>LR991096.1:4326007-14326007 GCA_905163515.2 Lymantria monacha
TCAAGAGAAAGCAAGCGTATTCACGCACTCAAACTGAAATATACAGAACAGGTAGACTCGCTGATAGAGAAAGGCTACGAAGACGAAACCCCGCAGGGCAAGGCTGGGATTTGTGATTGATATAGATATATCAAGATTCAAATAGTACACGACTAATGTTAAAATAAGTCTTAACTATTTCGGTTTAATTAACTTGCTTAAAAATTTTGTTGTACTTCGCCGTGTCACAATTTTGTGATATAAATACATACATACATACATAGCCTCACGCCTGTTTCCCAGAGGGGTAGGCAGAGACTACGGATTGCCACAAACCACGATCCTGGCATACTTCCATCGCTTCATTCACACTCATAATAGTCTTCATGCATGCTCTACGATTACGCATACTCTTAATAAGACCTCTCGTCAACACATCTCCAACTTGGTGCAGAAAAGTATGACGTGGTCTTCCCCTTGTATTCGTCCCATTCACGCTTGCTTTATATATTTGCTTCGTCAACCTCTCGTCACTCATTCTTTCTAAATGTCCAAACCACCTCAGCATACTCTTTTTGATCTTTGTCACTACTTCTTCATTCACACCACAGCGATCTCTTATAACACTATTCCTAATCTTATCTTTCATACTTACATCACACATACTACGAAGAGCTCTCATCTCTACAGCATTTATTCTACTTTCATGTCTTCTCTGCCAAATCCAACTTTCACTACCATACATGAGAGTAGGTACTAATACTCCCTTATGTACAGCTAAACGTGCCTTTTTGGACACGTTTCTGCTTTTCATAAAGGTGTATAGTGCCCCATTCACTCTATTACCAGCATTTACTCTTCTTTCAACATTATTATCATTTTTACCATCTCCAGTAAACAAAACACCCAAATATAAAAATTCTTTCACCTGTTCCAGTTCCTCACCATTTATAAAAATGTTACATTCCGTCATACATTTATCCTTTTCAAAAACCATAATTTTCGTCTTACTTACATTTACTTTCATACCTTTTCTTTCAAAAGCTTCATGCATAGTAGTTACCATCGCCTGCAAATCTTCTGCCGATGATGCAAGTAATACCTGATCATCGGCATAAAGAAGACATTTGATAAGTAACTCATTCATTCGTAAACCACAATCATTATTTTTCAGATCTTTCAAACAGCTATCCATGAATAGGTTAAACAGCCACGGGGACGCTACACATCCCTGTCTAACACCTTTATCGATATTAAACCACTCCGTGTAGGCTCCGTTTATTCTTACGCACGCCCTGGAATCCTTATAGATGGATTTCAGCGCGTGAATAAGATGGCTGTCCACCCCATACATAGACAGTACCGACCACAGTTCATTCCTCCTCACTTTGTCATAAGCTTTCTCCAAATCAATGAATGCACAAAAGATTTTCTGACCTTTAGCCAAAAATTTCTGCGTCATGCATTGTAAGGAGAAGACTTGATCCGTACAACCCATACCTTTTCGGAAACCTGCTTGTGCATCCCATATTTTCTTGTCGGTTACTTTCACTACTCTTTCAATCAATACTTTCGCATACAGTTTGCCGACTATGCTAAGGAGGCTTATGCCCCTGTAGTTCCTACAATCTTGCTGCGAACCTTTCCCTTTGTACAAAGGTACAATTACAGCCTTACACCAGTCGTCAGGTACTTGGCCATTAGTCCAGCAGAGATTGAAGAGCTGGTATAGCATGTTAGCTATGATATCCTGTCCAGCTGTCAGCATCTCAACTGTAATCCTGTCGTATCCTGCAGATTTACCCGCTTTCATACCTTTCAGTGCGTTCATAATTTCCACCATAGTAACACATTCTCCATCCTCAAGATCTCTTTCACTCTCAAATGATAGATCTTGCGGCTCTTCTCTTTCAAATAAGCTTTCAAAATACTCCTTCCATCTCTCTAGTACACATTCTTCTCTATTCACTATCCTTCCATACTTATCCCTGATCGAGGCAAGCTCTGTACTTTGATCTTTACCTCGAGCTGATCTTATGGATTTCCAGAAAACCTTTAAGTTAGATTGGTAATCCTGCGATAATCTTCTATCATACTCGTCTTTCTGATCCTCTTTCTTTTTTCTGACAATTTCTTTCACTTCTCTTTTTCTTCTCTTGTACTCTTCTTTGGCTATGTCTATATCATGAATCGTTGCCTTCTCTATTCTCTCGCTGGCTCTGATAGCAAGCCAATCTATCCAGGCTTTCTTCTTCTCACAAACTGCACTCTGCACATCTTTGTCCCACCATATATTCTTCATCTTATTCACTTTCCTTCTTCTGGTCACGCCACATGTTTCTGTAGCAACATTTACCACATTTTCTTTAAAAGTCTTCCATAATTCATCCATATCACTAATATCAACTGAATCATACAACTTTTCTGTCAGTTTACTTTTATACTTCTCTCTAACAATCTCATCTTGCAAATTCTCTACTTTTATCCTTTCTAGTACACTTGTCGGGTTATGCATCCGGTTTCGCCACGTTTTTATGAGACCACTTATTCTAGTCATTACTAGAAAGTGGTCTGTATGGATACCAATACCGCGATACACCCTGGTGTCTAGAACTTTGTTTCTGAGTCTTTCGTCTACTATTATAAAATCAATCATACTCTTTCTTACATTCTTTGCTTCGCGTGTATACATATGGATCTTTTTGTGTTCAAACATAGTGTTTGTAACACAAAGGTTCCATTCCAAGCACACCTCTAGCAGACTTTGACCATTTTCATTCACACTTTCATCACCAAACCTTCCTAAAACGTTTTCGAATCCTTTTCGGCCTACTCCCACCCATCCATTAAAATCACCTAGCAAAATCAACCTTTCATTTAACTGGCATAATCTTAAAACATCTCTTAGTTCCTCCCAAAACTTTTCTCTTCCATCCTGCTCACATTTATTTTTAGTCAAACCCGTGTTTACAGGAGCATATACTCCTACAACAAAAATACGGGTCAGACCCACTTTCATTCTTAACCATACTAATCTAGCATTCACAGAATCATACTCTTTCACACATTGAACCATTCGAGCAGAAAGAAGGAGACCAACTCCCTGGCAGGCTCTAGTAGTCATTGGTACCCCGGACCAGTATGCCGTATAAGGTCCATGACTAGTTATCTCACATCCCTTTCGCTTCGTTTCATTCACACAAAGAATATCAATCTTTTTATCATCCATCATTTGACATACCTCGTTTAATTTCTCTTTCATTCCTCCTCCTACATTCAACGTGGCAAAACGGCACTCCGTAGACCGCTTTTCGCCCTCATTGGGATCGAGACGTGAAGGGTTGCGAACCGCATCGCCGTCATTTGGACTTTTAAAATTTTTCATACAATCCATAGCGTTCCCACGAGTAGTAGGGTATTAAACGATCCACCCCCACAGAGCCCTTGTGTGGAGGCAAGGTGGAATCACCGCTGTGCCCTGTGACCACCAACACATGCACCCTCCGTTTTTGACCAGCTTACCCTCTGGCCGCGAATCCCTCAGCACGGGTCGGTTTACACCTTGGATCGGGGGTTATATTTCGGAGTTTTCCTTCTCCTAGATAAGTTGCAGCGCAATGCTTACGAGGCTCATCTCCCCAGGTTATATTTCGGAGTTTTCCTTCTCCTAGATAGGTTGCAGCACAATGCTAACGAGGCCTATCTCCTCGGGTTATATTTCGGAGTTTTCCTTCTCCTAGATAGGTTGCAGCCCAATGCTAACGAGGCCTATCTCCTCGGGTTATATTTCGGAGTTTTCCTTCTCCTAGATAGGTTGCAGACCAATGCTAACGAGGCCTATCTCCCCGATATAAATATATATATATATATATATATATATATATATATATATATATATATATATATATATATATATATATATATATATATATATATATATTATGGTGGTCCTTATTTCGGGTTTTTTCGAATTTTTTTTCACGATAGTTCTAAATCGGTTCGAAATCTATAAAAAAAAAATCATGCCAAGTTATAGCTCTTAATTTTAATATTAACCCGCGCCCCCCGACAGTCAAAGTTTTAAAGGAAAATAACATGGGAAAACTTTAATTATTACTTTAGAAATTTTTACGTCATGAAGTAACCAACAGATCACATTGAAAACATTATTTCCTATGTAAAATTTAACGCTCTACAAAAAAGGTCTCTTATGATTTTTCGATAACTCCAACGGTTTTGAAGTTATTCGCGATCTAAATTGAAACTATAATCATTTTCATTGTTTTTTGTGGTTTTTTTGGTCATTTAATAATTAAAAAATGATAGACGGGTTATTCTGCATAATCTCATTGGATTTTTCTTTACAAAATTTCCAAAGTCACTTTAACTTTGGGATAATAGTAACAACAATTTATTCTTTTAGCCTGAACTGTCGTAAATTTCAAGTATTTTTTACTTTTTTTCGATACACAAGAAATTGGGGACTTATTGTCTGGAGTTTCATTTTTATTGGTACAATTATAAATAAACTTCAGTTTTAAATGTTTGCTTCCGGTTAAAAACATTTTAGGAACCGATTACCCCGCCATCTATCAGATGATTATTATGAAAAATGTAGTGTGAAACGCATTCAAAGTAAGAGCCTAACCGAATTATTGAATAATGATATTGACTTTTTCGTAACTGCAGAATCGATCAAATTTTTTGAAAGATTTGAGTTACAAACAGAATTTTTGACAATTCATCCTTCTGAGTGGGCTGATAATGAAAACTATAAAACTGCATTAAGATTCGTCAAAAAATTATCGGTTGTGAATGACTGTGCTGAGAGAGGAGTTAAACTAGTGCAAGATTTTTGTAAACATTATACTAAGGATGAAAAACAAATGCAATACGTGTTACAATTAGTTAAAGATCATCGTCAAATGTTTCCTGACGCACTCAAAAAAACGAATGTAAAAATTTCATAAAAGTATCTATAATTGAAAATAAAAATGATAATTTTGCTACTTTTTTCAATTCATTGAAATATTAATAATAGATTTTTTTAATTAACTAATACTTTTCTCGTATATTATAAGTCAAAATTATATGTCGAGTGAAAAAAAGTCATCTAATATGAAAAATAACTCGTCTATCATTTTTTAATTATTAAATGACCAAAAAAAAACAAAAAACAATGAAAATGATTATAGTTTCAATTTAGATCTCGAATAACTTCAAAACCGTTGGAGTTATGGAAAAATCATAAGAAACCTTTTTTGTAGAGCGTTAAATTTTACATAGGAAATAATGTTTTTCAATGTGATCTGTTGGTTACTTCATGACATAAAAAATTCTAAAGTAATAATTAAAGTTTTCCCATGTTATTTTCCTTTAAAACTTTGACTGTCGGGGGGCGCGGGTTAATATTAAAATTAAGAGCTATAACTTGGCATGATTTTTTTTTTATAGATTTCGAACCGATTTAGAACTATCGTGAAAAAAAATTCGAAAAAACCCGAAATAAGGACCACCCTAATATATATATATATATATATATATATATATATATATGTGTATATATATATATATTGGCATTTTATTAATATATATAAAATGTACGCTCGGGCCTATCAAGCACAGTGATAACCATCCACAGTCACGAATAGTATTAAAATTATAGTATTTGATGCTAAAACAAAGCCTAGATTGATACCTAGGGTTAAGATAATTGCTGAATAAATTGCTAATATAGATAAATAATTCAATACATTAAACAATAAGATATACCATAAGTAAACCTAGAATAGACCTATAAAGAAAAATGTGGCATCATTTCTGTTTTATTCGACGAGGCTCTTGTTACGGTAAAGCTTCGATGTACCTAAGCGACACAATAAATTGACATAGACGTAGCTACAAACCTAAAGTATGAAGATGTAGGGAAATATAGTGAACTTCAAGTATCACTTCAAGAATTTAGAGGCTAGGTAACAAGGGTGTAAATATTCGTTCAATGTGCAACCTACAAATGTATCTATAGGTTTCGAACCTATTCCACATACACTATCCATTTCATCAGCGAGCTCGCGACTAAATGAGACGTCAATCAACAACAACACATTTGGCTGGAGGCCCGTCCCGCACCGTTAGGCAAAATTTACGAACGGATAGTTCTTAATAGACTAAGAACATTCACTAAAACTCAACCTCTTCCCAGAGGTACAATTTGACTTTCCTACCGGGCTCAATTGTGTATAGCAAGTCCACCGACTAGTAGAATAGATAAGTGGTCAGTTTATTATGAACAGATAGATACACGAGTGTATTATTCCTAGACGTAGCGAAAGCATTCGATAAAGTATGGCACGAGGGCCCCATTTACGAATTATTTAATATTAATGCTAGAAAACATAAAATAATTTGCGTTATGTGCTTCAGATTAGCAAATAATTGGCAGTTACTTTGGGTATATATAGCTAGATATATAGCTAGATTTACGTATCGAAAAAATTATGTAAATTATTTTATCTGTATTAAGTCTTAGTAAATTAGGTACATTGAAGCAATGTCTAATTATTATGTTAAAACCGGGTTGTGCATGTATGTAAACTGCATTTTCAGCTGAAAGAAGTGGGGCGGTGTCGTCAGCGTATGAAATAATTATGCCGTTTTTAAAATAAATACAGTATTTAAATTTAGAACATAGATTGACAACCATTCGAAATGTATATACTGCTCTAGTTTACCAATTTAAATAGATGCTAGAAAGCATAACCCTTTGGATTATCTATTGAGAACATATCTTCTATGCTAGAGCAGAGTTCAAAAAGCGAACGAAGTTTGCGTATGACGATTATGAAGTCCTACGCGCCGAAGGTCCGCAGTCGCTCTGAACTTTCGGGTGGTAAAGAGTGAAAATAATGTTTTAAAAAAATTGATACACTAATCTAATTAAATTTGCATTATGAAGAGATTTCATTGTCAATATGGTTAAGTATATATTGGTGAGCTTAGTAAAACCAGAGTCGGTTGCTACGTGGATCGCATCTGCGTCAATAATATTAGTTACGCAGATGACATGGTTTTGCTAAGTGCGTCAGTCTGTGGCCTTAGAAAGCTAATCACACTGTGTGAAAATTACGCTCAAATACACGGGTTAGTATACAACAGTAGAAAATCTAAGTTAATGGTATTTGAAGCAGGATGTAAACGTAGGTGTAGTATGCCCACCGTAACGCTGGGTGGGTCGCCTCTGAACAGAGAGGTAGAATTTAAATATCTTGGTCATATATTAACCCCCTACCTCAATGATGACCTCGATATTGAACGGGAGCGAAGGCCGCTGTCCGTAAGGGCGAATATGCTGGCCCGCAGGTTTGCACGTTGCTCCGCTTCAGTTAAAATAACTCTATTCAGAGCATACTGTACAAATTTTTACACGTGTAATTTGTGGGCCAGATATACGCAAAATTCGTACAGCGCCCTTCTTGTTCAATATAACAATGCATTTAGGATGCTGATCGGGCTGCCCCGCTTTTGTAGCGCATCAGGAATGTTCGCGGATGCACAGGTAAATTGCTTTTACACTACAATACTCAAGCGGTGTGGTTCTCTAGTCTCCAGGGTGCGGGGCAGCTCCAACGATATCCTAAATATGATCGCTAGTCGTATGGATTGTATTTATATGAATCACTGCAGTGCTTTATCTCATTGGATGCTACTGCGGTTATATCGAGTAAAATTTTAGTTGTTAGTTATGTATTTTCTTTTATTTTATTAGTAATGTATTGTAACATAGTTTTAAGTATACTAACACAATGAGTCTTGGTTACTCGAATAAATTAATTATATTATTATTATTATACGGACTATAAAAAAATTATAGAAAAATATGAGTAGAAATACTTACCAGTATAAAGATTTGAACTTTCCCAAAAGGCTGTCAAACCATTTTCATGTTTGAGGGCATCACGGCCAAAGTCTTGAATTATTTTCATTCGAGCTAAAACACAGAACTAAAATAAAGAACAGTTAAAATTCTAACTAATATAAAAATATAGGTACAGTCATGATTTTAACTAAAAAAGAACATTATTTGTTAATATATTAATTAGTCAAAACATTATTTATTAATATACTAGATTCTGCCCGCGGCCTTGCCCATGTAAAAGTGTTTTACTTGAAACGAAATTAGAGCCTTTTTTTTTAAAGGCAGGACACATGCCGTCTATTTCGTCTGGAGCGACGCAATAGCGGCGCGTGGCCCCATCATTTATTTTCTATGGGAATGCACTACTGGGATTATAGTGCAGGTAGTGCTATTTATTGATAAAGTTCAGTAATGAAGAATACAAAAAAGATGAACTATTTTCCCATGGGAACAGTTAAGGGGAATAAAAATAACCCATCTGCTAATCCAAGAAATGATATAATAATGTGCCAATTTTCTTCCTTTGTTCAACTATTTAACCATTCTTCTGAGTTTTCTTGCCGGATGTTTCTCAGAGTGGTCGCGTTCCAATCCGGTAGTAGCTTAATAGTTTTTGTTAGATTTTTAAACTAGTAAATTGCCACAATATAATAATTATCATAAATTAAATGTTTAATATCCGTAATCATAAACAATATAAATATATTTACATATAGAATCTTTTTTTTTTGTACTTGTCATGTATTTGTATTAAAATGTGGGTCAAACTTTTAATAACAGATACTGTAGCGGGTAGATATAAATTTCTGTAATAACGATGACTTTTGGACGTAAGACACCTTAGTCCTCCCGTGACTATGATCACTGTAAAGTGTTCGAAACGTCGGGTAATTAAAAACCAAATACAAACGCGATAGAATCCTTAAAAGTAGTTTCATTTCAAACATTTGAACGAATTACACTTTCCTCATCTATGTTGCAATTTTTTTTCTTTGGGACTAATCCCACCACACATTCCCACCATTGTAACTCCTGTAAGCCAGGATCCACAATGGTCACTATAAATGACACCGAGGTTTGACCCTCAGGCAGTCCCGGGAAATGATTTTAATTGTCTTGGAACCCGCAACAAATTTAATTAGAAAAGTTAAAGAGGAGGAGTTGGAAAAGAGTGATTCCACTTCCCTCCCAGGCAAAGCGGGAGACAGAAAGCAATATTGACTAGTCAGCCAATAAGTAAAGGGTTGTACAGCTACGATAAGCGCAGCAGTACGGCACCACGGATACGGGATAACTTAACGGGGCCTATATATGAGCCTTAAGATTGGTTGCAGTAGTAGGTATGGCAGAAACGCCTAAACGCACGGAAATTTTCTCGAGTTGCTACAAGATCCGTGTAGTATACTACTCCAGATGTTACTTGCAAACTGTCTAACATAAGGTCGCGCTCGTTACGCCAGAGATCGCACTCCCAGAGAATGTGATGTGCTGATTGTTCATACTCGCGGTTATTTGTAGAACATTGACATAGTGGTGAAGGTACGAGTTTAAAAGAAAATAATTTACTTTTAAAGTTGCCATGGCCAGTTAGAAATTGGGCTACAAAATGGTCAACCTCCAGCCACACTCTCTCTAGGCGCTCGCGGACGCATGGGAAAAATAGATAGAGGTGACGGCCCTTCGATGATGAATCCCATCTTTCTTGCCATTCAATTAAAAGTTTTTCATAGACAACGGACTGCGGTGCAAACAATCGAGCGATTTTATTACGGTCGCGCGGTAGAAGGAAATCTGTGTTCATATTTTCCCTTGTCGTGTAATACATTGATGCCCGTCTCTGAATCTCCAAGTCAACCGGAAGTACACCCGCGAGTACTGGCAAGGCCTCGGTACTGACCGTCCTGTAGGCTTTACACAAGAATATTAAGGCCAATCGTTGGCTTTGTAATAATTTAAGGCGAGCTGCCCCTATGGTAGCCCTATCAGCCCAAACGGGTGCAGCGTAACAAATACACCCCAAATATGTGGCCATATATATAGTTTTACACATACATACATACATATCATCACGCCATATCCCTTGCAGGGTAGGCAGAGAGAACAGAGTGCCAGAGAACTCTATCTCTGCATACTTCACTCGCTTCCTCAACATTCATAATTCTCTTCATACACGCTCGCCGGTTTCGGAGACTCTTGACTCCACCTTCCTTCAGTACATGACCGATCTGGTCTATGTAGGTTAGTCTCGGTCTCCCTCGGTACCTACATCCTTCCACTTTCGCATTGTATATCTTCATAACCAGGCGTTCGTTCGGCATTCTTTCCACATGTCCGAACCATCGGAGCATTCCCTTTCGCATCTTTACACCAATACTCTCTTTCATACCTACTCGCTCTCTTACGTCGTCGTTACGAATGCGGTCGGTCAGCCTAACTCCACAGATTTTCCGCAGAGATCGCATTTCGACGGCATTAATTTTACTATCATACTCTTTTCTGCATACCCAACTCTCGCTTCCATACAGTAATGTTGGGACAAGCACTGCGTTATGTATTGCTACACGTGCCTTCTGGCTGAGGTGGTGGCTGCCGAAAAGTTGCCCCAACGCTCCGTTCACTCTATTTCCCGCATTCACTCTTCGCTCTATATCAGTGGTGTACCTTCCATCTCGGCTAAATCCACATCCAAGATATACAAATTCATCCACTTGCTCTAGTACATCATTACCTATTGTTACTCTTACATCTGTTCTGGTTTTATCTCTTTCAAAGACCATTATTTTGGTTTTGCTCACATTCACGCGTAGACCCCTTTTCTTACAATCTTCTGTCATTGTGTCGACTAGGGTCTGCAGGTCAGTCGCTGACTGTGCCAGCAGGACTGCATCATCTGCATAAAGCAGAGCAGTGACCACTGAGTCGCCCATCTGGACTCCCACATTCATATCGTTCAACCTTTGGAGACATTTATCCAGATATATGATAAACAGCCTGGCTGACAGAACGCACCCCTGCTTAACGCCGATATTGACGTCAAACCAAGGCGACATTCCATCATCCAGCCGCACACAGGCTCTACAGCCCATGTAACTGGACTGCACAGCCCGTAGCAGTTTACCGTTAATACCATACTCCGGTAAAATGTCCCAAAGTTCCTTTCGTACAACCCTGTCAAATGCTCTCTCCAGATCCACAAAACTGCAGAAAACCCTCTGACCTAGAGCCAGATGCTTCTCCACAATATTGCGCAAGAGAACACTTGATCCATGCATCCCCTTCCACTCCTGAAACCTCCTTGTGTCTCACACAGTAAACCATCGGACACCATCCTCATTCTCCTTTCAATAACTTTTCCATACACTTTTGCTGCCAAACTGGTCAAGCTTATGGCTCTGTAATTTGCGCAGTCATAACGTGAACCCTTGTTTTTAAACAAAGGCACGATGACTGCGCTATTCCAGTCCCTGGGAACCATTCCCGAGCTCCAACATAAATTGAGGAGCAACAGGAACGCCTCCCAGACACAAGAGCCACCGAGCTTGATCATCTCGGCAGACACCATATCAATGCCCGCTGCCTTACCATTTTTTTTATATAGTTTTCAGTGTATTAAAACGAAGGCCCCAGGTAGACGTTGATATTCTAGTAAGCGCATAGAAATTTCGTTTCGCTTTTTCACCTACAGTTTTAATATGCTCGACAAATGAAAAATTTTTTTCTAAGAGTAGACCAAGATAGCAAACTGAATCTTTCTTTTTGACTGTCATATTATTGAATTTTATACGCGGCAACGATTGTAAATTTCCTTTTAATAAAAGGTGATACGTTTTATGTGGGGCAAATGTAAGCCGATTTCGTGTGCCCCATTCGAATATACTATTGAGACAAATTTCTGCTAATTTCTCTAAACCGTCTCTAGTGTTGGATTCTACGAGTAGAAGACCGTCGTCGGCATAACCGATCAATTGACAGTGTTTCGGCAGAGGTAATTCGAGGAAATCGTCAAAACCTAAATTCCATAAATATGGACTTAGCACCGAACCTTGGGGGCAGCCCATCGTCAGTGGCTTCGACACAGCATGGTGACCAAGTTTCAGTTTAGTCGAGCTTTGTGAAAAGTATGACTGTATAATTAGGTAGATGTTCCTGTAGCACCCACGAGTCTTTAATTTAAGAAGTAGCATTGGCCACCAGGCGTTGTCGAAGGCACCTGAGATATCCAGGAAAACGCCTAGCACGTATTTAAAAGCGGATGTATTAATAACTTTTCTCACCGCAATCGCTGCGTCGATTGTTGATTTACCGCGAGTGAAGCCGAATTGCTTATGGTTGAATGTTGGTCCACCCGGCAATAAACGAGGAACAATTAGCCGTTCTAAGAGTTTGCCTAGTGAGGGCAATAAGGTGATTGGTCGATATGATTTCGGGTCATCTGGTGGCTTATCACCGCCTTTAGGAATTATCCGTATATATCCGCGACGCCATGACCGAGGAAAAATACCTTCAGATATACAACGATTAAAAACCATTAACATGTTTCAGATATACAACGATTAAAAACCATAAACCACAACTATGTTGCAATTTGCTAATCTCTAATTAAACACCATTAAAATAAGTAATAATATAATAATAAAAATAATAGTCACTCCTCCAATGTTGCCCTGTGTTACCCGTATGCTTGTATGCCTGTGTCGACCGTTTAGGGATCCCATTCAGTGAGTTGGCGAGTCAACGTCTGCCACAGTTCAAGACTATATGATATGCAAGGCTGCAGAAAACAGTTTTAAATCAATAGTTTTCATCTAAACCAGCCCATTAAACACCCAATGATAATAAATAGACAGATTTCAGATAAAATTAACTCGTTATAGTTTTACACCTACTGTTGGGAGTTCACGAATGCTATGAGCAACATTGTTTTTATTTTTGGCGACGGGTTATGGATTGGTCACACCCCGCTAAATCCGACCGAGGCGACAGAAGAAGCGGCCGCGACCCTATAGACCCGCCCTACATGTACCTCTCTACGCCAAGCGAGCGGGCCACCTGAAGCAATGAGCGGATATGGAATGTCATCGGTAGATATCCCATCCCAATTTTTATGTTGTTGGACCCGTGTCCCCATGTAAGCCTCCCAAAGGACCGGGCATCTTTCCTATGAAAGATCCCGTGAAAATAATGCAGATATATTCTCGTATACCGAAGCTGGTCAGACAGGTTCTTCAGAGTTTTATTTCAAGTTTTCCTTTTGTTGCGTGGATGTTACCTGATAATATATCGTAGTCGTCTTTTACGATACACACGGGCGAGTAAGGGAGTGGTGAATTATATTCTTATTAGATCACCAAACGAATAAATTTTATTTCTGTAAAAACTAGATTTTGCTTCTATTAAGTGTAACAAGTTAGGATATTGTACTTACTCTCATTAGTACCAATTAATAAATAACTGTGGCCGAGGATAGGCAAGGTTCTCAGACCGGAATTAAGGCATCTTCCCATTTCATATATATGCCTGTTTCTCCATCGCTGATTTATCCACAATATAGCAATTAAAAAAAATACGCACACAAATAACATTGTATAGAATTTGATGAGGTCCCAGAATATTATTTTATTTTGTGGCTTTGAGTATTTTTACTTGACTACCGACTGGTTATGAGAATTTTAAGCTAACTGATACTCATTGGGTAAATATATAGACACAAATGACTGAAAAATAAAACATGAAATGTCTTTTACAAAGTAAGGTCTTTATTGTTATGCATCGTTTTATTTCATCTAATTAACGTTCACTGTTCACTTGTATTCATATAATTTTAGTTAGAATTCAGCTAAAAAAAAAGACAGCATAGTTTGTCCTTGATAATCTTTATCTATCTCTCTATCTTCCCGTGTGGCGAAGGGAATAGATTCCCGTGTGGCGACGTGAATATAATACAAAGGTCGTCACCCCTTACTTGCCTGTGGGAGTCGTAAAAATCGACTAAGGGTCTCACCGGGAGATTGGGCAGCGGCTATCTCTCGGGAAACTTAATAACATCTACCGCGATCGCCAATCCGCTCGCCAAGCGTGGCGATTATGGCATTATAACCCCCCCAAAATAAATATGAATGTAAAAATAGTCACGGCCCCCAGTCACGGCAGTTCCGCTGTTCCACGGGCTCATTTTGGTAGCGGGCCTGTTGGTGGCGGGGCAGGGGGTACTAGGAATATCCAGCCGAGATCCGGCTACCAAAAAATTGACCCTTGGCCCTGGTAACACACAACGTTCGGACGCTTAGGACCGACGAGAGGATCATCGAGCTGGAAGAGGAAATGAGCAAAATCCGATGAGACATTGTAGGATTATCAGAAGTGCGAAGAGAGGGGGAGGGCACGATAATCCTCCAGTCTGGAAATTTGCTCTTCTACCGGGAGGGAGATCACCCATCCCAAGGCGGCGAAAAAGAAATAAAAAGAAAGAAAAGATCTTTATTTGTTTTTACAAAGGGAAAATAATATTACATTATGGTTTTAAAAAAAAAAATAATAACAAATAGACAGTAAAAACAAATTGGTATTGGGCTCAACTTGTGGCCAGGAATGCAGGTACATCCCAGCCGTTGATTTTCAGCCCAAGCCAAGATTAACAACTAAACACACTACACACTATGATTAATAATTTAACATAACAATATGACTGCCCTCCTAAACACAAAAAATAGTACCTACAAGTCTCATATTAGGTACCTACTTTCTAGTTACACTGTAGCCAGAGTCAGAGAACGCTTCAAAATTAACCGACGATAACAATATTTTTTGAAATTGAAATGAGAATTGGAATATGTTGGAGGTAGTAAAACATTCCAATATTTAGAAGCGGCAATTTTGAAACGTCCCGTAGTCCTGGCTAGGGAGTGCCGGGGTATGACTAGCCGACGATTGCGTGATCTTGTCGCGTATCTGTGAGCGTCGGACGACCATTCCAGTTTGTTATGTAGGTAGGTTGGCTTTTTCGTTTTAATTATTGACTGGATAAAGCAAGCCAGTTTCACTGAACGTTGGTCAGTCATATCCAACACCCCTCGTTCAATCAGGTGGGGTGAAATGTGATGTCTTCTAGGAATATTATATATATATCGCATACATGAATTCTGTACCTTTTGAATTGAATGCACTGTTTTTTTATAAAGGCACGGACCATAAACAATGTCACAGTACTGTAAATGGGACAATACTAGACTGTTACACAGTTGATTACGTAAGTCTGAGCTTATGTAGGTTTGAAGTTTGTACAATGTACTTGGAGCTGCAAAACACTTCGCAATTTTTTGTTGTACATGCGTCTCAAATCGTAAGGTTTCGTCTAATAATAATCCGAGAGACCGAACGCATTCACTTCGAGGGACGCTATTCCCTTTGATTCTAACGTCGGGATTAAATGATTTGATAGTACGTACTTGCTTCTCGGTTCCGCATATGATATAAAGACACTTAGAAGGATTAAGAACGAGTCCATTTTTCTCAGACCATTCGGACAATGAATCTAAATCTTGATGTAACTTATTTAACGCTACTTGAACACCTTCAATGGTGGGAGGTACAGAGACGTATAATTGGGTATCGTCCGCGTATAAGTGGTAGTTTGAATGTAGAATTACCTGAGGGATGTCGGATGTATAGATGGCAAACAATGTCGGCCCCAACACCGAGCCTTGAATCACCCCACTGTTGACAGGGCTGGGAGTTGATTTCAAGGTCATTCCTTGAGAGTTAATGACTTTTACTATTTGGCTACGATTAGAGAAATAAGAAACAAACCAAGCACAAACATAAACATGTGTAGGGTTTATCGTTCGTAAGTCTCTCGTAGAGAACGTGGAGAGGATCGAAAGTGTGTCAAGGGTAGCGTACCTTATACTCAGATTTACCAAACGGTAAATCCAATTTCGAGAAAGAGGTCAGCCGACGAATCCAACTCGGCTGGGTAGCGTTCGGGAAACTTAGGAGGATCTTCTCGTCTAATATTCCGCAGTGTCTGAAAACAAAGGCTTATAACCAGTGTGTGTTACCAGCGATGACTTACGGCACTGAAACGTGGTCTCTAAATGTCGGTCTCATAAAAAGGCTCAAAGTCGCTCAGCGTGCTATGAAGAGGGCTATGCTCGGTGTTTCTCTACGTGATAAAATCCGGAATACGCAAATCCGTAGAAGAACGGGTGTAACCGACATAGCCCGAAGAATAGCTCGAATTAGCACGTTGAAGTGGCAATGGGCAGGCCACATCGCTCGACGAACCGACAACCGTTGGGTAAAAAAGGTTCTCGAGTGGCGACCACGAATTGGACGACGCAGCGCAGGACGACCTCCCACTCGGTGGACTGATGACCTCATCAAGGGCGCAGGAACCCGTTGGATGCAGGTGGCACAGGACCGTTACAGATGGCATTCTCATGGGGAGGCCTATGTCCAACACTGGACGTTTACGGGTTGATGGATGGATGGAATCTCTATCTATCATGCGTCAGGAAGCAGTAGACAATAATTATTTAATTATGAATAATTTACTTCTTAAAAATTATTATTTATCGGTAAGGCTAATATAATTACAACAGTGACAATATAAAAACAGGTGAGTACCTCATTATCTCTTAGCTGAGTTAAAGGGAAGCTGTATTAAAGAGAAAGAGTGTTTGTCCCCTGGCTGACAATACGCTATTAGTAGCGTAATAATTAGTTATTTACACCTTTTGTCAAATAAGTAAACTGAATACGAATCTGAAGTCAAAATTGGGGGTCAAACTACAAAAAAACGGAGAGAAAAATAAACCGATACAATCTACAATCTAATATTATTATATATTTATTTTTTGATTTTTCTCAAAAACCTTGGTGGAATATCCAGCACAGGTCACTTTTTTGTGGACCTGTGTAATTAATAGATTATAAATAATCTGTAATAAAAAATCTACTACTTAAATATATAGGTTGTAATTAACCAAATTATATATTTTTAACCGACTTCATTTTATATATTATACGAATTGTATTGAAATATTAGGTCCTTACATATGAAATTAGCGTCTTGCTGTACTGACCACTTTGATCTGAAATATCTCCTCTTTGGTTAAGAATTTTAAATTCAAATTTATAAATTCATTTAGCTGGTACATTTGAGTTTTGAAAACAGTCATTCATTTGTTTTTCCCTCATTGTTTTTTTATTGGCGTCGCTTATTACCGCACAATGGAAAACATGAAATATCGGTATATATTTACGAGTACGAGTTCTACCGTGGCACCAGTGCTGCAGAAAAAGTTCGAAGGATTAATGATGTGTACGGTGCTGGTGTTGCAAAAGAAAGCACGGTACGATTTTGGTTACAACGTTTTCGTTCTGGAAATTTCGACCTTCAGAACCAACCCCGTGGACGGCCGGAGACCAAAGTGGAAAATGAAGAATTAAAGGCTGTTGTTGAAGCGGATCTATTACAAAGCGCTTCAGAGATAGCTGCGGGCTTCGGGATAAGTGACAAAAATGTATTAATCCACTTGAAGCAAATCGGGAAAGTAAAAAACTTGAACGATGGGTACCTCATGAATTGATTGAATTGAACTTGCAGACACGCGTTTACTGCTGTGTTACTTTGCGCAATCAACACAATATTGAAGGGATTTTATATCGAATCATTACTTGTGATAAAAAGTGGATACTGTACGATAATCGGAAACGCTCGTCGCAATGGCTGAACCCTGGAGACCCATCCAAAACCTGCCCTAAACGAAAATTTACTCAGAAAAAGTTACTTGTGAGTGTTTGGTGGACTAGCACTGGTGTTTTTCGCTACAGCTTTCTAAAATCAAACGATTACGGCAGATATCTATTGTCAACAACTGCAAACGATGAAGGAAGAACTAGTTGCTAAGCAACCGAGATTGGTCAATAGCTCTAGGCCACTGCTGTTTCACGACAACATAAGATCACACACTGTACAACAGACAACCACACAGCACAATTGGAATGTCTGCGACATCCACCATACTCCCCGGACCTTGCTATAACAGATTACCATTTTTTCCGGAATTCGGACAACTTCTTATAAGGAAAAAAATTCAACTCCGATGCGGCAGTCCAAACCGCCTTCAAAGAGTTTATTGATTCTCGCCCCCCATGGTTCTTTTAGTAAAGGGATCAATGAACTACCTATGGGATGACAAAAGTGCATAGATAACAACGGTGCATACTTTGATTAATTAAATATATTTTACAAAAAAAAATTGACTTTATATTTCTCCCGTACAAAACGCCAATTTTTTTACATATGTAAGGATATTTGTATATACAAATTATATTATAGCGGATATATTAATAACACACATTCATTGTAAGTTGAATTGATTACATTGAAACGTCGGTTCTAAATTGCTAGCGGACCACCGGTACCCGATTTTTGACTTCGGTGTTGTTTGTGAACCCTCCGAGATAAAAACAACTCCGAGCCTTATATTGTCATATTTAAACCAGGATAATGCTGTAATGAATTCTCAGTACCTACTTGCAAGCCAAGTAGTGTGTATTTTAGTTTGTATTTTAGTTATTTACTTGTTTTTTTTTAAATAAAACTGTATTTTCTATATTACATTAACAGATTACATAAAAAGTAGACTTGTGATAAATAATGTATTAGTTTTAGTCTCCTCCCGGTAACAACGGAAAGAATAGTGATGATCGTCTGCGACCAGCATTATGTTAAGTTGAGATTGGATTATGGCAAATATATCTTGTTATAGGTAATAGATCTTGCTTATACTTGTGCCTCTCATAAATAAATTATTGCATTTTGGAACGAAGTTCCTTATCGCGCGTTGTGAAAGGGGGCTAGACGGAAAAAATTCTTACGAAAAGTTGTCACGACACTTTTTGCTATAGTAAGCTATTGTAAGCTGTGCGGCGTCGCTCGTCGGCTCTCTTATAGAAAGCAAGCCAGATATTTTCATTTCTATTTCGCATTGAACAGTGTGGTGTCGCGACGATTTTTTTTATAGATAGAGTGATTCAAGAGGAAGGTTTATATGTATAATATATGCATAATGTACTAGAGAAACACTGATAATTTTAGAGGTTTCTAATGTGATGTCGTAAATAAACACATTATTTTGCGCTTACATTGCAAACGCTGGCTGTAACCTACGAAATAGATCAAAATAAAGTACTACAGTATTATACAGCTTAAAAAGGCCTACAAAAAAGTCCGCGATGGTATATATCTATCTCTTAAGGATAACATACTATATCCATTTTAATACTTTAAAAAATGTTCTATTATAAAACGGTAATTGAAAAGCTATTTACACAAATACTGTATTAATCCTTATCATTTTAAATACATTAGTTGGCTTGAGCATTTCATGGGGTACTATCCCAGAAACCTCCACGCGGTGTACCCTGGGTGCGGGCGGCGGTCCCCAGTTCTTCTGTTGTACTGTCGTCCGTAGCGAATATCTGCGCGATTTCGCTCCTTACTCTACTACAGTCGTAGTAGAGGGTATAGGACGCGAAACATTGGGACGGGCTCAGTCACTCATTCATTTGAGGGCTGGGCAGGCACATGCCACCGCCCACACATCGTAAACCTGATTCTTTGCTTGTCTTAGTTTCAGGAGCGAGGGTCTTGGCTTAACCGCCCGGACCGCGAGGAAGACAACCTCTATAAAGAGTTCGAAGTAACATTCGGACTCGGAAATCACCCAGAATCTTAAGTTCTGGCGTGCGGCGAGAAGATGCATGGCAAATGGGTTGTTCTGTCGTTAGCACGCTCCAGCCAGGGTACCGGCTGACCCCCTGGTTGGTAAATGTAGGCTTGCCCGGGTAAAGGGATCTCTGCCCGGGTCGACGTATTGTATCTCCCATAATCGTGGGATCAATAATGGATGCTGAAAAATTAATTAAAAAAAACGACGGGGATTGTAGCGATCCTCACCCCAAGGCCCGGTCAAGCCGATCAAAAACTGACCAAGACGACGCCTCGTCCTCAGGACTTGAGGCGTCTGCCGAGGGCCCGGCACAAACCGTGGAGGCCCAGAAGAAGAAGAGGAGGTCGCCTCGAAAGTCTCGGGGCAACGGCCTGAGCCACAAAAGGCGGCTGGAGGAACGGCGGGCGCGCAGGGAGGCTGCCGCCGCTGAAGAGAAGAAGGACGGTAGACTCGCAGCAGAGCCGTCGACGGACGAGGGCGACAGCGATGTCGCAGAGCCGTCCGAAGACGAGGGCGGCGGATCTACCGTCAGAATGGACGAGGGCGGTGATATTCCCGCAGGGCCGTCCAAAGAGGAAAGCGGGTCGGCTGGTGAAGGCCCCACTAGGTCGTCGGCGCGTCTAGCAGCAAAGACGCCGCCGGCGACCGCGACTAAGAAGGAGGAGGCCCTCCCCTCGCAGGTGCGAAAGCGCCCCCTGAGTAAGGGAGGCAGCTCGAGCGCCGAAACCGAGGGGAGCGCGGCCAACATGCCTCCACCTAAGATCATGGCCTCCCGAAGAGGGCGAGGGACCTCGGCTGTAGAAAGGGCGGCGGCGGTCGCTGTCCGCGCCGGTGACGCCACGGATCTGCAGGCCGAAAATGTCCGCCTTAGAGGCGAGATGTCAGGCCTGCGGACCCGAAACAGGAACCTGGGCGACATGCTGGCGGAGATGCGTCGGGCAAACCGCCAGTTGCTGATCGACGTGGCCGACCTCAAGGCGCAGGTGGCGCTGTTCGTGTCGCCTGCGCCAGCCGCGCCACCAGCCAAGACCGGCTACTCAGCGGCCGCTGCGGCGCCAAAGCCGCCTCGCGCTGCGGCGCCGACGACGTTGGGTGATGGCGTCACCGTCACACCCGTCCCCGCGGCGAGGAAGACGCCTGCCGCCGCGAAGCGCGCGCCGCCGGCTGACGCTGGCGCAGTCGCCGCGGCGAGACTCCCTGTCCCGGTGGTGAGGTTGACGCCTCTCCCCGCGGACCGCTTGCCGCCGGCTAGCGCCCCTGCGGCGGCAAAGCCGCCAGGCGCCGTAGAACGGGCCCCTGAGGAGGCTCAGCCGACCCCGTTTGAGGTGGGAGGCATATCGGACGAGGCCCTCGCCAAAATCATCGGCGCAGTGGGCAAGCTCGTCGATGCGCGCTTCGCCGTTCTGGAGGCGAGGTTGCCTCCAGAACCACGTGTCCGACCACCTCTCGCCGCGGACAAGCGGCCGCATGTGGCACCAGCCCCCGCCCCGCTGCCTTGTCAGGGTGGCCGCGTGGGGAGCTACGCCGCGGCCGCGGCCGGGCCTAAGCCCAAAGGCCCCGGCCCAGCTCCGAAGGGACCCGCCCTGAGGAGGAAGACGGCTCCGGCTCCTGCCGGACCGCTGAAGTCGCCCGCAATAACACCGCCGGCGACGACCAGCGAGGCTGCGACGAGACCTTCCGCGTCTGGCACGACTGCCGTACCCGAACAGGGTTGGCAGGTGGCCGAGCGCGACAGAAGGAGTCGCGGCCAAAGAAGGAGAGCGGAGGCCAAGCGCGCCGCTGAGGTCCCCGCTCCACAGGCAGGAGCCGGACGGAAGAAGAGACCGCGCAAGGGGCTCAAGTCGCCGAAGACGGCCGCAGTGGTGATCACTGTGCTGCCCGAGGCGGCCGAGAAGGGCCTCAGCTACGAGGCCGTCTTGAGGAAGGCCCGGCGGGAGCTAGACGTCTCCGATATTGGAGGCGTCGAAGCCAGGACCCGCAAGGCCCGGACGGGGGCTCGAATTCTCGAGTTCCCAGGGGCCGAGGGCGCCAAGACGGCCGACAGCGTGGCCGAGAAGCTGCGAGGTTTATTCGCCGTGGAGGGTGGCATCAAGATCGCCAGGCCCGTCAAGTGCGCCGAAATGCGCATTTCGGGTTTGGACGATTCGGTGACGGTGGAAGACATCCGGGAGGCTATTGCCTCGAAAACCGGGTGTCCCATAGACACCGTCCGGGTCGGTGCCATTCGTCCCGGTCCGGGTGGCGTAGGTGCTGCCTGGGCGCAGTGCCCGGTGGAGTCGGTCAGGCAACTGGCCGGCTCAGGCAGGCTCCTCGTGGGCTGGAGCTCGGCGCGGGTAACCGTGCTTGAGCACCGGCCCGCGAGGTGCTACAAGTGCATGGCGGTCGGACACACTCGACCGACGTGCACTAATTGCTTCGACTGCGGCGGATTGTGTTTCCGCTGCGGTCAGACCGGGCACGTGGCGGCATCTTGCGCCGCCCCGCCCCACTGCCCCGCGTGTGCGGCGGGCAATAAGCCCGCCAAGCACCGCATGGGCTCTGGGGCGTGCAAACCTCCAGCTTCGGCCCCAAAGGCGCGGGGCGGCCCTACGACCACGGCCGCTCCCGCTCCTAGCGCGGTCCGATCGCCCGCTGGCGAGGAGGTCATGGACACAACCCGATAATGGGTACACCAGCCATGCACCTCCTCCTGCAGGCCAACACCAACCACTCCGCCGGAGCGCAGGATCTCCTCCTGCAATCCATGGCGGAGTGGTCGATTGGTGCAGCCGTAGTCGCGGAACCGTACGCCGTGCCTGATCGCCCCAATTGGGTGGTCAGTCGAAACGGTACTGCGGCAATCGTCGTCTCAACGCAGCGGCACTTCCCGTCCTTGTCCCTTTTGGATAGGGGTGAGGAATTTGTCGCGGCGGAGTGGGGAAGGGTCACGCTCTACAGCGTATACCTCTCCCCCACTAGGAGGATGGACGATTTCGGGGCCTCACTCACCACCTTGGAGGCCTCGATACGGCGACTGGCACCGGGCCTCGTCCTGGTTCTGGGGGACTTCAACGCCAAATCCACGGCGTGGGGCTCCCCTATGACGGACGACCGCGGGCGGGCGGTCAACGAGTGGGCGGCTTCACTGGGCCTCTGTGTTCTGAACAGAGGCTCGGTGAACACGTGTGTGCGGCGGCAGGGCGGGTCGATAGTGGACTTGTCGTTCGCTAGCCCCGCTGTCGCGCCACGGGTGAGGAACTGGAGTGTCCTGGAGGAGGCGGAGACCCTGTCGGACCACCGGTACATCCGGATGGAGGTCTCCCCCCGGGAACCCGGTAGGGGTCACAGGGCGGACGGAGCTCCCGCGTTTCCGCGGTGGGCTGTGGGTCGTCTTGACAGGGATCTACTGGCGGAGGCGGCCATTGTCAGTACGTGGCTGTCCTCACCACCCCCAGCAGACGGAGTGGACGCTGAGGCTGTCCGCATTCGCAGTGCGTTAACGCAGATCTGCGATGCGGCCATGCCCAGAGTGCGGCGGCGTCCGCCTCCGAGGCAGGGGGTCTACTGGTGGTCCCCAAGACTGGCGGACCTTCGTGCGGCGTGTATCAGTGCCCGAAGGTCCTACACCCGCAGCCGGCGGCGTCACCGCGACGTCGAGCGGGAGGGCCAGCTGTACGAGGCGTACCGCAGTGCGCGGACTGCCTTTCGGCTGGCCATCCGAGCCGCCAAGGGCGCGAGTTGGCAGGAGATGCTGGACGGTCTCGACCGTGACCCCTGGGGTCGCCCATATCGCGCGGCGCTGAACAAGCTTCGCGCGCGGGCCCCCCCCCTCACCGAGACCCTCCAGCCCGACTTCCTTCGTAGGGTGGTCGAGGAGCTGTTTCCACGGCAGTCGGAACACACGCCCCCGGTCATGGCTCCGCCAGATCAGGACCGGGAGGCCGACGACGACGAGAGTGTTCCGCCCGTGACGGAGTCGGAAGTGGGGGCGGCCGTGGCGAAGATTCGTTCCGCCACCACGGCCCCCGGCCCGGACGGAATTCCAGTCCGGGTGCTGACGTCGCTCCTCGAGCACTTCGAGCCTCGCCTCAGGCAGCTGTTCAACGCCTGTCTGACGTCTGGACGGTTCCCTGAGTGCTGGAAGGAAGGGAGGTTGGTTCTCCTGCCAAAGCCGGGACGGTCCCCGGATTTGCCGTCGGCCTACAGGCCCATCGTGCTCCTCGACGATGTGGGTAAGCTGCTGGAGCGTGTGCTCGCTGCCCGCATCGTCCGACACCTGGAGGAGGTGGGGCCCGATCTGTCGGACGCTCAGTATGGGTTTCGGAGGGGGCGTTCGACCATCGGGGCCCTATTACGCCTGAGGCAGGCGGCCGCGGAGGCCGTCGCCGGGAAGGGAGTGCTGTTGGCGGTGTCGTTGGACATCGCCAACGCATTCAATAGTCTGCCATTCGGCTGCATCAGGGAGGCGCTCCGGTTCCATGGAGTGCCCCTGTACCTCAGGCGGCTGGTGGCAGACTATTTGGAGGGCCGCAGTATCCTCTGCGCGGGTCCCGCAGGGGACATTGTGCGGACGCCCATGTCGTGCGGCGTTCCACAGGGGTCGGTTCTGGGGCCGACCCTGTGGGACATCGGGTACGACTGGGCGTTGAGAGGGAGTCTCCCCCCCGGGCTGAGCTTGGTGTGCTACGCTGACGACACGCTCGTCACAGCCCGGGGCAGGACACTCGAAGAGGCGGCGAGCCTGGCCACTCTCGGCACCGAGGAGATGGTCAGGCGGATCGAGGCGCTGGGGCTCAGGGTGGCCCTAAACAAGACGGAGGCCCTACTTTTCCATGGGCCCCGTGTGAGGCTACCCATCGGCGCCTCGATAGTGGTAAACTCCATCCACATCAGCATCCAGGCCCATATGAGGTACTTGGGTCTGGTGCTCGACGGGCGATGGTGGTTCCGGGAGCATTTCCGACAGATTGCTCCCCGGCTTGTCGGCGCGGCGTCCGCCCTTTCTCGACTCATGCCGAACGTGGGCGGACCCAGTTTCGAGGGCCGACGGCTGTATGCGGGGGTCATCCGCTCTATGGCCATGTACGGCGCACCCGTGTGGGCGAGGGCTCTGAACGCCCAGCTCAGGGCGGTTCTGTGGAGGCCACAGAGAGCCATGGCGGTCAGAGCCATTCGCGGGTACCGCACGGTGTCGACAGAGGCGGCGTGCCTGTTGGCCGGGACACCCCCGTGGGACCTAGAGGCGGAGATGCTCTCCGACCTCTACCGGCGGGTTATCACAGCGCGCGAGGAAGGTGGCTCCCCATCGTTGAGCGAGATAGCCACCTGGCGCGTGGATGCCCGCCGAGACGTCATCGCCCGTTGGGCTACGCGGCTGGAGAGGCCTAGGCACGGTGTGGAGACCGTTGAGGCCCTCCGGCCCGTATTGATAGAGTGGATGGAGCGGCGGCACGGAGTCCTCACCTTTCGGCTGGTGCAGGTATTGACGGGGCACGGGTGTTTCGGGTTGTACCTGCACAGGGTCGTGTATAGGGAGTGGACTCCGGCCTGCCACCACTGCAGGAGTGACGAGGACACGGCGCAACACACGCTGGAGGTGTGTCCGGGATGGGAGCGGCAGCGCCGTGACCTCGTCGCTGTCATCGGTGCCGACCTGACGCTGCCGGCCGTCGCGAGGGCGATGGTCGACAGCATCAGGAACTGGGGCGCGGTCGCCGCCTTCTGCGAGGCTGTCATCTCGCAGAAGGAAGCGGCGGAACGGGCAAGGGAGGATTCCCGCGCCCCGGGCCGCCGCCAGCGGCCGGGGCGGCGCAGGCGCGAATACCTGCGCCTGATGCCGCCCTAACCGAGGCTTCGGGTGATCGGACCGGGGAATTGTCCGGTCACCCGACGTGAGGCCACCGCGTGAGGGCGACGCCCCGACGGCGAAATCTGTCGGGGCGTCGACGAGAGGAACCCGCGAGGGTGAACCGCCGGGCGGGCCACCGAAGTTAAAAATCGGGTCCCGGTGACCCGCTCGCACGGCGAAGAGAGAGGAGTTTTACGGTGGGTCTATGGGGTCACGCGCCGCCTTCTCTTTCACCCCGGGCCGATTTGGCGGGGCGAGGCTAATCCATAGTCCACCAAAAAAAAAAAAAAAAAAAAAAAAAAAAAAAAAAAAAATGGCTTGAGCATTTCATGATGATATTTTTTTTCCTTCAGACCATGCAAATTAAATCAATACCTTAAGAGATATAATAACAAAATCAAAATAATGCGCAACGAAATCATTTTCGCCCGTGACCGGGCCGCGTGGCCGGCTCGCGTTCGGGCTCGGGGCCGAAAAGTTTTGGTAGTCTAGTGGAATTGTATATCCTATTATTAATATTATAAACGTGAAAGTATGTAATAATGTATGGATGTGAACATGTTTGTTGCTCTTTCACGTAAAAACTACTGAATGGATTTTGATGAAATTTATAGTAATATAGCTTGCACATCAGAATAACACATAGGCTATAATTTATAAAGATATTTTGCAAATTGGCTAAAATATAACTATAAAAATCGAAAATTATATAATTAAAATAGAACTCCGTTCCATCCGGGTGTCCCTTGACACCTCCGGTTTTTTATATTATACTTAGGTATATTTTACATTTATAAACTAGGTACCTATTGCCAATAACTTTGCGTTATGTGCTATAGAAGAAGAGTACCTACATATTGTATCGACCACAAGTAATTGGGATAAGAGCAAAATGATTATAATCATGATGATTTTTATACTATTTTTATATAATTAGCATTCAAGGTAAATTATATTTGATAAAGTATTTTATAAACAGTGACGGTGAATTAAAAACTTATAATTATTTCTTTAAATTACAAGTTATTAAAATAATACCTATTGTTCTTTTGGCTACAAAATACAAAATTTAGCTAAATCTGAGGTGGGTTTTTCTCCTCTCGCGTACCGAAGATTACCGAGAGTGCCCGATGGTGCGCTGGCTAACGGCGAATTTCGTCAAACAACGGCGGCCTTGAAGTCCAGTATAGTTTTGCTGTATCAATGACGCGTTAATTATTGTTTATTTGCCATTGTTTTTGTTTTTTATTTTTGTTTTGGTTCAATTCTATACTGTGTGTACAGTGTGTGGTGTGAGTGAAGATGAGCATAAATATTGATTATATTAAAGACAATAACAAAATTTTTCAAATTAAAATTGAAATATTATTCGCCGGTCCGCCAAGGTCTTTTTTAAATTTAAAACAAGAGTGCAAATTGAAATATAAAGCATTTACACGCGAAGTTTTAAAAGTGAAATGTAATATCGTATCGATTTAATGTATAAAAAATAATAAAAAAAATACATATTTTATGTAAATTGTTGTTTTGTTGCAATTTCTATTCTTAATACTTAATAACCAAGTAAAGTGCACCACCAGTTCGATAAACCACCAGCCGCCACTGATTCTAAAAGAATTTTTATTACAGATTCGTTATAATCCATTAATTACGAATAAATTCTTCGTAAATTAATATATCCTCTGCGTGGTAACGTAATAACTAATGCAATTGTCGTCACTCCTTGTCCGTGAGTCTTAAAATTAGGATTTTATCAGAAGAGTGGGCAACCGCTGTCGCCCACTTTTCTGATAAAATCTTAATTTTATATGTTGTTGTTATTTGTGAACGAGGCCTACGTTCAGCAGTGGGACGTGAAACGCGGAGTAATGATGATGATAACTGTGTTTCTTAGGTTTCATAATCATCAACATCTCAACTTATATACGTCACACTGCTGGGCTCAAGCCTCCTCCACAATAGGAGGGTAATTGACGATGCGTCCGGGGCAACAGAAGAGGCGGTGTGACCCATAGACCCGCCCGGCAATGCGCCTCTCTTCGCCGAGCGAGCGCGCCACCAGAACCCGATCTTTGTCTTCGGTGGCCCAGGGTAAGTGTAACATATTGGTCAGATAGGTTGGTATGGGCCTTTTATTTCAAGTTTTAATTCTTTGGAGATGTTATGAGCATATTATATTCCTTAGTCGTCGTTTACAACACCCACAGGCAAGAAAGGGGGGTGGGGTACGATGTCAGAAACCTCCACGTGGTGTACCCTGGGTGCGGGCGGCAGTCCCCCAGATCATTCTGTAGGATTGTCTCCCGTAGCGAATATCTGGCGCTGATTGGCGCTGGTAAACCGCCGGGCGGGCCACCGAAGTCAAAAATCGAGTACCGGTGGTCCGCTCGCACGGTGAAGAGAGACGAGTTTTACGGTGGGTCTATGGGATCACGCGCCGCCTTTCGACCGACCGATTTGGCGGGGCGAGACGCATCCATAGTCCACCAAAAAAAAAAAAAAAGGCAATAAAGGGGGTGGTGGTTGTTTTCTTATTACGTCACCACGCGGAATACCTTATTATTTTTTTTTGGTTTGTTTTCTCAGTTGTTTACACAAATACCTGTTATATGAAGAAGCTCTCATTTGAGGTTATACGTTTGAAAAAATCACATAACATGAAAAAAAACTCATTATAGTTAACTACTTCTCTTCATTTTAGCAGTCTGTCTACGTTTCATATCTAAGCTTGAATTTACTTTATTATAAGAGAGAAAATGGTCACTCACTCTCTCTCAGTTTCAGCATAACGTTTATATATATATATATATATATATATATATATATATATATATATATATATATATATATATATACAATAAACTATGTAAATAGCTATTAGCAAATAGGTATATAACTATATCCCGGCAACATCAAGTTGTTTGTTGCCGTGGCGTCGATGGAGACGACACCTGAAAGAATAACCCGCCGCATCGACAAGGATGTCAAGGAAGCGGTATCAGTGGTCGGTCCAATGGCGATAGGAAGGGAACACGGTGGATTATGTGGCCATACGCCACCCTTCTGAAGCCCCCAAATGACATGGGCGAGATGTACCCAGACCATAGACTGCAAAAAAAAACATATAAATAGCCAATCAGGGGACTGATGTAGTTTCTCTATAACACAGGTTTCTTCTAACTACGCGTGACCTACACAACTTTATGTATATTGTCTCTGTTAGAAGTACATAGAATAAATACCTATACACAATTTATATAGGAATAAATTTTATTTTTAATGACTTTGTCTGTTGCTTCCTCATGCGTGATAGATAATGTTTATGAAGGTTAAAATGCTAATATATATTTGGCTATTGACATTATAAACAGTTTGCCTATGACATACATTTTGTAAAATCTTATTTATAATGTAAATAAGGGAGCTGAAATGAGCAATTTAAGTGAACTAGCTCCAGGTGATAAGACTTTTATTATTTATTAGAGACCAGGACTAAAAGCCTTTTAAAATGGTAAAAAGTGAAAAAAAAAATAGTAAGATGATTCATTGGGAAAGGAAGAGAATACCTATAACAAAAATGAAAAAAAAATACGGGCGATCTGAGGTCGGGAAGTGGAAGGGGGTGGAGTTTTTAAGGGTAAAATACGGTTTACATCGATTTTCAGCAAAACTACAAATCCTATAGGAAAAAGTTAAACGCCAAAGCTGTAGGTCATAAAAAGATCTACAACTTTTGTATTTTAACTTTTTTCACATAACCTCAAAACTTATGTGAAATATTAAGATAACTAAGTTTTTGGTTATTATTTTATCTTATCATAATGGAATGGTAATTGATCTACTATACCACGCTGGTCAGACGTGTTGGTGTAGTATTTTGTTTCGAGTTTTCCTTCTCTCGCATAGATGTAATATGCGTTTTACATCCCTTAGTCGTCTCTTACTATCATCCACGGATATAACAGGAGGTGGTGAATTGTATTCTTACTCCGTCACCACACGGAAAACATTTACTGTCCTCAAAGCTTCGTTTACGAAAGTGAATATTATGGTAATATTTTGAGGAATGATCATTACTGGACATATTGTTAGATTTTTTATTATAGTTTAAGGTATTTGACTTAACATAAATTGAAAAGAACTCTACTAACTCATTCGGCGTCAATTTTGCATTAGTAGCTGAAGCACGGATCTGAGGATCTGTAATGCCGCGTATTACTATGGCTGAAATTAACTCATCGCTCAATACCTTTAGTATACGCAATTTCAATAAGTATCGGCGGGCGTAGTCCGCATATGTCGGGTATTTGTCAGAGCTCACCAGCTCTCTCTCATGACCTCGTATAAAATATTCGCATATCAGGTTTCTTAGGGCATAAATGTTTAAACTCCCTCTAGAAATTGCTCCAACTACAGTCATTAGTTACCCCTCATTAAGCCACATCCTAGCATCACCTTTAAGATAGTAGAAATAAAACTACTTTTATGGATTCTATCGCGTTTGTATTTGATTTTTAATTTCCCGAAGTTTCGAACACTTTACAGTGATCATAGTCACGGGAGGTCTGCCCTCCAACAAACGTTATAGAATCTGTAAAAGTAGTTTTATTTCAAAATTTAAGAGTTCCCAAAGCGAGATGGTCACTCATTATCAATCCAATTATTTAAAATTTTAGCACGATCAACTTTCTCCCAGCATCGCAGCAGCATCTTTGATGCAGGTGTCGAAGTTAAAAATGTAGTAAGCTTGTAAAAACCCGATTACGAGCGAAAAATGATTGTCACAAGTGGGATTCGAACCCACACCTATTGGAAATCCGTCACTACCTGGCTTTGCAAACAAAACAACTCCTATCACTAAATTGACTAAAAAGGACGCACCTCTTATTTAGGGCAGTGAACAGGAAGAAGCACGGCAAAAGATAATCTCGCTGATTACTGGTGAACCGGTTTTATCCATTTATGATCCAGACTTGCCTATTGAAGTGCATACTGACGCGAGTTCAATTGGTTATGGTGCAATGCTCTTCAGGTCCATAAAAACGGGTGTAAACAAGTTGTCGGCTACTTCAGCAAACGAAATCAAGGTGCCGAACCACGGTATCATTCCTACGAACTTGAGACTTTGGCTGTTGTTAGAGCCTTGCAGAACTATAGACACTATCTGATCGGCATTCATTTCACAGTCATAACAGACTGCAATGCACTAAAAGTAACGCAGCAAAAGAAAAATTTACTGCCTCGCGTTTCCAGATAATGGATGTATCTGCAGGATTTTGATTTCAATTTGGAGTATCGTAAAGGTACGTCCATGTCACACGCCGACTATTTGAGTGTAACCCTATTAACATCTGCGAAGCACGTAGACAGAATTGGGCTCAGATAGCACATACGGTTGACGAGGAATCTCAACAGTTCTTTCAAAAACTAACGGATGGACAATTAGACTCTAATCATTACGTTCGAAAAAGAGTTGCGTTACAAGTACTCTCTTGCAGGCGAAGACCCCAAACTTTTATGCTTCGTACCTAAAGGTTACTGAGTATATTTCACGATTAGCATAACCATCCAGGGGTCGGTAAGACATTGGAGCTAATCAGAAAACATTTTTGGTTCCCGTCCCTTAAATTTTTTGTACAAATGTATGTAAGCAATTGTCTTATTTGCTTAACTCATAAAAAGATATCTGAAGCCCCCCATTAATTTATACATTCATGCAAAAAACCAATTGATCCTTTTGAGGTTATTCACGTCACCATGTGATCCTTTTGAGGTTATTCGCATTGGGTCTGCTGCCTCAATGTGCAAAAACGTGTTCATTGTCATAGACGCGTTTTCAATGCCTTTTATACACTACTCGTGAATGTGAGCAAAACCAAAATAATGGTCTTTGAAAGAGATGAAGACAGAACAGATGTAAGAGTAACAATAGGTAATGATGTACTAGAGCAAGTGGGTGAATTTGTATATCTTGGATGTGGATTTAGCCGAGATGGAAGGTACACCACTGATATAGAGCGAAGAGTGAATGCAGGAAATAGAGTGAACGGAGCGTTGGGGCAACTTCTCGGCAGCCACCACCTCAGCCAGAAGGCACGTGTAGCAATACATAACGCAGTGCTTGTCCCAACATTACTGTATGGAAGCGAGAGTTGGGTATGCAGAAAAGAGTATGAAAGTAAAATTAATGCGGTCGAAATGCGATCTCTGCGGAAAATCTGTGGAGTTAGGCTGACCGACCGCATTCGTAACGACGACGTAAGAGAGCGAGTAGGTATGAAAGAGAGTATTGGTGTAAAGATGCGAAAGGGAATGCTCCGATGGTTCGGACATGTGGAAAGAATGCCGAATGAACGGCTGGTTAAGAAGATATACAATGCGAAAGTGGAAGGATGTAGGTACCGGGGGAGACCGAGACTACCTAGACCAGATCGGTCATGTACTGAAGGAAGGTGGAGTCAAGAGCCTCCGAAACCGGCGAGCGTGTATGAAGAGAATTATGAATGTTGAGGAAGCGAGCGAAGTATGCAAAGATAGAGTTCTCTGGCACTCTGTTCTCTCTGCCTACCCTGCAAGGAATATGGCGTGATGATATGTATGTATGTATGTATTATACACTATGTTTAGTCATGACTCTAACGAATTAAAAATACTCTTTACCAATGTAGTTTCTTTGTTTGGTATACCTAAATTAATGGTAGCAGATCGTGGTCGTAAGTTTCAAAGTTCAGAGTTCACAAACCTTGTAGGACAGTTGGGCATCGATATGCATCTTAACATACCTGAGATGCATAACTCAAACGGCCAAGTTGAACGGTACTGTCAGACATTATTAAATATGATTCGCATAGAATGCAATCACAGACAGCATGAATGGTCAGACTCTATGTGGTGATTACAATTGGTTTTGAATATAACAAAACAGAGGACTACTAAGCAATCGCCTTTAAATTTATTAGTAGGTATTAAAGCAGCAACACCCCTTATGCGTTATCTCGTTAGAGATGTTGACCTAGAAAACTCTTACCCGCACCGGGAGGCACTAAAGAGGATGCACATACTTAGAGCTTCCGAGCGGTTTAAAAACTAACCAAAACAACAAGACGCTACTGCGAACATGAACAAGACGCTACTGCGAAGCCTAACCGGAGAGCTTCCCAATTATTTGAAACTAATTCTTTTGTTTTTGTTATTAACCAGGCACAAGCAACTGGCAAGCTTGACTCGGGCATGCGCAGGCCCTGCCGTATGATCCAGGCATTTTCCCATGGTCGATACAAGCTGCGGCTACTAGCAGGCTCCTATGGAAAGACAACCCAGGCTGTGATAGAATTCATGGTGCCGTGGCAAGGACTCCCTAAATTTGTGCTACCTTCTTTGAGAGTATGTTTGTTCTACATTTGCGTGGCAAGCGAACGTCGGGATTATATCACGCAAGAATAGTTGTATTCAAGGTATGCTAGCGTCGTGCCTATGCCATGTGGTGTAAGAAATATGCTAACATCGTACCTATGTTTCTTACTGTCGGAGATAGCTAATGTCGTGCTTCCTCTCTGTTTTTTGTGAACTTTCACTGTATCGATATGTTGGTGGTAAAAACCACATTTTATGTCGTGATAATGGATCTGAACTGACTTCAGCGGTTCTGATGTATCATCATGATTTGTGTAATTTCTGGGTGATTTTAATTCTGGAAATTATATTTGCTGTGCGAATCATTCAGATTTGTAAAATAAGTTTGTTTAAACTGTCATGTACGGATAATAGTGATGCAGAGTCTACGCCTGAGCAAGCTGCAAAGAGTGACGATGTGCCTTGCGTTGAGACGCCGGAACCTGTATCAGGCCCTTCCAACGCAGAAGCCCGGAAGCGAGAGGATCAGGAGAACGGGGATAGTCAGGAGAGGCCGTGTTAGGACAATTCAACGATGAATCGTTGCGAGTGGGGATACCAGGTGGCGGGACGAATCTATATAAAGCGCGTGTACGAGTCATTCGGAGAGCAGGAGGAAAGCCTCAGCACACTAGTGTTCACTACGTACGTTCTGTTCGCTGTTCGCTCGGACCTGCTCGGCTCGCCTCCGAACGCCGCATCGGTGCTCGCGACGACGTTTCGGCGTCGGTGTAGGTATCAGGGCGGCTGCCGCTGTTTAGCCCGCATCCATCGTCAGGTCGCATCGTGCCGACCTCATCCGCTTCACAACCACAAGCATCGCATCACCGCACCACAATTCGAAGAGGCTCTGGAAGGCAGGGCTACTACAGGGCCCACCACAAGTGCCCTCCGCGTCTCGTTCCGCTGCCACCGCCAGACATCCCGCTGAGTGAGAGCGTGTGCACTGGCCCACGCACTCCCACTCCGCCGACACCGCTCGTGTCACCACGCAGCCCCGGCCCGCAGCCGTCGACGTCGTCGTATCAGCCACCACGCCATGAACGCAGCGCGACGCCAGCGCCATGCGCGGCGAGCGCCATGGCATTCGTGGCGCCTCATTCATCCGCCGCTCCTTCCTCACAGGGAGTGGGAGGCTACCGAATCGTCGAGTGGGCGCGGGATCAGTCCCAGCGCTCCCACCCGGCGGCCTTCTACACAAGAAGCCGGGAGAGTTTATCACACATCCCGTGGGACGCAGCTTCCGCGGTCTCGGCTGGCAGCCATGCCCCGAGTAACCGCAGCTTGGCCGCCTACGCCGGTCAAATGCCACCGCAACCGCAGCGAAGAAAGAAGCCCGCTGTCGCTGACGAGCAGCCACCACCTACGCCGCCCACGCCCGCATCGCGCACGCCCGAACCCGTGCCTGAGACCGGGGTCAGGCGTCGCCGCAGCCCGGAAGAGGAAGCGGAAGACGCTGCAAAGCGCGTCTGTGCCGCTAACTCCGACGCCGATGCAGCATCCATGCGTTCGTACGCGAGCACCGCCACCGAACGCGCCACGCAGCGTTCGATCGCGAGCGCCGTCGCCGCGCCAGTGGCGCCACAGCCGTCCAACGTGCAACCGACGCCGACAGCAGCGAAGGTCCGCTACCCTCCCCTCGTGGTTAAGAGCCTACCCAATTGGCCTCACCACCTAGGGGAGCTCAGGAAGCTTTTCGGCCACATTGCGAACGCCCGGCCCTACGGCAAAGGCATTCGCTTTTCACCGGCCGACGAAACCGAGTACCGCATCGCGCAGCGGTACCTGTGCGACCTCGAGTGCAGCGAGGGCCTCTCGTGGTTCTCCTACGAGCTACCCTCGCGCCTCAACCTCAAGCTCGCCATAAGAGGCCTGCCTTTTTTTTTTTTTTTTGCGGTGGCCTATGGACGTCACACCCCGCCAAATCGGTCCGGGGTGACGGAAGAGGCGGCGCGCAACCCCATTGACCCACCCTGCAAGCACCTCTTCTTCGCCGTGCGAGCGGGCCACCGGTACCCGATCTTTGTCTTCGGTGGCCCGCTCGGCGGTATGCCCTCTCGGGCTCCTCTCCTGTCGACGCCCCGACAGCTTTCGCCGTCGAGGCGTCGTCCTCACGCGGTGGCCTCACGTCGGGTGACCGGACAATTCCCCGGTCCGATCACCCGAAGCCTCGGTTAGGGCGGCATCAGGCGCAGGTACTCGCGCCTGCGCCGCCCCGGCCGCGGGCGGCGGCCCGGGTCACGGGAATCCTCCCGGGCCCGTTCCGCCGCCTCCTTCTGCGAGATGACAGCCTCGCAGAAGGCGGCGACCGCGTCCCAATTCCTGACGCTGTCGACCATTGCTCGCACAACAGTCGGCAGCGTCAGGTCGGCACCGATGACAGCGACGAGGTCACGGCGCTGCCCGTCCCAGCCCGAACATACCTCGAGCGTATGTTGCGCCGTGTCCTCGTCGCTACTGCAATGGTGGCAGGACGGAGTCCACTCCCTCCGCACGACCGTGTGCAGGTACTTGCCGAAGCAACCATGCCCCGACAAGAGCTGCACCAACCGGAAAGAGAGGACTCCGTGCCGCCGCTCCATCCACTCCATCAGTACGGGCCGGAGGGCCTCAACGGTAAAAACACCGTGTCTAGGCCTCTCCAGCCGCGTAGCCCAACGGGCGATGACTTCTCGGCGGGCGTCCTCGCGCCAGGTGGCTATCTCGTTGAACGATGGGGAGCCACCCTCTTCGCGCATTGAGGTAACCCGCCGGTAGAGGTCGGAGAGCATCTCCGCCTCTAGGTCCCACGGGGGTGTCCCGGCCAATAGGCATGCCGCCTCGGTAGACACCGTGCGGTACCCGCGAATGGCTCTGACCGCCATGGCTCGCTGTGGCCTCCACAGCACCGCCCTGAGCTGGGCGTTCATAGCCCTCGCCCACACGGGTGCGCCGTACATGGCCATTGAGCGGATCACCCCCGCATACAGCCGTCGGCCCTCGAAACTGGGTCCGCCCACGTTCGGCATGAGCCGAGAAAGGGCGGACGCCGCGCCGACCAGCCGGGGAGCAATTTGACGGAAATGCTCCCGGAACCACCATCGCCCGTCGAGCACCAGGCCCAAGTACCTCATATGGGCCTGGATACTGATGTGGATGGAGTTGACGACTAACGAGGCGTCGATGGGCAGCCTCACACGGGGCCCATGGAATAGTAGGGCCTCCGTCTTGTTTAGGGCCACCCTGAGCCCCAGCGCCTCAATTCGCCTGACCATCTCCTCGGTGCCGAGAGTGGCCAGGCTCGCCACCTCTTCGAGTGTCCTGCCCCGGGCTGTGACGAGCGTGTCGTCAGCATAGCAAATAACGCTCAGCCCGGGGGGGAGACTCCCTCTTAACGCCCAGTCGTAACCGATGTCCCACAGAGTCGGCCCCAGAACTGACCCCTGCGGAACACCGCACGACATGGGCGTCCGCACAATGTCCCCTGCGGGGCTCGCGCAGAGGACACTGCGCCCCTCCAAATAGTCTGCCACCAGCCGCCTGAGGTACAGGGGCACTCCATGGAACCGGAGTGCCTCCCTGATGCAGCTGAATGGCAGAGGCTCGCCGCTTCTTCGAGTGTCCTGCCCTGGGCTGTGACGAGGGTGTCGTCAGCATAGCAAATAACGCTCAGCCCGGGGGGAGACTCCCTCTCAACGCCCAGTCGTAACCGATTTCCCACAGAGTCGGCCCCAGAACCGACCCCTGCGGAACACCGCACGACATGGGCGTCCGCACAATGTCCCCTGCGGGGCTCGCGTAGAGGACACTGCGCCCCTCCAAATAGTCTGCCACCAGCCGCCTGAGGTACAGGGGCACTCCATGGAACCGGAGTGCCTCCCTGATGCAGCTGAATGGCAGACTATTGAAGGCGTTGGCGATGTCCAACGACACCGCCAACAGCACTCCTTTGCCGGCGACAGCCTCCGCGGCCGTCTGCCTCAGGCGTAGCAGGGCCCCGATGGTCGAACGCCCCCTCCGAAACCCAAATTGAGTGTCCGACAGATCGGGCCCCACCTCCTCCAAGTGTCGGACGATGCGGGCAGCGAGGACACGCTCCAGCAGCTTACCCACATCATCCAGAAGCACAATGGGCCTGTAGGCCGACAGCGAATCCGGGGGCCGTCCCGGCTTTGGCAGGAGAACCAACCTCCCTTCCTTCCAGCACTCAGGGAACTGTCCAGACGTCAGACAGGCGTTGAACAATCGCCTGAGGCGAGGTTCGAGATGCTCGAGGAGCAAGGTCAACACCCGGACTGGGACTCCGTCCGGGCCAGGGGCCGTGGTGGCGGAACGAATCTTCGCCACGGCTGCCCCCACTTCCGACTCCGTCACGGGCGGAACACTCTCGACGGCCTCCCGGTCGTGTTCTGGCGAAGCCATGACCGGGGGCGTGTGCTCCGACTGCCGCGGGAACAGCTCCTCGACCACTCTACGAAGGAGGTCGGGCTGGAGGGTCTCGGTGAGGGGGGGGGGGGCCTGCGCGCGAAGCTTATTCAGCGACGCGCGATACGGGCGACCCCAGGGGTCACGGTCGAGACCGTCCAGCATCTCCTGCCAACTCGTGTCCTTGGCGGACCGGATGGCCAGCCGAAAGGCGGTACGCGCACTGCGGTACGCCTCGTACAGCTGGCCCTCCCGCTCAACATCGCGGCGACGCCGCCGACTGTGGGTGTAGGACCTTCGGGCACTAATGCATGCCTCGCCGGAATATATCGGCGGGTGTCTTCCACTCGCGAGGAAGGTGGCGAGGTTTCGCCTAACGAATTGGCCACCTGGCGCGAGGACGCCCGCCGGGAAGTCCTTGCCTGTTGGGCGACGCGGCTGGAGATGCCTCGATTCGGACTTCGTGTCATCGAGGCCGTCCGGCCCGTACTGATGGAGTGGCTGGAGAGGCGGCACGGAGTCCTCTCTTTCCGGCTGGTGCATGTCTTGTCGGGGCATGGTTGTTTCGGCAAGTACCTGTACACGGTCGCAAGGAGGGAGACGACTCCGTCCTGCCAGCAGTGCGGCGACGACGGGGACACAGCGCAGCATACGCTCGAGGTCTGCGTGACCTCCTCTTCGAGACCCGCAATGCGCATTTTGGCGCACTTCACGGGTCTGGCGATTTTAACGCCACCCTCCTCGGCGAACAGACCTCGTAACTTCGACGCTACGCTATCGGCCGTCCTGGTGCCCTGGGCCCCAGCGAACTCGAGGATCCGAGCCCCTGTCCGGGCCTTGCGGGTCCTGGCTTCGACGCCTCCTATGTCGGAGACGTCGAGCCGACAGCCTCATAGCTGAGACCCCTTTCTGCCGCCTCAGGCAGCACAGTGATCACCACTGCGGCTGTCTTCGGCGGCCGGAGCCCCTTGCGCGGCCTCTTCTTCTTCGATTCTTCGATTTTGCCGTCGGGGCGTCGCCCTAACGCGGTGGCCTCACGTCGGGTGACCGGACAATTCCCCGGTCCGATCACCCGAAGCCTCGGTTAGGGCGGCACCAGGCGCAGGTATTCGCGCCTGCGCCACCCCGGCCGCTGGCGGCGGCCCGGGGCGCGGGAATCCTCCCTTGCCCGTTCCGCCGCTTCCTTCTGCGAGATGACAGCCTCGCAGAAGGCGGCGACCGCGTCCCAGTTCCTGATGCTGTCGACCATCGCCCTCGCGACGGCCGGCAGCGTCAGGTCGGCACCGATGACAGCGACGAGGTCACGGCGCTGCCGCTCCCATCCCGGACACACCTCTAGCGTGTGTTGCGCTGTGTCCTCGTCACTCCTGCAGTGGTGGAAGGCCGGAGTCCACTCCCTATACACGACCCTGTACAGGTGCAACCCGAAACACCCGTGCCCCGTCAATACCTGCACCAGCCGAAAGGTGAGGACTCCGTGCCGCCTCTCCATCCACTCTATCAATACGGGCCGGAGGGCCTCAACGGTCTCCACACCGTGCCTAGGCCTCTCCAGCCGCGTAGCCCAACGGGCGATGACGTCTCGGCGGGCATCCACGCGCCAGGTGGCTATCTCGCTCAACGATAGGGAGCCACCTTCCTCGCGCGCTGTGATAACCCGCCGGTAGAGGTCGGAGAGCATCTCCGCCTCTAGGTCCCACGGGGGTGTCCCGGCCAACAGGCACGCCGCCTCTGTCGACACCGTGCGGTACCCGCGAATGGCTCTGAACGCCATGGCTCTCTGTGGCCTCCACAGAACCGCCCTGAGCTGGGCTTTCAGAGCGCTCGCCCACACGGGTGCGCCGTACATGGCCATCGAGCGGATGACCCCCGCATACAGCCGTCGGCCCTCGAAACTGGGTCCGCCCACGTTCGGCATGAGTCGAGAAAGGGCGGACGCCGCGCCGACAAGCCGGGGAGCAATCTGTTGGAAATGCCCCCGGAACCACCATCGCCCGTCGAGCACCAGACCCAAGTACCTCATATGGGCCTGGCTGCTGATGTGGATGGAGTTTACCACTATCGAGGCGCCGATGGGTAGCCTCACACGGGGCCCATGGAAAAGTAGGGCCTCCGTCTTGTTTAGGGCCACCCTGAGCCCCAGCGCCTCGATCCGCCTGACCATCTCCTCGGTGCCGAGACAAGCACAACACACAGCTCCTCGACCACCCTACGAAGGAAGTCGGGCTGGAGGGTCTCGGTGAGGGGGTGGGCCTGCGCGCGAAGCTTGTTCAGCGCCGCGCAATATGGGCGACCCCAGGGGTCACGGTCGAGACCGTCCAGCATCTCCTGCCAACTCGCACCCTTCGCGGCTCGGATGACCAGCCGAAAGGCAGTCCGCGCACTGCGGTACGCCTCGTACAGCTGGCCCTCCCGCTCGACGTCGCGGTGACGCCGCCGGCAGCGGGTGTAGGACCTTCGGGCACTGATACACGCCGCACGAAGGTCCGCCGGTCTTGGGGACCACCAGTAGACCCCCTGCCTCGGAGGTGAACGCCGCCGCACTCTGGGCATGGCCGCATCGACAATTACCTATGCCTAGGACTAACTATGGTATCGGGTACCGGTGGCCCCCTCGCACGGCGAAGAAGAGGTGCTTGTAGGGTGGGTCAATGGGGTTGCGCGCCGCCTCTTCCGTCACCCCGGACCGATTTGGCGGGGTGCGACGTCCATGGCCCACCACAAAAAAAAAAAAAAAAAAGGACTAACTATGGTTAGAGTCGGTCAGGCAACTGGCCGGCTCAGGCAGGCTCCTCGTGGGCTGGAGCTCAGCGCGAGTCACCGTGCTGGAGCACCGGCCTGCGAGGTGTTTCAAGTGCATGGCGGTCGGGCACACCCGGCCAACATGCACTAATTGCTTTGACTGCGGCGGACTCTTTTTCCACTGCGATCAGACTGGGCATATGGCGGCATCTTGCGCCGCCCCGCCCCACTGCTCCGCGTGTGCGGCGGGCAATAAGCCTACTAAGCACCGCATGGGCTCTGGGGCGTGCAGACCTCCGGCTTCGGCTCCAAAGGGGCGGAGCGGCCCTTCGACCCCGGCCGTTCCCGCTCCTAGCGCGGCCCGATCGCCCACTGCAAGCCAGGAGGTGATGATGGACACAGCCCATTAATGGCTACCCAGTCCACTCACCTCCTGCAGGCCAACACCAACCACTCCGCCGGTGCGCAGGACCTCCTCCTGCAATCCATGGCGGAGTGGTCGATCGGTGCAACAGACCTATTGGCGGAGGCGGCCATCGTTCACACGTGGCTGTCCTCACCCCACCCAGCGGACGGAGTGGACGTTGAGGCTGTCCGCATCCGCAGTGCGTTAACGCAGGTCTGCGATGCGGCCATGCCCAGGGTGCGGCGTCTACCTCCGAGGCAGGGGGGCTACTGGTGGTCCCCAAGACTGGCGGACCTTCGTGTGGCGTGCATTAGTGCCTGAAGGTCCTACACCCGCAGTCGGCGGCGTCGCCGCGATGTTGAGCGGAAGGGCCAGCTGTACGAGGCGTACCGCAGTGCGCGTACCGCCTTTCGGCTGGCCATCCGGTCCGCCAAGGACGCGAGTTGGCAGGAGATGCTGGACAGTCTCGACCGTGACCCCTGGGGTCGCCCGTATCGCGCGTCGCTGAATAAGCTTCGCGCGCAGGGCCCCCCCCTCACCGAGACCCTCCAGCCCGACCTCCTTCGTAAAGTGGTCGAGGAGTTGTTCCCGCGGCAGTCGGAGCACACGCCCCCGGTCATGGCTTTGCCAGATCACGACCGGGAGGCCGTCGAGAGTGTTCCGCCCGTGACGGAGTCGGAAGTGAGGGCAGCCGTGGCGAAGATTCGTTCCGCCACCACGGCCCCTGGCCCGGACGGAGTCCCAGTCCGGGTGTTGACCTTGCTCCTCGAGCATCTCGAACCTCGCCTCAGGCGACTGTTCAACACCTGTCTTACGTCTGGACAGTTCCCTGAGTGCTGGAAGGAAGGGAGGTTGGTTCTCCTGCCAAAGCCGGGATGGCCCCCAGATTCGCCGTCAGCCTACAGGCCCATTGTGATTCTGGACGATGTGGGTAAGCTGCTGGAGCGTGTCCTCGCTGCCCGCATCGTCCAGCACCTGGAGGAGGTGGGGCCCGATCTGTCGGACGCTCAATTTGGGTTTCGGAGGGGGCGTTCGACCATCGGGGCCCTGCTACGCCTGAGGCAGACGGCCGCGGAGGCTGTCGCCGGCAAAGGAGTGCTGTTGGCGGTGTCGTTGGACATCGCCAACGCCTTCAATAGTCTGCCACTCAGCTGCATCACGGAGGCGCTCCGGTTCCATGGAGTGCCCCTGTACCTCAGGCGGCTGGTGGCAGACTATTTGGAGGGGCGCAGTGTTCTCTACGCGAGCCTCGCAGGGGACATTGTGCGGACGCCTATGTCGTGCGGTGTTCCGCAGGGGTCGGTTCTGGGGCCGACTCTGTGGGACATCGGTTACGACTGGGCGTTAAGAGGGAGCCTCCCCCCTGGGCTGAGCGTTATTTGTTATGCTGACGACACGCTCGTCACAGCCCGGGGCAGGACACTCGAAGAGGCGGCGAGCCTGGCCACTCTCGGCACCGGGGAGATGGTCAGGCGAATTGAGGCGCTGGGGCTCAGGGTGGCCCCAAACAAGACGGAGGCCCTACTATTCTATGGGCCCCGTGTGAGGCTGCCCATCGGCGCCTCATTAGTCGTCAACTCCATCCACATCAGTATCCAGGCCCATATGAGTTACTTGGGTCTGGTGCTCGACGGGCGATGGTGGTTCCGGGAGCATTTTCGTCAAATTGCTCCCCGGCTGGTCAGCGCGGCGTCCGCCCTTTCTCGGCTCATGCCGAACGTGGGCGGACCCAGTTTCGAGGGCCGACGGCTGTATGCGGAGGTGATCCGCTCAATGGCCATGTACGGCGCACCCGTGTGGGCGAGGGCTTTGAACGCCCAGCTCAGGGCGGTGCTGTGGAGCCCACAGCGAGCCATGGCGGTCAGAGCCATTCGCGGGTACCGCACGGTGTCTACCGAGGCGGCATGCCTATTGGTCGGGACACTCCCGTGGGACCTAGAGGCGGAGATGCTCTCCGACCTCTACCGGCGGGTTACCTCAATGCGCGAAGAGGGTGGCTCCCCATCGTTCAACGAGATAGCCACCTGGCGCGAGGATGCCCGCCGAGAAGTCATCGCCCGTTGGGCTACGCGGCTGGAGAGGCCTAGACACGGTGTCGTTACCGTTGAGGCCCTCCGGCCCGTACTGATGGAGTGGGTAGAGCGGCGGCACGGAGTCCTCTCTTTCCGGTTGGTGCAGGTCTTGTCGGGGCATAGTTGCTTCGGCAAGTACCTGCACACGGTCGTGCGGTGGGAGTGGACTCCGTCCTGCCACCATTGCAGTAGCGACGAGGACACGGCGCAACATACGCTCGAGGTATGTTCGGGCTGGGACGGGCAGCGCCGTGACCTCGTCGCTGTCATCTGTGCCGACCTGACGCTGCCGGCTGTTGCGCGAGCGATGGTCGACAGCGTCAGGAATTGGGACGCGGTCGCCGCCTTCTGCGAGGCTGTCATCTCGCAGAAGGAGGCGGCGGAACGGGCCCGGGAGGATTCCCACATAGCCCACCGCAAAAAAAAAAAAAAAAAAGACTAACTATGGTCCACCGAAGACAAAGATCGGGTACCGGTGGCCCGCTCGCACGGCGTAGAGAGGTTATTGCAGGGTGGGTCTATGGGGTTGCGCGCCGCCTCTTCCGTCGCTCCGGACCAATTTGGCGGGGAGCGACCACATACATAGCCCACCGCAAAAAAAAAAGGACTAACTATGGTAAAAGAAGAATAATATGGGATGGAGTATATCTTTACAACAAACTATCAAAGGATATTATTAATTGTCCCACTCTAGCTACCTTTAAATAGCATCTGATTTCAAAAAGTGTAGTAATTGATTTGTTTATTACTATAACTATTATGTACCTAGTAGTCTTAGATTGTATAAATTTAACCTATATTAATAATGTACGTTCTCAATTTAAGTGAAATGTAATTATGTTCTTTTTGAGAAATAAATTTCTATAAACCGAAACACTGTAATAATTTTGCTAACATTCGTATTGGCTTTATATCGGGTCATATACGTCCCGCTGCTAGGCTCGAGCCTCCTCCACAATAGAAGAAAAATTGACTTACCATATCACGCTGGCCAGACAGGATGGTATGGAGTTGTATTAAAAGGTTTTTTTTGAATAGATGTTATCTGCACATTATTTCCTTAGTCGTTTTTTACCACGTGCAAGATAGGGGTTAGGTTTTGTGTCATTAAAATCAATAAAAGAGCACATAATATCTTTATGGTTACTGGCGGACAGTCCTCACATGATCATGAACGCTCATCACCTGATGAGTGTAGTAGTTTTATTTCACACGTGTAATACTCGTGTAAATATAGCTATTTTATAGCGTTCAACGTCGTTATGAACGATAGAAATTGTTTAAATCGTTGAAAGGGTAATAATTAAATACAATTACGATATAATCCATAAAATTAGCTTTATTTCATGTAAATACAAGATTCATTTTATCATATGTCACTGATATTACACTCTACGTTCCAATCTTAGTTGATACTTGTCCACATCCTTCATCATTAAATCGAATTCCAGACGTATGGGTGGTTGTTCAGAGCTTGGCAAGTCGTTTGGTGGTAATATCTTGAAGTTACGCAGAATAGTTGAAATCGCTACTTTTATCGATATTATTGCATATTGGTACCCTATAAAGAAAATAATCTTTATGTGAGTTTTTTAACTACACTATTCTTTTGAATACTGTAAAAGTAGTTAACATACTGGTCTGGATTGCTTAAGGTATTGCCGACGCATATTCTATTTTTTTATTATTATGTAGGTAATAATAATTATAATTTATTTAAACAAAAAGTGCTGTTATACAAAATTATCTCAACATTAGTTGGCGCGTGACCCCATAGACCCACCGTAAAACTCCTCTCTCTTCGCCGTGCGAGCGGGTCACCGGGACCCGATTTTTAACTTCGGTGGCCCGCCCGGCGGTTCACCCTCGCGGGTTCCTGTCGTCGACGCCCCGACAGATTTCGCCGTCGGGCCGTCGCCCTCACGCGGTGACCTCACGTCGGGTGACCGGACAAATTCCCCGGTCCGATCACCCGAAGCCTCGGTTAGGGCGGCATCAGGCGCAGGTATTCGCGCCTGCGCCGCCCCGGCCGCTGGCGGCGGCCCGGGTCGCGGGAATCCTCCCTGACTCGTTCCGCCGCTTCCCTCTGCGAGATGACAGCCTCGCAAAAGGCGGCGACCGCGTCCCAGTTCCTGATGCTGTCGACCATCGCCCTCGCGACGGCCGGCAGCGTCAGGTCGGCACCGATAACAGCGACGAGGTCACGGCGCTGCCGCTCCCATCCCGGACACACCTCCAGCGTGTGTTGCGCCGTGCCCTCGTCACTCCTGCAGTGGTGGCAGGCCGGAGTCCACTCCCTATACACGACCCTGTGCACGTACAAACCGAAGCACCCGTGCCCCGTCAATACCTGCACCAGACGAAAGGTGAGGACTCCGTGCCGCCGCTCCATCCACTCTATCAATACGGGCCGGAGGGCCTCAACGGTCTCCACACCGTGCCTAGGCCTCTCCAGCCGCGAAGCCCAACGGGCGATGACGTCCCGGCCAGTTGCCTGACCGACTCCACCGGGCACTGCGCCCAGGCAGCACCTACGCCACCCGGACCGGGACGAATGGCACCGACCCGGACGGTGTCTATGGGACACCCGGTTTTCAAGGCAATAGCCTCCCGGATGTCTTCCACCGTCACTGAATCGTCCAAACCCGAAATGCGCATTTCGGCGCACTTGACGAGCCTGGCGATCTTGATGCCACCCTCCTCGGCGAACAAACCTTGCAGCTTCTCGCCACGCTGTCGGCCGTCTTGGCGCCCTCGGCCCCTGGGAGCTCGAGAATTCGAGCCCCCGTCCGGGCCTTGCGGGTCCTGGCTTCGACGCCTCCAATATCGGAGACGTCTAGCTCCCGCCGGGCCTTCCTCAAGACGGCCTCCTAGCTGAGGCCCTTCTCGGCCGCCTCGGGCAGCACAGTAATCACCACTGCGGCCGTCTTCGGGGACTTGAGCCCCTTGCGCGGTCTCTTCTTCTGTCCGGCTCCTGCCTGTGCAGCGGGGACCTCAGCGGCGCGCTTGGCCTCCGCTCTCCTCCTTTGGCCGCGACTCCTTCTGTCGCGTTCGGCTACCTGCCAACCCTGTTCGGGTACGGCAGTCGTGCCAGACGCGGAAGGTCTCGTCGCAGCCTCGCTGGTCGTCGCCGGCGGTGTTGTTGCGGGCGACTTCAGCGATCCGGCAGGAGCCGGAGCCGTCTTCCTCCTCAGGGCGGGTCCCTTCGGAGCTGGGCCGGGGCCTTTGGGCTTAGGCCCGGCCGCGGCCGCGCCGTAGCTCCCCACGCGGCCACACTGACAAGGCAGCGGGGCGGGGGCTGGTGCCACATGCGGCCGCTTATCCGCGGCTAGAGACGGCCGGACACGTGGTTCTGGAGGCAGTCTTGCCTCCAGAACGGCCACACGCGCATCAACGAGTTTGCCAACTGCGTTGATGATTTTGGCGAGGGCCTCGTCCGACAAGCCTCCCACCTCCAGCGTCGGGGTCGGCTGAGCCTCTCCAGGGGCCCGCTCCGCGGCGCCTGGCGGCTTTGGCGCCGCAGGGGCGCTAGCCGGCGGCAAGCGGTCCGCGGGGAGAGGCGTCAACCTCACCACGGGGACAGGGAGTTTCGCCGCGGGGACGGGTGTGACGGTGACGCCATCACCCAACGTCGTCGGCGCCGCAGCGCGAGGCGGCTTTGGCGCCGCAGCGGCCGCTGAGTAGCCGGCCCTGGCCGATGGCGCGGCTGGCGCAGGTGACACGAACAGCGGCACTTGCGCCTTGAGGTAGGCCACGTCTATCAGCAGCTGGCGGTTTGCCCGACGCATCTCCGCCAGCATGTCGCCCAGGTTCCGGTTCCGGGTCCGCAGGCCTGACTCTGATCTCGCCTCTAAGGCGGACATTTTCGGCCTGCAGATCCGTGGGTTCGCCGGCGCGGACAGCGACTGCCGCCGCCCTTTCCACAGCCAAGGCCCCTCGCCCTCTTCGGGAGGCCTGGATCTTGGGTGGAGGCATGTTGGCCACGCTCCTCTCGGTTTTGGCGCTCGAGCTGCCTCCCTTACTCAGGGAGCGCTTTCGCACCTGCGAGGGGAGGGCCTCCTCCTTCTTAGTCGCGGTCGCCGGCGGCGTCTTTGCTGTTAGACGCGCCGACGACCTAGTGGGGCCTTCACCAGCCGACCCGCTATCCTCTTTGGACGGCCCTGCGGGAATATCACCGCCCTCGTCCATTCCGACGGTAGATCCGCCGCCCTCGTCTTCGGACGGCTCTGCTACATCGCTGTCGCCCTCGTCCGTCGACGGCTCTGCTGCGAGTCTACCGTCCTTCTTCTCTTCAGCGGCGGCAGCCTCCCTGCGCGCTCGCCGCTCCTCAAGCCGCCTCTTGTGGCTCAGGCCGTTACCCCGAGACTTTCGAGGCGACTTCCTCTTCTTCTTTTGGGTCTCCACGGTTTGTGCCGGGCCCTCGGTGGACGCCTCAAGTCCTGAGGACGAGGCGTCGTCTTGGTCAGTTTTGCGTTGGCATGACCGGGCCTTGGTGTGAGAATCACAGGGATTCCCGTCGGTAATTGTTTGTAATTTAAAGGTATCCATATGATTCCCACGAGTAGGGGAGATACACAACGTCGACCCGGGCAGAGATCCCTTTACCCGGGCAAGCCTACATTTACCAACCAGGGGGTCAGCCGGTGCCCTGGCTTGAGCGTGCTATTGACAGAACAACCCATCTGCCATGCATCTTCTCGCCGCACGCCAGAACTTAAGATTCTGGGTGATTTCCGAGTCCGAATGTTACTTCGAACTCTTTATAGAGGTTGTCTTCCTCGCGGTCCGGGCGGTTAAGCCAAGACCCTCGCTCCTGAAACTAAGACAAGCAAAGAATCAGGTTTACGATTTGTGGGCGGTGGCATGTGCCTGCCCAGCCCTCAAATGAATGAGTGACTGAGCCCGTCCCAATATTTCGCGTCCTACAACCTCTACTACGACTGTAGTAGAGTAAGGAGCGAAATCGCGCAGATATTCGCTACGGACGACAGTACAACAGAAGAACTGGGGACCGCCGTCCGCACCCAGGGTACACCGCGTGGAGGTTTCTGGGATAGTACCCCATGGTAGAAACGCCTAAGCGCACGGAAATTTTCTCGAGTTGCTACAAGATCCGTATAGTATACTACTCCAGATGTTACTTGCAAACTGTCCAACATAAGGTCGCGCTCGTTACGCCAGAGATCGCACTCCCAGAGAATGTGATGTGTATTATGTGTGATTATAATGTTTAGTAAAGCAATAGATCTATAAGTAGCAGGCTCGTCTCTTGGAGCACTTTTGTATATTGGACTAATAACTGCAGTTTTCCAATACTCCGGGTAAGTACTAGTTTCTAGACTCAAAATTATTAGTGGTTTGTTAATTAGAGCTTCATACTTTTTTAATATTCTAGCAGTGATGCCGTCGGGTTCAGGAGTGTTGTTAGTCTTTAGGTTGGTTATGATGGTGTCAATTTCAGTCACGTCACATGGTCGGAGGAAAATCGTATGAGTTAACGTCATGTAAGGTCTATATTTGAGTGCTAAGGAATTTTGAGTTTCAGAAAGTTTCTTTAAAATTAGTTCAGACATTTGCTTGCCGACTGAAGTAAATAAATAATAATAATAAATAAGTATATTGATATTATTTTAGACTTATTTAAGAAAGGTTCTATTACGAGATCGTTTCTTTCAGTGATATCTTCTGCGTTCACGACAGCGGCAAAGTTTATTCTTATTCTATTAACACATGGATAATTCAAAAAATATATTCCGAATATATAATCTAAAAGTAAATATAAAAATATCACAAATTTATTTCCATACATGAGACGTCGCATAATGTACACATGTTTGTATATACCATATAATTATTTAAAATAAATGATGAAATATAGCCAATTATATTATTTCAAGTGGTAGGAACCCGCTGTTGACAGTTTTCTGTCTACAGCCGCGGGCCGGTCCATTCAGGGGTAGTACCATACTCTCGCAGAAGATCGACGTCTGAGTAATGGCAATGTGCTATTGCGCTTCGTTCGCTGAGCAAGAGAGCCGGAAGCCCAACTGGGTGGGTTTGGGGATTTTATTGGTAGGCAGCGGCCTAAGCTATACCATTGGTATTACAAGGGTTCATGGACGGCAGTGATACTTACCATCAGGTGTGCTGCTTGCTTGTTTGCCACCACAAGCAATAAAAATAAATATTAGTAAAACCTTACCGAGACAATTTCTCGGACCAAAACTGAAAGGCATAAATGCTGCCGGATGCTTCAATGGTGTATCTATAAATCTCTCTGGTCGAAACTGCTCAGCGTCCTCACCCCAATAATGTGGATTGCGATGTATTGCCCAAATGTTGATTACAGCCTCAGTACCAGGAACAATTTTAAATCCTGATGCTGCAAAAATTAAAAGCTTTAGTTTTGAATATTAAGGTGAGTTAAGGCTACGATACAACTATTTAAAATGTTGATTACCGTACACTATGGGCAATGGTAATAATATCAGTTGAAAATTCTTAAATTTTTATTGATACGTAGTTCGGTGAGGAGGTGGGAATATAATTCACAATTCCTTTCTTTTCCCAAGGTTATCGTAAAAGACAACTAAGTAATGGAAGCAAGCAGATAACCTCCATACTAGAAAAGGAAAATCCAAATAAAATTCCACGCCAACTCATTGTATCAACGTTTTTATAGTAAGGAAATTATTCTCCAATTAATAAAGCGACTCAATTCCACCAAGCTACCTATATGGGCTGAGAATCGTCTTGTGTACATTTTGAGTGATTCAAATGAGCCATATTACTTATTCTTACGTAGTGTTTCACGTGTAATTAGATTTGAATTTTTCTGGTAAACGACTAAAAATAGATTAGCTAAGTTAAGGAATGATATATTAGGAGAGATCTAAAAATGATGTCAGTGATAGAAAATATTAGGAGCACAAAGTTGTCTCCGTTGGGATATATAATGAAGAGGGCTGAAAGGCATATGACAAGGAAGGTTATTAATATGAATGTGAATGAACGTAAGGACTGTGAACAACCCAATAGCCTGAGTGAGGATATGGGTATAACAGGAATAAAGAAACATGAATCTAAGGAAGGTAAGTACATGCTGTGCCAAAACCCTTTTGCATGGGATGAGGGCAAGGTAATGATATAGATAGAATTTAATATAAACAATTAACTTACGTAAGATTTGTTCTTTGTCAATACGCCTTGCTACTATGGGTACAGAAGGATAAAGCCTCAAAGTCTCTTTAATTACAATCTCCAAGTATTTAAGACAACCTAAATCATCTGAAGTCGGAGCCCTATCTGAATTTCCAAATACAGCTTGTAACCTATCGGAAAAATTCACTTCATAAAAAAATATTTGGATACCTTCAGTAGTAACGCAAGAGATCGGATTTGGAATGGAAGTTAATAAAAAATATATATTCGTAAATTTATTTCCAACCAATTTTTTTTCTCAAAAAGTACACTCTGCACTATGGAAATAATCCTTGTATGGCGGAAGACCTTACAAATACTTAACTTAATGTACACAAATTACACCTAGACTTAGAACAACAATTTGAGGATTACACAAAATGTTGTCCTACGTAGGAATCAAACCCATGACACTGGCACAGTAGGTCGGTATCTTAACTACTACGTTATCTGTGCAGTCATGTGCAATATAATATAGTAACATAGCATCAATAGGTGCGACTTTTTAAAAGTATTCATCATCATCATCATCATCACAGCCCATAAATGTCCCACTGTTGGGCTCGGGCCTCCTCCGTAATGTGAGGGAAATTAACCTACTATACCGCGCTGGTCAGACGTGTTGGTATAGGGTTTTGTTTCGAGGTTTCCTTCTCTCGCATAGACGTTATATGCGTTTTATATCCCTTAGTCGTCTCGTACGATCACCCACGGTTTAAAGGTGTTCTAAACCTTAAATTTCAGCTTTAAAACCTGTAAATAGACAAATTAAATACCTGCAGTTTTTAATTGGTTATTAATTGATAACAACAACTAGGTAATTGGTTTATAAATTATTAAAAAAAAATGTATTAATTTACAGCAACTAAGTACTGACTTACTCATCGAAAACTTTTCGCTGTACTTCAGGGTACCTCGAAAGCATCAGGCATATGAAGGAGGATGTAACTGCAGAAGTATCAGTACTAGCAGCTATCAATATTACTAATTCCTCTTTAATTTCTATATCACTGTAGCCCTTGCCGTCTTTCGAATATTGTATCAACATCTCCAAAACCGACCTATTTTCTGAAGATGCTGTAAGAAGAATGACAGATCGATATTTGTTTTCATAATTATGTGTTTTAAAATATACAGTTTCAAATTGCAAATAAATGACTAATATGTGAAATATATTAGCAGTACGAATAGCAATTTCTTGAAAAATCTTTTTACTGTTAGCTAGACTAAGAGATAATCTATAGAAATCTAGTAGTTGAATGATTATAGAAAAAACTATGGGCTATGAAGAATCACTGGAAGTCATAGTTATTTATAGAAACTGTGTCGAACTGGTAGTACGACTCAGCTTCAAAACAGTAACAGCTGATATAAAAAGACATTTTTTTATGTATATGTAGACTGTGTTTATGTAGATGTAGTTAATAAGATTGTTGATATTAATATTTATGATTATATTATAATGTATTTTTTTATTATTCACTCAAAAAGAAAATACAATATGTGTGCTATAGACCACCTTATAGAAATTAGTAAGGTAGAGACGTGAGACAACATGAAGAAGTCCACAAGCAACAGTAAATTTCATTGAACATACTAGTACAGTCATTTGGTGTTAAAAAACGAGCTTACTTGGAAAGTTTTCCAGGAGTGTTGAGAATTGGTGATTTTATAGATTTCAATGTGCTCTTTGCAAATTTCAACGTTGCCACCTCGTATCTTTGCTGCTTGCGTCGCGTTATTGTAGAAAATGGAGTCAAAAACAATTTTTTAACAATTTCTCTTTTCCGACTCATTTTATAATAAAAATAGCTATATAATAAATTAAACTATAGAAAGTTTCCTATAATTTATATAATAACCTTTAGCATACGAGCGCCGCAAAGTCTACTTCAACATTCGTTCTGGCCAAAAATTCATTTTCATACCACCATGAGTAAGTGGCGCGTTATTTTATCGAGGTATCCCCAGTAGGCCTTATTCACATGCAATGCACTATTCCAAAATTTAGCGCACTCTCCTCCGCTTCGGTGTTCTCGATGGACCAGATGTTGTGAGTTCATCGTCTTCAGGACCGATTGAAACGTCGCAGGTAGAAATTTCTTCCACATTATCCGTGACTTATTTCTTGCAAATGCAAAAAGGGATGTCAGAAAGCCTGTGGATGCCGAAAGGCTGGATTGAACTATTCCGTTATTCACAAAAAATGCAGTGGTACCTGTGATAATTTGTAAGTTCCATCACAAGATAGCGATGAAGAGGAAGAAACTGAGACTGTTTTCGAGCAAACCTACGATGAAATCGAGACCAAGACGATTGTAATAAAAACGATAATCCCATCGCGGATAATGTGGAAGAAGTTTCTACCTCATGGTGGTGTGGAAATGAGTTTCTGGCCAGTACGAAGAAAGAAGTTGAAGTAGATTTTGCAGTGCTCGTACGCTAAAACTATTGATTTTACAAAAAAAAGGTTATTACATAAATTATAGTCAAGTTTCTATAGTTTAATTTATTATGTAGCTATTTTTATCATAAATTGAGTCGGCAAGGAGATATTAGATAAAAAACTATTTCTAGACATGGCGGTGCGAGCGTCAAAAATACTAGTTGGCAAAGTTAAAATTCGCCAAGAGCACATCGAAATCTATAAAATTACCTGTTTTCAAAACTCCCGAAAAACTTTCTAGGTAAAACTACTAAATGATTGTACTATACGACATGTTAAAACGTACTGAAAACGTTTATTTTCATCTGCAGAATATCTGTAGATTGAACAGGTTGAACTGGATTACTACCAGCTCTCTAGTAATTCATGCCACCTAATTTATCATATTATTTTTCGGTATTATACATACTTACTTAAAAGTCACCCAATATTCCAAATAATTGCCGTAACATCTAGAATCACTAAAATGGTTGGAGGATACTGTCGCTTATTATAGTGATTAAGTTATTCGGAGACAGATAATAATAATAATAATAATAATAAAGCCTCTTTTATTCCATAACTCTTCTTAAGTTTAACATTTTAAATGATATTAGTATTATTAGTAATTTTATGTACAATGTTAGTATGGTTAATATAAATGTAGTATGATTAATTATTTCTATTTCTCGAGCTATGGATCTCGTTTCGAGTAAAGGCCTCCTCCAGATTTTTCCACAGGTTTCTGTTTTTTGTTTTATACATCCAGTCTTTTCCTGCAATCTTTATAAGGTCATCAGTCCAGCGTTTGATGGGTCTTCCCACATTCCTTTTGCCTCCTATTGGTCCCTTCCATCTTGTAGTTAGAAATGTCCATCTCCCGTCTATGTATCGTGAGATATGACCCGCCCACTGCCACTTGAGCTTCAAAGCATGTGTTAGTGCATCTAATATTTTCGTTTTGTGTCTAATTGTTTCGTTTTTAATTTTATGTCTTTTGTTTATTTTTAGTATGCTTCTTTCCATTGCTCTCTGTGTTGTTGTTATTCTTTGTTTTATTTTGTTTGTATAAGTCCATGTTTGGCACCCATATAATAAACAGGGCAGAAGACAGGTATCCATTACAGTTCTCTTTATTTTCATATTATATTTGCCTTTCAGAATTTCTTTGTATGACCAGAACTTTTTCCATGTGATATTTATTATTCTTTCCATTTCTTCTTCGTTGTTATTTTTTCTAAATGATATTTGCTTTCCTAAATAGATATAGCCCTTTACATATTCTATAGTGTTTCCTTTTAAGTTAATGGGTGTTTTAAAGCTGTTGGTCATTACTTTAGTTTTGGTTCTATTCATTTGTAAGCCTACATTTTCACTTTCTTGGTTTAATGTACTGAGCATGTCTTGTAGATGTTTAGCTGTTTCAGCAAATATGATTATATCGTCGGCAAACCTGAGATGATTTAGTCGACGTCCATCGATATTAATACCAAATTTAGTCCATTGTAATTGTTTGAAAACATTATCTAGCACAGCAATAAAAATTTTTGGCGACAAGGGGTCACCTTGCCTAACCCCTCTCTCTATTTTGATCACATCGCCTCTTCTCTCAAGTTTGACCCTACTCGTGCTGTTGGAATATATGTATTTTATGATATTTATGTATTTATCTTCAACATTTGCTATTTTTAAAGCGTTCCAGATAGAGGCATGGCTGATACTATCGAATGCTTTGCTATAGTCGACGAATGCAATATATAATGGTTTGTTGTATTCATTAAATTTTTCAATTAGTTGTTCCGCAGTTTGTATATGATCTATTGTGTTATAGCCGGAGCGGAAACCTGCCTGTTCTACTGGTTGTGAGGAGTCAATATTTTCGGAAATTCTTCTAAGGACAATGGATGTAAAAAGCTTATATGCACTTGCCAGAAGGCTGATGGGTCTGTAGTTCCCAATATCCAAAGGATTCCCTTTTTTATAAATTAATATAATGTCGGATGTACACCATTGTGTTGGTACTATTTCGGCGTCAAGTATTCTGTTAAACAGTATTGTTAGATGTTTAAGTAAGATAGGAGCTCCTAATTTCAAATACTCATTTGTTAATCCATCTGGGCCTGGACTTTTCTCATTTTTTAAGGCTTTAATGTGTGCGTATATTTCATATTCTTCTATTGGTTTAACTACATTGACTTTTTTATCTTGCTTATTGTCTATTTCATCATTTTCTTCCTTCCTGTATAGTTCTCTGTAAAAATGGGTTGCATGATCTATCACATCCTTTCTATTCTTTGTTTCTTTCGAGTTGTTTTCTAGTTTTTGTATCCACTTTTTTTGAAGTGTCATTTCTTTATAAGCCCTTTTAGCACTTCTATAGGTATTAAGGTTTCTATATATGATTTCTTCCCTGTGTTTAGTATAATCAAGTTTTATTGATCTATTAGTAGTTTTGAATAACTGGGCGAGTTGTTCTTTCTGTTGTATATTTTTGTTTTTGGTCCATATTAATTCTGAGCGCTTCTTAATTAAATTTTTTGTTTGTTCACTAAGTATTGTGTGTTGTTTCTTTTGAGTGTCTCTATTACTATCTACACTAAGTAGTATTTTTTCTTCTAGGGTGTCATAATAAGTCTGAACATTCTCAAGCAAACTACTATTTATGTCTTCAAGATTATCTTTCAGGCAATTCATATATTTTTCAATTTCATTATCTGTTTTAATAGATTTTCTTATTGTTTTAAAATTCTTCCTGTTTTTCCTTTGTTGGGCTAAGGTGAGTGTCGCTCGTAATAATCTATGGTCTGAAGAAAAATTTACTTGGTTTAGGACTTCAATATTTGTCATCATACGAGGTTTGTTTGTCATGATAAAATCAATTTCATTTTTAATTTTTTGATTGGGAGATAACCAGGTCCACCTCTTTTTTTCTTTTTTCTTAAAGAAGGTGTTCATGATAGACAGTTTGTGTTCGAGGGCGTAGTCAATTAGTTGCTGCCCTCTTTTATTGCGTTTTCCATAACCGTAGTTTCCCATGCACAAGTTCTCTTCTTTCTTCGGCTGCCCAATTTTCGCATTGAAATCACCCATGACTATTAATCTCTCATCCGCTAAATTATGTGCTTTCTCAATGTCGTTGTAAAATATCTGGATTTCGTCTTCTTGTGATGCCTCCGTTGGGGCATAATCTTGAATTATAGAGATGCGAAGTTGATCTATTTTTAATTGTAGCAAGGCAACCCTTTCAGAGATCCCTATGAAGCTATGTATATTGTGTTTGTGTTCTTTCTTAATAAGGAATCCTACACCATGTAGACCTTTAGTTTTTCCAACATAGCAGAGGATGTACTCTTCATATTCTTCGATATTGCAACCATCTCTCTTCACTTCAGATAGTCCGAGCACATCAAAATCGATTTTATTGAGTGCATAGGTAAGTTGAAGGTATCTTTCAGTCGACGAAAGGGATCTCACGTTGTATGTTCCAATTTTTATAGCTGTTTTTTTTATTTTAACTTTTATATTATTTCTGTTGTCGTAGTTGTATTTGTATATTTTTGGTGGAGGGTGGAGGTCTAATTCCCCTCGAGGACCAGTCGGCTTGGGGAATGTTTCTATATTTGTTTTGTTTTGATAAAATTTCAGTGTTTTGTTGTTCCGGTGGCTGATGTTTTTATGTCATTGTCTCTGTTCATTAGGTTTAGTTAGGGAGGAAAGAGAGCTGCTTCTGCCTCTCATTATGTCGAAAGCATTCGTTCTGTTCATTTTGGAAGAAATGTGTTGTTTCCGTGGTTGTTGTGAATTTCCAGGTGATGTTGACAAGTTCCGTTTTCGTTTTTCGTTACTTATCGTATTTTCTTTGATAACTAGTTTGTCATAATCTAATACCGCATAGTTACCCTTCTTCCTTTCTTCTAGCATTTTTTCTCTTAATTCTTTTCTTTTTTCTTGAACTTCCTTAGGATAATCTTCAGAGATATAAACACTCCTTAGTTTTTTCTTATTTCTCAGTATTTCCACTTTTCTCCAGCCATTTACGAATGAGATAAGTATTGGTCTGGCCTTGTTGTTACTGTCGGCTTTTTTGCCAATTCGGCGTATTTCATTGATATCTCATATCGGAGACAGATACTGGTCTTTAATAAAATTGTTTCTATGAGTAAGGAAAGTTTCTTTTTAAATTAGCAAAGCAGCTAGTACGAACATATTCATATTCAGAAAGCAAGTAGAGTTCGCCCAATATGATATATCTCTTTTATCTTCAGCTTATATTAATCAAAGAATATTTTTAATATAATACTTACAATAGATATTGCTGTTATAGTTTCGCTCCGAAATTTCTTTCCGTCTTGATGTAATAAACTAAAATTTAGAAACCTCATTAATGAATTAAGTCTGCTATTTCATATTTAACTAATAATAAGATGATATAGATAATACTTGTGGTATCGAAGTAAGAATACAATTCACCACCCTCTTACCCTTCGATGACCGTAAAAGACGACAAAGGATATAAAACGCATATAACTTCTATGCAAGAGAAGAAAAACTCGAAACAGAACTCTGTACCAACACGTCTGACCAGCGTAGTATAGAGTAGGTACGTCAATTTCCCTCCCATTACGGAGGAGGCTCGAGCCGAAGAGTGGGACATATATGACCTGAGATGATAAGGCGATCCTCTATCATTAACAGTAATGGTATCAGAAAGTACGTATCTGTGAAAGCTTTTAAATACCATTTCTGTTTATCCTATCACTATTGGTATAGCTTCTGTGTGTTTGTGTGCGTGTGTTTCATTGTTGCGTTACTTTTGTTCTTAGAATATGATGTTTATTAAGTTTTACTATTTACTTTGGTCTTATGTTATATCTATTATATAGCTTTTATTTATTTTTATTCATTTACGTCATATACGTAATTATCCGGTCTATTATGTGTTCCTGTTACATTTGTTTGCAACGGTATTTACTAAATTAGTTTCGTTGCATTACTTTTTTTATCTGAGATTGTATTAGGTTAGGTATGGTATATTGATTAACCGTGGCAAAGTGGTAGGTCACCCTTCCTTTCCTCCATTTTGTTGTTGTTCCGTGCCGCGGGCATTGAGCAGACGTGTTTATCGTGTATAATTATTAATTTTGCAGTAAACAGATTTGGTTTTTCGCAATGCTTACTTATTGTCAAGCTTGTAATAAAGAAGTGACAACTGAGTTAATAATGAAGTGTTCGTAACCTAATTGTAATAAGGCATACGATTTGCTGTGTCTTGGAATGAAACGAGTTGATTTCGATTCTTTTTTAACGAAATCCTTGAATGTGCTAGCTTTAAACCAAAACGCTTGGCTAATGATACACTGTTTCTACACCCGAGCAAAGGAGAAGTGTTGCCGAAACCGCTGCTATCAATGTTAATACTCAGCTAAGTTCTCGAAGTAAGCAACCGAAAGGACTTCTAGAAGATCATGAAGACTGTTTATTGTCCGAATTGACAGAATGCCGATTGGAAATTAAAAGCAGATTAGACTTTCAAGAGAAATATATACTAGATATTTAACAATTGTGTTATACCAACAAAAAAGAAGTACAACAATTAAAGTCCACAATTGAACGATATCAACATCTCTGTGGTAATTATGCTTCAATAGAATATCACCTGAAACTGTAATGTGATCGCAATCAGCTGATACAACAAAAAACAGCTGATAATAATGAAAATATAAGTCATTCATTCGATTTGCGGGTAGAGGAAAGAAATGAATAATGTTAATGATCACAACACATGACGTTGTTTTCACTACCCTCAGCGTTAATAATCATTGTGGGGCCACGAAATTAGATATGGCTAGAGACCATTTGGGATCGCAGCAAAGCGTTCATCAGATGGTTGATGAAGCAAATAGTACTGAGGCTATTGAGATTAGTAACATATCTGACAGTATTGAAAGTAATTGGGTTACGATTCGTAAAAAAACAAACCCGGATTCTAGAATAAATAAAAACAAACAGAAACACAAGGAAACGCTAAATAGTCCTGAAAGTGGGCTGTCTGAATCTGAACATTCACTTATATCGAAATTTGAAAATAAGCATTTAGTAGCCAAAGAAACTGCTACAAGAACAGTGAGATTGTCTATGAAAGCTGTAAACATAGGTCAAAATATTTATTTCACGGAAATAAGAGCCTTGGAGCAAAAGAGACATCTGCATGTGTGGCGACTTAGATTAGATATTAGTGCTGAAAAATTTATATCACACGTAAGAGGAATATGCGGCACAGATATAGTAAAAGTAGAAAAAATTAAAACTAAGATAGAACGACACTACTCATATTTTATTATTACAGTTTCTGAGAAGCTTTATGAAAAGCTGTATAAGCTAGAAGCATGGTCTGTGAATGTAGCATTTGGAGAATGGATTTGGTTTCGGAGATCGAGAAATAACTTTATGGACAAAGTATAATAGTATATGGCTGTTTTATCAAAATGTCATCAAACGAAGTTAGATGCATTTTATAATAATATAGATTCTCTTTCTGCTGATTTATATGCTATCACTGAGACATGCTGTAACGAATCTATACATGGCACGAAAATTATTCTAAGAGGATATCAAATAGTAAGATGCGACCGGACAGATGAAAGCAAGGCGGTGCGTTTTTCGTGGCTACACATCGTTTTGAGCTGCAACAAGTGGAGTTACGTGAATATAAATACTTGTTCATTTGAAATAGTTGGCGTAACAATTTATTTAAGAAATTGATTTTTATTTATGTGTTGTGTTGTTTATATATCGCCAAGCAGTAAAGATAGCGAGTACATTGCGAAAAAAATTTTTTTTTTTTTTTTTTTTTATGTTGTAAGAAAACATACTCTCACTCATTCTCTCAAAGGTTTTACCTGAAAATCAGCGCTGTATCACGTTTGTGATGCAACTTATGCTGAGGTGAGACCTTTTTCGGTATCCTATGTACCTATTTGAATTTGTAATTATCAATTTGTATTATTTTGGAAGCCGAAATAAATGATTTTCTTTCTTTCTTTCTTTACATGGTGCTATTTAGAATTATAGAACAGTGGTGCATTAAATACAAAGTAATGATCATAGTGGGTGATATTAATTTATATTCGACTAATGATAATATGATACATTACTATGAATATTTATTGTCTATTTGTGACTTTATACAATTGAACAAGGTACCTAATTGCAATGACCGGCAGCTGGATTTAGTGTTATGTTCGTCGAGCATAACGATAGGGGTGGAGGTTTGCGCGACGGACGAAGCGCCGGTACCGGTGGACGTATGGGCCACTGAAGACAAAGACCGGGTTCCGGTGGCCCGCTCGCTCAGCGTGGAGAGGTACTTTTAGGGCGGGTCTATGGGGTCATGCGCCACTTCTTCTGTCGACCCGGATGGATTTAGCGGGGCGTGACCACTCCATAGCCCGACGCCAAAAAAAACTGGTGGACGTATATCAACCCACCGCTTGAGTTGACTGTGCGTCTCGGCTTCTGCGGCGCCTCCGATGGTTCTCACACTTTGTCGCCAACATTGAACTATATTTAATGCCAGTATAACTTTTCAAAAGCAAATTTTGGCTTATTATATGCATCAATTGCAGAGATCAACTGGGATTCTTCTTTTATACTTATATACCCTAGATATAATAAGAACCATGCGTTTAAAAGCTAAGCTGTATAAAAAGTCCAAATCTAGAGGTACGACGGATAATTATAAGCTTTTCTCTGAGTGTCGTTCGAAACTCAAAATAATGATCAATAATGCGCATACAAATTATTATTAAGTGGCGGTAGAAAGCCATGTAAGAAGAGTAATTCACCGGTACCTATTCCTTATTTTTGGTGAAATAACTTACCTTTAAGACGAATTCCCAAATATATACTGCCATCTGTAATGATTTCTTGCCACTAGGTAAATTGCGGAAAACTAGATCATTGTGAAGCCACGGGAAACAAATTCGTTCACCTAAGCTTTGCAGAACGATTTCCAGTGCGCTTCGTAGTCTATCGTCTGAATTATTCTGGGCGTGCATTTCATATCCCAAAGCTGTTTCTGAAAATAATTTAACATAGGAATTTGGAGCCTGAGCAATAATTTTACACATACATACATACATATCATCACGCCATATCCCTTGCAGGGTAGGCAGAGAGAACAGAGTGCCAGAGAACTCTATCCTTGCATACTTCACTCGCTTCTTCAACATTCATAATTTTCTTCATACACGCTCGCCGGTTTCGGAGACTCTTGACTCCACCTTCTTTCAGTACGTGTCCAACCTGGTCTAGGTAGGTGAGTCTCGGTCTCCTCCGGTACCTACATCCTTCCACTTTCGTATTGTATATCTTCTTAACCAGACGTTCGTTCGGCATTCTTTTTACATGTCCGAACCATCGGAGCATACCCTTTCGCATCTTTACACCAATACTCTCTTTCATACCTACTCGCACTATTACGTCGTCGTTGCGAATGCGGTCGGTCAGCCTAACTCCACAGATTTTACGTAGAGATCGCATTTCGACCGCATTAATTTTGCTTTCATGTTCTTTTCTGCATACCCAACTCTCGCTTCCATATAGTAATGTTGGGACAAGCACAACGTTATGTATTGCTACATGTGCCTTCTGGCTGAGGTGGTGGCTACCGAGAAGTTGTCCCAACGCTCCGTTCACTCTATTTCCCGCATTTACTCTTCGCTCTATATCAGTGGTGTACCTTCCATCTCGGCTAAATCCACATCCAAGATATACAAATTCATCCACTTGCTCTAGTAGATCATTACCTATTTTTACTCTTACATCTGTTCTGGCTTCATCTCTTTCAAAGACCATTATTTTGGTTTTGCTCACATTCACGCGTAGACCCCTGTTCTTACAATCTTCTGTCATTGTGTCGACTAGGTTCTGCAGGTCAGTCGCTGACTGTGCCAGCAGGACTGCATCATCTGCATAGAGCAGAGCAGTGACCACTGAGTTGCCCATCTGGACTCCCACATTCATATCGTTCAACCTTTGGAGACATTTATCCAGATATATGATAAACAGCCTAGCTGACAGAACGCACCCCTGCTTAACGCCGATATTGACGTCAAACCAAGGCGACATTCCACCATCCAACCGCACACAGGCTCTACAGCCCATGTAACTGGACTGCACAGCCTGTAGCAGTTTACCGTTAATACCATACTCCGGTAAAATGTCCCAAAGTTCCTTTCGTACAACCGTGTCAAATGCTCTCTCCAGATTCATAAAACTACAGAAAACCCTCTGACCTAGAGCCAGATGCTTCTCCACAATGTCCCCTTCCGCTCCTGAAACCTCCTTGTGTCTCACACAGTAAACCATCGGATACCATCCTCATTCTCCTTTCAATAATTTTACCGTACACTTTTGCTGTTAAACTGGTCAAGCTTATGGCTCTGTAATTTGGGCAGTCATAACGTGAACCCTTGTTTTTAAACAAAGGCACGATGATTGCGCTATTCCAGTCCCTGGGAACCATTCCCGAGCTCCAACATAAATTGAGGAGCAACAGGAACGCCTCCCAGACACAGGACCCACCAAGCTTGATCGTCTCGGCAGACACCATATCAATGCCGCTACCTTACCATTTTTCAAACTTCTTATCGCCCATTCAACTTCATCCAAACTGATGCAATCGGAGGACGTCGGTGCCGAATGTTGATCTACTAAACCACATGCAACGCCGGCGCCAACTCGCGCATCTACATACCTATCGCCAAAATATTCACTCCATCGGCTTAACACGTCTTATGTTTGTGTAAGAATGTCTCCACCTTTAGACCTTATTCTATTCATTCTGAAGGCTGACCAACCACACCGAGACTTCTTCACCTCCCTCCAAAATTTTTTTTTTGGTGGACTATGGATTCGTCTCGCCCCGCCAAATCGGTCCGGGGTAACGGAGAAGGCGGCGCGTGACCCCATAGACCTACCGTAAAACTCCTCTCTCTTCGCCGTGCGAGCGGGTCACCGGGACACGATTTTAACTTCGGTGGGGCAAGTTTTTTTTTTTTTTTTAGTCAGCCTATCTTCTGCACTCATATTTGCTCTATCACGTTTCTCTTTCGCTAAGGCCTTGGTGTCATTCTTACATTGCCGATATATTTATTTCTTCTGTTCAGTCATACTGTCATTCAGATTCAAAGAAGAGACATAGTCCAGCCACGCTTTCTTCTTTTGCTCTACGGAAGCTGCCACTTCCGCATCGTACCATGCATCACCATTTTGTCTTTCTATGCTTCTTTGAATTTCCACATACTTCTTTCGCTGTATCTACCATACTCTCTTTCAATATTCTCCAGCATTCTTCAATGTCCGATTGCGGCTGGCTTGCCATTGTCAGCCGTCCTCGGACACCCTCTGCACACTTTCTCTTATACACTCTTCTTGCAACCTTTCAACCTTTATTCTTTCAAGGTCTCCGAAGTGGACACGCTCTCGCCAGTGCCTCCACTTTCTGAATAGACCGCTAAATCTCGCAATAACGAGATAGTGGTCCGTATCGACTGTGGGGCCCCTGTAGGCTCTTGCGTCCAATATTTTGCTTCGGAGGCGACTGTCTACCAAAATTAAATCTATTATACTTTTCTGTTCATTCCTTCTCCATGTATACATATGGATGTCCTTATGTTGGAAAAATGTGTTTGACACAATAAGGTTTCTCTCCATGCATACATCCGATATGAGCCTACCTGCGTCGTTCACTCTCTTATCACCAAATGGACCAAGTACGTCCTCATAGTCAGGACGCTTGGTCCCCACCCATCCGTTCAAATCTCCGCATACAATCACGCGTTCACTGGTTTCTGCCATATCCAGAACTTCCCTAACATTATCCCAAAACTTCTCTAGGTCTGATGCCACCGAGGATCCTACGGGAGCATATGCTACAACCATGAATACCTTGGTGACACCAAGTTTTATACGGACCCAAAGAAGTCTGGGATCATACATTCCGTAATCCTTCACACCTGAGGCCAAGCGAGAGGACAGCAGTACTCCTACCCCCATGCTGGCTCGATCGCTCTGTGGTACACCAGACCACAGAGCCATCCCGCCACCAGGAAGATCGCAGGCGTCGCTGCCCCTTCGCTTGGTCTCTGTTACACAGAGCACGTCTAGCTGTTTGTCCGCCATGACGGATATCAGCTCGTGCAACTTACCTTCCACACAACCTCTTACATTCCACGTGCCCACCCGGCACTCTGCTCTCCTCGACTCGCCTGACTGGGCAAGGCGTGATGGGTGGCGGCCCCCATCGCCGCAACTGCCGAAGTTCGTACCGACGGGGGCGGGGGCGGACGGACCCGTCGGTACGAACTCCGACTCTTATTTATTAAATTCTTACTATGTATCTGTATATTTATGTAACTGCTATCTTGTCGCTTAGGCTTTTTGTTCGTTTGAACAATTCGTACGGCATTAAGGTACCCATTGAAAATCAGCGTTGCAGTGTAGCATATGTTGCACTGTAGCATTATTGCTGAATGGTAACCTCATTGACACTTATTATGTTTTGTTTTTCTTCTTTGTGTTATATTTACAGTTAAGTTTAGCTATTATTTTAATTTTATTATTATTTACTTTTTATTTCTTTCGACTTACTGTAATATCTAAATTTAAGCTAAGTGTCAATAAATACTTTTCTTTCTTTCTTCTTCTTTCTTTATTTAGGAACGCTCTGCAGATTGATTTCTTCTCTAAAAACGGGCTGACTGCGCGATTTATAATTTAGGCCCAAGAGCTTCACTTCGAAATAAACATTCTAACTGTTGTGTCACAATTCATATTTAAACATATTAGATATATGTAAAAAAAATATTGACAAATATTTATCATGTGAATACTAGGAATAAGGATAATCTAGTAATCCATCCTAAAAGCGAGCTCTTTCATGGTACAGTGTATATGTGATTTTACAATATAATAATAATAATAAAGCTTTTTTTATTTCCATGCAAAAAAAATATTAGAAAAATACAGTAATATTAATAAATTAAAAAAAATAACGAAATAACAAAATAATATTAACTATCATACATGCATCTATTGCTCTAAAAAAAATTAAAACAAAGTAAAGTAAAGAAATGAAATTATCTTATTTTTGCAAGGACCCCATATGGGTAAAAGCCTCCTCCAAGGAACGCCATCTGTCTCTGTCATTTGCGAGGACTTTGCTCGCAAGTTTCATATTTTCATTTGTAATCCCGTCCAGACCTGGGCTTTTTTCAGATTTAAGCTTCATTATCTTTTTTAATATTTCAGGCTCTGTGAATCTTTCAATTGGGGTTGTATCTGAGCTATGATCTAAAGTATTCTTTTGCTGTTGTGTAATTGTCTGACTATATAGTTTAGTGTAAAAGTGAGTAGCTATATTAATGATTTCTGTCCGAGATTTATGATTTGTGGAGCCGGATTTTAGTGATGGTATCCATATGTTTCATTTATTTAGTTCTTTTAAACCTTTTTTGACTGATCTAGATTTTTCAAGATTAATTTCTATAGAGTTTGATCTATAGGTATTGTAGCACCTTTTTATTTCTTTATTAGTAAGTTTATACAGCTCTTTTAGCTTTTCTTTTTCGGTTTTATTTAAGTTACTCTTGTTTTGTAGTTTGCTTCTTTCTTTCATGAGCTGTAATGCTTTTTCTGATAAGATTTTGTTCTTTTTTGTGGTTTTAATGGATTTTAAACTTTCCTTTATTCCATAAATATTTTTTTGGTAGTAATCTTCAGCTTTATAGTTATTGTAGGATGTTAAAAGTTCAGGTATATAACTGTTAAGTTGTTCAAGGTACATTTCTTGTTCTAATTGTGTTTTCAACTTCCTCGATGTATTATTCAAATTGTGTCTATTTTTACTCTTAGCTTTCAAGTTGATTGTAACTCTTAACAACCTATGATCCGATCCGAAGAGAAATTATGGTAGTACTTTATAATTATAAATCATACAAGGTTTAGTGGCCATAATGTAGTCAATCTCATTTCTTGTATTCTTATCTGGGGAGATCCATGTCCATCTGTTCTTTGGTTTTAGCTTAAATAACGTACTAATAATTTTTAAGTTATTTTCAAATGCATATTGGATGAGCCTTTCTCCTCGAATACTTCTTTTTCCGCAGCCATATTGGCCGGTAACTGAATGTTCATGATTTCTGGGTATTCCTATTTGTGCATTAAAATCTCCCATAGAAATTATGTATTTTGTAGATGTAGAGCTGTGAGCTCTTGCCAGATCATCATAGAAGTTATCTATTGCTTCTTGAGATGAGTTTTCAGTAGGTGCGTAGGCTTGTATTACGGCAAAAGGTAAGCCTTCCAAATCTATTTCTAATATACAAACTCTTTCTGATATTCCAATAAATGTTTTAATATTACCTTTATATTTTTTCTTGACTAAGAAGCCCACTCCGTATAGACCTTTCGTTTGGCCTAGATAGTACATAATATATTCATCATCCTCAACAATCTTCTCTCCGAACCGGCGGACTTCACATAAACCTATTATATCATGATTGACTTTCTTTAGTGCTGCCTTAAGCTCTATTAGTTTTATATTTAAAGAAAGAGATTTAACATTGAGGGTACAAATATTGACAGTTTTCCTTGGTGGGTTTTGGTCAAGCTCTCTCGCGGTGACCGGCCGTACTGGGAGATGAGGAGTGTGATGGAGGCTTAATATTTTCTGCTATACTTCATTTGTTTCTGCTGACTTCTCCTGGCTCTGAGGGGTATCTATCTGATTGTAATTTAGTTTTGGTTTTTGTATTAGCTAGTTTTTCATGTTTGTACCCTTGTTTTTCTTTGAGGGCTGCTTGACTTGCTGTACTTTTTGATTTATAGATATTTCTGGCGATTCGGACAGATTCCTCTTCTTTGAATTATTTTTGGGGGGGTGCTTGTTGTTTTGTGCAATAAGTTTGTCATACTTTATAAACGCTATATTCCCTGCCTCTTTTTCTTTCTGCAGTTGAGTTATCAACTCTTTCCGCTTGATTAAAACTTCTTTTGGGTAGTCTTCCTTTATATAATATGAAGAGTCTTTTAGGCAGTGCTTATTTTTCTGAATGTTCAGTTTAAAACCTACGGTGTTAAATGTTATTATCACCGGTCTGACCTTCTCACCTTTCCTTCCCAATCTCCTTACATTTTCAATATTGTTGGTATCACATGAAACTTTGCAATGAGTGTTTATTATGTTTATTATAATTTCTTCTAATTCGTAATAAGATTTTTCGTGCTCTTCCAAGCCAAAAAGTAATAGGTTTTTACGTCTGGACTGACGTTCTAGATTTTTATTATAAAATTTTTTCTTCCAATTTCTTCTCCAAAATCTCGTTTTTTAATATCAGGCTGTTGAATTTCTCGTTAAGATTATTAATTATTGTATTTTTGATGTCTTCTTTCATTTCTAACATATCCTGTTTTTGATGTTTTATATCCTGTTGCATGATTAATAACATATCTTTTAGTTCCTCCATTCTGTTGTGTTACTTCGCCTGGTGACCTCTATGAGAATTATTATGCACTTTTGTATGCCTGTCAATCTAACTATAGGTGCGTGTTATGTGTTATCATTTGTTGTCGCTAGATGGCAATTCTGGAATCGATTGCGAGTTTGGCTAGATGGTAACTAAAAGTGACAGTAGATGGCCTGTTGAACTTAATTTTGCAATTTATTTTTAAAGATATTTCGATGCACTTTTGAGGTTATAAGTGCTATTTTGCTTTTTATTATAAACAATTTCCTTGATTTCATTCAGACACTATTATCTTGTACACGATCACCAGTATTGTTTTTTTGTCACTGTGATGATTTATTAATCCCTACTAATATATAAATGTGAATGTAAGTTTGTTTGTTACGCTTTCACGCTGAAACTACTCAACCGATCATCATGAAACATTGTACACATATTCTTGGAGGTATTAAAAGTAACATAGGATACCTTTTATTAAAAAAATCTAAATTTTTATATGAAAAATAAAAAAATTGTTTGTCAAAAAATCTCAAAATCTAGCTTCTTCAACGCCATCTAGCAGTCCAGTAATGAAGTTCCAACCCTGAGTATTGTAATACCGTTGCACTGTATTACCAACGGTCAAAAATAAAAATAGGGGATCAAAAACTTTAGGAAAGTAACCTTTTACGCGGGCGAAGCCGCGGGCAGAAGCTAGTAGTTTATAACGGGTGACAAGTGATTTTTTGACGAATTATATTTTGTCCATTTTACACATTTTTATTGATTATGCACTGGTTCTTTTATATTATTCACGTTAGTTTATGTATTATTTATCTAATTTTACACTTTTCGCACTGTTTTAAACACTTATGATATTTTTAAAGGTGATTTAGTCACGAGCACGATGCTATGCGTTACTGTGGCGCCCTCACACTTCCTACATTCCGATTTTATAATATAGTACCTAAATATTATATATCCGAGATGAATAAATTAAAAAACAGTATCAAAAGTAGACTACAGAAAAGGATATAATTACAATATTTTGGATTATCTAAATGATAATACGGAATGGTTATGAGCAGCTCCTCCCCCAGTAATTGCTTTATACACCGTGGAATGTAATTGGCTGTTTTTCCGAAACATATATACTCATTTAATGATACAGAACCATTCTATAGCATTTATTCAATAAAATAAAAACATAAACTCATTGCCGTCATTTGCAATCTCGGACGTTTCCTTAAAACGTAATTTTTGCATAACTGTAACATGTTTTTGTGTAATAATTTTGTTATACCTACGGTCGTTTGAGAGCATCGACCGTAGTTTATTTATTTATTTATTTATATAAGGCTCATCTACGACATAAACACTAACATATGCTAAGATCATTCCAGTGCCTTAAAACTAGTGTTTATATCAATTACAGATGTGCACAACATTTAGGAATATATTACAATGCGTAAATTAATGTTAGAGATAAAAAGAAAAGTATTAATTAATTATCTAATAAATAAAATAACGAGTAGAAATAATTAGAAGGTAAGTAAAATCTAAGATAAGTATGTAGTTAGTTATATAGAAAAATAATTTATAATATAAGTAAGATGTAAGTAATGCGTAAAAATTAGCTACTACAATTTGTAAAACATGCATAATATTATAAAATAACCATATTTCCTAACTAACCAATGAAGTGAACCTATAAGAGATATAGCAATAGTACTAATAATAAAAAATTATGAATCAAGTAACTTTTTTTTAAAACTTGTAGGCTGATCGTGGAAAATATCAAGCCCTAAGATTTTCCACCAATTATTATAAGTAGACATTAATCTTGAGATAGGAGAGTTCATGCCAAGATTAGTTTTACACCTAGGAATATAGAAAAAAGGAATATTCCTTTGTCGAGAATTAAGCTTTGGAACATTTATTGATATGCGGTCAAGAAGGTCTGGACATGTGTAAGAGCATTTGATTACATTCTGAAGAAACATTAAATCTAACATACGTCGGCGTCGTTTTAAGTTGCACATTTTAAAGAAAGATAGCCTTTCACTATAAGAGCATCTGGATCTAATGCCATTAGTATGAAACGCTAAGTATCTTGTAAACGACCTTTGTATAGATTCTAATCTGTCCGAGTGAACTGTATAATTGGGATTCCAAATAACGCTTCCGAATTCAAGTACACTTCTTACTAACGTATTAAATAAAAGTATTTTAGATGCATTGTGCTTAAAGTCTTTCGTATTGCGCTTGATGAAACCTAACATTTTAGCAGCTTTTTGGATCATGTTATTATATTGTGGAATAAATTTTAATTTAGAATCAAGAATTATACCTAAATCACGAATTTCAGTAACGACACTGATGCTTTCATTGTTGATATAAAAATTAGTATCTAAGACCTTTCTTTTTTTAGTGAATTGTATATGCTTACATTTTGTGGCATTAAGCTTCATTTTATTAGTGCAACACCATTTATAAATAGTAGTTACCAACCTACGGTCGATGCTCTTATCTTAGTTAGCTACTTTCTTTAATTACTTTAAAATAATGACTTCATTTTTTCAAAAATAATATAAAATCTGATAAAGTGGCGTTGTGTGGCTGTGTGATAAAATTATCGCTGTTGTAGGCACAGGCGGATTCCTAATGTCACGTCTGCGTAACAAATCCAGGTGTTATGGCTGAGCGTATCTAGCCTCCGGCAAGTTGTCTCCAGCAATCGCATAAAAACGAACCATGTCTAACCACTCAATGTCCGAGTACTAGTAATGACTTGCAATTTTTTCGCACTCTCTATCACTCGCGTTCGGGATTTATCGTAAACATATGATATACGTCTAAACCGTTTGGCAAAAAATTGCAAACTGACCTATTAAAACATAGACCAAGGTCGCGTGGCTCGGGTGCATCAAAAGCAAAGGGTGCGTGTGGGACGCGAGCGCGCTACGAGCTACTATGCCTAAAATTTTTTTACCTATTATTGCAAATTATTACGAATGCTATGTCGTAGGCATGTTGGGAACAATACCGTTGCATATCAGATAAACTTAAGAACGTCTATTTATCAGACTTTTTTAAATGTATTATGTTTTAGTTATGTAAGTAAGAATCATTAAATGAGTACATACGTTTCGTGTATAGTTTTAATTCTTACAGTATTTTGACGCTGATCTTCACTGTCTTCTGAACTCTGCATTTTTGTATTATCAAAATTGAATCTAGAACACTCTAGATGAAATTTTACATGTTTTAATGCAAAAACATCAAAAATTACTTCGGAGAACGAACATCATTGTTTTCAAGTCTTCAATAATCTTAGGCACTTTCTAAAATAATATGAAATATGCCTAAACTAATGATCGGCCTTACCTACACTAACATCTGCGGTGAAAGCTATTAGGTACTTCCAAATGGAGATCGCGCCTGTTCCAGCGATCTCATTTAATTTTTCCCGAAGCGCGTTACTGTTTTTAATGAATAAAGGTAAGAATTGTTTTAAGATCGTTGGTGTGAAGCATTGCACAATTACTTTACGTCGCGGTCTCCAAATATTAACTGAAAATAAATTGCTATATTTAGTTTCAAATTCTGGAGCACAGAGGAAACAAACAAGAAAATATTATGCAACCAACATAAGTTTATTTTTTTTACTTATCACCACTATTTCCTTTCTCAAACTATAGTAGTCTGGCCATGGGCCAGAGTCGGCTGGGAGTCATAAGCAGAGAAATAACTATGTTGAGGTATCAACTAATCGACGTCCACAGTTGGATAAAGGTTTTCTGAAGGAATAATGGCGAAAGTAATTAAGATTTCTACGGAAGTGCTGCCCTTTTATTTAATGATACCTTAAATGGTTTTCACAACTGCTGCGGTAAATGGTGATAGTAAATTGCACTTTTTTATTTCAATAAAATTGCAACGGATGGTAGAACTACTAGAACATACCTGGAGCAAATAACGAACCGTTACCCGTGTATAGCTTCGCCACATCCAAAGTACTGCTCTTCTCAAGATTGAATTTCATAATAAATGCTGCAGCGACTGGATCGGCAACTACTGTTAGAGAAATCAACATTGAACTGATATGTACATGCATACTTATTGCACGCCTCATAAACGAAGTGTTGAGGTCATAAACGAAGTGTTGAGGTCATAAAAGAAGAGTTGAGGTTTCGAACACTTTACAGTGATCATGGTCACGGGAGGACTATGGTGTCTTACGTCCAAAAGTCATCGTTATTACAGAAATTTATATCTACCCGTTACAGTTGATAGATAGATAGAAAATTCTTTATCTGTACACCAGTTACAATGAAAACTTTACTTAAGAGCTAGTCCACTACGTAATGTACAAAGTACTACTTATTACTTTAAGCGATCTTTTCCAGGCAACCTCAGGATGAAGTTGACAGAAAAGAGAGATGGTAGGTAGTTTGCTACTAGTTTATAATATAAAAGGCCAAAAAAATATATATCTATATATATAAAAGAAGAAGCTGACTGACTTAATGACTGACATATCAACGCAGGGCCTAAACTATAAGGGTTAGAAACTTGAAATTTTGCACAGGTGTTCCTTTTATAACGTAGAGGAGCACTAAGAAAGGATTTTTGAAAATTCACCCCTTAAGGGGGTTAAAAGGTGGTGCAAAGTTAGTATGAAACTTTGCCGTTTTTGAAGTTATTTGAATGAAATTCAGTATGAAGGTTCTTCATTAAGAATCATAAAATACGTGTAAAATATTTTTTCGATAATCATCCCTTAAGGAGGTAAAAAGGGAATGCAAAGTTAGTATGAAAGTTCTCTGATTATTGAAGTTATTTAAATAAAATGTTGTATTTGGGTTATAAGTTCCTAAAAATGATTATTGCCGATAACCCTTTTTTGTAAATTCAATCCCTTTTTTTTTTTTTTTTTTTTTGTGGTGAGCCATGGACGTCGCACCCCACCAAATCGGTCCGGGGTGACGGAAGAGGCGGCGCGCAACCCCATTGACCCACCCTGGGTAATTTCCGAATTCGAATGTCGAATTCTTTATAGAGGTTGTCTTCCTCGCGGTCCGGGCGGTTAAGCCAAGGCCCTCGCTCCTGAAAATACGCCTCACGACAATATGTCTTGAAGCAAGATATCAGGTTTACGATGTGTCGGCGGTGGCATAAGCCTGCCCAGCCCTCAAATTAATGAATGACCGGTCCCGTCCGAGATTTCGCGTCCTGTACCCTCTACAAGAGAGGGTCAGGAGCGAATTGGGGCTCAACCTATTGCTGGGGAACCCCCCCTCGCGCCAGAGATTCGCTATGGGCGACAATTCAACAGAAGGATCTGGGGGACTGTCGCCCGCACCCAGGGTACACCACGCAGAGGTTTCTGGCATCGTACCCCTGTAAATTCAATCCCTAAAAGGAGTGCAAATTTAGTAGGTATAAAAGTGTTTGTATTTATCTACATTATTTCAATAAAATTTTGTATTTAGGTTATTAGTTCTTAAACATTATAATTGGTGAAAGGATATCGCTCAGAGTTTAAAGTGTCGATCGTGTGTCTAGACCTTAGCCTGCCAAAGAAAAAACAGTGTTGTCGCATCAGAGACGGGTGCGACGCAAGCCGCGAGTCCGTGAAGTAAGAATGAGGATGGTAAGTTGGAAAATAGGTACAATGACTAGAAGAAACAAAGAGCTAGCAGATGTTTTGGAAAAAAGACGAGTGAATGTAGCATGCGTGCAAGAGAGAAGATGGAAGGGTATGAAAGCTTGAGAGATTGGAACGTGTTCTAAGTTTTTCTATTCTGGAGGCGGTGGTAAGAGAAATGGAGTGGGTATAGTGTTGAATAAGGAATTGAAAAAATGTTTGACGGATGTAAAGATACTGAATGACAGAATTATAATAATTAAACTGGTTTGGAAAATTTAATATTGAACATTTTATTAATGCGTATCCCACATAGTGAGAAAATCCATATAGAAGGTGATTTTAATGGACATGTAGGAAGGATGAAAGCAGCGTATAAGAGAGTGTATGGCGGGTGGGGCTTAGGGAGGCGAAACGCGGCAGGCGAAACTCTACTGCGGGCTGCGTCAGCCAGCAGATTTTGCTGTTGTCAATACTTTTTTAGAGAAGCGCGAAGGTCACTTAATAACACATTAAAGTGCAAACCACAGCAGCCAAATAGATTACTTTCTTCTTAGAAGAAATAACATATGCGCAGTAGAGGATTGCAAAGCAATACCACGTCAGCCTTAACTTCCCAACATCGCTTACTGTTTCTGGAAGTTAAAATCTCAATGCAAATAGCTAAGTTAGTAGTAAACCTAAGAAGATTGCATGAAAGAATTTCGGCAGAAAGTAGTTCATTGAATGATTAAGATAAAGAAAAGAATGAAAGAAAAGACTGTAAATGAATGTTGGAATGATATCTCATTACATAGGAATCCCTTACATAGGAAGCCATCGCTTCCTATGTAAGAGAAGTAGCGAAGGATATTCTTGGTGAGACGACGAGTAAAGGAATGATATATACGTGGTGGTAGAATGATAGTGTACAAAAGCATTTGAAAGAAAAGAAGAATGCTTTTAAAGACTAGAAAAGTGTGAGTGTTGATAACTGATGGTGTTGAAAGAGTACAAAGTATAGCCTATGTGAAATGTAAGAAAAAGAGTAAAAAATATGTCGCAATTGTTAGAGGTAAGATACTATATACTTTATCAAACTATATCAAAGCGATGACTATATCAAAGTCTCGGTAGTCTCAATGGACAGAAAGAATTATACAGTCTATCGAAAGCGAGAGAAAGGAATGCTAGAGATATTGTGAATGTTAAATGTATATGAGATTGTAATGGTAGAGTTTTATAGAATGATGAAGAAATAAAATGGCGCTGTAAGAGTTATTTTGAAATTAATGCAAAATGAGAACAACGAAAGTAAAATAGAGATTCTATCGACCAATAATATTGGGTTTGGTAGAGGAAGTAAGTATAGATGAAGTAAAGAAGGCTGTTCAGAGTATGTAAAATGGTAAACAAGTTGGCACAGACAGTATACCTGTACCTGTACCTCTTGGTGATGGATGCTCTGATATCGAAAATACCGAGGGAAGCACTTTGGTGTATGCTGTTTGCAGATAACATTGTTATCGTCAGAGAGGACGCAGTTGAGGTACAGAGCTGATTGAAAAAATGACAGGAGAGGTTGGAAAGAGTTGGCCTTAAGATCAGCTGCACCAAAACTGAACATTTGTTCTGTAACTTCAGTGGCTTTTCCCAATTCTCTCACATTGTCTTAGATGGGATATCCCTACCGATTTGCTCTAATTTTAAGTACTTAGGCTCGCTTCTCCAAAACGATGGCAATATTAACCGGAAAGTTAGTTAAACTATTCATGCAGGCTGGGTAAAATGGCGACAGGTTTTGGGAGCAATATGTAACGCGCGGATGCCCCTTAAACTTAAGCAGAAAATCTACAAGTGTCATTAGATCTGTCGTTATGAATGGATCTAAATGTTTGGCATGGAAAAAGACGGATGAGAGAAGATTGCATTGTATGCTACTGAGACGCGTATGTTAAGATGAATGTGTGGGGTAATAAGATTAGATGAAATAAGAAATTAATATATTAGGGGAATTTAAAAGTGGCAACCGTAATAGAGTAGATCAGGAGCGCGAGATTGTCTTGGTAGGGACGGGTGATGAAGAAAAATTAAAGGCATGTGACAAGAAGGTTAGCAATATGCTTGTGGATGGACGTAAGAATCGTGGGAGACCCAAAATGAGATGGATGTATTGTATAAACGAGGATATGTACATAAAAGCTGTGAATGCAGGCACAGGTGACAGCTGAAAGAAATTTGTATAAGGCAAGAACGTGTTGTGCCGACCCCACTTAGCGTAGAGTGAGGGCAAGCAAATGATGATGATGACCTACTTACCCTAAATGACTACCTCAAAAATTATTAAATATGTCTATAGACGATCTCTTATAGGCTAATGAAACTACCTCAATATCGCAAACGAAGTTGCGGGTAAAAGCTATATAATATATAAAAACATATATATATATATATATATATATATATATATATATATACTAGCAACCCGCCCTCGCTTTGCTTCGGTTACGTCTACTTTCGCTACATAGAATAATTCCTCTCGGAGAAGGAATTTCTTAAAATCTTATTTTATCTGACCTTTACAGGGCAGAAAGAAAGTCCACACTAAATTCCAAGTCTGTAGGAGCAGTATTGGAAAATGTAGATTTTTTGGGTTAAAACCTACCGCTGCAATCCGCTTTAAGGGTGGAATTTTTAAAAAGCCGTTCATAGTTAACCTGTGTATTGTAACAAAAATATGCCTACCGAAATTCATGCCTGTAGGAGATATATTTCAAAAAATGTCCAATCATTTCAAATTTCAAAGTCTTCGTTCATATGAGGTCCTGTCCTAAAAGTACATGACCTCTCTAAAGCTTAGAAACCTATAAACACCGTACTAATATAGTGCGGTGACATTCGAGACATTTCAATTTTAAAAAGTATTTGCATTGTACCAAACGTTTATGTGACATCAACCTTTTGAGAGTTCTATACCCAAAAGGTAAAACAGGACCCTATTACTAAGACTCCGCTGTCCGTCCGTTACTTCACCTGTCTGTCACCAGGTTGCTCTCACGAACCGTGATAGTTGGACAGTTGAAATTTTCACAGATGATGAATTTCTTTTGCCACTACAACAAGTACTACAAAACAATAAAATAAATATATAAGGGGGCTCCCACACAACAAAGGTAATCTTTTTGCTCGTTTTTGCTCGATATTGATAATAAAAATAGGTAGACGTTTGAAATATTCTCAGAATATTTAGTAATATATTCACTTTAGAAATAAATAATGAAATTAAAATAAAACAAATAGAGAATTTAAGAGGGGCCCCCATACAACAAACATGATTATTTTGCCATTTATAGATAATGGCACGGAACCCTTCGTGCGCGATAATGGTACGGAACTCTTGGCCGGTTTTTTGAATATAATCGAATTGAGTTTTCAAACATGTGTCAAAATAAAATGCCTTTTAAATCACAATTACTAAGAAGTATTGATATCAACTTTAAAGCAAATCACCCCTAAAATAACTTTCCACCCCTTTTTAACCCAGTTAGGAGATAAATCTCAATAAAATATGAATCACATCTTTCATCAAATTTGTTAAAGAATGTTTATGCAAAATTTGAAATAGATTGGACCAAGGAATCACGTTGTCCCATACAAACTTTGCCCTGCTTTTTCACCCCCTTAGGGATATAATTTCGTAAAATCCGGTCTTAGCTGACCTCTACTCGGCGAAAGAAAAATTAAAGGTTTGTAGGCCTTATGGTTCCAGAGATATGGTGATGAGTCAATACATAGGTGGAAATCTCTTATATGTATATATAGATATATACATGCTCTGATGCCATTTGGTCAACATTTACATTCCCAAGGAGGGTTGACGTCTGGCAGGCGGCCGGTCATAAAACTATTGGCAATAACTTTTACAATATGTACTATGAAATAACAGTACATATAGTATCGACCCCAAGTAATTGGGATAAGAGTAGGAGAATGATGATGATGATGATACATATATATATATATATATATATATATATATATATATATATATATATATATATATATATATATATATATATATATATATATATATATATATATATATATATATATATATATATATATATATATATATATATATATATATACATATATATACATATATATATATATATATATATATATATATATATATATATATATATATATACATATATATATATATAGATATATATACATATATATATATATATATAGATATATGACGTCGCCTTCGTTGTTGGGCCGATCACCGGAGCAGAGTGACTTGACGTCAGTGGTCAGCCCGACGGAATACCCCTGAGGAGTACCCTCTCCTCGACCGACATCCCTCCCCTTGGGTAAGATGTCGATCTTTCCTCACGCGGTCGGCCTCTCGACGGGTGACGGACTAATTCCCCGATCCAGTCACCCGCGGCCTTGGCTAGGGCGGCATCAGGCGCAGGTAATCGCGCCTGCGCCGCCCCAGTCGCCGGCGGCGGCTCGCGCCGTCGAGGAGACGCTCCTCGCGCACGCGCTCCGCCGCCTCCTTCCGCGAGACTATTGCTTCGCAGAAGGTTGCGACCGCGTCCCAGTTCCTGACGCTGTCGAGCATCGCCCTGGCGATGGTCGGGAGCGTCAGGTCGGCACCGATGATTGCGACGAGTTCACGACGCTGCTCTGCCCAAGCGGCACAAACCTCGAGCGTATGCTGCGCCGTGTCTTCGTCGCAATCGCAGTGGTGGCAGGACGGTGTACTCTCCCTCCTGACGACCTTGTGCAGGTATTTGGCGAAGTATCCATGCCCCGTCAAAACCTGCACCAGTCGGAAAGAGAGCACCCCGTACCGCCGTTCCAACCACTGCATCAGCACCGGCCGAAAGGCCTCTACGGTCCGCACACCGAACCGAGGCCTCTCCAGCTGGACTGCCCAACGGGCAATGACATCTAGGCGGGCGTCAACGCGCCAGGCGGTGAGTTCCCTCAAAGAGACCACACCGCCCTCCGCGCGCACCCCCGACACCCGCCGATACAAATCGGCGAGCATTTCCGCCTCCAGGTCCCACGGGGGACTCCCGGCCAACAGGCACGCTGCCTCCGTCGCCAGAAATTCGCACGCCTGAAATAAGTAGGTATATTATAACGACAAGTAGTAATCCGTCAAATTTTTTTTAAATATAGGCAATGTTTTCGCTTGGCGAATAGCAACGGGTAATGCATTCCACAACACAGTGGCTCTTAGAGTATACGACTTAGCAAAAAATCTGTACAGTGAGTTGGTATCTTCAGCTTCAAATTTTCCGATGACCTCAGGAATTTTACATGTGTGTCATGTAATTACTTAAACCGTTCTTTAAGATAGAAGGGAGTTGTTGGGTTAGGGTTACCGCTGTGCTCGCCACATGAGGGTCCTGAGATGGGCCATCGGGGAGCCTACCCACACAGGTGTGCCGTACAGGGCCATGGACTGAACCACCCCGGTGTACAATTGTCGGCACGTAGCCCTGGGTCCCCCACATTCAGCATAAGTCATGAAAAGGCGAACGCCACACCGACAAGCTGCGGAGCAAGTTGGCGATAATGCTCCCGGAACCATCGCCCGTCGAGCATCAGACACAAATATTTCATCTGGGTCCGGATGCTAATCGGTACCGAAATGATGGTAATCGAGGTGCAGGTAGGTGGATCGTTACGGAATCCATGGAATAACAGGGCCCCCGTCTCATTAAGAGCCATCCTAAGCCGTAACGCAACGTAAGAAATTACGCCCTGACCGAGAGGGAGGCTCCCTCGCAACGCCTAGTCCTAGCCGATACTCCACAGGGTCGGTTAAACCCACCTACCTATTGCTTTTTACCCGACTGCGCGACGCAAAGGAGTGTAGGTATTGTGTTTAACAGTCTATGTATGTATGTATGTTCCTTTAAAGCACTATACAGACCAAACGCCTGGGCCGATTTTTATGATTCACACGTCAATCTATTCCTCTTAGTGCGGCGAGTATAACGAGATAGCCACCTGGCGCGAGGACGCCCGCCGAGAAGTCATCGCCCGTTGGGCTACGCGGCTGGAGAGGCCTAGACACGGTGTTTTTACCGTTGAGGCCCTCCGGCCCGTACTGATGGAGTGGATGGAGCGGCGGCACGGAGTCCTCTCTTTCCGGTTGGTGCAGGTCTTGTCGGGGCATGGTTGCTTCGGCAAGTACCTGCACACGGTCGTGCGGAGGGAGTGGACTCCGTCCTGCCACCATTGCAGTAGCGACGAGGACACGGCGCAACATACGCTCGAGGTATGTTCGGGCTGGGACGGGCAGCGCCGTGACCTCGTCGCTGTCATCGGTGCCGATCTGACGCTGCCGACTGTTGCGCGAGCGATGGTCGACAGCGTCAGGAACTGGGACGCGGTCGCCGCCTTCTGCGAGGCTGTCATCTCGCAGAAGGAGGCGGCGGAACGGGCCCGGGAGGATTCCCGTGACCCGGGCCGCTGCCCGCGGCCGGGGCGGCGCAGGCGCGAGTACCTGCGCCTGATGCCGCCCTAACCGAGGCTTCGGGTGATCGGACCGGGGAATTGTCCGGTCATCCGACGTGAGGCCACCGCGTGAGGACGACGGGCCACCGAAGACAAAGATCGGGTACCGGTGGCCCGCTCGCACGGCGAAGAAGAGGTGCTTGCAGGGTGGGTCAATGGGATTGTGCGCCGCCTCTTCCGTCACCCCGGACCGATTTGGCGGGGTGCGACGTCCATAACCCACCGCAAAAAAAAAAACGCACGCACCGACTTCGACATACTCCGACGACGTAGTGGAGGCCTTATACGAGGATATCTCGAAAGCCATCCACACGTCCAAAACCCACTTCACGGTAGTTATGGGAGACTTCAACGCAAAACTAGGCAAAAGGACAGACGATGAGTTGAGAGTGGGGCAATATGGATTTGGACAGAGAAACCAAAGGGGCCAAAAACTGGCCGACTTTTTGGAGAAGGAAGGCCTATTTATGATGAATTCCTTCTTCAAGAAACGGCCACAAAGGAAGTGGACCTGGATTAGCCCTGATGGATCCACTAAAAATGAGATAGACTTCATCTTGACGGACAAACGACAAATATTCACTGATGTCTCTGTGATCAGCAGGATTAAAACTGGGAGTGATCACCGGATGGTTCGAGGCACATTGAATCTTCGTACGAAAGTCGAGGGGTCCCGCTTGATGAAGTCTACACTCCGACCTACACCTGTCCAATACCAGAACCCCGATAGCTTTCAACTCGAATTACATAATCGCTTCCAATGCCTGGAAGAGTGCGAATCTTCGAACGATATGAACAACAGGTTCGTGGAAACTGTCCACGCGGTCGGGTCAAAATTCTTTAAGGCCCGTCGCGCTACTAGAACAGAAAAGCTTTCTGACCAGACTCTTCAACTCATGGAGAGGAGAAAGGAAATGACGGTACAGTCTTCAGCCGATTGGTCCGAACTCAGGCAGCTTAATAGACAAATCTCTAAATCTATGCGACGCGATATTCGCCGATTCAATACACTGCGTATTGAAGAGGCGATAGAGCGAAATCGAGGCTCCAAAGTGTTCGCACGAGATTTGTCTATCGGGCAGAGCCAAATGACTAAGCTGAAGACCGATAACGGTACTGTCATTTCATCCCAGAGTGAGATCTTGGGAGAGGTCGAAAGGTTCTATGGGCAGTTGTACAAATCATCCCTGAATCCTGTTGTCAGCTTGGTCCAAGACCCCAGATCCAAGCTAACTCGGCACTATACCGAAGAAATCCCGGACGTCAGCTTGTACGAGATCAGAATGGCTCTAAAACAATTAAAGAACGGAAAGGCACCGGAAGATGACGGAATTACCACAGAGCTCCTGAGGGCAGGCGGCAAGCCAGTTTTAAAAGCCCTACAGAAGCTATTTAATTCTGTCATTCTCGGGGGCGACGTTCCAGAGTCGTGGACCAGGAGTGTGGTGGTGCTGTTTTTCAAGAAGGGCGATAAAACGCTCTTAAAGAATAACAGACCCATCTCACTCCTGAGCCACGTGTACAAACTGTTTTCAAGAGTCATTACGAACCGACTCGCGCGCAAGCTAGACGACTTCCAGCCGCCCGAACAAGCCGGTTTCCGAAAAGGTTATAGTACCATAGACCACATCCACACGCTACGCCAGATTATACAGAAGACCGAGGAGTATAATCGGCCTCTGTGTCTAGCGTTTGTGGACTATGAGAAAGCCTTTGATTCTGTCGAAACTTGGACAGTGCTGCAGCCCCTTCAGAGGTGCCAAATTGACTATCGATATATCGAAGTGCTGAAGTGTTTGTATAAAGACGCTACTATGTCAGTCCGCATCCAGGATAAGAGTACGAAACCGATCCAGCTGCAGAAAGGCGTGAGACAGGGAGACGTTATCTCTCCGAAACTGTTCACCACTGCGCTGGAAGATTTCTTCAAGCTCTTAGACTGGACCGGACTCGGCATCAACATCAATGGCGAATACATCACTCACCTTCGATTCGCAGATGATATCGTAGTCATGGCAGAATCCCTGGAGGACCTTGACACCATGCTCAATGACTTCAGCAAGGTGTCCCAACTAGTAGGGCTGAAAATGAACATGGACAAGACGAAAATCATGTCTAATGCCCATGTCATTTCTGTACCGGTCCTGGTTGGGAATGCGATTCTTGAAGTTGTCGATCACTATGTTTACCTAGGACAAACAGTCCAATTAGGTAGATCCAATTTCGAGAAAGAGGTCAGCCGACGAATCCAACTCGGCTGGGCAGCGTTCGGGAAACTTAGGAGGATCTTCTCGTCTAATATGCCGCAGTGTCTGAAAACAAAGGTTTATAACCAGTGTGTGTTACCAGCGATGACTTACGGCACTGAAACGTGGTCTCTAAATGTCGGCCTCATAAAAAGGCTCAAAGTCGCTCAGCGTGCTATGGAGAGGGCTATGCTCGGTATTTCTCTACGTGATAAAATCCGAAATACGGAAATCCGTAGAAGGACGGGTGTAACCGACATAGCCCGAAGAATTAGCACGTTGAAGTGGCAATGGGCAGGCCACATCGCTCGACGAACCGACAACCGTTGGGGAAAAAAGTTCTCGAGTGGCGACCACGAATCGGACGACGCAGCGTAGGACGACCCCCCACTCGGTGGACTGATGACCTCATCAAGGTCGCAGGAAACCGCTGGATGCAGGTGGCACAGGACCGTTATAGATGGCATTCTCGTGGGGAGGCCTATGTCCAACAGTGGACGTTTACGGGCTGATGGATGGATGGATGGAAAGAAATTATAAAAAAATATATGAATCAGGCAATACTTACCAGTATAAAGAGTCGACCCTTGCCACCAGGCTGTCAAACCGTTTTCGTGTTTGAGGGCATCGCGGCCAAAGTCTTGAAGTGATTTCATTCGAGCTAAAATACAGAATTAAAATAAAGTACAATCACAATTCTAACTAATATAAATATGTAGGTACAGTCATAATTTTTACTAAAGAGAACATTGTTTATTAATATATTAGTTAGTCAAAAGATCATTTATTAATATACTAGCTTATGCCCGCGGCTTTGGCCGTGCAAAAATTAAATTTTCACGTGACGAAAAATTATCCCTAAACAATAGTGCAATCAAACTTGACATTGTCGGCGTCTAGTGAGAAAACTGTTAAAATCATAATGGTTCTGCCAAATTAAAATCCAAATAAAATAAAATTGAAATTGAGCTATGATGCTACAGGAACGCTTTACTGGGGTTATAGTTCGTTCTATGGTTGCGATAGTGCTATTTATTGATAAAGTTCAGAACTAAAAAAACAAAAAGTTGAACTATTATCCCAAAAAAACACTTAAAGAAGATAAAAAAGTCCAATGTAAAATACTAATCCAGGAAATGATTTAATTTTGTGCCCATTTTCTTCCAAATCTGTTCAACGCTTTGAATGAATTACACTTTCCCTCATCTATGTTGCAACTTGCTGATTCCTAATAAAGCACCGTTTAAAATAGGTAATAAACAAAAAGTAATTTCTTAAATATGGAGAATGCGATAATATTTAGTGGATTAATTTGCCACAATATTGTCAATTTATGATAATGATGTTAGTTGAAATAAATCTCGTGAAATTTTCCTTCAGAATTACAATTTTTAAAGTAAGAAAAATCACAGTCGTAAGTAACTATTCCACGCGGACGAAGTCGCGGGCAGAAGCTAGTTGTTAATACGTTGCACAACTGATCGTCTGATAATAAGTTGACTGTAGACGTGCGAAAGCGGCAGCTTGAATGACACATCTAAACACTTTCAGGTCCGAGAGGGAAGGAGTTATCTCCATCTAGTGAGAATAATGGTTCTGCCAAATTAAAATCAAATTAAAATTAAATTTAAATTGAGCTATTATGCTATGGGAACGCATTACTGGGATTATAGTGCGTTCTATGGTTGAGATAGTGTTATTTATTAATAACGTTAGTGTTTCAGCTTTTAGTCTGGCTTTAGGAAGGATAGAAAGGTACTCACGCATCAGCTAAACTCGATTTTTCTTGTAAATATACACACACATAACTTTTGCGACCGGCGGCTCGCGGCGTTAAATCGAAACTTTTTTGTGTTGGTGGCGCCACAGTCAATTTCAAATGTTTGCGTGTTTGAATTGTGGATTAGGATTGGCTTAGGGCAGGACAACGTTCAGGAATGACTCTGAAGCCTTAACAGTTAGAGCTAAAGTAAACAAAAAGCTAAACTTGGTGTAATCCAAGGGAACACTTAACGGAGATAAAATATTCAATGTGCTAATCTAGAACATGATCAAATTACGTGTCAACTTTCTTCCAAATCTGTTTAATGCAATAAATGAATTACAATTTCCTCATCTATATTGAAAATTGCTGATCCTTAATAAAGCACCGTTAAAATAAGTAACAAATTAAAAAGTATCTGCTTAGAAATGGAGATATCATGTTTTAACTTCTCATCATCACCTTAGTTCCTATATATCCCACTGTTGGGCTCGAATTTTTCAACAATGGGAGGACCTAAAATTTCCTAATATACCAATGCTGGTCAGACAGGTTCTAGGTTGGTTATAGGGTTTTATTTTGGATTTTCCTTCTGTTCCTCTCATCTGCTTATCCTACGATAAAGACAACTAAGGTCTTCCACGATACACACGGGCAAACAATGGGGTGGTGAATAGTATTCTTATCAAGTCACCAATCAAATAACTTTTATTTCAATCTACTCAGTATAAAAGGTTAGGAGGTTGTACTTACTCTCATTAGTACCAATAAATAAATAATTGTGGCCGATGATAGGCAAGGTCCTTAGTCCGGAATTGAGGCGTCTTCCCATTTCATATATATGCCTGTTACTCCATCGCCGATGTATCCATAATATAGTAATTAAAAAAAATATGCACTCAATTAACATTGTGGAGAATTTAGAAAATTCCTAGTATATTGTATTATTCTGTGGAACCGAGTATTTTTAATTACACAACTGTCTGATCTTTAGAATTTTAATGTACTCGTGGAGTAAACACACGGATTCATGTATATATATGCAAAAGGCTTAAAAATAAAAATAAAAGTGTTCTTTGCACGGTCAACATTTTATTTTTATGCATTTTATAACTAACGTTGAATATTTACATGTTAGCTTATATGTTCAATTGGAATTCAGCTAGAAAATGAAACGCTTATGGTGACCATCACTCAAGCCACACCAATAATTAATGTTGATAATTTTGAAACTATATAAATATACTCGCTTTTGTCTACGTTTTTTTAATAAGTCCGCGTAGAAGACATCTCTGACAGAGCTAAATAGAAAAAGCAGTGCAGAGCATTCAAGGTAGGTTGAATCTTGAACACCCTGCGTAATATATGTCGTATCATTCTACAAATTATACTACCTTTAATGTTCCATTTACCCATATGACGATAGGATAAGAATACAACTGTCGCCACCCCTTATTTAACAGAGAGAGAGTGCAGCAGCTCCCTTCTGGGCAGGGACCGCACAACCCCGCTTAAGGGTTAACCCTTTCGACAGGGTAACCCGTACATGGGGTCACCCATATCGCAGTGTAACCCTTTGTTTGTGTTATATCGGCAAAACCCAGCAATGGGGTTAACCCCTTTATTACGGTAACCACTTGAAGGGGTTAACCCCTTGAATGACTTAAGCCTTTGAAGAGGTTACCTTCATGAAAAGCTTTTATTCGGGTTACCTTGTATTACCTAATAAAATTGAGCAACATATAAGTGTAGGTATATTTTGCACCCAGCGGCGGCTCTTTGTCTTACTATTTTTTATTTATATTACGAATTTGACAACAAACAGCGGCAGATAAGTGAGCTAACACAGACTACTAAGAGATTCTAGCTAATAAAATATTATTTAAAGTACTGAGTTGTCTTAAATTTAATATTGTTAAGATGTATGTAATTATATTTATTAAATAATTATTGTTATTATGTTAAATGACCATAACTTCTTTATTGACATCAGATTTGAATAAAACAAAGACTAAACGTTTCTGTGAGTTGGGTTTAATCTATTTGTGAAAACTGCACAACAATCCGTTCAGTAACTTCGGAGATTAGCGAATACAGACATACAGACACACAGACATACAGACAGACAAAAGAATCCAAAAAATGTTTTTTGTGTTCTATTAGTGTTTTCTTACTGTCTATATTCATTTTTTAATAAATTTATCAAATGTACAGACACAGAGTTTCTACTCGTTTATTATATGTATAGATGTATAGATAGATATAGATATATATAGATATACTAGCTTTCGCCCGCGACTTCGTCCACGCAGAAGTCATCTCTGACAGCGTTAAATAGAAAAAGCAATGCAAGGTCTTGAAGGTTTATCGCTAGGACGACGATTAACAGCGTCAGAAACTGGGATGCGGTCGCCGCCTTCTGTAAGTTAGTTATCTAACGGAATTAGGCAATAGGGTGGGTCCGAGAGAAAATACTCTACGTTGATACGCTCTACCGTCGGTGCTTTGGGCGGCACAAGCGTGAGTACCTATGTATATTGAGGTTCACTGCATGAGGTTTTCGACTCGAGATGATGTGGCCCGCCCGCATAACGTAGATGTACATGTACGGCGCGCTATGGGGTCACGCGTCACCTCGGATGGATTGGGCGCGATGTGTCTATATACCATAGCCGGTCACTAAAGAAAAAGGAAAAAGGAAAAATATACTATTTACGGAATGACCATGAGATAAAAATATAATTATCGCCACCCTTTATTTGACTGTTTTGTTTCACCAGCAGAGTTGCGACCTCGTTAGATATGATTTATTATTTGAGTTATAGAGTGAACATTTTTGAAGCTAAACTTAACCTGTATCTTAAACTCTTAGGCAAGAACCTATTGTCGTCTATTATGTGTATCGTGTGAGCTCTCACGCCGGCACTGGTCGCCACGACGGCTCTGGTGCAGGGTTGATGGAGAGGGAGAGAGTAACAAGTGTTTATTTATTTTGACCGAAGAATATTTGTACTTAATTTGAAAAGAATCGATAAAGAAGTTTTCTCTCCATACACACCTTGTTACACCCCCTTAGAGGTGGAATTCATAAAATCCTTTCATATTGAATCTCTATGTCATAAAAAGAAACATGCGTCATAATTTAATGTTTCTAGTTTTAATAGTTTCGGTTTGGTGATAATGAGTCGTTCAACCCGCCGCTCGTTCAATTACAGGCCTAATTTACACAACCAGAGGGTGAAAATTGACAAATGCCGGGTATTTGATTCGACTCGTAATTTGAAAAAAAATCAATAAAGATTTTTTTCTCGCCATACAAACTTTGCCACTCTGTTTTACCCCCTTAGGGGTGTAATTTCGTAAAATCCTTTTTCTTAGTAAATCTCTACGTCATAGAAGAAAACCACTGTCAAAATTTCAAGTTGCCAGCTTCAATAATATCGGCTTGGCGCCAATGACTTAATGAGTCGTCCAACCCGCTTCGCAGGCCTAGTTTACACCCCCAGAAGGTGAAAATTAATAAATGCTGAAACACGTGTTTAGTTATTTTTACTGAAGATAAATTGTACGTAATTTGAAAAAAATCGATAAAGATTTTTTTGTCCGAACATTTTTTAAATTGACATAACTTTTTTATTTATAAACCAATTGACATTAAATATAGCCTAAATGTTAAGTGAAGCTTACCATAATATATTAGAGAAAATGGCGTCTAAATCGAATAAGCCGTTTCTAAGATTAGCGTGCACAAACGCACAGACAGGTAGATAAACAGACAACATTTTTAACAATCATTGTTTTGGGTTCTATTTGTGTTGATAAAGGTCCCAGTAATATTTTTTCTCATATATCTTCCATGTACAGACAGCGATACGTTACATTTTTATTATATGTATAGATAGATGTGTATTACATATACTTCCGTAAACATATATATTTTATAGCATACATTGTTGCCATGAACGTTGGAAACTATTCAAATCATTGAAGAAGTAATAATTAAATACAATCGCAATATAATCCATACAATTAGCTTTATTTTATGTAAATACAACATTTGTTTTATCATATATCACTGATATTATATTCTACGTTCCAATCTTAGTTGATACCTGTCCACATCTTTCATCATTATATCGAATTCCAGACGTATGGGTGGTTGTTCGGACCTTCTCAAGTCGTTTGGTGGTAATATCTTGAAGTGACGTAGAATTGTTGAAATCGCTACTTTTATTGATATCATTGCATATTGGTACCGTAAAAGTAAAAGAATCCTTGTAGAGAGATTTTTTTCAACTATTCTTTTGAATACTATCGAAGTAAATACTATATTGCTCTAAACTGCTTAAGATATTGCCAACGGGTACTCTTAAAGTTAATATTTTTTATACTATCTTAGATTGCAGATAGTACCTAGATAGTATAATTATAGTGAATAGAAAGGTAGTGAGTATAATAGTGAAATTCATTTCTTACTTAAATATAATCTGCATTTGTTTGGTTTTCATTTGTTTAAATACTCTTTTTTTATTATTTGATTTTTTTTTAGAGTTAATGGCAAACAAGGTATTTTCTTATTCTATTAACACACGGATAATTAAAAAAAGCGTAACTGACATATGTTTTATAATTTTAAACTAATTAAGTATACAAAAAAATATTAGTGAATATTTTGCTTGCCGTCTTTATATCTATTATAATTAAAATAAATTATTAAATTTAGTTAATTATACTAGTAAAATCTTACCGACACAATTCCTTGGACCAAAACTGAAAGGCATAAATGCTGCTGGATGCTTTAATGGCGTATCTATGAATCTCTCTGGTTGAAACTGCTCAGCGTCCTCACCCCAATATTGCGGATTACGATGTATGGCCCAAATGTTGTTTAGGGCATTAGTGCCAGGAACAATTTTGAAACCTGATTCTGTAAAAATTAAAAGCTTTAGTTTTGAGCACTATCATTGGTGAGGGTTACGGTATAACTATTTAAACTGATGATTACCGCATGTTATGGACAATGGCAATAACACATAAGGAAAGTTGCTAAACGTCAGCGATATATATTTGGGATAAAGAAAGATAATTAACAAGTAGTGTTAGGAAGACAATCATATTATTTTAATGTGTACCAATCGTGTGGTGGAGAAGTGGGAATATCATTTACAAATTTTTCCCGTGTTTATCATACAAACGACTAAGAAATGGAAGCAAGCAGATAACATACCTTAACCTTTTTTTTTCAATGAATATGGTGGCAAACGAGCCAGCAGCACACCTGATGGTAAGTATTATTACCGCCCATGGAACTTTGCCATGCCAAGGGGATAATACCCTTAGGCCAGGCCACTGCCTACCAGCCGAGCGGGCCACCGAAGACAAAGATCGGGTACCGGTGGCCCGCTCGTACGGCGAAGAAGAGGTGCTTGCAGGGTGGGTCAATGGGGTTGCGCGCCGCCTCTTCCGTCACCCCGGACCGATTTGGCGGGGTGCGACGTCCATAGCCCACCGCAAAAAAAAAAAAAAAAAGGCCACTGCCTACCAATACAAACCCCATACCTACCCAGTTAGGCTTCCAGCTCTATCGCTCACCGAACGAAGCGCAACAGCACATTTCCATTACTCAGACGTCGATCTTCCGTGAGAGTGTGGTACTACCCCGGACGTACAGGCTCGCGATTGTAGACATAACAGCGTTAGATCACCACTAAAGTTCGGTTAATTATTAAGGGGCTCAAACCCAACAGGTCATCTATCTATATGGGCCGAGAATAGACTTTTGTAGCTTTCGTGCGAATGATTAAGATGAGCCAAATTACAGATCATCATCTCATCTCAGCTCATATATGTCCTACTACGAGGCTCGAGCCTCCTCCATAATGGGAGGGAAATTAACCTACTTTACCAAGCTGGTTAGACGTATTTGGTTTTATTTAGAGTTCTCCTTCTCTTGAATAGATGTGTTATGCGTTTTATAGCTCTTAGTGCGATCGAAATGCGATCCCTACGGAAAATCTGTGGAGTTAGGCTGATCGATCGCATTTGCAACGATGACGTAAGAGAGTGAGTAGATATGAAAGAGAGTATTAGTGTAAAGATGCGAAAGGGAATGCTCCGATGGTTCGGACATGTGGAAAGAATTTGAACGAACGTCTGGTTAAGCAGATATACAATGCGAAAGTGGAAGGATGTAGGTACCGGGGGAGACCGAGACTAACCTACCTAGACCAGATTGGTCACGTACTGAAGGAAAGCGGAGTCAAGAGTCTCCGAAACCGGCTAGCGTGTATGAAGAGAATTATGAATGTTGAGGAAGCGAGTGAAGTATGCAAGAATAGAGTTCTCTGACACTCTGTTCTCTCTGCCTACCCTGCAAGGAATATGGCGTGATGATATGTATGTATGTATGTATAGCTCTTAGTCGTTTCTTACCATCCACTACGGCTAAGATAGGGGGTTGATAACTTTATTCTTACTCCGTCACCAGACAGAAAGTTACTCATTCCAACAAAATGTTGCACGCGTAAATATATTTGATTTTATTTATTTATTTATTAAACTTCATGCAACAAGTACAATGGCGGACTTAATGCCGGAGGCATTCTCTACCAGTCAACCAAAGGTGAAGCAGAAATAGTAGAAGGTAGGGCATGTTCCAAGGTATTAACTTAATGCTAGACAATAAACGAAAGAGTGTTTGTACACTATATACTACAAACTTATAATAATACACTTTACAAACAAAGATAGTTACAAACAAGAATATATACTACATATCAAAAATACATATATACGCATGTATATAATATATACAATATATATACTACATATACAAAATTACGTTAAATTATATAGGTCATGATAATTTAGCTAATTCATTCAAGAGATGCAGACGAACTCTCGTCTTGAACGTGAGTCAACTGTTAGACATCCTGATATCAAGAGGTAGCGAGTTCCAGAGGAGAACTGCTTGGACAAGAAAGGAAGAATGAATACAATTCGAATTATGAGAAGGACAATGTAGGCGCAAATTGGTGGAAGAACGTAGGTTTCTGTCGTGATTGGTGGAGAGGTATTGAAAGCAACAAGATAAATAATTAGGTGAATTAGGTGACTTGAGTATAGAATATAGAAAATTGAGAACACGTAAACTCCGACGTTGGCGAATAGTAAGAAAATTTAGTTGAGATCGAAAGACAGAAACATGGTCATACTTGCGAAGATTATGTATGAATCGAATGCAGTTGTTAAGAAGACGGTCTAGTTTATTAAGAAGATCTGCATTCAGGTCAGAATAACATACATCACCATAGTCGATTAGAGGAAATATTAGGGTTTGGACAAGCGTCGCTTTAGTTCCAACCGGTAGAAAGTGTCTCAACCGATTGAGAGCACGCAAGCTGCTAGTGACTCGCTGACTAATTTTGATTACTTGAGTTCTCCAATTAAGAGTAGAATCTATATACAAGCCAAGGTCTATGACACAGGAGGATAGAGGTAAAACAGAACCGTTGTAAGATAGTAAAGGGAGAGATTGGACGTCTACTCGGTTTATCATACGCTGGCTACCCACAATTATCGCTTGACACTTGGCTGGGTTTATAGTCAAACCGAACTGATCATACCAACTTTTTACATTTTCCAAATCCCTACTCATCTTGGCAATTGCTGACGATATGTTTTCCACGTTAGCTTGACAGTATAGCTGCAAGTCGTCGGCATAAAGATGATACGAACACTGAAGGTTATATGTAATGAAATTGATAAATATGGAGAATAGCAAAGGAGAGAGAATACCGCCTTGGGGGACGCCAGCGTCGAGGTAGCACCAATTCGAGGAACTGTCTTCAATACGAACACACTGCTGACGTCCCTGAAGATAAGAAGAGAACCAATCCAGTGCGTTAGACGAGATCAAGTTATGGGATAGGATAGCGAGAAGGATATCGTGACTGACGGTATTGAAGGCGTTTGAAAAATCTATTAAAGTTAAAACAGTAACATTGGTATTCTCAATACCAGCCCTAATATCGCCAGTGACTTTGAGAAGAGCGGATGTGGTACTATGGCCAGGTCGAAAGCCAGACTGAAACTGGCTCAACAAATTGTTTTTGAAAACGAAATGAGATGAACTGTTTATGCACGCAAGCTTCCAACACCTTGGAAAGAAAAGGAAGGATAGAAATAGGGCGAAAATGGTTAGGAAGAGAAGGAGTAGAAATTTTAGGCAATGGAATCACATAAGCCTTACGCCAAAGTGACGGAAAATGTCCAGATTCTAAAGAAAAGTTAACAATGTGTGAAATAATGGGAAGAAGGTAGTCCAATATTGTAATGATCATACGACGACTGATATAATCACAGCCCACAGCATTAGACTTAATGGATAAAATATTTTTTTTTATCTCGTCCAACGCAACTGCAGAAAAATGAAAAGGATAGATATTAGTCTGAGGTAAATTATTTAGATAGTTAACAGTGTGTGATTTAGTATTGTGGTCCAATGGAACAGTACTAGTAAAGTGGTAATTAATATCATCCAAACCAACTGTAACTTGGAAATCTGACTGGCCACGCTTACCAATACCCAGAGTCCCTAGAAACTTCCAGATATTGGCAGCGGAAGATGTACTAATGTTATCTAGAATATGGCGGCGTTTGGCGTTACGAATCATCTGATTACACCGATTACTTGCAGCTTTATACCCAGACCAGAGTTCATGGCACCGATCACTTCTGTATTTACGATATGCTCGGTCTCTGCGCTTCATTGCCGTTCGTATATCTTCAGACATCCAGGGGGCTGGTGGTCGTTTTTTTAGGTGCGTGGATGTCGTAAAGGTGGTGGACTACTTCACCAAAATAACGAACTTTTTCATCAATCGATGGAGACTCCTCTATATGGTCCCAGTTAATGTTTGATGCATCTCTTTGTAAATCGGTTTGGTTAATTCTACTAAAACAACGCATGTACAAATATTTAGGTTTAGGCTTTGGTGGTTTCAGGAGATAAGAAAGGAAAATGAGATCGTGGTGAGAGAAGGCGGGGGCAGGAAATTGGCCATGAGAGGATACAAGAGAAGGACTGGAGGTGAGGATTAAGTCAAGCCATGTGTCATTGCCATCCCTATTGTGGTGAGTGGCGCGTAGGGGTACAATATGTAGATTGGCAGACTCAATGACTTCAAGTAATTTTTGGGTACGTGGTGATTGGGATGAGAGAAGATCGGTATTGAAATCACCCATGATGATATGGTGCGAATATTCTGACCCTTAAGATGCCAGAATCGAATCGAGACTGGCGAAATAGTCGACATTGGGAGGACAGTATACAACACCAAGAATGGCTTTAGCCCCTTTTGTTGATATCTCTAAAAAGAGAAACTCAGCAGAGGAAGATATAGAAGATGAAAAAAGAATTTTGTAAGAGAAGTTGTGGCAGAGATATATAGCAACACAAGATTTTCACTGGTAGATTAATAAAAATTAATGAAACAAGTTAAGGAATGAGTATATAATGAGAAGTCTGAAAGTGACGCCAGTGATAGAAAACATGAAGAGCGCGAAATTATCTTCGTATGGATATATCATGAAGAGGGCTGCAAGACATACGATATGGAAGATTATTAATATGAATATGGATGGATGTAAAGATCAAACAACCACAAAAGGAGTCATAGATAGCGCGAATTAAGATATGGGTGTGAAAGAAGTAAGTGAAGATATGACGGCTTACATGAATCTAAGAAAAGTAAGCGCATGCAGTGCTAATTCCATTTTGCGTAGGATGAGGGCAATGTAATGAAATGTACACGAATATAATACAAAGCAATTATCTTACGTAAAATTTGTTCTTTGTCAATACGCCTCGCTACTATGGGCACAGAAGGGTAAAGCCTCAAAGTCTCCATAATGACATTCTCCAAGTATTTAAGACAACCTAGATCATTTAAAGTTGGGGCCCTATCTGAATTTCCAAACACATCTTGCAACCTGTCGGAAAATTTCATTTCATAATAAAATATTTGGATAAATTCAATAGTAACAGAAAAAATGTTGGATATAGGATGGAAGTTAATAGAAAATATACTAATATTTATGGCTGCAAAACGATGAAATTATTATACAGTATGTATGATATGATGAAATATAAATACAGTATTGACATAAGTAATGATTAGTATTGTTAAGAATACTCGGTATTAAGCCACTCTCGCTCATCAATATTACTCAGAAGTTGCTGGAGCTTTATAACGCATACATGTACTTTACTTTCTCCATTATTTTAATATATTATATATTAGAAAATTATAAACTCCAACATTTTCTATATTGGAGTTAATAATTTTCTCTCCTGCATACAGTTAATTATGCCAAACGAACACAAACACTACATATGTCATCTGACATGATAAATTCTAAATTAATGCCATTAACCCGGAGTCATGGGGTTTGGGTCTGTGGGACCCGTCACGTTTTATTTCGCTTCTAGTTCGGTTATTAAGTGTACATATTTGCCGTTCTTCTCAATAGCTGGAGCTGTTGAGCGGTTCTATGTGTCGCAGTTAACAGGATAGTTGTGCGACAGCCACAGTGGGAGTTATACGTGGCAACAACACCGCCGGAGACGACCAGCGCGTCAACGACTGCGCCTTCCGCGTCTGTCGCGCCTGCTGCGCCCGAGGGTTGGCAGGTGGCCGAGCGCGACCGGAAGAGTCGCGGTCAGAGGAGGAGAGCGGAGGCCAAGCGCGCCGCTGAGGTTCCCGCTCCCGCTCCACAGGCAGGAGCCGGTAAGAAGAAGAGGCCGCGCAAGGGGCTCAAGTCGCCGAAGACAGCCGCAGTGGTGATCACTGTGCTGCCTGAGGCGGCTGAGAAGGGCCTCAGCTACGAGGCCATCTTGAGGAAGGCCCGGCGGGAGCTAGACGTCTCCGATATTGGAGGCGTCGAAGCCAGGACCCGCAAGGGCCGGACAGGGGCTCGAATCCTCGAGTTCCCCGGGACCAAGGGCTCCAAGACGGCCGACAGCGTGGCTGACAAGCTGCGAGGTTTGTTTGCCGAGGAGGGTGGCATCAGGATCGCCAGGCCCGTCAAGTGCGCCGAAATGCGCATCGCGGGTCTGGACGACTCCGTGACGGTGGAAGACATCCGGGAGGCTATTGCCTCGAGAACCGGGTGTCCCATAGACACCGTCCGGGTTGGTGTCATCCGCCCCGGTCCGGGCGGCGTAGGTGCCGCCTGGGCGCAGTGCCCGGTGGAGTCGGTCAGGCAACTGGCCGGCTCAGGCAGGCTCCTCGTGGGCTGGAGCTCGGCGCGGGTGACCGTGCTTGAGCACCGGCCTGCGAGGTGCTATAAGTGCATGGCGGTCGGACATACTCGACCGACATGCACTAATTGCTTCGACTGCGGCGGACTGTGTTTCCGCTGCGGTCAAACCGGGCACGTGGCGGCATCTTGCGCCGCCCCGCCCCACTGCCGCGCGTGTGCGGCGGGCAATAAGCCCGACAAGCACCGCATGGGCTCTGGGGCGTGCAAACCTCCAGCTTCGGCCCCAAAGGGGTGGGGCGGCCCTCCGACCACGGCCGCTCCCGCTCCTAGCGCGGTCCGATCGCCCGCCGGCGAGGGGGAGGTCATGGATACAGCCCGTTAATGGCTACACCATCCATGCACCACCTCTTGCAAGCCAACACCAACCACTCCGCCGGTGTGCAGGATTTACTCCTGCAATCCATGGCGGAGTGGTCGATTGGTGCAGCCGTAGTCGCAGAACCGTACTGCGTGCCTGATCGCCCCAATTGGGTGGTCAGCCGAAACGGAACTGCGGCAATCGTCGTCTCAACGCAGCGGCACTTCCCGTCCTTGTCTCTTTTGGATAGGGGCGAGGAATTTGTCGCGGCGGAGTGGGGAGGGGTCACGCTCTACAGCGTATACCTCTCCCCTACCAGGAGAATGGACGATTTCGGGGCCTCCCTCACCAACCTTTTTTTTTTTTTTTTTTTTTTTTGTGGTGGGCCATGGACGTCGCACCCCGCCAAATCGGTCCGGGGTGACGGAAGAGGCGGCGCGCAACCCCATTGACCCACCCTGCAAGCACCTCTTCTTCGCCATGCGAGCGGGCCACCGGTACCCGATCTTTGTCTTCGGTGGCCCGCTCGGCGGTATGCCCTCTCGGGCTCCTCTCCTGTTGACGCCTCGACAGATTTCGCCGTCGAGGCGTCGTCCTCACGCGGTGGCTTCGCGTCGGGTGACCGGACAATTCCCCGGTCCGATCACCCGAAGCCTCGGTTAGGGCGGCATCAGGCGCAGGTATTCGCGCCTGCGCCGCCCCGGCCGCGGGCGGCGGCCCGGGTCACGGGAATCCTCCCGGTCCCGTTCCGCCGCCTCCTTCTGCGAGATGACAGCCTCGCAGAAGGCGGCGACCGCGTCCCAATTCCTGACGCTGTCGACCATCGCCCTCGCGACAGCCGGCAGCGTCAGGTCGGCACCGATAATAGCGACGAGGTCGCAGCGCTGCCCGTCCCAGCCCGAGCATTCCTCGAGCGTATGTTGCGCCGTGTCCTCGTCACTACTGCAATGATGGCAGCCCGGAGTCCATTCCCTGTGCACGACCGTGTGCAGGTATTTCCCGAAACACCCGTGCCCCGTTAACACCTGCACCAGTCGGAAGGTGAGGACCCCGTGCCGCCGCTCCATCCATTCCATCAGTACGGGCCGGAGGGCCTCAACGGTAATGACACCGTGTCTAGGCCTCTCCAACCGCGTAGCCCAACGGGCGATGACTTCTCGGCGGGCGTCCTCGCGCCAGGTGGCTATCTCGTTAAACGATGGGGAGCCACCCTCTTCGCGCATTGAGGTAACCCGCCGGTAGAGGTCGGAGAGCATCTCCGCCTCTAGGTCCCACGGGGGTGTCCCGGCCAATAGGCACGCCGCCTCTGTCGACACCGTGCGGTACCCGCGAATGGCTCTGACCGCCATGGCTCGCTGTGGCCTCCACAGCACCGCCCTGAGCTGGGCGTTCAGAGCCCTCGCCCACACGGGTGCGCCGTACATGGCCATTGAGCGGATCACCCCCGCATACAGCCGTCGGCCCTCGAAACTGGGTCCGCCCACATTCGGCATGAGCCGAGAAAGGGCGGACGCCGCGCCGACCAGCCGGGGAGCAATTTGGCGAAAATGCTCCCGGAACCACCATCGCCCGTCGAGCACCAGACCCAAGTACCTCATATGGGCCTGGATACTGATGTGGATGGAGTTGACGACTAACGAGGCGCCGATAGGCAGCCTCACACGGGGCCCATGGAATAGTAGGGCCTCCGTCTTGTTTAGGGCCACCCTGAGCCCCAGCGCCTCGATTCGCCTGACCATCTCCTCGGTGCCGAGAGTGGCCAGGCTCGCCGCCTCTTCGAGTGTCCTGCCTCGGGCTGTGACGAGCGTGTCGTCAGCATAGCAAATAACGCTCAGCCCGGGGGGGAGACTCCCTCTCAACGCCCAGTCGTACCCGATGTCCCACAGAGTCGGCCCCAGAACCGACCCCTGCGGAACGCCGCACGACATGGGCGTCCGCACAATGTCCCCTGCGGGGCTCGCGTAGAGAACACTGCGCCCCTCCAGATAGTCTGCCACCAGCCGCCTGAGGTACAGGGGCACTCCATGGAACCGGAGCGCCTCCCTGATGCAGCTGAATGGCAGACTATTGAAGGCGTTGGCGATGTCCAACGACACCGCCAACAACACTCCTTTGCCGGCGACAGCCTCCGCGGCCGTCTGCCTCAGGCGTAGTAGGGCCCCGATGGTCGAACGCCCCTTCCGAAACCCAAATTGAGCGTCCGACAGATCGGGCCCCACCTCCTCCAGGTGCTGGACGATGCGGGCAGCGAGGACACGCTCCAGCAGCTTACCCACATCATCCAGAAGCACAATGGGCCTGTAGGCCGACGGCGAATCCGGGGGCCGTCCCGGCTTTGGCAGGAGAACCAACCTCCCTTCCTTCCAGCACTCAGGGAACTGTCCAGACGTCAGACAGGCGTTGAACAGTCGCCTGAGGCGAGGTTCGAGATGCTCGAGGAGCAACGTCAACACCCGGACTGGGACTCCGTCCGGGCCGGGGGCCGTGGTGGCGGATCGAATCTTCGCCACGGCTGCCCCCACTTCCGACTCCGTCACGGGCGGAACACTCTCGACGGCCTCCCGGTCGTGATCTGGCGAAGCCATGACCGGGGGCGTGTGCTCCGACTGCCGCGGGAACAGCTCCTCGACCACTCTACGAAGGAGGTCGGGCTGGAGGGTCTCGGTGAGGGGGGGGCCCTGCGCGCGAAGCTTATTCAGCGACGCGCGATACGGGCGACCCCAGAGGTCACGGTCGAGACCGTCCAGCATCTCCTGCCAACTTGCGTCCTTGGCGGACCGGATGGCCAGCCGAAAGGCGGTACGCGCACTGCGGTACGCCTCGTACAGCTGGCCCTCCCGCTCAACATCGCGGCGACGCCGCCGACTGCGGGTGTAGGACCTTCGGGCACTAATGCACGCCGCACGAAGGTCCGCCAGTCTTGGGGACCACCAGTAGACCCCCTGCCTCGGAGGTAGACGCCGCACCCTGGGCATGGCCGCATCGCAGACCTGCGTTAACGCACTGCGGATGCGGACAGCCTCAACGTCCACTCCGTCCGCTGGGGGTGGTGAGGACAGCCACGTGTTCACGATGGCCGCCTCCGCCAGTAGGTCCCTATCTAGACGCCCCACAGCCCACCGCGGAAATGCGGGAGCCCGGTCCGCCCTGTGACCCCTGCTGGGGTCCCGGAGAGGGGAGACCTCCATCCGGATGTATCGGTGATCCGACAGGGTCTCCGCCTCCTCCAGGACACGCCAGTTCCTCACTCGTGGTGCGACAGCGGGGCTAGCGAACGACAAGTCCACTATCGACCCACCCTGCTGTCGCACACACGTGTTCACTGAGCCTCTGTTTAGGACACAGAGGCCCAGTGACGCCGCCCACTCCACGATCGCCCGCCCACGATCGTCCGTCATCGGGGACCCCCACGCCGTGGATTTGGCGTTGAAGTCCCCCAGGACCAGGACGAGGCCCGGTGCCAGTCGCCGTATCGAAGCCTCCAAGGTGGTGAGGGAGGCCCCGAAATCGTCCATTCTCCTGTTAGGGGAGAGGTATACACTGTAGAGCGTGACCCCTCCCCAATCCGCCGCGACAAATTCCTCGCCCCTATCCAAGAGGGATAAGGACGGGAAGTGCCGCTGCGTGGAGGTGACGATTGCCGCGGTTCCGTTTCGGCTGACCACCCAATTGGGGCGATCAGGCACGACGTACGGTTCCGCGACTACGGCTGCACCGATCGACCACTCCGCCATGGATTGCAGGAGGAGATCCTGCGCACCGGCGGAGTGGTTGATGTTGGCCTGCAGGAGGTGAGTGGACTGGCCAGCCATTAATGGGCCGTGTCCATCATCACCTCCTGGCTTGCTGCGGGCGATCGGGCCGCGCTAGGAGCGGAAGCGGCCGGAGTCGAAGGGCCGCTCCGCCCCTTTGGAGCCGAAGCCGGAGGTCTGCACGCCCCAGAGCCCATGCGGTGCTTGGCGGGCTTATTGCCCGCCGCACACGCGGGGCAGTGGGGCGGGGCGGCGCAAGATGCCGCCATATGCCCAGTCTGACCGCAGCGGAAACAGAGTCCGCCGCAGTCAAAGCAATTAGTGCATGTTGGCCGGGTGTGCCCGACCGCCATGCACTTGAAACACCTCGCAGGCCGGTGCTCCAGCACGGTGACTCGCGCTGAGCTCCAGCCCACGAGGAGCCTGCCTGAGTCGGCCAGTTGCCTGACCGACTCCACTGGGCACTGCACCCAGGCAGCACCTACGCCGCCCGGACCGGGCCGGATGGCACCAACCCGGACGGTGTCCATGGGACACCCGGTTTTCGAGGCAATGGCCTCCCGGATGTCTTCCACCGTCACGGAGTCGTCCAGACCCGCAATGCGCATTTCGGCGCACTTCACGGGTCTGGCGATTTTAACGCCACCCTCCTCGGCGAACAGACCTCTCAACTTCGACGCCACGCTATCGGCCGTCCTGGTGCCCTCGGCCCCAGGGAACTCTAGAATCCGAGCCCCTGTCCGGGCCTTGCGGGTCCTGGCTTCGACGCCTCCTATGTCGGAGACGTCGAGCTCCCGCCGGGCTTTCCGCAGAACGGCCTCATAGCTGAGGCCCCTTTCTGCCGCCTCAGGCAGCACAGTGATCACCACTGCGGCTGTCTTCGGCGGCCGGAGCCCCTTGCGCGGCCTTTTCCTCTTCTTCGTTGTGCCGCCTCCTCCGACTCCTGCCTGGGGAGCGGCGACCTCAGCGGCGCGCTTGGTCGCCGCTCTCCTCCTCTGACCGCGACTTTTCCTGCCGCGCTCGGCCACCTGCCAACCCTGTTCGGGCGCAGCGGGCGTGCCAGGCGCGGAAGGCGCAGTCGCGGGCGCGCTGGTCGTCGCTGGCGGTGTTGATGCCAACGACGACTGCAGTCCGGCAGGAGCCGGTGCCACCTTCTTCTTCTTCGTCGCGGGAGCGGGCCCCTTGGACTTGGGCCCAGCCGCGGCCGCGGCGTAGCTACCCCCCACGCGGCCACCCTGACAAGGCAGCGGAGCGGGGGCTGGTGCCGCATATGGCCGTTTGTCCGCGGCCAGAGGCGGCCGGACTCGTGGTTCCGGAGGCAGCCTTGCCTCCAGAACGGCCAAGCGCGCATCGACCAGTTTGACCACCGAGTCGATGATGGCGCGCAAGGCCTCGTCCGGCACGCCTCCCACCGCGGACAGCGGGGTCGGTGTTAACGGCTGGGCCGCTATCGGGGCCTGCTCCACGACGTTTGGTGGGCTGGCGAATGTCGGCGGCGCGCGCTCCGCAGTCGGAGCCGTCTTCGGCGCAGCGGCAACCGTTGGGCGGCCAGCTCCTCGGCGGCCAGCGCTGGCCGGTAACGCGGGTGGCGCAGTCGGCATAAGTCGCGCCATCTGCGCCTTTAACTCGGCCATGTCCTTGGCGAGGAGGCGGTTTTCTCTCCTCACCTCGGCCAGCTCCGACTCTAGGCGGCGGTTCTGGGCCCGCAGGCCTGACACCTCGCCACCAAGGCGGGTGTTTTCGGCCTGCAGGGCCTTCGCGTCCGGGGCGCTACCGCTCGCGCGGGCACCAGCGGCCGCCACTTCGGTGGGAGGGATGCCGGACAACACCTCCAGCACCCTCGCGGCGGCCGCCTCGTCGTCGGTCCGCTTGCGAGTCTCCGCCCCTCTGCATACTCCGCCGGCTGGGGAATGGGTCCTCCGACCTGACGCCGCGGCCCCTCGCCCTCTGCGAGAGGCCGGAACTTTGGGAGGAGGCATGATGATAGCACTCCCCTCGGAGTCAGCGCCCGAGCTGCCATCCCTGTTCAGGGGGCGCTTCCGCACCTCCGAGGGGAGGGCCTCCTCCCTTGTCGTCGGGGCCGCAGCCGCAAGACGCGGCGACGACCTGGCGGCGGCGGTTTTCTCCGCCGACCCGCTAGCCTCCTTGGACGGCTCTGCGGAACTACCGCCCTCGTCCATTATATCGGCAGATCCATTGCCCTCGTCTCTGGACGGCTCTGCGACACTACTGTCGCCCTCGTCCATTGACGGCTCTGCAGTGGATCTGCCGCCGTTTTCCTCCAGTTTGGCGGTAGCGGCCTCCTCCTTCGCCTTCCGCTCCGCCAAACGCTGCCGGTCCCGTGAGGCACCCTTGCCTGACCAGTTATACGCCTTCCGCCGCTTCTTCGTCTTCTTTTTGTGGGCTTCTTTCGTCTGTGCCGGGCCCTCGGCGGACGCCTCAAGTCCTGAGGACGAGGCGTCGTTGTCAGTTTTACGTTGGCTTGACAAGGCCGTGATGTGGGAATCCTCTGGATTCCCGTCTTGTGTTGGTGTAGGTAAAGAAAAATCCATGTTGATTCCCACGAGTATGGGAGAAAAACCGTCGACCCGGGCAGAGATCCCTGTACCCGGGCAAGCCTACATTTACCAACCAGGGGGTCAGCCGGTACCCTGGCTGGAGCGTGCTAGGAACAGAACAGCCCATCTGCCATGCATCCTCTCGCCGCACGCCAGAACTTAGGATTCTGGGTAATTTCCGAATTCGAAGGTCGAATTCTTTATAGAGGTTGTCTTCCTCGCGGTCCGGGCGGTTAAGCCAAGACCCTCGTTCCTGATACTACGCCTCACGACAACTTGTCTTGAAGCAAGATATCAGGTTTACGATATGTCGGCGGTGGCATAAGCCTGCCCAGCCCTCAAATTAATGAGTGACCGGGCCCGTCCGAAATTTCGCCTCCTGTACCCTCTACAGCTAGAGGGTCAGGAGCGAATTGGGGCTCAACCCATTGCTGGGGAACCCCCCCTCGCGCCAGAGATTCGCTACGGGCGACAATTCGACAGAAGGATCTGGGGGACTGTCGCCCGCACCCAGGGTACACCACGCGGAGGTTTCTGGCATCGTACCCCCTCCCTCACCAACCTGGAGGCCTCGATACGGCGACTAGCACCGGGCCTCGTCCTGGTTCTGGGGGACTTCAACGCCAAATCCACGGCGTGGGGGTCCCCTATGACGGACGACCGCGGGCGGGCGGTCATCGAGTGGGCGGCTTCACTGGGCCTCTGTGTTCTTAACAGGGGCTCAGTGAACACGTGTGTGCGGCAGCAGGGCGGGTCGATAGTGGACTTGTCGTTCGCTAGCCCCGCTGTCGCACCACGGGTGAGGAACTGGAGTGTCCTGGGGGAGGCGGAGACCCTATCGGACCACCGGTACATCCGGATGGAGGTCTGCCCTCTCCGGGACCCCGGTAGGGGTCACAGGGCGGACGGAGCTCCCGCGTTTCCGCGGTGGGCTGTGGGTCGTCTTGACAGGGACCTACTGGCGGAGGCGGCCATCGTTCACACGTGGCTGTCCTCAACGCCCCCAGCGGACGGGGTGGACGCCGAGGCTGTCCGCATCCGCAGTGCGTTAACGCAGATCTGCGATGCGGCCATGCCCAGAGTGCGGCGGCGTCTACCTCCGAGGCAGGGGGTCTACTGGTGGTCCTCAAGATTGGCGGACCTTCGTGCGGCATGTATCAGAGCCCGAAGGTCCTACACCCGCAGCCGGCGGCGTCACCGCGACGCTGAGCGGGAGGGCCAGCTGTACGAGGCGTACCGCGAAGCGCGGACGGCCTTTCGGCTGGCCATCCGAGCCGCCAAGGGTGCGAGTTGGCAGGAGATGCTGGACGGTCTCGACCGTGACCTCTGGGGTCGCCCGTATCGCGCGTCGCTGAATAAGCTTCGCGCGCGGGGCCCCCCCCTCACCGAGACCCTCCAGCCCGACTTCCTCTGTAGGGTGGTCGAGGAGCTGTTTCCACGGCAGTCGGAACACACGCCCCCGGTCATGGCCTCGCCAGAACAAGACCGGGAGGCTGACGACGAGAGTGTTCCGCCCGTGACGGAGACGGAAGTGGAAGCAGCTGTGGCGCGGATTCGTTCCGCGACCATGGCCCCCGGCCCGGACGGAATACCAGTCCGGGTGCTGACGTCGCTCCTCGAGCACCTCGAGCCTCGCCTCAGGCAGCTGTACAACGCCTGTTTGGCGTCTGGACGGCTCCCTGAGTGCTGGAAGGAGGGGAGGTTGGTTCTCCTGCCAAAGCCGGGACGGCCCCCGGATTCGCCGTCGGCCTACAGGCCCATCGTGCTCCTCGACGATGTGGGTAAGCTGCTGGAGCGCATCCTCGCTGCCCGCATCGTCCAGCACCTGGAGGAGGTGGGACCCGATCTGTCGGACGCTCAATTCGGTTTTAGAAGGGGGCGTTCGACCATCGGGGCCCTGCTACGACTGAGGCAGACGGCCGCGGAGGCTGTCACCGGCGGGGGAGTGCTGTTGGCGGTGTCGCTGGACATCGCCAACGCATTCAATAGTCTGCCATTCAGCTGCATCAGGGAGACGCTCCGATTTCATGGGGTGCCCTTGTACCTGAGGCGGCTGGTGGCGGACTATTTGGAGGGGCGCAGTGTCCTCTGCGCGAGTCCCGCAGGGGACATTGTGCGGACGTCCATGTCGTGCGGCGTTCCACAGGGGTCGGTTCTGGGGCCGACTCTGTGGGACATCGGGTACGACTGGGCGTTGAGAGGGAGTCTCCCCCCCGGGCTGAGCGTGATATGCTACGCTGACGATACGCTCGTCACAGCCGGGGGCAGGACACTCGAAGAGGCGGCGAGCCTGGCCACTCTCGGCACCGAGGAGATGGTCGGGCGAATCGAGGCGCTGGGGCTCAGGGTGGCCCTAAATAAGACGGAGGCCCTATTGTTCCATGGGCCACGCGTAAGGCCGCCAATCGGCGTCTCGCTAGTCGTCAACTCCGTCCACATCAGCATCCAGGCCCATATGAAGTACTTGGGTCTGGTGCTCGACGGGCGATGGTGGTTCCGGGAGCATTTTCGCCGAATTGCTCCCCGGCTGGTCGGCGCGGCGTCCGCCCTTTCGCGGCTCATGCCGAACGTGGGCGGACCCAGCTTCGAGGGCCGACGGCTGTATGCGGGGGTGATCCGTTCTATGGCCATGTACGGCGCACCCGTGTGGGCGAGGGCTCTGAACGTCCAGCTCAGGGCTGTTCTGTGGAGACCCCAGAGAGTCATGGCGGTCAGAGCCATTCGCGGGTACCGCACGGTATCGACCGAGGCGGCATGCCTACTGGCCGGGACACCCCCGTGGGACCTGGAGGCGGAGATGCTCTCCGACCTCTACCGGCGGGTGACCTCACTGCGCGACGAAGGCGGCTCCCCATCGCTGAGCGAGATAGCCACCTGGCGCGAAGACGCCCGCCGAGACGTCATCGCCCGTTGGGCTACGCGGCTGGAGAGGCCTAGACGCGGTGTCGTCACCGTCGAGGCTCTCCGGCCCGTATTGATGGAGTGGATGGAGCGGCGGCACGGAGTCCTCTCCTTTCGACTGGTGCAGGTGTTGTCGGGGCACGGATGCTTCGGCTTTTACCTGCACACGGTCGCGTGTAGGGAGTGGACTTCGTTCTGCCACCATTGCAGCAGTGACGAGGACACGACGCAACACACGCTGGAGGCGTGTCCGGGCTTTGACCGGCAGCGCCGTGACCTCGTCGCTGTTATCGGTGCCGACCTGACGCTGCCGGCTGTCGCGAGAGCGATGGTCGACAGCGTCCGGAACTGGGACGCGGTCGCCGCCTTCTGCGAGGCTGTCATCACGCAGAAGGAGGCGGCGGAACGAGTCCGGGAGGAATCCCGCGACCCGGGCCGCCGTCAGCGGCCGGGGCGACGCAGGCGCGAATACCTGCGCCTGATGCCGCCCTAACCGAGGCCTCGGGTGATCGGACCGGGGAATTATCCGGTCATCCGACATGAGGCCACCGCGTGAGGGCGACGCCCCGACGGCGAAATCTGTCGGGGCGTCGACGAGAGGAACCCGCGAGGGTAAACCGCCGGGCGGGCCACTGAAGTTAAAATCGAGTACCGGTGGTCCGCTCGCACGGCGAAGAGAGAAGGTTTTACGGTGGGTCTATGGGGTCACGCGCCGCCTTTCCGTCACCCCGGACCGATTCAGCGGGGCGAGACGCACCCATAGCCCACCAATAAAAAAAAAAATAAAAAAAATAAAAAAAGTGGGAGTTATACGTCAACGAAATTGAATTGGGTATGTGAGACCCATCCCCGCAGTTGGTGTCACAATTTCGCGCCATTTTGTATAGATGTTATTTTAATTATTATCTGTGAATTTATCCTTTGGTATTTGTTTTTTAATTTATTTACAATTAAAATTGCTGATACATAGTTCAAAGCATCTTATTTATGTTTTTTGTAGGTAATTAGTAAAAAAATGGATCGAGAAGAAGCAATATTGTTTCGATTTTACGAGTCTGACTCCGATTTCTGAGTCTGACTCTGGAGGGCCTAGTAATAAATCAAATTACTAATAGTTTAAAAGTAAAAAAAAATGAATGCGTTTTATAAAAATCCTACGCCTCATGCTTGTCATGGAACATCTAGAACTTCGCCATAATCACCATATCAGAGCTTCTACGTTGAGTACAAAAATGTTAAAAAATGTTTGTGAATCTATAAGGGAATCTCTGACAAATAGGCTAGTGTTCGCAAAAGGTATCAAGAGTGTCCAGCCAAGAAAGACCATAAAAAAACTACAGTTGCGAGAATTGCAATAAATATATTTGTTTAGAATATATTGTACCTTTTTGTGCTGACTGTATCAAAGATAGTAATTTGGAGTAATTTATTGTTAATTTCTTCTAAAGAAAATTTAGTTTCCTACAAAAAAGTGGCGTTAAAACATTAAGAAAGATTGTTAATTAATAATAGACCTATATTTAAGAAGAAAAGAAAAAGTTTGTTGATATTTGTCATTATTTTTTTAAAGCTCTAATAAATATGATTAAAAGATAATATAATATGATATTTGAGTTTCGTTTATTTACGTAAATACCTAAAAACTTAATACGAATAAATACGATATTAAATTTATAAAGTCATCATCATCATCATCTTGCTCTTATCCCAATTACTTGGGGTCGACGCAATATGTCATCTTCCTCCATACAGTCCTATCAGACGTCATCTCTGCAGTCACTCCCTGTCTATCCATGTCATACCTCACGCAGTCCATCCATCTTTTCTTTGGTCTTCCTTTACCCCTAAAGCCTTCAACATTCATATTTAAAACTTTCCTCACAACATTTCTTTCATCCCGTCTCATCACATGTCCATACCATGTTAACCTTTCACTCCTTAACTTTTCCGTCACTGGCGCAACTTTCAAACTTCCTCTTATATGCTCATTTCTTATTTTATCTAATCTCGTCACACCATACATCCATCTCAACATTCGCATCTCCGTTACATGCAGTCGTCTCTCATCCGTCGCTTTTATCGCCCAACATGCTGATCCATACAGTACAGCAGGTCTTATTAGGGTTTTATATATTTTACCCTTTAATTTAGGGGGTACTTTGGGGTCGCATGTTGTACCCGTGACCTGCCGCCATTTCATCCATCCCGCATCCATTCTGTGTTTCACCGCACGATCCAGGTCGCCATCGCTTTGGATAAGAGAACCGAGGTATCGAAAATCCGAGCATACTGGTATAGGTACTCCATCTAGAGATATGGGTGTAAAATTGGAGAGACCGCCGAAATCGCAGAACATGTACTCTGTTTTAGGTCTGCTGATTTTCAAGCCAACATTCTCCAATTTACAGCGCCACTTCTCCAGCATGCTCTGTACCTCAAGTCCTTCTTCTCCAACGAGAACAATGTCATCAGCGAATAGCATGCACCAGGGTGCCTCTTCCTGTATCTCCGATGTTAACGCATCCATTATCAACAGGAAGAGGTAAGGACTTAACGCCGACCCTTGGTGCAAACCCACCTGCACACTGAACTCGTCGGAGTCTCCAGCCGCTGATTTTACGTACGACCTAGATCGTTGGTACATAGCACAGATTAACCTAGTATACTTCACAGTCACACTTTTCTCTTTCAGTGCCCACCACAAAACTGTTCTCGGTATTCTGTCGTAGGCCTTCTCGAGGTCAACGTATACCATATGCAAGTTTTTATGTGCACCACGATATTTTTCGCACAGTTGGCGCAGTGCAAATATGGCATCCGTTGTCCCGCGGCCCGGCATAAAACCGAACTGGTTTTGGGTGATCTTGCTTTCTTCTCGCAATCGCTTCTCAACCACTTTTTCCCACACTTTCATACTATGTGACATTAGCTTTATTCCCCGATAACTGCCGCAGTCCTGAACATCACCCTTGTTTTTAAAAATGGGCACTAGCGCACTACTGCACCATTCATTGGGAATTACTTCATCCTGCAGCAACTTATTGAGGAACAAAGTCAGCCACATATATCCATCCTCACCCAAAACTTTCCATACTTCCACTGGTATACCGTCCGGCCCTACAGACTTTCTGTTTTTCATACTTATCACTGCCTTTCTTACCTCATCTATTGTAATTTCTTTTACTAGACCGACGTTCTCAGGCACATCTTTTAACTCTCCACTCCATAAATTCTCTTCATTCATTAATCTTTCAAAATATTCCTTCCAACGCTGCCTTATTTCCTCGTCTTTTATTAAAACTTTACCATCTCCATCTTTCATGCACTTGACATGCCTAATATCTCTCGCTCGTTCCTCTCGGGCTTTCGTAATACGGTACAGCGCCTTTTGTCCTCGAGGCCCATCTAACGAATTATAAATTCTGTCTTGGGCCTGGGTTCTCGCTGTAGCTATTGCCCGTTTAGCTTTTTTCTTACATTCCTTGTATTCAATATTTTTCGCTTTCTTCAACCTTTCATTATCTTCTTTCTGCCACGCTTTAAACTTTTCCTTCTTTTCTTTCAGAATCTTTTGTACATCTTCATTCCACCACCATGTATCTCTATCAATTATACCCTTCCCTTTCGTTTCTCCTAGTATTACTTTAGCCGTACTCCTAATACAACTAGCTATATCATTCCAACTTTCATTCACAGATTTATCCTTCATATCTTTCATTTCATTCATTTTACCAATCATACTTTGTTGAAATCGACTTGCATACTCTTTTCTTTCCAGCATACTCCATCTTACCTTAGGAGGGGGTCGGTTTTTGCGTTTAATAGCGCATGTTTTTATTTTGATATCTAGTATTAGAAGCCTGTGTTGTGATACTAGAGCCTCACCTGGCAGCACCTTATAATCCTTTACAGAACTGAGTTTACTTCTTTTGACAAGAAAGAATTAAATTTAATTAAAGAAAAAGATTAAATTTATAAAGTATTAGAATAATACTGATATCTAATGAACGGGTCTGTGAGACCCACCCCAGCGTCCGTGTAACACTTTTCAACCCCCATGACCGCGGTTTAACATCGTTGTGGTGACGGTGTAAGAATACAACCCCATATCTTACCCATGGGTGGTCTTAAGAGACGACTAAGGGATATAAAACGTATACAACATATGCAAGAGAAGGAAAACTCCAAACCCTATACCGACACGTCCGACAAGCGTGGTATAGTAGGTCAATTTTCCCTCCTAATATGGAGGAGGCTTGAGCCCAACAGTGGGACATTTATGAACTGAGATGATGAGATGGTGAAACATTGACGTGATAAGCACTAAATACTATTTCCAACCGATATAATAACACAGCATCAATAGAAGTGATATTTTAAAAATATTCTCAAACTTAATTTTTGATTTGAAATTCTCTAACTAGACAAAGTAAATTCAGTTTATAATCAGTAACTAATTGGTTTATAAATTATTCTGAAGATAAAGTTATTAATTTACAGCACATTACTTACTCAACGAAAACTTTTTGCTGTACTTCAGGGTACCTTGAAAGCACCAGACATATGAAGGAGGATGTAACTGCAGAAGTATCAGTAGCACCTGCTATGATTATTAGTAATTCCTCTTTAATCTCCTTATCAGTGTAGTTCCTGCCGTCTTTTGAATGCAGTATCACCAACTCCAAAAATGACAACCCTGTTTCTGAAGATGCTGAAAAAAAATCTTTAGTCTAAATTAATAAAAGAAATTTCAAAAGATCTTTAAAGATGTTTAATATAATTGACTGCACAGATGGCGTAGTGGTTAAGATACCGACCTTCCGTGCCAGTGCCGTGGGTTCGATTCCCACGCAGGACATTACTTTGTGTGATCCACAAAGTGTTGTTCTGAGTCTGGGTGTAATTTGTCTGCGTTAATTGCATGTCTGTAAAGTCCCCCGCAATACAAGGTTTATTTCCTTAGTGCAGGGTGGTGTGTAAAAAAAAAATAAAAAATAAAAAAAAAAAAAAAAAAAAATAATACTTACAATAGGCGTTACCGTTATAGTTTCTCTCCAAAATCTCATTCCGTTTCGATGCAATCAACTAAAATTTAGAAACCTCATTAAATGTATTAATTTTTAGGTACCGTCACCTGCTGAAAACTGTGAGAAGTATTTCAAAGAAGAAGTTTTCGAAAAACTCGCACTGTGCACAAATATATACTATCAAACAACTAAGAACGAGGTGCTGAAATATTCTATCACTGGAGCGGATGTAAAGAAGTTGTTTGGTGTAATAGTATTCTTGGCTGTGTGAAATATCACAGGATCAAGATGGCGTGGCTGCAGCGATTTAGGTTGCCGTATATTACAGATGCACTGACAAGAGACAGGTTCTTGGCAAAAAGTATAACGAGAACATGGGCGGAGTAGATGTCAGTGATCAGATGTTGGAAGCATACAGGTCTTGGCTCAAAACACGGAAGTGGCCTCTAGAAGTATTTATGCATCTCTTCGATATGTCGCTTGTAAACGCATGGTATGAATACCGTATAGTATCACAGTTAAACAGACAGAAACGTATGGATTTTTTAGATTTCAAGCTAACCGTGTCTGATTTTTTACTTGGTGGAACAACTAGAAAGAGGCAACGTGATCCTACAGACGATTTAGCTGAGTTCCCTGAAACATCTCATTACAAACTAGCTACGATTCCAACAATGGATAAAATACTCGATGGATACAATCACTGGCCAATATATGACACAATAAAAGCACCAAGATGTTGTAGACTAAAAAGCTACAGCAGTCGGTCAAAAGTTAGATGCACAAAGTGCAACGTTTATCTTTGTTTATCTAAAGATAACCACTGCTTTTACGTATTTCATAATGAAAAATAAGGATGCGTTATAATGTAAAAAATGTGATTTAAATTACGTCCAAAGAGAGAATTATGATTAAGACTGAAAATAATGATTATTATAAATAATAATGTACTTTTATTGATTATATCTAAGAAAAAATACTGCTTTAAATGTTAAATAATTGATACTGTTTATTCATGAATATTTTTACTGTTGTCATAATGATTAAAATTTAATTTTCTATATTAAATGGTCTTATTTCTCAACCCTCACAATTGTGAGTGTACCAAAACTTGGCCCGATCCCTCACAATCGTGAGTATCGTGAAAAACCGATTTTCAGTTTTCCTAGATTTTTTTCAGTAGCATATTTTTCTTTAGATACCCCAAATTAACTAGAAACTGTAACTTTCATTTTGAAATACCTTTCCGTTTGGCGTCAGGTCTGAAAGGGTTAATAGAATAAGTTTACGATTTCATATTTAATCAAGATGATATATTATGATGTTCTTTGTTACTGTTAGTAATGGTACCAAAAAATTACGGGTTTCTTGTATGACAATGATGGCTAGGCACTAAACCAAGACAGTGAGTGAAACTAAGTGGGTACAAAGAACTATGTTTACAGATTCTATCGCGTTTAAATTTGATTTTTAATTTCTCGACGTTACGAGGTCTTTACAGCGTTCATTATCATGGAAAGACTAAGGTGTCTTACGTCCAACAAGTCTTTCTTACTGGATCTTCAGTGTAGCTGAATTCCAATCCGGTGGTAGTTTAATAGATTTGTTAGTTTTTAAACTAGTAATTTGCCACTACATAATAATTATCATAATCCGCACCGCGGCCAGCTCCGACTCCAGCCGGCGGTTCTGGGCCCGCAGGCCTGACACCTCGCCACCAAGGCGGGCGTTTTCGGCCTGCAGGGCCTCCATGTTCGCGGCTGGAGCGCTCGCGCGGGCACCAGCGGCCGCCACTTCGGTGGGAGGGATGCCGGACAACACCCCCAGCACCCTCGCGGCGGCCGACTCGTCGTCGGCCCGCCTGTGAGCCTCCGCCCCTCCACGCACTCCGCCGGCCGGGGGAGGGGAGTGGGTCGTCCTACCCGACACCGCGGCCCCTCGCCCTCTGCGAGAGGCTGGAACTTTGGGAGGCATGCACGGCCGCCGCAAGGCGCGGCGACGACCTGGCGGCGACGGTTTCTTCAGCCGACCCACTGGCGTCTTTGGACGGCTCTGCGGCAATGTTACCGCCCTCGTCCATCATGTTGGCAGATCCACTGCCCTCGTCTTCAGACGGCTCTGCAACAGTACTATCGCCCTCGTCCATTGACGGCTCTGCAGTGGATCTGCCGCCGTCTTCCTCCAGTTTGGCGGCAGCGGCCTCCTTCGCCTTCCGCTCCGCCAAACGCTTCTTTCCATTGAGGAAGCCTTGTTCGTCCCCCAATTCACTCGCTTCCTTTGCTTCTTCGTCTTCTTTTGGGCCTCTTTCGTCTGTGCCGGGCCCTCGGCGGACGCCTCAAGTCCTGAGGACGAGGCGTCGTTGTCAGTTTTACGTTGGCTTGACAAGGCCTTGATGTGGGAATCCTCTGGATTCCCGTCTTGTGTTGGTGTAGGTAAAAGAAAATCCATGTTGATTCCCGCGAGTATGGGAGAAAAACCGTCGACCCGGGCAGAGATCCCTGTACCCGTGCAAGCCTACATTTACCAACCAGGGGGTCAGCCGGTACCCTGGCTGGAGCGTGTTAGGAACAGAACAGCCCATCTGCCATGCATCCTCTCGCCGCACGTCAGAACTTAGGATTCTGGGTAATTTCCGAATTCGAAGGTCGAATTCTTTATAGAGGTTGTCTTCCTCGCGGTCCGGGCGGTTAAGCCAAGACCCTCGTTCCTGATACTACGCCTCACGACAACTTGTCTTGAAGCAAGATATCAGGTTTACGATATGTCGGCGGCGGCATAAGCCTGCCCAGCCCTCAAATTAATGAGTGACCGGGCTCGTCCGAAATTTCGCCTCCTGTACCCTCTACAACTAGAGGGTTAAGAGCGAATTGGGGCTCAACCCATTGCTGGGGAACCCCCCTCGCGCCAGAGATTCGCTACGGGCGACAATTCGACAGAAGGATCTGGGGGACTGTCGCCCGTACCCAGGGTACACCACGCGGAGGTTTCTGGCATCGTACCCCCTGAAGGCACAAGCTGCGCTGCAGTTGGCTTGGTTGTTGATCACACTAAATTAAACATGACTGTCACGTCAATATGGCAGTTTACAATTTTTTTAACTGCTTTAATGTGCATATAAAATGAAAGCGTTTGAAAAGTAGAGAACTATGAAGTTAGTAATATCACACAAAAGCCACTTCGACGGTCACTTTAAGATGGCAAATTATATTTTCTTTTCCATCACTTTAATATTGGTGAATTTAAATGAAAGAGCTTGAAAAATAGAAAAAGGTGAAGTTATTAATATCAAACTAAATTTATTATGGCCACCAATCTAACATAGTGGATTATATTTTCTTCACAGTTCACTTAATACGTGCAACAAAAGAAAGGACTTGAAAGCGAGAACACGATACAGTTTGTGACATCATATTAAAATGCTTCCGAACATGATGATAACGCAAAAACTATACAAGATATGGTTTTCCACTATGTACTTTACAGTCTTATAAATTAAAATATGGTATGGGCTTTAATTTTAATTAATTTACTAAAGAAGTTGTCTCAATATGTTAGTTGTATTACATAGTGTTAAAAAGTTCGAATAAAAAAATATATATAAGAAAAAAAAACAAGTTTTAGTTAGTTCACAAAACAAGAGGTTAAAAATAATCTATTATCAAAATAAAAGTATTATGTTATTATTTTGTTTGCTTTTTAGTGCTTATTTTTTTATTTGAGACAAAATTAACTAATTATTTTTTGGCCACTCAGACAAATAGCGGCGGGGAACTGTTAGTGTATAATATATGGAATATTTCTTTTTTTTTAAAGATTTCAGACAGAACTATCCGCTCTAAGGAATAAAACCTTATGTCTCGAGTAACTTTAGGAACATAATTAACGTACACAAATAACACCTAGATTCGGAACAGTCATTAGTAGATCACACTAAGAACTGCATGGGAATCGATCCTTGTTTTGGCTGAGATCGCTACTTAGAATATTATTCGTCGTTCAGTGAACTGACCGGGTTTAACTTTACCACTCGTAGGGAAGCTAACGTCCCAGCGCTCTGTTGCCGAATCGTTGACAGGAAACCTAATTCATTAGTTCTAGGTACCGTTTCTTTTAAAAGCACTGAAGCCAAAGTGCTTAGTGTAACACTTAATAGAGGGGGGGATACTAACAACAATATATGTCCAAATTACTGAAATTTAGCATTTAATATGCTTAATTATTTATAAAAACCCGATTACGAAGCGAAAAATGATGTCACAAGCGGGATTCGAACCCGCGCCTATTGGGATTCCGGCCCAATCGTGCTGCCACTACACCACCGTGAACTATTGTAGGACATGCAAATCTCGCTTCGTATCATATTTACGTCATAAGGTGACGTATGCCATCTACCCGACAATGTTTACACATTATTATAGGCTTAATACTTCAAATTTTGCAGTTAGAATTGTATTAAACGATGACCCAACCTTATTATTCAAATTACTGAAATTTAGCATTTAATATGCTTAATTATTTATAAAAACCCGATTACGAAGCGAAAAATGATGTCACAAGCGGGATTCAAATCCGAGCCTATTGGGATTCCGGCCCAATCGTGCTGCCACTACACCACCGTGAACTATTGTAGGACAAATACGAAAGTTCTTATTTCAAAACTGACGAAGTTTCATACAACCTTGCAACTCCCATACCCTTCTCTTTTTTGTTGGCGGAGGTTTTTTTTTTTGCGGCGGGCTATGGTTTGGTTACATCCCGCCAGATCCGTCCAGGGCGACCGAAGAAGCGGAGCGTGACCACATAGACCCGTACATGTACCTCTCTACGCTGAGTGAGCGGGCCACCGGAATTTATTTATTTTATAATTATTATTTTAATTTTTATTCAATTTATTTATTTAATTTGTTTTATTTTATACCCTCAGCAGTTGATTTCCAAAACACCTATATTTTTTTAAATTTAATACTAAAAAGCCAAATACGAAATTAAATTTCGATCTAAATTCTAAACTGACGAAGTTTAGAGGAGTGATTGCCAAAAATCCTTTCTTAGTGAGATAAATATAAAAGGCCTCAACTGTGAAAATTTCATATAAGTAGCACCAGCGGTTTAGGGTGCGCAATGATGAATTATAAGTAGTTATATAAATATAATTTTGTCTAAGTATTTGGCAGGCAACAAACTAATAATATTCTATAAAATAAAAATAATATTTTGATAACTTCAACTTAAAATAAAATAATTAATTATATTTTTAATTAGATTTTTTGTTGCTTCCTGACAAAATAAACACATTCGAAACCAGATTTAAGATTATAATAGCAATTCTAAAGTCTATTATTTTCCACTGCGTAACTCTAAAAAAAACCTCTTTTAAATAGCTAATTTACCTTGTGTGATATTTATATAAATATATTATAATATAACCTGTTTCATATATTTTTATTATTTTAGATATTAAGTTTTAAATTAAAATATTTACAGTAAAAATATAGAATAGGGAATAAAAAATAAAAAAGCGCAATCAGGCATCCAAACATGCCTGCGCATATATAGCTTACTAGCAGACCCGGCCACGCGTTGCTGTGGCTAAGGTAGTCTCAGTAACCCGTGGTGGTTATGCTAATAAATTGTAGCTTATATGAAACGTTTCTACGTTTAACATAGCGCCATCTATTAAATACTTACTCAATCCAGTCAACAGATACTACCATCTGTTAGAATCGTTTGGAGATAACAGATAATTGTGACTGTCAAATATTAGACAAATAATTTGCAATATAATAATATTGTGACTATAAATTGAGATGGAAGCTATCCTATCTTTTAAGTTGGATCAAACTACACATGTTATGCAAATTTGATTCAAATCGGTTAAGTACTTACTACGAGTGCATGGATGATATATGGGCTGTGATGATGATGTGATGATGATGCGGCGGAACTACTGGGATGTAGTGAATATCATATAAAAGTGCTTTACAACGTTTTCATTTTCCATCAAAATTCCCACAAGATACCATTAACAGTGTGGCCATTGCACTGTTAATGGCGACAATTTGACTTAGACAATGACTGACCTGAAAGACTAAAAACGTGAAAACATTTATAACTTGACACTGGCACCAATAGCTCGTATAAGTAGCTGATTGCCAATATATAAGAAGAAGAAGAAGAAAAATGATGTCACAATTCGTTTCGTAATCGAGTATTTATAAATAATTAAGCATATTAAATGCTAAAAATTTCAGTAATTTGAATAACAAGGTTGTGTCATCGTTTAATACAATTCTAACTGTAAAGTTTGAAGTATTAAGCCTATACAATGTGTAAACATTGTCCGATAGATGGCATACGTCACCTTGAAGACGTAAGGTATAATATGAAGCGAAATTTGCATGTCCTAAAATAGTTCACGATGGTGTAAGTGGCAGCACGATTGGGCCGGATTCCCAATAGGTGCGGGTTCGAACCCCGCACTTATTGGCCCGTGACATCATTTTTCGTTTTTTTTGTTTCGTAATCGGGTATTTATAAATAATTAAGCATATTAAATGCTAAAAATTTCAGTAATTAGAAGAAGAAAAATTTCGCGAAAAGTTGAAATTAAGTTTGACCGGTCAGTGTTCGTTTTGTGCGAATATTACAAATTTTCACGAATACTGTTATAATAAATTATGTTGGGTCTATATTGTCATCAACAATCCTGTGACTAATAAGTATATCATTCCCGACAAAGCCGTACCGCAATTAGAATTCGACACATCACGAATGTAACTACGGCAGAAGAACAATTTATAGCACGGGCAGGCCGCTGCGTTAATATGGCCCAACTCCGTGCTTCTTAATCACAAGAGCAAAGCAAAGTAGCCCGTGCCGTTAACAATGCGAAATCGTTGAGCAAATCTCAGAAATCAACAATTACATAATTTTCAACGCGCATGAAGGAAAATTTCGTATAACACAAGGTACATCATTGTCTTGCTAGCAGGTTATTAAAATATTTGATTTTTTGAATTTATATATTATTCATATTTGTTATAATAATAATAATAATAAAACCTCCGGGCCAGTCGTTACTTCACCATGAGGCTAACGCAAAACTCGGAGGAACATTATTTGGCTCCCTAAGTTCTTTTGATATAAAAAAAAATGTATCACAAGATTTACAGGAAAGCCAATAAACCGCAGGGCAGCTTGTGGCGAGCTAAATGTGAGTGGCGACACTGCGGTCCTGAATACTCCAGAGAGTCGATCAGGGACTCGTCTCCAGCTGGCCTTCATTGGCTGGCTAGAGTGGAAACCGAAGAGTGCCCGAAGGACTCTCAGCTCTGGCTTGCCTTAAACAGCTGATCAGAGAGGGTTCGCCAGAGCTATATGCTCGGGGGTGGAAGTGTCATTTTCAAGGGCATAATTACGGGGAAACCATGACTTTGTTTATCGCAGACTCAATGGTGAAACCGGCGCCGCACCGCTCGACACCCCTAGCCACTTACATCAATGTTGCCCTCTGTTGCCCGTATGATTTGTGTGTCTGTGGCGACTATTTAGGGGGCCCATTCAGTGAGTTGGCGAGTCACCGTCTGCCACCGTTCAGCTCTTAACATGGGTTTGAAGGCAGACGACAGTTATAAATTCATAGATTTAAGATGAACCAGTCCACTAAACACCCACTCCCATATTTCATATATTAAATACCACATCATACAATAGTTTTACACTTACTGCTGGCATTCCACGTATGTTGAGTGCAGACGTGGAATGTCATCGGTAGGTGTCCCATCCCAATATTTAGATTAAATTTCTCCAAAGGCCTCTGCGTGTTGGATCCATATCCCCATGTAAGCCTCCCAAAGGACCGGGCTTCCCTATGGAAGATCCCGTGAAAAAAGGAGATACATAATAATAATAATTCATTTATTTCAGACTTACTATTATGTCCATATAAAAACTTAACTATTACAGGTTTCTTTACTGTTTCTACTTACTTATTAGGTTAATTAATAAAACAGATTATTACAGGTTAATTACAAATATTAATAAGATTAAGTAGGTATAAGAAAATATCAAAGTATACAAGGAATAAAAGTTAATTAAATTGCATAAAGTTAAATATTAATATCAATGTCAAATTTGGAATGTCAACATTTTAAGATGAATAAAATTAAAAATAAATAAATAAATAATCTTTGAAAACGTCCGAAATTAATTATAATTGACATGTAGTCCAATCGCATGTCTCATAATGGGACAGTCAAATCGGCTCGCTACGACCTTCAGGATACTGTTGCTGCCCCGGACACGGCTTAGCATGGAGGCGGCCCGCTTGCGCATGATAGCATGGAAGCCATCCACCCGGGCGTCAGCAAACATGCCCGACGCGCTGCAGCGCCACGGCAACCCCAGCAGCATCCTGAATGCGTTATTGTACTGCACACGGAGGGCGCTAATTGCCTTCTGCGAATAGCGGACCCACAGACTGCACGTGTAAAAAGATTGGCAGTATGCTTTGAAAAGAGAGATCTTCACCTCAACCGTGCAACGTGCAAATCTGCGAGCCAGCATATTGCTTCTGACAGCCAACGCCCTGCGTTCCCTCTCAATGTCCTCGGCATCTGTGAGGTGCTCACATATCCAATGGCCCAGGTACTTAAAGCGAGGAACTCTAGCCAAAGGAACACCAGCCAGCAATAGAGGCGGCACGGTATTCGTCTTAACGCCCTTTGACTGAAAGACCAGAAACTCACTCTTCTTGACGTTGTATCTGAGCCCATGTGCGACGGCATATTTCTCACATATACCGAGGAGCTTCCTGATTGCACCTATCGAGGGTCCAAGCAACACCATGTCGTCCGCGTAACTTATATTATTTATAAAAGTACCATCGATGGAACATCCGACGCCGGCGCTACTTAGCTCCTCGACAAGCCCATTAATGTACAAGTTGAAAATGCGAGGAGAACTTAAACCCCCCTGTCTGACACCGCACTGCAACCTATAAGCATCGGAATGCTGACCTGACCATCGCACCACATTCATTTGATTGTTGTACCAATATTTAAAAATTTCAATGACCTCATTTGGGAGGCTAATTGTCGTTCTCATCTTCCTCCATAGTTATCATAATAAAAAAAAATAATTTAATAATTTTGAATGAATCGAAACTGCTCATCTCATTCATTAATTGTTAGGCGGCACGAAGTGTGCCGAGTCGGCCAGTATTTTATATAATAATAAAATACATAGTAATTATTTATTTTGTGATGGAGTAAGAGAATAATTAATTCATCATCGTCTCTTTGGCCTGTGGGTAAGAAACGACTAAGGCTGATTCAGGCAACATCGATTCAAGAGCAGGAAAATTTTAAATACATTCAATCAATCACGTTCTCTCTCATTATGAAGGAGGGCCGAACCCAGCAGTGGAACACACACAAGCTAAGATGATGAACATACTAATACCCCACCCTCGTTTTGTCCAGGTGCAGTACTTAAGTATATTACGTTTGTAAAGGCATAGTAGATTTGTCTAAGAGATTGTATTTGCGCTTCTGTGTTACTTGTGTTGATATCTGGCCGGTTATAATCAAATGTTGCGCATTCAATTTGAACTGCTTCTCCGACTGCTGCTGACCGACCGGGCCGAATTTCTTGAAAATTTGTGTGATAATATTTTTTTTGGATGTTACTTAGTTGTTAGCCCGCAGATAGCTATGACAACTTTACCTGGACTACGGGTGAGCGCTGAGGGCTCTCAACCTAAGTATTTTGTAACTTCTAATATAAGATTACTATAATTATAACCGAGGTCAAGGAATCGGTACCAGTGGCCAGTCCAATGACAATAGGGAGGATATATGGTGGTTTATGGGATGTCTCGTCGCCTTTTTATCGCTGTGGATGGAACAGGTAAAGTGTGTAGAGACTACAACATCATCATCATCATCTCAGCTCATATTATATCCCACTGTTGGGCTGGAGCCTCCGCCATAATGGGAGGGAAAATGATTTTTATTCTCTCGGAACCTAACACCAGAACAGTTAATCTCAGACAGCACTATCACTGATAATCTCATCTTTCCTCATATTATTTAAGTTGTCATATTATATCAATTAACCTATTTCATAATAATTGCATATGTAATCACTTGTATAGATTGTTTAGTGAATAGTTTTCATACTACGCCTATGTATTTTACGATTTGTCCTTACATTCTGTTGCTGCAGGGTACTTCAAATTAAACTTGAATTTTATTATTTCAAAACTCACTGATTAATTGTATCGTTTTGACAGATCCACAGTGCTATGTCAAATTGACATATGGTATTACGTTCCGAATACTCAGCAGTAAATACTAATGTTTTTAACTTGTCTCTGTTTTGTTCTTGTATAAATTATGTTTCTTTTTTATTATGTTCGTCTGGCTAGTGGGTGGTGCAGTAATGATAACTGCATCTTCATATAAAGGTAGTAAGTTAGTTTGCATTTTTATCGCCCCAGTATAAACAAATTTATTCATATATATATATATATATATATATATATATATATATATATATATATATATATATATATATATATACATATATATATATATATATATATATATATATATATATATATATATATATATATATATATATATATAATTTAATAGTGTAATTTTTTATATTTATTTATTCTTGATATTTTATTTATAGCATTATGGTATTATCTGACACTGAAAATTTCACTCTGCTAATAGTGCATCTATTTCGTCCCTTAATGATAGCTTTTGCTCCGCCACCGAGGGCCTTGGTGATAGTGTCCGTCAAATCTTTAATCGCCCGAGTAATCGTTCATTTAACGTATGTCGATAGTAGTAGATATCCGAGATATGCCCATAAATAAGTTTAAAAAGGCTATCAAAACTAGACTTTGTAAAAAAGGATATTACAACATTTCGGATTATCTAAATGATAATACGGAATGGTTGTGAGTTGCTCCTCTCTCAGCAATTACTTTATATAATTTTAACTTTTACGTTGTTTTAGTGCTGATCCTCACTGTTGTCTGAACTCTGTATATTTATCATTGTCACAAATTGTACAGTGTAGCGTGTTTTGCCTAACGAGTTATTTATTGATTTAATTGAGCGATTTGATTGTAATTTATAGATCTTGGTGTGGTCATGCTTACTAAAAAGGTCTCTGCCTGCGGTAGCTACGTGAGCGGGTCTCTCCCTTCCCTCGAATGTGGTTGAGGGGCGTGATGGCTGCTTTAGTAGTTAACTCGTGATCGAGTGCCGCTTGTGGAATCTGGTCCAACCATTTCTGTTCTTTTTTGTGTTTTTTGTTAATGGTGTATTTAACTTTTAAAAAATAAATCTTTACTCGGAGGGCATCTCACTGGAGCTAATGGGGATTAAACATATATCCAATAATATTAGAAAACATACAATTTAAAAAAAAATGACGAGCCCACTGAGTTTCTTGCCGGATCTTCTCAGTTTGTGGCGGCTTTCCGATCCGGTGGTAGATTAATTTAAACAAAAAATGTAATATTGACAATATGTAAGTGCCCTTTTAGGGCTTATGCATAATAAATGATGCGATTTGATTTGATTTGATTTGTCACATTAATGCCCAAAGCATACCTAGCCATTATGGTGATCTGTTCGACGTCTTTAACGGTGTTAATGTACATGCCATCTTGATTTCTGAGAGCTGGCTCAAACCACATTTACCATCCACCTTGTATCCTCTCCCCTGTTTTATTTTGATCCGGCATGACCGTGTTGATCGTAGAGGTGGTGGTGTAGCCATTTATCTCCGTAGTGACTTCTCTTACAAAATCATTGCTTCATCTCCAGCATCTCATTCTGCATATATCGAATTTCTCTTCCTTGAGGTCTTGATCCAAGGAGCCAAAGCGGTTGTGGGTGTTGTCTACTGTCCCCCTTCTATTGATTATTTCACTGACTTGGAATCGGTTTTAGAATCCTTGGGGTCTGACTATGCACATCATATCATAATGGGTGATTTCAACACTGACTTACTTTCCTCCCAATCCTCCCGTACCCGTAAACTACAACATATTGTTCAATCCACTTGTCTTCACGTGTTACCTCTCCAAGCCACACACTACAACCAACACGGAGACGACACGTGGCTTGATATAATTATCACCTCCTCTCCTCTCCGAGTTTCCTCTCATGGCTAATATCCTGCTCCTTGTTTCTCCTATCATGATCTTATTTTCCTGTCCTACATTCTTGAGCCTCCCAAACCTAAAACTAAGATTTTGCGTCTGCGCTGTTTTGCGGGTATGGACATCGAGAAACTGCGTGCCGAGGTTTTGGCTACCAACTGGCAATCGCTACTGGAGGCTGATAGGGTAGATGTCAAAGTAGAGATTTTAACCGAATACTTATCAATGTCTATGATTCTCACGCTCCAGTAAAAAGAGTAAAGCTGAAGCATCCGCTTGCGCCCTGGATAACCGACGATATACGAAAAGCTATGCGAAGTCGTGATATTGCTTTTCGCAAATTTAAGAAATTACGCTCCGACTCTAGCTGGAGTCTATTTAAGACTGCCAGGAATCGGTGTAACCAAGTGATACGCAACGCTAAACGCCGACACATCTCAAACACTATCTCGTCTTCCTCTGCCCCTGAAGTTTGGAAATTCCTTGGGACTCTTGGCGTAGGCAAGCGGCGAATGGTTGAACTACCCAACAGTATTACCCTAGATGACATCAACCAATTTTTCAAAACTTCTACGACTTTAGATCACACTACTAAATGCCATACGGTGAACTACATCTCCAATTTACCACAGCTCAACATCAATCCTTTTTCCTTTTGTCCAGTGACGTCCGATGAGGTCAGAAAGACACTCTTATCTATTTAATCGAAGGCTATGGGGTGTGATGAAATCAGCCGTCGTATGGTCATGACCATTCGCGACCAACTCTTACTTCCTATCACACACATTCTTAACTTCTCCCTCTACTCTGGCACATTCCCTACGCTTTGGCGTAAGGCGTGTGTTATTCCCTTACCTAAAATCTCTAGTCCTTCTCTTCCTAATCACTATCGTCCTATTTCTATCCTTCCTTTCTTATCTAAAGTGCTCGAGGCTTGTGTTTATAAACAGTTGTCGCAATTTATCTACTCCATCAACATCTTGAGCCCACTGCAGTCTGGTTTCAGGCCTGGATATAGCACAGTCTCGGCACTACTCAAAGTGAATGGCGACGCGAGGTCTGCTGTGGAGGATACTAAGATTACTGTACTAGTTTTAGTAGACTTCTCCAACGCCTTTAACGCAGTCAGTCACGAGATTCTGTTATCTATTCTGTCCCATTTCATGATCTCATCGGATGCTTTGGAATGGTTTTCATCTTATCTTCAGGGTCGTCAGCAGTCCATTCGGATCGACGATACTTTATCTGGATGGTGCGATCTGGGCGCTGGCGTCCCTCAAGGCGGTATACTTTCTCCTCTTCTTTTCTCTCTCTTTATTAATCTCCTAACTTCTGAACTTCAGTGTGCGTATCATTTGTATGCCGATGACCTGCAGTTATACTCCCATGCCAGGCTGGACGTTCTGCAGTCAGTAATTGATAACATTAATAAAAATCTAGCAACTATAAACGTCTGGGCTGCGAGGTTTGGCCTGGCAGTGAATGCAGATAAATGTCAATGTGTCTTAGTCGGTAGTCCTCGCATTATCAGCAGAGTTGATACATACAACTTGCCAAAAATTAAATACAACGGAATAGTCATACCCTATAGTATTCATGTAAAGAGTCTCGGCATTTATCTAGACTCGACGATGGAGTGGCAAACACAAATCTCTTATATTTCAAAGAAATTTACTGGGTCACTTCGCGCGCTTTACCGCCTAAAAATCTTTCTTCCAGTCAAGACCAAAACAGCACTGATTCAAACCTTAGTTCTTCCTATCATCGATTATGCTGACGTGTGCTATCTCGACCTGAATGCAGATCTGCTCAATAAACTGGACCGACTTCTCAACAATTACATTCGATTCGTTTTTAACCGTGGATATTCGACCACGTATCCAATTTACGCTCTCGGCTCAATTGGTTACCAATTAAGTAAAGACGAAGCTTGCGTACTCTTCTTTATTCTATTTTAAACTCTCCTAATTTCCCCTCTTACTTAAAACAACAGTTTCAATTTCTTAGCACCACTCACGACCGTAACCTTCGCTCTTCCAATAATCTTCTTCTCCACTGTCCCTCTCACTCCTCCAGTCTGGTACACTCTTCCTTTAGTATCCAGCCTGTTCTTCTCTGGAACTCGCTGCCTCTGGAAATCAAAATGGCTGCAAACCGTAACATATTCAAAGCCAGGGTTAAACGATTTTATTTAGACTTTATAGCGGAGTCAACACACCTATAATTGTTCTCATCTATAATTTACGTAATTTACTTGTATGTATATATGTATGTATATGTAAGTATATAGTAATATATTTATTTGTATATATATGTTTATTGTTATATATGTATTTATTTGTATATATGTATATGTTTTGGAATATAATCATATTTATTAGGTATTTACATGTTTAGTGCACCCACATATACCTAACAACTTAGTTTCTTTTTTTTTTTAGTATCTTTTATCTCTCTACATTGTATTGCACCTACCTCACATTATTTCTGCACCACTCTAGGTCGACTGGTAGAGCGGCGTGCCTACGTTCGATGACGTCGACCGGGACGACGTCCTTGAGGGTCAGCTGCGAGAAGAATACAAGACTAGGAAGAAGTCTTTGCAGCTGGCCATCAGCCAGGCGAAGGAGAGGGCCCGTGAGGAACTACTTGCAGGCCTCGACCGGGACCCGTGGGGGCGCCCATATCAGCGGGCGTGGAACAAACTGCGTGCCTGTGGCGCTCCCATCATCGAATCGATGGACTCGGGTTTCCTGTCAGGGATAATGGGGAGCTGTTCCCGCGTTCTATGGGACATGTTCCCCCTCGAATGGTTCCTCGGTCGGTGATGGAGGTGGAGACCACAATTCCACCCATCACCAACCGAGAAATGGAAGTGGCCCTCTCGCGACTTCACGGGAAAAGGAAAGCGCCTGGCCCGGATGGCGTCCCGGGGCTTGTGCTCGGTATCGCCGCAGAATACCTCAAGGGTGAACTCCGGGAACTGCTCAACATGTGTTTGAGGTCCGGGCAGTTCCCGAAGCAATGGAAGGTTGGCAGATTGTGCCTGCTGCGGAAGGAGGGTCGCCCAGTTGACTCCCCTTCTGCGTAAAGACCACTGGTGCTGCTGGACGAGACGGCCAAATTGTTCGAAAAGGTGCTTGTGGACCGTCTCGTACAGCACCTCGAGGAAGTCGGGCCGGGACTGTCGGGATGTCAATACGAGTTCAGGAGCGGCCGGTTAACAATCGATGCATTGGCCGCCTTGAAGTCTCTGGCCACCGAAGCGGTAGCCCAAAAGGAGGTTCTCCTAGCAGTTTCGCTCGACATCAAAAACGCCTTCAACAGTATTCCACACGAAACGTTGAAGGAGGCCCTTCGGTACCATGGAGTGCCTCCATATCTCCGAAGGCTGTAGGAGGCGTACCTCGAGGAAAGGCACGTGCTCTGGGAGGGGGGTGACGGGCGCATACATCGCCATCGGGTGGAGTGCGGCGTTCCACAGGGCTTGGTCCTCGGTCCGGCTCTATGGAACGTCGGATTCGACTGGCTTCTACGGGGTCGGCTTCTCCCCGGGATGGGGGTCATCTGCTATGCGGATGATACCCTCGTCACGGCGAGGAGGCCCGACTTCCGGGGGGCTTCCCGATTGGCAGAGGAGGGAGTTGCGCTCGTCGTGGGCCGGATCGGCATGCTGGGCCCGAGGGTCTCGGCGGAGAAAACCGAGGCCCTCCTATTTCATGGCCCGGGTTGAGGCCCCCCTCGAGGAGCACGCATCGGTGTGTCTGGGGTTGCCGTGCCGGTGCGGGCTCAGATGAGATATCTGGGCCTGCACCTTGACTCTAGATGGAATTTCGGGCCACATTTTGCCCAGCTCGTCCCAAGGCTCGTCAAGACGGCCGCGGCGTTGGGTAGACTTCTGCCAAACACTGGCGGTCCCGGATCGTCCTGCCGGCGTTTATACGCCGGAGTCGTGCGCTCCATGGCACTGTACGGAGCCCCTATTTGGGCGGAGTCCCTCACCGCCCGCAACAGAGCCCTTTTGCGAAGACCACAGAGGGTCATTGGCGGTGAGGGTTATTAGGGGCTACCGTACGGTTTCATGGACCGCGGCGACGTTGTTAGCGGGCGACCCACCTTGGTCGTTAGTGGCTGAGGCTCTGGCGGAGGCTTACCGAATCCGCGTTGCGGCGCGGGCCGACGGCGAGCGAGTTTCCATAAGGGGACCGGGCAGAGCATTAGAAGTGGCCCGAAGGGGAGTCATCCAGCGGTGGAGAGAAGAACTGGAGTTCCCCGTAGCAGGGCGGGGGACTGTAGAGGCGGTTGCGCCGCATTTCCATCGCTGGATCAACAGAAGGCACGGCAGCCTAAGTTTCAGGGTGGCGCAGGTGCTTACCGGACACAGGGTCTTCGGTAAGTACCTGCACAGAATTGGGAGAGAAGAGGCCCCAGGGTGCCATGAGTGTGGCGCGCCAGTGGACGATGCGCGCCACACACTGGAGGTATGCCCCGCCTGGGGGCCTCAACGCCACGTCCTGCCGGCGGTCATTGGAGGGGACCTGTCGCTGTCGACCGTCATCTCGAAGATACTCGATAGCGACGGGTGCTGGTCGTCGATGGCCTCCTTTTGCGAGGAGGTCATCTCTACAAAAGAGGCGGCGGAGCGGGGACGCGAGACAATTCCGTCTGCAAATTCGCTCCGCCGCCGGCGGCCAGGGCGGGAGAGGCGTCGATATGCGCACCTCCTCCCACCGCCTTGAATGACGACGGGGCGTGGGCCAATGGCCAAGCGTTGGGGTGCCGGGGATCGAATGTCAGTAGACGATCTCTCTGGCACCCCGTAAAAGCGCGGAAGGGGCCGCTGTGGTTTTAATGAGTATTCCGGTCAGGCAGCTGGCCGGCGAGTCCCACACTCCCCCTCGCCTATCACCGGCGGGGGATAGCGCGGAAATGCGTTTCCACAGCGTGAGAAAAAAAAAAAAAAACATGTCGACTGGTAGAGAATGCTTATGGCATTAAGTCCGCCTTGTGCTATTTTTGTGCAAAAGTAATAAATAAATAAAAAGACCTACTATACCACGCTGGTCAGACGTGTTGGTATAGGGTTTTGTTTCGAGTTGCCCTTCTCTTGCATATATGTTATATGCCTTTTGTATCCCTTAGTCGTTTCTTACGATACACGGGTAAGATAGGAGGTGGTGATTTTTATTCTTACTCCTTCACCACACGGATAGACTATAACATATTCCAAAATGTATAATTTTGTTGATATAAAATAGGGTGTACAGAAGATAGAGTTAGTACTCTATCTTCTCTATACTTTTATAGCAATAATGTTGTAAACATTTGCCAGCATAGCAAAACATCTTCTATGGAGATGAGAATCAGCAATATCCTGCTCTTTTCCATTTATTCGGGTTTGATGCAATTGTACCCCGTTTCCATCATACATATTGCAAAAGTTATTGGCAGTAGTTTGATGAAAGGCCGCCTAATGCCAACCGTCCTTGGGAACGTAATTATTTATCAGAGAGCATCAGATGGAGTTGGTCCAGGACAAATCCCTTTGTCATCTTTTACAACTCGAGAAAAGTAAAGATTGACAATATTCATAGCCACATAGCAATTATGAAGACGTGAATATAAGCCCCAATTCTCGATCACTATACAAACCTCCCACTCTTGCTATTGCTTTTTTTATTGCTTATGGTGGCAAACGAGCAAGCAGCACACCTTATGGTAAGTGTCACTGCTGCCCATGGACCTTTACTATACCAAGTGTATAGCTAGGCCGTTGTCTTCCTACTATCCCCAAACCCACTTAGTTAGGCTTCCGCTTCTCTCGCTCACCGAACGAAGCGCAATTGTACATTGCTATTACTCGGACGTCAATCTTCTGCGAGAGTGTGGTACCTCGGACGGACCGCCCGCGGCTGTAGACAGAACTGTCAACAGCGTGGTCCTGCCACAAATAAATTGCTTCTTTTTAAAGTGGTTTTAAGAAATTTACAGTGGATTTAAGTCGAAATCCTGTGTGTTATTTTAACTCTACCGCCTGGATACTTTATAGCATTCAACCATAAATGCAGCGGCGGCTTTACTTATAGTGCAGAGGGTGCGGTTCACCCGGGCACTGGGTGTTAGGGGGCGCCGTGAGCCGCTCGGGACATATAGAGTCTCCACTGTAACGCTCCGCACGGAATGGGCGCACCGTACGCAGCGAGTGCATAACCATTTATAAACGTAGTGGGTGCGTTATATAACAGGATTGGGTAGGTTGCTTTGCAGCCATGCTCACTGCAACTTCATAATCCGATCGCGTTTACCTGGTTTTGTTACAACGAGACTAAGCATGCGACAACGCATTCCAGCGAGATTCGGAGTTTAGTGGAACGTGTTGTAACTATCAACCTATTCCATTTTGTTCACGTATTTTGATACAAGAGGCCGCCAGGTTATTGATTGCACCCGGGCATTGTGTTAGAGCCGCCCCTGCATAAATGCCATTACTAAGGAAATTACGTAACACATAAAGTAATGAAATTTATTGTCAATCATTTATTTACAATAAACATTAAACTACATTATGTTACAATATTGATAATATTCTTAAAGGCCTACGCATATTGTTAGAGTTGATAATTGCTTGGCAAAGTATTTCGACAGATATAAATCTTCGGAAAAGTAAATAAATATTGCCATTACTTTGAACAATTCATTATAAAATTATATTCGTATAAAAAAAGAAAGTATTAGAAGTACTTTTTTAATATAATAAAATAGGCATTATCATGAACAAGTACTGCAGAATAATCTGTATTTGAATGTAAAAAAAAATATATTACTCCGACATTATATGCGTAGATCTAATTATATAATTAGAAGCTCATACATCTTGCAAAATGCATAATAATATTTTAAAACTATTTTAAATTTCATTTATTCACGACAAATATCATTACACACAATTATTTATTATAAAATCTGTTCTAACTTTCACTATACATTAATGGAACTGTACTGGTAAAACGATTCAGATATTAAAATCCATCTTTATATAATGTACAATTTTTTAAATTTAATATTTCTCTATAGACATAAAACATTGAAATAAGCGATGTTATATTATTAAGAAATAATCAAGGTTCATTTCCGTGTATCGTGGCGTTTTCGAAGTCTGCGATATTCGTCAGCGACGACTGTCGTGAGCTGGGTTGTACAAATTTTCATACTTTGGCTATTGTCGCATCGGTCGCGCGTGTCAATCATAGGCGATCAATCGCGAACGATCCGTCGCGATGCATGTAAACGAACCTTTAAGCAAGCTTTTGACTATGGGATGTAATATATATCACATCTTGAACTATATATTATATCTCGCAATTGTTGTTCATATTGTAAGATATATTTTGGAACAGTTCAGCTTCAGTCACCTTTCAAACTAAGGGCGAGTCAGGGGGAGGCGCGGTGTCCGGGGACGTGAGGTAAAATATCGCTTATTTGGTCGGAAAAAATATATAGTTCGGGAGGAAATATAAATTATAGCACAGTGTGAACGGTCTCGTACAAAATGTATGACGAGCGCTAAAATATTATATCTCAAGATTTATAATATATATTATATTATATCTCATACTCAAAATCCGACTTTAGGATGAAATAAATTTGGCAAAATACATAGAACTACAATATATCTTACATTTTTGATAATAAATTACTTGTAACGTATAATATTATTATATTTTAATAATAAAAAGGCACTGGTTTGAATAATATAATAGAAAACATATAAAAAGATTTTTTTTCTGAAGTAATTACATAAATTAATTAATCGATCAGTCATATGATCATGTTTTTTATTCTTATTTTGTATTGGCAATCAGCTACTTATATGAGCTATTTGTTGCCAGTGTCAAATTACAATTTTCTTCACGTCTTTAGTCTCTTCAGGTTAGTCATTGTCCGTCAATAAGTCAAATTGTCGTCATCAATAGTGCTATGGCCATACTGTTAATGGGATTTTTTGTGGAAAAAGAAAACGTTGTAAAGCACTTTTGTATCATATTCACATCCCAGCAATTTCTTCGCATCACATTACATAGAACGCCATCAAAATTACCTAATATATCACGTTTAAATATTAACATATTGAACAAAATACAAGACGACCATATCACGTTTTCATATTCCCACTAAATATCTTGACCATGTTTATAATCAGTCGTGGTTATTATTTTTAATAAACTTTTTATTTTCAAATTAATGGTCTCGGGGTAAAATAATGTGAAATAAATAAAAATTTAAAATATCTAATTGTTGATATTACTTAACTAGATAGTTAATAGTGTTGTCACAAATACTAGTACCTATTTATACAAGGCACAACGCTAAAAAAATATCTTTATATTAATGAATTTGTAATCGGTATATTTTCCTTTCTTTTCTTATAACCGATTATTTATTATGATTTTTTTTTTCATTTTAACAAATATATTGGTGCCATGCGTCTATAAAATTGTATAAGGAGTGGATAAGAATAGATAGGTTATCACGCCTTACGTTAGAAGTCGTACAATTGGCTAAAGAAACATGATGAGTTGATGGATGAAAAAATGAGGGCTGGGGTTGTATTGTGGCTTGCCATCGCGATTTTTTTTGAGGCAAAACAATTACCGAACAAGTGACTTAGATATTTTTTTTAATACCAAATTATCAGAACAATACATATCATCGTCGTAATGTTTTTCTAGGCTTAGAGATATTAGATTTTTTTCTAACGTAGCTCACATTTTTTTTGTTTCTCAATCATTGCCGCAGTTATGTGTTATCAGAAAAGTTAATATTTTTTTATTAAGAGCAATAAATGTGCACACAATATCTTTCTTTTATTTATCAAAAGGAAAATATACGATTGAAAGTTTAAAAAATAATGATATACATGAAGTCGACGAAATAGAAGTGAAACTTCATTACTGTTTATAAACAAATATACTGTATATATGTAATTATTACATTGCACCGTGATTATCAGCGGTGATATTTATCATCGGGTACTGTACTCGGCCATGAACATACAATATCGAGACTTGGAAAGAAACAATCAACTAATTTCGATTTTGTAGAACGTTGTCTCTGTCGCACAATACCTATGTGACATTACAAGAAAGAACTAAAAGTCTGGTATCTATTAACTGTGAAATAATTATGACTAAAAAGTAAATAAATTTTGATCAACAAATACACCTACTTAATAAGCTTTTTTATTTAGATAATTATTATCGAAGTTTTAATAATTCACATAATAGCACTCTCTGTCGCATTCACACACATAAGCACGCTGGTAGTTTACGAAAGAGACGACGCTTTACAAAGGCGAAATTAACAGATCCTCTCTTTCTAAAGTTTGTGTGCTATATTTGTGGCCGGGTATTGTACTTGTATTGTATTAAATTAACAAAGTTTCACTTCTATAAATAAACTACACAAAACTGAAAGATATTTACATCTATTTATATAATAATATAATATAATAAAACTACAAACAGTATTTCAATATTTCTATTATCAGGATAAGATATATATATATATATATATATATATATATATATATATATATATATATATATATATATATATATATATATATATATATATATATATATATATATATATATATATATATATATATATATATATATATATATATATATATATATATCATCATCATCATCACCCCAAGTAGTTGGGATAAGAGCAAGAGAATGATGATGATATATATATATATATATATATATATATATATATATACATAGGTACTTATATATAATATTTAATACATCAAATCCTTACGTGCATTAGCATTGATATATTACACTTTATGTATCATATTTATCAAAATTATGATGCTTTTTTATATTAGATTATAATAAAACTTATTATAGATACATAGGGTAAATGGTGTATAGCTATAAATAGCTCATGCAACAGGATTTGTACAACATAAAAAATAAAATAAAACTAGAATTCCTCGAACTCGATCGCAGCACTACCTAGCGGGTCCTAATACATTGTGTTAGCGGCCTAAAACTGTTTTAGAATGATTGCCTTGTAATGAAACCAACATGTTTCAAAGTTCATTACGGGTATATAATCACTTTGATGTATAAACATGTACAGGTAGTGTTCGTATAGTTAAATAGTTAGTAGTAAAGTTTTTAAATATTATTATTTTTTTTTTTTGTAAATATATAGCAAAATTTTGATCTCACTGTTTATAAAATTTTATCAGGTTTGTTATTTATTTAGGTTTTTATTAATTTACTGCGTCATTAAAATTAGAGGAAATGGTACTAATTAATACAAAAACAAAATAAAAAAACAGCTAAAACGTATTATTTTCGATGTTCAATAGCTTTATAAAACGTTTCATAAAATTCTTTTCCCACAAATTCTTTATACAATTTATTTATTAGATTTTAGAGCGGGCAGTAGAAGTACTAGTGGAAGCATTATAATACAAAAAAAGTACAGATAAACATGTTCATAAAATATACTAGAAGAAATCAAAAGACACACACAGGTATTGCCTTCAAAAGATGGATGTTATAAACATATTTTTGCTTTGGGGCTTAATAAAATAACGTGTGATTCAAAGAACTTTAGTGTTGTGTAACTTTGTGTTACAAGAAAACGTCCAAGATATTTTAAATAATTTTTCATATTTTATTATATTCAATAATTGTGTTGATATTTAATGTAACTTAATATCGAGTAAAAAAGCATATTATCAAACATAAAATGTAAAAAGAACGTTAATTTTCATACTCTGAGAAAATATCCAGAGGAAACTTTTCATTAAGATGCGCTTGCGTTTTTAAAGTTGACAGTTTTATTTACTAACAAGCCATGACTAACATATGAGAAAATCAACTTGGTAGAAAAAATCATTTGAACTTTGCAACAATCGCTCCCACTGTTAGCGGATTGCAAACAAAATAAGAACTTAATAAAGTAAACAAGTAAAAACAGTATTTATTATACTTACATTTTTAGATTATTATATTACAAATTCTATTCTATTATTTTATATGTATAGATAAAATACGTTATAGATTATTCTAACTATGCTATTTGACGAAATACAATATTAGTCACAAGTATATAATAATAGGTACGTACAGGTATATAATATGTACGTAATAATATGGTCCATTAATATTAGGATATTAATTATAATAGCTATAATATGTTCACATGATATTATATTGAAAAAGCTGGCGAATAAAACAGCGTATATACATATTTTTTTATACATATTTTTTTATAAATAAAAATATTTCTCGCTAATTAATATGGCAAAAAATGTTGGTCAAAGTCTCATCTTCATTTGATTAAAATTGTAATAATTAAGATGTAAAATACTTTTTGTTATATAATAAAATGGATTAAAGATAAAATTGACTTGTGAAAATATAATATTATTCATATTGAGCTAGTTACATTTCTAGTATTTTAGACAAAGACAACAATACACAGAATGTGAAGTCAATATCCCAAACTTTACAACAAACTGTGTCAGTGCAAAACACACATCGCTGTCCGAGAAACAGATAGAATATCCGTTCCTCAAACAATTTAAAACCCTTGTAACTAATTTAATTGAGTATATTTAAAAAAAAATACTGCATACACAGAATGTGACGTCAATATCGCAATCTTTATAATAAACTATGTCAGTGCAAAACAAACATCGCTGTCCGAGAAACAGATAGAATATCCGTTCCTCAAACAATTTCAATCCCTTGTAACTTGTTTAATTGAGTATATTTAAAAAAAAATACTGCACATTTTCTTAAATTTACACGCATTAATGAAAATATTAGTAATAATTTAAAATCATAATTAGTAGTATAATAACCAATTATGCTATATTAATAACCTTTACTGTAAAATTATTATTCTTACATTGTAAAATTATAATTGACTGACCATCAATTATAATTTCAAGAAATAATAAATAATATCTGAAACATGCTTTAACTGACTGAAAGTAGTCGAATCTAGAGCCGAAATTAATCAACATCATATGTTTTACCCTGCTAGAATTGTGAAATAGATATATAAAATTAAAAATATGTATTTAAAATCGCTTTTTATTCGTCAGCTATTGAATTATTACTTACATATTGCTATACGTCATAATAATATTATTTAAAAGTATTTGAGAAAATACTGATATATCGCTTATACGTGTAACTTAAATACATTTAAACTTAATTACTATTTTATAATATTATTAAATTCTCTCAAATTGGCACGTAACGACTAGTAAATACCAATTTTATATTTGGTACATTTTTTTTTGATTGGCAACACAACTGGTTATGTCATCTGACACTTTTGACAGTATTCGATATTTGAAACTAGGGTACAGCTCTTTTTGTATATAAATATATCAAACTGGCAGGTAATCTATGAGCTTTATGGCTTTTTCTTCTAGGTGAAGAAGCCAAAAGTGGACTGTCAATAGCCTGATGGGATGAAAACATCAAAATAATAAAATTTTCACTGAGAAAAATTTAATGCATGGACCCTGTTGTAAAAATATTCCCTGTCAATCAAGTCTAAACTAAGTAACTAAGACATTAAGAATGAGTTGTGATCTTCGCTACTTAAATACAGAATTTTTCATGTGGCGTCAAAGTAAGATATATTCTTTCGACCCCCAATCTTGTCCATAGCTGTCGTAAAAACTGACTAAGGGATACAATATGCGTAAAACATCTATACAATAGAAGGTAAATTTCAGGCAGAAGGTTCATTTCGTAATCGGTTTTATAAATAATTAAGCATATTAAATGCTAAATTTCAGTAATTTAAATAGAAGATAAACTCGAAATGGGACCTAATAGTCTGACCAGCGTGGTATAACGTCAATTTCCCTGTTAATGTGGAGGAACCATGAGGCCAGTAGTTGGACGTGAATAAGACAGAGTAAGAATACAATTCACCACCATCTTACCCGTGGGTGATTGTAAAAGATGACCAAGGGATATTAAAGCAAGAGAAGAGAAACTCGAAACAAAATCCTATACCAACACGTCTGACCAGCGTGTAGTGGGTTAACTTTCCTTCCGTTTGGAAGAGGCTCGCGCCCAATAGTAGGAGATATATGAGTTGAGGTCATAAGGATACGTACAGATGACTTAGTAGTCTGGGTAGCATTCTTCCAGGTCAAGAAAATGCAACTTAAAAAATGCAGGATAATTCCTTGTGGGATCCACAAATTTGTGGTTATTTTATCTGTCAGTTACTTTTACATTTGCGGAGTCCCCCGCAACCAAAGAATTTATTTCTTAGTACGGGGCGTTATCTGTAAAGCAAAGAATGTAGAGTAATTAAAATTTCCTCTTAAGTGACTTCTTCAGGTACGTCTACATAAATTGTTGCCTTTGAATGTAAACTCTGGCATATTCTGGACTTTAAATTGTCAATTGGCATAACCAGTTGCAAAATTTTTATCATATATAAAGAACAAACGCAACATCAACTCCACAATATCGTCACGAAAGTCATAATCATGGTCTAGACGAACACAGGTCCGTCATTTTCCACTCACAGGACATGGAGATTCTCACAATTTTTGAACTTGGAATCTTCTTTACCGAAGATCCAAGTGAGCATTTGTCTTGCTTTCATACTTGCTCTAACAACGCCTCGAGATTTGTACCAATGTGCTGGTGAAGATTCTCTGCCACCTTCCGCTGAATACTGTTGCTGTTTGAGTCGGATTTGATTCAAGATACCCACCACCAGCTCGTCTACGTTGTGGTTTATGCCCACTGATACTTCGATGAACTTCGCTTTGTAGGTGCATGCCAAGCATTTGCCGTCTGTTAAAAGTAAAAAGATCTGATTAGTTACTGAGATTTTGTATAATTTTAATTTACGATTTCGTATTACATATATGCTCCGATGGTTCGGACATGTGGAAAGAATGCCGAACGAACGTCTGGTTAAAAAGATATACAATGCGAAAGTGGAAGGATGTATGTGCCGGGGGAGACCGAGACTAACCTACCTAGACCAGATCGGTCACGTACTGAAGGAAGGTGGAGTCAGGACTCTCCGAAACCGGCGAGCGTGTATGAAGAGAATTATGAATGTTGAGGAAGCGAGTGAAGTATGCAAGGATAGAGTTCTCTGGCACTTCTTTGCAATACCAGGGGTACCGTTAAGCCGTTGCCTACCAATAAAAATCCCAACGCATCCAGAAAGTTGGGCTTCCAGCTCTCTCGCTCATCCAATGAAGCACAGCAGCATAATGCCACTGATCAGGCGTCGATTTTCTGCGAGAGTGTGGTACTACACCGAACGGATCGGCCAGCGGCTGTAGACAGAAAACTGTCAACAGTATGGTCCTTTTTCCCTTTTTTTCGTGTGGTGACGGAGTAAGAATACTACTCACCACCCCATATTTTAGCCGTGGGTTATCGTACGAGACGACTAAGGGATATAAAACGCATATATGTTATATGCGAGAGAAGGAAAGCTCGAAACAAAACCCTATACCAACACGTCTGACCAGTGCGGTATAGTAGGTTAATTTCCCTCCCATTACGGAGGAGGCCCGAGCTCAACAGTGGGACATTTATGGGCTGTGATGATAATGATGAGTGTGGGCCTACTACTATTAAATCAATTACTTAGAGTCTAAGCAATAAGCTCTTCTATCATACATATTGCATAAGTTATTGGCAGTAGTTTTTTGACCGACTGCCTGACATCAGACCTTCTTGGAAATGTATTGTTAACCAAATAACATCAGGTGGAGTTGGCCCAAGTCGAAGCTCTTAGTCGTCTTTTACGACATCCACGAGCCAAATAAGGATTGGTAGTATTCGTAACTACAAAACAGTCGTATTGCATAAAAATAAGGTTTATACAATATCTGTACATATATTAAAGAGTATATTTCGTTTCCTTCAACCTTCCTGTATGAATAACGTATACTTCCGGGATAAAAAAATATACAATTGAAAATGCGTACAGGAAGAACTTTTAATGTTGGAAATTGTAAAGACTGAAGACATAAATATTTTTAGATATTAATTACTCTTTTCTGTGTGGTGACGGAGTAAGAATACAATTCACCACCCCCTATCTTACCCGTGGGTGATCGTAAGAGACGACTAACGGATATAAAACGCATATAACACTTATGCAAGAGAAGGAAAACTAAAAACAAAACCCTATACCAAAACGTCTGACCAGCGTGGTATAGTAGGTCAATAGTGCAGGGTGGTGTTTTTAAAAAAAAAAAAAAAAAAAAATTACTTTTCCATTATGGAGGAGGTGCGAGCCCAACAGTGGGACATATATGGGCTGAGATGATGAGATGATTAATTACTCTTTAAATATATTTTTTTTTGTTGTAATATAAGAATATGCCAATTAAATTGATATTTATGTAATATAGACTTTTGATAATGAGTTAGTACTAAATTAGAAGTAATGAAGGGAATTTAAAAAAAAATCGTTTTCCTCTTTGCCGTGGAATGCTCCTTTTTTTCCCACAGTATTCCCTCCCCATCGCCGTTGCGTCGGCCACATGGAATGCCGCTAAACCATTAAAAAAAAACAATTTCTCTTTATTAAAAAAATAAAGAAATATACCCAGTTCTAACGATCTAATACTTGTTTTGCGTTAAACTTTAAAAAGAAAAAAATATGTACACAAATTACTTTCAGACTCAGCACATCGAATTCTAGATCCCATAAAGTATTATCCTGCGTGGAAATCGAACCTGTGACTCTGTATATGTGTAGTCATTATGCTATCAGTCGAAATTACGAAGAATACTGGGTAGAGAACAGTCCCTTTATGTCATAGTATTTAACTCACAAATTTAATTAAAAGATTGAAAGCTACTTATGACTGCCGGAGCAATCAGAAAATATTGAAAAAAAAGAATTGAATAATTTTTTTCTTTAATAAACGTGACCCTTTAAAATTTTGAGTAGCCGAATTGGGTCACGTTTTGAATCGATTACGTAGACCCGGATTTTGAGCATTCTTTTAATTTTTTTTGTTTAGCTGTTAGCTGTATAACTTTAGCTCGGACTTATAGACTTTATGTGGTAGGACCACGCTGTTGACAGTTTCTGTCTGCAGCTGCGGGCCGGTCCGTCCGGGGTAGTACCACACTCTCGCAGAAGACCGACGTCTGAGTAATGGCAATGTGCTATTGCGCTTCGTTCTGTGAGCGAAAGAGCCGGCAGCCCAACTGGGTGGGTTTGGGGATTGTATTGGTAGGCAGCGGCCTAGCTATACCCTTGGTATTGCAAAGGTCCATGGACGGCAGTGACACTTACCATCAGGTGTGCTGCTTGCACTTAACTAACTTTAATTAGTAGATTGAGATGATAGCGTAGTACTTGAGATACCGTCCTATCGTGTCTGAGTCTTAGGTTCGATTCGAGTCTAGGTGTAATTTATATCAGTTAAATTTAGTGTTGCCCAAATGCAAGACCAAAACTCGCTACAAGATTCTCACAGTGTGCTCCCTTAGACAGCTATTTAGGATTCCTTTGGCAAAGAAAGGTTTGTCAACATTTTGTATTCTTAATACCACGGGGAAATAATTTCATGTTATTTTAAACAGTCTACATACATATCATCACGCCATATCCCTTGCAGGGTAGGCAGAGAGAACAGAGTGCCAGAGAACTCTATCTTTGCATACTTCACTCGCTTCCTCAACATTCATAATTCTCTTCATACACGCTCGCCGGTTTCGGAGACTCTTGACTCCACCTTCCTTCAGTACCTGACCGATCTGGTCTAGGTAGCTTAGTCTCGGTCTCCCTCGGTACCTACATCCTTCCACTTTCGCATTGTATATCTTCTTAACCAGACGTTCGTTCGGCATTCTTTCCACATGTCCGAACCATCGGAGCATTCCCTTTCGCATCTTTACACCAATACTCTCTTTCATACCTACTCGCTCTCTTACGTCGTCGTTACGCGTGATGATATGTATGTATGTATGTATGTTAAACAGTCTCATGATAGATAGGTGTAACAATAGCCCCACTCCCATTAAGTGGTATGTACCTAATTATTGATAGTTGTAAAGTTAGTGCCACTAGATGAATGGAATTTCATTAATTTAGTTGAATTTTTTATTTCTATGTGGATTTTTCATTTCTGTCAAAACAAGTGACTCTGTGTTATTCTAACAGCGAGACTCGCAAGACTTGCGAAACTCGTAAGAGTCTTGCATTTAGGTAACACTACTTAAATTATATGTTTGTAAGTTCCCCACAAGGATTATTTACTTAGTAAAAAGTCAACACTAGGTGTGTTGACTTTTTAAAAGAAAAATAATCCTATCCTCAAATAGAGATAGCAGTAAAATTAAGATCAATGTGTAATCTAAGGGCGGGAAAACGAATTAAATGTATCTTATGTTTTATTAACAAAGCAATCTCTCTCTTTATTATTTTTAGAAAAAAAAAATGTGCATCTGCAATGTGCATCATCAATTAGTGCAGGGAAACTAACACACTGTAAAAGTATTTAATGTTATTTGCAATAGATTTTTTTTTCTTTGTTACAGTATTTATGGCAAGACTATATATTTTTTCCATTTAAAGCTTTCGCAGAATAAGATGGTACGCCCTCTCATTATATTTAATATGGTTTAAGAATAATTGAATCAAGCATGCTACGAATTACGTTGTGGTTTGTTAGAAGACCCCCAAGGGAAATCAATACAGTATCTAAGAAAGATAATGAGCTGATTGAATTTGTTGATAATATTAATTACTAGCTTTTGCCCGCGGTTTCGCCCGCGTAATAGGTTACCCCTTAAGGGTAAATTTTTATAAATGTTAATATCATATTTATATCTAATCACTGGAATAAAAATAAGTTTCAAGCTTCTGGCTTTAAAAATGATGATACTTCCTTACAACTTTTGATCCCCCTTTACAACCATTTTTTGCATTAAAACGTAACCTATGTCCTTTATCAGGCGCTAGACTATATGTGTACCAAATTTCATTTAGACCGGTTCAGTAGTTTTAGCGTGAAAGAGCGACAGACAGACAGACAGAGTTACTGTCGCATTTATAATATTAGTAGGGATTAGATAAATCAAATTTATTATGTTTGTTTCGTGTGGTGACGGGGTAAGAGTATAATGTGTGGCCATACTTTTCTGCGGATGATAGTAAAACTATACCCCAGTCGACAACTAAGTGGCTCAAGTAGAAAAGAAAGAAAAATCTCCAATTAACACGTCATCATCATTTCCGTGCGGTAACGGAGTAAGAATACTATTCACCACCCCATAGCTTACCCGTGGGTGATCGTACGAGACAACTAAGGGATATAAAACGCATATAACATCTATGCGAGAGAAGGAAAACTCGAAACAAAACCTAATACCAACACGTCTGACCAGCACGCTATAGTAGGTTAATTTCCCTCCCATTACGGAGGAGGCCCGAGCCCAATATTGGGACATTTATGGGCTGTGATGATGATGATGATGAACACGTCATCTCTATCGTCATTCCCTCTCTCTATCCGCGTCATGCTTCACGCAGTTCAGCCATCTTTTCTTTGGTCTTTCCTTTACCCGTAAAGCCTTCAGCATTCATACTTAAAACTTACCTCACAACATTATTTTCATCCCGTCTCATTACATGTCGATACTATGTCAAGACATTTCAATAGTGGTAGGACCACATAGTTGACAGTTCTCTGTCTACAGCCGCGGCCTGGTCCGTCCGGGGTAGTACCACACTCTCGCAGAAGATCGACGTCTCAGCAATAGCAATGTGCTGCCGTGCAGAGAGCCGGAAGCCCAACTGGGTTTAGGGTTTATATTAGTTGGCAGCGGCCTAGTAATACTACTGGTATAGCAAAGGTCCATGGGTGGCAGTAACACTTACCATCTGGTGTGCTGCTTGCTTGTTTGTCACCAAAAGCAATAAAAAAAAATCTACGTAAATTTAAAAAAACATTTTAAAATTCTCGAAATATTTGCATATGTAAAGAATATTTAACTGAATTTGGCTGCAAAGATGGCTTAATGGTTTAGGTACCCATCTACCGTTTTAAGTATCGCAGGTTCGAGGTGCTAATAGGACAACTGTTTGTACAATCCATAAATTGTTGTACTAAGTCTGGCTGTAACTTGATTATTTATTTATATGCCGCAATAGAAGGAATTTTACTTTGAATATTTGGATTAGTGCAGAGTTATGTGTATTAAAAAAAATAATATACCTATACAATAAGTTTGAAATAAAACTGTTTTTACGGATTCTATCGCGTTTGTATTTTATTTTCAATTTAGAACGCTATAGAATCCGTAAAAATAGTTTTATTTCAAATATATAATACTCGCGGAAACATCAGAAGATATCACGATATGTTTTTAAAGATTCGTTCAGAAATTAATAACCAGTTCAAGATACAATTATTATACGTATATCTAGACCTTGCCTTGACTTGACTACCAAGAAAAAAAAATTAGTAGATTAATAATTTTCAATTACAAAACCAATATCTAATTATTGGGTATTTATGACAATTGACGGTTGACGCCGGTGACGCATGTGGTTTAGTAGAACAACATTCGACAGCGGCGTCCTCCGATGGCATCAGTATGGATGAAGTTGAATGGGTGATAAGAAGTTTGAAAAATGGTAAGGCAGCGGGCATTGATATGGTGTCTGCCGAGATGATCAAGCTTGGTGGCTCCTGTGTCTGGGAAGCGTTCCTGTTGCACCTCAATTTATGTTGGAGCTCGGGAATGGTTCCCGGGGACTGGAATAGCGCAGTCATCGTGCCTTTGTTTAAAAACAAGGGTTCACGTTATGACTGCGCAAATTACAGAGCCATAAGCTTGACCAGTTTGGCAGCAAAAGTGTATGGTAAAATTATTGAAAGGAGAATGAGGATGGTGTCCGATGGTTTACTGTGTGAGACACAAGGAGGTTTCAGGAGTGGAAGGGGATGCATGGATCAAGTGTTCTCTCTGCGCAACATTGTGGAGAAGCATCTGGCTCTAGATCAGAGAGTTTTCTGCAGTTTTGTGGATCTGGAGAGAGCATTTGACACGGTTGTACGAAAGGAACTTTGGGACATTTTACCGGAGTATGGTATTAACGGCAAACTGCTACAGGCTGTGCAGTCCAGTTACATGGGCTGTAGAGCTTGTGTGCGGCTGGATGATGGAATGTCGCCTTGGTTTGACCTCAATATCGGCGTTAAGTAGGGGTGCGTTCTGTGAGCCAGGCTGTTTATCATATATCTGGATAAATGTCTCCGAAGGTTGAACGATATGAATATGGGAGTCCAGATGGGCGACTCAGTGGTCACTGCTCTGCTTTATGTAGATGATGCAGTCCTGCTGGCACAGTCAGCGACTGACCTGCAGACCCTAGTCAACACAATGAAAGAAGATTGTAAGAAAAGGGGTCTACGCGTGACTGTGAGCAAAACCAAAATATTGGTCTTTGAAAGAGACGAAGCCAGAACAGATGTAAGAGTAACAATAGGTAATGATATACTAGAGCAAGTGGATGAATTTGTATATCTTGGATGTGGATTTAGCCGAGATGGAAGGTACACCACTGATATAGAGCGAAGATTGAATGCGGGAAATAGAGTGAACGGAGCGTTGGGGCAACTTCTCGGCAACCACCACCTCAGCCAGAAGGCACGTGTAGTAATACATAACGCAGTGCTTGTCACAACATTACTGTATGGAAGCGAGAGTTGGGTATGCAGAAAAGAGTATGAAAGTAAAATTAATGCGGTCGAAATGCGGTCTCTGCGGAAAATCTGTGGAGTTAGGCTGACCGACCGCATTCGTAACGAAGACGTAAGAGAGCGAATAGGTATGAAAGAGAGTATTGGTGTAAAGATGCGAAAGGGCATGCTCCGATCGTTCGGACATGTGGAAAGAATGCCGAACGAACGCCTGGTTAAGAAGATATACAATGCGAAAGTGGAAGGATGTAGGTACCGAGGGAGACCGAGACTAACCTACCTAGACCAGATCGGTCACGTACTAAAGGAAGGTGGAGTCAAGAGTCTCCGAAACCGGTGAGCGTGTATGAAGAGAATTATGAATGTTGAGGAAGCGAGTGAAGTATGCAAAGATAGAGTTCTCTGGCACTCTGTTCTCTCTGCCTACCCTGCAAGGGATATGGCGTGATGATATGTATGTATGTATGTACAATTAGTTTTCTCATAAAATCTCAATTTATTGCATCATTCATTAATAAATACATGAGATAATAATATGTACGAAGCGACCGTCATACCGTAGTCATCAGAAAGTAATTTGTGAGGAGGTATAACGCCATTATCTCGGTATAAAGACCTTGTTAACGGATACATTGATAGGAACTCGTAACATGTAAGTGACATACGGGCTTATTGTATAAAGTAACAAAGACTTTGATCAAATAGATTATTGTGTCTCCTTTGTAAACTGAGCGCAATCAGATAGCAATCAATTATTTTTTTATTTTGATAGATTTGATATGCTTCCCCGATGATGGAATTTTAAATTGAGATATATTGGATTCCCTTTTTTCTTCGATCTTATCCGACTGTTTGGTGGATAGATTTAAGTGGCGATATTCCATACCGATTATTGTGGATTCCATTCGTATTAATATCTTTTTAAAAGAAAGTAATACAATATTTTATTAAGCTATAAAATCCAGACAATATATATATGATAATTTTCTGTATGGTGACGGAGTACGAATACAATTCACTACCCTCTACCTTAACCGTGGGTGATCGTAAAATACGACTAAGGGATAAAATATTCATAGAAAATATATGCAAGAGAAGGAAATTTCGAAATAAAATCCTTTACCAACCTGTCTGACCAGTGTGATATAGCAGGTCAATTTCCCTCCTAGTATGGAGGAGGTATTTCCGTGTGGTGACGGAGTAAGAATACAATTCACCACCCTCTAACTTACCCTTGGTTGATCGTGCGATACGACTAAGAGATATAAAATGCATAAAATATCTATGTGAGAGAAGGAAAACTCGAAAGAAAACCCTATATAACACGTCTGACCAGCGTGGTATAGTAGATCAAATACCCTCTCGTTATAGAGGAGGCACGAGCCCAACAGTGGTACATATATGAGCTGAGTTGACGATGAGATGATGATAGAGGAAGCACAAGCCCATTGATGGGACATATATGAGCTAAAATGATGACATATGCTAACTATATACATGATGAAATTAAAAAATAAATACAAGAAGATGACAGAAAATAACCAAATCAAAATAAACAAATAAAGGAAACGAAAGGGATTAATACATAATGTATTTGTATGCCTCAAGATTGTATCTAAAGAATTTCGCTCAACTTTTGTCGAACAAAACCTTGACGCTGTTTTTCAGCTTCACCCTATTATGATTCACAGATGTGAAATCAGTCAGTTTATATTAAGATTTAATGCTAAAAAATTTCATTATAATCAGAATGACAATAAATAAGTTAAATAGTTTCACAATAATAAATCAGACAATAAATAAGTTTCACTGTGGTAGGACCACGCTGTTGACAGTGTTCTGTCTACAGCCGCGGGCCGGTTCGTCCGGGGTAGTACCACACTCTCGCAGAAAATCGACGTTTGAGCAGTGGCAATATGCTGCTGCGCTTCGTTCGGTGAGCGAGAGAGCCGGAAGCCCAACTTTCTGGGTGTGTTTACGTGTGGTGGGTTCAGGTGGTGCCTGAAACTTGCGGTGGTGAAGTCTTGGTTGGGGCATTGAGCGTGAGAGGCTGACATGGGGTACAGGGAGACCCGGTGGGAATGGTCACCGCCGGCCACCTGCCGGTCAGCAGGGGACCCGAACCCAGGATTATCCTCCCTGGGAGGCTGTCCCGCCAACCGGCGAAAATCCCGCTGTGTAGTCGTTGTGCCGGAGCAGGAAACCGGAGTGGATTACGGCGACTGCGCGCGGGGGGGCACCGGGGGCCCTTCCGTGCTTCGTATCAGCTTCTCACAAAACTCACCCTCCAGCCATGCACTGTGCCCCGCACCTATTTTTTTTGGTACCACCGAATCTCATTATACGTATCCACACTCCCTTCCTCCTCTTCTTAAATAAAAACCCGTATGAAAAGTACTAGAAAAAAGAGAAGGTTTTCTACGGCGGTCCCCTTATCCACATTTGATGTGGATTTTTGCAATATCAGGGGTTTACATAGCAATCTCGATGCCGTTCACCACCATCTCGAGACGGCGCGGCCTGCCTTGCTCTTTTTAACGGAGACACAGATAGGCGCTCCGAATGATATTTCGTACCTTAACTACCCTGGCTACGAGTTAGAGCACTCCTTCCGTCGTAAGGCCGGGGTGTGCGTGTTCATTCGGGGTGATATCTGTTGTCGCCGGCTTCGGGCCCTCGAACATGGTGACCTGTCTATCTTGTGGTTGCGCGTAGACTATGGAGGGTTTACCCGCATCTACGCGTGCCTCTACAGGTCGCATGGCAGTGATTCGGGGTCAACTCAGTTATTTGAGAACGTCCAATGGGGGATTGACGAAATATTGGAGCAGTGTCCATCAGCGGAGGTGGTGGTTCTTGGAGACTTCAACGCTCATCATAAAGAGTGGTTGGGGTCCCGAGCCACTGACCTCCAGGGTCGACATCTCTTCAATATGGTCTCGGCCTATGGACTCTCACAACTGGTGACACAGCCCACCCGTGTCCCAGACATTGAGAGCCATGAGTCTTCTTTACTCGATCTTCTGCTGACTACACACCAGCAAGGATACCGGGTAGTGGTCGAAGCCCCTCTTGGGTCATCTGACCACTGCCTAGTCCGTAGCAGAGCCCCTGTTGCGAGGCCTAATCGCTCTACGGCGACTGGGACTCGCAGAGTCTGGCAATATAAGTCGGCAGATTGGGATGGACTTCGCGAGTTTTATGCATCCTACCCATGGAAGCGGCTTTGCTTCGCCTCTGAGGACCCTGGCGTTTGTGCAGACTGCGTAACCGAAACGATTATTATGGGGATGGATTTATTTATCCCCAATACTCAAATACCCGTCGGCGGCCGCAGCCGCCCTTGGTTTAACAAAACCTGCAGGACGGCTGCACGGCAGAAGCAGTCCACATATCGGGCCTGGAACCGGGCTAAAAACTGTCAAGACCCGAACGTCAAAGAGGTGAAGCGAAAATTTAACGCCGCTTCCAGATCTAGTAAGAAGGCTATCGCCAGAGCCAAGGCAGAACATGTTGCCAGAATTGGCGAGCGATTAGAGAGCTATCCTGCTGGGAGTCGTGCATTCTGGTCGCTCGCCAACGCTGCTCAAGGCAACTTCTGCCGGTCCAATCTCCCACCACTACAGAAAAGCGATAGCAGTCTGGCCTACAGCGCAAAGGAGAAGGCCGATCTTTTAGGTCAATTCTTTGCCTGTAACTCGACTTTGGATGCGGGAGCTGCCACACCACCTACCATACCGCGGTGTGATAGCTCTCTACCTGAAATCCGTATCTCACAGCGTGCGGTCAGGCGAGAGCTGCGGCTTTTAGACGTCCATAAGTCGAGTGGGCCGGATGGCATCCCTGCAGTGGTCTTAAAGACGTGCGCCCCTGAGTTAACCCCCGTCCTCACGCGCCTATACCGTCTTTCCTACGATACTAATAGGGTTCCATCTTCGTGGAAGGTAGCTCAAGTCCACCCGATCCCTAAAAAGGGAGAACGGTCGGACCCATCGAATTACAGGCCGATTGCGATAACATCCTTGCTCTCCAAAGTAATGGAGAAAATCATAAACCGCCAGCTTCTGCAGTACCTTGAGGATCACCAGCTGATCAGTGATCGCCAATACGGCTTTCGACATGGTCGATCAGCTGGTGATCTTCTTGTGTACCTTACACACCGTTGGGCAGAGGCTTTGGAGGGCAAGGGTGAGGCGCTAGCATTCGGCCTAGATATCGCAAAGGCGTTCGATAGGGTCTGGCACGGAGCCCTTCTATCGAAGCTACCGTCTTATGGAATCCCCGAGGGACTCTGTAAATGGATCGCCAGCTTTCTGGATGGTCGGAGTATAAGAGTCGTCGTCGATGGCTCTTGCTCCGATACCATGACCATTAACGCTGGTGTACCACAGGGCTCGGTGCTCTCCCCGACGTTGTTTATCCTGCATATCAATGACATGCTCTCTATAAAGAGTATGCATTGCTATGCGGATGACAGCACGGGTGACGAGCGGTATACCGAGCATCAGAATATCCCTCGGAATATATTACAGGAAAGAAGGACTCAACTTGTGTCTGAAGTCGAGCGCTCTCTGGGGCGGGCCTCCGAATGGGGTGAACGGAACTTAGTCCAGTTCAATCCCACTAAGACACAAGTTTGCGCGTTCACTGCAAAAAAGGACCCCTTCGTCATGGCGCCTCAGTTCCAAGGAGTAACTCTCCAAATTTCCGAGAGTATTGGGATCCTCGGCGTCGAACTATCAAGCAAAGTCCAGTTTGGGAGTCATTTGGAGGACAAAGCCAAATTGGCAAGTAGAAAGCTGGGCGTCCTGAACAGAGCCAGGCGATACTTCACACCGAGACAACGTCTTGTGCTATATAAAGCACAAGTCCGCCCTCATGTGGAGTACTGCTCACATCTCTGGGCAGGCGCGCCCAAATATCAGCTAGACCCATTTGACTCCCTGCAAAGACGTGCTGTTCGAATCGTCGGTGATCCCAATCTCACGGAAGGACTGGAGTCATTGGGGAGCCGGAGAGACTTTGGGTCTCTCTGTGTACTCTACAGGCTCTTTCACGGGGAGTGCTCTGAGGAACTGTTTGACTTGGTACCACCGTCACCATTTTATCACCGTACCACTCGACACCGCAGCAGGGTTCATCCATTCCACCTGGAAACGATACAGACGTCAACTGTACGTTTTCAACGTTCGTTTCTCCCACGTACATGCAAGATCTGGAACGAACTACCTGCTGCTGTGTCTCCCGAGCGCTATGACATGTCCTTTTTTAAACGAGGTTTAAGAAGAGCACTTTCTTCACGGTAGGCAGCGGCCTAGCTATGCCCTGGTATTGCAAGAGTCCATGAGCGGCAGTGTCACTTACCATCAGGTGTGCTGCTGGCTCGTTTGCCACCACCGGCAATAAAAAAAAAAAAAAAAAAAAAAAAAAATAGTTTGATTTATCTGCTCGGGTTGAGAGCCCTCAGCGCTCAACCACAGTCCGGGTAAAGTTGTCAATAGCCATTTGCACCTAACAAGTAAGACAAACAAAAAAATATTTCTTTGTATTACTTTTCGGATACCTAATTGATTGTATAGAATTATATTTTAATTTTTACGCGAGTATTTACACATTTGAAATAAATTTATTTTACGGATGATATCGCGTTTGTATGTGATTTTTAATTTGTTGACGTTTCGAACACTTTACAACGTCCATGGTCACGGGAGAATTAAGATATCTCACGTCCAACAAGTCTTTGTTATTAAAGATATTTATATCTACCCTCAATAGTTTTAGTTAATAAATTTTGACCCACATATTATATATATACAAATTCATTGCCAGTATAAAAAGAAATCTGTGTGGTGACGGAGTAAGAACACAAATCACCACCCCTATCTTACCCGTGGCTGATCGCAAGAGATGACTAAGGGATACAAAAGGCATGTGTACATCTATGCAAGAGAAGGAAAACTCGAAACAAAAACCTATACCAATACATCTGACCAGCGTGGTATATTAGGTCAATTTCCCTCCCATTATGGAAGAGGCTTGAGCCCAACAGTGGGATATATATAAGCTGAGATGATGATGATAAAAAGAAAATAATTCTATATTAAACAAAAATATTTTTAAGAATTAAATGTATGGTTATTCTTATATTACAACAACTTACAAGTTTAAAAAACTAACAAAACTATTAAGCTACCACCGGATTAGAACACAGCCACACTGAGATACGGCAAGAGAAACGAAAGAAGAGAGAGAAGAACTTAGATTTGACAGAACAACTGTGTATTGTATAGAGTCTGTAAATGATTTAGGTTCATTTTAATGTATGTTTATACAATACCATATGACACAAGAGTTTATTCCATAATGGTCAGTAAATTTAATATACCTTGAGTAGAAACAGCTCGACTTCTTGCTAAGTCAATCTTGTTGCCGACCAGTAGCGCAGGTCTAGAGCGTAGCATATCTGAGTCTATAAGCTTCGCTAGCTCCTGTTCAGCCTTCAGAAACGAAGCCTTATCCACAACAGAATAAATGACTACGAAGGCGTCTGGAGGTTCTGCGCGTTCAATCTCCTCCTATAATTTATAATTAAGCATTATTTAAGTAAGTTAATCTTTTTGTCCGAGTAAAAATACAAATCAGAGTTATATTTTAGTCCCTGTTTGGATAAAAATAGCTAGAGAATGTGAGAAGAGAGCTTTACAAGAGAAGAATATTTCGAAGATAGAACGTTTGACCATCGTAAGATCTAGGCAACTTTTCTTTGTGCCAGTTCGCATAAGTTTGACATATACCTATACTAAACGTTTTTATAGTATGTTTGGAAAATGAAAGACGTTTTAAGTAACGAGGAGCAAGTGAGCCCAGAATTAGTTACTATAGAGGGCATTAGAAAAATACTTTATTCTACAATTTTAGTGTTTGTTATTTTTTTTTTGGCAAATATTTTTATTAATTTTGCATTTAAGCTGTACCTATATTTTGTATTTCATGACACGTAATGATAAAACTCAAAATACAACTCTTTTATAACACGACTAGTTAGCGTTGGTATGGGTTAATGATTTCTAATATTTATGCGAGTATTGTATATTTGAAATAAAACTACTTTTAATTATTCTATTGCGTTTGTATTTGATTTTCAATTTTTCGATGTTTACAGAGTTCATGGTTACGGGAAGATTACAGACTACAGTGTCTTTTTCTTTTTAAACTGGCAATGACTGTGTATCAAAACTATGGCTCAAAATTGTAGCGGGTAGATATAAATTTCTATAATGACGATGATTTATTGGACACGAGACCTAGTCCTCCCATGATTATGAACACTATAAAGTGTTCGAAACGTAGGACAATTAAAAATCAATTACAAACACGATAGAATCCGTCGAAATGGTTTTCAAGTTTCCCTAATCTCGAGAAATTTGGTGACCAACAGGGGAATAAATATGATTTCTAATCTTCATTCTAACTTATTATACGCATAGTAAATCTGAATAGAAAAATGAATAGAATCGTAAATCTTATCGCTGATATATGCAAGATTTTTTTTTAAAAGATAATATAAACTGCACTTCTTCGACTGCACATATGGTGTAGTGTTTAAGATACCAACCTGCCGTGCCAGTACCGTAGATTCGATTCCCACGCAGGACAAATACTTTGTGCGATCCACAAAGTAATGTCCTGCGTATAATTTGTCTGCGTTAATTATATGTTTGTAAAGTCCCCCGCAATACAAGGATTATTTCCTTAGTGCAAGTGTCTTTTAACAAAATAAAAACAGAATTCCAAGCAAAAAAAAAATTATTACAGCTCACAATCTCAATGACTAAATTATTAAAATACTTGGAACGGAATCATAATAATTGTGATTTTAGGTCCGTGAATTTTTTTCCAGTTTCACCAATTATTTTTGATAGAAATAAACATAATAATAATAAGAATAATTAAATACATTTTCTGTTTGGTGACGGAGTAAGAATACATTTCACCACCCCATATCTTACCCATGGGTGATCGTAATAGACGAATAAGGGATATAAAACGCATATAACATCTATGCAAGAGAAGGAAACCTCGAAACAAAACCCTATACCAACACGTCTGACCAGCGTGGCATGGTAGGTCAATTTCTTTCCCATTATGGAGCAGGCTCGAGCCCAACAGTAGGACATATACGAGCTGATATGAATGATGAATAATAATAACAATTACCTTCGTAGTAGTGCAATTAACGAAATATAATTCGGATTCCTCTCCATTTAACATGATCGACACTTTCTGATCTGTTCCATCGGGATCTGAAAGAGAAAACATATTTTAATACCCATGTACACGATATACCTATTATGGTGACGAATTAAGAGTGTTATTATATCTTTCTTTCTCCCAATTTCATCAAAGATGATTAACAGATATGAGGAAGTGGTTAACAATAATGCCAGAGAAGGAGAACTTGAAATGGAAGCCAATGCCACCCTTTTTTTGATGGCGAGGGTCTGTGGTATACGACCGTGTGTAGATATTTGCCAAAGCATCCATGCCCGGTAACACCTGCACTAGTCGGAAAGAGAGGGCTCCGTACTGTCACTCCATCTACTCAATCAGAGGCCGTTCAGAGAGCCTCTCCAGCCATGCTATCCAACGAGCAATGACTCCCCGGCGAGCATTCTCACGCCAGTTCGCTAGGGACACATAGCTGGCCTCTATGCGTATCGCAGATACCCGCGGATAGAGATCAGCGAGCATCTCCGCTTACAGGTACCACGGGTGAGTTCCGGCCAACGCACACGCTGCTTCGATCGACACCGTGCTGCTATGAAAATGTAGCATCAAATGTGTATGATGAAAGAGGAGTACTTATTGCGTCGACCCCAGGTAATAAGGATAAGGGCAGGATAATGATAATAAGGATATTATGGCCTTGATATACGTTATACGAAAATGTTCTGCGTAAGATATAAATTAATAAAGTTGATTGCTATTCAGCAAAGTGTTGGAGGTATAGTCAGTTAGTCACAAAATCTTAGGAATGAAAATTTCTTCGGCCACTGACGACAAGTTCACGCTGCTCCGGTGGCCGGTCCAACGACGAAGGCGAGCTTCACGGGTGGGTTACGGGTGTGCGTGCTTACGCCCCTCTGTCGCCCAGGATGGTGTGGTGCGAGGAGTGCGCCGACCGTAGCCCACGCAAAAAAAAGGAACGAAAATTATTAGCAAGAATATTACTAGTATATATTCCATCCAATGATTCATCAGATTATCGACTTTCACTCATAGACTAAGGGGGAATAATGCTATAACTGTTATCACAGTTAAGTATCCTTAATAGGCAAATTGACGGGCACAATAAGAATTTTCTATGAGAACATTCCTGCCCAATGATAGTACTCCTATATCAAATTTGACTACTCTCACACGATGTAAAGGGGTAGAAATACATTATATTTTTAATCATTATTAACAATCTTAAAATATTATTATTATCCAGCTCTTATCACAATTACTAGAAGTCAACGTAATACTTACTTCCTTCGTACATATTGCGAACGTTTTAGTAATGTTTTTTTTATGATCAGTCGCCTGCCTGATGTCAACACTTCTTAGGAATGTATTTGTTGATTATACGGCATGAAATAGAGTTGGTCGAGGTCGATGTATAGCTCTTAGTTGTATTTTAAGACAGTCATGAAGAACGTAAGTGTTGGCATTATGTAGACTCCAAGACACAACAGAAGAAAGGGAGTAGGAAAAGCAACACAAACACACGAAAGATTATATAATATAATATTAATTTTCGTTTCCTTAGTGCAGGGTGGTGTTTTTTAAGAAAAAAAAAAAAAAAAAAAAAAAAAAATTAATTAATTTAAATAAGAGATCTGCATAAAAAAAAACTATTAAGTTTGCAGACACTTTAAAGGTAAATATTACGTATTTGTTTGTATATTTATATTTTTTTCTTACACATGCTTGGAAATTTGAACATTATTTTGACAACCTTCTTCGAGATAAATCGAAATTGCTGTACTGACTAAATACGCGGAAGCAGCGTCCGGCAAAAATGTATGAAAATCTATATCTATCGTGTTTTAACGGCTAAATAAATATATATATGTAAATTCATATCTATCGTGTATTTTAAAAATGGAACGATTTGTTACTTCAAAAAATAGCCACCGTGGAGACGACTTATCAGAGTTTTATTTAAATTTCGAACTGGCTTAAAAAAAGAAATCTGTTTGATAATGAAAAAAAAACAAATGAACACTTTAGCACGTGAAAAATGTTGTTCGTTGTTCGTCATGTATACAATTATACTTAGTGCTACTTAGTTTTAATTTCCCCGCATTATTTGAGAAAAGCACTATACAAGCCTTGGCCGCAACTAAGAATTGATGGACTTACGTATATGTGTTTACACGTTCGTCCACGAATCCCTGTTTTGCTAGCCGCTGCAGTAATGTACTATTCTTTCAACACAACGTCAAAAGACAGGTTATGTTAATAGCTATGTTTTGTTGTATATCTTCTCAACCAGACGTTCGTTCGGTATTCTTTCCACATGTCCGAACCTTCGGAGCATTCCCTTTTGCATCTTTACACCAATACTCTCTTTCATACCTACTCGCTCTCTTACGTCGTCTCGAACGTCTGGTTAAGAAGATATACAATGCGAAAGTGGAAGGATGTAGGTACCGGGGGAGACCGAGAGTCACCTACCTAGACCAGATTGGTCACGTACTGAAAGAAGGTGGAGTCAAGAGTCTCCGAAACCGGCGAGCGTGTATGAAGAGAATTATGAATGTTGAAGAAGCGAGTGAAGTATGCAAGGATAGAGTTCTCTGGCACTCTGTTCTCTCTGCCTACCCTGCAAGGGATATGGCGTGATGATATGTATGTATATAGAAGATTTACCCAAATTCTGTAATAACACGCCCGTTATGAAAATAAAAGAAATAAAAACTATATTTAGGTTTGCGTTAACTATCTGGTCGATGGCCCTGTACGGCGCACCCGAGTGGGCGGGTTCTCTGATCGTCCGACTTAGGGCTCTCCTGTGGCGACCACAGAGGGATCCTCACAACCGTGTGCACCTGCACACAGTCATAAGGCAGAAGACACCCCTGCTGCCACATCCTGCCACCACTGCGATTGCGACGAGGACACGGCGCAGCCCGAGCTTGAGGTCTGTGTGGCCTGGGCAGAGCAGTGCCGTGAATTCGTCGCAGTCATCGGTGCCGACCTGGCGCTGCCGACCATCACTAAGGCGACGCCCAACAGGTTCAGGATCTGGGACGCGGTCGCTGCCTTCTGTGAGACAGTCATCTCGCGGAAAGAGGCGGTGGAGCGGCTACGAGAAGAAATCCTCTTCTGTGACACGTTCCGCCGCCGGCACCTGGGGCGGTGCAGGCGCGGTTACCTGCGCCTGTGGCCGCCCTAGCCGAGGCCACGGGTGACTGGACCGGAGAATTACCCGTCATCTGCATAGAAGCTGACCGCGTATTTATTATTACACAGATTTTAGCCACTATTATGACGTAATGATTCCTGGTGTTTACACGAGTATTACACATTAAAAAAAAAACTGTTTTTACGTATTCTATGGCATTTGTATTTGATTTAAATTTCTCGACGTTTCGAACACTTTACAGCGTTCATAGTCACGGGAGGATTAAGGCGTCTCACGTCCACTAAGTCATTGATATTACAGAGATTTATATCTACCCGCTAAAGTATCAGTTATTAAATTTTGACTCACAGTTTTAATAAAAATTCATTGCTAGTACAAATAAATGTCTGCAATAATGACAGATTGGTGGACGTGATGCACCAGAATATTCCCCATGACCATGAATGCTGTAAAGTATTTGAATTATCGGGCAATTAAAAATCAAATACAAACGCAATAGATATAATATATATTTCAAATGTGTAATACTCGCGTAATCATTGAATTATAATCTCACTGTGCTATATCTTATAGATATAGATGAAATTGGATTTTCCTTTAAGTGAAAATAAGAAACCACGCGTATAATTAAGTATTAAATAAAAACAGATCATCTAAAGTGGTAAAGAACGATTCGAAACGATAAGGCTCGTTATTATTATCACAATTGGATTGCCCATAATTCATCGCTGTCAAATGTATGGCAAATGGAGAGTATTGACGTATGCGCTGACGTCATTACATATGATTTACATACAAATTTGAGGCCAGGATTTCGGTATAAATAAATAAAAGTTTGATATATTTCATTCTGGGAATCCCATGGACAGCGAGCCGCTTTAATGTGCCTATTGTTTAGTAGTTTCAAAAAGAAACATCTGTAAGCTTGAAAATCTAGATATCATATTCATTAGTATTACCCTAGTGAGTCATGTAGAGGGGAGGAGCAGAAGAAAGTTGCCTACCCGATTGGAGGGAATGTAATTAGGACAGTAAGGTAAGGGTATTTGGTCCTCTGGTTCTCTTGCTAACCGAACTTAATAGCAAATTGTTACAGATGTAAATTATCTGCGAGAGTTATACTCTGGACCAGGCGATCTATTTACAGCTGTAGGTAGAAAACCAGCAGCATCAATAAAAATTTCGCCAAATTAGAGAAACTTAATACATCTAACGATGTATGTATTTTCATATTCCGTGTAGTATGAATTGAGAATATAATTTGACACCACGTCTTACCATTTTATGAAGAATGTTGGCAAGAAAAATGGCCAATACCATACTTTTGGCAAATGCGAGCTGCAAATCGCCTGCCAAGAGTGGAAATTAATTACAGTCTCAGGTCCTCTTAGGTAGGTCTATATGCAATAGGGGACGATGACGGGATGATTGAAGATTTCTCTCTACCTTGGTTTTTGCTCTCAGGATGTATATAAACCACCTGGAAAATTACTATTCATTATATATGGCCTAAGATTTAGATGTTCTTGTACGATATCAGTTTTCCCCCATTAGGTGGACTGACGACATAATGAAGGTTACAGGAAACCGTTGGATGCAGGTGGCCCAGAAGGCCTATGTCCAACAGTGGACGTTTACGGGTTGATGGATGGATGGATCGGATTTTAATTTTTTTCGTTCTTATCTCATTAATTTCCTTTTAGTAGGAAAGACCCTTAGAGGGGGTAAATTATACTGCTACACTGCGATGGCTAGATGGTTTGGCTAAGGTTTTGTTTTTAGGTTCGCTTCCTTTACAACGATATTTTCCGCAAGCATACCTACCTCAATTGATTTTTATGATACATACGGAACGAAAAGGGCGCCATTATATTCTTATAACGTTGTGTAACATAAGTGATATTCTAATATAAAATGTAATATCATCATCATCTCGACTCATTTATATCCCACTGTTGGGTTCGAGCCTCCTACATCATCATCATTCTCCTATCTTCTTATCCCAATTACTTGGGGTGGATACAATATGTACACTTCTTTCATAGTACATATTGCAAAAGTTATTGGCAATAGTTTTATGACCGGCCGCCTGCAAGACATCAACCCTCCTTAGGAATGTAATTGTTGACCAAACGACATCAGATGGAGTTGGCTCAGGTCGTTATAAGTCTCTTAGTCGTCTTTTACGACATCCACGAGCAAAGTAAGAGTTGGTAGTATTCGTAGCCGCTACCACACAGTTACATGATAGGAGGGAAATTGATCTACTATACCACGCTGGTCAGGCGTGTTGGTATAGGATTTTATTTTCGAGATTTCCTTCTCTTGCATAGATGTTATTCGTATTTTATATTCCTTAGTCTCGTCTCTTACGATCACCTACGATTAAGATAGTGGGTAGTGAATTGTATTCTTACTTGTAATAATACACTTCACCACCCCCAAAAATAAAAATTGTAAAATAAACGCACACAGACAACAGTAGCGCAAACTAAGACCATATTTATTTCTACATTATTAAGAAACATTTTGACTAATTAGTTTTCCTCGCAAATAGACTGAATATTCGCAACGTAATCACAAAATAACATGAGTAATTAATTTGTCCGCATAGCAATTAATATTAAACTAATTTTAACATCAGGCAATATTACAAAGCATGTTTGGCTTAGTATGGTGCCTGACATAATTAGGTTCTGCTCTGTTAGCTTGTTCTTACGAGCAACATAAAGTTACTGTGTTACTTTGGACATTGTTTGTTATGAGATAGAGTCTTTGGGAGTAGGTAATGCTATAGAAAATCAATCACATAGAACACTGAAGCCAGCATTGGGCTATTCAGTCAATATTTTAATCAAAATTTCGACTTTGGGTACCGAGATATGGGACTTTACAATATAAGTAGATATGATGAAATCTTAGATCACAAAAAAAGGTACCTAGTACTAGTTGAAATTGAATATCAAATTCCAAATTATTTATTATGCTCTAAAAACTGCAGTGGCACCTATGTTTGTTGTCAATTTTATTTTAAGCTAATCCGATAGCTAATTAAATACCACACGCCTCTGAAAAGATCCGACAAGAAATAAATAATAAATAAATAAATATATATATATTTTTTTTCTGTGTCCAGAGTTCGATTCCCACGCGGTACAATAGTTGTGCAATCCACAAATTGTTGAGTCCGAGTGTAATTTGCATTAACTATGTTTGTAACCTTCCTTCCAAATCAAGTAAAAGGTAACAAAAGGATAAAGTCTGTCTCGAAACTAAAATAGTGGTAGGACCACGCTGTTGACAGTACTCTCTCTACAGTCGCGGACCGGCCCGGGGTAGCACCACAATAGCAATGTGCTATTGCACTTCGTTCGGTGAGCGAGTGAGCCGGAAGCCAACTGAGGTGGGTTTGGGGTTTGTATTGGTAGGCAGCGACCATAAAGGTCTCTGGGCGGTAGTAACATTTACCATTAGGTGTACTGCTTGCTCGTTTGCCTCCAAAAGCATTAAAAAAATACAACATTCTGCAGCAATTTTTATCATTTTATTATTACTTCTTACCATTTTGTTTTAAAACAATTACTGCTCAGTTTTTTTTATAATTTAATAGAAGTAGGTAGACCATTTCATATTTCTGTTGCAGCAAATCTAAAACAACCCTTGAAACGATAATATTGGTGAACCAGAATTTTAAGTAGTACATTTTCCTCGTGGGACCTGGAGGCGGAGATGCTCGCCGACCTGTATCGGCGGGTGTCGGGGGTGCGAGCTGAGGGCGGTGCGGTCTCGCTGAGGGAGCTCACCGCCTGGCGTGTTGACGCCGGCTGAGACATCATTGCCCGTTGGGCAGTCCGGCTGGAGAGGCCTCGGTTCGGTGGGCGGACCGTGGAGGCCTTCCGGCCGGTGCTGATGCAGTGGTTAAAACGGCGGCACGGGGTGCTCTCCTTTCCACTGGTGCAGGTTTTGACGGGGCATGGGTGCTTCGCCAAATACTTGCACACGGTCGTCCGGAGGGAGAGTACACTATCCTGCCACCACTACGATTGCGACGAGGATACGGCGCAGCATACGCTCGAGGTTTGTGCCGCTTGGGCAGTGCACCGTCGTGAACTCGTCGCAGTCATCGATGCCGACCTGAAGCTGCCGCCCATCGCCGGGGCGATGCTCGAGAGCGTCATAAACTGGGATGCGGTTGCAACCTTCTGTGAGGCAGTAGTCTCGCGGAAGGAGGCGGCGGAGCGCGTGCGCGAGGAACGTCTCCTCGGCGACGCGAGCTGCCGCCGGCGACTGGAGCCGCGTAGGCGCGATTACCTCCGCCTGATGCCGCCCTAGCTGAGGCCGCGGGTGACTTGACCGGGGAATCAGTCCGTCACCCGCCAAGAGGCTGACCGCATGAGGAAAGACCGACGTCCTCCCCGAAAGGGAGGACGTCGGTCGAGGAGAGGGTACCCCTCAGGGGGTATTCCGTTGGTTCGACCACTGCTGTCAAGTTCATGCTGCTCCGGTTGTCGGTCCAATGACGAAGGCAAGGTGTCACAGGTGGGTTACGGGTGTCCATGCTTACGCCTCTCTGTCGCCCCAGACGGAGTGGTGCGAGGAGTGCGCCGACCGTAGCCCAACCAAAAAAAAAAATAGTCGTGGCTAGCCGAAGATTTCAATATGTTGATCTTTTATTCGATACAAATGATTATTTGCCTGAATTGGTTGATTTAAAAGAATTCTTTTGACCACATATATATTGTAGTCAAGGTCGTTATTAATTTTGTCTATTTTTCCAAAACATGTGAACATATAAAGTAATATTAAATTGCCATAATATAATATAAATCATAATAAAATTATAAATAAAATATAAATCATAAACTATATTAAACAAATCATAAATTTAATAATAACTTACCATAAACAACAGTTTTTTATAGAATCATTTTGTTTTTATACTGGTAATAATTTTTAATCAAAAATATAAGTGACAGTTTAATAAATAATACTCTAGCGGGTAGACATAAATCTCTGTAATAACGACGATTTTTTGGACGTGAGAAACCTTAGTCCTCCCGTGAATATGAACACTGTGAAGTATTCGAAACGTCGAGAAATTAAAAACCAACTACAAACTTGATAGGATCCGTAAAAATAGTTTTATTTCAAATGTTTAATACTCACGTAATATCAGAAATCGTTAGAATAATTGTGTACCGTTAGCGTTTATGTATGACTTATCTTGTATAACTAGTAATTAGGTTAATTCAATGATTTTGCTTCCGTAAGATGACGAAATAAGAATACAATTTACCACCTCCTATTTTCCCTGTGGGCATCACCCACGTACGTAAGACGACTAAGGGATATAAAACGCACATAACATCTATTTAAAAGAAGGAAAACTCGAAACAAAACTCTATACCAACACGGCTGAACAACGTAGTATAGTAGGTCAATTTCCCTTCCATTATGGAGGAGGTTCGAATCCAAAAGTGGGATATATATGAGCTGAGATGATGATGATAACGAATCTGATGCTCGTCACAATTAGTTGTTTGTCTATTGAGCCTTTTAAAAGCACACTAAATGCATATTATAATGATTTACAACAGCGTGTTTGAATGGCGTCTTTGTTAGTTTATCATGTTGGTAGGTATTGTTTTAGCGGGGACGTGAAAATGTCAAGTGGCACTCATATGTTATCTAAATACACAAATGTTCATTTGTTTGGGTCTTTTTTAATATGTGATCGCATGGAAAGGTTTATGTGAAAGACAGAATTAAATAGCTTCTGTAAGGCTTTTAGAACGTCTCGCTGAGAATGGCAGACTTAGATAGCTCCTGCAGGGCTTTTAAAACTCCTTAACACCTTTTTTTTGTGGTGGTCTATGGTCCGGGGCGACGGAATAGGCGGCACGCAACCCCATAGACCCACCCTGCAAACACCTCTCTTCGCCGTGCGAGCGGGCCACCGGTACCCAATCTTTGTCATCGGGGGCAAACTCCTTAATACCTGCCCTTAGGAGCTCTGTGGTAATACCATCATCTCCTGGTCCCTTTCCACTCCGTTGTTTCAGAACCATGCTGATCTTGAACAAGATTTTCATTTAAATATAATAAAAACAGTGTATGAAATTTTTTTAATAAAAATAAACAGACTTTTTGTATTTACATACTTTGATGTCATCATCATTCTCCTACTCTTATACCAATTAGTTGAGCTCGATACAATATGTACTCTTTTTTATAGTACATATTTTAAAAGTTATTGGCAATAGTTTTAGCGAGTAGGTATGAAAGAGAGTATTGGTGTAAAGATACGAAAGGGAATGCTCCGATGGTTCGGACATGTGGAAAGAATGCCGAACGAACGTCTGGTTAAGAAGATATACAAGGCGAAAGTGGAAGGATGTAGGTACCGAGGGAGACCGAGACTAACCTACCTAGACCAGATCGGTCATGTACTGAAGGAAGGTGGAGTCAAGAGTCTCCGAAACCGGCGAGCGTGTATGAAGAGAATTATGAATGTTGAGGAAGCGAGTGAAGTATGCAGAGATAGAGTTCTCTGGCACTCTGTTCTCTCTGCCTACCCTGCAAGGGATATGGCGTGATGATATGTATGTATTATTTAGATATTTATATCTTTTGATATGCATGTTCGTGCATAACTCCATTTTTTATTGCTTATGGTAGCAAACGAGCAGATAGCTTTAAGCAACGGCTTGGATGTGCCGCTGGTGTTGATAAGGTCTATGGGTAGCAGTATCACTTACCATCAGATGTGCTGCTTGCTCGTTTGCCACCACCGGCAATAAAAAAAAAACAGCACACTTGATGGTAAGTGTCATTGCCCTCCTTGAACCTTTACAATACCAAGGCTATAGTTAGGCCGCTGCCTGCCAATACAAATCCCAAACCCACTCCAAATGGGCTTCCGGCTCTCTCCATTATATTTAGACGTTTTTTCCCAACCTTTAATGAGTATAAAAAAAATTAAGAAGTTTTCTTATGCTTTGTTAAGTCATTCAATTTCTATATCTCACTCGTTATTGTAGCTTTATTTTTTATAGTTTATACATTCATCCGATCTGGTCTAGGTAGGTTAGTCTCGGTCTCCCTCGGTACCTACATCCTTCAACTTTCGCATTGTATTTCTTCTTAACCAGGCGTTCGTTCGGCATTCTTTCCACATGTCCGAACCATCGGAGCATTCCCTTTCGCATCTTTACACCAATACTCTCTTTCATACCTACTCGCTCTCTTACGTCGTCGTTACGAATGCGGTCGGTCAGCCTAACTCCACAGATTTTCCGCAGAGATCGCATTTCGACCGCATTAATTTTACTATCATACTCTTTTCTGCATACCCAACTCTCGCTTCCATACAGTAATGTTGGGACAAGCACTGCGTGATGTATTGCTACACGTGCCATCTGGCTGAGTTGGTGGCTGCCGAGAAGTTGCCCCAACGCTCCGTTCACTCTATTTCCCGCATTCACTCTTCGCTCTATCTAAATAATAATACTCCTTATTCGAATGGGGTTTAAAATTTGATTTTTTAATGTTATTTTAAATGTGAGAATGAAAAATTCGTCAGTGGTCGCCATGGGCAGCAATCGCTATGTTTAATGGGTAAGTACTTTACTTGAAATGGATTAAAATTCAATGTGGGTTCAAATATCACCTTTGTTAACCTATTTCAGATCACAGAATTTAATTTTATAATATTTTTATTATCTGTGTTTAATTTAAAACTTTTTATTAGTAAAAAATAATATATTTATATTAAAACGAAGAAGCTTAACATGTGGAGCTCCCCACTCAAATATTTATTACTAGCTGATGCCCGCGACTTCGTCCGCGTGACATTCAGTTTTACTACGAACCCCTATTTGAAACTTAAAAATTCAAACTCGACCAAGTATTTCCGGCAGCCACTTGACCATTTTCATCAAGGACGACGCTTTCTCCAATTTTATTTAAAACATCGGCAAATTCTTAAGCATGTGAATTAGTGTTGCCCAAATGCAAGACTCTTGCGAGGCTCGCAAAACTTGCAACTTTTGCTTTTAGAATAACACAAAGTTACTTATTTTGATAGAAGTAAAAAATCCCCATAGACATTAAAAATCCAACTAAATTAATGAAATTCTATTCATCTAGTGGTAGTAGCTGTACAACTATCAATAATTAGGTACATACCACTAAACGGAAGTGGGGCTATTATTCTTCCGTGTACTATTATTACTCTTAAGAATACGAAATGTTGACAATCCTTTCTTTGCTAAGAAAATCGTAAAATCATGTCTAAGGGAGCACTGCGAAACTCTTGCAGCAAGTCTTGGTCTTGCATTTGGGCAACACTAATGTGAATGGTGACCTTGGCTTTGCTTGCATGTTGATGGTTAGAGTCAGCTTTCCTACTTGGGGCCACAGATAAGAATACTTCAGTGAAGCATTGATCTCATCAGTTCTATTTCCTCGAGTTTTAACAGGAAGGATTTGCCGAAAATCTCTAAAGAAAAGCACCATTGACTTTTCATTACGATCTCGTAGTGCTCGATTTACGACCTCTACGATTTTTTTTTATTTATCATTGTCCAATCAACGCAAACGATTAGACAGCTATCCTTAATAAAAACACTAATAGTGGTAAAGCCACAGTTGATAGTATTCTTTCTACAGCCACGGGCCGGTCCGACCCCCAGTCGAACCTAGTACCCCACTCTTGCAGAAAAGCGTCTGAACAGTGGTAATGTTTTATTTTCGCTTCATTTGTAAGAGGTGGCGGGTCGGCGCAGGCGCGATTACCTGCGTCTACTTGCCTTAGCCGAAGCCCTGGGTGACTGGAACGGGGAATAGTCTGTCACCCGCGGAGAGGCTGACCACGTGAGGGTGAAGCCCGAAGCCCGCGTCATCGGGGATGGTACTCGATAGGCCCAATGGTGATGGGGAGGGAAAACGGTGGGTTATGGGGCCACGCGGACGGAATGCAAGGCGTGTGTCCAGACCATGGCCTGCCAAAAAATAAGTGCACGCTGCTTGCTCGTTTGCCACCATACAGAATAAAACAAAAATCACTTTGAATGTGTCGCAGTTTCGTGTTATTGAACATCTCGGTGTTTCATTGCTTTATAAATCTATCGGGTTTATAAACAATGTGCATAAATCTATCGGGTTTTAAACAAAGCTCTTTTACCACCAAGAAGTAATGCAGCTGCAGTTTCTGACGTAGTTACTTCCAAAGTTATTTTACGCTGTCTCCTCATTTTGGTAAGATTGCTACATACATATCATCACGCCATATCCCTTGCAGGGTAGGCAGAGAGAACAGAGTGCCAGAGAACTCTATCTCTGCATACTTCACTCGCTTCCTCAACATTCATAATTCTCTTCATACACGCTCGCCGGTTTTGGAGACTCTTGACTCCACCTTCCTTCGGTACCTGCCCGATGTGGTCTAGGTAGGTTAGTTTCGGTCTCCCTCGGTACCTACATCCTTCCACTTTCGCATTGTATATCTTCTTAACCAGACGTTCGTTCGGCATTCTTTCCACATGTCCTTTGCTCTGCTCAGATAAGTCTTTTCAGGGCTACCTGGGGACATGGACATCTATCATCTCAGCTTATATACGTCCCACTATTGGGCTCAAGCCTCGTCCGTAATGGGAGGGAAATTGACCTACTATATCACGCTGGTCAGACGTGTTGGTATAGGGTTTTGTTTTGAGTTTTCCTTTTCTTCCATAGATGTATGATATGTATGAGATGTCCTTTAATCGTCTCGTGGGTGATCGACCCACGGGTAAGAAAGTGTTTGGTGAATTGTATTCTAACTGCGCAACCGCACGGATAAATATATATAATAAATGGCTTTCATTACGAAAGAATTCATGTCGCGTTTTAGTAGCGTAGAATATCTTCAGATGGTTATTTTTTCTATTTTGTAATAATGTCAAAGGATTTGAAAGTGTAAAACAATAACATCATTAAAAGCAAAAGACTCAAACGAATGGGAATGGGGAGGAAATATGACTGTTACAGGCCTACTCAAGGGTATCATCTCGGCGCTGATCACCTTCAAGTACTCTGCAAGCTGCTTGAAACGTACTCTATGCTATCAACAGTGTATAAAAATGTAAAAAAGTAAGCCCTCGCACAATATGCAGCAACAGGCGGCAGTAACAGCACTATTGCTAAAGTAACTGGTGTAGTGACGGGGTATGGTTGCTTCGGCCTGTACCTGCTCACGGTCGCAAGGAGGTAGAGCACACCGTCTAACCACTACTGCGATTGCGAGGTGGACACGGCGCTGCAGAGGCTTATAGTTTGCGTGGCCTGGGCAAAGCAGCGCCATGCACTCATCGCAATCAGCGGTGCCAAACTGGCAGTGTCGACTATCGCAAGGACGATGCTCGATAGCGTCAGGAACTCGGACTCGGTCGCCGCCTTTTGCAAGACAGTCGTCACACAGAAAAAGACGGCGGATCGTTTCACAGAGGAGACTCTGCATGCTGACACACTCTGCCGCCGGCGCATCGGACGTCACAGGCGCGGTAACTGCACCTGTTGCCATCCTAACTGAGGTCGCGGGTAGATGAACCATGGGAATTAATCTACCACCCGCAGAGACACCGACCGCGTGAGGGCGACACAACACTGTTGTTTGCCGGGGTGTAGACGGAGACGATACCTGGAAGGGTAAACCTCCGGACCAACCACGGATGTCAAGTAAGCGATACCAGAGGCCAGCCTGATGGTTTGGGCAGAGAACACGATGAGTTACGGGGCCACACGACGCCCTTCTGTTACCCCGGAAAGAATGGCCGTGTCCAGACCATAGCCTACCAAACAAAAACAAAAAAGGGCATACTCGCCCCAAAGTAGCATCTTAACTAAGAATGTACGTTTTGTACGCTCTATGATGTAGACTTTACTTTTCGTTTTCGTGTGTTACTTAGTTGTTAGTCGCAGATGGCTATGACAACTTTCCTCGGACTGTTAGGTGAGTGCTGAGAGCTTTCCACCCAAAGTACCTTTACTAAGTTCAAGAAGTTAATGTAGTAGCTTTTGAGAAGATAACTAAAAAATGATTTAAAGTTTTAAACTAAATTATAGCGCCATCTATTGCTCATTTAACAAACTAAATAAATCATGCATTTTATTAATTTATAGCTAAATTATATATTATTAACTAATTAAAACATTCTTTTTTATCACAAATAGTTTTAATAGTTATTTTGACTACCTCACTAATGTTATGTATTATGTCAACTTCCCTTCAACTTTGAAGGAAGTTTGAGCCCAGCAGTGGGATGTATATGAGCTAAATTGATGAAACTACTATATATTAAGTAAAACAAATACTTTCCTTACACTATAGATAAATTAAATAATTATTTTCAATTGAACCTTCTAGTGACATAAAAGGTGAGCGGTGATTTTAAAAACTTAAATGGCCATAACTTTTTTTACAGACATCAGATTTCAATGAAACAAAGACTAAATGTTGCTCTGAATTGGGCTTAATCTTTTTATCAAAACTGCGAAACAATCCGTTCAGTAACTTCGGAGATTAGCGATTACAGACATACAGACATACAGACACACAGACATACAGACAGACAAGAAATTCCAAAAAATGTTTTTTGTTTTCTGTTAGTGTTTTCTTACTGCCTAGAGTCATTTTTTAATAAATTTATTAAATGTACAGACACGGAATTTCTACTGATTTATTATATGTATAGATTCAATATGATCTTTACGTTGTTTTATTTGCCGTGTGGTGACGGAGTAAGAATACAATTCACCACCCCCTATCTTACCCGTGGGTGATAGTACGAGACGACTAAGGGATATAAAACGCATATAACATCGCATAGGTGTTAAAAGGAAAACTCGAAACAAAACCCTATACCAACACGTCCGACCAGCGTGGTATAGTAGGTCAATTAGCCTTACATTATGGAGGAGGCCCGAGCCCAACAGTGAGACATAAGCTGAGATGAGATGATCTTTACGACTTTTACGGGAAAGTAAGGGATGAAGTATTATTGTATTTTTAACTCGTCACTACACTGTCTAGCTAATAAACTAACATCCCTTTGCATTTCTCTATAAAATACCAGTTAATATCAAATTTTGCTGCCCGTAGAGGGGATATCAGTACAGGATATTGAAAACGCAGAGGCGGTAATAACGGAAATAGATGCCGGAAGGAACTATCGACCTGGAAGAACTTTGTCGCATTAATTAAACGTGTTCAAAAACTTAGTGGAATTTCTAATTATTAAAACTTACATACATATCATCACGCCATATTCCTTGTAGGGTAGGCAGAGAGAACAGAGTGCCAGAAACTTATATGTCCTAAATTAAAACTTCTATGTCATAAATATATTAAATGCTTTGGGTTTAAAAATTGGCATATTATGTAGCTAATCTGTGTGGTGACGGAGTAAGAATACAATTCACCACCCCCTATCTTACCCGTGAGTGATTGTAGGAGACGACTAAGGGATATAAAACGCATATAACATCTATGCAAGAGAAGGAAAACTCGAAACAAATCCCTATACCCATACGTCTCACCAGCGCGGTATAGTAGGTTAACTTCCTTCCCATTACGGAGGAGGCCCGAGCCCAACAGTGGGACATATATTGGCTGTGATGATAATGATGATGTGTAGCTTCGTAAACGTAACGAAAATAAAAATAGGTGTACTTTTTCTACGTTTGTAAAGTCCCCCGCAATACAAAAATTATTTCCTTAGTGCGGGGTGGTGTTAAAAAAATGTAATAGAAACCATAACCAAATCTGATATGAAGTTTTTAACAATTTCGCATAGGGTGTTGGTCTGTGTGAGGCATGATACGACAGGTTTTTTTTTAATCAGCTGCAATGGCAGTCTCAACTTAAGCCTCTCCAGATGGTATTTTCCTTTACACGTACAATACACTTAGCATTTCTCATTTACAATTGCCTAAAATCTAATATCTGTAACTGAAACTATTCGTAACAGTTATAACCGAATTTTAATAGTGGTAGGACCACGCTGTTGACATTTTTTTTGTTTACAGATGCGGGCCGGTACGTACGGGGTAGTACCACACTCTCGCAGAAGATCGACGTCGGAGTAATGGCAATGTGCTATTGTGCTTCGTTCGGTGAGCGAGAGAGCCGGAAGCCCAACTGGGTGGATTTTATTTGTAGGTAGCAGCCTAAGCTATACAATGCAATACCCTTGGTATTGCAAAGGTCCATGGGCGGCAGTGACACTTACCATCAGGTGTTCTGCTTGCTCATTTGCAACCAAAACCGGTATAATTTTATTCTAAAATCAAATAATTCTTATTTACTAATTTAATCTATGCTAAGAAAACATGAGTAGGCAATTGGCGTTAGGCAAGGCAGTTAAAGGCATTAGGTTAGGTTATATATTTATATATATGACGTATAAAGTATGCGTATAAAAGGAATAGTGAGATATTAAAGGAATTTCAGGGCGTTAGGTTTTTCGAAGCGAGATTTCTTATCCCCAAGGAATTCTTCTTTTTTATTTCAGTACATATAAGTTCATTAGCTGTTAGGCGTGGCTTTGCAAAATCCTTTATGGCAAAGGCATACAGGTAATGTACATTAAGTCTGCAATCTATATTGCCTACAAGTTCTATTTCTCTTATATGAGCCGCGGGTGACTGGACCGGGGAATTAGTCCGTCACCCGCCGAGAGGCTGACCGCGAGGAAAAGACCGACGTCCTCCCCGAAAGAGGGATGTCGCTCAAGAAGAGGGTACCCCTCAGGGGGTATTCCGTCGGGCCGACCACTGACGTCAAGTTCACGCTGATCCGGTGGCCGGTCCAAAGACGAAGGCGAGGTTCACGGGTGGGTTATGGGTGTGCGTGCTTACACCCCTCTGTCGCTTCGAACGGAGTGGTGCGAGGAGTGCGACGACCGTAGCCCACATAATAAAAAAAAAACTTTTATATGAAGAAGTTAACGTACATAGGCCAGTTCTTATTTGTTATTATTTTTAATTAAGAAATCAAGTATTAGCATCACTGTAAAATTTATTCCCCCATTTTACACCCTCAGAGGATGAAAATTGACAAATATTGAAACTCGTGTTTATATATTTATAGTGAAGAGTATTTGTGTTTAATTTAAAGACTTTATTGACATACAAACTATGTTACTATGCCACAGCGTTTCATCTCCTTTTTTCATTTCCCATTGATTTTCTTAGATTAATGATAGCTTTTATTTTTATATAATAATTATATTTTGCGATTTCATCTATTATTTTAACTTTAAAATGTTTGAACGTGCTAATCTCAGTAAATACTTAAAAAGAAATATATTATGCACAGTCATCGTCATCATGGTGACTGCTGAGATAACAAAAAATATGATTGATATATTGAAAAATATTAATGTTGATATTATCTATCTATATATATATATATATATATATATATATATATATATATATATATACATATATATATATATATATATATATATATATATATACATATATATATAATATATATATATACATATACATATATATAACGACGACTAATTGATCTAGCTAAGTTTCATTTGTAGAAAATATTGTTTTGTCAATATTTTCAGGCAATGAAAAAATATAATTTTGTATTGGCTGACAACTATTAAAATATGAAGGAAAATTTTGACGCTGTCATTAAAACACCTCAATTGGATAATCAAGCAGTCAAATCGAAGCCGGTTCGGACATTGTTTCTCTTTTTTATTACTTTTTGATTTTTTTTTATTATTATTTAAATAATTATTTTTTTTATATTTAAATATATCTTCAAAACACACTAGAAAGAAAATACAGAGCGAAAGCTCAGTCATCTAGATATTTAGTATTATTACGGAACGAGTTTACCCACAAACAAAACGGCTGGCACAATTAGTTATAAAATAAAATGTATTATCAAAAGTAATGGTTTGAGATGTATTTACATGTGTACATAGCATATCCATCTCAATTGTGAACCAGCATGGATGTGCATTAATAGATCATCGAATATCAGCAATAAATCATTTATTGGTGACATTTTGATGTATTGATGAGATCGTGAATTTAGAACATTGATTTAATTGTATTCCGATGACGTATCTGTATTATTATAGCGATAAGTATAAGCCCCTTCTGTTTTATAAAGCGAAGGTTTATATTCTTAGACGATATTGTTAAGGTTTTGATTTGTGTGTCCTTTTTCATTGCTTATGGTGGCAAACGAACAAAAAGATTTATTTATTTGGTCTATATTTCTAATACTAGGGCCCGCACTTGCGTGTATCGTCCCGAAGTAATGTGTGGTGAAGCTTCGTACGTTTTGAACACCTGAATGTTATCGCGATAATACTGTGGTCATATTAGCGACTTCGGTATTTTACACGAAATATCGTGCAATAATTAAAGTTGGCCGAAATAATTTTCACGCGTTTAACTATGGATGACGAGTTGCTTTACTTTTACAGCTATATTATGCTAATAATTACGTAATGTTTTTTTTTGGATCCCTGCATGGGTTCAGCTTCATAATGGTGTATAAATTCTAAAAGCACTTCATAGCTCCATGCATTCTAACAGCACTCAGCGCTCACCCATAGTCCGGGTTAAGCTGTGACAGCCATCTGCGGCTAACAGCTAAAAGACAGACACAAAAAAAAATAACCATAGACGGCATTCTGTTGTGATATCTAATCTGTGGTAGAAAGTCTGTTAACAAGTTATATATAGTTATGGAGATTTAGATGTATATCTATGTCATTTGTTTGGTGTACTATTATAGTTCATAAGTACGCCATTACCAATTAATCATCTTTTTGTTAAAACTTTTTTATGTGATAATGACTTGAGGTTTATTTTTAATTATCTATAATTATTACATACATACATACATATCATCACGCCATATCTCTTGCAGGGTAGGCAGAGGGAACAGAGTGTCAGAGAACTCTATCCTTGCATACTTCACTCGCTTCTTCAACATTCATAATTCTCTTCATACACGCTCGCCGGTTTCGGAGACTCTTGACTCGTGGCTACGGAGAAGTTGTCCCAACGTTCCGTTCACTCTATTTCCCGCATTCACTCTTCGCTCTATATCAGTGGTGTACCTTCCATCTCGGCTAAAACCACATCCAAGATATACAAATTCATCCACTTGCTCTAGTACATCATTACCTATTTTTACTCTTACATCTGTTCGGGCTTCATCTCTTTCAAAGACCATTATTTTGGTTTTGCTCACATTCAAGCTATAATTATTAATACCAAAAAAAAACTTAATAAAACGGTCTTGCTTTTTGCTAGTGAATTATCAATCAATCAATCAAACGTTGTGTGGTAGCGTCTACGAATACTACCAACCCTTACTTTGCTTGTGGATGTCGTAAAAGACGACTAAGAGCCTTATATAGACCTTCTTTTTTTTTTTTTTTTTTTTTTTTTATTGGTGGGCTATGGGTGCGTCTCGCCCCGTCAAATCGGTCCGGGTGACGGAGAAGGCGGCGCGTGACCCCATAGACCCACCGTAAAATCCTCTCTCTTCGCCGTGCGAGCGGACCACCAGTACCCGATCTTTGTCTTCGGTGGTCCGCTCGGCGTGCCTTATATATACCTGGGTCAACACTATCTGATGCCATTTGCTCAGCAAATGCATTCCCAAGGAGGGTTAATGTCAGGCAGGTGGCCGGTAATAAAACTATTGCCAATAACTATTGCAATATGTAGGAAGATAGGTAGATATTGCGTCGACCCCAAGTAATTGGGACAAGAGCAGGAGAATGATGAAAAGTATACAAAATAACCACATTTACTCAAGAGACAGCTAATAGCAAACTTGAAGAGGCAAGTAAAAAAAAGTTGTTTATAAATAATCGCGTGAAGTAAACTCTCGTCAATGAGAGTTCGATAAGTCCAATTAGATGTTTCTACAAGATGATGACGCGATTGTATTTGAAATCTTCCAAATAAAATATTTTTCCTCAAACTTTTGCTAAGTGAGAATCGTTTTTGAACTTTTAGCTTAGTGGTAACACAATTATTACTTTCCTCTTTGCTTAAGAAAATATTAAGGAAAGGAAAGTATTTTTTTTTCATTGCTTATGGTGGTAAATGGTGATGGTAAGTGTTGCTGCAGCTCGTGAACCTTTGCAATACCAGGGACACAGCTAGGCGGTAGGCCTACCAACTCAAACCCACCCAGAAAGTTTAGCCTGTTACTTTAGTCATACCTACTTTTTTTATAATAACAGTAGAGAAGAAACTGATAGTGAATATTCCGTTACCACATAGAAAAGTATGCCGAAAGTATTTTTTTTTTACTGTAGATATATGGTATAAAGGTAAATAATCCACCAGTAAAAATATCGATCTGTAGTAAAAAAATACTTTGGAACAACAGAATTTTGCGCATAAAACAAAAAAAAAACAAAGAACGCGGTCTTTTTCTTCAGTGGCCGACCCAGCGGTCTATCCTCTCGAGGGGCAACGCTAACGAAAGTTTCTACCATAGACGTCATCGTAGAGACTTATCTAAGACTAGACTTGTCCAAGATACATAGCTTCCTACGGTAAGACTTATCTTATAAGAGAATACGTTAAATGATTTAAAAGTTAAGCAATCATAATTTACCAAAGCGATGGCTACGCTACTAAAACTTCTTGGATCATTTAGGCTAATCATGAAAAAAATACGTAAATTACAGTCATTCCATATTTATTACACTTTAATTGCCTCCATATCGCTCTAACATTATAATAATTTGGAAAATTCAAAAGTGCACGCCTCATCATTTTTATATTATTTATCATTTACTATTAGTCAATGCCATAAATGAAAATGAAAGAAATAAAATACTTTTGAAATTTCGTACCATTCTCGACGTAGTGCTAAACATAGATGTATAGGCTGTATGGGATTTGTTTCCATTGCCTGTCCGAATGGACGCTTTTAAAAAAATAAATATTTTGATACATTAATTTTTACGGTTGTATTCTTGCCAGGTCCAAAATATTTTATCCGACAACTTCGAATTCTTTTTTTTAATCAACTATGTTCTTACTTTAAATAAAATAATTGCTTTATAAAAATATCAATTACGTTTAAACGAATGTTTTTTTCTTGACATATGTATGATAATATTATCCTATGAGTGCAATGTGAGAAAAATACATTCATTTGAAAAGTGCTTGATTTTCCTATATCAAGAGTAGAGAAAGACCTCAACGGTTCGCGTTAACGCACGCACGGTGTGCAATAAGGCGAAAGTTTGTGTGTATGTTTGTTAATTTTAACGCTCTATCGGATGGAGAAATTTTGATAAAATTTGTCATGCAGCTAGCTGATATCCTGAATTAATACAAAAAATCTTTTATCCCGCTAATATGTTTCATTGGGATAATAGTTCAACTTTGAAAAATAGTTTTTAGGCGCACGAACCTGTGAACAGAAGCTGATTATAAATAAAATATTATGAAAATAATTTATTAAAAGACAAATTTAAAAAAAAAAACAATACTGGGGACTAAGGTGTCTTACGTTCAATATGTCTGTTATTACAGAAATTTATATCTACTCTATGAGATATTAAATTTTGACCCACATTTTTAATACAACTTAATACAAATTCAGCCAGTACAAAAAGAAAATGATTCTATATATACATTTTATATTGTTTATGATTTGTTATTATTAAATCATTTAATATTTAATAATTATTATTGTGGCGATTTACAATTTTAGAAAAAATAGTAAATTAAAAATCAAATACAAATGCGATAGAATCCGTAAAAGTAGTTTTATTTCAAATGTATTACACTCGCGTAAACATCAGAAATCATTATAGAGTACATACTGTATCAACCCCAAGTAGGTAATTGGGATAAGAGTAGAAGAATGATAATGGTCTAAAGCGGGTATATTAAAGAATAGTCGTAGTATTAATTCTTCTTTAAGATATATGCTTTATCTTGCCAAAGGTGAGTGTTAATGAGGGCTAAAGATGAAGATGTGTAGAAATCTTTAAAAACTTTGTAATATTGATTGACATATAAATGTATTTTTTTATGACTGATGAGTGAAATGACATATACTTCATGAGCTCTTGTATGTGTCAATTATAGAGCAATCCCTAGAGATAAGATGAAAGACCAAAAGCAAAAACCAATATGTAACCTAATAACCGACAAGATTGCGGCAATTCTTGCGTAATTTGTTTCGGATTTATCCATATCCAATAACGTAATTCTAGTATTATTTTCTCACACGTACTTGAAATAATTTCATTATTAAAAACAATATATTAATTAGATTTATTCGCTATGAAAACTTATTATATTTAACCACTACCATCACTAGAAGAATAGAAAATGGATAGATAAAAAATATATGGTATTTTCTTTTGTTTTGATAGATATATTTAAATATAATAAAAATAATTAGTAAAATAATAATATAAAAATAAAAATTCAAAAAATAATTAATAAGCCAAGCCAGCCAAATAATTAAAAAACTAAGGATCCGAACCGGTCTCGATTAGACTGCTTGATTTTCCAATTGAGCTATGTTCATTCTTATTGCCAGCGTAAAAATGTTGCCTTCACAATCTAATAGTTTTCAGCCAATGAAAAGCCATTTCATTGCCTGAAAATACTTACAAAACAATATTTTCTATATATATATATATATGTATATATATATATATATATATATATATATATATATATATACATGCTCGTTTGAAGGTTGTAGATAGATAATCCCTAAATGTTTGGTTAATCAATCATTTCACGAACTCACCGAGCAGATAAAACATACCTACCATTACCTAATAAATAATATACAATTATTTAAAATGTGCTAATTAAGGCCATCCTTTCCCTTGACATCACCCACACAATTCATCTTTTTTTTTTAATTCAAGACTACACCATCTAGAGAATAACATATGAAATTTTACGTAACGTTTAAATCTATAACAAGCGGATAATTCTTCTTCTAATAATAGATAGTAGATAGTTTTATATCCGCATAACTTCCCTCCGTAGTCGGATAAAAATAGAAAAGACTATATTAATGTAAAAAAAAGTTGAACGAAACATCGATGTAGGGCATATGTCTTAGCAAAGTTGATTGAATTTGCCGCTGTCAACGGCATGTTTCGAGGCCATAAAATGCGCAGTTTTATTAATACGAAAAAGAAGCAGCTGTACAGATATAGGTGAGAAATGGTTTAATAATAACATCGCTTTCAATATCTAACAGGAAATGAGAGGGGGGAAATCTGTTATAGTTTTTATAGGTCTTAGTAATATCATATTTAGTTATTGAGTATATATAATAATGAAATAAAATTATTTTTACGTATTTCATTGCGCTTTATTTATATTTTTGAATTATGGACGTTTTAAAAATGAAATGTCAGGATAAAAGAAACAAAATCAAAAGACGTTTTCTTAAAATTTACATGGCTTTTTTAAATTGTTCGACTTGTCCCTGCAGTTGTGTAATTGAATTCTCAGGGGGAGAATTTATAGAAATCCTTCAGAATTAAGCGTTTATTTTTTACTAACGACTTCGCTTCTGTTTCGGACGTTCTGCTTAATGCATTTTAAATAATAACTTCTAACATATTCATTTTAGTGATATGCTGTATCATTATCATCATCATCATCATCACAGCCCAAAAATGTCCCACTGCTGGGCTCGGGCCTCCTCCATAATGGGAGGGAAATTAACCTACTATACCGCGTTGGTGTTGGTATAGGGTTTTGTTTTGAGTTTACCTTCTCTCGCATAGATGTTATATGCGTTTTATATCCCTTAGTCGTCTCGTACGATCACCCACGGGTAAGATATGGGGTGGTGAATAGTATTCTTACTCCGTCACCACAATGAAATATGCTATATAGTGCAATTTTAATCTTTATTAATTATATAATGTACCTGATGTATTTAATTGGATATTCAAAAATGCTGTATCGTTCATAATAGGTTAATAAATAGCGTATTATTTTTTAGTTATATGTTAAGGGTAAATATAATTACTGTAGGTTATTTTTAGGAGAAACACATATATCATCCTGGACTTTTTTGTAGATATTTTTCGGATATACAATTTTGTAGTACATTATTTTGATCTATCCTCTGAGTTTAAACCAGGGTTTGCAATTTAAGTGCACAGAAATATGTTTTTACGGCATAACATTATAAATAATTTCAGTTCTTAAATTACTATATGTATTATACACGTAAACCTTCCCCTTGAATCGTTGTCTATTAATGAAAACTACATTAAAATTCTTTGAGTATTTTAAAAGATTTAGGCGTGCCGACCATGGTACCTTTTTTACACTATGTAAAAATGTGACTTTAAATTAAACCTCTGTTTTCCCCACGAGATATTAACATGTAGGAACTTAATAGTTACGTGTGGTGACGGAATAAGAATACAATTCACCACCCCGTCTACCCGTGGATGATTGCAAAGACGAGTAAGGGACAAAATATGCATATACCTAATATATATGCAAGAGAAGGAAATTTCTAAATAAAGCTCTATGCCAACACGTCTGATCAGCGTGGTGTAGTAGGTGAATTTCCCTCCCAGTGAGAAGGCTTGAACCCAGCAGTGGAACATATATGAGCTGAGATAAGGAACATAATATGTACGGTGGAAGAAGGAGCAAATATTGCGCCAATCCCAAATTATTGGCATAAAAGTAGCTTGATGATATTAAAATGTAAGCGTTATCACTAAGCTTCATCTTGTGGTAACAGCATCAATAAAAAATGTGTCACCATCCATTACTTTCTCATAAGAATCGTATAAAAATAATTAGCAGAATGGACAGTAACATTTTTTGGGCCACTCATAACGCCTACTGTGATTGCTAAAACATTTACCAAGCGTGACAATGGCGACATTATCTTTCTGCATAAGAACGTATATGTACAACAGTAGGCAAGGATAGAGGAATAGAAAAATTACTTAGTTTTAATAATAAAATAAAAAGCGTTTTCATCGCGGATTTTAGGGGCATACAATGTCTAAACAACACGTGCCGTTTTAATAGTTGTTTTTTTTTCGTCGCTTACAAAATAAGAAATAAATTACATACGTATATTTCTCATATATCTCATTCATGTCTTTACCATACAAAATCAGCACTTATACTATCTTTGTAATGACAAAGGAATCATACAATGTGTTATCACTTCTTATTTCTTCGTGAGAGATATAAAAACTAGCTGAAGCATCACCAGAATTTTAGGCAGCAAAACTCTCCACTGGAAATTTGTAACAATAAGCTTGTCGATTATGCTATTATTTGTTCTTAGAGAAGTTTTATCCTACAGTGGACATCAATATGAGGTTCATTAGCAGTAGTGGACGTGAATGATAATGAGGGCTATGGATTGATCACGCGTACCTCTGTCCGCCGAGCGAGCGGGCCACCGGAACTCAGTCTTTGTCTTCGGTGGCCCGCCCGGTAGTTTACCCTTGCGGGTATCCTCTATTCGATGCCGCGGCAGCTGCCAGGGGCGACCAGCCTTAATCCCCGGTTCGGTCACCCGCTGCCTCGGCTAGGGCGAAATCGGGCGGAGATTCTTGTGCCTGCGCGCAAAGAGGGATACCAAAACGGACGACGCAGCGTAGGACGATCCCTACTAGGTGGACAAGACCGGCCTGAGTGGTATTCTCATTGGGAGGCCTATGTCCAATGGTGAACGTCTATTTAATTGACCGTATGCTTCCAGTCCTGGTTCTCCCGATCGGGGTATATATACATCTGTCAAAATTTTCGTTGTCTCAGCAGTTGTTATGAAAACGGTGACAGCGACAAAGTTAAGCATTTTATTAAATTTCATCTGATATGCTTATATTCACACATACTGCTTATAATTTTCAGTCTGTTATTTATTATGGTCTATTTTCTCGACAAATAGGTTATTTGCCACAATTGAGTTATTTTTGAAACAAACGGTAGTTATCAAAGATTAGTTCAACGTTCAAACTAATAAACTATTCAGCTTTAGTAATATAGACTAATGTCAGATAGTAAACAAGCGTATTTACAAATAAAACTTTATGAGCAGACGATAAATCTTACATTGTAAACAAAATTATATGTCGTTTAGTATTGTAGCATTCATAATGAAAGTTTACTGTTTAAGTTTGATCTATACATCTGTTCATATACTTCTACTGGTGGATACAGGCCTCCGCCTTCCTCATAGCGAGATTATCACTTAAAATGGTCCTATGCCACTTTCCCACAACCCTGCGACTGATGAATAATATCCATGGTAACAAATGCCCAATCTTCACCACCATAGTAGATGATATGTCATATGAGTGACAACAAATGGTGGTGACGGATGGGATGAGGTGAGGCCGATGGGGGTGGCTGAGGTCAGAGGGATTAGATGGCGATGGGTGGAACTATTAGGACAGACGGCGGTGAGTATGTGATAAATGGGGCAAATGAGGATGGATGGTGTGGGGTGATATTTTTTACCTTAGACAAAATTATACTTCTAACATATAACTTTGTCGAATTGAATTCGAAATGACTTTTTACATGGTCCCGGCCGGTTGAAATCTAAACCCAGCAATTCGAGAGCTAGCATTCGAGGAATGTAAGACACTCCACGTGCTTTGAAATAGAACTCTAATTAGAAATATCACGAAGAAATGACTGATGCGAAATACAATACGCGACGTCATTCTAGATGCAATATGACAGCCGTCACCAAAAGATCAAGACGATCGAGATATTCAGACGACATGTAAATTTCTACTAAAAAAAACTATTTTTAAAAATAGAAAACAGACTTTAATTAAAATAAAACTACAAGTGATTAATTACCAAAATATAAATGTTTTATATTCAAAGGCAGCGAATAAAAAAGTATTAAAAATGTAAGTCAAGATTAAATAACTGATACTGTAGCGGGTACACAAAGCGAAAGTGGAAGGATGTAGGTACCGGGGGAGACCGAGACTAACTTACCTAGATCAGATTGGTCACGTACTGAAGAAAGGTGGAGTCAAGTGGAGTCAAGATTCTCCGAAACCGGCGATCGTGTATGAAGAGAATTATGAATGTTGAGGAAGCGAATGAAGTATGCAAGGATAGAGTTCTCTGGCACGCTGTTCTCTCTGCCTACCCTGCAAGGGATATTGCGTGATGATATGTATGTATGTATGTAGCGGGTAGATCACTGTAATAACGATGGCTTATTGGACTTGAAACACGTTAGTTCTCTAATGACCATAAACGCTCTAAAGTGTTCTAAACGTTGAGAACTAAAAAATCAAATACAAACGCGATAGAAGCCGTTAAAATAGATTTATTTCAAACGTATAATACTCGCTTAAAGATCAGCAATCAATAAAAAAGACGATTTTAATTTGGTAATAGATAACTTTTTAACTAATATTTTACTTACTTTTTAAGAAAATAAAACTATAAGTGCTAGGACACGCTGTGGACAGTCTTCTGTCGACAGCCGCAGGCCGGTCCGTCCAGGGTAGTACCACACTCTCGCAAAAGATCGACCCCTGAGCAGTGGCAATATGCTGCTGTGCTTCGTTCGGTGAGCGAGAGAGCCGGAAGCCCAACTTTCTGGGTGGGTTTGGGATTATTGGTAGGCAGCGGCCTGGCTATACCTCTGGTATTGTAAAGGTCCATGGGTGGCAGTTACACTTACCATCAGGTGTGCTGTTTGCTCGTTTGCAACCAAAAGCAATAAAAAGAAAAAAAATCTTGTTTAGAATTAAATATATAAATTATCCTTACTAATATTATAAATGTGAAAGTAACTCTATCTGTCGATCTTTCACGCCAAAACTACTGAACCGATCTACTTGAAATTTGGTATACAGATAATCTAGAACCTGACAAAGGACATAGTCTACTTTTTAATGCAAAAAAAAAGGTTGTAAAGGGGGATGAAAAGTTGTAAGGAACTATCGTCATTTTTAAAGCCAGAAGCTTGAAACTTAATTTTAGGCTATTGATTAGATATAAATAAATATGACATTAAAACTTCGTATAAAATTGACCCTTAAGGGGTAAAATAAAAATAGGGGATGGAAAATTTTGGAAAAGTACCCTTTTACGCGGGCGAAGCCGCGGGCAGAACCTAGTTGGTTATATACCAATAACAACATCTATTGGGTCAACTAGTATAAATATAAACTATATCTAAAAGAAACTTGTCGAAAACATTTAAGTGGGCTCTTAAGCCCAACTTTGTCTTAACTTCGGTTAAGTAATGGTTTCAGAGATTAGTTATCTGCTAAACCTTTATAACTTTAGTATTTATGATTAAAGTTTATGACATGGCAAAAGCAATTAAATATATGTTATAAACTTCTGGGTGTATATTGGGTCCGTTTTCCTTATATATTTGGATGTAAATAGGGTCCGTGTTCCGTGTTATAACGGAGTAAGAATACAAGTTAGATTAGTAGTGGTAGGACCACGCCGTTGACAGTTCTCTGTCTACAGGCACGGGCCGGTCCGTCCGGGGTAGTACCACACTCTCGCAGAAGATTGACGTCTAAGTAATGGCAATGCGCTGTTGCGCTTCGTTCGGTGAGCGAGAGAGCCGGAAGCCCAATTGAGTGGGTCTGGGGTTTATATTAGTAAGCAGTGGCCTAGGCCTATATATACCCTTTGTATTGCAAAGGTCTATGGGCAGCAGTGACACTTACCATCAGGTGTGATGCTTGTTCGTTTGCCACCAAAAGCAATAAAAAGAAACAAGCACATAAAATTAGTGTAAGAGATGGAAACCTCAAGAAAAGCTTATGCCAATCTGTCTGACTAGAGTAATAGTATTTCAATTGCCCTCCTAGTATGAAGAGATAACATGCCAATCAAATCAAATTAAGAGTATGCGTATTCGTAGAGCGTGTATGAAGACTGTGATGAGTGTGAATGAAGCGATGGATGTATGTATGTGGTATGAGTATCGTGGTTTGTGGCAATTCGTAGTCTCTGCCCACCCTACCTGAGGCTATGTATGTAAGTATGCGCATGAACCGCGTTCGTTTCATGAGTGCAGCCGCAAATCGCTGGGCTGCTTTCGCATCACTCAGTTCTTTAATTATTTTTTATTGCTTATGGTGGCTTCCGGCTCTCTCGCTCACCGAACGAAGCGCAATGGCAGATCGCTACTACTCGAGCGTCGATCTTTTGCTAGAGTATGGTACTACCCCGGATAGACAGAAAATTGTAAACAGCGTAGTCCTACCACTAAACAAAAACTTCACAGCTTTCATGGTCACGGGAGGACAAAGGTGTCTGACGTCCAATAAGTCATCGTAATAACGATGACTTATTGGACGTGAGATACCTTAGTCCTCCCGTGATCGTCATCACTATAAAGTGTTAGAAACGTCGAGCAATTTAAAATCAAATACAAACGCGATAGAAAAAGTTTTTTTGCTACTATAATTATGCAAGGCGCTAAGTTTTATCAAATAAAATTCATTGATTAGAAAATTTCCTAAATCTTATAAATACACTGTTTTCGGATTTATTTTACCTTATATTTTATAATGGTTTAAGCTGTTTATAAAATTCGGAATATAAATTTATATAGTGGATCTTATATACCAAATTTGTGTATTGTATATTGTGTATTTATGTTAAGTAGTTTACGAGTTATAAGGGTCAAAAAGGGCTTCAAATGGTTCGTGTAAATTTACACATGGTGCGGCTCACCAGTTGTCTTTGCTTGAACTTGGTTTGACATGCTTTCTTATGTCTAGATATTTGTAAAGTCTGTCAGGACTACAAGATATATTCCTTAAGGTAAGTGGTTGTCATAAAAAAACGTTTGAAGTACGATTTGTTATACCAAAGATGAGGAAGTTCATTATATGGCTTAATAATGGTTAATATTACTCTTTATATCATCATTCTCCTACTATAAGAGTAATTTTTGGAGTCCCAATTACTTGGAGTCGATACAATATATACTATTGTTTCATAGTACATATTGTAAAAATTATTGGCAATAGTTTAATAACCGGTCGCCTGCCAGACGTCAACCCTCCTTGGGAATGTAATGGTTGACCAAACGGCATCAGATGGAGTTGGCCCAGATCATCATAAGGCTCTTAGCCGTCTTTTACGAAATCCGCGAGCAAAATATGGGTTGGTAGTATTCGTAACCGCTACCACAAAGCTATTTAATCACCTTTTATATATGAGACAATTAAAATGGGACTCAAAACCGACCTGAGATATAAATGTAGCACCGCAGGGGAGAATAGGATTGCGACACTTTGTTCTTAGTCTTTTATCACATATACAAAGAGAATTAGGTTACTAATTACTATTTGTGTCATCCGGGAACAAATATTTTTCAAACTAGAAGAACAAAGGTTTCTTTAAATAAAAATTAGCTTGGTATTTCAAAGTAAAAAATACCGCAAGATATTTTAAACTGTATCTACGGAGTTTAATTAGGTACAATATCAATTGTCTTTAGGAAGATGAAAAAATACGGAGTATTTATACTTTTAAATATGTGTTTTATCTTATCCTATTCTAAGGTCTTATTCGGTCAGCCACCGAAGTCAAAAATCGGGTACCGGTGGCCCGCTCGCACGGCGAAGAGAGAAGGTTTTATGGTGGGTCTATCACGCGCCGCCTTTCCGTCACCCCGGACCGATTCGGCGGGGCGAGACGCATCCATTGCCCACCAATAAAAAAAAAAAAAATAAAAAAAAAAAAGGTCTTATTCGGTCAAAAGTTGCGTCACCATGTCCCAAAGCGGTATCATTATACAACAAATTATAATTATACTATCTCACTTTGTTTCCAAAAATATAAAGAAATAATATACTCTTTTGTTATAGTATCTTTTGAAGAGTTTGGCAAATTAATTTTTTAACTGCTCGTACAACGTTGCCTTGAACTTACATTATTATATCTCCATTTATTCACGGGATCTTCCATATGGAAGATGCCCGGTCCTTTGGGAGGCTTACATGGGGATATGGATCCAACATGCAGAGGCCTTTGGAGAAATTTAATCTAAATATTGAGATGGGACATCTACCGATGACATTCCACGTCTGCACATAACATACGTGGACTGCCAGCGGTAAGTGTAAAACTATTGTATGATTATGGTAGCTAATATCTGATTATGGGAGTGGGTGCTTAGTGGACTGGTTCATCTTAAAAGTATGAAATTTTAAACTCTCGTCTGCCTTCAAACCCATATTGAGAGATGAACGGTGGCAGACGGTGACTCGCCAACTCACTGAATGGGCCCCTTAAACAGTCGCCACAGGCGCACAAGCCATACGGGCAACAGGGGGCAACATTGGTGCAAGTGGCTAGGGGTTTCGAGCGGTGCGGCTCCGGTTTCACCATTGAGTCTGCGATAAACAGAGCCATAGTTTCCCCGTAGTTATGCCCTTGAAAATGACACTTCCACCCCCGAGCATATAGCTCTGGCGACCCCTCTCTGACCAGCTGTTTAAGGCAAGCCAGAGCTGAGAGTCCTTCGGGCACTCTTCAGTTTGCACTCTAGCCAGCCTATGAAGGCCAGCTAGAGACGAGGCCCTGATCGACTCTCTGGAGTATTCAGGACCGCAGTGTCGCCACTCACATTCAGCTCGCCACAAGCTGCCCTGCGGTTTATTGGCTTGCCTGTAAATCTTGTGATACATTTTTTATTATTTATCAATAGAACTTAGGGAGCCATATAATGTTCCTCTGAGTTTTGCGTTAGCCTCATGGTGAGGTAACGACTGGCCCGGAGGTTTGACATTATTATTATTATTATTTTAGGCTTGCTGTGCGGTAGCGGCAAAATATACTAGATACCAACCCTTAGTTTGCTCGTGGATGTCGTAAAAGTCGACTATGAGCTTTATATCGACTTAGGCCAACCCACCTGATGCCGTCTGGTCAACATCGTGGATCATAAAATTATTGCCAATAACTTACGATTGAAGAGAAGAACTTATTGCGTCAACCCAATAAGAATTTAGTCCGAAATAATTATGACAATAATTGTTGTGACAACGTGCATGCATCACAATTTTGCCTGATTTGTAAACAATTGTGTTTTATAGGCATCCTATACAATCTTAACCGATTGTCTCTTTCCAAAGACCAATGTGTAATATTTATTGCCAAATACTATATATAATATGTTCCCTTGTTACTATTTTTTTCAGTTCAGTTCAATCCTTATATATTGTAATATTATGTTATATAGTCTAAAATAACTTTAGTGAATACATTTAGAAAATTGCTTTTGGAATCCAATTTCTAAGATTTTCTTCTTCTTTCTAAGATTAGCGAGTACAAATAAACACTCTTCAGCTTTATTATTTTTTCTTGCTTAGCTTTAGCGTTTTCTTATTTAAAACTATCAAGTTAGAAAATTAATAGCAGAAAGGGCACGAAACTGACACCCATTAATTAATTTAATTAAGACATTTCATTTAATAACCCTCCTGCTAAACAGGGTTATATTTACATAATATTGTTATAAGAAATTTAAAACAAATTAAAAGGTATTCTAGTATATTATATTATTTACCTTTGTGGTAACAGAGTAAGAATATAATTCACCACTCTCTATCATACCCGTAGGTGATCGTAAGAGACTACTCTTATCTATGGATTTACGTATTCCGATTTTTTTCACATAAAGATACCGAACATACCCCTCTCCATAACACGTTACGTACCTACGTACTTTGAGCCTTTTTAAGATTCCTATTTTTAGACACCACGTTTCAGTGCCATAATTCTTCACTGGAAACACACACTGGTTATAAACCTTTGTTTTCAGAGACTTCGGAATATTGTATTTTGCGATGCCCAGCCGACTTGGATTTTTTAGCTGAAAACTCTTTCTCGACAATGAATATAAATAATTGGTGTGTTTTTTTCCTAGATAAACATTGTGATCTACAACTTTGAGAATCACAATCAGTACCAGGACTATGCCACGGGCGTTACGCATAATTTTCGTTTTGTCTATGTAGGCCAAGCGCCGGGTCTTTTTTTTTTGCAACGTACGGGACCTGCTATTTTTTTTTGGGAATATGTTCAAGGTCGTCCCCTGAATGTAAATCCAAGTTGGCGCGGCGGGGGAGGGTTCACATCAGCCGCCATCTTGGAAAACACGTTTTATTGAATATCTCGCGAACTGCGCATCGTACGACAAAAATTGCAGAGACCATTATTGTAGATAATAATATTTGCCATCTTTTTTATTTGAAACTTTTTTTTGTATAACGCATAGCTTTTTAATTATAGCGAATCAAACTTACAATATGGTTTTTACTAAATATTTATTTAATAGTCAATGATAAATTAAAAATAATGGTGACTGAATTGTAGAGCATGAAATTACCTATAAATTTTATAAAAACTTTTTCTCGTAGCATTTATAGTCTAAGAGCTGCAGCTTAGTAAAACTTGCACCTCGTACATTATCAGTGGCAATATTGCTCGCTGTATACGAAAACCATTTCATAACGCATAAAATGGCATAAAGTGTTAAAAAAAATGTCAATACAGCTGTGCAGCAAATCAATTAAAATTATAAATAATGTGGAGAACAACTAATAATTTGTCGATCTTTATTGTTACTTAAAACGGTATCATCATAAAAGATTTGTCTATGTAGCAAAAAACAATAGTACATCCCGCTACATCGTAAGAATTGTAATAGTTATTATTTTTATTATTATGTATCTCCAATTGTTATCGAAATCACAAAAATGAAAAGAATTTTACGAATGTTACTTCAAAAAAAACGGAAAAAACATTTGTTTACACAAACAAAAAGTGGCGCATTATTTTACGGTGCGAGTCTTATTTTTTTCGATGTCGAGGGAAGACACTCATCGTCTTGTGGATCTATCTCGTCTGCCTCCGCCATATCCGAAGGAGACGAATCAAAGGTTAGGTCTTCGGTTGGGATGGCATCTAATATGTCTGGCACGTTGTCGCATGTTTGGCCGCTGCAATTGGAGCAAATAATCGAACATTTGAGAACAGCTTTTCGGCATCCGCAGGCAGCTCCGCAATTTTTGGTGCATTTGCACGATATTATTTGCAACAAACTCGACGGTGCAGGAGCCATAGCAGGTCGAATTGGTTCAAGCCCTTGTGCAGTTCGCTTCCAACCCCATTTTTTAGCGTCGTGATAAAATCCAAGCCAAGTTTGAACCTGGTGGTACACTCTGAAAGAATGGTAGCGTGTCGTATCTTGTGTTGGAGATAGAAGTGATAAATTCAACCTTGTCTTACTCGCCAATTTCCCGAAGCATTTGTAGCGAAGCGAGTTAATAGAGACTTCCGATTTTGTAAAACGGTTGGGATTTATACCTGAATACTGTTGGAATGTTAAGAGGGAGAAATTCCGAACGACCCGATATATACTACAACTTATAGGGACATAATTGAATATACAGCATTATAATCTCATTTACAGCATTATAGCTCTTAAACTATAAATGCTACGAGAAAAAGTTTCTTATAGAATTTATAGGTAATTTCATGTTCTACAATTCAGTTACCATTATTTTTAATTTATCATTGACCATTAAATAAATATTTAGTAAAAACCATATTGTAAAAAGTTTGATTCGCTATAATTAAAAACCTATGTGTTATACAAAAAAAGTTTCAAATAAAAAAGATGGCAAATATTATTATCTACAATAATGGTCTCTGTAATTTTTGTCGTACGATGCGCAGTTCGCGAGATATTCAATAAAACGTGTTTTCCAAGATGGCGGCTGAAGTGAACCCTCCCCCGCCGCGCCAACTTGGATTTACATTCAGGGGACGACCTTGAACATATTCCCAAAAAAAAAATAGCAGGTCCCGTACGTTGCATTACAAACCTACTTTTTTTGCTACGGCGCTTGGAGTAATGTTCATTTGCAGACCCACTAGTTGAGAATACGTCTAAAGTCTTTGAGCACGGTGACAAGGTGCTTCATGGATTCCGTCAAAACTACGTTACTATAGGCTACAATATCAAAGATACGAGCTAATATTGTAAATTATATTCTAAAGGCTTCAATATATGGTTTCTTTTTGCAAGTATTTAATAGCTGAGCGATTTATGTAAAATCGTACGGGAGCGTAATTTATTTTGGTTCTTGCGATCGGCGCTAACCTTTTAATATAATTGTCATCTTTACGTGATCACTTTTGTGACATTTTATGTTGAAGCCACGAACAAAAGATGTTAGAAAGAAAAGAGATAAAAGGAAATAAAAGGTCATTGATTAATACGGTAGTTCACTTATGGCTGACGTATTTATTTCTGGAGATAAATCAAAATTGATTCTGCGAAAGTAATTATATATTACTATTAGAGAATAACTTGACTAATGTTTAGTACATTCACTCACTCACGGGAATGACTACGTTAACAATGTACTCTATTTCTGCACGACATAGTCACCTCAGTTTTAGAGTAATTAATATTCCTGATAGTCGGAACTTCGACGCTGAGGAGTTTAATCAACTGAAAAAATAACACACTTGCCGAGCCACTAAAATTAAGGAAATACTCAAAGCGGCCCATTTAAATGACGATGAGAGATTAGTAAACTGCATTTAATCCGGCCTAAGAAAGAAGTAGAGGCCTAAACCCTATTTTAGACTAGGCAGTAAAATAGCTGTATCCTTGGTAAAACGCATGAGCAGAACCCAACAACCATTGAATGACTTTGATCGTCCAACACCAAACTCAATAAAAACCAAAGTACTAGAAGTGGAAATGAGTTTAAGATTGTTAAATAAACTTTACTATACAGATAAAGTAATCTAACACGCAGCAAGGCACGTAGGACAAATATTTCCGTGATTCACAATTATTTACTTCAAGTCTGTGTGTATTTTGTGTCTGTAAATAGTACGTCTTTAATACCAATCTAGATACAAATATTTATTTCTTAGTACATGGTTAGATAAAAATTATTAATTAAATTTCTACATAATTAAATTGAACACTAAAATATAATAACAAAAAGACTAATTATAAATAGAAATACTATTCAGTAATTTCTATACAAAAAAAATTGTAGACTAGTAGAAGTATTTATAATAATGAAACTGCATAATAATTGCTGAGTAAAACTGTGTTCTTTGATGCTTGAATATACGCTATGAAACAAAACAAGGAACAATAGAAAATTGTTACTAGCGTAATAAAAGATAGCAAAAATTTTACTGCAGTTTATTTTCTCAGATAGTTTGTTGTAATATGGCAGTATAATAGATATTTTTCAACTGAATCTATATATTTTAAATTTAATTTCATTATGTATTGCAAATTCAGCTGTGTGGTAATGGCTACGAATACTATCAACCCTAACTTCGCTCGTGGATGTCGTAAAAGACGACTTAGAGCCTGGGCCAACACCATCTGATGCCGTTTGGTCAACAATTACATTCCCAAGGAGGGTTTACGTCTGGCAGGCGGCCGGTCATAAAACTATTGGCAATAACTTTTACAATGTGTACTATAAAAGAAGAGTACATATTGTATGGACCCCAAGTAATTAGGATAAGAGTAAGAGAATGATGATTGCGAATTAACAATGATATAATGCAATGTGAAGAAATTTATCTGTTGTGCCAAGTGTCGCGGGCTGGATTCAGACAGGAATATATTTTGCGTAGACTGGTAACATGGTTGTTTGTTGCCGGGGCATTGGTGGAGATATGGAGATGATACCCGAAAGAATAATCCGGACACGGATGTCAATGATTCAATACCAATAGCTGGTACAATGGCGATGAATAGAGAACACGGTGATTTATGTGGCTGCAAGCCGCCCTTCCGTCATACCGTATCGCATGAGCGGGTGTCCAAACCATACGACGCCAAAATAAAAGACAATAATTTCAGAAAAACTCAGAAAACTATTTGCGCAAATAGTTTTTCTGAGTTTAGATATAATGTAAGTCGTGAATTACGAACTCGCAAAGTCCCCTGTAATACAATGAATATTTTTTACCTAAATCTTTATTGAAATAAAATTTAAATATTTATTGAAATATTTTTTTATTGCTTTTGGTGGTAAACGAGCAAGCAGCGCACCTGATGGTAAGTGGTACTGCCGCCCACGAACCTTTGCTATACCAAGAGTATAACTAAGCTGCCTACCAATATAAATCCATCAATCCACCCAGTTAGGCTTCCGGCTCTCTCGCTCACCGAACTAAACTCAACACAGCACATTGCCATTGCTCAAACATCGATCTTCTGCGATAGTATGGTAATACCCCGGACCAGCCTGCGACTATAGACAGAAAACTGTCAACAGAGTGATCCTACTTCTATTAAAAATAATATTATAATATCCATTAATCCACGGTTTTCGTTAACTCGTGATCGGGTGCCGATTGTATAATCTGGTCCCATAACCGTCCCAAGCCATAATCTTATACATTATATTAAAATTTTATATTATATCGGGGTTCGAAGGGCATTCAACTATTTTTTTGTGAACCGCTTGAAGTGTTATTTAGTGGTAGGCCATGCTGACAGTTTTTTTGATGAACCTTAAAATAAGTCGGCTCGTCCAAAGTAGTATCACATCCTCGGCGAAAAAGAAAGTTTGAGTGGTAATAGTTTACTATTGCGCTTTGCTCTCTGCCGTTCTGTTCTTTATTCTTCTCATTCACTTTTGGAACTTTCTCTATTACGGTAAATAGAGCTGTGAATCTGTTATTGCCGAGATTTATAACCAGTGCAGTTACCATTTACGATTAGGTGTACAGCTTGCCTATGTGTCATCAAAATAAATAAATATACTTCAATTATAATTTAATACGAATTTGTTATCTTCACAATAATTACGAAGACGGTAATGCCTAGCCATGCATTAAAATTAGTTTTACTTAGATTCTTATTTTTATTAGATTTTCTAACACTTACCTTTTACAGTGCTATGATTAATTTTGCTATATAAATAATCATTCTCTTACTCTTATCCCAATTACTTGGGGTCGATACAATATATACTCTTCTTTCATAGTACATATTGTAAAAGTTATTGGCAATAGTTTTATAACTGGCCGCCTACCAGAGGTCAACTCTCCTTGGGAATGTAATTGTTGACCAAACGGCATCAGATGGAATTGGCCCAGGTCGTTATAAGGCTCTTAGTCGCCTTTTATGACGTCCACAAGCAAAGTAAGGGTTGGTAGTATTCGTAGCCGCTACCACACAGCTAGTTAATCTTGCTATATAAATATGCTGCCTAATATAAAAACTTTTCTTTTTGAACTTATCATATTATTTGTTAATATTAGCGTATTCAAACAAATAAGAAGTCGTCAGCTATTTCATAATATATAACTTCAGAATTTCACTTATTCTCTTGAAACGCTAAATATAATCGAGACGTACAAGTATTGTGTAACTTTGTAAAGAACCATTTAAACTTTACCTAAAGAGTTAGACTATCGTGAAGTCTACAAATTTGAAATATGGAATATATCCAAATAAATGTTTTGAATTTCAAATATAATCATTTGAAATAATATTTTTTTTATTTAAATAACTTCGATAAGTCAAATAAACGTTGGGGATTCAAACACGAAACTGTAATTTTACTTATATATATATATATATATAGTAGTCTATCTCCCTAGTCGTGAGATGGGCAATGTAAAAAGTAGCTGCGTTTCAGCAAAATAAATAACTGCCCAGGGAAATTTATATATCTAACAACGTCAGTCTTTCTATCAAGCGTATATCGCATTATACTCATCTTACTGCCCATTCACCTGGTGATCTGTCAGCTAATTCTTACAAAATAATAATAGCTAATAACTTATTATATTTTTAAAGATAATTATTCGGTTGTATTGTATGTCCTAAGGAAATATTTAATACTATACAGACAGACAATATGGATATCAAATGATCTTTCATTTAAGAACCGGTAAACATAAATACAATAATTGAAAAGACTGTTCCAATATGGCTGCAAGTCAATATGGCGGACCATCCAAGATGGCAGTCTAGCTACTTTTTATGCACTCCCACAATATGATATCAAATGAAAAGGCGTGTTGAGAAAAATACAAATATAATAAATAAACTGACGTTACTCTAAATGCAACATAGAGGACTCCTAAGGTAGCGGACTTGATATTTTTTTTGTATTTATACAATAAGTGCAATACACGAAAGCACTTATAGAGAAGAATACGAAAAATAGAATGACGGATTTGATAGAGCAGGGATTAATTCGAACCTTAAGCCTTGGCTTCCAATTGCAAGGCGTGCCACCTCTTCTAGCAGTCTACCACGGGCTGAGATAAATGTTAACGAAATTAATTACGCCCAGCTCGAGAGAGAGATTAACCTCGCAATCCCTAATCGTAGGCCATATTCTACATTGTGACCACAAGATCGACTCTTGCGGTCGACCTAGATTATATTTAATAAACAAGTGAACGACTATTCAACAATGACATCTTAACTAAGATAAACAGATCTTTATTTGATAGGTTATGGTTTGGACAAACGCCGTCTGTACCCTCCAGGGTGACGAAAGAACGGCGCGTGGCTCCATAACCCACCGTATTCCCTCCGAATCGCCGTTGGGTCGGCCACTGGTACAATGGTACAATATAATGCATGACGTCCGTGGCCAGCCCAACCGGGTTACTCTTTCGGGTACCGTACAAAATGAACAGACCTAAAAACATGATTACTAATAACTAAATAAAAAAAGTTAATAGTAAGAAATATTTATATAAACCTTTTATTTAAGTGTTTTAAAAAGAAGAAAATAAAATGATTGAATCAAAAAAATCTTTTATATAAAATCTATTATATATTATGTGATATATATATATATATATATATACATATATATATATACATATATATATATATATATATATATATATATATATATACAATTATATAAGCTTGGATTTACTTAACTAAGTCTAGTATATAATAATTCGGTAAATTGATGTTAACAATAATAGGTCTAAAGTAAATAAAGTATGGTATACATTTTTAGGGTTCCGTACCTCAAAAGGAAAAAACGGAAAAAACCCTTTTTCTCAGGAACGCGTGGAGGTATCAAGCTAAAATTTATATCAAATACTCAAATCTATTGTCCCTTAAAGCTGTGAAAAAAATAAACTTCTAAGCCAATGCAATCAAAAGATACAGGCGTTTATGCCGCAAATTTCCGCAAATTTTCGTCACTCGCAAGGGAATCAAAACCTACAGGGTACTTCCCGTAAACTCAAAATCTTAAAATTTGGTACGAAGCAACGTCTTATAGCACAGATAAAGGGAAAATTGCGAAAACCGTATATTTTTAATTACACCATATAATAAAAAAAATTTAATAATGTTAAACTTACTACCCATTTCCTCATGAATGCGTAGAGGTATTAAATTGAAATTCATATCAAATACTCAGATCTGTAAGACCTTGCTGTAATAAAATCAAACTTCTATGTCAAGGCAATCAAAAGAAACAGCAATTTAAGCCGCATATTTTCAAACAAATCAAAACCTAAAGGGTACTTCCAGTCGACCTAGAATCTTGAAATTTCGCATAAAGCAACGATTTATAGCATATAAAGGAAAAAATCCGAAAACCTTAAATTTTTAGTTACATCATATATTTTTTTTTAGTTTTACGGAACCCTTCGTAAGTACAACTCGCACTTGGCTGTTTTTTTATTATCATTATCATTCTCCTGCTCTCGTCCCAATCACTTATAATTGACGCAATATGCACTCTTCTTTCATGGTACATATTGCAAAAGTTATTGATAATAGTTTTATGATCGGCCGTCTCTCCGACGTCAACACTCCTTGAGAATGTTAAACAGAAAACATCAAACATAATGAAAACTTAGTAATGTTTTACGACATCCACGAATAAAGTAGTTGGTAGTATTCGTAGTCGCTATCACATATCTTATAAATTAGGTAGGTATCGTAATAAATTGATTGGTTTGATTTTTTTTATTTTCCTCTTTTAGTATTTTTACACATTGTTTTAAATTTGTACCAATTGAAAATAGCCGATTATATATAAATAAAATTGACCGTTATAAACCTTATTAATAAATATATTTGTTATTTGGCTATAATTTTTTTTTTAGTTTATGGTGGCAAACGAGCAAGCAGCATGGACCTTTGCTATACCGAGGATATAGCTAGGCCACTGCCTACCATTATAATCCTCAAACCCACCCAGTTGGGCTGCCGGCTCTCTCGCTCACCGAACGAAGCCCAATAGCACATTGCCATTACTCAGACGTCGATCTTCTGCGAGAGTGTGGTACTACCCCGGACGAACCGGCCCGCATCTGTAGACAGAGAACTGTCAACAGCGTGGTTCTACCACAATTAGGCATTTTAAACATTCTGTGATCTTTTGTTTTACGCAACTCAATAGTAAAAAAAAAAACTAATTTTAAAACCCCGGATGGACCGGCCCGCGGTCGTAGACAAAAATACTGCCAATAGCGTGATCCTACCACTATGTATGAAATCAAATCGTTTCTTACGCATAACCCCATAAGGTCACTGTCAACTGTTTTTAGTTTTTTACCATTTATAAATCTAGCGGTATAAAATAAATTGGTGCTACTAGCAGCCTTAATGTAACTTAGTATCTAGACTTGGAACAGATGACACACGTATGTGCATTTGCAATGCAAAGCGAATGAAACGTGTTTTCATTGTAATAACTACAATATTTCACTGCAGTTCCACTTTAATACTAGACAATATTAAAGTTATATAATACTACGCAGTTGAAAATTTTATAAGATGTATCAAGACATTTTTTTTTATTCCTTATGGTGGCAGACGAGCAAGCAGTACACCTGATGATAAGTGTCACTGCTGCCCATGGACCTTTGCTATACCAAGGGTATAGCTAGGCCGCTGCCTACCATTAGAATCCCCAAACCCACTCAGTTGGGCTTCCGGCTTTCTCGCTCACCGAACGAAGCCCAATAGCACATTGCCATTACTCAGACGTCGATCTTCTGCGAGAGTGTGGTACTACCGCGGACGAACCGGCCCGCAGCTGTAGACAGAGAACTGTCAACAGCGTGGTTCTACCACAATTAGACATTTTAAATCTTTTGTTTTACTCAATAGTAAAAAAAAAACTAATTTTAAAACTCCCAATACAATTATGATGGCGCAGTGGTTAAAATACCAACTTTCCGTTTCAGTGGGTTCGTTTCTTATTCAAGACAATACTGAGTGCGATCCACAAAGTGTTGTTTTGAGTCTGGATGTAATGTGTCTGTATTAATTATATGTTTGTAAAGTCCTCCGCAATACAAGGACTCCTCAGTGCAAATAAGAGTCTTTTAAATAAAGTAAGTAAAGATCATCATTCAGCTCATATATGTCCCCCTGTTAGGCTCGAGCCTCCTTCATACTATGAGGGAAATTTACCTACTACACCACTCTAGTCAGACGTGTTGGTATAAGGTTTTATTTCGAGTTTTGTCTTCTCTTGCATAGATGTTATATGTATATTTTATCCCTTAGTCGTCTTTTACAATCACCCACGGGTAAGATAGAGGGTGTTGAATTGTATTCTTACTTCATCACCACATGGAATATAATATAATAAATATTTAATCTACACCAGCAAAACGTCGGTACAATTAGTCTGTCTTATCGTATACTGCAATTTCTCATAGACTACTTATTCTATCTTTCTTAATATATATAAATTACGCGTCACGTTGTTTGTCCGCGATGGACTCCTAAAGCACTTAACCGATTTTAATCAAATTTGGACAGCAAGTGTAGTTTGATCCAACTTAAAAGATAGGATAGCTTCCATGTCAATTTATAGTTGCAATATTTTTTTATTGCAAATTATTTGTCTATTATTTGACAGTCACAATTATCTGTTATCTCGCGATAGATGGCGGTATCTGTTGACTGGATTGAGTAAGTATTTAATAGATGACGCTATGTTAAACGTAAAAACGTTTCATATAAGCTACAATTTATTAGCATAACCACCACGTGTTACTGAGGCTACCTTAGCCACAGCAACGCGTGGCCAGGCCTGCTAGTATTTTTATATAAAATAAATTCAAGTATTTGATTTGATTATGCTGTGTGGTAGCGGCTACGAATAATACCAACCCTTACTTTGCTCGTGGATGTCGAAAAAGGCGACTAAGAGCCTTATAACGACCTGGGCCAATACTACCTGATGTCATTAGGTCAGCAATTGCATTCCCAAGGCTGCAGAGGAGGCCGCGGAGCGGGAACGCGAAGCACTCGCGTCTGCGAACTCGCTCCACCGGCGGCGACCAGGGAGAGGGGGGCGCCGCTACGCGCACCTCCTCCCACCGCCTTGACGGCTGACTGGACGTAGCCAGATGGCCAAGCGTAGGGGTGTCGGGGATAGAATGTCATTAGACGATTTCTCCGGCATCCCGTAAAAGCGCGGAAGGGACCGCTGTTGGTTTTAGTGAGTAATCCGGCCGCCAACATCTATGGCCGACGAGTCCCACATACCCCCCCGTCTGTCACTGGCGGGGGATAGTGCGTAAAAGCATTTCCACCGCGTTAACAAAAAAAAAAAGGCGGCTGGTCATAAAACTTTACAATATGTAGGAAGAGGGGTACATATTGCATCGACCCCAAGTAATTGGGACAAGAACAGGAGAATATTATTGATGAAATTAAAGTATTTGATATCTAAATGTCTCCACACTAACACTTTTGATTTTAAGCAACCCTTTTTTTTGGCAGCGAGCTATGGTGTGGGGACGCTTCGTTAATTTCGTCCGGGGCGACAGAAATAACAGCGCGCGAACCCATAGACCCGCCCTTCAACGTGCCTATCGACGCCGTGCGATTGTGTCACTGGAACTTGGTCTTTGTCTTCGGTGGCCTACCCGGCGGTCTAACTTCGCGGGTTCGTCTCGAGTCAAAGCCCTCACGCGGTATTGCTTCGCTCCGGGCGACCAGACTAATCCCCGGTCCGGTCACCCGTTGATTTCAAACAACCTGGAGAATATTCTCTAGTATCCTTGTTTAAGATTAGACAGCATTAGACAGCATGCAGAAACCAATTCATTTAGGCGTCACACTAGAGACATGCCCTATAAACATTATCAAATTGCTGTGTATACAATTAATTGCTGATCCACTTATTTGAAAAAAAAAAACAATCAGAGATTGTATAAGCTCAGAAATACTGAATGGAAATGAGGATTTAATCAGATCGCCAATCCGCCAATCAAGTTTGGCATTTATGTTATTATCTCGACTTGGTTAGGTCCTTTTTCCAATAGAGGACGTCCGATGATGGAATGGAATGAGAAGAATCTTCTTACAATTTATTTTAAAAAATTAGATTTGAATTATATTTTAACAACATACATATATTTCGGAGTCTATATTCAGCAAAGATACCTACCTAGCTATCATCATCATCATCATCTCAGCTCATATATGTCCCACTGTTGGGCTCGAACCTCCTACATACTAGGAGGGAAATTGATCTACTACACCACGCAGGTCAGATGGTATAGAGTTTATTACGAGTTTTCTTCTCTTGCATGGGTTTTATATGCATATTTTATACCTAAGTCGTATTTTAGAAGAAGAAAGAAAGAAAACTGTTTTATTTGTAACCTCACATTTTGCTTAAGCTAAATATAAATTTATGATAACTAATGTGCATATGCGTGAAGCCAAAATATGGTATCTGTCTCAGCTGTATGCTAAGGCAACACAGTTGCCAAAGCGCTGTTATTCTGACAGATCCTCCAATGACGTCACTTATATCAAACTAATGTCTAATTCATGACAGATATGCTAATAAAGGGCTTTGCGAGATATAAGAATAATATATTTACATTAATAAATACGATGCACGTACATATACATACATAGTCACATATACATATTTACATATATGTAAATACGTAATAATACTCATACATACATAATAATATATATACATAGATAATAATATCTATATAAATAAAATTTTACGATTACCCACGGGTTAGATAGGGGTTGGTGAACTCTATTCTTACTCAGTCGCCACACAGAAAGACAGATACAGAATACCCTATTAAATATTGTAACAGGCCACCTTTCAAATCACCAATTGAAAGGACAATTTTAGTACTTTATAAAATTTTGACGAAAAAGTGTTTAAAACGTGAAGAAACTGTTTAAAAAGTTAAGTGAAAAATTAATATAGTTTCCATTGTTTATGTTTGTTCAACTCATCATCATCATCATCATCTCAGCTTACATATGTTCCACAGCTGGGCTCGAGCCTACTCCACACTAGGAGGGAAATTGACCTACTATACCACGCTGGTCAGACGTGTTGGCATAAGGTTTAGTTTCTAGTTTTCCTTCTCTTCTATATATGTTATATCTGTTTTATTTTCCCTAGTCGTCTCTTACGATCACTCACGGGTAAGATAGGGGGTGAATTGTATTGTTACTCCATCACAACACGAAAAATACTATATAGCTATAGCATAACTATATTAAAATATTAAACTGGATTCCATTTCTATTTTTGCTCAGCGAACGCTTAAAAAATAAATTATTGTAAACAAATAACAGCTAGGCTGATATTATATTATTATCAATATTTATATTAAAGAGCATTCATAGTTTTTCTATGAAATAGTTATTTTTGAGGGCTATAATATTAATATATTTAGCTAAATATATATTTAGACTATGTGGTTGCAGCTGATCATAAAACTATTGCCAATAACTTAGAAGAGAAAATGAATTGCCGATAGTTTAGGGATTATACATAACTTCTTGAGAAGGCTATACAATGCGAAAGTGGAAGGATGTAGGTACCGGGGGAGACCGAGACTAACCTACCTAGACCAGATTGATCACGTACTGAAGGAAGGTGGAGTCAAGAGCCCCGAAACCGGCGAGCGTGTATGAAGAGAATTATGAATGTTGAGGAAGCGAGTGAAGTATGCAAGGATAGAGTTCTCTGGCACTGTGTTCTCTCTGCTTACCCTGCAAGGGATATGGCGTGGTGATATGTATGTATGTGACATTTTGAATAATTTTCAATATTCATTGTTACGGTAGCTCTCGTATTAAAACGAAACAATTATAATGGAATTTTGAATACTTTATGTAATAAATGAAATAAGGACTAAAAATAATACGAATATATTTGAATAGCTTCGATACAAGAAACCAGTAACGAAAACAGACATATAAACTCAGCTAATTATCACAACTCCGTATACGAGCGAAGTAACTCCGCGCACAACATTTCTCTACAATAACCAATGCAGACATACGAGGAATACGTTTTGATTATAAAGGATGGTTGTTAACGTTATATAATAATTTCTCATGTTAGAAATGGTATTTAATAAATTTACCATCCTCGTAAATATAAGAAATTTTCCATCTGGTGAAAAAGTAAGAATAGAATTCAAGATAAGATAGGGAGTGGCCCTATCTTACCTGTGGGTAAGAGACTGCTAAGGGATATAAAACGTATATAACAGTTATGCAAGAAAAGGTAAACTAGAAACAAATCCTTATATACCAATACGTCTAACCAGCGTGGTATAGTAGGTTAGTTTCCCACGGAAAACGGATTATTTTTTATTGTAAAACTTATTTACAATGAATGAAAATCTATATACAAATGATTTTTGAAAATTTGTTATTATTATAATAGCTTCTGCTCGCGTTTTCGACTGCGTAAAAAGTTAATTTCCCAAAGATGAACTATCATCCTAAGGGAACTGGTATAAAAAAAAAACCGGAGGTGTCAAGGGACACCCGGATGGAACGAAGTTCTATTTTAATTATATAATTTTTTTCTGCCTTAAGCGATTTTTATCGTTATATTTTAGCCAATTTGCAAAATATCTTTATAAATTATAGCCTATAATTATATAATTATAGCATCATTTTTCATTTCGTAATCGGATTTTATAAATTATAGCCTATGTGTTATTCTGATGTGCAAGCTATATTACTATAAATTTCATCAAAATCCATTCAGTAGTTTTTACGTGAAAGAGCAACAAACATGTTCACATCCATACATTATTACAAACTTTCACGTTTATAATATTAATAATAGGATATACAATTCCACTAGACTACCAAAACTTTTCGGCCCCGAGCTCGAACGCGAGCCGGCCACGCGGCCCGGTCACGGGCGAAAATAATTTCGTTGCGCATTATTTTGATTTTGCTATATCTCTTAAGGTATTGATTTAATTTGCATGGTCTGAAGGAAAAAAAATATCTTCATGAAATGCTCAAGCCAACTAATGTATTTAAAATGATAAGGATTAATACAGTATTTGTGTAAATAGCTTTTCAATTACCGTTTTATAATAGAACATTTTTTAAAGTATTAAAATGGATATAGTATGTTATCCTTAAGAGATAGATATATACCATCGCGGACTTTTTTGTAGGCCTTTTTAAGCTGTATAATACTGTAGTACTTTATTTTGATCTATTTCGTAGGGTTCAGCCAGCGTTTGCAATGTAAGCGCAAAATAATGTGTTTATTTACGACATCACATTAGAAACCTCTAAAATTATCAGTGTTTCTCTAGTACATTATGCATATATTATATATATAAACCTTCCTCTTGAATCACTCTATCTATAAAAAAAATCGTCGCGACACCACACTGTTCAATGCGAAATAGAAATGAAAATATCTGGCTTGCTTTCTATAAGAGAGCCGACGAGCGACGCCGCACAGCTTACAATAGCTTACTATAGCAAAAAGTGTCGTGACAACTTTTCGTAAGAATTTTTTCCGTCTAGCCCCCTTTCACAACGCGCGATAAGGAACTTCGTTCCAATATCTCAAGAAATGATTGAACATTATTACTAGAACAATATGTATCTTAAATAATGGTCTATCTAAGTGCCAATTTCATCCAAATATCGCTTGCCCAGAAGAATAGTGTCACAACTCTAAAAATTACAATTTTCATTATATTCAAATTTTTGATGGTGGAAAGGTGTTAATATTATAAGTTCACTCTATCAACTCTTCATAGTCATTCTTAAGTATATTATGCTGACTTTCGTGCATTTGGAATCGCTGCTGAACCGAGCTAAAAGAAAAGGAAATACTTATTTTGACCCTCCTGAAGAATTTTGCGATTTTGAATTGTGACACTATTCTTCTGAGCAAGCGATATCTTCAACGGTTTGTGAGTGATTTAGTCACAAATATTCAAAATAAACTTTCACACTTATAATAGATATTAGTAAGATTAATCATATTTGCAAATATACTTTTAAGGAAATATCCATTTTAGAAATTTGATAGCGCTCTAACCTATAGTTTGGTACATAGTGAGAAAATGATTTTCAGACTACTCATCATTAATATCATCATAGCTCTTATATGTCCCACTTCTAGGCTCGAGCCTCTTCCACAGTAGGTGAGAAATTGACCTCCTTTATTACGCTTAACACACGATTTGTTATAGGGTTTTCTCAAGTTTACCTTCTCTTCTACAGATATTAAATGCATCCCTTAGTTGACTTTTACGACACTCATCATCTCAGCTCATATATGTCTCACTATTGTGTTCGAGCCTCCTCCGTATTGGGAGGGAAAATTACCTACTATACCACGCTGGTCAAGCGTGTTGGTATAGGGTTTTATTTCGAGTGTTCCATCTCTCGTATAGATATTATATGAGTTTTATATCCCTTAGTCGTCTCCTACGATCACGTACAGGTAAGATAGGGAGTGGTGAATTGTATTCTTACTCCCTCACCACACGGAAGGTGAAGCTTTATGATACTAAAGGAAAAGAATGTCAAACTTTACTTTGCTCGTGGATGTCGTAAAAGACAATATCCTCGAAAAAACTTTTAGTTTAATATTGAACTGAGAGTCCACCTGAAACCGTTGGGTCAACAATTATATTCCCAAAGAGAATTGACATGAGGCAGGCGGCAAGTCATAAAACAATAATTTTTGCAATGTGTACGATGAAAAAGGAGTACATATCGCGTCGACTGATAGTTTTTCCCATAAAAAAATAATTACAACAATAAAACATTTTCGTAAAAACTAGGGTAGACATTTTAAGATTTCATTAGAATTATCCGTACTCGGTTATGTTACAATACCAACGTGTTAGCTATCTATTTCAAAAATAGAAACACTATAACGAGAGGTTGAAATTTATTATTATTTAAAAAAAACGAATAACATTTGCGTTATTTATTATCGTATTAGTTCATATAATGTTTAACATTGTTTCAGAATAGATTTAGGAATGTTTTTAACAGCAATTAACACGCGTTTAAAAAAATATTTTGAATGCCTCGACACGACAAGTTAAAAGCTGTTTATAAAAATAGTATGTATTATACTAATATTAGATAATTGTGAAAGTTTTTGATGATATAGAAATGTTTATTACTATTTCATAGAAAATCCACTAATAGTTGTAGAGCCATAACTATTACAAATAGCTGTGTGGTAGCGGCTACGAATACTACCTACCCTTATTTTGCTCGTGGATGTCGTAAAAGACGACGAAGAGCGTTATAACGACCTGGGCCAACTCCATCTAATGCCGCTTGGTCAACAATTACATTCTCTAAGAGGGTTAACGTCTGGCAGGCGGCCGGTCATAAAACTATTGCCAATAACCTTTACAATATGTACTATGAAATAAGAGTACATATTGTATCGATCTAAAGTAATTGGGATAAGAGTAGGAGAATGATAAGGGTTGCTGTTAATAGCGTAGTACCACTCTCTCGAAGAAATTCGACGTCTAAGCAATGGCAATGTGCTTTTGCGCTTTGTTCGACGAGAGAGCCGGCAGTACAATATTCATGGTAAGTTTAGCGGTGATTATTGGTACGCAGCGGCCGTACCCTTGGTATTGCAAAGGTCCATGGGCGGCAGCAATACTTACCATCAGCTGTGCTGCTATTTTTATGTATTATATATTAATATGATAATTATAAAGACTATTTTCCTCTCTAGTGATGAAATATAAATAAGTAAATATTTTTAAAATAATGTTTCATTCAAAAATCATCTGGTGATGAAGTAAGACTACAATGCGAAAATCCGAGTCAAATTGAATACTGAAATTCTTGACCCTGTTTAATACATGGAAATAAGAATTATCCTTATGTCCTATTAGTGAAAGCATGCTGGGTTCATAACGTAATAGTTTATGAAAGAATTTATGTAATTCCAGAACTAACTAAAACCTAGTGGCGCCACTGTGTTCGGCAGATGTTGCCAATACTAAATTACGTTACTAAACCTAGTGGCGCCACTGTGTTGTATGTACTCAATTAGTCAATTACGCAATTTATTTCTAAGCGATATCGTATTATATGACATACATATCTTATTTTTGGCAGACTATGGTCTGAACACACTCCGCCCATCCCGTCCGGTGCGCCATACGAGCGGCGTTTGGCCCCATAACCAATAGTATTCAATCCTCATCGCCATTAGGTTGACCACTGATACCAATTCCTTAACATCCGTATCCGGTTTGGCTATGTTTACACACCGACCCGAAAAATTCAAAATACTGTTATTCCTATAGTATTAAGATAAAAAGTTAATAAATAAACAAAATGTGCTTCCATGCAATTTTTTTTTATTTTTGCACAGAAGCACACTACGCGTATCTATTATTATATATTAGATATAAAGTACTTCTTACTTATATAGTAGGATAGGTAAATATATTCTAATATAGTTCACTGAATTACCTCTCTGTCTGTCATAAGCGTTAATACACTCGCTGGTCTGGAACTGACTGACCAGCGCGGTTTTGCCGACGCCAGGCGCGCCGACCATAGCCACGCGGTGACAGGCGACAGGCCTGCGTTCCCCTGTAGATTCTGGAGCTGACTGTGCTGGCGACGACGGTGCGAGGGATCCGGAGCGAGAACGACGCCGGCGGAATGAGTCACCTCGGTTGACAATACCTGTAAAAAAAAAAGAAAAAATAAACTAACTGTTATAACAGTAAAATACTGCACAAGGTGATTTTAAATAATGATTTCTGGTGTCAAATATCATAGGTTCGATCGTTACACAGAATAATTATTACAAATAATTGTTCGATCCAGGAATGTTTTTATAAGTCTAGAATAGTCTAGATGTAATTTATGTTTTTCTTTTTATATTAATTGCATATAACTATTTACCAAGATATACTGCATACTGAAGAAAAAAGTAATTAAAGGCGATTTTTGTATAATAGAAAATAATAGAAAAACCCTAATGTTAAGCTAATATAAACACACTAAAGTGATAACCAAACCTTCCGTGTGGTGACGGAGTAAGAATACAATTCATCACCCCCTATCTTACTCGTGGGTGATCGTACGAGACAACTAAGGGATAAAAAATGCATATAACAACTTTGCGAGAGAAGGAAAACTCGAAACAAAACCCTATACCAACACGTCTGATCAGCGTGGTATAGTAAGTCAATTACCCTCCCATTATGGAGGAGGCCCGAGCCCAACAGTGGGACATATATGGGTTGAGATGATGATGAAAGTGATAACCTGTAGGGCTACGTTAGGAATCTATTTAGATGACTATTAACAATAGTTATATACGAGTATAATGTGACCAGACGTCCCGTTTTGAACGGGACTGTTCCTTTTTATAATAACGAGTGCCGGTGTCCCCGAAACGAACTCTGGGATGCAAAATCGTACCGATTTTGGAAAACGCGCAAAAATTTAAGAAGTCGAGCAGAACTCGTCGTCGGTCGACGCGGAGATAGGTGAGAGTGCTCGAGAGTGATTGAGACGTCATCGCCCGAATTTTGTTGACCAATTGGTTTTGTCAAGAGTATTTTCTATAATGCGAAATATATATGCGTAGCAATCTTATGATGACCCACTTGATTATAGTTTCTTACTTATTGAGTCACCAAAAGATTACCACACAAAAGTTTTAGCATTAGAATATAAAACAAAAATCACTTTCTAAATGAGTAAAACGCCATTTTACACGTTCAATTTAGTCAAATACTAATATTAGCGATCATATTATATAGCTAATACATATTTACTTTATTTATTTATTGCATCAAAGAAACATACAGTATTAAAATTAATTAATTAATTTAATAAGAAAAAATATTAAAATAATTAACACTGTCACCAATGAAGCTTCTAATATTAATTAAGAGATTAGTAATTAAAAGTCTATTAGATGTTAAATAATGATTGTTTTACTTTATTATGTATGCCAAACAATGTATTTCGTCTATACATTTTGAAAGCAAAGCTATTTTGGTTGCCGTTTGTTAGAACTACATGTTTGTAGATCGTAAAAAGATGAACGCAACGATATATTATAACCACATTTCTTAGTCCAAATCGTTTTTATACGCCTTTTTTTTACTGCTTATGGTGGCAAACGAGCAAGCAGCACACCTGATGGTAAGTGTCACTGTCGCCCATGGACCTTTGCAATACCAAGGGCATAGCTTAGGCCGCTGCCTACCAATAAAATCCACAAACCCACCCAGTTGGGCTTCCGGCTCACTCGCTCACCGAACGAAGAGCAATAGCACATGCCCATTACCCATACGTCGATCTTCTGCGAGAGTGTGGTACTACCCCGGACGGACCGGCCGAATATAGATAGAAGATTGTCAACAGCGTGGTTCCACCACTATCAAAACGCGCCTTTTTTAGGACAATTTTGGTCACACTACACCCAACGGATGAGAGACGACTGCATATAGCGGAGATGCGAATATTGAGATGGATATACGGCATGATGAGAATGGATAAGAAATGAATATGTAAGAGAAAGTTTGAAAGTTACCGATAAATTAAGGAGTGAACGATGAACTGGTATGGAAATGTGATGAGACAGTATGAAAATAATGTTATGAGGAAAGTTTTAAGTGTAAATTTTGAAGGTTTTAGGGGTAAGGAAAGCTAAAAAAAAAAATAAAAAAAAAATAAAAAAAAAAAAGATGGATGGACTATGTGAGGCATGATATAGATAGACAGGGAGTGATTTCAGAGATGACATCAAATAGGGTTGTATGGAAGAATATAGTGAGTTGACTTCGAGTAATTGGGATAAGGGCAAGATCATGGTGATAATCACAGTTCACCCGATCTCGTTCGATGCTACAGAAAATATGGCGCACGTACCCCTAGTCTGCCGTACACGTACCTATCACTACCATGTGAGCTGGCGACTGGTTCTTGTCATCGGTGGCACAAATCCTGATTTTGGCGTCAACGGACATAAATTACTCTGGGATTCAAGAAAACCATCGCGCAAAAAATTGTTCGACGTAAGCTATGAACTTATAACACTAGTTTTGATATTCCAGTTTGATTTATATTAATAAATAAAAATACTTTTTCTAATTAAATATTCACAGTGTATCATCAGTATTAATAGTGAAAAATAAAATAATATCGTTTTTGTAATAGTTCACATGTTTACTTCCACGCAAACGAAGTGGCGGATGAAAGCTATTCATGTATAAAAATAAATACTCCTCGAAAACAAAATAAGAAAAAAAAAATAACAAACTTTCAACTCAAAAAAAGAACTTTTATTTACTAAAAATATACAAACACATGGCATCGATCATTTTTTGCTCGTAATCAATTTTTATAAATTATCAAGCATGTTAAATGCTAAATTTCAGTAATTTCACTAAAAATATTTAAAGATTATAACTATAAAAAAATTCTAATTCGCTTTGCGTTGTCAAATCCGGCAAATATTTAAAACAAGTCAATGCCAATAAATATATAAATATATATAGACATTCTTACCACAACAAATCGTTACTGAGAAAATCACTAAGAAATCCTTTAACAATTCAACCGTAAAATGCAACTCTTTCATTTGGAATATTCGTTCACTTCAATTGCCCTTTTCCAATGGCTGCACAAACGCCAGATTTAGGCGTATGACGCGACGTCAAGTTTATTGGGACTACTAAACTCAAAACTGTATTGACGTCAACTCGTAAAGTAACTGCACGATTTAGTGCATGCAACGCGTTAATATTTAGTATTATTTGAAAGTGAACAAATTATTCTTTTGTATGAACATAGATCGCTTTTGACACTAGGTCAGCTCACAGTCAATGCAATCGTAGAGTAGATTTTCCCTGTACATCATACCTCTTAATCGTTGCTTATGCCATTCTTAAGACATGCAGGGTGACGTATTATATGAACGCGTTAGTGCTTAACTCAAACAATGTACTCATCTTCTACAGCTTTAACTTATACCAACATTAATCACAGTTTACTTTTATAGGGAGTTTTGTTTTTGGCATCCTATAGTCTGGGCCGCTGGATTAATAGAAGGCACGGTAGTCTAAGCTTTAGGATGGTGCAGGTGCTTACCGGATACTCGGTCTTCGGTAAATATCTGCACAGAATTTGAAGAGAAGGCGCCTCAGGATGTCTCGAGTGTGGCGCGCAAGTAGATGTCATACTTTGGAGGTATACCCCCGCCACTTCATATGCTCCAGCGCCACATCCTGCCGGCGGCCGTTGGGGTGCCGGAGATCGAATGTCAGTAGACGATCTCTCCGACGCCCCGTAAAAGCATGGAAGGGGCCGTTGTGGTTTTAGTGGGTATTCTGGTCGAGCTTCGGCTAGCTGGTGAGTCCCACAACCCCTGTCCGTATGTCACCGATGTGGGATAGCGCGTAAATGCATTTCCACAGCGATAATAGAAAAAAGTAACGCGTGGCCCCACAACTCATCGTATTACCTCTATATCGGCCAGCCGGCCACTGGTACCGAAACCTTGGTATCCGTGGCCAGCCCGACCAAAGAGGGATTAGATTAAGCTAGCTTTTCTTCACTACAATAGTATTATCTACTTACATTCCTCAGTCATATTGCATAACACCTCACGGAAAAAAAAAAGAAACACGCCAAATAAAAACATTTTTAAATTCACGAATAACATAAACAAATTCAGAATTAACATTCGGTGTTATTTGATTCGAATATTATGCAATTACATGCATATTATAAATTAATAAATGCTTGTTTTTATAAGTTTCTTTGTAAACAATAGTATTTTTTTTATTGCTTATGATGGCAAACGAGCAGACAGCACACATGATGGTGTCACTGCCAACCATAGACCTTTGCAATACCAAGGGTACAGCTAGATCGCTGCCTGCCAATATAAACCCCAATCCCACCCCAGTTGAGCTTCTGGCTCTCTCGCTCACCGAACGAAGCGCAATAGCACATTGCCCTTACTTAGACGTCGATCTTCTGCAAGAGTGTGATACTATGCCGAACGAACCGGCCTGCGGCTATACACAGAACTATCCACAGCGTGGTCCTACCACTATTTAAAGTATTGTCAAGAACTTGATTGATAATGGCTGCAGTGGTCTAATTACAGAGTTCTTGTGCCGTATCATGGGTTCAATCTCTAAGTAGTATAATAGCTTATGCGATCTACAAATTTACCATTAATTCTACGTTTTAGGAAGTTTTTTTAAATTGAAAAGAAAAAGGTAAAACAGAGGACCTTCCACCAAACGTAGCATAATATATTGGACCAAATAATACGCATATTAGATTTCATATATAGAACAGCATCTCATTATTTCAGCCCATTTATAAAGTATACATTTTTTTTTTTTTTTTTTTTTTTTTTTATTTTTTAGATAGGCCAACCGACCCATTACGAATTTTTTGAAATCTATCTGGTAGCGCTTAATATTAGCATTTAGACCAAAGAAAAATACATCAAGCCAATTGTAAGATAGTACATACATACATAGCTTCACGCCTGTTTCCCTGAGGGGTAGGCAGAGACTACGGATTGCCACAAACCACGATCCTGGCATACTTCCATCGCTTCATTCACACTCATAATAGTCATCATGCATACTCTACGATTACGCATACTCTTAATATGACCTCTCGTCAATACATCGGATACATAAGATAATATCAATAATATATATTATAATCCTTTCAAAATATTTTAAAATAGGTACAATACTTTAGAAATATTTTGAAAGGCTTATTTATTTTAATCTACCGTATAAAGTGATAATCGTTTGACGTTTTCATGTTTATAATTGCTATTTATATCTATTAAAAGTTTAGTCTATCTGTACATTTTATGAATTCGTACACAATGCTGTTAGATAATTTAATGATTTTAACTGTGGCGTATTAGAGTTCAAAGAAACTACAGAACATTTTAGTCCAATCTTTTCTTAGCAGAATTGCGTTCCATTAATTACGCGAAGTATTCAGAGGGGGCAAGGGCTCCGAGCCGAATCTTACTAAATCTCACTTGGGGGAGAGAGATAGAGTCTTGGCAAATATCACGTAATTTATTTTAGCAGAAAATAGTGTAAAGCTGCGTGAACGTTAAGTTAAATTAAATGTAATGAAAGTAAAAAAGGTGTATTGAATAAAATATGGAAAATCGGACACAATTAGGGGAGAGTCCCGCAGTGCCGAACACCTAAGTGAGTGTCAAAGTAAAAAAAAATATACTCAAGTGCAAGTTTTGAAAGTTCTCACGTGATATTGGAGTAGGGGATCGAGAAAAATCTTATGACATCTCACCAAGGGCGGAGGGGGTCAAAAAATCCTCAAAAATGTCTTACGTAATTAATGGACGTCCGCAGTGTCTTTTCTATTTTAAATTTATAAATGTTCTTCTTCGCTTAACTTTTAGATCTTACACAAAAATTAATCAGCGATATTTATTAAATAGAGAGAGATCTCAATTCTATTCGGGGGAACTTTTTTCAATCATAGCTACTTATTTATAGGCAGCAATGACAGCCCCGACAATACCGTTGTTTGTCACCGGACGTCGAAAGTGATACCTGAAAGGATTACCCACCGAGTCGGCCATGGATGTCAAGAAATGGATACCAATGATCAGCCCAATGACGATCGGGAGGAAAAGCTGTGGCATGGAATGGGCGGCATTTATCCACACCATAATCTTTCAATAAAAAAATGGCGACCAATCCTGTAGAAAGACAGTGGAGTACAAATTACGTAGACCCGAAATTCGAAAGACGTTGAATTGAAAATCACATGGAGAAGACAAATATTACTTGATCATCATCTCAGCTCATATATGTCCCACTGCGGGCTTGAGCCTGCTTTGTAATAGAAGGGAAATTGACCTACTATATCACGCTGGTCTAAAGCGTAGTGATATAGAGTTTTGTTTTGAGTCTTCCTTCTCACGCCGTTACATGCATTTTATATCCCTTAGTCGTCTCTTACCATCACCCATGGTTAAAATAGGGAGTGGTGAATTGTATTCTTACTCCGTCACCATACGGAAAATATTATTATATTACTTCATTTCATCTATATGTCCCACTGTTGGGCTCGAGCTTCCTCCATAATGGGAGGGAAATCGACCTACTATGCCACGCTGGTCAGACCTATTGGTAGGTATAGGGTTTTATTTTGAGTTTACCTTCTAAGATGTTATATACGTTTTATATCCCTTAGTGGTCTCTTACGATCACCCACGGGTAAAATAGGGGGTAGTGAATTGTATTCCTACTCCGTCACTACACGAAATATTACTTCATCCATCCATCCATCCATCAGCTTGTAAACGTCCGCTCTTGGACATAGGCCTCGCCACAAGAATGCCATTCGCAACGGTCCTGTGCCACCTGCATCTAACGGTTTCCTGCGATCTTCTTGTTGTCGTCAGTCCACCTAACTAATAACATCTACCGCGATCGCCAATCCACCTGCCAAGCGTGGCGATTATGGCGTTATTACCCCCCAAAAAATAAACAAATATTACTTAATATATTTAAATCCATAAATCACAAAAATATTCACAGTTAACCTTTAGTGTTATATAATTCGAGTATTTATCAATTATATGCATATTATAAGTTAATAAATTCGCAATTTTATAATACGTTTATATCAGTATAGTAATATGGAATTTATCAGAATTAAATTTAATTATTTATTTGAATCTGAATAAATAATAAAACTTAAATGAACATGGGAGCTGATACGAAAACCTTAATAGCCGATTGTGGCTTGAGTCACTGCCCTTTATCTATTAGATAAGTTCTATCTATTAGATATCGAGAGAGCTAGCAGCCAAACCGGGTGGGTTGTGATTGTATTGGTAGGCAGCGGCCTAGCTATACTCTTAGTATTGCATAGGTCTATAGGCGGCAATGACACTTACCATCAGATGAGCTGCTTGTTCGTTTGCCGCCATAATAAAAAAAAGTTTTTTTTCACTTATTAGGATTTCTTATTTATTTTTTGTGGTGTGATGGCGGCTACGAATACTACTAAACGGTACTTTACTCGTGAATGACATAAATATGAATAAAAACTTTATATCCACCTAGGACATCTCCATCTAGGACATTTCCGTGTGATGACGAAGTAAGAATATAATTCACCACCCTCTATCTTACCCGTGGGTGATCGTAGGAAGTGACTAAGAGATATAAAACGCATTAATATCTGTATGGGAGAAGGAAAACTCGAAACGAAATACTATACCAACACGTCTGACCAGCGTGGTGTAATAGGTCAATTACCCTCCCATTATGGAGGAAGCTCGAGCTTAACAGTGGGACATATGTGAGCTGAGATGATGGTGATGACATCTCCATCTGATGCTGTTTGTCCAACAATTACATTTTGAAGAAAGACTGACGTCAGCTGACCGGTCATAAAACTATTGGCAATATTTTTTTCAATATGTACGATGGAAGAGTACCTATTGTATCGAACTCTTGACATTAGAGCATTGATTAAATAAATAAACATACAAACAAACTCTTATAACAATAATATAGATAATCCTAACAAAATATTCTAATATATAAATACTTTAAAATATTTCCATAGAATTATTTATTTTAATCTACCGTGTAAAATTATAATCGCTAGTATTTTCTATATATAAATAATTGCTATTAATTATATGTTTCTTTCATTTTGTTTAGTCTATCCATTCATTTTATACGTTCCTGCACAATGCTGCTTGAATGTTTAATAATTTTAATTGTTACATATTGGATTTATCAGCGATGTAGATACAGTGATATTTATGAAATGGGGAGACGTCTCAATTCTGGTGTACGTACATTGCCTTTCTTCGGTCATAGCTATTTATTCATCGGCAATAATGAGAGTTAGTAAATTTTCTTGTTATTTATTTTTATTTCAACAAAGTTATGGATTATTGATTATTAAAGTCACGTGTCTATTGTGTACTGTATTAAATTATATTACTAGTGTTCTTTTGATAAGAAAACAATAATAGTTTCCGTGTGGTGACGGTGTAAGAATACTATTCACCACCCCATATCTTACCCATGGGTGATCGTACGAGATGACTAAGGGATATAAAACGCATATAACATTTATGCGAGAAAAGGAAAACTCAAAACAAAACTCTATACCAACACGTCTAACCAGCACGGTATAGTAGGTTAATTTCACTCCCATTACGGAGGAGGCCCGAGCCCAATAGTGATGAATAGATATTTAACACCTACTGTAATTAAATATATTTATATAATTTAAAGAAAAATGTTGTGTGGTAACCGATATGAATACTACCAACCCTTAGTTTGTTCGAGGATATCGTAAAAGACGACTTTACATGGAACTGGGCCAACTCCACTTGATGATGTTTCGTCAACAATTACATTTTCAAGGACCTTGACGTCAGGCAGACGGCTGGTCATAAAACTATTACTAATAACTTTTGCAATACACAAAGCATATGTTGCATCCACCCTAAATAATTAGGAAACGAGGATATTTAGATATATATTTTATTATGCATGTGTAATGGTGCTGTGTGGTAGCGGCTACGAATACTACCCTTAATTTGCTCGTGGATGTTGTAAAAGATGCCTTATAACGACCTGGGTCAACCGTTTGGTCAATAATTACATTCCCAATGAGGGTTGACATCTGGCAGGCGGCCGGTCATAAGACTATTGCCAATAACTTTTACAATATGTACTATGAAAGAAGAGTACATATTGTATCGACCCCAAGTAATTGGGATAAGAGTAGGAGAATGATGATGTGTAATGGTAACGATTATTATTTGTCTAAATTAACAAATATCACAGATGTGGCAAATTATTTTCTCAAAGACTCTCCCTTATCTCGGCGGTAAATCCTCATGTCGTGGGCGTTACCCACAACCATAGAAATATCAGATACAAATAACTAAGTATTATCTATGAATAATATTTCAATCACCATGTCTCGGCGATTTGCTTTTAGACTTCCATACTCAAAGGGTAAAACGGGACTCTGTTACTGACTCCACTATCCATCCGTCTATCTGTCACCAGGCTATGTCTCATGAACCGTGATAGACAGTTAGAATTTTCACAGATACTAAATAACAACGAGACTATAACAACAGATACTAATTTATAAAATTCGATTACGAAATGAAAAATGATGTCGCAAGCGGGATTCGAACCCGCGCCTATTGGGATTCCGGCCCAATCGTGCTGCCACTACACTACCGCGACTAATTGTAGGACATGCAAATTTCATTTCGTATTGTATTTACGTCTTAAGGTGACGGTATGCTATCTACCCGGCAATGTTTACACATTGGTATAGGCTTAATACTTCAAACTTTACAGTTAGAAATGTATTAAACGATGACACAACCTTGTTATTTAAATTACTGAAATTTAGCATTTAATATGCTTAATTATTTATAAAATCCGATTACGAAATGAAAAATGATGTCGCAAGCGGGATTCGAACCCGCGTCTATTGGGATTCCGGCCCAATCGTGCTGCCACTACACTACCGCGACTAATTGTAGGACATGCAAATTTAAGCATATTAAATGCTAAATTTCAGTAATTTAAACAGATACTAAATTAAAATCAGACTGACAAACTGTTTTATAGATCATGATAGGGAAACTTTTGTGCGCGAGTCCGACTCGTACTTGGTCGGTTTTTAAATCAAAAACTGATCTCTTTTGTCAGTGTATTAAGCGGTTAAACAATAAAAAAAAACTTCTTTGGCTGTATACTATTAGAATATGAAGGCAAATTTTGACGATGTCGTTGATATACCTAGCCTAGTTGAGAAATCGAGGGATCTTGTCCAGACAGCTCCGGTTCCGATCCTCGGTTGCCTTTTTTGCTACTTTTCTCTTTTTAATTTGATTATTTTTTAATTATTACATGATTTTTTTATATTTAAATATATTTCCTAATACTGTTTTTTTTTCAGCTCAAATGAAAGCGTTTCACACACTCGGCCGAGATGCAATAAAAAAAGAAAACGGTCTCTCATCTATGTGGCATGGATTACATCTATACACAAGTAGGTATATATTAGATTAATAACACTGCCCAACAAAATTATTTTTTTAAAAAATTCCAAGAATATTATTATTACATTTGAAGTATTATGGTGTGATTATTTCAAAAATCACACTAATATTTGCCTAGCAGCTCTAGTTTTCGAGATTTTTTATTCTACCCGCATTTAAGGTGACGGTACATTATTCGTCAATTTTAAACGGGTACATTAAAAAAAATCACAATTAAAACAATGGCTACGAAGGAAAGACGTTGTTTAAACGATCCAAATAGTTTTTGTGTTATTTGTGGCTTATATATCTTTGCAAAGTATCTTAAATCGATCACGGCCTTCGTTAAATCTGCGTACTTTAACTACTTTGGAGTGAATATTTGCAATCTACAGAATCCAAGGGTGCAAAATATTGTTTGCCAAAATTGTGTTGTCTCTTTGCCAAGGTCAAGTGGAAAAAGATCAGCCCTGAAGTTCAAGACACCCATGATTTGGCGGGAACCTCGTAATCATCACGAAGATTGCTATTTTTGAATGGTAAATATTACGGGAATTAACTGTGCAAACTGGGATAAGTGGACATATCCGACGTTTTTTTTCTGCTCAGAGGCCTGTCACATACACCGACCAGTCACCAGAACCAGTACCATCGACATCATCAACATGTTTTGAACCGGATAACATGAAAATTGTAGAAGAAAAGTATGATTCAGCCGAAAAAAATTACTGGACTGAGCAATGAAAAGTTGAAAGCAAGCATTTTCGATGGACCACAATTTAGACAACTGATAAAAGACTCAACTTTTGTCGAATCTATAAACGAACTTGAAAAGCGAACCTGGAAATGTTTCGTTTTAGTTATTCAAAATTTTCTTGGGAATCATAAATCAGATAACTATTTCCAATTAATTAATGATATGTTATCTAGTTTGAAAGATTTAGGATGTAACATGAGCATTAAACTGCATTATTTACATTCTCATTTGGATCGATTTCCTGATAACCTTGAAGATTATATAGAAGAGCAAGGTGAAAGGTTTCACCAGGATATTCGTACTATGGAAGAACGTTACCAAGGCAGACAGGACATACATATGATGGCCGATTACTGCTGGAATCTTTGTCGGTATCTTATATAGACACACCATTCAAGAAAATCTAATAAAAGACATCTTTTCCTTAACCACAGTAGCTGTTCTAAATAAAGTACGTAAAAAAAAACATATTTTTGTAATCATTTTTAACCTGAGTGTAAAATGAATACTAGAGCTGCTAGAAGCAAACTAATGGTATTTTCGTAATCAGCACACTTCATTTTACTTAAAACAAAAAAAAAATCTCTGGAAATTTTTTCAGTGTTGACCAGTGTAATTAATTAATTCAATTCCATAATTTAAAATAATATTCGAAACGTAACATACGTTTTGAATAATTTACAGCGCTCATGATCTTCCCGTGATCGTGAATGCTGTAAAGTAATTAAAATTCTAATATCAATGGTATAGGATCCGTAAAAATAGTTTTATTTCAAATACTGGCGTAAATATAAGAAATCAATTCAAAAGATTTGGGAATACAGTTTATAAATATTTTCACTTTCTACATGTTTTTGACTTGATTGAACAGCATGATTTAATTTTGGACTTGGTCTTGTGTAAAGATAATTAGAAATTTTAAACAAAAAACTAAAAATTGTGAAGAATATTGAATTTTTTAATATTAAGTTGCACATAAATGTCAAACTATTTATGTAAACATGTAAAAGCCGTGTAAGCTACCCACTAAACTTAAATATTTATCATCAGGGCGAGCAAAGAGAGCCCCAACACTAACCCACAACCTGAGCATTTTTGTATTTCACTTTACTGGCAAACTTCACGCCTATAGATGCGTGCTTTAACATAGTAATTTATTATAATTGATTGAATTAGGCGATACATGGCGGAAATCCATTATTATTATAAAATGGAGGAGAGGAAGCAAGACCCACCACCTTCCCACGGTTAATCAATATACCGTACACCTCAAGAATGGAAGAAATACGAGATAGGATTAAGGTGGAATAGGATATAAGGAAATCTTACTCCTGTGATAAGCACCGCCTCTAGAACTTCTACTTGCAAATGCCGCATTTGAAGCCGAACCGTCCTGAGGATGCCTCGTTTATAGGTGAAACACGTGTCAAATCTTTATTCGAAGTTCTGCGGAAAATTGCAAGTAGAAGTTCTAGAGGCGGTGCTCATCACAGGAGTAAGATTTCCTTATATCCTATTCCACCTTAATCCCATCCCGTATTCCTTCCTTTCTTGAGGTGTACGGTATATTGATTAACCGTGGGAAAGTGGTGGGTCTTCCTTCCTCTCCTCCATTTTATAATAGTAATTTAACTTCATATCTAATGTGTTATCTGTAAAAAAAAATTGCAACCATTAAAAAAAAAATATTTTATCTATTTTGTATTCATTGGATAGAATGTTATTTTACTAATAACGCCATCTGTTAGAAAACCAAAGAGTTAATATCGCTGCAACAGAACTAAAGTCGATATTCAAATACATCATTGTGTGATGTCACAAAATTATTAAAAGTACTAACTGATATTTTATAGATAAAAAATATCTGAAAATTATTGGTCGTATGAATTATTTACCGAAGTCTATTTATTAATCAATAATCCTATATAAAAAATAATAATTAAAAAGGAAACTGTTTTAAAAATTATTACCCGTTAGAAAAACTACACTAACCCTCACAAATCTCAGTTTTTTGCTAGTTCAATATGTCAGTGATCTACTCAAAAGACGGTGATTAGTTGTATATTGGTTATGGCCCACTGGTATGGAAGCTGCTGGTATAGTTAATAAATAAAATCATTTTTATTAATAGTGGTAGCCGATCCGGTGGCTGCAGAGTTTATTATGAAGTCAGCACTTGAAAAGGACAGCCTTATGAATTTAGCAAAATTGTATATCGGTAACGGCTCAATATTTGCTCCAGGTAAGTTTAAATATCTTAAGCTCCTTTAGTAACACTGAGTAATTTTTACTGTATTTCGCAACAGACAAGCGAGAAATAATTTAACTTAATAGTAAGTGATAACTGCGGCTATTGGAATTCAGTAATATCAGAGACACAACCAAGATGCTGTCTTCCATTTTTATAGACAATTCTATCTTCTCTCGGATAAGGCAAATTGACTATAGTTAAAACATTTCGCAGCAATGTTCTACACTCGATTTCAGCTCGGCTAGAATAGTAGCACACTCTGGCACTCTGGCAACAGAATTATGCTAGAATAGTAGCAATATGATACTGCACTTTGCCCGTTGATTGAGTGGAGAGTGACCTCCTTTTTTTGACGGCGGGCTATGATGTGGTCACGACCTGCTAATCCCGTCCGGGGCGACAGAAAAAACGGCGCACGACCTCATAAACCCGCTATACATGTACCTCCCTTTGCCATGCGAGTGAGCCACCGGAACCCGGTCTTTGTCTTCGGTGGCCCGCCTGGCAGTTTAACCTTACGGATATCTTCTTGAGCTGATGCCTCGGCAGCTTTCGCCGTCGGGACATCGTCCTCACGCAGTAGCATATCCTCGGGCGACTGAACTAATCCCCGATCCGGTCATCGGCAGCCTCGGTTAAAGCGGCATCAGATGCAGGTACTCTAATAGTGCGGATTTTCAGTAAATGTGAATCCGCAGTGTCTGAAAACAAAGGTTTATAACCAGTGTGTGTTATTAGCAATGACTTACGGCACTAAAACGTGCTCTCTAAATGTCGGCCTCATAAAAAAGCTCAAAGTCGCTCAGCGTGCTATGGAGAAGGCTATGATCGGTATTCCTCCACGTAATAAAATCCGAAATAAGAAAATCGGTATAAGAACGGGTGTAACCGACATAGGCCGAAGAATTAGCACGTTGAAATGGCAATGGGCAGGCCACATCGCATGACGAATCGACAACTGTTGAGGAATAAAGGTTCTCGAGTGGCCACCACCAGTCGGACGACGCAGCGTAGCGAGAACCCCCACTAGGTGGAATGACGACATCATCAAGTTCGCAGGAAACCGCTGAATGCAGGTGCTACAGTAACCGTTTTGATTGGCGTTCTCGTGGGGAGGCCTTTGTCCAATAGTGGACGTTTATGGGCTGATGGATGGATGGATGAATGGATACAAATAATACGGGTGACAATCGTGTTTCGCTTGTAAAATATATGTTTAAAAATAACCTACCATGTTTAACCCTTAACCACCTACCACCGGTCTCTGAGATCGCAACGTATTTTAAATTTAAATATTTCGATCTGTATGTGTCGTACCACAATGCGCGTCTATATACTTTTTCTACACATCCATCAGAATCGCGCTAGCACTCGGCAAGTGTATACGCGCGCGCGGCTGGCCAGGGTAAGTAAAAATATTTCGTCAGCGGTCTGTGTGTCTGTGTGTAGGTGGTTACGTGGTATTTTTCACCCACACGATTTTGTTTGGTTTAGTAAAAATGGATAAAAACGACAAAATTATAGAAAGATGGTTGCAACAGGAGATATCAGACAAGTGAAGATTTACCACAGATTTGAAGTGGAAAACTCGAAGTTCGCAAAATATGTTCCACGTGTAATCCAAAGAAGAAACGCAAGACTGCTTACTTATGTATTATTTGCAATGCCGCGAAAAATTGTGGGAGTTGCAATTTTGTTGCAATGAGTAATGTTTAGTTTTTTTATTTAATTTTATAGTTAAAGCCCTAAGTTTATAGAAATCAATCAAAAGAAGTTATTTTTTTTAAGTTCCTTATTCATCAGATCCCATTATTTAAAAAGAGTATATTTTTGTGTTAAAACTACTAGTCTTGAAAGATTACAGTGTATCTCAAGATTTAATAATAGATTATGTTATTTGAAGGTCTAAAATAAAAGTCTGAAGTATTTTAATCATTTAAATCCTTTTTTGATACTATAGAAGCCGAATTTAAGGTGGATATTCATGAGCGGTCTCAAGGACCGCACATAGGTGGTTAAGTTACAGAAATAGGTGGTAGGTAGTTAAGGGTTAATGCTAAATATCAGTAATTTAGTCCTGATGCATTCAATACTTAGTCTACCAAAACGAAGACAATTATGGTAAATAATAATATAATTAAAGAACCAATTGCGTTTTTACTTCTATTCTAAATTGCATCTATTTTATGAAACCAAATAATCAACTAATTCATAAAAAAATATTTAAATATGAGATCTTTTGTACTGAAGATATTGAATTGTTATTTCGTATGTTCTTTCCAAACTAAATAACATGTCTAATTTTTAGTCTCTATCTGGAAACCACGACGCAAAGTGATGATAAAGAGCTTCGCTCCGAAAAATATAAAAAAGCTTTTATCGATAATCACTCAACAAAGCGGCATACTCATTGAGCAGTTAGATAAAGTTGCTGGAACTGGAGTCTTCTCCATGTGGAAGTATTTTACAGCATATACTATGGACACTATCACTGGTAAGGTTAACCGGTGTTGAAGATTTTAGAATCTAAAATATTGACATCTAGACATAAGTAAGATCAAAATAAAAATATTAACCCTTAATATCCCATAACTAGGAAAATAAATAACTAGCAGTTAACTCGTGATCGGATGTCGCTTTTGGGATCTAATCCAGACATAAATAATCGATTGCATTGTTTTTGAGATTTATAATATATTATGATTAAAAGAGGATTACACTGAAACTAAGCATGATGTGTGCAATTTTATAAAAAAGATCAGTAAAATTAAAAGAATAGATAAACCCGCTGAGTATTTTGCCGTATTTTCTCAATGGGATGGCGTTCCGTTCTGGTGGTTGTTAATTTGATTCATTTAAGGATAAATGTAAATAATGACTCTATTTAAGTGCCACCGCAGATTTTATGTATAAAAAATGATTTAAAATTGAATAATTTCACTCTCCTGAGAAACTGTTGTACCAACTATGGTATTATAATACCAACTGCTATCGTTGATATACTCATCAAGCGTGACAATTATGGTATTATTCCTGAATTGAACAGACTTACTCGTATATTGAACAGTAGCCTATGATGCACTGAAGAATGGATGAATAGATTATAATATATGAGAGTATGTAAATAATGCTGTTTTATCACCAACACGGTTAAAAAATATTTTAGAGGCAACTTTGGGTTATAAATTGCACGCGCAGAAAGATTCAAGACATCCCCTTCTAGATGCATTTAGTTTGGCTCTCCAAAGTGGAAGTACACGTATTTGTTCACCGTGGCTTCGAAGCGATTTAGTTTACCACAATCTTCCTATCTACAAGAAATTAATAAGTGGGAGGGATTATGTTTGGCAATTAATCAGAGAGGTGAGTGTTTGTATTTTTTTTTTGGTTTTTTAATACACACAGGAAGAAGCTGTTTGAATAACTTATCAACACCGAACCAAAATTATGGAGACTAGAAACATGCTATTTTGATATATATAAAGTCTCACTAAATTAAAAATCACTAAACTCAACAGCAAAGAGAGTGGAATTGTCGTGGCTAAGTTTGTATGAGAAGAAAAAGAGTCGGTGTCTACAAATGCCGCTCAAAATGGTTCAGTGCCGCAGCGCAAGTTTCGGCTTTCTGTTATTTTTAATGTTGTCGTCAATCCACCTAGTGAGAAGCCATCTAACTTGATTTGATTGCTAGTAGCACACACTGGTTATAATAGATCTTTATTTTGTATATTTTGTTCATATTTTCTTCTTCTGTCTTATCTTTGTAAATTTCTACTAATTAAATTTATGATGAGTCGTATGACAAGTTAAAACTGCTTATTTTTCCCATTTCAAAACCCTGTTGTTGTTATTTATGCCAGTTATTTTCTTGGCTTAGAGGAGCGACAATAATTTTTTTTTTTTGATGAAACTACACCAAATTAAAAAATAAATCATTAATTTATCATTTTTTTCATTTTAGTTAATCATAATAGCTAAGCGGAAAGAGACTTTGGAGGAAAAGCATGATGAGAATGAACATCGTAAGTAGATACTTACTATACTTCAAACATACTCATTATTCATCATCATTTCAGCCTATTGCCGTCTACTGCTGAACGTAGGCCTCCCTCAATTTACGCCACAGAGTGCGGTCTTGTGCCGCCTGTATCCAACGACACCCAGCAACCTTCACTAGGTCGTCTGTCCACCTAGTGGGGGGGCGTCCCACACTGCGTCGTCCGGTACGTGGTCGCCACTCGAGAACATTTCTTCCCCAGTGGTTGTTGATTCTTTGAGCGATATGGCCTGCCCATTGCTACTTCAGCGCGTCTTCTTCGTGCTATGTCGGTTACACCCATTCGTCTGCGGATTTTCGTATTTCCGATTCTATCTCGCAGAGAAATCCCGAGCATAGCCCGCTCCATAGCACGCTGAGCGACTTTGAGCCTGGTTATGAGGCCTAAATTTAGGGACCACGTTTCCGTGCCGTAAGTCATCACTGGTAACTCACACTGGTCATAGACCTGTGTTTTTAGACACTGAGGTATGTTGGATGAGAAGATCCTCTTAAGTTTCCCGAACGCTGCCCAACCGAGTTGGATTCGTCGGCTGATCTCTTTCTCGAAATTGGATCTACCTAACTGGAATGTTTGTCCAAGGTAAACATAATGATCAACAATTTCGAGAATCGCATTGCCAACTAGGACCGGTACAGGAATGACATGGGCATTTGACATTACTTTCGTCTTGTCCATGTTCATTCGTAAACCCACTAGTTGGGATACCCTGCTGAGATCGTTGAGCATGCTGCCCAGGTCCTCCAAGGATTCTGCCATGACGACAATATCGTCTGCGAATCGAAGGTGAGTGAAAACATACTACTCTTAGTATAAAAAAAAGCAAACACGTACAGAAGCTTCACATATATTGTATATAATAATATTAATTATTCGTTGATCAGAATAAAAATCAATGTGCTGCTCTACTCATACCCGTAGTAACGAAGTAGCGAAGAGATGAAGCATGAGAGATAAAGAAACATAACAAATAACATCATCGCAATCAAAATCAAATTCAAACAAAACCCTACACTAACTCATCTGATCAGTGTGTTACAGTGAGCCCTTTTTCCTTTTACTATGGAAGATACTTTTCTTGTCCTGAATGGATTCAAAATTTCAATTGAGTTTTTATTGCGGATTAATACTCAAAAACGGACCTAATACGTACTCGTTGATCAGTTGAAAGATCTTGACTGATCTATACCTTGAAGGAATCTATATTTTTTTTGGCGGCGTGCTACGGTGTGGCCATGCCACGCTAATCCGTTTGGAGGACAGGAGAAGCGACGCATGACCCCGTAGACCCGGCCCACAATGTACCTCCTTTCACAACAATCGGCAGCGAGAGGTCGGCACCGATAGCAGTGACGAGGCGCTGATGGCCGCGACGAGGCCACGGCGCTGATGGCCGCGTAGAGGCCACAGCGCTGCTGAGCCCAGGTCACGCAGACCTAGAGCGTATGCTGCGCCGTGTACTCGTCACTGCTGCACTATTGGCAGGACTGTGTGCTGTACAATGCCATTGAGCGAATCATCCCCGCGTATAGTCGTCGACTTTCAATGCTGGGTCCGCAGACGCCGAGTCCACCAGCCGGTGAGTAAGTCTACGGAAATGCTCCCGAAACCACTAATTTCCGTCGATCCCCATATACTTCATATAGCCCTGGATACTTATGGGGACGGAGTTGACAACAATCGAGAGAGCCGCATGAGGCGCCCATGATAAAAGAGCGCCTCCGTCTTGTCTAGGGCCACCCTGAGTCCCAGCGCATCGATTCGCCTGACCATCTCCCCGGTGCCAAGAATAGCCAGGCTCATCGCCTCTTTAAGTTTCCTGCCCCGGGCTGTAACGACCGTGTCGTCAGAGTAGCATGTCAAGATCCAGCACGAGGGAAAGACTCCTTCTCAACGCCCAGTCCTAACCGATGTCCCACAGAGTCGGTCCCAAGACCGACCCCTGTAGGACATCGCGCGACTTGGACGTGCGCATAATGTTCCCTGCGCGATTCATGCAGAGCACACTGTGCTCCAAATAGTCTGCCACTAGCCGCTTCAGGTATAAGGGCACCCCGTGATATCAGAGTGCCTCCCTGATGCAGCTGAATGGTAGAATATGAAATGCGTTAGCGATGTCCAAAGACACCGCCAACAGCACCCATGCTCCAGTGACGACCTTCCTCGCCGTCTGCTTCAGGCGTAGCAGAGTCACAATTATTTTTTTATTTAGTATATTACAATACCTTACATACCTTGTGAAGTACATTAGGTTCATCTGTGCCATGTACCGACAATCTAGGTCGTACATAAAATCAGCGGCTGGAGATTCCGACGAGTTCAATGTGGAAGTGGGTCTGCACCAAGGGTCGGCGTTAAGTTCTTGCCTCTTCCTGTTGATAATGGCGGTCTCTCCAATTCTACACCCATGTCCTTAGATGGAGTACCTATACCAGTATGCTCGGATTTCCGTTACCTAGGTTCTCTTATTCAGAGCGATGGCGACCGGGATCGTGCGGTGAAGCACAGAATTGATGTGGGATGGATGAAATGGCGGCAAGTCACGGGTACAACATGCGACCCCAGAGTACCCCTCAAATTAAAGGGCATACTATACAAAACCCTAATAAGACCTGCTGTACTGTATGGATCAGCATGTTGGGTGACAAAAGCGACGTAAGAGAGACGACTGCATGTAGCGGAGATGCGAATGGTGAGATGTATGTGCGGTGTGACAAGAATGGATAAAGTAAGAAATGAATACATTAGAGGAAGTTTGAAAGTTGCGCCAGTGTCGAAAAAGTTAAAAGTTGCACCAGTGACGGAAAAGTTAAGGAGTGAACGGCTGACATGGTATGGACATGCGAAGAGGCGGGATGAAAGTAATGTTGTGAGAAAAGTTTTAGGTATGAATGTTGAAGGCTTAAGGGGTAAAGGAAGACCAAAGAAAAGATGGATGGACTGCGTGAGGCATGACATGGATAGTCTAGAAGTGACGGCAGAGATGACGTCTGATAGGATCGTATGGAAAAAGATGACATATTGCGTTGACCCAAAGTAATTGGGATAAGAGCAAGATGATGACGAATACCTTACATACCTTAGCGATAACAAAATAAATATTTACACATATAATTTGAATAGAGTGTGTCATATAAAAACACTGACAAAATTTGGTTACGTTAGATTCGCACTGTCTTCCATACCAGTGAAAAACTTTATCACGATAAGAGAGTATCCTCCAATATAATCACATGTATTGCATTTCACACATATCACTCAATATAACTAAATCTAATTAACTAAAAAAAATATCAAAAATAATTAATTATGAATGTGGGTGACGGTAGATTTCATCATTTACAGTGAGCAACGGGATGATGTACACAATGTCAGTAGTATGAAAAACACTTATATGCAAGAATAACAGGCAGTGATCGAACACCCCCTTCGAAAACCGAATTAAGCGTCCGTCAGATTGGGCCCCACCTTCAAGGTGCCGGACGATGCGGGCAGCGAGAATATGCACCAGCAGCTTGCCCACATCGTTCAGCAGCAGGATAGGTCTCAAGGCCAACGGCGAGTCCGATAACTCTCCCGCACTCAGGGAACTGTTCAGCCGCTAGACGCACGGAGCTTACTCAGCGCCGCATGAGACTCCAGGGATCACGGTCGAGACCATTCAACAACTCCCGCCAACTCTCGTCTTTGGAGAAACGGATGACCAGCCTGAAGGCAGACCGCGCACTGCAGTAAACCTCGTGTAGCTCACCCTCTCGCTCATCATCGTGGCGCCGCCACCGGCTGCGTGTGTAGGATCTTTGAGCACTAATACACGCCGCACGACGGTCCGCAAGCTTTGGGGACCACCAGTAGACTCCCTGCTTCAGAGGTAAACGCCATGCTCTGGGCAAGGCCGCATCGCGTATCTGCTAGCTCCGTTCGCCCTGCGAACCCTACCGGCGTCCTGAGGGGATATCTCCATCCGAATATAAAGATACGCCAGTTCCTCACTCGTTGTGCGGGCGCGGGGCTAGCGAACGATAAGTCCACTACCGACCCGCCCTGCGGACGCACATCGTCAGCGTCTCATCATACTCCTAATCTTATCTCCATTACTTTGAGTCGACGCAATATATACTGGTACACATTGCAATCATTATTGGTAATAGTTTTATGACCGGACACCTGCCTTTTTTTTTTTTTTTTTTTTGCGGTGGGCCATGGACGTCGCACCCCGCCAAGTCGGTCCGGGGTGACGGAAGAGGCGGCGCGCAACCCCATTGACCCACCCTCCAAGCACCTCTTCTTCGCCGTGCGAGCCACCGGTACCCGATTTTTGTCTTCGGTGGCCCGCTCGGCGGTATGCCCTCTCGGGCTCCTCTCTTGTCGATGCCCCGACAGCTTACGCCGTCGAGGCGTCGTCCTCACGCGGTGGCCTCACGTCGGGTGACCGGACAATTCCCCGGTCCGATCACCCGAAGCCTCGGTTAGGGCGGCATCAGGCGCAGGTATTCGCGCCTGCGCCGCCCCGGCCGCTGACGGCGGCCCGGGTCACGGGAATCCTCCCGGACTCGTTCCGCCGTCTCCTTCTGCGAGATGACAGCCTCGCAGAAGGCGGCGACCGCGTCCCAGTTCCTGACGCTGTCGACCATCGCCCTCGCGACAGCCGGCAGCGTCAGGTCGGCACCGATAACAGCGACGAGGTCACGGCGCTGTCCGTCCCAACTCGGACACACCTCCAGCGTGTGTTGCGCCGTGTCCTCGTCACTGCTGCAATGGTGGCAGGCCGGAGTCCACTCCCTATACGCGACCGTGTGCAGGTACAAACCGAAACACCCATGCCCCGATAATACCTGCACCAGCCGAAAGGAGAGGACTCCGTGCCGCCGCTCCATCCATTCCATCAGTACGGGCCGGAGGGCCTTGACGGTAACGACACCGTGTCTTGGCCTCTCCAGCCGCGTAACCCAACGGGCGATGACGTCTCGGCGGGCGTCCTCGCGCCAGGTGGCTATCTCGCTCAACGATGGGGAGCCACCTTCATCGCGCACTGAGGTAACCCGCCGGTAGAGGTCGGAGAGCATCTCCGCCTCTAGGTCCCACGGGGGTGTCCCGGCCAATAGGCATGCCGCCTCCGTAGACACCGTGCGGTACCCGCGAATGGCTCTGACCGCCATGGCTCGCTGTGGTCTCCACAGCACCGCCCTGAGCTGGGCGTTCAGAGCCCTCGCCCACACGGGTGCGCCGTACATGGCCATTGAGCGGATCACCCCCGCATACAGCCGTCGGCCCTCGAAACTGGGTCCGCCCACATTCGGCATGAGCCGAGAAAGGGCGGACGCCGCGCCGACCAGCCGGGGAGCAATTTGACGAAAATGCTCCCGGAACCACCATCGCCCGTCGAGCACCAGACCCAAGTACCTCATATGGGCCTGGATACTGATGTGGATGGAGTTGACGACTAATGAGGCGCCGATGGGCAGCCTCACACGGGGCCCATGGAATAGTAGGGCCTCCGTCTTGTTTAGGGCCACCCTGAGCCCCAGCGCCTCAATTCGCCTGACCATCTCCTCGGTGCCGAGAGTGGCCAGGCTCGCCGCCTCTTCGAATGTCCTGCCCCGGGCTGTGACGAGCGTGTCGTCAGCATAGCAAATAACGCTCAGCCCGGGGGGGAAACTCCCTCTCAACGCCCAGTCGTACCCGATGTCCCACAGAGTCGGCTCCAGAACCGACCCCTGCGGAACACCGCACGACATGGGCGTCCGCACAATGTCCCCTGCGGGGCTCGCGTAGAGAACACTGCGCCCCTCCAAATAGTCTGCCACCAGCCGCCTGAGGTACAGGGGCACTCCATGGAACCGGAGCGCCTCCCTGATGCAGCTGAATGGCAGACTATTGAAGGCGTTGGCGATGTCCAACGACACCGCCAACAGCACTCCTTTGCCGGCGACAGCCTCCGCGGCCGTCTGCCTCAGGCGTAGCAGGGCCCCGATGGTCGAACGCCCCCTCCGAAACCCACCGGACACCTGCCTGGCACCAACTCTCCTTGGCAATATAAATTTTAATCAAATGTCATCAGGTCGCGTTGGTTCAGGTCGCTAAGAAGCACTTAGTCGTCCTTTACGACATCTACAAATAAGAGATGGCACTGACACAGCACCTTTTACATAGTCATAAGGTCCATCAGCTTCTTTATATAAATAACTACATACTGCTAATTTTGTTGGCTTTAACAGTTTCCGAAAGAGGACTCTCAACATTCTTAGAGTTGCTGATGCGGTATTCTGGAGAGGAAACTGAGTTTACTGAAATAGAGGTGATAGAAGAATTATCAACGATATTAATAGCTGGTAACGATACGACGGCTGTTGCATCCTGCTTCATAAGCGTGATACTTTCAAGACATCCCGAAGTGCAGCAAAAGATTTGGGCGGAGTGAGTTTGTATTTTTCGATTTATTTTTAGTCACGCTTTTATATTTCTGAACGAGTAAATGTAAGTATGCTGTGATTTTTATGTTATTATACATTAAGAATACAAGTGACTAAGGATCAATCGGATCAATCGAATTTTTATGGATTAAGAATACAAGCGGCTAAGGATCAATCTGTCTGTGTGATGACGGAGTAAGAATACTATTCACCACCCCATATCTTACCCGTGGGTGATCGTACAAGACGACTAAGGGATATAAAACGCATATAACATCTATACGAGAGAAGGAAAACTCGAAACAAAATCCTATACCAACACGTCTGACCAGCGCGGTATAGTAGGTTAATTTCCTTCCCATTACGGAGGAGGCCCGAGCCCAAGAGTGGGACGTTTATGGGCTATGATGATGATGATGAAGGATCAATCTGGTGAATGGGTAAAAATACTGCCCGAGGATCATCAAAAGTAAGAACACCAAGTGTAATCGAATTTGCTAAGTACGGCAATTAACTCATTATTCTCATTACCGAGGTCTATGTCCAACAACTCTGCCTCTCCCGTTATACTGAGGCATCACCAAAACAGAATAGACAAAAGACTCTTCTGAGTTATTAACTGACGATTATAGCATTAAGCTCTAACGGGAGATCATATTTAACGATGGATATCGATAAGTTACCGAATAAAAAGTTAGTTCTGAGTTATTATATTCTGATTACGATAATGATAATGTTTAATTGAACAGGTTGCGAGATGTATTTGGAGATTCAGATAGGTCTCCAACTAATGAAGATCTGCTTCGTCTCAATTATTTGGAAGCTGTGATTAAGGAGACTTTAAGACTCTACACTCCTGTGCCTGTGATATCTAGACAAATAGATAAAGAACTAAATTTACGTAAGTTTTCTATTTTCTCATTAATTTACAAATCATTATATCACATAGAAGTCTGAAAAATCTAAATATGGAGCCTCCATAGCGAGTGTTGCGAGTTTAATTATCTGTTCGATTCACAAAGTACAATTGCGAGTTTAATTATCTGTTCGATCCACAAAATACAGTTGCGAGTATAATTGTAATTTGTGTCAGTTAATTTTATTTATGAGGTACCCTGTGGCATAACGATATTTCCTTTAGCGCAATCTCTTGTCTTTAAAAGAAGTGCTAGTCTCTATTTTTGAAAGATTGTAATTTTGTCGTTGTTTTGGTAGTACATGTCTAGCTGTGGATTTGATCTAAGGTATAAATAAGCAGCTATTATATATCACTCCAAAGAAATAAAAATACCTAATTTTAATGAGCAAAAGTCCCTTGCCAGACAAAATCTTAGAGAGCACTTTTAACAGTAATATGGTTCTAGACGGTAAAATACGTTATTGTTTAGCAAATTTTCGTTATTATTCTAACGTAATCCAGTGGTAACCTTTTACTATAATCCGACCGTGAATGCGTTATTATAAACAGTAGATATTTAAATGAAAACTTCAAATAAATAATTTAGAGTAGTGTATTTAAAAAAAGTCATAACTAGTTCGATAGAGTATTGAAAGTTTTAATTGTATTGGTTGCAATACTATATTTTTACATTCATTCGTCTGATCAGCGTACATTTCTTTGTCCACTCAGTGTGGTGGTGTTTGACCGATTTGGGAGATCAGTGATTTTTATTCATAATACGTTCGAATTAAGCGTAGCTTGTGTAAACCAGTCTTTCATTTTCGAATGTACATATATTCAACCCTAAATATAAATTATAAATTATAAATATTGCTTCTGCAGTTCCAAGAGGTAAAAGCGTTTTAGTCAATTTCTTTCTGAATTTTATTTTTCAAATTTCAAAATACTTAACTAGTTTTTGAAATATTTGTAAATATTTAAAGTCCTTTTGGTTTTTAGTTTTATTTATAATATTTAGCATTTTTACGAGCGTCACTATATTTTTTTCATTAAACTTCATTTTTAATGCTTGTTTCAAGTGAAATGACACCTCATTCATATTTTGTCGAGACTGCTGAAAAAGTTACCAAAAATGACTATACTATTACTAGTGATCATTGTATTAATACAAACCATATTATAAAATAATAGAATAAGATCAACAGCTGGAAGGTATTATTTGACATAAGAATTTTTATTAATTTCTAATGTTCACGCGAGTATTACACATTTGAAATAAAACTATGGATTCTATCGCGTTTGCATTTTGAATTTTAAATTCCCGACGTCTCGAAAACTTTATAGTGATCATGGTCACAGGAGGACTTCCTTGTCCTCCCGTGACCATGATCCGTAAAACTATTATTATTTCAATAATTTTATTGTTAGTAATCTGCTGTTAGAGAGAAGTCTTGAACAGGAAGGATAATGTCAAAACTGCGTTTAGTACGCGGGATATGCGATTGCAGCTGGTAGTAGAAGTTCCCAAAGCATGTGCTTATAAAGGTATTACCTTTGGTGATTTTTAAACTGTTTTTTGTGAATCCCACTAGAAGTAATGAATGGTGACATATTATATTCTTAATACTTTATCACATGGGGAGAAAGAAGCTGAGAACAGAGACGGTGACGGTAGTTGACAATGCTTCCCTTAACTCACTATACTGATTTAACAGCTCTTATATTTATAAAAATAATTTGCAGCATCAGGTTTTAAAATAGTATCGGGTACTGGAGTTTTAATAAACATCTGGGCTATACATCGCAATCCACGGTATTGGGGTGATGATGCAGAACAGTTCAGACCTGATCGGTTCTTAGATGCACCCCTGAAGCATCCCGCAGCATTTATGCCTTTTAGTTTTGGCCCCAGGAACTGTGTTGGTAAGACTTTTTATCATAATATAATCGGAATATTTTAAAGTCTTATATATGTTTTAGCTAATAGAAGACAGTATTTGGGATGATTCAAATTTTATGCCAGAAATAAATATTATAATGAAAAGCATAAAAAAGCTTACCTCATTATGACTATAGCTGAAAGAAAAATATAACATTACTAGCTTTTGCCCGCGGCTTAGCCTACGCTAAAAATGACAATATAAAATTATATTACTTTTTTTTTTTTCGTGTGGTGACGGAGTAAGAATACTATTCACCACCCCATATCTTACCCGTGGGTGATCGTACGAGACGACTAAGGGATATAAAACGCATATAACATCTATGCGAGGAAAGGAAAACTCGAAAAAAAACCCTATAGCAACACGTCTGACCAGCGCGGTGTAGTAGGTTAATTTCCCTCCCATTATGGAGGAGGCCTGAGCCCAACAGTGGGATATTTATGGGCTGTGATGATGATGATTACTAAATTATCCCAAAGGTACACATTATCGGGGTTAAAAGTATGTACATCCTATATGTTAATCCAAGAAATCGTCTAGTTGTCTCCCAATTTTTGCCCAAATGTGTTCCACCGCTTACGCGTGTTTGAGTAACAAATATTGTAACACCTTCATAAACTTTCAAGAGCTTTATTGACCTGGGTCAACTTCGCCAGATACCGTTTGGTCAACAATTACATTCTCAAGGATAGTTAGTGTCAGGGAGGTGACCGTTCATTAAACTTTTGTAATAGATACGAGTACATATTGCGTCGACCCCAAGTAATTGGAATTAGAGCAAGAGAATGATGAATCCTGATCGTGGTATTATATTGTAGCGATTTATTAATTTAAAAGAAAAGAAACCAAAACTAATACTACTAGACGATCAAAATACAGCCACACCTAAAAATTCTGGTAAAAAAACTTAAAAAGAACATTATTTTTGGCTTACCACAAAGTTGCAAATTGTAATTTAAAGAGAAACATTTTATAGAAACCAACTATGATGACCCAGTCGCCTTCGTAATAGTATATCTATATACATAAAAAAATGCAGTCGAATTTAAAACCTCTTACTTTTTGAAACTGAAAAATAAAATGATAGAATTAAATATAAAACTGAAATAACTAATCAAAATAACTATCATCTGAATATATTATATTTTATTCTTTTACAGGCTACCATTTTGCGATGACATCTATTAAAACAGCAATATCAAGTATTATACGTAATTTTAAGATATTACCGCCGAACAACCTGCCCTGCTCTGAACAACCACCCATACGTCTACAATACGATCTAATGATGAAGGATGTTGACAATTTTCAATTGAAATTGGAACGTAGATGAAATTAGTGATATTTTTACTATCCGCAGCAAATTTTAATTCTCTTAAAATAATTTTAATGGTTAAACAATATAATGGTTACAAATAGAAATAAAACTTATACACTTTTGAGTATTCGTGGTTGCGCAAGAACTTTCCTCTTGTTACCTCGCTACCTCGTTACGTCGCTGAAAAGTTTTCGATACGTCAGGAAAGTTAAAACAAAAGGACGATAAAATTCAGCAAAATACTTGTATTATGTATGTTTAAGAATACGTTTTTTTTTTGTTTCAATAACCGTATTTATTCACAAAATTAGTTTTAAAAAGCTTCAAGCGAACACGTGTGAGCTATACACACAAGTTATAAAAGTCCGGAGAACTCCGTTTACGTTATGGGATCATCAATGTATAAACAGGCTGACGGCGTGGATTTTTGCTGCGACATTTTTACTACCATAAATAATATGTATTTAAATGCAGACCGAAAGCCTGGGTATTAGCAAGCATTAATTCTATAAAAAAAATTTACATAACACAAAATTATTTGCAAACCCAAAATTAAGTTCCAAACACAAAATTATTTGAAAACTTCTAATTTTAAAATATATACGTAAATGTGTAATTGTATTGTAAATTAGTTTATATTATTAGAAAATAAGACCAATGTGAATAAATACCTAAGTAATGATTTGTAATTTTGTTATCAATAAAGAATATACAATACATATAGTTAAACTCAGCTGTATTAAGTAGAATCAATATTTTAAATTAAAATTAAGACTAAGTTTTCTTTTTTTTTCTTTATTTTTTATTGCTTATGGTGGCAAATGAGCAAGCAGCACACCTGATGGTAAGTGTTACTGCCGCCCATGGACCTTCGCTATACCAAGGGTATAGCTAAGCCGCTGCCTACCAATACAAACCACAAACCCACAAAGTTGGCCTTCCAGCTCTCTCGCTTACCGAACGAAGCGCAATAGCACTTTACCATTACTCAGACGTCGATTTTCTGCGAGAGTGTGGTACTACCCCGGACGGACCGTCCCGCGGCTGCAGACAGAGAACTGTCAACAGCGTGGTCCTACCACTTTTAAAACATATATCTTTCTTAACATATATCATTACTGGCGACATGTGCTGTAAATCTTTATTTTCAGACACTTTGGAATATTAGACGAAAAGATCCTCCTAAGTTTTCCAAACCTTGCCCAGCAGACTTTTTGAGGAAGAAATTAATCATAAGAAGGCCTTTCTGTTCCAAAAAATTACCTGCTTTTGGGCTCTTGGTTTTCTCTCCCCAAATCCATATTATCCCACTTTTAGTTCATCGTCCGTTTTTGAAGATGCGCATGGCTTTCGAGATGCCTTCGTATAAGGCCTCCGTTACATCGTCAAAGTATGTCAAAATCGATGTGTAAACCTGTGTGACTTTCAACGCAACCTACAGACCGAATTGTTTATTAATTCTGAGTATAAATAAAGTACGCTACTACAATTGAGACACTAATTATTCTATAACTTCTAGAAATATACATTGATATTCTATGTCTCATCGGATTTTGCTCAATTCTTCTTCCAACTCGAGGATATTTTTATCATTCCTAGGCGTCCAAATATAATATATGTTACTAGGATCCGAAGTGAGTTTCTTTTGGTAGCCACTTAGCGGTGAGATTTTTAGCACCCCTTGCTTACTCTATTGTTGACTAAACGGCATTAGATATAGTTGGCCCAGGTTATTATAAGCCTCTTGGTCATCTTTCATGGCATCAACGAGTAGTGAAGTGTAGAAAGTTCCGTCAAAATTTCATATTTTTTGTTTCACTAATTTCGGCTCGACCTCGAAGTCAACCAACCTGTTTATATATAGATAACCTCTTTCGTATCTGTTTAATGAGTTTATATCCTTTTTTTGCAACAAATTAATTTATTTTTTAATGTGTCTGAATATAAATTTAAGCATAATTATCTATAAAAAATATTTCCGTGTGATTCTTTTAAATACAATTCACCACTGCATATCTTGACTGTGAATCTCGTAAAAAATGTCTAAGGTATATAATATGCATATAACATTTATGCAAAAGAATTTAAACTCGAAATATAATAACTGGTCTGACCAGCGTTGTATAGTGGGTCAATTTCTCTCCTATTGTTGAGAGGCATTAGCATCTAACTCTGCAGTGGCATCAAATCAATCTCACCATACACACAGCATCGCCTTATTGCGAGTTAGCCTGGGCTTTGCCGTTAGTCTGTGATGCCTGACCAACCTTTGACAGCAATCTTTTTCGCATTTTATTATCGTATGTGATCCACTTTTCATCACCAGCTATCAATCTCTTTAAAAACGGTTCGGTTTCATTACATCTCAAAAAGAATCGCAAATGAGTACACGGTTCATTAGGTTTCTTTCTTTGAGCTCATATGGCACCCAAATATCGAACTTTTTTATATACCCAGCTTTTTGCAAATGGGTCAAAACTGTTTTTTTGTCAATTCCCAGATCCTCAGTTACCTTGTAACTACTGATATGTCGATTTTGCCCCATTTTTTTTTTCAAACTGCCGTCCATTTTATCCTTGATAGGGCAACTAGAGCGAGGTGCATCTTTGAGAACAAAATTCGTTTAATCCAACTTATTAGTTGGATTAAACGAAAGTGCTTGTTTTTTTCTTTTCAGTTTTTTTATTATGTACGTAGTTTGGGTTATTTTTTACGCAGTCGGGTTTTTTGATATTTTTTTTTTATTTTATACTTTTTAGTTATGAATACCTAGGTAGCTATGGTTATCTTATTTATTAATAAGTAGGTAAGTAACTAACTATATATAGTTTTTCGACTGAAGTTGAGTACTAAATCGTTAGAAATTAGAGAAGGGCGACCGCGTAAGACATTTGATACTTTAGGTAGGACTATCTATGGTATATTGGAGAATATACCTACTAGATACTTCAGTATATGTCCATCCACATCCAGTTATATGAATTTTTCGTCTTTTCATCGTAAATTTCTACTGTCTAAAAACCTATATGTGAGAAAGGTTGTTACGAAACTTTAAATCAATATAGATCCTAAACGGCCAGTCAAATCGAAAAATGTTGAGAGAAAACTAATAATGATTTTTAAATACCTATTCAACGATACCCCACTCGACATAGTTTGTTGACTTTAATTTTTTTAATTTTCACAATATGGCGTCCAATAGTCGCCATATTGAACTTTATGTGTATATTATACACACGTCACTTTATGTGTATATTATAACTACATGCAATTTTGGAAGCCCAACTGGGTGGATTAAGGCGCCCGGTATGAGAAAAATTTGAGGAGTAAACTCCAGTCGTGCGTCGGAGCTGACACACACACTTTTTTTTTGCGGTGGCTATGGATGTGGTCGCGCCCCGCCAAATCGGTCCGGGGCGACGGAAGAGACGGCGCGCAACCCCGGGGGCAGCGAGGGGCAGCGACCTAACTATACCCTTAGTATAGCAAAGGTCCATGGGCAGCAGTGACACTTACCATCAGGTGTGCTGCTTGCTCATCTGCCGCCATAAGCATTAAAAAAAAATTGGTACAGTGTTGTCAGTGTACTGATGTAGGACAGTGAAATGTGATAATAAAATATATTTATAAAAAATTTGACACTTTTTTATTGTTTTATTGTTATTAATATATATATATACACTCATTTGCAAAAAAAACGGGCACCTAAGCAATGAACCATTTCAAATGTTAATATTTCTTTGTTTGATAATTATAGGTAGTTTTATCCACACAATTTGGTAAATTAATAAGAAAATAATCGTTTTCATCAGTATTTCATAAAATTTAGATACAATTTATGGGAAATAATGCTAAACCTCGCTAGTAGTGTATATTCGCTAGTAGTGCATATGCACATGAGCATATGCTCATGAAGTAAAAATAAAAAAGTTTTTTTGTTTGTTTTTCTTTAATAAAGTAAAAGCAGATAAATGTTTAGTATCGAGTGTGACCCCCTGTAGCTAAAATCACAGCTTGAATTCGTCTGGGCATGCTAGCGAGTATATCCCGGATACTTGCTTGCGGAATACGTTCCCACTCCGCAGTAATCACATTCTTCAGCTCTCTGATGGTCTGCGGAGCCGGGTGTACTGATCTCACACGCCGTTTCAGAACGTCCCAGACATGCTCTATGGGATTGAGGTCGGGACTTCGAGCTGGCCAATCCAAACGACGAATGCCGACCTCTTGCACATACGCATTAACATCGCGGGATCGGTGGGCGCGAGCATTGTCGTCCATAAAAATCGAGTCTTCACCTAGAGCGGCCAATGCGGGTTGTGCATGAGAAATTAGAACTTCCGTTATGTATCGATGCCCAGTCAGTGAGCCGTTTTCAATGAAGACTAACTCTGTACGATCCATTGAATTTATTCCTGCCCAAAACATAACAGAGCCCCCACCATAAGGTGTGATTTCTTCGAAACATGCCTCTGCAAAGCGTTCTCCTTGTCTTCTTAGCACTCGCCGACGTCGATCTTCACCGAACAGAGATATCCTGGCTTCATCAGAGAACAAAACCCTATTCCAATCGTCTTGAGTCCATGATTCACAATTTCTAGCGAACCTAAGCCTGTGAACTCTGTGCTCACGGAGTAATTTGGGGCCGCGGGCCGGGCGGTGACTGCGTATATTGGCAGCGAGAAGCCTCCTCCTGACCGTCCATAGACTAATATGCACATTTCTTACTTCTTGGAGGTTGTTCTTAAGATCCACATACGAAGATTTGCGATTTCTCAATGCGCGACTCACAAGAAAACGATCATCCCGTGGTTGGGTACATGGTTTTCTTCCAGAACCAGGCCTTCTCTCGACGGAACCAGTCTCCTGATATCGCTGCCAGGTCCTTTGGACTGTCGAGCGACTAACATTTAGCCTCCTAGCCACGAAACATTGGCTGCAACCCTCTTCAAGCAGCGCGATAATTTTGGTAGCTTTTACCACTTTATCTACCATTTTTGATACAGCCAAACAGCATTAAATAAAGCTTTGACAGTCAAGGATATGAAATTAATCGATAAAAATTGAATAAAAGTTATGAAAGTCGATGTTAACTTCTGGAACTTCGCGCCAAAAATGTAGGATAAAAAGGGGTTTTCTGTAAAAATGAACATCAAATGAAAAATTGAATTTAGAACGTACTTTTTTAAATACCACAGCATTTTTAAAACCGGCCAGTAACGTGTACAAACGATTGAAACCTTTTTGGTATTGTATCTTTTTAAATATGAATGAAAATCAAAACCGCCCGTTTTTTTTGCAAATGAGTTTATATATATATATTTTATTTTTTTTTTCTCCATGTGGTGACGGAGTAAGAATACAGATCACCATCTTCATCATTTTCTTACCCGTGGGTGATTCATCTTACCCGTGGGTGATCGTAGGAGACGACTAAGGGATACAAAAGGCATAAAACATCTATGCAAGAGAAGGAAAACTCGAAATAAAACCCTATACCAACACGTCTGACCAGCGTGGTATAGTAGGTTAATTTCCCTTCCATTATGGAGGAGGCTCGAGCCCAATAGTGGGACATATATGAGCTGAGATATATATATATATATGTTTTTTTATTCACATTCATTTTTTTATAGTAATATGGGGTTTGATTGACGCAAGCGAGACCGCAACCCACCGCTTGATTTTTTTTGTATAAAATTCAAGACCACTGCTATATGTAAAAATAGGCTTCATTTTTATGTGCACCTTCATTATTATTTTAAAATACACATCGCAATATATTTTAGGGTCCTGTATGTTCTAATGAAATACGGAACCTTTATCACTAGGATCACTTGTATATTTGTCTGTAAATCTATCACAGCCTAGTCAATTTTGAAGCGCATAATTCGAAATCTTAAAAAATGCCAACAATATTGTGCCAGCTGAGGCACATTTTTTTTTTTTAATTTAAATAAACAACTCTTGAAACTATATGGTATGGATGGATGACACAAGATAGTCTTTACCGTGCTACCACGGAACAAGACTACAACTGGCGCCACCCCTTTACCTGCCCATCAATTTCTCAGCCAAATCGCCAAAGGGTTCACCAAGAGAACGAGCAACAACTCTTCCCCGGGAAATGTACAACATCCACCGCTACCACCAGCCCATCTGCCAAGCGCAGCAACCATGAGACCACTCTCTCACTAGTGACAACATGAGAGAGGCCCACAAACCTAACGTAAGTGAGTATACGATATGCGACCAGTGCACCGTGCCACTCGCGAGCTCCGACTGCCGAAAGGAGGTCGCTCGTTTAGTTTTATTCGTCTCTTAAACAAGTTTGTGCTAGGTGGCGCGATTAGTGAATACTTCGTTAACATTTTTCCGCTTAGCACGTATGATAAACTGAAGTACCGTCATATTGGTTTATTGGTCGGCATTTATCGGCATATATTTAATAGTATAACAAGATGGTTATTGAGGGAATGTTAAATTTGTATGATCGAATCGTCGCCAATACCCGCACGGCACAGATGCCGCGCACAGACAACAGATGGCGTGACTTGTTGACAACGTGAACAATATTGATAAATTAAAGGTCTTGTTATAAATATCAAAAATATATTCATTTTTATCTAGTTTTAAAACAAATAGATTTTTAAATTGATAACTTGTAATGTTTACGTGACTATTACAGCTTTGAAATAAAATTATTTTTGCGAATTTTATGACGATTTTATTTGATTTTTGATTGTCCAATAAAAACTTTAACTTCAACGTTCACGAAAGCTCTAAAGTTAAATACAAATACGATAAAATACGTAAAAATAGTTATATCTAACTTATTTTTAAGTTATTACATGATATAAATGAAAATTGACCATTGGCTTCTGTCTCTTTAACTCATAAGATTTTAGGCATAAATTTAGGCATAATTTGTGAAAAAAAAACACAAAGCAGTCATGAGGATTGCCAACAGAAGTGAAAACTTAAACTTATGAAAACAATGAATATTATACATTAAAATAGGATAACAAGTACGTATTTCAGCTAATTTCACGATGCTCACACTGTTTACTTCGTTGCATAGCAAGAATACCACGCACATGTGCTTAGGATCTATCGACTAACTCTCTTTCTCTCTCCTACTTTCTACCTTTGCGTATCTTTCTTTCTCTCTCCCTCTTGTGTTGGAATATTGGACGCTATTCGTTGCCAACGCTCGCACTGACCTGTACTACGCGCATGCGTTCGAGTGCCATTGCGTTAAACGTTTAACGCAACCTTGTTGGAAGTCGCATTAGAAGTTTCACTTCAAAAAAATGATGTTTACTTATAGACTACAAAAAAATGGTGATTATGGTCTAGACATAACTTGATTAATCTTTAATTACTATAGCACACAGTCTTATTGAGAAATTATTTTAACATCAATTGTGACAGTAATTTAATGAATAAGGTACAATCTTGATGGTACGGAATCCGTGTTCTACTCGCTCTTGACCACTTTTTTCAAATCACTTATGGTACTGTCTATATATATATATATTTGGGAATACATAAAATTGACGATTTCTAAGTTCTCAGACCCTGTTTAGTGATCAAGTTGAAAGCATTCAGTTCTTTCTAAATTGTGCAAAATGTTAATCATTTACTTATTGATTTTAATTATTACATTATGGATCCATCAAAGATTGAAGAACAGGCGTATATATGAAATGGCAAAACACATTCCCTCCGGCCTGAGATCCTTGCCTATCTTGGGACACATTTATTTATTTATTGGATCTAATGAGAGTAAGTACATATATACCTACTAATATTGAAACCTAATAATTGTTGGTGAAAGTGTGCAGTGAATGACTGTTTGGTGGCGGCAATGAATACTACCAACTCTTACATTGTTCGTAGTTATCGTAAAAGATAACTAAGAGCTTAAAACATTAATTAACAACTACGCAATATCACGTAGTTAGCTATCATGTAAGGGGCCGGCTACGCAATATTACGTATAACTTCGCTATGAGTTAAATGGAAAAATATGGTAATTGGCCTCTGGTATATGAGTATTATTATACGTTGGCACCTGGAATAATACTCATATAAAAAGTAGTAACTTTATTACTTAAAAAATTGGAAATTTTAAGGCACTTTGGCTTTGTCGCTACCATCGGTGTCGACCTGACGCTGTCGGCCATCGTGATAGCGATGGTCGACAGAGTCAGGAATTGGAACGTGGTCGCCGTCTTCTCTTATTTCTTGTGCAAACACGAAAAGGTTTAAAAGGAACAGTCCTTTTAGCAGTAGGTGAGAAATTTTCTAAATAATGAAAATTATTCAACGGAACACGAGCTGCAGGAATAGCTGGTGATGGTGAGGGTTCTACAGGTACGTCAGCTGGTATTAATAACTAAGGGTTAGGTGGTGAAATGGAAGAATGGACTCATCCAACGTGTTTAACCCTAAATGAATCTTAACGAAATGTCAGCAACCTCATATTAAATGTCTGATTTCAAAGTCGAAGTAACCTTTGTGCATTGTAAATTCATAAATTAGTGTGTAACCCTAATTTCTTGCGCCTTCTGAGCGTCTTTCGAAGACACTAATATTAGAATTCCATTTGGTCACCTCTATCCCCACCAGACATACCAAAATTGTAATCAGCCACAATATTGGATAATATTGCATATACGCAATATTACAACAAAAACATAACATTTTTATAAAAGTTCATTATAATAAATAAAGTATATATAATAAATAAAAAAGCAAATGGTATTGACTGCTGTTAACTACGCAATATTGCGTAGACTGTCATTTATTTGACGGCCACCAATTTCGGTTCAATGAGCCCCATCGCCATTCAGTGTGTTGATATCAACCTGGACCAATTCCATCTGTTGCCATCTGGTCAATAAATACATTCCCAAGGAGGGTTGACGTCAGACAATTGACCGATCATAAAACTATTGCCAAATTTATGCAATGTTTATGATAGAGGAAGAGCGCATTTTGTGTTTACAGCAAGTAATTGGGATAAGTGCAGGATGACGAACATGATGGTTATGGACGTGTATTTGTAGACGTTTTCTAAACCAAAAGAGTGTTAGGCTGACAGGCGTTTCTCCATAGTATTCGGCCATTCATAAATTACGTAAAACGTTGTTTGGGGGTGTTGACTGAATATTATAACTTCTTTCTATACAGGATGGAAGGGGTCCGCTCTCGAAAACAAAGACAGGTAACCCTACTAGTCCTACTTGTAATGATAGGCTAGAAAAAGAATTGATTCGGATGAAAAAAAATATTTTTTTTAACACGCGAGGTCGTTGAACTCTTGAACATAATATATGATCGTGAGTTTTGAATAAATTGCGTCTTTTCTCATCTGAGTAAAGTTACGTATTTTTTATGTTATTATATTACATGGCACTGTCCTAATACGATGGAATGCGAAAAAAAACTTGAAATATGTTGGGAAAAATTATTTTTCTTCCGAATCGATTTTTTTCTAGACTATCATTACAAGTAGGACTAGTAGGGTCACCTGTCTTTGTTTTCGGGAGCGGTCCACTTCCACCTGTATAGGCACTGGGGTAGTGAACCTGACATTACGTAAGATATTAAATTGAAAATTACTAATTTTGGTCAACACTGTGATAGATTAATAAGTTTAAATGCTATTTCAGTGAGTTAATGATACCTAATTGTAGTAAGAAGATTGTAATAAAAGATATTTTCAGAATAAACGGAGTTATATTTGATCAATAAGGCCTTTTCTTACAAAAAATCTTATTGAGGGTCAGCGAGGAGTAGTTTCAATCTTATGATGTCTTACGATAGGGGCCAAACTCTTCAAAATCCCTTACATAATTTATGAACGACTGCTTAGTTAATGTTTTATAAAATATGTTAAGTGAACGCAATAATTAATAAAAACCTGTTGCCCCGGACGGATTTAGGGGTATAACAAGACCATAGCCCGCCGCGTAAAAAAAAATCCTACTAATTTAGCTAAGGAAGAAAAAACTATGATATGCGTACTTTGTGTGGTATTATAATTGTAATCACATTTTAGCTCGAATGAAAGCCCTGCAAATTCTGGGACGTGACTCACTCAAACAAGAAAATGGTATGTCGGCTGTGTGGCTGGGGCACAAATTTTATACAAGTAAGTTTTTATACATATATAATTTATTTTATATATACTTTTATTTTTTTTACAGTTCAGATACGCCCCTATATTGGGCACAAACTTTTCACAATATGAAAGAAATTACACTGGAGCAACAGCATGGCAGTGTTTAGTATAACTCACGTTAAAGATTCAAGATTTAGATTATTTTGTCGATTGCGTACTAATACCAGATTACATACCAAATATCAATGTTCTAAGACTTTTCTTTTTTTTTGGCCTTCGTTCCTTCGTCCGGGGCGACAAAAGAGCGGCGTGTGATCGACAGATCGGGGCCGATCTCGCTAAGGTGCTGGCCGCATCGGTCTCCAACAGCTTTGCCGCATCGTCCAGCAAGGCCTCGGCCAACTCCGGAGACCGGCCCGGCATCTGCAAGAGTACCAGCTTTCCCTGCATCCAGGGAACTGCCCAGATACTAAACACATATTGTACAGTCCCCTGAGACGTGGACCTAGGTGCTCTAGGACCAGGGCCAGCAACCGGTGGGGTACATTGTCTCGCCCGGGAGCGGTAGAATTGACATGCAAACGCGCCACTGCCGCCCCTATATCCATCTCTGTGACGGGCGGAACGCTTTTGTGGTCAGCCTCTCGGTCACTATCCGGCAGTGCCATGACCGACACACTTAAAAATGCTAAAAAAAAGATCACGTGATTAATGGACGTCCCCATATGGGCTGTGATGTGATGATGATCTTTGCGCTTTACTTGGCTCGTCTTGCCAGGACACTACCGTTCCGGGTACAAATTCAAATTAAAACAAGAATTTTATTTATCTTAGCTTATGGAAGCCCACTGCTAGGCCCGAGACTCCTCCGAATAGAAAATATCATCCGTTATATTAAAGACAATTGATCCACTATGGTCAGACGGGTTTGATACAGGGTTTTACATAGAGTTTTCCTTCTCTTGCATAGATTTTATTACTAAATTATATCCCAGAGAGGTCTTTTACGACACCCACAGGTAAGAAATAAATTATAATAGCAACACTGCTTAATAGAGATGGGCGTTTTCAGATTTTTACGCAAACCGATACAAATTCGATTTCTGATATTTAAATCGATTTTAAAAACCGATTTCAGAAATCGATTTCCAGAGCGGTTGACGGAGCGGGTTTACTTTAGTTTCGATCGATATTCGATGTTTTTAGTTATTTTAGCGTAGCAAACGAAAAACGCAATCAAACGAACGCATTCAAAATATTTTTCTATAATTTCTTTGTTGATTGGATTTAGGTGTACGATTTTCCTTCATGCTTTATCTAGGCTTAACTAGAGTACTAGACTAGCAAAAATGTTTTGTTTTGGATATGATACAAAACTTTCTTGCGTATTTAAAAATCGTCATATTTACAATGATTTCATGATTATATTATATAATGTACATTTTTTTTGTATGGTTTTTTTTTATTAATCCCGATTACGAAGCGAAAATCTTACCTTTTTACATTAAATAGTTATTTCTTATTTATCATCAAATCGTATGTATGATACTAACATACGTTAGTATAGTATTGAATCGTAAAATACCTATCTAATTATATAGTTCACGAGATCACAAAAATAACATTACGCGCACACCGCACGTGTCACCAAGGTCAAGTGTGCAAAAACTCTCCCATAATTCAAAAATCTATTTAACAAACACAAAACTTAAACTACTATCATTAAGTATTGTGTAATATTATCATGGAAGTAGTTGCATTCCAATATAGATCTTATTCCCTGACTCTTGTAATTCTGTTTCGTTTCCATCTGCCATTCTGAGTTTCTTAGAAACCACCAAATTCCAAAACAGATGACAATTCACTTCATCTCTTTAACTGCACTAAACGATCGCTTAGTTAGAATGAAAGGAGGCGAATTTTAATGAAATTCGCTTTCTCTCATTCTGACTAAGCGATCGCTTAGCGGAGTGAAAGAGATAGTTAGTAAGTTTTCAAATATTGGTTTGGTTTGCAAAACTAGCAATAGAAAACGATTGCGCGATGATTAGATTTATTATTAGTTTGCGTTTTCGTCGTTTTGTTTTGATATATGTTGATTTAGTTTCTGCCGAAATACGTTTTCTAAAATCAGTTTGTATAGTGTTGAATATCGATACGATACGATTTCTGACTGAAATCCGATCTCAGATTCGTTTTGATATATCGGACGCATACCTACTGCTTAATTTGAAAATATTGGCTTCACTGTGATGCGCTTTTAAGCCTGTTTATATTTTTATACCTAAAAGAAGGAAGGAATTTTTAATATTAATTTCTCTAACAGTGGTCACTGATCCAGTCGCTGCAGAATGTATTGCAAAGTTCAGTCTTGAGAAAGATAGTTTAACAAATCTGGTGAGGCTGTTCATAGGAAACTCTTCGATATTCGCTTCAGGTAAGTTTTAGTAATTCTGGGACAGTTTCAATATTTTTCTTCTTTCTCGCAGGCTTAGGCACGTTCCATAGCTAAACTAGATAATAATAAGTGTAGTAAGATTTTTGGAGTAAGATGTTACGAGTTTTCCTTCCTTATACGATTCTCTCTAAAAAATTTCTCTTAGTATTTTCAAGTTCAAGTCAAGAAAGTGTTTTGCGTATTATAAATTATTTTTGTTGATAAAATGTCGAAATTTAACGATGAAATGGCTATAGGAAAATTATCACGGAAAATTTCTACCTAACATTGAAAATTACAGCTCAAACCGCTTTAATTGAGACGTAAAATAGGAAAATTGTGGATCAATTCACAATCATAAACAATCTGGTGAAAGCAATTGGAAAACTCACTACTAAAGTTGATAGACTTGCAGCATCAAAGGATGTGAATGAGGTAAAAGAATTACCTAAAATATCAACTATGCAGTGTGCGAACGAGACGTTTGTGATCTCAACAGAGGTGCCAAAGATATCAAACAATCATCATGATGTGACAGTTTGCATGGAACAAAAACCAACAAATCAAGCTAAGGGCGTAATAATAGAGGCAACTACTAGCAATAAAACTAATGTGACACTAGAAAGAGAATTTGTAGAAGAGAACGTAAATAATTATGACGACGGCTGGACGATTGTTAATCGAAAGAAGACAAAATTGCCTTCTAAGACTGTTTTAAAGGGGAGAAATGCGCAGATTGATTCTTTCCATGCGATTGAAAAAAAGAAATTTTTGCATGTTTGGTCTCTACACCCTGATACGTCATTGGAGGCAATAAAGGCTCATGTGAGGGATATTTGTTCTTCGGAAGATATAAAAATTGAAAAAATTATACCTAAAACTAAAAGAGACTACTCGTCTTTTATAATAGGAGTACCAGAGTCTGAATATAAGAAATTAAATAACATTGAAAGTTGGCCGATTAATACTAAATTTAATGAGTGGGTGTGGTTTCGAAACTCCCAAAAATCAATCAAAGAAGTGCAAGAAGGACAATAAGTCCGTGCAAATCTACTATCAAAATGTTCGAGGATTGCGTACGAAGACAGAAGTATTTTATACGAGTATGTTGGTTTCAACTTATGATCTTATCGCCATAACCGAATCCGGTTTGAATAATTCAATACAAGATGGTGAACTCATCCCACCTGGATATCATGTAATAAGATGTGATCGAGCTGATGGCAGAAAACAAGGAGGTGTTTTTTTGGCTGTGTCTTCTCGGTATGATATAAGTCAGATTCACATTGATAATGTAAACACGGCCTGTTTTGAGGTAGTTTGTGCAACTGTCAGTCAGAGAAATAGGATATTATTTTTATGCTGCGTGGTTTATATTCCACCTAATAGTAATTATTATGAATATATGCAATTGTTTCAAATTTTGGAAAACGTATGTATTAAATACGAATCAGTTATTGTGCTAGGTGACTTTAATTTGCCATCAGCTACGGAAGAAGTACGATACTATTATGAATTTTTTAACACGTTCTGTGGATTTTGGCAGGTAAATAACATATGTAATATTAATAATCGTATCTTAGACTTGGTGATGACTACGGTATTGGTGAATGACATAGAAGTTAAATTATCGAACGAAGCGTTGGTAGGTATCGATGCCCATCATCCTCCGTTAGATATTAAAGTAACGTTAAGATTGAGTCGACATCTAGGGCAAGTACAACATGGTATTGACACAGACGAGGAGTGGAATTCTGCCTGGAGATTTAATAAATGTGATTTCGTGGAATTATATGAACGCTTACGCTTGCTAAATTGGGACACATTATATGAAATTATAAATCCAGATCAAGAATTAACGTATTTCTATCGAATAATTAATGGCGTTATAAATGAAACAACACCTATAAAGCAAAAATATCATAACAAGAGTAGTAATTTTTCATATCCTGATTGGTACACGTCAGATTTAATACATGATATAAAAGCAAAAACGAGATTTCATAAAATTTACAAAGCAACTACTTTACAGAGTGATTACAAAACATTTTCTCACTATAGAGCATTGGTTAAAAGTAAAATCAAATCTACATATGAAAACTATCAGTCCTTGATACAAATGAATATTATCAAATATCCAAAATCATTCTGGAACTATATTAAAAACAAACAAAGCAAACGCACCAAAAATATTATAAAACGAGATAATGTAGCGGTTAATGATTCAGAAGGTGCAGAAATATTCGCTTCATATTTTCACACGGTATATAGCACCCAACGTCCTGTTTTGGATCCGATGGTGGCAGAAGAAATGGCAGGCCCAAAAGCGGGTGCGGCCAGGGTACACGTGACTGAATTCAATGAACGCGATGTACGCTCAGCGCTCAACCGCCTCAAGCCTAAGCACTCGGTAGGGCCTGATGGTATACCACCTTATATTGTAAGGGATTGCCGCGAGGTATTGTGGAAACCATTATTACACATCTTTAATTTATGCTTAAAAATAGGTCATTACCCGGATATATGGAAAACCACTAAGGTAACACCAGTCTCAAAAGGTTGCGCAAATGATAATATTACTGGTTACAGACCCGTAGCAGTATTATCAACGTTTGCTAAAGTTTTTGAATCAGCTCTTTATTCAGATATTTATAAACAAATCAGCTCTCGATTGACTGATAATCAGCATGGTTTCCGACAAGGAAGAAGTACGAGTAGCAATCTGTTATCATCTATGACGTACCTAACACCAGTCATTGATGCGGGTGGCCAGGTAGACTGCGCTTACTTCGATTTTCAGAAGGCATTCGATACGGTGGATAACAATATACTATTATCGAAACTATCATTATTGGGTTACACGCCGCATTTGCTCAAATTCTTTGCCAGTTACATTGCTGAGCGCCGACAATACGTAGAATACGCTGGTTACAAATCTAGGCCATATTATACCTTTTCAGGAATAAGCCAGGGATCAAATTTGGGGCCCTTGGAATTCATTCTTATGGTGAATGACCTGCCGAAAATCGTCCAAGATGCTAATTATCTTCTCTTTGCGGATGATCATAAAGTATATTTAACAATTAAGGATGCCTCGGATGCGGAGCGCTTGCAAAAAGATATTAACCGAATAGTGCAATGGGGTGTTACAAATAAATTGACTTTTAATATTTCCAAATGTGGCATAATGAGTTATAGCCGGGCAAAAAATCCACAACAATACACTTACAAAATTAATAACGAATCTATTCTGCGCTTAAGTCATACACGAGACCTGGGTGTTGAAATGGTGCCTGAATTAACGTTTCGTAAACATATTACCAAAATTTGTAGCAAAGCTTTCCGGAAGTTAGGTTTTATTTTGAGAATTTGTAAAGATTTTAATAATATTTCGGCTATCAAAATTTTATATAATACTCTCGTACGTAGTTACCTTGAGACATCCGCAATCGTTTGGAATCCCCATGAGTCTAAATACATCCTTATGCTGGAAAAAATTCAAAATAAATTCACCCGTTTTTTATACATGAAACAGTACGGAGTATATCCATTTTATCCGCTTATGTATCCAAGTCTCTTTGTGCTGGGTATGGTTGGTTATGATCGATTGAGCGTGCGCCGCGATATGTCATTAGCGTGCTATGTTTGGCGTGTACTATGTGGCCAGCTACACCACCCCGCCATACTGGCTATGCTAAACCTGTGTACACCAGCAGGCCATATGGTTATAAGGGGCCAGCGGCCCGCACTAAGCGTGCCAGGCGCCAGAACTAATATGCTCACTTACGCCCCCCTGACACGTGCTATTAAATTAATAAATACAATATATTATACAGTAGATATTTACCACTGCAGCCTGCGTGAATTCACAGACGTTGCATACAAGTGCGTTGCGTATAATTAGTAAATATATTTAGTTAGTACTATTGAATATGATAAAATATAATATTAAGCTATATTAATATTTTGATATTATGTTTTATTATTTAGTTCATTGTTATAATTATTTGTTTAAACATATTTTATTATTAATTTTAAAATTAATATTGCTTACTTACAATATCGCATAGGTTAGGTTAGGTTTAAATCCTGTAAAGGTATTGTAATTGCTACTTCTCAATAAATAAAATAAATAAAAATAAATAAAAGTTGCGGATAAGAGTAGAATGAAAATATAGATTCATTCATTCATTCATTCTACTCTTATTCGCAACTTGAAAGAAGGGAATTTAGTCATCTCTTATTGTAATGTAATAACCGAATAAGGAAACGGTAGCGACACATTGTAATCTGAGTCCTGCTATATTTTAAAATGATTCCCTCTGTTCTCCAGTTCATTGAATCTAAAAATGTTAATCTCATTTTCAGCTCGTATCTGGAAACCACGGCGTAAAGTATTGACACATTGCTTCGCACCGGCAAATATAAAATTATTTTTACCTTTATTCATAAAAAACAGTAACTTGCTAATTCAAAAGTTGGATACGGTCGCTGGGACAGGTGTGATATCTATTTGGAACTACTTAACGGCTTTTACCATTGATATCGCCGCAGGTAAGGTGGACGCCAATAATATTGGCATTTGTTTTATAGTAAAGAAGTGTCTAAGGAATTGATGGGAGTAAATAGATAATATTTTCAAATGAACACCCCAAGAGAGGTGACGTTAAAATGACGTTAATTGTTAAGGAGTTGCTATAGTACTTCATCAGCAGCTTCTACGAGAAGACGATGGGCGGTTAAATATTGTACTGTAACCCATCACTACATACATATGTAACACCTCCATTGATAATTTAATTAATAATATAAAAAGTTGCAAGGCAAAAGTAGTCGACATTATCCTTTCGGAACACCTATCACGATTACTTACGCTTTCTGTTAAAAAAAATATGTAAACTTAAAATGAGGCAAGTAAAAAACAAAGAAATATTTTAAATATTTAAGCAAATCTTATAAAATCTGTTATTAAAATAAAATTCAAGCAAATAAAGCTAATATTAAATTTTATGCGACATTTTCTATATTCGATGGTCTAAATTTTTTCAATATGTAAAAGTAAAAATAAGAAAATGGACGTTTCTTGTGAATTAAAAAAAGTGAAATAAACAAGGGCTGCTTTAAATTTCAACAGTAAACATTAAATTTCAAAATTATACCACATTATATATTAAAATCATAAAATTTTCCCAAAAGTATAAAATTACTAGTTCATAGTGCCCATCAAATAAATATAAAGCAATATGCCAGATATATATTATAATAGTACAAAAAACTGATAATGACTTGCCAAAATACCAAATAGCCACTATAAAAAGTAGAGAAAAAAAACTATAGGTATATAGCTCCTTCCCTCCGATCATTGCTTGGGTGCAGACGTGCATTTGGATTTAATTCAATTTAATTATAATACCTTCGTTTTAAATATTTATTAAATTATAAAATAAATATATTTAACTAATAAATATATTTAAATAAATCTATTGAATATTCTACATATCCTGGAATACGGGACGTCTGTCAGGAAGAAACAGGAGTAAACATTTAACACCAACAACTACTAGGATAGCATAAGCGGCACGAACAAATACAGTGAGTGGATCTGTGTAAGTACCCAAGATAAAAAAATAAATTATTACTATATTCGCAGTGCCCACCGTTTAATAAAATGTACTAGGCGCCCAGATCCAAAGGAGCAACTTATTTAAGTACGGAAGTTAAGATTTACTTCACTACGTCAAGTTCTCGTGGCGTATTGGTGAAACAATCGATCCGCGTTACACCTGTTCGTGGGTTCAAATCCTGTACATATATGTTTTGGCGATTTTATTCATCTTCGTGATTTTTAAAGATTTTGTGGTTTTTACCGATTTTTTTTTTTTTACACAAATTTGCGATTTAATTGATATATTGAGGATATTGATACAATGCCTCTGAAACGCACTCCACCAAAGTCGTTATCGCAATATGAATCGGAGCCTGAATTGTCGAGTCAGCCAATGGAGAAAGAAGTTTTGCTTACCTACCGCAAACGCAAACACGACCAGGTAGATGATTTTAATATGTTTACAACTGAAATTAAAGATTTATTCTTAAACCTTGAAAAAAAATTGAATCTCAAATACACCAATTTACAAACAGTGGTTAATGAAATAAAAGACTTGCATTCCTCTATGAAAAGTACAATCGATTATGTTTCTGGTAAATATGACGACCTTATGAAAGAATTTCAGAAATTTTCTACTGAACGTAAAGAAACCCAAGCTTACATACAGGTGCTGGAGGACAAGGTAGAAAACTTAGAAAACCTTCAAAGGGCTTCCTGTGTAGAACTGAGAAACTTACCATATAAATCCCACGAAACAAAAGAGCAATTATCAAGTATTATCATAAACACTGGTAAAACTGTAGGACTGTCAATACAATCATCAGATATACGAGATGTGTATCGCTTAAAATCGAAGTCAGTGACAAGTACGCCCATTGTTGTAAATTTCTGCACAATTATTATGAAAGAAAAATTACTGGAATCTGTAAAAACTTATAATAGAATCAATAAGGGTGAAAAATTGTCTTCTTCAAAACTGAACCTCGAAGGTCCAAACCAAATAATCTATATATCTGAAAGCTTAACTTACAAAACAAAGCGTTTATATTACCTGGCTCGTGACTTTTGCAAATCGAATAACTATCATTTCTGCTGGACATCGCACGGCAAAATTTACATACGTAAAAAGGAAGGTACAACGGCCTACCGTATTAATAGCGAGGCTGACATAAAAAAATTGCCAACTGAAGAATGACTATATTCTGCTATTCAGTCTGTTAATTTTATACATATTTTTTTAAATAAGTTTATAATAAAAAAACGTTTATTCTCTAAATTTGTTAATTGTATTCTATTATGCATGTCTATTATTATAATCTGGTTTGCAATGAAATTATACATATACTCTTCACAAAATTTATATGTTATTTTACACGTACAGACACTTTACACAAATCTACTCTTCAGTATCATTATCATTCATATATATATACATAAACACATATTCAGTCACAAACCGCGACTACAGTTTATCTTATACGAGGATTTATTTTATTAAATACATAGTTCGAAATACATCTGCTTAGTAATACGTTGTCGTTATAATGCTTTTGGAGACCAGCTAAATATTTCTTGTGTTCCCTTGAAGGCTTCTTTTGGTGACCATGGCTGAATTTCGAAGATATATGGATTCCATCGAATCGTTAAATATATCTAAATCATTTGTATGTTCACCAAATCAATGCTTTCATCATTTGCACGTGACGAAGGGAACATTGAATATACTTCACGTTAATATACGGAGTATCAATTATAATTTTGATGCCCTTACTGTATTTATGGGTTCTCTGGATGTTATATGTGACATAATTATTCTTTCGGAATGTTGGTTAAGCAAAGTACAATGTGTGCCTGTTTTAAGTGGCTACACTCCAGAAAAGTCTGTATATACGAATCAAAATGATGGTATTATAATATATATCCGATCCGAATTAAAATACACCATTACCGAGCCAATATTTCATGACGCTAACTGTTTAATCTTGAACATTATGCCAGATATTGTGATAGTAGCAATTTATCGATCGCCCTCATGTAGAACCGTTGAAAAATTTCTCAGTTCACTAAATTATATTTTATCCTCTCTCTCAGCCACAAATACTGTTGCCCTTATTGGTGACATAAATATAAACATCGTGCCCGATAACAGGGATATTAATTCTGAAGATTATTTAGCAATCACATCGTTTCATGGTTTACTTCCAGCGCATAATTTTGCTACACGAAATGATAGTTGTCTGGATCACGTGTTGCTACGAACGACGAAACGATCCACAACTTTTGTTTTTGATTCTTACTTTACCGATCATGCCCCAACACTACTTTGTATTGATATGTTGACTTTGTGTGAGAAGCGTACAAACACATACAGACATATCAATTTACCTAATGTTATTAGTTGTTTAGAGTCATATGATTTTACGCCAATACTCAGTTGCAACGAACCCAATGAATGCACTAATCTCTTTATTGCCGCTATATCAACCATTATTATTAATAATTCTACTGTAAAAAAGCATCCACATCGTAAAAGAATTATCAAACCCTGGATCACTCCGGGGCTTTTGAGATGCATCCGTAACAGAGATAAATTGCACATAAAATCAAAATGTGCTCCCGACAATATATCCTATAAAATTACTTATAACAGGTATCGTAATTTTTGTAATAACCTTTTAAAAAGTATAAAACGACAACATGATAAAAATGAGCTCGAAAAGGCCAGCGGCAACCCCAAAGCTACATGGGAAGTTATTAAATCAATAAGTTATAGCAATGATGAAAGAAAATCCGAACCCTCGTGCCTTTTGAATATTTCTGACGATCCACATCACTCTGTAAATCTCATAAATCATTATTTTGCGAATGTTGGTCTGAATTTGGCTAACTTAAGGGCTGTTGAACATACAAATAGAGCATCAAATTTTCGAAATACTAGTCTCATTAATCCTCAAGGTAATTCTTTGGCCATGTTAAATGCAGACAGTTCGGAAATAAATGCTATTATAAATGGACTAAAAAACAACTGTGCGGTAGGTTTTGATGGCATACCTGTATCTATTCTCAAGTTGGCTAGACATATCTTAGTTCCACCTATCGTACATATATGTAACCTCTGTCTCACTAGCGGTTCTTTTCCGGACTCTTTTAAGAAGGCTCTGATCACTCCAGTTTTTAAGGCTGGGGATAAAAGCAATATGACAGACTATAGGCCAATATCGGTATTAACGGTACTGTCCAAAATATTAGAAAAAGTCCTCAATAAAAGACTCATTACCTTCTTAGAACATAATAATGTGTTTTCATCCAATCAGTATGGTTTTAGGAAGGGTAAGTCCACCGAAGATGCTGTTGTTGAGCTGACAAATCACATTGTTCAAAAAATTGACAGTAAGAAGAAAATTATAACTATTTTCTTAGACCTCACCAAGGCCTTTGACACCGTCTCAGTGCCCATTTTACTAAAAATTATGGAAGAGCTTGGTGTCAGAGGTATTGCTTTAAAATTATTCCAGGACTATCTCACAAATCGAACCCAAAGAGTCAAAATAGGTTCTTTTATTAGCGATGATGAAACTCTTCATTTCGGTGTCCCTCAGGGCAGTGTACTCGGTCCTACGCTTTTTCTTATATATGTGAATGGATTGTGCCAGCTTTCAATACCTGACTGCAAGATTCTTCTATACGCAGATGATACAGCGCTTGTAATAAGCGGTGATACTTGGGACTCGGCACATCGTTCTGCTGAAACTGCTATTGCTATGGTTGAGGAATGGTTAAGTGCCAAATTGTTAAGTCTTAATATTAAAAAAACTCACTATGTCACTTTTTCTGCAAACCATAATTCTCAACCCATAGAAAGTGATATTAAAGTCCACACTTGCCCCTCTCCCGATCGACGTGAATGTACTTGTCCATCTATCGAAAGAGTGTCATGCGTCAGATACCTGGGTGTGCACATTGATTGTACACTGAGTTGGCGGAAACATATTGATATACTGGTGTCTCGTGTTCGTAAGTTAATTTTCCCCATGAAGAAGCTAAGATGTGTTGCAGGTATACCGCTGCTAAGAACAATATATTTAGCACTGGTGCAATCAATACTTACGTATTGTATCGTAGTGTGGGGGGGTACCTTTAAGATTTCACTATTACGCTTGGAGAGAGCACAGAGAGCTGTCCTAAAAGCGATGCTTAGCAAACCTTATCGGTACCCCAGTACAGTGCTATATAGAGAACTGAAAGTTCTTACGGTGAGGCAACTTTGTGTATTTCACATAGTTTTGCGTAGACATACATCAGTGCCTTATGAATCCGGGTTATTAATAGGAAAACGTCGAAAAGATCGAATATGTCCAATCGTACGAGTGAGAACTGCTCTTGCTGGTCGCCACTACCGTTGCCTCAGTAGTCATCTTTATAATACTGTTAATAGAGCATGTAATTTATACCCCCTACCAACTTTAAGGTGTAAAAATATTCTTAGAGATTATCTCCGAACCAAATCATACGAGGAGATTGAGAGCATGTTTGTGATTGATAAATAATAATACAATCTTTTATTACATTAACGCAATATGTACCTATTCACATAACACAAATACAGTCACACACACACACACGCGCGCGCACACACACACACACACACACACACACACACACACACACACACACACGCACCCATATTTGCATACATACATAAATACAATAGCACACTATCACGGATGATACAATTTGTTTGTGTACGGAGGAAGGCGTTGGTGTCTGTCGCACAGTTTATACTAGTTCAGACACCGTCGTTTACTCCATCTTAATTATGTACCTAAATTATTATAGTGTTATATTAAACTAAGATGGAATTATTGTATGCACTTACTGTGGAATTAAATAAAAAATATTATTATTATTATTATAGGTATATAGCTCAAATATAAGAGGTAAGTAATGTTCTACAATTTTTAGAATTCAAACTAATAAATATAATGACGGACGGAGATAACAAAACCATGATGAATAGATCAAAGACAGTTAACATTTTTATCGAGACCTTGAATAATTAAATATAGTGTTCCCCAAGGAAACAAATTAGGACCACTAATATTGTTAAATACTATTACTAATATTTATAAATGATCTTTCCAAGTCATTCCATCAACAAATGGTCCGTTTTTTTAACTATAGTACTGTTGTAATAAAATGCATTGACTATAATTCCTATCAATACAATATTAATAATGCTGTTAATAAATAAATACAATAAAATACAAAGTGCTTTTTCTTCTTACGAGTTATAATAATAGGTATCCCTAGCCATCTTCTTCAAAAATTATCTCTTCCAGATTAGAAAGAAAATGTAAAATAATTAAAAAAATATAATTAAAAAACAGTTTCAAATTGCCTACAGAAATTTAAATATAATATGATGTCATTGAACTCATACACCAAACAAACCCACACACACACTGATGCACATGCATACACGCTCATTCTAGTGCACGGGCACATCGCCATCATACGTACATACGTATGATCATGCATCATAATTATGCATCTCATGCTGACTTGCCTCTTTGATGCGGAAAATATCTAACCTAAAAGCCGACTACCATATGAGTAAAACAGATATTAGCCTACCAGCTGGAATATCACATGGACTTTATTTACTTTAATATTAGGGTGCATTCCTCCTTTATTTTTTTACAATGAGTTATGGTCGGCACAAGACTGCACTTTGTGGCAAAGTATAAAAAAAGCTTACGTTCATCAGTGGATGGCCAAATTCTAAATGATGATAATGAGTTTTGTAGGAAAAATCATTTTAAGGTACTAATCTTAAATATTAACTTATTTTCAGAGACAACTTTCGGATATGAACTTCACGCTCAGAAAAATTCTGGGCATCCTTTTCTAAGTGCATTGGACGTCATACTACAAGGCTTAGCCAAACGAATGTTTTCACCTTGGCTTCATAATGATCTAGTTTATAAAAATTTACCTATTGGTAGGAAGGCATTAAAGATCAAACACTATGCATGGCAATATGCTTTAGAGGTAAGTTATTTAAAAAAAAACTGATAGCATTGATAATAATATCAGTTTAAGTTTACTAAACTATATCATAACAAATACATATAATTTTATAGCGAAATAGAATAAAAGGGACTATTTTAATATTTTTTTTAACATCTAATACAAATTATCAAACAGCTTTATGCAACACTGATAGGTTACGTTGCTACAGTTGTTTTATTTATTTGTATTTCACTAATCGTATGGTGATGGAGTAAAAATAGAATTTAATACCCACTCTCTTACCCGTGGATGTCGTCAAAGATGATTAAGCGATATCATGTACAGATGAGATGATGTACAGAGAGACAGACATAACGATGTTGTAATGCAAAGAAAAGTTCAGAGCGAAAGATGAAGGCAGGCAATGCTTATATTCTTCTCTCAAACCTTAAGACGACCTTGGCTTGGAAGGATATTTAATAATCTCAGACTTCCATTAGCACTAATATGAGGATGGTGGGCCTAAGTAATTATTACCTTAGAGAAATTAACCGAGGACATAGTCACATATAAGTTTCGGGCTCTTAGAAAGGTTTGTCCCTCAATAAATAGGAGTCTCCAGAAGTGACCGTCCTCAGATGCTGTGGATGGAAGAAAAATTCAATAAGCGCGTTCATTAACTCCAAGACAAGAACAAATACCCCGGCGTTATCCATATATGAGGAGGATCTCCCTCGACCTTAGTTAGGAAACTAACACAATACTTTTTACCGTTTATGCGTCCGTAAAATTACGCCATAGAATAAATAAAATATAAATACAAGCAAAATAATATATTCATATAATTATATAATTTATAGTAGCATTTAACAGATTAAACAAATTTCGTCATTCGACAAATTCTTACGAAACCAATTCGCTTGCACGGTAAGAAGGCTGCTTGATAAAATTTAAACAACGCTAGACCTTTCACATCAGATGTGTATCTTAATTACGCAAAACGAATGACTTTTAAAAAGTTTATCAAGGATCACTACTTGTCACTGCTTACTACGTTGAAGTTATAAAATTATATGTTTACTAAATTTTATCCGTTATTTCATCCACCTATAATATGTGACAAATATATGTGACATACTTGCTAAATAAAATTTTCATTAATTTGTATTGTAGGTTGAAAAATATTGGTGCTAGTGGATGGAGCGATGGTCGATCTCTTTCAGGCTTATACAGCTATTGGTGAGGCATGGGGATACTTTGATACTTATCAATATGTGAATGATCGTATCTACACACGATCGCAAAGAGGTAGAGTGTGTCACGGCACATCATATATTCACAATCTGCATGGCCTGGGCTCTGCCTTGTACCCGTGAAGTCGTCGCAAACTTCGATGTATTTTCGGGTATGTCTTCCAATATTGATTAAATCATAATTAATTGTTAAAAGAGCTATCATTATTTCTTCATAATGATAGAACGTGCGTAAATTATTCAAAGCTCAATCTATGTAGGTACAACATTCAAGAATGATTATCGCGAGTGAAACCGCAATGAACGAACTTAAAATTTGTTATATAAGTGTAGCAAAATTTCATTACCATACATAAAAATAAAACCGGTTTGTACCATTTTTTTTAATATACATTTCTTAATATATTTTTAAGGTCCCGTGTGTTCTAATAAAAAATGGGACCATTATAGGATCACTGGTATATTTATTTATGCATCTGTCACAGCTAATTTGCTTCGTAACTTACTATCTAGTAAGTAGCTTCGATATAATGTATTTGACCTAAAAATCGGATATATATATTAAGATTTAGAAAATTTGAACATGGGCGTAATATTTGAGGGACAAAAAATGTCAACTATTTTGTGACATATCAAACAAAATATATTGTTATAAATTTAAAAAATATATTCAATATTATATAGTTAAAATATAAATATTTTTAAAGTTAATGATTTATGTTTAAATACTATATTTAAAATAGTACTATTTTTATGGATTTTCATGATGCGAAGACAGTTTCACCGTAACCGTGAATATTGTAAAATCAAGTATAAACCTAAAGAAAGCCGTAAAAATAGTTTTATTTCAAATTAAAAACAAAATAAAAGCAAATTAACTCTGAATATTGATCTATAACTCTTGTGCCTAAAGTTGTGAAAAAAGATGACCTTTATTTATAGTTTACTAGATTTAACATGCGGCTTCGCTAGCGTTGAAGCATTTAAATAAATATCAAAGATCATACATTCCAATAGAACTGAATCAATGTGATCCAGTATTTAAAAGTTACTATATACACAATTACCATCGTAATTTTTTTTTAATATTAAGTATCTCTATTACTTAATTATTACTACTACTTAATACTATTTAATTATTTTAACAAAAGTACTAGTACTACTTAATTATTTTAACAAAAAGTACAAAGTCTTGTACAATGGTACTGAACCATTCTTATTTTTCTCGCACTTAACTAGTCTTTAGAATTACTTATATTAACTAACTGTATATATATATGTTTGGTCGTATGTAAAATTAACGCTTTCTGAGTTCTTAAGTTAGTGATCAAGTTGAAAGTAAAGTAATATTTTTTTTTCTTAAATTGTGTATAATGTTAGCTATTTATTTATTGATTTTAATAGTTATGTTATGGATGTATCAACGATGGAAGAACCGGCATATGTATGAAATGGCAAGGCACATTCATTCAGGTCTGAGATCCTTGCCTATTTTGGGACATGCTTATTTATTTATTGGAACTAATGAGAGTAAGTACATTTAATTATTATACATGCCATATACATAATCATTCATCTCATAATCTCAGTTCCTATACGTCCCACTGTTGGGCTCAAGCCACCTCCATAATAGGAGAGAAATTGAGCTATTATACCACGCTGGTTAAACGTGTTGGTATAGTGTTTTATTTCGAGTTTGACTTCTCTTCCATAGACGTTATATGCATTTTACATCCCTTAGTCGTCTCTTAAGATCACCCACGGGTAAGATTGGTTGGTGAATTGTATTCTTAATCTGTCACCACACGGAATGTACATCATTGTTAAATTATATTTTTCGTGGGTATTACATCAAACTGCACCAACTCCATCTGATACTATCTATACTACCGGCACGCTATGATGGCCGTTTTGACGTTTGTCCACTCATGAAGTTTCGTATTTATAGTAATTACATTTGAAGGAGCAAATTGCTGTTTTTTATTGTCAATAGTGACGTGCAGTTAGTCATAAAAATCATCGAATGTATTATTTTAGGACACAAAATTTATTTATTACATTGATTTCTAAACTACATATATTAGGGTACCCGCGAACATTCATTTTTTATTTTTATAAGATTATAATTATTGGTGTACTTATTTACCGCACAACTCGGAATTTGTATTTCGAAATTCAAAATCAAAAAAAGAAATGAAATTTAATACGGTCGTCACATAGGATCATTTATATTTTTGTTTTATTAAACCATTTGAAGGAGATACTACTAGCAATAAAAACTTATAGATTTCATTACCTATATTTTTTTCGAGAATAAATTGACATTTCACATCACTATTGTAATATGTCAAAACGGCCATCATAGCGTGCCGCAACTGTAGTCAACAGGACTTTTGACGGGAATTTGAAAACGTCATGTGGTCCTCTTGTATTATATTCGATGTCTTAGTGTCTTAACGTGTTATATTAGATAATTTGGATGGCATTTTATGTAATATGAAGCGGCAGAACTACTGGGATGTAGTGAATATCATATAAAAGTGCTTTACAACGTTTTCGTTTTCCATCAAAATTCCCACAAGATACCATTAACAGTGTGGCCATTGCACTGTTAATGGTGACAATTTGACTTAGACAATGACTAACCTGGCAAGACTATAAACGTAATAATAATTATAATTTGACACTGGCACCAATAGCTCGTATATGTAGCTGATTGCCAATATATAAGAAGAAGAAGAAGAACTGCAGTCAACAATTACAATTCAAAGTAGGGTGTATTTCAGGTCAGATCATAAAACTATTGCCAAAATTTTTGAATTATGTACGATGGAATAAGACCACATATTGCGTCGACTCCAAGTAATTGAAATAAGAGCAGGATGAAAATGATGTTAGTGAAAGTATATTGGTATATATTTTATCAGTTTTCTAGACTAAAAAATGACGGGCTGCTATATTTATGTGCTAAAAATGTTTTTTGTCCGTATGGTGATGGAGTAATAATACAATTCACCACCCCATATCTTACCCGTGGGTGATCGTAAGAGACGACTAAAGGATATAAAACGCATGTAACATTTTCATTTATGAGAAAATTTAAATTATAGGCAAACATTGTTCATCATCATCACACAGCCCATATATGACCCACTGTTGGAGTCGTATAATTTAAATTTTCTCATTATGCAAGAGAAGGAAAACTCGAAACAAACTCTATACCAATGTCATGACTTTGAATGCCAATGTCATGACACAATTGAAACAAAACAAAAAACTTGAAAAGGTTATAATATATATATATATATATATATTTATATATTATAATATATATATATATATATATATATATATATATATATATATATATATATATATATATATATATATATATTATGACCTTTTCAAGTTGTTGGTAGACTTGGGTTAATTCAATGGTAATCGAATTAGTGGCGCCATCTTTAAAAAATTGCCAACAACTGAAAACTATGTGAGTGAAAACTTGGCAACACTATTTTAAACGGAAGTGTTTGACAATTGATATTTTGTGTGGTGGGGCGCGTACGACATTACGTTGTGAAGTACGTTTCGACACTTTTGACGGGAATTTGAAAACGTCATGTGGTGCTCTTGTATTATATTCGATATATTAGTGTTTTAACGTGTTATATTAGATAATTTTGATGGCATTTTATATAATGTGATGTGCGGAAATACTGGAATGTAGTGAATATCATATAAAAGTGCTTTACAACGTTTTCGTTTTCCATCAAAATTCCCACAAGATACCATTAACAGTGTAGCCATTGCAATGGTGACAATTTGACTTAGACAACGACTGACTTGAAAGACTAAAAACGTGAAAATATTTATAACTTGACACTGGCACCAATAGCTCGTATAAGTAGCTGATTGCCGATACATAAGAAGAAGAAGAAGAAGTACGTTTCATAGTAATTCATTACGAGGCGTGCTTTGGTGGAAGTAACACGGAGTCAGACCCGTAGGCTGCTCGAACAAGACCCGACAGATCTACAGTATAACGATTGAAACACCAATATGTCTGACCAGCGTGGTATAGTAGGTTAATTTCACTCCCATTACGGAGGAGGCCCGAGCCCAACAGTGGGTCATATATGGGCTGTGATGATGATGATGAATAATGTTTGCCTATAATTTAAATTTCTCATAAATGAAAATTTTCTTCCCATAATTTAACTGACTGAGAGAACTGATAGAGAATATCTATAATAAGTAAACTTTGCGCGGAATTATAATTGTAATTGCATTTTAGCTCGAATGAAAACCTTGCAAGATATGGGACGTGACTCACTCAAACAAGAAAATGGTCTGGGAGCTGTGTGGCTAGGATTCAATTTCTACACGAGTAAGTTCTTTTAATTTTCGAATGCATAACTCAAAATTTGAGGGTAATTATATTAGTGCATATTTATTAGGTTACGGTTTGATCATAACCCAATTGCTAGTCTGAAACGACAGCATGGTGTCGTGAACTTAAGGTGCGATCTCTCTCTGCCTTTTTGAGTGAAACACTGGTACGATAAATCTTTACTTTTACTAGCCCGGCAGGTAAGGCTTTCGAATAACTCATCATCAACATTCTTCTGAACCCCGAGTACGAATAATAAACAATTGCGTCAAGTATCTGTTTCCGTGTGAACTAAACTATAAGGCTTAACTAAAGATATCAGCAGCAACGAACCCAAAACTCTTACTCCAGTTTACTCGATTGTTTACAGTTAACATAGATAATCAATACCTAGAACATATTATCAAAATGAATGAATTTGAACGAATGATATGTTTAAAAATTATTCAAATTATTTGGGGTCGACGCAATATGTAATCATCTGCCTACATATTGCAAAACTTATTGGCAATAGTTTTATGATCGGCCGATTACCTGACGTCAAACCTCCTTGGGAATGTAATTATTGACCAAACGGCATCAGGTAGTGTAGGCCCAAGTCGATATAAGCCTCTTAGTCGGCTTTTACGACATCTACGAGCAAAGTAAGGGTTAGCAGTATTCGAAGTCGCTACCAGACAGCTATTCAAAATAATTACCGTACGCCACTAAGATGAAGACGATCCAGCAATACACTTACAACTTTTTAAATTACTTCTTTTTGTATAAAATTGAAAACATTTTTAGTAGTAAGTATTGGCTCCAATATGATTAAGCCAGTTTGTATATTTTATAAATAAAAAAAATATTTTAATATTGATTTCTCTAACAGTGGTCACTTATCCGATCGCTGCGGAATATATTACAAAGTTCAGTCTTGAGAAAGATAGAATTACAGATGTGACGAGGCTGTACCTAGGAAACTCATCGATATTCTCGTCAGGTAAGTTTTTTAGTTGAGTTATTATTGCTTTACTGAAGAGCACCTCATATCTTTGAAAATCCGTATAAACGTAAAAGCTATTTTGCTATATAAGTTTTTAACACCACTGTTTTTGTATTTATTTAAATTCCATTAAATTACATTATATATTTTTTAATTTTTATAATCCTAGGGCCGCACCTCCGTGTATCGGTACGAAGCTTCGTGCAATGAGACGATACATGCAGATGTGACCGGCCATTATCGGCTATCGTCGCGAACATTCGGGCTTCGTGTGCATTATAGCTTGGTTGGCGATAAGTCGTAGCGTTTTAGGGCGCTAATATATCGCGCTCTTTTGTCACACTAGCGTTGTTCATTTCGGCAGAAATTTTCAATGTATTTAGACGCGTTTGAGGATCTCCAGTTAATCAATAAATATGGAGTGAAGCGGTGAAATGGTATTGGAATTTTTACACCGTTATGAAACTGAACCCATAATGGAATCCAAAAAAATCATTATGTAATTATTAGCATATTATAGCTGTAGAATTAAAGCAACTCGTCATCCATGGTTAAACGCATGAAAATGATTTCGTTCATCTTTAATTACTGCACGATACTTCGTGTAAAATACCAAAGTCGCTAATATGACCACAGTTTTATCGCGATAACCTTCTAGTGTACAAAACGTACGAAGCTTCGCCATACATTACTTTGGGACGATACACGCAGATGCGCCCCTAGCATAAGTATATAACGCACTAGTTTAATAATGGTAGGACCACGCTGCTGACAATTCTCTGTCTACAGCCGCAGAAGATCGACGTCTGAGTAATGGCAATATGCTATTGCGCTTCGTTCGGTGAGCGAGAGAGCCGGAAGCCCAACTGGGGCTAAACTAGCCCAATTTGCTACCATAAACAATAAAAAAAAATACTTAGCTCTACTTTCATGATGAGTGTCTTGTATTCGTTTTCCAAGTAAAAAGTTGCTATCCCGAATAATTGGCGAATCTAGATGTAATGACTCGTCGGTTAAATAGAAAAGTGACATTAATTCTTCACGCGATTATGGGACACCGTTTGACCCAAAAAAAATGTGCTACACGCGCTTTTGGGACGCAGGTTGGACCCAATTAATCGCTCTACAATTAGCAATTGTTTTATTTTACATTTGTAATATAGCAACAATAACAGTTTACGTAAAACCATAAAATTCATTGAACTTTTTTGTGCGCGAGAGCACCGCGAAGTAAGGCGCGTGAGCGGTATCAAAAATACCAAATTTTACAGTAGGTACACGTATTTAAAGATTTTTTTTCAAAGAACAAAATAAATGTACGGCTTAACATAGAATAACACTACTGATAGCATAGTTTTTGACATTTAATTCGATGATTTATCATTTTTTTTATTAAAATATAAACTGTAAGAAAACGTTTTAAATAATAATATCAATTTTCAATATTTTTGAGAATTGTCACTTTTTAATCGACGATGTGTCTGTAAAATGTATGCCTGCAATCATCTCTATTATTTTTTCTTCTCGCGTAATACAAGGATTTATACCTTGGGGTGATATCATTTAGTAAAACATTGGACTGTCACGTCACAAGTAAAAACTTATTTACTCATGATCATCTCGTATATGTCCCACTATTGGGCCCGAGCCTCCTCCATAATGGGAAGGAAATTGACCTACTATACCACGCTGGTCAAACGTATTGGTATAGGGTTCTGTTACAAGTTTTCCTTCTCTTGCATAGATGTTATATGCGTTTTATATCCCTTAATCTTCTCTTACGATCACCCACGGGTAAGATAAGGAGTGTTGAATTGTATTCTTACTCCGTCACCACACGGAATAAAACTTATTAGCTTCATTTGTAAAAAAATATTTTGGCGTTGTAAGTTAAGTAATTATTTTATCAACGTACAGTAAAAAAATATATTAATTTCATTTTCAGTTCGTATCTGGAAGCCACGGCGTAAAGTATTGACACATTGCTTCGCGCCCGCACACATAAAATTATTCTTACCTTTATTTATAAAAAACACTAATTTGCTCATTCAAAAATTGGATGAAGTCGCTGGCACAGGTGTGATATCTATTTGGAACTACCTAACGGCTTTCACCGTTGACATCGCTGCAGGTGAGGTGGACCACTGTAATTTCGCATTTGTATTATAGTATACAATTATCCATGCAATTAATATGAGTAAATATGTTCTTTATTGACAATTTCAAGAGAGATTGTCAATAAAGAACAGTTTTTTTTCGCTTCGTAATCGGGTTTTTATAAATAATTAAGCATATTAAATGCTAAATTTCAGTAATTTGAATAACAAGGTTGTGTCATCATTTAATACAATTCTAACTGCAAAGTTTGAAGTATTAAGCCTACAATGTGTAAACATTGTCGGGTAGATGGCGCACGTCACCTTAAAGACGTAAATATGATACGAAGCGAGATTTGAACGTCCTACAATAGTTCACGGTGGTGTAGTGGCCGCACGATTGAGCCGGACTCCCAATAGGTGCGGGTTCGAATCCCGCTTGTGACATCATTTTTCGTTTCGTAATCGGGTTTTTATAAATCTCAAGCCCATAAAAATATCATATGTAAAAAAAATGTTTTCACATGCCTACAGAAATTTAATTATGATGGATGACGAGTTTTTTTATTTGGTCATTTTATTTAGAAATGATTGGATTTTCACGTAGTTTCGGGGTTATTTAGATAAAAATAATATATTGATGCAATATTAATATTATTATATCCTATCCATATATGAGAAGGATATAAACTGGCTATTTAAATAAAAATATAAATAAAAACAAATTGTTAAAGTAATGAAAAGAAAATGCAAAATTAAAATAAGTTAAAAATATTAAAAAAAAGTGAAAAGCAACGATAGAATTGGGGCTGTCTGGAGCTAGTGTAAGTTAAGTTATAATATAAATAAAAAATAATTGATGAAATAATGAAAAAAACGTGTAAAATTATATATAATAATGTAAAAATATTGAAAAAAAAGGAAATCAAAGTCATGACCTATCTGGAGCCAGTGTAGTGCAGATTGATTTATCGCCTGCAACACTATCCTGCATACTAACCATATGGAAAATTTAGGAAAATACTACTATTACTATTACTAACTACAAAAAAAAAAATACAAACAACTCGTTTTCATTTTTAACCGACTTCCAAAAAGGAGGAGGTTCTCAATTCGAACGCTATTTTTTTTTTTTTTTTCTTGTATGTTTGTTACGCGATAGCAACGTCAATTATGGATGGATTTTTTAATTCTTTCTTTGTTAGAAAGAGGATACTTTCAGTGTGGTCCCATATGCAGGGTATCAGGATCTGATGCTGGGATCCTAGGAAAATCGAGAGTAATTCCTTAAAATGTAGGGCAAAAATGCTGTTTCTGACGCCTCTGTACATAATTTATAGTTCATCCAATCTAAGAAGTGCATTTTGACGTTTTGCATTTTTTTAATACACAATAACCTCGGTCAAACGTTGATGACACATGATTGTAAACACGAAATCTAAAATTTTAAACAACTATTAAGTTATTAAAATTTTACTGAAATTTTAGCATTTAATATGCTTAATTTATAAAATCCGATTACGAAATGAAAAATTGATGTCGCAAGCGGGATTCGAACCACGATTGGGCCGGAATCCCAATAAGCGCGGGTTCGAATCCCGCTTGCGACATCAATTTTTCATTTCGTAATCGGATTTTATAAACTATTAAGTTATTTACATAATTAACATTGCGGGTGACTTTCTTGTACAATAATACTTACATACATACCATCACGCCATATCCCTTGCAGGGTAGGCAGAGAGAACAGAGTGCCAGAGAACTCTATCTTTGCATACTTCACTCGCTTCCTCAACATTCATAATTCTCTTCATACACGCTCGCCGGTGTCGGAGACTCTAGACTCCACTTTCCTTCAGTACATGACCGATCTGGTCTAGGTAGGTTAGTCTCGGTCTCCCCCGGTACCTACATCCTTTCACTTTTGCATTGTATATCTTCTTAACTAGACGTTCGTCATTCTTTCCACATGTCCGAACCATCGGAGCATTCCCTTACGCATCTTTACACCAATACTCTCTTTCTTACTTACTCGCTCTCTTACGTCGTCGTTACGAATGCGATCGGTCAGCCTAACTCCACAGATTTTCCGTAGAGATCGCATTTCGACCGCATTAATTTTACTTTCATATTCTTTTCTGCATACACAACTCTCGCTTCCATACAGTAATGTTGGGACAAGCACTGCGTTATGTATTGCTACACGTGCCTTCTGGCTGAGGTAGTGGCTACCGAGAAGTTGCCCCAACGCTTTGTTCACTCTATTTCCCGCATTCACTCTTCGCTTTATATCAGTGGTGTACCTTCCATCTCGGCTAAATCCACATCCAAGTTATACAAATTCTTCCACTTGCTCCAGTACATCATTACCTATTGTTACTCTTACATCTGTTCTGGCTTTATCTCTTTCAAAGACCATTAATCTAATGTTGAAACTCGTAAAAATAATTTAAAATAAAAATAACATGATATAATTGTTATTCACGACCTAACAATGTCACTTCATCACGTTCTATACAGTAGTGCTTGACAACTTCCAATTCACGAATATCCAAATAATCGGTAAAAATATTAGAATAATACGATTAATCGAATAGAGATTTTGACAGAGATGTACATTTCGACACTTTGATTGATGAGGAAATAATTATTAATGTTCGCGACGCTGATAATTCAAGTAATAGTAGTAATTCTTAATAAATAGCCATTTTCAAATCCAGTTTTTGTTTTTAATTAACCTAATCCTACTAAATATGATGAATAGATTCTATGCTGAAATAATTAAATTTGTTTAGTACTAATTTTAGCACTTAATTTATTCATCACCTTTTTGAAAAATAAAAAATAAACCGATTATTAATTATAAAATCAATATCGATTTCGCAGTAAAATCGGATATTTTCGATAGCGATTATTTGGTTCACCTACCTAGACAACTTACTCAGACAGCTGTCAAAGTGCAGTTCTTAGATTAGACAGACTATAGTTTGATTATTTGTGTATGGAGATTATCTTTATGAGCTTTAGCTGGTAAAACAACAATGTCACTAAGGAGTAAAATAAGGGTCACGGGATGAACATTTATATGGAAGTTTATCATTTTCAAAGTAGTTAAGTACGAAATTTCGCACACCTACATCTTTTTAGAAATAAAAGAATGTGTGTTAGCGTTTTTTCAAAATTTCACTACTAAGGGGTAGTATAAGTAGTATAAAATAGGTAAAAACAAGTGAAAAAAAATTAAATATATTTTTTTAATTAATATTAATTATTTTTTTAAATATTATATTTTTTTTTTTCAATTTTGTTAAACTTTCGTGTATTAAGCTAATACGTTGAGATCGTTGCTCCTCGATTTGGTTTGATAACGTTCGCGAATCAAACTGAGTCGCTGAGAATTACTTTCTGTAGTCTCATTACGCCTAGATAAGTTTGTGTATGCCCTCATCTGAGAAAGCCTATTGACCCGCTGCTCGTCACTCTCATTTGTAATATTTATCCCATTTCCTAACCCCATTTTTCTTTAAACGAGTGTCTCTCTCGTCACTCGTATCTTCCAAACGGTGCTGTCTCATTCGAGCAGCCCGTTTACTAGGTCTACCTATTAAAAAAAATCTGAATTCACTTATTTTCCACTAAAAACCGGCAAATAAAAAATTATTTTATAAAAAAAACAAAAACCGACTTCAAAACTATGCCTACGATAAACGACATACAATAAACTTACACTAAAAAGTAGAAAATAATTTATTTTAATTAGTTTAATCTCAAAAGAATAACAGAACAATTTACGAAATTATAGTATACCTACCTATTTACAGGTAGGTATGTAAAAACTTATACTATGTCAAGAAAAATGGATAATAATATTATATTTTGTATTTCAAAGTAAGGAGCTTTGAAATATTATAAACGAAATTATTAATATTTATTTACAAGTATTATTTTTTTGGAGTCGGTGCCAGCTAAATCAAAATTAAATTCCCTTGCATAAATCTTTTAAGTGCATTAAATCATCAACGAAATCTGCCCGCGTTCGGGTAGTTCACTCAGTCAGACATCGCCCCTCTTTTCTCGCACCTGCCTCGCTCCGGCTATCGCCCTATTCGCAGTGATCGTCCATCTTTGCGTAGGTCAGGTAGGTACTGCGTGAGCCGCCTGATTTTCGCAAAGTAGAAAAACTGTCCTTGGCTGGCACCGACTCCAAAAAAATAGTACTTGTAAATAAATATTAATAATTTCGTTTATTATATTTCAAAGCTCCTTACTTTGAAATACAAATTATAATATTATTATCCATTTTTCTTGACATAGTATAAGTTTTTACATACCTACCTGTAAATAGGTAGGTATACTATAATTTCGTAAATTGTTCTGTTATTATTTTGAGATTAAACTAATTAAAATAAATTATTTTCTACTTTTTAGTGTAAGTTTATTGTATGTCGTTTATCGTAGGCATAGTTTTGAAGTCGGTTTTTGTTTTTTTTATAAAATAATTTTTTATTGAAAATATGTACTATGGCAATGAGGGAACGATTAGTGACATATTTATACACACATACACACACTCAAGTACAACTTCCACGTGCATACACGCACGCTCACAATTGAGGCCATTCAATATGTCATATTTACTATGTCTTTGATGCGACAAATTTCATACCTAAACGCCGACCTCACACTATATTATGAGTACTATAGATAGACCTCCCGTTGATATATTACATAGCTTTCATTTATTTTAATATTCGGTAGCACTCCTCGTCTAATTCTCATCAAATAATGAGTTACATAGCAAAATTTCTTTTCAGACAATAAACTCAAATATTAACTTATTTTTAGCTACAACTTTTGGATATGAACTTCACGCTCAAAAAAATTCAGGCCATCCTTTTCTAAATGCATTGGACGTCAATCTTCAAAGCGTATCCCAACGAATTCTTTCACTTTGGCTTCATAATGATCTAGTTTACAGCAAATTACCTACTGGCAAGAGGGCATTATGGTACAAAGACTATGTATGGAAATTTGTCTTAGAGGTAAGTGATTTAAAAAAAAGTAGCACTGTTCTTTAGGGATGTACAAAATATTGTATTGTATCGATATATCACATAGCAATTCTGTCGAATTAGTATCGATATTATTGCTTCTATTTGTATCAATATATGTATCGTAAGCTTTACAATCGTTATGCGATATACACTTGATATATCAATGCAAAAGGGAAATATTTTTACTATATTATTTAATTTTGAACAGAAAAAAATACTTAGGTGCTACCTATATTTTAAATAAATATAGAGGCTGTGAGATATTTTTATCTGGGTGGTGACGAGGTAATAATACAATTTACCACCCCCTATCTTACCCGTGGGTGATCGTATGAGACGACTAAAGGATATAAAACGCATATAACATCTATGCGAGATAAGGAAAACTCGAAACAAAAACCTATACCAACACGTTTGACCAGCGTGGTATCGTGGTCGATTGTCCTCCCATTATAGAAGAGACTCGAGTCCAACAGTGGGACGTGTATGAGCTGAGATGATGAGATGAATGATGAGAGATTTTTATTATATTGACAGAACATTGACGTATCATTTATTGCCAGCACCCTGCGTGGGCACTTACGTATTGTCAACTTTAACATTTTAAATTAATCCAATAAACTACCACCGGATCCGTATGTAACCGCTACTGAGAAGATCGGATTAGAAAATCAACGGGGTTGTCTATTATTATTATTTCATCACTGATATTTTTAATAAAAAAAAATTGTATATGTACAAGAATTAGTTTTTCGAGACACGATATAATATAAAATTTAAATACAACATAAAAAAATAAATATTTTGATACAATAATTTTTACGGTTGAAATCGTGCCAGATCCAGAATATTTACCTGGACGTCCTAGAACATTTTTTTAATCAACTATTTCCTTATTTCAAACAAAATAATTGATTTTTAAAAATATTAAATACGCTTAAACGAATGTTTTTTTGACCTATGTATGATAATATTATACACACATACATACACATACATATCATCACGCCATATCCCTTGCAGGGTAGGCAGAGAGAACAGACTGCCAGAGAACTCTATCTCTGCATACTTCACTCGCTTCCTCAACATTCATAATTCTCTTCATACACGCACGCCGGTTTCGGAGACTCTTGACTCCACCTTCCTTCAGTACGTGAGCAATCTGGTCTAGGTAGGTGAGTCTCGGTCTCCCCGGGTACCTACATCCTTTCATTTTCGCATTGTATATCGTACGTCGTCTAATACGTACGTCTTGGTAACAAATTCCGCTCACTACTTACTTGGATAAAGTCAGAGTACCTAGATGTTTTTTTTTTTCATATTTCTGTGAATTTCATTTGATTATGTATGGCCTATTTACTCTAAATAAAATTATTCACTATCGTATATTATATTCTTCTAACTTTGTTTTCCTAACCATGTTAAATTAGTGGTTACCACTTAGGTCCCACTCATCACCTACCAAGAAATGGAAGTGGCCCTCTGCCGATTTCGGAGCAAGAGGAAATTGCCAGGTGTGGAGGGCGTCCCAGAGCCCTGAGGTCTGAGGTGCCCTGAGGCATCCCCAGAGGAATACCTCATGGGTGAACTTCGGGAACTGCTCAACGTGTGTTTGAGGTCCGGGCAGTTCCCGGAGCTATGGAAGTTTGGTAGGCTGTGCTTGCTGCGGAAAGAGGGTCATCGGATCGACTCCCCTTGCGCATACAGACCACTGGTACTACTGAATAAAACGGCCAAAAGGTGTTCGCGGACCGTCTCCTCCAGCACCTTAAGGAAATCGGGCTGGGACCGGGAAATGGACTGCATCGACCTGTTGGGCATGAGGATCTCGGCGGAGAAAATCAAGGCCCTCCCATGTCATGACCCGGGTCGAGGTGTTCCCCGAAGAGCACAGATCGATGTGTCTGGGGTTGCCGTGCCGGTGCGGGCTCTGGATTCTGGATGGAAATTCGATTGACAGTTTTATGTGTACAGCCACGGGCCGTCCGTTCGGGATACCACACTCTCGCCTAGAATTGACGTCTGAGCAGTGGCAATATGCTGTTGCACTTATTTAGATAAGTGCGAGAGCCGGCGGCCAAACTTTCTGGGTGGGTTTAGGATTTTCATTGGTAGTAGCTGTACCCTGGTATTGCAAAGATCTATGGGCGGCAGTAACACTTACCATCACGAACACCGCTTGTTTGTTTCGCACAATTGAGCCGTAAAATAATTGATATAATTTGATAAAGCAAATTTATTTATTAATGACGTTTTTTTGGATTTTAGTTGATTACCGTGAAGCGAAAAGAAATTTTAGAGCAAAATAATAATGGGGATATCAATTGTGAGTATTTAGTTTCGGAGCTTTTTATATTTTTTTGATTATTAAAACGTAAACCCATTAATAATCAGCTGTTTTTATAATCATTTAAATTCCTACCGAAAGTGCATGAGGTCTTTGGTAAAGTTAAAACTCAAAGTACTAGTGTATCCCGTAAGCTATTACAAAATCGACTAGGGTGTTAAACTATTCACTTTTGGAGTAAAAATGAGAAGAGCCGGCAGTCGTTGGATATTTTGAAATATGTGATTTCTTTTCTTGTAGTAAAATGACGTCTTGTATTTTTTTACGTCGGTTGCCCCTTTTAAAGGTTTATTTATTAGATTTAGTGTCAGTTGCTTTGCTTGCGTTGATTACTTAGAAATGTATTATTTTGAATTTTATTCGTATTATTTATACTAGATGACTCCATGTTCTGGGTTAAACATCTAGTTATATGCATCGGTAAATTCTGTATAAAATTCCACATATAAATACACAGAGTCCACTCTAAATGAGTCTTTCCAAAATTTCCTTCAAAATCATTGAAGGTTAAAATTGATTTTATATAGATATTTAGCAAGCAATATACAGTCCGTACAAGTCATAAAAATTGGCTGAGTTACCACTTGGAGAATGCGCAACACGTTGTGTTAGTAAAAATATAATCCCTTATTGCAATCAGCAACGTGCTCGCCAATCGTGGCTTTTATAGAAGTAAGCTTTTCAACGAATGACTGATAACGTGGCTCGGTATAAGAAAAACCTACGTCCAACTGTGCAAGGCAAAAGGCTGAATGATAAATATAATAGGAAGTGGCAACGTAATCCTAGATGATGAAGTGCTCTAACTATATTAAAATCAATCTCTCAAAGTATATATGATGACGGACAATAATTTTCTTTTTAGTACCTTCACAAAAAGAGTTTTCAACATTTATGGAGATGTTAATAAAATCTTCAAACTAGGGCAGACTGTATAATGACACAGAGATTAAAGAGGAATTACTAACGGTTGTAATAGCTGGAACTGATACTTCCGCAGTTGCATCTTCCTTCAAATGTCTGATGCTTTCTAGAAATACAGCAGAAAGTTTGCGAGGAGTAAGTGATATGCCGATTATTAATAAATTTCTCTGAATAAGAATAATTGAAATATTTTGGAATTAAACTTTAAGACTTAGTAGACATTGAAAGTTGCCTCGCTTAATGTTACATTATTATATCGACCTTCCATTCATATCTACCTTCAAAATCCGTTATATCTTCTTTATGACTGAAGATATTATTACTATTTAAAAATAATTTTATTCTTTTTGATTTGTGGGTAATAAGAAAGTTTTATAAACTATATATACTATACAATAATGAGTAATATTGTAAATACCTATAATGAACTCTTCTTACAGGTTGGAAGATGTATTTGAAAATTCCAATAGGACTCCAACTTTAGATGATCTTATTCGTCTTAAATATTTAGAGGCTGTGTTTAAAGAGACTATGAGGCTTTACCCTCCTGTACCTATAATTGCAAGACACATTAACAAAGATGTAATCCTACGTAAGTTAATTGATTTTATAAATTTTAAATGAATGATAGAAATGATATAATGATATAGATATTACTTTTGATAGCAGCCGGTGCGCAAACTATATTAAGAAAAAACTGGACAACAAACAATTTTCAATATCCTATATATTCAATTTTCTATAGGCATTGTTAAAGTTTATCTTGTATGTATATAAATAAGCTTTTAGGTAATTTTAGGAACAGTATGTAAAAATACATTAACATGCGATTATCTTAAGGGTCTGTACCTCTTGGATTTCTGTTCTCTAGATATATATTGGAATGGATAATATAATACTAATAATGTACTCACTTAACAATTTTCCGGGGGGTATTTATTGGTTTCGTAGTTGTCTACTCGGGCGCCGGCAGCGAGTTTGTTTTAATGATAAATATTTTCTATGATCTTACGTGATGTACTGTAGTGGTGTACCACAGGGTAGCGTTTTATCCCCTTCACTCTTCAATATTTTTATAAATTCTATTTTTAATAAACTTGATTCTTCCTACCACCTCTGGGCCTATGACTTATAAATAAGTATACTGTCGAGAATTTGTAGAAAAATTATCCCAATTTCTTTCTAATGTTAACAAAGACTTTTCCAGATTGCAGCTTTGGGCGGAAAGGTATGGTCTCAAAATTAAGGTCAATCCTGCTAAGACTCAAGCAATCATAATTAGTGGCTCTCGGCTCACGACTAAAATCATTTGGTCTCTACTGCCTCAAGTAACATTTAATGACGTAAATATTCCTCTTTCTAAGTATGTTAAGAACTTGGGTGTATTCATTGATAATTCACTGTCGTATTCAGATACAAAAAGCTAATCTCAAAATATTCGCTTCTGCATAATCTCTAAAAAGACTTCGCAATTATCTTCCAACTGCAACTAGCACTATCGATAATTCTTTTTATTCTCTACTACACTGTCGCCAGCTGTCTTGTTTTAAACAAAGATCAACTGGTGAAACTTAAATGGCTTTAACAATTTCTGTATTTCGCAATAAACTGGGTGGCTCCCAATTCGCCTTAGATGGAAACACTCACATCCTTTGTCTCCTTTCAATATTCTCTTTAATTCCGCTCCACCCCCATAACTTAAAAATGCTTTGCGTTTCTCCATGATACTTGTACTTGATATCTGCGATCAAAAAACTCGGTGCTACATTTACCATCACATTTCACTTCCTTTTTCACTAAATCATTTAATAACGGCTTAACGTTTATGGAACGTTTTCTAATAGGATTTAGACACGCTGAGACGTTAACTAGTTTTAAATAGTTCGTTTACTATCATTGCTCTCTTTGACTTTGGAACATAAGGTGACTTAAAACTAAAATTATTAGTTTTAAGTCACCTTATATGTTTCATCATTATATTCTTTATGTATCATTTATGTATAATTGCATGTACTTGTATATATGTTATTGTATTGTATTGGTGAAGATGTCAAACTATTTATAGAATTAGAGGTCTGCCTTTGGCACCATTCCTCTTATCCATAACATATATAAACTGATAACTGTTTAGATAATTACCATTCTGGACCATCATCATATCAAAGAAAATTTTGGTTCAAATATTTTAACATTTGCAGCATCAGGTTTTAAAGTAGTTTCTGGTACTGTAGCCGCAATTAATATTTGGGCTTTACATCGCAACCGTCGCTATTGGAGTGAGGACGCAGAGCAGTTTCGACCAGAGCGATTTATAGATACGTCACTAAAGCATCCAGCAGCATTTATGCCATTTAGTTTTGGCCCGAGAAATTGTCTTGGTAAGGTTTTATATTTAAAATTTATTAATTTATAACTAGCTAAAAAAATATATGTATATACCTATTATGAGTCGATAGATCCAATAAGTAACTGCGAATATCAGCAAGAGATTTCATTATTTATATATTTTACAATTAATACCAGATCATGTATTCTTATACTCTGGTCTACCATACGTAATACTATTTTCTACGGGTGTAAGAAATATAAGTTGAACAAATCACTGCAATTGGTAGCCACTTGTTAGTGGGCCGGCCCTTGTAAGTGGACTAGGTTGCGCTTAGACCGTTGGTCACCAGCAAAGAAAAAATGATAACTTGGATTATATCCCTCGGATCTATTTTAGGATACCGAAAAAGAAACCAATGTGATGTATGTATCAATTTTATTATTAGTTAATATAAAACATCTACGTATTTGTGAAGGTTGACATAATACCTAAATGTTCAATTTGCTTACAGGTTACCAATATGCAATGATGTCCATGAAAATATCAATATCAAGTATTCTACGTAACTTTAAGATTTTGCCAGTGAACGACTTGCCCTGCTCTGAACAACCACCCATACGGTCTGCAATACGATCTGATGATGAAGGATGTTGACAAGTGTCAACTAAGATTGGAGCGTAGAATTAAAAATCAGTGATACAAGAAATATTGTACCTAATTTTATGAGATCTTTTCTCAAATCAGTTTTTATTAATAAGTAAAATCAGTTGCACATATCTATGCATAGTTTTAAAAAAAGTCTCTTTCCATTGTATGTCTCAGGTTTTAAATTTTCTAACTCAAGGAGTTCTGATTCAGTATTCTCTATTATTATTAACCATAATTTCTTCTGGATTGGTTATAGGTAAAATACATTCATATTATATCACTTATGCAAGCAATATAGAAAAGTAAAAATCTCACTAAACCGAAGTGAAGCGCGTTCAATCGCTAGGCTTCTAAAACTTGCAGTGATTAGAAATACTACGCGAACGTATACGTATTTAGTATAATTTATGAAACTATAGTTTTATGAGGAACACATGTCATAATATTTTTAATCGCAACTGCTTGTAAATATTTTCTCATAGATGGTGCAGTAAACTTCTTGAAGACGAGAATGACTCCGATAATTTGGTTACACTATATGCAATAACCAAACAAGCTGAATGGTTACAACGATTACAATTCAAATCCATTGGCTCTACGTATAGATTCTGTGCATTCGGTATTCATCTTACAAGCTGTGTATGTATGTTCGGGTAGAATCTTCAGTCTAATTCAACACCTTTGGCGACAGTTGCGTGGAAATTTGGTAGGCTCATGCCATTTAGATGATAATACATTAATATTGTATTATGTGCTGGTCCAACGTTAGAGGTTGAAAGTCTTTATACATACTAAGGTTCAATTCTTCCAAATAATTGATCTGCTTCCAAAGACAAATTCTGCCAAATTTGAATTTACCAGGTCAACTGAAAGTGAATTCGTTTTTTGGTCTATGTATGATTCATTCAAAAGGTTTTTGAACTTTGTTATCTAGATAATTGTTTAAGCTATATTTATAAAATTTATAATACTTATCTAGTGGATATGTATAACAATTTGGTATATTTACGTTGAATAATTTTTGAAATGTGAAGCGGTCTTAACTAGCTTAAAATAGTTGGTGTAACACATGGTGAGGCTTATTAGTTCTCCTTACAAGTTCATTAAGTTAATAAATTGTAGCGTTTTCTAATTTATTACCAAATAGAACAACCTATTCTGCTCTGAACAACTGATGCTTTAGTTTCAAATAAGATTAGAGTATGAGTTATATCATAAGCGACGAATGATGAAACACATATGCGCAACACACCTAAATACACAAATAATCACATCCACAAATAACTTATACGCAAACGTAAATACATACCTACATATAGGTATCTACTCAAAAATTTTCTATTAATATTTCAATCTTATTAATGAATTGAATCTAGGCACCTTATATTCGGTTAAGTCTCCAAAATTCTGATTGAAGTCTGATCAAAATTAGAAACGTTCTTTTGCAAGTGGTATAAAATATTAGTAATAGACGTAAGTAGATAAAAATCACTGCAAGAGAAGGCAGATTGGAATCAAAATAGCTTTCGCTTTCTTGGTTGCTTGTCTTTTCTTAATTCCTTTCAAATTATTGTATATAGTAGTAGGACTACACTGTTGCAGAAAATCGACGCCGGAGCAGTGGCAATGTGCTGCTGTTCTTCGTTCGTCGTCTCAAGAGTGCCGGAAGCCGAACGTTCTTGGTTGGTTTAGAGTTTTTACTGGTAGGCAACGACCTAGCTGTACACCTGGTATATATAAGGTCTATGAGCGGCAGTAATACTTATCATCAGGTGTGCTGCTTGCTCGTTTGCCACCATAAGCCGTCCATTAATCAAGTGAGGTTTGAAAAGGGGGGACGGGTTTGACAAAAATCACGAAGTCCTAAACCTTCATAGTCTTAAACCTGAGGTTTACGTACGTATCACCAAGGGGGAGGGGGGTTTAAAAAATGCTAAAAAAAAAGATCACGTGATTAATGGATGTCCCCTAAGCAATAAAAAAAATACTTTTAAATTTAGACTTCTCATCCGTTATAAGTTAGAGCAAATTTGAAATAGGACTATCAAAGGCAGAATCTAATATTTAAGTGGCTCAAATGTCATAACTTTGCGTAGCAATAATATTTCAAGAGCACATAGTATAATACATTTTTGTCGAATTATGTAAATTTGTTAAAAATGTTAACAGTGAATTTTAACTATATTCCCGTTAAAATTACAGCACTAAATTATATACGTGAGAAACCCGAGTGGGTCGCTAGTAAATTATAATGCTTTTGTTTATAAGTTTGAACACAGAAGGTAGGTAGTCTTTAGAATAATAGGAAACTGCGTTCTTGAGTCTTTAAGCTACCGTTTATCCCAGAGGAATTATCTTTGGGAGCAGAGTATTAAATTAAGTTTTAATATATAATCGCTTCCTTTGTTGGGACGGATTTTAAATACAATATTTTATAATGATTTCTAAAGTTTAGGTGAGTATAACACATTTGAAACAAAACTACTTTTACGGATTCTATCACGTTTGTATTTGATTTTTAATTTCACGACGTTTCGAACACTTTACAGTGATCAGATGATACAGTCCTTCCGTGACCTTGATCAAATACAGTATTTCATTAGATATTACTTGCTTGGCGAAATCGTAAAAACCTGGATAAATGATCATCATTGTAGTACGTTGAGTAATTTATAACAACAACTACAAGAATTAGTCTACTAAGCGTAACCATGTCATATCACTGTACATACACATACATACTGATAAAAAAATACTGATAAAATGGATATATATACATATATATATATATATATATATATATATACTCAGACGTCGATCTTCTACGAAAATGTGGTACTACCCCGGGCGGACCGGCCCGCGGCTGTAGACAGAAAACTGTCAACAGCGTGGTCCTACCACAATTAAGTATATACTCTAGTATTTAATAAATTACACTCAATGGAATTTTTTTTGTTTATAATGATAGGTAGATGCTTAAGGAAATCTGGCCCCAAAAAGAAGTGTAGCAGTAAATACTTGTCTGCCACCAAAGGCAATAAGAAAATCTCAATAAAAAATAATATATTTTTATTTAAAGACAACACAAAGGAAATAATCGCTACATTATGGATATAATCTAATAATAATATAATAATAAATAAGTATTGCGGAGGACTTTACAAACATATAATTAACGCAGACAAATTACACACAAAATCAGAACAACAGTTTATAGACCGCACAAAGTATTGTCCTGCTTAAGATTCCAATCCAAGACCGGTACGGTAGGTTAGTATTTTAACCACTACGCCATTTTTGCAATCAAGTCAGTAGTATTTCGGCGCTAAGACTTTTGAAGTTAGTCTACTTAGTTTAATAGCCTGACCATGGATTCTTAATACATTTATCATATATTATTGTATTATACAGCCTGCGTAGATATACGAGTATATTGTCAAGTTGCCAGAATAATCTTAAATGCAAAAGAACCCTTTTCACCATCAATCTTCCATATGGGGGATAATGCTACGATCGTCACGCCTGATAAGCGAGTGCCTGATTGCAGTTCGTGTTACAAATTTTTCAGGACAGTACTGCTCCTTATTTTTCTAGGGATCCTTCAGTCAACTTTTACGTCGGCTACGGCAAATTGTGACATATTTTAATCTTAAACCGTTACCACATTAGGCATATTAATTTTCTTGAACTTTAATAACATTTTTTATCCATCCCAAAAAAGTGCACAACACCGCTAAAGAAGCTTTCACTTCAATCATTATTTTTAATAATATCCGTTTTTTTATTATTAAATAAATTGTGGGTCCACAGACTTTTGTCCGTGCCTTTTTTATGTTGTATATTTTAGTCGTTATGTTGAAGTTATATAATTCAATTTTTCTTGAAGTGGCTTTGATATTATACATTTATGATGGTTTATATGTATGTATTTTTGACGAGATTCTGCGTTTTAGTTTGTTGTGAACTTGTGATGATGTCTTTTTATACTCCATGTATGAATTGTTAGTCTTTATTGTGATGTCAATCCGAGCTCTTGTATTACCCTTTGGTCTCTATGTTATATTGCCATCAATATCACAGATTTAGAGAAAATGATGACACGGGAATAAGAGTTTAATAAAACTTTCAAGATCATAGCTTGCGACGTCATTTTTCATTACATTTATGATATTTTTACCTTTAATTTTATATTATCTGGATAACACAGCTTAGCACTGTATTTTCTTTATAGTGTTTTTAGTCTCTATAGTGTAGAGGGCAAATATACGTAGTATTAAAAAAAAGATAAAATAATGAAAAATAATGAAAATAATAAAATTGAAAACCCAGCTTCGAATCGATGCTGTTTAGATTAGATAGCTAAGACTGTTCTATTTCCCAACTAGGCTATGACTATTCTCAACGACGGCGGCCAAATTTGCCTTCATAATCTAATAGTTTGCAGCTAACAAAAATTATTTTTTTCTTTGGCTGAGAACACTGACAAAATGATAATATCTATGAATGAATCCTCGATTTTTTCCAAACCTAAAACCGCACACATACTAAATTGCATGGCAACTGCTGGTGTCGTTACTGAGATTTTCAAAATATTCAAAAAGTGTTTGTTTAAAGATATTAGATAGGTATCACCATCATCATCATCACAGCCCATAAATGTCACACTGTTGGGCTCGGGCCTCCTCCGTAATGGGAGGGAAATTAACCTACTATACCGCGCTGGTCAGACGTGTTGGTATAGAGTTTTGTTTCGAGTTTTTCTTCTCTCGCATAGATGTCATATGCGTTTTATATCCCTTAGTCGTCTCGTACGATCACCCACGGGTAAGATATGGGGTGGTGAATAGTATTCTTACTCCGTCACCACACGGACAATAGACAGGTATATATTTATATTTTATATACTTTTTACATTGTATTTATGTTTGGTTCGTATATATGTTTTTTTAATATGTATACTTTTTGGAAGGAAGGTGGAGTCAAGAGTCTCCGAAACCGGCGAGTGTGTATGAAGAGAATTATTAATGTTGAAGAAGCGAGTGAAGTATGCAATAATAGAGTTCTCTGGCACTCTGTTCTCTCTGCCTACCCTGCAAGGGATATGGCGTGATGATATGTATGTATGTATGTATACTTTTTGTGATTATTGTACATGGCATACGTGAAATTAATTATTATTTTTATTATGTAGTAATATAGCGTCAATACTTTTTTTTTTTTTTTTTTCGCAAGGTGGGACCATGGATGTGGTCGCGCCCCGGAAAATCGGCCCGGGGCGACGGATGAGGCGGCGCGCAACCCCATGGACCCACCCTGAAAACACCTCTCTTCGCCGTGCGAGCGGACCACCGGTACCCGATCTTTGTCTTCGGTGGCCCGCCCGGCGATATACCCTCTCGGGTTCCTCTCTCGTCGACGATAGCGTCAATACCTAGGTTCAACATTTTGACAAAAATAAAGGTGGTATATTTTTCATAATAAGATCTAGCAGTAAAGAAATAACTTGGGTGGTGCCCAACTGTACTCTGGTATCACATTGGTTCATGAGCGGCAATAACACTTACCATCAGGTGTACTCGTTTGCCGCCATAAGCAATAAAAAAAAATCATGATTTCCCATTTTCTTCTTTTATATTTATCATTTATTTTAAAATATATCATTATTTTTTGTATTTCTTGTGGAAGCCAAACCACCATAACGTAAACTAAAACTTTTTAATTCAAAATTCTTTTAAGTCACTAAAGCAAAAGACCCAATTTTAATATTTAACATTTTAATAATAAAAAGGTAAACCTCGTTATTAAAATGTCTTTTAAAAAACTTATAAGTAAAATATTTAAAATAAATAAGGATTCAAAAGTTGCTTTGGGGACTAAATGGAACTGCTTCTTTTAAAGAAACATTAAAAAAAAAATCTGCGGTAGTAGCTTAAAATTACCATATTTTTTTAATTTTACAATCCAAAACTATTCACCGTAAATCTTATTAAGAACAACGGCGCCTAACATTGACTGAACGTCGTCGCAGAATTGACTTTTAACTTAAAATCCAAGTCAGCGGTAGAGCTGGCGACGAATTATATTCTTACTCTTAGTCTTACTTACTACATGGATAAGTCACTTTCGAAACTTAGCTTGGGCAATAACGCCTTGTGGAATATTTCTACAGATTTGCTTCTTTCTACGTTTAGACATTTTAAAATGACATTCTCAAAATCGAGCTCAAGGTAAACTGTATTTCTTTGAAAGCAATAAATTCAACGGTTATTATTTTTTAATTATAGTTATATGCAAATATAGGTATTTTAAACCTTTCCTTATCCTTCCATGTTAAAATTGTGAGGCTATAAATAAAATATGAATTTAATTTTCACAAACGCTTTCTTGATATGGCTGATGAAAACAAATATATTTTATCAAGTTTAAAAATGACTGTAGAACGCATTAACCCGAAATTTTAAAGCAAACGGCAAAAGCGGTCTTTATATACCTAATACTATTTGCAAGTCAGGCTTGATCGGAGATTGAGCATATGTAGGTACTTATGATTCACGTAAATGGAGCGGGACTCCTATTTCCGTATGCGAAGTTTAGAGGAAACTAACGAACCTATGGTTTCCGTGGCCTGCTAAATTTACAAACATTTCATAGTGATTTATTTAAGGTAAGTTTTCCATATGACTTTAAACATATAATCTCATTTTTTTATAATTCAAAATTTGTAAAGTCGCCTGTGACACAGATATATTACTAAGGTATTAAAAAAAATAAAACATACAATAAGGTATTAAAAAAAAAAAACCATATAATAACTCTTCATCCGGTATAAGAATATGACCGTTATGTTTTTGCTGGGCTATATTAGAATTAATGGCCCAAGTAGAGGTCGACAACATAGTTGCTTTTAAATTCAAAATAGACAGTGGATAGTCTCTTACTGATATTACTGAAGTCCATGACCAAAACTGCTACTCTGCTTGTTAGTCTATCATCAAATGCATTAAAAAAATATTATCTACAGTCTCTTTGTCTTCTTTGATAAGAGAATAATATAATAAAATAAGAATAAAAATAATATAATAATACCAACAAAATTATATAGAAGGCTATACTTTCGGCCAAATAGTTATTTCAACATGAGACTGACACAAGATTCGGAGGAGCAATATATCTCAAATCTCTTTTGTTATAAAAAAATATTACAAAATTTATAGGAAAGTCAATAATCCGCAGGGTAATTTCTCACATGTAGCTCGTCTTCGCTTTAGCTGACTAGAGTGAAAACTGAAGAGTTCTCACAGGTGTCTCTAGCTTGCCTTAAACTGCTGGTCAGAAAGCGATCCACAGAGATATATGCTTGAGTATGAAAGTTACATTTTCAAAGGCATACTTACGGGGAAACCAGATCTATATCTACATTTATCAGAGACTTGCTATGATGAAACCGGCGCCACACAGATCGACAACCCTAGCTACTCTCACTAGTATTACCCCCTGTTGTTAATATGGCTTGTGTGACTCTCATAGCTCATTAGGGGGTCCATTCAATTAGTTGACGAGTCACCATCGTCCACTGTACAATATTTATATGGTTCTGAGTACAGACGACAGTTTGAAATAGATTTAGGTTAAAATAAATGACAAAATATTATTTATTATAATGATTTCTGATGTTCACGTGAGTGTTACATATTTGAAGTAAAAGTACTTTTACGACGAAAGACCGCGGATGAGGACCCTCGCGTGTCCTCCCGTGACCATGAACGCCGTAAAGTATGTGTGTGTCAAAACGTCAGGAAATTAAAAATCAAATACAAACGCGATAGAATCTGTAAAAGTAGTTTTATTTCAAATATTATTTATTATTCTCATATTCAGATATTAGATACCCTTATCGTAATGGTAATTATAAAAATGGTAAATTGGTGTTTTACACCTACCGTTGGCAGTTTACGAGTATTATGTACAGACGTGGAGTGTTATCGGTAAATATTCCATTCCACTCTTTGAATAAATTTCACTCACAATTTAACGTAGTGATTTTTGATTATCTTGCAAGTATTACACATTTGAAATAAAACTATTTTCACCAATTCTATCGCGTTTGCATTTGATTTATAGTTTCACAAGTTTCTATTTCATTTTTTTAAATGTAGGTCAAAATTTAATGACCAATTATTTAGCGGATAAATATAAATTTCTGTAATAACGATGACTTGTTGGACGCAAAATTATTTAGTCCTCCTGTGACTATGAACCCTGTAAAGTCTTAGAAATAACGCCCATTTAAAAATGTATTACATTTTTAATTGGGAGTTAGTTAAACACTATACAATCCGTAAAAATAATTTTATTTCATACATACATACCATCACGCCATGTCCCTTGCAGGTTAGGCAGAGAGAACAGAGTGCCAGAGAACTCTATCCTTGCATACTTCACTCGCTTCCTCAACATTCATAATTTTTTTCATACACGCTCGCCGGTTTCGGAGACTCTTGACTCCCCCTTCCTTCAGTATGTGACCAATTTGGTCTACAATAACAATAAAGGATCCAAAAAGATATTTTATTTATCGCACAAAATACTATGAGACTTAACCCTTTGAATTAAGAATTTACCTGAAAATGTGTGTGTGAGTAAAAAAAGTTCAAAATAGACAAACCCATTAAATTTCTTACTTGATCACTTTAGTGAGGTGTGAGTAAAAAACGTTCAAAATAGACAAACCCATTAAATTTCTTACTTGATCACTTTAGTGAGGTGTGAGTAAAAAACGTTCAAAATAGACAAACCCATTAAATTTCTTACTTGATCACTTTAGTGAGTTGTGAGTAAAAAACGTTCAAAATAGACAAACCCATTAAATTTCTTACTTGATCACTTTAGTGAGGTGTTAGTAAAAAACGTTCAAAATAGACAAACCCATTAAATTTCTTACTTGATCACTTTAGTGAGGTGTTAGTAAAAAACGTTCAAAATAGACAAACCCATTAAATTTCTTACTTGATCACTTTAGTGAGGTGTTAGTAAAAAACGTTCAAAATAGACAAACCCATTAAATTTCTTACTTGATCACTTTAGTGAGGTGTTAGTAAAAAACGTTCAAAATAGACAAACCCATTAAATTTCTTGCTTGATCTCTTTAGTGCGGCCACATTCTGATCCGGTAATAGTTTTTTTGGATTACTTTAAATGAATATGTAAAAATTTAGAATATATAAGTGCCCTCGCAGAGTTTAGGCGTAATAAATGATTTGAATTTGAGATATCTGCCCGTAGAATTCAATTTTATTAAACTAACACTTATTTTAGAAACGAAAAGTTTTAATGAAATCAGATCATAAAACTTTTATATACTTTAGGTACCTATATAAGGCACCAAACAACCAACGAAGAACCAAAACTATTTGTACGGAGTAAAAATAGTTTTATTTCAAATATGTAATACTCCTATAATGATGCTCTGTAGTAGCGGCTGCGAATACTCTCTAGCCTTACTTTGCTCGTGGATGTCGTAAAAGACGACTAAGAGCCTTACAACGCTTCATCGATGGTTATTTTTTTATTTGTATAAATCTAAAGACACACACAGCTATGTGGTAGCAGCTACGAGTACCACCAACCGTTACTTTGCTCGTGGATGTCGAGCCTTATAACAACCAGGGCCAACTCCATCTGATGCCGTTTAGTCAACAATTACATTCCCAAGGAGAGTTGATGTCTGGCAGGCGACCGGTCATAAAACTATTGCCAATAACTTTTACAAAATGTACTATGAAAGTAGACAACGTATTGTATAGACTCCAAGCAATTGGGATAAGAGTAGGAGAATGATGATGTAATACAGGAGTTTATAGGAATAAACATCAGAATTTTTTTCAAAGACACAAATTGCAATCACAAATAATTATATTTTTTCTAATTATATTTAATACTAGCTTCTGCCCACGGCTTCGCCCGCGTAAAGGGTTACTATCCTAAAGGTTTTCATTCCCTATTTTTATTAATGTCATATTTATTTATATCTAATCAATAACCTAAAAATAAGTTTCAAACTTCTGGCTTTGAAAATGACGATAATTCCTTACAATATTTCATCCGCCTTTACAACCTTTTTCTTGCATTAAAAAAGTAGCCTATGTCCTTTGTCAGACTCTAGAGTATCTGTGTACCAAATTCCATTTAGATCGGTTTAGTACTTTTGGCGTGAAAGAGCGACAGACAGAGTTACTTTCGCATTTATAATATTAGTAAGGAAGTAAGGATTGTATCTTTATATCTGAAAAAAAGTTCACTATATATTCAATTAACAAAATGTTGGTGTCATAAAACGTCTTCATAGCTTTCTATATCCCAATTCTGTGCGAAAATATAGCGAATGTAACGACAGGAATAAAGGCAGGTAAGTAGTATTAATTCAACTTGTTTATAGCTGCGGCCGAAGTGGTTGTCACATAAAATTTTACTGCAATAGCAGTTCTAAGTAAATGTGTCTTACAAAATGTCTAACTATTAACAACGTGTACGTAACTTGACTGCCTAAAGGTACAAAATATTACAAAAGTATTATTTGTCATATATATTATTTCTCGAATGCCTTTTTTGTTAGTATGTAATAGCACTTATGATACTGCTTAATTTCAATATTAATGTTAATGTATAATAATGTGTTTTTTTTTTATTTTATTTTATTTAGACCCTGCACTAAGGAAATAATCCTTGTATTGCGGAGGACTTTACAAACATGCAATTAACGCAGGCAAATTACACCCAGACTCAGAACAACACTTTGTGGATCACACAAAGTTATGTCCTGCGTGGGAATCGAACCCACAGCACTGGCACGGAAGGTCGGTATCTTAGGCACTACACCATCTATGCAGTCAATATAAGTTTGATAAGTTTTCGATATTATATTTTAATATTAATGTTTAATAAGTTACTTTGACGATTGTTTAACATGTAATGACAAAAAAATAAGAAGATGTAAATTTAATAAATTTCATTGATATCTTATTAAAAGCAGATAACGAGGGAAAAATGATGTCACAAGTGGGATTGGAACTCACACCTATTGGAAATTCGTCGCAATCGTGCTGCCACTTACATCACCGTGAACTATTATTTATTTATTTACTAGGTAAGACATTCAATTCTCGCATCGTATATTTTACGTCTTTAAGGAGACGTGTGGGTTGGAATCCCACTTGTGACATCATTTTGCGCTTGTAATGGAGTTTTTATAAAATAATCAAGCATATTAAATGCTAAATTTCAGTATTTCCTTTGAAATTGCTTGATTCTCTCGCAAATAACAATCTTTTAGAACATTTATTTATGAAAATGTATAAAACATACCGTGTGGTGATGGCATAAGAACACCATTTAGTCTCTTTACATATGATAAAAGATGAATAAGCGAATTGACTTGTATATATTGTTTATGAAACTGGAAAAAAACTCGAAATAAATACCTATACCAACCCGTTCGAGCTGTGGCAAGTGTTCAATTTCCCTAATATTGTGGAGGAGGCGAGAACACAAAAGTAGAACATATGTGTACTGATCTGATAATAAACACAACGTTGCTAAATTAAATTTTATTACCATCATTCTCCAGTTCTTAACCCAATTACTGGAGATAGACGCAATATGTAAATATACATATTGTAAAAGTTATCAGCAATAATTTTATGATCGGCCACCTGCCTGATATCACCCCTCCTTGGGAATGTAATTGTTAACCAAATGGCTTCAGCTGGAATCAGCCAAAGTCGGTATAAAGCTGTTAAACGTCTTTTACGACATCCACGAGCAAAGGGTTGGTCATATTCGTAGCCGCTACCACACAGCAATGCTAGATTACATTTATATACGTAATAATCTCTTTATTAATAATAAGAAGAATTCGCAGGAATCTTCTAGTTTATTTTTATATTTTTAGTCCCAAGTGCAGGTAAGTTAAGTTGTATAGCAACTTCTGTAAATAACATATACTTATAAAAATATTTTCACTAACCTTCTTTTGATCGAGGATCAACGGAAATATGTCATTTGCAAATGAAATTTATCATACAAAACTGTAGGTGCTGACATAAATGCACTGTCCTTAGACTTATGGCAAAAAGAGGGTCACAAGCCGATAAGGCGGGCGAGGATTGCTCCTTCCGTGATTTCTATTTGGTGACTGAGTTATAATACAAAGTATGACCATTCCTTTATATATATTATTCATACAACATCTATGTTAGAGAAGGAAAACTCGAAATAAAACAGTATATCAATATTTACATGAATATATTATGGTTGAAGTCATACGCCCATACGTTGTTCTATTAAAAAGAACGCTGCAAACAAAGCAATGCCATTTTTTTGTTTCTGTTGACAATTTTCCCTGAAAATGGATTCCAATTTAAAAAAGCTATTGCGTATTAGCCCTGCCATATCAGATTGCGTGCGTTCGAAGTTCCTACGTGAAAACCGAATGGCTTTTTAATATGAATAAATAACAAGCGGTAAAATATGAATTTTTGTCATGTTTTCAACTATAAAAATGATTTATTGTTGGGTATATTTTTTTTTTATAAATTTTGACGAATATAAGTAACGGGAATCTTATTTGTAAATCAGAGATGACTATTTTTAGAATATTTTTTACGAAAACATATTTTTAAGAGAATTTTGCTGTGTTACTATTTGAAATAAAACTACTTTTACGCATTCTATCGCGTTTGTATTTGATTTTTAATTTTCCGACGTTTCGAACACTTTACAGTGATCATGGTCACGGGAGGACTGGCATGGCAGACTGACATTTCCGTGCTGTTACGTTTCGTTCGGTCAGCGAGAGATCTGGAAACCCAATTTTCTGGATAAGTTTTAACTTCAAAAGTCCATGAACGGCAGTAGCACTACACATGCGCTGCTTGCCAGTTTGCCACCATAAACAATGAAATAAATGTTGGATATTTTAAGCAAAATATTAAAATTGCCAATATTATAATCATCATCATCTCAGCTCATATATGTCCAACTGTTGGGCTCAATCCTCCTCCATAATGGGAGGGTAATTGACCTACTATACCACGCTGGTCAGACGTGTTAGTATAGGGTTTTGTTACGAGGTTTCATTATCTCGCATAGATGTTATATGCGTTTTATATCTCTTAGTCATCTCGTGCGACCACCCACGGGTAAGATATGGGGTGGTGAATTGTATTCTTACTCCGTCACCACACGGTATTATAATACAACTTCGTATTAAATATGAAATATGCTTGTTTTAAAGTAGAAATTTGTATGTATAAATATTTATTAAATGGATAATATTACTTACGTAACATGCTGGAAGAATACAGCTAAATTACTGTTGTATTAATATAAGGCATGACACCGCCGAAATTGTAAGATAAAGGTTACGATGTTTTACTAAAGTTTATGGGTAATCTCACGAAGATGAGTGGTGTTAACCGGTCAAGGATTATGGCCAAAAACTCGTATCCGGCTGTCTATTTTATCCCATTTGTCTAATGAAGCGAGAACCTTTAACGAGGAAGGGAACTATATATTTTGTCTACATAGTATTTATTTTCGTTGGTGTAAATTGCATTTGTGGCTAGATTTACAAAGTAACTAATCCTTAATGTCTTGTAACAATCGTAAGAATCAACTGAAAGATCGCTATAAGAATAGTCAATAGAACTCTTTTGAGAAATTAGTAAAAGCATTTATGGTCACCCAACTGCCTGCCAAGCATTGCAATTATGGCATTATCCTACTTTAGGAAGGTCTATAAACCAGAGCAGACATAGACTCATCATCATCATCATCATCACAGTCCCACTGTTGGGTTCGGGCCTCCTCCGTAACGGGAGGGAAATTAACCTACTATACCGCGCTAGTCAGACGTGTTGGTATAGGGTTTTGTTTCGAGTTTTCCTTCTCTCGCATCGATGTTATATGCGTTTTATATCCGTTAGTCGTTTCGTACGATCACCCACGGGTAAGATATGGGGTGGTGAATAGTATTCTTACTCCGTCACCACACGGAAAATATAGACATAGACTCATAGATAGATGAAAAGACAAATCATGATTCCTGAAGAATACAATGTCATCAAACTTTTTAAAGCGAATACTTTTAGATGGTGATGAAGAGAAACAAAATAATGGTTAAGATACCGACCTAATTTGCCAGTGCCGTAGATTCGGTCTTCGTTTCGATTCCATGCAAGACAATATTTTGTTGTTAAGTTATTATTCAGATTCTAGCTATAATTTGTGTCCGTTAATTACATATTTGTAAAGTCCCCACAATACTAGAATTTATATCCTTATAAGTGCCGAGTAGAGTACCTACTGCATTTTTAAAAGAAGAAAAAAAACAACAATTTAATAGATTATAAGAAGATTCATTTCTTTTTTCTTTTTTTTTATTGCTTATGTTTATGCAAACGAGCAGACAGTACACCTGATGGTAAGTGTCACTGCCGCCCATGGACCTTTGCAATACCAAGGGTATAACTAGGGCGCTGCTACCAATATAAACCCCAAACCCACCCAAATTGGGTTCCGGCTCTCTCGCTCACCGAACGAAGTGCAATAGCACATTGCCATTACTCAGGCGTCGATCTTCTACGAGAGTGTGGTACTACCCCGGACAGACCGGCCCGCGGCTGTAGACAGAGAACTGTCGACAGCGTGGTCCTACAATTATTAAGATCTATCACATATATGGTTGCTGCACGTCATTATTTTAGAATTACCAGCTATTTATTATTAGAATCGCTTACGTTGATAAAATTTGAATCATTTCACTATATTTGTTGACTCAAATCAATACTAAATTGAAGATCGTTATCCAAAATGATAGTTTAAAGTCTCGTAAAATTTCCATATTACTACGCTTCCTATATTCTTTCATTTGAATCAGTAAACACTTGCAATTTTAAGGAAAATTATTAGACTTGGCTTCATTCCAAAACTATAAAGCAGTGCGCAGCGCTAATATCGATAGTATTGCTAATAAAACACGTGAATTTAAAATAGATCGGTTACACACCGTTATAATGTTTGATCTAGTGCCTTGTAACGTGACTTTTTTAACTTTGAAAACATGGATACTATTAGTGATTTCTTTTTATGATTAAACAAATATCACTATTTAATGTTTAGTAAATGTTACATCATACAATAATTAATGAGGTGATAAAATTAATAATATTTAATAATAACAAATAAAATAAAATCAAAATATGTCATCTAAAAATTATTTTATGGAATAATAGCATTTATTCAATAAAAATGTCGTAAGATTTTTCTTAAATTTATAAATAATTTTTAGTCTTAATTTTTTTTTTTTACTTTTATTTGCCCAAGAATCATTACAAATTTAAACAATTTCATAATACCACGTTAAGCTAACGCCTATCAATACTGCTGTACAGAGGTCTCTCTAAATGAATATATAGCCATAATCGTTTGAGTTGGCGATCACAATTTAATTTTTGAAAGAAAGTCATCAAGATCTTGCTCTTATAATAAGTATATGAGGTCGACGCAATATGTACTCCGATTTCATCGTATATACAGCAAAAGTTATTGGTTTTAGTGTTATAACTGCCCGAATTCCTGACGTCAATCCTTCTTGGGAATGTAATTGCTGAGCAGATAGTATTAGATGTAAATTGGCCCAGGTCGATGAAAGACTCTTAGTCGTCTTTTAACATACCCATGAGCAATGTAAGGGTTCTAGTATTCGAGTATTTGCAACCGCCACCACACAGAGTTAATTTTCGAAGGAAAGTGCTATTGCCTAATTTCTGGTGATCCTTCAGCCGTTTCGTAGAAAAGTAAGGGGCACACAATGCATTCTAAACCTTTCACCACACGGTATATCCTAAATAATTGAATTGTAGAAATAAAATATTCTCTATAAAATTAGTTTAAATTTCAAATCTTACTAATCCTACTTCCTACTAATATTAGGAATGTGAAAGTTTTTGAAGATGTGTGATTGTTTGTTACTTAATCACGCGAAAACTGTTGATCGGATTTAGACGAAAATTTATATACACAGAATATTTTCTAGATTAAAACACGCTTTATCCTGGTAATGTGTTCACTTGGAACAATTGAGTGATAAAATTTTATATTGTAAGTAATTTTTAAGCGGGCAAAACTGCGAGCGGAAGCTAGTAAATAATATTTGTATACACAATTGATTCGATGAGAGAGTGGTGATGGTTTAACAACCGTTTCATCACCCTTTATCTGTGTGAATTAAAAAACCATTTAAAGCAACTGTAGATTAAGTAGCTGTTTTCTCCTGGAAAGCTTATAACAGCAACTCTGATCGCTAACTTTATATTATGGTAATAGTTTCCGCCCGCAGCTTCGCCTGCATGAAGAGTAACTTTCTCAATGTTGGACTACTATCCCAAGGTAACATATTACCCCGGTTATATAACCTATGTGTTAACCAAGGAATTGGTTTATCTATGTGCCAATTTTCATTCAAATCTGTTCGACGGTGTAAGCGTGATTCAGTAACAAACATCTAAACATCTTCACAAACTTTCACATTTATAATATTAATAGTAAGAGTACACAATCGACCACTGACGTCAAGTCACTCTGCTCCGGTGGTCGGCCCAACGACGAAGGCGACGTCACGGGTGGGTTACGGGTGTGCGCGCTTACGCCCCTCTGTCACCCCGGATGGAGTGGTGCGAGGAGTGCGTCGAACGTAGCCCACCCCCCAAAAAAAAGAAAAAAAAAAAAAGAGTACACAATTGGATTAACCATCATTCATAAAAAAGACTTAATAGTGGTAGGACCACATAGTTGACAGTTCTTTGTCTACAACCGCGGGCCGGTCCATCCGGGGTAGTACCACACTCTCGCAGAAGATCGACGTCTGAGTAATGCCAATGTACTATTGCGCTTCGTTCGGTGAGCGAGAGAGCTGGCAGCCCAACTAGGTGGGTTTGAGGTTTGTATTGGTAGGCAGCGGTCCTAAAAGTCCAGGTGTACTGCTCGTTTGCCACCAAAAGCCATAAAAAAAAGACTGCTATCAGAAGACGTCGATAGGCTTATGAATGAATACAAGAAAACCTAGACGTATTAGTCTATAAGATATTTTCAAATGATAATCTTCTATGAAATACAGAATTGAATTATTTTTAAAGCGTATAATTTATTAGCGAAAGAGTTGAACTTTATTGCTTATGGTAGTAAACGAGCAAACAGCACATCTAATGGTCGGTGTTACTATCGTTCATGGGCCTTTGCAACACTCATGGAATAGTTAGGCCGTTGTCAACTAAATCCTAGTTAAGTTGAAATTCCAGCTATCTCTCTCAACCAAAGAAGCGCAACAACACATTGCCATTACTCAATCGTCGATTTTTTTTTGGTTCTGTTCGTCCATTCGGACAGGCAAAGGGATCAAAGCCCATACAGCCAAGTCTTATTTAATTATTTTTCATATATTGTTCATCATTTCTTCATATTATGTAGCCTTAATAGTCATTGTCTGTCAGTAAGTCAAGTCGTTACCATTAATCGGGCGCTGATAACCTAATCAATGATTTTCTTTGGGAATTTTGGGCAAATATGAAAATACACGTAAACCACTATTATACCATATTCACTACACTTCAGCACTTTAACTGTACCATATTGCATAAAATACCAGCAAAATTATTCAATATAACACCACAAAACACTAAAGAAATGAATATAATACAAGAGCGTGACCTGACATTTCCACATTCGCGCCAAAACTCGCAATCGTCGATTTTCTGCGAGAGTGTGGCACTACCCCGGAGGTATGAGCCTACAGCTATAGACTTAAAACTGTCAACAGTCTTACCATTATATAATTTACAGTACATTTTCATTCGACTAATCTTAGTGGGCCCGCGGGGTTTTATCATAAAACGTTGTTTGATTACCATTAAATTAATGGAGAGAGGAGATTAGGAAAAGCGACATTAAGATGAAATTAAATTAATTGACCGTACACATAACAAGCTATATGTATCAAGAAACATAGCGAACATCCCAAATATTTGGAAGACTTTACAAATATTTGCGGAAGCCTTTATTCCTTATTTTATTACTACTTAGTTCTGGGCTTGAAAAGAGTGTTTTATTGACATTAGTTGTGTGTTTGTGAAAATCTTTCCTCACAAAGATTTATCCTGTAATTTGGGATGTGTTCTTAAATAAAAAAGGGCCGTAAAACTGTTAGTTAACTGATTTTATTGCACATTTGAAATAAAACTATTTTTATATATTTTATTGCGTTTTTATTTGATTTATAACATCAAAGTTCATTATATTGCATTTTTAATTTTGTTTTATTTTCACAACTGCTGATTTGACTATTTCACAACGTATATTAAGAAAAAAGCTTTTATTACTTAAATCAAATAATTAATAATAATATATTATTTGAAAATAAACCTTATATCTTACCCGTGGGTGATCGTAAGAGACGATTAAGGGATATAAAACGCATATAACATCTATGAAAGAGATTTCTCGAAACAAAAACCGTATACCAACATGTCTAACCAGCGTGGTGTAGAAGGTCGATTTCCCTCCCATTGAGGAGACTTAAGCCGAACTGTGACACATATATGAGCTGAGATGATATGATAAAACTATATATTTATTTATTATTTATTTTTAATTATAAAATATTTTTAATTATTTTATAATTAAAGATAGATTAAATATAAATACAAAATTAATACATTATCTTAAAAAAAAAAAAAAAAATAAGAGTCATTTTTGCTTTCACAGCTGTAGAATTGAGGTAACCAGCTATTGCTAAGCTTTGTACTGATTTTCAACTAGCCCTTAACTAAATAAATCCGTATGGCTACAAGCTATTGGACGTGGAAATTATATTTTAATTCAGCTTTCATTATTATCGTTCAACCTTTCGCTGCCCTCTACTGGATGTAAATCTCACCATGATATACAGTACGAAGATGTATCGTTCGCATCCAACGATTCCAGACACTTTCACAAAGTCGTATCTTTCTGGAGGGAAGCCATCTAAAACTACGTCGCTCGATACGTGGCCGCGAATTGAGAATGTTTTTTACGTATTGCTTATCGGTTCTTTAAACTATGTGGCTTGCCCATTGCTACTTTAGCATGCTAATTTTTCATGCTATAGCGGTTACATCCGTTCTAGGAATTACCTTATTTTGGATCATAAAATACAAAGAATTCCCAAATAAAGTGCGCTCCGTAGCACGCTGACCGCATATGCGACTTGGGGCTTAATTATGAGGCCAACATTTAGACATCACGTGTCCATGTCATGAGTTAATGCTAATAACACAAACTAATAGTGGTAGAACCACGCTCTACACAGTTCTCGCTGTCTACAATTGCGGGCCGGTCCGTACAGTGTAGTACCACACTCTCGCAGAAGATCGACGTCTGAGTAATGGTAATGAGCTATTACGCTTCGTTTGGTGAGGCGAGAAAGCCGGAAGCCCAATGGGTTTTGGGGTTTGTATCGGTAGACAGCGATCTAGCTATACTCTTGGTATTTGCAAAGGTTCATGGGCGGCAGTGACACTTACCATCAGGTGGGCTGCTTGCTCGTCTGCCACCAAAGCAATAAAAAACTACTCAAAAACCTGTGCTTTATATTTGTTAATAAGTAAGTATTATGACGCATGAAAGAGCATGGAATATAATAAAACCATGATTTAACGAGAATGGCCGATGATTGTGTTGTCCTGGGCGGACATAATGGGGACAATGTTGTACCTATGTGGTTCACTGTTGAGAAAACTGCAACGTAGCAATGTGTTAATGGCCTATAATAATGAGATCAGGCACTAAAAGTACCACGCTGGCTGGACGGTATGACGAAAAACTTTATTTCTAGTGTTAGTTCTTTTGTAGTGAATATTTTATTTTTTTGGCCTACAGTTCACTTGCAATTTACCAGAGCTTCGGCAGCCGGGGCGAGGAAAGAGTAATTTGAATTCCATAACGGGTCACGTGTCTTTATCTATTGAGTAGACCACCACCACTATCATAATTTTGGTGGCTGTAATTTTGAATACCTATCGCTTCATATACGTCCGGATTTACCGGAATATACGTTAACCGCGTTCAATCTCACTACTGATGACGAACCGTTTCCCGGTCTGAACAACCGCAACCCCGGCTAGGATATTTGTACGTACTTTAACCTATTTTACTACAGCTGAGAAATAAAAGAATTAATATTCTCATACGTAGCCGTAGAAATAAAAGAATTAATATTCTTTTATTTCTACGGCTGTGTTGAAAAATATGTGTTAACACACTTATTTTTATTCTATCAACATACGCAATAAGTATTAGAGTATTTCTTTTTAACCGACTTCAAAAAGGAGGAGGTTCTATGTTTTTTATTTTGTTCACAGATTGTAGGGACAGAATAATCCAAATTGATCATATAATTATTTAATTTACTATGTTTTTTTTTAGATTGATCATACCATAAGTCGACTGTGTAAGCCGGGATCCACAATGGTTTCCATAAATAATACCGGTGTTTGACCCTCAGAAAGTCCCAGGAAACCGGGACCCGCAATAAATAATAAGTAGAAAAGCTAGACAGAGAGGGTTGAAATGATTATAATATGCATACATGATGTGATGACATATGTCATCACCACGCCGCTATATAGTGGAATATTATGTTTTTACTCCTCAGATCTATTACGGTGCCTACAAAAATCTTCATCATATACCGCCATCCACTGCTGGACGTAAGCCTCCCTCACACTATTAGCTGATTGCAAAATAAGAACACCGTCCGTGTGGTGACGGAGTAAGAATACAATTCAATCACCCCCTATCTTATCCATGGGTGATCGTAAGAGACGACTAAGTGATATAAAATGCATATAACATCTATGTAAGAGAAGGAAAACTTGAAACAAAACCCTGTACCAACCCATCTGACCAGCGTGGTATAATAGGTCAATTTCCCTCTCATTATGGAGGAAGCTCGAGCCCAACAGTGGAACATACATGAGCAAGAATGATGATCATCATGATTCTCCCACTCTTATCCCAACTACTTATGGTCAATACAATATGCACCCTGCTTTCATAGTACATATTGTAAAAGTTATTGGCTATAGTTTTATGACCAGCCCTGTCAGACGTCAACCCTCCTTGGGAATGTAATTGTTGACCAAACTGCATCAGATGAAGTTGGCCTAGTTCGTTATAAGGCTCTTAGTCGTCTTATACGACAGTCACGAGCAAAGCAAGGGTTGGCAGTATTCGTAGCCGCTGCCACACAGCAAGAATGATTATGATGATGAATGAAAATAAGAACAGAAGTTCTTAATGTGCAATCAGCTTAATTTATGAGCAATTGTGAAAAAAAATGTCGAGTTACAATTTTCTTGACATCTTTAAAACTATACTTAACTTTAGATTTGAGTTACTGACGAACAATGATTAATATGAGGAGACCCCTCTAATCCTCCCTCCCTACTAGTCATTGTCCATCAGTAGGTCAAATCTTCGCCTTCAATAGTACTATACCGCCGCAATGTTAATAATGGTATCTTTTGGGAATTTTGATGAAAAAGTTGTAAACCACTTTTATATCATTATCACTACATCAAAACAGTTCCTTTGCATAACCTAAAATGCCATCAAAATTATTTAATATAACACGCTAAACACTAAGATAATGAATACAATATAAAAACAATCCCAGGGCGGTTATATAGACGGAGGCAGCGTGTCTGTTGGCCGGGACCCCTCCATGGGACCTGGAAGCGGCAATGCTCGCCGGTTTGTATCGGCGGATGTTGGGGGTGCGAGCGGAGGGCGGTGTGGTCTCGTTGAGGGAGCACACCGCCTAGCGCGTCGACGCCCGCCGCGACGTCATTGCCCGTTGGGCAGTCCGGCTGGAGAGGCCTCGGTTCGGTGTGCGGACCGTGGAGGCCTTTCGGCCGGTGCTGATGCAGTGGCTAAAACGGCGGCACGGGGTCCTCTCCTTCCGACTGGTGCAGGTTTTAACGGGGCATGGATGCTTCACCAAATACCTGCACACGGTCGTAAGGAGGGAGAGTACACCGTCCTGCCACCACTGGGATTGCGACGAGGACACGGCGCAGCATACGCTCGAGGTTTGTGCCGCTTGGGCAGAGCAGCGTCGTGAACTCGTCACAATCATCGGTGCTGACTTGACGCTGCCGACCATCGCCAGGGCGATGCTCGACAGCGTCAGGAACTGGGGCGCGGTCGCATCCTTCTGCGAGGCAATAGTCTCGCGGAAGGAGGCGGCGGAGCGCGTGCGCGAGGAGCGTCTCCTCGACGACGCGAGCCGCCGCCAGTGACTGGGGCGGCGCAGGCGCGATTACCTGCGCCTGATGCCGCCCTAGCTGAGGCCGCGGGTGACTGGATCGGGGCATTAGTCCATCACCCCCCGAGAGGCCGACCGCGTGAGGAAAGACCGACATCCTACCCGAGGGGGGGACGTCGGTCGAGGAGAGGGTACTCCTCAGGGGTATTCCGTCGGGGCAACCACTGACGTCAAGTCACTCTGCTCCGGTGGTTGGCCCAACGACGAAGGCGACGTCACGGGTGGGTTATGGGTGTGCGTGCTTACGCCCCTCTGTCACCCCGGACGGAGTGGTGCGAAGAGTGTGCCGACCGTAACCCACCCCCCCAAAAAAAAAAGGGCGGTTATATATTCCCTACAAAAGTCTTCTCATATATCTCGAGGATGGTGACGTAATCGCCACGCTTAACGGGCGGGTTGGCGATAACACTGTAAGAACTGCTGCCCGCGCTCCTGGTGAATCATTAGCTGACTTTTACGACTCCTACGGCCAAGTGATAGCAATCATTGTATTCTTATCCAGTCACCAAAAGGGGAGCTGTCAACTAAAGAAATAAATTTACTTATCTAAAAATAAATAATATCCAATTTTCAAACTGAAATAAATCAGCAACTAAGGAACTAATCCTTACTAATATTATAAATGCGAAAGTAACTCTGTCTGTCTGTCGCTCTTTCACGCCAAAACTACTGAACCGATCTAAATAAAATTTGGTACACAGATATTCTATAACCTGATAAAGGCTATAGGCTACTTTTTAATGCAAAAAAGGGTTGTAAAGGGGGATGAAAAGTTGTAAGGAATTATCGTCATTTTTTTCGCTTGAAACTTATTTTTAAGCTATTGATTAGATATAAACAAATATGACATTAAAATTTCGTAAAAAAATTATCCTTAAGGAGTAAAATAAAAATAGGGGATGAAAAACTTTATTAAAGTAATCTTTTACGCGGGTGAAGCCGAAACTAGTTATAATATAAATTCCTCATCATTCCAAATGATATATGTGTACACTACAGGGTTTAATTATTAACCACAATAGTAGAGAAATTCAGACAATCAGACGTGTTGGTATAGAATTTTACTTCGAGTTTTCCTTCTCTTGTACAGATGTTACAGCCAGTGTATTTTTATAGTGTCTGGTAGCGGCTATGAATACTACCAACCTTTACTTTGCTCATGGATATCATAAAAAAAACCGACTAAGAGCTTTGCATCAACCTAGGCTAACATCACCTGAAGCTGCATGGTCAACAATTACATCACCAAAAAGGGTTTACGTCAAGCAAGCGGTTCTAAAACCATTGCCAAAAACTTTTTAAATATATACGTTGGATGAGAACTATAGAGTGGACCTCAAGTAATTGGGACAAGAGTAAGAGAGTGATGATATATACTTATCGTCTCTTGCTATATCTACGGTCAAGATGTGATGAATTTTAGTCATAATTTCTTACAGTACATACAAATTATTTAGATAAAATTATAAGGATTCTGAGCTTCCATATGCAAGTTTAAATTAAAATGTTAGTCCATTATTCGACATTCATGGATCATATTTAAACCTTAAAGTAGTTCATATTATATTCACACAGTTCGGCTTGGTAGTTAGTCATTAAAATTTAACTTTGTTATTGCTATTGTGTGAGCCTCTTAATCCTCAAAGGGACATTTGGAGCTTGTTGGGTACTTGATGAATGAATTGAGTCAGTTTTCATGATACGATAATCACCTACAAAACAGGAAAAGGTGACTATTGTATTCTTGTTCTGTCATCACACGGATATTCGAATTTCCTCTAATATTTCTTGAAAATATTTTTTTAGATAGGGTATGCGTGAAGAAAAATTTCAAATGATTTCTGATGTTTAAATGAGTATTACACATTTGAAATTAAATTTACTATTTAGAAACGACGGAAAATTAAAAAAAAATGTGTTTGATTTTTAATTGCCCGATGTTCTGAGCACTTCACAGTGTTCATGATCACGGAACGATTAGACAGATCCTCCAGGACCGTAAACGTTACGCAGCATCGAAAAATTTAAAATCAAATACAAAAGCGTTAGAATCTGGAAAAATAGTTTAATTTCAAAAGCAAAATTCAATTTTACCTCATGATTACACACATCATCACACCTTGGAACTTCAACTGGAACCAATAAATAAATAACAATTTTATTTGTATTTTTATGTTTTTAAATCAAAAGTTTACAATGTTGTAATATACAAGAAACATACGGGAATCAAATTTGAAGGTGTTGGAACTTAATGTTTTATATATTGCTTTTTATTATGACATAATTTTTACGATATTATTTTACTATGTCGCGACTTTGATGTAATGGAATATTGTAAACTTTGATATATATTTTTATAGAACAAACTCTAAAACTGTCTTTCTGTATAGCAACATCAGATGTAAAATAAAACTATGTGCAAATGAGATCAAAATAATTGCCTGAACAGATAACGCAGTGACGAGATGCTGTTTCAGTATCTGTGTTTTGATTGCACAGATGGCGTAATGCTTAAAAGAGACCTTCCATGCCAGTGACGTGGGTTCGATTCCTTTAAACAATACTTTGAGCGATCCATAAAGTATTCTGTAATCTGACTGATCAAAGTGTTATAGTTGACAATTCCCCTCCTATTATAAGAGGGGATTCATAGAATATAACGAAAACATATTTATATTCCTCTTCTATTATAAAAGGGGATTAATACAACGTATTTCTACTAATCATTTGTACTATGAGCAATCTCAATCAATTTAGTAAAACATTTGTAGTAATATCAACATGCATTAAACGCGGCCTTGGTGGAAATATAACGTTACACAGCCGGCTATGTTTTGGTACAAACTATAATCAAACAGCGGATATATTAGAAGCAATTATGAATCGAAATGATACACAGAACTCTATCATTCTTCTGTCATTCATTCAATTTATATTGGTTCAGTATAGCATGCATATTTTCCTTGTAATTCACTTATATATTAGCGAGCCTCTTGGTGTCTACTATGACTTCAGTCATCCCAAGGGGAATAACGTCGTCATCACCAAGCTAGGGTTGATCATCGTGGTTAAAAGTTCCCCATGAGGTAAACAATTTTCTGTTAAGACAGGTAAATTATAATATAATATACATACATACATACATATCATCACGCCATATCCCTTGCAGGGTAGGCAGAGACAACAGAGTGCCAGGGAACTCTCTCCTTGCATACTTCACTCGCTTCCTCAACATTCATAATTCTTATCATACACGCTCGCCGGTTTCGGAGACTCTTGACTCCACCTTCTTTCAGTACGTGACCAATCTGGTCTAGGTTGGTGAGTCTCGGTCTCCCCCAGTACCTACATCCTTTCACTTTCACATTGTATATCTTCTTAACCAGACGTTCGTTCGGCATTCTTTCCACATGTCCGAACCATCGTTAATATAATATAACACACACACACACACACACATATATATATATATATATATATATATATATATATATATATATATATATATATATATATATATATATATAATAATTTATTTTTCCGTGTGGTGACAGAGTAAGAATACTATTCACCACCCCATATCTTACAGAACATAGATCTTACGAAGGACGAACTATATGCGGTGAATCAACGCCGCGACGTCCAATCCGCGGTTGCCACTCCAGAACCTTTCTTTCCCGATTATTAGTTCGTCGAGCGATGTGGCTGCCCTTTACCACTTCAACAGGTTAATTCTTCGTGATATAAACATTTACAATACATCAAACATTTTTTTTTATATCAGCAGTCGTCACGCAACGACGACATTTGTCCCGATTTGCTAACATTTATTGGCATTGCTTCGTTTATAATTATCGCAGCGTTATGTATCATAATGTCTAAAGTTTTTCTCAATAAATGGACTACACAATATGATTCTTCAGAATCGAGGGCGTGTTCAATTAAAGAAATTCTTCAATAAAATAATTCGTGTTCTTCTGAACATTTCAAAAATTTCAGTAGGACCGCACTGTTGACAGTTCTCTGTCTACAGCCGCGGGCCCGTCCGTCCGGGGTAGTACTGCACTCTCGCAGAAGATCGACTTCTGAGTAATGGCTGTTTGCTATTGCGCTTTGTTCAGTGAGCGAGAGAGCCGGAAGCCCAACTGGGGTGGGTTTGGGGTTGATATTGGTAGGCAGCGGCCTAGATATTGCAAAGTTCCATGGGCGTCACTAACACTTACCATCAGGTGTGCTATCTGCTCGTTTGCCACCACAAGCAATAAAAAAATAAATAAAAGACAGCTTTCAATTATCTATTTCATTGCAATATTTCGCAAAATGAAAATGCATTTACAATATTTATTATCTAGAATGAAATGTTCAGCCATGTAAATATCTTAATTGGAACAATTCTGTACTTGTATAACATGGAATCAACTAAGCGAGCAGGTGAAAATCAGCGCTGCATTTCTATGTAGACTATGCTGCGCGCTACTAGCTTGCCTTTTGTATAATTCTCCTTAGCCACAGACATAACATTAATTGAGTTACTCATAAATGAAAGGTATAAGTTTTTATATAATGTTATATTATTTTGAATTCTCAATGTTGTTTTATCGTCCATTGTCGTTTTACTTTTTTTTTATAATAAAGTTTTATTCCACAGACTTTTGTCCGTGCCTTTTTATGTTATATATTTTAACTAGCTTCTGCCCGCGGCTTCGCCCGCGTAAAAGGTTACTTTCCTAAAGTTTTTCATCCCCTATTTTTATTTTACCCCTTAAGGGTTTTTAAGGTTTTTTACGAAATTTTAATATCATATTTATTTATATCTAATCAATAGCCTAAAAATAAGTTTCAAGCGAAAAAAAATAACGATAATTCCTTACAACTTTTTATTCCCCTTTACAACCCTTTTTTGCATTAAAAAGTAGCGTATGTCCTTTGTCAGGCTCTAGACTATCTGTGTAACAAATTTCATTTAGATCGGTTCAGTAGTTTTAGCGTGAAAGAGCGACAGACAGACAGATAGACAGAGTTACTTTCGCATTTATAATATTAGTAAGGATTATTATATTGATGTTTTTATTGCAATTTGTTTTGGCTATAGTTTTATGACCGGCCGCCTGTCTGACTTCAACCCTCCTTGAGAATACAATCGTTGACCAGATGGCACCAGATGGAGTTGGCCTAGGTCGATTTAGAGACCGAAGAAAAGATGGATGGACTGCGTAAAACATGACAAGGAGTGACTACAGAGATGACGTCTGATAGAGTTGTATGGAAGGAGAAGACATATTGCGTCGACCCCAATTAAGTTGGGATAAGAGCAAGTTGATGATGATTTATGTTTTATAATTCAAGGTTTCTTGAACTTTTCATTTTATCTATCATCTTAATTGAACCATAGCGTCCAATAAATTATAGGTTTGTCCTTTTTAGAGCATTCATCATTCATCATCATTTTAGCTCAATTATGTCTCAACTATCGGGCTCAAGCGTCCTCCATAATAAGAGGGCAATTGACCTATTATATACCACGCTGGTTGGACGTGTTAGTATAGGGTTTTGTTTCGAGTTTTCTTCTCTGGCATAGATGTAATATGCGTTTCATATCCCTTAGTGGTCTCTTACAATCATCCACAGGTAAGATAAGGGGTGGTGAATTGTATACTTACTACGTGACCACACGAATGATATAGATTTAGAGTTTTATTTAGAATTAAATATAATATATACGACCAAATCGCTCGTGAATTCACTCTATATTGTATAAATAAATATCGAAATAGATTTCGCGGCTGCTTTGTATGATTCCAATGAAAATTGTATTAACCCTCTTATCTGCGTAATATTTATTTAAGTATTATGAGATGTAAATACATTTTGCGAGTGTGGTTTGTTTAGTGAGCAAAATGATTATTCCTTTTACCTCGATATAGATCATATACGCCCTACTTTTAGGTGAGAATATAGTAAGGCATATAATATGGTAGGTATAGTAGGACAGACTAGACCTAGTACAGTAAATTATTTACTTTTGTTTCTCTTGTAGATATCTGGAGGATGTAGGTACTGGAGTAGACCAAGACTAACCTACCTAAACAAGATTGGTCACGTACTGAAGGAAGGTGGAGTCAAGAGTCTCCGAAACCGGCGAGCGTGTATGAAGAAAATTATGAATGTTGAGGAAGCGAGTGAAGTATGCAAGGATAGAGTTCTCTGGCACTCTGTTCTCTCTGCCTACCCTGCAAGAGATATGGCGTGATGATATGTATGTATGTATGTAGTTATCTGTTTATTGGCCTTAGTTTTTTTTTTGCGTGTTTATAGGATATGAATGGTTGATAATACATAGCGATTTTAGATCATAATCACATAAACAGTCCAATTGGGTGGGTTTGGGATTTGTATTGGCAGGCAGTGGCCTAGCTAGCCGGGCGGGCCACCGAAGACAAAGATCGGGTACCGGTGGTCCGCTCGCACGGCGAAGAGAGGTGTTTGCAGGGTGGGTCCATGGGGTTGCGCGCCGCCTCTTCCGTCGCCCCGGGCCGATTTGCCGGGGCGCGACCACATCCATGGTCCCACCTTGCGAAAAAAAAAAGGCAGTGGCCTAGCTAGATCGTTGGTATTGCAAAGGTCTATATGCGGCAGTAACACTTATAATCAGGTGTGTTGCTTGCGCGTTTGCTACCATAAGCAATAAAAAAGAAAAGAAATAGTACATTACTGAGGCCAGCATAATAGGGATTGATTATTCCTAGTTGTGGCCAAGGCTTGTATAGTGCTTTTCTCAAATAATACGCGGAAATTATAACTAAGTGGTACTAAATAGAACTGTTACATGACGAACATCGAACAACATTTTTCACGTGCTAAAGGGTTCATTTTTTTTTTTCATTATTAAACAGGTTTCTTTTCTTTTTCAAGCCAGTTCGAATAAATAAAACTCTGATAAGTTGCCTATTTAGTTACCATATTTTGAAGTAACAAATAGTTCCATTTTTAAAATACACGATAGATATGAATTTACATATATATTTATTTGGCCGCTAAAACACGATATTGGATATGGATTGCATATGGATTTTCATACATTTTTTGCCGGCCGCTGCTCGCATGTATTTGGTCAGTACAGCAATATCGATTTATCTCGAAAAAGGTTGTCAAAATATGAAAATTAAAATTCAATCGTCGACACAGATGGTATATGGCGTAATGGTTAAGATCAGTGTTGTTGGATCGTAAGACTCTGTGCGAACCATAAACGTGATGAAATTTGTGTCCGTTATTTGTAAATTAATATAATTCGCCGCAATACAAAGATTATTTGCAAAGCACCGTGTGCTGTCTCTTTTATGAAATTATTTTTGTTATTTTCTTTTTTAATTTATCTTTCTACTATCGGGGATTGTAAACGTTGTCTACTTACTACCGATTAAGGAAATAATATGAACGCGCTTCGCCTTCAAATATAAAAATACATCGAGGTGTTAGTTGAGCAAGGCCATTAAAGAAAATAACAAAATAATAGACAGACATGCATCTCTTCTTTTTCTTCTCAGCTCATATATTTACATTACACACTTTGCCACAATTCTTTTTATATATATTTATCTTTTTGTATCTTCTTATCGTCAGGTCAATCAGGATATATCCATCCATTATTGAGCATACGACTCCCTAAGTAGATCTAGTCTCGCATTTAATATTATAAGCTGCCGAGGAAATTTCTGCTGATCATGTTCGTGATGAACTCTCAACCGCTTTTACTACTCCCACGGAAACGTATGGTAGTGGTAACATATTCTTTTGCGACCAATCACCACACGGGGATATAACACTACTGATATACACTATTAAAAAAGTACATTTAATTAAAAAAAAAAAACAATAAATAAATATCGAATACTCATCTTATCTCAGCTCAGCTCATATATAGCCCACTGTGGGGCTCAAGCTTCTTCAAAATGGGAGGGCAATTGACCTACTATACCACGCTGGTTGGACCTGTTAGTATAGACTTTTGTTTCGAGTTTTCATAGATGTTATATGCGTTTTATATCCCTTAGTCGTCTTTTACGATCAGCCACGGGTAAAATAGGGGTGGTGAATAGTATTCTTACTCCATTACAACACAGAACGAATGAACGGTAGAATACTTTATAGACAATAAAATAGTATCCATTCAATCTAGGAATGCAAATGTATACTTTCTATAAAAGTATTAAAGAGATGAAAAGAAAAAAACGTTTTCTAGGCTTCCATGTAATATTATATTAGATACAAGTACCACATTTGACTTTATCCCAAATCGTGTAAAGATATTTTCAAACACTCGTATTGTTATAGACTTGTTATTTTGTATTAACATAATTGCGTGTTTTTACCTCTATAAAAAGTATTCTGATACTTTTTGGGTTAACCATCTACATAAATATACTATTTACTCAAGTATGTTTTGTTTATTTTTTTGAAATTCGTCGAACTCGCCTTTCAAAGGTCAGTTTTAAATGTCAAGCTCTCAAGTAACGAAGATTAGTAAATCCTACGCATTTTTTAAGCGGTATTTAAAAATATTGGCATAAATTGCCAAATATTAAAGCGTGATGAGTTTATCAGGTTCAATTCAATTCAGTAATATTTTTTTAATATTAATTATCCGTGTGGTGACGGAGTAAGAATACTATTCACCACCCCATATCTTGCCCGTGGGTGATCGTACAAGACGACTAAGGGATATAAAACGCATATAACATCTATGCGAGAGAAGAAAAACTCGAAGCAAAACCCTATACCAACACGTCTAACCAGCGTGGTTATAGTAGGTTAATTTCCCTCCCATTACGGAGGAGGCCCGAGCCCAACAGTGGGACATTTATGGTCTGTGATGATGATGAAGATGAATATTAAAGCAAATAAGCGCAGTTGTGATTTCTGATGTTTACGCGATTGTTACACATTTGAAATAAAACTACTTTTACGGATTCTACCGCGAGGGGAGGGCAGTCTCCCCGTGACCATGATCACTGTAAAGTGTTCGAAACGTCGGGAAATTAAAAATCAAATACAAACGCGATAGAATACGTAAAATTAGTATAATTGATATACCTAGTAGTTTAAAATATACGTCATTAGTTTGAGTTAAAGAGTCCAGGTGGCAGTAGCTCATGAAAATGATATTCAACCGAATCAGGTTAGTTTGTAAACCCGATCATAAAACACATATAATGTATATTATATAATTAAGGCAAAAAGCATTGGCTGCGTCTAGCAGACAAATATCAGTAGGAAACATGCCACAATTAATAGTGTAGGTAGGACTAAACTGTTGACAGTTTACTGTCTACAGCCGCGTGCCGGTCCGTCCGGGGTAGTACCCCACTCTCGCAGAATATCGACGTCTGAGTAATGGCATGTGCTTCGTTCGTTGAGCAAGAGCCGGAAGTCCAACTGGGTGAGTTTTGAGTATTTATTGGTAGGCAGCGCCTATACCCCTCGTATTGCAAAGGTCCTTGGGTAGTAACACTTACCATTTTTTTTTGTGGTGGGCCATGGACGTCGCACCCCGCCAAATCGGTCCGGGGTGACGGAAGAGGCGGCGCGCACCCCATTGACCTACCCTGCAAGCACCTCTTCTTCGCCGTGCGAGCGGGCCACCGGTACCCGATCTTTGTCTTCGGTGGCCTGCTCGGCGGTATGCCCTCTCGGGCTCCTCTCCTGTTGACGCCCCGACAGATTTCGCCGTCGAGGCGTCGTCCTCGCGCGGTGGCCTCGCGTCGGGTGACCGGACAATTCCCCGGTCCGATCACCCGAAGCCTCGGTTAGGGCGGCATCAGGCGCAGGTACTCGCGCCTGCGGCGCCCCGGCCGCGGGCGGCGGCCCGGGTCACGGGAATCCTCCCGGGCCCGTTCCGCCGCCTCCTTCTGCGAGATGACAGCCTCACAGAAGGCGGCGACCGCGTCCCAATTCCTGACGCTGTCGACCATCGCCCTCGCGACAGCCGGCAACGTCAAGTCGGCACCGATAATAGCGACGAGGTCGCGGCGCTGCCCGTCCCAGCCCGAGCATTCCTCGAGCGTATGTTGCGCCGTGTCCTCGTCACTACTGCAATGATGGCAGCCCGGAGTCCATTCCCTGTACACGACCGTGTGCAGGTATTTCCCGAAACACCCGTGCCCCGTTAACACCTGCACCAGTCGGAAGGTGAGGACTCCGTGCCGCCGCTCCATCTATTCCATCAGTACGGGCCGGAGGGCCTCGACGGTAGTGACACCGTGTCTAGGCCTCTCCAGCCGCGTAGCCCAACGGGCGATGACTTCTCAGCGGGCGTCCTCGCGCCAGGTGGCTATCTCGTTAAACGATGGGGAGCCACCCTCTTCGCGCATTGAGGTAACCCGCCGGTAGAGGTCGGAGAGCATCTCCGCCTCTAGGTCCCACGGGGGTGTCCCGGCCAATAGGCACGCCGCCTCTGTCGACACCGTGCGGTACCCGCGAATGGCTCTGACCGCCATGGCTCGCTGTGGCCTCCACAGCACCGCCCTGAGCTGGGCGTTCAGAGCCCTCGCCCACACGGGTGCACCGTACATGGCCATTGAGCGGATCACCCCCGCATACAGCCGTCGGCCCTCAAAATTGGGTCCGCCCACATTCGGCATGAACCGAGAAAGGGCGGACGCCGCGCCGACCAGCCGGGGAGCAATTTGGCGAAAATGCTCCCGGAACCACCATCGCCCGTCGAGCACCAGACCCAAGTACCTCATATGGGCCTGGATACTGATGTGGATGGAGTTGACGACTAACTAGTAACACTTACCATCGGATGAGCTGCTTGCTCGTTTGCTACCAAAGGCAAAAAAAAAAACATGAAAATGTGTTTTAAACGCTCGTTAAAGAGATTGCTGCAATTCATACGCTTGATAAACTCATCACGCCGATTGCAATCGTCAAATCGTCTGCTAAGCTTTATGATTATAAGATAGATATAAAGAAAATAACAAAGATAATATTTCATAATGAAAATCAACCATAAAAGCATCTAGCTGATGCAGCTATTGTAAAAATAACTAAGTATATTACGAAAAGTATTTCAATATTATATAGTAACGTTCCTTATGAACTGAATGGAGTCTGCAGAGTTATTGGAATCTGTTTTTATTCATTATGCAGAGGTATAAAATGTCTGCATTCTATGCAGTCCTCGACGAGCATCTGGTTCGTGAAAGTTTTAATTTTCTCCTACAATAAGAACTTGCTAAGTATTTTTCAGACTGGTTAATTTCAGTTCATAGAAAAAGTTAAAGTTGACTTTTGTATTTATTATATATAAAGAGAAATAATAATAATAATTAAGTTAACAATAATGATATATTAGAACGACTAAGACAAAGGAAACTCGAAATTAAACCTTTTACCAACCTACCTAACCAGCACGGAATAGTAGGTCAATTTCCCTCCTCAGCAGTGGAATGTATGGGAGTTGAAATGATGATAATAATACCAATCTGGTCCCAATTATAAGTTTTTTTTAGAAATTGAAAAACTCTCATGTCCCTTAGTTTTTTTTTTTAGGAGAATACTTCTGGCCATTTGTCTGATGATTATTCAGCTAATTTTCTATATCTCCCATGAAAATAAAAGGATAGCAATAAATTTTGAACGGCATCTTAATGTAGTATTTAAGATACTGGATCTTAAGATAACAAATGCCGCAGGTTCAATTCCCATAAAGGACATTATTTTGAGCAATCCACAATAAGTTGTTCTGAGTCTGGTAATAATTTGTATTAATTGTAGGTTTATAAATTTCCTCGCAGTACAAGGAATAGTTTTCGTAAGGTGTGTCTGATGATGGACTACACAGATGGCATAGTGGTTAAGATACCTACCTTCCATGCCAGTGTCCTGAGTTCGATTCCTACGCAGGGAAATATTTTGTGCGATCCACAAACAGTTCTTAGTCTGGTTGTAATTTGTCTGAGTTATGTTCGTAAAGTCGCCCGCAATATAAGGTTTATTTCCTTAATGCAGAACGGTGTTGAGAAAAAAACATTATTACCAGAACCTATCCCCAGATAGGAACTTTAATTTAATCCAAGTAAATCTATGCGTATTTTACATCTAAAATGCAAATCCGAGTAGATATTGCTCTCAATTTTATCTAACTTCAAATCGCTTTGAACTGAGTAGATAACTTTAAATTGCATAGCTGTGTTTCTATCAATTCCAATGCTTAGTTGTGCAAAGGCGATTAACGGTTAGAAACTGTTAGATAGTTTATATAGTTATCTAAATTAAGCCTGAAAGTACTAATGTATATGTAGTTTTTTTTTATACATCATCTCAACTCATATATGTCCCACTGTTGGGCTCGAGCCTCCTCCATAATGGGAGGGTAATTGACCTACATACCACGCTGATCAGACCTGTTGGTATAGAGTTTTGTTTCCAGGTTTCCTTCTCTCACATAGATATATTAATGCGTTTTATATCCCTTAGTCGTCTCGTACGATCACCCACGGGTAAGATAGGGGGTGGTGAATTGTATTCTTACTCCATCACGACACGGAAAGTTATTTATTATTTTAAGTTATTCCACAGACTTTTTGTCCGTGCTTTTTTTATGTTTAATTTAATCATGGCTTATGCCGAATGTGGGCGGACCGAGCGCTACCTGCCGACAGCTGTACGCAAGGGTCATCCGGTCGATGGCCCTGTACGGCGCACCGGTGTGGGCGGGATCCCTGACCGTCCGACTCAGGGCTCTTCTGTGGCGACCACAGAGGGCCATGGCAGTCAGGGCCATACGCGGGTACCGCACAGTGTCGACGGAGGCAGCGTGTCTGTTGGCCGGGACCCCTCCATGGGACCTGGAAGCGGAAATGCTCGCCGGTTTGTATCGGCGGATGTTGGGGGTGCGAGCGGAGGGCGGTGTGGTCTCGTTGAGGGAGCACACCGCCTGGCGCGTCGACGCCCGCCGCGACGTCATTGCCCGTTGGGCAGTCCGGCTGGAGAGGCCTCGGCTCGGTGTGCGGACCGTGGAGGCCTTCCGGCCGGTGCTGATGCAGTGGCTAAAACGGCGGCACGGGGTGCTCTCCTTCCGATTGGTGCAGGTTTTAACGGGGCATGGATGCTTCGCCAAATACCTGCACACGGTCGTAAGGAGGGAGAGTACACCGTCCTGCCACCACTACGATTGCGACGAGGACACGGCGCAGCATACGCTCGAGGTTTGTGCTGCTTGGGCAGAGCAGCGTCGTGATCTCGTCACAATCATCGGTGCTGACCTGACGCTGCCGACCATCGCCAGGGCGATGCTCGACAGCGTCAGGAACTGGGACGCGGTCGCATCCTTCTGCAAGGCAGTAGTCTCGTGGAAGTAGGCGGCGGAGCGCGTGCGCGAGGAGCGTCTCCTCGACGACGCGAGCCGCCGCCGGCGACTGGGGCGGCGCAGGCGCGATTACCTGCGCCTGATGCCGCCCTAGCCGAGGCCGCGGGTGACTGGATCGGGGAATTAGTCCGTCACCCGCCGAGAGGCCGACCGCGTGAGGAAAGACCGACATCCTACCCGAGGGGGGGACGTCGGTCGAGGAGAGGGTACTCCTCAGGGGTATTCCGTTGGGCCAACCACTGACGTCAAGTCACTCTGCTCCGGTGGTTGGCCCTACGACGAAGGCGACGTCACGGGTGGGTTACGGGTGCGCGTGCTTACGCCCCTCTGTCACCCCGGACGGAGTGGTGCGAGGAGTGTGCCGACCGTAACCCACCCCAAAAAAAAAAAATGTTTAATTTAATTGTTATGGTGGTTTGTTTACAAAATTAATTTTCTTGAAGTGGCTTTATAACAGTTGGTTTAAGCTTTAAGAGCGCAATTCATGTGTCATAGATGGTAAGTGACTACATGTTTTTTGGGGTTTCTTCTTGGCGCTGGTGGTTTTGTTATTAATGAAATCCTTCTACTTGTAGATGTTGTTGTCCTCTGTCTAATGTAGTTTTAAATGCCATAAGTATTGAAAGCGCAGATAGTACAGCGGTTTAATTGGATTCAAATCCCACCTAGGACAAGTCTTTGTGCAATCAATGTTAGTTCTTTATATTTTCGGGGAAGATGACCACACCTAAGCTGTCCAGGGTGACAAAATGGACGGTGTGTGACCTCATGGCCTGTTGTACATCTACCGCTAACCGGTATCCATTTCTTATTATCGGTGGCCCGATGTTTGACCTGTCCTGAGACCACGTATTATTTTTGTCAGTTTTATATTTTCGTAAAGTCCATCCTCAATCAAGTTTTATTAAATAAGGGTTTTGTCTTTAAAATATATTATTCCCTTCTTCGGGGACGGGTATGTCCAATCGACTGTCCGTCGATGGTAGTACCACACTCACGCAGAAAGTCGACTTCTGAACAGTGTCAACATGCTTCTGCGCCTCGTTAGGTGAGCGAGAAAGTGGGAAGGCCAACTTGAATGGGTTTTGGTCGGTAGACCGCAGCTTGTACCCCTGATATGACAAAGGTCCATGGATGACATTAATACCTACCGTCAGGTGCGCTGCTTGCCCGATTGCCATCATTAGCAATTAAAAAAGAACTGTAATATACTTGTATACCATTAATATTCATGTACATTCATTTTGATATCATTATTTGGGCCACGGACCAAATAAATGTTTCATAAATTCAGTTGTTTCATCTTCATCAAAGTAAATCAACATTACAGCTGACAATTACGGACTTCCAAACTTTAATATGTTTATTCTTTCCATAGACTAAACAAATTTTTGACGGTCCAAATAAATTTTCAAAATTATGATTTAGCTATTTCTCGAAACGACAATAAAAAAACAAACTTATCGTGATTTAAGAAGTTTTAGTTTTAATACATACATACCATCACGCCATATCCCTTGCATGATAGGCAGAGAGAACAGAGTGCCAAAGAACTCTATCCTTGCATACTTCACTTGCTTCCTTAACATTCATAATTCTCTTCATACACGCTCGCCGGTTTCGTTCGCTCTTGACTCCACCTTCCTTCAGTACATGACCGATCTGGTCTAGGTAGGTTATTAGTCTCGATCTACCCCGGTACCTACATTCCTTCACTTTCGCATTGTATATCTTCTTAACCAGACGTTCGTTCGGCATTCTTTCCACATGTCCGAACCATCGGAGCATTCCCTTTCGCATTTTTACACCAATACTCTCTTTCATACCTACTCGCTCTCTTACGTCGTCTTTACGAATGCGATCGATCAGACTATTTAGTTTTAATAGGTGACTGAAAATATAATTTAGGTAGTTGTGACTTAAAAAAAATATCAAGATGGTAACATCGTACCATAATGTTTTGAGAATTTTTAATGATCATATATTGAATAAACTCTATTTTTTTTTTCAGCCTATATCATCATCATCTCAGCTCATAGAGGTCCCACTGTTTGGCTCGAGCCTCCTCCATAATGAGATGGAAATTGACCTACTATACTATGCTGGTCAAACATGTTGGTATAGGGTTTTTTTTCGAGTTTTCCTTTTCTTGCATAGATATTATATGCATTTTATATCCCTTAGTCGTCTCTTACGATCACCCACGGGTAAGATGGGGATAGTGAATTGTATTCTTACTCCGTCACCGCACGGATAAGCCAGCCCATATAAGCCCCACTAATAGGCAAGCGTAGTATATTAGGCTAATGCCTAATCTATATCTATTAAAGAATGTTTGCATGTATCTTAGAAATTATCTGATGAAAATTAGGGTATGTCATCATCATCATTCTCCTGCTCTTATCCCAATTACTTGGGGTCGATACAATATGTACTCTTCTTTCATAGTACATATTGTTATTAGTAGTAATTGAAATAAAACATATTTTTTTTCTTTTCTTGATCTACTCACTATTTTCAATCCACTTTTACAACATGCTCAAGCAAGAACCAGCCAAGTGCTAGCTCTAGTACTTGCTCTAAGTGAGCCATTAGCATCGTAGAATATTTAATAATATATATTTAAATCTTAAATACGCTAAATTATTCGTTTTTGACGCCTTAGTATTATAAGTTTCGGGACGCATCTATCTATTATGGTTTATGAAATACAGATGGATAAACGAGGTTTATTATTAGTGGTAGGACTACGCTGTTGATAGTTCTTTGTCTACAGCCGCGGGCCGGTCCGTCCAGGGTAGTACCACACTCTCGCAGAAGATCGACCTCTGAGTAATGGCTATATGCTATTGCGTTACCTTCGGTGAGCGAGAGAGCCGGCAGCTCAATTGTGTGGGTTTGGGGTTTGTAATGGTAGGCAGCGGCCTGGCTGTACCCTTAGTATTGCAAAGGTCCATGGGCGGCATTAACACTTACCATCAAGTGTGCTGCTTGCTCGTTTGCCTCCATTAGCAATAAAAAAAAAATAAAAAAAAAATTAAAAAAAAACGCTAGACTTATATCGTTAATCTCAGTGATGTTGAGACCCTTAAAAGTAATCTATTTTAGAAATCTTAAATAATGGTAGGGCTATACTGTTGACAGTATTCTGTAGTACTGTCTCACAGAAAACCAACGCCTGAGCAGTGGCAATGTGCTGCTGTTCTTCGTTCAGTGAACGAGAGAGCTGGAAACCCAACTTTCTGGTTTTTTTTTTTTTTTTTTTTTTTTGTGTGACTTAGTTGTTAGCCTCAAATGGCTATGACAACTTTACCCGGACTGTGGGTGAGCGCTGAGGGCTCTCAACCCGTAAACCCAACTTTCTGGGAGGATGTGGAATTTTTATTGCTAGCTAGCGGCCTAGTTATACTCCTGGTATAGCATAGGTCTATGAGTGTCACTCGTTTGCCACCAAGAAGATAAAAAAAAGGAGAAGGCATGTTTATATATACTTTGACCGTGAAATACTGTTTTATGCGTTACTTTCGATTTTCAAATAAATATTTGTTTATCTGTTAAGTTAAGCAGTTTTCAAGTATTCAAGATTTTGAACATACGTCAAAGTTACTTTATAAACTAAGAAGTAAGAACTTGTTTGAACCAATATTGCCCGTTTCAGCCAGATTGTTACTAAATTTAGTTTTACTAACTTGTTGTAGTTATAGATCGAAAGTTAGTTGATAGCCAAATAGTCTCAAATGCAATTGTTTAGCTGATATTAAATATTTTAATTATAGTTTCATTAATTTTAGCTTTTATTGTAAAATTTTTATATGGACGGTTAAGGGGTAACGAAATGCTTTGGAACGGAAATGCGTTACGATAGGTGAAAATCAGCACAAGTTTCTCACAACAGTATGCACTTAAAGCGTGTGTTACTTAAGGCGTGTGTTACTTAAAGCGTGTGTTACTTAAGGCATGTGTTACTTAAGGCGTGTGTTACTTAAGGCGTGTGTTACTTAACGTGTGTGTTACTTAAGGCGTGTGGTACTTAAGAGAAGTGTAACTTAAGGCGCCACTTACTGTCTGTCGTATGGGTGAATTTTATACGCGATGTAGATTGTTAATTATGCGTTTTTTGTAGAGCAAAAGTAATCCGATTTTGAGTATCTTCTTACTATTTTATTTATTATATTTCCGCTATATCCTCCAAACCATTTATTATATTGTATCAATTTCGTTATATTGTACCAGTAAAAGACCATAGTTAGCACAGGATCAATATATATATATAGTATTTCAGCAGAGATAATTCAAGACAATCGTCAAAACCTAAATGCCACAAAATATGGACTTAGCACGAAATCTTGAAGATAGTAATGATAAAAAATGAAACTGCTAGCTATGTTTTTACTTACTGTGATATTGCTTTACTATCTTTTACAAGATCTTCAGTGTGTAATGAGATAGTATTACTTACGTATTCGAAGTCCATCACAGTGAAGATAAGTAATTTCGAAGTTTCGAAAGCACGGCCGGTGCTAACGAAGGGTTGTGAAACTAAGCTTGGAATTGTGTTGTGAAGATAATGAAAGTATTAGTTTGAGGTTACGGATTAGTTAAACTTTTTTTTATTATATACGAGCAGACCAGGCCACGCGTTGCTGTGGCTTAGGTTAGCCTCAGTAACACTTTTTGTTCATTCTAACAAATTTTAGCATATATGAAGCGTTTATACATTTAACATAGCGCCATCTATTAAATACTTACTGAATCCAGTCAACAGATTCCGCTATCTTTTAAAATCCTTTTGATATAACATATGATTTTGACTGTCAAATATTAGACATATAATTTGCATTAAAATAATATTACTATAAATTGAGATTTAAGCTATCCTATCTTTTAAGTTGGATCAAACTACACTTGCTGTGCAAATTTGGTTAAAATCTGTTAAGTACTTTATGAGTCCATCGCGGACAAACAACGTGACACGTAATTTGTATATATTAAGATTATACTTATGGTAACATGTAGAATATATTCTTATAGAATATATCTTTATTCTTTACATGCGTTAGTGGTAAAATCTAGCCGAGGAAACGTTCATGGCAATGGACAATAGCGTTCACTCCAGAAATTCATAACTCTGATTGATCTTATTCTAGTAGGACCATGTTGTTGACAGTTCTCTCTGTCTACAGCTGCGGGTCGGTCCGTCCGCGGTAGTACCACACTCTCGCAGAAGATCGATGTCTGAGTAATGGTTATATGCTATTGCGCTTCGTTCGAGCGAGAGAGCCGGTAGCCCAACGGGGTGGGTTTGGGGTTTGTATTGGTAGGCAGTGGCCTGGCTGTACCCTTGATATTGCAAAGGTCCATGGGCGGCAGTAACATTTACCATCAGGTGTGCTGCTTGCTCGTTTGCCACCATTAGCAATAAAAAAAAATCTGATCTTTATCGGTGTAGTAATTATAGCATCATCTCTCTTCTGGGGAAGGTCTATGGCCAACAATAGACGATAAGTCGATAGATGAATAGATAAATGGATAAATTTCATAATTTATTTAATCAAAATGAGATTGTGGTTCTTTATAGCAATAAAAATAAAGTTAAAAAAGATATAAATTAATTTATATTATCCATATGGTAACGGAAAGAGAAAATACAAAGATCACCACATCTGCGTTTTATGCGATTAAAACATAAACCAATAACATGAAATCACTACAAGAAGAATAAAAGTTGACGTATACTACGGATGGTAACTGAGGAAGAGTAGTCGATAAATAATTGTAAATTATGAATCACATAGTATAAGTACGTATCCTTATGGTATTATTCGTATTTGTGGACAGATCTATGTCCAAAAATGGACAAAGATAGGCCAATGAATGAATATTAGGTTAACTTTCCTCAGTTTTCTATCTACGGCTGCGGTCCAGTTCCACACTCTCGCAGAAGATCGACGTCTGAGCAATGGCAATTTGATGTGCTACATTCGGTGAGCGAGAGAGCCGGAAGTCCAACTGGGTGAGTTTGGGGATTGTAGTGGTAGGCAGGGGCCTAGCTATACCTTTGGTTATAGTAAAGATCCATGGGCGGCAGTAACACTTACCGTCGGGTGTGCTGTTTGCTTGTTTGCCACCAAAAGCAATAAAAAAAATTATAGAGGATACCTATATCCAACAGTGAGTGGCATATTAGGTTATAAATTTAAAAAAAAAGATAATTTAACACATCTTCTAGCACCACATGGATACTTGAAATAATGAAGGTTATAATATGGTGTAAAATTGGCATGTGCTCAATACAATCGCTGAATGGGAAGGCGGGCCCCACGCATGAATACTAAACGTATGCGCTTACGCAACTGGACAGATCGCTTCCCACTTCGACGTTTCACAATTATATAGGGGCGCAATAAATTGTATGAAAAAACGTGGATAAAATTGATCTAAGATTAATTCCACATATGAAAGAAAATTGAAAGAAGAGTAAATGCTGGTAATAGGGTGAATGGGGCACTGTACACCTTTATGAGAAGCAGAAATGTGTCCAAGAAGGCACGTCTAGCGGTGCATAGGGGAGTATTAGTACCTACCCTCATGTATAGTAGTGAAAGTTGGATTTGGCAGAGAAGACATGAAAGTAGAATAAATGCTGTAGAGATGAGAGCTCTTCGTAGTATGTGTGATGTGAGCCTGAAAGATAAAATTAAGAATAGTGTTATAAGAGAGCGCTGTGGTGTGAATGAAGAAGTAGTGACAAAGATCAAAAAGAGTATGCTGAGGTGGTTTGGACACTCAGAAAGAATGAGTTAGGAGAGAGGAAAATATATAAAGCAAGCGTGAGTGGGACGAATACAAGGGGAAGACCTCGTCATAATTTTCTGGATCAAATTAGCGATGTATTGACGAGAGGTCATATTAAGAGTATGCGTAATCGTAGAGTATGCATGAAGACTGTTATGAGTGTGAATGAAGCGATGGAAGTATGCCAGGATCGTGGTTTGTGGCAATCCGTAGTCTCTGCCTACCCCTCTGGGAAACAGGCGTGAAGCTATGTATGTATGTATGAAAGAAAATATTTATTTAACGACGAAATCTAGGCAACAGATATAGTAGACACAAATAATACGAATTAGTAATAAAATAAATACAAGAATATATACGAATTCTAGTGAGAGAAAAAGCAAAATGGTTAAATAAAAGAAAATAAAGTATAAAAAATTCATGTGCCTCGTAATTGTCATAAAAGAGTATTACTCAGCGTTTGGCAGAATGCTGGCACTGCTAGCCTAAGGATTATAACAATAATCCACGAATTTGGGACACCATTAACACTTAGCAATGAGTTAGTCACTAAAGTTCTCACTAGAGCACTCCCTAGAGTTACCCAATGCTGTATTAATGGTGTCGACTTTATAATGATGAAAAAACCCGCCCTGACGACAACCTTCCTTAGGAGTTTAATTATTGACCCACTAGATTCAGGTGAAATTAGCCTAGGTCGATATAAACCACTTGGATACTTATTATAAAGGGTGTTTTAACCACGTACGTACTGAAGGAAGGTGGCGTCAAGAGTCTCCGAAACCGGCGAGCGTGTATGAAGAGAATTATGAATGTTGAGGAAGCGAGTGAAGTATGCAAGGATAGAGTTCTCTGGCACTCTGTTCTCTCTGCCTACCCTGCAAGGGATATGGCGTGATAATTTGTATGTATGTATGTATTTTAACCACTATGCCGAACAGTGCAGTTAAATATTGGTATTACATATTTTTACCGTAAATAAAATTGTTATTATGAAAAAAAAATGGTTTAAAAAAATTTAATTGAAATATCAATACAATATTTCCTTTGAAATAACAAAACATGTATGAAAGTTTAGTTACTACGATACACTTGTAAGCTTTGTTTACAGAGTCAGGCGCTCGCTCATAATATATACATGTTGCGTGATACTCTAGTATCCATTTAAGGTAATTCACTACGACGAAACATCGGTTGTTACACGAAAACAATGATATATCTATATTTTTCCAACTTCAATGCATGTTTAACAGCTAAAAATATTTAAATAAATATAGCTAGATAATAATTTAGTTCGTCATCATCATCATTCTTTTACTCTTATCCCAATTGCTTGGGGTCGATACAATATGTACTCTTCTTTCATAGTACATATTGTAAAAGTTATTGGCAATAGTTTTACGACCGGCCGCCTGACAGACGTCCACTCGTTGGGAATGTAATAGTTGATATATAGTTAATAAAATATTATCAATGGATTTATTTTTAGTCTGTAGTGCATTATTTCATCATCACCATCATCATCACAGCCCATAAACGTCTCATTGTTGAGCTTGGACCTCCTCCGTAATGGGAGGAAAATTAACCTACTATACCGTGCTGGTCAGATGTGTTGGTATAGGGGTTTTGTTTTGAGTTTTCCTTCTCTCGCATAGATGTTATATGCGTTTTATATCCCTTAGTCGTCTCGTACGATCACCCACGGGTAAGGTATGGGGTGGTGAATAGTATTCTTACTCCGTCACCACACGGAAATTGTATTAAGAAGTGCATTATTTATTGACTAAAACCTTGGGTTATATTATGTGAAAATTATACACGTTCATATTTGTATTTGTTTAAAGAATTGGCTAGTGCATTCAATAAATTTATTCGTTTATAATATTCAATCCATCCATTCTTCAGCCTATCATATTTTTTTTTTCTAATGATAGCAAAACGAGCAAGCAGCTAACCTGATGGTAAGTATCAGTGGCGCCCATGGAAATTTGCAATACCAAGGGTATAACTAGGAGGCTGCCATCAATATAAAACCCAAACGCACCCAATTGGGCTTACGGCTCTCTCGCTTACCGAACGAAGCGCAATAGCGCATTGCTATTACTCATACGTCGATCTTCTACGAGAGTGTGGTACTATCCCGGACGGACCGGCCCGCGGCTGCAGACAGAGAAATATCAACAGCGTGGTCCTACCACTATTAAAGGGCCTATCTACTGTTAGATAGGCCCTCATAAGGAGAATAATGACGTAATTGCTCACAATTGTGTCAAACCTCAGTTTGCGAAGCGAGTTGGCAATCGAAGTTTGTTACACAACTGCCCATTCGCCTGCTAAACCTTCAGCCCTTAGGACTTGCACCTGAAAATAATGGGTGGTGTCATATTGAATTCGTAACCCTCCTCCACAATAAGAATTAATTATACATTTTCAGTGTAAATCCTTGTAGCGCTCAGTATACAATTTTATATAATACGCACATGAATTGTGCATATTATCAAAAATATCTGATAGAAAAATTTCCTTTTACCTGGAAGCATCAGTCGATGACTTTTAAAAAATAAGAATTGTATCACTAAATACAATATTTATGGTTACAATATATAATCTAACTTTAGCACTTAGACATTTCTGAAATAGGGTCAAGAATTACGTCGGCAGTGCGTTGCCGTGCGTTCGGCTATTTTCGGCGCGAGTCGCTTGCGTTCGTTTATTTTCGGTACGGTCGCCGGTTCGGGACGGTCGGTTTAAATTTAAAAGGCGAATAATGTTTATGTTAAACACGTTTAAACAAAGTAATGGAGAAATTGTTTTAGTAAAGTATTTAAATTGGTTAAAATCATATCATTTTATATAAAGTACTATGCCATATTTTGCAATATGAATTCGAGATATATCTCAATAAACTAGTAATTACAGTATTTACAAATTTAAAGCATTTTTTTTTGACAGTTTATTGGCCACCCCTACCCGAGCCGGGACGGTGAAAAGGACGAACTTATTGATTTAAAATGACCACCATTAGCGATTCTCCATATCATCAATAATAAGTTTAAAATCATTATCATCTCAACTCATATCACCTTCTAGGCTCAAACCTCTTCCATAATAAGAACCCTCTTATTACCCAATTCACCTACTATAACCACACTTGAGGGTTAGTATAGGGTTTTATTTCGAGTTTACCTTATTTCTCTTAGTCGTATTTTACGACACCCATAGTATTCTTATTAAGTCATGGCAATTTAAATTTAATAAGGTTATGGCAATTTAAAATACTCGCACCAAAATAAATTTGTCAAGTATAACTCTTTCCACGCTACTAAGGCGTATTAAATGCTTTGGATCGTGAAAGCGTGACATGTAGAAGGGACCTTTATTATTAACTAGCTTCTACCCGCGACATCGTCCGCATGGAATAGTCGCGAGTTAAAGTTATGGTTCGCCCAAAGTAACTATTCTGCACGGACGAAGTCGCAAACAGAAGCTAGTCATAAATACGCACGCAGTACTTGATCATTATTTTGCTATGATGTTAGTTTAAAACTACAATATCTCTTAAGATATTCACTTAAATCAAACGATGTTAAGGGCAATTTAGTTTTGAATTAAATACTTGTGATGAATGGCGTATTTATTTGGATAAAGGCTAATATCATGTTTATAAAAACACCTTTACAAATATTGCATTATTTTATAATAAATTTGATTAGCATAAAAAGGTTATAGTGAGTCAACCCTTAGAGATAGACATATATGTTGTTGCAGACTTATTTTAGAGCTTTAAAAGATGAATAATTCTGTCATACATGATTTTCGCGAAAATTTAACCGTTTAAGCAGCGCACGTAGCGGAAGCTCTGTAAAGGAAAATAAAACTCCCGATTTTGTAACATTCTTCATTGGTGTTCTGCTCCTATTGGTGTGATGATATATAGCCTAAAGCCTTCCTCAATAAATGGACTATCCAACACTGAAAGAATTTTTCAAATCGGACCAGTAGTTCCTGAGATCAGCTCGTTCAAACAAACAAACAATCAAACTCTTCAGCTTTATAATATTATATGTATAGATATAGATAACCACAATTCAAGTGAATATTGCTATGCGGTTGCGGCTACGAATATTTGCTCGTGTATGTCGTAAAAGGCGACTAAAAACTTAAATACACCTGGGCCAATTTCACTTTTGCCGTTTGATCAATAATTATATTCCCAAGGAGCGTTGACGTGAAGTAGGAAAGGGAATGCATACTGCGTCGAATACAAGTAATTGGGATAAGAGCAGGAGAATTATAGCAAAACAAGTTGTACTTAAACTGTTTTTTTTTTCATTTCTGAACTTAATTATTTCTTCTATTCCAAGTTTAAAAACGATTGAATAAATGTGACAGCTGTCAAAAGCAAAGAGCTCTTTACCGCCAAAATAACGTTCTTTTATGTCATATTCACGTTACAAGTATATGCAATTACTCCAATGTTCAAGCTAAATTGATATTTATTCACAAATTTAATCTTGACGAGGGATGGGAATGTTCACACTCCATTTATTCCACAGAGTACTAACTGCGGGTCAATGAGTTAGAAATGTGCAGGACTGTAGCCAACGAAACAGAACGGGCGCTACATGCCTGTACTAAAGTGCACTATGTATTTTGTTTACTTTCAAAAGCGCCAGTATCGTTTGTAAATTAAGAATAAAAGAAAACGATATATAGGTACTTAAATATGTACGGTTCTTTGTATAATAGCGCAAAACATCTGGTAAGGCATTTTACTATAATTTACTGAGATTTTAGCATTTTACATGCATTTAATCGTGGTAGGACCACGTTTTGAACAGTTCTCTGTCTACAGCCGTCGGTCGTCGGTAGTACTACAATCTCGCAGAAGATCGACGTCTGAGTAATGGCAATGTGCTATTGCGCTTTGTTCGGTGAGCGAGAGAGCCGGAAGCCCAACTGGGTTGGGTTTGAGGTTTGTATTGGTAGGCAGCGGCCTAGCTAGACCCTTGGTATTGCAAAGGTCCATAGGCGGCAGTGACACTTACCATCAGGTGTGCTCTCTGCTCGTTTGTCACTAACTAAGCAAAACAGAAGTTATTTATAATAACTTTACGATAAGAAAAACATGATTATTACATTTGGAGCTCAAACCCACGCCTTTTGAAAATCCGTTCCTAGCGTCCTAAGCTCGAAGGATTAGTATGTTAGAAATATAAATAAGTATACTGCTGCCATACTGCTCGACGAATCGACAACTGATGGAGAATAAATGTTTTGAAGTACCTACTACGAATCGAACGACGCAATATATCGACAAAGTAAAAGTGGCAGAGAATAATTGAATGCAGGCGAACCGTTTTACGTGGCTTTTTATGAGGTAAAATCAATACCCAAAGATTTGATATAGCTGGTATTTATAGATAAAAATAATTTTAACATACATATGTTATTATTGTAAAATATAAACATTTATTATTAATAATTTATTGAAAACTATGGTATAAATACCATGGAAATCATAATTCATGCCGGTTTTGTAAATCAAAATGATATTACCTTAAAACATAGATTTAGGTATACCTAAATGTGTGTAAATTTAAGGTTATAGTAAACTTATAGTCTATAAGAATACTGTAGTAAGCTATAGTCTATAGGAATACTGCAGTAAACTCTAGTCTATAAGAACACTATAGTAAACTATAGTCTATAAGAATACTGTAGTAAACTCTAGTCTATAAGAATACTGTAGTAAACTCTAGTCTATATGAACACTATAGTAAACTACAGTCTATAAGAATACTGTAGTAAACTACAGTCTATAAGAATACTGTAGTAAATTATAGTCCATAAGAATACTGTAGTAAACTACAGTCTATAAGAATACTGTAGTATACTGTAGATTATAAGAATACTATAGTAAACTACAGTCTATAAGAATACTGTAGTATACTATAGGCTATAAGAATACTGTAGTAAACCACAGTCTATAAGAATACTGTAGTATACTGTAGTCTATAAGAATACTGTAGTAAACTACAGTCTATAAGAATACTGTAGTATACTGTAGTCTACAAGAATACTGTAGTAAACTACAGTCTATAATAATACTGTAGTATACTATAGTCTATAAGAATACTGTAGTAAACCGTAGTATATAAAAATACTGTAGTATACTATAGTCTATAAGAATACTGTAGTAAACTATAGTTTATAAGAATATTGTAGTAACCTATAGTACATAAAAATACTGTAGTATAGTCTATAAGAATACTGTAGTAAACTATAGTCTATATTTCGATAAGAATACTATAGTATACTATACATAGTCTATAAGATAACCAGCATTTTCATACACATGTATTTTTACTCGTAAGTCATATAATTACTACCTTTGGGCACTAGTCACCTCTACTAACGGAGATAAATTTATCTAAATCGGCTGGGTACTTTGGACTTATTTTTCAAATATCCTTCTTTCTGCAGTAGTATACCTCTTATTCGTCTTTTAAGTTATTCGCAGAGAAGGACAGAGTGCTTGATATGTATTAATACTTATTATATTATACTTACAATATTCTAAATGAAAACGAAGGCCAGCAATAATAACTAATAAGTATTATTGCCAGCAAATCTGATGATGTAGAATGGTATCCTTTTGTCTACCTTATATATTTTCCATACCTGAAACAATAAGAAATATTTTATTAATATTTTTTATGCATTAAGAGCTTAATTATATTGTACCTACATACAAACTTAGGTTTACATAAATAAAATTACATACATACATATCATAACGCCATATCCCTTGCAGGGTAGGCAGAGAGAACAGAGTGCCAGAGAACTCTATCTTTGCACACTTCACTCGCTTCCTCAACATTCATAATTTTCTTCATACACGCTCGCCGGTTTCGGAGACTCTTGACTCCACCTTCCTTCAGTACATGACCGATCTGGTCTAGGTAGGTGAGTCTCGGTCTCCCCCGGTACCTACATTCTTCCACTTTCGCATTGTATATCTTCTTAACCTGACGTTCGTTCAGCATTCTTTCCACATGTCCGACACATGTCCGAATAAAATTACAAATATTAAAAAAGCAAAAATAATATTTGCTTTTAGTTATTTTTTAGATTATTTTCATGGCGATATAACTAATATACATTTTTTTTGTATATTGTATAAACACATTGAGATAGAAACAGAGCTCATACAGCCAAATCTTGTTTTTTTTAAAACAAGAGATTTTCGTTTTCCGCAATGGTCAATGTCATTGTTTATTAGCTATACGCCGTTTTAGTCGAGCATTTTTATTTTAGCAGACGATATCTGTACAACGAAAAGATTTTTGGAATTTTCAATAACACTTCAAGCAGGTATTCGGTCCTTTCTTTAGACTACACAAACTGTCATCAAAGTTTGATATAAAATTTTACCTACGACTACGCACGCGTAGATTACCCTTCCAGTGGAAACGAAAACTTTCTTGGAGTAAAAGTTGAAGCACTCATTAATAATATGGGTACCCATTAGTAAAAGTTCTACTCGGAATTATAGTCAATAAATAGTTTAAAGAATTACAAATTACATCAAAATTTATAAAATTAGACCTTCTATCTATCAATCAACCTATCGATGTCCATTATTGCACATAATCGCATAGTATGATAACAAATTTTATTCTTAATACATGATCACACACAAAAATAATTTTTATATACAGATTTTATCACGTTTCTATTAGTTACGTAATAATATTGACCATGAACAGTTTTCATGGCCACGAAAACATCCAATTATATAGTTAAATATAAACTCGATAAAATCCATAAAAGTGATTTATTTCTTATGTCTCAGGTAAACGTCAGCAATCATTACTAAAGAAAATATAATAGGCAATTAAAATATGCATGTAAGATATTTTGAAGAAGTTAAAATATATATTTTTTTTAAAGTGAAACATCTTTATCGCCGTTGGAAAAAAAAATTACCGTCACATTTTTCGGTTACGCGTCACATTTTTCAGTTACGCGCCATCTCTTTTTGAAGGGAAACTTTTTTGTGCGCATGAGGGTACTCGCTATTGGTTGATGTATGTAACCGATGTTTAAAAAATGTACGTTGTACGCAACCATATTTTTTTTTAATTAAGTAGGTAAAGTTATTCGAACAAGATAACGGACAAGTTGTATTTATAAATTAAAAAAATAATATGAAGTAAATACTCATTATATACAATTCTATTGAATATTAAATCACATGTTACGGCATATATCACGCAAGTAATTCAGTTAGACACCTAGCTGGCGCGCAACCAAGCAATTTGATTAAACGCTAACGAAACACCACCAATTGAATTTACATTTACAATGTAAGAAGCTTACACGACACGAAAACGACATAATAATAACAAAATTTCTTTATTGAGATAAAAATATATATGTAGTATTCACCTCTTACAACAATGGATTATCAGTCTAATAAATCTTTATCCCTTAGGTTCTTTTTATAAAAAAACTACTCTCTACCGTAACGACGACGTAAGAGAGCGAGTAAGTATGAGAGTATTGGTGTAAAGATGCGAAAGGGAATGCTCCGACGGTTCGGACATATGGAAAGAATGCCGAACGAACGTCTGGATAAGAAGATATACAATGCGAAAGTGGAAGGATGTAGGTACCGGGGGAGACCGAGACTCACCTACCTAGACCAGATTGGTCACGTACTGGAGGAAGGTGGAGTCAAGAGTCTCCGAAACTGGCGAGCGTGTATGAAGAGAATTATGAATGTTGAGGAAGCGAGTGAAGTATGCAAGGATAGAGTTCTCTGGCATTCTGTTCTCTCTGCCTACCCTGCAAGGGATATGAGGTGGTGATATGTATGTATGTACACTCTATCTTTTTTTTTGACAGGCTATGGTTCACGTTCCCATACAGCCAATGTGTTATAGTGACGAATTATGAATTCAACAAATCTTAGCTATGTTAATCTTTTGGACTTTTTTTTTAAGACTACACTACAAACTTTTCTTTTGCCAGACTATGGTTCACGGTCACATCCAGCCAAATCACTTGTCTTCGATAGCTTGCTCTGCGAGTTATCCTTTTGGGTGCCGCCCGGTTAGCGTTTATACCTGGGGCGTCGCTCTCGTTGGATAAATGGAATACACAGATATAAAACTTTATATCTTCTGTACAGAAACGAATTGCTAATTAGATTATACAGGGTGGAAGTGGACCGCTCCCGAAAACAAAGACAGGTGACTCTACTAGTCCTACCTGTAATGATAGGCTAGAAAAAAATCTATATGGTAAAAAAAAAAATTTTTTCACAACGAATTTTAAGTTTTTTTTTTCATTCCATCGTATTAGGACAGTGCCATGTAACGATAATTCTATAAAAAATACGTAACTTTACTCAGATGAGAAAAAACGCAATCTATTCAAAACTTACGATCATATGTTCAAGAGTTCAACGACCTCACGTGGTGAAAAAAAAATATTTTTTCATCCGTATCGATTTTTTTTTTCTAGCCTATCATTACAAGTAGGACTAGTAGGGTTACCTGTCAGTGTTTTCGGGAGCGGTCCATTTCCACCCTGTATATTACTAATTTAGCATAGTATAACTATGCTGGTGCTGTATGTTTGCGACAACGAATACTACCAGCTTTTAATATACTCGTAAATGTCATAAAAGATGACTAAGACCACCATCGAACTGGGCCAACTCCATCTGATACCGTTTGTGCAACAATTACATTCCCAAGGTGGGTTCACGCCAGTCATAAAACTAAAACTTTTGGTAATATGTACGATTAAAATGAAGTACATATTGTATCGAACTTAAGTAATTATGATAAGAACAGGGTGATGATGATGACTCGTATCGTTCTCAAATTTATTAAAGAATTTAATCCAATACAGGTCTAGGTATATACCTAGCTAAAATTTGTCTTACTATTTGTTGAAACAGATTGTACTAAATTGCAGTCTTGCCACATATAGTCGTTTCGATAATTTATTAAAAAAAATCTATGATTATTTTTAGTCTGTGGATAAACTTCGCATCAAGTTGTTCAATTATAAAAACAAAGTATAACCAACTGTAAAATTCTACATTTTTTATTTACGTTAATCTTAAATTTATTAGGTATTGATATTCTTCGGAGAGTTTTGGCGCGAATATGGAAATGTTGTTTATTACTCTTGTATTATATTCATTTCTTTAGTGTTTTGTATTGTTATATTGAATAATTTTGCTAGTATTTTATGGAATATGATCCAGTTAAAGCGCTGAAGTGTAGTGAATATGATATAATAGTGGTTTACGTGTATTTTCATATTTTGCCAAAATTCCCAAAAACATCATTGATTTGGTTATCAGCGCCCGATTCATGGTAACGACTTGACTTACCGACGGGCAATGACCATTAAGATTACACAATATGAAGAAGTATTAAGCAATATATAAAAAAAAAAGAAAAAAGACTTGGCTGTATGGGCTTTGATCCCTTTGCCTGTACGAACGGACGATCAAAACAAAAAAAAATATTAAAAACAAAGTAACCTGCTGTAAAATTCTACATTTTTTATTTACGTTAATCTTAAATTTATTATTGATAGCGTTTTTTCATACGAAAGTGAATATATTAGCGCTTCAAATTAAGGCTTCCAATTAACAATAACGTTGTAATTTAAATAAAACAAGAAGGCTTAAATATAATAAAAGCTATTTTCCCTAGAAATGATATTGTGTTTCCAAACAAATTTCTGTTATGATTCGTTTTCAGTGATCCGAAATAAGATCCGTATTACAAAATGTTTGTCAACAAAATTCAGTTTATTTCTCAGTTATTGATATTTTATCAAGATCCAGATAAGGGATTATATCAATACAGCACATGATTTCAATTACGTAAATCGTAATTATAACGAACGTAATAAAAATTATTTTAAACACTTTCCATGTGGTGATGGAGTAAGAATACAATTCACCACCCCCTATCTTACCCGTGGATGATCGTAAAAGACGACTAAGGTATATAAAATGCATATAACATCTATCCAAGAAAAGGCAAACTCGAAACTAAACCTTATACCAATACGTCTGACCAGCGCGGTATAGTCGGTCAATTTCCCTCCCGTTGTAGAGGAGGCTCGAGCCCAACAGTGGGACATATATGAGCTGAGAGATGAGAATAAAAATTAGGCATGTTAAAAAATACACTCAATTCTTATAAGTCACTAGTTTAATTTTTTATGGTAGAAGATGTGCAACATATTTCATTAGAATGTAAGAGGAATAGTAGCTGTAGATCTAGGTACTTTGCAGCTGCGACAAGTATGGATGTCGAGATTTGTAACACTTTTTTGGCTGATCATAAATCTAATGAATCGAAATTATTATATAAACTAGCATATATAGAATAGAAAGAAATCATTTATTTATTTACAATAAGATTGTTAATTAATTTTATTTTATCATTGTTTTATAGGGCGATATGGTCGCTCATCGACTAAACCCCTTAATAATACGAAAAAACAGAGGTTCATTTTTTATTTTCTATGGTGGCAAATAAAGCAGCTTATATCAGATAAGGTTAGTAAGAATTTAGCAATTTTGCAAACAAGCTGCTTCTCGTTTAAGTGAAAGTTATGTTATAGAGCTTGAATAATACTACAATAAGGTAGTTAATAATTGAAATAGCGTTCATGGTCAGACTTAGCTGTGTGGTAGCGGCTACGAATACTACCAACCCTTACTTTGCTCGTGGGTGTCGTAACAGACAACTGACAGCCTTATAACGACCTGGGCCAACTCATTTCTGATGCCGTTTGGTCAACGATTATATTCCCAAGGAGGCTTGACGTCTGGCAGGCGGCCGGTCATAAAACTATTGCCAATAACTTTTACAATATGTACTATGAAAGAAGAGTACATTTTGTATCGACCAATTGAGACAAGAGTAGGAGAGCGATGGTCATGAACAGACTCGATCAGACGGTCCTCCCGTCACCATGAATACTTTAGTGAGTACGCGAGTGTTCAAAACCTCGGCAAATTAAAAACCAAATACAAACGCGATAAAATTCGTATAAATAGTTTTATTTACAAATATGTAATGCTCGCGTAAGCATCGAGCTAGATAACACCAAAGCCTACGAGTGCACGAAAGGTACGACGCGCTCAAAAAATGAGTCCTTGTTTTTAGAATTTATCAAATTTCACAAATGGTGTTTATGATAACGAAAACATTCACAGAATTTAAATTTTCAGTAATTATTAGCAGTAATTTTTTTATTGCTTATGATGGCAAAAAGCAAGCAGCACACCTGATGGTAAGTGTTACTGCCGCCCATGAAGCTTTGCTATACCAGGCACAACTAAGCCGCTGCCTACCATTGAAAACCCCAAACCAATACAGAAAGTTGGGTTGCCGACTCTCTCGCCAAACGAAGCACAGCAGCACATTGCTCAAGACCATCTAGAATAATTTACCTTTCAGATATTATACGGATCTCCGGAAAAGCTATTATTTTCTTATAATACTAGATATTATTAATCCATGAATCTATGAGACATAATACCTAGCTATACAATGGGTACTCAAAAACGTCTATTTGCACTTCTACTTCCCTCTTCTACTCCTTCGTAAGATGTTTATTAAGTAGTGATAATAAGTACCATAGTACCCACTAAGTATGGTAAATAAATCACGCCAAAGCAAAGCCGTATAATTTACATATATAACTTTGTTAGCGGTCAACCTATGCAAATATCAACCTCACTAAATTGATTAAGAAACTTACCCTACAGAACATCGAGTCACGCTTTTGAGTACTGAATAATCCATACTTTGACTAATATTTCCGTGTTATGATGTGTTAAGAATTTCTCCTTTTGTTTCAACGTAGAAACAGAAAAAACGAGACCCACATCAAGCTTTACCACAATCAACCCCTCAAAATTATTTTCAATTGTTTTTTACTATATACACACGTTTTGCCACTCATTATTTGTCATTGGCAGAATCGTCGACACCGGCACATTGCCATTAAGAAATATTTGAATTGAATAGATGTTCAGAATAAAATCTGTAATACTTATTAATTTTCTTTGAATTCGTAAAACACTGGTATCACCAAGACAATGTACAGAAATGTTCTCGAAGAAATTTATAAAACAGGCTACAATTGATAATCTGCTTCTCAAGCCTCTCTTTCCTTTCCTTCCTTCCTTCCTTTCCTTCTCAAGATTTCGATTTTTTTTATTGCTCATGATGGCAGGCGAGCAAGCAGCGCGCCTTATAGTAAGTGTCACTGCTGTCTATGAACCTTTGTTATTCCAAGGGTAGAGCTTGGCCGCTGCCTACCATTACAATCCCAAAACCCGAACCGAACGAAGCGCAATAGCACATTGTCATTATTCAGACATCCGTCTTCTGTGAGAGTGTGGTACTATCCCGCACGGACCAGCCCGTGGTTGTAGACAGAGAACTGTCAACAGCGTGGTCCTACCATTACGGAAATCTGAAATAAAAAGGATTTTAGAGGCTTTTTTTTTTTTTTTTTTTAAAGACACCTCCCTGCACTAAGGAAATAATCCTTGTATTGCGGGGGACTTTACAAACATGCAATTAACGCAGACAAATTACACCCAGACTCAGAACAACACTTTGTGGATCGCACAAAGTAATGTCCTGCGTGGGAATCGAACCCACGGCACTGGCACGGAAGGTCGGCATCTTAACCACTACGCCATCTGTGCAGGCTTACATCTAACAGTGGACCCTCGCTGTGAGGTTGCGACTACAAAAACTACCAACCCTAACTTTACTCGTGGATATTGTAAAAAACGACTAAGAGATATCAACCTGGGTCAAATCCACCTAATGCCGTTTGATCTACAATTACTTTCCCAAAAAGGATTGACGTCTGTCAGGCGGCCGGTGATAAAACTATTGTCAATAACTTTTGCAATATGTAGGAAGAAGAGTACATATATTGCGTCGACCTCAAGTAATTGGGATAAGAGCAGGAGAGTGATGATTCAGCAGTGGACATCAAAGATCGCACCAACGTGTTCATGAATGAGTATACCGAAAAAATGGAAGATCAAACCTTAGACCACAAAGCCATTAATCATCATCATCATTTTAGCTCATATATGTCCCACTGTTGGGTTCGAGCCTCCTCCATAATGTGACAGTAATTGATCTACTATACCGCGTTGGTCAGACGTGTTGGTATAGGGTTTTGTTTCGAGTTTTACTTCTCTCGCATAGATATTATATGCGTTTTAGATCCCTTAGTCGTCTCGTATGATCACCTACGGGTAAGATAGGGAGTGGTGAATTGTATTCTTACTCCGTCACCACACGTAAAAAGCCACCTATAATCAGAACTAAAGCTCAGTTATATTCTAAAATCGAAAACAAACAGAAAGAATAAGCAGATACTGCATTAGTTGATTAACGTATAAAATAAACGATTCAACGAAACGCTTATAAGCGATAGCTTTGCCTGTTGCGAATCAAAGTCATGGAACGATTATTACATGAGCTCCAAAGGGCATTTCAATCTTCAAAATTACAAAATATATTTTATGAATACTGAACATTAAACAGGCGCTCTTGTAGCGTTGAATCTAAAGTCAGTATGACGGATGTAATCGCACTGAATGATTAGAGCTACGGAGTATTTTTATATAATAGCTTTGATAGGGACCTCGTTTGTAGATTACTTATGAGAATATTTTATGTAATAATCTTGGAAATAAATATCGTCTTGCGTTATCATTAACAATATCCATCATGGTCATCATCATGCTCATATATATATATTAGGCTCAAACCACCTCCATCAAGGAATTGTTAGTACAGGGTAATTCGAGATTATCTTCTCTTGCATAGAAGTTTTTTTTTATTGCTTATGGTGGCAAACGAGCAAGCAGCACACCTGATGGTAAGTGTCACAGCTGCCCATGGACCTTTGCTATACTAAGGGTATAGCTAGGCCGGTGCCTACCATTACAATCCCCAAACATACCCACTTGGGCTGCCGGCTCTCTCGCTCACCGAATGAGGCGCATTGCTATTACTCAGACGGCGATCTTCTGCGAGAGTGTGGTATTGCCCTGGACGGACCGGCCCGCGGCTGTAGACAGAGATATGTCAACAACATGATCCTACTACTAAGTTACACGGATTTAACATTAGTCCTCATTTAAAACATTCATAGACAAGATAGGAGGTTGTGAATTGTATTTTTATTCAGTTATTGCACGGAAAAATGAATACATCAATAACATATTTTGTTGTCTTACAAGTTGTCATGACAACGACGATTGCGCAGAATGCACGATGTCCTACAGGTCTACTCATATTTGTCGTAATATTGTACTTTATAGCCTTGAACTTTTCATAAGATTACATAGAACTTGAAATAAATACAAGCAAGTTGCCTCATGATGTAAATACAATTCTTTTTTTTTTTTTTTTCAACTTTACCATTAACCCACGTAGGGACAGCTAGAAGTTAGAAGGGTTTCTATTTTGAGTTCATCATCATGCTGTTATTATCTTAATTATATGGGGTCGATACAATATGAACTCTTCTGCCATCGTATATATTTCAAAAGTTATTGGCAACAGTTTAATGACCCACCGCCTTTCTTAAGAAATCAATTGTTCATCAAACGGCATCAGATAATGTTGTTCCAGGTCGATATATAGCTCTTAGTCATCTTTTACAACATCCGCAAGCAAAGAAAGGGTTGCAGGTAGTATTCGAAGCCGTTACAATACAGTCATTCTATTTCGTCTGTACAGCGTATATTACAATACCCGCCCAGTGTGACCGAATGGATTGATCGGTACGCGAGCTCCAGAATGATAATTGCTCACATATGTCTGAGAGTAGTTCTTAACCACTTCCGGTTCCGATGGATCAAGCACAATAACCAGAAATGAATCAAATTCCAGTAAAATACTCTATTATTATTTCACAATCTAGTGTAAATTGTTTTCTGTTAAAAAAATGTATCTAACTATTGTAAGTGGATCAAATTTTCTAGTTTCTTGTACGGTACATATGTGAGAGGTCGCAGAGTGTGAAAGTCCAGCTTTCGTCGTTCGTCGTTTTCACTCTTTATTTATTTATTTTTTTTTTTATTTTTTTTTTACTAGATAATAGTCGTAACATATGAATTTATTTTCAAGTGCTTTCTTCGTAAACAAATAAAAATGACCAAATGTGTTTAGACTAGATAAATTAACTCAAAAAATTTTGATTAACAAATGCAACCTTTTTCAGCGGTGGGGTATGAATGATCACACGTTCATCAAGTACCTCTCAACGCCGAGCGAACAGGCCACCGGTACCCAGTCCCTATCGTCGGTGACAAAACAATCTTAGCATTTGAGGACTAGTATGGAGGATGACACAGAGGACGGTCCTCCCGTGACTATGAATCCTGTAGTGTTCGAAACGTCGGGAAATTAGAAATCAAATACAAACGCGATAGAATCCTTAAAAGTAGTTTTATTTCAAATGTGTAATACTCGCGTAAACATTAGAAATCATTGTGTAATACTCGCACAAAGTTTGAAAATAATTCTGAGATTCATATCGATTACACGACTAAAGCACACAGTAATTTAAAACTTAGATTATTATATACTATCCTTTTTTATTTTTTTTTATTGGTGGGCTATGGGTGCGTCTCGCACCGCCAAATCGGTCCGGGGTGACGGAGAAGGCGGCGCGTGACCCCATAGACCCACCGTAAAATCCTCTCTCTTCGCCGTGCGAGCGGACCACCGGTACCCGATCTTATTATATACTATCCTATTATCCGGTTCAATCATATGTGGATAAAGAATTGCTATTCTCTTGCAAAAATAGTTTTATTTCAAACATGTAATAATAGTTTTATTCGTAAAAATATTTTTATTTCAAATGTGTAATACTCGCGTAAATATTAGAAATCTTAATAGTCATTCGAAATGAAAGGTCTGAAATCATGTTGGAAGTAGCTATTTTGTATACACGATAAAATAAAAAGGCAACATCTTTTAGATTATAATGGTAAGGATGGTACGCATTCGTGTGAATAAGCATGTAACGATTACACGGTTGCGTGAATCTGTGAAAGCCGCATAGCATAATCAGATTTTATATTTTCAACGTTAAATTAAAATCGTGTTGGCATTTTCATAATTTGGTTACAACAATGTTTAATGGCAATAATCTATCTATAAAGGAGAGTGTATATCCGTCATCAGAAACTATTTCTTCTCTTCTTTTTTTTAAGACACAATTTTTTTTTTTGCCGTTGGCTATGGTGTGGTAACGCTCAGCCAAATCGATGCGGGGCGACGGCAGAGACGGCTCGCGACCCAATAGACCCACCCTACAATCCACCTCTCTTCGCCGTGCACTAAGGAAATAATCTTTGTATCGCGGAGGACTTTACAAACATACAATTAACACAGAAAAATTACACCCTGACTCAGAACAATACTTAGTGGGTCACACAAAGTATTGTCCTGCGTGGGAATCGAACCCACTGCATTAGCACGGAAGATCGGTATTGGTAGGTATATAATATGTATTTTTTCACGGAGAAGGTTTATGTCTCCATTGATGTAACTCGCCTGCAGGTAGCGTTGCGATATATCGAATTTACAAACAAACCAACAGGCTGAGTTTGTTAGTTAGCATAATTTTGAATGAATATTGTAAATACATACATACATACATATCATCACGCCATATCCCTTGCAGGGTAGGCAGATAGAACAGAGGCCAGAGAACTCTATCTTTGCATACTTCACTCGCTTCCTCAACATTCATAATTCTCTTCATACACGCTTGCCAGTTTCGGAGACTCTTGACTCCACCTTCCTTCAGTACATGACCGACCTGGTCTAGGTAGGTTAGTCTCGGTCTCCCCCGGTACCTACATCCTTCTACTTTCGCATTGTATATCTTCTTAACCAGACGTTCGTTCGGCATTCTTTCCTCATGTCCGAACCATCGGAGCATTCCCTATCGCATCTTTACACCGATACTCTCTTTCATACCTACTCGCTCTCTTACGTTGTCGTTACGAATGCGGTCGTCAGCCTTACTCCACAGATTTTCCGCAGAGATCGCATTTCGACCGCATTAATTTTACTTTCATACTCTTTTCTGCATACCCAACTCTCGCTTCCATACAGTGATGTTGGGACAAGCACTGTAAATACATATTATTTAAATGACCGAACTGAGCTCAGTATTTTATTCTTCGTGATTTTTGGATATAATATATTTATTTAGATATTTAAAAATAATTCATTAAACAAAAATATAGAAATAAAAAAATTAAAATAATTAAAAAGTGTAAACCAAAGATCGAACCGCGGCTGTCTGAATAAGACTGCTTGCTTTCGCAACTGAGCTATGTCTGTTTCTGTTGATAGGAGCCAAATTTAACTTTAAATATTTTTATTAATTATATTTTTTCATTGATCGAAAACACTGACAAAACGATATATTTTATAGATGATATATAATAGTGGTAAGATCACGCTGGTGACAGTTCTCTGTCTACAGCCGTGGGCCGGTCCGTCCGGGGTAGTACCACACTCTCGCAGAAGATCTGTCGTCGACGTCTGAATAATGGCAATGTGCTATTGCGCTTCGTTCGGTGAGCGAGAGAGCCGGAAGCCCAACTGGGGTGGGTTTGGAGTTTGTATGGTTGGCAGCAGACTAGCAGTAACTCTGGTATTGCAAAGGTCCATGGGCGGTAGTGACACTTACCACCAGGTGCGCTATTTGCTCGTTTGCCAGCATAAGCAATAAAAAAAATAAAACCTAGTTGGATCACAAAAAACCATAATGTCTAATAATAGCAGAATACTAATGTAAATAAATGAAAATAATTGAAAAAAGAAACATGTATTTGCTTTATTAACATTTTTTTAATATTAAATATTCATTTATAGCTGCAATAAAGTAAAGCATTACTTTTAGTATAAAACCCGATTACGAAGCGAAAAATGATGTCACAAGCGGGATTCGAACCCACACCTATTGGGATTCCGGCCCAATCGTGCTGCCACTACACCACCGTGACTTATTGTAGGACATGCAATGTGTCATCGTTTAATACAATTCTAACTGCAAAGTTTGAAGTATTAAGCCTATAACAATGTGTAAACATTGTCGGGTAGATAGCATACCGTCACCTTAAGACGTAAATATGATACGAAGCGAAATTTGCATGTCCTACAATAAGTCACGGTGGTGTAGTGGCAGCACGATTGGGCCGGCATCCCAATAGGCGCGGGTTCGAATCCCGCTTGTGACATCATTTTTCGGCTCGTAATCGGGTTTTATAAATAATTAAGCATATTAAATGCTAAAATTTCAGTAATTTTAGTATAAACAAAAAAAAAAAGAAAACAAGCAAAGAACAGCTTAATAGAACGTCATACTATTTTACGTCACGACATACGAGTCAATCTTAAGTCAAAAGTACATATTTCAAACAAAGAAAACATCTCATGAATAAAATATAAAAAGCACTTATCATTTAAACTGAATGCAAATAAAAAGCTGCTATACTTACATTTTCAAAAGAAATCCTTTTTGAAAGTGATTCGTTGAATTTTCATTTAAATTAAGAACATGGTTAAGTTCCACTTCACGTTTAATAAAAATATGGTACGTTAGCAAAACCTATGCTTTGACATTAAAGCTCCTTTGACACAATTCGACGTAGGTAAACCGTATCGGTATATTTCCAGCTCAGTGAACTGTTGTAGTAAAATGTGGCCCATTTACGTCGAACATTTTATAGAATTAAATTCTTAACTATTATACTTGGAATAGAATATGTATTTATAGAGATATTAGGAAGTTCGAGAACTCCTCGTAAAACCCGACAATGAAAAAATTTCATTGCAAAAAGTATGGGACAAAACATATTCAACGATGTTCAGAGTATAGCTATTATCAGGCCGAAAATGTCCGCCTTAGAGGCGAGATGTCAGGCCTGCGGACCCGAAACCGGAACCTGGGCGACATGCTGGCGGAAATGCGTCGGGCAAACCGCCAGCTGTTGATAGACGTGGCCGACCTCAAGGCGCGGGTGGCGCTGTTCATGTCACCCGCGCCAGCCGCGCCATCGGCCAGGGCCGGCTACTCAGCGGCCGCTGCGGCGCCAAAGCCGCCTCGCGCTGCGGCGCCGACGACGTTGGGTGATGGCGTCTCCATCACACCCGTCCCCGCGGCGAGGAAGACGCCTGCCGCCGCGTAGCGCGCGTCGCCGGCTGACGCTGGCGCGGTCGCCGCGGCGAAACTCCCTGTCCCGGTGGTGAGGTTGACGCCTCTCCCCGCGGATCGCTTGCCGCCGGCTAGCGCCCCTGCGGCGCCAAAGCCGCCAGGCGCCGTAGAACGGGCCCCTGAGGAGGCTCAGCCGACCCCGTTTGAGGTGGGAGGCATATCGGACGAGGCCCTCGCCAAAATCATCGGCGCAGTGGGCAAGCTCGTCGATGCGCGCTTCGCCGTTCTGGAGGCGAGGTTGCCTCCAGAACCACGTGTCCGACCACCTCTCGCCGCGGACAAGCGGCCGCATGTGGCACCAGCCCCCGCCCCGCTGCCTTGTCAGGGTGGCCGCGTGGGGAGCTACGCCGCGGCCGCGGCCGGGCCTAAGCCCAAAGGCCCCGGCCCAGCTCCGAAGGGACCCGCCCTGAGGAGGAAGACGGCTCCGGCTCCTGCCGGACCGCTGAAGTCGCCCGCAACAACACCGCCGGCGACGACCAGCGAGGCCGCGACGAGGCCTTCCGCGTCTGGCACGACTGCCGTACCCGAACAGGGTTGGCAGGTAGCCGAACGCGACAGAAGGAGTCGCGGCCAAAGGAGGAGAGCGGAGGCCAAGCGCGCCGCTGAGGTCCCCGCTCCTCAGGCAGGAGCCGGACGGAAGAAGAGACCGCGCAAGGGGCTCAAGTCGCCGAAGACGGCCGCAGTGGTGATCACTGTGCTGCCCGAGGCGGCCGAGAAGGGCCTCAGCTACGAGGCCGTCTTGAGGAAGGCCCGGCGGGAGCTAGACGTCTCCGATATTGGAGGCGTCGAAGCCAGGACCCGCAAGGCCCGGACGGGGGCTCGAATTCTCGAGTTCCCAGGGGCCGAGGGCGCCAAGACGGCCGACAGCGTGGCCGAGAAGCTGAGAGGTTTGTTCGCCGAGGAGGGTGGCATCAAGATCGCCAGGCCCGTCAAGTGCGCCGAAATGCGCATTTCGGGTTTGGACGATTCAGTGACGGTGGAAGACATCCGGGAGGCTATTGCCTCGAAAACCGGGTGTCCCATAGACACCGTCCGGGTCGGTGCCATTCGTCCCGGTCCGGGTGGCGTAGGTGCTGCCTGGGCGCAGTGCCCGGTGGAGTCGGTCAGGCAACTGGCCGGCTCAGGCAGGCTCCTCGTGGGCTGGAGCTCGGCGCGGGTAACCGTGCTTGAGCACCGGCCTGCGAGGTGCTACAAGTGCATGGCGGTCGGACACACTCGACCGACGTGCACTAATTGCTTCGACTGCGGCGGATTGTGTTTCCGCTGCGGTTAGACCGGGCACGTGGCGGCATCTTGCGCCGCCCCGCCCCACTGCCCCGCGTGTGCGGCGGGCAATAAGCCCGCCAAGCACCGCATGGGCTCTGGGGCGTGCAAACCTCCAGCTTCGGCCCCAAAGGCGCGGGGCGGCCCTACGACCACGGCCGCTCCCGCTCCTAGCGCGGTCCGATCGCCCGCTGGCGAGGAGGTCATGGATACAACCCGATAATGGGTACACCATCCATGCACCTCCTCCTGCAGGCCAACACCAACCACTCCGCCGGAGCGCAGGATCTCCTCCTGCAATCCATGGCGGAGTGGTCGATTGGTGCAGCCGTAGTCGCGGAACCGTACGCCGTGCCTGATCGCCCCAATTGGGTGGTCAGTCGAAACGGTACTGCGGCAATCGTCGTCTCAACGCAGCGGCACTTCCCGTCCTTGTCCCTTTTGGATAGGGGCGAGGAATTTGTCGCGGCGGAGTGGGGAGGGGTCACGCTCTACAGCGTATACCTCTCCCCCACTAGGAGGATGGACGATTTCGGGGCCTCACTCACCACCTTGGAGGCCTTGATACGGCGACTGGCACCGGGCCTCGTCCTGGTTCTGGGGGACTTTAACGCCAAATCCACGGCGTGGGGGTCCCCTACGACGGACGACCGCGGGCGGGCGGTCAACGAGTGGGCGGCTTCACTGGGCCTCTGTGTTCCGAACAGAGGCTCGGTGAACACGTGTGTGCGGCGGCAGGGCGGGTCGATAGTGGACTTGTCGTTCGCTAGCCCCGCTGTCGCGCCACGGGTGAGGAACTGGAGTGTCCTGGAGGAGGCGGAGACCCTGTCGGACCACCGGTACATCCGGATGGAGGTCTCCCCCCGGGAACCCGGTAGGGGTCACAGGGCGGACGGAGCTCCCGCGTTTCCGCGGTGGGCTGTGGGTCGTCTTGACAGGGATCTACTGGCGGAGGCGGCCATTGTCAGCACGTGGCTGTCCTCACCACCCCCAGCGGACGGAGTGGACGCTGAGGCTGTCCGCATTCGCAGTGCGTTAACGCAGATCTGCGATGCGGCCATGCCCAGAGTGCGGCGGCGTCCGCCTCCGAGGCAGGGGGTCTACTGGTGGTCCCCAAGACTGGTGGACCTTCGTGCGGCGTGTATCAGTGCCCGAAGGTCCTACACCCGCAGCCGGCGGCGTCACCGCGACGTCGAGCGGGAGGGCCAGCTGTACGAGGCGTACCGCAGTGCGCGGACTGCCTTCCGGCTGGCCATCCGAGCCGCCAAGGGCGCGAGTTGGCAGGAGATGCTGGACGGTCTCGACCGTGACCCCTGGGGTCGCCCATATCGCGCGGCGCTGAACAAGCTTCGCGCGCGGGCCCCGCCCCTCACCGAGACCCTCCAGCCCGACTTCCTTCGTAGGGTGGTCGAGGAGCTGTTTCCACGGCAGTCGGAACACACGCCCCCGGTCATGGCTCCGCCAGATCAGGACCGGGAGGCCGACGACGACGAGAGTGTTCCGCCCGTGACGGAGTCGGAAGTGGGGGCGGCCGTGGCGAAGATTCGTTCCGCCACCACGGCCCCTGGCCCGGACGGAATTCCAGTCCGGGTGCTGACGTCGCTCCTCGAGCACTTCGAGCCTCGCCTCAGGCAGCTGTTCAACGCCTGTCTGACGTCTGGACGGTTCCCTGAGTGCTGGAAGGAAGGGAGGTTGGTTCTCCTGCCAAAGCCGGGACGGTCCCCGGATTTGCCGTCGGCCTACAGGCCCATCGTGCTCCTCGACGATGTGGGTAAACTGCTGGAGCGTGTGCTCGCTGCCCGCATCGTCCGACACCTGGAGGAGGTGGGGCCCGATCTGTCGGACGCTCAGTATGGGTTTCGGAGGGGGCGTTCGACCGTCGGGGCCCTATTACGCCTGAGGCAGGCGGCCGTGGAGGCCGTCGCCGGGAAGGGAGTGCTGTTGACGGTGTCGTTGGACATCGCCAACGCATTCAATAGTCTGCCATTCGGCTGCATCAGGGAGGCGCTCCGGTTCCATGGAGTGCCCCTGTACCTCAGGCGGCTGGTGGCAGACTATTTGGAGGGCCGCAGTATCCTCTGCGCGGGTCCCGCAGGGGACATTGTGCGGACGCCCATGTCGTGCGGCGTTCCACAGGGGTCGGTTCTGGGGCCGACCCTGTGGGACATCGGGTACGACTGGGCGTTGAGAGGGAGTCTCCCCCCCGGGCTGAGCTTGGTGTGCTACGCTGACGACACGCTCGTCACGGCCCGGGGCAGGACACTCGAAGAGGCGGCGAGCCTGGCCACTCTCGGCACCGAAGAGATGGTCAGGCGGATCGAGGCGCTGGGGCTCAGGGTGGCCCTAAACAAGACGGAGGCCCTACTTTTCCATGGGCCCCGTGTGAGGCTGCCCATCGGCGCCTCGATAGTGGTAAACTCCATCCACATCAGCATCCAGGCCCATATGAGGTACTTGGGTCTGGTGCTCGACGGGCGATGGTGGTTCCGGGAGCATTTCCGACAGATTGCTCCCCGGCTTGTCGGCGCAGCGTCCGCCCTTTCTCGACTCATGCCGAATGTGGGCGGACCCAGTTTTGAGGCCCGACGGCTGTATGCGGGGGTCATCCGCTCGATGGCCATGTACGGCGCACCCGTGTGGGCGAGGGCTCTGAACGCCCAGCTCAGGGCGGTTCTGTGGAGGCCACAGAGAGCCATGGCGGTCAGAGCCATTCGCGGGTACCGCACGGTGTCGACAGAGGCGGCGTGCCTGTTGGCCGGGGCACCCCCGTGGGACCTAGAGGCGGAGATGCTCTCCGACCTCTACCGGCGGGTTATCACAGCGCGCGAGGAAGGTGGCTCCCCATCGTTGAGCGAGATAGCCACCTGGCGCGTGGATGCCCGCCGAGACGTCATCGCCCGTTGGGCTACGCGGCTGGAGAGGCCTAGGCACGGTGTGGAGACCGTTGAGGCCCTCCGGCCCGTATTGATAGAGTGGATGGAGCGGCGGCACGGAGTCCTCACCTTTCGGCTGGTGCAGGTATTGACGGGGCACGGGTGTTTCGGGTTGTACCTGCACAGGGTCGTGTATAGGGAGTGGACTCCGGCCTGCCACCACTGCAGGAGTGACGAGGACACGGCGCAACACACGCTGGAGGTGTGTCCGGGATGGGAGCGGCAGCGCCGTGACCTCGTCGCTGTCATCGGTGCCGACCTGACGCTGCCGGCCGTCGCGAGAGCGATGGTCGACAGCATCAGGAACTGGGACGCGGTCGCCGCCTTCTGCGAGGCTGTCATCTCGCAGAAGGAAGCGGCGGAACGGGCAAGGGAGGATTCCCGCGCCCCGGGCCGCCGCCAGCGGCCGGGGCGGCGCAGGCGCGAATACCTGCGCCTGATGCCGCCCTAACCGAGGCTTCGGGTGATCGGACCGGGGAATTGTCCGGTCACCCGACGTGAGGCCACCGCGTGAGGGCGATGCCCCGACGGCGAAATCTGTCGGGGCGTCGACGAGAGGAACCCGCGAGGGTGAACCGCCGGGCGGGCCACCGAAGTTAAAAATCGGGTCCCGGTGACCCGCTCGCACGGCGAAGAGAGAGGAGTTTTTACGGTGGGTCTATGGGGTCACGCGCCGCCTTCTCCGTCACCCCGGACCGATTTGGCGGGGCGAGACGCATCCATAGTCCACCAAAAAAAAAAAAAAAAAAGAGTATAGCTATTATCGTGTGTTTTGTGTTTATGATTATTGTAGGACCTTAAACAAAAAAGAAATCATAAGAAAGGGATTAACTTAATAAAGATTGTGTTTTTTATTGCTTATGGTGGCAAACGAGCAGGCACCTGATGGTAAGTGTCACTGTCGTCCATGGACGCTTTGGATTATCAAGGGTATAGCATAGGCTGCTGCCTACCAATAAAATCCCTAAACCCACCCAGTTGAGCTTCCGGCTCTCTCACTCACCGAATGAATCGTAATAACACATAGCCATTACTCAGACGTCGGTCTTCTGCGAGAGTGTGTTACTAACCCGGACGGACCGGCCCAGGGCTATAGACAGAGAACTGTCAACAGCGTGGTCATACCACTATTAAATTGATTGACTATTGACTTGATTGTCGACCAGTACGCTGTAATTTCTTTTTGATCATCATACGTCCACCCACATTGGTCTAGTTGAAACAGATTTCCAATAGTCGTGGTTTTAATTCCCACGTGTTATAATGAATTTTCGCTAGTAAACTAGTGTTTATGATCAACCTAGAATATTAAAAGCTAAATCTAGGTAATTTAGATAATAGTTTCATCGTTTAATACAATTATAATTGAAAAATTAGAGTATTAAATCGGAACAATGTGTAAAGTTGATAGATGGCACTTGTCTACAATAAAGACGATAAAGTACAAATGAAAATTTGATCGACATACGTCGACTCACACCGATCTAATTGGTAGGATGATTGGAGCGGATTTCCAATAGCTGTGGGTTCGAGTCCCACGTAAGGCGGCGTTTTTTCGCTCGTTAACAAGTTTTTATAAATAACCTATTGTATAAATCTCCTTTCAAGTTGGTCCCGAAATTTCTTCTACTTCTTTTTGACAAACCACAACCTACTCAAACCGAAGTTTTGGCGGGCACTTGAGAATATTTTATGACCTAAATTAAAAATATTTTAGTATGTAATAGTTTCATATTAATTAATTTTAGTGGCTGTAGCACAATATAGAGAAAAGTTGAAGTGTTGTCATTGTATTAGACCCATGGATTTTGTATCCATGTATGATCATGAATAAATATTTTACACTGCTCGTGGATCTCGTAAAAGACCACGAGAGAGCTTCACAACGACCTAAATCAACTCCATCTGATACCGCAGTTCTGATACTATTGCAACAATTATATTTCTAAGGAGGGTTGCCTTCAGGAATGTGGCCGATTATATAAATATTGCCTTTCGCAATATGTGCTGTGAAAGAGGAGTACATATTGCGTCGACCCCAAAGTAACTTGGTTAGGAGCAGGATTATGATAATGGTCATGAATCAATATTATTAAAAAATATCTTGTAGAGCGACGTAAGGACAGCTTACAGCCCCACAATCTGCGTCTTCATTAGCCTTGCCTGCCAATTAAGCAGACCACGGCTGCAGATGTTTTGATTTCGACGGCCCGCGTGGTGGAATACACTTTCGGTTACCAAACCCCGCCTGAAAAGCGCTAGTACGTCGCCCTCATATTTTCTTCTACTTTGAGTGTATTTTTATCTTATGTTCATTCACACATTTTTCCGAGTTATTGTATCACTATCTAACCAATGTAGGCCATTAGAATTTTGTAAGCGTAAAGTAAAAATTAAGTTTACTTTTATATTCGCGATGTATGTTTAAAATCTCAGCTTAATTAACATCGCAAATAGTGAAGTGATTAAAGGTTAATGAAGCATAACATTATAGGTTAAAGGTACAATATGATTATATATATATATATATATATATATATATCCCAAGGCCATAAAAGTCAGCTAAAGAAAGAAAATATAACAATACTCTTTTGAAAAATTTAGATCACTAAATACGATCAACAATAGCTACATAAGCGTAGCGATTATTATATTATCCTCCTACGTGGGGAGGCATATTTTCTTTACCTATAATGATGATACACAGCTTTTAAAGCCAATTAACACACTTATAAAAACCCCGATTACTATGTTTTTCCGATCAGCCATTTCTTAAAAACGTTAACTAACTCTTACAGCTTGACAAAATTACCAAAAAAAAACATAATAGCTGGCTATATTTTCCTATTTCTTGCCATCAGCAAGAGCCAATAAAAAATACACTTTCATGGAACATAATACAGTGCATAGTTCTATACGCTAACATACTCGTATTTAGCTATCTGTTTAAGAATTTATATCTATCTTCAGATAGCACGATTCATATAATGTGGTTTGTGTGCGACGTGAAGGCTTCTATAGAAGAGTTGGGTGGTATTTGAATGTGTAAAATCAAATATTTTATTACAAGCAAGCCCTGTGAAGGCACTTACGTATTGTCTGAAATTAATCTAATAATTTATTACCGGGTCGTAACGTATGGTTTAGCCAACGTTTGTAATATAAGCGCTTTTTATTTTCAATCTTTGAAACTTTCAGCTTTTCTCTGCTATAATATGCATGTATTATACATATAAATCCTTAAGAATCGATTTTCATATAAGGCACCAGGTATGAGAAAAATTTGAGGAGTAATATCTAGTAATCGAATGACCTCGTTACGTTTTTGGTGCGCAACCTATTCTACGCACCTTTCACTTTCTGACGTGAGATAATTCTTCATTGAACAGTTTTTAATAAATGTAAATAAAAATAAATCCACCCAGTTGGGCTTCCGGCTCTCTCGCTCACCGAACGAAGTACAATAGCGCATTGCTATTACTCAGACGTCCATATTCAACGAGAGTGTATACTACCCCGGACGGACCGACCTGCGGCTGTAGACAGAGAACTGTCAACAGCGTGGTCCTACCACTAATCTATCTAGGCGTACAGACGGCAGAAAGTGACTTTAATCTATCTTCTACCTATACGAGTAAATGGAGAACCAGTTTTTTTGTACGGTTATACTACAAAGACTATTGAACCATCGGTATAATACTTATACCATAAGATGCAGCGTGTTTCGGTGAAGATTTTAATATATGATATCTTGGTGTTTACTTATACGGAAAGGAGGGAAACGAGCGGGAGACAGTTAGTATTATAGGACAAAAATACTACAGTTCTTTATTAAAAAGTTTAATATTAATATAACCTATGAAGGTATGATTTTCAACCCCGCCACCGAAGTTAAAAATCGGGTCCCGGTGGCCCGCTCGCACGGCGAAGAGAGAGGAATTTTACGGTGGATCTATGGGGTCACGCGCCGCCTTCTCCGTCACCCCGGACCGATTTGGCGGGGCGAGACGCATCCATAGTCCACCAAAAAAAAAAAAAAATGTATGATTTTCAACCTGTATTTATGCATTCTACACAAATAATAGGGAACGATGGGTGGTTACCCCTTAACGTCATTCATTCGTATAAAATACTATATAGTACCGTATTCCTCTCTCCGGATCTTCACATATGTTTTTATTGCTCTTGCTGGCAAACGGGCAAGAACACATGACGGTAAGTATTACTGCCGCCCATATGGACCTTTGGAATACCAGGGGTACAGGTTATCACACTGTTGACAGTTTTCTGTCTACAGCCGCAGGCCGGTCCGTCCTTATTAGTACCACACTCTCGCAGAAAATTAACGGCTGAGCTTTAGCAATATGCTATTACGCTTCGAGGAGTGAGAGAGTCGGAAACTTACATTACTTACATGGTGGTAGGACTACGCTGTTGACAGTTTCCTGTCTACAGCCGCAGGCCGGTCCGTCCGAAGTAGTACCACACTCTCGCAGAAGATCGACGTCTGAGTACTGGCAATGTGCTATTATTGCGCTTTGTTCGGTGAGCGAGAGAGCCAGAAGCCCAACTGGGTGGATTTGGGAATTTTATTGGTCGGCAGCGCCCTAAGCTATACCCTTGGTATTGCAAAGGTCCATGGGTGGCAGTGACACTTATAATCAGGTGTGCTGTTTGCTCGTTTGCCACCATAAGCAATAAGAAAAATCTTAACTTTTTGGGTGGGTTTTGGATAGTAGACAGCGGCCTAGCTATACCAGGGTAATGCATAGGTTCATGGACGGCAGTAACTCTTATCTACTATAAGTTGTGCAAGTTGATCGTTTGCTACTATAAGTAATATTGTATTTTATAATTAAGATAACCGTTTTGTTTATTAAATAAATGTTTCTCTCGTTATAATATTTATATAATACTAGTTTCATACCCTATTTTTATTTCAACCCTTAAGGGTAAATTGTTTACAATATTTTAATATCATATTTATTTATATCTAATCAATTTCCTAATAATAAGTTTCAAGCTTCTAACTTTAAAAATGACGATACTTCCTTACATCTTTTCATCCCCCTTTACAGCCCCTTTTTTGCATTAAAAAGTAGCCTATGTCCTTTATCAAGCTCTAGACTATCTGTGTACCAAATTTCATTTAGATTGGTTCAGTAGTTTTGGCGTGAAAGAGCGACAAACAGACAGAGTTACTTTCTCATTTATAATATTAGTAAGGGTGTCGAATATAATGTTTCTCTAGTTGTCATGGTAACCTTTAAGATACACCAGACGCTTTATATTGATATCACGTTGGCGCAAGAAAATTGAATTTCATTTTCAAAGGGATACTCGCATTTAAATGTTGATGTTTCATTATAATGAGTTTCTAAATCAAAAAAAGAAACATTAAATTTGAAACAATATTGCTTTTCGATTTGAATAATATAATTAGAATTTGTATATCTATAGCTTTTTTTTTTTGAAAAGATACCATCCTAAGTAAATAGTCCTTGTATTGCGTGGGACTTTTACAAACATGCAACTAACGCAGACAAATTACACCCAGATTCAGAACAACACTTCGTGGATCGCACAAAGTATTATCCTGTGTAGGAATCAAACCCACGACACTGGCATGGAAGGAATCTTAACCACTACGCCATCTGTGCAGTCGATTATAGATATTTATTGTATTAAGTTTCGTTTCATCATCATCATCATCACAGCCCATAAATGTCCCACTATTGGGCTCGGGCCTCCTCTGCAGTGGGAGGGAAATTAACCTACTATACCGCGCTGGTCAGACGTGTTGGTATAGGGTTTTGTTTCAAGTTTTTACTTCTCTCAAGTTTCGTTTATGTTGTTTATATTATTTTAATTTAAATCACACGTCGTACCGTATTTTAATAATAATATCAATATTGATAACATCCAGAATAGATCAATCACTTTTTGTTATCTCAGCAGTTGTTATAACAACGGTGATTGCTCAAACCTCTTAATGTATGATGTTTCATTTAGGTTTAGACATTGTTTGCTCCATTAATAAATACACGCATAAATAGAAATTTATCGCAGCTTTATTTATTATACCCTCATAACTTTTCTCGATTAACAGATTTTCAGACCATTTTTTTTTTCAATTCAAGTTCAAGTAGTATCTTAGATGCTGTTTTCAAACAAACAAATTTTTCAACTTTATTATAAGAGTATAGATTACTACAATCTGAACAAGTTTGATCACTGGTCTACTATTGGAAGAAAACTTCATCAAAAAATACGAAAAATAAGCAGCTATTGCTACTTCTGAAGTATCGCGGCTTTGGTTCCTATGCAGGCCAATAATTTGTGCGATCCACAAATTGTCCTGACTCTGGATGTAAATTGTATCCTCCTTATTCATTAGAGCATATTTCCTTTATTTTCTGTTAACAACACTTTTTTGGGGTAGGCTATGGAATAATCACAACCCGCCTAATACGTCCGAGGCAGAAGGGACGGCATGGGACTCCATAACCTTCCACTCACGTACTCTGCTCCGTGCGGACGGGCTACCGTTTAACAATACCCTTTTTGCCCCCTTTTTTTGCGTGAGAAAATACTTTTACGCATACCTCTCAGGACATAAATGAAGTATGTCGGGTTCAGAGCTAACTGAATGTTAGTGCCAATACCTGCACCTGCTAAAAACCTCTCGCCATTCCTCTGGGTTACGGTGAAGTCATGTGACTATTTCCATATGCACCGCAACTATGCCGGGGCGATTTATAATACCCTATACTAAGAAAATATGCCTTCTTTAAGGAATCATGATAATGACTTTTTAGAGAAAGCATATTTCCTTAGCGTAGGCTTAGATTGGTCCACCGAAGACAAAGACTGGATTCCGGTGGCCCGCTCGCTCGGCGAAGAGAGGTACATTGCTGGGTGGGTCTATGGGGTCACGCGCCGCTTCTTCGGATGGATTTAGTGGGGTGAGACCGTTTAATTTAACTATTATTGTGAGTAAATTTTAAATTTTAATTTAATTAATTTTAGTAAGATAAAATAGGCCGCTATTCAAAAATTCAACAATAAAAATAGTATTATGCCTTCTAAGTCTTCTTGCCGGATCTTTCTCAGTGTTCCGATCCGGTGGTAGCTGAATAGTTTTGTTAGTTTGTTCTAAAATTGTAAATTGCGACAATAATAATTATTATAGATTAGATGTTTTAATAATAAAAGATCATAAACAATATAAAATTTTATATATCTATAGAATCATTTTCTTTTTGTACTGGCAATGAATTTGTTTTAATTTGTATTAAAAATGTGGGTCAAAATTTAATAACTTATAGGGTAAATATAAATTACTGTAATAACAATGACATATTGGACATAAGACACTTTAGTCCTCCCGTGACCATAATCACTGTAAAGTGTTCGAAACGTCGTGAAATCAAAAATCAAATACAAATGCGATAGAATCCGTAAAACTAGTTATATTTCAAATGTATAACACTTGCGTAAACATTAGAAAGCTGAGGCTTATGTTAAAAGAAAATAATTGAATGTACTTAGGCATAATCGATTCACGTATAAATTCACTCACAATAAAACCCAAGTTTATCATAATATAGCATCGCAATATTATTTGACAGCGTTACACAATAAAATATATAAAACCACACGTCAAATAGGTTATTCTGATTAGATGTTATCATCGGGCACACGAAACTCGTTAACTGACACGAAAACATATTACAAACGAAATTTCAACGTTATACCTTTAACCACATGTTGGTTGTAAGAATCGATAGGAAATGTCATTTGATATATCATCTGCTATTGAAAATTTGTTTTTTAGATTCTTATACACGACATGTAAGTTATTCTTTTGTTATAATATTTTTATTGAAGTGAAAACTTGTTTAGCGACGTTGAGCATCTTACCCGTAGGTGGTTAGAGACGACTAAGGGATATAAAATGCATATAACATCTATGCGAGAGAAGGAAAACTCGAAACAAAATCCTATACCAATACGTCTGACCAGCGTGGTACAGTAGGTCAATTTCCCCACTATTATGGATGAGGCTTGAGCCCAAAAGTGGGACATACATGAGCTGAGATGATGATGAAAATATGTTAAACTTGCGTCAGGACACGTGACCTGATCGAAAATTCGTAAGACGGAGCGAGAGTAGGCCGTCGGAGATGAAGTAATCATATAATATGTGTATAAAATAGTATAATGTATTTAATATGTGTATTTATTGTATGCTCACATCCATACATACTCACTGGGGCACGCTTTAGTTATTTTTTTTCATAGGTTTAAGTTTTCACTTCTGTCGGCAGTCCTCATGACTGCTTTGTATTTTTTATAGTTTATATATTTTTTTATAGTTTATATATTTTTTATAGTTTATATATTTTTTTATAGTTTATATATTTTTTATAGTTTATATATTTTTTTATAGTTTATATATTTTTTATAGTTTATATATTTTTTTATAGTTTACATATTTTTTTATACTATTTTACACTTTTTAAAAGCGTAAAATAACGCTTTATATACAAGCGCTACAACATATCCTTCTTTAAATGAGGTTTAAGAGCTTTCTTTACTAGGGTGAATTCTTTGCCGGGCCTGCCACAAATTTCAAGGAAGCGATACCAGTGGCCGGCCCGATGGCGATGAGGAGAATAAACGGTGGGTTATGAGATCACACGCCGCCCTTTCGTCGCCCCGGACGGAATGGGGGGTTGTGTCCAGATCATGGTCTACCAAAAAAGGTAAATTCCTTGTACAATAATTCCACCACTTAACATCAAAAGGCAATAAAAATTATTACTTTTACTTCGTTTGGATTACTTGGCATATTTAATGATATTCTTTCATTGGATCAGCCACGTAGTCCCACGACCTAAGTGATAATAACAATGCCCAAAATACATCCATCACAAATCTTATTATTTCATTAGTTGACAACGACCATGTGGTAACGGAGCAAAAATGCAATTTACCACCCCCCGATCTTACCTGTGAAGGATAAAAGACAAAAAAAATAATGTTTTTTTTTTAAGGAAAATAATAAGCTTATAACATCTACACAAAAGAAAGAAAACTCGTCATAAAACCCTAAACGCATCCTCTCTGATTATTTCTGTCACTTCCTACCGTAAAATCGTAATAGATTGTGAATGCAGTTCATATAATATCTTGATTCCGTGAGGGTAAACCGCCGGGCGGGCTACGGAAGACAAAGTTTGGGTGCCGGTGGCCTGCTCGCTTGGCGCAGAGAGGCATATTGCGGGGTAGGTCTATGGGGTCGCGCGCCGCCTCTTCTGTCACCACGGACCAGACCATAATTCGCCGCAAAAAAAAATGCGATTACCGTTGATCACCAAAGTAGAACCCAGATTTTGTCTTAATTACAATCAGCCATTATCCGTGTGGTGACGGAGTAAGAATACAATTCACCACCCTCTATCTTGCCCGTGGGTGATCGTAAAAGACGACTAAGGGATATAAAAGTCATATAACATCTATGCAAGAGAAGGAAAACTCGAAACAAAACCCTATACCAACACGTCTGACCAGCGTGGCATAGTAGGTTAAATTCCCTCCCATTACGAAGGAGGTGCGAGCCCAACAGTGGGACATATATGGGCTGTGATGATGATGATGATTATGATGGCTAATATTATATCTGTCTGTAAATAATTATTGGACATGTGCTACTGAAGTTATACGTAATAGGGATGATCTTATTATCGTGTTAAGGGCGCAGGTCCAATCGTGTAGCTACTGACAATTTCTTAACGGAAAACCCAATTACGCTGAACCCTAGTACGAAACCCTTTCTTCACGGTCAGCAGATACATGCTTAAAATACCAATGATGTATTAGGAAAAATAAAAATGTTGAAATAAAAGTCTTAAATTAATATTATTCTTTTCACGAATTGAAAAGAATAACGCATTTTATGCCATTATAATTATTTTTTTTTAAAACCACAGAACTAAACCTTAGATGGTGATTGCTTCAACAGAAATCGTTCAAAATTCTAATTTTATAATTATTTTTTCTTTCCTTTAAATTGCATCCTAACCTAATTGTTCAATCCTGGTTTTTGATGTTTACGCGAGTATTTGAAATAAAACTACTTTTACGGATTGTATCGCGTTTGTATTTGATTTTTAATTCCGACGTTTCGCGCACTTTACAGTCTGGGGGACATAATTGTTCAAATAAAATTAGACCAAGTTATTTCTTTTTATTATTTATTTTTTAAATAAAACCATTAAAAATTTCTATACAAATTTTACATAAAGATATATGAGAAGGATAATGATGACATTTATAAGGCCAGTTACGTACCAGTAATTTTTTTAATTCGATAATCATAACTGCTATGGAAACACATTCATATTTTTTTTTATTACGTTTGGTAGCAAACGAGCAAGGAGCACACCTGATGGTAAGTATTAATGCCACCCATGGATCTTTGCAATACCAGGGCTATAGGTAGACCGTTGCTTGCTAAATGAAAATGTCAAACCCATCCATAAAGTTGGGCTTCTGGCTATCTCGCTCACCGAACGAAGCACAGCAACACATTTCTATTGCTCAGACGTTCTGCGAGAGTGTGATAATACCGGGTGGACCGGCCCGCGGCTATAGACAGAAAATATTGTAAACAGTGTAGCCCGACCACTATAAATAGAGTAAGTATATCTATAATAAAAGTAGCCTAACCCATTATAACTTCGATAAAAGAAGTTTAATTTAAAAGTTTTTTAGATATTGTAATTGTAGGATCCTACTATTTTGTGGGTAAACGATAGAAGTGACTATAAACTATCTCGAAGTATTATACAGTAAAAGTTTGGTATTTGTTAAAGGGGTGATATAAAAACTTGGTTCGCTTGGTAGCATTTTGAAATTTAGATTTTACTCTGAAATTAAGATATTAGCATTTTTATTTAGACCAAAATTCATAAGGATCGTTCTTCTACTAATTACGGTTTTTATTTCTGTTTATTTTGTGTTGCATTTGATTTTATTTATGTAGGTACTTATGTTTTGTTAAAACAATATATTAATAAATAGAACTTCCTATATTAAGAAAATTAATCTCAATTTTTCAGGCTTTATTTAATACGACAATAACTTGAAACTATTAAAAAAAAAAATAACATTTACGAAAAAAAAATAAAAAGAAATAACTAAAAATGTAATATATTTATTTCATTGACATATAATTATTTGAAATAAAACAAATTTTACGGTTTCTATCGCGTTTGTATTTGATTTTTAATTCCTCGACGTTTTGAAGAATTAGAAGAAAAGAATTCTTAAAAATAGTTCTATTCCAAATGTGTAATACTCGCGTAAGCATCAGAAATCATATGATTATCTAGCTGTTTATTATCCAAGAAATAAAATCGAACATTTTTTCTTTCTTCGTTCAACGGTGGTTCGATCATAAGGCGATGATGAGGTACATTATGACAAATTGATTGCATGCCATCGCTTCCACCGCCGCCTCGAGCAGTTTGTGCGAACCATAGCTAGTTCCTTAAAAATAACGTATCGTTTCAGCCAGTAGTATCAGAATTAAAGAAAAAAATATTCTTCTTCTTCTTATGTATTGGCAATCAGCTACTTATACGAGCTATTGGTGCCAGTGTCAAGTTATAAATATTTTTACGTTTTTAGTCTTTCAAGTTAGTCTTTGTCTAAGTCAAATTGTCGCCGTTAACAGTGCAATGGCCACACTGTTAATGGTATCTTGTGTGAATTTTGATGGAAAACGAAAACGTTGTAAAGCACTTTTATATGATATTCACCAAATCCCAGTAGTTCCGCCGCTTCATATTACATAAAATGCCATCAAAATTATCTGATATAACACGTTAAAACACTAAAATATCGAATATAATACAAGAGCACCACATGACGTTTTCAAATTCCCGTCAAAACGAAAAAAATATTATAGATAAAATAACAAAACAAGTTTACAAATCATTATCCATAGACAAAGTATGCCAAATCGATTGGTATCTGTAGAAAAGAGGGCATATTCCATCTGGTAACATTATTTATAGCCAGTCAATATTTTTATGTGCCATCTACGTGATTGCGAATATTGCAATGTCATTCACGATATCAACAATCTTACGATCAAAGGGGTTATGACAACCAACATTTTGCCAGCTAAAATGTTTAGAATACAAAAAAAAATAGGTTAAATCTGATTCCAATATCATTTCTGTATAACGAGGTGGAAAGTTTTTTTATATAATTATAGGTATACCTTATAAATAATATTAAGTATTTCATCATCATCTCAGCCCATATACATCCCACTGTTGGGCTCGGGTCTCCTCCATAATGGAAGGGTAATTGACCTACTATACCACGCTGTTCAGACGTGTTGGTATAGGGTTTTGTTTCGAATTTTCCTTCTCTCGCATAGATGTTATATGCGTTTTATATCCCTTAGTCGTCTCGTACGATCACCCACGGGTAAGATAGGGGGTGGTACTCCGTCACCACAGGGAAATTTTATTATTTATTAAGTAGTAAGTATATAGTAGTAGTTGTTAGTATTTGCCTATGAAATTACTACCGAATTAAACCTTTAATTTTTTTTAATGCTTATAATGGCACTTAAGGGAATGCACCAATACCGTGACCGTTAAAATTATTGAATGTTAATCATTAAAAAGTATCACGTTGTATCAAAATTGAATGTTAGACGTATACTTTAGGTGGTCACCGAGGCGGGAATGGAATTGAAAATTAAAAAAAAAATAGGTGTCGTAAGAGATTTGTAAATAATATATTATCAATCATATTTTTTTTTTTATTCTACTAATATTATAAATGTTTCACTTTTTTTTTCATTTTTCATTTGTGAAGATGTTTGGATGTCTGTTAGCTATTGAACAGATTTCGATGAAAATTGGCACATATATAGACCATTTACTGAATTATCATGTAAACTATTTTATCTCGGTAGTATGTCTCCTTGGAAAAATAAATCAACTTTTGGAAAATTACTTATTAGGGTTCCGTATCCAAAGGGTAAAAACTGGACCCTATTACTGAGACTTCGCTGTCCCTCCGTCTGTCTATGACCAGGCTGTATCTCAAGAACGGTGATAGCTAGACAGTTGAAATTTTCACAGATGATGTATTTCTATTGCCGCTATAACAACAAATACTAAAAATAAAATAAAATAAATATTTAAAGTGGGCTCCCATACAACAAACTTGTTTTTTTTACCGTTTCTTGCTCGATACTAATAACGGTGTCAGGTAGACGCTTTAACTATTCACAGAATATTTAGTTTTATGTTTACTTTAAATGTAATTAAAATAAAATAAAATAAATAATTAAGGGGGCTCCCATAGAATAAAAGAGATTTTCGCCGTTTATTTGCTAAAAATAATATTTTTTTAGTTTTACGTAACCCTTCGCGCGCGAGTACAACTCGCACTTGACCGATTTTCATTTATGTGAGCGAAGCCGTAATGAACTGGTATTCTAATACACATTACTAGAAGAAAATATGATGTAACTATAATAATAAATTTATTAGGAAAATGTTTTAATAAATCATAAATAATCTATTAGCTCTTCGTTGTCGTTAGCTAGCAACCGATTTATTTTTTGAACGTAATAAATCAGAGTGTCCAAATATGACGCGTGACATTATAACATTGAAATCCACGTTGGTTTAAAATTTCATTTATATTTTTTATTTTCTTTAAGTTGTGCTACGTGAACCTGTATGGTAGCGACTATGAATATTACAAACGCTTACTTTGCTCTTGGATATCTAAGAAAATTATATCGACCTGGGCCAACTCTATTTGAAGCCTTGATTAACAATTACTTAACCAAGGAGGGTTGATGTCAGGCTGGTGGCCGGTCATAAAACTAATAGCTAATAATGTATTATTAATAATATACATAAATAAACTATTCTTTATTATTATTTTAAAAAAAATCTCGATACTATTCTAGGTTTCTTTAAGACAACACTAAAGAAAATAATTCTTGTATTTCGGGGGACTTTTACAAACATATAGATAACGGGTACAAATTACAACCAGATAATATGTGGATCGCACAAAGTATTGTCCTACGCAGGCATTGAAGCCACGACACTGACGCGGTAGGTCAGTATATTGACCACTACGCTATCGGTGCAGTATATATAATAAAATGTTTAATTTAAAATATAGCAATAAGTTTTATTTAAATACATGGACTAAATAAATCTATCTAAAAATTAAATATTATTCAAAATACTAGTGAACTTGAATTCTTCAGTTAAGCTATGTAGTATGTGCGGCATTTGACTGCTGCATAGAAACCATTGTAAGTATTGTCCTACAGAAGACATGATAGTATATTTATCATCATCTGAGCTTATATATGTCCCACTGCTGGGCTTTTCTCCTTTATTATATGATAGATATTGACCTACTGTACTATGGCTATTAGGCAGGTTAGAATTGTTGGGGTGTCGGGGATAGAATGTCAATAGACGATCTCTCCGGCATCCCGTAAAAGCGCGGAAGGGACCGCTGTGGTTTTAGTGGGTATTTCGGTCGAACCAGCTGACCGGCGAGTCCCACACGCCCCTTCGTCTGTCACCGGCGAGGGCTAGTGGGTAAATGCATTTCCACAGCGTGAAAAAAAAAAGGTTAGAATAGTGATTTTTTCTTTCGAGCTTTCCTTCTCTTGCATAAATGTTATATGACATCCCTTAGTGGTCTTATAAAATACCCTCGGGTAAGATAGGGATAGATAGGAATTTTATTCTTACTCTGTCACGACACGGAAAAATATAAGTAAATTTTTTATCAGCTTTATTTAAATCATATAATACTCGTTAGAAATTAAACTATTTTTACGGATTCTATCGCGATTGTATTTGATTTTTAATTTCTCTACGTTTCAAATATTACGTTTATAGTTACGGGCAGACGCCCGTAAAATAAAGTGTTCGAAACTGCGGGCAATTAAAAAACAAATACAAACGCAATAGATTGTTTAAAATTAGTTTTATTTCAAGTGCGTAATACTCGCGTAAACATTAGAAATCGTTATATAATATTCGTACAAAGTTTGGAAATAATTCTGAGATTCATATCTCGATTACACGACAAAAGGACAGAGTAGTTTAAAACTTAAGTTATTATATACTATCCTATTATCCGGTTCAATCATATGTGGATATGAAATTGCTATCCTCTCGCAATTTCTATTACATTCTCTCTCAAGAGATATTTAGTTTTAAAATCTTAAGTTATCGATAACGTTTGTGGTCGGAAAGCTTTTAAGCCAAGATTGCATTGTCTCTGATCCTTAAAAGAAAAGAAATAAAGTAGTGCAGACTAAAGAGACATAAAACTGTGAATGGCTCTCGGTAACTTAAGATGAACTATTTTTCATTTCTTAAGAACTTGAAGAATATAAAGTTTGTGACTTCAAGTGACGTTGGCGGTAATCCCTGTTTATAGAGAAAAGGATTATTACAATCTACGCTAACAGATATTGTTATACGAAAATATCATATATCAAAAGTAATCTTAATTTATGAAATGAAATTTCATAGAAATTTTAGTCTTTCATAACTATCACAGTAAATAAATTTGCTATCTTACTTATGTAATTGGTGTACTGAATACAGATTAGAATCAATCACATCTACGACTTTTAAATTATCATCATTCTCCTACTCTTATCCCAATTACTTGGGGTCGATACAATATGTACTCCTCTTTCATAGTACATATTGTAAAAGTTATTGGCAATAGTTTTATGACGGGTTGGTAGTATTCGTAGCCGCTACCATACAGCAAGACTTTTGAATTATGTACGTAGTAAATTTTAAAATGTAAATAGCTTATTTTAGCGGTGAGTTCTTAGCTACATTCAAGACATTCAGTTATCATTATACTGCTCTTATCTTATTTACTTAGGATTGACGCAGTATATACTCCCCTTCCGTCGTATACATATATTGCATTTTCTTTTAAGACTCTCCACCCTGCACTACGGAACAACCGCATAGCCCGCCGCCAAAAAAAAACCTGGTTGGTATCTTAACCATCTGTGCGGTCACTACGCCATCTGTGCGGTCAAAAATATAGGCAGTAGTTTTATAACCGACCACCTGTCTGAAGTCAACTCTCATTGAAATTTTAATTGTTGACCAGATGGCATCAGGTGGAGTTACCCCGGGTTGATATAAAACTCTTAATCGTCTTTTACGACATCCACGAGCAAAGTAAAGGTTGTTAGTATTTGTAGCTGCTACCACACAGCAGATTTATCATTGCAAAAAAACATAGCATAGCTCTAAAAGAAAAGTTATTCAAAGATGATCTACAGTACGCATCTCGTCAACACGTCCTATAATATCAATTTTCTTTATTTATTCATGAAAGAAAATCAACATATTGTGACTTTTCTTATTATTATTTTTATAGGGTGATGAAAATATTATAATTTTTCTTACCTATAAATAATGTAAAAACGCCCAGATGTGTAAATAAAATTACGTAAGCGAGGGAAAATTTGTAACAAGAACCTATATCAACTATTCTACATTTGGAATACCATAATCGCAGCTGAGCTCATATATATCCTACTAGTGGGCTCAAGCCGTCTCCAAACTAGGAGAGAAATTGACTTACTACATGCCGCTGGTCAGACGTGTAGGTATTTTTTTTTTACTGCGAGCTATGGACTGGTCACACCCCACTAAATCCGTCCGGGGCGAAAGATGACCCGCGACCCCATTGACCCGCCCTACGTGTACCTCTCTACGCCGAGCGAGCGGGCCACAGGAACCCGATGTTTGTCTTCAGTGGCCCGCCCGGCAGTTTACCCTCACACGTTACTCTCGAGTCGATGCCCCGACAGCTTTCGCCGTCAGGGCATCGTCCTCACGCGGTGGCCTCACTCCGGGCGACCGGAGACGTGTAGGTATAGGGTTTTATTCCAAGTTTTCCTTCTCTTGCATAGATGTTATATGCATATTACATCCCTTAGTTATCTTTTACAGGGTAGATAGCGGGTAGCGAATTGTATTCTTACTCCGTCACCACTGGGAAAATGTTTCACTATAGAGGAGGTTTCTGTACGCTATTAAGTCTCTTAGGAGCTAAAAAATAAAAATAATAATATAGTATATATATAATAAAAATTATATATATATATATATATATTATAAAAGAGTATTTTATAAAAAAAATCGTTCTTATTCTTAAGTTATCTACGATAGTTTTCGTAAACGAAATTTGTTTGTACCTCAAAAAGCCCTATAAACTTTTTTAATTGTCTTATAACTTACAAATTTTAGTAACAAAAATAAACCAAAACAAAGTAACATTTTCAGTATTCTACTTTCCACCTATGCACCTATCTCTTGCTGTTTTCATAATCGTATTTACTTGTGGTATTAAAAAAGTTATCGGCAGTAGTTTCATAATCGACCTCATGCCTGACGTCAACTTTTCTTGGGAATTAGGTATTAGGTGAAGTTGGCCTAGGTATTATTATTATTGTATAAGTTATTGGCAATAGTTTTATGACCGGCCGCCTGCCAGACGTCAACTCTTCATAGGAATGTAATTGTTGACCAAACGGCATCAGATGGAGTTAGCCCAGGTTGTTATAAGGCTCTTAGTTGTCTTTTACGACATCCACGAGCAAAGTAACGGTTGGTAGTATTCGTAGCTGCTACCACACAGCTGTGTGTGTCTTTAGATTTATTCAAATAAAAAAAATTAAAAGGTTAAGTAATAAAATTGTCAACCTATTTTTTCTAAAATAACCATCGACAAAGCGGCGTGAAAAAAAATATTGTTCTATATAAAGCTAGTATATCAAGCTAAATAACATTATACGTTTGAATGGAATACGTATATGGCGAAGCATTTATAGCTGCTAATATGATAAATATGAAGCAGATCCCGCTATTTTATAATATATAGTGTTTACTAGTTGTTCTAGCAGCTTCGCTAGCGTAGGTATTTTTGTTAAACACCAAAGTCGTGGTGACGAAACAAAAACACAATTCTACCCATTTCTTACCCGTAATTAAATCATGTTCATTCTGCTTTTCTTGCCAATCCCAATCTCAGTTACTTAGGGTTGATGCAATATGTACTCCTATATATTGCCAAAAGTTATTGGCTGATTTTATGACCGGCCGTCTGCTTGAAGTTAAGCCTCCTTGAACATTTAATTGTTGTCCATACGGCATCAGGTGAAATTGGCCTAGATGGAGTAAAAGTCGTATATTACGACAACTACGGGTAAGAGAGTAAGTAGCGATTTGTATTCTTATTCTGGCACAACGGAAATTTAAGTGTAAGTTAATTTAATATTAATTAAAAATGTATATTAAAAATAAATAACAGTAATTCTATAAATAATATGCGTTAGAGTAGCTGCAGAAGTAATTAGTTATTTACACGAAATAATTACATTTTAGTGGAGAGAGACATGTACCGTATAATTATCTCCAGTTTAATATTAATAAAGTAACACAGAAAGCATTTTTTTATTCTTTATTAAGCCAGCCGCATAATCATTCTTAAGTAGATATTCTTAGCGATAACTTACGTACCAGAACTTACGCCATTAAGCGCCTATAATGACTTAGCAGAACTATTATTGCCACAACTACCAAGTTGCAAAACTATACAACATCAAGCATGAGCTCTTAAATCCTATATGCCAGCTGAATTATCAAACGGAGACTGGACAATTTGGTAGCCAAGCTTGAAATCCCCTTTACACAGTGGCCTATGTCCAAACGTAAAAGGCGATGGGCTGGTGGATGGTTAGAGGAATTAAATTTTCAAGGTGTGATTTCGACATAAGGCAATAGGTTTGTATAATTATTTCCTATAATGAAATATTTGCCTCATAATAAAGAACCTTTCTATTAGCAAAAGATTTTTTTTTATATCGATGCAGCTGTTTCAAACCACTAGTATCTAATTGAAATTTAAGATCATGTGGTATACGGGAATAATAATTTCGGCCACACTGTCAACAGTTTTCTGTCTACAGCCTCAGCTCGAATCATCCGGAGCAGTACCACGCTCTTGTAAAAAATCGAAGTCTGAGCTGTGTTAATGCGCTTCGCTCGATGAGAGAGAGAACCGGCAGCCCAACTTGGGTGAGATTTTGGTAGAGAGCGGCTTAGCTGCACTCCTGGTATTGTGAAGGTCCAAGGCAGCTGTAACATTTACCATCAGGTGCATTTCTTGCTGGTTTACCGTCATAAGTAATAAAAAGAATAATAATAACGTTAAAAAGAATAATATAAAGTTTTGTAATGTAGAGACTCGCTGAAAATAAATATTCTGAAAATCAGTCCCACGATGATGTATGTGTACCCTTAGGGTGGGTGGTTGAGCTGTCTGGGCGTCGACTGCAAAAGATCCCCAAGGAGTAACCCGCCGGATGGGCCAGCGCTGACAAGGAGCATGTACCCGTGGCCTGTTCGCACAGCGTTGATAGATACTTGAAGGGTGGGTCTATGGGATCGCGCTCCGTTCCCTCTATCGCCCTGAACGGATCGAACTGGGTATTACCACGCCATAGCCCGCCGAAAAGAAAAACAAAAAAAGGCAAAATCTAATTAATATATAAACTTATACCAGGCAAACTGCCCTTGTTTGCCTTTACAATATTTCCACTATCGGTTAGTATTACGTGATTGCTTTAAGTGATAAGGCGGCCTCTTTGTATATTAAATCTATAATAGGATTTGTTTGTTTTTTACTTATATTTCCTCGTATAGTGATTGGCTAAAAATACAATTTACCACTCCTTTGATTATGATGGGGTGATAGTAAAAGACAACAATTAAAATAAAACTCTATACCAACACGTCTGAATAGCGTGGTATAATAAGTCATTTTTCCTTTAAATGTAAAGGATGATCAAGTCCAGTAGTGTGATATATATATATATGAGGTGAAATAATAATCACCCGCGGAGAAAGTATTGGGATAACGATATATTGTGCCTTTATCCCATCACCAAATAGAAACCCCACTGGATGTATATGGGTTGAAAAGAAGGAAAATGTTTTTGAAAAAATATAAAAAAAGGAATAATGGTTTTACTTATTGAAATACATGTCCAAATTAATTAAAATTGTTGTTTTTCTATGTTTCATCTTCTAAGTTATACATTTGATTCGTATTTTATCTATAAAAAAATCCCTTTGTAAGTAATCCACATTAATTACACACATAATAAAAGTGACGTATGTGCCTTTTATCCATCAATTAGTTTAGCAATTACTATTCTTAGTAATAATCTCCTTAAGGAGAAAAATAATCATAACGCTTGACAGATTTTCTCAGGGAAGTAGTTTTACTCATTTTCCTAGCAATATCTAAAGCGCTTTTAACGAAGTTCTAAGAAAGGAAAGGATGATAGCACAATATACTTTTAATCCATTACCATATGGAGAACTGACTCCCCAAATTGACTGGATCAGAAACAACGACTTAATCTTTTTTCCAAGGCCCAGATTTTTAAAATCACTGAGAGCATTTCTTTAAAGAACTTTTGAATATGTGTATTACCTCACTGGGTTTTTGACCAGCATAGTTCAGAGAAATAAGAATTTAAGAACTCCTATATCTCCGATTAAACCAAACCGAGGATTGAACTGAAGACATTTGCTTAACAGTCCATTAGTGTTCCACTAGGCAATTACTGCATGAAATACATACATACATAGCCTCACCCCTGTTTCCCAGAGGGATAGGCAGGGACTACGGATTGCCACAAACCACGATCCTGACATAACTCCATCGCTTCATTCACACTCATCACAATCTTCATGCATGCTCTACGGTTACGCATACTCTTAACCTGACCTTTCGATAATACATCTTCACTGCATGAAATATAAGAAAATTTCATCATTCAACCTTTTACTCTCAACTACTGAACTATTAGGCCTCCCTCGTAAAACACCACATAATGCGGTCATTCACTAGAAATTTTATTGGCAAAATCACTACTTTTGGTAAGTGGATTGCCGATCGTAGTAATACGTTAGCCAGTAAATCATTGATGGTCATTCTCCTAGTGATCAATTAGCTGATTTTTACCACTTCCACGGGTGAAAAAAAGAAGTTGGAAACCACCTAACTCTTATTCCGTATCCACGCAGCGTACACAAAAAAAATATGAAGTCTATTTAATATGAATGAATATTAATTGAATTCAACTCCGTGCTAAAATTGTTTAATTTTAATCAACATCACAATTTTTAACGCTCTTTGTTGAATTCATTTTAATGGGCTCATATCCGGGTATTTTATTTTAGCGACAAATTGTTTTCTGGATCACTAGTTAAATGCAAATGGAATGAGAAAAAGTCAATGTGAAAAAATGTCTCATTTGTCAAGCCATTCGAGTCATTGTAGACAGTGAATAATATGTAGTAGCTATTTCAGTAATGGTTGCGATATTACCCGTTTCATTCTTGGTTTCTGTCTTGAATCTTTATTCCCAAAGAGGTATATATAGGTGTAATACATTCGTACTACCGTACGACGTACCGGACGACGCAGTGTAGGACGCCCCTCCACTAGGTGGGCAGACGACTTAATAAAGGTTGCTGGGCGCACTGTGCGGCGTACCATGAGGAAGGCCTACGTCCAGTAGTGGACGGCGATAGGCTGAAATTATGACATTCGTATTGCCTGTGTAGTGCCAAAATAGGATGTGAATTGTCGCTTTACTTGTGATTACGAAGACATTCATTTTATTCTAATTAATATTTTCAAGCACTTAATTTTTTAAACAATTGTTTAAAAAATAAAAAAAAATGTTTTTATAACAGCTCAAAGAAAGAAAGAAAAAAAGTAGTAGGTTAACCTACTACTTTTTTCCTTTCTTTCTTTGAGCTGTTATAAAAATTACTATAAACGGATAGAGCACTGCAAAAATAAAGTATTCCAAATAAAACCTCACTTGTTTGAAATAAAACATTTTTATTCGGATTTTATCGTATATATATATATATATATATATATATATTTGATTTTTAATATTGCAACGTTTTTAACACCTTTCAGCGTTCATAGTCATGGGAGAAACGGGAATACTCGCTACTGGAAAATTACAAAATCAACAAATGCGTAAAAATAATTCTGTTTCAAATATATAACTGATGTGTGTACTGGTGTAAACATCATATAGCAATAAATTAGTTATATTTTTAATTTATATATGTATATGTTAATATGAATTGCTGTGTGGTAGCGGCTACGAATACTACCAACCCTTACTTTGCTCGTGGATGTCGTAAAAGACAACTAAGAGCATTATAATGACCTGGGCAGACTCCATCTCATGCCGTTTGGTCGACAATTACATTCCCAAGGAGGGTTGACGTCTGGCAGGCGGCCGGTCATAAAACTATTGCCAATACATACATATATACATACCATCACGCCATGTCCCTTGCAGGGTAGGCAGAGGGAACAGAGTGCCAGAGAACTCTATCCTTGCATACTTCACTCGCTTCCTCAACATTCATAATTCTCTTCATACACGCTCGCAGGTTTCGGAGACTTATTGGCAATAACTTTTAGAATATGTGCTATTTAATAAGAGTACATATTTTATCGACCCCAAGTAATTGGGATAAGAGTAAGAGAATGATGATGATGTTAATATAAATTTCCGTGAGGTGATGGAGTAAGAATACAATTCACTACCCCCTATATTACCCGTGGGTGATCCTACGAGACGAATAACGGATATAAAATACATATAACGTTTATGCGAGAAAAGGAAAATTCGAAACAAATCCTATACCAACACGTCTGACCAGCGTGATATAGTAGATCAATTGCCCTCCCATCATGGAGTAGGATCGAGGCCAACAGTGGTACGTGTATGAGCTGAGATGATGAGATGAGATGAGATGATAATATAAATAAAACTAACGACCACAAAATGCACCAACCTATATATCTATCTAACCCTCTAAAACCATTTAATCTTCGGTATAAAACTTTATCAAAGTAAGTTACTAAGTAAAGATTAAGCAACTGATGTATGAAATATATCCCCTTGATACCGAATCTGTACAAAACTTTGATATTTCAAGAGACTATACCCGTATGAAAGTAAAATTAATGCGGTCGAAATGCGATCTCTGCGGAAAATCTGTGGAGTTAGGCTGACCGACCGCATTCGCAAGGACGACGTAAGAGAGCGAGTAGGTATGAAAGAGAGTATTGGTGTAAAGATGCGAAAGTGAATGCTCCGATGGTTCGGACATGTGGAAAGAATGCCGAACGAACGTCTGGTTAAGAAGATATACAATGCGAAAGTGGAAAGATGTAGGTACCGAGGGAGACCGAGACTAACCTACCTAGACCAGATCGGTCATATACTGAAGGAAGGTGGAGTCAAGAGTCTCCGAAACCGGCGAGCGTGTATGAAGAGAATTATGAATGTTGAGGAAGCGAGTGAAGTATGCAGAGATAGAGTTCTCTGGAACTCTGTTCTCTCTGCCTACCCTGCAAGGGATATAGCGTGATGATATGTATGTATGTATGTACTATGCCTGTAAATGGATTAACACTTCTGAAAATCAAATCCGTATATCTACTACCGATTTATAATTTAGGTTTTCGATGCAAAAAAGCTTTTTGCTCATTTTTTTTTTTTTTTCATTTTGTAGCAAAGATATTACTGTTAATTTTCGGACTTCAATAAATATGCACAGTATTGAGGTTCATAAGTGGTAGTTTCACTTACTACTGCTATTTGCTCGTCAGCTACCAAAGATAAAACAAAAAAAAACTGCTAAAGAAACCAGTGCCAATCCAATACATTAGAACATAGTACGCGATCTTATTAGAGTGAAGACTTGTGGTAGTCTAATAATCACGAACCAATGAGAAAACTGTTCCTATATTATGCATTTATAACCTTGATCTGTAAGCTAATTTCATAAAATGTGTGTATAATATGAAAAATGGCAGACATTACGATTGCCATTTTTCAACAGTATACGCGTTAGAAGTCATACTTCTTTGGCGTAACAAGATAAAAATGTTTCAGAAAAATATCTTTCGCCTTATACTACGTTTGTAGAAAAAAAATAATTAAAACAATCAAAAAACCCAACTGCGTAAAAAGTGAATCAAATTACGTACACAATAAAAAAAAACTGAAAAGAGAAAAACAAGTACTTAGATGTCCGGTGGTCTAGAAATCTGTAAAATATTATTGAATGAATACTATTGCAGAAAATAATATATATTTTAATAATGGAACACAACAACTGAACAGTCAGGATCCATTCGACAGCAAATCTAATTTTTCAATGGATCCCGATTATTCGACAGCAAATCTAATTTTCAATGGATCCCGACTGTTATGTTCCATTATTAAAATATACTTTGTTTTCTGCAATAGTATTCATTCAATAATATATTACAGATTTCTAGACCACCGGACATCTAAGTACTTGTTTTTTTTCTTTTCAGTTTTTTTTATTATGTACATAATTTGGTTCACTTTTTACGCAGTTGGGTTTTTTAGTTTTTTTAATTTTTTTTTTATTTTATACTTTATAGTTATGAATACCTAGGTGGCTATAGTTATTTTATTTATTAATAAGTAGGTACCTAACTATATATACTTTTTCGACTGAGGTTGATTACTACATCGTTAGAAGTTGAAGATGGGCGACCGCGTCAGACATTAGATACTTTGGGTAGTCCAATATACCTACTAGATTGCTTTAGTATATGTCCATCCACATCCACACGCACAGTCATACGATTTTTTCGTTCTTTTCATCGTAAATTTCTACTGTCTTTTTTTTTTTTTTTTTAGTGATGGGTTATGGTCGGCGCTCTTCTCGCACCACTCCGACCGGGGCGACAGAGGGGCGTACGCACGCATACCCGTAACCCACCCACGATCCTCGCCTACGTCGTTGGACCGGCTACTGGAGCAGCGTGAGCTTGTCGTCAGTGGCCGGCCCGACGGAACACCCCCTGAGAGGTACCCTCCCCTTGAGCGACGTCCCCCCCCCCCCGGGCGGACGTCGGTCCCTCCTCACACGGTCAGCCTCTCGGCGGGTGACGGACTAATTCCCCGGTCCAGTCACCCGCGGCCTCGGCTAGGGCGGCATCAGGCACAGGTAATCGCGCCTACGCCGCCCCAGTCGCCGGCGGCGGTTTGCGTCGTCGAGGAGACGCTCCTCGCGCACGCGCTCCGCCGCCTCCTTCCGCGAGACTACTGCCTCGCAGAAGGCTGCGACCGCGTCCCAGTTCCTGACGCTGTCGAGCATGGCCCTGGCGATGGTCGGCAGCGTCAGGTCGGCACCGATGATTGCAACGAGTTCACGGCGCTGCTCTGCCCAAGCAGCACACGCCTCGAGCGTATGCTGCGCCGTATCCTCGTCGCAATCGCAGTGGTGGTAGGACAGTGTACTCTCCCTCCTGACGACCGTGTACAGGTATTTGGCAAGCATCCATGCCCCGTCAAAACCTGCACCAGTCGGAAGGAGAGCACCCCGTGCCGCCGTTCCAACCACTGCATCAGCACCGGCCGGAAGGCCTCCACAGACGGCACACCGAACCGAGGCCTCTCCAGCCGGACTGCCCAACGAGTAATGACGTCTCGGCGGGCGTCGACGCGCCAGGCGGTGAGCTCCCTCAGTGAGACCACACCGCCCTCCGCTCGCACCCCCGACAAATTTCTACTGTCTAAAAACCTGTGTGTGAAAAAGGTTGTTACGAAACTTTAAATCCATATTGATCCTAAACGGTCAGTCAAATTGAAAAATGTTGAGAAAAACTAAAAATGATTTTTAAATACCTATTCAACGATACCCCACTTGACATAGTTTGTTGACTTTAATTTTTATCTTTTTCACAATATGGCGTCCAGTAGTCGCCATATTGAATTTTCACTAACGTCATGTCTTTAGTGACACTCGCCGGACTAATGGAGGCCATACACGCTAGGTTATGCAGGATGGTTTTAACTGTGCATGCATAACCGACAGGCATACCCTAGCGTGTGTGTGATAAAACTGTACAGTTATCTTTGCATGTAGGTACATGCCACCGAGTAAATATCAAAATTGATATTTTTGCCGCTCGGTTATGTTTGCGGGCGAGCATAACCGAGCGTGTGTGGCGTCCGGCGAGCTTGCCTGACACAGTTCTCTGTTTTTAATTGTCGTACTACGTAGTTCAACTGTGAAGTAGGCATCCTACACATACCGTCACGTAGCTCAACTGAGATTTAATAGCAAAACTGTGCATGCAAACCCTAACGTGTATGTGTAATATGAAACTCGGTTATGCCTGTCGGTTATGCATGCACAGTTAAAACCATCATGCAAAACCTAGCGTGTATGGCCTCCATAAGAGGAATGGATTGACGTGTGAATCATAAAAATCGGCCCAGGCGTTTGGTCTATATAGTGCTTCAAAGGAACATACATACATACATACATATGATACATACATACATAGACTGTTAAACACAATACCACTCCTTTGCGTTGCGCAGTCGGGTAAAAAATGACACTAACAATAGAAAAAAGGTATTTAATACATTGAAAGTTTTATTATAACGCATTATCCAGTTGAATAAAGTTTATTTAAATATCACAAAAAAACTAAAATGTTGACTATAGCTAACCTTAGGATGTCGGTTTTTCATGACGGAGTGCGCGCGCATCGTAAAAATTTACTCTCATCATTTTCCCCTAACGCGCCAAAAGAATTATAACTTCAAAATCATAATAAATTGTTAATTAATGTTAACGTACATATATACGGCTACACAAGGAGCCTCGTTCTTAAAAGCAGTGTTTCCATTTTTAGGGATTTCGACATATTTCAGGGCGAAACTGCTAATTTAAAATATGGCTTAGGGCCATTTAATATTTTTAGGGATTTAGGGTAATTTGGGGTAAAATGACCTGGTGAAAATCGCAGGGCGGCGATACGCTGAAATGATGATGAATTCAGATTTGACTTTGAAAATGTTTTCTATTTTATAAAATATGTAGATCCACAAATTGTACGACAGTTGGAAAATCGTTCTATAACACATCCTGTGTTCAGCCATTTCAGTTTTTTAAGTAATAAATGTAATATACAAAAAGCGGATAATAAATGGCGTCAACAAGCCCTTATTGAAGCGAATTATTTCAAGGTAAAAAGTGAAGAAGAGGTCACAAAACTACTAACGGAAGTATATTGGAATAAAGTGTTGAGCTTGAAAGATCATTTTGGAACTTACAAATACCAAAACCTGGAAGTTGTGATTTCACTTCTATTAGCACTGCCATCTTCGAATACTGAGTACCATCTTCGAATACTGAGGTCGAAAGATTACTGTGTACTAAAAAAAATGTAAAACTTATAAAAGAAACAGGCTTCACAATGAAACCCTCAACGATTTATTGCATACCAAACTAGGTATGACAAGCTTGATTTTAGAACCTAACAGACAAATATTGAATGCAGCTCAAAAACTTAAGCCCAGTGCTTTAGCTTCAGCATTACATTGTTCACCATCTACTTCTTTCACAGATTAAAATTAATTCTTCTTATGATTAATTATTTACTACCTCTGATTAATAGATGAAAATTAAAATAAATATTCAAACCATCAAGTTTTGCTTTATTTTGAACTCATTTAAACTTTGCGCCCTAAATCAAGGATTTTCAGAGAATAATTAAGGTATTTAGGGCATTTATTAGAAAAATCTAGGGTAAAACTAAAATCTGATAGTGGAAACACTGCTTAAAAGTTTGCTAATAATATACTGTATAACTATAACCTATTGGTACGAATTCAGTTAAAAATAATTTTTCTACGTATGATGATTGCTTTACTACGTGCAAAATGCAGCCACATGCTTTGCCAAACCCTATTAAATACGATACAATGTAATTTGTTAACATAATACCTACTGTTTATGAAATAATGTTTTAACTCGTTACTAATTGCGTAGGTTTAGGTTTTCATACGCGGTTGAACTTCGAATGTTATTTTTGGTGATTTGTATACAGTTTCGTTTCAAATACAAATATAGTAATGACAGGCTTACCGTAACTCATTTTTCATGATTAAAGCATACAGTTTTCGTGTGGTGACGGAGTAAGAATATAATTCACTACCCCTTATCTTACCCGTGGGTGATCGATCGATCGTACTATAAGCGTAGCGTCAGCTTTTTAAGTTGACAAACTTTCACTATAAAGCTATTCGTTATAAATTACCTAACAGAATCTTCGAACCGAAACCTTGCAATTGTAATTTGGTTCATTAAAACCACTTAACGACGCTTCGGGCCAATTGCTCATAAGAAACCAATTTCAAGACCGCTGGAAGCCTATCAAATGAATATATTTATAGTGTCTAGCTTAATAGAATCGTTTGGCAGTTAAAGGCTTGTATTAACAATATATTTTTGATTTAGTTATAAATTAAGACTCCTCCTCCTTCTCCTACTCTTATCCCAATTACTTGGGGTCGATGCAATATGTACTCTTCCTTCATAGTACATATTGTAAAAGTTATTGGCAATAGTTTTATGATCGGCCGCCTGCCAGACGTCAACTCTCCTTGGGAATGTAATTGTTAACCAAATGGTATCAGATGGAGTTGACCCAAGTCGTTATAAGGCTCTTAGTCGTCTTTTACGATATCCACGATCAAAGTAAGGGTTGGTAGAATTCGTAGCCGCTACCACATAGCATATAAATTAAGACTATCTGATACAAAAATAAGAAAGAACCTTCATTTAAATTGTTATTGAAGATTAATTATTTGTGTAATATTATTTCAATGAAAATAATTTATTCATAGTGATAGGATCACGCTGTTGACAACTCTTTGTCTAAGACGACGAAGTTTTCAATTCAAAAAGTTACTAAAAGTCCACCTATCCAACATTAAGAACATTATCCTGGACTGTATGGACATAAGACTTTAGTGTCGTAATGACAGACAAGGTAATTGTATTATTGTAGAAACAAAATTTAAAGTAACACTTACGCAATAAATCCTTACTAATATTATAAATGCGAAAGTAACTCTGTCTGTCTATTGCTCTTTCACGCCAAAACTACTGAACTGATCTAAATGAATTTTGGTATACAGATAGTCTAGAGCCTGATAAAGGACATAAACTACTTTTTGATGCACAAAAAAAGGGTTGTAAAGGGGGATGAAAAGTTGTAAGGAAATATCGTCATTTTTAAAGCCAGAAGCTTGAAACTTATTTTTAGGCTATTGGTTAGCTATAAATAAATATGACATTAGATAATATGTTGTAAAAACTTGCCCTTAAGGGGTAAATCAAAATACGAGATGAAAAACTTTAGGAAAGTAACCCTTTTGCGTCGGATACGTCGCGGCGGAATGGGGAGAGATTACGCTTTTCGGAGTCTATCTCTCCCCTAACAGGAGCGTGACTGATTTCGGGGCCTCCCTCACCATCTTGGAGGCCTCGTTACGGCGACTGGCACCGCGCCAAGTCTTCGTTCTGGGGGACTTCAACGCCAAGTCCATGGCGTGGGGGTCCCCCGCAACGGACGTCCGAGGACGGGCGGTCGAATTGTGGGCGGCGGCACTGGGCCTCTCTTTGTTGAACAGGGGCTCGGTGCAAACGTGCGTGCGTCAGCGGGGCGGGTCGATAGTGGACTTGTCGTTCGCTAGCCCCATTGTCGCCGCACGCGTGAGGAGCTGGCGCGTCGCTGAGGAGGTTGAGACCCTATCGGACCACCGATATATCCGGATTGAGGTCTCCCAGACCCTCCCGACGCCCAGCAGGGGTCACGGGGCGGACGGACGTTCCGCGTTCCAGCGATGGGCTGTGGGTCGTTTGGACCGGGACCTGCTGGCGGAGGCAGCCATCGTTAACTCGTGGCTGTCCTCTGGCCACCAGTTGGACGGGGTGGACGCCGAGGCTGGCCGCATCCGCAATGCCTTGACGCAGATTTGCGATGCGGCCATGCCCCGTGTGCGGTGTCTGCCCCCGAAGAGGGCTGTCCACTGGTGGTCCCGGGAGCTGGCGGATCTTCGGGTCGCGTGTATACGCGCCCGAAGGGCCTACACCCGCAGCCGGCGGCACCATCGCGACGAGGAGCGGGAGAGCCGGCTTTACGAGGGCTACCGCAATGCGCGGTCGGCCTTCAGGCTGGCCGTCCGTACCGCCAAGGACGTCAGTCGGCAGGAGATGTTGGATGGTCTCAATCGTGACCCCTGGGGTCGCCCCTATCGCGCAGCGCTGAGTAAGCTCCGCGCGCGGGGCCCTCCCCTCACCGAGACTCTCCAGCCCGGCCTCCTCACCAGGGTCGTCGAGGATCTGTTCCCGCGACGGGCGGAACACACGCCCCCGGTCATGGCTCCGCCAGATACCGACCGGGAGGCCGACGATAACAGTGTTCCGCCCATCACGGAACCCGAGATGGGAGCGGCGGTGGCGCGCATGCGCGGAAAATCCACCGCCCCCGGGCCCGACGGTGTTCCCAACCGCGTGCTGGCCCTGGTCCTTGACCACCTGGGTCTCCGCCTCAGGGGGCTGTTCGACGCGTGCTTAGCGTCCGGGCGGTTCCCTGGGTGTTGGAAGGAGGGGAGGCTGGTGCTCCTGCCGAAGCCGGGACGGTCTCCAGAGTCGGCCTCGGCCTACAGGCCCATCGTGCTGCTCGACGATGCGGGCAAGCTATTGGAGAGGGTGCTGGCTGCCCGCATCGAGCGGCACCTCGTCGGCACGGGGCCCGATCTGTCGGATGCCCAGTTTGGGTTTAGGAGGGGTCGTTCGACGATCGCGGCTCTGTTGCGCCTGAGGGCCGTGGCGACTGAGGCCGTCACCGGCGGGGGAGTGCTGTTGGTGGTGTCCCTGGACATCGCCAACGCATTCAATAGTCTGCCATTTAGCTGCGTCAGGGAGGCGCTCCGATATCACGGAGTGCCAGTTTACCTGAGGCGACTAGTGGCAGACTATTTGGAAGGGCGCAGCGTTCTCTACACCAACCGAGTAGGGGACGTTGTGCGAACACCCATGACGTGCGGTGTTCCGCAGGGGTCGGTCCTCGGACCCACCCTGTGGAACATAGGCTACGACTGGGCGTTGAGGGGGAGCCTCCCACCCGGGCTGGGCGTGATATGTTACGCCGACGACACGCTCGTCACAGCCCGTGGTGGGACGCTGGAGGAGGCGGCAAGCCTGGCGACTCTCGGCACCGAGGAGATCGTCAGGCGGATCGAGGCGCTGGGGTTGAGGGTGGCCCTGGACAAGACGGAGGCCCTCTTGTTCCATGGGCCCCGCATGGGCCCTCCCATCGGCGTCTCGATCACCGTCAATTCGGTTGATATCAGCATCCGGGCCCATATGAGGTATTTGGGCCTGGTGCTCGACGGGCGATGGTGGTTTCGGGAGCATTTCCGCAGACTCGCTCCACGGCTCGTCGGCGCGGCGTCCGCCCTATCATGGCTTATGCCGAATGTGGGCGGACCGAGCGCTACCTGCCGACAGCTGTACGCAGGGGTCATCCGGTCGATGGCCCTGTACGGCGCACCGGTGTGGGCGGGATCCCTGACCGTCCGACTCAGGGCTCTTCTGTGGCGACCACAGAGGGCCATGGCGGTCAGGGCCATACGCGGGTACCGCACAGTGTCGACGGAAGCAGCGTGTCTGTTGGCCGGGACCCCTCCATGGGACCTGGAAGCGGAAATGCTCGCCGGTTTGTATCGGCGGATGTTGGGGGTGCGAGCGGAGGGCGGTGTGGTCTCGTTGAGGGAGCACACCACCTGGCGCGTCGACGCCCGCCGCGACGTCATTGCCCGTTGGGCAGTCCGGCTGGAGAGGCCTCGGTTCGGTGTGCGGACCGTGGAGGCCTTCCGGCCGGTGCTGATGCAGTGGCTAAAACGGCGGTACGGGGTGCTCTCCTTCCGACTGGTGCAGGTTTTGACGGGGCATGGATGCTTCGCCAAATACCTGCACACGGTCGTAAGGAGGGAGAGTACACCGTCCTGCCACCACTGCGATTGCGACGAGGACACGGCGCAGCATACGCTCGAGGTTTGTGCCGCTTGGGCAGAGCAGCGTCGTGAACTCGTCGCAATCATCGGTGCTGACCTGACGCTGCCGACCATCGCCAGGGCGATGCTCGACAGCGTCAGGAACTGGGACGCGGTCGCATCCTTCTGCGAGGCAGTAGTCTCGCGGAAGGAGGTGGCGGAGCGCGTGCGCGAGGAGCTTCTCCTCGACGACGCGAGCCGCCGCCGGCGACTGGGGCGGCGCAGGCGCGATTACTTGCGCCTGATGCCGCCCTAGCCGAGGCCGCGGGTGACTGGATCGGGGAATTATTCCGTCACCCGCCGAGAGGCCGACCGCGTGAGGAAAGACCGACATCCTACCCGAGGGGGGGACGTCGGTCGAGGAGAGGGTACTCCTCAGGGTATTCCGTCGGGCCAACCACTGACGTCAAGTCACTCTCTGCTCCGGTGGTTGGCCCAACGACGAAGGCGACGTCACGGGTGGGTTACGGGTGTGCGCGCTTACGCCCCTCTGTCACCCCGGACGGAGTGGTGCGAGGAGTGTGCCGACCGTAACCCACCCCCAAAAAAAAAAAAAAAAAAAAAGGAAAGTAACCTTTTACGCAGCGAAGCCGCGGACAGAAGCTAGTTTTAAATAAACTTTGGAGAAGCTCAACTAATTTTCATATTGTTAGTTGATAGTTAGCTTACAACTAATAACAAGTTAGTTCTCAAACGGCTTCTGTTTGTTGAAATTTAGCGAAACTATTGAATTGCAAACTAACATTACTGGCAAATAAATACATCCGTTTAGTGATGGTCTAAAATGTGTTTTAATTCGATTAACAAATATGAAATATTAGGGGGATATATGCACAAACACCTTTGCCTTATTTACTCGAGCCATGTAATATATTTCATCATAATTAGCACATAATTATTTAATATATTCCTATAAGTTTGCAATAGGGTGCCGTGTGGTAGCAGCTACGAATACTACCAACTCTTATTTTGCTCGTGGATGTCGTAAAATACGACTAAGAGCTTTATATCGACCTGGGCTAACTCGATCTGATGCCGTTTAGTAACAATTACATTCCCAAGAGGTGTTGACGTCAGGCAGTCAGGTTATAAAACTATTACTAACTTTTTGCATCATGTACGAGTACAAATTCCGTTATAAGAGAGCGCTGTGGTGTGAATGAAGAAGCAGTGACAAAGATAAAAAAGGGTATGCTGAGGTGGTTTGGACACGTGGAAAGAATGAGTGAAAAAAGGTTGACTAAACAAGTATACAAAGCGAGTGTGAGTGGGACGATTACAAGGGGAAGATCATGTCGTACTTGCCTGGATCAAATTGAAGATGTGTTAGTGAAAGGTCAGATTAAGAGTACGCGTAATCGTAGAGCATGCTAAAAGACTATGATGAGCGTGAATGAAGTGATGGAGGTATGTCAGGATCGTGGTTTGTGGCAATCCATATTCTCTGCATACCCCTTTGGGAAATAGGCGTGAGGCTAAGTATGTATGTACATATTCCGTCGCCCGTTAATAATTGGGATAAGAGCAAGAGAATGAGGATTATAATGATGTAGATTGCAATAGGAAAATATTCAGCGTTGTGCTACGTAGAAAAAAAAAATATTAGTTTTCAGCAAACTCCTTTCGTTGTTATTTGTATTTGCAATCACATCATCGCATCGGTGTGAATGTAGAATATCCATCGTCATTCTAATATCAATTATTTGACATATACTTTCGTTTGCCGCACACTTGTGCCAAATGTCATATTTTCACTCATTGTTTGTGGATATTTCATTATTCACGCAATCCATTCATTTGTTTGAAAGTATATCCATAGTCTCTCTCGTCTCTCGAAAGTATATCTTGCCCGTGGGTGGGAACCGTAAGAGACGACTAAGGGATATAAAACTCTCTCTCGAAACAAAACCCTATACCAACACGTCTGACCAGCGTGGTATAGTAGGTCATTTTCCCTCCCATTGCGGAAGAGGCTCGAGCCTGTCAGTGGGACATATATGAGCTAAGATGATGATGATACCCACGATCTTAATGATTATGTTAACAGGTATTATACGCGTTGATACGCATTTAATTTTTCTTTAACCTCAAAATTTAATAACCTGATAGTAACAAGATAAATTAATGACAACTTTAACTTTTTTTTCTCATGAATACCATTGTCAGAACCAAAAATGATGACCACACGGGAAGCACCAGCTTTCAAATAAAATAAAAATCATAACAATCAATTCACCCAGTCAAAAGTTGAGGTAACAAACATGAGTCAAATTGAGAACATTTCTCTCTTCTTTTTCTTCTTTTTGAAGTCGGTTACATAATACGTCTTTATTTAGTTAATCTACGCCATGCGTAATAGAAAATTCAATACGTGTTATAACTTGATCACAGATATAACTAGTTGCGTGAAATCGACCCAATTTCCTTGATATTACAAGCATACTGAACTACACCGGAGAGAAAACACGAAATTATATTATTACATCACTAATTCGTATTGGCAGTGACCCATTTCTTCGTACACTATCAACATTTATTCTGAGGATCATTATAATAAATCGGTTCGTGTTGTACGGGGCTCACCGTTAGTCAAATCAGAGGTAGGTGGTTTCAAAACAATCAAAATTATGTTTAATTACGAGTCTATGCTAAAAAATGAGTAGTAAATTGCTTTATTTCTCATTCTTTTCTCAGACACAAACCGCAACCTTACCTCCACCATTGCGGGACTTAAAATATGTAAATATTTCTAACAAAACTTTAAATAACATTTACTAAATGCGCAATTTAACTGTCTTATCTCGTGCGGAATTTCGATACTCTTAAAATAATTAAAAATATAATAATAAATATTTTATTAAATATTATCAATTTTATTTTTATCATATATGTATAAAGCTGTGTGGTAGCGGCTTCGAATATATGTGTAAAGCTGTGTGGTAGCGGCTTCAAATAATACCAACCCTTACTTTGCTCGTGGATGTTGTAAAAGACGACTAAGAGCCTTATTTCGACCTGGGACAACACCTCCTGATGCCTTTTGGTCAACAATTATATTCCCAATGAAGTTTGACGTCTGGCAGTCGGCCAGTCATAAAACCATTGCCAATAACTTTTACAATATGTACTATGAAACGAGAGTACATATTGTATCGACCCCAAGTAATTGGGATAAGAATAGGAGAATAATTAATGATATATATGTATGCAATATTGTGTTACATAAAGTTATTTACATCGTTACATACACACACATACACTTATATACTAGTCATGTTTTTATAATTTTCTTAAAATGTACCAGGTGTTCATCAGCATCAATCATCAATATCAGCACTATTTTATAAGAATAAAATAGCAAAAGCCGCTCCTTTCCACATTTTATAATCTTTTTGTTTCTCGTTAATGTTATTTTAAATCAGAAGTTATTTTTATTTTTAACTAGAGCAAAATATATTTTTTCTTACTTTCTTTCAAACCCCTGCTATGATCGGTAAGCTTAGTGTTGGCCAAATGCAAGACTCTTGCAAGTCTCGCAATTCTTGCAACTCTCGTTGTTAGGATAACATAGAGTCACTTGTACATACATACATATCATCACGCCATATCCCTTGCAGGGTAGGCAGAGAGAACAGAGTGCCAGAGAACTCTATCTCTGCATACTTCACTCGCTTCCTCAACATTCATAATTCTCTTCATACACGCTCGCCGGTTTCGGAGACTCTTGACTCCACCTTCCTTCAGTACATGACCGATCTGGTCTAGGTAGGTTAGTCTCGAGTCACTTGTTATGATAGAAATTAAAATTCCACATAGTAATGAAAAAAACCACTAAATTAATGAAATTCCATTTATCTAGTGGCACTAAATGTACAACTATTAATAATTAGATACATACCACTTAACAGGAGTGAGGATTTAACCACACCTATCTATCATGAGACTGTTTAAAATATCATATCCAATCATTTTGATTAAAATATGTTATTTAAAAATGACGAGCCCGCTGAGTTTTGTGTCGGATTTTCTCAGTTTGTGGCCACTTTCTTATCCAGTGGTAGATTAATTTAAATTGATTTAAAAAGATATAATATTGATAATATATAATGCTCTTATGTGGCTAAATGATTTGATTTGAATAAAATTTAAAACGTATGTATATACTTAATAATAATTTTGTATAAATTACTCTGGTAAATTTTCATCGTTTTTTGTAACATATTCTAAAAAATAAACAATAGAATTAAGATAAAAAAATTAAAAACAATAAGAAAATAAATTAAAAAAAACATATTTAATTGAAGATTTGCTACATATTAAAAAATCATGAAAATATGGCTGTTACCCGACGAAGGAATTTGTTAGATTTCGATATAAAATAAATGAATTAGAAAAATATTTATATTAAAAACTAACAAAGCCAAGGTTTGTTTGTTTATAGAAGTCGTGAAATAACAAATCATCATCATCATCATTCTTCTACTCTTATCCCAATTACTTGGGGTCGATACAATATGTACTCTTTCATAGTACATATTGTACAAGTTATCGGCAATGGTTTGGCCACCTGCCAGACGTCAACCCTCCTTGGGAATGTAATTGTTGACCAAGCGGCATAAGATGGAGTTGCCCCAGGTCATTATAAAGCTCTTAGTCGTCTTTTACGACATCCACGAGCAAAGTAAGGGTTGGTAGTATTCGTAGCCGCTACCGCTACACAGCAATCGTGAAACTAATAAATATACATACCAATTTTCATAATGATCGGTCAAATAATTTCTGAGTGATCTTATCAGTGTCTTATCTTATGATAGGATCTTTTAGAGATATAGATAATGATAATAGCTGAACACGAAATATTTTTGCCATTAGCAACACACAAAATATCTGTCTTCTCATACCTCAATCAAATCGCCTGTCATATTTAAGTCAACGAGAGTTGACTTTATTTGAGGACTTTTGACGGGAATTTGAAAACGTCATGTGGTGCTCTTGTATTATATTCGATATTTTAGTGTTTTAACGTGTTATATTAGATAATTTTGATGGCATTTTATGTAATGTGATGCGCGGAACTACTGGGATGTAGTGAATATCATATAAAAGTGTTTTACAACGTTTTCGTTTTCCATCAAAATTCCAACAAGATACCATTAACAGTGTGGCCATTGCACTGTTGAAGGTGACGATTTGACTTAGACAATGACTAACCTGACAAGACTATAAACATAAAATAATAATAACTTGACACTGGCACCAATAGCTCGTATAAGTAGCTGATTGCCATTATACAAAGAGAAGAAGAAGAAGACTTTATTTGAATAGGCTACATACCATACACACCACTCAGACTCATTCTATACCAACAAAAATAAAGTGCATACATACATATCATCGTCATATCATCACGCCGTATCTCTTGCAGGCTAGGCAGAGAGAACAGAGTGCCAGAGAACTCTATCCTTGCATACTTCACTCGCTGAGGAATTAACATTCATAATTCTCTTCATACACGCTCGCCGGTTTCGGAGACTCTTGACTCCACCTTCCTTCAGTACATGACCGATCTGGTCTAGGTAGGTTAGTCTCGGTCTCTCCCCGGTACCTACATCCTTTCACTTTCGCATTGTATATCTCCTTAACCAGACGTTCGGCATTCTTTCCACATGTCCGACCATCGGAGCATTCCCTTTCGCATCTTTACACCAATACTCTCTTTCATACCTACTCGCTCTCTTATGTCGTCGTTACGAATGCGATCGGTCAGCCTAACTCCACAGATTTTCCGTAGAGATCGCATTTCGACCGCATTTATTTTACTTTCATGCTCTTTTCTGCATACCCAACTCACGCTTCCATATAGTATTATAATATTGGGACAAGCACTGCCTTATGTATTGCTACACGTGCCTTTTGGCTGAGGTTGTAGATAAAGTGCATAACGCACCAAAGGAAAGTAATCTCTCAAAAAAATTACAACCCTATTTTTTAGTATAGGTATGTATATTAAAAACAGATGTAATAATTATTACGTGTCTTGGATGCTTTCCAACTAACTTAGAATTGCGTGTTTGGACCGACATTTAGTAAGTTCGCCGAAAGCATATGTCATTTTCTATGTTGTTTCGAAGAATTAATATTATGGCACAACTGTTTGTATGAAATATGAGAAAAGGTCAAAGTTTCCTGCAAATATTATTTTTTTAATGATTTTGTATACCTATACATAATTATAAAACGTGTAAACATAGGAAATGTAAAATTATGTTAATTTTAATGTATATTTTAATATTCGCTTACGATATAATACAACAGAATTTATGTCATAATAAATGACAATAAGAACTAATTGAATGATCCATTCATTCATTGAATGATTCATTCATGTAGTTCATCTCAGAAATAATAATTAAAATGTCTATTAAATAATGCATAGTATCTATTTATGCCACAAGCCGGTGCTAATTCAACAATATATTGGCTATAAGTAACTAACGCAGATCTCAGATTGAGAGCCCTCAACGCTCACCCATAGTCCGGGTAAAGTTGTCATAGCCATCTTCGGCTAACAATTAAATCACACACAAAAAAATAACGTGGATCTTCCGTTAGAATCGATATTTGACGCAGTTGTGTACATATATGCTATCCATCTATCCATCCATCAGCCCATAAACGTCCACTGTTGGACATAGGCCTCCCCACGAGAATGCCATTCGAAACGGTCCTGTGCCACCTGTATCCAACGGTTTCCTGCGACCTTGGTAATGTCATCAGACCACCTAGTGGGGCGTCGTCCTACGCTGCGCGTCCGATTTGTGGTCGCCACTCGAGCACCTTTCTTCCCCAGCGGTTGTCGGTTTGTCGGGCCACGTGACCTGCCCATTGCCACTTCAACGTGTTAATTCTTCAAGCTATGTCGGTTACACTTGTTCTTCTATGGATTTCCGTGTACCAGATTCTATCACGTAGAGAAATACCGAGCATAGCCCTCTCCATAGCACGCTGAGCGACATTGAGCCTTTTTACGAGGCCGACATTTAGAGACCATATATGCTATGTATAATACAAACTACATCATCATCATCTCAGCTCATATATGTATATCCCACTGTTGGGCTCAAGCCTCCTCCATAATGGAAGAGAAATTGACCTACTATACCACGCTGGTCAGATGTGTTGGTATAGGGGTTTGATTCGAGTTTTCCATCTCTTGCATAGATGTTATATGCGTTTTATATCCCTAGTCGTCCCTTAAAATCACCCACGGGCAAAGACGGCATACGAAAAGTACATAACAAACTAGATATTAACAAAATATTAGAAGAAATTGAAAAAAAAAAGAAGAAAAAAAATAACTGTATTCAATTTGGTAGCAAGGAAAAGGTATAAAATTTTCATAATGACATTTATTATTTGTATATACTTTACAGCGTCAGGAGTGATAAAAAGGGATAGTCGAAACATGCTTTACAAACGGCGATATAAAAACAAAATTAAACGTAATAAACATTTTGTTTTATTTTGCCATTTTATTTTTTCTATTCACGATCGAGGTATGAACCGACTTAATCACTATAGTGCCCTCGATAGATGGCGTTGTTATACAATAAGATCGCGCTATGCTTTCACTGCCACAGATTATATAGTAACATATCTACCATATTTATTATAATACAACTCGGCCTTGAGTTCAAGCAAAAAACAATTAATTAATTTTTCCTCTGTCCTCTCCTCTGTATTTTAATCTAGTCACCATTTTCTCACCAAGTATACAGTTATTATTATTATTATTTTTGTGATTATTATTCTTTTATTTTTTTGATTATTATTGTTGTTATTGCTTTATTATTGTCTTTTTTTTTGTTATTGTATTATTATTATTCATTGCTATGGATATATATCCATAGCCATTAATAATGGTCCGAAATAAATATATATATATATATATATATATATATATATATATATATATATATATATATATATTATTATTATTAATTATGATCCTCTTTACACTTATTAAACACAGTTCAACTATAGATACAGAAGTTTTATTTACTACATCCCTTCCTGAGCATGCTGCTCTATACTTGGTGAGGAAATGGTGACTAGATTAAAATACAGAAGAGAGGACAGAGGAAAAATTTATTCAGAACATTCTAATTTCCCAAGAGCGTGCTGCTGTCCATGCACTTGGTGACGAAATGAGGGATGGTAACACACTGTATGAAGAAACCCATGAAAATCTTACCCATTAACAAAAAAAAAACACCCATACCATATACACAACTCATTAAAAAACAAACCCATTAAGCCAAACCATCTCATCTCGACTCATATACGTCCTACCTGGACTCGAGTATCTTTCAAGAATAGAAAAAAAAAAATATAAACGAACCCAATTTTCATAAAGTATACATACACTGAAGAGTAAGCAGTTTAGTTTTTTATTAATTGCAATTAAACGACAAAGAATTACCAAACCATTTTCGAAAGGAAATAGCGCGTTGCGATTATGAAGCTTTTAATAAAAGAAAAACTTCGATACATTCATTTTTAAAGGGCGTAATCCTGCCAGATACAAAAAATATTTTATCCGACGTCCTCGAATATTTTTTTTAATCAACTATTTTCTTACTTTAAACAAAATAATTGCTTTTTAAAAATATCAAATACGTTTAAACGAATGTTTTTTCTTGACATATGTATGTATTATAATATTATCCTATAAGTGCAATGTGAGAAAATTACAATCATTTTTATGTTTGAAAAGTGCTTGATTTTCATATGTCGAGAGTAGAGCAAGAACTCAACGCTTCGCTTATGAGGCGTGCAATTATCTCATCCGTGTTGAACTTTATTTCGACTTCTTACTATTAGTCCTCTTTTACAATACATACAATCAAGGTAGGGGAGGGATATTCAATTGTATTTTTACTCCGTCTCCTAAAAACTTATTACAATACAGAAAATACTAGCGTAACGGTAACGTTCTATTCTTGATTATAATGAATATTAGCTCCAACTTTTATACAATAAGTACTCGTGTATATGGAACAAAATAAAGCTTACAAATAACAGCGCTAACAAAACTCAACAATAGACAACATGTAGACACCTATGTATATCTACATACATAATACTTGTATGTACGTTGACATTTCAAGGGCCACTTGGCTTCGATCCCGATCTCCTTCACCCTATTCAATTCACCTACGTGAAACGGTGACCTCACTGTACCTATTTGCATAGAGGAAATTATTGCTTTAAGTAGTTACCAATAAACTTCATTTACCTGACACCAAGTGTATTAAGTGGTGACTGGTTAAGAATAGAATCTGTCATCACCCCATAGTTTGTCCCGGGAGCCATAAAAATTGGCTCAAAGATATCCAGGTGAATGGAAAATTTGGATGTTTTATAATAATAGTTGTGATTGTCAACCTACTTTGTTAAAAGCCATTATATCACAATGCTTCTTTTTTTTTCTTTTTTTTATTGTCTACTATGACAAACGAGCAAACAGCACACATGATGGTAAGTAATGCTGTTGCACATGAACCCAGCAACACCAGGGGTACAGCCAGGCCGCTGGCTACCGTGAAAAAAGAGCTGTTCTTAAACCTCGTTTGAAAGAAGGACATGCCATAGCACTCGGGAAACACTTATACTACTACTTTTGGGAAGGCTTTCGTCCAATAAGTGACATTAATCGGCTGAAAGATGGATGGGTGGAGTGCGCCTCAAATATACAGGGTGCCGATTTTATTACTAGAATAACTTAAACTAGGTGTAGGAATGACGTCATAAAAAACAATAAAGTTAGTTGCAGACTCCTAGCTCTGCCCAATCCCGAGATAAAGTGATTTGTTTCTTATCAAATCAGTAGGTTTGTCAACGTACATTGACCTGTAGGTACATTTCGACCAGCTGTGCGGCGGTGAGCGCAACGAGAGCGGGACTATTTGCCTACTAGTTAAATGTCACACACATGAGTATATGCCTACATTGATTTTTTATAGTACAAGTGTATTGACCGCTTATCAGTATGACAATTTAATCCAAACTTAGGTACAAGGTTTTTTACTGATTTGGATAGTGTATCATGGTCTGATACACCCCCTTCAAGGATTCTACTAATTAAATCGGCAACTTGTATACACATACTCTTGGTATTTAGTCTCTGAAGTAACGAGTACAACTTTATTTTTAATGTTAAAGTCAAATCATATCATTTGTATCCATTAAGCTAAGTCCATTGCCAGTCGTAGTTGATGTTATGAGATACTCAGGCGTTGCTGCTCCCTCCTGCTGTCCCCCCAATGCTGCTTAAAAATCGTCGAAAACAATTCGTGACATCAGGTTTTCATTCGTCAATTTTACCGTTATTGGTATAACTTTTAAACTTTTTATTATACCTACATTCATTGTGAATGTACTGTGTAAAGTATTAAATTAAACGTAAGTGAGTAATATGTACTTAAAATTTTCCTCTGGAAGCTTTAATAATATTATAATATATGGCCGTCGGTTGTTTACCTATAACGGTTATAATATCAAGGGAATAATGTGTAGACTTAATGTTATCTACACACTACACTCGAACGCCGAGCAAGAGGCCGAGTTCGGGTGGACTGTCACTATATTCTGACATCCAGGCATTTTTTATTGCTTATGATGGGCTCCCGGCTCTTTCGCTCACAGAATGAAGCCCAATAGCACATTGCTATTACTCTGACGTCGATATTCTGCTCAGTGTGGTACTACTCCGGAGGGACCAACCCGCGGCTGTAGACAGAAAACTGTTATAAGCGTGATTCTACTATTAAAAAAATCCACTTCTTGATCTTTTAGTATTCATATATTATATAAATACAATTTATTTGTTATTTTAATGTATCAAACGATAATTTAGCATACTTTTTCAAGTTAATAAGTTTTTCATTAATTTAAATTTTTTTAGTTGCTTGAATTGATAATAAATTGTATTGGTGTATGTTATTATCTTGGGCCGTAGTTTAATATTCGGCAGTATATAAAATATATAGCGAGTGACTTCTATTTACCCTCCACCGCCCATATAAAGATATTCTAAGGTTAAGCCGTTTGGGAATATATTCTACCAACCAGCCAACTAAATGACGGCGCTGTAGACAAATTATTCGCAACACAGAAAAGGTTTTATTCAGACCGAAAGATGAGTTTTATAATGGGAACTGAAATAATATCTCATTAAATTAATAGAATAAGAGGAAGTGTTAAGTTCATAATAGACTTACTTTTGCTTCGGCTTAGCCCGCATAATTTGTTTTTTATGTGTGTTTAACTGTGAGCCGCAGATTAGTTAGGATAGAATAAATGTAATTCGCAAAGTAAGTGATCAAGTACCGGAGGACGAGGACTCTTTAACCGTTATCAACCCAAATGGGATAGGGAGGTACAATATGGCAGGTTATGCTGCTACACGCATCCCTTTCATCGTTTCGAATGTTTTGGACAGGGTACGATAAGATCGTTTATAAAAATAAAGCAAATAATGCCAGCGATATATAATCCGGGTTAGGTTTTTCTGGATTTTTTTTTGTGTAAAACTTTATTTTTGTATTTGATATCAATAAAGTTAATAATAATATTCAGATATTAGATACCATCATCACACAATAGTTTTACACTTACTGCTGGCATTCCATGAATGTTATGTCCAGACGTGGAATGTCATCGGTAGGTGTCCCATCTCAATATTTAGATTAAATTTCTCCAAAGGCCTCTGCGTGTTGGATCCATATCCCCATGTAAGCCTCCCAAAGGACCGGGCATGTTCCATACGGAAGATCCCGTGAATTAAAAGGAGATGTAAGTTTTAATTTTTTTTTTATAAAAAAATTTATAAATCAACCACCGATGTATGAAAATAACTCAAATGAATAGAACTTTCTTAAAATGGAGGAAAGGAAGGAAGACCCACTTCTTTCCCACGGTTAATCATGCATTGAATTGCATTCGAAACCGAACCGTCATGAGGATGCCTCGTTTAGAAGCGAAACACGTGTCAAATCTTTATTCGAAGTTCTGCGGCAAATTGCAAGTTGAAGTTCTGGAGGGTGCTCATCACAGGAGTAAGATTTCCTTACATCCTATTCCACCTTAAACCCATCCCGTATTCCTTCCTTTTTTGAGGTGTACGGTATATTGATTAACCGTGAGAAAGTGGTGGGTCTTCCTTCCTTTCCTATATTTTAAGATAATAATGGATTGCCGCCATGTATAGCCTAATTCAATAAATTATATGAATAGAACTAGTTAAGACGAATCCAATATGATCAAACTTGATGGTTTTACTAAAAGGAAGTCCAGGATTTCCTCTCCTACCTTCAAGTTCAGTGATATCATCATACAAATGTATTCACAACATTTACTGCACAGATGGCATAGTGGCTAAAATACCGGCCTTCCGTACCAGTGCCGTGAGTTCAAATTCCTACGCTGAACAATGCTTTGTGTGATCCACAAACTGTTGTTCTAGATTTGAGTGTAATTTGTTTGCGTTAATTATATGTTTGTAAAGTCCCCCGCAACACAATGAATATTTCCTTAGTGCAAAAAACATGTTTGAAAGTAAATTACATTTTATGCGTCTAAAATCCCTACGGCAGCTAATAAGAAGATTCTATGACCTTGAAAAACCTTTTTTTTTGTGGTAGGACCATGCTGTTGATAGTTCTCTGTGTACAGCCGGGAGCCGGTCTGTCCGGGGTAGCACCACACTCTCGCAGAAGATCGACGTCTGAGTAATGGTAATGTGCTATTGCGCTTCGTTCGGTGTGCGAGAGAGCCGGAAGCCCAACTGGGTGGGTTTGGGGATTGTAATGGTAGGCAGCGGTCTAGCTAAAGACTTGGTTATAGCAGAGGTCCATGGGCGGCAGTGACACTTACCATCTGCTGCTTGTTCGTTTGCCACCATAAGCAATAAAAAAATAAAAAATAATGCTCGAACAGCTATTCATAAATTGTAGCTAAGAACTATCTTGATCACGTCAGCTTTCAAACAATAAAACATCGCCATGATCGGTCGATTCATTTAGGAACTACGATACCATAGATAGATTGTACAGGCACGCGGCACGTCAATCCTATAACACCCATCTTTTTGCGCCGAGTATTTTTTTTAGAAGACATCACACTGCACTAAGGAAATAATAAATTATAATAAATTCGCCAAGAGCCTCGTTCAACACCTAAAGAGGCTCGCGTTAGGTAGTTGGATTGGGGGTCTGATGCAGAAAGCGGTGTTACTCGACACGGCACTCATTGTGAGAAAGAGAAAAAGAAAGAAAGGATTCTTTGGAGCCCTAACTGACGGCGGCTTGGTCCCTGTATTCGCTGCAGGAGGGTCAACACGCTTTTTATATTTTTAAAATATAAGTATTAAGTAGTTATACGTTTAAATAAAGAGAATTATAATAATAATAATAGTTTTTATTGTTTTCTTCCACAAAGGTATCTTATTAATAATGTTACAAATTAACTTATATTAGAAAGAATCCTAGTATTGCATTCACTTCACAAACATGCAATTGAAAAAAGTTAAAAAAAAGATGTTAGCAAAGAGGGTGTTGACCCCACATATCGATTCTTAAAGACGTTGCCTGAACATGCTCTCTAATTTCCTCTAATTTTTTTGTTTTAAACATACATACATATTTTGAACGGTGAATTTTTCTTTTTTATTTTCTATCATGGTTGACTGAAACCTCGTTGCCTGTTATATTATCATAATTCAAACCAGTAACGTGGCCGTGATAAGTTTCCCCTGTCGTAAGTATTTTGGGCCCTGTGAGCAAAAGTCCGGGACCATTCGCTTGTGTGATTAATTGCCCTTGATACAATTTTAACGAGCTTATACTAAGGGACTTTATTTTATGATATTTAAAACAAGCATGTAAATTGCTTGTATATACATATAATTTCATGAAATTGAACAGTGTAAACAAATGGATAAAAATTATAATTAATGAGGAAATATGTTGTTATTTTGATTATTTATTATTATTGCATTGCTTTATAATTGCTACCATTTTGTTTAGCTTTATTTTTTGGACATTGTTTTACTATCTGGGTAATTTTAGCTATCTTAGTGTGGCCGCGTTCCGATCCGATGGTAACTGAATAGCTCGACCTGAACCAACTCCATCTGATGCCATGATCCAAGGAGAATTGATATCAGGCAGCCAACGGGTCATAAAACTATTACTAAACAATTTTGTAATAAAAAATGGCAAAAGACATGACTTCGACGCAATATGCATTATATTGCGTCGAAGTCATGGGGATAAAAACAGGATGATAATGATGAACTTAATTTTCCAGGACAACAATACAACTACTTTAATTAAAATAGCTGTTCGTATTAATATTGTTAATAGACACCACACTTTTTTTTTTTTGGTGGTGGGCTATGAACGTGCTCGCGCCCCGCGAAATCAGTCCGGGGCGACGGAAGAGGCGGCGCGCAACCCCATAGACCCACCCTGCAAACACTTCTCTTCGCCGTGCGAGCGAGCCACCGGTACGCGATCTTTGTCTTCGGTGGCCCGCCCGGCTAATAGACACCACCCTTTTTTTTTTTGCGGTGGGCTATGGACGTCGCACCCCGCCAAATCGGTCCGGGGTGACGGAAGAGGCGGCGCGCAACCCCATTGACCCACCCTGCAAGCACCTCTTCTTGGCCGTGTGAGCGGGCCACCGGTACCCGATCTTTGTCTTCGGTGGCCCGCTCGGCGGTATGCCCTCTCGGGCTCCTCTCCTGTCGACGCCCCGACAGCTTTCGCCGTCGAGGCGTCGTCCTCACGCGGTGGCCTCACATCGGGTGACCGGACAATTCCCCGGTCCGATCACCCGAAGCCTCGGTTAGGGCGGCATCAGGCGCAGGTACTCGCGCCTGCGCCGCCCCGGCCGCGGGCGGCGGCCCGGGTTACGGGAATCCTCCCGGGCCCGTTCCACCGCCTCCTTCTGCGAGATGACAGCCTCACAGAAGGCGGCGACCGCGTCCCAATTCCTGACGCTGTCGACCATCGCTCGCGCAACAGCCGGCAGCGTCAGGTCGGCACCGATGACAGCGACGAGATCACGGCGCTGCCCGTCCCAGCCCGAACATACCTCGATACCTCGAGCGTATGTTGCGTCGTGTCCTCGTCGCTACTGCAATGGTGGCAGGACGGAGTCCACTCCCTCCGCACGACCGTGTGCAGGTACTTGCCGAAGCAACCATGCCCCGACAAGACCTGCACCAACCGGAAAGAGAGGACTCCGTGCCGCTGCTCCATCCACTCCATCAGTACGGGCCGGAGGGCCTCAACGGTAATAACACCGTGTCTAGGCCTCTCCAGCCGCGTAGCCCAACGGGCGATGACTTCTCGGCGGGCGTCCTCGCGCCAGGTGGCTATCTCGTTGAACGATGGGGAGCCACCCTCTTCGCGCATTGAGGTAACCCGCCGGTAGAGGTCGGAGAGCATCTCCGCCTCTAGGTCCCACGGGGGTGTCCCGGCCAATAGGCATGCCGCCTCGGTAGACACCGTGCGGTACCCGCGAATGGCTCTGACCGCCATGGCTCGCTGTGGCCTCCACAGCACCGCCCTGAGCTGGGCGTTCAGAGCCCTCGCCCACACGGGTGCGCCGTACATGGCCAAATAGACACCACCCTGCACTAAGGAAATAATCCTTGTATTACGGGGGACTTTACAAACATGCAATTAACGCAGACAAATTACACCCAGAATCAGAACAACACTGCACAAACAATTATTCTGCGTGGGAATCGAACCCATGCCACTGGCACGGAAGGTCGGTATCTTAACTACGCAATCTGTGCAGTCAATATTAAAGTCTTCATTAACTTGAAAGCTGTTTATACCTTAATATACTGTACTAGAGACAATTAAAAGTTTTGATAACATACAAATTTTCTGGAACTGTCCAGTAACAAGTTTAATTAACACATTGTTCTACTAACAAAAGTCTGTTGCCTTAATTCTAGTGATAATATTATGGGTCTTCTTTTTAGATAAATTGTAATTTATGTAGACATCATCATCTCAGTTCATGCATGTCCCACTGCGGGCTCAAGCCTTCTTCAAACTAAGAAGGCAATTGACCTACTACACCACTATAATTTTAATTGAAATTTAATGAATAGAAAAATTGTATATATGTGCTAGGCCTGATGCGAGTTGTTTCTGAATAGAGATTAAATTTCCGGCTGATTAAAATAGATTTTGGGCATTAAGTAATTCTAAATAGCAATATAAAGGTTGTTTATTTATAAAAGACTTTATGTGAATTTTAATTGAAAACATTTGAATTTACTTTATTCTCTTCTTGTTTATAAGATCATATCACAAATCTTTATGAAATTTGTTTCTTTTTTAACCGACTTCCAAAAAGGAGGAGGTTCTCAATTCAAACGATATTTTTTTTTGTATGTGTGTTACGCGATAGCAACGCCAATTATGGATGGATTTTTATAATTCTTTCTTGATTAGAAAGAGGATACTTTAAGGGTGGCCCCATATGCAGGTTATCAGGATCTGAGCTAAATTAAAATTCGGGTAGTTCACTTAGTGACATCACCTCTCCTTTCTCGCACCTGCCCCACTCCGGCTATCGCCCTATTCGCAGTGATCGTCCATCTTTGCGTAGGTCAGGGAGGTACCTACCTGCGTGAGCCGCATGATGTTCGCAAACTAGAAAAACTGTCCTTGCCTGGCACCGACTCCAAAAAATAGTACTTGTAAATAAATGTTAATAATATCGTTTATTATATTTCAATGCTCCTTGCTTAAAATGCAAAATATAATATTATTATCCATTTTTCTTGACATAGGTAGTATAAGTTTTTACATACCTACCTGTAAATAGGGTGGTATTTTGTAAATTGTTCTGTAATTCTTTTGGGATTAAACTAATTAAAAGACTTATTTTCTACTTTTTAGTGTAAGTTTGTTGTATATCGTTTATCGTACGTATAGTTTTGAAGTCAGTTTTTGTTTTTTTTTATATATTTTTTATTTAAATATCATCAAACTTTTACCCTTATATCCAATTATTTGGAGTCAGCGTAAAATGTTTTTAAAAGATCTTGTATAACCTACTATATTTAATTATACTACAGTTTATTTATTAATCTGTGCGACAGTGTTATGTTTGTATCTTAATAAAATTATCCGTTTCAAATTTTACAGACTATTTTCAACCACACGTAACGCAATACACACGTAACGCAAACCACTTTACGCAATTTTTATGTTGAATTGGTTATTTTTTTAGTCTTTAAGTTCTCTCTGCTCTCTATTCTGTTCTGTTCATCTGTTCTCTCTGCCTACCTTGCAAGGGCGTGATGATATGTATGTATGTATGTAATTTATAAGTTTAAGTTAGGTAAACTTAAAAATAGGTATCAAATTCAAACGTGAACGCAAAAAAAATATGTGAAAAACAGAAGAGATATTTAATAATATGGATTATATGCAAAAAAACAACCTTCCTATTAAATAAAAACAGTTTTGAAGAGATAACATGGAAACCAAACAAAGAAATCATCTAACAAAAAACAACAGAAAAGCAATCGATTAAACTGAAACAATTGAATTAACCCACTCCTTCAATTTTTAATATTCAATTTTTCACAGCACCCAGCAATAAAAACTAATCCTTGTATAATTGCGGACTTTATACAAATTTTACTTTTTATTCTTTTTCTTTCACGCATTTCTGATGATGTCTCTGCGTGCAAAGTTTGATTCAAATAGTACATAATTCTTATAATTCTATAAATTTTTGTTCGCGTGTGTATTCTGCAACTTATTTTGCTTATTATGCTAAATAGGCAAACCACGCTCTGATCCTTTTACGATAAGTACAGTTAATTGGATGGGCAATTTACATGACGTCATCATTTAACTTTGGCAGGTCAGATATGTCTAATTCAAATTAACGGAGTCAAGTTGACGCAATGCGGTATCTACCAATTATTGTATTGATAATATATCAAACATCTATTTCCTATTATGAGTATACGAGTAATAAGTTTTGCATATTGTTATGAGTGAACTTTTTTTTTAAATTAATTAGCAAGAGGCATCAATAGATGTGTTGAAATGTGTAATAAAGAATTATTTTTTTTTAATCATTCTTCATCATAATCACGGCGCTCTTCGCTATCCACTGTTACACTAACTGCAAAGTTTTTATTACCATGCTTCTCTTGGCATGTAGGTTGGCGTTTGCAGTAAGGTATAATACATTTCCCAAGAGATATCTACTGCCTATTTTTCTGGTGAAAGTTTAAGCCGAAATTTGCGACACCCACGTGTAAGTAAGCGGCGATAATAATTACATTGTTATATCATCACCACATAGGGAGAATAAAAACATTAATTGTGATAATCTACAAAATGACGTTTCAACATTAATACTAATAGAACGTTATCTAAGATATTTTATACCAACGTATAACATTTTTAAGAAATAATATAAGTATATGGATTACCAGATATTAATTCAAATTCATTAAAACTATATATCATAATGATTTCCGATATTTACACGAGTATTACACATTTGAAATTAAACCATTTTTTTTTCTTCGGTTATTATCGCGTTTGTATTTGATTTTCATTTGCCCAAAGTTTCCAACATTACAGCATTCAAGGTCACGTAAGGAATAAAGTATCCCACGTCCATAGTCTACGTCTACGACTAATAGTGCTAGAACCATGCTGTTGACAGTTATCTGTCTACATCCGCGGGCCAGTCCGTCCAGGATAGTACCACACTCTCGCAGAAGATCGACGTCTGAGTAATGGAAAAATGCTATTGCGCTTCGTTCGGTGAGCGAGAGAGCCATAAGCCCAACTGGGTGGGTTTGGGGATTGTAATGGTAGGCAGCGGCCTAGCTATAGCCTTGGTTATAGCAAAGGTCCATGAGCGGCAGTGACACTTACCATCAGGTGTGCTGCTAGCTCGTGTCATCGTTATTACAGAGATTTATATCTACCCGCTATAGTATTAGTATTTTGAACCATATTTTACTGTAAATTTATTGCCGTTCATCTTCATCTTGCTCCCATCCTAATTACTTGGGGGCGACGCAATATGTTCTCTTCTTCCATACTGTCCTATCATCTCTGTGGTCACTCTCTTTCTATTCATGTCATGCTTCACGCAGCCCATCCATCTTTACTTTGGTCTTCCTTTATTCCTAAAGTCAACATTCATGTTTAAAACATTCCGCACAACATTGCTTTTATCACGGCTCATAACATGGCCATACCATATCAACCGTTCACTCCTTATCTTTTCCGTCACTGGCGCAACTTTCAAACTACCTGTAATATTCAAATTACTGAAATTTTTAGCATTTAATATGCTTAATTATTTATAAATACCCGATTACGAAACGAAAAATGATGTCACAAGCGGGGTTCGAACCCGCACCTATTGGGAATCCGGCCCAATCGTGCTGCCACTTACACCATCGTGAACTATTTTAGGACATGCAAATTTCGCTTCATATATCTTACGTCTTCAAGGTGACGAATGCCATCTACCGGACAATGTTTGGGCCGGATTCCCAATAGGTGCGGGTTCGAACCCCTCTTGTGACATCATTTTTCGTTTCGTAATCGGGTATTTATACCTCTTATATGTTCAATCTTTATTTTAACCATTATCGTCACACCAGACATCCATCTCAACATTCGCATCTCCGCTGTATGCAATCGTCTCTCATCAGTCGTTTTGTTGCCCAACATGCAGATCCATATAGTACAGCCGGCCTTAATAAGGTTTTGCAAATTATCCTCATCAATTTAAGAGCTACCTTGGAGTCACATTTTGCACTCGCATATAACATTTTTAAATTTAAATAAAGAGTTCGTTATCCTAACTAAACACGTAAAAGTATCTTATTTATTAATCAAAAAAATAATCTATACATATGCAAATTTTCATCCATATTTGTTCAATAATTTGCATGTGATTGAATAACAAGCATCCAAGTATATGAAATCCTTTATTAACTTTCACATTTATAATATTACTAGCTTCTGTCCGTGTCTTCGTCCGCATAAAGAGTATTTTTCTCAAAATTGCCGAGATAAAAATAATCTCATTTGTTAATCTAGGAAATAGTCTATCTTTGTGCAAATTTTCATCAAAGTTTGTTTAATAGTTTAGGCGTGATAGACTAAAAATTATCGATACATCATCACAAACTTTAACATTTCTATTGTTAGTAGGAAGTAAGATTGGGATAACCTTTTTTTATATACAGGTTATGTGACATATTACTATGGTTTTTAATTCAACTTATTACTTTTGAGATTACGTTGAAACAAATAAACAAACCCTTCAGCATAACAAGATGGATTTAGAAAAAGTTTGGACAAATGTTTACTTCCTTACTAATATTATAAATGCGAAAGTAACTCTGTCTGTCTGTCGCTCTTTCACGCCAAAACTACTGAACCGATCTAAATGAAATTTGGTACACAGATAGCCTGATAAAGGACATAGCCTACTTTTTAATGCAAAAAAGGGTTGTAAAGGGGGATGAAAAGCTGTAAGGAAGTATTGTAATTTTCAAAGCCAGAAGCTTGAAACTTATTTTTAGGCTATTGATTAGATATAAATAAATATGACATTAACATTTACCCATAAGAAGCAAAATAAAAATTGGGGATGAAAAACCTTAGGAAAGTAACCTAATACGCGGGCAAAGCCGCGTTCAGAAGCTAGTATTATATAAAGTCCAATGTATATAAGATGAATGAAAGACCACTATTTAAGTGATCGTTCCATGAGACGAGGATTTTGAAAAATTAATTCAAATATGAATACAAACTACTGAGATTTAAACATCTTAGGTTACTTACAAAAACTTTTTTACGAGCGAAAAACTGTTGTCAGATGTGGGAACCAGACGTATTGGAAATTCATTCCAATCGCCCTAACTCTTGGATAAGTGTGAGCTGTACAATGGTCTTTAATATGTGGCTCGTATTATTATGTCGTCTTTATGGGTGACGTGCGCCATCTACCGGACAATATTTACACATTGTTCCGATATAATACTCTAACATTTCTGTTTTGAATTCTATTAAATGATGACACGACCTAATTATTCAAATTACTGATTTTACATGCTGGATTAATTATAAAAAAAATATTTACTAGCGAAACGTGGTACGGTGAATGAAACGGATTTCAAATGTGGGTTCAAGTCCTATGTATGACCATCTTTATTCATCATTATCATTCTCCTACTCTTATTCCAATTACTCGGAGTCGATACAATATGTACCTACTCCTTTTTCATAGTACATATTATAGAAGTTATTGGCAATAGTTTTATGACCGGCCGCTTGCCAGGCGTCAACTCTCCTTGGGAATGCAATTGTTGACCAAGTGGCATCAGATGGAGTTAGCCCAGGTCGTTATAATCGACAAACTTTATTTTAGTTGTAAATAAGTATTTATAAATATAAATATTTTTTAATAAATTAATCATTCCGATTGTCGGGGTTATTATGTCATCACCTAAACGCTCATAAACAACTCTCATAAACACATCATCTACGTGTATGTATAATTTAAAAAAAAGATGTATGTACAACATTAATTTAAGAACTTTCATCCCGTTTCATAACATATAGATCGTCATTGGTGAATAATTTATTAATATTTACCGAAGAAACAACATTCTTCATTGGTACCTGGATTTGATATACTATCAGAAGAAAATCATATGACTTGTGTTGCGTCAATGAAGAGTGCCGAATGATTTATATTGAATTTATTTGCGTCATAGATTTATATAATATATATATATATTTTAATATGTCTATACTTTCCGTATGGTGACGGAGTAAGAATACAATTCATCCCCTATCTTACCTACCGGTGAGTGATCGTAAGAGACGACTAAGCGGCATAAAATGCATATAATATCTTTGTAAGACAAGGGAAACTCGATACAAAACTCTATACCCACACGTCTGACTAGCGTGGTATAATAGTAAGTCAAACTCCCTCACATTATGGACTCAAGCCCAACAGTGGGACATTTATGAGCTAATACATACATACATATCATCACGCCATATCCCTTGCAAGGTAGGCAGAGAAAACAGAGTGCCAGAGAACTCTATCCTTGCATACTTCACTCGCTTCCTCAACATTCATAATTCTCTTCATACACGCTCGTCGGTTTCGGAGACTCTTGACACCACCTTCCTTTATGAGCTAAGACAATCATGATAATAATATTTGTACTATATGTAAGTTCTGTAGGATACTTATAAAATATGTGTAATTTGTCTGCGTTAATTGCACGTTTGTAAAGTACCCCGTAATACAAGGAGCATTTATATATATATATATATATATATATATATATATATATATATATATATATATATATATATATATATATATATATATATATATATATATATATATATATATATAAAATATACTATATAAATATATTTGTTATAAATAATTTTTTTACCGTCACAACATAGTTAAGGACTATAAAGAAGAAATAATTAAAAAGATTAAGGCTGCCGAGGGAATTATTTACTTCTTGTTAACGTTTGAATAAATAACATTATTATCGTTTGTGAATAACTCAGGCGGCCTCTTGTTAATTCATTCAAATTGATTAATTAATTTATTTATTTTCTCAACTATATCACAAAACGAATTCTGATTAAACTAGGGGCTGGATACAGAAAAATCTTTGTATGTAAATTAATAAGAAAACTTTTCAATTTCGAAAACAGTTTTTCTGATGTGTCTTTGAATTTAATTCCAAACTCACTATAAAGAAGAAATAATAAAAACTAACAACTTGAAAAAGATATAGTTTATTATATCTTATATTTTTACGAATTTTAACTGAATCCGTGTGATGATAGAGTAAAAATACAATTCACCGCCCCATATATTACCAGTGGGTGATCCTAAGAGACGACTAAGGGATATCAAACGCATATAAGATCACTCCAAGAGAAAAAAGAAAACGATACAAAACAACACGTCTGACCAACATGTGGTGTAGTAAGTCAATTTCCCTTTCATTACAGAAGAGGCACGAGACCAATAGTAGGATATATATATATATATATATATATATATATATATATAAGCTGAAATGATGATGATGAATTGTAATTGATTTTTAATTTCCTTCCATTTCTTTCGTCACTTATTCCATGATCAAAAAGGCTGAATAGCGTTCAAAACGTCGAGAAGTAAATATCATATACAAAAGTATTAAAATCGTTAAAAAATTATTTATTTCACTAGCAAAAACATCAAAAATCATTATGGATCATCATCATCATCCTCCTACTCTTATCCCAATTACTTGGGTTCGATACAATATGTACTCATCTTGTCATAGTTCATATTGTAAAAGTTATTAGCAATATTTTTATGACCGGCCGCCTGCCAGACGTTAACCCTCCTTGGAAATGTAATTGTTGACCAAGTGGCACCAGATAGAGTTAGCCCAGGTAATAAGGCTCTTAGTCGCCTTTTACTAAATCCACGAGCAGTAAAGGTAGGTAGTATTCGTAGCCGCTAGCACACAGTAAAAAAAAACATTATGGATATATGACCGGTTATAATTGAACAACGGTTTGATGTTTGTAATCCACAAAACATAGGGTCTTTAAAAAAATATGTATCTCAATCCTTTACTTGGCCTTGGTTGTTGTCAAAACTGTCTATAGGATAACTAGGGTAATGGGCTCTACTCTCCTGGAGAGCTTACGATAGCTACTGCGAATGCCAAGTTGTCCGCCAAGGGTGGCAATTATAGCACTATTTCTCTTTCATGAGGAGATCTGTATATAACAGGGAACATCATTGGGCTAGGGCAACGGTCGGCAATCTTTTGAGTCGGATGAGCCAAAAAATAGAAGTTTTTAAAGTCACAATTTTTTTGTTGACAATAATCTGTGCCTAATCCTCGTTAATCAATTCAGAACCCTTTTTAAATGTTTTCTTTATAAAATTATTTTTTTGCGTATAGAACTAAAGAGCCGAAATTTCACATCCAAAGAGCCGCATGTGGCTCGCGAGTCGCAGGTTGCCAACCCGGCTAGGGGATGGATGAATAACGTTTATAATAAGAAGATAAAGTGTATATTCACCTTATCTCAATTCATATATGTCTCACTGCTCAAACCCTTTCCACAATACTTCCTAGACTAGACTACACAGTTGGCGTAGTGGTTAAGATACCGACCTTCAGTGCCAGTGCCGTGGGTTCGATTCCTACGCAAGACAATACTTTGTGACATCCACAAAGTTTTGTCCTGAGTCTGGATGTAATTTGCTGGATTAATTACATGTTGTAAAGTACCTGGCAATACAATTATTATAGCCTTAATGCAGGGTTAGTATCTTTAAAAAAAATGTAGGGCAATTGACTTACTGTACAATATTGGTCAGACGGGTTGACACAGTGTTTTATTTCGAGTTTTTCTTCCCTTACATATATGTCATAGGTATATCATTTGATATACCTATATTATCTACATATCTTTTAATCGTTTTACACCTACGTGTAAGATAAGGGGTGGTGAATTGTATTCTTACTTCGTCAACGCACGCAAATTATACAATTCGTAAATATATATATCTTAAGAATCAAATTAGAAGCCGTCAATAAGATGAAAACAAAAGTTTACTTAACACAAACTTTCGTATTATGCTTTAATTTAAATTATAACAACATTCAATTTAAACTTGGTAAAACAACAAGATTGTTACAGGACTTTCTTACCATATAAATTGGACTATTGTAATTATTATACCGTAAAAGTAACTTCTCTCTCTCTCTGCCTACTTCACTCGCTTCCTCAACATTCATAATTCTCTTCATACACGCTCGCCGGTTTCGGAGACTCTTGACTCCACCTTCCTTCAGTACATGACCGATCTGGTCTAGGTAGGTTAGTCTCGGTCTCCCTCGGTACCTACATCCTTCCACTTTCGCATTGTATATCTTCTTAACCAGACGTTCGGTCGGCATTCTTTCCACATGTCCGAACCATCGGAGCATTCCCTTTCGCATCTTTACACCAATACTCTCTTTCATACCTACTCGTTCTCTTACGTTGTCGTTACGAATGCGGTCGATCAGCATGATATTTTTACATATTATATTATTTATTTTAATAATGGTAGAACCACACTATTGACAGTTCTCTGTCTAAAGCCGCGGGCCGGTCCGTCCGGGGTAGTACACACTCTCGGAGAAGATCGACGTCTGAATAATGGCAATGTGCTATTGCGCTTCGTTCGGTGAGCGAGAGAGCCGGAAGCCCAACTGTGGTGGATTTGGAGTTTGTATTGGTAGGCAGCGGCCTTACTATACCCTTGGTATTGCAAAGGTCCATGGGCTGCAGTGACACTTACTATCAGGTGTGCTGTCTGCTCGTTTGCCACCATAAGCAATAAAAAGAAAAAAAATCTATCACGTTTGTATTTGATTTTAAATATCAAGATGTTTTAAACATTTTACAGCGTTCATAGTCGGGATTAAGGTGACTCACGTCTAATAAGGGTATGATCGAACTAAAAGGTTATCCCCAAAAAAATAACAAAAAGATCGTTATAGGGGTTTTGTTCCGTCTATTCATTAGCAAAGTGTGTTATTAGATATGGGCATTCAAGAAAGAAAAATAATGTCAGATTCAGCAAGGTTGGCGTTCTGAATTGTCCAAAAGAGGAGGAGAGAGCCGGTTCCCTGGTATTCCTTTAGCCTGTCCCCACAACTTCCACGGTAAGTTGTGGTGTTTCATCGTTTTCCTAAGCCATCCCCGCAATGGGATTTTTTTATATGGAATACTTAAAAGGATTATATACTCAACCCAGTAGCAGCAGTGGTATACTTTAACCATTAGTTTAGGTGTACTGAGGCAATATATTATAATTTTCCCCGTTCTTTTAGTGATCTCTCAGCTAGATATTTCTCACGAGAGTTTTCTTGTAATCATAATTCATTTTTCGTGGCGGACGGGCTACCGATATCCGGTTTTTGTCTTCGGTGGCCATTCCGGTGGGTTTCCCTTTTGGGTATTACCTCAAATCGATGCCCTGCAGCTTTCGCTGTCGAGATGTCGCCTCACGCGGTTAGTCTCTCCTCGGGTGATGGACTAATACACAGTCCAATCACCTGCTGCCTCGATTATAACCATTAACGCTGAAAAGTATCCGAAACGTCATGCAGAAGCAATTAAAAACACAATAGAATCCGTAAAAATAATTTTATTTCAAATTTGTAATATACGCTTAAAAATCTGAGATAATTAAATTTTTAAAAAAATAATAATTTAATAATTCTGTTCTTTTGATTTTATATGTAAATATAATAATCTTATATTTTTACATTCACAAAAAAATGTCTGACACGAATGTTACCCACGATTTAATCCACTTCACAAATAATCCGTCGTACACTGACAAACTGAAAAAGGGGTTGCTCCGTACGAATATTTAATAATGTTTTCATAAGCCTACATTTTCTCTTCGTACGAGTGGTTTTGACGGCTTTCAACTTTGTATAAACACATGTTTATAGCGGTTAATATTATTTGATTTATTTTCATTTGCTATTTAATCATAAATTTTCATTTGCTTTACTCATTAGATTATTTTTATTTTTATATTTAATCGTAAAATATAATTTGCTTAAAGTATCCCTTTTTAAAGCACATTTTCAAGTGCTTTACAGGTGAAGTCTGTGGACTAATTATACACATTGCGCCATCAGTGGCCTACAGATCCAATATAAGGTTCAGAATGTTGATGTTGTTGCCTAGTTTCTGCAGTGCATCTGGCATGTACTTGTATGCATAGTTTCATGGTTTCCATATTATTATACGGCAGAAATGTGCGTTATTGTTCTGCAAGCAATAACAGCAATAACGCAACGCAAGCGTCAACTTCTTCCTAATGGCCATAGCAAGAAAGTAAGAGTCTCTATTTTTTATATAATACTAGCGGACCCGGCACACTTCGTTCCGCCTAACAGTTAATGAATGAGATGCAGATTTCGATTAATTCAAAATTATTAAGTTATTTTTTTTTATTATGATAATAAATATGTACAATATATAAATTAAAAATATCAAGTATTTTAATAACGTGCCAGCAAGACAAAGAAGTACCGTGTGTTATACGACATTTTTCTTCATGCGCGTTGAAAATTGTCTAATTGTTGATCTCTGAGATTGCTCGACGATTTCGCATTGTCAACCGAGCCGTTTCACAGGCTGCCTCGAAAATGTGCAATACCTTGTTCTTCTGCCACTTCTGTTACATTCGTGGTGTTTCGAATTTTAATTGCATTACGGCTTTGTCGGGAAAGATTTGATCTTATTGGTCGCGGCATTGTTGATGACAATGTGATTTATTATAACAATATTCTTAAAAAATTATAACACTCGCACAAAATGAACTCTGACCGGTTAAATTTAATTTCAACTTTTCGCGGTATTTTCCAAACAAACTATTAGACCACGTAATGACGTGAGCTGTCAGTTGCGTTTTGTTACGTCATCAACAAATGGACGCGTCCATTCGTCCGGACGTCCGGACGTTTAGAACTGATGTTTTTTTTTTTAATGTTTTTTTTATTGATATCATATTTTAATCCTATATCCTATTCCCGACAAAGACAAACTCAAAAACATAAAAATCATAAAAATTGGCCCAGACGTTCTCGAGTTATAAGTATTGTAACTGACACAACTTTCTTTTATATATATATATATTTTTGTTGATTAATATCATATTTTAATATACTATATCTTATTCCCGACGAAGACTAACTCAAAAACATAAAAATCATAAAAATTGGTCCAGCCGTTCTCGAGTTATAAGTGTTGTAACTAACACAACTTTCTTTTATATATATACATTATTCGACGAGGTCTTTTTTTTTTTAAAGGGTATGGTCTGGACACATGCCGTCCCTAGCATAGTGGCAAAGCTAAAAAAATAGCTGCGTGGTAACGGCTACGAATACTACTAACCCTTACTTTAATTGTGAATGACGTTAAAGACGACTAAGAGCCTTGTAACAATCTGGGCAACTCCTTCTGATGTCGTTTAGTCAACAATTACATTCCCAAGGAGGCTTGACGTCTGGCAGGCGGCCGGTCATAAAACTATTGCCAATAACTTTTACAATATGTACTATGAAAGAAGGGTATATATCGTCACTTTAAAAAAAAACTTTATACAAAATCTAGCATATAAAACGCTAAAAAGTATTTGAAATAAATCTCCTTTTACAGATTCTATCGCGTCCGTTTATGATTTTTAATTTCCTGACGTTTCGAATACTTTACAGTGATCATCATCAAACATTTGACTGCACAGATGGCGTAGTGGTTAAGATACCGACCTTCCGTGCCAGTGCCGTGGATATGATTCCCACGCAGGACAATACCTTATGCGATCCACATAGTGTTGTTCTGAATCTGGATGCAATTTGTCTGCGTTAATTGCATATTTATAAAGTCCCTCGTAATATAAGGATTATTTCCTTAGCGCAAAAAAAAATGCACATACAATTTTCATACAGATAAAAAAGAAATCCTACAAATATAATCTATCATATCATACATTTATTTTTCAATTCGGCAAAGACTACATATAATTTGAATAAAATATATATTATAAGAACATTTTTATATAATATTAAAGATTGTCTAGAAAAGCAAAAAGCTAAAAATAACATTTAGTAGAAAACATAAGTTCAAAAATAAAATAACCTTTTATATACTTCAACCTTTAGAACTGTTTATTAATGTTAAAGGTTGATATTAAACAAAAGTGTTTCTAAATTGCGTCATTGCATGTCAAAATAAATTTATAAAGTTGACAACATTATTTCAATGTTTTATTACCTTCTAACCAGATAGGTATTAACAAATTCATGACGTCGCGTCGGCTCCAGATATAGTGTACTCAAAAGAATAAGGCTCGTAGCTCACTTATACAACACCGGCAAAATGCTGATCATTGAATTTTGAACTTTTGAATGTCCTCTGTAGACACATTTTACTTTGACAACAGATAATAGCAGCGAGCTTTAAGCGAGCGGTCTGCCCTCTAGTCTCTCAGTCTGCTGTCATTTCAATTAACAGTATTTTGCCGGGTGGGAACGGTGTTGTATAAGTGAGATACGAACCTAACCTGCTCGTCGGGCCACAAATGACATCGGGTGCAGTGCTCCGTCTGCACGGCGTGGTGAGATACGCGTTTATCAGGTGGCGCGCCGCCTCTTCTGTCGCTTTAAAACGGAGAGGGCAGAGTGTGACTATACCACAGCCTATCGCCAAAAAGACGGCATATTAAAACAAGTACCAGCAAGTTGGAAATTGAAGTCAAATTTACAAGCCCATCACCGTAACCGGACGCCATTTTCATTTCCATATTATCATTGGTAGATTTCTGTATGGTGACGGAGTAAGAACACAATTCGCCACCCCGTATCTTTATACTCGTGGGTGATCGTAAGAGACGACTAAGGGATATAAAACGCTTATAACATCTATGCAAGAGAAGGAAAACTCGAAACAAAACCCTATACCAACACGTCTGACCAGCGTGGTATAGTATGTCAATTTCCCTTCCATTATGGAGGAGGCTCGAGCCCAACGATGGGACATATATGGGCTGTGATGATGATGATGATGAATTCTCATGACAAATCACGGATCTTTAGATCAGTTAAAATGATTTAAATATTATTTAGCTTAATTAACATATATAAAAACGATAAAACAATGTTTTTATTTTTATCATTACCGTAATCCTGTTCTTATCACAATTACTTCGAATCGCCGTAAAATGTACTATTATTTCTTTTTTTTATTGCTTATGGTGGCAAATGAGCAAACAGCACACCCGATGGTAAGTGTCACTGCTGCTCATGGACCTTTACTATACTAAGGGTGCCTACCATTACAATCCCCAAATCCACCCAGTTAGGCTTACGGCTCTCTCTCTCCCATCGTGCATATTCCAAAAGTTTTGTCAATAGTTTTATGACCAGCCGCCTGCTTACGTCATCTCATCTTGGGAATATAATTGTTGACCAGACGGCATCAGATGGAGTTGGCTCAGTTCTATGTCATTACTCTTAATTTGTAACATCTACGATTAATATAAGGGTATACCTACCCTACGATCAATATAAGGGTATGCTACCGTATTCATAGCCGCTATCAAACAGCGTGCTTGTAATTATATAATAATGATGTACAATTCTCTCATGCATTTATTAAAAGCTGCACGCTTTCTAATAAATTGAACCAAAGTGCACTTTTAAATATTCATAGATTCGACAATGTATCCGTTCAGGATATGCCGATGGCAATATAATGTTGCAAAATAATGTTTAATTCAGTCTTTTCACAAATATTGGAATATATTAATCCTTTTTCCTTGCTGTGTGGTAGCGGCTACGAATATTACCAACCCTTGCCTTGCTCGTTGATGTCGTAAAAGACGAATAAGAGTCTTATAACGACCTAGGTCAACTTCATCTGATGTCGTTTGGTCAACAATTACATTCCCAAGTAGTGTTGACGTCTGGCAGACGGCCGGTCATAAAAATATTGCCAATAACTTTTACAGTATGAAAGAAGAGTATATATTGTATCGACCCCAAGTAATTGGTATAAGAGTAGGAGAATGATGACTAATCCTTTTTCTTTTTAAACTAGCTTCTGCTCGCGACTATGTTCGCATAAAAAAAGACTTTTCTTTTAAACTATTATCTCAAGTAACACATTACTGGGATAAAAAGAAGCACACCTATTCATTTTAATTTTTATGAATTTTCATTCAAATCCGTTCAAAGGTTTACGCGTCATTAAGTAACAAACATCCAAAGCTCTTCACAAATTTTCACATTTATAATATTAGTAGGGTTCTACTTATCCTACTAATATTACAAATGTGAAAATGTAATCCTACTAATTACACTACATTTTAAACTATTATTATATTTTTATGGATTCTATCGCGTTTGTATTTGATTTTGAATTTCCCAACGTTTCCAACACTTTACAGTGTTCATATAGTTTTATTTCAAATGTGTAATACTCGTATAAATATCAGAAATCATTATACCACACGGTAAATCACGCTTTTGTGTCTCTACTCTTTTATTACAAGTATAAATTCCATTACACTTATCAATCCTTAATTACTCTCACCACTTTTATCATTTAAAATTGAATCTGAAAATATAGTCAGTAAATGTTGAATCAAATCAAATACATTCAGTTCGTCCTAATGCACATCAGAATTTAATTTCGGATTCCACTCACTGAATTCGTCGTCAAAATTTAATTAATTTTATAAAGGACTAAAATTGTCCTTTCAATTGGTGATTTAAAAGGTGGTTTGTTACAATATTTAATAGAGTATTCTGTATCTGTCTTTCTGTGTGGTGATGACATATACCACCTATAGTAGAGAAGGAAATCTCGAAATAAAACCCTATACCAACATAATGACTTCTAATGTTTACGCGAGTATTACACATTTGAAATAAAACTACTTTTACGGATTCTATCGCGTTTGTATTTGATTTATAATTTCCCGACGTTTCGAACACTTTACAGTGATCATGGTCACGGGAGGACTGAGGTGTCTTACGTCCAATATGTCATTGTTATTACAGAAATTTATTTATATCTACCCTATAAGATATTAAATTTTGACCCACATTTTTATACAAAATTAATACAATTCATTGCCAGTACAAAAAGAGAATGATACTATATATAAAATTTATGTTGTTTATGATTTGTTATTATTGAGGTATTTCATTTATGATAATTATTATTGTGGCAATGTTACAATTTTTACAAAACTAACAAAAACTATTCAGCTACTACCGGATCGGAACGCGGCCACTCTGAGAAAGATCCGGCGAGAAAACTCAGGAGGCATGATACTAATTTTTATTATTGAATTTTCTTTCCACTCGAAACTTAGATATAATTAAATTTCTGTAATAACAATGACATATTGGACGTAAGACACCTCAGTCCTCCCGTAACCATGATCACTGTAAAGTGTTCGAAACGTCGGGAAATTATAAATCCTATACCAACACTTTTGCGTAGTGTAGTAGGTCAATTTCCCTCCTAGTGTGGAGGAGGCTTCAGCTCAGCAGTGGTTCTTACATGTGCTGAGATGACTATGTCTGTCGTGCTGGTTTAGTAATATAAGCAAGTCCTGAGGCTGGTGTTGATGTAGTGATGTATTACGAATACAATAGTATCATGTTACTTTCACGTGGGAGAGCTGAAAATCACGTCAGATATAACTAAGCAAAAATAGGGGCACTAAGATAGGTAAGATAAGGTACTGAATTGTATTCTTACTCCGTCACCACAAGTAATCAATTTAATATTAATACTATGTGGGATATAATATTTTCTTAACCGTATTTCCTTTAAATACATTTTGAAGTGCGTTATTTCTGTACAAACATAATATTACATATCAAAATATTATTATTTATCTTCCGTTTGTAGGAAAACACTACGCGCACAAAGTCAACAAAATACTTTTGCATATTACATTAGAATTTTTTTTGACAAGCATATAAAATCTTATCATGTTGAAGAAAAGTTCTTATTTATTATTTTCATTCATTTATTTATTCGTTTTAGGTTATATACATCCGACGCAGCGTAGAAAGATCCCTAAGTAGACTGATAACATTAGGAAAATTGCAGGAAGCCGTTGAATGTAGGTGGCACAGGACCATTTTGAGTGGCATACTCGTGGGGAGACCTATGTCCTACAGATGTCTACGCACTTATGGATCGATGGATGAATTATACATACCATTATTGAGCTCGAATCTCCTCTACAATAGGAGGAAAGTTGTTCTATTATAACATGCTGATTAGACGTGTAGGTATAAAATTCTATTTCATGTTTTCCTTCTCTTACATATATGTAATATGCATATTATATGTCTTAGCCGTCTTTTACGACATCCACGAGCAAACAACGGAGTTATAAATCGTATTCTTATTCCGTCATCACACTGAAACCATCATCATTTCAGCTTATATACTTCCCATTGCTTTTGCATAGATGGCGCATTGGTTAAGATATCGACGTCCCGTGCTAGTGGGTTCGATTCCTACACAGGACAATAATTTGTGCGGTTCAAAAACTGTTGTTCTGAGTCTGAATGTATTCTGTCTACGTTAATTGCATATTTGTAAAGTCCCTGCAATACAAGGATTATTTCCATAATACAACCAGTTGCCTAAAAAAGATTTTTAGAAAGTTTTTTTTTTTAAACAAATACCCGTAGACTTAAAAGTTAATGTAATATTTAGTTAGCTATGGTTACCTGTAATTGAATGATCACAAAACATGATCTGCGTTTGTTTATTAAATGAATGTTTGTGTTTCTTTTATTGGTAATCCTAAAAATAAATAAATAATATATTAATTAGCTAAATATAAAATCTATTCATATTTGAAAACAAGACAAATATTGAGGTTCAATAGATTTGCTGTATGGTAGCGGCTACGAATACTACCAATCCTCATTTTGCTCGTGGATGTCGTAAAAGACGACTAAGAGCCTTTAATAACCTGGACCAACTCCATCTGATGCCGTTAGGTCAACAATTACACTCCCAAGGAGGATTGGCGTCTGGCAGGCGGCCGGTCATAAAACGATTGCCTTTACAATATGCACTATGAAATAAAAGTACATATTGGATCGACCCCAAGTAATTGGGATAAGAGTAGGAGAATGATGATTGAGGTTCAATAGATAAGCTAATTATTTTATGCAAATAATTGACAATCGGACTTTAAAAATCAATATCTATGCCATGGCAATGTCATTTTGGTGGTAGAAAAAAAAAACAAAAAAGCAATTGAATTTTTGCTTAAGAAATGTTATACGTTCTTCTAACAAATAATTTTTAAAATGTCTACAGAACTTGAAACCCATTTAGATATCAAGTATTTTATTGATAAATTGAACAATCATACCATAATTATTATAATATTAAACTTGGCTCTCTGCGTGCTGCTGTCTGCGTGAGGATAGACAGGGACAGGCAGGGAGATAATGGGACGTGTCTAAACAGGGAGAGACTACAGAGATGACGTCTAATGTAACTGTATGAAAGATGATGACATATTGCATCGATCCCAAGTAATTGGGATCAGAGCAAAACATGATGATGATTGTTCTGAGTCTGGGTATAGTTTTTCTGTGTTAATTATATGTTTGTAAAGTCCCCCGCAATACAAGGTTTATTTCCTTAGTGCAGGGTCGTGTGTTAAAAACAAAAAAAAATCATGGTTTCTATTTACACTCCTGCCGGCGTTTATACGCCGGAGTCGTGCGCTCCATGGCGCTGTACGGAGCCCTTATTTGGGCGGAGTCTCTCACCGCCCGCAACAGAGCCCTTTTGCGAAGACCGCCGAAGGGCCGACGGCGAACGAGTCACCATAAGGGGACCGGGCAGAGCATTAGAAGTGGCCCGAAGGGGAGTCATCCAGCGGTGGAGAGAAGAACTGGAGTGCCCCGTAGCAAGGCGGGAGACTATAGAGGCGGTTGCGCCGCATTTCCACCGCTGGGTCAACAGAAGGCACGGCGGCCTAAGTTTCAGGGTGGCGCAGGTGCTTACCGGACACGGGTCTTCGGTAAGTACCTGTACAGAATTGGGAGAGAAGAGGCCCCAGGGTGCCATGAGTGTGGCGCGCCAGTGGACGATGCGCGCCACACACTGGAGGTATGCCCCGTCTGGGGGCCTCAACGCCACGTCCTGTCGACGGTCATTGGAGGGGACCTGTCGCTGTCGACCATCATCTAGAAGATGCTCGATAACGACGGGTGCTGGTCGTCGATGGAGTCCTTTTGCAAGGAGGTCATCTCTACAAAAGAGGCGGCGGATCGGGGACGCGAGGCAATTGCGTCTGCAAATTCGCTCCGCCGCCGGCGGCCAGGGCGGAGGAGGCGTCGATATGCGCACCTCCTCCCACCGCCTTGAATGTCGACAGGGCGTGGGCCAATGGCCAAGCGTTGGGGTGCCGGGGATCGAATGTCAGTAGACGATCTCTCTGGCACCCCGTAAAAGCGCGGAAGGGGCCGCTGTGGTTTTAGTGGGTATTCCGGTCAGGCAGCTGGCCGGCGAGTTCCACACTCCCCCTCGCCTGTCACCGGCGGGGGATAGTGCAGAAATGCGTTTCCACAGCGTGAAAAAAAAAATGGTTTCCATTTTCACATTATTATTTTCGATTAAATTTCTTATTACGAGATTCATTTTTTAAAAATAAAAGTGTTAATGATTTCTAATGTTTACGTGTGTGTTACACACATTTGAAATAAAACTACTTATACGGATTCTATCGCGTTTGTATTTGATTTTTAATTTCCCGACGTTTCGAACACTTTGCAGTGATCATCAATCCTCCCGTGACCATAATCACTATAAAGTGATTAGAGTAGATTCTGGAGATTAAAAGTTTTACTTTTATCGATTTTGCATAAACAAAATATATTATCATATACTCGTATATACAAATTCAGGCCTCATAGGGGACATAGGGGTTGTCTAAATAAGCTTACATATATAAGCAATACACAATAGCATATATATATGTACATATAAGGTTGTATGGCTACCCGATTCAGACGATTACGTCAAAGGGATGAGGTCAGTGACCTATTTAAAGCCCTACAACCCACAGTAACTTCCATCTAAATATTTCCTTCAGTTGAAGATACTCGTACAAGTCGGTTATAAGAGTCCTCCCTGGCTTTAGATATTCAAATGGCGTGTGTGAAATACTCGTATATTATAAAGCCGTAACTTCTAAAGAAAAAATATTAAAATTATCATATGAAAATAAAACTAGTTGTTTATGATTTTATTGTTTTTGGAACGAAGTTCCTTATCGCGCGTTGTGAAAGGGGGCTAGACGGAAAAAATTCTTACGAAAAGTTGTCACGACACTTTTTGCTATAGTAAGCTATTGTAAGCTGTGCGGCGTCGCTCGTCGGCTCTCTTATAGAAAGCAAGCCAGATATTTTCATTTCTATTTCGCATTGAACAGTGTGGTGTCGCGACGATTTTTTTTATAGATAGAGTGATTCAAGAGGAAGGTTTATATGTATAATATATGCATAATGTACTAGAGAAACACTGATAATTTTAGAGGTTTCTAATGTGATGTCGTAAATAAACACATTATTTTGTGCTTACATTGCAAACGCTGGCTGAACCCTACGAAATAGATCAAAATAAAGTACTACAGTATTATACAGCTTAAAAAGGCCTACAAAAAAGTCCGCGATGGTATATATCTGTTTCTTAAGGATAACATACTATATCCATTTTAATACTTTAAAAAATGTTCTATTATAAAACGGTAATTGAAAAGCTATTTACACAAATACTGTATTAATCCTTATCATTTTAAATACATTAGTTGGCTTGAGCATTTCATGAAGATATTTTTTTTCCTTCAGACCATGCAAATTAAATCAATACCTTAAGAGATATAGCAAAATCAAAATAATGCGCAACGAAATTATTTTCGCCCGTGACCGGGCCGCGTGGCCGGCTCGCGTTCGAGCTCGGGGCCGAAAAGTTTTGGTAGTCTAGTGGAATTGTATATCCTATTATTAATATTATAAACGTGAAAGTTTGTAATAATGTATGGATGTGAACATGTTTGTTGCTCTTTCACGTAAAAACTACTGAATGGATTTTGATGAAATTTATAGTAATATAGCTTGCACATCAGAATAACACATAGGCTATAATTTATAAAGATATTTTGCAAATTGGCTAAAATATAACGATAAAAATCGCTTAAGGCAGAAAAAAATTATATAATTAAAATAGAACTTCGTTCCATCCGGGTGTCCCTTGACACCTCCGGTTTTTTTTTATTTGTTCTTTACTTTCTTAACGTTTTGAATACCTTTTAGCGGTCATGGTCACGAGACGACTTAGATATTTTCGGTGGGTAGGTTTAGAAAAGATAAGAAGTGTAAAATTTTGATTATCAAATTTAAATGATATTTAGTAGTATATTGCTACATTTTTGAACTCTAATCAGTGTAAAATTTGTATTGGTAAATAGTACTTACACTTGTGATAGTTTTTATGTGAATTAAAACCAGAACCCACATCACCTACCAGCTGACTATTCACTCATATTTAATCTTTCTCACTGGCCACAAAATGTCACAGTTGGATGCAATTCAGGAAGCACAAATTAATTTGGAGGAGAGCTTCACAAAAAGAATGGCTGAATTAGAAACACAACTACATGTTGGGGTACCTGCCAAGGATACAGTAGCAAAAGTCGCTGAAGAGTTCCGTACATTCAGGGAGCTAATGTTTTCCATGCTCAGACTTATACGGCAGCAAATAAGTGAGTGCGCCCGCACTGTAGACATGCTTGAGACTCGACACAGAAAAAAAGCACTAATCTTCATGGGAATCACTGAGGCCGAAAAGGAGGACTGCACTGCTGCTATTCTTGGTTTAGTGCATAATAAGATGTCGCTGAAGGAGATCTCAGCACCCAACATTAGTGTGTGCCACAGGTTAGGCACACCTAAGAAGAACCATAGCCGCCCTGTATTGGTAAGGTTTTCCAGTCTTGACATTAAATCATTAATATGGCGAGCTAAGTCTAAATTGAAAGGCTCGGCTGTGACCATCAAGGAGTTTTTGACGAGATCCCGGCAAACTGTCTTTAATAAAGCCCGTCAACATTTTGGTATGCGATCCTGCTGGACTCAAGACGGTATTATTGTGGTAAAAGCTTCGGATGGTAGCCGCCACAAGTTCTTCACCATGGATGAAGTTAATCAACTCATCATCAAGTTTCCGAGGGCAGTTGGCGAGCCTACTGGCGTTGGCAATTCAACAGACATCGCCGGTCATACAAAACTGCGTAAAAACTAGTTGATATAGAACAGTATTATTTGTGTTTTGAATTTATCTATTCAACTAAAAAATCTAGTTATAGTCGTCATGTCACTACCTAAAACTCAACGTATTTCTTTAATTATTTTCTATTGTTTATGTACTTTTAGATTAGTTTATTCCAAATGTCATTTAGACGTTTGACATTACTGATGTGTTTTCCACTTGACGTTTAATTACTGTTGAGTTTCGTTCCATGCATAGCACGCTTCATTAATTTTGTGTTTTGTTATTTGTGTTTTATTATTGCTATTTTACAATTGTGCACCTTTTAGCTGGTAGGTGATGCAGATATTGTGTAGGTAGTAATTTAGTAGTATAACGTACTATAATATATTTCCTATATAATAATATTTATCCTTATATATTTTATTATTTTATATTTTATTATACTATATTTTATTCTATGGATTCAGATGATGATTCCTATTATTCTGCTAATTCTTCAGTACATGATGATAGTTTCAGCTCAATGACCCCAACGCTCGGTGACTGTGTGCGACAAAACTTCAACCATAATTCACAAAATTTATTGAAAGTGTGCCACATTAACGCACAGAGTATTCCGAGTCACTACAGTGACCTTCTAGAGACCTTTACTGACTGTGATGTCCACGCCATCCTGATATCCGAGAGCTGGCTCAAACCTCAACTTCTTTCCACCGCTTACCCTCTCACTAACTTCGTACTTATACGTAACGATCGGGCTGAGCGAAGAGGAGGTGGTGTTGCGATATATCTCCGCAACAACTTCTCTTATAAAATTCTTTTCTCATCTTCTGTACCTTCCTCTGCTGAGTTTCTCTTTTTGGAAATATCCACCAAAGGGGCTAAAGCCGTTCTTGGTGTTGTATACTGTTCTCCCAATGTCGACTATTTCTCCAGTTTCGATTCGATTCTGGAATCTTTAGGGTCAGAATATTCACATCACGTCATCATGGGCGATTTCAATACCGACCTTCTCTCATCCCAATCACCACGTTCCCAAAAACTCCTTGAAGTCATTGAGTCTGCCAATCTACATATTGTACCCTTACACGCCACTCATCACAACAGGGACGGCAACGACACATGGCTAGACTTAATCCTCACCTCCAATCCTTCTCTTATCTCCTCTCAAGGCCAATTTCCTGCCCCTGGCTTCTCTCACCACGATCTCATTTTCCTTTCCTACGTCCTGAAACCACCTAAACCTAAGCCCAAATGTTTGTACATGCGTTGTTTTAGTAGAATTAACCTAACTGATTTACAGAGTGATGCCTCGAAAGTCAACTGGGACCACATTGAAGCGTCTTCATCAATTGACCAAAAAGTGCAATATTTTGGTGAAGTAGTCCACCAACTCCATGATATTCACGCTCCTGTCAGAAAAGTGAAATTGAAACGTCCACCAGCCCCATGGATCTCAGAGGATATACGTACGGCAATGAAGCGCAGAGACCGAGCATATCGGAAATATAGAAGGAACCGTTGCCATGAACACTGGTCTGGGTATAAGATCGCGAGGAATCGGTGTAATCAGATGATTCGTAACGCCAAACGCCGATATATTCTCAATAATATTAGTTTATCTTCTGCTGCTAATACCTGGAAGTTCCTTGGGACCCTGGGTATTGGTAAGCACTGTCAGCCTGATTTCCAGATGCCAATTGGTTTGGATGATATTAATCAACACTTTGCTTCTACTATTCCGTTGAATCACAACACCAAATGTCGCACTGTGGAGTATCTTAACCATTTACCTCAGTCTAATATCTATCCCTTTCATTTTTCTCCAGTTGCGTTGGAAGAGATCAAAAAAATAATCCTATCTATTAAATCTAATGCTGTGGGCTGTGATTACGTCAGTCGCCGTATGATTTTATTAATATTAGACCACCTTCTTCCTGCTATTTCTCACATTATTAACTTTTCTCTTGAATCTGGCCATTTTCCATCACTATGGCGTAAGGCTTATGTGATCCCATTGCCTAAAATTTCTAATCCTTCTCTTCCAAATCATTTCCGCCCTATATCTATTCTTCCTTTTCTTTCTAAGGTGCTGGAGGCTTGTGTACATAAACAGCTATCTGATTTCATCTCCAGTAATGATTTGTTGAGTCAATTCCAGTCCGGTTTCCGACCTGGCCACAGCACCACAACCGCTCTTCTCAAAGTGACTGGCGACATTAGAGCTGGTATGGAGAAAACTAATGTCACTGTTTTAGCCTTGATAGATTTCTCTAACGCTTTCAATACCGTGAGTCACGACATCCTTCTAGCTATCCTATCACATATTTTGATCTCGTCTAACGCACTGAAATGGTTCTCTTCTTATCTTCAGGGACGTCAGCAGTGTGTTCGCATTGAGGACAGCTTATCGAATTGGTGCGACCTGAACGCTGGCGTTCCCCAAGGCGGTATTCTTTCTCCTTTGTTATTTTCTATTTTTATTAACCTCATTACTAACTATCTTCAGTGTTCGTATCATCTGTATGCCGATGACTTGCAGCTTTACTGCCAGGCGACCGTGGACACTATTCCGTCAGCAATTGCCAAGATCAATAGGGATATGGAAAACATAAAGAGTTGGTGTGACCAGTTTGGATTGACGGTAAATCCTACCAAGTGTCAAGCTATAATTGTGGGTAGTCAGCGTATGATGGGCCGAGTAGACGTCAAATCTCTCCCTTCAATATTTTACAACGGTTCCATTGTACCTCTATCCTCTGTTGTCAAAGACCTTGGTTTATACATAGACTCCACTCTTAATTGGAGAACTCAAGTTGCCAGAACGAGTCAGCGAGTCACCAGTAGCTTACGGACTCTTAATCGGTTGAGACACTTTTTACCGGTTAGAACTAAGACAATGCTTGTCCAAACCTTAATCTTTCCTTTGATTGACTATGGTGATGTGTGTTATTTTGACCTGAATGCAGATCTTCTCAATAAACTTGACCGTCTTCTTAATAACTGCATTCGATTCATTTATAACCTTCGCAAGTATGATCATGTTTCTACCTACCGTTCTCAACTTAACTTTCTTACTATTCGCCAACGCCGTAGTATGCGTGCCCTCAACTTACTATTCTCTATCCTCAAGTCTCCTAATTCGCCTGATTACTTATCTTCTTTCTTTCAATACCTCTCTACTAACCATGACAGGAATCTTCGTTCTTCTAACAATTTACTCTTACTTTGTCCATCCCACTCTTCTCAGTGTGTTCATTCTTCCTTCCTTGTCCAGGTAGTTCTCCTCTGGAATTCACTACCTCTCGATATCAGGATGTCGACCAGCCGTCACATTTTCAAGAAGAGGGTTCGTGGGTATCTCTTGAATGAATTAGCAGAATCATCATGATTTTTATAATTCAACGTTCTTATAATTATGTATATGTAGTGTATGTATTGTTTATATATTTATATTATTTTATGTATATTATTATGTATTGTACATTATTGAATATATATAAGTATATATGTATGTATTTTATATGTATTACATATTCTTGTTTGTATTTCTCGGTTTACATAATGTATTATTTAGTTTACAATTTTCTTTTTCTCAACTAACTTCCTCAACACTTGCACCTACCTTTTATCATCTCTGCGTCACCTGTGGTTGACTGGTAGAGAATGCCTCGGGCATTAAGTCCGCCAATGTACATGTTGCATGAAGTTTAAATAAATAAAAAAAAAAAAATATTTTACATGCAATATGTCATCGTTATTACTGTAATGGGTATAAAAATCTTTTTCTCGCTGCGACTTTTCAGGTATCGTCAGTCCGCCTAGTGGGGGGTCGTCCTACACTACGTAAATGCATGGTCACGATTTGGGAATCTTTCCCTAATAGTTGTCGGGTTAACGAGTGATGTAATCTGCCCTCTACCTATTCAAACTATTATACTTTTCTTCGGACTATATCTTTTATCGGTTTTCTACGGATTTCGGCGTTCCGGAATTTATCATGTAGAGAAATATTAAGCATAATCTTTTCCACAGCATGCTGAGCGATTTTGAGACTTGTTATAAGATTAAAATTTAGAGATCACATTTCAATAACATATTAGGCCACTAATATACGAATGGAAAATAATGAATCTTTACTGGTTCCTTTCCTATGAGTTTTTATAACTTAAAAACCAAATAAAGGAGGGAGAAGAACTTTATCTATATACCATCGTAATTTATCGAGAAAACATACATACATAGCTTCACGCCTGTTTCCCAGAGGGGTAGGCAGAGACTACGGATTGCCACAAACCACGATCCTGGCATACTTCCATCGCCTCATTCACACTCATAACAGTATTCATGCATACTCTACGATTACGCATACTCTTAATATGACCTCTCGTCAATACATCGCTAATTTGATCCAGAAAATTATGACGAGGTCTTCCCCTTGTATCTGTCCCACTCACGCTTGCTTTATATATTTTCTTCGTCAACCTCTCCTCACTCATTCTTTCTAAGTGTCCAAACCACCTCAGCATACTCTTTTTGATCTTTGTCACTACTTCTTCATTCACACCACAGCGCTCTCTTATAACACTATTCCTAATTTTATCGTTCAGGCTCACATCACACATACTACGAAGAGCTCTCATCTCTACAGCATTTATTCTACTTTCATGTCTTCTCTGCCAAATCCAACTTTCACTACCATACATGAGGGTAGGTACTAATACTCCCTTATGCACAGCTAGACGTGCCTTTTTTATCGAGAAAAATGCAAAATAAAATAGAAATAAGACTCATATTGAACTAATTTTCAAAGAGAATTATTTAACACACTGTAAAGTACCATCTCGTAACTGAATGCGTAAAATATGCTATATATAAAAGATTTTTTAAAATGAAGCTTCTAATGCGACTTTCAAGAAGGTTGCGTTAAACGTTTAACGCAATGGCACTCGAACGCATGCGTGTGGTAAACCTGTTATAGGCCAGCGCGAGCGTTAGCAAAGAGTAGCGTCCAATATTGCATTGCAAGAGGTTGAGAGAAAGAAAGAAACACAAAGATTGAAAGTAGGAGAGAGAACTTACTTCTTAGGTAAGCACTTGGCTTTGGCCCGTGTTCGTCTAATATATCCGGCAGTAGTAATAATAATAATAAATAATAATAAATAAATAAATAACTAACTAATAAATAACTATTAAATAAATAACCTCCGGGCCAGTCGTTACTTCACCATGAGGCTAACGCAAAACTCGGAGGAACATTATTTGGCTCCCTAAGTTCTTTTGATATAAAAAAAAATGTATCACAAGATTTACAGGAAAGCCAATAAACCACAGGGCAGCTTGTGGCGAGCTGAATGTGAGTGGCGACACTGCGGTCCTGAATACTCCAGAGAGTCGATCAGGGACTCGTCTCCAGCTGGCCTTCATTGGCTGGCTAGAGTGGAAACCGAAGAGTGCCCGAAGGACTCTCAGCTCTGGCTTGCCTTAAACAGCTGATCAGAGAGGGGTCGCCAGAGCTATATGCTCGGGGGTGGAAGTGTCATTTTCAAGGGCATAATTACGGGGAAACCATGAGTTTGTTTATCGCAGATTCAATGGTGAAACCGGCGCCGCACCGCTCGACACCCCTAGCCACTTACATCAATGTTGCCCTCTGTTGCCCGTATGACTTGTGTGTCTGTGGCGACTATTTAGGGGGCCCATTCAGTGAGTTGGCGAGTCACCGTCTGCCACCGTTCAGCTCTTAACATGGGTTTGAAGGCAGACGACAGTTATAAATTCATAGATTTAAGATGAACCAGTCCACTAAGCACCCACTTCCATATTCAGATATTAGATACCATCATCACACAATAGTTTTACATTTACTGCTGGCATTCCACGAATGTTATGTGCAGACGTGGAATGTCATCGGTAGGTGTCCCATCCCAATATTTAGATTAAATTTCTCCAAAGGCCTCTGCGTATTGGATCCATATCCCCATGTGAGCCTACCAAAGGACCGGGCATCTTCCATACGGAAGATCCCGTGAATTAAAAGGAGATACATAATAATAATTTTAATAATAAATATCTCTTGTATATCAGATCTATTAATCGTTTATTATTTATTTTGCAAAGTTTATACTACAAAGACTTTCTACAAGACATTACAATCTTCCCATATACATGACTACCAATTTAAGGGCGCCGCAAAAGATCACTGACCTTTTAAATTGGCACCCAAAGGCATATAAGGTTATATTAATTTTCCTGTTAACTTACTCGGAATCCTTTTTATGAACGCATATTTACTTATCAAAATAACCAGCCCCGTTTTCCTAGTATATTATGATTAAAAATAAAGTACTTTTTTAAAGAGTATACGTTGCAATAAGTAATAAATCCTTGTCAAGAGATAGACTTTAGAAAGGTAAAATTAAGAAACATAAATTACAAACAAAGGAGTGAAATTGTGTCCGCGTAGCGACGAGATAAGGATACAATTGTCGCTTTCATTTGACCGTGGAAGACGTAATATCAGTTAAGAGTTTTAACATAAAAAAAATAACTATAAATCAAAACTGTATACTTTGTATATAATTTCGTTTTGTTCATCTCAGCTCATACACGTCCCACTGTTGGGCTCGAGCCTCCTCCATAATGAGAGGGAAATTGACCTACTACCTATACCATGCTGGTCAGACGTGTTGGTATAAGGTTTTGTTTCGAGTTTTCCTTCTCTGGCCTATGCAAACTAACATCTATATGTTATATGCGTTTTATATCCCTTAGTCGTCTCTTACGATCACCCACGGGTAAGATAGGGAGTGGTGAATTGTATTCTCACTCCGTCACCACACGGAAGGATTTCGTATTCGCCTTTTAAATCTCTATTTTTGATACGTCACGAGGGTCTTGCATAGTAAACTTTGAGGTCGCAAATTAAAGGGCGTAAAGTCTAAAGCTTAAATTTAAAAAAAAAATATTTTTGTCTATGTTATTCGCTCTATCACGATGTATCTAGTGACTATAATTAAATGAAATCGAATTATCTATTATATTTAAACCGAAAAGTTTTAAATATGAATGTTAAAGGCTTTGGGGGTAAGGGAAGACCGAAGAAAAGATGGATGGATTGCGTGAAGCATGATATGAATAGAAAGGGAGTGAACGCAGAGATGACATCGGATAGGATTGAGTGGAGGAAAAGGACATATTGCGTCGACCCCAAGTAATTGGGATAAGAGCAGGGTAATAATGATTAACCAGGACCCGCAAGGCCCGGACAGGGGCTCGGATCTTAGAGTTCCCTGGGGCCGAGGGCACCAGGACGGCCGATAGCGTGGCGTCGAAGCTGCGAGGTCTGTTCGCCGAGGAGGGTGGCGTCAAAATCGCCAGACCCGTAAAGTGCGCCGAAATGCGCATCGCGGGTTTGGACGACTCCGTGACGGTGGAAGACATCCGGGAGGCCATTGCCTCGAAAACCGGGTGTCCCATGGACACCGTCCGGGTTGGCGCCATCCGGCCCGGTCCGGGCGGCGTAGGTGCTGCCTGGGTGCAGTGCCCAGTGGAGTCGGTCAGGCAACTGGCCGACTCAGGCAGGCTCCTCGTGGGCTGGAGCTCAGCGCGAGTCACCGTGCTGGAGCACCGGCCTGCGAGGTGTTTCAAGTGCATGGCGGTCGGGCACACCCGGCCAACATGCACTAATTGCTTTGACTGCGGCGGACTCTGTTTCCGCTGCGGTCAGACTGGGCATATGGCGGCATCTTGCGCCGCCCCGCCCCACTGCCCCGCGTGTGCGGCGGGCAATAAGCCCGCCAAGCACCGCATGGGCTCTGGGGCATGCAGACCTCCGGCTTCGGCTCCAAAGGGGCGGAGCGGCCCTCCGACTCCGGCCGCTCCCGCTCCTAGCGCGGCCCGATCGCCCACCGCAAGCCAGGAGGTGATGATGGACACAGCCCATTAATGGCTGCTCAGTCCACTCACCTCCTGCAGGCCAACACCAACCACTCCGCCGGTGCGCAGGATCTCCTCCTGCAATCCATGGCGGAGTGGTCGATCGGTGCAGCCGTAGTCGCGGAACCGTACGTCGTGCCTGATCGCCCCAATTGGGTGGTCAGCCGGAACGGAACCGCGGCAATCGTCACCTCCACGCAGCGGCACTTCCCGTCCTTATCCCTCTTGGATAGGGGCGAGGAATTTGTCGCGGCGGATTGGGGAGGGGTCACGCTCTACAGTGTATACCTCTCCCCTAACAGGAGAATGGACGATTTCGGGGCCTCCCTCACCACCTTGGAGGCTTCGATACGGCGACTGGCACCGGGCCTCGTCCTGGTCCTGGGGGACTTCAACGCCAAATCCACGGCGTGGGGGTCCCCGATGACGGACGATCGCGGGCGGGCGATCGTGGAGTGGGCGGCGTCACTGGGCCTCTGTGTCCTAAACAGAGGCTCAGTGAACACGTGTGTGCGACAGCAGGGTGGGTCGATAGTGGACTTGTCGTTCGCTAGCCCCGCTGTCGCACCACGAGTGAGGAACTGGCGTGTCCTGGAGGAGGCGGAGACCCTGTCGGATCACCGATACATCCGGATGGAGGTCTCCCCTCTCCGGGACCCCAGCAGGGGTCACAGGGCGGACCGGGCTCCCGCATTTCCGCGGTGGGCTGTGGGGCGGCTGGATAGGGACCTACTGGCGGAGGCGGCCATCGTGAACACGTGGCTGTCCTTACCACCCCCAGCGGACGGAGTGGACGTTGAGGCTGTCCGCATCCGCAGTGCGCTAACGCAGGTCTGCGATGCGGCCATGCCCAGGGTGCGGCGTCTACCTCCGAGGCAGGGGGTCTACTGGTGGTCCCCAAGACTGGCGGACCTTCGTGCGGCGTGCATTAGTGCCCGAAGGTCCTACACCCGCAGTCGGCGGCGTCGCCGCGATGTTGAGCGGGAGGGCCAGCTTTACGAGGCGTACCGCAGTGCGCGTACCGCCTTTCGGCTGGCCATCCGGTCCGCTAAGGACGCAAGTTGGCAGGAGATGCTGGACGGTCTCGACCGTGACCCCTGGGGTCGCCCGTATCGCGCGTCGCTGAACAAGCTTCGCGCGCAGGCCCCCCCCCTCACCGAGACCCTCCAGCCCGACCTCCTTCGTAGAGTGGTCGAGGAGCTGTTCCCGCAGCAGTCGGAGCACACGCCCCCGGTCATGGCTTCGCCAGATCACGACCGGGAGGCCGTCGAGAGTGTTCCGCCCGTGACGGAGTCGGAAGTGGGGGCAGCCGTGGCGAAGATTCGTTCCGCCACCACGGCCCCCGGCCCGGACGGAGTCCCAGTCCGGGTGTTGACGTTGCTCCTCGAGCATCTCGAACCTCGCCTCAGGCGACTGTTCAACGCTTGTCTGACGTCTGGACAGTTCCCTGAGTGCTGGAAGGAAGGGAGGTTGGTTCTCCTGCCAAAGCCGGGACGGCCCCCGGATTCGCCGTCGGCCTACAGGCCCATTGTGCTTCTGGACGATGTGGGTAAGCTGCTGGAGCGTGTCCTCGCTGCCCGCATCGTCCGGCACCTGGAGGAGGTGGGGCCCGATCTGTCGGACGCTCAATTTGGGTTTCGGAGGGGGCGTTCGACCATCGGGGCCCTGCTACGCCTGAGGCAGACGGCCGCGGAGGTTGTCGCCGGCAAAGGAGTGCTGTTGGCGGTGTCGTTGGACATCGCCAACGCCTTCAATAGTCTGCCATTCAGCTGCATCAGGGAGGCGCTCCGGTTCCATGGAGTGCCCCTGTACCTCAGGCGGCTGGTGGCAGACTATTTGGAGGGGCGCAGTGTTCTCTACGCGAGCCCCGCAGGGGACATTGTGCGGACGCCCATGTCGTGCGGTGTTCCGCAGGGGTCGGTTCTGGGGCCGACTCTGTGGGACATCGGGTACGACTGGGCGTTGAGAGGGAGTCTCCCCCCCGGGCTGAGCGTTATTTGCTATGCTGACGACACGCTCGTCACAGCCCGGGGCAGGACATTCGAAGAGGCGGCGAGCCTGGCCACTCTCGGCACCGAGGAGATGGTCAGGCGAATCGAGGCGCTGGGGCTCAGGGTGGCCCTAAACAAGACGGAGGCCCTGCTATTCCATGGGCCCCGTGTTAGGCTGCCCATTGGCGCCTCGTTAGTCGTCAACTCCATCCACATCAGTATCCAGGCCCATATGAGGTACTTGGGTCTGGTGCTCGACGGGCGATGGTGGTTCCGGGAGCATTTTCGCCAAATTGCTCCCCGGCTGGTCAGCGCGGCGTCCGCCCTTTCTCGGCTCATGCCGAATGTGGGCGGACCCAGTTTCGAGGGCCGACGGCTGTATGCGGGGGTGATCCGCTCAATGGCCATGTACGGCGCACCCGTGTGGGCGAGGGCTCTGAACGCCCAGCTCAGGGCGGTGCTGTGGAGGCCACAGCGAGCCATGGCGGTCAGAGCCATTCGCGGGTACCGCACGGTGTCGACAGAGGCGGCGTGCCTATTGGCCGGGACACCCCCGTGGGACCTAGAGGCGGAGATGCTCTCCGACCTCTACCGGCGGGTTGCCTCAATGCGCGAAGAGGGTGGCTCCCCATCGTTTAACGAGATAGCCACCTGGCGCGAGGACGCCCGCCGAGAAGTCATCGCCCGTTGGGCTACGCGGCTGGAGAGGCCTAGACACGGTGTTTTTACCGTTGAGGCTCTCCGGCCCGTACTGATGGAGTGGATGGAGCGGCGGCACGGAGTCCTCTCTTTCCGGTTGGTGCAGGTCTTGTCGGGGCATGGTTGCTTCGGCAAGTACCTGCACACGGTCGTGCGGAGGGAGTTGACTCCGTCCTGCCACCATTGTAGTAGCGACGAGGACACGGCGCAACATACGCTCGAGGTATGTTCGGGCTGGGACGGGCAGCGCCGTGACCTCGTCGCTGTCATCGGTGCCGACCTGACGCTGCCGGCTGTTGCGCGAGCGATGGTCGACAGCGTCAGGAATTGGGACGCGGTCGCCGCCTTCTGCGAGGCTGTCATCTCGCAGAAGGAGGCGGCGGAACGGGCCCGGGAGGATTCCCGTGACCCGGGCCGCCGCTCGCGGCTGGGGCGGCGCAGGCGCGAGTACCTGCGCCTGATGCCGCCCTAACCGAGGCTTCGGGTGATCGGACCGGGGAATTGTCCGGTCACCCGACGTGAGGCCACCGCGTGAAGACGACGCCTCGACGGCGAAAGCTGTCGGGGCGTCGACGGGAGAGGAGCCCGAGAGGGCATACCGCCGAGCGGGCCACCGAAGACAAAGATCGGGTACCGGTGGCCCGCTCACACGGCGAAGAAGAGGTGCTTGCAGGGTGGGTCAATGGGGTTGCGCGCCGCCTCTTCCGTCACCCCGGGCCGATTTGGCGGGGTGCGACGTCCATAGCCCACCGCAAAAAAAAAAAAAAAAAAAAAAAAAAAAAAAAAAAAAAAAAAAAAAAAGGGTAATAATGATTAATGATGATTTAAACCTATTTAAATAATATAAATTTTAAATTTTGTTTAAAATTAATCTACCAAAAGCTTGAAAAGTCGTTATAATTATCAAAATCGGTTAAACCGTTGTATAAGTGAGCGAGCATTTGATACTTATAAAGTCAAACGTATTTTAAACTTTCCGTTGGATATCCCTGCAGCCGAACGAAAGCTACACAATTAAAATACCACGTGTAATCATATTATCACATGTTCTAGACACATATTATGCGTAAATAATTGGCACTGACGGTAAACTACGACACGTGCTTACGCCTACACATTTAGCGTAATGTTTTGCTAATGGCCGGCGTTTAGACCAGAATTACTTCATATGTCGTTAAGAGCTGAGATTTTTAATAAAAGTTGAATATAATCTCATACAGAAATTAAAAGAAAATTATATCATACTTTTTTAAATTTTAAAATGCTTTTTGGAGTTTACTCCTTAAAAATCGATTTTCATATAAGGCGCCCGGTATGAGAAAAATTTGAGGAGTAAAATCTAGTGATCGAATGACCTCGTTACGTTTTTGGTGCGCAACCTATTCTGCGCACCTTTCACTTTCTGACGTGAGATAATACTTCACTGAACAATTTTAATAAATGTAAATAAATATATATATATATTATTTTTAGTCAAATGAGCTTTTTTTGCGCCTGTTTTGATAATCGTACTTAAGGAGTAAACTCCAGTCGTGCGTCGGAGCTGACACACACTTTTTTGTTTGTAATATTTTCTATCTTCTAATCTGATGTTTACTATAATTTAAAAACAAGCCTATTTATTTACCATTCATCCATCCACTTATAGATATCGGTTAGACATAGGTAACTCTGTGTAGAAGAGGTAATATCTAAAACAGGTTGAGCAAGTTGATTGGCGGATAAAGTTCCAGAGGAATACCTCTGCACATTTTTGTGGTTCTTCAATTGGATTTTAAGACAGCCGTGAGAATAAATGAAGTGGTAACGTATTGTATTCTAAATATTGGACTATTATGGATCTGTTTTTTTAAATATAAAACACTTAAAATTAAATTACTTTAATTTTATTTTAATTTTGATATTGCTATCTCGAATATAATATTTTCTTTCTTATAATCAATTTGATTCTTTATTAAATTAATGCTTTATAATTGCTTCTATTATAAGTCTTATAAAATAATTAAAATTAAATTAATTACTCTGATATTTGTTTAATTTTATCCTGTTTCATTGCACTGCTTATCCTAGGCAGCTCCCATACGTTAGGGAATAGTGCAAAATACTTTTCCCAGTAAATAGCCGCTGGCCACTTTATTGGTGAAAATTGTAATCGTTTTTTTACGGGTAAGTGATGGCGGTATTATATTCTTACTTCGTCGCTATACAGAGAATGCTTAACTCACTGTCTAGTAATTTGAATGTGTTTTACATAAGTACATATAAAAATATTTTACAGTTTATTCCTGCCCACTTTTTTGGGAGAATGTTATCCAGTCTAATTCAGTATTAACTACGCCCTTACAGTATCTAAGTCTTATACCTGGACACGGCAGATTCACCCTATTGCCGACTGATGTTTTGTTAGTTGAAATACTTGCCTTTTATTGCCAGTTTCAAATATATCATTACTATAATAAATATAATTAATAACAATCAAGTTCAGTACATTCTTATTTATAAATTTGTGTGTTATTCAAAGTGTCATACATGGCAATCGAATCCATAACACTCGGCATAGAAAAGTGCTATTTAAGCACTTCACAAAAATTTTCACGAAACTTTCCGTGTGGTGACGGAGTAAGAATACTATTCACCACCCCATATTTTACCCGTGGGTGATCGTACGAGACGACTAAGGGATATAAAACGCATATAACATCTATGCGAGAGAAGGAAAATTCGAAACAAAACCCTATACCAACACGTCTGACCAGCGCGGTACAGTAGGTTAATTTCCCTCCCATTACGGAGGAGGCCCGAGTCCAGCTGTGAGACATTTATGGGCTGTGATGATGATGATGGTGATGATTTAAACAACCATACTATCAATACTGTTATCGCTGTGTGATAGCGGCATCGAATACTACCAACACTCTTATTTTGCCCGTGGATGTCGTAAAAGACGAATAAGAGCCTTATAATGACTTGGGCCAACTCTATCTGATGCCGTTTAGTCCACAATTACATTCTCAAAGAGAGTTGATGTCTGGCAAGCGACCAGTCATAAAACTATATGCCAATAACTTTTACCAATATGTACTATGAAAGAAGAGTATATATTGTATCGACCCAAAGTAATTGGGATAAGAGTAGGAGAATGATGATGATGATCATCAATACTGTTATCAAAGGATTTCATTACATTTCTTTTTTGTTGCTTATAGTGGCAAAAGGCAAGCAGCACACTTGATGCTGTTGTTAAGTGTTTCAGCCGCCCATTGACCTTTGCAATACCAGGGTAAAGCTAAGCTGCTGTTTACTAATGAAAACCCACCCAGGAAGTTGAGCTGCCGGCTCTATCGCTCATCCAATGAAGCGCAACAGCATATTTCCACTCAGACGTCGATTTTCTGCGAGAATATAGTTCTACCACGGACGAACCCGCCCGCCGCAGTAGACAGAAAGGTTTACCATCATTACATAGAAATCATCATCATTCTCCTACTCTTATCCCAATTGCTTGGGGGTCGATAATATGTACTCTTCTTTCATAGTGCATATTGTAAAAGTTATTGGCAATAGTTTTATGACCGGCCGCTTGCCAGACGTCAACTTTCCTTGAGAATATAATTGTTGACCAAACGGCATTAGATGGAGTTGGCCCAGGTCGTTATAATCATGGTCACCGAAGACAAAGATCGGGTACCGGTGGCCAGCTCACACGGCGAAGAGAGGTGTTTGCAGGGTGGGTCTATGGGGTTGAGCGCCGCCTCTTCCGTCCCCTCGGACCAATTAGGCGGGGCGCGACCGCTTCCATAGTCGACCACAAAAAACAAGGTCTTTATAATTATTACATAGAAATAAAACAAATAAAATGTTTAAAATATATTACAATCTGTCATTATGAATTTACAAATAGTCTTAAAATAAAAATTAATAAAAAACCCACTACAATTTGATACAACGTTTCATTGTAAACATACAATTTTGCCAAGCTTATAATTCTATTCATTTGAAATTATTTTAAAAACAGTTGCTATTTTATTATTCGTGTGTTTACAATAATTTTCTTTTAAACTACAGTTAGAATACACATGTACGTGTAATTACGGAACGAGAATACGAATATTATTAATCTATTTTACTTGTATAACATGACTAAGAGATAAATAAGGTTCTTGAACTCTTCATAATTATCGTTTTTTTATGTTCTATTGAATATATCATCTTCGTCATATTTTCCGTGTGGTGACAGAGTAAGAATACAATTCATCACCCCATATCTTACCCGCGGGTGATCGTACAAGACGACTAAGGGATATATAACGCACATAATATCTATGCAAGAGAAAGAAAACTCGAAACAAAACCCTATACCAACACGTTTGACCAGCGTGATGTAGTAGGTCGATTTCCATCCCATTATGGAGGAGGCTCGAGCCCAAGAGTGGGACACATATGAGCTGAGATGATGATTGAATATATCTAAAAAAAAATCTATGTAGTAGCGGTTACGAATACTTCCGACGCTTGCTTTGCTCATGAATGTCGTGGAGAATGACTAAGAGCTTTATATCAATCTGAATCAAATCCACCTGATGCCGTTTGGTCAACAATTACATTCTTCTAGGTTAACATCAGGTAGCCCGGTTATAAAACTATTCCAATATTTACGAAGGAAAATTATTTATTGCGTCGACCGTAATTGGGATAAGAGCAGAGGAATGAAGGTGAAGCTGTTCTACAGAATAACAATACCCAACCTCTTACTCTCTCGTGGTAGTTGTTAGAGACGAATAAATATAACTAAATTTTCCATATAGTAGCAGAGTAAGAATAAAATTCACCACCCCTTAAATCTCTGTTTTTATGTATATTACTGATTTTATCTCAGCATAGGCCGCGCCGAGACGTGACGGTGATGGTAAAATCACGGCTAGTGACGTGGTGATGGACTAGAAATATACATACATACATACATATCATCACGGTAGGCAGAGAGAACAGAGTGCGAGAGAACTCTATCCTTGCATACTTTACTCGCTTCCTCAACATTCATAATTCTCTTAATACACGCTCGCGGGTTTCGGAGACTCTTGACTCCACCTTCCTTCAGTACATGACCGATCTGGTCTAGGTAGGTGAGTCTCGGTCTCCCCCGGTACCTACATCCTTCCACTTTCGCATTGTATATCTTCTTAACCAGACGTTCGTTCGGCATTCTTTCCATATGTCCAAAACTTCGGAGCATTCCCTTTCGCATCTTTACACCAATACTCTCTTTCATACCAACTATCTCTCTCTTATGTTGTCGTTACGAATGCGGTCGGTCAGCCTAACTCCACAGATTTTCCGTAGAGATCGCATTTCGACCGCATTAATTTTACTTTCATACTCTTTTCTACATACCCAACTCTCGCTTCCATACAGTAGTGTTGGGACAAGCACTGCGTTATGTATTGCTATACGTGCCTTCTGGCTTAGGTGGTGGCTACCGAGAAGTTGCCCCAACGCTCCGTTCACTCTATTTCCCGCATTCACTCTTCGCTCTATATCAGTGGTGTACATTCCATCTCGGCTAAATCCACATCCAAGATATACAAATTCATCCACTTGCTCTAGTACATCATTACCTATTGTTCCTCTTACAGCTGTTCTGGCTTGATCTCTTTCAAAGACCATTATTTTGGTTTTGCTCATTTTTTATTCACGCGTAGACTCCTTTTCTTACAATCTTCTATCATTGTGTCGACTAGGGTCTGCAGGTCAGTCGCTGACTTTGCCAGCAGGACTGCATCATCTGCATAGAGCAGAGCAGTGACCACTGAGTCGCCTATCTGGACTCCCACATTCATATCGTTCAACCTTTGGAGACATTTATCCAGATATATGATAAACAGCCTGGCTGACAGAACGCACCCCTGCTTAACGCTGATATTGACGTCAAACCAAGGCGACATTCCATCATCCAGCCGCACACAGGCTCTACAGCCCATGTAACTGGACTGCACAGCCCGTAACAGTTTACCGTTAATACCATACTCCGGTAAAATGTCCCAAAGTTCCTTTCGTACAACCGTGTCAAATGCTCTCTCTAGATCCACAAGACTGCAGAAAACCCTCTGACCTAGAACCAGATGCTTCTCCACAATGTTGCGCAGAGAGAACACTTGATCCATGCATCCCCTTCCACTCCTGAAACCTTGTCTCACACAGTAAACCATCGGACACCATCCTCATTCTCATTCTAGAAATGTAATACGCATATAACATCTATGCAAAAGAAGGAAAACTTGAAATGTACTTATACCAAACCGTCTCACTAAAGTGGTACAATAGGAAAATTTTCTTCTGTTTTAGAGGAGGCTTGAGATCATCAGTGGGATGTGTATGAACTGATATGATAATAGAATCATCGGAAGAGAAAGATAATGCTCTATCAAGATATCTCACAAGCGTGCAAGATTAGGTTACTATCCCTCCATTAGGGTACGGCCAAACCTGCGCGTCTAATACGCGGGACGCGAGACGCGAAACGCGAGCGTCTAAAACGCGTACAATAAGTCTCACGCCGTGGTCGCTTAGATGTTCATGGCGCCATAAGATATCACGGGTAGCGTCCGGTAGCGTCTGTCGCGGGGCTGACACTCCCGTTTCTCAGTCGCTTTGGTCGCGCAGGTTTAGGCGTACCTTAATGTAGAAGATTTAAACATGTTCGTAAAAATTTTATGAGCTGATATATAAATGAGAAGGACTTTATAATAAGTCATCATATTTCTTTTCTTTTCCTACATGTGCTATCAGTTACAACCGTTCTTCCATGGATTTCTATATACGAAATTTATTATAGAAAATTATAGACTAACTAGCTTCTACCCGCGATTTCGCCCGCTTAAAAGGTAACTTTCCTAAAGTTTTACATCCTCTATTTTTATTTTAACCCTTAAGGGTAATTTTTTTACACAATTTTAATGTCAAATTTATTTATATCTAATCAATAGCCTAAAAATAAGTTTCAAGAATCGGACTTTAAAAATGACGATACTTCCTTACAACTTTTCATCCCTCTGTACAACCTTTTTTTCATTAAAAAGTAGCCTATGTCCTTTATCAGGCACTAGACTATCTGTGTACCAAATTTCATTTAGATCAGTTAAGTAGTTTTGGCGTGAAAGAGCGACAGACAGACAGACAGAATTACTTTCGTATTTATAATAATAATATTAAATTCGACATAACAATTTATTTCCTACAAATTATCACTAAAATTTTAAAAACTAAATGAGTTTTTAAAATCCTTTAAAAGATTCCTTCAGATAAAAAGATCAGCTAAAAAGAAAATCTTGCACGATTTACTTTCCTGAAAAGCTATTTGTGAGACTGGATTTATGAGAGGAAACTCAGATTTAAAAGGCAGGTAAAAGGTTTTTATTTCAATGGAATATTACGCTTTTAAAAATCTTTCTATATCCAATATGATACTGCACAGATGGTGTAGTAGTTACTATACCAATTGTCGCGCGTTCGATTCCCAGGCAGTACAATACTTTATCTGATCCACGAATTAATTATTGTCTGGGGAGAGAGAGGGTTTTAAAAATATTTGAATCTTTGCCGAACGAACGTCTGGTTAAGAAGATATACAATGCGAAAGTGGAAGGATGTAGGTACCGGGGGAGACCGAGACTCACCTATCTAGACCAGATTGGTCACGTACTGAAAGAAGGTGGAGTCAAGAGTCTCCGAAACCGGCGAGACTGTATGAAGAGAATTATGAATGTTGAAGAAGCGAGTGAATTATGCAAGGATAGAGTTCTCTGGCACTCTGTTCTCTCTGCCTACCCTGCAAGGGATATAGCGTGATGATATGTTTGTATGTATGTAGGTATGTGTTGAATCTTTCGTTAAGCAGTTCTGATCCTGGATTTTAATTAATGAATATTTAATAATTTTTCAGTACCACACACTGTTTCTTCTATATTGAACCCATAAACGTTCTTCTGGCTCAGTTCTTCCACAGTATCGGACTATTCAGATAATTTACCATATTGTAAACATATGCCTTAGTATTTTACGACATCTACGAGTTAGAAAGTCTGTAGTAAATTATATCCTCCGTTATCACACGGACATACACAAACACTGGGAAAGACACTTTTTTATAAACTGATGAAATAATAACAAAAGATAAGAGAATAAACTATTCTTTTTAATAAACATTAACTTAAACTAATTAATCAAAGTGATACTTTTATGGGAGGGATTTGCAATTCTAATCGGCAAGCTTTTGTGGCGTAAAGTTCGCGAAAAAAGAGCTTAAACTACTAATATCGCATATTAATACACATTTCTAAAACAAGAAGTATAGAGTTTTTTTTTTTTTTTTTTTTTTGTTGTGGCTCTGTTTATACTTAAGCCAATGTCAAAGTTAAGTTGCAGCTTCTTCTTCTTCTTCTTTTTATGTATTGGCAATCAGCTACTTATAAGAGCCATTTTTGCCAGTGTCGAGTTATAATTATCTTCACGTTCTTAATCTCTTCAAGTTAGTCATTGTCTGTCAGTCAGTCGAATTGTCGCCATCAACACTGCTATGGTGACACTGTTAATGGTATGTTGTAGGAATTTTGATGGAAAACGAAAACGTTGTAAAGCACTTTTATATGATATTCACTACATCCCAGCTGTTCTGTCACATCATATTACATAAAACACCATAAAAATTATCTAATATAACACGTTAAAACACTAAGATATCGAATATAATACAAGAGCACCACATGACGTTTTAGATTCCCGCCAAAAGTCTCGTATAGAGTTTTACTCTATAGATTTACATTGCTTTTTACATAGTGTTGCGGGTATATTCTTCTACTCGCAGCTAGATGGCGCAATACAAAAAAAACACAAATATTACGTGATAGTTCGGTGACCAATCACAGTCGAACGTCGTTGGCACAGGACTTGGAATCGCGCGCGGTATTCGCGCCTTTTTTCAAATTTTTAATTTTTTTTTTTTTTTTTTTTGTTGTGGCTCTGTTTATACTTAAGCCAATGTCAAAGTTAAGTTGCAGCTTCTTCTTCTTCTTCTTTTTATGTATTGGCAATCAGCTACTTATACGAGCCAATTTTGCCAGTGTCGAGTTGTAATTATCTTCACGTTCTTAATCTTTTCAAGTTAGTCATTGTCTGTCAGTCAGTCGAATTGTCGCCATCAACACTGCTATGGTGACACTGTTAATGGTATGTTGTAGGAATTTTGATGGAAAACGAAAACGTTGTAAAGCACTTTTATATGATATTCACTACATCCCAGCTGTTCTGTCACATCATATTACATAAAACACCATAAAAATTATCTAATATAACACGTTAAAACACTAAGATATCGAATATAATACAAGAGCACAACATGACGTTTTAGATTCCCGCCAAAAGTCAATTTTTAATTTTTAAATACAATTCACATTCCATTTTTTTCTTCAATATTATATAGCTTTACGGGCAAAATTATCTTGTGTATGTTTCATACTGATTTTATTATAGGCAACACGTCGTATTAATAAAAGTCAATACGTCTACTTAATTTGCTTCATCAAAGAACATACAGGACTTTTGACGAGAATTTGAAAACGTCATGTGGTGCTCTTGTATTATATTCGATATCTTAGTGTTTTAATGTATTATTATATATTAGATAATTTTGATGGCATTTTATGTAATGTGATGCGGCAGAACTACTGGGATGTAGTGATTATCATATAAAAGTGCTTTACAACGTTTTCGTTTTCCATCAAAATTCCCACAAGATACCATTAACAGTGTGGCCATAGCACTGTTGATGGTGACAATTTGACTTAGACAATGACTAACCTGAAAGACGACTACTGTATAGAACGTGATGACGTGACATTGGGACTTTTGGCGGGAATCTGAAACGTCATGTGGTGCTCTTGTATTATATTCGATATTTTAGTGTTTTAACGTGTTATATTAGATATTTTTTATGGTATTTTATGTAATGTGATGTGACTGAACTGCTGAGATGTAGTGAATATCATATAAAAGTGCTTTACAACGTTTTCGTTTTCCATCAAAATTCCCACAAGATACCATTAACAGTGTGGCCATAGCACTGTTGATAGCGACAATTTGACTTACTGACGGACAATGACTAATCTAAAGACACTAAAAACTTGAAGATAATTATAACCCGACACTGGCAACAATGGCTCATTTAAGTATAGCTGATTGCCAATACATAAAAAGAAGAAGAAGAAGAACCTGAAAGACTAAAAACGTGAAGATATTCATAACTCGACGCTGGCACCAATAGCGCGTATAAGTAACTGATTGCCAATACATAAGAAGAAGAAGAACATACAGACGTAATGATTACGCAAATGTAAGTAAAACTTTTTCCGTATGTTTACTACACACTCTTTATTTTGCATGAAATGGAACAAAATTATGTTGTAAAATAATATATAGAAATTCCTAGTACTACAAATAAAGAGTACACCTATTTTATTTTAGATACAAAAAAAATAAACATTTTTAGTGTAAAAAAAGTAATATGTACACTTCTTTGTCAATGTCATCGTTGGTCGTATGACAAATGAAATGTTTGCCAAGTGTTATAATAATAAAATATCAATATATTACTCCTTATTACAACGTCTCCATATGTTTTTAAAAGAAGTAACATTTCTCATATTCATTTTTTCAAATTAGTAATGGACTCAGAACTCGGGTACAAGTTACATTAGAAATTACAAATCATTATCAAATCAATATGTGACCTCTTTAATAAAAGAAATCATGCTTTTTAAAAAGAGACATCTTTTTCCACTAAATCTAATCAAGCAGCCTATTAACATTTACCTTTAACGTTTTTTTTTAATTGACGCTCATAGGATTTCACCCAAAACTCAATTTAAATTAAGTTTGACGAACTAAGAACTTAAACTCTAGGAAGTTAAACGAGTTAAATTTGTTTTTTGAAATTGGCCTTTCGAATTTTCGTTTATGTTGGTTTAGGGTTCACGTTATTTATGCCTTCTCTTCTTCTTCTTCTTCTTATATATTGGCAATCAGCTACTTATATGAGCTATTGGTGCCAGTGTCAAGTTATAAATATCTTCACGTTTTTAGTCTTTCATGTTATACTATTTCCTTCTTCTTCTTCCATACAGACTAATGTCAACCATTTGACAACTATTTCTATTATGTTTTTTTAATAATATTTATTTCTGGCAATAGATACGAAGTCAATTACATTGTTAACAATCTAAATATTGTATATGCAAGTACTGTACCTGACTTAAAGCATAATATTCTACTGATTCATATCAAGTAGTGTGTTCATTATCACTACGCAACAGTAAATCAAGTCGTTACCATTAATTGGGCGCTGACAAAAAAATTAATAATTCCACTGGTAATAATATTGTATATATATATATATATATATATATATATATATATATATATATATATATATATAATAAAATGCACGTAAGCAACTGTTATGCTATACTTTTACTACACTATAGTACTTTCTCTGTAGTACATTAAATAAAATATCAGCAAAATTATTCAATATTATAGTATAAAACACTTTATGTATTGAATATACCACATGATATTTTCATGTTCCCGTCAAAACTCCCTGACAGCTAATCTGTCACTTGTGTTGCTGTATCTTGTGGATGTAAGATAATGAAAATATCTTTTTTTATTTTAGATACATACACTAGAGGTGGGAAATTTAATTTTATTTACTTATACCCCCTTTGATTTCATTGATTACTCAAATATTTATTAATTGGAGATCTGTTGCTAAATGACATTCTGTTATAATTTAACTATGGCAATACATCGGCGAAATCTGCATTTAATTTAATTCTATAAAGTAGTTTTTGTGTTATACAAATCTAGATGTATAGACATGCAAAAATACAGAAAGAATTGTTTTGGTTTCTGTTAATTTCATCTCATCATCATCTTAGCTGGCCATGGATGTCAAAAAAGTGGTATCAGTTGCCGACCCATTGGCGATGGGGCAAATGGCATTGGGGAGGGATGGATGGGGAGGAGGGATACGTGTGTTATGGGGCCACGCGCTGCCCTTCCGTTTCCTCGGATGAAAAGGACGGCGTGTGTCCAGATTATAACCTACCAAAAAAATCATCATCTTAGCTTATATACGCCCCACTGCTAGACTCAAGGCTCCGCTACACTAGGAGGGAAATTGACTTACTACGCCACGCTGGTCAAACGTGTTGATATAGGGTTTAATTTCGAGTTCTCCTTCTCTTGCATAGATGTCATATGCATATTTTATCCCTTAATCGTCTCTTACTATCACCCACGGGAAAGATATGGGGTGGTGAATTGTATTCTTACTCCGTTACTCTAATAAAGACAATTTATATTATTTTTTCTTTAATATCGAAAATGTACGAACATTGATCTTACTTTATTATTTTATTATAAGTTAAATAATAATTATTATTATTATTTATTTATTACCATATGAACATTACAAAAATATATGGGACGCTCTGGCTCCTACTCAAATTACAAACTGTGTTGCAAGAGCCAGTGTCCTCCCCACTACAAAGACACATTTTTATACTTACATTATACATTTATATACCTAATGTCATCATTCGCCCATTCTTATCCCAATTACTTGGGGTCGATACTATATCTACTCTTCTTTCATAGTACATATTGTAAAAGTTACTGGCAATAGTTTTATGATCGGCTGCCTGCCAGACGTCAACTCTCCTTGGGAATGTAGTTCTTGAGCAAACGCCATAAGATGGAGTTGGCCCAGGTCGTTATAAAGTTCTTAGTCGTCTTTTACGACATCCACGAGCAAAGTAAGGGTTGGTAGTATTCGTAGACGCTACCACAGATTTATATAATGTATAGATAGATATCCTTAATTACAACAATTCAATATAATTATATTCTTATTTTATATTGGAGAGATAGGATATTTTGAAACAAATCCGTGATAGCCATTACACTCGCGTTGGGCTCTCGGTCATATTCTAGTGTAGTCCTGAGCGAGGGCGAATTTAATCAGAATCGATTGTAAGGTTTATAGAAATCTAAAAGAGGTTCTACAGAAAATATAATACTAGTATTTTTCCAGAAGAATGTACAAGATAACCAGCAGTAGTGAATAAAAATTTGTAACACAATGGATTTATATAAAACAACTAACGAGCATAAATTACATTCAGTAAATTTGAGTATAAGAAATCGTGCCCAGGCCAGGTACAGAGAATTTACTGGTTAGAATATTTATAGAGGAAAATTGATGAAACACGAGAGATTTATTATGTTGGACACACTATATTTCACTATTACGCATATTAGGTTTCTGTTAGATTTCGGCGAGCGTGCTGAAAAGGCTAGCTAGCTACATCAGAATTATATTTGCAAAAAAATATACAGCATCGTTCAGCTTTTTTATTGAATATTGTTCATTCTACCAAAGCAATCAAAACTAAGTTATTTGTCTGCTATCAAAATATTAAATTATTGCTTAGATATTTTTGTAATGAATCAAAATTTAAAAAAAATGTAATAACAATTAAAAAATATATACAAAGTTAAGAAGTTACAAGCTTTTGAAGTCTGAGTGGGGCATTTTCTATCCCTTTCTCACACAACTCTGTTTGTTTAGGGCAGATGCAGATTAGTATGGAGATTACGACGATGACGTCACAATGTATGTATTGTTCTCTCTGTCTAATTAATAAATTTGAATTCTTATAGCTAATAATAGCTAATTTAAGATTAGTATAGAGATTACGACGTTGACGTCACAATGTATGTATTGTTCTCTCTGTCTAATTATAATAAAATTTCAATTCTTATAGCTAGTAGTAGCTAATTTATATAGTTTTTACTAGGCATGTTATGGAGATCCGTAACCTTAACCGAAATTATCGAATATCCGAATTGAAAACATATTCGAACCGATTTAAAATTTTCTGAATTATATCGGACAGGGCCGGTGTCTACATGAAACACCTTACGACAAGTCTTCTTTCAACCAGCTGAAGTGAGAGCCTAAACGTAAGCCGTAAGGTAATACGATTATCACTACATTTAGCATTTTTCTTTTACAGTTCCCTAAAAATCCAATATCCGTAATCGATATGATCTTTTTTTTTTTACGGTGGGCTATGGAGGTGGTCACGCCCCACCAAATCAGTCCGGGGCGATGGAAGAGACGGCGCGCAACCCTATAGATCCACCCAGCAAAGCGCCGCTCTTCACTGTGAAAGTGGGCCACCAGAAACCGATGAAGCGAAATCATCAAAACCCGATATAATGTTGTTCTAATAGCCTTATTCGTATCCAGATCCGAATCTACATATGCGCAACATCCCTAGTTTTTAGTCTACTTCATATGTACGCCATAAAAAGTAACTAATGTTCTCATAATCACATCAACGCATTTAATTCAGTTGCCATTCATATATCGCTTGCCCAGAAGAATAGTGACACAATTCAAAAAAGCTAAATTTTTCAGGAGGGTCAAAATAAGTATTTCCCTTTGTCAGCTCAGTTCAGCAACGATTCCAAATGCACGAACGTCAGCATAATATCCTTAAGAATGACGAGAAAAGTTGATAGGGAGAACTTATAATATTAACACCCCTCCAACATCAAAAAAATTAAATTAATTGAAAATTGTAATTTTTAGAGTTGTGACCGCTATTCTTCCAGGCAAGCGATATATTATATCGCGGAAAGGAATAGCAATTATTTCGTACGAGAATCGGTCCTTTCCAGTTACATACAGAACCGTCAGATGACTTCGATTACCCATTATAAAGTAAATAAGTCAGTAACAGAACTACTATAAAAGTCAACACGATTCAAGTCAAGTATACAAACTCCCTATGTGACGCTGGAATAAGATATCAACTGTAGACAGCTAAGTGTCGCACCAGAAGAGTACATATCAGGTCTCTCCTGACAAAACGTATAACCTTTTCACTTCAATTACCAACCGTCCTGCCAAGCGTAGCTATTAGGGCGCTATCCCCTCATTCCTGAAGCCTATGTCTAGCAACAGATAGCAAAGCAAAAGGCTAAAGGACGACGTTATTGATCATAGTTATCATCATATCAGCTTATCTATGTCCCACTGTTGGGCTCGTGTCTCCTCCATAATAAGAAGGAAATTAACTTACTATACCACGCTGGTCAGACGCGTTGGTATACCTAAAGATCGGGTACCGGTAGCTTGCTCGCACGGCGAAGAGAGGCGCTTTGCAGCTGGGTCTATGGGGTTACGCGCCGCCTTTTCCGTCGTCCCGGACGCGCTTCAGAGCGAGGTAACGTCGCATGAGTCATGTTCTTTCTTGCGTGCAGCCAGCTCCATCGAATTATAAGACGTTGTCACGTCAAAAAATGTGCAAAAAAAAAATTAACATTTAATTTAGTAACTCTCATAGTTAAAAAATCTAAAAAAGAAACCCTAACATTTATTATAGCATTAAATTTACCCACATTTCTACATATACATATAATTCTGGGCAATTTTAAGGTCTATATAGGAGTTGAATCTAAAAGGGGTCATTTGGCCGTAATTCACGTCATTTACTATTTGATTACAGTAATTAGAGCGCGAAGGTTTGTTTCAAAGCAATGTTTATGCTCGCCGATCCAATAATTAGACGATTGTGGATGAATGACTAAACTATCGTTAATTTGTTCGTTAATGGAGATACTATCGTCAATTCCCTTTTGTGTGATTCAAATACTGTACTATATTTAGTTACTATTAATTATCTGTGGTAGCGGCTAACAATACTACCAACCTTTATTTTTTTCAAACTGTGAGACATGTGGCAAGGTCTAAAATTTTTATCATGTGCTGGTGGAGTTGGAGTGTTCAGTATGAGATAGATAGGCAAAAGAAGAATTATTACATTGTTGAATTTTAATAGAAAAGATATTGGCATGTATCATAAAATCCTAACATCACCTATGTCAAGAAAAGCGGCAAAAATTGTATATATATGTATATATATATATATATATATATATATGTATATATATATATACAAGGTGGAGACGACCATACGACAATAATTTTAATCTAGTGTATCTGATGACTTGCCTAGCCTGTATACAAACTTTGAATACAATATGTCGTATAGTTTAGCCGCAGCACATTACTTTGTATTATTAACAATTTCCACACTCTGTATAAAAATTAAAATTATTCGCCTATCACTAAGAGATCAATGAGCTCCCGCGCCGCATCGGTATAAACTAATATGAAACTAGTACCTACATATCGCCATGTTTACCAGTTCAAGTCTTCCCCAAACGTAATACATATCAATGCATATTATACCTTATTCCTAAATCTTAAGATCCATACATATAAACCGTGTCATCAGACTTAGATGAGAAATTTAAAACTACCTAATGCGGCTTAATGAAAGAAGACCTCGGTCTCATGTTCAAAACTATTATAATAGGTCTGTAGGTCAGTGTGCCATCGTGATCCTGTGACGTGAATGTGCGTAATTAGACGCTTACTTTGTGTTAGAATAGTATTTCTTTCTCATTTACAATGCCTCGTTATAATTACACAGCTTCGGGTATACAGATATGATTTTAATTTATGGAGAATATCACGGAAATGCAGCTTTAACCATACGTACGTACCGAAAGAGATATGGAAACACACGTGTTTGTACTACCAATGGCCGGACTATTGTGCAAGCTGTCCAGAGGTTACGGGATAATCAATCCTTACTGCCTCATATGGATAGTGCTCCTTCGCGTGTAAGAGTCACCCTAGATGAACAAATTTTAAATTATTTTTCTCGCAAATTTGACAGAGGTTGATAATGTGGAGAACTTAAAAAAAGGCATTGTACGATCTTTCGACAAGTTAAAATACATCGCCGTCAATGGCGACCTGTTAACAAGAGTTCGAAATAATATTTTAAGACGATATAATTTGTGCGTACGGGTCCATGGCGCACATATCGAAAATTTAAAAGTTTAACGACCAAGTGAATTATTAAAGTTATCGTGATTATTTTAATAATATTGAATTTTATTTATTTAATAATGAATAGCACCCAAACATTAAGTGTATGTATTTACCTACGTTTCGAAGTTGTAACATATGATACCACAAGGTCACTCGCCGCTTGCCGACCACAGGTTAGTGAACTAATATTTACAAACGGTGTTCTATTTTGTTTCAATATTTATGATAAAAAGTTTGTTTGAAAAAATTATTTTTTAAATATGCATGCGAGGACTTTTTTAATAGTTTCAAAATATTCCTATACACTAGTATTGACGGTGTTTTCATTTATTGTCGTATTGACGTCTCCACTCTGTATATATATATATATATATATATATATATGTGTATATATATATATATATATATATATATATATATATATATATATATATATATATATATATATATATATATATATATATATATATACATATATATATATATGTGTGTGTGTGTGTTTGTGTGCGTGTCGGAGAGCGTGATATTTAATGGACAATATTAATGGAATGTCAAGCAATCGGTTTCATTATTTTAGTTATCCTTTAGTTTATTAATTTTCATCATTGCTTGAGTGTGTTTAGTTGTGACACGATTAAATACGATAGAAGGTAGTTAAATATAAACAACCGTTAGATATTTTACTTTTGAAGTGAGACGTGCCTTCATATAAGAAATCTATGAGCGTTAGTAGCGATCGGTTGTATCGAGCCACAACTGACCTCACTGCATTACATGTTATTATTTTACATGGTGTTGGTGATAATATTGTCTTTAATATTGCCTCCCGATTTATCTTGTGATAAAAGTTAGGTAGGCGAACTAGAAAATGAAGATCTGACGCGCTCCCGCGCTGAGATCTGCAGCTTCCGCTAACATAAATGTATATATAATTATATATATATATATATATATATATATATATATATATATATATATATATATATATATATATATATAAATGTATACTACTAAGTTTAGTACTTACTTACTTAGCTAGTAACTATTCTGAGAGATACGATGGGACTGTGATATGTATTTGTGTACAAATGTCCCTAAATAAGGTTAAATAAAAAAAAAACCCTTACTTTGCTCGTGGATGTCGAAAACGACGATAAAGAGCTTTATATCGACCTGGACCAAGGCCTCCAAATGCCGTTTGGTCAAAAATTGCATTCCCCAAAAAAGGTTAACGTCAGGCAAGCAGCCGGTCATAAAACTATTGCTAATAACTAATAAACAGTGCGATAGCAGCAGAGCAGGTACATATTGTGTCGACCTTTCATTTTTTTTTTCTCGCAAGGTCATGGTCATGGTCCATGGATGTGGTCGCGCCCCGACCAAATCATCCGGGGCGACAGAAGAGGCGCCACGCAACCCCATGGACCCACCCTGCAAACACCTCTCTTCACCGAGCGAACGGGCCACCGGTACCCGATTTGTCTTCGGTGGCCCGCCCGGCGGCTTACCCTTGCGGGTTCCTCTCTCATGTCGATGCCCCGACAGCTTTGGCCGTCGGGGCGTCGCCCTACGCGGTGGCCTCACGTCGGGTGACCGGACAATTCCCCGGTCCGGTCACCCTAAGCCTCGGTTAGGGCGGCATCAGGCGCAGATACTCGCGCCTGCGCCGTCCCGGCCGCTGGCGGCGGCCCGGGACGGCGCCGGATCCACCCGGACTCGTTCCGCGGCCTCCTTCTGCGAGATGAGAGCCTCGCAGAAGGCGGCGATCGCGTCCCAGTTCCTCATGCTGTCGACCATCGCTTTCGCGACAGCCAGCAGCGTCAGGTCGGCACCGATGACAGCGACGAGGTCACAGCATTGTCGGGCCCAGGTCACGCAGACCTCCAGCGTGTGTTGCGTCGTGTCCTCGTCACTGCCGTACTGGTGGCAGGACGGAGTCGACTCCCTCCGTGCGATCTTGTGTAGGTATTTGCCGAAGCACCCGTGCCCCGACAACACCTGCACCAACCGGAAAGAGAGGACTCCGTGGCGCCGCTCCATCTACTTCGTCAATACGGGCCGGAGAGCCTCTACGTACGGAAAGAACACCATGCCTAGGCCTCTCTAGCCGCGTGGCCCAGCGAGCGATGACGTCTCGGCGGGCGATCTCGCGCCAGGTGGCTATCTCGCTTAGCGATGGGTAGCCACCCTCGTTGCGCACTGAGGTCAACCGCTGGTAGAGGTCGGAGAGCATCTCCACTTCTATGTCCCACGGGGGTGTCCCGGCCAACACGCATGCCGCCTCGGTCGACACCGTGCGGTATCCGTGGATGGCTCTGACCGTCATGATTCTCTGAGGGCGCCACAGAAAGGCTCTCAGCCGGAGGGTCAGCGACCTCACCCACACGGGTGCGCCGTACATGGTCATCGAGCGGATCACCCTCGCATACAGCCTTCGGCCCTCAAAGCTGGGTCTGCCCACGTTCGGCATGAGAAATGATAGGGTGGACGCCGTGCCGACCAGCCGGGGAGCAATTCGGCGAAAATGCTCCCAGAACGCCCATCGCCCGTCCAGCACCAGGCCCAAGTACTTTATATGGGCCTGGGTACTGATGTAGATGGAGTTGACGACCATCGAGGCGTCGAAAGGCGGCCTTACACGGGGCCCATGGAATAAGAGGGCCTCCGTCTTGTTTAGGGCCACCCTGAGCCCCAGCGCCTCGATTCGCCTGACCATCTCCTCGGTGCCGAGAGTGGCCAGGCCCGCCACCTCTTTGAGTGTCCTGCCCTGGGCTGTGACGAGCGTATCTTCAGCATAGCATATCAAGCTCAGCCTGGGAGGGAGACTCCCTCGCAACGCCCAGTCGTACCTGATGTCCCACAGAGTCGGCCCTAGAACCGACCCCTGTGGAACACCGCACGACATGGGCGTCCGCACAATGTCCCCTGCGGGACCCGCGCAGAGGCCGCTGCGCCCCTCCAAATAGTCCTCCACCAGCCGCCTCAGGTACAAAGACACCCCATGAAATCGGAGCGCCTCCCTGATGCAGCTGAATGGCAGACTATTGAATGCGTAGGCGATGTCCAACGACACCGCCAACAGTACTCCTCCGCCGGTGACAGCCTCCGCGGCCGTCTGCCTCAGTCGTAGCAGGGCCCCGAAAGTCGAACGCCCCCTTCTAAAGCCGAATTGAATGTCCGACAATCGGGCCCCTCCTCGCCCAGGTGCTGGACGATGCGGGCAGCGAGGATGCGCTCCCACCCTCCACATCGTCAAGGAGCACGATGGGCCTGTAGGCCAACGGCGAATCCGGGGGCCGTCCCAGCTTTGGCAGGAGAACCAACCTCCCCTCCTTCCAGCACTCAGGGAACCATCTAGACGCCAAACAAGCGTTGTACAATTGCCTGAGGCGAGGCTCGAGGTGCTCGAGGAGCGATGTCAGCACCCGGACTGGTATTCCGTACGGGCCGGGGGCCGTGTTGGCGGAACGGATCCTCGCCACAGCCGCCCCCACTTCCGACTCCGTCACGGATATTGTGTCGACCCTAAATAATAAGGAAAAGAGCGGGAGAATGATAACGATTTAGCTAGTATTATCAAAAAAAAGATATGTAGTTTTGAAATATACGCATATAACTGTACTTACACACTTAAACTGTCGGCCACAACCTGTCTATGAAGAAAAAACAAGAAGAAGAAGAAAGATTAGGGCAAAATACACTAACTAAACATATTCTATATTTAGAAATAATAATTTCAATAATAGATAGGTGTAAATAGTTCTAATTTTTGCCACAATCTAACAAGATAGAGGGGTAAAACAATGCCCCTCACTGGGTCTGATCACAGCGCGTCAATAGCTGTGGCATGATGAATAATCGAGGTCGCTTTATTAGCTAAGTAACTGCTTTCCATGTGGTGACGGAAAAAAATACTATTCACCACACCACCGTGATCGTACGAGACGACTAAGGGATATAAAACGCATATAACATCTATGTGAGAGAAAGAAAACTCGAAACAAAACCCTATACCAACACGTCTGACCAGCGCGGCATAGTAGGTTAATTTCCCTCCCATTACGGAGGAGGCCTGAGCCCAACGGTGGGACAGTTATGGGCTGTGATGTGATGTGAACTGCTGTGAAGCTATCGCGTTGTTACGACGAAATGTCTCAGAAAGTATGAGTATACGAATATAGTAACAGTATAATATATACGTATCTAGACTGGGTATACGAAAAGGTTGCTTGTCAAGAAGCACCTAGATCAACGTGAGAAAATATTTTTTCATCGACAAAATGCTTTTTTTTTTTGAGCAGTTTATAGTCTGGACATACGCCGTCCGTTCCGTCCAGGGGGGACGGAAGGGCGGCGCGTGGCACCGTAACCCAACCATATTCTCTCCTCATCGCTATTGGGCCGGCCACTGTTTCCTTGACATCCGTGGCCAGCCCGGCCGATAAAATACTTATTAATATAAAAAAAAAGGATGTAATTTCTGCATATATTTTTTAACTCTATGCTAAGGAAATAATCCTTGTATTGCGCGATACTTTACAAATACAGAATTAACGATGAAAAATTGCACACAGATTTAGAAAAACAATTTTTTGATCGTACTTATTATTGTCCTGCAGTGTGGTAGCGGCTACGAATACTACCAACCCTTACTTTGCTCGTGCATGTCGTAAAAGACGACTAGTTGCCTTATAACGACCTGGACCAACTCCATCTGAGACCGTTTGGTCAACAATTACATTCATAAGGAGGGTTGACGTCTGGCAGGCTGCCGATTAAAAAACTATTGCCAATAACTTCTACAATATTTATTATGAGAGACGAGTACATATTGTAACGACCCCAAGTAATTGAGATAAGAGTAGGAGAATGACTTATTATTGTCCTGCATGGGAATGGAACCCACGATATTGAAATATATATTTACCACTACACCATCTGATAATATGTAATTGTTAACAATTATATTGTCATTATGTTTCACTAAACCTTATTCTCCCATGTGATTTATAAAAACCAGCCGAAAGGACCACCAAATAATGGTCAACTATGGTCTTATAGGAAACTTTAAGACCAACTACTTACGCGAATACTCCAAGCGCGAGGATTACGGCATTATCTTTTCCTTTGAAGAGGATTATGGCCGACAGTCTTCAGTAGGCTGATAGTATGGTATAATATAGTGATCCTTATGTATCGGCCAATAGAGTGAATTATCACTTCTAAGTAAAAGGATATTTTGCAAGGGCACATTGCACAACTGGTAGTTTATATAATTGCTATAAAAATAAAAGACAATATAACGAATATCGATGAGAATCGTAGTTAATTACGTGGATAGTATCCGATAATGATTTACCATTGAAATAATATTCAGTTTAAAAAAGAAATTAAAAGTGCGTACGTACAAAGTACACAATTACACATGTCAGAAATGAAACTTCTTTGGCAAACAAATTTTAAATCTGTTTTACATACTTCAACCAATAGCGTGTATTTTTCTCGATCTCTCTTTCTCTCTCGCTCTATCCCTCCTCTCGCTCCATGGCTATGCGCGTTATGCGACTTTCGCCCTATTTCACTCGCTCTCAATCTTTCTCCATAGCTCTCTCCCATTTTTCGCTCCATAGCACTGTGCGTGATGCGACGTTCGCTCTATCTCACTCTCTCTCAATCGGTCTCAATCGCTCTATATTCTTGGACAAAAAGTCCTCCAAACCTCCTTGGGAATGTAATTGTTAACCAAACGATATTACGTGGAATTGCTCAATGTAAAGCTCATATTAGGTGGTTGTATCGTTTAGTATAACTCTAGCTAAGAAATTAGTGCTGAGTCGAAGCAATGAGCATTTAAAATGTGCGGAATATTTTTTCTTGTAAAGATTATGGTGATATTAAAATACAAATAAATAAAGCCGTTATTAAAGAAATCAAATGTGCACGGAATTTAGGTCTTTTTGTAGTCAGTGAATTAAAATTCACACAAGATATCAATAACAGAATTAGGACATTATCATCATCATCACAGCCCTTATATGTCCCACTGTTGCGCTCGGGCCTCCTTCGTAATGGGAGAGAAATTAACCAATTATACCGCGCTGACCGGACGTGTTGGTATAAGGTTTTGTTTCGAGTTTTCCTTATCTCTACTAGTTCTCTCTCACTTCAACTATTGCTGTGCTATTTATAGTCCTAGGTTCAAACAATATATACATGCGTACAATTTTGTGATAATCACTCTTTGAGGTCAGAAATAGCTTTTTAAAAAGCATCATGAATGTTTAATGATTCAGAAGATTAGAACCGACTAAATCTAGAATAATATACGCATCAACACGCTTTACAGACCTCGGTCAAATAAAAATTTCAACAATACTTAAGTTTCTAAGGTTCAAATCGCTTTGAACACCCCCGTTTATGAATATATAATGAGACCCTATTTGTTTTTACGCTTCAAGTATAAACAACTTCAAAACATTAATAAAGTCATTAATCACAATCGTTGTAGTTTTATTTTGAACTTTATCTACATGACAATGACTTTTTATGAATCTAGATAAGATATGATTTATTACTTCATAATATTTAAATGTTGGAAAAATATATTTTCGCAGTAGACTATACAAACACATAATTTAATGTAATGTAATTGTAGTCAGATATATAATAAGGAAACATCAAAAAGATGAAATATAAAAAAAAACATAATCGTATTATTTTGTCGTCTTTGTGTGAGACGCGTGCCATCTACCTAACAACAATAAACATATTGTACCGATTTACTATTACAATAACAATACACATACATACATACATATCATCACGCTATATCCCTTGCAGGGTAGGCAGAGAGAACAGAGTGCCAGAGAACTCTATCCTTGCATACTTCACTCGCTTCCTCAACATTCATAATTCTCTTCATACACGCTCGCCGGTTTCGGAGACTCTTGACTCCCCCTTCCTTCAGTATGTGACCAATTTGGTCTACAATAACAATAAAGGATCCAAAAACATATTTTATTTATCGCACAAAATACTATGAGACCCTTTGAATTAAGAATTTACCTGAAAATGAAAAACCTGTCGAACAACCCTGAATCCTTTAGCCTGCATTAATTTTTATTTTAAGTACTTTAGGTTTTAATATCAGGTTTACCACCAGTTGAACTTGATCAGTTGAACCATTTACATCATCCTCAGTTTTTACTCAAATTACTTCAGCTCTTATGCATGCAATTGGACCTATATTGGTATATAGGTCGAATTTTCTATAATGCGCGTATAGATAATTCAGATTCGTATTTGATTAGGTGCATTGGTATAGACTTTTATTTTGCCTTCACTTGCATAGATGGTATATCCATATTGTATTTCTTACTCGTCTTTTATAACATCCACGAACAAGACAGACGCTGATAAATTATAATCTTATTCCGTCACTATCCGGAAATTCATTTCATATAAATATCATTAAAGGAACTCCGTTGTTTCCGTGACTGGTCGTAATTTGTATCATAATGAAGGCGTGGCGTGATGCAGTAGCTCTCGTTAATTAATTAAGTAAATAAAATGTTTTAAGAGTAATAATTATTCTCTGGATCTTATTTCAATTACTTGAAATCTACGTAATATTTTCCATTCTATAAAACTTATTTGTAAACGAACCGTGGCTATTCTGTTAATACCCGACCACGATCTTAAGACCCCGATATTACGACTCATTGCGGTCACAATAACTTAAATGGTAAGTTTTATATCTAGTGGAAGTTGTTTCACAGACTTAACGCAGTGATTGGGAACGATTTCACAGAAAAGGTTTTAAAATGCAGTGGTATGTTCAGTTTCATGTTATCTAATGACCTCAAATTCTTATGAAGATATTCAAAGCGAGCTTTGATATAAGGAGTTAAAGAAATAAATAATACACTATATAATAGAGAGAGAATGCAAGTATTCCGACGAAGGCGTATAGGTAACCGTTTGAGCTGGTATTGGAACTGTGAAATGTGGTCATTATTGCGTAACCCAAATGTGAAACTCATTGCAAGATTTTGGAGACGCTCGAGCTTTTATAGTAGACATTCATTCACATTCAGCCTTTTCAGAACTCCCCGCAGTGGCAAACACTATAGTTATGCCATCAAAAAAGACTTTGGGAGAATTCTAGAAGCGAAGCCAGTGCTGCCTATAATAGACACCTGAGTTTTACAGAGTTTAACCATGAGTCCATGTCATTTACTCCATACACTTATCTTAGCCAATTCTCCGATAAATGTCTCTATTGTATCGAAAAATTTTGCCAACGGTGTTTGCAAGTAAACTTGTAAATCATCTACGTAAAAATGGTAAGAACAAAGACGGTTTTTGGAAAATAACAGAATTAATAAAAATAGAGAAAGTAAGGGAAATAATACGCCAACCTGCGACCACAGTTGTACTATACCAGGTGGAGAAGGTGTTTTCGGCAAACACGCGTTGTCGGTGATCATAAAAGTAGTTACGAAACTAACCTGCCATGGCTAGAGCTATATTTAGAGAGTGCAGTAAGCAAAGCAATACATCAAAATCCACCGCGTTAAAAGCATTACTAGAATCTAGGAGAGCGAGAGCAGTACATTACTATTTTCCACACCGGATTTTTGTATTTGTTTTACTACCTTTATATTATTATCTTCTTTATGTTTTTCATAAAATGTTACTCATAAATATGCGAGAAAAATAACACAAGTAGCTGTAACAGTAAAACAAAAACTAGGTTTAGAAGAATGACCTTTTTTAAAAAGTCTTTATTATCATCATCACCATGATCCTCATCCTGCTTAATGGATTCAACGCAATATATACTCTTCTTCCATCATAGGTATTACAAAAGTTATTGGCAATAGTTTTATGACCGGTCGTCTGCCAAATGTCAAAACTTTTTAGGAATAAATCGTTGACTAGGTGGCATCAGATGGAGTTCACCCAGCTCGATATAGTGGTGTTCTTAGTTTTGTTTTATAACAACCACGAGCAATGCAAGGATTGGTACTATTCATAACAGCACAGCGAAAAAGCAGTGATAGCATAACCGAGAGTAAGGATTGATCAATAAACTCAGATATTTTCAGTTATAGCAAATAACTTTGAACTGATAATAATAAAAAAAAATGAAACGTTGAAAATCAAATAGGTAACAAGGAAAACAGCCGACCAATTAAAAATAATAATTACAAGCGCCAAACGTTACTGAATGAAGAATTTCTGTGGTCGTTTTGTTATGTACGGTCAGAGTAATCATTTTTATTGAGCAATTAAATAATTTTAAACGGTTTTATTTAGTTTACTCTGTTTATTGATTTTTTTAGACAACGCTATTAATTGAAATTTTGCCCCGTTCACAGACTGATCTGATATTAAATCTAGTAGGCAAAAGGAATTGGCTCAGCTTCTACTGTGACAAGTACAGCGCTGATTTTCAGCCATCCCCGTGAATCTATTGTATTGTGTGCGTGTGTGTGCGCGCGCGTGTGTATGTGTGTATGCATGTGTATGTGTGTGTGCGTGTGTGTGTTCGTGTGTGTGTGTGTGGGTTATTTTTGGTATAGAGGTATACTAAATACCAGATCAATCTGTGAACGAGGCAAGATTTCTGATGAGCTCTGTTGAGAACATAATTAAATATATTCAGTTCTATTGTAAATCCAAGATGGCCAACATACATGTCATGAAATTCGTAAACACAAATTTTATGTCATATTTAATACTTGCATAAGCATTAGAAATCACAGAACCTATTCTTTAGATTCTTTAAGCTCATCATCATTTTCCTACTCTTATCCCAATTACTTGGGGTCAATACAATATGTACTGTTCTTTCATAGTACATATGGTAAAAGTTATTGGCAATAGTTTTATGACTGGCCGCCTGCCAGATGTCAACCCTCCTTGCGAATGAAATTGTTGACCAAACGGCATCAGATGGAGTTGGCCCAGGTGGTTATAAGGCTCTTAGTCATCTTTTACGATATCCACGAGCAAAGTAAGGGTTGGTAGTATTCGTAGCCGTTACCACACAGCTTTCTTTAGATTCTTTAAGCTGATATTGTATTAATCCTTTTGTCATATTCTTTATATAGTCTTAGTGCTATCAATTGTTGTCAACAGAAAGTTAATAATAACGATAATATGGAATAAATATTTTTAGTTATAATATTAATTTATGGTAAACTAGCTTCTGACCGCGGCTTCGCTCGCGTAAAAGGTTCCTTTCCTAAAGTTTTTCATCCCCTATTTTATTTTACCACTTAAGGGTAAAATATTACGAAATTTTAATGTCATATTTATTTATATCTAATTAATAGTCTAAAAATAAGTTTTAAACTTCTGGCTTTAAAAATGGCGATAAATCCTTACAAGTTTTCATCCCCCTTTATAACCTTTTTTTACATTAAAAAGTAGCCTATGTCCTTTATCAGGCTCTAAACTATTTTTATACCAAATTTCATTTAGATCAGTTCAGCAGTTTTGGCGTGAAAGAGCGACATAGACAGAGTTACTTGCGCATTTATAATATTAGTAAGAATTATTTCAAAATAGAGAAAAAAATATACATACTCCTCTTGCCATAGCCTGAAATAGTGTATTAAGTATTCGAATCTTACCTATAACAAAAGAAAGATAAACATTAGTTGAATACATATCCACAAATTTAATAAAACATGTCACACAAGAAATCATCGAATATATGAATGTAGCAATACAAATAAAATAATCCTAAGGCGCAATTTACCTTCAGAAAACTCTGTTTATTTCTTTATTAAATAAAAGATTATTATTTTTCTAGGCCCCAAGTAACTATTACTGAATATATTTTATCTCAAATATTAGATATTATGAAGAGTTTATTTTTGTGTATTTGCATATTGATTTTTGATGTTTTCGCTCTTAATAGTACATACATATCATTATATTGTGGTAGGACCACGCTGTGGACAGTTCTCTGTCTACAGCCGCGGGCCGGTCCGTCCGGGGTAGTACCACACTCTCGCAGAAGATCGACGTCTGAGTAATAGCAATGTGCTATTGCGCTTCGTTCGGTGAGCGAGAGAGCCGGAAGCCACCATACCATTGGCAAAGGTCCATGGGCGGCAGTGACACTTACCATCAGGTGTGCTGTCTGCTCGTTTGCCGCCATAAGCAATAAAAAAAAAAAAAAAAAAAAACGCTATATCCCTTGCATAGAGAACAGAGTGCCAGAGAACTCTATTCTTGCATACTTCGCTTCGTCAACATTCATAATTCTCTTCATACACGCTCGCCGGTTTCGGAGACTCTTGACTCCACCTTCCTTCAGTACGTGACCAATCTCTTAATAGTCATCTATCATTATCATTAGTCTGCCCTTATCCCGCGCCAAGTGGAGTCGGCAAAACATGTTCTTAACTTGCACTTGCATTTATTCCTTTCATATATCCCTATCATGTTTACAATGATCATATAAATCTCATCACCAATCTCTTCTCTTATCACAATTACTAAGGGTCGACTCAATAATGACTTGTACTTATTGCAATTTCCGTGTGGTGATGGATAATACAATTCACAACCCCCTCTCTTGCCCGTGGGAATTGTAAAAGACGATTAGATATAACATGCATTTGACATCTGTGCAAGAGAAGGAAAACTCGAAATAAAACCCTATGCCAACACGTCTGATCAGCGTGGTATAGTAGGTAAATTTCCTTCCCATTGTGGGGAAGGCCCGAGTCTAGCATTGGGGCATATGTGAGCTGAGATGATGAGATGACTTATTGCAAAAGTTATTGGCATTAGTTTTATGACCGGCCGCCTGCCTGACGTCAAGCCTCCTTGGGAAAATTATCGTTGACTGTCGGCATCAGGCGGGGTTGGCTCAGGCAAATATAAAGCTATTAGCCGTCTTTTTACACATCTCCGAGCACAGTAAGAGTTGGTAATATTTATAGTTGCTTCTAAACAGCGCCATTGATGATAGTAATCTATATTACTACTAGCGACCCGCCCTTGCTTCGCTTCGTTTACGCCAGTTCTGTTGCCTAGTTTACTTTCGATACATAGAATTCTTTTCGGAGAAGAAATTTCTTAAAGTCTTACTTTATCTTCTGACATTTATAGGCAGAAAGAAAGTCCACACCAAATTCCTAGTCTGTAGGGGCAGTATTGTAAAAAATGGATTTTATGGGTTAACACCTACGCAATCCCCTTTAGGGGTGGAAGTTTTAAAAAGCCGTTCTTAGTTTACCTTTCTATCGTAACACAAATATGCCTATCGAAATTCAAGTATGTAGGAGCTGTATTTAAAAAATGTGATTATACACCCCAACAACCCCCCTTGCGGGTGGAATTTCGTAAAATCTGAGGAATATTCCTACCAAATATAAAGTCTGTAGGCCCTATAGTTCCAGAAATATCGTGATGAGTCAATACATAGGTGGAAATCTCTTATATATACAATATAATATATGTATCTGAAAAGTTTTTTCGCTAATCGCTATGCGCTAATCTCTGCAAATCCCAAATGAACGCCAAATTGTACTATATCAGGTAGCCTGTTTCTCGAGACAGTTTATAGGCTATAAATATATAAAGCTGTTACATATAGGGGCTGGGCTGTGCTCATAAATATTAGTAAATTGGGAAAATACTACCAATGAGACTCCCTGTGATGCTAAGTAGACAGTTGTTATCATAACAACCGTCGTCATTAACAAGTTTGTATCAAAATGCTATTAAAGTATTGAATATAAATATCTGTTCATGAACGGGGGTCTTCGGATCTACTCCAATAAAATGATTTCTTCCGTTTATGTACGTTGAATATTGATTTAAAACAATGAATACATGAAATTTTGTATAATAATGTGAAGGTATAGATCGTAATTAAAATATAATATTCAATTAAATTGTTCACTCGGTTTTGTTCGTTTTTCATTCGAATCTCACTCAATGAGGTTGGAGTGCTTTCTTAAGATGCCACTAGATGGCGGAAGACGTATGTGGCGTCGACAATATCTTATTTAAAATATGTATTGGAAAACAAAACTTAATAACAACAGAACATTGAAATAATATAAACTATAAATACCCGATTACTAATATAAACTAACAAAGCTGCTTTTATTTTAAAGACAATACCCGGTACAAAGTAAATAATCCTTGTATTGCAGCAATTTCACAGACATGGACCACCCAGACTCAGAGCAATAACTTGTCGATCGCACTGGTATTGCCGTACATGGAAATCAATCCTATCAATCACTACGCCATCTATACAGTCAACTTATTTAACTTAAAAGATATTATTCTATATTTATTTAATTTACGCTATAGTGAAGATGTTCTATTTTACCGCAGGCAAGATTTGGAAAAAAAATCGGCTAAGTGCGAGTTGTACTCGCGCACAAAGGGTTCCGTAAAACTAAATCAAGTTTGATGTATGGGGTGCCCCCCTTCAATACTAATTTTATTTTATTTTTAATATTTGTTGTTATAGCGGCAATAGAAATACATCATCTGTGAAAATTTCAACTGTCTAGCTATCACCGTTCTTGAGATACAGCCTGGTGACAGACGGACGGAAGGACAGCAAAATCTCAGTAATAGGGTCCCGTTTTTACCCTTTGGGTATGGAAACCTAAAAATTAACATGTTTTACGTGCACATTACATAGCAACATAGCCATTAATGTTATAAATGTTTTTATCTGTCCTTGGTCTTATCTGGTTTATTCTGGTCACCCTTATATTGTGCTAATAAAGAGATCGATAAGAACTCGGACTAAAGTGTGTACACTGGATGTGAAGAGTCACCTCTCTGGTTTGTGTACGCGTTCAGTAAGTACTACACAATTACATTACGTTAAACAGACAACAAATTCAGTCCAAATAAAAAACTATTATTGGCAGAGAATATTAGTCTTTATTAATTAAGAATTATTGCAATTTAAAAAAGAAATGAGGTTATATCATTCATTTATTCATCTCACCTCATATTTCCTACTGTCGGACTCGAGCCTACTCCATAATTGGAGGGCAATTTTAATAGTGGTAGGACCACGCTGTTGACAATTTTCTGTCTACAGCCGCGAGCCGGTCCATCCGAGGTAGTACCACACTCTCTCAGAAGACCGACGTCTGAGTAATGGCTATGTGTTATTACTATTCATTCGGTGAGCGAGAGAGCCGGAAGCCCAACTGGGTGGGTTTGGGGATTTTATTGGCAGGCAGCGGCCTAAGCTAAACCTATACCCTTGGTAATGCAAAGGTCCATGAGCATCAGTGACACTTACCTTTAGGTGTGCTGCTTGCTGCTGCTACCTGCTATACAACGCTGATCAGACGTGTTGGTATAGGGTTTTGTTTCGAGTTTTTCTTCTCTAGCATAGATATTATATGCGTTTTATATCCCTTAGTCGTCTCATACGATCACCCACAGGTAAGATAGGGGGGTGGTGAATTGTATTCTTACTCCGTCACTACACGGAAAATGCATACATGTTGCAAAAGTTATTTGCAATAGTTTTATATCCAACCGCCTGCCTAACGTCAAACCTCCTTGGAAGACCGGCATCAGGTGGAGTTGGCTCAGGTCGATATAAAGATCTTAGCCGACTTTTACTACATCCACGAGTAAAGTAAGGGTTGGTAGTATTCGTTACGGATACCACACAGCAACAACAATGATTCTAAAATTGAAAAAAAAAAAAAGCTTTTAAGATGATGATATATGTAAAATACCATACCATCGTGACAGATGTTGTAAAATATACAAAACATACACAGATAATCAAATTTATTTACACACTTTCTACGTACCATAGACACTTTTTCTACATTTCAGCATCACATGATATATATACAAATCATTCATGTTCATAAACCAAGTTCTGACGAATGACAAACGACTGTCTAAACGTAGTTTTAAAAAACATAATAAAGAATCTTATTACATTTTCCGCGTAAAAAAATTCTATACATCAACCACAAAATTTTGATTTTCATCGGGTATACGATAATAACTTGCCAATTATGTGAGGTTAAAAATTAAATAAAAAGGGGGGTATATTAAAACTGCTCCTGACAGAGAAACAGAATATCAAATTACAATTACTGTTGGGTTCGTGCCTCCTCCGTGATGAGAAGCTGCTCAGACGTGTTGGTATAGGGTTTTATTTCGAGTGTACCTTCTCTTGCATTGATGTTATTTGCGTTTTATATCCCTTAGTCGTAGAATTTAGAAATCGGCGAGCGTGTATGAAGAGAAGTATGAATGTTGAGGAAGCGAATGAAGTATGCAAGGATAGAGTTCTCTGGCACTCTGTTCTCTCTGCCTACCCTGCAAAGGATATGGCGTGATGATTTGTATGTATGTATGAAGTACAATAATTTTAACTGGGAAATCAACAACGACATCTGATAGTGCATTCTTATATTAATCTTTATAAAATAACGCTATTAATACGTGAAAATACTGCTATTTAACTTTCCTATATAATTCGTTGGCGTTTAAACCAATTAATCAATCCATTTAGGCGTTAAATTTCACTTCAAAAGCTGAAGAAGGCCTGACATAATTTATATTGACATAAACGTTAAGCTGAATCAACTACGCCTCAAATTTAATATTCAATAAGAAAATATTTATTTAACACCTTTAAGACTTAAATTAAATATTAAGTAAAAATAATAAAAAGGCATATTTTTTTTTTGCTGACTGTACGTGTTAGGAGGATTGCTGACGGAAAATGAATTTTAATGGTATAATAGATTTTATTAACATTTCCTTTTGACACCACATAAAGGATCTTTGTTAGTAAAACCAAGTAAATATCGCCGACGCTGAAATTATTATATCATTGAATCCCTACTAATATTATAAATGCGAAAGTAACTCAGTCTGTCTGTCTGTTACGCTTTCCCGCTTAAACCTCTCAACCGATTTTGATGAAATTTAGCACAGACAATCTATAGACCCTGAGGAAGGACATAGGCTACCTTTTATTGCGAAAAAAAGGGATGAAGAGGTTGAAATAGAGGTTGAAAGTTTATATGGGATTTCTTAAATTTGAAAGATAAAACCATGAAACTTTATATTTAAGCACTTGATAAGAAATAATTAAACATTTGTTCTAGCGTTTTTGTGATTTCAACCAGCGAGGGGGTGAAATAAGGGTTGAAAGTTTGTATGGGAATTCGTCATTTTTGGGGATAAAACCATGCAACTTTATATTTAGGAACTTGATAAGAAATAAAAAAGCAATTTGTTCTAGCGTTTTTGAAATTTCGACCTGTGAGGGGATGAAATAGGGGTTGAAAGTTAGGATGACGTTTGTCATTTTTGAAGATAAAAGCATTACATTTTGTATTTAGGCACTAAATAAGAAACAAAAATAGTTTGTTCTAGCATTTCGAAATTTTTACCAGTGTGGGGGTGAAATAGGGGTTGAAAATGTGTATGGATGTTTGTCATTTTTGAAGATAAAACCATGAAACTTGGTACGTAGGTCTCTTAGGATGTGCAGAGTTTTTCTACAAAAGTAGCCTATGAACTATATCAGGCCCTTTTTTTTTTTTTTTTTTTTTGGGGGTGGGTTACGGTCGGCACACCCCTCGCACCACTCCGTCCGGAGCGACAGAGGGGCGTAAGCACGCGCACCCGTAACCCACCCGTGACGTCGCCTTCGTCGTTGGGCCAACCACCGGAGCAGAGTGACTTGACGTCAGTGGTTGGCCCGACGGAATACCCCTGAGGAGTACCCTCTCCTCGACCGACGTCCCCCCCTCGGGTAGGATGTCGGTCTTTCCTCACGCGGTCGGCCTCTCGGCGGGTGACGGACTAATTCCCCGATCCAGTCACCCGCGGCCTCGGCTAGGGCGGCATCAGGCGCAAGTAATCGCGCCTGCGCCGCCCCAGTCGCCGGCGGCGGCTCGCGTCGTCGAGGAGACGCTCCTCGCGCACGCGCTCCGCCGCCTCCTTCCGCGAGACTACTGCCTCGCAGAAGGATGCGACCGCGTCCCAGTTCCTGACGCTGTCGAGCATCGCACTGGCGATGGTCGGCAGCGTCAGGTCAGCACCGATGATTGCGACGAGTTCACGACGCTGCTCTGCCCAAGCAGCACAAACCTCGAGCGTATGCTGCGCCGTGTCCTCGTCGCAATCGCAGTGGTGGCAGGACGGTGTACTCTCCCTCCTTACGACCGTGTGCAGGTATTTGGCGAAGCATCCATGCCCCGTCAAAACCTGCACCAGTCGGAAGGAGAGCACCCCGTGCCGCCGTTTTAGCCACTGCATCAGCACCGGCCGGAAGGCCTCCACGGTCCGCACACCGAACCGAGGCCTCTCCAGCCGGACTGCCCAACGGGCAATGGCGTCGCGGCGGGCGTCGACGCGTCAGGTGGTGTGCTCCCTCAACGAGACCACACCGCCCTCCGCTCGCACCCCCAACATCCGCCGATACAAACCGGCGAGCATTTCCGCTTCCAGGTCCCATGGAGGGGTCCCGGCCAACAGACACGCTGCCCCCGTCGACACCGTGCGGTACCCGCGTATGGCCCTGACCGCCATGGCCCTCTGTGGTCGCCACAGAAGAGCCCTGAGTCGGACGGTCAGGGATCCCGCCCACACGGTGCGCCGTACAGGGCCATCGACCGGATGACCCCTGCGTACAGCTGTCGGCAGGTAGCGCTCGGTCCGCCCACATTCGGCATAAGCCATGATAGGGCGGACGCCGCGCCGACGAGCCGTGGAGCGAGTCTGCGGAAATGCTCCCGGAACCACCATCGCCCGTCGAGCACCAGGCCCAAATACTGATATCAACCGAATTGACGGTGATCGAGACGCCGATGGGAGGGCCCATGCGGGGCCCATGGAACAAGAGGGCCTCCGTCTTGTCCAGGGCCACCCTCAACCCCAGCGCCTCGATCCGCCTGACGATCTCTTCGGTGCCGAGAGTCGCCAGGCCTGCCGCCTCCTCCAGCGTCCCACCACGGGCTGTGACGAGCGTGTCGTCGGCGTAACATATCACGCCCAGCCCGGGCGGGAGGCTCCCCCTCAACGCCCAGTCGTAGCCGATGTTCCACAGGGTGGGTCCGAGGACCGACCCCTGCGGAACACCGCACGTCATGGGCGTTCGCACAACGTCGCCTACTCGGTTGGTGTAGAGGACGCTGCGCCCCTCCAAATAGTCTGCCACTAGCCGCCTCAGGTAAACTGGCACTCCTTGATATCGGAGCGCCTCCCTGACGCAGTTAAATGGCAGACTATTGAATGCGTTGGCGATGTCCAGGGACACCACCAACAGCACTCCCCCGCCGGTGACGGCCTCAGTCGCCGCGGCCCTCAGGCGCAACAGAGCCGCGATCGTCGAACGACCCCTCCTAAACCCAAACTGGGCATCTAACAGATCGGGCCCCGTGCCGACGAGGTGCCGCTCGATGCGGGCAGCCAGCACCCTCTCCAATAGCTTGCCCGCATCGTCGAGCAGCACGATGGGCCTGTAGGCCGAGGCCGACTCTGGAGACCGTCCCGGCTTCGGCAGGAGCACCAGCCTCCCCTCCTTCCAACACCCAGGGAACCGCCCGGACGCTAAGCACGCGTCGAACAGCCCCCTGAGGCGGAGACCCAGGTGGTCGAGGACCAGGGCCAGCACGCGGTTGGGAACACCGTCGGGCCCGGGGGCGGTGGATTTTCCGCGCATGCGCGCCACCGCAGCCCCCATCTCGGGTTCCGTGATGGGCGGAACACTGTCATCGTCGGCCTCCCGGTCGGTGTCTGGCGGAGCCATGACCGGGGGCGTGTGTTCCGCCCGTCGCGGGAACAGATCCTCGACGACCCTGGTGAGGAGGCCGGGCTGGAGAGTCTCGGTGAGGGGAGGGCCCCGCGCGCGGAGCTTACTCAGCGCTGCGCGATAGGGGCGACCCCAGGGGTCACGATTGAGACCATCCAACATCTCCTGCCGACTGACGTCCTTGGCGGTACGGACGGCCAGCCTGAAAGCCGACCGCGCATTGCGGTAGCCCTCGTAAAGCCGGCTCTCCCGCTCCTCGTCGCGATGGTGCCGCCGGCTGCGGGTGTAGGCCCTTCGGGCGCGTATACACGCGACCCGAAGATCCGCCAGCTCCCGGGACCACCAGTGGACAACCCTCTTCGGGGGCAGACACCGCACACGGGGCATGGCCGCATCGCAAATCTGCGTCAAAGCATTGCGGATGCGGCCAGCCTCGGCTTCCACCCCGTCCAACTGGTGGGCAGAGGACAGCCACGAGTGAACGATGGCTGCCTCCGCCAGCAGGTCCCGGTCCAAACGACCCACAGCCCATCGCGGGAACGCGGAACGTCCGTCCGCCCCGTGACCCCTGCTGGGCGTCGGGAGGGTCTGGGAGACCTCAATCCGGATATATCGGTGGTCCGATAGGGTCTCAACCTCCTCAGCGACGCGCCAGCTCCTCACGCGTGCGGCGACAATGGGGCTAGCGACAAGACAAGACGACAAGTCCACTATCGACCCGCCCCGCTGACGCACGCACGTTTGCACCGAGCCCCTGTTCAACAAAGAGAGGCCCAGTGCCGCCGCCCACAATTCCGTCCTCGGTCGTCCGTCGCGGGGGACCCCCACGCCATGGACTTGGCGTTGAAGTCCCCCAGAACGAAGACTTGGCGCGGTGCCAGTCGCCGTAACGAGGCCTCCAAGATGGTGAGGGAGGCCCCGAAATCAGTCACGCTCCTGTTAGGGGAGAGGTAGACTCCGAAAAGCGTAATCTCTCCCCATTCCGCCGCGACGTATCCAACGGCCCTGTCCCTAAGGGTCAGAGACGGCGAAGGCCACAACGTGGAGGCGACGATTGCCACAGTGCCGTCGGTGCTACCCAGCCAGTTAGGTCGGTCGGGCACCACGTACGACTCCGCGGCTACGGCTACTCCTATCAACCACTCCGCCATGGCTTGCAGGAAAACATCCTGCGCACCGGCGCAGTGGTTGAGATTGGCTTGGAGGAGACGGATGGATTCGTGGTCCATTAACAGACCGTATCCATCGTCTCCTCCTCCGTGCTAACGGGCGATCGGGTCGCGCTCGGAGCGGGCGCAGGCCCGGTCGATGGGCCGCCCCGCCCCTTTGGGGCCGATGCCGGGGGTCTGCAGTCCCCAGAGCCCATGCGGTGCTTGGCAGGCCTATTGCCTGCCGCACACGCGGGGCAGTGGGGCACCGCAGAGCACGATGCCGCCTGGTGTCCAGCCTGACCGCAGCGGAAGCATAACCCGCTGCAGTCGAAGCAGTTGCGACACGTCGGTCGGGTATGCCCGACCGCCATGCACTTATAACACCTCGCGGGCCAGGTTTCCAGCACGGTTACCCGCGCCGAACTCCAACCCACGAGGAGCCTGCCTGAGTCGGCCAATTTCTTCACCGACTCCACCGGACATTGCACCCAGACAGCACCGACACCGCCCGGACCAGGGCGGATGGTGCCAATCCGGACAGTGTCCGAGGCACATCCAGTACACGCCACAATGGCCTCCTGAACGTCCTCCACCGTCACGGAATCGTCCAAACCCGTGAGGCGCATCTCTGCGCACTTGACGGGCCTGGCGATTCGGACTCCATCCTCCGGCCCGAACAGCCCCCTCAGCTTCAAGGCCACACTATCGGCCACCTTGACGCCCTCGGCCCCAGGGAACTCGAGAATACGAGCCCCTGTCCGAGCCTTACGGGTCCTCGCCTCAACGTCTCCGATGTCGGAGACGTCCAGCTCCCGCCGGACGCGTCTTAGGACGGCCTCATAGTTGAGGCCCCTCTCAGCCGCCTCAGGCAACACGGTAGTAATGACCGCAGCTGTCTTCGGCGACTTGAGGCCCCTGCGCGACCTTTTTCCCCCTTTGCCGCCTCCCGCCTGGGGAGCGGCGGCCACAGCGGCACTCTTGGCCGCCGCTCTTCGCTTCTGGCCACGTGCCTTCCTGCTCCGTTCAACCACCTGCCAGCCCAGTTCGAGCCTGGCAGCAGCGCTGGGCGCAGCAGGCACAGTCGCGGATGCGCTAGCCGGAGCCTGCAGTGTAGCCGCTGGCGCCGGCCACTGCCCGGCCTTGGCGGGAGCCGGCACCGTGCCGGCCTTCCTCTTAGCCCCCTTGGGCACGCCTACGGCCGCGGCGTAGGTCACCACGCGGCCACCCTGACATGGCAGCGTCGGCGGCGAGCGGTGGTCGGAGGGGTGCCTCGGGCGGAAGGCGATCCGCCACGGCCTGGATGCGCGCGTCCATCATCAACTCCATTTTGGCGAAGATGACGCACATCGCCTCCTCCGGCACACCGTGCACCGCAGGCAGCGGCTCCTCCCCCTTCTTGGGCCTTCCGCGCTTCCTGGCGGCGCTCACGGCCGACGCCGCGGGCGCAACCGGCGCAGCAGGCACCACGGGCGCAGGCGGCGCCACGGACTTAGGTGGCACCACGAGTGCAGAGGACGGGCCCACCCTCCCCGGCGCAACCCGTTTCGGCGGCGAAACCGGTGTCGGCGGCGCGGCTGGCACTAAAAGTGCGAATTGAGACCGCAGGTCAGCCATGTCCTTGGCCAACCCGCGGTTCTCCTTCCGCACCGCCGACAGCTCCGACTCAAGTTTCCGGTTGCGCTCCCGCAGGCCGGAGACCTCCCTACTGAGGCGGGCGTTCGCGGCCTGCAGGGCCGCCACCTCACCTCCTTGATCGGCTTGACCCGGAAGCGGCCTCGCCGCCACCGCCGACCCACGACCTCTACGCCCACGACGCGCGGTGGGGACCTTGGGAGGAGGCATGACGACACTCCCCTCCGAGTCGCAGCTGCCGCCCTTGTGCAGGGGGCGCTTCCGGACACTCGGGGGGAGGGCCTCTTCCCTCTCCCTGACATTTATGGCCGCCGTCAGAGCCTTCGCCGCAGGGTGCGGCTCAGACTCCTCGGCGGCCTCGGCAGCCGAGCTGCCCTCCTCCATGCTGAACGGCCCTGCGGCATTGCCGCCCTCGTCCCGGCTTCGGCCGACCTCCTCGTCGGACGGCTCTGCGGCCTTCCCGCCCTCGTCCGAAGACTTTTCCAAGGCCGTGTCGGTGTCGGAGCTTCTGACGCTCTCCGACGACGGCCCTGCGGCTTTACTGCCACCCTCACTCCGCGACGGCTCTGCGGTAGATCCGCCCTCGTCACTCGACAGCTCCGTTGAGCTGCCACTCCTCGTCCCCTCCTTGAACGGCTCTGCGACATCGTCGCCCTCGTCCTGGGACACACACCTGCCGCCGCTCTCCCTCCGCGGCAGTCCTGCGGCGCTACCACCATCCGTATGCGACGGCTCTGCGGCAATTGTGCCGCCCTCGTCGCTGGGAATGCTGGTTTCACGGCGTGCCGCGGCCTCCAGCGCCTCCCTCTCCTTCTTAAGGCGGTTGGCGCGCCGTTTAGCGCGCTCGCCAAGCGGAGTTAGCATCCGCCTGCTCTTCTTCCTCCTCTTTGGGGCTCTTTTGCTGGTGGCGGGCCCTCGGCGGACGCCTCAAGTCGCGAGGACGAGGCGTCGTTTGTGTCAGTTTTGCTTTGGCTTGACAAGGCCTTGAGGTGAGAATCATTATGATCCGTCGTTTAATTTTAAATGTACAGTATCCATAATGAATCCCACGAGTATGGGAGATACATTCCGTCGACCCGGGCAGAGATCCCTGTACCCGGGCAAGCCTACATTTACCAACCAGGGGGGCAGCCGGTACCCTGGCTGGAGCGTGCTAAGAACAGAATACCCCATCTGCCATGTATCTTCTCGCCGCACGCCAGAACTTAAGATTCTGGGTAATTCTTTATAGAGGTTGTCTTCCTCGCGGTCCGGGCGGTTAAGCCAAGACCCTCGCTCCTGAAACTAAGACAAGCAAAGAATCAGGTTTACGATATGTGGGCGGTGGCATATGCCTGCCCAGCCCTCAAATGAATGAGTGACTGAGCCCGTCCCAGTATTTCGCGTCCTATAACCTCTACTACTATTGTAGTAGAGTAAGGAGCGAAATCGCGCAGATATTCGCTACGGGCGACAGTTCGACGCCCGCACCCAGGGTACACCGCGTGGAGGTTTCTGGGATCGTACCCCAGCTATATCAGGCCCTAGATTATCTGTGTATCCAATTTTATTTAGATTGGTTCAGTAGTTTTGGCGTGAAAGAGCGACAGACAGACAGACAGATAGAGTTACTTTCATACATACGTACATACATATCTTCACGCCATATCCCTTGCAGGGTAGTCAGAGAGAACAGAGTGCCAGAGAACTCTATCCTTGCATATTTCACTCGCTTCCTCAACATTAAAAATTCTCTTCATACACGCTCGCCGGTTTCGGAGACTCTTGACTCCACCTTCCTTCAGTACGTGACCAATCCGGTCTAGGTAGGTGAGTCTCGGTCTCCCCCGGTACCTACATCCTTCCACTTTCGCATTGTATATCTTCATAACCAGACGTTCGTTCGGCATTCTTTCCACACGTCCGAACCATCGGAGCATTCCCTTTCGCATCTTTATCTTTATGTGGGATACGTTCCTAGGTGACAAAATAAAAAAAAAAAAAAAAAAAAAAACAAAATTATATGAAAAATCAATTTAATTGAAGTTTTTAAACATTTCGATTATAATTATCTTAAGGCTTCCTAAACCTTAAGATAATTAATCAAAATGTTTAAAAAAAAAACCATTGCCTCAATGGTTTGAAGAATTTTGTAATTTTTTCTTGCTTGAGTTTTTAAAAGCTTGATCCTTCAATTCCGACTAATACGCAGCAGTCGCATTAGCAATTTGCCTATTAAGAATAAGACTTCGTAGGCAAAATTATAATAAGATCTATTTTACTTTTTTATTAGTCCATTTGTCGGCATTTACAAAGTATATTGGGTTGGATACCTATTAGTATCCTTTTATTTTTAGTAATGTAGGTACTTATTAGATCCGCGAATAAAGAAATTATTAGCCGCGAATACAGGAATTGAGTCACATTTTTTTAATGCGAGAATAGTGAAAACGCGATTGAAGGAAGCGCGAATAAGGAGCTTTTACTGTACCTATATTTATTACTCTGTGATGATCATTATATCCGTGCGATGATAGAGTAAGAAAAGGGTTGTAAAGGGGGATGAAAAGTTGTAGGGAAGTATCGTCATTTTTAAGCCAGAAGCTTGAAACTTATTTTTAGGCTATTGATTAGATATAAATAAATATGACATTAACATTTTATAAAAAAAATATTCTCAAGAGGTAAAATAAATATAGGGGGATGACAAACTAGGAAAGCAACCTTTTACGCGGTCGAAGCCGCGGGCAGAAGCTAGTGTATTATAAAAGAATAAATTTATAATATAAAAAAAAAATATTATTATTTATTTTTATTTGTAAAAGATATTTGAGAATATTTTTACGCATCTTTTGAACATAAATGCCTGGCAATAGGCACTTGACTGGGCTAACGGTGTTTTAGTTTTTAATTAACGTTATTTTCTAACGCCCTTTGTAGTGGATAGAACAACATAGTTGACAGTTTTCAGTCTACAACCGCGGGTCGGTCTATCCGTAGCACCACACTTTTGCAGAAAATTGACGTCTAAGCAGTGGCATTGTTTTGTTGCGCTTCGTTAGATGAGTGAGAGAGTCGATAGTCCAACTTTCTGGGTGGATTTTGGTTGGTAGGAAGCGCTATAGTATCTCTGGTATTGAAAATATCCATGCGGCAGTAATACAATGATGATAAGATCACACACATACACCACATGAGCTACACTTAGCACATACATGCGTATAAACATGCTCGTTCACACGCACACGAACTATAATACAGCTATATGTAAGAATTATTAATCTGAAAGTCTATTCAAATGTTTGCGAATTAATGCTCATTTACATGTATAAAACATAATCATCTTTCGGCTGAGCACTGTTCCTCATAATACAGGCCATGGCCTAGTTTGGGAAGAAGTTTCAATATCTTTTGCAATAACCTTAAGTTCCTTAGTTTTAAATTATAGTGTGTAACATTACTCTGTATCAAATAAACTTATTTATTAAAAAAAAAAAATATCAGATGCTCTGCTTGCTCGTTTGCCATCAAAATCATGAAAATGTAGTTTTGATGTACCGTTTTATTACCATACAATTCATTTTACCTTAATTTGTGTTCGTCATTTGTATCTTTATAAAGAACATACATTTATTATTCTAAGTGTAGTTATTTATTAAAGTAGGAGGACGTCTTGAAGCAAAAAATGTACACTAATTAATATTTTATTTTTCCAGTATCCTTACCCCATATGGCCAAGGCCATTGAAGAAAAGAACCTGTACCAGTGACCCACCCGCATGGCGTTGAGAAGTATGTTGTAAGACGGGTCTACGGGGTTGGGCGCACTTCGCCCGTCGCCCCGGATGGATTAGCGCCCCGTGAGGCGGGGCGTGAAAGTACCGTATCCGCCGCCAAAAAAAAAATTCCCTTTCGCATCTTTACACCAATACTCTCTTTCATACCTATTCGCTCTCTGACGTCGTCGTTACGAATGTGATCGGTCAGCCTAACTCCGCAGATTTTCCCTAGAGATCGCATTTCGACCGCATTAATTTTACTTTCATACTCTTTTCTGCATAGCCAACTCTCGCTTCCATACAGTAATGTTGGGACAAGCACTGCGTTATGTATTGCTACACGTGCCTTCTGGCTGAGGTGGTGGCTACCGAGAAGTTGCTCCAACGCTCCGTTCACTCTATTTCTCGCATTCACTCTTCGCTCTATATCAGTGGTGTACCTTCCATCTCGGCTTAATCCACATCCAAGATATACAAATTCATCCACTTGCTCCAGTACATCATTACCTATTGTTACTCTTACATCTGTTCTGGGTTTATCTCTTCATCTTCATCAAAAAAAAAAATTTTGGCTGAAATCTATTAAAATATGAAAGCAAATTTTGACGCTGTCATTAATAATAGATTAGCTCAATTGAAAAATCGAACAATCTAACCGAGACAAACCGGAGCTCGGTTCAGTCCTTAGTTGCCCTCTTTTTATTATTTTTGCCATTTTTTTATTTTATTATATTGAAATATATTCCAAAACACATTAAAAAGAAAATACCATCCAGATATTAAGTAGGTACCTATATAAACAGTTCTATCATATATATTTGTGTGAGCATTTCTTTAGTACGTAGGCTCTGTCATTGACTTCGTTAGCACATGAAAAAAAAAGCTTATTAAGAACATACATACAGTAACGCACACAGCCTCTTACCTTTCACGCACACACACATCTATTAACAGTAACCATGATTCTTAATAGGACAGGCGTATATATTTTGCAGATTTATTCTTTTCACATTTTTTTTGGGTCTATGAATAATACATTAGTTTCGAGATATCTGTGTGAGCTTTAGACATATTTCATGTTTTATTGGGTTATATTTAAATAAAATAATTCAACTTGGGGTCAAATATCGTTAGTTTATTCAAATAAATTGAAATCTAATATCGAAATAGTTATTTATAACTTTTACATTATTTGGGGTAGACGCAATATGTATTCCTCTTTTATTTATTTTTTCATTGCCAGTACAAAAATTTAAAATATATTACAAAAAATATTAAAAAATGTGGATCAAATCTTAAATAACTGATACTGTAACGGGTAGATATAAAATTGTATAATAACGAAGACTTATTGGACGTAAGACACCTTAGTCCTCCAGTGACCGTGATCATTGTAAAGTGTTCGAAACGTTGGGAAATTAAAAATCAAATAGAAACGCGATAGAATCTGTAAAATTAGTTTTATTTCAAATGTGTAATACTTGCACTTTAGGGGTAAGACCACGCTATTGACAGTTCTCAGTCTGCAGTCGAGGGCCGGTCCGTCCGGGGTAGTACCATACTCTCGCAGAAGATCGACGTCTGAGTAATGGCTATATGCTATTGCGCTTCGTTCGGTGAACGAGAGCCAGGAACCCAGCTGGGTGGGTTTAGGGTTTGTATTATTGGCAGCGGCCTAGGTATACCTTTGGTATTGCAAAGGTCCATGGGCAGCAATAATACTTACCATCAGGTGTGCTACTTGCTCGTTTGCCACCATCTATATATATAAAAGAAAGTGGTGTTAGTTACAACACTTATAACTCGAGAACGGCCAAACCAATTTTTATGTTTTGGAATTTGTTGTTGTCGGGAATAGGATATAGAATATTAAAATACAATATTAATAAACAAAAAAAATCATTAAAAAAACATCAGTTCTAAACGTTTATTTGTTAATGATGTAACAAACGCAACAGAGAGCTCACGTCATTACCTGGTCTAATGGTTTGTTTGGAAAGTACCGCGAAAAGTTGAAATTAAATTTGACCGGCCGGTGTTCGTTTTGTTAGAGTGTTACGAATTTTTACGAATATTGTTAGGTATAATAAATCCTATTGTGTCTATACTGTCATCAACAATGACGCGACCAATAAGATGAAATCTTTCACGACAAAGCCGTAACGCAATTAGAATTCGAAACATCACGAATGTAACCACGGCAGAAGAACAAGATATTGCACAATTTCGAGGCAGCCTATGAAACGGCTCGACTGACAATGCGAAATAGTCGAGTAAATCTCGGAGATCAACAATTAGATCATTTTCATCGCATAAACAAAAATGTATATAACACACGGTACTTCTTCGTCTTGCTGGCACGTTATTAAAATACTTGATATTTTGAATTTATATATTATACATATTTATTGTCATAATATAAAAAAATGTCTGGCAGATGGCCGGTTATAAAACTATTGCCAATAAGTTTTAGAATATGTAATATGAAAGAAGAGTACATATTGTATCGACCCCAAGTAATTGGGATAAGAGTAGGAGAATGATGAGTAAAAAGGATATTTTCTTCTGAAGAATAGGAAGATAAGGTGTCATCACATCTGGTCTGCCTGAAAATATCAAAAATAGCTATATGTACGTAGATACGTAATACGTACATAGATAATAAACTCATATGCATAGAAAGCTTTTCAAAATAAAATCCAACGCTAATCCTTCTAGCATTTCTTTTTTTTTAAAGAACCTCTATTAAGACAATAATCTTTGTATTGCAGGGGGCTTTACAAACATGCAATTAACGAACACATATTACTCAGACTCAGAACAAAAATCTAGGGCACGTACACGATGTTGTTCTACGTAGGAAATATGCCCACAACCTTAGTTGTAGCACCTTTTAGTGGTAGAACCACGCTGTTGACAGTTCTCTATCTACAGCCGAACGCCGGTCGGTCCGGAGTTGTACCACTCTCTCGCAGAAAATTTACGTCTGTGTAATGGCAATGTGCTATTGCGCTTCGTTCAGTGAGCGACAGAGCCGAAAGCCCAACTGTGTGGGTTTGGTTGCTCGTTTGCCTCCATAAGCAATAAAAAAAACCTTTGTTACAGTTGGTCAGTATCTTATCATCTCATCATCAGAATAATCATCATCATTAGAACAGTATTTGCCCTTCTTAACCATAAGCTTTCTCAGCTTATGCGTAATAACAGAATATCTATAGAGTTTAAAAAACATAAAATTTCTATAACAACTTGGTCACCCTATTTCACTACAAAATGTGAAGTCCGCCGCTATTCCCAACACGTAGGCGCTACCCGCAACGCAGGGAGCTTTTATTTGACAGCGCCAATTTAGCTCCGATGTTAACACAAGCTTTGCTGAATATTATGATGGATTTTCTCGATACGTGTTAGAGATATGTTGATCTTAAAGTCAATATTGAATCTGATCAGATAAGTTTTCCGTGTGGTGACGGAGTAAAAATACAATTCACTACCCCCTATTTCACCCGTAGATGATCGTAAGAGTCGTCTCTTTCGATCATAAGGTATATAAAACTCATATAATATCCTATGCAAGAGAAGGAATTCTCGAAACAAAATCCTATACCAACACGTCTGACTAGCGTGGTATAGTAGGTCAATTTCCCTCTCATTATGAAGGAGGCTCGAGCTCAGCAGTGAGATATATATGAGCTGAGAAGAAGATGGTAATTATATACTTTTAAAATGTTTAAATAACAAAAGCGCCCAGTAGTCGTTGAAAGAATATATTACGTTTATACTGGCTGTGGTTTTCTATTGAAACCACTGCTTGTATTGTGTGGCAATGTTTTAAACACGTCGAATTTTCATTGCAATAAAACAGGATTTCTTTCACGTATATATTTCAACTGTCTACCCTGCAAGGGATATGGCGGAATGATGTATGTATATATTTCAATACTCGTAGAAATTTACAACTAGATTCTACTTATAGCTTCGCCTGCGTAAAAAGTAACTTTCTTAAAGTGCTATCCCAAAGAGTGATATTACCGAGAAAAGTATCCTACACGTTAATCGAGGAAATACAAATCTAAATCTGGTACTGATATTTATTGGACATGCTAGGTTTGTTATGAGTACATATTTTATAGATATATACGGAATTTATATATATAAATAAAAAAGTTATGGTTAAATTAAGTATATATATTAGCTGTATGGTAGAGGCTAATAATACTACCAACCGTTACTTTGCTCGTGGATGTCATAAAAGACGACTAAGAGCCTTATAGCGACCTGTGCCAACTCCATCTGATGCCGTTTGGTCAACAAATACATTTCCGAGGAGGGTTGACGTCTGGCAGGCGGCCGGTCACAAAACTATTGCCAATAACTTTTACAATACGTACATATTGTGAAAATTATTGGCAATAGTACATAATGTAAAAGTTATTGGCAATAGTTTTATGACCGGCCGCCTGCCATACGTCAACTCTTCATAAGAATGTAATTGTTGACCAAACGGCATCAGATAGAGTTGGCCCAGGTCATTATAAGGCATGCCGAGGCGCGACCACATCCATGGTCCCACCTTGCGAAAAAAAAAAAAAAAAAAAAAAATGTCATTATAAGGCTCTTAGTCGTATTTTACGACATCCACAAGTAAAGTAAGGGTTGGTAGTATTCGTAGCCGCTACCACACAGCTATGGCTGTAGCCCTATATGGTTTAAAAAATATACCGGCGTGCGTAGATTGATTAAATGGATACGTTGGCGAGACTCACGCGTTTCCCTCCTCTAATCCCAAGAGATATAGCTTAAATGCATTAACCAAGCAATAAAAGGGAGGGTCAGTGTTAATTAGGCGTTAAGATATAAAATTTAATCGGTACCCTAAACATCTTTTTTACAATTATATGTGACAATTATTCTGGTAAAATATTTTTTTTTGTTAGATCACATCCTGCCTAACCCCTACGAGACGCCTAACCCCTACGTGATGTTGCGCTGCCACCTTGTCTATCACAATTTATACAGATAATAATACTAAGGCTTTTTTTAGTAGAGATAACCGTATCCTAACCCGGTATAATGATATGAAACCACAGTAAAAGTGAAACTTTTATTCACATTATAATTTACAAACTACATAATTTCTTAATTACAATTCTAACAAATTTGTGGGTAGCCTTTGTGAGAGAACTGATATCTGTACTAGGATAACGATCCTGTGCAAGAGATTACCAGCCGAAATACACGTAATAGTATCTTATGTATTAGAAATAAGCGATAAGTAGTACGTTTTTAGACTAAACAAGAATGATAAGTATGTATCTATAAATTTATAATATAAGTTTAAGTAAATGTTTATATGTAGGTATGAATGTGTGCGCGTATGTATTTGGACCAATAAGTGTGTGTGTATGTGTGCTTGTGGGTGTATTTGTTTACATGTGTATTCTAATATTCATTTCCAAATCAGATACTTCATATCCGCAATTGTAAAAAGAACTATATTATACAGATGTCGTCACCCCTTACTTGTCTGTGAAAATCGTAAAAAGTGACTGAGGAATCTTTCTGAGAAGGAGCAGTAAACTCTGCTGGGAAACACATTCACTGCAATCGCCGTCCCGTTTACCAAGTATGACGATTAAAACAATAATCTCTTCAATAAATCGCACCATATAACATTCTATGATGGAAGCTTACATCGAGCAGTAGACGTTCAAAGGCTGAAATATGTATATGTATATTAATTATTCTCAAATACTAAGAAGTCAAGAAATAATGACCAAGAAATGTAATTATTACTATCATTAAAACCACGCAATAATGCCACTGGCATCTGAAAATGTAGCAATAAATATGCTTAAGACATGCCATTACTCTAGACCCTTTTATACAGAGGGGGATCGTAAGGGAATTGACAAAATATTGCGCTCACCATCCTTTATAGGCCATCTGTACTGATAAGCAAGTACATAAATATAGATTTATTCTATAATAGTTTACTGAGCTACCGCGATTTGCGATATACTTCATCTTGGCTCAAAAACTTCTCACTGCCGAGGTCGAAGCTCCTCCACAATAGGGAAAGTGATCTATTATACCACGCTGTTTAAATGAGTTAATATAAGGTTTTATTTTCAAGTTTTCCTTCTCTTGCACAGACATTATCTGCATATTATGTCTCTTAGTCAATTTTATACATTAATTTACTTCAATAATCTACTACCAGATCGGGAAGCAGCTGCTACCAAGAACATCCGACAAAAGACATAGCGCCCTTGTCTTCTTACTTATTTTTATTTAAATAACTTATTCTTTTTTCCCGTGTGGTGACGGAGTAAGAATACAATTCACCATCCCCTATCTTACCCGTGGGTGATCGTAAGAAACGACTAAGGGATGTAAAACGCATATAACATCTGTGATAGAGAAGGAAAATTCGAAACTAAACCCTATACCAACACGTCTGACCAGCGTGGTATAGTAGGTGAATTTTCCTTCCATTGCGGAAGAGGCTCGAGCCCAACAGTGGGACAAATATGAGCTGAGATGATGAAATAATTTCTTCTTACATAATTAATTGTACTTGCTTCATGAACCTCAAAAAATAGGATATAATATTCGTAAAACATAGCCTAAAAAGAGAAGCTGGCACCCATTAACGGCACCCAATCACTAAAGCAGCCATCACTGCCCTCGTCCACCTTGAAGTGAAGGGAAAAACTTTGCTAGAACTCTTTAAATATTTTAAAACTTACTTAAAAAACTCCGCAACGATTATAATAATAAACCTTATATTCCCTTGACACCGAAAAAGGGATGTTAAAATGTTTGCGCCTAAAATATACCCGACATTCTTTCCAGATTACTTTCAGGTGTCTACAGGGGGTAAGTTATAATGAGTTTTGTAACAATTCATATTAAACTGAGTCGTTCAAACGTTATATTCTATAGCGTGGATAGTCTTTGAATGTGACCACATAATGATTTCGATCCATATGCTCTTATTTGATGTGTTTGTTTACTAAATTGTGTACATCCATCTTTCATTGATGATTTAAAAATAAATAATGTATTACTGTTTTATTTTTTTAATTTATTTTAAGTTATTCCACAGACTTTTTGTCCGTGCTCTTTTTATGTTAAATTTAATTTTTATGATGGTTTGTTTACAAAATTAATTTTCTTGAAGTGGCTTTATAACAGTTGGTTAAAGCATTAAAAGCGCAATTCATGTGTCATAGATGTTAAGTGACTACATGTCTTTTTGGGGTTTCTTCTTGGCGCTGATGGTCTTGTTATTTGTGAAACCCTTCTACTTGTAGATGTTGTTGTCCTCTGTGATGTAGTTATGATAATAGTTATGATGATATGATGAATATTAACTGTTATCACCATATCACTTGCCAAAGGTGGTAATTATATAATAATACCATTTTGGAAAGATTTATGTCTTTTAAACATTGCCTAGCTGATGGATAGATAGATATATAAATTTTCACTCTATTATGGTCATCTCAGCTCATATATGTCCCACTGTTGGCTTCGAACCTTCTCCATAACGGGGGTGAAATTGACCTACTATACCACGCTGGTCAGACGTGTTGGTAAAGGATTGAGTTTCGAGTGTTCCTTCTCTTGCATAGATGTTATATACGTTTCACATCCTTTAGTCATCTCTTACGATCACCCACGGGTAAGATAGGAGATGGTGAATTGCATTCTTACTCCGCCACCATACGATAATTCTTTTACACCATTTTTTATTTTGAGTTTTCTTTACTCGCATAAGATTTATCTACATACTGTACCCCTTAGTTGTATTTTATCGGAATGCGGATAACAAATGGGTTTGGTCAATTGTATTCTAACTCCTTCACCGCATGAAAACGCTTTCAGATAAATCCTTACTAATATTATAAATGCGAAAGTAACTCTGTCTGTCTGTCGCTCTTTCACGCCAAAACTACTGAACCGATCTAAATGAAATTTGGTACACAGATAGTCTAGAGCCTGACAAAGGACATAGGCTACTTTTTAATGCAAAAAAAGGTTTGTGAAGGCAATGAAAAGTTGTAAGGAAGTATCGTCATTTTTAAAGCTAGAAGCTTGAAACTTATTTTTAGGCTATACATTAGATATAAATAAATATGATATTAACATGTTGTTAAAATTTACCCTTAAGGGGTAAAATAAAAATAGGGGATTAAACTTTAGGAAAGTAATCTTTTACGCGGGCGAAGCCGCGGGCAGAAGCTAGTTTCAAATAAATAAGTTACAATCAAAACAATGTTCTCTTAATTTTATCAATTTTAAATGGCGTTATAAAAATATATAGGTTTTTAATATGTTCTTCAAAATTACATTTTTAAACTTAACATTGCAAGTATTATAAAATAACCTATAATTATGTATTTAGGTGACGGAATAAGTATATAGTTACTGCTACACTTTTTACGTGGGAGTTTTTAAAATCAGATAAGGCTCGCACCATGAAAGTGGACAGCAGCTTACTTTGGGGAAACATACAACAAATCACTACCAATCGTGCTATCATTTTTAAACCTCATTTGTGGTAAAGATTTATGCCAAACAATAAACGGCGAAAAGGTTATTCATGAAGATAATTTGGGCAGTAGAACTTACAAATTAAATACACGTTTGGATCAACAATCAATTAACTTGACACATTTGAGAGAAAGGTCATTTCGGTAATTGTCTGGAATGTAATATGTAAGAGTTGAGTTTTGTATGTTCTCCTAACGATTACTAATTAAATTAGGGTAGTAATTTAAGGTTCGGACCGGGGATAAGTCTGCTATTCGCTAGAAAGACGCCCGGGAGGATAACATCTCGGCGCTTTGTTACGAAACGTTAACTGGCTTAGGAATGTGGCTGAAAGTTAAAACCGCCGGTTGGAGTACCGAAATCAAGGCATCGATCCACAACACCTGGTATGATATTCTGTGCTCTCCCCATCGCGATTGGATCGGCTACTAGTACCAATCCCTTGATATTCGTAGCTGGTCTGGTGGGTTACTCTTTCGAGTACCATCTCCACCGACATCGGTCTGGGTATCGCTCTCACGCGAGGCCAAATTTACCAACCATTATGAGATTCAAGGAGAGTTAAAATCAAGTAGCCAATCGTAATGCTTAACTAAAATCTATTCAGCGTATTTTATTCTTTTTTAAACTTTATTAGGTGAAGAAATTATGTATTTTACATAATTACTATGTACAAGAACAGGCAGGAAAACTAAATGGGCCGAAAAATAAAGAAATTACAAAGATTTTCTTTATTTTAAAAACACAATTTGTTTTCGCAGCACCAACAAATTGTTACGTGCCATTTAATTCAAGAAAACTTCTCTTAATTAAAGGCCAACCATTTTAATTTTTGTATTTATTGAAATTAATTCACACTATTTGAATAAAAAATAAACATATTGTGTTGTACAGCCTCTTTTTTTTTTGGTGACAGGCTATAGAGCGGTCACTCTGTCATATCAGTCCGGGGCGACAGAAGAAACGGCACGCGAATCCATAGACCCGCCCTACATTTACCTATCTATGCTGTGCGAGTCTCTTTGTGTTCGGTGGCCCACCCGGCCGTTTACTCCCACACGTATCCTCACGAGCAGATGCTGTGGCAGCTTTCGCCGTCGGGGCATCATCCCTACGCGGTAGCCTTGATCCGGGCGACCAGAGTAATCCCCAGTTCGGTTACCCCCTGATTTAGTTACCCCCTGCTTTGGGCTGGAGTGACATCAGGTGCAGGTACGTAACCTTTTTATTTTATTTTTGGTCGCGGGCTATGGAGTGTTCACGCCCTACTGTATGCGTCTTGGACGACATAAGAAGCGGCGCGTGATCCCATAGACTCGCCCTTCAAAGTACTTATCGACGCCATGAGAGTATGCTACAGGACCAGGGTCTTTGTCGTCGGTGGCCCACTCGGCGGTCTACCATTACGGGTATCCTCTCGAGTCGATGCCCCAGCAGCTTTTTTCGCCATCGGGGCATCATGCTTACGTGGTAGCCTCGTTCCGGGCGACCAGACTATTATATTATATTCCCGGTCCAGTCACCAGCGTCTTACGCGCTACCTGGGCTAGGTGTCATACACTCTAAGAGTATATTAAAAAGAGACGCATACTTATTTCCTACAATGAACGTTGATAAAACAAAAACAGAAATTAAAAAAAAGATACAGAAAATCATCATTATCAAAATGATATAATATTTGAAATATAACTATTTTCATAGATTCTATCGTGGTTGTTTTTGATTTTTAATTTCCCGACGTTTCGAACACTTTACAGCGTTCATGGTCACATGAGGACTGAGGTGTCTCACGTCTAACAAATCATCGTTATTACAGAGCTTTACCCACTACAGTAATGTTGATCAAAATTTAATAACTGATAGGTACTACGAGAGAGAGCATCAAACAAGTGATTTAGATTTACACCTAAACCTCCATAACTATATAATATTTTTTTTTTTTTTGGAGTTTATGGCTTGGTTACTTAGACCTTTAAGCCAAGTCTTCATAGTTTAGACACTTCGTGCCTTGTCTTCCGTATTATTGTTTACCACTTCTTCAAATTGTAATAAGTCCTTGATAGTCACTGTCCGTCAGTAAGTCAAGTCGTTACTATCAATTTGGCGCTGATAACCAAATTCATAGTTTTGTTGGGAATTTTGGGTGAACACGAAAATACACGAAAACCACTATTATACCATATTCACTACACTTCAGCACTTTAACTGTATCATATTCCATAAAATAACAGCAAAATTATTCAATATAACACTACAAAACACTAAAGAAATGAATATAATACAAGAGCGTGACATGACATTTCCATATTCGCGCCAAAACTCACTATATAATATATAACGTGTTAACCACAGATTAGATATCACAACCGAATGGCGTATGTCGGATTTTCATTACTACATCCTGTATAGGGCGTGTGGAAACAGCTTCAGAGCTAAGCCCTCAATCTGTGGCTTCTTCTCAACTGTCCAATACCAGTAAGTCAATTCATCAATATGTTGAAATACCGTGCGCCCCCTGTTCTTCACACCGCCGCGGTTGTTCATCCGAGCCAGATGAGATCGCTGGTTGCCTCAGGTTGGTCCAGCTCCAAGCGACCAACGACGAGCCGAATGCCAGCAACACATTTTTTTTGTGTTTATTTTAGCTGATAACTGCAGATGGCTGTCACCGCTTAACTCGGACTGTGGGTGAACGCTGAGGGCTTTCAACCCGGGGTAGTCTACACGATCGTGGCCGCTATCTATACGCGTTATCCGCCACGAAATCACTGAACCCTAATGTTGCCAGAGCACACTCAGAATCGCCACCTCTCGATGGGTGATATCGATACTGTAAGGAATACTGCTGTAAAGTGTGTTTGTTTGTTTGTTTTTTGTGTCTGTAAACTTTGGAAAATTATAAATCAAATAGTAACGTAATAGAATTTGTAAAAATAGATTTATTTCAAACATATAATATTGTTTTACATTTAAATACAAAAATTAAACAAGATTATAGCTTTTAATAGATAATTAATATTGATCTGATGATTGAAAAATAACCCTTTAATTTTTTTAAACATGCGCGAGTAATAGAATGATTCATTTGAATAAACCTAAGCAATCACATTAGTTTATATTTCAAGAGACTTCAAGGTTACGTTGTACGTCAGCTCATCCAAATGATATTTTGTTGAATGAATCACATTAAAGCGTATTATTTGGCAGCAAGGCGCCATCCAAATATTTATTTTTGTGGCTGAATTTAAGTGCGTACACATTCAACGAGCAATGTACAGCCGTGATAGCCGTTGAATTGACACTTCGAGACACGAAATGAAAGAATAAATGTTACTGATTTGCTAAACTATGGATAACTATTTTATATTATTTGGTTGGTCTTTACATAGCTGTGTGGTAACAGCTACGATTACTATCAGCCCTTGCTTGCTCGTGGATATCGTAAAAGACGACTAAGAGCCTTATAACATCCTAGGCCAACTCCATCTGATGCCGTTTGGTCAACAATTATATTCCCAAGGAGGATTGGCGTCTGGCAGGCGGCCGGTCATACAACTATTGCCAATATTTTTTACAATATATACTATGAAAGAAAAGTACATATTGTATCGACCCCAACTAATTGGGATAAGAGTAGGAGGATGGTGATGAATAATGATGATTGGTCTTTACATAGTATAAAAAAGTTTTGCTGCCTGTTCCTATTATAGCTTCTAAATTACACAATCAATGTTCATGCGATTTTTACTATCAATAATGTAATAAATAAAGTAACGGTTCACCTGTGACTGTAAATATGTTTGACTCATAAAACTAAGGGTGTCTCAATGTATCCGAAACATTGTCGTCGACAACAAAGTAAATTTACAAAGAGATAAAAACAGAAAAAAAAGGAGTTTTATTTAATATATTGTTTATGGATTTGGAGTTTTGGCGCGAATGTGGAAATATAATGTCACGCTCTTGTATTATATTCATTTCTTTAGTGTTTTGTAGTGTTATATTGAATAATTTTGCTGGTATTTTATGGAATATGGCTTTTTTTTTATTTCTCATGGTGGCAAACGAGCAGACAGCACATCTGATGGTAGGTGTCACTGCCGCCCATGGACCTTTGCCAATGGTATAGCTAGGCCGCTGCCTACTAATACAAACCCCGAACCCACCCCAGTTGGGCTTCCGGCTCTCTCGCTCACCGAACGAAGCGCAACAGCATATTGCCATTACTCAGACGTCGATCTTCTGCGAGAGTGTGGTACTACCCCGGACGGGCCAGCGGCTGTAGACAGAGAACTGTCCATAGTGTGGTCCTCCCACAATAAGGCTCAGTTAAAATGCTGAAGTGTAGTGAATATGGTATAATAGTGGTTTACGTGTATTTTCATATTTTGCCAGAATTCCCAAAAAAATTATTGATAAGGTTATCAGCGCCCGATTAATGGTAACGACTTGACTTACTGACATACAATGACTATTAAGGCTAAACAATATGAAGAATTGCTAAATAATATAGGCAAAAAATAAACAAGACTTGGCTGTGTGGGCTATGATACCTTTGCCTGTCCGAATGGACGAACAGGACCATAAAAAAATGTTTATGGATTTGTTATATAAAACAAACAGAAGTTTTGGCGTAAATGTCAAAAATGTCATGAGACACTTTTAAATTTAATTCAATATTTGACTGTTTTATAGTGTTATATTGAATAATTTTGTTGGTATTTTATATAATGTAATACAGAAGAGAAATTTATAAAATGTAGTAAATATAAAATGTAGTAAATATGATTTACACATATTTTATCTGCTACCAAAATTTCTAGAGGAATCTTATTTGGTTGTCAGCGCCCAATTAATAGTAACGATTTGGCTTACTGATGGATAATGATTATGAATAAACTATTCAATATTAAAAAGTGTAATATTGTTCTAGAAGTTATGAAGAAAGTAATTGTAGCAGTTTCATGAATTTTATAAATTGATATAAATTGAAGGCTCCGTTGCTAAATTTTCAATATAATAAACTATAAATATTAAAAATTTTAAATATTAGAACACGATAACTTTTGTTGGATTATCTAGTAGACTTATAAATATTCATATATACACCATTTCGCTAATAAGCTTGTCGTTACCGAAGAAAAAAAGGTAATTTTATTATAATATATTCATATTACTGAACAAAATATTACTTTATTCAAAGCTTTACATGAAAAATTTTCGGCGCTCAAATACGTAGACAATTTATTAATTTAACATTTGTTCGTTACAGAATTGTTTTAAAAAGGTTTTGTGAATAAAGTTTGGGACCGTGTCATTTGGGCCGTTGAAATGTCAAGTCCAATTATGAAGTTGATTTGGAATTCGAAGCATGCATAGGATCTATGTTAATAAATTACTAAAGACCCACCCTCGTAAGGGTAAAGCCCTGATATTGGCATCGATCATAACTTTAACATGCCACATACGAAAGTAAAATTTCACGTTTAAACGTGTGTGTAGAATAATTTATCCTTAAAGTAAGTTAGAATTAAATTAATTAAAGTCCATTTTAAAGTTAAGAGATGGAATGGCTTGAGTTTTCATGAATACAGGATATTATTTCTTTATTCGCTGTGTAGTGGCTATGCTTTTTGAAGTCAAACTTTTTTATCGACGTATGGGAGAAATTTTATATTGTAATGTTTTTTTTTTTTTAGTATTGGTGTAAAGATGCGAAAGGGAATGCTCCGATGGTTCGGCCATGTGAAAAGAATGCCGAACGAACGTCTGGTTAAGAAGATATACAATGCGAAAGTGGAAGGATGAAGGTACCGAGGGAGACCGAGACTCACCTACCCAGACCAGATTGGTCACGTACTGAAGGAAGGTGGAGTCAAGAGTCTCCGAAACCGGCGAGCGTGTATGAAGAGAATTATGAATGTTGAGGAAGCGAGTGAAATCTGCAAGGATAGAGTTCTCTGGCACTCTGTTCTCTCTGTCTACCGTGCAAGGGATATGGCGTGATGATATGTATGTATGTATGTAATGTTTTTCTGTTACGCGCCATTTTTATTTCTAAGTCAGATTTTTCCGTTACGCGCCAAATTTATTTTGAAGTGAAACTTTTTTGCACGTATGGGGGCAAAAATTTTACAGAAAACGAGAGCGAGAGAGAGAGAGAGAACAGACGCTATTCGTTAATGTATATAAACGAGATATAAAAAATTGTTTGCCAAACTTTCATTTCTGATATGTGTACTTTGTACGCACGCATTTTTTTTTGTGTGACTTATTTGTAAGCCTCAGATGACTATGACAACTTTACCCGGACTGTGGGTAAGCGCTGAGAGCTCTCAACCCGTATACGACGAGTAATGTAAGGTTAACCCTTAGGTACATTATTTGTGGCTGTCTTAAAACACTACTAAGAGCTTTATATCTGGCCAATTTCATCTGTGCCGTACGTACGTAACGAACTTGGTTAAAAATAGAAAATGTACCAATTACCTATGGAAGTAAAAATTGGCTGAGGTTACACCAGGGTAATAGAGAATATTATAATTTAAATGGGTAAAATTACAACAAAAATTGCAATCGCAACACCACTTGCCAAGGATAGTGAGAACAATATAATCCTTTCTCGAAGAGATCTGAGTCCAACAGCAGGTCTCTTATATGTAAGGTGACTATACGATGTAACTAAGATTACTGTAAGAAAAAAGATTGTTGATCTGTATTACAGTGTAATTTATTTCTGTTAGTTATCTGCTTGTGATCGAGATTCAGCATAATCTTAGTGATAACAGATGAAAGGTACGCGGTACCATGATCGATAATGGCGCTCTCGCCCGCGGCCGCTACAGATATTTATTACTTCATAGTCCCCCGTACTGATTACAAGGGTATTAATTATCATTTATCTCTTTGTTATTATTAATAATACTTTCCAATGGCTTTAATTTAGGTCCTACGAAAGATACTCTGAGAATAGAGGGCATCATTGGTACTTCGCCCACATAACGCTTCATATGTACGTGTATGACAGGTTTTGAGACTGCACGCCGGCTTTATCGTCACCCCGGATAAATAAAACAGAGTGTGACCATACCACAACCTATTCAGAAAAGGATAGGAGCTATCATCACATGATATGGTCTTTGAGTTGGATATAGTCCCCACAAAGAATCCCCCACAAGAATCAAATCCTTAGTGAAGTTTTAATTAAAAATTAAATAACAAAAACAACCTCTGATCAGTGTGATATTTGCGTCCTATGTCAAATATAGTTCCAGGGGCGGCTTTACGCATAGTGCAGTTGGACACCGGGTGTTAGGGGGCGCTGAGAGCCGCTCAGGACATAGAGCCTCCACTGTAACGTGCTGTAAGATGCTTCCGCTCCGTGCGGAGGCACCTTACGCAGCGAGTGCCTGACTATTTATAAACGTAGTGGTTGCATTATTTGACAAGATTAGGTAGCCGATTTCGAAACGAAAAATGATGTCACAAGCGGGATTCGAACCCGCACCTATTGGGAATCCGGCCCAATCGTGCTGCCACTTACACCATCGTGAACTATTTTAGGACATGCAAATTTCGCTTCATATTATATCTTACGTCTTCAAGGTGACGTATGCCATCTACTTTTTTCGTTTCGTAATCGGGTATTTATAAATAATTAAGCATATTAAATGCTAAATTTTTCAGTAATAAGATTAGGTAGGTTGCTTTGTTGCCATGTTCGCTGGAACTTCATAATCCGATCCGATCACGTTTACTTGGTTTCGTGTCAAAACAACAAGATAGCATGATAACGCATTCCAGCGAGGTTCGGAGTTTAGTCGAACGTTTTGTTACTATCAACCTATTCCATTTTGTTCACGCAATCTGATACAAGAGAGCGCCAGGTTATTGATTGCACCCGGTCGCTACATGTGCTAGAGCCGCCCCTGTATAGCTCATAATCATCATTCAATCTTTCGTCACCCACAACACTTAAGTCTCTCCTACAGAACTCTGACGTGGTCATACATTGGTTGGTCATTATTGTCATGTCATAATCGTCGATATTGAGAAATAGGTTGGCTGTTTTCTGCTGCTGATCATGGAGATGATCCTTAAGAACTCCCATAGATAAATAAGAGATGACGATAATTGTATATTTATCCCATCGGTACGCAAAAATGTGATATTACAAATAAAAAAATAGAAATTTGAAATAAAACTAAATCTATTATATAACATCAAAATTAAAAATAGGAATATGAAGAAAAATTCATATTATTTCATCAAACATTTTCCTAAACAGAGACAAAATACTCAATTCGTTTAAAATATAAAAACGTTCTAGCGACAAATTTACACATCAATTTGTCTCGTATTCATTCCACAGTAAGCGAAGGCTTTCTCGTCCGAATCCAACGTTTTATTTGCCAAATCTTTAGAACGGAAACCATTTGTCTTTCGATTATACCGAATCCAACATATATGGGTGAAAATTTACATTTTATTGTTATAATTTCAATTAATATCATCCAAGTTAGTTTTGGATCAATTAATATAGGAAACTATTTCTAAACAAACCGGTTTTTGATTAATTAAAAGCTGGTAATTAATGTTTTCGTAGCGTGGAGAATAATTATATAGTGTAATGGTGTAATATAATAGTAATAAATTTCAACGCCTCCTTTCTTACCCGTGATTGTATTGTTAAACAACTAAGAAATATGATAAGCAATTGTAAAAGGACTCGAAATATATAAAACTCGAAATTAAAACCTATAATAATCTGACTGACGAAGCGTGTCATCATTTCAGCCTATCACCGTCCACTGCTGGACGTAGGCCTCCCTCATATTACACTACAGAGTGCGGGCCTGTGCCACTTGCATCCAACGACGACCAGCAATCTTCACCAGGTCGTGTGTCCACCTAGTGAGGGAGCGTCCTACACTTCGTCGTCCGGTACGTGGTCCCCACTCTAGAACCTTTTTTTCCCCAGCGGTAGTCGGTTCTACGAGCGATGTGACCTGCCCATTGCCACTTCAGCGTGCTAATTCTTCGTTATATGTCGGTTACACCCGTTCTTTTACGGATTTCTGTATTTCGGATTCTATCTCGCAGAGAAATCCCGAGCATAGTCAGCTCCATAGCAAGCTAAGCGACTTTGAGCTTGGTTATGAGGCCTACATTTAGGGATCACGTTGTATATTACACCAATTTACCACCCATTTTAAAAGAATATTAAGCACAGCAGTGGAACAGAATGTATATGAGCTGATACGAATTAATATTTCATCAAATTGTTAGGTCGTAGACCACCACTCCCTTACTGTCCTCATTCAATTCGATTTAAATACTTTTCTATTACGGTAGCTAAGAATTCAGCTGTGTCTCTAGCACCTCAGAGTACCATTATTATTATTTTTAATTGTTTATGGTGGCAAACGAGCAAGCAGCACATCTGATGGTAAGAGTCACTGCCGCCCATGGATCTTTGCTATACCAAGGATATAGCTAGGCCGCTGCCTACCATTACAATCCCCAACCCCACCCAGTTGGGTTTCCGGCTCTTTCGCTCACCGAACAAAGCGCAATAGCACATTGCCATTACTCAGACGTCGATCTTCTGGTAAGTGTGGTACTACCCCGGATGGATCGGGCTGCGGCTGTAGACAGGGCATTGTCAACAGCGTGGTCTTACCATTATTAGCGGTAATTATCACATATAATTTGATACTGCTTGCGGGTCTGTCATTAAAAGTAAATGCGTGGTGTATTCTTATTCAATTGCTAAAAATATTTTCGATATTGTTCATAACACATATAGACATAGTTTCGCTCTTATTTCATTCATTCAAAAATAAAATAAAGCTATGCTTTATTTGGTGTATATATAACCTTTCTCGATAAAATAGGCTAGCTGACACAGTAAGATATATTGGAACCCAAGTTGCACTTCCTAAGATTAACGTTCGAATTCAAATGAATAAAACAAACAAATAAAAAAAACAACAGGCAGTCATGGGGACTGCCGATAGAAGTGAAAACTATTAACTTAAGACTAATTGAAATAATAATAATTTTCTAATTTTTATATAAAAATAAAAACCTATAAGTTTTTCCCCTCCAAAAACGCTCAACGCGCCTAAAGAAGTTTTCATATAGCTATAGATATACTATTAGCATTAGCATGTCGGTGACGCGAACCTATAAGTTTTTCCCCTCCAAAAGCTCTCAACGCGCCTAAAGAAGTTTTCATATAGCTATAGATATACTATTAGCATTAGCATGTCGGTGACGCGAACCTATAAGTTTTTCCCCTCCAAAAGCTCTCAACGCGCCTAAAGAAGTTTTCATATAGCTATAGATATACTATTAGCATTAGCATGTCGGTGACGCGAACCTATAAGTTTTTCCCCTCCAAAAACTCTCAACGCGCCTAAAGAAGTTTTCACATAGCTATAGATATACTATTAGCATTAGCATGTCGGTGACGCGAACCTATAAGTTTTTCCCCTCCAAAAACGCTCAACGCGCCTAAAGAAGTTTTCACTTCAAAAAATGGTTTAAAAACGCTCTTTTTTTATTTATTTTTTCATTTTAGCAGGTTATTTTCTGGGACACATCTCGCTCAATACGTCCGAGTCGACCAGTGGTACCGATTCCTTGACATACGTGAGCAAAAGATATAACGCACTTTGCCGTTCCAATCGTCCTACTACTAAGACAAATGTAAGCTGTCGTATGACAAACAAATTATGGCTCGTATCATTTTATCATCTTTATGGATGACGTGCACCATCTAACGGACAATGATTACATATTGTTCCGAATTAATACTCTAACTTTTCAATGACGCGACCCTATTATCCAAATTACTAAGATTTAGCATTTAACATGTTAGACTGTTTATTAAAACTTTTTACAACCGAAAAATGTTTCTTCTTTATAAATAATCTTGTAACAAGAATATTCCTTGTGGTGACGGAATAAGAATACAATTCACCACACCCTGTCTTACCCGTGGGTAATCGTAAGAGACCACTAAGGAATACAAAACGCATATAACATCTATGCAAGAAAAGGAAACCTCTAAACAAAACCCTATACCAACATATATGACCAGCGTAGTATAGTAGATCAATTTCTCTCCCATTTTGGAGGACGCTCGAGCCTAATAGTGGGACACATTGTCGCTGTAATGATGAAAAATATAATAAAAAATCATCATCATCTCAGCCCACATATGTCTCACTGTTGGGCTCGGGTCTCCTCCTCCATAATGGGAGGGAAATTGACCTATTATACCGCACTGGTCAAACGTGTTGGTATAGGGTTTTATTTACAGTTTTCCTTCTCTTACACAGATGATATATACATATTATATCCCTTAGTCGTCTTTTACGAGAACCAGGATAGGTTAAGAGAGAGGGTGGTGAACTGTATTCTTATAAAAAATATCATAATATAATAAAAAAAACATGAAAATAACAACGGTTTGATATGCTCGTATAACTTGATGTGAATACATAATTCCCATTGGCACTTAGAAATAGGAAATAACGAGGAAATTAAACACATCAGCGCTTCCGCGACCATTGTGGTTGAAAAGAACTGTTTTCGAAAACTCACAATAAAGTATAAGGAAACCGTTGATAACTTCACTTAAGGAAAATATATATTAAGCTCACAAAACTGGTGAGTTTATTTAGTATACTTATTTGAACAAGCTAATCTCAGTCAATAACTTATAAGATTTCACGAAAACCTTATGTCTCACAGCCCATTTATTGGCAAAGTTTATACGCTATGACTATGTAATACTATAGCAAATAGGAGTGGCAAATTTAGGCAAGTTACAAATCATCTTGCTAAGTACCTGCTCTGATAAAAACCATTGTCATAATGTGACAACAAATTTTCATTATAGATATTTTCAACAACATTTAAATTACTTGTTCTGTGAAATATATAATAGCATGTCGTCCGTCACCCGCCGAGAGGCCGACCGTGTGAGGAAAGATCGACATCCTACCCGAGGGGGAGACGTCGGTCGAGGAGAGGGTACTCCTCAGTGGTATTCCGTCGGGCCGAGCACTGACGGCAAGTCACTCTGCTCCGGTGGTCGGCCCAGCGACAAAGGCGACGTCACGGGTGGGTTACGGGTGTACGTGCTTACGCCCCTCTGTCACCCCGGAGAGAGTGGTGCGAGGAGTGCGTCGACCGCAATCCACCCAAAAAAAAAAATACCACGTTGATACTCAAATAATAATATAACACTAAACATTTTAAGTAATCCCCGACATAATAACGCTTGTTTTTTTTTTATAGGTTTTGGTGACAAACAAGCAAGCAGCACACCTGATGGTAAGTGTTACTCCCGCCCATGGACCTTTACCAGGAGTATAGCTAGGCCGCTGCCTACCAATTTAAACCCCAAACCCACCCAATTGGGCTTCCGGCTCTCTCGCTCACCGAACGAAGCGCAACAACACATTGCCATTGCTCAGACGTCAATCTTCTGCGAGAGTGTGGTACTAACCCGGACGGACCGGCCCGTAGCTGTCGACAGAAAACTGTCAACAGTCACAACTCTAATAAATAGAACTCTAATGAATAGATAATTCAGGAGTTCATTCCCTCCCTTCTCAGTGGAGCCAAGATACACGGATTCATCATCTCATTCTCCTGTTCTTATATCAATTACTTGGGATTGCAATATGTAGAGCAAGTATCTTACATCGTACATATTCCAGTAGTGCTGGTTTATGACCGGCCACCTATCATTGGTCTGACGATAACCCTCTTTGGGAATGAAATTGTTGACCAAGTGGAATCAGAAGGAGGTGACCCATGACTATACAAAGCTATTAGTCGTTTTGTGTGATACTAACGAGAAATGAAAGGGTTAGTGGATATTCGTAGTTGCTACCAAATAGTAAAATAGTTTTTTGCGACTCTGTAGAATAAATAAGGGGAGAATAGAGCATATACATGATATATTTTAAGGGGTAAAAAATATGAAAGGATTGGTGAGTATTCGTAGTCATCACCATAGTAAAACTAGTTTTTATGACTCCGTAGGTAAAAATGGAAGGAAAAATAGAGGGTAATATAATGTCAACCATAATTTATTCTTAACGGGTCACTACACGAAGTAAATTATAATAAATATTACAATTTAAACCAAGCAAAATAAACGCTTATTTAGTTGGTATTTCAATTTTCTATTTAAATTCATTAGTATTTTCGATTTTAATAATTTTATTACTAAAGTTTTCAAACTTACAAGTATAATAGTCACAAGTAATTTATTATCTGGAATATTAAAAGTATTCTTAGCAACAAAAATTTTTGAAACGTTACTATAACCAGCTCAAGTCCGCTGAAACTCTTCAGTGGTAGTTTTAAAAGAAATATATAGGTACGTGTTATAAATTAAAGTCTTAAAGGCCTAACGACTTAGGGAAGCCTTCAATTACTGTTTATCAGTACTCATTTAGGTCAATAACGAGACATAATTACCATAGAATTTAACTTTTTCTTGTCTTTCAAAGACTCTATTTTTTTTTTTACATTTCTTTAGATTTACGAACGTCTATTAGAAAGATGACTGCACAGATGGCAAAGTGGTTAAGACCTTCTGTGCCAATACCGTGGGTTCGATTGCCACTTAGAACAATACTTTGTCCACAAATCAATCCACAAGCTGATGTTCTGAGTCTAGGTTTGTAAAGTACCCAATAATACAAAGATTATTTTCTTAGTACAGAGTCATCATCAACTTGCTCATATCCCAATTTATTTGAGGTCGACGCAATATGTCTTCTCCTTCCATACAACTCTATCAGACGTCATCTCTGTGGTCACTCCTTGTCTATCCATGTCATGTTTCACGCAGTCCATCCATCTTTTCTTCGGTTTTCTCTTACCCTTTAAGCTTTCAATATTCATACTTAAAACTTTCCTCACAACATTACTTTCATCCCGTCTCATCATATGTCCATACCATGTCAACCTTTGGGAACCCAAGTGATGTCTTAAAAAAAGAAAAGAGGAAGGAGCGTATTTATATTCTTATTGTGTCACTACAAGGAAAATGAACATAAAAATAGTACAATAAAATAAAACTTAACTCACTCTCAACAACTTATGTACATATCCCAGTGTCAACATAAGAGTGCCGTTTACGCATTGTTACAAAGAACTTCGATTGAAATGCCATTGGGTACGCATTATATAAGAGCTTTATCGGGTCGGATTTTCAAACTACGAAACGTAAATTACATTTGCACGACACGAAAATCCCTCTAAGGGTTAAATGATAATATGTACTTCAAACAGTATTAAGTTCTGATTATTACGCATTTTAGTTTAAAGATTCATTTAATTGACTAATTATTTATACAAGTCTTGAATTTTATATTATCTATTCGTAACATCGACCTGGGCTAATTTATTTTAAAATATCTGGTCATCAATTACATACTTAAAGGAGGTTAACGTCAGGTCATAAAACTATTGCCAAAACTTAGTGTCATCATTCTCCTACTCTTATCCCAATTACTTGGGGTTGACACAATATGTGCTCTTCTTTCATAATACATATTGTAAAAGTTATTGGCAATAGTTTTATGACCTGCAGCCTGCTAGACGCCAACCCTCCTTGGGAATGTAATTGTTGACCAAAAAGCATAAGAAGGAGTTGGCCTAAGTCGTAAAGGCTCTTAGTCGTCTTTTACGACATCCACGAGCAAACTAAGGGTTGGTAGTATTCGAAGCTACCACACAGCTCTTAGTGTGAATACGATGAAAAAAGAGTTCACATTGCGTCAATTTCGAATTATTGATTGAGATAAGAGCAGGATAATGATATTAATGATAATTAATATTATACTTATTTTCAATTTAATATAAATAGAGTATCTCGCCTGAAAATTCAGATGGACTGGCTAGGTAAAACTCAATTACAATTTTTTTTTAATAAAAATAATATATAACAAATAATATATATATTATTTGGCAAAATTAATGGACATATCCGATTTGAGCTTTGTTTGGGACAAATTAAACATACGGTTGATTGAATTTGAAATGAATTACTTTTTTTTATGAGTGAATATGAAGAAATTATAAAACTGCTGACGATGTATGAAGGGTTGTGTTTAAGATTTAGCCTTACCTATTACGGAGGTCTACGTCCATAAATGCGGATGGATGTATAGACAGTGATCTCATCTACATACATCCATCCTTAATCGTTCTTTATGACAAGGTCGTTTTCATCACATTATAAAAAAAAAATTAATGGTTCGGATATGTGGAAAGAATGCCGAACGAACGTCTGGTTAAGAAGATATACAATGTGAAAGTGGAAGGATGTAGGTACCGGGGGAGACCGAGACTCACCTACCTAGACCAGATCGGTCATGTACTGAAGGAAGGTGGAGTCAAGAGTTTCCGAAACCGGCGAGCGTGTATGAAGAGAATTATAAATGTTGAGGAAGCGAGTGAAGTATGCAAAGACAGAGTTCTCTGGCACTCTGTTCTCTCTGCCTACCCTGCATGGGACATGGCGTGATGATATGTATGTATGTATGTGTATTCAAAACAAATTTTTTTTTGGCGTTCTATGGTCTGGACACACGTTGTCCATTCCATCCGGGATGACGCAAAGGCGACTCGTGGACACATAAACCACCGTATTCCCTCCCCATCACTAATTATTAAGACGCGATGGTTTTTATTTTCTTTTTTGGCTAGACTATGTTCTGGACCACCCCAAGTGAACTGTACGGAGCGATGGAAGGGCGGGTATATACTATACCGCTACCGCTATTACCTCATTCCCAGTGTCTTCGGTACGATTACCCTATTAAATACGTTTGAAAAATAAAATACTGATATTGACCTTATTATAATACATTATATTTTTTATTTTTATTCTTTTTATATTTTTTTAAACCTAACCTTTGCACCAAAGAAATATAATATCCTTGTAATGCGTGTAATTTGCCAAATATATAATTAACATCCACAAGTTATACCCAGCCTACGACTTTTTTTTAGTGTGTGATTTTAGCTGTTAGCCGCAGATGGCTTTGACAGCTTTACGCGGACCATGGGTGAGCGCTGAGGGCTCTCAACCCGATTGAGGTAAGCTAAGCGACATCGCCCAAGGGCTCCCCCTGTGGGGAACGGACCTCGGCTTGGGACGTCGCTGGTCGCAAAGTGGGCGTATCATAAATCCAAACGTGGGCGTTTGGATTTATGATTTTTGCGCGTCGCGATTTCGCACCTCGACGGCGAGGACGAAACCGCGGATATTTATGTGTAATAGCCTCGCGGGCCGTTTCCGCCTCTGAACAATAATATATAGATCGCACAAAGCCAAAAAAAGGTTGACATGGTATGGACATGTTATGAGAAGGGATGAAAGTAATGTTGTGTGGAAAGTTTTAAATATGAATGTTGAAGGCTTTAGGGGTAAAGGAAGAACAAAGAAAAGATGGACGGACTGTGTGAGGCATGACATGGATGGACAGGGAGTGACTGCAGAGATGACGTCTGTTAGGACTATATTGAGGAGGATGACATATTGCGTCGACCCCAAGTAATTAGGATAAGAGCAAGATGATGATGACAAAGCCAAAAAAAAAACCACTCAGCCATTTCAGCAGCCAAATTTCATATACACATACATACCATCACGCCATGTCCTTTGCGGGGTAGGCAGAGAGAACAGAGTGCCAGAGAACTCCATCCTTGCATACTTCACTCGCTTCCTCAACATTCATAATTCTCTTCATACACGCTCGCCGATTTCAGAGACTCTTGACTCCACCTTCCTTCAGTACATGACCGATCTGGTCTAGGTAGGTTAGTCTCGGTCTCCCCCGATACCACTTCCCTCCACTTTCGCATTGTATATCTTCTTAACCAGACGTTCGTTCGGCATTCTTTCCACATGTCCGAACCATCGGAGCATTCCCTTAATTTCATATAGATATAATTAAATATAATAATTTTAATATTCAAAGCACTGGGGATAATAGTGGTGATATATTCCAACTCCGTCACCACACAAATCTAATCATCGCAAAAGTACTACATCAACCGAAATGCCTGATATTGTCATAACGAATATCCGATCCTAAATAAACAAACCAGATAAAAGGTAACGAACAATGGTTACACAGGTATTTGTTGCCTTCCTTTAGGGGATAATGTTGTCACATTAAAATATTTCTTTCAAAGGCTTTTCATAAAACACACAAGTAGGATATTAATTGATGTGCCGCGTGATGACAGATTAAAAATACAATATTTCATCAGCCTTTATTATCCTTTTGGGTATTACAAAAACCGTTATTATAGTTAGCTTTCGCTCGCGGCTTTCCTGCGCATGGTTTGATGATAAAAAATAGCCTATGTTAGATTTCCTCAGACTTCAATGGCGCAGTCGGTGTCACTCGGCATCTCTCATTGGTTTTAATTTATTTTTAACTTTTTTATGTAGCATAGATTTCATTGATCATTTTTAAATGGTTGTATTGATCACTTTGAATGTCTCATTCTTTTAATTTTTGCGAGACAGTGACGAATATGTGTCATCTTAGCCCATATACGTCCCACTGTAGGACTCGGGCCTCCTGTACTTCACTGAATAAATTGACCTGCTATATTATCGTCAAACGTGTAAGTATAGGATTTTAATTCGAATTATATTTCTCTTGTAAAAAAAAACACAGTATTATTTCACGAAAGTTTCATTCGTCTTTTAAATGTGATAGAACTTTTCAGACGTTTCGAAATGAAATATTAAAAAGTCTTGGGTTAGCTTGTGTGATTCAAGTATATTTAATCTAATGCTTTAGGAGCTGTTAGAATAAGAGCATATTAAATATGTATCCTGACGAATTTTAAGCGTTTTTCTATAAAAGCGCTAGTGAATATTGTCGCTTAGAAAATAACATTACATATGTCTTCCTTATCTTCTTAAGGGTGAAACGTAAAAGTAACATAAATGAAAGTGATAGATATTTATTAAAAAAATATTGCTCTTGCACCATCTTTCAACCTTTCGACGAATACCACATCATAATGTTACAGGATTTTCAAAAAACATAGAGAGCAAGAAAAATAAAATATTTGAATAACCTCACACATTAATAGCTTTTTAAAAATAAATATTTATTTATTAAGGGATGAATTTATTTAAGTACTTGAAGCAAAAGCCATCGTCGGATAATGGATTGAAACTGTCCCTATTAAACTATTTAAACGAAATTAAGTTTCAAAAGTGCTAACTGGCCTGGAATGGGATTAGGGTTCTCCAGTGAAATCACTTGCAAGAACTATTCATCGTTTGATTAGATTAATGCCATAATCGCCAATAGCGATCAAAAAGTTATGAGAGAGTCACCTTAACGATCACAGAATTTTATGAGTGACTCATCGATGTTAAGGAGGTAAGGGGTTATGAGCCTCGGATAAAGTGTGATCTAGATGACGTATAAAAAAATGTGTATTCAAAACAACGAGAAGATTCAGTTCAAATAATTCCACTAATTACAAAATACAACTGCACATATGGCGTAGAATTTAAAATAGTTTGGAAAATCCAAAAGTGCACGACTCATATAAATTAGTCAATGCTATAAATGAAAGGAAAAAAAATACTTTTGTTTCGCGCTATTGTCGACATAGCGCAAAACATAGCTTGCAAGCATTGTAAACGAATCCATGGCTGTATGGGATTTGTTCCCTTAGCCTGTCCGAATGGTCGAACAGAACCAAAAAAAAATATAAGTGACCCAATTTTCATAAAATCATAAGGTATACATACGCTAAAGACTTAGCAGTTTTGTTTTTTATTATTTGCAATTAAAAGACAGAGAAGCCATTTTCGAAAGGAAACAAAATTCCGCTAAATCCGTCCGGGGCGACAGAAGAAGCGGATTTTCGCGCGACCCCATAGACCCGCCCTACATGTACCTCTGCTTGCCGAGCGAGCGGGCCAACGGAACTTGGTCTTTGTCTTCGGTGGCCCGCCCGGCGAACTCCCGTTAGACGTAAGAAAACTTTTGTTAATGGTACTATTTTCAAAATATATGCTAAATTAAATAGGATACTGACATTTATTTCAAAACCATAATAGCCACATTATAATAAAAACTAAAGCAAGATCACAAAGTAAGTAATACCGTACCAATTTGTTTGATTAACGTTTCATTATTAAACCATTTTCTCTTCCCTTAGAGACGAATAAAATAATAAAACGCACATTTATAGATAGAAAATTACTGTATTTATATGTACAAAAAAAGAAATTCAATGTTATATTTTGATACAGATTTTTATTAACGTGTACAAGCAAACTCGTCAGATTTATAACAGTAGGTAATTTAGATGGCCGCAGGTGTTGGTCTTTCAATTCATCACGTTTACCATCAAACTCACAAAACAACATCCCTTTTAAATCATAGTACCTGTGGAAACTTTGATTAAATAGTAATTGATGTAAATAGACTAAAGATCTAAATGATATATCCAATTGAATTTACAAAGGAATGGGTGAACGAATCCAGTTTGCACTCGACAGGCTCTTTAATGATTACATCCCTTAATCCCTTTCCAAGAACCGATTAAATTTACAAAAGGCTTTAAAAGTGATTGAAAAAGTGCTTTCGGTAGACTAATATTTACGACTGATGTTTTAGCCTAGTGATATAATGCGATTATGGTGTATGGTATTCTGCCGACATTGTTTTTGACCCAGTTTCAGACCTTTTCTTCAAATAATTTAGACAAAGACTCATATTTCCAATATTCACCAACAAAATCATAATCATTCTCCTACTCTTATCTCAATTGATTGGGGTCGATACAATATGTACTCTTGTTTCATAGTACATATTGTAAAAGTTATTGGCAATTTTATGACCGGCTGCCTGCCAGACGTCAACCCTCCTTGGGAATGTAATTGTTGACCAAACGGCATCAGATGGAGTTGGCCTAGTTCATTATAAGTCTATTAGCCGTCTCTTACGACATCCACGAGAAAAGTAAGGGTTGGTAGTATTTGTAGCCGCTATCATACAGCTAATATATAATACTATTAAAATATAAATACTTATAATTTTCACATTAGCCAAAGCTGAGAGAAAACTTATTATATGGTTTTATGCTTCATAATCAGTATACATAATAATATTCAAGATAATCTTTAAAAGTAACTACCATATTAGCTTAATTTTTAAAGCAACTTCTCTTTATCATTCACAGTCGTTTTTTATTAAAAAAAAATACTTCAACATGACAAATGCTATATATTTATATAAGTAAAACTTTTCCCCCACGAAGAAGAGACAAACACAGTTGTTATAGTCCTTAAAATATAGCTTAATCTCTGTGACAGATAGCGACAAAACCGATGAAGTAATTATGAATACGCGTCATGTTTACAATTTAAACAATTTTGTATCGCCTATATTTTCATTTTTTTACATGTTGGGCATTGAAAAAGACGGATGAGAGACGATTGCATGGTACTGAGATGCGTATGTTAAGATGGATGTGTGGGGTGACAAGACTAGATAAGCTACGAAATGAGTATATTAGGGGAAGTTTAAAAGTAGCACCAGTGATAGAGAAGTGTAGGAGCGTGAGATTGTCTTGGTATGGACATGTGATGAGGAGGGATGGAAGGCATGTGACAAGGAGGGTTACCAATATGCTTGTGGATGGGCGTAAGAGTCGTGGGAGACCCAAAAAAAGATGGATGGATTGTGTAAACGAGGATAACATGTGTATGAAAGTTGTGAGTGCAGATATGACGGCTGATAAAAGTTTGTGGAAGGCAAGAACGTGTTGTGCCGACCCCACTTAGCGTGGGATGAGGGCAGGCAAATGATGACTTATATCTCAACTGAATTATGAATATAAAATATATATATATGAAAATTTACACCAAAACTTGTACCTTATATATTTTAAAATACTTAATGACCATTTTATAAAAATATGATGCTTACGCAAGTACAAGGTCATACTGGACAGAGAAGAAGATAGAGATGGGGCAATCGATAAACATAAATCGATAACATTCTTATTAATTATTTATAAAACAAGTAAAACTAATACATTAACTATATAAACCACATGGTTACTCTATAAAATAAGTAAATTGAGTTAATTTAATATTCAGACATCAGTTATAATATTAATAAGACCATTTCTTTTATATTAAAAAGATAATTTCTTTTATAAAATAAACATGATTTTCATCATGAAATAATCTGTGACCAAGAACTCATCATCAACCTTTTTTTTTTTTTTTTTTTTTTTTTTGTTTACGCTGTGGAAATGCTTTTGCGCACATCCCCCGCCAGTGACAGACGGGGGGGTGTGTGGGACTCGCCGGCCATGAGATTGACGGCCGGAATACCCACTAAAACCTAACAGCGGTCCCTTCCGCGCTTTTACGGGATGCCGGAGAGATCGTCTATTGACATTCTATCCCCGACACCCCTACGCTTAGCCATCTGGCCACGACCAGTCAGACCAACTCATCATCAACCTACAGCAATGCGCCAGCGATGATGATAATGGTGACGATGAACTTGGATGTATTCCTTTCGAATAATAAAAAGAATTAATTAACAGCTTTACTTTAAATTAAATAAAATCCATTAATTTGAATTTACTAAGATTTTCATAGATTGTTTTAAATTTATAATCGATTCATACATTTATTTGATTAAAATTCAATCAGATTTTCATAATTGCAATAGCAAATAACTTTAAAAAATAAGGAATTATATCGACAAAAATACGGACTGCATCGTAAGCGTGCGACACTAGTGAGAACTGTCACAGAGATCATGCTATATTTTAAAGACTATAGTATCACTTACTTGCCTACGTAAAAATCCACTTAAGGAATACCAGAATAATCAGTAATTATACTCTCTAGAAAACGTAAAACACCGTACTGCAATCGCAACCGCTTACCATGCGTGGCAATTATAGAAATAGCTCTAACAAAAAATTACTTTGCCACGTAGCATTATATGAGGGAGACTTATGGTTAGTAGGGGAAACGCTATATGACAATAATAATTAATAATAATAATAATTTATTGCCTTTTCAGAACTTAAACTAAAAACTAACAATTATAATAAACAAAATTAAATCTAGTAGGCAAAAGGAATTGGCTCAGCTTCTGCTGTCACAAGAACAGCGCTGATTTTCAGCCATCCCCGTGGATCTATTGTAATGTGTATGTTTATGTGTGTGTGTGTGCCTGCGTGTGTGTGATGTGTTTATGTGTGTGTGTGTAATTTAAGTATATTTTTTATAATACTCAAAAATGCTGTGTTAGCGGGTACGAATACTACCAACACTTACTTTGCTCGTGGATGTTGTAAAAGACGACTATTAGAGCTTTATATCGATCTGCGCAATTACACTTGATGCTCTCTGGTCAATAATTACATTCCCAAGGACCTTCCTGACATCAGGCAGGCGGCTGATCATAAAACTATTGCCAATAACTTTTGCAGTAAGTATGTTATTATTATTCGTGTGGTGACGGAGGAGAATACAAATCACTATATCCCCTATATACACTATCTTACTCGAGTGATCGTAAGAGATGACTAAGAGATATAAATACGCGTATATCATCTATGCAAGAGAAGGAAAGCTCGAAACAAAACCCTATACCAACACGTCTGACTAGCGTGGTACAGTAGGTCAATTTTCATTCCATTATGCAGAAGACTCAAGCCCAATACTGGGATATATATATGAGCTGAAATGATGCTTACATATTGCGTAACCAAGTAGAGATAAGAGCAAGAGAATGATGATGAATGATGACTCAAAAAAATATGATTCATTAATAATATAAAACACGAAAATAAAATGCTATATTTGTACAAAAACAAATGCGATGTTGAATGTATTTTTTAATGCGAATAATAAAGAGAGGATCATAATCAAAAATGTTAAGGGGCTCTTAATAAATGAATGCTAACCCAAGTAAATTGAGCCGACGTTGAAATTCTAAAACGGGTCGTGAATTAACAATCTATATTATGTAGGTACACTGTTCTATGCTGTTAATTAAACTAGTGACAATCTGGATTAATGTTATTAAGATCAATTCTTAGATAATTATTTTTAATACGTATATTTTTTTAGCGAGTGAGTAGGTATGAAAGAGAGTATTGGTGTAAAGATGCGAAAGGGAATGCTCCGATGGTCCGGACATGTGGAAAGAATGCCGAAGGAACGTCTGGTTAAGAAGATATACAATGCGAAAGTGGAAGGATGTAGGTACCGGGGGAAACCGAGACTGACCTACCTAGACCAGATCGGTCATGTACTGAAGGAAGGTGGAGTCAAGAGTCTCCGAAACCGGCGAGTGTGTATGAAGAGAATTATGAATGTTGAGGAAGCGAGTGAAGTATGCAAAGATAGAGTTCTCTGGCACTCTGTTCTCTCTGCCTACCCTGCAAGGGATATGGCGTGATGATATGTATATATGTATGTATTTTTTTTTCCACAAAACGACCTGGATTCGTATGCGACGTTTTTTTGTTTATGCTGACAAATGGGTAAGTAGCACAGCTGATGGTAAGTGATACTGCCGCTCTTGGATATTTGCAATACCAGCGGTACAGCTAGGCTGCAGCTTCATTGTACCTATAATTTTATTAAGCAAATATCTGGCCGCTACCATTTAGCACCAGTTACCGATTAAATATAAAAAAAAAGTGTGTGTGTCAGCTCCGACGCACGACTGGAGTTTACTCCTTAAGTACGATTATCAAAACAGGCGCAAAAAAAGCTCATATGACTAAAAATAATAGGTATATATATTTTTATTTACATTTATTAAAACTGTTCAGTGAAATATTATCTCACGTCAGAAAGTGAAAGGTGCGTAGAATAGGTTGCGCACCAAAAACGTAACGAGGTCATTCGATCACTAGATTTTCCTCCTCAAATTTTTCCGAGCGCCTTATATGAAAATCGATTCTTATGGAGTAAACTCCAAAAACCATAAAATAAATACGTTATCTATTAGGTCTATTATTAATAGTTCGACCATCAAAATTTCATCCCTTAATTTCCCCTTTTATCCTGTATAATTGAATCGTGAACTTTATCAATTCTCGAGGCCATCACGAATTAAATTAAAATGTACTGAAGAGGTTTCAGAATTTGATTGAAAGTTATTCATCTGACGAAACTGTGTCAAACTCTTCGGATGTAGCAATTAAATGAAAAGTTTACTTATGGTTTATTTATTAATAATAAAGTTTTAGAGACTTCATGATATTTGACTGAATGTTGAAAGGTCGCAACCTTCTTGAATCTTTCACGGTCTAATTTTTAGCCGAACTTTCGTATTTTTATTGGAACGTTTCCGTGTTGTGACGGAGTAAGAATACAATTCAATTTTTTCTTTCTTATCCGTGGGTATCGTAAAAACGACCGACACGAGAGGAACCCGCGTGGGTAAACCGCCGGGTGGGCCACCGAAGACAAAGATCGGGTACCGCTCGCACGACGAAGAGAGGTGTTTGCAGGGTGGATCTATGGGGATGCGCGCCATCTCTTCCGTTGCCCCGGACCGATTTGGCGGGGCGCGACCACGTCCATAGCCCAACGCAAAAAAAAAGGTATCGTAAAAATGATATAGTACCCCTATATCATAAATATACATCTATACAAGAACAGGAAACCTCGAAACAAAACACTATACCAAGGTCCCCAGAACCCTATCAGACCAGCGCAATTCAACAACATAGGTTAATTTTTCTCCGATTGTGGGAGAGGTTCCGAAACCAGCTTTGGAACATATCATCATCATCTTGCTCCTATCCCAGTCATCTTCCTCCATACAGTCCTATCAGACATCATCTCTGCAGTCACTCCCTGTCTATCCATGTCATACCTCACACAGTCCATCCATCTTTTCTTTGGTCTTCCTTTACCCCTAAAGCCTTCAACATTTATATTTAAAACTTTCCTCACAACATTTCTTTCATCCCGTCTCATCACATGTCCATACCATGTTAACCTTTCACTCCTTAACTTTTCCGTCACTGGCGCAACTTTCAAACTTCCTCTTATATGCTATATAGCTTTATATATAGCTTTGGAATATATACATATATATAGCTTTAGAACATATATGACCTGAAATGATGATTAAGTATATTGATGTAAATTTTCAAGTTTATGATTTATTTTTATTAGAAATTCTCCGTGTGATTACGACATTATCAATGCGATTCTTCTTTTTCTTTTTATCCCAAAAACGTTCTACCATTCGTTACAATAGGTGCGGAATTAACCTGATTAGACGGATTGACAAGGTTTTATGTTAAGTTTTTATGTTAAGTTTTCCTTATTTTGCATCGATATTACCATCATATCCTTTAAAAAACTCAAACTAAAATGCTTTACAGTCTTTCTGACCTACCTGTCATATTTTTAGTTTGCCTTCCTATTTTATAGAAAGCTCATTAATAGAATATATATATAATTTAATTACGTTGCTCTGCTAACATATATTAAATCCGCAATAAACCTTAATCTATCCTCAAAATGATTAACTGATACCAACAGGTGTCTTCGCAATCACAACATCTCTCAAGATGAAACCGCAAAATATATTACATCCCTTATTTTCTCAATTAAGATGAAAGTATTCTTGTTTCGGGTTTTTTTTTCAATAATATCTTACAGGAAATTGAGTTAGGTTCGGTATATTTCAGCTCATCAATTTTAATGTTTGGAGAATAAGGGGGAAATATGTTTAACTTATATGGGTTTTGACATGTTATTAAACGTATTCCATATAGTAACAGAGTTAAATTAATTTTGTGAACACCCCTTCCCTTCTCAAGGATGATTGCAAAAAACAAAAATGAGAGGTGTCAAGGGACACCCGGATGGAACGAAGTTCTATTTTAATTATATATTTTTTTTCTGCCTAAAGCGATTTTTATCGTTATATTTTAGCCAATTTGCAAAATATCCTTTAATCCATAATTAATCCACAACTACTAACTGAGCTATCCTTTAATCAGCCTTTAATTAGGCGACAGAATAAATTAAAATCTAGTTAGTTTTTAGTTGATAATAATTTCCATGTGAAACGTTATGTGATGGCTACGAATACTACCACTCTTTACATTGCTTGTGGATGTTGTAAAAGACGACTAAGAACTGAGTATAGACGTGGACTAACTCCACCTGATTCAGACTTGTAGTGGTATGTTAACAATTACGACAGACTATTAAACTATATATAATTTTGAATAATATATATATATATATATATACCTATATCTATTATTCAAAACTATATAAAGCTCTATCCTCCCCTACTTTAATATTTACATTCATTTTCCCTTTAAAATAAAATATGTCTGACTTTATCCGCACTCGAGGACATCTCATTTAATATTCTTTGAAAATTTTCTTCTACCTCAAAATTTTCACATTTTGTAATAATATTTTGACTCACCTGGTACATTTTAATACTTTACAATATTTGTATTTATTATTTTTCTAAATAAAATGGTGATATCAAATGAATAAAATGTTTTTTTTTTTATGGTAAACGTTTATGGGATCTGCAAATGACCCAAATTTATCTTTAATTTGTTTTTTTTAATTGTTTGTCTTAAAAAAATCCTTGAAAACCACAGTTAAATTTAAATACTGGATACATGATTACGTAAAATTTCTGCTTTTGATTATTTTTTTTGTATTTTATTATTTTTATAATATTGACATCTTCGACTTCACATAGCTATGAATACTGTAAACGTCGCCATATCAAAGTTGACTGTATATTAATCGATCACTACATTTCTTTTAAACTACTCATCATATTTTCATTGAAAAAGGTTGCGTATAATTCTTTATTTAAAGGATCTATTTACACAACACATCTTATGAGATGTTTACTTATGAGACTTTTACTGTATTGTAATGCAATACAGTAAAGGCATTACAGTACAGTAAAACAGCTGTAAGTCTGCCTTTAAATATACGATTTCAAATATATGATGAGATGCTGATACTCTGAATATTCTATTAAATATTTTTTGTACTATACTTTTTAAAGCGTGATTTATTCCTGAACGAGTTTAAGTATTTGGACTCATTTATTCATTATAGTATAAAAATGCGTATAAAAATTTCTATAAGATATTAAGTAATTTCCTTATGGTGGTCTCATTGATACATCAATGGAACAGAAATCCGCTTCGACTATCGCAATTGCGGCAGTTCTGCAGGTTTTTTTTTATTATTCCATCTTGTATAACAGTCCACTTCCATTTTATAATAAAAAATATCTTACTATTATTTAATACACACATACATACCATCACGCCATATCCCTTGCAGGGTAGGCAGAGAGAGCAGAGTGTCAAAGAACTCTATCCTTGCATACTTCACTCGCTTCCTCAACATTCATAATACTCTTCATACACGCTCGCCGGTTTCGGAGACTCTTGACTCCACCTTCCTTCAGTACATGACCAATCTGGTCTAGGTAGGTAAGTCTCGGTCTCCCCCAGAACCTACATCCTTCAATCATATCTTTCAATCTCATCTATACATCCTTCATTTAATTGTGAATATTAATTTTATTAAAAAATACACTCAAAAGAGCTTCTGTATCCGTTTGTGATTCTGTTGTCCGATAAAATACACTTTTGAATCCGTTTCGTAACACTTCCGTTGCATCACTAGCAAAATATAATACTTTACGTTTGTTCTTCTACTCTGTTACTAAAAAGCTGTTGGTAATTGTTTTAATATATTCAGTAAATATAGTTAACTCATCATCATTTTCCTATCGGACTTGGGTTCAATGCAATGTTTACTGATACATATTGCAGAAGTTATTGGCAATAGTTTTATGGACGACCGCCTGCCTGACGTCAAACCTCTTTGAGAATGTAATTGTTAACCAAACGGCATCAAATGGAGTTGACCCAGGTCTATATAGAGCTCTTAATCATCTTTTACGACATCCACAAGCAAAATAAGGATTGGTAGTATTCGTAACCGTTAACACACAATACTTATTATATATAGTTAACACATCGTTACTTAATTATAAATTGTTGTTAAAGTTATCCACAAAGTTCACGTTTGATCTAATACAATGAAAGTTGTCGCCATTGCCAACACTTCTAACAGGTACAATATCGGCCAACTCTGTTTTATCTGACAGAGACGGTGAACGGACATTGTCTCCTGGTGTCTATTCACTATGCATTATGTTAAATAGATGCGAACCTCTATTGTTTACGGAAACTCCATTTTGATAAATCTTTCGCTATTGGAAAATGAAGATACGTCTAACCGGCCTCACTATAAATATGGAATGACATTTGTATGATTTAGTTAAATACCTAACGGATACGCTTTGTAATAAAAATGAATTTTACATATAGTATCTTTAAGTATCAGCAGTTGTGTGGTAGCGGCTACAAATACTACCAACCCTTACTTTGCTCGTGGATGTCATAACAGACGACTAAGGGCCTTATAACGACCTGGGCCAACTCTATCTGATGCCGTTTGGTCAACAATTACAATCCCAAAGAGGGATGGCGTCTAGCAGGCGACCGGTCATAAAACTATTGCCAATAACTTTTACAATATGTACTATGAAATAAGAGTACATATTGTATCGACCCCAAATAATTGGGATAAGATTAGGAGAATGATGAAAATGATGATCTTTAAGTATCAATAAATAAATAATAACAAATTAGTTCGTCAAAAAAACTGCTGAACCCAATATTTAGAGAAATAAGTGTTTCATAAATTAATAAATGAAATATATTTATAATTACGAATTAATCTATTAAGAACATCTTTTTTTTTTAATTTACCCAATGTATTTTTATTAGTGGTAGTACCGCGAGATTGTGGTACGCTTCGTTCGGTGAGCGAAAGAGCCGGCAGCCCAACTGGGTGGGTTTGGGGTTTGTAATGGTAGGCAGCGGTCTTGCTATAGCCTTGGTATAGCAAAGGTTCATGGGCAGCAGTGACACTTACCATCAGGTGTACTGCTTGCTTGTTTGCCACCATAAGCAATAAAAAAAATATATTCTATATGTATTTCTCATTGCTTAAACGTATGTTAGCCGACCCACAGGTCTCGAAATTATATTCGTTTGCTATTTAGTATTAAATTTGGTTAGTTGATCGGATAGTAGGTACGCTCCGTCCGTATTATTCTTATGCTCTGTGGTATCAAACTATAGAGAGCGCTTTCGCGTTCCCATCGTGCGTCTAGATTTATTTTTACCTCAAAAGTAAACTCAAACGATCTTGTATCTTGATTTATAGTGGCCCCGTATACACAACTCAACATGATTCACGTTGACACGAAAAATATTTTAACGATGGTTGTTTTTTTTTTTTTAACCCAGTTTCATCCAAAACGGGTACGGCACACGTAAAGACAAAATCTCTTCCGCGTTGATCGCACAAGAAAATCCCCAACAAAGCACTTAAAACTTCATCGCAAAATACTGAACAGGCTGACTGCCAAGTTTCCCGTTTCGGAGTCGAATTAAAAAAAGATACTACACTAACTTTCACGTGAGTAAATATAGCTAAGGGTGAACGATCGTGGTTAGCACTGACCTCCTTTCTGCGTAATGTTGAAGGTACGGAGCCTGTAGGAGTCCTCATCAGGCTCTTCTTCGGGCTGATGCGTATTCCGTGGCACGTCCAGGAAAGCGTTGGAACGGCGCGGCTGATTATGTTGACCTGGAGGCGGTCGGCGTCTAGCAGACGCTTGCCGACGTACTTGCGGCGGAGTTTCAGCCTCAGCGAGCCTAGGTTCCGAGTTATATCGCGTCCTGGTCTCCCTATCCAACTGTTGCTGCTGCTGTTGGCGCCGATGCCTTACCGAACGTCCGCCAGTAATTCTAGCGGACTGGGAGCGCGCTGCCGGTCTCCGCCGAGGAGCCGGCGTGGTCTCCATAGGAGCTGCGAGCGCTTCCATACTCGCGGAAGCGGGAGCACATATCGATTGCGAGCGTTTCGTACGTCCGTCTGTAGCCATGGTCGCGACGTTACTGAAAGCGTTGAGTCGCCGCCCGCCCCGCGCCTCATGCTGGGCGGTTACTTGTTGCATCGTGGATTATGAGATTAGTGCTCTTTTAAATGCCACTAATTTGTATGTTCTCTTATGAATTGTAGTTCTTTTATTACATACGGATTACTCTAACTAGGTGATTACTCATTTTCACTATGACATAATACGAGTAGGTCTATTATTTAAAACGATGATAGGAGTTGGTTAGTTAGCGAATTCTCTGTATGATGGAGGAAGAATACCATTCATAAACTCCTTCTTAGCCCTGAGTATCATAATGTTGGCGTTACCTAGGTTATTTTACAAGGAGGCCGTTGCCCTCTATTACAAAAAAGGCCATATGACAGTTCGGAAGTTTTCATTTTGTATTTTCATACATAATCTCTGAAGGTTATATTAAAACACGAATCATAATAATAGTATGTAATAAAAAATATTTATGTACCTATCTATATATACATTTTTCTTTTATAGTTAAATTTGATGCGGGTCCCAAAACAATTAAAAGCGTTTCTCGGGACATTCTGAGGGTCAAACTTCAGTGTCTTTTACGGAGGTCATTGTGGATCCTGGCTTACAGAAGTTACAGTGGTGGGAATGTGTGGTGGGTAAGTTCCAAAAAATATATATACATTACAGATTTGACAGACAATAATATATTTATAATATGTTAAATATCATTTAAAAACATATAGGTACATGAACATTGTTGAATCTTAGTCATATGCTACGGATACGACGCTGGAACAAAGCCTGGCCATATACTACGGGAGATCACCTTTAAAAAAGTTATAACTTTTAAAGTTATACTTCTTTTGGCGCGTTAGGGAAAAATGATGAGAGTAAATTTTTACGATGCGCGCGCACACCGTCACGAAAAACCGACACCCTGAAGTTAGCTATAGTCAACATTTTAGGTTAACTAGACAATGTGTTATAATAAAACTCTCAATGTATTAAATCCCTTTTTTCTATTGTTATTGTCGTTTTTTCTGCAAACGTAGAATAAGGCGAAAGATAAAATATTTGAAAAGATTTTTATCTTGTTACGTCAAAGAATAAACTTCTAACGCGTTTACATAAATAAGTACACACACTTTTTTTTAACTTTTAAGCACGCATGGTACGTTTTATAACAAGTAAAGTATTATCTATCTTGCTTTAGGTGTTACTTAGTGTCGTTGATTAAAATATGTGTTACTAATTTTACGTATGGTGACGGAGTAAGAACACTATTCACCACCCCATATCTTACCCGTGGGTGATCGTACGAGACGACTAAGGAAAGAAAGAAAGAAAGAAAGTATTTATTTAGTGCCACATAGGAGAGACGTTAGGAACACAGAGAAAACAACAATAAACCTTACAATTAATGAAAACACATAAAATCTATAAACTAAATAAGGAGAACATAATAATAATTACATCGAGTGAACGTCTCGGCTGCGACAGAAAAAAGGATAATTGCTCAGCATTTGTTGTGATGTCAATGTAACACCACAACGCTGATTTTCAGCAATGTACTTTTTATTTTATTTTTTTCCGACGTCAGACATCAAAGCCACCAAAGTGGCGGCGCATTAGAAATAAAAACAAGAAAGAAAAAAAAAAAAATGCATTAAATAAAAAAATAAATAAAAAAGTATAGCTAAAAAAGAAATACACTCTCACTTCTACATACATGATAACACAATTAACGACAGTACAGTGTTACACTACAAAAGACGGCTAAGTCTACAAACACAATTGATTTTTTTACTCGTTTGTTGCTTAATGTATATAGGGCAACAAGGGATATAACAACTAAGGGATATAAGACGCATATAACATCTGTGCGAGAGAAGGAAAACTCGAAACAAAACCCTACACCAACACGTCTGACCAGCGCGGTATAGTAGGTTAATTTCCCTCCCATTACGGAGGAGGCCCGAGCCCAACAGTGGGACATATATGAGCTGAGATGATGATTGAATAATGAATATATCTAAAAAAAATCTGTGTAGTAGCGGTTACGAATACTTCTGACTCTTGCTCATGAATGTCGTGGAGGACGACTAAGAGCTTTATATCGATCTAGATATTTATGGGCTGTAATGATGATAATGACAAATTTTACGTGTTTGAGTTACGCTTTCTACGAGTAAAGGCTAGTGAATATAATAATAATATAACCTCCGGGCCAGTCGTTACTTCACCATGAGGCTAACGCAAAACTCGGAGGAACATTATTTGGCTCCCTAAGTTCTTTTGATATAAAAAAAAATGTATCACAAGATTTACAGGAAAGCCAATAAACCGCAGGGCAGCTTGTGGCGAGCTGAATGTGAGTGGCGACACTGCGGTCCTGAATACTCCAGAGAGTCGATCAGGGCCTCGTCTCCAGCTGGCCTTGATTGGCTGGCTAGAGTGGAAACCGAAGAGTGCCCGAAGGACTCTCAGCTCTGGCTTGCCTTAAACAGCTGATCAGAGAGGGGTCGCCAGAGCTATATGCTCGGGGGTGCAAGTGTCATTTTCAAGGGCATAACTACGGGGAAACCATGGCTCTGTTTATCACAGACTCAATGGTGAAACCGGCGCCGCACCGCTCGACACCCCTAGCCACTTGCACCAATGTTGCCCCCCTGTTGCCCGTATGGCTTGTGTGCCTATGGCGACTGTTTAGGGGGCCCATTCAGTGAGTTGGCGAGTCACCGTCTGCCACCGTTCATCTCTCAATATGGGTTTGAAGGCAGACGACAGTTAAAAATTCATAGATTTAAGATGAACCAGTCCACTAAGCACCCACTCCCATAATCAGATATTAGCTACCATAATCACACAATAGTTTTACACTTACCGCTGGCAGTCCACGTATGTTATGTGCAGACGTGGAATGTCATTGGTAGATGTCCCATCCCAATATTTAGATTAAATTTCTCCAAAGGCCTCTGCGTGTTGGATCCATATCCCCATGTAAGCCTCCCAAAGGACCGGACATCTTCCCTATGGAAGATCCCGTGAAAAAAGGAGATACATAATAATATTATTTCTTTGATGAATAATCTCTTTGGAAAATCAGCCCTTAGCTTATATGCACTTTGAACTTTGATGAAGGTAACGAACTAATTTATCTAGTTAACTCTTTGACCGTAGATCCTTTGTGCCAAGAGAGATACAGCTTGACTTGGGTTTAACTGGATTCAAATAAAATTTAGTTTAGATATTTTTCTGAGATTCAAATAGCAAGGAATGAATCGCAATGTTTTTGAGTAGAATTAGCAAGAGTATATATATGTTCTAAGAACGAATTTTATATGACATTTTATCGAAAATATTTAAAGAGAAAGTAACGTCTTACTTGTAGATGTTGCTATTGCGCTTCGTTCGGTAAGCGAGAGAGCCGGAAGCCCAATTGGGTGGGTTTGGGTATTTTATTGGTAGGCAGCGGCCTAAGCTGTACCCTTGGTATTGAAAAGGTCCATGGGCGGCAGTGACACTTACCATCAGATGTGCTGCTTGCTCGTTTGCAACCATATGCAATAAAAAAAACAAACAAAAAGATGTTAAAACTTTAGAAGTAAATTCTAGTGTAGTAAATGAAAATAGGTAGTGAATAAAAATGTAAAACTACTCACCGTGGGAATTACGTGACTTTCAAGTAGTAATCCTAAAAATCGAATGAATAATCAAAATGGGCAATATTATTCTCCTAGGAAACTTAAAAGACTGACAACTGCGATAGCCCATCCGTCTTTCAAGCATAGCGATTGTAGTATTGTAACCGTTTTATATCTAACAATAAACATTTATTGGTATATTGGTGGAAGAAAAGGAATCATTTCATATCCATCTTTTCAAATTTATATATTTTAGTCGCGTAATTAAAATATATGTTCCCACTCTCATGTATGGCAGTGAAAGTTGGATTTGGCAGGGAAGACATGAAAGTAGAATAAATGCTGTAGAGATGAGAGCTCTTCGTAGTATGTGTGGTGTAAGTTTAAAAGATAAAATTAGGAATAGTGTTATAAGAGAGCGCTGTGGTATGAATGAAGAAGTAGTGACAAAGATAAAAAAGGGTATGCTGAGGTGGTTTGGACACGTGGAAACAATGAGTGAAGAAAGGTTGACGAAACAAGTATACAAAGCGAGTGTGAGTGGGACGATTACAAGGGGAAGACCACGTCGTACTTTCCTGGATCAAATTGAAGATGTGTTAGTGAAAGGTCAGATTAAGAGTACGCGTAATCGTAGAGCATGCATGAAGTCTGTGATGAGCGTGAATGAAGCGATGGAGGTATGTCAGGATCGTGGTTTGTGGCATTCCGTAGTCTCTGCCTACCCCTCTGGGAAACAGGCGTGAGGCTATGTATGTATGTAATTAAAATATATTAATTAACAACAGGCTCTAGATGACCAAGCTTAGATATTAGTCTTTTGCGAAAAACATTAAAAATGTTTTTCGCACAATATAATAATAAAAATTATTGAAGCTGTGTGGTATACTACCAACTAATACGGTGTGGTATACCAAATAATACCAACTAATACCAAATAATACGGTGGAAGACTACCAACCCTTACTTTGCTCGTGAGTGTCGTAAACTCCACCTGATGCCGTTTGGTCAACAATTACATTCCCAAGGAGAGTTGAGGTCTGGCAGGCGGCAGGTCATAAAACTATTGCCAAGTACTATGAACGATGAGTAGGTACATATTGTATCGACATTAAGTTGTTGATAAAATAATGAAAAAAATATATATATATAATAAAAAACCATGGATCGAACCGGTGCTTTGGACTAGACTGCTCGATTTCCCAACTGAGCCATGTCTATTCTTAACGATAGTGCCAAATTAGTATTTATATTCTAAAAGTTTTCAGCTAATGAAAAAATATTGTTCTTTGACTGAAACATCTCACAAAATGAAATTTTTCATAAATAAAACCGATTGATTTATCACCCCGGAAACCTCTCATATACTAAATTTCATAAAAAAATCCCTGGTGTCGTTGCTGAAATACGGATATTATAGAAATACGGCAATATAGATATCTTTTTCTGTGTATATATATAAATGAAGAGACGGTTTTGTTCGATTATACTGCGAAAATTACTAAATCGATCGGAATAATGCTTATACCATTAGATATAGCGTCTTTCGGAGAAGGTTTTAGTAGATATATGATATGTAATCACCAAGATTACTTATCCGGAAAGGAGGGAAGCGGGCGGGAGACAACTAACTAGAAATATACAAAATGTCGATTTAAATGTATTAAGATTTATAAACTCTGGAAATAGTTAAAGAAGTATAGTTACTTTGTAAGAGTATTTCAATAAAGTAAATATCTAGAAGAGAAATGGTAATAAAACCTTTCTAGAATTTTTGTAATCACATTTATGAAACTCAATATTTTAATTTTTTTGTCTATTAATTATGTATATTGAAAGTTCTGCTTAGAAATTCCCTAGCTCAACAGCTTCTAGGAATTCTTCTAGGAATTCAATGGATTGCCAATGTCTCGAAATTAATGTATTCATTAAAAATCAAACTCAAAATAAATAATTTTAGAAGTGAAAATTTTTTATCGACGTATGGGAGAAATTTTATAATATTTTTTTCTGTTACGCGCCATTTTTATTTGTAAGTCACTTTTTCCGTTACGCGCCATATTTATTTAAAGTGAAACTTCTTTGCGCGCATGAGGGTAAAATTTTTACAGATGAAACGCGACACGACAGAGAGAGAGAGAGAGGTAGAGAGGGAGAAAGGTGAGTGATGTATGTAAACGAGATTTAAAAATCAGTTTGCCAAAGTTTCACTTCTGTACGTACGCATAATTTTTTTACTCACAAATAATGTTTCACATTTTAACATTTCATTGAGCAAATGATGGACAAAACTATGCTTATGGATTTCGTAAGAAAACGACTACGAGCTCTATCAGGGGTTGGCAAATAATTTTCGGTGGAGTCCGAATACTGTGGGAAAAAATTATGTGGACCAGAAAAAAAACTGATAATAATTAAATTCTACTTATTAATACAGTTAAGTTGTTGGTTTATCCTTAAAATAGGACAAGTACTAAGTTAGATACTATGTGGCTAAATTTTTTTTTATTAATAAAGTTATGTATTAATATACACTTATATTTGGCTGATCGAAATTCAACCTTTCGCGGTTCGGAAACGGACGCCTCTTGCCGAACGTTGCTTTATATCGACCAAGGTCAATTTCATCTGCTGCCGTTTGATCAACATATATAATATCTATTCCTAAGGAGGGTTGACGTCAGGCAGACAATCGATCATAAAAGTATTGCCAATAACTTTTGTAATATGCGTGATGGATGCCGAGTACATATTGCATCGACTCTAAGTAACTGGGACAAGAGCAGGGGTATTGAGCAAATAATTGATAAATGCCAACGTAACTAAACAGAGTAAAAAAGACTAAATTGTAGAGGAGAGTGGTTAGAGCGGGGGTAATGTGATAACTTTCCGTGTGGTGACGGATTAAGAATACATTTCACCACCGCCAATCTTACCCGTGGGTGATCGTACGAGACAACTTAGGGATAAAAAAATACATATAACATCTATGCAAGAGATGGAAAACTCGAAAGAAAACCCAACACCATATTTATACCAACACGTCTGACCAGCGTGGTATAGTTGGTCAAATTCCCTCCTATTATGGAGGAGGCTCGAGCCCAACAGTGGGACATATATGAGTTGTGATAATGATGATGTTGATGATGATGAATGTGATAAGAATACAATGTGTTTCCTCTCTAACCTCTCATTTTACAGTTACTATCGTGAAAACCTTCAGTGACCAGGACTGCAACATTTTACTGGGTAACAACACTAAATATCAACCAAACCACTTGCTAACCAAAGCGATTAACGTATTAAACCACTTTATGGGTAGGCTTGAGTTAAACACGGCGGACATAATATATTAGGAATGGATCGACTTAAGGCATAATGGACGCATTTGAACATTAAGAAAAAATTATTAACAAACTTTGTGTTATAATAAATAATTGTTTATGAAAATGACCAAAACCCAAATGGTTATTAAGACAGTAATGGTGGTTTAAAATTAAATAACAAATCTATATGATGCGAGACGGGTACCACAACTGTAGAGGTTAACTAGCACCGACCTATTTTTTTTTTTTTTTTTTTTAAATCGCTTGTGGTGGCAAACGATCAAGCAGCACACCTGATGCTAAGTGCGGTTCCCTTTCTGGAGTCTGTCTCGTATCACTAGTCAGAGTGTCTTGAGAATCCTCTATTGCTTCGAATACCGATTCAGGGATTGGATCAAAAGCATTTTCTATATCACTGTGATCGGAAAATTCTATTGCTTCGAATACCGATTCAGGGATTGGATCAAAAGCATTTTCTATATCACTGTGATCGGAAAATTCGTTTTCCGGCTTGGTTTTTATCATTTGCATAGCACCGGTCATTCTTTATTGTTGATGGTGCTAAACGAGCAAGCACCACTAGAGATGGGCGTTTTCAGATTTTTACGCAAACCGATACAAATTCGATTTCTGATATTTAAATCGATTTTAAAAACCGATTTCAGAAATCGATTTCCAGAGCGGTTGACGAAGCCGGTTTACTTTAGTTTCGATCGATATTCGATGTTTTTAGTTATTTTAGCGTAGCAAACGAAAAACGCAATCGAACGAACGCATTCAAATAATTTTTCTATAATTTGTTTGTTGATTGGATTTAGGTGTACGATTTTCCTTCATGCTTTATCTAGGCTTAACTAGAGTACTAGACTAGCAAAAATGTTTTGTTTTGGATATGATACAAAACTTTCTTGCGTATTTAAAAATCGTCATATTTACAATGATTTCATGATTATATTATATAATGTACATTTTTTTTGTATGTTTTTTTTTTATTAATCCCGATTACGAAGCGAAAATCTTACCTTTTTACATTCAATAGTTATTTCTTATTTATCATCAAATCGTATGTATGATACTAACATACGTTAGTATAGTATTGAATCGTAAAATACCTATCTAATTATATAGTTCACGAGATCACAAAAATAACATTACGCGCACACCGCACGTGTCACCAAGGTCAAGTGTGCAAAAACTCTCCCATAATTCAAAAATCTATTTAACAAACACAAAACTTAAACTACTATCATTAAGTATTGTGTAATATTATCATGGAAGTAGTTGCATTCTAATATAGATCTTATTCCCTGACTCTTGTAATTCTGTTTCGTTTCCATCTGCCATTCTGAGTTTCTTAGAAACCGCCAAATTCCAAAACAGATGACAATTCGCTTCATCTCTTTCAATGCACTAAACGATCGCTTAGTTAGAATGAAAGGAGGCGAATTTTAATGAAATTCGCTTTCTCTCATTCTGACTAAGCGATCGCTTAGCGGAGTGAAAGAGATAGTTAGTAAGTTTTCAAATATTGGTTTGGTTTGCAAAACTAGCAATAGAAAACGATTGCGCGATGATTAGATTTATTATTAGTTTGCGTTTTCGTCGTTTTGTTTTGATATGTGTTGATTTAGTTTCTGCCGAAATACGTTTTCTAAAATCAGTTTGTATAGTGTTGAATATCGATACGATACGATTTCTGACTGAAATCCGATTTCAGATTCGTTTTGATATATCGGACGCATACCTAAGCACCACACCTGAGCCTAAGTGTTACTACCGGCCATGGACTTTTGCAATATCAGGGGTACAATTGCTACCAATACCGCTTCCTGCCAATGAAAACCCCAAATTTACCTAGAAAGTTGGAGCTACCGGCTCTCTTGCTCACTAAACCTCAGCATATTGGCAGTGTTAAGACGTCCATTCTCCGCGAGAGTGTGGATATACAAGTGTGGATATACAAGTGTGGATACACCAGAACGGACCGGCCCGCGGCTGTAGACAGGAAACTGTCAACAGCGTGGTCCTACCACTATAATAGGGTGTATGTGGAGTGCAGATATAGTCATCATCATCATTATCACAGCCCACAAACGTCTCACTGTTGGGCTCGGGCCTCCTCCGTAATGGGAGGGAAATTAACCTACTAGACCGCGCTGGTTAGACGTGTTGGTATAGGGTTTTATTTCGAGTTTTGTTTCGAGTTTTCTTTCTCTCGCATATTTTTTATTTTTTTTTCATTTTGTGTGTCTTAGTTGTTAGCCTCAGATGGCTATGACAACTTTACCCGGACTGTGGGTGAGCGCTGAGGGCTCTCAACCCGTGCTTCTCTCGCATAGATGTTATATGCGTTTTATATTTCTTAGTCGTAAGATATGGGGTGGTAAATAGTATTATTACTCCATCACCACACGGAATGTGCAGATATAGACCCATTAAAATTCAAATTCATTTATTACGCAAAGACCCTGCGAGGGCACTTACATAATGTCAATTTTAACTGTTTAATTATTATAGTAAACTACAACCGGATCGGAACTAGACCACTACTGAGAAGATCCGGCAACAAACTCAGCGGGTTTGTCTATTATTCTTATTTCTTTATTGATTTTTTTTAAATGTTTAGTAAGAATTACATACATACATATCATCACGCCATATCCCTTGCAGGGTAGGCAGAGAGAACAGAGTGCCAGAGAACTCTATCCTTGCACACTTCACTCGCTTCCTCAACATTCATGATTCTCTTCATACACGCTCGCCGGTTTCGGAGACTCTTGACTCCACCTTCCTTCAGTACGTGACCAATCTGGTTTAGGTAGGTGAGTCTCGGTCTCCCCCGGTACCTACATCCTTTCACTTTCACATTGTATATCTTCTTAACCAGACGTTCGTTCGGCATTCTTTCCACATGTCCGAACCATCGGAGCATTCCCTTTCGCATCTTTACACCAATACTCTCTTTCATACCTACTCGCTCTCTTACGTCGTCGTTGCGAATGCGGTCGGTCAGCCTAACTCCACAGATTTTCCGTAGAGATTGCATTTCTTTCAATTTTACTTTCATGCTCTTTACTGCATACCCAACTCTCGCTTCCATATAGTAATGTAGTAAGAATTAGCTCCAGTATAATGCCCTCTGACTCCAATAGTTGAACTATTATGAAATGAAATAATTTATTTATGACAGACACAAGCACAAGCAAAATAAATAGGTAATAATAATAAGAAAAGTAGTAGTGATTGCAACAATCCGGTCTCAACTCAGTATAATGCTGGCCGTAGACGACCAGCGCTGGTCTTCCGTTGTTACCTGGAGAAGACATCACGCACATGCTCTCAATTTTACCTAATATAATGTAATAACACAATCCAGCTTAAGTCTAAACTTTATATAATATATTATAATATGTCAATATTATACAACAAATTATCTGTGTGGTGACGGAGTAAGAATACAATTCACCACCCCCTATCTTACCTGTGGATGATCGTAATCTATACCAACACGTTTGACCAGCTTGGTATAGTAGGTTAATCTCCCTCCCATTACGGAGGAGACCCGAGCCCAACAGTGGGACATATATGGGCTGTGATGATTATGATACAACAAAGATATTAAATATAAGCACAATGTTAAATAACTATGGCTGGGCCAGATCACGCAAGCGGCATCCGATTACGAGTTAGATTTTTTTTTTCCGCAAGATGGACCATGGATGTGGTTGCGCCCCGACAAAAACCTCTGGGGCGACAGAAGAGGCGGCACGCAACCCCATGGACCCACCCTGCAAACTCCTCTCTTCGCCGTGCGAGTGGGCCACCGGTACCCGATCTTTGACTTTGGTGGCCATTACGAGTTAGCTACTAGAAAACATCAATAAAATAATTTCAATATTTTTATTATTATATTTTTATTATTGACCTTCAAATGTCCCCATAACATTCACTTTCAGAGCTATCGTTCTAATTACCAGCAACGAAATCAGTTTTGGTTATCAAAATAATTAAACTTGCAAAAACTGAAAGCAGCATAAAATGGATAGATATTATTTATTGATTGTGTTATCAAAATTGATAACCCAGATTTATATTTTATCTATATTGCGATATCACAAGTGGATGCAGTAGGAACTTAAAAAAAGATTTTTTATCTGCATTAGTTTTTGTTAAATATTTTAAGACCTTAATCGGATATAATAAAAAAAAGATTTATCGAATATTTTAAAAGAACTAAGCTTAATCAACAATTTATAAAAAAAAATCAAATACAAAAAGTGACGATTACAAGAAGAGGTTCACAGCATACATTTCTAGATCAAAGTGGAGGTGAGAGAACAACAACACCACACATCTGATCTAAGACTCTGAAACGTTGACTTCGAGAATGACTGAATTAAACAGCTTGCAGAAGCTGTTTAATTATTTAGGTTTTTAATACCGGCTTGCCGCTTGCTCTCAGGAGGTGTGCCATAATTCTATCATCTCCCGATGCCTTTTTGTTCTTTAATTATTTCAGAGTCAATCTGAACTAGTACAAGATGACGTAAGAGTTCTTCGAGATACCGAGATACGAGCCCAATTAACTTGAATTTGTAAGAACAACTAAGATTACAGTTTATACAAATACCAATAGAACCTTTCCACCTCTCTCAAGATCTCACTTTGAGATGAACAGTACTCTCGGAATCTTAATCATCATCTCAGCTCATATATGTCCCACTGTTGAGCTCGAGCTTCCTCCATAATGGGAGGGAAATTGAGCTACCATACCACGCTGGTCAGACGTGTTGGTATAGCGTTTTGTTTCGAGGATTCCTTCTCTTGCATAAATATTATATGCCTTTTGTATCCCTTAGTCGTCTCGTACGATCACCCACGGATAAGATAGGGGGGTGGCGATTTGTATTCTTACTTCTTTTTTTTTTTTTTCCAAACACTCGTATGTTTGGGCAACTATCTCCCCTGACATGATCAGGGACCTTGTTTAGCGTGTTATATTAGATTTACAAAGTGAAAAAAGAACAGAAAGTACAAACACTAAAGTACATAGAGAACATAAATATTAGATTAAGGTTAAGTAGAATACAGAACATATATAATAGAAAAGGTAGGAGAAAGAGCATTACATGGTAACTTAAAGTTAGAGAAATAATTGAATAAAGTTTTCTTATTAGAAATAAAGAGAGTTAAGTGAAGCAAAAGGAAATAAATGATACAATGTAGAAAATTAAAACTAGATAATGAGAGAGTAATATTAACTATTATTATTATTATTTATATATATATTTCTTGTTTTTTTTTTTTTATTATATACATTTTTTTTTATTGTTATTATATACTCTTTTTTTTTTTAAATAATAATATATGAAGAATTTATAAATAGTGTTATTTAAAGTAATAAATAAAGAACAGAAAGTACAAACACATACGTACGCAGAAAACAAGAATTTCATAATAAGGAATAATATAAATTTGAAATTAGAAAAATAAAACAGAGAGTTTTTTATTAAAAGTAAAGAAAGCAAAAAGAAATAAGACTAAAGATATGAGGTAGAAATAGAAGAAAATAAAGAAGTGATAGAAAAGTTTACAACTTTTTTATACTAGTGCCCATCTGTATATAAAACCTAACTTATCCTAACATAATGTGGTGGTGTAATGATGCGATGTGTAAGTGTATGGATGTGTTATTTTGTTCTGTTTCTTTTGATGGCAATGTTTGCGGCTTTTCTACAATAGTCTAAAAATGTTTGTCTGTTGTCTTCGTCAGTCAGAAGTTGTGGGAAGTTGTCTTCAGTTATTGTAATGTCAGTCTCCTGTTCTAAATTGAATCGGTCCTTATTGTTGATTGGGCATTCTGTGATTATGTGTATTATTGTTTCTGTGGCGCCGGTGTTGCAGGGTCAGAGAGGGTTCTCCTTACATTTAAAACGAACAAGATAGTCGGCGAACCCTCCATGGCCCGTGAATATTTGTGTTAGTGTGCTGTCAATTTTGATGTTTTTTAGTGTTTTGTGAGCCATAATGGTGTTGGGGAAAAATTTTTTGGTAGTGTTGCCGGTATTTGTGTTGGTGTACCTGTCACTCCATTCTTTACTAGAATTTTGTCTCATTATATGTTTGCCAAAAGAGATAGGGAATTTGTTGTAGTCTGGATGTGTTTCAGGGTTAAGTGCCGCCGATTTGGCAAGACTATTCGCTTTTTCATTGCCTTTTAAACCGATATGTGATTTTATCCAAAAGAGTGAGATGAGTTTGTTCTGATTGTAGCATGAATTTAAATGATGCCGGGTGTCTAGTGCTAGTGGGTGAAGAGAAAGGCCATCAGTAACAGTGTCCAATGCTACTCTGGAGTCGCTGAGGATGGCACATCTGGTGAAGTCACTAGCCGCTACCGTCTTAACCGCCAGGCATTCTTACTTCGTCACCACACGGATGAATCTTAATCAGTCAATCTAAATTTAAATCCAAGGTATTACTCCATTACGATAAAACAATTAAATGGATTTTAATTACAAGTATTAATATTATATTAATATAATTTAATAAATTTTATTGAAAAAATTAAAAAAAAAAAAAAAAAAAAAAAACTAGTATGTGTTTAATTAAAGTTGGGCAGATATGATAGATATACCCCTTCATTAGGTAAATAATTCAACCCATCTATTATATAAAATTGAGAAAACATTCCATTCATTGTTATAATAAACGCGAAAGTTTGTATGAACGTACGCTACGGAAATTTGTTAAAATTTTAAGGAAAATATATTAGCAGGTTCCCTATCCCCATACAATTGTGATTTTTCTATGTTACACGTTTAATTTTTCTTTTCGAATTATAGTTATGTTTAGTGTTTTTGTATATTATTCATTAATTTTGAAGGTACCCATATACACTTGGACTACGAACAATAGTAAAAAAAAATACATCACATATGATACATGAATGAGCGTTCCGTTTCATTTTTAATTCCATACGTCCCGTGTATCATATATGGTATGACTAATTTATTATTAGGCTGACCGACCGCATTCGTAACGACGACGTAAGAGAGCGAGTAGGTATGAAAGAGAGTATTGGTGTAAAGATGCGAAAGGGCATGCTCCGATGGTTCGGACATGTGGAAAGAATGCCGAACGAACGTCTGGTTAAGAAGATATACAATGTGAAAGTGGAAGGATGTAGGTACCGAGGGAGATCGAGACTAACCTACCTAGACCAGATCGGTCATGTACTGAAGGAAGGTGGAGTCAAGAGTCTCCGAAACCGGCGAGCGTGTATGAAGAGAATTATGAATGTTGAGGAAGCGAGTGAAGTATGCAGAGATAGAGTTCTCTGGCACTCTGTTCTCTCTGCCTACCCTGCAAGGGATATGGCGTGATGATATGTATGTATGTATGTACTAATTTATTATCTATTATATATTTTGACAGTAGATTTATTTGTTTCTTATCTGTGTCAAAAGAAAATACAAAGTAATTTATGACATTTGATTGACATATTTGCATTTTGTGACGAAAAACCGCCAGGACTTAGACAATGAACCGACATTATTGACGACTAAAATATAAATCTATTATAATTTTTTAAACTTATTTTACTTGGCATTGGCGAAGTTGTGGTTAATCACTCACAGAGGCCATTCACTAAGAAGAAGAAGAAGAAAAACCGCCAAACTGCTACTTACTTTCAGTTTTCTAAATGTGATATATTAAAAAAAAACATGAATTAATCACAACAGTTTTTTTCCTTTATTTTAAACTAGACAATGTACCACACGTCCATGTACGAACAATCTAATATATTCTGCTACGTCCATTGAAAAAAAGCTTTTGAAATCACCAATGAATTTGCTCATATTTGATACATGCACGTAGTAAAGATGGTACAAATATTGCGTCATGAATCATATGTGATTCAGACAAGGAACCTGCTAGGATTCAGATTTATTTTTAAATTTCAGAGAAAATATACTGAGATTATATTAATCATCATTCTCCTACTCTTATCCCAATTACTTGGGGTCAATACAATATGTACCCTTCCTTCATAGCACATATTGTAAAAGTTATTGGCAATAGTTTTATGACCGGCCGCCTGCCTGACGTCAACCCTTCTTGGGAATGTAATTGTTGACAAAACGTCATCAGATGATGTTGACCCAGGTCGTTTATAAGTCCCTTAATCGTCTTTTACGGCAACCACGAGCATAGCAAGAGTTGGTAGTATTCGTAGGCGCTACCACACAGCACAAGAGATTATATTAATGATATATAATAATGTTATTTTATATTAGAATAACAAACCTAAAACACACTTGTATTTGCAAACATATTTTGTTAAATTGGGCAAAATATCCGTGTTAAATTCCTTGTCCATATATTTTGCTACCAGCAAAGCTTAACAATAAAGCCTTTTTAGGGTGACATACCCAAAGGGTAAACAGGGCCCTATTACTTAGACGCCGCTGTCCGTCCGTCTGTCTGTCACTAGACTGTATCTCATGAACCGTGATAGTTAGACAGTTGTAATTTTCACAGATGATGTATTTCTTTTGCCACTGTAATAACAAATACTAAAACAAAATAAATAAATATTTAAGAGACTGCCATACGTTAAACGTGATTTTTTTTTGCTCGTTTATGTTCGATATCGATAACAGCAATAGGTAGACGCTTGAAATATTTACAGAATGTTTATTTATTCAATGTGGAGATGTCAATATGACAATAAATGAAAACATCGGTAATATTAGTGTATATGAATATTTTGAAACTATCTAAAAAGTCCTTACAGGCAAATTTAAAAAATATATATATTCTAACAAACTTTTTATCATAAATATTGAAACAAAATAGAACACTGTTTGTAAATATTAGTTTACTGACCTGTAATCCGACCGAATAGGTACCCTTTCATTATGCCGCATGCATTAGGTATTTTTAATTGGCTTATCTAAGTCTGATGACGCAGTATATGGATCTTATGGGTCAGGATTAAGTAAGGCGACCAACCGTCCCGTAATCCCGCCTTGCAATATTGAATAAAATAGTCCCGCAAATCTACTAAAGTGTCTCGCATGTTCCGTATTCCCATCGTCCCGCTCGCGTAAAAGTATTCCACATCGAACATACACGCGCCGCTGCGCTGCCGCGCCGCCGCAGCGTATCGTCAAACGTTTGTACGACTGCGTGCGCATGTCGTCCGTGTGTCGTGCCGGGTGCGGCATACGCTTACGTGAGCGTGAGTCTGATTGCTTTGCTTTGTTTCGCGCGACTATTGCAAGAGAGACTGAGATAACTTTTGACGGGAATTTGAAAACGTCATGTGGTGCTCTTGTATTATATTCGATATTTTAGTGTTTTAACGTGTTATATTAGATGGCATTTTATGTAATATGAAGCGGCTGAACTACTGGGATGTAGTGAATATCATATAAAAGTGCTTTACAACGTTTTCGTTTTTTATCAAGATTCCCACAAGATACCATTAACAGTGTGGCCATTGTACTGTTAATGGCGACAATTGGACTTAGACAATGACTAACTCGAAAGAATAAAAACGTGAAAATATTTATAACTTGACACTGACACCAATAGCTCGTATATGTAGCTGATTGCCAATATATAAGAAGAAGAAGAAGAGACTGAGATAAAAAAGCTCAAAAGTTCAAATAGCGCCGGTGTATCTGCTATGGCTTTAAAAGAATATAGTTTGTTCGACGAAATAAGTTACGTGGCAAATTATGTGAATAGCTATATTCTAAATAGATATAGATAGAGCTGAATAGCAATACAGAACAACGATGGATAGAGATGTTCAAAAATTTCCAAAGACAGCGGAATACCATTCCAGAATTGCCTGGGCATAGTCCAGTACCTTCTCTGTTTGCCAGGAACAAACGCTCCCGCGCACGAGTATTTTCCTTAATCACCTTAATGTAAATAATAGTTTATGGTCATCCGAAAAATCATCACTAAAAGTAGAAATGTTATGTGCAATGCTAATTATAAAATTTAATATGGGACAATCAATCTTATTAGACAGCCTGAACCAAAACCCAGAACTAGTAAAAAAATGCCACTCATGTAAAAAATATGACTTTAAAATTAAATGTTAATTCAGTAGTAGTGGTGTTTGTTTCTAACTTAAGTACGCCACCAACAAATCCTCAATCTTGTCAATAGTGGTGGGTGTACCGTATTGGCTTATTATAAAGTTGGCCGCCTTATGTTTATATAATTCTCTTTTATATAACTATTATTATATTACATGATATTTCATGCAAACTCATTTAATATAACCAGTAAACTCATTCAATATAACACTATAAAATATTAAATAAATTTAAGAGCGCCACATGAAATTTTCATATTTCCGCCAAAACTCCACCATTTTTATTTATCACACCATATTGACATGTAGAGCATCTTTGTATTTCCACTGAGTTATTAACAAGACCTAGTTTTTAGATTGAAAAATGAAAAGTAATTCAAAACATAACACTTATTTATTTTCACATCTTCATATTTATTATAAATAATACTAAGAATACATTTATAATGTATAATAATTCTTTATTTTACGAGTTATAAATTGTTGAAAAAAAAACATTCGGGCGCAAATTTCATGATTCCTCACATCAAATATTTAACGATTTGTTGATGCCATAAATATTGTACGTATGTTGCATTTAAATCACGACTAGGCTGAATGATATTGTGTTCTTTGCCATTAAAGTGACTCTTTGGACTTTTGGCGGGAATATGAAAATGTCATTTGATGGTCTTTTATTATATTCTTATCTATATAATATCTTAGTGAACTAGCTAGCTATCCTAGTGAACGGAGCGTTGGGGCAACTTCTCGGCAGCCACCACCTCAGCCAGAAGGCACGTGTAGCAATACATAACGCAGTGCTTGTCCCAACATTACTGTATGGAAGCGAGAGTTGGGTATGCAGAAAAGAGTATGATAGTAAAATTAATGCGGTCGAAATGCGATCTCTGCGGAAAATCTGTGGAGTTAGGCTGACCGACCGCATTCGTAAAGACGACGTAAGAGAGCGAGTAGGTATGAAAGAGAGTATTGGTGTAAAGATGCGAAAGGGAATGCTCCAATGGTTCGGACATGTGGAAAGAATGCCGAACGATCGCCTGGTTAAGAAGATACACAATGTGAAAGTGGAAGGATGTAGGTACCGAGGGAGACCGAGACAAACCTACCTAGACCAAATCGGTCATGTACTGAAGGAAGGTGGAGTCAAGAGTCTCCGAAACCGGCGAGCGTGTATGAAGAGAATTATGAATGTTGAGGAAGCAATGAAGTATGCAAGGGTAGAGTTCTCTGGCACTCTGTTCTCTCTGCCTACCCTGCAAAGGATATGGCGTTATGATATGTATGTATGTAAATTTTCTTTTTCTTCGTCCTTCATATATACAACTATTGGGCATAAAAACTCCTCTATAATGTTAGCAATTGCCTTATTTTAACATGCCTATCACCAATTTTGATATAGGTTTCAAGTTTTAAGTGTGGTAGTACACAATGTTGACAGTATTCTGTCTACAACCGTGGGCCGGTCCGTTTGGCTTTGTACCACACTCTCGCTGAAGATCGACGACTGAGCAATGGCAATATGGTATTGTGCTTCGTTCGGTGATCGAGAGAGCAGGAAGTCCAACTGTGTGGGTTTGGTATTTATATTGGTAGGCAGCGGCCTAGCTATACCCTTGGTATTGCACAGGTCCATTGGCGGCAGTAACACTTACCATCAAATGTGGTGATTGCTCGTTTGGCACCATAAGCAATAAAAAAAAAGTTTTCTTTGTCTTATAATAATGTTATATAATTACATTTTATTAAAAATAAAAAGGCTGTACGTACTAAGAAAATAGTCCTTATATTGTGGCAGACATTACAAAAATATAATTAAATACTAAAATTACAGCGAGACTCAGGACTATAATTAAGTATCGCACCAAGTATAGCCTGGGTGGACGTCGAATCTGTCACTATTGGCTTCTTAACCAATACGCCATTTGTGCAATCAAGTACTTTTTTATCAATTTACATTCCTTAGTCTCTTTTTACGATGCACATGGCAACAGAATATATAGTGAATAATACTCTTACTTCGAGCTCAGCTCAACTCAGAGTTTACGACCTTGCGGAATTCTTAGCAACAAAATATTTATTTAAGCATTATGCACTTTCATAAATTAGCAATATCAAATTTCTACTTCTTATATAACATAAATTGCTCATCGTTGTCGTAATGAGTAAGAGCTTTACACAGACCTAAGCTAACTCGCAATTCCTTCTGAGTTGAATTCAAGCAGGCTGCCGATCATAAAACTATTACAATAACTTTTGCAATATGTACAATGGAAGAATAGTACATATTATGTTGACTCCAAGTAATTGTAATAAGATTATGATAATGATTTAGAAAAAAAATCGAGGAATTTGTCACCATTCCTTTTTTTTATTGCTTATGGTACAAACGAGCAAGCAGCACACCTGATAGTAAGTGTCACTGCCGCCCATGGACATTTGCTATACCTAGGGTATAGCTAGGCCACTGCCTACCATTACAATCCCCAAACCCAACCAGTTGGGCTACCAGCTCTCTCGCTCACCGAACGAAACGCAATAGCACATTGCTATTACTCAGACGTCGATCTTCTGCGAGAGTGTGGTACTACCCCGGACGGACCGGCCGTAGACAGAGAACTATCAACAGTTTGGTCCTATCACTAATTTTTATTCATTTTTCTCCTGCAGATAACTAAAGGGTGCAAGAAAGGGACTGGGAGAGGAAACAATTTTCCAGCGTATTTTACTCTATAAAAGACACTAGACTACCTGCCCGACAATGGAACGTATATGAACTGAGAAAATAAACAGTATTTACCAAATTTATGAACGAAATGAAATCATGGATAGACATCTACCTAGATATGGATATAAATAGAAATACTATTACGAAAGACTTATGGTAGAATGTATTACAGAGCTCTTAACGCGCTTCTTGGGTTACAAAGCGACCAAATATACGAAGTTTAACATCAAAGCAATAAGTGGTTGTATTAGAAGTTGTATATTAGCTAGCAATTGCCAAGAAATACATATTTACAACGCCACTACGTAAAAATCATATTTTCCATGACATATTCCAAATAGCAAGATCATTAATCAAAATAAAATAAGCGTTAAATTGGGACGGACATCCGTTTGTCAAAAAGCGAAATACTTGGTACAATTAATACAAAAATATTATAGAAATCTATTGGAGATGACATTCCCTGAGAAGATAAATTGATGCTGCGTATAAAACTGTAGTTTTTGAGATCGTTCGCGTTGGCGAAAGCAATGAACTGCGAATGGAGAGATTTTAAATTCGAATCCTTTGTACGCGATAAATAATATAGGTTTCTTTTAAAAAAACTTTTAATTATAAATTCATCTGTAAAAGTACAGAGTTGAAAGACATTTTAATACAAATTTAAATTCATTTATTATATACAAACCCTACGAGTGCACTTACCTATTGTCAATTTTAACATTCTAAATGAATCCAAAGAACTACCACTAGATCGGAACGCAACCGCTACTAAAAAGAGCCATTAAAAAACTCAGTGGTTTTGTCTATTAGTACCATCATTTCTTTATTGAGATTTTATACAGCATGTATAGTGCAGCTCCAGTGTGATGCTCTTGACTGGGGATTACTCCGGTTGCCCGAAGTGAGGCCACCGCGTGAGGACGATGCCCCGACGGTGAAAGCTGCCGGAGCATCGGGGGCTTATGGGGCTACGCGCCGTCCCACCTTCGCCACGGACGAAACGGATGGCGTATATCCAGTCTATAGCCTGCTAAAAAAAAGTGTTATTCCCTTCGAATCACGACAATATAGAATTGAAATACAATGTAAAAGATTATGGCTGGACCAGATCAGACAAGCGGCACCCAAGAACGACTTAACTATTAATTTAGTCGGAGCTAATAAGGAATAGAAGGTTAAGCATGCATTATATAGCACTTTACTTTCTGTTAAGAGTCCTAACATCCATACGAGAGTTTTACAAGAATTATCCCTCCTCCTCCTTATCCGTGTGGTGACGGGGTAAGAATACTATTCACCACCCCATATCTTACCCACGGGTGATCGTACGAGACGACTAAGGGATATAAAATGCATATAACATCTATGCGAGAGAAGGAAAACTCGGAATAAAATCCTATACCAACACGTCTGACCAGCGTGGTATAGTAGGTTAAATTCCCTCCCATTATGGAGGAGGCCCGAGCCCAACAGTGGGACATTTATGAGCTGTGATGATGATGATGATGATCCCTACTCAAGATGTTGTGTCCAATATGGACATCAACGGGCTGATGGATTTAAGTGGTTAGCTTATTAATCACCAGCTAGCTAGAGCTTCCTTCACGAGAGGTGGTTAGGCACCATACAATTTTCTTGTTTGGTTCATACAATTTTCAATTGGATGGTCAATGAGATGGAACCAGGTCTTAAGAGATCTGAGGTTTTATTTTTCAGCTGCATTTAATTGAGTGCCTGCGGAAAAAAAACATTACTTACACTTATTATTACATTCGTAACTCTGTATCAGGCGCTTTAATAAAATCTCACTAATAAAAAAAACATATTTACTGATGTATTTATCATTATTATCATCATTTCGGGTCATATACATCCCAGTGCTGGGCTTGACCTTCCTCAACAGTTGAAGAGAAAATGACTATTATATCTCTTTTTTTTTGATAAGCTATGGTGTGGATACACGTCGTCCTCCTCGTCTGAGGTGACGGAAGGGCGACCTAGTGAAACGATTTGGTGGAAGATTTTATGTCGCATTTAAATAAACTTTTATAAGAAATATAAAAGTTTATTTCTGCTCTTACATAGATGTTATATGCATATCATATCCTAAGTACGATATCCATGGGCAAGAAAGTGAATTATATTCTTACTTCTTTCTTCTTCGTCAACAGACGAAATAATAATGTTCGAGAATAAAATACCTAAGAGGTCATTATGATTAACAGTCATAACTATATAACATTAGACTTACAGGCTGTTCAAGTTTAATAACAAATAAAATGCTTTTAGAAATACAACTATTAAAACTTATACAAAAAAAAAAATAGATGTTAATAAACTGATTTTTAGCCGAATGGCTTGACAGATCTTGTAGCTTTTGAATGATAATTATTTAGTATTATTGGAAGTTGGTTCCTAAGCACCTCTAGTACCATTTAGACAACCGGAAATGGGTCAAATTTCGACAAAATACCTATAGTACATCATTTATCTATCAGTACATTATTAATGTTTAAATGAATAAAGAAGTGCAGTGTTCTCTATGAAAAGTGTTCTCCATGAAAACATATAACAAAATGTATCTCTGTTTCTGGTAGAAATACACACATAAGTACGAGATGTAAATAAGGTTTTAAGAAAGCAGTACAAGAGTGTGAACGGCCAGAAACCGTTCTGTAATCTGAAATTTATTATTTATATATTAATTTATAGAATTATGATAAACTAAATTATAATAATAATTAATGTTATCTATATTAATTATACAATACAGGTTTTTATTAATAACAACACATCGACCGGTAAAACCGGGGTCGTTATTGTCACCGCAGACTTTAGAAATTTAGACGCGGACAAAATAAATACAAGTGCTGTTTTTTTTTTTATATTAACCAAATACTTTTCAATTTCTTGTTAGTTACATTCCTTCTTAGTTTTTTTTTGCCGCATATGATTCTATATTATTAATAAGATTATTTTTAATTTGGAAGAAGTGAAATTAATAAAAAAATTACTTACAACAAATCTATAATACTATTAGTAGAGTAACCATTAAAATATGAAATAGCAGCCAATAAAAAATATTTAATACATTTATCAAGTTATTTAAATTGCTAATTGATATAATAAACGTTGTTATGTGAAATCTTGAAGAAAAATAAAAGACAGAAGGTAGTGGCGCTTACTTATTCGACTATGAATTCAAGCTATCTAAGGAACCATCCGAATTGATAAAGAAAATTTGCCAAAACCTGTCTACCAGTTTAGGAGCAGTTCAGACCTACTTAAAATATATATACAAAGAAAATAAGTACGTGTTTGCCATTTGCATCTTCGTCTTCTAACGGTGTAAACTAGAGAACTAAATTGTCAGTCATATTCTTAATAGATTTACTATTGAAAATATAATTAGCACCAACAAGTAATAGACAGCGTTTCAGTGATGTAGCCTAGAGATTCATAGAAAAAGAAATATGGAAATAATAAACCGCTTAGATGATAGACTCCTGCCTAAAGATATTTATGTAAAATAGAGGATTAATTTTACTTTGATATTTCACTTTACAATACATCATTCTCCTACTCATACCCCAATTACTTGGGGTACAATATGTATTCTTTTTTTTTCACTTTACAATATAATAATGAATATTAAAGTAAATAGGAGTCCACGCGTGATTTCAACACGAACGGAGTCGTGGACGAAAATACAAGCAAACCTAAATATAAATATAAAAGAACATACTCGTGGTAAAATAACTACCTGCAAATGAAGCAAAACACTTTGATCATTTCTTTTTATATGTCCAATACATCTATCTATATGTTGATTGATGGATAATTTAATTTCTTTTTCCATTAATAATTGCTATATTTTATTTAATAACATTGCTCAGTATTCATATTACAATGTATTTGTGCACTAACTCTAAGGGCCAATGACTGCTATAATTTTAGGGCAATAATTTTCAGATCTTACGAGAATTTGGTCTTATAGACCAATAATAATTTTACACAAACAACCGTCTTGCAATATTTAAAGTGAAAATGTTGTTAATTAATAAATAGTGTGGCTATTTACGGAAATATTTACTTTAAAAATGCCCTGTAGACATTTTTCATAAATCGTAGTCGTCGTTCATTATTCGTATTTTGTTAAGAGTTCTTTTTGTTATTGTTTTATACATAAAGCAAGCTTGCTACAGCAAGCGAGCACGTAGCATACCTGATAGTAACTGCCGTTCGTGTACTTTTGTAATACCAAGAGTATAAATATGCCGCTTCCAACAGCCAAAACCCACTCAGATAGTGGAGCTACCGGCTCTCTCGCTCACCGAACTCAGCGCAACAGCACATAGCCACAGCTCAGACGTCAATTTTCTACGAGAGTGTGGTACTACCCCGGATAGACCAGCTCCCGACTGTAGACAAAAAAGACTGTCAACATCGCATCTCTACTACTACTAAAAATTTGTCATTTTTTTCTTCAATTATAATTGATCAATCGATTCCATGGTCTGACAAATAAATAATGGCTATGCAATTATTATCTAAGTGAGCGAAACTAGCCTAAACATATAATTTACTTCCAATGTAGCAAAATAAACGTATATATTTTTAAATAAAAGTCATATTATTAAAACTCCTATAAAACTTTAGCCTTGAACTGTAACTACTCGCCACGTAGAAGATAATACAATTCCACTACTAATGTGCACGAAACACGAACTCAGAATGTAACTATTAAAATAGTAAAAGCTTTCTTAGTTTATAGTGTTGTTAGCACAAAATTATAGACAACAGTAATTTCAACGTTATTTATTGACGTATGACGATAAAATATGCAATTATCAATACTCGTTATCATCTCAGCTTATATACGTCCCAATTTTAGGCTCAAGACTCCTCCAAAACGGAAGGGAAATCTACCTACTATACCTAGTCAGAAAGTACTATAATACGCTAGGGTTGATATAGGTTTGCCACCGAAGACAAAGATCGGGTACCGGTGACCCGCTCACACGGCAAAGAGAGGAGTTTGCATGGTGGGTCTATGGGGTCACGCGCCGCCCCCTCCGTCACCCCGGACCGATTTGGCGGGGTGAGACGCATCCATAGTCCACCGTAAAAAAGAAGGGTTGGTATAGGGTTTTATTTCAAAATGTTATTTCTATTGTATAGATATTATGTACCTATTATATCCATAAGGATATATTAAGAAGACGACTTAAGGCATAAGCCCTTAGTCGTCTTCTACGATACACAAAAGCAAGAAAAGGGTTGTTAAATTGTATTCTTATGCATATAGAGATCTAGCAATAGCCAGTAAATGCCTGAACGATAATCATGATGATAATTTTGAATTCAGTTAATACATTGAGTATTTTTATGGTCTCTATACATTGTTTATGTTTAGTTTTATACGCAATACAAACTAATTTAATTATATTTTTTTAACTTTATTATTACACTATGCATAGAGAAATGAAAAAAAAATGCAAAGAAAATAAATTATAACGAATACTCAATTTAGGGTTTTGTCTTTATCATCCACCTATTAATGTCTTGTAATAATATATAAAATATAAGTGAGATTTTTTATTCAGTAACAGCACGCACAAGTTAGGTATCACTAATTTTAAATGTCACCTACGATACAACAACAGTATGGCATACCATCTTCTACCAACAGTGCATACCATCTTCCACCCCACCAAGTCGGTCCGGGGTGACGGAAGAGGCGGCACGCAACCCCATTGACCCACCCTGCAAGCACCTCTTCTTCACCGTGCGAGCGGGCCACCGGTACTCGATTTTTGTCTTCGGTGGCCAAATTAGTTGTAGCTAGAATAAAGTTTTTACAAAATAGGTAAAAGATATCGTGCAATGTACCTACCTCAAAGATTAGAAGCAGAAATATATTATCAGCCACACTATATGCGATGAGTCAACCGCGGTGTTTTGGATATTGCGGTTTTCACATGTCTGTAATATCTTGTAATATTTCTGCAAGTATCAAATGAGAATTGCAAGCATTACAAGCACAAACGCGAACTCTTTGGCAAATTTCTCATTTAGAGGCGAAGCACGTGTTAAATTAGTATTCGAAGTGTTTTTAAAAGTGCAAGGTTAGTTCTGTACCGCTTGTCGCAAAGAAATAAGAATTTTCTTTATTTTATTTTCGCATCGCCTCTATCCTCTTTTCCCTTTTCTTTGTCAGACAGTAGTAAACTAATGCACGTTTTTAATTATCAATGTACTAATTTAATTCTTCAACACCTTTGAAATTATATATCTGATGAGTGACATATTAAAGTTTATTAGTTCTCATAATTTGAAATCTATAATGTTAAAATTAATCAATGTCAGTATTATAATACATTTCGAAATATAATATTTAGTATGGATATAATTGCCACTGAAGTCAAGTAAGCGGTACCAGTGACCCGATGGCGACGGTGAGGGAATGCGGTGGGTTATGGGACCGCGCGCCGCCCCTCTGTCTCCTCGGATAAAATGTACGGCGTGTGTCTTGACCGTAGCCTGCCAAAAAAAAAGTGTGTATGTCAGCTCCGACGCATGACTGGAGTTTACTCCTTAAGTACGATTATTAAAACAGGCGCAAAAAAAGCTCATTTGACTAAAAATAATATATATATTTTTATTTACATTTATTAAAACTGTTCAGTGATGTATTATCTCACGTCAGAAAGTGAAATGTGCGCAGAATAGGTTGCGCACCAAAAACGTAACGAGGTTATTTGATCACTAGATTTTACTCCTCAACTTTTTCTCACACCGGGTGCCTTATATGATAAACGATTCTTAAGGAGTAAACTCCAAAACAAAATGGTTATCTGTAAAGTCGGTTTACGGACGATAGTTTAACGTGACAACGTCATAACAAACCATTGATGAAATGACTATAACTATATGCATAAATATAACTATAAATAAGACAATTTAACTATTATTAATAATACATAATATAACTATTATTATAATATAACCATTAATAACTATTAATATACTTTAATTTTATATTATATATAACTATAACTAGATGTGGCGCAAGCGTACAATGAGCGTAACGGGACATTTTCATGCATGCAGCCAGCGTTCATCGATTTATTAGATGTTGTCACGTCAAAAAAGCATTGAAATAATATTTTCACGTCATTTCTACAAACATACGACAATATTCATTATCATCATCATCTCAAACTCACAATTATCACTGTTGAACTTGGACCTCCTCTACAATAGGAGCGAAATTGATGTTCGATACCACGACGATCAGACGAGTTGGCATAGAGCTTGATGTCGGGTTTTCCTTCTCTTGCAGTAACTTTGTCTCTATATCCTATTCCATAAACATAACTGTCTTTTATGACACCCGTGGTCAATGGGATAATGAATTGTGTTCACCAAATGTGTACAACATTTCAAGAACATTATATTTAGGTACAGTAAACAGCAAATTATATATGTATTTTAATCATTAAAAAATACTTACCATCATTAGGTTGTACTAATTACCGCTTTTCTGATGTCATACGCATTAAAAAAAAATAACGTCTATTCTAATATATTCTTAACTCTTTACAGATGCTCTTGCGCACATAATGTGCTTGTCTTGTTCGATTATCGCATTCGTCAGTCTGCTGGTGAACGCCGTCCACGGCAGAAGTAATGTCGTCATATTTATATTTATTCGCGGCATTCGCGTTAAGCAGTGCTCAAATAAGAGCAGCATCATACAAAGTTCCTGATGCAAAACTAGAAGCTATATATCCAAAAGGCTTTAGAGTATCAGTACCAGGTAAGATTTCATTGAATGTAATATGTAGAAATGATCTAATAACATTTTTTTTTTCGACAAATAAAATACGAAGTCTTCGTTATTTAATATTTTTTGTATATTTAGTTACTCTCAGCCGCAATATTTGTTCTACTCAACGTAATTATATTTAGGGGATTCTTATATCCACAATACATTATTTACCTATAATCTTTATTCATTGTATTCATTTATTGCTAGCAACCATATATGTATAGGTAGTTTATATACTACTAATGACACTATTATAGTCCATTTTAAAGATAAAGTAATATAAGTTCATTACTATCATATTTGTATACCTATATAATTTTTATTTGCTGAGATTTGGATGAAATTTTATGTGCATGTTGGACCTGGACGTGTCTTACAATTGAACCCACTGTGCGTGTGTGTGTGTGTGTGTGTGTGTGTGCGCGTGTGTGTGTGTGTGTGTGTGCGCGCGTGTGTGTGTGCGTGCGTGTGTGTGCGTGTGCGTGCGTGTGTGTGTGTGCGTGTGTGCGCGCGCGCGTGTGTGTGTGTGCGTATGTGTATGCATGTTGGACCTGGACGTGTCTTACAATTGAACCCACTGTGTGCGTGTGTGTGTGCGCGTGCGTGCTTGTGTGTGTGTGTGCGTGTGTGTGTGTGTGTGCGTGTGCGCGCGTGCGTGTGTGTGTGCGCGCGTGTGTGTGTGTGTGCCTGCGTGTGCGTGCGTGCGTGTGTGTGTGTTTTGATGAAAGATGAAAGATTTATTGGATATGTTTTGCACTTTTTAATTATTTTTTTACAGTACCACCTCTTTAGAGGTCGTTAGTATCCCCTCAAAATACTAAGTTTAACGTATAATTGAATAAAGAGAATAGAATTAAGATACACTGTTATAATATAAGATTATAATTATTTAAAATAAAAAAAGACATGTCAACATTGAAAATAACAACAGTGAATGTTACCTTTAGAAAAAAAATAACTTGCTTCGATGTTGATATTTTTTGCTGATTTCTTTGTATAGAAGGTTAACTTCGACGAAGTTATGAATCACTTTAATTGTTCAATGAATAACTTTTATATGCGTATTTATTTAAACCAACGTTGTTTTAATATATAAAAGTATAATTTTCTCAGTACTATTAATAGGTATATGTAGCTCTGTGGTAGCGGCTACGAATACTACCAACCCTTACTTTGCTCGTGGATGTCGTAAAAGACGACTAAGAGCCTTATAACGACCTGGGCCAACTTACTTTCTGATGCCGTTTGGTTAACAATTACATTCCCAAGGAGAGTTGATGTCTGGCGGGTGGCTGGTCATAAAACTATTGCCAATAACTTCTACAATATGTACTATGAAAGAAGAGTATATATTGAATCGCCCCCAAGTAATTGGGATAAGAGTAGGCGAATGATGATATTATAAATTTTCGTTACATAAAAATTATTATCATCGCAGTTCAAATGTAGTAGTACTATTGGGCTAGAGCCTTCTCTAGTAGGAGAGAAATTGTCCTAATTTACCGCAGCGGTCATAAAGACTACTATAGGATTTATATCAAGTTTTCCTTCTCTTGCATAACTTGTGTAGATATGCATATTTTATCACATGTCCATATGGTGACTGAGTAAAAATACAATTTACCACCCCCTATCTCACCCGCGGGTATTTCTAAGAGGCGACTAAGGGATATGAAACGCATATAACATCTATGCATGGCAAGAAAAACTCAAAACTAAACCCTATACCAACACGTCTTTACCAGCATAGTTTAATAGGTCAATTTCTCTCCTGTTATGGAGGAGACTCGAGCCCAACAGCGGGACATATATGAGCTGAGATGATGATAATGATGATGATATCACACCCCTTAGTCGTTTTTTACGACCACACCCGGGCAAGATAGAAGTTGGAATTTATTCTTATATCATCATACGGAAACTTAATCTTTTAAATAACTTCTAAATATCTACTATCTATTAAGAATCTACTATAATTTGACAAATCCATCTTATTGTGTTAATTAAACTAAAAATGTATATTTATTATTTTCCTCAAGTCAAGGATTTTTAAAACATAATAGCTTAAATTGTGTTTTATCTATTAAGGACATGCAATTCTTTAAATATTTATAACATGCTTAATTAACTGTAGTTACTATTTGATGAAATTAATTTTATCGCGTTACCATAATGCTGACTGTATGTAAATATGCGATAGTCACGCCCCCTTCCTTTCCTGTGAGTTCTCGTAAAATATAATTAAAACAAAAACTAGAAATGAAACCCTATACCAACTCGCCTTACTAACTCGATAGACCAATTTCCCAGTGCTCAACTCTAGGCCAAGGATATATATGAGGTGTGATGATAATGATGAGCCAATTTATTTGACTTACATATTAATAACAGTCAATTAAATCCATCATAAAAGTCACAGTAATAGAAGTCAAATAAATCCGCCATAAAAGTCTTCATAATAATAATCAAATGAATTCGTCATAAAAGTTGGCGTGATATAATTCGAATAAATACGCCATAAAATTCATGGTACTAAAACTAAAATAAATCCGTCATAAAAGTCGCCAAATAAAAGTCAAATAAATCCGTCATAAAAGTCTTCGTAGTAATAGTCAAATAAATCCGCCATAAAAGTCACCGTAATAGAAGTCAAATAAATCCGCCATAAGAAAAAATGTGGGACTAGGCAGACCGGCATGATTGACGACTAAAATATAAATCTATTATAACTTTTTTAAACTTATTTTACTTGACATTGGCGAAGTTGTGGTTAATCACTCACAGAGGTCTTTCATTAAGAAAAAGAAGAAGAAATCTGCCATAAAAGTCGCTGTAATAGGAGTCAAACAAACCTTCCATAAAAGTCGCCATAATAGAAGGCAAATAAATGCGTCATAAAAGTCATCGTATTAAAAGTAAAATAAATCCGCCATAAAAGTCGCCGTAGTAGAAGTCAAATAAATCCGTCATAAAAGTTGTCGTAATAGAAGTCAAATAAATCCGTCATTACAGTCGGCGTAATAGAAGTCAAATCTATCAAAATATAATCCGACCACGAATAAATCCTAGTCTAAAATGTATTCAACAAGGTAATATTCAACAAGGTAATATTCAACAAGGTAATATTCAACATAGCGAATAATCAGAGAATAATCTTGGTCGTATAACACTGATGTAATATTCGCTTAGTACTTTCTTTTATTATGAAATATAATTGTGTAAACAATCTTTCGGACAGATATACGCCGTGACTTCTAACCTATCTCTGATTATGACACTTAATTGCATTTCGTTGATTTAAAATATAAATAAGGAAAACGTAGGAGGAAAAATCAGTTATTTAATTATGTTATTTGAATTGGATGATCTCGGGGTTATCAGGTGACAGCTTTGCTTCACTTAAATGACAACTATAATATATTTTTAACGTGTGCTGTATAATTGAGAACAATATTTTTTATCAGCCCCCTACTTTCTTACCCAGCGATCGCCAAACCGATTACTGTGCGCAGTGATTATGCAAATAAAAATAGACGGATGAGAGACGATTGCATGCTACTGAGACGCGTATGTTAAGATGGATGTGTGGGGTGACAAGATTAGATAATATACGAAATGAATATATTAATTAGGAGAAGTATGAAAGTAAAACCAGTGATAGAGAAGTTTAGAAGAGTTGTTTTGGTATGGACATGTGATGAGAAGGGATGAAAGACATGTGACAAGGAAGGTTATCAATATGCTTGTGGATGGGCGTAAGAATCGTGAGAGACCCAAAAATAGAAGGATAGATTGTGTAAACGAGGATATGTATATGAAAGTTGTGAGTGCAGATATGACGGCTGATAGAAGATTATTGAAGGCAAGAACGTGTTGTGCCGACTCCACTTAGGGTGGGATGAGGGCAGGCAAATATGTCCATTGGTGACGTTAATAAACAAAAATATTAACAAAAAAATCGACTTCAAAATGATGTAGTGGAGATCATCCAAATACGCATTACGGAGGATAACTCCAAAACTACTTTTAAAATTTAGATCAATATTTAATAAAACCACGTAGAAAGCATCACCTTTTATATATATAAGAATTAACAAAACAGGTTCATCTTAAAAAAAGTTCTAAACTAACACACATAATAAAGAAATCGAATTAAGATTCTATTTTTTAAGCAATTTAAAAAGTGCAGGATGGATGAAAATAAAAAGTCATGCAGGTTAATTTACCATGGCCACCGAAGACAAAGATCAGGCACCGGTGGCCCGCTCGCACGGTGAAAAGAGGCGTTTTGCAGGGTGGGTCTATGGGGTCGCGCGCTGCCTCTACCGTCGCCCCGGACCGATTTGGCGGGGCGTGACCAGCTCCATGGTAAAACAAAAAAAAACACAAAAAAAGGTCTATTTACCATCTAGGAATGCATTGCCGTTCTATCACCGTGTCTTGCAAATTAATGTTGACATTACTCACTCATGATGGATTTTGACGTGATAACATTTTTTAAATCGATGAACGTCGGCTGCACGTATGAAAAAATGTGACGTTCCGCTTGAGCTGAGTGTCCAAGCAAAGGCCTGGAACAAACGATATGGAGGCACGATCGGCCTAAGCATCCTTACATTATAAGAATTCGAAGTGAACTGTTTTGTCAACTGTTTATAAAGTGAAAAGTTAATGTGGTTCTCATTGTTTATGTTAGTTCAATTCATAAATATATGCAATTTTTCATCAATGTTTTCTTATTTTATTATCACGTAAAATTATAGTCCGTAAACAGAATTTACACTTTCACAGACAACCATCAGTTTTTTTTTTATAAACAAACCTTATGGAAATGAATACAAATATACTCATGATATTTACGGCAAACTAGAATGATTGAATGACTATATATGATTGGTATCTGGTTACCTTAGTCCAAATTTATTCATATTTCTTTTAGAGAATTGTATATTTCTAATCCACAATACATTAATCAAAATAACCATTTGTTATACCAGTATAACTTTTGTTTTTTATATATATATAATATATACATACGAGTACATATATATTTGCTATTTACTAAATTAAACTGGAACTTTTTATATAAAGGTATCTTAATTATTGTGATCGCATTCGTAACGACGACGTAAGAGAGCGAGTAGGTATGAAAGAGAGTATTGGTGTAAAGATGCGAAAGGGAATGCTCCGATGGTTCGGACATGTGGAAAGAATACCGAACGAACGTCTGGTTAAGAAGATATACAATGCGAAAGTGGAAGGATGTAGGTACCGAGGGAGACCGAGACTAACCTACCTAGACCAGATCGGTCATGTACTGAAGGAAGGTGGAGTCAAGAGTCTCCGAAACCGGCGAGCGTGTATGAAGAGAATTATGAATGTTGAGGAAGCGAGTGAAGTATGTAGAGATAGAGTTCTCTGGCACTCTGTTCTCTCTGCCTACCCTGCAAGGGATATGGCGTGATGATATGTATGTATGTAATTATTGTGATTTAGCATTTAACGTGCTAGGTTATCTATAAAAACTTGTTTACGAGCGAAAAATGATTACCACATTTGAGACTCGGACCCAGCACGGATTCTTAAGTGGTAGGACGATTGGAACGATTGGGATTTCTCATAAGGAATTCGTTTCAATTGTCGTACTACTTAGACAAATGAGCTGTCATATAACTATCAACTTGTGGCTCGTATTATTTTGTTGTCTTTGTGTGCCATTTACTGGACAATATTTATACATTGTACTGATTTAATACTCTAACTTTTCATTTAGAATTTTATTAAATGATGACATGGACCTATTATCCATATTACTGAGATTTAGCATTTAATATGCTAGGTAAAAAAGAAGTTCATAATTTGATCTTTCACCATTCACTGTTGGATGTAGGCCTCCCTCAGAGAATGCCACATGATCCGGCTATTTATGATGGCTTATCATCATCTCAACTAACCTTTCAGAGAAAGTTTGAAAGTGGCGCCAGTGACGGAAAAGTTGAAAAGTGAACGCCTGACTTGGTATGGACATGTGATGAGACGGGATGAAAGTAATGTTTTGAGAAAAGTGTTAACTATGAATGTTGAAGGTTTTAGGGGTAAGGGAAGACCAAAGAAAAGATAGATGGATTGCGTGAAGCATGATATGAATAGAAAGGAAGTGAACGCAGAGATGACATCGGAAAGGATTGAGTGGAAGAAAAGGACATATTGCGTCGACCCCAAGTAGTTGGGCATAAGAGCAGGGTAATGATGATGATGATATCATCGTCTCAACCCATATATGTCTCACTACTAAAATTGACTTTTCTTCTCAATAAAAGAGAGATTATCCTACTATACCACGCTGGTCAGACGGCTTGTATAAGGTTTCTTATACATACATACATATCATCACGCCATATCTCTTGCAGGGTAGGCAGAGAGAATAGAGTGCCAGAGAACTCTATCCTTGCATACTTCACTCGCTTCTTCAACATTCATAATTCTCTTCATACACGCTCGCCGGTTTCGGAGACTCTTGACTCCATCTTCCTTCAGTACGTGACCAATCTGGTCTAGGTTTTCTTATATGCATATTATATCCCTTAGTCGTCTTTTACGACACCCTTGGGCATGAAGAGAGATAAGAAGTATTACCATCAGATTCAATCATTACGCTTGGTAAACAGATTGGTGATCGCAGTGCGGTCTTATACATTTCCCAGCAGTTCTGATGCTCATTCTCTCAATTGATTTTTGTGATTCCTTAGCTGATTTTTATTTTCTTATTTCGTCTCTATGCATATATATTTAACAATAATATAATAAGTGTAATATTTAAAAAAAATATATATTGCGAATTATATTCCGAACGCATCAACATAATGATGTCTAATTTTTACGCAAGTATTACACATTTTTTATTTATTTTTATTACTTATGGTGGCAAACAAGCAAGTAGCACACCGGATGGTAAGTGTCACTGCCGCCCATGGACCTTTGCAATACCAGGGAATACTCCAGCTTAGGCCGCTACCTACCAATAAAAGCCCCTAACCCACCCAGTTGGGCTGCCGGCTCTCTCGCTCACCGAACATAACGCAACAGCGCGTTGCCATTACTCAGAAGTCGCTCTTCTGCGAGAGTGTGGTACTAGCCCGGACGGACCGGCCCGCGGCTGTAGACAGAAAACTGTCAACAGCGTGGTCCTATCACTATTGGATCTACCACATTTGAAATAAAACTACTTTTACGGATTCTATCGCGTTTGTATTTGATTTTTAATCTTCCCATCAACATATAACTACGTTTTTCAATGAAAAATGCAATTATTCGTTATCAAACTCGAAGCCAAAATATATCCTTGGAAGTGTTTTTTGAATAAACGATTATACAAAATTAAGTTCGTTTGAATTTTTTGGAAACTTGCTCGTAGGTCGTTAGAAACATTTATATTCATACGGAATGAGGAAAAAAAGAAACTTTATTATGAAGACAGGTTCTAAATTGTAAATTTCAATTTATTTTTCAATACGAACATTTAGTTTTATTGGTATAATTATGTGACTGCCAATCCTCGTATCTAAGTTTGAATCTTGAGGACCTATAACAAAAAAACAAAGACAGTTTCAATGATTTGTTTAGCAATTTTATCCTTAGTTTTGGAGATCATATTAACTTACAGCGTCTATTAATGCAATTAACTATGCGTGTCAGATGTTACGGCAAACACTTTTAACTAGTATTTTGGTAGTGAATCTTTGGAGGATAAGTGTTTGCTTCCATCCGAAACGGTCATTTTGTAGAGTAGTCTCAGGATTGATTAAAAATTAAAAACACCGAAGACAAAACACCGAAGACAAAAATCAGGTACCGGTGGCCCGCTCGCACGGCGAAGAGAGATGTTTGCAGGGTGGGTCTATGGAGTGGCGCGCCGCCTGTTCCGTCGCCCCGGACCGATTTGGCGAAGCGTGGCTACTCCATAGCCTACAGCAAAAAAAAGGAATGATTAAAAGGTGCTATAATATTTTTATTTATCTATACGGGTTCATGCGACTTTCATAATGTCGTCAAAAATATACTCCGCACTAGGTGGACTAGTGCGGGGTATATTTTTCTACTAAGAATATTCTTAATTACAAACATAAAGTTTGGAACTGTTGGGACGACATTAAGTCCAACCCTGCCTCTAGTGAATTTTATATTTTTTTTATATAAATTATTTAATATATTTTAGTCTATTGCTAATAATATTGTATTTAAAATCTATCCCGCCATTATTGAAGAGATATTGTTAGTTAGGTTACGATTTAAAAATAAAGAGTAAAAGTTTTAAATCTAAATAATATTTTAGTTAAAATAATAAAAACTTAAACGTAAATTATTTTATTTTCCCCATAAATGATGTAAAGTATTTCACATCTTAGAACACTAAAATAAAAATTATAAGCAATAAATTAAAAAAAATAACATCATAAACTAAACAAATGCTTTTTTTAACACAAGCAACTAATTAACATTTAGATTGAATACGATTTTGAAATGGTGTTATTTTTTAAACACGACAACACTGGTTTCCAAACGAAGAAAAGAATTTAATACTATAATAATTTATTTATAAATATTATAGAATAAGTATTATACCTACATTATATTATGTATATTTATATTAGGTATTATAAAATAAATATTTCAGTTATCTTAGAACAGAGAAATAATGTGTAATAGTCATCATTGTTGGTCCGGCCACGGATGTGAAGGAATCGGTACCAGTTGTCAGCTCATTAGCGATGAGAAGAGAACACAGTTATGGAGTCGCACGTCGCCCTTGGTTTCTTCAAACAGAATGGGCGGGGTGCGACTAAACCATAGCATACCAAACTACCAACAAATTATTACTTAGATTAAATATAATTTTGAAATTATGTTTCTTTTTGTCTTAACCACGCGAATCAACGAAAGAATAATAAAAGTAATTTTAAGTTCTCTCATATATTTTTTTTATTGCTAGTAGTGGCAAACGACCAAGCAGCACACGTGATGGTAAGTGTCACTACCGCCCATGGACCTTTGCAATACCAAGGGTATAACTAGGCCGCTGCCTACCAGTATGAACCCCAAACCCACCCAATTGGGCTTCCGGCTCTCACGCTCACCGAACGAAGCGCAATAGCACATTGCCATTACTCATACGTCGATCTTCTGCGAGAGTGTGGTAATACTCCGGATGGTCCGGCCCGCGGCTGCTGACAGAGAACTGTCAACAGCGTGGTCCTACCACTTACCAAAAATCTAAAAAAGTACTACCACACAATACACACTATCTCATCTAAAAAAGACCGAACGGGTATCCATATGGACTGAGGAAAGAAATACAACCATTGCGTTCCCAATATAAATGTTTCTACAGATTTTTTATCGTATATACTTCGAGTACGAAAGTCCCGTTACATAAATTAATTATAAGTCAACGACCATCAAAAGATTAATGTACCATTTTAAATAATATATTGAAAGTATTTTGCTTCGAGTACATATTTCTACTCCACCTGAAGTTGGGCGGTAAAAAATCGTTTTTTTAGGCTATTAATCATGAGCATGGTTTTTATGTATCATATTAATCATGAACCATGGAACATCTGAGACATTTTTCAATAGGGAATTACAAATTACTGAAGAACAAAGCTATTATGGTGACGTAGTACGAGGATAATACTACCTGTTTTTTTTATTGCTTATGGTGGCAAACGAGCAAGCAGTACGCCTGATGGTAAGTGTCACTCCCGTCCATGGACCTTTACTATAACCAAGTGTATAGCTAGGCCGCTGCCTAGCATTACATGCCCCAAAGTCACCCAGTTGGGCTTACGGCTCTCTCGCTCACCGAATAAAGCGCAATAGCACATTACCATTACTCAGAGGTCGATCTTCTGCGAGAGTGTGGTACTATCCTGGACGGACCGGCCTGCGGCTGTAGACAGAGAACTGTCAACAGCGTGGTCCTACCACTACCCTGTGTACCGATAGGATAAGAATATAATTGTCTATGCCTCATACTTGCCTACAGGAGTCGTAAAAATCAGCTACAAGTATCACTAGAGAAGTTGGCGGTAACTATTTCCTGAAAGACATAATATCTACTATGATGCGAAGCCCGCCAAGAAGCGTGGCAATTGCAGTACAATATCCCAATTAAATGAATATGTTCTCTATAGGAGAGGACTATTTTTAGCAATGGATGCCGAAAGGCTGAATGTTAATATAGAATATAATATAATAATAAAAAATAATAACAATACGTTATGGTTTAATTTTTTTTTATAAGACACCAACCTCCGTTACGCCCCGCCAAATCGATTCAGGGCGACGGAAGGGGCGGCGCGCAACCCCATAGACCCCACCCTGCAAAGCGCTTCTCTTTGCCGTGCGAGCAGGCCACCGGCACTCGATCTTTGTCTTCGGTGGCCAGCCCGACGGTTTACCCTTACGGGTTCCTCTCGAATAAGACACCAACCTGCACTAAGGCAATAATCGTTATATTGCGGGGGAACTTTACAAACATGCAATTTAAGTTAACCATTACGCCATCTATGCAGTCAATTAACTGATTTATGACAGTATATAGTATAAAATATGAAACTAATTCTTAAGTACATAAGAGACATGGACCTGAACTTATGTAATCCTGTATTACGATATTTCTAGGAAAAGAAGCAGTGTTACTCTATTGAGAATTTTATTACAACCAACTGATAATGCTCTGGCACAATTTCTTACTCCATTCCTAAATATATCCTACTAACATTATAAAAGTGAAAATGTTTGATTCTTTGTTAGTCAACCACGTATAAATCATTGAGAAAAGATTAGAAATTGGCACCATTTTCTGTATACACATAGGATATTTTTTATCGCAGTAATATATTTCGTTAGGATAATAGGACTTTGAAAAATTACTTTCTACACGGGCGAAGCTACAGAAGCTAATAATTTAATAAAGTAATAATACTTATATTTGAATTAAAACTACTTTTACAGATTCTATCGCGTTTGTATTTGATTTTTTAATTCCCGACGTTTTGAACATTTTACAGCGTTCATGATCACGGAAGACCAAGGTGTCTCACGTCCAATAAGTCATCGTTATCACAGAGATTTTCCGTGTGGTGACGGAGTAAGAATACTATTCACCACCCCATATCTTACCCGTGGGTGATCGTACGAGACGACTAAGGGATATAAAACGCATAAAACATCTATGCGAGAGAAGGAAAACTCGAAACAAAGCCCTATACCAACACGATAGACCAGCGCGGTATAGTAAGTTAATTTCCCTCCCATTACGGAGGAGGCTCGAACCCAACAGTGGGACATTTATGGCCTGTGATGATGATTACAGATATTTATATCTACTCACTACAATATCAGTACAGTATAATACTTATATTCTTATATTCTAAAACAATTTTTACTATATCCATTGTTTGATTGTATACTAACAACATTTTATTGAAATACTCGCGACCCTTTCGCATAAAAGTCAGACGGAAATGGGGGAAAAATAAAGATTGATTTGATTAACCGAGTTCGGATTGTTGGAAAAAAAATGCATATAGAATGGATGTTATGATAAATTTGAATTATTTGTTCTCATGCTTATTCCTATTCGATGGTGATTGAATAATAAAACATATCTATTCCTTAATTATGTGATGGCGGCTACGAATATTATCAACACTTATAGTGCTTGTTAGGGTCGTGACAGTCGACTATCCACATCAGTATCCAGGCCCATATGAGGTACTTGGGTCTGGTGCTCGACGGGCGATGGTGGTTCCGGGAGCATTTTCGCCAAATTGCTCCCCGGCTGGTCGGCGCGGCGTCCGCCCTTTCTCGGCTCATGCCGAATGTGGGCGGACCCAGTTTCGAGGGCCGACGGCTGTATGCGGGGGTGATCCGCTCAATGGCCATGTACGGCGCACCCGTGTGGGCGAGGGCTCTGAACGCCCAGCTCAGGGCGGTGCTGTGGAGGCCACAGCGAGCCATGGCGGTCAGAGCCATTCGCGGGTACCGCACGGTGTCGACAGAGGCGGCGTGCCTATTGGCCGGGACACCCCCGTGGGACCTAGAGGCGGAGATGCTCTCCGACCTCTACCGGCGGGTTACCTCAGTGCGCGACGAAGGTGGCTCCCCATCGTTGAGCGAGATAGCCACCTGGCGCGAGGACGCCCGCCGAGACGTCATCGCCCGTTGGGTTACGCGGCTGGAGAGGCCAAGACACGGTGTCGTTACCGTCGAGGCCCTCCGGCCCGTACTGATGGAATAGATGGAGCGGCGGCACGGAGTCCTCTCCTTTCGGCTGGTGCAGGTATTGTCGGGGCACGGGTGTTTCGGTTTGTACCTGCACACGGTCGCGTATAGGGAGTGGACTCCGGCCTGCCACCATTGCAGCAGTGACGAGGACACGGCGAGACACACACTGGAGGTGTGTCCGAGTTGGGACGGGCAGCGCCGTGACCTCGTCGCTGTTATCGGTGCCGACCTGACGCTGCCGGCTGTCGCGAGGGCGATGGTCGACAGCGTCAGGAACTGGGACGCGGTCGCCGCCTTCTGCGAGGCTGTCATCTCGCAGAAGGAGACGGCGGAACGAGTCCGGGAGGATTCCCGTGACCCGGGCCGCCGTCAGCGGCCGGGGCGGCGCAGGTGCGAATACCTGCGCCTGATGCCGCCCTAACCGAGGCTTCGGGTGATCGGACCGGGGAATTGTCCGGTCACCCGACGTGAGGCCACCGCGTGAGGACGACGCCTTGACGGCGAAAGCTGTCGGGGCGTCGACAGGAGAGGTGCCCGAGAGGGCATACCGCCGAGCGGGCCACCGAAGACAAAAATCGGGTACCGGTGGCCCGCTCGCACGGCGAAGAGAGGTGCTTGCAGGGTGGGTCAATGGGGTTGCGCGCCGCCTCTTCCGTCACCCCGGACCGACTTGGCGGGGTGCGACGTCCATGGCCCACCGCAAAAAAAAAAAAAAAAAAAAAAAAAAAAAAAAAAAAAAAAAAAGGTTCGTGACAGTCGACTAAGAGCTATACATCAAGTTGGGCTATGTTTATCTAATGCTATTTGATCAACAATTACATTCCCAACGATGATTGATATCAGGCAGTCTGATCATCATCATTCTCCTATTCCTATCCTAATTGCTTGAGGTCGATACAATATGTACTCCTCTTTCATAGTACATATTGTAGAAGTTACTGGCAATAGTTTTATGACCGGCCGCCTGCCAGACGTTAAACTTCCTTGTGAATGTAATTGTTGACCAAAAGGCATCAGATGGAGTTGGCCCAGGTTATTATAAGGGGTCTCTTATGACATCCACGAGCAAAGCAAGGGTTGGAGGTATTCGAAGCCGCTACCACACAGCTGTCTGATCATAAAACTATTATACTATTATCAATACTTTTTCCGATATGTACTATGAAAGATGTGTATATATTATTACGTCGAACCTAATTATTGGGATAAGAGTGATGATGATGATCATGATGACAACTTGATTTCTCATCGGCATTTAAATATCAGTTAAGAGAACTTCTGAAGAATTGTCCTGGGTAACTTATAATACCTGTTAATAGTCCCAATCCGTCTTTCAGGCGTGGCGATTTTAGTATTATTTCTTCGTTGAGAGGCTTATGTTATATTAGTTTATGATAGAATGAAGAATGAGGGTAGGCAGAAGTGATTTCAATTCAATATTTTGATTAATATTATTTACTATATGTAAATATTAGTAAAAAAAAATATCCTATACTTTTCCAATCCTTTTCATCATTATCATCACAGCATATAAATGTCCCACTGTTGGGCTCGGGCCTCCTCCGTAGTAGGAGGGAAATTAACCTACTATGCCACGCTGGTCAGATGTGTTGGTATAGGGTTTGTTTCGAGTTTTCCTTCTCTTGCATAAATGTTATATGCGTTTTATATCCCTTAGTCGTCTCGTACGATCACCCACGGGTAAGATATGGGGTGGTGAATAGTATTCTTACTCCGTCACCACACAGAAAATCCTTTTATTATTTTATTGTAATTAATTATTGGCATTGCAATTAAAAACTGTTTTTTAATGATACCAAAGAAGTATAACTACTCACGCGCGTGCACAAGTATACACACCCATTTCTTTTTTTCTTTTTTTATATTAGGTATATCAAAAAACTATTAAAATAAAAAAAATACATTACAAAACATTATTATAATCTTATACTTCTAATTCAAAAGAATATTGATTTTTTTTTAAGTTATGACAGTTTATTTGGTCAATGACACGAGCTTGAGGTCCATGACTGCCACAAGGCATTGAACCACCCGACGCAGTGTTTTGGACCACTGCTACTACAACTAGTTTTATTAAAACTAGTTTTTAATGAACATGATATATATAATAAATACTACATCTATCATTTAACTAATTTGTTTTATTAGGCATTATTATTTGTATTTTGCATTATTATTAAAAAATAGATATTCGATAAAATATTTTATTTAAGAAAACACATACATAAATCCGTGTGAGGTCTGAGTGAGAATACAATTTATTACCCCCGCTATGTAACCCATAGGTGAAAGACATACATCCGTGTGAGGACTGAGTAACAATAAAATTTATAACCCCCTATCCAGCCCACGGATTGACGTCAGGCAGGCGGCCGGGCATAAAACTATTGCCAATCACTTTTGCGTCAACTCCAAGTAAATGGGATAAGAGCAGGAGAATGATGATCTAGCCCATGGATATCGTAAAAGCCCACTAAGAAATATAATTTACATATAATATTTATGGAAAGGAAGGAAAACTCATAATAAAATCCTATACCAACCCGTTTGACCAGCGTAGTATAGTAGGTCCCTCTTATTGTGAAGGAAGGTTGAACTCAGCAGTGGAAAGTATATTGGCTGAGATAATGATGATGAATTCAAAAAAAATAATATGTATATATTTTATTGACCATTTATTTTTATTTATTGTCAATGGTGGCAATAAGTAAGCACCGCGCTTAATCTTAAGTAACACTACCGCTCATAGACCTTAGCAGTAATAGGGGCAACCAGATGGTTCTTTACTATGAAAAGAGTGCTATTTTTTAATCTCGTTATAGAATTTAATAGTGCTCGCTAATATCATAACAGGTAGCTCATTTCAGCCTACGCGTGCGTGGGAGGAACGATCGCTGGAAGTGTATAGTTGAAGGCGATACCATTTCCAGGTAAAATGGATTTCACCGCAGTTTGTAGGCGAAATTGAAGTATACCCATATTACACTTTTAAATTCCTTATATATACTAAAATAAATATTACCTAAGTGCGAAAATGGAAGGATGTAGGTACCGGGGGAGACCGAGACTCACCTACCTAGACCAGATTGGTCACGTACTGAAGGAAGGAAGGGGAGGGAAGGGGGAGTCAAGAGTCTCCGAAACCGGCGAGCGTGTATGAAGAGAATTATGAATGTTGAGGAAGCGAGTGAAGTATGCAAGGATAGAGTTCTTTGGCACTCTGTTCTCTCTGCCTACCCTGCAAGGGATATGGCGTGATGATATGTATGTATGTATGTGTATGTAAATATTACCTTGTGAGTTTATTGCATACAATTCCAGATCCCAGTTTATTATTGAGAATTTTCAGTAGGAACCCTCAATAAAGTCCAACTCAGACTCCGCACACTCAACTGTCACATCCTCAAATCACTAGATTAATAAAGTATGTAATGTTCCAATGTAGCCATTCGAATTCCATTAGTCTTAATTACATTCAAAGCGGTTTTCAAATCTAATCAGGTAAGTATGGTCGTATATATCAGGTTTGGTAGTGCTCAAAATCCAACCAGATCGCTTTATTAATACGGACTCAGGTTTAAATTATACAGAATTAGAAACTGAGATGTGGTTGCAGCACACAAGGCACGACAATGAGGACAAGTTCTACGCTGACTTGTTCTGCTGCTTGCAAATATGCCGACCGGATTAGGTACCCGTAAACGTAGCACACCGAGCGGGCCACCAATGTTAAGAAATTGTGCCGGATTGCCCATTCAGGTTATAAAACAGTACGTTGTTCTTTTACTTCTCCGTTTTAGAGTATATATCATACATATATTATTTGAGGAAATTGACTCTCGCATATCGCTGGCTAAACCTGCTCTCAAAAATATGAATTTCGTATAAAAAACAATGAGCAACAATCTCTTATATTTAACGTCACAAATTCTTCAAAACATTCGCGTTGTTGATTTGATTCCGATATGTCTGCATAATAGTCTACGATCACAATTCCAAATTTCTTGAGTTTATGCCTATTGATGCCTACTCTTGGACATAAACCTGCCCACAATGGAGCATAATGCCATTATCACCATAAATGGCAGGCGGGTTGGAAAACGGTTTTATACATTGGCAAGAAAAATTTTGTGGTCCTTTATATTCTCCTGGTGAACCAATTATAACAATTTTTATGATTACCACAAGAAAATAAGAGCTGATGACACAATTCTCAACCCCGTCACCAAAAGAGCAAATTTTACAATTGCTAATGAGATTCTCTTATCGGCCAAATCCAATAACAATTTTTAGGTGATCCAGTATTAGAACACGAGTACTTATGATTGAAATACGAATGCTCATGCGGATAAAACAGTGAAGTAGTCACGGTCATCTTTTCGACCTATATACGTCCTAGGGGATGGACTTCATACAAGAGAAACTACCCTATGAATCCAGGCCAATCAGATGGTTTGGCATAGGTTTTGCTCTCGATTTTTTTCTTTTATAGCGATAGTTCTAATTCCATAATTTTTATGATACCTCTGGGCTAACAAACTGCAAAGGGTTTGCAACCCGCAAAGGATTGCAAGGGTAACAAAGGTCAGCAGACCTTTGTAACCAGATAATCATTTATGAGTAATATTACAAGTTTATTTGTACAGTACACGTAGACCTTTAACAGATTCCCAAGAGATGGATGATGCCCAAGAGATCATGCATTGGTGTCACTCATTACGCATGTTTTAGTTTAGTTTTTGTTCAAAGCTCATTCGATAAAAACATCAAAGCTAAAATCCAGCTTCTTTTAAGAATTAAAATATTTCCTTACCATTCTTCAAATCTTTTCTTTTATTTGTTTTAGATGATGGCTTTTCACTCTTCGCTTTCCATGGCAATCTCAACGTAGAGATGGAAGGACTAGAAGCTGGTCAATGGGCCCGAGACATCACAAAAGCAAAGGGAGGAAGATGGACGTTCAGAGATCGTAATGCAGAACTCAAAATAGGAGACAAAATATATTTTTGGACTTACGTTATTAAGAATGGACTAGGATACAGACAAGATGATGGCGAATGGACTGTCACAGGTACGAATAAAATATACTACTCCTATTAACTTTGTGCACATGATATAAGTATGATTTTAGTGATATTAATACACTTTTGTCTTTTTTTGGAATCGATTTCATATGGGCTGCCTTTCACAAAAATGGAAGTCTATTAGAGTAGTCGCGATGTAGATGCCTAAGGACGGGGCTGAATTCAGGCACAGCTTCAGGACTACTGTAGGGATATCATCCGGCTCGGTCGACCTATGAACATCTAAAAGTCGTAGGATAATAGGTGGTGTAGGAGCTGTTGTGTCCAAAATTGAGTTAGAAGCAAATAGTTGCCCCAGAAGATTGCTCTACACCTTGATGCTGTAAGCCATACTGATATAGTGTTTCTGCATTGGTGGAAAATTGAAATGGTTTATCAGCGAGCTAACGTGGATGAGCTGACCAATTTATAGCTGCAGGCAGAAAATTGAAAATAAAGGCATAATAGATAAATATTTTTTAATAAAAAACACACACACAGGTATCATTTCATCATCACTTCAGGCACATCCTTGTATCGCGGGGGACTTTACAAACACATAATTAACTGGCAAATTACACCCAGATTCAGAATTTATATTTGCTATATATATATATATATATATATATATATATATATATACACATACATACATATCATCACGCCATATCCCTTGCAGTGTAGGCAGAGAGAACAGAGTGCCAGAGAACTCTATCTCTGCATACTTTACTCGCTTCCTCAACATTCATAATTCTCTTCATACACGCTCGCCGGTTTCGGGAACTCTTGACTCCACCTTCCTTCAGTACCTGACCGATCTGGTCTAGGTAGGTTAGTCTCGGTCTCCCTCGGTACCTACATCCTTCCACTTTCGCATTGTATATCTTCTTAACCAGACGTTCGTTCGGCATTCTTTCCACATGGCCGAACCATCGGAGCATTCCCTTTCGCATCTTTACACCAATACTCTCTTTCATATCTACTCGCTCTCTTACGTCGTCGTTACGAATGCAGTCGGTCAGCCTAACTCCACAGATTTTCCGAAGAGATCGCATTTCGACCGCATTAATTTTACTTTCATACTCTTTTCTGCATACCCAACTCTCGCTTCCATACAGTAATGTTGGGACAAGCACTGCGTTATGTATTGCTACACGTGCCTTCTGGCTGAGGTGGTGGCTGCCGAGAAGTTGCCCCAACGCTCCGTTCACTCTATTTCCCGCATTCACTCTTCGCTCTATATCAGTGGTGTAGGTACCTTCCATCTCGGCTAAATCCACATCCAAGATATACAAATTCATCCACTTGCTCTAGTACATCATTACCTATTGTTACTCTTACATCTGTTCTGGCTTCATCTCTTTCAAAGACCATTATTTTGGTTTTGCTCACATTCACGCGTAGACCCCTTTTCTTACAATCTTCTGTCATTGTGTCGACTAGGGTCTGCAGGTCAGTCGCTGACTGTGCCAGCAGGACTGCATCATCTGCATAAAGCAGAGCAGAGACCACTGAGTCACCCATCTGGACTCCCATATTCATATCGTTCAACCTTTGGAGATATTTATCCAGATATATGATAAACAGCCTGGCTGATAGAACGCAGCCCTGCTTAACGCCGATATTGACGTCAAACCAAGGCGACATTCCATCATCCAGCCGCACACAGGCTCTACAGCCTATGTAACTGGATTGCACAGCCTGCAGCAGTTTACCGTTAATACCATACTCCGGTAAAATGTCCCAAAGTTCCTTTCGTACAACCGTGTCAAATGATCTCTCCAGATCCACAAAACTGCAGAAACCCTCTGACCTAGGGCCAGATGCTTCTCCACAATGTTGCGCAGAGAGAACACTTGATCCATGCATCCCCTTCCACTCCTGAAACCTCTTTGTGTCTCACACAGTAAACCATCGGACACCATCCTCATTCTCCTTTCAATAATTTTACCATACACTTTTGCTGCCAAACTGGTCAAGCTTATGGCTCTGTAATTTGCGCAGTCATAACGTGAACCCTTGTTTTTAAACAAAGGCACGATGACTGCGCTATTCCAGTCACCGGGAACCATTCCCGAGCTCCAACATAAATTGAGGAGCAACAGGAACGCCTCCCAGACACAGGAGCCACCAAGCTTGATCATCTCGGCAGACACCATGTCAATGCCCGCTGCCTTACCATTTTTCAAACTTCTTATCGCCCATTTATATATATATATATATATATATATATATATATATATATATATATATATATATATATATATATATATATATAACTATAGAAGCCTGCCTAACAAACAACTGTCCGTTGCCTATAGAACATTTCTTGTTCAATATAAATCTCTCCTAAGGAGGATAATATTATAGTCACGCTTGCTTGATGGGGTAGCGATAGAATTTGGTATGATAAGTTTCCCAGGAAAGGCCTCCAACCCAGTATAGTGATGATCCCTCTTCTCATTTTTACGACCTCTTGAGGAAAATAATTGGTGATAAATACATTTTATAGTCAAAGCATTTTCGGTCTCCTTCAAAATAAACAGATTTATACTTGATACCCTATACCTGGACTCTAGGTGGCCCCATCTTAGATGCTCGGTTCTTAAATCTACATAAAGGCAATAATTTATAGAGTATAATAAACATTATATTTAATATTTCAGGATACGTTGACGAACAGGGCAATCCAGTAGATGTAAAGAATCCTCCTAAAGCTACTGCCACTACCCCTACCTCTTCAGTTCCGATTGCACCACCCAAGCAACCAGAGCCATCCTGCACGCGTTCTAATACTTTAGTGCAAGGCAAGGAATTTGTCTGCCAGGGAGAACTGATATTCAGTGAAGAGTTTGAGAAGAATGATCTTAAGGACCTGTCTAGTTGGACTCCGGAGGTTAAATTTCCTCAGGAACCGGTAAGTCAAATCTTTTTCATATATATTCATTGTAGAAAATTATAATAAATTTATTTTTAATTAAGTTATAAGAATCGGGTTTAATAATACAATTTACGCCACTCCTTATCTGTAGAGTGGTAAAAACTGATGAAACCCTCTGGTTTCATCAGTTGCAATGGGCAATTATCATATTACCACCTTTTTGGGAACCCTTGGGTTTACCAATGAACATCAGTAGACTCATGATGACGGATATCTGCTTGGTGACGGATTAAAAATATTGGATTTCATCGCTACTTCCCTTTTTGTAAATATCATAGCGTATTAGCTAAGACAAATAAGGAAATAAAACTGTGACCTTATTAGGAAAACTTTGAAAATTGTGTCAGTGACGGAAAAATTTAGAGTGAACGCTTGACGTGGAACCTGAAATGAGATAAGGTGAAAGTAATGATGTAACAATTACCAGTATGCATTTTGAAGACTAGGAATAGGGAAAGACCAAAGAAAAAAATGAATAGACTACGTGAAGCATGATCTTGTCCCCAATAGTGGGACATATACGGGATGAAAAGAAAAGACTACATTTTAGTACTACAACATAATTCAATTTGAATAATTAAAAAGTTTCCGTGTGGTGACGGAGTAAGAATACAATTCATCACCTCTTATCTTACCTATGGGTGATCGTAAGAGACGACTAAGGGACCTAAAACGCATATATCATCTATGCGAGAGAAGCAAATCTCGAAACAAATCCCTATACCAACACGTCTGACTAGCGCAGTATAGTAGATTAATTTCCCTCCCATTACGGAAGAGGCTCGAGCCCAACAGTGCGACATTTATGGGTTGTGATGATGATGAGAATAATTCATCTTTTGCTATCTGTTCATTCATCTATCAACCTATCGACGTGCAATTGTAGATAATTTTGTTCATTCATCTATGAGCTACATATATGAGCTGAGATGATGATGATGAACTAAAAAGTAAGATATTATTAAAATATATATATGTTAATTTTCTTTTATTAAATTGTCATAACTTTCTAAGTCATCCTTCGACCCATCCTTGTCGACTCTGAACACACGCATCTTCAAGACGCAAGCAGCATTTACATATCATTATATTTTTGCTATCCAGGATTATCCATTCAATGTGTATATACCAGATGGTACGGTACAGTTTGAAAGCGGTGCTCTTGTTTTGAAACCCTTGCTCACTGAAGATCAGCATCATGAAGGATTCCTCCGTGAATCACTAGATTTAACATGGAGGTAAATAATAAATCTTAAATCCATACCACTATTGCAAGAAACTTCTTCACAATAAAATAAAACTTGCCCTATTTTCTTCTTAATATATATAAATTACGCGTCACGTTGTTTGTCCACGATGGACTCCCAAAGTACTTAACCGATTTTAATCAAATTTGCACAGCATGTTTAGTTTGATCCAACTTAAAAGATAGGATAACTTCCATCTCAATTTATAGTCGCAATATTATTTTATTGCAAATTATTTGACAGTCACAATTATCTGTTATCTCCAAAAGATTCTAATAGATGGAGGTATCTATTGACTGGATTGAGTAAGTATTTAATAGATGGCGCTATGTTAAACGTACAAACGTTTCATATAAGCTACAGTTTATTAGCATACCACCACGTTTTACTGAGGCTAACTTAGTCACAGCAACGCGTGGCCGGGTCTGCTAGTATAATTATATATTATGTACTATATAATCTATTTTTTTTTTAATCTCTTCATGGTCTTTTATTACAACTGCGAAAGAAGAATGGGGTTGAATTTTTATCGTATTTTGTACACCACCCCGCTCTAAGTACAACGTCATTTGTTTGGGAGTACTTTACAAATATACATATAACGAACCCAAATAACATTTAAACTGAAAATATATGCGTTCATAAATAATTAATCTAATTATTTGCGAACGCATATAGTTACTTCTGTGGGTAGACCATCATCATTCTCCAACTAATATCCCAATTACTTGGGGTCGATACAATATGTACTCTTCTTTCATAGTACATACTTAATAGTGGTAGGACCACGCTGTGGATAGTTTTCTGTCTACAGCCGCGGGCTGGTCCGTCCGGAGTAGTACCACACTTTAGCAGAAGATCGACGTATGAGTAATGGCAATGTGCTATTGCGCTTCGGTCGGTGAGCGAGAGAGCCGGAAGCCCAACTGGGTGGGTTTGGGGATTTCATTGATAGGCAGCGGCCTACGCTATACCGTTGGTATTGCAAAGATCCACGGGTGGCAGTGACACTTACCATCAGGTGTGCTGCTTGCTCTTTTGCCACCATAAACAATAAAAAAAACATATTGTAAAAGTTATTGGCAATGGTTTTATGACCAGCCGCCTGCCAGATTTCAACCCTCCTTGAGAATGTAATTGTTGACCAAATGGCATTAGATGGAGTTGGCCCAGGTCGTTATAAGTGTGGTCTGTGGGTAGAACGTTACGCCATTTGTGCTGTCGAAATTCATTTAATTTACAAACTGGTTTTCCAACTTTATCTATACAACTAAAAAAAAAAGTGTGTGTGTCAGCTCCGACGCACGACTGGAGTTTACTCCTTAAATGCGATTATCAAAACAGGCGCAAAAAAAGCTCATTTGACTAAAAATAATATATATATATATATATATATATATATATATTTTATATACATTTATTAAAACTGTTCAGTGAAGTATTATCTCACGTCAGAAAGTGAAAGGTGCGCAGAATAGGTAGCGCACCAAAAACGAAACGAGGTCATTCGATCACTAGATTTTACTCCTCAAATTTTTCTCGCGTCTTATATGAAGATCGATTCTTAAGGAGTAAACTCCAATAATAATTTATACATGTAAATTTTAGATGTACTGGCAAAGTTGATACAACAGAATGCAAGCAGGAAGCTTCAGGCGCCCAAATTCTGCCACCAGTCACATCACCCAAGCTCACAACGAAAAACAAGTTCAGTTTCACTTACGGTCGTGTTGAAGTTCGAGCTAAACTCCCTACTGGAAGCTGGATAATACCTGGTCAGTATTATTACGTTTTTAGTATTTATTTCTTTACATAAATAAAATATACCTCAATGAGATGCAAATTTATGACTTACAGAAAACTAAGCGTTTTCAAAGTGTACGACGTTCTAGGTCCGAGGCGTGAAATAAGACACAGGTATATCGTATACTTGTATATATTCTGTATACCACAAACGATTCACACCAAAGAATTTTTATTTTTTTTGTTTTTGGTAATGCAGTGGCTAAAAAATGCATTTTTCGCACTTCCGCCCGGGCGGGGTATGTGGGACTCGCAGGCCCTGAAGGGGTCACTGAATACCCACTAAAAAAACCAACTGCGAGCTGTTAGCCGATGTGGCTTTTACAGCTGAACCGAACTATAACACCAAAGATTTTTTTTTATTATTTTGATAACGCTGTGGCTAAAAATGCATTTTTCGCATACCCGCCCGTACGGGGTATGTGGGACTCGCAGGCCCTGAAGGGGGTCACTGAATACCCACTAAAAACCAACTGCGATAGCTGTTAGCCGCAGATGGCTTTTACAGCTTTACGCGGACAATGGGTGAGCCCGACGGCTCTCAACCCGAAAACACCAAAGAATTTTTTTTTTTTTTAATTGATGACGCAGACCGGATGGGAAGTGTGGGACTTCTAGCCTAGGGCTAGTATACCCACTAAAACGTATCCACTGCGATTGCTGTTAGCCTAGGGGCTGTTACAGCGTAACCGGGCTGTGGGTGAGCGCTGAGGGCTCTCAACCCGAAATACCAAAGAATTTTTTTTTTTTGGTAACGTAGTGGTTGAAGAATGCGTTTTCGCACTTACCCGCGGCTATCGGAAAAACAGACGAAGAGTGTGGGACTCGCTAGCCACGGGGCTAGAATACCCACTAAACTCTTTCCACTGCGATCGCTGTTAGCCGATAGGGCTTTGACAGCTTAACCGGACTATGGGTGAGCGCTGAGGGCTCTCAACCCGGTAAAACACCAAAGAAACAATTCTAAACATATCTATACTAAGACTTGCAATAAAACCATAGTGCGATCTAATAATTTAGCATCGCTATCTATGGAGCCACTGGCACATATAATTAACAAATGAAATATACCAATAATTCGAATTTTATAAATCAAAAATTTTATATTAATATTTAAATAATATAAATCTTAAATAAATAATTCTTAAACAACCTATTTGGATGGTTTATCTGAACACAAAGTTTTATAACTCGCTAGTTAAAACTTAGTTTTTAGTTAGTCTATAAATTATGTAACTGGACATGACTTACTTTAGATGGCGCTCTCATGTAGCTCGTGTACTGATCGGATATAGTCTGTCCCGGACGGTGCTCCATAACTCACCGTATTTCTCCTCTCCAGCAATTCAGCTCACTAGAACTGAAGCCTACATAGTATTCTTTTCGTTACAGAAATCAACTTAGAGCCGTTAGATAACGTATATGGCTCCCTCCGATACGCTTCAGGTTTGATGCGAATCGCCTTTGTACGTGGTAACCCCAGCGAAGCTAAAAAGCTGTACGGTGGACCGATACTAACCGACTCTGGGCCGTTCAGAACTCAACTTTTGAAGCAACAGACCGGTATTGAAAATTGGAGCAACGATTATCATACTTACAGTCTCATTTGGAAACAAGGTATGTTCTTCACAAAAATTGTTTAGCGACACAGTGTACTTCGTTCTACTCATTCATCTTCATTCGTTCTTCATCTCATCATAATACTTTATTTCTAATTATGTGATCGACGTAATATGTAATCTTCTTGTATCGTACATATTGTAAAAGTTTTGGCGTACGTTTTATAATCGGCCGTCTGTCTGACGTCCACCCTGCTCAGGAATGTAATTATTAATTAACTAGACGCTATCATATTGAGTTAGGCCAGGTCGATATTATGTCAAGAGCTATGTAAGGGTTAATAGTATTCGTAGCTACCATACAGCGATCAACTAAAAGCTGTTATTTATATTTATCTTTTTATAAAATTAATGTAAATTCTTAAGTCTTTAGTATCCTATTGAAATAAAACTCGTTTTACGGATTCTATCGCGTTTGTATTTGATTTTTAATTTCCCAACATTTCAAGCACTTTACAGCGTTTATGGTCGCGGGAGGGTTAAGGTGTCGCACGTCCAATAAGTCATCGTTATTACAGACATTTATATCTACCCACTACAGTACCAGATTTAATTTTTGACCCACATAATTAGTAGTATCTAATTCTTCTATTAATTGGGATAAGAGTAGGAGAATGACAATAATTAATAAGTATCTAATCTTAGCATCCTCTATATTAAAAGAAAAATTAGTTTAGTATACAGCATTGGCCAGACAGTTAGACTTAGAATTTGGTTTTAGGTTTTTTATTAAATTATTTTTCATCATCATTAAGAACACTATGGTCACTATCCTTTTTTTCAATAGGCATCTTAAAACTCACTTAAAGCATATAAGCAGAAAATAACGTTTCAAAAGAGAAAACTTAAAATTAAATCCTTTAGCAACTGATCCAGCCTGCATGGTGTACTAGGCTAATTACCTTCAACTGTGTACTTAAGGACCACACTTTATGGCGAAATATAACGGAGGTCTACGTCCAGCAGTGAATGGCAAAAGTCTGAATGAATAAATGAATAGGGGTGTACCTGAAGGGATAATGTATAGGAGTTAATAAAAAGGAAATATAGATGTTCTGTTCTTTATTCGTCTTTTGCGATGGCCTTGAGTACGTTGCAGTCGGGTACTTATCACATCATTTAATTGAAAGTTTTTATATACTTATCCTTCTTCTTCAGTAGCTATTATTTCCACTCTTAAATCTACATCGTTTTCTGTATAATATATTTTAAAACTGTAGAGAAAGGATTTTTCTTCTGATTCTCCATTTCAAAGTAATAATAGTGTCTCTTTTCCGTGTGGCGACCGAGTAAGAGCAGTTCACCATCTCCTTTCGAGCTCATGAATGTCGTAAATTATAACTAAGCGATGTATGTAATATACATGTAAAACTCTACATCAACTCATCTAACCAGCGTGGTATATATGTAAATCAATTTCCTTTCTATTGTGTAGGCTCCAGCCCAGTAGAGGGACGAATATAAAATTATGAAATATTAACTACTTTAATTAAATTTTAAATTATTATTTCAGATAGTATCGAGTTGTTTGTGGACGGTAATAGCTATGGAGTGATAAACCCTGGTGATGGTTTCTATGGGCTTGCTCGAGAACACGCCGTGCCTCATGCAACTAACTGGCTCCGTGGTACAGTCATGTCGCCCTTCGATCAGAAGGTAATTTATTATTACGATACAGTTAAAAATACAATGTTTAAACCTTAATTCCTCATAGGGAGATATAAAAAGTGACAAATGTGGGATTGTTGAGGACGTGTATCATTTACTTGTGGAGCGTGTCCGCTTTCAGCCCGAGAGGAAAGCACTCGAACTGAGGTATAATTTTAATCGGCTGGATGTCGGTTGGCATAGAGATATACTGGCTGAGCCATTTTTTTTTTATTTTTTTTTATTGGTGGGCTATGGATGCGTCTCGTCCCGCCGAATCGGTCCGGGGTGACGGAAAGGCGGCGCGTGATCCCATAGACCCACCGTAAAATCCTCTCTCTTCGCCGTGCGAGCGGGCCACCGGTACCCGATTTTTGACTTCGGTGGCCATACTGGCTGAGCCTAGCTGCAAAACAACTTTTTAAGTATATGAGCCAACTTAGATAACAGACCCAATTTTCTCTTTTATAGTAGCTTCGACTTGTAATTATTGTATTTTTATGTTACCTTTGTATATACAATGTGACTGACATATTTTTTAATAAAAGTCCCCAAATAAATGAGATTAAAAAAAAAAATGATATAAAAACCAGCTAAGAGATTCGTTAGGAAAATAGTTAACATTTTATTTTAAAGAAAAATTATGCATAGCGCCGGAATTTACAAAAATACAATTAATGGACACTAATTACACCTATACTCAAAACAATTTGTGAATGGCGCAAAGTATTGTCCTGCGTGGGATTTAAACCCACTATACTTGGCATTGTAGATCTTAACCACTACGCCATTTGTCAGTTTCATCCCTCTTTGGAAAGTTTTCCTCCCTCTTTGAAATGTTTTCCTCCTTTCTTTTTTTTTTGCGGTAGGCTATGGACGTGGTCGCGCCCCGCCATATCGGTCCGGGGCGACGCAAGAGGCGGCGCGCATTCCTACAGACCCACCCTGCAAATACCTCTCTTCGCCGTGCGAGCGGGCCATCGATACCCGATCGTTGTCTTCGGTGGCCAGGGCCTACGTCTAACAGTGGATATCCATATCCCTTTTTGTTCACGCTATGGGAATGCATTTACGCACTATCCCCTACCGGTGACAGACTTGTGGGCCTCGTCGACCATTACATTGCACCTGCATTACCCACTAAAACCACAGCAGGCCTTTCCGGGCTTTTAAGGGGTGCCAGAAAAATCTGTCTATCATCTGTCTGTCGTGAATGCATATCTAAATGATTTTTCCTGTATAAATTTAAACTAAGCTTAACTTAAAATTTCCGTGTGGTGACGGAGTAAGAATACAATTCACCGCCCTCTATCTTACCCGTGGGTTATTGTACGAGACGACTAAGGGATATGAAACGCATATAACATCTATGCGAGAGAAGGAAATCTCGAAACAAAACCCTATACCAACACGTCTGACTAGTGTGGTATAGTAGGTCAATTACCCTTCCATAAGGGGACATCCATTCATCATCCATCACGTGATCTTTTTTTTTAGCATTTTTAACCCGATTGGTGATACGTGGTGAAATTAGAGACTATGATTCCCCTCCCCCACCAACATCACGTGTATTTTTAGTTCCTACAAAGAAGTAGGCCACAGCTTATATTCTCGGTTTTTTTGCTTTTTTTATCCTTTGCAAAAAGGTTTTTATACTTTAAACGACTTCGTTCGCTGGCTGGCAACGGCAAGTCACATTACACGCCGCTTTTCAGTTTCGAAATCGCAGCGTTTGACGAAAAAATAAATACATGTGATATTTTACTACACCAAAGTTTGTGATATTTCTTGATTTTTGTCAAATCCCTCCCTCCCCTTTCAAACCTCACGTGATTAATGGACAACCCCTAATGGAGGAGGCCCGAGCCCAACAGTGGGACATTTATGGTCTGTGATGAGACGATGACTTAAAACAAATACGCATGCCTTATAAAGACGAATATGTCGGACTTTTGCCAACAAAAAATATTTAATTTTATCTAAAGTTTTTGTAATATGTTTCAGTTTTACTTATCCCTGGGTCTCCGCGTGGGAGGTGTGAACGATTTCGCAGATGATCTACCAGATAAACCATGGCAAAATCGCGGCAGAAAAGCAATGTTGGACTTCTGGAAACATAAAAATTCCTGGTATCCATCATGGTTTGACACAAATATGAAGATTGATTATGTGAGGGTGTACGCGTTGTAAGGTCATGTGATACAACTGTGTTCATTTTGATATTAAATACAAATTATTTTATTACTAATAGTAGTTTCTTTTATAACATGATATTCCAGTACTAGTTTTAGCTGTGTGGTAGCGATTACAAATACTACCAACCCTTACTTTACTCGTGGATGTCGTAAAAGACGACTAAGAGCCTTATAACGACCTGGGCCAACTCCATCTGATGCTGTTTGGTCAACAATTACATTCCCAAGGAGGGTTGACGTCTGGCAGGTGGCCGTTCATAAAACTATTGCCAATAAATTTTACAATATGTACTATAAAAGAAGAGTACATATTGTATCGACCCCAAGTAATTGGGATAAAAGTAGGAGAACGAGGATTCCAGTACTAGTTTTAGTCAGAATTGTGCTTTTCGGCGTTATCGATAAGTATATTTAACTAGGACAAACAGTACAATTGACAACTACTTATAAAATTGATTGCACAGATAGCGAAATGGTTAAGATACCGACATTCCCTGCCAGTGCTATGGGTTCGATTCCCACGTGAAACAATACTTTGTGCGATCCACAGTGTCGTTCTAAGTCTGGGTGTAATTTTTCTGCGTTAATTGCATATTTGTAATGTCCCACGCAATACAAGGATTATTTCCTTAGAGCAAGCAGTCTTTAAAAAAATGGAATATTGGCAATGTTTTTATGGTATAGATATACCATCACGTCATCATCATCATCATCATCAACGTCATCGTCGTTCTCCTGTTCTTATTCCAATTACTTGAGGTTGACATAATATTACTTGTACATATTGCAAAAGTTATTGCCAATAGTTTTATGACCGGCCGCCTGAATGACATAAACCCTTTTTTTTAATATCAAATAAGTAAAGTTACTTATTCTTAAGTAAGGGGACGTCCATTAATCACGTGATCTTTTTTTTAGCATTTTTAAGCCCTCTCTCTTCCCCTTGTTGATTCGTGGTGAGGTTTAAGACTATGACCCCTCCTCCCCCACCAACATCGCGTGAATTTTTAGTATCTACAAAGAAGTGGCCCACAGCTAATTATATTCTCGGTTTTTTGCTTTTTTATACTTCGCAAAAACGTCTTTATGCAGATCACCTACTTTAAACTTCGTTGGTTGGCAACGGCAAGTCAAAGGCACACTACACGCCGCTTTTCAGTTTAGAAATCGCAGCGTTTGACGAAAAAATAAATAAACGTGATATCTTACTACAAAATCTTGTGATATTTCGTGATTTTTGTCAAACACCTACCCCCCTCAAACAAACCTCACGTGATTAATGGACGGCCCTTAAGGTTTGTATGCATACTATTTATTATTATTATTGATTGATATTTCAATATAGCGGTTTTAATTGTTATACGATAGCTGGAAAGAATAAAAACTGAAAGAATTATAATAAAGTAGGCATACAGGTAATGCCCCCCCATAAGTGATGGCGCGTTCTTACCTATTTACCTAGACCGCCCTTCCATTCCTATTTCACAGGTGCAACTTATAGTAGGCGCTTATGGCACTCCACTCAAGTTAATCTTGTCGCAATATTTTTTAAACTATTTATTAAAATTAATTAGTTTAAAAGACAAACTTCATCTAAATTAAATACTGAAAGGGACAAATTTATCATTTTTAATAACAATTATCTAAGTATTTTAAAATATTCATTCGCATTATAATTTTTATTTCGCATTATTGTTTAAAAAAAAACCATTATCTCGTTGAAATTTTCATATCGTTTAAACAATTTGGCTTTATATGAATTCATAGAGTATATTTTTGATAACTGCAGATAAACTTCATAGTATGGTATCGCGGACTTTTTTGTAAATATAAAATAGATTAATATTTTGCAGTACATTTTTCTTTCTTTATCTCAAAACGTTTAGACAAATTACATTGAAATATCAAACAGACTAATAAAATTTTCTGATTTCAATTATTTCTATTGCGATTTACTACTAAAATAATTAAAAATATTACAAATTTTACCATTATGATATTAAAATAGATAATGTTAATATATTTGTTGTTAAACCACCCAATTCAACTCAATCTAGTTTACCTCTCCTTTCGTTTCCACGTGGAAAGACAACTAAGGCATACAAGCAGGTGACGTCACTACATAAGAAGGCAACTCGAAATAAAACAATACTAAACCGTTCAGTAGAAAAATAGAATTTAATTGTTATCTCGTTGTATTTATATTAACGAAACTTGAGTTACTTTCTTGACTTTTACTTCCTTTTAAACCCCGATATAAAAAAAGAGTTATTATAATTTTTACGTATCTGTGATTTATAAACGATTGAACCGATCACAATGCTGTTTATTTCCTTGAAACCTGATGTGAATGACGTAGTTCTTAGCTATAATTTATAATTACCTGGTTAGGCTTTTCAAACTAATCAGCTCTTTCTGTTATTTGCCTTATGGATTTTAGACGCGTAATGTGACTTTGAAATGTTTATGTAACTTAAGATTAGTTACAGATGTGTATGGTGATACCACAGAGCTACTTTGACAATGGAGTTCGATGATAGGAGACAACAACTTGATATTTTTTTAATTGCTTATGGTGGCAAACGGTCAAGCAGCACACCTGATGGTAAGTGTCACTGACGCCCATGGACCTTTACTATACCAAGGGTATAGCTAGGCCACTGCCTACCAATAAAATCCCGAAACCCAACCAGTTGGTCTTCCAGCTCTCTCGCTCACCGAACGAAGCACATTGCCACTACTCAGACGTCAATCTTCTGCGAGACTGTGTTACTATCCCGGACGGACCGGCCCGCGGCTGTAGACAGAAAACTGTCAACAGCGTGGTCCTACCACTGAATGGTATTATTAGGCAAATTTCTAATGTAAACCCATCAAATTTGGAACCGTCTTAACTAGTACTGTTCTTTTAAGTTGCTTTTTTACGGACGAGGCCAAGATATTTCCTTAATTCTTTTAATTTTATATTATTATTAATTAATACCCAATAGCCTCATTGTGATGATAGGCTACGATTATGGGGCCACGCGCTGCTCTTCGTCGCCGGGAACGGAACGGACCGCATGTCCAGACCATAGCCTGTCAAAAAAGTGTGATTAAATGCAAAGAATACGTACAGCGTCTCATACGCGTAGAGAACTTTATATCTTGGTAGCAATTAAAGTCATTTTAAGAGAAGGAATTCCTTTTTAATTGCCTTTTAGTGGTAGAGTACGTGATGTTTAGTGCCAACTGTCTCGTGGATCTCAACAATACTAGGAGCACATTCAAGTCGCCGTGTGAAAAGAGCTCATGTTAAACCTGATGTCGGCGCACCTGCGATCAGCTGATTCCGGCTGACGGGGTTGGAGATTTTACACGAACCTCACGAAGACACTCGCTAGCCTCGAGGAGAAGATCACGCACACTTACGGGCACTTCTAAGAAACTGTTTTTATATTATTGTTAACAAACCTTTAAAATACAGTCCTCTGCTCTGTCATTGATGTCCCATTAGGGCCTAAACACCTCGTTTAAATTTATTAAATATCCATGGAAAATACCGCAGAAGATAGTTCATTCCAAATTTTGCATATGCGCGGAGAAATGAACTCTGAAATTGTATAGTCAATGACGATATTGTTTTCAGAACGGAAAAAAACAAAAACATGTTATTCCATCGCGGGACTCTTTCGCTACAAAATTATCTCTCTTTTTTACTGTGAATAAGCCACATATGTATATGATAGCAGACGGGCGAAGACACATTTCAGAAGTTATTAGATGCTAAGCTAATGTCATTATCATTATCATTCAGCCCCTTGCCGTCCGCTGCTAGACGTAAGCCTCCTTAATGATTTCTGAAGTATCATACATTTGGAATAAAACATTTTTTACGGAATCTATCGCATTTGTATTTGATTTTTAATTTCCCGACGTTTCGAACACTTTACATCGTTCATGGTAACAGGAAGACTGTCCTCCTAGAGCGTCCTGACAGCCCGTAAAAATAGTTTTACTTCAAATGATGACTGCACAGATGGCGTAGTGGTTAAGATACCGACCTTCCGTGCCAGTGCCGTGGGTTCGATCCCCACGCAGGACATTACCTACTTTGTGCGATCCACAAAGTGTTGTTCTGAGTCTGGGTGTAATTTGTCTGCGTTAACTGCATGTTTGTAAAGTCCCCCGCAATACAAGGTTTATTTCCTTAGTGCAGGGTGGTGTCTTTTAAAAAAAAAAAAAAAAAAATGTAAGCTGTACCGACCGCATCCAACGAATTCGTCGCTTCAGCTGCTGGGGAGAAGCCGATTTATTTAATAGATCTCACAAGCGTCATGTACCAAATTCTTTATGAGCGAAGCAGTATTCAAGATACAATAGGTAATTATTATTTTAGTAACAAAATCTAGGTAATGTAAACATATTAGTGAACGCTGAACAAGCAGACTGTATTACGGGCAAATCCTCATATTCGTAACATAATATAATAGCTTATATAGATTCGTTTGTTGAGTATATTTCTCAGAACGTATACAATAGAAATCTGTAAATATTGGCTGATCTAAAAGACGTTTTCCTGTTCTTCATTATCATCATCATCTCAGCTCATAAATGTCCCACTGTTGGGCTCGAACCTCCTACATAATGGTAGGGAAATTGACCTATTATACCACGCTGGTCAGGCGTATTGGTATTGAGTTTTGTTTCGAGGTGTTTCATTTTCTTGCATAAATGTTATATACGTTTTATATCTCTTCCCCTTTTACGATTACCCACGAATAAGATAGAGGGTGATGGATTGTATTCTTACTCCTCAACCACATGATATTTTCTTTTTTTGGTATTAAAAAAAATCCTCGACTCGATCTTAATATTACCTATGAGCTGGGATCTAAATAATTCACAATCCTAGTCAAAAATAAACAAAAAATTCGTAGTGTCTTTGTGTTTATTTGTGACATCGTAGCTCCTAAACGAATAGAGCGATTATGATAACGGTTATTTGTTGAAAGCTGACTGGATCAAGTTGGTTAGCTCTTTAATTCGTAGGGATCTTAGAAGCATAATGTGTACTTATTTCATTTTTAAATATGTATGATAGTTTTGAAACACCAATGTAAGATGGAGTGACTATCATAGTGGACCATGATGTAGACAGTTTTTTGTTTACAACCGCGGGCTGGTCCGCCCGGAGTAGTACCACACTCTCGCAGAAAATCGACGTCTAAACAATGACAATATGCTGTTGCGCTTGGTTCAGTTCGTTGAGTGAGAGAGCCGCACGCCCAATTTTACTGGGTGGTTTATTTTTTGCAGTTTTCATTAGCAGGCCGTCTAGCTGTTAGCCTTGGTATGGCAAAGGTCCATGAGCGACAGTTACACTTACAATCAAGTGTTCTGCTTGGTCGTTTGCCACCATATCAATAAAAAAATAAAGAGCTAAACGACGGAGCTTGAACGTGACGAAACCTTGGATTGCGTATTAGTAATTACTCGTCAAGTTTGGACTTACTTAATTCGTCTTAAATAGTATTTAAGTCATTTTTCATGAGGTTATTTATTTTTAATTTTAAATTAATACACACTTCACTTGTAACTCTTCAATCTTTCAAGTTTATTTTAACATGCACGCTCGCACACATGCACGCACGTGTGCATATATGGCACTTTCATACATAAAGTAACATTGGGTAGACTGTAGATTTACTATGCTTTTTAGAGTTCCGTATTCAAAGAGTAATATGGCACCCTATTACTAACTCGCCGCTGTCCGTCTGTTTGTCTATCACCAGGCTGTGTCTCATTAAGACCGGCATCCTTCCCGATCGTCGGTCAAGGAGAGGGTACCCTCAGGGGATATTCCGTCGGGCCGGCCACTGACGTCAAGTTCACGCTGCTCCGGTGGTCGGTCCAACGACGAAGGCGAGGTATCACGGGTGTGCGTACTTACACTCCTCTGTCGTCCCGGACGGAGTGGTGCGAGGAGTGCACCGACCGTAGCCCACCCCAAAAAGAAAGGCTGTGTCTCATTAACTGTCACAACATAAAAATCTTTTTTTTTTCAGATGAAGTATTTCTGTTGCCGCTATAAAAACAAAAACTAAGAAACAGAATAAAATAAATAATTAAGGAAGACTCCTATACAACAAACGTGATTTTTTTTACAGTTTTATAGATAATGATACGGAACCCTTCATGCGCGAGGCCAACTCACACTTGGCAGGTTTTTATTTTTTAATTTATTGTCATACTTGTTACATGCATGCCGTAGGAACTAATTTATTCAACTTAGTTGATGCTTATCGTAATATTACGACTAAAGTGCATAAAATCTTTATAAATTATAGCCTATATATTATTTTATTTTAAAATTAATAGCTTATGTGTTACGTGTAAGTTATTTGCTGTAATTTTTATCATAATCCGTTCCGTATTTTTTTAACTTTCGCATTTATATTATTAATAGGATTAGTGCAATTTAACTGTGTGGTAGCGGCTTCGAATACTACCAACCCTTACTTTACTATGACGTAAAAGACGACTAAGAGCCTTATAATGACCTAGGCCAACTCCATCTGATGCCGTTTGGTCAACAATTACACTACCAAGGTGGGTCGATGTTTGGCAGGCGGCCGGTCATAACACTATTGCCAATAACATCTACAATGTACTATGAAAAAAGAGTACATATTGTATCGACCCCAAGTAATTGGGATAAGAGTAGGAGAATGATGATGAGGATTACTGCAATAAGATGGATGCAAATTAAAACCAAAATAATTTGTGAATCACTTCTCTATGAAGATCGCGGCCATGATATTCGACATAGGAGGCAATCACTTATATCATTATAAAATCGGCGCCAAATTTTAGTTACCTATCCTATTAACATGTTTTATTATTTTATTTGCCTGAAATAACCCAATGTCTCTTCGACTCAAGATTTGAACTTGAGTTTTAAGTATTCAACTTAAGTTTTCTTGAACAAAGATTCGCATTCACACGCCGTTGAATTTACTTAAAAATAAATCCAATGCAAATATATACGGATATTTTATCGTATAAACAAATTAACGTGGGTTTTTTTTTTACTTTACTTGGTAATATCACTTACCGTAATCCGAAACAAATTTAAGTTTACACAAGTTATTACTTAGAATTAGCAAAAAAACTTAAGCGGTACAAAATATTACATCCTATTCAGTCATCTGCTATGAATCGAACTGTGCTGACATCACCACTTTGTTCGATAGAAATAATTGATTTAAAACATTATTATTTATTTAATAACTAAAAAAATATCATTAAATTTCTTTTGAAATATATTAAAGAGAATTATTAATATCAATATGTTAATTTTGTATTGCTGTTTGTTTATGTTTTATGATGTGTTGTGTTACGAAGTGCCTGATGCTAAATTAGAGGCCATTTGGCCGAAAGGATTACGAGTATCTATACCAGGTAATTTTTTTTGTACAATTTCCCGTCTCAATTTAAATAAATATACTTAAATTCGGATAAAATGCATTAACCATTTTGGAAAACATATTCCTGCTTAATATTGTAAATACGAAAGTATGTTTGTTTGTGTACAAAAGTGTAAGTGTAGTTGTGTGCAAAAGTAAGGGGCGTTGGCCACAACGCCCCTTACTTTTGCGTGGGTGATTATAAATAATAAATAGGTGATGCCAGCAGATAACATTACTAGACAAGACAGATCATTGAAATAATTCGAAACAAGACTCGTCTCATCATCATCATCATCATCACAGCCCATATATATCCCACTGTTGGGCTCGGACCTCCTCCGTAATGGGAGGGAAATTAACCTACTATACTGCGCTGGTCAGATGTATTGGTATAGGGTTTTGTTTCGAGTTTTCCTTCTCTTGCATAGATGTTATATTTGTTTTATATCTCTTAGTCGTCTCTTATGCTCCCCACGGGTAAGATAGGGGGTGGTGAATTTTATTCTTACTCCGTCACCACACGGATAACCATCCAACCACCAACACACATCTCACCATCGTCTATTAAGCCGTTTGCCCACCCACCATGAAGGAGGCTCAAGCTCAACAGTGGGACATATGTGAGCTGAGATAATGATGATAATGATTCTAGCCGTCTCTTATAACACCTACAGGAAAAAAATTAGGAAGTGAATTGTATTTTAATTCGGCTTCCTCATGGAACTTTAGGTATTTTAAATGCCAAATTTTCAGGTTATGTCTTTAGAATATTCAACCAATTTTATTTTTTGAGTATTAAGATCACTCATATCAGATTAATAGCATTCTGCATAGCTGTTGCTTAAAGAGGAAACTAAAATGTGCCATTTTCACCAACGAGCAGGAAGAGAAAAAAAAGATTGGAAAAAGAAAATTCCTTTATCAAAAATATACCACTAGTTTCCCTCGCAGAAAATCAACCTCTGAGCAATGTGCTGTTGCAATTCGTTCGATGAGTAAAAGAGCAAGAAATTCAACTTTCTTGGTGGGTTTGGATTGGCAGGAAGCGGCCTAGCTGTATCCCTGGTATTGCAAAGGTCCGTAAGCGGCAGTAACACTTATTATCAAGTGTACTGCTTGCTTGTTGCAACCATAAGCAATAAAGCTCAGCAATGTTTCAAGAGTCGCTTATATAACCAAACTCTAACGGTAATTTGCAGCTGAAACCCCCGAGTGTCAATCGTACAATTGAAAAACAATATATTCATTAACATGTAGAAGTGGACAAATAATTAAAAAAATATATAGTAACCGAAAAAAAAAGGAAATAAATGTTTATTTAACATTAATTAATAAATTATTCATTTATCAAAATAGTATAAAAAAAAACAAAAAAAATTACCAATTTTAGGTAAAGAAGGAAGGATATTTGAAGTATGTGAGAAAATTAAAATTATAGTAATATTAATTCTATTAATATTATAAATATGAAAATTTGTAAAGATGTTTGAATGTTTGTTACCCAATCACACGTAAACAGATCATATCCTGGCTTATCATATAGTAGCTATCCCCGTAATGTATTCCCTTGGGATTATAGCTCAACTTTGGAAAAGTAATTTTTACGCGGGCAGAAACTACTAGTTTCAATAAAGCATTCTTTACTTGTAAAATATAAATGAATACAATATTTATTATTAGTGTAAAACACGCGGCTTGTGAACTATTAAATTTCTCTTCTTAATCTCCCCTAGTTGAAGATTTGTTTCTTTAAAATTATTCAAACCAAGCAGACAAAAGGTTAGGCAGTAATATTAACTGTAAGCTCATCGAATGACCGCTGTACTAACAATTTAGAACTGTAGAACATGGATTTCGCTCGTAATAGACTCATTGTATTATCTAAACTTTTGCGTCATAACACGAATAGCGGCATGGAATATTTGCGAGTTGGTTTTTCCCATAGATCATTTAGTGCTTAATAGCAAGTATTAATTAATTGTAACTAAGCTAATGTACTGTATTTTCCTTGTAATGATTGAGTCAAAAATGATGGAGTTGTGTGGTAACAGCTACGAATACTACTAACCCTTACTTTGCTCGTGGATGTCGTAAAAGACGACTAAGTACCTTATAAAGACCTGGGCCAACTCCATCTGATGCCTTTTGGTCAACAATTACATTCACAAGGAGGGTTGACGTCTGGCAGGCGGCCGGTCATAAAACTATTGCCAATAACTTTTACAATATGTACTATGAAAGAAGAGTACATATTGTATCGACCCCAAGTAATTGCGATAAGAGTAAGAGAATGATGATGATGGAGTCAACCTTATTTTCACGAGAATTTCGTATAGAGCAGCTTAATGATACCAATAATTTCACTGAGAGTAATGTACTTCAGCAAAATGTGAAACCAGTGAATAAATGAAACTGCTTATACATTTAAAGTAAACTCTAAATGGAAGTAGGTATATTTCATTTAGAGGAATACTTATGTGCAATAGTTTGACATGAAAAGTTACTTAATTTTATTAAAAATTCTTCCGCTTTACGCGTGAGGTTGTAAAGTTATTCTGTATTCAGTAATTTGAATTGAATGACAAGACGTTTGAAACATTTGCATTATAAAATTTAAAAAAAAAAGTGATAAATTTTTGCATTATAAAAATAAAAAAAAAGTGAAAAGGATGGAAGATGTAGGTACCGGGGGATACCGAGACTAACCTACCTAGACCAGCTTGGTCAAGTACTGAAGGAAGGTGGAGTCAAGAGTCTCCGAAACTGGCGATCGTGTATGAAGAGAACTATGAATGTTGAGGAAGCGAGTGAAGTATGCAAGGATAGAGTTCTCTGGCACTCTGTTCTCTCTGCCTACCCTGCAAGGGATATGGCGTGATGATATGTATGTATGTATGTAATAAAAAAGTGGGGCCGCGTTCCGATCCGGTGGTAACTTAATAGTTTTGTTGATTTTTAAACTAGGAAATTGCCATAATTATCATAAATTAAATGTTTAATAATAACTGATCATAAATAGTGTTGCCCAAATGCAAGACTCTTGCGAGTCTCGCAGGACTTGCAACTCTCGCGGTTTGAATAACACAGACTCACTTGTTTTGATAGAAATGAAAAATCCAACTAAATTAATGAAATCCCATTCATCTAGTGGCACTGTACAAAGTGTACAACTATCAATAATTAGGTACATACCACTTAAGGGGAGTGTGGCTATAACCACACGTATCTATCATGAGTCTGTTTAAAAGAATATCAAATTATTTCCCCTTGTACTGGTATTAAGAATACAAAATGTTGACAATCCTTTCTTTGCCAAAGGAATCGTAAAATACTAAGGGAGCACCACAAGACTCTTGTAGCGAGACTTGGTCTTGCATTTGGCCAAAAAGGTTTTTTTCTTTCTTTCTTTCTCTTCTTATATCCGTTTAATTAGATGTTACTGCAAGGTGTTGAATTAAAAAAAAATGTAGTAGTTCGATTCGACTACAGCCCCGCCATAAATAAAAATATTTATCTTTTTAATTAAATCTACTAATTTCTTACATAATAAAAACAAAGTAGTATAAAAGAAAGGGTTAAATAAGGATAATTTTAAATGGAAATCCGTTTACTTTAGCCTTCTGAGATTTGAAACCATTTTCGTACAAAGATACACGTTTACTCCTATATGCAATTAACTGGAATTTATAAATAATCCAGAGTATAATTTTGAGTGGTATCTAGACACTCTTAATTCGTATTGGCCGGCACCGTCGACGCGGACAGTACAAACCATGGTCAATGCACGAACTGTCTGACCTCTCAAGGTCATAGTTCATCATACTATATAAAGACTGTAGCAAATTTCAAAACTTGTTATTGGTTTATGAACACCATTGAATTATCGCTGTGTGGTAGCGGCTACGAATACTACCAACCCTTATTTTGCTCATGGATATCGTAAAAGACAACTAAGAGCCTTATAACGACCTGGGCTAACTCCATCTGATGCCGTTTGATCAAACTATTACATTTCTAAGGAGGGTTGACGTCTGGCAGGCGGCTGATCATAAAACTATTGCCAATAACCTGTACAATATGTCCTATGAAAAAAAAAAAGAAAGAGTATATATTATATCGACCCAAGTGATTGGAATAAGAGTAGGAGAATGATGATGATGGTTTATGAACGGCATTGAATTATCATGAACCTGGTTGTTATGACAAGTACAATAATCAAATCTATTTAATTACTTGTAAGGTTATTAGCTGACGTTAAAATACCACAAACGCTAATTATTTTTTAATATCAATAGTGGTATTTGTAGAACCAGTTTATTTATTTTTTGTTCTGTAATGGCCTTGCTTTATACCTGTTTTGTTTATTCCGTACATTTTAATATTTGTAGTTCAATATTTGAAGTTTGAATTCATGGTTATATCTTAGCAATGTCAATGATGTCTGTTAGTAGAGAATTTGAAATTAATATTACAAATAGGATTTTGAGGAAAAAAAATAGTCGGGTGTGTAAATATTGTCGGGTAGATGGCCACACGTCTCCCATAAAGATGAAAATATAAACGAGCCGTAAATTGAATGTTATACGACAGCTCACACTTGTCTAAGTAGTAGGACGATTGTAACGGATTTCCAATTGGCGTGGGTTCGAATTCCACATATAACATTCATTTTTTGCTCATAAATAAATTTTTACAAATAACCTAGCATGTTAAATGCAAAATTTTAGTCATTTGAATAAATATTTGGATTTTCATTTTTTTTTTTGTTACGTTTTCACGTTTTATCTTCTCAAATAATCTTCATGCAATTACAATTAGGCAAATACTTTATTAGGATACAAAAAGGATAGATACCTATTTGGCAGTGATAAGTAGGTATGGCCACCGATGACAAAGATCGGGTACCGGTGGCTCGCTCGCACGGCGAAAAGAGGAGTTGCACAGTGGGTCTATGTGGTCACGCGCCGCCTCTTCCATCACCCCGGACCGATTTAGCGGGGCGACACGCATCCATAGTCAACTGCAAAAAAAAAACATGAGTGATAGGTAGGTATTATTTCTGGGCCTTTTTTTTTTATTTAACACCTTGTGCTGAGGAATATATTTTTATAATGCGAGGGACTGTGCAAATATATAAAGAGGATTCTCCTACTCTGATCCCAATTACTTGGGGTGGATACAATATGTACTCTTCTTTCGTAGTACCTACATATTGTAGAAATTATTGGCAATAGTTTTATGACCGGCCGCATGCCAGACGTCAACACTCCTTGGGAATGTAATTGTTGACCAAATGGCATCAGATGGTGTTGGCTCAGGTAGTTATAAGGCTCTTAGTCGTCTTTTACGACATTCACGAGCAAAGTAAGGGTTGGTAGTATTCGTAACCGTTACCACACAGCTTTGTGCAAATATGTGATGTAAGGAACATAAATTACACTCAGACTTGAAGCAATAAGTTATAATTTGCACAAAGTATTGTCCTGCGTGGTAATTCAACCCGCGATACTTGGCACTGTAGATCGATATCATAACCACTATACTATTTATGTGATCAAACTCACTATATGGCGAGAACCAGTGAGTAAATATTATTTTAAATGTGTAAATAGTATTTAAATTACTGAAATTTAGCATTTAATATGCTTAATTATTTATAAAATCCGATTACTTTAATTAAAATAATTAATTTTAATTTGAATAACAAGGTTGTGTCATCGTTTAATACAATTCTAACTGTAAAGTTTGAAGTATTAAGCCTATAACAATGTGTAAACATTGTCGGGTAGATAGCACACCGTCACCTTAAGACGTAAATATGATACGAAGTGAAATTTGCATGTCCTACAATAAGTCGTGGTGGTGTAATGGTGGGGTAGTGGATTGGGCCGGAATGCCAATAGGCGCGGGTTCGAATCCTGCTTGTGACATCATTTTTCACTTCGTAATCGAGTTGTGTAAATAGTATTCTGTTAGTTGCTATGTGGTAGAGGCTACGAATAATATTAAGATTCCTTGTGATGACGGAGTAAGAATACAATTCACCACCACCTATCTTACCTGTGGGTGATCGTATGAGACGACTAAGGGATATAAAAATGCATATAACATCTATACAAGAGAAGGAAAAACCCTATACCAACAAGTCTGACCAGCGAGGCTTAGTAGGACAATGTACCTCCTGTTATGGAGGAGGATCGAGCCTAACAGTGGGACATATATGAGCTGTGATGATGATGTTGATGATGACTTTAGTCGTAGACGAAAAGGCGACTAAAACAACTAAGAGCTTTATATAAACCTGGGCCAACTGCTGCCATTTTGTCAACAATTACATTCTCAAGGAAGGTTGACGTCAAGCAGGCGGCTGATCATAAAACTATTACAAATAACTGTTGGAATATGTACGATAAAATGGCGTACGTATATTACGTCGACCCAAAGTAATTGGAATAAGAACTATAATGGTAAAATAATGGTGGCGATTTTGTTAGTTCTATATTATAAAACTGATTGAAATTAACCAGAATTCATTATTAATCTCAATTCATAAACATTCTAATTGTAGGCTCGAGTCTCTTCCACCATAGGAGGGAAATTAACCTAATATACGCTGGTCATATAAGTATAGGATTTTATTTCGAGTTTTATTCTCTTGTTTAGTCATCTTTTACTCACCGTCATCTCATCTCATCTCAGCTCATATATGTCCCATTGCTGGGCTCAAACCTCCTCTACACTAGTAGCGAAATTGACCTACTACACCGTGCTAGTAGGACGTGTTGGTATTGAATTTAATTTACAGATTACCTTCTCTCGCATAGATATTATAAGCATATTTTATTGATCGTCTTTTACGACCAGTCACGAGTAAGACAGGAGGTGGTGAATTGTATACCTACTCAGTCATCACAGTGATTAATATACAGCATGGAAATATAATATATATTTGAAAATATAATTTGAAATCATATGATTTATTATAAAGCAGATTATAATGCAATTGGATTCTAATTAACCTTTTTGTATCCGGTTATATCGAGAAAAGGTTACAGGCTTGTAGCACAGAACGATCATACAATTTTGAAACTTAGCATGGTCCATATATGTTAGCAAGTTGGGTATTTTTTTTTTATAGTCTACGGTGACAAACGAGCAAACAGCACACCTGATGGTAAGTGATGCTGTTGCTCATGGACCCAGCAACGCTAGGGGTACAGCCAGGCCGCTGCCTACCGTGAAGAAAGAGCTCTTCTTAAACCTCGTTTGAAGAAGGACATGTCATAGCGCTCGGGAAACACAGCAGCAGGTAGTTCATTCCAGATCTTGCATGTACGTGGGAGAAATGATCGCTGAAAACGTACAGTCGAGGACCGTATCGTTTCCAGGTGAAATGAATGAACCCTGCCACGGTGTCGAGTGGTAAAATTTAGAAACAATGGTCATCAAGTGGTCTACGTGTTAGCTGTTATCATAGCAATGGTTAAGATAACAAAAAATATCCTTAACTGGTTGTGATATATTGCAATTAAATATTAATGTATGCTATTACTGATGGCGGCGAGTACTAATAGTTACTACACTTACTACTAATTCTTGCATTACTCTTGGTTTTCGTAAAAGTTGATTAATTATATTATATAGACTTGGACCAACTCCATCTGAGGCTGTTTTGTCAACTATTACATTTCAAACAGATTTGACGTCAAGTACGCAATCGGTCAAATAACTATTGCCAAAAACCTTTGTAATAAGATGGTAGAAGAGTACATTTTATAGTGGTAGGACCACGCCGTTGACAGTTTTCTGTCTACAGCCGCGGGTCGGTCCATCCGGAGTAGTACAATACTCTCACAGAAGATCGACGTCTGAGCAATGGCAATATGCTGTTGTGCTTAATTTGGTGAGCAAGAGAGCCGGAAGCCCAACCCACCCAGGGTTTGGGGTTTATATTGGTAGGTAGCGGCCAGGTGTGCTGCTTGCTCGTTTACCACCAAAAGCAATAAAAAAAAGTGTGTGTGTCGGCTCCGACGCACGACTGAAGTTTACTCCTTAAGTATGATTATCAAAACAGGCGCAGAAAATAACATATTGTATCGACCTCAAGTAATTGGGATAAGAGTAGGAGAATGATGAAGTGCATATTAATGTATATAAATACTCAAATAAATACGCAGATGGAGTTACCCATATCGAGGCATATACATACAATCCACGAGGCTCTGACACGCAAATATCCAAAATTTCGCTCCCACCACCGAGAACAGAAATCGTGCTACGTTACATACATATCATCACGCCATATCCCTTGCAGGGTAGGCAGAGAGAACAGAGTGCCAGAGAACTCTATCTTTGCATACTTCATTCGCTTCCTCAACATTCATAATTCTCTTCATACACACTCGCCGGTTTCGGAGACTCTTGACTCCACCTTCCTTCAGTACGTGACCAATCTGGTCTAGGTAGGTTAGTCTCGATCTCCCCCGGTACCTACATCCTTCCACTTTCGCATTGTATATCTTCTTAACCAGACGTTCGTTCGGCATTCTTTCCACATGTCCGAACCATCGGAGCATTCCCTTTCGCATCTTTACACTAATACTCTCTCGTGCTACGTTAAAGTCATAAACGTGCGAAAGGGGGTTTCCCTGTACCAGCGACCGTTCAAGCCAAGGTCCGTATCCCACAGGGGGTGTCCTCGGCGTCGGTCGCTTAAATTTTATCGGGTTAAGAGCCCTCAGCACTCACACAATAGTCTAGGTAAAATTGTCATAGCCATCTGCAGCTAACAACTAAGTCGCACAAAAAAAATCAGATGGACAGACATCGGCGTATCTCATAATACAGCAGATATAGCATACAGAGAACTCCACCATAGAGAAGTTCTCTGTATAAGCCTATTTTGGTGTCTTATTTATTAAACCACGTGCTCTAAACCTTCCGTGTTGTGACGGAGTAAAAATACTATTCACCACTCCATGTCTTACCCGTGGGTGATCGTACGAGACGACTAAGGGATGTAAAACGCATATAACATCTATGCGAGAGAAGGAAAACTCGAAACAAAAGCCTATACCAACACGTCTGACCAGCGCGGTATAATAGGTTAATTTTCCTTCCATTACGGAGGAGGCCCGAGCCCAACAGTGGGACATTTATAGGCTAAGATGATGATGATGATGATGTACTCTAAACACCACAATTGTTGAATATAACAAATCTGTTTAGATCTAATAATAATCTAACCATTCTCGTTTCAGATGATGGCTACACACTATTTGCCTTCCATGGGAAACTGAACGAGGAGATGGAAGGCTTAGAAGCCGGTTATTGGTCAAGAGACATAACCAAAGCTCGAGACGGGAGATGGACGTTCAATGATAGAAACGCCGCATTAAAAATTGGAGATAAAGTTTATTTCTGGACTTACGTCATTAAGAATGGTCTTGGATATCGACAGGATAACGGAGAGTGGACTGTGACAGGTTACTGAATTTATTATTTTATGGTGGAGGAATTAGCGTATAGTGAGAAGGCTTGGCATAGTTATTGAAGTGCTATGAGATAGCAGTTTTTAAGTGTGGTAGAACAACGCTGTTGATAGTTTTCTATCTACAACAGCGGGCCGGTCCGTCCGGGTTAGTACCACACTCTCGCAGAACATCGACGTCTGAGTAATGGCAACGTGCTATTGCGCTTCGTTCGGTGAGCGAAAGAGCCGGGAGCCCAACTGGGTGAGTTTGAGGATTGTAATGGTAGGCAGCGGCCTAGCTATACCCTTGCAAAGGTCCATGGGCTGCAGTGACACTTACCATCAGTTGTGCTGCTTGCTCGTTCGCCATAATAAGCAATTAAAAAAAAAGATACATTACGAGTATTTTTTTTTTAATATAATGTATCCCATAGAATAGCATAGCACACCATGACATAGCACTTCAAGGGCCCAAGAATTATTTAAATTAAATTAAATTCAAAGCAGTTAGGCTTCGTAATCAAACCGGGGACCAGTAAGGTAAATAAATAATAAGTAATAAGTAATTAATAATAAGTACCCTGCAATACAAAAATTATTTCCTTAGTGCAGGGTGGTGTCTCTATAAAAAAAGGAAAATAAAAATGTTAACAGATCCCATAAAATATTATATTCAATGAGATATGTAATATTTCTCACGGGAACAGCTATCAAAAAAAAGAAGTTTTATATTTCATTTCAGACATATAAAAATACAATAGCGGGTAAGTATACTTCGCAGCTTCAAAACCCACCTGCTTTTATACAGTCCTTATGTTCGTGGCATTTCAGATTTTTAAGTCAAGTTTCAAACACAATAAGTACGTCACGACAAAGCTTAAACAGAAACGTGAAGAACTCACTTATCACAAAGACTTGAAAAATACTTATTTCCTTTAAAAAATCTTTTAAGTACTACCTAAGTATTATCTGCAGTATCGCTTCGGTATATTAAAGTAACATTTTATCCATTTAAGTCATAGAAGTGAGTTGAGTAGGCTAGCGGCTACGAATACTACCAACCATTACTCTGCTAATGGATGTCGTAAAAAACGAGTAGGAGCTTTATATTAACCTGGGGCAACTACCCCTGATATTGTTTGGCCAACAATTACATTTCCAAGGACAGTTGATGTCAGATAGACAGCTGCTCATAAAACTATTGACAATAACTTTTGTAATCTGTACGAGTACATATTGCGTTAACCAAGTAATTGGGATAAGAGTAGAAGCATGATGAAGTAAGTGAAGACGTATTTATCTATATTTATTACTATTATTTATTATTAGCTTCGCCCGCGTAAAAGGTTACTTTCCTAAAGTTTTTTATCCCCTATTTTTATTTTACCCCTTAAGGGTAATTTTTTACATGTTAATGTCATATTTATTTATATCTAATCAATAGCCTATAAATAAGTTTCAAGCTTCTGGCTTTCAAAATGACGATACTTCTTTACAACTTTTCATCCCACTTTACAACCCTTTTTTGTATTAAAAAGTAGCCTATGTCCTTTATTAGGCTCTAGACTATCTGTGTACCAAATTTCATTTAGATCGGTTCATAAATAAAACTATTAACCGACTACTATTGGGAAAGAAACATTCTTAAGTGGCAGCCACTAATCATACAATACAGCGTCGAATGAGACCACTAGGTGCACTGATGACATTTTAAAAGTCAAAGAAAGCCGTCGGATGCAGTTGGCATAGAACTATTCTGAATGGCATTTTCGTAGGGAGGCCTATGTCCAACAGTGACTTTTAGGGGCTAATAGATGAATGAACAAAAATATCCACAATTGCACGTCAATAGATTGATAGGTGAATTATTCTCATCATCATCACAGCCCATAAATGACCCACTGTTGGGCTCGGGCCTCCTCCGTAATGGGAGGGAAATTAACTTACTATACCGCGCTGGTCAGACGTGTTGGTATAGGGTTTTCTTTCGAGTTTTCCTTCTCTCGTATAGATATTATATGCGTTTTATATCCCTTAGTTGTCTCATATGATCACCCACGGTTAAGATAGGGGGTGGTTAATAGTATTCTTGCTTCGTCACCACACGGAAGAGAGAGAATTATTCTATTCTTAGACTATCATATCAGAAAAATAATAAGTATAAGAAAGGGTAAAAAAAATTGTGATGTTCCCTAAATTTACGCAAACAAAACATTTTTTTTCGGCTGTCATTAAACTAATACGGAATTAATTTCTCTCGGGGATAACATTTTTTTTATTACTAAGCAGTTGACAGGCGAGTAATATTGAAAAGGCACGACGCCCCGTCCTTTCGAAAGTAATTGTAAAAAACTTTTTAAGTAAACGAGATTGTTAATTGCTATTTCGGCCGACAAATTTTCATTCTCACCCTGCGTTGTATTTATTCTTAGATTAAAACTTTTCTAAAAAGAAATACGTATTTTATCTTTAAAATAATTAATGACTAGATTGCCAAGAAATTAAAAATAACTTTCTTTTTAGTAATGCAATTTATTTATAAAAACCCGATTACGAGCGAAAAATGATTGTTAAAAGAGGGATTCGAACCCACACCTATTGGAAATCCGTTCCAATCGTACTGTCCCTTACACCACCGTGAGCTATTGTAGGACATTCAATTCTCGCATCGTATTAAATTATTTAAGGAGACGTGTGCCATCTACCCGGCGTTGTTTACACATTGTACAGAATAAACAATGTCGGGTAGATGGCATAGGGTTCGAATCCCACTTGTGACAATCATTTTTCGCTCGGGTAATCGGGTTTTTATAAATAATCAAGCATATTAAATGCTAAATTTCAGTAATTTGAATGCAATTTATTGTTATAAAATATTCGTTAATTACCTTTTGGTTATTTTGAATTGTCTATAAATGTGTAAAATAGCAATTATTATTCAATCAGATATAACGTATTTTTATTACAAAAACAATAAAGGAAAAATAATATTAGACAATAATAGAATTATGATAACAATTTCTTAAAATTAATACAATAGGAAGTAGTTCCCTCCAGTTATGGAGGGGCAGTAGAACACATATGAGCTGAGATGATGATGATGATGATGATGAGAAGAACACGAGCCTAGCAGTGAGATAAATATGAGCGAAGATAATGTTAATGACTAACTGTCCTAGTTGTATATGGTAAACCAAATCTCGATGTGGGGACGGAGAAAATACAATATACCTTCATTTTCCGAAGGAAGTCATAGACATTGGTTGAAAAGCACTAGGAGATGCAACAGCAGTGTTGCTCGTCGCAGCCCAGGACCTGGCCACTCTCGGCACCGAGGTGATGGTCGGGCGAAACGAAGCGCTGGGTCTAAGGTTGGCCCTAAATAAGTCGAAGGCCCTTTTGTTCCATAGGCCCCACATGGGGCCGCCTGTCGGCGTCTCGATAGTCGTCAACTTCATCCCTATCAGTATCCAGGTCCATATGAAATATTTGGGCCAGGTATTCGACGGGTATCAGTGGTTCCGGGAGCATTTCTGCAGACATACTGTATCGACTCGAGAGGACCCCGTGACGATAAACCGCCAGGCGGGCCACCGAACACAAAGACCGGGTTTAGGTGGCCCACTCGCTCGGCGAAGAAGTCTTTCCGCGACCATGAACGGTGCAAAATGTTCAAAACATCGGAGAATTAAAAATTCAATACAATCGCAATAGAATGCGTAAAAATAGCATTATACGTTTCCTAGAGAAGATAATTGTTGTTTTTTTTAATTTCTTTTGGTGGCAAACGAGCAAGCAGCACACCTGATGGTAAGTATCACTACTGCCCATACCAAGGGCATAGCTAGGCCACTGCTTAACAATATAAAGCCCAAACCCACCCAGTTCGGCTTCCAGTTCTTTCGCTCACCGAACGAAGTAAAACAGCACATAACCATTGCTCAGACGTCGATCTTCTGCGAGAGTGTGGTACTACTCTGTAGACAGAAAACTGTCAACAGCGTGGTCCTACCGCTATTAAATGTTGGCCATCTAGTTTGATGAATCTTTGTAGATGCATTAATTATTATTATTACCGTATTTGAGAATGGTTTTAAATAAACTAGTTAGTTTATTTGGGTAGTTACCCATGCATAAACTATAGTCATTTCAGTCAAAAACGTTCCTATGAATTTAATTCATTCTTTCAGAGTATGTCGACGAAGCTGGTAGTCCGATAGACCCAGGTGCGGCTCTTACCGGAGATAATTCGAACATACCTGCAGCACCACAACCGACGCAGATCCCAGCAACTACAAAACCCCCATCTAAACTAAACATGCAGTACCCTTGCGAAATTTCAATCTCACAAGTAAATGTACCAGGTTTCGTCTGCAAAGGTCAATTGCTGTTTGAAGATAATTTTAATAGTGGAATAGAAAAAGGAAAGGTTTGGACGCCTGAGATCAAATTTCCTGGAGGACCCGTAAGTCACGCTATCATATACCTCGTAAACCTAGTCAGTTTCTTATAAGCCATTTCTTTCTTGAAAATTAAATATCCCACTGTTGGGCTCAGGCCTCCTCCATAATGGGAGAGAAAATAATCTAATATACCGCGCTGGTCAGACGTGTTGGTATAGGGTTTTGTTTCGAGTTTTCTTTCTCTCGCATAGATGTTATATGCGTTTTATGTCCCTTAGTCGTCTAGTACGATCACCCACGGGTAAGATATGGGGTGGTGAATGGTATTCTTACTCCGTCACCACACGGAAAAGGTTTAATAGACCAAAATTTTGTAACTAAAAACCGCGAGATAGCATATCTAATTCATCATCATTATCATCATTTAGTCTTTTTTTTTGTGTGTGTTTTTAGCTGTTAGCCGCAGATGGCTTTGACAGCTTTACATTAAGTCTTTCATCGTCCACTAATATTACTATTACTATTATGATTACTACTATAACTGCTACGCTTGACGAGCGAGTAGATGATGGCAGTAGAGTTGTTATGTTCTTTAAGAAAGTGCTACTGAATGTTTTGTAGTGATCTCTCTGCTCCCGTCGCCACGGCTATGAATAAAAGCTGACTGACGTATGATCGCCATTTACAATTATTGGTATTTTTACAGTCAATATTGTTACATCGTTATCATCTTAACTCATATATGTCCCACTTCTGGGCTTGATGATTTTTTTTTTTTTTGGCGGCGTGTTACGGAACGGTCACGCCCCGCTAATCCGTCCGGGGCGACGGGAGAAGCGGCGCATGACCCCGTAGACCCGCCCTACAATTTACCTCTCTACGCATTGCGGGTGGGCCACTGGTACGCGTTCTTTTCTTCAGTGGCCTTGATGATAAAGAAATTACCATTAATATATACATTAAGACCATACTTCGTGTGGTGACGGTGTAAGAATGCAATTCACCACCCCCTATCTTACCCATGGGTGATCGTAAGAGATATAAAACGCATATAACATCTATACAAGAGAAGTAAAACTCTAAACAAAACCCTATTCCAACACGTCTGACCAGCGCGGTATAGTAGGTTAATTTCCCTCCGATGACGGAGGAGGCCCGAGCCCAACAGTGGGACATATATGGGCTGTGATGATGATGATGATAATGAAGACCATAATGCTAAAAGAATTGTCCACGCTAGTTAGATGAGTTGGTAAAGGTGTTTAGTTCAAGTTTTCTTTAGTCGTCTTTTACGACACTCACTGACAAAAAAGGGGTTGGTGGATTATATTTTAACCCCTTAATCACGCGGACAGTCAATACTAGTAAAAGATAGATTCACTATGATCATCCATCAGTGTATCGACGTTCACTAATGGACATAGTCGTGTCTAAGAGAAAACAATGCCTTAAACGTCTGACAAGGCAATTTAACATTCGCTGTTAATGTTTTATTTCCTAGAAAAATGCTGCCGCAATTTACCTTGATAGACTTTCTGCCGATTGTTACGGCTCCTAGTGCAATTATGTAATTGAAAGATTTAGTTTTCCTAATCTATCAATTGATGGAAAATACTTACTAGTAATTGGTGGTAGGACCACGCTGTTGACAGTTTTGTCTGCAGCCGCGGGCCGGTCCGCCCGGGGTAGTACCACACTCTCGCAGAAGACCGACGTATGAGTAATATCAATGTGCTATTGCGCTTCGTTCGGTGAGCGAGAGAGCCGGAAGCCCAATTGGGTGGGTTTCGGGTTTATATTGGTAGGCAGCGGCCTAGTTGGTATTGCAAAGGTCTATGGGCGGCAGTGACACTTACCAGCAGGTGTGCTGCTTGCTCGTTTGCCACCATTAGCAATATAAAAAAAAAAAAAAAAAAACTTACGCTCACAAAAATACTCGCATTCACTTTTTAAGTAACCCAACCTTTTTTTTGGGTAGTCTATTGTCCGGACACGCTCCCCATTGCCAATGAGCTGGCCACTGGTAACGCTTCCGTACCATCCGTTGTCAGCCCGGCGAGTTACCCTTTCGGGTACTATCCCCCGTCGACACCCCAGCTAACTGCCGGGGCGTCGCCCTCACGCGGTCAGCCTCTCCGCGGGTGACGGACTATTCCATAAGTAACCCACCCTAATGACAATGCTACCTACGTTTATTATTAAATCTGTTTAAACCCCATATATTAGCTTCATGGATGAAATGAATAAGCCTTTTTTTTCTTACATAGGATTATCCGTTCAACGTGTATCTCAACGATAGAAATCTTCGTGTGAGAAATGGTATACTTCGCATGAAGCCGATTACTTTGGAGTCTAAATACGGTGAAGATTATGTGAGGCAGTCTTTAGACATAAGCGCAAGGTAAGTTTATATTGAAAATCATCATCTCAGCTCATATATGTAAGTCCTAATGCTAGGCTCAAACCTCCCCTATAATATGAGGGAAATTGACTTACCACGCCAGTCAAACGAGTTGGTATAGGATTTTATTTCGACTTTTCCTTCTTTACCACATTTTCGGTGAGCTATAGTCTGATAAGATTGGCACTTACGAGCGGAGACAAATCACCCCAAATGAACGGGATGATTGCCTAGGCTGGCCGTATTTGCAGTGAGTAATGCAGTTCTGACAGGTCGTATGGCCCGTGTTTGGTGTTTGCTCGAAGAAGTGGGTTTACTAGTGGTACCAATGGTTAAACCTTGTGTATCATGTATATTTGCCTCTCTGGGCACGTAGGTAAAGAACCTCTTCTTTACTTGTAATTGATGGCGTTACCGCTATACCCGACTAGTAAGACTCAGTCCACATAGGACTGAAGAAAAATAATGATTGTATTATCTTCCTCAGATGCACAGGTGTTATAGGCACAGGGGAGTGCTCCCGTACAGCATCAGGAGCCCTAATTCTACCTCCCATCGTAACAGCGAAAGTCACCACCAAGAACAAGTTTACCTTCAAATATGGTAGGATTGAGATTAGAGCGAAGATGCCATTCGGTGATTGGTTATATCCCGGTAAGTTTTTATGAATTTGTAGTAATTTTAAGAAAAGGAAAACTTGAAATAAAACGCTATATCAACCCGTCTGACCAGCGTGTTGAAGTAGATTAATTTTCTTCATACTATGGAGGTTGCTCTAGCTCAGCAGTGGGAAAGATGTGAGCTATATTTTAAGACTTTTCGCCTTATTTTGCTACTTGTGCTTTGCTGACGGACGTCGTAGGACACTGCAGAATAATCAGCGTTGTGGTATCACTTTTTGTAGTAGATACTACAACATTATGCTGAACAGTGTCCTTTTCCTCATTTGTGGAGGGGACGCCACTGTATTAATTTTATTTTGTTAATTTTTAATTTAATTTTATATTTTTAAGTAGTTTAAGCTTGTAATGTGTCCTTTCCATGAGTGGAGAAATAAATACTTTTTCTTTCTTTTCTTTCTTATTAATACAAGTTTAATTTTAATCACTTAATTTTTTTTATTGCTTATTGTGTTAAATGAGCAAGCAGTACACCATAGTGTTACTGTCACCCATGAAACTTTGCAATATTTGTCTTTAATATGTTCACGAACGCTAAATTGCTCATTGGTCATCCAAAAGGATTCCAGGGAGAGCTGATATCTGGTCTTTATTATAGGTATACATTACATAAATTTATAAATTTAAATTTCTCTTTAAAAGTCTTATAAAATTCAAACAAAACCCTATACCAACACCCCTGACCAGGCAGCGTGGTATAGTAGTTCAATTTCCCTCCCATTATGGAGGAGACTCGAGCCCAACAGTGAGACATATATGAGCTGAGATGATGCTGATGATAATATAAATATTAAACCTTAGATAATCTCTGTTCATTTTTCATTCTATTCAATAATTTTCTTAGGGGCCACTTAACAATCGCTAATTCTAATCTATTTTTTTTTTCAAAAGTATTAAATTTATTTCATAATTTTATACTGTAGAAAAATAGATATAAGTTTTTAATACTTTACAGAAATTCAATTGGAGCCTCTAAATAGTATCTATGGCATCAGAAACTATGCATCAGGTATAATGCGTATAGCAACAGTCAAAGGCAATGTTGAATTCGCCAAGAAACTTTATGGTGGTCCCATCATGTGTGATACTGAACCCTACAGGTACATAATCGTATTCCAATTTGAATAGCCTTTTACAACCCCTATGGATATATCTTTTATAAACCCTTCCTGGCTTTTCAATGTTGCATATTTTCCTATTGAGTCTAATATAAATATACGATACCATATAATTTCGTATCAATGAAATATCTTCGAGATATGTGGACTCATATTTTAATTTAATACCAATCTTTCAATCATTTTTGATATGCAGTAAATTTAAAAGTTGGATGAGCAAAAACTTTTGCTACAGCTTATTTTTTTTATTGCTTATGGTGGCAAAGGATGGTAAGTATTACTGCCGCTCATGGACTTCTGCAATATCAAGGGCATAGCCAGTACGCTGCCCACCAACTCAAACTCATCCAGAAATTTGGACTTCCGACTCTCTCGCTCACCGAATGAAGCGCAACAGCACATTGCCAATACTCAGATGTCGATTTTCTGTAAGAATGTGATTCTACCATGGACCAGCCTGTGGTTGTAGACATAAAACTGTCAAAAGTGTGTCCTACCACAGATAAACTATTACATTATTCTTAAATTAAACAGCTGAAGATACGATAATAATAAAAAAAAACAAACAACAGAAACAAAATTAGTTATTAATGGTATCATGTAACTTTAATATAAATAAATTACGCGTCACGTTGTTTGTCCGCGATGGACTCCTAAAGTACTTAACCGATTTTAATTAAATTTGCACAGCATGTGTAGTTTGATCCAACTTAAAAGATAGGATAGCTTCCATCTAAATTTACAGTCGCAATATTATTTTGTTGCAAATTATTTGTTTATTATTTGACAGTCACAATTATCAATTATTTACAACTGGTAAGGACGGCCACGTTTTACTGAGGCTACCTTAGCCAATTTATCTTAGCTAGTTAATTTTATTATAAAACAAAACCAATCGAAAATATGATACTGCATTCAGTATATTCACTTTTATGATCCTATTTTTACTACCAATTTTATGAACATAAAATACAATATAGTTAACGTCATCTCAAAAGCAACAAAGACTAATAGCAGACAATGTTTAGAACTGTTTCATTGCATCTATTGTTTATTTATTGCTTATGGTGGTATACAAGCAAGCAACACCCCTGTTGGTAAATGTTACTGCTGCTCATAGACCTTTACGATACCACGGCCACAGCCAGGCTACAATCCAAACCCATCCAGAAATTTGGACTGCCGACTTGCCACTATTCCAGACATTGGTTTACTACGAGTGTGGTACTAGCTCGGATGGAACGACCCATGTCTGTAGTCAGAAAACCGTCAACAGAATGACTCTTCCACTAAGTCCACCACACTACGACTAATACCACTCAACTACTATCATACCACTACCACTACCCTACTATTTGGGCTACAGTTGTGCGTGTAAAATATATTTGATTAATGTAGTCGAATTTTTTAATTGTTTAAAATGAGTAAATCTGAAGAGGAAATATTCCTGACTTGCTAAAGAATAATAAGACCATATATTATATAAAATACTATTGTAATGTTTACAGATCAAATTATTTGAAAGAAAAGATCGGTTATGATATGTGGGGCAAGGATTATCACAACTATTCCTTAGAGTGGAGGCCAGGTAACTTGTATTTTTATCCCTAATTTGCGTTTTATTTACATCGCTTTATAAACTCCAGATAATCTCAACTCAAAAAAATTCCTGTCCTACCGCTAAAGATTGTATAAAACTATTTTTATCACCGTGAACTCTAAAAAGTGTACGAAACGACGGGCAAGTATAAAGCAAATTTAAACTGGATTAAATTCGTAAAAGAAACTACTGATGTTGAAATTTACAACAGTTAACCAAAATTAAATGTAAAATTCTATTACTTTATTATTATTATACAATCTACATATTTGAATTAAAATTACTTTTACGGATTCTATCGCGTTTGTATGTGATTTTTAATTTCCTGACGTTTCGAACACTTTACAGTGATCGTGGCCATAGGCAGACTCACCATGATCACTGTAAAGTATTCGAAACATCGGGCAATTAAAAATTAGATACAAATGCGATAGAATCCGTAAAAGTATTTTTAAACAGTTTTATTTAGCTTACTCCGTTTGTTTTTTTTTTTCTTTTTTCTTGGGTCGAATTTAGTAATTAAAATTTCACCCTCAAATAAAATTGTGTCTTGTCAAATATCTACAATCGTCTATTAAAATGTTCATTTTGTAGTGTCCCACGATTTTATTTTATATTAATTGATATCCACGACTGTATCTATTTAATTATTTTTTAGCTTTTAGTACATTTATCTGCAAAATTACCATGACTGTTTACAATAAAACCGTTTTACTGTTTTTTTTTTCCTTTTTTATTATTTCAAATGTCTAATACTTGCGTAAACATTAGAAACAATCTACATACCTCAAAATTTATTATTTCAATCCCCTAGACCACAGACCAAATAATAACTATTGCATTTTTATTCTATTCTATCTTTGTGGTGACAGAATAAGAACATAATTCACCACCCCTGTCTTACCCTTGGATTCTATAGAAGACCAGTAAGGAATATAATATGCATTTAGCATACATATATGCAAGAGAAATTAAGCTTGAAATGAAATTCTATCTCAACACGTCTGACGAGCGTAGTATAGGAGGTCAATTTTCCCTCTAGTGTAATGAGCTCCATCCCAGCAATGGAACGCATATGAACTTAGATGATGATGAAAAATCACAAAATGATAAACTGCCGACCTTTTATTCAGATGGAATATCTTTATCCGTGGATGGTGAAGTATATGGAGAAATAACACCACCTGTTGAAGGTTTCTACGAGTCTGCAACTGAAAACAATGTGCAGGCTGCCTCACAGTGGCTGAAGGGCTCTACTATGGCGCCTTTGGATGATATGGTAAGATTGGTCAAAAAAATCATTATATCATCCCTTTTCTTCCTCAGTCACGCTCATAGATCAATTGATTATTCTTTTAGTCTTCTTCCACGCTGTCTGGCCATATGTATATCAACTTTTTCTTTCTTCACATCTTTTTATTCTTCTCCAGTCTATGTAGATGATGTTTTTGGATATCACAATAGGCAGAAAAGTAGCTTATTATCACTCGCTAGCTAGATCAAATGATATTGGATTTTATTTAGGGATTGCCTTCTCCCGCTGTGACCGTATGGGGTATGTCTTTGATAATATTTTACGATAGCTGAAGATCGAGGTGTGTTAATGTTAATGGGTTGTAGGTCCTTCAATCCTTCTTTTCCTCTTCTTCTCAGCTGATATGCGTGTATGTCCCAACATATACGCATATCTCCAAGAGTGAGTCAAACAGTTGGACCTCCTACGCTGGACTCGAGCCTCTTCCAGATAAAAGAAATTAGTCTACTATACAATCCAGGATAGACGAATTCCTATAGGGTTATATTTCGATTTTCCTTTTCTGATAGTTTGGTTGTGATAACCTCATCTTTTAAAAAGTAATCATTTTTTACGTTATCCCCAGTAAATGAAAGGTCATCTTCCTTCACCACAATCATATATTTATCACTAAAGAAACTTTTGCTTATTTTTTATACAGTTCTACATATCCTTGGGCTTGAACGTCGGTGGAGTGCATGAATTTCCAGATGGTGGTTCAAAACCATGGGCCAACCAAGCTTCGAAGGCGATGCTGAATTTCTGGAATGCCAAAGACCAATGGTTTCCGACCTGGTATGATGATACCAGTGCGCTGCAAATCGATTATGTAAAGGTTTATGCTCTGTGAATAAATACACGTATAAACTTGAAGATGTGGTTTACCATCTAGGACCGCATTATCTTACCAGCAAATGGAGGACTACCCTTTGAATACACCGGTGACGTAGTTAGTACAAACAGAGATACATGTGCTAAGTCCCATGGCATCTATATCCAAACAGCACTAATGATTCTAAATCTGGATTTGGGTGCAATTTGCATTCTTTATTGTTTATTTGGAAAGTCCCCGTGGATGGAAGCACTTCCTTGTATATTTGCAAAGTCGACATCAGCTCTTCCTTAAAATGCTTTCTTATCTTTATTTAATATTACCATTAATAATTATAATATATCATTCAATCGGCTGCACACATGGCGTAGTGGTTACAATACCGACCTTCCGTGCCAGTGCCGTGGGTTCAATTCCCACGCTGGACATTACTTTGTGTGATCCACAAAGTGTTGTTCTGAGTCTGGGTGTAATTTGTCTGCGTTAATTACATGTTTGTAAAGTCCCCTGCAATACAAGGTTTATTTCTTTAGTGCAGGGTGGTGTATTTAACAAAAAATGATTGTCACACATGGGACTCGAATCCACACTTATGTTTACACATTGTCGGAAAGACGGCACACGTCTCCTTTAAAGACGAAAATATAATATGAGCCGAAGATTGAATGTCATACGACAGCTCACGCTGGTGTAAGTGGTAGCACGATTGGAATGGATTGCCAATAGGTGTGGGTTCGAGTCCCATGTGTGACTATCATTTGTCGCTCGTAATCAAGTTTTTATAAATAATCAAGCATGTTAAATGCTAAATTTCAGTAATTTTAAAGTATCATATATAAAAAAATGTTAAAGGTTTTTTTTTATTAAAAAGTGAGTTCGTTGACATATCCATTGGGTTGTAAATTATAATACGAAACGAAGGAGTTCTCGTAATATGGAGAGTTTTCAAAAAAAATCACGTTTGGATTTTTTTTGTGGTATTAAAACGTATTTTTGTATTATAGTGTATCTACACATACTTGATTTTTCTTTTGTTGGCGACTTATTGAGTTAAGTCTCACGACCCTCCTACCCCTTCTTTTGCGGTGGGCTATGGAGATGGTCGCGCCCCGCCAAATCGGTCCGGCGTGCCACTGGAACCCGATCTTTGTCTTCGGTGGCCCACGACCCTCCTACCCTAGGGCTCACGACTCACAAATACTATTTTAAATAATCGTAAAATAACTTATACTAAATTGAATTATATAATATAATTAATTTAATTCTTTGTAGAAATTATAAAATGACAAAAACAGAATTATTCTGTGTAATTTGAATGTGTATTTAGTTTATTTTTATAATAAGACTGTAACATTATAATAATGATATGTAAAGAAATTTTATTTAATATACTTAAAAAATATTTGTTTAGTTGTTTTTATTTTTTCATTAGGAGCCGTCCATTAATCACGTGAGGTTTGAAAGGAGGGGTCAGGGGTTTGACAAAAATCACGAAATATCACAAGCGGGAGAGGAGAATAAGTATGATATCACGTAAATTTATTTTTTCGTCAAACGTTGCGATTTCTAAACTGAAAAGCAGCATGTAGTTAGTTTTTACTTTGACTTACCGTTGCCAGGCAACGAACGAAGTTTAAAATAGGTGATCTGTATAAAGACCTTTTTGCGAAGTATAAAAAAGCAAAAAACCGAGAATATAATGAGCCATGAGCTACTTCTTTGTACGTACTAAAAAGTCACGTGATGTTAATGGGGGAGGGTCTAGTCATAGTCTTAAAACTCACTACGTGTCACCAAGGTGGAGGGGCGGGTTTAAAAATGCTAAAAAAAATATCACATGATTAATGGACGTCCCCTTACAGAAAATTTCTTTAGTTTAAAAAATGTTTGTATTTAATTATATAACTTTTTATAAGTGGCCAAAACCATTAAACTCTAAACGCTCTAAATAATAACCATTTTATAAGTTTTTTCTTTTATTGCTTATGGTAGCAAACAAGCAAGCAGCACACCTGATGGTAAGTGTCACTGCTACCCATGGAACTTTGCTATACCATGGTATAGCTAGGCCGTTGCCTACCATTACAATCCCCAAACCCAGCCAGTTGGACTGTTGGGTTAAAATAAGGGTTTCATTTGAAATTCGGAAGAGCCTCAAGGCCCATTACGTTACGGTAGGTGCTGTGCTGGTATAGCAAAGAACCGTCAACGACAGTTACCACTTACTATTTCGTCTATCACTAAATGCGATGTCGGGCTGGTCACGTTTGTCAAGGATTCAGTACCAATGGCCGGCCTAATGGGAGTACGGTGGGTTATGGGGCCACGTGCCGCACTTTTGTCGCTACGGGCGTGTGACGTGGACAGCATGTGTCCAGTACATAGCCTACAAAAAAAAAATATGTGCATACAAAGTACTCATATAAGTAATTTTTAAATCTTTTTTACATACATCAACCAATAGCGAGTATTCTCTCTCTCTCTCTCTATCGTGCTCTCTCGTGCCGCGTTTCACCTGTAAAAATTTAACCCTCATACGCGCAAAGAAGTTTCACTTCAAAATAAATATGGCGCGTAACGGAAAAGAGTTAAGAGTCTCCGAAACCGGCGAGCGTGTATGAAGAGAATTATGAATGTTGAGGAAGCGAGTGAAGTATGCAAAGATAGAGTTCTCTGGCACTCTGTTCTCTCTGCCTACCCTGCAAGGGATATGGCGTGATGATATGTATGTAACGGAAAATGTGACTTCGAAATAAAGATGGCGCTTAATAGAAAAACGTTGCAATATTGCCCATAATTCGATAAAAACGTTTTACTTCAAAAAATCTTAATGCAATAAAAATATTTAGATTACAGATACTTTTTACAAATACTCGGGTATTTTGATAGATTCTCATCGAACAGAATTGTAACCTAATGAAGTTTTCTCCAAGCGGACATTTTTATTAGATTCATCATCATCATCAGCCTATATACGCCCGACTGTTGGGCTCGAGCCTCCTCCGTAATGGGAGGGAAATTAACCTAACATACCGCGCTGGTCAGAAGTGTTGGTATAGGGTTTTGTTTCTAGTTATCCTTCTCTTACATAGATGTTATATGCGTTTTATATCCCTTAGTTGTGTGTCTTTTACGATCACCCACGGGTAAAATAGGTGGTGATGAATGTATTCTTACTCTGTCACTACACGGATAATTTTATTAGATTACGTTTTGTTTAAAAATTATAATATGAACCAAATCGTGTTATTTGTTTTTTTTGTATCGAACTGTTTATACAAAAAAGATTTACGATTAGAACATACATATTTTATTGCTCCTATGTGTCAATGACCTTGCTTACTTAACAGCTATTAAAATAAAATAAAACGCTCTCAGATTCATATAAAAATTGAAATTATTTCCACTTTTATATTCGCTTTTCTATTTTTGCTTTTCTACCTTTTTTTTGCGTTGGGCTATGGACGTGGTTGCACTCCGCCAAATCGGTCCGGGGCGACGAAAGAGGCGGCGCGCAACCCCATAGACCCACCCTGCAAGCACCTCTCTCTGCCGTGCGAGCGGGCCACCGGTACCCGATCTTTGTCTTCGGTGGCTTACCTATAAACACCGTCCCCTATTTTAGCTGTGAGTGGAGTACAAGTATACTAAGAGATATATAACATCTATGCAAGAGAAGGAAAACTCAAAAAAAATCCTATATAAGCCTGCCTTGCCAGCGTGGTATAGGAGATTCATTTCCTTCCTATTACAAGTAAGCCAAGCCTAGGCAGTAGGATGTATATGCGCTGAAATAATGATGAAATAACTGGGAGGATAAAACAGATGACACATTGTATTTTTGATAATTTATCATACAAAATAATAAAAAGTACTTCAAGAGCCTTTAATTATATCGATATATTTAAAATCAGACGACCTTTTTTTGGCAGCAGGCTATGGAATGATCACACCCCGCTAAAGCCGCCCATAGCGACAGAAGAAGCGGCGCGCGGCCCCATAGATACGCCTTACGTGTACCTCTCTTCGTCGAGCGAGCGGGGCACCGGGACCCGGCCTTTGTCTTCGGTGGCCCACCCGGCGGTTTACCCTCACGGAAAATCAGACCACTAATCATACGATCTAGCATGATATATCTCTATTGCTATACCAAATGAAGTCATTCCACCCACATACAAACGGAAATCATAATTACAAAATAAAAAACAACCTTGTAACAATCCTACCGGAATAACGATGACTTATTGGACAATTTTCTGTAATAACGATAACTTATTGGACGTGAGACACCTTGGTCCTCCAGTAACCATGAACGCTGTAAATTGTTCGAAACGTTGGGTAATTAAAAATGAGAATTCATTAAAATAGTTTTATTTGAAATGTGTAATAAACGCGTAAAAATCAAAAGGTTATTTTGTATCTGACACGTTCCTAACACGTTCTTAGTATATAACGGAGTAGTGGGCAGACTTCTTTACCTACTGTTATTATATCTTCAATAGCTAAGCACAACTTTATACATCGAACTTTATACATACAAGCTTTCGAACTTCAGAAACGAAGTACTTACATATAACAACACAAACTTTTTAGCTTAGACTGAACTCCCCAAAATTTGTATAAGTGTATATTTATTGCTTCATTATAAATATTCATCATCATCGTCATCACAGCCTACATATGTCCCACTGTTGGGTTCGAGCCTCCTCCGTAATGGGAGGAAAATTAACCTGCTCAGACGTGTTGGTATAGGGTTATGTTTCGAGTTTTCCTCCTCTCGCATAGATGTTATTTGCTTTTATATCCCTTAGTCGCCTCTTAAGATTACCCATGGGTAAGATAGGAGGTGGTGTACTGTATTCTTACTCCGTCATCACACGGAAATATATCAATAATAGTTACAAGAGCCATAATTGAATAATAGAGAATTGAAGGAAGCATCTGAACGACTGCTTTGCTAGGCTTTATTTCAGTAAGTATTATTTTCTAAATCAACAAAAATAAGGTTTTCTTAGTATATAACATTTAAAAAATGCTTTTTTATGTAACCTTAGTGGTGTGTGGGAGCAGTTACAAATACTATCAAACTTTTCGTTGCTCGTCGATACAACATCGACAAGACAGCTAAGAGCTTTATACCTCGGCCAACGCCAGCTGATGCCGTTCGGTCAATAATTACATTCCCAAGAAGGGTTGATGTCATTCAGGCGGCTGGATATAAAACTGTTGTCAATAACTTTTGAAATATGTACAAGTACATATTGCGTCGACCCCAAGTAATTGGGATGAGAACAGGTGAATAGTGATCGTTTTTTAAGTAAAATAGCTTTTATTTTTAGGAAAGTTTTGGGCGTGACATATTTAATTAAAGCTAAAGCAAAAGCAAAAGCTTGAAGTACAGAATTTATTCCAAAGCGTTAAAGCTGATTCACTGATCAATAAAATATACAGGGTGGAAGTGGACCGCTCCCGAAAACAAAGACAGGTGATCCTACTAGTCCTACCTGTAATGATAGACTAGAACAAAATCGATTCGGATGACAAAATTATTTTTTTTTTTCGCAACGAATTTTAAGTTTTTTTCACATTCCGTCGTATAAGGACAGTGCTATGTAACGATAATTCCATAAAAAAAATGTAACTATACTCAGTTGAGAAAAGATTCAAAACTCACGATCATATGTTCAAGACTTCAACGACCTCGCGTGGTGAAAAAAAAAATATTTTTCATCTGAATCGATTTTTTTCTAGCCTATCATTACAAGTAGGACTAGTAGGGTTACCTACCTTTTTTTTCGAGAGAGGTCCCCTTCTACCTGTATAATATAATAAAGTTAATAAATGTAACTCAAAACATATCTTAAAAAAACTCATAACACATTAGACATAATATATATACATAGTATTCTAAAACCAGTATCAAAATGGACGCCATGAAAGTCACTTGTGTGTACGTAATTATTTTTTTTACAAAAACAATACTCGCAAGATACGAAATACCTGATGTCATGATTCAAGCCTTTAACGACAGAGGTCTCAGAGCATCAATACCAGGTAAGTTATATTTATTGTATTCTACGAGAATCAATCAATGAGTTTGTTTTTGTTGATCTAAAGTTGTTTTTTTTTTTAATATAAAACGAAACATTTTCCTGTTGGCTTGATTCAAGTTATACACCGTGGCTTTTAGTAAAATTATTCAAAAACAATATTTTTAATTATAAGGTGATGAAAAGTTATTGGTCAGTCTAGGTCGCAAATGTTTTACGAGATAAAAGCATAGATATTGCTTTAGAAGAAAGATATGAAAGTCTGTGGAACGGATTATAGATGGTACGAGAATTCACTCATTTCTCTCAGACCGAAAGCGTCTCATTTGGGCAAGAGCATCTTCCAGATTAGAGAAATTAGTCAACTACACTATAGGAATCAAATATATGGTTTTATTTCAAATTTTAACAATCTCACAGTCATGTTATCTACTGGTAAGGAATATCCCTTAATGTATTTTTAAGAATTAGAGAGGAGTGGAGACCATTTCGTTTTTACTCCACAACTACACAGATTATTCCATGTGATGACGGAGTAAGTTTCACCACCCAAACCGCCACCCCTCTCTTACCTGTACATATCGTAAAAGACGACTAAGCGATATATTATACTTTCAAAATGTATACAAGAATAGGAAAATACGTACAATAAATATGTTGCAACATGTACGATAATAGTAAATATTGCGACGACCCCAAGCAATTGGGATGAGAGCAGGATCATGCGGTATTACTTAAACGCAAGAGATCGTTGATAAAAACAGTAATTTATGTATTATATTTTGCAGATGATTCACGTCTAATTAAATTCAGTTTTCACGCCAATATAAATCAACCAATTAAAATAGGCGACAAAGGCAGTATGGTCGGTGAAACTAAGAAAGTAATTGATAAATATAGCAGATGGATAGTAGCAGATCCAAGTGTAACCATAAAAGTTGGCGATGTAATCAATTACTATACTGAAATTACAGTGAATGAAGCAGGCAATATTGTTGTACATAAGAAAGAACTCAGTTATACTGTCACAAGTAAGTTTTTATAATTAATGGTAGTTTGCAAATGCCCGCATAATGACGGATAGTACAAAAACATATTAATATATTATATATAAATTACGCGTCACGTTGTTTGTCTGCGATGAATTCCTAAAGTACTTAATCGATTTTAATTAAATTTGTACGGTATATGTAGTTTGATCCAACTTAAAAGATAGGATAGCTTCCATCTCAATTTATAGTCGCAATATATTATATTATTTTATTGTAAATTATTTGTCTATTATTTGACAGTCACAATTATCTGTTATCTCCAAACGATTCTAACAGATGGCGGTATCTGTTGAATGGATTGAGTAAGTATTTAATAGGTTAAACACGGTTTAGGCGCTATGTTAAACGTACAAACGTTTCATATAAGCTAAAATTTATTAGCATAACTACCACGTATGCCGAACGAACGTCTGGTTAAGAAGATATACAATGCGAAAGTGGAAGGATGTAGGTACCGAGGGAGACCGAGACTAACCTACCTAGACCGGATTGGTCACGTACTGAAGGAAGGTGGAGTCAAGAGTCTCCGAAACCGGCGATCGTGTATGAAGAGAATTATGAATGTTGAGGAAGCGAGTGAAGTATGCAGAGATAGAGTTCTCTGGCACTCTGTTCTCTCTGCCTACCCTGCAAGGGACATGCCGTGATGATATGTATGTATGTATGTATGTACCACGTATTACTGAGGCCATCTTAGCTACAGCAACGCGTGGCTGGGTCTGCTAGTATGGTATAATAATTACGATAATGATCTACCATGTCAGTATTTGATTACCTGCATGACTATTGTGTCTTTATATGATACACATATAGTTTTTTGAAATAAAACATTTTTTATGGATACAAGCGTGACCGATGTTTCGAACACTTTACAGCGGTCATGGTTACGGGAGTATAGTCTTCCCGAAAACGCCATAGAATTCGTAAAAATATTTTTTTTATTACTTATGGTGGCAAACGAGGTAGCAGCACACCTGATGGTAAGTGTCATTGCCGCTCATGGACCTTTGCTATAACCAAGACTAAGCTGCTACCTACCAACACAATCCTCATACCCACCCAGTCGGGCTTCCGGCTCTCTCGCTCACCAAACGAAGCGCAATAGCACATTACTATTACTCAGACGTCGATCTGCTGCGGGAGTGTGGTACTACCCCGGACGGACCGGCCCGCGGCTGTAGACAGAGAACTGTCAACAGCGTGTGTCTACAACTATTTCAAATTTATATTATTTATATAAATTTATATATATTATAGTTTTATTATCTGATATAGCCCTATATCTGATATTATTAACTGATATAGCCCGAAGAATTAGCGCGTTGAAGTGGCAATGGGCAGGCCACATCGCTCGACGAACCGACAACCGTTGGGGAAGAAAGGTCGTCGAGTGGAGACCACGAATCGGACGGCGCCGCGTAGGACGACCCCCCACTAGGTGGACTGACGACATTATCAAGGTCGCAGGAAACCGCTGGATGCAGGTGGCGCGGGACCGTGTTGAATGGCATTCTCGTGGGGAGGCCTATGTCCAACAGTGGACGTTTACGGGCTGATGGATGGATAGTTTTATTTCAAATGTGTAATACTCGCATAAATATCAGAAATATATTGTTGTTCTGAGTTTGGGTGTAAAGGTCGCCCAATCCGTTCGGGTACGCATTATATAGTACAAAGAACTTTAATTCTCAAGCTCGTGTCTCTTTCAAAATAGTTTTCTTCAGTTAATTCTGTAACTAATAGATAAGAGTTTTCGTCATGATGGGAGATAATTTGACCAACGTCTACCACGTTGGATTTGTGAATCTTTTTCCATACATCAATTAATCATATAGAGCGAAGAGTGAATGCGGGAAATAGAGTGAACGGAGCGTTGGGGCAACTTCTCGGCAGCCACCACCTCAGCCAGAAGGCACGTGTAGCAATACATAACGCAGTGCTTGTCCCAACATTACTGTATGGAAGCGAGAGTTGGGTATGCAGAAAAGAGTATGAAAGTAAAATTAATGCGGTCGAAATGCGATCTCTGCGGAAAATCTGTGGAGTTAGGCTGACCGACCGCATTCGTAACGACGACGTAAGAGAGCGAGTAGGTATGAAAGAGAGTATTGGTGTAAAGATGCGAAAGGGAATGCTCCGATGGTTCGGACATGTGGAAAGAATGCCGAACGAACGTCTGGTTAAGAAGATATACAATGCGAAAGTGGAAGGATGTAGGTACCGAGGGAGACCGAGACTAACCTACCTAGACCATATCGGTCATGTACTGAAGGAAGGTGGAGTCAAGAGTCTCCGAAACCGGCGAGCGTGTATGAAGAGAATTATGAATGTTGAGGAAGCGAGTGAAGTATGCAGAGATAGAGTTCTCTGGCACTCTGTTCTCTCTGCCTACCCTGCAAGGGATATGGCGTGATGATATGTATGTATGTAATTAATCCAGCTGCAAACGTTCATTGTTGGACATATACCCCTCCAAGGGAAAATAATACTATAACCTGATGGTTACAGTATACGCTGGGCTAGCGTGGTGGCGATAATATTTGCTGTTATGTTTTTGTCGGGAGATTGCATCTCTTCATCTTCTTTACAAACCCTTGGCAATTTGTGCGATTGATATGGGCAAATACAATGGAATGATAAATTGCTTTCCTAAATCCATTACTTAAAGAGTAATCACACACAACGGGGCCTTCCATCAATAAATGAAAACTTTTTCTTAATTATTGGTTGGTTATTGGGTGATCTATGTGATATAACATCTATGCAAGAGAAGGAAAACTCGAAACAAAACCCTATACCAACACGTCTCACCAGCGTGGTATAGTAGGTCAATTTATCTCCCATTATGGAGGAGGCTCAAGCTCAACAGCGGGACATATATGAGCTGAGATGATAATGATAATGATGAAATTAAATTTTATATCATCAGAGGATACTTATAGTACCTGCAGACCAACAGCAACAACGTTACGCAAAGGTAATGCCTGTTCAGGACAGACAGTTTTCCGTGATGACTTCAATATAATTGATCCAGAACTTTGGCAAATCCAGCAGTACATTCCATTTTATTCTACGGTAAGAATTATTACATTACATATTGGTCATGTCCATGTGTCCATTCCGTGTGGTGACGGAGTAAGAATACTATTCACCACCCCATACCTTACCCATGGGTGATCGTAGGAGACCACTAAGTGATATAAAACGCATATAACATCTATGCGAGAGAAGGAAAACTCGAAGCAAAACCCTATACCAAGGCGTCTGACCAGCGTGGTATAGTAGGTTAATTTCCCTCCTATTACGGAGGAGGCCCGAGCCCAAAAGTGGAACAATATGATGATGATGTCTATGTTTTATAGTGGTAGTAGGGCCACATTTCACCTGTGGCCCACCCGCAATGCGTAGAGAGGTATGTTGTAGGGCGGGTCTACGGGGTCGTGCGCCGCTTCTCCTGTCGCCCCGGACGGATTAGCCGGGCGTGACCGTTCCGTAGCCCGCCGCCAAAAAAAAAAGAAAAAAAAAAGTAGGGCCACATTGCTGACAGTTTTCTGTCCGCAGTCGCGGGCCGGTGGTTTATCTGGGATAATACATTCTCGCAAAAAATTTACGTCTGAGCAGTGGCAATGTATCATTGCGCTTCGTTCGGTGAGCGAGAGAGCCGGCAGCCCAACTTTCTGAGTGAGTTTAGGGTTTTCATTAGTTACCTATGGTATTGAAAACACTTACTACTATGGTCCATAGGCAGTAGTTACTACTGCCTATGGACCATAGGCAGTAGTAACTCTTACCATAAGGTGTGCTACTTGCTCTTTCGCCACCATAAGCAATAAAAGTTTTTTTATTATGGACATCAGTAAAACTATTGGGTTATTCAACTAGTCTAGCCTATATTAATTTTATACATTAGTTTATTTATGTCTATTATTGAACAAGGGCCTGCTAAGAATAATGTAATAATAATTACGCTTGTCAGAAGACTTGAGTAACACAATATGATACCAGTATTACAGAAGAATCTACATCATTATCATCATCACAGTCCATAAATGTCCCACTGTTGGGCTCCGGCCTCGGAGGGAAATTAACCTACTATACCGCGCTGGTCAGACGTGTTGGTATAGGGTTTTATTTCGAGTTTTCCTTCTCTCGCATAGATGTTATATGCGTTTTATATCCCTTAGTCGCCTCGTACGATCACCCACGGGTAAGATATGGAGTGGTGAATAGTATTCTTACTCCGCCACCACACGGACAACGGTACAGAAGAATACTGCTGCAAAATTCTTCAAGTGAGCTCTCAATAGGTTTTTTTATTGCTATGGTGGCAAACGAGCAAGCAGCACACCTGATGGTAAGTGTCACTGCCGCTCATGGATCTTTGCAATACCCTAGGCCGCTGCGAACCAATAAAACGCCGAATTCACCCAGTTGGGCTTCCGGCTCTCTGGTTCACCGAACGAAGCGTAGTAGCATATTACCATTGCTCAGACTTCGATCTTCTGCGAGAGTGTGGTACTAACCCGGACGGACCGCCCCACAGCTGTAGGTAGAGAACTGTCAAGAGCATGGTTCTACTACTAATCTTTTTTACTAATTATACAGTAAGTAAAACGTGGTGAAATACTCTATTCTTAACTCGTCATTATTGTCGTATTTTAGTGGCAAAATGACTGACTGGATTCGTAGAAAGAGTCTATATCTCACATCATAACTACGTAGGCCATTTTTGCAATTTGTACTCCCTCAGTATTACTCCCTTCTCCGTCGATCACTCATAGTATCTGTTTTTGCACTTGCCTATTGACTATGCGTGTCAAAATAAAATATTCGTTTACCAACAGGAATACCCATTTGTTTCTTACCAATCATTGATGTCCAATAAACCAACAGTTTCTGCAATTGGTGGTAGCCTGCGTATAAGAGTGAAACTTCAGCAAAATGAAACGGGATATAACGAGGCATCAATTTATAATGGCACGTTAAATCTGCTTGAAGGGTAAGTTTAAAAATGTTGCGGTACTGGTGACCAGTTCTATAAGTGGAGAGGGTAACAGAACAAGTTATCTAATATCACCTAAACTCAAAGGAGAGTCCAAATCAAGGCTAGTCAAAAATAAATGTTAATATTAAAGATGGTTATTAAAATCAAGTTCCTGGTGTCAGTGGTCTGCTCACGAGGCCTCTAGAGTTTGTATGACGATTTTCACTAAAGCTATGAAATAGTTTGGGTAATAAAAACAAAATCATTACTTAAATCATCATCAATGTTTGTTCTTATTATTATTGGAGTTTACTCCTTAAGAATCGATTTTCATATAAGGCGCGATCTGGGTATGAGAATTTGAGGAGTAAAATCTAGTGATCGGATGGTCTCGTTACGTTTTTGGTGCACAACCTATTCTGCGCACCTTTCACTTTCTGACGTGAGATAATACGTCACTGAACAGTTTTAATAAATGTAAATAAAAATATATATATTATTTTAGTCAAATGAGCTTTTTTTGCGCCTGTTTTGATAATCGTACTTAAGGAGTAAACTCCAGTCGTGCGTCGGAGCTGACACACACACTTTTTTTTATCATCATCATCATAATCGGCATCACAGCACTTTCAAGACATCAACACAGAATGATCTGATTGATTAACCAGCCGGGCAAGCAGCCCATATGAAGAAATCGGTACTGGGGGTAAGCCCAAACGCAGATTATCTCCCCGGATGATTCCGTTGAGGTCTAAAAAAACACATTAACATTAAATAGTATTTACAGTAAATATATATCAAAAGCAACATTTGAAAAAAAATAATTTAATTTTCCTATTGTGTTACAGATGTACATCGTTTCCTGAATCTTGCAGGATGGAAGCATGGGGTGCAAGTATATTACCACCCATCGTTACTGGTAGAATCACGTCTAAATTCACTTTCACGTACGGAATTGTGAACGTAAAAGCTAAACTGCCTCAAGGAGACTGGTTATATCCAGGTTTAAAAACAGCTATTGATATTTTTATCTTTATTTGCAGGGTTATTTAGTTTAGCTTGGACGAAATCAAGCACAGCTTTCGGATATGTAAATAAAAGAACTGTATATAAAACATGTTTCTATCCATCCATTACGTCATAGTCCATTACATAGATCTGTCAATGGAAATGATCGTCAGCATAACGCTTAGCAGACAAGTTGGTGGTTGCAGTTGATATTAAAATTTTCTCGAAAAATGCTGCTTGGTAACTTCTCAACTGATTATACAACTCTCAGAAGCAAATAGGAGGTGATGACATCTTGTATTTGAAACTCATCACCACACCACATGACTGTGGAGAATCATGCATATAATAATTATATATATATATATATATATATATATATATATATATATATATATATATATATATATATATATATATATATATATATATATATATATATATATATATATATATATATATATATATATATATATTATATATATTATTTAGATTGGAAAGATATATAATCCGACATAAAAGGTCCAAAATACGACGATTAAGTTTCAAATATTAATAGCGAGAAAATTTTACATTTTATCACTGTTTAAAGCAATTATAAAAAATTAAAGCTTTTATGTATCACCGTCACCATTTTATCATCATACCGCTCGACTTTGGGTTCATCAATTGCACGTAAAAACATTATGATCATCAACTGTACGTTTTCAGCGATCGTTTCTCTAACGTACATACATCCTGTATGTACATGTCCTGTATAGAAAAAAATTGAAAAGTACAAAATAACTTAAAATACTATCATTTGTATGTGCTATCTATTGATAGGTTTGAATTCGGTGCAAAGCCCTAAACAAAATTATAAACAGCTTACTTACTGTTATGAAATTCCTACACTAAAGATACCGACACCGGCACCGACTTCAAACCTATCAATAAATAGCACTATCAAATGATAATATTTTAAGTTATTTTTTACTTTTCAGTTTTTGAAGTTGGTTTTTTTAAACGAAGCTTTTTTTTTTTTACTTTTTAGTGTTACAGACACACATAGGTTGTTCTATTAGCGGGGCTTGAGTTACTCGTTCATTTGACGCACATACTTAATGTTAATTTTAGACTTATATGGTTTTCTCATGGGTGCCATTGTCAGAATTGGACCAAATTGTAATGGGACCACACGGGAGGCATCAGTTTTCAAATAAAAAAAGAATCATTAAAATCGCTTCGCCCAGTCGAAAGTTATGAACTAACAAACATAAAAAAAGAAACATGCAGACGAATTGAGAACCTCCTCCTTTTTTGAAGTCGGTTAAAAACAGTTGTATTTGGCATAAGAAAAATTTCAATTTCAATAAATAAAATATGTGACTATTTTTGTTTGCAGAAATCTTACTGGAACCGTTTTTAAAGAAATACGGCAGCTCCCGTTACCGATCAGGTGTTATAAAGATTGCCTCAGCACTCGGTAACAAAGTATTACAAAGTTCTACCCTAACAGATTATTCAAATAAGGTACTAAACATATATTATTCTATTGGTTTTATCCAAATTTATATGGTTTCGGCAAAATAGATCATCTTACCCTATATAAAAGTATACGATGTTTATAACTCAGCAACTATAATGTGCCTATATAAAGTGTTTTCTATATTTGTAGGTATCAAAAAAAAAGAATAAAGAAGAAAAAATATAAGAGAATAATAATATCCCTTGCAGGGTAGGCAGAGAGAACAGAGTGCCAGAGAACAATATCTTTGCATACTTCACTCGCTTCCTCAACATTCATAATTCATTCATCCTTACTATTAATTATAATATACTTTTTTTCTGTGTGGTGACGGATTAAGAATATTAACCACCCCCTGTGGGTGATTGTAAGAGACGACAAAGGGAGATAACTCGAAAGAAAACCCTATACCATAACGTTTGACCAGCGTGGTATAGTAGGTAATATTTTTGCCATTATGGAAGAGACTCAAACATATACGAGCTGAGATGATGATGATGATATAATATATGTATATAGATTTTATCGTCATTATATACGCATAAAATCTACATAGATTTTGACAAAAAAAAATCTATCCCTAGGGAAAAGTCCTATCTATCTTAAAAAAAAATACAGTACACTAAGGACTATCCTTGTATTGCGGCGAACTTGACAAATATGTAGGACGTGTGTCCTACATATTTGTCAAGTTCTTACACTATTACTCAGAATAACAATTTCGAATCATACAAAATATTGTCCAACGTGGCGATCGAACCCGGCTATGGTTAAATACCACAATACCTAGCTGTACAGTCAACAGTACTTTTTTTTTCTGGATAAAGTGGTGTACCTACCTTTTGCTGTGTACTTCATAATTAGTATGCAAAAATGACAAAATAATTAAAATTATATTAATTAGAATGACTATGATAAAAATTCATGATCATTCAATTATCGAGCTCCTATTTGGTTAGTTTTAATGATGGCAACTGACAGATAAAGATTTATTTTCTTTAAAATACCATGTTCTTCTAAACACCTTAAATATCAACCCCGTTAAGCACAGAAGTCATCTATAATGGGAGGGAAATTGGCCTACTACACTGTTTATTAAAGGAATCTGTTAGCTTCTTTTTGAAGTGAAATTTTTTTATCGACGTATGGAAGATATTTTTTATTATTATAACGTTTTTCTGTTACGCGCCATTTTTATTTATTTAGAGAGAGAGAATACACTGTTGCTTGATGTACACAAATGAGATTTAAAAATTAGTTTACCAAAGTTTCACTTCTGATATGTGTATTTTTTTGTGGGTGTGTGTGACTTAGTTGTATGCCGCAGATGGCTATGACAACTTTACCCGAACTGTGGGTGAGCGCTAAGGACTCTCAAGCCGATTATTAGCTTCTATTTCTAATTTTTATTTACATCAAGCAAAATACTTCGAACAAACTAAGTCTCTGGAATTTGTAAAAGATTCGGTATTAATAGCGCTTGTTCCAGGTGCTTTTTGGTGGACCGATCGTGGATTTTCAATGCCGGGATCTATTTTTAAAACGCGAAGTACTAAACACGGGCAAGAAATGGAGTGATGATTTCCACGTTTATAGTCTGCGATGGGAACCAGGTAAATAACAGATAGGTAGAACAGAAACTTTTGTGATATTATTTTACAGATATATGCATGTATGCTTAATTTTTCATTGGACTGCTATAATCACCACGCTTTATAGTTTGATTGGTGATCGAATTGATCCGTAACTGAATTAGATACACATGTAACTAGCAGCTGCCTATAAGATGACGTTAAGAAATCAATATGTTACCACTTTTTACCTTTTATGGGAGCCACAAAATGATTGATAAGAGCAGGAAGATGATAGGAATGATAGGAAATTGATTTTCTTTCTTTCTTTTACCCAAAAGTACTTTTTGTTTTAAGTTTAACGAAATATACTTTGTGTCTGCTATATTATTATTTGTAAAGTCACTTGCGATAATAATTTAGTCGTACCTACCTACCTACGTTTCAGGGTTGAAATGAATTAGGAAAATAAATTATTTTTGCCCCTAATTTGTTCGGGAGTGTCGTAAGAGATGAATAAGAGATATAAACAGGAGGTAAACATCATTACTAGAAAATCCGAGATAAAACTGCAGCCCGTAACGAGCCAGATTGGTATAGTAGTCCAATCTCCCCACAATTTTAAAGAAAATTCTTCTGAAGTAATATAAGGTAAAGAAAAATCATTTTGCTACTTTTTTGCCATTCAAATTATTTTTTACCTTTTATTGATTGAATTTTTATTGCAGATCGAATATCCTTATCGGTAGACGGCAAAGGTTGGTTGTTGTTAGAACCGGAGAATACGCTGCATAATCTTTTGCCTTCACAATGTGAAGAAGCGCTCAGCTCGTCGCTAGATTCTAACAATAAAATGGCACCGTTCGATGAACATGTGGGTATAATATTTTATATGGTGATACTGAATTCTATTTTCGTTTAGAATAAATTAAACGCAGTTAATGGTAATTATTAGCGGTAGGACCACGATGTTGACAATTTCTGTCTACAGCCGCGGGCCGGTCCGTCCGGAGTAGTACCACACTCTCGCGGAAGATCGATGTCTGAGCAATGGCCATGTGCTATTGCACTTCGTTCAGTGAGTGAGAGAGCCGGAAGCCCATGGGGTGGATTTGTATTGGTAGGCAGCAGCTTAACTATTAACCCTTATAAACTAATATAGCAAAGGTGAGCGCTAGTGACACTTACCATCAGGAGTGCTCCTTGCTCGTTTGCCACCATAAGCAATAAAAAAAAAAGAAAAATATGTTAAAACCCGACTGAGAGGTGGAAAGCCCGAAATATACTCTACACCAATCTGCCTTATGAGCACTTTATAGTAGGTCAATGATACTCCAACTGTAAATGAATCTCTAGCTCAGCAGTGGACAATGTATGTGGATGTAATGGATAATGATGACGATGATGAAACTCTACAAGAGCCATATTGTAAAAAAAAAAGATTAATTTCTTTTAAAGTCCTTGTTGAATATGTGGAGATGTTGTGAACAAAAAAGAACGAAGGAAATAAAATTATTAATGCTTTACGGAAGGGATACAACAAGTGAAAAATGATTTTCACAAGTGGGATTCAAACTCACACCTATTGGAAATCCGTGTAAGTGGCAGCACGATTGGAACGGATTTCCGAGCGCGGGTTGGAATCCCACTTGTGACAATCATTTTTCGTTTCGTAATCGGGTTTTTATAAATAATCAAGCATATTAAATGCTCATGAGCCAAGAGTCTCCAAAACCGGCGAGCGTGTATGAAGAGAATTATGAATGCTGAAGAAGCGAGTGGAGTATGCAAGGATAGAGTTCTGTGGCACTCTGTTCTCTCTGCCTACCCTGCAAGGGATATGGCGTGAAGATATGTATGTATGTATGTTAAATGCTAAATTTCAGTAATTTGAGACAACAAGTGTTTAAAATATTAACAACCAAGATACCATTTAACAGTGAGGCCATAGTTCTCTTGAATGCGACGATTTGACTTACTGACGGACAATGATTAATATGAAGAGTCTAGACGTGAAGAAAATTGTATCTCGACACTGGCGACAATAATGGCTCGAACAAGTAGCTGAACGCCAATACAAAAAAAGAAGAAGACGATTTCATTTTCATTAATTTAGTTGAAGCTTATTCTTTATTTACGAATGCAATAAGGAATTTCTGTGTGGTGACGGAGTAAGAATACAATTCACCACCCCCTATCTTACCCGTGGGAGATCGTAAGAGACGACTAAGGGATATAAAACGCATATAACATCTATGCAAGACAAGAAAAACTCGAAACAAAACTCTATACTAACATGTCTGACCAGCGTAGTATAGTAGGTCAATTTCCCTCCCATTATGGAGGAGGCTCGAGCCTAACAGTGGGACATATATAGGCTGACATACAATAAGGAAACGTCCCCAAACTACGTACCCCTTTTTTTTACAATTTTAACAAATCTGTGATCACAAATGTATGCAGCTAAGATTTAATTTTGTTTGCGTGATACTTTTGAAGACACCCTCCCCGCTTACGCAGATCTTATGTATGGGTACGTTCTCTAAGGTTACGCATTATCTTAGGTGATCCATCAGCTGATTTTTCAACACTCACAGGCATTTGCCCAAGGTGGCAACATTAATCCACCGAAGACAAAGATCGGGTACCGCTGGCCCGCTCGCACGGCGAAGAGAGGAGTTGCACGGTGAATCTATGGGGTCACGTGCCGCCTCTTCCATCACCCCGGACCTATTTGGTGGGGCTAGACGCATCCATAGCCCACCGCAAAAAAAAAACAAAGGTGGCAACATTACTACCTCCATAGTCCACAGCAAAAAAAAAACAAAAAAGCTGGCTACATTACTACGTGGGTTAATATCACTAGCAGTTTTATGACTACTAGTGTGGACTGATGACAGATTCTTAACATAAATAGTCTTAACTTCAGTTCTAATCAATCATGATTACAACCTATATATAGCCCACTATTGGATTCAGGCCTCCTCGATTGTGGGAGGGAAATCGATCATACTGGTACGACGACGACGACGCTGGTCAAATGTGTTAGTAGACTTTTATGGCAAGTTTCCTTTCTCTGTCACCCATGTTATCTGCATATTCTTTAGTTGGCTTTTACGACACCCACAAGAAAAAGATGGAGTGGTGAATTGTATTCACCTAAAACTTTGCTAATAAAAGAAAAAAATACATAAAGAAATAATTTTGCTTCTAATCTGCAGTTTCAACTTACTTTGGGAATGGGTGCTGGCAGTATTACGGAATTTCCAGACGATGTGACTACAGCGGGTGGTCGTTCTAAACCTTGGGCGAACGGCAGCAGGAAAGCCATGCTCAACTTCTGGAAGGATAAGGAGGCTTGGCTGCAAACATGGAACCAACCACAATTGCTTGTAGATTATGTTGAAGTAATTGCCTTATAGGTTTTAATAAAATTATAGAGTAGATAATACAACTTATTTTATAAGAAAGATATCACTGTTTTACACAGGGCCGGCTTTACCTATAGTGCAGAGGGTGCGGTGCACCCGGGCGCCGGGTGTTAGGGGGCGCGGCATCGGGTGCCTAACCATCTATAGTCGTAGTGGATGCGTTATTTGACCGGTTTGGGTAGGTTGCTTTGTCGCCATGCTCACTGTTACTTCATAATGCGACCGCGTTTACCTGATTTTGTGTCAAAAACTTTCAAACTATTCCATTTTTTTTCACGAATTTTGATACAAGAGGGCGCCAGGTAATTGATTGCACCCGGGCGCTGCATGTGCTAGAGCCGCCCCTGGTTTTACATTTAGTCTTCATTAAAAATAAAATTTCATGATTATTTACTTAGTGGAATTTTATTTAATTTATTACGTCGCTGTAACAAGATATCAGAAATAAGTAAACAAGAGTATCAGAATGAAGATGATGGCCGAGAGGTAATCAAATCTCCGGTGAATGAGTCAGCGGCCCCGTCGGTGACCAGGGAGGAAGAAATGCTAACATGTTCACCTCCTCCCAGCGCTCTGAATGACGACATGACTTAGCCAGATGGCCAAGCGTTGGAGTGTCGGAGATCGAATGTCAGTAGACGATCTCTCCGGCACCTTGTTAAAGCGCAGAAGAAGGCCGCCGAAGGCTGTATTTTAGTGGGTATTCCGATCGAGTAGGTGGCCGGCGAGTAAGTCACCAGCGGAGGATAGTGCGTAAATGAATTTCCACAGCGTGATCAAAAAGGTAACCAAATACATCGATTTACAAAGATTTGGATTTCCCCTTAGTACAACAGGAGAGCATCGATTCTACGCTGAGATTAAAACTTTAAAACATTCAAATAAATTTAATAAATATTTAAAACTCTATAATAAATAACATTATGCAGTTTAATCCAAAATATAATTTTCTAAAATTTGACCTCGGAGTCGAGCGATATAGTTAGTTCAGTGGCTTAAGTTCGCACCCGCCATATTGCAAATCTTTCTCGTTTCGAGCATAGCAACCCAAGCATAATATCAATTTTATTATTATACAGACTTTATGACCTATTACATAATCGATCATTGTAAGGTTTGGATTATAAGTCTTCATAGCGAAGCAGGTAAATAAATCTATTTTAATAAAATATATGTTGGGACTAAAACCTAATAAAAACAACAAATTTCTTGAGGCTATAGTAGAGGTTGGTTAAAACATCATAGGTGTATACAATTTAATTTAATTTTCATTTAAACAAGAATTGAGCACAGCAAATCACCATCAACATTCTTTTGCTCTTATCCCAACTATTTGGGGTCGACGCAATATGTCCTCTTTTTCCAAACAGCCCTATCGGACATCATCTCTGTAGTCACTCACTGTCTATCAATATCATGCTTTACGCAGTCCATCCATCTTTTCCTTGGTCTCCCTTTACCACCTAAAGCTTTCAACATTCATACTTAAAACCTTCTTCTTAACATTGCTTTCATCCCATCTCATTACATGTTCATACTAGCGTTTGACCTGTCAAACGCTCACTCCTTAACTTATCCGTCACTGACGCCACTTTCCAACATTCTCTTATACGCTCATTCCTTATCCTACAGCAAATCATCTCATCATCATCTCAGCTCATATATGTCCCATTGTTGGGCTCGAGTCACCTCCATAATTGGAAGGAAATTGACCTACTATACCACGCTAGTCAGACGTGTTGGTACAGGGTTTTGTTTCGAGTTTTCCTTCTCTTGCAAAGATGTTATAGGTATGCGTTTTATATCCCTTAGCCGTATTTTACGATCACCCACAGGTAAGATAGGGAGTGATGAATTGTATTCTTACTCCATCACCATACGGAAAGCATTCAGCACAGCAAATCGTTGAACGTAATTATTATTAAGAATATAATCTCATCTCTTGACCTCATAAATGACATTTATAATCAAACAAATTATACATATATTATTTATAAAATATAATATAAATAAATAAAGCGATTCGCTTTCAAAAAATAGTATGCTTATTCATAGATAGGTTTTAATGAGACTTTAGACCCTTGTCCGTTAGAAACCAGTTGCAAGATGTCGGCCGTAAAGATAGGACGCGTGTACATTTATTTGTTATTTATTCCGCTAACGTGTGCTCTTTACGAAATACCCGATGTGACTATACAAGCATTGAAACCAAAAGGTCTTAGAGTTTCAATACCAGGTCAGTAACCTTTTAACAACGTCTCGAAATGCATTTTGAATACTGAACTTTTATTTATGTTAGTTCAATGAAATGTTATTTTTTTTAAATAGATCTTTTAATATCACAAATGTTTATTATATATATATATATATATATATATATATATATATATATATATATATATATATATATATATATATATATATATATATAAGTATAACTTAACAATTATTAGAATGAAGTAGTTGAAAATTGTTATTTCGTTATTATTATTTAGATTTTATTGGTTACTATAGTATTATAAGTATTATATACCGTATATGTTCACCATTCCCCTACTCTTATCCCAATTAGTTGGGGTCGATACAATATGTACTCTTCTTTCATAGTAAATATTGTAAAAGTTATTGGCAATAGTTTTCTGACCGGCCGCCTGCCAGACGTCAACCCTCCTTAGGAATGTAATTGTTGACCAAACGGCATCAGATGGAGTTGGCCCAGGTCGTTATAAGGCTCTTAGTCGTCTTTTACGACATCCACGAGCAAAGGGTTGGTAGTATTCGTAACCGCTACCGCTAACTAATACAAGAGTCAATAAAATATTTACTGTGCTTAAAATTAATTTTACTTTATTTAAACGAATACTGAGGCTTTTATACTTCTAGTTTTTATAGTGGTAGAACCTCACTGTTGGCAGTTTTCTATCTACAGCCGCTGACCGGTCCATCCGGCCATTTTGAGTACCATACTTTTGCAGTAAATCGGTATCGGGATCGAATCGGTTTGGGGTTTTAAATAATAAACAGCAGTCTAGTTGTACTCCCTCAATGGTTCATGGGCTGCAGTAACACTTTTCGTCAGGCGCTTGCTCGTTTGTCACCATCGGAAATTAAATAAATGCTATTATTTGACAAGAATTCTTAACATATGGAAGGAAATATGTAGATATACTATACCACTCTGATCAGATAATAAGGTTTGACTTTTGTTTGCAGTTTTCTTTCTCTATTAGTGATATAGACTACACATCGCTTGCCCGGAAGAATAGTGTCACAACTCTAACAATTACAATTTGCATTATATTTACAATTTTCTATGGTGGAGGGGTGTTAATATTATAAGTTCACCTTATCAACTCTTCTCGTCATTCTTAAGGATATTATGCTGATGTTTGTGCATATGGAATCGCTGCTGAACCGAGCTGAAAAAAAGGAAATACTTATATGGCCTCTCTTGAAAAATTTAGCTTTTTTGAATTGTGACACTATTCTTCTGGGCAAGCGATATCTACATTAATCATTACAAGCGTCTAAAGGAACATGAAAGATTATATTTTTATTACATCTTATACGGATATCACTATTTACGTCCGCGATTTCGCTTTAATCCGTATTATGTCCGTGTGGTGAGGGAGTAAGTACACAAATCACCACCCCCTGCCTGTTGGTAATCGTATGAGACGACTAAGGGATATAAAGCGCATATAACATCTATGCAAGAGAAGGAAAACTCGAAACAAAGCCCTATACCAATACGCCTGACCAGCGTGGTAGTAGGTCAATTTCCCTCCCATTATGGAGGTGGCTCGAGCCCAAGAGTGGGACATATGTGAGCCGAGATGATGATAATGAGTATTTGCCAAGATAACAGTAATTCGTGGGCTATACAAGACTATAAATAATCTCTTTTATTAGTGGACCACGCTGTTGACAGTTCTCTGTGTACAACCGCGGGCTGGCCCGTCCAGGGTAGTACCACACTCTCGCAGAAGATCGATGTCGGAGTAATGGCAATGTGCTTGTGCGCTTCGTTCGGTGAGCGAGAGAGCCGAAAGCCCAACTTGGGTGGGTTTAGGGTTTCTATTGCTTTAGGGTTTATATTTGGTGGGCAGCGGTCTAGCTATGCCCTTGGTATTGCAATGGTCTATGGGCGGCAGTACTATTTACCACCAGGTGTGCTGCTTGCTCGTTTGCCACCATAAGCAATAAAAAAAGAGTCAAATTGCATTCTGTAATTCTGAAGTAATTAACTAAGAAAATCATTTTATTTAAATTTTCATATCAATGTATTCACATTTTCGTATTAATAGTTAATCAGTAAGATTATTGCTTCAAATATTGTAGAAATAATATTCTTTTCGTTCTTTTTCAAAATCCCACTAGTTGGCACGAAATCTCCTCGGGAAAGGAAATTAACTACATCACGCTAGACAGACGGTTTGGCATCTTTTATTTGAAATTTTCCTTGTTATTAGAAAACAATACTGTGCTATCCAAATTAGGGCTGAGTTTGATATACTTTACATACATTAATTCCATATTTGTAAAGTCCTCCACAGTACAAGAATTGGATTTCATTTTTTCCTAACTCCTGTTCTTCTTGTGTATTTGTTGCGGGTTTCCAATTCAATTAAAAGTGTTTTCTGGGACTTCTTAAGTGTCAAACCTCGGTGTCTTTTACGGAGACCATTATGAACCTTAGCTTACAAACAGTAAGTTTTACAGTGGTGGGAATGTGTGGTAGGATTAGTCCCAATTAAAGAAAAAAGAACAGGAAAAGGAGCCTTAGTGCAGAGTGTTGTTATTAAAAAAAAACTTTCATTTGTTAAGTCCAACATTTGCACCGGCCACAATTAAGTAACAAAGAAATAACATTAAAATGATAACTGTGTTTTGTTATTATATAGTACATTATCACTCGCTGGTCAGTTATATCAGCGCTTGACCTTATAGGTTAACGAAATCACGGCTATAAATGCAATTTGAATATTCTTCAATTATAAAATGCTATTAATCCATAATTCTCCATGACGTGACGTGGTAAGAATAATATTCACCACACCCTTTCTAACCTATGGATGTCGTAAAAGACGACTAGAGGCCACCGCATGAGAACGATACCCCGACAGCGAAAACTACTGGGGCATCGACTCAAGAGGATACCCGTGAGGGTAAACCGCCGGACAGGCTACCGAAGAGAAAGACCGGGTGCCGGTGGCCCGCCCGCTCGGCTAAGAGAGGTACGTGTAGGGTGGGTCTATGGGGTCGTGCGCCGTTCTATCTTTTTTTTATCAATTTACTTCATTCAAAGGTGGTATAGTGAACTGAAGTACTGGTTCCATTACTACGCAGGACAAATCTTTGTATGACCCACAATGCATCAAGTTATATTTGGTGGATCCTCGCTGCTGATAGCTTTCTATGTATAGCCATATATGGGTTGGATTACACGAGTTAGTGCCACACTCTCGCAGATTTGCTGTTTCACATCGTTCAGTGAGCAAGAAAGGTGGCAGTTCTAATCTGGCTGTATGTACCTTTGATATGCCAGATGTCCATAAGCAGCCAAATACGGACTACTCTGCCTACAAAGACTGAAACCGATATTCTGGCGTATTCTGCCTCTGTTTATTGGGTGAACCACTGGATACGGAATTACTGTGACAGTTGCTAGTATCAGCGCCGTTGCTAGGGCAATAATTGACCACAAAACAGTAAATAGAATCATCGACTTAATATAGAGCTCTAAGTCAGCATTTAAAACACTCCTAACAATATTAGAATTCGTAGTATTCGTTTCCGTTATCATTTGTATTTGAATAATTAAAAAGTAATTCCCCTCATACCAATAATCGTTTCCTTAATTGGTTGTGTCATCATAAGTTCAAGATAAACAAGTTTTTTTGGATGTTTCGCGCGAGATGAATATATTTAATGTCAACAAAATAATGTTATCAAAGATTATGCGTAAGAGATTTTACAATTTAAACATATGATCGAAGGTTTTTTTTTTAAAGACAATACTAAGAAAAGAATCTTTGTATTGCGAAGAACTTTACATATCATTAACGCCACAAATTAAACCCAGACTCAGAATAACACGTTGTGGATCAAACAAAGGATTGTTCCGTGAGTGAATCGAACCCACGCTACTGGCATGGGAGATTGGTATTTTAACTACGCCATTTGTTTAGTCCAACAAATTATAAATATTTTAGGAAACGGTGAATAATTGTCCAAATTACTGAGATTTAGCATTTGCTATGTTATTTATAAAAACTTGTATACGAGCGAAAAATTATGGTCACACGTGGGACTCGAACCCACGTCTATTAGAAATCCATTGCAATCTTCCTACCACTTGGACAAATGAGAATAATATTATCTATCATTTTGGTGAAATAATTTAGTCCCACTTTGGCGTTTTCGATAATTGATCTAAAATTGTCTTTTCAGATGATCCTAAGGTAAACCTGTTCGTCTTCCAAGGCCATTTAAATCGGGCAATCGGCAAAACAGACGTAGGAAGCATCAAAGGAGAAGTGCTCGAAGCAAAGGACGGAAGATGGACTTTTGAAGATCCGAATTTGGAGCTGAAAGTGGGAGATATAATCAATTATTACGTAGTCGTATCGGCTGAACGTGCTGGTTATGTTAAAGATAATTTAAGCTTTACTGTAAAAGGTAAGTATCTTCAGCCACTATTGGTTTAAGTATCGTTAAGAAGGATAACCCCAAAATCGCCACGCCTAGTACACAGATAGCAATATTCCGTATCGTGACAGAGTATGAACACAATTCAACACCCTCTATCTCACCCATGGTTGATCGTGAAGACGACTAAATATTATAAAACGCATTTAACATTTATGCGAGAGAAGGAAAACTTGAAATATAACCAATCAATAGTGGTAGGACCACGCTGTTGACAGTTCTCTGTCTGCAGCCGCGGGCCGGTCCGTCCGGGGTAGTACCACACTCTCGCAGAAGATCGACATCTGAGTAATGGCAATGTGCTATTGCACTTCGCTCGGTGAGCGAGAGAGCCGGAAGCCCAACTGGGTGGTTAGCAGCTATAGTCTTGATTATAGCAAAGGTCCATGGGCGGCAGTGACACTTACCATCAGGTGTGCCGCTTGCTCGTTTGCCACCATAAGCAATAATAAAAAGAAACCTTATACTAATACGTCTGATTAGCGTCGTATAATATAGTACATTACTGTAGCGGCCAGCAAAAGAGGCATTGATGGTCGAACGTGGAAACGTGGGCCGAGGCGTAGCCGAGGCACATATACGTAAGTCTGTTAATTCCTAGTTGTGTCCAAGGCTTGTATAATGCTTTTTTCAAACAATGCGCGGAAATTAAAACTAAGTAGTACTAAGTGGAACTGTATACATGACGAACAACGAACAACATTTTTCACGTTCTAAAGAGTTCATTTGTTTTTTTTTTCATTACAAAACAGATTTCTTTTTTAAGCCAGTTCAAAATTGAAATAAAACTCTGATAAGTTGCCTATTTAGTTACCATATTTTGAAGTAACAAATAGTTCCATTTTTAAAATACACGATAGATATGAATTTACATATATATTTATTGGTATGGCCGCTAAAACACAACAGATATGGATTTTCATACATTTTTGCCGGCCGCTGCTCGCATGTATTTGGTCAGTACAGCAATTTCGATTTATCTTGAAGAAGGTTGTCAAAATAATGCTTAAATTTCCAAGCATGTTTGAGAAAAGGTAATATCCCTATAGGTTAATAGCCTTCCCGTTTGGAGAAAGCTGAAACCCAATGGTGAGACTTATATGAGCTGAAATGAATAGTAGACAGGTTGGCTCTTACAGTTCCTATTGTATTTTCCCTGAACAAAAACAAAACGGTAGGACTACCTACAGTGTTATTTTTTGAAGATAGCACCCAATAAGGCAATAATTCTTGCATAGTGGGGGACTTTACAAACTTATAATTGCCGGACACAAATAACACCCAGACTCAAATCAATCGTTTCGTCGTCAAAGTATTGTACTGCAACTATTGTCAAACCTATGATACTTCGCATGGTAGACCAATCTTGCCGGGCGGGCCACCGAAGTTAAAATCGAGTACCGGTGGTCCGCTCGCACGGCGAAGAGAGAAGGTTTTACGGTGGGTCTATGGGGTCACGCGCCGCCTTTTCCGTCACCCCGGACCGATTTGGCGGGGCGAGACGCATCCATAGTCCACCAATAAAAAAAAAATGGTAGACCAATCTTAATCACTACGTTACCTGAGCAGTATTTTGGTGATTTACCGGAAAAACCCAGCTTAATGAAATTTATAATATTTTTTAATTTCAGCTTTAGAAGATCGATTCAGTACAACAGATCCAGTTCCAACAAATCCAGTTCCAACAACAGGGGAATGCAAGCCGACGGCTACGAAATTGCGTGGTGGAGTAGCATGTTCCGGCCAGACGATTTTCGAGGAGAACTTCAACACGCTAAGAGATGACATTTGGCAGATAGAACAGTACATTCCAGTTTACTCAACGGTATAAATCGTTAGTGTTTTTTAAGACTACCAATTCCATCGTTCACGGTTTGATTCTTTTTTAAAGACTTGCTGCAAATCCTTATACAGCAAAGAATTTCACAAAAATGCAATTTACCATCATCATCATTATCTCAGCTCACGTATGTCCCACTGTTGGACTCAAATCTCCTCCATAATGGGAGGGAAATTGACCTGTTATACCACGCTGGTCAACGTGTTGGTATAGGCTTTTGTTTCGAGTTTTTCATCTTTTGCATAGATGTTATATGCGTTTTATATCCCTTAGTCGTCTCTTATGATCACTCACGAGCAAGATAGGGGTGGTGAATTGTATTCTTACTCTGTCAATGCACGGAAAAATGCAATTAATGGACGCATATTGCACCCAGACTCAGAATAATAATTTGTTAATAAAAAAATAGAATTACATTCTCCTACTCTTATCCCAATTACTTGGGGTCGATACAGTATGTACTCTTCTTTCATAGTACATATTGTAAAAGTTATTGGCAATAGTTTTATGACCGGCCGCCTGCCAGACGTCAACCCTCCTTGGGAATGTAATTGTTGACCAAACGGCATCAGATGGAGTTGGCCCAGGTCATTATAAGATAGAATTATCCTGCATGAATATAGAGACCACGACGCCGCTTAATTAGTATTCTCATGCTGATTTTCACTAACAACACTTAACTGTTAAGTGACACTTATGACCCGAAGTCAAGAAATCGGTACTAGTGATCGACTTAGTGGCGATGGAAACGGAATACAGTAGGTTAACAGGCACGGCCTGCCGTCACCCAGAACATTGAGAAGGGTCTGTTGAGATCGTAGGCTGCCAAAAAAGGGTTACAGGCTTACACTATATATTTGTGATAGGGTTATGTCAGGGCACACCCCACTCATTCCATCCGAAGCCACAGAAGGGCGACGTACGGTCTTAACCACCATGTTTTCTTCTTCATTCCTTACGGAAAGATGGAAGGGTAGCGTGCAGTCTTAACTACCGTCTCCCTATCACCATTGGGTCGACCACTAATAATGATTCCGTGACAGCCATGGCCGGCCCGAACAGGTTTACTCTGACAACAAAAAAAAAATTGTGTCATTCAACGGATATAATACAGGGTGTAAGGAGACCGCTCCCGAAAACAAAGACAGGTAACCCTACTAGTCCTACTTGTAATGATAGGCTAGAAAAAAAATCGATTCGGATGAAAAAAAAAATTTTTTTCACCACACGAGGTCGTTGAACTCTTAAACATATGATCGTGAGTTTTGAATAGATTGCGTCTTTTCTCATCTGAGTATAGTTACGTATTTTTTATCGAGTTATCGTTACATGGCACTGTCCTAATACGATGGAATGTGAAAAAAACTTAAAAATATTTGTGGAAAAAAAAATTTTTTTTCATCCTGATCGATTTTTTTTCATCCTGATCGATTTTTTTTCTAGCCTATCATTACAAGTAGGACTAGTAGTGTCACCTGTCTTTGTTTTCGGGAGCGGTCCACTTCCACCCTGTATACTGATATTTAAATCGCCTATCTTTATATACATAATTCTTTTGTACGTCTGTTGTCAGTGTCTCCTCCTCCTAAACGGCTAAACGTTTGTTTGCCTTGAATTTTTTTGTGTGTGTTCGAGGGGATTCGAGAATGGTTTAGATTCGTAATTGGACCCGGTAGGTGGCGCCGTTGTCGGTATGTCAAACGGATGGACCGATTAGGATAAAAATTTCTATGTATATTTCAATAGTTCCCTGGATGATTTTAAAACACAATTGTACCCGGTAGGTGGCGCTGCTGTCAGCATATCGATTAAACTTTTCCGGGCAAGACGACGTCTGCCGGGACAGCTAGTATTACCTAAAATCCAATGTCATAATTACTGCATATTACAAATATCTACAAGCAAAATAATATTACACATTTAGTAAGAAATTTTATATGTATAATTAATCATCGCACGAAATCATTAAAATAATGATAGCATTAAAATTATTTATGACTAAAAAGTGTCTAGGGACTTCTTTAAAGCATGATTCATGATATAATTAGTTCGTTGTAATCCGTTGTACTTGGAAATATTTACTTTTCATATTTACAGAAAGTGTATAATACTGTGCGGTCGATATTTCTGACAATTTATATTTCTAACAACGTTAAACTTAATATAGGTATCTTACTCAAATCATAAACGTCCCATTGCTGAGTTCTATATGAAGGAAATTAATATATTATAACCACGCTAAACATACATACATACATATCATCACGCCATATCTCTTGCAGGGTAGGCAGAGAGAACAGAGTGCCAGAGAACTCTATCCTGGCATACTACACGCGCTTCCTCAACATTCATAATTCTCTTCATACACGCTCGCCGGTTTCGGAGACTCTTGACTCCACCTTCCTTCAGTACGTGACCAATCTGATTTAAGTAGGTTAGTCTCAGTCTCCCCCGGTACCTACATCATTCCACTTTCGCATTGTATATCTTCTTAACCAGACGTTCGTTCGGCATTCTTTCCACATGTCCGAACCATCGGAGCATTCCCTTTCGCATCTTTACACCAATACTCTCTTTCATACCTACTCGCTCTCTCCACGCTAAAGCTAATTCTTAGTAAACATGTTACACTATTTTTTTTTATAAAAAAATTCATTAAAGAAATAATAATAATAGATAAACCCGATGGGTTTTTGCTCTTCTCAGTAGCAGTTACGTTACGATTCGTTAGTGGTTTGTTGGATTAATTTAAAATGTTACAAATATGTATGTGCTCTCATAGGGTTTATACATAATAAGTGAAATTGAATTGCCTGAACAGAGGGGTTGATTCAATATTTCTTTCCGTTGCATTATCAATTAATTGTCATCTCAGCTCATATATGTCCCATTGTTGAGCTCGAGTCTCCTCCAAAATGGGAGGGAAAGTGACCTACTACTTGTCAGACGTGTTGGTTTAGGGTTTTGTTTCGAGTTTTCCTTTTCTCGCACAGATGTTATATGCGTTTTATATTATGTAGTCGTCTCTTACGATCGGCATGGATGTCTAATACGCACGAGTTTAAGTCCTATATATGGCAAGCTTTATTCTGATTTTTTTATAAATAACTTGGCCTTTAATAAATAATAAAAAAAACTGGTTATTGAAATAAAACATGGCATGCTGAATACTAAATCTCATTCATTTAAATTTCACATTTCAGGAGTTCCCGTTTGTATCATACCAACGGTTATCTCAAGATCCAACAGTTTCAGTGGCAGACGGAAACCTTCGTATTATGCTAAAGCTACAGCAGAATCTACCAGGATTCACCGACGCTTCGATTTACACAGGATCACTCAATTTATTTAGCGGGTAAAGTTTTAACCTTATTCGTTTTCTTGCTAAAGATACTCATCATCATCATCATCACAGCCTATAAATGTCCCACTGTTGGGTTCGGGCCTCCTGCGTAATGGGAGGGAAATTAACCTACTATACCGCGCTCGTCAAACGTGTTGGTATAGGGTTTTGTTTTGAGTATTCCTTCTCTTGCATAGCTGTTATATATGTTTTATATCCCTTAGTCGTCTCGTACAATCACCCACGGGTAAGATATGGGGTGGTGAATTGTATTATTACTCCATCACCACACGGATAGCTGCTATGCTAAAGATACTACAGAGAGCAGATCTCTTTATTATACGTATTGTATGATGATGGTTACGACTACCACCAACTCTTACACTGGCAGTAGGTGTCGGAAAAGCCGACTAAGAGCTGTACCTCAACCTCAAACCAATGCTGTCTGGTCAACAATTACATTTCCAAACACGTTTTTTTTTTTTTTTTGTTCACGCTTTGGAAATGCTTTTGCGCACTAGCCCTCGCCGGTGACAGACGAGGGGGTGTGTGGGACTCGCCGGTCAGCTGGTTCGACCGAAATACCCATAGCCATCGACGACCAGCACCTGTCGCTGTCAAGCATCTTAGATATGATGGTCAACAACGACAGGTCTATTCCTATCACCGCCGACAGGTCGTGGCGCTGAGGCCCCCAGGCGGGACATACCTCTAGAGTGTGACGCGCATCATCAGTTAGCGCGCCACACTCATGGCATCAAACACGTTTGATGTCAGCTAGGTGGCGAGTTATATTACCAAAACTATTTGCCATATTTGTGGCAATATTGCACTGACTCCGAGTAATTAGGATAAGAACACGATGATGATGAAGAATCTTATAGAATCTTCCCTTCATTTTCAGATGTACATCTTCAGCTGAAGCTTGTATGAAAGATGCTTGGGGTGCGAACATTCTACCACCGGTGGTCAGTGGCAAAATTACCTCTAAAGGGTTTGCCTTTACATACGGAACAGTATATGTTAGAGCTAAATTGCCGCAAGGAGACTGGATATACCCAGGTCTGAATTTAATTTACCTTTTCTCTGCCGGAATCATTATTCATTTCAAAACAAAGTAGAAAATATTATCTTTGCCTTCTATGGTATTTCATGTAGTATTCGATATTATTATTATCCCACCAGATTAATAAATAATTATTTGCGTTATGAGGGATTTTATAAACATACAATGAAATAGCACAAATTACACCCAGACTAGAGAGAGAGAGAGTCATATGAGTATCGCGTATATTTTAAATGGGAATCGGGACACTCCACGCCTAGACATTCAGCTCGGAATGTCGCTCACTCAGACTGCAGTGCTATCTACGCTATCAACGCCATCTGTGAACGTAACTTAGTGTTAATACTTTCTCGATTAATTAATATAAGAAATTAAATTGAGGCTATCACAACTATTAAATTTATTCAAGGGAAAATTGGCAAAATGATGGCTAACTTAAGCTAATGCAGTCATTAAATCAAAAACTCAAAAGTTCATTAAAGTATCTCATCATCATCATCTTGCTCATATCCCAATTACTTGGGGTCGACGCAATATGTCATCTTTTTCCATGCGATGCTATTAGACAGCATCTCTGCAGTCACACCCTGTCTATCCATGTTATGCCTCACGCAGTCCATCCATCTTTTCTTTGGTCTTCCTTTACCCCTAAAACCTTCAACATTCATACCTAAAACTTTTCTCACAACATTACTTTCATCCCGCCTCTTCACACGTCCATACCATGTCAGCCGTTCACTTCTTAACTTTTCCGTCACTGGCGCAACTTTCAAACTTCCTCTAATGTGTTCATTTCTTACTTTATCCATTCTTGTCACACCACACATCCATCTCAACATTAAAGTTATCTGACACAATAAATATTTTAATATTTATCTTCATTCCTGATATTAACGTATTCAAATATAAAAATAAATATACAAAAGAAAATTATTCTCATATTTTTGTATGGAGAACATTTTGTACTGGATTATGCTTTTAAAATATGCACAGCCAAGGTATATTACTGAAATTTGACACACTTTCAGTAGAATAAAGACGGATCTATGTCGACTAGTAATTAAAACAAAACAATATTTATTTATAATATATTTTGACTTATAAACTACTTTCTATTAATTAGAAATATTATACCTAATAATCGAATTGAAACTCGTGATGACTAGGCAAAGCAACTATGTGAGCCATTGACTTGTGTGTGACCCGTCCCATACTTGCAAGCACTTGCGGTAGACCCATCGAGAATGGAAACGGCTATGAAATATCTCCAGACATATTTAGACATTTATTACTATTGATCTCCTAAATCAAGGCGACTAACTATGGACAAAAAAATATAGAACAAAAAATAATTATAAACATTGCAAGCAACAAGCAAGCAAACTTTTGAATTCCATAATAGTATAGATTATAAAAAAGTCAAATATTATTACAGAAATCTTATTGGAGCCGTTCTTAAAGAAATATGGTGGTACCCATTATAGTTCTGGTATCATAAAAATTGCATCTGCACGTGGTAATAAGGAACTGAGCAATGGCGTCACAGATTATTCAAATAAGGTACGGCTTTAGAATACAATATGCAACCGACCTTTGCTATCGTTTGATCACTAGGAGAATGGGACGCTGTACTCTCTCTTGGAAATTTATTACAACAACTTTGAATTAAAACCTGCCGACCAACGGCGTCATTTATGGCATTGTTCCCCTTTAGAGCCCAATATTCAGTAGATATCGATAGGAATACAAAACGGGATATAAAAAGCAAGAGAAGGAAAACTCGAAACAAAACTCTATATCAACACGTCTGATCAGCGTGATATACTATGTCAATTTCCCTCTCATTGTAGAGGAGGCTCGAGCCCAATATTGGGACATACATATATAAGCTGAGATGAATGAAGATAAAATATCGATAGAATATCATCATCATCTTAATTCATATACATATGTCTTACCGCTGGGCTCCGTCTCCGCAATTGAAGGAAAATTGATACGCTATTTTGGCGGTTTGGCATAAGATTTTATTTCGAGTTTTCCTTCTCTTGCATAGAGGTTATGTGCATGTCATATCCATTAGTCGTCTTTTACGACACTCATAAGCTCTTGCTTATTAAGAGGGATTGATGAATTGTATTCTTAATCCGTTGCCACACAAAAAAACAAAATTTAATAGAAAATAAATATTATACACCATGTATTCATATTTTCTATGCATTGTGACTAGGAGGAAAGGAATTTCCTTACATGATTCTCTTTTATGTGTTTAGTAGTAGCAGTAGATTCAAGATATGGTTTAGCTTACTAATTAAACTAGAAAACACTATGATTGATTACAACCGGAGTTTCTTCACTTAGATTTGTATAGTACAGCGTCTTTTAAGTTCGCTAGAATGAATATGATATGTAATTCTGTTTTATTACAGATGCTTTTTGGTGGACCTATAATGGACTTCAAATGTCATGACCATCTTCTAAGTAGTAAAATGTCAAACAGTGGCCGGCAATGGGGTGATGATTTTCATGAATATGCTGTGAGGTGGTCGCCAGGTAAATACTTATGGTTCAAATTCAGATTCATTTATAATATAAATCCTTTTTTCTTGTCCGTGTGGTGACGGAGTAAGAATACAATTCACTACCCCCTATCTTACCCGTGGGTGATGGTACGAGACGACTAAGGGTTATAAAACGCATATAACATCTATGCGAGAGAAGGAAAACTTAACAAAACCCTATACCAACACGTCTGACCAGCGTAGTATAGTAGGTCAATTGCCCTCCCATTATGGAGGAGGTTCGAGCACAACAGTGGGACGTGTATGAGCTGAGATGATGAGATGATGAAATCATTTTTCTGGCACATCTACTATGGTCTGGACCACGTGCTCTCCGTTCCGTTCGGGGCTGCGCGTGGCTCCATAACCCGGTCACTGGTACCGAATCCTTGACGTCCGTGGCGTCAGCCCGACGGAAAGATAGACAGCTGAATTTTTTATTACTTTTTTACATTTATTGCAACAAAAGTATTGCTCCGATGGTTCGGACATGTGGAAAGAATGCCGAACGAACGTCTGGTTAAGAAGATATACAATGAGAAAGTGGAAGGATGTAGGTACTGGGGGAGACCGAGACTAACCTACCTAGACCAGATCGGTCATGTACTGAAGGAAGGTGGAGTCAAGAGTCTCCGAAACCGGCGAGCGTGTATGAAGAGAATTATGAATGTTGAGGAAGCGAGTGAAGTATGCAAAGATAGAGTTCTCTGGCACTCTGTTCTCTCTGCCTACCCTGCAAGGGATATGGCGTGATGATATGTATGTATGTGTAAGTATTGTTACTTGAATATGAATACTATTCTTATTTTTCAGATCGTATAACCTTCTCGGTGGATGGTCAGGAATGGGGACGAGTTGAACCGGCAGCCAGTGGACTGTATGGTCGTTTCCCAGAAAGATGTAACGAGTTGCCCCGCTCACTACTTGGTTTTGGTACTAAAATGGCACCATTTGATGACCACGTAAGTAATATAATTATCCTTAATGCATACGCGAATACTACACATTTGAAAAAAAAAACTAATATTATAGATTTAATCGCGTTTGTGTTTGATTTTTTATTTGCCCGATAGTTTTTAAAGAATTTTTATGTATTAAATAAAGTCATATTCAATTTTGATTTTCCCTTACAGTTCTACCTATCATTTGGAGTTGCTGTAGGCAGTGTCACCGAGTTCCCAGACGGTGTACAAACGATGGGAGGACGGCCCAAACCTTGGACTAATCCCAGCAGTAAAGCCATGTTACATTTCTGGCAAGACATGTCAGCGTGGCTTGCAACTTGGAACCAGCCACAAATGCTTGTGGATTATGTCAAAGTTATCGCTCTATAGAGGTTTTAGTAAAATTGGGGAAAGGGTAATGATGGAAAGTGTCGCTTGTCTTCTTTTGCAACAATAGTACATACATACATATCATCACGCCATATCCCTTGCAGGGTAGGCAGAGAGAACAGAGTGCCAGAGAACTCTATCTTTGCATACTTCACTCGCTTCCTCATCATTCATAATTCTCTTCATACACGCTCGCCGGTTTCGGAGACTCTTGACTCCACCTTCCTTCAGTACATGACCGATCTGGTTTGGCAACAATAGTGGTTTAAATAATTGAAAGAACCCACAAACAGACAGACCCCAAATGGTTCATTTTGACTTCTACTACAATAATAGTAGTTCTTTTTTTGTAACGCTTATGGTGGCAAACGAGCAAGCAGGACACCTGATGGTAAGTGTCACTACCATCCATGGGCCTTTGCAATACCAAGAATATAGCTATGTAGGTCGTACACATACATACATACATATCATCCCGCCATATCCCTTGCAGGGTAGGCAGAGAGAACAAAGTGCCAGAGAACTCTATCCTTGCATATTCGGCATTCTTTCCACATGTCCGAATCATCGGAGCATTCCCTTTCGCATCTTTACACCAATACTCACTTTCGTACCTACTCGCTCTCTTACGTTGTCGTTACGAATGCGGTCGGTCAGCCTAACTCCACAGATTTTCCGCAGAGATCGCATTTCGACCGCATTAATTTTACTTTCATACTCTTTTCTGCATACCCAACTCTCGCTTCGACCCATACAGTAATGTTGGGACAAGCACTGTGTTATGTACTGCTACACGTGCCTTCTGGCTGAGGTGTTGGCTACCGAGAAGTTGCCCCAACGCTCCGTTCACTCTATTTCCCGCATTCACTCTTTGCTCTATATCAGTGGTGTACCTTCCATCTCGGCTAAATCCACATCCAAGATATACAAATTCATCCACTTGCTCTAGTACATCATTACCTATTGTTACTCTTACATCTGTTCTGGCTTCATCTCTTTCAAAGACCATTATTTTCGTTTTGCTCACATTCACGCGTAGACCCCTTTAGCTAGGTCGTTGCTTACCATTATAATCCCCAAACCCACCCAGTTGGGCTATCGGCTCTCTCGCTCACCGAACGAAGCGCAATAGCACATTGCCATTACTCAGGCGTCGATCTTCTGCGAGTGTGGTACTACCCCGGGCGGACCGGCCCGCGGCTGTAGACAGAGTACTGTCAACAGCGTGGTCCTACCACAAATTTTTATATAATTAGAAAAATCCACAAACAGACGCAGCCCAAGTAGTGGATTTTGACTTATACTGCAACAATAGTGGTTCATATAATTAGAACCCACAAACATCAGAACGACATTGCCTAAAATATATTTATCCTTGCGAGACTTTACAAACATACAAACTATTTGATTTTATCGTTCAAATGTTTCTTTAAAAAAAAAGACCTCCCTGCACTAAGGAAATAATCCTTGTATTGCATGGGATTTCACAAACATGCAATTAACGCAGACAAATTACATCCAAACTCAGAACAACACTTTGTACAATTCACAAAGTTTATTGTACTAGGGAACGGACTCACGACATTTTTATTTAAATATAAGTATTAAAATAGTAATCTTGTTTTGATTTACATGGTATTTTTCTATAGACATATTGCGATTACTTATTAAAGGCTAGTACTTTCTCTTCTCTAGACCATATATCGCCGGCCACCGAAGACAAAGATCGGGTACCGGTGGCCCGCTCGCACGGCGAAGAGAGGAGTTTGCATGGTGGGTCTATGGGGTTACGTGCCGTCTCTTTCGTCACCCTGGACCGATTTGGCGGGGCGAGAAGCAGCCATAGTCCACCGCAAAAAAAAGACCATATATCGCCCACTATATGACATAGTCCTTTCTATTATACAAATGAATTCAACATACCTACTATACCATTATCTTAGTTTATAACACTCACTTCTACGTACGAGCCTCTTCCATCATTATGGAAGTGGGGTGGAGGAGTCCCATTGGAGTGAAAATTGACCTATAATACCACGCTAGCCGGACGTGTCGGTGGAGTAGGTATAGTATCTTGCGTTAATAGGGTGACGTTTTGTTCTTAACAAGTCAGAATAAAAACATTTTCAATATATTTTAATTTTATAATGTTTTAGTAAATTATGGTCTTGTTGTATATAGACCTCTCTATGGCTGAAGTTATCACCATAATTGATGTGGTATATCTTGAACAATACTGTTACCCACTTCCGTTGATCGACTCCTACGAGTAAGGAATAGCGAAGTATCCTTAATTTAAAATAATCAATTTACTATTTTTAAAATAAGTACATTCTGGAATTTTGCCATCAATATTTCACCCACTTTCACTTTATTCATGTGACAATGCACGAATATTGACGCCATTTCTGATCCAATATGGCGGACGACACAATTAAAAAAATGCCGTGTGGTAGCGGCCAAGAATACTACTAACCCTTACTTTGCTCGTGGGTATCGTAAAAGACGACTAAAAGCCTTATAACGACCTGAGCCGACTCCATCTGATGCCGTTTGGTCAACAATTACATTCCCAAGGAGGGTTGAGGACCGACAGGCGGCCGGTCATAAAACTATTACCAATAACTTTTATTTATTTGGTTTGCTAACAAATGTAACAGTAATACATCCACTTATTTCTAGTTTTACAGATTTATAAAAGGTTACATTATAAACTCATTTGCAAAAAAAACGGGCGGTTTTGATTTTCATTCATATTTAAAAAGATACAATACCAAAAAGGTTTCAATCGTTTGTACACGTTACTGGCCGGTTTTAAAAATGCTGTGGTATTTAAAAAAGTACGTTCTAAATTCAATTTTTCATTTGATGTTCATTTTTACAGAAAACCCCTTTTTATCCTACATTTTTGGCGCGAAGTTCCAGAAGTTAACATCGACTTTCATAACTTTTATTCAATTTTTATCGATTAATTTCATATCCTTGACTGTCAAAGCTTTATTTAATGCTGTTTGGCTGTATCAAAAATGGTAGATAAAGTGGTAAAAGCTACCAAAATTATCGCGCTGTTTGAAGAGGGTTGCAGCCAATGTTTCGTGGCTAGGAGGCTAAATGTTAGTCGCTCGACAGTCCAAAGGACCTGGCAGCGATATCAGGAGACTGGTTCCGTCGAGAGAAGGCCTGGTTCTGGAAGAAAACCATGTACCCAACCACGGGATGATCGTTTTCTTGTGAGTCGCGCATTGAGAAATCGCAAATCTTCGTATGTGGATCTTAAGAACAACCTCCAAGAAGTAAGAAATGTGCATATTAGTCTATGGACGGTCAGGAGGAGGCTTCTCGCTGCCAATATACGCAGTCACCGCCCGGCCCGCGGCCCCAAATTACTCCGTGAGCACAGAGTTCACAGGCTTAGGTTCGCTAGAAATTGTGAATCATGGACTCAAGACGATTGGAATAGGGTTTTGTTCTCTGATGAAGCCAGGATATCTCTGTTCGGTGAAGATCGACGTCGGCGAGTGCTAAGAAGACAAGGAGAACGCTTTGCAGAGGCATGTTTCGAAGAAATCACACCTTATGGTGGGGGCTCTGTTATGTTTTGGGCAGGAATAAATTCAATGGATCGTACAGAGTTAGTCTTCATTGAAAACGGCTCACTGACTGGGCATCGATACATAACGGAAGTTCTAATTTCTCATGCACAACCCGCATTGGCCGCTCTAGGTGAAGACTCGATTTTTATGGACGACAATGCTCGCGCCCACCGATCCCGCGATGTTAATGCGTATGTGCAAGAGGTCGGCATTCGTCGTTTGGATTGGCCAGCTCGAAGTCCCGACCTCAATCCCATAGAGCATGTCTGGGACGTTCTGAATCGGCGTGTGAGATCAGTACACCCGGCTCCGCAGACCATCAGAGAGCTGAAGAATGTGATTACTGCGGAGTGGGAACGTATTCCGCAAGCAAGTATCCGGGATATACTCGCTAGCATGCCCAGACGAATTCAAGCTGTGATTTTAGCTAGAGGGGGTCACACTCGATACTAAACATTTATCTGCTTTTACTTTATTAAAGAAAAACAAACAAAAAAACTTTTTTATTTTTACTTCATGAGCATATGCACTAATAGCGAATATACACTACTAGCGAGGTTTAGCATTATTTCCCATAAATTGTATCTAAATTTTATGAAATACTGATGAAAACGATTATTTTCTTATTAATTTACCAAATTGTGTGGATAAAACTACCTATAATTATCAAACAAAGAAATATTAACATTTGAAATGGTTCATTGCTTAGGTGCCCGTTTTTTTTTGCAAATGAGTGTATAACAAGCAAACACCACATGCATATATCTATCTATAGTATTTTAAGAGAGAAAGTAAACAAGAGTAATTCTAGACAATTAAAAAAAACAAAGCCATATTATATTTACAATAAAATCAACGTTTGTACAATTTTACGAAAGCGACTGAGAGAATCTGAAAATACATCTATAGAGTCACAATACTGATTCAAAAGCTTACTCAAACGAGGAATTGGAGAAGTGGAGCCTAATACGGTTCTTCTTAGTGGTGGATAGAGAGGAGTGATTTGTCCTCGAGGGAATCTATGCGGCACTCTAAAATTAAGCCTTGCCAGCAACTCTGGACAATATATTTTATTACGAAGTTTGTATAAGAACATTAGATCTAAATATTGTCTTCTTTTTCAAGTGTCCATTTTAAAATGTATAAGTTTATCATCATACGACATTTTTCTTATAGTTAATGTTCTGGAATAAGACAAATGCCAGAGGAATCGCTTTTGGATTCTTTCTAATCTTAATATACGAGTATCATAATGCGGGCGCCAGACCGCACTACAATATTCCAAACCACTTCTTACAATACTATTGTATAGTTTTACTTTTGTTTGTACGTCGCGATATACCCTTTTACAGTATGTACTATGAAAGAAGAGTACATATTGTATCGACTCCAGGTAATTCGGAAAAGAGTAGAATGATGGCGGACGTCACAAAAGGATGATTTACATGTCCCTTATTCATCTTTTACGACATTTAGGGGTAAAACAGGCGGTGGTGAATTGAATTCTTACTCCGTCACCACACTGAAGGAAAAATATTAAATAAAACTACGAATACATTGGGACTATTTTATTTGCACGGTGTACATAGCCATTATAGCACAGTTGATCAATGCCTGCTATACGAACAGTTCACACTTTTTACGTTGTTTGCACTGCCTTCGTTAAAATTATACTGAACAACACTTTCATAGTATGAGTAGAGCACCTACTGATGTGTGTTTAGGGACGACTAGTTAAAAATCGAGTTTATATTTAAGTGATAAACATGTATTTAAACATAGCAATATTGATTAAAATCTATATGTTTTTACTCGAATGCATGTCCATAATACTGTACTAATTTTAATGTTTGCAGATTATTTTCGCAATTTAATGACGAAAGATAAATTAATATTTTAAAATAAATTTTTCTATTAATAAAATCAGTTGATTCATTCGCATATATCAACTTTTAAGTTGTATTAATCAATATGTACCTACAGATAAAAATTAAGTTACAGTTATATAGGTAATAAATCCTCTACTAATAGTTCAATATATTCATATGAAAAATCGACAGAGTTATAAAAAAACCCCTTTCACTTTTTTAATAAATCTATTCTATATATCTACAATTAACTTATTTTTGTTGTCAGCAATATTTCATTAAAATTATTAGAAAAGTATAAATCAATTTAATCCTAAAGCTGTCATTTGCTGCTATTGTAACCTTGGAATTATGATCAGTTTGGTTTTTTTTTTCCGTCAAATTCTAGACAGTACAAACAGCGCTGCAATACATTTTACTGGTTTAGACCACGAACCACTATTTTACAAAGAGGTGAAAATAGTTCAAGAGACGTATTTAGAATACAAAATATTAATTAAGATTGCAATCGTTGGCTAACAATATTCAGGAAGGATTAACATCAATATAAAATAATGAATTACGAAAACATCTATAAAAAAATCTAATTCGTAATTAAATAATTTAAAACTCGAAATTTAAATTAAAAAATAAAAATTCATATGCTAATTACTAAATGATTTTAGAGTTGAATCGAGTTTAAGTTCAATTTTACGATGTATAATTTTTAATTTCTATTCATTTGTCAAACAATATTAAACGCTATAAAATTAATAAAATTATTTTCATTTAATTTTGATAGACAATATACTATTTTATTAATGATAGAATCAGCCACACTCAAAAGAATTATTGGTAATTACAATATGCCAAGTCACAAAATCTTGAAATTACGGTGTTAGATTGTAAAATTTCAATTTATTAACGGCCAATGACGTCACTTGCCTGTTGCATGATAGTTAACCAGGTATATTACCTTATACTAATTGTAACCCCAACGATTGCACTCTAAATCAACCTTATAAAAGACTACAAATACTTTGATCAATTAATCGATATTACATATTATTAATTTTCATACATTTTTTTGAATATATTTAAAGATTTTTAACATACTACATTCTCATTAAAATGCCTAAGTGCCTTAATGCTACAGAGAGTCTATATATAATTTTACATGTATATGTAGGCTTACAATGTCAAACATTCAAAATCATTATACAAATAAGTTAAATCATCAATGATTATAAGTTATACATACAAAAAAAAACAATTATCGTGTCATTCAGTATGTTAGTAGTATAGCAACACTCTTAGAATAAAAAAAAACCAATTTCTATTCTCTAGTTCATTAATTACCGATTCTAAATTCATACAACTTTATGCTACTTAAGTTTGGATAGTATATAGAGAGGGTAAAACCTCCGACTTTCCATCAGTCAATGTTTAAAAATAATAATCACATAGCTGCGAAAGTAACATCACTAAAATATTTAATATAAGACCTCATTCGAACAATTTTTGATAGGTATAAAACATTTATGAGACTAATTCATTGATGAACTAATTCATTTATCAATAAAACTAATAAAAAAATGTAATGATGATCATGTATTTTTATATTATTTACTCTCAAATATAACGTTCATTCTCTACTGGAGAAGTACACTCCTACATTACCAGTAAATAAATATTGCACTTCGATCCTTGGAAAAGGCAATCAAGCGTTGTCTCTTTCGCGCACCATCTGTGTGATCCTGGTGTGATCCTTGCACAAATGTGAGAAAGTGTGGCTGCGTCCAGTCACTGTATATTAATTATAGTTGTTAATACTGCAAGTTTATTTTTATTAAATAACAAAGTAATAATTGTTTTAATAGCTCCTTATATAGATACCATATTGTTAGCGCTTCGTGCGACCTCACACAAGTAGTGTGCGACAGGGACAATGCTCTACAAAACCGAAATTAGTCTGTTGTCTCTTTCTAACGGTCGATGCGTAATATTTATCGCATCATTAGAGACGATACGTTCAGATTGGAATTGATGATCGTTCCTTTATACCAATTCAGGCTGTGAAGTTATCTAACTCCAATGTGTAATATTTTACATTAAAATATTTTATTAAATTATTGATATTTTTTGTTGGTGTAGCATTTGTAATGCTGATTATATTTTCGTAAAAAAACTTCGTTCGCGAAAGGAAAAAAAGGAATATTGGGTAGTATCATCGTTTAATTTAAATCTTGTTGAAAATTTATAGTAGGCACTAAACCGAAAAAAAAGGCACTAGATCGAAACAATCCATAAACTTTTTTCGATAAATGGCGTTGAACATAGCTCGTAAAGACGAGACAATGATCAGAGAATTGGTTGGCACACGTACCTCCCACGTTAACTTTTTAAAAGGCGATAAGGACTGGTGGTGTTAATTATCTTTTCGTTAAATATTTTTAGATATTAATAAAAAATAATAATCATCTAACCAAAACAAACGAAACAAATTATTCAGATTAAAATAATCTTAGATATTTTTAAAAATAATACAGAGCTATTAAATTACCAGATAATAATAACGGTACGTAATATTTTTAATAAAAGCTTAATAATTTTTCTAGTGCCATTTTTCACATAAAAATTATACAGGTTGGCTTAGGTTTAACTGCGAAAGTATTTTTTTAAATGTGATTAAAATACTAACGACCATTTTGATAATATAAGTCAACAATTAAAAACCTTGTAATATTGTCCGGGACCATTTTTTATCACAGCCAACACTCATTAAGTAAAAAAAAATAAGTTCAATTTCAGTAGGTACCATAAAGTGACACTTAATGCCAATAAGTAAGAGATACATAATCATCATTTCAAAATTGAAAGATATTCAAGTTTTAATAATTAACAATAAGTTTTAATTCTTAAGATGATTTCAACATTTATACAAGGCTATTTATAATTATTTCTGATATTTACGCGAGTATTACGCATTTGAAATAAAACTAATTTTACGGATTCTTTCGCTTTTGTATTTGATTTTTAATTTTCTTTTTGTACTGGCAATGAATTTGTATTAAAAATGTGGGTCAAAATTTAATAACTGATACTGTAGTGAATAGATATAATTATTTGTAATTACAATGACTTTTTGGACGTGGGACACCTTAGTCCTCCCGTGACCATGAGCGCTGTAAAGTGTTCGTAACGTCAGAAAATTAAAAATACAAACGCGATAGAATCCGTAAAAATAATTTTATTTCAAAAAGCTGTTTGTAATCGCTTTCTGTTTGTAATGAATTATTTAGAAACTAACGAATTTCTATGTAGATGTTATAATCTTAAGACAAAACATTCCAACTACACATTACTTAAATTGAAAAATATCTAAATTCAATATCATTATAATACGAAGTTATATTTATAAGGGTTATGCATCTAAATTCGAAATTTTTTAACGATATTAATTTAGTTTTTTATTTAACCTGCACTAGGGTAAATGATTTACCCAATATATATGACACAAAATACACATGAAATTCTTCTCGTGATGATCATTTTAAATCACAAGAACTGATTAAAAGAGATAAGCTTCGTTATACAAATTTTAAATCAATAATTTTGATTTTTTTTTTTGCCTACATACTTTTATATATTTAAATTCTATAATTTCATTATTTAGCCCTTTGGTCTAATTTTAAAACAGAAATTTAGCGTTAAATTTTTTTTTTTTTTTAAAATGCGTTAAACGCATTTAATAATCGATATAGGGTTATATATATATATATGGTCCAATTTAAATGTAGTAAATAAAAAAGGATAATATATTACGGACACGCGAAATATACATACATATATAGCTTTGCAAAAAAAAATTCTTCTCTCGTACGAATACATTCGTCATTTTCAAAGCCAGACAAGAAATTATATAGCGAACGTATGATTCTTGACAGTTAGAAATTTCGAGACTCTTTTAAGCGTTTCTTACCATCTCAAGGGAAACTCTAGTCGAGGTCTTGTCTAGACAAGGACTTTTACGATATTTGGCAATAAACAACCGAACTTTCTTTTGGGAGAAACAAGCTATTCTATTGCAAATAAGAGACACTCCGTTGAGAAAATGGTTTATTAAATGGGCCAAGGTAGAAAAGGCTAATGATAGACCCATGAGAACTCTATAGTTTGAAGGATAATAATAAGATCATTAACAATATAAATTGTATTTCTTTTTAGAATATCGACATATTCGACATGTTTGCCTAAAGCAAATATATTTTTAAAAATATTACAATAATTAAGCTTTTTTAATAACATCAAAAGATGTTTCGAAATATTTTGGATTATTCAATCAAATACAGTAATTAATATTTTATACTATGATAAAAATATTATTATAATTTATAATATTATATTTACCAGCAATTTTGTAATCAAATACCAATATTATTACTGATACGTCCCAAGATTTAGAAAAATCATTTTATGATATGATGTAATTAAAATATTCAATAGGTCCATTATTAAATCACTACATATCTCGATAATTTCTTTATTTCCATGTAAATTCATGAATACGTTGAGACTTTCTAGGTTTATGATAAATATAATAATAAAATACAAACATATATTTTCAATTCTGGGGTTTTGTATTTAAGAAATTCAGTTTTACTGTGTTCACAGTGTTCACAAAGAAATAGCTGAATCGCCGTTAGGAGATTCAGGTCGAAACTTTTGCCACTATAGCGAATATTGCCAAAAGTTCATTCTAATGGCAAATGGTAATAAACATCAATAATTACGAAATATGTATTTTTTGATAAAAAAAAGTCGGATCTGTAATCGAGTAGAAATCTATTAGTGATTCTTCGAATTTAAAACTAAAGGAACATTCCAATTGGATTAAGGTTTAGATAAAAAAGAAATTTAACCCTACAAAATTATATCTTATACTTTGAATTTTTTTTTATATCATTAAGCAAACTTTGAGTACGACAAAATATATAAAAAATATATTTTAGTTTCACTATTAAATTTAACTACAACTTATATATAGTCTATACTATATCATGAAAAACTAAAAATTATTCAATTCATAAAACAAATTGTTTTAGACAGTACATCAAATTAAATTTGTGAAATGGAAACTTAATTCAATTTCTATATTCCAATTCACAAATATAATTTAACAAATAAATAACACAATATAAATGCAAAGAGAGATTTTATTTGCCATCTCTAATATCTTAGATTGCAGTTACTATAATATAAAAATAAAATCATACAACACAATGAGATTTAATACGACAATAATAAATAACATTTCATAAAATGTTAATAAAACATCGAAATTAATTTAACAGCCAATTCAAACATTTTGACCGACCGTATTAATCTCACTAGGATAAATTAAAATGCCTAGATCAATAATAATTTCGGCCGAATCTCTCACACGCAACTAGTGCCATTTTTTATTATACATATATTCCCACTATTACTCATCAAATTTATAACTAGTAAACGTCTCATTCGAAACTGCTTTTAAAAAAAAACATAAAAAATATTAATTTTACTAATTCCACTTACATTAAATAATAAAAATTATCGTTCAGCATTCAATACTATGAATAGGGAGAAACGAGGAATGGAATCGATTAATTTACCAAAATAAAATTTCTAGAAAGCTGCATAAAATTATAAATAACTCTGTTTGCTCTGCCTACCCTGCAAGGGATATGGCGTGATATGTATGTGTATGTATGTATGCATAAAATTACTCTCTTAGTGATCATGTGGAGGAAAATGAGAATTATATAACGTAGATTAAATTGCTTAATAACTGAAGTTCAACAACAGTCAGAATCTATTTTTAAGTAATTACGAATTAGCCATATTGAAGAACATTAAATACGAGAGCGCCACCTTTCTTGTGAAAATCATTGATAATGGATTTGTGGTATAACCAAACTGTCACCTATCCAAAAAAATCAACACTTAATTTATGAGAACATTAAACAGAAATGGTATAAAAAGAAAGGAATTACTGTTCATTCGGCTATAATTCCTACCAATTATTCCTCCCCAATATCAAAGAATATCCGACATTCATAGTTCTCAATGCTGATGGATGATAATTGTAATAAATAAATAAGGTAGACACATATTACAAATACTGTTTGGCTCAAACTCAATTCTAATGAGTTTGGCGTTATACATAATATAGAGATTGGTTGCCCTTCACAATACACCGACAGTTCAATTATTTTAACACACAAACTAAACAGCAAAGCTAACACATATTCTACAATCTAATAAAACACTAATGCAAACACTTAAATTTTTACGGTTGAAAATAAAAAGCATTTATCCATTACTATCAAATAATACTAACAATTTGGATGTGTTGAAAAAGTATGAGATTTATTTACAAGTAGTAAAAAAATCCAATACCCAAATACCAATTTAATATTCCAGTATTCAAATAATATCGCATTGCTTGAAAACTAATGGTTTACAGCTATAGCACGGATTTTGGAATAATTGGTATTTAAGCTTATTACATACTATGCTGCGTGAGTGTTAGGGGTTTGACCGTCGGGTGTGAGTATCATAGGGTGGGTGCGGCCGCTTACTGCGCCTTGCCCTCGGGCTTGTGTCATACAAACTCCATAGCGTCCCGTGACTTCGTAGAGAACTTGCCAAGAGCTCGCTTCTTCAATGTACGCTCGATCAGTTTCTTCACCTCACTCACAATGAATACGCTCGATGTCAAACATACCAAAAATATAATATCTGAAACAAATAACAAACACCATTAATTTTGATGGAAGAAAGTAAAAATTTCATATTACGTTATCACGATATTATTCAACAATTATTCGCATAGGTAAGCAAGAAAGTATTTTATTTAGTGACAGAAGCTAGGAAATACAATTGTATATGGAATTCGTGTGGTGACGTAGTAAGAATATAATTCACCATCCCCTATCTTACCCGTGGGTAATCGTAATAGACGACTTAGGGTTATGAAACGCATATAACATCTATGCAAGAGAAGGCACACTCGAAAAAATAAACTATACCAACACGTCTGACTAATGTGGTATAGTAGATCATTTTCCCTCCCATTACGGAGGAGGCTCAGGCCCAGCAGTGGGACATATATGAGCTGAAATGATGATAAGGGAATTTACATACATACATACATATCATCACGCCATATCCGTTACAGGGTAGGCAGAGGGAACAGAGTGCCAGAGAACTCTATCCCTGCATACTTCATTCGCTGCCTCAACATTCATAATTCTCTTCATACACGCTCGCCGGTTTCGGAGACTCTTGATCCACCTTCCTTCAGTACGTGACCAATCTGGTCTAGGTAGGTTAGTCTCGGTCTCCCTCGGTACCTACATCTTTCACTTTCGCATTGTATATCTTCTTAACCAGACGTTCGTTCAGCATTCTTTCCACATGTCCGAACCATCGGAGCATACCCTTTCGCATCTTTACACCAATACTCTCTTTCATACCTACTCGCTCTCTTACGTCGTCGTTGCGAATGCGGTCGGTCAGCCTAACTCCACAGATTTTCCGTAGAGATCGCATTTCGATCGCATTTTTTCATAATGGAATTTGAAATTTCAAAAACTACAAGAATACATGAAATAGAAGAAATAAAATGAATTAACACGTCCCAACTAATACTCCATTTCCTGAATAGATGTATGCATATTATACCCCTTAGTCGCCTTTTAAGATACAATTAAGGAAACAATTTACCACCTTTTAAGTTTCAATTTACACCAAGTAAGAATACAATTTACCACCTTGGTAAATTGTATTCTTACTCCGTCACCGCACGGACAGTATCTGCAAGGTCAGTAAAAAAAATATCTAATTCAATTGCCCACTACTATGTATCTAAGATAAGCTTATTATAGGTACCCTATTGCTATTTTTTTTTCTATCATGTTGCGATGTTTTAACAATACAATATGTGAGCAACCCCAATATTTCTGTAAATGTAGTATATATATATATAAGTATCAACTGAAAAATTTTCATTTTCTCTGTAGTGACAGAGAAAAAATATAATTCATGGGGTAAGACCATACTTTAGCATGTCCCAAAAAAAAAACCATCGACGTCAAGAGCCGATAGTAACCTCAAATGGCGAAGGGGAGATATCACAAAAGGTTACAGGTCCACCAAATTGTAGTTCCGAGTCTGGATGTAATTTGTATCCGTTAATTATCTTTATATATATAATTCTACAGTACGTGTGTATATCACCGAACTCCTCCTAAACGGCTGGACGGATTTTCTTGAAATTTTTTGTGCGTGTTCAAGTGGATTCGAGAATGGTCTAGATTCGCAATTGAACCCAGTAGGTGACGCTACGATCGAGTTGTGGGATTTTTACTTTTCGTACATTGACTGTTAGGCGGAACGAAGTTTGCCAGATCAGCTAGTATATTTGTAAAACCCTTTGCAATAAAAGGCCTATCCTTAGTACAAGGTGTTGACTTAAAAAAATGGGGGCCTATCTTAAACAGTTAGAAGCCAATATGTAGACTGTTGTACTCACCATTTCCAGTCAGTGCTTCAGTCTGAAATACCCGTTGAAGTGGCGGGAAGTATATAACCATCATCTGTCCTACCAAACTCAGCGTAACAGCTATCACGAACATTTTATTTGAGAACAGTCCCACTTGGAATACGGACTTGGTCTGCGAGCGACAACTCAACGCATTGAACATATCGAAAAGTACAAAGCAGGTGAAAGTCATGGTAGTGTCCCTTGGGGTTATCTTGTTGTCGGACATCTGAAATAAAAATATTGGTTTATACATAGCATTTCCTGAGTCTTCCAGAGTGCTTCCCGAGTCGGTAGATGTGGATCAAATTCCACGTGTGACATTCATTTTTTAGTCGCAAAATATTTTTTTTAAATGACATATTCACAATTGGAACTGACGATCAGGACTAAAGGTTTCTTAACATAATGAGATGACTATATTAGAAGCTTAGGCGTAGAAGACCACCCGCTACATGGCAGAAAACGGTCCAAAAGGACCTGAAGGATGGAGGGTTAAACGCAGATGAAGCAAGATCGTGCTAAATGGGAGATAAGGGCGAGGAAAGCCGACCCCAACAATGGGACAAGATCTAGTCGGAGACAGCGGCAAATTTCTTAAAATAATTTTTGGTATAAGTTTAATACTAATAGCTCTGGTGCTCTTTTCCCGACCTCATTCCATTCTATCCTACACCTTTCCCTCTTATGGTAAACAACGACTTAGCTATGTCTGTGGTATTACTGAAGTGCGGCAGTTACCACTGTCATTAGCTTCTCCGTCTGCCACCAGATTGCAATAAAAAAAGAAATTATGCGAAATAGTTGATTTAATCAAAGATGAAAGATATAAAGCTAAAAATCTTTGTCACTGCTGGCACTAAAAATAAAAATGCTGGTAAATTATGGGTTCTGACCTCTCTATTGAAGACCCATAGGGTGCCAGCGATGATGATAGCGGCAGACAGGAGCACGTTGAGCAGCAGCGCACGAGATATGATACGGCGCGTAGTGTCACGAGGTCTACGCCGAAGCACCGAGTGGTCTACTGGTTCTACACCCAGCGACTGCGCGGGAGGACCTGGAAAATTATTTTATATTATACTAGGTCTCCTTACTTGCAACCCTTCGCCCATTATTGGACACGGGACTTCAAGTTGTGGTTAAGGCGCCGACCTACCGTGCCAATGCCACGGGTTCGATTCCCAAGCAGAACTATACTTTATGCGATCTACAAATTGTTGTTCTGGGTCTAAGTGTTTTCTTTTTTATTTTGTAACGCAGTGGTCCAGGTATGCGTGACGCACTTACTCCCCGGATGGGAAGTGTGGGACTCCTAGCCTAGGGCTAGCTATAGGTTACCCACTAAACCGCATCCACTGGGATTGCTGTTAGCCTAGGGGCTGTTACAGCGTAACCGGGCTGTGGGTGAGCGCTGAAGGCTCTCAACCCGAAAGTCTAAGTGTAACTTCTGTCCATTCATTATATGTTTGTATAATACCCCCCGTAATACAAGAATTATCCTTAGAGCAGGGTGTTGTCGCATCAATGGCGCTGCTTAACAACCAAATCCCACTCAATTTGAGCTGCTGGCTCTCTTGCTTACCGAACGAAGCGCAACAGCATATTGCCACTGCTCATGCGTTCATTTGGTGCGATTGTATGGTACTACCTCGGACGGACTGGCCCTCAGCTATAGTATGGTACTACCTCTACATAAAATAGTTATATATACTTATACTAGCGGACCCGGTAAACTTCATGCCGCTTAACAGTTAATGTACGAAAAGTAATCATCCCACAACTCGATCGCAGCGCCACCTACCGGGTCCAATTGCGAATCCAAAACATTCTCGAAATCACTTGAACACATACAAAAAATATCAACAAAATCCGTCCAGACGTTGAGGAGTTCAGTGACATACACACGTACATAAGAATTATATATATATATATATATATATATATATATATATATATAAAGATATCGAAATCAAATAAAAAATACCTTATTTATAATTTTACATATAAAACTCACCATCCATAATAATATTGATCCACAATATTTGCATAGCGTTAAGCGGATTCGGTATGCCCATTAGAGTAGCGAGCGCTATAAGCGACAACGCAGCGATCGATGTTGACAGTTGGAAACGTACGAAGTTTCGTATATTGTAAAATATACACTTGCCTTCTTCAATTGCAGAACTGAAAATTATTTATATTAAAATTAAATTTGCATATCTAGAAAAGTTTCCTCGGTAGCTAGCTAGGTGGGTTCCCTCTCTCTCGGGTACCAAGCTCATCAACGCCCCGGCAACAACAACAGTGTTACCGGGGCGTCACCCCCACGCAGATATAAAACACTAAGGCTATTTAATATAAAAGTTAAAAAAGAAAACGTGTGTGTCTCGAGACGCCCGACAGAAATGATAACTTAAACAAATCTAAGTTGAACTATTTAATGTTGAAATTGTTTAAGAAAAGCTTAGGTTATTGCTTAATTTTTTATGTAAATTAATATGATAATGGAAGGAAAGATTATTTATTAATAACATCTTATCTCATCTTAATACGACTATAGTTCATCTAATCTAAGAAGTGCATTTTGACGTTTTGCATTTTTTAATACACAATAACCTCGGTCAAACGTATACACATGATTGTAAACACTAAATCTGAAATTTTAAACAACTATTAAGTTATTTACATAATTAACATTGCGGGTGACTTTCTTGAACAATAATCTAATTTTGAAACTCGTAAAACTAATTTAAAATAGAAATAACATGGTAAATAGTAATTGTTAGTGACGACCTAACAATGTCACGTCATCACGATCTATACAATAGTGCTTGACAACTTCCAATTCATGAATATTCAAATAATCGGTAAAAATATTAGAAAAATACAATTAATCGAATAGAGATTTTGTCAGAGATGTACATTTCGACACTTTGATTGATGAGGAAATAATTATTAATGTTCGCAACGCTGATAATTCAAGTAATAGTAGTAATTCTTAATAAATAGCTATTTTCAAATCCAGTTTTTGTTTTTAATTAACCTAATCCTACTAAATATGATGATTAGATTCTATGCTGAAATAATTAAATTTGTTTAGTACTAATTTAGCACTTAATTTATTCATCACCTTTTTGAAAAATAAAAAATAAACCGATTATTAATTATAAAGAATCAATATCGATTTCTCAGTAAAATTGGATATTTTCGATAGCGATTATTTGGTTCACATACCTAGACAACTTACTCAGACAGCTTTCAAAGTGCACTTCTTAGATTAGACAGACTATAACGCTGTGGGTTAGAGAGAGAGGATGAGCCTGCCTACAGATTCCGTATGCGTGAGAGGAAGGAAAGCCAGACAAACAGACTGGCGCCATAACGCGTTACGTAACGAAGTGGTTTACCCTCCCATAAGAAGTTGCACCCTGCCTTACCACCGACGAGCCCGCTACCACGCTTGGCAAGCAGATTAGCGATCGCGGTAGCTAGTATTAAGTTTCCCGGGAGATAGTCGCTGCCCACTCTCCCGGTGTGACCCTTAACCGATTTTTACGACTCCCACAGGCAAGCAAGGGGTGAAGACATCTGTATTCTTTTCCCGTCGCCAAACGGGGAGCCGCACTTGGTGGTCACCCATAATATACGCCTAGACTAAACTGTGACCGAACGAGATTATATTTCAAGACCATGACCAGGTTACGCGGTGTAGATGAGTTTCCTTATTTACCCTCTGACTGTGGAAACTCTAGCACATAATGTGACGTATGGTCGAGTCCAACAGTAGGACATAAGTAAACTGAAATGATGTAAAAACTTACATTATAGTGGCGAAGTCATCATCAACTAGTATCATATCGGCGGCTTCCTTGCAAACGTCGGTACCATTTTTCCCCATAGCGATACCAATGTCCGCGCGTTTCAAAGCCACACCATCATTGACGCCATCACCTATAAACAATATTATAGATTTATTGCCAAATGGGGTTTAACCGTTTTCCCCGTGTGGTGGTGGAATAAAAATACAATTCACCACCCCCTATTTTATCCGTGGGTGTCGTAAAAGACCAGCACCGTGGTATATTAACTCGTTAGCTACCATGTCAGTCACATGTGCCTGACAGGCGTAGTACTTGTTTAGGCCACGTCAGTCATTGGTGACTGACACCATAGCACCAAGTTCAAATGGCCTCAGCAAGCCGTCCGTCACGATTTGCGAGTGTTTTTCTATACAAAATGACTGACATGGCCCCTAGCTAACTACTTGCAGCTTGGCCCGCAAATTGTATGTGTGCCTAATTATGCCTGACATAATTTTATTTTTCGATATTTTAAAGAAACAAATACGTGAATAATTACGAAATCAATTTTTGATGCCATTTAAGTGGTTTTTACTGTAAAATCAGATTTGAAAATTTATCGTCATAATTTTTTTTACTTGGCAGTTAAAGTGTTAAGTAAAATTTTCCTACCATTTGGTGGCGGCCGAGGCCGTAACGGTTAAGATAGATCAAACTGCGACACCAAGTATCACGAGTTCGATTCCCACACGAAACAATACTTGTGCGATCTACAAACTGTTGTTCTGTCTAGAGTGTAATTTATGTCCGCTATTTCTATGTTTGTAAAAGCCCGTGCAATACAAGGATTAATTTACTGCACAGATGGCGTAGCGGTTAAGATAGCGAACTCCCGTGCCAGTGTCATGGGTTCGATTCTTAAGCGGGACAACACTTTGTGCAATCTACAAAGTGCTGTTCTGAGTCTGGGTGTAATTTGTCTGCGTTGTTTGTATGTTTGTAAAGTCCCCCACAATATAAGGATTATTTCCTTAGTGCAGGATGGTGTCTTTAAAAAATTAAATACTAATAAAAAAAATTAAAAAACACGAGTGAGATTATGAGCTAAGAAGAAGAAGAATTATGAATACCAACCAGTCATGCCAACAATATTGCCAACTCTCTGTAACGACTTGACAATAGCCAGCTTATGCTTCGGCGTTACTCTATAGAATACGCTCACCTGAAAACAGTCATATAACAATTACAACACTTGGTACCAGCAGGATAAAAACAAAATTGAAAGGGACTATCCCTCGTTGGAGTTATCCGAAAGGCTCACCTCATCATCATCATCACAACCCATATATGTCCCACTGTTGGGCTCGGGCCTACTCTATAATGGTAGGGAAATTAACCTATTATACCACGCTGGTCACACATGTTGGTATAGAGTTTCGTTTCGAGTTTTCCTTCTCTTGCATAGATGTTATATATATATGTTAGTTTCATATCTCTTAGTCGTCTTTTACGATCACCCACGGGTGAAAATAGGCGGTGGTGAATTGTATTCTTACTCCGTCACCACACGGATAAGGCTCACCTACTGGATGGGTTACTGCAGTCAAGTCAGTGGTACGAATGACAAACTGAATAGTTAGACAGTACATATGAGGTCACGGAGCCATCGCTACGTGCCATAAACAGCCTGAAAAAAGAAGGTTTAGCACATAAAATTAGCATATTAATTTTTCCTTTTTTTTTATTGCTTATGGTGGCAAACGAGCAGACAGCACACCTGATGGTAAGTGTCACTGCCACCTATGGACCTTTGTAATACCAAGGGCATAGCTAGGTCGCTGCCTACCATTAAAAACCCCAAACCCACCCCAGTTGAGCTTCCGGCTGTCTCGCTCACCGAACGAAGCGCAATAGCACTTTGCCATTACTCAGACGTCGATCTTCTGCGAGAGTGTGGTACTACCCCGGACGGACCGGCCCATGACTGTAGACAAAGAACTTTTCACAGCGTGGTCCTACCACTACGAAAACCTTTTTGTGTTATACTAATATCAGATGATAATGATTAGATTAAATTGAAACTTACTGTATCAATAATCCTATCCAGATCTTCATCGGCCATGATCTCCAATTCCTCGCCCGATAGTGACTGAGAGTGAAGCACGTCCAAGCCCACCATTTGAGCTAAAAAAAACATAACACGTAAAAAAACTTAGTATACAATGATCACATATTCAAATCACATCATCATCATCATCTTGCTCTTATCCCAATTACTTGGGGTCGACGCAATATGTCTTCTTCTTTCATACAGCCCTAACAGATGTCATATCTGTAGTCACTCCCTGTCTATCCATGTCATGCTTTATACAGTCTATCCATCTTTTATTTGGTCCTCTTTTACCCCTAAAGCAAATAATATGTATATTTCTAATTATGGAAATTTAGTATTTAACAAGCTAGGTTATTTATAAAAACTTATTTAAGAGCAAAGAATTGCATATGTGGGAATCGAACCCACGTCTATTTGAAATCCGTTCCAATCGTCCTACCATTTAAATAAGTATAAGCTGTCGTATGATAATCAAATTGTGGCTCGTATTTTGTCGTCTTTATGGGAGAAGAGTGCCATTTACCGGACAAAGATTACATACTATACCGATTTAATACTCTAACTTTTCAGTTATAATTTGTGTGGTAAGTGAAAAATTACTGCTGCAAATGGAGCCTAAAAAAATTATTAATTTAAAATCGAAGCCTAATATAATACAATTCTAACTAAAAAGAGTATTAAATCGGTACAATGTGTAATCATTGTCAGGTAGATAGCACACGTCTAAGGACGATATAATAATAAGAACTTTTTACGATCCCAATAAGAAGTAAGGGGATGACGACAATTGTAATCTTATCTCGTCGCCAGACAGGCAATATCCAAACCAGATAGGTAAATGGTATGAAATAATATCATTGCAAGATAAGAAAAACTGACCTATGGCAGCTAATGGCCAGTATTGTATACTAGGTTACTTTGATCATCTGGATAGCCGACACTTAGCAGTGGGTCATATACTGGCTGATAAGGAGAAGAGAACTCCCCAAGTGATAGGACCATGCTGTTGACAATTTTCTGTTTACAGCCGCGGGCGGGACTATCCGGGGCAGTACCACACTCTCGGAGAAATTCGACGTCTGAGTAATGGCAATGTTCTAATATAAGCTATACCTACTTTTGGTATTGCAAAGGTCAATGGGCGGCAGTAACACACCATTAGGTGTGCTGCTTGCTCGTTTGCCACCATAAGCAATAAAAAAAGCCGAGCCTCAACAGTGGGACGTCTACTGGCTGACAAGGAGAAGAACGTACCGACGGCAAGCGCTGTAGGCCTGGCATCACCGGTGACCATCTTGACATCAACCGAAGCTCTGGCTAGGGTCGCGACCGCATCTCTCACACCTTCCCGTGGTGGGTCACATACACCGCACACGCCTGTATAGGTTAGCGCCTCCAAACGACTGCCGCGACACATTGCTATTATGCGTAGACCTGGAATGTGACAAAATAATAAAAAATATTTTCCGTGTGATGACGGTGTAAGAATACAATTCACCACCCCCTATCTTACCCGGGGTGATCGTAAGAGACGACTAAGGGATATAAAACGCATATAACGTCTATGCAAAGAGAAGGAAATCTCGAAATGAAACCCTATATCAACCCACTTGTCCAGTACGGTACAGTAGGTCAATTTCCATCTTATCGTGGATTTGATTCTCAGCTGTGGGACCTATCTGAGCTGAAATGATAATACAAAGAAATCCCAAATAGAAAAAACGATTTTTAAAATCAAGTCATTGCTTACCCATCCTGGCAATATTGTATGCTTCAGCGATGAAGTCGTTCTGTTTCTCCTTAGTCATCGGTGCGTAGTTACCACCGCTGTCAATGTATTGTGTACACAATGGCAACACTTTCTCTATGGCACCCTTAACAAACACCTCCTCTTTAAGCTGCCCGTCGTTAAACTTTGGAGCACATTTCACTACCATCATTTTAGTTTCAGAACTGTAATAAAGCAATAAGTTATTTTTTTTTTTTGCGCTGGTTTATGGTCTGGTTACAACCCGCTAATTTCGTCCGGGGCGACAGATGAAAGCGGCCCCATAAACCCGCCCCGCAATGTAACTCTCCGCGCCGTGTTAGTGGGCCACCGCAACCCGGTCTTTATCGTCAGTGGCCCACCCGGCCTCTATAACTCTAAATGAAAAACAGATTCTATTCATTTTATTATCTCTTTTTTTAAAGACATCACCCGGTACTTAGGTATTAATCCTTGTATAGCGGGGGACTTTTAACGGACACAAATTACACCCAGGCTCAGAATAACAATTTGTGGATCACACACAAAGTATTGTTCTACGTGGAAATCGAACCCACGACACTGGCACGGTAGTTCGGTTAACCACTTCGTCATCTGTGCAGTCAGTCTCATCTCAACTCAGGGAGGGCAATTCTAGTTATATGAATTTCGTCCGATTTTGATGAAGTTTTATGTCTTTATGTAGATGGATTCAAGAATAGTTTAGATAACAATTGTACCCAGTAGACGACACTATGAAAGATTTTTTTTTCACTATCACTTGGGTCGGCTAATAGTAATATATTACCTAAAGGGTATCTCGTGTAATCTGGTGTACTGTTCCCTGACTTCGTTCATGCCGTGTTTGAGTGCGCACGCTAGTAAAGCGCCCTCTGTCGGCTGCCCGTACAAAGTGTCATCCCGGATTAACGCGTTGTTACATAGCACGCCAACCTGTAAAATAAGCAATGTAGATTAATAAACCTCTTAAAAATTATTCAAGTGAAACTTTATTTTCGACGTATGGGAGAAATTTTATATTGCAACGTTTTTTCTGATATACACATATCAGAAAAAACGTTGCAATATAAAATTTCTAAAATAATATAATAATATATAATATAATAATATAATATAATAATCAATATAAAATTCACAAAGTACACACTTTGTGCGCACGTATTTTTATTTTATGATTTCTACAATCCATATTTATTGGAGAATTAGCACGCTGGGCGATAACGGAGGAGCGGCTTGCCATAACGGGACCGCCAAAGGCGTCCACGACCAAGTCGCTGTGCCAGTGTTCGCCGTATAAAACGTTCGCGTATAATTATAATTAATCCTATAATAGTATTCCCTATTATAATTAATCCTATAGTAGTATCCTTATTGATAATACAAATTCAATTTTTACCTCTCGATTTCATTTATAGGACAAACTGATATCTTCGACCCATGGGTAATTCTTCAATAAATAAAGGCTAGTGTAACCAGTACCTAATTTAATTTATAATTTTATTTTAATACGCAAATAACAAAACTAATCAGTAAATTACAAAGAAAACTATATTTAAAAAAAAAACTTGAATTTTCTCGAGAGTCGCCATCGTGGATCCTAGCTTACAGAAGTTGGTGATAAAAATGTGTGGCGTAATTATTCCCAAAAAAAAAAATACAAAACATCATCCTGCTTTTACCCCAAATAGGACGCAATGCATACTCTTCTGTCATCCCTACATATTGCAAATAATTATTGGCAATAGTTTTAGGACTGACCCGCCTGTGTCCTTGAGATTCTAATTCTTGACCAAACGGTCAAGAATTAGAATCTCAAGGACACGGTCGATGTGTTTTCTATTTTTTTTTTAAAGACATCACGCTGCACTAATGTAATAAACCTTGTATTCCGGGGGACATTACAAACATATAATTAACATAGACAAATTACACCCAGACTCAGAACAACATTTTTTTTTTGTGTGTGTCTTAGTTGTTAGCCTCAGATGGCTATGACAACTTTACCCGGACTGTGGGTGAGCGCTGAGGGCTCTCAACCCGGGTTATTAGTATTCATAGCTTGGTGATGGTCACACATATATGAACGTAATAAATTAAAAAAAACCAAGTATACCTCTAGCATGGTGTTAACAGCCATTCTGGCAACGTCAAGGTCGCGACCTTTGTAAGCGCGCAACTGTATGTCACCACGTGAGCTGTAACCAGTGCCAGTCACCTCGGCAATGTGTCCACCACTTGTAGATATAGTTGTCACCGTCATTTCGTTCTTCGTTAGAGTTCCTGTGAAAGAAAGTGTTCTCAATAGTGTTAGGACCACGCTGTTGACAGTTCTCTGTCTACAGCCCCCGACTGGTCCGTCCGGGTAGTACCACACTCTCGCAGAAGATCGACGTCTGAGTAATGGTAATGTGCTATTGCGCTTCGTTCGATGAGCGAGAGAGCCGGAAGCCCAACTGGATGGTTTTGGAAATTGTAATGGTTGGCAGCTATAGCCCTGGTTATACATAGCAAAAGTCCATGGATGGCAGTGACACTTACCATCAGGTGTGCTGTTTGCTCATTTGCCACCAAAAGCAATAAAAAAAATTATATATTTTATTAGGTAGTAATTCCACGAGAGTACGTACGCAATGTCAACATTGCGTTGTAACTTAAAATGGATTTGCGCGCGTAGAAAGTAACTTTCACACGTATAAAATTTTATGTCCCTAAAATATCCCACGGAACACAGTACTAGATTAAAAAAAATCCAGGAAATGGTCTATCTGTGTGCTAATTTTCATATCTTTTCAAGGGTTTAAGTGTGATTAAGTAACAAACATTAATACATTTTTAACTTTCTGTGTGGTGACGGGGTAAGAATACTATTCACCACCCCATATCTTACCCGTGGGTACGTACGAGACGACTAAGGGATATAAAACGCATATAACATCTACGCGAGAGAAGGAAAACTCGAAACAAAACCCTATACCAACACGTCTGACCGGCGCGGTATAGTAGGTTAATTTGCCTCCCATTACGGAGGAGGCCCGAGCCCAACAGTGGGACATATATGGGCTGTGATGATGATAATGAAGTAACAAACAACATAGGTTGGATTATGTTAGGTTAGATACATAAAAATCATAATTTTCTTTCTATTTTGTCTGTCACGAATGAAAAAATATTCTGGTTGCGTTTCCATCGTCTTTTATTCTACATATTATAGGCAGTGGAATGGTTAGGTAATAAACTCACCAGTCTTATCGCTGCATATGACATTAACACATCCCAATGTTTCAACGGTTGGTAGTTTCTTCACTATGGCATTCCTTTTTGCCATACGCATCACGCCCAAAGCGAGTGTTACAGTCACAACGATTGGGAGACCTGCAATCGTAATATATAAATATCAAATATCACCACCATCAATAATTTCGAATGCAAGTGTACTATCACCATCATCCATCGTATTTCATCCGTACCGATTCCTTGTCCTTGGTGACTAAAATATCAAGCCCTACTATAAAATTCGAAGAATGACGAACTCGATTATGAATCATTTGATTTCCTAGTATAACTTGTTTTTTTTTGTATTTGACGCTTGCGTTTTGATACATATATGTCTAAGACCTGAAATAAAATAGACCGTCATCCAGATGGATGACGGTCTATCAGTTATCAGTTAACAGATGATCGGTTATCAGTTAACAGATGTTAATATATACAAAATTTCATAATATTCAGTTCAATAGTTTAAAACAAGAAAGCATGTTGTGTGGCTACGGATACTACCAACCCTTACTTTGCTATTGGATGTCGTAAAATACGTCTAAGAGCCTTATATCGACCTGGATCAAATACATCTGCTGCTGTTTGGTCAACAATTACACTGCCAAGGAGGGTTAACGTCAAGCAGGCGGCCGGTCATAAAAATATTGCCAATGATTTTTGTAATATGTACAAGTAATGATTTTTAATGTTTACGTGAACTAAAACTACTTTACGGATTCTTTCGCGTGTGTATTTGATTTTTAATTGCACGACGTTTCGAACACTTTATGGTACAGTCCTCCCGTGACCATGATCACTGTAAAAAAGTTTTATTTCAAATATTTACAAGTACATATTGCGTCCACCGCAAGAAATTGGGAAAAGACCAGGGAAATGATGATGAGTTAACACAAGATACCGCCGCAACAAATAAATTCACAACAATATTTTTATTATTAGTTTAAAAATTTCAAGATTAAAAACTGCCGACTTAAAAACAAACATTTATACGGATCAAATATTCAAGTCCTTTGAGATACAAACATCTTCAAAATCATCTTATATTTTAAAAGCATTACACAAAACGGGTCAATGGATATAAAAAAGGTCCGCATTTACAATATTCACGCCATACTAACTCCCATCAAAGACTTTAAAAGAAACCAAAATATGTTTGGATGTTTCCGCTTCCTGAAGAATCTACTTGGAAAAAGGTTTACAGAAACGAATATGTCGCTCATGTGACATGTAGAAACTTAAGAGGGTTATTATACATACATACATACATACATATCATCACGCCATATCCCTTGCAGGGTAGGCAGAGAGAACAGAGTGCCAGAGAACTCTATATCTACATACTTCACTCGCTTCCTCAACATTCATAATTCTCTTCATACACGCTCGCCGGTTTCGGAGACTCTTGACTCCACCTTCCTTCAGTACATGACCGATCTGGTCTAGGTAGGTTAGTCTCGGTCTCCCTCGGTACCTACATCCTTCCACTTTCGCATTGTATATCTTCTTAACCAGACGTTCGTTCGGCATTCTTTCCACATGTCCGAACCATCGGAGCATTCCCTTTCGCATCTTTACACCAATACTCTCTTTCATACCTACTCGCTCTCTTACGTCGTCGTTACGAATGCGATCGGTTATTGCCACATAATAATTGTATTCATCTGTATATAACTATGTATAAGTACTATGCGATATATGAGAAAATTTATCTGACTCTTAGGGGCCGTTCATAAATTACGTAAGGGTTCTGCGATATATGAAAAAAAAAACTCGACTGATAAACTGTTCATAAATTATTAAGGGATTTTGAAGAATGATTTGATCTCCTCCCCGCCTACCGTAAGACATCATAAGATTGCAACTACTCGCCCTGGCCCTTAATAAGTTTTTTTGTAAGAAAAGGCCCTATTGATCAAATATAACTCCGTTTATTCTGAAAATATCTTTTGTCCGGCTCTCCATCACTCTTGGACTGGCTATAGGTACTGATTCCTTGACCTATGTGGCCAGCTATGGATGTATATGCATACAATATCTTTGCAAGAGAAGAAAACTCGAAATAAAATCCTGTACCAACATGTCTGATCAGCATGGTAAAGCAGGTTAATTTACCTCCTATTGTGGAGAAAGCCCGAGCCCAGTAGTGGGACATACCTGTATGAGCTAAGACGATGAGATCATGATACCACGCTGGTAAAGCAAGTTAGAACTGGATATGTCGTTTTTGCCTTCCTCCACCGTAATGTTAAGAGCACAATTGTATTTTTTTCTTTTTTTTTTTAAACTACAGCGCCCTGCACTACGGAAATAATCTTTGTATTACGGGGGGGTTCACAAACATGCAGTTTAACGCAGACAAATTACATCCAGACTCAGAACAACACTTTATAGATCACGAAGTATTGTCCTGCGTGGGAATCGAACCCATAGCACTGGCACGGAAGGTCGGTATCTTAACCACTATGCTACTTGTGCAGTCTATTGTTCATAGTCGTCTTTTACAACATCCGCGAACAAGAAAAAGGCGTGGCGAATTGTATTCTTAGATCGTAAATTACCTTCAGGAATAGCAGCAACGGCTAAACTGACGCTGATGGTGAACATGTCCTGTAGAGCCTTGCCCTGCAGCCAGCCAGCTACCATGATGAATCCAATGATGCAGAACGAGTACAAAGACAACTGTGCCCCTAACGTATCCATAGTTTTCTGTAGAGGTGTCTTCGGTGCTTCCTCGGCTTGCATCATACGGAATATATCGCCGAACTCTGAACGCTCACCAGTGCTTACAACTATACCCTGATATTACAATTTAATATTTATCATTTGAGCTCATATATATCCCACTGTTGGGCTCGAGCCTCCTACATAATGGGAGGGAAATTGACCTACTACACCACGCTTGTCAGGCGTGTTGGTATAGGATTTTGTTTCCAATGTTCCTGTTCTTGCATAGACGTTATATGCGTTTTATATCACTTAATCGTGCTTTACGATCACCCACGAGTAAGATGAATGATGGTGAATGGTATTCTTACTCTGTCACCACACGGAAAATAAGATAACAAATGATTTTCCATGTGGTGAGGGAATAATACAATTGAACACCCTCTATCTTACTTGTGGATGTCGTAAAAGACGACTAAGGGATACAAGCTTACAATATCTTTGCAAGAGAAGGAGAACTCGAATTAAAATTATATTATGGATGTTACCGTTCCGTAAATGTAACCATCGGATATCATTTCTTCAGTCATCAGACAGAATTCTTCAGTGAAGACTGCACAAATAGCCGATACCGACTTACCGTGAACACCCAAATATCACGGGATCGATTTCCACCAATGACAATTATGCTAATTGTTATTATAAATAAGGATGTATTATTTGTATTAATTAATTGCATGTTTATGAAGTCCCCTCGCAGTACATTTATTATTTCCTTAGTCATCATCATCATCACAGCCCATAAATGTCCCAGTGTTGGGCTCGGGCCTCCTCCGTAATGGGAGGGAAATCAACCTACTATACCGCGCTGGTCAGACGTGTTGGTATAGGGTTTTGTTTCGAGTTTTCCTTCACTCGCTTAGATGTTATATGCGTTTTATATCCCTTAGTCGTCTCGTACGATCACCCACGGGTAAGATATGGGGTGGTGAATAGTATTCTTACTCCGTCACTGCATCTCAATTTCCTTAGCGCAGGGTGTTTATTATAAACAGAAAAAAATTGCAGTACAACGAGTCAATAAAAAAGAAAGTTTCACCTTAGCGTTTCCACATCTGACAAGGGTGCCCATAAAGGCGATGTTATCCTTGTTGACTCTCCCAGCAGCTGCTTTATTGGGCAGTACGCTTTTGACGGCTGGTTCAGTCTCTCCCGTGAAGGATGACTCATCGATAGCCAGGTCTGTGGAGTCGTAAAGCCTTAGATCCGCAGGCACGCGATCCCCAACGTTCAGATGGACTATATCGCCAGGCACGAGATTCCGAGCTAGGAAATGTTCTAAGCTGCCTTCGCGGAGACTGTGAAAGAAGATGGATCACTTTCGAGTTTAATATTCATTATTGTCTTAATTGGATGCAAGTTCCACAGTTTTCAGAGCGCCACTCAAAATACGTCCACTTCGATCACGAAGGAGGAGTGCATTGTTTTCATATTATATGGCAGCGTCACAAGGGTTTTAATACGTCCAACTAAAAAAAAACCCATAATGGACTAGCCAACCCTACCACGTCAAACAAAGACGCCAATAAGTCCCATAACAAGACAGTAATTGCAAGATCAATAGAAAAGCAATTGTGTTTAATGAAAAGGCCAATGGCTGGCGCCAATCATTAATAGTTATTGTATAAGTACTAATAAACTCTAATAACGAAATTATATAGAAATATGTCTCGTAATCAAATATTTGGAAGGAAAACTCGAATTAAAATCACAGCATAATCAACGAGGTGGCTGACTTTCCTCATTTGTTGAATACCAAGAGTGGGACATATAAGGACTAAACAGAAGCCATTCTTGTTTCCAAATTTCCGCTTACAAACTCAGAATTCGATTTTCTTTTTAACTACTTATGGTGGCAAACGAGCACGCAGCACCAGATGGTAAGTGTTACTGCCACCTATGGACCTTTGCATTACCACGAGCATAGCTAGGCCGCTGCTACCAATACAAACCCCAAACCCACCCGGTTGCGCTTCCGGCTCTCTCGCTCACCGAGCGAAATGCAATAGCACGTTGCCATCACTCAGATGTCGATCTTCTGCGAGAGTGTGGTACTACCCCGGACTGACCGGCCCGCGGTTGTAGATAGATAACTGTCAACAGCGTGATCCTACCACTATTCGATTATGTATACCACCCTTTACTTTCCTGGTAGACTTAAAAAAAAGTGATACGTGTTAAACAGGTGAACGGGCTGCTCGTTGGCAATAAAACCAACTACGATTGACAAACGGCCTTGGGAAGGCCAACGTTTAAGGGTCGTGAGAAAAATGGAGAAGAACTATGAATATATTCTTACCAGTTGCATGACGGCGGCACCAGTTTGTTCAACTCCTCGAGCGATTTCTCTGAGCGGTACTCCTGTACGAAGGCAACGGTCACGACGATTATAATCGCCACTGTAATGGATATAGCATCGTCGAACTGCCGCATACAAACGCTGACTACTGCCGAACCTGTCAGATATAACGTCTTATGATTTTTTTGGTCCAATCCCACTACACATTCCCAGCAATGTAACTCCTTTAAGCCAGTATCTACAATTATCTCCAAAAAAAAAACACTCTTAGAAAGGTTTTTTATTATTATTAAATGGAGGAGATGAAGGAAAACCCACCACTTTCCCACGGTTAATCAATATACCGTACACCTCAAGAAAGGAAGGAATACAGGATGGGATAAATTGTAAAATTGCCACAATAATAATTATCATAAATTAAATACCTTAATAATAACAAATCATGAACAACATAAATTTTATATATAGAATCACTCTCTTTTTGTACTGGCAATGAATTGTATTAATAAAAATGTGGGTCAAAATTTAATATCTTATAGGGTAGATATAAATAAATTTCTGTAATAACAATGACATATTGGACGTAAGACACCTCAGTCCTCCCGTGACCATGATCACTGTAAAGTGTTCGAAACGTCGGGAAATTATAAATCAAATACAAACGCGATAGAATCCGTAAAAGTAGTTTTATTTCAAATGTGTAATACTCGCGTAAACATTAGAAGTCATTATACAGGATGGGATCAAGGTGGAATAGGATATAAGGAAATCTTACTCCTGTGATGAGCACCGCCTCCAGAACTTCTACTTGCAATTTTCCGCAGAACTTCGAATAAAGATTCGACACGTGTTTCGCCTCTAAACGAGGCATCCTCAGGACGGTTCGGCTTCAAATGCTTTGCTTGGTTTTTTATTGTCTCGTCATGACATAGCTGTGCCAGTAACCGTGTGGTGATGGAGTAATAATACAATTCACCACCCCATATCTCACCCGTGGGTGATCGTACGAGACGACTAAGGAATATAAAACGCATATAACATCTATACGAGAGAAGGAAAACTCGAAACAAACTCTATACCAACACGTCTGACCAGCACGGTATAGTAGGTTAATTTCCCTCCCATCACGGAGGAGGCCCGAGCCCAGCAGAGGGACATTTATGGGCTGTGATGATGATGATGTGCCAGTAACTCTACTTGTATTGATTAAGCACCTTGTTATTTAATATTATAATTTCTTTTTGTATACCAACGTTATCGCTTGGCAATATCGACATTACTAACATTCACTATATATCCAATTACCATTTATGTTATCTCAGCAGTTGTAATATTATGACTGGGCAGACCGCTCGGTGTGCGATGTCTAATTTTAATAAATGTTGTCCGGTTTGCTAATATTTGGAGACATTGCTTCACAACTATTTTTGCAGCATTATGCATACATACATACATACCAACACGCCATGTCCCTTGCAGGGTAGGCAGAGAGAACTGAGTGCCGGAGAACTCTATCCTTGCATACTTCACTCGCTTCCTCAACATTCATAATTCTCTTCATACACGCTCGCCGGTTTCGGAGACTCTTGACTCCACCTTCCTTCAGTACATGACCGATCTGGTCTAGGAAGGTTAGTCTCGGTCTCCCCCGGTACCTACATCCTTCCACTTTCGCATTGTATATCTTCTTAACCAGACATTCGTTCGGCATTCTTTCCACATGTCCGAACCATTCCCTTTCGCATCTTTACACTGATACTCTCTTTCATACCTACTTGCTCTCTTACGTCGTCGTTACGAATGCGGTCGGTCAGCCAAACTCCACAGATTTTCCGTAGAGATCGCATTTCGACCGCATTAATTTTACTTTCATACTCTTTTCTGCATACCCAACTCTCGCTTCCATACAGTAATTAATGTTGGGACAAGCACTGCGTTATGTATTGCTACACGTGCCTTCTGGCTGAGGTGGTGGCTACCGAGAAGTTACCCCAACGCTCCATTCACTCCATTTCCCGCATTCACTCTTCGCGCTATATCAGTGGTGTACCTTCCATCTCGGCTAAATCCACATCCAAGATATACAAAATCATCCACTTGCTCTAGTACATCATTACCTATTGTTACTCTTACATCTGTTCTGGCTTCATCTCTTTCAAAGACCATTAGTTTGGTTTTGCTCACATTCACGCGTAGACCCCTTTTCTTACAATCTTCTGTCATTGTGTCGACTAGGGTCAGTCGATCGGTCTCTTTATTGAAGTCAGCCAGATTTATTGATATACGAACATAGTTTAATTTTAAGTGATTCCTTGTGTCTTATATTAGCGTTTTCTGCTTTCTTACACACATCTCTCCGATGGTTCGGATATGTAGAAAGAATGCCGAACGAACGTCTGGTTAAGAAGATATACAATGCGAAAGTGGAAGAATGTAGGTACCGGGGGAGACCGAGACTGACCTACCTAGACCAGATCGGTCATGTACTGAAGGAAGGTGGAGTCAAGAGTCTCCGAAACCGGTGAGCGTGTATGAAGAGAATTATGAATGTTGAGGAAGCGAGTGAAGTATGCAAAGATAGAGTTCTCTGGCACTCTGTTCTCTCTGCCTACCCTGCAAGGGATATGGCGTGATGATATGTATGTATGTACACACATCGCTTGTTCTACAATACCCATGGGAAAGAAAGAGGTAGTATTCGCACTTTATCACCAGATAGAATGTTTCTACTCTACGGGTTCTTGAAATAGTAGAAGAGCTGGCAGCAATTTTTAGATAGGTATTTGAAGCAAGCTTATAACTTGTTTTATACTTCTTCGATTGTATCGTAACATGTAGACCTAGCTAGTGCTTGCTTCAAATACCTACCCAAAAATTGGTGCTACCTCTCGGACTAAAATTATTGATCATATTGTACTGGAATTTGCTACAGTAATATATCATAGGCTCGTGACTTTCGTACTGTGACCTTGCAAAGCCGATCCAGGCAGCTTAGTTTTATTTATTTATTTATTTATTTATTTATTTATTTTGTAAATCATGGAAAACTTACAGCTTGTTATATCTTAATAGACTAATTGTTTATAACACTGTTAGCTAATTACAAGTCTTCACTTATAGTCATCGTATAAATGAATTGAGAGCATTCTAACTATACATACTATATCTACTTACATATACCTACACACAATATATAGACTAATTAAAAAAATCTAGACTTAAAAGCCTACGTGCTACATTTATATTTGTCACAAATGGGTCAATATCATGCTGTTTACTGAGATTATTAAAGCCTCTGCTTGCGCGTATCATAAGACTGTTTTGCCTATAATTTGTTGCTGCATGTGGTATCTGTACTGGTGGATGGAAACGACTAGATTTATATGGAACATTAAAGTTAATTTTATATAGAAGCTCTGGACTGTCTATATGATTCTGTATGACCTTTAAAAAGAATAGGTAGTCAGCGATCTCACGGCGTTTAATAAGTGGCAATAAATGAAATTTTTTACAGAGTTGCAGGTATTGATTGGACTGGTAAGGGATCTTTTGGTGAAAACAAAGGTATTTAATAAATCGCTTTTGTATATTTTCTATACGGTCAATATATTTGAAGTAAAGCGGGTTCCATATCTGAGATGCATATTCCAAATTATTGCGTACGAACGTACAATATAAAATTTTGAGTGTTTTTGCTTCAGTAAAGCATTTAGAGAGTCTCATTATGAAACCTAATGATTTAGAGGCTTTCTTGACAATAGCATCAACGTGTGTGTCAAAGAGTAACTTGCTATCATGATGAATACCCAAGTCACGTATTCTATCAGTTCTTGCTATAGTTTGACCCCCAAAAGTATAATGAGCAGATAAATGGTCGCGTTTTCTACTAAAAGTAACTACTGAACATTTTTCAGGGTTAAGGTCGAGTTTGTTCGCTAGGCAATACTTTTCTAATCGCGTTAGATCCGACTGAAGTGCAATTATGTCTTCAGGAGTTGAAATAGTGGCAAACAACTTCATGTCGTCCGCAAAGCATAATAGTTGACATGATTGCAAGCAAGTGTGAATATCGTTCACATATATTGTAAACAACAATGGGCCAAGCAGAGATCCCTGTGGAACTCCACTGGGAATGGAAATCCACCTTGATATGTAGTTGTTGAGTACCACAGCTTGTGATCTGTTATCTATATATGAAGAAAACCACCTTAATAAGTCGCCATGTATTCCTATGGTCTGCAGTTTGGCGTTCAAGATATTGTGGTCAATACGATCGAATGCCTTACTGTAGTCAGTATAAACCACATCTACTTGACCGCCGTTATCCATAGCCGCTGTTACATAATCGTTAAAAAGTGTTAAATTAGTAACAGTCGATCGGCCTTTCAAGACTTGCTTTATAAAAGCTTTTGCATGTATGGACCGATTTAACACATTTGCATACACTCGACATCTTACCCTTAAGAACCAGATCGTGTAACTTATATCTAAACATGAAAACCCATGGCATGAAAAGATTTTTCGAAATTACACACCCTAATATCTACATCTATGTGATTTTAACAGCGTAATTCCCAAAACTCGCAAATTTCAATGTAATTTCCTACCCATTAGGCTCGATAGCCTTGAGGAACACAGATTACCAAAGCCGCAAGTAGATGTGCTATTAATTATTCGCTTGCTTTATAGAGACACACTTGAGGAGACGTTCGATAGTTTTACCCTTTTGAAATCCATCAACCAGGTTTGCGCCAGTAAATATAGTGAACTATGGACTAAAAGCCGCTCATCGTAAGAGAAGACTAAGACGTATCCATCAGATGAATAACGGGATGATTCATGAAGAAATATTGAATATTTCTTTCCTATATATTCTCAATCATATTTGGGAGGACTGGAGTTAGGAGAAGTCCTCCTGTGACCATGAACGCTATAAAATGTTCAAAACGTAGGGAAATTGATAATTAAATGGAAACGTCATATATTCCGTAATATGCATATTTTTTTAAAGACTACAAGAGAGTAAGTTAATCTGTTGGGTTAGGCTGATCGATCGCATTCGTAACGACGACGTAAGAGAGCGAGTAGGTGTGAAATAGAGTATTGGTGTAAAGATGCGAAAGGGAATGCTCCGATGGTTCGAACATGTGGAAAGAATGCCGAACTAACGTCTGGTTAAGAAGATATACAATGTGAAAGTGGAAGGATGTAGATACTGGGGGAGACCGAGACTAACCTACCTAGACCAGATCGGTCATGTACTACTACTACATCCTGCAAGAAGGAAATAATCCATGTATTGCGAGGGAATTGACAAACATACAATTAACGCAGATAAATTAGTCCTAAGTATTGTCCTGCACAGCAATCGAAGCCACGACACTAGCACGGTAGGTCGGTTCTCAACAACTATTCCATCTGTGCAGTCAATTAAATATAAAAGTAGTTTTATTTCAAATGTTTAGTAATTTTATCGCCTAAATGGCAAAAATAATTTTTATCTTCGGATTTAAACTCGGCCATTGCAAAAATATTTATTGCACTGGGCAACGATCAAATCAAATCATTTATTTATGTAGCGATCCCCGCTCTCGCTTCGGTCCCAATGTCCCGCGTTTTAAATATCTAATATCTTCTAGAATATTCATTTTAATAATATAATTGAATATGTAATAACACTGTATCGTTAAAAATAGCTTCCTAAATAACCTATTATTTCTTAGCAATGTGCAAAGATTACTGCGGATTATCCTTAGAATATAGACATGTATATCATCGCGAATTTTTTTGTACATCTTTTTAAGATATGCAATTTCGTAGTATATTATTTTTAACCAACGTTTGCAATATATTTTAACCAACGTTTGCAATATGAATCCCGTGTGGTGACGGAGTAGGAATACAATTCACCACCCCATATCTTGCCCGTGGGTGATCGTACGAGACGACTAAGGGATATAAAACGCATATAACATCTATGCGAGAGAAGGAAAACTCGAAACAAAACCCTATACCAACACGTCTGACCAGCGCGGTATAGTAGGCAACTCACTCCTATTACGGAGGAGGCCCTAGGCCAACAGTGGGACATTTATGGGCTGTGATGATGATGATGATTGCAATATAAGCACATAAAATATTATTCTTTTACGACATCTCATTAAAAATCTTTTGAATTCTCGACTTTTCTACTATAATATGCATTTATATACATATAAACCCTTCTCTTGAATTCACTCTATCTATTGGTAAAAACTGTATTAACATCAGTTGCGTAGTTTAAAAGATCTAACCGTACAGACGAAGTCCTACGAAAGCACTTACATATATTATCAATTTTACATTAGGTATGAAATTAATCAAATATTCTACCATCAGATCGAAATGAAACGATAACAAGATTGAAGTTAGTACTATTTAATTTTCTATGCTACGTCGAGGCGGGGCCAGCTAGGTACCACAATAATAGATGTCAAGTATTGATCGCAATGACAAACAGTAAAATTAACTATAAACATTGACCTACTTAGTATATATGTAAGTTGACTATGGAATGAACGATTCAATTCTACCCCCACGTGTATTGTACAATACAACTAAGGACTCATAATATGTAATTTCATCTAAATCTATACATATAATCTATTTCATGTTTTCATTTTTTTTCAGTCTCTCAAGACAGTCGGTACTTGGCTTGAGCCATGTTAATAAAAATTAGTATAGCAAAAACATATATCATTTACCCTGCTCTTATCCCAATTAGTCGACGTAAAGTCCTTTTATTCACAAAACCCTATCAGATGTCAATTCAATTCAATTTTTCTTCATGGCAATGTGCCGGTGTCGACAATTTTGCCAATGACTATCAGATGTCATCTGTGCGTTCACTCGCTTTCTAGCAATGTCATGCTTTGCGCAATCCACCTATCTTTCCTTCAGTCTTCCTTTGCCTTTAGAGGCAAAGGCAGACCAATTCTTGGGGTAGACGCAATATGTACTCCTCCTCTTCCTACACATTGCAAAAGTTATTGGCAATAGTTTTATGACCGGCCGCCTGTCTGACGTCAACCCTCCTTGGGAATGTAATTGTTGACCAAACGCCATCAGGTGGTGTTGGCCCAGGTCGATATAAAGCTCTTAATTGTCTTTTACGATATCCACAAGTAAGAGTTGTTAGCATTCGTGGCGGTTACCACACAGCGAGACCTACAAGTTTAACTTTGAAACGGAGATGAGGAAGGAAACCGGCTTAACAATACTGCTTAACAACACCGCAATGAGGTAAAACATATATAAGCATTGTCTTATTAAAAGGAAAATATTCGAATTAACATTCGAAGTGCTAGGGAAAACTTTAAAGGTAAATAATACTATTTTGGCAAATTTTATCAATTTTGAATTTAATTTTTATTTTAACTTAGTTGACATTTCAAACAATTTTCAGCGTTTCATATTCATTGGAGTCCTCCCGTGACCATGAACGCTATAATAACCAAATAGAAACTATAAAATTGACTACACAGATGGTGTAGTGATTAAGATATCGACCTTTGCCAATTGCCATGGGTTTGATTCCTATGCAGAACAACACTTTGTGCGATCCACAAACTGTTGTCCTGATTCTGAGTGTAATTTGTATCCGTTAATTACATATTTGTAACGTCCTCCACAATACAAGAAAAATATTTGTTTATTCGTACGGCCTGACTTTATATATATAAAAAAAAACCTTTATAAAAATAGTTATATTTCGTTCAGATTTCATTATATAAAAGATTATGTTCTGGAGACTGCTCATCAAGAACATTATTTGTTTTCTGTTTGACTTTGAAACTAGTGTTGCCCAAAAACAACATGATTTTTGCGGCGTAAGAATACAATTTACCACCACCTACATTGGCACTCTGACCATCTGTCATGCCCAAGTGACATTGTTGCGTTATTCTAGCTGCGAGACTCGCAAGACTTGCAAGATTCTTGCTGCAAGACCAAGACTAGTACAAGTCTCGTTTTTGTGTTACATTTGAGAAGCACTATTGAAACTATACAATAGTGTGATTTATTATTTTCTATTCAGCTTTGAGGTATAATGCATATTGTCAGACGGTGGCAAAGACGTTGTTTTGAATTCCTATTCTCGATTTCGAAATAATAATGGATTTCAATATCTACGTGTAATGACGGCGTGAGAATTTCAATATGTCAACACACTTTTCATACCCGTGGATGATAAAAGCGGACTAATAATAATAGTTGTTTAATTCAAGTATACAATCTCATCTACAATAGTCTTACTAAACATCATCATTCTCCTACTCTTATCCCAATTACTTGGGGTCGATACAATATTACTCTTCTCTCATAGTACATAATGTAAAAGTTATTGGCAATAGTTTTATGACCGGCCCCCTGCCAGACGTCAACCGTCCTTGGGAATATAATTGTTGACCAAACGGCATCAAGAGGAGTTGGCCCAGGTCGTTAAAAGCTCTTAGTCATCTTTCACGACATCCACGAGCAAAGTAAGGGTTGTTAGTTTTCGTAGCCGTTACCACACAGCACACACAATAATCTTACTAAACATATCAAAATAAATAAAACTAAAAGTAGGTACACTATAAAATGTGTCAAAATAGAAATTTCTATATAAACATGCTCGACGTAAGCCACCACCACCAAGAGACGCAACCAGATACATCATTGAAAAAGAAGGAAAAATCAATAATAAAACCTTATACCAATACCTTTGGCCAGCGTGGTATTGTATCGACTAGAGAGTATACCCACAAGGGTAAACCGCCGGGCGGGCCACCGAAGACAAAGATCGGGTTCCGGTGGCCCGCTCGCTCGGCGTAGAGAGGTACATGTAGGGCGGGTCTATGGGGTCGCACGCCGCTTCTCCTGTCGCTCCTGACGGATTATGCGGGATGTGACCACTCCGCAGCCCGACGTCAAAAAAAAAAACGTGGTATAGTAAATCAATTTCCTTCCCCATTGTGGATGGAGGCTCATGTCCAGGAGTGACATTTATTCAAGCTGAGATAATCATAAATGTATTACCGCCATTGCTCTATTGTAATAACACAATTTGAATATTTTATCCATCTTTTTCTTATTATGTGTTCTGTTAGATCGCGCAACTTGACAGTTATAAAAATTAAATTAAAAATTAAAAAGAAACTCAATCTTAAAGTACCTAAGTATGAATTAATAATTCCAACAAAATAATTCGTGTTGGGGGACCGCTCCTAATTATTTATTATGTTACTATTATTATTTATTATATTATTATTATTATGTTATTATTATTATTATGTTATTTATATATTTATTTTATTATGTTGCTTAGTTATGTTGGTTAGGTGAGGTTAGACTATTTGTAATTAAATTGTTAGGTTACCCCATAACTTTTGAACGGCTGAACCGATTTTCATTGAACACTCGCACATAAGTCACCTTTAACACAAAAAATAAAATTAAAATCGCTTCATCCGTTCGGGAGCTATGATGCCACGGACAACCAGACAGATCCACACAGCCACAGACAGACACGTCAAACTTATAACACCCCTCTTTTTTGCGTCGGGAGTTAAAAATAAACTACTTGCCGATTTGCACAAACTATATTTTCATAATATTATAAGGTATTTGTTGAATAACTAGCTAATATCCACGACTTAGTCCGCGTAATATTCTCGAATTAACCCTTCTAGTGACATAAAAGGCGAGGTATGATTTTTAAAATTTAAATGACTATAACTTTTTAACTGACATCAGATTTTTATGAAACAAATATTATATGTTGCTTTGGTCTGTACTTAATCTATATGTGAAAACTGCGGCACAATCCGTTTAGTAATTTTAGAGATTAACTTGTACATACATGCAAACAAAAAATTCCAAACAATGTTTTTGTGTTCTGTTGAGCTTTTCTTATTGTCTATACTCATTTTTCAATAACTGCACAGATGGCGTAGTGGTTAAGATACCGACCTTCCGTGCCAGTGCCGCGGGTTCGATTCCCACGCAGAACAATACTTTGTGCGATCCACAAAGTGTTGTTCTGAGTCTGGGTGTAATTTGTCTGCGTTAATTGCATGTTTGTAAAGTCCCCCGCAATACAAGGATTATTTCCTTAGTGCAGGGAGGTGTTTAAAAAAAAAAAAAAAAAATAAAAAAAAAAATAAATTTATCAAATATACAGGACACGCGGTTTATACTCATTTATTATATGTACAGATAAAGTTCCTACCCACTATCACTACCTTGGTTTACACTCGCGACCGATACTCTAATGAGGGTAGTAACGACCTGAAGACTATTCATCTGGTGTCCTTGCTTTAGGCCAGACCGAAGCAGAAACTACATCCGTTGCTGGCAGCAATTAGCTAGAGAATTACAATCTGAATAATACTTGGTAAATTATGAGTTTATATAGGAAGTTATTGCTGATCTGCTGATTTGTAGTGACCTCAATTGGTGATTATTGCTAGCCAGCAATAGTGTTGATACTCGTGATGTAACAGTTAGCCATCACGTCCAAATTATCCAATTAATCAAGACTTCCACTATCCGACATAGACGTAGGGGTCATGCTATGTGACTCATAAAATGCGCTACGATTCGCTTCACCTATATTGATAGAACAATATGTTTTATTCTATACTATAACCTGACTATAACTTGCACTAAGGAATAAATCTTTATATCGTCCGGCCTTATAATATAGTCGTACAATTAAAGGATACAAATCCTACATTCAAAACAATATTGGAAATAAAACTATTTTTACGTATTCTATCGCATTTGTATTTGATTTTTAATTTCCCAATGTTTCGAACACTTTACAGCGTTCATAGTCACGAGAGGAGATAGGTGTCTCACGTCCAACAAGTCATCGTTATTACAAAGATTTATATCTACCCGCTACAGTCATACATGTATGAGTTATTAAATTTTAATCCACATTTTTAATACAAACTCATTGCCAGTACAAAAAGAAAATTATATACCTATAGAATTTTATATTGTTTATGATCAATTATTATTAAACATTTAATTTATGATAATTATTATATTGTGGCAGTTGTGGAAGTTTAAAAAGTAACAAATCAATTAAGCTACCACCGGATTGTAACGCAGCCACACTGAGAAAGTTCTGGCAAGAAAACTCAGCAGCCATAATACTAATTAAATTATTGACTTTTGAGAGGCGGCTTACTTTATATTACTAAAGTTGAGTAAATTAATTATAATTAAAACACGTTGCTGGGTTGCTAGACAATGGACTGACTTTATATGAAATATGACATTGATAGATCAAGTTAGTACACTACTAGTTCACAGATGTCGCTTATTTTAATGTAATTTACAACATTAATATTTAACTATTATTGTGGGTCATATCTATTTTTATGTCACATAAATAATTTTAATACGTGGCGTTCGAATCCATTATACACGCTATAGAACGTCGGCACTTAGAACACTATGCAAACTGTGTATTCAAATAGAATAAAGATAAGGTACATACATACATATCATCACGCCATATCCCTTGCAGGATAGGCAGAGAGAACAGAGTGCCAGAGAACTCTATCCTTGCATACTTAACTCGCTTCCTCAACATTCATAATTCTCTTCATTAGTCTTCATACACGCTCGCCGGTTTCGGAGACTCTCGACTCCACCTTCCTTCAGTACGTGACCAATCTGGTCTAGGTAGGTAGTCTCAATCTCCCCCGGTACCTACATCCTTCCACTTTCGACGTTCGTTCGGCATTCTTTCCACATGTCCGAACCATCGGAACATTCCCTTTCGCATCTTTACACCACTACTCTCTTTCATACCTACTCGCTCTCTTGCATCGTCGTTACGAATGCGATCGATCAGCCTAACTCCACAGATTTTCCGTAGAGATCGCATTTCTAAAAATAAAAATACGTACAATATACAAAATACCTGAATTTCTTAAGCACACAACCTTCATTTTAGAAACTAAAGAACAGTTGGACCTGATACCCACCATCACGTTTTTATCACAGTGGCATGGTTCATCCATTTCACTTAGAAATTTTATCATCCTCAACTGTAAATCAATTCTCTCACGTACGACCAGATTCTGGAATGAACAACCAGCTGCTGTGTTTCTCGAGCGCTATGTCATAACCTTCTTTAAACGAGGTTTATGTGGAGCACTTTCTTCACCGCGGGCAATGGTCCTGTCCAACCTGTCCTTATATTTCCAAGGTCGATGAGTGCTAGTATCCTTTACTATCAGGTGTGCTAGTTAAACGTTTGCCACTCATCATTCTGCCCTTATCCTAATTTCTTGGTGTTGAAGCAATACGCACTATTCCTCGATCGTACATAGGTATAGCAAAAGTTATTGCCAGTGGTTTTATAAACGGCCGCCTGTCTGACACCAACTCTCCTTGAGAATGTAATTGTTGATCAGACGGCATCTGGTTGCCACCGACGACAAAGACTGAGTTCCGGTGGCCCAGTCGCACGACATGGAGAGGTACATTGCGGGGCGGGTTTATGGGGTCGCGCGCCTCTTCATCTGTCGCCCCGGAGGGATTCAGCGGGGTGTGAACAGACCATAGGCCGCCGCAAAAAAAAAAGAAACGTCGGCATCTGGTGTGATGGACCCAGGTCGATATAAAGCTTTTAGTCGTACATGCATACCATCACGCCATGTTCCTTGCAGGGTAGGCAGAGAGAACAGTGCCAGAGAACTCTATCCTTGCATACTTCACTCGCTTCCTCAACATTCATAATTCTCTTCATACACGCTCGCCGGTTTCGGAGACTCTTGACTCCACCTTCCTTCAGTACATGACCGATCTGGTCTAGGTAGGTTAGTCTCGGTCTCCCTCGGTACCTACATCCTTCCACTTTCGCATTGTATATCTTCTTAACCAGACGTTCGTTCTCTTGACTCCACCTTCCTTTAGTCGTCTTTTAATATAAATCCACGATAAAAATATGGGCTGGTAGTATTCGTAACCGACTACACAGCAATTTCCTTTTTACCAAACAGCAATCTTTTTCTTTTGTCACTATAAGCAATATATAACTACTTATCATTGAAACAGTTATAAATAATTTTATGGATACACATTACATAGCCTTAAATCGATTTACTGACATAGCAGCATGTATAATAAATGAACATGGCTTGCTATAACGTTCTTCTATTAATCGTTAAAATAATATACTTATAAATATTCAGTATGATAATGAATGATAAAGATTTAAATGATTGTATTTTTTTTATTGCTTGTGGTGACTGCACACCTGACGGTAAGTGTCACTGCTGCCCATAGACCTTTGCTATACCAAGAGTATAGCTAGGCCGCTGCCTAACCATTACAATCTCCAAACCCACCCAGTTGGGCTTCCGGCTCTCTCGCTCACCGATCGAAGCGCAATAGCACATTGCTATTACTCATACGTCGATCATCTGCGAGAGTGCGGTACTACCCCGGACGGACCGGCCCGCGGCTGCAGACAGATAACTGTCAATCGCGTGGTCCTACCACTATTTTATTCATTTGATTCAAATTCAAATGATGATAAAGATTCAATTGTTTTTTTTATTGCTCTTAGTGGCACACAGCACACCACAATCTTGCCCGCGAGTGTTATAAAAGAAGAGTAAGTAATATAATAGAGCAAGAGAAGCAAGACTCGAAATAAAACCCTATACCACAACACGTCTGGTCAGCGTGGTATAGCAAGTCTTTTTTTTTCTTATTGTCAACGAGGCTCGAGCCCAGCAGTGGGACGTAACGCTGATAATGATTCATCATCATGATATTGAATCTTTATCATTTGAATCGAATTTATTAGTGGTAGGGCCCACACTGTTGACCTGACGCTGCCGGCTGTCGCGAGGGCGATGGTCGACAGCGTCAGGAACTGGGACGCGGTCGCCGCCTTCTGCGAGGCTGTCATCTCGCGGAAGGAGGCGGCGGAACGAGTCCGGGAGGATTCCCGCGACCCGGGCCGCCGTCAGCGGCCGGGGCGGCGCAGGCGCGAATATCTGCGCCTGATGCCGCCCTAACCGAGGCCTCGGGTGATCGGACCGGGGAATTGTCCGGTCACCCGACGTGAGGGCGACGCCCCGACAATCTTCGGGGCGTCGATGAGAGGAACCCGAGGGCGTAAACCGCCGGGCGGGCCACCGAAGTCAAAGATCGGGTACCGGTGGCCCGCTCGCACGGCGAAGAGTGGAGTTTTACGGTGGGTCTATGGGGTCACGCGCCGCCTTGCCGTCACCCCAGACCGTTTTGGGGGGGCGAGAGGCATCCATAGTCCACCAAAAAAAAAAAGGCCCACACTGTTGACAGTTTTCTGTTTACAGCCGCAGGCCGGTCCCCGATTATTTCCTTAGCCCAGATAGATGTTAAAAAAAATATGACAAGTAATTTAGAACATACGGTTATTTATCAAAATTGTAAACCCGCTTTTGGCCTCACCGTAGTCGAATGAAAACAAAATTAAAACGCGAAAAGGTCCTACTAGTTAGTCAAGTTCATAATAAAAAAAAAAATATTGTACAACTGAAAGGCAAGGTCGTTTTGTAGATTATTTATTCGCAGTGACATTAAGAAGGACCTAGTCGTAGTAGACTGTCCTTCGAATTTTCTGGAGCCTTGTACTTTTATTTTTACCTTAAAGTCCAATTTTAAATCATCACAGCCCATATATGTCCCACTGTTGGGCTCGGGCCTCCTCCGTAATGGGAGGGAAATTAACCTAATATATCGCGCTGGTCAGACGTGTTGGTACACGGTTTTATCTCGAGTTCTCCTTTCTTTTTCTTGCACAGATGTTATATGCGTAACCCTTAGACCCACTTTTACAATCTCCCACGGGTGAGATAGGGGGTGAATTGTATTGTTACTTTGTCACCACACGGAAGACGGTTCAACAGGTTACGCGTAATTAAATATTAAACAACCAAACATCTTCCTAAACTTCATATTTACAATATTAGTAGGATTTTCTAAATAAGACCTTTTGCTTCTATAACTCTAAATACAAAAAAAGTAATTAGATTTACTCTATGGTCCGTACCATAGAAGAAATCCATAGAGTCATAGTGTGCTTTCCATTTAATACAAAAAGTGACGCAGTGTACGATAAAGTGCTTTCCAACAACGACACTTGAACACAGCCGTACACTGTTCGACACTCGAAAAAGTGGTGTTTGACAGATGCTTAACTACTTTCATAGAGTACTTTAAATATACTTTGCTTGAATTAAGTATCATTACTTAACCTCGCAATTTATTTACGGCATATTCTAGTAGTATTATTTGAGATTATTAAATTGAGCTTGACTCTTACTGCTAATTAAAATTTAATAAAATGTTCAAATGTAAATATTGCACTATTGAAGTGAGCCCTGATAATATGGCTATGTTTATAAATTATTGAGCCAAGACTTTGTCAAGGAACTTGCATTTAGTTATACGACGCCCAGAATTTTGCGCTATTGATGCACTTTAGTGTTATTTTGAGACAACTAGCTGTTTCATTTAAACTTTTACACAGTGTTTGGCAGTGTTTCACAATGTACCGCAGAGTCCCTCTGTGTTAACTAAATGGAAAGCAATCATAGAGTCCATACTCTATGGTAATAAACAATAGAGTAAAATCCCCGTAAATTTATATAGACAGCGACTAAGAGGACGAAGACTTGTAAACAATATTAAAATTTATTACACGCCATGACTATGTAAATAACATGGCAAAACTGTTTAAATACATTCAATTACTTTGACAAAGTGCCGTTTGTATAGCGGACATAGCAAATTAATATGTTGACACAACATTTGCGAACACGCCAATTTATATTATTAGCTATTATATTATACTATCTATAACTATGGTTTGTTCGTGTTGAAGCAGATTTTGAATATTTGTACTTAATTCAAGACCAATAGATTAATTTTCGTTTAAATTTGGTTAGATTACGTAAAATCCTTTCTTAATTAGTCTATTTTTTAAAAGGAAACTAATATCAAAAAATCATGTTCCTATATTTAGCACTTTCAGGACGATACTGAGTCAGCTTTATTTTTCTTGTGTGCTTAGCTGTAAGCCACAGACAGCTTTGACAGATTGTCCCGAACTATGGGTGAGCTCTGAGGAATCTCGATCTGGTGAAATTAGACTAAGCGATATCGCCCTATCATCTAATTTACCTATGGAGTATGGAACTGTATGGATATCAGCCTATGGTGTCACAGGAGGCAAAATTGTTCTCGCGTTTGAATTAATGACTTTTACGCGGCGCGATATCGCACTTCGGCGGCGAGGACAAAACCGCGGATATTGTGTCAGTCAACCAGCTTCTTATATGTTGTAAAAGTAATGTATAATTTGTTGTCCGATCTATAAAAAAAAAACCTTATTCTTTCGTAATTAGTGAGCTTACCAGCTACAAGCATGCAAAGTAAAAGCAATGTTTTACAATGTTGCTAGCTATAGGTACTTTATACTTGATTTTTTATTTTCGTATCCAATTATACAAGCCCAGTCTGTCATAAATTGATTATACATATGATAGCAAAATATATACCAAAATTCTTATCCATTTATAACCACTTAGTCAGAGCTCCGGTAATTATATACTTCATTTTTTTTATAAAAAAACCTTTCTTGTTCTTTATAATATAATTGCTTCGTAATTATATTTATAAATTCATTCATCCACTGCCAACAAAAAAAGCAATGCGATAGTTTATTGCACGAAGTTTTTTATTGTATGATACTTACGATCGATAAGGCCTTTAACCTCGACGAACAAGACAAAGGGGTTGAAAGGTCAAACGAGAGACAAGCAACTATGCACAGGGAAAAAAAAATGACAAAATAATATGCATTGCAAATCACTAATAAAACAGAAATTGATGGGTTGCTTTTGACGCACCATCTAAATGGATCACAATCTTTTTGCACTGTACCTATTCTTCTCTACGTGTACTTATTCCTGCTAAAGTACTCCTCTTGGCTGGACTAATTTCTGTTTTGTGCAATAAGGCGGATTCAAGTATTGTTTGCATTTGGATCCGGTAGGTGGCGATGCGGTCGATCTTAAGGCATCCTTTTTTTTAGATTTGTAGAGGAGCGTCTGTTAGGTTAACTAGTTTTGTCTATAGCATAAGGTTTTTGTTAAATTTACTTCTCTAGCACAATGTTATCTGGTTATCTTATCATAAACCCTCATACGACACGAGGCAAATGAAGAATTGGTAACACATTGAATTCTAACTCGGTAACAACATGGACGCACTTACAGTTACATACACATTTATTTTTTGTTTTCCCATGTTACTAATAAATGGTGAAAAATACAAAGTGTCACTAACCCTTACTTTCCATGGGAGTCATAAAAACCACCTAAGTGATCACCAAGAAAATATGTAGCAACTTCTGGGTTTAAAGCAAAAACTGCGACCACTAATTAAGATCTATGACCTATTTTTTTTATTGCATATGGTGGCAAACGAGCAGGCAGCACACCTGATGGTATGTGTCACTGCTGCCCATGAACCTTTGCAAAACCAAGAGGATATAGCTTAGGCCGCTGCCTACCAATAAAATGCCCAAACCCACCTAGTTGGGCTTCCAGCTCTCTCGCTCACCGAACGAAGCGCAATAGCACATTGCCATTACTCATACGTCGATCTTCTGTAAGAGTGTGGTACTACCCCGGACGGACCAGTCGGCGGCTGTAGACAGAAAACTGTCAACAGCGTGGTCCTACCACTAAAAGTTGTCTTCTAAAGACTGATGAAGGGATTCTTATAAAAAAAATACACTTCATGACGTCATCGAGAACATAATAACCATAGCTAACACGTTACAAACCTTTTATGGTACATATTTACGATAAACAATAGTCAATAATAGTGAAAACAACATTTTATTTCATCCGCAAATAAAGCGTGAAACATGCGATCTCATGTAATGGAGATGAAATTTGATTGTTCAAGCGGAAAATATATTCACAGTTTCTTTGTCTGCCTTTATGCCGGTATGAGACATTTTTACTGCCCTTATATCAATTCATGTACGGTCAATATATCATTCATTCACCCTTCGACTCTATATTAACGTTATTATATAAAATTATAAATAACTAGCAGACACGGCCACGCGTTGCTGTGGCTAAGGTAGCCTCAGTAACACATGGTGGTTATGCTAACTAACAGATATCGCCATCTGTTAGAATCGTTTAGAGATAACAGATAATTGTGACTGTCAAATAATAGACAAATAATTTGCAATAAAATAATATTGGATCAAACTACACATGCTGTGCAAATTTGATTAAAATCGGTTAAATACTTTCGGAGTCCATCGTGGACAAACAACGTGACGCGTAATTTATATATATTAAGATTTAGCTGATTCTTTGTATCTCTTAAGCCAAATACGATTGCGTTGTAAAAGCCCACATCTCGTTGTTTGTTTCTTTTTAAAAAATCCTTATTCAAGAACTTCGTATGGACAAAATAGATTGTAGAGCCATTACAATATTAAATCTGATCCGTGTGGTGACGGAGTAAGAATACAAATCACCACCCCATATCTTACCCGTGGGTGATCGTACGAGACGACTAAGGGATATAAAACGTATATAACATCTATGCGAGAGAAGGAAAACTCGAAACAAAACCCACATGTCTGACCAGCGCCGTATAGTAGGTTAATTTCACTCCCGTTACGGAGGAGGCCCGAGCCCAACAGTGGGACGTTTGTAGGCTGATGTGATGATGATGCTGATGATGATTATTGGTGACAGTGTTAATATTTTAATATTTATTCTTTTTGTAAATTAATTATTATACTACATAATTATTTGACTCTTAAAACAAATAAATAAACAAATATTATCCCAAAATGTAAGCTTGGCTTTCTAGATAGTTTCAGCATACATATTTCCACGCCATCTAACCTCAGCTACCCAACACAATAACCGCCGCCGAAAAGCAAAACTAAAATCACTAAAATTTTTGATAAAACTTTTGCAATATACGATGGAAAAAGGTTATTATATTGCGTCGATCCAAAGTAAGAGTATATTATCCATTCTCTTTTTGATCCCTTTTTTTGTGTTTTTAGCTGTTAGCCGCAGATGTCTTTGACAGCTTTACGCGGACTATGGGTGAGCGCTGAGGGCTTTCAAACCGATACTCTTTTTGATCTCGTCAGGCAGTTTTTATTCCCACGATATAGCAAGTTGTGGTGACATACTTCATTCTTTCACTAGTTAAAAGTAATAAATACAATTAGGTCCTACCAATAATGGCAAGAGGCTATCTAGAATGATATACATATAGTGTTCGCTCAAACAGGTTTTTAATAACAAGTGCCCGCATACCGGGGACCGTGACAACGACCTGAGGCGGCGCAAAATAAATAGACATACACATTTCGTTAAAACCGCATTTAGTGTAACGGTTAAACTTCGGTACCCGTTTTTCGACACCAGTACCCGTTTTATTTTTCACTTATACGATGACGGTGTAAGAATACATAGCGTAACTACCTTTTTTCCTTCTTGTATGTGTGATTGTAATATATAACCAAAGGTTGCAAACAGGAGAAGAAAATTTCAGCAAAATAATGCAAATCTATGTAAATGAAAGTTGTGTTAGTTTATAACTTATAACTCAAGAACGGCTGGACCAATTTTATGATTTTTATGTTTTTGAATTTGTTGTTGTCGGGAATAGGATATAGGATATTAAAATATGATATTAATAAACAAAAAAAATATAAAAAAACATCACATTCATTTGTTGATGCTGTAACAAAACGCAACTGACAGCTCACGTAATGATTTGCTTGGAAAATACCGCGAAAAATTTAAATTAAATTTAACCGGTCAGTGTTCATTTTGGGCAAATGTTACGAATTTTTACGAATATTGTTATATTAAATCATATTGTGTCTATATAGTAATCAACAATGGCGCGACCAATAAGATCAAACCTTTCCCGATCAATCCCTAACGCAATTAGAATTCGAAACATCACGCATGTAACAACGGCAGAAGAATAACATATTGCACTAGAAGACCGCCGCGTTAATATGGCCCGACTTCGTGCTTCTCAATCATAAGAGCAAAGCGAGGCAGCCCGTGAAACGTCTCGGTTGACAATGCGAAATCGTGGAGCAAATCTCAGAGATCAACAATTAGAGAAATGTCGTATAACACAAAGTACTTCTTCGTCTTGATGACACGTTATTATAATACTTGATTTTTTAAATTTATACATTTTTCATATTTATTATCATAATTTAAAAAATAACTTAACAATTTTGAATAAATCGATATCTACTCATTCATTAACTATTAGGCGGAACGAAGTGTGTCGGATCAGCTAGTTCAATATAAAATCCTAAGTTTTCCGTGTAGTGTTGTAGAATACGAGTAAAGGATATACATATAATATGCATAAACCATCTGTGCAAGAGAAGGAAAAATCGATAAAAAAAACCAGCGTGCTGTAGTAGGCCAATTTCCCTCCTATTGTGAACAAGGCTCGAGAGCCCAGCAGTAGACGATGTAACCCTACACCGACAAGTTTAAACTAGTGTGGTACAGTAGGTTAATTTGAAGGAGGGTTAACCCTAACAGTGAGATGATGATAAATCCTTTATGCGAATTATTCCTGGAGGTGATTGTTTAAAAAAATGTGTCGCTATACCTTACATTCCCGTAGGAGTTCTAAAAATCCGTTTAAGAACCACCAAACGATTGGGTATCATCATCATCCAACCGTATAGATAAAAAAAGATACGGCATATAAGCAGATAGTATCAGTGCCTGAGAAGAGCAAATTGATACACGAGCCCGTTTAGACAACGTGTAAATAGCAAGCCACTTTCCATCTCAATGAAGAAAACACGTTCACAACAATGAGACATACATGGTCTGATAATTAAAAAATATATAATAGAATATCCGGCGTTAAATATTGCACAACAATCTTTGGAAAGAGACAATCGGTTAATATCGGCTTCGTAGAGCGCTGTCTCTGTCGCACACTAACTCTATGATATTTGTCAGTCGTTGTACAAGTGCGGAAGAGTAAATTTGCGTACAGTTTAAAAACATATACTTAATTGACTTATTAAAACCCGAACAATTTAGAAAAAAATGCCTATAAAATAGGTGTTTTTATTTAGTAAAATAAAACAATTATTTTAACAGCTCATAATATATTATATCACACTGTTTGTGTTTCGTGCGACGACAAATAGGTCATGTACGACAGAGACAACGCTATACGAAGTCTAAATTTGTCAATTGATTCCTTCTAATGGACGATGTGGAATATTTTTCGCCGGATACTCTACGTACATGATCCAAGCATATATACATATGATCATTTCATCATCATTTCAGCTCATATATGTCCCACTGTTGGGCTCGAGCCTCCTCCATAATGGGAGGGCAATAGACCTACTATACCACGCTGGTCGAACGTGTTGGTATAGGTTTTGTTTCGAATTTTCCTTCTCTTGCATAGATGTTGTATGCGTTTTATATCCCTTAGTCGTCTCGTACGATCACTCACGGGTAAGATAGTGATGAATTGTATTCTTACTCCGTCACCACACGGAAAGATATACATATTGATAATTATAATAAATACAGCGATGAATTTTCCTTAATTTATTTAATTTGTTTAAAAAAAAAAAGAGTGATAATGTTTTATTTCCTGCTAACATATCTCCAAGGTCTTAAAGTTACCTCAATCGAGTACGTTAATTAATAAAATCCAGGTACCAATATCTTTTTGTGATGGATTACTTAATATGATACAAATTACAATTAAAACATTGTAAAATGGAATCCGTCTACGGCTGGAGGTACAAGTGTCTAATAAGTAAGTAATATATCTTATTATACATTAACAATTTTATTACATTCTAATTAGGGGATAGCGAGTACGTTCATGATTATAAAATTTTAAACCCAATATATAATCAAACCGTTTTTCACAATCAAAATCGTTTTTCCGTGTGGTGGCTTAGTAAGAATATAATTCACCAACGTCTATCTTACCCGTGGGTGATCGTAAAAGACGACTAAGGGATAAAATATGCATATAACTTGCAAGACAAGGAAAATTAGAAATAAAATCCTATACCAACATAACAACAGTGTGGAAGAGGCTCGAGCCCAGCAGTGGGACGTAAATGAGCTGATGATGATGATAATCAAATCTATATTACATACACTATTTTTACCTCCCGCAATAAAAGGATTATTTCCTTGGCATGTTGTCATTAAAAAAAAAATAGTTACATTATTATACTTTTAACGAGAACCCATATTTAAAGGCCTCTCGTGTTATTCCAATTATTTCTTTTTCTAGCCTTTGTCTACCACAGGTCTCCAGCCATATATTTAATATGACGATAAAAAAACTCATAAGTAAAACAAAAATAGATCCTGTTATGCTCTTATTTCTATGTACAGCCAAGATTAATGTCTCGATTAAAAATTCAATGCCTAACTGTATACTTCACGAATGCAATCGATGAAGCGATGTCATACTAAAAATAACGATGAGCAATAATTAAAAAATTAGAAAAACCGACTGAATATTATATATGTACCATAGGTCATCGACTTTTAATTGTTTTTAGTTTTTTTTTTGCTTCTGATTGTACACAAACACAATTGTGAAATGCCAATAACACAGCCAGATCGCTACGTACCGTAAAATGGAATTTTGGTGAACTATATCGCTCACGTAATGAGGCGCAATAGCAACTTGCTACTTACTCAGACGTTGATTTTTTGTGAGAGTGTCGTAGTATCCACAGACGAGGACCCCCATTTATGGCTGCAGACAGTAATTGTCAGCAGCATGGCCTTGCCATTTGTAAATGAGATGATATTTTTCATATGGTGCCTGATTTTCTCCAAACTGAATTTTGATCAATTGTATTGTACTTTAGTACTCGTAATGATCATCATCCTCAATCCCTTGCTCTTATATCAATTACTTGGGAGTCGATTTAATATTTACGACTCTTCGTACATATTGAAAAAGTTATTGGCAATAGTTTTATGACCAACCGCCTGATGTTAACCCTCCTTGGTAATGTAATTGTTGACCAAACAGAATCATAAAGCTTGTAATCGTCTTTTACGACATCCACGAACAAAGTAAGGTTTAATAATTATTCGTAGCTGCCCCTCACACAGCACTTGTAGTACTCGTAATATCAGAACGATTCGTTTGACATAAGGTTTATCAAAATCAGTCCACACATTTTGCTCCTGTCGCTAGTGGCTACGAATACTACCAACCCTTACTTTGCTCGTGGATGTCGTAAAAGACAACTGAGAGCCTTCGTTTCGACCTGGGGCAACACCTGCTGCCGTTTGGTCAAGAATTACATTCCCAAGGAGGGTTGATGTCAGACAGGCGGCCGGTCATAAAACTATTGCCAATAACTTTTGCAATATGTAGGAAGCGGAGTAATATATTGCATCGACTCTAAGTAATTCAGATATGAGCAGGAGAATGGTGATTACATTTTGTTCCCAAAACTCCGAAAGTGAACATACATAAATGGACATATTACCTTCATACGCATCGCGCAGTCGGATAGCAAGATCGAAGCACGTTCCCAAAAATAGGAGATTCGGAGTTATTTAAAAATAACGTGACCGCGTTATAACGACCGGTGCATCCGTTCATGTATTTGGAATCGAATCAATATAATTTTAACCTCTGGATGAATGGAAAACACCATATTTCTGATTAAATTATGGATCCATTTGCGATTCGCAAGGCAATTTATATTATGCCGTTTCATCATAGCCGGGGCAATTAATTTGTTGATAACCTTTTAGCCGTGTGGTGACAGATAAAGAATACAATGCGATACCATTTTATTCTTTTCCGCATATTAAACCCCAAAGGGAATTTTTGTTTGCAAGTGACATCTCTGCTAGAAACAAAAAGAATCCTATTTGGGATTCAATGTGATTGTTTATGTTGGCTGGCCAGCATGGTATATTAGATCAATTTCATCCTGCTGTAAAAGAAGCAATAGAACCTAAATATATATTCATAATCATCTAAGCTCATATATGCCTCGCTGTTGGGCTCGAGCCTCATCCATAATGGGAGGGAAATTGACATACCATGCTGGTCAGACGTGTTGGTATAGGGTTTTATTTTGAGTTTTCCTTTTCTTGCATACATGTTATATGCGTTTTACATCCCTTAGTCGTCTCTTACGATCACCCACGGGTTAGATAGGGGGTGGTGAATTGTTTTCTTATTCCATCACCATACAGATAACCTATATAAATTACAAAGAGAAACTACATCACAGACGACAAAAACATCTACAAGTAGAAGGGTTTCAATAATAACAAGACCACCAGCGCCAAGAAGAAACCCCAAAAATACATGTAGTCACTTAACATCACACACACATATGAATTGCAAACACAACACATATGAATTGCGCTCTTAGAGCTTTAATCAACTGTAATAAAACCACTTCAAGAAAATTAATTTTGTAAACAAACCACCATAACAATTAAATTAAACATAAAAAGAAAGAAGGATTAAAAATCTGTGGAATAGCTTAAAATAAATTTAAAAAAAAATTACAAAGAGCAAAAAAAGAAAAGTGCGTGACTAAATACATAAATACATGTAGTCACTTAACATCACACACACATATGAATTGCAAACACAACACATGAATTGCGCTCTTAGAGCTTTAATCAACTGTAATAAAACCACTTCAAGAAAATTAATTTTGTAAACAAACCACCATAACAATTAAATTAAACATAAAAAGAAAGAAGGATTAAAAATCTGTGGAATAGTTTAAAATAAATTTAAAAAAAAATTACAAAGAGCAAAAAAAGAAAAGTGCGTGACTAAATACATAAATACATGTAGTCACTTAACATCACACACACATATGAATTGCAAACACAACACATGAATTGCGCTCTTAGAGCTTTAATCAACTGTAATAAAACCACTTCAAGAAAATTAATTTTGTAAACAAACCACCATAACAATACATGTAGTCACTTAACATCACACACACATATGAATTGCAAACACAACACATATGAATTGCGCTCTTAGAGCTTTAATCAACTGTAATAAAACCACTTCAAGAAAATTAATTTTGTAAACAAACCACCATAACAATTAAATTAAACATAAAAAGAAAGAAGGATTAAAAATCTGTGGAATAGCTTAAAATAAATTTAAAAAAAAATTACAAAGAGCAAAAAAAGAAAAGTGCGTGACTAAATACATAAATACATGTAGTCACTTAACATCACACACACATATGAATTGCAAACACAACACATGAATTGCGCTCTTAGAGCTTTAATCAACTGTAATAAAACCACTTCAAGAAAATTAATTTTGTAAACAAACCACCATAACAATTAAATTAAACATAAAAAGAAAGAAGGATTAAAAATCTGTGGAATAGCTTAAAATAAATTAAACAAAAAAATTACAAAGAGAAAAAAAAGAAAAGTGCGTGACTACACAGAATATTTCTTCTCTTCTCTCGATCTTTAAATTCTCACAAAATCGCTAGTGAGGTTTATTCGTGCGATTTAGGCAAGTATCCATTGTGTTCACCTCTTTATATTGGAAGTAACAAAGTGGAAAGAGCAAAAAGCGCCACTCAACCTTTCCAATAACAAGCGAACGTGCAAGAGCAGCACTAGATTCTTAATAAGGCGAACGTCGAATTTTTGGCTAATAATAGTCAACATTTTTTTTTGATACCAGTTTTGCTGGCACATACATATATTGTTCCACCGTATGTTTACCGTATTGCAAACATTTTTGAAATGAAACATTCATGTTACATGCATACTGTGTTTTATAGGCCCCACGAGGAAGATGAGTATCGTAAATTTTATTCCTACACCCTCAGCCACATGGAGAGTTTTAAAAAATACTAACTACATAATTCTTTTTTTTTAAGGACACCGCCCTGCAATAAGGAAATAATCCTTGTATTGCGGGGGACTTTACAAACATACAATTAACGCAGACAAATTACACCCAGACTCAGAACAACAGTTAGTGTATCGCACAAAGTATTGTTTTGCGTAGAAGTCAAACTCACGGCACTATCACGGAAGGTCGGTATCTTAACCACTACGCCATCTATGCTGTCAATTATTAACTATATTTAAAATACATTGTTGAAAAAGAAACAAGCATTATCACTGTTGCTATTATTTACAAAAAGGAATAATATCATAATTGTCACACTTGATATTTCCTTTTTACAATTCTCTTAAAATCCATTCGTAATCGTATCTGAAAAAGGTATAGTTAACACTATCATCATCATCATCATCTCAGTCCATATATGTCCCACTGTTGGGCTCGGGCCTCCTCCATAATGGGAGGGTAATTGACCTACTATACCACGCTGGTCAGACGTGTTGGTATAGGGTTTTGTTTCGAGTTTTCCTTCTCTTGCATAGATATTATATGTATACGGTTTATATCCCTTAGTCGTCTCGTACGATCACCCATGGATAATATAGGGGGTTAATTAAGAGTATACCTTATACTAAGTCTTATACAGATATATATACATATCAATAACCAAATCGAAAATTTCATATTCGCAACATCCCTGCCTCAAATAGCTGATAACCGATTCCGAAATGAATAATTAGGCCTTGAGTAGGTCTATTTCCTTTCATAATAAGAAACATAATAAGAAAGAAATAATAAGAAAGAACAGAACTCGGCAAAAAAAAGGCTTGCCGTTGCAATGACCTTTTCGTAACAAAAACTATGCAGCTGTAGACGAAGCATTTAACAAAAATAAAAAAAAAAGCTGTTTCTGTATACTTTTCTTGACGTGGTAACCCTAACCGGGTCGGCAGGTGTGCGAGATAATAATTAACAAGCACAATATTGAATTAAGCATCCTAGTAACGGGAATTCGGATTAAAGTTCTAGCCAAATGCCAAGGTGAAAATAAACGGGTGATCATCATTAAAAGTTAATTGTCTTAATTACTCTAATACTCTGAAAGAGAGTATTGGTGTAAAGATGCGAAAGGGAATGCTCCGATGGTTCGGACATGTGGAAAGAATGCCGAACGAACGTCTGGTTAAGAAGATATACAATGCGAAAGTGGAAGGATGTAGGTACCGGGGGAGACCGAGACTGACCTACCTAGACCAGATTGGTCGCGTAATGAAGGAAGGTGGAGTCAAGAGTCTCCGAAACCGTGTATGAAGAGAATTATGAATGTTGAGGAAGCGAGTGAAGTATGCAAGAATAGAGTTCTCTGCCACTCTGTTCTCTCTGCCTACTCTGCAAGGGATATGGCGTGATGATATGACAATTGAAGCGCATTAGGGTCGAAAAGTCGATTCAGATTTCGAACTATCTACTATTTCGAATATTCAGTTCTCATCATCAGGATGAGTGCTAACTTCTAATGATGAAAAATAAGTGAATAGTTAATGATCGTTTGGGTTAAATACATATATCATTTGCAAAACTACTAAAAACGCTTTTATAACATTCATCATCATTCTCCTGATATTATCCCAATTAGTTGCGATCGATGCAATATGTACTCATATATATTGCAAAAGGTAGGTATATGTATAATTGTTTTATGACTGGCCGCCTGCCTGATGTCAACCCTCCCTGTAAGTGTTGACCAGACGCCATCAGATGTAGTTGGCCCAGGTCGTTATAAATCTCTTAGTCTTCTTTTACAACATTCACGAGCAAAGTAAGGGTTGCTAGTATTAATAGCCGCTACCACAAAGCGATTTATAATATATCAAAAATATGAAATACATAAATTGACTTACATATATTACCTAGAAAATATGTATTTATGCATGTTATGCTTGCCAATATTGAATGATATGAAATTGATGAAGCGTGGAGCGATTTGCAGCTGTGTGTATTAATTGCTCGTGCCATTTTGAAGGTCATTCTAACCTCAATATTTAACGAAGAATATGCTAATGTGTTATTCCGTGTGGTGACAGAGTAAGAATACAATTCACCACCTCCTGTCTTACCCGTGGGTGATCGTAAGAGACGACTAAGGGATATAAAACGCATATAACATCTATGCAAGAGAAGGCAATTCGAAACTAAAGCTTATACCAACACGTCTGACCAGCGTGGTGTAGTAGGTCGATTTCCCTCTCGTTATGGAGGAGGCTCGAGCCCATCAGTGGGACATATATGAGCTGAGATGATGATGATGATGATAATGCTAATGTGGAAGGTCTTTCTTTATGGGAGGCGTTTTTACAACATTGTCACAAAATAATTACAAATTGCTCCAATGGATATGCGGTCAAACCCTGTGTAATCTATTTTTCCGTTCATAAATACCGTTATCCATACTAATATTATAAAGAGGTATGTAAAATGTTTGTTCGTTTCTTTGTCTGTAATGTATGGGCTCCGAAAGTACTAGACCGATTTTAACTATTATTGCACAAAATGAAAGTCAAATTATAAGTCAATAACATTTGTCATAATTTCATTAAAAAAAAATATTTACAATTTTATTCAAAATTATTCATATGACACAGGATTCGAACTGAGAATCTCAGGGTACAATCACACAGCCCTGGATCAACAAGGCAGTATGTATATAAAAATATGCAGCTCTATTTTAAAATATACTTGAGATAAGACGGCGGGCGGGTAGCGGGCTCTGTCAACAAAAGCATTCCCGACAAGGGTAGAAAGTTAGGCAGGCGGTCGATCATAAAGGTTTTTTCGTGCAAGCCGGGCATACCACCCTCTAGTGCCCTTGACAAAGTGAGACGTTAAAGCATCTCCTCGGGCTTTGAAAAGGTCGATCGTAAAACTTAGGAAAATTATAATCACTAATGTTTTTATAAATAAATAAATTTGAAATGTGAGATTGTAATTTTTTAATCTTTTTTTTTATTTACATATTTGAAAGAATAGTTAAGAAAAAAATGTTTTATAATATCTATGCAAGAGAAAGAAACTCCAAACAAAACCCCCTATACCAACATGTCCGACAAGCGTGCTGTAAGTCAATTTCTCTCCTATTGTAGAGGAGGCTCGAGGCCAGCGGTGATCATCATCATCATGCTTTTATCCCATTAATTTGAGTCGACTCCGTATGAGCTCTTATTTCATAATACATATTGCAAAAGTTTTAGTAATAGTTTTATAACCGGCCGCTTACCCTATGTCAACTCTACTTAGGAATTGTTGACCCGACGGCATCAGATGGAGTTGGGCCCGGTCTTAGTTGTCCTTTAAGACACCAACGAGTAATATAAGGGTTGGTGGTATTCGTAGCCACCACACAGCTTATAATGGTACTTATAATAATAAAAAAAAACGTTTTTTATTATAAAAGTACCAGTCTGTTTATTCCAGTTAATCTTTGAAATGGTTGCACTAATTTTGACGAGAATTTCACTAACAGACAGCCGATATTGGAATAACTTAGGCTACTTTTATGCTGTTTTTTTAATTGCTTATGGTGGCAAACGAGCAAGCAGCACACCTGATGGTAAGTGTAACTGCTGCCCATGGACCTTTGTAATACCAGAGTATATTAGTTAGGCTGCTGCCTACCAATGAAAATTCCACCCAGAACCCCAACTGCTTTCGGCTCTCTCGCTCACCACATTGCCACTGCTCAGACGTCGATTTTCTGCGAGTATGTAGCTACCGCAAACGGACCGGCACGCGGCTGTAGACAGAAAACTGTCAACAATGTGGTCCTATTACCTAATACCATTATTGATTGACGCTAAGAAATTAGAACCTCCGTAATTACGCTACGTGGCGCCATATTGATTGCTCGAGCTGTCGTCACGAGGGTACACGTAATATAATAAATTTAACCCAGATAAGCCTGAAACTAAAATTTTCTGAAAATTTTGAAAAAAGTTACATTATTTAGTTTATTAGATCTTATGCAACATAAAAAAAATTATGAAAAAAAAATTAAGTGTAAGGCTTTCAGGGAAACAGCCGTCCTATATGTAGGACAGTAGGATAATAAGAGGAAATAAAAGACCATTTATGACAAAACAGAATGTAATCAAAAAGTGTAGTTTATTAGATAACTATTGATTATATTACCCATTGTTATATGTAATTTACTAGATTAACACTATTTATGAATGATATGTTTCAAAACACTTGACACACACTCCAACATCACATTTCTTGCAACGTGTCAAACATTTTTTGTGACATTGACGACAGTGTGTTTGCTTCGATTGAGGAATAACCAGATGATTCATTTGGTCTTTACGACTATCAGCATGTTCATGATGGGAGGGTCGGCTAGGCCCTCTTTTGGCATTTTTTCTGTTTGATTCAATCAAAGCAATTGCTACCCTTCTGCGAAAGCCAAGATGATCCAGTTTTCCATGATTTATTTTATATAACTGCCATGCATTATGTTCGGCAAGATCAATCATGTGTGTGAGCAACGGCATGTACCATTTCTTACCTCGTATACCAATTCGGTAATGTGAAATATTTTCATCAGACCGATCCACTCCTCCCATATATTTGTTATAGATGGACACCATATGTGGTTCTTCTATGACAATGTTTCTCTTTTCACTTTGTGAGAAGCGTTTGGCAGATTGTTTAGGATTTATTCCTACAGCATTAGAAGCAATACTGAATATATTATTGTCATGCCATTTAGCAATAATGAACGTGTTGTCATGTGTCGTTCTGTAATCGACATCACCACGTTCCTTTTTTTTCAGTAACTTCGATGTAATCAGAGGACAACTAGATGTCCTGTTTTCTCGAACTGTCCCAGTGCAACGAAGGCCTTTCTTTGTTATCTCTTCCAGCAAGGGCGTCCCAGTAAAAAAATTATCAAAAACTACGTGGTAAGGAAGGTCGAAGCCACGTGAAATCAGCACATCGCAAAAAGTGAGAACAACGCTTGCACCCAGCCCCAATTCTTTATATATTGGATTGCACATAGTTGTAGCACCTTGGTATGGTTCCATCCATAAAACATACCCTAACCGTGTAGCACCAACCCAAGCTTTGAACCCGTACCTAATAGGTTTACCTTTTATGTGCTGTTTGCAGCCATGTCTACCATAGTAGGGGATCATGGCCTCATCTACACTGTAATGCTCTTCAAGAGGAGAAAACTCTAAGAACTTTTTATTTAGAAGTGTAACTAGGGGGCGTACTTTTGTGTATTTGTCTTGCAAATCCAGATTATCATTGACATGAAGGTGGCGAAAAATAAAGTCAAATCTATCCCTAGTCATAGCCGAGCTGATCAATTCATTATTTGTATCAGGGGAGTTTTCCCAATACATTCTTCTACGGGGGAGCCGTGAATAACCACTAACCAACAATATGCCGATGAAACATTTCATATCTTCAGTGGTTATGTCTCCAGGCAAATTCTTTTTGACAGCATATTTATTGCTCTCTGACACCAACAACGAAATAACATCTTCATCTAAGAAGTTTTCAAACCACTCAATTGGGCGCTTATCTTGGCAAGCGCCTTGAACATCGGGCCAATTCACGGGATTTTTTGCCAAGTCCCGTTTTCTCCATGCGTAGGTACGCCTACGTTTAGTTCGACCTGTAGAATCAGAAGGTTCTTCTTCTGTATCACTCACCATAATCTGCCCTTGAATCATTACTTCAGCCGGTTGAAGCAGAATGTTTCGTGGCAAATTATTCAAAGTTACATTATCTTCTTCACCCGAATCTTCGTCAGTGAGACAGTCAGGATCAACAGGAGGAGGTAGAATACATATCAGTCGTTCTCTATAATCTTCTTCATTATCAGAAACATTTTCTAAAGCATCTAAAATTTCATGCGCAGCTAACGTTCTGTAAAGAAAAAGTTGTATTATTGTACTAAAATCATGTATATTATCCTACTGTCCTATATATAGTACGCTAGTATTTGTAACAAGTTATACGTAATTTATTTATATTATTTTGCTAGAATATTTATTTAGTACAAAAGTTAAGGTTATCAACTAGATATTAACACAGAAAAAACAACTCACGAATAAAATATAACTTTTTATACATACCTGTCATTTGCCATGTCTGCAACGCACTTTTATTACACACTTATAAGGTAAAATATAAGGTAAAAACTGTTAAAATAACTGTCTTTTTATTTTTTCTAATAAAGCTGACACGTTTCTTACTGCAAATCATAAGACTAAATAATCTTAGATAAAGAGGGTATTCTGATATTTTTTTTTATTTCTACTGTCCTAAATATAGGACAGTAGGCTTATCTGGGTTAAATTAATAAGACACAAATCGTCCATTAACGTTATTATTGTATGTCAAATCATAAAAAAAAATCTTAAAAGACACGTTCCACAAGCAATAAAAATGTTAAAATTATAAAAATTCAGCTAGTTGAGCCGTGTGAACATTTCGCACATCGTGATCAAACACCAAATAGTTTTATAATTATAATTAGGCAATAAATAAATAAACAGAATACGAGCCGTGCATACAAATTCGCCGCACCAGTCTGTACGCTTGATCTCTTAAACTACGATACGGATTTTAATGCTGATTTCGTTTAAAAGACAGAGTGATTCAAGCGGAATGTTTATATGTACTCGTATAATACATGCATATTATACGTATGAAAAACTTGATAATTAAAATGATTTTAATGAGATGTCGTAAAAAATATTTTTGTGCGCTTATATTGTAAAAGCTGACCAAATCAATAAAAATAAATAATAAAGTATAAATCAAATAAATAAGATCATAATAAATTACGATTCAAAAAGATCTAAAATAACTTCGCGGCGGTATGCATATGTCTATCCCCCTTTTTTTGTGCTGGGCTTTGAAATGGTCACGCTCCGCTAAATGGGCCCGGGGCGACGGAAGAGGCGGCGCGCGACCCTATAGACCTCCAAGCACCTCTCTTCGTCGTGCGAGCGGGCCACCGATACCTGATCTTTGTCTTCGGTGGCCCGCCTGGCGGTTTACCCTCGCCTATAACTATGTCTATCCCCTAAGAATAACCCGTAGTGACCATGTTTATCTTTTACATATAACCAAAAAAAAACACTTAAAACAATACAGTAGATATATATTCCTTATCCGTTCAATTCAAATACATTAAGATACGTGGTGCATTGGAGAATAAAATTGTACCTTAGAACATATCATTAAAATGGAATATCTTAGAAATTACCAGAACTTCAACATATGGGAGCAGAGAGGCCGAAACCGAAGGGAAGCGAGGGCGGGTCGCTAAACCATTATAAATTGTATGGTTTTTTATTTGTATATTTTAATGAAAACATTCATTTTCATATAATATATAGCGTAACTGCCCAGATTTAATGTTTTTTTTTATAGATCACGGTGGCAAACAAGCAAGCAGAACAGCTGATTCTAAGGGTTAGTGCCGTTCATAGTCCTTTACGGGGGTACACTTTACAGCGTTCATGATCACCGGAGGACTATCCTCCTGTTCGTAACGTCGGGCAATTAAAAATCAAATACAAACGCGATAAAATCCATAAAAATATTTTTATTCCAAAAGCTTGTGCCATAATAGCAACAAAATTAGCCTATATATGCATCGTTGTATAACGTTTTGCTGTTTTTTTTTTGTCTAATATTTTCTTAGAGTGCGTTCGAATACGGCATTGTAGTGACAAATTTAAAAATAAATCTAATCTAGTTTTTGGCATTCATGTTTTTAGGGTTGCCAGGTTGAAGATAGCAATATGAATTAAAATTTTATTATTATCATATATTAATTTAATTATTCATCATTCTCCTACTCTTATCCCAATTACTTGGGGTCGGTACAATATGTACTCTTCTTTCATAGTACATATTGTAGAATAGTTTTATGACCGACCACCTACCAGACGTCAACCCTCCTTGGGAATGTAATTGTTGACCAAACGGCATCAGATGGAGTTGGCCCAGGTCATTATAAGGCTCTTAGTCGTCTTTTACGACACCCACGAGCAAAGCAAGGGTTGGTAGAATTCAAAGGCCGCTACCACACAGCTGTGATTTTTTTTTCTGAAATTAATATTTAACTTATAAGTTGCACAAAATTGAGATTGAACACAGATTTTTACTATTATTATATTTTAAAGACAACCCCTTGCATTAAATAAATAATCCTCGTATTGCGGAGGACTTTACAAACATATAATTAACGGACCCAAATTACACCAAGACTCGACACAATAATTTGTGGATCGCACAAAATATCGTCCTGCTTGGGAATCGAAACCATGACACTGGTAGTGCAGATCGGTATCTTAGCCAGAACGCTATCTGTGCAGTAAAATAAACATGAAGTTAATAAAGGCATACGTGGTCGGTTTATGTACCCAATATATTTTTCAAGTACATTTTTAGTCACGATTACCTAGTGAAGTTTACAAGTGTCATCATCAACCTGCTCTTATCCCAATTTATTTGGGGTCGACGCAATATGTCTTCTCCTTCCATACAACTCTATCAGACGTCATCTCTGTGGTCACTCCTTGTCTATCCATGTCATGTTTCACGCAGCTCATCCATCTTTTCTTCGGTCTTCCCTTACCCCTTAAGCCTTCAACATTCATGCTTAAAGCTTTCCTCACAACATTACTTTCATCCCTTCTCATCACATGTCCATACCATGTCAATCTTTCACTCCTTAATTTTTCCGTCACTGGCGCAACTTTCAAACTTCCTCTTATATGTTCATTCCTTATTTTATCCATTCTTGTCACACCACACATCCATCTCAACATTCGCATCTCCGCTACATGCAGTCGTCTCTCATCCGTCGCTTTTATCGCCCAACATGCTGATCCATACAGTACAGCAGGTCTTATTAGGCTTTTATATATTTGGCCCTTTAATTTAAGGGGTACTTTGGGGTCGCATGTTGTACCCGTGACCTGCCGCCACTTCATCCATCCCACATCAATTCTGTGCTTCACCGCACGATCCAGGTCGCCATCGCTTTGGATAAGAGAACCGAGGTATCGAAAGTTCGAGCATACTGGGATTGGTACTCCATCCAAAGTTATGGGTGTAAAATTGGAGAGACCGCCGAAATCGCAGAACATGTATTCTGTTTTTGGTCTGCTGATTTTCAAGCCTACATTCTCCAACTTACAGCGCCACTTTTCCAGCATGCTCTGTACCTCAAGGCCCTCTTTCCCGACGAGAACAATGTCATCAGCGAATAGCATGCACCAGGGTGCCTCTTCCTGTATCTCCGATGTTAATGCATCCATTATCAACAGGAAGAGGTAAGGACTTAACGCCGACCCTTGGTGCAGACCTACTTCGACACTGAACTCGTCGGAGTCTCCAGCCGCTGATTTCACGTACGACCTAGATTGTCGGTACATGGCACAGATTAACCTAACATACTTCACAGGCACACCTTTCTCTTTCAGTACCCACCACAAAACTGTTCTCGGTATTCTGTCATAGGCCTTCTCGAGGTCAACGAATACCATGTGCAAGTTTTTATGTGCACCACGATATTTTTCGCACAGTTGGCGCAGTGCAAACATGGCATCCGTTGCCCCGCGGCCCGACATAAATCCGAACTGGTTTTGGGTGATCTCACTTTCTTCTCGCAATCGTTTCTCAATCACTTTTTCCCACAATTTCATACTGTGTGACATAAGCTTTATTCCTCGATAACTACCGCAGTCCTGAACATCCCCTTTATTTTTAAAAATGGGCACTAGCGTACTATTGCACCATTCATTGGGGATTACTTCGTCGCGCAGCAGCTTATCGAAGAATAAAGTTAACCACATATACCCATCCTCTTCCAAAATCTTCCATACTTCAACTGGTATACCATCGGGCCCTACAGCCTTTCCATTTTTCATACTTCTCACTGCTTCTCTTACCTCATCTATTGTAATTTCCCTTACTAGGCCGACGTTCTCTGATACATCTTTTAACACTCCACTCCATGAATTCTCTTCGTTCATTAACCTTTCAAAGTACTGCTTCCAACGCTCTTTTATTTCCTCTTCTTTTATCAACACTTTACCTGCTTCATCTTTTATACACCTGACATGCCTAATATCTTTTGCTCTTTCTTCTCGGGCTTTAGTTATGCGGTATAGCATCTTTTGACCTCGAGGCCCATCTATCGATTTAAAAATCATGTCTTCGGCCTGTGCTCTCGCAATAGCTATTACCCGTCTAGCTTTTTTCTTGCATTCCTTGTATTCAAGCTTTTTTGCTTCCTTCAATCTTTCATTATGTTCATTCTGCCATTCCTTAAATACATTCTTCTTTTCTTTCACGATCTTTTGCACATCTTCATTCCACCACCACGTATCCCTATCAATTATACCTTTTCCTTTCGTTTCTCCTAGTATTCCTTTAGCTGTATTTCTAATACAATTAGCCATTTCATTCCAACATTCATTCACAGATTTATCATTCATATCATTCATTTCAATCATTTTATCCATCACATTTTCTTTAAATCTACTTGCATACTCTTTCCTTTCAAGCATACTCCATTTTACCTTAGGAGGGGGTCGGTTTCTGGTCTTAATAGAGGGTGTTCTTTGCTCCATCACTAGTATTAACGGACGGTGCTGGGATACTAGTGCTTCACCTGGTAGCACCTTACAATCCTTTACGCAGACCAACTTACTTCTCTTAATAAGAAAGTAGTCGATCTGCGTACAGTGGTTGCTACTTTTATAGGTAATAAGGTGCTCATCTCTTTTTTGGAACCACGTATTACCGATGGCCAGGTGAAACGACGAAGCCGCTTGAAGTAGCGTCTCCCCCCCAGCGTTTCGCATGCCGTACCCCCATCCTCCATGCACTGTTTCATAACTTTCATTGCCCGCTCCTACGTGTCCATTAAAGTCACCTCCTATACATATCTCTTCACTTTCTGGTATACCTATCATAATTTCATCAAAATCCTGCCAAAACTTTTCTTTCACTTCATCTTTACATCCGGCTTGGGGTGCATACGCGCTAATGACATTCAGGATGACGTTCTCCCACACTATTTTCACAACTATTAATCTATCATTCATTCTTATTACATTCGTCACACATTCTTTCAAATTCTTATCTAAGACTATGCCTACACCATTCCTTTTTCCATCGCTACCACTATAATATAACTTGTATCCTTCACCAATTTCTCGAGCTCTCGTTCCCTTCCATTTTGTTTCTTGCAGACATGCAATATTTACTCTTCTTCTTTTTAAGAAATCTGCCAATTCCCTTCCTCTTCCAGTCATCGTTCCAACATTCCAACTTGCATACCTCATTCTTATCCCTTTCATACCAAGTTTACAAGTGTAATAAATATAAAATAAAATGATTTATATGGGTTCTTTTTCGTTCTAATATTGTATACGACTGAAAAAGGATTAAGGTCCTTTGCTAGATCACTTCCGAACTGGACATAATTTGTTACGAAGTCGATACATTCAATACGCTTAAAGGGGTGACATGCCTTTTTTTTTTTTATTGGTGGGCTATGGATGCGTCTCGCCCCGCCAAATCGGTCCGGGGTGACGGAAAAGGCGGCGCGTGACCCCATAGACCCACCGTAACACCTTCTCTCTTCGCCGTGCGAGCGGACCACCGGTACTCGATTTTAACTTCGGTGGCCCGCCCGGCGGTTTACCCTCGCGGGTTCCTCTCGTCGACGCCCCGACGGATTTCGCCGTCGGGGCGTCGCCCTCACGCGGTGGCCTTACGTCGGGTGACCGGACAATTCCCCGGTCCGATCACCCGAGGCCTCGGTTAGGGCGGCATCAGGCGCAGGTATTCGCGCCTGCGCCGCACCGGCCGCTGACGGCGGCCCGAGTCGCGGGAATCCTCCCGGACTCGTTCCGCCGCCTCCTTCTGCGAGATGACAGCCTCGCAGAAGGCGGCGACCGCGTCCCAGTTCCTGACGCTGTCGACCATCGCCCTCGCGACAGCCGGCAGCGTCAGGTCGGCACCGATAACAGCGACGAGGTCACGGCGATGCCGGTCGAAGCCCGGACACACCTCCAGCGTGTGTTGCGCCGTGTCCTCGTCACTGCTGCAATGGTGGCAGGTCGGAGTCCACTCCCTATACGCGTCCGTGTGCAGGTACAAGCCGAAGCATCCGTGCCCCGACAACACCTGCACCAGTCGAAAGGAGAGGACTCCGTGCCGCCGCTCCATCCACTCCATCAGTACGGGCCGGAGAGCCTCGACGGTGACTACACCGTGTCTAGGCCTCTCCAGCCGCGTAGCCTAACGGGCGATGACGTCTCGGCGGGCGTCCTCGCGCCAGGTGGCTATCTCGCTCAGCGATGGGGAGCCACCTTCGTCGCGCAGTGAGGTCACCCGCCGGTAGAGGTCGGAGAGCATCTCCGCCTTTAGGTCCCACGGGGGTGTCCCGGCCAGTAGGCATGCCGCCTCGGTCGATACCGTGCGGTACCCGCGAATGGCTCTGACCGCCATGACTCTCTGGGGTCTCCACAGAACAGCCCTGAGCTGGGCGTTCAGAGCCCTCGCCCACACGGGTGCGCCGTATATGGCCATCGAACGGATCACGCCCGCATACAGCCGTCGGCCCTCGAAGCTGGGTCCGCCCAGGTTCGGCATGAGCCGCGAAAGGGCGGACGCCGCGCCGTCCAGCCAGGGAGCAATTCGGCGAAAATGCTGCCGGAACCACCATCGCCCGTCGAGCACCAGACCCAAGTACTTCATATGGGCCTGGATGCTGATGTGGACGGAGTTGACGACTAGCGAGGCGCCGATTGGCGGCCTGACGCGTGGCCCATGGAATAATAGGGCCTCCGTCTTATTTAGGGCCACCCTGAGCCCCAGCGCCTCGATTCGCCCGACCATCTCCTCGGTGCCGAGAGTGGCCAGGCTCGCCGCCTCTTCGAGTGTCCTGCCCCGGGGTGTGACGAGCGTATCGTCAGCGTAGCATATCACGCTCAGCCCGGGGGGGAGACTCCCTCTCAACGCCCAGTCGTACCCGATGTCCCACAGAGTCGGCCCCAGAATCGACCCCTGTGGAACGCCGCACGACATGGACGTCCGCACAATGTCCCCTGCGGGACTCGCGCAGAGGACACTGCGCCCCTCCAAATACTCCGCGTCCTGATGCAGCTGAATGGCAGACTATTGAATGCGTTGGCGATGTCCAGTGACACCGCCAACAGCACTCCCCCGCCGGTGACAGCCTCCGCGGCCGTCTGCCTCAGTCGTAGCAGGGCCCCGATGGTCGAACGCCCCCTTCTAAAACCGAATTGAGCGTCCGACAGATCGGGCCCCACCTCCTCCAGGTACTGGACGATGCGGGCAGCGAGGATGCGCTCCAGCAGCTTACCCACATCGTCGAGGAGCACGATGGGCCTGTAGGCCGACGGCGAATCCGTGGGCCGTCCCGGCTTTGGCAGGAGAACCAACCTCCCCTCCTTCCAGCACTCAGGGAACCGTCCAGACGCCAAACAGGCGTTGTACAGCTGCCTGAGGCGAGGCTCGAGGTGCTCGAGGAGCGACGTCAGCACCCGGACTGGTATTCCGTCCGGGCCGGGGACTGTGGTCACGGAACGAATCCGCGCCACAGCTGCTCCCACTTCCGTCTCCGTCACGGGCGGAACACTCTCGTCGTCAGCCTCCCGATCTTGTTCTGGCGAGGCTATGACCGGGGGCGTGTGTTCCGACTGCCGTGGAAACAGCTCCTCGACCACCCTACAGAGGAAGTCGGGCTGGAGGGTCTCGGTGAGGGGGGGGGCCTGCGCGCGAAGCTTGTTCAGCGACGCGCGATACGGGCGACCCCAGAGGTCACGGTCGAGACCGTCCAGCATTTCCTGCCAACTCGCATCCTTGGCGGCTCGGATGGCCAGCCGAAAGGCCGTCCGCGCATTGCGGTACACCTCGTACAGCTGGCCCTCCCGCTCAGCGTCGCGGTGACGCCGCCGGCTGCGGGTGTAGGACCTTCGGGCTCTGATACATGCCGCACGAAGGTCCGCCAATCTTGGGGACCACCAGTAGACCCCCTGCCTCGGAGGTAGACGCCGCCGCACTCTGGGCATGGCCGCATCGCAGATCTGCGTTAACGCACTGCGGATGCGGACAGCCTCGGCGTCCACCCCGTCCGCTGGGGGCGGTGAGGACAGCCACGTGTGAACGATGGCCGCCTCCGCCAGTAGGTCCCTGTCAAGACGACCCACAGCCCACCGCGGAAACGCGGGAGCTCCGTCCGCCCTGTGATCCATACTGGGGTCTCGGAGAGGGGAGACCTCCATCCGGATGTACCGGTGGTCCGATAGGGTCTCCGCCTCCTCCAGGACACTCCAGTTCCTCACCCGTGGCGCGACAGCGGGGCTAGCGAACGACAAGTCCACTATCGACCCGCCCTGCTGCCCGCACACACGTGTTCACTGAGCCCCTGTTAAGAACACAGAGGCCCAGTGAAGCCGCCCACTCGATGACCGCCCGCGGTCATCCGTCATAGGGGACCCCCACGCCGTGGATTTGGCGTTGAAGTCAGGGGTGACATGCCTAGCTACCTATGTAATCCAAGTGGTGATTTGTCGGATCGTGGGTCATCTTAAGGCACCAGATATGAAAGAGGATCTGTTCCATGGACCTCACAATGCCCTCGACCTCACAATGCACCTTGAAATCTATCAATTTTCGTCAGTATCCAGGTCCAGACGTAAAATTAGGACCTGGTTGGATATTATTACGGATTATGGCGGATAAGAATGGACCCAGTATTAAATACTGGTAACTATATATAGGTCTATAGTTTTATATAGTATCAGTCTGTAACAGGTCTCTCTTTTGTAGACCACTGACGGCGAAAGCGGTGAGGACCTGGAACTAGAAGGACCTAGAGCTTGAAGCATTTGTTAGACTATAATTTCCGTACTGTCAACGCTGTGATACAGCAAGGAAACGGTGCAGTATATTTTCACGGCGTTCATTAGACCGATACTCAGTACCGTAGGATGTCGTACGCAGTTGCCGTCTTTTGCGAGGTATCTTGCAGAATGAGTTTGTGTAAAAATAATTATTATAACGGCGAACCTCGACACTGTGGTAACCCTAGATTCAGCATATCATTACAACACGGTTGAATTCAAGCAGAACTTATATTTTTATATACGTTCTAATTTATTTATAGCTCATTGAGTGGCAAAGTTTTTAAGTAAGTTTTTAAAAGGCCTGTTAATATATACACCACCATCATTCTCCTACTCTTATCCTAATTGCTTGGGGTCGATACAATATGTACTCTTCTTTCATAGTACATATTGTAGAAGTTATTGGCAATAGTTTTATGAGCGGCCGCCTGCCAGACGTGAACTCTCCTTGGGAATATAATCGTTGACCAAACGACATCAGGAGTTGGCCCAGGTCGTTATAAGGCTCTTAGTCGTCTTCTACGACATCCAGGAACAAAGTAAGGGTTGGTAGTATTCGTAGCCGCTACTACACAGCTATGGTAATATATACACCACAAGTTGCTATTTCTATATAGTTCTTCTATATAGTATTTGATGCACTAGAAAATGTAACCACCTCCAGCAAAACATTGGTGAAAAATTCAATCAAATTCCATACATGGATTTTGTGTGATACGTATACAAATATACTTATAGAGAAACAGATGGGGCACTAATTATAAAAAATATGGTTTTGCCTCTGTTGCTCTAATATGTAATATATTAATTTTTCTTCCACGTCTATTTCCAGAAACGTTTTACGTTTCTTGTTTTTACTGTTTATTTTGTTTTATTTCATTTGTTGTTTATTTCATTGTATGCATATATGTAAATAGATACGGTTTAAGTACAAAGTAGTATAATATTATTATAGGTACATAAAGTTTATTTTAAAATAAATAGGAATCCACTACTTCCAATGCGCCTTTAAAGAGAATCATCCTGAGAATGCCTTTTTTAGAGGCGAAACACGTCTCAATATTCGAAATTCTGCCAAAAATAGAAAGTGGATATTTTGGAACTTGCTCATATTAATAAGACTTGCTTACGCTTTACTATCTTCCACATTTATCGTATCCCGTATTCCTTGCTTTCTTGAGGTGTTTGGTATAAAGATTAAGCATAAAAAAGTAATGTAACTTATTTTCTTTTCTCATTTTTAAAATAGTAATGGACTCCATGCATCGACTGATTCAATCAATTACAGAAAGTTTAATAAACAAATAGTATCTATCCTACGTAATCACAGAACACTTACCAAGAAGCAGCAGTATGAGCGGATTCTGGAACTGCTCGATGTACTTCTTCCATAGCGGCTCTTGTTCCTTCACCTGGAACTCGTTAGGGCCAACGAAGTTCATGCGGTCATTCGCCTCACGCCAGGAGAGACCGCGGCGAACGTCCACATTGAGACGTTCAGCCACCTGGTGAAGTATAAACATTGAATTTGTGTATTTTTCCTACATACAATAACCTTGTTTGAATTATGTGTTCGACTGTAAAACCAAACTTATATTAAACTGGCAACCCAACTCGTAGGTTTTTTTTTTTTTGTAAAATTCGATATATCGGAGTGGGGAGAGGAGTTTCCCACCAGGCAGCGCTGATGATTGATGTAACTAGATCAATGGGGATAGCATATAAACCTTCTTCGTGTTAAAATAAATATACCTACATACCAATTTTCATAATAATCGATCAAATAGTTTCAGAGTTTAGCGATGTATACAAACATCCTCTTTAATAGATATAGATGGCATGTTATCATTTTTTTTAATATTGACCATGATCACAAGGGTCATGATACAAACGCGATAGAATCCGTAAAAGTAGTTTTATTTCAAATGTGTAATACTCGCGTAAACATTAGAAGCTTTATGTCGGCTTGGGCCAATGCTATCGGAGCGAGAGTTCTGCTTTTTACAAGACCAATGACGCCGTGGGTTTGGCACTGACATATACTGTTTGCTCTTACCAGTACCTACCTCCTTGGATCTATAGTTGATTATCGAAACTGTGGTTAACAGGAACAGCATGTATTTTATAACTCACGAATCTAACAATCTCACGTATCTGACCAAAGATATCCATGAAATTTAGTATGCAGGCGGTTTTGGGGAGTGATAAATCGATCTAACTAGGTTTAATTAATAGAAAACATTGTTTTGTAAGTATTTACAGTCAACGAAAAAATATAATTTTTCGCAGGCTGAAAACTATTATAATATGAAGGCAAATTTTGACGCTGTCATTTAGAATAAGCATAACTTAGACAATTGAGCCGCCTGCATAATGGGAGGGAAATTAACCTATTATACCACGCCGGTCAGACGCGCGTGCTAAATGCTAAACTTAGCATGTTAAATGCAAGAGAAGGAAACCCCGAAACAAAACCCTATAGCAACACATCAGACCGGCTTGATATAGTAGGTCAATTTCCCTCCAATTATGGAGGCGGCTCACACCCAACAGTGAGACATATATATATATATGAGCTGAAATGATGAATAAATTTTATAAATATTTTTTAATTAACAAGTTTCATTTCAAACAAATAATTATAACCTATATATATAAATTACATTACAAAATCCTTAATAATTACTCAACAAGAAGATATAATGTATATTTTCATAACAAAACATTTAAAACAACTTTAAACGAGCACAATGTTACAGTACTTGTTTCTATAACAAACTCTGTTATCGTGTATGGAAAGGTCGTACGGACTATAATGGAGAAAGAATTTATTAAAATTGTGTAATACCAATTAGAAATAACCTATTCAGAAGTATATTCTAAATGAATATGTGTCCCTATGTATTAACGGATTGTTTATGGGGTCTTGCGTCGCCCCTTGCGTCATTCCAGACGGATTGGGCAGGTGTGATCATACCATAGCCTGTCCTAAAAAATGGTAACGGGTTAATAATAAAATAGACAACCGTGGTTTTTTTTCTAATTAGAGAATGTAAATGTTGCTGGGGCGGCGCCCTGACACGGTCGGCCTTTTGCGGGTGGAAGACTAGGCCCCAGTCCATCCACCCGCGACTCATCTAAGGCGGCATCAGGCGCAGATACTCGTGCATGCGCGGCTCGTCGCGCCCGCGGCAGTGTGTCAACGTGGTGAATCACACACACCTTGACGCGTTTCGCTACCTCCCTATGTGAGACAAGTAACTTGCAAAAGACGCCGACCGTGTCCCAGTTCCTGACGCTGTCGACCATCGTCTGCAGCGTCAAATTAGCACCGATGGTTGCGACAAATTCAAGCCATTACTGATCTCAGGCCACGCAGACCTCGAGCGTGTGCTGGACTGTGTCCTAGTTGCAAACAGTGGTGGCAGGATGGCGTACTCTCCCTCGTCGCGACTGTGCGCAGGTACTTACCGAAACAACCATGCCCCGTCAAGACCTGCATCAGTCGACAGGAAATTTCCCCGTCCCACCGACCCAATCATTCCGGAATGCCTCCACGGTCCCAATATTGTACCGAGACCTCTCTAGGCGGACTGTGACAGTAACATCCCGGCGGGCGTCGCTTTATTAGGCGGACATCTCGCGGGGCAAGACATTGTCGCCCCTTGCCAACGTTGCCGACACCTACCAGTAAAGTCGGACGAGCATCTCTGAGGCAGAGGCCTCGAAGTCCCACGGAGGAGTTCCGGTCAATAGGCATGCTGCCTCCATCGCCCCCGTGCGGTATTCCACTATGACCCCGACCACAATAGCCTTCTGTGGTCACTACAAGAGTGCCCTGAGACGGACGGTTAGGGACTTCATCCACACGTATGCGCCGTACAGGACCATGGATCGAGCCATCTTCGTGTACAGCCGTCGGCACGTAGCGCCAAGTCACCCAATGTTATTCCAATAGTTGCATAGGAAAAATATGTATCATTTAAGTAAATACTTATTTTTCATATAACTAACTGGATTTCCGTGTGGTGACGTAGTAAGAATACAATTTACCACCCCCTATCTTACCCATGAGTGATCGTACGAGACGACTAAGGGATATAAAACGCAAATAACATCTATGCAAGAGAGGGAAAACTCGAAACAAAACCCTATCAATACGTCTGACCAGCGTGGTATAGTAGGTTAATTTCCCTCCCATTACGGAGGAGGCCCGAGCCCAACAGTGGGACATATATAGGCTGTGATTGTGATGATGATGAACTAACTAGAAAAAAATATACCGTACGTTTTTATCTCGAACACGGCAATATTTCATTTACCAAACTTTATTTCTTAGAAAACATCTTGAGAGCGAAGAATAAATATCATTACCAATTCTAAGAAATTTTATAAAAGAACTATCAAACCCAGGCCGTTGGTTTGTTTGTAGATGTCGATATACTGCAGCGCCACCTGGTGGCGAGTTACATCAATGGGGATAGCATGTAAACATTCTCCGTGAAAAAATATACATACCAAGTTTCATAATGATCGGTCAAATAGTTTCTGAGTTTAGCGATGTTATATACAGGGTGGAAGTGGACCGCTCCCGAAAACAAAGACAGGTAACCCTACTAGTCCTACTTATAATGATAAGCTAGAAAAAATAATTGTTTTTTCACCACGCGATATCGTTGAAATCTTGAACATATGATCGTGAGTTTTGAATAGATTGCGTCTTTTCTCATCTGAGTAAAGTTACGTATATTTTATGGAATTATCGTTACACGGCACTGTCCTAATAAGATGGAATGTGAAAAAAACTTAACATTCTTAGTAAAAAACATTTTTTTTTCATCCGTATCGATTTTTTTTCTAGCCTATCATTACAAGTAGGACTAGTAGGGCTACCTGTCTTTGTTTTCGGGAGCGGTCCCCTTCCAACCTGTATACAAACATACTCTTTTATAATAAAAAAAAATCGTAACAGACTTTAACGCGTATTTGCTTATACATATAGTATTAAGTATTTCATTTTGGATAATCATCTGTTCAGCTCATATAGAAGATCCTTGCGCTGGATTCGAACGTCCTCTACAAATGGGAAGGAAACTGGTCTACAATATCACGCTGATCAGACGAATTGATACTTTTATTTCGAGTTTTCCTTCTCTTGTATAACATGTTATATGCACATTATATCTCTTAGTTGTCTTGTACGATCCCCATGAACAAGATGGAGGGAGTATATACTAATTGTTATTATTAATATTTTGAAACTTCAACGAAGCAAACCAATTCATTGCCGATTATAAAATTTATCCTTGTGGTGATGGAGTAAGAATACAATTCACCACCCCCTATCTTACCCGTAGGTGATCGTAACAGACGACTAAGGGATATAAAACGCATAACGTCTATGTAAGAGAAGGAAAACTCGAAACAAAATCCTATACCAACACCTTTGACCGGCGTGGTAGGTACAGTAGGTCAATTTCCCTCCTATTGCGGAGAAGGCTCGAGCCCAATAGTGGGACATATATGAGCTGGGATGATGATGATGATTTTAAAACTATATGTATAGGTAATCTTCTAACTATATAATATTTAAAAAATAACTATGTACTTCATGAAAAAAACTACTATTGTATGATTTATGAAAATAATAATTGTGTTGCATACTTTACATATATACATACATACATATCATCACGCCATGTCCCTTGCAGGGTAGGCAGAGAGAACAGAGTGCCAGAGAACTCTATCCTTGCATACTTCACTCGCTTCCTCAACATTCATAATTCTCGTCGTACACGCTCGCCGGTTTCGGAGACTCTTGACTCCACCTTCCTTCAGTACGTGACCAATCTGGTCTAGGTAGGTGAGTCTCGGTCTCCCCCGGTACCTACATCCTTTCACATTCGCATTGTATATCTTCTTAACCAGACGTTCGTTCGACATTCTTTCCACATGCCCGAACCATCGGAGCATTCCCTTTCGCATATATACACCAATACTCTTTACATATTATTAACGACGCAAATTACATCCAGACTCAAGAAAAGTTTGTGGATCGTACAAAATAATATCCTGCACAGGAATCGCACCCGTGACACTTGGCACATTTAGGTATCTTAACCAATACACCATATGTGTAATCAATTTAAAATATTAATTTTATATGTACATTTTCTCATTGTTCACATTCTCTGTAAAATATCCCATTTGTTTCAAAACAATGAAACACGTGTATATTCTAACCTTGAACTAGGTACATATACAAAAACATGTTTACAATAAATAAATTAATAACAGGTCACAATTAATAATTTGGCGAACTTGAACGGAAGATTTCTCTGATAATGTCTATTATCATAACGTGGAAATGACATATTTTTTTAAAACACCTCGCGGCATGGTATGCAGTTCCTTGTGTTAAAAGGTATTACCATCGTGATAAGAACACGCTGTTGACAGATTTCTGTCTACAGCCACGGGCCGGTCCGTCCGGGGTAGTACCAGGCTCTCGCAGAAGATTGACGTCTGAGCAATGACAATGTACTGTTGCGCTTCGTTCAGTGAGCGAGAGAGCCGGAAGCCCAGCTGGGTGGTTTGCGGTTTGTAGGGATTGGTGGGCAGTGGCGCAGCTATACTTCTGGTATAGCAAAGGTCCATGGGCAGCAGTAACACTTACTATCAGGTGTGCTGCTTGCTCATTTGCCACGAAAAGCAATAAAAAAAAACTTATTTTTTTATTGATAGTTCTACGTCTAAATATTGACCTAAATTCAGACTTGCCCAACTTTCTAAAGATCGGACTATGATCGGATTTTTTCTGCAAGATAGAATTGAAAATACGAAAAACTATAGATGAACAGGTATAACCGACAATAGCACGAAGTATTAGCACGATGAAGTGGTAATGGGTAGACCACATAACTCAACGAATCGATAACCGTTGCGGAAAGATTCTCGAGTGGCTAACACGTATCGAACGAAGCAGTGCAAGGCTAACCCGAAACCAGGTGGACCAACGTAAAGGACAATTGCGCGCTTTGTGGCGTTGTATGAGACCTTTAGTCCGCGTCCAGCACTGGGCTTAAAAAGCTGAGTGATAATGATAATAATAACGATGTTAATGATAGTTTTGCTTTTTTAAGTTTCGTATACCCAAACGGTAAGTGTAAGCAAGCAGCAAAACGGTAAGCAAGCAGCATACCTGATGGTAAGTGTCACTGCCGCCCATGGACCCTTTGCAATACCATTTTTTTTTTGTGGTGGGCCATGGACGTCGCAATCGGTCCGGGGTGACGGAAGAGGCGGCGCGCTATCCCATTGACCCACCCTGCAAGCACCTCTTCTTCGCCGTGCGATCGGGCCACCGGTACCCGATCTTTGTCTTCGGTGGCCCGCCCGGCGGTATGCCCTCTCGGGCTCCTCTCCTGTTGACGCCCCGACAGATTTCGCCGTCGAGGCGTCGTCCTCACGCGGTGGCCTCGCGTCGGGTGACCGGACAGTTCCCCGGTCCGATCACCCGAAGCCTCGGTTAGGGCGGCATCAGGCGCAGGTATTCGCGCCTGCGAGGCCCCGGCCGCGGGCGGCGGCCCGGGTCACGGGAATCCTCCCGGGCCCGTTCCGCCGCCTCCTTCTGCGAGATGACAGCCTCGCAGAAGGCGGCGAACCCTTTGCAATACCAAGGGTAAAGCTTAGGCCGTTGCCTACCAATAAAATCCACAAACCCACCCAGTTGGTCTTCCGGCTCTCTTCCTCACCGAACGAAGCGCAATAGTACATTGTCATTACTCAGACGTCAATCTTCTGCGAGTGTGGTACTACCCCGGATGGACTGGCCCGCGGTTGCAGACAGAGAACTGTCAACAGCATGGTCCTACCACTATTAAAGGTATTGCAAAGGTCCATAAGCAACAACATTTACCATTAGGTAAGCTGCTTGCTCATTTGCCACCATAAGCAATAATAATATGTACAATTAATTGCTGTAATATTACTAACAATTAACTAAATAAACAAAAATCGTAATAACACCTGTTTCAGATAACAAAAACGAGATGTCATAGCCCACAGTCGCATACTTTCGCCATTAGACCAAAGAAGCATTATAATTTCGTCAAACAGTTTTCTGTTTGACCATTATTCATAACAAAAGGCACTCAGCCGAATGAGACGCCAATTAAAAACGATGACCACCATTTGGTTGAGCGAACGGTAAAATTCGCTTCGAATCATTTAAAAGACAAGAGAAGTAGGTCACAACGTATGCAGATATGTTTTATTATATGTCTAGATAACGAATTGAATATCTTACGACAATGATAACATCTCATTCATTACGGAGGAAATTCATAACTTGGGAAGCATACCTATACTAGGTAATCAATTTTTTGCAACTTTTAATCCCTCCTCTCTGCGTGACCATGCCAAAAAAAGGTAAAGGCCCATTTTTTTTCAAGCGTAGTTTTTCTTTGGAGACCCCGTCTCTCGTCATCGGTTCTCTCTCTCAATACGGAAAGGCAGCCTAGAAAATAAAGAATTCTTACTGCAGGGCAGTAAAAATTCACGAGGACTCCGGTTTCCATACCGGAGCTGAATTGCACCTAATAAATTTTAAAGGTCAAATCAGTATAACCGAACCAAATGTCATAGATTCGATGCCCACACAGGACAATAACCTGTGCGGTCCACAAATTGTTATCTGAGTTTGAACTTAATTCGTGTCTGTTTGTAAAGACTAAAGGCAGATTTATTTGTAAAGACCTCCACGATTTAAAGACTAGATTATTTAGTGCAAGATGTATTGAAAAAAGATAAATATTATATTAGAACAAACTATATATATATATATTAGTCATAAAACAGCTGCACCAACATCAAATAACTATTGTCATCAGCAACAAAAATCACTTAGTGCTGTAATCAGATACGCAAAGAAAGCAATAACAAAAAATAAATACAAAACCCACCACTGAAAAATGAGCAAATTTACATAAAATATGGTATACATAAAACTATATATAAAATTAACTAGCTCGTCACAAAACGCTACCCCAACTCAGTATATGGCAGGCAGAATACTGCACCGATCTTCCGCGGAGTCATTTTGATAACGTCACAAAACATGACCGAATTACACAAAATTTAAAGAAAAAGTAAACAAAAAGACAAATCAGAATAAAAATAATTAAACTACTGAGGCACCCAAATACGTAATTCAGAAAAGAAAGTGTACAAGGTCAAAGACCCTTACTCTTAATTACTTCATATCTCGATAAACGTGACCAAAGAAGGAACTAGTGATTTTATTCAAGAGTACTGACTCTTGGATATGCACGCACATGGATGGTGACTGAACCATATAGAGGAAAAGTGGTACGTCATATGAACTCACCTCCTCCCAGGTGAGGATGGAACTCTCGACGGCGCTGATCCACATATCGCCTGCGCCTGCGGTCACATCGATCACCCCGCGCTTGCCCCCGCCACCTTCCCCACTGGAATGCTGTAACAAACAATTTTTTTTTTATATAACCTTCTTAGGCAAGGGTTTCCTCGAGGTGAAGGAAATCAACAACTAATCGGGCCATATTGGTTGTATTAGATTTCTCTCACACATGATTTTTAGGCAAAAAAGTCAAGAGCTAGTATATCATCATCATCATATCCAAATTACTCGTGGTCGACACAAAATGTATTCGTCTTTCATATTGTAAGTTTTGACCATAGTGTTATGACCGTCCGCCTGCCTGAATCAACCCTCCTTGGAAATGCAATTATTGACCAGACGGCAACAGATACAAGTTGGCCTAGATAGACTTGAAGTTTTTAGTCATCTTTTACGACATCCACGAGCAATGTAAGGGTTGGTATTATTCGTAGCCGCTGACATAAACAAAATTTAACATACATGTATTATAGCAATGTTTATTTCATGACAAACAAGCACCACACTTGATGGTAAGTGTTATTGCCGCTCATAGAACTTTTCAATGCCAGGGGAATAGATTGATCGCAACCTACGAATGAAAACCCCAAATCCACACAGAAAGTTGGGGTGCCGGTTCTCTCACTCACCGAACGAAATGCAACAGCACATTTTCATTGCTCAGACGTCGATTTTCTGCAAGAGTGTGGTAATATCCCATACGGACCGGCCCACGGCTATAGACAGAAAACTATCAACAGAGTGGCCCTAACCATTATTAGAAATTTGTATACTCTAAGCATCAGAAATTATTATGTACAGAGTAATAAACGCGTAGACATAGAGTTAACATATACGTACAATTTTCTAAGCAACCAATGCTTTCATGAAACAATCTTAATGAGATTGTTCATTGAATGAACATTTTTACGTAAAGTACCTTTCACTTTCCAAGTATTTACACTCATTGTAATAAAAACAATGATTATGAGAAACACGCACTATCCTTCAGCAGTTAACATTATGGTAATTATAAATTTTAATCGTTTCAAACATGATTTTATCCGTGCGATGACAGAGTAAGAATAAAATTTGAAATAAAACTATCGTCACGGATTCTATAGCATTTGTATGCTGGGAAGACTGTCCTCCCGTGACCATGAACACTGTAAAGTGTTCGAAACGTCGGGAAATTAATAATCAAATACAAAAGCCATGGAAACCGTAAAAGTAGTTTTATTTCAAATGCGTAATGCTCGCGTAAAAATCATAAATCATTAACAATGCAATTCACAACCCCTTTTCTTGCCCCTGGGTGTTGAAAAGGACATTTTTTTTTTTTTGTTTTCGCGGGGTGGTACATGGATGTGGTCGCGCCCCGACAAATCCATCCGGGGCAACAAAAGAGGCGGCGCGCAACCCCATGGACCCACCCTGCAAACACCTCTTTTCGCCGTGCGAGCGGGCCACCGGTACCCGATCTTTGTCTTCGATGGCCTTGAAAAAGACCACTAAGGGATTAGAATACGCAGATATCAAAAGAAAAAACTAGAAATAAAATCCTATACAACCCGTCTGACGAACGTATAGGGGTCATTCCCTCTCATTGTGGAAGAGGCTCGAGCCCAGCGGTGAGACGTAAATGAACTCTGATGATGAATGGTACGTCACATTTTTTACTCTTTAGATAACTTTATCTACTAAAAGACAAGCGGAGATGTAGCACACCTACATTCTGTTGGTAGAGCTAAGCTGCTGAGTTTGCCGAATATAGCCATAAATGAATCAGTTTGCCCAGGTTATCATACTGTCGCTTTTGTTCGATAATACTTATATCATCATTATCCCAATTACTTGAGGTCGATACAATGTATACCTACTCTTCTTTCATAGATCATATACATATTGTAAAAGTTATTGGCAATAGTTTTATGACCGGCCGCCTGCCAGACGTCAACCCTCTTCGGGAATGTAATTATTGACCAATCGGCATCTGATGGAGTTGGCCTGGGTCGTTGTAAGACTCTTAGTCGTCTTTTACGGCATCCACGAGCAAAGTAAGGGTTGGTAGTATTCGTAGCCGCTACCACACAGCGTTAGCAACTTAGAAACCGAAACTGACTAAGTTTCGGAATATATTTAGATACAAATTATATACTGACAAATATTCATAATACATTCATATATCTTATCGATTTAAAAATATGTAGTACATAGTTACTTAAATACAAATTTTTTCAAAAGAGTTGATGAATTACTTATATTATTTTTTAAGAGTAATAAAAATTAAAATACTGTTTATCTTTTAAATTTTAAAATTAATGAAAATTACAATACAGTTTATATAATTTATTAAAACAATAATAATTATAAGAAAATCACAAAAAGGGGAAACACTAAGAATCGAACCGCGGCTGCTTGGATTAAGCGTCTGCTTGATTTGCCAACTGAGCTATTTTTATTATTGATGACAAAATATGCTAAAATTTCCTTCATATTATAATTATATTTCTTTTATTCGCTGAAAACACACAATATTTTCTGTAAATGAAACCTATTTAGATCGATTTATAGCTCCTAAACCTCCTGCCTACTAAATTTCATGTAAATACTTGGACCCGTTACCGAGATTCTAAATACATATAGAATATACAAGATAAAAGAAGTATATGTATATTATCCGTGTGGTAACGGAGTAAGAATACAATTCACCACCCCCTATCTTACCCGTGGGTGATCGTAAGAGACGACTAAGGGATATAAAACGCATATAACATCTATGCGAGAAAAGGAAAACTCGAAACAAAACCCTATACCAACACGTCTGACCAGCGTGGTATAGTAGGTCAATTTCCCTCCCATTATGGAGGAGGCTCGAGCCCAGCAGTGGGTCATATACGAGCTGAGATGATGATGATGATGAAGAAGCATATAAAAATTACTCGGTTTAAAAATATTAGATATATAGATAATTTATTAGACACATAAAACAAAACTCAGAACAATAAATCGCGCATCATAAATTCTTCTTTGAAATCGAACTCATGGCACGTCACGGCGGCGCTTAGACTACACACTTACGCCATTTTTAATTGTACCGATACAGTTACAAGTTGCGTATCGCTGTAAAGAATTTACCAATAAAACAACCCCGAACCATGGAGTCGAAGTCTCATAATTAACAAACGCGTACTTAGATATAGAGCACACACTACACTTCCATCGCCCCGGATGGAACGGACAGCGTGGGTTCATGCCATAGCCTACTAAAAAAAGAAAAAGGTGTTCTTTATGGACCGGCTACGGATATCAAGGAAGCGGTACCAATGGTTGGTGCAATGGCAATGGGGAGAGATCAAGAGGTAGGATGTGTCCAGATCATGCCACCTATCTAAAAGAAAGGTGTTCTTTATGCATCATTTTGATTTTTATATCAATAGTGATAGGACCACACTTTCTATCTACAGGTGCGGGCCGGTCCGTCCGGTTAGCTAGCTGTACCACTGGTATTGTAAAGGTTCATGAGTGACAGTAACACTTATCATCAACTGTGCTGCTAACTCGTTTACCAACATCAGCAATCAAAATATATATATATATATATATATATATATATATATATATATACCATATATAAATAAAACTAACTTCAACCTTCATATAAAACTTGTGTACATTCATTTTGAATAAAAAAAAGGGGGTTATAGCCAACTAAGAATCATACATAATGTGACCAGACGTCCCGTTTTGAACGGGACTGTCCCTTGTTATAATAACGAGTCTCGATGTCCCCGTAACGAACTCTGGAATTGTCCCGTTTTCTAATTTTGCATGTTGGATTTGAGTAATTTAAAAACGTGCCAAGAGTTTTATTCTTACTTAAAATCTTCACCAGTTATATTAATTTTTTCCTGATGATAAATATGGTAACTGAACATTTCGCGTACATTTTTTTTTAATTCGTAACTTTTAAGTTAATTAACTTTTTCTGAATACCTTTAAAACATGTTTTTTAATTGGCTACCCGACTAAAATGTCCTGTTTTGAGTCAAAGAATAAACGGTCACGTTAATCATACATACATACCATCACGCCATGTCCCTTGCAGGGTAGGCAGAGAGAACAGAGTGCCAGAGAACTCTATCCTTGCATACTTCACTCGCTTCCTCAACATTCATAATTCTCTTCATACACGCTCGACGGTTTCGGAGACTCTTGCCTCCACCTTCCTTCAGTAGGTACATGACCGATCTGGTCTAGGTATGTTAGTCTCGGTCTCCCCCGGTACCTACATCCTTTCACTTTCGCATTGTATATCTTCCTAACCAGACGTTCATTCGGCATTCTTTCCACGTGTACGAACCATCGGAGCATTCCCTTTCGCATCTTTACACCAATACTCTCTTTCATACCTACTCGCTCTCTTATGTCATTGTTACGAATGGAAATTAATCATACAATAAGAGAATAATAGTAAAAAATGTAACAAAAATAAATGTTTTCAAATTATTTTAAAGATCATTTCGATTCGACTATTTCGAGCATAATTGATGAAGAATTAACTATACAATTTAAATAATAAGGAAAATATGAAAAGACGCTTTGTTCAGGATTCCTTTATTAGGTACCTACATTCAAAATGTTAGCAAGTCAACACGTTAATTAGATAACGAAACCATTGAAAATTAACAAAAACATCTATATAGTTGTATCAAATATATTTTCAAATTAGCATTATTATCGCCAAGCGTGAAGATAAATTGCTTTTAATTAGTTTGTATTTTTTTTTCATTTTCTTTCAGTCAGGAAATTCAAATACTGCCAGCTATTTCCTCAATTTTATTTAAAAGAAAATACACAATAGTTTTAGAATAATACAGGAACACGTCATTTTTGAAATGAAAACTTATTTATCGGCGTTGTGCACTTTTTTGGGATGGATAAAAATAAACTCGCGTCACGACACGTGACCTTTTTTTTATTGCCCATAGTGGAAAACGAGCAAGCAGCACACCTGATGGTAGGCGTTACTACCGCCCATGGAACTTTGCAATACCAAGGGCCGGTGCCTACCAATACAAACCCCAAACCCACACAGTTGTGCTTCCGGCTCTCTCGCTCACCGAACGAAGCGCAATAGCACATTGTCATTACTCAAACGTCGATCTTCTGCGGGAGTGTGGTACTACCCCGGACGGACCGCCCGCGGCTGTAGACAGAAAACTGTTAACAGCGTGGTTCTACCATTTGATCTGATCGAAAATTCGTGAGACGGAGGGAGATTAGACCGTAGGAAAGGAAGTAATAATATAATATGTGTATAATATAATATATAATTAATATGTGTATTTATTACATGGTCATACCGAACTGGACACAGAACAACACTTTGTGGATTCCACAAAGTATTGTCCTGCGCGGGAATCGAGCCGACGGCACTAGCACGGAAGGTCGGTATTAACCCCTTCGTCATCTGTACAGTCGATCATTACGTAAAAACAAATAAAGCTCTTTCTTCTTACTTCCTTCCTTATTAAAAATAATTACGATTACATTGCACCTTTTAATACATTCGCAGTGATGATTACAATTTAGGAACAGAAGCAACCGATAGAACGCCTATTAAAAGCTCAAGAATGTGTTTATATGTTCAAAAACGGTAATCTTACGCGTCAAGAGTAAGTTTAGAATAGTCTTCAGCGTGGTATGTTTATCTTGAAATGTTATGGCTTAAAAAGCTTAACATATAGGAAGTAATAAATTATAACTATTAATAATCAAAACAAATGTATCCGGCTATATCTAATACTTAAAATAAAATAGCGGTGACAACATATTTTTAAAGACGAAAAAATTGTATGCATTTGTTAAAGATAGAAAAAATTATACGGAAGGAATATTTTTCAAGATGGCAAAATACGGAGAATAAAAATAGTATGGGGTTGTAAAAGATGGTAAAAAAGATATGAAAGGAGCTAAAATTTTTTAAGATGGAAAAATATTGTATGGAAAGAATATTTTAAATGGAAAAAATAGTATGGCGGGAAAAATAATATAGAGTTATTAAAATCATTGACAGAACACATTCTAATGATTTTTTGTCATTTTTATCCGTTAATTTGTTTGCGAATCATGCCAAAACTACTAAACCGAATATCGTAATAATAGTTCATTCTATATAGCAGTATATAAAATGAATTATATCCTGATATGTTGGATCAAAACAGTTTAAATACAATACCAGCAGGAACCTCCTAGGAGACAACACCAACTGCTGAAACCAACTCGCCTGTCAAACATGGCAATCATGGGCCCTATACCACTTTGGGAAGCGTTGATGCCGATAGCTAGATATCAACATACTTCCGATAACTTGGCTAATTTAACAAATGTGATATAGATGTGATAATAGAAAACAAATGTGAAATTAGATTTTATTACATACCAGTTTTTAATTAACAAAATAAAACGATTAATATGGCAAGATTAACACCAGGTAACATGATAATAATTATTTAAACTTTATTTTTATGTTATCATAATACTTACATCATATACATGTGTTTTCTGCTGTGTGGTAGCGGCTACAAATACTACCAACCCTTACTTTACTCGTGGATGTCGTAAAAGACGACTAAGAGCCTTATAACGACCTGGGCCAACGCCATCTGATGCCGTTTGATCAACAATTACATTCCCAAGGAGGGTTGACGTCTAGCAGGCGTTATAAAACTATTGCCAATAACTTTTACAATATGTACTATGAAATAAGAGTACATATTGTATTGACCCCAAATAATTGGGATAAGAGTAGGAGAATGATCAAGATGTATAAATCATTAAAGAAAAAAAGAGATATTGAATGACATACAGAGAGATAAAATTGAGCCACAAATTAATCACCGAATGAACTTTTATAATAAATTTGAAAAATGAAAACATTTTTTACGAATTCTATCGCGTTTGTATATATTTTTTAATTGCCCACTTTTTTAATCTACCACTTTAGAGCTATTTTTAAATCTACAGAGTTCATGGTCACCATGAACGATGTAAAAACAAAACGTCGGGAAATTAAAAATCAAATACAAACTCGATAGAATCCTTAAAAATAATTTTATTTCAAATGCGTTAATACTCGCGTAAACATAATAAATTATTATAAATTATGAACTAGACAAACAAAATCAAAACATATAGATTTATACAATAATTCATCTGCCAATACATTAAACAAATAAAGATAAAAATTACCTGTCGTAAAGTTTGCAAGCACAAATATGTGGTCACGACAACACGACAAAAAAAAAACGATGTTTATATGCAGATAACTTTATCAAACACGTTTATACTCAACGGTGTACGTCGAGACACTGAAATGAGATAATTAAATCGTAAATGAATGAGGCGCCGTTTGTATGCGTACGTGTTAAATATTATTTATTAGTACATTGCAATAATGATTAAATAGTTCGTTAGAATTCATTACAAAAAAAAAATACGACGGCAAAAACGGCGAATGAGAGACGACTGCATGTAGCGGAGATGCATATGTCGAGTCGAGATGGGTGTGCGGTGTGACGAGAATGGACAAAATAAGGAATGCGCGTATAACAGGAAGTATAAAAATTGCGCCAGTGACGAAGTAGTTGAGGACGCTTTATGTAGTATGGACATGTGATTCAGACAGAATGAAGGTAATACTGTGAGGAAAGTTTTAAATATGAATATTAAACGCCTTAAGTATAAAGGGAGATCAAAGAAATGATGGATGGACTGTGAAACATGATATGGATAGACAGGGAGTAATCACAACAACACAGATGACGACTAATAATATTGAAGGAAACAATATATTGAGTCGAACTTAAATAAATAGGATATTGAGTTCGAAAATAAATCATCATTCTCCTACTCTTATCCCAATTACTTGGGGTCGATACAATATGTACTCTTCTTTCATAGTACATATTGTAAAAGTTATTGGCAATAGTTTTATTACCGGCTGCCTGCCAGACGTCAACCCTCCTTGATAATGATTTCGAAAATAAATGAGATAATAAATTCATTATCATCACAGCGTCATTAAAAATAGAAGGGAAATGACTTACTAAGTTTATTCCACTGATCAGACGTAAAAATTAAACATTATGAAATCTGTAAAAAAAGTTGGTCAATTGCGAGTTGAACTATGTTGAAGATATGACATACGCATCTTTCTTTTTTTTTACTTTTCATCATCATCTCAGCTCCTATATATCCCACTGTTGGGCTCGAGCCTCCTCCATGATTATGGGGAATTGATCTACTATACCACGGTGGTAAGACGAGTTGGTATACGGTTTTGTTTCGAAATTTCCTTCTCTTATACCAGGTGTAACAGAGTATGGAGCAGCTGGTCAGAAGGGTGATAGGTAATGATGGTATGGTAGGAACACATAAAAAAAATTTGAACGGCAAAGGTCAAGGTCATTGACTCATCAGCTGTCTGTAAAGGCGACGCTTGTCATACTTTAGCAAACGTAATCATGGATTTATTTGGGTTCTAATGAATATTTAAGAAAGTATGAGTACGTAGCAAATTATTTATCATTTATTTCATTCAGTATCAAAGGAAAAGCGACGACAAAATTGAAAACTTTAAATGCCTCTAATTCATTAACGAATCGACATTTTCCCTTCAAATTTTTGTTGTGTTCCTACTATCATTACCTACCACCATTCTGACCAGCTGCTCCGTTCTCTGTTACATCCGGTATATTTTTTTTTCAATTTTGTAAAACTGTACAGTAAATCATTATCATCCGGCTTTTCTCCAAAATACTTCGGTTCGACGCAATGTGAACTCCACTTCCATCGTACACATTTCAAAAGTCTGCCTAACGTCAAACCTTGGAAATTCAACCGTTGATCAAACAGCATCAGATGACGTTGGCCTAAGTCAATTCAAAGCTCTTAATCGTTTTTTACAACATTCACGAGCAAAGTTAGGGTTGGTAGTATTCGTAACCGCTACCGCCGCTATATCTTGCAATAAAATACCATCAATAAAATATTGTATTTTTTTTTGAGACTAATCCCACCACACATTCCCACCACTGTAACTCCTGTAAGCCAGGATCCACAATGGTCTCCGTATAAGACACCGAGGTTTGACCCTCGGGAAGTCCCGGGAAACGCTTTTAACTGTCTTGGAACCCGCAACAAATTTAATTAGAAAAGAAAAACAGGAGTTGAAAAAAATCCACTTCCCTCCTATGCAAAGCGGGAGACATGAAGCAAAAATTGGCTAATAGGCCAATAGATAAGAGGATGTACTGATACGTGAAGCGCAGCAGTACAGCACCACGGATATGGCAACGCTTATGGGGCCTATATGTGAGCCTTAACATTGATTGCAACAGTAGGTATGGCAAAAGAGCCTGAACGCACGGAAATTTTCTCGAGTTGATACAAGGTCTGTATAATATACTACCCCAGACGTGATTTTCAGACTATCTAACTTGAGAACGCGCTTGTTACGCCAGAGACTGCACTCCCAGAGGACGTGGTGAGCTGTTTGCTCAAACTCGCAATTAGATGTAGAACATTGACAAAATGGTGAAGCTACAAGTTTAAAATAAAATAATTTACCTCTAAAATTCCCACGACCAGTGAGGAATTGTGCTACAAAGTAGTCAATTTCCAACCATATTTTCTCTAAACGCTCTCGAATAGATGGGAAGAAAAGATATAAATGACGACCCTGTTGATTTGATGAGTCCCACCTTTCCTGCCATTCGGTCAGCTTTTCGTACACGACGAATTGCGGTGCGAAAAGTCTGGTAATTTTAATACGATAGCGTGATAGAAGAAAATCGGTGCTCATGTTTTCCCTGGTAGAATAATACATTGACGCGCGCCTTTGTATCTCCAAGTCGACCGGAAGTAAACCTGCAAGCACTGGCAAGGCTTCGGTACTAACTGTTCTGTATGCCTTACATAAGAATATTAGTGCTAATCGTTGACTTTGGAGTAGTTTACGACGTGCTGCGCCTATCGTAGTTCTGTCGGCCCAGGCTGGTGCGCCATAACATATACACCCCAGATATGTGGCTGTATATATGATTTTAAGCGTATTAAAACGTAGGCCCCACGTGGACGTGGAGATTCTAGTGAGTGCGTAAAAATTCCGTTTCGCCTTTTCACCTACAGTCTTAATACGTTCAATGAACGAGAAGTTTTTTTCTAATACCAAGCCAAGGTAACACACCGATTCTTTCTTTTTAACTGTCGCGTTATTAAATCTTACGCGAGGCATTGACTGCAAATTACCTTTTAATAGGAGATGATAGGTTTTATGGGGAGCGAAAGTAAGTCGATTTTGTGCGCCCCATTTAACTATTAAATTAAGACACATATCCGTCAATTTCTCAAGTCCGTCCCTAGTGTTAGATTGTACAAGTAGGAGCCCGTCGTCAGCGTAACCGATCAATGAGCAATTTTGTGGTAGAGGTAGCTCAAGAAAGTTATCAAACCCTAAATTCCACAGATATGGGCTTAACACGGATCCCTACGGGGAACCCATCGTCAGAGATTTAGACACAGCATGGTGACCGAGTCTCAATATGGTTGAACCTTGTAAAAAGTATGACTGTATGAGTTGGTAGATATTTCTGAAGCATCCACGAGCCTTTAGTTTAAGTTGTAACATCGGTTGTAAATCGGCGTTGTCAAAAGCACCTGAGATATCCAGGAAGAGGCCTAGCACATATTTAAAAGCTGATGTCGTAACAGCTTTCCTAACGGTAATGACCGCGTCGACAGTCGATTTCCCCGGGGTAAATCCAAATTGTCTAAGATTAAAAGTTGGGCCACCAGGTAATAGGCGAGTAACAACCAGGCGTTCTAAGAGCTTACCTAATGATGGTAGTAGAGTTATTGGTCGATATGACTTCGGGTCATCCGACGGCTTATCGCCGTGTTTCGGTATTATACGTATAAATCCGCGACGCCACAAACTAGGAAAGATGCCTTCGGCTATACAACGATTGAACACTAGTTACATCAAGTCGGCTGAAGTTCGACAAGCTTCTTTAATCATTTTATTTGAAATTTTATTTTCACCGGCGGTTTTATTGAGTGGAAGAGCTTTTACGGTACTTAAGAGTTCAGTTAGAGAAGGAAGATCAGAAATAGGGGATAGAGGTGGCAATGCAGCCCACGCCCTTATCTGCGCATGATGTTCGTTATCAATTATTAAGTTATCATCCGGTATTAACGTGTTTAGTAAAACCTCAGTGGTCTCCTCTATACCCGTGGTGTATCTATTATTTATTTTGATATTTTGTAATAATAATTGTATAAAAAATGTCCAAAGAACAAGTTTCTCGTAAATCACTAACTGTTTAGCTGCAATGACGGTGAATACAATTCGGACAATACAATAGAAAAGACATCAAAAGGATATGATATGCAGATAACATAGATAGAAGAGGAAACTCGTTAAAACCATATGGCATCCAATTCAACCAGCGTGGTATAGTACGTTTATTGTCGTCCATCCTGGAGGAGTCCCGCGTGCAACAGTACCACTGTGTATGGACTTTTTTTAACGTATATGGGCTAAGACGAAGAACTTTGACTAACTTGTTCGTGAGGTCTCAGATTCCAATATTACACCAATGTAACAAAAGTATCTGATAATATTAGAGGTATCGCGGTTCAGGTCTAATGAAGCTGGACAAAATTAAAAAAAAAACAATAAACCGACGCTGAAATGGCCACAGAAACGAGGAATCAGTACCGTTTCCCCACTCATTTGTCTGTGAGGGGTAATAGCACCGTCCTGTTTCAGAGGTTTCGCGAATGGTGTGACCAGTCTGTCATAAATACTGACTGCACATATGGCGTAGTATTCGAGATCTGTCGTTCCAGTGTCAGGAGATCGATTCTCGCGCAGCTCTCGTGCGATTCACAAATTCTTGTTTTGAGTCTGTATGTAATTTATTTCTGTTCCGTCAAATTGTGGAGCGATCTGAGCCTCTGAGAAATTTCATTAAAATGCTTAATAGAAGGTAAATTGCTTTCAAATTACGTATCTAAAAGATTTGAATATTGAGATTGAAAGACAAATATATTATATAATATTCAAATCAAAATTTATCACGCACAAAATGCTTTACGCGAAATTGGATGTCGATTCAATGACAATATATTTTTTTGCGTATGGTGACGGAGTAAGTACACAATGGGTCACCACGCTCAGCTTTACAGTAGAATATCGCAAATAAACTGCTAGGGAATGCAAACTTATAACATCACTGAAACAAAAGGAATAACTCAGAATAAAATCCTAAACTAAACCAGTCTGCCCAGCCTGGTAAGTCAATTTGCCTCCAGTTTTTGAATAGTCAGAGCAGATGTCCGTGAGTTGAAACGATGATTTTTGCAGTCAAATCCAAAGAAGACTACACAATAAAGACTTAAAACTTTATGATCTTACTCAATGAATATGAGATCATTAAAATGTAGATTTTTCTGTAGTTCGACTGAAACCAGAAGACCTTTGTCTAACAGTGGACATGAATTCATGGATGGATGGACCAAAATACATTTTACCTAGTTAAATTATCCAAAAGCAAATAAATTTTCTAATAATTCAAAAAGCTTTCAATCTGAACCCCCATTATCCAATGTAAATTTCTAATATCTGAACCTCTGTCCGCTTACAGTGTAATCAAACTAGGACTAACCACAAAGCGAGGGGCTCTTCGTGTCAATTTAAATTGCTTCCAAACTGCCTTCACTTGGATTACCTATATAGTTAGGTCTTCTAAAATAATGAAAATTGTTTCATATATGGCGCAGTGATTACAGAAACGCTTGTGACAAGTGTTTTAGTTTTTATCATCATCATCATCATTCGCCTGCGCTTATCCCAATTATTTGGGGTCGACATATTGCAAAAGTTATTGGCAATAGCTTTATGACCCGTCGCCTGCCTGGTGTCAAGCCTCCTTGGGAATGTTATTATTAACCAAACGGCATTAAATGGAGTTAGTCCACGTCGATATAAAGCTCTTAATCATCTTTTACGACATACACGAACAAAGTAAGGGTTAGTAGTATTCGTAGCTGCTACCACACAGCAGTGTTTTAGTTTTTAATAAATACAAAATATTCAATAACTTCGAATCACGGATTTGCGCGATCATGATATCGTCGTTTTGCATCTAGATACATAATTGGTGCTCCTGAGTATTTCCTTAAATACGAATACAAAAATTTGTTTTCAATTTCAATATTTATTTCTAACTGTAATATCTATCGTCATTCTGTCGAATAACCACAATCAAATCGGCGAATTTCATGGATCTAGGAAAAACATGTTATAAGGCAGAAATATATTTGCAGTAAATGCACTCTTTACGCATTCACTCTAGTAGTTTGATAGGACGGCAATCTTTTATGAGCCTCTAAACCCTTACGTCCCTAAGTAACAAAGAAGCGATCGATAACGACGCCTTTGCACAGTCTTTAGTACCTATTAGTACATAACTCTTTTATATAATACTTTAAAATGTATATAGCGAATATATCTAACAACTGTTTTACATTGAAGTTATATAATTAAGGTAATTATAAAGTTTAGATACGGCACGACCGGCCGATGAATGTTTTAAAACATTCAGAAACAACGTAATAATTTATTTGCGCCTGACTGAAGACGCTTTAAAAGCTAACAATATTTAGTGACTACAATTTTACGAATTTAAAACTAATTACTTTGTTTGAAGTGATGATTTATTACTCGTATAATTACTAAAATTTTAATTATATTTATACCTGTGTAACAGTGTCAGATATTGTAAATACTTGTTGGTTTGGGTGTTTCACTTTAGATTTGGCACAACAACGCATTTTGACTGCAAGTTTTAACACAAAAAATATTCAATAATCCTTTTTAACGTAAATAAATCACGCATGCACACTTTTAACAATTCACAGAAGTCCCAGAAGTCACAGAATTAATCATATTTCAGTCTCACTCTCAAATTTTAAATATTATTTTTATGTTTTTAAATCATATGAGATATTATGCTTTAATAAAATCCAAGTATATTATGAGGCGATGTAATGATGGCGCGCTACAATGGTGGCTTTACAGTGGTAATTACCAGTCAATATACGTACACAAGAGTCATTTTCGAGCATCCGTTGGATAAGCGAGCGTTATCTTTTGGTTCCGCAGGAAATAACATAGTCTTATTGCCTATAAGTAAAATAGTTTTCTATATAATATTAACGCCCTATCTCTAAAGTGTTAGCTAAAGGTATAACACAATAATTTAGGCACCTATTTAACAACACATAGTACTAAGTGGTCATATAACTATTTATTAGATATATTTCTAGATTTTGATTGAATCTCTGAGCTTGTGAATTCGAGTTTTTTGCGATTCAAGATTCTACATAATTTTACGCTCATTAATCGCTTGATTGTGCTACTGGAAATATGAGGCAAATAGAAACACTATATTAAAGTGTGCATTTGAAGCCAAATGTTTCTGAAAATTCCTTGTTTAAAGGCAAAACACGTGTCGAATCCTTATTGGAATTTCTGCGAAATTCATCAATTCATCACAGCAGTAAGATTGCCTTATATCCTATTCCACCTTTATCCCATCCCGTATTCCTTCCTATCTTGAGATGTGCCTTATATTGCCTAATCGTGGGAAAGTAGCGGGTCTACCTTCCTTCCCTCCATTTTAAAATATTATACAAAAAGTCAAAAGTCATGCTCCTACTGAACTTACCTCAATTTATATGGAGTCAGTACAGTTAAAAAAAACAGTAACTGGTGCATCCCTTATTTGTATGAGTTTTAGAAGCTTGCAAAGATCTGTATTTTGCTGCCATTACTCCAAAGGTCAAATATAGCAATTTTTAACGTCATCGGTGGCAGAGTAGCAAACAGGCCAATAGTAAGTGATCGCTGCCACATATGAACCTGTGCAATACGAGGGGGATAGCTCAGACCGTGCTTAAAACCAAAGATAAGGATGTGATACTACTTAAAGCCAAATACTTCAAAATACTACATCTCTATGCTTGAGCATAAGGCTGCTGATCGTAAAATGCCGGATCAAAATCATGTTTTTGGTTTTCTTCACCAGAAATCTCTCAATTGCAACACGAAATTTACTACTGTATTCGAACATATCATCAACCAAATGTAAGACCAAGCACTTTATTTCGAATTTGAGCAACTCTATTGTAGCAAAATCAAGACAGTCTTATGGTTGTTTTCACCAACGATCCCCTTAAATTACATATAACACCTAACCCAATATGAATAATACATAAAGTCGATGTTACGTGTGAAATATGTCACCTTAGGTGTTACGTAAAACTTAGATTTTTTTTTAAACTTCAATTGACATCATCATCATCATTTCAGCTCATATATGGCCCACTGTTGTGCTCGAGCCTCCTCCATAATGGGAGGTAAATTGACCTACTATACTACACTGTTCAGACGTATTGGTATAGGGTTTTCTTTCGAGTTTTCCTTCTCTTTGCATAGATGTTATATGCGTTTTATATCTCTTAGTCGTCTGTTAAGATCACCCACGGGTAAAATAGGGGGTGGTGAAATGTATTCTTACTCCGTCACGACACGGAAGAATTAACATTAAAAAAAAACTAAATTAAAATCAATGCCATTTATATTGCCTCAGTTGTCACCTAAAATATAGAGATCGTAGGTGAAATGGGGCATTAGTCTCCCATTTGGTCAACCCAATTCAAAAGACCACAGTTCTCAGTTCCGTAAGAATACATTGGAATTTTCCGTTATAAACAAAATGTGGAATTTATACTTTCATTTTAAACCCTTTGAGGATAAAAAACATAAGATTATAAAAGAAACAAAATTGTTAATTTTATATGAGAGTCATGTGATTTAACAATCCGCCATTATAAACATATTATCTAGAATATTCTGTATGTATTTTACGCTCGAAGAGTTCAGTAAATTAATACCTACCTACCTAATACTGCATATTACAAAGTATAAAATGAGCAACATTTTATACATACACATATGTATCTATACATGACAAAAAAATACAGGGTTTTATTATCATTAAGATGTATTATTACTTCGACTCCGCCATTGTGTCATTGCAACTAATTTAATTTATGAAAACGAAAAATAAAATATATATATATACATACGTAAAACTCTTGTTTGAGTGGCATTTAAAAAAAACGTATGTGAATTGCAAATTGAATGTTGAAGTCTTGTGAAGGTCACTTCATCATCGTCAGGGTTATTTAAGATTACACTGTTTTATTTAGGAATTATAGTAATTTACCCGTTATTGGGTGCCCCGCTTGTGGGATGATCTGGTCCAGCCATAATATTCTACATCGTATTTGAATTTTATACTACATCGGGGTTCGAACGGTATCACATACATACATACAAACATATCATCACACCATATCCCTTGCAGGGTAGGCAGAGAGAACAGAGTGCCAGAGAACTCTATCCTTGCATACTTCATTCGCTTCCTCAACATTCATAATTCTCTTTATACACGCTCGCCGGTTTCGGAGACTCTTGACTCCATCCTCCTTCAATACGTGACCAATCTGGTCTAGGTAGGTCAGTCTCGGTCTCCCTCGGTACCTACATCCTTCCACTTTCGCATTGTGTATCTTCTTAACCAGACGTTCGTTCGGCATTCTTTCCACATGTCCGAACCATCGGTATAGACACTGAAGTTAATTCTTACTAAACATGTTATACTATTTTGTTATAAAAAAATCTGTAAAGAAATAATAATAATAAATAAACCCGCTGAGTTTTTTGCCGGATCTTCTCCAGCGGGTTGCGTTCCAATCCGGTGATAGTTTATTGGATTAATCTCACTATATCTTTAAACGAGCAATTCTTGTATATATATATATATATATATATATGTAATCTGAATCTCGGAAACGGCTCCAACGATTTTCTTGAAATTTAGCATACAAGGGGTTCCGGGAGCGATTAATCGCCATACCTAGGTTTCATTTATAGAAAATATTATTTTGTCAGTATATTTCGGCAACAAAAATATAATTTTTCGTTGTACTAAAACTATTAGAATATGAAGATTTTCAAATTTTGACGCTGTCATTAAGAATAGACATTTAGCTCAGTTGGAAAATAAGTGCTCTAATCCAAACAAACCGGAGCTCGGTTCGGGTCCTTACTTTTTCTTATTTACTTTTTGGCATTATTTTTTATTATTTTATTAATTATTATCATTTGCCCGCGTTTTTGTCTGCGAAGAAATCGATAATGTTTTAATAAGATTTTTGTTTGTTTTTTACGTTATTATTTATATTGCTATTTATAGATAATTATGTATAAATGTTTCTGATGTATAATTCTTATATAGTATAACAATCTTATTCGTGTGGTGACGGAGTAAGAATACAATTCACCACCCCCTATCTTACCCGTGGGTGATCGTAAGAGACGACTAAGGGATATAAAATGCATATAATACTATGCAAGAGAAGGAAAACTCAAAACAAAACCCTATACCAAAACGTCTAACCAGCACGGTATAGTAGGTTAACTTCCCTCCTATTATGGAGGAGGTCTGAGCCCAACAGTGGGACGTATATCGGCTGTGATGATGATGATGATGATGATAACAATCTTTGTTATAGTGTAGGGAAGGTTTAATAAACATAAAAATCAAATGAAATTTTGTTATATATTATGGACACCAGGCTTTTTCTTAGCAGGCCATATTTTTAACACAATGCGCTCATTGCGACCGAGGCGACGGAAGGGTAGTGTGCGGTCCAATAGCCCACCGTCTTTTCCATCGAAATTAAGCCATCCACTGGTACCGCTTCTTTGACATCCCCCACCCACGATTCTACACCTATTATAATATTTCTTTGTAAACAATATCTTTTGTTTTCCTTTCGGATGTTAGATTTACCAGGCTACTCTGTGAGCTTAATCTGAAGCATGTCACATACAACTGCCCATGGGAGAAGCAGCTTCCTCTCAAGTCTACTCCCGCTACCTTAAGAATATGACCTCGAGCTTTGTTTATGGTTATTGCGAAGCAGACTTTAATGGCAAACTGCACTCTCTGAAATTCGAAGGATTAATTTGATGGTATTTGGAGAATCCTAGGAATAAATATAGACTCTGCTCAAGAACAAACGTTCAGTATAGTTGACCCGATTACATTGCCATGCAATGTTTTTTCTTGCAAACTGGTGGCATTGTATAATTTTGGCGCCCCAGCTCTCAATTTTAAGATGTGAGTTGGGAGACCGGGAGCCTTCAGAGTATTCAGGAACTCGACCGGTTGTCGGACTCGCGGTTTATAACTTATTCGAAAGATTTATTTTAATATTCGACCCCTTCGAATTATTTAAAATATTAGCGCACGACATAGTAGCGCACATAGGTAGTTCATGTCGTCATGCGACCAATCTGATCAGCATTAACATCCTGTCTCCCTATCGTATCTTACTGATTGTTCCTAATATAACTCAGCCTTTCCGTCTCAATTTTTACAAATATGTTGATTAAACCCTGACTAAACAGCGAAAAAAAGATAGAAAATGACCATCTCTCTTTACTAATCATTATGCGGTATAAATATCCTCGCCAGAGTAAAATTAAAATGGGTAATATATCTTATGAGCGATGGATTTCAGTTATACGATGCAATGTGTTATCATGGCTCTCAATTACAATATTCGGCTTAGAAAATTGCTGTCCAACAATTTAAAATTTCAAACTCTACGTTCCTATGACGCCGTGTCCTAAAAGTGACCTCTTTATAGCTTAGAAACTTACAAATGCCGTGTTAATACAGTATTGTGACTTTTGAGACATTCCAATTTTAAAGAGTATTTCCATTGTACCATGCTTTTATGTGAATTCAACTTCTTCAGGGTTCCGTGCCAAAAGCGTAAAACGGCACCCTATAACTAAGACTTCGCCGTCCGTCCATCTGTCTATCACCAGGCTGTATCTCATGAACCATGATAGTTAGACAGCAGTCAGACAGAAATTTTCACAGATGATCTGTTTCTATTGCCGCTATAACGTCAAATACTAAAAATCAAAGTAAAATAAATATTTAAGGAGTGCTACCATACGACAAACGTGATTTTGACTCCTTTTTGCTCGATACATTTTTTTATTTTCTATTTTTGTACTTTGCCTTTTTAATTTATCATCATTTTAATTATATTTAAATATATCTTCCAAAACACACTAATAAGAAAATACCGAGCAAGGCTCGGTCCTCCAGATATTTTAAAATGTAAAACTAACAATACGAATGAAATGAATGTCCCCTCGCAGGGTTTATACATAATAAATAAAAGAAAAACAAATTGTATAAATGACGAAACCATAAAGTACAACCAACCCTTCTTAGCATTTTCATCGTATATCGTCTTGCCAACAGAAATATTCTTCAAGGATAGTTGGGATCAAGAACACGGCCGGCTTTAAAATCAATCCAAAACGATAGATATGACATTTTCTAATGCCTTCATTTAAGCAACGATTAACCCATTACTTCAGAAAACGATAATGACACGCAAATTTAAATGACAAATCCAAGTTTCAAAATCGGATGATTGTTGCAGTTTGGATCTATTACGCCATTTCTGATACCGTTGTGATATTTAACGAATTAGACGAGGGGGTCCACATGCGTTGTAATCGGAGACTCCAGGTCAATGACGCGTGGCGTCGTAACATGTTAAATTAATTACAAAAAAAAATAGGCAAATCTATTGACATGGCGACAAGGGTACCATGTGGCGAACAATCAAATTGTTGAATCCTTTTAAGTGAGGTGTCCATAACCACAGCCGTACTGCTGAGATGACGAAGTACTTAGACATCAAATATTCTATGACATCAAAGGTTGAGGATGTTTTCAGACTATTTTGTTTGCCGAATTTTTTTTGGCGGCGGTCTATGGTATGGTCGCACTCCGTTAAATCCGTCAGAGGCAATAGCAGAAACGTCGCGCGATCCCATAAACCCGCCCTACAAGTACCTATCTACACCGTGCTAGCGGGCCATCGGCACCCGGTCTTTGTCTCCGGTGGTTCTTATAGCTGCCGAAGTGCATAATGCAATATACTACGCGCTCCAATCGCCCTCGAAGGGTTCGAACGAAGTGTGATCGGCAGATAGCCTCAAAAATATTCTTATCACTTTATCTATTGAATCACAGAAAACAATAAACATTGCCGATAAACCTTAATCTTATAAGACATATAAACAGTTAAAAAAAAAATCATAACATCAAAGTATGTTTTTCCGTATAGTGACGGAATAAGAATACAATTCACGACCCCTTTTATCTTACCCGTGGGTGATCCTAAGACTAAGGGATATAATATGCATATATGTAACATATAAATGCTATGCAAGAGAAGGACTACTCGAAATACAACACCATTTTTTTTTGCGGTGGGCTATGTACGTGGTCGCGCTCCGCCAAATTGGTCCGGGGCAACGGAAGAGGCGGCGCGCAACCCCATAGACTCACCCTGCAAACACCTCTCTTCGCCGTGCGAGCGGGCCACCGGTACCAGATCTTTGTCATCGGTGGCCCGCCCGGCGGTACTCGAAATACAACCCTGTGTCAACACGTGTGTAAGTACAACATTATCCTACACTGAGGAAGACATAACCAGCAAAATATATTAATCAATACCTTCTTATTACTCACATGTTAGAGTAAACTAGTTAACAACCTCTCATGTTGAGTGTAACAGGTTCAATCTCTAGACAGGACAATTCTTTGCAAAATACACAAGTGAAACAGTCATTAAGTAACTAAGTTGGGATATAATTAGTGTGAATTAATTTATATGTTTGTAAATTTCCTTGCGATACAAACTTTTACTTTTTACTGCGGAATATTGTCTTAAAGAAAAATAAGATCGAAATTGGTAGATACTATTCAATAAAGACCTCAAGTTTACCATTGTTCTCCAACATTAAAAAAGGCCTTTAGAAACCTTTAGTAATAACAAAAGCATCTTTAAAAAAAGAGACTTGAATGAATGAACAGACATAACTATGTGCATACAGTCTAATCATACACTTTTATGGAATTGCTCAATAATCCAATAGTGGTAGGACCACGCTATTGACAGTTCTCTGTCTACAGCCGCGGGCCGGTCCGTCCGGGCTAGTACCACACTCTCGCAGAAGATCGACGTTTGAGTAATGGCAATGTGCTATTGTGCTTCGTTCGGTGAGCGAGAGAGTCGGACACCCAATTGGGTGGGTTTGGCCTTTATATTGGTAGGCAGCGGCCTAGTTATACCCTTGGTATTGCAAAGGTCCATGGGCGGCAGTGACGCTTACCATCAGGTGTGCTGCTTGCTCGTTTGCCACCATCAGTAATAAAAAAAGAAAAAATTTAAAAGACTAGTTACATGTGACTCCGTATAAAAATAAAAATGAGGTCTTAAACTTATCACTTCTTCCTGAATTTTTTTTAAAATACTACACTATACCCGCAGTCTATTTTTGTTTAATTGTATGGTACTTGTAATTATTTTATTTAAATTTACCATTTGCGCTAACTAATAAAAGCCTTCCTTATGCAGCCGAAACAAAGTATCCTTATGATCTTTTCACAAATTTCAAAATTACTACTTCCTAGTGCTATTTGGTAGTGGCTACATATACTATCAAGTCTATCAACCCTTACAACGTTTTCGAGTGCCGTAAAAAACAATTAAAAGCCTTTGTCGACCTTTGTCAACTCTGTCGAGTGCTGCATGATCAACAACTACATTCCGAAGGAGGGTTGACATAAGGCTATTCATAAAACTATTGCTATAACTTTTGCAACATGAAGAGAAGAATCCATTAGGTTGCCACAAATAATTGGTAAAAAAGACAGATGACAATGATAATTCAAAATGTTGTAGTCAGTTTCTTAATATTATTTTAATAGTAACATTTTTTTTTTTTTTTTTTTTGCGCTGTGGAAAATGCGTTTTCGCATCCCCTTTACTTGTTACAGCAAAGGGGTATGTAGGACTCACTGACACAGTATGGTTTTACTGCATCAGAATACCTACTAAAAACCACAGCGGCCCCGCGTCCCCGCCGGTTGTGGAACGCCAAAGGTTCGCCTTTTGGGCATACGACTCTGACATTCCGGCGGTTAGCTGACTAACGCCCTAGGTCAATCATGACTGAGGGAAGAGGAGCGCGTAGCGTCTTCTCCGTCTCCCCATCCGTCGCCTGCGCAGCGGGTCAGCATAGGCACATGCCTCACGGGCCCGCCCCGCCGCTTCCTTCTGCGCTATGACCTCCTCGCAAAAGGAGGTCATAGCCATCCAACACCCATCACTGTCGACCATCTTATTAATAACGGTCGGCAGTGATAGGTCTTCACCCATAACAGATGCCAGGGCGAGTCTTTGAGTTGTCCATGTAGGACACTCTTCTAATGTGTGCCGCGCTGTGTCTATGGACGCGCCACACTCGTGACATCCAGGGGTCTCTTCGCATCTTGCAACTTGATGCAGGTACTTACCGAAGCACCCATGTCCGGTAAGTACCTGTGTCAGCCTGAATAATAGTAACATTTGGGGTTGACCAAATTAATTGGGATAAGATACAGATGAGGATGATAATTCAAAAAATTATGTTTTCATTATTTTCTATGGCGTTAACGAAAAAAACTGAATATTTTATTTGTTTGTATTAACTACACACAGCAATAACTGTTATTACTATATATACTAGCTACACAGCTACCACACGGTAGCGGATGAATACTACCAACCTTTACTTTGCTTGTGGATGTTGTGAAAGACGACTAAGAGCCTTATAACAACCTAGGCCAACTCCATCTGATGCCGTTTGATCAAGAATTACATTCCCAAGGAGGGTCGAAGTCTGGCAGGCGGCCGGTCATAAAACTATTGCCATATGTACATATTGTATCGACTTTTACAATATGTACATATTGTATCGACGCCAAGTAATTGGGATAGGAGTAGGAGAATGATGATGATGAGTAATAATATAATTCAATGTGATAATGCTGTCATGGCTTCTGATCACATGGTTAGACTACTGGTGAACAGTGGTGCAGGAATTTTTGATTTCTGATACTTGCCCTTCTACTTTGTAAATATTTGAATTTATACTATCTATCTTTTATATATTAAATTAAATTTTTTGTATAACTAAATAAAATCTTTTTAAATTACTATAAATTTATCCTATTTTATGATATTCTATCATTTTATCATAGTCACATATTAATCATAGTAAACAATGACTAGTATTGGTATTTGAAAATATTGATTGCATGTTATGGCATTTTTAATATGTTTACAATTTTATGTAAACTATAAGTACTGTCAGATAAAACAACATTATTATTCATTGTTCTACTGTTGAAGTTGGCATCCTCCATAATGTGAGGGACATTGATCTACTATACCACACTTGCTTGCATGTTAGCATAGATTTTCTTAGATTTTGTCTCTTACATTTATGTTATTTCCATTTCACATTCCATAGCTGTTTTGCGATACCCACAGGCAAAACAAGTGTGTGATGAATTTTATTCAGAGTCCGGAATGACTACAGAATATTTCGAAAGCAATGTCTAGAATTAATTGTACATTGTTTGTTTTTATAAATGCATAAAAAAAATTAAAAAAGAACTTTATACTCAAGTGTATATATGAATTCAATATAAAATTGAGTTTAATGCTAATGTCTGCACAATCAATTGTTTATAAAATAAAAAAAATACACATAATAATTAATTTAAATATTCACATAAGACCTTGAATTAAATTAAATATTTAATAAATTATTAGTGAATATTTAGAACAGAGAAATGATAGAGTAGAATAATATTCACGTGTCGCGATTGCGGTGAAAGTGAAGGTACGCATTGAACACATGTAAAATGCAGCGAAAATATGTACGCGTTTATTAAACAAATTATAAGGCATAAGAAATTAGTAATGTTTGATTAATTTATTGAAAGGCATACATTTAGCATTTTAATTTATAAGTCGATCTAGCACGTACGACATAGAACGATCTAGGCCACCTATCAATGATTTATAAAATGTAGAACAAACAAAAACAGCTCATCAACGCGTCTGGCTTTCTCTATCATTGTATACCACCCATCGATGTCATACAAATATCAAAACATATGCTATGACTAATCTAAACTATAAAGCCGACGAATCAATAACTTCATACACTGAACACAAACAAAATCAATAATTTCAACAATGAACTAACCACACTTGCGGTGTCCTGGCTGTCTAAAGAATACTTGTCCGTTTCTTTTCCTTGATGGTCGTTGGTGAAATTTTCATATTTACGCATAGGGCTACTTTTCATTGTTCACACGATGCCTTTCTGCTTAAGCCTCGATAGACATTTTTACACCCGAAATACGACACAAATAATCCACGAATGGAAGGCAACTGAATATTTGACGTTAGACGAATTGCTTGACACTCTTGACAGTTGATAGCTACGATCTTTTTTTTGTTTTTTTAAGCTATGTGTCGCTTGGGTTTTTTAGCGAAGACAAAAGATATCTATTAATAATATTTAATATTTGAATACTAATGCTAATGATTTGCCATTATTGAGTCATAAATAAAGTTACATCTCAAAAGCCTTTTTTGCCTTTATTTCAGCGTTAGCTATTCAATTAAGGATTCTTTTCTTAATGTTATTAAAACATGAAAACCAGCATTACCTACTATTTTGTAATCATCGGTTGCCTAACGCCATCAGCGTGATGTACGATCATTAAAAGGTTAAATCTAAATACCTACCACTTCTAATTTCTCGTTAAAACTTCAGACCACAAATCAATAAAATTTTAGTAATATATACCTATGTAATATTTAAGGTAGGTACGACCTATTTTCGATTGCAGCGATTGGTTTCTTGAACAGTATAAATAGAAGATAATTCAATACCTTTACATGAAAATACACTATGTCATATTAAAGGCGTGATAACAGATTAAAATCACTATTATAACGCATGACTGATTAGAAAATAATAATATACATAAATAATTCGAATCTACCAATACTTTATTTTAAAACTAGATTATGCTCGTGTCGTCGCATGGGTTAATATAGATTCTAAAGTTTCTATGTTCTATATTTGATATTTTTTATTGCTTTGGTGGCAAACGAGCAAGCAGCACACCTGATGATAAATGTTACTGCCGCCCATGGACCTCTGCAATACCAAGGGTACAGCTAAATCGCTGCCGAAATTATGATTTATTTAGATAAAATCATAACTTTTCATTCATCCATCATCCTATCAACGTCTACTAGACATAAGCCTCTCTAATGGGGCCCATATCATAATAGCCACGATTGGCAGGCACGTTAGCAATTTTAGTTTTTGATGTGTCTTTTAATTTTCATTGTCAATCATCATATCGCGACAAATATTTCGTGACGGTTTAAGGAACTCATACCCAAGCTTTACATCAGCATAGAAGAGTTATTTATATAAAGATATAAAAGTACGTGGTAACCGATTAAAATACAAATCATTAATCCTTATTTTCCCGTAATTATCGAAACAAAGTGAAAAAGGCGAGCAGTTAAAAGCATTGCAAGAGAAGGATAGCTTAAAATGTGAAACCCTCCGTCAACTCGCCTGACCAAAGTTGTATTTTATCCGATTTTTTTTAAATAACATCCTACACTAAGGAAATAATCCTTGTTTGCGGGGGAATTTTAAAAACATATAATGAACTCTATCTTTGTCACACAGAAACTAGAGCCCTACTGTGTAAGCGATGAACTTCAAAGTAAACCGTAATACTCGTGAAATCTCGTAAAATTCAGTTTTATCTAATAATTTTACAATTCTGTGCGAATAAAGATATGTACCTATATGACTGCACAGACTTCGTAGTAGCTAAGATACCGACCTACTATGCCACTGTCATGGTTTCAATTTTCACGCAGGACAATACTTTGTGTTCAAGGGGAGCATAGTCCGGAGCGTGCTCGTTCGCGTCCCCTGCCAGTCTAATTAGACCGCTAATCCGGCTCGAAATGCGTACCGCAAAGCGGGTTAGGGCGTCCCCCGGAGGCGACGCGTACCGACCCGCCCCCGTCGGTACGAACTTAGGCAGTTGCGGCGATGGGGGCCGCCACCCATCACGCCTTGTCCAGTCAGGCGAGTCGAGGAGAGCAGAGTGCCGGGTGGGCACGTGGAATGTAAGAGGTTGTGTGGAAGGTAAGTTGCACGAGCTGATATCCGTCATGGCGGACAAACAGCTAGACGTGCTCTGTGTAACAGAGACCAAGCGAAGGGGCAGCGACGCCTGCGATCTTCCTGGTGGCGGGATGGCTCTGTGGTCTGGTGTACCACAGAGCGATCGAGCCAGCATGGGGGTAGGAGTGCTGTTGTCCTCTCGCTTGGCCTCAGGTGTGAAGGATTACGGAATGTATGATCCCAGACTTCTTTGGGTCCGTATAAAACTAGGTGTCACCAAGGTATTCATGGTTGTAGCATATGCTCCCGTAGGATCCTCGGTGGCATCAGACCTAGAGAAGTTTTGGGATAATGTTAGGGAAGTTCTGGATATGGCAGAAACCAGTGAACGCGTGATTGTATGCGGAGATTTTAACGGATGGGTGGGGACCAAGCGTCCCGACTATGAGGACGTACTTGGTCCATTTGGTGATAAGAGAGTGAACGACGCAGGTGCCTACCTGCGTCATTCACTTGTTCATAGTCACGTCGTTCATAGCGGATGTATGCATGGAGAGAAACCTTATTGTGTCAAACACATTTTTCCAACATAAGGACATCCACATTTATACATGGAGAAGGAATGAACAGAAAAGTATAATAGATTTAATTTTGGTAGACAGTCGCCTCCGAAGCAAAATATTGGACGCAAGAGCCTACAGGGGCCCCACAGTCGATACGGACCACTATCTCGTTATTGCGAGATTCGGTGGTCTGTTCAGAAAGTGGAGGCACTGGCGAGAGCGTGTCCACTTCGGAGGGCTTGAAAGAATAAAGGTTGAAAGGTTGCAAGAAGAGTGTGTAAGAGAAAAGTATGCAGAGGGTGTCCGAGAACGGCTGACGATGGCAAGCCAGCCGCAATCGAGACATTGAAGAATGCTGGAGAGTATTGAAGGAGAGTATGGTAGATACAGCGAAAGTAGTATGTGGAAGTTCAAAGAAGCATAGAAAAACAAATGGTGATGCATGGTGGGATGCGGAAGTGGCAGCTTCCGTAGAGGAAAAGAAGAAAGCGTGGCTGGACTATGTCTCTTCTTTGAATCTGAATGACAGTATGACTGAACAGAAGAAAGAAATATATCGGCAATGTAAGAATGACACCAAGGCCTGAGTGAAAGAGAAACGTGATAGACCAAGTATGAGTGCAGAAGATAGGCTGACTAAAAACTTCGAGAGTAACACCAAACTCTTTTGGAGGGAGGTGAAGAAGTCTCGCGGTGGTTGGTCAGCCTTCAGAATGAATAAAATAAGGTCTAAAGGTGGAGACATTCTTACACAAACACAAGACGTGTTAAGCCGATGGAGTGAATATTTTGGCGATATGTATGCGGATGCTACGGTTGACGCCGGTGTCGCATGTGGTTTAGTAGAACAACATTCGACAGCGGCGTCCTCCAATGGCATCAGTATGGATGATGTTGAATGGGCGATAAGAAGTTTGAAAAATGGTAAGGCAGCGGGCATTGATATGGTGTCTGCCGAGATGATCAAGCTTGGTGGCTCCTGTGTCCGGGAGGCGTTCCTGTTGCTCCTCAATTTATGTTGGAGCTCGGGAATGGTTCCCGGGGACTGGAATAGCGCAGTCATCGTGCCTTTGTTTAAAAACAAGGGTTCACGTTATGACTGCGCAAATTACAGAGCCGTAAGCTTGACCAGTTTGGCAGCAAAAGTGTATGGTAAAATTATTGAAAGGAGAATGAGGATGGTGTCCGATGGTTTACTGTGTGAGACACAAGGAGGTTTCAGGAGTGGAAGGGGATGCATGGATCAAGTGTTCTCTCTGCGCAACATTGTGGAGAAGCATCTGGCTCTAGGTCAGAGGGTTTTCTGCAGTTTTGTGGATCTGGAGAGAGCATTTGACACGGTTGTACGAAAGGAACTTTGGGACATTTTACCGGAGTATGGTATTAACGGCAAACTGCTACAGGCTGTGCAGTCCAGTTACATTGGCTGTAGAGCCTGTGTGCGGCTGGATGATGGAATGTCTCTTTGGTTTGACGTCAATATCGGCGTTAAGCAGGGGTGCGTTCTGTCAGCCAGGCTGTTTATCATATATCTGGATAAATGTCTCCAAAGGTTGAACGATATGAATGTGGGAGTCCAGATGGGCGACTCAGTGGTCACTGCTCTGCTTTATGCAGATGATGCAGTCCTGCTGGCACAGTCAGCGACTGACCTGCAGACCCTAGTCGACACAATGACAGAAGATTGTAAGAAAAGGGGTCTACGCGTGAATGTGAGCAAAACCAAAATAATGGTCTTTGAAAGAGACGAAGCCAGAACAGATGTAAGAGTAACAATAGGTAATGATATACTAGAGCAAGTGGATGAATTTGTATATCTTGGATGTGGATTTAGCCGAGATGGAAGGTACACCACTGATATAGAGCGAAGAGTGAATGCGGGAAATAGAGTGAACGGAGCGTTGGGGCAACTTCTCGGCAGCCACCACCTCAGCCAGAAGGCACGTGTAGCAATACAAAACGCAGTGCTTGTCCCAACATTACTGTATGGAAGCGAGAGTTGGTTATGCAGAAAAGAGTATTAAAGTAAAATTAATGCGGTCGAAATGCGATCTCTACGGAAAATCTGTGGAGTTAGGCTGACCGACCGCATTCGTAACGACGACGTAAGAGAGCGAGTAGGTATGAAAGAGAGTATTGGTGTAAAGATGCGAAAGGGCATGCTCCGATGGTTCGGACATGTGGAAAGAATGCCGAACGAACGTCTGGTTAAGAAGATATACAATGCGAAAGTGGAAAGATGTAGGTACCGAGGGAGACCGAGACTAACCTACCTAGACCAGATCGGTCATGTACTGAAGGAAGGTGGAGTCAAGAGTCTCCGAAACCGGCGAGCGTGTATGAAGAGAATTATGAATGTTGAGGAAGCGAGTGAAGTATGCAGAGATAGAGTTCTCTGGCACTCTGTTCTCTCTGCCTACCCTGCAAGGGATATGGCGTGATGATATGTATGTATGTATGTACAATACTTTGTGTGATCCACAAATTGCTGTTCTGACTATGGATGTAATTTGTATTCATTAATTATACATGTCATCATTACGACTCCGCGAAAGATCAGTGCAGGCTTCTGGCTGCAATATATTGAGTTGAAGTCGTTTTGTGACGAGCATTTTATTTAAGTTGTTATAGATACCAAATTTTGTCAAATAGCTCGCTACAATAAAACTTTTCTTTTTTTCTTTCTTTCATATATATTTTATTTTTTATTGCTTATAGTGGCAAACGAGCAAGCAGCACACCTGATGGTAAGTGTTACTGCCGCCCTTGACCTTTGCAATACCAAGGGTAACAGAAACGGGTTGACAGAAAACTGCCAACAGCGTGGTTCTACCACTAAAAAATATATGTTTGAAAAGTCCCCACAATACAAGAATTACTTCTTTAGGGTAGGGTAAAATCTTAAAAAAATGTGTACATTTAAATACATACTTCGTCATCATCATCTCAGCTCATATATGTTACATATGTCCCATTGTTGGGCTCGAGCCTCCTACACAATGGGAAGGATATTGATCTAAGTACTATACCACGCTAGTAAGACGTGTTGATATAGGGTTTAGTTTCGAGTTTTCCTTCTCTCGCATAGATGTTATATGCGTTTTATATCCCTTAAGCGCCTCTTACGATCACCCACGGGTAAAATAGGGAGTGATGAATTGTATTCTTACTCCGCCATCACATGGAAAGATGGATACATAGGTTCATATTTGTTTATACTTATATTATTACCATTTCGACAGATTAATTTCACGATATAGGGGTATATTTATAATGTTAATAACGCAATAGCAAACTTTTAGTCCATTTATTACAATTCTGTGACCATGAGAACAAGTCTGTAAATATTAGATAGTCATGAAATGTTTGTAGATAGGAACTTAGTTATTTGTGTCATGCTGATTTGGTGACCCTGGCATAAACTCTAGTCTCTAACCACAACTACGCTGAGTATGTTTTGAACCCGCTTTATATTTATATTTCCGTTTCAAAATTTAAACAAAAACATTCTTAGTAATTAGTTACGTAAATATTAAATAGCTACAATTTTGTTACAAAATACAAACTAACGGTTTTAGGATTTATATTATTTTTTTAAATATTCATAAATTGAAGTTAAAAAAAGGTCATAAGATTTAAATTTGCAATTTGTCAAAACTATTTTCCATTTTTTATAATTGATCATCAGTAGAATCCAGAACCACTATTTAAAAAAATCTTGTATTACATACATACATACATACATATCATCACGTCACGAAGTTGCCGAGTAGTTGAATCTTGTATTATATTTATGTAATTGACTATTCACTTCTAATAAATGATTAGATACGCATTTTAAATGGAACTATCTATTGCGTTTTATCCTATAAAGCCTTAGTTAGAGCAATGTTTTTAATAATAACTAAATTATTTTCGGCAAATAACAACTTACGTTTTGAAGTATCCATGAATCTTCTTCCCACACTTGAATACGGGTATAATCTTTATATCCATCACTTTTGTAATTTCTACGAAACATCTGTAAATTATCATTTTGACAGATATAATTATATGTATTTTTTTTAATTTTCACATCGAATTTCGAATGGCACAAACCACAACACACAAAATGTATATAAATATAGATACGAAAAATAATATACCTAATTACTGAATGAATTTAGCACAATATATCATAGCACACTAATTCAATTAAAAAGAAATCAATAAATCATATTGCTATATTAAAATGAATGACACAACCGCACATGACTAAAATTGATAGTAGGAAGTTACAACAACATGGCCTTATCAGTTTACGTATAAATATTTGTACTAGTGTGTGATAATAAAACACACACCCGCACACGCACGCACTTTAATACACTTATCTAATTTTCCATATGAGTTGTTGTAGGCAAATATTACTAACATTCTAGTGGTAGGCCTACGTTGCTAACAATTTTATGCCCGCAGCAGCGAGAGTCTATTATATACATACATACACCATATCCCTTGCACATCATCACGCCATATCCCTTGCAGGGTAGGCAGAGAGAACAGAGTGCAAGAGAACTCTATCCTTGCATACTTCACTCGCTTCCTCAACATTCATAATTCTCTTCATACACGCTCGCTGGTTTCGGAGACTCATCTACATCCTTCCACTTTCGTATCGTATATTTTCTTAACCAGACGTTCGTTCGGCCTTCTTTCCACATGTCTGAACCATCGGAGAGAGAGAGAGGAGAGAAAGTCTATCCATACATCAAAATGATAGCCTATTAAGATCGGCTTGGCTTAAGCTAGCTTCCCTGGAGAAAACCAACCCACTTGGGAAGGAGTTTCTTATCCAACAATAGGAAGTAGGTATATAGGCTTAGGAGAAAATATTTGTACCATTATGAGGAGAGAGCACAAAGTTTTCTGCCTGTAGTCATAAATGTTCGGCTCATCAAGGGTAATTCTAATTCCCGACCAGCGCAAAAAATCTATGTATGAGTTGTAGCAATTTACGGTATATTAGGTCAATTTCCCTCTCATTGTGGAGAAGGCTCAGGCAGTGCGGCATTATGACCTGAGATGAGAGAGATATATACTAGTCACTAGCCGTGTAACTTCACACGTATATAATTGACCCAAGCATTCTTTTAGAAAGGTTACAGAACGGTATAAATATATTGGTTTTTTTAAATTGTATAATACCATGTAACAGAAAATTTGCGGTTTAGTTTTGCACTATAGTATATGTCAAGCAATAAAGAATTCAATAATAATTATTATTATAAGTGAAGATATTTCGTCGACGTTCCGCTATTAAGCATTTACATCTTAGTTCTTATAATTATTTTTTTACACCGCTCTGATCAGGCGGATTGGTATATAGTTTACACAGTGACGAAAAAGCATTGTTGATTCCATCATTTTCTTACCCCATAAAGGTCATGCTATTGGACACGAGTGTCCTATAGATGAGAGAAATAGTCTACTATACCATGCGGATTGGAATAAGTCATAAAAAATATACTTTTTTAAAACAATAAAAACATTATTTTTTTGTAAGAAAACAACACCCTGCACAAAGGAAATAATTCTTGAACGACGGGGGACTTTACAAACATATAATTAACGCAGACAAATACCCAGACTTAGAACAGTTTGTGGATCGCACAAAGTATTCTCCTGAGTAGGAATCGAACTTACGGCACTGGCACGGCAGGTCGGTACCTTAATCACTGCGCTATTTGTGCAGTCAATTTAGTCATTAATAAGTTGGCGAATCGGGTCTGCCCTACCCTACCCTTTAATATTATTAGCGTATTCGATTAGGTTCATCGAGCGATGTGGCCTGCCCATTGCCATGTGAACGTGCTAATTCTTCGGGCTGATTTTTTTTTGTTTATGGTGGCAAACGAGCAAGCAGCATACCTAATGGTAAGTGTTACTTCTGACCTTTGCAATACCAAGAGTATACCTAGGCCGCTGCCTACCAATACAAACCCCAAACCCACCCAATTGGGCTCGCTCACCGAACGAAGTGCAAAAGCACGTTGCCATTACACAGAGAGTCGTCGATTTTCTGTGAGAGTGTAGTACTACCCCGGACGGACCAGTCCCGCGGCTGACAGAGAATTGTCAACAGCGTGGTCCTACTATTAGTTTACTATCAATGTCACTGGCAAACATATCAACCACCATCCTGTTCTAATCCTGATTACTGGTGGGCGACGTAACATATACTCTTCTTCAATCGTACATATTGCAAGTTTTTTTTATTGCTTTTGGTGGCAAACGAGCAAGCAGCACACCTGATGGTAAGTGTCACATACATGGACCTTTGCAATACCAAGGGTATAGCTTAGGCCGCTGTGTACCAATAAAATCCCCAAACCCACCCAGTTGGGCTTCCGGCTCTCTCGCTCACCGAACGAAGCGCATTAACACATTGGCATTACTCAGACGCCAATCTTCTGCGAGAGTGTGGTACTACCCCGGACGGATCGGCCAGCGGCTGTAGACAGAGAACTGTCAACAGCATTAATATATGTCGGTTACACCCGCTCTTCTACGGATTTCCGTATTTTAGCACGTAGAGAAATACTAAGCATAGCCCTCTTTCACTATTAGATTACTTTCAATTTCACTGGCAAACATATCAGCATCATTCTGCTCTTATCCCAATTACTGGTGGTAGACGTAACATGTTCTCTTCTTCAATCGTACATTTTGCAAAAATTTTAGCAGTAATTCACTTTTGTGATCGGTTGCTTACCTGAAGTCAACCCATTTTGGGAATGTAATTGCTGACCAGACGGTATCAGATGGTGGCTCAGGCATACACTTGTTTTAAGTTTTTAATCGTCTTTTATGACACTCAGAAGCAATGCAAATTAAGCTTACCCGTTAGACCGCCGGTACCAACTGAGTTGTTACAGCAAATTAAAATAAAATATAAAAAAATAAAAATATAAAAGAAATCTTAAAATGATCTAACAATGATTTATTTAAATATTGCCTATAGGTAACTTTCCAACAAATAATTTTGCTTAAATTATGACTTCAAAGCGTCTTGTACTCCGAAACCAGGTCCAGTTGGCTCCTCGGTCAGTGATGTTAATCCAGCAAGAGGTTCGGCTGCGAATCTTCCATTTCTTAAAAGAAAAAAAATATCAATTAATTAATTCTTTAAAACCACACATAATAAAAACTTCTATCACCATATCGCCGCCAAGGATGGCTACTACAGCAGAACCTACGGTTTGGGAGGTGTAAAACCAGCAAAGGACTTTCAGAGACTATAGTTCATCTAATCTAAGAAGTGCATTTTGACGTTTCGCATTTTTAATACACAATAACCTTGGTCAAACGTATACACATGACTGCAAACAATAAATCTGAAATTTTAAAGAACTTTTAAGTTATTTACATAATTAACGTTGCGGGTGAGTTTTTTGTACAATAAGGTAATGTTGAAACTCGTAAAACTAATTTAAAATTAAAATAACATGGTAAATAGTAATTTTTGTTGACGATCTTACAATATCACGTCATAACGTTCTAAATAGTAGTGCTTGACAATTTCCAATTCACGAATATCTAAATAATCGGTAAAAATATTAGATTAATATATTTAATCGAATAGAGATTTTGACAGAGATGTACATTTCGACAATTTTATTGATAAGGAAATAATTATAAATGTTCGCGACGATGATAATTCAAGTAATAGTAATGATTCTGAATAAATAACTATTTTCAAATTCAGTTTTTCTTCTTACTTAACCTAATCCTACTAAATATGTATGATGAATAGATTTTATGATGAAATAATTAAATTTGTTTAGTATTAATTTAGCTCTTAATATTTCATCTCCTTTTTGAAAAATAAAAAAATAAACCGATTATTAATTACAAAGAATTAATATCGATTTCTCATTAAAATCGGATATTTTCGATAGTGATTATTTGGTTCACATACCTAGACAACTTACTCTGACAGCTGTCAAAGTGCACTTCTTAGATTAGATAGACTATAATTGATAATGATATACATACATACATATCATCACGCCATATCCTTGCATACTTCACTCGCTTCTTCAACATTCATAATTCTGTTCATACACGCTCGCTGTTTTCGGAGACTTCTTGACTCCACCTTCCGTCAGTACTTGACCAACCTGGTCTAAGTAGGTCAGTCTCGGTCTCCCCCGGTACCTACATCCTTCCACTTTCGCATTGTATATCTTCTTAACCAGACGTTCGTCATTCTTTCCATATGTCCGAACCATCGGAGCATTCTCTTTCGCATCTTTACACCAATACTCTTTCTCTCTCTCTCTCTCTCTCTCTCTTGATAATGCTGATGAAGCCAAATTCCAAAACAAAAGCCTATGCAGAACTTCTGATTTAAAATGAAACTATTTTTACGAAATTATCGCATTTGTATTTTTTTAATTGCCCAATTTTTCGAATACTTTACAGGATTTACAGTCACGGGAAGACTAAGGTGTCTCACGTCCAATAAGTCATCATTATTACAGAGATTTATACCTACCTGCTACAGTATTAGTTATAAAATGTTGACCCACATTTTGATACAAATTCATTCATCCATCCATCCATCAGCCCGTAAACGTCCACTGTTGGACATAGGCCTCCCCACGAGAATGCCATTCAACACGGTACCGCGCCACCTGCATCCAGCGGCTTCCTGCGACCTTGATAATGTCGTCAGTCCACCTAGTGGGGGGTCGTCCTACGCGGCGCCGTCCGATTCGTGGTCTCCACTCGACAACCTTTCTTCCCCAACGGTTGTCGGTTCGTCGAGCGATGTGGCCTGCCCATTGCCACTTCAACGCGCTAATTCTTCGGGCTATATCAGTTACACCCGTTCTTCTACGGATTTCCGTATTTCGGATTCTATCACATAGAGAAATACCGAGCATAGCCCTCTCCATAGCACGCTGCGCAACTTTGAGACTTTTGATGAGGCCAACATTTAGAGACCACGTTTCAGTTCCGTAAGTCATCGCTGGTAACACACACTGGTTATAAACCTTTGTTTTCAGACACTGCGGAATATTAGACGAGAAGATCCTCCTAAGTTTCCCGAACGCTGCCCAGCCGAGTTGGATTCGTCGGCTGACCTCTTTCTCGAAATTGGATCAACCTAATTGGACTGTTTGTCCTAGGTAAACATAGTGATCGACAACTTCGAGAATCGCATTGCCAACCAGGACCGGTACAGAAATGACATGGGCATTAGACATGACTTTCGTCTTGTCCATGTTCATTTGCAGCCCTACTAGTTGGGAGGCCTTGCTGAGGTCATTGAGCATGATGCCAAGGTCCTCCAGGGATTCTGCCATGACTACGATATCATCTGCGAATCGAAGGTGAGTGATGTATTCGCCATTGATGTTGATGCCGAGTCCGGTCCAGTCTAAGAGCTTGAAGACATCTTCCAGCGCAGTGGTGAACAGTTTCGGAGAGATAACGTCTCCCTGTCTCACACCTTTCTGCAGCTGGATCGGTTTCGTAGTCTTATCCTGGATGCGGACCGATATAGTAGCGTTTTTATACAAACACTTCAACACTTCGATATATCGATAGTCAATTTGGCACCTCTGAAGGGACTGCAGCACTGCCCAAGTTTCGACAGAATCAAAGGCTTTCTCATAGTCCACAAACGCTAGACACAGAGGCCGATTATACTCCTCGGTCTTCTGTACAATCTGGCGTAGCGTATGTATGTGGCCTATGGTACTATAACCTTTTCGGAAACCGGCTTGTTCGGGCGGCTGGAAGTCATCTAGCTTACGTGCGAGTCGGTTCGTAATGACTCTTGAAAACAGTTTGTATACGTGGCTCAGGAGTGAGATGGGTCTCTAATTCTTTAAGAGCGTTTTATCGCCCTTCTTGAAAAACAGCACCACCACGCTCCTGGTCCACGACTCTGGAACGTCGCCCCCGAGAATGACAGAATTAAACAGCTTCTGTAGAGCTTTTAAAACCGGCTTGCCGCCTGCCCTCAGGAGCTCTGTGGTAATTCCGTCATCTCCCGGTGCCTTTCCGTTCTTTAACTGTTTCAGGGCCATTCTGATCTCGTGCAAGCTGACGTCCGGGATTTCTTCAGTGTAGTGCCGAGTTAGCTTGGATCTGGGGTCTTGGACCAAGCCGACAACAGGATTCAAGGATGATTTGTACAACTGCCCATAGAACCTTTCGACCTCTCCCAAGATCTCACTCTGGGATGAAATGACAGTACCGTTATCGGTCTTCAGTTTGGTCATTTGGCTCTGCCCGATAGACAAATCTCGTGCGAACACTTTGGAGCCTCGATTTCGCTCTATCGCCTCTTCAATACGCAGTGTATTAAATCGGCGTATGTCGCGTCGCATAGATTTGGAGATTTGTCTATTAAGCTGCCTAAGTTCGGACCAATGGGCTGGAGACTGTACCGTCATTTCCTTTCTCCTCTCCATGAGTTTGAGAGTTTAGTCAGAAAGCTTTTTTGTTCTAATTGCGCGACGGGCCTTGAAGAATTGTGACCCGACCGCGTGGACAGTTTCCACGAACCTGTTGTTCATATCGTTCGTCGATTCGCACTCTTCCAGGCATTGGAAGCGATTATGTAATTCGAGTTGAAAGCTATCGGGGTTCTGATATTGGACAGGTGTAGATCGGAGTATAGACTTCATCAAGCGAGACCGCTCGACTTTCGTACGAAGATTCAATGTGCCTCGAACCATCCGGTGATCACTCCCAGCTAATCCTGCTGATCACAGAGACATCATTGAATATTTGCCGTTTGTCCGTCGAGATGAAGTCTATCTCATTTTTAGTGGATCTATCAGGGCTAATCCAGGTCCACTTCCTTTGTGGCCGCTTCTTGAAGAAGGAATTCATCATAAAGAGGCCTTCCTTCTCCAAAAACTTGGCTAGTTTTTGGCCCCTTTGGTTTCTCTGTCCAAATCCATATTGCCCCACTCTCAACTCATCGTCTGTCCTTTTGCCTAGTTTTGCGTTGAAATCTCCCATAACTACCGTGAAGTGGGTTTTGGACGTGTGGATGGCTTTCGAGATGTCCTCGTATAAGGCCTCCACTACGTCGTCGGAGTATGTCGAGGTCGGTGCGTAAACCTGTATGACCTTCAACGAATACCGTTTGGTAATTCTGAGTATAAGGTACGTTACCCTTGTCGATACACTCTCAATCCTCTCTACGTTGTCTACGAGAGACTTACGAACGATAAACCCTACACCGCCTTGGGATGGGTGATCTCCCTCCCGGTAGAAGAGCAGGTTTCCAGACCGGAGGATTATCGTGCCCTCCCCCTCTCTTCGCACTTCTGATAATCCTACAATGTCCCATCGGATTTTGCTCAATTCCTCTTCCAGTTCGATGACCATCTCGTCAGTCCTAAGTGTCCGAATGTTGTGTGTTACCAGGGCCAATGGTCGATGTTGTTGGTAGCCAGATCGCGACCGGAGATTCTTCGCACCCCCTGTCCTGCCACCGTGCACAGCGGAACTGCCGTGACTGGGGGCCGTCACTTTTGGTGCATACATTTATTTTTTGGGGGGGAATAATGCCATAATCGCCTCGCTTGGCAGGGACAAATTTGAAAAAAAACAAAGACAAAACGCAAATTCATTACCAGTCATTATTATCTCAGTTCATATACGTCCCACTTTTGGGCTCGAGTCCCACGTCCCACTATTCTTACTCCATCCATAAATATAAAAAGAATAAAGAAGAAGTGTATAAAAAAAATATATTACTTATTCAGTTATTACCTTATCTGCTAGGAAAGATAAAGTCAAAAGCACATCCACATAGACAGTGCCATTAATCTTATTTGAAGAGGACTATACTCAGCAAGGGACAACAATAAGCTAATGAATGATGGTAGAGTATCACCTAAAACCACCTCATTCTCATATACTGTTATCATCATCATTTCAGCCTATTGCCATCCCCTGCTGGACGTAGGCCTCCCTCATGTTATGCCACAGCACGCGGTCCTGTGCCGCCTGTATCCAACGACGCCCAGCAACCTTCACCAGGTTGTCTGTCCACCTAGTGGAGGGGCAGCCCGCACTGCGTCGTCCGGTACGTGGTCGCCACTCTAGAACCTTTCTTCCCCAGCGGTTGTCGGTTCTTCAAGCGATGTGGCCTGCCTATTGCCATACTATTAACTAAAATCTTATATTTTTAAAGATTTTTACCTGGGGCCCGGCTTCGGTTTCTCGTCTTTCTTGAGCTTTTCCAGTATTTCTTTTGTGTCCTCAACTGTCAGATCCTCCTGAAAATGTTAAAAAGGAAGTTACAGTATCCGATAAAATAATATATTGCACATCGGTGTTTGGACTGAGGCAATCGATTAATTTCGGATTTGTATAGCGTTGTCTCTGTCGCACGCTACTTGTATGACGTTCGTCAGTCAGTGTATAAGTACAGGAGAGGATTGTTGATGATGAAGACAGAGAAAACCTCAAAACAAACCTATATGGGTTTCCATAGAATTCCAGATGAATTCTATCTACATAATATAAACAGATAAAACTGCTAGAGAAGATACACTGGAAAGCTAATTAAATCGAATTCCTATTAGACATAAGCCAGTATAGACGGTATGCTTAGCAGGCATCGTATTAGATGTAATGGTTTTCCTAGGAGAGTGCTGCTGAGAGCCGCTGTCCACAACATTAGTCAGTTTTTACGACATCGACGACAAAGTTAAGATTTTTGACGATATAAAAATCGATTCTTTTGGTCCCAAAGATCGATTCTCCGATTTATCGATCTCAGATCGGTATCCCTTTGAAGAAGCCGGTGTCTACTAGTGAGAGGTGCAAATAGAATAATACATAGATAAGTATTTAAACTTACATAGTAATCATCGTTGACTTGTACCATTGGAGCATTAACACAAGCACCAAGACATTCAACCTGGAAGGAATGAATAACAAATAATATAAGTACATTACTATCTACACTATCCCAATTACTTGTGGTGGACGCAATATGTACTTCTCTTCCATTGTACATATTGCAAAAGTTTTGACAATAATTTTACGACCGGTCACCTGCCTGACTTCAATAGAACGGTATCAACTGGAGTTGGCCCAGATCATTATAAAGCTCTTACTCATCTTTTACAGCATCCACGAGCAAAGTAAAGGTTCATCTTTATTAAAGTTTATATATAGTTGTGTAAACATTGTCGGGTAGATGGCACACGTCTCCTTTAAAGATGTAAACATAATACGAGCCGCAAATTGAATATCATACGACAGCTTACACTTGCCGAAATGGTAAGACGATTAGAACGGATTGCCAATAGTTGTGGGTTCAAGCCCCACGTGTGACACTAATTTTTAGTTCGGAAAATTCATTTTTCGTGAAAGTACAATTCACTATTCCTTCTCTTGTCTGATATACAGATTATATTTATGTAAGAGAAGGAAAACTCGTCATAAATCGCTGTACCAATTCGTCTGATCAACGTGCTGTGGTAAACCAATACTCCTCCCGTTGTGGAGGAGGCTCAAGCTCAGCTTATATGTAGTATGTTTTTTCTTTTTTTTATTGGTATTATTAAAAAAAAAATATTCTTCACCCATAAGGTAATTGGTAAATAATTGAATCCACCTTGTACAATGTTTAGCTATTTATATCATATTTTATTATATTATATTTGCGATGCAGACAGTTTTAGCTGGCAAAATTATGCCTTCTTATCCACACAGTGTTTTGGCGGAATCTTGAAAGCGTCATGAGGTATCCGTGTATCACATGCAATATCTTAGTGTTTTAATGAGTAGATTCAACAAGACACTCAGCAAGCTTGTCATTTATTAACTTCTCTTAAATAAAAATTGTAGATCAGCCATCTGATATTGATGTTGAATCATGAACAAACTAGCTTAATTAAGGACCTTGCAGCAAAAGGGGGCCAGATCCACATTTTAGCCGTTTTCCTTTTTTTCTCCTACATTTTGAATAAAAATTAGGGCCGTCGTGTGGTGCAAGAACGAGATATATCCGATAATAAACAAGCGCCCTATATCAAAATTTGGATCTGCCATCCTATTTTGTTTGGTGCAAAAAAGTGGCATAAATTTGTTATTTGTTTTAAACATTCGTTCGTTTTTGTTTTTTTTTTATCGTTTAACCATCCATCTGCTGATTAGTATTCTTGAAATAAAGACATACTTATATTTGTTTATTTTATTACCTACAATACAAAATAAGGTTATGTTTTTCTTTAATTTAGGTGCATAACGGAGACAGATCCAAACTTAAAAAAAATCTTAGTTATTCTTAAACTTATTTATTTACATTAAAATATGTAAATATGCATATTTCATATTATAAAATTGAACTATAAGACGTAAGTGTAACAATTGATTTTTAGACACGTTTTATTTGCATACCCAAAATTTTGAAATTTTGAGCTGCCTCCTTTTTACTGCAAGGTCCTCAATTATGTTTATAGGCAGAATTTTGTTTTATTTTGTTCATTATGGTATTCCTACTACCAATGCAGACTGCTATTGGATGCAAGAATATCATACTTATAATGTATTAAGAGTGACTATATATCTAACCTCAGAGATTGAGAACTTGCCACAGGGGCTGGTCCCACCAACTTCACATTTGGTGCCTTCAACAAGAGCTTTCAGGATAATATCAGATCCCCGAATCCAACACGGCGTCGTAGTACAAACTTGCAAATGGTATTTACCAATTGGTCGCCTGAAATTTTTAATTTTAGAAATTAATGAGGTAAGTTTGGATAGTGGTAGGACCACGCTGTTGACAGTTCTCTGTCTACAGCTGCGTGCCGGTCCGCCCGGGGTAGTACCACACTCTCACAGAAGATCGACGTCTGAGCAATGGCAATGTGCTATTGCGCTTCGTTCGGTGAGCGAGAGAGCCAGAAGCCCAACTTTCTGGGAGGGTTTGGGATTATTAGCCTCTTCACATGTCCATACCATGTCATGAAGAAATAAATATGTATTGGCAAATAAATATGTACATATACCCTATGGGGTTAAAAATTCAAGTTGCCACCCCTTACATTCCTGAAATTGTAGACCAGCCGTTAGATTTTTTTATTTTATTGCTTATGGTGCCAAACGAGCAAGCAGCACACCTGATGATAAGTGTCACTGCCGTCCATAGACCTTTGCAATACCAGAGGTATAGCCAGGTCGCTGCCTACCAATAATCCCAAACCCACCAAGAAAGTTGGGCTTCTGGCTCTCTCGCTCACCGAACGAAGCAAAGCAGCATACATGTTGCCTCAAGATCTATGGTTGTATACCTACACATATACAACCTAGCTATGAGGTATACAACAATATGGTTGACGTCTGGCAGGCGGCCGGTCATAAAACTGTTGCCAATAACTTTTACAATATGTACTATGAAACAAGAGTACATATTGTATCGACCCCAAGTAATTGGGATAAGAGTAGGAGAATGATGATGATGATGTATCACGCTAATTGGTGTATTTTGATGTATTGAAATAAAATTATATAGATCATTATTTCAAAAAAATTAACAAGTAATTTTATATATAAAGTACAGGTACCAAATTTTACATATAAACTTCCAAATGTAAATGTATAAAGATTTTTTTGGCACCAAATGCACATTTCTAGTATTACATAGGAGTAAGATGATTTGGTGCAAGGAACAAGGTGGAATAAGATATACTTATTCCACCTTGTTCCTATTCAGTATTTCTCTCTTACTTAAAATGTGTCATATATTGATAGACCATGGGAAAGTGGTGGGTCTGCCTTCTGTTCTTCCAATTCTAAATAATAATGGATTTCCATCATGCATCACCTAATTTAATCATTTTTTTAAACACCACCCTGCATTAAGTTAATAATCCTTATACTGCAGGAAATTTACAAACATGCAATTAACGCAGACAAATTACACCCAAACCCAGAACAACACTGTGGATCTCACAAAGTATTGTCCTGCATAGGAATTGAACCCACGGCACTAGAACGAAAGGTCGGTATCTTAACCACTACGCAATCTGTGCAGCAAATGCTGTTTAATCAATTATCTAATATTCAATGATAACTCACCTGATGAACATAGTATAGAATGTAGCAACTTCATAGACTCTCATGCGTGGTAGATTAAGGATTTCAGCTACTTTGTGCATAGCAGAAATAGGCAACCAACCTCCATTTTGTCTTTGGGCTAAATCCAAGAGTGGAATCATGGCACCACGTTTGTGGCCTTCAGGATAAATGGCTAGGAGGGCATCAATTCTCTAAAATAATTAGAAAACAATTTATATTATTTAGCAATATATAATAATTTTGCATTTAAACTGTTTATGATCTGATGCCTGTTTGATGTCAACTCTCCTTGGGAATGTAATGGTGACCACGCAATATCAGATATAGTTCACCTAAGTAGGGCTACGGTACGTCACGCCCCGCTAATCCGTCCGGGGCAACAGAGAAGCGGCGCACGATTCCGTACACCCGCCCTACAATATACTTCTCGACGCCGTTCGGGTGGGTCACTGGAACGCGGTCTTTTTCTTAAGTGACAAGATATAGTTGACCTAGGTCGATATAAATCTTTTACAGCATCTATAGATAGAGTAATGGTTGGTAGTATTTGTAACCACACAGCCATGGTATCATTATTGTACAGTACCTCAGTATTCCTTTTACATTAAAATATTCAGAGATATTATAATTCAACTTAATAGTAAGTCAATGCAATAGTAAATATGTAGATAGACATTTTTTAAAGTTCTGTATTATTAAAGAGATAGGCTATATCGAGGTTATTGACATAATCACCCTTATTGGTAAGCATGTTGTTGATTATAGTAAGGTGTTAAACATCATTCTCCTACTTTTGTCCCAATTACTTGGGGTCAATACAATATGTACTCTTGTTTCATAGTACATATTGTAAAGTTATTGGCAATAGTTTTATGACCAGCCACCTGCCAGACGTTAACCCTCTTTGGGAATGTAATTTTTGACCAAACGGCATCAGATGGTGTTGGCCCAGGTTGTGATAAAGCTCTTAGTAGTCTTTTACGACATCCACGAGCAAAGTAAGGGTTGGTAGTATTCGAAGCCACTACCACACAGCTAGGGTGTTAATTACTTTTTATTATTAACTTTATTATTACTACTATTTACTTTTTATTATTAAATTTATTAACTACCACACAAGTAAGTTGTTAATATTGCTCGTTAATGTTGCTAATAGGAGAGTGCCATTGCAAACTCGCCTCATTATCCCTGGGCTGATTTTGACAACTCCTACTGACTAGAGAGCAGCAAGTAACAGCAGTATTTTTGTCTAATATGACCATTTGGTAAATTATATAAAGTGTTAATCCTTACTAATATTATAAATGCGAAAGTAACTCTGTCTATCTGTCGCTCTTTCACGCCAAAACTACTGAACCGATCTAAATGAAATTTGGTACACAGATAGTCTAGAGCCTGATAAAGGACATAGGCTACCTTTTAATGCAAAAAAGGGTTGTAAAGGTGGATGAAAAGTTATAAGGAATTATCATCATTTTTAAAGCCAGAAGCTAGAAACTTAGTTTTAGGCTATTGATTAGATATAAATAAATATGACATTAAAATTTCGTGAAAAAATTTACCCTTAAGGGGTAAAATAAAAATAGGGGATGAAAACCTTTAGGAAAGTAACCTATTACGCGGGCTAAGCCGCAGGCAGAAGCTAGTATAGTATAAAATATATTATTTAAATACTTCATAATTTAGATAACCTAATGATATATAGATGATATCCAGTCCATTTATTGTTTATTATAAATAACCACTTTTGAGATACTTATTAAAATATAACTAGTAGATCATAATTTCTTTTAGAATATATTTTATTATATTTTTTGACAACTGTTACCTATTTTATTCTTTTTCTTGCACGGTCAGAAATTATGGAACTTTGGCTGTATATCGTACAAACTCATTTTTTTTAACCTATGGAAAATTCGCGAAATATTACTTGACGTTTCTTATTTTTCCCTCCTCACTTCTGTACTTGCCTCTTGCTGCCAAGATTACAAAATAATACAAATGGGGTCATTGTTACTACGTAGTACCACATTAATTTGTGATTAAATCTGTTAAAGCATCTTTTAACAAGTGTGTGTTGTTATTTATATTCATGAAAAGATTTTAATTGTCTTTGTGCTCCACAGACAGACTGAATGATTTGATTCTCCATATCTATCTTTGTGCGAAAGGACTTTTAGTAGGATTATAGTGTAAATATATTTATGATAGGATGTTTTCTTTAGTGCAATTTTTTGAAAGGACATTGAAACCTAAATACAAGCGTAACAATTATAATTTTCAAAGCATTGGCATATAGCTACGATGTAGATTGAAGCAGGTGGTAAATGTGATTCTAAAATTGTAATGTAATTATGAGTTTCTATATGTATGTAAATATGAAGTGAAAACAATAATTATTATTTGAATAACTTATAATTATTTTGACGTATCTGTATATTTTACTACTATGCGTAATGAATAATGCTAATGTACTATCATAAATAAATGTTGAAACGTATGTATTCTTTTATTTTCTTGGGCGAACGCAATAAACGAAAATATGTATAAATATATGTGTGTGTGTGTGTGTGGCATGTATGCCTCTCTCTCTCTCTCTCTCTCTCTCTGTGTGTGTGTGTGTGAACTGTCATGCTCTAAATTGCTCACGGTTGAAAATTTTGTTCTACAGATGTCCGTCTATATTACTACTTAGTCTGTGTTTTCTTGTTAATGGAAATTTTAAAAAAATACTAGGTTTTACTGTAGAGGTTATATATGTATATACCACAGATTTCACTAAATAGTTAATACGCTCTTACATATACCTATTATCAGTGATAATTTATCACCAAGGGGTTTGGTGAGCACACTTGATGTTAGGAGTTTTCCAGGTCAGAACTGCTGCTCTTACTTTTAATAATCTATCAACCAGATTTATTTACTGCTATGGTAGAGCTACTTTAAAAATTACATCCCTTATGATGGTGACAGACTGTATTCTTAGCCTGTCATTACATAGATGAAATAAATAATATAATTCGTCAATTGAAATAGTTAAGGATTGTAAAATAATCTTTGCTATTATTATTGGATGGATGGATTTTTATATAGGTAAACTAGGCAATGTTTTGAATGTCGATTCAGTTAATCAATTGGCAATACCACTAAAAATATTCGTATTAGTGAATAGATACATTCTAAATTCAAAATAAATAAGAAATGAATATTTTTAAAAAACATATGACTGTCAAAGTTGAACATACCTTTTGATTAGCTGCTGTGAACTCAAAAGGAGTGTTAGCATTGTCTTCAGGGGAATCACGGTGAACGAAGAGACTATCATGCTGAAGAACTGAACTTGATTGTAAGTTTCTAGCTGATACACGCCACTGAAAATAAAAACAAGTAATTCGGTAAAATGTACAACACAAATGTCAAAGTCTTATTATATAATACAATCGTTTATAATAATATTAACACATATTTGATTATTAAAAAACGTACCAAACTTTTAGCTCCTGCTCTGAGGCTTGATAGCATGATTAATCGAACAGTTTATAATTATTTTTTAAAAAATAAATATTGCGAAACACTGTTCGCGAACACTTGGTTTTACTTCGTAGTTCGTAGCTAATTTCATTCAGGTTAGATTATAATAAGTTTACTTTTTAAAGAAATTTATGACATGGTTACAAGAACTTTTGTGCCAAGTTAATTAATTATCATGACATCATTAGTCTATTAGTACTTGCACCGTAAGGCACATCATGAGGTTGAAATAATAATAATAAATTATTAGAAATTTGATGATATAAGTGTTACAATTTCTTGTACAAGTAAAGATATAATAAATATGAATAACTAAATGATAGATCTCTAAACCTCTAGTGCGATCCATAAATTATTGTAAAAAATTAAGTAAACTTCGCGTCATTTTCATGACATTTTACTTAATGTGATGCTAAGAAAGTGCTGGGATATAATGCATATTATATAATAGTGTTTAATATATGTATACGTTGCCCACCAAAATTCCTAGAAGACACCATTAATAATGTAGCCCTGACTCAAAAACTCGAGACTGGCAGCAGTGTCTTTGTAGTAGCAGCTGATTGCCATTACAAAAAAAAGAAATGTTAGGTAATGATATCGCCAAACGCAAAGCATGTTTGTATATCATATATCTTTTTAATAATGTACTAAATGTACATAAGTTTTAACTTGACTTTAAGCTAGCGTGCCATGTTCTCGGTGAAAAACTGTCGGGACGTCGGCTCAAAAGTATACCCACTAGGGTAGACCGCCGGATGGGGCAATGAAGAAAAGAACGCGTACCAGTAGACCACCCGCACAGCGCCGAGAGATATGTTGTAGGGCGGATCTACGGGATCGTGTGCCGCTTCTCCTGTCGCCCCGGACGGATTAGCGGGGCGTGAACGAAATGTAGCCCACCACCAAAAAAAAAGCGTGCCATGCTCTCCTAGTACATGGTCTCATGGTCACGGGTGGACTAAGGTATCTCACGTCCAATAAGTCATCATTATTACAGAGATTTATATCTACCTGCTACAGAATCAGTTATTGAATTTTGACGTACAATTTTTAATACAAATTCATTACCCGTATAAAATGAAAGTTATTCTAGGTATATTTATAACTTTATATTGTTTATGATTGATTAGAATCAGCTATTATCGGTTATTATCAGTTAATACAATTCAGTATTAAAATATATCTATTACTCATGTGAGCAAACAATATCACGTAAGAAAAGGAAATTTATACATATAAATAAAATTGACGTGTCTGTTTGTAATTCCAAATTAATAGCTTAGTTTAGTGAAACTAAACGAATATGAAAGTATAGATGGTAATTACATTAAAAAAGCTATTTTAAATTTTGCTCTGTCTGTTTGTTCCGGCTAATCTCTGAAACGGCTGGACTGATTTTAACGGGAATTTCATTAGCATATAGCTGATATTATAGGGAATAACTTAGGCTATTTTTTTTTAAAAAAGAGTTTTGCAAAAACAAAATTAAAACCTTTGAAAGATGCCAAGCGACACCTAGTGCGCAACTGAATTCTGAGAAAGATATAGGGTATGCTTGTATCAAAAAATCACGCGGGCGAAGCCGCAGGCAATAATAGTTTTAAATAAAACCATCAACTTATCTGATCAATTTTGTATAGAAAGTCAATTGCCATCGATTGAAAATTGTGTATACTTACGATCAAAACCCTGCTCTTATCCCAACTACTTAGGTTCAACGCAATTTGTAATCCTCTTCCATTGTACATATTGCAAAAACTTTTGACAATAGTTTTATGACCGGCCGCCTGTCTGACGTCTACCCTACTGCAAAATTTAATTGTGGATCAGATAGATAGAGATAGAAATGTAATTACAGATTAGATGACCCAGGTTGATGTGGTTTTAGTCAACTTTTATGATACCCACGAGCAATGTAAGAACCGATATGTACATATATTTATATATACAGCGCCGTATTAGCCACATAGCAAGAGTAGCAAATGCTACGGGCCCCGCGAATTGGGAGGCCCCGCACTCCAACCGCGGGAGTTTAACCGCAAAAAAATTTCAACTTAAATAGGAGTGTAAAAATATTTTTATCTCACTTTGATGAATATAGAGCATGATATGCTTAAAAAAGTCAATATTGAAAGTGTTAGCTCTAAATTTGCCCATATTAAATTTAGAAAAGTTCATTTGTAACAGTTTGTTTTATTTAGGTACTAACCTTTAATTACCTTACCTAAAGCAAATCAAGGGCCCCTTGACAGATTTTGCTACAGTTAATGCGGCACTGTATATATATATATATATACATACATAATTTTTTTTTGTCCACACCCGGCACTAAGGAAATAATCCTTGTATTGCGGGGGACTTTACAAACATATAATTTAACGGACACAAATTACAACCAAATTCAGAATCACGATTTGTCTGTCACATTATCACACAACGTATTGTTCTGCATGGGAATCGAACCCAAAGCACTGGCACGGTAGGTCGGTCGGTATCTTAATCATTTCGCCACCTGAGCAGTCAAATAATACGTACATATTTTAAACGGTATCATGTATTTGCTATGCCTTTATACACAAGCATAAAAAAAAAAAACAGGTTAGACAATGCTTAATCGACATAACGAGGTGGTTACCATGACTACTGCCGCACTAGTTCGCGATGCGCCAAAAAATTTGTAGCCTATATTACTTTTTTTTAAAGATTGCACTAAGGAACTAATTCATGCAACACTAAGGAACAGATATACAATCGGATTAAAAGTTTACTCGTGATTGAGTAACAAATATCCAAACATCTCCACAAACTTTAACATTTATAAGGTAATTCACTAGAATTAGAGAATTTTGTTTACCTACTTAAATCAGAAATGCCTGATTACTAGGTATTTTGCTATGGTAGTGACGAGGACACGGCGCAACATACGCTCGAGGAATGTTCGAGCTGGGACGGGCAGCGCCGCGACCTCGTCGCTATCATCTGTGCCGACCTGACGCTGCCGGCTGTCGCGAAAGCGATGGTCGACAACGTCAGGAACTGGGACGCGGTCGCCGCTTTCTGCGAGGCTGTCATCTCGCAGAAGGAGGCGGCGGGGGCGGCGCAGGCGCGAATATCTGCGCCTGATGCCGCCCTAACCAAGGCTTCGGGTGATCGGACCGGGGAATTGTCCGGTCACCCGACGTGAGGCCACCGCGTGAGGGCGACGCCCTGATGGTGAAAGCTGTCGGAGCATCGACACGAGAGGAACCCGCAAGTGTATACCGCCGGGCCGACCGAAGTCAAAGATCGGGTACCGGTGGCCCGCTCGCACGGCGAAGAGAGGTGTTTTCAGGGTGGGTCCGCGCATGCCGCCTCTTCCTTCGCCCCGGGTCGATTTGCCGGGGCGCCACCACATCCATGGTCCCACCTTGCGAAGAAAAAAAAAAACAAAAAAAAAAAGGTGCTTAGCTATGGTCCGAATATATCCAAACAGTCTGGGGCGAGAAGAGCTGGACGTACGTCCTCATAACCTTCTGTATTATCCCCATCGCCAATTGCGCTCACCTCCGACAAATATTTCTTGACTTCTGTAAACAATAACCAATTACCACTGTAGTAATTAACGCTTAGTTCCTCTAGTGCCTGGTAGATGGCACTGTACTACACGAAATTGCGTCTCAGTTTAAAACTAAAGAAAATTTTAGTACAATATAAATCGAAAAAGAAAAATGAAATGATTCTATATATTATAAACCTGATATTCTTTTTGGTCATACAATATTTACAATAATTTATAATATTGGGATAATAATAAGTTAAAAAAAAACACAACTTAATATAAGTTACTATGGATAGTATCGCGACTACGGCAACAAAACTTTTGACCAGAAAAGTGGGAGTGCATAATACTGGTTCTTGACCTTTAAATATCTAATTAATAAATATTTAAATTATTTTTAATTATTGATGTAGGTCAGATATACACAATAAGGGGTCAGAGACTTATAAGTCTTGATTGAGACTTTGCTTGAGTTGGTTTTTATTAATTTTGTTGATAGGATCCCAGCTTCATGGTAGTACCTAACTATCTTTTGTATTGAATTCGGGGATTCTTTATTTCGATGGCCTCGTTAATCATTCGAAGTCGATATCGACTATTTTGTTCGAGCGATTGTTTATGAGGATTTATGTTTTATCAAATGGCAGTTTTTGACCCGAATTGTGTTCTAAATTTATTTTATTATTTTTATGCACTTCACACATCTTCAGCATATTACCACTACTCAGTTTCGATCAGCTCAATTTTCTGATAGAGTGTGTGTCTACCTCGGCGGACGGACCGGTCCGCGGCTTTAGATATAGAACTGTCAACAGTCAATTAGATTATTACATTATTAGTTATTCATCTCAGCTCATATTATGTCCTACTGTTGGGCTCGAGCCTCCTCCATAATGGGAGGGAAATTGACCTACTATACCACGCTGGTCAGACTTGTTGTTGGTTTTGTTTCGAGTTTTTCTTCTCTTGCATAGATGTTATATACGTTTTATATCCCCTAGTCGTCTCTTACGATCACCCACGGGTAAGATAGGGAGTGTTGTAATTGTATTCTTACTCCGTCAGGACACGGAAAAGTTATTACTTAGTTTATTACTTACTCACTATTAGATTGTTATTTATTTGCTAATTGAAATAGTGCTACATTTTTTTAAATAAATGCTATATAGTAGATTGTGTGTTTCATAGGAATTATTTAGCGGCTTCTCTTAGACAAATGTTCAAAAGCCGAACTTGGTTCGTATTCAAGTTAACTAGCTTAGTAAGTACAGTCGCTTACAGTTTACAAAAATAAATATGTGATATAATAATATTATAATATTATCAAGCTGTGTGGTAGCGGCTACAAATACTACCAACCCTTACTTTGTTTGTGGATGTCGTAAAAGACGACTAAGAGTCTTATAACGACCTGGGCCAACAACATCTGATGCCGTTTGGTCAACAATTACATTTGACGTCACGTTGACGTTTGGCAGGCGGCCGGTCATAAAACTATTGCTAATAACTTTTACAATATGTACTAAGGAAGAAGAGTACATATTGTATCGACCCCAAGTAATTGCGATAAGAGTAGGAGAATGATGATGATGATGATGAATAATATTATAATTTATAATAATTTTCAATTATGATACAGCTTTGTTCTTCTCGCATCTTTCAAGAACACAAGTTACAGTGTAGTGATGGTCTGAGAATACAATGTGTTACCACATTTTACTTTGATAACTTTTTTCTTCTCAAATACCACATTTCACTGCTGATTGGTTTGATTTCTTTCTAGTGAATAGCCTATAGTATACTAATCTGTTTTTCATAGGCTGGATACTACGCCCAAAAAATATGGGATGCTGGAATGCGAGGCGTGTGGCCTGTTATGATGAGTTTTTGAAAAAAAAAGTACTGATAAAATGTATTATTATACCACAATAGGCTTAATATTTTATAATTTTCGCTCATATATGTCCAACGGACTCGAGCCTCCACCTTGCTCAGACGTGTTGATATACGGTTTTATTTCGAGTTTTCCTTCTCTTGCAAATAATATATCCTTTAGTCGTCTTTTTTGATACTCATAAGCAAGATAGATGGTCGTGAATTGTATTTTTACTCCGTCACCACACGTAAATAAAAGACTATAATTTGAGAACCATTTTTTTTTTTTTTTTTTATTTTTTTTTATTGGTGGGCTATGGGTGCGTCTCGCCCCGCCAAATCGGTCCGGGGTGACGGAGAAGGCGGCGCGTGATCCCACAGACCCACCGTAAAATCCTCTCTCTTCGCCGTGCGAGCGGACCACCGGTACCCGATCTTTGTCTTCGGTGGTCCGCTCGGCGGTTTACCCTCGCGGGTTCCTCTCGTCGACGCCCCGATAGATTTCGCCGTCGGGGCGTCGCCCTCACGCGGTGGCCTCGCGTCGGGTGACCGGACAATTCCCCGGTCCGATCACCCGAGGCCTGGGTTAGGGCGGCATCAGGCGCAGGTATTCGCGCCTGCGCCGCCCCGGCCGCTGGCGGCGGCCCGGGTCGCGGGAGTCCTCCCTGACTCGTTCCGCCGCCTCCTTCCGCGAGATGACAGCCTCGCAGAAGGCGGCGACCGCGTCCCAATTCCTGACGCTGTCGACCATCGCCCTCGCGACAGCCGGCAGTGCCAGGTCGGCACCGATAATAGCGACGAGGTCGCGGCGCTGCCCGTCCCAGCCCGAGCATTCCTCGAGCGTATGTTGCGCCGTGTCCTCGTCACTACTGCAATGATGGCAGCCCGGAGTGCACTCCCTGTACACGACCGTGTGCAGGTATTTCCCGAAGCACCCATGCCCCGTCAACACCTGCACCAGTCGGAAGGTGAGGACCCCGTGCCGCCGCTCCATCCATTTCATCAATACGGGCCGGAAGGCTTCGACGGTCACGATACCGTGTCTAGGCCTCTCCAGCCGCGTAACCCAACGGGCGATGACGTCTCGGCGGGCGTCCTCGCGCCAGGTGGCTATCTCGCTCAACGATGGGGAGCCACCCTCCTCGCGCACTGAGGTAACCCGCCGGTAGAGGTCGGAGAGCATCTCCGCCTCTAAGTCCCACGGGGGTGTCCCGGCCAATAGGCACGCCGCCTCTGTCGACACCGTGCGGTACCCGCGAATGGCTCTGACCGCCATGGCTCGCTGTGGCCTCCACAGAACCGCCCTGAGCTGGGCGTTCAGAGCCCTCGCCCACACGGGTGCGCCGTACATGGCCATCGAGCGGATGACCCCCGCATACAGCCGTCGGCCCTCGAAACTGGGTCCGCCCACATTCGGCATGAGCCGAGAAAGGGCGGACGCCGCGCCGACCAGCCGGGGAGCAATCTGTCGGAAATGCTCCCGGAACCACCATCGCCCGTCGAGCACCAGACCCAAGTACTTCATATGGGCCTGGATGTTGATCTGGATGGAGTTGACGACTAACGAGGCGCCGGTTGGCAGCCTTACGCGTGGCCCATGAAATAATAGGGCCTCCGTCTTATTTAAGGCCACCCTGAGCCCCAGCGCCTCGATTCGCCTGACCATCTCCTCGGTGCCGAGAGTGGCCAGGCTCGCCGCCTCTTCGAGTGTCCTGCCCCGGGCTGTGACGAGCGTGTCGTCAGCATAGCACACCAAGCTCAGCCCGGGAGGGAGACTCCCTCTCAACGCCCAGTCGTACCCGATGTCCCACAGAGTCGGCCCCAGAACCGACCCCTGTGGAACACCGCACGACATGGGCGTTCGCACAATGTCCCCTGCGGGACCCGCGCAGAGGATACTGCGCCCCTCCAAATAGTCTGCCACCAGCCGCCTGAGGTACAGGGGCACTCCATGGAACCGGAGCGCCTCCTTGATGCAGCTGAATGGCAGACTATTGAATGCGTTGGCGATGTCCAGCGACACCGCCAACAGCACTCCCTTGCCGGCGACAGCCTCCGCGGCCGTCTGCCTCAGGCGTAGCAGGGCCCCGATGGTCGAACGCCCCCTCCTAAACCCATATTGAGCGTCCGACAGATCGGGCCCCACCTCCTCCAAGTGTCGGACGATGCGGGCAGCGAGGACACGCTCCAGCAACTTACCCACATCGTCGAGAAGCACGATGGGCCTGTAGGCCGACGGCAAATCCGGGGGCCGTCCCGGCTTTGGCAGGAGAACCAACCTCCCCTCCTTCCAGCACTCAGGGAACCGTCCAGACGTCACACAGGCGTTGAACAGTTGCCTGAGGCGAGGCTCGAAGTGCTCGAGGAGCGACGTCAACACCCGGACTGGTATTCCGTCCGGGCCGGGGGCCGTGGTGGCGGAGCGAATCCGCGCCACTGCCGCCCCCACTTCCGACTCCGTCACGGGTGGAACACTCTCGTCGTCGGCCTCCCGGTCTTGATCTGGCGAAGCCATGACCGGGGGCGTGTGTCCCGACTGCCGTGGAAATAGCTCCTCGATCACCCTACAGAGGAAGTCGGGCTGGAGGGTCTCGGTGAGGGGGGGGCCCTGCGCGCGAAGCTTGTTCAGCGACGCGCGATACGGGCGACCCCAGGGGTCACGGTCGAGACCGTCCAACATCTCCTGCCAACTCGCATCCTTGGCGGCTCGGATGGCCAGCCGAAAGGCAGTACGCGCACTGCGGTACGCCTCGTACAGCTGGCCCTCCCGCTCAGCGTCGCGGTGACGCCGCCGGCTGCGGGTGTGGGACCTTCGGGCACTGATACACGCCGCGCGAAGGTCCGCCAGTCTTGGGGACCACCAGTAGACCCCCTGCCTCGGAGGTAGACGCCGCACCCTGGGCATGGCCGCATCGCAGATCTGCGTTAACGCACTGCGGATGCGGACAGCCTCAGCGTCCACTCCGTCCGCTGGGGGCGGTGAGGACAGCCACGTGTGAACGATGGCCGCCTCCGCCAGTAGGTCCCTATCAAGACGACCCACAGCCCACCGCGGAAACGCGGGAGCTCCGTCCGCCCTGTGACCCCTACCGGGTTCCCGGGGGGAGACCTCCATCCGGATGTACCGGTGGTCCGACAGGGTCTCCGCCTCCTCCAGGACACTCCAGTTCCTCACCCGTGGCGCGACAGCGGGGCTAGCGAACGACAAGTCCACTATCGACCCGCCCTGCTGCCGCACACACGTGTTCACTGAGCCCCTGTTAACAACACAGAGGCCCAGTGAAGCCGCCCACTCAACGACCGCCCGTCCACGGTCGTCCGTCATAGGGGACCCCCATGCCGTGGATTTGGCGTTGAAGTCCCCCAGGACCAGGACGAGGCCCGGTGCCAGTCGCCGTATCGAAGCCTCCAAGGTGGTGAGGGAGGCCCTGAAATCGTCCATTCTCCTGTTAGGGGAGAGGTAAACGCTGTAGAGTGTGACCCCTCCCCATTCCGCAGCGACAAATTCTTCGCCCCTATCCAAAAGGGATAGGGACGGGAAGTGCCGCTGCGTTGAGACGACGATTGCCGCAGTTCCGTTTCGGCTGACCACCCAATTGGGGCGATCAGGCACGACGTACGGTTCCGCGACTACGGCTGCACCAATCGACCACTCCGCCATGGATTGAAGGAGGAGATCCTGCGCTCCGGCGGAGTGGTTGGTGTTGGCCTGCAGGAGGTGAATGGATTCTGCAGCCATTAGTGGGCCGTATCCATCACCTCCGCCTCGCCAGTGGGCGATCGGGCCGCGCTAGGAGCGGGAGCGGCCGTGGTCGAAAGGCCGCCCCGCCCCTTTGGGGCCGAAGCAGGAGGTCTGCACGCCCCAGAACCCATGCGGTGCTTGGCGGGCTTATTGCCCGCCGCACACGCGGGGCAGTGGGGCGGGGCGGCGCAAGATGCCGCCACGTGCCCGGTCTGACCGCAGCGGAAACACAATCCGCCGCAGTCGAAGCAATTGGTGCACGTCGGTCGAGTGTGTCCGACCGCCATGCACTTATAGCACCTCGCAGGCCGGTGCTCAAGCACGGTTACCCGCGCCGAGCTCCAGCCCACGAGGAGCCTGCCTGAGCCGGCCAGTTGCCTGACCGACTCCACCGGGCACTGCGCCCAGGCAGCACCTACGCCACCCGGACCGGGACGAATGGCACCGACCCGGACGGTGTCTATGGGACACCCGGTTTTCGAGGCAATAGCCTCCCGGATGTCTTCCACCGTCACGGAGTCGTCCAGACCCGAAATGCGCATTTCGGCGCACTTGACGGGCCTGGCGATTCTGATGCCACCCTCCTCGGCGAACAGACCTCGCAGCTTCTCAGCTACGCTGTCAGCCGTCTTGGCGCCCTCGGCCCCTGGGAACTCGAGGATTCGAGCCCCCGTCCGGGCCTTGCGGGTCCTGGCTTCGACGCCTCCAATATCGGAGACGTCTAGCTCCCGCCGGGCCTTCCTCAAGACGGCCTCGTAGCTGAGGCCCTTCTCGGCCGCCTCAGGCAGCACAGTGATCACCACTGCGGCTGTCTTTGGCGGCTTGAGCCCCTTGCGCGACCTCTTCTTCTTGTCGCCAGCTCCTGCCTTGGGAGCGGAGACCTCAGCGGCGCGCTTGGCCTCCGCTCTCCTTCTTTGGCCGCGACTCCTTCTATCGCGCTCGGCCACCTGCCAACCCTCTTCGGGTACGGCAGTCGTGCCAGACGCGGAAGGCCTTGTCGCAGCCTCGCTGGTCGTCGCCGGCGGTTTCGTTGCGGGCGGCTTCAGCGGTCCGGCAGGAGCCAGCGCCGTCTTTCTCCTCAGGGCAGGTCCCTTCGGAGCGGGGCCGGGGCCTTTGGGCTTAGGCCCGGCCGCGGCCGCGGCGTAGCTCCCCACGCGGCCACCCTGACAAGGCAGCGGGGCGGGGGCTGGTGCCGTATGTGGCCGCTTATCTGCGGCAAGAGGCGGCCGGACACGTGGCTCTGGAGGCAGCCTTGCCTCCAGAACGGCGAAGCGCGCATCGACAATTTTGCCCACTGCGTCGATTATCGCGCGCAGGGACTCATCCGGCAATCCTCCCACCGCAGGCAGCGGGGTTGGCATCGGGGTCGGCAGCGGGGTCGGCGCCTCCGGTTGAGCCTCCACCGGGGCCCGCTCCGAGACGCTTGGCGACTTCTTCGCCGCGGCGCGAGTCGTCCTCCTCGCAACTGGGACAGGTGTCGGCTCGGTGGCCGTGACGGCTTCAGCCGGCGGCGTGCCCTCCGCAGCGGGGGGCGTCCTCCTCGCCGCAGGGACGGGTTTCACCGCGGCAGCTGTTTTGAGCGCCTTGGCCGACGGCTTTGGCGCAGGCGGTAGGAACTGCGCCATCTGGGCCCGCAGGTCGGCCATGTCTTTGGCCAACATGCGGTTTACCTGACGCAGCGACTCCAGCTCGGACCCCAACTGGCGGTTCAGGTCCTGCAGGCCTGAGACCTCGCCACTAAGGCGGGCATTTTCAGCCTGCAGGTCCAGGGGGCCATCGCTCGCAGCAGGCGCCGCCTCACGCCGAGGAGTCACCGACCTTCTTCCTGCTACTGCGGCCCCTCGCCCCCTGCGAGAAGCCGGCACCTTCGGTGGAGGCATGATGGTCCCGCTCCCCTCGGAGTCGGCGCCCGAGCTGCCTCCCTTGCTCAGGGGGCGCTTTCGCACCTGCGAGGAGAGGGCCTCCTCCCTGGTCTTCTCAGCCGCCGCCACAGGACGCGGCGACGACTTAGCGGGGGCTTTAGCGTCCGACCCGCTATCTCCTCTGGACGGCCCTGCGGATATACCGCCCTCGTCCATCTTAGCGGCAGATCTGCTGCCCTCATCCACGGACGGCTTTGCGACGTCACTGTCGCCCTCGTCCGTAGACGGCTCTGCAGCATTTCTGCCACCGTCCTCCTTTTCAGCGGCGGCAGCCTCTCTCCGCGCACGCCGCTCCTCCATCCTCCTCTTGTAGCTGGAAGCCTGCCCCCGGCTCTTCCTGGGCGACTTCCGCTTCACTTTTTGGGCCTCCACGATTTGTGCCGGGCCCTTGGCGGACGCCTCAAGTCCTGAGGACGAGGCGTCGTTGTCAGTTTTTCTTTGGCTTGACAAGGCCGTGGTGTGAGAATCACAAGGATTCCCGTCGGTTTTTAAATGTTTTAAAGTTTGCGTATCCATTGTGAATCCCACGAGAATGGGAGATACATTACGTCGACCCGGGCAGAGATCCCTATACCCGGGCAAGCCTACATTTACCAACCAGGGGGTCAGCCGGTGCCCTGGCTGGAGCGTGCTAACGACAGAACAACCCATCTGCCATGCATCTTCTCGCCGCACGCCAGAACTTAAGATTCTGGGTGATTTCCGAGTCCGAATGTTACTTCGAACTCTTTATAGAGGTTGTCTTCCTCGCGGTCCGGGCGGTTAAACCAAGATAATTTGAGAACCATAGACTATGACTAAAGTAATCGTATACTCTATACAGTACTGTGTTTTATCACATACACACACACGCACGCACACTTCGCTCCGCCTAACAGTCAATAAATAAGCAGATTATTAAGTTTTTTTTTATGATAATAAATAATATTTAAATTAAAAAAAAAACATAGTCAACATAACGTGAACTGTCAGTTTCGTTTTGTTACAATATCAACAAATGAACGTTTAGAACTAATGTTTCTTTAAATGATTTTTTTTTTTTTTTTTTTTTTGATTAATATCATATTATAACGTCCTATATCCTATTCCCAATGACAAAAAAAAAAAAAAAAACTCATAAACATAAAAAATCATAAAAGGTCCAGAAATCATAAAAGGTCCAGCTGTTCTCGAGTTATAAGTGTTGTAACTAACACAACTTTCTTTTATATATATGCTTCTATTGAATATCGAAGTAAGGCGGCGGTTTAAGTTTAAGTGGCTATTCCAAAAAAGATAATTTGTTCATAACCGGCCGCATAACCTGCTCATATTATTACCCCATAGCACATTGCACTAACCTTCGCTACTGATTCTTGTACCATTCTTGCTAGAAGAATTAGGTTTTAATCTTAACTTTTCTTATTGTAGTAACTTTAACTGTTTACATACCCTAATCCATTCTTATAATATTCCTGGATAGGTACGTGGAATCCTGGTTAGTAGTGGTAGGACCACGCTGTTGATAGTTTTCTGTCTACAGCCAGCCGGACCGGTCCGTCCGAGGTAGTACCACACTCTCGTAGAAGATCGACGTCTGAGTAATGGTAATGTGCTATTGCGCTTCGTTCTGTGAGCTAGAGAGCCGGCAGCCCAACTAGGTGGGTTTGGGGTTTGTAATGGTAGTCAGCGGCCTAGCCTATACCTTTGGTATTGCAAAGGTCCATGGGCGCCAGTGACACTTACCATCAGATGTTCTGCATGCACGTTTGCCACCATATGCAATAAAAAAAAATAAGTGTATATAGTGATCAATTCACAATATACACTTACATTGTCATCATTCTCCTTATCCCAATGTATATAGAGTTAGCATAGTATGTTTGGGTGTGTAGTAGCGGTGACTTATACTACAAACCGATTGATCGCGAGTGTCGTAAAAAATTTGGGCCGACTCCATTTGATGGCCTCTGGGTAACAATTACAGTGTTGACGTCGTCAGGCGGCCGTTTATTAAACTATTGTCAATAACTATACGCAATATGTAAAATGAGAAAACTACATATTGTGACTACCCTCAAGGAAATGGGTTAAGAGCAGGTTGATGATGATGATACAACACGAGATGGAAGAAACATGCTGCATGAAATTTTGTAATAACGCTTCATAACTCAACATGTATTTATACGAACGAAACTGTGAGTAAATCTAGTAAATTTTATAATAATTTATGTGTATCACTGTACGTTCGAACTTAAAAAATCTCGGACACCAAAGTGTAGCATTGGTCACGGTTGGCGGCAAAATGGCCGTCTCCGTTCGTTCAGAAATTAGATAACGGGACGACCGGTGGCACCATTGATAAGGAATTAAATACGGAGCGAGCCACTCCACTATAAGACGACAATGTAAAAGAAAATTGGAATTTTAGAAAGCATATCGTTGCGTGCGATAACAATTTGTCGATTGGATGATATGAAATTGGATGAACGCGTCTTTAATAATGCGTTCGCTGTAAAACAGTAATATAAATTGTAAATGAAGATATCAATGTAACTGGAAACGTGACAATATGATTCGTAAGCTTTTAGCCTGTCCTGTAAAATTTACGAAAGAGTAGAAAAATTTGTGTGTTTGGCGAGAACGGAAATATCATTGCATAAAAGAATATAATTTGTGTTTTGGCGGAAACATGGAAATGTCATTTGTTGTGTTGCCATGGCGACAATGTGGCGTCTATAAATTAAACTCAATAGCAGTATTTTAGGGTTAGTCCATAGATATAAAAAAATTAAGAAGAAATTAGCTGCAGGATGAATCTTTGCTTTTCTGTGGCATTAGTAAAAGCCTGTAGAATCACTTCTTGGGACTTTTGACGGGAATTTGAAAACGTCATGTGGTGCTCTTGTATTATATTCGATATCTTAGTGTTTTAACGTGTTATATTAGATAATTTTGATGGCACTTTATGTAATGTGATGTGCGGCAATACTGGGATGTAGTGAATATCATATAAAAGTGCTTTACAACGTTTTCGTTTTCCATCAAAATTCCCACAAGATACCATTAACAGTGTGGCCATTGCACTGTTAATGGTGACAATTTGACTTAGACAACGACTGACTTGAAAGACTAAAAACGTGAAAATATTTATAACTTGACACTGGCACCAATAGCTCGTATATGTAGCTGATTGCCAATACATAAGAAGAAGAAGAAGAAGAAGAATAATCACGTCTTAAATCAATCTCCGTTTCAGCTTGGGTAAAAAAAGGTTTTTGCTTGTCTGTCTGGATGTCAAGATGTCCCGATTGTTCTCTTTTACAACTTGTATTTTCCAACCAATTTCCGTGAAATTTTGTAAGTTCTAATAGGGAATATGCACGTGACTCCAAAATGAACAAAATATTTTTATTTGTAATCTTTATTGCTTAAAAAACATACCTATACAATTATTTATGAATATCATCATTATTTAATAGTGAAAATTAATTATCAAAAAATGGCTTTTTAGAAATTCGCTCGCAAATTTCTAAAACGCGACGCGATTGGTTGTTCTAAACGTGAACGTCATCGTACACTCGAGTCTTCTGGTATCAAGGTATTTCTAGTGATTATTTTGTATCGTTACCCAGTTATTTCATGAGTTATTAGTGTTCTGTGTTCAAGGTAGGTAGGTAGGTAGGTAATCCTTGTGAATGAGAGACTTAACGAACGTCTCTTTTTGTCCCTGTTCTAATAATTCTACAAAATAATGGCTTTGCCATTATTTTGTATTGCATATAATTCTCTGTATCTGAAACACAATAGAAAGATAAATAATAAATAATTTTGAACTTTTCTCTTACTCTAATAAGTTACATGTTTTCATTCATAGGTATCATAGATGACTAAACATATATTACTTTTATGGATAAAGACCCATGTACCTATTAGATATTGAGAATATATCTTTAAGAAATTTAAAAAAAATATTCTTTTATGTAGTAGTAAATGGAGAGACCCTTAACCGTAATCAAAAATATGGAATATCCGGAATAAAAAATAATCCGAAATCATAACCAATACCAATATAAAAGATTCGGATAATTTCGTATAGGTTCGACCTTTGTATGAGACATGTTACTGCAGGTTCCCTTTCAACCAACTGAACTTAACGTAAGCTTTCTCAAAGGAGAATAATACGATAATTACTACATTCAGTATTTCCTTTTTATAATTCCTGATAAATTCAGATCTCACGGAAGGACTGGAGTCATTGGAGAGCCGGAGAGACTTTGGGTCTCTCTGTGTACTCTACAGGCTCTTTTACGGGGAGTGCTCTGAGGAACTGTTTGACTTGGTACCACCGTCACCATTTTATCACCGTACCACTCGACACCGCAGCAGGGTTCATCCATTTCACCTGGAAACGATACAGACGTCAACTGTACGTTTTCAACGTTCATTTCTCCCACGTACATGCAAGATCTGGAATGAACTACTTGCTGCTGTGTTTCCCGAGCGCTATGACATGTCCTTTTTTAAACGAGGTTTAAGAAGTGCACTTTCTTCACGGTAGGCAGCGGCCTAGCTATGCCCTGGCATTGCAAGAGTCCATGAGCGGCAGTGTCACTTACCATCAGGTGTGCTGATGGCTCGTTTGCCACCACCGGCAATTAAAAAAAAAAAAATTTTGTTTTTTTAAGTGGTAGGACCACGCTATGGACTTTTCTGTATGCTATGGAGTTTTCTGTCTACAGCCGCGGGTCGGTCCGGGGTAGTGCCACAGTCTCGTAGAAGATCGACGTCTGAGCAATGGTAATATGTTGTTGCGGTTCGTTCGGAAGCCCAACTGGGTGGGTTTAGGATGTGTATTAGTAGGCAGCCTAACTATGCCCCTGGTATTGCAAAGGTCTTTGGGCGGCAGTAACACTTATCATTAGGAGTGCTGCTCGTTTGCCACTAAAAATAAATAAAAAAAATAAAAAGAAAATCTTACACCTGTAACCGAAATTATCCGAAATTGTCGAAGAATCCGAAATAACTTCATATCCATAATTGCATTTGAAATCGGTATAATATTTTTTTTAAATATCGGTATATAGATGCAAAACTTCATACCTATATATGCCCTGTTTTTTTGCACTTTCAGATGATACATAGCTTTCCATATTGGCGCCTTTGCTTTTATCCTTAGAAGGTAAATGGAATAATAATATTAATACTTGCTAGTCATCATCATCATATCAGCTCACATAGATCCCACTGCTGAGCTCGAGCCTCCTCCATAATGGGAGAGAAATTGACCCACTGTACTACGCTGGTCAGACGCGTTGGTACAGGGTTTAGTTTCGAGTTGTTTTTCTCTTGCATAGACGTTATATGCGTTTTTATTTCCCTTAGTCGTCTCTCCCGATCAACCACGGGTATGATAGGGAGTAGTAAATTGTATTCTTTCTCCGTCACCACAAAGAAAATATACTTTTTAGTTTGTAGTAAAATATACTTACTAGTTAATATTGTGCCGAATCTTTAATAATATAGCTTACGTTACGCCACTAAGGTCCAAAATGACCTTCAAGTTTTATGGGTTTCTAAAAATAATATTAAGTATTCGTCCTACAGACGTTCTAAGAACAGGTCGAGCTGGTTTCATTTAAAACTATTTAATTATAACTACACAATATGCATTATAGATGAATGTATTAGTTCATTACAACTGACTGCAAAGATGACGTAGTGGTTACGATACTGACCTTATGTGCCAGTGCCTTGGGTTCGATTTCCACGCAGTACAATACTTTCTTTGATCCACAAAGTATTGTTCTGAGTCTGGGAATAAATTTGTTTGCGTCAATTGCACGTTTGTAAATTCTCCCGCAATACAAAGATTATTTCCTTAGTGCAGTGTGGTGTCTTATTGCCACCGAAGACAAAGATTGGGTACCGGGGGCCTGCTCGCACGGCGAAGAGATGAATTGCACGGTGGGTCTATGGAGTCACACGCCGCCTCTTCCGTCACCTTGGACTGATTTAGCGGTCACACGCATCCATAGTCCACCGTAAAAAAAATAGGGTGGTGTCTTATTAAAAAACAAAGCTATGGAAGATAATTATGTTCTTAAAGGCATTTGTTCTTTTTTTTTTGTAATGGCAATCAGCTACTAATACCAGCCAATTGTTATCAATATCGAGATAAGTCTTTATTTATAAACTGTATATATCTTAATATATATAAATTACGCGTCACGTTGTTTGTCCGCGAAGGACTCCTAAAGTACTTAACCGATTTTAATCAAATTTGCACAGCATGTGTAGTTTGATCCAACTTAAAAGATAGGATAGCGCCCATCTCAATTTATAGTCGCAATATTATTTTATTGCAAATTATTTGTCTATAATTTGACTGTCACAATTATCTGTTATCTCCAAACGATTCTAACAGATGGCGGTATCAGTTGACTGGATTGAGTAAGTATTTAATCGATTGCGCTATGTTAAACGTACAAACGTTTCATATAAGCTACAATTTATTGGCATAACCACAACGTGTTACTGAGGCTTCTTTAGCCACAGCAACGCGTGGCAGGTTTTGCTAGTATATATATATATATATATATATATATATTTTATTGCTAGTGGTTGCAAACGAGCAAGCAGCAAACCTGATGGTAAATGTCACTGCCGCCCATGGACCTTTGCAATACCAAGGGTATAACTAGGCCGCTGCCTACCAATATAAACCCCAAATCCACCCAATTGGGCTTCCGGCTCTCTCAATTCATCATATCACTATATTTTAAGTTATTGTCCGTCAGTACGTCAAGTCGTCGCCTTCAATAGCGCCATGGCCACACTGTTAATGACATCTTCTGGTAATTTTGATGGAGAAGGAAAACGTAAATATATGGGAAGCACTGTTATATCATATTCTCTACACCCCACCATTTCCTAAGCCATTATCATCTCAGCTCATATATGATCTCATATATGTCCAATTGCTGGGCTGGGATCTCCTATCTATACCACGCTGGACAAACGGGCTGGTATAGGATTCTATTTCGAGTATTCCTTCTCTTGTATAGATGCTTTAAGCACATGTTTTAGTTAGTTAGTAGAAGGTATAGCTTTTTCCATATCCACAAGAAAGTTAGGGTGGATGGTGAATTGTATTTTTATTAGCTTATCTTAGGGATAATGCATAATATTACATAATATGCGATCAAAATTATTTAATATAACACGTTAAAATACTAAAATATTGAATAAAACATAAAACCATTACAAGACGTTTTCATATTCCCGCTGAAACTCTTAGGTGTTCTATGCCTTTCGTAGCATCCTGCGTAAACCGATCGAGGCGTGGTAAAGACAAGATTACACTTCTCTACCGCCATTTAAGATGACCCCCGGTATAGAGATTTTGCCTTCGGCGATAAACCCGGAGATTGTTGACATCCTAAGAGCACGTAAGCTCACAATATAATGACAATAAAAAACAAACGTATTTCTATATTAACAGATAGATTATTTAACCACCCAATTACAGAATTGGCTTATTTGCCACTTTCTTCTTACTTTCTCATTACTCAGACGTTGATCTTCTGCGAGAGTGTGGTACTATTCCGAATGGACCGGCCCGCGACTGTATACAAAACTAATCTGTCAACAGTGTGTAAGTGTTCCTCCGTTGTAATTATTGCAAAAGTTTTAGTAATAGTTTTATGACTGGCCTGACGTTAACCCGCCTTGGAAATATAATTAAAGACTAGATATTATCAGATCGAATTGGCCCAGGTCGATGTTTACATCGAGAGTTGTAGCTCTTAGTTGTTATTTATGATCCCTACTAACTATGTAATGGTTTGTATTATTCGTAGGGGGTATAAAACAAATTCAATTAAATATTAAGGATGTAAGAATACAAGAATATCATAATTGTACACTTTACTTTTTGTCAACAAAAATGCCTTCTGTGCGTTTCTCGCTTAGAATAACTTCACACGCAATGGCCACATTAAGACAGATGTACAACTACTGCAGTAAATGGACACAAATTATGGACCATCCGCTACTGTAATTGATTTTCTCTTGCGTAAACAAAATGACCATGTTCTACTGAGCGCTTCGATGCACTGATTTCGTGTTTCTATTTCTCAATAGATGGCGCTGTAATTCAGGTTTGTTTCTTTTAAATTAAGATCTTCAAAGACGTACCTAACTGGATTATTTATATTTTTTTTTGGCAATTATTAAGTTTTTGAATGAGTACAACATTTAGATTGTATTTAATTTTTGGAACTACCAATATAGAGCAAAACAGATTAACAGTCTACTGGGCATATTTTTTAAGAGGACACCTCGCACTAAGAAATAAATCCTAATATCCCCCACATAACAAACATAATTAAGGTCAGATATAAAATCCAGCCTTGGAATAAAAATTTAATAGCACAAAGAACTGTCCTGTTTAGATATAAGAAGAACGACTTCGAAACGGATATTTACGTATTACGTAGAACATATAGGACGCTGAAGGGGATGAATTACCTACTTACATTTGTCTGTCACTCGTAGTTCTATATGGTGGAGGGTACGAATATTACCAACACTTATATTGCATGTGGATGTCGTAAAAGACGACTTAGAGTTTTACATCGACCTGTGCCAACTCCATCTGATGCCGTCTGTTAAAACAATGCATTCCCAAGTAGGTTTTATGTAGAAAAGGCCGCTCGGTCATAAAACTATTGCCAATATATATAACCGATGGGAAAGCAATACATATTACGTTGTCTTCAAATAATTGGGATAAAAGCAAGACAATGATAATGAGGATGAGTCATAGACATATTTTGTGATGAGTAAGAATGTAACTTATTACCGATCAACGTCTAATGGTAGTTAGCAGACTCAATAACTGTATGAGAAGGAAAACTCGTAATAAAACCCTATGCAAATACGCATGATCAACATGATTTAATAGATTAATCGCTTTTTACCCAACTGCGCAACACAATACGTGTTTAACAGTCTATGTATGTATGTTTGTATGTTCCTTTGAAGCACTATATAGACCAAACGCCTGGGCCGATTTTTATGATTCGCACGTCAAACGATTCCTCTTAATCCGGCGAGTGTCACTAAAGATATGACGTTAATGAAAATTCAATATGGCGACTACTGGACGCCATATTGTGAAAATTAAAAAAAATAAAGTCAACAAACTATGACGAGTGGGGTATTGTTGAATAGGTATTTAAAAAATCATTATTAGTTTTCTCTCAACATTTTTTGATTTGACCGTTCGTTTAGGATCTATATCGATTTAAAGTTTCGTAACAACCTTTCTCACATATAGGTTTTTTAGACAGTAGAAATTTACGATGAAAAGACGAAAAATTCATATAACTGGATGTGGATGGACATATACTGAAGTATCTAGTAGGTATATTGTCCAATATACCATAGGTAGTCCTACCTAAAGTATCTATATATGTATGTCTTACGCGGTCGCCCATCTCCAATTTCTAACGATTTAGTACTCAACTTCAGTCGAAAAACTATATATAGTTAGGTACTTATCTACTTATTAATAAATAAGATAACTATAGTTACCTAGGTATTTATAACTAAAAAGTATAAAATAAAAAAATAATTAAAGCAATCAAAAAACCCGACTGTATAAAAAGTAACCAAAACTACGTACATAATAAAAAAACTGAAAAGAAAAAAACAAGCACTTAGATGTCCGGTGGTCTAGAATTCCATAATACCTATATTATTGAATAAATACTATTTCAGAAAATAAAATATATTTTAATAATAGAACATGGCAACTGAACAGTCGGGATCCACTGAAAAATTAGATTTGCTGTCGAATAATGGATCCCGACTGTTCAGTTGTCATGTTCTATTATTAAAATATATTTTATTTTCTGCAATAGTATTTATTCAATAATATATTATGGAATTCTAGACCACCGGACATCTAAGCGCTTGTTTTTTTCTTTTCAGTTTTTTTTATTATGTACGTAGTTTTGGTTACTTTTTATACAGTCGGGTTTTTTGATTTCTTTAATTATTTCTTTTTTATTGTATTGGATCGTCATTTTCAATAAAAGGATGTACCCGGTAAGGTTACAAATAGTAATTAGTATGTCATACACGGAAAGGTAAAATAATCGTAATTAGTATGACCAGTCTTATTTCATTCTGAATGTTCTACACATATTTATCAAATATCACCATTCTCCTACTCTTATCCCAATTGCTTGGGGTCGATACAATATGTACTTTTCATTCATAGCACATACCTACTGTAAAAGTTATTGGCAATAGTTTTATGACTGGCCGCCAGCCAGACGTCAACCCTCCTTGGGAATGTAATTGTTGACCAAACGGCATCATGATCGGCAGATGGAGTTGGCCCAGGTCGTTATAAGGCTCTTAGTCGTTTTTTACGACATCCATGAGCAAAGTAAGGGTTGGTAGTATTCGTAGTCGTGTAGTATTATGAACTCTATGCTTATCACTATATATATATAATATATATATATTACGGTGATTCATTTCCGCAATTTTTTTTTTGTTTTCGTTGCTCATGCAAAATATTAATCTACACATAGAAAAAAACATTTTCACCAAATTTGAGGTCTTAATATTAAGTTTAAGTACTTGCAATTTAAATTTAAAGTTTTACTATTTAAAATGCATGTAAAAATTTTTTTTTTTTTCAATTTTTTAATGCTTACCCGGCTTTCACAATATCGCAAATCGGTTTGATGGACCTTGTGGGGAATTTCACGCTCTTCAAAATAGCCTTAGAGTTTTTTTTGTGTAACTCGCACTGGTTCACCAGTAGGAGTCGTCAAAGTACAGTTTTTAATAAAAATATTTTTTTTTTTAATTTTTTGAGCAAACCGCCAAAATTAGCAAGAAAAAAAGGACTGACTCATAAAATAAAAGTTATCCCACCAATATTTAATGAATTTACAGCCATTTTTATACCGGAAAATGTAAGAAATTGATAAATATTAACTCATAATGTCATTTAGATTCATTTATTACCATTATATTTCTTTATACTAAGAACTTTTTCAATGAATGATTTTTACTTATACAAAGTTGGCGTGAACAAAGTTTACGATGAAAAAAATTAAATTTTTACTAATTTTGGAATTTCGCTACAAAAAATTGAATAATCTTCATTTTCATTTTTTTGCTAAACGACAGAAATGTTGAAAAATTGCAAGATCTATGTTACAATTTTATTCTTGTAGTTTTTTTTATGAATTCATGTGTTGTTTTTGTATTCATTATAAGTAAAAAATCATACTAATTTTGAAAAAGTTCGTAGTATAAAGAAATAAAATGGTAATAAATAAAAAAAAATGAATCTAAATAACATTATGAGTTATTATTTATCAATTTCTTACATTTTCCGGTATAAAAATGCCTGTAAATTCATTAAATATTGGTTGGATAACTTTTATTTTATGAGTCAGTCCTTGTTTTCTTCCTACTTTTGGTGGTTTGCTCGAAAAATTAAAAAAAATATGTATTTTTATCAAAAACTACTTTGACGACTCCTACTGGTGAACCAGTGCGAGTTACACAAAAAAACTCTAATGATATTTTGAAGAGCGTGAAATTCTCCACAAGGTCCATTAAACCGATTTGCGATATTGTAAAAGCCGGGTAAGCATTAAAAATTTGAAAAAAAAAAGATTTTTTTTACATGCATTTTAAATGGTAAAACTTTAAATTTCAATTGCAAGTACTTAAAATTAATATTAAGATCTCAAATTTGATGAGAATTTCTTTTTCCATGTGTAGATTAATATTTTGCATGAGCACCGAAAAAAAAAATTTTTGCGGAAATGAATCACCCTAATATATATATATATATATATATATATATATATATATATATATATATATATATATTTATATATATTATATGTTTTTATAAAGACTAAGGAAATAATCCTTGTATTTCGGGGGACTTTACAAACACGCAATTAACACAGAAAAATTACATCCAGACTCTCACTAAGACTGTGGATCGTTCAAAGTATCGTCCTGTGTAGGAATCGATCCCAGGCACTAGCATGGAACTTCGGTATCTGAACCACTACGAAATCTGTGCGTCATTAGAAAAGCTTTTATCCTAATTATTTGCAGTACCTATGCAATACGTAGGTACTTCTTTACTGTCAAACATATTGCAAAAGTTATTGGCACTTATTTTATGGCCGGCCAACTGCCTGATATCAACTTTCCTTGGGAATGTAATTATTGACCTGTCGGTGTCAGGTAAATCAGGTAAAGTTGAACCAGGTCGACATAAGGCATATGGCCTAGCGTTGAGATGTCGAGGATAGAATGTCAATAGACGACCTCTCCGGCACCCCGTAATAGCACGGAAGGGACCGCTGTGGTTTTAGTGGGTATTTCGGTCGAAAAGTGGGCCGGCGAGTCCCACACACCACCTCGTCTGTTACCGGCGAGGGATAGTACGTAAATGCTTTTCCACAGCGTGACCAAAAAAAGAAGGTCGATATAAGGCTTTTATTCGCCGTCGACACGACTTCCACGAGCAAAGTAAGGGTTGGTTTTTTTTTTGGCGGCGGGCTATGTAGTGGTCACGCCCCGCTAAATCCGTCCGGGGCGATAGAAGAAGCGGCACACGACCCCATAGACCCGCCCTATATGTACCTCTCCACGCCGTGCGAGCGGGCCACATCTCCACGCCGTGCGAGCGGGCCACAGGAACCCGGTCTTTGTCTTCGGTGGCCCGCCCGGCGGTATACCCTCGCGGGTATCCTCTCGTGGCCTCGCTTCGGGGCGACCAGACTAATCCCCGGTCCGGTTACCCGCTGCCTCAAAGTAAGGGTTGGTAGCATTCGTAGCCATACAGCAAACCATAATTACTTAATGCCGAAAGCGCTCATAAAATTATTACTTAAAGTAACAAATTTATTCTTAATGGTATCCATTGATAAGTGGTAAGGGCTGCTGATACAACTAACCCTTACGTTTCTCGTGAATGTCGACGACTAATGTCTAAGCTATACATCGACCTGGGTCTACTCGCATCTGATGCCGTCTGTTCAAACATTTTTAACCCTAGAACCGTACCCTGGGGTACAAATCGAAAAAAAAAATTGAATCGTTTATAACTTTTTTCTTTTTGACTGTTTGTATCGCACGTCGGGGTATTTACGTGGGGTGGGGAGAAGCGTGGATGCTTCTAGCGGACGGCGCTTCTGCTTAGGGCAAAATGTGGTACGATGGTTGTTGGGTGCACCAGTACCCCAGGGTACTATCAACGTAAGTATTTTAACATATTTTTTTCATTGTTTTGAACATGAATTAGTCTAAAATTGTCACACAGATAATTTATGTATGCTAAAAGTTGCTCTTGTTTTTATTTTACATTGATATTTTCTTTCTTAGATACAATTTTAGTTATTATAATCAAACCAAGGGAGGCGTTGATACATTTGACCAGCTTTGTCATACATACAACGTATCTGGCAAAAATCGTCGTTGGAGTCTTTGTGTCTTCAAATATTGTTGAGCTTAATTCTATGATATTGCTGCATTCTTCAACGACCACTAATTAGAAAGATTTAAGGAACAGACGCAGTTACCTGAAGACTCTCGCTTTTAATCTCATCAAACCCTACCTGGAAGAAAGATTTCAGTACCTAACTTTGCAAACGTCCCTGTAAGTATTGGAGATATTTTAGAAACAAAACGACTAGTAGCTATGGGAACTCCTTCAAATTCAAAATTTGGTAGGTGTTCCTTTTGTCTAAGGTCCAAGGACCGAAAATCGCGCACAAAATGTGCTACGTGCAAAACTTTCATTTGTAATGAGCACCAAAGCAAAATATGCTCAAATTATTTAACAGTTCCTAATTAGTTTATCCAATTGTGATAAAAAAGACTTTAGTAATGTAAGAAAGAATATGTACGTTAATTTTTGAAATAAAAGTTTGTTATTCTTTTGTAAAGACGTTTTTTTTGTGGGGTACATGTGTACCCCAAGGTACGGTTAATAAAATTATAATATGGGTACGGTTCTAGGCTGGGGGGGCACAGTTAAAACATTACTTATTTTTACTGATCGTTGCGCCGCCTACAGACTGTTTGTACAAACATAGCTGCCATTTTGTCCTGATTGTCAAAAGTTTGACAATTGAGAATTGTTATTTTTTGTTCCTAGCGTATGTACTTATTATCAATAATCTATTTTCGGTTATTGATGTTCTTTCTGGAAACTATCTCAATTTTCATTGTTAAGTTTATATTATTGCCGTTTCGTTAACGGCTGATATGTTTTTTTTTATATTTAGGGTAGGTCTCATTGTAAGAAAATCCTATATAATTACATACACACCTGTAGATACGTAGGTATACATATATGTATATTACTTCAACTTTAGTTCGTCGCCTAAGCTCCAGGTAGCAGCACTTTCCATACATGCATATTTTACCATCGAGTTGCCACTCTTTTTCAGTTAATATAATTTTACTCTTTGGTTCTAGGGTTAAAGACGAGTTGATTTTTCGCAGACAGCCGGTGATAAAATGATTGACAAAACTTTTAATCTCAAATACATACATACCATCTCGCTATGTCTCTTACAGGGTAGGCAGAGAGAACAGAGTGCCAGAGAACTCTATCCTTGCATACTTCACTCGCTTCCTCAACATTCATAATTCTCTTCATACACGCTCGCCGGTTTCGGCGACTCTTGACTCCAATAATTGGGATAAAAGCTGAATGAGGATTATGATATTCATTTAAGTAAAATCTTTTAATATATTTGTGAATTATAATGTAAATGCAGTTGGCATACAAATAACTTGTAACAATAATAAATATACTAACATATTATACGCTTTTTGATACTAGATGGCGTTGTATGATTTGAAAGTATTACAATCTTAAGTGTAGTGTTAGAGAGAAATTCTTTCTGCCTGAATATCACTGATGACAAAGATCGGGCTTCAATGCGTCCGTCCGCATGGCATAAAAAGATACGTGTAGGACACTATTTTTTTATTTTATTTATTTAGCATATTACAATACCTTACATACCTTAGCGATAACAAAATAAACATTTACTCACATAATTTGCATAGATTGTGTGATACAAAAACACTGACAACATTTGGTTACATTAGATTCTCACTGTCTTCCATACTAGTGAAAACTCTATCACGGTAATAATGATTTCTGATGTTTACACGAGTGCTACACATTTGAAATAAAACTACTTTTACGAATTCTATCGCGTTTGTATATAATTTTTAATTGCCCCACGTTTCGACCCAATTATCTATAATAAATTTCCAAAATCATGGAAGAGTCTCAATAAGGTAGCATTCGGAAAGAAACTTAAGCAATTTTTAAGCGTGAAAGTCTACTATAATGTCCCTGAATTTTTACTAGAAAGAGAAATATAATTATGTAGTTCATAAAATGATAATATTACTTATTAACAACATGACCAATTCCACTATATTTTAACTCTATTCCTTTCTATATTTGACATTATTCTACAGTTTAATTTTAATCCAATTTATATATTTGACATTATTAAAGTGCTCAATTTTGATTTAATTTATATATTTGACTTTATTCAAATTATTTATTTTAATTCAATTTATATATTTGACATTATTCCAGTGATAAATTTTAATTCAATTTCCATATTAGACATTGTTACAAGTATTGGCACAATTTGAATTTAATGGAGTATGGGTTTTAATTGTATTTAAATTTTAATGTAATTTAGTAGATACCTACTAATGTAATTACTGTTAGCGCTTCCTCTCAAATTTGTACGCCTTAGCATGAGGCTGAACATGACAGGACCATGATCACTGTAAAGTGTTCGAAACGTCGTGAAATTAAACATCAAATACAAACGCTATAGAATTCGTAAAAGTAGTTCTATTACGTTAAGACAGTATCCTCCAATACAATCACATATATTGCATTTCACGTATATCTGGTCGAGTAAAAGAGGTCGATCGCCGCATCCTCCTTCGCCCCGGATAGACCGGCCAGGGTATGTCTCTACCATGGCCACCGAAGACAAAGATCGGATACCGGTGGCCCGCTCGCACGGCGAAGAAGAGGTGCTTGCAGGGTGGGTCAATGGGGTTGCGCGCCGCCTCTTCCGTCACCCCGGACCGATTTGGCGGGTTGCGACGTCCATAGCCCACCGCAAAAAAAAAAAAAAAAAAAAAATACAATAGTCCTGTACAAAAGAAAATTAACAAACATCCTATAAAAAAATTATGCGTGCGTACAAAGTACACATATCCGAAGTGAAACTTTGGCAAACTATTTTTTAAATCTCGTTTACATACATTAACAAATAGCAACAAATGTACTCTCTCTTTCAGGTGTGGCGCATTCCTCGTGTGGGTTTCATCTGTAAAAAATCTACTCTCATGCGCGCAAAAAATTTTCCCTTCGAAACAAGATGGCGCGTAACAGAAAAATGTGACGGTAATTTTTTTTCCAACGCCGATAAAGAAGTTTTTCCTTAATAATTTGTTTAAATTGTATTCAGAAATATAAAACAATTCAACTGATATTATAAAAGTTTGTGATGATGATGAATGTATAAATGCTTAGAATAATAACATATAGAAACGCACATAAAATTTGATGCCCCTAAATTGGAGCCAGAAGTGGCTCCAAACGCCTGCACACTACGTAGTGTTCAAGTTCACTGTGTTCGGAACGCATCTTTTGGAAAATAAATAAATATGGCGATTTGTACAATTAAATCATAATAATAAATATCATAAAATAAAAAAGCGTATTAACATAATTTTTCACAGATAAGCTTTTAACATATTGTAGTAATTATTCTACGGTATAGACAATTATTACTTCATTATCATCATCATCATCACAGCCCATAAATGTCCCACTGTTGGCCTCGGGCCTCTTCCGTAATGGGAGGGAAATTAACCTACTATACCGCGCTGGTCAGACGTGTTGGTATAGGGTTTTGTTTCGAGTTTTCCTTCTCTCGCATAGATGTTATATGCGTTTTATATCCTTTAGTCGTCTCGTACGATCACCCACGGGTAAGATATGGGGTGGTAAATAGTATTCTTACTCCGTCACCACACGGAAAGATTATTACTTAATCACGCATAAAATGCTAAAGAAATTTGGATAAAAATTGGTACATAGATAGATCAGCTCCTTTTTTTTTTTTTTTTTTTTTTTTTCGCTGAGGAAACGCATTTGCGCGCTATCCCCCGCCGGTGACAGACGAGGGGGAGTGTGGGACTCGCCGGCCATAGATGTTAGCGGCCGGAATACCCACTAAAACCACAGCGGCCCCTTCCGCGCTTTTACGGGGAGCCGGAGAGATCGTCTACTGACATTCGATCCCCGGCACCCCCACGCTTGGCTTTCTGGCCACGTCCTATCATCCCTCAAGGCGGTGGGAGGAGGTGCGCATAACGGCGCCTCCTCCTTCCCGGTCGCCGGCGGCGAAGCGAGTCAGCTAACGCAAGCGCCTCGCGTTCTCGCTCCGCGGCCTCCTTCCTTTTCATGATGACCTCGCAAAAGGAGGCCATCGACAACCAGCACCTGTCGCTGTCAAGCATCTTCGAGATGATGGTCGACAACGACAGGTCTCTCCCAACGACCGCCGATAGGACGTGGCGCTGGGGCCCCCAGGCAGGGCATACATCCAGAGTGTGACGCGCATCATCTACTGGCGCACCACACTCGTGACATCCTGGGGCCCCTTCTCTTCCAATTCTGTGCAGGTACTTACCAAAGACCCCATGCCCGATAAGCACCTGCACCATCCTAAAGCTTAGGCTGCCGTGCCTTCTACTAATCCAGCGGTGGAGATGTGGCGCAACCGCCTCCACAGTCCCCCGCCCTGCTACGGGGGACTCCAGATCTTCTCTCCACCGCTGAGTGACTCCCCTTCGGGCCACTTCCAGTACTCTGCCCAGTCTCCTTACGGAGACCTGCTCGTCGTTGGCCCGCGCCGCGACACGGAGCCGGTAGACCTCAGCCAGGGCCTCGGCCACAAGTGGCCAAGGTGGGTCGCCCGCCAGCAACGTCGCTGCGGTCCATGACACCGTACGATAGCCCCTGACAGCCCTCACCGCCATGGCCCTCTGAGGGCGTCGCAGAAGGGCCCTGTTGCGGACGGTGAGAGAGTCCGCCCAAATAGGGGCACCATACAGCGCCATGGACCGCACCACTCCGGCGTATAAACGCCGACAGGACGACCCAGGACTGCCTGTGTTTGGCAGAAGCCTACCTAATGCCGCGGCTGTCTTGATGAGCCTCGGAACGAGCTGGGCAAAGTGCGGCCCGAAACTCCACCTAGAATCAAGGTGCAGACCCAGATATTTCATCTGGGCCCGCACCGGCACAGCAACCCCAGACACGCTGATGTGTGCTCCTCGGGGGGGACCTCAACCCGGGCCATGAAATAGGAGGGCCTCGGTTTTCTCCACCGCGACCCTCAGGCCCAACATGCTGATCCGGCCCACGACGAGCGCAACCCCCTCTTCTGCCAATCGAGCAGCCCCCAGGAAGTCAGGCCTCGTCACCGTGATGAGGGTATCATCAGCATAGCAGATGACCCCCATCCCGGAAAGAAGCCGACCCCGTAGGAGCCAGTCGAATCCGACGTTCCACAGGATCGGGCCAAGGACCGATCCCTGTGGAACGCCGCACTCCACCCGATGACGATGAATGCGCCCGTCGCCCCCCTCCCAGAGCAGATAGATCAACTCCTGTATTAACATAGGATTTTTTTTCCCGGTAATTGGGACCACTTAGGACAATAGTTCAACTTTGGACAACTTATGTTTTACGCGGGTTTAACGGCATACAAGGTAATTGTTAATAAATAAATTAAAAAAATAATAAATAACAGAAATATTTTTTATACGGCAACTGAATTTGATTCAAAAGCATTAAAATTTATCACAAAAGACTGCTGGTTAGATTTAATATAAAAATTCGTATACAAAACCTTAGAATCGTAAGAAACAAAATTAAAAAATAACAAAATCTATAAAAAGTAAATTAATTTCATACTTCTAATATATAGGTATTCGATTAATTAAATATCAGAAATCAAAGTCCAATTTACAATTAAATTAAAAGAAGCTTTACTTTTGAAAAGTTTAAAAATCATTTTCTTAATCAACATCACAAAAAAAAAATGTATAAATACCTAACTAAGTGCTTAAAAACATTATTATTTAGTAGCAAGCTTTTTTCAAAAAATCGTGTTCACGTAACAACTAAATAATTACAATTATATAATAGAGCGATTCACTGAAATTCAGTCAATTATCAATACAAAAATCACGTACAGTCATTAACCCAAAATGACATTTTTCAAAGTAAATTCATCAGTTGCAAGTAACTATTAAAAGAGCTCACGTAGGAAATTATCGCGATGTTTTTACTTGGCCGGGAGTCGAACCACGGACAATAGGTGGTGAATTGTACGCGATCACAAGTATAACGGTTGTTCACAAATCAGATTGTCATTATACGGCTGCTTTTTACGGACATTCTTGAACGCAAAAAGTCTTGATTTGACCGCAGTGTAGTGCGCTGAAAGAAAATTGGCTTACGTATCTATATTATTAAAATTTTGAATTCTAGCTTTAATTGCCAGTAAAATATTTAAAGCTGATTCAATTTGGAATGACTATACAGGTTGCCTATTTAATTAGTAGAATCCTTGAAGGGGGTGTATCAGACCATGATACACTATCCAAATCAGTAAAAAAATTAGTACCTAAGTTTTGATTAAATTGTTATACTGATAAGCGGTCAATACACTTGTACTATAAAAAATCGATGTAGGCATATACTCATGCGTGTGACACTGAACTAGTAAGCAAATAGTTCCGCTCTTGCTGCGCTCACCGCCGCACAGCTGGTCGAAATGTACCTACAGGTCAATGTACGCGGACAAACCTACTGTTTTAATAAGAAACTAATCACTTTATCTCGGGATTGGGCAGAGCTAGGAGTCTGCAACTAACTTTAATGTTTTTATGACGTCATTCCCACACCTAGTTTAAATTATTCTAGTAATAAAATCGGCACCCTGTATAAGCGTATATAATTTTCACAAGTATACTAATGTTACATATGCAACTATAATTTTAACAATGTCATGAAAAAAATGGGTAATCTAAATACGAGTAATTAAGTGCTAAATTACCCGTGTGGTGACGGAGTAAGAATACAAATCACCACCCCGTATCTTACCTGTGAGTGATCGTAAGAGACGACTAAAGGATACAAAAGGCATATAACATCTATGCAAGAGAAGGAAAACTAGAAACAAAATCCTATACTAACACGTCTGACCAGCGTGATAAAGTGGTTCAATTTCCTTCCCATTATGGAGGAGGCTCGAGCCCAACAGTGGGACGTATGTGAGCTGAGATGATGAAGTGCTAATGACATTGGATTGCTGACTGATTTTTATTTTTTGCAAACAAAATGCTGTTTGGAGTACGTTACTGTAAAAACATCATATATGTAAAAAGTATGCATTTAAAATTAAACTATTATTACAAATGAAACGCGTTTATTGTCAAGGTAGGAGAGTTCTCCGGTGATTATGAACGCTGATAAGTGTTCCAAACACCAGGAAAGTAAAAATCAAGTACAAATGCGACAAAACTCATTAAAATTGTTTTTTTTTTTTATATGTAATACTCATTGACTAATAAATGGTACTAATACTCATTACTCATTTATAGTGATAGGAACATACTGTTGACAGTTTTCTGTCTACAGCCAGAAGCCGGTCCGGGGTAGTACCACCTTCTCGCATAAAATCGACGCCTTAGTAGTGGCAATATGCTGCTGCGATTCTTTCGGTGAGCGAGAGAGCCAGATGCCCAATTTTCTGGTGGTTTGGAGTTTTCATAGGTAGGCGGCAGTTTAGCTGTACCCCTGGTATGGCAAAGGTACATGGGTGGCAGTAACACTTACCATCAGGTGTGCTGCTTTGCTCGTTTGCCACCATAAGAAATGAAAAAAATAATGTGCTCGCGCATAAAACGTACGTAGTTTTGATGCATATTAGTTACAATTATGACTATATAAGGTATAAACAAAAAGTCGTTATGACAGACATCTTATGGCTGAAGTCTTCTAGCAGTTAAAGCTGCGCGAATAGGCCAAGGATTCATACTTTTATTCACCTTTTATGATATGAGTAGTAGACATCACTTTCTTCAATAACAATTAGAAGTTTACTTACATATTAATTAAATTGAAGACTTTGTATAAAAACTATTTTAATATACAGCCAATAATTTTAACAGAACTATTATACATATTTATTTGCCATTACGGAAGAAGTTCGAGCCGGATACGAAAGTACATACCGTTACACAAGGTAAGCTTTTTGAATGTAGTCGCTTCAAACCCTCAAAGAGAATAAAATAAAGATGGATGGAGTCGTGAACGTGTGGGTAGAAAGCGAAAGCATAAAGAAATCATCAGGTTTGTGAAATAGAAACGAATACCTGAAGGTTTAATGACAATTATTTAGAGAGTACTGAGCCTCTTCTTTGGAGATATATCTAAGTATTGATTACCAACTACTAAACAGAATAATGAGCAAAGAGCAAACCACAACAAGGAGACAAAAACATCGAAGCGCAACTTTTCAATTTTTCAACCTTTCCATCTTTATGTAATAACGCCACTTTAAGAACAAAATTGAATTATATAATATCAACATAACAATTAATAGATAAACATAAAAAAGGCACGGACAGAAGTCTGTGGATATACAATAATTTAAAAAAAAAGTGTTGATTACATGAAAAAAGTAGTAAACTAAATAATGAATGGTGAAGTTGAAATTGGATGGAAATTTAATAAGAGGTTTAAAAGTGTAATCGATAGTCAGCAATTGCCAATTTGTTCTACACCTACAATAGGAGGCGCCATGCGAACAAGACAAGTGTTAAATTGGAGCTTCAAAGAAACAAGATGGCAAAAAGTATAAAAGTATTGGCAATGGAAAAACAACTTATAGTTTGCTACCTAGGTAGAGTTGAGACACTTTCTAACTGACCGCAACTATCCTCTACGTGAAACTAGTCAGCTACTGATTTGTGATTTTAAATTTACTAGTGGCCCTAGTAGCTTTGCTATCGACGTTTATTTGAAACACTAGTATTAAATACATGTTTAAATGACTAACTGCACAGATGGCGGATTGTTTAAGATACTGATCTACTGTTACAGCGCCGTAAGTTCGATTCCTAAGCAGAATAATACTTTGTGCGATCCATAAATTATTTATTGTTCTGAGTCTGGATGTAATTTATGTCCATTAATTATACGTATGTAGTCCCCCGCAATACTAGGAATATGTTCTTAATGCAGGGTGTTGTCTTAAAAAAAACGTAAATATAATACGTAAATATAAAATTTACGTAATATAATGCGGAGGAAGTGCTGGAATATAGTGCATATGATATAACAGTGCTTCACATATGTATAAGTTTTGCACTAAAATTCTCAGGTGATACCATTGATAGTGTGGCCACAGCAGTATTGATGGCAACGATTTGACTTACTGACTTTAGATGTGATAATTTATAGATAAACACGTATCATATAAAAACTCGATATTTTTATAAAGAACGTTAATTACAAAAAAAAAAATACTATTTTATAATAATATAACTAAATGTGTCGTAATGGCACAAAATAAAAGCGAGACTTTTATATTACAACAAGGAAACACTTTATGAATAGTTCTTAGATGAATAGTTCATCAAACTTTTCGTATAGCATATATCATCACTGCATCATCATCATTATCCTGCTCTTATCCCAATTATTTGGAACAATATGTACTCCTCTTCCATCGTACATATTACAAAAATTATTGGCATTAGTTTTGTGACCGACCGCTTGCCTGACATCAACCCTCCTTTTTCTTTTTTTTTTTTATTGCGGTGGGCTATGGACTTCGCACCCCGCCAAATCGGTCCGGGGTGACGGAAGAGGCGGCGCGCAACCCCATTGGCCCACCCTGCAAGCACCTCTTCTTCGCCGTGCGAGCGGGCCACCGGTACCCGATCTTTGTCTTCGGTGGCCCGCTCGGCGGTATGCCCTCTCGGGCTCCTCTCCTGTCGACGCCCCGACAGCTTTCGCCGTCGAGGTGTCGTCCTGACATCAACCCTCCTTGGGTATGTAATTGCTGATCAGACTGCATCAGATCTAGGTGGCCCAGGTTGATATAAAGCTTTAAGTCGTCTTTTACGACATCCACAAGCAAACTAAACGTTGTTAGTATTCGAAACCGCTACCACACATTAATGTTTATCAATTTTAAAGAAAGAGAAGCAAAGAGTCTTCTCAAGTCGGAGGCTGGTGGCTAGTTGGAGGCTCAATCCCTTTTTTTTTTGCGGTGTACTATGGACGTGGTTGTGCCCCGACAAATCGATTCGGGGCGACGGAAGAGGCGGCGCGCAACCCCATAGACCCACCCTGCAAACACCTCTCTTCGCCGAGCGGGCGGGCCACCGGTACCCGATCTTTGTCTTCGGTGGCCGGGGAGGCTTAACCCTATCAGTGGGACGTATAGTAGCTGAGATGATAGTACTGATATTCTCCTACGTGGACGCGTTAAGAATACATTTCAAGAGTACGTGACTTGATCTATTGACAGATTAAGACTTTAATTAAATAATGAGTTTTTTTTTTTCAATAGTATTTGCTACGGAACACTTTACGAATACGGAAATAAAAGACAAAAAAAAAGCATACAATTTGAATGTCATGGAATTAATTTGTAATAAAGTTAAGTGAGTATATGGACCTGTTGATCGTGATGTTTAGGATTTGTATCCTGCATCAGCCGTTATTGGATTTTAGCGTCAAAGTACTTTAGGTGCTTAGCAGCTCTAAGACCTATCGGTGTCATACAAGGATATGTTTGTGTTCTATCATCAATCCACTAAACCTTCACCGTCTACTGTCGCATGTGGTTCCGCTTCATAGTGAGGTTCTGTGTCATTTGCTTCAACTCAATAAGACAGTTTTTTCATCAATCCACCTAGTGGAAGACCATCCTTTAGTATATTCCATATTTGCTAATAATCTGTGGTGATTACTACTTTCTGTCGCTGTGGGTTTTGTACAAGAGAACAAACGCAATGTATGCTTCATCTTTTCCACGTTCATCTTGCATGTATGGATACCTGGTTATTTAAGACGATGTACGGCCAAGCTTTTATTACCAGCTCGAAATTTGTAATTTTATTACCACTTACTTTCAGATGAAATCCTGCCCAGTTTAAAAAAAAATGTTCACTACACACTTCTAACGATTCAATCAATTTTCATATAATTGTTGTTACACTTAACAAACATTTGTTAGATCATAACGTAAATAAAAAACAAAATTAATAAAACAATCTCATCAACATAGTTGAATTACGGCACAGCGAAATTAAAAAAAAACTACCAACAACATATACCGGCCGACAAATCTTACGACCGGTTGTAACTCGTAATTGTTTCAAAGCAACAAAAAGTCGGGCGTAAGGCAACACGGCACATGGCCGCATCGCCACATGAATGGGACCAGTCCATCGGGGAAAATAAAAATACTCCATATTCGTGAAATGATTAAAAAAAAATAAAAAAAAAACATCGGGAAATAAAAGAAAAGGCAAGTCCGCGGCACGTACCGTCCGCGTCCTCTTTTTAAAAAGAGAACTATTTCATCGAAGCGTGAATGAAAAAGCGCCCACTATACGAGCCGCGTAACCGTAATCTTGTGATTATTATTTTTATTTTTGATTCCCGCTTCCATTTTTATTATTATTTAGTCTTATTATTGTGTTATTTTATACGTTTTTATCGCGTGTGGCTGTGTATGTAGGTCAGGACGGTGCGCGGGTGATTTCTTTTTGGTTTTCCGTTGCAAGGTCGAAGCATTTGCTTGTTTTGTATGGCGCTCCGCGGTAATTGCCGCAGTACGTTGAACTGCGGAATGAACTCACCAATTTGTATTATTCATACGACTTCTTATTGCACATTGGGATTCCACATTATAGTATTACTCGTGTGTAAAAAAAAAAACTACCACGATTTATTTTTAAAGACATTATTTTTAAAAAACTACAATTGTAAGAGATTTTTTGTTTCGTATTAACTTATTGAAAGTTATATTTACAAATAAATGTAACAAAAATGGTTTATAAATAAATACGAGGTTGTAATTATAAATATTACAATACTAAAAATACAGATTTCGTTTATTTTTAGAGTTTTATTTTTGCTATTCATACAATATTGACCTCTGCATCTATTGAGTCAATATATTTTTAGTAGGTCAATACTTGTAAGAAATATATCATGTAACTTGTATCACCTGTGAAATAAAACAATTTTTACGAATTCTAGACCATGAACGCTGTGAAGTATTCGAAACGTCAGGTACTCGTAATTAAAAATCAAATACAAACGCGATAGAATCCGTAAAAATTAAATATAAAGAAAAAAATATTATTTAAAATATGTAATACTCGTGTAAACATTCGAAATTATTTTGTGTCACCTTCTTTATTTTTCTTTTTTCTATTGCTCATGGTGGCAAACGAGCAAGCAGCACACCTGATGGTAAGTGTCACTGCTGCCCATGGGCCTTTGCTATACCAAGGGCATAGCTAGGCCGCTGCCTACCATTACAATCCCCAAACCCACCCAGTTAGGCTTCAGGCTCTCTCTCTCACCGAACGAAGTGCAATAGCACATTGGCTTTACTCAGACGTCGATCTTCTGTGAGAGTGTGGTGACTACCCCGGATGGACCGGCCCATATTTGTAGACATAGAACTGTCAACAGCATGGTCCTACCACTAGGAAAACCACCTGTCCTGCTGGGCAAAAGAGGTTCTTGGCAATTAGTTATTATATATAAATCAAGCACGGTGACTTATATATTGAAAATTTTAACATTTTACTATATATTAAGCCAAAACCTACCACCGGATAGAAATGCGATGGCCACTGAGAAGATTCGGCAAATTGCATCGGTGAGTCATCATTCTCCTACTCTTATCCCAATTACTTGGGGTCGATACAATATATACTCTTCTTTCATAGTACATATTGTAAAAATTATTGGCAATATGACCGGCCGCCTGCCAGACGTCAACCCTCCTTTTTTTTTGCGGTGGATTATTGACGCAGTCTCGCCCCGCCAAATCGGTCCGGGTGACGGAAGAAGCGGCGCGTGACCCCATAGACCCATCATACAAAACTCCTCTCTTCGCCGTGAGAGCGGGCCAACGGTACCCGATCTTTGTCTTCAGTAAACGTCAACCCCCCTTGGGTATGTAATTGTTGATCAAACGGCATCAGATGGAATTGGCCCATGTCGTTATAAGGCCCTTATTAGTCTTTTACGATATCCACGAGCAAAGTAAGGGTTGGTAATATTCGTAGCCGCTACCACACAGCAAGTAAGTAAATTACATCGGTGAGTAATAAATGATGATATCCCGTTAATTATTTTATTATAATAACTGTACTTGATACAAATATAGGCTACGTGTGTCAGATGTAGGTCTCAGACGCGATGAAAACATTCAACGGGAGCGGATAACATACAGGTTTAAATAATTCTTACCTATATATCTTACTTTTTTCCGTGTGGTGACAGAGTAAGAATACTATTCACCACCCCATATCTTACCCGTGGGTGATCGTACGAGACGACTAAGGGATATAAAATGCGTATAACATCTATGTGAGAAAAGGAAAACTTGAAACAAAACCCTATACCAACACGTCTGACCAGCGCGGTATAGTAGGTTAATCTCCCTCCCATCACAGAGGAGGCCCGAGCCCAACAGTGGGACATTATGGGCTGTGATGATGACGAATCTAAAAAAAATAATCTAGAAAACTACAGCGACCTAAAATTTTGTACAAGCACTTAACAATAGATGGCAGTAGAAGTAAATTTTCGGCTTATGTTCAAATGGATTAAATTGAATTTATTTAAATTTTAATTCCCTCCATATTGTAAAACATTGTTCTTGTAGTTAGGCCGCTCTGGTTCTAGCAGCCTCAATTCATTATGAGGTTGAAGAATTAAAAGCACGTCACCTTATGAGGTGCTATGCTTTACCACTGATGGGCTCAAGTCTCTTTCATCATAGAAAGGATATTAAACTTTTACACTGTCCTAGTTCCTACAAGATGACATAGGATTTTGTTTACAGTTTTTCTTCTTGTTTTGCATTAATGTTATATATTTTTTCAATGCTTATGGTGGCAAACGAGCAAGCAGTGCACCTGATGATAAGTATAAGTAGTAGCGCTCATGGAGCTTTGCAGTACTAGAATCAAATTAAACGATAACACAACCCAATTATCTAAATTACTAAGATTTAACAAACAAATACATAATAATGTGTTTGAATTAATTTTCAATAAACGTGGGTTCAAATACCACGAATGACATTCATTTTTCGCTTGTAAAATAAGTTTTTATAAATAACTTAGCATGTAAAATGTCAATAATTGAAATGGAAACCCAAGTTTAATGTGCAATCTAAATTAAAAGTGATCCACTATCACATTAGCCATCTTGCCGTGTTGTGAAGGACTAGTAATACAATTCAACACCCCTTGTCTTTAACCGTGGGTATCATCAAAGACGATTAAAAGATATAATATGCACATTGCATATGTGCAAGAGAACTAGAACTCGAAATAAAACTCTATATCAACACGTCTGATTAACGCGGTATTGCAGGTCAATTTCCCTCTCATTATGGAGTAGGCCGGCGTCTAACAGTGGGACATATGTGATCTGATGAAGATAAAAGGTATATGGTACAATATTGTACAAAATGAACTTACTCGTGTATATGGTATATGTGTTAGAATATAATGGATTATATATTATATATGTATGGTTGAATGTATTATATGGTTATATGTATTACTAGTGGCCCGTCCCGGCTTCGCACGGGTGGACATTTATTGTTTAAACATTTTGGCATAAACGTACAGTAAATGCAGGACATACCTAAATAATAAGGTATTTAGCAATAGCGTATCGCGGGCTCCTTTTGCGTATGTGACTTGATGATTGAAAACTATTTATATATTGAAGTATTTATAGTGACATAACTACAATAGTTAGACACATGCTATTGCATCATTTTTTGTAGATATTGATATGTTCTTTAACATTGTGGAACATTTTTTTGTTCTACCATCAATAGTTTTCGCAGCACATGCGATGAAAGATATTTTATAGGCAATTTTTGCACCTTGGGTAACATTATTGTAGTTTTAGTAGGGATCTTTATTTTTCATTGCAATAAAAATAGCTTATATTAATCAGTGATACTGTAGCATTCAAATGGTAAAAGAATTTTTAAAATCGGTCCAGTACTTTTTGAGCCAATTCGTTACAAACATACTTACATACAAACCTTTCCTCTTTATAATGTTAGTATAGATATGGCTATGGTTTAATGTATTATATATGAATATAATGGATTTATAAGTTGTACCTAAAATAATATTATTAAAAATACACTGTCTTAAAAATAAATCCTGACATGTTCTAGAATGTTTCTATGTGTAAAAAAATATCGAACTGCGGCTTGAGATAGCTGTCAGAAATTTATACAGACGTGTGGTGTGAGAAATCAATCTTCAATAATTGACAACGCGGTTCATTGTTACATTTTAAAGTCCTCATATGAAATCCCAAATAATATGAACATCGATTTTAACGAATAATCCTGTAATTACTTTTATAGCGACTAAGAATAGTAGTAGCCACCGACATGGGAGTTGTGAATATCAGCTAAAGATCTATCAGGAGAGCGGACAGAAGCTTTCTTAGAAGGAGAAGGAGGCCGTACGCCTCCTTCTCACAAAAGATAGCAAAATTTTGGATGTATATGATGGTCCTACAGCTAATACTAATATAATTGTATATTAAAAACTATTTAATAATCTCTACGGAAATCCTACTAATCTTATTAATATTATAGACGTGAAAGTTTGTGAAAATGTTTGGATCTTTGTTGCTAAATCATACATAAACCGTTGAACAGATTTGGATAAAAATTGACACAAACATAAACTATTTTCTGGATTAACAAATAGGATACTTTCTGTCCCGGTAATGTGTTGCCTTGAGAAAATTTAGTGATATTTTTTTATGGCTTATGATGGCAAACGAGCAAGCAGCATATTTGATGGTACGTGTCACTGCTCTCCATGGATCTTTGTTATACCAATGGTATAGCTAGGCCGTTGCCTACCATTACAATTTCCAAACCCACCCAGTTGGGCTTCCGGCTCTCTCGCTGACCGAACGAAGCGCAATACCACATTGCGATTATTTAGACGTCGATCTTCGGCGAGAGTGTGGCACTACCCCGGACGGACCGGCCCGCGGCTGTAGGCAAAGAACTGTCAATAGGGTGGTCCTACCACTTATAAACTTTATATTATGAATTACTTTTTATGTGGTTCAAGCCGCGGGCAGAAGCTAGTAGTAAATAGAAAAGTGTACAGGTATTTTTCTCTTGCTACCTTCAGCACCAGGGCCATTTTGCGTGATATTCCTTAGTTTAAACTCGTTTTTAAATTAAATAATTCATAAATGTCAGTGAAACTAAGTTTAAATTAGACAATATATCATATTATATAATAATCCTATTGTTAAAGAATTTTGAAGGAAAACCAGTTTAAATAATTGGTATATTATTGTAACAGAAACGCGAGAGCGTCGTATGGTGGTCTTGTATTATATTCAATATCTAGTGTTTTAACATGTTATATTAAATAAACTTGATGACATTTTATTTAATGTAATGCGAGGAAAACTACTGGGGTGTGCTAAACATGATTTAAAGGTACTTTACTAATATTTTTCTTGGATGTGGTTTTAGCCGAGATGGGAGGTACACCACTGATATAGAGCGAAGAGTGAATGCGGGAAATAGAGTGAACGGAGCGTTGGGGCAACTTCTCGGCAGCCACCACCTCAGCCAGAAGGCACGTGTAGCAATACATAACGCAGTGCTTGTCCCAACATTACTGTATGGAAGCGAGAGTTGGGTATGCAGAAAAGAGTATGATAGTAAAATTAATGCGGTCGAAATGCGATCTCTGCGGAAAATCTGTGGAGTTAGGCTGACCGACCGCATTCGTAACGACGACGTAAGAGAGCGAGTAGGTATGAAAGAGAGTATTGGTGTAAAGATGCGAAAGGGAATGCTCCGATGGTTTGGACATGTGGAAAGAGAGCCGAACGAACGCCTGGTTAAGAAGATATACAATGCGAAAGTGGAAGGATGTAGGTACCGAGGGAGACCGAGACTAACCTACCTAGACCAGATCGGTCATGGGAAGGTGGAGTCAAGAGTCTCTGAAACCGGCGAGCGTGTATGAAGAGAATTATGAATGTTGAGGAAGCGAGTGAAGTATGCAGAGATAGAGTTCTCTGGCACTCTGTTCTCTTTGCCTACCCTGCAAGGGATATGGCGTGATGATATGTATGTGTATGTATGTACTATTTGATTTACTAGCTGACAATAATAATAAAGAACTAAAGATGTTAGAAAACTAATATTTATGAAGAAAATTGTAAATTGAGACTGGCAACAATGGGCTCGTATTAGTAGCTGATTGCTAAAATAAAATAAAAAGTAAAATTGGTATATTGGATTGTTTTCTGTATTCAAATATCTGTGGTTGAATTTAATTTATAGCTAGGATTGGCGCGAAAAGATATTTTTATAGTTTTTATAGCAAACGAGTAGTGCACCTGATACTAAGTGATAATTGCCACTCATAAACCTTTGCTGAACCATGATCACAGCTAGATTGCTACCTGTCTTAAAGATTTATACATCCGGCTTTCTCGCTCATCGAATAAAATGCAGCAGTAAGTCGTTATTGATAAAACATTGATTTTCTGCGAGAGGGTGTACCTCGGATTAGCCGGCCATTAATAGTTGTAGGTGAAAAAGCTGTCAGTTGCGTAGCTCTATCATTAGAGATCTATCCTCATCATCTGAGATCATATACGTTCTACTGATAAGTTCACGGCTTCTCTTCAATAGAAGGCAAATTAACTTACAATACCATGGTCAGACAGGTTAATATAGGGATTTATTTCGAGTTGTCATCCTCTTGTATAGATATTTTATGTATATTATATCCCTTAGTCCTCTTTTACAACACCCACAAGCTGAATACAGGATGGTAAATTCTATTTTTTTTTCTTCATCATCAGACGAAAAAGAGATATATCCTTACAATGGTACTCGTAGAAATATATTCTTCTAAAACCATATACTTCCTATTGTCGTATAAAAGATTCTCAATGGCATCAGTCATCTTGAAGATATATAAATACCTGCAGGAAGATGTAACGAAACCTGCCTTATAAACAGAGTGAAATAAGTAGTTAAAATTTTTTACTGTCAAGATTGCAATAGCAAAGAAATGGGTTACACGCTGGGGAAATGGAGATTGATAAGGTATTATTTCTAGTTTTCTCTTTCCCCTCCACAACAGGAGGGTAATTAACCTACTAAATTATGCTTATCAGATGTATTGGTACAGTATTTTATCCCGCAGTTCAGTGTGCTAACTAGATTGTTTATCTTAGTTAAACATAGTGATCGACAACTTCATTTCCAATTAGAACCTGAAATGCCATGGGCATTAGAAATAACTTTTGCCCATAATATTTTGTAGACAGTCAAGTGATAACCGGTCTGGGGAACATTACTGCTAACTTCATCAAACATGATTCTGAGTCTTATCAGATATTATTTCATGACAACGATGTCTTTGGTAAATCGAAAACGAGTAATGTATCTGCTATATATAGGTATTAATTCAAAGTCTGATCCAGTTTAATTAATTGCTACAAATGATGAGGTATACCTCATTTCATATCTGTTTTCGATCACCTGTGTGTTATTTAAAACTACTGAAGAACATGGACAAATTAGAGAAGAAAAGAGATGGCCAGTTTACATTTTATTATGGAGGAGGCTGAAGTTTATATTCTTATTTTCATGGCTCACCAGCCCCATGAGTTCCTAGTCATAATTATAACAGCTCTTTCGTATCAATTCTCTCTCTCTCTCTCTTCTTAGAATTTTTTTTTTGACGACATAAAGAAATGCATCAAATATACATAGTATGATAATCATCATCTCAGCTCATATATGTCCCACTGTTGGGCTCGAACCTCCTCCATATTAAGAGGGAAATTGACCTACTATACCACGCTGGTCAGACGTGTTGGTATAGGGTTTTGTTTCGAGCTTTCCTTCTCTCGCATAGATGTAATATGCATTTTATATCCCTTAGTTGTCTCATACGATCACCCACGGGTAAGATAGGGGGTGGTGGATTGTATTTTTACTTCCTCACCACACGGCAAGGAAGAAAGTATAATAACATACATGTTAAACATGTTAAAGAATCTTTGAAGACCATAAAGATTCCCCACTTTGTTTTTCTTAAGCTTTATAAACTAGCAGTAATACTGTCATCTACAAACCTACATATATACTTGGGTTTTTTCATAATAAGGGATCTTAAGACACGAATCACGATGGTGAAAGCATATGTGCTTCATCAATATTATCCTGCCTTTATCACAATTACCTGGACTTTATATGTATTCCTCCATCGTACATATTACAAAAACTATTGGCAATAGTTTTAAAACCGAGGGCCTGCCGTCAATCTTTTTTGAGCATATAATTGTAGACCAGAAGAAGTGAAGTTGAATTGACCCAGGTTGATATAACTCTTAGTTTTTTACGATATCTATGAACAAGGCAATGGTTGGTAGTATTCTTAGCCACTAGCATACACCATATGCTTCATATATCTTTAAAATACCTTATATAGGATTTTAAAGTTAGGTATGCGTGCTCCGGCTTCAAATTGACGCCTCAATCTTGAATGAATTAACCCGGTTTTTATGCAGATTTATATGTAGAATCAGAACTAGCTTTTGAACCACTATGCTATTCGGGCAATCAATGCATGACAAAACTGAAATCTAAATCGTGAGTTGATCTAGCCACGTGTCAAATTCAAGACGCCATTTCTCATAGTGCGTAGATAATTTGTAAGCGTGTGTATCCAAACACATTTTATGCATTTTGTAATAGTTTGTCAATCTTACGTAATTATTTTCTTATAAGTATTCATTTTCTATCTGATAACGGGTTAGGAATACAACATAAAGACCTTATTATTCCGTAGGATTTCTAAAAATCACCTGAATAAGAGATAATAACAGATATACTATACTATAAAATCTTCTTCTTCTTCTTATGTATTGGCAATCAGCTACTTATACGAGCTATTGGTGCCAGTGTGAAGTTATAAATAATTTCACGTTTTTAGTCTTTCAAGTTAGTCATTGTCTAAGTCAAATTGTCGCCATTAACAGTGCAATGGCCACACTGTTAATGGTATCTTGTGGGAATTTTGATGGAAAACGAAAACGTTGTAAAGCACTTTTATATGATATTCACTACATCCCAGTAGTTCCGCCACTTCATATTACATAAAATGCCATCAAAATTATTTAATATAACACGTTATAACAATAAGATAATCGAATATAATACAAGAGCACCACATGACGTTTTCAAATTCCCGTCAAAAGTCCTACTATAAAATCTAATATGACTTACTATTTTTTTGACAAGCTGTTTAGTTTCGGTCATACCCCGTCCAAATTGTCTGACGTATAGAAATAAAACTCTTTATTACTCATATGCGTGGTATAGTAGATTTATTTCAATCCTATTGTAGTAAGTCTTAAACCCAACATCATCATTCTCCTACTCTTATTCCAATTGCTTGGGGTCGATACAATATGTACTCTTCTTTCGTAGCACTTAATCAATATACCGTACACCTCAAGAAAGGATATACGAGATGGGATCAAGGTGGTATATTGATTAACCGTGGGAAAGTGGTGGATCTTCCTTCCTCTCCTCCATTTTATAATAATAATGGATTTCCGCCATGTATCGCCTAATTCAATCAATTATTGGGAATAGTTTTATGACCGGCCGCCTGCCTGACGTCAACCCTCCTTGAGAATGTAATTGTTGACCAAACGGCATCAGATAAAGTTGGCCCAGGTTATTATAAAGCTCCTAGTTGTCTTTTACGACATCCACAAGCAAAGTAAGGATTGGTAGTATTCGTAGCCGCTACCACACAGCACAGTTTGAAACTCTACAGTGGGACATATATAAGCAAAGATAAGATGAGACGCGTGTCCCATGTAGTAACAGGTTAAAAATACAATAGCCACCACTCCTTACTTTTGCTATTGGAGTGATAAAAGATAATGGATCAGCAAGCGAATGGTCAAGAGCATCTTCTAGAATTTATATCATCAACTACAATCACCAATTCGGCTGCGATTATCGCCTTGTACCTCTTGCAGCGAGTCAAATATCCAATGCCGAACTGGAATTGGGAAATATTTATCATTATACTCTCGGCTCGTGTACTATTGCTGGTGGCAATTAAACTTCTATACCACGTTGATGGGTAATCATCACTCTCCTGCTCTTGCCGCAATTACTTGGGTTCGATGCACGAGTACATATTACAAAAGTTATTGGCAAAAGTAATTGATATAAAGCTTTAAGTCGTCTATTAAAAAATCCACGAGCAAAGTAAGGATTGATAGTATTTTTAGCCGCTATCACACAGCACGCTGATGGGTATAGAAATTTAAATGGCGGATAGAGGAATATGGAAACGGTGATGATTATGTACTTTATTACTATAAAAATTATGTCAGCAATATAATATTTATGCTTTTAAACTAATCAGACAATCAAAAGCAATCAATTAAATATCAATACGACAAAATTTATTAATACAAAATAGAAAATGGTTACCAACGGTCAACAAAAACCACAGATAATAATATGCGTATTCGGATATACACACCTACATAAAACACATACCATAAAACAAGCAGAGGACTCGCCACTAGCTTCTTAACGCATTTAGTCATCGTTCCAAGTAAAAAGTAAAAATAACTTTGACCAGACTCTGCATCTCAGTCTCAAGGCCAAATCCTGACTTTTAACGACAAAGACATATATAGAAAACTTTGCATGTGCGATAAGGATAGTAAACATTGGTGTCTTCGTCCTTTGAAAAGGGAAAGTGGTAGTTACAGCGGTGGTGAGAGTGAGATAAAAAAATATCCGAAGGGCAAAACGAGAGGTGTATACTTTTAGATGGTGTGTGCGACAGAGATGGATAAATAAGAACCGGTTAATTTTGAAGGGCTCGCGACCGTGGTCCATGGTGAAGCTGTGTTAAGATATAGGCGGTTTTATTTATGGTTATATATTGATTTAAGGTTATTTATGAAATTTAATGATAAATTAAGACTAGAATATGTTAATATTTTTATTATATTAAATAGTTAAGTTGGCATCTTTACCCTTGTCTGCTCGTTTACTTTTTTTTATAAGGGGAGTGCGTCTTTTACTTCACATCTTCATTGAAGATATGGTCTCTATGCCATTCTAGGATATAAACTACCCTCAACCATAACAAAAAAAAATCCAAATTCCAAAGCTAATGCGCCTTATATTGGCAAGCACTAGCTTTTAGAAGGAAAACTCGACACAAAATTCTATAACAATCAGCCGGATCTGAGTGGAATAGCAGGTTAATGACCGCACAGATGGCGTAGTGGTTAAGATGCAGACCTTCTGTGCTAAAGATTCGCTTCCTACGCAGTACATTACTCTGTGTGATCCACAAAGTGTTGTTCTAAATCTGGGTGTAATTTGTCTGCGTTAATTGCATGTTTGTAAAGTTCCCCGTAATACAAGGATCCTTATTCTTAGTGCAGGGTAGTGATTCATCATCATCACAGCCCATAAATGTCCCACTGTTGAGCTCGGGCCTCCTCCGTAATGGAAGGAAAATTAACCTACCACGCTGGTCAGACGTGTTGATATAGGGTTTTGTTCCGAGTTTTCCTTTCCTCGCATAGATGTTATATGCGTTTTATATCCCTTAGTCGTCTCGTACGATCACCCACAGGGAAAATATGGGATGATGAATAGTATTCTTACTTCGTCACCACACGGATAAGTGACGTAATCACGGGTAGTGATTATTATTAAAAAAAATCCCCTCTCACTTTAGAGGAGGCTCGAATCCAGAAGTGGGAAGTATGTGAGCTGAGTATATAACCTGATATCTAGACACAAAAAAGAATTTTTAAACTTCTTATTATTCCAATTATTTGTCCACCAAAAAAAAAAAAAAAAAAAGGTCAAGCAGTTTGTTGTTCACTTCCTTTAAACATATTGTAAAAGTTATTAGTTTTATGATCAGCCGTCTGCCTGACGTTGACTCTCCTTGGGAATATTATTGTTGATTGGACGGCATTAGTGAAGTTGGCTCTGTTGTCATATTTTACGTCTTTTTTATTGCATGAGGTGGCAAATGAGCATGCAGCACACCTGATGGTAAGTGTCACTGCCGCCCATGGGCCTTTGCAATACCAAGGCTATAGCTAGACCGCTGCCTACTAATACAAACCCCAAACCCACCCAGTTGGGTTTGGGGTTACGTACGTTACGTTAAAAGTAAAGGTTGGCAGTATTCGTAGCTGCTATCACGCAGCAGAACTTTTAATCTTTTAACATTTAAAAGTGAAGTTATGAAAGTGGAAGGATGTAGGTACCGGGGAAGACCGAGACTCACCTACCTAGATCAGATTGGTCACGTACTGAAGGAAGGTGGAGTCAAGAGTCTCCGAAACCGGCGAGCGTGTACGAAGAGAATTATGAATGTTGAGGAAGCGAGTGAAGTATGCAAGGACAGAGTTCTCTGGCACTCTGTTGTCTTTGCCTACCCTGCAAGGGATATGGCGTGATGATATTGTATGTGTGTGTGTGTGTAACATTTAAAAAAATAGGGAACTTTTTATGTGATGTTATATTTTTATTTAATTTTGATTTTCTATTTTTAAACTGTAAAAAGAAATTAGGGTACTCCAGCTATTTTTAATTTGTTGTACCTTTTTTCAAATTTTAAAAATTTTACTGTTTTACCGTAATTGTAAAGATAGAAAACTTGTTCGCACACTTTGGTTAGTTATCTACATAAGGACTGTTATTGGAAATGAATATTTTTAAACTAGATACGTCATTTATAAAAACCCGATTACGAGCAAAAAATAATTGTCACAAGTGGGATGACAATAATTTTTCGCTCGTAATCGAGTTTTTATAAATAATCAAGCATATTAAATGCTAAATTTCAGTAATTTGTATGTCATTTAATTACATTTATATTTAAAACTGATTGTAGCTTCATAAAGTATAATTGTCTTAATTAATCGATTGAACATCGATTTCTTCTAATCGATGATCAATAGATCCTTTAAGACAACTAATTATTTATACTTATAGAAATTAAGTCTTTCGCTGTCACTTTTAGACGAAGACTTCCCCTAAAAAATAAGGGAAAGTGCTATTGGGTAGTGTACTTTATTACACGAAGAACATTCATTTAATTATTTATATTTAATATCAAAATCTTGAGTAGAAGTATTTGAAAAACAATCATGATAACAATTATAATAACCTCTGGACCTGTTATTATCACCCTGTGAGATTTACGTAAAGTTTAGTAGAATATTATATGGCTGTTTAAGCTCTTTTAATATAAAAAAATATATATTATACGATAATAAAGATCATCACCATACAAAAAAAAAATACTACATATGCCTCTTTTTATTTACTACATATGTCTCTTTTTCTCTATGGCAACAATTCATAATGTATTATATATGCCACATTGAATTATAAACTGGGTAAAATATGATCTTGAGAGTCTGAAACTTTGAAATTTTACAGCCTGTAATGTATATCAATGTCATCGTTCAGCATGTTGTTGTCTATTGTTGGACTTAGGCTTACCCTTAAATGAGAGGATGGTGCCGTAATTGCCACGGTTGGTAGGCGAATTTTTACGATGCGCGCGCACACCGTTACCAAAAACCGACACCCTGAAGTTAGCTATAGTCAACATTTTAGTGTTTTCACTAGATAATGCGTTATAATAAAACTTTCAATGTATTAAATACCTTTTTTTCTATTGTTAGTGTCGTTTTTTCTACAAACGTAGAATAAGGCGAACGATAAAATTTTGAAAAGATTTTTATCTTGTTACGCCAAAGATGTATAACTTCTAACGCGTGTACATAAGTACACACACATTTTTTTATTTCAAGGATAGAGTAGGTACTTACTGATTTGGTAATACCCTCAGCCGACCTTTACAAGACCATTGTATACTTATTCTAACGCCACACGGGAATTTGTATCCAAAAATACAAATAATTTCGTATGGCTTAATCAAAAGTTTAAATCATTTGATTTTTTTGATAGATTATTTATATTTACTCTCTGGACAAATCTCGCTTGAAACATGCAGGGGCGACTGAGGGTGGCGTGCGGCTCCATGACCTTCTTACCTCCCTATCGGTATTACGTTTAACCATTAATCTTTTGGCTATGATAACGTGAAACAGATCTGACAATCGAACCAGATACAGCGTTTCATCTAGATTAGATCGCCCCATTATATTTAGCCTCCTTGGATTTGTCCTGACAAGTACTACATCTCTGAAGTGATTAGAATCTGATCATTGACTGGGATGTTGGCGATAGTAACGACAAAACAAAACAAGATAAACCGCATCGTATTAAAGCCTGGATTTATGTCGATAACAACCTGTAATTATGTCGATAACGACCTGTAATCTCAGATGGTGACTAAAATGTATCAATTAAAGTAGAAACAATATTTAAATTTAAAGAATATATATAAATGGTTTTTTTTATAGATGTGAAATAATACTATTTTTACGGATTTCTACGTGTTTTTTTAGGGTTCCGTACCCAAAGGGTAAAAACAAGGCCCTATTACTGAAACTTCGTTGTCCGTCCGTCCGTCTATCACTATGCTGTATCTCAAGAACGGTGGTAGTTAGACGATAGTTAGACGCTTTAAATATTAACAGAATATTTAGTTTTATGTTCTATTTAAATATAATTAATTAAAATAAAATAAAAAATTAAGGGGGCTCCCATACAATAAAAGAGGTTTTCGTCGTTTATTTATATATAATGGTACGGAACCCTTCGCGCGCGAGTACAACTCGCAGTTGCCCGATTTTTATTTTTGTTTTCAAAATACAAAAATCCATAGAAGTACAGGTGTAACTGACCGCTCGAAGAATTAGCACGTTGAAGTGACAACCGGCAGACCAGAACCGACAGCCGACGACCTCTCAATAGGTGGACGACATCTTGCAATTCGCAGAAGGCTGTTGGATGCACTGGACAGTTCTGATTGGCAATCTCGTGGGGAAGTCTAAGTCAACAGTTAACGTTTATGAGATGATAGATGAAACGTGATTGTATTCGCATTTTACTTTTCTGACTTGTTCATGTAAATGAGCGTCGGTTAAACTGGCCTTATTTTTAGGTCTTCTCTAGTTAAGGTTTCATATAAGAAAGGCAATTGATCATGAAATTTAGTCTTGACTCTTTGATTATCTCTTTTCATCTATCATCTGTGTAAAATTTATGTCCATCTCGACTTCCACTACACTGTTGTTCTAACACGCTCGTGTAAACTGCTTAAATTATTATTTTCCTTTCTGTCCTATCTTATGTGTGGTGATGAAAAAAGAATGCTATTCGCTATCTCATTTCTTGCTTGATGGTAATTATAAAAGATGACTAAGGGACGTTAGCAGATAATATCACCGCAATTGAAGGGAAACACGAATTAAAACTATACCAATACGTCTGACCAGCCTGGTATAGTAGAATAATATCATCCTCAATATAGCAGAGATTCCATCAGTGGGACATAGATGAACTGAATTATAATTAAATGATTTCCGTGTGGTGACGGAGTAACAATACTGTTCACCACCCCGTATCTTACCCGTGGGTAATCGTACAAGACGACTAAGGGATATAAAACGCATATAACATCAATGCGAGATAAGAAAAATTCGAAACAAAACTCTATACCAACACGTCTGACTGGCGCGGTATAGTAGGTTAATTTCCCTCCCATTACGGAGGAGGCCCGAGCCCAACAGTGGGAAATTTATGGACTGTGATGATGATGATGATATCCGTATATTATAAACATTAAAGAAAATAAACTCAGAACATTCATTTATGGATCGTTCAAATAATTATGTGAATCGTATCCACGACCTTCAGCATGGGAGGTAGTTCCTTCGATCACTACGCCATCTATATAATTGGATGCAACTATAACAACTTGCTCTTGGCCTCACGCTGAGTCAAGTCACCTAACTTAATTGCTAAAGTATAATCCGTCGCTGTAAATGCTCGTGACTTGTAAACTTTACTCGGAATCCATGCCCATTCCGTCTCTCCTTTGTGCTTCACGCTGAGGGCTAAGCGGCTGATTCGCGGGAACGGGTCAACTCGGCTCAAGGTCAACTAAGATGAACAAAAATGTTGTGGAGACGAATTGCATAATGAAAATTAGTTACATATAATAGAATAATTTTCTTTTTGTACTGGCATTGAATGTGTATTAAAATGTGGGTAAAACTTTTAATAACTGATACTGTAGCGGGTAGATATATAAAAAAAAATATTTGTAATAACGATGACTTATTGGACGTGAGACACCTTAATCCTCCGCTGAACATGATCACTGTAAAGTGTTCGCAACGTCGGGAAATTAAAAGTCAAATACAAACGCGATAGAATCCTTAAAAATAGTTTTATTTCATATGTGTAATATTCGCGTAAACATTGGAAATCATTATACATATAAATAATGTTACAATTTTAACTAGATTCAAGTCCGTAGTTAGTGATATATTTTTATCCTTATTTCAAAAGTGTCCTTTTTTTGGCAGGCTTACGGTCAGGACTCACCTCGCCATTCCGTTCGGGACGACTGAAGGACTGCGTGCGACCCTATAAACCACCGTGTTCTCTGCCGATCGCCATTTGAATGATCATTTGGTGCTAGCTAGTCAGCAGTCTAGTTAAAATGTTTACCATTAAGAGTGCTCGTTTATCACCAAGAGCAATATAAAAACCTGGGCAAATTTCATCTGATGCCGTCTGGTCATTAATCACATTTCCAGGAAGGTTTGAGGTCAGTCATAAAAATATTGGCAACATTTTTATAATGTTTATGATGGAAGTACAGTATATATTGAATCGACCTCAAGTAACTGGGGTAAGAGAAGAATGACCATCATTCTTCTCTTATCATGATGATGATTAAAAGGAAATAATAAATTATATCTAATATTAATATGTCATCTTCCTCCATACAGTGCTATCAGACTGACGTCTGGGGAGTGATGAGGGAGTGACTGCAGAGATGACTCTCTGCAGTCACTCCCTGTCTGTCCATGTCATACCTCACGCAGTCCATCCATCTTTTCTTTGGTCTTCCTTTACCCCTAAAGCCTTCAACATTCATATTTAAAACTTTCCTCACAACATTACTTTCATCCCGTCTCATCACATGTCCATACCATGTTAACCTTTCACTCCTTAACTTTTCCGTCACTGACGCTACTTTCAAACTTCCTCTTATATGCTCATTTCTTATTTTATCCCTCTATTTATTAATATTAATATGTATCATCAAAATTTCACAATAATCAAAGTTTGGTAGCAGGCTTGACTATGGCAGTTGGTGATTCACTTTGTTCATCAAATCAAAACTATATAATTTTTTACATAAAATTATTGTTTTATTTGTACTGGTAATGAATTTACACCAAAATATAGGTCAAAATTGGTAATATAATAGTGGTAGGAACTACGCTGTGCACAGTTCTCTTTCTACAGCCGCGGGCCGTCCGTCCGGGGTAATGGGGTAGTACCACACTCTCGCAGATCATCGACGCTAGAGTAATAACAATGTTCTATTGCGCTTCGTTCGGTGACCGAGAGAGCCGGAAGCCCAACTGGGGTGAGTTTTGGATTTGTATTGATAGGCAGTGGCCTATAGCTAGAGAACCGTCCATAGCGTGGTCCTACCACTATTAAAAAATCTACATATTTACTGGTTAAAATATTTGGACTTAATTACATCAACAGAATTGAACATAATTGCTTGTTGAGCTCGTAAAAATCTGGAAGGGCGTCACTAGGAGAGCGGGCAACAACTTACTCCTGTGAAATGTATAACACCTCATTGTGATCGCCAATCCACCTTTTCAGCGTGATGATCATGGCATTATTTCATTATTGAAGGGAAATCCAGTAGTGGGCGATGATACACTAAATAATGGTGATGATTATATGTATATCAAAATATCAAATATCTACTATGAACTATTTAAGAACAGTTGTGATAAATTTGAAAAACTCGATTTTATTTTGGAATAATTCCACCACAGATTCCCATTATTGTAATTTCTGTAGACCAGAACTCATAAAGGTCTCCATAAATTATATCAAGGTTTAGCCTTCACTTCTGCGATATGCTTTTAATTGTCTTTGGATCTGCAACAAATTTAATTAGAAAAATCAAAAAGGAGGAGTTGGAAAAGAATGAATTCACTTACCTTCTATGAAATTCAGGAATTAGGTACTGTAGCAGATTTTTAGTACCAATCACTGACGATCAGTGTAATGGATTTCTTTTTAAAATTGATGAGTTTTAAATCTTAAGCTCCCAAATCGTTCTTTGAGGTTGAATAGATCTAGTTTCAGTAGTTTACTTAAAAGGTGTATAGTGGGAATGTGATAGAATAAAGATTTCGTGCTACTCTGATGTAGCTTGGGCGGACGGAAATTGACTCCTCAGATCTAGACGTAACGTATGTCTCGCAAACAACTAAACAAGCTTCCAAAACAAAATTTATATTTCATACACTGTTAAAAATATTCTAAATATGAAGGTTTCTTTGCAGCAAGATTTATTCATTTTACAAAGCCATTGGCAACACTTGGGGCGTATAATGACAGAGAATGAATAAAAAGAGCCCCATCTTTGTTTTGCTTTCATATATCATACAAATCTAATAATGAGTTAATAACATTTATTTGCACCTAGGGGAATAACACATGCCACAAAATATTGTAAACTCAAGTGAAAAATAAGTATAAAAAAAAAATCCGACTGCTGTGCAAAAATATTTTTGTGCTTGCTCTTTAGTTTGATAAGCCACTACAGAGGATTTTTGTCAGCTCGCTCTATTAAAAAGTGTAATCCCTTATTTTTATTATTTTAAGAATTTTATATATACCTTTGATGACGTCAAGGCAAATCTAATTCGTCTTGGTCGTCTTATCACCTCATAAACATCCCACTGCTGGCCTCGAGCTTCCTCCATACTGAGAAGGGAATCGACTTACTATACCACGTTGGTCAGACGCGTTTTACAATAAGCTTCTTCTTTTGCAGAGATGTTATCTGCTTGTATCTTTAAATCGTCTCTTACGATCGCTCACGAGCAAAAAAGGTGGTGGTGAATTGTGTTCTTACTCCGACTTTCATTCTTGAAAATCTAATAAGTTATCTTTCATTTAAATCGGTTTAATCGTTCAGTAATTGCAAGAATACAGAAATGGACTAACATGTGATAATTAGTAATATATAAATGGTAATAACCAATTACAATTACTCATCTCTTTTCATCATCTCAGCTCATATATGTCGCATTATTGGGCTCGAGCCTCCTCCATAATCAGAGGGAAAGTGACCTGCTATCCCACGCTGATCAGACGTTGGTATAGCGTTTTGTTTCGTGTGTTCCTTGTCTTGCATAGATGTTATATGTGGTTTATATCCCTTAGTCGTCTCTTACGATCACCCACGTGTAAGATATGGGGCGGTGAATTGTATTCTTACTTCGACACCACACGGAAAGTGATAATTACTAAAATATATATATTATTAAAAAAAAATTGCTGAAATGTATATATATACTCACAACTCTCGAACAATTGCATCAAATTTGATAATTCTTATTTTGTGTTCGTTATTTGTCAGAATAAGGTGTGTATAAAAGGAAATAAAAAAAACTAACAGATTTTTTGAAATCTCATAATATGAAAAGTGAGTAAGTGACTGAGGCAGAAAGCTGTTAGTTATCTTCTTCTTCTTCCTATGTATTGGCAATCAGCTACATATACGAGCTATTGGTGCCAGTGTCAAGTTATAAATATTTTCACGTTTTTAGTCTTTCAAGTCAGTCGTTGTCTAAGTCAAATTGTCACCATTAATAGTGCAATGGCCACACTGTTAATGGTATCTTGTGGGAATTTTGATGGAAAACGAAAACGTTGTAAAGCACTTTTATATGATATTCACTACATCCCAGTAGTTCCGCACATCACATTACATAAAATGCCATCAAAATGATCTAATATAACACGTTAAAACACTAAGATATCGAATATAATACAAGAGCACCACATGACGTTTTCAAATTCCCGTCAAAAGTCCCTGTTAGTTCATCAACATTTTAATCTTCAACATTTTAACAAAATAATGACAGATTGACGTTCAGTTTTTGAGCCAGTAGATGAGAACGTCAGAAATATTGACATTATGGAAAGATGGAATATCCTTTTTTTTATGGCATTCGGTGGCCAGTAGCACACCTAATGGCTCACCATTAGGTGTGCTACTGGCTCGTAACACTTATGTTAATGCCGCCTATGGACCTTTGCAATACCAAGGATATATGTAACTACGCCGCTGCCTACAAATAGAAACCCCAAACCCACCCAGTTGGACATCTGGTTCTCTCGCTCACCGAACGAAGCGCAATAGCACATTGCCATTACTCAGACGTCGATCTTCTGCGAGAGTGTGGTACTACCCCGGACGGACCGGCCCGCAGCTGTGGACAGAGAACTGTCAACAGCGTGGTCCTGCCATTATTAAACCACCATATGATAGATAAATAGTAATGTAATCTAGTAAAGCTGCAAGAATAGCTAAAAGGTTATATTTAATACGTGCAGATAAATCAATTTCGATGCTTTTACTCGAAACTTTTCTCATGGTTGGGCACTTTTTTAATTTCTAGTTTCAACCTTCATTTTTAATTTTGTCCTTGGTTTTATTACTGGTATATTATAAACTATTATTATATAACAAAGTAGCTTTAAATAAATAAACTTGTTATTTAGCACAATTAATTAGATTATGTCAAACAATTATTTAGAAATTACCGAGTCATTACTAACGTGGTTTAAGTGTTTACTTAAATTAATTAAGAATAAACACGTATCACGTTTAAATTACTGAAATTTAGCATTTAATATGCTTAATTATTTATAAAACTCGATTACGAAGTGAAAAAAGTTTTCAGTAATTTAAATAACAAGGTTTTGTCATCGTTTAATACAATTCTAACTGTAAAGTTTTAAGTATTAAGCCTATAACAATGTGTAAACATTGTCGGGTAGATAGCATACCGTCACCTTAAGACGTAAATAAGATACGAAGTGAAATTTGCATGTCCTACAATTAGTCACGGTGGTGTAATGGCAGCACGATTGGGCCGCAATCCCAATAGGCGCGGGTTCGAATCCCGCTTGTGACGTATCACGTTCCTTGATGAGTTAATTGACAAAACAAAATTTAACAGTTGTATATAAAACTTGTAGTTTTTGTATTATTATTATTTTCATATTTTTCAAACTGTGGCACGCGGCATTTAGGGGAATTACGAAGCCTAATTCAGTGGGTTGCCAGCGAAAGGATAAAAGCGAGCGTTTCTAGTTACTATGCTATAATAAAATACAATTTTAGTGAGAAGGATGGACTTATTTTCACGGGAGCAAATCCCGTGACTATGAACACTGAAAAGTGTTCGAAACATCGAGAAATTAAAAATCAAATACAAACCAACAGAATTCTTAAAAATAGTTTTATTTGAAATGTATAATACATACATACCTATCTTCACGCCATATCCCTTGCAGGGTAGGCAGAGAGAACAGAGTGCCAGAGAACTCTATCTCTGCATACTTCACTCGCTTCCTCAACATTCATAATTCTCTTCATACACACTCGCCGGTTTCGGAGACTCTTGACTCCACCTTCCTTTAGTACATGACCGATCTGGTCTAGGTAGGTTAGTCTCGGTCTCCCTCGGTACCTACCTCCTTCCACTTTCGCATGAAATGTATAATACTCGCGTAATAATCAGAAATAGGATTTTTTTTAAAATTAAGTTCAACTTTTGAGATGTATAGTAGTTCTAACTTCCTATCTATTATATATTTCTTGAATATTATTACTCTCAAAGATCTGCATTATTTGCAGAGTGTAGGCTATTTGATTTTTGCAATCAATGTACTTATCCACAGCAAAAAAACTTACAAATATATGCATTGAAATCTCGAATTTTGTTTATTTTTAGACTTTCCTTACTAGAATTTTGAACAAAGAAGTTAAGGAATGAACGCTTGATCTGGTATGGACATGTGATGATACGAGATGGAAATCATGTCATCAAGATGGATGGACTACGTGAAACATGACATGGATAGACAGGGAATGATCACAGAAATTACGTCTAATAGAGTTGTATAGGAGATGAAATATAACGTGCCTTGTCATACGTAGGTCCACGTCGTAATTTGTAAGACGATTGGAATGGATTACCAATAGATGTGGGTTCAAACCCCGCTTGTTGCAATTATTTTCACTCATAAAAGTAGTTTATATAAACTCATATATTAAAAAGTATAATATATACTCATATAATAAAAAGTATTGGTGTAAAGATGCGAAAGGGAATGCTCCGATGGTTCGGACATGTGGAAAGAATGCCGAACGAAAGTCTGGTTAAGAAGATATACAATGCGAAAGTGGAAGGATCTAGGTACCGAGGGAGACCGAGACTAACCTACCTAGACCAGATCGGTCATGTACTGAAGGAAGGTGGAGTCAAGAGTCTCTGAAACCGGCGAGCGTGTATGAAGAGAATTACGAATGTTGAGGAAGCGAGTGAAGTATGCAAGGATAGAGTTCTCTGGCACTCTGTTCTCTCTGCCTACCCTTCAAGGGATATGGCGTGATGATATGTATGTATATATATAATAAAAAAAATGTAATATAGATTAGTAGTTTCATAGTAGATCTCTGTTCCCAAGTCAATATTAACCAATAAGTATTTACATACACGCACACATACAAAACTCATCTGTGATGTATCTGTGTGCGTGTGTCGTACACACTGCACAAGAATGCAACGCGTTGTTGACACAGCCAACTTCGATATTCCTTTATTTATTGCTATAAAAACCCTTTGACTAGTATCTAGTGGAAAATTAACTTTATTTCTATCAAATCAAAGTTAAAATTGTTATATCGCTTCCAAATCTCACGACGTTTTTCTATTCAAGTTTGATATATAACATAATAATTAATTATGAAATGTATTTATGAGAGGATAAGATTAGTTATTCATTGGAATATATATGGATTATATGTCCAATTGATTTTGTGATCGTTACGAGGTATATTTAAATAAGGATTTATGCGTAACGTCTGGCGTTTTGGCGAGATCTGCGGATAAAGGATCGCTAATAATATAAAAAAAAGTCCAAGATTCTGTATCAGATTGCGAATTTTGGGAGCTACAATGGGTAACGGCAGACAAACTGTGATGTATCGCCTCTTTAATAGTGTTGACAGGCTGTTTTTTTTTCTATGTCTGATTATTAACAGTTTTAAGAAAAAAATGTTGTTTTTTTTTATAGTTATGTCTGGTTGAAACCATTTGAATCTTGTTTAAGAAAATGATTTAGGTACTACGATTGCCTAAGGTCTTGTGATTTCTTTTTTATTTGTTTGGGATGTTTTCTCGGAAGGCAAATATGTTTTTGTATGACATATTTGCATGAAGACAAATAATTAGCTGTGTAATTATTTGCCTTCATACAAATATTTTTTTTCTGTGGCGACGGTAAGAATACTATTCACGACCTTCTATCTTGCCCGTGGGTATCGTAAAAGAATACTAAGGCATAAAATATGCATATAAGATATATGTAAGAGAAGGAAATATCCACATAAATCCCACCACCTCTGGTGAGCGTATTGTAGTAGGTTAATTTACTTCCCAAGGAGGAGCAGTAAGACCAAACAGTGGGACGAATATGGGCTAAAATGATAATGATAAAGATACAAATATTTAATATACCTTTTAATTTTTCTTGTCTATTTTATTTTGTGTGGAAATTGAACCAATAACAGTCGTTACATATACAGACGTACAGTCAATATATTGAAAAGAATAAAGCAGATGTTTTTTTATTTAATTTTATAACAGTAAGCATACAGGTAATACAACATTCATTTATATTTATTGTTAAATATCAAAACCACAGATAAAACTCGCTCGTCTACATACCATGGAACCTGTCCGTCTGTCTGTCCACCGCGTCCTTAATTAATGACAATCACTATGACCAGATGCAGACTCCTTGAGAGTAGGTCTTTTTTTTTTAATAAATAAAATTACAAAAGTTATTTGTTGATAAACTTTTTAGGTAGATTACATTTTACGAGCGTTTAATTTGACACGCATTTTTTTTTTACGATGCGTTTGATAACTTTGGTACACATTTTTTTTTTTTGAAAAGGTTACAACTTTCGTTAAAGAAATAATTCTTATATTGAGAAAGACTTTATAACTATAGAATTAACTAACACAAATTACTATCCGTGTGGTGACGGAGCAAGAATACAATTCACCACCCCCTATCTTACCCGTGGGTGATCGTAAGAGACGACTAAGGGATATAATAAAACATATAACATCTATGCTAGAGAAGGAACACTCGAAACAAAACCCTGTACCAACACGTCTGACCAGCATGGTATGGTAGATCAACTTCCCTCATATTATGGAGGCTCTAGCTCAACAGTGAGACATACATGAGCTGAGATGATGATGAACGCATATTTCTGTTAGACTCAGAACAACCATTTGCGGATCGCACAAGGTATTGCTTATTTGTGGTAAGCTATGGTCTGAACACTTTCTACTCGTTCTTTCCGGGGCAAAGGGGCAGCGTGAGATCCCATAACCCATCGTATTCCCTTCCCATTAACATTGGACTGGCCACTGCTACCAATTCCTTAATGGCAGAGGACAAAGTATTGTTTAGAATCGGAATCCAACCCACGACACTGGCACGTTAGGTCGGTATAATACGCCATCTATGCAGTCACATTTTAGTAATTTAAGTTGGACTATAGTAAGAATTGCAATTAAGATTCAAGGTAAGCCATAAACCAAGAAGGGATAGAGTCATAATCACCGCGCTTAGCTAGCGGGTTGGCAATTAGTGATATAAATGTCCACGAAGAGCTCTCCTGCTCGTTCTCCTCTCAGCTGGTTATAAAACAACTTCCACGACGAAGTTAGGAGTCATAACATAATGCATTCTAAATCCATCATCATATAAAAATCAACTAAAATAGAAATAAATAACTAATCATTATTATCATCATCTCAGCTAATATAAGCCCCACTACTGGGTTCGAGCCTCCTCCATGATAAGAGAGAAATTAACCCACTGTTCCACACTGGTCTGGCATGTGAGCATATGTTTTTATTATTTCTTTCCCTATCTTTAGATATTATACACTATTTATAAATACCCGATACGAAACGAAAAATGATGTCACAAGCGGGGTTCGAACCCGCACCTATTGGGAATCCGGCCCAACCGTGCTGCCACTTACACCATCGTGAACTATTTTAGGACATGCAAATTTCGAATCATATTATATCTTACGTCTTCAAGGTGACGTATGCCATCTATCGGACAATGTTTACACATTGTATAGACTTAATACTTCAAACTTTACAGTTAGAATTGTATTAAACGATGACACAACCTTGTTATTCAAATTACTGAAATTTTTTTATTATACACTAATTTTATCCCTTAGCCCACCCACGGGTAAGATAGTGAGTAGTGAATTGTATTCTCAATTCGTCATCATACCACAGAGAAATAGCATGGTAAGCAACTAAGATTATTCTATTTCTATAGTTACATATTCAACCCTGAGGGGTTAATTGGAGGAAAGATGTCAAATTTCAAGGTAATTATAGGTTTGGTTACAAATAGTAGTTTACAAGTACAATACGAAAATTTATTCATTATGGTGTGTTGTTGACCAGGCCGATCACGGATGTCAAGGAATCGGTGCCAGTGGTCGGCCCGATCGCGATGGGAAGGCAACACGGTCCATCCGTGGGCTCAGACGGAATGAGCTGGCCAGGCCATAGTCTGCTAAAAAAACGTGTAATGTTGTTTTTTTTATTGCGTATGGTAGCAAACGAGCAAGCACAATTGGCGATAAGTGTTACTACCGCTCGTGGACGTATGCAATACCAATGATAAAGCTAGGACGTTGCCTACCAACCCACTTAGAAAGTTGGACATCCTATAAGTACATTGCTACTCCCACCGATGACAAAGATCGGGTACCGGTGGCCCGCTCGCAAGGCGAAGAGAGGTTTTTGCAGTGTGGGTCTATGGGGTTGCGCGCCGCCTCTTCCGTCGCCCCGGACCGATTTGTCCATAGCCAACCGCAAAAAAAAACTACATTGCTACTTCTCAGATGTCGATTTCCTGCGATAGTGTGGTACCTACTACCCAGAATGGGCTGACCCGAGGCTGTAGGCAGAAAACTGTCAACAGCGTGGCCCTACCACTGTTACGGTTTATTTTCCACTTTAAGAATATGATTTACCTATTTTTTGTTTTTTTTTTTAATTTTTTTTTTATTTATTATATCAGAAAAGATGGCGTGATAGCAATGAATTGTAGCTACTTACCTATACGCAATAAGTATATTTCACCATCATCACAGCCCATAAATGTCCCACTGTTAGGCTCGGCTCCTCCATAATGGGAGGGAAATTAACCTACTATACCGCGCTGGTCAGACGTGTTGGCATAGGGTTTTGTTTCGAGTTTTCCTTCTCTCACATAGATGTTATATACGTTTTATATCCCTTAGTCGTCTCGTACGATCACCCACGGGTAATATATGTGGTGGTGAATAGTATTTTTATTCCGTCACCACACGGAAAGTATATTTAATTACTAAAAATTATATTTAAGATTTATAGAAGTTACAAGAAGCTATCAAATGCACCTAGAATTAGACCGTTTTGAGTGACGTTCTAGTGAAAAGACCTATGTTCGACAGTGGACATTGATTGACTGATTAATTATGATCTGCGAGATTTTGGCGGCAATATGAAAGTGTCATGTGGTGGTATTGTATTATAATCGATATTTTAATGTTTCAATGTGTTATATTAAATAACTTTGACATTTTATGTAATATGATGTAAAGGAAATGCTGAGATGTAGTGAATACCGTATTTACTACATCCATATTGCCATAACACTGTTGAAGGCGATGATTAGACTTAAAAACGCTCAATGACTAATGCTAGTGCCGCACCTGCGTGTATCGTCCCGAAGTAATGTGTGGCGAAGCTTCGTATGTTTTGTACACTAGAAAGTTATCGCGATAATACTGTGGTCATATTAGCGACTTTGCTTCGTCATATAAGCTTCGTGACGATACACGCAGGTGCGGCTCTAGAATTACATTAAGAGACTAAAGACGTGAAGAAAATTGTAACTGGCCACTGGGAACAATGGCGTATATGTAACTGATTGCCACACATAAAAAGAAGAAAAGAAAGTATGAAAAAAAAGAAAAATAAAAGGAAGTATGCAAGAATAGAGTTCTCTGGCACTCTGTTCCCTCTGCCTACCCTGCAAGGGATATGGCGTGATGATATGTATGTATGTAAAAAGAAGAAGAAAAATATTGTGATTTACGTATGAACGTTTAATAGTAAGTTTTCATAATAATGGTACCTATGTACAAATATAAAAAATATATAATGACTTCTAATGTTTATGCGAGTATTACACATTTGAAATAAAACTACTTTTACGAATTCCATCGCGTCAGAACGCGATAGAATCCGTAAAAATAGTTTTATTTCCAAAGATCAATAATACTTTAAAATAAACAAAATTATAAACTAAATATAATGTGTACCAGATTACGAAAACAAATTCTCATCTTCGATTACAAAATAAAAATTCCAGATCCTACGCCAACATCGTCTACTATACAGATAAACAGGTTATGTAAATTCTACGTACGTCCAACGAAAACGAGAGTATATCTAAACTATCATGAGTCTAAAAAACACTTTCATTAAAGCTTTCCCACCAAGATTCGACCACTAAACCCGTTTAGATACCATCACATCGAAAAAAAACATTATATTAATTTGGGATCCTCACAAAAAACGACGATACGAACAAAAAAGCTAATGGCCAAAAAAGATAAAAAAGGTTCGATCTTTAAAAAGTATAAAAAATAAAAAAGCGCGCCAAAGAAAGGGTTAGGTTGCTACAGGTTTATTTCATTGTTGCTTACTCTGTGCTTTTTATCTGTATTCAGAAATGACATTCTTGATAATCTCATCATCATTATTCTACATCTCGCTTTTGGGTACAAAACTATCACATTTTGAAAGTAAACCAATTGTTTTATTTTCATTCATAGTTTATTGACGACTTTCGGTTACTTTCGGCGGGAACAGAAAAGCGTTATTTGGTGTTCATGTATTATATTCAATATCTAAGTTTTAACGTGTTATATTAATTAATTTTGACGCAATTTTATGTAATATGATGCGGAGGAACTGCTCGGGTATAGTAAATATGATATAAAAGTGCTTTACAAATGATTTCGTTTTTCACTCAAATTCCCAAAAGGTACTATTAGCAATGGCGCCATAGCACTGTTCATTGAAGGCGATGATGTAACTAACGAACAATGAATAATTTAAAGAAACTAAAGATTTGGAGTATATAATACTTTATGAAGAAAATTATAATTCAATACTGACATAATAGGTCCGTATTAGTAGCAGTTTGCCAATACAGAAAAAAACGTAGACTCTGGGAGTGTCAGCAGCCCAACACAAACCTACAAATTCACTTCACTTCTTCGTTTTATTTCGCTGAATGGGCACCTTATTAACATTTATTATATTTCGTTTTACTTTTTTGCGTTGTATTTATAGTTAAATTTAGCTAATATTTTAATTTTTGTTATAAAATCTTTATTTTATTCGACTTATTGTAATATCTAAATTTAAGCAAGTATCAGTAAATAGTTTTAACGTAATTTGGTTAATTTCTATTATATGAATGTCCATACATATGTTCAACAGTGGAGATCGACAAACTAATTCTCAACATCTAAGCGTATATACCCCCCCACTCACTGCTGATTTGAAACTTCGTTCACATCATCATCATCGTTACCATCATCAACTTCTACTTATCTCTATTACTTAGGATCGGCGCAATATATACTCATTTTATTCTACATATTGCAAAAGTTATTGACAATAATTTTATAACTGGCTTGTTTTTTGATATCAACTCTCATTAATGTAATTGTTGACTAGACGGTATCAGATGGAATTTGAAAACTCTTTGATACACCTCCATGATAGGAAGGAAAGTAAGCTACTATATTGCGTTGGTTAGATAGGGTTTTAGAGTTTGTTGTTTTTTAGAGTTTTATTTCCAATTTTTCTTCACTTGCATAAATATCATATGTATTAAATCCCTTAGTTGTCTTTTTCGATACTTATGGGCAAGAAAAGGAGTGATGATTTTTATATTTATTCCGTTACCCCACGGTAAGAGCAATCTAAGCAAAATAAGACATAAGATTGACGGATTGCAAGAACATAACGACTGTACAGATGTATCACGCCAGTATCGTGAGTTTAATTCTACGTAGGACTTTACGATCCCATATTTTTTTTCTAATTTTAGGTGTAACTTGTGTCTCTTAATTATATGTTTAAGTTCCCCAAAAAACAATTTTTATTTAATAACTAATACTGTAGCGGGTAGTTATAAATATCTGTAATAACAATGACTTGTTGGACGTCAGACACCTTAGTCCTCCCGTAACTATGAACGATGTAAAGTATTCGGAACAAAAATTAAAAATTAAATACGTGCGCGATAGTAGAAAATAATTTTATGTCAAGGATTGTTTTCTTAGTGCAAGGTGTCTGTAAAAAAATGTATATGGGCGCTTCTATAATTACTGAATTAAAATAAACATTGTAGAACATTGCATTTTATTTTTATTGTATGGAATGTGGTCCAAGATCGAAAGTTGCAAGCCTATTTATAGTAAACGAGATTCTGTACCGTTGTTAGGTACATTTATAGTTTTTATTAGTTTTTTTTATTATAAGAATTGATTTCATTTATATTTCCTGAATAAAATTGGTATTTTCACTATTGAATATGTCAAATGATTAATTTTAAACGAAGAAACAAAACTAACCGTAAATCGATATTAAATTTTTTTGAAATTTGAATGTGAATATTTCTATATAAACAGTCTTGCTGTGTGGTAGCGGTTACGAATACTATCAACCCTTACTTTGGTCGTGGATGTCGTAAAAGACGACTAAGAGCCTTATAACGACCTAGGCCAACTTCATCTGATGCCGTTCGGTCACCAATTGCATTCCCAAGGAGGGTTGACGTCTGGCAGGCGGCCGGTCATAAAACTATTGCTTTACAATATGTACTATGAAAGAAAAGTACATATTGTATCGACCCCAAATAATTAGGATAAGAGTAGGAGAATGATAACAAAAAAATCGGTTGATGTAAAATTTTTATGAAATTTTAATGCGACTATTTCGTTACAAACATTTTTTCAATCACTGAACAAGGATATATTCAAATTCGTCTATAAATGACGAATTTTAATTTGAAAATACGTAAAAAAATATAAATGCGAATTAAGAAACTTCCTTTTTTACTGTTTTTTTTTTCAACATCATCATTTGCCTGCCCTCTTCCCACGCTAAGTGGGGTCGGCACAACATGTTCTAGCCTTCCATACGCTTCTATCAGCCGTCATATCTGCACTTACACCTTTCATACACATATCCTCTTTCACACAATCCAGCCATCTCTTTTTAGGTCTGCCACGATTCTTCCGTCCATCTACAAACATATTGATAACCTTTCTTGTCTCACAAACCTTTCATCCCTTCTCATTACATGTCCATACCAAGACAATCTCGCGCTCCTAATCTTCTCTATCACTGGTGCCACTTTCAGACTTCCTCTAATACACTCATTTCGTATCTTATCCAATCTTATCACCCCACACATCCATCTTAACATACGCATCTCAGTAGCATGCAATCTTTGTTATTTTTTACGGATTCTATCGCGTCTGTATATAATTTTTAATTGTCCGATTTTTACTGCGTGGCTTTTTTATTTTATTTTTTAAACACCCTAACCCTTTTTTTTTTTTTTTTTTTTTTTTTCGGTGGGCTATGGACGTCGCACCCCGCCAAATCGGCCCGGGGTGACGGAAGAGGCGGCGCGCAACCCCATTGACCCACCCTGCAAGCACCTCTTCTTCGCCGTGTGAGCGGGCCACCGGTACCCGATCTTTGTCTTCGGTGGCCCGCTCGGCGGTATGCCCTCTCGGGCTCCTCTCCCGTTGACGCCCCGACAGCTTTCGCCGTCGAGGCGTCGTCTTCACGCGGTGGCCTCACGTCGGGTGACCGGACAATTCCCCGGTCCGATCACCCGAAGCCTCGGTTAGGGCGGCATCAGGCGCAGGTACTCGCGCCTGCGCCGCCCCAGCCGCGAGCGGCGGCCCGGGTCACGGGAATCCTCCCGGGCCCGTTCCGCCGCCTCCTTCTGCGAGATGACAGCCTCGCAGAAGGCGGCGACCGCGTCCCAATTCCTAACGCTGTCGACCATCGCTCGCGCAACAGCCGGCAGCGTCAGGTCGGCACCGATGACAGCGACGAGGTCACGGCGCTGCCCGTCCCAGCCCGAACATACCTCGAGCGTATGTTGCGCCGTGTCCTCGTCGCTACTACAATGGTGGCAGGACGGAGTCAACTCCCTCCGCACGACCGTGTGCAGGTACTTGCCGAAGCAACCATGCCCCGACAAGACCTGCACCAACCGGAAAGAGAGGACTCCGTGCCGCCGCTCCATCCACTCCATCAGTACGGGCCGGAGAGCCTCAACGGTAAAAACACCGTGTCTAGGCCTCTCCAGCCGCGTAGCCCAACGGGCGATGACTTCTCGGCGGGCGTCCTCGCGCCAGGTGGCTATCTCGTTAAACGATGGGGAGCCACCCTCTTCGCGCATTGAGGCAACCCGCCGGTAGAGGTCGGAGAGCATCTCCGCCTCTAGGTCCCACGGAGGTGTCCCGGCCAATAGGCACGCCGCCTCTGTCGACACCGTGCGGTACCCGCGAATGGCTCTGACCGCCATGGCTCGCTGTGGCCTCCACAGCACCGCCCTGAGCTGGGCGTTCAGAGCCCTCGCCCACACGGGTGCGCCGTACATGGCCATTGAGCGGATCACCCCCGCATACAGCCGTCGGCCCTCGAAACTGGGTCCGCCCACATTCGGCATGAGCCGAGAAAGGGCGGACGCCGCGCCGACCAGCCGGGGAGCAATTTGGCGAAAATGCTCCCGGAACCACCATCGCCCGTCGAGCACCAGACCCAAGTACCTCATATGGGCCTGGATACTGATGTGGATGGAGTTGACGACTAACGAGGCGCCAATGGGCAGCCTAACACGGGGCCCATGGAATAGCAGGGCCTCCGTCTTGTTTAGGGCCACCCTGAGCCCCAGCGCCTCGATTCGCCTGACCATCTCCTCGGTGCCGAGAGTGGCCAGGCTCGCCGCCTCTTCGAATGTCCTGCCCCGGGCTGTGACGAGCGTGTCGTCAGCATAGCAAATAACGCTCAGCCCGGGGGGGAGACTCCCTCTCAACGCCCAGTCGTACCCGATGTCCCACAGAGTCGGCCCCAGAACCGACCCCTGCGGAACACCGCACGACATGGGCGTCCGCACAATGTCCCCTGCGGGGCTCGCGTAGAGAACACTGCGCCCCTCCAAATAGTCTGCCACCAGCCGCCTGAGGTACAGGGGCACTCCATGGAACCGGAGCGCCTCCCTGATGCAGCTGAATGGCAGACTATTGAAGGCGTTGGCGATGTCCAACGACACCGCCAACAGCACTCCTTTGCCGGCGACAACCTCCGCGGCCGTCTGCCTCAGGCGTAGCAGGGCCCCGATGGTCGAACGCCCCCTCCGAAACCCAAATTGAGCGTCCGACAGATCGGGCCCCACCTCCTCCAGGTGCCGGACGATGCGGGCAGCGAGGACACGCTCCAGCAGCTTACCCACATCGTCCAGAAGCACAATGGGCCTGTAGGCCGACGGCGAATCCGGGGGCCGTCCCGGCTTTGGCAGGAGAACCAACCTCCCTTCCTTCCAGCACTCAGGGAACTGTCCAGACGTCAGACAAGCGTTGAACAGTCGCCTGAGGCGAGGTTCGAGATGCTCGAGGAGCAACGTCAACACCCGGACTGGGACTCCGTCCGGGCCGGGGGCCGTGGTGGCGGAACGAATCTTCGCCACGGCTGCCCCCACTTCCGACTCCGTCACGGGCGGAACACTCTCGACGGCCTCCCGGTCGTGATCTGGCGAAGCCATGACCGGGGGCGTGTGCTCCGACTGCTGCGGGAACAGCTCCTCGACCACTCTACGAAGGAGGTCGGGCTGGAGGGTCTCGGTGAGGGGGGGGCCCTGCGCGCGAAGCTTGTTCAGCGACGCGCGATACGGGCGACCCCAGGAAACACCCTAACCCTGCACTAAGGAAATAGCCCTTGTATTGTGGGGAACTTTACATACTCATAATTATTTATGAAAACCCGATTACGAGCGAAAAATGATGTCACAAGTGGAATTCGAACCCACGCCTATTGGAAATCCGGCCCAATCGTTCTGCCACTTACACCACCGTGAACTATTATAGGACATTCAAATTAAGTATATTAAGTATAATCGGTATTTATATAAGATTTTTTACGAAATTTTAATGCTACGTAGGTATCTTAACCATCTGTGGAGTCTCTTTCGTCCTCCCGTAATTTTATTTTAAATATTTAGTATAATTTTTGTAATTGTATAATAGCTGTATAACAGCTTGCATTGCTTATAAGTGTCGTACAAGATGACTAAGAGCTTAATATCGACTAAAAAAAAAAGAAAGATTATGTCGTATCGTATCGAAAAAGATTGTATCGTATGTATGTAATTAGTCGGGCGACTCCATCTGATATAATCTTTTTTTTTGCAGTGGACTATGGAGTTGGTCACACCCCGCCAAATCGGTCCAGGGCGACGGAAGAGGCGGCGCACGACCCCATAGACCCACCGTGCTCTCTCTTCACTGTGCAAGCGGGCCACCAGTACCCGATCTTTGTCTTCGGTGGCCCGCCCGGCGGATCTGATATCCTCTGGTCAATAATAATATTTAGTAAAAAATAGTTATATTTCAATTGTATAGAATATCTATACTCGCGTAAACATCAGAATTTATTATAACCCTTTTATTATTGTGTTTTTATTATTGTGTTATTATTCGCTTTCTTGTATGTTTTTTTTATTGCTTATAGTGGCAAATGAACAAGCAGCACATCGCGGTAAGCGTTACTGTCGCTCAAGGAACTTTGAAATACCAATGGTAGAGCTAGTCAACTCTGACGTTAATTTTCTGCAAGTGTGTGGTACTTACCTAGGATGGACCGGCCAGCGGCTGTAGACAGGAAACTGTCAACTATTTGGTTCTATCACTACTAAAATGTCTGTCTGGTTGAATTTTTTAATTGATTTTAAAGTAACTTCTCGATGAGCTAGATACTTGAAATATGAATCATAGCATTGAAGTGGACGATAATGCTTAAAAATGTATAAAAAGAAGAACATAAAAATATAATAAAAACATAAAGTATTTAAAATTAATTCCAAAATTTCATTCGCCTAACCCTAAAAAGATCCATAAAAAGTACGAAAATCCGCAGAAAAACGGGTGTAACCGACATGGCAAAAAGAATTAGCACGCTAAAGTGGCAATGGGCAGGCAACATCGCTCGACGAACCGATAACCGGGAAGAAAACTTCTCGAGTGGCGACCATGTATCGGACGTCGCAAGGTTGGTCGCTCCTCCACCAGGTGGACCGACGAACTGGTGAAGATTGCTGGGCGTCGTTGGATGCGGGTGACACAAAACCGCACTTTGTGGCGAAATATGAGGGAGGCCTACGTCCAGCAGTGGATGATAAAAAGCTGAATGATGATGACGATGATGAACACTAAAAAGTAGAAAATAATAATGAAACAAAAATTAGTGCACTATGTTTGAAATCGATTGAGAATTGAATAATAAGATAAAGAATTTTAAGACGTGCACGGGGGTCTTTTAAGAATTTTACCTAAACTCCAGACCCTCCATGTTTCTGTCCTCTTATTCAAAGAAATACAATAAATATTATAAATATACAATATACCATATTGACTTCGTAGCTTTAACATGTGTTTACTAATCGCAAAAAAAAGGTATTAGGCCTTCAATCCTGATGACGTAATCAGAAATGACACATTTACATATTTACCTATATTTTCCAATTCACTTAATAAATGGTGCACCAATTATCGTCTGCTGGGGCTTGTTTTGTTTGAAATTTCTTTCTAATTGAATCTCTGAAAATTTGAATAACAGGTTTGTGTCATCGTTTAATACAATTCTAACTGCAAAGATTGAGTATTAAGTCTGTACAATGTGTAAACAATGTCGGGTAGATGGCACACGGCAAAAACAAAAATATAATACGAAGCGAGAATTGAATGTCCTACAATAGCTCATGGTGGTGTAAGTGGCAGCACGATTCGAGCGGATTTCCAATAGGTGTGGGTTTGAATCCCACTTGTGACTGATTTTTCGCTCGTAATTGGGTCGTCGAATCGTAATAAACTCCTCAACTTCATATACTTTAGATAAATTAATATTTTTTTTTGTTTTATAAGAACACGTGTAATAGATTTATGGTATAATGTCGAAATATCGTCTAGTCTCCAGTACATTGTTGCTAAAAATTGTCTATCAGAAAATTCTAGAATTTATAGATATTTTCAGTCAACTCTTTTTTTTTTTTTGTTATCAATGTGGAAACGCATTTACGCGCTATCCCCCGTCGGTGACAGATAAGGGGCAGTGTAGAACTCACCGGCTAGCTGAAGCCCGACCGGAATACCTAATAAAGCCACAGCGGCCCCGTCCGCGCTTTTACGGGGCGACGGAGAGATCGTCTACTGACATTCGATCTCTGGCAGTCAACCCTGCTAATTTCATCATCAAAACAAGCCAGATAAAAACAATATTTACTGCTTTTTTAAAAAGAGCAATCTGCATCCAGATTTTAGTTCTTGTATTAAGAGGGACTTTGTAAAGATAATATTTACGGACATAAATCACATTCAGATGGACGATAACAACTTATGAACCGTACATTGTAATGGTCACCTGGGTATCAGAACTGCGACACTTGGCACGGTACACCGGTATCTTAACCACTTCACCCACAAGATAATGAACCGATATGACTGACGACTAAAATATAAATCTATTATAATTTTTTAAACTTATTTTACTTGACATTGGCGAAGTTGTGGTTAATCACTCACAGAGGCCATTCATTAAAAAGAAGAAGAAGAACCACTTCTTTTATATTTTAATTTTCAATTATTTTAATTAAATACAACTTTTTCGCATCTACTTAGATTCTTGTAAATGTGCACTCTGAATAGAAATTATTGTGAAAAACAATAATATTTTAAGTTTTATAGTAGGAAAAGGGTCAATATTAATTACATACATACATAGATATCATCACGCCATATCCCTTGCAGGGTAGGCAGAGAGAACAGAGTGCCAGAGAACTCTATCTCTGCATACTTCACTCGCTTCCTCAACATTCATAATTCTCTTCATACACGCTCGCCGGTTTCGGAGACTCTTGACTCCACCTTCCTTCAGTAAATATTAATTAAGTACTAACATAGATAACTAAGTAATAAAATAGAACACTATGTACAAAATAAAAAAAAAGAATTTAAAAAGTAAGACTGACGTATCGTTGTCACCGGATTTTTTACGAGTAGTAAGAGCCTGTTGAACTTTGGAGCGTTCCACAGGCTAAGTAGCAAACTGGAGCGCTCTAAAAACCGTATAAATACATGAAATTGTGAAAAATTACAAGTCAAAATGTTTGTCAAAAGATCCTCTACAAGATTGTTCTAAGATAATTCTGTCGTAAAATAATAAATAAAAAAGTTATGTAACAAAAAATAAAATTTCTTGAGAAATTTTCTCATACTTTTGTTAATAATTTTCACCTCAACCTAGACCAACTCCACCTGATGAAGTTTGGTCAACAATTACATTCTCAAGGAGGATAGACGTCAGGCAGACGGCCGGTCATAAAATTATTGCCAATAACTTGAAATATGTAGGAAGGACTATACTCGTATATTGCGTCGACCCCAAATAATTGGCATAAGAGTAGGAGAATGATGATTGAAAATAGTTGTATAATAGTAAAATTTGGTTTGTCGCCATTTTTCATTTGTATTTCTTTATGTCAAAATAGATAGAATAGATTCACTCATAATGAAGAATCATCATCACGAAGAAATTTGTTATATATTAAAATTTTATTACAACAAAGGAATAAATGCAACGGAAGCCGGCGAAAAAATTTTGTGACCTTTTTGTTTTCTTTTGTTGGTAGTCTATAGTATAGACACACGTCCATTACGATCGGGGCGACGGCCCTGTGCTGCCGAGCCAACCACTCAATCAGCATAATCAAGCAATGATGTCACGGAGGGCGTCGCTCCGCCAGGCGGCCCTCTCGCTGGGTGAGATGGTGCCGCACCCTGTCCGCGTCGCCGACACCCGTTGGTACAGACCGGCGAGCATCTCTACCTCCAAGTCCCACGGGGGAGTTCCTCTGTAGTCGCCACAGGAGAGCCCTAAGTCGGACAGTCAGGGACCCTACCCACACGGGTGTGCCGTACAGGGACATCGACCGGACCACCCCCGCGTACAGCAATCAACACGTGCGCTGTGTCAGCCCACATTTGGCTTAGCCAGGATGGGGTGGACGCCACGCCGACAAGCTGCGGAGCAAGTCGACGAAAATGCTCCCGGAACCACTAATGCCTGTCGAGCACCAGACCCAAGTACTTCATATGGGCCCGGGTGCTGATGGAAACCGAATTGACGGTGATCGCGGCGTCAGTGGGCGGACTGGTGCGGGGTCCATGAAACAATAGGGCTTCCGTCTTATCCAGGGCCACCCTCAGTCTGCCCGACGATCTCCTGGATGCCAAGAGTTGCCAGGTGTGCTGCCTACTCTAGCGTCCGACCCCTGGCTGTGACGAGTGTATCGTCGGTGTAACAGACTATGCCCAACCCGTGGGAGGCTACCTCTCAAGGCCCAGTCGTAGCCGATGTTCCACAAGGTGGGCGCCAAGTCCGACCCCTGCAGAACACCGCACGATATGGGCGTTTGCACAACGTCCCCTACTCGGTTTACGTTCATAGCCCTAATGCAGTGTCAGTAAAAGGAGCACAAAGTTGGCTTAAAGGTTTTCAATCCAGGAATTTTGATGTTAAAGATCCACCTCGCTCTGGTCGCCCTGTCACTAATAAAATGGACGCAATTTTTGAAAAGGTAGGGCAAGACCAGCATGTCAGCAGCTACGACGTTGCTGAAGATCTGGGAATTGATCACAAAATAGTTTAGTCACCCAAAGCAAGAAGTTGAGAGGAAGCGACCGGAATTAATCAACAAAAAGTGGTCTTTCAGCAGGATAACGCTAGATCACAGACATCTTTACTCACTGAGCAAAAATTAAGAGAGTTTGGCTGGGAGGTGTTAATGCATCCACCAAGTAGTTGTGACCTTGCACCCTCAGATTTCCACCTGTTTCGGTCACTGCAGAATTTTTTCAACAATATCAGGTTAACATCAAGAGAGGGGGTACTATCCCAGAAACCTCCACGCGGTGTACCCTGGGTGCGGGCGGCGGTCCCCAGTTCTTCTGTTGTACTGTCGTCCGTAGCGAATATCTGCGCGATTTCGCTCCTCACTCTACTACAGTCGTAGTAGAGGTTATAGGACGCGAAATATTGGGACGGGCTCAGTCACTCATTCATTTGAGGGCTGGGCAGGCACATGCCACCGCCCACACATCGTAAACCTGATATCTTGCTTCAAGACACGTTGTCTTGAGGCGTAGTATCAGGAGCGAGGGTCTTGGCTTAACCGCCCGGACCGCGAGGAAGACAACCTCTATAAAGAGTTCGAAGTAACATTCGGACTCGGAAATTACCCAGAATCTTAAGTTCTGGCGTGCGGCGAGAAGATGCATGGCAGATGGGTAGTTCTGTTCTTAGCACGCTCCAGCCAGGGTACCGGCTGACCCCCTGGTTGGTAAATGTAGGCTTGCCCGGGTAAAGGGATCTCTGCCCGGGTCGACGTATTGTATCTCCCATAATCGTGGGATCAATAATGGATGCTGATAAATTAAATAAAAATAACGACGGGGATTGTAGCGATCCTCACCCCAAGGCCCGGTCAAGCCGATCAAAAACTGACCAAGACGACGCCTCGTCCTCAGGACTTGAGGCGTCCGCCGAGGGCCCGGCACAAACCGTGGAGGCCCAGAAGAAGAAGAGGAGGTCGCCTCGAAAGTCTCGGGGCAACGGCCTGAGCCACAAAAGGCGGCTGGAGGAGCGGCGAGCGCGCAGGGAGGCTGCCGCCGCTGAAGAGAAGAAGGACGGTAGACTCGCAGCAGAGCCGTCGACGGACGAGGGCGACAGCGATGTCGCAGAGCCGTCCGAAGACGAGGGGGGCGGATCTACCGTCAGAATGGACGAGGGCGGTGATATTCCCGCAGGGCCGTCCAAAAAGGACAGTGGGTCGGCTGGTGAAGGCCCCACTAGGTCGTCGGCGCGTCTAGCAGCAAAGACGCTGCCGGCGACCGCGACTAAGGAGGAGGAGGCCCTCCCCTTGCAGGTGCGAAAGCGCCCCCTGAGTAAGGGAGGCAGCTCGAGCGCCGAAACCGAGGGGAGCGTGGCCAACATGCCTCCACCCAAGATCCAGGCCTCCCGAAGAGGGCGAGGGACCTCGGTCATGGAAAGGGCGGCGGCGGTCGCTGTCCGCGCCGGCGAGGCCACGGATCTGCAGGCCGAAAATGTCCGCCTTAGAGGCGAGATGTCAGGCCTGCGGACCCGAAACCGGAACCTGGGCGACATGCTGGCGGAAATGCGTCGCGCAAACCGCCAGCTGTTGATAGACGTGGCCGACCTCAAGGCGCAGGTGGCGCTGTTCGTGTCACCCGCGCCAGCCGCGCTGTCGGCCAGGGCCGGATACTCGGCGGCCGCTGCGGCGCCAAAGCCGCCTCGCGCTGCGGCGCCGACGACGTTGGGTGATGGCGTCAGCGTCACACCCGTCCCCGCGGCGAGGAAGACGCCTGCCGCCGCGAAGCGCGCGCCGCCGGCTGACGCTGGCGCGGTCACCGCGGTGAAACTCCCTGTTCCCGTGGTGAGGTTGACGCCTCTCCCCGCGGACCGCTTGCCGCCGCCTAGCGCCCCTGCGGCGCCAAAGCCGCCAGGCGCCGCGGAGCGGGCCCCTGGAGGAGCTCAGCCGACCCCGACGCTGGAGGTGGGAGGCTTGTCGGACGAGGCCCTCGCCAAAATCATCAACGCAGTTGGCAAACTCGTTGATGCGCGTGTGGCCGTTCTGGAGGCAAGACTGCCTCCAGAACCACGTGTCCGGCCGCCCTTAGCCGCGGATAAGCGGCCGCATGTGGCACCAGCCCCCGCCCCGCTGCCTTGTCAGGGTGGCCGCGTGGGGAGCTACGCCGCGGCCGCGGCCGGGCCTAAGCCCAAAGGCCCCGGCCCAGCTCCGAAGGGACCCGCCCTGAGGAGGAAGACGGCTCCGGCTCCTGCCGGACCGCTGAAGTCGCCCGCAACAACACCGCCGGCGACGACCAGCGAGGCCGCGACGAGGCCTTCCGCGTCTGGCACGACTGCCGTACCCGAACAGGGTTGGCAGGTAGCCGAACGCGACAGAAGGAGTCGCGGCCAAAGGAGGAGAGCGGAGGCCAAGCGCGCCGCTGAGGTCCCCGCTCCTCAGGCAGGAGCCGGACGGAAGAAGAGACCGCGCAAGGGGCTCAAGTCGCCGAAGACGGCCGCAGTGGTGATCACTGTGCTGCCCGAGGCGGCCGAGAAGGGCCTCAGCTACGAGGCCGTCTTGAGGAAGGCCCGGCGGGAGCTAGACGTCTCCGATATTGGAGGCGTCGAAGCCAGGACCCGCAAGGCCCGGACGGGGGCTCGAATTCTCGAGTTCCCAGGGGCCGAGGGCGCCAAGACGGCCGACAGCGTGGCCGCTGAGAGGTTTGTTCGCCGAGGAGGGTGGCATCAAGATCGCCAGGCCCGTCAAGTGCGCCGAAATGCGCATTTCGGGTTTGGACGATTCAGTGACGGTGGAAGACATCCGGGAGGCTATTGCCTCGAAAACCGGATGTCCCATAGACACCGTCCGGGTCGGTGCCATTCGTCCCGGTCCGGGTGGCGTAGGTGCTGCCTGGGCGCAGTGCCCGGTGGAGTCGGTCAGGCAACTGGCCGGCTCAGGCAGGCTCCTCGTGGGCTGGAGCTCGGCGCGGGTAACCGTGCTCGAGCACCGGCCTGCGAGGTGCTACAAGTGCATGGCGGTCGGACACACTCGACCGACGTGCACTAATTGCTTCGACTGCGGCGGATTGTGTTTCCGCTGCGGTCAGACCGGGCACGTGGCGGCATCTTGCGCCGCCCCGCCCCACTGCCCCGCGTGTGCGGCGGGCAATAAGCCCGCCAAGCACCGCATGGGCTCTGGGGCGTGCAAACCTCCAGCTTCGGCCCCAAAGGCGCGGAGCGGCCCTACGACCACGGCCGCTCCCGCTCCTAGCGCGGTCCGATCGCCCGCTGGCGAGGAGGTCATGGATACAACCCGATAATGGGTACACCAGCCATGCACCTCCTCCTGCAGGCCAACACCAACCACTCCGCCGGAGCGCAGGATCTCCTCCTGCAATCCATGGCGGAGTGGTCGATTGGTGCAGCCGTAGTCGCGGAACCGTACGCCGTGCCTGATCGCCCCAATTGGGTGGTCAGTCGAAACGGTACCGCGGCAATCGTCGTCTCAACGCAGCGGCACTTCCCGTCCTTGTCCCTTTTGGATAGGGGCGAGGAATTTGTCGCGGCGGAGTGGGGAGGGGTCACGCTCTACAGCGTATACCTCTCCCCCACTAGGAGGATGGACGATTTCGGGGCCTCACTCACCACCTTGGAGGCCTCGATACGGTGACTGGCACCGGGTCTCGTCCTGGTTCTGGGGGACTTTAACGCCAAATCCACGGCGTGGGGGTCCCCTACGACGGACGACCGCGGGCGGGCGGTCAATGAGTGGGCGGCTTCACTGGGCCTCTGTGTTCTGAACAGAGGCTCGGTGAACACGTGCGTGCGGCGGCAGGGCGGGTCGATAGTGGACTTGTCGTTCGCTAGCCCCGCCGTCGCGCCACGGGTGAGGAACTGGAGTGTCCTGGAGGAGGCGGAGACCCTGTCGGACCACCGGTACATCCGGATGGAGGTCTCCCCCCGGGAACCCGGTAGGGGTCACAGGGCGGACGGAGCTCCCGCGTTTCCGCGGTGGGCTGTGGGTCGTCTTGACAGGGATCTACTGGCGGAGGCGGCCATTGTCAGCACGTGGCTGTCCTCACCACCCCCAGCGGACGGAGTGGACGCTGAGGCTGTCCGCATTCGCAGTGCGTTAACGCAGATCTGCGATGCGGCCATGCCCAGAGTGCTCGGCGTCCACCTCCGAGGCAGGGGGTCTACTGGTGGTCCCCAAGACTGGCGGACCTTCGTGCGGCGTGTATCAGTGCCCGAAGGTCCTACACCCGCAGCCGGCGGCGTCACCGCGACGTCGAGCGGGAGGGCCAGCTGTACGAGGCGTACCGCGGTGCGCGGACTGCCTTTCGGCTGGCCATCCGTGCCGCCAAGGGCGCGAGTTGGCAGGAGATGCTGGACGGTCTCGACCGTGACCCCTGGGGTCGCCCATATCGCGCGGCGCTGAACAAGCTTCGCGCGCGGCCCCCCCCCCCTCACCGAGACCCTCCAGCCCGACTTCCTTCGTAGGGTGGTCGAGGAGCTGTTTCCACGGCAGTCGGAACACACGCCCCCGGTCATGGCTCCGCCAGATCAGGACCGGGAGGCCGACGACGACGAGAGTGTTCCGCCCGTGACGGAGTCGGAAGTGGGGGCGGCCGTGGCGAAGATTCGTTCCGCCACCACGGCCCCCGGCCCGGACGGAATTCCAGTCCGGGTGCTGACATCGCTCCTCGAGCACTTCGAGCCTCGCCTCAGGCAGCTGTTCAACGCCTGTCTGACGTCTGGACGGTTCCCTGAGTGCTGGAAGGAAGGGAGGTTGGTTCTCCTGCCAAAGCCGGGACGGTCCCCGGATTTGCCGTCGGCCTACAGGCCCATCGTGCTCCTCGACGATGTGGGTAAGCTGCTGGAGCGTGTGCTCGCTGCCCGCATCGTCCGACATCTGGAGGAGGTGGGGCCCGATCTGTCGGACGCTCAGTATGGGTTTCGGAGGGGGCGTTCGACCATCGGGGCCCTACTACGTCTGAGGCAGGCGGCCGCGGAGGCCGTCGCCGGGAAGGGAGTGCTGTTGGCGGTGTCGTTGGACATCGCCAACGCATTCAATAGTCTGCCATTCGGCTGCATCAGGGAGGCGCTCCGGTTCCATGGAGTGCCCCTGTACCTCAGGCGGCTGGTGGCAGACTATTTGGAGGGCCGCAGTATCCTCTGCGCGGGTCCCGCAGGGGACATTGTGCGGACGCCCATGTCGTGCGGCGTTCCACAGGGGTCGGTTCTGGGGCCGACCCTGTGTCGGGTACGACTGGGCGTTGAGAGGGAGTCTCCCCCCCGGGCTGAGCTTGGTGTGCTACGCTGACGACACGCTCGTCACAGCCCGGGGCAGGACACTCGAAGAGGCGGCGAGCCTGGCCACTCTCGGCACCGAGGAGATGGTCAGGCGGATCGAGGCGCTGGGGCTCAGGGTGGCCCTAAACAAGACGGAGGCCCTACTTTTCCACGGGCCCCGTGTGAGGCTACCCATCGGCGCCTCGATAGTGGTAAACTCCATCCACATCAGCATCCAGGCCCATATGAGGTACTTGGGTCTGGTACTCGACGGGCGATGGTGGTTCCGGGAGCATTTCCGACAGATTGCTCCCCGGCTTGTCGGCGCGGCGTCCGCCCTTTCTCGACTCATGCCGAACGTGGGCGGACCCAGTTTCGAGGGCCGACGGCTGTATGCGGGGGTCATCCGCTCGATGGCCATGTAGCGCGCACCCGTGTGGGCGAGGGCTCTGAACGCCCAGCTCAGGGCGGTTCTGTGGAGGCCACAGAGAGCCATGGCGGTCAGAGCCATTCGCGGGTACCGCACGGTGTCGACAGAGGCGGCGTGCCTGTTGGCCGGGACACCCCCGTGGGACCTAGAGGCGGAGATGCTCTCCGACCTCTACCGGCGGGTTATCACAGCGCGCGAGGAAGGTGGCTCCCCATCGTTGAGCGAGATAGCCACCTGGCGCGTGGATGCCCGCCGAGACGTCATCGCCCGTTGGGCTACGCGGCTGGAGAGGCCTAGGCACGGTGTGGAGACCGTTGAGGCCCTCCGGCCCGTATTGATAGAGTGGATGGAGCGGCGGCACGGAGTCCTCACCTTTCGGCTGGTGCAGGTATTAACGGGGCACGGGTGTTTCGGGTTGTACCTGCACAGGGTCGTGTATAGGGAGTGGACTCCGGCCTGCCACCACTGCAGGAGTGACGAGGACACGGCGCAACACACGCTGGAGGTGTGTCCGGGATGGGAGCGGCAGCGCCGTGACCTCGTCGCTGTCATCGGTGCCGACCTGACGCTGCCGGCCGTCGCAAGGGCGATGGTCGACAGCATCAGGAACTGGGACGCGGTCGCCGCCTTCTGCGAGGCTGTCATCTCGCAGAAGGAAGCGGCGGAACGGGCAAGGGAGGATTCCCGCGCCCCGGGCCGCCGCCAGCGGCCGGGCATCAGGCGCGAATACCTGCGCCTGATGCCGCCCTAACCGAGGCTTCGGGTGATCGGACCGGGGAATTGTCCGGTCACCCGACGTGAGGCCACCGCGTGAGGGCGACGCCCCGACGGCGAAATCTGTCGGGGCGTCGACGAGAGGAACCCGTGAGGGTGAACCGCCGGGCGGGCCACCGAAGTTAAAAATCGGGTCCCGGTGACCCGCTCGCACGGCGAAGAGAGAGGAGTTTTTACGGTGGGTCTATGGGGTCACGCGCCGCCTTCTCCGTCACCCCGGACCGATTTGGCGGGGCGAGACTAATCCATAGTCCACCAAAAAAAAAAAAAAAAAAAAAAAGGTTAACATCAAGAGAGGAGCAAAGCTACTTGTCGCGTTTTTTTGATCATAAGTCCCAAAATTTCTACTGCAACTGGACTACCTACAAGATGCCAGACAGTCATCATGTGTCTACCTATAAGATGGCAGACAGTCATCAAACAAAGAGCCACATATATGTAGTAATTAAATCTAAAAGAAATTTGAAAAATATATCTTGAATTTTCTTATAGAATGCGAAGAAACTTTTCACCTACCTTATATGTTCGTCATATTTTAAAAAAATATCCTATAAATTATTATAATAATAATAATTATCATACTAAACACAATTATCATAAAAATCTCTAAGTGGACTATAATCTTAATCGTGTTCTTAAATTTTCCCACGTATCAACCCTCGTGCATCATAAATATTATCAATGAAATATACACCTTATGGATTTGACATATAGTAACTTTAAGCTTGAAAATATAATTAAAAGGGTGGAGACGAATATGTCCGAGAATTGCCGAGTATAACCGATCGCCTGCAGCGAACAGGTGCTTTATCTGTACATCTTGATGACCGGACATAAAATATTTAATTTCTTGATACTTTAAAAATTGTATTTAAATGTCTTTTTTTTAACTTAATTTACGTTTTTATTTTAAATACCACCCTGCAAATACAGCGGCACCCTGTAATAATCCTTGTATTGCGGAGAACTTTAAAATCATAATTAAAGCAGACAAATTACACTCAGATTCAGAATAATACTTAGTAGAGCGCACAAATTATTGACCTGCGTAGGAATCCAACCCACGGCATGGCAGGAAAGGTCGGTATCTTAACCATTACGCCATCTGTGCAGTCAAATTTGACTTTTAGAGTTGGCAATGCGACGGAGGAAACGAATCAAAAGACTTTATAAGAATAATATAAAATTCAGTAGTACATGTTCCGTTTTTTATTTTTGGTATTGGCAATTAATTACTTATACGAGCCATTGTTGCCAGTGTCGAATTACAATTTTCATTACCCCCTTAGTCTCTTCATATTATTCATTGTCCGTCAGTAAATCAAATCATCATCACGATTATTATGGCCATATTGTTAATAAAACCCGATTACGAGCGAACAATGATTGTCACAAGTGGGGTTCCCACACCTATTGGATATCCGTTTCAATCATGCTACCACTTACACCACCGTGAACTATTATAGGACATTCAATTCCCGTATTGTATTATATTTTCGTCTTTAAGGAGACGTGTGCCATCTACCAGACATTGTTTACATATAGTACAGACCAATTTTAATTTAAATAAATGCTTTAGAGAAATATAACAAATACCTACCTTAAATTAATATTCCCAAAGAGGGTTGACGTCAGGCAGGCGGCCGGTCATAAAACTATTGCCAATAACTTTTACAGTATGTACTATGAAAGAAGAGTACATATTGTATCGACCCCAAGTAATTGGGATAAGAGTAGGAGAATGATTATGTACCTACCTTAAATTGAATGTTCATTAAATTTGACCAAAAAAAAAATGTTTTATATAGGTAGTCATTTTCTATTTCTACTGGTAATTAAATTGTATCAAAAAAGCAGGTAAAAATTTAATAACTAATAGTGTAGTGGATAGATAAAAAACTTTGTAATATCGATGACTTATTAGATGATAATACTATACTCTTTCCGTGAGCGAGAACTCATGGTAAGTGTTTCAAACCTCAGAAAGAATAAATAAAATTTCAGCTGTGGGTATGTCTCCCATAGCTAAGAGGTTGTATATTGTATTCTTATTCCATCACCACTTACTAACCTACAAACATACATACATATCATCACGCCATATCCCTTGCAGGGTAGGCAGAGAGAACAGAGTGCAAGAGAACTCTATCCTTGCATACTTCACTCGTTTCTTCAACATTCATAATTCACTTCATACACGCTCGCCGGTTTCGGAGACTCTTGACTCCACCTTCTTTCAGTACGTGACCAATCTGGTCTAGGTAGGTGAGTCTCGGTCTCCCCCGGTACCTACATCCTTCCACTTTCGCATTGTATCTTCTTAACCAGACGTTCGTTTGGCATTCTTTCCACATGTCCGAACCATCGGAGCATTCCCTTTCGGATCTTTACACCAATACTCTCTTTCATATCTACTCGCTCTTTTACGTCGTCGTTGCGAATTTTTATTAACCTGAATTCTCAATAGTCTTTTCACTTTAAATCTCTGCAAAGCCGACATACATCTCTAATATTAAGAGAGTATACGATCAAACATGGTTAACAGCTGATCCTTCTAGCCAGCCACATTCATTTAATATAACAATAATTTTGGAGAAATCTTATGTTTAATAACGGTCAAATTATGATGTGTCCCTATTTGGGGAAAAATTAAAAATATAATTAATATCGCATGTTAGTCCATATGAGTTGTAAATCACGCCGGTCACCAAGGGATGGTTAGTAGCCTTGGCAATTTCTAACACCAAATAAAATCACCAATTCGTTTGTGAAACATAACTTTTATTTATATAATCACAATCTTTGATAAGTACTTTAATAATTGCTATAAATATTGACTTATATTTCTATTTAATTCACTTGAGCAGTAGAAACTGAATACTTTCAGCTCATATACGTTTTATTCTTGTGCACGGGATTACTCCACTGTGGGATATTAACCTACTCTACCACGCTGGACGTGTTGTTATATAGTTTTGCATCCCCATATCCTTTAGTCATCTTTTATAACATGAGCAAGAGGGTCTTAGAAATTATATTCTGACTTCACCATCACATGTAAAGCTACGGTAAACTGAATATATAATAAATTTAAGATTTAAGATTAAGTTACTCGCTTTAAAACAGCAAATATAAAAGAGATGGAAGGGTAGTTAGAAATAAAACAATTTATTGGGAGTGCGGCCCAATCGTGCTACCACTTACACTACCGTGAACTATTGTAGGACATTCAAATCTCGCTTCGTATCATATTTACGTCTTTTAAGGAGTATTCGGGTTTTTATTTAACAATTTATGTTAAATTAATGCATTATCCATCAATTGTAGTATTATTCTTACAGAGGCGTTTACCCCATAGTCGACATTAATTTACTAATAGATGGCTGAATGAATTATTTTTCATAATTCGGGCTTTTGCTATCTACTGCTGGACGTAGGCCTCCTTTATACTTCGCCACAAAATGCGATGCTGTGCCACCTACATCCAAAGACTCTTAGTCTACACTAAGTCATCGGTCAATCTGGATAGGGTGAATAAATTTAAAGAGCATATAAAAAAAGAAGATATATATATTTTCAAGTATCTAAACTGACGGTGCGCGGTATACATCTCGTATGGATGTAAGAGAGTGTTGGGGTTAATAAAGAATGTCGGTCGTTATATCTGTTCGTACTACCAAAATATATTTATATATACATATTTTCAGTTTTCCTGTGGGGTAAGACAACTTGAGGGCCGCGGTTAATGGCACTCGATTGAATTAGAATTAAAAACATCTGTTTCATACTTATGTGTTTTGAAAAAATAATCTCTTTCTCAAATAAATTTTCATTCGAATTAATTTCTGCCATCAGATAATTCCATTATCACCAGGCTGGTGGGCTACTGATATCTGGTCCTTCTCATCAGTAGCTCGACTGTACACTCCCTTAGTGCTCGCTTAGTTGGTTTTTACGACTTCCATAGGAATTTAAAAGATGGTGATATATTGTATTCGTGTGTAGACCATCACTATGTAAATTAGAATTTATTTATTTCCGGCTGTTGGCCGCGACTTCAAAGAAAGAAGAAGAAGGTTTAAAAAAAATGTTTATTCAGTTCGGAGGTTTTTACGATAATTTGATATTTTTGTTCAAACTCCTTATAAGTAGATACACATAATATAGAAAATAACATAAAACTAATTTAGTAAAAGTAAGAATAAAAGAAAATCGGCAATAGCGGCAATAAGATTGAAAGAAAACCGAAAATTGTTGAACATTTTAGGAGGTTTTAATGTTTTTCGTGGAACAGTAATTCTTTTTTTGAAATAAAAATATCCTCAGTTACTCCTTGTAACATCAGCTACTATGTTTCCTGAACTCATGAAATTTAGTACTTAGAGTAATTCCTTTGCACAAATCAGGTAGTATGTTAGATGTTAACAATTTTTGTCCTATTTCCATACTACCAACACTTAGTAAAGTATTTGAGAAAATTTTGCTTAATCAGATGTTGAGTCATTTTAACAAACATAGTATTTTCCATAAAAATCAATTTGGTTTCACTAAGAATTCCTCTACTACTGATGCGGGTGTCAAATTGTTAAAGAATATCTTTGCAGTCTGGGAGGAATCGCATGAGGCCTTGGGTATATTTTGCGATTTATCTAAGGCATTTGATTGTGTGCACCACGAAACCCTTATCAGAAAATTATATTACTATGGGGTCAGGAGTAACGCTCTTGAGCTTTTAATTTCTTACCTAAGCAACAGAATTCAGAGGGTCGATATTAACGGTGCACGATCATCTGGTTCTGTTTTTGAAATGGGCGTTCTACAGGGGTCCATTCTGGGGCCATTTCTATTCCTTGTATATATTAATGACTTACCCTACTATATAGGAGACAATCAAAACATTGTGTTGTTCGCAGATGACACATCTTTGTTATTTAAAATTAAAAGACAAAAGCTTAATTTTGACGATGTGAACAATGCACTGTCTAACGTTGTTCATTGGTTCAACACAAATAATCTAGTTCTTAATGAGAACAAGACAAAATGTATTAAATTTACCACACCTAATGTAAGACAAGTGGGAACCAATGTTCAAATGAATGGTGTGGCTCTAGACCTTGGGGAATCAACCGTTTTTCTAGGCATCACTATAGATGCTAGACTCCAATGGGGCCCTCATATTGAAAAAATGTCAAGCAGGCTCAGCTCAGCGGCTTATGCGGTCATAAAAATTCGAGTATTGACCGATATTGAAACAGCTAGAACAGTTTACTTCTCTTATATTCATAGTCTTATGTCTTACGGCATATTGCTGTGGGGATGCTCCGCGGATTTGAGTAGTATCTTTGTTCTGCAAAAAAGGGCTGTCCGCGCAATTTATAATCTAGGCCCAAGAGTTTCTCTTCGAGAGAAATTCAAAGAGGTGAATATTCTGACTGTTGTATCATAATATATATACGAAAATGTTTTGTATGTAAAAAGAAATTTCAGTAACTTTGAAAGATATTGTGACATTCATTGTGTGAATACTCGAAATAAGGACAAATTACATAGTTGTACACAGTACGCGTCTTGAAAGAATTAATAGGTCATTCATGGGGCAATGTATACGCTTCTATAATAAATTACCAAAAGATATCCGAGATATGACTGTAAACAAGTTTAAAAGGGCTGTCAATAACAGACTCTGTAAAAAAGGTTATTATAAAATCTCGGCTTATCTAAGCGATAGTTCAGACTGGCTATAAGCAGCTCCTCTTCCAGCAATTACATTTTTTTTTTAAACTGTTTAGTTACTATTTCTTTTTAATAATTGTACATACTTGTAAAGCGTAGCGCGTGTTGCCTGACGAATTGTGACTTTTTTGCATTTATAGTAGGTACATGGTATTGGTCATGCTCACTGAAAGGTCCGCTTGCCGTAGCTGCGTGGAGCGGGTCTCTCCCTTCCCTCCAAGGTGGTTGAGGGGAGTGATGGCTGCTCTAGTAGTTAACTCATGATCGGGTGCCGCTTGTGGGATCCGGTCCAGCCATGGTTTTTTTTTATTGTATTTTAACTATTGCATTCGAAGGGCATCGCACTGAAGCTAATTAATAATAAACATGTACTATTTTTTTTTTATATAAAAAATGAAAAAAAATATAATAACATAGATAAATTATAATTAGACAAACCCGCTGAGTTTCTTGCCGGATCTTCTCAGTAGCGGTCTCATTCCGATCCGGTGGTAGTTTATTAGATTATCTTTAAATGTAAAAAAATGACAATATGTAAGTGCATCCGGGTTTATAAATGAATTTGAATTATGCTAAAGAAAATCTAATAAAAATTGATCTAATCGTTGCAGCAATTAACAACATACACAAACAAACAGACGTAGAATCGAAACCTAAAAAAAGTGATTTATTTCAGGTGCCATATGTCGTTTTATGCATTATAAAAAAAACTTTTATTTATTTTCTCAGTGCACATAGATCCATTGTAAGATAAGATCCTCCTTCATAATGAGAGGAAAAATGGCCTAAAATACCGTGCTCAATAGACGTAGGCGGATAGAGCTTCATATCGAGATTTCCTTCTTTTTCGCATCAATGTTACCTAAATATATTTATACCTTAGTAGGAAGATCATACAAAATAGGTTAGATTTATTTATCATTATTAAGTGATTTTCTTTCCGTGTGATGACGAAGTAGGAATACTATTCACCACCCGATATCTTACCCGTGGGTGATCGAACGAGACGACTAAGGGATATAAAACGCATATAATTAATTTAGGTATTAACTAAATATTATATAAATTAATTTAGGTATTAATGCATATATAATTAACGTAGGTTAATTTCCCTCCCATTACGGAGGAGGCCCGAGCCCAACAGTGGGGCATTTATGGGATGTGATGATGATGATGATGACGAAGTGAGTTTTGGCAGCACCGCGAAAATATCATGTGACGCTGTTAAATTATAATAACTTTAGTATTTTATATATGTTATATTAAATAATTTTGTTGGTATTTTATGCATGTAACATAGAGAAAGGGCTAAAATATGGTGAATATATTTATAATAGTGGTTACCATATATTTTCGTATTCTACCAAAATTCGAAGAGGAATCCTTAGTTTAATTGTCAGCCGGCCACCGAAGACGAAGATCGGGTACCAGTGGCCCGCTCGCACGGCGAAGAGAGGTGTTTGCAGGGTGGGTCCATGGGGTTGCGTGCCGCCTCTTCTGTCGCCCCGGACGATTTGTCGGGGCGCGACCACATCCATGGCCCACCTTGCGGGAAAAAAAAAACAAAAGTTTAATTGTCAGCGCCCATAACGTTTGACTTGCTGAGGTACCGTTATTATGAATAAGCTGTTGAATATGAAGAAGTGAAATATTAAGATATAGGTTAAGAATAAGATGACGTCTGATAGGGTTATATGGAAGAAGAGAAGATATTACGTCGACTCCATATTAATTGAAATAAGAGCAGGATGCTTGCTTGAACTTATGAAGAATATTGTGCAAGACTTGGTTATGTTCAGAATGTTAAACGAGCGATTGTAGAACTTTGTATCCATGTCGTAATTATACATTTTAATAAAAAGAATAGACAGGCTGTGTAATAAAATAATACAATAGAAATGAATCTTGTCTTACAAGAAAATATGTTAATTGATTATCAATTACTGTTGCATCGCATGGATTTTATTTATCACTAGCTTCTGCCCGCGGCTCGCCCGCGTAAAAGGTTACTTTCCTAAAGTTTTTGATCCCCTATTTTTATTTTTGACCGTCGGTAATACAGTGCAACGGTATTACAATACTCAGGGTTGGAACTTCATTACTGGACTGCTAGATGGCGTTGAAGAAGCTAGATTTTGAGATTTTTTAACAAACAATTTTTTTATTTTTCATATAAAAATTTTGATTTTTTTTTTAATAAAAAGTATCCTATGTTACTTTTAATACCTCCAAGAATATGTGTACAATGTTTCATGATGATCGGTTGAGTAGTTTTAGCGTGAAAGCGTAACAAACAAACTTACATTCACATTTATATATTAGTAGGGATTCCTTTCATCATCATCATCATCAGCTCATATATGTCGCACTATAGGACTTGAGCCTCATTCATAATGGGAGGGCAATTGACCTACTATACCACACTAGTCAGACGTGTTGGGTTTTATTTCGAATTTTCCTGCTCTTGCATAGATGTTATATGAATATTTTTTGCCTTAATCATCTATTATGATCACCCACGGGTAAAGCGAATTACATTCTTACTCCGTCACTACATGCAAATCATCATTCTCCTACTCTTATCCCAATTGATTGGGTTCGATACAATATGTACTCTTCTTGCATAGTAAAAGTTATTGTTATATGACCGTCCGCCTGCTAGACGTCAACCCACCTTGGGAATGCAATTGTTGACCAAACAGCATCAGATGAAGTTGGCACAGGTCTATACAAGGCTCTTAGTCGTCTTTTACGCCATCCACGAGCAAAGCAATGGTTGGTAGAATTCGTAGCCGCTATCACACAGCAAACCGCAATCAGTCACCACGTGCAAATATCACTCATTTATAAAAAAAAAGAGAGAGAAAAGCATGAGTTTCGCTCCTCTAGTTCGAGAGAGAATAACTTTTAGTCGGGAAAAAGACGCTTTAGAATTTCAAAGCACTGCTATAAAAATTTCATTGAAAATAATATTATTAAATATATCCAATGGTGCGTTCAGTTAAAAAAAATAGTTGAATATAATTTTAATTAATGCTACAACGTTAATAAGTGTATAGATTAAGATAATAGAAAACGGTTATTATCGGTCCGTTAACTACTGACAGATAATGTGACGGCAGCCGTGACGTTACGCGCGAACGGATTTGTGCATCCAATGCGCTTTTAAATTTAATCACCATCATCTTATTATTGCTGAACTCAAGCCTCCTACACAATGAAAATCTTGTCTACTGGCTACTATTTGTAGCAGGCTAATCCTGACTGAGTGTTATATCTATAGTTTTATTTTAATTTATACAACGCTAATCCGATTTAGTGTTATATCTATAGTTTTATTTTAATACACATAACAAAAACACACAGATGCACATGCACGCACGCATGCAGTCTTTTTTAAATTTTCCTTATTTTGCTTTGTTATCTGCAAGCTTTCCTTATGCTTACTTTTACGATTTCTAGGCTTTAGATAATATTTAATTCAATGTGAATGAAGTTAAAAGTTAGATATTAATAACTAAAACACACACACGTACATGCATGCATGCAGGGACGTACGTAAGCATGCACGCACATACACAATTCTTTGTGTTCTAGAATAATTCTTACTTTGTTTTAACACTCTGAATATATTTGCTATATCGTCATAAGACTGGCTGATATTATGGGCAGATGTCTGTCTTTTGTAAAATACCTATTTGGTTATTCTATAAAGATATTTTGTTTATATAATTAGTTAATCAATTTCTTTACGATAAAATTAAAATTTTATGTAACATATATACACATACATATCATCACGCCATATCTCTTGCAGGGTCGGCAGAGCGAACAGAGTGCCAGAGAACTCTATCCTTGCATACTTCATTCGCTTGCTCAACATTCATAATTGTCTTCATACACGCTCGCCGGTTTCGGAGACTATTGACTCCACCTTTCTTCAGTACGTGACCAATCTGGTCTAGGTAGGTGAGTCTCGGTCTCCCCCGGTAACACATATATATATATGTAACATAAATATTAATGTATATATGATATTTATATTACTTTAAAAATTACTTAAACTTTAGGGTTTGTTGATCAAAACGGGCATTAGTTAAATAGTAGTAAGTAGGACCACTCTGTGGGAATTTTTTTTTTCTGTTTACAGCCGCGGGTCGGTTCTTACGATGTAGTACCACACTCTCGCAGAAAATCGACGCCTCAGCAATAACAATGTGATGCTGTGCTTTGTTCGGTGAGCGAAAGAGCCGGAAACCCAACTTTTCGGGTGGGTTTGGAATTTTTATTAGTAGGCAATGACCTAGCTATAGGCCTGGTATAGCAAAGGTCTATGGGCTGTTGTAACATTTACCATCATTTGTGCTGCTTGCTCGTTTGTCACCATCAGCGAAAAAAATAATTGTTTTTAGACTTGTATGAAAGGGAGGTGTAGTGCTCATTGTATTCAGTCATCATATTGAAATTAATGACATTATTATTTTGAAACACAACACCGTGCACTAAAGAAATAATTCTTGTATTGGTGAAGGAGTTTTGAAACATAAAATATAATATATGAGCTGAGATGATGATGAGATGAACTCATCATCATCTCAGCTCATATATGACCCACTGTTGGGCTCAACCCACCTTCATAACGGGAGGGTAATTGACTTACTATGCCGCGCTGGTCAGACGTGTTGGTATAGGGTTTTGTTTCGAGTTTTCCTTCTCTCGCATAGATGTTATATGTATTTTATATCCCTTAGTCGTCTCGTACGATCACCCACGGGTAAGATAGGAGTGGTGAATTGTTATATTATTCCGTCACCACACAGAGAAACATACTTATAATTAATCGACACATATTATACTCAACCTCTGAACAATAATCTCCGTATCGCACAAAGCGCGCAGGACGCGTGGGAATGAAATCTACAATATTAGCGCAGTAGCTCAGTATCTTAACCACTATCTTATCTGTGCAGCAAATTATTGTATAACACTGCCATGACGGGATAATAATAAAATGTGTCACAACGCCTTACTATTTCGTGGGTTGAACCCTGCTAAAACAGTAACAGAAAATCTAGCAGCGCTCTCCCAAAAAAAAAATCATACTAATAATAACTGCGAATATCAAATGCCTATCAAAGATGGCGTTTGTAAATAAAGCCTATGTATATTAAATAATAGATAATTTGGATAATATTTGTATAATATTTGGATAAATTGACTTTCAAAAAAAATCATGACCTTTATTTACTGCATGATTATTTCATTTTATATAATTTTTCTTCTTTCTACATTTCATTTTATTGATGCCTGAAAGAGATTTTAATCTTGCTATAAAGTTATTCTTCTTAATCATCATCATCATCATCACAGCCGATATATGTCCCACTGTTGGGCTCGGGCTTCCTCCATAATGGGAGGGAAATTAACCTACTATACCACGCTGGTCAGACGTGTTGGTATAGGTTTTGTTTCGAGTTTTCTTTCTCTTTTCTTGGCATAAACATATATGTCATAATTCACTGGTAGTATTTAGAAGAATACACGTTCCTCTTAATACTACCCGTAAATTATTAAAAAGTATAATCAAATTTGATGGCAGTTTACACGTGAAATTAAAAATATATAAGTGGGTGGGAAGTCCTAAGGACCGAGGGTGGAGGGTGCGGAGAACGAATGGTAAAAAATATACATTTGATGGAGTGTAGTTTATCTTACAACTGGGAAAACACACTGAAAAAATATCGTGCGCCAAGGAAAATATTCGTAAATGAAAAAACAGCAGCCGCCCGCCAAGTGACGTTTAGGGTTGCCAACATAATATATTTATGAGGCGTTTGCGTTTTTTTTTTTGTAATTTCATGTCTTGATTTAAAGCACTTGCGTGAGGTGAAGTTGTAAGAATAGCATTTATTATTCTTTAAAGTTATCATAAAAAGACAAAGTTACAAGTAGATAAAATATTTTTTTTTATTGTATAGGTGGCAAACGAGCAAGCAGCACACCCGGTAGCAAGTGTCACTGTCGCCCATGGACATTTGCAACACCAAGGGCATAGTCAGACCGCTGCCTACCAATGCAATTTCTTAATTATTATAAATATTGTTAAAAGCAAGTAAAAAATATAATTTTTGTCATGCTATGGTCCAGACACACGTTGTCCATTCCGCCCGGGGTGACGGAAGCGCGGCGCGTGGTACCATAACCCACCGTATACCCTCCCTATCGCCATTGGGCCGGCCACTGGTACCGAGTCCTACATCTGTCACCAGCCCCTATATTATCTAGTATTTTAGCGTGTCACATTAAATATTATTAAATTTATTAAAAGAGATGAAATTCGAAAGTTAGCCTAGCTAACTAGTCCTCCCTTATTTTGTATATAAAGCATCATTCTTTTACTGTTATCCCAATTATTTGGGGTCGATACAATATGTACTCTTCTTTCATAGTACATATTGTAAAAGTTATTGGCAATAGTTTTATGACCAGCCGCCTGCCAGACGTCAACCCTCCTTGGGAATGTAATTGTTGACGAAACGGCATCAGTTGGAGTTGGCCCAGGTCATTATAAGGCTCTTAGTTGCCTTTTAAGACATCTACGAGCAAAGTAAGGGATGGTAGTATTCTTAGTCGCTACCACACAGCTAATAGTTTTAAATTATTTTGAAATGAAATAAAATGCCATGCGTTTTTATTTTTTAAAAAATATTCCTTGAGAGAACCTTTAATAAAATACGATCATATCATCATCATATCATATATATATATATATATATATATATATATATATATATATATATATTCTCATCATACAGATTCTCTCTGGCTACCCTGCAAGGGATATGGCGTGATGATATATATATATATATATATATATATATATATATATCACCACGCCATATCCCTTGCAGGGTAGCCAGAGAGAATCTGTTCTCTCTCTGTGCCAGAGAACTCTATCTCTGCATACTTCACTCGCTTCTTCAACATTCATAATTCTCTTCATACACGCTCGCCGGTTTCAGAGACTCTTGACTCCACCTTCTTTCAGTACGTGACCAATCTGGTCTAGGTAGGTTAGTCTCGGTCTCCCCCGGTACCTACATCCTTCCACTTTCGCATTGTATATCTTCTTAACCAGACGTTCGTTCGGCATTCTTTCAACATGTCCGAACCATTGGAGCATTCCCTTTCGCATCTTTACATCAATACTCTCTTTCATACCTACTCGCTCTCTTACGTCGTCGTTGCGAATGCGGTCGGTCAGCCTAACTCCACAGATTTGCCGTAGAGATCGCATTTCAACCGCATTAATTTTGCTTTCATGCTCTTTTCTGCATACCCAACTCTTGCTTCCATATAGTAATGTTGGGATAAGCACTGCGTTATGTATTGATATACGTGCCTTCTGGCTGAGGTGGTGGCTACCGAGAAGTTGTCCCAACGCTCCATTCACTCTATTGCCCGCATTCACTCTTCGCTCTAAAACAGTGGTGTACCTTCTATCTCGGCTAATACCACATCCAAGATATACAATTTCATCCACTTGCTCTAGTACATCATTACCTATTGTTACTCTTACATTTGTTTTGGCTTCATCTCTTTCAAAGACCATTATTTTGGTTTTGCTCACATTCACGCGTAGACCCCTTTTCTTACAATCTTCTGTCATTGTGTCGACTAGGGTCTGCAGGTCAGTCGCTGACTGTGCCAGCAGGACTGCATCATCTGCATAAAATACCATCGCTGTACTAACATCGATAGCTTAACTTAATCAGATCTTTAAAAGTAATTTTGAGAAATAAATCTAGGCGACATTATAGACAATGCCTTCGTATTAGTAGCTAATTGTCAACTAAATTAGAAAAAGTTCATTTTATTTTTTAAAAGACACCATCTTGCAATGAGAAATAAATACTTGTAATGCAGGGCACTAAATAAACATACAATTAACGTACAAAAATTACACCCACACTCTGAAAAAATCTTTATAGATGACACAAAGAAAAATCGACGTGACAACATTTAAAAGGGTAGATAACTTAAAGTATTACGCCATTTTCTCGTGTGGTGAAGGAGTAAGAATACTATTCACCACCCCATATCTTACCCGTGGGTGATCATACGAGACGTCTAAGGGATATAAAACGTATGTAACATTTATGCTAGAGAAGGAAAACTCGAAACAAAACCCTATACCAACACGTCTGACCAGCGCGATATAGTGGGTTAATTTACCTCCATTTATGGAGGAGGCCCGAGCTCAACAGTGGAACATTTATAGGCTGTGGTGATGATGATGATGATTACACCATTTGTGCAGTTAATTTTCAGAACCATATTTATGTTTTTGACAGAAGGATTCAATAATTCCCAATAAAGGCACTAAATCCGAGATCTTGACGTTCAAAATGGAATATTAATGGCTTAAACCTATAGTCTATAAAATATAGCATGATCTCTGTGACAGTTCTCACTAGTGCCGCACGCTTACGATGCAGTCCGTATTTTTGTCGATATTATTCCTTATTTTTTAAAGTTATTTGCTACTGCAATTGAAAAACAATGTATGAAAATCTTATTGAATTTCAATCAAATGGATGGATGAATCGATTATAAATTTAAAAAAATCTCATTAAATTTAAATTAATGGATTTTATTTAATTTAAACTAAAATTGTTAATTAATTCTTTTTATTATTCGAAAAGAATACACCCAAGTTCATCGTCACTATTATCATGAGTTCTTGGTCACAGATTATTTCATGAATTTAATGTTTATTTTATAAAATAAATGATCTTTTTAATATAAAAGAAATGGTATTATTAATATTATAACTGATATCTGAATATTAAATTAACGCAATTTACCTATTTTATAGAGTAACCATAGGTAATATATTGGTTTTACTTGTTTTATAAATAATTAATAAGAATGTTATCGATTTACGTTAATCGATTGCCCCATCTCTATGTCTCAGTATAGTATATTCTCAGTCCAGTATGACCTTGTACTTGCGTAAGCATCATATTTTTATAAAATGGTTACTAAGAATTTTAAAACATATAGGGTAGGTAGGTACAAGTTTTAGTATAAATATTCATATTTTTATATCCATAATTCAGTTGAGATCTAACTGGCACGTAAAGAATGAAAATATAGGTGATATAAAATAAAATTGTAAGCATGACGCGTATTCATAATTACTTCATCGGTTTTGTTGCTATCTGTCACAGAGATCAAGCTATATTTTAAGGACTATAGTTACCCGCAAGACTTATACGTCAGAATTTTTATTAACTCTGTTATAGGAAGTATTAATACAACTTTGCTTTAGTATGTGTAACATAAAATTAACCTATTTTTACAGATTTTATTGCGTTCATATTTGATTTCGTTCATGGTCTCGGAAGAAATATGGAACTGGGTTGCTCTATGATCATGAACGCTAAAAAATATTCAAAATGGCAGGTAAGTGAAAATCTGTACCTATAAAATTGATATTTGTATATATGACATCTTTAAACTCAGAAACTGTTTGAAGATTATGAGAATTATTATGTATATGTATTTTTTCACGGAAAAATTTTATCTCCATTGATGTAACTCGCCACCAGACGGCGCTGCGATATATCGACTTCTACAAACAAACCAACGGGCTCAGTTTGATAGTTAAATATAAATATGATAGAATTTATAAAAATACTTTTATGTACCTAATAAAATTAATTATATATTTTTTTAAAGACTTGCACTATGAAAATAATCCTTGTATTGCGAGGGATTTTACAAACATGTAATTAACGCAGAAAAATTACACCCACACTCAGAATAACACTTTTTGGATAGCACAAATTATCTCTGCGTGAGAATTCCACCCATGACACTGTCAAATAAGGTCAGTATCTTAACCACTGCGTCATCTATGCAGTCGAAGTTATTTAAAAGTAAGTGACAACCCTATTAGAATAGCGAAGTATCTGTACATAGCGACATTGGTTATATCAACACGATAAACGAGTGTTAGCAGTTCTATCAGCCATGTGAAAACCCTTGTTATAAAATATGTTTTTGATCATTTCTCTACCATACGTGTGGTGGTGGAGTAAACCTCCACCGTAAGTCTGATGATGAAATCAACGTAAGAGAAGAAAACTCTAGCTCATAATTCTAGTTCAATTTTCCTATCACTGAGAAGATCTGGCTCCATGTAGGACATATATGGGCTTAAATGAAGGAGGATTTCTCTATTATTTAACATTTGAAAGCTATTCTTGAGTAATCATTCTCCAGCTCCCAATTATCCCAATTACTTGAGGTCGACACGATATGTAAATTTACATATAGCAAAAGTTATTGACAATAGTTTTATGACCGGCCGCTTGTTTGACGTTATTCCTCCTTGAGAATGTAATTGTTGACCAGACAACATCAGGTGGAATTAACCCAGGTCGATATAACTCAGCTGTCTTTTACGATAGCCATGACCAAAGTAAATGTTGGTAATATTCGTAGTCGCTACCATACAGCATGAAGGAAGCCAATCTTGAGTGTTGAATCTTAAATCCAGATAATATTTTAAATTGTTTAATTAAAGTTCTGTGATTTGTTATTATTTGTGTTGTGAGGGAGTAAGAATATCATTTACTAAACCCATTTCTTGTCCATGGGTGTCGTATACGATGACTAATATAATATGCAGGTAACATCTAGATATATAACGTATACCAATCCGTCTAACCAGCGCGATAGATAGAGCAGAGTAGAGCAATTTTGCTTCTGTTGGGGCGGTTGATGGAATTCCACAGTGATATATATATTAGCTGAGAAGAAGAAAGATAGCTTGTTTATTGACCAACACTAGGGAACTATTATTAAATGTCAAGTCTTAAATTTAAATAACATTTTGAGTTTATTTTTAGTTATTATTGTGAGATATTTTATCTCGGTTTTAAGAAATATATCTTGTGTCTTGTGTCGTGGACAAACACACAAAAAAAAAACCTATATCAATACGTCTAAACATCTATCAATCGCGGGCCGGTCCATCCGTGGTACTACCACACTCTCGATATCGAAGTCTGGGTAATGTCAATGTGCTATTGCGCTTCATTCGGTGAGCGAGAGAGCCGGCAAGCCAACTGAGTGGTATTTGGGGATTTTATTGGTAGGCAGCGGACTAAGCTATACCCTTGGTTATTGCAAAGGTCCATCGGCAGCAGTGACACTTACCATCAGGTGTGCTGCTTGTTCGTTTGCCACCATAAGGAGTAAAAAAAATGTATATAAGCTGAGATAAATAGAAAGTGCTATAAAATGTTTAAAATTTTTGTTTCTTAGGAATAGAAAAAAATATTGACAAAACCTTATTTTAATGAGAGCTCAGCCATGGTTATCACTATCATTTAGCGTTTCGTTGTCTCCTCTAGATTTAAGTTTCTCCCATATAATGTTTAGAAAAGCACTCCAGTTCATTCTTCTGGAAATTTCTACTGTAACTTTGTTTTTAAATCTATCACGTGCAAGTAAGCAACAACTAAATATTTCTTCACTACACGGGGGTGTCGCGGGTGTAGTCATGAATAATGATAATAATCATCATTATTATCAATAATTGTCATATGCTCGTATCGTTTTACAAACGATAGGAACTTGTTATAAAAAAAAAATGAGTGGAAACTAGGTCGCCTAAGTACTTATGATAATTATCGTTTAAATTCTCGATACATCGCCCTGGCAGGGGGCGGTAGAAGTAAGAACTGCTACATTGTTATTCTTCGCTTACCGAGCTCAATATTTTTCGAGGGCCTAAAACAACACGCCACAGGGAGATTTTCACCAGTGTTTTTTTTTTATCGTGACGCGCCGTCGCTTCATTTGATGTTGCTATTATCTTAGTAATCTTGTGCCTATGAGTTTTCGAGCCCTGAAATTGGTTATTTCGTTATATTTTTCAGGCCATTTTCATTAGAAGATTTAAATTAAAAAAAATATTTTGGGCATTATGTTTTTATTATATGAATTGCTTAGAGGCTTAAAATTAAACGCGAATTTTTTTGTAACCTGTTCACAAAATACTTGTGAGTTTCATAAAGTACCTTTTAGATATATTTTTTTAATATATGTAGGTGTAATTTTTGATGTTAGGTTACAGAGAATTATAATTTTTTGATTCTTGTTTAACTTTTTTCTATAATCATAGAATTAAGAGTACAGCTTTATCTACATTTTCCTTTATACGTATTAAGAAAAATATTAGCTGTGTGGTAGCGGCTTCGAATACTACCAACCCTTATTTTGCTCGTGAATGTCGGAAAATACGACTAAGAGCCTTATAACGACCTGGGCCAACTCCATCTGATGCCGTTTGGTAAACAATTACATTCCCAAGGAGGGTTGACGTCTGGCAGGCGGCTGATCACAAAACTATTTCTAATAACTTTTACAATATGTATTATGAAAGAAGAGTACATATTGTATTGATCCCAAGTAATTGGGATAAGAGTTGAAGAATTTTTTAAAAAAAATAAAACAAAATTATCTTTAAATTTTTATTTAGATACCTATTATCTATATTATTATCACAATAGAGCGATACTTCATGAAGTTGGATGTAGAGGTAACTTTTGAAGTTAATGGTTTTCATTTTTTCACTAATATGTTACTTTATTATCTGTGAATGACGTGTACATTTTCACAAAAAAAATCACTTCCATATAAAATTTGGAATCACGGATGCAGAGCGGCAGACAATATCTAGCAAGAACAATGTTCACCATTGTATACAACTTTTGGTATATTTTCGTCCATATGTCTGTGGTGACTTCCATTTTAATCATTAGTGGTATGACCACGCTGTTGACATTTTTCTGTTTACAGCCACGGGCCGGTCCGTCCGGGGCAGTACCACACTCTCGCAGAAGATCGACGTTTGAGTAATGGCAATGTGCTATTGCACTTCCTTCGGTGAACAAGAGAGCCAAAAGCCCAAATGGGTGGGTTTGGGGATTATAATGGTAGGCAGTGGCTTAGGTGTACTGCTTGCTCGTCTGCCACCATAAGCAATAAAAAATTCTAAATAATTAACTAATGAAATAAAGCTGTAATATTATAATAAATGGAGAGCCGGTTTTTTGTCCGATTATACAGCAGAAACTACTGGACCGATTGGAATAATACTTATACCATAAGATGTAGCGTGTTTCGGAGAAGGTTTTAGTAGGTTTGTGATATGTTGGTGATTACTTAAACAGAAAGGAGGGAAGCGGGAGGAGACAGCTAGTCCAAAATAAATCTACAGCTGCTATTGTTATTCAATAAAAGTCGCAGAATTGATGCAGGGCTAGTTATGTGTCGTTATTATTCGCCTACATGGTGTGGGATGGTCAAGCTATGCCTGTACGAAATAAAGTAAATGAAATAATATGAGCTTAGTTTGAAATATTCCTAGTTGAAATTTAATTCAAATTACTGAAATTTTTAGCATTTAATATGCTTAATTATTTATAAATACCCGATTACGAAACGAAAAATGATGTCAAAAGCGGGGTTCGAACCCCCCGACTAGAAATAAAGTATGGTTCAACCAGATCATGTATCTGGACCCGATCAGGATAGAATGAGGCATGCCGGATCCGGCAAACCCGATCAGGACCAGGTCTGGTCCTGATCAGGATAGCCTGATGTGAAATAACATCAAGTATGGTAAGGCATACCAGATCAGGACCAGATCAGGACCAAATAAGGATAGCCTGATGTGAAATATCATTAAGTATGGTAAGGCATACCGGATCAGGACCAGATCAGGACCAAATAAGGATAGCCTGATGTGAAATATCATTAAGTATGGTAAGGCATACCGGATCAGGACCAGATCAGGACCAAATAAGGATAGCCTGATGTGAAATATCATTAAGTATGGTAAGGCATATCGGATCAGGACCAGGTCAGGACCAAATAAGGATAGCCTGATGTGTAATATCATTAAGTATGGTAAGGCATACCGGATCAGGACCAGGTCAGGGCCAAATAAGGATAGCCTGATGTGTAATATCATCAAGTATGGTAATGCATACCGGATCAGGACCCGATCAGGACACAATGAGGCATGCCGGATCCGGCAAACCCTATCAGGACCAGGTCTGGTCCTGATCAGGATAGCCTGATGTGAAATAACATCAAGTATGGTAAGGCATACCGGATCAGGACCAGATCAGGACCAAATAAGGATAGCCTGATGTGAAATATCATCAAGTATATAGTAAGGCTTGTAGTATATCAGAACCAGAAACAGTTTTCGTAACACAAAAAAAATATCAATCAAAATTCAAAAAAGTGACATGATTGTCATATTTATGCCACGGCGAAATTGTATTTTCATCAGAGGAGATTAATCTGAAATCTTTAATTAATCATATGTATTTAATAATAGATAATAATAATGTTTAATTAATAATATAAAAGTAATTTATATTTAAAGTAAAAAACAAAAATAAATTATATATATATATATATATATATATATATATATATATATATATAAATGTACCTAACATTTGAAAACATAGATAGATAGAAATATTATATTGTAACAACCATTCTAACATTTAATGTTTTGGGTCATAATAAATAGATGGCGTTAGTAAAATGACGTCATTATTTGAATCGCGGTGTTAAGATTCTCCGAAGCGTAATGAGATGGCCTAATATTAAATTATGTGTTATCGAATCAGATTAAAACAGATCGATCAGGTCATGAATGAGAAATTCAGGCGACAGTTGCAGTCGTTAGCATCTGATGGTTGCGCCATAATCGGACCGGCTCACTGGGACTCTCCATGATAAGAATATAGCACTGCATTCGGTGCCTACGTCATATATTAATTTATATTTTTACATGTTCTTTAAGATATTCATGTTTTTTAAAAGGACTGGACTGGGCATACTCGTTTTGGATCAGGCAAGATATATAACGCAGATGATTGATTTGGTTCCGATGAGTAAAATTTCATCCGGACCCGATCAGGAACGCCTGATCTGGACCCGATCAGGAATGCCTGATCTGGACCCGATAAGGTTTTCCTGATCGGGTCCAGATATATCTTCTGCGTTACATACCTTATCTGGTCCAGATCGGGCCTGCCCGGTCGGGTCCTGCTAAGGAAGACGAAAAAATTTCTAGTCGGGCCGCACCTATTGGGAATCCGGCCCAACCGTGCTGCCACTTACACCATCGTGAACTATTGTAGGACATGCAAATTTTGATTCATATTATATTTTACGTCTTCAAGGTGACGTGTGCCATCTATCGGACAATGTTTACATTAGATGATTTAATAATAAGTAATTTGAATAACAAGGTTGTGTCATCGTTTATTACAATTCTAACTGTAAAGTTTGAAGTATTAAGTCTATACAATGTGTAAACATTGTCCGATAGATAGCACACGTCACCTTGAAGACGTAAGATATAATATGAATCGAAATTTGCATGTCCTAAAATAGTTCACGATGGTGTAAGTGGCAGCACGGTTGGGCCGGATTCCCAATAGGTGCGGGTTCGAACCCCGCTTGTGAAATTTAATTGTAAGTTACCAGTAATAGTTGTATTCCTATTATTTCGCAGACAATATTAAGTTTTATTTTAATAGATATGAAAAGCAAGTAATGAGCGTTGAATCTAGACTTTCCAATCACTCGATTTTTAAATCGATTTTTGCAGTGTCCCCCGCTCGCGCCTCGCGGATTGATTCACCGCGCGTGGACTGTCACGCACGTTCAAGTCTCTGATCCCGATACCCATTCGATTCGACATCGATTCGATATCGATACAGATTTTTTTCTCATTGGTTTCATGTTTCTTTTTATTCTTTTTATATGAGGCGCCCGTTTTTTGGCGCGCGTCTCGCTAGTCTCGGAGCAATCTCTTCGGTAATTCTTTTTTTATGGTTACCTATTGTCATCGACGGACACTGCAACGGCTTGTTTTTAGATTTATATAGACCGTTGGTTCTTAATGGTTGAATTAAACGTCCATCGGCGACCGTTAAAATGGCGACGCTTTTTTTTTTCGTAAAGTGAGATTATAGTTTTTACGAAATTTTTCGCTACGCAAATTTATTTCAGAAAATTATATAGATCTTGCTGTTTTTGAATAAAAAGATATTAGAAAACTCAATAGAAATCAATGCAAAAAAGAGATATTAGTTAGACTATCTTGGACAATAGAAATTGCTATTAATGTTTATACTTTTTCGTTATTAATTCTGACAAATTTTATACATGAAGATTATTAGTAATAGTTTTATGACCAACCGCCTGCCTGATGTGTTACCTGATGATGTTGAACCGTGTGGTGACGGAGTAAGAATACAATTCACCACCCCCTATCTCACCCGTGGGTGATCGTACGAGACGACTAAGGAATATAAAACGCATATAACATCTATGCGAGAGAAGGAAAACTGGAACCAAAACCCTATACCAACACGTCTGACCAGCGGGGTCATAGGTCAATTGCCCTCCCATTATGGAGGAAGCTCAAGCCCAACGGTGGGACGTGTATGAACTGAGATGAATTCTAAAGTTGGATATTTTATCGAATTTCTTTCTAGCCATGGTTACGGAACAGCTGAAAGTATTTCATAACTAATAAGTCATCGTTATTAAAAAGTTTCATTATTCACCATAATTAACAATGTGTGTGGAATTTATTTGGCACGGAAATTAACCATTGGTACCCAAAATGGCAATGGCAACATTCTGGGCCCACTTGATTGAAATGATTATTAGGATAAGCAGATTATAGACTTTTGTTTCTTATTCAATTCAATATGAATTGAATAAGAAACAAAAAAAAAATAGGTATATATATATATAGGTATATACTATAGGTACATACGTTTCATTTCGTAATCGGATTTTATAAATAATTAAGCATATTAAATGCTAAATTTCAGTAATTTAAATTACTATAGGTACCTTCAATAATTATTAACACTTAATAAAAATAAAAAATATCTGAAATAATATGTAAAATAAATATATTTTAAAATTGACGAAAGGTAGGGTTGTTTTTCTACAGTTGATCAATATACCATACACCTCGAGAAAAGAAGGAATAAAGGATAAGATTAAGGTGGAATAGGAGTCCACCGAAGACAAAGATCGGGTACCGGTGGCCCGCTCGCACGGCGAAGAGAGGTGTTTGCAGGGTGGGTCTATGGGGTCGCGTGCCGCCTCTTACGTCGTCCCGGACCAATTTGGCTGGACGTGACCAACTCCATAGTCCACCGCAAAAAAAAGGTGGAATATGATATAAGAGTCTTCTTACTCCTTTGTTATCATCAGACTTTTGAACTGAAACTTGCAATTTACCGCAGATCTTCGAATTCCACGCGTGTTTCACCTCTGAACGAGACATCCTCAGAATGATTCTCATTCGAATGCTTTTATTTCATACAATCGTTTTTCATAGCTTTTAGAAAGAAAAATATTTAATTAAACTAATTTTTAGCTTACGACTAAGTAATTGTTTAAATAATTATGAGAATATGAGTCTCACTTCAACTGTGTGGTCTTCTAATTTGTACTAAGAGCCTAATCGATTGCCTCGCATGACCAGACCTCGCGTGTTGATAACAAGGTAAGCTCGACAGGTGTATGGCTCAAGGCAATGCTGCTGAATACGCGTTTACCCATCAATAGCTTAAGTGAGACGGAATCTTAAAATATATTTTTTTTTGTATAATAAATAGTCAACGCTGCGTTGGATATATTGAAGTTTTATGATATTTTAAATAAAATGCTTTCACTTAAATTACGGTAAAATTCGAAATTAAAACCTATGTCATTCCGTAATGCTAGCTTGTAATGCTGATATTTCTCTATTTGAGGCGATCTAAACCAAACATTTGAACTGTACGATGTTAGAAGGATAATATAATAAAAATATAAATTATGGGGGGGAATTTTAGCGGGCAAGGAAAAGTGTCATGTGGTGCTTTTGTATAATATTCAATATCTTAGTGTTTTAACGTGTTATATTAAGTAATTTTGATGGTATTTTATGTAATCTGATGCGCAGGAAGTACTGAGGTGTGGTGAATATGATGTAACAGTTGCTATATACGTTTTCCTTTTCCCCTAAAATTTCCAAAAGATATCTTTAACAGTGTGGCCATGGCGCTGTCAAAGGCGACGATTTGATTCACTGACGGATGCTGAATTTAAATTAAGTTAATTTATAAACTAAGATTTGGCTTAAAGGTCTTAGTAACCAAGCCGTAAACTCCAAGAAAAAATATGGGGTGTAAGTATATATGTATATAATATACCATATAAAAAAAGCTGTGTGGTAGCGCCTAAGAAGACTACCTACCGTTACTTTGCTCGTGGACGTCGTAAAAGACGGCTAAGAGTCTTATGACGACCTGGGCCAATTCCATCTGATGCCGTTTGGTCAACAATTACATTCCCAAGGAAAGTTGACGTCAGGCAGGCGGCCGGTCATAAAATTATTGCCAATAACTTTTACAATATGTACTATGAAACAAGAGTACATATTGTATCGACCCCAAGTAATTGGGATATGAGTGGGAGAATGATGAATGATGATACCACATAAAAAAAAAATATGTGCGTTCAAATGTATATTATTACTATCTACAATGCAAAGCAATATTACATACATACATACATATCATCACGCCATATCCATTGCAGGGTAGGCAGAGAGAACAGAGTGCCAGAGAACTCTATCCTTGCATACTTCACTCGCTTTCTCAATATTCATACTTCTCTTCATACATGCTCGCCGGTTTGGAAGACTCATGACTTCACCTTCCTTCAGTACGTGACCAATCTGGTCTAGGTAGGTTAGTCTCGGTTTCCCCCTGTACCTACATACTTCCAGTTTCGCATTGTATATCTTCTTAACCAGACGTTCGTTCGGCGTTCTTTCTACATGTCCGAACTATCGGAGCATACCAAACAGCAAACCAATATTTATTTTATATAAATTAATAATTCAATTAGTTGCTTTTAAACGTGATGGCAAATAAAAACTATTAAAATAGGTAACTGTATGGCTCTAATGTTGTAATTACACGTGATATGTAATTGCCTTTCTTCAATATTTGGAATGAGTGAGAGCTGACGGTCATATTCTGAGATTTTTATTTTTACAGTCTTCATATCAGGTGGTATATATTTGGGAACGTCCATTAATCACGTGATCCTTTTGTTTTAGCATTTTTAAATATTTTTCTTTCCTTTTCATATTCGTTATTAAAAATTAATTCCACTACACCACCGTGGCAGCACGATTGGGCCGGAATCCCAATAGGCACGGATTCGAATCCCGCTTGTGACATTATTTTTCACTTCGTAACCGAGTTTTATAAATAATTAAGCATATTAAATGCTAAATTTCAGTAATTTAAATAACAAGGTTGTGTCATCGTTTAATACAATTCTAACTGTAAAGTTTTAAGTATAAAGCCTATAACAATGTGTAAACATTGTCGGGTAGATAGCATACCGTCACCTTAAGACGTAAATATGATACGAAGTGAAAATTGCATGTCCTACAATTAGTCACGGTGGTGTAGTGGCAGTACGATTGGGCCGGAATCCCAATAGGCGCGGGTTCGAATCCCGCTTGTGACATCATTTATCACTTCGTAATCGAGTTTTATAAATAATCAAGCATATTAAATGCTAAATTTCAGTAATTTAAATATTCGTAGGTAGTAAGAGGGTGATGAATTGTATTTCTATATCGTCACCACACAGAAAGATTTACATGTTTTTATATATTTTTTTTTACAAAGACACCGTACTGCACTAAGTAAATAAGCCTTGTATTACGGGGAACTTTACAAACATATAATTAACGCAGACAAATTATACACAGACTCAGAACAAAATTTGGTGGATCGCACAAAGTATTGTCCTGCGTAGGAATCGAACCCACGATACTGGCACGGAACGTCAGTATCTTAATCAATATGCCATTTGTACAGTTTCTGTATATAACATATGACATGAATTACTCTTGACAGGAGAACAAATTGCGGTAAATTGTTAGAAAGCCCGCCATTAATTCATTACACGACTGATTGGGAACCTTTTAATATTGCGCCATTTGCAATGGCATGTGGAGAATGGTCATTCATTATTTAATTGGAGCAAATATTAATGGTTGTTCTGAAGATTTTTTTTTTTATAAAATTTGATGATCGTTGAGTAAGCAGACCACCTGATGGAAAGTGATAATTAAATTAAAAACTACCGTAAAAAGGCTCTTCCGTTTCGTAATCTTTTTTTTAACATGTTTACACGACTTTAAAAAGAACGACAAGAATTTGCAATTCAGATATTTATATCTTTTTTAAGTATTTTTATTTCCGTTTTATATTCCATAACAGAGTGCATGTTCTGCGATTTCGGCGGTCTCTCCAATTTTACACCCATATCTCTAGATGGAGTACCTATACCAGTATGCTCCAACTTTCGATACCTCGGTTCGCTTATCCAAAGCAATGGCGACTTGGATCGTGCGGTGAAGCACAGAATTGACGCAGGATGGATGAAATGGCGGCAGGTCACAGGTACCATATGTGACACTCAAGTACCCTTAAAATTAAAAAGTAAAATATACAAAACCTTAATAAGGCCTGCCGTATTGTATGGGTCAGCATGTTGGGCTACAAAAGCGACGGATGAGAGACGGCTGCATGTAGCAGAGATGCGAATGTTAAGATGGATGTGTGGCCTGACGAGAATGGATAAGGTAAGAAATGAGTATATAAGAGGAAGTCTGAAAGTGGCGCCAGTGACGGAAAAGTTGAAAAGTGAACGCCTGACTTGGTATGGACATGTGATGAGACGGGATGAATGTAATGTTGGGAGAAGAGTTTTAAGTATGAATGTTGAAGGCTTTAGGGGTAAGGGAAGACCGAAGAAAAGATGGATGGATTGCGTGAAGCATGATATGAATAGAAAGGGAGTGAACGCAGAGATGACATCGGATAGGATTGAGTGGAAGAAAAGGACATATTGCGTCGACCCCAAGTAATTGGGATAAGAGCAGGGTAATGATGATTTCCATGTGGTTACCAAGTAAGAATACAATTCCATTAATCCATCCATCTATCAGCCCGTAGACTTCCACTGTTGGACATAGATCTCCCAACGAGAATGCCACAGTCAGTGAAACGGTTCTGTGCCACTCTTTTCTGTGCATCTAGTGACCCCCTGCGACTTTCAAGATGTCGTTAGATCACTTAGTGGGGAGTCGTTACCTACGTTGACTATGTTGTCCGTTTCGTGGTCGCCACTTCAGAACCTTTCTTCCCCAACGGTTCGATGAGCGATTTGGTCTACGCACTGCCACTTCAATGTGCTAATCCTTCGGGCTATGTCAATTGCGCCTGTTCTTCTACGAATTTCTGTATTCTAGATATTATCACGTAGAGAAATATTGAGTATAGCCCTCTCCATAGCACGCTGAGTGACTTTGAACCTTTTCATGAGGCCGACATTTAGAGACCACGTTTCAGTGCCGTAAGTCATCGCTGGTAACATACACTGGTATACTTTTGTTTTCAAACATTGCGGAATATTGGACTAGAAAAATAGAAAGAAAAATACAGACTTATTGGAAACAAGGAAAGACTTAAATTAGCGACTAATAGAAACAGTAACTGTTAAGAGTGAAACAGCTCTGCGGGTGACTGCATCGGGGAATAGTCAGTCATCCGCAGATAGACTGACCGCGTGGGACTTTTGGCGGGAATCTAAAACGCCATGTGGTGCTCTTGTATTATATTCGATATCTTAGTGTTTTTATGGTATTTTATGTAATATGATGTGACAGAACAGCTGGGATGTAGTGAATATTATATAAAAGTGCTTTGCAACGTTTTCGTTTGCCATCAAAATTCCTACAACATACCATTAACAGTGTCACCATAGCACTGTTGATGGCGACAATTCGACTGACTGACAGACAATGACTAACCTGAAGAGATTAAAAACGTGAAGATAATTATAACTCGACACTGGCAAAAATGGCTCGTATAAGTAGCTGATTGCCAATACATAAAAAGAAGAAGAAGAAGAAGACTGACCGCGTGAGTGTCAACGGGGGTTGGTACCCTAAAGGGTAACCTGCCATGCTGGCCAAGGATGTCAAGGTACGCGTGGCTCCTCCGTCGCCCTGGATAGAATGGATGGCATGTGATCAGACCATAGCCTGCCAAAAAAGAAAGCAACCGTTAATGCTATAATAATTATATATTTACTAATTTTTCAAAGAGCACTAGTCATCAAAATTATACTACCCTTATCCCAATTATTTGGGGTTGACTATATATACTCCTATTCCATCGCGCATATTGTAAAAGTTATTGGCAATAGTTTTATGAATACACATCGGCCTGACGTCAACCCACCTCAACAATTATATTCCTCCATGGGAATATAATTATTGACTAGACGACACGTGGAGTTGGTTCAGGTCGATATAAAGCTCTTAGTCGCCTTTTACAACATCCACGAACAAAGTACGAGGTGATGACACATTCTTATGTGATCACTGCACGAAGTAAAAAATAACGCCGATGTTGTATTATCATTACTCATGGTCATCTATTATCCTGTGTGGAAACAGAAATCATAACACTTGAATGGGAAGCCATTACCGAGTCCGCTACATTATCAGTACTATCACTTTTTGGTGAATAATAGTAATAGTCACATTGCTGACAGATTCCTGTCTACAGCCGCGGGCCGGTCCGTCCGGGGTAGTACCACACTCTCGCAGAAGATCGACATCTGAGTAATAGCAATGTGCTGCTGTGCTTCGTTTGGTGAGTGAGAGAGAATAATGATGGAAGAATTTGGACATTTGGCGTGAATATGAAAGTGCCATATGGTGGTCTTGCATTATTTTCACAATATTTTAGTGTTTTAACGTTTTATAATATTTTGTTGACATTTTATATTGTAACCACTCTGGCAAGAATGCCTTTTATAAGTAGCTGATTGCGAATACAGAAAAGAAGAAGAAGAATGATGATGATAAAGAGAAAATAAATGGATAGACAGACAGAAAGATAAGTTCTTTATAGATATAGCTATAGGTATCTTAATTGTGTTCATAGTACGGTCGTTCTAGATAGGTATATACAAAATAATGTAAGTGGAAATTCCAAATTCTAGTTTCATACCTACCATAAGATCATCGCGGCGTAACGAGTGTGTGCGGTTAGCGAACACTTTAGATGAAGTTTTTTTTTGCTGGTCATAAAGAAATCATTAAAATCGTTATCAGACTGTTATTATGATGACTATCTTTGTCGATTGCCTACCAAAGGCTGTACCCAATAGTCTTGATGTTAATAGCGATCAGGGCCGGCTTTACCTATAGTGCAGAGGAGGGTGTTGGGGGGCGCCGAAAGCCGCTCGGGAAACATAGAGCCTCCACTGTAACGCTCCGCACGGAGCGGGCAAACCGAACGCAACGAGTACCTAACCATCTATAAACGTAGTGGGTGCGTTATTTGATAGGTTGGGGTAGGTTGCTTTGTTGCCATGCTCACTGTAACATCATAATCCGATCGCGTTTACCTGGTTTCGTGTCAAAACAACGAGACTAAGCATGCGACAACGCCTTCCAACGAGGTTCGTAGTTTAGTCGAACATAACTATCAACCTATTACAATTTTATTTTTTATCTATATATATATAAGAGATTTCCACCTATGTATTGACTCATCACGATATCTCTGGAACCATAAGGCTTACAAACCTCAAATTTGGTAGAAATATTTCTTTCGCCGAGTAGAGGTCAGCTAAGAACGGATTTTACGAAATTATATCCCTAAAGGGGTGAAAAAGCAGAGTAACGTTTGTATGGGACAACGTGATTCCTTGGTCCAATCTATTTCAAATTTTGCATAAACATTCTTTAACAGTATTGATGAAAGATGTGATTCATATTTTATTGAGACTTATCTCCTAACTGGGTTAAAAAGGGGTGGAAAGTTATTTTAGGGGTGATTTTCTTTAAAGTTGATATCAATACTTCTTACTGATTTTGATTTAAAAGACATTTTATTTTGACACATGTTTGAAAACTCAATTCGATTATATTCAAAAAACCGGCTAAGAGTGACTCGGAGTCGCGCACGAAGGGTTCCGTACCATTATCTATAAATGGCAAAATAATCATGTTTGTTGTATGGGGGCTTAAATTCTCTATTTGTTTTATTTTAATTTAATTATTTATTTCTAAAGGGAATATATTACTAAATATTCTGTGAATATTTCAAACGACTACCTATTTTTGTTATCAATATCGAGCAAAAACCTTACCTTTGTTGTGTGGGAGCCCCCTTAAATATTTATTTTATTATTTTTTAGTATTTGTCGTTGTAGCGGCAAAAGAAATTCATCATCTGTGAAAATTTCAACTGTCCAACTATCACGGTTCATGAGAGCAACCTGGTGACAGACAGGCTAAGCAACGGATGGACAGCAGAGTCTTAGTAATAGGGTCCTGTTTTATCTTTTGGGTATGGAACTCTAAAAAGGTTGATGTCACATAAACGTTCTTCTTCTTCTCTTTGTGTATTGGCAATCAGCTACTTATACAAGCTATTGGTGCCAGTGTCAAGTTATAATTATTTTTACGTTTTTAGTCTTTCAGGTTAGTCATTGTCTAAGTCAAAATGTCACCATTAACAGTGCTATGGCTACACTGTTAATGGTATCTTTGAAAACGTTGTAAAGCACTTTTATATGATATTCACTACATCCCAGTAGTTCCGCCACATCATCATCACAGCCCATATATCATCCATGCACTCTTAAAGTACTTAAACGATTTTAATCAAATTTGCATAATATGTGTAGTTTGATCCAACTTAAAAGATAGGATAGCTTCCATCTCAATTTATAGTCACAATATTATTTTATTGCAAATTATTTGTCTATTATTTGACAGTCACAATTATCAGTTATCTCCAAACGATTCTAACAGATGGTGATATCGGTTGACTGGATTGAGTAAGTATTTAATAGATGGCGCTATGTTAAACGTAGAAACGTTTCATATAAGCTACAATTTATTAGCATAACCACCACGTGTTACTGAGACTACGTTAGCCACAGCAACGCGTGGCCGGGTCTGCTAGTTTATTATAAATCAATTTTTACATATTAATGGTACATAGCCCCACAAAACCGTGTTATCGGTTTGACTGTGGGATTTTGTTCACCCATTTTGATACAAGAGGGCACCAGGTTATTGATTGTACCCGGGCGCTACATGTGCTAGAGCCGCCCCTGTATATGTTTGTTACGTTCTCACGCCTAAAGTATTAGGCTGATTTTAAAAATTGTTTCACCTATAGAATGCTACATTATCAGCGAGTAACATAGCCTATATTTTATCCCCATACACGGTAACAAAATACACAGGTGCAACCAAGTTCGATTGTAATACTTTTCGGTGGTTATGGTTCCCGCTGAAAGTATTCGAAACTTCGGGAAAGATAAAACCAAAAACAAACACGTAAAAACCAAAAAAAAAAAAAGTTTTATTTCATGCTTTTAAAAATATATAATTAACAGGCACAAATTACAGCTAATTTTTTTTTATTGCTTTTGGTGGCAGACGAGTTACTGCCGCCCATAGACCCTTGCAATACTAGAGGTATAGCAAGGCCGCTGCCACCAATAATCTCAAACCCACCCACTCGACTCTTTCGCTTACCGAGCGGAGCACGGCAGCATATTGCCATTACTAAGACGTTGATCTTCTGCGAGAGTATGGTACTACGCCGAACGGACCGGCCCGTGGCTGTAGACAGAGAACTGTCAACAGCGTGGTCCTACCACTATAGAAAAGATATGACCTTATTTATAAAGACCATTGTGGTTCCTGGAATACAGGTGTTAGTATGGTACGAATGTGTGGTGGGATTTGTCCCAAAAAAAATTACAGCTAAACTTAGATTTAGGTCAGTATTTTAACTATGACGCCATTTGTGCAATCTTTCCACTAAGACAACGCATTACAGAAACTCGTAAATTGATTCCTAATATCTTAAAAATGAACCTATTTTTACGGATTTTATCGCGTTTGTTCTATCGCGTTTCCGTAAAAATAGTTTTATTTTAAACGTGTAAACATCAGAAATCATTATCCTTATCTTGTTTTTTTCCTATATCCTCTTATCAATAATAGCAGTGTGCAGTTTTGTTATCTTCCAACTCACTATCAAATTTAAAAAAAAACATGTTCAATACTTTTAAAGTGCTTTGTGGTAGTGGTATACGAATACTACCAACCCTATGATATGACATATTGCGTCGATCTCAAGTAATTGGGATAAGAGCAGAAGAATGATGTTCTATACTGTTAATAATCGTCGAAGGAATGTTTATTAAAACTGTGGAAGGGAAATATCTTCACAAAATCGCATGGTAGCAATTCTTTTTAATTCACTTGAGGGAGGATCACACTTTTCCGTGTGGTGACGGAGTAGGAATACAATTCACCATACACATATGGCATCTATGCGAGAGAAAGGAAACTTGAACCAAACCCTATACCAACACGTCTGACCACCGTGGTATATTAGGTCAATTTCGCTCCCACTATGGAGGAGGCTCGAGTCCAACAGTGGAACATTTATGAGCTGAAATTAAAATGAATGATGAGGACTACACTGTTGACATTTTTCTGTCTACAGCCGCGGGCCGGTCCGTCCGGGGTAGTACCACACTCTCGCAGAAGATCGACGTCTGAGTAATGGCAATGTGCTATTGCGCTTCGTTCGGTGAGCGACAGAGCCGGCAGCACAATTGCGGTGGGTTTGGGGATTTTATTGGTAGGCAGTGGCCTAAGCTATACCCTTGGTATTGCGAAGGTCCATGGGCGGCAGTGACACTTACCATCAGGCGTGCTGCTTGCTTGTTTGCCACCATAAGCAATAAAAAAAATTGAATTTGAGTGGGGGGTTTGGTAGTGGTGACACATTAGACCGCCACAACTCGAACAATTATGATGAACGTAGTAAAGATGAAAGGAACGTCAAAATTATGATAATAATAATAATAATAATAATAATTTTATTTCTCACCATAACACTTTACAGTATACAATAACGCTTACTCTAAATTTACAAATATCATTATGGATTGCTGGTGCTTGTGGTAGGTAAAAAGACTACCTGTAATACAAGTCACCAGGAAATCCACGGGGACCATATACAATTGAACTGGGTGTCAATAGGAAAATGTGTAAGCGCTTGTATGGTGAGTATTAGAACCATTTGAGTGTATGCGTGTGTTACATATTATGCGTGTGATACATTATATGCCTGTGAAACATTTGAGTGTATCTGTCTGTGGGTGTGTGTGCATGTGTGTCTGTGTGCGTGTTTATGTGTGTGTGTGTGTGTGTGTGTGTGTGTTTGTATGTGTGTATGCGTATATGTGTGTGTGTGTGCATTGTCTGTGTGTGTGTGTGTGTGTTTGCGTGTGTGTGCATGTGCATGTGTGTATATGAGTATATCAGTGTTTGGATATGTATACGCATGTACTTATATACTTCATGCATGTGTATTCACGTACAAGTGTATGTGCCTAGGATCATATAATAACCTCAAGAAAGTTTTCAGTATCACCATAAGATTGTTGAAGAAGCCATTCTTGCAAAATTACTTTACATTTGTAAGTGGTTTGAAAATTCAATGATAAAATTTTGTGCAGCTTATTATAGAGATAAGGTCCGAGGAAAACAAAAAACCTGCGGCAAAATGATGTTTTAATTGGAACTGAAGAGACAATAAGATGATTGCGACGAGTTGAATTGCACACAAGAGGCGCTAGAGAGTGCTGCTTTAGGGCCGTGGCTAGAACGAACAATTGCCTAACCGTTAGGAGTTGACAATATCTACGCGGGTACCGCACGGTGGCGACGGAGGCAGCGTGCCTGTTGGCCGGGAGTCCCCCGTGGGACCTGGAGGCGGAAATGCTCGCCGATTTGTATCGGCGGGTGTCGGGGGTGCGCGCGGAGGGCGGTGTGGTCTCTTTGAGGGAACTCACCGCCTGGCGCGTTGACGCCCGCCTAGATGTCATTGCCCGTTGGGCAGTCCGGCTGGAGAGGCCTCGGTTCGGTGTGCGGACCGTAGAGGCCTTCCGGCCGGTGCTGATGCAGTGGTTGGAACGGCGGCACGGGGTGCTCTCCTTCCGACTGGTGCAGGTTTTGACGGGGCATGGATGCTTCGCCAAATACCTGCATAAGGTCGTCGGGAGGGAGAGTACACCGTCCTGCCACCACTGCGATTGCGACGAAGACACGGCGCAGCATACGCTCGAGGTTTGTGCCGCTTGGGCAGAGCAGCGTCGTGAACTCGTCGCAATCATCGGTGCCGACCTGACGCTGCCGACCATCGCCAGGGCGATGCTCGACAGCGTCAGGAACTGGGACGCGGTCGCAACCTTCTGCGAGGCAGTAGTCTCGCGGAAGGAGGCGGCGGAGCGCGTGCGCGAGGAGCGTCTCCTCGACGGCGCGAGCCGCCGCCGGCGACTGGGGCGGCGCAGGCGCGATTACCTGCGCCTGATGCCGCCCTAGCCGAGGCCGCGGGTGACTGGATCGGGGAATTAGTCCGTCACCCGCCGAGAGGCCGACCGCGTGAGGAAAGATCGACATCCTACCCGAGGGGGGGATGTCGGTCGAGGAGAGGGTACTCCTCAGGGGTATTCCGTCGGGCCGACCACTGACGTCAAGTCACTCTGCTCCGGTGGTCGGCCCAACGACGAAGGCGACGTCACGGGTGGGTTACGGGTGTGCGCGCTTACGCCCCTCTGTCACCCCGGATGGAGTGGTGCGAGGAGTGCGCCGACCGTAGCCCACCCCCCAAAAAAAAAAAAAAAAAAAAGGAGTTGACAATATTCATAAAGCTTAGCAGTGGGATACAAACGAGGCTTAAAATAGCTAACCTTCAGAACTGCTCTTTGAGCTCTTTCAATTTGTATGAAGTGTGATTTCGCGGCACCACCCCAGGAAGTAATGCAATAGGTTAAAATAGATTGACACAGTGCTTGATAAACCATCTTCATAATATGTACGTCAGCCAAATTACGCAAATCTTTGAATACGTATATAAGTTTGCGAACTTTACCAGATAAATAGTTTATATGCTCTTTAAAATTCAGTCTATTATCAATTAATACCCCGAGATATTTAATAGATTGAATTTTTTCTATACAATAAACGTTAACATTAGAGGCACCTACAGGTTTAGCTATTATTTCAAAGTTATTTTGGAATTCATCTTCAAAATTACGAATAGAAAAACTTACTAATTTAGTTTTGGGTAGATTTAGAGTTAGAACATTGTCATGTAGCCATTTATTAACAGAATCAAATCCTCTTTGGGCAAAAGAGTAGGTCTCAGCCCAAGAGTTTGAAGAAAAGACAAGTGCAGTGTCATCTGCATATGTGAAAATACCTCCATGATCTAAAGAAAGTGTACATAGATCGTTTATATACACCAGGAACAAACTTGGGCCAAGAATGCTTCCCTGAGGCACGCCATACAATATAGGCAATTCAGAGCTAACATGAGAACCAATCTTGACTATTTGTGTTCTATCACTTAAATAACTTTGAAACAAAGACAACTGTGTGCCCCTTATACCGAGAGCCTCAAGCTTAGATAGTAAAATAGGAGTGGAAACGGTATCAAACGCTTTCATGATATCCAAGAAAAGACCAACACATTTTTGTCTTCCATCCAATTTTCTGACTATATGGTCAACCAAATTATGAACAGCGTCTGCAGAGGAGTACTTCTTTCTAAAGCCATATTGATTTGCAGATATTAAAGAGTGTGCTTCCAGATAACCGACAAGTCTAGAGTTCAAGATTTTTTCTAATATCTTTGACAGAGCAGGAAGAACAGAGATAGGACGGTAGTTTCCAACTTGATTACGATCACCGGACTTATAAATAGGATAAAGTATAGCCTTCTTGAAATGGTTAGGAAAGATACCAGTGCTCATACTCAAATTGCAAATATAGGTTAGTGGCGGAATAATTATATCCTTGTGTTCTTTTAAAAACTCAGAGGAAATACCATCCCAACCAGATGAACAGTTATTTTTTAAGGACACAATTAGACCTTCCACCTCCGCTTCATCTGCGTCAAATAAGACGAAGGATGATGAGCTAGAATTTCGATTAGTCATAACTTTCGTATTACTCTCAAGTTTCTTCGCGAGTTTCATTCCGATACTAGCAAAATAGGAATTTATATCGTTGATACCCTGCTGCTTATCCATCATAGCGTATAATAAATCTTCAGAAGAGGATTTTGATTTACTAATATTAGTAACTTTTTGGATAATATTCCATAAGTGCCTTGTGTTTCTACCAGCTTTTTGAAACTCAAGTTTTTCGTAATCCTTTTTTGCTTTGCGTAAAAGATTAGTGCAATAATTTCGGTACCTTTTATATGAAAGTAATAATATATCATTCGAAGGTTCCCTTCTACTCTGTTTATATAGTCTGTCTCTATGGCGCATACACCTTAACAGTCCCATCGTAATCCAAGGCCTGATCGTCCTATGCCTACGTGGTAAACTAATAGTTTTACTATTTACAGAGATAGCATCAAGGATCGGTTGAATGAAGTTATTAGTCGCTAAGTTAGGATCATTGGTGGAGTAAACTAATTTAAAATCAATATCACGCAAATCATTAGCCAGTTTAATTTTGTCAACTTTCACTACGGAGAAGTGGTTACATGCTAAAGACCTTTTTGGCGATAGGAGTGTCATAACTGCATAGTGGTCTGTAATGGTTGACTCAATAACCAATACCTTGGCAGGTAATGAAGTTTTCAAATTCGAGTGATCAAGGCACGTCGAACCGTGCGTCGCAAATGTGTGGCCAATGAATAATCCGTAATGAGCTAGGAGATTCAAGTAGTCAACAGAGTTATTAGTCGAGCCACTGTGTGCAATATCTATGTTTATGTCTCCCACAAGAATTATATTTCTATATGTATTTAGGTTACAGAGAAGCAAATCCAGAGATTGAATAAATCTTGTTGTATCTTTATAAGCATAGGGTCTGTATATGGCGATAATCGCCACATCTGTTCCTACTGTAACCAAAAGGCAACTAGAGTCGCACATATCAGGTTCTGTCACTCTAAGTTTTTCCAATGTTGCCTTAGTATACACCACTACGCCGTCATTTTGATTACAGGTTTTTAACGTTACATGGGAGTTATACCCTGACAGGTTTGGTATACTCGGGTTAACTGAAAGCCAACACTCGGACAACACAATGACATCACATGGGTTCTTAATTCTTTCCAATAAAGTTAAAAGTCCAGAGAAATTCGCTCTCACACTGCGAATATTTTGAGACAACACTGCGATACAGGAACTAGGTATCAACGAGAAACACTCCTCAGGACTACATTTTTTTGCGTCACAAAAAGTAACATTTTCAATATTAGTTAGTAGATCGTTAATTGCAGCGAATTTTAAATTAAAATTAAACAAGAAAATCAAGGATAAGGCACAAAACTACTAAATAAAAACATAACATTTAGACCACAATAACACCAAAGTGAATATTGAATCATTGAATTCAACATTCACCCTAGCAAAGCGGTTACAAATGTATTCTATTCCGTATGAATGAATTAAAGTAAAAGGTAAGTACCTTAAGAATCTGTAGTGATAAATATGATGAGTATATTTATAATTTATTATGTTATTTATTATGTTACGCGAATTAAAACAGTAAATCTGATTATTGTAATAAGTTAGTGTTAGAATTGAAATGTATGTGTAAATTTTACAGTGATTATAATAGTGTAGGGTGAATTGATATTGATTATAAAACTTTTTATAAAATCTGTGTGGGGGTACATTCATAAAAACATTGAAAACTATAAATAAAAATAGGTATGAGTTACACCGAGTATTTACAAACTTCATGAAGTGAAGTAATAATCCAGTATATGACAATATATTTAGTCATTTGTTTTTTAATGTTGTTATATCAGCTTCATTTTTTATCTCAATTCTATTGTCACCATCTCCTCTCCTAATAAAAATTTTACCTCTTCGAGTCCAGCAATACTTATAGGCTAAGGTTCTAGCGGCGTCACGAGCCATGGCAAACAATCTGCGATCCCTACTAGACAGACTTTCAGCAATATAAACAGGTTTAACAGGTCCTGGTAATCCGATTGTGGAGGTGGATAATTTGTTAGTCGAATTCTCTTTATTAAACACTTTAATACCATCCAATATTTTGTTTTTGGTCAGAACTGACGTGAAGTCCGTTACAATCGTAGAAGCACCAGTATTTGAGGAGATCCTAAATATATCCTTTATATCGGATGGTTCAACATACGTGTTAAAAGATTTACAAGTATTTTGAATTAACTCACATAATCCCAGTTGTGTCTCTTGCCTTATTTGTTGTGGTATATTGCGAAATTCTAAAACTGTGAACTTCGTCCTTTTTTGCAATTCATCCAATCGGCATTCCAAGTTGGATATAAGATTAATGTGTTCTTTTCGCTCACGTTCCATATCTTGGAGTTTGTCTTTCATATCCTCGTATTGTAATGACACGAATTTGAGTGATTTTTCAAGCTCGTCACTAATAGACTTTATGCTGGAGTTTTGCTGCTTCAATTCCGCAATATCGGTGCATAGTTTATTAAGGACAAGATCTTGATCTTTTTTCCAGTTAGACAGCATCTGTAATAGCTCTTCCTTAAGGGATGTATCATCAAACGTGACTTCATCATTTTTTCGGGGACGCTTGGATCTTCTGGTCGAACCATGTAAAGGATGATCAGGCTCCAACTTCGAAATATCACCTTCAGATGACACTTGGAGTGCAGTCCCACTTAATCGAGGAGCACTTAGGTTCGGAGGTGTTCTCTGGGTAGACATAATAAGTTTAGTTGGTAGTTTAAGTGGTTAAACTTGCCTTTTGTTCACACAAATAGTAAACCGGTTTGTACTCGCAACGAAGTATTGTAATTTATTATAGAAAAAATCGTGCACACGTCTTATCGGTTACGTGGTCCGCGTGGAAAGGGATGATGATGGTACTATACGTCTTACTTTCTCGAAACAAAAATGCCCTTTGACTTAAACTACTACTTACGAATTAGTTCTCTCACTACCAACTAATGATTGAAGGCACTTAACGATTGTACCCATCAGACATTTTGGTATGAGCTTCCGTCTGTAGGAGCGTGACTTAGGCAGGTAAGTGAAACACAACAAGATACGCGATATTAAAAATATAATTAATATTTTTTCCTATGTTTATGGTGAAAGAATACATTTTTAAATTATATTCTTTCACTTCACGTGTATTTTATGTTATTATAAATAATTAAACGTTATTATCAAACTAAACTATTAAATGTCCGGTGAGTGACGAAGCTAGAATACAATTCACCACAGTCTCTATTTTGCCCGTATCGTAAAAGACAACCAATAGATATAATATGTATATAAAATTTTTGCACGAGAAAGAAAAATGAAAATCAACCCCTATATCAACACATCTGATTGGCTTTTTTTTTTGTGTCTTAGTTGTTAGCCTCAGATGGCTATGACAACTTTACCCAGACTGTGGGTGAGCGCTGAGGGCTCTCAACCCGTACATCTGATTGGCGTGGTAAATCAATTTATATTTAATTGTTGAAGAGGTTCGAGTTCAATAGTGGGACTTATATGAGCTGATGAGTATATTATAGAATATATCGTATACAATTATATATGAATTATTACGATTTAAATTTTATGTGAGTTTGAGTATACAATCGTTTTATAGAAAAAAATCATATTCTCCGAAAATTGTTATGATTAGACAGGCCAACTTCTGTGAAACAGTTACAAAACCAGTAGCGGCGCGTATATGAACTGATATGACTGAAATCTGTTTGAATAAGTATAGTTTTCAATTTTTTCGTGTGATAGCGGCGTTAGAATACAATTTCTCACCACTTATCTTACCCGTGCGTGTCGTAAAAGATTACTAAGGGATATAAAATGCTGATAATGTCAATATAAAAGAAGGAAAATTCGAAATTAAATCTTATACGAACACGTGATATAGTTAGTAAAATTCCGTCCTATTATGAAGGAAGCTCGAGCCCAGTATTGAGACTTAAATGAGCTCAGTAGATAAAAAATATGTTAATTCTCTATAAACTTTAAAGCTATATAAAGTAGCAATAACATTTAGCTACAATGCATACCTTTGAATAAAGCTACCGGTAAATAACGTGGAGCATTTTATATGATCTTTACTCGGCGTGATCACATAGTAATACAAGCTTAACATTCGGAACATCTAATCGATTACTATCTCGATTAGCGTTTAGATCGAATCCACTTCATATATGACAATTGTGGAATGCGTATAATATACATCGTAAGTTTTAATTGCGATAATATAAATAGTCAATAACATGTCTTAATTATTTATTAAGTATATTTAAGAAAATATTTATTATTATGATCTAATAATTAACAGAAAAGTAATTGAAATTAATTTATTTATTTCACCCAAATGCAAGTTAAATATATGTAGAGTCAATTAAGTACTTTTAAAAGTTGTTTGAAATTTTTGCCAATCACAAATCCATTATCATTATTATAAAGTTATTAACAAAATAATACGTAGGTAGGTAATATAATTTCATACCTGCTAAAATATGTTTGCTAAATAATAACTCAATAACAAAAGATGTAATTAAATGTAAAATTCTAAAACATTAATCTTTTTAATGTTTCCCGCCAAATTAACTGTCGCTGTCATAGTTTTCGGCACGCGAATACGACGCGTGGTTCTGTTATCTGTGGTTTAATAGCCGCGCGTGCGAAACGTCTAGAAACAGTTACAATTTAAAACTTTAAACGTAATTAAGGTCACGACACCTGTTTAGGAACACCGTACCCAAAGTAATTGAGTGCCGAGTAAGTACATAGTAATTGATAGAATGAGCCAATTTTAAAGTTATTTTTTTATTGTAATTATTAATTTTACTACAATGTACTTTTATTTAAAAAATATATGAAATTTAATTTGTTTTACAATCATGACTATTCAGCCGTCCTCCTTTGAGAGCAACTCACATTTTGAGATGACATATATTATAAATACTCACAACCATTCTATTTAGATCATATTTAGATAATTCACTCATCAGGTCTATATCCTTCCCATAGATAAATAAAAATACAGCTGTTGAAGTAACCAAACATAATAATAATAGCAAAAGAATACCATATCTATGAGTAATATTAAATAACATAGTAGTTTATATGATGTAAATTTGTCTTGATACAATGGGGTTGACGTATCCATGTGGACATAAACTCCCATAAATTACTAGATAATAAAAAAAAATAGCAAAGAATTGGCATCTAATATAATCTGTGATCTGTCAGTCGAGCGACCGGTAGTAGAACTTAGCTAAAATGCTGCAGCATGTTCACTTTTATATCACGTGTATTTGAGGAAAAAGCATTATGTACCGGCTCCATACAAATTAGCATAAGGCAAAAAAATAAGGATAAGACTCTTATGTTGCTTTTTATCAACCTAAAGCAATATAAATAACACTCAAAACTGATGTTATTTTTTTAAATAAAATAAAATTAATAATTGATTAATGAATTAATAAATTATAAGTGAGACGTAAACTAAATTAATTACTATATATATATATATATATATATATATATATTGATTATATATTATATTTACATTTGTATTATAATAGATATTGTAATATAATAATTTTCATAACATGAGGAGGTTATAGCTCCTAAAAAATCTGGGTGTGACGGTCACCTAATGCTAATATGTATGAATAAATTGTATCTTTTTTCAGTTTTTTTTAAAGCACATACATGTAATAGTACTAGGCAAAGGTCTTCTTTACAATTAAACAACTATACCATCGTATTCAGAGTGGCGTAGAGCTTTATGTAGAGCTTCATGTAGAGTTTTCCTTTCCTTATGTCGATTAAATGATATTTCTTAAAAAAAAGTGTGATTTCTCATTCAGTCTCACACTGAAGACTTAGTGGACGGCGGATCTACATGTATTTAACTATATTTACTATTTATTCATTAGCAGTGAATTGGAATTTGGTAAAAATACTGTGACATTATTTTTATATAATTGATGTTTTGCATTGGCTCTGCCAAACTTGACAATTGTGCCATTGAAGTATTTTTTTTTTTTTTTTTTTGCGGTGGGCTATGGACGTCGCACCCCGCCAAATCGGTCCGGGGTGACGGAAGAGGCGGCGCGCGACCCCATTGACCCACCCTGCAAGCACCTCTTCTTCGCCGTACGAGCGGGCCACCGGTACCCGATCTTTGTCTTCGGTGGTCCGCTCGGCGGTATGCCCTCTTGGGCTCCTCTCCTGTCGACGCCCCGACAGCTTTCGCCGTCGAGACGTCGTCCTCACGCGGTGGCCTCACGTCGGGTAACCGGACAATTCCCCGGTCCGATCACCCGAAGCCTCGGTTAGGGCGGCATCAGGCGCAGGTACTCGCGCCTGCGCCGCCCCGGCCGCGGGCGGCGGCCCGGGTCACGGGAATCCTCCCGGGCCCGTTCCACCGCCTCCTTCTGCGAGATGACAGCCTCGCAGAAGGCGGCGACCGCGTCCCAATTCCTGACGCTGTCGACCATCGCTCGCGCAACAGCCGGCAGCGTCAGGTCGGCACCGATGACAGCGACGAGGTCACGGCGCTGCCCGTCCCAGCCCGAACATACCTCGAGCGTATGTTGCGCCGTGTCCTCGTCGCTACTGCAATGGTGGCAGGACGGAGTCCACTCCCTCCGCACGACCGTGTGCAGGTACTTGCCGAAGCAACCATGCCCCGACAAGACCTGCACCAACCGGAAAGAGAGGACTCCGTGCCGCCGCTCCATCCACTCCATCAGTACGGGCCGGAGGGCCTCAACGGTAATAACACCGTACCTAGGCCTCTCCAGCCGCGTAGCCCAACGGGCGATGACTTCTCGGCGGGCGTCCTCGCGCCAGGTGGCTATCTCGTTGAACGATGGGGAGCCACCCTCTTCGCGCATTGAGGTAACCCGCCGGTAGAGGTCGGAGAGCATCTCCGCCTCTAGGTCCCACGGGGGTGTTCCGGCCAATAGACACGCCGCCTCTGTCGACACCGTGCGGTACCCGCGAATGGCTCTGACCGCCATGACTCTCTGTGGCCTCCACAGAACCGCCCTGAGTTGGGCGTTCAGAGCCCTCGCCCACACGGGTGCGCCGTACATGGCCATTGAGCGGATCACCCCCGCATACAGCCGTCGGCCCTGAAAACTGGGTCCGCCCACGTTCGGCATGAGCCGAGAAAGGGCGGACGCCGCGCCGACCAGCCGGGGAGCAATTTGACGAAAATGCTCCCGGAACCACCATCGCCCGTCGAGCACCAGACCCAAGTACCTCATATGGGCCTGGATACTGATGTGGATGGAGTTGACGACTAACGAGGCGCCGATGGGCAGCCTCACACGGGGCCCATGGAATAAAAGGGCCTCCGTCTTGTTTAGGGCCACCCTGAGCCCCAGCGCCTCGATTCGCCTGACCATCTCCTCGGTGCCGAGAGTGGCCAGGCTCGCCGCCTCTTCGAGTGTCCTGCCCCGGGCTGTGACGAGCGTGTCGTCAGCATAGCAAATAACGCTCAGCCCGGGGGGGAGACTCCCTCTCAACGCCCAGTCGTAACCGATGTCCCACAGAGTCGGCCCCAGAACCGACCCCTGCGGAACACCGCACGACATGGGCGTCCGCACAATGTCCCCTGCGGGGCTCGCGTAGAGAACACTGCGCCCCTCCAAATAGTCTGCCACCAGCCGCCTGAGGTACAGGGGCACTCCGTGGAACCGGAGCGCCTCCCTGATGCAGCTGAATGGCAGACTATTGAAGGCGTTGGCGATGTCCAACGACACCGCCAACAGCACTCCTTTGCCGGCGACAGCCTCCGCGGCCGTCTGCCTCAGGCGTAGCAGGGCCCCGATAGTCGAACGCCCCCTTCGAAACCCAAATTGAGCGTCCGACAGATCGGGCCCCACCTCTTTCAGGTGCTGGACGATGCGGGCAGCGAGGACACGCTCCAGCAGCTTACCCACATCGTCCAGAAGCACAATGGGCCTGTAGGCCGACGGCGAATCCGGGGGCCGTCCCGGCTTTGGCAGGAGAACCAACCTCCCTTCCTTCCAGCACTCAGGGAACTGTCCAGACGTCAGACAGGCGTTGAACAGTCGCCTGAGGCGAGGTTCGAGATGCTCGAGGAGCAACGTCAACACCCGGACTGGGATTCCGTCCGGGCCGAGGGCCGTGGTGGCGGAACGAATCTTCGCCACGGCTGCCCCCACTTCCGACTCCGTCACGGGCGGAACACTCTCGACGGCCTCCCGGTCGTGATCTGGCGAAGCCATGACCGGGGGCGTGTGCTCCGACTGCCGCGGGAACAGCTCCTCGACCACTCTACGAAGGAGGTCGGGCTGGAGGGTCTCGGTGAGGGGGGGGCCCTGCGCGCGAAGCTTATTCAGCGACGCGCGATACGGGCGACCCCAGGGGTCACGGTCAAGACCGTCCAGCATCTCCTGCCAACTCGCGTCCTTGGCGGACCGGATGGCCAGCCGAAAGGCGGTACGCGCACTGCGGTACGCCTCGTACAGCTGGCCCTCCCGCTCAACATCGCGGCGACGCCGCCGACTGCGGGTGTAGGACCTTCGGGCACTAATGCACGCCGCACGAAGGTCCGCCAGTCTTGGGGTGCCATTGAAGTATGGCGTTAATTGCATAAGACTATGGGAAGACTTATGTACGACCTTTGAAACGCGAATGGGTGAATCGAAAATCTTAAATTTAATTTAAGTAGTAGTGCATGAAATTTCGCCTGTTTAACACAAGATACACATTTTTAACAAAAGATAAGGCCTTAAACTCTCTCTAATAAAAAATGTCAGCCTATTAAACGATTCTCACTGAAGTATTAGCGGTTACCACTCGAAAATTATCTATGATTATCTTGGTGATCTAACGTTTGTAGCCACAAAGCTGTTTATTTTTCACGTCTATGCCTCAAACGATACGTTTTACAACGGTTGTGCGGTCGCAAATTTGTTTATGGTCAAATGTAGATAGATAACTTTGATAAAGTTTAGCATCAATTTTGAATTTAGAATAAGAATATAGGTTGAGTTTGGTTCAATAGTTGTTGGTAAAGGAATTATATGGTCATAAATGTGTATTTATGAAACTTTTATGACGACGCCGAATACCTTTTGGAAACACTATATTCTAGTGCACAATATTATGCATCAATTCGAGTATGTATACTTTTCATTCTTTCACTTTTTTATTTAATGGAATGGCATAACGATATATTCTAAAAGACATCAGAAACTTGATTGAACTGGAATTTTGGCGGGAATTTGGAAGTGTCATTTTTATTTTTCTTTTCGATTTTGGACCACTCGGAGTATTTGCTATTTATAAGAAATTGTCATTAGGGCGCTTCATTACATTTTTTTAATACTACACCCGGCACTAAGGAAATAATGCTTGTCTTGCCGGGCACCTAATAAATATATAATTTAACGGATACAAATTACACACAGACTCAGAACATCTGTGTGTCAACATCAACAATTTGTGAAACACACAAATAATTTGCCTGCGTGGGAATCGATCCCTCGTTTTACGTAATATAATTCAGAGAAGGTACGAATTTGTATTGAATGTGATATAATAGTGCTTTACGTATGTTTCTGTGTTTCACAAAAATTCTCAGATTAACCATAGTACCCGGCTACCACACTATTGAAGTGGAAGATTCGATTTACTGACATACAATGCTTTTAAATGATGTCACTATTAAATAAGAAAAAAAAAAAAAAACTTGGCATAAATCTGTGTAACTGTGCCAATAAAATTAACTGTGCACATAATATCAAGTGGAGAAATAGCGTTACATCCACTTGATGGTTTAAATGCATGTTATTTTAAAATTTAATGACAACTTTTTTGTTTCAAATTGTGACATTTTAAAAGTCATCAAATGATAATAAAAAGGACCTGGTTATCTTAGTAATTGCAATTTTTGACCTTACTATTAGCATTTTAGCATTTTATTTGCAATTACTCAGTAAAATCTATTAACATTTTATCTTTAATTAATTGAAATATTTGCGATTTGATATTATTTATTATTATATAAAATTTGAAAAGTTTATTATTTTAAAGTTTTTTATTTTAAAGTATATTCGAGAGTAATATATTTTCCGTGTGGTGATGGAGTAAGAATACAATTCACCACCCCCTATCTTACCCGTGGGTGATCGTACGAGACGACTAAGGGATATAAAATGCATATAACATCTATGCGAGAGAAGGAAAATTCGAAACAAAACCCTATACCAACACGTCTGAACAGCGTGGTGTAGTAGGTCAATTACCCTTCACTATGGAGGAGGCCTGAGCCCAACAGTAGGACATATATGGGCTGAGATGACGATGATGAATATATTTATTTTTAATATGCTCTAAGCCCAGTTTTAAAATAATTTTATATTTAAAGCTTCTGCGGATAACCAAAAATACAGCCATTAAAAATACCCGCAAATGTGCTAGATTTGCAGAATTTTTAAAGTTTGCGACTTAACATAATTTTCGCGGTTTTTTTTTAGAAAGCAAAGGTTGACCACAAACCAATGTCTAGTTTAAACTAATTCAGCGAGGTCATCTTAGAAGAGACTAAAGATATCTACGAGTGATCAAAGAGTATAAAATATTACGTATTACGAGTGATATCTCTAAAAAAAATTAATAGCAATATCGTAATAGGAATAGATAGTATTATTTAGTAACTTTAAATGCCATACAGGACAATTCTTCCGCAAATATTGTTATGGGTTAGTTTATCTCACGCTCGCTCGGCGAAGAATACGTGTAGGACGGGTCTATATGGTGTCGCGCGCCCTTCTTCTGTCGCCCCGGACGGATTTACCGAGCTGTGACCATTCCGTAGCCCACGGCCAAAAAAAAAAAGCAAAAAATAAATGGTGGTAATAATTATCCAAAAGATGTCACACGTCTCCTATGAAGACGACAAAATAATACGAGCCTTAATTTAAGTGTCATATGACAGCTCACACTTGTCTAATTAATAGAACGATTGGAACCGATTTTCAATAGGTGTGGGTTTAAATCCCACGTGTAACAATAATTTTTCACCTTAAAACAAGTTTTTATAAATAGCCTAGTTAGTATATTAAATGCTAAATATCAGTAATTTGGGCTATATTTAATTTAAGATGCATTTTTATCATTCGTGTAGATAAATGTATTTATAATATAGAGTTGTTAAAGTGATTTGGTTAGTATTGCTCTATTTTGTACGGAGCCTCCGTATCTAAGATCTATAACTGTACCGCTGTAATTATTATCTTCTTTGATGGAATAGATTCGGCAAATATAGATGCCCACTTTCCATTCTAATGTAGCGTCAGCAAATATATGAGGAAAAAAATATTTTATTTTATCACCGTCATATTTGTCTGTTTGTTATAGATTTATCGTTCCAAGAGTCGCGGTTTCGGTTCCCATGTAGAATAATGTATATGACATATGTTTATGCGATTCATATATTATTGTACTGAATTTAAGTGTAGTTTGTGTCAATTGATTGTAGGTTTTTAAAGTGCAGCGTAATATAAGGATTGTTTGCTTAGTGCAGAATATTATCTTTACGATGATGAAGACAACGTGCATGTTGGCTGGATTACTCCTATGGAACTGGGAGGCGGAAATGCTCATAGCACTTTACCGGTGGTTATTATTTTAAAAAGCTTTTTTTTTAAACCAGATTGGTCACGTGCTGAAGGAAGGTAGAGTCAAGAGTCTCCGAAACCGGTGAGCGTTTATGAAGAGAATTATGAATGTTGAGGAAGCGAGTGAAGTATGCAAGGATAGAGTTATCTGGCACTCTGTTCTCTCTGCCTACCCTGCAAGGGATATGGCGTGATGATATGTATGTATGTTTTTTTAAATTTATAATGAGAGGAAAATTGGCTACGCGAGTCTGGCATCATACGGTTTTATTTTGAGTTTCCCCTATCTGCCATAGATGTTATCTGCATATTGCATTTCTTAGTCGTCTTTTACAAAACCCATGGACAAGATAGGGGGTGGTGAGTTATATTCTTACTTCGTCAAAACTCGTTTGTCACCGTAAGTAATAAAAAAAACTTATTAGTAAAACGTGTTATTTGTTCTTTGAAAAAAATCCATGAGAAAAAAAATATATATTGTTCTATTTATTTTGCTGACCGTATTTGAGTACTGGACGCATGCGCGTCAGAGCACGTAAGGAGATGGGCATGACATGCACAACCTCCACATCGCCACTGACATTACTTCATTAAAATTCTATTAACGGAAGCATTCTCTATTACTTAACTACAAAAACAGCCTTAATAAAAATCATCACACACTATAACTCACTTAAAATTATTGTAATAGAGTTTAAATTTGATTGTAATTTTTCAACACATACGCTGTGGTTTCCACGCAAAAATATGTTTAGAAAATTTTATACTCTATAGTATTTGATTTAAAGTTATATTTAGTTTGATGTAGTAATGATCAATCATGAAAATCTATGAGAGATGGACAAGTAGTTTCCACGCAATACGAGGATCGGAAGTCAATTGGTTGAAAGCAAATAAATTAAAACACAAAACGGAAAGGTAAAACCTTTCAGCTCTGTTAACATGATTTGCCAACGTGAGCCTTTCAAATTTTATTTAGAAGAATGAAGTATGGAAAGTTGACTGAATTAATTCTTGTTCAAAGGAATTACTATGGGTTAATTCAAGCCTGGTGATGGAGCACATATATTATAACGAACCCGTCATTTCTTTTATATAAGTTTTGTAGAAAACTATTAAATAATATTAGCAAATTAAGTGAGTATCATATAATAGATAGAACTGGAAATTAGAAAAATAATCAAATATGGTTGCACAGATAGCGGAGTAGTTCAAATATCGACTCCTATTGCCAAGTGTTGTAGATTCTATCTCAATACAGGATAATTCGATCGACAAATAACCATCTTATTTCATCTGCGTCTCATTTCTCGAGCCTCCTTCACAATATCATCATTCTCCTGCATTATCCCAATTACTTGGGATCAACACTCTGCCTCCATCGTACATACTGCAAAATGTAATTGGCTATAGTTTTATGACCAGCAGCCTGTCTGACGTCAACCCTTCTTGGAAATGTAATTGTTGACCAAACAGCATCAGATGGAATTGGCCCAGGTTGATATAAAGCTCTTAGTCGTCTTTTACGACATTCACAAGCAAAGTAAGGGTGGGGTACTATCCCAGAAACCTCCACGCGGTGTACCCTGGGTGCGGGCGGCGGTCCCCAGTTCTTCTGTTGTACTGTCGTCCGTAGCGAATATCTGCGCGATTTCGCTTCTTACTCTACTACAGTCGTAGTAGAGAGTATAGGACGCGAAATATTGGGACGGGCTCAGTCATTCATTCATTTGAGGGCTGGGCAGGCACATGCCACCGCCCACACATCGTAAACCTGGTATCTTGCTTCAGGACACGTTGTCTTGAGGCGTAGTATCAGGAGCGAGGGTCTTGGCTTAACCGCCCGAACCGCGAGGAAGACAACCTCTATAAAGAGTTCGAAGTAACATTCGGACTCGGAAATCACCCAGAATCTTAAGTTCTGGCGTGCGGCGAGAAGATGCATGGCAGATGGGTTGTTCTGTTCTTAGCACGCTCCAGCCAGGGTACCGGCTGCCCCCCCTGGTTGGTAAATGTAGGCTTTCCCGGGTAAAGGGATCTCTGCCCGGGTCGACGTAATGTATCTCCCATTCTCGTGGGATTCATAATGGATACGCAAAATTTAAATACTTTTAAAACCGACGGGGATCGTAGTGATCCTCACCCCAAGGCCCGGTCAAGCCGATCAAAAACTGACCAAGACGACGCCTCGTCCTCAGGACTTGAGGCGTCCGCCGAGGGCCCGGCACAAACCGTGGAGGCCCAGAAGAAGAAGAGGAGGTCGCCTCGAAAGTCTCGGGGCAACGGCCTGAGCCACAAAAGGCGGCTGGAGGAGCGGCGAGCGCGCAGGGAGGCTGCCGCCGCTGAAGAGAAGAAGGACGGTAGACTCGCAGCAGAGCCGTCGACGAACGAGGGCGACAGCGATGTCGCAGAGCCGTCCGAAGACGAGGGCGGCGGATCTACCGTCAGAATGGACGAGGGCGGTGATATTCCAGCAGGGCCGTCCAAAAAGGACAGTGGGTCGGCTGGTGAAGGCCCCACTAGGTCGTCGGCGCGTCTAGCAGCAAAGACGCCGCCGGCGACCGCGACTAAGAAGGAGGAGGCCCTCCCCTCGCAGGTGCGAAAGCGCCCCCTGAGTAAGGGAGGCAGCTCGAGCGCCGAAACCGAGGGGAGCGTGGCCAACATGCCTCCACCCAAGATCCAGGCCTCCCGAAGAGGGCGAGGGACCTCGGTCATGGAAAGGGCGGCGGCGGTCGCTGTCCGCGCCGGCGAGGCCACGGATCTGCAGGCCGAAAATGTCCGCCTTAGAGGCGAGATGTCAGGCCTGCGGACCCGAAACCGGAACCTGGGCGACATGCTGGCGGAAATGCGTCGCGCAAACCGCCAGCTGTTGATAGACGTGGCCGACCTCAAGGCGCAGGTGGCGCTGTTCGTGTCACCCGCGCCAGCCGCGCTATCGGCCAGGGCCGGATACTCGGCGGCCGCTGCGGCGCCAAAGCCGCCTCGCGCTGCGGCGCCGACGACGTTGGGTGATGGCGTCAGCGTCACACCCGTCCCAGCGGCGAGGAAGACGCCTGCCGCCGCGAAGCGCGCGCCGCCGGCTGACGCTGGCGCGGTCACCGCGGTGAAATTCCCTGTTCCCGTGGTGAGGTTGACGCCTCTCCCCGCGGACCGCTTGCCGCCGACTAGCGCCCCTGCGGCGCCAAAGCCGCCAGGCGCCGTAGAACGGGCCCCTAAGGAGGCTCAGCCGACCCCGTTTGAGGTGGGAGGCATATCGGACGAGGCCCTCGCCAAAATCATCGGCGCAGTGGGCAAGCTCGTCGATGCGCGCTTCGCCGTTCTGGAGGCGAGGTTGCCTCCAGAACCACGTGTCCGACCACCTCTCGCCGCGGACAAGCGGCCGCATGTGGCACCAGCCCCCGCCCCGCTGCCTTGTCAGGGTGGCCGCGTGGGGAGCTACGCCGCGGCCGCGGCCGGGCCTAAGCCCAAAGGCCCCGGCCCAGCTCCGAAGGGACCCGCCCTGAGGAGGAAGACGGCTCCGGCTCCTGCCGGACCGCTGAAGTCGCTCGCAACAACACCGCCGGCGACGACCAGCGAGGCCGCGACGAGGCCTTCCGCGTCTGGCACGACTGCCGTACCCGAACAGGGTTGGCAGGTAGCCGAACGCGACAGAAGGAGTCGCGGCCAAAGGAGGAGAGCGGAGGCCAAGCGCGCCGCTGAGGTCCCCGCTCCTCAGGCAGGAGCCGGACAGAAGAAGAGACCGCGCAAGGGGCTCAAGTCGCCGAAGACGGCCGCAGTGGTGATCACTGTGCTGCCCGAGGCGGCCGAGAAGGGCCTCAGCTACGAGGCCGTCTTGAGGAAGGCCCGGCGGGAGCTAGACGTCTCCGATATTGGAGGCGTCGAAGCCAGGACCCGCAAGGCCCGGACGGGGGCTCGATTCTCGAGTTCCCAGGGGCCGAGGGCGCCAAGACGGCCGACAGCGTGGCCGAGAAGCTGAGAGGTTTGTTCGCCGAGGAGGGTAGCATCAAGATCGCCAGGCCCGTCAAGTGCGCCGAAATGCGCATTTCGGGTTTGGACGATTCAGTGACGGTGGAAGACATACGGGAGGCTATTGCCTCGAAAACCGGGTGTCCCATAGACACCGTCTGGGTCGGTGCCATTCGTCCCGGTCCGGGTGGCGTAGGTGCTGCCTGGGCGCAGTGCCCGGTGGAGTCGGTCAGGCAACTGGCCGGCTCAGGCAGGCTCCTCGTGGGCTGGAGCTCGGCGCGGGTAACCGTGCTTGAGCACCGGCCTGCGAGGTGCTACAAGTGCATGGCGGTCGGACACACTCGACCGACGTGCACTAATTGCTTCGACTGCGGCGGATTGTGTTTCCGCTGCGGTCAGACCGGGCACGTGGTGGCATCTTGCGCCGCCCCGCCCCACTGCCCCGCGTGTGCGGCGGGCAATAAGCCCGCCAAGCACCGCATGGGCTCTGGGGCGTGCAAACCTCCAGCTTCGGCCCCAAAGGCGCGGGGCGGCCCGACGACCACGGCCGCTCCCGCTCCTAGCGCGGTCCGATCGCCCGCTGGCGAGGAGGTCATGGACACAACCCGATAATGGGTACACCAGCCATGCACCTCCTCCTGCAGGCCAACACCAACCACTCCGCCGGAGCGCAGGGTCTCCTCCTGCAATCCATGGCGGAGTGGTCGATTGGTGCAGCCGTAGTCGCGGAACCGTACGCCGTGCCTGATCGCCCCAATTGGGTGGTCAGTCGAAACGGTACCGCGGCAATCGTCGTCTCAACGCAGCGGCACTTCCCGTCCTTGTCCCTTTTGGATAGGGGCGAGGAATTTGTCGCGGCGGAGTGGGGAGGGGTCACGCTCTACAGCGTATACCTCTCCCCCACTAGGAGGATGGACGATTTCGGGGCCTCACTCACCACCTTGGAGGCCTCGATACGGCGACTGGCACCGGGCCTCGTCCTGGTTCTGGGGGACTTTAACGCCAAATCCACGGCGTGGGGGTCCCCTACGACGGACGACCGCGGGCGGGCGGTCAACGAGTGGGCGGCTTCACTGGGCCTCTGTGTTCTGAACAGAGGCTCGGTGAACACGTGTGTGCGGCGGCAGGGCGGGTCGATAGTGGACTTGTCGTTCGCTAGCCCCGCTGTCGCGCCACGGGTGAGGAACTGGAGTGTCCTGGAGGAGGCGGAGACCCTGTCGGACCACCGGTACATCCGGATGGAGGTCTCCCCCCGGGAACCCGGTAGGGGTCACAGGGCGGACGGAGCTCCCGCGTTTCCGCGGTGGGCTGTGGGTCGTCTTGACAGGGATCTACTGGCGGAGGCGGCCATTGTCAGCACGTGGCTGTCCTCACCACCCCCAGCGGACGGAGTGGACGCTGAGGCTGTCCGCATTCGCAGTGCGTTAACGCAGATCTGCGATGCGGCCATGCCCAGAGTGCGGCGGCGTCCACCTCCGAGGCAGGGGGTCTACTGGTGGTCCCCAAGACTGGCGGACCTTCGTGCGGCGTGTATCAGTGCCCGAAGGTCCTACACCCGCAGCCGGCGGCGTCACCGCGACGTCGAGCGGGAGGGCCAGCTGTACGAGGCGTACCGCAGTGCGCGGACTGCCTTTCGGCTGGCCATCCGTGCCGCCAAGGGCGCGAGTTGGCAGGAGATGCTGGACGGTCTCGACCGTGACCCCTGGGGTCGCCCATATCGCGTGGCGCTGAACAAGCTTCGCGCGCGGGCCCCCCCCCTCACCGAGACCCTCCAGCCCGACTTTCTTCGTAGGGTGGTCGAGGAGCTGTTTCCACGGCAGTCGGAACACCCGCCCCCGGTCATGGCTCCGCCAGATCAGGACCGGGAGGCCGACGACGACGAGAGTGTTCCGCCCGTGACGGAGTCGGAAGTGGGGGCGGCCGTGGCGAAGATTCGTTCCGCCACCACGGCCCCCGGCCCGGACGGAATTCCAGTCCGGGTGCTGACGTCGCTCCTCGAGCACTTCGAGCCTCGCCTCAGGCAGCTGTTCAACGCCTGTCTGACGTCTGGACGGTTCCCTGAGTGCTGGAAGGAAGGGAGGTTGGTTCTCCTGCCAAAGCCGGGACGGTCCCCGGATTTGCCGTCGGCCTACAGGCCCATCGTGCTCCTCGACGATGTGGGTAAGCTTCTGGAGCGTGTGCTCGCTGCCCGCATCGTCCGACACCTGGAGGAGGTGGGGCCCGATCTGTCGGACGCTCAGTATGGGTTTCGGAGGGGGCGTTCGACCATCGGGGCCCTATTACGCCTGAGGCAGGCGGCCGCGGAGGCCGTCGCCGGGAAGGGAGTGCTGTTGGCGGTGTCGTTGGACATCGCCAACGCATTCAATAGTCTGCCATTCGGCTGCATCAGGGAGGCGCTCCGGTTCCATGGAGTGCCCCTGTACCTCAGGCGGCTGGTGGCAGACTATTTGGAGGGCCGCAGTATCCTCTGCGCGGGTCCCGCAGGGGACATTGTGCGGACGCCCATGTCGTGCGGCGTTCCACAGGGGTCGGTTCTGGGGCCGACTCTGTGGGACATCGGGTACGACTGGGCGTTGAGAGGGAGTCTCCCCCCCGGGCTGAGCTTGGTGTGCTACGCTGACGACACGCTCGTCACAGCCCGGGGCAGGACACTCGAAGAGGCGGCGAGCCTGGCCACTCTCGGCACCGAGGAGATGGTCAGGCGGATCGAGGCGCTGGGGCTCAGGGTGGCCCTAAACAAGACGGACGCCCTACTTTTCCATGGGCCCCGTGTGAGGCTGCCCATCGGCGCCTCGATAGTGGTAAACTCCATCCATATCAGCATCCAGGCCCATATGAGGTACTTGGGTCTGGTGCTCGACAGGCGATGGTGGTTCCGGGAGCATTTCCGACAGATTGCTCCCCGGCTTGTCGGCGCGGCGTCCGCCCTTTCTCGACAAATGCCGAATGTGGGCGGACCCAGTTTTGAGGCCCGACGGCTGTATGCGGGGGTCATCCGCTCGATGGCCATGTACGGCGCACCCGTGTGGGCGAGGGCTCTGAACGCCCAGCTCAGGGCGGTTCTGTGGAGGCCACAGAGAGCCATGGCGGTCAGAGCCATTCGCGGGTACCGCACGGTGTCGACAGAGGCGGCGTGCCTGTTGGCCGGGACACCCCCGTGGGACCTAGAGGCGGAGATGCTCTCCGACCTCTACCGGCGGGTTATCACAGCGCGCGAGGAAGGTGGCTCCCCATCGTTGAGCGAGATAGCCACCTGGCGCGTGGATGCCCGCCGAGACGTCATCGCCCGTTGGGCTACGTGGCTGGAGAGGCCTAGGCACGGTGTGGAGACCGTTGAGGCCCTCCGGCCCGTATTGATAGAGTGGATGGAGCGGCGGCACGGAGTCCTCACCTTTCGGCTGGTGCAGGTATTGACGGGGCACGGGTGTTTCGGGTTGTACCTGCACAGGGTCGTGTATAGGGAGTGGACTCCGGCCTGCCACCACTGCAGGAGTGACGAGGACACGGCGCAACACACGCTGGAGGTGTGTCCGGGATGGGAGCGGCAGCGCCGTGACCTCGTCGCTGTCATCGGTGCCGACCTGACGCTGCCGGCCGTCGCGAGAGCGATGGTCGACAGCATCAGGAACTGGGACGCGGTCGCCGCCTTCTGCGAGGCTGTCATCTCGCAGAAGGAAGCGGCGGAACGGGCAAGGGAGGATTCCCGCGCCCCGGGCCGCCGCCAGCGGCCGGGGCGGCGCAGGCGCGAATACCTGCGCCTGATGCCGCCCTAACCGAGGCTTCGGGTGATCGGACCGGGGAATTGTCCGGTCACCCGACGTGAGGCCACCGCGTAAGGGCGACGCCCCGACGGCGAAATCTGTCGGGGCGTCGACGAGAGGAACCCGCGAGGGTGAACCGCCGGGCGGGCCACCGAAGTTAAAAATCGGGTCCCGGTGACCCGCTCGCACGGCGAAGAGAGAGGAGTTTTTACGGTGGGTCTATGGGGTCACGCGCCGCCTTTTCCGTCACCCCGGACCGATTTGGCAGGGCGAGACTAATCCATAGTCCACCAAAAAAAAAAAAAAAAAAAAGCAAAGTAAGGGTTGGTAGTATTCGTAGCCGTTACCACACAACAGCCTCCTTCACAATAGGCGGGAAATAAACTTACTATATCACGCTGGTCAAACGTGATGGTGTTGGGTTATTTGCCCGATTTTCTTTCTTTTGTAAAAATGTGATATGCCTATTATAAACCGTAGCTGTCTTTTACGACCACGGGTAAAATAGGGGGTGAATTGAATTCTTACCCCGTCACCATGAAAATTTGGATTCGTTTATTATATCATATAGAATTCACTCCTGATAGCAGCATTTATTACTTAGTGCGAGATTAAAAAAAAGAAAAAGAAAAATCAATTCATATCTTTTATGTTAGCCATCATTATTTTTTTTATTTAATATTTTTGTTAATTATCTTTTATTTTTCTGTCTAAATGTTTGTATATATTTTTTAATTTCAATTTGTATCAATCATCAGTACTATATGTTATTCCTGGCTTCTGCCCATCTTTCTTTTGAATCAATTATTTCTTCATTTTAATCAATTCTAACAAACGAAAGGCGAAGAAGTTAAAACTATTATATTTATACTACCTCACCATACTGTAAAAAAATTCTTAATAATAAAACGCCTAAGGTCATCTTATAAGTATTCCTACACCATTACTTTATAAAATAAATATGAAAATTAAAAAATGATAAGTCTATGGGGTTTCATGTGATCACTATAAATCTCAAAAGCTTGGCACTTGGCAACGGCACATTGCCAACGAATTGACGCGCTTCCGTTGCCCCACGGATGTCGGTTCAACCCCTAAATAAATCATGGACATCTGATGTTTTTTTATTTTCTTGGTTCAGTATAGACTTATTCACCATGAACCAGCCTATCAATGTCTACCATTCAATAAGCATTACGCTACTCGCAAGTAGATTAGCGGTCGTGATTAGCATTAGAATTTTTCTTTTTTTTTATTGCTAATGGTGGCAAACGAGCAAGCAGCACACCTGATGGTAAGTGTCACTGCCACCCATGGACCTTTGCAACACCAAGGACATAGCTTAGGCCTTCCAATAAAATCCCAAACCCACCAGTTAGGCTTCTTCTCTCGCTCACTGAACGAAGCGCAATAACACATTGCCATTACGCAGACGTCGATATTCTGCGAGAGTGTGGTATTACCCCGAAGGGATCGGCCCACGGCTGTAGACAGAAAACTGTCAAGAGCGTGGTCCTACCACTATTTAAGACATCTTGTAATAAAGGACTAATACTTATATTGTGGTGGACTTTATAAATATAACGGACACAAATTACACCTAGACTCAGAACAACAATTTATGGATTGGACAAAGATCTGAGAATCGAACGCACAACACTTGGCACATTTATAAATACCCGATTACAAAACGAAAAATGATGTCACAAGCGGGGTTCGAACTCGCACCTATTGGGAATCCGGCCCAACCGTGCTGCCACTTACACCATCGTGAACTATTTTAGGACATGCAAATTTTTGCGGGTTCGAACCCCGCTTGTGACATCATTTTTCGTTTCGTAATCGGGTATTTATAAGTAATTAAGCATTTAAAATGCTAAAAAAATTTCAGTAACTTGGCACATTATTTCGCTATATTATAGTCAGAGTTTATGTGTGGCAACCCTAAGTAAGACTATAAAAGATTATAGGTATATTATTCAGTAACTTAGATAAGTAATTTAACATCAAGTTAAAGCTATTTAAATTGTAAATTTTTTAATTATTGTGTTGTTGAATTGCCGGCCTAAACGTAGCGTTTTTCTCAACAAAATATAACTTGAATATTCCATTTATTTTATGGATAATAAAGCATAAAATCATTTCTCCAATGGTTGATGGGTTAAGAATGATGAAATTACAATAAGTCATCTCTAATTTCCCCTGAGAGTTGTATCATCATCACTATCATCACAGACCATAAATGTCCCACTGTTGGGCTCGGGCCTCCGCCGTAATGGAAGGGCAATTAATTTGACGGATTGTACATAGAGGTATGTATTAGAAATTTGACAGTCCACTTTATCCACCATTATCGTAATAAAACACTACAAAATCAGTGAAAATACACAGGAATTTATTTGGATATACCCAGTGCTGCAGTTGTCATTCCCATTTACAAATTCGTATGTTTTCGGCCGGTATCATTATTCTCCTGCTCTTATCCCAATTACTTGGGGTCAACGCAATATGTACTCTGCTTTCGGCATATTGCAAAAGTTATTGGCAATAACTTTACGACCGGCTTGCAAGACGTCAACTCTCCTTGGGAATGCAACTGCTGACCAAACTGCATCAGGAAAAGTTGTCCTAGATTAATGTAAATCTTTTAGCCGTCTTTTACGACATCCACGAGTAAAGTAAGGGTTGGTGTTCTTAGCCGCTAACATACAGCAATTATAATTCGACTGCACAGATGGCGTAGTAGTTAAGATATCGACATGTCGTGCCAGTGTCGTGGGTTCGATTCCTACGCAGGACAATACTTTGAGCGATCCACAAAGTGTTGTTCTTGAGACTTTTTTTTTTCGGTAGACTATGCTTTCTTATGATTATGTTGTTCTTGAGTCTAGGTGTAATTTGTCTGCGTTAATTATATGTTTGTAAAGTTCCCCGCAATACAAGAATTATTTCCTTAGTATTTAGTATTTAGAATTATGAATGTTAAGGAAACGAGTGAAGTATGCAAGGATAGAGTTCTCTGGCACTCTGTTCTCTCTGCCTACCCTGCAAGGGATATGGCGTGATGATATGTATGTATGTATTTCCTTAGTGTAAGGATATTTGCCAGCAATTAGCACACAAAAAAGTTTCTGACCGATAATAATATTCAAAAACGTGTATATATTAAAAATTAAGACATAAAATTTATCTATTTGGTGCATCAGTATGATCTTAATCACGTACATTTCTTTCATGCTATACCAGAATGAATTATTCAATTACTTCATACAAATAAATATACTGTGTAATAGCGGCTACAAATACTACCAACCTTTATATTGCTTGTAGTATCGTAACGACTAAGAGTTTTTTTTTACATCCACCTATACCAACTAAATCTAGCTACATCGATTTATCGTTCGCCGAAACTTCCTGCATTTTAAATTACATGAAAATCAATGGTTCAATTTCTTGTTCCGTTTTTTTTTTATTGCTAGTGGTGGCAAATGAACAAGCAGCACACCTGATGGTAAGTGTCACTGCCGACCATGGACCTTTGCAATACCAAGGGTATAACTAGGCCGCTGCCTACCAAAATAAACCCCAAACCCAATCAAATTGGGCTTCCAACTCTCACGCCAACGAAACGCAATAGCACATTGCCATTACTCATACGTCGATCTTCTGCGATAATGTAGTACTACTGACTGAGCTACTGAACTGAACTGAGCCGAGCCTATTCAAGTAATCATGAAGATCAGGCTATTTAAATGCCGTATATGTATCATTCATATCCAATGAGGCGACAGGATATATTAATACAATATTTAGTGTCACTTCCTTGCCTATGGGAGTCTCAACTTTTTTTTCACCATGTTCCCTCCCTATCGCGCCGGACACTGGTCCCGCTTCCTTGGCATCCATGGCCGATCCGGAGTGTTACCCTTTCAAATATCGTCTCCGTGGACGTGCGAGTCTCACCTAGCAAAAGCTCACAAGGAGTCTGTCCAGCAGCTCTCACTTAGATAATTCAATCAAGAGTGGCGATACAGCACTATCCCCTCATTTGATAGGGAGACTAACGTTTAACAATGAATGGTAAAGAAAAAAAATATAATGTTGATTAATTCCCTATATCTGATAAATAATTGGAAATTTGTTTTCATTGATACCTGCACCAGTGATGTCTTACTGACATAAGATGTGACCTCCTTTACTGAGTGTGGTAAAATCAAATATAGGTACTCGTTTGTTTGAAGGTATAGAAAAGTGCTCGCAATCGTCTCTTCTATTTCTGAGCCCATATACGTCATACAATTGGGCTTAATAAAGTTATCAATAAATGTTTTATAAATTGTAGTCCATTTTTCTTTCAATGCGTTTTTAACGTCACTTAAATTTAACATGGTGAGGATTTATTTTCTTAATTCATCTTTCAAGCTTATGGCAGTTTAATTTCTGCTCTTTAGAGTATAATTCGGGCGAACTGATCATCATATAACAATGATAACGTCTCGACAGCATTTGATAAGTACGGACGCAGTAGAAGGGTGCAATTCATTCATAAAAATGCTTCAACTTGTAACCAGTGTGGGGTGGATATGTCCTAAAACTAGTGCAAAACTACATTGTCTGCAGACATATGACCACTGATTAAAAAAAAATAAACAATAGAAGATTCAAACTATAAGAACATTAATTTAAAAAAGACTGACTTTTAAAAGTAATAAATAACATAATATATCATCTTAAGTAAGTTATTTTGTACTTTTCAGTTTTTGAAGTTGGTTTTTTTAAACGTAGTTTTTTACTTTTTAGTGTTACAGACACACATAGATTGTTCTATTAGTAGCGGGGCTTGAGCTACTCGTTCATTTGTCGCACTCATACTTAATGCTAATTTTACACTTATATGGTTTTCTCGTAGATGCCGTAATCAGAACAGGACCAAATTGAAATGGGACTACACGGGAAGCACTAGCTTTCAAATAAAAAAAGAATCATTAAAATCGCTTTGCCCAGTCGAAAGTTATGAGGTAATAAACATAAAAAAAATACAGATGAATTGAGAACCTCCTCCTTTTTTGAAGTCGGTTAAAAATTAAAGATCAACTTTAGTTCTTAAGTCCCTGTTACTTTTAAACATTTCATTTAAAACAGTCAAATGGAAAAAGCAACATTCACTTTCGCAAATCTAAATACGATTTATTATAAAATAAATATTTCAAATATAGTTTCTATTATTCACAAAAACCAAAGATAAAAACTAAGCGCGCGAAATAGTTTTTACCTTTAATTTAATCTCCAATTAGTTTTACAAGAATATTAATATTTTTCTGTCATATTTACTTTTATACAGCCATTCTTTTCTATTATAGGAAAAAATTGAGAGATACGTCAAAGTTTGAAAAAGAATTCAGGTAGTGAATAGGTATAGCTTTTTTTTCTTAGTCTGACGTTGGTCATTAATTTGCGATTATGTCGGCGCAGACTAACGTACAGTTATTCGCTTATATGTCACGTTTCATGGCTGTGAACATGCTGAAAGCATAACACTACTTCACTTTGGTTTTTTTGTTGAATCGACATAATATATCTATAATGAACAGAAAGTAAACTCCACCGTGTACTTTAAAAAAGACATCATATTGAGTATTTTTGAAATATTAATGTATAAAATATCATAATAAGTATCCTTGGAATATTAATGTATAAAGTATCATATTAACTATCCTTGGAATATTAATGTATGATACATCGTATTTAAGTATCCTTGGAAAATTAATGTATAAAATATCATATTAAGTATCCTTGGAATATTAATGTATAAAGTATCATATTAACTATCCTTGGAATATTAATGTATACATCGTATTAAGTATACTTGGCAAATTAATGTATAAAATATCATATTAAGTATCCTTGGAATATTAATGTTTAAAGTATCATATTAACTATCCTTGGAATATTAATGTATAATACATCGTATTAAGTATACTTGGCAAATTAATGTATAAAATATCATATTAAGTATCCTTGGACTATTTATGTATAAAATATCATATTAAGTATCCTTGAAATAAATGAAATAAAACTACTTGTACGGATTCTATCGCGTTTGTATTTGATTTTTAATTTTCCGGCGTTTCGAACACTTTACAGTGATCATGGTCACGGGAGGACTGAGGTGTCTTACGTCCAATATGTCATTGTTATTACAGAAATTTATTTATATCTACCCTATAAGATATTAAATTTTGACCCACATTTTAATACAAAATTAATACAAATTCATTGCTAGTACAAAAAGAGAATGACTCTATATATGAAATTTATGTTGTTTATGATTTGATTTTATTTATTATTATGGCAATTTTACAAAACTAACATAACTATTCAGCTACCACCTGAATGTGGTCTCTCTTATATAGTCCAAACAAAGAGATCTGTAAGAACTCGAATCATGGAACATATAGCTGATGTGAAACACAGCCGTCACACTAAGTCTGCAGTCTGTGAGAACAGTCAGGACCGCGCCCGCCATTACATCAGGTTTGATAAACCACAAATTCTCGCAAAAGAACACCGATACCTGCCTAGAATGGTTCGAGAGGCTTATTGAAATCAAAAAACATAAAAATTTCAATAGAGAGGATGGCTGGGATTATCATTAAGCTGGGATCCTGTTATTCACTTAATGAAAAATAAAATTAAGAAGACCACCACAAGACTGCAAGACACTGTGAGCACTTATTGTATAGATTTGACCCACAATAATATTTAAATTTTAATTTAATTAATTTTTGTAAGATAAAGTAGGCCGCCATTCAAAAATTCAATAATAAAATTAGTGTCATGCCTCCTGAGTTTTCTTGCCGGATCTTTCTCAGTGTGGCCGCGTTCCGATCCAGTGGTAGCTGAATAGTTTTGTTAGTTTTGTAAAATTACAACAATAATAATTATCATAAATTAAATACTTTAATAATAACAAATCATAAACAACATAAATTTTATATATAGAATCATTCTCTTTTTGTACTGGCAATTAAATTGTATTAATTTTGTATTAAAATGTGGATCAAAATTTAATATCTTATAGGGTAGATATAAATAAATTTCTGTCATAACAATGACATATTGGACGTAAGACACCTCAGTACTCCCGTGACCATGATCACTGTAAAGTGTTCCAACCGTCGGGAAATTAAAAATTAAATAACATACAAACGCGATGGAATCCATAAAAGTAGTTTTATTTCAAATGTGTAATACCGCGAGTATTAGAAGTAATTAAGTATCCATGAAATATTAATATATAAAATTTCATATTAAGTATCCTTAGAATATTAATGTATAATATATCATATAAAGTATCCTTGGAATATTAATATATAAAATATCATATTAAGTAGCCTTGAAATATTAATATATAAAATATCATATTAAGTATCCTTGCAATATTAATGTATAAAATATCATATTAAGTTACCTTGCTAAACATTTTTATTGATCATTAAACTTCTGTATTACTTATACAGGCAACTCTGATTAAAGTATACAAAATACTCTTAACACAAGAACGACGTTCAGTTGCTCTACATCAGAACAGACAGTATTCATAGTGAATCATATAAGTCTTATTATGTGGTTGCCGATGAAGTTTTTATACAAGATTAGACATAACATTTTCCTCATTTTATAATCGCTGTATTTAATAAAAAGCACAGTTGAAGTCTCTTTCTTTTTTATTAAAATCTTAACTATTATAACACAAATTAAGAGAGAGTATGATTTGTATTTGTGAAGGGTAATCTTTGGAAGCATTATATCTATTATATTAAAAAAAAAGCGTTTATATATTTTACGCGCGAGATGTAAAACTTCTATGACTATCGTCTACAACAATTATTGTCATATTACTATTAGTGTCAGCACCCTTTCAATAATGGTATTCCCATCCATCTTTCTGTTCGTCAAGCCGTCGACGGATTGAATTAAGAGAAATAGCCTAATATTGCACACTGGATTTAACTTCTCAGATATCGCCATGCCACCTAGTCGCTGCGTCATACGATTCGTGTTTGCCAATCGAAAGCTTTCTTCCCACCAATTGTCAGTTCAACGAGTGATGTGGCCTGCCCATTTCTACAGCAACGTGCAAACTCTTCGAGCTATGTTAGTTTTCTACGGATTTACGTATGCCGGATTTTAACACGTAGAAAAATTCCGAGCATAGCCGTAGGATGCTGAGCAAATTGATTGTTACTCCAAATGGAATTAGCGGAACAAAAACAGAGTGCATGTTCTGCGAAGTCGACGGTCTCTCCAATTTTACACCCATATCTTTAGATGGAGTACTTATACCAGTATGCTCCAACTTTCGATACCTCGGTTCGCTTATCCAAAGCAATGGTGACCTGGATCACACTGAAGCATAGAATTGACGTGGGATGGATGAAATGGCGGCAGGTCACGGGTACCATATGTGACTCTTAGGTACCCTTAAAATTGAAGAGTAAAATATACAAAACCTTAATAAGGCCTGCCGTATTGTATGGATCAGCATGTTGGGCTACAAAAGCGACAGATGAGAGACGGCTGCATGTAGCAGAGATGCGAATGTTAGGATGGATGTGTGGCCTGACGAGAATGTAAAGAGAAGAAATGAGCATATAAGAGGAAGTTTGAAAGTGGCGCCAGTGACGGAAAAGTTGAAAAGTGAACGCCTGACTTGGTATGGACATGTGATGAGACGGGATGAAAGTAATGTTGGTAGAAAAGTTTTAAGTATGAATGTTGAAGGCTTTAGGGGTAAGGGAAGACCGAAGAAAAGATGGATGGATTGCGTGAAGCATGATGTGAATAGAAAGGGAGTGAATGCAGAGATGACATCGGATAGGATTGTGTGGAAGAAAAGGACATATTGCGTCGACCCCAAGTAATTGGGTTAAGAGCAGGGTAATGAATGGAAATGTATAAAATGGAATCGATACTCTGTAACTAAAAAAATATTCTACATATGTATTTTTTGTATAAAAATAAATATTAAATTGATACTCTATAATTAAATCCATTTTGGATATATAGATACGAGTACAAATTGAATCGATATTCCATAACTTAAAAATACACATGTAGATATAAAAATACAAATGAAATTGATACTCTACATTTAAATAAATACATAATTAGATATATAGTTGTAAATTGAATCGATACTCTGTAATTCAATAAGTACATATGTAGTAGTACTATTATATTCCCATAGCTAAAATGGTAAGGCCTTTATTGGCAGTAGCTACTGGCTCGCCGCCAGGATTCGCTTGACGAATTTATGTGCGTATGCCAAAGATCTGTTTGTACTAAATGCGACAGTTAATTTATTTTCATCTCTTTAAAAGCAATCGATTATATATCGGCGCAATATCAATTACTGTTTTGATTATTTTAAAGTTTCGTTATAATTTCCTTACAATTAAATTAATTAGTTAATTATTAGAAATAGGAATATTACCTGATAACAATATATTAAACGGTATTGTAAAATTCATAAACAAAACTTTGCACTCCGTTTTTTTATTAGACCTTTTTTTTTTATTTTTTTATTAATACTAGCGATTATTGCCGCATAATTCATTAAGTTGCAGGCCAGCGAACAGTGCGGAGTTTTGTATAATACTCGTATTTCTCTTTGCAACAAAAAATATAATAAACGGTTATACAAGTAAGATACTGTTTCACACATTTAAAGTTCCCCTTTTTTTCTTAAGAAATAAGTTATACCGTGGCGGGAAATCCCTTTTGGATTCTCATAGCGTTTCTCTCACTTAACCGTGGGTGAATGTAAATAACAAGCAAAGGGGTGCACAAAGAGATCAAGCTACTCACAGCACAGAAAATTTTAATCTGACATAAACTGCAAGAGAAGGAAAATTATAAAAAAAATGCATATTTAATTTAAAAATAAGTAAGCAATTAAAAAATTGACTATATCAATAATTTAATATATGGTGGTACGTCGATTATTCTGCTACACTAGACGATTTGAGCGGAATATAATCAAACTGTAGTCTATCTTCAAAGAAAACAAAAGGGGTTTTTCCTATTAAATATAACCCAAAGTCCTTTTTTTCTTTTTTTTTTTTGGGGTGGGCTATGGTCGGCGCTCTTCTCGCACCACTCCGTCCGGGGCGACAGAGGGGCGTAAGCACGCATACCCGTAACCCACCCACGAACCTCGCCTACGTCGTTGGACCGGCCACTGGAGCAGCGTGAACTTGTCGTCAGTGGCCGGGACCCAAAGTCCTACAACTGTTTTCGTTTCAAAGTATTTTTCTCACAAATGATTTATTGCCATCAAAATTCCCAGATGGTATCTACCATTAAGAGTGTGGCCATAGCATCGTTGGAGGCAATTTTTTGACATACTAATAGATAATGTGAAACTAAAGATCTAAAGAATCTAATATTCAAATTACTAAAATTTAGAATTTAATATGCTTCATTATTTATAAAAACTTGATTACGAGCGAAAAACGATTGTCACAAGTGGGATTCGAACCCGTTTCGTCTTTAAGGAGACGTGTGCCATCTACCCGACATTGTTTACACATTGTACAGACTTAACACTCAAATTTTGCAATTAGTATTTTATTAAACGATGACACAACCCTGTTATTCAAACTACTGAAATTTAGCAATTCTCGCATACAATACGATGCGAGAATTTAATGTCCTGCAAATAGTTCACGGTGGTGTAAGTGACAGCACGATTGGAATGGATTTCCAATAGGTGTGGGTTCGTTGACAATAATTTTTCGCTCGTAATCAAATCTGATATTTTTTGAATAACAACCTAACCTAATAATCTAGTACTTAATTATCATTGTTATTCAAGAAAAATCTACACACATCTAGTATATGAGTAGCCGATAATAGCGAAGCGTAAGTATCAGCGCGCACTATAAATCCATCAGAAGCTGGCGCGTAGCCAGTGCGCGCCGCACTTAGCACCCGACACTCCTCCCACAGTCCTTTAAGGGAAACATCTATATATTTTTAATGTTGAAAAAAAAAACAATCAATAGTAAGACAATTGTTTAAACTGCACAGATGGTGTAGTGGTTAAGATAGAGACATTCCGTGCTAATGACATGGGTTCGATTCCTACGCAGGACAATACTTTATACGATCCATAAAGTATTGTTCTAAGTCTGGTTGTAATTTGACTGCGTTAATTATATGTTTCTAAAGTACCCCGTCATCATCATTATCATCATTCTCCTACTCTTATCCCAATTACTTATGTACTCTTCTTTCATAGTACATATTGTAAAAGTTATTGGCAATAGTTTTATTACCGGCCGCTTGCCAGACATCAACCTTCCTTGGGAATGTAATTGTTGACCAAACGGCATCAGATAGAGTTGGCTCAAATCTTTATAAAGCTCTTAGTCGTCTTTTACGACATCCACGAGCAAAGTAAGGGTTGGTAGTATTCGTAGCCGCTACCACACAGCTGTGTAAAGTCCCCCGTAATTGAACAAGGACAACAAGGATTATTTACTTAGCGCAGGTCGGTGTGTTTAAAAAAAAAATTATAACTGGTTATATTCTTTCATCATCTCGGCTCATATACCTCATTCTACTACTGTGGTTGAGCCACCTCCGCAGTTGGTAATTGGCATACTGTATCATGATGGGTTGACGATTTGTTATAGGGTTTTATTTCAAGATTTCTTCACTTACATATATGTTGTATGCATATTATATCTCTTTAGTCATCTTTTACGACACCCGTAGGTAAGATAGTGGTCCACCGAAGACAAAGGTCGGGTACCGGTGGCCCGCTCGCACGGCGAAGAGAGGTGTTTGCAGGGTGGGTCCATGGTGTTGCGTGCCGCCTTTTCCGTCGCCCCGGGCCGACTTGCCGGGGCGCGACCACATCCATGGTCCCACCATGCGAAGAAAAAAAAAAGGTAAGATAGTGGTGATGAATTGTATTTTTACTCTGTCACAACACGGAACAGAAGAACCTGTTGGTTTAGGTTGGAATCTTTGATAGTCAATAAAAATATCTTTTTTTTTTTACAATATTTTTTTTAATTTTCAATAATTAATTCGGGAAACCAAAACACCATCAGGAAGCTTGAGGTGTAGAACTACACCCCATTAATAGCAATGGGTTCGGCCTCTGTTTATTTTTTCTATCGACGCCACCCTGCACCAAGGAAATAAACCTTGTATTGCGGGGGACTTTACAAACATGCAATGTAACGCAGACAAATTACACCCAGACTCAGAACAACACTTTGTGGATCGCACAAAGTATTGTCCTGCATGGGAATCGAACCCACTACACTAGCACGGAAGGTCGGTATCTTAACCACTAGGCCATATGTGCAGTCATGTCATCATCTGTTAGGACTCTATGTTAAAATGTGGATATGGATTCTTCTCTATTTAATTTTTTGTAAATAAAAACTTGAAGCTATTAATAAGATAAATATACAGAATATGTCGTGAAGACATATGATTGCGTGGAAAGTTTTTTTTTTATTACAGTTTCCGTGTAATTAAACCTTTAAAATTATTTACGGTACGGTAGCCACCACCTCAGCCAGAAGGCACGTGTAGCAATACATAACGCAGTGCTTGTCCCAACATTACCGTATGGAAGCGAGAGTTGGGTATGCAGAAAAGAGTATGAAAGTAAAATTAATGCGGTCGAAATGCGATCTCTGCGGAAAATCTGTGGAGTAAGGCTGACCGACCGCATTCGTAAGACGACGTAAGAGAGCGAGTAGGTATGAAAGAGAGTATTGGTGTAAAGATGCGAAAGGAAATGCTCCGATGGTTCGGACATGTGGAAAGAATGCCGAACGAACGTCTGGTTAAGAAGATATACAATGCGAAAGTGGAAGGATGTAGGTACCGGGGGAGACCGAGACTAACCTACCTAGACCAGATGGGTCATGTACTGAAGGAAGGTGCAGTCAAGAGTCTCCGAAACCGGCGAGCGTGTATGAAAAGAATTATGAATGTTGAGGAAGCGAGTGAAGTATACAAGGATAGAGTTCTCTGGCACTCTGTTCTCTCTGCCTACCCTGCAAGGGATATGGCGTGACGATATGTATGTATGTGTATCAATATACAAAGAATAATAAAGAAAGAACGAGTAATATTAAGATTTATATTTGATTGGTTTGTTACTTCTAATAGAGTTTTGTTTAGAGTATTCCTAGAGTAGAGTATTCCATTAGGAATAGATAGGCAATGGTAGGACCATGCTGTTGCCAATTTTCTGTCTACAACCACGGGCCGGTCCGTCCGGGGTAGTACCACACTCTCGCAGAAGATCGACGTTTGAGTAATGGCAATGTGTTATCACGCTTCGTTTGGTGAGCGAGAGAGCTGGCTACCCAACTGGGTGTGTTTGGGGATTGTAATGGTTCGTAGTGACCTAGCTATACCCTTAGTATAGCAAAGGTCCATGGGCAGCAGTGACTGACACATCAGGTGTGCTCTGCTTGCTCGTTTGCCACCATGAGCAATAAAAAAAATTCCTTCTCTTGCATAGATATTATATTATTATGTGTTTTATATTTCTTAGTCATCTCTTACAATCACACACAAGACAAGGGTAAAGGGTGTTGAATTGTATTGTTACTCCGTCACCACACGGAAAAGTATTATTAATTAAAATTTATTATACATTATCACAGATTTTATTTACACTCACGATTGATACTGTAGTTGAAGAATGGAAGCAATTTGTACGTCATTGCATTAGTATATTTGCTTTAAGCCAGAGAGAGAGTCTGAAACCAGGTTGGTCATTAGTTAGCAGCAATTAGCTAAATAATTATTGATAACATTTATCAATTTTTTTAATAGTGTTTTATAAGTTTTATTTAATAGTGTTTAATACAAGTTTTTTAATAGAGGTAGGAGCCACCGAAGACAAAAATCAGGTAGCGGTGACCCGCTCGTACGGCGAAGAGAGGTGCTTGCAAAAAAAGAAGGACCACGCTGTTGACAGTACTCTGTCTGCAGCCGCGCAATGTGCTATTGCGCTTCGTTCGGTGAACGAGAGAGCCGGAAGCCTAATTGGGTCGGTTTGGGTTTTATATTGGTAGGCAGCGGCCTAGTTATACCCTTAATATTGCAAAGGTTCATGGGCGGCAGTGACACTTACCATCAGGTGTGTTGCTTGCTCGTTTGCCGCCACTAGCAATAAAGTAAAAAAAAAATCAGTTTTTGCCGTTTAATTTTTTACTGTTATTACTGTTTAACTTAATTCTTTTTACTTCAGTTGATGATTACTGTATGTCATCAATACTTTATTTAAGTTCAGAATTTAAGAACACGTTCATATCGATATATCTCAAACAGGGTATATTGTAATTTCTTACTAAAATACAGTATCCTGCACAGAAGAGTAAAGTTTTATCTTTCAAGGACCTTCACAATACAAAATGTCTTATTGGAGCTTAATAAAGAAGCGAATCTGCTGGGACAGCTAGTGTCAAGGATAAAACAATACTTTTAAGAATAAAAGAAAACATTATAAAAAATAAGGCAGTAGTCTAATTTATCTTAATGGTGAGCTGAAAACGATAATTGTAGCGTTGTTGGCGTATCGCCAATAATGAATTTATGTACAACTATTAGCCACCTTAAGTTTATTAGAGAATATAATTAATCAAGAGTCTCCGAAACCGGCGAGCGTGTATGAAGAAAATTATGAATGTTGCAGACATAGAGTTCTCTGGCACTCTGTTCTCTCTGCCTACCCTGCAAGGGATATGGCGTGATTATATGTATGTATAATTAATTCCCTTTTTCAAGTACTATATTACTATCAATACATTGAATTTTGATGTTTAAGCAATTATTCCACATCAGTTAGTATAAAAGAATTGAAAAAATTGTTTATTTAAGCGCCTTAATTTGAAGAACTAGAAGATGAATTTGTAAAAATTCTATTATTTTTTATTGTAAAATATATATTTGTGAGTGCGTGCGTGCATGTATGTGTGCGCGCATGTAAATGTGCCTTATTGTGCGTGTGTGCGTGCGAGCGTGCGTTCGTGCGTATATGTTTGTGTTTGCTATTATTTAAAACTATTTTTTTTCCTTTTAATCCATTTTATTTCTATCTAGATTTTTTCAATACGTATCAGCATTGATGATCACAGGATTTAATTAAAGATGCAGCAGGAAAGAAGGAACAACTAGGGTTGTTGTTAATCATCATCTTGGCATATATACAACCCATTACTGGACTCGAGCCTCTTCCACAATGGGAGAAAAATTATTCTAATGGTCCACGCTAGCCGAACGGGTTGATATAAGGTGTTATTTCAATTTTTTCTAGATGTTGCAAATATTATATATGCAATAGTCAACTTTTACAATACCCACGGATCAGGTACGGGTTGGTGAATTGTGTTCTTACTTCGTCACCACACGAAAAGTTGTTAATCATCATCGTGCTCTTATTCCAATTCCTTGAGGTCGTCGTAATATGTAACTATTTGTGTCACAAACGAGATTCGTGCTGCCACTACACCACCGTGAACTATTGTAGGACATGCAAATATCGCTTCGTATCATATTTACGTCTTAAGGTGACGTATGCCATCTACCCGACAATGTTTACACATTGTTATAGGCTTAATACTTCAAACTTTACAGTTAGAATTGTATTAAACGATGACACAACCTTGTTATTCAAATTACTGAAATTTAGCATTTAATATGTTTAATTATTTATAAAAACCCGATTACGAAGCGAAAAATGATGCATTGGCAGCACGATTGGGCCGGAATCCCAATAGGCGCGGGTTCGAATCCCACTTGTGACATCATTTTTCGCTTCGTAATCGGGTTTTTATAAATAATTAAGCATATTAAATGCTAAATTTCAGCAATTTGAATATTTTCGTAGATAATAAAAATAGTTATTGGCAATAGTTTTATGACCAGCCGACTGCCTGACGTCAACCCTCCTAGGGAATGTTAATCTCCGGTATTAATATCAAATTTAAGTTTCTATGAAACTACTGAATTTATGCTTTTTCTTAATATCAAGTTAATCGAAATCCTGATTAATTTCTTTTTTATTATTATTATTATTATCACAGCCCATACATGTCCCACTGTTGGGCTCGGACCTCCTCCGTAATGGGAGGAAAATTAACCTACTATACTGCGCTGGTCAGACGGGTTGGTATAGGGTTTTGTTTCGAGTTTTCCTTCTCTTGCATAGATGTTTTTTGCGTTTTATATCCCTTAGTCGTCTCGTACGATCACCCACGGGTAAGATATGGGGTGGTGAATTGTATTTTTACTCCGTCACCACACGGATAAAACAAATTTCAAAACACACTAAAAATAAAATACCGAGAGAGAGCTCGGTTATCCAAATATTATTAAATTAATAGAAATCCTTCATTAATTGACGGACTGATTAATTAAATTTTATTGCACAAATAATATAATAGTCTTATAGCCAGATCTATCCTAAATTTTAGATAATAAATTAAAGTAATATACACCTGAAACTCTTATATTAGGGTGGTAGGTCTTAGGTGCAGTGTGGTAGCGACTACGAATACTACCAACCCTCACTTTACTCGTGTATGTCATAAAACACGATTAAAATCTTTATATCTATCTGGGCCAACTCCAGTTGATGCCGTATGGTTAATAATTATATTTCTTAGAGGGTTGACGGCAGGCAGGCGACTGGTCATAAAACTATTGCCAATAACTTTAGCAAAGACCTCACTCTTTGTGCTTCACTTTAGGGCTTATTACTAATACTTAGTCGTTTTTTTTTTAAATAAAAATATACTATTGTATAATCGTGGAGTTGCCTATCGCAAGATAACGTATTCAAATCCTAGGTAGATTAGAAGCTGAGCGGCGGCACGGAGTACTCTCTGTCCGGCTGCTGCAGGTTTTGTCGGGGTATGGTTGCTTCTGCAGGTACCTGCACACGGTCGCAAGGAGGAATTTGACTCCGTCCTGCCACCAGTGGGGCAGTGAAGATGACACGGCGCAGCATACAATCGAGGTCTGCGTGACCTGGGTCTGAACCCAGCGCTACTGATAGCGCTGTGAACTCGTCGCTGTCATCGGTGCCGACCTGGCGCTGCCGGCTGTCGCGAAAGCGATGGTCGACAGCGTCAGGAACTAGGACGCGGTCGCCGCCTTCTGCGAGGCCGTTATCTCGTAGAAGGAGACGGCGAAACGAGCCCGGGAGGATTCCCTCCATGCGGACTCGGGCCGTCGCCGGCGCCTCGGGCGGCGCAGGCGCGAATACCTGCGCCTGATGCCGCCCTAACCGAGGCCTCGGGTGATCGGACAGGCGAATAGTCCGATCACCCGAAGTGAGGCCACCGCGCGAAGACGACGCCCCGAGGGCGTAAGCTGTCGGGGCGTCAACTCGAGAGAAACGCGCGAGGGTAAACCGTCGGGCGGACCACCGAAGACAAAGATCGAGTACCGGTGGCCCGCTCGCACGGCAAAGAGAGGAGTTTGCATGGTGAGTCTGTGAGGTCATGCGCTGCTTCTTCCGTCACCCCGGACCGATTTGGCCGGGTGAGACGCATCTATAGCCCACCGCCAAAAGAAAAAAAAAAGGTCGGTTAGAAGCTATAAAGTCATTTTTTATCTCTATCAAAGAGCTTAAATTAATAATTATAAATTCTCTAGTCATACCGATTAAATGGTAATAAACTTATATCCTAGTACATAGAAATGAAGAAAATCTGGAAAATTTGACATATTAGGTTATTTTCACTTCCACAACGAAGTCCTGTCCTGTCCTCCTGAAGTAGGGTATATATGAGGTAGTGAAAATGAAGATTAATGGAAGTGGATAACGCATCTGCCTACCTCAATTATCCATCCATAAGTCTATCAACAGCCTTCATTGAACTAATGCTCATTTTCAATAATAACCCCTTAATTTTAGGTGACACCTAAAGTGCAAGTGACACTAATATAAATGACGCTTAATGATTTTGTATGTTACTTTTAACTTAAATTTTATTTGAACTTCAATTAATATTAAAAAAAATATTTACCATCAATGTTATATGGTCTTAGGTGTCACCTAAAATTTAGAAGTTCTCAGTGGAAACGCTGCAGACAGACTAGAAAGTTAATGCTACGAGTTAACTAAGAGGATTATTTTTCTCTCCCTTAACCGGTTTTCACAACTTTCACGGGATAATAAATAGTGGCGACTACACAAACGGTATGTGAGTTCAATCCCTAGGCAGGACAATTCTATACGTAATCCACATGTGGTTATTCTGAGTCTGGGTGATATTTGTGTCCATTAGGTGTATGTTTAAAGTCCCTCACTGTAAAAGGATTTATTGCTTAATGATGCACCCTGTCTTTAAAAAAATAATAAACATTACTTTTTACCGGTCACCATGCGAGGAAGCTGCTATTCATGATGAAGGCATGAGATCATAATAAAACCTAATACGTTAAAATTTTATGTTAATTACTGTAATATCCTGTTAATCCGTTGCATAAACAAAAACACACAAACGGTTCAGCCAGCATCGCATCAATTAGGGGTGAATGGGAGAGGGCCGCGCGTCAAAGTTGAGGCCCCTCCCAACCGCCCAGCGGTGCAATTTTTTTAAGGGGTCATCCCCCCATGCCACCAGACGGTTTGGTGACCGTTGCACTGGTATAGTATCACTATGAGAATTGGCCATCGAATTTTCAACAGGAAATAAATTATAGCTCGGAAGGAAATATTTTTTTTTTAATTGGCTCTGCTGGCAATCGACAAAGCAGTTGCTAGTGATGGCGCTCAATTATTTCAGTAATGCTAGGGTTACAGTCAAATCGTTACGTACCATGGGTATAAGATTACAGGGAATGCAATGAAGATAAAAAGGAGGGGAGAGAGAGAAGAGAAAGCGCATTAGCAAATTGTTAACACTGGGACATCAGCTTTCTGCAAAAATATGATACTACACCTGACTTGCCAGTTTATATATGGCTGCAGACACTGATATGTCCCAAAACAAAACTTTTATTTGATTTGCTAATTTTCCAGAGCGAGGCAGCCGATGGATGCACTAGGAATAATTTACCGACTGCAGACGCATAGTGTTAAGATAAGCTAACCTGAAATAAAAGGATTTCAGGTTAGCTTGACTCAAAGGAGTTCACTAGTGAATGAGGTACCCGAAATGATAACCAGCGATGGTAAATCCCCACGATCTCTTGTTGTAAGCTCCTTTAAGTTCCGTTATCCGTAGTGCTGTGTTGCTACGCTTATTTCTTATTTATTGCATGATTCGTCAGTTTTCATCTCTCGCAATGTATAAAAGGGATATAGAATTTATTTTCCAACTTTTCCAATTAAATTTATTTCGATGCTCAAAACAAATAAAAATACGTTTTGGAAGTGCGCGAAGATCAAATTTTGGTGATATCTATAGAAACTATTTCGGATCCTGACCTAAACAATGTTGGAATTACAAATGATGTTTTGTGGTGGGATTAGTCCCAATCTATAACATATATCATCATTTGAAATAAAACTACTTTTACGGATTCTATCGCGTTCGATATATTGAACGTAAGACACCTTAGTCCTCCCGTGACCATGATCACTGTAAAGTGTTCGAAACCTCGGGAAATTAAACATCAAATACAAACGCGATAGAATCCGTAAAAGTAGTTTTATTTCAAATGTATAATACTCGCGTAAACATTAGAAGTTATTATATATCATCATCACTCCAAATCTCCAGGCAAGGGGCTATCGTAACATATCCAGCCTCAAAATAGCCTTGCATGCCAATTCACTTTGCTCTCAATATAGTCGCGTTCATTTTGACGTAGCAATTTTTTCGGTTGCGTGTTTTCGTTTATTTCGTTGCACACACACTAACGATCGACCGATCGATCCTCCATCACTCACACCCGTACGATTATGCTCTATTTTTTTTATCGCATACTCTTTATATGCATGTAGTACAGGCATGATGGAAAATGAATAAAACTTACACAAAGGGCTCGACGGATTTGGGCGGGAATCTTTTTATTTCGTTATTGTATACTTCAGCAATGCGGTACTGGTAACGAATCAAATATAAAAAATGTATTCATGATAACATACCTTACTTTCCCAGTACCAAGTACATCATAAAAATGACTGCGGGATCATCAGAATAATCGAAATCACTCACCTAAGAAACTTATAAAAGCAACTGCAATCGCCAGCACTTCTGGATAGCGTGGTCATTATGACGTAATCTTTTTTAGGAAAGATCCCACAGTGAAGTTTTGTCTTCTAATACATAAATAAAGACTTAGACTTTAAAAACTAATAAAATTATTATACTTATTTTCTGACTTCAAACTCTCCGACAACTAAACATCCTTTGATATTTAATGGAAAATTACCACATTTAAGCATTCTGGTCACATCGCCTGATATAGAGAGATATTTGCCGAACTTTTTTACACTTGCAGTGATATTATTTGCCTACCTCCCTTATTTATCTTTTGCGTATCCTACGGGAAAGGGAGATACTATAAATTGGATTAGACTTAAAAGTAGATTTAAGTTTTAAAATACTGCAACTATAATGTAGCTATATTATCTTGGGTTTCTTTGTTTTCTTGGATGCTAAACGAGAAAGTAGAGCATCTGATGATAAGTAGTTACTATCGCTCATGAACTTCTGCAATATCAGAAGCACAGTCAGATAACTGCTAACTGTAAGATGGGATTTGTGCTTCTACTTTTCTTCTTTCTCGATTAAGAATAGACATGGAAGCTGTTTGGGTTTCCAGCTCTTTCTTTTACTGAACGAAGCGCAGTAATAAATTATATTAATACTGAAACATCGATATCTCGCAATAGAATTAACCTTTATCTTAAAATAGATAAAAAACTCCAGAACGAACTGCTGCTGTGTTCTTCAAGCATTGTAACTTGTCCTGTTTGAATAAAGGTTTAAAAAGAGTACTTTACTTCGAGCAGAGATCTCACTATGCCCGTGGTGCTCTTAAAAATATTAGCAGTAGCATTTACTATTAAATGGTCTACGTCACCTTCTGCCACCTTCGATCTCAGCTCACACACGTCCCACTACTAGCCTACTCTGCAATAAAAGAGGAAATTGATCTAATATACCACGCTGGTCAGACGTATAAGCATAAGATTTTATTTCGAATTACCTTCTCTTGCATTCATATCTTTTTTATTTAAGTCCTTCCCTTCACTCCTTCCTCGTTTCTTGATTAAGGAAATAATCCTTGTCTTGCAGGGGACTTTACAAACATATAATTAACGCAGACAAATTACATCTAAACTCAGAACAGTTTGTAGATCGCACAAAATATTGTCCTGTGTAGCAATCGAACCTATGACATTGGCACGGAAGATCGGTATCTTAACCACTACACTATCTGTGCAGTCAAGTAATATTATCCGTATACTATATATAAGACGATTAAGGGATACCCCTTAGTCGTCTTTTACGACACCCAAGGGAGAAATAGGGGGTGCTGAATTATATTCTTACTCCGTCACCACGCGAACTCTTGATTATATTAAGTACAAAGAAATATTTAGTTTCCAAAACGTAAATACATTTGTATCTCTAAATCATGTAGTTCATAACAACTGGTATCGTGAAAAGTCCATTAATTATTTTTTTTTTTTAAAAAACACCACCCTGCACTAAGGAAATAAACCTTGTATTGCGGGGGACTTTACAAACATGCAATTAACGCAGACAAATTACACCCAGACTCAGAACAACACTTTGTGGATCACACAAAGTAATGTCCTGCGTGGGAATCGAACCCACGGCACTGGCACGGAAGGTCGGTATCTTAACCACTACGCCATCTGTGCAGTCATTGTATGGACTTCTTCTTCTTCTCTTTGTGTATTGGCAATGAGCTACTTATACGAGCTGTTGGTGCCAGTGTCGAGCTATATTAACTTCACGTTTTAGTCTCTTCAGGTTAGTCATTACCTAATTCGAATCGTCACCATCAACAGCGCTATGGCCACACTATTAATGGTTTGTGGGAGTTTGATGGAAAACGAAAACGTTGTAAAGCACTTTTATATGATATTCACTACATCCCAGCACTTCCGCCACATCACATTATATAAAATGCCATCAAAATTATCTAATATAACACGTTAAAATGCTAAGATATCGAATATAATACAGGAGCACCACATGACGTTTTCAAATTGCCGTCAAAAGTCGACTTCCTCTTAAGAACATGAACTTTTATGAGATATGTATAGAAGATTATGTATCTTATATGTCACGTTTGACCGACAGCTGGTAATCATAGTTCCTCTAAGATACCGGCTTACCTTGCCAATTCTCGAAGCTTCGATTCACAGGCCAAGACTTTGCACGATCCATAAATTGTTATATTTTAATTTTGGTTCTTCTTTTTTCCTTTGGTGCCTATTGGCAATCTACTTATACGAGGCCATTATTGCTATTGTTGAGTTACATATTTTTTCGCAAATTATCAGTTTCTTCATGCTAGTAATTGTCCATCAGTAAGTCACTTCGTCACCATCAGCAATGCTATGGCCGCACTGTTAATGATATCTTCTATTAATATTGATGTGAAACGAAAGCATTTGTAAAGCACTGTTATATCATATTCATTACTCATCAGTACTTCCTCCGCATAACATTATATAAAATGTTACTAAAATTATTTAATATAACACCTTAACATACTAAGATATTGACTATAACATAAAATCACCACATAACGCTTTCACTTTCCCACCAAAAAAAGCCTGAGTCTCATAGTAAGTTATGTTATCTTTATAAATTCCCCGCAATACAGTTATTCATCATCGTCATCTTCACCTCAGCTCATATACGTCCCACTGTTGGGCTCGAGCTTCCTCTATAATGAGAGGGGAAATTCACCTACTATACCACGCTAGTAAGACGTGCTGGTATAGAGTTTTATTTCGAGTTTTCCCTCGCTTGCATGTTATATGCATTTTATATCGCTTAGTCGTCTCGTACGATCACCCACGAGAAAGCTAAGGGGTGGTGAAATGTATTCTTACTCCGTCACCACACGGAAATAGGTATACCTTACAATTGAGAAATGTTTTTAAAAAAACAGTAATCGTTATCCTTACTACGCCTAGTACTTCCTTATTCATTATACACGACTCCCACGGGAAGGCACAGTATGACAATACCTTTTATTTTTAAGTCGTCACTTCACAAAACTATAAACAAAACCATGCTATGAAAATAAGTCCAGTGCGTCATTAAGCATCTATATGACATCTGTATAGCAGGTCTATGACGTCACGCATCGAACCCCATACACATTTACGCCTTTAAACCAATATATATATAAATTACTTTCATAAACATTTCATTGAATGAAACACGTGGACATCCATCCTGTTGCAGTCATTTGAATGGCGGAACTAAGCGTTTTGCGTCATCATTAACAAAAATAAAAAAACTATATAATACTAGCTACTGCCCGCGGCTTCGCCCGCGTAAAAAGTTACTTTCCTAAAGTTTTACATCCACTATTTTATTTTACCCCTTAAAGCTAAATTTTAACAACATGTTAATGTCATATTTATTTATATCTAATCAATAGTCTAAAAATAAGTTTCAAGCTTCTGCCTTTAAAAATGACGATACTTCCTTACAACTTTTCATGCCCTTTACAACCCTTTTTTTGTATTACAAAGTAGCCTATGTCCTTTGTCAGGCTCTAGACTATCTGTGTACCAAATTTCATTTAGATCGGTTCAGTAGTTTTGGCGTGAAAGAGCGACAGACAGACAGAGTTACTTTCGCAGTTATAATATTAGTAAGGATAATAATTTATTTGCTTGCATCTGTGAGTGCCTTATTATATTAAAATATTTTTAGAACAGGCGGTTTTTATGATAAGGCCTTCACTAAACGCTGGGGTGCTATGTCAATACAAATAAACACTAAAGCCTTGATAAGCCAATCGATAACGATTAATGAATAAATTATATAACTCTATTCTAATAACTTGAGGTCGATGGAATATGATTCATCCATCGTACATATTGCAAAAGTTTTGACAATATTTTTAGAGGGGAGGCTAGTGCTCCTGCCGAAGCCGGGACGGCCTCTAGAGTCGGCCTCGGCCTACAGGCCCATCGTGCTGCTCGACGATGCGGGCAAGCTACTTGAGAGGGTACTGACTGCCCGCATCGAGCGGCACCTCGTAGGCACAGGACCCGATCTTTCGGACACCCAGTTTGAGCTCAGGAGGGGCCGTTCGACGATCGCGGCTCTGTTGCGCCTGAGGGCCGTGGTAACTGAAGCCGTTGCCGGCGGAGGAGTGCTGTTGGTGGTGTCCCTGGACATCGACCAAACGGTATCAAATAGAATTAGCCCAGGTCTAAGCTCTTAGTCGTCTTTTACGACCGCCACAAGCAATATAATATATTTACGGTAGGCAGCGGCCTAGCTATGCCCTTGTATTACAAAGGTTCATAAGCCTCAGCTTCACTTACCATCAAGTCTGCTGCTTGTTCGTTTGCCACCACTGTCAATAAAAAAATATAAGAGTAGAAAGTATTTGTAGCTATTATCATACAAATATAGTCTTGATAAGGCAATACGCAATTAAATAAATGTTTTGACTAGAAACAATGGTTTCTTTGATTATTCTGAATTTTTATTTTAATTGTTGTATGAAGAAACATACCGCGAGGAAGCTATCGTGCTTAAGAAATTGCTACCTAATTATGTATGGTGCATTATTAGCATGTATTGTTTTAATGCAAGTGTTTTTAGTGGATTACGCACAAAAAATACTTAGTAGTAAAAAGTGATTGCCATACACGTACACAACTTGAACTCACCGTCTATTAGAAATCCATTCCAATCTTCCTAGTAACTAGATGAGCATGACGTATGAGAACCAAATTTTCACTTGTATTGTCGCCTTTACTTAAAGATGTGCGCCATCTATCGGGTTAACATATTAATCCATTGATACAAGAACTTATCAGTTAGAATTGTATCAAACAATGACCCGACCCTATTATTTTAATCAAAGAGATTTAGCATTTAACATTTTAGATTAATTATAGAAATTTGTTTACGAATGAAACAAAAGTGAAGTAAGTAATTATGATTTCTCTTATTCTGTAGGAATACATAAAGGTGCTCAAAAGTAGGATCAGCAAAATGGCTATATAAAAATGATGTCTACAAAAATATATACTTTTCATCATCATCATCACCTCAACTCATATATATGCAGGACATGTGCTAGCTTCGAGCCTCCACCACTATGAGAAGGAAATTAACCTACTATATATTCTACGCTAGTCAGACGTGTTGGTAAAAGAATTTATTTTTTAGGGTTGTATTACCTGCATCCTTATTCTTCTATCATAATCACCCATGGCAAAAGAAAAGGCAATGAACCTTATAACAACCGCAGTATAGTTTGCCATTTTCCTTATTAGTAATGAAGAAAACTTATAAGGATTAGGAAAATTACGACACCGTCTGCACAATGAATAGATTGAAGACATATTTAATTAACCCAAAAACATCAAAAGCCACATTGTAAAATGCATTATACAAGTATTGCTCGGCATACATCGAGGCTCGATCTACAAATTAGCAATTAATGAATGCAGCAGGCCCGGCAAGGGCCCCCAGCCCCCCCTCTGGGTGACGGGGCCACACTTTTTTGTTACTTTATAGGTAGCCTGTGCTGGACTCTAGGTTATAACATGCGTGAAGTGCTAAAGATTTATCTGAAGATATAATTGCTATTTTTTTAACTTATTAATTGTGATAATAGCTGCGAATACTAATAACTATTTCATTGGTCGTAGATGTTGTAATATGTAATTAAGAGTTTAATATGGACCAACTCTAACTGATGCCATCTAGTCATTAGACGAGTAGGCGGCTAGTCATGAAACTATTACCAAAACATTTGTATAGCAATATGTACGATCGATCAAGAGTATATTGCATCCACCACTAGTACACACATTGATCTTAATATTGTTGCAATTTTATTCTTGAATACAATATTCAATCTGTAAATATTCAAGGGTTTTGTAGTAAATATTTTCAATTACCATTGCAGTCACATCATTGATTTCACTGGATTATTCAAAAAGCGAACAGTTAGTATGGTGAGACTGTTACGAATCATGGAGCCTGCGTTAGTCTTCTATAGCCTCGGATATTTAAAAGTGGTGACCTGATCATATTAAAAATTAGTAATGTTTTCAATGGCTACAGTGCTTCTGAAATTTCTACATAATAATATATAGTTATATAGAAGAGTTTCTAATCACTACAATAGTATTTGACGTAAAAAATTGATTTGATCAGACGACTTTATGATTCGAGCATGGACAGGTCTGTAATATTTTTTAATTTCGATAGTAAACATTTTAAGTAAAATCAAATCTATTATGAATATATATATATATATATATATATATATATATATATATATATATATATATATTTATTCATAATAGATATATATATATATATATATATATATATATATATATATATATATATTCATAATAGATATATATATATATATATATATATATATATATATATATATATATATATATATATATATATATATATATATATATATATATATATATATATGCATTACATAGAATGTGAAGTCTTGAAATATAACTACTTTTATGGATTCTATCGCGTTTGTATTTAATCTTTGATTGCCCGACGTTTTGAACACTTTACGGTGATCATATTCACGTGATCATATTCTTTGCCAGTACAAAAAGAAAATCATTCTATATGTAAAATTTTTGAATGTGAAGTTCTTTAGTCTATCGTCATATTATGTTATTATAAATATTTAAAAAGTACATAGCGTTAAATTCAGTCATGTGACAAGCTAACAAAATAAATCATTTAATGAGTTCCACTACTATCATTCACTTATTCGTTCACACAACGTCATAAGAAATATATTGAAAACTACTCTGAATTCTGTCAAGATATATCCGCAGATTACTAGATCGTTTATAGCCGTCATTTTCAGCTTTTTTCGCAGTAAGCCCGTAGCATTCGTTTTTCCTGTACCCCTAGGAGGGGTGTGCCACCCTTCTACCTCTCTCCCAATACCACCATGCGCGGAATTTGATTAATGCAATGTTCACGATAATTATTCCTGTTACTATTTTTTGACAGGATAAAGTTTTTCTCGTTCGACGTACATTGCTTTTTTTTAAATTCCTTTTATATTTTTACTGGCGTTATTTTTGAGCTAAATGTGAGATTTTTGTTTCAGGAGTGTATTTTATTTAATTTTTATTTGTTAAAATAATTAAAAATAAATTAAAAACATTTTTAATTTTATAAATAATAGAAATTTATTTAAAGTTACGAGTGTTTGTAAAGTAAATGAAAGTATAATGTAATATAAATTAACGAAGAACTTAAAAAAATTCAGAATACCGTGTCAATATAAATACATACATACATACATATCATCACGCCATATCCCTTGCAGGGTAGGCGGACAGAACAGAGTGTCAGAGAACTCTATCTTTGCATACTTCACTCGCTTCCCCAACATTCATAATTCTATATAAATATAAACATATTATAAATATGTATAGCTACATCATACATCTCAAAAAAGACGGGTTCAGATTTTATTATAAACTAGATCGACGTTCGCGGTTTCATCCGTACCATTTAGTTATCTTTAACTAACTCTCTAACTTTACTACTTTACTTTTTTAGAATAACACTGAATAAATTGTTAGACGTTAAAAATGCAACAATGGTGAATTATTTTAGATGAATTGATATTTAAATTAAAATTTTATGGACTTTAATTTTTATGTGCCTAATCCTAATCCTTTCATATCTATCCATTTATAATATCAACTATTCGATACTGAAAGATACGCTAAAATCTTTGATTTAATTTCAAAGAATAGCGGTCAGAAATAGACAGATAAATAAAAAAAACAGATAAAAATTAAAAACATTAAATAATATATTTTATCACATGAGTCAAAAAACTTAAGTTAATTTACAAATAGATGCATCAATTTTATTTATATAAAGACAATATATCGCGTTGTGTTGTAGCGGCTACGAATACTTTTTTTTTTTTGCGCTGTGGAAAATGCGTTTTCGCATCCCCTTTACTTGTTACAGCAAAGGGGTATGTAGGACTCACTGACACAGTATGGTTTTACTGCATCAGAATACCTACTAAAAACCACAGCGGCCCCGCGTCCCCGCCGGTTGTGGAACGCCAAAGGTTCGCCTTTTGGGCATACGACTCTGACATTCCAGCGGTTAGCTGACTAGCGCCCTAGGTCAATCATGACTGAGGGAAGAGGAGCGCGTAGCGTCTTCTCCGTCTCCCCATCCGTCGCCTGTGCAGCGGGTAGCGGCTACGAATACTACCAAGCCTTACTGTGCTCGTGGATGTCGTAAAAGACGACTAAGTGTTTAATATCGACCTGGGCCAAATACATCTGATGCCGTTTGGTCAACAATTGCATTCGCAAAGAGGATTAGCGTCAGACAGGCCGCCAGTCATAAAACTATTGCCAATAACTTTTATTTTAAATACGAGTACATAATACATTTTTTTTTTTTGGCGGCGGGCTACGTCAAACCCCGCTAATCCGTCCGGGGCGACAGGAAAAGCGGCGCAAGACCCCGTAGACCCGCCCTACAATATACCTCTCGACGCCGTGCGGTTGGGTCACTGGTACGCGGTCTTTTTCTTCAGTGGCCCACCCGGCGGTCTACCCTCACGGGTATCCTCGCTGTATAATGTCGACGCATAATACATTAACCCCAAGTAATTGGGATATAAGCAGGAGATCATGATAAAGAGAGTATATTCAAATAATTATTTTGAAATTAAATATGTAAATATATCACGAAATTCATAATGTAATAGAATAATTATTTAAAGAAATCATGAACTATATACAGGGTGGAAGTGGACCGCTCCTGAAAAAAAAGACAGGTGACCCTACTAATCGTACTTGTAATAATAGGCTAGAAAAAAAAACGAATAGGAGGAAAAAAAAAATTTTTTCTCAACGAATTTTAAGTTTTTTTCACATTCCATCGTATTAGGACAGTGCTATGTAACGATAATTGCATAAAAACTACGTAACTTTACTTAGATGAGAGGATACGCAATCTAATAAAAACTCTCAATCATATGTTCAACAGTTCAACGACCTTGCGTGGTGAAAAAAAAAATTTTTCATTCGAATTGTTTTTTTTTTCTAGCCTATCATTACAAGTAGGACTAGTAGGGTTACCTGTCTTTGTGTTCGGGAGCGGTCCCCTTCCATCCTGTATATACCTATATATATTTAAAAAAAACCCTGAGACCGGTAGTAGGCAAGAAGCAATAATGAAAAAATAAGTTGCAGGCTGTTTTACTTCTGAAATAAAACATCCAGGGTAAAGAGTGCAAGTACTATCTAAAACAATCTCCACCGACAATATCCGGGTTGGTACAGTCCCGCATGTTTCTCTCCAAACTTTTCTAAATCTACTACTTTTATAAACCTTGGCTTTAGACTTCATTATCTATTAATAAAGGCCTTGTTTTAGTTTAAAATGGTCTCAGTTATTCATGTCACACTATGTCAGAAAAATTAAGCTAATGTTTGTGAAGATTTTTCATACATTCTTTTTTGTAAATATTCTGAAAAGTAATGTGAATTCAAAACGGGCAATCTTAATTTTTTGCGAATATATTGTTAAGTCAATAATGTTAATTTTCATGTTGAAAAATAAAGTATTTTCGAGCCGCTTAGGGTCGAAACGCTTGGGCCATGGTGTCCGAATGCTCAAAATTTGTATAAAAAGAAAGCAAAAAGACTAATCGCTGCTTCACGTGATCAGAGGCCGTGATTGGCACGTGGCCTATATTTTGCACGAAAGGTTATTAGCATGGCCATATTTTTTTTTTTTTTAACGGCTATGGATACAAGTCTTTTAAGCATTAGCATTGTCATTGAACGTGGTGCTACCAGCCTTCTGGACACACTACCGGTGGACAATGATGCGGAGGAATTTTGTGCCTTTTGTTTTTATTCCCAATTTTGTAAATATTTTTCTGTATATATTTTAATTTTAAAACTTAGGCTTAAATGTATATATAGAATTTATATTACTATTAGAATTACGACCAAATAGATATTTTAAATTAAAAAAAATTAGTTAATTTTCGTAAAGACTTTTTAAATTTATTTTCATAAATATTTTGAAAAATCATGTGAATACTAACTTGAGAATTTTTTTACTAATAAATCAATGCATTATCTTTTTAATTATAGAGTAATTTTTAATTAGCACTATTACCAAGTGCTATTTTGAACTACAATTTAAGAACGTATTAGGTTCTATTAGGATTCATCGTTTGATCCAAAATTGCTATATAATTCTCGAAACAGTCCAAAAACAAGCCTGTCTATAATTCATAAAATTATTTATGTATGTTATCTATTATTGCTGCGTAAATATAATATATTTATGCGAGGTAGATAATTATATTTTACACTATAGTAATAATCCTTATATTATAAGGGATTTTACAAATATACAAATAAGGGACACAAGTTAAACCGAAACTCAACACGAAAAGTTATGACTCGCATAAAGTATTGTCATTGTAAAGCTGTATTTTAAGTTATTGCTTGACAAGTATTGCAGTGGGACAAGCCCACTAAAGTCTAGTAACCTTTGATTATAGGTAACTCATCGAGGATAAAGGCATCAATATCCAAAAAAAATGTAAGGTATTAAAGGTACTCGAAGACTGTTCCAGAATCCAGCTTAACAAGTAAAATATGAGATAAAATCCATATACTATAATGTTATAAGAAATATGTCATTTGAAAGAAGGAAATACTTGTTTCGTCATTCACTATATTTAAAGGACAAGCTTTAATACCTAAACTTAAACATAACAACAGTAAAGTTTACTGTATTATCATAATTTTAAAACGACGAATAAATAATACTCATTTTAATTCCATAAAATTTTAAAACTGAATAGTGAATAAAAAAAAAATTAATTTTCCAAAAAAAAAATTCACAAAGACAATACAAGCGCAACTGCAGTCTACGAACGACACTAAAATAATTACTTTTCATAATAAAAACTCATTTCTTTCTTAGTTTTTGCCGAAATTGCAATTTAAAGAAAGGGTCTCTCGCTCTCGTTAAAGTCGCCGGCTGGAGGTATTGTGGTGACAACGTCTCATTGTTTTCTATTCAATAATACTCCATTGTTAATTATGCTCTTGTATATTTTTAATATTTCACATATTATTTAAGAGCCATTTCACGTTTACGCACGAAATTCACACATTTTGGGCTCCACAATTACAGTCTTAAGTAACACCCAGATATTGTTGAATACACGTAAAAAATGAGTAAACGACGTAAGAGAGCGAGTAGGTATGAAAGAGAGTATTGGTGTAAAGATGCGAAAAGGAATGCTCCGATGGTTCGGACATGTGGAAAGAATGCCGAACGAACGCCTGATTAAGAAGATATACAATGCGAAAGTGGAAGGATGTAGGTACCGATGGAGACCGAGACTAACCTATATATATATAATATATATATATATATATATATATATATATATATATACACTACCGTCCAAAAGTTTGGAAGCACACCTGTTTTCAAACAAAACAAATAAATGCCGACTAATAGCGGTAAAAATTAGCAATAATCTTAAGTTTTACAACCTTTTACGACTGTCTACACAAACACAAAAGGATTATTATCCTACATTCATCAAGTTTTATGGAATTCCTTAATATTGACGAAACACGTGTTTTATGACTTAATCCGTCGGCTACTTTATCCTATGCAATGGTGTAGTTTTATTGATAATGTTTGCTGGTTTTAACTTTTTTAGACCTTATTCAGTCGCACTTGAGCATTGGCACGTGAAAGTTGTGATATTAACATTGTCTGTATTCGAAAGATATCGGCTACTACTTTGACCGTATTTTTTCTTCTGAAAATGGCAAAACGCAAGCAAATCACGCTTGAACAGCGAAGCGCTATTTGCACTCTACGCGAGGAAGGATACAGTGAACGTCAAATCGCAGAAAGGCTCGGAATTTCTTGTAAAGGTGTCCACTATACCCTTGCTAGAAAACAAGAAACGGGGAAAAATGAAGATAGAAAGAGATCTGGTAGGCCCAAATCCACAACAAATCAAGAGGACAACTTCATTAGAGTTCTTTCTAAACGGAATCGATGCTTAACTGCACCACAGATCACTGCAGCTCTGAATGATACGCGAGAAACACCCATTTCAACAACTACTGTTAAAAGACGCTTACTGTCTGCGGGATTAAGAGGATGTGTTGCTGCTAAAAAACCCAAACTAACAAATCGACATAAGAAAAATAGACTAGAATGGGCAAAAGCGCATAAAAACTGGACTATAGAACAATGGGAAAATGTCCTTTGGAGTGACGAATCAAAATTTCAGATTTTCGGATCCAATAGACGTGTCTTTGTACGCCGGTCAAAAGAAGAGAGGGCTTCAGAGGCATGTACAGTGCCTACCATCAAACATGGTGGTGGTAATGTCATGGTTTGGGGGTGTTTTGGCAACAGTAAACCCGGCAATCTTGTGAGGATAACCGGAAAATTAAACAAGGAAGGCTATTTAAAAATTCTCCAAGATTCTGCCATACCCAGTGGACTAAGTCTCATTGGTTCTGGATTCATTTTTCAACAGGATAATGATCCTAAGCATTCGTCTAAATTGTGCCAGAACTTTTTAAACAAGAAAAAAGCTTAAAACATTTTAAACATCATGCAATGGCCATCTCAATCCCCTGATCTTTCTCCCATTGAACTTGTTTGGGATGAACTTGACAGGAGGGTGAAAAGTCGTTGTCCTACGAGCTCAGAACATTTGTGGCAGCTATTAGAGAACGAATGGAACAAATTAGATAAAGATTATTTTAAAAAATTGATTAATAGAATGCCCAGAATATGTGAGAAGATTATAAAGGAGAAAGGTGGACACTTTGATGAAGCTAAAATTTAATCTAATTTACCATTGTATATTATTTTTTTATTTTGTTTAAGTTAGTTTCTGTTTGTTCTTTATTTTTTTATCAATACATTTAAATTTAAATGACTTAGTTTGGTTTTATTCGATTTTACCTTGCTGCTTCCAAACTTTTGGACGGTAGTGTATATATATATATATATATATATATATATATATATATATATATATATATATATATATATATACTATATATATATATATACTAACCAGATCGGTCATGTACTGAAGGAAGGTGGAGTCAAGAGTCTCCGAAACCGGCGAGCGTGTATGAAGAGAATTATGAATGTTGAGGAAACGAGTGAAGTATGCAGAGATAGAGTTCTCTGGCACTCTATTCTCTCTGCCTACCCTGCAAGGGATATGGCGTGATGATATGTATGCATGTATGTATGTAAAAAATGGGCCAATATTTTGTGTTGACACTGAATGTATAATTTTTACTAAAAGTCACTTGCTCAAACCGTAGTAGCCCATCTCCCACAACTATTTTACCGAAAAATCGCCACAGAGTCAATTTCAGAGTCCTATATCTATCAATAATACTTATATGTTTGGCCAAAAAAATACAATAATTATCAGACATATACTCTATTCAAAATTTAATGCAACAAATTCTTTATTTTCATTACCATTAATATAACTGATACCAACACTTTTGCAATACGTACGATCTAAGAAAAGTATATGACCCGTCGAACTTAAATAATTAACATGAGAGTAAGATGACATTGATGATTTCAGTTAAATAGCGTAAGAATTTCTATAATTTTATTTTCCTTTTTTAAACACCCGTCGCTAAGGAAATAGTCCTAGTATTACGGGGAATTTTACAAACACACAATTTACGGACATAAATTAAACTTAAACTGAGAACAATAAAGAATTTGTAGATCGCACATAGTATTATCCTACGTGGGAATCGAGCCCGTGATATTGCCAAGATAGAACCTATTATTCATTCATTGACTGCTATAACCACATCGCCTGCCAGTGCGTCCTTATGCGCTTTTCGTGGACAGCCTATAACTTAAAGTGTATTTCGAAAGGCTGATAGATTATAGGTGCTGTGTTGTTGGTACGATTTCTTTATAGGAAATCATCATCATTCTCCTGCTCTTGTCCCAATTAGTTGGGGTCGACGCAATATGTACCCCTCTTCCTACATATTGCAAAGGTAGGCAATAGTTTTATGACCGATCGCCTGCCAGACGTCAACCCTCCTTGGGAATGTAATTGTTGACCAAATGGCATCAGATGGAATTGGCTCAGGTCGTTATAAATTTCTTTATAGGAAATATTGGATGTAATTCAAATATTACGTTGTCTGAGATGGTTTCCTCCCTTGCTTATGTTTGTAAAACTCCCAGCAATATGAGGCTAAATAACTTAGTGCAGTACTTTCTAATTCGAGAAAGAGGATTCTATTCCAGATTTCAAAATTTTTTTTATTGCTTATGGTGGCAAACGAGCAAGCAGCACACCTGATCATAAATGGTACTGCCGCCCATAGACCTTTGCAATACAAAGGGTATAGCTAGGCCGCAGCTTACTAATAGGTACAAACGCCAAACCCTGCCCAGTTGGGCTTCCGGCTCTCTTGCATATAATTTTTGGTTTGGCTGTAATTGGACAAATTTTTGGTTTGGCTGTAAATTATTAGAATAAGAACGCCAATTTGACCGTTGTCATTAAGAATAGACATAGCCCAGCTCGGCAATCGTACAGTCTGATCCAAACGACATTGGTTCGGTTCTTGGTTTTCCCTTTTTTAATTATTAAAAATATTTTCCATCCATCATCATCATCATCATCTCAGCTCATATATATCCCACTGTTGGGCTCGAACCTCCTCCATAATGGGAGGGAAATTGACCTACTATACCACGCTGGTCAGACGTGTTGGTATTAAGTTTTCCTTCTCTTGCATAAATGTTATATGCGTTATCCCTTAGTCGTCTCTTACGATCACCCACGGGTGAGACAGGAGGTGGTGAATTGTATTCTTACTCCGTACACGGGATAACACATTTTCCATTACTTTATCATTTTTTTTTTTATATATAAAAAGAAAAACCGAGCTAAGCTTAATTATCTAGATATTATTGATAAATACCCGATACGAAACGAAAAATGATGTCACAAGCGGGGTTCGAACCCGCACCTATTGGGAATCCGGCCCAACCGTGCTGCCACTTACACCATCGTGAACTATTTTAGGACATGCAAATTTCGAATCATATTATATCTTACGTCTTCAAGGTGACGTATGCCATCTATCGGACAATGTTCACACATTGTATAGACTTAATACTTCAAACTTTACAGCTAGAATTGCATTAAACGATGACACAACCTTGTTATTCAAATTACTGAAATTTTTAGCATTTAATATGCTTAATTATTGATAAATACCCGAAACGAAACGAAAAATGATCGACGACGAACGATATCTAGATATTAATTATAATGTAAAGTACATATATTATCTAAAATTAAATCACCATGAGATTTTTATCAAATTAAAGTAAAAAAAATAAGAAAATAAAATATAACAATTATATAATTATCCTTTTCAATCCTGTCAAAATGTTACTAACAAATTACTATCAGGTACTAGGATAGCATGAGTATGCAGGCGATGTTGCATAAGATTGATGGGTCTCGCGGGGCGGGGTGGCACGCGGGCCGGGGACGGCACAGTGATGGATGACCACCGTCGCTATTGCACCATAGACTATATAAGCTTCGGGTATAATTGTCTTAAAATATAGGAAACAATTAAGTTGCCGTAAAATATTCTATACATTTTAAGCTTCTATAAATTTGTTTTCATGAACTCATAAAATAACTATAAGGAAAATATTGTTGCGGGGGACTTTACAAATAAAATATATATTAACGGACACAAATTTCTTAATATCTTTGTTTGTTCCATGTGGTGACGGAGTAAGAATACAATTCACCACCCCCTATCTTACCCGTGGGTGATCGTAAGAGACGACATGACGACGAGATATAAAATGCATATAACATCTATGCTGGAGAAGGAAAACTCGAAATTAAACCCTATACTAACATGTCTGACTAGCGTGATATAGTAGATTAATTTCCCTCCCATTATGGAGGGGGCTCGAGCCCAACAGTGGGACATATATGTGCTGAGATTAGAGATGATGGACACAAATTTCAATCACACAAATTTCAATCACACAAATTTCAATCACACAAATTTCAATCACACAAATTTCAATCACAAAAATTTCAATCACACAAATTTCAATCACACAAATTTCAATCGCACAAATTTTTGTCTGAACACACTTCGCCTACTCCATCTGGGGTGACGGAACGACTGCGTTTGGCCTCATTACCCACCGTGTTCCCTCCCCATCGCTATTGAGCCTTCCGCTGGTATCGATTCCTTTACATCCCTGGCTGGCCCGGACAATATTAACACTGACACGGTAGATCAGTTTTTTAACCTCCACGCCAACTATGCTATCAATTTTTATTTTGGTCCTTAATTATTTATATACACAATCATATGGTGACTGTGTAAGAACACAATTGAACATCCTTCTGACCGTGGACGTTATAAAAGAACACTAAGAGATATGCAGATTACATCTATGTAGAAGGAAAACTCGAAATAAATCTCCGTACCAATCCATCTGACGAGCTTGGTGTAATATGTTGACTGCACAGATGGCGTAGTGGTTAAGATACCGACCTTCCATGTCAGTGCCGTGGTTTCGATTCCCACGCGGGACAATACTTTGTGCGATCCACAAAGTGTTGTTTTGAGTCTGGGTGTAATTTGTCTGCGTTAATTGCATGTTTGTAAAATCCCCGCAATATAAGGATTATTTCCTTAGTGCAGGGAGGAGTTCTTTAAAAAAAAAAAAAATATGGAAATTGCCCAAGTATTCAAATTACTGAAATTTAGCATTTAATATGCTTAATTATTTATAAAAACCCGATTACTTACAAACTACTTTACAAACTTTGCAGTTAGAATTGTATTATTGTTTGAAGTATTAAGCCCATACAATGCGTAAACATTGTCGGGTAGATGGCACACGTCTCCTTAAAGAAGTAAATAAACTTGACTGTCCTACAATAGCTCACGGTGGTGTAAGTGGCAGCACGATTGGGACGGATTTACAATATGTGTGGGTTCGAATCCCACTTGTGACATCATTTTTCGTTTCGTAATCGGGTTTTTATAAATAATTGCCCAAGTATTTTGAAGTGGGCTCGATCCTAGCAATTGAACGTATATGAGCTGAGCAATAATAGTCTGGTTATATCTTGTAGTGAAAGACGTCGTGTCAATCCCACATATATTTAATATCTCATTGTTCTAACATGCTATATTAAATAATTTTTATGTCATTTAATATAATGTGATATGAAAAAATTGTTAGAATGTAATGAAAGTAAAAACAAACTTTACAACCTTTTATTTTTCCATCAAAATTCCCAGAAAATACCATTAACAGTATCCATAGCATCATCATTATTTCAGCCCATATATGTCCCACTGTTGGGCTCGGGCCTGCTCCAAAATGGAAGAGTAATTGATTGATTTGTTATTGTGATAGGACCACGCTGTGGACAGTTCTCTGTCTACTGCCGCGGGCCGGTCCGTCCGGGGTAGTACCACACTCTCGCAGAAGATCGACGTCTGAGTAATAGCAATGTGCTATTGCGCTTCGTTCGGTGAGCGAGAGAGCCGGAAGCCCAACTGGGGTGGGTTCAGGGTTGTATTGGTAGGCAGCGGCCTAGCTATACCATTGGCAAAGGTCCATGGGCGGCAGTGACACTTACCATCAGGTGTGCTGTCTGCTCGTTTGCCGCCATAAGCAATAAAAAAAAAAAAAAAAAAAAAAATCTACTATACCACGCTGATCAGACGTGTTGGTATAGGCTTTTGCTTCGAATTTTACTTCTCTCGCATAGATGTTATATGCGTTTTATATCCCTTAGTCGTCTAGTACGATCACCCACGGTTAAGAGAGGGGGTGGTGAATTGTATTCTTACTCAGTCACCACACGGAAAAAGTCCATAGGATAGTTGATGGTAATGATTTGATTTACTGACGGACAATGACTAACATGGAGAGACTAAAGACATGAAGAAAATTGTAATTAAACACTAGCAACAAAGGTTTCGTGTAAGTAGCTGATTGCTTACCCGAAAGTGTAACCCGCCGGGCTGGCCACGGAAGGCAAGGAAGCGGTACCAGTGGCCGGCCCAATGGCGATGGGGAGGAATAAGGTGGGTTATGGGGCCACGCGCTCCCCTTCCGTCGCCCCGGACGGTGCGGGCGACGTGTGACCAGGCCATAGCCTAACAAAAAAAAAAAAAAAGTAGCTGATTGCTTATATAAAAAAAAAGAATACTTACTAATGTAACCCACCTGTCAAATTGTCAAATGACAGCCCAAAAATGACTAATTTATCCCTCGAAGATATAAAAACCTGTCAATAATTTGTATTTTTTTTTTTTAACAAATGTCGTTAACATATGTTATGCATGTGTTTTTATGGCAATTATTTTTACATTAATCAATTCAAATTACATAGGTACGTTGCGTGTGCTGTCTCTGACACCAATTTTATGTGGATTAAAAAATGTTCATGTTGACACTTAGAAATCCAGTAGGGATATTTTTTCTAATGGTGGTACAACAGTACTTCTGAAAACGAGATTTCGCTACCGGTGTGATTGAAACTGAGTATACATATAAATACATATTGGATCAGCCATTCTTTTTTCTTGCCTTTCTTGCCGTGGACTATGGAGGTGTTCGCGTCCCGTCAAAACGGTCCGGGGCGACGGAAGAGGCGGCGCGCAACCCCATAGACCCACCCTATAAGCATCTCTCTTCGCCGCGCGAGCGGGCCTCCGGTACCCGATCTTCTTCTCTCGGTCTTCGGTGGCCCGCCCGCCTTATTGGGTTGGCCTAAAGTAATTGTGAAAAAACTTGTTAGAGATTTATTTATTTCTTTGAAAAACAAACAAATGTAATGCTATGGATAAAAAATAATAATAACAGTACAACCAATGACGTTTTCACAGCTTACGGGACGTCCATTAATCACGTGATCTTTTTTTAAACATTTTTTAAATACACGTGATATCTTACTACTCCCTCCTGCCCTCTTATGATATTTCATGATTTTTGTCAAACATAATCCCCCCCCCCCTTTCAAATCTCACGTGATTAATGGACGGCCCTTACAATAAATTATTTAATATAAACATTATATATAGTTTGGTGTGTCGATAATGATAGGATTTTTTTTTCTATATAAATAAGTGTAACATTATTATTCAAATAAAATTGGTAATTTTTATTATTTCTTTTTTGAATGAATGTAAATTTAGGTAAAAAATATCAATATTAGAAAAGAGATCATTAAATAATGTAATAATTCTGTGGAGATGGATAAAGATAAAGATGATGTGAAGATGGACTAATGACCTACAAATGACTCGGAAAATGTAAACAGATGGCGTTTAAGAATGAGAAGAAGAAGAAAGAAGAAAAGAAGAGGCGGCACGTAACCCCATGGACCCACCCTGCAAACACCTCTATTCGCCGTGCGAGCGGGCCACCGGTACCCGATCTTTGTCCCCGACCTGAGGTTTGTTGGGAAATTTCAATGTACGTCACTCCTCCCAGAACCTCGGACGTCTTGGGTGGAGTGTGTGTGATGATAACCACCCACCGACGCCTCGATCACTGTCAATTTGGTTCCCATCAGCATCCGGGCCCATATGAAATACTTGGGCCTGGTGCTCGACGGGCGATGGTGGTTCCGGGAGCATTTCCGTCGGCTTGCTCCACGGCTTGTCGACGCGGCGTCCGCCCTATCCTGGCTTATGCCAAATGTGGGCGGACCCATCGCTACGTGCCGACTGCTGTATGCGGGGGTGGTCCGGTCGATGGCCCTGTACGGCGCACCCGTGTGGGCGGGGTCCCTGATCGTCCGACTTAGGGCTCTCCTGTGGCAACCACATAGAGCAATGACGGTCAGGGCCATATGCGGATACCGCACGGTGGCGACGGAGGCAGAATGCCTGTTAGCCGGAACACCCCCTTGGGACTTGGAGGCGGAGATGCTCGCCGGACTGTACCGGCGGATGTCCACGACGTGGTCAGGGGGCGGCACCGTCTCACTCAGTGAGATGGCCGCCTGGCGGGGCGACGCCCACGGTGACGTTATTGCCGTTGAGCAATCTGGCTGGAAAGGCCTCGGTTCGGTGTTCGGACCATCGAGGCCTTCCAGCCGGTGCTGATGGAGTGGTTGGGTCGATAGCACGGGGTCCTTTCCTTCCGACTGGTGCAGGTCTTGACGGGGCATAGTTGCTTCGGCAAGTACCTGCACACGGTCGTGAGGAGGGAGAGGACACCGTCCTGCCACCACTGCGATTGCGACGAGGACACGGCGCAGCACACGCTCGAGGTCTGCGTGGCCTGGGCAGAGCAGCGCCGTGAACTCGTCGCGATCATCGGTGCCGACCAGGCGCTGCCGACAATCGCTAAGGCGATGCTCGATAGCATCAAGAACTGGGACGCGGTCCCCGCCTTCTGCGAGACAGTTGTCTCGCGGAAGGAGGCGGTGGGGCGGCTCCGAGAGGAAATCCTCTTCGGTGACACGCTCCGCCGCCGGCGCCTGGGGCGGCGTAGAGGCGAGTATCTGCGCCTGATGCCGCCCTAGCCGAGGCCGCGGGTGACTGGACCGGGGAATAGTCCGTCACCCGCAGAGAGGCTGACCGCGGGAGGGCGACGCCCCTACAGTTAGCTGGGCTGTCGACGGGGGATGGTACCCGAAAGGGTAACCCGCCGGGCTGGCCACGGATGGCAAGGAAGCGGTACCAGTGGCCGGCCCAATGGCGATGGGGAGGGAATACGGTGGGTTATGGGTTCACGCGCTACCCTTCCGTCGCCCCGGATGGAGCGGGCGACGTGTGTCTAGGCCATAGCCTACCAAAAAAAAAAAAAGGGTATTTTTTTACAAAATATTAATGTCATATTTATTTATATCTAATCAATAAATAATATCTATACTATCTACTTTTCATCCCACTTAACAACCCTTTTTTTGCATTAAAAAGTAGCCTATGTCCTTTATCAGGTTCTAGACTATCTGTGTATCAAATTACATTTAGATCGGTTCAGTAGTTTTGGCGTAAAAGAGCGACATACAGACAGAGTTACTTTCGCATTTATAATATTAGTAAGGATTATCGTGGCTATTCTACAAAGTTACTAAAGAACTAAAACAAATAACGTCAACATAAGAGGAGATACGCGCGAAATAAGAATGCCCCTATAAACATCCATCAGCTAAAATATAGTAGATCGATTTCTCTCCCAAAATAAAAGAGGTTTATTCCCAACTGTGGAATAATAGACAAGAATAAAATATAATTATAATAGCAATACATTATGTCATAACCTTCTTAAATTTCTGTAAAAAGTGGTTGAGTAATCATCAAGAGTATGGAGAACAGTACTCCCTTGGGAAACTCTTAGAACCAACCGGGTACTTTCCTGGGAAATTCTTAACCCCAACTGGGATCGTCACCTGACATGCAATGGTGTTAATTTCATTATTTCCCTTCGTGTAATGGCGTAGTTGGATATAGACCAACATCATCTCATCATCTTATTGTGGAGGAAACGTGAGTCCACCAGTCATTCATATATGAGCTGAGACTATGAAGATAAAAATTACACTTAAGCTCAAAATAATGGCCACCGAAGACAAAGATCGGGTACCGGTGGTCCGCTCGCACGGCGAAGAGAGTTGCTTGCAGGGTGGGTCTATGGGGTTGCGCGGCGCCTCTTCCATCCCCGGACCGATTTGACGGGGCGCGACTACATCCATAGTCTACTGCAAGAAAAAAAAACAGACTCAAAATAATAATTTTTTGATTTCACATAGTTTTTTCTTACATGGAAATCGAACACACAACACTCAGCACAAACCGGTATTTAAACAACTCCACCATTTGTGCAGTAGATTAATTTACAAATACAATTACTATTCCCTATACTTATATTATTTATAAATCATTAGAAACACAGGGAATTTATAACTGCATTTGATTTAATATTAAAAATCATATTAAAATATATATATTTTGTTATATTTATATTTCGTAACGACGACGTAAGAGAGCGAGTACGTATGAAAGAGAGTATTGATGTAAAGATGCGAAAGGGAATGCTCCGAACGAACGTCTGGTTAAAAAGATATACAATGCGAAAGTGGAAGGATGTAGGTACCGAGGGAGACCGAGTAACCTAACTAGACCAGATCGATCATGTACTGAAGGAAGGTGGAGTCAAGAGTCTCCGAAACCGGCGAGCGTGTATGAAGAGAATTATGAATGTTGAGGAAGCGAGTGAAGTATGCAGAGATAGAGTTCTCTGGCACTCTGTTCTCTCTGCCTACCCTGCAAGGGATATGGCGTGATGATATGTATGTATTTATGTATGTATGTTGTTATATTTAAGTGTAAATTAAACAATTAAATATAAAAATCACCTGGCGTCGGCAAATAACTATATAATCGCCTTCCGAACATTCCCAGGACATGAGGCTTGATGGGTCAAACGAACGATAAAAATCAAAGGAGGTTTAGCTATTCATCAAAATATTTCAAAACAAAATGTAACTTTATTTTCAATAAAATAAAGTATTAAATCGTATATAATAATATTTCATCCTCACATATATCCTTGCTCTTAGGTCGTGACTGTCAAACACGAATATTGATATAGAAAAATCAACTTAATTTGTATTATATTTTAAATTTGATATTTGTATGGCTTGTAAAGGACAGGTCGTCGGATGAGGGTGGAATCCCACAAAAAGCTGTAGAACCGGTCCTCGCGTCCGATCCGGACTTCCAAACGAATCGAATAGTCTAATAATGTGTTCATATATATATATTTTTTAGTATCGATTACAAATTATAATTTGGTATGGGCTTGGATCATAAGACTGCCTAATATCTATATTACTTAATTACATACCAAACTAAGTTAGCATACTTCCTTTGAAAGTATAGTTTAAAAATCTAACGATATTATTTTATGTGAATACATATATTTTTTTAAATAAAACAATTTTAATAGATTCTATCGCGTTTGTATTTGATTTTTAATTGCCCGACGTTCCGAACAATTTATATATAAATAATATATATATATATATATATATTTTAAAGACACCAACCACCCTGCACTAAGGAAATAATCCTTGTATTGCGGGGGACTTTACAAACATGCAATTAACGCAGACAAATTACAACCAGAATCAGAACAACACTTTGTGGATCACACAAAGTAATGTCCTGCGTGGGAATCGAACCCACGGCACTGGCACGGAAGGTCGGTATCTTAACCACTACGCCATCTGTGCAGTCAGTAGTAATAGTAGTATAATAATATATTTATATTCATCCGTGTGGTGAGGAGAATACAATTCACCACCCCATATCTTACCCGTGGGTGATCGTAAGAGACGACTAAGGGATATAAAACACATATAACATTAATGTATCATAGCCCATATATGTCCCACTGTTGGGCTCGGGCCTCCTCCGTAATGGGAGGGAAATTAACCTACTATACCACGCTAGTCAGACGTGTTGGTATAGGGTTTTATTAATTATTCGAGTTTTCCGTCTCGCATAAATATTATGTTTAATTAATCTTAATATTTTTTATGACATCCACAGGCAACATAGAGGGTGATGGTGAATTTTTTATTCACTCACTATACGATAAGAACGATTATTATAGTTATTTATGGTATATCCATCCATCCACCTATCAGCCCAGCCAACTTAGTGATCGTAATAGATATTATAAGTACACCAAGTGAATGCTACTGTACATTTAGATTATCCTTCAGCCGTTTTTTACTATTCCTACAGGAATTAAAAGATAGGGAGAACGGATATAATTAACTCTTCACTATATGGAGCAGTATATAATATAGGTAATAGTGTTATATTAATATGCATAGACTATTTCTTTTTTCTATAGAGCCCAATGTAATAAAAGTCCTCTTTTTATAGAGTGGCCTAATGATCTGGAACTAATGCATCTCGTCATTATTTTTATACGGAGCTAATCAGATTGAAAGTATAAATTCTAACCAGTAGTAATATTGTGGCTTTGCGTGAACTAGTTGCAATCCGATTTCTTAGGGTTCTGTGTTTCTATGTTCTAATTCGTATTCTGAAGGGTGAGGTGAGATTTATAAAAAAATCCTAGCCGCCGCCCACGTCTTCGCACACACAAAAAGTAACTTGCACAAAATTAAATTACTATCTCAAAGAAATACATTATCCGGATAAAAAGTATTCTGAGTGTTAATCCAAGAAATGGCCTATTTATGTGTCAATTTTCATCCAAATCTGTTCAACGATTTCCACGTGATTGAGTAACAAACGTTTTCACAAGCTCTCACGTTTATAATATCGTAGAATTTATTAGTAAATATAAGTTTTATTTTAGCCAGCTGTGTGGTAGCGGCTACGAATACTACCAACCCTTACCTTGCTTGTGGATGTCGTAAAAGCCGACTAAGAGCCATATAGCGACCTGGGTCAACTCCATCTGATGCCATTTGGTCAATAATTACATTCCTAAGGAGGGTTGACGTCTGGCAGGCGGCCGGTCATAAAATTATTGCCAATAACTTTTACAATATGTGCTATGAAAGAAGAGTACATATTGTATCGACCCCAAGCAATTGGGATAAGAGTAGGAGAATGATGATGATGATAAGTTTTATTTTAGCAATCAGACATCATCATCGTCTTATTCTTATCATCATGTGGTGGACACAATATGTCATCTTCTTCCATAAAGTCCTATCAAACGTCATCTCTGCAGTCACTCCTTGTCTATCTATGTCATGCCTCACGCAGTCCATCCATCTTTTCTTTGGTCTTCCTTTACCCCTAAAGCCTTCAACATTCATACTTAAAACTTCCCTCATAACATTACATTCACCCCGTCTCATCATATGTCCATACCATGTAAACAGGTTTAGCAATCAGGCATGCGATTGAAAAATGAAAGAGAAATATTTTAGCACGCTATAGAAAATAATAATTTTACCGCTGGGAATACGTGGGATACGCTGTTGAAAACAGTTCCATGTTCTTCTTACCTTTTGGGAAACGAGTTCCCTTTCGGGCATATAACTCTTATGGCATTCGGACTATTTAAAGACTGACTATTAATCCTCGGTATTAAAGCCAATATTTTCACATTCTGTGTGGCATATTGACATGTGTGATAAATGTTTATTACGCATAGAAGTTTCTGAATAATTAGACAGTACAAATGGCATACTGGTTAAGGTACCTACGGAGCTAGTGTTGGAGACAATACTTGGTGCGATTCACACATTCTAAATCTGTGTATAATTTGTGTCCGTTAATTATATATTTGTAACATCTCCCACAATACAAGAATTATTTGCTTAGTTCAGGGTATTTGTTTTTAAAAAAATATGGTTATTATTCACCCCATATATTCAGAATATCAAGAAGTTTCTTTCTAATTAGCTTAATGTCATATTATATTACAAACTAAAAAAAAAGGAATATGTAGTTTAAAAAAATGACTGCAGTGTGATACCAATGATTAATTCCTTCATTTCAGCCTATAAAAGACTCACTGCATGGTTTTAACTAACCCCACATTAGGGGGAAATTGACTCACTGTAGCACGCTGGTCAGACACCAGTCTTCCATATAGTTATTTCGAGATTTTTCTCGCAAATGTTATATAGTTATTATTCCTTATTTGTCTTTTATGACAACCAAGGCCAGTATAAGAATTGAAAAATTGTATTCTTACTCCCTCATTATACGAAAAATACAAATGATAGAAAAAATACAAAAGATGAAAATCAATGTTTTTTTTTGCGGGGGCTATAGTGTGGTCATGCCTTGTTAACTCCATCCGAAGCGACAGAAAGAACGGCCAACGATCCTATAAACCCGCCCTACATATACCTCTCTTCGCCGTGCCAGTGGGCCACCGGCACTCCGTCTTAGTTTCCGGTGGCCCACCCGATAAAAATCAATGCTAAAGAATTTAATGGGAAACTTAAAAATTTCGCACCAATTATCGCATAACTGCCAAATCATGCTTACAAACAAAAGTTCAAACTAATCTTTTGGTATATAAATCGACACCGAAAAGGCTATTTAAGAGATACCGATGTCGCCTGGCACCTGTCACAGTCACACAAAAAAAAACAATTTAAAAATATAAAGACTTTTTTATTCCCTGATATAAAGTCAAGTGGGGGCAAATCTATTGTGGTATTGCTGGCAAAGAAATCAATTCGGAATTGTTGTAGAAGACTTTAATATGCGTCGCATCGATGAATCATCGAGTAACTGATTTTTGCTGAAGTTTTTTTTTGCGTCTGTCATTTGCTATTTGTATTTTTGAGTAGCAACTGATGGATAGATTTATAAAATCTCCACCTAGATAAACGCTTATATTACCGATACTTTCCTAGGAGAAAAAAAAAAGATCGTAACGAGCAAAATGGGTGTTTACAAAAAAGTGATTTTCTTTTTTATATAAACTCGATTACGAGCGAAAAATGATTGCCACAAGTGGGATCCGAACCCACACCTATTGGAATCATGCTGCCACTTACACCACCGTGCTGCCACTTACACCAATCGTGCTGCCACTTACACCACCGTAAACTATTGTAGGACATTCAATTCTCGAATCGTATTTATATCTTTCATAGTACATGTTGTAAAAGTTATTGGCAATAGTTTTATGACCGGCCGCCTGCCAGACGTTAACCCTCATTGGGAATGTAATTGTTGACCAAACGGCATCAGATGGAGTTGGTCGTTATAAGGCCCTTAATCGTCTTTTACGATATCCACGAGCAAAGTAAGGGTTGGTAGTATTCATAACCGTTACCACACAGCGTGAATTTATAAATCATAGATACGAAAATGTATTATACGAAAATGTAATAGTTGTCAGCATTAGGAGCGCGTTAACCACTGACAGAATATTATTTGAATAAGCTTTAATTCATCATTATCGTGCTCTTGTCCCAGTTATTTCAGGTTGACGCAATGTGTAAGCCTCTTCCATCATACATATTGCAAGAGTAATTGACAATAGTTATATGACCGACCGCCTGCCAGACGTCAACCCGGGGTATGTAATTATTGACCAAACAGCGTCAAGTGAAGTTGGCTCAGGTCGATATAAAGCTTTTAGTCGTTTTTTACAACATCCACGAGCAAAGTAAGGGTTGGTAGTATTCGTAACCGCTACCATACAGCATGAGGTTTTTCATTCATATTATTTTATAACAATATTTGTATATATATGTAAAAAAAAAAATATTTTAAATAAATTATTTTGACTGAATTAATCGCATTTGTATTTGATTTATTTATTTATTTTATTCAACTGCTCACTACACTTACAGTTTTCCAATACGTGTAGTGAGCCATTACAATTCTATAATTTAAGTGTATAATTATAAGATAAAAAGTATAAACAATATTTTAAAAATAAATCAAATTTAGTGAAGAATATATCAACTTCTGGATAGTGAGCGATCAGTGAGTTAAGCAGTGCAACGGCCTGGCTGGTAGGTGCGTATTGTGCGGTATATGTACGCACCTGTGGTTCAGCGAGCAGATGGCGCGAGCGAAGTCGTGTGTATAGGTACTGTGCTGATAGGGAACAGTGCGATTATCGATTTTATTGTTAAATAATAAATAATAATGTATCAATAGGGCACACTTGCGTCGTAACGCAAGAGTATCAAGACCTATCATTCCGGATCTTTACTGTACAGAACTTTCGATCACTTTTTCAGAGATTTTCACTCCTACATGCATAATATTCACATAAAAATGAAAAATAAAATAAATACACTCTGAAAGAAATAATTCTAACTGGTCGGTACTTAGTGATCACGTAAACTCTACCAATCAGGTAGAGTTAGTTACCTATAAAAATCGCATAAAAGTACAAAATTAATACGTAAAATTGCACCTGGTTTTACAGCAGAGCGAATGCGCCACCTCGGACAGGTCAATGTAAGTCGACGGCCTTCACTCGTTCATTACCAAGGCGTCGACTTCAGACCAGTGAACGTACCTAGGTGCCTACGTCATCGGTGACTTCGGTGATTGTACAAGGGAGCGGCTTTTAACTCATATATTGACGCCGTTCAAAGTCAAGAGCTTTTACGACAAATGACATTGATAACGTAGTAATCTAAAGAGCAACCTTCACAGACTAGCGTCATGGATTCAATTCCCACACACAACAATTCTTTGTGCTATTCATAAATGTTTGTTTTACGTCTAGGACGTATTGTGTCTGTTAATTGTATTTTTCCGTGTGATGACGGAGTAGACGGTAGCAACCACATCAGCCAGAAGGCACGTGTAGCAATACATAACGCAGTGCTTGTCCCAACATTACTATATGGAAGCGAGAGTTGGGTATGCCGAAAATAGCATGAAAGTAAAATTAATGCAGCCGAAATGCGATCTCCACGGAAAATCTGTGGAGTTAGGCTGACCGATCGCATTCGTAACGACGACGTTAGAGAGCAAGTAGGTATGAAAGGGAGTATTGGTGTAAAGATGCGAAATGGAATGCTCCGATGGTTCGGGCATATGGAAAGAATACCGAACGAACGTCTGGTTAAGAAGATATACAATGCGAAAGTGGAAGTATGTAGGTACCGGGGGAGACCGAGACTAACCTACCTAGACCAGATTATTCACGTACTGAAGGAAAGTGGAGTCAAGAATCTCCGAAACCGGCGAGCGTGTATGAAGAGAATTATGAAAGTTGAGAAAGCGAGTGAAGTATGCAAGGATAGAGGTCTCTGGCACTCTGTTCTCTCTGCCTACTCTGCAAGGGATATAGCGTGATGATATGTATGTATGTATGTATGTATGACGGAGTAAGAATACAGTTCACCACATTCAAGATGACTTAGTGACATAATATGCATGCATCCTATGCAAGAGAAGGATAGCTGGAAAAAACCGAACACGTCTAGTTAGTGTGATATAGTAGGTCAATTTCCCTCCTATTTTAGAGGACGCTCCAACCAGCCAGGGGCACGCATATGAACTAGAAAGATGATAATGATGTTAATCAATTGTAATATCCTTCATATACATTTTTTTTATTGCTTATGGTGGCAAACGAGCAAGACGTACACCTGATGGTAAGTGTCACTGCCGCCCATGGATCTTTGTAATATCAAGGGTATATAGCTTAGACCACTGCCTACAAATAAAATCTCCAAACCCACCCGGTTGGGCTTCCGACACTCTCGCTCACCGAACGAAGCGCAATAGCACATTGCCATTACTTAGACGTCAATCTTCTGCGAGAGTGGAGTACTATCCCGGACGGACCGGCCCGCAGCTGAAAACAAAGAGTTGTCAACAGCGTGGTCCTACCTGAAGGAAATTATTGCGTGATTGTGGTAAAGAATAAACTTACGAACATATATATCACTAGTTTATTATATTTAATAATTACAAAAGAACGACAATGCAACATATACCATTTTGAGAGAAAAAGGAAAGGGGCGCCGCAAGCAGCGAATTTGTGAAACCCTTTTTTATTATATTTAGGTTGCGTTCCATTATCACTAATACTACCACTATTAAAATACATATTATATATAGTAGTGATAGGACCACGCTGTTGACAGTTCTCTGTCTATAGCCACGGGCCGGTCCGTCCTTTTTTTTTTTTTTTGGTGGACTATGGGTACTACACTCTCGCAGAAGATCAACGTCTGAGTAATGGCAAAGTGCTATTACGCACGGTCGGTGAGCGAGAGAGCCGAAAGTTTAACTGGGTGGGTTTGGGGTTTATATTGGGTAGGCAGTGGCCTATGGGGGCAGTGACACTTAACATCAGGCGTGCTGCTTGCTTGTTTGCCACCATAAGCTATAATTTCTTTTTTTTTTTAAATAGTGCACCATGTAAGAATTAGCCAGTGTGATTGTCCTTCGCTCCCTGATATAATGTATAATTCAAATACAATGTAAAAGGATTATGTCTGGACCTGGATAAGCGACAATCGAACACAAGTTAATTACTAGATCAACCATAAATATATTAAATTCGCTAGTCTAGTGAAGCAGTCACCTTGTCCTGACCTACCGCAACAGACATTCAAACTGAACGTGTCTACTTTTTATTTTTATATATATTATTGCATATATTGAGATGTATTATAAAACCAGTTCTCCGAGTTGTTTGTTATGAAATATCTCGCATAACGAAATAACAAAATATTAAGTGATATATTAATAATGTGAAAAACATTGGTTAAATAAAAAGTTAATATTAGAGGTTAAGAGACTAATTCCCAATGCTTTCATCCAACTCCTAAATTTTAAGAAACACCTAAGAAATATAGGTGACACATAACATTGATGGTATGCTGTGTGGTAGCGGCTACAAATGCTACCAACCCTTACTTTGCTCGTGGATGTCGTAAAAGACGACTAAGAACCTTATAACGACATTTTTTTTTCCTTTCCAACGTGGACCATGGGTGTGGTCGCGCCCCGGCAAATCGGCCCGGAGCGACAGAAGAGGCGGCGCGCAACCCCATGGACCCACCCTGCAAACACCTCTCTTCGCCGAGCGAGCGGGCCACCGGTACCCGATCTTTGCCTTCGGTGGCCACCTTATAACGACCTAGGCCAACTTCATCTTATGCCGTTTGGTCAACTATTACATTCCCAAGGAGGGTTGACGTCAGGCAGCCGGCTGGTCATAAAACTATTGCCAACAACTTTTACAATATGTACTATGAAAGTTGTACATATTGTATCGACCCCAAGTATTTGGGATAAGAGCAGGAGAATGATGATGAAATGAAATACCATAATAAATACAAATGAAAGGTGTCAAGGGACACCCTGATGGAACGAAGTTCTTTTCGATTAATTAGTGAAGGAATTGTAATATTTTTTTTTTTTTTAAATTATAATATTTTTTTATTATTATTGAGAGAGAGAGAGAGAGAGACACTCGCACGCCGCACGGCTTGCAACTATAGCAAAAAGTGTCGTTACAACTTTTGGTCTTAATTTTTTCCGTCTAGCCCCCTTTCGCAACGCGCGATAAGGAACTTCGTTCCAAAACTTCGTTCCAATATAATAATAATGAAGTAGGTAAAAAGGCATCTGAGTTTAATCGGAGACGCTAATATATGTCCGACACTTTTTAGTAATTTTTTTTCATTTTTTTTTTAAATAGTACTAGTATTTTCAAGGGTCAATTTTATACTGTTTGTCACCTGGTACTGTACTTAGGAGTTATAAAATCTTTGCATTGTTAAAAACTGTACAATGCAAATTACTGAAATTTAGCATTTAATATGCTTGATTATTTATAAAAACCCGATTACGAGCGAAACATTATTGTCACTATTGGGATTCGAACCCACGCCTATTGGAAATCCGTTCCAATCGTACTGCCACTTACTACTTGTGGATTCGAATCCCACTTGTGGCAATCATTTTTCGATCGTAATCGGTTTTTTATAAATAATCAAGCATATTAAGTGCTAAATTTCAGTATTATGAATAACAGGGTTGTGTTATCGTTTAATACAAATCTAACTACAAAGTTTGAGTATTAAGTCTGTACAATGTGTAAACAATGTCGGGTAGATTGCACACGTCTTCTTAAAGACGAACATATAATACGATGCGAGAATTGAATGTCCTACAATAGTTTACGGTGGTGTAAGTGGCAGCACGATTGGAACGGATTTCCAATAGGTGTGGGTTCGAATCGCACTTGCGACAATCATTTTTCGCTCGTAATCGGGTTTTTATAACTGTATAATTGATTGCACAGGTGATAGTGTGGTCAAAATACCAACTTTTTGTGCTGAGTATCGTGGGTCCGAAGACTATGCAGCACAATTCGTGTCAGTTATTGAAGTCTTTGTTAACAAATATAAAAAATAATCTAAATAATTAAAGACAAATAATGCACGAAAAAAATTGTCCTACGCGAGAATCGAAGCAAGGGTATTTAGCATCGTAGGTTGTTACCTAAACCACAACTACACCTGTAAAGTCAAGTTCTTTGTACATATATATTTAAAATAAATATTAATAATTATTGCTCAATTTAAAGTTTTTTCCCCGAAAATCTCATCCCAACTCCCAAAACCACCACTAGTACTGGGCCAATAGTACTGAGGCTTTATCTTCGGTAGCCTTGTCAGTCTTCAGTAAAGATCAATTCATCATCATCATCATCTCAGCCCACATATGTACCACTGTTGGGCTCGGGCCTCCTCCACAATGGAAAGGTAATTTACCTACTATACTACGCTGGTCAGATGTGTTGGGTTTTGTGCCGAGTTTTCCTTCTCTCGCATAGATGTTATATGCGTTTTATATCCCTTAGTCGTCTCGTACAATCACCCACGGGTAAGATAGGGGTGGCGAATTGTATTCTTACTCCCTCACCACACGGAAATATCAATTAGCTACATAAAATGTCTACAGCTTTATATATTATTTTATATATTTCTTGAATCGGTTTTTCCCAGCGAAGTAGTTTTAATGTCAAAAGACCTATTAATTTTTATTATGGTAACAAGGAGAATTATATATGTAATATAATAAATCTTATATAAAAATCTGTAAATGCCGCAAAACATATTATACATATCTCTGCTAAGATAAAGGTCATAACTTTGATCAACGATCTAAATAGTTGTAGTACCATGCTGTTGATAGTTCTCTGTGTACAGCCGTGGGCCGGTCCGTCCGGGGTAGTACCACACTCTCACAGAATATCGACTTCTGAGTAATGCCAATGTGCTATTGCGCTTCGTTCGGTAAGCAAGAAAGTCGGCATTTGCCTGTAGAAATTGTATGAATAGGCTTCAGAAGCATATAGGTTAGCGTAGTCTTAAGAAACGTAAAACACGTTATTGCCCATAGAATCTCTTTGCCAAGCATAAGATTTATGACAATAACTCCACGAAAAGATGACCCTGCAATGCAAAATTATATGGGGGAAGTGTATATCCAATAATAGACCGTAAAAGACTGAATGGTGTTGGTGATAATTATGATGATATCATGTTCGAATTATTTGTCTGCGTGACTTTAATAGTTATAGGTATAACATACATACCTGATTAATTTACAAATGTGGGTATTTTATTAGTTAATTTACTATTTTTATTTATTAATTTGCTATTATAAATGTGGGTATTTTATTAATTAATTTACTATTTTTATTTATTAATTTGCTATTATAAATGTGTGTCTTTTATTAATTAATTTACTATTTTTATTTATTAATTTGCTATTATATATGTGGGTATTTTATTAATTAATTTACTATTTTTATTTATTAATTTGCTATTATAAATGTGTGTATTTTATTAGTTAATTTACTATTTTTATTTATTAATTTGCTATTATAAATGTGCGTATTTTATTAATTAATTTACTATTTTTATTTATTAATTTGCTATTATAAATGTGGGTATTTTATTAATTAATTTACTATTTTTATTTATTAATTTGCTATTATAAATGTGTGTATTTTATTAATTAATTTACTATTTTTATTTATTAATTTGCTATTATAAATGTGGGTATTTTATTAATTAATTTACTATTTTATTTATTAATTTGCTATTATAAATGTGGGTATTTTATTAGTTAATTTACTATTTTTATTTATTAATTTGCTATTATAAATGTGTGTATTTTATTAGTTAATTTACTATTTTTATTTATTAATTTGCTATTATAAATGTGGGTATTTTATTAATTAATTTACTATTTTTATTTATTAATTTGCTATTATAAATGTGGGTATTTTATTAGTTAGAACATACAAAGTGGTATAAATATAAATTTACCAAAGCATACGACTTTACAAGTTTACCATAAATTAGGGAGCTTCGTTGTCTGAATCGTTGTACATCCACTGAACACTGTTGGACACAAATACTGGAGAGAGCTATTAAAGTCAAAGTTATTTGTCAACTGTGATAAACTGTAAAATTGTAATTGATTTTATGGAATTGCTAGAACGACAACTCACAAAAATCAGGCTTGGGATTCCAATTTCAACGGTTGCAAGGTTCAGCCACTAACTGAAGGAATAATAATTTATATATGTTGGATATTTTCTTACAACTTTATTAAATAAGTAATCAAATACAGTCTATTTCATTCAGTAACTCCTTTATTTTGTTTTTGAAAGATAATATCCTACACTAAGGAATAAAATATTTGTCTTAATACAAGATTTTTCTCGACGGATTAATTGGAGACAAGAATTTATTGGTGATTTCACAAACATACAATTAAAGGTCCCAACCAGACTCAAAGCAATTGTTGATAATTGCATAGACAATTATCCTGCGTAGAGATCAAAACCGCGGTGCAGCGTGAGAAATCGATACTTAGACTATTTCACCATTTGAGCAATGAATAACTATATTAATTGACAAGTAATCATTAAGTTTGAAGACAATATCAATGAAAGAATAGTTGGTCGGCAGTGTAACAATATGTCAGTAACTTTTCCTATGCACCGCGCCAAGACGAATGGCCCAAGTTGTGGGTAAAAACTACCTCCAGAAGTTTCCGACACAAAAATTTTTACATTGGCAACACTTACGTTTTTCTTTCACCGCTAAGTCTGAAAAGTTTTGTGAACAAATTTAATGAGATCAATGCCTTTTCTTGGATAGTTTTAAATATTTAGAAGCCGGTATTTATGCTCTTTTTTAAAGATTTTCTTGAACTTTTCTTTTGAGTGCATGTATTTGCAATACTTTATAAGGATATTAAAAAAAACAGCTGTCACGTGACGGCTGGCAGATGTGAAACATCAAAATTAATCATCATCATTACCCTACTCTTCTTATCCCAATTACTTGGGGTCGATACGATATGTACTCTTTTTTCATAGTACATATTGTAGAATATTGAATATTATTGAATATTATAAATATTGGCAATAGTTTTATGAACGGCTGCCTGCCAGACGTCAACCCTCTTTGGAAATGTAAATTGTTGACTCAATGGCATCAGATGGAGTTGACCCAGGTCGTTATAAGGTTCCTAGTCGTCTTTTACGATATCTACGAGCAAAGTAAGGGTTGATAATATCCGAAACCGCTACCACACAGCTAAAACATCAAAATGAATATTAATATAAATAAAAAATATAATAAATAATATAAAGTAGTAAATGAGATATAATTATAATATTAATATCTCCTTTTTATTCACGGGATCTTCCATAGGAAAGATGCCCGGTCCTTTGGGAGGCTTACATGGGGATATGGATCCAACACGCAGAGGCCTTTGGAGAAATTTAATCTAAATATTGGGATGGGACATCTACCGATGACATTCCACGTCTGCACATAACATACGTGGACTGCCAGCGGTAAGTGTAAAACTATTGTGTGATTATGGTAGATAATATCTGATTATGGGAGTGGGTGCTTAGTGGACTGGTTCATCTTAAATCTATGAAATTTTAACTGTCGTCTGCCTTCAAACCCATATTGAGAGATGAACGGTGGCAGACGGTGACTAGCCAACTCACTGAATGGGCCCCCTAAACAGTCGCCACAGGCACACAAGCCATACGGGCAACAGGGGGCAACATTGGTGCAAGTGGCTAGGGGTGTCGAGCGGTGCGGCGCTGGTTTCACCATTGAGTCTGTGATAAACAGAGCCATGGTTTCCCCGTAGTTATGCCCTCCAAAATGACACTTCCACCCCCGAGCATATAGCTCTGGCGACCCCTCTCTGACCAGCTGTTTAAGGCAAGCCAGAGCTGAGAGTCCTTCGGGCACTCTTCGGTTTCCACTCTAGCCAGCCAATCAAGGCCAGCTGGAGACGAGGCCCTGATCGACTCTCTGGAGTATTCAGGACCACAGTGTCGCCACTCACATTCAGCTCGCCACAAGCTGCCCTGCGGTTTATTGGCTTTCCTGTAAATCTTGTGATACATTTTTTTTTTATATCAAAAGAACTTAGGAAGCCGTATAATGTTCCTCCGAGTTTTGCGTTAGCCTCGTGGTGAGGTAACGACTGGCCCGGAGGTTATATATTAATATAATTATTATGAATTATTATAGATATTAATATTGTTATTATGAAATAAAAATGAACATGAACTTACAACATGAATTTTTGAATTAAAAATTTTTGTATAACCATTTTATGAGGCAGGCAACATTCTTAATTAGTAACAAAATTGGGGTAATAATAAAAACAATATTAAAAATAGCTTCTGTCAAATATTTGACTAAATAGGTACGCTAATATGTTGATTTAAACGTATAATAATACCGACAAATTTATAGTAAATCATTATAAAGCAGGTTCAAATGGAAACGAATTGTGAAAGCCCATCAGAAATTCAGTCCCACTTCATTTGCTTTATTTGCTTGAGCCAATCAATTGCCGAAAAAAAAATGGTTAAGTATTGAATAGATTTGATAGAAGCGGTTCCGTTCAAATTAACCTCACAAATTGAAGTTATACAACTAAATTAATGTACAGAAGAATTGACACCTTACTGAAAATATGACGGTACATCTATCTTAGCAAATTGAAAGTTTAGAAGAGAGCTTTTAGCACTTTATAAGTTCTTTACCGGCGCAAGTATGATGAGAAATCATCTTTATCATTCCCTTTATAAGTATAAATACAGACCCACAGCAGTAAACTTTACCATCAGGTGTGCTACTTGCTCGTTTGCCAGACGTGAACAATGAAAAAATAACTAATTGCTAAATTAAAAAAATCTATTACAATATGTTTAGAAATTGTAACATATTAAAGAAAGTAAAGAAAACAAATAAATTTAAAAAAAAACAATACAAAATCTTAATTTTGAAATAAAACTACTTTTACGGATTCTTTCGCGTTTGTGTTTGATTTTTAATTGCCCGACGTTCGAACACTTTACAGTGATCATTACTGTATAATGTGTAGTTTTATTTCAAATGTTTAATACTCGCGTAAACATCAGAAAGCAAATCTTAATTATAAGTTACGAAAACAATATGAACTAATATGAGGTTAAATGTAATTTATATAATTGATGAGTTGTCATTATTTAATCGGATGTACTCGTACGATTAAATAATGACAACAATATTTTATTATTTTTAAGAAAAGAATCATTAATGAGATCGCTTCACTTCCCAGCAAATTTAAGGTTTAAAATAAAGGACTATCCTGCCGTGACTATAAACGCTGTAAACGTCGGGATATTAAAAATCAAATAAAAACAATATAGAATCTGTAAAAGTATTTTTATTTCAAACCCGCGTAAATTCGCCAAAAATCTTGATCATGAGGATTGGAGAAGATACCTAAAGAATATACTATGCATATAACATATGTTCAGGAGAAAATGACTGACCAACGTGGTAGATCAATTTCCCTCCTATTGTCAAGGAGACTGAGCCAGAGGGTCGAGCAATGAGATGATAACGGTGACGGTAAATTAATATATTTAAAAGTTCAAGATAATCGCCAACTTCACGCTTATGTTAAGAGGTCAATTGAGGCTCCGTACTAATGACTTATATTTTATTAAAATCATTTATTTATATTTTATTAATGTCAGGGGGGCATAGTCCGGAGCGTGCTCGTTCGCGTCCCCTGCCAGTCTAATTAGACTGCTAATCCGGCTCGAAATGCGTACCGCAATGCGGGTTAGGGCGTCCCCCGGAGGCGACGCGTACCGACCCGCCCCCGTCGGTACGAACATTGGCAGTTGCGGCGATGGGGGCCGCCACCCATCACGCCTTGCCCAGTTAGGCGAGTCGAGGAGAACGGAGTGCCGGGTGGGCACGTGGAATGTAAGAGGTTGTGTGGAAGGTAAGTTGCACGAGCTGATATCCGTCATGGCGGACAAACAGCTAGACGTGCTCTGTGTAACAGAGACCAAGCGAAGGGGCAGCGACGCCTGCGATCTTCCTGATGGCGGGATGGCTCTGTGGTCTGGTGTACCACAGAGCGATCGAGCCAGCATGGGGGTAGGAGTGCTGTTGTCCTCTCGCTTGGCCTCAGGTGTGAAGGATTACGGAATGTATGATCCCAGACTTCTCTGGGTCCGTATAAAACTAGGTGTCACCAAGGTATTCATGGTTGTAGCATATGCTCCCGTAGGATCCTCGGTGGCATCAGACCTAGAGAAGTTTTGGGACAATGTTAGAGAGGTTCTGGATATGGCAGAAACCAGTGAACGCGTGATTGTATGCGGAGATTTGAACGGATGGGTGGGGACCAAGCGTCCCGACTATGAGGACGTACTTGGTCCATTTGGTGATAAGAGAGTGAACGACGCAGGTAGGCTCATAGCGGATGTATGCATGGAGAGAAACCTTATTGTGTCAAACACATTTTTCCAACATAAGGACATCCATATGTATACATGGAGAAGGAATGAACAGAAAAGCATAATAGATTTAATTTTGGTAGACAGTCGCCTCCGAAGCAAAATGTTGGACGCAAGAGCCTACAGGGGCCCCACAGTCGACACGGACCACTATCTCGTTATTGCGAGATTTAGTGGTCTGTTCAGAAAGTGGAGGCACTGGCGAGAGCGTGTCCACTTCGGAGGGCTTGAAAGAATAAAGGTTGAAAGGTTGCAAGAAGAGTGTGTAAGAGAAAAGTATGCAGAGGGTGTCCGAGAACGGCTGACGATGGCAAGCCAGCCGCAATCGGACATTGAAGAATGCTGGAGAGTATTGAAAGAGAGTATGGTAGATACAGCGAAAGAAGTATGTGGAAGTTCAAAGAAGCATAGAAAAACAAATGGTGATGCATGGTGGGATGCGGAAGTGGCAGCTTCCGTAGAGCAAAAGAAGAAAGCGTGGCTGGACTATGTCTCTTCTTTGAATCTGAATGACAGTATGACTGAACAGAAGAAAGAAATATATCGGCAATGTAAGAATGACACCAAGGCCTTAGTGAAAGAGAAACGTGATAGAGCAAGTATGAGTGCAGAAGATAGGCTGACTAAAAACTTCGAGGGTAACACCAAACTCTTTTGGAGGGAGGTGAAGAAGTCTCGGGGTGGTTGGTCAGCCTTCAGAATGAATAAAATAAGGTCTAAAGGTGGCGACATTCTTACACAAACACAAGACGTGTTAAGCCGATGGAGTGAATATTTTGGCGATATGTATGCGGATGCTACGGTTGGCGCCGGTGTTGGATGTGGTTTAGTAGATCAACATTCGACAACGGCGTCCTCCGATGGCATCAGTATGGATGAAGTTGAATGGGCGATAAGAAGTTTGAAAAATAGTAAGGCAGCGGGCATTGATATGGTGTCTGCCGAGATGAGCAGTCAAGCTTGGTGGCTCTTGTGTCTGGGAGGCGTTCCTGTTGCTCCTCAATTTATGTTGGAGCTCGGAAATGGTTCCCAGGGACTGGAATAGCGCAGTCATCGTGCCTTTGTTTAAAAACAAGGGTTCACGTTATGACTGCGCAAATTACAGAGCCATAAGCTTGACCAGTTTGGCAGCAAAAGTGTATGGAAAAATTATTGAAAGGAGAATGAGGATGGTGTCCGATGGTTTACTGTGTGAGACACAAGGAGGTTTCAGGAGTGGAAGGGGATGCATGGATCAAGTGTTCTCTCTGCGCAACATTGTGGAGAAGCATCTGGCTCTAGGTCAGAGGGTTTTCTGCAGTTTTGTGGATCTGGAGAGAGCATTTGACACGGTTGTACGAAAGGAACTTTGGGACATTTTACCGGAGTATGGTATTAACGGTAAACTGCTACAGGCTGTGCAGTCCAGTTACATGGGCTGTAGAGCCTGTGTGCGGCTGGATGATGGAATGTCGCCTTGGTTTGACGTCAATATTGGCGTTAAGCAGGGGTGCGTTCTGTCAGCCAGGCTGTTTATCATATATCTGGATAAATGTCTCCAAAGGTTGAACGATATGAATGTGGGAGTCCAGATGGGCGACTCAGTGGTCACTGCTCTGCTTTATGCAGATGATGCAGTCCTGCTGGCACAATCAGCGACTGACCTGCAGACCCTAGTCGACACAATGACAGAAGATTGTAAGAAAAGGCGTCTACGCGTGAATGTGAGCAAAACCAAAATAATGGTCTTTGAAAGAGATAAAACCAGAACAGATGTAAGAGTAACAATAGGTAATGATGTACTAGAGCAAGTGGATGAATTTGTATATCTTGGATGTTGATTTAGTCGAGATGGAAGGTACACCACTGATATAGAGTGAAGAGTGAATGCGGGAAATAGAGTGAACGGAGCGTTGGGGCAACTTCTCGGCAGCCACCACCTCAGCCAGAAGGCACGTGTAGCAATACATAACGCAGTGCTTGTCCCAACATTACTGTATGGAAGCGAGAGTTGGGTATGCAGAAAAGAGTATGATAGTAAAATTAATGCGGTCGAAATGCGATCTCTGCGGAAAATCTGTGGAGTTAGGCTGACCGACCGCATTCGTAACGACGACGTAAGAGAGCGAGTAGGTATGAAAGAGAGTATTGGTGCAAAGATGCGAAAGAGAATACTCCGATGGTTCGGACATGTGGAAAGAATGCCGAACGAACGTCTGGTTAAGAAGATATACAATGCAAAAGTGGAAGGATGTAGGTACCGAGGGAGACCGAGACTAACCTACCTAGACCAGATCGGTCATGTACTGAAGGAAGGTGGAGTCAAGAGTCTCCGAAACCGGCGAGCGTGTATGAAGAGAATTATGAATGTTGAGGAAGCGAGTGAAGTATGCAGAGATAGAGTTCTCTGGCACTCTGTTCTCTCTGCCTACCCTGCAAGGGATATGGCGTGATGATATGTATGTATGTATGTGTATGTTATTAATGTCACATTTGTTTTGGTAAATCTAATTTATTTACTTGTACAACCCGATGAATGTCAGGTAGAATCATATAAAAGTTGTAAAAAAAAAAGATAATTTATTCTATACATTTAGAAAAAAACATGTACGTGTTCTTTTATGACTGTTGGAATATACTAAGTAAGGGTTAGTTTTATGGTTAGTGGAGACCTTGACGGCATATGTAAAATTACAAGAAATTTACATCTTGAGAGACTACTAGGCTACTATGCCATCAGTAAGGGGTGACAAGAATTGTGTTATTCAATTACAAAGTGGTCGATACAATATATACCTACTCTTCTACCATTGTACATACTGCAAAGGTTTTGGCAATAATTTTATGTATAAAAACTCGATTACTAGCGAAAAATGATTGTCACAAAAGTGAGATTCGATCCCACATCTATTGGTACTCCGTTTCAATCGTGCTGCCACTTACACCACCGTGAACTATTGTAAGACATTCAATTCTCGCATCATATTACATTTTCGTCTTTAAGGAGACGTGTGCCATCTACCCGACATTGTTTACACATTGTACAGGCTTAATACTCCAACTTTGCAGTTAGAATTATATTAAATTATAACACGACCCTGTTATTCAAATTACTGAAATTTAGCATTAAATATACTTGATTATTTATAAAAACCCGATTACTTATTATTGAATGTCCTATAACAGTTCACGGTGGTGTAAGTGGCAGCACGATTGGAATGGATTTCGAATAGGTGTGAGTTCGAATCCCACTCGTGACAATCATTTTTCGCTCGTAATCGGGTTTTTTTAAAATAATCAAGCATATTAAATGCTAAATTTCAGTAATTTGAATAATTTTATGATCAGCCACTTGCCTTACGTCAATCCTCCTTGGGAATATAATTATTGACTAGACGGCTTCAGAGCAGATTCAGCTCGATGATTACACGGCTTTTAATCATCCTTTTAACACGCACAAGTAATGTAAAGGTTGATAATATTTGTAAACACTATCACACAAGATTTACTTGATCAATGAAGCAATTATAATAAAAAAAATATTCATAACAGCAGTAATTTTGAAAGGAACCCTATCGAAAAATAGTCAGACGGTCCGCATTGCGCTTTAATCGGAAAAATCAACAGAGGCACAGGCAAATGGAATCGGTTGCATATTATAAATACTTGTTCAACACGACCGCTTGTATTTATGTCATTATAATTGATATTATGAGGAAAACACTAGTAAATAATCTTAATTTTTATTAACATTCCACTACTAGGAATTACGTCCCACTACTTTAGTAGTGGCAAGGCCATACCTTAACAATTTTCTGTCTACAGCCGCAGACTAGTCCACCCGGTATACACACTCTCGCAAAAAATCTATGTCAAAGCAGTGGCAATATACAGTTCTGCAGCGATTTAGCTGAACCCTTAGTATTGTCAAGATTTACGGGCGGTAGTAACTCTTGCCATCAGGTACTGCATTAGTTTGCCACCATTAACATTAAAAAAAGCTGGAGTCTCTTACACAATAGGAGGGCACCGATATCAAAGATATCCTACCGGTGGTCAGATCAAATATTGATGGAAAGAAATACACATTCCCGCCATTATAGCTTCCTGTAAGCGAGCTTTTCGTGTTGACGAAGTAAAAATACAATTCACCCCCCCCTATCTTACCCGTAAGAGACGACTAAGGGATATTCAAGGAGGTTCAAGCCCAGGAGTAGGACATATATGTGCTGACATGATGATGATATAAGCGAGGATCCATAAAAGTCATCCAAAATAACACCTAGTTTTAACCCTCAAGTAGTTAACGAGAAATTTTCGGAATATCTGGGGACCCGGAACTGGATTAAATAGATAAAGATAACTTAGAATCTTTCCCACTTTAAGAAACGTAAAACATCCCTTATTATAGTTTGTATAGTAGGACGACTTTTCCCTCGTAGTGGAGGAGGCTTCGGTCTAACAGGAGTACGTAATATGAGCTAAAATGACAATGCTGTAACATATTATTTTAATTTAATAATATTATTTATATGGCCACCTCAAACATGTTTATATGTCCTTGTATTATTATGAATAGAGTCACATAATTTCAATGATAAACATCAAAGAGCGAGAGATCATTAAACCTTCAAATACTAAAGGTGAGAAGACAAGATAATGTCAACCTTTTATAGAATTATTAGTAATTGCTAATAAGTTTCGCCCACTCAAACACGACATTTCATACTGCAGGGTATGAATATCAACTCAAGTGATTCTAAACGTTAGTTTTTTTAAACCTGGAGTAAAGGAATATCTTTGTTTGACTTTCTAAGTCGTTTAAGCGTATCTGTCTATATATCTAAGTTAGAGAGTTTAGTTTTATTAGCAGAGTTTATTTTGTGACGAATTCGTTTTTAGAGTTATACTAAAAAGAGATATTTACGAAATTCAACCCCAAAAGGATTGAAACGCAGTGGCAATGTTTGCATAGATAGAAAAAAAAACTTTATAAATTCTCTTTATATTAAGCACAAATACTTTTCAGTAAAAATAAATAATCACGAACAAATATTGAAAGTATTTATTCGTATTCATCCTCTAAGGTTTATAAAATAGGGGATTAAGTTTTGTAGTAAAGTATTTGACTTCATGTCGATTTAATTTTTATTAAAAATAAGTGATAGACTGCTAAGAGATTTACATTTAACTGGACCATTTCCTGGTGTCTTCTGGTTAAAAATTACATTTGCAAGGAGCGTTGACGTCCCCAGGCGGCCGGTTATAAAACTATCGCCAATAATTCTGGGTTCGAGCTACCTCTACAATAGAAGGGAATTTGAGCTATAGTAACTATATAAGGCTGGTCAGACGGATTAATATAAGATTTTATATCGAATCTCCCTTTTTTGTATATTTTCACTTATATATTTATTTATAATAATATTTATTTATTTATTAAATTATTTATTTGTTAAAAAAAATATTACTATAATACAATAGAGCTTCATCTTCATATTGAACAATTGTAGGTTACTAAGCAAAATAGATAATTCACTCAGGCATTTTAACTTATTAAAAGTAACTTATTTGATATGAAATTTCGTCCTTTCTTTGAAATTCTTTTTGTATAACAAAAAGATGACGAGAAAAAAAGGGTAATAGACTTCTACAAGCGTACTTTGGAGTGAAAAGTGTTAGCAAATATACATGATTACTTGATATATCACTAATTTAAGTTTTTATTTTTTCAAACTAAAGAAGAGTGAGACATAACTTTTTTATAGATTTCATAATTTTATACCTATAAATAAATAATATAAATATATTATACTATACAAAGATGTTTGATGAATAATTAAAATATTTTCCTATATAACAAAAATGGAATCATTCTTTCCAACTCCTCTTTAAGTTTTCTAATTAAATGTGTTGCGGAGTCGCAAGACAATTAAAATCATTTCCCCGGACTGCCTAAAGGTCAAACCTCGGTGTCATTTATTGAAACCGTTGTGGATCCTGGCTTAGAGGAGTTAAAATAGTGGGAATGTGTGGTGGGACTAATCCAAATAAAAAAAAAATATAACAAATATTTGAAATTTGTTCATATGTCTTAATAAAACGTTCTGTTTACTAATATTATTTAATAAATTTAAAATACAAGATATCTATAAGATTATATTATACAGATGACACCTTAAAAAATTAAACATTTTGTATAATAAATATATTAAACTAAAAGATCATAGGATATTAGAAGGACGTTGAAGGTGATTTGATATACGAGTAGTATTCATATGCAACGTGAACGTGACAAGATAAACACAATACGAGTCTGTTTAATTAAATAATTTCAATCAAATTTATTTTTCCGTGTGGTGACGGAGTAAGAATACAATTCACCACCGGCTACCACCACTTGGATGATCGTAAGAGACGGCTAAGGAATATAAAACGCATATAACATCTATGCAAAAGAAGGAAATCTCTAAATTAAACCCTATACTAACACTCTGACCAGCGTGGTGTAGTAGGTCAATTTCCCTCCCGTTATGGAGGACGCTCTACCCCGACAGTGCGACATAAATGAGCTGAGATGAATCATATTACTGATGATTCTGTATGAACCAATGTAGATTCCCCCAATCCGTTCCACTGGATCTGCTGGTTTTGCTGATGTAGAACATAAATAATGTACAAACTAACTACTAACCTACCTAGACCAGATCGGTCATGTACTGAAGGAAGGTGAAGTCAAGAGTCTCCGAAACCGGCGAGCGTGTATGAAGAGAATTATGAATGTTGAGGAAGCGAGTGAAGTATGCAGAGATAGAGTTCTCTGGCACTCTGTTCTCTCTGCCTACCCTGCAAGGGATATGGCGTGATGATATGTATGTATGTATGTAAACAAGTGAAAATAGACACGTTTATTAAAATGGATATTATCTCCATCCTTTCAAAATATACAGATAACGATGACCATACATAAATAGTTTTTCCGTTTGACGAAATAAGAATACAATTGTTTTTTTTTTTTATTGCTTATGGTGGCAAATGAGCAAGCAGCACACCTGATGGTAAGTGTCACTGCCACTCATGGACCTTTGCTATATCAAGGGTATAGCTAGGCAACTGCCTACCATTACAATCCTCAAACACACCCAGTTGGGCTGCCGGCTCTCTCGCTCATCGAATGAAGCACAATAGCACATTGACATTACTCAAACGTCGGTCTTCTGCGAGAGTGTGGTACTACCCCGGACGGACCGGCCCCGCGGCTGTAGGCAAAGAACTGTCAACAGCGTGTTCCTACCACTAATTGACCCCTTATCATACCCGTGGACGATCCTAATCTCTTATGATCGTCCACTTGTACAACTAAGCGATATAAAATACATATAACATCTATGCAATAGAATGAAAACTCGAAACCATTAAAAAACCCATTACGTCTGACCAGCATGTATAATAGTTCACTTTGCCTCCTATTATGAAGGAGGCTCGAGCCCAACACAACAGTTAGACATACATGAGCTGAAATTATACTTAATTAATACATACATATATATATATACATAAGTATCATCACGCCATATCCCTTGCAGAGTAGGTAAAGAGAAATAAATAAATAAATATAATATATAAATACATAATTAAAGGTGTCAATATCTGAATGACCGAGCTTTCGCTTCGTTCTTTTTAGTGTGTTTTGAAGATATATTTAAATATAATAATAATTAAATTAAACCTCCGGGCCAGTCGTTACCTCACCATGAGGCTAACGCAAAACTCGGAGGAACTTTATACGGCTTTCTAAGTTCTTTTGATATAAAAAAAAAATGTATCACAAGATTTACAGGAAAGCCAATAAACCGCAGGGCAGCTTGTGGCGAGCTGAATGTGAGTGGCGACACTGCGGTCCCGAATACTCCAGAGAGTCGATCAGGGCCTCGTCTCCAGCTGGCCTTCATTGGCTGGCTAGAGTGGAAACCGAAGAGTGCCCGAAGGACTCTCAGCTCTGGCTTGCCTTAAACAGCTGGTCAGAGAGGGGTCGCCAGAGCTATATGCTCGAGGGTGGAAGTGTCATTTTCAAGGGCATAACTACGGGGAAACCATCGCTCTGTTTATCACAGACTCAATGGTGAAACCGGCGCCGCACCGCTCGACACCCCTAGCCACTTGCACCAATGTTGCCCCCTGTTGCCCGTATGGCTTGTGTGCCTGTGGCGACTGTTTAGGGGGCCCATTCAGTGAGTTGGCGAGTCACCGTCTGCCACCGTTCATCTCTCAATATGGGTTTGAAGGCAGACGACAGTTAAAAATTCATAGATTTAAGATGAACCAGTCCACTAAGCACCCACTCCCATAATCAGATATTAGCTACCATAATCACACAATAGTTTTACACTTACCGCTGGCAGTCCACGTATGCTATGTGCAGACGTAGAATGTAATCGGTATATGTCCCATCCCAATATTTAGATTAAATTTCTCCAAAGGCCTCTGCGTGTTGGATCTATATCCCCATGTAAGCCTACCAAAGGACCGGGTATCTTCCCTACGGAAGATCCCGTGAATAAATGGAGATATAATAATTAATTAAATATCTAATAATTGAAAAATTAAAAGTCAAAAAGTAATAAAAAAGATAAACAGGATCCGAACCAGCCTTTAAGTAAATTGCTAGTGCCGTTTCCAAGATTCAGAAAAAATATATATATATATATATACAAGAATTGCTCGTTTAAAGATATTAGATTAGATACATAGATTACAAATTAGATAAATAGATTACAAAATTTCATATTTAGTTACAAAGTTGAACAAGTTGTAGGTACTCTTTAATATTTAAGCGAGAATCTATAAGGAAAGGAGTCAAGTACTCAAACGAATGCACAAAATAAATATACTTTATGAGTGTCACTGAAGAATGTATTTTTTAATGTATTTTTTTTACTATTGAAGATAACAACTCCACAGATTTTCTTTTTTTGGACTGGCTATTGTAAAAGCGTTAAAGTTCCGAAAAAGTTATAGTATCACAAGCGACATCCACACGCTACATTAGATTATACTGAAGACTGAGGAGTATAATCGGCCTCTATGTCTAGCGTTGTAGATTATGAGACAGCCCTTGATTATGTTGAAAGTAGAGCAGTCCTACAGTCCCTTCAGTGGCTGCCTGCCTGACGTCAACCCTCCTTGAGAACGTAATTATTGATCAAACGGCATCAGGTGGACTTAGCCCAGATCTGTATAAAGCTTATTAGGTCTTTTATGACATCCATGAGCAAAGTAAGTATTGGTAATATTCATAGTATTTTATAAGTAGACCCATTATAAAGCCGCGCTGCCTCTGTACCAGCAATCCTGAGTCTGAGTGTAATATGTTTGTAAAGTCCACCGGAATACAAGAATTATTTCTTTAGTGCAAGATGGTGTGTATAAAGTTGCTGTTGTTAACTAATTGATTATGTATTTCTGTATCATATATCATAGAGTGAACGGAGCGTTGGGGCAACTTCTCGGCAGCCACCACCTCAGCCAGAAGGCACGTGTAGCAATACATAACGCAGTGCTTGTCCCAACATTACTGTATGGAAGCGAGAGTTGGGTATGCAGAAAAGAGTATGAAAGTAAAATTAATGCGGTCGAAATGCGATCTCTTCGGAAAATCTGTGGAGTTAGGCTGACCGACCGCATTCGTAACGACGACGTAAGAGAGCGCGTAGGTATGAAAGAGAGTATTGGTCTAAAGATGCGAAAGGGAATGCTCCGATGGTTCGGACATGTGGAAAGAATGCCGAACGAACGTCTGGTTAAGAAGATATACAATGCGAAAGTGGAAGGATGTAGGTACCGAGGGAGACCGAGACTAACCTACCTAGACCAGATCGGTCAGGTACTGAAGGAAGGTGGAATCAAGAGTCTCCGAAACCGGCGAGCGTGTATGAAGAGAATTATGAATGTTGAGGAAGCGAGTGAAGTATGCAGAGATAGAGTTCTCTGGCACTCTGTTCTCTCTGCCTACCCTGCAAGGGATATAGCGTGATGATATGTATGTGTATGTATGTATGTGTATTTCTGTATAATTACTACTAATATTAAAAATGTGTATGTAAATTTGTTTGTTGCACTTTCACGGCAAAACTACTTTACCGTTTATCATGAAACTTTGTACACATAGTCTTCGAGGTATTAGAAAGAACATAGGATATTTATTATTAAAAACCAAAAAGTTTTATACGAGAGGGTAAAAATAAATATTTTGGCATGCATGATAGCTGAAGCTATAGTCAATAAGATACATATTAATCAGGGATGTAACGGAGGTAATTTAATCGGAACCGAAGGCGGAGTCGGAGTTTTTAAATTTGATTTATCGGAGTCGGAACCGGAGTTGGAACCAGTGGCGGAGGCAGGGTCAGAAGTGGTGGCAGGAGAGAAATTTTTTATTTAAGTACAAATAACACATTATTCAGTAAATTTTTTTCATTTTAATTTTTTTATTATAAAATAAAACACAAATAATGAAAAAAAATTGGCATGTTTGAATTAAAATAAATGAATGAAATCCCAAAGTAGCATATTATATTATATTAAATGAACAAAAGCTTTGAAACAAATTAAATCAAATGAATTCAAAAGATTGATACTCCAATAGTAGTAGTATTATACTTCATGAACAAAAGCTTTGAAACAAATTAAATCAAATGAATTCAAAAGATTGATACTCCAATAGTAGTAGTATTATACTTCATGAACAAAAGCTTTGAAACAAATTAGATCAAATGAATTCAAAAGATTGATACTCCAATAGTAGTAGTATTATACTTCATGAACAAAAGCTTTGAAACAAATTAAATCAAATGAATTCAAAAGATTGATACTCCAATAGTAGTAGTATTATACTTCATGAACAAAAGCTTTGAAACAAATTAAATCAAATGAATTCAAAAGATTGATACTCCAATAGTAGTAGTATTATACTTCATGAACAAAAGCTTTGAAACAAATTAAATCAAATGAATTCAAAAGATTGATACTCCAATAGTAGTAGTATTATACTTCATGAACAAAAGCTTTGAAACAAATTAAATCAAATGAATTCAAAAGATTGATACTCCAATAGTAGTAGTATTATACTTCATGAACAAAAGCTTTGAAACAAATTAAATCAAATGAATTCAAAAGATTGATACTCCAATAGTAGTAGTATTATACTTCATGAACAAAAGCTTTGAAACAAATTAAATCAAATGAATTCAAAAGATTGATACTCCAATAGTAGTAGTATTATACTTCATGAACAAAAGCTTTGAAACAAATTAAATCAAATGAATTCAAAAGATTGATACTCCAATAGTAGTAGTATTATACTTCATGAACAAAAGCTTTGAAACAAATTAAATCAAATGAATTCAAAAGATTGATACTCCAATAGTAGTAGTATTATACTTCATGAACAAAAGCTTTGAAACAAATTAAATCAAATGAATTCAAAAGATTGCTACTCCAATAGTAGTAGTATTATACTTCATGAACAAAAGCTTTGAAACAAATTAAATCAAATGAATTCAAAAGATTGATACTCCAATAGTAGTAGTATTATACTTCATGAACAAAAGCTTTGAAACAAATTAAATCAAATGAATTCAAAAGATTGATACTCCAATAGTAGTAGTATTATACTTCATGAACAAAAGCTTTGTCTCCGTTCAATCTATTTCTTAACGAGTCGTAGATTAGGCCAGCGCCACTAAAAAGTTGTTCGCTAGCTACCAAGCCGTGGACACGACAAATATTGGCGGGCAATTGAGTGAAGGGGTTGGAATTTTGTATTTCCATTTACTTTCCACCACAGTTAGGGATCATCACTAATACTTATACGTCCCCGCGCGACATGTATGAACCTGTTCATAACAGTCGACACAGGCCGCCGCCGCTATGTTATGCTTTGACCTCCGAATAAAACCTCCGATTTAAAAGTGTCGGAGTCGAAGTCGGAACCGAAGGTGTAATAATAATCGGAAGTTCCGACTTAACGGAGTCGGAGTCGAAGCTCCGTAACATCCCTGATATTAATATGAGCGTCGGTAATACAGCACCTTTTTTTTTTTTTTTTTTATTGGTGAGCTATTGATGCGTCTCGCCCCGCCGAATCAGTCCGGGGTGACGGAAAGGCGGCGCGTGACCTCATAGACCCACCGTAAAACCTTCTCTCTTCGCCGTGCGAGCGGACCACTGGGTCGGTAATACAGCACCTAGGGTTTGCACTTTATTAGCGTTGAGGTTGCTAATTTTTTAAATTTGTGCCAATTGTTTGGCAAATAATTTGAAAATCTAGCAACTGCTGCATCATGTCTATCATATTTTCTTTATTCTCCGTAAAATCTTTGATATTTATTTAAGTGCTTCGACGCGAGTGAAGCCGCGAGCAAAAGCTAGTTCTTAAATAAATAAAAACCCAGTATCGGGACAACAAATTGTGGATCAGATAAAATCTCATCGAACCCACAACACCTGGCGTAGTAGGTCGATATCTTAACTACTATGTTCTCTTTGCAGTCAATAATAGTAATAATATTGAGGTAGAATCAAGTTTGAAGTGATCGCGGCGTGACCGGCCGCGCCATGATCATATATTAAGGATCCGTCTTGGGGAGCAGGGATTAATGCATCATGCAGTTTGTGGTTGAGTCCAAACAATAAGAGACAGCGGTGAATATAACTGACAAGTTATAAATTTCATTTGGTTACGATTTATTCTTTGTGATTAATTATATTACAAAGATGCTTTGAATTTTAATCCTAAAATCTCATGAGGGATTTCACTTATTATTCATATATTAATAGTACCATTATCGGCAAATGTATTTTTGAATCAAGTATTAGAATCAAAAATTGCTTGGACTTTTTTATGATCAGACATAATCTTTAACTGAGGCAATAATCTTCGTATTGCGGGGAACTTTACAAATATAAAAAATTGACAGACACATACTACACCCAGAGTTAGAATAACAATTTGTGGTTTTCTCAAAGTATTTTCCTGCATGGCAATTGAAGCTGCGTTACTTGGCTCGGTAGGTCGGTATATTAACCGTACTATACTTACGTATTTTCTTCGTAAATATCAAAAATAAATATTTTGTGATAAACATCACGAAAGATTAGGCGTATATCTAATATAATTTGCTTAAAATTTATATTTTGCTACATCTATAACTTTAGTTCCACGAATTATCATAATTAAAAATGACATAAAGGTAGCATAATTACTTACATACATACATATCATCACGCCATATCCCTTGCAGGGTAGGCAGAGAGAACAGAGTGCCAGAGAACTCTATCCTTGCATACTTCACTCGCTTCCTCAACATTCATAATTCCCTTCATACACGCTCGCCGGTTTCGGAGACTCCTGACTCCACCTTCATTCAGTACATGACCGATCTGGTCTAGGTAGGTGAGTCTCGGTCTCCCCCGGTACCTACATCCTTCCACTTTCGCATTGTATATCTCCTTAACCAGACGTCGTTCGGCATTCTTTCCACATGTCCGAACCATCGGAGCATTCCCTTTCGCATCTTTACACCAATACTCTCTTTCATACCTACTCGCTCTCTTACGTCGTCGTTACGAATACGATCGGTCAGCCTAACTCCACAGATTTTCCGAAGAGATCGCATTTCGACCGCATTAATTTTACTTTCATACTCTTTTCTGCATACCCAACTCTCACTTCCATACAGTAATGTTGGGACAAGCACTGCGTTATGTATTGCTACACGTGCCTTCTGGTTGAGGTGGTGGCTACCGAGAAGTTGTCCCAACGCTCCGTTCACTCTATTTCCCGCATTCACTCTTTGCCCTATCTCAGTGGTGTACCTTCCATCTCGGCTAAATCCACATCCAAGATATACAAATTCATCCACTTGCTCTAGTACATCATTACCTATTGTTACTCTTACATCTGTTCTGGCTTCATCTCTTTCAAAAACCATTATTTTGGTTTTGCTCACATTCACGCGTAGACCCCTTTTCAGAATTACTTAGAATGCTATAAATGCTTATTAATTTTCTGATAACCTATATATTTATGTACACAAAACTATTTTTTTATTTTTAATCGCTTTGTTCATTTCCACTATCTCTTATATATTGAGACGCGTATAATTCGTCCGCCCCCCGCTCCGCTCAGCCATCGGTTCGTGAAGTAGATGGATTACACTGTACAGCATTTGTTACCCTTTATGTACTTTAAGTTATTTAAGTTATACTACACGGGTTAAATGAGTACCGTAAGTAAGTACAAATTAAAAAAATAATTATTAAGTGGATAAGTTACCTATGGTGAAGTGAAGTACTACATTTTTTTTTTCCGCGTGCGTTTTAAGAGACGGCCAAGAGACTTAAATATTCTGTAGCCGAATTGTGACGTATGTGGCTCTATAGAAGATGTCATCCACTTGTTGTCGGAGTGCTCTAGATTTCAGTCTGCTTAAGAAAATTTTATTATGCAGTTAAATGTAAATGTGAGTGATATAGGGATGTCGCATCACATATTATCATCACCTAATTCTGAAGTAGTCTATAAGTTAATTAAGTTTGACATGTTACGTTTTAATTAGTATGTAATTTATTGATATACGATGGGACTGCCATGTACATTTGTATAAAAGTCCCTAAAAAAATCGGCCAAGTGCGAGTTGTACTTGTGCACAAAGGGTTCCGTAAAACTAAAAAAATAAAGTTTAAAATGTTGGTATAGGGTTTAATTTATTTTATTTTATTTTTAGTATTTGTTGTTGTAGCGGCAATAGAAATACATCATCTGTGAAAATTTCAACTGTCTAGCTATCACCGTTCTTGAGATACAGCCTGGTGACAGGCGGACGTACGGACAGCGGAGTCTCAGTAATAGGGTCCCGCTTTTACCCTTTGGGTACGGAACCGTAAAAAAGATTGTGTAGTGGTGAAGATACCAAAGTACCATACCAAATAACGTGGTAACGATATCGTAAGACAGTACTTCGTGCAAACAAATTGTTGATCCCAGCCGAAGCCGTTGGCTGCAGGTGGCACAGGACCGTGCTGAGTGGCATTCTCATGAGGCAACCTATGCCCAACAGTGGACGTCTACGGGCCAATGGATGGAATTCATTAAAAGCTTTATTTGTGACCATGTTGACATTCATCTCAGCTCATACACGTTCCACTATGGGGCTCGAGCCTTCTCCGTACTATACCACGCTGCTAATATATGTTCGTATAAAGTTTAATTTCGAGTTTTCCTTCTCTTACATAGATGTTGTATACATTTTATATCCCTTAGTCGTCTTTAACGATCACCCACGAGTAAGATATGGGATGGGGTATGGTGATTAAATTATTATCCGTCACCAAACGGGAAAAAAATTTAATATTCTTTATAAAGTATATTTCTTTGAACATAATAAATAAATAATCTAACTTTCAATCAATAAAATCAGCAAATCTTAACATCATTAAGTGAAAGATAAAATAAAAAAAAGAACTGTTAACATTTGTAAAACAAAAAAAAATTAAAAGAAAATAAACTAACAAACTCTTAAATATGACTGTAACCACTTAATACAAGTATCGGAGCGCATCGCGAATTATATAAAACTATCAAAATTTTTACCATCACAAGGAAAGATGGCTTTACCATTAACAAATCAGCAATTTAAAATTACAATACATACAATTAACAACCTCATTACCATTTAATAAAATCTAAAATCACAACAGCAATCTAGATTTGATACATTCCATTACTAAATCAAATTTGCTGAATCACTCTATCTGTAGAAAAGGTTAGCAGATAACAATGTAATATGTTTTGTATGTGAAAGAGTAGGATGGGTGTTATTTATGATGATGTCTTAAATTGTCTGGCTACTGCAGTCTGGTCGGAGACGAAGATGGATGACTTTTCTGGTTAGCTGATGAATGAGTGCATGCCGTGGATGGTAAAAATAACAATTAAACGGTTTTATAATATGTTTGATTGTAATTCAAAAGTTAATTGAAGAAATTTTGGTAAGTATTACGAGGAAAAGTGTTCCCGTTTGGTGATCACGAATTTATATTTCAAATAAAACTATTTTATGATCACGGGATGAGTGTCCTCCGTGACCATGCATGGTGTAAAGAGTTCCAAACGTCGGGAAATTAAAAATCAAATAACTCGCGTAAACATCAGAAATCATAAAGATATTCTTTTATATGTCACCAAGCCTTATTTTCTCGTAGGAGTTGTATAAACGAAATCATCAATTAAGCAGCTGTAATCTCCAAAAATCTAATAACACCAACTGCGTTTCAGGGATGGCGATTAAGGCATTAATTAATTATATAGGGAAGCCTATTTTTTTGCTTATGGTGGCAAAAGGGGAAGCAAGACACCTGATGTAAATATAAATAATAAAATCCCCAAACCCACCCAGTTGGGCTTCCGGCTCTCTCGCTCACCGACCGAAACGCAATAACACATTGCCATTACTCAGACGTCAATCTTCTGCGAGAGTGTGGTACTGCCCCAGACGGACAGGCCCGCGGCTGTAGACAGAAATTATCAACAGCGTGGTCCTACCAAAAATGTATAATATTATGATATCCTATTAAATGTATGAATAATATTAGTGTATAGGCAGATGATAATGTTGATGTATTGAGGTCGACGTAATCAGATATCAGGTGTACTTAAAAACGCTAAAAAAACATCACATGATTAATGGACGACCCCTGAGGGATGGATAAATGAACATTATTACGACAAGATAAAGCAAACTCAAAGTAAAGTCCTATATTAACTCGTCGGGTTTGCGTAGCTTTAGTAGCCTATAGCTCTATTGCCATTTGGGCTGGCTATGAAACAGCTCAACTTAACCAGCTATTCAGGAGGATGGAAAAGTGCGACTTCATTTCACACACAATTCAACCTGTATAATATATAAAATTAGAATAATTTCATGCTTCGCTATCTTTTCTTTCACTTCCTTGTCTCTTACTTTTTAAAAACCATTGAAATTAATTCAATTCAATTATACCAAACGCGTGACTATCCTAAAATTGATCGCGTCTCGCACTTTATATGCCACGGTAGCATAACACGTTCTATTTTGACAGGCTCTGGTCTAATCACACCACCCAGGCCATTTGGTGCGACGTACAATCAAATGACGTTAAATCCATCAGGTTCTGTATTACCCACCTCTGCCAATAGAGCAGGCCACCATAACTGATGGTAACCGACTGGAGACAATGGAGATTTCTAAACATCGACTTAACATTTCGAGTGTAGTCAGTTTGAACCCCACGCAGACCAATTCATGGTATCCACAAAAGATTATCGAGTGACTGTGTATGATTTGTTAATAAAAAAAATACTTGATTACGGTGGCCTCCCCGATTGTGTTATCATTTTCTTTTCAATCCACAAAACCTCCTTCCATGTTTATATCTGATGTATGTCTATGGGGGTCATTAAATAGCTATGATATCTAGATAACGTCGATGAAAGAGAAGGGCAACATTATCCGTGTGGTGACGGAGTAAGAATACAATTCACCACCCCCTATCTTACCCGTGGGTGATCGTACGAGACGATTAAGGGATATAAAAAGCATATAACATCTACACAAGAGAAGGAAAATTCGAAACAAAACCCTATATCAACACGTCTGACCAGCGTGGTATAGTAGGTTAATTTCCCTCCCATTACGGAGGAGACCCGAGCCCAAAAGTGGGATATATATGGGCTAGTTTCTTTTTGTTGACGCTGTGGAAACGCATTTACGCGCTAACGAAGCTGGTGTGGAGACGGGGGGAGTGTTGGACTCGGCGGTTGGCTGTTCCACCGGAATACCCATTAAAACCACAGCGGCCACCATCCGCACTTTTATGAGACGCCGGAGAGATCGTCTACTGACATTCAATCCCCGAGGGACATATATGGGCTGTGATGATGATGATGATGAAGAGAAAGGCAACTATAAATTCTTATTTTTTTTTTTTTTTCTAATAAACCTAATCAACCTGGTAGTAAATTCCTCTCTCATTGTCAAGGGAACCGGTACTGATAGTAAGACGTATATGGACTGCAAAATAAATTAAGAACGATTATATAATAATGCATATATAAGTAAATACAAAAGTCTGCATAAAAACTACTCAATCTTACAACTAAATGGTACAATTTATAAACTGAAGCGTTTGAAAATATTAATCAGAAATGTGAAGTGTGATTTATGCTGCCTGTCTTGGGTGGCTTAGGTCCAATCATCATTATCATCATCTCAGCTCATAAATGTCCCACTGTTGGGCTCGAGCCTCCTCCACAATGGAAGGGAAATTGACCTACTATACCACGCTGGTCAGACGTGTTGGTATAGGGTTTTGTTTCGAGTTTTGCCTCTCTTGCATAGATGTTATATGCGTTTTAATATCCCTTAGTCGTCTCTTACGATCACCCACGGGTAAGATATGGGGTGGTGAATTATATTCTTACTGTCACCATACGGATAATCAAATATTAATAAAATCTAAGCAAATATTACATACTTTTTAGCAAAACGTACTTATTTACCTTTTTTATTTCATGAAAATAACAAATTTTAATTGATTATGCGTAACCATTAGACATTTTTTTTCATTACCACGTTTAAAATTGTTTCAAAATCAGGCAATATTCAATACAAAGAGCAATTAAAAACTATTTTCAAAATTGATATACGATCAGACACTCATATTTTAACACACTTGCTATTTTGGTATGGTGATAGAAGAAAAATTCAATATCTCGCCACTCCACTGCTCTAGCGTATTGCCATACAGTATCAAAATAAAAGGTTTTTCACTACGATTTAATTTTCATACCAATGACCATCATCAACTTTATCTTTTAATAGCTCAAGTTGGGCTACAGATTAAAAAATGCTACTTGAGGCTATCCTTAAATAGTAACATTTCCAAAGTTTAACTATTCCCCATAACTTTACCGGGTTAAAAATCTTATGTGGTAATCCAGGAAATGGTCTATCTATGTTCCCATTTTCATCCAAATCTGTTCAATAGTTTAAGTACATGAGTAACAAACATCCAAATATTTTCACAAACTTTCACATTTAAAGTAATATTTTAAGGATAGGATTTTAAGGAAGGTAGGATTCAAATTTCTAAGAATTTTTGATACCGCTGTTAAATCATACTTGAACCACACACCAAAATCCCAGTCCAAGGAAGCGAAGTAAGGCGGTCGTCCTTGCGGGGACCACTTTCCGTTTCACCAGGCCGTGCCCGATACGTGGCCGACGTCAATTTACAAGGCATTTTCAGCCCTTTGTTTTGTTAGCGATTCTTTTCATTCAATGGCTTATACCATATATTGAATGGTGAGCCTGATTTTTCAAGTTAATTCGCTTCTTCGCGACTAAAATTGTATAATATGGAGAGACTGACGTCAACTAACAAATGTCTTTTCGAAATTAACCTTATAGGTTTAGCGTATAAAATTATGATGATGAGGGATTTAGGAAATACTTATAAGGAGCAAGAATAGCATTCATATTTTCTTATCCGTAAATATCCTAAAAGGAGAGTAAATGATGTACCTAAATATACTGAAAACATGGTTGCATGTGAAGGAAAGCTCTAAATGAAATTTATGCAACACGACTGAATTGCACGACTGATAGATAATTTCTCTGCCTATTGTGCAGAAGACTCAAGACTAATAGTGATTTTTTTTTTATATAACGCAGTGGTGACGTAACGTAGAATGCATTTCCGCACTTACCCCCGCCTGTCGGGAAAACAGACGAGGAGTGTGGGACTCGCTAGCCACGTGGCTAGAATACCCACTAAACTCTTTCCACTGCGATCGCTGTTAGCCAAGAGGGCTTTGACAGCTTAACCGGACTATGGGTGAGCGCTGAGGGCTCTCAACCCGGACTAATAGTGAGTATCTATCAGGTTTAATATACAATTCACCTATTCGGTGTAACGTTGGTGCCAAGCTAAATAGATAGGTAGACAGAATAAATCCACTTCCGCCATATTGCAAATCTCTCGTTGCATATGACGTTGAGGGTCAACCCGAATCGATATATCAAACCGATTAATAAATCGTACTTGGATACAAAACCAATGACGTCATATCTACAATTAAATTGATATTTTTATAGAAAAAAAAATGTAAATTGTAATTAATTCTTAGTAAATAATAATTATAATTAATAATATCATCATCATCACAGCCCATAAATGTCCCAATGTTGGGCTCGGGCCTCCTCCGTAATGGGAGGGCAATTAACCTACTATACCGCGCTGGTCAGACGTGTTGGTATAGGGTTTTGTTTCTAGTTTTCCTTCTCTCGCATAGATGTTATATGCGTTTTATATCCCTTAGTCGTCTCGTACGATCACCCACGGGTAAGATATGGGGTGGTGAATAGTATTCTTACTCCGTCACCACACGGATAAATTAATAATATATGTACCTATGTAGAAACAAGAAAAAGTTATTTTAGTTTATTAAACATGTCAAAATCGTATCACTATTCTAATATTTAATTAAGTATTGTATCTTGATGATAAAGATCAAATTATCTCTCATCAAAAATGTATTTCCCGCCGGGCAGGCCTCGGATGTCTAGGCAGTGGTCCCAGTGGGCCGGCCCGTTGGAAATAGGGAGGGAATACGGTGGGTTGGGCAACCGAAGACAAAGATTGGGTACCGGTGGCCCGCTCGCACGGCGAAGAGAGGTGCTTGCAGGGTGGGTCTATGGGGTTGCGCGCCGCCTTTTTCGTCGCCCTGGACCGATTTGGCGGGGCGCGACCACGTCCATAATCCCACCGCATAAAAAAAAGCAAAACGGTGGGTTCTGTGGCCACGCACTGCCCTACTACACTACCCTTCCATCGCTCTGGACGGAACGGACGTGTGTCGGGACCATAGACTGCCATAAAAAAAATTAAAATGTATTTAATATCTTGAATTGTGTTTTACAAATAAATTATTCCAATTCTGACTAAATATTGAATTCGATCAAAAAAATTACTGGTGCGAACAACAAATTTGCACAAATGCGTATCATTACATTTCTTAGTTAACAATTAGGTGAACAAGGTGATGTAGATAATAAAAGCTATAATTATACTCTATGCTTAATTTTACGACATAACGATTTAGATTGGCAGTATAATTAGCTAGTTATAATCAGATTCAATCCAATTAGAGTTCTTATTAGAATTCAACAAGTCATTTTTTTGCTTGCCTCATATTCAATTTAATTAATACCAAATTGTATCAGATTTGAATAGAATTGAGGAATAAATGTATAAAAAGGTAATACACCATAACAAGATATTTTACTACATTTTTATATTGTAAATACGCCAGTTAAGATACTTTCACTAGCTTTATATTACATACATACATATCATCACGCCATATCGTACGTAGGCAGAGAGGACAGAGTGCCAGAGAACTCTATCCCTGCATACTTCACTCGCTTCTTCAACATTCATAATTCTCTTCATACACGCTCGCCGGTTTCGGAGACTCTTGACTCCACCTTCTTTCAGCACGTGACCAATCTGGTCTAGGTAGGTGAGTCTCGGTCTTCCCCGGTACCTACATCCTTCCACTTTCGCATTGTATATCTTCTTAACCAGACGTTCGTTCGGCATTCTTTCCACATGTCCGAACCATCGGAGCATTCCCTTTCGCATATTTACACCAACACTCTCTTTCATACCTACTCACTCTCTTACGTCGTCGTTGCGAATGCGGTCGGTCAGCCTAACTCAACAGATTTGCCGTAAAGATCGCATTTTGACCGCATTAGTTTTGCTTTCATGCTCTTTTCTGCATACCTAACTCTCGCTTCCATATAGTAATGTTGGGACAAGCACTGCGTTATGTATTGCTATACGTGCCTTCTGGCTGAGGTGGTGGCTACCGAGAAGTTGTCCCAACATTCCGTTCACTCTATTTCCTGCATTCACTCTTCGCTCTATACCAGTAGTGTACCTTCCATCTCGGCTAAAATCACATCCAAGATATACAAACTCATCCACTTGCTCTAGTACATCATTACCTATTTTTACTCTTACATCTGTTCTGGGTTCATCTCTTTCATTATACAAAATATAATGTAAACCCTGGTGCAAGGCTACTGCCACATTGAATACGTCAGTAACTCTGGCTTCGGGCCGGACTCCTGCGTACATAGCTTTCACTATACTCATATATTGCCCAGCCATTCTTCGTTCTTTGAAATCCCACCACAGAACTTCTCGCATCACACGGTCGTACGCCTCATCTAGGTCCATCAGTACCTACTATGTGCAGGTTTTTATGTGCACATAGGTATTTTCCATTAATTGGCGTTAAAAAAATTGCGTCCGTGGTGCCCAGTCCTGGCATAAAACTGGCTAAAAAAACTATCACCAAAATTTAGCAATATGTGCCGTGAAAGAAGAATACATGTTGCGTCAAACCAAAAAGTAAGATTTTATCGTCTCTACTCATATGCATCCTTGTGGTGACGGAAAAAAAATACAATTCACCACCCCCTATCTTACCTGTGGGCGATCGTAAGAGATGACTAAGGGATGTAAAAAGCATATAACATCACACCATGCATAGGCAAGAGAAGGCAAACTCGAAACAAAACCTTATGCTAACACGCCTAAGTAGCGTGGTATAGTAGGTCAATTTTTCCTCCCATTATGGAGGAAGCTCAAGCCAGGCAAGCAAGCCTCTACCAGGCTGGTCAGATGGATTGGTATTGGATTTCATTACGAGTTGTCCCTCTGTTGCATAAATGTTATATGATTATTATTTACCTTATTATATTTTCTGTGTGATAGCGGCTACGAATAAACCCTTATTTTGCTCGTGATCGGGTGCCACTTGAGGGATCTGGTCCAGCCATTGGCTATTTTACATTGTATTTAAACTATTAGGTTCGAAGGGCATCACACTGGAGCTATTTCTTTCATGTACCATTCTTTTTATATATAAAAAAAAATTAAAAGAAATAATAATAGACAAACCCGCTGAGTTTCTTGCCGGATCTTCTCAGTAGTGGTCTAGTCCCGATCCGGTGGCAGTTTATTAGATTAAAATTAAAATGTTAATACTGACAATATGTAAGTGCCCTCACAGGGTTTATACATAATAAATGAATTTGAATTTGCTCGTGGATGTCGTAAAAAATGACTAAAAACCTTATTTCAACCTGCGTCAACTCAATCTGATGCCGTTTGATCAACAATTACATTCCTATGGCGCATTGACGTCAAACAGGCGGTCGGTCATAAAACTATTGTCAATAACTTTGACATATTGCTTCCACCAACTTCCAAGTAATTGGGATAAGAGCAGGAGAATGATGGTGATATATCTTAGTTACTTTACGACACCCATGGGTAAGGTAATTGTGTTCTTACTCCATCTATACTATTTTACATGAAAGAAATAAGTAATATAACCCCACTGAGTTTATTGTCAGGGTTCCTCAGTCTTCATCTCAGCTCATATATGTCCCACTGTTGGGCTCTCGCTTCCTCCACAATACGAGGAAAATTGACCTATTATACCACTCTGGTCAGATTTGTTGGTATAGAGTTTTATTTGGAATTTTCCTTCTCTTGAATAGATGTTATATACATTTTATATCCCTTAGTCGTCTCTTACGATCACCCAAGAGATGGGGTGGTGAATTGCATTCTTACTCCGTCACCACACGGAAAATTTAGTAATAGATTTATTGAATTAATTTAAGTTTTAATACAAAAATGGACAATATATGGTCTCGAAAGGTTTGTATATTATAAATTATGTGATTTGATTTTACTATTACTAGGTATAATAGTAGGTTGGTTAGAATTTAAGCTGCAATAGTCAACAGGTAAGAAGTATGTAGGTAATTGAAGTTTGTAAGTTTAATTGTACTTTTGAACGCCCGGCGTCGGCGAATGTAATTACCTATCTTCAACACACAGTGACGATATATTTGTATAGATACGATTGGAAATAAATTTAGAACTTTCATAAAATAACAATGTTGTTTCTCTAAGATTTTTTTCTGGATTTTTCTTAATGTAGCCTAGTTCTATTGTTAGGCATTTTGAGATTTGTATTAGCTTTAATGAGATTTTTCGTATTATAATTATTGCAATACTTAATAACTTCGTGCTGTGACTCGTTAAGAATATATTATACCAGTCTGTAATTACTGTGGGTTTGTTACCTGGCTGAGTAATCAGAATAATACGGAGTTATGATCACTTATTCGTCTGCCAAGTGTAGCGTTTGTAGCATCATATACTCTTTCAATTAATGCTTAATTTGTCTCTGCTTCTTAAAGCTGTTTATTGTTTTTTTTTTTCGTCATGTTTTTCCGTTCGCACAGGCAAAGTGAACAAAACTCAATAAGCCAAGTTTACATAAATTATTATTATATCGTATTCACTACACTTCAAGTAACTCTTGTATCTATATTATATTACATAAAATATCTACCAGTTACATAATTTATTTAATATTTATTATTCAATATAATACTACAAAACTTAAAAAAAAAATATAATATATAAACAAAAACATAATATTTCCATATTCCCGCCAAAAACAATTTACAAAATTAAAGATTAAAATTTTCAACATTAATATTATTTCCTTTTTTGTAGTATGCTATGGTTTGGACACACTCTGTCCTATTCATCCAGGGCCATATAAAGGCAGCGTGCGGCTCCAAAATCTACCATATTCTCTCTTCAACACCATCGGGCTGAGTACTGGTACCCAAGTCCTTGACCTCGGTGAAACATTACAATCCCATCTTCTCGTATCACTATGCTCATTATTAAATGTTATATTATTTAACGTTAGGTCCATACTAAATTATCATCGCCACACACATCTTGATTGCTATCTGTTTACATATGTAGAGTACAAGTACACGTGCACGTAATACTTTCTTTAAATTAAAGAAATGAATTGTTAAGATGATCTTATCGTTGTATAAGTAAAAATGTTATTGCCGTGTGGTAGTGGCTACGAATACTACCAACTCTTACTTTGTTCGTGAATGTCGTAAAGGACGACTAAGAACTTTATATCGACCTTGGCGAACTCCACCTGTTGCTGTCTGGTCAATAATTACATTCCCAATAAGAGTTGATGTCAAGAAGACGGCCGGTCATAAAAATATTGCTAATAACTTTTGCAATATGTACAATGTAAAAAATATTTTGTGTCATATTCAAGTAATAATATTTTGTGTCATCTCCAATTAATAGTGGTAGAACCACGATGTTGAAAGTTCTACGTGTACAGCCGCGGGCACACTCTCGCAGAAGATCGACGTCTGAGTAATGGCAATGTGCTATTACGCTTCGTTCGGTGAGCGAGATAGCTGGAAACCCAACTGGGTGGATTGTTGTTTGGGTGGATTGTAATGGTAGGCAGTGGCCTATCTATACCCTTGGTTAAAGCAAAGATCCATGGGCAGCAGTGACACTAGCCATCAGGTGTGCTGCTTGCTCGTTTGCTATCATAAGCAATAAAAAAATAAAAAAATTGGAATAAAATGAGGTTAATAATTATTACTAATATTGTAGGATACCAATAAAATGTTATCAATATTAAACAATCTACGCAGGAAAACCTATTGGTACAATTAGAATCCAATAAATTTGCAAACATGCGAAACATTTTAAACTTTTTCTATAAAGGATAATTTTATAATACCTTTGATATGTAAATTCTAAAACTATTTTCACTGATTCTATTGCCTTTGTATTTGATTTTTAATATGGCGACGTTTCGAATAATTTACAGCGTTCATAGTTACATGAGGACTCCAGGATCCAGGAATACTCGAGTCGGACTTTGAAACGTCGTGAAATTAAAAATTATATACAAACGCGATAAAATCCGTAAAAATAGTTTTATTTCAAATGAGTAATACTCGCGTAAATATCAGAAATAATTATGTAAATTCTATTTAATTATAATTTAAATGAAATATGATACTATTTTTTTCGTGTGGTGAAGGAGTAGAATACAATTCACCACCCCCTATCTTACCCGTGGGTATTCGTAAAAGACAAGTAAGAGATACAATATACGTATAACATCTGTGCAAGAGAAGGGAAACTGGAAATAAAACACTGTGCCAACACGTCAGACCAGCGTGGTGTAGTGGGTCAAATTACCTCCTAGTGCAGAGAACCCAGCAGTGGGATATATATGAGCTGAGATTGATGGACGGATAGATGAAACAAAACCTTAAGTCAATTTGACTCTTATATGATGCCAATTTCACTCTCATTGTATCCAATAGGCACATGTAGACTATAAATATAAAAGAAAGAAATAATACAAATGGATTCTATAAATAATAAAAAAATAAAACAAATAAATGTATTCAGCACGATCCATTGTCGCGTGCGACGGTACCAATACTTGAATGCTACTGTATCAGCCAGTTACTGACCTCTTTTTCAGCAACTTCTTTTTGTATATTTTTGTCTCTCTCTCTCACCTAATGGCCGCCGTAGCTTTCGAAGATTAATACACCATAGTCTAATACTTATTATTATACCGAGTGTTTAAATTTGAAGTACCTATTATACATGTGGAAGTATTTAAAACAATTAAAGCATATTTTAATAATAGTAGGATCACAATGTTGATAGCTTTCTGTCTACAGGTGCGGGCCGGTCCGTCCGGGGTAGTACAATACTCTCGCAGAAGATCGACGATGACGGCAATGTGCTATTGCGTTTTGTTCGGTGAGCGAGAGAGCCGGCAACCCAACTAGGTTGTTAGGCAGCGGCCCTAAATGTCCATGGGCGGCAGTAACACTTACCATCAGGTGTGCTGCTTGCTCGTTTGCCACCAAGAGCAATAAAAAAATAGCTAAATAAAGATAAGATATATTATAGCCTTTTTTTTGTGCGTCTTAGTTGTTAGCCTCAGATGGCTATGACAACTTTACCCGGACTGTGGGTGAGCGCTGAGGGCTCTCAACCCGTATATTATAGCCTTATTTCGGGATCTTTATAAATTCAATTCACGGGATCCATAAACCCCCCTCCATAGAGTTCTGAAAGATATCTCAGTCGTAGTTAGCGAGATATTATTAATAAAATCCGATTACGAAATGAAAAATGATGTCGCAAGCGGGATTCGAACCCGCGCCTATTGGGATTCCGGCCCAATCGTGCTGCCACTACACCACCGCGACTAATTGTAGGACATGCAAATTTCACTTCGTATTTATATTTACGTCTTAAGGTGACGGTATGCTATCTACCCGACAATGTTTACACATTGTTATAGGCTTAATACTTCAAACTTTACAGTTAGAATTGTATTAAACGATGACACAACCTGTGTTATTTAAATTACTGAAATTTAGCATTTAATATGCTTAATTATTTATAAAATCCGATTACGAAATGAAAAATGATGTCGCAAGCGGGATTCGAACCCGCGCCTATTGGGATTCCGGCCCAATCGTGCTGCCACTACACCACCGCGACTAATTGTAGGACATACAAATTTCACTTCGTATTTACATTTACGTCTTAAGGTGACGGTATGCTATCTACCCGACAATGTTTACACATTGTTATAGGCTTATAGGCTTAATACTTAAAACTTTACAGTTAGAATTGTATTAAACGATGACACAACCTTTGTTATTTAAATTACTGAAATTTAGCATTTAATATGCTTAATTATTTATAAAATCCGATTACGAAATGAAAAATGATGTCGCAAGCGGGATTCGAACCCGCGCCTATTGGGATTCCGGCCCAATCGTGCTGCCACTACACCACCGCGACTAATTGTAGGACATGCAAATTTCACTTCGTATTTATATTTACGTCTTAAGGTGACGGTATGCTATCTACCCGACAATGTTTACACATTGTTATAGGCTTAATACTTCAAACTTTACAGTTAGAATTGTATTAAACGATGACACAACCTTTGTTATTTAAATTACTGAAATTTAGCATTTAATATGCTTAATTATTTATAAAATCCGATTACGAAATGAAAAAAGAAATGATGTCCTACAATAAAATAGAGAAATGATGTCCTACAATAAGAGAAGAAATGATGTCCTACAATAAATAAAATGAAAAAAAAAAAGAAATTTGCATGTCCTACAATTAGTCGCGGTGGTGTAGTGGCAGCACGATTGGGCCGGAATCCCAAAAGGCGCGGGTTCGAATCCCGCTTGCGACATCATTTTTCATTTCGTAATCGGATTTTATAAATAATTAAGCATATTAAATGCTAAATTTCAGTAATTTAAATAACAAGGTTGTGTCATCGTTTAATACAATTCTAACTGTAAAGTTTGAAGTATTAAGCCTATAACAATGTGTAAACATTGTCGGGTAGATAGCATACCGTCACCTTAAGACGTAAATATAAATACGAAGAGATATTATTAGTTTTAAATTTGACTAGTGAAATAGGTTAGTACACAATTGTTTATAAAAAATATTAATTACAAAAAAATTAAATTGATTTCATGATCAACAATCATTGTTCATATACATCACACTGCTGGGCTCAAATCTCCTCTACAAGAGAAGAGATATCTACTATTAGTTAGTGTATATAAATAATAAATTTAATAAATTTGATATTAATTATTTGATTCAGTGTAGTGACGGAGTAAGAACACAACTGACCACTCCATTTCTGTTTATGGCCGTAAGTGTTATAAAAGACGACTATATGATACACATTTCGATTGACTGAACCGGGGAATAGTTCGTCACCCGCAGAGAGGCTGACCGTGTGAGGGCGTCGCCTCGGGAACAAGCCGGGACGTCGACGAGATACGGTACCCGAAAAGGTAACAGTATGGGGCTAACCACGGACGTATAGGATTCGGTACGAGTGATCAGCCAAATGGCGATGTGGAGGGAATGCGGTGGGTTAAGTGGACAAGCGCCGCCCTTTCGTCACCCCGAATAAAAGGGAAGACGTATGTCCAGACCATAGCAAGCTAAAAAAAAGAAATAAGTTCTATAACATCTATCTCAGATATGGAAAATTAAGAAAAAAACAACCACAGGTCTGACCAGAGTAGAGGAGGACTGAGCCCAACACTGGGACGTAATGAGCTAAAATGATGATGATAATATGTAGGTACCTATTTATGCACGATTATCATACATAAGAAATAAAAACTATTTTTTATCATGACTCTCTGGTGTCCGTTTGATTTTATTCGTCTTTTCGGATAAGCAAAAGGAACTAAGCTCGCAAAGCCAAATCTTATATAATTTTCTTCACAAATTAATTAATAGTTCTTCATATTGAATACCTTATTCGTAAACACTATCCATCAGTAAGTCAAGTCGTTACCATTAACTGGGCGTTAGAAACCAAATTAGAGAATTTCATGACAAATCATGTCTGGGAATTTTGGCAAAACATTAAAACGTAATCACTATAACATTATATTTACAACACTTCAGCACTTTTCCTGTATTATATTAGATAAAATATCAGCAAAATTATTCAAGACAATACTATAAAATAAATTAATGTATAATAATTCAAGAATGCGACTTGACGTTGGTGTATTCCCGCAAAAAACCTGTGACTATAAACATTTTTTTTTTGTTTCTTAATTATCGTCCATTTGGACAGGCAAAGGGATCAAAGCCCATATAGCCAAGTCTTATTTTTTTTTCATATATTATTTGTCATTGCTTCATATTGTGAAGCCTTAATAGTCATTGTCTGTTTGTAAGCCGTGACTATAAACACGATAAATTTCATATATATTTTTACATGAGCTGACATGATGTTGATGTGTTATTCTGCCTTTTTTTTCTGTTTATATTGTGTGATATTATAATAAAAGCATAATGCCTTTTGAGTGGCCGGTCCACTATCTCATCACTGGACTATCACAACAATTGACCATCATTCAATACCATTCTCTACGTACGAACCAATTACTATAGCTTTCACTCGTAACTCTCACAAAATCTGTCATAATAACATTAGGAAAGTCTTGTTAAATACTTGTTTATTTATCTTTTTTAATATTGCAACTATTTTCGTTTGATGACAGCTTAAAAATACAGTGTCTCAATACCCTTATATTTGGTAGAGGGGAGTGATAGCTGCTCTATTAGTTAAGTCGTGATTAGTTGCTGCTTGTAGAGTCTGATTTAGCTATAATTTTTATTGTATTATATATTGAAGTAAAATACATACATATATCCTAGTTTAAAGGGCATCATACTTTTTTTACTCTAACTAATATGTACTTACAATTTTATTGAAAAGAAGTAACTTACAAAATAATGAACACTCTGAGTTTCTTGCCGTATCTTCTCAGTATGCGCGGCATACCGATCTGGTGGTAGGTTATCATCACCATTTTCCTACTCTTATCCCAATTACTTGGGGTTAATACAATATGTATTCTTGTTTCATAGTGCATATTGTTAAAGTTATTGGCAATAGTTTTACGACCGGCCGCCAGCCAGACGTCAACCCTCATTGGGAATGTAATTGTTGACCAAACGGCATCAGATGGAGTGGGCCCAGGTCATTATAAAGCTCTTAGTCGTCTTTTACGACATCCACGAGCAAAGTAAGGGTTGGTAGTATTCGTAGCCGCTACCACACAGCACCAATATCACGAACCATAACATGGATTATCAGGTAAAGTTGCTGACAGGGCGATAGTAAACCTAAACCCACAGATAAAAGATTTTTTTTTTAATTAATCCTTGTATTGCGGGGGACTTTATAGACATATAATTGACACAGACAAATTACTTCCAATTTCAGAATAACACTTTGTGGATCGCACAAAGTATTGTCCTGCGTGGGAATCGAACCCATAGCACGGAAGGTTAATGCAATATCTTAACCACTGCGCCATTTGTACAGTGAAAGAAAAGACTTATTTCTTTAGAGCTTTTGCTTGACCTGCCTGAATGGATTAGTTAAACAATATTTCGAACCCATAGCACTGGCACGGAAAATTGGTATCTTATCCACTACGCCATCTGCACAGTGAAAAAAAGACTTATTTCTTTAGTGCATTTGCTTAATCTGGCTGAAAGTACTAGTTAAATATATTTCGTTACTACACCGGCTAGAAAAACAAACAAATTTTTATTTACATAACTAGCAGACCCGGCCACGCGTTGCTGTGGCTAAAGAAGCCTCAGTAACACGTTGTGGTTATGCCAATAAACTGTAGCTTATATGAAACGTTTGTACGTTTAACATAGCGCCATCGATTAAATACTTACTCAATCCAGTCAACAGATACCGCCATCTGTTAGAATCGTTTGGAGATAACAGATAATTGTGACTGTCAAATAATAGACAAATAATTTGCAATAAAATAATATTGCGACTATAAATTGAGATGGAAGCTATTCTATCTTTTAAGTTGGATCAAACTACACACGCTGTGCAAATTTGATTAAAATCGGTTATGTACTTCAGGAGTCCATCGCGGACAAACAACGTGACGCGTAATTTATATATATTAAGATAAACTGAATGCTAATTATTAAATTCTCATCCTGTTCTTATCCACTTTTTTTTTTTTTTTGGTGGACTATGGATGCGTCTCGCCCCGCCGAATCGGTCTGGGGTGACGGAAAGGCGGCGCGTGACCCCATAGACCCACCGTAAAGCTCCTCTCTCTTCGCCGTGCGAGCGGACCACCGGTACTCGATTTTTGACTTCGGTGGCCCGCCCGGATCCTGTTCTTATCCACTTAGGATCGTCGTAATATATAGTCTTATTTCATCACACATATTGTAAAAGTTTTGACAACAGTTTTTATGATCATCCACCTGACTGACGTCATTCTTCCTTGGGAATGTAATTACTGACCAAACGACAGATGGAGTAGGCCCAGATCGTTGTAACACTTTTAGTCGTCTTTTACAACACCCCTGATTGGTAGTATTAGTAGCTGGTACCATACCATAATTAACTTTTAATAACATACTAAAAAAAACATATTTATTTAAATATTAAAATATTCTAACAAAATAAAATAAAAAACTACTTAAAAATGAACAAGCAAAATGCATTTTATTAATTCATTAGCGATTCAATATACAAAGAGCATGATGAAAAATGTTCAACTTGCAAAAAAGGATTACATATTCAAATCCCACATCAGATTTTTAGACGAAACGACATGCAGTATGCAGGAACCAGTATATGCTCGTATCCATCATTCATTAGCGCAGCTAGAATCCAATACGACATTTTTTACAATCCCCGGGCACAAAGAACGGGCGTTTACAACTACATATACAAACAATTCCATACAAACACAAAACACCTATGTGTGAGTAATAAAAACTTGAAAAAAATCACACTGACCTACGCACACAGACGCAATGCCGCGAAAAAAAATCACGGACACAAAGAAAGTCCACCGAAAAGTTCTATTGGAACTTTTATACTCACACTAATGTAATTTACATAGACTTGTAGTGGTATAAGGAAGTTTGTGTTGTTGCGTGAATGCAACGTATATGTATGAGGGCTAAACTTAGCTTACTTTGTATGTAGTTGTGGCTCACAGTTGCAAGAGTCCAAACTTCGAATGTGTGATTGTTCGCGGAATATCCTTCTCCAACCACAATCTAAAATCAATCGTATTCTTATGAAAAATGAGTTTAATATACAATATCAATGTTTTGAGTTAATGCATTCTTCTTTGAGCTTATAGGTGCGCACCGCGGGTAGTTTTCGTATGAAACTTGGTGGCGCGAGATGCACCGACTGAGATAGATATATGAGAGTGTGTTGCCGTCTCTATCGCTTGCCACCCGCCGCCCGGGGCGCAGGGGACGGGCGGGTGGCAAAGGGTAGTGGGAGGGTGTCGTGTCGCGTTGATGAACATTTTTCTCATTTTTTCTTTATTTTTACGCGAATCGTTTTTAAAAAGGGTTTCGTCATAATTGCGTCGACGCTCCTGATTATGTTAGCGCGAACGATAAGCTGATCTGGTGGCATAGCAACACAAAGATACTTTTAATAATTATTTTTTGTCTTAAATTTATTGTAAGAACAAATATTTACCTTATTATCAGTGCTACTTTATGATGACGTAAGCTTAAATTAGATTAGAGCATTCTGTCATGGATGCACCATCCATGAAAACTAACATAATTTGCATGTTATAAACGTTATTTAAGTGAATAAAAGACTAATATTTACTTTTAGTTGAAATTTTATTAAAATGAGCGGCTAAGATGCAATAAATATAATGCTAAGGCGTTCAATGTTTAGTAAAACAAACATCAATGAACTAAAAACAAGCAAAAAGAAACGATGCTTGTAAAACGTCGCTGTTTGAGTAAAAAAAAGTCTCAAGTAAACACTGCGTTACGTACGCATGTCTCGAGTGAATCGTCTCGGCGGGAAACTTATTTTCCCGCGTTTTCTCGCACGAGGCCATATTTGTTTTAGTTATTGCTAATGTGAATCTAATTGGAATTAGAACATTTCTTAATTTCTTTTTACGAATTGTATTCTAATTTATTTATTTTATTTTAAAAGCTTTTAATTAATAATATTATAGTTTTAGAAATATATTGTCTCAGATATATATATATATATATACAATTTCAGAACGTAAATAAAGATTATTTCAATCTCTTTTTACTTACGTATCATTATTGAAATTAAACTTTTTAAATATTATTATTTCATCACAAGATGAATAAAGTTTCGAAAGTATTCATTCGTTAACTATTATTCAGATTGAATACGAAATAGTTAGTCAGATAAACATAAATACAATCAAATGATCGGATAATCCGAATTTATTTTGAGGCGCATCCTCCGTGCGGAGGGAATAAAAAAAAAACACGTCGCCGGTCGCAGTCTCGCAGCAACTGCGGTGCGCACTGCCCGCATCCAAAACCATTCTATTATTTTCCATTACGTGTTTCATTTCGCGTAGACTTTTGGGCAGCGGTAGAATGCGGCGCGGTAGTGCAACAAATTGTGACTTTGGACATTAAAAATTAAAAAAAAAATGGAACACCGTGTACTTTCGTATAACCAAAAAAACATTTCTTCTGGCAAATAAATTTTGAACAAACCGCAACTTAACGCAGTTCAAACTAGATGTTTTTTTTTATAGTATTTTATCAAGTTTTTGTTTTTGGCACACATAAGCAAACTAATGCCGTTGAATCAACAATCAATTATTGAGTTTACGTATATTATGTTTTGTTTTAAACTGTAACGAACAAGCAAACAAACTGTAATAGCGACAGACAGAAGGAATTTTTACAAGGAGCTTAGAGGAGAAAGAAGATGGCGCTTGCATCTTCTGTCAGCCTATACTATTCGATAGTGCAGCGAGCTGCTAGGCACTACTTAGAAGATTATTGTCATACAGGTAAGAACAGCTAATAATTGTCGAAAATTATTAAAACAGAACAATAATTGTGAATTCAAAATTACTTAAATGTATATAATTCTTTAAATAAAATATTAGAAAATTAACAACTTATAATCAGTATCTCTTCATCTTGGAAAAGTTCTTCTTCAAACTAGGTTTAAAAAAAGCACTTTTTCACGTTCGGCAGCGGCCTGTCTATGCCCCTTGTGTTGCTAAGGTCCATGTGCAGCAATGTCACTTACCATCAGGTGTGCTGCTTGCTCCTTTGCCACCACCGGCAACAAAAAAAAAATAGATTTAAAAAAAAATACAAGTTTATATTATCTTAGTTAGAATTATCACATTGTTTATTATAAAATCATAACTTACTTAATATAAGTCTATGTGAATCTAAGAAATTAGTTCTTAAATACAAAGTTAAAATAAACGATGAAAATAAGTAATAAACTAATCATCATCATTATCACTGCCCATAAATGTCCCACTGTTGGGCTCGGGCCTCCTCCATAATGGGAGGAAAATTAACCTATACTATACCACGCTGGTCAGACGTGTTGGTATAGAGTTTTGTTCCGAGTTTTCCTTCGCTCGCATAGATGTTATATGCGTTTTATATCCCTTAGTCGTCTCGTACAATCAACCGCGGGTAAGATATGGGGTGGTGAACAGTATTCTTAGTCCGTCACCACACGGATAAATAAACTAATACTTTGATAATAATAATGGAATACAAAAGTTTAGAAAATTATATTTTATAATTTATACACAATTATGCTACGCTACCTACTTAACAATACTAAAACATGTAGAGCAACCGTCTCTACATTAATTACAACAGTATAAAACTACAAAATTATATGTTTTTGTTACCGAGGAAAGTGATTTTAATATTTATATAAGGTCATAAACAACTGAAATTATATCCAATTAGCGTTCTTAAACGGAATTAATGTCTAATTACTAAGAAAAAAAAACTTGAAATATAAAAAAAAAATTCGTAATGCGTCGGCGAAAAAATAAAAATCTAACATTATATATTACAAATTATAACTACAAATTAGTAAATTTAATTATTAATTTATCATTGTTATCTTAATAAAGCGTTTTTTTTTTTAATCAACACTAATTATTTTGTTGTTTAATTTTTTTTTTTTATAACAAACGAATATAAATTATAATTATTATAAAATCGTATTGTCTTTGCGTATAAAAAAAATAATTAGAAAATCATTGCAATATTCTGTAGTAATCTACAATAATATTACAAAATATAATGGATATTAAATTTACTGTAGATATTTATTTGACTTGAAGCGATCAATCAAATCAAATCAGTCCCTTAAACATAGCTTATAAATTCTATTTGGTAAAAGCTATATATGTCTACAATAATATTTGACTTAGCAGATTAATTAAATACAGATAATAAATAAATAATACATACTACAATGCTATTATTATGTACTATGAAAATAATTAAGTTAGGGTTCTATAAGCTATTATGCTAAAAAAAATATACATATATCATACTATTTTTTCTTTTTGTTATACTGTATAAGATTTTCTAAAGTAAACAAACTGCCAATTATCGTTTTCCATTTTAATACAGTAGCGAAATGTATAATAAATATATTCACTTATATATAAGTATACTATTATAAAAATAGCACCACTATAACAAAACTAATTTATAAATCATTATTTAAATAACTTTCTTTTTTAATTGAAACTTTTTTTCGTACGTCAGATAAAGAGAATAATTTATTTTCGAAGAATAAACAAGAATAATGAGAATCACTTATGTATCTTCAAGAATAAATTACTTATGTGTAACACCAAATACATACATAAAATTTTATATACATATACAATATAGAATAGGTATAGAAAATAGAAACAAGTTTGATGAAACTTTAATAACAATTAAAATAAAAAACAAAATGTTGATTCGATATTTATGTGCAAGCTAAAATGGCTTTGTCCTTAAATCGATTTATAATGACAAACAACCAATTTAAAAATGCTTTGAAGGACACAATCACGTTCCATATTTAAATTAATATTTTATCTAATATACACTAGATGGCTCTCAACTGACAGCGCGATTATTGAGAACAGAAAATTTTTAAAACATTAAATTTTTACATAGTTAATATAACTTAATAATAAATATTTTTATATGGACTTGTTTATTGGTATTAGTAATTTAAAAAAAAAAGCAGCAAAGCTAAAAGTCTTAAATTAAAGTATATATTCATGTGTTTTCAAATGTGACTTATTCATTGAATAAATGTCATAATAGGAAGAGGCCTGATAGAGAGAGCTGCCCCTAAATATTGCATTATTTTCATTTGAATTATTTCAATTTACGTAATAAGCATATTAAAAAAATATTTTTGTTAGTTTCTATTTTCCATGCTATTTTATTTTATTAAAAAAAAAAACTGTAATTAATGCCAAAATAAAATAATTTCTATTATTTATATGCACAACATGATAAACTCAATCTTAATTATATACAAGTAAATATCTGTAATAACGATCACTTGTTGGACGTGAAACATCTTAGTCATGCCGTGACCATGATCGCTGTAAAAGGTTCGAAACGTAGGAAAATTAAAAATCCAATACAAAAGCAATAGAATCTGTAAAAATAGTTTTATTTAAAAATTTTAATACTTGCGAAACATCAGAAATCATTATGAAAAATTCAATTCATAATTTCAAAAACCTTTTTTTGTTACGATTGAAAATAAAATATATATTACAGAGAATCATATCCGTATTTGTCTCTATAGATTCTATGTGTAATACACAAATATTTGTTTCGAGTTAAATTTGTGTCCGTTAATTGTATGTTAGTAAAATTCTCAATTCGGGATATTGTTCTTAATCTAATTCTTTCGCTTACATCCTTATCAATATAGTTGCCATAGCACGCCATCTTCGAGATAAGAAGAATATACCACGATTCCTATCAGTCTGTCGGTGTTCACTATTGGATAGATACCACCTGAATAAGAAATATATTTTGACGATTTATTTAGTTTAATCTTTCCAATGATATCTATTCGCCTGATGCTCCGTTTAGTTAGTTTTACGGTTCCCAAAAAAAAGTAAAGAAAGATAGTAAAATATAGCATTCTTAACTCATCATCGCGGCAGATTGCTACTATTATTGCTAAATTTTACGGCCAGACGCGTGTTTTCTAAATCTTGGCAATCTAATCGTAAACCAGACGGCTCTAGGTCTCATACCTCTGACATCGCGACTATTATTCCTGTTGATATTATTCAGAATTGCCAGCTCATGACCCTTATTTGCTTCTTTGATAATAATTGTTACTATTTTTTTTATTAACGACACCCTGCACTGATAAAATAATCCTTGTAATGTGGGTGTGGGGGAAATATATAATTTGTGATGCATAAGAAAATAATTTAACGGATACAAATTACATCCAAACTCTGAAGAACAATTTGTGATTCGGACATCGATAAAATATTGTCGTCAAAGGGAATCAAACTAGCGACAGTTGACACAAAAAGTCGATATCTTAACCATTACGACATCTGTGCAATCAATACCAGACTAATCCCTAATTTAAATAAATAAAAGAAAATGAAAATTTGATTTTTTTAATAATATTATTTAGTTAATATACTTAATTTGATATACTTTTAATAAATTAATGATTATTTAATTACATATTATTAATTTGTTCACATATTCACGTATTTAAATTTTGCTGTGTGGTAGCGGCTACGAATACTATCAACCCTTACTTTGCTCCTGGATGTCGTAAAAGACGACTAAGAGTCTTATAACGACCTAGGCCAACTCTAACTGATGCCATTTGGTCAACAATTAAGAATATTTTCTACAAATGAAACTTAGCTAGATAGATTAGTAGTCCCCCGAACCCCCTGCACCCCTTTTCTTGATATTTTTATATATAAATATAACTATTAATTTATATATACATTGTAATATTAGATATATAATTTCCTGTGATATTATACTGCGAAATTTTAAGAAAATTGTTGGTGCCGTTTCCGAAATTCAGAATATATATATATATATATACAAGAATTGCTCGTTTAAAGATATTAGATTTTTTTTTAAATTTTTTTTTAGATTTTTGATAGATAGATAAATAAATAGCCCTTCCAGTGTTCAAACATTTACATAATAACATAAAATAAACTTATATAATTCTAATTAATATTATATATAGCGTCCTTATCATAGAAGATATCTCTAATGGTTACTTCTTGAGAAAGACTATTCAAAATTTAAAATAAAACACAAGTCTATTATCTCTATTGAAATCAAATCAGTGCAGTGATTAATATAATCTTGAAATGCTTAGATTCATATATTATTCCCATTTATATTGCATACCACGCTATAAAGCCCTTTTTTTAAAGGCTGTTTGAGGTACTTAAAACCTGTTCCGGTAACAAAGATTTTTACTAAGCCGGTCTTGAGGTGTTTAACTAACCCTTTTTATGTAGACAAACACTCAGTATAAAAAATATTAAAATATATTATATATTACGACGTAAGAGAGCGAGTAGGTATGAAAGAGAGTATCGGTGTAAAGATGCGAAAGGGAATGCTCCGATGGTTCGGACATGTGGAAAGAATGCCGAACGAACGTCTGGTTAAGAAGATATACAATGCGAAAGTGGAAGGATGTAGGTACCGGGGGAGACCGAGACTAACCTTCCTAGACCAGATCGGTCGTGTACTGAAGGAAGGTGGAGTCAAGAGTCTCCGAAACCGGCGAGCGTGTATGAAAAGAATTATGAATGTTGAGGAAGCGAGTGAAGTATGCAAGAATAGAGTTCTCTGGCACTCTGTTCTCTCTGCCTACCCTGCAAGGGATATGGCGTGATGATATGTTTGTATGTATGTATGTATTATATATTCACCTTAAAGTAATAAGTCTATGGCATTTTTTTGTTTGTGTTGCTTATGGTGGTAAACAAACATGCAGCACACATGATGGTAAGTGTCACTGCCGCCCTTGTCTCTACGGCTCTCACGCTCACCGAACGAAGTGCAATAGCACATTGCCATTACTCAGACGTCGATCGTGTCGGTAGACGAGAGTGTGGTACTACCCCGGACGGACCAACCCGCGGCTGTAGACAGGGAACTGTCAACAATAAAAATAAAATTTTACAAATTATAGATAAATAATTATTTCACAGATTATAGATAATAATCATCTTTTTATACTTACACAAGTATACAGACATTTGAAATGAAAATATTTTTATGGATTTTAAATAATTCGTATTTTATTTTTAAGTGTCCAACGTTTTGAATACTTTACAGCGTTTATAATGTCAGGAGCAACTCATGTGTGAGAATGAACACTGTAAAATGTTACGTGTAAACGCGAAAAAGAGTCCGTTAAAATATTTTATTTCAGATTGTAGATAATTTGACAGACAATTTGATCAATTATTGAATACTTTGCATACAAACGTAGAGAGATTCCTAGTCAGATCGATCGCTTCACCCATCTGTTTACCGGATGAAAATCAAATTTTATCCAATAAAAGATATATTCATGAGATATATAAAATAGTAAGGATATTTTTTTTCATATTATTACTGTAGTATTATCACTGTCATCCACACGAATAAATATGAGTGGATGGAATTGATTATCAGCTGTAGCACCTTACCAACATTTCTACTTATACGATTTGAGTTGAAATCGGTAAATTTTAAACAGCGGACTACCATACAAAGTTTTAATATCTTAATTATACTAATTTTATAGAAATTGCCATTGATTGCTTCCATCCATCCATCAGCCCGACGTCCACTGTTGGAGATAAGTCTCCCTACGAGTATGCCACACAGAACGGTCTTGTGCCACCTGCATCCAACGGCTGCCTGCAACTTTGATAGCGTACAGTATTAATAATAATACATATATTTATTTTTCAATAATTTGACGGTAGTTTTTAAAGTTTATAAGCACTAGAAATAGGTATAATACATAATTGATGAATAGAAAATAATATATTATAATATAAAAACGACTGCAAAGATGGTGTAGTGGTTAAGATAACGACCTTCCATGCCAGTGCCATGGGTTCGATTCCAACGCACGCAATATTTTGTACAGTCCACAAAGATTGTTCCGAGTTTGGGTGTAATTTATGTGCGTTAATTGCATGTTTTTATAGTCCCCCGCAATACAAGGTCATCCATCCTTGATGCAGGATGGTGTCTTTAAATAAAATACTTTATTAAATATATTATAAACACTTCTATACCGGAACTACGTGTGAATCTGTATTTTGGAGTGCAGTATTATTCAAATTTTATTAGTTTTCTTTCTGTTATCTGTATAAGATTATTTATTATTTACACAAGAATATTGCTGATTACCTATTACCTACCCTGCAAGGGATATGGCGTGATGATATGTATGTATGTATTTAAGATTGCTGATAATTATAGCACAGGATCTGTATGAAATATCAGTAGATCCTTAATAATGTCAAATTCTAATATATATATATTTATGTATATATATATATATATATATATATATATATATATATATATATATATATATATAAGAGTCGAAGACTAAACAGTACAGAAAATCTAGTACTAAAAATAAATTACTTATAAACTGACACATCTTTCTGTGTGGTGACAGGAAAAGAATACAATTCTTACCCTATCTTACCCATGGGTGATCGTAAGAGACGACTAAGGGATCTAAATCGCATATAACATCTATACAAGAGAAGGCAAATTCGAAACCAGACCCTATACCAACACGTCTGACCAGCGTGGTATAGTAAATCAATTTTCCTCCCACTATCAAGAAAGCTTGAGCCTAGCAGTGGCACATGTATGAGCTGAGATGATGATTATTAAAAATATGCCTTTCATAATTATCATAAATAAGTATATAACTCATCAATTCTGTTGTTAAATGATATTCAACAGACAATAATTTGGTTAGTTATGATGATTTTGATTAACGTGAGATAAACTGTAAAATATAGGAAAATAGCATAATAATTAATATATGAATATGTCTGGTCGGGCAGACTAACAAAAAACCAGACGTATATATTGTATAATTATTCATATCTTCATTAAACGCCACGCGATGTTATCAACAATATTAAAAGTTTCTGCACAACGATAAAATGACCTTTAAATATTTATTTAAAATTATAAAAGACATCCTTCAATAAGAATTATAATTTAAGAAAAATTACGTACTTTATAATAATTTAAAGATAATATTACTAGCTATCTATGGGTATGATGTGCTAATATAAAAATAGAATAAACAGTTTACGACCTCCTTTTTTACCCGTGGATGTTGAAACAGGGTAAGAAAGTCTTATAAGGACTATAATATGCAAATAATATTGATGCAAAGAATAATATTGGTGTAAAGATGCGAAAGGGAATGCTCCGATGGTTCGGACATGAAATGTAATGAAAATGAAAGTGGAAGGATGTAGGTACCGAGGGAGACCGAGACTATCCTACCTAGACCAGATCGGTCATGTACTGAAGGAAGGTGGAGTCAAGAGTCTCCGAAACCGGCGAGCGTGTATGAAGAGAATTATGAATGGTGAGGAAGCGAGTGAAGTATGCAGAGATAGAGTTCTCTGGCACTCTGTTCTCTCTGCCTACCCTGCAAGGGATATGCCGTGATGATATGTATGTATGTATGTATTGATGCAATAGACGAAATATTTATAGGATAGTTATTGTGGAGGAGACTCGAATCCAGTAGTGGGATATATATATGAGCTGTGATGATGATGATGATGATTAATAATCCAGTCATGACAGCTGAATAAGAATACAGTTATCGCCACCCTTACTTGCCGGTTGTAAAAATCGATTAAGCGTTCACTAGGTGCATAACGTTTTGCCACCGAAGTCAAAGATCGGGTACCGGTGGCCCGCGCGCACGGCGAAGGGGCAGGGCAAGGGCGCAGGGCGAAGGGAGGAGTTTGCAGGGTGGTTCCATGGGGTTGCGTGCCGCCTCTTCTGTCACACCGGACGTTGTGTCGGGGTGCGACCACATCCATGGTCCACCTTGCGGGGGGGGGAAAAAAAAGAAAAAGGTGCATAACGTTTTATTGTGATCGAATGCCTGCATTTTATGGTATAGACCCACGACGAATATTGGATATGAAAGGCTGAATAATGATGATGATTAATAAAATCCTCTTTACTATCCACTATCCACAATGTATACTGCCCACAATGAATATTCTGATATGATGACCTTACAATGACCATATGCTGGTAACCATATGCTATGTGGTAGCGACTAGGAATACTACCAACCTTTACTTCGCTCGTGTATGTCGTAAAAGACGACTAAAGCTTTATATCGACCTGGGCCAACTCCAACTGATGCCGTTTGATCAACAATTACATTCCCAAGAAGGGTTGACGTTGGGCAGGCGGTCGTTCATAAAACTATTGCCAATAACTTTTGCAATATATAAGATGGAAATAAACATATTGCATCTAGTCAGACGGGTTGGTGTTAAGTTTTATTTCTTATTTATTTACTATGTATAGATGTTACACACGTTTTATATCCCCTTAGTCGTCTTTTACGATCACCCATGGGTAAAAAAAAGGGACGGTAAGTTGTATTCTTACTCCGTTATCACACGAAAATTCATTCTACATTTCATTTAAGTAGTATTTAATAACAAGCGTCTATGCATCCATTAGAATTTCTCATCATCATTCATCATTCACCTACTCTTATCCCAATTACTTGGGGTCGATGATACAACATGTACTCTTCCTTCATAGTACATATTGTAAAAGTTATTGGCAATAGTTTTATGACCGGCTGCCCGCCAGACGTCAACCCTCCTTGGGAATGCAACTGTTGATCAAATGGCATCAGATGGAGTTGGCCCAGGTCGTTATATAATTTCTAATCATCATTGTTGAACATTAGTCTTCCTACAGAGGGAGTAATATTGTAATAAACTAAATTAAGCTAAGCAACATTTGGCAGGCAAAGTCACAATTATCCTTTATTTTTTTAAAACCCTGCACTAAGGAAATAAACCTTGTATTGTGGGGAAATTTAGAAATGTATAATTACACAAGAGCAACTAAACCCATCGTAACGACGACGTAAGAGAGCGAGTAGGTATGAAAGAGAGTATTAGTGTAAAGATACGAAAGGGAATGCTCCGATGGTTCGGACATGTGGAAAGAATGCCGAACGACCGTCTGGTTAAGAAGATATACAATGCGAAAGTGGAAGGATGTAGGTACCGAGGGAGACCTAGACTAACCTACCTAGACCAGATCGGTCATGTACTGAAGGAAGGTGGAGTCAAGAGTCTCCGAAACCGGCGAGCGTGTATGAAGAGAATTATGAATGTTGAGGAAGCGAGTGAAGTATGCAGAGATAGAGTTCTCTGGCACTCTGTTCTCTCTGCCTACCCTGCAAGGGATATGGCGTGATGATATGTATGTATGTATGTAACTAAACCCAGACTCAGAGCAACAGTTTGTGGATCGCACAAACTGTTATTCTGCATGGGAATCTAACAAACTTGCACTTTAGGTATTCTTAAACACTACGCCACTAGTGATAAGTTACCCAAGAGAGCATCTCTCATACTTCTTTTGGCGTTCTTTTCACGAGAATTAAAATATAGGGCGTAACTACTCAAGGTATCCTTAACTCTTACCATAAGGGTAAACTAAAAGTAACTACCTACTTCATACTTTTATAAAAAATATAATTTATATATATTTTTTTTAATTTAAATACAATTTCTTTGATGTATACGAAAAAATAAATACCGTATTTTAAAAAAATAAAAACTTTATTGCTATGCTTACCGTTTTGTTACAGTTACAGTTTAAATAATTAATTAAAATAAGATAACATAATTAGAGATACAACTATTATAGCCGTATTTTAAATATGGCTTTTTTAAAAAAAGTAATAATGTCGTTTATTTCATTAACTTAAGATTATTTTTATATTTAATTAAAATATCTTAAATGTTTTGGGCTTAGAATATATATGTATACTATGTACGCGTTAGCTTAGAATTAATTTCTATTTTCTTTTCGTAAATTTAAAACCATGTACCAAACATTGCCCCTGTACTCAATGGTCATATTTATTACATTATATCATGCTAGCTGTATCCTAGCTAAAGTTATTCATCATCATCATCACAGCCCATAAATGTCCCACTGTTGGGTCATATACCATATACCGCATATACCGCGCTGATCAGATGTGTTGGTATAGGGTTTTGTTTCGAGTTTTCCTTCTCTCACATAGATGTTATATGCGTTTTATATCCCTTAGTCGTCTCGTACGATCACCCACGTGTAAGATATGGGGTGATGAATAATATTCTTACTCTGTCACCACACGGAATGCTAAAGTTATAATTAAAAGACAATTACCAAGCGAGTCTAATGAAATGACGACAGTATTTCTTAAATAAATATTCTTAGTGTTAGTTACACACAGACTTTTTCATTTACAATTATTTTGAAGCTGATAAGATCGAATATAATAACTATTATTATATTTACATAAAACTATGAATACATTTTTAATTATAAAAAAATCCATAAGAAAATTTGTCAAAAATCCATAATCCGTGTGGTGACGGAGAGAATACAATTCACCACCCCTATCTTACCCGTGGGTGATCGTAAGAGACGACTAAGTGATATAAAACGCATAAAATATCTATGCAAGAGATGGAAAACTCGAAACAAAACCTTATACCAACACGTCTGACCAGCGCGGTATAGTAGGTTAATTTCCCTCCCGTTTCGGAAGAGGCCCGAGCCCAACAGTGGGACATTTATGGGCTGTGATGATAATGATGAAGATCGAATATAATATAACTATTATTACATATACACAAAACTATAAATATATTTTTAATTATAAAAAATCCATAAGAAAATTGAGCACTAAATTTAATACAAAAATTAAAATCATCCATATGAATTTCAAATTAACCGATTCAATTTCAAAACCAATGGTGAATAGTCTTAATTTTATAAATAAATATTTGCAATAAAGTTTTTCAATTAAAAATAAAATTGTTCTTTTTTTTTGTAAAAGCCGCGAAACTCGAGTGCATTTAATACTCGTATGGTTGTAACTTGCATTTAAATATTAAAATTATACCGAGTCACCTTGATTTACATAAGTATCCGAACAATTAAAATAATTTTAGCTGTAGATTTTATGCCGTTGTTAAGATGAAATTTCAAATCTCACTGTTAATTAAACTTACTGATATAACTACCAACTAAATACCACATTGCCGAACGAACATTTGGTTAAGAAGATATACAATGCGAAAGTGGAAGGATGTAGGTACCGGGGGAGACCGAGACTAAGTTACCTAGACCAGATTGATCACGTACTGAAGGAAGGTGAAGTCAAAAGTCTCCGAAACCGGCGAGCATGTATGAAGAGAATTATGAATGTTGAGGAAGCGAATGAAGTATGCAAGGATAGAGTTCTCTGGCACTCTGTTCTCTCTGCCTACCCTGCAAGGAATATGGAGTGATAATATGTATGTATGTATGTAAATACCACATTTTCAAGGATACTACAACAACGTTAGATTGGCCATTTAGTCAATGAAACGTCTGCCAGCCGGTCCACACGATAAGCCACATGATAAGTAGAGGGCCCGCATAAGCTAGATCTTAGCTCTTGTGATCTAAATATAAACTAGATCATGTAGTACGTTCATACAATTAAAAACATATACATATAAAAAATGACATTAATTGAATCTTAGTAGACTATCCCTGTTCCATGAATCTAGTTTTGAAAACTTACTTTATCGAATAAATTTGTTATTCTCATCAGTAGCAGTCTAGTTATGCAGTAAGCTTACAAAAACTGCCAAAAACTTAACAATTATCTAAATGTTTCTCTGAAGATTGAAAGCTTTGCCTTGCAAAATAAGTTGTATTAACAATAATGGTGACAGAGTAAACAATTTTTTTTTTTTTACACCAACCTGCAATTAAGAAACAATCCTTGTATTGCGAGGAACTTTACAAACATGGAATTAACGCAGACACACAGATTGTGGATCGCACAAAATATAGTACTGCGTGGGAATCGAACTTATCTTAACCACTAGCCATCTGTGCAGGCAAATCAAAAATTCAAAAAACTGACATTTTGTAATCAACATGGTTATTTATAAAAACTTAAGTACAAACGAAAAATTAATGTCAAACGTGGAACTCGAACCCACACCTATTGCAAAGCCATTCCAATCGTTCTACCACTTGGACAAGTGTAGAGTATGACATTCAATTTTCGACTCGTATTATTATATCGTCTTTATGGGAGACGTGTGCCATCTACCCGACAATGGTTACACATTAGACAGATTTGAATACTCTAACTTTATAGTTGGAAGTCTCATAGATTCCAAAGCTGGGCTCAAGTCTCATACTATAGCAGGGGGTAGATTGATCTACTATACCGCGCTGGTTAGATGGGTTCTTCCTCTTGTAGTGATGATACCTGCTTTTACCCCTTGGTGGTCTTTTAGGATTACCGAGTATGGAAAAAATTATCCGTGTGGTGACGGAGTAAGAATACAATTCACCTCTGGGTGATCGTACGAGACCACTAAGGGATATAAAATGAATATAACACCTATACGAGAGAATGAAAACTCGAAACAAAACCGTATACCAACACGTCTGACCAGCGTGGTATAGTAGATCAATTTCCCTCCCATTATGGAGGAGGCTCGAGCACAGCAGTGGGACATATATGAGCTGACATGATGATGATCATAAAAAAGGATAGTAAATTGCATTCATACTCCATCACTACATAGATTCTTTTAATTAAATGTATACAATTCTTATATATTATTTCTCAGGATTCCTTTTATCATTATGAAATATTTTCCTTAATACTATATTAATTTTAATGTTTGTTTTTGAAGATTATCTTCAATTCTAATGACGAAAAATAATTAAATTACTTAACATTAATATTTTCATTAAATAATCAACTAGTTCTGTCTCTTTCTGCATTAACGTTTAAAAACGCATATCTCATCGTCACCGTATATTTCCCACTGCTGGGCTCTCTAGCCTCCTCCACAATAGGAGGTTATTAGAACTACTACACCGCACTAGTCAGACGTGTTAGTTTTTTTTTATGGGCGGCGGGCTATGGAGTTCACATCCCGTTAAATCCGTACGGGGCGACAGACGTGTGACCCCATAGACCCACCCTACATGTACCTATCATCGCCGTGCGAGCGGGCCCCCGGAACCCGGTCTTTGTGTTCGATGGCCAGACGTGTTAGTCTAAGGTTTTATTTTTAATCAGGATGATGATAATGGGAGAGAAATTGACCTACTACTACCACGCTGGTCAGAGACCTGTTGGTATAAAGTTTAGTTTCGAGTTATCCATCTCTTACGATCACCCACGGGTATGACAGGGGGTGGTTAATTGTATTCTTACTCCGTCACCACACGCAAATTTTATCCTTAGTACACAGTTTTATCTCTTAATCTTATAAAACTTTAAAATTTAATACATTTATGCATACAATTTTAATAAAATCATTTAAATGCATATTGCAATTGTAAATATAAATAATATAATATATAATTTTATTCGGTGGGATTTTTAATCATATACCAAAAATTTAATTATTGATTATGTGAAACAAAACATAATAATAAACATTCATGATAAATATGATAGACAAAATAAATTGTTATTTTAACCTTCAAGCTAATACTTACTTATTTATTACAAATTATTCGCTCGCTCGCCGGTTTCAGATACTCTTGACTCCACCTTCCTTCAGTACTTGACTAATCTGGTCTACGTAGGTTAGTCTCGGTCTCCCCCGGTATCTACATCCTTCCACTTTCGCATTGTATATCTTCTTAACCAGACGTTCGTTCGGCATTCTTTCCACATGTCCGAACCATAAATGAAAATGACGTAATGGAAGAGAAAATGACTTAACAAACCATGCTAGACAGATGAGATCTTTTTATTTAAAGTGTTCCTTCTCTTGAAACGATGTTATCTAATTGCGTCTTTTGGCAATATCAGTTCAGTCCTTATATGTACCATAATTGGGCGCTGGCTTTTATAATAGTGAATATAGATTTTTATTTTTGCATATAATATCGTTTAGACGTATTTTATTATCTCCGGGTAAGATATGGGGTAGTTAATTATATTCTTAATCTTATTAACATAGTATCTCTGTTGTTAAAAAAAATCCCCATTAAAAAAAAATATTGCTTTGCATATTTTAGTCGAGCAATAACAAAGCTTCTCTCAGACTATTTTTAAAACACGCATTAACCACTGTCATTTTATATTAATTAAATTTAAACACTTTCCCTCTATTATTATTATATAAAATGCCACGAGTTATTCAATATAATACCGTAAAACACTAAAATAAAGTAGGTAATTTATGAATGTCGTGTGGTTTTTTTTTATTTCCTTCGAAACTCAAACATAGCCATAAGCTAAATTCCATGAAGGTAACACAGAGTAATTTGAGTATACGTAGAGTAATTACTGTATAAATAAATGCGAAGAAATAATATGATATGCATAATGCCTAGAAAAAGTCAATTAGAAATAAACGGTAATCTAAAAAAAATCAAAGAAAAATAGTTACCAAAAGAATGTATTTTAAATAGAAAACAGATTAAAAAGTCAAATCCACCACGCGCGCGTTACATTAAAATTTTATTGTTTTATAAAAATATGAATATCGCCATATATAGTAGTGATGTGCATTTTAGTAGCGTTAATTTTTGTATAATTCTTAGCAAATATATTTTTTATTTAAATTTTATATATTTAAATATGTAATTAAAGCTTTTGTAGATAAGCGATAATTTTCTTTACAAGGCAAATTTCTTGGCACCTTCTAGTGTTATAAGGTATCATAATAAATTAATATATATAATATTAAGTTAATTTTTATTTTATTTTAATTTTATAGCGTAGAAAACATACCGATGCATAATAAATTAAACATTAAGCTTATTTATTAAAGCAATTCGATTTGGTGCACGCCCTCCGTTTATCTGCTAGTACAAGCAAACGGTAAAGCGCTATTTAGAGGGAAACTAGATATACTTGCTGCTTTACATGCATTTAATATTAATAATGCATTTTTTTAAATAAAGACAACACTAAGTAAGTAATCCTTGTAGTTTCTTTTTTTTTTATTGCTTATGGTAGCAAACGATCATGCAGCATAAGCATAGCAGTAAGTTTTACAGTCGCCCGCGGCTGTAGATAGTAAACTATCAACAGTGTAGCCCTACCAACATTAAGATGCTAAATATATTATAAAACTAGCACATGACGCTTTCACGTTCCCGTCTAAAACTCAATTCTTTTATATATAACACTACAAGACTCCAATAGTCAATACAACTACTCGAGCTAATTCATGTATATATATATATATATGTATCGAACACTTGTGATCATGTTCACGGGAGGACTGATCACTGTAAAGTGTTCGAAACGTCGTGAAATTAAAAATCAAATACAAACACGATAAAATCCATAAAAGTAGTTTTATTTCAAATGTTTAATAGTCGCCTAAACATCAGAAACCATTATATTTTCAAACACTTTACGTCTCGACGGTAAACGAAACAAGTTATACAGAACCAGTCCGTCCGATAATCGTGGTTGGATAAAATGCAAATGTATTGCATCTCCATTCGCCAAGTTCAAGGCCAAATCTAGTCTCACTCTCGTATGAGACACTTGTATATATTTGCTTTCACTCGCGGCTAAGATATGACATTATTCGCCTGCTTTTATCCCAATTACTTGGGGTCGACGCAATAGTTTTATGACCGGCCGCCTGTCTGACATCAACCCTCTTTGCGAATATAATTGTTGAGCAAACCGCATCAGATGGAGTTGACGCAAATCGAGTTGTCTTTTACTATATCCACGAGCAAAGTAAATTGTTGGTAGTATTCGTAGCCACACAGCATTAAGCTAATTTACACCAAACTAAAATATAACAGTATGGGTACTTTATGTGCGTGGTGACAGAGTAAGAATAAAATCCACCACTCACTATCTTGCTTGAGACTCCGAAAGATTTAATGGTGATAAAACAGACAACTTATAAATATTTAAAAGTTTTAAGGTTCATCATTATCATCTCGGCGCATGTACGTCCCACTACTGGCCTCGTATCTCCTTTTTTTTTCTTTTTTTTTGGTGGTGGACTATAGACGTGGTCTCGCCCCGCCAAATCGGTCCGGGGTGACGGAAGAAGCGGCGCGTGACCCCATAGACCCACCATGCAAAACTCCTCTTTTCGCCGTGCGAACGGGCCACCGGTACCCGATCTTTGTCTTCGGTGGCCCACCCGGCGGTAGGCCTCGTATCTTCTCCACAATGGAAAGGATATTTATATCTTATTAACCTAGCATGTTAGATAGACGCCGTAGTATACCTTTTTCTTGGCGGTAAGCTATTATACAGTCACACCCCGTTCAATCCATCCGTGGTGATAAAAGGAACGGCGAACTTGCTCTATAAGTAGCTCTCAAAGCTGTGCGTACGGGCCAGCGCGGGTACCCACCTACCTACCGGTATACCTAGAACTTCACCAGGGACATTGTAGAAGGGTTAATCGTATTCTTACTCATCACCAAATAGAAATACTGCTGCCACTCATGCGTTTGATCATTTCTCAGCTGATTTTTACAAAACTCGCGTGAAATTACTGTCAATGATTACTCATTAACTTTGATGCATTTCGTTGTTGATTTCAATATATATTAATATCTATTAATATCATACAGATATAAATAGATATTACTAGTATATTATTAAGCTATTGCATAGCTTTTATCGCGGGCTTTGAGCGTGGTGACCGAATCAAAAAATTCCGTAACGAAAATAAAACCTAAGATTATATGGTTAAAAAGCAGCAGTTAATTTTGCACTGATTATACACAGGCAGCGTGACCGAGTGGTCTAGGACCTTGGATTTAGGCACCGTAGGCGTGGGTTCGAATCTCACCGCCGTCGAACTCTTTTTGCAATTTATTTTTGCAAAATTTATTTTTAATAATTTAATAATATTATAAATAAAACAGTTTAAAAACGTGTACTTTAAATGTTTTAATAAATAGGTGTAACTTGAATTAATATCAAAGAAAACAAAACTTGAATTAATATTAAAAAAAATACTGCTTAAATAAAAAATAAATAAATAATTATAATTGCATAAGTTGATAAAAAATGCTATGCAATAGCTTTACCGCGACAGTCCCCGAGTGCCACACGTTTTTTTTTTAATTTATTACATTTCATCTTGAGCAGGTTTTCAATAAATTTACTATACTTGATATAAAAGTACGACGTTTGCATTAAAATATAATAAAAACCGTCAAAATATGCATAATGTATTACTTAAAAGTTATATTATAATTCCTGGGCACGATTCTGTGTGAGTGAATTCGAATAAATATATTTTATAATTAACTATTTGAATGATGAACTTCACTTCATTTTTTTTTTTTTTTTTTTTTTTTAAAGACACCTCCCTGCACTAAGGAAAATAATCCTTGTATCGCGGGGGACTTTACAAACATGCAATTAACGCAGACAAATTACACCCAGACTCAGAACAATACTTTGTGGATCGCACAAAGTAATGTCCTGCGTGGGAATCGAACCCACGGCACTGGCACGGAAGGTCGGTATCTTAACCACTACGCCATCTGTGCAGTCATTCATTCAATATCTGTTGTTTATTTATGGCTATTATTTATATTTATTAACATACGGAGTTTTGGCGCGAAAGTGAAAGTGTCATTTGGTTTGGTAAAATGCCCAATATTTGAGTGTTTTACCGTGTCTTATAAAATCATTTTGTTGTCGTTTTATGTAATGTAATGCAAAAAGTGTTCTAAAGTTTAGTAGGTAAATATAATTAATAGTACTTTGCATACGTTTGACGGAAAATTAATAAATTAAATGAAGTGATTATTAATAAATAAAGACTTGATATAAAAAACCGTGAAACTTAAACTTACCGTATTAAGATAATGGCTATCAAAGTCATTTAATGCTAATAAACCCTATTCGAGTAATTACTCCACTAGTTAGCCTTAAAAAAGCAGTAAATTACAGACATTTAACTTTTGACATTCTAAGCTATTTATAAAAATACCTAAACCTACATCTACTGGGAATCCTTTGCAACTACCTTACTAATTAGGCCAGTGTAAAGTCCTTTTTAAAACCAAATTGTGACTCCCGCCATAATTTTTACGGAGAAATATTTTACACATCACCTATCAGAAAATATTTAAAGATTATGCCGATATTTTAGCTAATAATTGATTAAACTAAATTGTTGAAAAAATAAAACATGTGAATTACATATTAAACATGAAATTATATATTTAACATGCGAGCTAAACTTATTTTTAAAAAAGTATTTAAAGCGTATCGAATAAATATATTAATTATTAGAAGTATTTGTTTTATAGTAATTTATAAAGGTTTTTTTGTTCAATACCGCACTAATTATATTATAATAAAAATAACAGTTTTTATTTAAAGCGGTTATTATATTTTAGAATGTTAATTCCTAATGTTTATAATTTTCACAGTTCAGTTTCTAAACGGTTGGCAACGGAACATCAAAGCGAATTTGAAAATGGCGGCATCATTTTCTATATTTAAAATGTCTTTAGATGCAAATGGCCACACATATTATGTTAATTAAACAGACCATGTCATAACATGTTAAGAAATTTATTCAGGCTTTTAATATGATTTTCTTTTGGATAAAGTATATTTTTTTATAACCACAAAATATACGCAATAGGACTAGTACTTATACTGGTATACTCTATGCAAATGGTGAATGTGGAAATTTCATGTCACGCTCTTGTATTATATTCATTTTTTTAATGTTATATTTAATAATTTTTAGTGTTATATTGAATAATTTTGCTGTTATTTAATGGAATATGATACAGTTAAAATGCTAAAGTGTAGTGAATATAGTATAATAGTGGTTTACGTGTATTTCCATATTTTACCAAAATTCCCACAAAAATCATTGATTAGGTTATCAGCGCCAGATTAATGGTAACGACTTGACTTACTGACAAACAATGACTATTAAGGCTACACAATATGAAGAAATAATAAATAATACATGAAAAAAATTAAATAAGACTTGGCTGTGTGGGTTTTGATCTCTTTGCCTGTCCGAATGGACGAACAAAACCAAAAAAAAAACTCTATGCAATAAAAAAAACAATCACACACTTTCCGGCCAAATGGTCAGCAGAGGTGTAACATAATATTTTGCCTAGTATTTTCTAGTTTCACACAATACAGAACGAATCATTTTCTTTTGATCAACTTTTAGTTCTATGCTTCATAAATATTATTGAGAATTTCCTAATCCTCAAAATCTGCTGATACCTTGCACAAAATTTAATTGCCAATTCAACCTAAAACTCAATTCCAGGCCCTACCTGATTAACCTCACATGCTACCTAACCAATAAGACATTTTATATATTAAAATAGTTAAAATATTACTTGTTTTCTAAGTAATATATCAACTATTTTAATACATACATATCATCATGCTCGGTGGACTGATGACCTCATCAAGGTCGCAGGAAACCGCTGGATGCAGGTGGCACAGTACCGTTATAGATGGCATTCTCGTGGGGAGGCCTATGTCCAACAGTGGACGTTTACGGGCTGATGGATGGATATCATCATGGCATCTCCCTTGCAGGGTAAGCAGAGAGAACAGAGTGCCAGAGAACTCTATCCTTGCATACTTCACTCGCTTCCTCAACATTAATAATTCTCTTCATACACGCTCTCCGGTTTCGGAGACTCTTGACTCCACCTTCCTTCAGTACGTGACCAATCTGGTCTAGGTTATCAGCGCCAGGTCCCGGTCCCGGTCTCCCCCGGCGTCTACATCCATCCACTTTCACATTGTATATCTTCTTAACCAGACGTTCGTTCGGCATTCTTTCCACATGTCCGAACCATCGGAGCATTCCCTTTCACATCTTTACACCATTACTCTATTTCATACCTACTCGCTCTCTTACGTCGTCGCTACGAAATTATTTAATGTGTTTTGTAATAGCTAATTTTGACATATTCTATTCATAATTACCAGCAGCTTCACTTGCGAGTCGTACTATGACATAAATAATAATATTAACATTAATAAGATCCACAAAAAAATCCATTACTATTTTTGTTATGTCAGCAGTTGCCATGTAACAGCGATTAAGCACAATACTTGATGCGCGATGTTTCATTGTTATCATACCTTACCCGAGCTGAGAACATTTAGACATAGACACCAATCCAACTAATTCACGATAAATAAAATATTTTACATCACAAGATTTTTGATTTTTTTTTATATATTTATTTACTTATATGATATAACTATTATGAATGATGAACTCATTTCTTATATTTCTGTATTGTCCGCTGCTTTTTATTTAGTACACCTCTAGTGCCTCACTCGTTAATAATTAAAAATCTAATCGTTTGGAAGAAATTGCAGAATGCGATAATATCGCTTAATTGTACAACTTAAACTTTCTTTATTCCTGTACTATAAGTACAATAGAATATGTATAGTGTACAATAGAATTATTTTACTGTCATAATTCTCCAACTCTTATCCCAATTACTTGGGATAGATACAATATGTAGTTTTCTTTCATAGTACATAGGTATTGTAAAAGTTATTGGTAGTAGTTTTATGACCGGCCGCCTGCCAGACGTTAGCCCTCCTTGGGAATGTAATTGATGACCAGACGGCATCAGATGGAGTTGGCCCAGGTCGTTATAAGGCTTTTAGTCATCTTTTACGATATCCACGAGCAAAGTAAGGGTTGGTAGTATTCGTAGCCGCTACCACACAGCATATATAATTATTATATTATTATTGTACTGTATTTTTTGGAATTCAATTTATAATACCTGACTAAGGAACTGCTTAGATTTGTAAAATATAGATATGTCAAAACACAATTGAACGAAGCCCCGTGTCACTAATTTCTAACGTGTGGTTAGGCCGCGCGTAAAAATCCAAAAAAAGAAAAAAGCTAAGCATTTAGGCTAACCGCACCTATAATCGTCGGAGCTACCGTAAATATTATCATCTGATTATCGTCCACCGTGAAGCGGAAAGTGCGCTTCATGATTGCCGCTGCGGTCATTCGCCAATTTGTCAAAACGCCCAAGCCCTTTCTAAGTCGCGACTGATTACTTAAGATAATTGGGAATGTCACATAAACTCGAAATGTTTGAATCTTTTTTATTCTGATTTCTCTAAATTATTTAATAGGTATTATAATTATTTTCTTAAACTGCCAATCGATGTCTTTTATAGGTACTTTTTTTTAATAAACGAAATAATGTATCTAATAAGCAAAATAGGTCATTCTTTTTTAAAAAAAATATATACGTAGTTATTCGAAATGATTCAAAATGATTTCCACGTTTGCCATGTTTCTGAATAATATTGCGGGAACGTAATTATATCATTAACCACGATTAAATAATCACCCTTACCAAGAGTACCAATTTCTGCATTATTTTCCGTTGTAGACTCCTTGTAGAAGTTCTATTCCTAAATTGTTCATAATAATAACATTTATAATTTTTTTAATTATCATTTATTTCTCAACTTTTTTTGGTGATTTAACATTTGGACTTATTAAAAAATCATCAATACAGTGGCGACCTCTTAGGTCGCCACTGTATTGATGCTACATAATATTGAAAACTAATTCCTGATGTAGTTAGTGTATTCTAAAACTACAATTTTGGATTGAGTTATCATTAGTTATAATTCTAATCCTATAGTCGTGGCGATGGGAAAAGAATACAGATGTCACCACCCTTTTCATACGCGTGAGAGTTGTAAATATCAGCTGAGGGTTTACCAGGAGAGTATCAGCACTCTCCTGGAAAATAATACCCTATGATTAACTCGATTATCAAGCGTGATGATTATGGCAATAAATCCTTCATGACCAAAACTTAAGGAGCGTTTTTTTACATTTTTTGACAACTTTGTATATTATTAATCAGCCAAGACCCAATTTTGTTTCCAAAATGGTATTTTAATAAGACCTAACTACACTTCTCTACAGTCATCTTGCTTGACCGAACAGTGTGCGGTCAAACGCATATCCTTTAAAAAAAGATGCTTTTATCTCTCATATATTATAAAAAAAAATCAAACAAGATGGATAGAAAGTATCTTGTAAGAGAGAACCAACGTCACGGGTGGGTTGAAGCGTCCGCGCAAGTGACTCAGCTTTTTTTATAAAGTAATTGGGCGCGCGCAGCCGGCTACTGTTGCCGACACCCTGCCATAGACAATGTTCTTTTTTTAAAAGTTCATTGACAAGCACTAAATTCAAATCTAATACGATGTTTAATAATTTAGGAGTTTTGATAGGAACGTTATAATATCAAGTGCCAACTTTATATTCTTTATAGCACTTTAATGTAAAACATTATCAACTAACTATTAAATACAAAAGTTATTAAAGAACTATAATTTATGCAATGTATCGCAAAAGAAGTGTGAAAACGTATTCAATATGAAATAGTAGTGTTTTACGAAAAGTTACATGTTTGTCAAAACTTTTAGTTAATAGTAATCACTATAATGAAATACGTAGGTTAATAGACAACGATTTAGGCTTAAATGAACTAGTTTATCTTTTTAAACCAAAAATCTCTATAGGTAAACAACTTATATTCCCTTTGTCTATATTAAAAATAAATTACAAATACATTTCCATGTGATGATGGGATAAAAATGAAATTCTCCACCCTCTTTTTTTGCCTTGGATATCGTAAAAGACTATTAATATGCATTTTTTTTTATTGCTAATGGCGGCAAACGAGTAAGCAGCACACCTGATGCTATTGCCGCCCATGGACCTTTGCAATACCTAGGCCGCTGCCTACCAAAACAAACTCTAAGCCCACCCAGTTGGGCTTCTAGCTATCTCACTCACCGAACGAAGCGATATAACATATAGCCATTACTCAAAAGTTGATCTTCTGCGAGAGTGTGGTACTACCCCGGACGGACCGGCCCGCGACTGTAGACAGAGAACTGTCAATAGCGTGGTCCTACCATTAATAAATGTAAATGCATGTAACATTTATTAATAGAACCTAGTCTAGAACCTGTCTGACCAGCGTGCTATAGGAGATCAAATTGCCTCCTATTTTAGAATAAGCTCAAACTCAACAGCGGGGACGTAAATAAGATGAGAAAAAAGAAAGAAGTCTTAATGAAAAAAAACCCTTATAACCATAACTTAGTTACTCACGTGCCATTTCACGCTTATAAGGTTTACAAATAAAGTTGATTAGCCACCTCTCGTCCGGCAATGTGAGCAGTTATGTGTTTGTCAAATACATTTACAAACATCTGTAGTTATACTTGACTAACGATATGGTAATTTAGTCTTGTAAGCATCGACCTATTATGCTGAATGTTACACCATCAATACTCATGCAGAACAATTACTACCAGCTTTTCCACTATACTTTTAGACTTTCATCATCATCGTCATCTCGGCCCATATATATCCCACTGTTGGGCTCGGGCCTTCTCCATAATAGGAGGGTAATTGATCTACTATATCACGCTGGTTAGACGTGTTGGTATAGGGTTTTGTTTCGAGTTTTCATTCTCTCGCAAAGATGTTATATGCGTGTTTTTTCTTTTTAGACTTTACAATGAAATATTGATTTTATTCGTTGCTAAAACCTGAATCAAATATAAAGATAGCACACGTCTCATTTAAAGACAAAAATAAAATACGAGGTAAACATGGAATGTCAAACAACAATTCACGTTGGTGTAACTGGTAGCACGATTGGAACGGATTTCCAATAGATGTAGGTTCGTATCCCATATGTGACAATCATTTTTCACTCGTAATAATTGTTTTTTTATAATTAATCAACCATGTTAAATGCTAAATTGGAGTAATTTGAATCTTATGACTGATTTTATTTATAAGTCCCACTGTTCAGTTCGGGCCTCCTCCACAATGGAAGGGAGTACTATACAACATTGATCAGACGTGTTGTTGTAGTGTTTTTTCGAGTTTTCCATCTCTTGTATCGATATTATCTATATACTAACCCTTAATAATCACCACGAGCAAGATATGGGGTGGTGACTTGTATTCCTATTCGGTCACCACAAAAAAATATTATTAGAACTAATTATTATAAGCAATAAAGGGATCGGTTCTGAGCAAGATTAAATACAGAATTGATCTTGTTTTTCTATGTTTCGTTCACTCTCCAACTAAACAGAACAGAAGAGACGGTGTTAACTCCATAATTTACCACATTTAACCTTTTTATCGACATTTTGGAGGTCCATCAGTATCAAATCTTTGTTGGACGGAATAAACTCGAGAGAAGATTAAAAAATATATCATTTGTGATATATATAAATGATTGTTATATCTGCTTGTAATTTGTGAGTTTTATTTTTTTTCTTTTTCTCTCGCTCTGTGGCAGTGGCTACGAATATTACCAACCCTTATTTTGCTCGCAAATGTCATAAAAAACAAGCTAGACAAACTCCACCTGATGCCGTCTGGTCAACAATTACATTTCTAAAGAGTTGACGTAGTTTGAGTTAAGTAGGCGTACGATCATAAAACTATTTAACTTTTGCAATATGTACGAATGCATATTGCGTCAACCCCTATTAATTAGGATAAGAGTAAGTATGATGATGTTAATAACTTCTGATCTTTATGGTGAGTATTTTAAATTTGTAATTTAAAATAAACCTATTTTTACGAATTCTATCGTGTTTGTATTTGATTTTTAAACGACATTTCGAACAGTTTATAGCATTCATAGTCACAGGAGGACTGTCCTCCATCCCATAACTCACCATGTTCGCTCCCCAAACCGTACCTTCCTTATAATTTTTATAATAAATTAATAGTTATTTTGAGTCTTATTTTTTTTGTTTGGGCTACGGTCAGCGCACTCATCGCACCACTCAGTTCGGGGTACAGAGGGGCGTAAGTACGCACACCCGTAACCCACCTGTGACACCTCGCCTTCGTCGTTGGACCGACCACCGGTGACGAACGACGTCCTCCACCACTCGGGGAGGACGTCGTTCTTTCCTCACGCGGTCAGCCTCTCGGCGGGTGACGGACTTATTCCCCGGTCCAGTCACCCGCGGCCTTAGCTAGGACGGTATCAGGCGCAGGTAATCGCGCCTGTGCCGCTCCAGTCGCCGGCGGCGGCTCTCGTCGACAAGGAGACGTTCCTCGCGCACGCGCTCCGCCGCCTCCTTTGTTATTTTGAGTCTGCTTGTAGTTTGGGACCTTTCCTTTTTCTATAATAGAAAGCTGTATACTTTATTTAGTGGTCTTACCCTTTAATAAAATGGTTGCGTAGAAATGTATGATAGGTGGTTATATATTCGCAAGATATGAATCATGGCGAGTCTGACTCATCAATGTCAGACTAACGATCATTAATAAGATAAATGTAACTTGCATCGTATAATTCCTAATTGCCTGGTTTAATTAATATGAAATTTGTGAATTCGCTTTTCATCCCAAAACCATGAACAAGCAATAATCATCATCATCATCACAGCCCATAAATGTCCCACTGTTGGGCTCGGGCCTCCTCCGTAATGGGAGGGAAATTAACCTACTATACCGCGCTGGTCAGACGTGTTGGTATAGGGTTTTGTTTCGAGATTACCTTCTCTCGCATAGATGTTATATGCGTTTTATATCCCTTAGTCGTCTCGTATGATCACCCACGGATAAGATAGGGGGTGGTGAATAGTATTCCTACTCACCACACGGAATGTACAAACAATGCCTTAAGCTAAGGTTTGGTACCCCACAGAATTGTTGGTGATCGCAGTAAAATGTTATATAACTTTCAAGCTGATTATTCTCCTAGCGATCCCTCAGCCAATCTTTTACGACTCGACGTTCAATAACTGTTCTTATTCTGTTGCTTAAAAAAAAAAAAATAAGACACAATAAAAATAAATTATTATAAAAGCTAAAACGATCACGTATTTATAGGCTGTTTGCATCTTAGGCTTAAAGAGTATTCCTTAGATTAAAAAGGCGATAAAAAAAACAATGTAAATTAAAAAGAAATCAACATAAAGCTTATTACACACTAAGCGCAATCGTCTCCGAGACCACGTGCCTCGCCTCGCACGCGACCCGTGCCCAATTTAACGACTAATTGCACTCTTATCGTGACTAAACGCGTGTTATCGTTCCGTCGGCTATGTTTATAGACAGAATATAAACATCACGATATTTGACCCGCTATTCAGATAAGAAACGCAGTTAAATTTTTTAACATAAGAGCTTTTATTTGAGGTAATAGTTAAATAAGAATAGTAATAAAATTATTACTTATTGTGTTAAATATTATTTATTTATTGAAACTTAGTTAATACTGACACATGGTTTGCTTAAGTCTATAAGCGATAGTATTACATAGTTCAGGTGTACTTCTAGCTCATTAGCCATCATAGACAATATATAACTAAATAAAAAACTCAACTAGAAACTCTGAGCCCTACCATAAAGTCAAATGTATCTTGTATTTTATCATCCGCTGTAAATATAGCTTTTTAAATCACTCTTAATATCTCCTTTTATCACCATCTATCATCATTATTACTACATATAGTCTCTTACAGACCTATCCATTTTAAATGACATGATTTTACAGAATTGAAATATATATCGACTTAATTTTAAACGCAATCAAATTCATTGCATCATTAACTCATCTCAAATGATGTACGTCATACTGCTGGGTTTCAGACTCCTCCGCAATAGGGAGGAAACTGACCTACCTGATACCATGCAGGTCAGACAAGTTGATATAGGTTTTTATTTCAAGATTTTCTTCTCTTTTATAGATTGTATGCATATTATATACTTTTACGGCATCCACGAGCAAGGTAAGAGGTAGTAAATCGTATTCATAATCTCAGCTCATATATGTCTCACTGTTGGGCTCGAGCCTCCTTCACCCTAGGAGAGAAATTAACCTACTACACCACGCTGCCGCTGGTCAGACGTGTTGGTATACGGTATTATTTCGAGCTTTCGTTCTCTTGCATAGATGTTATATGCATATTTTATCCTTTAGTCGTATTTTATGATCTCTTCTCGTCTTTTACGGTAAAATAGGGGGTGGTGAATTGTATTCTTACTCCGACACCAGACAGAAGCTTTTGTATTCGTACTCCGTCTATACACGGAAAAGAAACTATAACATAATTATGGGCCAATTAAATAATCAACTAATTAGATCTTATTTATTTTTTACTTGCTGCGTTTGGTTACCTTTATAATTTTAAATATATTATTGAGATTTTAATTAAATTTTGTTTTATTAACGTAAACTGCTGTTGTTTTCTTTCCTAAGTTTTATCTAAACGAGTCTTTTCTAAAACAAAAGGTTTCTTTTTGATCCGATGATATAAAAATTCTAGGTAATATCATGAAACCCTGAATTCGAATCTTTAATCGAACAAAACAATTTATGTTGGATTACTTACAGGTTTCTTACCCTCTGTAAATTCTCAGCAACAAGCCTAAATTTTAAAGCTGTACTCAGTTAGAAGCCAACTCCTCGTACCCGATATGTGGCAGTGTAAATTTTGTGTCAAAAATTAATCATCCACTTACAAATTCATTCATAAATAAATTTAAAAAAAAATATTCAAAAAGAAGAAAAGTAATATTGATCTTTTAGGTCGCTCTAAAGCTTGATTCTGTAATTTTTTTATCTAAGTATAAAGTTAATGGTCTAATTTTACTTAGGATATTTTTTTTATAAACGGCCACCTACACACTAAGGAAATAATCATTGTATTCCGGGGGATTTTACAAACATATAATAATCGCAGACAAATTACACCCAGGCTCAGAACAAAATTTTGCGGATCGCACAAAGTATTGTTCTGCGTAGGAATCGAACCCACAGCACTGGCACGGTAGGTCGGTATTTTAACCGCTACATCATCTGTGCAGTCAAGTAAGTAAGTACTTAGAATCGTTGTTGCTTACATAATGGTAAGTGCAACGGGATATGAAGGTATCTACTAATTTACTCGTACTGATTCACTATCAGCAATACTTACAAAAGTTTATATCCTGATGTGAAAGTTAAGATGTACTAGAGCAAGTGGATGAATTTGTATATCTTGGATGTGGATTTAGCCGAGATGGAAGGTACACCGCTGGTATAGAGCGAAGAGTGAATGCGGGAAATAGAGTGAACGGAGCGTTGGGGCAACTTCTCGGCAGCTACCACCTCAGCCAGAAGGCACGTGTAGCAATACATAACGCAGTGCTTGTCCCAACATTACTGTATGGAAGCGAGAGTTGGGTATGCAGAAAAAAGTATGAAAGTAAAATTAATGCGGTCGAAATGCGATCTCTGCGGAAAATCTGTGGAGTTAGGCTGACCGACCGCATTCGTAACGACGACGTAAGAGAGCGAGTAGGTATGAAAGAGAGTATTGGTGTAAAGATGCGAAAGGGAATGCTCCGATGGTTCGGACATGTGGAAAGAATGCCGAACGAACGTCTGGTTAAGAAGATATACAATGCGAAAGTAGAAGGATGTAGGTACCGAGGGAGACCGAGACTAACCTACCTAGACCAGATAGGTCATGTACTGAAGGAAGGTGGAGTCAAGAGTCTCCGAAACTGGCGAGCGTGTATGAAGAGAATTATGAATGTTGAGGAAGTGAGTGAAGTATGCAGAGATAGAGTTCTCTGGCACTCTGTTCTCTCTGCCTACCCTGCAAGGGATATGGCGTGATGATATGTATGTATGTATGTATGAAAGTTAAGATAGAAAAAATATATTATGTTCATAATTCACTGCTATAATGTATAATGTAATAACTTTAGAATAAAACCATAAAATATTCCCATTGTCAACCTAAAAAACAAATGTTTTGGTATCATAAAAAAAACTTTGTTATACCTTTAGAAACTTTTAAAACAAAAAAAATATGTTGGTAATTTCTTAACATCCACCTGTAGGGAGCGAACATGCGTAAGGGTGCGACCCCTGCCCTTGAACTGGTGACCTTGAACGCGGGTCACTACGATTTATTATTTAACGACACTCGGTGTACTCCACCCCTTATTTAGGGCATCCCTTTTTGTATTTATACAATTTTATTTTTCGACAGTCAAAACATCGGAATTGAATATTAATTATTTGTTTACAAACAAAACTAGTGTGTTATTTTTTTTTAATTAAAATATCCTTTTTTTTTTTTTTTTTTTTTTTGGGGGGTGGGCTACGGTCGGCGCACTCCTCGCACCACTCCATCCGGGGTGACAGAGGGGCGTAAGCGCGCACACCCGTAACCCACCCGTGACGTCGCCTTCGTCGTTGGGCCGACCACCGGAGCAGAGTGACTTGACGTCAGTGGTCGGCCCGACGGAATACCCCTGAGGAGTACCCTCTCCTCGACCGACATCCCCCCCTCGGGTAGGATGTCGGTCTTTCCTCACGCGGTCGGCCTCTCGGCGGGTGACGGACTAATTCCCCGATCCAGTCACCCGCGGCCTCGGCTAGGGCGGCATCAGGCGCAGGTAATCGCGCCTGCGCCGCCCCAGTCGCCGGCGGCGGCTCGCGCCGTCGAGGAGACGCTCCTCGCGCACGCGCTCCGCCGCCTCCTTCCGCGAGACTACTGCCTCGCAGAAGGTTGCGACCGCGTCCCAGTTCCTGACGCTGTCGAGCATCGCCCTGGCGATGGTCGGCAGCGTCAGGTCGGCACCGATGATTGCGACGAGTTCACGACGCTGCTCTGCCCAAGCGGCACAAACCTCGAGCGTATGCTGCGCCGTGTCTTCGTCGCAATCGCAGTGGTGGCAGGACGGTGTACTCTCCCTCCTGACGACCTTGTGCAGGTATTTGGCGAAGCATCCATGCCCCGTCAAAACCTGCACCAGTCGGAAGGAGAGCACCCCGTGCCGCCGTTCCAACCACTGCATCAGCACCGGCCGGAAGGCCTCTACGGTCCGCACACCGAACCGAGGCCTCTCCAGCCGGACTGCCCAACGGGCAATGACATCTAGGCGGGCGTCAACGCGCCAGGCGGTGAGTTCCCTCAAAGAGACCACACCGCCCTCCGCGCGCACCCCCGACACCCGCCGATACAAATCGGCGAGCATTTCCGCCTCCAGGTCCCACGGGGGACTCCCGGCCAACAGGCACGCTGCCTCCGTCGCCACCGTGCGGTACCCGCGTATAATTAAAATATCCTAATTAAACTGCAGATATAATTAACAATTTCGTAATCAATTTTGTCTAAAACTAAATTTTTCATATGGTGACGAAGTAAGAATGCAATTCGCCACCCTCTTTCTTGTTAGTAGGTATTATAAAAGATGACTAAGAAATATTATGGTATATATGGGTTTAAACAAGGAAAAAGAAAACTCCAAATAAAACCCTATACAAATCAATCTGATTAACGTGATATAGTAAATTAATTTCCCTCCTTTTGTAGCGAAGGCTGGAGCCAAGTAGTGAAACGTAAATAAGCTGAGACGATGATGGTGAAGAAGATTGAATTTTTGCTTGCAATATGTATATACAATTTATTACAAGTACACCAAGGATGTAGGTACGGGGGAGACCGAGACTCACCTACCTAGACCAGATTGGTCACGTACTGAAGGTAGGTGGAGTCAAGAGTCTCCGAAACTGGCGAGCGTGTATGAAGAGAATTATGAATGTTGAGGAAGCGAGTGGAGTATGCAAGGATAGAGTTCTCTGGCACTCTGTTCTCTCTGCCTACCCTGCAAGGGATATGGCGTGATGATATGTATGTATGTATGTATGTACCACAATACGATCCATAAAAATTAAATACATATCTTATTCCTTAAGCCTTTTTTTTTTTTGGTGGACTATGGATGCGTCTCGCCCCGCCAGATTGGTCCGTGGTGACGGAAAGGCGGCGCGTGACCCCATAGACCCACCGTAAAAATCCTCTCCCTTCGCCGTGCGAGCGGGCCACCGGGACCCAATTTTTAACTTCGGTGGCCCGCCCGGCGGTTTACCCTCGCGGGTTCCTCTCGTCGACGCCCCGACAGATTTTGCCGTCGGGGCGTCGCCCTCGCGACAGCCGGCAGCGTCAGGTCGGCACCGATAACAGCGACGTGATCACGGTGCTGCCCGTCCCAGCTCGGACACACCTCAAGCGTGTGTTGCGCCGTGTCCTCGCCGCTGCTGCAATGGTGGCAGGCTGGAGTCCATTCCCTATAAACCGAAGCACCCGTGACCCGACAATACCTGCACCAGCTGAAAGGAGAGGACTCCGAGCCGCCGTGCCATCCACTCCATCAGTACGGGCCGGAGGGCCTCAACGGTCACAACACCGTGCCTAGGCCTCTCCAGCCGCGTAGCCCAACGGGCGATGACGTCTCGGCGGGCGTCTACGCGCCAGGTGGCTATCTCGCTCAACGATGGGGAGCCACCTGCTTCGCGCGCTGTGATAACCCGCCGGTAGAGGTTGGAGAGCATCTCCGCCTCTAGGTCCCACGGGGGTGTCTCGGCCAATAGGCACGCCGCCTCTGTCGACACCATGCGGTAGCCGCGAACGGCTCTGACCGCCATGGCTCTCTGTGGCCTCCACAGAACCGCCCTGAGTTGGGCGTTCAGAGCCCTCGCCCACACGGGTGCGCCGTACATGGCCATTGAGCGGATCACCCCCGCACACAGCCGTCGGCCCTCGAAGCTGGGTCCGCCCACGTTCGGCATGAGTCGAGAAAGGGCGGACGCCGCGCCGACCAGCCGGGGAGCAATTTGTCGGAAATGCTCCCGGAACCACCATCGCCCGTCGAGCACCAGACCCAAGTACCTCATATGGGCCTGGATACTGATGTGGATGGAGTTGACGACTAACGAGGCGCCGATGGGCAGCCTCACACGGGTCCCATAGAATAGTAGGGCCTCCGTCTTGTTTAGGGCCACCCTGAGCCCCAGCGCCTCGATTCGCCTGACCATCTCCTCGGTGCCGAGAGTGGCCTGGCTCATCTTATTCCTTAAGCCTGGGCCTTACGTAAAAACTATTTTTACAAATTATTTCTGGTATTTACGCGAGTATTACACATTTGAAATAAAACTATTTTTGCAGATACTACCGCGTTCGTATTTGATTTTGAGTTTCCCGACGTTTTGAACACTTTACAACGTTCATGGTCACGGGAGGGCTGAGGAGTTTTACAAATTCTATATTATTTTAATTCGTTTTTACTATCATTTCATTTTGGATACTTTACATCATTCATGGTCGAAGGATAACTAAACCTTTTTAATATCCACCTAAAGATATCCACATCTAACCACTACAATAATAGTTAATAAGAAAAACTCTTTTTTTCCTCGCAAATAACCATTTATTATGTGTTTTATTATTCTTATTTCTTTTGACAAATACACTACACTAATCTCTTAAATTATCTGAAATTTAATAAGAATTTATTTTATTAGATGATGTTTTAAAACAAATTCTTATAGTGGCAAACGAGCAAGCAGCGCACATGATGGTAAGCTTTACTGCCGCTCAGTAAAGCTTACCATCATTACACCATCATTACCTCGGACCTTTGCAATACCAGATACCTCTAACCTCTCTGAGTTAGGTCGCTGCCTATCACTGAACACCCCAAATCCATCTATAAATTTCGGCTGCCGGCTCTCTCGTTCACCGAACAAAGCGCAACAGCACATTGCTACTGCTCGATATTCTGTGAGAGTGTGGTACTACCAGGGACAGACAATACAGAATATTCTCAACAGTGCAGCCCTACCACTAAAATTTCATTCATTTCGCATAATCTAATAACAATACAAATTAATTCCATACGTTAAGAGTCACATCACTATTAAAGCTCAACACGGCGTGTAATACAATCGGTCACAACACTAGCCAACATATGCAAACCATAAAGAATAGATACCCTCTCACTATCATAGACAACCCTCTATTTACTCGTAGCACTATTGGCGTAGCAAATCGTTGTGGTCATCGTTGTAAGCCATTGACTAATAGAAAAGGGTGGAAAAATTACGATCACTTAAATAAAATCTAGTTAAAAAATATTTTATTAGTACGCACAGACTATTTTGAAAATCTTTTGTTTGATTTAATAATTATTGAATAAGATATAATGGAGGATAATTTATAATAAAATCTAATTAAAATCAAATAATTTATTACGCACAAGGTCTGTGAGAGCAATTACATTGTTACATACATATCATCACGCCATATCCCTTGCAGGCAGGCAGAACAGAGTGCCAGAGAACTCTATCCTTGCATACCTCACTCGCATTCTCAACGTTCATAATTCTCTTCATACACGCTCACCGGTTTTGGAGACTCTTGACTACACCTTTCTTCAGTATGTGACCAATCTGGTCTAGGTAGGTATAGTCTCGGTCTCCCCCGGTACCTACATCCTTCCACTTTCGCATCTACATTGTTAATTTTCAATTTTGCCTAAAATTAATCCAATAATCTACCCCCGAAAAGAAACACAACTACAATCTGAGAATTTCCGGCAAGAATTTCAGCACGCTCTTCTTCTTTTTTTTTAATTGGTTATTATATTAGCTACTTCATCATCATTCTCCTACTCTTATCTCAATTAAACCGCCAGCCGCCTGCCAGACGCCTGCCAGACGTCAACCCTTCTTGGGAATGTAATTGTTGACCAAACCAAAAAGTTAAAGTTTTCCAGGAGGAAACTACTGGAACTAACTCCTTACGCCTGGTGATACCTAACCCGATTTTGGACTCATACGAAAAATTAAATGGCAGTGAAATAAATTTCTTAACCGGTTAACCCCTGTAATATTTAATAAGCATTAATATATCATCATCATCATCGCAGCCCACAGACGTCCCACTGTTGGGCCCGGGCCTCCTCCGTAATAGGAGGGAAATTAACCTACAATACCGCGCTGGTCAGACGTATTGGTATAGGGTTTCGTTTCGAGTTTTTCTTGTCTCGCATAGATGTTATATGCTTTTTATATCCCTTAGTCGTCTCGTACGATCACCCACGGTTAAGATATGGGGTGGTGAATAATATTCTTACTCCGTCACCATACGGCAAATTATTATATAGCAGACTAATAAGCAAATTGCTGGAGATAAATACATAGATATACCGCTGATATGACTACTAGACATAAGACACCATGTTGTTTTACTACTGGGCGATGTGTAGCTAAACATACATCATCTACAGTCTGAACCATAGATTGCTAGATAAAAATGAAGAGCAATAAAATTGTTAAATATAAAACGTTTCAATATATCGGACTCTGCAATATTGCCCCCTTTAAAACTTCCTCTCAACTCGGCATTGTCAAATGCACTCAACATGACACAGGAAATAATCGGATAACTAGATTCATCCCCTAAGCTTAAACAGAGGGTGTAATCTAGCCCTACTCGTTCTAAATAGCCCCCTTTGTTTGTAACTGCAAGTTCTATTTAAAAAGTATTTTATAAACAACATACATTAAAAAAAATGGTACAATTGTAGTCTATATTTATTAAGTGTGCTAAAGGTGTAACGTAATTCAGCCTTTTGCCGTCGCCGCCATTCATATATCGTCACAAAGCGCGTTCTTGTAAAGCTCGCATCCAACGACTGCTAGCAAGTCGTTGGTCCACTTTGTGGCGGGGAGGCAAGAAACATATGTAACAAATTACATTTACAATAATATATATCGAATATATTAGATATTATCCACAGCATTAAATCGACTTCCAAAAAGAAGGAGGAGGTGATTATAGAATGATTTCTGATTTTTAGGCGATTTTTTAAGGATTTTATTGCAGTTGTATTTGATTTTTAATTTCACAGGAGGACACTTCATTGACTGCCCGTGACTATAAGCGCGGAAAAGTATTTAGAAAATTATAAAATTAAAAATCAGGCAGAAAGATATAAAGTTATAATTCAATTATAAATATATTTCTATTACTACAAAATCTGTTGCTAAACTACTCAATTTAACAGACTAAACAAAAGTCGTAGACAATTCGATACTATAAACTGAAAACCATAAAGATTACAACTTCGTTGACGTGCCGTAAGAAATAAAGCAATGTATATAAAGAAGCAATAAATAGTCTATGGATGGTCTGGAGGCTCCAAGTTATTATTTATCTGTGGAGCGGCACGTGACATCGCGTGCGACAAAATAGCGTAATACTGATAGCGGGAAGCGGTTAACAAGCGCCCACACAGTAAGAAAAAAGGAAAATAAAAAGTCATCCATAGATAGTAAAAATTTAAAGTGCAATTTCAATCAAGAGTTATCTATTCAATTGAATACATAAATATACTTAACATAGGTGGACAAGTGATTATACTCTACCTAAAAGTAATAATTTAATCCATTAGAACAGTTTTGCATCTTGATAATTCTAATTATTATTATTTGCGATTTGAGATTTCACTTCTTCTCTGCTTCTCATCTCTCTATTATGTATCGGCCTCTTCCAAATGAGAGAAACCAGCAAAGACTGGACTTCTATACTAGTAGGAACATGGCCAGATTGCTATCTAAGGCGTGTTTGTGGCAACTGCTGGTCGAGATCGCCCAACGAAATGCACAATGAATTTTAGATTGATGTCTACCAGAAGGAGTGTTTATGGCTCCAACTATCTCACCCAACGAAGGGCACTGTGAACTGTGAGTGTGATACTACATCTAACTAGCCGCCACAAGTGTAACTACAAATAGAACTACCAGCAGCTTAGCTCTAGCACTAAAAATGAATTAAAAAGTAGAAGCTAAGGTATTAAGGTGTGTTCTAATAGTTTATTGAAGAAATGGTAAATAGTACACAACAAAAAGGGTTCATTGCATGAATATATTATTTCGAGTTCAACATAGTGTAACAAATGACTCATTTATAAATCTGTATTTTCCACTGGATAGTGAAAGCCTCATTAACATCGGGTCCTTCCCGAACTGGTTAGATAAACTGACTGAATATTATTCTCAATTTTCCTGTTCTTAGAATCTCTTCTTACGTCGTTTTATCGCGTCTTATGACATCTGCGTAAAAGGGTAAAGATGTTTCCTAGTGAGTCGCCATTTTTAACATCTTCACTGATTCGAATTTGATTTTATTTTATTAATTAAATTCATATCAATAGTAACAGTAGTTAACATTCTATTGAAATACTTAATCTCAGTTTATGGGACAAATAGTTAAATGATATTTCACTGAAATATTAACATTATACATTCTGATGCATTCACAAAACTAAGATAATTAATAAAATAAAAAGTAAAGAAGAACCATCACTTATAAATTTCTCTTCAAAAAAACTCTACTAAGCTCGTTCATATGGCAATTGAAATTAAACCTCATTAAGAACTATATCGTGTTATAATAGCATGTGATCGAATAAAATATTTTCTTCGTACTTAATGTTCATGAATGATTATCAATCGGCAATCGTATCTCATAGTAACTTACCGATCACTAATTACATTAATATGCATTTACACATTAAAAAGATTAATATTAATCATGATTACACTTTTTATTGACACTAAGCAGTGATGTTACCATACTGTTGACAGTTTTCTGTCAACAGCCGCGGGCCGATCCATCCGAGATAACACTACACTCTCTCACAAAAAATCAACGTCTGAGCGGTGGCAATGCGTTATTGCGCTTTATTTAGCGACCGAGGGAGCCGAAAGCCCAACTTTCTGGGTGCATTACTCTTAGTATTGCAAAGTTGAATCATGAGCGGCAGTAACACTTACCATCAAGTGCGCTGCTTGCTTATTAGCCAATATAAACAATAAAATAAAAACTTAAGTTACTATCGCAACTTAATACACACTTTCAATTGAAACTGAATATTGTGCTTTAATTGAAAGCATAAATACTTTGATATTAGCTAAAAGTAAGCCATTTAAAAATAGCTAACTAATTGAAATAGCAAAAATTAAAATACATTTTCGAAAATTATAAGATTACGGTTTTTACGTGTTTCAAATCAGTTCACAGTCTCAGTTTAGTAATACATATGAAACATCTTGTTAAGGCATAAATAATTAGAAAGTAACAAACGTATTCTATGCTCTAGTTATCTTTATGCATTCGAATTGTATTTATAACACTTGATTCTTTTAATAACATCTGCAAAGGAAATCTATATTTAATTATAATTAAACTATTCAAATTATTATCATTACGAATTCGATCGTTATCTCCCGTGATCATGAATGCTGTAAAGTGTTCGAAATGTCGGGAAATTAAAATACAAACGCAATAGAATCCGTAAAAGTAGTTTTATTTCAAATGTGTAATACTCGCGTAAACATTAGAAGTCATTATTATCTTTAAATTATAGCAAACAGACCTCTGAAAAGGCAATTTTGTTTAAATAAATCGGGCGCAAAGATGGCGTAGCTGTTAAGTTACCGATCTACCGTGTCAGGTGCATTACTTCTTAAGTGCGAAGTATTAAAAAGAAATAAAAAAGTAATGTTGTACGCTGATATGATAAACGTTAGATGCTGCTATGCTATATTAATATATGATATATTAATATTTTAAATAAATCCTCATACTAGCCATATTTTATTATATAATAAGAAAAGAATAATATTTCCTTTTCATATAGGTAATGGTACAAATATATTTTTTAAGATGTACTAAATTTTTCTTTTGTAGAAAATTTTACGCACAAATAATGAAATAACACAAATTAACCTCAAGCTCAAAACAATCATGCGCAGATTTTATATAACAGTAGTGTAAAGATAGATCTTGATAATCATCTCAGGGTTAGAACCCGAGACAGTCGACTAATTTGATGAATGATTCACAAATGACTATCAAGTCTCTCGCGATATATAGCTCGTGACACATTTATTTTTTAATTCGGGACCTTTTCTTGAAGAAAATAAAAATATACCAAATTAGTTTGACTTATTTATTTTATCTGTACCAATACATATCAACGCTAGAAAGAATAAACGTTAAATTAGGACCACGCTATTGACAGTTCTCTGTATACAGCCGCGGGCCGGTTCGTCCGGGGTAGTACCACACTCTCGTAGAAGATAGACGTCTGAGTAATGGCAATATGCTATTGCGCTTCGTTCGGTGAGCGCGAGAGCCGGAAGCCCAACTGGGTGGGTTCGAGGTTTGTAATGGAAGGCAGCGGCCTAGCTATACCCTTGGTATAGCAAAGGTCCATAGGCAGCAGTGACACTTCTTCTTCTTATTATTTTTATGTATTAGCAATCAGCTACTTAAATGAGCCATTGTTGCCAGTGTCGAGTTATAATTATCTTCAAGTTTTTAGTGTCCTCAGATTAGTCATGTCCGTCAGTAAGTCAAATTGTCGCCATCAACAGTGCTATGGCCACACTGTTAATGGTATCTTGTGAGAATTTTGTTGAAAAACGAAAACGTTGTAAAGCACTTTTATATGATATTCACTACATCTCAGCAGTTCCGTCACATCACATTACATAAAATGCCATCAAAATTATCTAATATAACACGTTAAAACACTAAGATATCGAATATAATACAAGAGCACCACATGACGTTTTAGATTCCCGCCAAAAACTCTCCAGTGATCACTTATCACTTATCATCAGGTGTGCTGCTTGCTCGTTTGCCACCATAAGCAATAAAAAAAAATATACTAAAATAACAAGTCCCTTTTATTTTTTTAATTAAACCTTTTACTTTCATATTTGCAAATCTAAAGTTGTCGTTAACTTTAGATTAACAATTTTGTTTTAATTTTTTTTCACATATTTATTTATCGCTACCTCTTATCCGTATAATACAGTGAGACGTAAGCTATATAAATTTTACAGTGCTAAAGTTCGCGAGGTAGCTACATATCTATGCGATTTGTATCTATATATATACTGTAGTGTTTTCTTGTGATATGACGAGTTTTATTACCGCGTCGGGTCTGTGGTGTAGACGGATACTAAATGACAGTGATGACGTAGGCAATTTTAAAATCAAATAAAAGTGATAAATATTTATTATATACTAGCTTCTGCCCGCGGCTTCGCCCGCGTAAAAGATTACTTTCCTAAAGTTTTTTATCTCCCATTTTTATTTTCCTCCTTAAGGGTAATTTTTTTACAAAATTTTAATGTGTTATTTATTTATATCTAATCAATAGCCTAAAAACAGGTTTCAAGCTTCTGGCTTTAAAAATGACGATACTTCCTTACAACTTTTCATCCCACTTTACAACCCTTTTTTTGCATTAAAAAGTAGCCTATGTCCTTTATCAGGCTCTAGACTATCTGTGTACCACATTTCATTTAGATTGGTTCAGTAGTTTTGGCGTGAAAGAACGACAGACAAACAGACAGACAGAGTTACTTTCGCATTAATAATATTAGTAAGGATTAAATATAAAAAACAGTTACATAAAATACATTGGATTAAAGTGGGCCCTAAAAGTAGGCCTCATGAATAAGCTCAATGTCACTCAGCGGGTTATGCTCAGGGTTTCTTTGCGAGATCAAATCTGTGTGTGGTAGCGGCTATGGCTACCAACCCTTACTTAGCTCGTGGATGTCGTAAAAGACGACTAAGAGCCTTATAACTACCTGGGCCAAGTCCATCTGATGCCGTTTGGTCAACAATTACATTCCCAAGGAGGGTTGACGTCTGGCAGGCGACCGGTCATAAAACTATTGCCAATAATTTTTCCAATATGTACTATGAAAGAAGAGTGTATATTGTATCGACCCCAAGTAATTGAGAAAATATAATAGTAAAAGAATGATGACTTTACATATTCCAGAGGGTACATAAACACGTCTGATGTGTGATTCTTGTGATTGTAAGACCAGTCATTATGATAGCGTCTTTTTATAAAAACCACATCATAAATAAGGAATAAATCCGTGTGGTGACGTAGTAAGAATACAATTCACCATCCCCTATTTTACCCGTGGGTGATCAAAAGAGACGACTAAGGGATATAAAACGCATATAACATATATTCAAGAGAAGGAAAACGCGAAACAAAACCTTATACCAATACGTCTGACCACCAAGTATAGTAGGTCATTTTCCCTTCCAAATCTTGTGTCACTTCACAAATATACAACTAACGGCTTCAAATCACACCCAGACTTAATTATTTAGATGAATATTTTTTTTTAAACCCGTATATTGTGGAGGATTTTACAAACATGAAAATCAACAGACACAAATTAGACTTAGATTGAAAACAATCACTTGTCGATCACTCTAATAATTGTCCTACATGGAAATCAAACCATTGCGGTAGGTCGCGTACTTAGATTAATAAGCCATCTGTAAATTCTCAAGCATATGTTACTGAAAGGAAATGAACTTTATATGAAATAATGGGTGTATACTATATAAGTGGCACAATCTGTCTGCGTGTCTGGCGAATTGATGTCAAGTGGTATCATACTTACGTAACTGTCAGCTACGGTCAATGTCGTTGCACCCGCTGCAATACGCATACTGGACCCTCGAGTCTTTTAATCAACTGACACTTAAAAATCTAAAAGCTTAGAAAAATTAATACTTATTTTATGGAAATTCTAATAATAGTATAAGAATTATTAAAAAAAGAGATACATACATACATATCATCACGCCATATCCCTTGCAGGGTAGGCAGAGAGAACAGAGTGCCAGAGAACTCTATCTTTGCATACTTCACTCGCTTCCTCAACATTGATAATTCTCTTCATACACGCTCGCCGGTTTCGGAGACTCTTGACTCCACCTTCCTTCAGTACATGACCGATCTGGTCTAGCTAGGTTAGTCTCAGTCTGCCCCGGTACCTACATCCTTCCACTTTCGCATTGTATATCTTCTTAACCAGACGTTCGTTCGGCATTCTTTCCACATGTCCGAACCATCGGAGCATTCCCTTTCTCATCTTTACACCAAAAAAAAAAAGAGATCTCCTTAAAAATAAAGCTCCATAATTCTATATAAATAAGATTTAATCGTTAAAATATACGCGTAATTTCTGTACGAGAGTACACCAAATTGGATAATTCTTTTTTTTTTATATTCGTTATTGCCAGGACAAGGTTTGTACAAAAGAAAATTTAAACAATCTAGCTGATTTTAAAAAAAGAATCTCGTAATACGTAGAGTAATGCGATAAAAGCTGTGAGAGATTTTCAATATATTGACAGATTGAAGTATCAATAAATGAGCCGGCAGTTGCCAACTATATTATTTAATTTTTGATTCAAATTCATTTGTATAAATAAATTTATACATAGTATAAAACAAAGTCGCAAAAGATTTTAATACGGTTTTCATCAAAACACAGAGCGATTCAAGAAGATCTAAATACTATATACATGTATATTATATTAGTGTAAAGACTAGAATTTAAAAGATTTATAGTGTGGTGTCGTAAAAAAACAAATTGTTGTGCGCTTACATTGCAAAAGGTGACTAAACATTATGAGATTGATCAAAATAACATTATTTGAAACTGTATATCATAAAAATATCTACAAAGAGTCTGCGATATTTTTTTTTTCAATATACACTCACTTTGTCTGTGTTTTTCACCCATTTTGGAATTGAATTTCGTAAAATTTCTCAGTGAATTTCTGCATAACTAAAAGAAAACTTACAACCAAAATTTTATGTTTCTAGTTCTAGTTTGGCGCATCGTTGAAGAATTAATCAATTAGCTTCTTTATGTATATATAGATAAGTAATTGATTAATTAATAATTAATTTATAATTGGTAGGCAGCGACCTGGCTATACCCTTGGTATTGCAAAGCTCCATGGGCGGCAGTGACACTTACCATCAGGTGTGCTGCTTGCTCGTTTGCTTATGGCGGCAATAAATACAAATTAAAAACACTAATATACTATAAAACAATAAAAATACAAGTTAATGAAGTATAAAAAGAACGGCCAAAGGATAGCCTTTCGCCTTCATTGTAAAATCAAATACATTATACATAATAAATACTAGCTTTTGCCCGCAGCTTCGCCCGCGTAAAAGGTTACTTTCCTAAAGATTTCATCCCCTATTTTTATTATACCCCTTAAGAGTATATTTTTTTTTAAATTTTAATGTCATATTTATTTATATCTAATCAATAGCCTAAAAATAAGTTTCAAGCTTCTGGCTTTAAAAATGACGATACTTCCTTACAACTTTTCATCCCCCTTTACAATCCTTATTTTGCAATAAAAAGTAGCCTATGTCCTTTATCAGGTTTTAGACTATCTGTGTACCAAACTTCATTTAGATTGGTTTAGTAGTTTTAGCGTGAAAGAGCGACAGACAGAGTTACATTCGCATTTATAATATTAGTAAGGTTTGTATTATACAAAAAAATACACATTTACAAAGTACTACAAATTGAAACAATAAAAACAGTTAAAAATATATATATTATTTACTTTCTAATTTACCGAATCAAATAAAAGTTTTTTTTTTATGTAATACCTATGTTGTCAACAAGCAATTATATCATGTTCAAAGGCCGTTTGAATTATTATCCAGATAAAATCTAATCCGTTTTATTACATTCTTTTTTTTTTTTTTTTTTTTTTTTTTTGGGGGCGGGTTACGGTCGGCACACTCCTCGCACCACTCCGTCCGGGGTGACAGAGGGCGTAAGCATGCACACCCGTAACCCACCCGTGACGTCGCCTTCGTCGTTGGGCCAACCACCGGAGCAGAGTGACTTGACGTCAGTGGTTGGCCCGACGGAATACCCCTGAGGAGTACCCTCTCCAACAGTTTTATTACATTCTGCGTAAATATGACAAATATTTCAGTTATTTAGATAAAAAGTTAATAAAAATCTTGTAAAATTTATAATTCTATTCTGTTATATATAAAATAGATATAGATATTTATCGCGCTATATATATAGCTTTGCCAGCTTAAATTGCTTGATTGTCGTCATTTTGAACCTTGACGTCAATATTTTTTTTTATTATGCCTTTTTTATATGCCTTATATTAAAATAATATCATATTACAATGATTATTTTAAGCAGTGTGGTAGCGGCTACGAATACTACCAATCCTTACTTTACTCGTGGATGTCGTAAAATACGATTAAGAGCCTTATAAGGAGCTGGGCCAAATCCATGTAATGCCGTTTGGTCAACAATTGCATTCCCAAGGAGGGTTGACGTCTGGCAGGCGGCCGGTCATAAAACTATTGCCAATAACTTTTACAATATGTGCTATGAAAGAAGAGTACATATTGTATCGACCCCAAGTAATTGGGATAAGAGTAGGAGAATGATAATCTTAGTGTTTTAACGTGTTATATTAAATAATTTTGATGGCATATTGTGTAATATGATGCGGATGAACTGCTAGGGTGAATATGATATAAAAGTACTTTTTAAAATATTTTCGTTTTCCACCAAAATTTTCAGAAGGTGCCATTAATAATATGACCATAGCACTATTGATGGCAATGATTATACTTACTGACGGGCAAAGACTAATTTGAAGAAATGAAAGATGTAAAGAATTTAATAATTTGTTACTCGATACTGGCAACAATGGGCTTATATTAGTAGCTGATTGCCAATAAATCATGGAGACTAGAGTAAGGAGTACCATCTTGTATGGGGGATTAGTAAAAAAGTGTCCACTTGTAAACAGCAAATTATTGTTCGAACACTCACCGAAATAGCGCTAGTGTAGCAAGTGGAAATGATATGAATGTAGCAGTAATAAACAGAGTGAAGTGTGCTGAGTTACGTAGTCAACTGTGATTTGATAAATAATAACCTATGAACCTATGAAATTTGTGGCGCTCTTTTTAAAATGCTTCCACTTGCTACTATAGCGCCACCTTAATTTGCTCCCGTTCATTGGACACTTCTTAATACACTGAGATGGTACTCCTTACTCTAGTCTCCATGCAATAAATGAAAGATCAAAGAAGGACGCAGTCAAGATACAGTCGATTTTTGAGAAGAGTAAAAAAATCCCCACATTATCTATTGATTGACCTATACAATATGCATAAATGTTGCAAAAACCCTGACCTCTGCGCGCACGCAAGTGGTTCAATTGTCGCGCCGGACATGACGTCACGCACGCACTTCCTCTCACTAATTACATGCGTCTGTGACCGCGACATCCTGAAGGGTGCAACTAAATGTATCACTTGTTTCGTATTCGTTTTTTTAAATATAGTATTCGATTAATGGCTGACTTAAATGTCAGTTTACGTTTTTCATGTTAATATATTTTTCATTCGTCATCATCATCTCAGCCCATATATGTCCCACTGTTGGGCTCGGGCCTCCTCCGTAATGGGAGGGAAAATAACCTACTATACCACGCTGGTCAGACGTGTTGGTATAGAGTTTTGTTTCGAGTTTTCTTCTCTCGCATAGATGTTATATGCGTTTTACATCCCTCAGTCGTCTCGTACGATCACCCACGGGTAAGATATGCGGTGGTGAATAGCAATTTACAATACGGTCATAAAACTATTGCCAATAACTTTTGTAATATATGGGAGAAGAGTATAGGTATATTGTGTCAACCACATATAATTGGAATAATGGTGATGATACATCGAAATAACAATAGCCGCGTGACAATAACTACCATAGAAAAGGAATTAAAATATAAATCAACACAGCTTCCTTTGCCGCCTATATCGTAAAAAAATGACCAAAGATGCACTTAATACCGCCAAAATAGAAAGAAATTTTTAAATAAACGATTGTATCAACCTGATTGATCAGCGTGGAATTGTATATTCTATAATCCATGACGACAATTATATGATATATGGCCTAAAAAGAAACAAAAAGAACAAATTATGCTTTGACCGTCGTGTTATTCTGCCAAACAGAACAAAAATATTTCTAGTAGGTATTTTATGAAATGCATTGTAGAATATCTAAAAACCATATTATAGTAAGGTGTAAGCTGCAATGGATAGTGTCACGTTCAGCCCTTTTAAGTTCCTCTTCAGTTCACTGCATTTAGCAGTACGTATTTTCTTCCTTTGCTCGTGTAATGATAGTCGTTAAAAAAAAATAAAGTGATATTAACATGACAGTAGATTCTTTTTTTCAATCGTTCTTATGGATGTTAATGTACATAGATATGTGTAAATGCTGTGCAGTTGGTATTCTACAATTAAGGTTAGGACGAAAATTTATATCAAATCAGCGTTTCAAAATCTTAATGTTCAATTACCGGCTATTAAATTTAAATATTTTTGTTGTTACTAAACTCTATATTTAGTACAATAATTACTCATTTTGAGTAATAAATTACAACCAGACAGTTCTTTAAAAATAAAAATAGATCTCAAAAACTAATCTTCATTAAGGAACTGACGCTCAAAATCCAAGCTGAAGAGGCCTTACAGTACCGCAGTGCCGAAACCATGGTATGGCAACACTGAAAAATGCATTCGTAAGACAAAAGCAGGCTATTACCGCCCCAGGATTAGCCCTATTGACACTACGTTACCAATTAAAAAGGGAGGGGTGCCTTTTCGTCTCGGTTTTTTTCAGCAGACGGTTTTTCAGGCCGCGGGCGTACACCCCCAGCTTTCTCCCTAACCCCCCCGTGGCTGTACAGAAAAATCAATAACGCAGCACTTTTTTCCGCGCGTAAAGCATGCACCGACACGGTGGAGGTCTGTGTGTGTCCAAGCCACGCACACATGCGCCTGTTGCATTGGGTTGCCAACATTTTTTCCTATTCGAATTAAAATTTTCTCATAACGTGGATGTCCCAGCAACCCTACTGTTACATATATAATTTTTGACTGAACTTTAAACAAGAAGGTGCTCCAAAGAATAAAAATCTCTTCCAATTGATTTATAAGTCATTGCTGATTATTAACCTGTAGACATACTTACAAAATTATTACATTATTTATAAGCGCTATCGCTTAAATTAAGTTGATCTGTATGACAAATATTAAAAAAAAATACTTTTATACAATGACGTAACTAGTGACGCAAAATACAAGGCTATATTTTATCTGTGTATGACAAATAGAATCACAGAACATGAAAGCTTTTAATTATTTTTTTATACTATACGTGACGTTTCGAACTGGGCTTTCGAAAAAGGCTGTGTGGTAGCGGCTACGAATACTACCAACCCTTACTTTGCTCGTGGATGTCGTAAAAGATGACTAAGAGCCTTATAACGACCTGGGCTAACTCCATCTGATGCCGTTTGGTCAACAATTACATTCCCAAGGAGGGTTGACGTCTGGCAGGCGGCCGGTCATAAAACTATTGTCAATAACTTTTATAATATGTACTATGAAAGAAGAGTACATATTGTATCGACCCCAAGTAATTGGGATAAGAGTAGGAGAATGAATGGACGTGACGTTTCGAACATTTTCCAGCATTTTTGGTCACTCGAGGATCTCCCTTAACCGTTGTGAAAATACATTATTAATCCTAATAATATCAGAAATAGGCTTAAGAATTTCCAAGTAGCAATACTGAAAATTTATTTTCAAACATATTAACAGCCTTTTGTGCCTAATTCTCTACAAGAAGATCAACATAACTTGTATTCTTAAACGGGTTGATGTAAAATGAGAAGTAGATATCATCTGCTGTTTTCTTACTCAATAGTAAGAAAACAGCAGATGTTTTTATATAGCTAGATAGGGTCTTATTGTGAGTCTTCTATTTTACAAAGGCATACGTCTGTGCTACGACCTTGTATGTGGATTGAATAGCGTCGCTTCCGTCTTTAGTTACGTACGACTCATTCGTTAATATCATTGAATAATAATAAAAGCTTTTTAGTATATACGCCAGAATCCGGAGCTTAGCATTTGCATAGATTCCCAACTCTTGGTTCGCGACAACCGCACAACACTAATTGCTAACGCAGACTAACGTAAAAAAAGCATCACATTTAAAAAAGGAACACTGCACATTTTTATTTCGCATTCGCAATGACAGCGTTGCGTTCGTCCTGCTCTCGCGCCATTGTTACTAGGCACTCGTCACCATTCCATCTTTGTCTATCGCGCACATTTTTTTAAACGTGCAAAAATATAAAAACGCCAAATCGCGAGTGTAGTGGGGTAGCCGCGCTGCATTTGTGTGTGTCGTTGCGATAATATTTGTTTTAGGGCTTTGGCCCGATCATAAGTCAATACGTGTGCCGAGTTTTGCAAGCTTACCTATAGAGAAGTTCTTAAAAGCTAACAGCAAGAACTTTTATACGTAAACAACATGATATACTCGCAAATGCAAGGGAAATTGACTATCTATTTCCTATCATAGCACAGACAACGGTATAAATAATAGAAAATGCAATATTTATTTGAAAAGAACTCTTACCTCCCTCGAAAACTCAAAACCTTTTATTTTCCATCGTACAAAAGTTTATGTCAATGACACTGTCCAAATCTATTTTCGTTAGATAGTAAAAATAAACAACCCGTACACCTTTCTCTGCACCTTTCACCTGCTTACAATTAGCGCTCTGTTAATCATAAGATAACAAGTCCAGACTACTTTTTTCTTACTTGCCAAATTGGACTAAGTCGATTAATCGAAGTAGACCACTGGTGTAGGCAATTTGGTGGTAGGGCTGTCGAACTCTTCAAACTCGCCTGAACTATGATAAAAGATTTCGGAATGTTTGACTGATGGTCCACTTTGTTTTGCCTAAGACATTTAATTTAAATAAGCCTTCTGCAATTTAAATTTTAAAATATATGTATTACATTTGTTTGGATGGATGTATTCTGAGAATTAAGATGGAACACGAAAACATAACACTGTTTTATGATTGTCACTACACTTTAGCACTTCCTCTGCATTTTACATAATTAATCAATATAACATATTTTAGTGTTAAAACACTGTATTAAAACACTAAAATATGAAAAGACCACGACATAAGATTTTCACGTGCCCATCAAAACTTAATATAATATATATATTTACATAAACTATAAAACATAGGTGTTGATATAAATATTACTAGTTGTTTTTACCTCACTAGTTTAGTAACTTCGTTATACTTCGGCCGTTGTGTACTATTACCGTATTACTTTCATAGCCATTGTATTAATATTGTAGTTACCATTAGGTAATTATCGTCACATATATACTTACATACTGTAAGTTGTTCTATAATTTCTTTGCCTGAATAAAATAATTTGAGCGCGAAAACAACGGTTCCTGTCATAGACGACATGTTAATAGACACCATTAAAACCAAAGACAATGACTGTGATTATTATTATTGTTTACACAACGATTCTTGCGCTATATTTTTTTATGATCTAATGTGAACCAGAAAGGTTTTTTTGTATACAAATAATCTACAGCAAAACTCATATGTGTTATTTAAAATGAAACATCATTAATCACTAAACAAAATATGTCTACTTCTATTTTAATTAAGTTCGTATTTGACTATCTACTAACCCACAGATAACATAATTTTAGATGGTTTAATTAATCTATCTATAGTTCATCTAATCTAAGAAGTGCATTTTGACGTTTTACATTTTTTAATACACAATAACCTCAGTCAAACGTATACATATGATTGTAAACACTAACTCTGAAATTTTAAACAACTATTAAGTTATTTACATAATTAACATTGCGAGTGACTTTCTTGTACAATAATCTAATGTTGAAACTCGTAAAACTAATTTAAAATAGAAATAACACGGTAAATAGTAATTGTTAGTGACGACCTAACAATGTCACGTCATCACGTTGTATACAGTAGTGCTTGACAACTTCCAATTCACGAATATTCAAATAATCAGTAAAAATATTAGAAAAATACAATTAATCGAATAGAGATTTTGACAGAGATGTACATTTCGACACTTTGATTGATGAGGAAATAATTATTAATGTTCGCGACGCTGATAATTCAAGTAATAGTAGTAATTCTTAATAAATAGCTATTTTCAAATCCAGTTTTTGTTTTTAATTAACCTAATCCTACTAAATATGATGAATAGATTCTATGCTGAAATAATTAAATTTGTTTAGTACTAATTTAGCACTTAATTTATTCATCACCTTTTTGAAAAATATAAAATAAACCGATTATTAATTATAAAGAATCAATATCGATTTCTCAATAAAATCGGATATTTTCGATAGCGATTATTTGGTTCACATACCTAGACAACTTACTCGGATAGCTGTCAAAGTGCACTTCTTAGATTAGACAGACTATAGGTATATAGACTATAATTTTAATTTATAATTGCCCAATATTGTTATGAATTAAAAATATTAATGCAACGAAAACGACAAAATGTTTAAATTCAAATGCATGTAACATAGAAATGGTTTAGTAGCACAGAAGTATTAAAACGTACGAAAATTTTCTTCTCTATCGAGGGGCAAACGAAAAAAGAAGTCGTCTACGACCCACGCAGACGTAGTTTTATTACGTTCGTGCCCGTGGCCTCAGTCTTTCTTACCTCATAACACAGTTTCTCTGGCCTTTTCTTTTTTTTTTCATCTGTTCACCCTCCGACGGCGTGTGTAGAAAAAACTTTTCAGTCCCGTGAAGTCTACTTTAGCGTAAACTTGTTTTGAATTTCAAAACTTTATTTCAATGTTGCATTGGTGATCTTACAGTTTGTGGCGTCTTTATTTAAATGACTTTACAATAATTGTGGTAGCAATAACAACCATTGTGTTATTTATATTTTATTTATAAATAGATTTGGATAATACAAGTTTGGCATAAAGTGTTAATTTTGTTGGTTTTTTTTGTCTAATTTTCTATTCGTATGCTTTGATAATTTGGAATTCACTTTTGCCTGTTTAAATATATTTAGCAGCCATGTACTTATTTAATAGCACTGTGTGGTAGCGGCTACGAATACTACCAACACTTACTTTGCTCGTGGATGTCGTAAAAGACGACTAAAAGCTTCATATCGACCTGAGCCATCTCCAACTGATGTCGTTTGGTCAACAATAACATTTACAAGGAAGATTGACGTTAGGCAGGCAATCGGGTATAAAAATATTGCCAATAACATTTGTAAAATCTAAGAATCCATATTGCGTGGACTCCAAGTAATTGAGATAAGAACAGGAGAATGATGATCATATTACTTATTTAATAATATATTTAAATATGTGCAAATTTTTGAGTTCAATCCAAGGCATGATGCATTGTGATGCAGCCTACTGTAGTCCGTTCCGTAAACCGTTCCTTTTGCTATTGTCGTATTCGCTTAAAACAAATATAACTTATATACACACTTTTCCGTGTGGTGACGGAGTAAGAATACTATTCACCACCAATGGGGTGGTCTTACCCGTGGGTGATCGTAGGAGACGACTAAAGGATATAAAACGCATATATCATCTATGCGAGAGAAGGAAAACTCGAAACAAAACTCTATACCAACACGTCTGACCAGCGCGTTATAGTAGGTTAATTTCCCTCCCATTACGGAGGAGGTCCGAGCCCAACAGTGGGACATATATGGGCTTCGATGATTATGATGATGATGACGATGATTATATACATATCTTATATCAAACTAATTAAATTTTAATTACAGTTATTTAATTAATGCAGAGAACTTCTTTGAGACTCAAATAATTACAACTTCGTTAAACTTGACTCTAATTTCTAGACAAATAAAAAAATCACTTTGAAAAGCTGCATTAAAATTAAATTGGGTTTTCAAATGAAACTACCTTCAGACTTATTAATGACTTGAATTAAAAGAGTGATTTGAAAGTCCTTTTGTAGTTTCAATAAACTACTAAATATTAACCTTTAAAAACTTTCACAATCAACTATTAATATAATGCATTGTTGCCAGTTTCGAGTGTATTTGGCGCTCATTTTATTTTGCACTTTAACTGTAAGTCTGTCTGTAAAAGTCTGTCACTAAGTCAAGCCGTCGCTTTTAGTAAAGTTATTATACTGTACTGAAATATTTCCTTAAGAGTGTTGATGAACATGAAAACACTAGTAAAGCACTGTTATTTAATGTTCACCAAGCTATCGCATTTTCTCCGTGTTACATTACCTAAAATGGCAACAAAATTATTTCATATAATACTTTAAAGACTTACAATATAAAAGCGTCAAACGATATTCACACGTTCCCGCCAAAAAATATTTAAAAAATAAATATATTAGTAAAACACAACATTGTCCGTGTGGTGAGTAAAAATACAATTCATCTGCCCCTTTTTTTTGCCCGTGGGTGTCATAAAATATGCCTAGAAGATATGATATGCCTATGACTTCTATGCAAGAAAAGGTTAACTTGAAATAAAACCCTATACCTACCCGATAACCAGCGTGGTATGTCACTCAATTTCTCTCACATTGTGAAGGACGCACGAGTTCAGCATTGGGATTTATATGCGCTGAGATGACATAACAATCTATTAATGTCATTATTTAAAAACAACCTTTTTCTTGCAATTATGATAATTATTCATTCCATTTCTATTAAAATGTCTCTATTATAAATAAATACGATAACAATTACATTTTAACATTTTTAAAACTGGATACGTGATATATGGCTTCGGAGGGGCCCCGCATGCCGTTATCTAACTAACCCTAGCACATCAGCTAATATAAAAAGAGCTGTAGAACAGCCTACACTCCCCTTTTCGGTGTTGTTTTATTCTTATAGCGGTAGCGGGGGAGGTCTAATATTGTTGGTATGTAATGCACATTTTTGCATGGAGCCTGACGATCGCACTGGGCTCAGCTCGCTCTGCAAGCACCCACACTAATAAAACCTTAGTTGTGAAGCCATTTATATACATACATACAATAGCTGGACACTGTTTTTAGTTCTTTTTAATTTACCAAAAATACTGTAGGGTGGCAACATTATTTAAAGTATTGTTCATTATTCGAAATAATTGGAGCATAGATACTCAATTAATCAGTTGTTCGAGAGTTTTGGCGGGAATATTAAAATATATGTATCTCTGTTTTATATCCTACAGATATTATATTTAATAACTTTACTGTCATGATAGTGAGTACGATATAACTTTAAATCTGGCTTTGTTTTTCACAACTCTTGAAGAAAAACTTCAATAGCCATTGTTTAACTAAAATTTGACAGCTTGACTGATAGACAACAATTTCTTTTTTAAAACACTTTGCCGCCCGATTGCTGTTATTTTGAGTGGGATATAATAAAAATCATTTTAAGTTAAACATTTTCGACTCTTACGCCTTTATATTACTAGAATAATGAATGGTGTTCATAGTTTATCTACTCTTCCACCAGCCTATCGATGTTCTTTGTGGGATATAGGCCTCTCTATGAAGAGGGTTAACACCTTAATCACCAAGTTTGGTAGGCAGGTTGGTGATTTTAGTTGGTATTATTAGTTTCCAGGACAGCACTGCCAACTACCCTAATAATCCTTTAGTAAACTTTTACCACACTCGTATTATTGTTATCGCAATCTGTCAGCATACGTATATTATTAACTGAATAAAAGAAATAAAATCATATAGAATTTTTAAAAGTTTACTTGAAAAATTACACAAAAGTACGACGCTTAGATTATTCAAGAACGACCCATCGCACCTTTGCCTAGGAATTAATAGTTTACACAGGACACGTGTTGATAATATTTTATACTTACTTCTATTTGAACCTTTCCTATCGAACCTTCTCCTCAATGGAAGGGAAATCCACCCATCTACGTTGGTCATACGCGATGTATAGGATTAAATATCGAGTTGCCCCTCTCAATTTCTTTTCTTACACGCAATATGCCTCCGTCCTAAGTAGACATTAGTTAACTAGAAAGTGAACACATCATTGACATATGAAATATGTATATATTACATTTCGGTAGGTATGCAAGAAAAACGAAACAAAATTGAATACCTAAGTGTAATTGATTTTTCGAATACATATAGGTAAACCTCATACTAATCGAGAGTGACGCTCGAAAAAATCACATCCCCTGGACGCAGACGAAAAGGGGAGAGGTGGGTGGCAGCATGGGGGTGCAGGTGGGGTTGCCAATGTTTTTATTTTTCATGATTGGTGGATTGCAACCGGAGTAATGATCGATGGAATTAATGTGCGCCACTGGCCACCTATAGAGAATTTTAACTTTCGAATATACAGATTCATTTTTGAAAATGGAATGAAATATTATTGCCATTATATTTATTAATGTATTATGTAATCAATAAAAATAAAAAAATACAAGTGAAATGATTATTTAATTTCAAGGAAGCATAAATATTTTTGGCGGTCTTCCCTTATCAAAATATACAAGAAGATTAAACCTCACCATTGGGTATACAACTTCTGTATAAATGAAAAAGATCAGGCAACTACCACACATATTAAACTTTAACTTTTTAATAATTGTAGTAATAGGCACTTGCATATTAAAATAATTATGAAAATACAACTTAACGAATAAATATAATGAGTATATTTATGGGTATTTTAACTTGTATATATCGAAATTAATTCATTCTTAAACGTAATCTTGTAAAAATGTAATATAAATAAAACTTTATTTATAAGTTTATAACTATCCCCGACTAAATTACAAAATAATTACATATTTTAATTAAAGACAAAATTTCAATATTAATTATAGGTTAACTTATCAATTTCCAATTAAGTAATGATTTTAGGGACTTATTTCATCTCCTTTCTCTCTTTCTCTCTCTCATGAAAAGGTTACAATCAAGTTAACATTTTTAAAGCATTCAAGAAAAGCTATAAAACCACTGTATCCATGAAATTCAATAGAATTCATCCGACTACGTTTCCATCCATAAACCGAACCGTCGCCACTCATAAAAATATCCGAACGCATAAAACCTTCTACATTGCATTTTTTATTCGCTTGCAACACTGGTATTTATATCCAATATACCGATTACAAATTAAAATGGCACTGTTTACATACTACCTACTCACCCCCCACAGACCCATATATATATATAACATAACCATATTTTAACATACAATGATTTATACTCCATACACATTTGGCATAATTGAAAAATGGCTGTCTGTAATGGCGGGTGGCGGCCATTGCAAATAATAAGCTTTTAGGGGTATGACGTAACGAAATGTTTGGACTAATTAAGCGGTTAATGTCACGTGACGTGTTGTTTTATCGTTATTTATAGGCAATAATGTGATTTTTAATTTCTTTTTTTTTTTAATTTATATTCACCTGTTTTGATTCTTATTTGTTTATGGCAATTAGTTAATAAAGAGAAAATGATCACTACGTTTTAGTTGGAGGGTAAATGTTGCCAATATCAAGAAAATTATGTATAAATTTATTGTGACAAGTTACTACTTTATATCTTTACTAAAGCTTCGAATTGATTGTTTTGTGATATTTCGAGAAGTTATAAATAGTTATATATATGGCTAGACGTTTGATATATTAAATATATTACACAAAAGACATCGAAACAATGACTTTCCTATAGGAATTATAAAAAACTTGGCAAATTAAAAAGTACATCTGATGATTGCTTTTGATAGCAGATGAGCAAGCACTTTCCCGTGTGGTTACGGAGTAAAAATACCATTCACCACCCCCTATCTTACCAGTGGGTGATCGTAAAAGACGACTGAGGATTATAAAATGCATATAGCATCTATGCAAGAGAAGGAATACCCGAAACAAAAGGCGTCACCAACACGACTAACCAGCATGGTATAGTAGTTCAATTTCCCTCCCTTGTCGAGGAGGCTCAAGCCCAGTGGGACATATATGAACTGAGATGATAATGTCCTCTTTCTTTTTTTTATTGTCTTCTTGGTATAATGATGAATCTTGCCCGTGGATATCGTAAAAGATGGGCATAATAATCTTGTAATAAAATACGTAATACGTAGTATGAGAATCAAATTACAAAGCACAGCTTGGATTAAATTGAAACAAATTGAAGACGAGTGCCCTTGAAAATTCATATAGTTTGTGTGAATAGTTAACTAACTGACATTGTAAAGTTGCACTTCGCGTCCCGAAAGTGAAAGTAAGTATGCTGAGGTACTTAACTTAGGGTTGGCACAAAGGTTAACTTAATTATTCAATTATCAAATTATTCTCTTTTACTATGTGATGGTTACGAAAACTAACCAACCCTTAGATTTTTCAAGGTCAAGGTTGTAAAGGACGACTAATATCTTTATGTCTATCTGGACCAACTCAATTTGAAGCCGTTTGGTCAATAAGTACATTCGGTCATAAATTTTGTCAAAGCTTCTGCAATTTTTACGGTGGAAGAAGAATATATTTTAACTAGATTCCAACTCTGAGATAAGAGCAGGATGAAGATGGTACTTCTCACATTATTCATGTATTCTTCTTCTGAAATCCCATTCATGAACATGAGACCTGTCTACTAGAAAGAAGGTTTTTAGTGATAGGTCCACGGTGACTGCTTTTTAATTTCTACAAGTCCATAAATTGGTTAACTCATTTGAGGTACCAAACTATCGCAGAAACGCCGCTTGCCATGTGATGATGGAGTGAGAACAGAATTCACCACAATCTTTCTTGCTGTTAGGTTTCCTAAAATATGGAACATAACATGTAAACGCGACATAGAAAACTTGAAAGAAAAACCCTATACCAATTCGTCAAACCAACTTGGTATAGTAGGTTACTTTCCTTCCCATTGTGGAGTAGACTAGAGCCCAGCAGTGGAGCATATACGAGCTGAAGTGATAACGATTATTACACCTCATGTGCCTCCATCTCTTGCAAAAACACATTGAATTGAAAAAGCGATAACATCTAATAGTACTTTTTACAACTTTCTTACCTAAATTGGATGATCTTTAATTATTATTTTATCAATCATCACTTTATTTAGTCACAAGTAACAGTTATTGTGATAGCTACTGCTCATGGAACTTAATATCAGAGTTACCGCCAAATCGTGCGTAGAGATTGTTGATAGCCCTACGAAAAGCAGAATGAGGAATCAGTTGCAAGTACGGACAATTTGCTTACAGTACGCTCTTGTATAAACTATGTAGCAGCAATTATGGCAACAAATTCTAAATTGTCAAACGGAAAACGTCATGTTGATTTTTGGCGGTAATATGAAAGTGTCATGTGGTGGTCTTGTATTATATTCAATATCTTAGTGTTTTAACGTATTATATTAAATAATTTGGATGACATTAAGTAATTGTAATATGATATAAAAGTGCTCTACAAAGTTTTCCTTAATTAATTCAAATTATATAATTATTATTAATATTAATACACTTTTATAGTACTCCTATCCTGCTAATATTATAAATGTAAGTTTGTAAGCATGTTTGGATGTTTATTACTCAATTACGCGTAAGCTGTTGAATAGATTTGTTTGTAAACAGACAGAACAGAACAACAGACATACCATTTTCTGAATTAACACATAGGATGCTTTTTATCCTGGTAATATGTTCTCTTGGCATAAATTAGTTGTTAAAATTTTATATTGTAAAGCGCAAAGTCACGGATATAGATGCTCATTTTTTATTGATATTAAAATAAATTTTTATTTTTACTTATTTCTGTAAACGTGCCATTGAAATAAAAAAATAACGATCAAGTTAAGTACAAACTCTTTCACAGAAGAAAATTGAGTGAGTATACTCTCACCAGAAGGGTTGATATACTGTTTCATTTTGAAGATTTCTTCTTTAAAAGTATAATTATCTGCTTACAAACTTTAGCCATCCTTTAAATCTATTGTGGTGAAAGACGAATATGAATTATTGTCTTGTCCAATCATCATTTAGAAATATCAAATGTTTGTTTTTTTAATACAACACACTGCACTAAGGAAATAATTTTTGTATCGCGAGGGCCTTTGCAAATATACGATTGAAGCAGACAAATCACATCCAGACTTAGAAAATAATTTGTGAATCGTAAAACGTAGTGTCCAGCTTGGAATTCGAACTCACGGTACTTTGCACGTAAGTTCGATATCTTAACCATATAATAAAAAAAAACTTTATATTGTTCTTCTTAGTCTATAAGTGCACACAAGTCTCATCCAGATCGGGGCAGAAATTAGTCCATTATTCCATACCAATCGCAACTCCCTAACCACTGAAAAAGAAGTACTTAATACAAATAAGAAGGATATGTCATAGCACTTAATTATCAAATGATAATTAAATAGTTATCATAATTCAAAATTAAATGTCAACAACTCGCTAATCTACTTCAAAACAGTTATAGATACAATACATCGTTTTTAGAAGTTAAAAAACCTCTTCGTCAAAGTCTAGATATCAGTCTGAAAGAAACCTCATTAAGAAAACAATGTATTTAAAAAAAAAAACTTGGACACAAAAATGCACGACATTCACACTTAAAGCTACAGGAAGCTATGTCGTGTCAAACTTCTGAAATGTTCAGCTTTCAGAGGGCATTCAACCCGCAAGACTAACACCTTAGCATACCTGTCAAACCCTTATCACAACCGTATAAAGCACGTTTTCCCTCGACACAGCCAAATGAGGCTCTTATAATGATCGCTCTCTATGCAGTTCAAAAGTCTTTAATACTAACATCTTAAGGTTTATTTTGCTAAGTTCTTGATGTTTTATATTATTTATATGCCGTTATGGAAGGTGCTTAGTTTTTCTTTTGAAGGAATTCGCCTGAAAGAAATTCGGGTCTTTAAGAAACTCGCTGATATGGTGTTTCTTTTCGTTTGTAGAATTGTGTCGAGCTCAAAGTTTTCAAACGATTGTGTGCATTTTTTTTTAAATACTTTTACTAATAAGATTTTTTATATATTTACTATAAACTAGTAAGTTTCAAGCAACAAAATCCCTAAAGCTATTAAATCTCCCTATGGCTAACAGATAGCATAAATGGTAAACTGATCTAAGGACCAAATTATCCTGCAACGAATCTATTCCCAAGTAGGACAAATTTGTAAAATCAATAAATGATTGTACTGAATTCAGATATAATTTGTATCTCTTAATGTTTGTAAAATCCCTCGCGACAAATTGATTAGTAAATGCAGTTTGTACATCGTTATCAATTCAGCTCATATACATCAAATGCTGTTTTTGACTATTTTTTTTTTTGCTGTATTTTGAGCCTGCTCTACAATCGTCCACGATCTCTATTAAGATAGGAGGATGGTGAATTGTACTCTTACAGCGTCACCACACGAAGTAAAATAATAGTGATGACTGCACTGATGACGTAGCGGTTAAGACTGACCTACCGTGCCAGTGCCATGAGTTCGATTCAATATGCAGGACAATACTTTGTGTGGTCCACAATCTTTTGTTCTGGGTGTGGATGTAATCAGTAATCTGATTGTAATTTGTGAGGTAAAAAAAAAGATAATAATAATCCTTGATCAAGTCTTTTGTAGTACATAGCTTGCTGAGATAAAGGACATAGGATTCTTTAAATTATCACGTATTTCACTTTTCACACTCAGAATTTCCCTATCTACATACATATAATACAGTTTAGATCATCTTAGGCAAATAAAGGCCATCATACAAAATGTATTTATGGACAAGGCAGTAAATATTGTAGAAAAATAGCAACGGCAAACAAGATGTAGGACCAAAGCAATATGTACAATACAAATTTATATACCAATAATTGCCGAATATATTCGGTTCAATGACGTTATTATGAGCTCGCATTACAAATAATAAAACATCCTGTAACCAGTTGCAGAAATGCAGCATTTGCGTGTCAGCTTACAAAAAAGGTTCATTGGCTCTACCTTATTTATGGCTTTTACTTTTTAATTTAACGACTTCAAGTTAGCACGCGAACATTGGGTATTAGTGCTAAATGCTCGAAGCTTTATTTTCGGAGAATTTAAGTAAAAAAATATATATATATATATATATCATCGCATCATTAATTACGCGATAGTTATCTTACATTTTTGTATGTTGTTAATGAGGGATTTTTTTATTGTTTTTATATTTCTTCTTCTTGTTTAGATTTGCTTGTCAGCTATTAGCTAATTGAGCTATTGTTGTCATTATCTGTTTGCCTTTGAGTTAATATTGCTTTTTACTTTTAAAGTCCTTGAGTATATTCAGTCATCAACTTTAGTAAAACGACGTATAAGCTACCAAAAATTTTCTTTAAAATAAATAAATAATAATAAATAGTAAATATTCGTAATGTATTTTTAATTCCTATTGCACTTAATATATTTCTTATTACGTGGTACTTACTCAATTATAATGAATTAAAAGATAACTTTTCTTAATGATTCCTAAGTTTACACTAGCAGTACACATATTAAAAAAAATACTTTCCGTCTCTACTCATTTCTAACAAAGGAATATGTAGAAATACATACATACAAATCATCACGCCATATCCCTTGCAGGGTAGGCAGAGACAACAGATTAGTTATTTTAAAATATTGATGAAAGGTTTGAATAAATCAAACCTCATCGTATTATATGGCAGGTCGGTAAAATAGCAAATTTGAACACTAAAATTTACACATTAGGGTGTATATAAAGTGATATGTGCTGAATATTCTAGACTGTCCTCTTCATCACGCGCCTAGAGCTGTCGGTGCATAATCTGATAAAAGTAGACCCTTCAGATGAGAGCGTCTGCTCGGAGTTAACCTCTTAAAACTTGGTTTGACATCACATACAATAAATAGATTTTACAAAAACTGCATTATATTTTTGGAGTTTTAAAACAGTATAATATTTTTTATTTTGATATGCGTCACAATTCTTCTAAAAATATGAAATAGAACTATTTTGGCGAATTTTAACGCGTTTGTATTTAATTTTTAATTTGCTTCAAACACTTTTCATTCATGGTCAGAAGAAAACTGTCCTCTGTATTGTATTTGATTCACTCGCATAAAGATCACAATTCGTCTATCTCTTGTTTATGAAATAGATTACGAGTAGCGTAACAAGTCGAGTTCTTTAGCTTCTTAAAACTTTTAAGAACCCATATTCATCATCATCATCATTACCCTGCTTGGGGTCCCCAATAACTTGGGGTCGACGCAATATGTCCTTTTCTTCCACTCAATCCCATCCGATGTCATCTCTGCGTTTACTCTCTTTCTATATATATCATGCTTCACGCAATCCACCCATATTATAAAAGTAAAATATATAATTTAGTATTGTCATATTATATATTAGAATTGCCAACAGTAAATAAGAATGTACGATATCTGAAGTCATATTGATTCAATTATCGAAACCGCAAAACAATGCGATCGTTACAGGAGTCTCAATTAAATCCCACTTCAGATTCCACTTCAATGCGCTTCAGGTGATTCACGATTCCAGCACGTCCTGTCTGATGGATGGGCTTGTCACTTAAATGGATTGTTCTAGAATGTTTTCCAAGTATCTAAACCTTCTATATCCTTCTTAAATATTTTAGTTGAGAACGTTTTCAATTATAAATTAATTATATTGTTTATAAAAAAAAATTACACGTCCACAATTCAGAATAGAGATAAATGTTGTAAGATTATATGTAGATGTAATTATATATAATCTGAATGATCTGATGATGAGGATTCCTGTTTATTGTTAAGAATGTCTACTAAATCTAGCAAAAAGAGACTTTTTTGGCGGTGAACTATAGAGTGGTCACATTCCGTTAAATCCATCCGGGGCGACTGAAGAAGCGGCGCGCGACCCCGTAGACTCGCTCTACATGTAACTCTCTTCGCCAAACGAGCGGGCCACCGGAACCGGTCTTTGTCTTTGGTGGCCCGCCCGGAGCAACAAAAAAAAGAGAAAAAAAAGCACTCATAATTAAAACCTGAGAAGTCTTAGTCCTAGAAAGCTTATACCACTAAGGTAATTGACATATAAATATTTTTTTCTTTAAAGTAACAGCCTGCCTAAGGGACATTGGCTCAACTTAATTCCAAAATAAACTTGTACAACTAACTCTATACTGACACTGAACAATGATACGCATTAGCTGATTGTTAAAACTAAAAGTGTTATCTTAATTTAACAAACAAATATTTGTAATGTTTTTCACGTGTCAAGTATTAAATATGACTCAGCTTTATATTAAGACCTTTTCTGCGAACTAAAAGTCAATGTATTGATGCATGCATCTATTGGAAATTGATTTCGGTCATTCTTTACTTACTATAATAATAATTGTATTCATAATAATAGACTGCACAGATGGAGTGGTCTATATATTGATCTAGTGTTTGGGTTCCATCCGCATATACATTTATTTCATTTTCTTTCCTTCCTTTCTTCATTTTTCATGCAATACCTTTTTGAAGTGAAATCTTTTTATCGACGTATGGGAGAAAAAAAATTGTAACGTTTTTCTGTTACGCGCCATCTTTATTTCTAAGTCACATTTTTCCGTTACGCGCCATTTTTCAAAACTGATTGTTCTGCGTCTGTATGTAATAATTTGTACTTGTTAAATGTATTTTTATGAAGTCCCATAGGATACAAGGATTTATGTTTCAATTGGAAGTTTTCACTTTAATAAAAAAAAACCTAAATAACCATGCACCTAAAGTATTCTGAAGGTGTGTCATTAATGGCATTATTTCTTGCATACTTCACTCGCTTTCTCAACATTCATAATTCTCTTCATACACGGTCGCCGGTGTTGGAGACTCTTGACTCCACCTTCCTTCTGTACGTGACCAATCTGGTCTAGGTAGGTTAGTCTCGGTCTCCCGCAGTACATACATCCTTCCACATTCAATAAAAAATGTTAAACGCCGCTACTTGTGCCTAATAATAGCGATTTAAAAATTAACTCTTTAATATAAAAAAAAATAATATAGATTCTTTTACAAATACGAGTATATAATGTAACTACATTATTTCAATGCAAAAGTCAAAAATTTTAATCTCTGTAAGAATAAATAATAATATACATTATAAAAGAATTATTAACATTGCAAACTTCCTATCTCGATGTCCAAATGTATAAATTAATGAACAAATTATCCTTCTGAGAAGTCTGACAGTGACCCTGAGTCGACATGATTCATATATAAAACTAGTCAATCTAGTTCTCAGGTAGGTAGTATACATAAAATATTACTTGCTTGTTTATGGTAATTTTCGCGGGAGTTTTATAGTCTGTTGCACAAAAGTGCATAGTTGCATAGTTAATTAATTTTTATCGTTGGTTTTATGCTGCTTTTAAATAGTGATATATTTGACAGAAGAAGTTTTTAAATATACGTTTATTTGCCATTTTAGATTTATCATAGACATAAATTTGTATGATGACATTAAAGACTTTATGTAAATACGCTTCATCAAATTTAACAAAGATACGAAATTATCTGAACACGAATGAAGCACGAATAATTATATTAAGCAAGTAGTAATAATAAGCAATTTCATGTATTGAGTGTAGTGCTATTTTTAGTTTAAATGTATTTCTTTTTTTTTTACTATATGTAGATTTATAGGACACTACGTTATGCCTATAATCATAGAACGTGAGTGAATATTGTTTAAACCAGTAAAAGTACAAAATATTCATATCAGATAATAATATCAATTTTCATTTTATAAAAATGGAAATTTTATTAACTATCAGATTGAACCGTTTTATTTTATTTTATTTATAGGATCACCAACAAACGATACACAAAACTTTTAACTTAGTAAAGAAACATATGGATCATGTTTTGTGCTCTTTCTTCAATCATAGGTAACTAATGTCAACTATGACCCATATTTCAAGCACTAACTTTATATCCAAAGAAAATATAGTTTAACCAAAAAAAAAATTCATTGCATGCATTATTATTTATACAGTCGTGAGTAACTCCCACCAAGCTTTCTGAATAATGATAGAATAAGAATATAAAATTCACCACCCCTTCCTTCCTAACAAGTTGTATAAGACGACTAAAGGATAAGATTATGGTAAGACACCTAAACTCCCGCGTAAAAGCGTTGCTCCGACGTTGAAAGCTGACGGAGCACGGCCTCTAAAGGATACCTGCAAGAGTAAATCGCCGGGCAGGCCACCAAAGACAAGAACCGGGAACCGGTGACCCGCTCGCACGGCACTTTGTAGAGCGGGGCTATGCATACATAGCGCGACGTCAAAAAAAAAACCTTGCTCTATGAAAGACAATGATAACAGATAATAATTTGAAACATAAAAGCAATGTCAACTTATAATATATTGCTGACAATGACTTGTTTGATAAAACTTAGTCCGATTGAAAAAAATAAAGAAGACGAATAATAGTATAATAATTTATGTTATTTACGCAAATATTATACATATGAAATAAAACTATTTATACAGATTTAATCGTTTTTGTATTTGGTTTTTATTTACATGACGTTTCGAACAGTTTTCAACGTTTATGGTTACGGGAGGACCAAGTTGTTTAACGTCCAACAAGACGTAATGAAGAGAATGATCACAATTTTCTTTTCTTTCTGTTGGTAATAAATTGGTATCAAAATTTAATAACTACATAATACTATAGGGAGTAGATGAAAATCTCTGTAACAACAATGATTTTTTAAATATGAAACACCTTACAATACAATAATACAATAACTCTTTATTGCATACCATTTCAAGGTACAGAAAAAAAAATACAATCATTTACTTTTCATCAATTAGGCAGTCTTATGGTATACTGCATTTTCTTCCAGACAAACTTAGAACCGATTTTTTATTTTTGTTTTTTCACCTTAGTCCTCCTGTGACCGTAAAAATTGTTCCAAACGTCAAGAAAGTAAAAATCAAATACATAAAAATAGATAAAATACGTAAAAATGTATAAAAAATAAAATACGTAAAAACAGTTTTATTTAATTTAATTTATTAATTATAGCAATTTTATTCATTTATGTTGAGTTGAGGAAATTATCCTTTTTTTTTTTAAATATCACTACGGCACTAACTCTTGTTATAATACAAGAATAGACTGTAATTTGAAAGTTATAGTTATATATAAATATATAAATGTGATTGTACGGATTTAAATGAAATATGTCAAATAGTCTCTTTATCCAGAGTAAATATTACATTCCCACGAAGATACCGCACCTGCGTAGCCGCGGGCAATAGAAGGTGATGTAAGAACAACAAGTGATGCTGAAAGGGTGAGGGAGAGAGTTATGAAAGGCTGCTTTAAAGTTTTTTGGCTCTAAAGTGAAAAACTAATGAGACAACCCTTCACTGCATTAAAAAGTTTATTTTATTGTTTTAGGGTATTATATTTAATAATATTCATGACATTACATGTATTGTAATACAGAAAAAGTGCTAAAGTATGGTATTTATGAAGTTATAGTGCTAAAGTATGGTATATATGAAGTTATAGTATTTTAATATTTGTTATCATAATATTTCCAAAGAAACAATTCCTTTTTTTTTTATTTTTTTTTTTTTACTATAGAATAAAATATTTGATACAGTTCACGATTAATATGAGAGTTTTTGGCGGGAATCTAAAACGTCATGTGGTCATCACAAGATACCATTAACAGTGTGGCCATAACACTGTTGATGGCGACAATTTGACTTACAGACGGACAATGACTAATCTGAAGACACTAAAAACTTGAATATAATTATAACTCGACACTGGCAACAATGGCTCATTTAAGTAGCTGATTGCCAATACATAAAAATAAGAAGAAGAAGAAGATTAATAGCTAATTGATAATAACAAAAAGATGAAGTACAAACAGCTGATTGCAGATACAAACAGCTAGCAACCTAATGCCTTCCTTTTGAACAAGATCTAAAGAATGATTGGATGCAACCGGCAATCGCTATATACGGTCTGGACCTGCCTCTCCAATATATAAGTAGTAATAAAATATTATTACTTGGCTGAACTATATAATTAACAACAGATTTATTGCAAGTGGTAAATAAGCTAGTAGCCTCCTTCTCCTTTTTTTTTTGCATTTTCAAACAGCTATTAATACGAGTGTTGAGCTAAAATTGTCTTCATAAATCATCAGTTAAGTCTAATTATCAGTCATAGTCTATCAGTAGGTACTATATATACCAATACGTCTGACCAGCTTGGTATAATAGATAAATTTCCCTCTTATTACTGAGTAGATTCGAGCCCAACAGTGGGATATATATGATTTAAAATGATGATGACAAATAAAACTGAGGTAAATTATGAACGAGCCCTTTCGTACTCTATTGTGGTTACTAAACTTCATGTTTTCTATTAATTTCTGACCAGAAAAGCCTTATTACCTTAACACTTTTCCTGACAGGGGACTCGAAACCTATTAAATAGGTTGTAAACCTATTAATAAGAAAGTTTCTTACACTCAACACTCATTTGCTTAAACCACCAAATCAATGAATTTACCGAGTAATTTTAATTCAATTACCATCAAAAATATAATAATTATACAATAAATAATGTATTAAAATTCATTTCGCTTTTTGCCCGTGGATATCGTAAAAGACAAATAAAGGATGTAATATGCATATAACATTTATACAAGAGAATGAAAACTAAGTAAAACCCTAATCAGCGTGGTATAGTAGCTCAATTTCCTTCCTATTCTAGAAACGAATCTCTTCTAGAATAGGAGAATAGCATAGCCATGGAACATATATGAACTGATGATGATCATAATAAAGAAAATATTTCGAATCAATGACATTATTGTTTTGTTCTCTTAAGATAGCTTCGCTAGCTTCCATTCGAAGATACTTAAATATGACTCACCGTCTCTATACAACACATTCGTACATTTACCATGCGTCATTAAAGGTTAATAAATAGATTGCTATTTAAATTACGCTACGTTTTATAGTAATAGGAATATAATGGTCATGCCTCTATAGGTGTTGCAGGTATCGATTTAGATGTTAACAGATAATATCAGAAGCAAATCTCGAAACAAAAGTTTGTGACAATTCGTCTAGCGAACGTAGTAAAATTAGCCTAATGTTCCTAACATAAATGATATCCAAAAGTTGAATGTATTTATGCTGAATAGAATAAGAGATTCATTACTCTACTCTTATAGTTTAAAATTTTTAAACAATCAAAAAAAATTAACAATTGTCTATGGATTAAGAAAAAATATTTTTTTATCGCGTTGTTATTATAATAAGAATATTAAATAGACTAAAACGGACGAAGACTATTAAATAGACTAAAACTAAGTGCCCGATTAAAAACAAGACTTGGCTTAAAGGTCTAAGCAACCAAGCCATAAACTTAAAAATATATATATATATATACTTAAATAGACTTATTCAAAGTAAGTATTGTATATTAAATGGTGGTCGTTATTCATTCGAATAATTCATCTTATAACAGTTCTTATGAAAAAACCAAAACAATTCTTAACGAATAAACTAAATGTTCAAAATATTATTAGTGTCACTTAACAAACAGTTTAGTAGATCGACCACCAACAATTCTTTGTGCAATTCACAAATGGTTGTCCTGAGGGCCTTATGTAATTTGTGTCTGTTAATAGTATATCTGTAAAGCCCTGCGCGATACGAGGACTTACTCTTTACAGATCTAACCAAAACTTTACTAAACATTTTACAAAAATACATATGAAGAAATATAAAATTAAGTATATCTGATCAACTATGTCATGTATGGTTAGTTTATTCACCATGCAAAGGCGGACCAGACTGGTGTGATATAAAAACCTGGCGATTGTTTACCTTACTGCCACTTAGCATTCGAATAATAAACAAATAGAAGTGAGTGTGTCAGACAGGACTCGGGAGCGACATGTCCCGCTGGAGTGCCCTAGAGGCCGTTAGCATTTGTCGAGAAGCGCCGCGCACTGAAAATAACGCAGGCGACGCGTCATCATTGCGCTTCTTTTGCTTTATGGCCAGTTATTGCGTTCGTTTAATTAACACCGCACGCCATTTTGAAGATTTATTAAATGTCAACTTTTGGCGCGAAACCGTATCCTTGAAAATTCTGTATATAGATGACTATGAGTAGAAGTCGCGGGCAAAGGCATACACAACTACAGCCAGTACACTGAATTTTATAGATACATATTATTTATTACTACCGTACTCGTAAACTAACGGACTTTAAAATAAAAATATTTTTAAACTAAAGTTGTTTTAATTAACATACTTTAAATTGCATTTCCGTGCTGCGATACGATTTTGGCGAGTAAAGTCCACTTATTTCTGGAATAATAACAAAGTGCGCCGTGTTACATCGGTTGTATTAAACTTTTATTGCCTTCAGTGCCATTCTTTAGTCGTTGTGAGTGTGCGAACACGCCATTAATTACAGCTGAAACCGTTTATAAGATTTATTATATTTATTCTGACAATTTAGCAGTGGATAAAAATTGTAGATCGTACACCGAGGCTTTGTAGCTACTTGTTTATTTATAAAATAATAGTAATTAATTCCGTGTGCAAGTAAGCCTACATTCACCTTACCTTACTTTATCATAAAAGCCAACTAAGGCATGTAAATTACAAAACCTATGCTAGCAACCTGCGTGAGGGTTAATACGGCATTTAGAAACCGTGTTAACAATTAACAATTCCCTATTTTGCTCATGGTTGTCTTAAAAGACAACTATGGAATATGCATATAATGACATGCACATAAAATGTTTGCAAAAGAAGGCAGACTCGAAATAAAATGCTATACCAACTCGTCTCACAAAGAGGTATATAATTCCAATTTCTCTTCTATTGTGGAGAAGGCTTGAAACCATGGAGTTTGTGTGAACTTAGTTGATGATGATGATGACGAAAATCATTGTTACGGTGCCAATGGGTACATCATCGATATGTAATAGCTCAATATAATGTCACAAAAAGCAAACAAGGTTATATATCTTTATGAATTTAAGCGTCTCTTCGCCTAACAATAGCCGCGTTTGTTAAATAGGTGCTTTTGTGGTTGTCCATGGACCGCGACCACGACAACTAATTTTAACAGCCTTGATTTGTTGCTGTCTTGTATTTATTTCTCCCTTCGCATTTCATGTTTACTCTCGTTTATTCGTCGCGCAGATCTCAGGGCTGCGTGCGATAAGTGCATTGCCCCGAACCGAAATAAATTGTCGCGACGCGGGCGCGAGTGTCGCGTGGTGCGTACAACCGGTACAGATGTCGTGTCGATGTAAGAATCCAATGCCAGACATGGCGGACCAGTCTCCCACCAAAACGACCTGTCACTTTCACGTCGCTACGCACTATGTGCGTTTCGCATGCCGCACTTGACTGAAATAATATATTCTGTAATGGTACTTACGCTTCGATGAAAACTGTTTATTTACGGATTGAAAAATTTTTCATAATATATGTCCAATGACTTTTTTGTCTGCTTACTGACGTTCGCGAGTTTTTATGATATCTTCATTCACTTGTCTTTTCCGCATACGCTGTTGAAGGAATGATTCATACGAAAATATTTTGTTGCTTTTTTTTTTAATAATTTATCGATATGTTATTTTGTATTTAGTAGTTAAGGATGTTTTTACTATAACTTTTTGATAAACTGCTTCTTGAATATAGCTTGTTAATAAACGCAACTATTGTATTTAAAAAACCTTTAGCTTACATATTTTTTTCTAGTTTAATTATCGAAAAGTTTATCCATGTGGTGACGGAGTAAGAATACTATTCACCACCCCATACCTTACCCGTGGGTGATCGTATGAAACGACTAAGGGATATAAAAACGCATATAACATCTATGCGAGAGAAGGAAAACTCAAAACAAAACCCTATACCAACACGTCTGACCAGCGCGGTATAGTTGGTTACTTTCTCTCCCATTACGGAGGAGGCCCAAGCCCAACAGTAGGACATTTATGGGCTGTGATGATGATGATAAAACCCTCGCACTTTGATAAACTGATTCTTGTACATAGCTTGTTAATAAACGCAAATATTGTATTAAAAAGCTTTGGCGTACTTATTTTTTTTTTTAGTTTAGTTATCGAAAAGTATTAGTCTTAATTCGGTCATGTACTGAAGGAAGGTGGAGTCAAGAGTCTCCGAAACCGGCGAGCGTGTATGAAGAGAATTATGAATGTTGAGGAAGCGAGTGAAGTATGCAGAGATAGAGTTCTCTGGCACTCTGTTCTCTCTGCCTACCCTGCAAGGGATATGGCGTGATGATATGTATGTATGTATGTATTAGTCTTAATAACCCATACAAAGAACTCTTTAATATTTGATTTCTTCAGTAAAAGGTCTAAAAGTGTTCACAAAGATGAAATGACTAAGCATCCTGTTTTCATTGTCGATACAACACTGTTACTATATGATTCACTGACGCTAAAATAACATGGCAGTTATTACAAATTAAACACAGTCAAAACGTTAGTGGAAATGAACCTTGAAAAATGTCGTATGTTTCTCTCATTAAAAGAAGCTTTGATATATTCAATTACATATTTAAAACTAGCTTTTATATACGCATTTATATACGCCTGCAAATGAAGTATGAGAAAGAGATAGTGTAAGGGATTTTTGAATTATACTTCTTTTGGCGCGTTAGGGAAAAATGATGAGAATATTTTTTACGATGCACGCGCACACCGTTACCAAAAACCTACACCCTGAAGTTAGCTATAGTCAACATTTTAGTTTTTTTTTAACTAGATAATGCGTTATAATAAAACTTTCAATGTATTAAATACCTTTTTTCTATTGTTAGTGACGTTTTTTCTACAAACGTAGAATAAGGCGGAAGATAAAAATTTTGAAAAGCTTTTTATCTTGTTACGTCAAAGATGTATAACTTCTAACGCGTGTACATAAGTACACACACACATATTTTCAAGTCTATAACCTTCATTATAGTATATAATATTTAATTAATCTTCCGTGTAACGATGGAACAAGAATACAATTGTCGCTACCCCTTATTGCCCGTGGGAGTCGTAAAAATTGACTAAAGGTCCCGCCAATAAAAAGGCCAGCAACTCTCTCCTAGGCAAAATATCATACTTCACACCTCACTACGATAGCCAACTCGCATGGTAATTACGAAACTATTCCATCAATCGTAGGGATCTCTACGTTTAGTAGTGGCTAGCGAAAAGTTAAATGATAAATTTGAATACAATTAAAAGATAAACATTACCTAAAAAGCCATTCGAGGATCAAAGAATGATCTTGACCCAGTGGCACTTGAAACGAGAGGGTGATAATTAGACCAGTATTTTTATTATTCACATATTTTTAATAGATTATCTGCACTTACTAAGGATCCTTGTATTAGGTACGGGTATCTTTACAAACGTAAATTTTATGGATACAAATTACACCCAGACTTGGAACAACAATTCATGGATCACACAAAGTATTGTCCTATGTGAGAATCAAAGTGGCGACACTTGGCACGTATCTGAATCACTACACGTATCTGTGGAGTCAAATCAAATAAAAAGTTTTCACAGATAAAAAAAAAACTCTTTTTTTTATCTGTGAACACTTCTTGGTTAGTTGGCAACTATGTTATTATAGCTGGAAGGGTTTGAAATGGGTCATAATGTTGTTTAGACCATACGTATTTTATATTAAAGTATTTTTATAGCGTAACCTTTGTAAGCCTGAACTTGAGAGTGAGACGCAAACTGAAAAAAATATATACATATTAAAAAAATATCCTTGTACAATTGAATTAATTATCCCTATTGAATCTCTGTAATGAATTAACCCGAATACTGTGCATTTTCAGTGAGAATGACATTTATGAATGAGTGACATTTATCATTAATTACTCAGTAGGTACTAAATAAAGGCTGTCCGTGTGGTGACGGAATAAGAATACAATTCACCACCCCCTATCTCACCCGTGGGTGATCGTACGAGACGACTAAGGGATATAAAACGCATATAACATCTATGCGAGAGAAGGAAAACTGGATACAAAAACCCTATACCAAAACGTCTGACCAGCGTGGTGTAGTAGGTCAATTGCCCTCCCATTATGGAGGAGGCTCGAGCTCAACAGCGGGACGTGTATGAGCTGAGATAAAATTGAAATAAAGACTACTCAGCTCCCCAACTATACTCAGACGCCCGGTTCTTTTACCCGGGAATTGTCCCAGAGTTCGTTATTGACACTACTTACTTTTCTACTTTTTATACGCAGTAACTACCATTGGTTTCCAAAAAAACATAGGTATTATATAATACTATATCTGACAATTTTATCGAGGAATATTATATATTGTAAGACAAAACGCCCAAGTGGCAATGGGCAGGTCACATCGCTCGACGAACCGACAACCGTTGGGGAACAAAGGTTCTCTAGTGGCGACCACGAATCGGACGACGCAGCATAGGACGACCCCCACTAGGTGGACTGACGACATTAAGAAGATCGCAGGAAACCGTTGGATGCAAGTGACACAGGACCGTAATGAATGGCAGTCTCGTGAAAAGGCCTATGTCCAACAGTGGACGTTTACGGGCTGATGGATGGATGAAGACAAAACGCTGCAACAAAAAGCGTCTATAAACGTGACAGTGACGTTGTTATAACAACTATTTTCATAACAGCTGATGTACTATGACTACCATTCGTCTCATTTATCTTAGGTCATATATATCCCACTTCTGGGCTTACACCTCTTCCACAATAGGAGGGTAATTAACCTACTACACCACGCTAGTCAGACGTTTTGGTATAGGGTTTTATTTCGAGATTTCCTACTCTTGCATAGATGGTATATACATATTATATCCCTTAGTCGTCTTTTGCGATTACCCATGGGTAAGATAGAGCCACCACACGAAACGTTTGTCATCATAAGTAATAAAATAAGAGCGGAATAATAATGACAGCTAGATGACTGGATGACTCCATGTCATCTCCAGTCGCGTATTTAAGGTAAGTAATCAATAAAAGCGAAATTATTAGCACAGTTAGTGACAATTATCTAGGTCTAAAGTGCGTTGGCCACCGAAGACAAAGATAGGGTTCCGGTGGCCCGCTCGCACGGCGAAGAGAGGAGAGTTGCATGGTGGATCTATGGAGTCACGCGCCGCCTCTTCCGTCACCCCGGACCGACTTGGCGGAGCGCGACCACGTCCATAATCCACCGCAACAAAAAAAACAAAAAAAAGGTCTAAACCAAGTGAGTTTATAAATAATGTCTGCATTAAAAATATTTAAAGAGACAATCTGAAGATTTATTTATTGTGTCTTTTTTTTTTAGACACTGCCCTAAACTAAGTAAATAATCCTTGTATTGCGGGGGACTTTACAAGCATATATATATAATTAACGCAAACAAATTATACTCATACTCAGGACAATACTTTATGGATCGCATAAGGTAGGAGTCAAAACCATGGCACAGAACGACGGCATTTGAACAGTCTCTCTTCTTTATTTTTATATATTGTAAATCAGCAACTTATATGGGCCATAGTTGCCAGTGTCGACTTATTTTTTTCACGTCTCTAGTCTCTTCAGGTTAGTCACTGTCCGTTAATAAGTCAAATCGCTATTAACGGTAATGGTAGTTTGGAATTTTTGTGAAAAACGAAAACGTTGTAAAGCACTTTTATATCATATTCTCTACATCTTAGCAGTTCCTTCGCATTACATAAAATGCCATCAAAATTATCTAATAATAACACGTTAAAATACTAAAATGAAATTTCCAGATACCCGCCAAAAGTCGAGCGATCTCTCTCTCAATTCATATTTTTGTACAATGATATGCGTCATTGAATCAACGGTCGCATACCACATTTAGTAATAGAGTTGCAATCATATATAATTGACCGAAAATCCCCGTAAGATACCACAAAAAAAAATCATGTAGATTACAAATTTGTAGAGTTCGATTCTCGATCACGGTAAACCAAATAACATTTACGGTTTAAATAATTATTTTTAACGCATTATGAACCTTATTTTTTGAAAACTTAAGTAGTTTTATAATATATTAAAGTGATACTTATGTTTGTTAGTGATTTAATCCGACGATTCGGTGCTGCTGAGCGATGACGGCTCGACCATCCGTGAAGTATGTACGGTGAGCTGACGTACACCCCGTATTCTAATTTGATTGAAATTTAATTAAAATAGGCATCAGGTCTACTGAAAAAAGATACTATGGGCGTTCTTTTCTTTTTTTACATCAGTTAGTAATAAAAGAATTTTTAGTTCGAAACATCCTTAAGTTTAATAAAATAAATGAAACTTCGTCATTTTATTTTTAAATAATTTTTGTCATTTTTATAGCATTATGTCCAGATTAGACAAGTGTAATTTGTTCAAAGATTAAGTAATACTTAGTTTAATTTATCGAATCGCTTTATGACGAGATCAATGACTGCTGCAGAATCGAAATGGGAGATATGACAATAAATTAGCCTACACTTTAATGCTGTATCGTAGTAGTCGTAATAATGACAACGTTGGTGATTCGATTCTCACTCAGAACAATATATTATGTGACTCACAAATAATTGTGCTGGTTGGGTTTTATTTGAATGTTGGTAAACTGACTTGTTGGTGCAACGTCATAAGTTTGCCATTGCGAGGAATTCCTATCGAATCCTGATTCGGAGAAAAAAAACAGTGATTGCATTTTCTATAGATTTTTGAGAGTTTCACGGAAAATTCTCATTAAGCTAAGCTTGAATTTAACTAACTAAAATTGTGAAATATTTACACCTTCATTTACCACTTCAGGGACAAAAAAAATTATGAGGCTATAGGTAAATATATATTCGCAAAATCCCACGCAACAAAAATACCTAAGAGTGAATTATTAAAAAAAAGCAATACCTAAATTAGCAACTAAGAGATCCGTATTATTAATAATAATAGGCATAAGATGATAATAGAGATAGCCTGTATAATAATAGTTTTATATTTGTGTTGTCTGTACTAGAGGCGTGCGCAGGAAGGGGGCGGTCTCGTATAACCAGTCCAATGGCGCCTGCTCACTTTGTTACTAACCTACTAACATACATTACTTTAAAATTACATTACACCCTTATGTTAATAATCTACTCGTACTGTCATTCCCCATGGGGTGAAAGGTTAAACTTTTACTCCAGAAATTAATTTACTGAAGAGCATCACTATCTCAGCTCATATAATCACTACTGCTGAAGTCGACTCTCCTCCTTTAGGAGGTGTAGTTAGGCTTCATCATCATCATCTCATATATGACCCACTGTTGGGCTCGAGCGTCCTTCTTAATGGGAGGGTAATTGACCTACTATACCATGCTAGTCAGACGTGTTGGTATAGGGTTTTGTTTCGAATTTTCCTTCTCTCGCATAGATGTCATACATACATACATACATATCATCACGCCATATCCCTTGCAGGGTAGGCAGAGAGAACAGAGTGCCAGAGAACTCTATCTCTGCATACTTCACTCGCTTCCTCAACATTCATAATTCTCTTCATACACGCTCGCCGGTTTCGGAGACTCTTGACTCCACCTTCCTTCAGTACATGACCGATCTGGTCTAGGTAGGTTAGTCTCGGTCTCCCTCGGTACCTACATCCTTCCACTTTCGCATTGTATATCTTCTTAACCAGGCGTTCGTTCGGCATTCTTTCCACATGTCCGAACCATCGGAGCATTCCCTTTCGCATCTTTACACCAATACTCTCTTTCATACCTACTCGCTCTCTTACGTCGTCGTTACGAATGCGGTCGGTCAGCCTAACTCCACAGATTTTCCGCAGAGATCGCATTTCGACCGCATTAATTTTACTATCATACTCTTTTCTGCATACCCAACTCTCGCTTCCATACAGTAATGTTGGGACAAGCACTGCGTTATGTATTGCTACACGTGCCTTCTGGCTGAGGTGGTGGCTGCCGAAAAGTTGCCCCAACGCTCCGTTCACTCTATTTCCCGCATTCACTCTTCGCTCTATATCAGTGGTGTACCTTCCATCTCGGCTAAATCCACATCCAAGATATACAAATTCATCCACTTGCTCTAGTACATCATTACCTATTGTTACTCTTACATCTGTTCTGGTTTTATCTCTTTCAAAGACCATTATTTTGGTTTTGCTCACATTCACGCGTAGATAGATAGATCGTAGATGTCATATGCGTTTTGTATCCCTTAGTCGTCTCTTACGATCACCCACGGGTCAGATAGGGGGTGGAGAATTGTATTCTTACTCCGTCACCACACCGTAGTTAGGCTTATAGGAGGTATAGTTAAATATTTGATTCTATTATGAGTTTTTCTTCTCGTATTGATGTTCTCGTTCTCATTTCCCTTAGTCGCATTCTACGACGCCTACGGGCTAAATGAAAACCCAGGGTATGATAAATTGTATTCTTACTCCGTCACCTTGATTCATTGGAATACCTTAAAAATAACCATATAGTCAACAAATTTTATAGTAAAATTTCTATATCAAGAGAGCAACTGACTACATGAATGGCGTAGTTGAAATACCGATATGCTGTATCATGTGCCGTGAGTTCGACACTCATGCAAGATAATACTTTGTACAATCACAAATTGTTGTTCAGAGTCTGGGTGTAATTTGTATCCGTTCATTATATATTCGTAAAGTCCCCCGCATTACAACGTCTTTAAAAAAACAAAGTATTTAAAAAAATATAAAAGAAAAATATGATAGTGCCACGCTATTGTATAGCTTTCTCTTAGCAGAATAAATGAAAAGACTAGTTCGGAATATCCTCACTCGCCAAAAATCGATTTTGTTTGATCAGTAGCTGTGTGGTAGCGACTACAAATACTATTAACCCTTACTTTGCTCGTGAATGTCGTAAAAAATGACTAAAAGCTAAGGCTCTTAGTCGTCTATATGTCGTTATAAGTAACGACCTGGGCCAACTCCATCTGATGCCGTTTGGTCAACAATTACATTCCCAAGGAGGGTTGACGTCTTGCAGGCGGCCGGTCATAAAACTATTGTCAAGAACTTTTACAATATGTACTATGAAAGAGGAGTACATATTGTATCGACCCCAAGTAATTGGGATAAGAGTAGGCGAATGATGATGATAATCACTAACCTTCGTTTGGTAAGTAAGAGAAGACCAAATCTTTATGAGAGACAGCAATCTGACTGTTCTCTTGACATAGTGAGTTACCACTATTATAAAAGCAAGAAGAGCGTCAATATTTTCCAACACTAGAAGATAAACGAAAACTTAAAACGCAAACTAACTGCTTAAAGTTCTTTTCTCGCTAACACTGCCATCACGCAAAATGGTCGCGAATCAGAATTTCAAAGTCCTCGCATAAATAATTTTAAATCAAAAATCATCTATCGCTGTTGGAAAATCTTCACACGCACTGAATCACATTATATTTTTACATCCTCCAAACCCCTTTCTCATAGTCCCCATATGTAAAATAAAAACTTAAACATGTGATCAAACTATTACGTTCGCTTTCGTTAATGTCAGCTATATCCTACCACGCTATTCTATAATAAAGCTTTGTATATATTTTTGTGAATGTGAGTATGTGTGTGTGTAAAAAAGAGGTATGCTGAGGTGGTTTGGACACGTGGAAAGAGTGAGTGAAGAAAGGTTGACTAAGTATACAAAGCGAATGTGAATGGGACGATTACAAGGGGAAGACCGCGTCGTACTTTTCTGAATCAATTTGAAGATGTGTTGGAGAAAGGTCAGATTAAGAGTACGCGTAACTATAGAGCATGCACGAAGACTGTGATGAGTGTGAATGAAGCGATGGAGGTATGTCAGGATCGTAGATTGTGGCGATTTCTTTCTTTCGATCCGTAGTCTCTGCTTACCCCTCTGGGAAACAGGCGTGAGGCTATGTATGTATGTATATATTTTTGGGCGTTAATTATTTTTTTAATAATATTACTAATCAAGTAGTATAGTGGTTAAAATACCGACCTGCCGTGCAAACCCGCGGTATGAGGATATTTAAAAACAAACTATGGGTCAAATTTCTATCAAACCTGGGCGAACTTCACCTGATGCCGTTTGATCAACAATTATATTCTCCATGAGGGTTGACGTCAAGCAAGCGACCGGTCATAAAACTATTGCCAATAACTTTTGCAATATGTATGATGGAGGAGGAATATGTATTACGTGGACCCCAAATAATTGAGATTGAAGCAGGTGAATGACGATTTATGCGTTGAATTTGGATGAGACTTGATAAAAATATTTCTTATGACCTCAAGAATTCCTCAAAAACCTAATTCTAGAATTAATGTGTCTATTGCCATTTTTTATACATGCAGTTGATGCAATTCGTTGATATACACTGAATCGTATAATGCAGTAAACACAAATAATTATTGTTATTTTAACAAAGAAACAAATATTTGTACCGAGGGGACGTAATTGACTCTCATAACAGATTATGCATTTGTACAAGTATCCATGATACAAGTATTTCACACCTCAAAAATTACAAATTTTGATTTACAAAAAACACATAATTAGACTAAATTCTTCATAACAGCATACCAAGAATTCTAATATATACGATTATTAAATAAAAAAAATATGATCTAAGAAATTATCATAACACATTCAACAAGTTTCCGGTTCATCAAAATAATTTAAGCCTTAATCATCAATATGAACCACATAATATTAAACAAGAATGAAATATCTGGATGACCGAGCCTACCTCTGTGTGCTCGGCATTTCTTTTTAGTGCTTTTAAGAAAATATTTTTAGATATTAAAAAATAATTAATAAAATAATAAAAAAAATTTAAAGAGTTCCTCTCTTTTAATAATAAAAGAGCAAAATAAAGATCGAACCAGGCTGTCTGAAGTAGACGGATCGATATAGAAACAACAACTCAGTTAAGTTGTTTTTATTTTTATTGACAATGGCCAAATTTACTTTTTTCATATTCTAATTAATGAAAACCCTTTTTTTTTTGGCGGCGGGCTATGGTTCGTCAAACCCCGCTATTCCGTCCGGGGCGACAGGAAAAGCGGCGCAAGACCCCGTAGACCCGCCCTACAATATACCTCTCGACGCCGTGCGGGTGGGTCACTGGTACGCGGTCTTTTTCTTCAGTGGCCCACCCGGCGGTCTATCCTCACGGGTATCCTCGTTGATGTCGACGCCCGGACAGTTTGCACCGTCGGGGCGTCGTCCTCACGCGGTGGCCTCGCTCCCAGGGCGACCAGACTAATCCCCGGTCCGGTCACCCGCTGCCTCGGCTAGGGCGGCATGAGGCGGAGGTATTCACGCCTTCGCCGCCCCAGTCGCCGGTGGCGGCGCGAATCCTCGAAGAGAAGTTCCTCTCGGCTTCGCTCCGCCGCTTCCTTCTGCGAGATGACGTCCTCGCAGAAGGAGGCGACCGCGTCCCAATATTAATGAAAACCCTAACTTTCCTTCACTGTAAACACTGACAAAACTATAGTTTCTAAAAATTGAACCTAGTTAAAATGATTTGTTACCAAGAAATCTGGAAATTTTATACAAATTGCTGGTTAACCGAGATTCTGATAATATAGAAATATAAAAATAAAGTATACAAGAATCACTCGATTAAAGATATTAAATAGATAGATACAGTTCTGGTTCCCGCACAGAATTCCCATAAGATTCAAAACATACATTAAGAACGCTATAATTTTTAAAAAGGGTTAAAACAAAAAGTATTAATGCGACACCCCCCCACATGTTGATGCATCCGGAGTTATTCAACTACTCGCGTCATTAAAACACCACTGTCAAATGAAGATATCTTTTGGCCGATGTTTCCTTTCGTATTATATTATATGGACGATTATAAACAGATGTTATATGGTGATAAATCTTTGTCTTTGTGCTACACATGAAAGGATTTGTTGTACTCGATGTGAAATGTTTTCGCATGTAAGTGTTTTAATGATGGCACAAATTCATTGTTCTTATTAGTGGACCGCACCAGAGGATAATATTTTTAGAGTATTTATAAGTCTATTATTTTGACAAGATCTGTAGCTTACACGTCGTGGATAATTAATATTTTATATAGCTTCTGACTAAGCTATCTAAGCTACTAGAATATCGCGCTAATTTAATAATTATTCCAGGCAAGTTATTTTTTTTGAAGTTATACTTCTTTTAGTGCGTTAGGGGAAAATCATGAGAGTAAATTTTTACGATGCACGCGCACACCGTCACGAAAAGCCGACACCCTGAAGTTAGCTATAGTCAACATTTTAGTTTTTTTGTAATATTTAAATAAACTTTATTTAACTAGAATTATCTAGTTAAATAAAAGTCTTATTATAACGCGTTAGTGTTATAATAAAACTTTCAATGTATTAAATACCTTTTTTCTATTGTTAGTGTCGTTTTTTCTACAAACGTAGAATAAGGCGAAAGATAAAATTTTTGAAAAGATTTTTATCTTTTTACGCCAAAGATGTATAACTTCTAACGCGTGTACATAAATACACACACACACAGTTTTCTTTTTTTTATATATGTAGTTAATTATTGAAGGTAATAAAATCAGTGTTGACTGAGTACGAATATAGTTGAAATTACCTTTTCCTATTGCGTGGTTGAACGTAAAAGACAAGTAAACGATGCAAGCAAGAGAAAGTAAACTAAAAATCAAACACTATACTAATATATCTGATCACCGCGGTAAAGCAAATCAATAGCCATGAGATGATGACGATAATAATTGTTGTGAATTAGGAACTTAAACAAAACTGCTCAAAAGACTCGTTACGATTTGAAATAAATTAAAAAAGCGCTTTAACTATATATTCAAAAACTACATTGGAACTTATTATCGTTAAATGGATCGTGACATCGATAAGGTTTATATAGTAGCATGATTTTATCAACGTTTAGCCGATCTCCGTAGGTTATTAACGATGGTTGGACCGACCAAGATCGATGGTGCACGTTTTTTACATCAAATACGTTCATCCTAATGACGAATGACGTCGAGGCGGTTTGAAAAAATGTTTGCTTTAACTTCTTAATTGATAATGAGCTTCTAATGACGCGTCATGATTGATTTAGTTGAAAAATTTTGAATTATCTCATTTTGTTTGCGTATAGTGTTATAGTTATTTCTGTTAAGTAGATTAGTTTTATTGACTGCACAGATGGTTAAAATACGAGCCTATGATACCGAATGTCTCAGGTTCAAAGAGGTAGGACAATACTTTGTGAAATCAACAAAATTTGTTATGAGTCTCTCTGTCTTTCATGTTTGTTGTAATTATATATTTTTAAAGTCCCCCAAAACACAAAGGTTATTTCGTTAATGAAGTATGATGTTTTTATTTAAAAAAACGTATTGAAACCTTCATTCCATAGATGTCAAAATGGCTAGTCATATTTATCTAGTTTCAAGTTGAATTTTTATGAATAAATATAATAACAGACAATATATATATAAGAAATATGACAATTCTCTTTTAGAAATGTGGTTTTACTGGATGGGTAGTAAATTTATACTAGTTTCAAGTTGGTAATTCATGTAATTATTATAACAAAATATGACAATCGTATTTTAGAAATGTGGCGTTACTAGATGGGTAGTAAATTTCTACTAGTTTCAAGTTGGAATTTCATCAAAATATCATAATAAAGTATGACAATTGTCTTATAGAAACATGGCTTTACTGGATGGGAGTAAAGTTATACTGGTTTCAAATTGCAATTTCATTTAAATATCATAACAAAATATGACAATGGTGTTATAGAAATATGGCTTTACTGGATTCACAATAAATTTACTTTTTGATTTTAAAAAATGACACTTTACAATAAGGTATAAATTCTTATATTCATAGCAAGTGTATATAGAAATAAAAAAAAAATAGAAAATCAGAGCTAGTGATGTCAATTAATATTTAGTGTAAGTAGCTACTATCTCCATTCGATTAATTTACAACTAATCTGTCTGTCATAAACCGGTGGAGTGTAGTGGAAGGTAATCTCGTACACCCGCATACAGAATGCTTTATTTCAATGGCGTAACTATATTATTTGAAACCCGTAGCAAATTTGAGCCCTCCATTGATGTAAAAAAAAGAAAAAAAGAACTAATCGTAATGGATGCGTTCTGGTTTCTAACTTTGCGTATGTTTTTTTTTTATATATATCATCAATTATTTATATTTTTATAAATCATCTTTATAAGTTTATATCTGATTAAAAATTAATGAAAATAGAAAATATGATTTCTGATGTTTACGCGAGAAATGTGATTTTGAAAATTTTAAATAAAATTATTCGTATCTCTATCTCTATCATGTTCGTGTTTAATTTTAAATATCTGGATGACCGAGCTCTCGCTCGCTATTTTCTTTTTAGTGTGTTTTGAAGATATATTTAAATTTAATATAAATAATTATGTAAAAAATAATAAAAAAAGTCAAAAGTAATAAAAAAGAGAAACAGGATCCGAACCGGCCTCGATTAGACTGCTCGATTATCCAATCGACGTGTCTTAATGACAGCATCAAAATTTGCCTTCATATTTTAATAATTGTCAGCCAATGCAAAATTATATTTTTTCATTGCCTGAAAATATTGACAAAACAATATTTTCTGCAAATGAAACTTAGCCAGATCGATTAGTCGTCCCCGGAACCGCCTACATGCAATATTTCAAGAAAATTGTTGGTGCCGTTTCCGAGATTCAATATATATATATATATATTATATGTATATACAAGAATTACTCGTTTAAAGATATTAGATAGATAGATATATAAATAAATTAATCTAATACACGTAGTAATCATCAACCAAAAATACATCGATTTGTAGGTCATATTTAATTCAATAATCAGTTAACACATTATTTAGCGTCTTCGCATCTATTCTTTAATATAAATAAATTAAAAATCATAGATAATACTTTAGAAATCATCTGTACAAGATAGAAATGTAAATAAGAATAATAGGAACCTAATACCAGTTCGGTGGTTGTCAAAAACGTCAACCGTGACCGCAGCGATGGTTCCCATTACGCTGTAAATTCGACGATCAAATTTTGAGCGTCGATGTGTATAGGCTGAACTAAAATTCTTCATAGTTGCTCCAACATTTATTACTTCTTTAAAAATAAAACTTGTGACACGATGCTTGTTTAAGCTTAACCTCGGACACTAAACATATCCGATATTAATAAAATACTATGGCAGATTGAGTAAGCTTTAGCAAATAGTCTATTTATGAACGATAGTTTGAGAAATAATTTAAATCCTAAACAAATTTTGTATCATTGTAATACTTGGAAAAAATAATACCGTTGTGATTTTTGGAAAAAATAATTGTTGTATATCAGTCACAATGAGTCACCAGATGAAAAGTACCGGATACCGATGCCCACCCGCTAAAAAAAAACAAAAAGCATCAGAATGAAAAAAAAATCAGCAATATTTTCAAAATACTATTTAAATTACAGCTTTTTTATATGCTACGTGCCGATTGTCTTCATTTTTTACTGCTGTTTTGTATTTAAAAATAATATCAGACATCATCTTCTCAACCATCTTCTATTAGTTGAGGAAGAGTTGTCGATGAAATGTTTTATTCAAAAACCAGCGTGAAATAATGAAGATATTTAGATCATCGAATATTTTCATAAGACAGACTCGCATTAAGAAAAGAATTTCTAAAATGCAGTCATGGAATGTATGAAAGAGGTCGTTTTGTATCGAGAAATATTTTTTGATGCTAAGTTTTTACTTATCAATATATTAAGAAGAATTTAAATAAAGATTATATTTTAAATGAGTTCTTGTAATGGTAAACATATTTATTGTTATAAAATTTTAGGCATAAAGAAACTTCAGCTCGTCATCTTCGTTCGTCACAGTTGATATGGTGGGCGTCATCTTCACAGTTGATCAAGCTGCCTCCAAAAAGGAGGGAAATTCATCTACTATATCAACTTTGCCTGTGGTGACGGAGTAATAATACAGTTCATCACCCCCTATCTTCCCGTGGGTGATCGTAAGGGACGACTAAGGGATATTAAAAGCATATAACATATATGCAAGACAAGGGAAACTCGAAACAAAACCCTATACGCCTGACCAGCGTGGTATAGTAGGTCAATTTTCCTCCATAATGGAGGAGGCTCGAACCCAACAACAGTGGGATATATATGAGCTGAGATGATTCCACACTGGCCAATCAGTTTGGATTAGGGTTTTATTTCTAGCTTTCCTTCTCTTGCACAAATGTTGCATATAGCCTCTTAGCTGTCTTGTACCACACCTACGAACAAGATAGGAGCTGGTGTATTGTATTCCTACTCCGTCATCACATGGAAATTTAAATTAAATGCTTAATAATTCAATAAAGGGAGAGAGAGAGATAAAGAAATAAAACAATGCTGATGATATGTGTCGTCTTACGTCTATATTACCATGAGGCGTGTCACGTCACCTAGCTAGCGCCATTTGCATTTTATTTTAAACGGGAATAGAGAATGGCTATATTTACCCGCGTTTTTTATGACGCAAGCATAGTGCATAGAATGAGTAATTTAATTATACGTTTAACAGTTCGTAAACATGTTTTGCTAAACTTATTTTTTTATCTCTCATGATTTGGTATAAATTAAGAAATGCCAATCAAAAATATTTAAAAACATACGGTTCTTTTTTTATTTTTCATGTGATAACACTATTTTTATATAGTATAATAAAAAAAATAATTTTAACATTAGGAAATAAAAACCCCACGCATACCATTCATATTTATACAATTTTTTTTTTATATTTAATATGAAAGCAAATTATTAATTATTATCTTATGGATTATTATCAAAACAGTACTCGAGTGGTCTTTTAATTCGTTTAATATAAGATCAGTACTTGATGACTGAAAAAGTGCCATCAATTTTGACACCCATCACGAAATTAGGACCACTAAATGGCTATATAGAATAGTAAATACAATATCTTTCAAATAAATCTTAGATTTAATATAACTCTTTGTCGTGTGAAGAAATATATCATAGAATAAGTTTTGATCAAATACTGTGATATCACGTGGTCCATCACACAATGTTGTCGACAGTAGCTAGCGAGCGAGGCGCTCAAGTTGACGTTTTATTAAATTCTTATTCGTTTGGCGCAACCAGTGTTATGAATCGCGCTCGACACGCGATGTAGCGAGCTACTTCTACCTGCAGCTCGCACGATACCACCCTTCATACCCTCTTACTGACAATTTATCACAGCTCACCGTTATTCCTACAATTAACTAATGGTTTTGGCACATTTGACTATAGATTAATGAATCTATGTTTATATAAATAAGTTTATTTTACTTATATTATTGAATCTATGTTGTATATATTCCGTGCGGTGACGGAGTAACAATACAATTCACCACCCTATCTTATCCGTGGGTGTTCGTATAAAACCTATGCAAGAAAAGGAAAATTCGAAACAAAACCCTATACCAACACGTCTGACCAGCGTAGTATAGTAGATCAATTTCCCTCTGATTATGGAGGAGGCTCGAGTCCAACAGTGAGAGCTGAGATAATGATTAAGTTTATAGTTACTAGAGGACCATGAATGCTGAAATCAATTCCAAAGTAGCCAAATATATAAAATCCGTATTAAAAAAAATCATATGATGAATATTTACTCACGTAATTTTCATCATCGAGGTCGTCATCTCAGCTCATATACGTCCCACTGCTGGGCTCAAGCCTCCTCTAGAATGCTATTGATTTACTAAACCATGAGAGTCAGATGGCTTGTTATAAGATCTTATTGCCGATTTTAATTTTTTTGCATAGAAATTATATGTATAATGTAATTAGTCGCCCTTTAAGACACCCCTGGAGAAGATGGAGGGTACTGAATGCTATACTTAATATGTCACCATAGAGCAATATTAGTAATCATTATTTATTCTATTTTCTAATAATGTTCATTTACTTGTTTCCAGATACGACAACACCGTACGTCCTCTACAAAGATGGCGTGGAGCGTGCCCCGCCTGGCACTCAGTGGGGTGGCGCAGTATTGGATGGCGGTTACCAACCAATGCAACACCAAAGCCCAGGGGGTCCTTCACCTCAACCTGAACCCCAGCTCGCCTCTCCAGCACCGTCACCTTACCCACCCGCGCCACCGCCTCCAGATCCTACTGGAGCTGCAGAGGACGCTGCACAGCAACTAGCTCAGCAGCAGGCTCAACAACAAGCGCAACAGCAGCAACAGCAACAACAGCAACAGACCTCCCCCGAGCACATGCAAGTGGAGCAACAACTACAATCTCAGCCACAGCCTCCACCACAAGACCATCTCGACCGAACCCCATGTTTCTTACCACAACCAGACCTACAGCAACAGTATTCGCCGTATTTTAAAGAAGCGAGACCAACTAGCCACATGCTCAGCACTGGTGGTTTCCCGCTACATTATTTAAAACAAAACGGCGGTGTCCTCTCACTCGAGAGCCCACTAGATCAATATGGGACGCCCGATTTGCGTCATCTGCCTGATATAGTACAGCCAGAACCACCAAAACCTCGTAAACACAACCCCAACTCGGAGCTACGGCTGTTCAAGTGCCTGACATGTGGCAAAGACTTCAAGCAGAAGTCGACGTTACTGCAGCACGAGCGGATTCACACGGACTCACGGCCATACGGGTGCCCGGAGTGCGGCAAGCGGTTCCGGCAGCAGTCACATCTGACCCAGCACCTGCGCATCCACGCCAACGAGAAGCCGTACGCGTGCGTGTACTGCCCGCGCTCCTTCCGCCAGCGCGCCATCCTCAATCAGCACCTGCGCATCCATTCCGGTGAGAAGCCATATACGTGCGGCGAGTGCGGCAAACATTTCCGCCAGAAGGCGATCCTGAACCAGCACGTCCGCACACACCAAGGCGAGCGCTATTCACACATATATGTCCTACCCCGGACCACGCGCGCGCCGCCCGCACTGACCGTGCCGGTCACTGCCGCCGGCGCTCGCGATCCCAGCCGCCCCCCGCACTGTCGATTCGGTCTCGCATCCATTGGCCTTCCTATCAAACAAATTCTCGGTTCCCTCGTCGCCCGTATCGTAGAGGGTGCTCGCGAGACGCGGACCTGACCGCCGGACGTTCCTGTAACCGTTCCTTAGTTCAATTAACCCACTCGTCGGTTACCTCTTTTCGGACCCTTCACTTGTGACTGACCAGACTATTCAATTTTTGCAGATGTTTCGCCGCATCTCATCTTCAAGAATGGAACAACGCCAACACTCTGGCCTCAAGATGTGCCTTTTCCCGCTGATGAGAATAAAGAGGAAGTGCAGTCTACGTTCGGCGACGCAGACGGCCAAAATGGCGAGCAGCGCGGCTCATGTTTCTCACCTGGTGATACCGCACAATATCCTGCTTACTTTAAAGACACAAAAGGTCTTAATCACTCAGTCTTCAGCTCAGGACTATCTTTGCAATATCTTAAAGGGGGCAAATTACCAGACGTTCTCGGTGGCCGTGTAATGCCTCTCTATGTTCGTTGCCCAATTTGCCAAAAAGAATTCAAGCAAAAGTCGACGCTTCTTCAGCACGGTTGCATTCATATAGAGTCACGTCCGTATCCCTGTCCGGAATGTGGCAAGCGATTTCGACAACAATCACATCTCACGCAGCATTTGCGTATTCATACCAATGAGAAACCATACGGCTGTATTTACTGTCCACGTTTCTTCCGTCAGCGGACGATTCTCAATCAGCATTTACGTATTCATACCGGTGAAAAACCATACAAATGTACTCAGTGTGGTAAAGACTTTCGGCAAAAAGCCATTCTTGATCAACACACGCGGACACATCAAGGTGATCGGCCTTTCTGCTGCCCGATGCCAAATTGCCGCCGGCGATTCGCTACAGAGCCCGAAGTAAAGAAGCATATTGATAATCACATGAATCCGCACGCAGCCAAAGCCAGACGAGCAGATGCCGCCAAGACGCCGAGGCCGCTGCCACCTGCTGCGGCTGTAGTAAAACCCGAGCTTTACTTCCCGCAATGCTACGCTCCGCCTTTCCAGCAGTTCCCGGGCTCCCAAACAGATTTCAAGCCCGCCGTAGGACCGGGTGCGCCGGTGGCCTGCCTGCCGGCGCAGTGACCCGCGCCTCCGCCGCGTTGGCCTCCGGCGCCTCATCACGCGCCTGGCCACGCGCACCACGACCTCTACGCCGCCGACCGTCTCTACAACTGAGCGTCGCGCCTGCACACATGTATACGACTCGCTGCCTTGACTGGCGCTGCGAGCTATCCCTATCGATAGTCGGTAGTCAATATGTAAGATTAACTGGATCGCTACAAAACGAGCTTCGATCTGTAAATAACGTCCTGTTTATTCTATATCGGGAAGTCTGTCGCGTTGTACAGTTTCAAAGTTCAACAAAAATAATGTTACCGTCGATAAAACGAGTACATATAGCGTTTTTGCCCCGTAATCGTTAAGTTACCACATAAGAGTTAGTTTTCTCGGTGTTTATCGAATATATCGATGTATTTGCAGATGATCCCAAACGGATCGAGACCGAACTTTAGAATTTAAACTCTTCGTTGAAAGCTAAAAATTAAGTATTGATCTTTTACTACATTTACAAATATTTCGCGATGAATGTAACCGGCGCTACATTGTGCCTAATTGTAATAAATAATATACATATTTTGTAGACATATTAAGTTAATTTTATTTACAAGTATTGAGAGATAAAATCTGGCAAAAGTATAAGGGTTGTAAAGGATCCATGCTCAAAATACGTTTAAAAGTAACGATAAAGAATGATATGAATTTACGTGTTAGCTTTAGGCAGAGTTCGGACGTAGCGTGTTAAGAGAGAGACAAGGGAACAGCGCCAACGCTGGTTAAACAGAATCACGAATGAAAACCAAAAACGTAGGTTACCTTTTGCCATCAAAATAAATACATCGTACAAACGGTTCTATTACATTAATTAAACCATTTACTGTTAATTATTGAACTGAGATTGCATAGATGTCTTCGTAACACTGTAGGTGCCAAATAGTGTAGTGATTTTTTAAATTTGTCTACCAGCTTCTATTATAGTTAGCTTAGTTTAGGTTGTTACCAGTTTTTTCAACGATGTGACAAAATGAGATGCATTTAAGTGGAAAGGGTCAGACTGAGAGAGGACTGTGATAGGTAGGTTAGGTATCTGTATCGCTCATTTAGCGCTAAATATACGTGTGTCGGGACCTGACGGTTTTACTTCCGGAATCGTATGAATGATTCGTAATTTAGTTTTCTTTTTTTTTTTATATTGTGCATTGTTTTAATTGAGATACGTCTCGACAAGTACTTATGTTCCTAAATTGTTTCTAAAATTTTTAATAGTTCTGGTGTTTGATGTTAGGTCGTATACGCCAGACTGCCTTCTAATTCTTGACTGATTTGATAACGTTATTAAGATGAGTGAGATTAGTAATTTTTACCAATAAGGTTAACGTGAGTGATGATACAAAGTGCTTTGTAGTAGTTTGATCCATGGGACGGTGGGTATGCCAGAGTAAATCTTATTTCTAATTTAGCTTAGACTTTCGAATTACCAAGCAATTCGATCATTCATCGCGAAATAACTTAGACATTAGTGGAAAATAAATAAATAAAGATATATTGAATTTGGGTTATTGTTGGAATATTCTGATGTAATGTTTCGTCCACAGTATTTGAAAGTTCTTAGTGTACTCTATAGAAGTCGGCTGTCGCTATACATATGATCGTTGCAAAGAAAAATGTATTTAATACATTTATTAATGATATTAATTTAATATTTTGTATACGGCTAGTCTTGCAGAGTTAAAATATATCAGGATATTTCAGCATAATTGTATGACATTATAATTTCTCTGTTTGTACGTATAGACTTTTATAGCTTATTTTTTATTATATTATTGTGATGGTTTCGTTTTCCTACCGCATAATATAAACTGTTAATAATAAATAAATAGTGGAATAGTGTGGTGGATTTGTGGGGAGTCACATTTTAATACCATTTTTTTATCACTTTGAAGTGATCGATGCAATATTATTATTTAGTGGATTTATTTGTGTGTTGATTTTATTATGAATATAAAAATTAAAGCATTGGACAGTTATAAAAATTATATAGCCCTCAGTTGTGGATTTACGCATTTGTAATAAAATTATTTCTGAATTGTTTGGACATAGATTAAAAATATTAATATAATTTATGTCAACTGATGGCCTTAATACTGTCCAAATAATTTATATATCGAGATATATTTAAAAATAAACCGTTACAAATGTATGAGCCGGTTTAGAATAATCAAAAACGATAAATACTTCTAATCTCTCTGGTATTAAACCAGCTTCCAGCAGCAGCAACTTGGCTAGTTTTGAAAAATACCACGATCTGTATATCCTTGATATTACAATGGTATGTTTACAACTGACGGGCAATCGTATCATTATATTTTTCCAATTAATTTTCCTATCAAACTTTCGGAGGTTTACAAACAAAGAAAAACCATCTTTATCGAAGAATATTATAAAGAAGTTGTCTTCCGTGACTAAACATTTTTCCACAACTTTTAAACGTGTGATCCTCCTTGTAGTGTCGCGCGCCGCTTCCGTCCATTAACAAGCAATAGTATATGATTCAGTTATATTTATATCACACACGAGCAGCCTTAAACAATAATAGTTAATAAGTATTTTTATATAATAAACAATATATTTCTACAGGCGGCCGGAAGCGGCATGACGCACTCGTGTACAAAGTTTGAATTCAAACATAGAATACAGTGCCATAGACAAGATGTAACCTCAGATTTATACTTATTAGATTTTTATACCGATACAAATGGATTTAATTTTTAAATATAAAACAAGAAGTGATTAAGTATACAGAGATTACAGATGATATTTTATACATTTATTACAAAACAATATTATTAAAAAGTAAATGTGAAATAGTGTTAAATTTAGTGTTGTACTTGTAACGTTCTAAGCAACGCGGAGTTGTGTGAAATTGAATTTATGAAACTCATTTCAGTTTGGCACAACTCTATATATATCTGTCTCCATTGCTCTTGGTTTTTTTAGACATTTCTTTTTATTTTCAGTATGGTAATTGTAAATACATATCAATGGAAATTTCTGAGGCAGTGTTGCAAACAAAAATTGTCTGTTTTGATTCTGAATATATTCAAAAACAGAAAAAAAAATTGTATAAATATAGATTAAAAGTCTTAAAAATATTCATTTAATTAATACACGTTTCTGACGTTTCGGTATAGTTTATCATATTCCAGGCTGTTTCTGTTTGTATTGCTCACTGTTTTGTTAAGTTTTGCTCAATTAAAAGTGTATGTATTACCTATAAAGTAAATATTATTAGTTTTTATTATGTACGAAATGATTTTTTTGTAAAATATTCCTTTTTCGAGAGCACGGTTTTGCTTTCTTATGAAACTATTATATAAGTGCTGAAAAGTTTGATCGTTTATTTCGATTCTACTTATTATTGAAATTATAATTGGCAATTATAAATGACAGATGAATATTCATATGAAACAGAATCATGCCGCATTTAAAAAAACGCCGTCCAGTACTGATCGGATACCCGTACATACAGTTCTACAACTTGGATTAGGTTTCTAGAGTTTAATTTTGACATTAATTAGGTTTGAAGCATGTTCCTAGCTTTTATAATAGGTAATATTAATTTATATTACACTTCTTACCAATTACACGTAGCATAAGATATACGAAAGATTGTTTTGCCAATTCTTATTTAATAAACTTCACAAATGGAATTAAATTCCACCGCACCAATATTATCCACATCAGCGTACTGGAGAAATAATATTCTCATGTACACATAAATAACAAAGAAACGATAATTTTATTTATAAACTCTTCTATTTGATTAGGGCAAGGTCAATACACATAATTAATTTTGTTAAGTTGTTAAAATATTAAAAAAGGAGAGAACAAGATTGCAATGTAAATCTAATACTTTGCATTTAACATAATAATAAAATTACATTAAAAAAAAATAACGTCAATTGTATTAAATACAATGTTTTTGAGCAATGTTAGTTAAACTTAAACATTGGTAAACTTGATAAAAACATAGTTTAGTCATCGACGTTGTACTAACATAACAATTATACCTATCACTATTTCCTTTATATGCATTTAATTGTGATCTCATGGTGAAATTTAAAAGTCTTTATGGTAATATTGGGAAAGTTTTAAGTGGCAATTATTTTCTTTAAAAAAATTATTACACATATCCCATATGCTTATTACTTATAATATTCAAGCAAATCTATATAATGTAAGTTTATTGTGTACTCGACATTACCATTGTAAAACATGCCAAGTTTTGATATATTTGGATAGTGTAACATAGGATTATGTTTGTTTGGTCGCAGTATAACAAGTGTGAACGTTAATATTGAAGCCATCGCTTTCAATAAATTAAATACATGAGCTTAGTCTTATTTTAGTTTTGTAGTGAAGTTGGCTACGAATTATTTCAACGTCTTCCATTTTTCAATTTAGTTTATGACGTTTGTAATTTGTGTCAATATTTTTTTTATTTAGTTTAAATCGGTTCTACACGTACCGGCAGATTCGACTTTTTAGTTGTTAAGCGTGAAACCGACCTAAGTTTTATTTGCATTATATCATAGGTTAAAAACAAAAGCATATTATCTGCAGGAAGTGCGGTACCAGTGCAATACATTTGAAATTTCTTCGCGATATTATTTTATAATTTATTTTATAAATGACTTATTTTAAAAATAGTTGTTAGTGTTAATAAAATAATTGGTAGCCAACATAAAAATGGCCTATTATAATTTGGTAAAGTTAGAGATACATGTAACATTTTGTATACACTGCCACTCGCCAACCGCTGTCGGAAAAAAAACAAATAATATACAAAATAATTTTTACCACAGATAGACTTGTTAAAACAGTTCCACAGTAAAATAAGTGTTGTTGAATTTTTTAATAATAATATGGACATATTTAGATTAACGATCTTGTAGTCTGGATTGAGTTTTTTACAGATTTTATTACGAGAGGTTTTCGTGTGTTTTAATGAAATAAAGTTACGTCGCCTATCATGTTATTTTTGCTACAAAAAATTATTTTATGCCAATACAATAACAGATATAAATAATATTAAAATACAATATACAAATATATACATACAATAGAAATATACAATAAAGTGGTGATATACATATTTTATTTATGAACCGTTATAGGCGGCGTACTTTAAGGGTTATTGGTTTGATTACATTAATAATGGGTGCTGTTAAATCATTAATTGTACATATTTATTGTAATATACAATAGACTGGTAAATTTACAATGTTGTTAGGTTTCTACAGAGTTACCTCTAGAGGCTGTTTTAGTGCTGATTTACTAACTTAATAATTTTTATCTGGCAATACACAATAATTGCTTTCTATTCAAATATAAAATTCGGTACGTAATTAGTCATAAAATCTGATAAATAAAGTAACTACCAGTTTCAGATTACATTAATAGGTATGTGCACGCCCTATTCGTGATAAATTTTTGGTATATTTTATAGTTTTGTTTTTTTTTCTACAGTCCAGTTTTATAATACAGATTAAAAGTGCTTTTAAAGTGTCAATTGCCAATTCAATAGAAGATTTTATTTTATTGTACATAAACTTTTACAGTGTTATTTATTAAAACATTTATGAAGATAAATTAATCAGCAGTGAACAGCCTCAATCCATAAGTTATAATAAGATATATTTTCTTACAGAGACACCGAATAGAATATATGAAATTCTTTTTAGACAATCCCAGAATACAAGATCTAACTTTTTACACGCAACAGATGAGAACATATTTTAATTTATTTACAATAGAATTCTTAATATGTTTTGTTTCGATAAAAAAAACAGTTGGTTTGCGATACGGTCACAGAAAATCCGGGCGAAAGACAAAAAATTAAAACGTTGGCATTAGTAAAAAAAAAATATTATTAAAATTAAAAATTGTAAATATATTTTCTAGTTCTTCCAAAATGAATAATATCAGTATTAAATACAAAATTCAACATTGGTTAAGGTCAAAAATGTATGTGTGATCTATAGTGAATTTTTGCATTAGAATTTTCTTGGTGTAACATTTGAAATATATTATTATAATTATTTTTTAATTTTACATTTACATTTTTTTTTTTCATTTATAGTTAATATTTTAATTGAATTTGTAATATTCTTGCCTAGAATTGCATTTATGTTAGATATTTTAGATACGGTTGAAGTTGATACCGTCGTATTTATGTATATTATTATTGTATTAAGGGTTTTGTTTGTTTTTTTTTTTGTCATTAATAGAAATAAAATGTTGTAAAAAGTAAGCTCGTTGTATTTTATCAAATAAACACTTTTTAGTCCAACTGAAGCAATTCATAGCAGTTTTATTTCATTGTACTCATTGATTGAAAAGTAATTACTTAAGTGATTAAATGTTAATATATAATGAATAAAATCTTACTATTATTATAAATGCGAAAATAACTGTCTGTCTGTCGCTCTTTCACGCCAAAACTATTGAACCGATCTGAATGAAATTTAGTACACAGATAGTCTAGAGCCTGATAAAGGACATAGGCTACTTTTTAATGAGAAAAAAGGGATGAAAAGTTGTAAGGAATTATCGTCATTTTTAAAGCCAGGAGCTTGAAACTTATTTTTAGGCTATTGATTAGATATAAATAAATATGACATTAAAATTTCGCAAAAAAAAAATATCCTTAAGGGGTAAAATAAAAATAGGGGATGAATAACTTTAGGAAAGTTAACTTTTACGCAGGCGAAGCCATGGGCAGAAGCTAGTATTATATAAATAAAGCTGTGTGGTGGCGGCTAAGAATACTACCAACCCTTACTTTGCTCGTGGATGTCGTAAAAGACGACTAAGAGCCTTATAACTGTCTGGGCCTGTTGGCCCATCTGATGCCTTTTGGTCAACAATTACATTCTCAAGGAGGGTTGACGTCTGTCAGGCGGCCGGTCATAAAACTATTGCCAATAACTTTTACTATGAAACAAGAGTACATATTGTATCAACCCCAAGTAATTGGGATAAGAGTAGGAGAATGATGATGATATAATGAATAAAATAAAAAAAAACTGCACGTGATCGGAATACTAATCTGTATGTACACAGACTATTGCCATACAAAGTGGCATTACTGCCAGCATTCTGGCCACTTTGTCCTGACGATGGCAATTATTTGACTAAATGTTTGATAAGTTAATCCATTTATTTTATTGACACCATGAAAGTCGTTGCAGCTGACACAAGACCTTTCTGAGCGGTATTCTCGTTAGGAGAACTGTGTCCAAAAGTAGACATGGTGGATTACCATTAATTGTATTTTATAAAAATAATGAATGCCCCGATGGTTCGGACATGTGGAAAGAATGCCGAACGAACGTCTGGTTAAGAAGATATACAATGCGAAAGTGGAAGGATGTAGGTACCGGGGGAGACCGAGACTAACCTACCTAGACCAGATTGGTCACGTACTGAAGGAAGGTGGAGTCAAGAGTCTCCGAAACCGGCGAGCGTGTATGAAGAGAATTATGAATGTTGAGGAAGCGAGTGAAGTATGCAAGGATAGAGTTCTCTGGCACTCTGTTCTCTCTGCCTACCCTGCAAGGGATATGGCGTGATAATATGTATGTATAAAAATAATGTTATGAATAATTTTCTTCTTATTATATGAATAGACAACCTATAAATTCTGTAGAATTCCATTTTTTTTATGCAAGGCAACTCTTTATACATCGGCAGCCACCGCCTTCATGCTCAAAGCTCGCAGTAAAACTATTAGTTATCCGTGGTGGAGTAAGATTACAATTCACCACCCCCTATCTTACCCGTGGGTTATCGTAAGAGACGATTAAGAGATATGAAACGCATATAAGATATATGCAAGAGGAGGAAAACTCAAAACAAAACCTTATACCAACGTCCGACCAGCGTAGAATATTGCAGATCAATTTCCCTCCCATTATGGAGGAGGCTCGAGCTCAACATTGGGACGAAGTGAAGCTATTAGTAGAGGAAACAAATATACCGTAAGTAGATACCGATGATAGGGCCTGCACTCATTTCATAAAGGTTCTTTATCGACAGGTCTCAACAATTTTTTGATACCTAGTATGAAAAATTTAATTCTCTGCCGCGAGGCTTGTAGGAAAATTATGCACACCATCGCCTCCAGCCTGATTTTAATCGGATGGCACTGTACAAAATCAGCCTGCCTCAAGCCAGCGTTCATGAGGAATTTGGATATTTTTCAGTACTGTTCCATACGTTTCCACGACCGGTATATAATAATACATTATTAAACTTGCTATAAACTATGATAGATGATACCTTCTCCAAATGTCTCATCATCATCATCATCTTGCTGTTGTCCCAATTACTTGGGGTCGACGCAATATGTCATCCTCCTCCATATAGTCCTATCAGACGTCATCTCTGCAGTCACTCCCTGTCTATTCATGTCACACCTCACGCAGTGCATCCATCTTTTCTTTGGTCTTCCTTTACCCCTAAAGCCTTCAACATTCATATTTAAATTATTTTTATATTTATATTTAAAAACTTCTGCAAATGTCTATTATTGCTGAATAATCTTGTCTATTAGATGTGTAAAGTTTCAGATACCTTTTGCTACTGCCAGCTTTAACAAGACAACGGGAAAAACAATCGCTATGGGCACCAGGCGATATTGTATTGTATTGTATTGTATTCTTTATTGATAACAAAGTTACAAGTCATTATATATATACTAATTCACAGTGATCTAATTATTTTAATATTTAATTTAACTTAAACTTATTTACGATAATTGAATTTAATTACATTTTATGTATACAATATAAATAGAAATCTTAATATACTTTATTATTTGCACTACAGGTATGTCATACTTCGGGTAATAAATAAAATTCGACAATAAAATAAAATGAATGTCCTAACAATCCGGCCTTCAGTCTATATTTAAATATGTATATCTATTGTAGGCGCAGCGATTATCCGTGCTGGCAGCCTGTTGTACACTGATGGTCCCATAACATAAACGGACTTCTCAGACTTTGATAATTTGTGCGGCGGTACAATAAGTCTATATGGGTATTTATTACTACGTAGGGCATGCGTGGTATTTATCCCTCTTTGTTGGAAGAAGTCATAGTTGAGGTACATAAAAACAGCCATCCGATAAATGAGTTCGCAGGGTAGGGGTAATATACCGAGGCTTTGGCAATATTCCCTACACGACACGTCGTTTGTGAGGCCCATCATAGCGCGCACGACACGTTTCTGCATAACAAAGGCACGATTAGAGTCGGCTGCGCGCGCTCACAGCTCGGCGCCGTATGCAAGCGTACTGTGAACCGTCGCGAAGTAACATGAGCGCACTACGTTACGCGTGGCGGTATGCGCCAACGCAAAGCATGCCCTGCCTAGCCCAACGCATAGGCGATCAATGTGAACATCCCACGCGAGACAGCTGTCTATGTGAAAACCTAATAGTTTTACACTGTCTTTTTTACTTAACTCGGTGTCACCCACTTTCACCCTGAAGGCAGGTTGTGGCCTGCCGTTAAGGTTGAAAGTTAAGAAACACGTTTTGTCTCTGTTAAGTGCGAGGCCATTTGATCGGAACCATGAGTCCAGGCGACCTATCACACTGTTTAATTCATCTTCAAGTTGACGGTCGGAGGCTGCCGTTACAACCGCGGCTACGGCGTCTGCGTACATATAAATGTCAGCATTGTGAATAGCATCAGGCAAGTCATTAATTAATACACTGAACAGTGTATTAGAAGGGCACGATCCCTGGGGAACTCCCATCATATTTTCAAGTTCCAGTGAATAAACATGACCATTGACTCCCACCACAATTTGGGTCCGATTGGACATAAAGGAGGAGACAATAGATAGTGATGGTCCACGAATTCCATAGAAGTCAAGTTTGCTTGCAATAATTGAGTGACGAGCAGTATCGAACGCGCGCGATAAGTCGCAACACACCAGAGCCACACGCAAGACCGCGCTCGCGCGCGCACTTCGCGGTCCACACCACCTGGCGCACCATGTCCGTGGTGCCGCACCCCGGTCTGTACGCATACTGCTTATTGGACAGGCTAGAGTGACCTAGAATTGAGACCGACTTCTAAAACTTTACTCAAGGTAGTGACCAGTGATATAGGGCGGTATGATTTAATATCACATTTATTACCATTACCTTTAAAAACCTGACAGATTTTTACCTTTTTTAGAGCTGCTGGGTATGTGCCCTGTTTTAAGCAGCGGTTGTATAAGCAGGTCAATATGAAAGCTAATGGTTCCGAAACTATTCTCAACAAACTAGCCGACAAGCCATATACCTATGTCAGTACTAGTTTTGGGGGGAATTTGCCTGTTAATTATTTGCTTTACTTCTGATGGCGTAAACGGTATCAACCTCAATGAGGTATCGCTGGGTGCAATCTTTATCGCCAATACAGCGACTGCCTGACATACATCGGCTCTAGGAGCGCCACATCTGATCGCCGCGGTTACAAATTCTTTGTTGAGCGCGTTTACCACGTCCAACTTGGTATGGTACCGTAGCGTGTCAGCGTTCCTTATTATATCAGTGAAGTCGAGACGATCACGCTTCTTGCGACCGAGTTCAGCATTTATAATTTGCCACATTCGCTTTGATTTGTTAGGGTCCCCACGGAATTGGTTTGAGTAGAAAGTGATACGCGTATGATTTATGAATTATGTGTACTTAGCCGTCAGTTCGTTTATAAAGTCAATAATATATTTATTTTGAGGGAAAACCGATTGCAAGTGTAACATGTCATATAACAAGTGCTTGAAATTCAGAATCTCTGTATCAACCCAGTGTTCATGATCTGTCGTCGATGTAAACACCTTTTTCAAAGGAAAACATATGTCCATTTTATATACTATTATATTATAAATGGAGCTGGCCAGCATGTTACAGTCAATCGGTATATGCTTGTCTAATCTGGGCCAGTCAACCGATTGAATAGCGGCAAGGAACCCCATTTTATTATACTGGCTAAATTTGCGCTTCAATATCATACGCATGAAAAAGTAACTTGCGTAAAAAGTAACTTGCCCAAATTTGAACTATTATCCCAAAGGATTCCCGGGATAAAATTTCCTATGTTAATCCAGGAAATAGTCTATCTATGTGCCAATTACCATCCAAATCTATTTAACCGTTTACGTGTGATTGAGTGACAAACATTCAAACATATTCACAATCTTTGACATTTCTAATACTAGTATCTGCCCGTGCCTTCGCCCGCGTAAAAGTAGTTTGCCCAAAATGTATCTATTATCCTAAGAGAACACGTTACTGGGATAAAAGGTATTCTATGTGTTAATCTAGATAATGGTTTAACTGTATACCAATTTTTATCCGAATTTGTTTAACGGTTTATACGTGATTGCTTCTTTTCTTTGGCGCAGGCTACGGTGCAATCACGCCCCTCTAATCCATCCGGGGCGACAGGAGAAGCGGCATACGACATCGTAGACCCGCCTTACAAAGTACCTCTCGACACCATACAGGTAAGTCACCGGAACCCGGTCTTTTTCTTCGGTGGCCCTCCCGGCGGTCTATCCTCACGATTATCCTCTCAATACGTGATTGCTCCAAGCATATTCACAAACTTTCACATTTATAATATTAGTAGAATTAGGATTTTGTGCTTTCCTTCTCTTACATAGATATTAAAACCGTTAGTCGTTTTTACGTCATCCGAGCATATGATGATGAATTGCATCCTTACTCCGTCACCATACAAAAAAATCAGAACACTAAAATATAATTTTAATTTATAAAAAACCGAGATTGCCATCAAATCTATTTGAACACTTTCATTTCAAACAACTGTCGCCCTCTATATTGTTGAAGAAGCAACTATTTCAATGCAATCCTTAGCATTGTCGGCAAACTGTATGCGAAAGTGTTGATTGAAAGAGTAGTGAAAATGACCGAAATGAAAATATGGGATGCACAAGCGGGTTTTCGAAAGGGTATGGGTTGCAAAGAAAGGAAGGTTGGAAAGAATGCCGAACGAACGCCTGGTTAAGAAGATATACAATGCGAAAGTGGAAGGATGTAGGTACCGAGGGAGACCGAGACTAACCTACCTAGACCAGATCGGTCATGTACTGAAGGAAGGTGGAGTCAAGAGTCTCCGAAACCGGCGAGCGTGTATGAAGAGAATTATGAATGTTGAGGAAGCGAGTGAAGTATGCAGAGATAGAGTTCTCTGGCACTCTGTTCTCTCTGCCTACCCTGCAAGGGATATGGCGTGATGATATGTATGTATGTATGTGTATGGGTTGCACGGATCAAGTCTTCTCTTTACGATGCATGACGCAAAAATTTTTGGCTAAAGGTCAGAAAGTATTTTGCGCATTCATTGATTTGGAAAAGGCTTATGACAAAGTGAGGAGGAATGAACTGTGGTCGGTACTATCGATGTATGGGGTAGATGGCCATCTTATTCAGGCGCTGAAATCCATCTATAAGGATTCCAGAGCCTGCGTAAGGATAAACGGGTCCTACACTGAATGGTTTAACATTGATAAAGGTGTCAGACAGGGATGTGTAGCGTCACCGTGACTGTTTAACCTATTCATGGAGATTTGAAAAATAATGAATGTGGTTTAAGAATGAATGAGTTACTCGTCAAATGTCTTCTTTATGCCGATGATCAGGTTTTACTTGCATCGTCGGCTGAAGATTTGCGGGCGATGGTAACTACTATGCATGATGCTTTTGAAAGAAAAGGTATGAAAGTAAATGTAAGTAAGACGAAAGTAATGGTCTTTGAAAAGGATAAATGTATGACGGAATGTAATATTTTTGGCAGGGAAGACATGAAAGTAGAATAAATGCTGTAGAGATGAGAGCTCTTCGTAGTATGTGTGGTGTAAGTCTGAGAGATAGAATTACGAATAGTGTTAAAAGACAGCGCTGTGGTGTGAATGAAGAAGTAGCGACAAAAGATAAAAAAGGGAATGCTGAGGTGGTTTGGCCACGTGGAAAGAATGAGAGAAGAAAGGTTGACTAAACAAGTATACAAAGCGAGTGTGAGTGGGACGATTACAAGGGGAAGACCACGTCGTACCTTTCTGGATCAAACTGAAGATGTTTTATCGAAAGGTCAGGTTAAGAGTACGCGTAACCGTAGAGCATGCATGAAGACTGTGATGAGTGTGAATGAAGCGATGGAGGTATGTCAGGATCGTGGTTTGTGGCAATCCGTAGTCTCTGCCTACCCCTCTGGGAAACAGGCGTGAGGCTATGTATGTATGTAAAATTGATGTTCCGTTTGAAACCTTAGTAGAGCCACACTGTTAAAAATTTTCTGGGTGGGATCGTTTGGAGAAGTACCACATTCTAGCAGAAAATCGACGTCTGAGTAGTGAAAGTGCTGTTGAGCTTCGTTTGGTGAGCCGATAAACCAACTTTCTGGGTGGGTTTGTGTTTGTAAGCAACGGTGTACCGTTGGTATTGTAAAAGTTTTGTGGGCGGCAGTACTGGTATGCTGCTTGTTCGTTTGCCAACATAAGCAACGTCGGAATATTATACCACTGATTATTCGCTTGTTTTGTTAAGTTTTAAATAACTATGCCCTTGTCAGCATTGAGAACCAGCCTCAAAGCATCAAAAATTAGTGACTGCACAAGTGGCGTAGCGGTTTAGATACCTATCGTGCCAAGAGTCGCGGGTTCGATTTCCAATCAGGATAATAATTTGTACGATCTACAAACTATTGTTATGAGTCTGGGTGTAATTTGTGCCCGTTAATTATATTTTCGTGAAATCCCCCCCAAGTATTGCTTTTTTTTATTTAAGGTGCTGTCTTTAAAAAGCACTAAAACTATATTGACTTTGCCTTGTGTTGACAGGCATAGATTATAAGTAACATCACCCCTTACCTGCCCGTGGGAGTCATAAAAATTAGCTCCCACCCGGAGACTGGGCAGTAACTTTCTTCTGGCAAACGTAAACCCCTCACTGCGATTGCCAACCCGCCTAGCAAGCGTGGCGATTACGGCGCTATCCCTTCATTTATGTAGAAAGCCTCCAGCTGTGGGCGGTGACAAGCTGAATGTTGTTATCATCATGATAAGTTCTTGACGAGGACATATAGATATCACTACCCAATGTCAGTTACTCCCTAAATAATCAAAATTTTAACATAAAAAAGACCAACTTCACCTAGTAACCGGTAGACTAAATTGAAATGGAGAACAGGAGAAGCACCAGCTTTTAAAAAATAAAAAAAGGATCATCAAAATCGATTCACCCAATCGAAAGAACTGAGGTAGCAAACAAAAAAAACAAGAACCTCCACCTTTTTTGAAGTCGCTTAAAATAAGTTTGAAGTCGCTTAAAATTGAAGTCGGTAAATAAATTTTATTTCAACATTTTATTCAAAACTTAGTCTTTATTAAACTCGTATAATTTTAATTTATTTATCACCACGCTTCATCAATTTAGAGATACGCTCCTTATTTTTATAAATGCACAAATCCATGAAAGTCAAACTCAGAAGTAAACAATGGCCCAGCATGTCCTTTTGTAAGTCTCTCTGTGACCGATACATCTCCTGAAGATGATGAGGTACGTATGCGTGTGAATTGCTAGAAGATCTGTCACTTAAATTACTTAACAGCATATCTATTGTTTGTTCTGTTGATACTTTCTCGTTGCCGACTAGAGTGCCATACAGTCTGAAAATATAAAAACAGATAAAATTAATTACATTGAACCGAACACGGTAGAAATAAATTATTGGGATTCACCGCGACTAATTGTAGGACATGCAAATTTCACTTCGTATTATATTTACGTCTTAAGGTGACGGTATGCTATCTACCCGACAATGTTTACACATTGTTATAGGCTTAATACTTCAAACTTTACAGTTAGAATTGTATTAAACGATGACACAACCTTGTTATTTAAATTACTGAAATTTAGCATTTAATATGCTTAATTATTTATAAAATCCGATTACGAAATGAAAAATGATGTCGCAAGCGGGTTCGAATCCCGCTTGCGACATCATTTTTCATTTCGTAATCGGATTTTATAAATAATTAAGCATATTAAATGCTAAATTTCAGTAATTTAAATAAATTATTGTTTTAAAATAAGAGAGCTCACGTTAAGAAAAAAACGCAACTTATAAAACAGTTAAAAATTTATCCGTGTGGTGACGGAGTAAGAATACAATCGTAGGTACGTTAATACAAAAGAATAAAAACCGGAAGCCCTACTGGGTGGGTTTTATGATTGTATTGGTAGGCAGCGGCTTAGCCCCTTGATATGACAAAGGTCCATGGGCGGCAGAAACATTTACTATCAGGTGTGCTGTTTGCTCATTTGAATTCACCACCTATGGGGGAAAACCCGTGGGTGATCGTAAGTGACGACTAAGGAATATAAACCGCATATAACATCAATGCAAGAGATGAAAACTCAAAAAAAAACCCTATACCAACACGTCTGACCAGCGTGGTATAGTAGGTTATTTTCCCTCCCATTACGGAAGAATCTCAAGCCAAACAGACATATATGAGCTGAAATAATGATGAATGAATGATGATAAAATAGACAGTGTTAAAAGAACAAGCCTTTCATCAATTTTATAAAACAATAAAATATTTATAAATACCCGATTACGAAACGAAAAATGATGTCACAAGCGGGGTTCGAACCTGCACCTATTGGGAATCCGGCCCAACCATGCTGCCACTTACACCATCGTGAACTATTTTAGGGCATGCAAATTTCGATTCATATTATATCTTACGTCTTCAAGGTGACGTATGCCATCTATCGGACAAATAATTAAGCATAATTTATAAATAATTAAGCATATTAAATGCTAAAAATTTCAGTAATTTGAATAACAAGGTTGTGCCATCGTTTAATAAAATTCTAACTGTAAAGTTTGAAGTATTAAGTCTATACAATGTGTAAACATTGTCCGATAGATGGCATACGTCACCTTGAAGACGTAAGATATAATATGAATCGAAATTTGCATGTCCTAAAATAGTTCACGATGGTGTAAGTGGCAGCACGGTTGGGCCGGATTCCCAATAGGTGCGGGTTCGAACCCCGCTTGTGACATCATTTTTCGTTTCGTAATCGGGTATTTATAAATAATTAAGCATATTAAATGCTAAAAATTTCAGTAATTTCAATAAAATATTATTAACTAGGTATATCAACTTCTTTTTTGCGACGGACCTCGCTATCTGTCCGGGGCGAAAAATAAAGTGGCGCGCAACCCCATAGCCCGCCTCACAATGTACCTCTCTGCGCAGTGCGAGTGGGACACCGGAACCCGGTTTTTGTCGTCGGTGGCAACTATTTCAACATTAAAATAATATTACTCAATTTTGTGCTCTGACCTTTGGAGTTGCCAATTTTCAAACGGAAATAACGTTTCTTTCTCTATTTAGAAAAGTAAAAATAATCTTTATTCTATTTCAGTGACGCTAATGATATAATAATAATAATGATATAATATATAAAATAATCTAATAATTACAATGCGAAAGTGGAAGGATGTAGGTACCGAGGGAGACCGAGACTAACCTACCTAGACCAGATCGGTGATGTACTGAAGGAAGGTGGTGTCAAGAGTCTCCGAAACCGGCGAGCGTGAATGAAGAGAATTATGAATGTTAAGGAAGCGAGTGAAGTATGCAGAGATAGAGTTCTCTGGCACTCTGTTCGCTCTGCCTACCCTGCAAGGGATATGGCGTGATGATATGTATGTATGTATGAACTTTATGGATAACTAATAGATTTAAAATATGTAAAGATTACGATTTTTAAGGATATTGATTGAATTTTGACTACTTTATTTACTACCCAATTTTTAGTTGAAATGAAAAAGAAATCCTAATTGTAATCCAATTTTAATTTGTAATTATATTCTTGTCAATAGTAATTATATTCTTATACCACAACACGGAAAGTTAAGATAAATAAACACAATTCAGTAACCAGCGATAAATATTGCACTTCGGACTTCAGAAAGAGATAATCGGTTAGTTTCGGCTTAGTAGAGCATTATCTCTAACACACACTACTGTATAACGTTTGTCAATCGTCGTAAAAATGCGAGAGCCTATACGTTACGTTGACTTTTTTATTTGACGCCGGACTATAGGGCGGTCACATTCTGCTAAATCCGTCCGGAGCAACAGGAAAAACGGGCGTGACCCCGTAGACCCGGGCATCACGCGGTGACCTCACTCCGGGCAACCAGACTAATCTCCAGTCCGGTCACCCACTTCACGGCTAGTTACGCTCACTTAAAAATACATAAGTGAATTTTATTTTATTAACAAAAAGTCTTAATTGTTTTAACACCTTAAATATATATCAAACTATCAGTGATTCGTGCGACAAGGACAATGCTCTACGGAGTCGAAATTAGTTGTCTCTTTCCAAAGGACCGATGGGTAATATTTATCGCCGAGTAGTATTATAACATTTTGATATAAAATTATTACTTACCTATATGGTAGGGTTGGCCTTAAAAAGTAAACATTCTGTTTTAAATCATCTTCTTTATTATCCTCGTTGAGGCTGTGAATAAACATATTTAACAATAGTTATATAAATCATATTATAAGTATTTTTTTAAGGCAACATCCTGCATTTATGAAATAATTCTTTCATTATCATTTCCGCTAATGTATGTCCTAAAGCTGGCCTTGACCGATGGCAGCAAAATTAACCTACTATACCACGCTGGTCAGATAAATATGTATAATTTTATTTCGAATTTTCCTTCTCTATATATTATCTTTATATTATATCCCCTTAGTCGTGTCGTCATCGACAAGCAAAAAAAAGGGTAGTGAATTATATTCTTGCTCCGTCAGCACGTGGAAATGGAGAACTTTAAAAATACGAATATACAATTAACCGACACAAATTACACCTACTTTTACGGCACTTGGTAGGAAAAATCGTTCGAAGAATACACTTAGTACTGGGCTTGGCTAGCGAAAGGTTCAAGAGTATAAGCCAGTGCTATTCGGAACAACTCTAGTGTTTATAAATCAGTTTGGAAGAATTAAAAAAAATACATACAATGAAACATAGTACCTCCTCCTTTTTGAAGTCGGTTAATTAATCTAAAAAGGAATCATTCTTATTATAGACAAGAATCTATTGCAGTCTACTATGTGTATCGTGTGAGCTCTCACGCCGGCACTGGTCGCCACAACGGCACTGGTGCGGGGTTGATGGAAAGGGAGATAGAAAAACGTGTTTATTTATTTTTACCGAAGAATATTTATTTGTACGTAATTTAAAAAGAATCGATAACGAAATTTTCTCCCCATACACACTTTGCCACTTTGTTACACCTCCTTAGGGGCGGAATTCATAAAATCCTTTCATATTGAATCTCTATGTCATAAATAGAAACATGCTTCAAAATTTAATGTTTCTAGCTTTAATAGTTTCGGCTTGGCGGTAATAAGTCGTTCAACCCGCTTCACAGGCCTAATTTACACAACCAGAGGGTGAAAATTGACAAATGCCGGGTATTACCCTAGAATATTTGATTCGACTCGTAATTTGAAAAGAATCAATAAAGATTTTTTTCTCCCCATACAAACTTTGCCACTCTGTTCCACCAAATATCTACGTCATAGAAAGAAACCACTGTCAACGTTTCAAGTTGCCAGCTTCAATAATGTCGGCTTGGCGCTAATGACTTAATATGTCGTCAAACCCGCTTTGCAGACCTAATTTACACCCCCAGAGGGTGAAAATCAACAAATGCTGAAACACGTGTTTATTTATTTTTACTGAAGATAATTTGTACGTAATTTGAAAAAGAATCGATAAAGATTTTTATCTCCGAAATTTTTTTTAAATTGACATAACCTTTTTATTTATAAACCAATTGACATAAAATAAATGTGCCTAAATGTTAAGTGAAGCTTACCACAATATATTAGTGAAAACCGCGTCTAAATCGGATACTCCGTTTCTGAGATTAGCGTGCACAAACGCACAGATAAACAGACAAAAATTTTAACAATCATTGTTTTGGTTTCTATTTGTGTTGATAAAGGTCCCAGTAATATTTTTTCTCATATATCTTCCATGTACAGACAGCGATCCGTTACATTTTTATTATATGTATAGAAGAATACTACCCTCTTTATCAGGGAAACATTTTAGTAATAACTAATACATAATAAGCCTTTGTACATTCGTAATGTCACGTCAAAAGTAATATGTACGTAAGTCTCCTAAAAGGGGGAAGGGATAATGCAATAATAGCCACGCTTGGCAGGCGATTAATATTTTTGATATTAAAAAAAACCGGGTGGCACTCGGGAACTGCCGCGGTAAAGCTATTGCATAGCATTTTTTATCAACTTATGCAATTATAATTATTTATTTACGAGTACAGATATTCACTGTTGTACATAGACGATAAATACCTATACACCTATATATTTTCTCACAAACAGCTGATTACGTATTCGTCCGATTTCGGAGCAACTCGTCTCGATTCGTGAGAGCTTCGTAGAGTCGTACCATGAAGTAAATACAAAGAGGAGGTGCCCTAACGCCGAAACTCTAAGCAGGCATGAGTCACCAGATTGCGGGGCGAAGAGGGGGATTACGCATGCGCAGTAACGCCGATACAACCAATGTCACCTAGAGGCGAGTTGCTGAACTAAAGAGACAAGCGTGATATTTCAAAAAAGTCTTTAAAAGTTCTGCTATTCATCGATAGATGGCAAAACTAAAAAGTATCACCGCTGTGCCGGTTGGAGTGGGGGGTGTTAGGTTATTTTCGTTACGGAATTTCTGGATTCGGTCTCCACGCTCAAGGCCCGCGATAGAAGCTATGCAATAGCTTAAAAATTTATGGAAAACTTGATGCGATATAAATAACACATAATATTGACGTTACACGTCATTTATCTTAGGTTCATCATCATCATCACAGCACATACACGTCCCACTATTGGGCTTGGGCCTCCTCCGTAATGGGAGGGAGAAAATTAACCTACTATACTACGCTGGTCAGACGTGTTGGTATAGGGTTTTGTTTCGAATTTTCCTTCTCTTGTATAGATGTTATATGCATTTTATATCCCTTAGTCGTCTCTTACGATCACCCACGGGTAAGATAGGGGGTGGTGAATTGTATTCATTCTCTGTAACCACACGGATATCTTCGGTTACGTTTAGGGATATATATCTTAAATTTAGGAATCGTTGATGAAAACGAACTTTCTTTTGTGAAACGCGCTGGCAACATAGGGTATTGGCGAAATGTATTCTTATAACATTTCTACAATTAATAACAATTAACATAAAAAGTATAATTAATATCCATGTTGTTTCATTTATATTGCCTTAGGCGTTACTTAGATTGTGGGAGTCGTTGGCGAAAACGGGTATTAACAATATAATATTCATAAAACAAGTAAGTTTTCCGTGTGGTGACGAAGTAAGAATACAATTCACCACCCCCTATCTTAGCCGTGGGTGATCGTACGAAATGACTAAGAGATGTAAAACGCATTAATATCTATGCGAGAGAAGGAAAACTCAAAACAAAACCCTATACCAACACGTCTGACCAGCGTGGTATAGTATGTCAATTACCCTCCCATTGAGTCAATTACCCATCCATTGATGGAGGAGGCTCGAGCCCAACAGTGGGACAAATATGAGCTGAGATGATGATAACAAGTATGAGAAGAGAAAATCGAAATAAAACCCTACACCAACCCGTTGTGGTTATAATACAATAGGTCAACTGAAGGGTAGTCTACTAGGTCAATAGGTCAAGTATAATGTATATACTCCATAACCACACGAAGAATGAGATGGCTCATCTAATATTTGACTGCACAGATGGCGTAGAGGTTAAGATACCGACCTTCCGTAGCAGTGCCATGGGTTCGATTACTGCGCAGTAGACTTGGATAGCTCCTGAATGAGAGATACAAATGAACTAGCTCTTTGATTTCAATCTAGCTCACTATTAGCTCAGTAGCTCAGTTAATAGTTCAACGGCTCAATCGGCTCTTTTACTCGCGTCGTCATGTCGTGTGAGCAGTCGACGACCGAAAGTGCCCGATATATGCCGATCACCGCCGAACAGTAAAAGTATTGAGCACCGATATGCATTGTGACTATTGCGAGCCTAAACGTTATATGTTCAACAAAGAAAAAATGTTTGAAAATGAAAAGTTATATTTAAAAAATTAATATTCATCTTTGAATAACAATATTCAATAATAATAATAGTTATAAGTGTAAGCTGTCACTGGACGCAGTCGATTCTGTCAGCCCATATGTATTTAGTGAAAAGCTGTTTTTAACCATTTCAATTACAAACAGACCTTTCAATTTTATTTATTTTTTTATATAAATATATTTTATATCTAATCCTGTGATCACCAATCAAAATTTACATGCTCGTGCATATCAAGCTTATCGCTTAATGATCGCGTAGTTCAGAGTTTGAACTATTCAAAAGAGTTAGAGCCGTGAACGAGTTGAAATGAAATGAGCTAACTCAATAAAAGAGCTAGCTCTCTTGATGAGCTAAATGAACTCAAGATATATATGAGCTAAATGAACTACATACATACATACATAGCTTCACGCCTGTTTCCCAGAGGGGTAGGCAGAGACTACGGATTGCCACAAACCACGATCCTGGCATACTTCCATCGCTTCATTCACACTCATAACAGTCTTCATGCATACTCTACGATTACGCATACTCTTAATATGACCTCTCGTCAATACATCGCTAATTTGATCCAGAAAATTATGACGAGGTCTTCCCCTTGTATTCGTCCCACTCACGCTTGCTTTATATATTTTCTTCGTCAACCTCTCTTCACTCATTCTTTCTAAGTGTCCAAACCACCTCAGCATACTCTTTTTGATCTTTGTCACTACTTCTTCATTCACACCACAGCGCTCTCTTATAACACTATTCCTAATTTTATCTTTCAGGCTCACATCACACATACTACGAAGAGCTCTCATCTCTACAGCATTTATTCTACTTTCATGTCTTCTCTGCCAAATCCAACTTTCACTACCATACATGAGGGTAGGTACTAATACTCCCTTATGCACAGCTAGACGTGCCTTTTTGGACACATTTCTGCTTCTCATAAAGGTGTACAGTGCCCCATTCACCCTATTACCAGCATTTACTCTTCTTTCAACATCATTATCATTTTTACCATCTCGAGTAAATAATACACCCAAATACAAAAATTCTTTCACCTGTTCCAATTCCTCACCATTTATACTAATTTTACATTCCGTCATACATTTATCCTTTTCAAAAACCATTATTTTCGTCTTACGTACATTTACTTTCATGCCTTTTCTTTCAAAAGCTTCATGCATAGTAGTTACCATCGCCTGTAAATCCTCAGCCGACGATGCAAGTAATACCTGATCATCGGCATAAAGAAGACATTTGATAAGTAACTCATTCATTCTTAAACCACAATCATTATCTTTCAGATCTTTCAGACAACTATCCATGAATAGGTTAAACAGCCACGGTGATGCTACACATCCCTGTCTAACACCTTTATCAATATTAAACCATTCCGTGTAGGATCCGTTTATTCTTACGCATGCCCTGGAGTCCTTATAAATGGATTTCAGAGCGTGAATAAGATGGCTGTCCACCCCATACATAGACAGTACCGACCACAATTCATTCCTCCTCACTTTGTCATAAGCCTTCTCCAAGTCAATAAATGCGCAAAAGATTTTCTGACCTTTAGCCAAAAATTTCTGCGTCATACATGTTAAGGAGAAGACTTGATCCGTACAACCCATACCTTTTCGAAAACCCGCTTGTGCATTCCATATTTTCTTGTCAGTTACTTTCACTACTCTTTCAATCAATACTTTTGCATACAGTTTGCCGACAATGCTAAGGAGGCTTATGCCCCTGTAGTTTGCACAATCTTGCTGGGAACCTTTCCCTTTGTACAGAGGTACAATAACTGCCTTACACCAGTCGTCAGGTACTTGGCCATTAGTCCAACAGAGATTGAAGAGCTGGTATAGCATGTTAGCTATGATATCTTGTCCAGCCGTCAGCATTTCAACTGTAATCCTATCGTATCCTGCAGATTTACCCACTTTCATACCTTTCAGTGCGTTCATAATTTCCACCATAGTTATACCTTCTCCATCCTCAAGATCTCTTTCACTCTCAGATAACAGGTCTTGTGACTCTTCTCTTTCAAATAAGCTTTCAAAGTATTCCTTCCATCTCTTTAGTACACATTCTTCTCTATTCACTATCCTTCCATACTTATCCATGATCGAGGCAAGCTCTGTACTTTGAGCTTTACCTCGAGCTGATCTTATCGACTTCCAGAAAATCTTTAAGTTGGCTTGATAATCCTGCGATAATCTTCTATCATACTCGTCTTTTTGATCCTCTTTCTTTCTTCTGACAATTTCTTTCACTACTCTTTTTCTTCTCTTGTACTCTTCTTTAGCTATAACTATATCATCATTCGTTGCCTTTTCCATTCTCTCATTGGCTCTGCTAGCAAGCCAATCTATCCAGGCTTTCTTCTTCTCACAAACTGCACTCTGCACATCTTTATCCCACCATACATTCTTCATCTCATTTACTTTCCTTCTTCTGGTCACGCCACATATTTCTATAGCAGTATTTATCACATTCTCTTTAAAAGTCTTCCATAATTCTTCCATATCACTAACATTAACCGAATCATACAACTTTTCTGTCAGTTTACTTTTGTACTTCTCTCTAACAATCTCATCTTGCAAATTTTCTACTTTTATTCTTTCTAGAACACTTGTCGGGTTATGTAATCGGTTTCGCCACATTTTTACGAGACCACTTATTCTAGTCATTACTAGAAAGTGGTCTGTATGGATACCAACACCGCGATACACCCTAGTGTCTAGAACTTTGCTTCTAAGTCTTTCATCTACTATTATAAAGTCAATCATACTCTTTCTTACATTCTTTGCTTCACGTGTATACATATGGATCTTTTTGTGTTCAAACATAGTATTTGTAATACAAAGATTCCATTCCAAGCACACCTCTAGTAAACTTTGACCATTTTCATTCACACTTTCATCACCAAACCTTCCTAAAACCTTTTCAAATCCTTTTCGACCTATTCCTACCCATCCATTAAAATCACCTAGCAAAATCAACCTTTCATTCAACTGACATAATCTCAAAACATCTCTTAGTTCTTCCCAAAATTTCTCTCTCGCATCCTGTTCAGATTTATTTTTAGTCAAACCCGTGTTTACTGTAGCATATACTCCTACAACAAAAATACGGGTCAGACCCACTTTCATTCTTAACCATACTAATCTAGCATTCACACAATCATACTCTTTAACACATTGAGCCATTCGAGCAGAGAGAAGGAGACCAACTCCCTGGCAGGCTCTAGTATTCATTGATACTCCAGACCAGTATGCCGTGTAAGGTCCATGACTAGTTACCTCACATCCCTTTCGCTTTGTCTCATTCACACAAAGAATGTCAATCTTTTTATCATCCATCATTTGACATACTTCATTTAATTTATCTTTCATTCCTCCTCCTACATTTAGCGTGGCAAAGCGGCACTCCGTAGACCGCTTTTCGCCCTCATTGGGATCGAGACGTGAAGGGTTGCGAGCCGCATCGCCGTCATTTGGAATTTTATTTCTTTTCATATAACCCATAGCGTTCCCACGAGTAGTAGGGTATTAAACGATCCACCCCCACAGAGCCCTTGTGTGGAGGCAAGGTGGAATCACCGCTGTGCCCTGTGACCACCAACACATGCACCCTCCGTTTTTGACCAGCTTACCCTCTGGCCGCGAATCCCTCAGCACGGGTCGGTTTACACCTTAGATCGGGGGTTATATTTCGGAGTTTTCCTTCTCCTAGATGAGTTGCAGCGCAATGCTTATGAGGCCCATCTCCCCAGGTTATATTTCGGAGTTTTCCTTCTCCTAGATAGGTTGCAGCCCAATGCTAACGAGGCCTATCTCCTCGGGTTATATTTCGGAGTTTTCCTTCTCCTAGATAGATTGCAGACCAATGCTAACGAGGCCTATCTCCCCGGCTAAATGAACTAAAGAGCTAAAAGAGTGATATAGCTCTTTTGATCAAAAGAGCTATATCTCTCTTTTCTTTTCAGTGAGCCATTTTTCGCATCTCTACTGCGCAGGACAATATTACGATCCACAGTGTTGTTCTGAATCTGGGTTTGTAAAGTCCCCCGCAATACAACGATTATTTCCTTAGTGCAGGGTGGTGTTCTTTTAAAAAATATTGTTATAAATAAAAGTTATAATAATTCAATCAACTTACTACTGGTTACTTCTAGAAGTAATAAGCGCAACAAGCATCGATATCATCTGAGATTTTTGCAAATTAATAGCCAACACTTTTGGGTTATTGGGATCGCTGCCAGCCGCCCGGAGTGTGGTCGCTTCAGCCTTCATCACATATATGTCTGCCAAAGGTAATTGCTGTGTTATACTCCAGGCCTGGGTAACAATTAAAAAAAAATGACCAAATTTTTTTTATTTCATTCACCTCATAATCCCAGTTCATATACGTCCCACTGTTGAGCTCAGCCTGTTCCTACATACACGCTGGTCAAGCGTATTGGTATAGGGTTTGGTTTCGAGTTTTCCGAAAGTAATCAAAATGCGAATTTTGTTTATACATAGGTACATACATACATATCATCACGCCATATCTCTTGCAGGGTAGGCAGAGAGAACAAAGTGCCCTTGCATACTTCACTTGCTTCCTCAACATTCATAATTCTCTTCATACACGCTCGCCGGTTTCGGAGACTCTTGACTCCACCTTCCTTCAGTACGTGACCAATCTGGTCTAGGTAGGTTAGTCTCGGTCTCCCCCAGTACCTACATCCTTCCACTTTTGCATTGTATATCTTATTAACCAGACATTCGTTCGGCATTCTTTCCACGTGTCCGAACAATCGGAGCATTCCCTTTGGCATCTTAACTAATAAATGGTGAGCCGGTTTTTGTTCAGTTATACTACGAAAACTACTGTACCGATCGGAATAATACTTATACCGTAAGATGCAACATGTTTCAGAAAAGGTTTTAGTGTATGATAAATTAGTGATTATTTATCCGGAAAAGGGGGGACGTGGGCGGGATACAAATAGTTCGTTGCTTATCTAGATTCTATCGCGTTTGTATAGAGTTCGTGGTCAAAAAATGTTTGAATCATCGGAAAATTAAAAATCAAATACAAACGCGATAGAATCCCTAATAAAATTTGAACTTAAAGTTATATATCAAATATTTTATTTCGTTTTTTTATTTGCATACACTTAAAAGCGAATACGTTCACTCATTAAATCACATAACAATTAAACTTGTGACTATCACTTGACACTTAGCAAAGGGCTGATACTTAAATCAGCTATTCGTTATTATAATAAAAATACAAATTAGCTGTGAGGCAGCGGCTTCGAATACTACCAACCCTTACTTTGCTCGTGGATGTCGTAAAAGACGACTAAGAACCTTATCACGACCTAAGACAACTCCATCTAATGCCGTTTGGTCAACAATAACATTCCCAAGGACCCTCCTTATGACGTCTGGCAGGCGGCCGGTCATAAAACTATTACCAATAACTTTTACAATATGTACTATGAAATAAGAGTACATAATGTAATGACCCCAAGTAATTGGGATAAGAGTAAGAGAAAGATGAATAAATATACAAATTACAATTAGTTATAACTTACAATATTCAATATGTCGGTTATAAGAAGTCTTTTACTTTCAGGATAATCTATACTGTAATATTTCCATTCGACGACTTCATAATTTTCTTTATTTATTTGTGTCCAACACACAGAGTTCACCGTCACATATACACTTAATACTGTTTGACATTTCTGAAATTATAAAACGAATTAAAATCATCATCATCATTTCAATTCATGTAGAGGACTGCTGAGCTCGAATCCTCCTTATCATCATCATCACAGCCCATAAATGTCCCACTGTTGGGCTCGGGCTTCCTCCGTAATGGGAGACAAATTAACCTACTATACTGCGCAGGTCAGACGTGTTGGTATAGGGTTTTGTTTCAAGTTTACCTTCTCTGGCATAGATGTTATATGCGTTTTATATCCCTTAATCGTCTCGTACGATTACCCACGGGTAAGATATGGGGTGATGAATAGTATTCTTACTCCGTCACCACACGGAAAATCCTCCTTATACAAGAATAAAATTGATCAATACCACCTTGGTCAAACGGATTGGTATAGGATGTTTATTTAATTTCGACGGCCAACAGCACGACCAGTATACCCACTAAAATCAAAGCAGCCCCTTTTGCAATTTTACGGAATGCAAGAGGTCGTATGGATGACATTCAGTCCCCGACAACACAACGCATGGGCGTCTGGTTAAGTCCTGTTATCATTCAGAACGATGAGAAGGGGTGCGCATATCGCCGCCTCTCCCACTCTAGTCGCAGCCGGAAGAACGAGTCAACAGACGCAAGGGCCTAACGTTCTCGCTCCGAGTCATTCTTCGCTGATATGACGTCCTCGCAAAATAAGGAGAGTCGCGTGCATCTTGAAGATAGTGATCGGTAACGACAGATCAATTCCAATAACCGCCGACAGGACATGGCCTCGCAAAACCTTTTTTTCTTTATTTTTTATTCTCTAGCCAAGCAATGAATTCATAATTCTCCTGCTTCTTCTTATCCTATACTTGTACATATTACAAAAGGGCAATAGTTTTATGACCGGCCGCCTGACTGACGTCAACCCTCCTTGGGAATGTAATTGTTGACGGCATCACGGTTGATGAAGTCGATATGAAGCTTAGCTTATTAGTGGTAGGACCACGCTGTTGACAGTTTTCTGTCTACATCCGCGGGCCGGTCCGTCCGGGGTAGTACCACACTCTCGCAGAAGATCGACGTCTGAGTAATGCTATTGCGCTTCGTTCGGTGAACATTAAAGGCGGAAGCCGAACTGGGTGAGTTTGAGGTTTATATTGGTTGGCAGCGGCCTAGCTATACCTTTAGTATTGCAAAGGTCCATGGGTAACACTTCCCATTAGGTGTGCAACTTGCTCGTTTGCCACCATAAGCAATAAAAAAAGCTCGTACGACATTCTCGAGCAAAGTAAGGGTTGGTTAGTATTCGTAACCACTACCAGACAGCACAATAAAGCAACAAATTATATAATAATAAATATATATTACACAATAAAATACCTCTATAGTACTTTTGCTTAAATTTGGATGTAAGAACTGTCCTTTAATTTTATTGGAAATATCATTTTCTTTAAGCGGTCCACTTAATATACTATTGAAAAATTGTGTGGCCGATTTGCCAGTGATACCTTCAATATGTTCTATATCAAATGCTGTGTCCAGATTGCCATTATTCCTCCGAAACTGTATGAGTTTCTTTAAATTTGCTTTGCTAATGTCATAACTGAAAATAATTAAAATACTTGTTAAATATGTAATATAGTAGCCGTGTCACGGTGTAAGAATACAATTCCCTCTAACTTACCCGTGGGTATAAGAGATGACTAAGGGATACAAAACATATTTAACATCTGAAATTTGAAACAAATCCCGTGGTATAATAGGTCAATTTCTCCTATTACGGAGGCGGCTCAAGCCCCAAGTGGGACATATATGAGCTGACATAATCAAATTAATTATAGAACTAACAAAGTATGAAATTACATTATTATATTTAACTTGTTACATTATTATTACATTATATTTAAAAAGCCAACAGCTTTACTTGCATGGATTACTTGCATATTTTATAATAGTAATTCATCTGAACAAACACATCTGATGATTATTAATAAATAACAATATCAATAAGACATATCTATCCCTTATCCGTGTGGTGACGGAGTAAGAATACTATTCACCACCCCATATCTTACCCGTGGGTGATCGTACGAGATGACTAAGGGATATAAAACGCATATAACATCTATTCGAGAGAAGGAAATTCGAAACCAAACCCTATACCAACACGTCTGACTAGCACGGTATAGTAGGTTAATTTCCCTCCCATTACGGAGGAGGCCCGAGCCCAACAGTGGGACGTTTATGGGCTGTGATGATGATGATGATGATATCTATGCCTATTTTTACTATCAATGCAGTTGGTATGACAACGGTGATTGCTGTCACTGTGTTATATATTTGTATGTATATACATAATGTAATTTTATTTAATGTCTGACACATTAAGATTTATTTATTATCCAAATAATATTTAGTAGTATTATTTTTAAGCGCTAAAAATATATTATTATCAGTTTGTCATCATATTAACACATATACATCCCACTGCTGGGCTCGAGTCTCCTCCACAATAAGAGGGAAATGATGACTTACGAAACTGGTCCGACAGGTTAGTATAGTGTTTTATTTCGAGTTTTCCTTCTCTTGTATAAGTGCTAAGTGTGCTAAGGTGTAAAATATCCAATATTTTACACCTTAGTCATAATCTAAAATAACCAGGAACAAGATAGGTGGTAATTTTTTATCTTATTCCATTACCACATGCAACTCTGAATGTCACTCACACAAAGTTATTAAAAAATTTCAAACAACTTAAAGGGATTAAATCCCTTTAATAACCCTCAGTAATGATGCAAAGAAATATTTTGTTTCATAATATATGCGGCCCTCAATAATGAAGCCGAAATAATATTTCATGACCGACCAGACAGCAGCAGACAGTTTTCTAACTAGAAGAAAATCAATGACTCGCTAGTAGCAATTTGGCACTATGCTACTTTCTATAAACAAGAAGGCCAGAGCCAGCCCAAAGTTCTAACCATATCTTCCTATCGTCATTCTATTTCTAACAATCCTACTATAAGTAGCAACTTGGGTGTACACCTGATATTACTGAACTTCGTGAGCGGCAGTAAATACTAGAATCCAGTAAGCACCAAGCTCATCAGCCACCAAAAGGCATAAACAACATATCATCACAGCTCATATGTGTCCCTCTGTTAGGTTCGAACCTCTTAAATAATGGGTAGGAAATTGGTCTACTATATCACACTGGCCAGACGTGTTAAAATAGGGTTTTGTTTTGAGATTTCCTTCTCTTGCATAAATGTTATATGCATTCCCTATCCCTTAGTCATCTCTTACTATCAACCACGTATAACAAACGGGTGGTGAACAAAATTACACATGATAATGGATTATCCATTATCATGTGTAATTTTGTTCACAATATCAAATTATTTTGAAATAAAACTACTTTTACGGATTCTATCGCGTTTGTATTTGATTTTTAATTGCCCGACGTTTCGAACACTTTACAGCGTTTGTTGTCACAGGAGAACTGGGGAAATGACTGAGGGAAATTAAAAATGAAATTGTATTTCATACACGATAGAATCCGTAAAAGTAGTTTTATTTCAAATGTGTAATACTCGGGTAAACATTAGAAATCATTATGTTAGCCAGTACGGACTGGAAATTGCAAATAAAATATCAAATTCTTTTAAAAATTGATAATGAATAATTAAGTGCATGGTTTATCTACAATAGCACTACACTAGTAGTTGTTAAACTGTGTTTTTTTTTTAAGAAACGATTACCTTGAAAGAGCCTCTGTATCTGAATCATTTATAACACGTACAATTTTATCTTTCTCTTCGTCGGTGTATTTATTATATAAAAAATCACTAAAATTACATCTCGGGGTAACCACTTTGCAGGTGTAACACAACGAATTCTGTAATATTAACAACATATATTTATATACACACTCTGAGCAAATAAACATTAGACATAATTTGAATACGGATTATATTATACTAACCATGACCGTTCGTGAGAAAAATGCGATATGTAACATTTTAAATAATGAAAGATATTCAGCAAGTTATGAAAAATAATTAATATCAATTATTTAACGTTTACTGAAAAATATACTAGAGGTAGAACACCTATTTTTCTAAAACTTAGTCGCAATTACAAGTAAATAAATACTTCCAACTTAAACTCATGTTAGGCCAGCTAGCTATTTAAACGTAATAAGCACAGACTACGATACATATAAAAATAGAAATGAATTCTTAGCCAAGCAGGCAGATTTACTAGTAGGTCTTTGGCGAACGAACTTGTTTGAGAGAACGCCTACCAATAAACTACGTGAACTAGTTTTAGTCTCATTCTTAGTTGCATTTAAATTTGCTTTTCTGGGAATTGCGGCTGCGCCATAAAGATCCACATTCCGGCATTATAAGCACCGGAGGCCAACGGACCAAATGTAGACTTTGATAGAAAGTCATATAAGTGCGTCCACTGATCCATATCATACGAATCGCACGAATGCTCTGCTCGATAATACCGACGCCGATACTCCAAGGCAACTTATTCGGACAGACTTCTAGAGGATTGTTTTTTTTTTAAGTTTTTCTTCTTCTAATACCAACAAACAAGTTAATTAACAAGCAAACTAAACAATACATTTTTTATCATCGTTTTCTCTATTACCTCGTAAATAATCCATGTGTTTTCTCACTACAAAATCAGAAGAAAGTTGAATTAGCAATTCAATTACTGATAGTTGCGTCGACAAATTTGTTCGCTACCATCGTAATAGAGGCACATAATACAAATAACCCGTTTGAAGCAACGCATCCGATACTTACGATGCGGATATGTTAATACCTGCTTTAACGAGATATGTAAGTCCTTAAAATAGACTAGTTCGCCGTTGGGCTATGAACTCTGAATCACTAAAAAAGGAACTACTGGATGAAAAGAACGAACTGCCTTGTCGTAGAGCTGTGACCTACATAACTTGAACGCTCCCAATAGCAACGGACTATAAACAAGTTAAACCATGCATGCAGCATGCAACCAGCATGGCGTGATAATGTGATCTAAATATTTCCTTTAAGTGTAGAATGCTTATACTCAATAGCGGGATGATAGTTCAAGGGTTTAAAAGATGAAAGTACCAATAATACTGAAAAAGAAACAAATAAATATTTAGAACTAGACAACTATTTCTATTAAAACATATTCTGAAATTCATATGAAAACTCAAGAGCGTATAATATATCAGCAATAGCATCAGTAACGATATAAAAGGCAACATAGCTTATTCTAAATAGGTCAATACTACATGTAAGCAAACCGTAAGTATCAGTCAAAATCCACTCGCACAAACATCTGTGGTTAACGAGTCACAATAACTACTACGATTGTGTCTTAATTTTCAAAAACCCTTCACTTGTCACTATTGTCATTAGTTTTGATAAGAATTATGAAGTGTAAAAAGTAAGGAGTACCATCTCAGTGTATTAAGAAGTGTCCATTGAACGGGAGCAAATTAAGGTGGCGCTATAGTAGCAAGTGGAAAAATTTTAAAAAGAACGCCACAAATTTCATAGGTTCATAGGTCATTATTTATCAAATCACAGTTGACTACGTAACTCAGCACACATCACTCTGCTTATTACTGCTACATTCATATCATTTCCACTTTCTACACTAGCGCTATTTCGGTGAGTGTTCGAACAATAATTTGCTGTTTACAAGTGGACACTTTTTGGCCTAATCCCCCATACAAGATGGCACTCCTTACTTTTTACACTCCATAATAAGAATGTAAGAATTTAATTGATGCTATATTTTATAGAGAGAAGACAATGAACCGACATGACTGACGACTAAAATATAAATCTATTATAATTTTTTAAACTTATTTTACTTGACATTGGCGAAGTTGTGGTTAATCTCTCACAGAGGCCATTCATTAAGAAGAAAAAGAAGAAGAATTTAATAGCATTGCAATACCCAAAATGCCGTTAAAATTATTTAATGACACATCAAAATGTTCAATTATAATTTATGACATTTTACATCTGAATATCATATAAAAGTGCTTTACAACGTTTTCGTTTTCCATCAAAATTCCCACAAGATACCATTAACAGTGTTGCCATAGCACTGTTGAAGGTGACGATTTAACTTAGACAATGACTAACTTGAAAAGACTATAAACATAATAATAATTATAACTTGACACTGGCACCAATAGCTCGTATAAGTAGCTGATTGCCAATACACAAAGAGAAGAAGAAGAAGAGATTTTACATTTTCACATAATTATTATGACATTTTGACACTCTTATCTTCTTCTTCTTTCTCTTATGTAATGGCAATCAGCTACTTATACGAGCTATTGGTGCCAGTGTCAAGATATTTATAACTCGAAAATGTAAAATCTCTTAAATTATAATTGAACATTTTGATGTGCCATTAAATAATTTTAACGGCATTTGTGTATTGCAATGCAATTAAAATTCTAAAGTGGTAGTGCGTTTGATTTAATAGTACGTCTGATTTTCACATTTATTCAAAATTTCCCACATATATCCTAATTGAGTAGCCAGCGTCCAATTCTAAGCACCGACTTGTTTTACTGACAGACATGATTGAACAAGTTACTGCTGCCACATTGTGTGGCGGAATCCAGCTATTATACTTAGTTAAACTAGTTCTAGGAGTTCTAGTCTACTTCATGTTGTTTCAAGGATCGGATAGAGCTATAACATTCACAACGAAGATGCTGCCAACTGATGCCACTAATCTCAATCTTGTACTCTATCGACGCTTGTAATGTTAATTTTGAAAATGTATATTTGCAAACCAAATTAATTTCGTTAGTGAAAATTATTATTCTAGCTTATCATAATGTATTTTTGGATACGAATAAAAAAATAGCGTGAAATTTTATTACTTTCTAAAGAATAAATATATTATATCCTTCTCTTAACATACAATAATTATGTGGAAAACGTCAAAATACATAAACGCAATAAAGAAACATATGCAAGCATAATTTTTAAACATTATGAAATAATAATATTTCTGGTGAAAATATCTATGATAAAGATTAACTTTAAATCTGTTTTCAACAAACAGCCGAATGAATGGTTTCCATCTAGAAATACAATATGCAATGCTTGCTTTATTGATAAGCGAAAAAACAATCGTCATGTGTTCCTACAATTTTATCTGGTGTAGAAAATAATCCACAAAAATTGGTTAAAATTACAAAGATATGAAAGACAACAACGTCAAATAGAATAAGTTGGGTTTATAACAATAAATACTTCAAGAATTCCTCAAAATTGACTATTGAAGGTAGTGAAAGGCTCGAAAACATTTGATATTTTACTTTGTGCGCCAATTTTACTATTGATCAGTCTCATTTTCTTCATTTATTTTTTTATCAACTTTTAAAACACCCCGTCCTTTCGTTCCGGGGTGACGGGTGACGGCCCTATAATCCATTTTAATGATCATTATTAATAGACTGGATATTTTATAATATTTATCATAATGAAAAAAAAAATTCTTCTTATATATTGGCAATCAGCTACTTATATGAGCTATTGGTGCCAGTGTCCAGTTATAAATATCTTCAAGTTTTTAGTCTTTCAGGTTAGTCATTGTCTAAGTCAAATTGTCACCATCAACAGCGCAATGACCACACTGTCACCAATGGTAGATACCATGTGGGCATTTTGATGGAAAACGAAAACGTTGTAAAACACTTTTATATGATATTCACTACATCCCAGTAGTTCCGCCATTCATATTACATAAAATGCCATCAAAATTATCTAATATAACACGTTAAAACACTAAAGCTGATATCAGACGAGTAATTTTTTGTTCACTTTTGTCTTTCATTTTGCATCTTTCACTCGAAGTGACGCATCTGAACACAAAATGAAACATTAGTGCCGAATGAATTCATTAGTGAACCGATCCAACAGTGTTGGACATTGGCATCCGGCATCTTTCACTCGCACTCCGAATGAACGAGAAATGAACGGTCTGAACATTGAGAGAACGTTCATTCGGGTTTGGCCATTTTGTTTCAAGTTCTGTAGCCGAAAGACGTCCCGTGTTGATAATTTTCTGCGTTGCTTTGCACTGGTCGCACGCGGCAAATGTGTGTGGGTGTGTGTTGATCGATTGAGTGGATCGATCAAAATACATTGCATTTTTTGGAGAACTTTAAAAAGATTATTACAATATGAATCAGGATCTTCAACTGCTAGTTCTCTCAACAATGTATTTGATGCTGCTAATAATTTTTTCTTTCAATCCATGGTAGCACCCATCATCGTCGATGTTTCTTTTTATTTCTTTTTTGTCAACTCTTTGATTTTTTTTAGTGCTCTGGTGACAAACGAGCAAGCAGCACACCTGTTGTTAAGTGTTACTGCCGTCCATGGATCTTTACCACACTAGAGGTATAACTAGGCGGCTGCCTGCCAATAATCCCAAACCCACCCAGAAAGATGGGCTTCCGGCTCTCTCGCTTACGGAACGAAGCACAGCAGCATATTGCCACTGCTCAAGCGTCGATTTTCTGCGAGAGTGTGGTAATACCCCGGATGAACCGGCCCGCGGCTTTAGACATAAAACTGTAAACAGCGTGGTCCTACCACTAGAAAAATTACCAGTAAAAATTAATTAAATGATCATAAATTGAAGTAATTCCAAGACGCACGACTTCATTCGATGATATATTGAAAAAAATAAATAGTGAATGTTCTTTTTTAAATCATTCCCTCTTAGCCGTGTGAACTTAAAATGAAAGAAAAATGAACCGTCACTCGAGTGAACAATCACTTGAGTGAACCGTCTGATATCAGCTTAAGATATCTTCTTCTTCTTCTTCTTAGTGAATGGCCTCTGTGAGTGATTAACCACAATTTCGCCAATGTCAAGTAAAATAAGTTTAAAAAATTATAATAAATTTACTTCTTCTCTTTGTATATTGGCAATCAGCTACTTATACGAGCTATTGGTGCCAGTGTCAAGTTATAATTATTTTTATGTTTATAGTCTTCTCAGGTTAGTCATTGTCTAAGTCAAATTGTCGCCATTAACAGTGCAACGGCCACACTGTTAATGGTATCTTGTGGGAATTTTGATGGCAAATGAAAACTTTGTAAAGCACTTTTATATGATATTCACTATATCCCAGTAGTTCCGTCGCTTCATATTACATAAAATGCCATCAAAATTATCTAATATAACACGTTAAAACACTAAGATATCTTCTTCTTCTTAATGAATGGCCTCTGTGAGTGATTAACCACAATTTCGCCAATGTCAAGTAAAATAAGTTTAAAAAATTATAATAAATTTATATTTTAGTCGTCAGTCATGTCGGTTCATTGTCTAAGTCAAAATCTCAACACTAAGATATCGAATATAATACAAGAGCACCACATGACGTTTTCAAATTCCCGTCAAAAGTTCGAAAAAAATAATATATTTGAAAATAAGTACAGTACGATGAGATGTCTGATAAGTTTTCTTCACTGTCCGCAGTGTCGCTTTTGTTCTACTAACTGGGGGGGCACAGTTAAAACATTACTTATTTTTACTGATCGTTGCGCCGCCTACAGACTGTTTGTACAAACATAGCTGCCATTTTGTTCTGATTGTCAAAAGTTTGACAATTGAGAATTGTTATTTTTTGTTCCTAGCGTATGTACTTATTATCAATAATCTATTTTCGGTTATTGATGTTCTTTCTGGAAATTATCTCAATTTTCATTGTTAAGTTTATATTATTGCCGTTTCGTTAACGGCTGATATGTTTTTTTTTATATTTCAGGGTAGGTATCATTCTAAAAAAAATCCTATATAATTACATACACACATGTAGATACGTAGGTATACATATATGTATATTACTTCAACTTTAGTTCGTCGCCTAAGCTCCAGGTAGCAGCACTTTCCATACATGCATATTTTACCATCGAGTTGCCACTCTTTTTCAGTTAATATAATTTTACTCTTTGGCTACTAACTACAGGATAGGATCTTATAGTTCATTCTATGTTCGTTTTAAAAATTTACTAATGAATACTTCAAGCCATGATATAAATTTTGATTTATTTCTTGACAAATAGATATCTAAGTTTTTTGATTATACTTTCATAGTATATTTAGAATCCGTACGATAACTGGATTACATTTATTTTACAATAACGACACTTAAAAAAAATGTATCCTTAAATGGAATAGATATCTAGTGTATTGGATTCGTTACTAGATGCCGCTAGTCGTTAAATAAAATTAAAATATGTATAAAGGCCGTTTTTTAATCTCGTAGACTAAATTGACATTTCATGTGATACCAATTTTTTGCAATTCTTAAATAGTTATGTGCAACATTCGTCCTATATGCCACGTGCCTATCGATATTTTACGTTAATATAAACAATTATTGTTTTTTTTACAAGTTAACTTGAAAAATGTATAGATATTTATTTAGGATTTATAAATTCTCGAAAAGTATTGAAACCGCAGTTCTTTGCCACTTCGATTATTACATGTTGACTTTTTAAATATCTTGCTATTTATTATCGAATAACAAAAGTCTTTATTAAAAAATATCACCCATTAACAACCATGGCATGGCAACCATGTTTTGCTGATGGTCCAACTTTTAATTACAAGTACTAACCACCATTTTAGATTCATTTTATTGTCACTGGTTATAATGAAAATGATATCTAGTGTAGTTCCTATGTTCGGGGTTGATATATTAAAAATATATAATTGCCGCACTATTCAGTAAAACACATAATAATAACTGCCGTACTATATGGTAATAAATATAACATATATAATTTGTTTTAAAATTATAAATCTTGTCAAATTCTAGTATTTGTCGTTATTTTAAAAGTTCCAATGCTTTCTAAGAAAAATGGATTTAGATTGCCATTTTAGCGTGTACAGAAAGAACACTGATGGCATCTATTAATTCTTTTTATTACATTTAAAGACATTGAAACATTTGAGTATGTAAGGTCGTACGTCGCGTTATACTAGTATATAGCGCCTCGTGTGGCCATGTATACTTATGTGATTTTTAATGATACGCTTTGACGACTTTCGATACAAATAGAAAACTTGAAAATTAATCGTCTAATAAATATAAATTCTTACGTTTCGATATACCGGTATCGTAGGTACACTACTTCATAAAAAAAGCTATAGTCTGTCTAATGTAAGAAGTGCACTTTGACAGCTGTCTGAGTAAGTTGTCTAGGTATGTGAACCAAATAATCGCTATCGAAAATATCCGATTTTATTGAGAAATCGATATTGATTCTTTATAATTAATAATCGGTTTATTTGTTATTTTTCAAAAAGGTGATGAATAAATTAAGTACTAAATTAGTACTAAACAAATTTAATTATTTCAGCATAGAATCTATTCATCATATTTAGTAGGATTAGGTTAATTAAAAACAAAACTTGGATTTGAAAATTGTTATTTATTAAGAATTACTACTATTACTTGAATTATCAGCGTCGCGAACATTAATAATTATTTCCTCATCAATCAAAGTGTCGAAATTTACATCTCTGTCAAAATTTCTATTCGATTAATTGTATTATTCTAATATTTTTACCGATTATTTGGATATTCGTGAATTGGAAGTTGTCAAGCACTACTGTATAGAACGTGATGACGTGACATTGTTAGGTCGTCAATAACAATTACTATTTACCATGTTATTTTTATTTAAATTATTTTTACGAGTTTCAACATTGGATTATTGTACAAGAAAGTCACCCGCAATGTTAATTATGTAAATAACTTAATTAAGTTGTTTAACATTTCAGATTTAGTGTTTACAATCATGTGTATACGTTTGACCGAGGTTATTGTGTATTAAACAATGCAAAACGTCAAAATGCACTTCTTAGATTAGATGAACTATAGCAGCATTATTTGTAAATTTGAAATTTGCATGTGTCAATTTGGTCTCTGAGATAAAAAAAAAACAGGCTATACATTCATAACTTAGTGACTAGTGAAGTAACATTTCTTTTTATCTGTTTTATTATGTTACTCTTTACTTTTTGACTAAGACCAAATTCTAAAACCTGGAGAGACTTATATAAGCATATAGAATTTTATGTGACACTACAAACACATGATCAGATTAATTATCTACCACTTGACATAGCTCTAATTATAAATGTTGACAATTATTATTATAATGATTTCTGATGTTTACGCAAGTATAACACATTTGAAATAAAATATTTTATACGGATTCTATCATGTTTGTATTTGATTTTTAATTTCCGACGTTTCGAACACTTTACAGCATTCACGGTCACAGGAGGACCGGTGTGTCCTCCCGTCCTCCCGTGACCATGAACGCTGTAGTGTTCGAAATGGCGGGTAATTAAAAACTAAACACAAACACGATAGAATCCGTAAAAATAGTTTTGTTTCAAATTGTTATTATTTTCTGCGTAATTTATTGTAGGTCTGTCTGTGTGTGTGTCACACACTACACTACTACTGCTACACAGTTCACGCACACCTTGAGCACCGATGATTGCGACGAGTTCACACTTCACAGCGCTGCTCTGTCTAGGCCGCACTGACCTCAAGCGTCTGCTGCGCCGTGTCCTCTGCTGTGCCATGCCCTGTGTTGCGCCGTGTCCATAATGACTGCTATTTTAATTATATATACCTATACAGTAGAATCCGTTTATTATGACGCCACTTAATATGACGATATTCTTAGCCTAGTTTGGTTTTCATATAAAATGCTTATAAGAAAAACGGATATAAAGACCTCGCTTATGTTGACATTTCGCTTATTGTGACCTGTTTTTGATAAATCAAGGCCGGTTATATTGACCGACATGATATATTCCTTATGTATTCGCCTTTTTTCGTTGCCATCTCTCCTCTTGATGTATGAATTGCATGTTCTCATTTTTCTTTATGACAATTACGAGTCGGTAAATGAAAATTGTTAGTGATTTGCATATAAAATGAAATCACAATGTTAAGCTTTTTGGTAAAAGCATTGTGATGCCATTTTTAAAATTTCAAAGTACCCATGCAATTATATTCAGACTATCTATTGCAAATTTGGAGTCGATCATTCGAAAATATCAAAAATAAAATATATATTAATAAATGTAAATTTTTAAAAACAAGTAGAAGATGAAAGAATCATTTAATTCGATTTGAAAGTGAGCGAGGCTCGCATGACATGAACATGTTGATTAAGTGTTAATTCAACGGTTAATTTTGTACTTTTACTGTTTATTAAACCGATATTATGTATGTACCTAACAAAACTAGAAAGTGTTGCATTTTCTGAGACTTGCTGTTTTATATGACGTCCGCTTAGTATGACGGATTTGTCAGTTCCCTTTAAACAAATTTTAATATAAATAATTTTATATTAAAATTTGTTTAAAGGGAATTGACAAATCCGTCATACTAAGCGGACGTCATATAAAACAGCATTATATTAAATATATATATATATATATATATATATAGGTATATATATTTGCTGTGCGGTTGCTACTACGAATACTACCAACCCTTACTTTGTTCGTGGATGTCGTAAAAGACGACTAAGAGCCTTATAACGACCGGTCAACACTATCTGATGCCATTTGGTCAGTAATTGCATTCCCAAGGAGGGTTGATGTCAGGCAGGCGGCCGGTCATAAAACTATTGCCAATTACCTTTGCAATATGTAAAAAGAGGGGTACATATGGCGTCGACCACAATTAATTGGGACAAGAGCAGGAGAATGATACACATACATACATACATACCATCACACCATGTCCCTTGCAGGGTAGGCAGAGAGAACAGAGTGCCAGAGAACTCTATCCTTGCATACTTCACTCGCTTCCTCAAAATTCATAATTCTCTTCATACACGCTCGCCGGTTTCGGAGACTCTTGACTCCACCTTCCTTCAGTACATGACCGATCTGGTCTAGGTAGGTGAGTCTCGGTCTCCCCCGGTACCTACATCCTTTCACTTTCGCATTGTATATTTTCTTAACCAGACGTTCGTTCGGCATTCTTTCCACATGTCCGAACCATCGGAGCATTCCCTTTCGCATCTTTACACCAATACTCTCTTTCATACCTACTCGCTCTCTTACGTTGTCGTCACGAATGCGATCGGTCAGCCTAACTCCATAGATTTTCCGTAGAGATCGCATTTCGACCGCATTAATTTAACGCATTAATACAGGTTGCCGATTTAATTAGTAGAACCCTTAAAGGGGTGTATCAGACCATGATACACTATCGAAATTAGTAAAAAAAATAGTACCTAACTTTTGATTAAATTGCCATACTGATAAGCGGTCAATACACTTGTACTATAAAAGCTCGATGTAGGCATATACTCATGCGTGTGACATTGAACTAGTAGGCAAAAAGTCCCACTCTCGCTGCACTCACCGTCGCACAATTCGGTCGAAATTTACCTACAGGTCAATGTACGCTGACAAACCTACTGTTTTGATAAGAAATAAATCACTTTATCTCGGGATTGGGCAGAGCTAGGACTCTGCAACTAACTTTAATGTTTTATATGACGTCTATAACTTAAACTAGGTGTAGGAACACCTAGTTTAAGTTATTCTAGTAATAAAATCGGCACCCTGTATATATCGAATCGATTTTTTTCTAGCCTATCATTACAAGTAGGATTACCTGTCGGTAGGGTCACCTGTCTTTGTTTTCGGGAGCGGTCTACTTCCAGCCTGTATATACAAAGATTTTTTTTTACAACGAATTTTAAGTGTTTTATTCACATTCCATAGTATTAGGACAGTGCCAAGTAACGATAATTCCATAAAAAATACGTAACTTTACTCCGATGAGAAAAGACGCAATCTGTTCAAAACTCACGATTATATGTTCAAGAGTTCAACGACCTCGCGTGGTGAAAAAAAATAATTTTCATCCGAATCGATTTTTTTTCTAGCCTATCATTACAAGTAGGACTAGTAGGGTTACCTGTCTTTGTTTTCGGGAGCGGTCCCCTTCCACCCTGTATATGTATGTAAACTGAGGTCATCGTTATATTGAGGTAAGGTTTATATAAAATTTGTTATAACGACGTAAAAAACGATTTATTCACCTGAAAACTCAAAATTATACTCATCTTCTTATAGTGAACAACTTCTATTTATAAATGATAATACATTTTTACTTTATTATAAATGATAATACTATTTAAAATCAATTAAGTAGGTAACATATTTTTTCCTTAGATTAATAATCGAAATTAAATGCAGTAAAATCCGTAAAAGTAAGTATTAAGGTGGGTTCATACATAATGCAGGTAATTAAACGTTAATTTCAAACATTCGCACAACAAAACTCACGAATTAAAAGTAGGTATCAACAATGTGGTTATGGTATGGGCTTTTCATCAACACTACCACTTTCACCACAGATTTATTGGAAAACAATCTCATTTCGTTTTTTGAGATTTTGAAACCACCCGTTGCTAGCACGGAACTCTCCATGTCTCAGTTCTACTGCAAACTGCTGAGCCTTTTCCTGAAGAATAGGGTCTTTTCACCACTTCAACACACATTCTTCTACGTCTTTGTACTCGCATGATTTTAATCTTCTACTGTTTACAGGCAAACCACTTTCTTCCAAAAACTTATCTTTGGATTTTAAAATTGTAGCCAATGTGCTGGAATCCCAAACTTTTTAGCTATGTATAATTTTTTCGTCGTAGGATTTTTGTCAACATAATGAATAATGCTTTGCTTTTCTGCGACTGATAAGGAACACCTTTTACGTTTCTGAGCCATTGCAACTAGAATCTATATCCATCTATCTAATATATATATACATATATATATATATATATATATATATATATATATATATATATATATATATATATATATATATATAGTTACAATAAATTACACACCTAATAAATTTCACCACCAAAAAACAAATGTAACCAATAAAAGACAAAAATATAGCTTAAACCACAAAAATGACAAAAAGGCACTGTCTTTACTTTCCAAAGTGTGATCAATGTCCAATCTGTCTAGATATATCCTGTCCAAGATAAGAAAAAATAAATCTTTACGTTTATCGCCGATAAAGAAGGTTTTATATTTGCGCTATTGAATATTTGAACACAAAGTCACATCATAGCAAGATGAAACTATTTATCTATAGCAATCAATTTTCCGTTCTCATTTTCATTCTTTTCAGCAGATGTTTTACATTGCCATCTATCGGCTATTTTTAACTAATTAAAGCACGTGCAATCTGCTTGGTAAAGCATTTGGAACAGATTTTTAATAAATTTAGATTCAAGTCCTTCCTGTAGTCATCTTTATGCCGTTTTATAAGCGAGTTTTATAAAAAGTGAATCTCTGGTGTATAAATCAATCGGTCCTTACTCTTCTGGCGAAAGTAAGCGATGATGACATACTGTATTCGTAACCTTAATTACACGAGGTGAAATAAGAGACAAGCAATTTACTGATTTAGAAACCAAGGAGGGACCGCAAGGCGGGAACGATGTTCGATGGAGGGCAATGAAATTAATTTTAAGAAAGACATAATACATGTCATACCTGACATAACTAACTAACCAAAATGGACAAGGAACAATAGATAGCTTTAGAATTCAAACAGAGGGCAAGTTGGTTTAATGAATGTTTAGATCACAACAACGTTTTATAAGTTATATATATATCTATAAACTTATGTACAAAAAATGTTAACATTAACTGTAAAATTACTGTCAAGCATAAGGCATACTAGTACCCAGCTAAAATGACAGTATGATAGGCTTTATTTATATTGTCGTCTGTGCCTAGAAGAAAATGATAACCTACTCTATAAATTAGAATAACGATTGCAGGAATAAAATTGAGGTCACCACACGCAATAATTATATTTGAAGTCTTCAAAAGTATCATTTTCAGGGTTTACCACTTTTGACTTGACTTTGTAATAAGCGACATGAAAGTGAATAAAATATATTAGCGCCATCTTTGATTTCTATAACAAACAACCTGTTCACATCTTTAAGAATTAGAGTTAAAAAATTAATAGATGTCACTAGTGGAGGCCATTTGATGTCTATTATCTATTTATATATTCATTCATATTCGAATGAAATAATGAGTGGATTCTGCTATAAATTATAACACAATGTATTTTAAACTAAATTAACGTTAATTATTTATTATTTTTTATATTTAGCCAAATATATTTACACATACCTATACAGGTTTTTTTTAATACTTTGTGTTGGTAGACTTTACATGTATATTTTGTGATATTTTTATGATTTCATAAGTACTTTTACACATTTCTTTTTTAAAATGTAGGTGAGGCATCTATGTAGGTACTTAATTACCGACTACTGAATAATAAATGTTGTCAAGGCTTACGTAGCTATCTTGAAACTTCAAAGGTCATGTCAATGATCATCTGTCAAAGAGGGAACATTGCCTAACATTGGTGAACCAACTTATTTGAATTTTTGATTGACATATTCGATTGGAATTTTAAATTGCGAACAAAAATAGAGGACGATCGGCTGATATTGATAAACAATTGACAAAATATTTTTTAATGTCAGACGTACATAACATCTGGATATATGAATGGCAATAAATATTCCATCAAATGAATATAGGTATTTAAAAAATATTGTCAAACCAGAATTGAAATCAGAGTACTTATTGACATAACTTATAGAAAGTAAAAGAAGTAGATAAGTTTTCAACGTCATCATCAGGAAAATAAAAGAAGTAGGTAAGTACATAATACTTACATTGATATACACAAGTGTAGGTATTAAAAGAAAGAAATACTAATTACTTGTATAACTATAGGTAATAAACCTACCTACCTAGGCATACGTTAAACAAAGACCTGATTTCTGCTTTCGCTTCAACTCGTAGAGTGACGTAGACAAAATGGCGATGTTCGTGTTTCTCCGCACTACTTCGGGTAGGTAGTTATTTCACTCGTACTTCGCATTCTACAAACATTTAATAACTATTTTTCCTTCGTAACGGTTCGCTGTTGATTAGGCCTTTTGTTTTTACTATCAATTGTGCATCTTGAAGACTGGTAAGTTTAACAATCAAAATGAGTAAATTTTCTAATCATCTGGAGTTGTGAAAGTCAGACAAATTTTGTGAACTTCCCAAAAGAAATCAAATGTAATACAATAATTTTAGTGTTTGAAAACATAAAAAAACCCGATGATTGAAAAATAATTAGGGTATCTAAATAAATTGATTGTTATTGTAATCCCTAGCCACTTTATGTCAAAGATCATTTTGATCTCATATTCCTGAAATTTCCCTCGTTGCATTCAACAATACCAAAGAACCGTATTCAAATTGTCAAGTTGGAAGCGTTGATATAAGACTCAGACAATCAGCCAGCAGCTGACCAGAAAGTTTTTTAATACATTATTGTTTTATTGGAAAACTTTCCTAAATCCCGCTTATGCAGATTTTTCTAAAAAGATTGGCGTTTAACATTTTATATGGGACAAACTATATAGGTAGGCTATATAGGCAAATTAATAAATCTAGCAAAAAAAAAACATATTACGGGATTAGGTACTTATTCCAACGTGTCCTAAGAACCTATTTCAGAAGTGATAACAATAAAAAAAGCAATAATATTATGTCTCGGTGGATTTATTTGGTTAAATTGGCACCTATGTACCTACTTATGTCCCAAACTGTAACTCTAGTAGAGGTATATACAGTAATAAAATAATGATGCCGAATTTTTAATTGGTGGATGCCCACCACGGTTCTACATTATGTAATGTAGAACCGTCTTTCTAAGCCACGCTTCCTACACCAATTCTCATTTTCGCTCAGGATTGTCTTCACCAGGACTGCTACAGACAAGTATCCATTTCAAAATTTACTTAAATACTTGCCAGCTGAGTTACCTATTTGGTGTACCTACAGAGTTTAACATACTTAAGTACATAGATTATTATTCCAACAAGTGTCTAGGTCCCAAACACAGGCACCAAAGCATCCTGAGCAATGAAGAAGCATTAGAAATGAGAACATTTTGTGATATCATAATCGTAAAGTGAAGTCGATATGTCGATTTGGCAACGTCGCATTTTGTACGGCAGACCAAACGTCTTGCCACGGTTCATGGCGGGGGATTGCGCCGCACAATAGATAGCTGTTTTTTTTCTCTATTACTTAGCTCTACCACCGAAAATTGTCCATTAATATGAACTTGGAAATGCTTAGTCAGCTAGTTATCTTTAATCCTACATGCGCATTACACAATAAGACTAACTTAAAGTGGCATTAATGCGCATGACATTGAGCACACAATCATTGATATTCTGGCAGAACCGCCTGACCGGCACGAACTTGGTGTTGCGACGTTGCCAAACCGCTAGCGGGCGGTGCCATCTTACTCGAGTCTAGAGATTAATGTATTTCTACTGCTGCCTCATTTTCTTGTTGCATACCTAGGTATTTCAGAAGATGTTATATATGTTTTTTTTACGTGGTGCCTACGTGCAGTATGTAGTTATACAGTTAAAGACCTATCTAATTTGAACTAAATAGATACCTAACTATATACATAACTATATTACGCTTAAAAAGTAATCTTCACCACCAAAAATATGTATGAAATTAAAGAACGATGGTATTATATTTCATACTTTATCCAAACCAATCTGATTACACAAGACGGCCATTTTGTTTGTGCGTCGCGTCACAGTAATGGTCTTTCTGTCTTTATCGCTCACTCGGCTAAATATTTTTGGTATTATTCCGGGCTTGTAGTAACTTTGTTACATGCTGTTACTTTATTACCATGCTGGTAGTAACCTACACCTTACTTTAACTTTATTGAAATGTACAAAAGTATCATGAATCTATTTGGAAACAATGTTAGTACCTAATTAAATAGGTAAACATCTACGTTAGCGTTTTAGTTTCTCTAATCTACTTTTCTTAACTTCTGATTGCGGGTTATTTGTAACTATGATTGTGCTCTGTTCTTCATTTTACGGTCGATTTGCTTCTTATTGTGCGCATATATAAGTCCCACTGTTGGGAACAAGCGTTCTCCATATGAAGAAAATTAGCATTCTACGCTAAGATGACATATGATTTTATTGCAATGTTTTTTATGTTACACAGACATTATCTACTTCCATTAACCCATTTTTACGGTACCTATGGGACTGGAAGGGGTGATGAACATTGTATTCTTACTCAATCACACCACGGATAATTTCATATTAAACGTGCGAAATATATTTGCTCATACAATGATAAGTTACTTGAAAAATATTTTTACCCATGTCAACTCAAGCAGCAATGTACGATGAACATTCCGATTGTAAAGTTTATTATAGTTGGAAATGTACTAAATTTAATATTTTGTTTGGTACAAGAAAAAGATAAGCAAGAATTATTTAACAATCATAATGAATGTATGTTGTACAATCACAATTATCAAGTTATTGAAACGAATCAGAATCTATGATTGCGAGAGGACAATTTTTTTCATTTGAATTCGTATCATTCAGAAATTTAAATTTAATTAAATTCGCATAGATTTTTTCGGTTCTTTTTTGACATTATATTTTAAATTCTCATGTAAATAATTTATGTCATATGCATTTTCATGGCAAGTTGGTTAATTACAGTTGAATATATTTTAGGGCAAACTTTAACGAGACCATTGACACATAACTTATTTTTAATTTACTACAGACCTATTAAAATAAATAACCGCTACTGTGGATTAAGAATAATACCCAGTCAAAATTTCTGAATGAACTATCAAATTGTTTTAAAAGGTGACGTTATGAATAATGGCTAAAATCAATCAATAAGACACTGACTCAGATAAATCTGTACTGTCCCTTTTGTTTTTGCTTTCAGTAATCAATCAGTATGCTGTTATAATAAAATTAAGTACATATTTATTTAGCTCCTCGCTAAATAACATAGGTACTATGCAGTAAGTATTGATGGCATCTCCATCTGTGGTAGTAACTGGTAGTAACTACTAGATATTGAATGCTTATCTACAGAACGTTTTTGCTCCTGGCTTGAGAATTGTAATATTAAATACCTCATAACTCGCAGTGTGTGGGTGTGTTTAACGGTTGAAATGCTGCCGTTCTAGAATTTTCCAATACATTTTTATTGCTTCATTTCGTTGTTTCTGTTTTCAAAATATTCATAAAATTTTTAATAAATTAAAAACTTTATTAATTAAAATAGTATATTTTAACTCATGTTTTAAATTTATAATATTTATGTATTTAATAAATATTTGTTAATATCGCTGTTTGTTTGTCGGTATTTCATCACAATTTATGTAGTCATATAATCAATGCAATAATATATTTATTTTGAATCCTAATGATGTTTCATTAATTCCGAATGAATTTTCATTAAATCCATATTGATGTTTCGCTGGGAAACTCATAACTGTTGTAAAATTTTAATTAAAACTGAGGCATTTTCTCAAGTTTGTTTTTATTGATTTGTTTATTGAAATTATTTTTATCCCTTTTTCTGACCTTTTCCCATAATAAGATACGTCTACCTCTATTACGCTTACGGTATCTTTCTCACTTATGTGTGTATTGAAAATTATTTTATTATAAACTAATGCGTGTGCTAAACGTTTTAAATTTATATTAGTTTAAATTTTTTTTTTTTTTTTTTTTAATTTTTCATTGGCATTGAGTGCGATTGGCTTATTACGCATTCAGATCAATTTATAGGTAATGCGATACAATCGGTGCTTCTCATCAATGATAAGAAGGTTAGGTCAAATGGAAATTTACTAGATTAGTACATAATAGGTCTCTTATTAATTGAAATATATTGGTTGCTAGTATAAGTACCTAATTTACTTCCTTTTTGTAATTTCTTGGCTGTTAGACATTTCCTAGCAAGTATTTTTGTTTAAAAGTAAACATCTATTTTTATGATGACGTATAACTGACGTACCTATATGTTGAATCGGGCGTGTTCGTTCCCTGATCGGGTGATGTCGGCAACAACTCGAACGACCCACTCAATTCGGTTTCAACGTAGCTCTCCGTAAGAACGGCAACGTCGCATATTCTTGACCGACCAGCTCACAAAATGCTAGCTGCTATTTTTGTTTGATGTTACCATTTATTTCTGAAATATAAATCTCATAACACCTAGAATGGTATATCATCTATTATTTCTTGAGTAGGTCAAGCCTGCCTACATATTTTATAACCTAAAAGGCATATTATACTTATACGAGTTCTTCCAGTTTTTGGAGTTCTATAAACAAATGTGAATTCAGTATTAACATTAAGTGGATCCCACTAAGTAATAGCTATTGCATAGGTTATTAGTTGACTGGGTAGATAAATTATTTTGTATTTAGAAGAATATATCTACCTATGTATTCCCTAACGCATTTTCAAGTAAATACGTATCTGTTACATTTTATTCCGATATTGCAGACTAAATTAAAATTTATTGTGTGATTTCAAAAGATAAGATACCCTCTTTATAACAGAAGTAGAACGCAAGAGAACGAACTACTATTATCATAACGTGACCTCGCCGAGCAATAATATACAGGGTAATGTATGAATTGAGATATAACATTTAACGTGTTCAATTGCCGATATGTTGTCTCTGTCAGGCGCGTGCAAATTTAGTATATCTATTTCACTCGAGAAGTTTCGTCTGCAGTGCCTGCCGTCAGAACGTATTTCTCTGTGGTACGACTACTCTGTGTGTTTAGCCGTGTTCCGTCTACAGTCTCTGTCGTCACGCATATGGCGGCCATTTTCTTCTCTCTCTGTCTCCTGCCAGTATCGCTTTAGATGCGGAACTGAGCACCCGTTTGTTATTGTGTTTTGCGTTCTTCTTGATAGTTCTTCTACTCCTTCATTCTCTTACCTAATGATTTGGGTGAGTGTTTGTAAACATTTAGTGTTTTATTAATATATGATTCGTTTCGTTTAGGAAATCGCACGAATCTTTTGGTCTGTTATTGTTTTAATAGCATTTATTTAACATAATGTTTCAACTTTTTTTTTATTATACTTCGTGTTTTTATTAGTTTGTTGACAAATGGTTCGTGTATTCTCTACTTAGGCATTTTTGGTTATATTTTCAACATTAGACGATTAAATGCATATTTTTTGATTTTTGTTTTATTCAGCACGGTTTTATTATTTGGAGCGCGCCTTTATAGGAATTTAAAAATAGTTAGCTCATTTTATTTTTGTATTATTTCAAATGTTTGCAATTTTTCTCATTATTATTTTAATAATTTAATTAATCTGTAATGGATATGCAGCATTCATTTGTTTGTTTATGTGATAGTTTTGATATCGGAAACTGCTGGCCCGATTGAAAAAAATCTCACTAAAATTGCTTTTGTACGAAATGAGATGAGAAATGTTAGATACAAAATTTAGCGCTGTGATTAATGGTAGCGGTGCAATGACCATAACTGTCAACTACTATTACTCTATAATGACATTACGGAAGTAGGTATTGACAATAGTATTAGGTATAATTTGAAACTTGGTGTTTACAATTTCTATTAATACATATACATATATATATATATTAATTTTTCAAGTTTGTATAAAAATAGTTTTATCATTACCATTCTGCTATGTATTTATTAAATTGATTTAAATAGATATGGTTCCACCAAATAAAATCGATTAAATTAAACAGTAGAGATATTATAATAAAACGGCGGTATCTTTTGGTTCTGATTTCATATTGCTGGTTTGTGTCTGATGAGACATATGGGTCTTCGTTCAATCACCTCACTGTAATCTGTAGTCGCTGTTAGCTTTCCACCTTCACCTCGTTCGATTTATATATCTCTATCTCTGTCGCGCGCGCAATGTCTCCGCCAAGAGTAAGCGAAGTAACAGATTCGCTCGTTGCGCTTTGGCGTGCTGGGCGATCAGCGTTGCAGAACTACACCAGTGAGTGGGGATTTGGGGAATTTATTCCGGTATTTCGTGCGACGGAACTGACGGCCGCCATTTTGTTTTACTCGTACACGAGTATTTTAGAATGTATTTTGTGAATTTTTGTGTGTTAGAGCGTAATATTACACTTGATATTACTAGCATTATAATTTGCGTTAATGCTCCAAAGTATTTTGAAGAATTTAATAGTTAATAAGATAATAAAAAATGGCAATATTATTTATATTGATTTTCCTACCTACCTAAAATATGATGGGATTTTTCGTTCTTGCATTTCATCTTGTTATACGTAGTTTTTATATAAGTACATAACTAAGGGTCTACTAAACTACTAGGGTGAAGGGTCTACTAGACTACCTACTTGATAAGTATTCAAGTCCTTAAAATTGTAATTTTTGTTTCTTTTTATTATATTTTTTTACGACAATATCAAATGCCTGTGTTGTCCCACTGACACAACTGACAGCTAGTATTAAGAAATGGTAATGGCAAATAACTTTAATTGATGTACTTTGATAGGTTGATACAATACTAATATCCATGAGTAACCAAATAATCTGAATAAACATTTTTGGTTGTAACTTTAATATAGTCAAAAATTAAATAATCATTTTTAAGATCCTTAATAATCTAGTACCATCATTATGTAATTCCAAATTGAAAAAAAAAACGTTATAAATTCTTGTCTAAATTAATTAAACATTTTGGATCTCTGCACCGAGGCTGTAAATAGGGTGGCGCCGTGGTGCCCACTATAATGCAGAGTTCTTGCAGGTGCAAAAACTATTAAGTGTAGACTGTATCATAACCGGCCCAAAAAAAAAACGCAATAGAAACTCGCACCAAGCGTGTAAACGGCTACATTGGGTATTGCTGTCAGCTATTTTCAATTGTTAATATTAAAATATGTTCATCAAGTAATTAAATATATTTTAATATTGCTAGGTAGGTGTGTAATTGCTCTATAATTATGGTTGGTGTCAGATGTATTGTTTTTCGTTCGTTCTGTTATATATCTTTATCTAGTCACACTTGTAAGACTTATTACAGCAATAACTAACTAGTTCTCTTTGATTACTTACTTGTTTGACATATCAATAATCTAAGCTAGTTCTTTACCTTGATCATTTCTGTATTTTGGCTGTCGAGTTTATAATTTTAGTCTGATAGGTTTTCGTCTGCTAAATGTAGGCTTCTTCTCTACTTTCCCGGACTGCTTATTGCTTGTCCAATCTATTTTGTCATTAGTAGTAGTTCCATCTTCTGCCATGTTCGCCGTTTACTTGAAATTATAAATTCAAATTTATTTCATAAAAATGCTATGATAAAAAGAAATGTAGAAGCCGAGGGTTATTTGGCAAATGTAAAACTTCTATATTTATTCATATTACAACTTTATTGTTTAGTTGTTTTTTTTTGCAATTATTTTTGCTATTCTTAATATTAAAACATAAATGTTTGTATGCATTTCTTGTCTAAAACATTCACCCGATCGTGATGAAATTTGTTACGCCTTAACAGTCGTGAATGTAGCACGTCTTTTTAAAAAAGAAAAAATGTATGTTATAATAATTTCTTTTAATGTAATGTAACAGTTAATGTAACAGTTTCTGTGAAATATGTATATCCTTAAGAGATCTGGTTAAAAATCGTCATCCATTCAATGGTGTAATTATAGAGAAATTGATCTGAATATTTGCCAGGCCTCCTTTGTTAAACAGGTAATTGAAGAGGGCCATGTTAGTAGTGATACGTTTAACTTGAACATTCCACGATAATATTCTGCCATGATAATGATGATTGTTATTTCAGCAGTTGCAGCTGTGATTCACTCGGTATTTGTCACAATCCCACATATTAGACTAAAGTTCTTTAAGAACTTAGATTCTTTAAAGAACAACATTTAGATGTTGAATATCTATACCCTATAAAACTTCTCAAAAATCAGGGTAACCTTTCTTGTGTTTATAAAAGAAGACTAAGTAATGAAGACACGTATACTAATAATAAATTTCCACTATTACGAGTATTTGAAAGTTGGATCGAAAAAAATAACTGTCATATATAATAAAAAAAAAACGTACGTAAAGTAGCGAAAAAATAACACACTAGTATAAATACACACATATACCTACTAATAATAAATTTCGACTTTTACGGGACCTGAAAGTTGGATCGAAGAAATTAACTGTCATATATAATTAAAAAAAAACGTACGTAAAGTAGCGAAAAATAATACCCTAGTATGACAAATAAGACGCGTTCAATATAACTGTCAAAATTGTAGCAGTGTAGAATTCGTGGGAACCGAAGTTGCTCGAATAGCAAGTAACGTATCATCTGCTTGTTTTGGGTCTGTGTTGATCTGGGTCCCTATGAGTAAAGTATTAAACGGTTATCGTCAATCATTATAAATCGATTACATTGCTGCTTGAAGGTTTTTAAGAAGAAATATCGTTGACCCACTTTACTTCATATTGGAGTCCAATTTGAATATCACGAAAGTGGATTGTTATGGTAATCTGTTCTACATTGCACATGGTCGCAAATAATAAACAAGACTAATTATCTATGATATGAAATTTGATCATCTATGTCATTATTGATTTAGTTCTGTTAAATCATTTTCAAACTTTTAACTGTAACTTATAAAACAAATCTGGTATAATTTTGCTGGCAATTTACTATGAGTGCAAATTGTTCGTTTCAGTAAGATATTGAGTATAATATCAACTTTCATACATTTAGGTCTATATATTTTTTTAGCTCTTATAATAAATCTATTCTAGTATCTATCTATATATATATATATTTATTATATTATTTATATCTATTTCTCTTATAATAAATCTATTCAAATCTCCAACCTTTACATTGCTCACGGATGTCATAAAATAGGCCTAAGAGTTTTACATTGTCCTGTGCTAATTTTATCGGATGCTGTCTTGTCAACAATTACATTATCAAGGAGGGTTGACGTCAAGCATGAAGCTGGTCATAAAACTTTTGTCTAAGAAAAAAATATTACGTTGCCCTCAAATAATTGGATAAAAGAGCGGGATAATGATGAATGGGTATATATTCCAAACTTTTAGGAAGGATCCTATAGGCTTTAGCAATATATCAACACAATAAACTTAAAAGAACTTGACGCTAGCATTAATAATTCACATTAGTAACATATCTACTTCTTTTTTGTTAATAATAAACAATATTGACGGTTGATGACCACGTTTTAGGCTATCAGATATTCGGACACGTTATCTTTCCATTGCATAACTTAGATTTTAAATAAATATTTGTTTATTAATTTTAAATCTTTTCTGTAAACAACAATTGTAAGCAACGACTTGGTAAAGTATAAAATTTATTTAAATTAAATGGTACCTGTAGTTAAATAGTATTAAAATTATTATGGTGAGTTACATATCATCATTCTCCTACTCTTATCCCAATTACTTGGGCTCGATATAATATGTATTCTTCTTTCATAGTACATATTGTAAAAGTTATTGGCAATAGTTTTATGACCGGCCGCTTGCCAGACGTCAACCCTCCTTGCGAATGTAATTGTTGATCAAACGGCATAAGATAGAGTTGGCACAGGTCGTTATAAGGCTCTTAGTCGTCTTTTATGACATCCACAAGTAAAGTAAGGGTTGATAGTATTCGTATCCGCTACCACACAGCTAATGTTGCTAATAATACTATAGTGAATTACATATACGAATTTTATTTCTGTCCGTGGCTTGCATCATTTTAGTATTTGTTTCTGTAGTCTTATATTATCAACAGCGTTTAAAGTAGAACTGGAATCACTAAAGTTTACCTAAATTTGGGTTAGCTAGATTTCTTAATTATCAAATTTAGGCACTGCATACAATATTTTTAATGCTATCTATTGCTTTCAATGCATGCAGATATACACACATCACTAATGAATTTATTATACCTAGTCTCGCGACATCTGATATGCCATCGTTCTAAGAACTTTACTTCTGCATCCGTTAATATTCCGAATAGTAAGGTGACTTGGTAGCCATTATTGTGTCAAATTTTAATGTAATTCTTAAATATACGATCGTGTGAGAATCTCTTGTTATCGTCTACCTTCCTTTTTATTTCTCTTTTCATCTATATTATTCAATCTAAAGAAAACGTTGCTATATTTATGATTAACTTTTTACTAATAATACAGATAATAGATCTAGACCTGTCATAATTAAGAATTTAGAAATTTAACATGATGTACACATATTTTTTATCAATTCCGGAATGTATCTTCTGTGAAGACTCCTCAATTTTTTTGTAACTCCTACATTTCTAGACACAAGAATATTTTGTATATGAATATTAATTTTTAGCAATGCCTAGAATATATTGCCTCTATTATTATGGTTAGCCATAGCTTAAACCAGATCACTAGCCGCTGGAGCTCCATTATAAAACGCCTAACACCTAGATAGTCTACTAGTAGGTATATATGGAAAACCAACCAGTATGCGTGGACCCGTCCGATATTAGTATTATTTCTATGCGCGAACGTCGTATAGAAAATTTTATGATCGATTTTCTCTAATTCTTCTATCACGAATTTATTTCTGGTCAATAAAATTTATGTTTTCTGTGTATTAATTGACACGATTACTTTGCTTACTAAGAATTCTTACTGATATTTGATAATTTTGCGCAATTTTATATTGATTATATTGATAGCACACAAGTATTAGTAGAATAAGTTTGAGTGTTGAGAAATTGTTTTGTTGTGTGAACCAGTAGAAAATATAATAAACTAATAAATAACTACCGCTCGGGGCAATACTGTGGGTATGCTCCGGGTACCTTTTAGTAGGCATTGAAAATCAATGTCAGCGGCGGTTTTTACTAAAATAGAATTGGTCAGATCACGTGAGCTTCAGTTGAATTGAAAGTAGGTACTGAAATTGTAATGGTCGTTCATGGTGGAACTTGAAAAGAAAATGCCATATAATATACTTCTTAAACACGATATTGATCATGGCTATCTGTCTTTTTTCCTACTGTATTGGATGAAAAATTGCGAAAAGAAAAGATTATGCGACCAAAAGCCACTATTAAAACGGGCCTTTACACTAAGTCTAGCTTTAGTAATTCGTGAGAAGGTTTATACGGCTCTATGAGACCAGTTTCTGGTGAATCAGTGTGATCGGCAAATCTACTTACATATGCAATAATTTTCGTGTCTATTGAAATTGTTGCCTACCTCAGTACATGCGCTGTAACATGCCAATATCTGTATAGGCACTGTAACATACAAATGCTGTTATACAAATACAAATGCTGCATACAAATACATGCGCTGTTTTATGCAAATATCTGTACCTACATGCATTCTAACATGCCAGTATTTGTACATTGTAACGTGTAAACACTTATACATGCGCTGTAACATACAAATATCTGTTATCTACATATATTGTAACATGCAAATATTTGTACATATACTGTAAGATGTAAACTACTATTCATGCGCTGTAACATGCAAGTAAGTATCTATGTATGTTTTGTAACATGAAATGTAATCAAATAGCCAATATCATCATTTATTCTTTGTTTAGTTATATATTAAGGATAGGAGGTTAAAGGAATAAGTGGTCATCCTTTTTCACGTAGAAGTCGTAAATGATTGATAATAACGATGACTTGTTGGACGTGAGACACCTTAACCTTATGTCATCATTAACGATGTAAAGTAAACGAAGTAGTAAACGTTGCGCCTCGTGAAGATTAAAAATCAAATACAAACGCGATAAAATACTTAAAAATAGTTCTATTTTAATGTCAATAAAATTAATTTGTCACGTTGCCGAGATATTCTCTTGCATAGACTATTTAGTGAAGTGCCTTTATTGGGACTAATGGTTCCTATACAAGGTTATGAATAGTAATGATAATGTTGTATTCAAGATCTGTTATTATAGAATAAATTAACCATCTTATGTTATTCCACCCTTCAAAAACAGCCTTTACCGTCACCAGGGTCCAATCTATCGTACCAAAATTCATATACACAATAATAGTAGGACCACGCTGTGGACTCTGTCTACAGCCGCGAGCCGGTCCGTCCGGGGTAGTACCACACTCTCGCAGAAGATCGACGCAAGCAATGGCAATGTGCCATTGCGCTTCGTTCGGTGAGCGAGAGAGCCGGAACCTCAACTTGGGGTAGGTTTGGGGTTTATATTGGCAGGCAGCGGCCTACCTATATACCCTTAGTATTGCAAAGGCCCATGGGCGGCAGTGACACTTACCATCAGGTGTGCTATCTGCTCGTTTGCCACCATAAGCAATAAAAAAAATTTCAGAAACATCGGTTTGGTTTAAACACACTCATTTTCACGTATTTGTAATATTAGTAAGGATTATTAATACATTTATATTCCTATATACCTAAATGAATGTTTGTGTGCGTGTGTGTAGATATGTATATATATATATATATATATCATCATCATCATTCTCCTACTCTTATCCCAGTTACTTGGGGTCGATACAATATGTACTCTTCTTTCATAGTACATTCTGTAAAAGTTATTGGCAATAGTTTTATGACCGGCCGCCTGCCAGACGTCAACCCTCCTTGGGAATGTAATTGTTGACCAAACGGCATCAGATGGAGTTGGCCCAGGTCGTTAGAAGGCTCTTAGTCGTCTTTTACGACATCCTTGAGCAAAGTAAGGGTTGGTAGTATTCGTAGCCGCTACCACACAGTTATAGTATATATATATATATATATATATATATATATATATATATATATATATATATATATATATATATATATATATATATATATATATATATATATATATATATATATATATATATATATATATAAGAGATTTAAGAACGGCTTTTCAATTATTTCACCCCTAAAGGGGTTGCGTAGATTTTAACTCAAAAAATCCACATTTTCTAATATTGCCCCTACAGATTTGGAATTTAGTGGACTTTCTTTCTGCCTTGTAAAGGTCGGGTGAAGTAGGATTTTAAAAAAATCCTTTTCCGAAAGGAATTCTATGTCGCAAAAGTAAACACACAACTGAACTAACTTAACCGAAGCGAAGCGAGGGCGGGTCGCTAGTATTATATATAACTTACAAAAAATATTAGCAGAGTGTGTTTAGGTCTCTGTGTTGCACCTGTATATGCTGTTATGTAGTGATGAATCGCACTCACTCTCTAAAGGATTTACCTGAAAGTCAGCGTTGTAACATGTTTATGGTGCAGCTTATGCTGACGTGAGTCCTGTGAGAAGTGTGAGATGGGTTTGTAATTATCGATCGGTTTGTATTTGTATTGTTTTTGAAAGCGGAAATAGGTATTCTGTCTTTCTTGAAAAAATAAAAAGTAGCCTTCACGTACCTTTCTATTCTAATGCCAGTTTTGACGTTTCACGAGCTAAATTTTAGATAACTCCAATTTAAACATTAATATTATCTAATTACATGTTTATGTCTCAGTGTCATGTGGATTGTCTTAAGCGTTGCCTTAACTTTAGGTGTCGTTGGTGAATAGGAATTCATTGAATCGGCCATTAATTAAATATCGGCTTCTTACTACTTCGTTCCTCTAGCCGCCTATTACTCTTCATCGGTCAGCGTGCCAACGAAATTACGTACTTGTTTTCATTTCCCATTAACCTCCAAATTATTACTCAATTAACATCCCATAAAAAACAATCTTCATCTCCATGAAGTTTCCGTTTTAGTTTTCTTTTTCATGAATTCAGAGTACTATTTGAAAATTGTATCCAAAGTTAATGATATTATTTTTTTACTTAAAAACTGTCTTTGTAGCATATATTAAATTTAAAAGCATCGTCAACTTTTTTATAAAGATAGACTAATATTTTTGTAGTGGGTACATTTTGTTACTGTATCTCAAAATGTTTAGGCATACGATATATCAACCAGAGGGGTAGTTTTTTCTGACTTCAATTACTTTTATTGTTATTTAAAATTTAAAAAAGAAATATTATAAAAATAAAAAGACAGACTATAGCAATCAAGGGATAATGTAACTTTTTAATAGTGAAAAAATGTTTGAAAATAAAGCGTTTTTAGATATTAATCCCTTCATCCAAACTCACAAACGTTACCTCTTTAGAATTTTAATGTAGAATATTAGTGGTAGGACTACGCTGTTGACAGTTCTCTTTCTACAGCCGCGAGCCAGTCCGTCCGGGGTAGTGCTACTCTCTCGCAGAAGATCGACGTCTGAGTAATGGCAATGTGCTATTGCGCTTCGTTCGTTGAGCGAGAGAGCCGGAAGCCCAACTGGGTAGGTTTGGGGTTTCTATTGGTAGGCAGCGGCCCAGCTATAGTCTTGGTTACAGCAAAGGTCCACGGGCGGCAGTTACACTTACCATCAGGCGTGCTGCTTGCTCGTTAGCCACCATCTATTCAAATTCATTTATTATGTATAAACCCTGCGAGGGCACTTACGTATTGTCAGTATTAACATTATAATTTAATCTAATAAACTACCACTGGATCGGAACTTCATCATCTATCATCATCTATATTTATTTGTTATTCTATCCACAATCTATAACGTCCACTGTTGGACATAAGCCTGTCGACCCAGAGCCAAGGACCAAGGCCATTAGCTATCCTAATGGCATAATTGACAGACGGGCTGACGATCCGAAGTTGGTATTATGAATTTTCTAGTTGAGAGCTGCTGCCAATTTCCCTAATACCCTTGGCTGGCTTTAACAAAACCCACGAGAAAGTAAGGGATGCGAATTAAGGGAAGCTTACTATGCGGTGAAATTTATTCATTATTATTTATTTAATATGAGTTAATAGTATTGAAATAAAGGTGGGTTGATAATATTTTAAAAATAGCAATGGGCCAAGTGGAATTCATTCAAAACCGTTCTACATGGCGGTCTCGTGAGGAGGTCTGTGTGCGACAGTGGACGTTTACGAACTAATGGATGGAGTAAATTATTGCACAATAATCTTAATTTAAATTTATTATATTATATAAATATGTACATACATTATAACTTTATTCATTTACGGGTTTTTGGTTCCAGAGTGCTGTTTTCGCAGTCAACGAAGGAAATGATATATAATGCAATTAATCTTTGAAACTGAGACTACTTTAGATATAGAAACAAACATGTCCAGTGTTGAAGACAAACAAAATAACAAAATGGAGTGTCTTGATATAACAGGCACTGATGATAAAAAATATAATGTAAGCGAAGATATTGTAGACGTTGATAAAGATGAGATTGCAGAAGCTTTAGTTAATATCCCAATTGATAATGAGGCAGAGTGTAGTCGGCCAGATTTAAGTGATGTAATTTGTGAACAAAATAGCACAGAGCCAGCTATTTTACAAGACGATGAAATTAAAAATAATGACTCGATAGTTACACTTAGTCCAGGTAAAGAAATCAATCACTCGGATATTATAGAAAATCAAAATGAAGGTAAAATTGAAGATATTTCTGAGGAAGATTATATAGAAGATGACATAATAAGTATTAGGGAAGAAACTTTTCACGAAAGTGATAGCCAAAAACATTTTCAAACACTACTTACAAAAGATGATGGATCGCTTTTAGATGAAACGCAATACAGTGAGGATGATAAAATGAACATTGATGATGAAGTAAAAGAAACTTCTAATGAAAATGCAAACTATCTTTCTACTAAGGATGAAAAAGATGATATTGAATTAAAAGAAGAAAACGTTTCCACTGCTCCGTGCGAAAAGGAAACAGAATCACTAGTTATAGATGAAACTTCTGTTTATAGCAAAACTAAAGCAAAAGAAGATAAGTTTCTACTTGCACATAGTAAAATGGAAACAGAGATGCATGATCTGGTTGAAACCGAGGATGAGACACCTGTTAAAGCGTCAGTTCTTAGTGTAGATAAATTACATTCGCCCGTGAAAGAATCCATACAAGGAAAAGATAAAGTTAACGAAATAATAGAAGATAATGTATTTACTGTTCATTCTAATTCTGAACTTGCAATTGAAGATGATGATATGGCAAATAAAATTCAGGAAATTAGTGCAAATTCTGAAGTTCAACTTGACACAGCTAATGAGCATGAAAAAGAACTCCGGAATGACGCGACTCCCACTGTGGTGTCAGTTCAATGTGAACAAGCAAATTTTGCAACAAGTGTAGACATGATTTCAAATGAATGTGCAAAGATAACCAGTGATGTAACTCAAATAATTGATTCGGAAGGAGCTCATGAAGAGAGTATAATCACAGATAAAGTAGATTTAGTAGTAATAAAAGAAGACGATAATACAGAGGTGAAAGAGTCTGTTAGGGAACCTGAAACCATTACAAAAACCGCAAATTTATCTACAGAATTACAATATGATACAGACGAGGCAATGAATAAAAATATTTCAAACGAAAAGGACACCAATACAAACGAGAAAAACTCTATCATAGAATTAGAGGACAATACAGAAGTGGAGAGTCCATTGAAGGAATTACAACATGGTATGGATGACAAGGAAATAATTAAAATTACTGCAAAAAACACAAACACAAAAGATGCTGAAATAAAACTGAAAAGCAGTACGGAAGTGCAAAATACCGTAACAGATTTACAACATGAAATAGATGTTGATGAAATAGTTGAAAATTCTTCAACAGATATTAACATTAAATTGAACGCCAAAGAAGATACCTTAGAAGTTAAAGGCAATACCGAAGCCGATAATATATCAATAGAATTAGATCATGATATGGATGTCGAGGAAATAGTTGGAAATAATTTAAATAATGAGAGTAGTAATGCAGTCGAGAAAATATCTGATTTACCAGTTAAAGAGAATACAGAAGGCGATAATGCATTAATAGAATTACAAAATGATATGGATGTTGAGGAAATAGTTGAAAAAACTTCAAACAATAAAGAAATAGTGGAAGATTTAAACAAATCACCTTCTATGAATAGCAGTCCTGTTAAAAATTATAAAATACCTTTAACAAATAATGGCAACAAAGATAAGCCTATTATTTGTAAATTATCAAACACACTTGATATATTTTCTGATGAAGAAGAAGAATGTTCTGAAAAGGACCCCGAAGTGACAAAATCTCAAACTATAGATACGAAAGAAAAGCAATGCATCAATATTGACGATGATGATGATATAATGCTTATAGATGAAGAGACAAACAAAGTAGAGGAAAATACACAAAAAGAAACCGAAAACAATGAAGTTGTACCTCAAGAATTGGATACCGGAAATACAGATTTAGAAACTGGCGAAAAAGTTGAAACAGAAAATCATAACTTGTTAGACAAAAGTAATCAAAAAGGTGAGTTTGTATTTTTATTAATAAATCTTTTAGAGAAAATTATTCAAATGGCCTCTTTTAATCTATTGAAGATCATTGCATTCCTTTATTTATTTAAGTAATTATTTATCTTTTTCAGAAACTACAGCTCCAGCTCCAGTAATCGCAGTTAAAGATTCCAAAACAGAAATCGATATTAATGAGAAATCAAAAGAAAATAAAAACGAGAAGCACAAAAAGCTTAGTCCCTTGATCCCAGATAATTTTGTTAAAGTTGCTAAAACAAAATTTGCTGATATGACACGAGAAGATTTAGAGGAATTTTGCATACTAAAAATAGTGGAAAGCATAGTTGACCGAAGCAGTTTAAGTGATATTAACAATAAATTAAAAGAAATGACACAAGGATTAGAGGATTATAGGAAAAAAGCGATGATGCTTGCAAAACAAAATAGAGACCTTCAAGTAGTTTTGAAATCTGTACAAGAAGAACAAAAAAAAGCCAACGCTGGGACGCCGATAACGCCTCTAAAGATAACACGCTCTGTGGGTGTTCAAGTGTACATGGACAAAGCTATGCCCCGAAAGAAAGTACCACAACAAAATGTCAATAATAGAAATACAACTACTCCACAAAACAGAAATGCAAATCCTTCTGTGAGAACCCCTTGTCCACCAAAACCAGTTAATCAGAATATACCTGTTCCTAGGCTGGTGCCAGCTAATAATCCATCGTTGAAAAGTCCTAGCAATACACCTCAAATAAATCAAACATGTGCTCCAAATAAAAATACAAATCAATTGAATGGAGTTATTAGAAATCCTTCACCAGCGCTGAAAGCGGATAAAAGGCCACATAATAAAATTGCTTCAGGTGAAACAGTCGATTTGACAGATGATGAGCCTCCTGCTAAAATGCCTGGTGGGCCTAAAAGTTCGGTCGCTCCTCCAGTAAGAGTAGTACCTCCCCAAACTCTCATGGCGCCCCAAAGACAACCATTTATACCCAGCGTTAGCAGTCCTAGGAAAGTTTTTATTCCAATCAGTGGTCAAGGCAATCAAACTTTAAGACCTGGGCAAACAATTATGTTAAAAACAATTCCTACTTCAGGTAAGTAATTACAATTACAACAGTTACATTGATTATACAGTAATATAATATAATAAATAAATTTCATCATAAAATAAATTTAATTATTCTTTTAGGTATCAGACCAAGATGCCCGACACCTCAAAGAGTGGATTCAAACTCTATGAGATTAAGCAGAATAACAGCCAGGCATCCGGCTCCGTTGCCCTCAGGTATGAAGCAATATCAGCCTCCAAATTGGAAACCACTACCGCCTTCGCCAGATCTCAAACTATCTAAAGTAGAAAATGGCTTAGTCATATCTTGGAAGATAGAAGATGTTCCAGAAGATAGTTACGAAGAAATAGCAAGTTACCAATTGTTCGCCTATCAAGAAACATCATTACCACCTAACACTGCACTATGGAAAAAAATAGGAGATGTCAAAGCATTGCCTTTACCAATGGCTTGTACTTTAACACAGTTTATGGCTGGATATAAATACTACTTTGCCGTGAGAGCTGTAGACATTAGATCCCGTTTGGGCCCTTTTAGTTTACCTGGTAGCATATTACTTTTAAATAAAAATATTATAGACTGATAACTGACATAAATGGCCAAAAGCACAATGTTTACAATGTTATAAATTGTAATAATAGTAAATGGAAGTGTTTGTGTTGTGATTGTTTGTATCGTTTTAATTATTTATTTGATAATTAGTTTAGGTGTAAAAATGGTTTATAATAAGCCTATTTTTATGGCAGAAACGTTCCTTGTTCAATTCAAGTCATGGTTTACATTAATGGAGAATTTCTAATCCAGTTGATTATATAAATATAGCATTTTTGAGCAATTTGTAGTACATAGTTTAAACTGTGGGTAGTTTAAATGCTTATTACATACTCTGATAATCTCGTTTGTAATTAGTTCAGTGTAACTAAAATGTTTAGTCACAATATTGAATAGATTTTTACTCGGCTAGAATTTATATCTGTTGAGTTGTATAGAATTTGGACAGTCAAACTACTTCATGATTACACGTTCAAACTAAGCGTGAATTTTATTTTTTACGCAATATTCATATAAATCTGCCGCCACATTACAACGACAAGTTAATTCCTCGATATTTAAAGTAAATTAATACAAATTGTAATATTTGTATTAATTTACTTTAAAAATCGTGGAATTAACTTGTTTGTATTAAATAAAATAGTTGTTATGAAATTGAAATATTTTAGAAATGAAAAAGAAAGGCTAAGTGAATACAAGCGTGCCTCTGAAGGATCTTTTTAAACAAATCGTTATTCTAATATACGGTGAGAAAAATATTTATAACATTGCCCTCTGTTGGCAATCCAATAAACGAAAACTTCGAATAGTTATGGAGTAAAACTATAGAGAGCGGTACTATTTTGGCGGGAAGATAATGTTTAATTTTCGTTGGAATATTCTCACAGTAAAGAATAAACAGTACCATAGAGATATTTGCTTCTTCGTTCGTTCGGACAGGTAAAGGGATCAAAGTCTATACAGCCAAGTCTTATTTAACTTTTTTTATATATTATTAAATACTTCTTCATATTATAGCCATTGTCCGTCAGTAAGTCAAGTCGTTACCATTAATCGGACGCTGATAACCAAATCAATGTTTTTTTTTTGGGAATTTTGGCTAAATATGAAAATACATGTAAACCACTATTATACCATATTCACTACATTTTAACTGTATCATATTCCATAAAATACTAGCAAAATTATTCAATATAACACTACAAAACACAAAAAAAATAATATAATACAAGAGCGTGACATGACGTTTCCATATTTGCGCCATAACTCCTAGTACCATAGAAATATAGGTATTACATATATATTATAAGTACTCTAACCAAAGAGTAAACTTATATTAACTGAAAAGGAGTGGCAACTCGATGATAAAATATAAATATCGCGTCTTTGCTGCAATAATGTATTATCTTGAAAATGACTGAATCTGATTAAATCATAGATGATTTAGTTATAGAATAATGAAATAATTAAAATAGATTTATATAATAAACAATTATTTTTTGAAATTTGAATAAGACTCTTTTAAAATGTCATTTTCAAGATAATATATTATTGCAGCAAAGAAGCGATATATGGAAAGTGTTGCTAACTAGAGTTTAGGTGGTGCACTAAAGTTGAAATGATATATATATATATATATATATACAGGGTGTCCCAAAATTCAACGATAAGCCGGCACCAGCAGATGGACCTACATATGACTACTCGAGAACAAAAAAGAAAAAAATTCTACCTTGATTTTTTTTTTCATTACGACAAAAAAACCGATTTCTTTAAAAATCGTCATCTTTTATTATATTATTAAGTGCCATTGCTACAATTTTACAAGTAATTCTGTGATTTTTTTTGTATTGGCAAGGTAAGTAGTACTACTATCGATCACAACCATTAAAAATTCCAGAATATCTATAGTTTTTACACAAAAATCAACCAAAACTATGTTTTTTTCATAAATTATGTAAGATTTTGACTTTCAGTTCACTTTCACTCATCACAGTGAAAAAAAAAAGTATGGACACTACTGTGGCAAATAGTATTAAAAATTGGCGCAACTAACTACAATTCTAAAATGGTATAACATTCTAGGCAAACTAGCCACAAAAATATACTTAGGTGTACTATTTCAAAATAACAACCATACTTCGAAAATTGTTAGTGTTGATAGTAATCACTTCTACTATGTAGCCAAAATGTTTTTGTTGCAAGTTCTCAGAATTTGAATGAGACATGTGCGTAGTCCATAAGATAACATAAGTTAGAAAGAGATAGATATAGAGAGATTAGAATTTACTATATTATTAAAATTACAATAAATGTTCGAATTGTTTGCCATTGGCAGTAATGCAGGCACGACATCGCCTTAAAAATGAACGTTTTATTTTTCTTGCATATCTGATTCTGTTCATGTGATCCACAGCCTGAATTATTTTTTGGCGAAGCTCGTCCAAGGTTGCAATGGGTTTTGAGTAGACTCTGTCCTTTAGACAACCCCAATAGAAAAAATCCAGGGGATTTAGATCGGGTGAACGGGGTGGCCATAAGATAGGACCAAGTCGCCCGATCCAACGCCCTGGGTACTCTTGGTCTAAGTACTCTCGCACAGGGCGGGCATAGTGAGCTGGGCAACCATCGTTTTGAAACCACATGTTTTGCAAATCACTTAAGGGCACGTCTTCTAATAATCCTGGTAACTCATTTTGTAAGAAGTTCAAATAGCTATTGCCATCTATGTTTCCTTGTAACTCAAAGGGCCCTATCACTTTTCCATTTATTATGCCCGTCCATAGGTTAACCTTAAATTGATATTGGGATTTGTCTTCTCTCACCAGGTGCGGATTTTCATTGTTCCAGCTATGAAGATTGTGAAGATTTAAATAGCCATCTTTCTTGCAGGTTGTTTCATCCGACCATAAAACTTTGTCTAAGAATTGGGGATCTTCCCTGTGTTTTTGCAGCATTACACGGCAAAATGCGACCCGCAGTGGATAGTCCCGCGGTAATGACGCCTGCACGCGCCTGTAATGATATGGATGAAACTGGTGACGTTTTAAAATTCTATGTGCAGTACTTTTTGGAATTCCCGTTGCTACTTGTATGCCACGTACAGAGGTAGTTGTATCGCTTTCTATTTCTTTGAGAACTTCTTCATCGTGTTCCGATCTAGGTCTTCCAGCGTTTCTCCTGTCAGATGGTATACGACCCTCCGAAAATGCTTGATGCACGTTAATAAATACGCGATAATCCGGATACCTTTGAAAAGTAGGGTACCTTGCTCGATATAATCTGCTAGCAGCGTTGGCATTGCATCGGCATTCTCCATAAATTAGGTGCATATTAGCGTATTCTAACGCTGTATATGGTAGCGGCATAATGAATGCTAAACACTTGAAAATAAGGCAAAACTTCTTTAAAAAAACACAAAATCACAGTCTAAAATAATGCCAAGTCAGGTCAATTTCCAGGTCACTTAATTCAATCCAAAGTCGTTAGTATCAGAGCCACTTTAATTAAAACAGAACGGTGTGCAGTAAACAAAGAAGTAGAGCGTACTGACTTGCTGTGCTGCTGAGGACATTAATTACTTCTCTACCTGCATTAATGTTACTAAACAATTAGCATCTATCTATCTCCCTCTAACGTATAATCTCTCTATCTCTGTCTAACTTATGTTATCTTATGGACTACGCACATGTCTCATTCAAATTCTGAGAACTTGCAACAAAAACATTTGGGCTACATAGTAAAAGTGATTACTATCAACACTAACAATTTTCGAAGTATGGTTGTTATTTTGAAATAGTACACCTAAGTATATTTTTGTGGCTAGTTTGCCTAGAATGTTATACCATTTTAGAATTGTAGTTAGTTGCGCCAATTTTTAATACTATTTGCCACAGTAGTGTCCATACTTTTTTTTTTCACTGTGATGAGTGAAAGTGAGCTGAAAGTCAAAATCTTACATAATTTATGAAAAAAACATAGTTTTGGTTGATTTTTGTGTAAAAACTATAGATATTCTGGAATTTTTAATGGTTGTGATCGATAGTAGTGCTACTTACCTTACCAATACAAAAAAAAACACAGAATTACTTGTAAAATTGTAGCAATGGCACTTAATAATATAATAAAAGATGTCGATTTTTAAAGAAATCGGTTTTTTTGTCGTAATGAAAAAAAAAATCAAGGTAGAATTTTTTTCTTTTTTGTTCTCGAGTAGTCATATGTAGGTCCACCTGCTGGTGCCGGCTTATCGTTGAATTTTGGGACACCCTGTATATATATATATATATATATATATATATATATATATATATATATATATATATATATATATATATACACATGTGTAATTATATATAATTTTCTTTTACTATGAGACTATCCTGAAATATAAAGAGAAACCATATCAGCATATAACGAAACAATAATAATATAAGCTTAACAATGAAAATTTAGATAATTTTCAGAAAGAACATCAAATAACCGAAAATAGATCGATGACAATATGTACCTACATATTATGCTAGGAACAAAAAATAACAATTCCGAGTTGTCAAACGTTTGACAAACAGGACAAAATGGCAACAGCTAAGTTTGTACAAATAATCTGGGCCGCGCGACGATCAGTAAAAACAAGTAATGTTTTAACTGTGCTACCCAGACTCTTATTCGAATTTAGAAAGTTTCTTTGTAATATTTACTCCTAAGGGCAAACATTGCATAGCACAGTAAACCTTGTATTGGGAAAACATGGCTTTATTAAAGTCAAGGACTTGCGGGCTCATAAAGTAACTAATTTTGAAACCTAAATTTCTTAGGATCGACAAGTCTGTATTATTAAGTTTTAAGAGAGGATCCAGAAAAAAAGAACTGATATTTTATTTTTTATAGCTTATGGTGGCAAACAAGCAAGCTACACACTTAATGTTTAGTGTTGCTACCGGTCACAGTCCTTTGCAATACCAGGGGCATGGCTATACAGCTGCTTACCGACCCAAAATCGCCCAGAAACTTGGACTTTCGGCTCTCTCGTTCATCGAACGAAACGCAACAGCACATTGCCACTGTTCAGATGTAAATTTTGTGTGAGAGTGTTGTACTATTTTGGACGGCCCACGGCTGTAGACAAAAAAAACTAGTAACAGTGTGCCGCTACCACTATTACTAAATATCTACACTAATAGTTACCTATTATTTTGAATTTGTTTTCAATTTAAACTATTATATAAATCTATCTATACTTGTGGCTTACCATCATTAAAGCGTTATAGTTGAGATTTAACTTTTCAAAATTTAGACATCTATCCCTTTGTACTACTTTAGTGAAGAACATTTAAGTTTTGGCTGTATAGGCTGAGATCGCTTCGCTGATCAAAAATCTATGGGTTTTTTGGCGGGAATCTGGGGGGGCACACCTAAAACATTACTTATTTTTACTGACCGTCGCGCCGCCTATAGATTGTTTGTACAAACTTAACTGCTGCCATTTTGTCCTGTATGTCAAACGTTTGACAACTGAGAATTGTTATTTTTTGTTCCTAGCGTAGGTACTTATTGTCATCAATCTATTTACGGTTATTGATGTACTTTCTGAAAATTATCTCAATTTTCATTGTTAAGCTGAGATTATTATTGCTTCGTTATCAGCTGATATGTTTTTTTTATATTTCAGGGTAGCTTTCATAGTAAAAGAAAATTCTATATAATTACACATACACATGTAGATATGTATATATATCACTTCAACTTTAGTTCACCGCGTAAACTCTGGGTAGCAGCACCTTCCATACATGCATATTTTATCATGGAGTTGCCACTCTTTTTCAGTTTAATAACTTTACTCTTTGGCGGGAATCTAAAACGTCATGTGGTGCTCTTGTATTATATTCGATAACTTAGTGTTTTAACGCGTTATATTAGATAATTTTGGTGGCATTTTATGTAATTTGATGTGACGGCACTGCTGAGATGTAGTGAATATCATATAAAAGTGCTTTACAACGTTTTCGTTTTTCATCAAAATTCTCACAAGATACCATCAACAGTGTGGCCATAGCACTGTTGATGGCGACAATTTGACTTAGTGACGGACAAATGACTAATCTGAAGACACTAAAAACTTGAAGATAATTATAACTCGACACTGGCAACAATGGCTCATTTAAGTAGCTGATTGCCAATACATAAAAATAAGAAGAAGAAGAAAAATCTATGGCCAGACATCTGTCAGTTCTTCCACAGAGTACATTTTATTGACTGAAGGTTCTGTCACCAATCTCATTCACTCAAAGTCCTCAAATCGCTTCTGTATCTTTTTTAGATCTTTAGTTTCCAATAGGTTCGCACAGCTGTGGTTGTGTGTGAGTGCATTTCGTAAATATCTTGATATGGAAAAGATGCATAACGTCATCAGTTCATTGTATTAAAGTCAAATAATCGTAATCTGTGCTACAAATAATTGATGAGTGTAGTTTAAGTAGTCTTTTTCTTAGTATATCAGTAGAAGTAATTTGACGTAGATAGTTGACATATCGTTTCGCAAGTACCTAATCTCGTGAAGGTGGTTTATTTGTGTACCTACGTGTTGTGGCTTAAGTCGCTCAGATTTTTGTGATAAGTGTAGATTGTGATTAAAATAAAGTTTCATGATTCGTTTGTGCAAATTTCTTAAATGGTGTGTGATGTGAACCTAGTGGATAATCAAGTTTGCCTTTACGTGTTTTGTGTTGTAGGTTTGTTTGTTTGCGGTTCCTGCACTTTGACAGCCATGCTGGCTCACTCGTGCTGGATTGACTTTGATGCGAGTTTGGTACGTTTAATTAACTTTTTAAAACCAGTGATAACATTTCCCACTTTTCTTTGGAATCTAAGAGTACATCCACATTTATCACCAGGTGACCAACCTACAGTTGTGTTTAAGCGTTACTGACTTTTCAGGCGCATTAAAGTTTAACAAACAATGATAGCATCAGAACCATAGTAAAACTCTTTAACTAATTACTACCACCTAAACTAATGATTTTATATTTTGTAATTGCTATTTATTTTTTGTGAACATGGTCTTGTTGATCTTCACTATATGTTTTATGTTTTATATGTGCTATCCATAAACTGTTTTTCTGAGTGGGTGTAATTTGTCTGCGTTAATTGCGTTTTTGCAACGTTCCCCGTAATACAAGGATGTTTTTACTTTGTGTAAGGTGGTATCATTAAAAAAAAAACAAAAATGTTTTAACATCTATTAAATCAACAACAATATTAATTGAAAATGTAATATCCTGTAAATAAAAATAAACCAACATTATTATTATAACTGACAATGATTATAGATCTTTATTAAATTAAATTATAAATAGTTACTTTTGGCCATAATATATGTGTTGAATAGATGATGATAGAACCTGTTCTTTACTGCAATAAAGTTTTAGACTTATAAATGATATCATACATTAATTTGCAATAAATTTGAACCACAATAGGAACTGCTTTTGAGTGTTCTCACTCTCATTGTCAAGTTGTATCTGTATGTTTTTTCCCTATGACATGATTTTATTCCACAATTAACTATTTAAGCTTTTTTTACACACTGTGACACACACACACACACACACACACACACACACACACACACACACACACACACACACATATATATATATATATATATATAGAGCTGTTTTTACTGTAGCCAGTATCTTGAATAATTATTAAGATCTGTAACCTCAATAATTTATTAAGATTTGCTATGCTTACTGTCAGGTGTCTTACTCATTTTCTAGTCACCAGTCTGTAAAAAAAGCACCAATAACCTATTGGGAGATTAGTAAAATGCTACATAGAGGTCCCAGTTTCATAGTTGTGTATTTTATTTTGTGTATTTTTCATAGTTGTGTATTTTATTAAAAATTGTTTATCATTGCTTGCCTTAATGGTATAAGAAAATATTGCAAGATAACTGATATATTTAGGAGTGCTTTGAAAACATGTTCTTTAATTTAAAGTGTATCCAAATTTAGCTTTATTTTAAAGAATTCAACATCTAAATAATTTGCAAAAACACTGTTATAAATTGGATATAATTAAATAAATCACAAAGAAAGTTTATACAGCCAACATAAAGGTTAGGCAATTTGTGAATCAATATGAATTTGAATAACTTAAAAGAGAATACGCTGTAGTTTACATCAAAAAAATTAAGATATCATGTGGCAGTATTTCAGCAAATACATATTCTAACTTTTCATAGATAATTAAATATTACGTAGTATTTATTTCTTTTGTGCATGGTTACAGAGTAAGAATAAAGTTCTAACTGTACAGTTGTACTGCGTATAAATTTTGTTTTCTATAAAATATAGATTTCTTGTTATCTATATACATGATTGATCGTTTTTTAGTAATAATATATATATATATAGGTTTAAAGAAATTATTTTTTGGTGTATTGAATTAATTTAATTTTTTTTGTTATTGACGGGGGTCAATAACAAAAAAATTTAAATGGCCAAAAGAATTGAAAATCAAAGGGTAATAAACTTTGTTTTATTGACCTTAATAAATAAGTTCGTAAACTAATTTCAGTACACCTAAGTAATTTTGAGTCGGTGCCAAATAATCTTTAAATTACCTCTACTCAAAATTACTTAGGTGTAAGTACACCTATTATTATATATTAGTTTAAGAACTTAGTTATTAAGGTCAATAAAAATAAAGTTTATTACTTTTCCTTTAAATTTTTTCAGCCGTTTATTTTTTTTATTAAAAATTTTTATTTTATAATTTTTTGTGGTTATAATAAAATCTGCGAATGAACTATAAATCATCTCCTTACCTACCCTTAGAGTTGGATTTTTTCAAATTTATATGGGACCAACTTTGGGGTATATTCTTTCCAATAAGGAAAGAATTATCAAAATCGGACCACTCAATAAAAAGTGTGCGTGATCAAAATATTAGCGTCAACTTTTTTTTTTATTGGTCTTGGTGGCAAACGAACAAGCAGCACACTTGATGTTGAGTGTTACTGCCGCCCATGGACCTTTGTAATACCAGAGGTATAGCTAGGCCCCTACTAGCTACCTAGGCCTACCAATAATCCCAAACCCACTCAGAAAGATGGGCTTCTGGCTCTCTTGCTCACCGAACGAATCACAGCAGCATATTATCACTGCTCAGGCGTAGATTTTCTGTAACAGTGGTGCTACCATGCACGGATCAGCCCGCGGCTGTAGACAGAAAACTGTCAACAGTGTGGTTCTACCACTAAGAAAAACTTGAGAACTTCCTCCGTTTGTTTCCAATATCGGTATATTTCCAATATCAAGTAATGTTTCCAATATCGGTTTTGGACAGGACATTTCATTAAAAAAAAAACAGTGTTCCTAGTGACCAAAACTACATTAGGCTTTTTTATTTAACAACTGAAATATCTAAAGTATGGTAATAAAATTAACCTTTCCTACCTTTTGACACAGTTCTGTGCACCCCTCTTAAACCATCTTGTCACAAATATATGCTCATTTCTTTTTAACCACTTTTAATCCTTTTGGTCGGTGCGACAAACGACGTAATTTGTTTTGGCGCCCTCGTAACATTCTAAAGATTAAGATAAATATTATAAGCTAATATAACATATACAAATTTTAAAACACTATTGAGGTTTCCTTAAGATAGAGAATTGTAACATAAAAAACACTAATTCTTCATGTGGTGATCTTGCTAGAGGGTGTCATGAAAGACGACTAAGGGATACAATATGCATATAAAATCTGTGCAAGAGAAGGGAAACCCAAAACAAAACCCTATAACAACCCTTGTGACCATCTAATAGGTCAATTCCCTCCTATTAGTCCTCTAGTTGCTGCGTTGAGTCTAGTAATGGGATGTATATGAGTCAAGGTAATGAAACATAGAATAAAATGTTGGGGTGTCTTCATATAGCAAAACCTATTAAGGGTATGAAACTTTTTTTATATACAAACCATACTTGTCTCTCCTTCATATGTTACGCCTTGTCAGGTACATACAAATCTTCATGATGTCAAGAAAAATGGCCTCCCATATATTAACTAGATTGATTGAAGAGAAAAAATACTATAATTCGACATTTGAATTTGATAAGCTCTAATAAACACAATTGCCCTTTCTTTTAATTTGACTAGTAATACGCGTGGCTTCACTCCTGTTAATTTGGACCCTTGTATAGAACTTTTTCTCTAAATTACTATATGGGTGAATATACGCTATTTGAATTCCAGTGGTCCATAGGCAAATTTTATGTTAAACTCAATATATTGTTATTTCTATATGCTTAAAAAATAAAGAATATAGTATATTATTTGGCCCACATAATCTATTCACGATAATTGTTTAATTTAAGGCATTAATAGTTTAAAATAGTTATAAATGTATTCTCCTCTGGCCTCCCCATTACTAAATTAAAATGGTTTTATGACCAGATACTTTAAATATGTATTCCATTGTGTTTTTTTTACACATGATCATATGCTGTTATAAACATCGAAACATATTTTATCAAGAAACACTATAAAAATATTTATTAATATAAAAAATAATAACTTATTTGCATGTCATGTTATAATAATGTCACTTCATCTGGCGAAACTCAAAGAAATAAAATTTGACTTAAAACCGCAAAGGTATGTTTTTGTCCTTGAACAACGCGCGTACAACAGTGTGAAGTCAGAAGCAAGCTAACGACGTTGAGCAAAACTCCATTAATATTGCGTCAGTTTGCGATTAACTGTAGGAAAGCGTGTTTGTGCCAGTCGTTGAAGTATTTCCTCTGGTAAGTATATGTTTTTGTATATTATCGTTACGAAATTGTATATTTGCACAATGCCATGTTTATTTTGTATAGATGTCATGTATTACTTTAAACTGCGAGTGAAAAGCGAGTGATATTGTTTTTGTAAGTTATGTGCGATTTTGTCACTTCTCTGGCGTCACTTCTCTGGCATATTTCATACTAGAAGAAATATATGAGCGCCAGGGGAGTGACAATATTTTTTTTGTTCATATATAATGTTTTAAGGCTTCATTTCATTTGTTTTAGATACTCGAGTATCATCAGACATCATGGTGAATGTTAAAAAGAAACAAACAAGGGAAGAGAGGTTAGAAAAAAACGTCAAGCTGAAAAATTACGCTACCAACGAATTAATAACGATCCTGTTAAAAATGCTGAATTAAAAAAGTAATAAGTGGTAAAATAGTCAAAAAGTATAAAGTGTTGAACCAAATTAATATGAACCCTATAAGACAGTCATGTATTGCGAATAAAAGTTTGTTAGATATGACACGGAAGACAAGAAACGATAAAACGAATCCGAAGTTAGAGAAAATAGTCGCAGAGGTTTTTGAAGAAGATTGCAATAGTAGATTATGCCCAGGTATAAAATTATTATAATAAATTATAAGCATTACAAAAAAATAAAATAAAAAAACAGAAGAGATTGTTACAGGACACCATGAAAAATCTACACACCAAAACTGTAAAGACTGAATTTATTTTTTATATTAAAAAATACCCAAATACTATAATTTATATATGTTTTATTTAATATTAGTCCCCTTTCTTAGCTAATAATCATTAGCCTGTCACTTCTCTGCTTTAATTTGTCACTATCCTGCCAATAGTGTCACTCCCCTGGTAACACATTTTCCTCTGGTGCTTATAAAATTAAAAAATAATGTAAAATCTTCTGACCCTCATCATTACAAATTTAAAAATTGTGTCAAATAGAGAAATTATCAATATTGAATGGAACAGATTACATTTCTTTCAGGGACACAAAAAAATCAAATACCGTATATTCACCCATATAGCCTTTTCTGTGCCTTTTCATTACCCTGCTCTTATCCCAATTACTTGGGTTTGACGCAATATTTACTCATCTTCCGTCATACATATTGCAAAAGTTATATGCAATAGTGTTATGACCGGCTGTTTGCTTGACGTCAACCCTCCATGGGAATGTAATTGTTCACCAAACGCCATCAGAAGGCCTTGGTCTAGGTTCATATAAAGCTCTTAAGCGTCTTTTTTACGACATTTACGGGCCAAGTAAGGGTTAATAGTATTCGTAACCGCCACTAAATAGGCACCAGTAGAATAATGTATATAACTAGCAGACCCGGCTACGCGTTGCTGTGGCTAAGATAGCCTCAGTAACACGTGGTGGTTATGTTAATAAATTGTAGCATATATGTATATATGAAACGTTTGTACGTGTAACATAGCGCCATCTATTAAATACTTACTCAATCCAGTCAACAGATACCGCCATCTGTTAGAATCATTTGGAGATAACAGATAATTGTGACTGTCAAATAATAGACAAATAATTTGCAATAAAATAATATTGCGACTATAAATTGAGATGGAAGCTAACCTATCTTTTAAGTTGGATCAAACTAAACTTTAGGAGTTCATCGCGGACAAACAACGTGACGCGTAATTTATATATATTAAGAAGATAAGATATAGTAATAATAGTCGTCCTACCTGTGAAATAAACTCGTAATACGCCCACGTTACCTGCCACCCACTTGTACCATTAAACTAAATGAGCTATTATTGTTGTTTTAAGAAACATTTAAATTAAAATTGTGCAAACAGCGTGAGTTATTTCATTTATAATGTTTTGACGTCATACCTAGGTAATTTATATGCCATTCTACGTATTTGTATTTCACTTTTTCTTTTTCAAAATACCACTTAATCCAACGTTGCATTAAATGATTACCGTTAAATGTAATAAGAATGGAAATTAATGTCTGTTTTTTGAGAGGTACTTTTTTTTAATGAAAAATAGAGAAGTATGATGACGTGTGGAATACAATTATCATCAATCTTTTGTTTCTCGTGATTATCGTATGTATCGATTAAGGGATATAAACAGAGATCATCACTGCAATAATAGGAAAACATGAAATAATCAATGCCAACTCGTCTGACCAGCTTGTGGTTAAGCGTAGCTCTAATTTCCTTCGTCTGAAGGATATATTTGCTCAACAGCAGGGGGACGTATGTGGACTAGACATAAAATGTAGATACTCCTTATAATATCAGCTACCTGCTGGTAAAATAAGTCGATCTAGATGTTTCAGAGGAGCAGATGAATGGACAGATCAAAATTATTTTTTTAGTAGCTACATATAGCTTGTGACTTCGATCCGCGTAAAAGTAACTTGCCCAAAGTTAAATATTATCCCAAGGGAACACATTACTGTGATAAAAAGTATCCTCTGTGTTAAACCAGGAAGTGGTCTATCTATGTGCCTATTGTCATCCAAATCTGTTCAACGGTTTACGCGTGATTGAGTAATAAACATCCAAACCTCTTCACAAATTTTCACATCTATAATATTAGCAGCAAAGATAATTTGAAGTATCTTTTTTTAAAGACACCACCCTGCACTTAGTTATATGTTTGTAAAGAATTATGAATTATGTCTGCATGGATTATTTCATGGCGACAAATTATACCCAGACTAAGAACAATTTGTGGTTCACACCTGTTTAGTCCTGTCTAGGAATCGAACTCACGGCAACGGCACGGAAGGTATCTTAACCACTATGCTATCTATGTAGTCAGTTATTTAATGCCATATTTATCTACTCGGTAAAAATAGGTTTTTTGATATTATTAAGTAACACACACTTGTTATAAATAAAATATGCCTTGCTATAAATAACAAACAAGAAATTCGTGATACGGTGTTACCAATGGCAGTGCCAATAGTATTTGCATCACTAGATCCACGCTACTCGTCCCGTCTATCAAGTACAGTAGAGCATCGATTATCCGAACGTCGATCAACCGAACGACCGCTTATCCGAACTACTACAATTAATGATTTCTTAAATCCTTACTAATATTATAAATGCGAAAGTAACTCTGTCTGTCTGTCTGTTTGTCGCTCTTTCAGGCCAAAACTACTGAACCGATCTAAATGAAATTTGGTACACAGATATTCTAGAGCCTGGACATAAAAGGGTTGTAAAGGGGGATTAAAAGTTGTAAGGAAATATCGTCATTTTTAAAGCCAGAAGCTTGAATCTACTTTTTAGGTTATTGATTAGATATAAATAAATGTGACATTAAAAATTTTGTAAAAAAATTACCCTTAAGGGGTAAAATAAAAATAGGGGATGAAAAACTTTAGGAATGTTACGTTTTACGCGGATGAAGCCGCGGGCAGAAGCTAGTATTAAATATTTGTAAAGGGTTAATTTGAGTTAATTGTAGTAATAAAGTTTTTATAATACAATATTGGCATGCCTTAAAAAAGTGGATGTGCTGAACTTAATAATATGTATGTAATAACTATTGTACCATATCCTTTTTTTGTGGTGGACTATGGATGTGGTCGCGCCCCGCAAAATCGGCCCAGAGCGACGGAAGCGGCGGCGCGCGACCCCATAGACCCACCCTGCAAAGCGCTTCAAATAAATAAATAAATACTACGCCGGCCTAACTCGCGCGTGCCTCAACTAAAAAATGAAAAAAAAGAGAGAAATCATTATTACTGTTTGATAACACCCCAACATCAGAAGTCATGCTTCTTCCACCTAACGTGACTTCATTATTAAAGCCCTTGGATTAATGCGGTATTGAGACTATCGAACGGTATTATTATAGAAACTAATTCTTACGTGCTGCTAAACTGCCTTTGAAAAAGAAGAGGAGATTTTTTACGCTTTTTTGTTTTATTCTTATTTGTCAGTAAAGATATAAATATGGTTTTCATTCATCTGTACGTATATATGTATGGCTGAATCAACACAGTTCGATTATCCGAAAATATAAATTTTCCGAACACTTATGTGCTATGTGCCCCAATTAGTTCGGATAATGGACGCTCTACTGTACTCATATGTCTGCTTGTTAGACAACGAGATGACATATTATCGCGCTACCGTAACGTGTAAAGCGAGAGAGGCTGTCTATTATAGAATATTCTCTTTTGTGTTACCATATAGTCTAATCATCATCATCTCAACTCATATATGGCCCACTGTTGAGCTCGAGCCTCCTCCATAATGGGAGGGAAATTGACCTACTATACCACGCTGGTCAGACGTGTTGGTATAGGGTTTTGTTTCGAGTTTTCCTTCTCTTGCATAGAATATTATATGCGTTTTATATCCTTTAGTCGTCTCTTACGATCATCCACGGGTAAGATAGGGGGGTGGTGAATTGTATTCTTACTCCGTCACCACACAGAAAGTTACCACATAGTCTAGTAGTGTTTAATCAAATTTTTTGTGCTGCATAAAAGCGAAATCAGCTGTAGTATAGAATCATATCGATTTAAATTTACCTAGTGGCTTTTGAAATGAAACTATTTTGACGGATTCTATCGCGTTTGTATTTGTTTTTTAATTTCCCGCGCACACACAACACTTTGCAGCGTTCATGGTCACGGGAGTACTCGTGTTACGGGAGGACAAGCTAGCGTAGCTAGAGATAGAATCCGTAAAAATAGTTTTATTTCAAATGTGTAAAACTCGCGTAAACATCAGAATACATTACCTAGCGACCGGAGTTGAGTCTGTTTGAATGTACGTCAATGGAGCCAGTCGTTACTCTAAACAGGATTATATTGTTGTAGGGTAGGTGATATTGAAAGCAGTTCTTCCGCAGTCAGCTTTCGTCGACACTTTCACTTGTATCGGAGCTGCGCGGGCGCAAGCGCCTACCATTACTTTCGCCGGCGAACGCGTTTTAAACTTGGATTATTTTAAAAATATCGCTTACAATTTATTGTTTACATATTATATGAAAACATTATTGGTGTAGTGTTAATTGTTGATCATGAGATCATTTATCTGGGATTAAATAAAAAGTTTTAAATTCTTTAAATGTAACATCTACTAAGTACTCTTAATATCGAATAAGCCTTGGTTTATTTGCTGTATGGTAACGGCTACGAATACTACCAACCTTTACTTTGCTTGTAGATGTAGTAAAAGACGATTAAGAGTTTCATATCGACTTGGGTCAACTCCATCTGATGCCGCCTGTTCAACAAATACAATCCCAAGGAGGGCTGACATCAGACAGGCGTCCGGTCATAAAACTGTTGCCAGTAAATTTTTCAGTATGTACGATGGAAGAGGGGTAGGTACATATAGCGTCGACCCCAAGTAATTGGGATAGGAACAGAATATTGAATGATACTCTTAATATCAAACAAGCCCATTGTTTCACGAGACTAATTTATAATATAACTTCTATTTTAATAAAAACGCCTGTGCTAATACCTTTTTTTATTGGGGACAGTCTATGGTCTGTTAGTAGCCCACTGAAACTGCCCGGGATAGCAAAATGCGCAATTCCATTGCTGTACACAACCTCTATCAGTGGGATATCGATACCGAATCCTTGTTTTCGATGGCCCGTCTGGTGGAATCTTTGCTTATCTCTTTTTTTTTCTCTACGAAAATAAAAGCCCGAAATCTACAAAAAAGAAAATCTCTATCCATCAATGTATTGATGCCCTTTATTATATTTTGATATCTCTACAGAGGACGTCATAATATCTGTGCTTGTAAAGTTTCATTATCATATCAGGTCATATATGTCCCACTGTAGGGCTCGTTCCTCCTTCATAACGGGAGGGAAATTAATCTACGTCTCGGTCAGACGTGTTGGTATAGAGGGTTTAGGTTCGAGATTTTCTTTTCTTGTATAGATGATGCGTTTTATATCCCTTAGTCGTCTCTTACGATCAGCCACTGGTAATATAGGAGTGGCGAATTGTATTCTTACTCCGTCACTACACTGAGAAACTTTACCCACGAATAAGTATGGAGTTACGACATATTGTATTTTGAACACAGGATGAGTACATTTTGCCACGAAATATAAAATATTTTCCCACGTAACAGATAGGTACTTAGTAAGATGTGCCGTTAAAGTTATTTCAAGTCGACGTTATCCGGACGCAATTTGAACCTTTGGACTTTATTATTGGGCATTTCCCTTGGAAAATCACAGCATCATATGATTTTGTTCTATAATTAATTGTAATTACATTTAATTAAAGCTAAAGTGGGTAAAATCTTATGAATAATGTATTATATTTTTGATGAGCGCATACTGATTTTGATATAAATTTTGGAAGATGTGTCATTTATTAACCATTATACGCCTGAAGAGATTGTTTTCTTGAACGCATTATTATCTTGCGTCAAACTGATCTGTTTATTGAGAAAGGTTTGTAATATATAATGCTATGACAAATAGAAACGTGAATCGAGGAAAATTGAGTTAGAATGATGGGAGTTTATTACTTGCGCAGTCGCCGTCGTCATGCCAATTATTATATAAACAAGAAGATCTAAAGAACACAGATCACTATTTCGTTGCAAAAGAAATTATTTTCTTTAATTTTGGTAGAATTTCGACTACTAGGCGATCGTAGCCGGGCTAGCCACGGACGTCAAAAATTCGATAGCAGTGGAAGCCCCAATAGCGATTGCGAAGTAATACGGTAGATTATGGGGCCACACACCGCCCTTCCGTCGCCCCGGACGGAAAGGACAGCGTGTGTTCAGGCTGCTGAAAAAAAGGCGTTCGTGCCATTATGAATAGCTCAAAGAATTTTCAATAAAATTTTCTTTATGCTCTCCGAGCACGTTTTGAATGACATTATGGTCATAATAAAATTAATTTACAAGCAGAAATCGTTGGATGCCAAATCATGTTTTTTTCTTTTTTCTAGAAACCAATGTTCTCACCTCAGGACGTCAAGTCATTATTTAAATATTATTATCATTTAATATTAAAATTATATTTTTTTTTAGTCGGTGTAGTGAAGTTTGCCAACTCGCGTTATGATCGATTAGCCTGTGTGTTTTTATTTTGAGACGGCACTTGTATCATACAGCCTGTCCATTTATTCTGGGCGACTTGGTATAACCCGCCGTCCGACCGCTCTTCGTGTTTTATGCAGGCTACTTACCATCAGCATATCTTGACCCATCCAGTAGATTACTTTATGAAATCAAAGGCAACATGATGTTATATACGTAATCTGTATCACTTTTATTGGTGCATCCACAGATTTCAAATGTAGCACTGTGGACCCGCCGTGTTACATTTTATCATGAAAAAAAAATTCCTTGATGATTTAGTACTGCGTGTGGCAACGGGATAAGAATACCTTTGTCGCCACATTTTATCTAACCGTGAGGGTACCAGAGGTGTCTTACTCCCAACATTGTACGACGAAAGCCTGAATGATGATGAGATGATTTAGTTGAGTTCCTCATTATTGGGAATGAATCTTCTTTACAATAATAGACATCATCATTCTTCTGATGGCGACTCAGTGGTCACTGCTCTGCTTTATGCAGATGATGCAGCCCTGCTGGCACAGTCAGCGACTGACCTGCAGACCCTAGTCGACACAATGACAGAAGATTGTAAGAAAAGGGGTCTACGCGTGAATGTGAACAAAACCAAAATAATGGTCTTTGAAAGAGATGAAGCCAGAACAGATGTAAGAGTAACAATAGGTAATGATGTACTAGAGCAAGTGGATGAATTTGTATATCTTGGATGTGGATTTAGCAGAGATGGAAGGTACACCACTGATATAGAGCGAAGAGTGAATGCGGGAAATAGAGTGAACGGAGCGTTGGGGCAACTTCTCGGTAACCACCACCTCAGCCAGAAGGCACGTGTAGCAATACGTAACGCAGTGCTTGGACCTACATTACTATATGGAAACGAGAGTTGGGTATGCAGAAAAGAGTATGAAAGTAAAATTAATGCGGTCGAAATGCGATCTCTGCGGAAAATCTGTGGAGTAAGGCTGACCGACCGCATTCGTAACGACGACGTAAGAGAGCGAGTAGGTATGAAAGAGAGTATTGGTGTAAAGATGCGAAAGGGAATGCTCCGATGGTTCGGACATGTGGAAAGAATACCGAACGCACGTCTGTTTAAGAAGATATATAATGCGAAAGTGGAAGGATGTAGGTACCGGGGGAGACCGAGACTAACCTACCTAGACCAGATCGGTCATGTACTGAAGGAAGGTGGAGTCAAGTGTCTGTTTCGCGCATGTCTACTGATTAGTCTGTATTAAAGAGACCGACTATTCGGCTAAGACCATGTATGTTAATAAAAAATCCTACTCTTTTATTTTCATCATCATCATGTCAGGTCATATACGTCCCACTGTTGGGCTCGTGCCTCCTCCATAATAGGATGGAAATTTACCTACTATACCACGCTGGTCAGACGTGTTGGTATAGGGTTTTGTTTCGAGGTGTCCTTCTCTGTTTTATTTTAATTAGAAGATATAATTTATAAATGTTTATTGTGCATATTTTTTATTTGAAGATATATTTTTTTCTTTTTTGATAATTAAGATATTAATTAATTTTTATATGATAAATAAAGTAAAAATGATTGTTATAACTTGCTTGTAAGCAAGTAATTTTAAAAACTTATTTGCCATAACATTTATTTTACATTACAAAATGAGTAAGACTGATTATAAAATAAAAATATTATACATATTATGTTTATTATCAATCATTTTATACAATTACACATTTTATTATACCCCTCCTACATATATTTTATTGAGAAATATATACAAAATAAGAAGCCGGATAGGCAGCGCTCTTTGTCGAATAATCGGCGACTACGATAGTGGCCGTGTAGACGACTTTAACGACTAGTCGCTGACTATACTATCTGCTCATCTATGATGATTACCATACAGAATGTAAGGCATGCAGGTACAAAAACTAGTTGTCGGAGTAATGATTTCTAATGTTTACGCGAGTATTACACATTTGAAATAAAACTAGTTTTACGGATGCTACCGCGTTCGTATTTGATTTTTAATTTCCCGACGACGTTTCTAACACTACAGCGTTCATGGTCACAAGAGGACTGGGGTGTCTCACGTCCAATAAGTCATTGCTATTACAGCGATTTATATCTAACCACTACAGTATCAGTTATTAATTTTTTACCCACATTTTTAATACAAATTCATTGCCAGTACAAAAAGAAAATCATTTTATATTGTTTATGATCGTCATCATCACAGCCCATAAATGTCCCACTGTTGGGATCGGGCCTTCTCCGTAATGGGAGGGAAATTAACCTACTATACCGCGCTGGTCAGACGTGTTGGTATAGCGTTTTGTTTCGAGTTTTCCTTCTCTCGCATAGATGTTATATGCGTTTTATATCCCTTAGTTGTTTATGATCAGTTATTATTAAACATTTAATTTGTGATAATTATTATATTGTGACAATTTACAAGTTTAGAAAACTAACAAATCTATTCAGCTACCACCAGATTGAAACGCGGCCACACTGAGAAAGATCCGGCAAGGAACCTTAGTCTTCCCGTGATAATCCCATAAACGCTGTAAAGTGTTCAAAACGTCGGGCAATTAAAAATCAAATACAAACGCGATAGAATCCGTAAAACTAGTTTCATTTCAAATAGTTGTCGGAGTGTTCTAAGTATCGAGCTTTGTGTTGAGCGTCTTTGCGTCGGTTCAATCCCCACGCAGGATATTTATTTGCGGCGATCTATTAATGATTTTTGAAGTTATACTTCTTTTGGTGCGTTAGGGCAAAATGATGAGAGTAAATTTTTACGATGCGCGCGTACACCGTCACAAAAAACCGACACCCTGAAGTTAGCTACAGTCAACATTTTAGTTTTTTTGTGATATTTAAATAAACTTTATGTAACTAGATAATGCGTTATAATAAAACTTTCAATGTATTAAATCCCTTTTTTCTTTTGTTACGCCAAAGATGTATAACTTCTAACGCGTGTACATAAGTACACACACACACACACACTATTTTTTTTTTACTATAGGTGTTATTTATTTGTCAAATCCTCCGAGATATATATATATATATATATATATTCCTTGAATGCGGGAAATAGAGTGAACGGAGTGTTGGGGCAACTTCTCGGTAGCCAGGTTCTCCACCTCAGCCAGAAGGCACGTGTAGTATACATAACGCAGTGCTTGTCCCAACATTACTGTATGGAAGCGAGAGTTGGGTATGCAGAAAAAAGTATGAAAGTAAAATTAATGCGGTCGAAATGCGATCTCTGCGGAAAATCTGTGGAGTTAGACTGACCGACCGCATTCGTAACGACGACGTAAGAGAGCGAGTAGGTATGAAAGAGAGTATTGGTGTAAAGATGCGAAAGGGAATGCTCCGATGGTTCGGACATGTGGAAAGAATGCCGAACGAACGTCTGGTTAAGAAGATATACAATGCGAAAGTGGAAGTATGTAAGTACCGGGTGAGACCGAGACTAACCTACCTAGACCATATCGGTCATGTACTGAAGGAAGGTGGAGTCAAGAGTCTCCGAAACCGGCGAGCGTGTATGAAGAGAATTATGAATGTTGAGGAAGCGAGTGAAGTATGCAAAGATGAGTTCTCTGGCATTCTGTTCTCTCTGCCTACCCTGCAAGGGATATGGCGTGATGATATGTATGTATGTATGTATATTCCTTGGGGCGAGGCATTGTTTTTTAAATAAACAGTCATTGAACCACAGTATATGTGGGCCAAAGTTAAATATAGCAACGCTCCGCTCCTGATGGCCTACGTAAATCTTGTACTCTGATTTTATTAAGACTTTTATTTTTATGAGTGCGATAGTCGAGTTGCACGGAGGTTAGGTGATTGGATGACGTCAGCATACGGCTTATCAATACTTTATTTATGCACTTGTTGGCATTGCACATTGAAATAAGCTAAATTTAGTATCCTTACAGCTTACAAGGTCGATTTAAAGAGAACAGGTCACGCGTACAACAGTAAAATAAGTCTTTTTTTTTTTCAATGTATATTTCTTGTCTGACTTGTTCTGATTATTAAGAACTTGACATCCTGGATTATTTCATTAAATTTAATTGGAAAATAATAAAAATCGAAAGAGATAAGTCTGTAGGTGGATGACAATTAAAATTCATGTGTAAATCCGTTCCGGCCGCTTTTGAAAATTAAATTACCGTGGTGAAGTATTAATGATTATTCTTTTTTCTATTATCGTTTATGTAGGTAACGTGTTTATTTATTTTTTTTGGATTTTTTAAATTTGAACATAAAATTTGAACATTTTGATTCTTTGAAATTATTGTTAATTATTTTAATGTATAAGTCTAAAAATTATAATACAATTTGCGCCTCAAAAACTTGTGACAACGCATTTGTCGCGCTTCTTGCAAGAAAATTCTTGTCGCGATTTGTTTTCCTTCTGTCCTATAGACTCACTCACTATACAGTGCCGAGTGAGGCACGAACGCGTTTGTTGTGCTTTTTGCAAGAATATTCCTGTCGTGTCGTGTCGAGGCTTGTTTTCCTTTTCAACCTATAAATTGACGTTCGCGCATTTCGCTAGTTTAGTTAAGTTAGTTAAGTGAAGTGAAAACATATAAATAAAGTAAAATGAGTGGAAGAAAAGAGGACCCAATATGGCAGTTCTATATTAAGACAACAAATCCAAATAAATTGGGGTGTAGGGCTATTTGTAGAAAGTGCAAGAAAGATATTCAAGGGTTAGTCTAAAGACTTAAAGCACACCACGATGTTTGTAATTATCAAGAGAGGAATACAGGTAATTAAATTATTAATTTTATTTTATTTATATTTTAGGCATATATGATTGTTTTTTGTTTTTAAATGTTAGGTGAAATCTAACACGTGGCGTGGCCTTTAATGTAACTTTTTTAACGCGACCTTTCCCAGGATAATTATTAAAGATTATCTTTACTCTTCTATACTTACTTAATTTTTAATTTTTTTCAACTTAAAAAATAAATTTGCTTTTACATCTCTATTGAACATTTTAACTTTATTTTAAAATCAATAATTCAATACTATATCAATATATCATCAATTATAATTAATCAATATCAATTTTCAGTTATGTTTTTTCTCTTTCCAGAGAGTCGAATGTCGCTTGACAGTTTTGCTAGCACATCATCTGCCTCAAGTTGTAGTTCACTCATGACGAAAGTACCAACACCAACAAGTCCAACAACTTTTGAGCCGGTCCAAAAAAAGAAAGCAATCGAAACTCAGCCTACCATGAGTACCATGAGTAGTTTTGTAATGCGGACTTCAACTGCTGAAAAACATAAAATTGACAAACAAATAGCAAAGGCTATTTTTGCTACTAATTCGAGCTTCAGATGTATTGAGAATTTAGAGGTGAAAAAAGCCATTCAGTTATTAAGGCCTGGTTATACACCGCCCTCGAGAAAAACGGTAGCAACAAGTCTTTTGTACGAAATCTATGAAGAGGAAAAAGAAAAATATTTCTCCTCCCTTTCAGGACAGTCCGTAAATATGTTAATTGATGGGTGGTCAAACGTGCACAACGAACCAGTGATATGCGCAACGATAACCACTGAAGATGCACAAGCCCTCCTATACGAAACTATAGACACATCAGGAAATCCACATACTTCAGAATATTTAACTCAAATAGTTTGTGACCTGATTTCTTCATGTGAATTAAAATACAAGTGTACCGTAAAATCTTTTGTGACAGGCAATGCCGCAAATATGACACTTATGAGAAAAACATTAGAAGAAAAAACGAACGCAAAAGTTATAACTTATGGCTGCTCTGCACATATTTTTAATTTACTGTGCAAGGACTTTCAAGTTAAAGACGTTATAGAACATGTGGTCCAAATTGTTAAATATTTTCGAAATAACCATTTGGCTAGAGCTAAATTCAGTCAAGCAGGAGGCAGCGCTTTAGTCCTTCCAAGCGATGTGAGATGGAATAGCCTTGGCAACTGCTTAGAGATGTATGTCACTCAGTGGGACACCATATTAAAAATCTGCGAAGAAAATAAAAACGAGATTGATTCCACTATCTACCGAAAAGTTTCAAATATTGCGATTAAACATGCAGCGCAAGATTATTTATACATTTTAAAACCTATATCAGTTGCTCTTGATACTGTGCAGAGGAAAAATGCTACTATCGCAGATACTGTAGAGCAGTGGAAACATTTACAATATATCTTTGATGAATCTGTGGAATTACCATTACAAAAAACACAACAATTTAATAATCGATATAAGCAAGCACTAACGCCATATCATTTTATAGCGTATATGTTGAATCCACAAAAAACAAAATACCAGTTAACACCAGAAGAAAAGAATATAGCTTTAGAAACAATTAAAGAGTTACATGAAAACAATGGACTGTTACCTTTAGTAATAAAGTTAAATGCCCGCAGTGCTCCATTTAAGCAAGTTATGTTTTCGGACGAAGTAATAAAAAATGTAAACGGACTACAATGGTGGTTATTACAAAATGATGAGCCGGAAATCTTGAAACAGTTGCCAATAATAAAACAGTTCCTGTGTGCAACTGCTTCTTCAGCTTCAGTAGAACGCGTATTTAGCTCTTTTGGTCTTGTACACTCGGATATTAGAAACAGATTAGGCATAGAAAAAAGAGGAAAACTCGTGTTTTTGTTTAAATTATATAACGAAAATGAATAGACTGAAAATATACGGTAATAAAATTTAGGTGTTACGTTTAGTTTAAGAATTTGGAATTATGTACTTCTTTTTTGTTGTTTTTGCTAAAAGCAGATACTTATTTTGATTTTTGAGAAAACTTTTATGTTATGTTGTTATCTGGTTCTGAATAAAAAGGAAAAAAATGATTTAAATCATGATTTTAATTTTAAAAATCAAGCGATTTAAATCATGATTTTAATCGTGATTTTAATCACTTGATTTTAATCAGCCCAACCCTGTCCTAAAACGACCAAAATACAAAAAAATACCTATGCGATGTGTGTATCAATATTTAACAGGATTCCAAATGACATTAAAGAATTACCATTGCATAAATTCATAATACAACTTAGAACTTGGTTGCAAAATAATACTTTTTATTCTATTAAAGAATTCATGAATTTGTAACCAACACTTGTAAATGTGCAAATTTATTATTATAATTATTATTTCTATTAAATGTGTGCAATCTATATGTTTTGTAATGTGTAAATTTATTATTATTATTTCTTTTAGAATATATTAGAATTTTTTTTTTTTTTTTTTTTTTTTTTTTTTTTTTTTTTTTTTTAATTTTTTTAAAATTATTATTATTTTTAATAATAATAATAATAATTGTTGTTCCCTCTGTTGCCCGTATGACTTATGTGTCTGTGGCGACTATTTAGGGGGCCCATTCAGTGAGTTGGCGAGTCACCGTCTGCCACCGTTCATCTCTTAACATGGGTTTGAAGGCAGACGATAGTTATAAATTCATAGATTTAAGATGAACCAGTCCACTAAACACCCACTCTCATATTCAGATATTAGCTACCATCATCACACAATAGTTTTACACTTACCGCTGGCAGTCCACGTATGTTATGTGCAGACGTGGAATGTCATCGGTAGGTGTCCCATCCCAATATTTAGATTAAATTTCTCCAAAGGCCTCTGCGTGTTGGATCCATATCCCCATGTAAGCCTCCCAAAGGACCGGGCATCTTCCCTACGGAAGATCCCGTGAATTAAAAGGAGATACAAATAATAATAATAACGAACGTCTGGTTAAGAAGATATACAATGCGAAAGTGGAAGGATATAGGTACCGAGGGAGACCGAGACTAACCTACCTAGACCAGATCGGTCAGGTACTGAAGGAAGGTGGAGTCAAGAGTCTCCGAAACCGGCGAGCGTGTATGAAGAGAATTATGAATGTTGAGGAAGCGAGTGAAGTATGCAAAGATAGAGTTCTCTGGCACTCTGTTCTCTCTGCCTACCCTGCAAGGGATATGGCGTGATGATATGTATGTATGTATTATTATTTTCTAGAATATGTAACTTTGTATGCTATAATTATGGCTAAATAGGCTTAGACTAATTAATGTATTTTAACACCTCTATGTATATATACCCTGTTTATGACAATAAAGAATTTGAATTTGAAGGGATATGGCGTGATGATATGTATGTATGTATGTACTAAAATATTTTTTTTTAGTGAATCGTACCACCTAAACCGTAAAGGTTTTATTTGGGTTACGGCGAGTCATTGCCGCTACACTCGAAACTAGAAAAAATAATTTTATACATTTAAAAAAATAGCAGTAATTGTTATTTAATAATGGATAAAACACATTTAGACTTAGAAATATTTTATAAATTTTTGTCTCTTAATAGGGACCACGGATAACACGTCCTTTCTCGGGATCTTAAAAGACGACTATTGGATATAAACAAATAATATCACTGCGAAGGAGGCAAACTTGAAATAGAAACCTAGACCAACCCGTCTGACCATTGCGCGCAATAAAAAAGTTATTAGGGTATATCGTAAAAACACACGATACATGTTCTGAATATTTTTGCAATATTTTTAAATAGCATAGATTGTGTTTGCACAAAATTATGCGAATTAGAAGAGCGTGTGTCTTATCCTTCTCTGATAACCGAAGTCAAACGAAAAACTAAAAGTCTGTGACTGTTTAAAATATTTAAAAAGCTACGATCTAATATGGTGAATATTAGATCGGTTCTCCCATTTCTACTTTTTATAAAAAGCTTAAGATTTTAATTTTTTATTCCATCCCAGTTCATATATGTCCCACTGCTGGGCTCGAACCTCCTCCATAATGAGAAGCAAATGACCTACTGGTTAGACGTGTTGATATAGGGATTTGTTTAGAGTTTTCTTTATCTTTTGAACCAACGAAAAAAAACGGAGGAGGTTTTCAAGTCGACGCGTATTTTTGGAACGAAGTTCCTTATCGCGCGTTGTGAAAGGGGGCTAGACGGAAAAAATTCTTACGAAAAGTTGTCACGACACTTTTTGCTATAGTAAGCTATTGTAAGCTGTGCGGCGTCGCATGTTTCTCTGTCTGTCTCTCTCTCTCTTATAGAAAGCAAGCCAGATATTTTCATTTCTATTTCGCATTGAACAGTGTGGTGTCGCGATGATTTTTTTTATAGATAGAGTGATTCAAGAGGAAGGTTTATATGTATAATATATGCATAATGTACTAGAGAAACACTGATAATTTTAGAGGTTTCTAATGTGATGTCGTAAATAAAGACATTATTTTGCGCTTACATTGCAAACGCTGGCTGAACCCTACGAAATAGATCAAAATAAAGTACTACAGTATTATACAGCTTAAAAAGGCCTACAAAAAAGTCCGCGATGGTATATATCTATCTCTTAAGGATAACATACTATATCCATTTTAATACTTTAAAAAATGTTCTATTATAAAACGGTAATTGAAAAGCTATTTACACAAATACTGTATTAATCCTTATCATTTTAAATACATTAGTTGGCTTGAGCATTTCCTGAAGCTATTTTTTTTCTTTCAGACCATGCAAATTAAATCAATACCTTAAGAGATATAGCAAAATCAAAATAATGCGCAACGAAATTATTTTCGCCCGTGACCGGGCCGCGTGGCCGGCTCGCGTTCGAGCTCGGGGCCGAAAAGTTTTGGTAGTCTAGTGGAATTGTATATCCTATTATTAATATTATAAACGTGAAAGTTTGTAATAATGTATGGATGTGAACATGTTTGTTGCTCTTTCACGTAAAAACTACTGAATGGATTTTGATGAAATTTATAGTAATATAGCTTGCACATCAGAATAACACATAGGCTATAATTTATAAAGATATTTTGCAAATTGGCTAAAATATAACGATAAAAATCGCTTAAGGCAGAAAAAAATTATATAATTAAAATAGAATTTCGTTCCATCCGGGTGTCCCTTGACACCTCCGGTTTTTTTTTTCTATGTATGACCACGCACAACTTTTATAGAGTAGTCCGATTTTGATAATTCTTTTTTTATTAGAAAGGGTATACCCCGAAGTTGGTCCCATATAAATTTGGAAAAATATTACCCTACTTTTTTTTTGTAAGGTGGACCATGGATTTGTTCGCGCCCCGACAAATCGGTCCAGGGCGACAGAAGAGGCGGCATGCAACCCCATGGACCCGCCCTGCAAACACCTCTCTTCGCCGTGCGAGCGGGCCACCGGTACCCGATCTTTGTCTTCGGTGGCCCGCCCGGCGGTTTACCCTTGCGGGTTCCTCTCGTGTCGACGCCACGACAGCTTTCGCCGTCGGGGCGTCGCCTTCACGTGGTGGCCTCACGTCGGGTGACCGGACAATTCCCCGGTCCGATCACCCGAAGCCTCGGTTAGGGCGGCATCAGGCGCAGATGAAAAAAAAAATGACCCCTAAGAGTAGGAAAACAAAAGGTGATTTATAGTTCATTTACAGATTTTAATGCTGTGTGTATTTCAAATATTTATTTTAGTACATTACAGCCACAAAAAATTATAAAATTAAAACTTGGTAACTAAAAAATTAAACCGCCGAAAAAACTGAAAAGCAAAAAATAATAAACATTGTCTTTATTGACCTTAGTAACTAAGTTCATAAACTCATTACAAGTACACCTAAGTAATTTTGAGTCGGCGCCAAACTAGCAAATTATTTAATTACGTAAAATGTTTAAGTCAAAAAAGATCAATTCACCCATTGTGAAGGACGTTCCCGTGACCAAACAATGATGCGTGCGTACAAAGTAGGTACACATATTAGAAGTGAAACTTTGGCGAAGTAATTTTTAAATCTCGTTTACATGTTTACATCAACCACCAATAGCGTGTTATCTCTCTCTCTCTCTCCTCTATCTCTCTCCTCTCTCTCCCCCCTCCCTCCCCCTCTCTCCCCCCTCTCTCTCTCCCCTCTCTCCTCTCTCTCCCCTCTCTCTCTCCTCTCTCTCTATCCTCTCTCTCCTCTCTCTCTCCTCTCTCTCTCTCCTCTCTCTCTCTCCTCTCTCTCTCTCTCTCTCTCTCTCGCAAAGAAGTTTCACTTCAAAATAAATATAGCGCGTAAGGATAATGTGACTTGAAATAAAGGTGGCGCCGTAACAGGAAAACGTTACAATGTTTTTTTTCTCCCATACGTCGTAAAGAAGTTTCACTTAAAAAAACTATAACAGCACGCTGTCACTATTCCGACGTCGGGCCCGCGACGGTTGACAAAGATGTCTGTAGACAGTTCTCTGTCGGCTGTAGACAGAACACTGTAGGTAGTTCTCTGTCTGCGGCTGTGGCTCACGGCCATTCCTGGTCATTGTAGACTCCACAGTGTGGCCCTACCACATAGCAGCATATAACTAAACAATTTGAATATTTTTTTTGTTGATGACTTATGATATTTTTTTTATTGTTTCAGGGTGCGAGGAGAGCGGTGATGAACAGTTTCATTTCATAATGGTAAGAGTTTGAATTGTAAGAGAATTACTAGAACTTATTATTTATTTAAAAATTCATTACTTAAATATGAATAGTAAGGTAATTACTATGTGGTATCGGCGGCGAATATTACCAGCTTACATTACTCGTGGGTGTCGTAAAAGATGACTAAGAGTTTTATATCGATCTGAGTCAACTGCATCTGATGCAGTTTGGTCGACAATTACATTACCAAGGAAGGTTCTCCTCAGGCAGGCGGTCGCTCATAATACTGTTACCAAAACTTTGCAATAAGGCAATATATACATACATATCATCACGCCATATCCCTTGCAGGGTAGGCAGAGAGAACAGAGTGCCAGAGAACTCTATCTTTGCATACTTCACTCGCTTCCTCAACATTCATAATTCTCTTCATACACGCTCGCCGGTTTCGGAGACTCTTGGACTCCACCTTCCTTCAGTACATGACCGATCTGATCTAGGTAGGTTAGTCTCGGTCTCCCCCGGTACCTACATCCTTCCACTTTCGCATTGTATATCTTCTTAACCAGACGTTCGTTCGGCATTCTTTCCACATGTCCGAACCATCGGAGCATTCCCTTTCGCATCTTTACACCAATACTCTCTTTCATACCTACTCGCTCTCTTACGTCGTCGTTACGAATGCGGTCGGTCAGCCTTACTCCACAAATTTTCCGCAGAGATCGCATTTCGACCGCTTTAATTTTACTTTCATACTCTTTTCTGCATACCCAACTCTCGCTTCCATACAGTAATGTTGGGACAAGCACTGCATTATGTATTGCTACACGTGCCTTCTGGCTGAGGTTGGTGGCTACCGAGAAGTTGCCCCAACGCTCCTTTCACTCTATTTCCCGCATTCACTCTTCGCTCTGTATCAATGGTGTACCCTCCATTTCGGCTAAATCCACATCCAAGATATACAAATTCATCCACTTGCTCTAGTACATCATTACCTATTATTACTCTTACATCTGTTCTGGCTTCATCTCTTTCAAAGATCATTATTTTGGTTTTGTTCACATTCACGCGTAGACCCCTTTTCTTACCATCTTCTGTCATTGTGTCGACTAGGGTCTGCAGGTCAGTCGCTGACTGTGCCAGCAGGACTGCATCATCTGCATAAAGCAGAGCAGTGACCACTGAGTCGCCCATCTGGACTCCCACATTCATATCGTTCAACCTTTGGAGACATTTATCCAGATATATGATAAACAGCCTGGCTGACAGAACGCACCCCTGCTTAACGCCGATATTGACGTCAAACCAAGGCGACATTCTATCATCCAGCCGCACACAGGCTCTACAGCCCATGTAACTGGACTGCACATCCTGTAGCAGTTTACCGTTAATACCATACTCCGGTAAAATGTCCCAAAGTTCCTTTCGTACAACCGTGTCAAATGCTCTCTCCAGATCCACAAAACTGCAGAAAACCCTCTGATCTAGAGCCAGATGCTTCTCCACAATGTTGCGCAGAGAGAACACTTGATCCAAGCATCCCCTTCCACTCCTGAAACCTCCTTGCAATAAGGCAATCCTACTATCCTATCCTACTAATATTATAAACGCAAAAGTTTGTAATAATGTATGGATGTGAACATCTTTGTTGCTCTTTCACGTAAAAACTAGCGAATGGATTTTGATGAAACTTTATAATAATATAGCTTACACATCAGAATAACACATAGGCTATAATTTATAGAGATATTTTGTAAATAGGCTAAAATATAATGATAAAAATTGCTTAAGTCAGAAAAAAACGCCCATCTGCGAGCTATTTTTGCATACGCTGCAAAAATCTTGAAACTCAGACTAATGTTATGTATTGTGGAAATGTACCTCTTAAATAGTTCTACAAAAAAGTCTGCGACAGCATATGTCTATTTTTAATATATAATATGAGAAATATATATTATGTGAAATATATTATATATGAGAAATATAATATATTATATTATGAGAAATATATTATATATAATATGAGATATTTCTTCTATATTGAGAAATATATATAATATGAGAAATATATATTTTTAATATGTAAGCATTTATCGTTAAAATAGTAAATTAAAAATTCAAAATAATTTGGTATTTATTGCCGATGCACATTTTATAGTAACGAATTGATTCTTATGCAAACAAATGGTTTTATTACTTTCGATATTTAAAGTACATATTTTTTGCCTTTTACCGTGTGTCATTTGGTACAGTATTTCAAAAGTTAGGACAATAAGAGTGCGCAGTGCTGTGGTCAGGCAGCAACCGGGCGCACTACAGAAATATGGCAAGAATGAAGATGGCCGATTGTGCGACCCGAACACAAGTAAAGACGTGAGAGCAGTCATCGTTGATGATTGTTGTATTTTTGACAGCACTATCGATTTGTAAATAACATACTATACCTGTATATAATAGATAGGTATTGAAAGTTTGTGATATGAAACATCTTTTTGCGCGCCTTGGCAGTAAAATTGTGTCGACTACTGGCAATGATAGATTGGATAGGTACTAAGGCAAATGTGGTCATGCTGTGATACTACGCCGCTCTTCTCTATTCATTTGTGTATGCGGGAGTATGACAGGTGTAGCTGTCTAACATAAATGTGACATTAAATAATTAAATATTACCTAATCCTTACTAATGTTATAAATGCGAAAGTAACTCTGTCTGTCTGTCGCTCTTTCACGCCAAAACTACTGAACCGATCTAAATGAAATGTGGCACACAGATAGTCTAGAGCCTGATAAAGGACATAGGCTACTTTTTAATAGAAATAAAGGGTTTTAAAGGGGGATGAAAAGTTGTAAGGAATTATCGTCATTTTTAAAGCCAGAAGCTTGAAACTTATTTTTAGGCTATTGATTAAATATAAATAAATATGACATTAACATGTAAAAATTTACCCTTAAGGGGAATAATAAAAATAGGGGATGAAAAACTTTAGGAAAGTAACCTTTTACGCGGGCGAGGCCGCGGGCAAAAGCTAGTATATAATAAAGCAATATAGGTACGATGGGAGTGGAGCACATATTGCATCGACTCGTATGCAATGTAAGATTCTTATGGTGAGCATTGTAATTATGAATTGGTAGTATTCGAAGTCGTCACCACACATAAGGCGGAACATATTAATATAGCTTTCGCCCGCGAGGTTTGTTGATAAAAAAGGTAGCCTAATGTCCGTCCCCAGGCTTCAGTTGCGCACTCGATCTCTCTCGCCGTTTCTTATTGTTTTTAATTTTGTTGCGGAACTCTATTTTTTTTTCTAAAATACAAGTAGCCTAAGTTACTTCTTATAACATCAGCTACCTGCCAGTGAAAGTCCTGTTAAAATCGGTCTAGCTGTTTCAGAGATTAGCCGGTACAAACGGATAGATAGAGAGAGAAAATAGTTTTTCTATGTAAGTACCGTATGTACTTTCATATGCATTTAGTGAAAAAGCTGTTAATTTGGAATTACAAACAGACACATCAATTTTATTTATATGTATAGATTATGACCAATTTTATTTTTTAATGCTCACGTTATTGTTGTGGAATTTCATTGATATTATCGTAAAATATATGTATATATATATAATATATGTTCGTATTCGCAAAGAGGTCTTAAATCCGATCACGAGGTACTTCCGACTTCCGTAGCTATTACGTAATTTATAACTATGTAAATTATAATTTGCATTAAATTGTAATTAATTAATTGATTGCCTTTTGGCGGATGTTCCGCGATTTGTGTAGTACGTTCACGGGCAGACTCCCGGGCAAAGAAAAGTTGATTAGAAAAAAAAGGTGGTGTGTGTCAGCTCCGACGCACGACTGGAGTTTACTCCTTAAGTACGATTATCAAAACAGGCGCAAAAAAAGCTCATTTGACTAAAAATAATATATATATTTTTGTTTACATTTATTAAAACTATTCAGTGAAGTATTATCTCACGTCAGAAAGTGAAAGGTGCGCAAAATAGGTTGCGCATCAAAAACGTAACGAGGTCATTCGAGCTGATTCTGATGATTTTACTCCTCAAATTTTTCTCATACCGGGCGCCTTATATGAAAATCGATTCTTCAGGAGTAAACTCCAATAAATTTTAATAAAAACTTTATAAAAACACAAAAAAAAATTATAGGACAGAAGTGTGAAAGCTGCCGGGGCATCGACCCGAGACGATACCCGCAAGGGTAAACGGCCGGGCGGGGCACTGAAGACAAAGACCGGGTTCCGGTGGTCCGCTCGCTCGGCGTGGAGAGGTACATGTGGGGCGGGTCTATGGGGTCGCGCGCCGCTTCCTCTGTCGCCCCGGACGGATATAGCGGGGTGCGACCGGTGTGAAGGACAGAAAAGTGTAAAATTTGAATTAAAAAAAAACCGGAGGTGTCAAGGGACACCCGGATGGAACGAAGTTCTATTTTAATTATATAATTTTTTTCTGCCTTAAGCGATTTTTATCGTTATATTTTAGCCAATTTGCAAAATATCTTTATAAATTATAGCCTATGTGTTATTCTGATGTGCAAGCTATATTACTATAAATTTCATCAAAATCCATTCAGTAGTTTTTACGTGAAAGAGCAACAAACATGTTCACATCCATACATTATTACAAACTTTCACGTTTATAATATTAATAATAGGATATACAATTCCACTAGACTACCAAAACTTTTCGGTCCCGAGCTCGAACGCGAGCCGGCCACGCGGCCCGGTCACGGGCGAAAATAATTTCGTTGCGCATTATTTTGATTTTGCTATATCTCTTAAGGTATTGATTTAATTTGCATGGTCTGAAGGAAAAAAAATATCTTCATGAAATGCTCAAGCCAACTAATGTATTTAAAATGATAAGGATTAATACAGTATTTGTGTAAATAGCTTTTCAATTACCGTTTTATAATAGAACATTTTTTAAAGTATTAAAATGGATATAGTATGTTATCCTTAAGAGATAGATATATACCATCGCGGACTTTTTTGTAGGCCTTTTTAAGCTGTATAATACTGTAGTACTTTATTTTGATCTATTTCGTAGGGTTCAGCCAGCGTTTGCAATGTAAGCGCAAAATAATGTGTTTATTTACGACATCACATTAGAAACCTCTAAAATTATCAGTGTTTCTCTAGTACATTATGCATATATTATACATATAAACCTTCCTCTTGAATCACTCTATCTATAAAAAAAATCGTCGCGACACCACACTGTTCAATGCGAAATAGAAATGAAAATATCTGGCTTGCTTTCTATAAGAGAACCGACGAGCGACGCCGCACAGCTTACAATAGCTTACTATAGCAAAAAGTGTCGTGACAACTTTTCGTAACAATTTTTTCCGTCTAGCCCCCTTTCACAACGCGCGATAAGGAACTTCGTTCCAAAAACTATTTTTGTGGATTCTATCACGTTTGTATTTGTTGAGGACTCCCGTATGTGCTCCCGTGACCATGAACGCTGTAAAGTGTTCGAAACGTCGGCAAATTAAAAATCAAATACAAACTCGATAGAATCTTTAAATACAGATTTAGTTCAAATGTAATATTCGCGTAAACATTAGAAATCAAAAGGTGTGTAAAAATATAATTCACCAATACTTTTCTTATTTGAACATCATCATTCTCCTACTCTTATCCCAATTACTTGGGGTCGATACAATATGTACTCTTTTTCATTGTACATATTGTAAAAGTTATTGGCAATAGTTCTATGACTGGCCGCCTGCCAGATTTCAACCCTCCTTGGGCATGTAATTGTTGACCAAACGGCATCAGATGGAGTTTGCCCAGGTCGTTATAAGGCTCTTAGTCGTCTTTTACGACATCCACGAGCAAGGTAAGGGTTTGTAGTATTCGTAGCCGCTACCACACAGCTTTTTTGAACAAGATTAAGGTCATAAAAATCTACTTGTATATACTCAGTCTGTTAGTGGGTATGGTTCTTATGAAATATTTTTAATAGTCGATATTAAGAGAACTGTGTACTCAAATACCACAGAGATTAATAGTATTTTGTTTATAATTATTCTGTTATTGTATTTCTAACAAAACGATAAAATGTTTGGCCATTATGTTTTTTTAATGCTAATTTCGAAATTGAACAATCTATTAAAATAACAAGAATCTTTACTGCTTAAAACAATTACTTGTCTATCATTTAAATTTGATAGGTATTATTTTATGTTCACCGTGTGGCGATAGGATAAGGATACAATTATCACCATCACCGTAATCGTAAAATTTGGCTAAGTGTTCTCCAGCAGCAACTCGGTCCTGTCAAACGTTTAACGTCTTATTGCGAGCGCCTACCTGACTTTCAAGCTTAACAATAACGACACTATCTCAGCATATGAGTGAAGCTTACATTCAGCATTGGACGGCAAAAGGCTGCATAATATCGATATTTTTTGTTATGTATCTCATTTTTTATGAATTTATCATGCCCCACCCAAAATGTCCGGGGCGGTGGATCAGGTCTATAACACCTTTCTATCTTCAATTGGATTCACTATTGGTGCTAAGTCCTTGACTTCGGTGGCCTTATATGTCTTTCATGTTTTTTAATAAGACAATTCCCTGCTGTAACGAATGAATCTTCTGTTCGGTAAATTTTATTTTAGAACATAATATGGTTGGGCTGGCCAGGGATGTCAAGGAAGCGATCCCAGTGGACGGCCCAATAACGATGGGAAAGGAACACGGTGGATTATCGAGCTACGTGCAGCCTTTCCGTAGGAACGGACGGTGTGCGTCCAGACCATAGCCTACCAAGAAAAAAACAAAAAACATGATATGGTGCGTCGTGCATATTGATTTCAGTAATGTTCTTACTTAGGCGTATATCATTGCTAAATATATTTCAAAATTATTGATAGCGACCCACCATGCCAGTGCCCTGGACACGAATATCAGGCAGTTGGAATATTTTGTGCACAACACACGAATTATTGCCATCTGTCGGGGCTCTGTAACTTGTGTTCGTTAATTATCCCTACTAATATATAAATGTGAATGTAAGTTTGTTTGTTACGCTTTCACGCTAAAACTACTCAACCGATCATCATGAAACATTGTACACATATTCTTGGAGGTATTAAAAGTAACATAGGATACTTTTGATTAAAAAAAAATCAAATTTTTTATATGACAAATAAAAAAATTGTTTGTCAAAAAATCTCAAAATCTAGCTTCTTCAACGCCATCTAGCAGTCCAGTAATGAAGTTCCAACCCTGAGTATTGTAATACCGTTGCACTGTATTACCGACGGTCAAAAATAAAAATAGGGGATCAAAAACTTTAGGAAAGTAACCTTTTACGCGGGCGAAGTCGCGGGCAGAAGCTAGTATGTTTATAAAGTTGAATATAAAAATTAGTTCCATAGCCCACGATGTTATCTATATATAAAAACTAGCTTCTGCCCGCGGCTTCGCCCGTATAAAAGGTTACTTTTCTAAAAATTTTTATCCCCTATTTTTATTTTACCCCTTAAGGGTAATTTTTTTACAAAATTTTAATGTCACATTTTTTTATATCTAACAAATAGCCTAAAAATAAGTTTCAAGCTTCTGGCTTTAATGACGATACTTCCTTACACCTTTTCATCCCCCTTTACGACCCCTTTTTTGCATTAAAAAGTAGCCTATGTCCTTTATCAGGCTCTAGACTACCTGTGTACCAAATTTCATTTAGATCGGTTCAGTAGATTTGGCGTGAAAGAGCGACAGACAGACAGAGTTAATTTCGCATTTATAATATTAGTAAGGATTAGTAAGGATGTGAACTTTCGTGACACATAAGAAGATCTTAATGAAAGGGTTTTAAAATATAAACATTCTATTCCTCCAGTGTATATAGGGCTCCTTACGAGAGGCGTATAATACCTAATCTTTCATCTTTAGCCCATCACCACATGGTGAAAAATGAAATGAAAAGATAAATATAATACAAGTATTTATTTATTTAAAACACCAGAAATAACTGTAGTCATTTACGCATATAACTGGGTTCGCGCCAAATCTTATATTTATATACTCCGTACAGTTTTAGTAAACATATTAATATCCGCATACTTGTGTAATAGTGGGACGTTACAGCTGGATTGGTGGATGCGGTGCCAGTCCACTCGCACCGACCTTGTCATTGGTGTCGCAATTATGTCATAGTCTTGAACTGGTCAGCTATTTTAATCATTTTGATTTTGAAGAAGTTTTGACGCCATGCATTCTGATGGGAAGCCCTCCTATATCGCATCATTCTATTTGTTGTTTTGCCGTTCTAAAACTCCGTTATTATGGAGACAACACCTCGCAATTAAAAAATACTTTATCTATATATTAGCAAACCCAGTCCGTTAGTTTGTTTGTACAATTCGATATATCGCAGCGCCACCTGGTGGTGAGTTACATCAATGGGGATACCATATAAACCTTCTCCGTGAAAAAATACATATACCTACAAATTTTTATAATGATGGGGCAAACAGTTTCTGAGTTTAGCGATGTCATACATATATCACGTACTGAAGGAAGGTCAAGAGTCTCCGAAACCGGCGAGCGTGTATGAAGAGAATTATGAATGTTGAAGAAGCGAGTGAAGTATGCAAGGATAGAGTTCTCTGGCACTCTGTTCTCTCTGCCTACCCTGCAAGGGATATGGCCTGATGATATTTAGGTATGTATATATACACATATACATACATTCTCTTTTATACATATAGATGCAGATGGTAAAAGAGGAAACCTCTAAATAAACCTATATATACTACATACCTACTTTATACACGCCGTCTAGCGTGGTATAGTAGACTAATAGCCCTTACATTGTGAAGAAGGCTCTAGCAGTGGAGCATATATGAGCCAATAAAAAATACATTTTATAATTGCAGATAAAACATATGCTACGATAAACTGGCCGCAACGTTCATGACAGTCAGAGAAAGTTACATTGATAATACTTTCTTTCCTATCGAGTGATGTAACGACATGGTTTTTAAGTGTGTTATGCAATAAACATGGTGTCCACGTGATCGAATATCTTGTTTGATCATAAAACGCTATCATGAGTTCATCATTATTATTATAGTACCAGAGGTCCATTGATGGACTATAGGCCTCGTCACCGAAGACGATAATGCCATAAATGCCATGCTCGGTAAGGCGGGTCGTATTATAAGTATTTCAGGGTACTGCTGCTGACTAGTCTCCGAGGACTCTTTTTACCTGATTGTTAACGATTCCCAGAGGTATGGCGACATGTATTCTTATTATGAGTTCAGTATGCAATTGTCTGCACAGATGCCATTGTGGTTTTAGCTTATGCAGCCTATGCTAATTCTTTGTATCATCTAAAAATTATGTCCTGTACCTGGACGTAAAATAATTAAATATGATCGATGACGTAGTGGATAACATACCGACCTTCCGAGCCAGTGCCGTGAGTTCGATTCCTACGCAGGACTATACTTTGTGCGATTCATAAATTGTTGTTCTTAGTCTGGGTGTAATTTGTCTGCGTTAATTATGTTTGTAAAGTCCACTGCAATACAAGGATTATTTTTATAGTGCAGGGTGATGTTAATACCGGATACCGGTGGCCCGCTCGCACGGCGAAGAGAGGAGTTGCACGGTGGGTGTATGGGGTCACGCGCCGCCTCTTCCGTCACTCCGGATCGATTTGGCGGGGCGAGGCGCATCCATAGTCCGTATATAAAAAAAAAACAAAAAAAAAGGGTGGTGTTAATACAAAAAAATATGTTTCTAAAGTCCCATCCGATACAAATATTTGTTCCTTATTGTCTGGTGTTGTCTTATGAAAATATAAAGTACATGTAAAATGTTACGTTTTCATTGTGGTGACGGAGTGAGAATACAAGTCACCACACCCTTATCTTACCCGTGGGTTTTTTTTATTGCTTTTGGTGGCAAACCCACCTGATGGTAAGTGTTACTGCCGCCCATGGACCTTTGCAATACCAAAGGTACAGTTAGGCCGTTGCCTACCAATGACAATCTCGAACCCACCCAGTTGGGCTTCCGGCTCTATCGCTCACCGAACGAAGCATAGTTGCACATTGCTACTGTGCTTCGTTCGGTGCAATGCAGGATTGGAGGGTATGGTGTCCCTGGTTTTCTTGCTGTCTTATAATTGATTGCCATTAATATTCGCAACGACGACGTAAGAGAGCGAGTAGGTATGAAAGAGTATTGGTGTAAAGATGCGAAAGGGAATGCTCCGATGGTTCGGACATGTGGAAATAATGCCGAACAAATGTCTGGTTAAGAAGATATACAATGCGAAAGTGGAGGGATGTAGGTACCGGGGGAGACCGAGACTCATCTACCTAGACCAGATTGGTCACGTACTGAAAGAAGGTGGAGTCAAGAGTCTCCGAAATCGGCGAGCGTGTATGAAGAGAATTATGAATGTTGAAGAAGCGAGTGAAGTATGCAAGGATAGAGTTCTCTGGCACTCTGTTCTCTCTGCCTACCCTGCAAGGGATATGACGTGATGATATGTATGTTTGTATCTTGACTTTGAAGCAATGTTTTGCGTTGTGTAATGAATTATGATTATAATTGATGTACGGTTAAGATTAAGATTGTAAAAAAAGGGGTCTACGCATGAATGTGAGCAAAACCAAAATAATGGTCTTTGAAAGAGATAAAACCAGAACAGATGTAAGAGTAACAATAGGTAATGATGTACTAGAGCAAGTGGATGAATTTGTATATCTTGGATGTGGATTTAGCCGAGATGGAAGGTACACCACTGATATAGAGCGAAGAGTGAATGCGGGAAATAGAGTGAACGGAGCGTTGGGGCAACTTTTCGGCAGCCACCACCTCAGCCAGAAGGCACGTGTAGCAATACACAACGCAGTGCTTGTCCCAACATTACTGTATGGAAGCGAGAGTTGGGTATGCAGAAAAGAGTATGATAGTAAAATTAATGCGGTCGAAATGCGATCTCTGCGGAAAATCTGTGGAGTTAGGCTGACCGACCGCATTCGTAACGACGACGTAAGAGAGCGAGTAGGTATGAAAGAGAGTATTGGTGTAAAGATGCGAAAGGGAATGCTCCGATGGTTCGGACATGTGGAAAGAATGCCGAACGAACGCCTGGTTAAGAAGATATACAATGCGAAAGTGGAAGGATGTAGGTACCGAGGGAGACCGAGACTAACCTACCTAGACCAGATCGGTCATGTACTGAAGGAAGGTGGAGTCAAGAGTCTCCGAAACCGGCGAGCGTGTATGAAGAGAATTATGAATGTTGAGGAAGCGAGTGAAGTATGCAGAGATAGAGTTCTCTGGCACTCTGTTCTCTCTGCCTACCCTGCAAGGGATATGGCGTGATGATATGTATGTATGTATGTGTGTTAAGATTACTATCAGTTAAATATAAATAAACCTCGATGTTGCTCATATACAAATTTTATTTTTAGTAATTAACAATACAATGTATAAATAATTAATTATCTGATCTCGAAATTTTATTAGAATTATCTTTTAATAGTATAAAACAAAATGTCTTATCGCTATGGTTCCTATGTACGCTTAGATCTTCTAAATAAAATACGAAACGATTTTTTAAAACTTTTCTACTACTATTCAGATAATTGCTTCCTGATGATTTATATAATACATTCATGTTATATTACAGAAGATATGGAAGTTGATGTTGCCCAAAAAAACATAATTTTAAGCGCTTTCTTTGCTACCGCTGATGAAGCTTTACGAGATATAATGATGTTTTATGAATGTTTCATCGCATCTCAGCTCATATATGTCCCATTGTTGGGCTCGAACCTCCTCCATAACAGGAGGAAAATTGACCTACTATACCACGCTTGTTAGACGTGTTGGTATAGGGTTTAGTTTCGGGATTTCTTTCTCTTGCATAGATGGTATATGCGTTTTGTATCCCTTAGTCGTCTCTTACAATTACCCACGGGTAAGATAGGGGGTGGTGAATTGTATTATTACTCCGTCACCACACGGAAAGTTATTTATATTATGAATGTTTACGCGACTATTATATGTATATTTGAAATAAAACTATTTTTACGGATTCTACCGCGTTCATATTTGATTTATAATTGCTAGACGTTTGGAGCACTCTACAGAGTTCATAGTCAGTCCTCACGTGACCATGCATGAACACTGTTCAGAGTTTCAAAACTCAAATACAAACGTGATAGAATCTGTAAAAATAATTTATTAGATATATCAAAACAATGTATCTACTACTAAATTGAGTCATCATTACCCTGCTCTCATCACAATTATTTATGGTCGACGCAATATGTCCTTTTCTTCCACTCAATCCTATCCGATGTCATCTCTGCGTTCACTCCCTTTCTATTCATATCATGCTTCACGCAATCCATCCACCTTTTCTTCGGTCTTCCCTTACCCCTAATCTTCAACATTCATACTTAAAACTTTTCTCCCAACATTACTTTCATCCCGTCTCATTATCTGTCCATACCAAGACAGGCGTTCACTTTTCAACATTTCCGTCATTGGCGCCACTTTCAAACTTCCTCTTATATGCTCATTTCTTATCTTATCCATTCTCCTCAGCCCACACATCCATCTTAACATTCTAGTACTATTAAATTGAATATATTTAAAATATCCATAAAAAGGTGGCCGACCGCACATGTTTATACATACATACATATCATCACGCCATATCCCCTGCAGGGTAGACAGAGAGAACAGAGTGCCAGTGAACTCTATCCTTGCATACTTCACTCGCTTCCTCAACATTCATAATTCTCTTCATACACGCTCGCCCGGTTTCGGAGACTCTTGACTCCACTTTCCTTCTACATGTTAATATTTTACCAATAACCCACGCGATTCTATATCCACTTATGGAGGTCTTCCCGTCATTATCATCATCAACCTACTCCTATCCCAAATACTTGGAGTCGACAAAATATGTACTCTCCAACTTACATTGTACATATTGCATACCTATAATATTTTAGTGAAACCGATTGAATTCTCGTAGATGTTTTTTTAATTCGGATATGAGATATTTTTGGATATGGAGTAGGTACCTTAACTAGTGTTGCCCAAATGCTCTTGCGAGTGTCGCAAGTCTTGTAACTCTCGCTGTTAGAATGACACTGAGTTACTTGTTTTGATAGAAATGGAAAATCCAACTAAATTAATGAAATTCCATTCATCTAGTAGCACTAACTGTACAACTAACAATAATTAGGTTCACACCACTTAACGGGAGTGGGGCTATAATCACATATATATCATGAGACTGTTTAAAATAACATCAAATTATTTCCCCGTGTACTTTTTTTGTTTTTTTTTTGCGTTGGGCTATGGATGTGTCTCAGCCTGGGGTGACTAAAGAGGCGGTGCGTGACCTCATAGACCCACCGTGCAAAGCGCCTCTCTTCGCCGTGCAAGCGGGCTACCGGTACTCGTCTTTGTCTTGGGTGGTCATTTCCCCGTGTACTGGTATTAAGAATACAAAATGTTGACAGTCCTTTCTTTGCCAAAGGAATCGTAAAATACTGTCTAAGGGAGCATTGCGAAACTCTTGCAGCGAGTCTTGGTCTTGCATTTGGGCAACGCTAACCATAACATACCGTGATGCATGCACGTGGTATACGAGAACGATTAGGGTCTCATGAGTGAAACTTTCACTAGTTATATCTTGTTGAGTAACAGTGAAAGGTCTCGTTGATAACTGACTGCACAGATGGCGTACTGGTTAAGATGCCAGTGCCATGGGTGCCACGCACAAATCTTTGTGCGATTCACAAACTGTTGTTCCGAGTCTGCGTATCATGTGTCTGCATTAATTATATGTTTGTAAAGTCGTCCGCAATACAAGGATTATTTTCCTTCTTACAGGATGTTGTTTTTAAAAAATAAAAAAGAAAAATAACGGTTTATATTTATACGCAATTTCTTATTATTCTATTATAAATCCATTGAAATCGTTACATGAATTACTGATGAGAGTTTATATTTTAATTATTTCTTTTAACCATGTGCTGCAAAGTTTCAATTCGATGGTGTAATGGATTTTTTGTTAAGGACTTAAACATACTTACACACAATTAATATATAATAATTACTCCCAAACTATCTTTTGAATAGTACGAAAAAAGGTTCTGTGTGGTAATAAAACTAGTGACATTAGACACGGAAGCTAATATGCAGATCGTCGCGTGATCTGTGAAGTCAAATTTGTACTATTTGCTCTCATATTGATGTCATTAGTAGTTATAATCCAATATACACAAGTGCGAATAGGTATTGTTAACAAACAAACAGCCGGTCGGAGGCTATGACGTAAAGCTAATTATTAAAATTATAGGTCACTTTTATATATACATATTAATTAGTACTAGCTGGCCCGACAAACTTTGTTCCGCCTAACACTCAATGTATGAAAAGTAAAAATCCTACAATTCGATCACACCGCCATCTACCGGGTCCAATTGCGAATATGAACCATTCTCAAATCCACTTGAATACACACAATAAATTTCAACAAAATCCGTCCAGCCGTTTAGTTTAGTAGGAGTTCAGTGACATACACACCTATCTTATATATATAATAATAGTAAATAATTAATATAATATATAATTTTACATAATTTCATTAAAACTACATTTTAAATATGTTAATAAGTAATTTTATTGATTTGAGGTTTAGGTACTAAAAATGAATAAATAGAATAGCCAATTGATTGTAAAGAAATTACGGGTTGAGAGCCGTCAGCGCTCACCCACAGTCCGGGTAAAGTTGTCATAGCCATCTGAGGCTAACAAATAAGTCACACAAAAAAAAAAATTGTAAAGAATCGTTTTGGGTTGAGAGCCCTCTGCGCTCATCAGCGTAAGGACGTAACAGCCATCTTAGTGCAATAAAAACAAAAAAAATATTAAGCATCATTCGTACTGTAGCATCGAGTTGAAACAGTACTCTGCCAGTATACACACTGTATATAAATACGTTTTTGGTGTTTTGAATACAAGTCAGTGCGTAAAAGTATCTAACTTTTTAGGGTTCCGTACCTCGAAAGGAAAAAACGGAACCCTTATAGGATCACTTTGTTGTCCGTCCGTCTGTTTGTCTGTCTGTCAAGACTCTTTTTCTCAGGAACGCGTGGAGGTATCAAGCTGAAATTTATATCAAATACTCAGGTCTACTGTCCCTTAGAGCTGTGAAAAAATCAAACTTTTAAGCTAACGCAATCAAAAGATACAGCTATTTATGTCGCAAATTTCTGCAAATTTTCGACACTCTCAAGGGAATCAAAGCCTACAGGGTACTTCCCGTGAACTCAGAATCTTGAAATTTGGAACGAAGCAACGTCTTATAGCACAGATTAAGGAAAAATTGTGAAAACTATAAATTTTTGATTACATCATATAAAAAAAATATTTTAATCATTTTAAACTCACTATCCCTTTTCACCTGAACGTGTATGGTTAACAAGCAGCAGTTAATTTTGCACTGACAATGAACAGGCAGCGTGACCGAGTGGTCTAAGGCGCTGGTTTAAGACACCGTAAGCACGAGTTCGAATCTCACCGCCGCCGAGCTCTTTTTGCTATTTATGTTTGCAAAATTTATTTATAATAATTTAATAATATAATATTATAAATAAAATTGTTTAAAAACGTGTTAAATAAATGTTTTAAAAATTAGTAGTTTTAATATTTATTAAAACTACTAATTTAGGTGTAACTTGAATTAATATCAAAGAAAAAAGAAACTTGAATTCATCATCATCATTCTCCTACTCTTATCCTAATTACTTCCGACGTCCGCCCCGTGTGTTGGTACGTCGCTCAAGGGGAGGGTACCTCTCAGGGGGTATCCCGTTGGGTCGGCCACTGACGACAAGTTCACGCTGCTCCAGTGGCTGGTTGGGATCGATACAATATGTATCTACTCTTCTTTCATAGTACATAATGTAAAAGTTATTGGCAATAGTTTTATGACCGGCCCCCTGCCAGATGTCAACCCTCCTTGGGAATGTAATTGTTGACCAAACGAGATTTTTAGTTTTACGGAACCCTTCGTGCGCGAGTACAACTCGCACTTGGCCGATTTTATTTTTTGTAAAGGCATTATAAAATGTTGAGCCCATGTGTGACGCCTAGGCAATCTAAATGATCTAAGTTAATTTTTATCTTTATGTAAAGATAGAAGAAAGATATTGTAAAAAAAAAACCCGACTGCGTAAAAAGTCACCAAAACTACGTACATAATAAAAAAACTGAAAAGAAAAAAACAAGCACTTAGATGTCCGGTGGTCTAGAATTCCATAATATATTATTGAATAAATACTATTAAATATATTTTAATAATAGAACATGACAACTGAACAGTCGGGATCCATTGAAAAATTAGATTTGCTGTCGAATAAAGGATCCCGACTGTTGAGTTGTCATCTGGGGGGCACACTTAAAACATTACTTATTTTTACTGACCGTCGCGCCGCCTACATATTGTTTGTACAAACTTAACGGCTGCCATTTTGTCCTGTATGTCAAACGTTTGATAACTGAGAATTATTATTTTTTGTTCCTAGCGTAGGTACTTATTGTCATCAATCTATTTACGGTTATTGATGTACTTTCTGAAAATTATCTCAATTTTCATTGTTAAGCTGATATTATTATTGCTTCGTTATTAGCTGATATGTTTTTTTTTTTATATTTCAGGGTAGCTTTCATAGTAAAAGAAAATTCTATAATCTATATAATTACACATACACATGTAGATATGTATATATATCACTTAAAATTTAGTTCACCACGTAAACTCTGGGTGGCAGCACCTTCCATACATGCATATTTTATCATGGAGTTGCCACTCTTTTTCAGTTTAATAACTTTACTCTTTGGTTGTCATGTTCTATTATTAAAATATATTTCATTTTCTGCAATAGTATTTATTCAATAATATATTATGGAATTCTAGACCACCGGACATCTAAGTGCTTGTTTTTTTTCTTTTCAGTTTTTTTTATTATGTACGTAGTTTGGTGACTTTTTACGTAGTCGGGTTTTTTGATTTTTTTAATCATTTTTTTTATTTTACACTTTTTAGTTATATATACCTAGGTAGCTATAGTTATCTTATTTATTAATAAGTAGGTAAGTACCTGACTATATATAGTTTTTCGACTGAAGTTGAGTACTAAATCGTTAGAAATTGGAGATGGGCGACCGCGTCAGACATTAGATACTTTAGGTAGGACTACCTATGGTATATTGGACAATATACCTACTAGATACTTCAGTATATGTCCATCCACATCCAGTTATATGAATTTTTCGTCTTTTCATCGTAAATTTCTACTGTCTAAAAAACCTATATGTGAGAAAGTTTGTTACGAAACTTTAAATCGATATAGATCCTAAACGTCCAGTCAAATCGAAAAATGTTGAGAGAAAACTAAAAATGATTTTTAAATACCTATTTAACGATACCCTACTCGATATAGTTTGTTGACTTTAATTTTTTTAATTTTCACAATATGGCGTCCAGTAGTCGCCATATTGAATCTTCAATAACGTCATATCTTTAGTGACACTCGCCGGATTAAGAGGAATCGATTGACGTGCGAATCATAAAAATCGACCCAGGCGTTTGGTATATATAGTGCTTCAAAGGAACATACATACATACATAGACTGTTTAACACAATACCACTCCTTTGCAGTCGGGTAATAAAGTTGATCCCGCCGTCAATACTGAGGAAAACCAAACCAGTAATTTAGATATAATTTATTACACGTAAACCTCCATAATTATATCTACATAATTATATCATCATCATCATCATCTTGCTCTTATCCCAATTACTTGGGGTCGACGCAATATGTCATCTTCCTCCATACAGTCCTATCAGACGTCATCTCTGCAGTCACTCCCTGTCTATCCATGTCATACCTCACGCAGTCCATCCATCTTTTCTTTGGTCTTCCTTTACCCCTAAAGCCTTCAACATTCATATTATCTACATAATTATATATGATAATATAACTTATTAACAGGCTTTCTACCATAGATAAGATATCACAACTGAATGACGTCTACACGTTCGTATCCGTTTACCCGTTGTTCGCCACGAAACCACTCAACCGTAACGCCAATGTTGCCAGAGAAGACTCGAAATCGCCACCGGGCGATAACAATACGCTTAGGTCTTCTAAACTAACCAAAGATTTTAATATGGTTTTCATCAATACACATAGTGATTCAAGTGAAGAGTTTATATCTATAATACATGCGTTTATTACAGTGTAGAAAAGCCGAGAATTTTAAAGATTTGTGATGTGATGTCATAAAAAAAAGCATATTATTATGCGTCTTCATTGTTGGCTAATTTTTACGAGATAGATCAAAATAGTGTGCTATGAAATTGCATATCTTAAAAATGTATGTAGATATTTCTGAATAAATGCCAGTATAACTAATTGATTTTCTGTGTGGTGACGGAGTAAGAATACAATTCACCACCCCCTATCTTAACCTGTGGGTGATCGTAAAAGACGACTAAGGGATATAAAAGGCATATACATATAGATGTACATAGGTAAGAGAATGAAAACTCGAAACTAAACCCTATACCAACACGTTTGACCAGCGTGGTATAGTAGGTTAATTTCCCTCATTTTATGGAGGAGGCTCGAGCCCAACAGTGGGACATATTTGAGCTTAGATGATGATAGCTAATCGAATGTCTAGAACTTTACCATTTGATCTGAAAAGGTGGGCTGCCAGCTCGCAATATGTATTCTATTTCCCTTGTATATATTGCAAAAGTTATTGGCAATAGTTTTATGATTTTCTGGAAATAATATTTGTATTTGCATCACGTTGCATAAACTAATTATTAATAGTTGGCGAATTAAATTTATAGTTGGCGATGTTTATTTTACTAACAACTAAAGTCTTGGAACTTCATAACGGTGTCGTTGCACCGGCTTAATAATTAATTTCTATAATTATAACTCTATTACTTATTTTCTCAGAAATCTAAAATACATTTATAAAATTGGAGTTAGCTAGCCAAAAGTCGTTATTTTATAGCTATTTCATTCTTTATATATAGTCCGGAGCGTGCTCGGGGCATAGTCCGGAGCGTGCTCGTCGCGTCCTCTGCCAGTCTAATTAGACTGCTAATCCGGCTCGATATGCGTACCGCAGTGCGGGTTAGGGCGTCCCCCGGAGGCGACGCGTACCGATCCGCCCCCGTCGGTACGAACTTCGGCAGTTGCGGCGATGGGGGCCGCCACCCATCACGCCTTGCCCAGTCAGAGGAGTTGAGGAGAGCAGAGTGCCGGGTGGGCACGTGAAATGTAAGAGGTTGTGTGGAAGGTAAGTTGCACGAGCTGATATCCGTCATGGCGGAAAAACAGCTAGACGTGCTCTGTGTGACAGAGACCAAGCGAAGGGGCAGCGACGCCTGCGATCTTCCTGGTGGCGGGATGGCTCTGTGGTCTGGTGTACCACGGAGCGATCGAGCCAGCATGGTGGTAGGAGTGCTGTTGTCCTCTCGCTTGGCCTCAGGTGTGAAGGATTACGGAATGTATGATCCCAGACTTCTTTGGGTCCGTATAAAACTAGGTGTCACCAAGGTATTCATGGTTGTAGCATATGCTCCCGTGGGATCCTCGGTGGTATCAGACCTAGAGAAGTTTTGGGATAATATTAGGGAAGTTCTGGATATGGCAGAAACCAGTGAACGCGTGATTGTATGCGGAGATTTGAACGGATGGGTGGGGACCAAGCGTCCCGACTATGAGGACGTACTTGGTCCATTTGGTGATAAGAGAGTGAACGACGCAGGTAGGCTCATAGCGGATGTATGCATGGAGAGAAACCTCATTGCGTCAAACACATTTTTCCAACATAAGGACATCCATATGTATACATGGAGAAGGAATGAACAGAAAAGTATAATAGATTTAATTTTAGTAGACAGTCGCCTCCGAAGCAAGATATTGGACGCAAGAGCCTACAAGGGCCCCACTGTCGATACGGACCACTATCTCGTTATTGCGAGATTTAGTGGTCTGTTCAGAAAGTAGAGGCACTGGCGAGAGCGTGTCCACTTCGGAGGGCTTGAAAGAATAAAGGTTGCAAGAAGAGTGTGTAAGAGAAAAGTATGCAGAGGGTGTCCGAGAACGGCTGACGATGGCAAGCCAGCTGCAATCGGACATTGAAGAATGCTGGAAAGTATTGAAAGAGAGTATGGTAGATACAGCGAAAGAAGTATGTGGAAGTTCAAAGAAGCATAGAAAAACAAATGGTGATGCATGGTGGGATGCGGAAGTGGCAGCTTCCGTAGAGCAAAAGAAGACAGCGTGGCTGGACTATGTCTTTTCTTTGAATCTGAATGACAGTATGACTGAACAGAAGAAAGAAATATATCGGCAATGTAAGAATGACACCAAGGCCTTAGTGAAAGAGAAACGTGATAGAGCAAGTATGAGTGCAGAAGATAGGCTGACTAAAAATTTCGAGGGTAACACCAAACTCTTTTGGAGGGAGGTGAAGAAGTCTCGGTGTGGTTGGTCAGCCTTCAGAATGAATAAAATAAGGCCTAAAGGTGGAGACATTCTTACACAAACACAAGACGTGTTAAGCCGATGGAGTGAATATTTTGGCTATATGTATGCGGATGCTACGGTTGGCACCGGTGTCGCATGTGGTTTAGTAGATCAACATTCGACAACGGCGCCCTCCGATGACATCAGTATGGATGAAGTTGAATGGACGATAAGAAGTTTGAAAAATGGTAAGGCAGCGGGCTTTGATATGGTGTCTGCCGAGATGATCAAGCTTGGTGGCTCCTGTGTTTGGGAGGCGTTCCTGTTGCTCCTCAATTTATGTTGGAGCTCGGGAATGGTTCCCGGGGACTGGAATAGCGCAGTCATCGTGACTTTGTTTAAAAACAAGGGTTCACGTTATGACTGCGCAAATTACAGAGCCATAAGCCACAATTGAAAGGAGAATGAGGATGGTGTCCGGTGGTTTACTGTGTGAGACACAAGGAGGTTTCAGGAGTGGAAGGGGATGCATGGATCAAGTGTTCTCTCTGCGCATTGTGGAGAAGCATCTGGCTCTAGGTCAGAGGGTTTCTGCAGTTTTGTGGATCTGGAGAGAGCATTTGATACGGTTGTACGAAAGGAACTTTGGGACATTTTTCTTCAGACCGGAGTATGGTATTAACGGTAAACTGCTACAGGCTGTGCAGTCCAGTTACATGGGCTGTAGAGCCTGTGTGCGGCTGGATGATGGAATGTCGCCTTGGTTTGACGTCAATATCGGCGTTAAGCAGGGGTGCGTTCAGTCAGCCAGGCTGTTTATCATATATCTGGATAAATGTCTCCAAAGGTTGAACGATATGAATGTGGGAGTCCAGATGGGCGACTCAGTGGTCACTGCTCTGCTTTATGCAGATGATGCAGTCCTGCTGGCACTAGTCGACACAATGACAGAAGATTGTAAGAAAAGGGGTCTACGCGTGAATGTGAGCAAAACCAAAATAATGGTCTTTGAAAGAGATGAAGCCAGAACAGATGTAAGAGTAACAATAGGTAATGATGTACTAGAGCAAGTGGATGAATTTGTATATCTCGGATGTGGATTTAGCCGAGATGGAAGGTACACCACTGATATAGAGCGAAGAGTGAATGCGGTAAATAGAGTGAACGGAGCGTTGGGGCAACTTCTCGGTAGCCACCACCTCAGCTAGAAGGCACGTGTAGCAATACATAACGCAGTGCTTGTCCCAACATTACTGTATGGAAGCGAGAGTTGGGTATGCAGAAAAGAGTATGAAAGTAAAATTAATGCGGTCAAAATGCGATCTCTGTAGAAAATCTGTGGAGTTAGGCTGACCGACCGCATTCGTAACGACGACGTAAGAGAGCGAGTAGGTATGAAAGAGAGTATTGGTGTAAAGATGCGAAAGGGAATGCTCCGATGGTTCGGACATGTGGAAAGAATGCCGAACGAACGTCTGGTTAAGAAGATATACAATGCGAAAGTGGAAGGATGTAGGTACCGGGGGAGATCGAGACTAACCTACCTAGACCAAATTGGCTATGTACTGAAGGAAGGTGGAGTCAAGAGTCTCCGAAACCGGCGAGCGTGTATGAAGAGAATTATGAATGTTGAGGAAGCGAGTGAAGTATGCAAAGATAGAGTTCTCTGGCACTCTGTTCTCTCTGTCTACCCTGCAAGGGATATGGCGTGATGATATGTATGTGTATGTATGTATGTTCATTCTTTATGGTAAAGAATTGATGATTTTAGGTTGTCATCATCATCTCAGCTTATATACGTCTCATTCGTGAGCTCGAACCAACGCCACCATAGGAGAGAAATTGCCCCACTAACAAGGAAAGTCTCAAGTATATTGCCAAACTCTTGAAATGTTTGCGATGTAATTTGCTATTAGACGGTTTGTGGAAGATGTGGGAATCAGCCATGCAAATTAAATGCGGACCGGCAGAAAATGCGCGACTACTGAGCTTCAGGACAGAAAAGTCATCGAGTCAGCGAGTCTCTGAAGCACCGCAAAAAAATAAAAAAATATGCTGCATAGCAAGCTTAGCTTATTGCGGTCATGTCAGAAAATAATGGATATCCTATTAGTGCTCAAACGGCAAGAAGAAGTCTTGTAGGTGGGGATTTAAATGGATGTAAAGCAAGAAAAAAAATCTTGACTCTCGGCAAATAAGAAAAAGGACCGCTTGGAATGCAGCTTTGCGGGTTTAACCTACAAGAGACAACGCATCGGCGAAGAATATCTCTAGATTGGTGACGACTGTCAAATACAAGGGGAGAAACTGCACTATTGTCTTCACAAACTCAGAAGGCATCAAATTCCAACAATGCTCATTGTCATAAATCAGGGATCACTATGCACTAGAAACAAGCAAATATTGTCTTGTTATAATTTCTGTCTCAATCCCCAGATTATATCGAACATTTTTGGACTATTCTAAAACGCAAGGTATCTTTCTGGCACAGTAGGTATTACATGTAAAAGCTTGAATTGAAAGCAAGATAACCTACAGAATTGCTGATGTGATTGTGCAAAGGATTTGGAACTTTGCGTTTATTACAACAGCAAGATAGCCTAAGTGATATTTAAAATCATTTAGCATTTTATAATATGCATATTATAAAACGCTAAATGAAAATTTTCTTCTCTTCAACACTTTTAACTTATACGGTTTTGCTGTATAATTATGGACTCAATTTATGTTACACGTGAGCGCGACGATATCGACGTCGTCAGTCGGGCGTCTTTTGTCGTACTACTATTTCATAACGTGCTAATTGTTTTTATAATTGGATTTATTTATAGATACTTAGTGTATTCATAGGCAATGAAATTAATTAAAACTTAAAGTTGCATTTCAAAGTAGCGGTAGTTTCTATTGTGTTAAAACTGCCAGGTAATTGCCGTATATAAAAAGGTGCTAACTGTGTCTAGAAATTAACTCCGCGTCGGAGACTCGTAGTGTACGGACGTGCATGCGTGTTCTCCTCTCTCTTGAGGCGCTCCCGCACCCGCGTCTAGCGGACTTGCGCCTGTGTTCCGGTTTCGAAGACAATAATTCGATCTAGATAGGTTTCATTTATAGAAAATTAATTTGTTTATTGGTAGGACCACATTTTTCTTTCACAACTAATTTTAAGTTTTTTTCACATTCCATCGTATTAGACAGTGCCATGTACCTAACGATAATTCCATAAAAAATACGCCACTTTACTCAGATGAGAAAAGACGCAATCTATTCAAAACTCATGATCATATGTTCAAGAGTTCAACGACCTCGCGTAGTGAAAAGCTTTTGTAATGATGTGATCAAAAGCTATACGGCATATAGGCACTTTTGTAATGATGTGATCGATAATAAAAGAAATAATATGCAGGGTGGAAGTTGACCGCTCCAGAAAACAAAGACAGGGGACCCTACTAGTCCTACTTGTAATGATAGGCTAGAAAAAAAATTCATTTCATGAAAAATAAAAAAAATTTTTTTTCTCAGAGCGGTGCTGTGGAGGCCACAGCGAGCCATGGCGGTCAGAGCCATTCGCGGGTACCGCACGGTGTCGACAGAGGCGGCGTGCCTATTGGCCGGGACACCCCCGTGGGACCTAGAGGCGGCGATGCTCTCCGACCTCTACCGGCGGGCTGCCTCAATGCGCGAAGAGGGTGGCTCCCCATCGTTTAACGAGATAGCCACCTGGCGCGAGGACGCCCGCCGAGAAGTCATCGCCCGTTGGGCTACGCGGCTGGAGAGGCCTAGACACGGTGTCATTACCGTTGAGGCCCTCCGGCCCGTACTGATGGAATGGATGGAGCGGCAGCACGGGGTCCTCACCTTCCGACTGGTGCAGGTGTTAACGGGGCACGGGTGTTTCGGGAAATACCTGCACACGGTCGTGCACAGGGAATGGACTCCGGGCTGCCATCATTGCAGTAGTGACGAGGACACGGCGCAACATACGCTCGAGGAATGCTCGGGCTGGGACGAGCAGCGCCGCGACCTCGTCGCCATTATCGGTGCCGACCTGACGCTGCCGGCTGTCGCGAGGGCGATGGTCGACAGCGTCAGGAATTGGGACGCGGTCGCTGCCTTCTGCGAGGCTGTCATCTCGCAGAAGGAGGCGGCGGAACGGGCCCGGGAGGATTCCCGTGACCCGGGCCGCCGCCCGCGGCCGGTTCGGCGCAGGCGCGAATACCTGCGCTTGATGCCGCCCTAACCGAGGCTTCGGGTGATCGGACCGGGGAATTGCCCGGTCACCCGACGCGAGGCCACCGCGTGAGGACGACGCCTCGACGGCGAAATCTGTCGGGGCGTCGACAGGAGAGGAGCCCCGAGAGGGCATACCGCCGAGCGGGCCACCGAAGACAAAGATCGGGTACCGGTGGCCCGCTCGCACGGCGAAGAAGAGGTGCTTGCAGGGTGGGTCAATGGGGTTGCACGCCGCCTCTTCCGTCACCCCGGATCGATTTGGCGGGGTGCGACGTCCATGGCCCACCACAAAAAAAAAAAAAAAAAAAAAGGCCCATTTGAAGTACTTGGGTCTGGTGCTCGACGGGCGATGGTGGTTCCGGGAGCATTTCCGCCGAATTGCTCCCCGGCTGGTCGGTGCAGCGTCCGCCCTATCATGGCTCATGCCGAACGTGGGCGGACCCAGCTTCGAGGGCCGACGGCTGTATGCGGGGCTGATCCGTTCGATGGCCATGTACGGCGCACCCGTGTGGGCGAGGGCTCTGAACGCCCAGCTCAGGGCTGTTCTATGGAGACCACAGAGAGCCAGAGAGCGGTCAGAGTCATTCGCGGGTACCGCACGGTATCGACCGAGGCGGCATGCCTACTGGCCGGAACACCCCCGTGGGGCTTAGAGGCGGAGATGCTCTCCGACCTCTACCGGCGGGTTACCTCAGTGCGCGACGAAGGTAGCTCCCCATCGTTGAGCGAGACAGCCACCTGGCGCGAGGACGCCCGCTGAGACGTCATCGCCCATTGGCCTAGACATGGTGTTGTTACCGTTGAGGCCCTCCGGCCCGTACTGATGGAGTGGATGGAGCGGCGGCACGGGGTCCTCTCTTTCCCACTAGTGCAGGTGTTGTCGGAGCGCGGTTGCTTCGGCAAGTACCTGCACACGGTCGTTTGGAGGGAGTGGACTCCTTCCTGCCACCATTGCGGTAGTGACGAGGACACGGCGCAACATACGCTCGAGGAATGTTCGAGCTGGGACGGGATGCGCCGCGATCTCGTCGCTATCATCGCTGCCGGCTGTCACGAAAGCGATGATCGACAGCGTCAGGAACTGGGACGCGGTCGCCGCCTTCTGCGAGGCTGTCATCTCGCAGAAGGAGGCGGCGGAACGAGTCCGGGAGGATTCCCGTGACCCGGGCCGCCGCCAGCGGCCGGGGCGGCGCAGGCGCGAATATCTGCGCCTGATGCCGCCCTAACCAAGGCTTCAGGTGATCGGACCGGGGAATTGACCGGTCACCCGACGTGAGGCCACCGCGTGAGGGCGACGCCCCGACGGCGAAAGCTGTCGGGACATCGACAAGAGAGGAACCCGCAAGGGTATACCGCCGGGCCGGCCACCGAAGACAAAGATCGGGTACCGGTGGCCCGCTCGCACGGCGACGAGAGGTGTTTACAGGGTGGGTCCATGGGGTTGCGCGCCGCCTCTTCCGTCGCCCCGGGCCGATTTGCCGGGGCGCGAGGAAAAAAAAAAGGACGGATTAGCGGGGTTTGACGTACCGTAGCCCGCCGCCAAAAAAAAATGTATGTATGTACATCATAAAGTCCCTATTTGTTAAAGGAATCTTATGATGGGAAGGAAAATAGGATAATTTATAGCATCATGTTGGTCAGACAAGTTGCTTTAGGGTTTAATGTTGTCTAGGCTGGGCACGGATGACAAGGAAGCGGTACTAGTAGCCGGCCCAGTGGCGATAGGGTGGGAATACGGTGGATAATGGGGCCACGCGTTGCACTTCGTCGCCCCGAACGGAACGGGCGACGTGTGTCCGGGCCATAGCCTACCCAAAAAAGGGGTTTAATGATGTATTGCCTTCTTACGTCTCCTTAGTCGTTTTTCTTGACCCGCTCTCATTTCTAATAGAGTTCAATGCTCTTGTCTATTTAGTGGTGTGTTTATATTATTTTGTAAAGTCCATCTTTAAACTCACTTTGAACATTCCGTACAAACTTTACGACCGTTGTTTTGGCAACATGAATTAAACAATATAAATTATTGTGATTTTTACTATTATATACCCAGAAGGAATCGTAAATTAATCAGGAACTGCGTAGTATTTTATACCTATAATATATTATCCCTGAATTTCGTTAACTTACATCCACATACCAGATGGAGCGCGCCAAAGAGGCAGTTGAAGTTAATTTTGTCTTGTAATTTGTTTGCAATATGTAAAATAATTATAAGTAGGTGAGTCAAAGTGTGTGTGTAGAGTTACTAGTAGGTAAACTGCTTTTTTTTTGGCAGGTTATGGTCTGAACATTCACTGCCCGTTCTGTCCGAGGTAAGCTCGAGGCGCATATGAGCTCTGGTGATAAAATAACATGACAACTCATATTTTAGTAATTTTTCTAATATAGAATGTTTTTAACGTTAAAATTATAGATTTGAGATGAGAGCCTTCAGCGCTCACCCATCAATACGGATAAAATTATCATAGCTATCTGCGGCTAAAAATTATATCACACACAAAAGAAAACTAAAACTCATTTTTGGAGTTTACTCCTTAAGAATCGATTTTCATATAAGGCGCCCGCCCGGTATGAGAAAAATTTGAGGAGTAAAATCTAGTGATCGAATGACCTCGTTACGTTTTTGGTGCGCAACCTATTCTGCGCACCTTTCACTTTCTAACGTGAGATAATACTTCACTCAACAGTTTTAATAAATGTAAATAAATATATGTATATATTATTTTTAGTCAAATGAGCTTTTTTGGCGCCTGTTTTGATAATTATCCGGGATTTTTTTTACAGCTTATTAGAAAAAATAAAGCTAGGTAATTATATAATAATTTTCAGTCGTCCGCGCTCCCATCAAGTTAATATATACTTTTTAAAGCGTAAAGTCATGCGGTAAGAATATAATTAACGTAAATGAGATCGAAACTAATAAACATCTTGTAAATACGATGTGTAGGCTAATTTTGATTTAACGACTTTGATATATATAATAAATAATGACATGGCAATTTAAATATAACTACGCGAATTGCTTTGCTTGTGCGTTTGGTACAGAACTAATTAGTTCGATGTATTTATAGTAGTTAATGTAAAAACTGGTAATATGATTTGTTTCGGTTATAAATTTATTAACCATATAATAAGTAAGTAATCACCAACATATCATACACTAAAACCTTCTCCGAAATACGCTGTATCTTATGGTATAAATATTATTGCGATCGGTTCAGTAGTTTTTGCAGTATAACTGAATAAAAAAAATGCACTCCATTTTTTAATGTATATTAGGGTGAAGTTCGTGAAGGCGGTCGCCACCGATGACAAAGATCGGGTACCGGTGGTCCGCTCGCACGGCGAAGAGAGGTGTTTGCAGGGTGGGTCTATGGGTTTGCGCGCCGCCTCTTCCGTCGCCCCGGACCGATTTGGTGGGGCGCGACCAAGTCCATAGTCTACCGCAAAAAAAAAAAGGCTGTCGCCAGTACCAAATATTACGACTAGGTATTATTACTACTATATTAATAAATTTATTTAGCGTTCCAAGATTCCAAATTATTTCATTTAATTCATCTTTATCGTCTTGTTTTTATCCCAATTACTTGGGGGGCCCAAGCATTATGTTCGTTTCTTCCAGCGTTAAATGTGTTAATAGTTCTATGACCAGTCGCCTGCCAAATGTCAAATCTCCTTGGGAATATAATTGTTAACTAGACGGCATCAAATGTAGCTCGATATATGGTCTTCTTGGTCGTATTTTACAAAGTTGATAGTATTCATAACCGCCAAGCACAATTCATTAATTTTATTTAATTAAAATTAATATAACTAATCATTTTAAATTTAAATACTGTTTATATAGTCTCATTAAATTTAATAATAAATATTAATTTTGTAAAATAAATTTTAAAATGTCATGCTTATACAAAATTAATTTAAATATCAATGTTTGCAAGTCATCATGTATGCTTTTTAAAATGCATTACATAGGTAAAATGATGTAATATGGCTTGCTAATACAGTTTTAATTTAAATATGGTAAATAAAAAAGATTCTTCTTATCTAGGCCAGGCCATCTTCTACCTAGGCCAACTCCATCTCATGCCGTTTAGTCAACAATTACATTCCCAAGGAGGGTTGACATCTGACAGGCGGCCGGTCATAAAAATATTGCAAATAACTTCTACTAACTTCTACAAAAAACTCTAAATAACTTCTACTATAATTGTATTCTCCACCTACCACTACACAGAGCATATCCTTGTAATACTTCCAAAAAAAAAATATCTACATGATAATTTTTAGATTTAATTGCATTCACGATATGTATAGACAATAGACAATTATAATAGAAACTGTGACGTTCAGTTTGGTAAACAACCATGGATTTATGTATAAAGGTATATGTAGGTTCACATTATATTAAGATTAAAACGACTCGTTACGATGAAAAACTTCTTAATTATAAATCAAGAGATAATTTAAAATAAAACTATTTTTAATATTTTTACGAAACACTTACAGCGTTCATAGTCATGGGAGGACGGTTCGAAACGTCGTAAAATTAAAAATCAAACACAAACACGATAGAATTCGTAAAAGTAGTTTTATTTCAAAAGTGTAAAACGCGCCGTAAGCGTCAGAAATAATTAAATCAAGAGATAAATATTCTTAGAAATATATACTATATGCGTGCTATGGAGAGGGCTATGCTCAGTATTTCTCTACGTGATAAAATTAGGAATACGGAAATCCGTAGAAGAACAGGTGTTACCGACATAGCCCGAAGAATTAGCACGTTGAAGTGGCAATGGGGAGGCCACTTCGCTCGACGAACCGACAACCGTTGGGGAAGAAAGGTTCTCGAGTGGCGACCACTAATCGGACGACGCAGCGTAGGACGACCCCGCCCTTTAGGTGGACTGATGACATTATCAAGGTCGCAGGAAACCGTTGGATGCAGGATCGTTGCAAATGGCATTCTTGTGGGGAGGCCTATGTCCAACAGTGGACGTTTACGGGCTGATGAATGGATGATACTATATTAACGCTACGAATCCTCGGCGTGTACTCGCAGACGCGGCTGCGCCCATAGGATATGCTGCAATCTCGGGTCGACATAATCGATACCAGCACGCCAGTTTTTTTGTTATTTATATTTCTAATATGTATTTGTCAAACTCACAAAAAATTTAATACTAAAATTAATATTCTTTTCATAAAATTCATTGTATCATCTTCATGCTCGACTCTGTTCTGATCCTACCACACTCTCGCAGAAAATCGACGTCAGAGTAATGGCAATATGCTATAGCGCTTTGTTCGGTGAGCGAGAGAGCCGGAAGCACAACTGGGTGGGTTTTGTATTTGTATTGGTATGCAGCGGCCTAGCTATACCCTTAGTATTGCAAAGGTCCAGGGGCGGCAGTGACACTTACCATCAGGTGTGCTGCTTGCTCGTTTGCCACCATAAGCAATAAAAAAAAACCTAGCTAAAATATAAATTTTGGAGGGCAGTATAGCTCTGGTTAGGCTCAGGACCAAACTTCTTCTCTTCTTCTAGACTTTGACCTTGTCCCAAAATTGAATTCACTGTGTTGTATTAACCAGTATAACCTATAAAATATTTACACACATCTCTGCTTACTTCTTTGGTGAAGGCGCATTAACTAAAACTTAATTAAATATCAGCGCTATTTCATTAGAGAGAAGTATCACAAACCTAGCGAACAACCTTTTTTTGTCTCTCCTTAAATTTAGATTATTTTATGTCGGATATTATTAAGCTGAGTTTATTTTTAATTAACTTTTTTATACTAATTGTAAAATTGTGAAACGTGAGCGAAATAAAATATTGTTCTTTCTTAAAATAGTATTTGATTCCTCTCGTAGCAAATAAACTATTTTTGGTTAATCTACCTTACTACCTACAATATTTCATAATGATTTCTGATGTTTTTGCGTGAATTTTGATACTCGTAAAAACATGCGAAATTATTATCCATCGAATCTAATTTTACGGATTTCATTTTATAGTTAAACTAGCTTCTGCCCGCGGCTTCACCCGCGTAAAAAGTTACTTTCCTAAAGTTTTTATCCCCTATTTTTATTTTATCCCTTACGGGTAAATTTTTACAAAATTTTATGTACGTCATATTTATTTATATTTAATCAATAGCCTAAAAATAAGTTTCAAGGCTTTAAAAATGACGGTACCTCCTTACAAAATTTTCATCCCTTTACAATCCTTTTTGCATTAAAAAGTAGCCTATGTCCTTTATCAGGATCTAGACTATCTGTGTACAAAATTTCATTTAGATCGGTTCAGTAGTTTTGGCGTGAAAGAACGACAGACAGAGTTACTTTCGCATTTATAATATTAGGAAGGATTTTTAAAAGACTGGAAAAAAAATAGGTACTCAATTCGATTGTTTATATAGATATTATTTTTAAGTATAATAACATTTGTGCATAGCTCCTCATGTGGACGGATTTCGCTTTTCAGATTACCATCTCAGCTCATGTGCTTGTCATTGTTGGTATCGAGCCTGCACCACGAGAGATAGGATATTGACCCACTATACTAGTCTGATAGGCTTATGGTGACGGAGTAAGAATACAATTCACCACCCCCTATTTTACCCGTAAGAGACGACCAAGTGATATAAAACGTATATAACTTCTATGCAAGAGAAGGAAAACGCAAAGCAAAACCCTATACCAACGCGCCTTTTTTTTGCGTTGGGCTATGGTGAGATTACGCCCCGCCAGATCGATCCGGGGCGACGGAAGAGACGGCGCGCGACCCCGTAGACCCCCCTATCCTGCAATGCACATCTCTTTGCCGTGCGAGCAGGCCACAGGAACCCGATCTTTGTCTTCGGTGGCCATATCAACACGCCTAACCAGGGTGGTATAGTAGGTCAATTTCCTTCCCATTACATAGGTAGCTCGAGCCCAACGGTGGAATATACTCGTATATGAGCTGAGATGATGATGATGAGGCGGGGCAATGCAAGAGAAACAAAAATTGACGTAAGACGCTAAGACGTCTAACTCTCGTAATTTAGTTACCCACTTAGGCTCTCATTCTAGGGTGACTCGTACCATCAATGAAACGTATACGATCTAAAAGTTAGAATCAAAACTAATTAATTTTTTTTTGAAGACTCTTATCGGGTGCCTTCAGTATGTTCACTCCTAAAACTTGTGCATTAAAGTCGTGCTCTTTATGCAATATATTCATATATTTTATGAGCTTCCATCACCCCTGAAGCCCTCAACATTCATAGTTAAAACTTTCATAACAACATCTTTTCATCCCTCTCATAATAAACTAACGAACCGACCGACGATCACTCCATAAGTATTTTCTCATAAATTCAACCTATTATAATACCAACCAAGTATTTCCTACTATCAAAATATTAAATTATCGCTAATTATTTTATAATGCACATTAATTAATAATTGAAAATATAAACAATGAAATTACAAGTGTTTGAAGACATTACGAAGGGCATATTCTATCCCTTTCTGGCACAATGACGTCACGATGTTTGTATTGTTTTCTTTGTTTGATTAATACAATTGCATGTAATTAAATCAATATGTATATCTATGTTATGTTTTCACGAAAGCTGTGTGGTAGCGGCTACGAACACTACCAACCCTTACGGCCTGGTCACGACTTTGGTCTTAGTTAAGCGCGGCGCGGCGTGCCGGGCGTCGTCTGCCAGCGGTGCGTTTTGCACGCCACGTAGCTTCAGTAGCGGTGGCCTAGGTGGACGTATTTAGGTAATCAAAACGTGTTCAAAATCATGGCGTTATCAAAATTTCCCTTCTCTGATTAGAAAGCAGTACAGTTTTAAAACAAGATATTCTTAATATGAGAGAAGGAATGCACAAACTAAATAAGTATCGGTATTTAAATTGCGAATTTCGTGACCTATACGAAGATTACAGAAAATTCCAGATAAGTTTTATGAGTAGACAAGAATTAGTGTGCAAACTTTTGATTATATTCTGCACCACATATAAGTATATAATGCCTCGGTATCCATTACCGCCACAAAATCGTCTAATTTTTTTTGTTTTTATCTACGCCGCTGAGTACGTCCCTCTTATACCGCTGTCCGCGCCGCTGTGTTTCGTGGCGTCGCTCTCATTCACTTGTACTTTTGTTCACGCAGCTCACCACACCGCGCGCACGAACCCGACGACATTATCACGCTCGCCCAAACGGAGGCATACACAGCCCGCGCGGCCCTGACAAATAAGTATCCACGATTCCGTCCCCGCCGTCGAGGTCGGAAGTCGTGTCGCGTTCAAATCATAAACGTGGGAGAACCCACTTTGCCAGTGACCCCCCGAGCCGAGGTCCTTACCCCACAGGGGGTGCCCTCGGGAACGGTTGCTTAACTTTTACTGGTTGAGAGCCCTCAGCGTTCACCCACAGTCCGGGTAAAGTTGTCATAGCCATCTGAGGCTAACAACTAAGACACACACAAAAAAAAAAAACCACCGTGCGCCGCTGTAGCGATTCGCTCGAAAAAAACCGCGCGCGTTTTCGCTATGAGCGGCGTCTCGTGAGCTCGTGACGTACTACAAACATTTTTATACTTTTGATTTAACCGCTCGCCGCCTCGCGCTTAGCCGCCGCTTACAGCGGCAAGGTCGTGAACGGGCCGTTACTTTTTTCGTGAATGTCTTATAAAAGAGCCTTATAACGACCTGAGCCAACTTCATCTGATGCCGTTTGGTCAACAATTACATTCCCAATGAGGGTTGACGTCTAGCAGGCGGCCGGTCATAAAACTATGTATATCCAATAATTTTTACAATATGTGCTATGAAAGAAGAGTACCTACATATTGTATTGACCCCAAGTAATTGGGATAAGAGTAGGACGAATGATGTTATGTTTTCACGAATCGTTATAGTTTTTAGATTTATTTATATTATATGCCATAAAAAACTAATCAAGAATCAAATTAAATAAACAAGTTGTTTTTTATATAAAAAAAATAATACAAAGTAATAAACTAATTTTGCATTTGTAATTGAGATATATTTGGCATCGACATTTATGATGGTTCATTCTCGTTTAGACATAAACAGCTAATTATTTTGATTATTACTGATAAGCTTGATATATGTATATAAATCATAATTATTTGTAATCATAATTAGATTTTTATAAAAATAGAATTTTAATACATAGATTTTATTGTTGAATTTAATTTTGATTATATATTTAGCGTTTGTTTACTTTTTTTTAATTAACTTCGAGATTTTTAAAAGTTTAATAAGATTTTTTTTCCGTGTGGTGACGGTATAAGAATACAATTTATCACCCTATCTTATTCGTGGGTGATCGTAAGAGACGACTAAGGGATATAAAATGCATATAACAACTATGCAAAAGAAGGAAAACTCGAAAAAAAAACTCTATACCAACACGTTTCACCAGCGTGGTATAGTAGGTCAATTTCCCTCCCATTATGGGGGAGGCTCGAACCCAACAGTAGGACATATATGAGCTGAGATGATGATGAATAAGATTTTGTTAGCGTATGATGAACAACAATGTTTTAAAAGCGAAAAATGTATTTGGCCTGTTGGCCGTGGTATACTAACGTCCCGTTATGTGTTTGTGCCCAATACTTGCAGTATTTTATTGCAACGGGTAAAAGAAGAAAAAATATATGTATATCTATTGTGATTTTCATCATCATTTTTATTATTTATATAAAGCTTCATCAATATTATATTTTTACGCTGGACTGACCGCTGGTACTTTGAGCTTGGTGGCATGTGGCGCTGACCTACCAGGGTTCGCGGAGATAGATTCTCACGCTGGAATTTGTGTGATTCACAATTTGTTATTCCGAATCCGGATGTAATTTGTGTCCGTTAAATATATGTATATTTAAAAAGTCCATAGTGGCAGGACCACACTGGTGTCAGTTTTCTTCGTCCAGGGTTACTACTCTCGTAGAAATCTCAACAGAATGCCAACAAAATCATTGAATATCATCATCATCATCACAACCCATAATGTGTGGGACATTATGTTGTGTGTGCGTGTGTAATGTTGGGCTCGGGCCTCCTCCGTAAAGGGAGGGAAATTAACTTTATGCGTTTTATATCCCTTAGTCGTTTCGTGCGATCACCCACAGGTAAGATACGGGGTGGTGAATAGTATTCTTACTCCGTCAATACACGAAAAAAATCATTGAATATATCACGTAAAAATACTATGATTATAGAATATAATACAAGACTAAATTACGCTTTCACGTTCCCGCTAAAAGGTCCATACATAGTTTCTAATTACTAGATCGCCTCTTATAGAAAACTTTGAAAGACGTGGATGTCAAATGTATAGTTATTATCTTAACCTGATTAGCAGAATCGTTCTAAACTAAGTAACGATCTAAATATCCATGGGAATGTGAATACTTTAATGGTATATTTTTCGCTCAGCAAAATGTGTGTGAAAAAAAATGGCTTGTTTTCTTTCTTTGTGCGTACCTACTTTCATTTCTCGGAAACAATGTCATTTGCATAATTCTCAATTCGTTCGTTCATTGTGAATATGTTTTGAACATTTAATTATATGGTAACCGTGAATTGTGATAATGGGAATGGTATTGTGTTTTCATATAACTGGAATTTGTGCGAATTTTTTGATGGATATGAACAGATATAATAAAAATTAATAAACCAAATAAATTATTAAATTTAAGCCTCACTTATATATTCTCAATTATACAATTAAAATCTAACACCTGATTGGAACGAAATTCGGCGGGCTCGTAATTTTTCAAGCTTTATTAAATAAAACCGTGTACCAACACGTCTGACCAACGTGGTATAATAGCTCAATTTTTCTCCTATCATAAAGAAGGCTAGCGCCTAGCGGTGGGGCGTGTATAAGCTGAGATAGGAAAAGTATATAGTTTAACTCTGGCTTATATTAAGTATTTTATGTCATTAACACTTTTTTTTTTAATTTTTTATTAAAGACACCATCCTGCACTAAGAAAATAATCCTTGTATTGCGGGGGACTTTACAAACATGCAATTAACGCAGACAAATTACACCCAGACTCAGAACAACACTTTGTAGATCGCACAAAGTAGGTATTGTCCTGCGTGGGAATCGAACCCATGGCACTGACACGGAAGGTCGGTATCTTAACCACTACACCATCTGTGCAATCAAATTAAAATATTGTTACGTAATATATTATACTTTGTACGCATCGTAGCGTTAATTTTAAACGCTTCAGAAATTACATCTTAAAACTCTATGTAGTGTATGATTTTATTTTGCTGTCAGAATTTATCGAGTTACTACTAATTTTGTGTCATTATATAGTTTTGCAACAGCGTGGTGTCTAATACACCAATATCAGTGTCAATACCCCACCCATTGTAGAGGAGGGTCGAACCCACCACCAATGGGTCGTATAATTGCTCAAATGATAATGAATAAAACTCACTTTTAATATACAAATTATAATATATTATAAGCAGCGAACCAAACAGATTCTGTTCTGTACAAATCTAAAAAAAATGAAATAAATATCTTGAATGCAGGGCAACCAATAGAGTCCAGCAGTTAATCGAAATCATTTTTAAATCCATCTGAATAAACATAAAAAAATTCATCAAAATCGTTCCAACCGTTTAGGAGCATTTCAGTCACATACGTATATACATAGATATACATATACTAAAAATCTTTGACATTCAAACACGTTGCGTTATGATAAACCAGACCTTTGCGATATAAATTATTTTACATTGCATATACTAGGTAAGATACTGTAAATACCAATTGTTATCTACTGTGTGTTTAAATTATCTCACTTAACTATTAATGTCATTCGCTACGAACGTGATGTGGGAACACATTAATTTTTACTATATACTGTCTATTGATATTGTATATCAAACATTGAATTTGTTATATTAACTGAACAATATCTATCTCATCATCTGATGACGGAGTTAGAATAGAATTCACCACTCCATTTCTTGCCCTTCTATGTCGTAAACCACGACTAAGAGATTATAATTCGCAAAAAAATATCTATGTAAGAGAAGGAAAACACGAAATAAAAACCTATAGTAACCCGTCTGACCAGCGTTGTATAATAGGTCAGCTTCCCTCCCATTGCGGAGGAGTCTCAAGCCAAGTAGTGGGACGTATACGACATGATACCGTTGAATGTACGTCATGTACGTTGATCAGATGTATTGGTCGGTGAGCGATCGTATGATATGATTATGGGATGATGAACATCTAGCAAGAGAAAGAATACTAAGTGGAAGATGTAGGTATCGGGGGAGACCAAGACTCACCTACCTAGACCAGATCGGTCACATACTGAAAGGAAGGTGGAGTCAAGAGTCTCCGTCTCCGGCGAGCTTGTATGAAGAGAATTATGAATGTTGAGGAAGCGAGTGAAGTATGTAAGGATAGAGTTCTCTGGCACTCTGTTCTCTCTGCCTACCCTGTAAGGGATATGGCGTGATGATATGAATGAATAAATGAATGAAGGAATACTAAATAAATCACTATACCAAAACGTCTATTAAGAGTTAGGGCGCGTTCTCTCCTATTGTGGAGGAACCCCGAATCCAATTAAGGAACGTATATTAGCTGAGATGATGATATCTGAGCTGACTCTAAAACTAATAGTTATATACATTGTAGGCATAATTGATACTTGAGTAACATAATAAGCGCAAGATAACCTTTTCAAAAGAATAGCCGTAATCTTTGTAATGATGCTATTATGAACACGATTCTTAATATTGAATTGTTTTGTTACAGGCGAGAGCAGACCCGCGACATTTTAGTATCACCGGTCAAAATGTTGCGACCGGAATCTCCACTCGCTGACCATCGCAGCCTGCTGCCAAGGCGACTCTTGCCTGCCAAGGCACAGATCGCACCATCCGACAAATGGAAGAATCGAAGATCCCTCGAACTGAACCCTCCGACGAGTGATCATGCACCGTACGATTATTCAAAATTACTTATATCGAAAACTACAGACTCTTTGAATACAGAATGCCCTCGCAAATTAATCAGCAAGCAAGATTCTACTGATAGCCTTAAACGGGCTTTGATATCTAAAGATGATAAGAAGTTATCATGCAAGGAGTCGGATAAGAAAGGTCAGATCTCAAAACAAGACTCTAACGAGAGTTTAAAAAAGACACTTCTCTGTCGCCAAGACTCGAACGATAGCGTGAAAAGAAAAGACGTTGATGGTAAGAGGACTCAAAAGGAGGAAGTGAAAAGGATTAACGAAATCAAACGTGGCAGTGATAAAAAAGGTTTATTGGAAACAGATATTGATGAACCATTGAAACGGATTTACGAAAGGCGTACAGGATGCGCTCGTCCTACATTACCTCCTGTCGCTGAGAAAAGTACGGTTACTCCGAACTCTCCGAATGGGAGTCCGAATACGCCGAGCGTGGCGGCGGTCGCTGAGGGACTAGCCAGATGGGGTAGTGGCCTATTGTCGCCGCGAGATGAGCCGCGCTTGAAGGCCGCGAGAAGTTGGTATGGCTACGGAACATTGCCGACAGACAGTGATAAGGTAAGAAACTATTGTTACAACGACTTAGCTATAGGTATTATTGTATGTTTAACAATTTTGATCATCTGATCTGAATGAAGTTACCTTCAGATTATTTGACATTTTTTTTGTACAGGTTTTCAATCTAAAATTGAATAAGGCATTTTAATCCAGACTTACTTTATATTAAAAATCATTTCTATTTCGTTATTGATATAGTGCTAGTGGTATAGGTATGCTATTGTGATCATGAGGTACTTAGTTTGAATCCTAATCCAAATAAAAACTTATAGGTGACCAGCAAGATTATAGTAGGTTAATTTCCCTTCTATTTTGGAGGAGGCTTAAGCCTAGTATTTTTATATGAACTGAGATGAAATGAAAAAAAATCTGACGATCCTCATTCGTTTGCTTATTTTTATTAAACTAGTGAAGCAGTTTTTGAGCAATTAATACCAAATATTCTTCGCAATGACTTAACCGTCGACCTTCAAGATTTTTCGATACTAAAATAGTATTGCATAACGATGTGTCAGCTATTACAAATAATTTATCATTATAAACGGCTAAATAAAAAGTTGTTCTAGAATATATTCGTATGTATGGACCGTATCAATGTTTACCAATGTACCTATATTGTTTATGCAATTGTAAACACATTATACATACTTAATATGATATGGTAAATACGTTGTTAAGGTTTATTCAAATAATACGATGGATTTTTATGTCATCTGTGTTATGGTGGCTTTTGATAATAATGTCCCGAATTCTTTTATCAGAATTTTGTTTCTTAGTGCTGCTTCAGGTGATTCTCTATAGAAACATTTCTTTTTTCAAAATTGTTTCCCATAATATGAAGTAAACTTATTGACGTCTTTCGAGAAATGATTCAGAACTTGAAGCTCGCTATTAAGAATTATCCCAAAAAAAAAACTACGAAAATCGATAAGTTCTCTCACTAAAACTCAAAACTTTTTTTTTGTTAGAGAATCGAACTCAATATCTTGAAATTGCTGTAGCATATTTATTTTATTGAAACAACGTAGTAATATGGAATATTTATTACGAATACAAAACGGCTGTTCAACTTTCTAGGCGCATTATAAAAACTAAGCGGCGCGTCGTCGTGCTTGATCGCTCACAGTCATCCGTCACATCTCTACGGAATTAGGAAGTTTCAATATCGGACGCGGAACGTTCCGTATTTATTTTTTTCTCGATAATTTTCAATAGTTACTATGTTAGGAAACGTTCGGGAACGCGCTCGCGTTTTAATTTATGCCTCCAATTAACATTCGCTGTTCGGTTGTTGACGATGACGGTCGTCTCGTACGCATTGTGAATTTTTTTCGTTAATGTGAATATTAAGTGTGTTTTTAAATAATATGTGTTGTGTTTATGAATAGTGTGTGATAAATTTATTAATATATGAGTGGATTTTTTCGTCTTTGATCTGTCGTTGATATATTTAAATTTTTAAATATTGATAATGCCAAACGAAGCTCGCCGTGTAAGGGTAAGGTCTATAAGTATTATTATATGTACTACATCCATCCATCCATTAGCATCGACATCAATAGTTGGACATATGATTTCTTAATGAGGAATATATTGCCACATTTGTCAAGCGGATTGCCGATATTGGTGTTATATATTTTTTAGGACAGTGCTTCCTACCTTCCTGTTATAGCCATCTATATATATATAGGTGAATGAGACTGATTAGTCACGTTAAGCGTGTGATGACGGAGTAAGAATACAATTCACCACCCCGTATCTTACCCGTGGGTGATCGTAAGAGACGACTAAGGGATATAAAACGCATATAACATCTAGGTAATAGATGGAAAACTCGAAACAAAACTCTATACCAACACGTCTAACCAGCGTGGTATAGTAGGTTAATTTCCCTCTCATTATGGAGGAGGCCCGAGCCCAACAGTGGGATATATATGGTCGGTGATGATGATGATGATGATTAGTCACGGGATGAACGCTATAAAGTATTCGAAGCGTCGAGAAATTAAAAATCAAATGCATATACGATAATAATTCATAAAAATAGTTTTATTTAATGATTACTGATTTTTACGCGAGTATTACACATTTGAAATAAAACTATTTTTACGGATTCTATCGCGGTAAAGTCCACCGGTGACCATGAACGCTGTAGTCTTTGAAACGTTGGTCAATTAAAAATCAAATACCTACAAACTCAATAGAATCCTTAAAAATAGTTTTATTTCAAATGTGTAATACTTGCGTAAACATCAGATATTATTATGATGATGGTGGATATAATGGTGATCTTTACTAACCTGGAATAAAATAATTAAAAAGAATTAATTATAATTGATGGTTTTAATATATTTTCAATGTTGTTTTGCAAATGATTACAGCTCAAAGTTATAGGTTACTTTCATATCTCTATATTGCGAATAGTTCATATTATTTTAGATAAGAGTTTCGCAAACAAATTTATACACTCATTTTGTTTTCGCTAATAATAATTTGTCGAATCTATGTCTACAAAAGAGGATGTTTGTATATATACCTTACTAAATTCAGAAACTATTTGACTGATCATAATGATTTTTTTTTAAAGACCAGACAATAAAGACACCCTGCATTAGGGAAGTAATCCTTGTAATGCAGGGGACGTAACAAACATATAATTAACGCAGACAAATCACACCCAGACTCAGAACGGCATGCTGCGATATATCGACTTCTACAAACTAGTTCTCTTTCTATTAATTTATAATTCTTGTTCTATGCGAAAATTGAATCAGCGGGCTTTTATGAATTAAATAATTTTGTGGGATCTGGTCTAGGTAATTTTTTTTTTACGTATATTATGTTTTGAAAATAAACCCCTTAATATAGCGACATGTGCATGGAATGCGGGTCTTTACTTGGGACAGAGTTTACGCATCCAATGTAGTAATGCTGCCAGCGTTCTGGGCACGTTGCCCACTAGTAACGTTTTATTTCAATAAGTGTTTAGACAGTTTAAGTTTTTCTCTTTTAAATTAGATTAACTTATAATTAGATCATTTAAAATAATGTTAAGTACATTTTATTATTATATTTATTAAATATTAGCTTCTGCCCGCGGCTTCGCCCGCGTAAAAAGTTTACTTTCCTAAAGTTTTTTATTCCTTATTTTTATTTTACCACTTAAGGGTAATTTTTTACAACATTTTAATGTCATATTTATTTATATCTAATCAATAGCCTAAAATAAGTTTCAAGCTTATGACTTTAAAAATTACGATACTTCCTTATAACTTTTCATCCCTCTTTACAACCCTTTTTTGTATTAAAAAGTAGCCTATGTCTTTTATCAGGCTCTAGACTATCTGTGTACCAAATTTCATTTAGATCGGTTTAGTAGTTTTGGCGTGAAAGAGCGACAGACAGACAGTTACTTTCGCATTTATAATATTAGTAAGGATTATAATAAACTTGATTAAAGTATAAATAAAAAAAATAGAAATACGTACTTATTTGAAATGCGTAAGCACTTGGAGCTATAATACAAAACATGTTGTACACAATTTTATTTAAAAGTAGCAATCCCAACACGTCGGTTTGTTTGTAGAAATCGAGATACCGGTTATATCAATGGGGAGCATATAAACCTTCTCCGTGAAAAAAAGTACATATACATACCAATTTTCATAATGATCGGTCAAATAGTTTTTGAGTTTAGAGATGTCATATATGTATACAAACATCAATATCGACAGATAACTAAATAATAATAACAATATAAATATAGATAGATAATTAACTTAATATTGACATGCACGCTGACTTTCTTAGCTTAGCTTGCGGCCGCGTCTCGATAGTTGGTAGATTAATTTCAAAGAAAATGTGAAATTCATAATACGTAAGAGCTAATAAGGGATGTTACGGAGTTGATATTTCGGATCTGAATATGGATATAAGAATATCTTTATACCGGTTTTGATTACGGATATGAAATTATTTCGGATTATCCGATAGATTTGGTTGCGATTTTTGGATTTCTTTTTTCGAGATTTTTTTAAGCGAAATGCTAAGCATGGTGAGAATTACGTTTAGACTGTCAATTCGGCTCGTTGAAAGAAACCCTGTCGTTACATGTCTCATACAGATATGGATCCATTTTTTTTTAATTTCTCTTGGTGGTAAACGAGTAATCAGTACACTAGGTGGTAAGTTTGACTGCTTGACTGCTGGACCTTTGCAATACCAGAGCTAACTAGCCGGCTGTCTACCAATAAAAACCCTTAAACCCACCCAGAAAGTTGGGCTGCCGGCTCTCACGCACTGAACGAAGTACAACAAGTACATTGCCACTGCTCAGAAGCGAATTTTCTGCGAGCTTGTGGTACTACCCCGGACGGACCGGCCCGTGGCTGTAAACAGAACACTGTCAACAATGTGGGCATAACATATCTATTACGCAGTCGGGAATTAGATTTTTAATTATATTTTAATGAAATAATTACTTTGTTAAATAATAAATATGTATAATCTGGTTTGATAAATAATAATTATATTAGAGGATTTTTTTTTTAAAGTAAATCTTTTTTTACAATTATTACCTACTCGAATTGACACCAAAGATAACATGTTTTGTTTATTTAGTAATTATGTAGCGTCAAATGAAATCTTAATTATAGGGGCTCTAATCATCCAATTAGCTTGCGTCTGTCACGTAGGCTGTTACATCATCACGCTTAAGGGGTTAGGGGTAGTCAGAGACACGAAAAAATGAGAATTTTCAGTATTTTTTTTTTGCTATTAAATCATGTTATTTTACAAAAGTAATAATATGGCATTATTATACAATGTTTTGACTTGAAGTAACGAAAATTTGAAAAAAAAAAAATTATAATTTCCAAAGTTATAGCTGTCTGTGTTGACCCAGTTGCAAAAAAAGGTCCTTGCGGTGACTATCATAAGTCCTTGGTGATTCATCTAAAATCAATCGGATAAAAAAAAATAGTTTTACATACATACACATACATACATATCATCACGCCATATCCCTTGCAGGGTAGGCAGAGAGAACAGAGTGCCAGAGAACTCTATCTCTGCATACTTCACTCGCTTCCTCAACATTCATAATTCTCTTCATACACGCTCGCCGGTTTCGGAGACTCTTGACTCCACCTTCCTTCAGTACATGACCGATCTGGTCTAGGTAGGTTAGTCTCGGTCTCCCTCGGTACCTACATCCTTCCACTTTCGCATTGTATATCTTCTTAACCAGGCGTTCGTTCGGCATTCTTTCCACATGACCGAACCATCGGAGCATTCCCTTTCGCATCTTTACACCAATACTCTCTTTCATACCTACTCGCTCTCTTACGTCGTCGTTACGAATGCGGTCGGTCAGCCTAACTCCACAGATTTTCCGCAGAGATCGCATTTCAACCGCATTAATTTTACTATCATACTCTTTTCTGCATACCCAACTCTCGCTTCCATACAGTAATGTTGGGACAAGCACTGCGTTATGTATTGCTACACGTGCCTTCTGGCTGAGGTGGTGGCTGCCGAAAAGTTGCCCCAACGCTCCGTTCACTCTATTTCCCGCATTCACTCTTCGCTCTATATCAGTGGTGTACCTTCCATCTCGGCTAAATCCACATCCAAGATATACAAATTCATCCACTTGCTCTAGTATATCATTACCTATTGTTACTCTTACATCTGTTCTGGTTTTATCTCTTTCAAAGACCATTATTTTGGTTTTGCTCACATTCACGCGTAGACCCCTTTTCTTACAATCTTCTGTCATTGTGTCGACTAGGGTCTGCAGGTCAGTCGCTGACTGTGCCAGCAGGACTGCATCATCTGCATAAAGCAGAGCAGTGACCACTGAGTCGCCCATCTGGACTCACACATTCATATCGTTCAACCTTTGGAGACATTTATCCAGATATATGATAAACAGCCTGGCTGACAGAACGCACCCCTGCTTAACGCCGATATTGACGTCAAACCAAGGCGACATTCCATCATCCAGCCGCACACAGGCTCTACAGCCCATGTAACTGGACTGCACAGCCTGTAGCAGTTTACCGTTAATACCATACTCCGGTAAAATGTCCCAAAGTTCCTTTCGTACAACCGTGTCAAATGCTCTCTCCAGATCCACAAAACTGCAGAAAACCCTCTGACCTAGAGCCAGATGCTTCTCCACAATGTTGCGCAGAGAGAACACTTGATCCATGCATCCCCTTCCACTCCTGAAACCTCCTTGTGTCTCACACAGTAAACCATCGGACACCATCCTCATTCTCCTTTCAATAATTTTTCCATAATAGTTTTATAAATAGATAATCCTGGGCCTGATCGAAGCTTTTTTTTTTTTCAAAAATTAACAAAATGGCGGCCTCAGGAAATTTTTTTCTAGATTTTCGGGAAAAAATCAACAGTTAATTGGTCTTAAAAAATCGAAATTTTTGAAAAAGAAAAAGTCCTTCGATCAGGCCCGAGTTTATTATGTATTCTAAAGGCTGTATAAATTTCATTAAAATCTACTGAGCGGTTATCGAGTTACAGTTGTCACCAGTTCAAAAAACATAGTTTTGAGAAAAACGCATTTAAAGTTTCACACTAGATTTACGTACAGAAATACGAATTATTTAATCACTTACACCGAGTCATCTATTCCTGGGCCATATAATAGTTCTTCAGCCATTGTGGAAGTGGCATTTATAAATTTAGGTACTACTACATATATCAAAGCTTTAGTTCATGGATGACAATAAAACCCAAGAAACTGGTTGCTTGCAGCTGCCGCTAGCTACCTACTCCCGAGCGTTTTGGAGTGCCCCAACGATCTTTGTTATTTGTCGAATAACTCGAAAATTAATTATCTGATCAACTTCAAATTTTCAGAGAATATTTTTAAGATATTACACTTCACGAAAATGCAATAAAAAAAAAATAGATTGTTTGAAAATCCTGACTACCCCTAACCCCTTAATGCCATTTAAATCCGCAAATGACTTCGACCAATACGTTGAATTTATTTTGAGGTGTTTAGTCGAATACTATACACCGATGCTGTCAACCGCGCGAGTAGGTATCTTACGTATGTATTAAGCCAGAGAAGCAGTGTAGCTACATTAAGTAGCAAAACTCGATGTAAAATCCTAAACTAACAAACATCCTAAACTGTTTCCGTGTGGTGACGAAGTAAGAATACAATTGTGAATACCCGTGAATGATCGTAAGATACGACTAAAGGCTGTAAAACGCATATAACATGTATGCAAGAGAAGGAGAACTTGAAACAAAATCCCATACCAACACGTTTGACCAGCGTGGTATAGTAGGTTAATTTCCCTTCCATTACGGAAGAGGTTCTAGTCCATCAGTGGGACGTCTATGAGTTAAGATGAAAAGTAAGAGGAAGAAGAAACTAGGTTAACGTACGTGTTTAGCGGCCCAATATTTAATGGCACCAGCACCTAAATACCAAGTAGTGTCAGTTCAATTCGAAGCTGCCAGAAAATATTTGAGATGCAAATTTAGTAGGACATTCTATTTCTAACGCTTATGTTTTTAATCTGTCGAATTAAACTGTTGCTATGAGATCGTTATTACCACAGTTTTTTTCTAAATAATAGTGATTTATTGCGTAGTGTTATGTATTCGATGCTCGTATAAGAAAAAAAAAACTATGCATGTAGTGACGGAGTAAGAATTGGAATGTTTTTTTCCTCCTATTGTAGGAGAAGGCTCGTGCCCAGCAGTGGGAGGTATATGAGTTGAAATGATGATGATCAGAAAAACATACCGGAATTAAAAATATTTTTATTGGAACCATCAAGAAATTGAACCTTTTCACTAATACTTTTCTGTTTGTCCAGTACCATAGCAGTCTGTAAGCGGACTGTATTTCATTGACTCTAATAAGTATACAGTAGAAATTTTTACATCGTATTTTTCTATTGCCGTTATAACAACAAATAAATAAATAAAGTTTATAATACTACTTATTATTAATCTTTCTTCTGCTCTTATCCCAATTACCCCGGGTTGACGGAATATGTACTCCTTCTCCATCGTACATATTGAAAACGTTATTGGCAAAATTCCTATGACCGACCGCCTGTCTGACGTCAACCCTCCTTGGGAATGTAATTGTTGCTCAAACGGCACTAGATGGAGTTGATCCAAATCTATATAGAGCTCTTAGTCATCCTTTACGATATCCAGAAGCAAAGTAAGGTTGGTAGTATTCGTAGCTGCTACCACACAATTCCTTCACATTTTTTTTTTATAAAAAACAGCGAATTTCCTCACGTGTAAAATAAATTATAAAGATCATTTTCATTGTATGGGTTGTATGATGAAAATTATTAAAACAAATACACCCTAAATTTGACACTGACGTTTTTAGGGGAAGTACACGAGAGACATTTGAAGCATAGTGTTAAATCATTTAGAATGTTACGGAACTCATCTTGAGTGAGTCCGATTTGCACTTGGTTGGTTTAATGTTGATTATATCTCTTACCATTCATTCTTGGCTTATAAGCTTACGTTGGAATTACATATATTATTAGTAGCAACTGTATCATAATTATAAATCGTTTTACTGATAGTAGATTTACATAATTTACGAAACACGAGAATTTAAACATATGAAACTTTTGATTTCTAATGTTTACGCGAGTATTACACATTTGAAATGAAACTACTTTTACAGATTCTATCGCGTTTGTATTTGATTTTTAATTTCCCGACGTTTCGAACACTTTACAGTGGTCATGGCCACGGGAGGACTGAGGTGTCTTACGTCCAATATGCCATTGTTATTACAGAATTTTTTATATTGTTTATGATCTGTTATTTTATATATAGAATCATTCTCTATTTCTACTGGCAATAAATTTGTATTAATTTTGTATTAAAAATGTAAATCAAAATTTAATATCTTATAGGGTAGATATAAAAAATTCTGTAATAGCAATCACATATTGGACGTAAGACACCTCAGTCCTCCCGTGACCATGATCACTGTAAAGTGTTCGAAACGTTGGCCAATTAAAAATCAAATACAAACGTGATAAAATTCGTAAAGTAGTTTTATTTCAAATGTATAATACTTGCGTAAACGTTAGAAATTATAAATATGTATTTCAAAATTTCCTTCTCTATTCATGATTTTGATCTGCTTACATTCCTTAATCGATTCTTGCAATACACGCAGGCAAAGGAAAAGATGGGGTGGTAGCCATTGTGTTCTAATTTAGTCATTATACCTATAACGAATGAATCTATTTCAAATCAAAAATAACATTAAATTGTTTAAAAATATCTCTCTATATAATTATTTAACTAAAATACTATACAAAGAAAAGTAAACTACAAAGTGAATGCATGCTCACTACTTATAATTATTAATGTTAATTAATTAAGTTGTTTTGTAATAATCATAAACGAAATTTGTGTATTTTTTTAAAGACCATTATGAAATACGTAAAAACTTCATCATTGAAATGAAAAATACCAACTTCCCTCTTTATCTTTTTTAATTAAATTTGTTGCCAAGACCAAGGCAATTAAAAGCGCTTTCCACTGTTTTCTCGGGGCTTAAAATTGAGTGTTATCTATGGAGACCATTGTGGATTTTGTGTTGGTGTTATAATGAAACAACTAGCGCCTGTTTATAAAAAACATGTTTACGAGCAAAAAATGAATGTCACACGTGGGACTCGAACCCATACCTATTGGAAATCCGTATTATTTCGTCGTCTTTATGAACGTGTGCCATCTACCCGATAATGTTTACTCATACAGATTTATTACTCTATCTTTGCCGTTAGAATTGTATTAAACGATGACATGACCTTGTTATTCAAATGACTGAAAGTCTCGAATCCAAGAATCAAATTCGATAATATTACCAAGGTCACTCATATGATTCCAGATATAAAAATTTTAGCAAAATTTTGAATACAAATGTCGACATTATTATTTCTTATGTTTTTTTTTTATTTTCAATATTCATAACTGCACAAAACGTTTAAAAATTGAATGGTATAATTATTATTGTGCGTCATCTACCGGTATTATTAAACATTCAGAAATAGATTCGCGCTGCTATTTTCGCATTTGAAATTCAAATGTCGCTTCCAAACTTATAGAAATATAATATATACATATTAATATTTGAACGAATTTCAAATTTAAAAATAAATGAATTCTAGCTGTGTGAGACGCAATGCTTACTGCCCGTAGGAATCGTTAAAATCGACTATGGGATGGGAGTACCAGAGAAATGGCTAATTACTCATCATCATCATCTCAGCTCATATCCCACATCATGTCCCACTGTTGGGCTCGAGCCTCGTCCACAATTACAGGAAATTGACCTATTATACCACGCTGGTCAGACGTGTTGGTATAGGGTTTAGTTTCGGGATTTCCTTCTGTTGCATAGATGTTATATGCATTTTAAATCTCTTAGTCGTCTTTTACGACCACCCACTGGTAAGATAGAGGTGGTGAATTGTATTCTTACTCCGTCACCACACGGAAAGACTTTTACTCTCGGAAAGAAAATTACTCTCATGGTAAACTTGTAATACCTATTGCGATTGTCAACCAGCTTGCGTCGAGGTTATGGCGTGGAGACGCCTTTGTCCAAGAATGGAGCTCTGGTAGGTTGATAATATGATGATGATATTTTTCTCTATTTATTTAAAAACGATGCAGACAAGCCAGAGGTATACCTGATGAGAGGTCGTACTTGAAAAACTTATAGTCTTATCAATATATAAACCATTCAATCGAGCCTATATTGCCTGTAAAAGTGCTTTCAAAGCACTCATCATTCTTTTGCTCTTGTTCGTTTTCTTTTTTTTTATATTGGCAATCAGCTTACTAATATATGATCATTGTTGCCAGTGTCGAGTTACAATTATCTTCACATAATACGGTACAGACTTACTCTTCTTGGTAAAAATGCCATCTCTCTTTTTACGATTCAACTGGTTGTCCTTGATATTAGCGCGTTCAAACAAACCAAGAAACACTTCAGCTTTGCAACGGTAATATAATTTCAAAACATCATTCCGAAGTTTATTTGCTAGGGCAATGGCAACTGATTTAAATGTGAAATATCGTTATCAATTAAACTTATAAAGAGAAAATATTGGTCGCTTTGTACAAAAATGATCATTTTAACAAAATTCATTACTGAAACTAGAACGACAACTCTAAATAATAAAGGGCTCAGAAAATTACGATATTAGGTATTTCAAGTTTTAGTTGTAGTAAATAATTATTATTTTAACCGCGGTAAATTGATATTGATAGGTAATCCTTCCATCAGACTAAATATGTATACTGTCGAACAGTCTTCCAGTAAAACTACTGCATTTAGTGATCCCTCAGCCGGACCTTATGATATCCCTAAGAAAGTAAGAAGTGGCGACATTTTGTATTTTTAACCTGTTACTAAACAGAGAATACATAATAAGAATTATTTACACATTTACGATGGAAAACGAGCAAGCAGCCTAACTTCATGGTAAGTGTTACTAACAACACGACTCTATGAGCTTTGAAATATGATATTACAATTATGTTTTCTACCAAAATTTCCAAAAATTACTTTTAACAGTGTGGCCATGGCACTGTTAAAGCACTGACGGATAATAACTTTAAATCCCTTTGTCTAAAATTTCTGATCCCTTCCAAATCATTTCCGCCCTATATCTATCCTTCCTTTTCTTTCTAAGGTGCTGGAGGCTTGTGTACATAAGCAACTATCTAATTTCGTCTTCAGAAATAATTTGTTGAGTCAGTTCCAGTCCGGCTTCCGACCTGGCCATAGCACCACTTCCGCTCTCCTCAAAGTAACTGGTGACATTAGAGCTGGTATGGAGAAAACTAATGTCACCGTTTTAGCCTTGATTGATTTCTCAAATGCCTTCAATACCGTGAATCACGATATTCTCCTAGCGATCCTATCTCATATTTTGATTTCGTCTAACGCACCAGAATGGTTCTCTTCCTATCTTCTGGGCCGTCAGCAATGTGTTCGCATTGAGGATAGTCTTTCGAATTGGTGCGACCTACATACTGGCGTGCCCCAAGGCGGTATTCTTTCTCCTTTGTTATTTTCTATATTTATTAACCTCATTACTTATAATCTTCAGTGTTCGTATCATCTCTATGCCGATGACTTGCAGCTGTACTGCCAAACGAGCGTGGATAACATTGCATCAGCAATTGCCGAAATCAATGGGGATTTGGATATCATAAAAGGTTGGTGTGACGAGTTTGGATTGACGGTATATCCCACCAAGTGTCAATCGATAATTGTGGGTAGTCAGCGTATGACAGGCCGAATGGACATCAAATCTCTCCCTTCAATATCTTACAACGGTTCGATTATACCTATATCCTCGGTTATCAAAGACCTTGGCTTGTTTATTGACTCCACTCTCAATTGGAGAGCTCAAGTTGCCAAAATAAGTCAGCGAGTCACCAATAGCTTGTGTGTTCTTAATCGATTAAGACACTTTCTACCGGCTAAAACAAAAACAATGCTTGTTCAGACCTTAATCTTCCCGGTAATTGACTATGGTGATGTGTGTTATTTTGACCTGAATGCAGATCTCCTTAATAAACTAGATCGTCCTTCTAATAACTGCATTCGATGCATATATAATCTTCGCAAGTATGACCATGTTTCTACTTATCGTTCTCAATTAAACTTTCTCACTATTCGTCAACGCCGTAGTCTGCGTGCTCTCAATTTACTATACTCTATCCTCAAGTCTCCTAATTCTCCTGATTACTTATCTTGCTTCTTTCAATACCTCTCCACTAATCATGACAGAAACCTTCGTTCTTCCAACAACTTGCTTTTACTTTGTCCATCTCACTCTTCTCATTGTGTTCATTCTTCCTTTCTTGTCCAGGCAGTTCTTCACTGGAATTCACTACCTCTCGATATCAGGAGGTCCACCAGTCGTCAAATGTTCAAGAAGAGAGTTCGTTTACATCTTTTGAATGAATCAGCAGAATCATCATGATTTATATAATTTATCGTTCTTATAGTTATATATATGTAGTATATATATTGTTTATATGTTTATATTATTATATGTATATTATTATGTATTATAAATTATTGAATATATATGTGTATAGAATATAATTATGTTTATGTAACTTTAGTATAATTATGTATATCCGTATGTATCTGTCTACGTTTTTATAATGTATCATTTAAGTTCACAATTTTTTTTTTTTCATATTTGTTTCTCAGCACATGCACCTACCTTCTACTATCTCTGCGTCACCTGTGATTGACTGGTAGAGAATGCCTCTGGCATTAAGTCCACCATTGTACTTGTTACATGAAGAATAAATAAATAAATAAATAAAATAAATGAAGTTAATTTATAAACAAAGACATTGCTTAAAAATCTTAGTAACTAAGCCATAAACACCAAATAAAATAAAGGTGAATCTTTGTATAATTTAAATAATTGCATCCAAATTCGGTAGTTTTGACGTGAAAAAAATGCCGTACATGCATTGTGTGCATTTCGTATATGATAAAGTACCATAATGATTATATGTTAGTACAAAAGTTTCCTCATAAGTCAAATCTAAATAAATCTGTTTCAAAATGACTGAGATTTAAGATTCGGTATGTTTGAGCAATTTATATAAACTGCTCATATTTTTTTGGAAATACGTTCCCATGTCTTTCAAGTTCAGCTCCCATATGGTCAGTTATTTATCGGTCACAAATAAGTTTTTATGACCTGTTTCAAGTTATTGTAAATATATTACGCGAGCTATGACATACCATAAGTTCTATAAATTATATTTTTCATTGTAATTATGATAGATACGCCTGGGGAAAAGGTATCTTTTGTTTTCTTACGGCAGGCTATGGCACGGTTACACTCTGCTCGATCCGTCCGGGATTACAGAACCTACGACGCGCGACCCCATAACCTGCCCTACTAAGTACTTTTCAAAGCCACCAGTACCCGGTCCTTGTTTTCGGTGACCCGTCCGGCAGTTTGCCCTTTTTGTAATCGCTCGAGTCGACACCCTTACGGCGTAGCAGTATTTGACAGGGCGTCGTCGCCACGCGGTGACTTGTCGGTGGGTGACGTACGAATCGCCGGTGATACCATCCATGGCCGACTATGGCGGCATTAGGAGTAATATCGCTTTCGCTGCCCTAAGCGCCGAAGTCGGAGCGTGTCAGAGATAAATAATGCATAATATAAAATATATAATAACACATATGTATAAAAAGTATGTTTGTATATGTCCGTTATTTCGAACATTTTTAGGGTTCCGTACCCAAGGGGTAAAAACGGGACCCTATTACTGAGACTTCGCTGTCCGTCCGCCTGTCACCAAGCTGTATCTCAAGAACGGTGATAGCTAGACAGTTGAAATTTTCACAGATGATATATTTCTATTGCCGCTATAACAACAAATACTAAAAATAAAATAAAATAAATATTTAAGGCATACTTCCCATGCAACAAACTTGATTTTTTACCGTTTCTTGCTCGATACTAATAACGGTGACAGGTAGACGCTTTAAATATGCACAGAATATTTAGTTTTATGTACTCTTTAAATATAATTAATTAAAATAAAATCTAATAAATAATTAAAGTGTCTTTCATACAATAAAATAGGTTTTCGCCGTTTATTTGCAAAAAATAATAATAATGAAAACAGGTAGAAACTTGTGGTACGGAACCCTTCGTGCGCGTTTCCCACTCGCATTTGTTCAATGTCGATGTTCGCGGGAGGACTTTAGTTCCTGGTTATGTTCATGATAGGATATGAGGGATAAAATGCGTAAAATAGTTTTATTTCGTATATGCAATAAGTACTCGCGTAAAGATATGAAATCATTATGAGGTATATCTGTAAATAATCTCTTCCCAAGGAAACCCTCCGTCAAGACTGTTGATAGATTTTTATTAAGATAAGAATTATTACTATTCTAATTTAACTATGCTACTATATATAATACCATGAATAATTATCTGTATAATATACATATATGAATTTTAGCTTATTGTCAAACAAATAATGTGAATAAGATTGATTAACTTTAGAATTAAAATAAACTTTGATTTTTCAATTGATACCTTGTCCACCTTCGTATTGAGTATTTTTGAAGGCTTAGTTATATTAACCGAGACATATTTGCCAAGTGTTATTAGCGAGTCTATATTGATATACCGAGGTACTCGCAACGGAGGCCGCATTGAACTAGCACCCGTTCATTTATTGTTTGTAAACTATGCTAGCCTTGGCTATAATATAACTTTCATGGATTCAGATTTTTTTTTTGGAGTTTACTCCTTAAGAATCGATTTTCATATAAGGCGCCCGGTTATAAGAAAAATTTGAGGAGTAAAATCTAGTGATCGAATGATCTCGTTACGTTTTTGGTGCGCAACCTATTCTGCGCACTTTTCACTTTCTGACGTGAGATAATACTTCACTGAACAGTTTTAATAAATGTAAATAAAAATATATACCTATATTATTTTTAGTCAAATGAGCTTTTTATGCGCCTGTTTTGATAATCGTACTTAAAGAGTAAACTTCAGTCATGCGTCGGAGCTGACACACACACTTTTTTTGCTTATGATGGCAAACGAGCAAGCAGCACACCTGATGGTAAGTATCACTGATGCCCATGGACCTTTGCTATAGTTCGGCCACTGCCTACCATTACAATCCCCAAACCCACCTACTTGGGCTTCCGACTCCCTCGCTCTCCGAACAAAGCGCAATAGCATATTGCCATTACTCAAACGTCGATCGTGTCGGTAGACGAGAGTGTGGTACTACCCCGGATGGACCGGCCCGCGGCTGTAGACAGAGAACTGTCAACAGCGTGGTCCTACCACAATTATATCAGATTCAATAATTTGACGACATTTAAATTTGATATGTCAGCTTATCATGTCTAGTTAAAATTAAAACTTTCCATAATATTATAGATGTTAGACATCCTAAGTGAAAGAGCGCTTTGAAGTTAGTTTATATGCTTGAATATGACTTAGGGGCCGTTCATATATTATGTAAGGGATTTTGAAGAATGATTTGGCCCCTCTCATCTAGGACAACATAAGATTGCAACTACTCCCCCCTGCCCCTTAACAATAACTCATTAAAATCTTCTTACTTAAAATCTTCTTAATTACAAGTATCATTAACTCACTGCAATAGCATTAATCTTATTAATAATCTATCACAGTTTTGACTAAAATTAGTAATTTTCAATTTGAATAAATTACGTAATGTCAGGTTCACTACCAGTCTGTAGTAAGACGCTATAATATTCAGTCCAGCCACAAAAACGCCTTACATAATTTATGAATGGCCACTTAGCAATGTAGTTTCAATTGGTGAGGATGCTAATTGAAACTAGGCCGAAGATTCCTGTAAGACATTTGTTGTTCTACTTAATTATTAATACGACTATGTTATAATGATTACTGATATTTACGCGAGTAGTAGAGTATAATTGCCCGACGACGGGTCGCAAGAGGACTTGTCATCCAACTCAACGCTATTAAATGTTCGAAATTAAAAATCTAATATAAACGTGATAGAATCCGTAAAAAGTAGTTTTATTTCAAATGTATTGCTGCATGGTAGCGGCTACGGTGGGTAGTAGGCGACTTTGCTCGTGGATGTCGTAAATGATGACTAAGAGCCTTATAACGACCTGGGCCTACTCTATCTAATGCCGTTTAGTCAACAATTACATTCCGAAGGAGGGTTGACGTCTGGCAGTCGGCCGGTTATAAAACTATTGCCAATAACTTTTACAATATGTACTATGAAAGAAGAGTACATATTGTATCGATCCCAAGTAATTGGGATAAATAGCAATTCAAATACTTTGTTTAACAGATATTAAGAATATACATGTAAAATATCTTCAACCCGATAATTCTTTATGCCCCTTTGTTTATCATAAAATTAATAAACACTATGTGGCAAGTGTACGACGAGAAACTTCTATAATAACATGTAATAAATCGTGTTTGTTTATTTAACATTAAACATACATAGATAGTGATTAAATAAACAATAAACCATTAATGATATATAATTAACTATTTAATTATATCTGTTGCTAACTTAAGTATTAAGATATGTAAGGGAATATTTTTTTTACGTATTGCTTGACAATAGGATACTTTAATAATAACTACGTTCTTCAGAGGAATAAGTTATTTGTCGTCCAATATTATTTTTATATCATCATCTCAGCTCATATATGTCCCACTGTTGGGCTCGAGCATCCTCCATAATAGAAGGGAAATTGACCTACTATACCACGCTGGTCAGGCGTGTTGGTATAGGGTTTTGTTTCGAGTTTTCCTTCTCTTGCATTGATGTTATATGCATATTATATCCCCTCTCTTTTACGACACCTACGGTTAAGAAAGGGAGGTATTGAATTGTATTCTTACTCCGTTACCACACGAAAATAGCTTGCTTTCATCAGCTGTTTTTTATGACCATCGCGAGAAAATAAGTACTGTGTATTCCTTAGTCGTATTTTACGATCACCCACGGGTAAAATAGGGGGTGGTGAATTGTATTCTTACTCCGTCACATTATTATTATTTTTATATTTATATGCGAAAGTGGAAGGATGTAGGTACCGGGGGAGACCGAGACTAACCTACCTAGACCAGATTGGTCATGTACTGAAGGAAGGTGGAGTCAAGAGTCTCCGAAACGGCGAGCGTGTATGAAGAGAATTATGAATGTTGAGGAAGCGAGTGAAGTATGCAAGGATAGACTTCTCTGACACTCTGTTCTCTCTGTCTACCCTGCAAGGGATATGGCGTGATGATATCTATGTATGTGTATATTTTTTTACGAATTGCTTGACAATAGGATACTTTATAATAACTATGTTCTTCGGAGGAATAAGTTATTTGTCCAATATTGTTATTATATACCCGCTACAATATTGTGGTGATGAGAATGTGTACGATGAAATAATAAGAATAAAATTAAAATACGTTGCAGTCTCTATAACCAAACTTAAAGTCCGTGAAATATTGTATATATGTATACATATAATTCGTTACACGCAAATGTTTATAATTTTATTTATAACTCGCTATCTAATGTTTACGCGAGTTGTTATCGCGCTAACACTTAACAGCGTTTATGGAGGGAAGGGGGACAGTCCTCCCGTGACCATGAACGCTGTAAAGTGTTTGTAATGCTGCACAGATGGCGTAATGGTTAAGATACCGACCTTCCGTGCCAGTGCCGTGGGTTCGATTCCCACGCGGGACAATACTTTGTGCGATCCACAAAGTATTGTTCTGAGTCTGGGTGTAATTTGTCGGCGTTAATTGCATGTTTGTAAAGTCCCCCGCGATACAAGGATTATTTTCCTTAGTGCAGGGAGGTGTCTTTTAAAAAAAAAAAAAAAAAAAAAAATCAAACGCCATAGAATACGTAAAAATTGTTTTATTTCAAATATAATTCGCTAACTTAACATTTCTGTACACTTGCAATATTTTAATCATTTAAAACCAACGGTGAGGGTATCCTCACCGTTGGTTTTCTCATAGCACAACTGAACGCCATATACATGTTCAAATCCACTATTAATACCAATTTTATTAGTGACTCTCAGCTACAATGTTGCCAGAGTTCTCACCACTTTTCTATGGGCGACAAATCTGTAATTTTTTTTTGTTTTACTTTTGATGGAGGTTAAAAATACGCTTACATTGCTAATGACTGTAGTAAAATACGACTGAGAGCGTTAATTCGACTCGAGCGAAGTCAACCTGATGCCGTCTGGTCAACGATTACCTTGCCAAGGAGATTAACTATTGCAGGATTGTAAAGTCTAAGCATGTATTTAAAAAAAGGTACTTTTGGAAAGATATGTAACTATAAAAATCTTCAAAACCAAACACAGACAAAAAGTGAGCTGGCGTATCAATACTCTACAAGATGAATTATAGAAATTGTGCGCAAAAGCTCTATAATTTAATTTCACCATCGGGTAAATAGATTGCATGGGTTCATTACATTGTATTTGTTTGACGGAACTAAATATTTTGCGGTACAACATAATAGGCATAGCGGTGAAATGGAATAAATTACCAAGCGTCTATTCCATTCGATGACTATATACATATTAGATAGTTAGCATAGAGATTTTATTAAGCCACGACTCAATCTCAGCTTAAAGCGCTAGATATCATCGGGCAGGTTAAACAACCGCGCCGGGCGGGCAACCGAAGACAAAGATCGGGTACTGGTGGCCCGCTGGCACGGCGATGAGAGGTGTTTGCAGGGTGGGTCCATGAGGTTGCGCGCCGCCTCTTCTGTCGCCCCGGACCGATTTGTCGGGGCGCGACACATCTATGGTCCACCTTGCGTGAAAAAAGAAAAAGTTAAACAACCGCTTTTTATAGTCCTCCATCAAGCTATTCATGTCTTCTGTTGGACATAAAGGATGGATAATACCATCATCGCAACGCTTGGTAGGCGGTTTGGGGAGTTGGGGTTCTAAGTTTTTATGTTGTTGCCCATTTTCTCGTGATCACTTAGTTTTATACTGAAATAGTAAAGTAAGGAATCTTCATCCTTTATCACATAGTTTTCGTACTATGTAAAAAAATGTTTTAGCGACGACCGATAACGGTCGTCGCTAAAACATTTATACATTTAATTTTCAAGACAGATTTTCAGACATTTATACATTTAATTTTTAATAAACATTTAATTTTCAAGTATAAACTTAACAATAAGAATTGACGCCCACATATTTTGCTAAAGAGCTAAAGACCTACTACCGTTGCAAATAAACCAGTTTACGATTTTAGCTCTAACTGTCACATAAATGTGTTCAGTTTTCTTCTACTTTACGATGCCACAAGCAACGTTGCGTAGCTTGTTTTTTTTTTTAACAATACTCATGATTAAGAAATAAATCCCTATGTAGAAGAGATTAACAAAATACTATGCCACGTCATTGTTAGTTTGAATTAAGATGAGCGTACCACACCGCCTCATACTGTGTTGTGTGCGTATACGCCTCATACTTATAATTCTATCACTGTAAAATAAATCAATGTATTTTTTTTATTGCTTTTTGTGGCAACCGAGCAAGCAGCACACCTGATGGTAAGTGCCATTGCTGCCCATGGATTTTTGCATAACAAGGGGTTATAGCTAGGCCGCTTCCAAGCAATACATATCCCAAACCCACCCAGTTGGGCTTCCGGCTCTCTCGTTCATCGAACAAAGCACAACAGCATATTGCCATTGCTCAGACGTCGATCTTCTGCGAGAGTGAGGTACTACCCCGGACCTCTGTAGACATAAAACTGTCAACAGCGTGGTCCTACAAATACCAAAAAAATATTTCGGGAAGGAAGTGTTTCTTGAGACACATCTAGTAATTCGAGAGATACAGACACTCATGTAACAGTTCACAATATACACCCATATAAAGTGTGAAATGTATTTGATTTTCAATAAAGATTGTTATTATCTTTCTATTAGTGATTATTTTATATCCATAGCCGAAATTTTGGCTTTTTTAGATCTCTATTTTCTGCATCATTCTAAATCTATTTTTTTTTTTTTTTTTTTTTTTAATTAATATGAATAAATTGTCATAAGCTTTATATTTAAAAAAAAAGTTTTGAATGATTGTGAAATTTTAATTTTAATCATCTTGAGTGTATATTGTCGCTAGAAGCGCCAGCTGCTTCGCTTGGATTGCACACCTATTTTTTTTTATATATATTTTGTTTAAATTAATTTACCTATTTAATGATAAAATTTTGTTTGAAATGATTTAAATTTGAGTTCATCCACGTTGTCCCCTAATAATAATAATATAAATGTTAATAACATTAACAATACATTAATCACAATTTTTGTTATCTATATAGTTGCTATGATAGCGGCGATGGCACTGAACCCTTGATGGATTTCATATTGTTACAAATTTTGCTTAATTTACTAACATTTATAAATAATGTCCCGTTTCTATTTTCTGCAGCGTCATGGTACTATAAAGCCTATAAACCTTTCACGATAAACAGACTATTTAAAACAATACATACATACATATCATCACGCCATATCCCTTGCGGGCTAGGCAGAGGGAACTGAGTGCCAGAGAACTCTATCCTTGCATACTTCACTCGCTTCCTCAACATTCATAGTTCTCTTCATACACGCTCGCCGGTTTCGGTGACACTTGACTTCACCTTCCTTCAGTACTTGACCAATCTGATTTAGGTAGTTTAGTCTCCGTCTGCTCCGGTACCTAAATCCTTCCACTTTCGCAATTATTTAAAACAATAATATCTTTTAGAATCCAAGTCGTAGTTTCTGTGATTAATGCGTTCATACAAACAAACGTAATATTCAAGTTCATAATGGTAATATAGATAACAGGATTAAACTTATCTCATAATTATCTGACTTGAATTGGATATACTTATGCGTAATATCCGTGTGGTGACGGAGTAAGAATACAATTCACCCCCCCCCCCCCCCCCTATCTTACCCGTGGGTGATCGTAAGAGACGTCTAAAGGATATGAAACGCATATAACATCTATGCAAGAGAAAGAAAACTCGAAACAAAACCCTATACTAACACGTCTGTCGTGGTATAGTAGGTCAATTTCCCTCCCATTATGGAGGAGGTTCGAGCCCAACAGTGGGACATATGTGAGCTGAGATGATACTTAATACGATTTTTTAATTGTAGTCTTTAATTAATTAATTTCGCCAAACAATTGTTAATATACTTTGTTGACTGTCATCATCATCATCATCATCATCACAGCCCATATATGTCCCACTGTTGGGCTCGGGCCTCCTCCGTAATTGGAGGGAAGTTAACCTACTATACCACGCTGGTCAGACGTGTTGGTATAGGGTTTTGTTTCGAGTTTTCCTTCTCTTGCATACCCGACTAGAAATTTTTTCGTCTTCCTTAGCAGGACCGGACCGGGCATGCCCGATCTGGACCAGATAAGGTATGTAACGCAGAAGATATATCTGGACCCGACCAGGAAAACCTTATCGGGTCCAGATCAGGCATTCCTGATCGGGTCCAGATCAGGCGTTCCTGATCGGGTCCGCATGAAATTTTACTGATCGGAACCAAATCAATCATCTGCGTTATATATCTTGCCTGATCCAAAACCAGTATGCCCAGTCCGGTCCTTTTAAAAACATGAATATCTTAAAGAACATGTTTAATAGGTAAAAATATAAATTAATATATGACGTAGACACCGAATGCAGTGCTATATTCTTATCATAGAGAGTCCCAGTGAGCCGTTCCGACTATGGCGCAACCACCAGATGCTAACGACTGCAACTGTCGCCTGAATTTCTCATTCATGACCTGATCGATCAGTTTTAATCTGATTCGATAACAACTAATTTAATATTAGGCCATGTCATTACGCTTCGGAGAATCTTAACACCGCGATTCAAATAATGACGTCATTTTACTAACGCCATCTATTTATTATGGCTCAAAACATTAAATGTTAGAATGGTTGTTACAATATAATATTTCTATCTATCTATGTTTTATGTTAGTTACATTTATATATATATATATATATATATATATTATTTTTGTTTTTTACTTTAAATATAAATTATTTTTATATTATTAATTAAACATTATTATTATTATTAAATACATATGATTAATTAAAGATTTCAGATTAATCTCATCTGATGCAAATACAATTTCGCCGTGGCATATGACAATCATGTCACTTTTTTGAATTTTGATTGCTATTTTTTTTGTGTTACGAAAACTGTTTCTGGTTCTGATATACTACAAGCCTTACTATATACTTGATGATATTTCACATCAGGCTATCCTTATTTGGTCCTGATCTGGTCCTGATCCGGTATGCCTTACCATACTTAATGATATTTCACATCAGGCTATCCTTATTTGGTCCTGATCTGGTCCTGATCCGGTATGCCTTACCATACTTAATGATATTTCACATCAGGCTATCCTTATTTGGTCCTGATCTGGTCCTGATCCGGTATGCCTTACCACACTAGATGTTATTTCACATCAGGCTATCCTGATCAGGACCAGACCTGGTCCTGATAGGGTTTGCCGGATCCGGCATGCCTCATTCTATCCTGATCGGGTCCTGATCCGGTATGCCTTACCATACTTGATGATATTAGACATCAGGCTATCCTTATTTAGTCCTGACCTGGTCCTGATCCGGTAAGCCTTACTATATACTTGATGATATTTCACATCAGGCTATCCTTATTTGGTCCTGATCTGGTCCTGATCCGGTATGCCTTACCATACTTAATGATATTTCACATCAGGCTATCCTGATCAGGACCAGATCTGGTCCTGATCGGGTTTGCCGGATCCGGCATGCCTCATTCTATCCTGATCGGGTCCAGATACATGATCTGGTTGAACCATACTTGTTTTCTAGTCGGGTAGATGTTATATGCGTTTTATATCCCTTAGTCGTCTCTTACGATCACCCACGGGGTAAGATAGGGGGTAGTGAATTGTATTCTTACTCCGTCACCACACGGATGATTGTTGACTGTGTCATAAGATTACTAAGAAAACTCAAAGAGAGTATTCGTACCCGTGATGTAAATAAAACGAAATTCATACTAATCGTTTCATTCTGTTGAATTTTATATTAATGAATTATCATCTTCATTATTATCTCGGATCATATATGACCCACTGTTGGGCTCGAGCCTCCTCCAAAATGGCAGGACAATTGACGCACTATACGACGCTGCTCAGACTCAATGGCAAAGGCATCGTTTTTTACAAAAGAGGGGGAAATTAAGCATTGCACAGATTTAATCTTCTTAATTACCAAAATGTTTGATATAAATTAAATGCTTACCCATGCAAAACTGCGATGAGTCACTATCGCTTTATACATAGAAGAGTTCAGAATTTATTTGCCGACCTTACATAATGATATTACCAACTCAGAATCATTCTCGTCTATATGCCCTTGAGCGAAAAGTCGATTAAAACGGAGCTTTTAAAAATTTTAATCCGTATTATAGGTATTCTGTGTCTTGTCACGTGCTTAATCCAACATTCACATTTTCACATGTACCAGCGATGAAAATCTCTTGTCACGTTAATTAATCGGCATGTGGCATTGGTGAAATTGATTTTATGCTAAGAAGATGTTTGATGTTCAATGCTAATAGATACGCTCGTGTTTTTTTTCTTGCTCCTTAATGTTCTTTTTTAATTCTCTTTCCCTTTTACGTGTCTAATCTTCCACTTATTCCGCGTGATAATAAAGAAAAGACACATACGATTTCTGATGTTTACGCCGAGTATTATGCACTTGAAATAAAATTATTTTTACGGATTCTATCGCGTTTGTATTTGATTTATATTTAGTCCTCCCGTAAGCACAAACGCTGTAAAATATTCGAAACCTCGGGCAATTAAAAATCAAATAAGATAAAAACGCAATAGACGTCCGTAAACATTGTTTTATTTCAAAAGAAATAGCACAATTCATCAAGCCCTGTTTTGTCCGTGAGTGTCGTAAAAGATGACTAAGGGATATACTAGTCATATAAAATCTATGCTAGAGAGGTACAGGCGTCAGGCAGCACGCTTGCCCCTATCAATGATGGAATTAACCAGGCTCTGTTACTTTTCCGCCATATAAAAGTATAGCTTACTCGTATCTACGATGCGTCCAGTCGTCCGTCCGCCTCTTAAATCACTTGCCCCGGTAATTTCTGTGATTTTTTTTTATTTTTTTTTATATATATTAAAAATATTTTCGTTATCGACTACAAATAAATACACAATTTTTTTGAAAACTTATTATTATTCGTATAAATATATGTACTATAAAATCAAATCACAACTAAAACCGGAATAGTTTATTAATATTAAATAATTAATGTTTTAATATCATCTTGGCTTCATCAATCATTTTTGTAATCCCATTAAAATAATATTCTAATAAAATTTGGCGATGTTGTTTCCGTGTTGCCTTCGCGTTATCTACGTGGAAACGACATTGCTTCGCATACCTTGGAATGTATCGATTTGTTTATAAACTATGATTTGTTTAAAATATAACTCAAAAGTTTTTACTATGTATGGCTTAAATTTAGATTAGTAGGTGATTTTTAATCATCATTCTCCTACTATTATCTCAATTACCTGGGGTTGACGCAATACATACATACATACATATCATCACGCCATATCCCTTGCAGGGTAGGCAGAGACAACAGAGTGCCAGAGAACTATCCTTGCATACTTCACTCGCTTCCTCAACATTCATAATTCTCTTATACATGCTTGCCGGTTTCGGAGACTGATTTGATTTAGACCAGATTGTTCACGTACTGAAGGAAGGTGGAGTCAAGAGTCTCCGAAACCGGCAAGCGTGTTGACGCAATATGTACTGGTATATATTGCAAAAGTTATTGGTAATAGTTTTATGATTGGCCGCCTGCTTGACATCAACCCTTCTCGGGAATGTAATTATTGATCAAACGCCATCTGATGTATTTTGCCCAAGTTGATATAAAGCTCTTAGTCGTCTTTTATGACATCCAAGAGCAAAATAAGGGTTGGTAGTATTCGTAGCCGTAGTTATCCGTGTGGTGACGGAGTAAGAATACTATTCACCATCCCCATATCTTACCCGTGGGTGATTGTACGAGACGACTAAGGGATATAAAACGCATATAACATTTATGCGAGAGAAGGAAAACTCGGAACGAAACCCTATACCAACACGTCTGACCAGCGCGGTATAGTAGGTTAATTTCCCTCCCATTACGGAGGAGGCCCGAGCCCAACAGTGGGACATTTATGGGCTGTGATGATGATGATGAGTATTCGTAGCCGCTTCCACACAGCCAAGGGATATAATATATATTTAATAGGAGGGCTGTAATACTTAGTCTCATGTATTAGGGAGCAATTTATTACTACACAGATGTGTATTATTGGTATACATATTTGATTACTGCATAGGTGTGTAGTGATTGAGATACCGAACTACCTGCCAGTGCTGTGGGTTTGATTACTACGCACGACAATACGTGATTTTAACTGAGGTTGTCTGATCCCTGTGGCTCTATTTCATTACGGTTTAAAATCCAAAGTAAGTTATCTTTATACATCTGATTACCGTATGAAAATCGTATTCTGTCAAATAAAATATGTTTCTAAGCATATCCCAATACCTTATTGCCACGAAAAACATATTCATGGCTAATATAATTAATTAAAAAATGATAAAAAGTATTTTTGTATAGCAATTTTATATGTTTTTTTTTAATATTTTAAATTAGTTTTAGCTGTAAGTGTTTTAGTTGTATTGATTTCCATGTGGTGACGGAGTAAGAATACAATTCTCCAACCTATATCTTACCCGCTGGTGATCGTAAGAGACGACTAATGGATATAAAACGCATATAACATCTATGTGAGAGAAGGAAGACTCGAAACAAAACCCTATACCAACACGTCTGACCAGCTCGGTATAGTAGGTCAATTTCCCTCCAATTATGGAGGAGGCTCGAGCCCAACAATGGGACATATATCAGTTGAGATGATGATGATGAAGAAGATGGGTGTAGGTCCCTCTTATTGGGAATCCTCTACTACATATTAAGGAATTGTCGATGACGCTCAGTACCCTTATTATTCGAAATAATATTTATAGTCTATCTAATCTAAGAAGTGCACTTTGACAGTTGTCGGAATAAGTTGTCTAGGTATGTGAACTAAATAATCGCTATCGAAAATATCCGATTTTAGTGAGAAATCGATATTGATTCTCTTTAATTAATAATCGGTTAATTTTTATTTTTCAATAAGCAGATGAATAGATTAAGTGATAAATTAATACTAAACAAATTTAATTATTTCAGCATAAAATTTATTCATCATATTTAGTAGGATTAGGTTAAGTATAAACAAAAACTGGATTTGAAAATAGCTATTTATTCAGAATTACTACTATTACTTGAATTATCATCGCCCCGAACATTAATCATTATTTCCTTATCAATAAAATTGTCGAAATGTACATCTCTTTTAAAATCTCTATTCGATCAATTATATTATTCTAATATTTTTACCGATTATTTAGATATTCGTGAATCGGAAGTTGTCAAGCACTACTGTATAGAACGTCATGACGTGACATTGTTAGATCGTCAATAACAATTACTATTTACCATGTTATTTTTATTTTAAATTAGTTTTACGAGTTTCAACATTAGATTATTGTACAAGAAAGTCACCCGCAACGTAAATAACTTAAGAGTTCTTTAAAATTTCAGATTTATTGTTTGCAATCATATGTTTACGTTTGACCGAGGTTATTGTGTATTAAAAAATGCAAAACGTTAAAATGTACTTCTTAGATTAGATGATCTATAGTTATAATTATTTAAAGTAATATGTAGAATGATCTGAATTCGAAAACAAGAACACGAACAGTTGTGTAAATAACAAGGTAGTTCGCATTATTGACAATGTTAGCGTCCATTTGTCATGGTCATATGAATCGTACTAGTAGGAAACTGGTGAAACTCTCTCTCTCAACCGTAACGCGAATGTTTGTCAAAGATATAACAATAGCCATTGTTATAATCTAGTACTAACTGTATCCGTAAATACGCTTCGTTGACCTGTGAAATTATTAAGACACGATATAGTTGATTATAAAGTTTTATTTCAATTAATTTCAACTTGCGCTGTAAGGCAGTGGTTACGAATACTACCAACCCTTACTTTGCTCGTGGATGTCGTTAAAGTCGATTAAGAGCTGTATATCGACCTGAACCAACACCATCTGATAATGTTTGGTCAACAACTATATTCCCAGGGAGGGTTGATGTCAGGCAGGCGGCCGGTCATAAAACTTTTGCAATATAGAGAAGTACATATTGCGTCGACCCCAGGTAATTGGGATGGGAGCAGAAAAATTACGAGTTAATTACAACTCATTAATCAATCAGTCGATCAGATTACATTTATTGGTACTGCAGATTAAAAATACAAAGTCATCAACCCTTATTTTCGTATGGGAGTCGTAAAAATCGGTCGAAAATTCTTCATGTGAATGAGTAGCAGTCTCATGAGAAGCTCATAAGTATAAGCACCATCATCAACCTGCCCGTCACGCGTGGTGATTGTGGAATGATGCCTAATTTAGGTGATCAATGATGAATGAATGAGTAGACTACTGAATTTATTATTTTAGCTCATATATTTCTTAATGCTGGCCACAAGCCACCTTCAAAGTAGGAGTGACTTATTAACCCACACTGGCTTGACAGGTTGGTATAGGGTTTTATTTTGAGGTTTCCTTCTCCTATATAGATGTTATATGCATATTATATCCCCTCTCTTTTACGACACCTACGGTTAAGAAAGGGAGGTATTGAATTGTATTCTTACTCCGTTACCACACGAAAATAGCTTGCTTTCATCAGCTGTTTTTATGACCATCGCGAGAAAATAAGTATTAGAAACACATTGTAGTATTATTTTCATATAATTGAGCTATATAATTTCACTAATGAAGCTGACACTATACTTAGGATTATGACAAAATTTAATACAACACTTTACACGTTTGTCTCGTTCGTTGCTCGCAACGAGACTGGCACGAACGAGTACGCCGATTTCGGCTTAGCTTTATGCCGCGGCCACACATTGGTCGTATTTGCACCAATGTAGCTTACTGCGGCCAATACTCCAGTGTGTGGATCAGTCTTTGACATAATGTGAACAGTACGTCCAATCATCGTCCTGTGTCCAACACCGACCCGCGGCGAGTCGGTTTTTGAAACAAGTTCAAAGGCGAGGTGAATGAAAGTGGAGTGCGCGCGGATATCTTGGACAGAATGTTGCGCGCGCGCCACACATTGGTCTGTCATCTTGGTCCTACAGTGTGTACATTTTAATCATCCACCACCACCTTTTCTTTCGTTGTTTTCTTGTACGATGCAAATAATAAGCATATGTACCTAAACCATATGCGTAAGCCGCTAGTGCAAATAAGTTATCGTCCATAGTCTGCTCAGCGTTAACTCAACAACAAACCTTGGGTCCGCGCTTGTCTATTTCCAGTGTTTGGTGCAAAGTTGGTATTAAAGCCAATGTGTGGTGCAGTAGTTTGGTTCAATATTGGCCACCCCAAATTAGAGCCAAGCTTGGACGCGAAGCTGAATCCAATGTGTGGCCGCGGTATTAGACGCCGCATAAGTACGCCTGAATCATATTCTTAACTCGTTAACATTCGGGGATCATAATTATTTTATGAATTAATAATAATAATAAAATAATTATGATATAAGATTATGACAGATATTAAAATAAAGAACTGTACCTATAATTATATAAATTATAGCAATTTATTTATATTACCCGTGTATGATTCACTGTTGTGCTATCTAAATTATAATTATTTGAAATGTGGTCACATCTATTCTGGTGTACCTGTTTCATCACCTTGCGAGGTGAGTCAACGATTGTAATGCACGGTAATTTTATAAATCGCCACATAATTGTTGTTTAAATTTAATTTCAACAAATTTTAATTCTATACGGAATTATTTCATCGCGTCAAAAGACATGTCTCTCTAAGGCAACACTCAGCGGGTCTGTGGGGTCGCTTCTGTCGTCCCCGACGGATTTAGCGGGGAGTGACCATTCCATAACCCGCCGCCAAAAAAAGGCAACCAATAGGGACGTTAATTTGTATATGTGTATATATATATATGTATGTCATTCTGATATTGTATTATTTATTTTCTATATACTCTACCTTCCAATTAGATTTAATTCCTATTATTAGATATATTGAAATAAGGCAACTATCATTTTTATTATGAAAAATTTCTATGTTATATAGTAATGTATATAATATCTATAAACCAGCATTTCTATTTTTATATATTTGTATATTTTATTACGTCAGCAGCGATTTACATTTATAGAAAATATCGTTTTGTTAGTGTTTTCAGTACCCGAATTTCTTTTTCTTTGGCTGAAAACTATAACAAATTGAAGGCAAATTTGGCCGTCATTAAGAATAGATAGCTCAGTTGCGAAATTAAGCAATCTAATCCAAATACATACCTCCGGTTAGTTAGATTCCTCGTTCACCCTTTTTTAATTTTTATAATTTTATTTGTCATTATTTTATCATTTTTTTTAATATCTAAATATATTTTCCAAAGAAACATTAAAAAGAAAATATCGAGTTAAGCTCGGTCCATCCAGATATTATATGTATGTACGATCAAAGAAGAGTATACATTGCGTCGACCCCAAGTAATTGGTATAAGAGTAGGACGATGATAATAATCTTTCAAGGGTATTGATGTTATTACTATCCTAAAATAATTTATATAATCCCGCCGAATTATTTTTAACATTCATCTAATAATAATGATATAACGTATAAATACAAAGCCATTTATTCCATCGTCAAAGCTTAACGTTAAGCTGTTCGCTAAAACCATTAGCGAATACGTGCCCCAATTACTACCCGGTATATATACACATAATATGTATGTCATAGTTACATATATTGGGTTTATATTTCGTTCCGAATATAGGTGATCTAGATACGCGGTAGCGTGTCACGCCAAGTGCAAACAAAGAGAACTGGCGAGTTGCGCACCGTGTGTGCATTTTGCACGAACCATTTCGAGTTACTTTTGATCGCTCGTGTGTCGTTTGTAAATGCGTGCGATGACTTATAGGACAAAAACATTGTCTATAAATATCGGCTTCATAACAAAACTGACAAGTTTAGTGCTCAGCGTGCTATGGAGAGGAATATGCTTGGTATTTCTCTACGTGATAAAAACCGGAACACAAGAATCCATAGAAGAACAGGTGTAATCGACATAGCTCGAAGAATTAGCAATAGGCAGGCCACATCGCTAGTCGGACCTGACACCCGTTAGGAAAGAAAGGTTCTCGAGTGGCGACGCACTGTAGAATGAACTCGGAAGCCTTTGGTCGAATAATCGTCCTCAATATGACTATTTTTACATTGTTCGAAATTTTTATATTGTTTTTTACGCCAAAGGCTTTGACATAAAAAAAAAACTATAAAAAAATATTAAACAATTGTAATCTTTGCGTGCTATTAAATTAAATAAAAATGATTTAAATATAATATAAATAAAAAAATAATAATTATTTTAAGACATGGGAGATTTTCTTTTGATATTAAATATAAAGTCTTTATTAAACCAGCCTAAACAGCTAAACTGGTTTTCTCAGGATTTTTTTTTGATAGGCAATAGACATGTGTAAGTAATGCGAGTGATGTATCACGCGTAATATTACCCGACCGTGTACTGACCCATTATACATTACGCGACTAAACATCACATCACACATCACATTAAACATGACGCGAACATCCGTGTACTGTTCTGCATTTCTGCAATGTTCGGTGTCTGGCAATTCAATATTTATTTTGAGCTTTATTTTCAGAACGTTAAGGCTTATATTTCATGGCGCCGCCCGCCGTATATATAGAGCGCTATCGTTTGAAGTGATGGTAAAATGTAATATTACTCGGCACGAAATGTAATGCCATATCACATCATTTCGCGAAGTACTGTTTCGCGCATGTCTAATAGACAACAATCCCGCACTAAGGAATTAAGCCTTGCATTGCGATGGACTTTAGAAGCATTCAATTAATGGACGCAGCTTACATCCAGACTTAGAATAACATTTTGATATATACCCAATATCATGTAAAGAGCACGCAAGCTCAGCCAGAGTTAATAACTAGTTTACAAAAAAACAAGGCTCGTAAGTGATTGCTTATGTTTTGTTCAGTTACATATGGAACAGTTCTTACTTGTATTCATTAACTTAATTGTTTAGTTAGCCGATCGATACATAATGTTGTTAATTTCTACACGTGTTGTTGCTATTATCTTGATTATAATGTATCATTATCTCAGCGCATATATGCCCACTGCTGGGCTTAAGCCTCCTCAAAAATAGAAGGGAAATTGAACCTACAGGGCCGTTTCTTTTTGGTCTGCGCACACGCCTTTCGATCTGTCCGGGGTTTTATTTATAGGAATTATCGTTTTGCTAGTCCTTTCAATCAATGAAAAAATATAATTAGAATATGAAGGTATACTTGGCCACTGTCATCAAGAATTGACGTAATTCAGTTAGAAAATCGAACTCTCTAACACAGACAGCTCCGTTTTCGATTCTTGGTTTTGCCTTCTTATTATGTCAGTTGTTAAAAAATTAATAAAAAAATCAAAAAAAGAAAATGCTTAAACAAATCAAAAAACCCGACTGCGTAAAAAGTCACCAAAACTACGTACATAATAAAAAAACTGAAAAGAAAAAACCAAGCACTTAGATGTCCGGTGGTCTAGAATGCCATAATATATTATTTAATAAATAGATACTATTGCAGAAAATGAAATATATTTTAATAATAGAACATGACAACTGAACAGTGGGGATCCATTGAAAAAATAGATTCGCTGTCGAATAAAGGATCCCGACGCGGTGTGGGTTTTAGTTCACAAATAAATACTTAAGAAATTAAATAAATTATAATACTGTTTTTTAGAATATATTATACGTGGTATTTTCTGGACAACTACTTATAAGTTTTGCGTAGTAGTGTCTTGCTTGAGAATCGAACTGATGGCCTTCTCCAGGGTAGTTCAATACTTCAGTCGACAGTTCATCTGTGCTAGAGGTTGAGCTCATGATCGACGAAATTCTCTTTCATGTTGTTCAAAGTTCACATTTTAGGTTTTTGTGCTTTGTTGAGCAGAAAATGAATGTATCTTAGTATGAACCCGACATTCTACGACCTTGAACTTTCTATGCTCGTGACGTCACTACAGGCTCTAAATAAACGTTTCATTGTGTACTCATAGCGTTTAGTCAGACACATTAATCTAGTGTCAAATTGATAATATTTTAATTTTAGTTCCTGGTCTCAGGCTTTAATATGTTTTTTGACGCAATATTCTAAGCTAATTGTAGTTAACTCTACGGCAGTGCGGTAGAATACTACCAACACTTACTTTGCTTGTGGATGTCGTAAAAGCTTTACCTAATTCTCTTCGCCGTTGCCGTCAATAATTACAACCCTGCTTGGTTTGACGTCAGGCAGGCGGTCGGTCATAAAACTATTGCCAATGATTTTAGCATCATGTACGAGTAATACTTATTGCATCATCTCCATGGGTATGGGATAAGAACAGGAGAATGCTGATTGTCCCGACCTGTGACCTTTTACTTTGAAGACCTTTTACTTTTGAACATTTAAAATAAATATTACCTATTATATCCATCCAAGAGAATGAAAACTTGAAAAAAAAACCCCATACCAACATGCCTGACCAGCGTGGTATAGTAGGTACAATTTCCCTCCTATTATGGAGGAGTCTCGAGCCTAACAGTGGGACATATATGAGGTGAGATGATTTTATCCATGCAACCACCCATCAGTGTATCGAAATCTATCTACTAAGGCTCGACCGAGATCTCGGTCTCGGCATTCTCGGCTACAAATCCAACCGAGAAATTTGTCTCGGTTCTCGACTAATTATAGCCGAGATTCTCGGTCATGACCGAGATTGAAAATGTAGGATCAGATTCTCGTGAGACGACATGGGCAACTTCAACTAACTCGTCAAACATGGCTGCAACAAATCAATCCAACTTATGGGCAGCTCATAATTTGATGCCTGGCCACTCTCGGCACCGAGGAGATGGTCAGGCGAATCGAAGCGCTGGGGCTTAGGGTGGCCCTAAATAAGACGGAGGCCCTTTTATTCCATGGGCCCCGCGTAAAGCCGCCTATCGGCGGCTCGTTAGTCGTCAACTCCATCCAGATCATTATCCAGGACCATATGAAGTACTTGGGCCTGGTGCTCGACGGGCGATGGTAGTTCCGGGAGCATTTCCGCCGAATCGCTCCCCGTCTGGGCGGCGCGGCGTCCTCCCTATCACGGCTCATGCCGAACGTATCCAGGAACGGATCCAGATTCGAGGGCCGACGCTCGAGGTCTGCGTGACCTGGGCTCAGCAGCGCTGTGAACTCGTTGCTGTAATCGGTGCCGACCTAACGCTGCCGGCTGTCGCGAAAGCGATGGTCGACAACGTCAGGAACTGGGACGCGGTCGCCGCCTTCTGCGATCAGTTGAGCCGAGTCATCTCGCAGAAGGCGGCGGAACGAGCCCTGGAGGATTCCCTCCATGCGGACTCGGGCCACCGCCGGTGCTTTGGGTGGCGTAGGCGCGAATACCTGCGCCTGAGGCCGCCCTAACCGAGGCCTCGAATGATCGGACCGGGGAATAGTCCGGCCACCCGACGTGAGGCCACCGCGTGAGGATGACGCCCCGACGGTGAAAGCTGTCGGGGCGTCAACTCGAGAGGAAACCGCGAGGGTAAACCGCCAGGTGGGCCACCGAAGACCAAGATCGGGTACCGGTAGCCCGCTCGCACGGCGAAGAGCGGAGTTTGCATGGTGGGTCTATGAGCTCACGCGCCGCCTCTTCCGTCACCCCGGACCGATTTGGCGGGGCGAGACGCATCCATAGACCAGGAAAAAAAAAGCTCATGATTCGATAGAGTTGGAAGACAAGCCAATGACGAATACAGTTCAACCTCTGTGATCGAAATAGCGCTAGAAAGCTGACGAGATGCAATCCTGCAGCACATAAGTTTTTATCTGCGCCGCCTACTAGCGTAGCAAGTGAGCGACTGTTTAGCAAAGCTGGACAATTGTATGACGAGAGGCGGCATTCTTTGAAGGGTGAAAATGCCGAAAAATTGCTATTTAGGGTTCTGTACCTCAAAAGGAAAAAACGGAACCCTTATAGGATCACTTTGTTGTCCGTCCGTCCGTCTGTTTTATGTTATAATATAATGTTATTTAACTTTGATTATTAAAACAGTTAATTTTGTTAAATAATTAGTAGTGTATTAAAAAGTTAACAGTATTAAATTTTTTTTTTCACGCTTTGTCTGTTCTCGGTCTCGGCTCTCGGTCTCGGCCGAGATATAATTTTATTCTCGGTCTCGGTCTCGGCCGAGAACGAAAAACCCATCTCGGTCGAGCCTTACTACCTACTATTGGATATATAACAAAGGGATTATACTATAATTGCCACTATTATCAGGTTAGTTTGGCGTTCCCGTTTGATATTATAAACTTCCAAGGAAAGCATTTCCTTTTTTTATTGTTTATGGTGTCAAGCGAGCAAGTAGCTCACCTGATTTTTTGCAATATCAGGGATACAGTTAGGTAGCTTTTTAACACCCAAAATCCACCCAAAAAGCTGGGCTTCTTTCTAGTGAAGCGCACATCGTCATTGTACAAACGTCAATTTTCTGCAAAAGTCTGGTACTACCCCGGACGGACCGGTCCGCGGCTGTAGATACCTTCTACTTTACTGGTGACTCTTTAGCCGACTTTCACGACCCACAGAATAAAGTCCCCTTACTTTGTTGCATAATTAATATAAAGCCGGATAGAAAATATCAGAAAAATATCAAATGCAAAATATCAGAAAGCATTTTCTAGAGTTTTCTAGATTATTCACACTTAATAATTTTCCTTATAATCTACCTCAACTTGAGCCTTATTCTCTTCTGTTTTAGTATGTGTTGGATTTTTGCTTCCAATCCCACATTTTAAGAGAAAAATTAACAACAATTATCAAAATTTTATAAGCAACACTGGCGCGGTCGGTCTGTTGATGAATCCCAATCCCACTGCTGGGCTCGAACCACGTCCACAATAAAAGAGATATTGACCTATATACTAATCAGACGTGTTAGTATAGCTTTTCTTCAATATAAGCGACCTGATAAATTTACGGGAATGTCTATACATTCTTAAGTCTTAGTTAAATGTCCATTTGATTAAACAACGAATTTAAATTTATTAATACTGAAATACATTGTTGCAATGTTGTTTTAATATTAAAGCAATAACGTATATTTACTTCATAAATTATATTTAATATAAAACTTTACACATTTATGCATACGATTATAAAATAACATTCAAAACTACTTATTATACCTGCTCTAACATAATAATGGACAATGGTAAAATATAATTATAATATAAAATAGAAAAAATATTATCATCCTGCTCTTTAATTTTATTGTTATTACTAGGTCGACGTAATATGTACTCTTCTGCCATCGCCCATATTGCAAAAGTTTTGGCAATAGTTTTATGACCGGTTTCCTGCTGGACGTTTATCCTCCTTGGGAATGTAATTTTTGACCCGACGCCATTATAACAAAATTTCCCAAGGCTCTTAGTCATCCTTTAAAACATCCACGAGCAATATAACAGTTGGTAGTTTTCGTAGCAGCTATCACACAGCAATCAAGTATTTTCAAAACATAAGTAAATATCTAATATATTTTAACGAGCAGTTCATGAATATACTATATTTTCATAATCTAGCTATTTCCATGAAATCTAGTGTGGACTGTATATCTATAGGTTGCTGATTCAAATCCGGCTCGAAGGACCATAAAAATGTGCGGGTTGCAACGTACAACCTTTTGATATGATATATGATAAGAATAAAGTATCAAGTTGTTACTGTTACTGTATATTCGTGATAATAAACTAATGATATAATGCTAATATGACTGATATGAGTCGTAGTACGAACTGCCTGTGAAGTAAACGAATGCCAATTTGTATGATACAATATTGATGACGGCGTAAATATACAATGTGCGGTTGCATCGTACAGTATGTAGGAGGTTTCGGGGCCGACAAATCGATCTCGTTTTATCAGTGTTTTCAGACAATGAAAATATAATATGAAAAATATAATGGGAAATTTGGCCAATGTTAACGGGAGTAGCTCAGTTGGGAACTCGTGTAGTCTCATTCAGATAGCGATTCCAGCCTTGCTGTTCCTTTTTTGATTTTTATGTTCATTTAAATAAAAATCCTTATGGTGACGGAGTAAGAATACCTACAATTCACCACCACCTATCTTACCAGTAGATGTTTTAAGAGTCGACTAAGGGATATAAAACGAATATTACATCTATGCAAGAGAAGTGTAATTCGAAACTAAACTATGCTAACACGTCTAACCAGCATGGTATAGTAGGTAAATTTCCCTCCCATTATGGAGGAGGCTCGAGCCGAATAGGACGTATATGAGCTGAAACGATGTTTATTTTTATTATTATTTTATCAATTATTTTTAAAACGATAGATATATTTCCTAAAAAGCACTAAAAAGAAAATACCAATCTAAGTTCTGGCATCCAAATATTTGAAAATAATTTGTGCATTTTATATGCATAAGACGTTATCAAACTACTATAGAATTATCATTATCGCGTAGACATTGTCAAGGTTAAATACCTTGCCACAATAGTGTTTTCATATCGTCGTTGTTTGTTTTGTTTCAGTTTTACCTAAAGTTGTAGCAATATAGCTGCGAAACGTTTGAATATAAAGAGAATTATCTCAGCTCATTTATGTCCCACTGTTGGGCTCTAGCCTCTATAGCACGCTGGTCAGACGTGTTGGTATAGGGTTTTGTTTCGAGTTTTCTTTCTCTTGCATAGATGTTATATGCGTTTTTTATATCCCTTAGTCGTCTCTTACGATCACCCACGGGCAAGAAAGGGGGTGGTGAATTGTATTCTTACTCCGTTACCACACGGATAAAAATTACTCATTTAATTTTAATTTTGATCCACTCACCTCGGAAAATAATTGCATTAGAAGAATGGACGGCAGGTGCTGTATTTCCACGTAAAGGTTCTAGAGTGGCGAACACGTACCGGACGACGCAGTGTAGGACGCGAACCCAAGACTAGGTGGACAGACTACCTTGTGAAGGTTGCTGGGCGTGGTTGGATGCAAGCGGCACAAGACCGCACTCTGTGGCGTAACATGAGGGAGGCCTACGTCCAGCAGTGAACGGTGATAAACTGGCATGATGATGATGAAAATGACTATATTTCCGAATATAGTTTCGAATTCTTGATCGTATACCCAAACGATATTTCTATACATATGATATCGGTAAAGATTTATTCACTTTGATTGTATAGATAACGAAATAATCTAATCACGGACCTCTTGTGACGACTGTAGTACATTTGATCTGAACTTAGAACATTTTTTTTTTGCCATTTCCTAATTATTGTGCCGACTCTTAGTGTGATTTGTATCTGTCAATTGCATATTTGTGAAGTTCCTTGCTATAGAAAACTTTGTTTCTTAGTACGCAACCTTATCTTCATAAAAAAGAATTAATATTAATATTAAAAAATAAACTGTTTTATATTTAATATTTTAATTTATATTTTCAACCTAACAACTGCTATAGTGGATTGATAGCCCTGAAATAAATAAATATTACGTAATTGATTTCTTGATTGTTCATAGAAAGATATATATATCTTTCTTATCATACGAGCACTTAATGACAGTACATAAAATATCTGTTGGTATTGCTTAAATGATAATTGCATACGAATATGTTATGACAGCTATTGAGTTGTCTTGAGAACGCGTTACGCATGCGCTCAACCACGTATACCAAAAGTCATCGTTAGATATCGTTATATGAATTATGCCGATTCATTTATCTAATATACATTATGTGTCGATCACTTTATAAAATATTTTTAGAAGCTTGTTTGTTCTAATTTACATATTAACATCTAAAGACAGTATTTTCCATTTAGCGTTTATGTGCAAAATATTTAAATATTTAAAAAATAATTGATAAAAAAAATACATACATATGATCACGCCATATCCCTTGCAGGGTAGGTAGAGAGAACAGAGTGCCAGAAAACTCTATCCTTGCACACTTCACTCGTTTCTTCAACATTCATAATTCTCTTCATACACGCTCGTCGGTTTCGGAGACTCTTGACTCCACCTTCCTTCAGTACGTGACCAATCTGGTCTAAGTAGGTTAGTCTCGGTCTCCCCCCTTATCTACATCCTACAAGAAAAATATAAAGATAGGAAAGGGAAAATAATGAAAATAAGCAAACTAAAGATGGAACCAGAACTTCGCAGAACGCTTGATGCGTAATATCATAGTAATATATAATTAAAACCTTAATCGATAAATAACTTATCATACGTAATAAGATTTACTGGGCTTATAATTGTATATGTAGCCGATATGTTTATTGACGTGATAACGTCTTGTAAATCGATTCACGCCGACTGCACGCACGTAAAGGTGTCAGGTTCCCCCTGAGCCGCGGGTGCAAACAAGAGCGTGGAACAAGCAATAGAGACGCGCAATCAGCCTAAGCGTTCGGCTTGTGACGCATCTATCTCTCTTGCACTCCATCGGCCGATGCATCCGAGTAAAAGAGAGACAACGGCAGCACACAACCTACACGTGAGCTGTTTTGTCAACTATTTATAAAGTGAAATGAAAAGTTAATGTGGTTTCCATTGTTTTAAAATTGTCGTCTGTAAACAGACTGCAGACAACTATCTGTTTTTTCTTTTGATTAAACTATTCCCTATATTTACAAAAATATAATCAAAGTTATAGCGAAGCAATAGATTCAACGTTAATTGAAAATTGATCAATAATAACTGTAGCGTGATATGAGCATGAAAGAAATCAATGCCAAACATAGAGACATTATTTATGTTCAAACTATTGCACATAAACACTTAATTTTTTTTATGGTGGTGGCAGACGAGCGAACTTACGTGATATTAAGTGACAACTATCAGAATAGACCTCTGAAGTATCAGAGGTACAGCCAGATCTCTGGGTATATTAAGATAAGATTTGGACACTATGATAATATAAATAAAACAAAGGAAATCCTTTAAATCTGAAGAACATTAGTACTGCTGGCTGTGTAAAGCCTGCAAGTCTGTCAATTTTGTGATATTTTTTGAATAGTTGAAATGTTTTTTTTTCTCTCTATTTACAATTTGAAAATTTTCAAAATACCGAATTAATTAGAAAGAATTGGGGCTGCATTTGAGAAATGTGATCCGTAGATCATCATCATCATTCTCCTACTCTTATCCCAATTACTTGAAGTCGATATAATATGTACTCTTCTTTCATAGTACATATTGTAAAAGTTATTGGCAATAGTTTTATGACTGGCCGCCTGCCAGACGCCAACCCTCCTTGGGAATGTAATTGTTGACCAAACGGCATCAGATGGAGTTGGCCTAGGTTATTATAAGCCTTAGTCGTCTTTTACGACATCCACGAGCAAAGTAAGGGTTAGTAGTATTCGTAGCCGCTACCACACAGCTTAAATGTGATCTGTAGATCAACAGTCATAAGGTTAGACATTCGATTTTTTTTTTTTTTTATTACTTATGGTGGCAAACGAGCAAGCAGCACACCTAATGGTAAGTGTCACTGCCGCCCATGGACCTTTGCAATACCAAGGGTATAGCTAAGCCACTGCCTACCAATAAAATGCCCAAGCCCACCCAGTTGGGCTTCCGGCTCTCTCGCTCACAAAACGAAGCGCAATAGCACATTGCCATTACTCAGACGTCGATCTTTTACGAGAGTGTTGTACTACCCCGAACGGACCGGCCCGCGACAGTATATAGACAGAACGACAGTTATAGACAGAAAACTGTCAACAGCGTGGTCCTACCACTGTTAAAATTCAGAATTTCGAACAGACATAAGAAAGAATTATTGCGTAAGCTGAAACGGAGACTTTTCGCGCTCGTTCGGTCATATATAAGCTACTAACTATATAGATTACATATTCTCTAAGTACATAAAATGTTTAAGACTATTACGCTGAGAGATCAGAAATAAGTAATTTCATTTGTTGGCTCCAATCCAAATAGAAACTGTTCGACGCCAAATAAAAGTACTCTAACGTAATAGCTACTATCTAAATCCAAAGAGAAAATAGAATCACGAATTTTATATACACTTTGCATTATTTATTTACTGATTCGGGCGCTGTGTTTTTTTTTGTCCGTCACAATAATTTCAATGGCAATAAAGATTCGAGAAGGAATACTCTATATAAAACCCTATACTCACCAATCTGACCAGGGTGACATAATAAATCAATTGGTGGCCTATCGTTCTATTAGCTGCCATATAGTGGTACTTGCTCTCACTATTTATACTGATCACCAGTACAGAGCTGTGTGTATTGTCCTGCTCCCTTACTATGTAATCTGATGAAAGATATAAGTATCTAAATTTAAAATATAACTGCACTTTATACCTTTGCAATAGTTTTATGACCGGCCGCCTGCCAGACGTCGACCCTCCTTGGGACTGTAATTGTTGAGCAAACGGCATAAGATAGAGTTGGCTCAGATCGTTATAAAGCTCTTAGTCGTCTTTTACGACATCCACGAGCAAGTAAGGGTTGGTAGTATTCGAAGCCGCTACCACATAGCTTTATAAATATATTACAACTAGCAGACCTGGCCTCAGTGGTGGTTATACTAATAAATTGTAGCTTATATGAAACGTTTGTATGTTTAACATAGCGCCATCTATTAAATACTTACTCAATCCAGTCAACAGATACCGCCATCTGTTAGAATCATTTGGAGATAACAGATAATTGTGACTGTCCAATAATAAACAAATAATTTGCAATAAAATAATATTGCGACTATAAATTGAGATGGAAGCCATCCTATCTTTTAAGTTTGATCAAACTACACATACTTTGCAAAATTGATTAAAATCGGTTAAGTACTTTAGAAGTCGACGGACAAACAACGTGACGCGTAATTTATATATATTAAGATATATGCAAATTAGACACTTAAAACAGGTGCTACCTGTATGCCACTATCATAATCTGAACAATAGGTTCAATTCTTTTGTTTAATGTTCGTTTAACATTATTCCCTTTATCTACAATCTTCTTGGAAACCTTTTCAATTGTTTCAACCAAACTACTATAAAGTACTAGCAGTTGAGCTCAGCCTCTTAGGTCATACGTGGGAAATTGACTATATGCTACGCTGGTTAGGTGGGTTGGCACAGGCTCCTATTTCGAGTTTTTTTCCCTTTCACAGGTGTTTGTGTGTATTATATCCTTTAACCTTTTACGACACCCACGGGATCTATACGAATAATTCAAATGAGAAAAATGGAAAATATGTATATAATAGTATTTTCAAATCTTTGCACAAGTATTATATACAGGGTGGAAGGGGACCGTTCCCGAAAAGAAAAACAGGTAACCCTACTAGTCCTACTTGTAATGATAGGCTAGAAAAAAATCGATTCGGATGAAAAAAAAATTTTTTTCACCACGCTAGGTCGTTGAGCTCTTGAACATATGATCGTGAGTTTTGAATAGATTGCGTCTTTTCTCCTCTGAGTAAAGTTACGTATTTTTTATGGAATTATCGTTACATGACACTGTCCTAATACGATGGAATGTGAAAAAAACTTAAAATTCGTAGCGAAAAAAAATTTTTTTTTCGTGCGAAATGTTTTTTGTTCTAGCCTATCATTACAAGTAGGACTAGTAGGGTCACCTGTCTTTGTTTTTGGAAGCGGTCCACTTCTACCCTGTATATGTAATAAAAATATTTTTACGGTTTTCATCGGTGGAGGATGATCCTCCTGTGACCATGAATGAATACTGAAAATAGTTAGAAACATAGGGGAAGTAAAAACCGGCCAAATGCGGATCGGACTTGTATACCAAGGCTTCATACCATTATATAAAAAAACGGCAAAAAAATCACGTTTGTTGTATGGAATCTCCATTAAAAATTTATATTACTTTGTTTTTTAGTATTTGCTATTATAGCGGCAACAGAAATACATAATCTGTGAAAATGTCAACTGTCTATCACGGTTCATGAGACTCAGCCTGATGACAGACAGACGGATGGCATCCGCTGTTTTAGTAACAGGGTCCCATTTTACCCTTTGTATCATCATCTCAGCTCATACACGTCCCACTGTTGGGCTGGAGCCTCCTCCATAATGGGAGGGCAATTGATCTACTATAACCACGCTGGTCAGACGTGTTGGTGTAAGGTATTGTTTCGAGTTTGCCTTCTCTCGCTTTATATGATGCGTTGATATTATGCGTATGATGCGTATATGCGTATGATGTTATGCGTTTTATATCCCTTAGTCGTAATTGTATTCTTACTCCGTCACCACACGGACAACCCTTTGTACACTGAACCTTAAAAATGAAATACAAACGCGTTAAAATCCATAAAGATAGTTTTATTTCACATTATAATAGTGTATTGTATTCTTTCGGCATAATGTTGGATAACAAATCGTTGCATATTACGCGACCCACACAGATGCTACAAACCAATTGTTGGCTGTTTGGAATTCTAATGAGTGTCTTTGTGTTGGTAAAACTATATTTAGTCTTACATTGGTTAGTCTGATTTATACATTTTATATACGAAAATCTCTTTTAGAAAACACTTTCCATCTGATGACGGAGTAAGAATTCACCACAATACACAATTAACCACCTCTTTTTGTCCATAAATGTCTTGAAAGATGACTAAAGAATTTGTGCAAATAACATATTTGAAAGAGAAGGAAAACTCGAAATAAATACTTATACTAACATGTCTAACTAGAGTAGCTCATTTGTCCCATTGTGGAGGAGCTTAAAGTTTAGTATTAACTAGGATGGATGAAAGTATTGATTAGAACGGACGAAAAAAAGGAACCTATAGATGATAAGGTTGTACTATGCTATCGGCTACTTTTGGACACAGGTTACCCTATGATAGACCATTACGGCATATTCCCCAAGCTTGGTATACGATTTAACGACAGCGGTTGCTATTATAATTTTCTCTAGGGGTCCTGCTGCCTATTCTTCAAGTAAAAGTTAATATATAAAAATGCTATAACGGTATTAGTTATCATTATTTTACACCAGTAACTCTTTTGTTCTAACTGGTTTAGTCTAGAAATTATAATTTATTAAGCAATTTTACTTAATATATCTTTTAGTGAAAACACATTAACATAACCAGCTTTTGATATTTTGCCAGTCTTTATTTTTTATTAATCAATGAGAAGATACTATTCCGTGTGGTGACGGAGTAAGAATACCATTCACCATGTTTTAATATAATTATCTTTGAAATATTGTACGTTCATGGGCACTAGAGAAGACGAATATGCGTGATAATCTGTCAGTTTAGGTTCGTAATCCTTTTCGTATAGCGTCCAGAGACGTTCATACTTGAAATGCGTCCTCACTTGAACCCTCTATGTACACTACAAAATATATTTTTGTATAATTACGACATCGCATCATATTCACATCAGCACATCTCCGATGGTTCGGACATGTGGAAAGAATGCCGAACGAACGTCTGGTTAAGAAGATATACAATGCAAAAGTGGAAGGATGTAGGTACCGGGGGAGACCGAGACTAACTTACCTAGACCAGATTGGTCACGTACTGAAGGAAGGTGGAGTCAAGAGTCTCCGAAACCGGCGAGCGTGTATAAAGAGAATTATGAATATTGAGGTAGCGAGTGAAGCATGCAAGGATAGAGTTCTCTGGCACTCTGCGTGGCGTGATAATATGTATGTATGTATGCATGATGCCCGCGGATTTCTATTTGCTACCTATTGCTATAGCAGACCAGCGTATTGTATTACAACGCTGACACGTGTATATGTATACAATTATCCATCTACTTGATTGACGTCCACATTTAGACAAAGACATTCCCACTAGTTTGGGATAATGCTAAAGTAATCACGCTTAACAAATGGGTTATCAAATGCGGTTAGTATTATGAGTGCCCTAGGGGACCTGTTCCTATCTATTACATTGGTGTTGTTTCACCCGGTTTTCCCGACTCCAACAAGGTACAAGTACAAACAGGGTACAAGTAATGTAATATGAAATATTATATTATTTAAAATTTTAAATTAATGTAACTATTCTGTTCATGTCAGACTATTTACATAACATCATAAAATTCATCTCGCAGACGGCAAATTGCATAGCTGTCTGCAAATGAATACGAAATGAGGTACAAATGCGTTCTTGACTTTGAATGAATTAAATGTTTGCTTTATGTTCTATATTCTATAGAATTGTTAGAATACTGAAAGATAATACAAATAGATTTACGTAATCATCATCATCATCACAGCCCATAAATGACCCCCACTGTTGGGCTCCGGCCTCCTCCGTAATGGGAGGGAAATTAACCTACTATACCGCGCTGGTCAGACGTGTTGGTATATGGTTTTATTTCGAGTTTTCCTTCTCTTGCATAGATGTTATATTTATGTTGTATGGGTAATAAATCCTCTACTAATGGTACGAAGTATTCATATGAGAATAAAAATATTGAGAAATCCCTCTGTTTTGAAGCAGTTAAAAATAGTACATATCTAATTCATATCATTTGCCTGCCCTCATCCCACGCTAAGTGGGGTCGGCACAACATGTTCTTGCCTTCCACAATCTTCTATCAGCCGTCCTTTCTGCACTCACAATCTAATATCTAATTCTTGTTCTAATTAAATGTAAAAAATATAAGAGCTCCTGATAGAAACAGGCCATAGCTAATATGTAAACAGGATATTTAATTGTCACATATCTAGAACAAGTTTTACTTGCTAGTACACCGATAATAACTAATTAGTATTCTAAAAACAGCAATATACAATGTATTTGAAGCAACTCGGTCTAAATAATACGCAGTGCTCATATAAAATAGACCACGTTGTACAAATTGGTTGGACCATTAAACTGTTGGCTCATCGTATTCTTCACGTTTTCTTTTGCCTATGTATCATGATCATCCAGCTCTTATTCTAAATATTTGGGATGTCACAATATGTAAGCTTCTTCCATCGTACATATTGCAAAGGTTATTTATTGGCAATAGTTTTGTGACCGGCCACCTGCCTGACGTCAATACTCCTTGGAAATATAATTTTTGACCAAACGCTATCAGATGGAGTTGGCCTATAGTCCGTTTTTTAATCTCGGAGACTAAACTGATATTACGTGAGTGGTTAATTTGTGGATCGCACAAAATAATGTACTGTGTGGGAATCGAACTTGTAAGACTCGGCACGGTAGGTCGAAATCTTGACTACGACGCCACCTGTGCAGTCAATTCGATATCATATTAAGATATGCTGCAATATATAGCAAACTACATGGAGAGAACCCGAAGCCCGAATTTCTGGGTTGGGTTTTCATTTGCAGGCAGTGGTCTAGCTGTACCCAAAATCACATTGCAAAGATAAACGGCAGTAACACGTACCATCAGATGCGCTGCTTGCTCGTTTGCCACCATAAGCAATAAAAAAATCATCATCATCATCACAGCCCATAAATATCCCACTGTTGGGCTCGGGCCTCCTCCGTAACAGGAGGGAAATCAACCTACTATACCGCGCTGGTTAGACATGTTGGCATAGGGTTTTGTTTCAAGTTTTCCTTCTCTCGCATAGATGTTATATGCGTTTTATATGCCTTAGTCGTCTCGTACGATCACCCACGGGTAAGATATGGGGTGGTGAATAGTATTCTTACTCCGTCACCACACGGAAAAATAAAAAAAAAAATAAAGAAATATATAGTCTTAATTGTTAACGGTAAAATAAATAGTCTGTCATATAAGTTGCTGAGATTTGTAACGATGCGTCATAAGGAGCTTTTTCCTTCCTTGTTATCTTTTGGGAGTTGATATCGTTTGGGTTTTTATTGAGGATAAAGTCTCCGATGTTCCACTCTTTTAGATTTTAATCTAATATTGTTTGTTTTGGTTTTTATTTTTACATAAGGATAAATATTTTCAACTGACGTTCCTCTTTGGCAGGTTTTAATCAAAATTATATGTTATAACCATATAATCCTTACTAATATTATAAACGCGAAAGTAACTCTGTCTTTCTGTCGCTCTTTCACGCCGAAACTACTGAACCGATCTAAATGAAATTTGGTACACAGATAGTCTAAAACCTGACAAAGGACATAGGCTACTTTTTAATGTAAAAAAAAAGGTTGTAAAGGGGATGAAACGTTGGAAGAAATTATCGTCATTTTTAAAGCCAGAAGCTTGAAACTTACTTTTAGGCTATTGATTAGATATAAATAAATATGACATTAAAATTTCGTAAAAATATTACCCTTAAGGGGTGAAATAAAAATTAGGGGATGAAAAGCTTTAGGATAGTAACCTTTTACGCGGGCGAAGCCGTGGGCAGAAGCTAGTATCTTAATATGTTTTATATTCGGATGGAATATATTAACATCATTTTATTTATACAAAGACAATGCCCCGTAATAAGGAAAATATATTTGTATATATGTAGAGAGTTATTACCAACGTGTAGTTACCGGTCATATATCAAATACCCACTCGGAACAAATGAATGAATACATATTTTGGGAGTTTTAGGAGGAAAGGAAAAGTGTCATGTGGTGCTCTTGTGTTATATTCAATATCTTAGTGTTTTAACGTGTTATAGTAAGTAATTTTGATGGCTTTTTATGTAATTTGATGCGTAAAAAGTACTTAGATGTGTTTTCGTTTTCCACCAAAATTCCTAATAGATACTTTTAACGATGTGGCCATGGCACTGTTGAAGGCGGTGATTTGACTTACTGACGGATTAGGCTTAAATGTCTTGGTAAGCAAGCTATAAACTCCAAAAAAACAAAGTACCTGTTTTGCTTTATAAGCGTATTCGTAATTTCTTTTTTTTTATATGACTAAACTCTGCACTAAGTAAATAATCCTTGTTTTGCGTGGGACTTTATAAACATACAATTAATATTATGGATAGAAAATATGCGTAAGTGGAAGGATGAAGCTACCGAGGGAGATCGAGACTCACCTACCTAGACCAGATTGGTCACGTACTGAAGGAAGGTGGAGTCAAGAGTCTCCGAAACCGGCTAGCGTGTATGAAGAAAATTATGAATGTTGAGGAAGCTAGTGAAGTATGCAAGGATAGAGTTCTCTGGCACTATGTTCTCTCTGCCTACCCTGCAAGGGATATGGCGTGATGATATGTATGTATGTATGTATCATATAATCATTTCCATGTGACTACGGAGTAAGAATAGAAAGTGTCATCACCCCTTTTTTACTTGCGGGTGATCGTGAAACAACAACTAAGGGCAAGATGCGGATAACATCGCTATAAGGGAAGGATAACTCTAAATAAAACTCGATAGATTAACTCGTCTGACCAGCGTGGTATAATAGGTTTATTCTCTTCTAATATTGAAGGATGATTGAGCCCACCATTGGAAGATATATGAGATGAGGATATGATGATATAATTATAAATTTATTGGTTAAATAAACATTTATAAGCTATTCGTGACTTCATGATTTATTATATATTACAAGTGTCAACATAATGAATTAAGATGTTTACGCGAGTATTAATTACATTTACTGTTAAGAGACATGAAATTTTATTAAATAGGGAATATTTTTATCCGTGTGGTGACGGAGTAAGAATACAATTTACCACCCCCTATCTTACCCGTGGGTGATCGTAAGAGACGACTAAGGGATATAAAATGCATATAACATCTATGCAAGAGATGGAAAACTCGAAACAAAACCCTATACCAACACGTCTGAACAGCGCGGTATAGTAGGTTAATTTCCCTCCCATTACGGAGGAGGCCCGAGCCCAACAGTAGGACATATATGAGCTGAGCTGATGATGTAGACCTTATTAAGAGATCTCATGTTCTTCTTGATGTGCCATTTCCTAATGAAAGTTATATTATACATATATAGAATCTGTTTTTTTCGAGGTTGAGATAAGATGTACATTGTACATACTTTCATATAACAGATCTAAATAAAAATTAAAAATATTTTAACATACAAAGCTACTATTTTTTTTTTATTTCGATGGTACTGATTATGACTTTTCTCATGTTTTTTTTTATTTTTTTATTGCTTATGGTGGCAAACGAGCAAGCAGCACACCTGATGGTAAGTATCACTGCCGCTCATGGACCTTTGCTATACCAGGGTATAGCTAGGCCGCTGCCTACCATTACAATCCCCAAACCCACCCAGTTGGGCTACCGGCTCTCCCGCTCACCGAACGAAGCGCAATAGCACATTGCTATAACTCAGACATCGATCTTCTGCGAGAGTGTGGTACTACCCCGGACGGACCGGCCCGCGGATGTAGACAGGGATCTGTCAACAGCGTGGTCCTAACACTATTAAATTCTTGTTGATGTATTTAACTGTACTAAACCCACATTTAAAGCTCAGTTAATAATAACCATAAAGAAAGGCAAATGACAAGCAAATAATTTGTAATCAAATGTAATATTGTACAAATTACTGAAATTTTGCATTTAATATGCTTGATTATTTATAAAAACCCGATTACGAAGCGAAAAATTATGTCACAAGCGGGATTCGAACCCACACCTATTGGAAATCCGTCCCAATCGCGCTGCCACTTACACCATCGTGAACTATTGAAGGATATTCAATTCTCGCATCGTATCATATTTACATCTTTAAGGTGACGTGCGCCATCTACCCGACAATGTTTACACATACATACATACATATCATCACGCCATATCCCTTGCAGGGTAGGCAGAGAGAACAGAGTGCCAGAGAACTCTATCTCTACATACTTCACTCGCTTCCTCAACATTCATAATTCTCTTCATACATGCCCGCCGGTTTCGGAGACTCTTGACTCCACCTTCCTTCAGTACATGACCGATCTGGTCTAGGTAGGTTAGTCTCGGTCTCCCTCGGTACCTACATCCTCTTCATACCTACTCGCTCTCTTACGTCGTCGTTATGAATGCGATCGGTCAGCCTAACTCCACAGATTTTCCGCAGAGATCGCATTTCGACCGCATTAATTTTACTTTCATACTCTTTTCTGCATACCCAACTCTCGCTTCCATACAGTAATGTTGGGACAAGCACTGCGTTATGTATTGCTACACGTGCCTTCTGGCTGAGGTGGTGGCTGCCGAGAAGTTGCCCCAACGCTCCGTTCACTCTATTTCCCGCATTCACTTTTCTTACAATCTTCTTTACACATTGTATGGGCTTAATACTTCAAACTTTGCAGTTAGAATTGTATTAGACGAAGACACGACCTTGTTATTCAAATTACTGAAATTTAGCATTTAATATGCTTGATTATTTATAAAAACCCGATTACTACTGTAATATTGTATTTTTTTATATTTAATTTGTAGTACATTCGCTTGTCTTAAACTTATCCTGATTAAACAGGGAAACCTATTATTAGCCATACAATACTTGTAGAACACTAATTATGTAATATATTATATGTATCGTTGTTGGTTTTCTAAAGAAATAAAAAAAAAAAGTGTGTGTGTGTACTTATGTACACGCGTTAGAAATTATACTTCTTTGGCGTAACAAGATGATAATCTTTTCAAAAATTTTATCTTTCGCCTTATTCTACGTTTGTAGAAAAAAACGACACTAACAATAGAAAAAAGGTATTTAATACATTGAAAGTTTTATTGTAACGCATTACCTAGTTAAAAAACTAAAATGTTGACTATAGCTAACTTCAAGGGGGCGGTTTTTCGTGACGGTGTGCGCGCGCATCGTAAAAATTTACTCTCATAATTTTTCTCTAACGCGCCAAAACAAGTATAACTTCAATAAAATTACATTTTATAGTTATAAAAACGTGGCCACGTATGAATCGATCTCGGTTACCAAGGGTCTCCCACCAAAGTACAAGGTTTATATAAAACTTAAATACGTTCTTAAAAAAAAAACATATTTCCTGTATGTACAAAGTAGTTATATTTCCTTTGTACTTTATGTACTATTTATTGGAGGTTATTTATCGTATTAAAAGTCCATAGATCTTATATTTTTCCATAATGATTGTTTGGTATTATATATTCATCACGAAATGGTTGTACAAGGCTTTGAGCACACAAATACAAATAAAAGAGCAACGGCATTGCTCCATGTACCATTTACACCAACCGGGCGGCTTAAAATTTGTTCCGTTATAACGCAGGGTCACTATCCGACTGTTTGTTTAAGAATTTTTACATTTTTAAAGTGATACTTTTTATTAGAGGCGTTTTGATATTCTTTTTTTTTTCCTTAACACACTACCCCGCACTAAGGAAATAATCCTCGTATTGCGGGGGACTTTATAAACATATAATTAACGTAGACAGATTACGCCCAAACTCAGAATTAGTTTATGGATTGCAGAAAGTATTGTCCTGCATAGGAATCGAACCCATGGTGTTTGCACGGGAGGTCTGTATCTTAACCACTACGTCATATGTACAATCTGCATTCTGATCTTTGTGGTTGAAATATGGCGGGGATGAACTCTGTCGGTTAAAATGGAAGAATTCAATTGCCTTTGAGTATCAGCGAAGACTGGAACATACGCTCTTCCCGCTTTTGCCCGTGGATGTCGTGAAAGGCGATTAAGGGACATAATATACTGACGTTGTCTATACGAGAGAAGAAAAAATCTCGAAATAAAACTGTGTAGATCTATTTATCTCCTATTATAGCCAACGCTTAAATCCAGCAGTGGCACGTATATTATACGAGTATATTCGTCTACCATCCCAAATATTGCAAAAGTAATTGGCAATAGTTTTATGACCGGCCGCTTGCCTGTTATCAACCCTCCTAGAGAATGTAATTGTTGACCAAAATGCATCAGGTGGAGTTCGCGTAAACATACAGTTAATTGACATATGTGTTCAGGTTTTTAACAAAATACCACCTGATGATAAGTTCCAATATTGCCCTATGGTGAACCAGTATACCTTTATGTATAATCATATGGGAACACTGTTCCTGGCTAATTATTCTATTTCCTTGCCGCATTATAAATATAAGGCAAAACGTTTATATAGGGACTAATGCGATGTCTAAATGGTTTCTTTGCAATGCCTTATTACGTCCGAAAGTTATATTTCGAACATTCGATTTTTTTTGATTTAATCTTTTATTTTATTCTTTAATAATCTTTTATCACAACGGAAGCGGAAATGGTTACAGACTATTGTATTCTTACTCCCGTCATCACACGAATAACAGTATTAGCAGAGAGGATTATTTTAATCATATTAATTTGAAATAATAACGGAATCCGGGATTCCGTTATTATTTCATATCATTAAATTATGTTTTTTAATACGATATTTAACATAGGAATGTCTAATAGAATACGAGCTGAAGGAATTTGTTTCCGTAACATTAGCAAGGCTATTTAGTACGTAATTGCAATTGTAATCGCGAGGAACTGTCATTTTTAAGTTGTGTCAGATTTTGGGTAGCTTTTTAATTTTATTTTGTTGACTAATTTCTTGGATTTTGAAATTAGAAATAGTGAAATTCCTTTTTGTTGTAGACGGTTGTCGTAAATTCGAGAAATAGATTTTAGCTTTTTGTTACAAAGACATTTGAAGATACGTTTTCGAAATGAACTATGGCTGTTGAATAAAAATTCGTAGTTGTTGTTTGCGCTAATCAAAAGCAAAACTTGGCGACCTCGTTTATAAGCTATATCGTGAAGCACAAAGTCACTATTATTGTACGTGCTAAGTTTATAGAACTGAGTAGTAGTGAATTAAAAAAAAATAAGAAATTTGCTGTCTTATTTTATAGATCCATATTCGGTTTTAATGTGCATCACTAGAATTCTAATGGTATTTTTTAATTGAATTGAATGTTTTATAAAATCCTTGAAGCAGTGATATCAATTGTTGATTGTTCGTATTCAAGGAATAGATTATACATTTTTAATCTTCTATCTCATTTGGAGTAAAATTTTATGATTCGTTTGTAACCTGATGATAATTATAGAAAATTTAAATTATCGCAATCATTACTATCTTTCAGTGTGACTATAGAATAATGCTTCACCATCCCTTCCTTTCTTTCGAGTATTAATATATATTATTCTCTTGGTGATCCATCAGTCAGTTTTGATTTCCACGTGGAAGCATACTATGTTTCTTAGCATGCCAATACACGTGGAACTAAGTTTCTTATTTGAGGTCCTGGTATTTAAAGACTAAAAAAAATAACAATTATTAAAAATACATGTGTTGAAAATGCTATAAAAATATAAAATTTGTAAATGTACTTTCACGGATTTTGTCTCGCTTAATCGGGTTGAGAGCTCTCATCGCTCAGCCAACAGTCCAGGTAAAGTTGTCACAGCCATCTGCGGCTAACAACTAAATCAACCAACAAAAAATCGGTTTTTATCGCGTCTCGTATCGGTTTGATTTAAAATTTTTTGACGTTTCGAAAACTTTTTATCCTTTATATCCATGGACTTAAGGTCCAAGTTCAGTCATCGTTATTACAAAGATTTATTTTTAGTCTAGAATTATTTTATATCGTAATTTATAGAATAATTTTATTTGATACTCGCGTAAACAATAGAAATCGTTATGCGATAAAAAATATTATAAGTTTTACCAGCCCTAGCTGTGGCATGCGTTTTTTTAAACTAAGTTAAAGGAACAGGAAACGATATGGTAACCTTAAATCTATATAGTTCCTTATCCATATGTTTAAACTGCATATTATACACATGCTAAATATACATATGCATATGTATATTTTAGTTCAAGATTATGTATATATGTATGCATATGAAAATCAATAAGTCACGATGCTTCTGATTATGTAGACGTTATATAGTCAAGTTTACATACAAATGTTATCACTGCATTAAGTCCGGGAGTTAAATAATTTGCTTTCTATACCACTATCTATTTAGATAAGGATAAGATAATATAATCTATTTAGATAATAATCTATTTAATTATGATCTACATTACTACATGGAAGAGTTGGGTATGCAGAAAAGAGCATGAAAGCAAAATTAATGCGGTCGAAATGCGATCTCTACGGAAAATCTGTGGAGTTAGGCTGACCGACCGCATTTGCAACGACGACGTAAGAGAGCGAGTAGGTATGAAAGAGAGTATTGATGTAAAGATGCGAAAGGGAATGCTCCGATGGTTCGGACATGTGGAAAGAATGCCGAACGAACGTCTGGTTAAGAAGATATACAATGCGAAAGTGGAAGGATGTATGTACCGGGGGAGACCGAGACTCACCTACCTAGACCAGATTGGTCACGTGCTGAAAGAAGGTGGAGTCAAGAGTCTCCGAAACCGGTGAGCGTGTATGAAGAGAATTATGAATGTTGAAGAAGCGAGTGAAGTATGCAGGGATAGAGTTCTCTGGCACTCTGTTCTCTCTGCCTACCCTGCAAGAGATATGGCGTGATGATATGTATGTATGTATGTATCTATTTAGACATACATAGTAGGCAATATCGTTAAGGCAAACCGCTGTTCGAGTTACTCAGTATTTACGTGACGTCGTCCGATCTAATCCTTATAACGACCTGGGCCAACTCCATCTGATGCCGTTTGGTCAACAATTACATTCCCATGGGTTGTTGTCTACGAGTGAGCACTGGGCGAGATATGAAGCCTCACCTGCCCTGCAGTTGCTCTATTATGCGATCATATAATAAACCGCTAATAAAAAAAGTAGAAGCTCGCTATACTCGTAGTTATATTGCAGTTATAAAAGAAAGTCGTTAAAGACGAGAATGTGAATGGTAATTTGGTTACCTTACGCCTATATAGCTAAGTTTGTATAGAGGCTGGCGGATTCTATTGGGTGTTCCAGTCTTATGTGTATATCATTAGTCAGTTCGTAAATTGGTGTTTTAAATTAGTATTATTTATTTTATTATATTATTTATTTAATCATTGGGAGACCGAGACTAACCTACCTAGACCAGATCGGTCATGTACTGAAGGAAGGTGGAGTCAAGAGTCTCCGAAACCGGCGAGCGTGTATGAAGAGAATTATGAATGTTGAGGAAGCGAGTGAAGTATGCAAAGATAGAGTTCTCTGGCACTCTGTTCTCTCTGCCTACCCTGCAAGGCATATGGCGTGTTGATATGTATGTATGTAAATTAGTATTAGCATTTCAATAGGTAATTCCTCACTGTCGACTAGAAGTCTAACTAGTCAGACGGGCTGGCATATAGTTTTATTCCAAGATTTTCTTCTCTTACATCCATGTTATCTGCGTTATCTCTTAGTCGATTTTTAGGAAGGAAAGAGTGTGGTAAATTGTATTCTTACTCCGTCACCAAACGGACAAAAATAATCAATAATTTTGAAAAATGTATGCCTAAACGAAGTAAATTTAAACGAAAACGTAGATTGTATGTTATATTCATATATGCGTAAAGGATACGGGATCGAATCAACTTTAGTCAAAGGTTAAGTGCACACACAAAAACATGTCTGTTGCAGTAATATCAATGATAATTTTATACAGATGTAATTAGTAGGTTTTTTTTTACTTTAAAATGAATTCCTGTAATCTTGATAGATATAAGCGGTTTTTTTCCCTCTTTAAAGTTTTATAATTGGTCTGATATTAGTGCAAAAACAAGATCAGATGAAAAAGAGACCAGTTGATTGTGTAAAAGACACGATGAATTGAGTAAGTTTTTTTTAGGGTAGTTACGAAGACTTGGAATTTAAATTTATTATGGAAACTTTAATTCATTTTGTTGTAATTAAAGTTTAATAAATGTATTCTTTACTGTAAATAGGAGATAAGCATTTTTGTTTTTAAGAATATCACCAGGGAGACTATTTAGTTTTAAATCAATTATTTCACTGGCGAGAACCAAACGCCACAATTAAATTGGTGTAAACTATCGGAAGTCAACTCACACATAAGAATATTTCATTGACTTTTAACTGAATGAACAGAAAAGCTTGTGAAACCGCAAAAATGTAATTCGTAAAATTCTCTTAAAAATAATTGTACAGAACACTGAACTCTATAATTCCTAACTATCTTTATTTCAGGTCATATATGTCTCACTAATGGGGTCGTGTCTCCTTCACAGTAGGATGGAAATTGATTTACTACTTCACGCTGATCAGACGTAGTGGTATAGGGTTTTATTTTGAGTTTTCTTTCTTTTGCAGTGATATTATATGCTTGAATCCCTCAGTCACCTTTCACAATCACGAAAGCAAGGGTAAAAAGTTATCATAATACATTAATATTATGATAACTTTACAAGCAGCATATATAAATGATACCAATAACTGTATCAACCCTTTATAGCACTAGCGAATCTCTGACATTCATGAACCGTCTACGAATTCAAAAATTTGACATGCGAAATACAAATTCGGGCAGATCCAAATTTCAAGCGCACTTTAAAAGGCGTAGAGGCATTGTCGCTAATAGTTTTTAATAGATGTTTTTGCGCAAAGAATGGGGTTGATCAAACACTCTTACATATCACTCTATTGTCAAAAGTGCAAGAGGTATATAAAGTTACTGTTCTTAGAAACACATTATTGCAATTTTGTTTATGCACTCCTCGAAATTAAACCCAAAATGACCTGAAACTATTTTTTTAGTAAATAAATCAAAAATTAGGAATGTTTAAAAGAAATTCTCAGCAATAATTAATAAATCTTGCTGACTTTCGAGTCTTTTCACTAACTTTCTGTTGACCTTTGTTATTAAAATGCCATTAAATCTACAAACAAAAGGATATCTCGTTTGACAAAACATTTATTTAACTTGAAAGCAAAACTTATTGAGCTTTGAGATTGTGACTTAGCACTTGATCTTTAACTATTATTTATTTAATAGAGCGGTCCATTGATTTGACATGCTGAAAATAATTTATTTATATTTCCTCTTAACAAAAACTTAATTTGTATGATTTCTTTATTTTTATTCATGTTAAATAAATACCTGTTTATAATATATACTTTTTTACGTGATTGTAATTTACCATCTTTTTTCTTGCCCGTTGATATTGTAAAAGACGACTAAGAGATATAACATGCATATAACATCTATCGTTAGTTTTAGGACCACAGTGTTGACAGTTCTCTGTCTACAGCCACGGGCCGGTCCGTCCGCGGTAGTACCACACTCTCGCGGAAGATCGACGTCTGAGTAATGGCAATGTGCTATTGCGCTTCGTACGGTGAACGATAGAGCCGGAATTACAACTGGCGGAAGCCCAGCTCGTTTGCATCATAAGCAATAAAATATGTGCAAAAGCATTATTATACCTACCAACTTCTCTGACCAGCGTGGTGTAAGTCAGCCATTGATTGGCATTCGCAAAAAAAACGATAAGTGCCTTGGCAAAACGATGGCTGCTTGTAGATTTAAGCACATCGTGTTTTCGTTTTACAAACAGTTACATGTGGCATGTTCTCGCGTGGGTTAACTATCCAGTTTGTTTGTATTGGCTCAAGACGGACTAACCAAAAATATCATACACTCCTATAATAATCCGTCACCCGCAGAGAGGCTGACCGCGTGAGGGCGACACCCCGGTAGTTAGCAGTGGCGTCGACGGTGGATGGTACCCTAAAGGATAAACCGCCGAGCTGACCACGGATGGCAAGGAAGCGGTACCAGTGGCCGATCTAATGGCGATGGGAAGGGAATACGGGGGGTTATGGGGCCACCCTTCCGTTGCCCCGGACGGAACGGGCGACGTATGTCCGGGCCATAGCCTAACCAATAAAAAAGGTGCCGCAATTGACGTCAAAAGTTGTATTATGTGCGAAATCGTACCCATATACATAAAAATGTACCCAATAATGCCTGAAGGTGCACAAAATAACGTGCATGCTGTGATATACAGTCGTATTAAGCGTGAAGGTATTACAAGGGTTTCAAAGAGCTTGTATGATCTTAGTGGTCTTTTATAGCCTCAAATGAAGGAAGAAAATTTAATTTAATTTTATTTGTTAACAGATGGGAGCAGGCGCGACCGGGCCAGGTGGCAGACGTGCTTTAGAATTAATATTGAGTGGCGGTCTCAAGTCTCTGGCGAGGCCCGCGAAACCAGTGCGTCGGGCCGCCTCAAGGGATTCTGTGCTGTCGCAGCCGCAGCCTTTACTCGAAGGTAATATAATCAAGAACTTTTTTTTGGGGGTGGGCTACGGTCGGCACACTCCTCGCATCACTCCGTCCGGGGCGATAGAGGGGCGTAAGCGCGAACACCCGTAACCCACCCGTGAACCTCGCCTTCGACGTTGGACCGGCCATATAATCAAGAACTTGACTTTGTTATTTATATTTAAATTTGTGTGATTGCGGATTGAAAACAACCTTTCTGACCAACGTTTGATATTAAGTTTTTGAAGTGAAAACTTCTTTAGGCGCGTTGAGCGTTTTTGGAGGGGAAAAACTTATAGGTTCGCATCACCGACATGCTAATATATCTATAGCTATGTGAAAACTTCTTTAGGCGCGTTGAGCGTTTTTGGAGGGGAAAACTTATAGGTTCGCGTCACCGACATGCTAATGCTAATAGTATATCTATAGCTATATGAAAACTTCTTTAGGCGCGTTGGGCGTTTTTGGAGGGGAAAAACTTATAGGTTCGCGTCACCGACATGCTAATGCTAATAGTATATCTATAGCTATATGAAAACTTCTTTAGGCGCGTTGGGCGTTTTCGGAGGGGAAAACTTATAGATTCGCGTCACCGACATGCTAATGCTAATAATATATCTATAGCTATATGAAAACTTCTTTAGGCGCTTTGGGCGTTTTTGGAGGGGAAAAACTTATAGGTTCGCGTCACCGACATGCTAATGCTAATAGTATATCTATAGCTATATGAAAACTTCTTTAGGCGCGTTGGGCGTTTTTGGAGGGGAAAAACTTATAGGTTCGCGTCACGGACATGCTAATGCTAATAGTATATCTATAGCTATGAGTAGTCAGACTGGCGCACGCGCAGTGGCCTGTGTATACGTATACACTAATACGTTAAATATCTCTGACTGTATCATGTGCGCGTTGGACGTCTGGATGGCTATAATTTCATGAGTTCACGTCACCAACATGATATAATAGCAGTACATTTATATTCGTAAGTGGACCGTGTTGTACAAGTAAGGTTAAATTGGCAACGTGGACAGTTCAGAGTTTTTATTTAAGTGGTTTTATAGTTTGGATGTTATTGTAATCGTTTAATTAAAGGATTACTGTTCAATATAAAAGTGAGTATTGAACATTTTAATGTTTTTATATAGATAAATGAATAATGAAAATAAAGAATTTATTTTCAAATATTTTCAATATTCATATCAATATTTGCATTTAAAGGTATGGCATTATTTATTTTTAATTGTATTTTTAATATTTAACCTTTATGTCATGAAATGAGTATCATTGTGGTTTAAAGGTTATCTTACTAGCGTGGTAAAACCGATTCCTAGATGTTCGATAATATTTTATATTTTTATATAAAAATTAGAAAATTATTATTATTCTTAAGTTAATAGTTTTCACTTCTATCGGCAGTCCCCATGACTGCCTGTTGTTTTTTTTCTTTTCATTATGACGGAGCTTCGTACTAATACGCCAGAAAGATTAAATGTAACTATTTGGCTTTGCTTTTTTGTTTTTCGTCGTTACGTTCTTGAAAACAAATTGTGAAGTTCTTTGTTGCTACAGGTTGTTGCTCAATTTTATTCATACTCCATCAGCACACGGAAAAGTCGAGTCTTATTAATTGTGCCTTTTAAAAACATAGAATAATTAGAAATACTAGCCCTGAAGTATCGTTTTTGACTGTATATCTTACTGCATTATTGCTTTTTTTTAGATTACATGTTGATTACTACACTGTAAACTTTTTTAGAATGTGAGGAAAATTAGTGTATTATAGTCACGTTGTTTAGAGGTCTTAGCGTATGGTTACGATCTACTTCTCTTGCAGTAATATTTATTCTTTTTTTAAAAAGGTACCACCTTGCACTAAGGAAATAATCCTTTTATTGCGGGAGGTTTTACAGAAATATAATTAACGTAGACAAATTACATCTAGACTCAAAACAACACTTTGTGGATCACACAAATTGTTATCCTGCGTAGGAATCGAAGCCATCGCGCTGGCACGAAAGGTCGGTATTTTAACCACTTCGACATCTGTGCAGTCAATCTAGTTTAATTAAGTTTTTAAATCTATTCTAGTCTAGTTAAGTCTTGTCGTTTCTAACGGAAGGCAAGATTGTTACTATGATTTTATTAGTGGTAGGACTACGCTGTTGACAGTTCTCTGTCTACAGCCGCGGGCCGGTCCGTCCGGGGTAGTACTATACTCTCGCAGAAGGTCGACATCTGAGTAATGAGAATGTGCTATTGCGCTTCGTTCGGTGAAAGAGCCGGAAGCCCAATTGGGTGGGTTTGGGGGTTTGTATTGGTAGGCAGCGGCCTAGTTATACCCTTGGTATTGCAAAGGTCCATGGTTGGCAGTGACACTTACCATCAGGTGTGCTGCTTGCTCGTTTGCCACCAGTAACAATAAAAAAAAAACAATAATCAATTTTTATTCCGTTACCAAGCGTAGCATTTATTATTTTGCCTATCGGTAAATTATAGTATCAAGAATGAACAAACAAGCGAAGGCTTTTATAACATTTATTTTCCGTTATCTGCTCAATTATTTAAGTATTCCCTAACTCAAGAAGCTTATTGCGCAATAAAACGTGAACTAAAAGCATTCTTTGCGTTTTTCGTTAATTGGAAAACTGATTTATGCGACAGCGTGGAACCGTTTATACAGAGCTCGCATGCGAAAGAAGAACACATAAATTTTCTAGCATACCAATTCTGTATTAGTTTATTTCTTGCTTGGATATTTCCACCTATACTTTTTATGCTAAAGTGCTGTGTAGTGGAAGCTACGAATACTACTATCATTAACATTGCTCGTGAATGTTAAAGACGAGTAAAATTTTAACATGGACCTAGGTCAACCCCATCTGCCACCGAAGGCAAAGATCGAGTGGTGGCCCGCTCGCACGGCGAAGAGAGGAGTTTGCTTGGTGGGTCTATGGGGTCACGCGCCGTCTCTTCCGTCACCCCGGGCCGATTTGGCGGGGCGAGACGCATCCATAGACCACCGCAAAAAAAAAGATCAACTCCATTTGATGCTCCCTGGTCAACAATTACATTCTTAAGCAAGGTTGACATCAGCTAGGCAATCAGTCATAAAACTATTGTCAAAAATTTTGCTTAAGTACCTCATCATCATTATCATCATCTCAGCTCATATATGTCCCACTGTTGGGCTCGAGCCTCCTCCATAATGGGAGGGTAATTGACCTACTATATCACGCTGTTCAGACGTGTTGGTATAGGATTTTGTTTCTTGGTTTCATTAGACGTCTCATACGATCACCCACGGGTAAGATAGCGGGTGGTGAATTGTATTCTTACTCCGTCACCACACGGATAAGTGCTTAAGTAACTTTTTTAATTTATTTATTTTATTATGGAAGAAAAATACATATTGCATCGACCCCAAATAAAAGCAGGATGATGATGATGAAATTTTGGAATCAGCTTATAATCTAGATAATTGTATATGCCGATTATTAATCTTTTTTTTTTTTTTTTTTTTTTTATTGCCGGTGGTGGCAAACGAGCCAGCAGCACACCTGATGGTAAGTGACACTGCCGCTCATGGACTCTTGCAATACCAGGGCATAGCTAGGCCGCTGCCTACCGTGAAGAAAGTGCTCTTCTTAAACCTCGTTTAAAAAAGGACATGTCATAGCGCTCGGGAAACACAGCAGCAGGTAGTTCGTTCCAGATCTTGCATGTACGTGGGAGAAACGAACGTTGAAAACGTACAGTTGACGTCTGTATCGTTTCCAGGTGGAATGGATGAACCCTGCTGCGGTGTCGAGTGGTACGGTGATAAAATGGTGACGGTGGTACCAAGTCAAACAGTTCCTCAGAGCACTCCCCGTGAAAGAGCCTGTAGAGTACACAGAGAGACCCAAAGTCTCTCCGGCTCCCCAATGACTCCAGTCCTTCCGTGAGATTGGGATCACCGACGATTCGAACAGCACGTCTTTGCAGGGAGTCAAATGGGTCTAGCTGATATTTGGGCGCGCCTGCCCAGAGATGTGAGCAGTACTCCACATGAGGGCGGACTTGTGCTTTATATAGCACAAGACGTTGTCTCGGTGTGAAGTATCGCCTGGCTCTGTTCAGGACGCCCAGCTTTCTACTTGCCAATTTGGCTTTGTCCTCCAAATGACTCCCAAACTGGACTTTGCTTGATAGTTCGACGCCGAGGATCCCAATACTCTCGGAAATTTGGAGAGTTACTCCTTGGAACTGAGGCGCCATGACGAAGGGGTCCTTTTTTGCAGTGAACGCGCAAACTTGTGTCTTAGTGGGATTGAACTGGACTAAGTTCCGTTCACCCCATTCGGAGGCCCGCCCCAGAGAGCGCTCGACTTCAGACACAAGTTGAGTCCTTCTTTCCTGTAATATATTCCGAGGGATATTCTGATGCTCGGTATACCGCTCGTCACCCGTGCTGTCATCCGCATAGCAATGCATACTCTTTATAGAGAGCATGTCATTGATATGCAGGATAAACAACGTCGGGGAGAGCACCGAGCCCTGTGGTACACCAGCGTTAATGGTCATGGTATCGGAGCAAGAGCCATCGACGACGACTCTTATACTCCGACCATCCAGAAAGCTGGCGATCCATTTACAGAGTCCCTCGGGGATTCCATAAGACGGTAGCTTCGATAGAAGGGCTCCGTGCCAGACCCTATCGAACGCCTTTGCGATATCTAGGCCGAATGCTAGCGCCTCACCCTTGCCCTCCAAAGCCTCTGCCCAACGGTGTGTAAGGTACACAAGAAGATCACCAGCCGATCGACCATGTCGAAAGCCGTATTGGCGATCACTGATCAGCTGGTGATCCTCAAGGTACTGCAGAAGCTGGCGGTTTATGATTTTCTCCATTACTTTGGAGAGCAAGGATGTTATCGCAATCGGCCTGTAATTCGATGGGTCCGACCGTTCTCCCTTTTTAGGGATCGGGTGGACTTGAGCTACCTTCCACGAAGATGGAACCCTATTAGTATCGTAGGAAAGACGGTATAGGCGCGTGAGGACGGGGGTTAACTCAGGGGCGCACGTCTTTAAGACCACTGCAGGGATGCCATCCGGCCCACTCGACTTATGGACGTCTAAAAGCCGCAGCTCTCGCCTGACCGCACGCTGTGAGATACGGATTTCAGGTAGAGAGCTATCACACCGCGGTATGGTAGGTGGTGTGGCAGCTCCCGCATCCAAAGTCGAGTTACAGGCAAAGAATTGACCTAAAAGATCGGCCTTCTCCTTTGCGCTGTAGGCCAGACTGCTATCGCTTTTCTGGTAGTATCTATAAATATATAAATAGATTATCATTCTCCTACTCTTATCCCAATTACTTGGGGTTGATTCAATATGTACTCCTCTTTCATAGTACATATAGTAGAAGTTATTGACAATAGTTTTATGATTGGCCGCCTGCCAGACGTCAACCCTCCTTGGGAATGTAATTATTGACCAAACGGCTTCAAATTGAGTTGGCCCAGGTCTTCATAAGGCTCTCTTAGTCGTCTTTTACAACATCCACGAGCAAAGTATGGGTTGGTAGTATTCGTATCCGCTACCACACGAAACACTCAGATAGTAGCTAAAGTGCCACCGAAGACAAAGATCGGGTACCGGTGACCCGCTCGCACGGCGAAGAGAGGTGTTTGCAGGGTGGGTCCATGGGGTTGCGTGCCGCCTCTTCTGTCGCCCCGGACGATTTGTCGGGGCGCGACCACATCCATGGTCCACCTTGCGGGAAAAAAAAAAGATAGTAGCTAAAGTATTAATTTTGTATACAAACACAATGGCTATGATACATGCCAAACAAAATTGTTAATGACATCATCGATAATAGCTTTGACATTATTTATTAAAGTAATCACGTCAAACAATGTTGATTATTTAAATGATAATCGTGTTGTATTGATTCCGTGCATGTTTCATTAAAGGACGTACTTGTTTAAGACGCGTTTACACTATCGAACTAATTAATAATAATAATAATTTATTGCCTTTTCAAATCTAAAACTAAAAACAGGCAATCATAATAAAAGAAAATTAAAATTATAGGGGGAAAATGATTGGCTCAGCTTCTGCTGTCACTAGTACAGCGTTGATTTTTAGGTATCCCTGTGTATATATTGTACTGTGTGTGTTCGTGTGCGTGTGCGTATGTGTGTGTGTGTGTGTGTGTATTTAAGAACTTACTGAGTCAAAACACTGTGATTTTGACTTAGTGGTATTTTTAATTGTGGTCAACTTATTTTAAGTCTGGCGAATTGCCTAAGATAATGTATCCTCCTTTTCGTTCCTGTGGATCGCGTATAAGACGACTAGTAAGCAGATTATGTCACTGCAGGAAAGAGGAAAATTCAATACAAACCCAACGCTTTACGTCTGACCAGCGTGCTAATAATAATATCTCTTTCATTTTGACGTAAAGTTGTTTTTTAAGAAGTAACTGCTATGCCCGTTTCCACAATTTTAGGTGATAGGTATCACCTAAATAACTGACACTACATTAAAGGTTTTTTTTATGTTAATTGAAGTTGAATATATTTAATAAATTGACCGATTAGACGCGCAGTATTGATTTTATACGTGACGTTATATTGTCCTAGATGTCACCTAATATTTATGGGTTTTTGGTGAAAAACCTATATTACATTAGTTTTATAAAGCATGGTCGCTAAGGGAATACTCTTGAAAGCATTAGCGGTAATAATCCAATTGACCTAAAATGGATCTCTGCCCTCGGCCTGTATTGATGTTTGTAAGGCGGGCGCAACCCACGCAATACTGGGCTCTTATTCGCTGTGACCACGCAAACAGGGACTTCGAACACTTTTCGATATATTTGTGAAAGCAATGTGAAATTACATTCACTATGAAATCTGGCCATCATTGATGTAACGAATAAGAGACGCGCTTAGTATTTGCGATTCGTACTTTTCACCAACTTAGAATTTTTTGAAGTGAAACTTCTTTAGAATCGTTGTGATTTGAAACTCGATGAAACGAAAAAATAAGTCCATAGGGACACAAACACATTAAATGTATAGGATTCAGCCGGCGAGAGAATGAGATAGAACACATTAGACGTTCTCGGTCTCCTCTTTGTGCGAATCTTCGTAGCATCCCCACTATCTGACCCCCCACTAGAGAGATAGAGAGAGAGATAGATATATAGAGAGAGAGAGAGATAGATATATATATATAGAGAGACAGAGATATATATAGAGAGAGAGAGAGATATAGAGAGAGAGAGAGAGAGAGAGAGATATAGAGAGACAGAGATATATAGAGAGAGAGAGAGAGAGTACACGCTATTGGTTGATATATGTAAAATAGTTGAAGTTTCACTTTTCCTCTGATATGTGTAATTTGTACGCACGCATAATTTTTCTTTATTGTAATCTTACTGAATTTTATACTGATTACTTCTAAAAAACACTTACTGTTGTCGTAATGTCATAATGATATTATAGAATGAACCATATAACTAATAATAATATATTGCTATATGATAGAACGCACGAAAGTATATGGACAGCTTTGAAAACGCAAAGAGTAGAGAACAAATTATTGACTGAAATCAAAAGTATTTATAGTAACACAAAAAGCAGGGTTCAACTAGAAACGACCGCTCCTTGGTTCCCAGTAAAAAGGGGTGTTAGACAGGGCGACCCACTATCGCCGAAACTATTCATAGCAGTGCTGGAACAGGTTATAAAACAGCTAGAATGGAAAACAAAAGGTATATCTATCAATAAAACCTATTTAAGCCACCTGCGTTTTGCGGACGACTTGGTTTTGCTATCTGAATCCAGCAAGGAGATACAAGAAATGATACTATCTCTTAATGACGCCAGCAAACAAGTAGGTCTAGAAATGAACCTTACAAAAACGAAATTAATCACAAATAGCACCAGAAAAACAATAACAGTCGACAACATTCCTCTAGAATACACTGAGCAGTATGTTTATCTTGGCAAACAAATTGGATTTGATATAAAAAATAATGAGCTAGACATTGAACGCAGGGTACAATTAACCTGGAATAAGTATTGGAGTTTAAGAGAGATATTCAAGAGCAATCTACCAATAAATATAAAAACAAAAATATTTAACTCATGTCTTCTACCATGCTTGACCTATGCTTGTCAGACGTGGAAATTTACCAACAAGGCCAAAAGAAAAATAATAACATGCCAAAGAGGTCTGGAACGTAGTATGCTGAATATATGAAAAATCCAAAAAAATCCGTCACATCGATATACGCAAGTATACGAAAACAACTGATGCATGCACTTATGCTAAATCTCTAAAGTGGAAATGGGCTGGTCACGTGGCGCGTCTTCAAGACATGAGGTGGACATATAGAGCGATAAAATGGAACGGACCTCACGGCACGCGTAGACAGGGTCGACCTAGAGCAAGATGGGAAGACGACATAAAACAAATAGCTGGACCAAACTGGCTACATATAGCAAAATGTATAGACGATTGGCACACCTTGGAGGAGGCCTTTACCTGCAGAGGGGTTCTTGCGGAAAATCAAAATTAAGTATTTTTTAAGTAAACTTTAAATTGTAATCTTTTACTATAGTGTAATAAATATAAAACAACTAGGTACCTACTAACCCTTATTGTTCTCAAATTCATTATAAATGTAACGTGTACTAACCCTAGAATAAGCTTAGGATAAATAAAAAGATAAATAAGTTTACTGTTATATCCATTGTTAATTTTAAGCAAGAAATAAAAGGCTTTTTTATTTTTATTTTTATATTTTATTATTTATATGATAGAACGAGACAAAGAAATAATTTCGCATTACATTTCTCTGTCTCATTCAATCATTTATGAATAATTTGAAATATTATTTTTAAAATTATAAAACCCATAATATAGTAAGTATTAAATAAGCTTACTTCATCTAATGAAGTACGAAATTGCATTGTAAGACTGAAATGATATTGAGATAAAAATAGTACATACATTTCGGCGATTCATTTTTGTCTATATAGATTGGTTTTCGTACAATGTTTTTATTTTGATACATTTCTCATTTATCTATTCATAATCTGGGTTTAGGTAGGTATATAATTTGGAAAATATTCTCCCTTCCACTGACCCTCGTCTTGTCATCCCCGAGGGCAATGCGACGAATTCCCATAAATAGATTATCGCCTCTGAAATTGGGTCACTCTCACGGGATAACATTACAAGGTCTTGATTGCCAATTAACAGGTCCAATCTGTTTTGTTATCAATTTTTCGATGCTTTAATGATACCTCATGCTGTTGGTATAACTAATGGCTTGTCAAGGGGAACTGCTAATTGATGGTGGGTGTTCATAAATAGATAAATAATTCATAGGTCTCACAGCGTGTGTCGATAAATATTAGGATATGATATATTAATTCGCATTATGTTTTTTTTTATGGCTTATGGTGGCAAACGAGCAAGCAGCACACCTGATGGTAAGTGTCACTGCTGCCCATGGACCTTTGCAATGCCAAGGGTTTGGTTTAGGCCGCTGCCTACCAATAAAATCAAATCTACCCAGTTGGGCTTCCGCCTCTCTCGCTCACCGAACGAAGCGCAATAGCACACTGCCATTACTCAGACGTCGATCTTCTGCGAGAGTGTGTACTACCCCGGACAGACCGGCCCGCGGCTGTAGTCAGAAAACTGTCAACAGTGTGGTTCTGCCACAAAGTAGTGTAGTTAAGTAAACTTATTAAATAAAGCTGTTTTTGCGGATTCTATCGAATTTGTATTTGGTTTCTAATTTCTCGTTGTTTAATAATAATAATAATTTATTTATATCAGACATCAGAGATCCATAGTATTGTTAGTAACTAAACTTAACCTATGTTAGATCATGTTACAATCTTAAAAATAAGTAATAATTAAATAATAACAACAGTATTCGAAAACTGATAGAACAGTGTCCTATGCCATCAATATCCGAACACAGTGTTTAAAAAAAGGGCTGTCCCATTTAGAGGCTAGGGTCTTTAGAATGGTGTTGGTGCTCGCACAGGTTCTGCATAGCAGCGACGCAATTTTTTTTCGCATACAGGCATGAAACCCGTCAGTGCGCGCATCAACGAACATACCAGATGCGCTACAGAATCGCGGGTGCCTCAACAGTAACCTAAAGGCATTGTTATATTGGACGCGAAGGGTGTTGACCGATTTTTGAGTATATGTGGACCATAGACCACTCGTATAAAAAGTTTGGCAAAAAGACTTGAACAAAGTAATTTTGACTTCCCGCGAGCATCGATAAAACCTACGGACCAACATGTTAGCTCTCACGGTCAACGCCCTTCGTTCCCTCTCTATATCCAGCTCATCGCTAAGATTTTCAGAGACGACATGTCCCAAATACTTGAATTGGGTTACCCGTTTTAATGCAGTCCCACATAGCATCACTGACGGTACCTCTGCTAAGTTTTTGCCCCTAGGTACAAATACCATGAACTCACTTTTTTGCACATTATAATGTAACCCGTGGCTTTCAGCATACTTTTCACATATACTCAATAGTTTTCTAAGAGCACTAATAGATGGTGCCAGCAGCACCATATCGTCAGCATAACTAATATTATTGATACAAGTACCATCAATATAGCATCCAATCGGTTGTCTGCTGAGACCATCTATTAATTCATTGACGTAAAGGTTGAAGAGGTGGGGAGAGGTTACTCCCCCTTGCCTCACTCCACATTCCAACCCGTATGGATTAGAAAACTCCCCAGACCATTTTACAACATTAATTTGATTGGCGTACCAATACTCAAAAATAGAACATATCCCTTTGGGCAAACTTGTATCACGGAGCTTTCGCCACAGTATGTCATAACATACTGTGTCAAAAGCCCGCGAAAGATCTAAAAAACAAGCATAAACCGGCGTCTTTCTGTCCGTGTAATATCTAGTTGTATATTTAAAGCTCATTATAGCACTCTCGGTGGACAGACCCGGTCTGAAACCGAACTGCCCATCATGTATTTGTAGGTGCTTTGAGAGGTGTTTATCAAGAAGCCGGTCCAATACTTTAGCTATAATAGTAGCCAATGATATTGGCCTATAATTATTTTTATCTGAGATATCACCCGTTCTATTTTTGAGTACTGGCACCACTATAGTTTTTATCAAGTTTTGAGGCAGATAGGAATGACCAATACATAGTGAGTAGAACGTAGCTAATACTCTAGGCAAGTGAGGACCTGCATTCTGCAGATGCTCAACGCTGAGACCGTCGTGACCCGGAGATTTACCCCTGGTCATATGTTGAACTACATCGGTAACTTCTTTGGCAGATATAAAGATATTTTCCTTGTCACGACACTCCTCAGAATCGAACACCGGTACAGAATATTTAGTGGCTGACTTCACACAAAAGTGATTCTTAAACAAATTAGCTATACTTTTTTTTTCTGATTCACCAGCTACACTCACAGGGAGGCCCGACTTAAGGTTCAGTCTACCAACGCTCTTCCAGAATTCTACGAAATTCTTGGTAGATCTTTGACTCGCGATGATGTCCATTTTAACCTGATCTTGGTTATTTTGACACCATTTAAGTCGAGCCTTAAACTTTTTTCTACTCTCATACATATTATCATATATTTCCCCATGTACCGGTCTACCACTGGACACCCATACCTGAAACTTCAACCGAGCGTCCCTATGAGCAGAGCTTACATGTCTATTCCAACCAATTAAATTCCTACGTTTATTTACATTTTTTTTTACAAAAGTCTGCATGGCACTCTCTCTTAAAATTGAAATAATGTTGCTGTACATTTTATCTAATTCTAATTTATGTTCGGCATTATTACAATTTTTGTTCACATACATACATATCATCACGCCATATCCCTTGCAGGGTAGGCAGAGAGAACAGAGTGCCAGAGAACTCTATCTCTGCATACTTCACTCGCTTCCTCAACATTCATAATTCTCTTCATACACGCTCGCCGGTTTCGGAGACTCTTGACTCCACCTTCCTTCAGTACATGACCGATCTGGTCTAGGTAGGTTAGTCTCGGTCTCCCTCGGTACCTACATCCTTCCACTTTCGCATTGTATATCTTCTTAACCAGGCGTTCGTTCGGCATTCTTTCCACATGTCCGAACCATCGGAGCATTCCCTTTCGCATCTTTACACCAATACTCTCTTTCATACCTACTCGCTCTCTTACGTCGTCGTTACCTTTGGTATTTTCACACATTGTGAAAATACCAAAGGTAAGTTAATTAATTTAAGTCTATTATTACAGTGCACAGAATATTCGTTAATATGTGGGATCTGACGTTCGCCCCATATAACAGACCCATTAATATTATTAGTTATCGTTAAAGTCTTTTTACGGATAATTTTTAAGTCACAGTACACTTCTAATGGGTGGTGATCTGACCACATAACATCATAACGTACCTTTATGTCCATAATAGTCTCCAATGCCGATTGCGTCACTAGACAATGGTCTAGCCACCTCCGACACCCATGTGCATCACTTACAAACGTATATTCACTAGAACATAAACCAAACCTGTGTATATCTGCACATAACCACGATTGATCAACACAAAAACGCGATAATTCGATCTCAAATAACTCCGTGGGATGTGCATTAAAGTCTCCCAAAATAAAAACCGATTCAGTTTCATTATTGTCTATTATAGCACTAATTTCACTTAAACATTCCGTGAACTCGGCTAGATTATCTATTGACTGCGTAGGCATATACACGCTGAATACGATAAAGAACCGGTTTGCTATCTCGAACCGCACAGCTGTGATGCGATCGCTCGTACAGTTAATTATAGATACCGAGTTAAATGCATTTTTACGCCATAATATTGCTATTCCTCCGTATGGTCTCCCTCGTAGTACATTTATTGAAGTGTCGACTGACGATTTACCCGTGTACTCGAAGTCTGTGTGAATAGTTCCTAAGAAAGGTATATCTTGCTGCAGGAGCCAGGTTTCCTGTAACGCTATGATATCAGCGGTGTCACATAGCTGATTTATACACATAGCGGATCTTTTAACGGATTTACAGTTGAAACTTATTAATTTGCACACATCCATTATAGTTTTGTACGATTGCTCGCCACACCCTCGTCTCGCCTGAAGAAGCTGACGAAGCGCCTAAATGTAATACCATCTGGCCATAATTTCACATCCATAAATACAGGAAGTTGACTTCTAGGTACCATGATTTTATAGGCATCATAGTCGCGAACGTGTTTACATTTTAACTTTTCTGGGCATACCACAATATTGGTTTTCTGTAAAATGTAATTGGATATGTCTTCAGGTGATGTGTCCCTATCAACATTGTTTACAAATAATGGGACTTTTATATCCGCCGCCTTAAACTTTACATCTGGTTCAATTATTGCTTCTCCCTTAGCAGTCTCAAGTCTATTTCTGTATCGCCTTCGCTGGACAATCTTCCAATCCTCACTAGGCTTCCCGGTATTCCATTTCCCCTCCTCACCGGCCAATAAAGCATACGATTTACGCTGTGGTGATTGTCCATGAGGGAATACGAGGCTAGAGTCTAGTTGGGTACTAAAATGGGGTGCCACTTTTTGACCTACATGTACCCCAGTAACGGAGGACATTCTATTAGTAGTAAGAGATTCTTGATGGGGACTCTCTTCCGTGGTTTGTGAAATAACGCCCCGGGATGGTTTGCTCACAGCGGCAGGAGTCCTATTTAAACTGCAGTCAACGTTCTGTAACTGCAGTACTTCTTCTGGGCTAGCATCTTTAGTACCAGATGTTTGAGATCCTGGAATATGAAGTAATCCTATCGGACCACTATCGTATGTATCTAGTGTTGCATTGAAGCCACTCCGACGTAATGTATTCACATTAGTCATTTCAAAGTTGTTCACAATTGATGCTGTTTTTATGTTTTCCATATCATGTTTCAATGCATTAAACTCTTCACTAGTTGCATAGTTTTGTTTTATATAGGAAACATCTTTTTGCAACACTAGTAAATCTTTTAATAATCTCGTAACGTCTATGTGATCAAAATGAATTGGGGGTAGTTTATTAATATTTCGCACAACAAAAATTGGAAATTTATTAGGATCCAACTCCCGAAACACTCCTATGATATCCTCTAGATCCTTCTGCGTCTTACCATCTCTTTTGCGCTTAGATTTTTTATTTACGGAAATCACACATTCGTATAAAAGATTTTTAGCTTCAGTAATATCGTCAGCTGAGAAGGCACTCAAACAAAGCTGTATTAAGCTTATATGATCCATAACTTCTAGTTTATTTTGAATAAAAGCCAGAACTTCACTAATTACTACATCGCAACTATCACACTTTCTACTAGACATTTTTCTTCACTACAAAAAGCGCAGCGACCTTAAAAACGCGTGCGTCACCGAAGTCGCGCAAACGCAAAGTGTTTAGAACAGCTACAGCGTTCATTGTCAAGGGAGGAACAGTCCTTCCGTGATCATGATAGCTTTCTTTCAAACATGTAATACTTGCGTAAACTTACATAAAAGTATGTAGATTGTAGATTAATATTGTTTTTAATATCGATGTTCTATAATGAATAGTACATAACCTTTAAAAGACGAAAACGAATCAATGAAATCCATTCAGTAGTAGTACTTGCCTTATGAATTTACATAAAAACCGACGAAACAAAAAATTGTCATGGTATCATTCCTAGAACACGCAACGATTATTTTCGTTTTATTTCCAATTTAATATGCGAATTGGTTATATTTTATTAACCAACTTAAAAAAAGGAGGATTTTCTCAATTGGACTGTATTTTTTTATATTTGTTACCTCAGAACTTTCGATTGGATGAACGTTCGATTTTGGTAACACTTTTACTTTTTGAAAACTGGTGCTTCCTTTATGGTTACATTTCAATTTAGTCTTCTGGTTTATAGTTGAAGTCGTTTTTTTTTGTTAAAGTTTTGATTATTTAAGGTATATATAGTATTTATTAATTAATTATTAAATAAATTAAGTTTGATTTGATAAACTGCAATCGCAACCCCGTCTGCGAAGCGTGATATTATAGCCTTAGTCTCTATTGTGGGAAGATCTATTTCAAACACTGGACCTGGATAGGCTGAAGGTGAATGAGGAATTGAACGCAATTGGTCAGTGATTGAAGGCAAATAGCAATCTGAACTCTTTGGAAGCCCGATGAGCGCAATGCTAAATGTTACATTTGGACCTGGAGCGAACCGCACTAGTCAGCCTCTACAAATAACTTTACGTGCTCAATTTTTTATATGTCTAAGTTTCGTTTCCCACGTATGTGTCTATTTATATTTCTCGAAGGTCTTTTGTCGTGTAATTTAATTGGAGGACATTGTTTGCTGTCAATATTTGCGCATGAACGCACAAGAACTAAGTACTTATTATATAAAACTTTATTATTGTATTTTTTACGATAACTGTTTGTACTATATTTTTGTTGGTATATTATTGCTATTACAATCATATTTAAAAAAAATGTAATAGAATTTTGGTATAAGTAATTGAATGGTAAACCTGCCAGGCAGGACTTACGATCACCGCTTACTTACGATTACTCAGTAGTACTGATGGCTCTCTCAAAGGACAGAGATTATAATAATTTTAACATAATCATATCTCAACTATGTTCTTTGTCCTCTTCTCATTTCATATACTCATTGAAAATGGTAGGACCACGCTGTTGACAGTTCTTTCGCAGAAGATAGACGTCTGAGTAATGGCAATGTGCTATTGCGCTTCGTTCAGTGAGCGAGAGAGCCTGAAACCCAACTGGGTGGCTTTTGGGGTTTATATTGGTAGGCAGCGGCATAACTGTACCTTTGGTGTTGCAAAGGTCCATGGGCCGCAGTAACACTTTACCATCAGGTGTGCTGCTTGCTCGTTTGTCGCCATAAGCAATAAAAATGAAACATAGAACCTCCTCCTTTTTTGAAGTCGGTTAAAAAATACAGTAACACTGTTGTGTATGAATTTTCTTCAGATGAAGTAAATCAAATCACTACGCATAACAGACGATTTGACATGGGGTTTTTGTATTGAGCTTACCATCTCGTCATCAACAGTCGCTGAAGAGACGGGAAAGGATACATTTTAATCATGGATAAATTCTTTTTGATCTTAATTTTCCTTTGTAGTGTCAGGTTAAGAATAGCATATCGTTTGCCCGACAACTCTAAAAATTACAATTTTCATTATATTAAAATTTTTGATGGTGGAGGGGTGTTAATATTATAAGTTTTCCTTATTAAATCTTCGTCGTCATTCTTAAGGATATTATGCTGACTTTTGTGCATTCAAAATCGTTGCTGAACCGAGCTGAAAAGAAGGAAATACTTATTTAGACCCTCCAGAAAAATTTGGCTTTTTTGGATTGTGTCACTATTCTTCTGGGCAAGCGATATATCACCACCTCTTACTTACTTGCCTTTGACCAAGAGAATAGATAACAGCTCTCCCAGAAAACTTGATTATGATAATTTACCAAAAGGCAATAACATTTTTAAATGTCTGCCCAATTCTATGTCCAATAGATTATGGTAATTTACCAAAAGGCAATAAAAATTTTTAAATGTCTTCCCAATTCTATGCCCAATATTATACTTTGATAACGTAGGCTGATGAACGACGATGAAAGCCTTAAATAATTTGACTAAAATGTAATGAAAACCTATGTTCTACCGGTTTTAGTACAGGGCATCCAGCTCACTATTGAAACACTGGCAGAACCCAATATCACTTTTTGCTAAATCGGCTGCCTATAATATTACACACAATATAACTTTAACAATACGTTTGTAGTTTGATAAATAACGCTGACCCCAAAACAATACTCGAGATCATACTCGAAAGGGTAAACGCGTCGGACGGGACGCTGATGTACATCAGGTTCCAGTGGCCCGTCCACACGGTAGATTATAAGGTAACGCCGCGCTTTCTATCGTCTCTTCTTCTTATTTTTATGTATTGGCAATCAGCTAATTAAATGAGCCATTGTTGCCACTGTCGAGTTATAATTATCTTCAAGTTTTTAGTGTCTTCAGAATAGTTATTGTCCGTCAGTAAGTCAAATTGTCGTCATCAACAGTGCTATGGCCACACTGATAATGGTATCTTGTTGGAATTTTGATGGAAAACGAAAACGTTGTAAAGCACTTTTATATGATATTCACTACATCTCAGTAGTGCCGCCGCTTCATATTACATAAAATGCCATCAAAATTATCTAATATAACAGGTTAAAACACTAAGATATCGAATGTCTTGTATTATACAAGAGCACCAACATGACGTTTTAGATTCCCGCCAAAAAATCTTCTATCGTCTCAAACGGATTGGGCGGAGTGTGAGCACACCATAATCTGTCCCAAAAAAAAAACAGAAAAAAAATCTCAAAACAAATACATTTAAAATAAGTACTACGAATTGTTCTGAAGTTTCTTCGTTCAGAACCGAGACTAATTTCTTTTATTTCTTAATAAAATTAAATGTTCAACGGTCTTTCTTGTTCCAACATTCATCAGAATAACTTTGTTTTATATTCTGAAGATGAAAGGAAATTCATTTCGGTTTATTAATTTTTTCCCAAAGGCCCAAAAGATATCTGAATAGGTTCACGGTTCAGTGGGTAGTTAACAATTCGAGTAGATATTCGAGTCGATAAGTCATTGGTATTTCAGTGACATACGATTTGTTATTAAGAATTCAATATAACATAAATATATAGGCAAAGACGACAGCCCTATTTACATATCTTAACAGAAGTTTACCAAAGATTTATGTATTTACCAGTAGGGAGTAATTTTTACCGAGATTAATGGGAATGCTCCGATGGTTCGGACATGTGGAAAGAATGCCGAACGAACGTCTGTTTAAGAAGATATACAAGCGAAAGTGGAAGGATGTAGGTACCGAAGGAAACCGAGACTAACTTACCTAGACCAGATCGGTCATGTACTGAAGGAAGGTGGAGTGAAGAGTCTCCGAAACCGGCGAGCGTGTATGAAGAGAATTATGAATGTTGAGGAAGCGAGTGAAGTATGCAAAGATAGAGTTCTCTGGCACTCTGTTCTCTCTGCCTACCCTGCAAGGGATATGACGTGATGATATGTATGTATGTATGTGTTAATATCCATATGAAGACAAATTCTACCGTTGTCATTGAGAATAGACATGACACAGCTGGGAAATCGAATAGTCTAATCTAAATATCTAATAATATTTTTTTTAATATCAAAATATATTTAAAACAAACATTAAAATACCGGGCCATACTGGGTTATTCAAATATTATATATTTAAGTTATCATTTTTTTTTTTTTTGATAACGCAGTGGTCCGAAATGCGTTACGCACTTACTCCCCGGATGGGAAGTGTGGGACTCCTAGCCTAGGGCTAGGTTACCTACTAAAACGTATCCACTGCGATTGCTGTTAGCCGAGAGGGCTGTGACAGCTTAACCGGACTGTGTAAGTTATCATTCATCATCTCAGCTTATATATATCCCAATGCTGACCTCGAGCCTTCTCCATAATGGAAGGGAAATTGCAAATTGACCTACTATACCACGCTAGTCAGGCGTCTTTGTATGTTTTGTTTAGAGTGTTCTTTCTCTTGCATAGATGTTATATGCGTTTTATATCCCTCAGCCGTCTCTTACAATCACCCACGGATAAACGAACAATATTTAACATACACTACCGTCCAAAAGTTTGGAAGCAGCAAGGTAAAATCGAATAAAACCAAACTAAGTCATTTAAATTTAAATGTATTGATAAAAAAATAAAGAACAAACAGAAACTAACTTAAACAAAATAAAAAAATAATATACAATGGTAAATTAGATTAAATTTTAGCTTCATCAAAGTGTCCACCTTTCTCCTTTATAATCTTCTCACATATTCTGGGCATTCTATTAATCAATTTTTTAAAATAATCTTTATCTAATTTGTTCCATTCGTTCTCTAATAGCTGCCACAAATGTTCTGAGCTCGTAGGACAACGACTTTTCACCCTCCTGTCAAGTTCATCCCAAACAAGTTCAATGGGAGAAAGATCAGGGGATTGAGATGGCCATTGCATGATGTTTAAAATGTTTTCAGCTTTTTTCTTGTTTAAAAAGTTCTGGCACAATTTAGACGAATGCTTAGGATCATTATCCTGTTGAAAAATGAATCCAGAACCAATGAGACTTAGTCCACTGGGTATGGCAGAATCTTGGAGAATTTTTAAATAGCCTTCCTTGTTTAATTTTCCGGTTATCCTCACAAGATTGCCGGGTTTACTGTTGCCAAAACACCCCCAAACCATGACATTACCACCACCATGTTTGATGGTAGGCACTGTACATGCCTCTGAAGCCCTCTCTTCTTTTGACCGGCGTACAAAGACACGTCTATTGGATCCAAAAATCTGAAATTTTGATTCGTCACTCCAAAGGACATTTTCCCATTGTTCTATAGTCCAGTTTTTATGCGCTTTTGCCCATTCTAGTCTATTTTTCTTATGTCGATTTGTTAGTTTGGGTTTTTTAGCAGCAACACATCCTCTTAATCCCGCAGACAGTAAGCGTCTTTTAACAGTAGTTGTTGAAATGGGTGTTTCTCGCGTATCATTCAGAGCTGCAGTGATCTGTGGTGCAGTTAAGCGTCGATTCCGTTTAGAAAGAACTCTAATGAAGTTGTCCTCTTGATTTGTTGTGGATTTGGGCCTACCAGATCTCTTTCTATCTTCATTTTTCCCCGTTTCTTGTTTTCTAGCAAGGGTATAGTGGACACCTTTACAAGAAATTCCGAGCCTTTCTGCGATTTGACGTTCACTGTATCCTTCCTCGCGTAGAGTGCAAATAGCGCTTCGCTGTTCAAGCGTGATTTGCTTGCGTTTTGCCATTTTCAGAAGAAAAAATACGGTCAAAGTAGTAGCCGATATCTTTCGAATACAGACAATGTTAATATCACAACTTTCACGTGCCAATGCTCAAGTGCGACTGAATAAGGTCTAAAAAAGTTAAAACCAGCAAACATTATCAATAAAACTACACCATTGCATAGGATAAAGTAGCCGACGGATTAAGTCATAAAACACGTGTTTCGTCAATATTAAGGAATTCCATAAAACTTGATGAATGTAGGATAATAATCCTTTTGTGTTTGTGTAGACAGTCGTAAAAGGTTGTAAAACTTAAGATTATTGCTAATTTTTACCGCTATTAGTCGGCATTTATTTGTTTTGTTTGAAAACAGGTGTGCTTCCAAACTTTTGGACGGTAGTGTATGTTTAAGTAACAACAATAATTAAAACATTAATGAACTAGTTATTTAACTAGAATTAATTAAATTTCGTAATATTGTGATTTACGTGAATAATTTAATGAAACGTTTCTGTAAATCAAAGTTGTGATTTGTGTTAAAGTAGGTACTTGACATTTTTAAAGGTCACGAAAAATGTAGGTCGCATTATTACTGCGTGGATTAATGAGAGTTTTTTTTATAAATAAAACTCCTAGGTACGTGTAGGTAGGCCACCGAAGACAAAGATCGGGTACCGGTGGCCCGCCCGCACGGCGAAGAGAGGTGTTTGCAGGGTGGGTCCATGGGGTTGCGTGCCGCCTCTTCCGTCGCCCCGGGCTGATTTGCCGGGGCGCGACCACATCTATGGTCCCACCTTGCGAAGAAAAAAAAAGAAGGTACGTGCAGGCATCATCATCTGGGCCCTTTGCAAAAACAAACACTCAATATATGATTAAATGATACAGTTCAAATAGAATTATTTCCTATTCTTTACGCGTAGAATATTCTACTGGTATTTTATATTGTATTTATAACTATATTACATCATCATTCTCTTACTCTTATCCCAATTACTTAGGGTCGATACAATATGTACTCTTCTTACATAATACATGTTGTAAAAGTTATTGACAATAGTTTTATGACCGGCCGCCTGCCAGACGTCAACCCTCCTTGGGAATGTAATTGTTGACCAAACTGCATCAGATGGAGTTGGCCCAGGTCGTTATAAGGCTCTTAGTCGTCTTTTACGACATCCACAGCAAAGTAAGGGTTGGTAGTATTCCTAGTCGCTACTAAACAGCACTACAACTATATCACATATCAGTAACTCAAGCGTATATCTAACCTTAGTCCTATCTTGACCATGAATGCTAAAAAGTATTTGAAACGTCGGCCTAATAAAAATAAAATTCCTACTAATTAAACGCGATAAAATCTTTAAAAATCTACTCGTGTAAATATTAGAAATATTTTTTATTGCTTCGTTGGTTTATAGTTAGTGTGAAATGCTCGGGAAACTTAGAATGTTGTTCTCGTCCAATATGCCGCAGTGTCTGAAAACAAAGGTTTTACAACCAGTGTTTCTTATCAGCGGTGACATATGACATTGAATCGTGGTCTCTAAATGTCGACATCATAAAAAGTCTCAAAGTCGCGCTATGGAGAGGGCTATGCTCGATATTTGTCTTCGTGATAAAATCCGGAATACAGAAAAATGTTTCGACATTTCAAAAGAGGAAAGAAATGCTTACCCAACAATTAGTCATTATGGTTCAAATTCCAGTGCTATAAGTATTTTCTGATAAATAACTTGAAATTGTTTCCGATAGAAGTGAAGCGGGGAGCAGTAGTAAGGTTATTACTTACAACTTATTATGTCACTTTATCCGTGTGGTGACGGAGAAAGAATACCGGTACGGAAATACGGTGATCGTAAGAGACGACTAAGGGATATAAAATGTATATAACATCTAGGCAAGAGAAGTAAAACTCGAAACAAAACCATATACCAACACGTCTGACCAACGCAGTATAGTAGGTTAATTTCCCTCCCATTACGGAGGAGGCCCGAGCCCAACAGTGGGACATATATGGGTTGTAATAATGATGATGTCACTTTTTCTGACTGATATGTGTCTTTGCCACATCTCAGCTTACTTATTCGCGAGTAACGGCGCGATATTATAAATTATTTGCATTTGTATATACAAAAGGCTTTCGCTTATCATGTCGGGCACACAATGTTTCGTTATGTATTTTTCAAAGGGGGCAAAAGAGTTGCATAAAAAAGCCTTGAAGTTACAAAATTAATGAAATAATAATAGTGATTTGGGTTACGCTTGACCATTACGTTACTTTAGTGATATTACGTTACCTGAAGAATGTATGCGTAAACATGCGTTTTATAAGTATACCAAAATTGGTCAAAATATAATTTTTATTTTTGAGTACTGATATACGAGTAGTATACCTACTGTTTTTTTTTGTATAATTAAACATTGTTCCTTTTTTGTCTGGCAGGCTTAAGAAAGTGCTCGACGGTGCTCGCGTTGACTGATCGCGAGAAGAGCTCGGAACCGCTTAGGGCACATAATAGGCTGCGAGCGCCCTCCGTCTGCTCCCGATGCTCCTCGCTGCTGTCATTAGCCGGTGCTGGAGGATCCAGGTGAATTAACAATATACATTTATACGTATACGTCAGCTGCACGACCAAAAATTGAGATCTTAATGAAGCCTTTACAAGCGTTACTTTAGTTTGCGATAGAAATTATATCTTAAAATACAGTGGTCAATACTCCTTTTTCTGTGGGTTGGTAATCTCATCTAGATGAGGACTGGCTAACAGTGACATGTATAGAGTCTAAGAAGGAGAAGGTTATATAATAATACAGATAAAGTCGTCAGAATTGGTTACGATAAGTACAGCTCTCTCAATGATAGATGGACATAATTTTCCATTGACATTTGACATAATTTTTTAAGACATTGTTTTCTACCGGAATTCTAACATAATCTCTACGCCTGCTTTGGGTGGGGGGTAACCATAGATTGTATTTGCTACGAGACAATACATTCTCGCGTAGCAAATATAAAAAGCATTGCAGATATAGGACAAATGCGATCCCTACCCAGGAGTTTAAAGTGGGTATAAGCAATGAACATCACAGTGTCAATCTAGCTTTGAAATCTGCTTTATTCAGTCAAATTCTATCAATATTTAAGAAAATATAATATCCTTACTAATATTATAAATGCGAAAGTAACTCTGTCTGTCTTTCGCTCTTTCACGCCAAAACTACTGAACTAAATGAAATTTGGTACACGGATAGTCTAGCTAGAGCCTGATAAAGGACATAGGCTACTTTTTAATGCAAAAACAGGGTTGTAAAGAGGAATGAAAAGTTGTAAGGAAGTATCGTCATTTTTAAAGCCAGAAGCTAGAAATTTATTGTTAGGGTATTGATTAGATATAAATAAATATGACATTAACATGTTGTAAAAAATTACCCATGAGGGGTAAAATAAAATTAGGGGATGAAAAACTTTAGGAAAGTAACCTTTTACGCGGGCGAAGCCGCGGGCAGAAGCTAGTAATAAATAATTTATTAGGTTCAAGCAATTTAATAGTTCATTTCACAGGTCGTTATAAAGCCAATTTGCTTATAGGGTAAAAGAACGGATTCATAAGGCGTGCTTAATTATATGTACCTACATAGAAATAATAATTATAATAATAATTTATCATAAATTTAATAATAACTGATCATAATTGCCTATAAAATTTACATAAGTACTAGAGACTAACGCCTGATTTATATGTACATTGAACTTGCTAAAAAAAAAGGTCTTTAGGTAAATTTAATAATTCAACTCAGTACCTACCGACTGTCCCGTTGTAGGGCTCGAAGCCTCTCCACAGTGGGAAGGAAATTGTTCTACCATACTCGCTGTTATATGGGTTTTAAACAATCTTACAATAGACCCCGATGACGGTTGGTATTTTAAAATTCCCAGGATTATATTGCTGGCCATTTTATAATCCCTTAGTCGGTTTGTCACATGATTACCACGGTAAAGTAAGAGATGATGACACATTGTACTCTAATCTCATCACCTCACGGAGATACGAGATATGCATCATTATCATCATCTCAACTCATATAATATATTATGTCCTACTATTGTGCTCGAGCGTCATCCATAATGGGAGCTAAATTAACCTACTGTACCACGCTGGTCAGACGTGTTGATACAGGGTTTTGTTTCGAATTTGCATTCTCTTGTTATATGCGTTTTATATTACTTAGTCGTCTCTAAAGATCATTCACAGGTAAGATAGAGGGTGATGAATTGTATTCTTACTCCGTCACCACACGGAAAATAGTAGGTATACATATTTTTTAAAAATCCGTGTGGTGACGGAAAAAGAATACAATTCACCAACCCCTATCTTACCCTTGGATGATCGTAGGAGACGATTAATGGATATAAAATGCATATAACATCTATGCAAGAGAAGGAAAACTCTAAACAAAACCCTATACCAACACGTCTGACCAGCGCGGTATGGTTGGTTAATTTCCCTCCCATTACGGAGGAGGCCCGAGCCCAGTAGTGGGATATGTATGGGCTGTCATGATGATAATGATGACATACACATACATACATATCATCACGCCATATCCCTTGCAGAGTAGGCAGAGAGAACAGAGTGCCAGAGAACTCTATCTTTGCATACTTCACTCGCTTCCTCAACATTCATAATTCTCTTCATACACGCTCGCCGGTTTCGGAGACTCTTGACTCCACCTTCCTTCAGTACATGACCGATCTGGTCTAGGTAGGTTAGTCTCGGTCTCCCCCGGTACCTACATCCTTTCACTTTCGCATTGTATATCTTCTTAACCAGACGTTCGTTCGGCATTCTTTCCACATGTCCGAACCATCGGAGCATTCCCTTTCGCATCTTTACACCAATACTCTCTTTCATACTTACTCGCTCTCTTACGTCGTCGCTACGAATGCGGTCGGTCAGCCTAACTCCACAGATTTTCCGCAGAGATCGCATTTCGACCGCATTAATTTTACTTTCATACTCTTTTCTGCATACCCAACTCTCGCTTCCATACAGTAATGTTCGGACAAGCACTGCGTTATGTATTGCTACACGTGCCTTCTGGCTGAGGTGGTGGCTACCGAGAAGTTGCCCCAAGGCTCCGTTCACTCTATTTCCCGCATTCACTCTTCGCTCTATATCAGTGGTGTACCTTCCATCTCGGCTAAATCCACATCCAAGATATACAAATTCATCCACTTGCTCTAGTATGTGCATAATGATGACATACTTTTTAAAAAACAAATAATAGGAAATATAATATGAAATTGACATTAAATTTTATAAAATTGAGGTAACTCAATTAACTGTATTGTTTTATCTCAACGTCCTATATTTTTAAACCGATTAGTGCCTTAGTAAGTTATTCAGTTGATGACACGGACACAATTGATAATCTCAATTAACCTCTTTAAACGGAATAGTTAGCTGGAGTCACGTAGTCATACCGTCACGTGCAGACTGGAGACGTTGATACAACTGAATCCTTGAGGATTGCGAATGAGCCTTGAATTGTAACACTGAGAGAAATTTGTAATTTTCATTTTTGATTAAAATTACAACACACTTTTCCCGTTGGGCAAGGGAAGACCGAAGAAAAGATGGATGGGCTGCGTGAAACGTGACATGGATAGACAAGGAGTGACCACAGAGATGACGTCTGATAGGGTTGTATGGAAGGAGAACATATATTGCGTCGACCCCAAATAAATTGGGATAAGAGCAAGTTGATGATGACACTTTTCCCGTAGGTCTTTAGTACAAGACCAGATCAAGAAGACAGATCTAAGCATTTTTCTATAGTGATAGGGCTACACTGTTGACAGATTTCGGTCTACAGCTGTGGGCCGGTCTAGGACCAGGCTGTCATAAAAAATCGACGTCTAAGTATCGGCAACATGCTGTTGCACTTCGTTTGGTGAGCGAGAGAGCCGAATGCCAACTTGGGTGGGTTTTGGTTGGTAGGTAGTGCCTGGCTGGTGCCCCTGATATTGTGAAAATAAATGAGCGGCAGAAACACTTACCATCAAGATGTGCTACTTCTTAAGTTATAACTTAAGCGTAATTGTAACCACATATGTTTTGACCTTTGTATCAGGTATTCACTGGACGGTGCTGGCGGTGGTTTCGTTCCAGCAGCTCCTATCAACTGCAAGCTTTGTTTAGAAGATGCAACGCCAGAGAAGACCACCATCATTTCAGGCTGCGGCTGCACATTCTGCACCAAGGTCTGTCTCTTTGTTTATTATATGGATCGTTGTCGTTGATAAGTTTATTGCCAATTTCGTAATAGTTGTTAAAAGACACTCTTTGTGCGATTTAAGGAATACAAGCATCATCTAGAGACGTATTAGCTAATATATCAAAGCAATTAATAATAATAATATTAATTTAATACATACATATAATATAAAATGGACAAGACGAAAGTCATGTCAAATGCCCATGTCATTCCTGTACGGTACGGTCCTAGTTGGCAATGCGATTCTCGAAATTGTCGATCATTATGTTTACCTTGGACAAACAGTTCAGTTAGGTAGATCCAATTTCGAGAAAGAGATCAGCCGACGAATCCAACTCGGCTGGGCAGCGTTCGGGAAACTTAGGAGGATCTTCTCGTCCAACATACCTCAGTGTCTGAAAATACAATTCTACGACCAGTGTGTGTTACCAGTGATGACTTACGGTACGGAAACGTGGTCCCTCAATGTAGGCCTCATAACCAAGCTCAAAGTCGCTCAGCGTGCTATGGAGCGAGCTATGCTCGGGATTTCTCTGCGTGATAGAATCCGTAATAAGGAAATCCGCAGAAGGACGGGTGTAACCGACATAGCACGAAGAATTAGCATGCTGAAGTGGCAATGGGCAGGCCACATCGTTCGATGAACCGAGAACCGCTGGGTAAAAAAGGTTCTAGAGTAGCGACCACGTACCGGACGACGCAGTGTAGGACGCCCCCCCACTAGGTGGACAGACGACCTGGTGAAAGTTGCTGGGCGTCGATGGATGCAGACGGCACAGGACCGCAATCTGTGGCGTACTATGAGGGAGGCCTACGTCCAGCAGTGGACGGCGATGGGCTGAAATGATGATGACATACATATATAGCCTCATACTTGTTTCCGCGATGAAAATGAAAATGATAATTTAAAAACCGGCCAAATGCGAGTCGCGATCTATTATCTTTGAAGTAGACGTTTTGAACTCTTATCAATATCGAGCAAAAAATAAATTTATGTGATGTAACCCAAAATATTTAATATTTTCAAAATATTTCCTTTATATGTGCTATAAAACATTGCCACTATTCTAAATTCTAGGTTGACTGGAAGTAGCTGTTACGTTTTGATTACCTTGCGAATGCAGTATTGTATACCAGGATCGTGGTGGCTTGTCCAATCCGTAGACTCTGCCTACCCCCTTTTAAAACACAGATGTGATTCTGTCTGTATATTTTCCTACTCTTGCTTCGTTGCCGGATGTTGGCTAGTATAGGACTTGCCAATTTCGATAATTCATGTTAGTACTTGATGTTCGGAAACGTAGAATCTTTCCTGTCGATGGTCTTCGAGTCATCGAAGCAATTAATTTTACATTAAAATGTAATTAAGATCTCGAAAACACAAAAACGTATTACGGAAAACGTTTTTAATTAGAATCTTAATTACTCTAAAGTTAGCGATTATTCGGATTATTACTTAAATTGTCTGCGTAGATCTTGTAACGACATCCTGTGCTTTAATAGTGTCTACTTTTTAATTACTTTTTCCATCTCCCTCTTTCTTTTTCTTTCATACATATATTTTTAATTCATAACATTAAGAAACATCGATTTAACTCATATCCTAGTGGTGATTGGAGAGGACCACCTCTAGAGTGGAAGAAAAACTACACTCTGATAAGTGTGAATGAGTATTGTTTTCTTTTCTTTTTCTTACTCATAAATATAATAAAAACGCAAATAAAAATCTATAATTTTTTCTCAAACTTTTATTTAGACACGACCTCTCGCGATAAATGACCTAGGTCTATATCTATTACGATACAACTGACTTTAATCGCTTTTCACCTGCTGTTACCTCAAATTATATTTCGAAGCTTAATTAATTTCGTTTCAATAGATTCCGTATTAAATCGCAAACCTCAAGTCAAATATACACGTACGCAATTAGCACACTCTGAAACATCTTTATGGAAACAGTATTAATTACAAATTCTTGTTAACATTGCAATATGTTTGATAACAATAGGGCTGTCAGACAAATATTGCAATATAATTAAGAAAGCTTATTAACTTTCCGTGTGGTGACGGAGTAAGAATACAATTCACCACCCCCTATTTTGACCGTGGGTGACCTTAAGAGACGACTAAGGGATATAAAATGCATATAACATCTACGCAAGAGAATGAAAACTCTAAATAACAACACTTGTGACCAGCGTGGTATAGTAGGTAAATTTCCCACCAATTATGGAGGAGGCTCGATCCCAACAGTGAGTGTATATATAGGCTAAGATGATGATGATATACACTTATAACCAGTACTTATAAAAAAAATATATTATACGCTTATGCTTACATTCAATATCTACTATAGTACCTTAGATAATTTTGATGGCATTTAATTTAAGATTAGCAAACAATATGCTAAAGTGAATAAGAAATAACAAGGCTCCACGAGCATGTTTTTAATTTTTTTTTGCCAAAATCACTTTTTTTGTAGCCGGCTATGGTGTGGTCAACAACCCGTTAAATCCATCCGGGGCGACAGAAGAAGCGGCGCGGGACCCCATAGACCCGCCCTACATGTACCTTTCTTCGCCGAGCCATTGGGCCACCGGAACCCGGTCTTTATCTTCAGTGGCTTGCCAGAATCACTAGAAGACTTTTAGTTGTCATCGCTCTATTGAAAGCGATAGCTGGGCAATTGATGAAACAAAATTGAAAAACTAACTTGCTAGACAGATAACATTAACTCGTATAATTATAGTATGTATACATTTTGTTGCTCATAATAAAACACTGTTTCCATAAAAAGCTTAATTCTACGTCCTTCTTTTTTTTTTTTGCGACAAGCTTCTGGTCGTTCACACTACGAGTACACCCAAATTTCCCTTTATATTTTTTCATTTCCTGAGAACACTGATACCTACCATGAGATTTTCTATAAATGAAACCTAGCTAAATCGATTTATCGCCCCCGAAACCTGAATATTGAATTTGATGTCAATTTTTACAAGATTCTAAATATATGAATGGTATAGAAGGAAATATTGCAATATCCATTTTTAGTATTTTTTGATTCCCAAGGAGGGTTGACGTCAGGCAGGCGGCCGTCATAAAATCATTGCCAACACACAACAGTACATGTTGCGTCGACCCCTGTAATTGGGGTAAGAGCAGGAGAATGATGATGATCAATTTTTAGTATTTTTTTTTATTGTTTATAACTTTTTTTTATGTCATTGAATGTGCATTCATCCCGGTTAAAGTAAAATAGAATTTCTTGAAAATGCTACATGTATTATTATAAAAAATATGTTTTATTTTAAGTTGACCAAAATATATATAACACTCTGAGTGGAGATTACTATATTTGCTTTAATATGATTCATATACGAATATACAAGAATTAAGGTATTATATATATATATTTCAAAAGTTCCTACTTTGTGCCAACCCTACGTAGAGTAATAATGGAAGCCTGAAGGTTAATTGACACCTTTATGAATCATTCTTGAGCTTATAGAGGTGTATTTTTAGACTCCACACGTGTAGATTCTATTGTTAGTGTGCGAGTAGTGGGCCCGGCTCCGCCTTAACAGCTGGCATTCGAGATGTCATGTTTAAGAAGTAGGCAATATTTAATCTCTATGTATCAAAAGGCTTAGTTCAACACATTTCTTTTCAACAACAATTCTTTATCTATCTATCAGCATATTATTGTCACTGTTGGGAATAGGCCTGTCCACAGAAAGAAACTGTCATAAATTATACGCTTGGCACTCAAATTGACAAACGTAATTTTTGTTCGAAAGATTACTAATGAAAGATTGTAAGCATCTTTTACTGAGGTATTGATTTGGGCTCGTACCCGTACTACGTGACCTGTTCACGTGGGATGGGCTCTTCAAACATACTAGGCTTGAACAATTTTAGTCCTTTTTTCTATATATTACGATTGATCACGCAAAGGGAGAAGGGGTTAATAAAATACAAAAAATGAGCTAAGTTCTTTCCTTTTCGTTATCATTGTGACTTAAGATAACTCACCCATGTAAGTTCTCTTACGTTGATTTGGTAAAGAGATTGCCATCATCTGAAATAAAACTACTTTTACGGATTCTATCGCGTTTGTATTTGGTTTTTAATTTCACGACGTTTCGAACACTTTACAGTGATCATGGTCACGGGAGGACTAAGGTGTCTTACGTCCAATAGGTCATTGTCATTACAGAAACTTATATCTACCCACATTTTTAATACAAAATTAATACAAATTCATTGCCAGTACAAAAAGAGAACGATTCTATATATAAAATTTTATGTTGTTTATGATCTGTTATTATTAAAGCATTTAATTTACATTAATTATTATTGTGGCAATTCACAATTTTACAAAACTAATAAAACTGTTCAGCTACCACTGGATCGGAACGCGGCCACACTGAGAAAGATCCGGCAAGAAAACTCAGGAGGCATAATACTAATTTTATTATTGAATTTTTGAGTGGCGGCCTACTTTATCTTACTAAAATTAATTAAATTAAAATTTAACTATTATTGTGGGTCAAATCTATACAATAAGTGCTCACGGTGTCTTGCAGTCTTGTGGTTGGTCTTCTTAGTTTTATTTTTAATTAAGTGAATAACAGGATCTCAGCTTGATGATAATACTCATCTATCCTCTCTATTGAAATTGAAAAAAAAATCATCATCATCATTCTCCTACTCTTATCCCAATTACTTGGGGTCGATACAATATGTACTCTTCTTTCATAGTATATATTATAAAAGTTATTGGCAATAGTTTTATGACCGGCCGCCTGCCAGACGTCAACAATTACATTCCCTCCTTGGGAATGTAATTGTTGACCAAACGGCATCAGATGGAGTTGGCCCAGGTCGTTATAAGGCTCTTAGTCATCTTTTACGACATCCACGAGCAAAGCAAGGGTTGGTAGTATTCGTAGCCGCTACCACACAGCATTGCTAGTAGTAGTATATAAATATAAATAATTACGTGGGGTATTTCAATGGATTTCTCCATTGAAATACCCCGTTACAAAATTTTCACATTATTAAAATGAATATGTTTACAAATAGTATTATCATTAGCGTTTCATATTTGTTTTGCGTCGACGAGGTCAACAAGCCGGCCAAAAATACTTGTCACTACCTAACCTAGAACTTAAAAAATATTGTAGACACAGGAATAGATGTACTGAAAATAAAATTGTTAAAATTAGACTTAGTTTATTTACGAGGTGAAAGTTTAGTCAATATCATTTTTAATATTATTTATTACTCACTTCATCAGGAAGTTCATATTCTTGGTAGTCGCATTTTAAATAGGTTTGTTGTTGCCATTCGTGTCAAAAACTGGTTTTATTTGAAAACAGTTTTTAGACTTACGCTTAAAGACATAGGGTGCCTTTATGTGGTTTTAAATACGAACGAATCGGGTAAATAGTGACAATGAGACAGTTAATGCGTTTGAAATTAAAATATTTAATTGCCTGACGCTTCGAACACTTTACAGCATTCCGGTCACGGGAGGACTAAGGTGTCTTACGTTAGAAATCATCAATTTTATGCCTTAATGTGTTAATATTGTTACCACAACGACTGTTGTAATAACATTTTTGCATTAAATTGTCTTTGAAACATTATATTTATACTAAAAATAGTAGAGACAAAAACCGCACATTAAAGATATTTAAATTAAACGATAGTGTAGGCGTTGTTAGAATCATTGGAATTTTTGTCTGTATGTGTCTGTGAATACTCTCGCAAATCATGCATACTGCGGGGCCGAATTCCTTGAAATTTGGTTTGTTAATATTAATAGTTTATACATACATACATATCATCACGCCATATCCCTTGCAGGGTAGGCAGAGAGAACGGAGTGCCAGAGAACTCTATCCTTGCATACTTCACTCGCTTCCTCAACATTCATAATTCTCTTCATACACGCTCGCCGGTTTCGGGGACTCTTCACTGCACCTTTCCTAATAATAATCAACTTTAATAGCTCAGGAAAACATTAGTTCGCAAATTTAGGATGCATATTGCGTATAATAACAAGTTCTGGGTCGGTATTTTTGCTATCAAATTGCTTTTTTAATCGGATCATTAAAAAATGTACGAAGTGGATACGTTGCAAAACCTGTTTGATGATAGCAATGATTCTGTATTCTGATCTCTTTAGTTTGTGCTTAATGATTTTGTTTGTGTTCTTTCATCCGCGCTTTCATTTGCAGGATAAATAGATGTCTTTCCACCCTTGTGGCAAAAGGCTAAAAATATATTCTATTTGCACTCATTATTTTTCGGCGGGGGTCTTCCCGAAAACCTCATAGTCGCAGTCTCCTTGTTTTTGTGGACATCATCATCTCAGCCCATACAAATCCCACTGTTGGGGTTGAGCCAATTTCACATCATCTCAGCTCATACACGTCCCACTGTTGAGCTCGAGCCTCCTCCATAATGAGAGGGCAATTAACCTACTACACCACGCTGGTCAGATGTGTTGGTATAGGGTTTTGTTTCGAGTTTTTCTTCTCTCGCATAGATGTGAAACGAAAACGCTTATAGTTTTGTATTCCTTAGTTGTCTCGTACGATCACCCACGGGTGAGATAGGGGGTGGTGAATTGTATTCTTACTCCGTCACCACACGGACATTCCAATTTCACAATAAGAGGGTAATTAAACTACTTATACCACGTTGGTCAGCCGGGTTAGCCTATACCAACCGAAGGTTTTGTATCGAGTTTTTCTTGTCTTGCAGAGATGTTATACACATGTTATATCCCTTCGTCGTCTTTTACGACATCCATGGGCATGATAGGGAGTGGTGGACTGTATTCTTTCATCCAGCACCACACGGATAAATGAGTCGTATTAAATTATCGTAATATGTATGATGTTATTTTCGTGTTGAAATTTATTATTGTGATTAAATTTTGTATTTTGATATATACGGATATACAGATGTCGTAACAATGATTTCTCTTGATGCGGATGTCCATGGAGACTCGATTTGCGTTCCGAAACAAGGTGATCAAAATATAATAGTTTTTAGTTTAGAGCTTAACTTCCTTGACAGGCAACAGTTTGCTTCTCGCGTTAAGGCATGCAGAAGGCCCTGGAAGGGTCTAATTGCCCTATGTGTAACGTGTCTTCGTTCAAGTTGGAGGTTCTTGAAAGCTCTAGATAGTCCGGTATGGTCCTATCAGATCGTAGCCTACTTAAAAAAAAATAGAAGAAATGCGTAACTTTCTTAAACATTGTATTTTGTATTTCCACAATTTATTGGCTACTCGCCAAACCCTATAAGCTCTGGTTGCCCAATAAGTCCTGGTCGCGCTAAAGAATTGCTTTTGTGTGACCAGGACTTGAAGCTGGGAAACTCACGATCGATAATTGCAAGCAGCAAGATACATAAAATATGTTTAACTTTAGTAAAGGGTTCATTCCCTCGGTAGTCGTAAAAACTTTCTGAAAAATGCAGCGGTCGGAAAAAACTTTTCAACTACAACCGCGAGCCCGTTTGTCAAGCGAGGCAAATGTGACATTTTTGTCCTTCAATCTCACACTCCTTCTCTTTAATCGCCTCTATCTAATTTTGGTCATAAACTGATGGATGGATGAAACAAATACTAAAGATTACAAAAAAAAAAATTACCAAGAGTATTGATAGTTTAAACGACCATTATTTTTTGTTTGATCACTTACTTTTGGGACGGCCGTAGGTTTGATATCGAGCTTTACCCTCAATACATTTTGTATTAGTTTCTATTTTTGCGGTTTCTACATCAAGTTCACGGTCATATTGATTGATATTCATATTTTTTAATACTCAAATGGTCAACAGAGAAAGTAAAGCTTATACCGGTGAATCAATTTTATTAATTAATTGACGTGATTTTTAATCGTGATAAGATTAGATCTCATGAATTTGTTTTAATATTGATAGATCCTGTTTGATAGAATCCAAAGTCATAACCTAAACGCTATTTGAAGCTTCTTTCTCCCTTGAAGCAGCATTACGTTAGTTCGATTTTGGATTATTAAAAATATTGCATTTCATATTATAGATATAACTTGCCTGTTTTTTTTTTTCAGTTAAGGATTTTACCTGAAATAACATCTCCTTTTTAGCATGACTTAATGAAACTGAAACTGAGATGAGATTTTGCATCAGATAATGTGTATCTAAAATTATCTGGTGGACTTGAACTTAATGGACATTCCAGAGGTCAAGAACAGGCTACTTTTGCCCTGGATCGCTTTGTATCAACTCGCCCCAGAATGTTATTCGTGTATTATAGTCTGTTGTTATTCTGATGGACTTTATGAGCTTGTACATGAGATTTATGACCGTGTTTATCATTGAATTCGTTCTCGCACTAGTTTGGATGACGTTACAAGCAGAATGCCTATTTAATAATCTATTCTAAAGTTGTAAATAGTTCACAAGTATTTTAATATAATTGCTTATTTTTAGAAGAATAAGTTAATTACATATAAAGATATTAATCTTTACATGTAATTAACTTATTCTTCTCATGTAATTAAAATAGATTTATTTTCCTTATATAAAAACTCGATTACGAAGCGAAAAATGATGTGTTTACACATTGTCGTGTAGATGGCACACGTCTCCTTAAAGACCTAAATATGATACGAAGCGAGATTTGAATGTCCTACAACAGTTTACAGTGGTGTAAGTGGCAGCACGATTGGGCCGGGTTCCAATAGGTGTGGGTTCGAATCCCACTTCTGACATCATTTTTCGCTTCGTAATCGGTTTATAAATAATTAAGCATATTAAATGCTAAATTTCAGTAATTTTTATTTTCCTTATTAGCTTTCTTTCATGGGACTCAAAACATAAGTGATATGAGTAAACACTAGATAAAAGACCCCTGCGAATAATTTGCATCGTTAGTAGAGCATTTATTACATATATAACTGTAACCTATTTAAAGGTCTGTTTTTCCGATGGCGCTAAAGTTTATTTTTGAAAATATTAATGCTCCGATGGTTCGGACATGTGGAAAGAATGCCGAACGAACGTCTGGTTAAGAAGATATACAATGCGAAAGTGGAAGGATGTAGGTACCGGGGGAGACCGAGACTAACCTACCTAGACCAGATCGGTCATGTACTGAAGGAAGGTGGAGTCAAGAGTCTCCGAAACCGGCGAGCGTATATGAAGAGAATTATGAATGTTGAGGAAGCGAGTGAAGTATGCAAAGATAGAGTTCTCTGGCACTCTGTTCTCTCTGCCTACCCTGCAAGGGATATGGCGTGATGATATGTATGTATGTATTAATTGTCAGATATTTTTTATTATTAGATGGCAAAATAATATGAAAGATGGCGTATTAAAGCATTAGGCATCATCATCATTTCATCTCATACATGTCCTACTGTTGGACTCGAGCCTCCTCCACAACGGGAGGGAAATTGAGCTACTATACTACTTGGTCAGACTTGCTGGTATAGGATTTCGTTTCGAGTTTTCCTTATCTTGCACAGATGCATTAGGTTTCTTATATACCTTAATCGCCTTTTACGTTACCCACAGGTAAGATAGGGGGTGGGGAATTGTATTCTTAATCCGTCACCACACGGATATTAGAAGGATCAATACAAGAATATTATGCGGACGAAGTCGCGGGCATCAGCTAGTTAAATATAAAAGATTGGCGTCATATCAATTACGATTTCGACAATACCGTATTTAAAAAAAAAAGTATTTACACGCGCAACCGCTTGGTTAATTAATAAAAAGTCGACCGTTAATTATTTCCTCGCCGACTTTAAAGGCAAGTTAATTCCAACCTGTTTATTGTAAATATCAACGAACTCTTGTGTCATTATTGTTATTCCGTTCCAAATATATCTGAACAAACGAAATTGAATTTTGTTTGTTGCATTTCTTTCTGTCGACTGTACACCTGGCGTAGTGGTTAAGATACTGAACTAACCGTGCCAGTGTTGTAGTTTCGTTTCCCACGCATCTACTCTCGCTCTCTCTCCGAGTTTGGATGTAATTTGTGTTCTTAAATTATATATTTGAAGAAAATTATGAATGTTGAGGAAGCGAGTGAAGTATGCAAAGATGGAGTTCTCTGGCACTCTGCTCTCTCTGCTTGCCCTGCAAGGGATACCGCGTGATGATATGTATGTATGTAAAGTCCTCGCAATATAAGGAATATATGCCACCGAAGGCAAAGCCCGGGTTCCGGTGACCCGCTCGCTCGGCGAAGAGAGGTACATGTAGGTCGGGTCTATGGGGCCCCGCGCCGCTTCTTCGCCCCGGACGGATTTAGCGGGTTGTGGCCATTCCATAATCCGTCGCCAAAAAAATAAAAGGAATATATGTGATAAATTCATTCTTCTGCTTAACCCGTAGGCGGTTGTCATACATTGTATTTTTAAATAATCATAATACGGGGAGATTATGATTGTTAAATATGCTCATTATCATCATCATGGCTAAGGCGGCCAACTTTATAATAAGTCAATACGGGACACCCACCACTATCTATAACAAAATTGAGGATTTGTTGGTGGCGTATTTAAGTTAGAAACAAACAACACTACTACTGAATTAACATTTATTTTTAAAGTCATATTTTTCACATGAGTGGCATTGCTTACCAGTTCTGGGTTTTAGTTCAGACTGTCTAAAAAGTTTTCACAGCCCATATTCAATTTTATAATTAGAACGTAACGTTTTTATTTTTAGTGACGATTTTTCGGATGACCATCATAAGCTATTCATTAAGGAAAATACTCGTTCCGTAGGAGCGTGTGTTTCTGGCAAACAAAGAAGCTACTGGACTATGCCCAAGCAATTCTGGAATGGTATTGGGCTGTCTTTGAAGTTTTTGAACACCTCTATCCATCGTTGTTCTGTATTGCTATTCATCTCTTTCCATCTACGATGGGATTACGGGACATGCAGGACGCCTTAATCGATTTGCGGGACTATTTTATTAAATATTGCAATGCGGGATTACGACTGTCATTACGGGACGGTCCCGCAGAGTGCGGGACGGTTGGCCGCCTTAATCATGAAGCTCATATAAATCCCTCCTTCGCAATAGGAAGGAAATTGATATATTATATCACGTTGGTTAGACGGATTGGTATAGGGTTTTATTCCGAGCTTTTTATCTCTTGCATAGATGTTATCATCTCATCTCAGTTCGTATATATCCCACTGTTGGTCTCGAGCTTCCCACGTAATGGCAGGAAAATTGAACTACTAAACCACGCTTTATTTTTTTTTTGGTAGCGGGCTTTGGAGTTGTCACACCCCGCTAAATCCATCCGGGGCGACAGAAAAAGCGGCACGCAACCCCATAGACCCGCCCTACATGTTACCTCTCCACGCCGTGCGAGCGGGCCACCGGTACTATACCTAGCTAGTTAGATGTTTTGATATAAGGTTTTGTTTCAAATTTTCCCTTTCTTGCATAGATGATATATGCGTCTTATATTCCTTAGTCGTCTCTTACGATCACCCACGGGTAAGATAGAGGCTGATGAATTGTATTCTTACTGGTCACAGAAAATTATATACGTAAATTATAAACCGTTGATCGTCTTTTACGATCACCCATAGGTAGAAATACACGCGAAGTGATACGATGTGTTCTTAAATTCTAAACTTAGGTTTAAATGTTGAAATGCGTATTCGTTATATTTTGATCAGTTTTATTTGGAACATTGTACGTTAATTAATTTTAAATATGTACGCACTTACTTAATATTGTCGATAATTAAAATAATACTTATTTCCTTTTGAAGTGTGTAGTTATTTATGTGTGGGACTTTGTTTTAAAATACCTATAGTTAGATACATTTTCTACTTTATTTTAAACTAGCTTCTGCCCGCGGCTTCGCCCGCGTAAAGGGCTACTTTCCTAAAGCTTTTCATCCCCTATTTTCTATGTTACTCCTTAAGGGTAATTTTTTACATATTAATGTCATATTTATTTATATCTAATCAATAGCCTAAAAATAAGTTTCAAGCTTCTGGCTTTTAAAATGACGATACTTCCTTACAACTTTTCATCCTCCTTTACAACCCCTTTTTTGCATTAAAAGTAGCCTATGTCCTTTATCAGGCTCTAGACTATCTGTGTAGCAAATTTCATTTAGATCAGTTCAGTATTCAAGAGGGACAGACAGACAGACAGAGTTACTTTCGCATTTATAATAATAGTAAGGATTAGTAAGGATTTAGTTGCCTTATTTACTTTTATGAAGATAACAATAAATAGCTGTGTGTTAGTGGCTTCGAATACTACCAACCCTTACTTTGCTCGTGGATGTCGTAAAAGACGACTAAGAACTTTATAACGACCTGTGCCAACTCCATCTGATGCCGTTTGATCTACAATTACATTCCCAAGGAGGATTGACGTCTGGCAGGCTGCCGGTCATAAAACTATTGCCAATAACTTTTGCAATATGTGCTATGAAAGAGGAGTACATATTGTATCGACCCCAAGTAATTGGGATAAGTGTAGGAGAATGATGATGATGATGATTTACGTATATGAAGAGAAGGAAATCTCGAAATAAAACCATATACCCGCCTGACCTGTGTAAGTCAATTACCCCCTTATTGGTGATTTACATCTTCTTACAACACGCTGAAACAATATTTATATTTTTCTTTGTTACTGAGGTCATCCGTGCCTCGTGAGCCGACAGGATCATAAAGCAATTGTCGTCACCTCCTTACTTGCTTATGGAAGTTGTAAAAATCGTTAATGGATCTCACCAGGAGACTGGATAATAGCGCCCTTGTATTTTTTTTTAGAAGGCTATTGTCTACATATCCCGCCCGGGACGACGGAAAGGGGGCGTGTGGTTCTATAACACACCGTGTTCCCACCCCGTTCGCCATAGGGCTCACCACTAGTACCGATTCCTTGACTCCCGTAGCCGGCACAGCTCTTACCTGGGAAACGTATAAAACCTCAATACGGTCTCCATCTCGTGTACGTAGCGATTACAACTCTATATCCTTTGCAATGGCGAATATAGGAAATGAAATAAAATTTCTTTTATGGATTTTAACTTAGTTTTGGCTAAAGCTACTTTTGGTCTGTTCTTAGTCCTTCCGTAGCTATCCCTAAGTATGTAAAATATCTAAATAATAATAACGAAATGGTTTCTAATGTTTACGCGAGCGTTACACATTTGAAATAAAACTGCTTTTACGGATTCTATCGCGTTTGTGTTTGATGTTTAATTTCCTGACGTTTCGAACACTTGATCATGGTCACGGGAGGACTTCTCTTGAGGAGACCTCCCGTGTCAAATCAAATACAAACGCGATAGAATCCGTAAAATTAGTTTTATTTCAAATAATAACGAAATTAAATGCCATTAAATGACAACAGAAAGGTGGTTTTATTTTTCTATAATAGTGTTCTCAATATAAAATATTCGCGACTGAGACTGAGTGGTTTTGTACCTTAGAAATTGCTCCGGACCGGTTCCAAACGTGTTTGGTCGTTTTCTACATTATGTAGATCGAAAGTTCGCATGTTTAATAGATTATTAACTATTATGAATAGGTACATATTAACATAATAGCTATAAGCAGTTATAGTCTATAAAAATAGCAACATAAAATTATTCTCCTTTCTATTCTAAGACCTAGATATGTCCACTGGCAGATAGTCAGTCCTGAAAAACAAAATATTTTCCCAGTAAACTATATGGTGACGAGTTCATCATTATCATCATCACAGACCATAAATGTCCCACTATTGGGCTCGGGCCTCCACCGTAATGGGAGTGAAAATAACCTACTATACCGCGCTGGTCAGACGTGTTGGTATACGGTTTTGTTTCGAATTTTCCTTTTATTGCATAGATGTTACATGCATTTTATATCCCTTAGTCGTGCCGTAAGATCACCCATGGGTAAGATATGGGGTGGTGAATAGTATTCTTACTCCGTCACCACACCGAGAATTCGAAATCTTATTATTTACATTTGAAATTCACTTGTCTTTCGCAAAGAACGCCAAAAGGCGCGGTCTTTATTAGACAGGTTATTACCATAATCGCCATGATTGACAAGTGGGTGGGCGGATAGCTATATGGTGTTATGCGTTTACAGAAGAGCGTTTTTGCTCATGCGATGATTCTCGATGATGATTCCACAGTCGATTTTTATGAGACTGGCAAATTAGGGGTGGTGACAACTGTATTCTTATTTCCGCTACAATTTCATGACATCATCATCATCATACATACATACATATCATCACGCCATATCCCTTGCAGGGTAGGCAGAGAGAACAGAGTGCCAGAGAACTCTATCTCTGCATACTTCACTCGCTTCCTCAACATTCATAATTCTCTTCATACACGCTCGCTGGTTTCGGAGACTCTTGACTCCACCTTCCTTCAGTACACGACCGATCTGGTCTAGGTAGGTTAGTCTCGGTCTCCCTCGGGCCATCATCATCTCAATTCATATACGTTCCACTGCTAGGCTCGAGCCTCGTTCACCATGGGAGGCAAAATTTACCTATTATACCACGCTGGTCAAACGATTTGGTTATAGAACATGATTTCTGTTTTAAAGACTACATACCCTGCACTAAGGCAATAATCCTTCTATTGCAGGGAACTTTACAAACATAATGATTAATGCACAAAAATTACACCCAAAATAGTAGGTGGTAGAGCCATATTATTGACAGTTTTCTGTCTACAGCCGCGGGCTCGTCCGTCCTGGGAGTATCACACTCTCGCAGAAAATTGACGTTTAAGCAGTAGTAGTGTACTATTGCGCTTCGTTTGATGAGCGAGAAGGACAGCAGTCCAACTTTCTTGGCGGATTTGGGGTTTTCATTGGCGGCCTAGTCTGTACTCCTGATACAGCAACAGTCCATGAGCAGTAACACTTACTATCAGGTGTGCTGCTTGCTCATTTACCACCAAGAGTAATAAAAAGAACTCAGATTTAAAACGATAATTTGTGGGTTGCACAAAGTATTGTCTCGCCTGAGAATCAAATTCAGGACGATAGTAAATTATATTCTTACCATCATCACAAAGAAATCATCATACATACATATCATCACACTATATCTCTTGCAGGTTAGGCAGAGAGAACAGAGTGCCAGAGAACTCTATCTCTGCATACTTCACTCGCTTCCTCAACATTCATAATTCTCTTCATACACGCTCGCCGGTTTCGGAGACTCTTGACTCCACTTTCCTTCAGTACGTGACCCATTTGGTCTAGGAAATCATCATCGTGTTTAAATAAATAAATTCCTGAGTAGCTTTAATATAGTATTACATCGAATACAAATAAATTAATTATCTGGATGCCAAGGTTAATAGGTAATTGTTTAAAGGTTAATAGGTAGACCTTTCTCTTACACGAGTATCGATTTTCATTATTTTCTATTACAACGGCTAATCTTAATACTGTGATATCATTAAGAAAGATTTACGGAAGTTTTTACGATTTTAGGTGACACTTAATGCAGTATAAATGACATGTAACACAAATATTTCATTGATATTTGTTGTCATTTTTATTGTCTTACCTAAAATTTAGGATTCGTTGATGGACATGATCGGTTAGGTAGGTATTATAAATTTAGGATTCGTTGATGGACATGCTCGGTTAGGTAGGTATTATAAATTTAGGATTCGTTGATGGACATGCTCGGTTAGGTAGGTGTTATAAATTTAGGATTCGTTGATGGACATGCTCGGTTAGGTAGGTATTATAAATTTAGGATTCGTTGATGGACATGCTCGGTTAGGTAGGTATTATAAATTTAGGATTCGTTGATGGACATGCTCGGTTAGGTAGGTATTATAAATTTAGGATTCGTTGATGGACATGCTCGGTTAGGTAGGTATTATAAATTTAGGATTCGTTGATGGACATGCTCGGTTAGGTAGGTATTATAAATTTACTGTATGATGAAAGGATAGAATACATTTGTCGTTACAATTTACTTGAACATAGGAGCAGAAACCAGCTAAAAGTTTTGTCCTTTTTTTTGAATGGGTTACGGTCGGTGCACTCCTCGGTGCACCACTCCGTCTGGGGCGACAGAGGGACGTAAGCACTCACACCCGTAACCCACCCGTGGCACGTCGCCTTCGTCGTTGGGTCGACCACCGGAGCAGGGTAATTGACGTCAGTGGTCGGCGCGACGGAATAAGCCCCTGAGTACCCCCTTCTCGACCGACGTCCCCCGCTCGGGGAGAGCGTCGGTCTTTCCTCACGCGGTCGGCCTCTCGGCGGGTGACGGCCTAATTCCTCGATCCAGTCACCCGAGCTAAAAGTTTGTCCTGGGGCAGTAGCGCACTCATAGGAATCAACAGTCTGCCAAGCGATTTGGGCAGTATACTCTTAACTGGGTGACATATTATAGTAAGAGTCTATTCAGCAGTGAATAGCGTAAGATTAATCGAAGAATAATGTTAAAAAAGACTATTCTCTTTAAGTGTACGAAAAGATAAAATATTGGACGGTCCAAAGCCGATTCGACCTCGATCATGAAGAGCTTGGAGCAAACTATCATATAAGAATTAACAATACAACGTATAATGCACATTTATATAGAAATATTTTTGTTTTTTAATATATTTGAATATTTTTACTATCAATAGTCTTGAAGCTTCAAGCTGATTCCAATAAGATCCAATAAATACGGCTCTAAATAATGCTATAACTTAAATCTATCGACCCTTACGAGGACTACCGCTTTGAAAAAAAATAAGTCATCTTTTTAATAATGTCACGAAACGAGGTGTGTACTTCTGTGCATATAGGTCACTTATCAGGCACACGGCCCAGATGCTGCTTTAACCTGAAGTGACCCAGTCTAACCTAGATATGGTGTAAAAATCCAGCGAAAATGTGTCATCCGAGCGGCTTACATGCAGTACTCGAGTTAAATAAAAACATTATTCAACGTAAATATAGATTAAAACTACTTGAATAACATACAGCGGGTATTTAAGTGTAAATAATTTTAAACGCTCCAGAATATTTACATTTCCATTTTCTTTTTTTTTTCATCGCCAAAAAGGGTTGACATCGGACAGGCGGCCGGTCATAAAACTATTGCCAATAACTTTTGCAATAAGTACGAGTATATGTATATTGCGTCGCTTCCAAGTAATTGGGATAAGAGTAGGAGAATTATAATGCTTCAAAATATTTTTTAAATTTAATTTATTGATCGACGATTTGTTCTCGTGGGGAGGCCTATGTGTAACCTAACAGTGGACGTTTACGGGCTGATGGGATGGATGGATGATCGACGATTTAAGAAAATTTTCATCCCGGTTTACATTCATAAGTCCATCAATATTTACTGTTGGCATGTCCTTACGTAGAGTGAAAATGCTATAATAGCCACGCTTGGTAAGGAGGACTGGCGATTGAGTAATTTCCCGTGACTGAAATAAAATTTGTATAGCGGGAGACTTACAAACATGTAAATTAACGCAGACAAATTACACCCAGACTTAGAACAATACTTTCGTGTGTCATGCGTAGGAATCGAACCCACGGCACTGGCACGGAAGGTAAATTAACCACTATGCCATCTGTACAGTATTTTCATCGAATGAGCGTTACATAACCAAGCGTGACGACTCAGTTTCATTCAATACCCTCAAAAGGGCTTCCTTGTACACAACGTGTCTAAAGAAGTTTTCACCTCATGAATAATGAGATAATAAGTGACAATAAGGTGCTGGTCATTCAGCATTAGTATTACAGTGGAACATACGCTACCCTGCAACGCTGTTTGTCAATGGCTGTCTTTGACAGATTAGGTACGCGCACATTTTTTAAATAGTTGTGCGTGCATTCAAGTCAATTCCAGATCTGAAACTAAAACTCTGGCAGTCATTATATTTTTATTTATAATAAGAATTTTGGCAGGCATGTGAAAAGTTTACGGGACGCTTGTTTTTTTTATTGATTATGGTGTCAAACGAGCAAACAACAGACCTGTGCTACTGTCGCCTATCGACGTTTGCAATGTCGGGGATACAGCTAAGCCGCTGTCTACCAATCAAAACCCCAAAACCACCCAGAAAGATGACCTTCTGTCGCTTTCGTCGACCGAACGAAGCACAACAGTACATTGCCATTACTGAGACGTCGATTTTCTGCGAGATTGTGGTACTCTACCCCGGACGGACTGGCCCGCGGCTGTATACAGAAAATTGTCAACAGTGTGGCCCTACCACTAAAAGTACTACTAGTAATGACTTATTGGACGTGCGACACCTTAGTCCTCCCATAACAATGAACGCTGTAAATAGTTTAAAATATCGGCAAATTAAAAATCAAATACGAACACGATAAAATCCATAAAAGTTGTTTTATTTCAAACTAGCTTTTGCCCGCGGCTTCGGCCGCATAAAAGGATACTTTCCTAAAGTTTTTCATCCCCTATCTTTATTTTACCCCTTAAGGGTAAATTTTTACAACATGTTAATGTCATATTTATTTATATCTAATCAATAGCCTAAATATAAGTTTCAAGTTTCTGGCTTTAAAAATGACAATACTTCCTTACAACTTTTCATTCCTCTTTACCCTTTTTTGCATTAAAAAGTAGCCTATATCCTTTATCAGGCTCTAGACTATCTGTGTACCAAATTTCATTTAGATCGGTTCAGTAGTTTTGGCGTGAAAGAGCGACAGACAGAGTTACTTTCGCATTTATAATATTTGTAAGGATTTGTTATTGTAAACATCAGATGTCAATTGTATATAATATTAATAATTTTAAACAAGACATGGAAATATATGGTACGTCTAAATTGTAGCTACAAACAAGAAATAAAATTAACAAATCCCTGTTAATATACTGATGTGATGACTTCAAAAAGTAACGAATACTTTAACATTATCAACATAATGAATAAAGTAAACCGTTTAATACAAAAAGTCTATTAAATATTTTCTATAGTATAGATCAAAGTTTGATTTAAAAATTATCACTTGTGTTATAAAACTATTAATGTGACCTCCCCTTCTAACTCCTTGGTTTAAGTAATAAATAGCGAAAAAATAATAATGCCTGCCATTTTTGTCCATCGTACACAGTAATGCTAAGATTACGCTAACAAGTATATTTTTACGCTCTGTTTCGTTGCTACTCCTTACTTAGTTACTTGATATAACTATCTCAATATTATTCTATAAACGCAAATCTTTTTCTTAGGATTCTCTTGGTTACGAACCATCTGTTCGGCTGCCTGGGTTTATTTACCCTGCTCTCAGGGTAAATAAGGATTCGGGGATTGAATGTCATCTGATGATCTCTCCGGCGCAGAATGGCCACTGTGGTTTTAATGGGTATTTCAAACGCGCTGTGGGCGAGGAGTCCCACACAAATTCCTCCTGACTGTTATCGGTGGAGGGATAGTGCGTAAATGCATTTCCAAAGTGTGAACAAAAAAAAGATGAATAAGTATTACTCTCCGCCTTTTGAGAGGACAGACGGTGCCATATAATCAATGAATCGCATAGTAGCTTATTCTTTCAAATCCATCCCTTATTTCTTTTTTTTTTGCTGCGACCATGGTCTGGTCATACCCCGCCAGATCCGACCGGGGCAACAGAAGAGGCGGCGCTCGCCCATATAGACCCGCCCGCTAATGCGCCTCTCTTCGCCGAGCGAGCGGGCCATCGGAACCCGATTTTTGTCCTCGGTGTAAATATCCACCCCTAAACCATAAACGAACCAGCTGTGTGCTGACGAACTAAGTCCAAAGAATTATTTTTTTTGGGGTGTAAGAAAACAATATCGCAATAATAAGGAACTTGAAACAATATTATGCCAATTTATTTGGTCAAAGTGGGTCAAAGGTCAAATTAAATATTTTTAAATGCCCCTTAAAAATACTAAAAAAAGTTTGACAAGGTTGTCATGTTCTCCAAATCTAATCTCTGATGTTTTTCTGATTATTATTATTTTTCAACTCAGCCTGTTAATTTTAATTTGTATGTCGAAAAACCACCTTCTCTACAGGAGTATAAAAACCCATCACGATGAAAAAATATTCACTAGCTTCACTGATCAATTTTTTTCAATTTTTGATTCGGTTTGCTATTTATAATTTATATATTAATTACTATAATTCATATATTTAATGATTATCCATATTAGGTGGTTTGACATTCAAGAAGTCATCGTGATTATACTTTTTATGTATCCACTACAGCACTTGTTATTAAATAATAAACCACATTTTTAAAAGTAAAATAAAATTATTCCGATTAGTAATATTACTTACAGAGAGACAGCTTTTTATGCTTCAAACTTTAATTAAAAAACCTAGTTCCTTGCAGTACACACCTGAAAATCTACATAAAGGGGCCGTACTTATAGTCTGTTCTAATCAGTATTTTAAGAGTTCTTTGATCGCAAGATATTATAATAGCCTTATAACAATCTTGGACTCCATTTGGATGCCGTTTGATCAACAATTACATTCCCAAGGAGGGTTGACGTCTGGTAGGCGGCCGGTCATAAAACTGTTGCCAATAACTTTTACAATATCTACTATGAAAGAAGAGTACATATTGTATCGACCCCAAGTAATTGGGATAAGAGTAGGAGAATTATGAGTCGTCTGAGACACCCATGGGCAAGAAATGAAGACAAATTGTATTCTTACTCCGTCACCACACGAAACAAAGTGTGGTGTAGTAGGTCAATTTCCCTTCTATTATGGTGGAAGTTCGCGCTCAGCGATGGACCGCTTATAAGTTGAGATGGAAAGGTTTATGGTTTAACTCTGACTTATTTTAACTATTACATACATACATATCATCACGCCATATCCCTTGCAGGGTAGGCAGAGAGAGCAGAGTGCCAGAGAACTCTATCTCTGCATACTTCACTCGCTTCCTCAACATTCATAATTCTCTTCATATACGCTCGCCGGTTTCGGAGACTCTTGACTCCACCTTCCTTCAGTACATGACCGATCTGGTCTAGGTAGGTTAATCTCGGTCCCCCTGGATACCTACATCCTTCCACTTTCGCATTGTATATCTTCTTAACCAGACGTTCGTTCGGCATTCTTTCCACATGTCCGAACCATCGGAGCATTCCCTTTCGCACCTTTACACCGATACTCTCTTTCATACCTACTCGCTCTCTTACGTCGTCGTTACGTTTTAACTATTCTATATCATTAATATAGTTGCATAATATATTTTACTCTGTGCTCATCGGAGCGTTAATTTTAAACGCTTCTACAAATTACATTTTAAAATTCTATGTAATGTATGAGTTTATTTAGCTGTCAGAGCTTAGAGTTACTAAATTTATGTCCTAATGTTGCTTTTCTATTCAACATTTTACTAACAATTGCTTATGATCCGCAAAAAGTGCGTTAGTATGGGTATTCGAAGGTTATATTTGAAAAGAGACTTATTTAATACAAGCATCACTAATCATATTAGGCGTGTGACAGTTTGGGAGTTTTTGGCGGGAATCTAAAACGTCATGTGGTGCTCTTGTATTATATTCGATATCTTAGTGTTTTAACGTGTTATATTAGATAATTTTGATGGCATTTTATGTAATGTGATGTGACGGAACTGCTGAGATGTAGTGAATATCATATAAAAGTGCTTTACAACGTTTTCGTTTTTCATCAAAATTCTCACAAGATACCATTAACAGTGTGGCCATAGCACTGTTGATGGCGACAATTTGACTTCCTGACGGACAATGACTAATCTGATGACTAAAAACTTGAAGATAATTATAACTCGACACTGGCAACAATGGCTCATTTAAGTAGCTGATTGCCAATACATAAAAATAAGAAGAAGAAGACAGTTTGACTTATAGTTAGGTTAACGAGTTGAGTTAATGATATTTATTATACAGTCCACATTAGTTTCATTCGGTATATTACCTTTGCCGGAATATGAGCAAAATCTTGCTTACTATTGCCCATTGGCAACAATTACAATTACACCTGAAACCATGAAATTGAAATGATATTTAATAAAGTTTATACATAATAAATGCTTTTAAATTTATTGAAGTGAAAACTTCTTTAGGCGCGTTGAGCGTTTTTGGAGGGGAAAAACTTATAGGTTCGCGTCACCGACATGCTAATGCTAATAGTATATCAAAAGCTATGTGAAAACTTCTTTAGGCGCGTTGAGCGTTTTTGGAGGGGAAAAACTTATAGGTTCGCGTCACCGACATGCTAATGCTAATAGTATATCTAAAGCTATGTGAAAACTTCTTTAGGCGCGTTGAGCGTTTTTGGAGGGGTAAAACTTATAGGTTCGCGTCACCGACATGCTAATGCTAATAGTTATATCTATAGCTATGTGAAAACTTCTTTAGGCGCGTTGAGCGTTTTTGGAGGGGGAAAACTTATAGGTTCGCGTCACCGACATGCTAATGCTAATAGTTATATCTATAGCTAAGTGAAAACTTCTTTAGGCGCGTTGAGCGTTTTTGGAGGGGTAAAACTTATAGGTTCGCGTCACCGACATGCTAATGCTAATAGTTATATCTATAGCTATGTGAAAACTTCTTTAGGCGCGTTGAGCGTTTTTGGAGGGGGAAAACTTATAGGTTCGCGTCACCGACATGCTAATGCTAATAGTATATCTATAGTATCGTTGTGGTTTAAAGGTTATCTTACTAGCGTGGTAAAACCGATTCCTAGATGTTCGATAATTCCGTCGGGCCGGCCACTGACGACAAGTTCACGCTGCTCCAGTGGCCGGTCCAACGACGTAGGCGAGGTTCGTGGGTGGGTTACGGGTATGCGTGCTTACGCCCCTCTGTCGCCCCGGACGGAGTGGTGCGAGAAGAGCGCCGACCATAACCCACCCCAAAAAAAAAAAAAAAAAGATGTTCGATAATATTTTCTATTTTTATATAAAAATGAGAAAATTATTATTATTTCAATTAGTCTTAAGTTAATAGTTTTCACTTGTATCGGCAGTCCCCATGACTGCCTATTTTTTTTTAAATAATCATCCTGCTCTTAAGAAGTAATTTTTGTATGGCGGGGGGGACTTTACAAACATATAATTAACGCAGACAAATTACACTCAAACTTATAACAACACTCTGTGGATGGCACAAAGTATTGTCCTGCGTTAGAATCGAATCCACGACACTAGCACGGATGGTTAAACTAAACTGTATTACAATTTAGTTTAAAGATCAACCTCGTTCAAACCACAACATCCAAAATCTTCAGATTTATATTAGCACTACGCAACAGACTCTGTTCCGTACAAATCTAGAAATCATCATCATCTCAGCTCATATATGTCCCACTGTTGGGCTCGAGCCTCCTGCATAATGGGGAGAAATTTACTTACTATACCACGCTGGTCAGACGTGTTGGTATAGGGTTATATTTCGAGATTTCCTTCTCTTGCATAGATGTTTTATGCGTTTTATAACCGTTAGTCGTCTTTTACGATCACCCACGGGTAAGATAGGGGGGTGGTGAATTGTATTCTTACTTCGTCACCACACGGAAAAAATCTAGAATAAAAAATGAAAATTGAATTCTTTGAAATCGTTCGCAGCAACACCAAACTAGTCAATTGCTAATTTAAACCATACTTTAATTGAAAACGTATAACAATTTTATCAAAATCCGCACAGCCGTTTTGTAGTTAAGTCACATAAACACGTATAGAACGATTTACTGTATATAAAGTATATCTTTATATACATGATTGTTGACACTAATGTTTAAATACTAAGTCATGTATTGGCTTTACACATTCCCTCCTACGCTGGGCCCCTCATACTTAAAACATTTATGTACATAATTCATTATAGTATTCGTCTATTGCATGTATACATAATGTACATATTAGCATCGTTATTATATCCTAATGTATAAATATACACCGTGTAGTGAAAGAGTAAGAATACAATTCTACCCCAACTATACCCCTTGTATCTTACCCGTAGTAGTCGTAAAAGACGATCAAGGATTATTTACAAATTAAATTTTGCATAAGCCTCTATACTTATATAAGGCTATTCAGGGGCTATAAATTATTTACGTATGGATGATTTAGAGTCTAAATTAATCTAAAATTTAGACGTTTTTTGACCCCTTATTTCTCGAATCTTCCCTCCATGTTCTTCGTAAGATTCATCATGTTTTTTTTTTAAATAATATAACGTTAGAAAAGGATCAGTTACACTAAAACTCCCAGTTTAACGTAAATCAAAGATTTTTTTTTTAGCTGATAATTTAGGTTGTAATTTATTATTGCAATTAGATAGGTATAGATTATTTTTGTATTATTAGATAACTATCTAGCCTTTGGAAAAAAGAAATTGTAAATCTAAGTGCACATAATGGAATGAAGAAAATCATTCAGCATCCGAAATAGATTTTTAATAATAAATTTCGACTTATAAAATATAAGGGCATGTATAGATTTTCTTAAACCCCACTCCCGCCGGGGGCCCTTACGTAATTAATGAATCGCCTCTTAGCAAGCATTAGTGATTTCAATTGTTATGTTTTGACCACTTAATTATTGAAATGAATATGCAACTGCGATAAAAAAGCACGCTGAAGCTTATACCATATTTATTTTCGTATTATTTTCTTTCCGTGTGGTGACGGAGTGAGAATACAATTCACCACTCCCTATCTTACCCGTGGGTGATCGTAAGAGACGACTGAGGTATATAAACCGCATATAACATCTATGCGAGAGATGTTAAACTCGAAACAAAAACCTAGACCAACATGCCTGACCAGTGCGGTATAGTAGGTCATTTCCCTCCCATTATGTAGGAGTCCCAACAGTAGGACATATATGAGATGACATGATAATGATGAAGATGAAGCTTATACAAGGTGGAGACGATCATACGACAATAATTTTAATCTAGTGTATCTGATGACTTGCCCAGCCTGTATACAAACTTTGAATACAATATGTCGTATAGTTTAGCTACAGCACATTACTTTGTATTATTAACATTTACCCCACTCTGTATAAAAAATTAAAATTATATGCCTATCACTACGAGATCAATGACCTCCCGGGCTGCATTGGTATCAATTAATATGAAGGTAGTACCTACATATCGCCATGTTACCACTTCAAGTCTTCGCCAAACGCAATACAAATCAATGCATATTATACCTTATTCCTGAGTCTCAAGATCCATATAAACCGTGTCATCAGACTTAAATAAGAAATTTGAAACTAACTAATGCGGCATAATGAAAGAAGATCCCGGTTTCATCAAGGTCAACTAAATGTGCGAAAGGGACAATTTTTTTTTGTTTCGCTTTATTGTTCAAAAGTATTATACCTAATAGGTCTGTAGGTCAGTGTGGCATCGTGATCCTGTGACGTGAACGTCGCGTCGCATGCGGTATTGATGATTTGCAAATTGTGACTGCTGCCTATCTTGAGTATATTGTTCTGTGGCTACAGTCAACTACTTTTGTTTATGACGTTTAAAAGTGTGTTGTGCGACATAGGAAGTTTTTTTTCTAGTGAACATGAACTATCTGAGTAGGTAACTGTAATTTTTTAAGTGAATTGTGCTAAATTAGACGCTTACTTTGTGTTAGAATAGTAATTTTTCTCATTTACAATGCCTCGTTATAATTACACAGCTTCGGAGTATACAGATATGATTTTAATTTATGGAGAATGTCACGGAAATGCAGCTTTAACCATACGTACGTACCGAGAGAGGTATGGAAACACACGTGTTTGTCCTACCAATGGCCGGACTATTGTACAAGCTGTCCAGAGGTTACGGGATAATCAATCCTTACTCACTCATATGGATAGTGCTCCTTCGCGTGTAAGAGCCACCCTAGATGAACAAATTTTGAATTATTTTGCTCGCCACCCAACATCTAGTCTGCGTAGAGCGGCTCGTCATTTTCGTGTAAACCATAAAACTATTTACAAAGTTTTAAAACGCGATAAACAGAGGCCTTTTAAATACAAGAAAGTACAGGCGTTGTTACCAAGAGACATGCCGGCCAGAGAAGCCTTCTGCCATTGGATGTTACGAAAAAATTTCGAAAACCCCGATTTCTTATACAATGTAATGTGGAGTGATGAAAGTACATTTACAAGGAACGGATTATGGAACCGCCAAAATCTCCGGTACTGGAGTCACCAAAATCCACATCTAACACGAGAGAGTTCGCACCAATACAGGTTTGCCGTCAATGTGTGGGCTGGTATACACAGGGATACTATAATTGGACCAATTTTTATTGATGGAAATTTAAATGCGGCAAAGTTTCTAGAATTAATTAACGGGCCTGTTACTGAGTATATGGACGACCTTTTTCTAGACGTGCGTAGACAGATGTGGTACCAACTAGACGGTGCGCCTGCACATTCCGTGGTTGCTGCCAGAGAGTGTTTGTCTGGAATTTTCGGACATCAGTGGACTGGTCGGTATGGGCCAACACGGTGGCTAGCGCGGTCACCAGATCTCACACCATTGGACTTTTTCTTGTGGGGTTATGTGAAAGATGATGTTTATTTAACAGACGTTGATAATGTGGAGGACTTAAAAAATAGAATTGAACGATCTTTCGACAAGTTAAAATACATCGCCGTCAATGGCGACCTGTTAACAAGAGTTCGGAATAATATTTTAAGACGATATAATTTGTGCGATCGGGTCCATGGCGCACATATCGAAAATTTAAAAGTTTAAGGACCAAGTGAATTATTAAAGTTATCGTGATTATAAATTTAATAAAATAATCAAGTGAGAATAAATACCGCCCAAAACCTTAGGTGTAGGTATTTTATTTAACTACGTTCCGAAGTCGTAAAATATGACACGACATCGCTCGCCGCTTGCACGTTGTCTACAGGTTAGTGAACTAATATTTACAAACGTGTTCTATTTTGTTTCAATATTTATGATAAAAAGTTTGTTTGAAAAAAATGTTTTTTAAATTTCCATGTGAGCACTTTTTTAATAGTTTCAAAATACTCCTATACACTAGTATTGACGGTGTTTTCATTTATTGTCGTATTGACGTCTCCACTCTGTATATGTAATAACATAGTTTTTTTTTCCCCTATACTACACGTAGCACGTGCACAAAACGTGAATTTATACACGTTAAATAAAATTGTAAAACATATAATAATATTTTATAAACGGTGATTTCCTAAACCATTGTACAATTTGATGGGTCATTATAATATAATCTTTTTTTGTTCGTTTCAACTGATCTTTTTAGTCATCTTTGACTTTTTGTTTGTAAATGAATCCATTGTTAATTTTTATCTATACATCTATATAAGAATTAAAATAACAGTTTTTACCTGACTGCCGAATGAGGGCTGTGATTTTTTGTGTATGTGGATGTACGTGTGTCAAATACTTGCGCTCTACAGTCTGAACTCCTTGACGGCTTTCTGCGTATAATCTTACATTCGTCTCAGTTGTTGGACAATTGTAGGATGCAGTATTTCCTTGCAGTCCTATCATCATTCTCCTACTCGTATCCCAATCACTTGGGATCGATACAATATGTATTCTTCTTTCATAGTACACATTACAAAAGTTATTGGCAATAGTTCTACGACCGGCCGCCTGCCCGACGTCAACCCTTCTTGAGAATGCAATTGTTGACCAAAGTCAAACGACACCAGATGGAGCCGGCCCAGGTCATTATAAGGCTCTTAGTCGTCTTTTACGACATCCACGAGCAAAGTAAGGGTTGGTTGTATTCGTAGCCCCTACCACACAGTTTGTATTCATATGTGAAATGGAATTAAGAGATATCGATGTAATTTATTACTGCGTTAAGGACTAACTTGCTTAGATAATATTCTATAAAAAAGGCTGGTCCAGAAATACTTACGGGTACCAATTTCATCATTTCTCAACTGCGTACTTACGAAAGAAATTTTGTATACTTATTATATCAAACCATATCATTTAACGAGAATATGTTTTGGTCGGATGCTGAGTGTGGTGCGTCCCCATGTGATAAGTTAAGTATTATCATAACTTGCCGGACGAGTCGTTAAAATCGCCTGAGATATATCATCAGGAGAATGAGCAGTCGCACTCTCCTAGCCGACTGCGGACGCTAACCCTAAAAGCCTGACGATTATGGCATTATCCATCACTTGGAGAGGCCGGTTGGTCGGATATACCGATAGAGGACAACTTCCACTAGATTGATGAAGGGATGAATGGCTATTTTGACCATCAAGCACACTTGATTTAAGCAAGTATTGCCGCCAGCGGCGTTTTAGAACTACATCCAATAATCCTGGGCGGAACGGAAAGTTACGTGGCCTTTTTTTTCATTTTGTTGTGGATATCACATCAGTATCTGTCTATTCTACTACTATTAGAGAATTCTTTTTGAAAATAGGACATAAATACAGTGGAACATATTTGATCATAAAAGTGAATCCGCGGCTAAAGCCCTTATATTAAACTATAATATACAATTGGACAAAAAATACTATATGGATAAAATACAAAGAAATCACACACACGTGATAAGTTGTGATACTTCTTAGGTTTGCTGACAAAAAAATGGCGGTTTATAAAAAAAACTTATACAAATATTTATACTGAACTAGCAAACAGCAGTTCGTTGATTTGTTTGTAGAAATCGATATATCGCAGCCCCGCCAGGCTAAAACGGCGGCACGGGGTGCTCTCCTTCCGACTGGTGCAGGTTTTAACCCAACGGCCAACCACTGACGTCAAGTCACTCTGCTCCGGTGGTTGGCCCAACGACGAAGGCGACGTCACGGGTGGGTTACGGGTGTGCGTGCTTACGCCCCTCTGTCAACCCGGACGGAGTGGTGCAAGGAGTGTGCCGACCGTAACCCGCCCCCAAAAAATAAATAATGGTGGGGAGTTACAACAACAGGGATAGCATTTAAACCTTCTCCGTAAAAAATTACATATACATACCAATTTTTCTAATGATCTGTCAAATAGTTTCTGGTTTTAGCAATGTCATATATACAAACATCCTCTTTTATAGATATACATACATATCATCACGCCATGTCCCTTGCAGGGTAGGCAGAGAGAACAGAGTGCCAGAGAACTCTATCCTTGCATACTTCACTCACTTCCTCAGCATTCATAATTCTCTTTATAGATATAGATTAGTATATTTTGATGTTTTAAAAAGCGTGCTCTGTTCTCAAGAAAGTCTATCGCTTCAAATTAACAAACTAATGTTCTACCACTTATAACCGACATGAAAAATTGAGGAGGTATCTCAATTCCAATTATATTTTTCGTTTAAATTGTACTTTTTGTTTGAAAGTGGATAATTGCGGAACGGGAGGACACTTGCCGCTACTTCCGTCGCCCCAGACGATCGGGCGGGGTGTGATTATACCATAGCATGTCACCAAAAAAAGTGTTGTTCAAAAGAAGACAAAAAATACACGATGACAATATAATAACACTGAGAATAACCAATTAATCCAAAGCAATTACGATGGTTTGATTTAAGCTATTCTAGCCTTGGCGTAACTATGATAGCTGACAGAACCAGGCCTTGGCCTTGAATTGAAAAGAAAACTAAAGTTCTTAAGCATTTCTCAAGTGAGCGAAGAACAGTCGATAGCTAAGTAGTGTTTAAATCGAGGAGAAAAGTTGACCGAGGGCTCTCATCACTGCCTCCATTAGTTCCACAAGGCCTTCGTTTTACTAAAGTAAACCTTAAGTAGATATTTTTTTTATTCTTTTAAGTATCCACACTTTATAACTGTAATTACGATCATTTTTCTTTTTGAAGTATTTTATGGCATGGTTACAATTTTTACATTTACAATTTTTCATGGTTTCAACTATCACGGTTCATGAGAGCAACCTGGTGACAGACAGGCGAAGCAACGGACGGAAAGCGAAGTCTTAGTAATAGGGTCCTGTTTTATCTTTTGGGTATGGAACTCTAAAAAGGTTGATGTCACATAAACGTTTGGTACAATGCAAATACTTTTTAAAATTGAAATGTCTCGAATGTCACCGCACTATATTAGTATGGTGTTTATAGGTTTCTAAGCTTTAGAGAGGTCATGTACTTTTAGAACACGGCCTCATATGAACGTAGACTTTGAAATTTGAAATGATTGGAGTGTAATTTTCTAAGCAGAATATTGTAATTCAAAGCCATGGTAATACCTTGCATCGAATAACTGAAATCCATCGCTCACACGATGCATTGCAGTTTGTGTGACAATATCCGTTTGTGTCATGCTATGGCGATAGTCGATACTCTATTTCAGCAGTTGTTTGGTTTTTGAATTGTACTAGGATATAGCCATTGCGATACTAAAACCATAAACACTGCTTTATAAAATTATATATACTGCAACTATCAACAACACACCGCACACCGTCCATCCGTCGCCTCGGTCGGAATAGGCGGGGTTTGTTCAAATCATAGTCTGCTAAGAAAAAAGTTTCGTGTTTATAAAATATAACCAAATTTTATTATATTTTCACCTATATTTAACCTTTAAATCTTTACACTATAATACCGATTATTGTATTTTACAAGTATACAAACATTTAAACATCTTATCTTATATCTTTAAACGAGCAATTCTTGTATATATATATGTATATATATTATATTCTGGATCTCGGCAACGGCACCAACAATTTTCATGAAATTTAGCATGTAGGAGGTTTCGGGGGCGATTAATCGATCTAGCTAGGTTTCATTTCTAGAAAATATTGTTTTGTATGTATTTTCAGGCAATAAAAAATATAATTTTTCATTGGCTGAAAACTATTAACATTTGAAAGCAAATTTTGACGCTGTCATTAAGAACAGACATAGCTCAGTTGGAACATTGAGTGGTCTAATCCCAACAAAACAGAGGCACGGTTCGGATCCTTAGCTTCCTTTTTCTCATTTTTTGCGTTTTTATTATTTTATTAATTACTAACATTTGCCAGCGTCTTCGTCCGCGTAGAAGTCGAAAATGGTTCTAATATTTTTTTTTAGTTTTTTACATTATTTATTTTATTATAATTTATAAATTATTATGTTTAAATGTTTGTATACTTATAAAATATAACACAATCTTTATTATAGTGTAGGGTATTAAAAGGTCTAATAAACAAGACAATAAAATGAAATTTTGTTATATATTATGGACCCGAGACTTTTTTTTAGGAGGCTACGTTTTGAACAGCTGCGCTGTCATTGACCGAGGCGACGGAAAGGCAGTGTGTAGCCCCATAACCCACCGTTTTGCATCTTATCAATGCAATTAGGTCGACTTCTGGTACCGCTTCCTTGACATCTGTGGCCAGCCCGGCGGGTTATCCTTTCGGGTATCATCACCATAGACGCTCCGGCAACAAACAACTGTGATGCCGAGGCGCCGCCCTCACGAGGCTGACTTTTCTGTGGGTGACGGAATAATACCCGGTCCATGCACCCGCGAAACTACACCAACTACACTTTTTCTTTGTAAACAATATGTTTTGTTTTTCTTTCGGATTGAAATGAGATTTACCAGGCTACTCTCTGAGCTTACTCTGAAGCATGTCACATACAGCTGCCCATGGGAGAAGCAGCTTTCTCTCAAGTCTACTCCCGCTACCTTAAGAATTTGACCTCGACCTTTGTTTATGGTCATTGCGAAATAGACTTTGATGGCAAACTGCACTCTCTGAAATTCGAAGAGGTAATCTGATGGTATTTGGAGAATCTTAGAATGTTTTTTTCTTGCAAACTTGCAAACATTGTATAATTTTGGCGCGTCAGCTCTCAATTTTAAGATGTAAGCTGGGATACCGGGAGGCTTCGGTGTATTCAGGAACTCGACCGGTTGTTTAAGGCGGGGTTTATCACTTATTCAAAGGATTTTCTTTGATATTTTACCCTTTCGAATGTTTTCAAATATTCGCAAGTAAATGATTTAAAGAAATCGAAACGACCGTAGTAGCGCACATAGGTACGTTATGGCGTCTCACGACCCATCTGATCAGCATCAATATGCTGTCTCTGTGCCGTATCTTATTGATTGTTCCTAATATAACTCAACCTTTCCGTCTCGATTTTTGCAAATATAATAACTAAAACTTCGCTGTCCGTCCGTCCGTCTCTCTGTCACCAGTCTGCATATCATGAACCATGATAGTTAGACAGTTGCAATTTTCCCAAATGATGTATTTCTGTTGCCGATATAACGACAATAATAAAATAAATACTTAAGAAACCTCCTTATCCTCCCATACAACAAACGTCATTTTTCTCCTTTTTGCTCAATATTTTTTTAGTTTCCATTTTAATTTTTTGCCTTTTTGATTTGTTTTGTCATTATTTTTATTATATTTAAATATATCTTCCAAAACACATTAAAAAGAAAATACCGAGCAAGGCTCGGTCATCCAGATATTAAAACTTTATATGTTATAACAAAATTATGAAGGTAAAAAAACAATCAAAGATTCTATTAGAATCAATTTCGACGTTTACGCGGACGAAGTCGCGGGTGAATGCTAGTATATATATATATAGACGTTCATGAGCAAAGTACGGGTTGATATTATTCGTAGCCATTACAACAGAACATTTCTGTTGTTTTCAGTCTGATTACATAACTAGAGCAGCCCCAGATTCATCGAGCATCTGGCTAAAAAACATATATCTAGTCTTAGAATAAAAACACAGGATAGTTCGATACTTTAAATGTTTAAAAAAGTGAAGCCAAAATTCCTGTTAGTGTGCAAGGGATTACACGAGTATACACGCACACTACTACAAAATGGAACATAATCATCTTGCACACTGCGGAACGGGCCGGAGTAGGGTGACATTTCTGTCACCAATCTAGTGGCGTCAAATATTGTGCGTAGAATTGGTTTCTATGTGTTATTATTCTAAGTATCGTATAATGCGTTATAACCCTTACATTTAGCCAAGCATAATAGTTTACGTAATGCATGTTAGTGTATAGAGATTAATTCATGGCCACATCACCCATTCGCATGTAACCTTGACTGGCAAATAACTTACCGATTTAGCAATAAGCAAACCAACTTTCAACTTGTTCGGTAACTTGTTTAGTTATTATCAATTACATTGTTATTGATTGCGCGTTGAAAGGTATTTTTTTGTCGTCCATGTATATAGAATATGGCGGTAGTGATCTGTTATCAAATCAATTTTATTTTAGATAATAATCCGTTATCTTTGCATTACAAAATTAAAGACTATAATTACAATGTGAAACATTATCATAATCCTGCTTTTGTTTTAATTACTTAGGGTAGACTCATTATTTACTGTTCTTCTATCGTAAATATAATTTTATGACAGGTCGCCTGCCTGACGTCAACGTTTCTTGGGAATGTTTCTTTGGGAATTGTTGACCAGACAGCATCACATGGACTTGTCCCAAGTCTATGTAGAACTCTTTATTGTCTTTCATCACACTCACGAGCAATGTAAGTTATTATTAATTAAAATAACAAAAAAAAATGAAATCGTAATAAAAAATCATATTACGAAAATAAAATTACAAATACAAAAATAATCTCTAAATAATAAATAAAGAAAAAAAAACAATATGACGAATGCGGAACTCTTCTATGTAGTGTTCGCGTCGCAAAATATAAGAACTTAGAACTTTAAGCCGGCCTAAAACGCCATATGAGCAGAGTTGTGGCTTATCTAAGATACAAGTATCTGAAATACAGATACAAGATACAAAATACGTATTTCCATCTTGTATCTAAGATACTTTTTAAAAATTCATTTTGTATCTTGTATTCCTTTTGTTTGGTATCTTAGTATTTTATAAATACTTTTTCGGACAAAATACTTTTAGTAATATGTTAGCAGACATTTATAAAATTATTAGTCCAACATCTCATTGATGTCACATCTTTTTTTTTTTTTTTTTAACAAACTGTGCTAGGTCTTTCACGATTTTAATTGTCCGGTCACCCGACGTGAGGCCACCGCGTGAGGGCGACGCCTCGACGGCGAAAGCTGTCGGGGCGTCGACGAGAGAGGAACCCGAGAGGGTATATCGCCGGGCGGGCCACCGAAGACAAAGATCAGGTCTTTCACGATTTTTAATTTTAATGTCTTTCTTTTAAAATCTGCTAGCAACTCAAAACAAATTATATCGCCATACAGTTATACGAGTCACGTTTTAAAATGCAGTATTGTTATTGGTCAATTTCATTTTAGGGGTCTTTGAAAATAATTTGTTGTTTTAGCGTTATTTAACTAAAATTATTTTTTAGATTGAATTTATGGTTATATTAATAAACATTGACGTATAACAAATAAAATTAAAAAATCTATACTTTGGTAAAAAAATGTAAAAATGTATCCAAAATCACTTTAGAGGGTTTTGAAACTATATCTTTCATTTAAGCAATTACTACGATTTATATGTAAATAATATTAATGTCAATTATCAAAAATAAACTTAAATTCATTAAAATAAAATCTTGTTTTCTTACAAAAGTAATTTCATCTTAAGAAGTATTTAGAAGATACCTATTTTGTATCTAGTATTACAGATACTATTTTCAAAAGTATTTTGTATCTGGTATCTCAAATACTTAATTTAAAAGTATCTTGCATTTTGTATTTCAGATACTTTGTACAAGGTATTTTGTACATCTCTGCATTTGAGTATATTTTAATTCTACTAAGAAATCATTTACAGGTGATTCATAAATTTCTCCGAAACCTAACGTCATCCATCCATCCATCCATCAGCCCGTAAACATCCACTGTTGGACATAGGCCTACCCACGAGAATGCCATTCGCAACGGTCCTGTGTCACCTGAATCCAATGGTTTCCTGCGACCTTGATAATGTCATCAGTCCACCGAGTGGAAGTCGTCCTACGCTGCGTCGTCCGATTCGTGGTCGTCACTCGAGAACCTTTCTTCCCCAACGGTTGTCGGTTCGTCGAGTGATGTGGCCTGCCCATTGCCACTTCAACGTGCTAATTCTTCGGGCTATGTCGGTTACACGAGTTCTTCTACGGATTTCCATATTCCTAATTTTATCACGTAGAGAAATACTGAGCATAGTCCTCTCCATAGCACGCTGAGCGACTTTGAGCCTTTTTATGAGGCCGACATTTAGACCGAGACTGACCTGACGTACATCTCGCGATTTGGAGATCCCGATCCCTCTAGGTCGGGCACCGTCGCTGTCGCATATAGTCTGCCACTTGCTGTTTGTTACATTCCTATCCAAGACATTTCTTTGTAAGATTTACTAATGGTTGTTTTGAATCTGATTGCAGTAGATATGCATCTAATTGCATTTTTGTAAAGTTCGCCGAGATAAAAGGGTTTGTTTTTGGGGTTGTTAATCTTTTATCATTCGTTCTTTCCGTGTGGTGAACGAGTAAGAATACTATTCACCACCCCATATCTTACCCGTGGGTGTTCGTACGAGACGACTAAGGGATATAAAACGCATATAACATCTATGCGAGAGAAGGAAAACTCGAAACAAAACCCTATACCAACACGTCTGACCAGCGCGGTATAGTAGGTTAATTTTCCTCACATTACGGAGGAGGCCCGAGCCCAACAGTGGGACATCTATGGGCTGTGATGATGATGATGAATCTTTTACGAAATAAAATACATTCACACTATCCACCCGTGAACATAAACGCTGTTCGAAACGTTGGTAAATTAAATATTAAATATAAATGTAATAAAATCCGTAAAAATAGTTTTATCTCAAATAATATACATTATTCATAGTTTAATCGTCGACTCAACCCACGTATATACAGTTTATATTGCCTGCGAGCTTTCATCATTACAAACTCCCACTCATGATATTTCTGTAAAATAAGTTTTATGTATATCTCATTTGATATTAATAGATACGCCTACGTCTAGTATTTATTATTCAATTGTATTAGGGTAAAAAGGATAAAGGATAGGATACAACCTTATATTTTTGTTTTTTTTTAAAACTGTGTGCTACCAAACGTTACTTTGCTCGTGGATGTCGTAAAAGACGACTAAGAGACTTATAATGACCTGGGCCAACTCCATCTGATGCCGTTTTGTCAACAATTACATTCCCAAGGAGGGTTACGTCTGGCAGGCGGCCGGTCACAAAACTATTGCCAATACCTTTTACAATATGTACTATGAAAGAAGAGTATATATTGTATCGACCTCAAATAATTGGGATAAGAGTATGAGAATGATGATGACAATCTTATATTTTTATACTTCTAAAGTATGATCAACATGGCGTACTAAATCAGTTTCTGTATCAATATCTAGAGAGGCCGTGTATGGATAGAATCCGCTTTTCTAATCTTATTTTTTTGTGATAAATCTTTTTAGAGCAATTATTGAATTAGATTTTTTTAAAATTATCTATCTAATGAAAATTTCTTACATCCCATCATTCTTTGGATATACAGCGTTGCTATCATCTAAGCCTAATACTTGGACGTGTACGTACTGAAATAAAAATAAATCGTAAAGATTTTTTATTTGAACTCTAGTACCAGTTAAGCTTCACATTGTTTTTGCGTGCTTTATGAAAGAGGTTATAAACTATAACAATATAATTCCTAGAAACGGAGACTTAAGACTATGTAGAATAAAGTCGGGCATCAGAGAGAAACTTTAACGCGATTGTTAATGAGAAAATTAACACAAGTTAAACAGCGTATACAACTCATTGTTATGTACTTTTAGCATGGCTTACAAGTTAATTTAAAATAATTTGTTTCTTCACGGCGAGCTTAACATGTACATAAAAGCTATAATTTTATCATCATCATTACCCTACTCTTGTGTCAATTACTTGGGCTCGCTCGACGCAATATGTGTTCCACAAAATCCTATCTGTTGTCATCTCTTTATTCACATCATGCTTCACGCTATCCATCCGTCTTCTTTTTTTTCGGTCTTCCCTTACCCCTAAAGCCTTCAACATTCATACTTTTAAACTTTTCTCCCAACATTATATTCATCCCATCTCGTTACATGTCCATACCGCGTCAGACATAAAAGTTATCCACGAAAGACAAAAATCGGGTTCCGCTGGCCCGCTCGCACGGCGAAGAGAGGCGCTTTGCAGGGTGGGTCTATGGAGTCGCGCGCTGTCTCTTCCGTCACCTTGGACCGATTTGGCGGGGCGTGACCACCTCCATAGTCCACCGCAAACATATGGATTACCTTTTGTTAAAATTGTAAAGTGCAATTTATTATTTAAAAACCGATAAAATCATTAATACTTTGAGTGTGATGATAGAGTAAGAATACAATTCACCATCCGTATCTTGCCCGTGGGTGTAGAAGACGACTAATTGATGTGATATGCAGATATCTCAGCGAGAGCGAAAACTCTAAAATCCTATTTCAACTGACCAGCGTGATATAGTACGTCAATTTCCCTTCCATTGTGGAGAACGCGTGAGCCGAACAGTGGGCTTATGTGGTCTGTGATGATGATGTTGAGGATAATATTTGGGTGTTATAACTTCTTTAGAAGAATGATACTTCATTAATTATATTCTTTGCCAGTCATGATGCGTATACATATGACTTGTTGCACGACTGCAAAGGAGTGGTATTGTGTTTAACAGTCTATGTATGTATGTACGTACGTTCCTTTGAAACACTATATATACCAAACGCCTGGGCCGATTTTTATGATTCGTACGTCAATCGATTCCTCTTAATCCGGCGAGTGTCACTAAAGATATGACGTTATTGAAAATTCAATATGGCGACTACTGGACGCCATATTGTGAAAATTAAAAAAATTAAAGTCAACAAACTATATCGAGTGGGGTATCGTTAAATAGGTATTTAAAAATCATTGTTAGTTTTCTCTTAACATTTTTCGATTTGACTGGCCGTTTAGGATCTATATCGATTTAAAGTTTCGTAACAACCTTTCTCACATATAGGTTTTTTAGACAGTAGAAATTTACGATGAAAAGACGAAAAATTTATATAACTGGATGTGGATGGACATATACTGAAGTATCTAGTAGGTATATTGTCCAATATACCATAGGTAGTCCTACCTAAAGTATCTAATGTCTGACGCGGTCGCCCATCTCCAATTTCTAACGATTTAGTACTCAACTTCAGTCGAAAAACTACATATAGTTAGGAACTTACCTACTTATTAATAAATAAGATAACTATAGCTACCTAGGTATTTATAACTAAAAAGTGTAAAATAAAAAAAATGATTAAAAAAAAACAAAAAACCGACATTATTAATTCGACAGCAAATCTAATTTTTCAGTGGATCCCGACTGTTCAGTTGTCATGTTCTATTATTAAAATATTCTTCATTTTCTGCAATAGTATTTATTCAATAATATATTATGGAATTCTAGACCACCGGACATCTAAGTGCTTGTTTTTTTCTTTTCAGTTTTTTTATTATGTACGTAGTTTTGGTGACTTTTTACGCAGTCGGGTTTTTTGATTTTTTTAATCATTTTTTTTATTTACTAGATTTTTTCACGGACAGGGAAAACGATGAATAGAATGATCAACGTTGAAGGACTAATGAATGGATATACTTATATTGAATTATTATGCTATTTTTCATCAATGTTTTCTAAATTTTATGTCACTACCTATGTAATATTAAAAAAACTTGAAATTTAAACTTTTTTAACTTTAAAAAAATATCTATAATGCCTTAAGAGCCACCTACAATTTAGGGTTCGTTGGTGAAAGCGGGCAATCAATAGTCCTGACATGAGTTCACAAGAAAATGAGTCTTCTATTAATCGGCTCTTAGACTCGCAAGAGAACAATGTGACGCTACTTATTTTTAATATCACTACTATAAATAGATAATATAAAGCTATAAATAGCTAAATCTTGTTGGTACCAGGTGCTCGTTTAATTTGATATAATTTTCAAATTGATAGTTGAGATGTTGATGTCATACGCCACTTAGGTACCTGATAATAATGTATAATCAGTCGATTCGCTTTATGACAGGAGTTTAGTTGGGAACTTGAATATGTCATGTCGTAGTGTTATATAATTCATATGATATTTTATATAATACTAGCTAGCGCCTGCGGCTTTGCCCGCGCGAAAAGTAACTTTTTCAAAATTGAACTATTATTCCAAGGGAACACATTACCGGGATCAAAAGTATCCTATGTGTTAATCCAGGAAATAGTTTATCTATCTGATAATTTTCATTTAACGGAATTGAGTAACAAACTTGTAAATATGTTTACAAACTTTCACATTTATAATATCCCATGTTACCGTCTCCCGTGACCATGATTACTGTAAAGTGTTCGAAACGTCGGGAAATTAAAAATCTAATACAAACGTGATAGAATCCGTAAAAGTACTATTACCATAACTTTTGCGTTGACTCCAAGTAATAGGAGGAGAAATGAGTGCAGGGTGATAATGCTAAAACGCTAAGTAAACGTTTGTTGCCAGGTATTTCATCGTTCTTATGCATTATATCGAGTAAGAAGGAAACATTCAGTGTCCTTGTCCCATTACTTGTTAATTGAAGTGTCATTCTTCTGTTTAGGAGAAATGTGAAATGCACTCCACGGATTTTGTTTAAATTTCATAACCATCCGTCTACCTGATATCAACTTCTTCATAAAATCGTTCTCTCTGATAACCACCACCTGGATCACGCGCTATTTCTAAAAAAACATTCACCAAGAGTTTTCGTCATTTTCACGATCTTACCAGACTTTTCAAGATTTATCTCCAGATTTTGAGTAATAATATTTTGCTAATACATAATCCATAATCCAAAATTCTAGGGCTAAACTTTGATGTTACCATTTTTGGGGGTTCTTATTCTCCAGGCAATCAGAGTCAGAGTGAGGAGGGCCCTCTCTGTCTCTGTGGCTATAACATTTAGAAACAACAACTTAGTATGCATTGAAACACGTAATTGTGGTTTTTTTATAAAATTTTAAATATTTTGGACCTCACGATCTTAATCGTAGCCATTAAATCAAACGCTAATAAAGTTTAAAATTATTTATGCTAATTTTAATTAATGACATCCTTAAAATTACTTTAGTAATAAGTGCAATATATTAAAGATACTCTATGAATTTTTATCATTTGCTTGTCTCCCCTGTTGTACACATTCGACGGTACCAGGTGCCTATGAACGTGAAGAGGTTTTCGCAAACCGCGTTGCACACTTGCACAACCGGTCACGTTGCGGCAAGCACACAGCATTGAATATTACGTCACGCAATTTATTCAGCCTTATGTAGTGCTCTGCTTTATGCCTATATATATACTTATGCACGGCGAGTAAATCACGATTCGCGATGCAACTCCTACGTTTTGCTGTCAGCCTGGTACTTGAAGCGCCAATAAGGATTCAAAAAGATCCTTATTGCACGCTTATTTTAGATTCCTTCATTTATAATAATGGTAGCCAATAAATTTAAATAGGATATACTGCTTATGTGGTGACAATTTTAGGTAGGATAATGAGAGGTATTCTCCTGGGAAATTTATAAAATCAAATGCAATCGTCGACCCGCTTAGATTATTCTTGAAGGTTGATGGATGGATGGTCACGTTGCGTTCGTGTATTGCGTTAGAATTTTTTTGAAGTATTTCAAAGACGGCGGTCGTCTTTTTCAGTCAAAAAAGTGAACGTATAATCCATTGGGATTGGCCTTTCAATATAGTAAGAGTGGCGCCCCGTCGGCAGGGATAAGGGTGTTTATAGATCATCTTTTTAGTGTCCTTTTTTTTAAAGATATTCGGTAACGGCAAAAGACGTCTGGGTACTTAACTACAGTTTTTTTTTGTTTTAAATAAAAAGATAGTATATATTAAAAGAAATAAATGTTTCAGTTAACCTTGCTTACATCCTACGCATTTCAATTCAGTATCAGAGAATGACAAATCACCTTCTTGAAGATAATAATGGATGTGCGAGACCATAAATCTTATTGTTTGACGGCGGACAATACATTTCATATGTCATAATGACATTTTGATTGTACAAATAGCTGGTATGCAGTAATATATCGTCATTGCACTGATTTGCACTCTATGCACATAACTTTGACTGCCTCGTTCGACTGGTCACTGTGAGGTTCCGAGTTCGATGACGGAGTTAGCCGGAGCGTTATTAAGATATAAACATTAAGAATAAGCTTTTAGATTTTATATGAAAATAGAAAGGAAATACATGATGGTACAATTTATGCCGCAAATTTGGAAAGTTGAACTCTAAAAGTAGGTACTAAGTGTTTATTTAAAAATATAAATATTGTTATAATTAACATTGTAATAGCTACAAGCTAGTCTTATAAATTTATTTGGCCTATATGAAGTTCTTGAATAAGGATAAAGAAAAAGACAAAATATATCAAAAATATCGAGATTTTGGCCACTTACAGCGTAATCCTATTATAACATAATATCTCTTTAAAGATTTTGAAGCGCTTTCTCTTTTTTTTTTGGTGACTGGCTATGGTATAACACCCCGCCCGATCAGTTCGAGGCGACGGAAAGTACGGTGAGCGACCCCACAACCTTCCGTGCACGCAGCTCTTAACACCGTGCGGAAGCGCCACTGGTAGCTTGTCGATGGCCTGAAGTGTTTACCCTAATGGTAATTTACTTCCAATCGCAGCGATTACTCCTATTACCATATATTACGGTGTAATTTGGACGCGGTAAAATATAAACGGTCGCGTTCACTCCGCACGCGAATACTGACTGGTAAACATACCGATTTAAATGTTAATATCTGGATAATTTCTTTTAAGCATTTTCAGAAAAATTATTTAGTTATTAAAAAATAATTAGTATAATAATGAAATAGAATTTAAAAATAGAAAAAGGGAAACCAAGGATCGAGTCCGAGCTTTCTGTATTAGACTGTTCGATTTCCCAACTGAGCAGTATTTTCTTAATGATAGGGACCAAATTTGCCTTCATATTCTAATAGTTATCAGCCAACGAAAAATTTCATTTTTTCATTGGCTAATAACACTAAAAAATCTATACATTCTAAAAATTAAACCTATCGATTTGTCACCTCTAAACCCTCTTGCGTACTAACTCATGCAAGTTGCTGGTGTCGTTACTGAGATACTGAAAATATAGAAATATATACAAGAATTACTCGTTTAAAAATATTAGATATGACTTTATTATCATCATTCATCTCAGCTCATATATGTCACACTGTTGGACTCGAGCCTCCTCCATGCTAGGAGGGAAATTGACCTAGTATATCACGCTAGTCAGACGTGTTGGTATAAAGTTTTCTTTCGAGTTTACCTTCTCTTGCATTGACGTTATATTCCCTAGTCGTCTCTTACGATCACCCGCGGGTAAAATAAGGAGTGGTGAATTGTATTCTTACTCCGTCACCACACGGAAAATACTTTATTATATCGGATATAGGAGGCACTAACGTTGTGCTGTGTGGTAGCGCCTACGAATACTACCAACCCTTATTTTGCTCGTGAAATACGATTAAAAGCTTTTATTTCGCTCGTTATTTGGAATAGGATTTTGTTTCGAGTTTTCCTCTTCTCTTGCATAGATGTTATATGCGTTTTATATCCCTTAGTCGTCTCGTACGATCACCCACGGGTAAGATATGGGGTGGTGAATTGTATTCTTACTCCGTCACCACACAGCAGTGTAGTCTTACCGCTATTAAATTCTCTTTCGTGTTTCGCTTTTTTTTTACCACATCCCGCAATGAGAAAATAATCCCGTGTATTGCGGGGGGACTTTACAAAAATTCAATTTAACGAACACAAATGAATACCATACTTAAAACAATCGTACAAAATATTGTCCTACGTAGAAATTGAACCTTATCCCATCTGTGCAATCATATTTAAAACTATATTACTGTTACAATGATTTCTGATGTTTACTTGAGTATTATACATTTGAAGTATAATTTATTTTTATGAATTCTATCGCGTTTGTATTTGATTATTATTTGCCCGGTATTTATAACACTTTACAGCGTGTATAGTCACGGGAGGACTAAGGTGACGCACGTCCAACAAGTCATCGTTATTACAGAGTTTTATATCTACCCAAAGTTGGGATCGAAATTTTATATATAATACTGTAGAATCTGTAAAAATAGTTTTATTTATATTTGTACGACGATATGAAACAGCTTTAGATCGATGCATGATATCAAGTTATTCAATTACATAAACAAGTTAATTCCATTATGCCTTTATCGATTTTATAAATATAATTAAATACTATTATTAAACACCAATAACAATGGACGACAGTCAGAATAAATGCCCAAAGAGACATTGAACAGACAATCACTAGACGCATATAATAAATTATCAATGAAACCCTGACATAATATACAAAAAAAACCAATTTATTAAAATGTTAAATAAAAAGAATGCTCTTTGGTAGGTACGAATACTACCAACAATACAATACGGTCTTTGTTTTGGTCTGGACACGTCCGGGACGACAAAAGGGCGACGCGTGGCCACATAACCCACCGTATTCCCATTTTCCTACCATTAGGTCGGCCACTGGTACCGAATCCTTGACGTCTATGGCCATACATATATAGCATTACGCCTGTTTCCTAGAGGGATTGTCAAAAACCACGATCCTGACATACCTTCATCGCTTTGTTCCCACGCATCGCAGTTTTCATGCATGCTCTACGAGTACGCGTACTCTTTATCTGACCTTTCGTCCGTGGCCAGCGGAAACAGTATGGGCTATTGCCTTTACTATATAAAAAAAAAAACATTATTTTTATGTTTCAGCATCTTTTTCATGTATTACCAATCACCGTTTAATGATGGGATAAGAATGCAATTCTCTGTCAACTCTTACTTGGCTGCGGGAGTCGTAGAAATTGACTGAAGGTCTCATGAGGAGTATGGGCAGTAGCTATCTTTTGAGAAAAGTATAACATATTATTGCGACCGCCAACCCGTATACCATACCTGACAATTATGGCACCATCACCTCATATACACATACACAATTGGGGTCTATGGAAGAGGCCTGAGTCCAACAGCGGGCGGCGAAAGCCTGAATGGTAGTATTACGTCGTCTACGCTTAAATAATAAACATTCTTATTTATGGTAGGAGTGTAGGGCTTTCTCTATCCGGGTTAGTACCGCATTCTCGCAGAAAATCGACGTCTGAGGCAGTGGCAATGTGCAATTTGTTCAGTGAACGAGAGAGTCGGCAGGCCAATTTTCTGAGTAGGTTTGAGAGTTTTCATTAGTAGTCCGTGTGGCGACGGAGTAAGAATACTATTCACCACCCCATATCTTACCTGTGGGTGATCGTACGAGACGACTAAGGGATATAAAACGCATATAACATCTATGCGAGAGAAGGAAAACTCGGAACAAAACCCTATACCAACACGTCTGACCAGCGTGGTATAGTAGGTTAATTTCCTTTCCATTACGGAGGAGGCCCGAGCCCAACAGTGGGACATTTATGGGCTGTGATGATGATGATTAGTAGTCAGCGGTCTAGCTGTACCCCCAGTATTGCAAAGGTCTATGGGCGTAATACTTATCATCAGGTGTCCTGCTTGCTTAATTGCCACTAAGAGCGATAACAAAATACTATTAACATGTTTCACGTCGCCATCAGACAAGATAATTAGTGAACCATTTAATAAAGACATTAAAGGTAAAATATATTTTTTCTTTCATTATACGCATGGTATAAATATTGTACAGAATTAATTATTGTATCGGACACGCGATCACGTCAAATGTAAGACGTTAATTGATGGTACCGTGTAATGTGTCAATACTCGACTACACAGATCCTATTAGTGGTTAGTATATTGATCTATCATCCCAGAGCTGAGGGTTCGATTGACACACGCAGGATAATATCTTGTCTCGCCTGGCTGGTCGCCGATGTTAAGGAAGCGGTACCAGTGGCAGGCCAAATGGCGATGGGGAGGGAATAAAGTGGGTTATGGGACCACTCGCCGCCCTTCCGTCGCCCCGGACGGAACGGACTGCGCGTGTCGAGACCATGGCCTGCCAAAAAAAAGGACAATACCTAGTGCGATCTATAAATTGTTGTTTTAAATCTGGGTTGTAATTTGATTCTGTTAATTGCATTGTGTAAAGTTCTCCGCAAAACAAGGATTATTATAATCTTTAAAAAAATATTAAATTTAAATGCGTTAATCTGACAAACCATAAATTCAATACTAAAAAATCTTATTGTATTAAATATAGATTTTTCACTGAGAAAGATTATAGGTTACAATACCAAAAGTTTAATATTGCACATTCGAAATTGGAAAGAGACAATCGAATAATTTCGACTGCGTAGAGCTTTGTCTCTGTCGCACTTTATAACGCTCTACGCAACAGTAATTAACCGATTGTCTCTTTCCAAAGATCGATGTACAATATTTATTGTCGCGCACTATGTATGTATAAGGATGAAGTGGTGCAGTGATTGTCAAGCGTTTTCTGAGCAGTTGCCGCTGTCATAATAACTATTAAGATAAAAAAAATGTGTGTGATATATTATGAATATTGATATCATGATCATCTCAGCTATATATATCTTACTGCTAGGCTCAAGCCATCTTCTCAATGTGAAAAAAAAATTCTGCTATACCACGTTAGTCAGACTTGTTATTAGGTTTTTTTTTGCATAGATGTTATATATCTTTAGTTTCCTTTAGACGATATTTTTATTCTTACTCTATCTACTTCCTACACATGAAGAATATATCTAAAGGATAAAAATAAATCCATAAGCCAATAACGTATCATCATTATGTTCACACACGTTACTTGGTTCACACACGCCATTCATGTTGCGTGCGGCAGTCGGTATTGTGCCATGACGGAACTCGTATTCGATAATAGCGCGTAATTTCGACTTTTCCATGGTCGCATAAACAAAACAGCGATGCCAAGGACGAATCAAATGGCAACAATAATAATATAGAATTGGCTTTTAATAATGCATTTGAAAAGGCTAACGTTAATAATATATCATCTTTTCCCTTTCCTTTGTAAGAAAAAAAGGAAACTATTTTATTGACACTTAGCTCAAATTTAGATATTTACAGTAAGTCGAATGAAATAAATGTTTTATAAGAAAAATTAAAATAATAACTAAATTGAACTGTAAATACAACACAAAGTAGAAAAACGAAATATATTAGATCCTTACATATGAAATTAGCGTTAAAATTCAACTCCGATGCGGCAGTCCAAACCGCCTTCAAAGAGTTTATTGATCGATACAATTATATCCCTCCCGTACAAAACGTCAATTTCATATGTAAGGACCTAATAATAAGTGTCAATAATGTACCCATTCAGCAATAAGGCTACAGTACAATATATGCTACACTGTAACGTTCAATGGGTACCTTAATGACGTACGAATTACTCAAACGGACAAAAAGCCAATAGCAGTTACATAAATAGTAAGAATTTTATATATAAGAAGAATATAATACGGCACGGTGGCAGCACGATTGGGCCGGAATCCCAATAGGCGCGGGTTCGAATCCCGCTTGCGACATCATATTTCATTTCGTAATCGGATTTTAAGAATATAATAATACGAATTTGGTATATCGATTGGTATTTGCCAAAATTACTACTTACTATGTTAACGATCGTTCATAGCTATGATATATGAAGCATTTACTGAAATATTGGGTCCCGAACAAATCAAAAATTGTGCCTAGGCTCGAGGCACAATTTTTGATTAGATATATGTCACATATCTTGCTGCTTTTTAAGAATACATTGTTTAAAATAGTAGCTGTGTGGTAGCGGCTACGAATACTATCAACCCTTACTTTGTTCGTGAATGTCGTAAAAGACGACTAAGAGCCTTATATCGACCTGGGCCCATACTATCTGATGCCGTTTAGTCAACAATTACATTCCCAAGGAGGGTTGACGTCTGGCAAACGGCCGGTCATTAAACTATAGCCAATAACTTTTACAATATGTAATATGAAAGAAGAGTACATATTGTTTCGACCCCAAGTAATTGGGATAAGAGTAGAAGAATGATGATTGTTTAAAATAGTAAAATATGAATAATCAATATATCTATGTAGATACTGTTAATGTAAGCTCTATAAAATCGTCTCAAAGTCGCTCAGCGTGCTATGGAGAGAGGGCTATGCTCGGTAATTCTCTACGTGATAAAATCCGTAATAACAATCCGTAGAAGAACGAGTGTAAGTGATGTAGCTCGAAGAATTAGCACCTTCAAGTGGAGAATGGCCAGGCCACATTGCGCGTCGAAACGACAACAGTTAAGAAAGAAATGTTCTTGAGTGGCGATTACGGATTGAACCACGCAGCGTAGGACGACACCCCTAGGACCACACTGTTGACAGCTCTCTGTGTACAGCTGCGGGCAGGTCCGTCTGGGGTAGTACCACACACTCGCAGAAGATCGACGTCTGAGTAATGGCAATGTGATATTACGCTTCGTTCGGTGATGAGACAGCCGGAAGCCCAACTGGGGTGGCTTTGGGGTTGGTACTGGTAGGCAGCGGCCTAGCTATACCCTCGGTATTGTAAAGTTCCATGGGCGGCAGTGACACTTTTACCATCAGGTGTGCTGTCTGCTCGTTTGCCACCATAAGCAATAAAAATACCGTTCTGAACAGCATTCTCGTGCAGAGGTCTATGTTTAACAGGGCACGTCTACAGGCTGATGGATGGATGGATGTACGTATAGATACTTTAAGAGAATACAATCGAAATGAAATTCTATATACATTTACCTGACCAGCCTAGTACGTTACATCAATTGCGTATTCAATAGATCCCGTTAGGCTATCGTAGCCGTACACCCCCTTTACTTATTGGCTGACTAGCCAATTTTGTTTCCTATCTCCCTCATTGCCGAGGAGGGAAGTAGAATCATTATTTTCCAACTTCTGTTTAACTTTTCTAATTTTCGTTACTTTCTAATTTTGTTGCAAATTGGGGAGCCCCAAGACAATTAAAAGCATTTGCCATAATTGATCTTGGCTAATAAGATTTACAATTGTGGGAATTTGTGATGTGAACTGTTAAATAAAAGAAATAACTTGGTCAGAGTGGTAGAGTAGGTCAATTTGTCTGCTATTATGAAGGCAGCTGAGCCCTGTAGTGAAACGTATATAAGAGATGAAGTTGGTTAAAATGTAAATATGTAAACGATCCACGCAATGGAGGCTTCTAGAACATCAAGTATATAATAACATTGATAAAATTGCCTCCTTACACTTGACAGATAATAAATGTCATGATAAATTTATTACACTAATGACCGCTGCTGCAAATGAGGTTTTTAGGTGTGCCTTATCTATGTGAACGTGATAAACACACATACGTACAATGTTATCGCAATATGCAATTATGACCTCATATTATGTGTTTTTAAATATAATAATTTAGGACTTTTAATAAATACGTTGACGCATTCACAACGACGACGTAAGAGAGCAAGTAGGTATGAAAGAGAGTATTGGTGTAAAGATGCGAAAGGGAATGCTCCGATGGTTCGGACATGTGGAAAGAATGCCGAACGAACGTCTGGTTAAGAAGGTATACAATGTGAAAGTGGAAGGATGTAGGTACCGGGGGAGACCGAGACTCACCTACCTAGACCAGATTGGTCACGTACTGAAAGAAGGTGGAGTCAAGAGTCTCCAAAACCGGCGAGCGTGTATGAAGAGAATTATGAATGTTGAAGAAGCGAGTGAAGTATGCAAGAATAGAGTTCTCTGGCACTCTGTTCTCTCTGCCTACCCTGCAAGGGATATGGCGTGATGATATGTATGTACGTTGACCATGTGATGAACTAGCCCTTGGTGATTATAACGATGAAGTGATATAATATGCAGGTAATATCTATACATAGGTTAGTTACTCTCTCATTGTAGAGGAAGCTCGAGCCCAGCAGTAAAACGTATATGCGGTGACATGGTGATGATGATATCAACGTTAATATTCATAAATACATTTTTGTTATCTCAACAGTTGTCATGACAACAGTGACTGTTTAGAACGCTTTAAAATCATTGTTACTACATTTTGTGTTAATTTTTACTTTATTTTGATATGGAGGAGGTTTGAACCCAGTAGTGGAACGCTTCCCGACTAGAAAAAAAGTATGGTTCAACCAGATCATGTATCTGGACCCGATCAGGATAGAATGAGGCATGCCGGATCCGGCAAACCCGATCAGGACCAGGTCTGGTCCTGATCAGGATAGCCTGATGTGAAATAACATCAAGTATGGTAAGGCATACCGGATCAGGACCAGATCAGGACCAAATAAGGATAGCCTGATGTGAAATATCATTAAGTATGGTAAGGCATACCGGATCAGGACCAGATCAGGACCAAATAAGGATAGCCTGATGTGAAATATCATTAAGTAAGGTAAGGCATACCGGATCAGGACCAGATCAGGACCAAATAAGGATAGCCTGATGTGAAATATCATTAAGTATGGTAAGGCATACCGGATCAGGACCAGATCAGGACCAAATAAGGATAGCATGATGTGAAATATCATTAAGTATGGTAAGGCATACCGGATCAGGACCAGGTCAGGACCAAATAAGGATAGCCTGATGTGTAATATCATCAAGTATGGTAAGGCATACCGGATCAGGACCCGATCAGGACAGAATGAGGAATGCCGGATCCGGCAAACCCTATCAGGACCAGGTCTGGTCCTGATCAGGATAGCCTGATGTGAAATAACATCAAGTATGGTAAGGCATACCGGATCAGGACCAAATAAAGATAGCCTGATGTGAAATATCATCAAGTATATAGTAAGGCTTGTAGTATATCAGAACCAGAAACAGTTTTCGTAACACAAAAAAAATATCAATCAAAATTCAAAAAAGTGACATGATTGTCATATTTATGCCACGGCGAAATTGTATTTGCATCAGAGGAGATTAATCTGAAATCTTTAATTAATCATATGTATTTAATAATAATAATAATGTTTAATTAATAATATAAACATAATTTATATTTAAAGTAAAAAACAAAAATAAATAATATATATACGTACCTAACATTTGAAAACATAGATAGATAGAAATATTATATTGTAACAACCATTCTAACATTTAATGTTTTGGATCATAATAAATAGATGGCGTTAGTAAAATGACGTCATTATTTGAATCGCGGTGTTAAGATTTTCCGAAGCGTTATGACATAGCCTAATATTAAATTAGTTGTTATCGAAACAGATTAAAACAGATCGATCAGGTCATGAATGAGAAATTCAGGCGACAGTTGCAGTCGTTAGCATCTGGTGGTTGCGCCATAATCGGAACGGCTCACTGGGACTCTCTATGATAAGAATATAGCATTGCATTCAGTGACCACGTCATATATTAATTTATATTTTTAATTTTTTACCCATTAAACATGTTCTTTAAGATATTCATGTTTTTTAAAAGGACCGGACTGGGCATACTCGTTTTGGATCAGGCAAGATATATAACGCAGATGATTGATTTGGTTCCGATCAGTAAAATTTCATCCGGACCCGATCAGGAATGACTGATCTGGACCCGATCAGGAATGCCTGATCTGGACCCGATAAGGTTTTCCTGATCGGGTCCAGATATATCATCTGCGTTACATACCTTATCTGGTCCAGATCGGGCATGCCCGGTCCGGTTCTGCTAAGGAAGACGAAAAAATTTCTAGTCGGGTTGACGGCTGAAATAACATTAAATATCCTATTTACCTACTAAAAATTTAACATTTAGACCAGTGTGATAAGTATGTATGGTAACCAAATTGTGACTCGCATTATCGTCTTTACGGATAATGTTTTTTATCGTAGGATATTATTGCATTGTTTTCAATTACTATTATTTTGTTATATTCGGCTGTGCCAGTATACGTTTCTTCATGCACTTACTGTGGTCTAACTGCTTGATCGAAGTGTGATAATAATTGTTTAGATCTGTGTGAAGGTGGTTCTTAGCTACTTCAAATTCCGGTATTTAACATACCGGAATTTGACGACCCCTCAAGAGGTGGACTGATGACATTATCAAGGTCGCAGGAAATCGTTGGTGGCACAGGACCGTTGCAAATGGTATTCTCGTGGGGAGGCCTATGTCCAACAGTGGATGTTTATGGGCTGATGGATGAATTGTGTGTTTGTGAAGTCACCCGCAAAACAAGGATTATTTCCTTAGTGCAGAGTGTGTGTGTATTTAAAAAAAAAAATAAGTTGCTGCAAATTATTTCAGTGTATATTTACTTTTTTTAATATTATATCAAAAATATTTGTATTCGGACACTTTCAAACTATAAAATTTTATTATTCTACTAATTATGACCGCATCTTTAATATAAATAAAGTTTTTTTTTATTAATTAACTTTAATTATGTTTACATTGCCACTCGTAGATAAAACTCAACTAAAATATAATAACAAAACTAAATATTATAAAAAGTTAAGTAAAAGTATTTTGATAAATTATTTATACAAAAATATACAAATAAATATAATTAATTTAATTTGTAGACGTAATTTTAAGGAAGTGAACGTTGAGTATATTATTTGTTTAATAAAATACATATCGGTATATATAAAACACGGAATTTGTTTTAACATATGTCTGTTTTTAGACTTTAAAATCATTCCATCGATGTGCCCCATCATCTCAGCTCACGTCCCACTGTTGGGCTCGAGCCTCTTCCAAACAGGAGGGAAATTAACCTACTACACCACGCTTGTCAAACGTGTTCGCATAGGGTTTCGTTTCAACTTTTTCTTCTCTTGCATAGATGTTATATGCATTTTATATCCCTTGGTCGTCTCTTCCGATCACCCACGGAAGAGATAGGTGGTGAATTGTATTCTTACTCCGTCATGATACAGATCGAGGAGAAAACTATAAAACAAAGATAGTTTTGAACCATTAAAACATTGTTGTAGGAATTCAGTCCGTTCATAAAATCAATTTACGACGAATCTCAAACGAAATTTTACCAGGATTTTGGAGATTTGAGATTTTTTTTTTTTATATTTAGTTTCTCAAATACATACATACATACCATCACGTCATGTCCTTTGCAGGGTAGGCAGAGAGAACAGAGTGCCAGAGAACTATCCTTGCATACTTCACTCGCTTCCTCAACATTCATAATTGTGAAATGTGTGATTGAAAGTAAAATTAATGCGGTCGAAATGCGATCTCCACGGAAAATCTGTGGAGTTAGGCTGATGGATCGCATTCGTAACGACGACGTAAGAGAGCGAGTAGGTATGAAAGAGAGTATTGGTGTAAAGATGCGAAAGGGAATGCTCCGATGGTTCAGACATGTGGAAAGAATGCCGAACGAACGTTTGGTTAAGAAGATATACAATGCGATATATAATGCGAAAGTGAAAGGATGTAGGTACCGGGGGAGATCGAGACTAACCTACCCAGACCAGATCGGTCATGTACTGAAGGAAGGTGGAGTCAAGAGTCTCCGAAGCCGGCAAGCGTGTATGAAGAGAATTATGAATTTTGAGGAAGCGAGTGACGTATGCAAGGATAAAGTTCTCTGACACAGGATTATAAGGAATATGCATGTTGTTTAAATTTACTTAATATATTTTCTTGATCTTTATTATAGAGATATGCCAAAATAATTATTTTCTTTTGCTTTATTTAATGGCATTTAGTACTGTGTGGTAGCGGCCACGAATACTACCAACCCTTACTTTGCTGGTGGATGTTGTAGCAGACGACTAAGAGCCTTATAACGACCTGGGCCAACTCCATCCGATGCCGTTTGGCCAACAATTGCATTCCCAAGGAGGGTTGACGTCTGACAGGCGGCCGGTCATAAAACTATTGCCAATAACTTTCACAATATGTACTATGAAATAAGAGTACATACTGTATCAACCCCAAATAATCGGGATAAGAGTAGGAGAATGATGCTTTATATACAAAATAAGGGAGGACTAGTTAGCTAGGCTAATTTTTGAATTACACCTCTTTTAAAAATAACTTGTGTACTTAAGATATTTTAAAACTAAGTTATTATTAATTTTGTAAAGTTTATGATTTGAGTATTGTAAAAATAACTTTGCGCTCTTATAGTAAAATAAAATATTAATGTGCATTTTACGGTCTTACATTATAATTAAAGTGATTTTCTCCTTTTTATACCGTTACGTTTTTATTTATATCGTTTTATATTTCGTGCAAAAGTCAATGTTCCGCATCTCCAAATCTTTGTATCGCGTAAAATAATACAAGTACGGATTACAAATAACGTCATCATCATCACAGCTCATATATGTCCCACTGTTGGACTCGAGCCTCCTCCATAATGGGAGGGAAATACACCTACTATACCACGCTGGTCAGCCGTGTTGGTATAGGGTTCTATTTCGAATTTTCCTTCTCTTGCATAGATGTTATATGCGTTTTATATCACTTAGTTGTCTCTTACGATCACCCACGGGTGAGATAGGGGGTGGTGAATGGTGTTCTTACTCTGTCACCACACGGATAGTATATATATAAATTAAAATAAATTAATGATTTAACCATATATACCAATTCGTCTGACCAGCATTACATCGTAATCAAAAATATTAGTGCATGTTTCCATTCACATTATATTAATTTCGGTATGTCTCGTGCTTGACCAAGCAGTGTCGTGTGGTAACCGAGCACGGTCGCGAAACATGCGACCTCCGGATATAAACACGAGCTGTAATTAATTAAAATAGGGTAAACCACCCAGTTGTTGGTCCCTCAAATTAATAGATTGAATTAATTCTCGGGAATAATTTCTAAATTTATTTACTATTGTAAATGAATGTTAAATTTTATATTTTGTCATAATTTATATAATTATCACCGTTTTATTCGCGTTCTATTTCCGTTATATGCCATTAATGTACTTGTACCGCTTCCTTCCTTGCTCCGTGGCCAGCCCGGCGGGATGCCGTGATAACTTAAATAAATAATTTGGCATATTTTTCGTACTTCTTATAGCTTATATAAATATATACACTTACTAAAGTTATACTTATCATAAGCTTAAATAATTAAGCGTATTTTATGTTATTTATTTATTGCATCAAAGAAACATACAGTATTATAATTAATTACAATAAGAAAAAATATTAAAATAATTAACACTATCACCAACGAAGTTTTTAATGTTAATTACGAGATAAGTAATTAAAAGTCTATTAGATGTTATATAAAATAAAATGAAAAGTAAAGAAGTAGGTAAAGAAATACATGAAATTAAAATTTAAAATGTTATATTCACATTTTAGTGTTGATAATGTATCAATTACTGGCTGTCTTTAAATAAATAAATAAAATAAAATAAATTCAATAATAATCTAAAAACTAGAATGTTTCTTTAATATGTGAAAAATGTATGTGCGTTCACCCTACATGCCGTGTGAAGCAGTAATGCTTGCAATATGACTTGTTTTAATGAATGGACGAATACGCTAACATTTTTTGGCACGTGTGGTCTGGTATAACATTTTCACTTATTTGTTCTTTTGGTTGTTCAACTTGTGGTTATTTCATTTTAATTATAACATTAACAACTACATTTATACTGTTTATAATTACGTGACAAAATAAAAAGATATGGCGTTGGAGGGCTTGCCGTGTAAGCGATGAACTTCAGAATGAACTGTCAAGCTCCTTTAAAATTTACTTTAATCTACTTTAATCAAACAAATTGTACCATTTTATAAGTAAAATATAAATAAGACGTATAAAATAATTAATACATAAACATTAAATTAATAATTCAAATTCATTTATAAACTAAATTCAAATTCATTTATAAACTAAATTCAATTATAAACCCTGTGAGGGAACTTACATATTGTGAATTTGAACATTTTAAATTAATACAATAAACTACCACCGGATTGTTTGTGTTGAGACTCGCCGGCCATTGAGAATTGCGGCCGGAATACCCACTAAAACCACAGCAGTCCCTTCCACGCTTTTACGGGGTGCCGGTGAGATCGGCTATCGACATTCTATGCCCGACCCGCCTAAAAAAAGGGAAACTAAGGATCCGAACCGAGCTCCGGTATGTTTTGATTAGATTGCTCGATTTTCCAATTGAGCTATCTCTATTCTTGATAATGATATGTCCTAGTTTGAAGGGTGTCACACTACTACTACTTAGGTACTTAGCAACATATTATCGCAATACTTATGGAAAGCAGCTTGAATATGCTAATCTACCAAAATAACTTATGCCAGGAATCACCACAATAATATAATTGCTATTTCAACAACAATGTATAATTATGTTAAAATATCTATATAATTTTAGTTTACAACAATTTATTATTTATAATTACAATTAAAATTTAATAACTAACACAACTGTAGATTTAATCAACATTTTTTTCATACCTTCGGATTCACCACAATATTGCAATAATTAGCTATTGCAACATAAATAATAGTTGTATAATTATGTTAAAATATCTATATAGTTTTAATTTACAACAATTTATTATTTATAATTACAATTAAAATTTAATAACTGACACAACTGTAGATTTTATCGAAACATTTTTCTATTCCTTTGGATTCACCACAATATTGCAATAGCTATTTCAACAATAATAAATAATCGTTGTATAATTATGTTAAAATATAATTTATTATTTATAATTATTAATATATTGAATAACTTAAAGCAATTGTAGATTTTATTAATATTTTTTTCTATCTGTCAGTAAAAATCTTCCTCCTCAGATGAAAGGATTTTTCAAATACAGAAGGACATGTATATTTTTTTTTTGGTATCTCCTAGTTTCTAATATTAGCACGGCATTCAATGCTCATTCCAACATATCCATAGCCAATGCTAATGTTCTGACTGATTTTACGACTTGGATTGCTTTTGACTTCTGCGTCTAATAGAGATACTTATTACTTTGAAGATAAATTTAATACTAGAAAAGTTCTGTATAACCTCCAAATTTGAACATTTACTACAGATTTTAGTTCAGTAATATTTCTTTACTCGAGATTTATCATACAAACTTCTTAGCATTTTTCAAATCATTTTGTGAGTAGTTACGAAAGTGGAGTAGATCGTCAATCATAAATTCTCATAGGGGTTCTCTCCATTACATAACTGATTAGCTTTTGTCCCCGGCTACGCGCGCCCAAAAAGTGATTTTCGCAATATAAAATTTTATCACCAAATTATCCCAAGGGAACATTATCGAAATAAAAAATATCATGTGTCACTCCAGGTATTGTTCTATTTATATGCCAATTTTCATCCAAATCCATTCAACGATAAATATCTAAACATCTTTACAAACTTTCACATTTATAATATTAGCAGGCAGTAGAAAAATAATCTAGATATTTCTTTTAGCGATGTTGGCCCGCTTAATAAAGAATCTGTCAACATAGGTTATTTTTTTATATGAATCTGTGCTTTCATTTAAATTTTAAATTGCTTTGTAACCACATATGTGTGTACGTGTACTTAGAAAGCTTAATAATTAGATGTCTGCTGAGAAAATGGGATAAGAGAACGGGATAAAGGGCACAGGTATACTAAATACATTATGTAAATGGCATTCGTATTTAGATAGGATAACCGGTTTGTACATTGCCATTAATATATTATTAAGAGCAATAACATTGATATTATTTAGACTCGAACGTCTTTGGGAATTTTCATTTCGCGTTCAACTGCTTTAGTAGGGCTGTCAGCCATATAACGTACGTTGAAAGTGATAATTATAAACAAGCATGTCAAAGTTCTTGACAGTTAATACTTAAGTGTATAATACATACACATCATCACGCCATATCCTTTGCAGGGTAGGCAGAGGGAACAGAGTGCCAGAGAACTCTATCCTTGCATACTTCACTCGCTTCCTCAACATTCATAATTCTCTTCATACACACTCGCCGGTTACGGAGACTCTTGACTCTACCTACCTTCAGTACGTGACCAATCTGGTCTAGGTAGGTGAGTCTCGGTCTCCCTCGGTACCTACATCCCTCCACTTTCGCATTGTATATCTTCTTAACCAGACGTTCGTTCGGCATTTATTGTTTGTTATTTATTAAGAATGCAATTTATAATCAGTTCTCCATGGGAATGTTCAAAATGGGCTATTTGCCAAGGTAATAGCCAGCTCTTCCTTGAGAGACTTATAGTATTAAATGCGTTCGCCAACGCGTCTGCCAAGCGCATTATAGTGGGGAGAATTATCTCCAGCAGGGAACGTCGATAAAAAGTTGAAAGCAGTAGCAACAGCAGGGTACAAATAACTTCTTATATTCACCCGAATTAATTGCTTAATAAATTCATCAAATATGAATTAAAAACAAAAATGTATATGTTTATTTGCACGCGCTAGATACACTAATAAATGACATTACAAGATGTAAGATTTGCCAGACACATAACTTTTTATTAATACGAACTAAGTAATACCGAAGCATTAAGAGCTTGTTTAGAAATGTTCAATTTACCATGTGTAATGGTATAAGTTAGTCTCGTCGTCTGAAAACTTTGCGCATGTACTAGGATTGAATGTATTTTAAACATAAGGTTTATATTGTACGCTTATATGAATAAATAATGTGGATTGTAAGGGTACTTGAGAACTTGGGCATTTTATGCATAGACTTATTTTAGTTTTGGTACTTTCAAAGTTACTATATATAATTCTGATTTATATTTCTAATGTTTACGCGAGTATTACGCATTTGAAATAAAACTAGTTTTACGGATTTTATCGCGTTTGTATTTGATTTTTAATTGCCCGAAATTTCGAACACTTTACAGGGTTCATTGGATCAAATGGAAGGTTTTGTTTCATAATATTTATCACATTATTTTCTTATACGAAATATCTTGTTAAATAATACGTTTATCGTAAAAAGAAGATTAAAATTAATGAATGTTATCAGTTTGATTGCGAATATATTATTATGTTTATAATCAATATTTAAGGGTTATGTAATGACTCTACATTTAAGATACTTTCAACTGCTGTTGCAATGTTTGAGACCATTATCATCATCTCAGCTCATATAGTTGTAGGACCACTCTATGGACAGGTCTCTGCCTACAGCCGCGGGCCGGTCGGTCCGGAGTAGTACCACACTCTCGTAAAAGATCGATGTCTGAGTAATAGCAATGTGCTATTGCGTTTCGTTCGGTGAGCGAGACAGCCGGAAGTCCAACTGCGGTGGCGTTGGGGTTTGTATTGGTAGGCAGCGGCCTAGTTTTACCCAAGGTCCATTTTTTGTTATAACGACATTTATTACTTGACTGTACTTAACCTACAATGAGAGATTAATTTTGTTTTTTTTTTTTATTGTTACAGTGTATGAAGGCATACGTTGAGTTTGAAGTGTGCAATGGCGCTTACGAAGTGTCGTGTCCTGATGCCAGATGCAGGGTTGGGGCGGCGCTTGCGCTCGACGAGATATCCGCTCTGGTAGAACCAAGCGTCATGGAGAAACACCTCAAGTTTCGATTGAACCATGGTCAGTATTTCATCTTTATTATATAAAGGGAATTCTAAACCAGCGGTGGGACGTGTATGAGCTGGTCGGACGGGTTGATATAGGGTTTTAATTCGAATTTACCTTCTCTTCACTTATGTTGTGTTCTTATTATAATCCTTAATCATCTTATACCACGGCAACGAACATAAAATCCACTCAAATATATATTTGATTTCATCGATGACGCAGTGATTAAGATATCGACCGTGCCAGTGGCGTGAGTTCATTTTTCACGAAGGACAATACTCTGTCCGACCCACAAACTGTTGTTCTTACTTAGCACCTATGGATTTCTTTAGTTTTGATTAACTTCGCCCGCAAGAAAAGTAAATTTTCCAAAGTTAAGCTATTGTCCCAATCAAACAAATTACCAGGATAAAAATGTCCTATGTGTTAATCCAGGAAATGACCTATCTATGTGCCAATTTTCATCTAAATTTATTTAACGGTTTACGCTTAATTGAGTAACAAACATGCAAAAATTTTCATATTTATAATATTTGTAGGATTATCCTACTAAGTATGAGTTGTTATCAAAAAAGAAATATTGAAGACACATAGAATATGTAACTATATAATATATTCCAATTTGCTATCCAATTATACCACTTGGGTGTCCTGTTCACTTGCGTGTGAACGTCTGAGTAATACTCGATATCGATTTTTTTTACTACAGAATAGTCTAGTTAATGTTATTGAGTCCATGCGTTTATTTTTTTTTCTTCTGTATGTGTGCCACCGTCTCGCCTGCCATAACATTTTTTATGGCGTTGTAAATAAAATACAGAAAGCGGCACGCTCTGATTCATTGTCGCGATCGAACTGTCTGCAACAATAGTACCTACTACCTACCACGATATTCGAAAATAAACGTTTCAACCTGAAGTAATTGTTCGCCAATCATCCAAAAGTCTATCATAAAAACATTTCAGTTACATTAATATTTTCCGTGTGTAGTAAGGTATACAATTCCAATTCCCTGCCCCCTGTTATAACTGTGGGGAATCGTAAGACACGACTAAGGGGTATAAAACGCATACAACATCTAAAAAAGAGAAGTAAAACCCGAAGCGAAACCCTATACCCGCACGTCTGACCAGCGTGGTATAGTTAATATCCCTCCCATTTAGAGAATGCTTGAGCCCAATAGTGGGTTGTGTATGAGTTGAGATGAAGATAATGACATTGACTTTTGTTTCGGATGCAGATTTAATCGTTTCATTGTAAGTTGTATATAAACTTGTCAAAAACAAGCATTGATACAATCAGCGTATACGAAATACGAGGGAAGGTAAATAAGTCGCGGAATGGGGGCTAAAAAAGACAAAGTAAAAATCAAAATTATTTTTCTTTCTCAATATATTCTCCCTTAACCCTAATACATTTCTCAGATCGTTCAATTAATTTATTTATACCATCAAAAAAAAATGATTTCTCTTTGTCGTCAAAATAAGCTGAAATTGCATTCTTCACCTTATCATCAGATGAAAATTTCTTCCCACGGAGTTCTTTTTCATTTTTCAGAATAAATAATAATCGCTGGGGTCTAAGTCTGGTCTCGTAACTACGAAAATTTGCTCGTAACTACGAAAAAATGATTTATTATAGAATCTGTCTTCGTACGAATTTTATATTGCGGATTTGGCAGGAAAACAAATCTATTCTCGAATCCATCTTTTTTTCTAATTTCATAGTGCATCCTCATGGTTATTATTGAATACGTCTTGATTTGAATTTCATAGTAGAACTTCTTCTGGTGCGAGGAAATCGAATTATCCATTATCGAATTCGTCTTCAGAATTCTTAGTAGCGGTAACACGTCCTCCTGTGTATGCTCTGTTTGTCGCCGATTACACGCTCTGTGATAGCGTGTCACTGCCCATTGTAGTTTTTCATTTAATTTTTCGAGCAACGATTGCTCTAAATTTGTATTTGTAAAAACATGAACAATGTACAAGTATATTCATATTACTGTTTCCATCCATAATCTAAGCAAATTCCACTGTTAAACATATTCCTCTGTACAAAAATGTTCATGTATAATAATGGTATGGTTTGGTATAGATCTAACGGTTTCTAACGACTTTCGCTATGCCGTCAGTTCGTCACTGGTGGTCAGATAATTGAGCTATATCACCTACTCATTCACTGTAGTGTACTAATTCGTCAGGCATGTCATTTGCACCCATTCTTTTACAAATATCCGTAAGCAGTAGTGGTAGACTGGGACGCGGTCGCCGCCTTCTGCGAGGCTTCTGTTGGCCTCACGCTCCACAGCCGTCGCGTTAGGCGGCGCAGGTGCAAGTAATGCGAGTCTGGTCTCCCGGGGAGAACGATGTCCCGACGACGACACATAGGTCAAGCTGTGCGAGCGTCGATTCGAAAGGATACCCGTAAGGGTAACTCGCGGAACGGGCCACCGAAAAACCGGTGGCCCGTTCGCACTGTCGCCAAAAAAAAGCCCTTAGTGGTAGTACCACACCGTTGACAGTTTTCTGTGTACAGCCACGTGTCGGTCCGTCCGGGGTAGTACCACTACAAGGACGACGAACTGCTTATTTGTGGCCATGATAAAATTATGAATATTTCTAATTTTTATATCCGTATTATCCGTGTGGTGACGGAGTAAGAATACAATTCAGCACCCTCTATCTTACCCGTGGGTGATCGTACGAGACGACTAAGGGATATAAAAAGTATTAATATCTATGTGAGAGAAGGAAAACTCGAAACAAAACCCTATATACCAACACGTTTGACCAGCGTGGTATAGTAGGTTAACTACCCTTTTTTTTGTATTTTTTTTTATTTTATTTTTTGCGGTGGGCTATGGACGTTGTGCCGCCCGCCTTATCGGTCCGGGGCGACGGAAGAGGCGGCGCGCAACCCCATAGACCCATCCTGTAAACACATCTCTTCGCCGTGCGAGCGGGCCACCTGTACCCGATCTTTGTCTTCGGTAGCCCTAGGTTAACTACCCTCCCATTATGGAGGAGGCTCGAGCCCAACAGTGGGACATATATGAGATAAGATGATGATATCCGTATTTCTAAATCAAAAACATTAATCACTTATATATAATAACCACTGCTATGTATATTGACTAAGTAATTTACCACTCTTTCCGTTGCCGTGATGGTGGTTAATATAATACTTTATTTAATAGATAAAACCATAGCAAAAAAAGGTTGCGACATAAAACCCAAAGGTAGTTTGTGTCCAGGCTCTTGGGAAACCGTACCTTCCCTATATTTCTGTACGCTGAAAGAACGTGGACGTTGCGAGCATAGGTAGGAGCAGTATAGGAGGGAGACTTACGTCCAGAAGTAAACGGCAAAAGCCTGAATGATGATAATGGTAAAAACTGGTGAAGAAAAGACATTTGGACAAATTAACCCTTGTCTTAACACACACATACAAGTAATATATGTATACTTTACTTTCTTTATGTATTTGTGTATATTTGATCTGGATTTGAAGGAAAACATATGTGTGTACTTTGAAGAACAAGTTTTTTTCGATACCTCTTTAGATATTGAGCAACTTACACAATCATTCTCTTTTTGTATTATATAGGCTGTAGTAATAAAATATATACTGAAATAATGAAGGAGAAAAGCAAAATATTTCGTTTATATTTATGCATGAGATAAGTGTTTCCAAGTTTCTACTGTTTTTTAATAGAATAGAAGTCGATATATCGCAGCGCCGCCTGGTGGCGAATTACATCAATAAGGATAGGATATAAACCTTCTCATTGAAAAAATACATATGCATACCAATTTTCATAATGATCAGTCAAATAGTTTCTGAATTTAGTGATGTTATATATACAAACATCCTTTTCCTTTTTATAAATAGAGATTCTTTTATTTTTATGCCTTTACTGGATGGTGGTTAGCTACAATTACTACCAACCCTTATATTGCCCGTGAGCATAATAAAAGATGACGATGAAGAGCTTTAAGCTTTATTGACACGGTACTTGACTCTTTCTAATGCCGTGTGGTCAATAATTACATTCCCAAGACGGGTTAATGTCAGAAAGGCGGTCAGTTGTAAAATTTTTGACAAAACTTTTGCAATGTGTACGATTGCAGAAGAGTACAAGTTGAGTTGACCCCAAGTAGTTGGGATAAAAGTAAGATGATGATGATGATGATAAGGGGGGTGGTGAATTGTGTTCTTACTCTGTCACCACACAGAAACTGTATTTTAATACATTTGTCAAACCGCGAAAGAATACGTGAAATTAAAATTAATTTCATATCCATCCAATTTGAATATTGAATATTAACTTCTGAATAAAATTAATAAAATTACGCCTAGATATTTATACTAAAAACTTTTTCATTAGCGTTAGGCACAGCCGATGGTTCTTTTATCTTTTTTTTTAAATAATTAATTTAATTTTTTAAAAGATTATTTCATTTCGTTCGTATCTCTTGAGTTTTATCTTAGGTAGAATCACTGTGAAATAGGTATGCGTCCGATATATCAAAACGAATCTGAAATCGGATTTCAGTTCGAAATCGTATCGTATCGATATTCAACAGTATACAAACTGATTTTAGAAAACGTATCTCGGCTGAAACTAAATCAACACGACATATCAAAACAAAACGACGAAAACACAAACTAATATAAATCTTATCATCGCGCAATCGTTTTCTATTGCTAGTTTTGCAAACCAAACCAATATTTGAAAACTTACTAACTCTTTCACTCCGCTAAGCGATCGCTTAGTTAGAATGAGAGAAAGCGAATTTCATTAAAATTCGCCTCCTTTCATTCTAACTAAGCAATCGTTTAGTGCAGTGAAAGAGATGAAGCGAACGAATCAGTCAGTTTTGGATTTTGGCGATTTCTAAGAAACTAAGACTGGTAGATTGAAACGAAACAGAATTACAAGGGACAGGGAATAAGATCTATATCAGAATGCAACTACTTCCATGATAATATTACGCAATACTTAATGATAGTTTAAGTTTTGTGTTTGTTAAATAGGTTTTTTGAATTATTGGAGAATTTTGATGCACACTTGACCTTGGTGATGCGGTGTGCGCGTAATGTTATTTTTATGTTTTCGTGAACTATAGTTCACTATAGTTCAAATCATAAAATACCCATCAAATTATATATAATTTGATGGGTATTTTATGATTTAATACTATACTATCGTATTTTAGTATCATATACACTACCGTCCAAAAGTTTGGAAGCAGCAAGGTAAAATCGAATAAAACCAAACTAAGTCATTTAAATTTAAATGTATTGATAAAAAAATAAAGAACAAACAGAAACTAACTTAAACAAAATAAAAAAATAATATACAATGGTAAATTAGATTAAATTTTAGCTTCATCAAAGTGTCCACCTTTCTCCTTTATAATCTTCTCACATATTCTGGGCATTCTATTAATCAATTTTTTAAAATAATCTTTATCTAATTTGTTCCATTCGTTCTCTAATAGCTGCCACAAATGTTCTGAGCTCGTAGGACAACGACTTTTCACCCTCCTGTCAAGTTCATCCCAAACAAGTTCAATGGGAGAAAGATCAGGGGATTGAGATGGCCATTGCATGATGTTTAAAATGTTTTCAGCTTTTTTCTTGTTTAAAAAGTTCTGGCACAATTTAGACGAATGCTTAGGATCATTATCCTGTTGAAAAATGAATCCAGAACCAATGAGACTTAGTCCACTGGGTATGGCAGAATCTTGGAGAATTTTTAAATAGCCTTCCTTGTTTAATTTTCCGGTTATCCTCACAAGATTGCCGGGTTTACTGTTGCCAAAACACCCCCAAACCATGACATTACCACCACCATGTTTGATGGTAGGCACTGTACATGCCTCTGAAGCCCTCTCTTCTTTTGACCGGCGTACAAAGACACGTCTATTGGATCCGAAAATCTGAAATTTTGATTCGTCACTCCAAAGGACATTTTCCCATTGTTCTATAGTCCAGTTTTTATGCGCTTTTGCCCATTCTAGTCTATTTTTCTTATGTCGATTTGTTAGTTTGGGTTTTTTAGCAGCAACACATCCTCTTAATCCCGCAGACAGTAAGCGTCTTTTAACAGTAGTTGTTGAAATGGGTGTTTCTCGCGTATCATTCAGAGCTGCAGTGATCTGTGGTGCAGTTAAGCGTCGATTCCGTTTAGAAAGAACTCTAATGAAGTTGTCCTCTTGATTTGTTGTGGATTTGGGCCTACCAGATCTCTTTCTATCTTCATTTTTCCCCGTTTCTTGTTTTCTAGCAAGGGTATAGTGGACACCTTTACAAGAAATTCCGAACCTTTCTGCGATTTGACGTTCACTGTATCCTTCCTCGCGTAGAGTGCAAATAGCGCTTCGCTGTTCAAGCGTGATTTGCTTGCGTTTTGCCATTTTCAGAAGAAAAAATACGGTCAAAGTAGTAGCCGATATCTTTCGAATACAGACAATGTTAATATCACAACTTTCACGTGCCAATGCTCAAGTGCGACTGAATAAGGTCTAAAAAAGTTAAAACCAGCAAACATTATCAATAAAACTACACCATTGCATAGGATAAAGTAGCCGACGGATTAAGTCATAAAACACGTGTTTCGTCAATATTAAGGAATTCCATAAAACTTGATGAATGTAGGATAATAATCCTTTTGTGTTTGTGTAGACAGTCGTAAAAGGTTGTAAAACTTAAGATTATTGCTAATTTTTACCGCTATTAGTCGGCATTTATTTGTTTTGTTTGACAACAGGTGTGCTTCCAAACTTTTGGACGGTAGTGTATACGATTTGATGATACATAAGAAATAACTATTAATTGTAAAATGGAAACAAAAAAAAACATGCAAAAGAAATGTAGATTATATAATCATGAAATCATTGTAAATATGACGATTTTTAAATGCGCCAGAAAGTTTTGTATCATATCCAAAACAAAACATATTTGCTAGTCCTAAGTCTAAATAAAGCATGAAGGAAAATCGTACACCTAAATCCAATCAACAAAGAAATTAAAAAAAATATTTTGAATGCGTTCGTTCGTTTGCGTTTTTCGTCTGCTACCCTAAAATAACTAAAACCTGAAACCATCGAATATCGATCGAAACTAAGGTTAATCCGCTCCGCCAACCGCTCCGAAAATCGATTTCTGAAATCGAATTTTGAAATCGATTTCAATATCAGAAATCGAATTTGTATCGGTTTGCGTAAAAATCAGAAAACGCCCATCTCTACTGTGAAATATAGCAAACTACATACATACATGTAAAACATGCATGTCTTCAGACGATAGCTAGCTTAGCCAGCTAGCAAATCAGAAGGCATATTGGCGATTGGTATAAGATGTTATATTTTTCCTAAGAGAATGCGGTTGCTCACTCTCCTTACGAGACTCTTGATACCGATTCTTACGATTCCCAGGGGTAAGTAAGATAGGGGAGGGGCGGTAGTTGTATTCTTATCCCGTTGTCACGCGGTTATACACCACAGGGAATAGCATTTTCAATACCTCTTTTTTATAAAGACACCCTCCTGCATTAAAGAAATAATCTTTGTATTGCGGTGGCTTTACAAACATATAATTAACGCAGACAAATTACATCCAGACTTAAAATAACAAAAGTTTGAGGATCGCACAATCTATTGTCCTGCTTAGGAATCAAACCCGCGGCACTGGCACGGAAGATCGGTATCTTAACCACTACGCCATCTTTGCAGTCAATATTTTATTATTGTAAAATGGCACAGCCAATATCTTTATAAAATGAATGAATACTTTCAGGGTCATCCTCTATCTATATTTAAACTTAGAAATTTTACGAAGTTATAATATTACGAATAGTCACAGATATTAGAAGAATCATTGATATAGGATAATTTTGTAAATATTTTGTGTGTCAAAAAATTGATTTACTCATTGGGTTGCTCCTGTATATGTTGTGTGGGTTTATATCAATTCTGTAACATTTCCATATTCTCCCGAACGCCACTTCGATTTACTGTACGCACACACATGTTGACCTATTTCTGTTGAGTTACGTTTCATTTCACGCAATAAGTTTTCGGATACATTTTGGCCACGTGTGATGAATTACACGAACTGGACGTAAATTTATTTATGGAGGGGTATTAAATTAGTTCATGTATGATAGGCGTTATAGTTTTAATGTTGTCTTTATATATATATAGGGTGGAAGTGGACCGTTCCCGAAAACAAAGACAGGTGACTCTACTAGACGTACTTGTAATGATAGGCTAGAAAAAAATCGATTCGGAAGAGTAAACAATTTTTTTACAGCATTTTTTGCGTTTTTTTACATTTTATCATATTAGGACAGTGTAATGATAATTTCATAAAAAATACGTAATTTTACTCAGATGAGAAAAAACGCAATGTATTCAATAATCAAAACATCTGTTCGGCCGATACCGCGGGCATGTAGGAATCACATCTGGAACAGCTGATATGAGTTTTGAATACATTGCGTATTTTCTCATCTGAGTAAAGTTACGTATTTTTTTTTAAATTTTCGTTACAAGGCACTATCCTAATACGATGGTGTGGAAAACTTCCAAAAATTGTTGTAAAAAAATTTTTTTTTTCATCCGTTAAGTTTTTTTTCTAGCTTATCATTACAAGTAGGACTAGTAGGGTTACCTGTCTTTGTTTTCGGGAGCGATCGACTTCCACCCTGTATATAAATATAATATATGTCAGTAGCAGCTTCGTTTGCGTAGATTATAATCTTATTTAATGTTATAATTTTGTTTCAATGTCCACGTTGACATGTAGCGTTAATAATAATATCAAGGTCCACAATACATCAATTAGCATTTTTGTTATCTCAGCTGTTGTTATGACAACGGCGATTTTGGTATTTTGCTTGACGATTGCCTACCAACTTGTCGTTAGGTATGCTTCTTGCTCGTCTGTCGCCGTGCGAAATAATAAAATATTATTAACGGCCATTCCCCTAATTATTACAAACGCCGGCTTACTAAATAACTATGTGCGAGAGCGAAACTTGAAGACATGATAGTATTGTTATCGTACCTTGAAATGATTTCAAAATAATTCTACTACAATGTGGGTTTTTTTTTTAAATATTGCCTTATTACTTACATACATACATATCATCACGCCATATCCCGTGCAGGGTAGGCAGAGAGAACAGGTGCCAGAGAACTCTATCCTTGCATACTTTACTTTATTACATATTACTTGCAAAGTAGTATATAAACTTACAGGTTTTCTCTTTGTTAATAACTATACATAATTGTAAACCGCGTAATTTGCTTAACGAATTTTAACTGTGGGTAACGTTTGTAGCACATGTTGGTCATGCTTACTGAAAGGTGTGTTTGCTGTTGCTGCGTGGAGCGGGTCTCTTCTTTCCCTTCAAGGTGATTGAGGGGAGTGATAACTGCTCTAGTAGCTAACTCGTGATCGGGTGCCGCTTATGAGTTTTGGTCCAGCCATAATCTTTTGCATTGTATTTGAATTTTATATTGTATTTAATAATTCGAAGGGCATCATGCTAGAGTTAATTTTTATTAAACATGTACAATTTTATATAAAAAATCAGTAGAGAAATAATTATATACAAACCCGCTGAGTTTCTTGCTAGATTTTCTCAGTATAGGTCACGCTCCCGGTGGTTAAGATTTGGATTAAGTTCATATATTAAAATTGGACGACATGTAATTACCGCCTTAGGGTTTATACGCAATGCGGGCCACCGAAGACAAAGATCGGGTACCGGTGGCCCGCTCGCATGGCGAAGAGAGGTGCTTTCAGGGTGGGTCTATGGGGTCGCGCGCCGCCTCTACCGTCGCCCCGTACCCAATTGGCGGAGCGTGGCCACTCCATAGCCCACCGCAAAAAAAAAAAAAGTTTATACCCAATAAATGAATTTGAATTATCCTCTATTTTTTTGTAATAAGGGATTGTCCGTCCTGTACCTATATAATAACTTTTAATTAAGTTCTGTTATCAAATTGTTAATATCTGATTTAATATATTTTCTAAAGTATCTATGATATATTTTATTTTAAATCATCAATTAATAATTTCTATTGCTTACGTGAGTATTTTATTATAAAACTATTTTTATTCATTTAAAATAAAACTATGTTTACGGATTCTATCGCGTTTGTAATTAATTTTTAATTACCCGAAGTTTGGAACACTTTACAGCGTTCATGGTCACGGTCCTCCCGTAAAAATAGTTTCGTATTAATATACATATATATAGAATTAGTTATCTCTTCATAATCGAGGTATGATTAATATCGCAATTTTTTAACTTGAAAGTAATAATGAAATACAAGGAAACAATTTAAACAATCAATGTACGGGAAGTAAAAGATGGAAAGGGCACCATGTTGATTTTATTTCCTGTTGGGAATTATCGATTCATCTGGTCTCTGACCATCCTTGACTTTCTACATGAAACATGAGGAAGTCATCAGTTCGCTAATGTTTATACATTACTCAGGTATATATGAAAGCTTATAATTATTTCAAGCTTCACAATAAAAATGATTGATTGATTACGTTGTAATTGGAAATTATTTATAAAAATAATGATTTTTAAGCGAGTATTGTATATATCTTCTTAACCAGACGTTCGTTCGGCATTCTTTCCACATGTCCGAACCATCGGAGCATTCCCTTTCGCATCTTTACACCAATACTCTAAGAAATAATATTCTTAGATAAATCGATCTACTGTACCGCGTTAATCAGACAAGTATTTTCAATTCAACTTTATTTTTCTTATTATTTATTACTTTCAACAAAAAATAAAACCCTGTATCAGAGTTTTATTTTTTCTAGTTTTCCTTCTCTTGTTTAGAAGAGAGATTGAAAACAATGAAAAAATCACGTTTCACCTTTAATAATATCAGTTTATCAAAGGGTGTAAACAAATCTGCCGTTACTAAGTTATAGTAATGTACGTAATAAATCCTCTAACGTCCTCTAAAAATGCAACTCGTCACATGTTCTCTTGTCTGTGGGTGTCGTAAAAGATGACTACAAGATTATACAATATAACATATCGTCAGTTAAAGGGGCGTCCGTTAATTACGTGAGGTATTCAAGGGGGGTGGGGGATTGAGCCGGATCTTACTAAATCTCACTTGGGGGAGAGGGGAGTCTTGGCAAATATCACGTATTTTTTTTTAATTTTATTACTGTACTTAAGATTACAGCAATATTCGCAAATACTAGTCCTTGCCAATTAGTTTATTTTTTAAATAAATCCAACACTTGTATAACCAATTATAAGTTTTGAAAAATCTCACGTTAGATTGGGGAAGTGGGAGGGGATCGAGAAGAATCTTACGACATCTTACCAGGGGGAAGGGGGTCTAAAATCCTCAACAATGCCTCACGTAATTAATAGACACCCCCAATTAGAAAAGTGATATTAATCTGAAAAGTCAAATTTTACAGTAGGTAGGTACACGCATTTAATGATTTTTCAACAATCAAAATGGCGGTTTAACATAGGTTGTCAAAATGACACTTGCGACAGCACAGAGATTTTGACGTTTAATTTGATGTGGTATCATTTTTCTGTTAACATACGACCGAGAACAAAACGTTTTACGGATTAATGTCAAATTTTAAAATTTTGGCAGATGTCAGTTTTTAACCGATAATATATGCAAGAGAATTAAAACTCGAGATAAAACCTTATAGCAAACCGTCTGTTCAGCGTGGTATAGTAAATCAATTTCTCTCGTACTGTGGAGGGAGGGCCGAGCCCAGCAGTGGGCTGCATAAGAACTGAGATGCTGATGATGATGATATTAACATTTAATTCGCTTTATTGTCTGTAGAAGTGGCAATGGACTCCGGGCGTGCCTTCTGTCCTCGCGTTGGCTGCGACACGGTAGTCAACGTGCGAGCTGCCAGCCCCGCACACTGTCCCACCTGCCGTCACGACTTCTGTTCGCAGTGCAACCAGGAGGTAATTCATCTATCAACATATTGACATACAATACCGAATATTGGCCTTTCCAAGTTTCCCAGGAGAGTGATGCTGACCGTTCTCCTGGTAATACAACAGATTTTTATGAAACTCTAGGAGAACTTACGACAATATTCACGTCATTGAAAACGCTATAGAGTCCGACAATATCACGAATTCTGTGTATCAGTTAATGGCATGTTTTCCTCCGTCTTTCAATGTGGTGATAGAATAAGAATACTAAGTGTCACCACGCCTTCCTTTCACGTGGGTGATCTCAATGACAATTTGGGGGCGCAAACAGGTAACAGCATTGCAAGGGAAGGAGAAATCGCAATAAAATCCGTTTGACCAGTGTGGTAGTAGGTATACTTCTCCCACTCATTTTAAAGAAAGTTCAAGGCCAGCAGTGAGACATATATGAGCTGAGATGATGAAATGTATCCTAAAGTCTCCCTCAGAACTAGGTTTTATTCCTTGATGCGGGCTGTTTTCTTTTGAAAAAAAAAAAAAAGAATGATTGTATGCCTTGCGATCGTTATTTTTTTTTTTTATTAAAGAATTACGATCATTATTTATGATTATTATGATTATATTATCAAAGTTTACGATCGGTCCGCTTCATTACAGACCTCTACGTTTTTCTATGTTGATAAATTAAATTGAAGTGTCTGTTTGTAATATTAATATAACATTTTTGCTTAACTGTGTGGTAGCGGCTTCGAATACTACCAATCCTTACTTTGCTCGTGGATGACGTAAAAAACGACTAAGAGCTATATTTATAACGACCTGGGCCAACACCATCTGATGCTGTTTGATCAGCAATTGCATTCCCAAGGAGGGTTGACGTCTGGCTGGCGGCCGGTCATAAAACAATTGCCAATAACTTAAAATATGTACTATGAAAGAAGAGTACATATTGTATCGACACCAAGTAATTGGGATAAGAGTAGGAGAACGGTGAGTTTTCTTACGATGGGTATAACAAAAAATGTCAATTATTCCAATTTTTGTCTAAAAATAAAATAAGATGCATGAAAATAATAGTATTTGTATCCAAATAAGTAAACAATTCCTAATAATATTATTACGATTTCGGCGTAAATCGATGAAATAAAACTATTTTTACGGCTTTTATCACGTAATTGATTTTTAATTTCCTGGCGTTTTCGAACACTACAGTGTTTATAGATACTGGAGGACAGTTCTCCCGTATAAATCCGTAAAAAATGTTTTATTTCAAATGTATAATGCTGGCGTAAACATCAGAAATTATATTTACAGAACTATAACGCGAGGTAAGCTGACGATAAAGCACTAGTTCCCTTACTAAATTGATATGTATTACTTGTTTTAACTGTAAACCTGGTTGTTATGAGAAAACCTACATTAAAACTCAGTCGGCGGTGTGTGAAGGTGAATCTGACCGAGACTGTGTTTGAGTTCCGTTTGATACAGAAGGCTCTATATAGTAAGGCCCTTAAAATTTGTACAGACCAGCGTCTGTTGGGTTAGCTTCAGTCAAAGAATTCTCTGTTCAACCGTCTATATTTGTATACCCGCGGCTTCGCCCGCGTTGAAGACCTTTAATAAATATTAAAGATTTGAAGACCTTTAATAATATCATTTCAATAGAAATGTATCAATGTGATTCAGTATTTAAAAATTACTACCTAAAATGAAGTAACTTGCATAATTTTTTTTTGGTAGTAAGTATCCTATGTCCTTTCTAAAGCGTTGAAGGCTATGTGTACAAAGTTTCATGATAATCGGTTAAGTAGTTTTGGCGTGAAATCGTAACAAACAAATTAACACTCATAGCATCCTTACAGGGTAGTAAAGGCTTGAGATTTCTTGTATTTTTAATCTCTCACTACGCATGAATCGAAATATGTGGTAAGACATTCGTTCTATTTATGATCTAGGCTCTTCACGTGGCGATATAAGGAAGCTCCTTGTAGGCTATTTAATTCCACTTTAATGCTAATAAATTATTATTTACTGTCATTAAATTGGAGTCAATCATTTTATTATTATCTTTATTAACATTTCTAAATATATAATCAAAAAAAAAAGAAATATAAAAAACGTACTCACCCATTGTCTGTGAATACAGAGACCAAGCCGCCGGTGGTTAGGGCTCCAAAGAGAGGCACTTTACTATACGTGCCGTGTCGCATAATACCGCCTTCTGCATCAGACCCCCAATTCGGCTACCTAAAGCGAGTCTCTATAATTGTTAACTCGCTCAACGTTCAAAAGCTTTTGGCTATAAGACCATTCGTCGAAATGACTATCAGTACAACGATCGTCGTGTCCACATACCAGATGTTTGGTCTAAATTACTACTTTGTGATTTATTCGCAGCTACATGGGTCTTGCTATACAAGCGGCAGGGCTCTAAAAGAACTTCACTCTTGATGAATGGACTTAAATATAAATATAGCCTAAAATAGTATTTTTCTGAGCGGCGATAATGAATTAACACAGCTAATGATATGAAATTATTAATTACTAACTTCTGCCCGCGGCTTCGCCCGCGTAAATAGTTACTTGCCTAAAGATTTTCATCCCCTATTTTTCTTTTACCCCTTAAGGGTAATTAATGTCATATTTATTTATATCTAACCAATGGCCTAAAAATAAGTTTCAAGCTTCTGGCTTTAATAATTACGATAATTCCTTACAACTTTTCATCCCCCTTTACAACCCTTTTCTGCATTAAAAAGAGGTCTATGTCCTTTGTCAGGTTCTAGACTGTTTGTGTACCAAATTTCATTTAGATCGGTACAGTAGTTTTGGCGTGAAAGAGCGACAGACAGACAGAGTTACTTTCGCATTTATAATATTAGTAAGGATAAATGAGAGTTAACTATGCCTTTACTTCCATCCATTTATTCATCAGTGGATGTCCACTGCTGGACATAGCCCTTCTCAAGAGAGGATTATTCTATCATCGTCATGCTGTCAAGCGGCTTAGTGATTTTAGTTGGATTTATATGTTTCAACAACTGATTATTACGTTACTCGCGAAAAAGTTAGTCGTGGTGATATATTGAATGTCAGCACATGTCAATTCTATCGTCATATACAGAAAAATGCAATAAATTTGCTTTAAAATCATGTCTATTAATTTGTAGCTCTGTGGTAATAATTATTTTTACATTGTATATAACCAACGTAATGGTTTGAAATCACTCACCGTGACCTATGAGTAATTATAAAATGTTTGCCCACTTTGTCACTACACGTGCCCGTCATAAAGTGCAACAAAGTTATAAATTTAGATACCTAGACTTCTTGAAATTATATCGGGAGCTTTTTACAAGCTACGATTTAGTCAATAGTCGCCAAAAAAATAAAAGAATTTTACATACCTAGTTTTCTTGAAATCAAATTAGGAGTAATTAGAACAATGATATAAAAGTTACGAGTAGATGAAATAGAAGCTGTTTAATGTGTGAACGAAAGCCCTCATATCATTTGTTCCCATGCTATCACATATTACTATAGGTGCTCTTTCACTGTGCTCTATGGAACTGGGTCACGATGAACGCACAATGGCTGACGAGGTCGGTGCATACAGTGTTTAGATTACACAAAAGGTCTCTTGTGTTTTCTACTTATCTGGGAGTGCGGTCGGTCTCTAGCCTTTGAACGGACCTCTACCTTTGTTTATATTCAATTTCAGTGATGTTACAACACGTTTGTTTTTAGCCAGCTAAACTTTGGTCATGGGCTGGCTAAAACGCCTAGAGCGACAAAAGGAAGTGGGTTCTCATAGCTGGCGTATTTGCCCTCTCCGCCTATTGAGTGAACCACCGGAACAGATTCTTTGATTTCGATGGCCTTCCGGGTGGATTATCCTTTGGTTACCCTATAAAAGTCTGTAAAAAGTGCTGTGACGCTACTAACCTTATGAAATCTTAGTTTTATTCAAGTTTTCGTAGTTGTTTTTATGGTGATTGACTAAGAATATAATGGATCGCCTTTTATTACCTCGCAAGAGATAAGGGATGTAAATAACTAACATCAGTAGCTACAAGAGAAGGATTACTGGAAATAAAACGTCTATCAATCCAGACGGAGGACAAGGATAATATGCTAAATTCCCTTTCCTCTTCTACGGTATCTACGAAATAACTGTATAGCTGAGAAGATGCTGTACATCAGGTTTTTCTACAAAAGGGGCTGCATAAAATCTTAATAATATTTGATAAGGGCGTCATTACATACTACAACCTTTTTTTAATAACTTAGTCGCGCAAAATCATTTAATATATTTATCGATAGATTCCTTAAGGTGGAATTTTTATACACTGAGTACCCTAAGCCACAGAGGCGTAGGCTCAGTGTATAAAAATTGCTCAAATTTTATTATGCACTTTATTTTCCTTGAACGTTAAATAATTTTTGAAATGAGTTTACAAGTTTTAATTTAATAGTATTATTATAGATATTATAGCATAAAATACGCTCTTATGAAGCTTAATAATTTTATTATTGCTTTTTATCACACCTATCAGAATATCGAATCACATTTCAATCTATTTACAATATATATTTGAGACGAAAGCGAATTCAATCGAATGGATTTACGAGATTTCATTAGAGATCCGAAACAGGATGCTCAATCGGAAGCAAGAAGTATACAATTATACTCGGCAAAAGTAAATCTTCAATATTCTTTTTTCTATAATACAAATATTTTGTCTTACTGTTGCTGTATGTGGATCGTTCATCCAATTATCTTTGAAATGCGGTTTATTTTGATAAATAGCTGCAAAAAAATGAAAAATATTAAACTGGTAATTGTTTTAAAACTAAAATCACTACTACGTTCTGTATTGACGAGTGTTTTGCTCAACTTTTTCCTTTAAATGTTGCTATAGTAGGTAGGTAACGTTGTTTTGTAACGCCATCTCTTAGATTTCCCAGTATTATTATATTCCAATAACAATAATACAAGCAGAGGTTTCCAAGAATTTATTATAGATTTGTTTATTTTTAGTTTAGTCGCATATTTTGCGGCAAGTTATACTCATTAACTTTAAAATCTTTATTAAAATAAAACTCGAAATTTTAACAGCAGTTTCTGAGACACTCAAAATAAATTAATCTTAGCTATACAAGAGTAGATTGTTTCAAAAGAATAGATGGTCTTTTTGAGACAATCAATGACGGATTTTGATTAAGGCCCGCGAGGCCCCGGCCCCGGCCTAGCTGCGCAAATTTTTAGAGGGGTCAAAATTTTGGTAGTGACGAAAATTTGAAATATTTTCTTTATGAACTGCAAGCGCAAATGTTTTGCTTCTTTTTCCTTTTACAATCTTAAAATATCATCATCAACTTTTTAGAATATATATTTATCATCATCATCATCACAGCTCATAAATGTACCACTGTTGGGCTTGGACCTCCTCCGCAGTGGGAGGAAAATTAACCTACTATACCGCGCTGGTCAGACGTGTTGGTATAGGGTTTTGTTCTTCCTTCTCTCGCATAGATGTTATATACCTTTTATATCCCTTAGTCGTCTCGTACGATCACCCACGGGTAAGATATGGGGTGGTGAATAGTATTCTACTCCGTCACCACACGGAAAATCTTAAAATATCAAAAGAGTAAAATTCTTTTGTTAAAATTGGTAATCATGTTGATGCTAAAATTTAAAATATTTAAAAAATTGGTGGTATTATTTTATATATAAGGGCGTGTATATTGACTTGGGACTTTTTTTTTGCGGGGGGCTATGGTCTAGTCACACTCCGCCAAATCCGTCCGGGGCGACGGAAGAGGCGGCGTGCGACCCCATAGACCTGCCCCGCAATGCACCTCTCTTCGCCAAGCGAACGGGCCACCGGAACCCGGTCTTTGTCTTCGGTGGTATTGCCTAGAACGTCATTAAACCCAAATCTTTCTCTGGATACAAGAGCCTATTATTTCACAGTAAAGTCAACTAACGTTTTGAAACAAAAGACATTTTTTTGTAAAGGATTTGCTAGTTTTTAACATTGACACTTTGAATGAACTCAATGAACTCTTCAACTTTTAATATAAATATAGATTAAAGTCTTGTAAAGCGTTATTTTCTTTACAAAATTAAGGTTTTCGTATAAAAACCAATTCTGTATTCAAAACACGCCCATTTTGTGTTTGAATTGAAGCTTTAAGCTCGCTTTTGCGTAAAGGATTTATCTTTTGAGCCAGGATTTGAATGTTGAATGCTCTATGCAGAAAAGCTTTTGTATTATTCGTAATTTGTTGAACCAGTAAAACCGTGTAGCCGTTCTAAAGGCTTGGAGTGAACAATATTATCTCTTAGCTCAGCTTTCGAACAGAACGTCTGTTAGGAACAACATACCTATGTATACTGACATATTGGCAGATCTTGAATATCTATAGAATACTTCTGTTGAGATTGCATTTGATTTTTAATTCATTTCGTAAATCCTCCCGTGATCATGAACGCTGGAAATTATTTGAAACGTCAAGCAAGTAAAATACAGAATAAATAAAGTTTTTAATAGTGGTAGGACCACGCTGTTGACAGTTCCCTGTCTGCAGCCGCGGGCCGGTCCGTCCGGGGTAGTACCACACACTCTAGCAGAAAATCAACGTCTGAGCTGTGGTAATGTTCTGCTGTGCTTCGTTCGGTGAGCGAGAGTCGTTAGTCAACTTTCTGAATAGGTTTGGAGATTTTTATTGATGGGCAGCGGCTTAACTGTACCCTTGATATTGCAAAGTTTCATTGGCGGAAGTAACACTTACTCTCGCAGAAGATCGCCGTATGAGTAATAGCAATGTGGTATTGCGCTTCGTTCGGTGAGCGAGAGAGCCGGATGCCCAATTGGGTGGGTTTGGGGTTTATATTGGTAGGCAGCGGCCTAGTTATACCCTTGGTATTCCAAAGGTCCATGGGCGGCAGTGACACTTACCATCAGGTGTGCTGATTGCTCGTTTGCCACCATTAGCAATAAAAAAAATAGGAGTATAAACATGATAAAATCAGTGATAATAGTTTTATTTCAATTTAATAATACTCTGGTAAATATCCGAAAAATACTTTTATTAATTAAATGTTATAGTTTTAGGCCAAAGGTTTAAAAGTTATATACCTATTTCTGTTTGTTATATAAACGATGGAAGCAACTAAAAATTTATAATCCTTAACCCCTTTTTGCTTAGGAGGATGATTTATTTTTTTGACAAAGATGATCTTATCTGTGATTCCCCTAAGAAGTGAAAAACCTTTCTACAGCAAATTGTGGATTTTTAAACCATTGTGATGACCTAGGGTCATTACGATTTCTGTGTCAAAATATAATGTTCTCTAATGATTGAAGTAGTACAAAAGTACTGAAAATTAAATGATCATTACAATATGCCATAATCTCCACGCTAGATACAAAAATCACTTTTAAACTAAAATTTCGCCTAAACCAGCCAAAGATATATAATATAATTATATTTCCCTTTACTCTCTTCGCCGAAATCGCTTTGAGCTCTCAAATTAGCTAAAAAGTTGACAGAATTTAATTAAACCTTCTTGCTTCGGGCTAACACTTATCTATTAATTATATATAGCGCCTTCTCTTACAACCCGTTTATGAAATAACTTATCTTTCATTAAGTACATACTTACGCAAAATGTCTATTTAGATGTTTTTTTTTTTTGGTTATTACACAATTTGTATTAGCTTTATCTATCTACAATCTTTTGTAACGGAAACTTTGAAAGCAATATTGATTCACTTCAAATTATCAGATTGAATTTAAACTTTTCCTTATTGTCAATGACCTATGTATAATAAAGTAATAAGCAAATGATCTATGTATAATAATGAAATAAGATAAATGACCTATGTATAATAATCAAATAAGATAAATGACCTATGTATAATAATAAAATAAGATAAATGAGTTATGTATAATAATGAAATAAGATAAATGACCTATGTATAATAATGAAATAAGATAAATGACCTGATGCATAATAATGAAATAAGATAAATGACCTATGTATAATAATGAATTAAGATAAATGTTCTATATATATTAAGCACTTCGCCTTTACAAACACAATGAACAACAACGAATAATATAAATGGCCAGGATAGGATGGCCAAGGATCTTCAATATTATTGTAATTTAATTTTCATATTCTTATTTTGCAGTGGCACGGCAGCTTATCCTGCGAAGCGGCGGCCGCATCGTCGTCGATGGGCGGTGCCGGAGCCCCATTGCTGCCAGACTCGGAGTTAATCAAGCTATGTCCTATGTGCCGGGTACCTATAGAGAAAGATGAAGGTTGTGCGCAGATGATGTGCAAGAGATGCAAACATGTATTCTGCTGGTACTGTTTGGCTTCACTTGATGTGAGTATCTTCTTCCATTCTGTCCGAAAACATCCCATTATTGAGCTCGGCTACAACGGGGGATAAATTGAACTACTGGTCAGACAATTTGGCATATGTTGATAAATATGAAATAAATATTTTGACGAGAATTAAACGGTCTACAAAAAAGAGCTATTATGATTTTTTCGCAACGTCTACTCGTCCAAAAATATTCGAGGTCGAAATTTAATATCATTATTCAACATGATCGAATACGTTAAAAAAAATGAAAACTTGTTTGATATTATAACTGATGATTATAAGAATTATGGCATTTTCTTATACATTATTTTATTTGGTGAGGAACTGGAACAGGTGAAAGAATTTTTATATTTGGGTGTTTTGTTTACTAGAGATGGTAAAAATGATGATAATGTTGAAAGAAGAGTAAATGCTGGTAATAGAGTGAATGGGGCACTATACACCTTTATGAAAAGCAGAAACGTGTCCAAAAAGGCACGTTTAGCTGTACATAAGGGAGTATTAGTACCTACTCTCATGTATGGTAGTGAAAGTTGGATTTGGCAAGGAAGACATGAAAGTAGAATAAATGCTGTAGAGATGAGAGCTCTTCGTAGTATGTGTGATGTAAGTATGAAAGATAAAATTAGGAATAGTGTTATAAGAGATCGCTGTGGTGTGAATGAAGAAGTAGTGACAAAGATCAAAAAGAGTATGCTGAGGTGGTTTGGATATTTAGAAAGAATGAGTGACGAGAGGTTGACGAAGCAAATATATAAAGCAAGCGTGAATGGGACGAATACAAGGGGAAGACCACGTCATAATTTTCTGCACCAAGTTGGAGATGTGTTGACGAGAGGTCTGATTAAGAGTATGCGTAATCGTAGAGCATGCATGAAGACTATTATGAGTGTGAATGAAGCGATGGAAGTATGCCAGGATCGTGGTTTGTGGCAATCCGTAGTCTCTGCCTACCACTCTGGGAAACAGGCGTGAGGCTATATATGTATGTATGTATTATTTTATTTCAAATTAATTAAAGTTGTTGTGTCTGTTTATTAACGGAGTAAGAATGTAATTCACTACCCTCTATTTTACACCTCGGTGTCTTAAAAGACGAATAAGGGATATAATATGCATACTCTTACATAGATGCCTATAGCAATCAATGTTAAGGCTTACATATAGGCCCCATAAGCGTTGCCATATCCGTGGTGCTGTACTGCTGCGCTTCACGTATCAGTACATCCTCTTATCTATTGGCCTATTAGCCAATTTTTGCTTCATGTCTCCCGCTTTGCATATGAGGGAAGTGGAATTTTTTCAACTTCTCCTGTTTTTCTTTTCTAATTAAATTTGTTGCGGGTTCCAAGACAGTTAAAAGCGTTTCCCGTCTTATACGGAGATCATTGTGGATCCTGGCTTACAGGAGTTACAGTGGTGGGATTAATCCCATCAAAAAAAGATGCCTATAGCATCTATGCAAGAGAAGAAATCCTCACCCGGGGCAAATCATTACCGGGTTGAGAGCCCTCAGCGCTCACCCATAGTCCGGGTTAAGCTGTGACAGCCATCTGCGGCTAACAGCTAAAAGACAGACACAAAAAAAAGTATAAGTATTCACTTATATTACACTTCAACATATACACTACCGTCCAAAAGTTTGGAAGCACACCTGTTTTCAAACAAAACAAATAAATGCCGACTAATAGCGGTAAAAATTAGCAATAATCTTAAGTTTTACAACCTTTTACGACTGTCTACACAAACACAAAAGGATTATTATCCTACATTCATCAAGTTTTATGGAATTCCTTAATATTGACGAAACACGTGTTTTATGACTTAATCCGTCGGCTACTTTATCCTATGCAATGGTGTAGTTTTATTGATAATGTTTGCTGGTTTTAACTTTTTTAGACCTTATTCAGTCGCACTTGAGCATTGGCACGTGAAAGTTGTGATATTAACATTGTCTGTATTCGAAAGATATCGGCTACTACTTTGACCGTATTTTTTCTTCTGAAAATGGCAAAACGCAAGCAAATCACGCTTGAACAGCGAAGCGCTATTTGCACTCTACGCGAGGAAGGATACAGTGAACGTCAAATCGCAAAAAGGCTCGGAATTTCTTGTAAAGGTGTCCACTATACCCTTGCTAGAAAACAAGAAACGGGGAAAAATGAAGATAGAAAGAGATGTGGTAGGCCCAAATCCACAACAAATCAAGAGGACAACTTCATTAGAGTTCTTTCTAAACGGAATCGACGCTTAACTGCACCACAGATCACTGCAGCTCTGAATGATACGCGAGAAACACCCATTTCAACAACTACTGTTAAAAGACGCTTACTGTCTGCGGGATTAAGAGGATGTGTTGCTGCTAAAAAACCCAAACTAACAAATCGACATAAGAAAAATAGACTAGAATGGGCCAAAGCGCATAAAAACTGGACTATAGAACAATGGGAAAATGTCCTTTGGAGTGACGAATCAAAATTTTAGATTTTCGGATCCAATAGACGTGTCTTTGTACGCCGGTCAAAAGAAGAGAGGGCTTCAGAGGCATGTACAGTGCCTACCATCAAACATGGTGGTGGTAATGTCATGGTTTGGGGGTGTTTTGGCAACAGTAAACCCGGCAATCTTGTGAGGATAACCGGAAAATTAAACAAGGAAGGCTATTTAAAAATTCTCCAAGATTCTGCCATACCCAGTGGACTAAGTCTCATTGGTTCTGGATTCATTTTTCAACAGGATAATGATCCTAAGCATTCGTCTAAATTGTGCCAGAACTTTTTAAACAAGAAAAAAGCTGAAAACATTTTAAACATCATGCAATGGCCATCTCAATCCCCTGATCTTTCTCCCATTGAACTTGTTTGGGATGAACTTGACAGGAGGGTGAAAAGTCGTTGTCCTACGAGCTCAGAACATTTGTGGCAGCTATTAGAGAACGAATGGAACAAATTAGATAAAGATTATTTTAAAAAATTGATTAATAGAATGCCCAGAATATGTGAGAAGATTATAAAGGAGAAAGGTGGACACTTTGATGAAGCTAAAATTTAATCTAATTTACCATTGTATATTATTTTTTTATTTTGTTTAAGTTAGTTTCTGTTTGTTCTTTATTTTTTTATCAATACATTTAAATTTAAATGACTTAGTTTGGTTTTATTCGATTTTACCTTGCTGCTTCCAAACTTTTGGACGGTAGTGTAAGTGTTTACTAACCCGTAATGATTTTTGATGTTTACGCATTTGAAATAAAACTATTTTTACGGATTCTATCGCGTTTGTATTTGATTTTTAATTTCCGGACATTTCGAACACTTTACAGCGTTCATGGTTACGTTAGGATTAAAGTGTCTCACGTCCAACAAGTCATCGTTATTACAGAGATTTATAAATACCCGCCTAAAGTATTAGTTATTAAATTTTGACCTATACTTTTGACACAAATTCATTGCCAGTACAAAAAGAAAATGAATTCTATATATAAAAAAAAATATTGTTTATGATCAGTTATTATTAAACATTTAATTTATGATAATTATTATGTTGTGGTAATTAATCAACTCGTCTCGACTATCGTGGTTAGTAGGTTCATTTCCCTCGTATTGTGGAGGAGGCTCGACCCCAACAGTGGGATTTATATGAATTGATATGATGATTATGGGGAATTAAAATAAATATCTTTATCACTTATATTTTGTTTTTGTATAATATAACTTGTGTATTAAATTTTTACTACATGTTTCGTATATTTTAACAAATTTTAACTACATGTGTCGTATATTTTATCTATGGTGAGAATTATCGAAAAGGTTGTTCTTTAAGAACAATTAACCATTAACAAGATGTATGAATCCGTGCCGGGGACAGGTCATCGCTTGTTTTCTAATTAACCGATGGTCTCGACAGAGATAAATAGCCTCCCTTGACACAAATTCGTCTGTATAGATAGCTCGCTGGTCTAAGTATCGAATTGCAGTGCCGCTTCTTTTTTTTGTGTTTTAGATGGCAAACGAATAAATATCACATTTGATGGTAAGTGGTTACTGCCGCTTATGGAACTCTAAATTACCAGAGGCACAGCCAGGTCTATGCTGCTGTCACTATCGTTAGAGGAAGTTTCGACCTCCGACTCTCTCGCTCGCCGAATGAATCATAGTAGTATTTTTATTTTTCTAATAAAAACCTTGCACTTAGGAAATAATCTTTGTACTGCCGCGGGACTTTACAACCTTATAATTAACGACCACATGTACGACATGTAGTATACACCAAGACCCCCCTCCCCCCCTTAATTTCTACAGATTTCCCTTAGTTGGACACGGTTTTTTTTCTAAACAAGAGATTAAAAAAATACTTGACTACGCAACGAAGATCTAACCTCCTGCCCCGCCCTTGTGATCAATATTTGTACTTTTAAAGAACTCTTCCTCTCTAACAGTTTACCTAATTTGGATACGTACCCTTTTCTTTTGGGTAGGCTATAGTTCGGACTCACGCCGCTCTTTCCGTCCGGGAACTCTGCTTTAAATCAGTCAATCTGATCAAATATAAATAAATACCCCTGTATTTATATATATAAATAGATATTTAATTAATAATATTATTTCTCATATTAAAGTAATTTTGTGAGATAATTGGACGAATTGTTACAAAGACTATTTTCTTACATGGAGTAGAACAATATCAACAATTATTACCATTTTTTGTTGATAATTGATAACCTTATGGGCTGTTATGAAATTAATTTGTTTCGACCTTTTCTACAACAAACTTATGAAAGGGCATTTCAAGGTTATGTTATTTTATCTCTACGTAAACATGCAATTGAATAGTTAGACATATGATTGCCCAATCATTGTCTTATAAAGGTTTAGGCTAGGCTATTTAGAAAAACGTATTTACGAACAAAAAATGATTCCTATACATGGAATTATATATTTAAATGCCGTTCCAACCGCAGTGTCAATTAGGCCAGTGTGGGTAGGTGCGTATGATAACCAAATTGTGACTCCCGTTTATTTACACATTGTTTGGATTTCATATTATTATATTAAAATAGAGATTCCAAAAATAATTAATTATTAGGTTGGTAATGAAATATTCAAAATGTATTCGATTCCTTTTTGTAAAAATTTGAGAATTTCTTAAGGGCAGTACCGTAGTTGTTTCATCATTATACGAATGATATACTATCCAGGCGTGTAGGTATTACTAACTGTAATCGCCAATCCGCCTGCCAATATTGACGATTTTGGTATGAATTCTCTATTAGGGCGGCATATGTTCGATAGGGGGCGGCATGTATCCGATAGTGGACGTCGTTTTCTCAACGAACGGATGAAAGAAGAAAGAAAAATGCTTGTATGATAAACAAATAAACGTTAGTTTTATTGTAAAATAAACAGCCTACTGTAAAAATTTGCTCTTCTCTTTCAGGACGACTTCTTATTACGTCACTACGACAAAGGACCTTGCAAGAACAAGTTGGGACACTCGCGCGCTTCCGTGCTGTGGCATCGTGCACAAGTAATTATTAACCTTAGTTCTTTAAAAATATATGTATATAAATTCTATAAAACACGTGCAAAGATTACACATCGTTAGTAGAGGATTTATTACGCATATAACTGTAACCTAGTAACGCTACGTCTATAAATTTTGATAAATATACATCTGTGTGGTGACGGAGTAAGAATACAATTCACCACTCCATATCTTGCCCGTGGGTGATCGTACGAGACGACTAAGGGATATAAAACGCATATAACATCTATCTATGCAAAGAGAAGGAAAACTTGAAACAAAACCCTATACCAACTCGCCTGACCAGCGTGGTATAATAGGTCAATTTCCCTCTTATTATGGAGGAGGCTCGAGCCCAACAGTGGGACATATATGAGCTGAGATGATGATGATGATAAATATATATTCTAAAAAGTTGATTCAATATCATCTCAGGCATTATACATTCCACTCATTTACATTTATTTATTGCTCATAATCAAGCAGTGCAAGAAGATATTCTTAAAATGTTTTTTTTTCGTATGTATTTAAAGAGTATAGACATAATTATCATCTCGGCTCATTACGTGCCACTGCCGGGCTCGAGCCTCCACAACAGGAGGGCAATTGATCTACTATAACTTTTTTTTTAGCGACCCCATAGACCCGCCCAACAACGTACCTATCGACGCCGTGCGTGAGGGCCACCGAACCCAGTCTTTGTCTTCGGTGGCCCACCCGGCGGTCTAACCTCGCGAGTATCCTCTCTAGACGACGCGACGCCCCGGTGGCTTTCGCAGTCGGGGCGTCGTCCTCGCGCGGTAGCCTCTCTCCGGGCGACCAGACTAATCCTCGGTCGGGTCACACGATGCCTCGGCTAGATCGCTAGTTAAGCGGGTTGGTATTTCTAGGTTTCCTTCTTTTGCATAGATGTTATCTGCATATCATATCCCTTATTCGTCTTTAACTGTATTCACGGGCAAGAAAAAGGGGTTGGTGAATTTGTATTCTTACTCCATCATCAAAAAGAAAGTTTCGATATAACCAACTTTTTTTTTATGAAAACGTTAATAACAATATTTACTTTTTTTTCTTAATTAGAGGGGAATATAATTTTTAAAATGGCATATCAAAGATTACATTTGAAGTGGTATCTTGGGCAATATTTCAAATGGACACGTATATTAAATATTTACGAGAAATTTGTTTTGAAAATTTAATTTGTTTTTCTCACAAAATATTAACAAATCAGACGTATAAATATAGTAACTATGACTAGCAAGTGTTCTTCGCCTCACCGTCGTCATAGCAACTGGTGAGATAACAAAAAATTATATAGTGGTTTTTCTTTTTATTGTTTATGGTGGTAAACAAGCAAGCAGCACACCTGATGGTGTCACTGCCACCCATGGACCTTTGCAATACCAAGGGTTAGGCCGCTGCCTACCAATGAAATACCCAAATCCACCCAGTTGGGCTTCCGGCTCTCTCGCTAACCGAACGAAGCGCAATAGCTCATTGCCATTACTCAGACGTTGATCTTCTGCGAGAGTGTGGTTCTACCCCGGGTGGACCAGCGCGCGGCTGTGGACAGAGAACTGTCAACAGCGTGGTCCTACTACTATTAGAATTATTTTTTGTATATTATTACTAATATCACGGGACGACGTTATAAAATAAAATAATAGCATTATTTTATTTTGTAATGCATGGAAGTGGTGCTGCTGGTACAGCTACTTTGTTGTATTTTTACATACATACATACCATCATGCCATTTCCCTTGCAGGGTAGGCAGAGAGAACAGAGTGTCAGAGAACTCTATCCTTGCATACTTCACTCGCTTCCTCAACATTCATAATGGGGAATATGCATGATTTTTTTAAATTTTTTTAAACGTTTCTACTAGTTATTATATTACCAAAAATGAATATAACACATCCAAAATATAAACAATTAAGCTAAAAAAAAATATTAAAATCACTATCATTTTTGGGCGATCTAAACGCGGCTATTACGGCGCGCTTCTGTGACGTCAGAATACACAAACAAGTTGGGTGTCAACAACGAAATGTTTGATTCACGAAGTTATTGAAAATTAAAAAAGTGAGTGTAAAGTTAACTTACTACCATGGAAAAAAGAAAACCGTATTATAAATATTGTATTGTTCCTATGTGCCAAAATATTATCAAAACTGCACCTAACAAAGTATATTTTCTTATGCCGAGAAATGTAATAAATATGAAAAAAAATGGTGCAAGGCGATGAGAACAGACAATGTGTCGTGTTTGAGCAGTTTATACTATTGTGAAAATCATGATAACGTAAGTAAACACATTAGAGAAGTGATGAAATACATAAAAGAATTATTTTTCCTTAATTACATGCACATACCTACTTGTTTTGTTAACAAACTTCGACGTGCACATGCCTACCTAGTTTACGTAAAGTTCTTAAAGATATATTCTCAATATCTAATAGGTACATGGGTCATCCATAAAAGTAATACCTATATGTTTACTCATCTATGATAACTATGAATGAAAACATGTAAGTATTTATTCTATTTTATTATTTATCTTTCTATTGGGTTTCAGATACAGAGAATTATATGCAGTACAAAATAATGGCATTAAAACAGGGATAAAAAGTGACGTTTCTTAAGTCTCTCATTCACAAGGATTAACACTTGAACACAGAAAACTAATAACTCATGAAATAACTGGGTAACGATACAAAATAATCACTAGAAACACCTTGATACCAGAAGACTCGAGTGTACGATGACGTCACGTTTTGAACAACCAATCGCGTCGCGTTTTAGAAATTTGCGAGCGAATTTCAAATAAGCCGATTTTTGATAATTAAATTTCACTATTAAATAATGATGAATTTCAAAATTAATTGTATAGGTATGTTTTTTAAGCAATAAAGATTACAAATAAAAATATTTTGTTCATTTTGGTGTCACGTGCATATTCCCTATTCTCATATTACACGCTCGCCGGTTTCGGCGACTCTTGATTTTAATGTTGACAATGATTATGTATGTTAATTAATGATGGTAATTTCCAGGTGGTTGGTATATTCGCTGGCTTTGGTCTGCTGCTGTTAGTTGCCAGTCCGTTATTGCTGCTTGCTGCGCCATGTATCGTCTGCTGCAAATGCAGGTGAGCAAAAACCTGGACAATTTTTGGGAGTTTGTGGTCTTTTTTGAGTTTTAGCCGTGTCATAGTCTGGGCACACTATATCTGACTAATGAGCGGGCTATGGGATGAAGACAACCATCACGGAGAAATAAACCCTAATATCACGAGGGTCTTTAGAAACATTTTTAATGGAATTTAATGGAGCCCATAAAATAATGTCTGCTAATCTTACTACGAACACTAGGCACGGAGCTACATACTTAGATTATTTGTATGATAAAATGAGTTTTATATATTTCAATTCACTAAGAATATTCGAATACTACTACTACTTACATTGCTCGTGGGTGTCGTAAAAGACGACTAAGAGCTTTAAATCGACCTTTTTTTTGCGTGGGAAAATGCCTTTACACATGCCCACCTCTTAGGAGAGAGATGGGGTATTCTGGGCTCGGCGGTAACTGTAGCGCCACTAGGGGTGTCCACTTTGAAAAAACATCGATGTTTTTTTCGATTCGATAAATCGAAACTGTACATCGATGTCTTTCGATGTATCGGATGAAAAAAACATCGATGTTTTTAAACATCGAGTACTTTTTCTAAAGTCATATCAAAAATGTTATTACTAAAAAAAAAAAGGCCTCTTTTGTGGCATTTATACCTATTCCAATCCCTTATAAAACTGACTTCTAAAAAAAAAGGTCCTTTTTGTGGCATTTATACCTATTCCACAGTCCCTTATCAAACAGATTTCTAAAAAAAAAAAGGTCTTTTTTGTGGCATTTACTGGTTATCATCGTTTCGATGTTTGGCAATTACAATCCTAAGAAGCCCGACTAGAAATTTTTTCGTCTTCCTTAGCAGGACCGGACCGGGCATGCCCGATCTGGGCCAGATAAGGTATGTAACGCAGAAGATATATCTGGACCCGATCAGGAAAACCTTATCGGGTCCAGATCAGGCATTCCTGATCGGGTCCAGATCAGGCGTTCCTGATCGGGTCCGGATGAAATTTTACTGATCGGAACCAAATCAATCATCTGCGTTATATATCTTGCCTGATCCAAAACGAGTACGCCCAGTCCGGTCCTTTTAAATAACATGAATATCTTAAAGAACATGTTTAATAGGTAAAAATATTAGAGCTGTAGCAAACCGTATGTATTCGTTACTAAGTAACGGGTGCGCCATTTAGTACGAAGTAACGAAACGTTACTCACGAATCCATTTCGTTACTCGCATTTTTCGTTACCAGTGTAGGTGACACTGTTATAATTTCTGCAAGTACCGTTGATGCCTACAACGAATTGTTTGCTGATTGTATGTTTTACGCATTCGCACACTTATTCGGTTACTTTAAAGACATACAAACATTACAAAGAAAAATGTTTGTTTACTAAATATAATTTGAAAATTCGTTGTCAAGTTTTAATAGTTAAACTATTAAATGAAAATAATTTTAGAATAACTTTAACAAAACTTTTATTATTTTCCTTTTATTTTATATAACATCTAATACTTTTCTCTTTTAATTACTTATCTCTTAATTAATATTAGAAACTTCATTGGACACAAGAGTTAATTTTTTTTTCTTATCGTAATTAATTATCTTACTGTATGTTTCTTTGATGCAATAAATAAATAAAAGTCTGGTTCGAAATACGGCAAAGTGAAAAAAATGTACCTTAGCTTGGAACACATGTAAGTATGTTGTCTATAAACTATGAATGTTGCTACGCCGGGACATCATACTGTAAGTGTACGAAATCGTTATTCTACCATAACAGCATATCATACAGAAGTTACGAGTAACGTAACGATACGATAGTAACGAGTACTAATTGTTATAGTAACGAATACATACGGGTACGCTTTTATTCGTTACTTTTACACCTCTAAAAAATATAAATTAATATATGACGTAGGCACCGAATGCAGTGCTATATTCTTATCATAGAGAGTCCCAGTGAGCCGTTCCGATTATGGCGCAACCACCAGATGCTAACGACTGCAACTATCCGCCTGAACTTCTCATTCATGACCTGATCGATCTGTTTTAATCTGACTCGATAACAACTAATTTAATATTAGGCCATGTGATTACGCTTCGGGGAATCTTAATACCGCGATTCAAATAATGACGTCATTTTACAAACGCCATCTATTTATTATGACCCAAAACATTAAATGTTAGAATGGTTGTTACAATATAATATTTCTATCTATCTATGTTTTCAAATGTTAGGTACATTTATATATATATATATATATTATTTATTTTGTTTTTTACTTTAAATATAAATTATTTTTATATTATTCATTAAACATTATTATTATTATTAAATACATATGATTAATTAAAGATTTCAGATTAATCTCCTCTGATGCAAATACAATTTCGCCGTGGCATAAATATGACAATCATGTCACTTTTTTGAATTTTGATTGATATTTTTTTTTGTGTTACGAAAACTGTTTCTGGTTCTGATATACTACCGCCTTACCATACTTAATGATATTTCACATCAGGCTATCCTTATTTGGTCCTGACCTGGTCCTGATCCAGTATGCCTTACCATACTTAATGATATTTCACATCAGGCTATCCTTATTTGGTCCTGATCTGGTCCTGATCCGGTATGCCTTACCATACTTAATGATATTTCACATCAGGCTATCCTTATTTGGTCCTGATCTGGTCCTGATCCGGTATGCCTTACCATACTTGATGTTATTTCACATCAGGCTATCCTGATCAGGACCAGACCTGGTCCTGATCAGGTTTGCCGGATCCGGCATGCCTCATTCTATCCTGATCGGGTCCAGATACATGATCTGGTTGAACCATACTTTTTTTCTAGTCGGGAGGGTTGATACCAGTCAGGCGGCTGGTTGTAAAACTATTTCAAGAACTTTGCAATATGTACACTAAAAAAAGAAGCACAATACCATTGTGTCGATCTCAAGTTATCGAGATAAGAACAGAGTTATAATGAATAAGAATTATATATTTTTCATCCACCATACATCAACTTATTTCCATACACTGTTGGACATAGCCCTTTTCAAGGAGTTATAATGCCATAATTGCCATATTAGCTACCTAGTGATCGTATTTGCGGTTACAAGTTTTTGCAAGATCTCAACCGGTTTTTACAGTTCCTATAGGACAGTTCCTATAGGGTTTTTCTACAGTAGACCATATTCACACTCTTGAACTAATTATAGAGAAATATCGAGAACAGCGAAGACCACTTTATCTGGCTTTTATTGATTACCAAAAAGCATTCGACACAGTAACACATGCAAGCATATGGAAAAGTCTGGAAGAACAAGGTGTAAACGAGCTATACATCAAAGTTATTAAAAATATATACAGAAATAACACAGCTAGAATAAAGCTAGAAACGTTGGGCCCAAGCTTCCCAATAAAAAGAGGAGTAAGACAGGGCGACCCCATATCCCCAAAACTGTTTATAGTCATCCTAGAAACCATCATCAACAAACTAGATTGGGACCGAATGGGTATATACATACAAGGCACTTTCTTAAGTCACCTGAGATTCGCAGACGACATAGTGATATTGTCAGATACAAGCTCACAACTGCAACAGATGATCAAATCCCTACAAACAACTAGTGCACAAGTAGGACTAGAGATTAATCTCACAGAGACTATGACAATGACTAATAGTTGTAAAATACCAATTAAAGTTAATGGAAAGCCACTGGAATATACAGAAAACTATATATATTTAGGAAAATCAATCAGTTTTGATAGAAAAGCTAATGAAAATGAAATTCAAAGAAGAGTACAGAAAACGTGGAATAAATACTGGAGTCTAAAAGAAATTTTTAAAAGTGACATGTCTATAGGTATAAAAACCAAGATCATGAACTCTAGTCTTTTACCGTGCTTGACATACAGATGCCAGACATGGAAATTTACCACCAAAGCCAAGCAAAAAATCACCACCTGCCAACGGGGCCTGGAGCGAAGCATGCTCAAGCTAAAGAAAATTGACAAAATACGGCACACAAGAATTAGAGCAATAAGAAAAGCAACTGATGCTTTAAGATATGCGTTAAAGCTAAAGTGGAAATGGGCAGGCCATGTCGCAAGGCTTACAGACCAGAGATGGACCATAAAAGCAACTCTTTGGCGAGGCCCACAAGGTAAGAGAAGTAGAGGAAGACCACAGACACGATGGGAAGACGAGATTAAAAGAATCGCTGGTACAAATTGGATCCAAATGGCACAAGACCGAGACAAATGGACGTCTTTGGAGGAGGCCTTTACCCAAAAGGGGGTTCTTGAAGAAGAGAAAGAAGAAGTTTAAAAATTGATAAACTAACAAGTATTAAAACTATAATTAGAAATAAAATAAACTATAAATATTTTGTATAAACTTACTAGTAAATAATAACTAATCTATTAACACCTATATATTATTATTTTTTATTTAGTCTAACTACTAGCGAGTTGCTTTGTTGTTTAGTTTTAAATTATTTTTCAAGAAATAAAAGGCTTTTTATTTATTTATTATAGGACAGTAGGAGCTGATGACCTATGGTATTCTTGACCTATCACTACACGTATAAATGTAAAGCGTAAAAAAAAAAAAAAAATTATAAAACAGAGTAGAATTGTTGCACTGCAAGGAATTATAGCAGTGATGCCGTAATGGTTAAAGTATCAACCTACCGTGCCAATGCCGTAGGTTCGATTCCCAAGCGGGACAATACTTTGTGCGATCCACAAATTGTCGCTCTGAATGTGGGTGTAATTTGAGTCCGTTTACTTGTACGTTTGTAAAGTCTCCCGCAGTACAAGAATTATTTACTTAGTGCAGAGTGTTTTTATAGAGAAAAAAAAAGATTCACTAGCCCCCAAAAACCCCTAAAAACTTTATACCAACGCGTCGAACCATGAATAACTTTAACATAAGCCGGTAAAATGCAGTACTACACTGTAGTAAAGCAAATCTCAAAATTAAACGCACTTTTTTTTCTTTGTTCTATTCTAATGTATTTGAGTCATTTAGGAAATTGCTTGTCGAACCACGCCCGATGATCGATTCCAATTTCTTTTACATTGACTCGAGTCTCTACGTTGAGTAATGTGTCCAATTTTGGTTTATCAAAAACTCTTTTTCACTGTCACGCTAGTCTTAAATTGTATTAATCTTAATGATTTTTAAACTCAGCCGATTTTTACGACTCCCAAGCAAGCAAGGGTATAGGGATGATGACAATTGTATTCTTATCACGTCGGCACACGGTTCCCTTGTGTGACGACGGCGGACAGCGGCTTCATCATCATCTCACCTCACACTTCCCACTGAGTTCGCACCTCCACCACAATAAAAAGAAAATTCACCAACACAGACCAGCGTGGTTATCATCATCATCATCACAGCCCATAAATGTCCCACTGTTGGTCTCGGGCCTCCTCCGTAATGGGAGGGAAATTAACCTACTACACCGCGCTGGTCAGACGTGTTGGTATAGGGTTTTGTTTCGAGTTTTCCTTCTCTTGCATATCTATGCATCTATCCATATTGTCTTTTAATCGCCTTTTACGGCACCTATGGCTAAAATAGGAGGTAAATTGTATTTTTACTCCGTCACCACGCGGAAAACTTTATAGTCATTATCTTTTTAATATACTTTAATTCACTAATAGCGGCCTCTGTTGGTCATACTAAAATAAACGGTTAAATTTAACGAACTTAATTACTTATCTGATATTTTGAAACGTTTTATATAGATTATGATGATTAATTTTACTATATTCTATAACACCTAAATAACATAAGGAATATTAAAGGAAATAGGTGCATTTGAAATAAAAATATATTTCGGCCTCTATCGCGTTTGGTACCATGAACACTGTAAAATGTACGGGAGGACAGTGCTCCCATGGCCATGCGCTGTAGAGTGTTCGATACGTCGGGCAATTAAAAATCAAATACAAACGCTATGGAATCCGTAAAAATAGTTTTATTTCAAATGTGTAATACTCGTGTACACATCAGAAATAGGTGCAAGCAGCTTCTTACTTTTTTTTGAAAGAGTAAAGGAACCCCTATAGTTTAAAGAGACTCTTATATATACATACAAATAACTGACAGAAATTGGACTCAGTTGAAGAGAAAGTCGAACTCGTTAGGCCACTGGAAGCCGATTTTCTGGTCACAATGCCTTATCAAAAATTTCTACGATCTAATTCATCTATTAAATGAAATATTGATTTGAAAAGTAGCATAAACTTTTCTACCTATTACCAGAGATTCAAAATATGTTATAAACCTTTTCAGATTATGCAATCCAAGCACAAAGAACCTTGAAGAAGTTGACGAGATCGATAGCATCACACCTGGTCGCGATGATGACGATGACATCACGCCGGCAGACAGGTACCTGTCCGACTGACGTACAACCAGGTACTAGAAAACTTGATGTGACAACTGTCAATCGATTTGACAGGGACTGAATTAATACACATATAAATTTCGGTGTTAGTGACTTTACGATCATGCAATCATGCCTTTACCGGAATGACAGAATGGAACAATCTAGAATTACAAGTAACGTTGATAATGTTCACATATATGTATGATGTATTGTGTATATCAAATATTTATGTAGTATACGCTAAGCTTTATCTAACGTGTTATTTATAATAATCATAGAGAAATTGCGGTAATATGTGGAAACTTTTTGGTAGCTTTCGTGTTTATATACTGGCAACATTTAAATTATTTGTCATTTTTATTTCAAATTTAAACGAAAATGTAAATTTTATTATATGTTATTTAGATGGCGTATTTCTTGTAATTATCTTGGCGTTACTGATTCAATTTACTACTCTTTGGCGTTAGAGACAGTAAACAAAGTTAATATTTCTTAACATAATTATCATAATCTCGTAATTTTGTGTCTGTCAAAGTAAAAAAAATGCCTGGCCAAACTTTGACAGCTTTTCGACTTTATTTCCAGATATGACTTATTTCAAATTGTAATTTATTTCTACTGCAATTGCCAGAAATCGATAATCAGTATACTTACAGTAACCACACATGACTTAATATTATGACAACGTGATTCAAGTCAGCAGAATAATTGAAAAATATATCTTGAAATTATTATCGGGGACAGTTAGCCTATATGTATATGGCTAGAGATAAGTAGTTGACTTTAAAATTTAAAAGTGTTATTTATAGTTGTATTTACTATAATTTTGAATGGCATTGGTTTCTTTAAAAGTTTACGTAGCAATTTTAATATGTAAATACCTAATTATCTGCAGATTTTAATTGATAAAAAGTATTGTTGCTACCCTCGATATTTTCCATTTTGGCAATGATCTGTGTTTAGATGAAATATAAAATTTAGGTTGTTGTGATTCTTTTTTTTTGTATATGGCAATGAATATTTCTATTGAACGATTTTCAGATTCATTATTAGGGTAGATTAAGTAGATATTTATACATATAAAATCCGTTTGCAATACAATATTTAGACTCGATAGAAAATACATACGAAATTATTATTTTATATTGACTGAGACTTAATTAGAATCTTTATAGTCCTTGGAGGCGTTTACTTATTTCAAAACAAATAATTATGCATCTATGTGGGATCTCATAGAAATAAAAACCGGGGAGAATAATATTTATAAACACATTATGTATACAGCCATTTCACTGTGCTATAAAATTGTTTATATATAATCCTTTTTTTTTGTTTTTTTTTTGTATGTGACTTAGTTGTTAGCCATAGATGGCTATGACAACTTTACCCGGAATGTGGGTGAGCACTGAGAGCTCTCAACCCGATATAAATAATTTCAATCTAGCATTTTAAATATATTGGAATAATTGTTGTTTTTTTTTAACTGTAATTATTTGTAATTTAAAAGTACTTACTACAAACTGTTTTTAAACGTTTAGATAACTCCCAATAGATATCTGTTGTGTTTTAAATATAGTCTTTACATTATATAAAACAAAATATCCATACCTTGCAATAACTAAATCTCCTAACGTATTTTATAATTAAAATTATATACATAGTTATAAATTTATTTATACACATATAAGATAGGATACTTAAATTGTTAGCTTTTTAGAATAGAATTATAATAACAAATTGAGGTATATGTGAATTAAAAATAAGTGTAACTGCAATGCAGTGATTGTCAATGCATGTATACATACATTTATAGTTTTTTTGTTTAGTTAACCGTGGTGATTTAACTGTAAATAAATCATGATAGCGAACCGTAAGCAATAGGTAATAAGGACCGTTTTAGGCAGTGGTGAAAAGCTGTAAGAAATTAGGGAATATAGCAGTAGCAGAATAAATACAAGACTTACAAGGTACAAATAAGAAAAATATACAGTTAGTTGGAAAAATGACAAGATAGAAATATAACTTTTATTTACATAATTTTTTTAAAGGGAGGAGAGCGTATCCATTATCCGATACAGTATTTATCCCCAACACATTTTAGATTCATTTAAGATTGTAGATTAGAGTTTCATAATTTCGAAAAAGTTGTTAATAAAATATGTTTTATTTCTTTAGTTAGACAAAGTGTCAGAACAAGAATAATTTAATCGCAAAAGTTCTTGATGGAGTAAGAATGCGATTCAACACTCCCGTTCTTGCCTAATGGATGTCGTAAAAGACGACAAAGCTATAACCATGCAGATTATAGTCATGTAAGAGAAGAAAAACTTGTCAGAAAACTCCATATATACCAAACCACCTTACTAGCGTGGTAGAGTATGTCAATTTCCTTGCCTTTGTGAATCTCCGATTAAGGCCCGAACCCAGTAGTGGGACGTAAGACTGCGTGGCGTTGATAGTCCTATTAAATAGTGGTCTTTCCAGCCGGTAGACAATCGTGATATGAATGGTCTATTTACGTTTCGCTATTTTGGTTTAATATATGCACCGCTTTGTACCGCTAAACAGCGCTGTTAAATTAACTTATTAAAATTAATGTTAATATTTATAATGTAAATAATAAAAAATAATAATTATGTACTTAAATAGTTCGGGGATCGTCGATGGTCGTATCTTCTCTGTATAAAATGTATTTTAGATATTGGCAACATTTTTAAACGTCACTTTCTCAAACTACCTACATTTTGAGATCATTATAAAGTGTATTGTTGCATATAAATATATATATATTTAACAGATGGGCTATTTTTGTCTTGACTAGATGTATTGTATTTTTTTAAATTGATATTAGACTCCATCGATCCTTGTAGCTTGTTTTAGCAAGCTAGATAAAGCATTTGTAGATTTAATCAAAGATTTGTCAGTAGTTGATCTAGGCGTGATAAGGTATTTGGATGAATGTACACTTGCAATATTATCTTCTTCATTTTTGACTTGTACTTATCCATACTTTTCTATAAGTATCGGAGCATATAGTTCTGTAAAATAGAGATAGGAAGATGTAAGAAATAAATAATGCAAGTGTATAACAACCTTTAATGTATCTCATTAAGTTGATTATAAAATGACTTGTCTATGGTATTGGAAGACTTTCGTTTTATATCTGTTTTTACATTTTACTCTGTGGTAGGTGCAAATATAGGTTTAGATTTTAGTGATATTGGCTCGTCAAAATGTGAACACAAATATACAATATTTGCATTTACCATTAAATAAAGTCAGGATGTTGTATAAATAATTAAAAAGAAAATATTTTTTGTTATTGATTGTACTTCTTTATTTTTGTGTTGAAATGAACTTATTTCCGTTACTATAATTATAAACAATAAATAAAGATTTTATGATAAATCTTATCTTTTGTTTTTTTTTTTTTATCAATCAATAATTCACAATGAAACCGTGAATTTTTCATTAGGCTTGTGTATATTTTGAAAGGCTTTACCCAACTATGTGACAATTATATCAGTCTGGAAATATAATTATACTTATAAATATATAATTATACCAAATATACTTTGTATCCATTGCGTGAATTTGTGACTTTATAAGTTCAAGGACTGAACTGAATTGAACTTATAAAGTTGTGAGTTTATGGATCCTATGCAAATATTTTTTTCTAAAGTTCCTTACAATACTTCAAAGAAGAGACCAACAGATGACCACGAGGAAATTCAACTTTTAATTCAAAAGTCAAGTACCTTCATTTGACTTTATTTCTTTAGAAGTACTTGTTACATATTTTGGTATGTGCGATGGGTGTAACGATAATACCCTTTGTGGTGACGAAATCAAGAATTCAGTGTGTCACCATCCTTTACTTACCTCCATGGGTAAGTAAAGGATGGTGACACACAATATGCCCATGCATATTATAACCTGGCCGAGGCATTACTAGGAAAGTGGGCAGCAGCTCATCTGAAAAGACAACTGCCATCGCCAAAGCGTCTACTAAGCGATATAATCTCTCATGGGGGGATGTATGTCTTGGGTCATAGATAAAAATCATGTCCTATAGAATAGATTTCGAAAATTAATGGTATCTAATTTGTTTTTTTTTTTAATAAAGACACTAAGTATCTTTAAATTTTAATTTCACTCCTGTCCTAGTCCTGTGCGCGAATAGAGCAAATGACACAGTAGGTAGGTATTTTGACCACTACCGTCACTTCATCATCACTGATTTATATGAATAAAGCTGCACCAGCTTTATGTTGAAGAGTCCCTACGACCTTCGTCGGTCCACCTGGTGATTATTCGTCCCAGATTGCGTCGTCCGATACTTTACCATGTTGGAATTTTTCTTCTCCAACGGTTAACAGCTGGTGTTATGCGCCCGGGCCCAATGTTACTTCAGCTATTCTTTACAACTATTCTTCTACAGATTTCCTTATTTTAAATCCTATCCCTCAGAGAAATCATATGCATAGCCTGATATACAGCATGCTGAGCGACTTTGAGCCTTGTTTATGAAGTCGATACTTGCCAGTGTGGTGACGAATTCAGCATACAGTGCGGCGAATTGCTTTTGGGGAATGGTAAAATCCGTTTAAAGAGAAAGAACCAGGGGAGTGAGCAGTGGCATTCTAGAAAACTCAACACTAACTGTGATCTCGATTCCACTTGTTAAGCTTGGCGATCATAGCTCTCATATATAGGCTTGAGTAGCGTAGAAAGGTACATGTAGGGCGGGTCTATGGGGTCGCGCGCCGCTTCTTCTGTCGCCCTGGACGGATTAGTGCGGCGTGACCACTCCATAGCCCGGCGCAAAAAAAAGGCCTGAGCCTCCTTCACAGTAACAGAGAATTTGACCTATTATACCATGTTGGTGAGACGGGTTGACTCTACACTCTGGATGTAATATGATGGGTTCTACTTGGTTTGGTTACTTGATTGGTATGGTATGGTGAGGCCGAGAGAGTGAGACATATATGAGCTGAGATGAAGAAGATAACTTATACCAAAAAAATTTTTATTTTTGGTACAACACAATTGTGTCAACTGGCAAGTCAATAAAAGTAAGAATTAATAACTAATACTATATTTACAATAAATAAAAAATACAACAAATCAATAGTCTACTTCACCATCTTCTCTTCAATCCAGCAGTACTGTCAAACAGCAAGGTATTTTTGAACTCTCCTCTCATATCCAGCATATAATGCATCCATCTATTTCTAATTTTCAACGGCAATTGTACACGTGCCAAATTTCTTGATTCTTTACAACAAACATCTTGAAGTGGTACTGTCATTATTCTGTTCTTGCCAAATGGTGAGTATGTCACAAGGGTTATATTTTTTCCACCTTTGTTGAGAATTAAATAACGGACTGAGCGTAGAGTGTACATCCATATCATACCTAAGGAACTACCTCCTGTAAATTAAAATATATCACTTTCTTTGATAATTTCCATTAATCAGCCTAAATAAATAAACCTTTAGTGCTAGACATAAATCACCAAATAATGGGAGCGAAATGCTACAAGTCACACTTTGGTTAATAATTTAAATTGGTGTTTAAGTATTCCAGAAGTATTATTCTTTTCTCAGATAATGTATGTCCCGTTGCAGTACTTTAGTTTCATCCAAAGTAGGAAGGAAATTGACCAACTATATCACACTGGTAAATTCTCCTACTCTTATCCCAATTACGACGGGTCTATACAATATGTACTCTTCTTTCATAGTACATGTTGTAAAAGTTATTGGCAATAGTTTTATGACTGGCTGCCTACCAGACGTCAACCCTCCTTGGGAATGTAATTGTTGACCAAACAACATCAGACAGAGTTAGCCCAGGTCGTTATAAGGTTCTTAGACGCCTTTTACAACATCCACAAGCAAAGTAAGGGTTGGTAGTATTCGTAGCCGCTACCACACGTTTGGGGCATCGGGGATCGAATGTTAGTAGACGATCTCTCCGGCGTCCCGTAAAAGCGCGGAAGGGGGCCGCTGTGGTTTTAGTGGATATTCCGATAGAACAGCCAACCGGCGAGTCCCACACTCCCTTCCGTCTTGACACCAGCGGGTCGGAGGGGGTTAGCGCGTAAACGCGTTTCCCCAGCGTCAACAAAAAAAAAAAGCCGCTACCACACAGCGAGTTATATATATGAAGTGAAATGATGATGATTCTAATATAAATCATAATAAAGAGGGATATAAGCTTTGATAAAGCATTGTTAAAAAAACAGTCGCTTTAAAAAATTCTGAGGAAAATTCCAATATTATTTAAACCATTCAAACTTTGAATGGTCAGTATGTCAGTAGACATGTTTATATTAATAAACCATCTACAAATTAATCTCTTTAGCTGAAAATATATAATATCCTAAATACTATGTTAATACTTTAAAACACAATTAATTAACCAGTCAACCAAGAATATTGTAATAAATGTTCCTTTATCTTTCATCATTCTCCTACTCTTATCCCAATTACTTAGGGTCGTTACAATATGTACTCTTCTTTCATAGTACATATTGCAGAAGTTATTGGCAATAGTTTGATGACCGGCATAGCATAGATGGAATACATTTCTCCTGATATTTACACGAGTATAACACATCATCATTCTCCTACTCTTATCCCAATTACTCGGGGTCGATACAATATGTACTCTTCTTTCATAGTACATATTGTAGAAGTTATTGGCAACAGTTTTATTGTTGGCCGCCTGCCAGGTGACAACCCTCTTTGGGAATGTAATTGTTGACCAAACGGCATCAGATAGAGTTGGCCCATGTCATGCCATAAGGCTTTTAATTGTCTTCTACGACTCCCACGAGCAGAGTAAGGGTTGGTAGTATTCGTAGCCACTACTACACAGCTTTTATATAATATTATAATAAATGTTTCCTTAGTGTAGGATGGTGTTTAAAAAAAACAGAAGAAAAATATTTTTTTTTAATACCATAACGGTTACAGTACAACTAATACTGCTGCTGTATTATGAAGTATTAAACAGATATCTGAATGTAAAATTCAATTATGTTATCTATACTTACCAACAACAAGTGCTATAATTGATAGTGTATTTTTATATTTATTTTCACCCAAATTTATTTTTTGGTAGAACGGTGTGTCCTCTTTAATCTTTGATTTGTCTATTGGAGCATCTCTCAGAGAGGTAAATGCAAACACACCTAAATATGACCAAAATGCGTATTGGACTACAGCAAATATATTCATGTACTTGAAAAACTTTGGATTCTCATATTTAAACAATATTACATCTTTTATAACGTTTGTATTCACATCATGTATTGTTTTTGTGGTAATAGTACTAAACGACAGGGGTTTTATGTGATTGACACTATTTCTATAGTTGATTGATACACGTAAAACTGCAAGATTCTTTACTGCAGCAGAAGTATACGCTAACCAAGACATTTTATACAAAAATTAATATATTTTTAACTTGTTTTTTATGTTTTCGTTTTTGGCTAACATAATCTAACCTACAAAATGCAAAGGTAACGAAATTGACATTTGACATTTCTCCTTCTTATTTTTTTTTAAATTGTTTTTAAGGCTTTAGTCTCCTTGTATATATATAGTTGGACTCCTGGTATCTATACTTCGTGGGCACCTTCATCAGCTCAAAGTAATTACAAAATTCATAGATCTATTCACTGCTAGTCAGTAACTCAAGTTGTTACCATTAATTGGGCGCTGATAACCGGATAATATTTCTTATAAAATTATAATATACAGGATGGAAGTGGACCGCTCCCGAAAACAAAGACCGGTAACCCTACTAGTCTTACCAGTAATGATAGACTAGAAAAAAAAAACGATACGGATAAAAAGAAAATTTTTTCACAACGAATTTTAGGTTTTTTTTTCACACGTAAGTATGACAGTTACATGGCATGTAACGATAATTCCATAAAAATACGTAACTTTACTCAGATGTGAAAAGACCTGGGGGGGCACACTTAAAACATTACTTATTTTTACAGACTGTCGCGCCGCCTACAGGTTGTTTGTACAAACTTAACTGCTGCCATTTTGTCCTGTATGTCAAACGTTTGACAACTGAGAATTATTATTTTTTGTTCCTCGCGTAGGTACTTATTGTCATCAATCTATTTACGGTTATTGATGTACTTTCTGAAAATTATCTCAATTTTCATTGTTAAGCTGATATTATTATTGCTTCGTTATCAGCTGATATGTTTTTTTTTATATTTCAGGGTAGCTTTCATAGTAAAATAAAATTCTATATAATTACACATACACATGTAGATATGTATATATATCACTTCAACTTTAGTTCACCGCGTAAACTCTGGGTAGCAGCACCTTCCATACATGCATATTTTATCATGGAGTTGCCACTCTTTTTCAGTTTAATAACTTTACTCTTTGGAAAAGACGCAAGCTATTCAAAACTCACGATCATATGTTCAAGAGTTCAACGACCTCGAGTAGTGAAAAAATTTTTTTCATTCGAATAGATTTTTTTTCAGCCTATCATTACAAGTAGGACTAGTAGAGTTACCTGTCTTTGTTTTCGGAAGCGGTCCACTTCCACCCTGTATATTTTTATAATTTCTCTGGTAGAATAATGTAAAAAAATACATAAACCACTGGTATATTAATTTCACTACACTAGCATTTTCTTTGTATTACATTACATACTGTACCAGCAAAATTATTCTAAAATATTTTTTTTTTGGCAGCGAGCTATCGAGTGGTTATACCCTGCTAAATTCATCCGGGGCGACAGAAGAAGCGCGCGCGACTCCATAGACCTGCCCTACATATACCTTTCTACGCCGAGTTTGTTTTTAAAAACCTGTAATACAATAGGTACTCGAGACTAACCTACCTAGACCAGATTGGTCATGTACTGAAGGAAGGTGGAGTCAAGAGTCGCCGAAACCGGCGAGCGTGTATGAAGAGAATTATGAATGTTGAGGAAGCGAGTGAAGTATACAAGGATAGAGTTCTCTGGCACTCTGTTTTCTCTGCCTACCCTACAAGGGATATGGCGTGATGATATGTATGTATGTAATATAATAGTTTTCAAATAAAATTGGTCGGTCATTTCTGACAATGCAAATTATATTAACTGGATAAATATTCATAAGAATAAACTTGCCAGTTATTCTTATCCATTGAAATCAAAGACATTTTATTCATATCGAGTTTTCTATTTTAAAATATTATAATTGGACTGAATTTAGAATTTAAAATGCTAATTATTCTTAATGATTAAATACATAAGTTTTTGGCGGGAATATTATTCAACATTTTAGTGTTTCATCATTAAATAATATTCATCATTATCTTATCATCATTAGGCTGCTCTTATCCCAATTACTTGGTGTCGACGCAATATTTTCTTTTCTTACATTCAATCCTATCCGATGTCATCTCGGCGTCTGCGTCCACCCTTTCTATTCATATCATGCTTCACGCAATCCTTTCATCGTTTCTTCGGTCTCCCCTTACCCCTAAAGCCTAAATATTCATACTTAAAACTTTTCTCACAACATTACTTTCGTCCCGTCTCATCACATGTCTATACCAATTACCAACTCAGACGTTCACTTTTCAACTCTTTCGTCACTGGCGCCACTTTCAAACTTTCTCTTATACACAATTTCTTATCTTATCCATTCTCGTCAGGCCATATTAAATAAAATATTATTTGCCAATAATAATTGACACTTTATGTTACGAATTTGATGTAATAATAACATTAGGTATTGTTTCATTAGCCGCCAAAATGCCATGAAGATGCATGCTTCTACTTCTTCTTTTTATATATTGGCAATCAGCTACTTATACGAGCCATTGTTGCCAGTATCGAGTTATAGTTATCTTCACGTTCTTATGTATATTCATATTCTATTCAGGTTAGTCATTGTCTATCTGTAAGTCAAATTGTCACCATCAACAGTGCTTGACCACACTGTTAATGGTATCTTGTGGGCATTTTGATCGAAAACGAAAACATTGTAAAGCACTTTTATATGATATTCAATACATCCCAGCAGTTCTGTCACATCACGTTACATAAAATGCCTTCAAAATTATCTAATATAACACGTTAAAACACTAAGATGTCGAATATAATACAAGAGCACTACATGACGTTTTAGATTGCCGCCAAAAGTCCAAGATGCATGCTTATTATTGGTGACTGGATAGTGTTGCACTGACCGTTAATTAGAGGTTAATGTTTAATTGATGACTTGAGTTATTAACGGATCCTTTAAACAAACAATCTAATATGGAGAAACTAAAATACTATTCTTTATTTTATTATGAAAATTATGAAGTGTTGGCTGTATGGACTTTGTTTACTATGCGTACCCGAATGCACGAATCATACCAGAAAAAAAACGTTTATGGTCATTCTTGGCGTCTTCGTTGTTGTAGGTATTGGTCTTGTAATTAGAAAATTAAGTGTTTATAAAATGATATTTCAATTTATCCTACGTAATTAGAGTAGGTTTTGTTCTGGTCTCCAGACAAACGTCAATTGGCGTTGAATGTTCGCGTTATAAAAGTACGTACACCAAGATGGCTGATATAAAGGTGAGTGAAGCATTTGGCGGCATTTTGATTGTTCAACGGCTGAATTCGTATTTAATGTATTATAATAATTCATCTTGTTATTATGATATCTTCTAGGAATGTATAATTATATAGTTAACATAATTATATTTTCAGCTCTGCGCCAGTTGGTACTGTTGAAACCACGGTAAATAAAAGATGCTTGTAGAAAGTACCCTGTTAATGTTTTAGTTCTTTATAATTTTTATAGCTATACAGTGTTTGGCAGAATATTTTCTAATTTCGATTCAGTTTGTTCTATTTACAAGCTATTTTCAAATAAGTACCCTCACGAGCGCGTAACATTGTTTATATCATCCAAGGTTTTAAATTTGTAACAGTTTTTTTTACTTTCATGTTTTGTTATTGACTATGATTATATATATATTTTTTAAAATATAATTTCGTATCAAAGTAATGAATATGTTTTTTTAAATTGAAAAAGTTTAATACAATCACATTTATAATCATATTCAAATAATTATTTTTTATTTAGTGCATATTTGTCTTATAGAATTTTATGTTTTATAGTATAAGAACTATTTGGCTACAAAAAACAAGGCTATTTAAAATTTTTGTGTCTATTTCAATTCAATAGAATATTAATAAAAAAAATATATGGTTTTGGCTTCATATTATATAAATTTATCATAGTACATTTTATATATGTCCATTGCTAGCACAAAAGAATATGTACAAAAAATATTGTTATAGAAATAAAAGCTTACAAAACTGCTTAGATGTGCCTGTTTACCAGATTATATATTGATAGAATTTTGGCGGGGAAAAATAATTCATATAGCACTTTTAAATTATATTCAATATCTTATGCATTATATTGAATAATTTTGCTGGTATTTTACATCAAATAATAGAAAGGAAGTGCTAAGTAGGGATATTCGATATACATCGATGCATCGAAAACACCTATGTTTACAATGCGATACATCAAATTGATCCGATGATTTGAAAAGGTATCGATTTACTCGATGTATCGATGTTTTATCATAAAACATCAAATCGATGATAACCAGTTAATGTCACAAAAACTGAAGTTTATGTTTAAATAAATGATTCAATAATATTTCAAAGTGATTGGAATAGGTATAGATGCCACAAAAAAGACCTTTTTTTTTTAGAAGACAGTTTTATAAGGGATTGGAATAGGTATAAATGCCACAAAAAAGAAAAGACCTTTTTTAGAAGTATCACTTTTAATATGACTTTAGCTTTGTAATATATTTTAAAAAAAGTACTCGATGTTTACAAAACAACGATGTTTTCATCCGATACATCGAAATGCATCGATGTACAGTTTCGATTTATCAAATCGATAAAAACATCGATGTTTTTTCAAAGTGGACACCCCTAGTGCTAAGGTGTTGTAAATTTTATATAATATTGGTTTATGTTTTTTTTCTACCAAAATTCCCAGAGAAAATGATAATAAAGTTGTCAGAGCACAATTAATAGCAAAACTACTTATTGGCAGACCTTTATTATGAATAAGCTACTCAACATGAGGAAGTGGCACTTTGCAAGATGCAATAAAATTTTTTTTTTGCAAAGATTTGTACTTTGATTCAAGCTGATGACTTTTTAGTCAAGCTGTAATTAAATAATTAAATTATACAATGGTAAATTGGATTTCAATTTTGATATTATTTGGTGTTTATATTAGTTTTATTTTCTTACATATGAGAGGAAGTTTGAAAGTTGCGCCAGTGACGGAAAAGTTGAAGGAGTGAAAGATTGACATGGTATGGATATGTGATGAGACGGGATGAAAATAATGTGAGGCATGTTAAAGCTTTTAGGGGTAAGGGAAGACTGAAGAAAAAATGGATGGGCTGCGTGAAACATGAGATGTATAGACAAGGAGTGACCACAGAGAGCAAGAGCATAAGAGCAAGTTGATGATGATTACTTTTATTTTCTGAAATACCAAATGTTTATCTACCCATATTATTCATATGAAGTACAAAATTTATGATTTTTTTTTAAGTATGCTAACACTGGTAATTGATATGATGTAGCACAATAGGCAGGGTCAAAGAGTCCACAATTTTTTTCGGTTACCCTGAATTATTCAAGGCAGTAGGTAAAGGTAATGTAAGAAACTTAAACTTCACTAGAATTTACCATTGTTTTAAAAATTAATTTCATGCGCAGTTAAATGAAAAGTTGTTGTCTTTTTTAGTTTTTTGACATTTGCTACTTGCGTATTCTAGGCATAAGTCAGCACCATGCATGCAAGTACATTCAGTTAATTCATTATACATTCCCTTTATGTAAACTTGTAATTCTAAATTAATAATAAAAATGTACAAATCCTCAGGCAATGTTTAATAAAATGAATACTGCGGCCCAAAATGGCACAGTGGAGGCGCCACCTCCTGCTAAAGGAGGGAAAAGCACCATTGAGAAGATATATCAGAAGAAAACGCAGCTGGAACATATATTGCTGAGACCTGACACGTATATTGGATCTGTTGAACGGACCAAAGAGAACATGTGGGTCTTTGATAAGTCTAAGGAGTGTATGGTTCAGAGAGAACTAAATTTTGTTCCAGGTATGTGCTACATCACTCGCATTTGAATTAATATTGTTTTTTCATTAGCAGCATGTCTTTTCTGTCTGTCCCTTTTAAAAAGAACCAGGATTTATTAATAAAAACAGTAATGAATATTTACAATTTAGTTTCTTTTCTCCCATCACTTTAGAGTAAACTTCTTTAAAGGAATTTGTTATTCATGTACTATTAAGTAAATAAAGTTGTTCAAAATGTTTCTCAGGATTATACAAAATATATGATGAAATATTAGTGAATGCTGCTGACAACAAGCAAAGAGACCCTAAAATGGATGTAATAAGAATTGACATAAATCAAGAGCAGAACACAATATCTGTTTATAATAATGGTTGTGGTATACCAGTAGTTATGCATAAGGATGAAAAAATGTATGTACCCACAATGATTTTTGGACATCTATTGACATCATCAAATTACAATGATGAAGAAGAAAAAGTAACAGGTGGAAGAAATGGGTATGGTGCTAAGCTTTGCAACATTTTTTCCACAAAATTTACAGTTGAAACTGCATCAAAGCAATACAAAAAACATTTCAAACAGACTTGGGGCTCTAATATGACTAAAGCTTCTGAACCTAAGGTTAAGGAAGCTGGCAAAGATGACGATTATACTAAAGTGACATTCAGCCCTGATTTAACTAAATTCAAGATGGAGAAACTAGAAGATGACATTGTAGCACTAATGGGTAGAAGAGCATATGACATTGCCATGACAACGGCAGGTGTTAAGGTTTATCTTAATGGTGAAAGGTTAAAGATAAATAAGTTTAAAGACTATGTAGATTTATACATAAAAGGTAAAGAAGATGAAAATGGGGAACCATTGAAAGTAATTTATGAGAAAGTAAATGACAGGTGGGAATTAGCTCTCACTATTTCTAAAAATGGCTTCCAACAGGTATCCTTTGTCAACTCTATTGCAACAACAAAAGGAGGCAAACATGTAGACACAGTAGCAGACAGTATTGTGAAGAATATTTTAGAAAAATTGAAGAAGAAAAACAAAGGTGGTGTGAATATAAGAAATGCGCAAGTAAAGACACACATGTGGATCTTCATTAATTGTTTGATTGTAAACCCAACCTTTGACTCACAAACTAAAGAGTGTATGACATTACAAGCGAAAAGTTTTGGTTCAAAATGTAATTACTCTGAGAAATTCATGAATGCAGTGACAAAATCAGGTTTAATGGAAGCAATACTCACATGGGCTAAGTTTAAGGAACACACAGAGTTGGCGAAAGCGTCAGGGAAGAAAAAGAGTAAACTGAAGGGTATACCAAAATTAGAGGATGCTAATGACGCCGGCACTAATAAATCACATTTGTGTACACTCATTCTTACTGAGGGAGACTCAGCCAAGACCTTGGCTGTTTCAGGACTTAGTGTTGTTGGTAGAGACCATTATGGAGTCTTCCCATTAAAGGGCAAACCTCTTAATGTCCGAGATGCTTCGCACAAACAATTTAAAGAAAATGTCGAAATAAATAATGTGATGCAAATTCTTGGACTGCAATATGGTAAAAAATACAACACAATAGATGATTTAAAAAGTTTGAGATATGGCAAAGTGATGATCATGGCCGATCAGGATCAGGACGGTTCCCATATAAAAGGTTTGGTCATCAATTTCATACATCACAAATGGCCAGAATTATTAAAGCTGCCATTTTTGGAAGAGTTTATTACTCCTATTGTGAAAGCTAAGAAAAAAGATAAGGAGATATCATTTTACTCTTTACCTGAATTTGAGGAATGGAAGAATAATACAGCTAATAACCACACATATACTATAAAGTACTACAAAGGTTTGGGTACCTCGACTTCAAACGAGGCTAAAGAATATTTTCAGAACATGGATAGGCACAGAATTCAATTTAAGTATGCTGGTCCCACGGACGACCATCATATTGAATTAGCATTTTCTAAGAAAGGTGCCGATCAACGTAAAGAGTGGTTGACGAATCACATGGATGAAGTTAAACGTAGAAAAGAAATTGGTCTGCCTGAGAGATATTTATATACTAAGGACACAAAAGCTGTTACATATTCTGATTTCGTCAATTTGGAGCTCGTACTTTTCTCTAATGGCGATAATGTAAGGTGAGTAAATTAAATGGTGAACTATCATATGATATGCTCATCAATTCGTCAGTCTATTGACTTATCCTTCTATTGACCATCCATCTATTGACTTATTTACTAGACACACAGCCATACGGCTGTGTGTCTAGTGGATAATAATACCATAATTACCACATTCGGTGGCAATTATCATCACCTTATCTAGACTTACTAACTTGTGACTTCTTAACAATGTGAGGGAAAGTGACCTACTATACCACACTGATCAAGTGGATTGGTATAGAGTTTAATTTTAAGTTTTCCATCTCTTGGAATGATATTATCTACAAGCTTCCCTTAGTCACACTTGCCTTTGCATCGCGCGGGCGGTCATTAATTGTTAAAAAATATTGCGATAAATGGGTCGCATAGTGTGCTTATTGGTTCCTTAAAATGAAGACTAAAATAAAACAATTCCTCATAGAAAGTTAAGAATACAGCTACAAATAATACTAATTGCAATCGCCATACGAGGCGATTATGGGCTTTCTTCTTTTGAAATGGCTTATGTCACACAATAGCTGTGAAATATTTCAAGAGTCCATATAAAATAAGTTATTGAAACATTTATCATATTACAGGTCTATACCTTCTATGATTGACGGTTTGAAACCTGGTCAACGAAAGGTCATTTTCACCTGTATTAAACGTAACGACAAACGTGAAGTAAAAGTGGCCCAGCTAGCTGGTTCCGTTGCTGAACACTCTGCATATCATCATGGTGAGTAACAATAGTAGATAACAATATTAGATAACAATAGTGAGATTTGCTTCCTAGAGAGGTAGTCGGACACTAAGGATTCCACAAGCCACGATCCTCGCGATACCTCCAGCAAGCGGCATATCTTATGGTATTTAGAAACTACCACTAGTTCTAGAATTACGTCAGGCCTATTTCTAGAATTTATTAAAAGATTTGACAGATGTAAACAGGCGTGGCATCGCTTCAAGAGAAGTAAAAGTCAAAAATATAAACATGTACTAATCTGACTGAAGACTGCTCATAAAACTGAAAGAACTATATTATATAAATTATACTTTTTAAATAATATACATATTTTTTTTTTATATGGACTTAAAACATGGTGAGGATAGAAAAAATATGTTATATATTATTGATTCACAGGTGAACAATCCTTGGCGATGACGATAGTGAACTTGGCGCAAAATTACGTGGGCTCGAACAACATCAATCTACTGGAGCCACATGGTCAGTTCGGCTCGCGACTTTGTGGCGGCAAGGACTCGGCCAGCCCCAGATACATACACACGCTCATGTCTCCACTCACTAGGCTCATATTCCACCCCCATGATGACCCATTACTTGTTGTTAGTATATATTTACATATTTATGTGCTGTGTGGTGGCGATTATGAATACTACAAATCCCTACATCGCTTGTTGGTGTCGTAAAATGTGACTAAGGATATTATATTGCAATATGTATGTTGAAAGAAGAGGACCTACATATTGCGATGACTCCAAGTAATTAGGATAAGAGCAGAATAATGATGATGATGATTTACTTATAAAATAAAGGTGTAATTAGGTATGTGTAGTCACTTCTTTTCATTAACATGGACATGCACTATTGCACAAAAACTTTCCCATAAAGGGAGGGGGTAAGGCCATAGCGGTCTCAGTTGGCACCCCGCGTGATTATTGCAGGTAGTGTTATGAGTTTCTCAGAAGAGTGCTGCTGTCAACTGGACTGTGACTGGACTCTAGTCTGTCACAACAAAATAAAATGGCAGATTAAAAATGCAATGTGTAGATATTTTTCAGTTTCTAGTGAGAATCGTAAATACTGGCGAGCAATAGCCATATGAGAAGGCAACAAGTCTTACAGAATATATTTTTCAATGGAACTTGTAACATTAATTTAAAAAAAAAAAAAAACAATGCAGTCATGAGGATTGCTGACAGAAGTGAAAACTATGAAAAAAAAAACAAATACAAAAAAATAAAAAAGCGTATCCAGGGAGAATGTATGGTTTGAAATAAAACTACTTTTACGGATTCTATCGCGTTTGTATTTGATTTTTAATTTCCCGACTTTTCGACTCTTTCCAGTGATTATGGTCACGGTGTAATACTCGCGTAAACATTAGAGATCAGAATGTATGGTGTCTAACTATTAAAAATGATTGAATAATAATTAATAATAACTTATTATTACATATAAATTGAATATAGTAAACACAGCAATACAGCAGTGAAGAGCGGCTCTTTCTCGCTCAAGTACACTCGGCGGTACCGAGATCACCCAATTGAGCCTTTCACCTTGGAGTGTCACGGATCAGCCTTACAGCGTTTTAAAAAAAAGTAGAAAAAGGCTATGGAGTGGACACACGTCGTCCTCTTCGTCCGGAGCGACGGAAGGGCGACATATAGCCCCATAACCCCACCGTATGCCCTCCCCATCGCCATTAGGCCGGTCACTGATACCGCATTCTTGACTTCTGTGGCCAGCCCAGGGCCTCACTTACAGCCTACGAAAGAATCTGTGTACGGTGGACCAAAAGTTTTCACTTCAAAAATTAATACTGTTGCAGGTAGATAAAAGTCTCTGGAATGATGTTGACTTGTTGGACGTGAGACACTTTAAGTTCTCCCGGGACTATAAACGCTAAAAAGTGTTCGAAATGTTCTTAACAAATTAAAAATCAAATACAAATGCTATAAAATTCGTGAAAATAATTTTATTCTAAAATCATTTTACTTAATTTAGTTTTTTAAAATAAAAGCTTGATGCAGTTTTTTGATTCATCACAGCACATATATGTCCCACTGTTGGGCTCGAGCCTCCTCTGTGGAAGGGCAATTAACCTACTATACCGCGCTGGACAGAGGTGTTGGAATAGGATTTTGTTTCGAGTTTTCCTTCTCTTGCATAAATGTTATATGCGTTTTATATCCCATAGTCGTCTCGTTCATCAGGGAGTGGTGAATTGTATTCTTACTCCGTCACCACACGGATAACGGGTTTTTTGATTATTTTGTGATTATTTTTGTATTTGCATTGCCCATATTACTTTTTAGCACGAATTTGAAGATAATCAAAGGATTGAACCGGTTCAGTACATTCCTATTCTGCCTATGGTACTCGTGAATGGCGTTGAGGGTATTGGCACCGGCTGGTCGACAAAGATACCCAACTACAATCCCAGAGACATTTGTGATAACTTAAGGTGAGTTGTATTTATGTAAAAAAGAGGTCTACGCGTGAATGTGAGCAAAACCAAAATAATGGTCTTTGAAAGAGATGAAGCCAGAACAGATGTAAGAGTAACAGTAGGTAATGATGTACTGGAGGAAGTGGATGAATTTGTTTATCTTGGGTGTGGATTTAGCCGAGATGGAAGGTACACCACTGATATAGAGCGAAGAGTGAATGCGGGAAATAGAGTGAACGGAGCGTTGGGGCAACTTCTCGGTAGCCTCCACCACAGCCAGAAGGCACGTGTAGCAATACATAACGCAGTGCTTGTCCCAACATTACTGTATGGAAGCGAGAGTTGGATATGCAGAAAAGAGTATGAAAGTAAAATTAATGCGGTCGAAATGCGATCTCTACGGAAAATCTGTGGAGTTAGGCTGACCGATCGCATTCGTAACGACGACGTAAGAGAGCGAGTAGGTATGAAAGATGTATGAAGATATTGGTGTAAAGATGTGAAAGGTAATGCTCCGATGGTTCGGACATGTGGAAAGAATGCCAAACGAACGTCTGGTTAAGAAGATATACAATGCGAAAGTGAAAAGATATAGGTACCGGGGGAGACAGAGACTAACCTACCTAGACCTGATTGGTCATGTACTGAAGGAAGGTGGAGTCAAGAGTCTCCGAAACCGGCGAGCGTGTATGAAGAGAATTATGAATGTTGAGGAAGCGAGTGAAGTATGCAAGGATAGAGTTCTCTGGAACGCTGTTCTCTCTGCCTACCCTGCAAGAGACATGGCGTGATGGTATGTATGTATGTATGTATTTTTGTCCTTCGGCGCTTTAATGCAAAATATATTGGCTAGGCTAACCAGTTTCAGAATATCATATAGAGATAATACATCATGTTTCCATGGAAGAAAGGACAGTCTTTCTGGAATTTAAAAAGATAATGATATTCTATGATAACCAGTAAGCAGTCAAGATATTTGAGAACAGATTACTTAAAAAAATATATAGATTTTATGATTGATGGCTCAAAAAGGGCTTTGAGCCATTAATTACCAGCCATAATTTTTTTTATAGAATTTTTTGCTCACAATATGTCCTTATTATTGTAACAATTAACCGTTGGATGCAGGTGGCACAGGACCATTTCAAATGGCATTCTCATGAAGAAGCCTATGTTCAACAGTGTATGTTTATGGGAGGTGGAGCTTTCTATTGCTCGAATAATTTTTAAATGGATCTTTAAACAATTTTTAATGAAATGTACAAACTCACATAAATAACATAAATGCGCATTTATTATTTGAGTCAGGATTATATGCAAGGATTATATCAGGATTATATGCCGATGGTTTACTGTGTGAGACACAAGGAGGTTTCAGGAGTGGAAGGGGATGCATGGATCAAGTGTTCTCTCTGCGCAACATTGTGGCGAAGCATCTGGCTCTAGGTCAGAGGGTTTTCTGCAGTTTTGTGGATCTGGAGAGAGCATTTGACACGGTTGTACGAAAGGAACTTTGGGACATTTTACCGGAGTATGGTATTAACGGTAAACTGCTACAGGCTGTGCAGTCCAGTTACATGGGCTGTAGAGCCTGTGTGCGGCTGGATGATGGAATGTCGCCTTAGTTTGACGTCAATATCGGCGTTAAGCAGGGGTGCGTTCTGTCAGCCAGGCTGTTTATCATATATCTGGATAAATGTCTCCAAAGGTTGAACGATATGAATGTGGAAGTCCAGATGGGCGACTCAGTGGTCACTGCTCTGCTTTATGCAGATGATGCAGTCCTGCTGGCACAGTCAGCGACTGACCTGCAGACCCTAGTCGACACAATGACAGAAGATTGTAATAAAAGCGGTCTACGCGTGAATGTGAGCAAAACCAAAATAATGGTCTTTGAAAGAGATGAAACCAGAACAGATGTAAGAGTAACAATAGGTAATGATGTACTAGAGCAAGTGGATGAATTTGTATATCTTGGATGTGGATTTAGCCGAGATGGAAGGTACACCACTGATATAGAGCGAAGAGTGAATGCGGGAAATAGAGTGAACGGAGCGCTGGGGCAACTTCTCGGCAGCCACCACCTCAGCCAGAAGGCACGTGTAGCAATACATAACGCAGTGCTTGTCCCAACATTACTGTATGGAAGCGAGAGTTGGGTATGCAGAAAAGAGTATGAAAGTAAAATTAATGCGGTCGAAATGCGATCTCTGCGGAAAATCTGTGAAGTTAGGCTGACCGACCGCATTCGTAACGACGACGTAAGAGAGCGAGTAGGTATGAAAGAGAGTATTGGTGTAAAGATGCGAAAGGGCATGCTCCGATGGTTCGGACATGTGGAAAGAATGCCGAACGAACGTCTGGTTAAGAAGATATACAATGCGAAAGTGGAAGGATGTAGGTACCGAGGGAGACCGAGACTAACCTACCTAGACCAGATCGGTCATGTACTGAAGGAAGGTGGAGTCAAGAATCTCCGAAACCGGCGAGCGTGTATGAAGAGAATTATGAATGTTGAGGAAGCGAGTGAAGTATGCAGAGATAGAGTTCTCTGGCACTCTGTTCTCTCTGCCTACCCTGCAAGGGATATGGCGTGATGATATGTATGTATGTATGTATTATATGCAACAAATGCTAACATTTGTTATATCCCAGCGTGATGCTCTTAGCTCAAAATATTATTTTGCTGAAATATAATATAAAAGATTATGGCTCGGTCAGATCTAACAAAAGTCAACTAATATGTCTTCACTCCTCAGCATGCACTTATTACAGTATTTTGTTTTATTACAGACGCATGTTGGATGGCGACGAGCCGAAACCCATGCATCCTTGGTACAAAAACTTCCGTGGCACTATTGAAGGATTTGGTGATAAATACGTCATATCCGGCGAGGCGTCCATTTTGCCAGGCGATAAGATCGAGATCACTGAACTGCCAATTGGTGCATGGACCCAGAATTACAAGGAAAATGTATTGGAGCCTATGCTTGGAACAGATAAAGTGAAGCCACTTATATCAGAGTACAAAGTTAGTAAGAAAAGTTACAAATCTTTTTAATCATCTTCAAAAAAGAGGAGCGGACGGATGACGGGAGCCGTCATCCAAAATGTTTATGTATTATTATCCTTTTTTTGGACTACTTTTAACATTTTTTTTTTGGGTTGAAAGCAGTTTATCCAAAGAGTTCCTATTTAAATTTAGTAAAGATGTGATAGATTCTTTTAAGCTGATTTATGGATTTACCATGGCTATTTGGCGACTGGATGTGAGTCTCCTCTGTAATAGGAGGGAAAATGACTTACTATACCCTGCTGGTCAGATGGGTTAGTATTGGGTTTCAGTTCGAGTTTGCCTATTCTTGCTTAGATATAACATGCGTATTGATAGATCTATATGCTGGCTTAGATATATATGCCTTAGCCATCTTTTACGACAGCCACGGGCAAGACAGGATGGTGAAATGTATATGCATATTGTCACCACATGGAAAATTTTACTTATATAATTATGTATTTTATAGGATTACAACATATCATTAATATTACAACATAATCAACTATCATTATGTATTTCACAGGATTACAACACGGATACAACTGTGCGTTTCGTTGTAACCTTGCTGCCAGGTAAACTACCGGAGGTGGAGGCTGAGGGTGTTCATAAAGTGTTCAAACTGCAGACCACCATCTCGCTCACTTGCATGAATGCTTTCGACCATAATGTTTGTCTTAAAAAGTAAGTGAAATATCACATATTTTAGGAATAAACTCCACCATCCTTACCTAATATAATGTGTGAAAATATAATACGAGCCATAATTTGAATATCATACGAGAGCTCACATTTATGTAAGTGGTAGAACAATTGGAACGGATTTCCAATAGGTGTGGGTTCGAGCCCCATGTGACATTAATTTTTCGTTCATAACCAAGTTTTTATAAATAACTTAGCATGTTAAATGCTAAATTTCAGTAATTTGTAATATTATATGTAGTTTGTCTATTACAAATTGTATGTGTGACAAGTATTTTTGATTTACACTATAGTATTTACTTGAAAATTCATCCATTTTTGGTCCCTGCATTCCTTATAAACCTTGACTAAAAAAATAAAAATAAAATCCTTTGTATATAAATATATCTGATAATTTGCTTTTTCCGATTTTTTTTTTTGATTGAATTATATTATTACTACATGATAAAGGATGTAAGTAGTTTGTAGCATTAAATGTAAATAATAATAATAATAAATAATAATAATAAAATATTTGAACTATGTTGTTTTGGTAGCGAATATTTCAAGTTTGTATCTTATGTTTATGTATACAAGGAAAACTATTAAGTGCCTATTGCAATATATTTTCTTTTATTAAATTAATCATATTAAGATGCCTCACATGTAGAATTAAGGTAACCGATTATATCTACCTGTCTGGATGCTTTCATAATTTTACAGTTACATACATACATACATACATATCATCACGCCATATCCCTTGCAGGGTAGGCAGAGAGAACAGAGTGCCAGAGAACTCTATCTCTGCATACTTCACTCGCTTCCTCAACATTCATAATTCTCTTCATACACGCTCGCCGGTTTCGGAGACTCTTGACTCCACCTTCCTTCAGTACATGACCGATCTGGTCTAGGTAGGTTAGTCTCGGTCTCCCTCGGTACCTACATCCTTCCACTTTCGCATTGTATATCTTCTTAACCAGGCGTTCGTTCGGCATTCTTTCCACATGTCCGAACCATCGGAGCATTCCCTTTCGCATCTTTACACCAATACTCTCTTTCATACCTACTCGCTCTCTTACGTCGTCGTTACGAATGCGGTCGGTCAGCCTAACTCCACAGATTTTCCGCAGAGATCGCATTTCGACCGCATTAATTTTACTATCATACTCTTTTCTGCATACCCAACTCTCGCTTCCATACAGTAATGTTGGGACAAGCACTGCGTTATGTATTGCTACACGTGCCTTCTGGCTGAGGTGGTGGCTGCCGAAAAGTTGCCCCAACGCTCCGTTCACTCTATTTCCCGCATTCACTCTTCGCTCTATATCAGTGGTGTACCTTCCATCTCGGCTAAATCCACATCCAAGATATACAAATTCATCCACTTGCTCTAGTACAAGTTACATACTACACAAATATGTACATTTTGTGATACTAGGTATGAGAAAGTGGAAGAAATTCTCCGAGATTTCTACGAATTAAGATTGAGGTATTACGCTAGACGTAAGGAATACCGCGAGGGACAGTTGCAAGCAGAAGCCGATAAATTGTCCAACCAGGCCAGGTTTATCTTGGAGAAATGTGACAAGGGTCTTGTAGTGGAAAACAAGAAAAGGAAAGTTATGGTCGAAGAACTTATTAAGAGAGGTATGTTTTCTGTGGTCAGATAATATACAGGGTGGAAGTGGACCACTCCCGAAAACAAAGACAGGTGACTCTACTAGACCTACTTGTAATGGTAGGCTAGAAAAAAAACGATTCGGATGAAATAAAAAAAAATTTAAAGTAGTTTTTGCGTTTTTCTACATTTTATCATATTAGAACAGTGCCGTGTAATGATAATTTCATAAGAAAATATGTAACTTTACTCAGATGAGAAAAAACGCAATGTATTCAATAATCAAAACCGACCGTTCGGCCGATACCGTGGTCAATTACCGCGCGCGTGTAGGTATCGGCCCAATACCGCGGTCAGAGGTGATGCCCACATGGCATCACCTCTGAAACAGCAGATCTGAGTTTTGAATACATTGCGTATTTTCTCATCTGAGTAAAGTTACGTATTTTTTTTGAAATTATCGTTACAAGGCACTGTCCTAATACGATGATGGTAGTTTATACGATGATTGTAGTTTCCGATCCGGTGGTAGTTTATTAGATTAACTTTAAATGTAAAAAAATGACAATATGTAAGTGCCCTCGCAGGGTTTATGCATAATAAATGAATTTGAATTTGATGTGTGGAAAACTTCTAAAAATATTTGTTTAAATTTTTTTTTTTCATGTCATTCGATTTTTTTTCTAGCCTATCATTACTTGTAGGACTAGTAGGGTTACCTGTCTTTGTTTTCGGAAGCGGTCCCCTTCCACCCTGTATGTAAATCGATGACACACTGCAATGGCAGATAGAATAGGACTATTTAATTTACATGGTTTTATTTAATGTAATTGGTTCCATACATGGTTACAGGTAAAAAAGTAAAAATGCATTACACCTTTCTGTGAGATTTTTATAAATCTTCTAAGGGAAAACTAGGAAGGTGGACAGCAATGTTCTCTGACATTTATAGCAAAAACTGATATCACCAAAATACCTAGCGAGCTTTCATTAACTTCCTATGGGAGTCATATGTCACACAGTGGATTTCCATAGGCTGATGTATAGATAGATTAAATAGAGAAATGTTTATATTTGGTTATAGACCAATTTTATACTATTTTCGGACAATATTTTCCCATAGCTAAGTTCTTTTGTTGATTTTGCAATTTTGAAGAGAAACAAATATTCTAAAATTGTTGTAATTTCAATCGCTCCAAATTGTTTTACAACATTTAAGAACGTATGATTACTAAAATATATAAATATACCTCGTGGTTATAATTATTATTTATTATTCATTATGAATATCAATAAACTTTATGATTTTCACAAATATGAGTGAAGCAAATAGCTGCAATAAATTAAAAATACTCTTCCAGGCTATGCACCGGATCCCATAACTGAATGGAAAAAACGCGCCAAAAAGATGCAAGGGTTAAATACCATTGAAGATGATGCCGATGAGGAATCTGAGGATGAACCTGAACCACCCCAGAACGATAAAGGGAAACCTGTGGATCCAGGTAATTTAATAATTACAAAAAAAAACATAGTTTGGACACGTCCCAACGCCATGGTTATTTTCCAGCCATTTAGAAGTTCAATCAAGATATGCCTTGACTGAACTTCTTTCTGATAAATATTTTTATGTTCCGCTGCAGTAGGTCAGGCACCTATTGTATATCCCTGCCCAAACGTTACGGCTTTCTATGGCGCTGCCTAAACGTTTGCGCAGGCGACTTAACATACACTGCGGTATCAGCAGGTCGTAATAGAGCTGCGGTATTAGCGGAGGGTGGTGGCGAAGTACGCACGTCTGCGCTGAGTTTGCCGAGATTTTAGTGTGATAGGATAGGATCCTATTTTCTAAAATATTGGATTTTCGACGTATCGCGATACTTTAAATATATCAATATCGAAGATTGTTATATCGAAAAAAATATCGATATAAAATACTTTATATAATTTATATAAAAAAATAAGTGCAAATCAGCTCCCAAAACGATTTACAGAAATTATAATCCTGTATACATATTTATTAAAAAAAAAGTTCTTAGTAAATTATTGTACCTATAATTTAAATTAAAAGTCATACGAACCAATATTATTCAGTCAGAGTTTTTAAAAATACATATTGTTTCATATGTTCTACTTTTTGACGACTGTGATTATTAGACATTATAAGTTTAGATTGTACAAGCAACACGTTAAGATGCTACTAGAACTAGATACTAGATAAATCAATAACAATAAACACATGCTTTTCTGCTACATTACCAGAAAACGCTAATTTTTCAGAACTTTATTTTTAAATGAATCTGAATGGTCTAAATAAGCGTGAATGACAAACTATAATACTACAATATTTACAAAATATTTCTAAGCAATATTCTGCCAGTTGTTTTTAACGAAACGCGTTTTTCATATTATAGAAGCAGCATTCCAACAACTAAAAGAGGTGAAGACGTTCAACTATCTGCTGGGCATGTCCATGTGGATGTTGACTAAAGAAAAAAAGGATGAACTCCTCAAACAGAGGGATCAGAAACTCACTGAACTAAATGCTCTCAAGTAAGTATTTCTGTCAAGCGACAGGATAACAATGCAATCGTTGCCACTCCCTACTTGCCAATAGGAGTAGTAAAAATAGGTTTAACAATACACCAGAGCAGTTCATCTACATGAAATTACATAAAATGCTATCAAAATGAATTAATATAACACATTAAAACACTAAGATATTAAATATGATACAAGATCACCACATGGACCTTTCACATTACCGTCTAAAAGTCGAAAATTCATCTGCATCATCCTATCCACGACCACTGTTGACTGGACATGAGCCTTCCTATAAGGGAGAATAATGCAATGGCACGAAGGGTAGGCGGATTGGCAATCGCCGTTGGTGTTATAAGTTGCCCCTTCCCAAGACGATCCCTTAGCCGGAATTTACGACTTCCTCCTCAACGTCAAGATGTTAACACATTATATTATTAACTTGTTACCACACGGGGCACTATAGAAGTTGTAATTGTCAAAAGGGCCAAGACTGCAGCTATGTTGTGGCGTGACGATCTGGACGAGTTCTTGGTAAAACTGGAGGACTTGGAGGAGAAGGAGAGACAACAAGAGATCAACATGAACAAGAAGACTGTCAAAGCAAATGTGAGAATTTATTTATTTTCCATTTTTAGATACGCATTGTTACTTATATTTTTTTTTTTAAAGTTGAACACCCCACGGTAAGATTTGTATTACATAGACATAAACATGTTTAGTAGACTTTAGTTACGCGTGTTGAGAGCTCTCAGCGCTCACCCACAGTCCGGGTAAAGTTGCCATAGCCATCTGAGGCTAACAACTAAGACACACAAAAAAAAAAAACTTTAGTTACATCCAGACTCACCAGTATTTGTGGATCACAGAAAAAAACGTTTGCGTATAAATCATACCAAATGAATTGTAAGCCTGTCCCCAAAAAGTAGCACACTTTATCTCACAACATTTTTTTAAATTATATTAGATATATAGTTTTATTAATGATTATATTAAACTTATATTTAAAAGCAACACCTTTTTGCTTTTGCCATGCTGATCAGGAAAAATTAAAGGTAAAAAAAATTAATATTCAAATATCAAATCGAGTAATTTAATTGGATACATATTGCTAAAACTATTGCCAATAATAATTTGCGATTAAAAAAAAATACCTATCGCAACGACTCTCAAGTAATTGAGATAACAGCAGGAAGATGATTATGATGTTTTTGAATTGAATATTTATTGCATTGGACAACTATTATATAATTTTAATTTCTTTATGCTACTCAGATGGAAAGAATAAAGGTATTTTTTATATTTTAATTGTTTATAAAAGTATAAATTAGTTGTGCTGTGTGATGACTGTAACAACCCATACATTGCTCTTGTGTGTCGTGAAAGACGAATAAAAGCGTTTGACTTGGGTCAATTCCATCTTTTCAATATCCATCAACAATTACATTCTCAAGGAAGGTTGACATCAAGCAGTTGGTCGTATAAATATAGCCAAAACTTGTTCAATATGTACGTTGGATATGAGTACATATTCCGTCGACAAGGAAAAAAGCCTATGGCTTTTATTTCAAGATTATCTTCTCTAACATAGCATGCAGTGCTTGCTGCATTGTTGTCTGTTTATATGCTTAATCCTTGTCTTACGATAGCCATGGAAAAGGAATGGGTGGTGACTTCTATTTTATGCCATCACCACATGCAATGTTAGTACATATCAGTCGCAATAAACCATCCATCAATCAGCCTATCAATATCCACTGTAAGTTATATACCATATTATGTAAGCATTACAGGCTTGGCAAGGTAGAGACTGATCTCCAGTGGCGGCTGGTGGGTTATCGAGCTGGTGGTGCACTTTACTTGGTCACTAAGTATTTAAGAATAGAAATTGCAACAAAACAACAATTTACATAAAATATGTTAATTTTTTATTATTTTTTATGCATTAAATCGATACGACATTACATTTCACTTTTAAAACTTCACTTAAATGCTTTATTTTTCGATTTGCACTCTTGTTTTAAATTTAAAAAGACCTTGGCGATCCGGCCAATTTTATAACAATTTTAATTTGAAAATTTTTGTTATTGTCTTTAATATAATCAATATTTATGCTCATCTTCACTCACACCACACACTGTACACACAGTATTATAATATTGAACCAAAACAAAAATAAAAAACAATTACTTAATATAAATAAACAATAATTAACGCGTCATAGATGTAGCAAAACTATACTGGACTTCAAGGCCGCCGTTGTTTGACAAAATTCGCCGTTAGCCAGCGCACTACCGGGCGCTCTCGGTAATCTTCGGTCCGCGTGCGGCGCTCGATATCAGGCTCATTACATTTCTGTGTGCTATCTTTCGTCTCACGCGCCAGGCATATTAACTCGTAATTCATACAAGTTATATTAGTAGTCTATGTTCACTCGTCGATGCGCACGAAAATTTTTCTTTACAGGGAAAATAAGTCTTAATAGTTTAGCAAAGCGCTTAAATTGCTTCGTCATAATTGAAAATTTTATTTGTTATATGATTTTGTATGTTTAAAAAATAAATATTAATATGGTAATTTAAAAATAAAAATGAAGTAATATTTAGCAATTTTTAAATTTTCATTCAAGGTACAGCCGCCACTGCTTATCTCACACTATACATATATCTTGGAAACTGCCTGGTGTTGGTCCACTGTCCTGGTCTTTCCTTAGCCAGTTTTATTATTATCCTTTGGTGGCCGATGTGCAAATAGACCAACTGATGGTAAGCGCCAACTGCCGCTTATGGATCTCAGTAATACTAGAGGCATGGCTAATCACTGTCTACCCCGAGAAACAAGCTCTTCTTAAATCTCGTTTATGTGTCAGTCATAGCTCTTGGAAAACACCGCACTAGGTACTTAATTCAAGTACCCTCGTATTGCAGTGTCTGAGTGGTACGAAGATAGAAAAAAGATGTTGGTGACAAAGTAAAAAGTGTCGAGCACACAGACCCAAAATCTCTCCGCCGTTCTAAAGACTTCAATCTGTCCGTAAGACGGTTTTTCGACTTCTTTGGACAATTAAAAGACGGCGTCATGGGTTTATTAGTCATGGGTTAGCTTTTATTATATTTTAATCTTACATTTATTCTATAGGCTGCTAATAAAAAGAGTCGTAAGTCTCTTCTGGATACGGCACCCTCAACCGTCGGCCGCAGAATTGAACCCAAAATCTCCGAGGACCTGATCAAGAGGATTCAAGCCGCTGAGAAGGCCAAGACCAGGAAAGAGATTAAGAAGGAATATGATCCGGTCAGTATGATTATCCCATTATTAAAATCATATGAATTAATGGCAAAATGTTAAATGACAATGAAAAGAAGGAAGTAAGTGTTTTTTCAGATAACATCTTTGAAAGAGAAGAAAACTCAAAATTAAATTATATAAACATGCTTGAGCTACGTGGTATAAAGTGTCAATGAAAAGAAGCAGAAGATTAGTACATTTTATCAAACATATTATCCAATCTAATCAATGCTATTAGTCAATTAACGTTTACTATTAGACATACGCGAGAGACTATCTCGCCACTCGTGGCTTCCAGGTTGTCGATTGGGTTCGGTGCTTTGAGTTTCGCAGGCGAGTGCTGCTGACCACTCCTTATCAAGTTTTTTAAGACTTCTGTGGGTCAGCATAAAGTGGCACGTGATACATTGTACTGCTAACTAAGCTTATACACAAAAAACCGGTAATAATCCGTGTAGTGACCGTGGAGTAAGAAATATCATGGTTACCACTCCTTACTTTCTCTTGGGTAATCATAAAAGACTACTAAGGGCAAACAGATACTATCACTGCAAGAAAAGGTAAATACGCAATAAAACCTATACTATACCGTTTGACCAGCATAGTAGGATAGGTTAATTTGAGTGCAGACATTGGAAAATACCTGAGCCTCTTGAGAGAGCTGGAAGCCCAACTGGGTGTGTTTGGAGTTTGTATTGGTAGGCAGCGGTCTAGCTATACCCTTAGTATTGCAAAGGTCTATGGGCGGAAGTAACACTTCTCATCAGGTGTGCTGCTTGCTCATTTACCACCATAAGCAATAACAAAAGAGCCTAGTACTAGGACGTATATGAGTTAGGATGGTGATGATGCTACAAAAAACAAGCACCATTGAAGATGATTAGACCGATGTGGCATTTTATTTTATTTGTATTGTACTATAGGATGATCCAACTGGCATCAGTCCAGCTAGTAATGAGAAGAAGCCGAAAGCACGAGTAAAGAAGGAGAAGGTGGAGAAACCAGAAAAGACAGATAAAACTGAAAAGTCTGCCGGAGATGGTATGAAACAGACTAAACTTACTTTCAAGAAAGAACCTAAGAAGGTAATAGAAATTATTTTTACATTATTTGTTTCTGAAATAGAGGTATATGAGGCTATTTTTATTATATAAAACTTTTGCATTTTATAGAAGCGAATGACATTCAGTGGTAGTGATTCAGAAGATATGTCAGGATCCGATCTAGAGGTAGTAGAGGCACCGGCGCCACGTGAACGAGCAAGTGCCAGAAGAGCTGCCACTAAGGTATTTATGCTTTATTATGATACATAATAATAACACACCCTAAACACACAAAATAAAGTGCTTAAAGCTCGTTCTTTCTCTTGTCACGTGCCTTCAATTATTTAAATATAAACTGCAAAAACATTAAAATAATATAGGACATGACATCTTCACAAAATAAAATTAATTTAAATGAATTCTGCAGGTAGAAAAATACAAAGATGGCGAAGACAGTTCCGAATCGGGATCCGAACCAGAGCTGTTGGAGAATAAACTCGAGTCCGATACAGAAGTGCAGCGTGCAATGTCTATTAGTGATGACGAAGACTTCAACGTCAAAAAGAACGCCAACAAGAAACCCGCTGAGATGGACTCTGGTAAGAATAAAACTCACTTGAGGTTCAGAATATTATATTCTGGTCATATCATGGTCACTATTTTATACTTAACTCTAGGAGTCTTAAAAACGGGTTTGAGAGATCACCAATTTTTACCATCCATTAACGCAAGCCTGGTTATCTAACTTATTTTGACTATTTATAGACAGCACCTGCATTGAGGAATAAATTCTTGTGTCCTTAATGCAATTAATGAACATAAATGACTCTAAGAACTTGTGGATTGCACACAGATTTGTCTGCAATGAGATTTCTTTTTTTATTGCTAGTGGTGGCAAACGAGCAAGCAGCACTCCTGATGGTAAATACCACTGCCGCCCATAGGCCTTTGCAATACCAAGGATATATATAACTAGGCCCTAACCCACCCAATTGGGCTTCCTGCTCTTTCGCTCACCAAACGAAGCGCAATAACACATTGACCTTACTCATACGTCGATCTTCTGCGAGAGTGTGGTACTACTCCAGGTCGGACCGGCCCGCGGCTGCAGACAGAGAGCTGCCAACAGCGTGGTCCTACCACTATGAAAATGAATTTAACTGTACTTCTGTGTACAATTATGATACTACGTCATGAAGTCTGAGATGTCCTCGAGCCTGTAGGATTCTGTAGATCTACCTAGAGAAATCTGTAGATTTACTTTCTTAATCCCATGCAACCTAAGTATTCTACCATTAAATGTTTGAGAAACATTATGGTATTCCTTTTAGTCACCATTCCTGGGCACCGTCATCCTTAAAACACCTACTAGAATATTAGAAAAAGAAAGGAGCAAATCAATTGAATTTTTTATTGCCTTTGTTGGCAGACAAGCACACCTAATGGTTAGTACTAACTGCCGCTCATGGCCTTTGACATAAAAGAGATACAACCCGGTTTGGGCCACTATACTACCCTGGATAAGTCATAACTATAATATTTGTTTTATACTTTTCAGACTGTTTATTTGATTCTCTTATTGAAGACACGAGAAAGGAAGAAAAAGAGAAAGCTAAGAACGGTTCTCTTCCAACCACTGTCTTATCTTCAAGTGGAGATGAAGCGCCGGCACCTCCAGATAGTCCACCGAAGAAGAAACCTGGTCCTAAACGAAAGTTGATGAATGAAGATAAACCAAAAGCTAAGAAGAGGCAGGTTAAAGAAATTACCAGTGATGATGATGATGATGACAGTATATTTGATACTAAAAAGGTAAGTGATGCCATAAATAGTAATTTTTTGTTGTTTTTTTTTTATTTGAACTAGCATATTAAGCATCATCCCAAAGGAGATTTGTGATCATTTATCTATTCCATACAACTAACTCAGGAAACTGTGGATCCATAATAAATCCCCATAATGAAGTGTGAGATGCAGTAACAGCGTTTTTTAATATACAAATATCTGCTGCTAGTTCCTGATCTAAAATAAAAAATGACAAGTATTTTGTTAACCCATCATTATGTAGAGGCTGTTCTGTTTTACTGCAGAAAAAGCAGCAGGTTTTTAGTAGTAGGCCCATGCTGTTGAATTTCTCTGCTGTCATCTCGTCTGTCTACAGCTGTAAACAGCCTGAGTAACTCTTGGTAAGCGATCTGGCTGTGCCTCTTGTATTACAGAGGTCCATGACGTAGTTATCATTTGATTAGTTGCTTGCTGACTTTCGCCAATGGTGATTGGAAAAGGTGTGCAAAGTCATGAAAGTGGCTGAGAGATTACCAATAAAAATAACATTGGCAGTGCAGTTTTCTAAGCAACTTAAACGCCAATTGCGATTGTCCACCAGGCTACTGAAAGTGGCGGTTATGGCATTATCATTGTCGGAGGACCTCTATGTCCAACAGTTGATGTTTATATGTTGATGGATGGATATGTTATGCATTCTTGGTATTTGACACTATGCTCTTGATATTATTTCAGGAACAGAAGAAAAAGACGACAGCGGCACCTAAAAAGAAAGCAAAGAAGAAGGATGATAGTGAATCTGAATTATCAGACCCCGGTTCCCCTATACCGCCTCGTAAACAGACTGGCTCGCGGGCGAGACCACAGAAAAAGTACAACTTTAGTGACGAATCTGACTCCGATTAACATATGAAGTGTTTTAGGGTGAGTTTTATTCCTTTTATGGTTATGAATATCATATGTAGATATGCTTTACTATCCCATGGAAATTCTAAAAACCGGCTATGGTGTGGGTCCCTATGCATCAACAGTCTTTAACAATCGGACATCAACAATTTTCTGGGCAACTTAATATTCCAATGGCGTATGCTAATCCGACCTACCAAGCCAAGATTACAATAATCTGATGATGGCATTATAATTTGATATTTCAAAAGTTTTAAATATCTTATTTTTTTTTAATATTATTTATTCATGACCATAGATACAAAGTCTTTCAGTCGTATACATTGTGTTTTAAATATCTAAAATTTTAGTGTTGCTAGTGAAAAATGGGCATTTATATCTAATTTTTTTTTACAGATACCTGTAATGTGAACAAACTTTTACCTGTGAATGTTTTAAGTGAACAAATGGTTATTCCATTATACGTTGTAATGAGTACGAAATATTTTTTTTTTGTTATAGTACTTTGTAATCTCAATGTTACAAATAAGTATTAATTACACATCTGTAATTTTATTAAATTTACTCGCTGTCTATCAGGCATAAAGAATTCCAAAACGTTTTTTTTTATGAAAATTCAATAATATTTTTTCCATTTCACACTTGTAAATATCTGATATTTTATTCATTCACTAAATTTATTTAATTATTCTGACTGAAATTATGATTTCAATTTCTTATCCAAACTATCCATTTCATCTTTAAGTATTTATGTCGGTATCTATAAATAATGATTAGCATTAATAGATTATTCTGTCATTTCATTAACTATTTTTGTTAATTTATTTTTTTCATTTGCTGTAAAAATGATATTCCATATAGGAAGATGAATTCATTATAATTTATATGAAACAATAATTTGCCTGATAATTTTGTAAATAAACATTTTAAGAATATATAGTGTGTTTATTTTCTCTTATTATTCTTATACTTTTATCCTCGAAAGATATTGCAAAACTGCTGTACAGGCACCTAAATTTCGTCATGCAACTTTCTAGGAACAAGCAATGAGGTTGAATTTATGTGTGGTGACAAAGTAAGAACAATGGTCACCATGCTTTCCATTGGGTATCGTATAAATGATGAGAGAGATGCAAGAAACATACAGAAAAGATGAGCGCCAATAAATGGTCTTCCTCTTCAGTGACATAACAGTAAGAATAATGATCAAGATCTATATTCGCAGTGGACATCATAATAAAGGATGTTAGCAGATGACATCCAAGTAGATGTTATCTGGTTTAGATGATGTGAACTGCTTTTCGTCTCGATAGTGTAGTGGTAGTGTTATAAGCAAATTGCCCCTATCGGGCAGAATTAGGAGAATAGCTGTTGTCCACAGCTCATTAATCAGAATTTCACGTTTAATATGTTTTACTAGACCGTATAGGTACATAGAGTATATATGTACCATAGATAAACGCACACAGACCATATTCGTACACGAGCTATATACGTACACAGACCACATAAGTACACACCACATAGGTGCACATACCGCGTAAGTAAACACACTAGGTATTTATCTGTGTATTTACATACACCAGGTAATTACACACCATATGCGTACACATACCATATGAGTACACAAACCATATGAATACATACCATTAGAATACACAGCATATGAATACACAGATCGTACACGTGCGCAGACCGTACACGTGCGCAGATCGTACACGTACATAGACTATATATGTACATAGACTAATATATATGTACACAGATCATATGTGTAAATAGACCAGATATTATGTGCACAGTATTTGAATATCCTCTGCGTCAGTGTAACTTTTCTCCTATCTAGCTTCGGTAGATATTGTTGAATTTATTGACGTTGATGTCGCTTATAAATGCAAATAATAAAATTATAAATATATGAATAATCTTTCTCAATATAAAATAGATGTACTAAAAATACGTCAATTTTATTTAGTGGAACTGAAAAAATATTTGAAGATAGTAAAAGTATCTGTCAGAAGTGGGATTCGAACCCACGCCCTCAGAGAGGACCAGAACGCCCTACACCCGCTTTTCGCAGGCAAGTTGCCTTGAGTCTGGCGCCTTAGACCGCTCGGCCATCCTGACAATGAATACATGTATGAAATATCACTTTAGTTATTAAAAGTTCTAATTATATCACGAACTTAGCTATAACTGGGACATATTACGTAATGTTTTCTTTCATTTCAGACGTTCTAAGTAGATTAGATGTCATTTATTTATTTGGTCAAGCAATCATTATTACAATTATATAAACGTAATAAAAAATGTTATAAAGTTATAAACAAAAACGTGACTAGTTGCAAATTTTCTAATGGTGTCATCATGAACAATAAAAAACATAGGTACATTATTTAGTTACATATATTCAAAATATGTATTTAAACTTATTTTTTAAAAATAAATTAAAGAGGAAATATGAAATAAAATGAGGTAATAGGTAAATTAAAAATAACTAGAGTAAAATAGGAGAAAAAGGATATATATAATAGGTGAATGGAAAAATAATTAATGATGATGTCGAAGATATCGCTTGCACATTTCGGCAAAATAATGTTTTAATTTATTTATAATACACACCATATACCACGTAAGTACACACACCATATAAATACACACACCATAAAGTACACACATGGTGTGTGCACTAAGTAATGTGTGTAATAAGTACATACACCGTATAAGTACATACACCATATAAGTACACACATCATATTACAATACACACTATATAAGATATAACCTTTAATTGTCATTTACGATAGGTAGGGGAGACCTAGGAGGGTTGTGACAGTTTTTACTTTTGGGGCCATATTTCGCTCAAGAAACATTCCACAGTTATGGACCCATGTGATTAATTTAGCGGCATTCCTTCTGTTTTCAAACCAATCACCAAAACTAATTTAAGTATTATGGTTTCTGAGAAAATCGACAAAATTAAAGACCACTCCCCCTGTCACAACTCTCCTACTACCGAGGTAAGTTGTGACAGGCACCGAGGTAAGTTGTGACAGCATTATATTAGATATAAAAATATAACACTTAATATTAATAAACCAAACATTTTTTTTTTAGGAAAAAGTACTTTTAGTATGCTTAAGTATCAATAAAATTAACATAGTAACATTCTCATAATAAGTAATTATAGTTTTAATTAGGCTAATATGGCATCGCTTTGAAATCAATCATTATTATTATAATCACTCCGAAATCTTAATTTAATTAGATTCACAATTATGGCAAACGTAATGCCGCTCGTCTCCAGTACAATCTACGTGTGCCCAGCCTTTGCATTCTAGGCATTGAACTCACTGCTCATTCGATCTGCTGTTTGCATAGGCTTCAAGGCAAACCAAGGAAAAACAATTGTTTTCTGCTTCTTCTTCGTCACCACTTGTTAACCTCTTCTTATAAGTCTTCTTGGCAGTTTTAGATTTCTTCTTTCCTTCGCTGAAGATACGCTTCTTAACATTCTTAGACTTCCTATTAGCCTCTATTGCAGCTATTTCATCCTTCGTGGGAGTGTCAGTAAGGACAGCAGATTTGATTTTACGTCGGTTTCGTTGAGGGTTTTCCCTTGGCGGAGCTCTCGGCAATGGCCTAATTGATTCCGGCGAGAACACATTAGAAATAATGGCAAGTGCACTAGGAGCTGTAGATGTGGATGCAATTGGTTCAATGGCCATATCATTCAGAACTGGGGTATGGGCTGTGGACGTGTAGGCAACAGGATCATTGGCATTATTATTCACAACTGATGAATTGCTAGATGGCATGCTTTGATCTGCAGATGTACCTGGAGTAATGGCTTTTGCTCCATCATTATCAACTGCAACAGGGATAAGATTTGGAGTTATGGTACTTTCTGCTGGATTGTCAACAATTTCTGAAACGGATTGTTCTTCTTCTGGATTGGGACGATTAGTGACTTGACTTGGCAGGAAATCAGAATCTTGAAATATGTCTGTGTTAACTGGCCATGTTCCAGTTGCTTGAAAAGCCTCTTTCTTCTTAATATATCTTGATAAAGACATGTAGTTTAGATTGTAAGAGGCCGCAGCATCTCTTAAATTTTTACCTCTTAACTTAACTTCTTCAAAAGCTAGGTCGTACATTTCGAGACTAGCGGTTGCTCTATCAGTCTTTCGTGTATTATATATTTCGTGTATTAGGCATTCTGAAACAAAAAAGAACCATTCAGCATTTCGAGACTAGCGGTTCCTCTATCAGTCTTTCGTGTATTAGGCATTCTGAAACAAAAAAGAGCCATTCAGCATGCAGTATGCCATTATATACATTATGTACCTACCGACTAAGGCAAACATCAAAAATTAATAAAAAAACATTAAGGAATTAGCCAAGGTTAAAAATTGAGTTATATAGGAGAGTTGTGACAAGCTGTCATAACTCTCCTAGGTGTTTCAAATGACGACTTGATCTGAATAATAATTCATATTTTTAAACACGATGCGCAAAAAAAAAAATATTTCAATGTTATGAGAGTTGAATAACCATACAACTTAAGAAAAAATAAGAAAGCAAAGCACATGTAATAAGAAATGATATAGATTCAAATGAAATTTTGCAGAAAAACTTACTTTTTGATTTTTTTTTGCACACAGCCGTCGTATTTACGCAACAGCGACTGGTGCGTCGCCGGCAAGTACTAAGTCGAGTAGTGCGTATCGAAAGCGGCATGCATGCGGTTTTGCTAGCTCGCTACCTATAATAGGTTGGGAGAAATAGGGATTCGATATACATCGATGCATCGAAAACATCGATGTTTACAATGCGATACATCGAATCGATCCGATGTTTTGAAGAGCTATCGAAATACTCGATGTATCGATGTTTTTTCATAAAACATCGAAACGATGATAACCAGTAAATGCCACAAAAAAGACCTTTTTTTTTTTTAAGACATCGATGTACAGTTTCGATTTATCGAATCGAAAATAACATCGATGTTTTTTCAAAGTGGACACCCCTAGGGAGAAATCGGGCTTGTCACAACTCACCTCTGTCACAACTCTCCTAGGTCTCCCCTACCCATGGGCAAGATAGAGGAGGTTTTGATTTTTATCCTTATTTAGACATCACACGGATAAGTCTATAAATTAGATGACTGATAGAGCTGTCCTGTGCGGGTTGAGACCTCCAGCACTCACCCACAGTCCGGGTAAAATTGTCATAGCCATCTGCGGGTAACAACTAAGTCACACACAAAAACAAAAAAGAGCTGTCATGTATACCTACTGCACATCCTCGATCTCCCATGGTTATAAAACTACTTATATAAAAATCTTAGTTAGTATAGAAGATATGTTGGTAATGACCACCGTTATGTTATTGACACAAATCGAAGAGTTGATATAATACTAAGATTAAAAGAAATTTAACTCGGTTTCTATTTATTTAGCTAAATCAGCTGAAGATTTACAGGCGATAGTAACTACTATGCATGATGCTTTTGTAAGAAAAGGTATGAAAGTTAATGTAAGACGAAAGTAATGGTCTTTGAAAAAGAATAAATGTATGACGGCATGTAGGCTAGTGATGGTAAAAATGATGATGATGTTCAAAGACGAGTTAATGCTGGTAATAAAGTGAACGGGGCACTCCGCTTATATGAAGAGTAGGAATGTGTCTAAAAAGGCACGCCTAGCTGTACATAAGGGAGTATTAGTTCCAGTAGCGTAACTATACCATCTAGGGCCCGTGGCAAATTCTTTTGATAGGGCCCTATCAGTAATTATCGTCACGCTGTACTCAGTTTAATTTTAATTAACCTGGAGATTTTCAGCGTACTCAATTACACGTTGTATATGTCCCGCTAATGGCCATAGGCCTCCTCTCTTAGGCGAGAGGGAATGGTCTGTACCCCCACGCTAGTCCAATGTGTATTGGAGACTTCACATTCATCCATAGAACATAATCATCTATTCGTTAGCTTTTCGATGAAGGAACAACATCGTGAGGAAACCTGCATACATTTACAATGAAATAAAAATAACAATTTAATTTCAAAAGATATTTATCAAGAAAAATCTTTTTTTCGAGCTTTCTGTTCCGCAAAAGGGTCTATAACATTATACATCATAGAATACATCATACATCCATAGAATTTTCAGTAAACAGAATTTTATGGATTTGGATTTTAAGCAGAACTTATAAAAATTTACTTTTCAAATAAAATAAAATACTCAGGTACAATGTAAAAAAATATTTTTGAGCTCGCGGCCTCTTGGGGCGGGGCCCTCTTGGGTCGGGGGCCCGTGACATTTTGCCAGCCCTGCCACCAGGGGCGTAACTACCGCCGTATCAGCCGTATCAATTATACGGGGCCGCGGGGGCCCCCGATGTGCGTAAGCAAAAATCAATAAAAACTTCCCAATTTTTTTTTGTTATTTCAGAAATGACAAAAGTCTAAAAAAGCAATTTCCTTTTTACCCCACGTAAAGCGTGCGTTCAAAAGTTGGCAACACCCTACATCGGTTATCGTGGGCTGCGGGATTTTCCCGTTTAAGTCATTTACTTCAACGGGGGAATCCCACAATAATCGATGTACATACGATGATACACGGAGAGCTAGTGTTGCCAACAAGACCAATGAAGAATATGCTAAAATGGTGTTAAAATTATGCCAAAATTATGCCAAGTGCTTTATAAAAATGCTAAAATATTGTGCTAAGATTTTTTCTTTATTTTTTCTGCTAACACAATATCAAACGCGGGTGTCTGGATCGGGGAATTAGTCCGTTACCCGCCGAGAGGATGACCGCGTGAGGAAAGACTGACGTCCTCCCCGAGGGGGGGCCGTCGGTCAAGAAGAGGATACTCCTCAGAGGGTATTCCGTCGGGCCGGCCACTGACGTCAAGTCACTTTGCTCCGGTGGTCGGCCTAACAACGACGGCAACGTGTCATGGGTGGGTTACGGGTGTGCGTGCTTACGCGCCTTTATCGCCCCGGACGGAGTGGTGTGAGGAGTGCGAAATACACAATTTAAAAAAAAACGATTTTGGTGAAAAATATATCAACCGCCAGATACTGAGCAATCAATGAGTTGAGCAGTGCAATAATTTGGTGGTAACTGACTGGTAGGTGCATATTGTACAATACACGTTCGCACCTATGGGCAGCGAGCAGGCAGTGCGAATGAAGCCATGTGTATTGATTCGGCGGTAATAACGAACAGCGAGATAGTGCATTTGAATTTTCGATTATATTATTCAATAATGAGTAATGATGTAAGCATAAGGCATACTTACGAGTACGTCGTAACGGAAGGATATCGAAACCTACCGTACGAAATACAAACAGAAAAGGATATAAATGTATATAATAACAGTATAGCTTTTTATATAAAAACCTACAAAATTTACGATGTACTCATTTATCTAATTTTTGATTATGCTAAAAAATATGCTATATGCTAAACAACAAAAAAGTTTGCTAAGCAGCATGAAAATATGCTAAATTTAGCATAAAATATGCTAAATTGGCATCACTGCGGAGAGCAGTGTTAATTGACGCGTTTTATTTAATTGTGCATTACATTGTAATACAATACAAATAATTGTTCTTCTGGTTTAGTAGTATTAGTAGTGATTTGTAAAAAACAATGAGTGAATGGAAAAGAGATTATCCCAGCGGAGCTACGAAAAGAAAAAGTAAATAGAAAAGGGAGGAGGTCATAAAAAAAGTGCCCAAAATTTCTTCATTTTTTCAGAAATCAGCTTCTATGAGTGATTTAGATTGCAAAGGTAAGTACCACCTAACCCATTTAGCTTATCTACCTGTAGCGAAGGGTGAATTTTGTTTTTAGGGTTCCGTACCTCAAAACGAAAAAAAACGGAACTCTTACTTATAAAAACTTGATTACAAGCGAAAAATGATTGTCACACAGGGGACACTCATTTTTCGCTCGTAATCAAATTTTTATAAATACTCGAGCATGTTAAATGCTAAATTTCAGTAATTTCGAACTCTTACTTATCTATAGGATCAATTTGTTGTCTGTTTGTCTATCAGTCCGTATCGTAAATTTCGTGTTTAGACGTGCGCGAGCTCGGGTTCTGTTCGTTTTGTATGGCCACGCGCCGCGTTTGGATCGCACGCGGGTGTAACGCATGGGCTGCGCTGCGAGCATGTGATTTTGTACTAACACCCGCACAATCTGCATAAAGCCTGTTTACGTCTGAACCAAAGAGTAAAGTTATTAAACTGAAAAAGAGTGGCAACTCGATGATAAAATATGCATGTATGGAAAGTGCTGCCACCCAGAGTTTAGGCGGTGAACTAAAGTTGAAGTAATATATATATATATACATATCTACATGTGTATGTGTAATTACATAGAATTTTCTTTTACTATGAAAGCTACCCTGAAATATAAAAAAATAACATGTCAGCTGATAACTAAACAATAATAATATCAGCCTAACAATGAAACTTGAGATAATTTTCGGAAAGAATATCAATAACCGAAAATAGATCGATGACAATAAGTACCTATGCTAGGAACAAAAAATAACAATTCACAGTTGTCAAACGTTTGACAGGCAGGACAAAATGGCAGCAGTTAAGTTTGTACAACCAACCTGTAGACGGCGCGACGGTCAGTAAAAATAAGAAATGTTTTAAGTGTGCCCCCCCAGGTCTGAACACTCTCTAACCGTAACCTTACGTATAGTAATTTATTTAACATATATTTTTGAAATTTCTTACTACATTCGCTTTAATTTTTTAACAATTATATTTTCAGATTTTTCTGAAGTACATTCTTCATCAGATGTCCATCCGGAAATAGAAGAAACCCAAGCACATTCTTCATCAGATGTCCATCCGGAAATAGAAGAAGCCCAAGTACATTCTTTATCAGATATCCATCCGGAAATAGAAGAAACTCAAATCGACAATTCTAAAGAAAGAAAGAAAAACATTTATTTTGTTCTCGTTAAAAACTAATGAAAATAAACATAACTAAAGAAAACAACTTCTGGTATAAAATGACATTAACGAGAAACAAAAAAGGCTATTGGCTCAGCTTTGGCTATTTTATTTAATAAAATAGCGCTGATATTCTGCCAACACCTAGTACATTTTAAAGAAAATATTAAAAACATGACTAGTATAAAAGTGTCAGAGTGTGTGTGTGTGTGTGCATGTGTGTAACGATGTATAAATAATTTTAACATAAGTATAACAACATTGCATACATATATAATATAAATAAATTAATATAAAAATTCTAAGATTTCTGAAGATTGTAATATAGTTTCATCAGATAGAGGAAATTTTGGTGACAGTCCAACTGAATGCGAACGAAAAATAATTTTTAAATTGCGTGCAATTAAACCACAAGGACCGTTTCCAATAGATTTCGAAAGTAACCGTCCTTTTTCGACCTATTATTATTCGTATTTTAACAAGGCAGGGATAAAAATTCCAAGACCGTGGTTATGTTATTCTAATGTTTTAAACAAACCATATTGCCACTTCTGTTGGTTATTAGCAGATCGTCAAACCAAATCGTACTCCTCTGCATGGGTTAACGGTGTTTCCGTTAGAAGCAATTTTACGCAAACTATATTTAACCATGAAAAGTCGCAGCAGCATATTAACGCATCCCTATGTTATTATAATTGGTTACAAGGAAGTACCATCGATACTCTATTGCAAAGTAAAATTAATAGTAAAATTACATTCTGGAAAGATCTATTGCATCGTATAATTAATGTTATAATTACTTTAGCATCTTGTAATCTACCTTTAAGAAGCCATGATTCTGATTCTGGAAATTTTATAGCAATTTTACGTTTGCTATCTAATTATGATGCAACTTTAAAAGAACTTCTGAAACCAAAAGGCAAAATAAATTATTTAAGCCCTAAGATTCAAAATGAAATTACTAATATGCTTGGTACCGCAGTTAGGAAAAATATTATCTCAAAAATTAAAAAAGCTCCATTTCTGGCAATAATTCTAGATACAACACAAGACTTATCAAAAATTTACCAACTTTCTGTAGTTTTTCGATACATCTCGATTACAGAAAATGATGATAATGTGCCTAAAGAATTAAAAATCTGTGAGTCCTTTTTGGGGTTCACAGCAGTATCTGATTGCAGCGCTGAAATACTTAAAATAAATAAATAAATGGAAGGTACACCACTGATATAGAGCGAAGAGTGAATGCGGGAAATAGAGTGAACGGAGCGTTGGGACAACTTCTCGGTAGCCACCACCTCAGCCAGAAGGCACGTGCAGCAATACATAACGCTGTGCTTGTCTCAACATTAATATATGGAAGCGAGAGTTGGGTATGCAGAAACGAGCATGAAAGCAAAATTAATGCGGTCGAAATGCGATCTCTACGGAAAATCTGTGGAGTTAGGCTGACCGACCGCATTCGCAACGATGACGTAAGAGAGCGAGTAGGTATGAAAGAGAGTATTGGTGTAAAGATGCGAAAGGGAATGCTCCGATGGTTCGGACATGTGGAAAGAATGCCGAACGAACGTCTGGTTAAGAAGATATACAATGCGAAAGTGGAAGGATGTAGGTACCGGGGGAGACCGAGACTCACCTACCTAGACCAGATTGGTCACGTGCTGAAAGAAGGTGGAGTCAAGAGTCTCCGAAACCGGCGAGCGTGTATGAAGAGAATTATGAATGTTGAAGAAGCGAGTGAAGTATGCAAGGATAGAGTTGATAGAGTTCTCTGGCACTCTGTTCTCTCTGCCTACCCTGCAAGGGATATGGCGTGATGATATGTATGTATGAAAAACTTAAAACTGATTTTTTTAATACAATTAAAGAATATGGAATTGATTTGACTAAATGTAGAGGACAGGGTTACGATGGAGCAAATGTTATATCGGGTGTTTATGGAGGATTACAAACCCTAATAAAAGAGCATGCTCCGAATGCCGATTATGTTCATTGTGCTGCGCACGCATTAAATTTAGTTTTAAACGATGCTGCGAAACATGTTCGTGAAGTGTCAACTTTTATCGATAATTTAGAAAAAATATATACTTTTTTTGGCAATAGTATAAAACGTTGGGCAATGTTAAGCGACGATTCATCTGAAAAATATTTAATTACCCTTAAAAAGGTATGTCCTACCAGATGGTCTTCAAGGAACGACGCTTTATTAGCGATAAAGAAAAAATATTTATTAATCATGAAATCTTTGTACAAACTAAATTTAATTTCGAATAAAAAAGATGAACGTGAAGAATGTAAAAGTATAATTAACATTTTAGAGAGTTATGATTTCTTAGTGCCTGTCACATTTTTTTCTTCACTATTTGAAATCATTAATCCTATTTCTAAAGCTCTACAGCATGAAAATAATGACTTACAGAAAACTAGTATTTTATTGAGTAATCTTTTGAATAGACTATGCGAATTAAGAAATCTAAATTCATTTAATAGTTTTTTGTATGAGTCCAAAGATTTAGCAAAGGAGTTGGGGGTAACAACTGTTTTTAAAGACAAAAGGCGGCAGATAACGAAGCGTTTTTTCGATGAGTTATCACAAGATGAAAGAATTTCAGACCCGGAATCCTATTTCAAAGTCAATGTATACTATTGCTGTTTCATCATCATCTCAGCTCATATATGTCCCACTGTTGGGCGCGAGCCTCCTCCATAACGGGAGGGAAATTGACCTACTATACCACGACAGACGTGTTAGTATAGGGTTTTGTTTCGAGTTTTCCCTCTTTTGGATATATGTTATATGCGTTTTATATCCCTTAGTCATCTCGTACGGTCACCTACGGGTAAGATAGGGGGTGGTGAATTGTATTCTTACTCCGTCACCACACGAAAATTGCTGTTTAGATGTATTAATTTCTCAAACTAAACAAAGATTTCAAAGCCTTTGCGACCTGAGTAGTATGTTCGAAATATTACAACCGGAGAAACTCCTGTCTTCTTCAAACGAAGAGATATTTAAGGCTTCCGGAAAACTGTCGGCTAAATACAGTAACGACATCTCAGTTAATCTTTATGACCAATTAAAGGCTCTAAAAACATGCTTAAAATCTGAAATTCAAAAAATTCATTCCATTAAGGAACTTATTGAATTATTGTTGATAAAATTCAATAGTCTTGCATCCAGTTTGCCGGAGGTAATAACAGCATGTTTTTTATTCTTAACTCTTCCAGTTACAACCGCTACTGCGGAAAGAAGTTTCTCAAAATTAAAACTGATAAAAAAATACCTAAGAACTTCGATGGGACATGAACGGCTATCAGACCTGTCACTATTGTCCATAGAGGCAGAAACTTTAGAAAAACTAAAGTCATCATCAGCTATAAATGATTTAATAAATCAGTTTGCCGAAAAAAAGGCAAGGAGAGTGTATATTTAATTTGAATTGTTTGTAAACATTTTGGAAAAAATGACAGATAATTATGATGACTAAATATTTCTTTTAATTTTATGCAAACATTTTTTTTTCTTTTGTGAGAAATCTTTACCCTTCATAAGGGCCCCCAAACAAATTTTTATACGGGGCCCCGCCAAGGCACGCTACGCCACTGCCTGCCACCCTATTGTTACGCCACTGATTAGTTCCCATTCTCATGTATGGCAGTGAAAGTTGGATTTGGCAGGGAAGACATGAAAGTAGAATAAATGCTGTAGAGATGAGAGCTCTTCGTAGTACGTGTGATGTAAGTCTGATAGATAAAATTAGGAATAGTGTTATAAGAGAGCGCTGTGGTCTGAATGAAGAAGTAGCGACAAAGATGAAAAAGGGTATGCGGAGGTGGTTTAGATACGTGGAAAGAATGAGTGAAGAAAGATTGATCAAATAAGTATACAGAGCGAATGTGAGTGGGACGATTACAAGGAGAAGACCGCGTTGTACTTTTCTGGATCAAATTGAAAATGTGTTGACGAAAGGTCAGATTAAGAGTACGCGTAACCGTAGAGCATGAATGAAGACTATGATGAGTGTGAATGAAGCGATGGAGGTATGTCAGGATCGTGGTTTGTGGCAATCCGTAGTCTCTGTCGACCCCTCTGGGAAACAGGCGTGAGGCTGTGTATGTACCATATGTATGTACATACATAGCCTCACGCCCAGAAGTGGCTAGGAACAACTTTTAAACACATGTGAATAATAAATATTATTGTTTTTCTAAATCGGTCCATCCGTACGGCCACATTCAGCGGACAAAGACATGTGTGTTGCATAGGCGAATGTAATAAAATAATAATATTTATAAAATTTGCCGATGCAGCACGCCAACGCATCATGTATTCGAAGTCCAATGACAGAGGTTTCTTGTCACATTAATTGATGACATACAAGGCCAATAGTATACAAAGCAAATACAAAACACAGTTTTCAGTACACAGGTTGAAATCACACAGGCCAACTTACAAGTTTTTACCACGGGTAGACGTCATAAGACGCTACATTCTCATTAACTTTCTGGATGGGTTCTGGTTGGTAGGCAGCGGTCTAACTGTATCCCTGCTCCAAAGATCCATAAGCGACAGTAACACTTACCATCAGGTGTGCTGTAAGCTCGTATTCCACACCATATAAGCATTAAAAAAATTATCGATGGTGCATAAACTGACGTCACAACGTTTGAAATTGAATTCATTGCACGGCATAAGGGAACTTAAAGAAGATGTAGGTAATTGCAATTAACTCTTTCATATTGAGAGGACGAATAGAAATGGCTTACACTTACCATGGTCTAGAGTGCCCTGACTGTCGGGATGGACAGGACAGAATTTAATTAACAAAAGTTTACCACGAAATTCATAATGAATGGATCTTTATACCTATAAAAGAAAGTTAAAATTATAGGCAAAGATGGTGTCATCCATTCATCATTCCGTCGATGACTCGCTTGAACATAGGTTTTCTCGAGGGGGTAAAAGTATCATAATTGTCGCGGTTGGCTGGCGAATTGGAATCGGATCGCAGTTGGTGTTATAAATTTATCATTCCCCTGGAGATTCTACAGCCACTTTTAATAGTGCCCAAGTTTTTCTTGGGTGCTATAAAAGGTGGTGAAACATTCTTAGAATCGTCACCACACCATGCGGTAAAAGATTTATTTCGTTGAAATTAATAAAAATATCTGTCAGAAGTGGGATTCGAACCCACGCCCTCAGAGAGGACCAGAACGCCCTACACCTGCTTTTTGCAGGCAAGTTGCCTTGAGTCTGGCGCCTTAGACCGCTCGGCCATCCTGACAATGAATACACACATGAAATATCACTTTAGTTATAAAAACTTAGTCAAAATTATTATAAAAATCGTAATTAATTATCACGTTCCATAAACAAATAATCCTGATTATATTATTTGATTTAAAGTCGGTACTGGGGAGACCTTATTCGCCTGTTGATCGCTTTTTAGTGTGACAATTCTACGGACTATGTCAGTTCATATTCGTCCTTCTTCAGATTTCCGTACCTAGATTTTATTGCTTAAAGAAATCTTGAGCATAGCCCTCTTCATAGCACGCTTAATGGAGCGTGCTATGAAGAGAGACTATCGAATTTATTTAGTATTTCAACTGCACCTTGCAAAATGTATTTTTTTTGATAAGTAATGGTGCAGTTCCATCCTGCCACAACCGTCCGGGAAGAGGGAAGGGATTCCATACAGCTCTGTAGCCTGTCGTATTGTACCATCCTGTGTGGAGATGGAGTAAGAATATAATTCACCACACTCTATATTGCCAGTAGGTGTTGTAAAAGATGACTGAGGAATATGCACATAACATCGATATAAGAGAAGAAAACTCGACAGAAAACTTTATAGCCACACGTCCAGCTTGGTATAACAGATCAATATCTCTTTCATAGGGACTACAGAGTCCTTGTCTTCAGTGCAAACTGACTATTTTATGACTGTGGTCAACGTTTTTATGGTTTGAGGTTATTCAATTTGGCATTATAAATAGCGATAATCATATTTTGAAGTCAAGCTTGACAGAAAACATTTGGTAAAGACTAGATATGACGTATTCTATATGTGAAAAGATCCTGTGCTCTAATCTTACTATACATTCTTCATCGCTGCGACACCTGTAAGGCAGGTAGGTCTTCATAAATGTCACCGAGATTTGACCCTTAGGTAGTCCCGGTAAATATTTTTAATTGTCTTGTAACCCGCAAGAAATTTGATTATAAAACTTAAAATGGAGTTGGAATAGACATTATTATTATTATTTTTTTTTGATGACGCATTGGTCCGAAATGCTTTACGCACCACCCCCCGGAATGGGGAGTGTGGGACTCCTAGCCTCGGGGCTAGGTTACCCACTAAAACGTATCCACTGCGATTGCTGTTAGCCGAGAGGGCTTTGACAGCTTAACCGGACTATGGGTGAGCGCTGAGGGCTCTCAACCCGGTATAAGTTTTAAGCGACATCGCCCGAGGGCTCTCCCTGCGACCATCGAAGTTAAAATCGAGTACCGCCGGTCCGCTCGCACGGCGAAGAGAGATGGTTTTACGGTGGGTCTATGGGGTCATGCACCGCCTTTTCCGTCACCCCGGACCGATTCGGCGGGGCGAGACGCATCCATAGCCCACCAATAAAAAAAAAAAAAAAGGGCTCTCCCTGCGGAAAACGGACCTCGGCTCGAGGCGTCGCTGGTAGCAAAGTGGGCGTGCCCACGTTTGAAGTATTGACTGTTGCGCGTCACTTCTTCCTTCCCCGGCGGCGGAGGCGAAAGCGCGAGTATTTATGTGTTATGACCGCGCGGGCCGTGTTGGCTCTTTCTTGAGCGATTGTAATTTCATCGTCAGCGTCGGTCAGTGTGGAATAGACATTACGTTTTCTATCACTTTTATACGAAAATATGCTCATGATCATTGCATACCTACGTTTTTATTTATACCGCTTCAAAATTTTCAATATGGTTATTGTCAAATGTATAGTTATCAGTTGAAGTCACTTTAAAATGGTGATAACCAAATTCGTAGAACATAAAATTTCGTATAATTCCCATCACGATCTTTTTGTCGTGATATTGGTAGTTGTTACGCTTATTCCTTATATTGTGAATATATTATAATCTACGCTTACATTATTTAGTGGTATTTTACGAAACTTGTAGTAAAGAAAGGAATGGTAAATTGTATTCTTACTTCGTCACCATAGAGAAACTACTATTATTTTTTATATAATTTTGCTCCTGATGTCCTTTAAGTGTTTAGTGTGTGTCATTTTTTTATAATAAAAATATTGCCAATCAGAATTTCAAAGTCAATAAGATTCACTTCAAAATCTGCTGTCTTTTGTTGCAATTTTATAGATTTTTCAAATATTATTGGCGAAATTCTTCACAGGAAATGTCTCGAACTTTGTAATTTAGCAGGATTTGCAGCAACAGGTTCGTTTTTTACAAAGTGGGGAGTGATGTGAATACACATTATTTATAAATTAAACAATCTATATATGTTATAAACAATATCATTTATTAAAAAACTAATTAAATTTCGTGAAATCATTGTATAGATACATCTAATATAATGTGTATTATTTTATATATAGTATTTATTAACATGCATATTTTTAATAGGTTTCATAATATAGGTCCCTGACTTATATCTATACACTCTTATTAACGGTTAATTAATATGGCATTTAATACAGAGTGCGACCATAATTATTATTATTTACATTAAATTAAATGTTTTTATATATTATTAAACATAAACTGTTACTAGATTTAGGTACGATATTAAAAAATATAATATTAATTCTAACACACAAAAGTTGAATATTCGAAAACAATATTTTTTAAACAGTATTTTTTTTAACTGTTTAACATGAGAATTGGGTATTTGACTACTACGAAAATTATTAATAATGCACATCAATTAAAAAAGTGCATTAATTATTAAAAAAAAAAAATACATAATTTAAGATTAGGTGGGACATATTTTATCCCTTTCCTGTACAGCGATCTTTGTTTGTGCTACAGGTTAGTATGGTGATTGCGACGTTGACGTCACAATGTTTGTATTGCTGTCTGTTTCTAATCAATAAAATTGAAATGATTGTTATTAGATGAGTATGAAAATATTTTTTTTTAATCTATATTAAAAAGTAGTCAACATCCCAATTTAATAGCAATTTTAGAGATAAGATTACGACTGTCTCACTTTATTTGCCAATTAAATACATTGTCAAATTAAAAAGGGTCCGAGACGATGGATATGTCACAAGTTACTCACTTAAAACTATAAACGGGCCCTTATCTATTAAAAATTCAGATTTATATCATAATTAAAACTTTTGTGAGCTTTTTAAAACGTCACACAATGTAGGACAAAGTAGTATTTCGTTAACAATATATAAAATGTCAAACTAAAAAACTTGTATTTACTTATTTAACTGCTGGTTGAAATGCACTAAAAATATTAGTTAGACTGTTATTTCATTTGATATTAAATATGACTCAATTTTTCTAATATTTTTAACAAATAGAGAAAATATTAAAAATTATTTCTATATAATTAAATTTCCAAAAATATTAGCAAAAGAAATTATTTAAGTCCTAGTGACGAATTTAGAAGAAAATAAGTTTAAAGCGAGATTTCATATATCCTTATAACAAATTTAGAAAAAAAATTGTTACATGGTCTAAAAAAATGGGTTAGTTTCAAAATATTATACAATTAAAAATGTGGAATTTGGTTGTCAACTGAGTTTTGACAAGAACATCCAAACACCAGCCATTCCTATAGAGACTTTTTAATGATTTACTTTTTAATAATTTTTGTTTCAATATTTTATAATAGTCATGCTTATTAAGTATGCTGATATAAATTATCAGCTAAAAACTTTCGAGAAAATCTTTTAGTAAGATAGTTTTACTAAAAACAGCTAGACTGAAGAATATATATAGGTACCTTATTTTTATACAAATTATTCTACATTGAATAAATTGTATAAAAAGGACTTTGAACATAAGAAATCCGTTACAGATGTGTTAATTACCAACAAATCATTAGATTCGTTGCTTATATGTTTTTTTTTTAAATAGTTCTATATTTTCTATACAATAAGCGAATGCGTTCTTATAACCTCGAAATATTTGCTAGTAATAAAAAAAAACGCATATAATTAGAACGAAGTCTTGTTGTTTTTGAGGTTATACTTCTTTTGGCGCGTTAGGGAAAAATGATGAGAGTAAATTTTTACGATACGCGCGCACACCGCGTCACGAAATACCGACACCCTGAAGTTAGCTATAGTCAACGTTTTAGTTTTTTAACTAGATAATGCGTTATAATATAACTTTCAATGTATTAAATATTTTTTTTCTATTGTTAGTTTCTTTTTTTTCTAGAAACGTAGAATAAGGCGAAAGATAAAATTTTTGAAAAGATTTTTATCTTGTTACGCCAAAGAAGTATAATTTCTAACGCGTGTACATAAGTACACACACACTTTTTTTTATACAAAATCTTTATAACCATATATAATTCAATAAGTTCTCAATACCTACTAAGTTTACTTTCCCTATCAGAGTATCCTTTAGTACTTTCTCGATCGGAATATTTCCCGTTGTATTTACTCGTATTATACCTGTCATTGTGACCGTTCTTCGCGTATTGTTTTTCACTGGCGCTGTAATGTATCTCGGATGGTCCAATTGTTTTGGACCAGTGGTGAGTCCAATAGAAGTCATCTGGGTACCGTGGGTAGGGATTCTCTCGGCATAGCACTACGCAGTATATAAGGCTGCCTAAAAGCGTGATGAAGCCGAATATCAGGAATACTATGCCCAGAATCCTGAAAATAACAGTGATAGTATTTTAGTGATTTTCAAAAAAATATATAAAAAATAGTAAAATATATTAAATCACTTATAAGAAAATTAAATTGTAAGATAAAGATTTGAAATTCGTGAAGCTTCTTTCTTCAGGTCATGTAATTTCCACTATTGCACGTTGAAATCATTCATAATAGGGGGGACTTTGACTTACTATACCACGCTGCCTATATCAAGTATTCCTTCTGTTGGTCCTCTTAATTTTTTTGAGTTTAAGAGTCGATTAATTAAATTGTTTCTGTGTTTCAACACCCATTTAGTAAGTATAATTTTATTGACGTATATTGCAAAGAAAAAGCAGGCAAACATAGTACAGATTTACAGCTTTGTGATATAAAATCTTTCCGCACTAAGTAACCGACTAAGGGATATGAAACGCATGTAAAATCTATGCAAGGGAAGGAAAACTTGAAACTAAACCAACATATCTGACTAGCGTGATATACCTAATAGGTCAATTTCTCTCCCATCATGGAGGAGGCCCGAACCCAACAGTGGGACATATATGAGCTGAGATGTTGATATTTAATAATATTTAGAATAAGTGTTAAATAGTTGTGTGGCAATACAAGGCTAAGTTAAATGAAACGATTGTATTAAATTAATGACTAAAAATGTGTTTTAACTATCCTATGTAAATAATATTTCTTATATGAAATAAAACTATTTTTACGGATTCTATTGCGTTTGTATTTGATTTTTAATTTTCCGACGTTTCGAACACTTTACAGTGATCCCATGATCACTGTAAAGTGTTCGAATCTACTATATAAGACATTAAATTTTGACCCACATTTTAATACAAAATTAATACAAATTCATTGCCAGTACAAAAAGAGAAAAAAATATTCTATATATAAAATTTTATATCATAAACATATGATCTGTTATTATTAAAGTATTTAATTTATGATAATTATTACTGTGGCAATTTACAATTTTAGAATAACTAACAAAACTATTCAGCTACCGAACATAAACAATATAAAAAGAATCATTTTCTTACAACAGATCATAAACAATATAAAATTTTATATATAGAATCATTTTTCTTCTTTTTGTACTGGCAATGAATTTGTTTTATTTTTGTATTAAAATGTGGGTCAAAATTTAATGTCTTATATGGTAGATATATATTCATGCAATAACAATTACACATTGGACGTAAGATACCTCAGTCCTCCCGTGACCATGATCACTGTAAAGTGTTCCAAACGTCGGGCAATTAAATATCAAATACAAACGCGATAGAATCCGTAAAAATGGATTTATTTCAAATGTGTAACACTCGCGTAAAAATCAGAAATCAATATTTCTTATTCTAAGGTACTTTCGCCGGTCTGATGATCATAGTATAAATGTCCTCCATATCTACGTTTTTATAGTTTAACACTTTTTTTTTCTAAAGTCATTAACTATAAGCCGCTCGATAAAGATTTGTAATTTACAGAAACGCTAAGAAATTATGTTAACCGTTATATCGAAATGAATGTAAAGCGATTTTTAATGTCCCATTCATAATGACAAATTTGGATTTGCGGTTCAATTGTTGCCAGATATGAAGTAAGCTTTTAAATTGGACACTCACAATAATTTTACTTAAGTTATCACTTTAAATTTTAGGTATCACTTAAGGAAATATAAATCTTAATAATAATGTATATATCAAGCAAATCATCATTTTTCTACTCTTGTCCTAACTATTTAATGTTGATTTATAAAAACCCGATTACGAGCGAAAAAGGTTTGTCACAAGTGGGATTCGAACCCACACCTATTGGAAATCCGTCCCAATCGTGTTGCCACTTACACCACCGTGAACTACTGTAGGACAATCAATTCTCGCATTGTATTATATTTACGTCCTTAAGGAGACGTGTGCCATCTACCCGACAATGTTTACACATTGTATGGGCTTAATACTTCAAACTTTGCAGTTAGAATTGTATTAAACGATGATACAACCTTGTTATTCAAATTACTGAAATTTAGCATTTTTAATATGCTTGATTATTTATAAAAACGAAAAGCGTAAAATGTTTGTCACAAGTGGGATTCGAACCCACACCTTTATTTAATTTGACCCAATACATACGTATTCTTCTTCTTCTATCGTACCGACATATTACAAAAGTTTTGGCAATTGTTGCATGGAAGGACGCCTGCCTAAGGTCAATACTGTTTAGAAATGTAATTGTAGACTAGACAGCATCAGATAGGGTTGGTTTAAGCTTATGTTAAGCTCTTCGTGCTTACTGGAACGCGGTCGTCGAGGCGGCGGAGCGAGTCCGGGAGGATATCCTCCATGGAAACTCGAGCCGCCGCCCTAGTCGAGGCAGTGGGTGATCGGACCGGGGATTAATCTGGTCGCCTGGAGCGAGGCCACACTGCGTGAGCACGACTTCTCGACGGTGAGACGTAGGTTGAGCTGATATTAATATTAAAATCTTTATCATATCTGGCAATAACTGGCTCAGAAATAATATCTTCTTTTTTCTGGTTGATCCGAGAGTGAATGTTGTGAATTAGCAATCGTATTTATTCAACGGGGTCAATGGGAAAATTTACACAATACATCTTATAGGTCTCTTTATTTGATAAAAATAGTGTGGTCCCGATTGAGTAGGAGAATCTTAATTGTAATCATCATCATCATCATCATCTCAGCTCCTATACATCCCATTGTTGGGGTCGAACCTCCTCCATAATGGAAGGGAAATTGACCTACTATACCACGTTGGTCAGACGTGTTGGTATAGAGTTTTGTTTCGAGATTTCTTTCTCTTGCATAGGTGTTATATGCGTTTTATATCTCTTAGTCGTCTCATACGATCACCCACGGGTAAGATACGGGGTGGTGAATTGTATTCTTACTCCGTCACCACACGAATATAAATTATTTGCAATGCTTCATATAAAAAAATGTAAAGCACGGCGAGTAGTAAATAACTCATAGGCAACAAGAAGATCTTACCATACAAACAACGGTTCAAAGAACTGCAGTACGATGACAAATCCGAGGGTGACGAGTATAAGGCCCAGGTTCAGGAGCAGCATCAAACAGCACATGCCCTTTACATTTGGACAGAAGGGATTTGGGGCAGCCATCGCGTCTACTTTTACTCCAGCCTGAAATCATAGTAATAGTTAATTAAATAACCAAATATCTTGCATATACTATCTACGTTTACTATTAGACATATAGGTTTTCCTTTTCCTAAGGAAGGGTAATGCCATGATCGCCATGTTTACCAAGCGGTTGGAGACTGTAGTTGGTGTTATAAGTTTCTTTAAAGTATTGCAAGTATACTGCTAAAAATTTCTGCAATTTTATACAAAAAAACGTTGGAAGTTTTTACGCACATCAAGAAAGTAATACTATAATTCCGTTTTGTAAATTTACTATACAATACGTGTAGGGTTATAACAAAAAGATTCTAAAATTACAACCCACTATAGTAAGTTTCTTTCATTCCTTCACATGTCTTGTAATTTTACTCGAATTGTATTATGTTTTGTATTAATATACGTTGATTTGGAATTCTGCTCTTATTTGTTTTGTAATTTTACAAAAATTTTTAACAGGGTACATTCTCCTAAAGATCCTGCGAAAGAATAGGACTCTTCAAAATCGATTGAAGCTCGATTGACAGAGCATTTTTTTCGTATGGTAAGAGAGTAAGAATACAATTCACCACCCTCCACCACCATCTTAGTTATGGATATCGTGAAAGTCGATTAAGAAGTCTGCGTATGTAAGCATCTGTACTAGAGAAGGAAAATTCCAAATAAAACCTTATACTGACGCATCTGACCAGTGTGGCATAGTAGGTCAAATAAGCAGAAAGCGATTTGATTGTGCTTCTCGTATTGCGGAGGTCAATGTATGGCAGTTCCTAATTAGCTACTTGCCTGTCTGCCACCAGAGGCAATTGTTTCAATAATCTGGCGAACCATTGTAGGCAGGTACCGGTGTCTTTTTGCCAGGATTTGTGGTTTATATAAAATTTTAATATTTAAATTGAAAACATAAAAAAAATCAAAAGAGAAGATGGCTGGGTATTGTTATCAAGTTGGGGTCCTGTTATTCACTTAATATATGTACTGAGATGTTTCTGACAATCAATTTCAGGACATCTAGGAACAGAACTGATAGTCGTCAAAGAAGTAGCTACGATATGTTAAATACGTAATATGCATTGATAAATTCTAAACGTTACCTTTCTAGACACTTTGGATCTGTGTGTAGATGCTACAGAGGGCGCCACTGCACTCCGATATGAATAGACGCTTCGAGGAGCTCGGGACTGTCGGCTGATGGAAATAATAAAACAATATTAAAATATTTTTTAATAATAAAAAGTCTCTTAAAATATTTCTTTTGCGCGGATATCGTAAGAGACGAATAGTAGATGGAAGCAAAACCGCCTGTCTCCTAGCATTGCTAAAGTTCATGCCATAGCTACATTGTCATCTTCTAGTAGTTTTGGTAGTAAACCAAAACATATGTAAAGCACTGTTATATCGTAATCATTACATCCCAGCACCTACTCTGCATTACATTTTTTCTTTCTTATATTTCTTTTTGAAATAATACAACAAAACGAGATACAATGAATTCTATATTTATAACTGTGTATTCAAGAAATGGTTCAGTAAATCAGGTTACAAACAAAAAAGTGCATCTTGTAATTGTGTAACAGAGATCAAAACTAGTCACGATTCTCGAAACGATTCAAATATCGATAGCTATAATCGAATCAAGGTCGCCGCGACAAATGTCACTGTTGTGTTATATAACCAGTAAACTCGTACTATTTACAGATACTTTTTTGTTGAGAATCTTTTTCGTCAAACAATAATAATAGTTGGAAATAGGCCGTTTGTTACTCAGCTTTTTTATGTCTTTAATTTCTTTTTCTTTGAAAAAAAAAAACAAAACAACTTTTGGCCGGAGTATTAAAGTGTCATGTGGTGGTCTGGTATTATATTCAATATCTTAATATTTTAACGTATTATATTAAATAATTTTGATGGAATTTGATTTAATTATGATGCAAGGAAACTGCTGACATGTTTTGAATATGATATAAAAGTGCTTTACGTTGTCGTTGTCCACCAAAATTACCAGAACAAAATCATTAACATTGTGTCTCTGTCACTGTTGAAGGCGAAGATTTGACTAACTGACGTACAATGTTTAATAAGACGCGAAGAAAATTGTACCTCGATACTGGAAACAACAGCTCGTACAATTAGCCTATTTTGCTTAGATTAGACTGCCAATACAAAAAAAGAAGAAGTAGAAGAATGAGAATGCCCGTGACAATTTATAACATTAAATTGTTCAGGAGAATGATACTGTCCATTCTCCGTGTTATCCCTCAAGCTTTAACGAATCCCACTACAACTACCACTATTTCATTTTCTGCAAGTGGCATGCATAAGATACGCTTAAAAGACAGCAAAGAAAAATAAAGCAAGTACTCGTAGATATTATTACAAGAACGGAAGGAACGCTTGACCTACGGTGTGCATAGCCAACGATGAACAGAATATTGCAAATACATATCATCTCAATACTGATTGATATATTAATGATAATAAAATATAGTTTTATACAAATCAAAAATAATATTTTTATTACTACCATTGCTATTTGTACTTAAATTGGGGTTTTGTCAATATTTAGGCCGCAATAACAATAGTTAAGTTTTTTTTTTTTTTTTTTTTGTTGTTGTGGCTCTGTTTATACTTAAGCCAATGTCAAAGTTAAGTTGCAGCTTCTTCTTCTTCTTCTTTTTATGTATTGGCAATCAGCTACTTATACGAGCCATTTTTGCCAGTGTCGAGTTATAATTATCTTCACGTTCTTAATCTCTTCAAGTTAGTCATTGTCTGTCAGTCAGTCGAATTGTCGCCATCAACAGTGCTATGGTGACACTGTTAATGGTATGTTGTAGGAATTTTGATGGAAAACGAAAACGTTGTAAAGCACTTTTATATGATATTCACTACATCCCAGCTGTTCTGTCACATCATATTACATAAAACACCATAAAAATTATCTAATATAACACGTTAAAACACTAAGATATCGAATATAATACAAGAGCACAACATGACGTTTTAGATTCCCGCCGAAAAGTCAATAGTTAAGTTAAACACAGCCCTATACAAATAATTTCTGAACGAGCTGTCAAAACATCCTTTTTTAAATTGAGACTATTAACTTAACAAACAAAAAAAAATAATCAAACATTCCTGAGAATCACTTTTTTGTAAATTCATTGACAGTTTAGAGAGAAAGTTTGGTATTCAATTGGTTGAAAAACTTTATAACAAGTTAAGAAATACTTAGTCACTATGAAGCGGTCGAATGTTGGTTTATTTTAAATAAGATGTCAAACTTATAAAAAAAAGGAATTAAGGAGAAAAAAAATATTGAATAGGCTGTTTGTGAGTGCCATGAGTGGACGTTATTTTTTTTTATTTGATTTTTTAATTTAAACGTTGTCAGTAATAAGGTTGTTATGTGTGTAAATGTATTCAATCTTTAACTTTCTTTAGTAGTTAATGTTAGGTAAATAGCGAGAGGTTTAGTACGTTTTCAATTACAAGATTTATTGCTGTCGATCGTATTGTTATTAGCCCGACAACTGCCCAGGGTTGCAGTTCAGGTTATTTTCATTCTTATCGAGTTTCAACAAGAAATTGCTCAGACACAATTTGTATTAATAGTCAATATATTTATAAAACTAACAAAATAAATTCATAGTAATATTTCTTTAGCCGAAGTGCAGTCTATCTGTTAATAGGTTGCCTACTTCGTAATCTAAAACTGCCAAAAGTATTTGAGAAAATAAATTTAAAAGAAAATAAAATATATATTTTTTTTAGTATTTTTTTTTATTCCATATGGTGGCAAACGAGCAAGCAGCACACCCGATGGTAAGTGTCACTGCCGCCCACGGACCTTTGCAATACCAAGGGTATAGCTAGGCCGCTGCCTACCAATATAATCTCCAAATCCACCCAGTGGGGCTTCCGGACTGCTTTTTAAATTATTTTCTCATAACTTTAATATTTCGTATAGAGTCTCAGAATTTTTCAGAGAATATCATACAGTAGTCGAATCGGGTCGTTTTACATATTTATAGTAGACACTTAAAACTTATACGACCTGGGCCAACTCCACCTGATGCCGTTTGGTCAACAATTTCATTCCCAAGGAGGGTTGACGTTTGGCAGGCGGCCGGTCATAAAACTATTGCCAATAACTGTTACATATGTACTATTGTACTATAAAAGAAGAGTACATATTGTATCGACCCCAAGTAAATGGGATAAGAGTAGGAGATTGATGATGACTCAAAACAGTCTTATGCTATCTGTTTATAATGTGTTTTTTTCCCAACGTTTACGATATGGTTATTCCATTTTGTGGGGATCCTATTTTGTAGGGATCTTACTAAGCTGCGTCTTCTTCTGCTATTCGAGAACCTTTCTTCCCCAATGGTTGCCAGTTCAACGAGTGCAGGACCTATTTATTACTACTTCAGTGTGCTAATTCTTTGCGTTATATCTAGTACACCTGTTTGTCTATGAATTCTTTATTCTGGATTAAAGAAATACCAAATAATTGTGAGACTAAAAAGAGACTATTAAAGACTTTTGACAGGAATTTGAAAACGTCATGTGGTGCTCTTGTATTATATTCGATATCTTAGTGTTTTAACGTGTTATATTAGATAATTTTGATGGCATGTTATGTAATATGAAGCGGCGGAACTACTGGGATGAAGTGAATATCATATAAAAGTGCTTTACAACGTTTTCGTTTTCCATCAAAATTCCCACAAGATACCATTAACAGTGTGGCCATTGCACTGTTAATGGCAACAATTTGACTTAGACAACGACTGACTTGAAAGACTAAAAACGTGAAAATATTTATAACTTGAAACTGGCACCAATAGCTCGTATATGTAGCTGATTGCCAATATATAAGAAGAAGAAGAGACTATTAAATTATTTAGTACATATCTAAGGAAAAGGATATTGAATTGCTACTCAAAATATTGTTAGGATCCATTTGAAGATCTACAATGACTCGCTTAGTATATCCTCCAACCACAAATACCCTTTAAACTTTAAATGACATTACATTTTTTTTTAAAATGGAGGATAATAATGCATTTGTCACGATTAATCATTATATCGCATACTTAAAAATACAAAGGAACTACGGGATAGGACCAATGTAGGGTAGGATATAAAGAAAATTCTTGCTCTTTTAGGGTACCAACTCTCCAGCATTTGAACTTGCAATTTTCTACAGAATGTCAAATATTGACTCTATACGTCCTCGTCGTCTTTAAATATCACATTACGGCATCTTTAAGGTGATTCTGCTCCGAATGTGCGTTTCAAAGACGCTTTGGAAAGTAATGATTCTTCCTTTTTCACATTTAATAATAACGAATTTTATTCATGTAGAGCGTAATTAAAATAATTATTTCAGAGCTGGTCGTCTTCAGATTATTACAAGTAATTTTTACATAATGTATTAGTACTTTTAGAGAATAACATAAGAATATATTCTTTTAAAATATTTTTAATTTATAAATATTATAAAACAGAAATAATTTTATCTAGCGTCATTAATTTACCTATTAAAAAAGAACATGTTTCTGTTCAAGTAAATTGTAATAGGGAATGAAATCATTCTTGTAATATTGGTCATAATTGGAAGAATGCAAAGTTGCAGACAGACTTCGCAATCCACAATAATAGCTTAGGAATTCTTTTCCATACCAATCGACTAGGAAAAAGTTCCCGCGGGATAATATCGAATTCCAAACTAACTGCGTGTTGGACTGCGTAAAAGCTAATTTCAAATAATTATATCAATTATAATATTTGGATGAAGGCGCGGGAACCAAAAATGCGTTCTCAAGGGACAAGTCATCCAATTGAATTACCGAAAAAATTTGCGATGGGTATCATAGGGCTGGCTTGGGTTCGTGGGAAGAGATGTATTATTTCATTAGAACTAAGTTTTTCAGTATGGTGATGGAGTACAAAAACAATCCACCAGCCAAGTTCTTGCCCATGCTTGTTGTAATAATCTAATAAGTAATATGAAGTGCAGATAACACCAATGCTAGGTAAGGAAAATCAGAAATAAAAATCTAATGCCTTAATCTTATTTTAGCATTCTAGTCATTTCAAATGAAACTTTTAGAAAAGGAAGTATAGATAATGTTTGTATTCTTATTGCCTAGGGCCTGGACATGGGTTGCGTCCTGCGTTACTAATTGTAAGATAATAAGCGGTTAATGGAGAATTTCAATGCACGATTTTTTAATAGAGCATGTCATAGTTACATTAGATATACAGAGTCCAAAGGACGTGATTTTGCCTGTAGTAAGGACTTGTGCACCGTCGTAGAATGACACTCATGGAGCAATGCAAATGGCACCCCTTATTAAATAATAATCGCTGTATAATTGATTAAGTCGATCATAGATTTTTTTAGATCGTATTATTTAGACAATGTGCAAGTGCGATTAAAAATATAGTTCTTGTTTATTCTTAGCTTTATAGGAGAGTTTCTATACAGAACGTTTGATTAACAGTTGTTTGATTTTTTAATCAAAAGCAAATCCATGCATTTTTATCATTTTTCTCGTTCAACTATTGAATTGATAGTATATCTTCATTGTTAACAATTTAGTCTAAACAAAAATTATATGTCTACATCATTCTCCTACTCTTATCCCAATTATTTGGGGTCGATACAGTATGTACTCTTATTTCATAGTACAATATTGTAAAAGTTATTGGTCATAGTTTTATGACAGGCCGCCTGCCAGACGTCAACGTCAAATTCCTTGGGAATGTAATTGTTGAACAAACGGCATCAGATGGAGTTGCCCCAGGTCGTTATAAGGCTCTTAGTCGTTTTTTACGACATCCACGAGCAAAGTAAAGGTTGGTAGTATTCTTAGCCGCTACCACACAGCTAAACAAAAATTATATGCATAAGCTATTATTATGTGCAAGTATTCCAAATTATTAACAAGTAATTTGTTAATATGTAGATATCCATGCCAAATGATGGCAGCCCTAATATGTTCCCGTAAAGTCACCATCAAGGACAAGAACAAGAAATTAGAAAGTAAACCAAATTAGTTGCGGTCAGGACACTGGGTTTACTACTTGTCATAGCTATTACTGACCACTGGTTTTTTATGTTACGGACCAAATTACCCTTTTTTCTGTTGTGTGTACGATCGTATTGGTTCAAGACGAACGATTTGGTAATATTCACACGCTCGATTTGACCTGAACTTGAATTTTATTTGAAGTTTATAATGACCTGATTTCGAATAAGCATTGTAATTTTTTTGACCATATGTCTCAGTGTTGGGCACTAATCTATTGAATAATGATAAGAAAATTGGTTTATAATCATGCTCGAAAAATTGTTTCCTTGAAGCCAAAACTTCTTTAGGCACGTTTTGGAAAAAGTTCGGAACTCTTGTGATCATACGCTCAGATTCATACATCACAAAACTTGGTATCATACATACATACATATCATCACGCCATATCCCTTGCAGGGTAGGCAGAGAGAACAGAGTGCCAGAGCTCTATCCTTGCATACTTCACTCGCTTCCTCAACATTCATAATTCTCTTCATACACGCTCGCCGGTTTCGGAGACTATTGACTCCACATTCCTTCAGTACGTGACCAATCTGGTCTAGGTAGGTTAGTCTCGGTCTCCCCAGGTACCTACATCCTTTCACTTTCGCATTGTATATATTCTTAACCAGACGTTCGTTCGGCATTCTTTCCACATGTCCGAACCATCGGAGTATTCCCTTTCGCATCTTTACACCAATACTCTCTTTCATACCTACTCGCTCTCTTAGGCGCTCGTAGTGGGTGTGATAAGTTACCCAATAGAGTTATGCTGCCCATTCTACTGGTGATATTTCAGTCGATTCTAACACTCGTACGTAAGAACTATTGGTGATATATTGCATTCCTATTCGCTTGCTGGCATATTGTATTCCTAACCTATTACCGTATGGGGATAAAAATATTTTGATTCCAAATAATTTTAATTATATATAGGTAATAAGTATAATTTGTTTGCGATGTGCCTATATATATTAAAGATTCAAAGTGCGTACATATATTAATTTCTTTTTACCGACTTCCAAATGACTGATTATTTTATTTGTATTTATTTTTTTAAATTTTAATTTGGTTGCTTATATCTATTTTACAGATTCAAAATGTATAAAGTTAATTGTTACCAAGTTCAAAATGTTCGTTTTTTTATTTAATATTTTCAACTATAATTTGCTTGCCTGAAACTGTGTGGTAGCGGCTATGAATACTCCCAACCCTTACTTTGCTCGTGGATGTTGTAAAAGCAGACTAAGAGCCTTATAATGATGCCGTTTGGTTAACAATTACATTCCCAAGGAGGGTTGACGTCTGGCAGGCGGGCGGTTATAAAACTATTGCAAATAACTTCTACAATATGTACTCGTACTATGAAAGAAGAATACATATTGTATCGAGTAATTAGGATAAGAGTAAGAGAATGATGATAATGAATTTGCTTGTCTATGTTTATTTTAAAGGTTCACTAAATATATATATATATATATATATATATATATATATATATATATATATATATATATATATAAAATCGCTTCATTTTCATAAATAATTCTAAACCAATAACTCGTAGACAAATAAGTTCAAACGCTTGGTTCAAGTTCCGTGGTCTCTAATAAATCGTGCCCCAGATTCCTTGGCTTCGATTCCCGTGTCGCGACATCATTGAACTGTCAGCAGTGCAAGCCTCCTTTGAATTATATGACCATAGATTTATAGCTTAACTGTAAACATGTTTTGCGAGTATAATTTGTTTTCATATAAACCTTGTTTAGTGGGTTTGTTCGCATTGCTTATTATAATTTATGTATTATAAAAAGAAAATTAATACAGTGCAATTTGGGTTTTTAAGTTTAATATAATAATTTTTCATCCGTGTGGTGACGGAGTAAGAATAAAATTCACCACATCCTATCTTACCCGTGGATGATCGTAGGAGACGACTAAGGGATATAAAACGCATATAACATCTATGCAAGAGAAGGAAAATTCGAAACAAAACCCTATACCAACACGTCTGACCAGCGCGGTATAATAGGTTAATTTCCCTCCCATCACGGAGGAGGCCCGAGCCCAGCAGTGGGACTTATTTGGGCTGTGGTGATGATAATGATGATAATAAATTTAATTAATTTGTTTTTTTTTTTATTGTTTTTTATTTGTAAGCTCTAATCTCGTTTACTAGATTCTAAAATATAGGAGTGCTTGTCCCAACATTACTGTATGGAAGCGAGAGTTGGGTATGCAGAAAAGAGGATGAAAGTAAAATTAATGCGGTCGAAATGCGATCTCTGCGGAAAATCTGTGGAGTTAGGCTGACCGACCGCATTCGTAACGACGACGTAAGAGAGCGAGTAGATATGAAAGAGAGTATTGACATGTGGAAAGAATGCCGAACGAACGTCTGGTTAAGAAGATATACAATGCGAAAGTGGAAGGATGTAGGTACCGGGGGAGACCGAGACTAACCTACCTAGACCAGATCGGTCATGTACTGAAGGAAGGTGGAGTCAAGAGTCTCCGAAACCGGCGAGCGTGTATGATGAGAATTATGAATGTTGAGGAAGCGAGTGAAGTATGCAAAAATAGAGTTCTATGACACTCTGTTTTCTCTGCCTACCCTTCAAGGGATATGGCGTGTTGATATATAGGTATGTATGTATGTAAAATATAGGAGCATGATATTGGGCTTATTCTATCTCTTTTTGAACAACTATGTCTGTTCAGGGCGGACGAATATTAGTATTGAGATTGAGCTCGTGACGTCACATGTCTGTTTTGACGTCTCTGTCTAATTAATTAAAATTCTCTTCCGTAAATTAAAGTTATGTAAAGATTTAAAAATCTCCACTGTCTGGCTCCTTGAATATTTAATGTATGGCCCTTAAGCGATTTAGTAAATGCTAGATAATGCAGGATATAAAGGTTTACTGTTAGCATGTTTAGATGGTATTATGGGCGTGATTCATGCATGCACCGTTGTTCCAGTAATTTTCCATCAATCTGTGCATTTGATGTTATGATTTTGTTTAGTATTGGGTTCAGACAGACTAGCGGTTACCTAGCGTGTTTTACTTGAGGATATTACAGCATTTAAACTCTAATCATCATCATCATCATTTTAGCTCATTTACATCCCACTGTTGGATTTGAGCCTCGTTCACCTTATTACCTTTGTAATCGGACTAAAGCATATGCATGATAATCAAGGCGTAGGTACTAAATTCTAACATTTTGTCAAGAATTACTTAAAATTTAGCGTAGTCGAGCGTAGTCTACAGAATCTACAGCAATTGCTTTTCTCACAATTTCCTTTGCCCCTTTCCTTTTTTAAGATAAAACTTCACATTAAGGAATAAATTCTTGTGACGTTGTGTTAGATTTTACAAACATTCATTCAACCGACATAAATTACATGTAAATTGAGAACATTTATTTATAGATAACACAAAGTAAAATGAGAATCGAACTCACAGTACTCGACAGAGGAGGTTGCTACTCAGAGCACTATACCATTTGCACAGTCAATCGATAGCCAGTTATGCCGTTAAGCTAACTTGAAACTAGAGTTCCTTTTAAAGGTTAATAATAGAACATGGAGCAGACACTCGTACAGATTCTATACTTTCTAGTGACAGATACAATGACTTTTGATCTCTCAATATCAAAAAGGGTCTAACTAGTCTCTATTGAATAGCTATAACATCAAATATCTCTGAACTAAAATTCGAACTCGAATACACGAAGTTTAAACCATTAAAATATAGAGGCATATCCATTACGTGATGGAGATATTCGAATCTATTTATCTAGACTAGATACACAAATAAAAGAAGCATTTATTTTTTTACAATTCAAAAGTAGTAGGCGGTTGATTTATATAGTAAATATAACAGATTTTAGATCAAAGACATGAATACGAAATGATAATACAAACGGCAATTATTTCTTCATCGGTCAGAGATCGTTTAGATAAATTTATTGTATCTTGGTTTATATCAAAATAGACAATATCAAATTGAAAAATTACTTGAAATATTACGAAGTAAACTTTTATAGTACGCTTTTCGTAATCCGTGACGTCATTTTACACTATTTTGAAGTGAAGCCTCGAATGATGGCGGTAAAATAATTTATAGCCATCCCTTACTCTTTTGTAGGATTCGTAAAGAATGACTAAGAGTGTTAAGAGAATGACTTATAGCTCTTTCTTGAGATACGCATTACCCGTTTATCCCAGCGTAACGATTTAGTCCTTATCTTATTTCTTTCGGTTCTATCATTATCTACTTATTTGTCGTCCAATGGATTAATTCAAAGTTAAGTTGGAAATTTAATAAATATCCTAAAGATTAATTACTAGTATCGTGATTTTTATAACGATAAAATTTATTGACATTTTACATACTATATTTAAAATATACTTTAAACTGATATCAATCCGTAACATGTATGTTGATTTTAAATAAAATTTTGCTTAAAATTCAATCCGCGATGGTGGGAGGCTCTTACTCAGGTCATTATAAATGTATGTATAATTATATTTTCCGTGTGGTGATGGAGTAAGAATACAATTCACCACCCCCCTATCTTACCCGTGGGTGATCGTACGAGACGAATAAGGGACATAAAACGCATATAACATCTGTGCGAGAGAAGGAAAACTCGAAACAAAACCCTATACCAACACGTCTGACCAGCGTAGTATAGTTGGTCAATTATCCTCCCATTATGGAGGAGGCCCGAGCCCAACAGTGGGACATATATGGGCCGAGATGAGTTAATGACAATTATATCTATATTCATATATAAAACTTTGCCGTGTACTTTTAAATGGTATTAAGGTGTAGTACATAACAAAATTTTCGTATCTTTGACCCTTACGCTTTGAGGACTTTTGACTCGATGACTTTTAGAAGTTTTCAGAGATAAAGGTTAAAAATATAAAATGACAAGGTACCCTCCTTGTTATGTTTTTAAATAACTAAGATAACGGTTAAGATATCTATCGTGTTAAGTATCGCGGATTCAACTCCCACCTAGAACAATAGTTTGTGAGACTAACAAAATGTTATTCTGATCCTGTAATTTGAATCAGTTAATTGTATTATTATAAAGTCCCCCAGAATATAAAGATATTGTTTGTGCAAAGTTCCCATAACATAAAAAATAATACTTTGGTGCAGGGAGATGTCATGAAAAAATCTAAAAAATATATAGGTACTAGTTGTAGTATGATCAATGAGATTTTTAAGATATTGAATATAAAAAAAAACGCCCGTTTATATTATTATGGAGGACGCAGGGCTTATAATACGGCACGTATCAGAGTCCGTTGAATGAAATTAGTGGAACTAAGGACTTAGTAGAAATAACGGTTAAGAACTATCACTTATAGGTATATAATCGACGTGGGTGTTCAATTTTGATATTTAAATTTCATTTACTCTTGAGGCATATATTATCAATATTAATATTTTACCTTAAATTCATTTAAAAAAAGAAAACTTCCAGCGGACCGTAACGCCACCGCTACTAAAAGATCCGGCAAGAAACTTAGTGGGTTTGTCTATTATTCACCTATTATAATTTTATTTATAGTTCGCCTGCTATAATTTTATTGTATAAATTAACATCATTATCACCTCAGCTCATATATGACCCAATGTTGGGCTCGAACCTACACCACAGTGGGGAGGGAAATTAACCTACTATACCATGTTGGTGAGACGTGTTGGTATAGGATTTTGTTTCGAGATTTCCTTTTCTCACATAGATGTTATGTGCATTCTGTATCCCTTAGTCGTCTCGTATGATCACCCACAGGTAAGATGGTGGTGGTGAATTGTATTCTTACTCCGTCACCACACGGAAAATATATGTATAACTGGTATATATTATGTTTTAATTAGCTGACTGTATGTTTTTAGTTTATATTTTTCTCTCTCCATATACTCATATACACATGACTGATGATTTGGGCTTCCTCCACAATGGAAGGGAAATTGAAGCACTCACTCTTGGGTATAAGCTTTCTTCAGATCAGTCAGTTTTTCTTGCTCTGTGGTAGCGCCTACAAATACTATAGTCTATAAAATATAGCTTGATCTCTGTGACAGTTCTCACTAGTCCCGCACGCTTACGATGCAGTCCGTATTTTTGTCGATATAATTCCTTATTTTTTAAAGTTATTTGCTACTGCAATTGAAAAACAATGCATGAAAATCTTATTGAACTCCAATCAAATGGACGGATGAATCGATTATAAATTTAAAACAATTTATGAAAACCTTATTGAATTTAAATTAATGGATTTTATTTAATTTAAACTAAAGCTGTTAATTAATTCTTTTTATTATTCGAAAGGAATACATCCAAGTTCATCGTCACTATTATCATCATCGCTGGAGCATTCCTGTAGGTTGATGATGAGTTCTTGATCACAGATTATTACATAAATAATTATGTTTATTTTATAAAAGAAATTATCTTTTTAATATAATAGAAATGGTCTTATTAATATTATAACTGATGTCTGAATACTAAACTTAACACAATTTACTTATTTTATAGAGTAACCATGTGTTTTATACATATAGGTAATGTATTGGTTTTACTTGTTTTATAAATAATTAATAAGAATGTTATCGATATACGTTTATCGATTGCCCCATCACTATCTTATTCTCAGTTCAATATGATCTTGTACTTGCGTAAGCACCATACTTTTATAAAATGGTTACTAAGTATTTCAAAACATATGAGGACTAATTTTGGTGAAAATATTCCTATTTTTATATTCATAATTCAGTTGAGATATAACTGGCACCTAAAGAATGAAAATATAGGCGATATAATCAATTGTGGCGGGACCACGCTGTTGACAGTTTTCTGTCTACAGCCGCGGGCCGGTCCGTCCGGGGTGGTACCACACTCTCGCAGAAGATCAACGTCTGAGTAGTGGCAATGTGCTATTGCGCTTCGTTCGGTGAGCTAGAGAGCCGGAAGCCCAACTGGGTGGGCTTGGGGATTTTATTGGTAGGCAGCGGCCCAAGCTATACCCTATGTATTGCAAAGGTTCATGGGCGGCAGTGACACTTACCATCAGGTGTGCTGCTTGCTCGTTTGCCACCATAAGCAATAAAAAAAATACAAATTAAAATTGTAATAATGACGCGTATTCATAATTATTACATCGCTTTCGTCGCTATCTGTCACAGAGATCAAGCTATATTTTAAGGACTATAACAACCCTTACTTTGCTCGTGGATGTCGTAAGAGACGACTAAGAGCATTATAACGGACCTGGGCCAATTCCATCTGATGCCGTTAGGTCAACAATTACATTCCTAAGGAGGATTGACGTCTGGCAGGCGGCCGGTCATAAAACTATTGTAAATAACTTTTACAATATGTACTATGAAAACAGAGTTCATATTGTATCGATGCCAAATAATTGGGATAAGAGTAGGAGAATGATGAACGTCAGTTTCTCTTGCATGGAATGTGTCCTTAAGTAAGTACTTAGTCTTTTTATAAATAGACTAGCATTTCAAATTCTTTCAGTAATTTGACAATAACAATAAAAATTAAAATAAACACCATGGGCCGATGAACTCCATGGTATAATTAAACCATGCTACAGTTTCGCTATGATCAGATTAATAACGGATGGTCATGCGAACTAAGTTGCTGCTTTTTTTTTTTCGAGAGAGAAATGTAACGTTATGCAGACAGCCAATTACGGTATAGTGTTGCCATAAGCATTGTTGAACGATATTGCAGTTCGTAGGGTAATATTAATAGCTTATTAATTAAATTATTAATTATTTGTTAATAACGTAATTGCTGATGTAAGAAATAGGGGTATATATTTATAAAAAAGAAGACTGATCGCCCAAGAAAGGGTTTTACTAAATTCTACTTCAAAAGGGTGAAATAATATGGCAAATTTTGTGTGGGAAAGATTAAACTTGTGTTATGGGTGGTCCCTCTATAAAGATACGCTGATTAGAATAAAAAAAACGGAGTATCACCACAATATAAATATTATTTATCATTTACATCGGCTAAATCATCATCTCGAGCCTCCTCCATAATAGGAGGGAAATTGATCTACTATACCGCGCTCTTCCTATGGGTTTGTGTAGGGTTTAATTTTAAGTATTCCCTCTCTTGCATAGATGTTATGTGTATATTATATGCCTTCATCATCATCATCATCATCACAGCTTATAAATGTCCCACTGTTGGGCTCGGGCCTCTTCTTAATAAGAGGGAAATTAATCTATACCTTATCTATACCGCGCTGGTCAGACGTGTTGGTATAGGGTTTTGTTTCGAGTTTTCCTTTTCTCGCATAGATTTTATATTCGTTTTATATCCCTTAGTCGTCTCGAACGATCACCCACGGGTAAGATGTGGGGTGGTGAATAGTATTCTTACTCCGTTACCTCAAAGAAAATTAATATTAAATGCCTTAAAAATATATAAAATATTACATGTCGTATTTTAAGATAACTATGGGCAAGATAGGGGGTGGTGAGTTAATTCTCACTCTGTCACTACACGGAGTATATGTATTTAGGTGCTGCCTTAGTTATTCCAAATCATCATCATCATTATCTTGTTCTTATCTTTACTAGGTGTTGACGCAATAAGTACTGATCTTTCATTGTACATCGCAAAAGTTATTGGCAGTAGTTTTATGAGCGGCCGTCGACCTGTCGTCAATCCTTCTTGGGAATGTTATTGTTGACTAGATGGCGGAATTGACCTAAGTCGATATAAAGCACTTTAGTGTCGTCTTTTACAACATCTACGAGCAAAGTAAGGCTTGGTAGGATACATAGCCGCTAACACATAGCAAATTAGTTGTTACAAATGTAATTTTAAATTATAATTAATGTCAAAAATATATCTTTTTTTTTTAAATTCACCTCAATGTTATGTAATTTATATATCGTTAGCTGTTACTTAAAATATAAATATCTTTTGTGAAAAAGGAGCATTTAGTGTCAATTAAAATGACTATTCAAAAACTTTAAATTGTTTTCCTAAATAATTATCTATGAATGTTTTTTTTTAAAGACACCAACCCTTTTTTTTTTTTTTTTCGCAAGGTGGGACCATGTATGTGGTCGCCTCCCGGAAAATCAGCCCAGGGCGACGGAAGAGGCGGCGCGCAACCCCATGGACCCACCCTGCAAACACCTCTCTTCGCCGTGCGAGCGGACCACCGGTAAAAGACACCAACTCCGGACTAAGGAAATAATCTTTTTATTGCGGGTGATTTCACAAACATATGTTTAACGCAGACAAATTACACCCAGACTCAGAACAACAGTTTGCGGATCGCACAAAGTACTGTCCTGCGTAGGAATCGAACCCATGAAACTGGTACGGCACGTCGGTGAACCACTACGCCATCTGTGCAGTTTATATTAACCGTATCAATATCAGATATTTTTACTTCTATAATAATTATAATGTAATAATAGCTGTGTAGTAGCTGCTTCAAATACTACCAACCCTTTTTTTTTTTTTTATTTTTTTATTTTTATTGGTGGGCTATGGGTGCGTCTCGCCCCGCTGAATCGGTCCGGGGTGACGGCAAGGCGGCGCGTGACCCCATAGACCCACCGTAAAACCTTCTCTCTTCGCCGTGCGAGCGGACCACCGGTACTCGATTTTAACTTCGGTGGCCCGCCCGGCGGTTTACCCTCGCGGGTTCCTCTCGTCGACGCCCCGACAGATTTCGCCGTCGGGGCGTCGCCCTCACGCGGTGGCCTCACGTCGGGTGACCGGACAATTCCCCGGTCCGATCACCCGAGGCCTCGGTTAGGGCGGCATCAGGCGCAGGTATTCGCGCCTGCGCCGCCCCGGCCGCTGACGGCGGCCCGGGTCGCGGGACTCCTCCCGGACTCGTTCCGCCGCCTCCTTCTGCGAGATGACAGCCTCGCAGAAGGCGGCGACCGCGTCCCAGTTCCTGACGCTGTCGACCATCGCTCTCGCGACAGCCGGCAGCGCCAGGTCGGCACCGATAACAGCGACGAGGTCACGGCGCTGCCGGTCAAAGCCCGGACACGCCTCTAGCGTGTGTTGCGCCGTGTCCTCGTCACTGCTGCAATGGTGGCAGAACGAAGTCCACTCCCTATGTGCGACCGTGTGCAGGTACGAGCCGAAGCATCCGTGCCCCGACAACACCTGCACCAGTCGAAAGGAGAGGACTCCGTGCCGCCGCTCCATCCACTCCGTCAGTACGGGCCGGAGAGCCTCGACGGTGACGACACCGTGTCTAGGCCTCTCCAGCCGCGTAGCCCAACGGGCGATGACGTCTCGGCGGGCGTCCTCGCGCCAGGTGGCTATCTCACTCAGCGATGGGGAGCCACCTTCGTCGCGCAGTGAGGTCACCCGCCGGTAGAGGTCGGAGAGCATCTCCGCCTCTAGGTCCCACGGGGGTGTCCCGGCCATTAGGCATGCCGCCTCGGTCGATACCGTGCGGTACCCGCGAATGGCTCTGACCGCCATGACTCTCTGGGGTCTCCACAGAACAGCCCTGAGCTGGACGTTCAGAGCCCTCGCCCACACGGGTGCGCCGTACATGGCCATAGAACGGATCACCCCCGCATACAGCCGTGGGCCCTCGAAGCTGGGTCCGCCCACGTTCGGCATGAGCTGCCGCCTCAGGTACAAGGGCACCCCATGAAATCGGAGCGCCTCCCTGATGTAGCTGAATGGCAGACTATTGAATGCGTTGGCGATGTCCAGCGACACCGCCAACAGCACTCCCCCGCCGGTGACAGCCTCCGCGGCCGTCTGCCTCAGTCGTAGCAGGGCCCCGATGGTCGAACGCCCCCTTCTAAAACCGAATTGAGCGTCCGACAGATCGGACCCCACCTCCTCCAGGTGCTGGACGATGCTGGCAGCGAGGATGCGCTCCAGCAGCTTACCCACATCGTCGAGGAGCACGATGGGCCTGTAGGCCGACGGCGAATCCGGGGGCCGTCACGGCTTTGGCAGGAGAACCAACCTCCCCTCCTTCCAGCACTCAGGGAACCGTCCAGACGCCAAACAAGCGTTGTACAGTTGCCTGAGGCGAGGCTCGAAATACTACCAACCCTTGGGTGTCGTAAAAGACGACTAAGAAACTTATAACGACCTAGGCCAACTCCATCTGATGCCGTTTGATCAACAATCACATTCCCAAGGAGTGTTGACGTCCGGCAGGCGGCCGGTCATAAAATTATTGGCAATAACTTTTACAATATGTATTATGAAAGAAGAGTACATATTGTATCGATCCCGAGTAATTGGGATAAGAGTAGGTGAATGATGAATAATTATAATAACCTTGACCCTTGCACTTTCCTCTTCTTGGCATACAGAATTTACTTTCTTCACAAAGAAAGGCAAATTGCTCTACTTACTTATATTCCTTAGTTAGAGGTTTTAATTTTGGGGAATTTGTCTGGCATGTTTAAAATGAAAATAAAATTACATAGAAATTTGTTGGTACATACCTAATCTCAGATGGTGGTCTGTAGGCTCCACTGGTAACGTAGACCTCGGAGCCCGAGTCTCCTACTCTAGGAGAACCGTTAGTGTGGGGATGCCGTCGAGTGTTTCTATGCTCTCCAGATGGTGATCTCGTTCGTTCATCCATCGTCTGAAACAGAGACACATGATAATATCAGTAAATGTTAACAATGGAACAAATAATAGAACAATGTTAATGTACATTTAAGTTATTATCCGTGTGGTGACGGAGTAAGAATACAATTCACCAACACCTATCTTACCCGTGGGTGATCGTAAGAGACGACTAAGGAATATAAAATGTATATAACATATGTGCAAGAGAAAGAAAACTCGAAATAAAACCCTATGCCAACACGTCTGACCAGCGCGGTGTAGTAGGTTAATTTCTCTCCCATTATGGAGGAAGCCCAACAGTGGGACATATATGGGCTGTGATGATGATGATGATGATTTATATGATTAATAATTTTAATAAAATAATTTATAGTTTTAAAGTATGTTATTTTAAGATTGCAAAAGGAAAACAAAAAATGTAAAAAGTTTGGATGTACAGTTAATAAAAAAAAACCATTTAAAATTTTTGACACTTCAAAATTTTCACGCTTGTAAAAAATGACCGCCCTACGTTCCGGATCTTACGGGCCTAAGCCTAAATCCGTCATTAATTTAACTATATTAAAATCTATTGTATCTTCATTGCGTAAATATAAATGAGTATTATGAGTTGAAATAATATCTAGCAATAGTATGTGCTTTATCAACGCTTTTACTTTCGCTGTCAACATATCCCATTCGCGATAATTGGTCTATTGTATAGCCATGTAATGTGCAGACATTATTCTTACTATAATTGCGTAGTTACATAGGTTTTTATTTTAATTTTAATTAATTAATTAATTAATTATTTCACATGTGTTCATATTCTATGAAAATATTTATTAAGAATACGCATATTTTTATTTCGTAATGTTACTAGATTATTAGTCTATGTCTATTCATAGTTAGATCGACTTTCATCCATCTCTTCATAAGCATCTTGTGAAATTAAAAAAGATCCTTTTTTTTTCACATAAAACATGTTAAAGATATGGGGTTGCCATAAAAATATTCTGATGTTTATACAACCATATATGAAATAAAACTTTCTTTAAGGTTCTACCGTGAACCATGATCGCTGAAAAATCTTCGAAGCGTTGAGTAAGTAAAAATCAAATACGAACGCGAAAATATTCCTAAAAATATTACTTAATTATATAAAATTTCGATACTTAAACTTTATTACTTAAATGCGTTATTTAAATTTTAAACATTTCGCTATCTATATTCATTTATTCCAATTTGAATTTTCCGACTTTGATGACGCAATGAATTAATATTTTTGATTATAATGATGGTTTTTAATTTTCATTACTTAATCAAGTTGTTTAATTTTCATACATATCTCAAGTCAATATCCTAAATATCTCAATTCCCTTTGCTATCTTCAGTTAATTCGATTTCCTTTTTTAGCTTTGACGGCCTGATAAATTAGTATTTGTTACTCTACTCATCATTCACCTGCTCTTCTACCAATTACTTGGGGTGGACGTAATATGTACTCGTACATATTGCAAAAGTTATTGACAATTGTTTTTTTTTTTTTTTTCCAAACACTCGTATGTTTGGGCTACTATCTCCCCTGACATGATCAGGGACCTTGTTTAGATTTGATTATATTAGATTTACAATTTACAAGTTGAAAAGAACAGAAAGTACAAACACTAAAGTACATACAGAACATAACTATTAGATTAAGGTTAAACTATTAGAAAAGTAGAATACAGGAAATTAAAACTAGATAATGAGGGAGTAATTAACTATTATTATTATTATTTATATATATATATATATATATATATATATATATATATATATATATATATATATATATATATCTTGTTTTTTATTTTTACTTCTTCTTTTTTTTTTTTAATTTTTTTTTTTTTTTTATATACATTTTTATTTTTAAATAATAATATATGAAGAATTTATAAATACTGTTATTTAAAGTAATAAATAAACAGAAAGTACAAACACATACGTACGCAGAAAACAAGAATTTCATAATAAGGAATAATATAAATTTGAAGTTAGAAAAATAAACAGAGAGTTTTTTTATTAAAATTAAAGAAAGTAAAAAGAAATAAGACTAAAGATATGAGGTAGAAATAGAAGAAAATAAAGAAGTGATAGAAAGTTTACAACTTTTTTATACTAGTGCCATCTGTATATAAGACCTAACTTATCCTAACATAATGTGGTGGTGTAATGATGCGATGTGTAAGTGTATGGATGTGTTATTTTGTTCTGTTTCTTTTGATGGCAATGTTTGACAATTGTTTTATGATCGCCCGCCTGCCTGACGTCAATCCTCTTTGGGAATGTAATCGGCACCAAACGACAACAGGTAAAGTTAGCCCAGCTCAATATAAAACTCTTATCCCTTCGTCTGTTAAGCGTCCCACTACAGGACACGGTAAAAAGCGCCTCATCTGTGGAGCGTCCTGTGACAGGACTCGCCATACGTGCGCAACCGATGTTTATTCACAAGCCTAATTTAACAAGTAATGCAATTCTCACTCTTTCGCACTTATTAAAAATCGCTTCAGAATGAAAGGGCTCTCCCTCTTACATATACTTTAGTACAAGTGTGGTACAAAACATGTTAAATGAGACCCACTTAAGTGACATTTGAAGAGGGGCTTTTTTTAATCAAAATAAAAAAAACAGGTGTAGTATACAAAAAATGTATTGAAACATATGCCATTTGGTTTATATTTTATTATTTATGTAAGTTTGTACAAATATATATATAATATTATATCCAGCAAGCGTTTTATTTTTATTTAATCGGAAAATAAAAGTTAAGTTTAGGTAACCCATTTTGTATCTCATAGAACGGTCGCAATGCTATTCAAAGTCAAAAATGTAGTGTAAGGAATTACATAGAAATATCTTTTATTGATAAAATTAATCAGAGTTATTCAAAATTTCAATTAGGTTTGGAGAAAATCAGAATTTTCTTAACCAATGTTACAAAAAAATATGCTGTAACCCCGGTCTGTGGAGAGTCCTGTAGTGGGATCCACAGATGAGGCGGAGATGTCATTTTTATAGTTAACAGACGAGTGGTTATCGTCTTTTACGACATCCACGAGCAAAGTAAAGCTTGGTAGTATTCGTATCAGCTACCACACAGCTTTTGTTACTCTACGAAAACTATATTGTATATAAAAACACAAAATAAATATCAGCGAATCCTGTTTAGAAATCGAACCACGTCATCTATTCAGTGATTATTTAAAATTAATTCAGTTAAATAAGCAACACCCGGAACTTACAACAGATAAAAAGCATTATTTAAACCAGAATTGTTTGTAATTGCTCTGTTTCGTTTAGAATTAAAAACAGAAATGCGTTTTGCACTTAGATCAATAACGTTGTAAAACGTTAAATCAATCAATGTCACATTAAATCTCACTATACATTTTTATTGCCACTTAATTCACTATTATTCATTTACACGTTTCGTATACTGAACAATACGAAGTGAAAATATCTAACAATTGACTTAGAGCTTTGCAGAAATTCGTATTTTCCGTGTGGTGACGGAGTGAGAATACTATTCACCACTCCCTATCTTACACATGGGTGAAAGTAAGAGACGACTAAGGGATATAAAACGCATATAACATCTATGCAAGAAAAGGAAAACTCGAAACAAAACCTTATACCAACACGTCTGACCAGCGCGGTATAGTTAGTTAATTTCCCTCCCATTACAAAGGAGGCCTAAGCCCAACAAGTCCCACTGTTTATGGTCTGTGATGAGAAATTCGTGTATCAAAAGAATAGAAGAAAGAAAGAAAACTATTTCATTTGGAACCTCACATTTTGCTTAAGCTATATATAAAATGATAAATAATGTGCAATGTGCATGAGGGTAAAATATTCAATAGTCGAAGGACCACGCTATGGACCTATCCGTCCGGGGTAGTACCACACTCTCGCAGAAAATCGACGCCTGAGCTGTGGCAATATAATGCTGTGCTTCGTTCGGTGCGCGAGAGAGCCGGTAGCCCATTTTTCGGGGTGGGTTTGGGATTATTGATAGCAGCGGCCTATCTGTACCTTTGGTATTGCAAGGGTCTATGGGTGGCAGTAACACTTACCACCAGGTGTGTTGCTTGCTCATTTACCACCAAGAGAAATAAAAAAAAATATGGTATCTGTCTGACCTAAGCTGCTGAGGCAACCTTCCAATGATGTCACTTATATGAAATTAATGTCCCACCCATGCTGTGTTAATAAAGGGCTATGCGGGATACAAGAATAATAAATTTACATTACTCTAACAATTATGAGATGTACATACATATACATACATACACACATAAACATATTTATATATATAAAAGAAAGTTGTGTTAGTTACAACACTTATAACTCGAGAATGGCTAGACCAATTTTATTGATTTTTATTTTTTTGAGTTTGTCTTCGGCGGGAATAGGATATAGGATATTAAAATATGATATTAATAAACAAAAAAAGATCATTAAAAAAACATCAGTTCTAAACGTTCATTTGTTGATGATGTAACAAAACGCAACTGACAGCTCACGTAAAGGTTTGTTTGGAAAATACCGCGAAAAGTAAGTGTTCGTTTTTTGCGAGTGTTACGAATTATACGAATATTGCTATAATAAATCATATTGTGTCTATATTGTCATCAACAATGCCACGACCAATATGATAATAAAAATAATAACTTAATAATTTTGAATTAATCGAAATCTATCTACTCATTCTTTAACTGTTAGGTGGAACGAAGTGTGCGGGGTCAGCTAGTATAATATATAAATATGCACATATACAGAATAGCGGTTATAACTGAAGATATCTTTGTAATCTTCCAAAACTATTATCTTCCTGCTTTAATCTCTATTACTTAGGTTTAATGCAATGAGTACATATATGCGGCTCGCAACCCTTCACTCTCGTTCTTAATAAGGGCGAAAAGCGGTCTACGGAGTGACATTTTTGCCACGCTTAATGTAGCAGGAGAAATGAAAGAGTGAAGAAAATGCGATGTCTAATTCTTACCAAAGTTTTTTTTTCTGTACGATCTGCTAACCTTCATAGAACTTTTTTCGCTCCTGTTTGTTGCATCGTCATATACAAATTGTTTTGATAAAAAATTCATAATATACAATAAGATTTTATTCAAACCAAGGGGTAGTCCAAAATATTGGTAGATTGAAACAAACAAAGTATTCAGCTTAATAATAGTTAATATAAATTATTAATGACATATCTACTATTAAAAAAAAAAGTTCACATTCACGAAAACCATAAAGAACAAAAATAAATTTTAGAATAACAAGTTTAAATCATAACAGCCGGTTTAATCTGTTAGCATTCCTAAAACTTTGACGAAGTTTAATGAGATTATTTTATGGTTCGTAAGCCCTCGTTGTAAATTATTTAATGGCTGGCAATGTTTCTTCTACGCAGTTTTGTACGCAGTGTGTTTTGTGTATGATTTTTACACCATTTATGCAGCACATAACGCAGTGGTATGCCAAGAAGAGATAGTTTATAGTTTTTAGGCCCTATGATTTATGATGGTGTTCTTGCAAACATGAGGTGATCTTTTTATAATAATATGAAAACCACGTCATTGTTCTCTTGTCTTACATACTCTTCCTACCCATGACTGGATGATAGGATGACTCACTTTTTGGCATTACTCCTGGTCATCATTAAGAATATGTCCTATTTTTATTACTTCGGAATGTTTGGCAATGTTTGGCTACAAATACAACCAACTCTTACTTTGCTCGTGGATCTCGTAAAAGACGTTTAAGAGCCTATAACGACCTGGGCCAACTCCATCTGATGCCGTTTGGTCAACAATTGCCTTCCCAAGGAGGGTTGACGTCTGGCAGGCGGGCGTTCATAAAACTATTGTCAATAACTTTTGTAATATGTACTATGAAAAAAGAGTACATATTGTATCGACCCTAAGTAATTGGGATAAGAGTAGGAGAATGATGATGGAATGTTTGGCATTTATAAAAAGAAAACTAACAAAAAATCCGGTCAGCTCAATTGTTTGAATTTAATAGAAAAATAGGTACATTACTGTCAATAAAACGCTACAAAAAGATTAATACATAAATTAATGTGAGATCCTTATGTACGTAAATTAATTACTTTATAATAAATTGTTCAATTTGATTTAATCAGCCAAAGCATTAATGAAACGGCTACGAAAATAAATGAAAGTATTTTGATATACCTACTGAAAATAGTTTTATTACTGGTGTAGATTTATATTTCTGTACGTCAGACCATTTAAATTAAAAACGGTTACAAGCATCTGCAGAGAACTCGTGGCTATGGTATAAATAATCGTATCTATGGTAATAAATTATTTTTACACACACACACACACAAATATATATATATATATATATATATATATATATATATATATATATATATATATATATATATATATATATATATATATATATGTTTTTCTGGGAAATGGGCAATACTTTAGTTCATTGGCCAACCCGCCTGTGAAGCGATAATGGCAATAACCAATGAATTTGTCAAGTGGCATTCTATGGAAGTGGCCTACGAAAAGCAGTGAATTGTGAACGGCCAAATGATGATGATGATGATAAAGATATGTATATATCGAAATATTGTGACACAATTCAGAAGTGTTAAAATAATGGGAGAAAATGAAAGAGACTAAAAGACTTTTTATTTTTAATCTTTGGTTAAATTCAGAAGTCAAAAATACTATAAAATAATTTTTAATCCTGGGTTAAACCAGCTGCTGAACTCATTTCTCCATATTATGACGATGTAGGTATAATATCACAATACGGCCCTTTGTTATATGTTTCGTAAATGATAATTAAGATATTTAACCAGCTAACATCACTGCAAGAAAAAGGAAAAGCCGAAATAAAAATTCTATACCAACCCGTTTAACCACTACTTGGGGAGCAGTAGCTCAATTTTCCTCCTATTGTTGAATATACTAGTACTCACTGGCATCTGATATTTACGCAAGCAAGGATTGACAATAATAAATAAAATAATAAAAAAAAGTGTGTGTCAGCTCCGACGCACGACTGGAGTTTACTCCTTAAGTACGATTATCAAAACAGGCGCAAAAAAAGCTCATTTGACTAAAAATAATATATATATATATATATATATATATATATATATATATATATATATATATATATATATATATATATATATATATATTTATTTGCATTTATTAAAACTGTTCAGTGAAGTATTATCTCACGTCAGAAAGTGAAAGGTGCGCAGAATAGGTTGCCACCAAAACGTAACAAGGTCATTCAATCACTAGATTTACTCCTCAAATTTTCTCATACCGGGCGCCTTATATTAAAATCGATTTTTAAGGAGTAAACCAAAAAAAAACGACTTCAACTAGTAACCAGTGGACTAAATTAAAATAGGACTAAACGAGAAGCACTAGCTTTACAAATAAAAAAACTATGTGTGTGTACAAAGTACACATATCAGAATTGAAACCTTGGCAAACTATTTTTTAAATCTATTTTACATACATCAAACAATAGCATGTACTATCTCTCTCTCTCTCTCTCTCCCTCTCTCTTTCTCTCTCTTTATATCCCTTAGTCGTCTCGTACGAGTAGTACGAATAGTATTCTTACTCCGTCACCACACGGATATCAAAATCAAATAAAAACGCCATAAAATCTGTAAAAAGAGACTAGTGCTTCTATGGCAGGACATAGATGGATTGCCTTATTACATTTAGACTTAAAATATAAACGCTTCGTATAAAGTTCTGAAATATCCAAAAGTTTACGCACACATAAATAATAAATAGAAACACAAAGGAAATTTTCATTTTAAAAATACTGACGTCATATGCACGTGTGTTTATTAGTATTGTCTAAATAAGACGTAAATAAAGTATGTAAAAACATATTTGTTTGCATCAATGTGTTAAAACGGTCCTCCATTGTTTGTTTCGTGTTGAGCCCACGCTTTCTGCCGTCACTCGAAAATATACGTGTCTAAGTTAATAAGAGAGAACTTTTTATAGAAGAAAATACTTTGCGATATATAATATATAGCGCGGGCAGAAGCTAGTACTAAGTACTATATATAATTTATATATAGTACTAGCTTCTGCCCGCGGTTTCACCCGCGTAAAAGGTTACTTTCCTAAAGTTTTTCATCCCCTATTTTTATTTTACCCCCTAAGAGTAAATTTTTTTTCGAAAATTTAATGTCATATTTATTTATTTATGTATATCTAATCAATAGCCTAAAAATAAGTTTCAGGCTTCTGGCTTTAAAAATTACGATAATTCCTTACAACTTTTCATCCTCCTTTACAATCCATTTTTTAGATTAAAAAGTAGCCTATATCCTTTATCAGGATCTAGACTATCTGTGTACCAGATTTCATTTAGATCGGTTTAGTAGTTATGGCGTGAAAGAGCGACAGATAGACAGACAGAGTTACTTTCGCATTTATAATATTAGTAAGGATAATTACTTTGCGGCAATAAGTAATTACTTGTTTTTTTATAAAGTGCCGTAACTAAAAGGCCTCTCTGCGGGTGGGAGACTAACGCTTGATTTAGCCACCCGCGGTTAGCGTCTATGTAATCCTAATACTAATTTTATTTTAAAATCAAATTTCTCCATTTTTTGTAATTATTGTTTTTATTTTTAGTTTTACGTTTACATTCCCAAAATGGTTAAATGTTCAGAAATATGGTCACATTTTGCACCTCATTTTAGTCTAATGTAATATAGTATTTATTACTTTTAGCAATCGGCTATTGATTAAATTTTCAATTTGCCCTTAAGAAAGAAAGGAAATAGAAAAGGAAAAAGAACATAAGCATAAGGAATTCTCGAAATGCAACCCATTGCCCATTCTTCTGGGCAGTGTGCGTTAATTCTGTGAACTGAGGCAGCATATACCCAAGAACAGAACTTATATAGGTTGAGAAAAAGATGATTAATTAATTAATTAAATTAAATTTACATAGAACGAACTCCAACAACCCTTTGCCATTGCTCAGATGTCGATTTACTGCGAGATTATGGTACTATGCTGGACTAATCAACTGTAGACAGAAAACTCAACACAGTCCTACCACTACTAATATTTCGAGTTTTCTTTCTCTTGTATAGCTATCCATATCCCCTAGTCGTATTTTACGACACCCACGGGCAAAGAGGGGTTGCTAAATTATATTCTGACTCCATCACAACTCGGCAAATAAAAAATATTAGAAATATAGTCCAAAATTTATTTTACCGTTCATTATCATCATCATTTCCGTGTGGTGACGGAGTAAGAATATTATTCACCACCCCATATCTAACCCGTGGGTGATCGTACGAGACGACTAAGTGATATAAAACGCATATAACATCTATGCGAGAGAAGGAAAACTCGAAACAAAACTCTATACCAATACGTCCGACCAGCGCAGTATAGTAGGTTAATGTCCCTCCCATTACGGAGGAGGCCCGAGCCCAACAGTGGGACATTTATGGGCTGTGATGATGATGATGATAACGGGCAAGAGAAGGGTACTAAATTGTATTCTGACTCCATCACAACTCGGAAAATACAAAATATTATAAATATAGTTCAAAATTAATTTTACCGTTCACCAGGATTCAATTAGATTGTATATTTTGAAGACGTTTTCGACAGTTTTAATCATCAGTTTATTATTACCTTATATGATTTATTTGTTTGTTTTATATTTACGATTCATAAACACGAATCTTTATAACAGAGATGGACACGATATGAACGATGTTTATAACGAATTTCACGACAGTGATTTTATATATTTATGAGGTTAGGAAACGGTTTGTTGTTTCTAAGAAATCTTTGGCTTCTACAGTGCTCTTTCGTGTATATTTAATTGATAATATCTGGATGACCAAACCTAGCTTGGTATTTGTTTGTGGTAAACTTTATTTTGGCAACTTTTTTTAGATATTAAACGGTTATTATAGAGTATCGGATTCAAATAGGTACAAATTATATACTAATTATGTATGTATATCTTTAAATCCTCTTCATAAAATAAGAATATGTATTAGTTAAAAAATTAAATAAAAAAATTTCGTTAAAATAATAAAAAATAAATACATAAAAATACTCAAAGATCGAACCGGGGCTGGATGTGACTGGTTTTCCTAACTCAGCTATTTTGCTCTTGAAGATAGCTGTTAAATTTATACTCATATTCTATTTTTTTAAATTTTTTCATTGGCTGAAAATATTGACAAATTGAGATTTTCTATAAATGAAACCTAGACGAATTTATCGCCTTCGAAACCTTCGAAACCTGCTTTCACACGTTAAAGCTTTGGAGTCATTGCCGAGATTTTGAATATATAGAAATAGAATTGCTTGTTTAAAGATATTAGATTAACGAATACAATTCTTATTCATAATTATGTCATATGCATCCCCCTTTTTTTTGTTTTTTTTCTTTGCGTTGGGCTATGGACGTGGTCGCGCCTCACCAAATCGGTCCGGGTCGACAGAAGAGGCGGCGCGCAACCCCATAGACCTACCCTGCAAACACCTCTGTTTGCCGTGCAAGCGGGCCACCGGTGCCCGATCTTTGTCTTCGGTGGCCATATGCATCCCCCTACTGGAATGTTACAATATAAGATTTACAACTGCGTAATTATCAAAAGAGATTTCTTTTGAGTGTTTTTTTATTATTACCTGTAATGACAGACGACTGAGGTGGCTTTGTGATAGCGTCTACGAATAGTACCTATCTTTACATTGCTTCTGGATGTTTTACAAGGTCAACTTCATCTGATGGCCAGGCATAAAACTATTGCTAAAATTTGTGCAATATATATTATGAAAGAAGTATACATATTGTGTCGATCCCAAGTAATTGGGTCAACAGCATGGTAAGGATAAGTGATAGAAGAGTAAGCAGCTTAATTGATAATATTTGGTAACAACTACTTATGAAATTCGGCGATACTAAGTGTACAGTGTCAAGTCTCTGCCGAAAGTGTAAGGTCAGGACTGGAAGAGAGCGAGTTTGGGCTTCGAATTTCTTCATTCATCGCAGCACGATAGCAGAGTACTGCTATTCAGTTCCTGTGAAGTTATTTACTGAAAACCTTTACGTCTTTTTTTAAAACACCGACGGGAGTGGCAGCGATAATGATTGTATTGTTACTCCGTTACTAGATGAAAAATAAATATCTAGGTATATGTTAAGGTGACCGGGGAATAATCCGTCATGGGCAGAGAGGCTGACCGCGTGAAGGTGACGCCCTGGCCGCGGGCTGGGGCGTCGACGGGGATGGTCCTGACAGCCGAATGGGTAACCCGTCGGGTAAGATAAGATAAGATAAGATAACTTTTATTTGTGAAAACATGTGTAGGTAAGTTCTTAAACAATCTGTAATTAATTGGATTCAACATGTTCTGCCACTATAGGCGTACAAATTGTCATAACATTAATTGACATTAATGATTTACATTTATTATTACATTAGTATTATTTAATATTACAATATCATTCAAATATATACCTTAGAACTTAAAAAGTATGTCTATGTCATGTAACAATTAAAATTAAAAAATAAATGATAACAATAATAGTAAAGTGAAATGTCATATGATCAAATAAATAAAAAAGGTACATTTATATAGCCTTGTCATTCAAAAAATCTTGAACACTGTAATATGTTCTATTGATAAGAAGGTCCTTGACTTTTTGTTTAAAAATACGGGTCGACCATGGATGTCAAGGAAGCTGTACCAGTGGCCGGCCCAATGGCGCTGGGGAGGTATACGCACCACAGGTCGCCCTTCCGTCCCTCCGGACGAGTAGGACGACATGTACCAAAAAAAAAAATATTATACTACAGTTTTTGGCAATATTCTACCAGATGACCAGTACAAGCGCATGCGATTACCGTATTATCTAATGCGCTATTTAAACAAGAGTCTGAGTGGATCTTATGTTCCGTGACACTCTAGATCCACTCGTACCTTCATCGCATTTTCAGTGATTTATAAATTGACTGTCAACTCACCGTGTATTCCGACAGCGTTCTTTCTGATGGCGCCCGATGACTGTCATTCTCGTCCCTCGACGATGCCCTAGGTAAATAACCTCCGGATGAAGGAGAGTCCCCACCAGACCTGTGGGTCGCTACGTAGTGATTATTCTTCACTTTTTGCACCATTTTGTCCAATCACTAGCTCTTAAACATAATCATACACTGCCCGCTGTCGATCACGCACTGTCAACTGACAGTCACTTACTATGCGCTGTTAATTGCTGACACATTTTTTACTGAAGTGAGTCCTTAGCATTTTTTGTTTTTATTTTATTTTATTTGTCGTTGTTTTGTTGTCTTCCTGAAACAAGAAAAAATAATCTATTTGAATAAAATTAATAAAAAATATTTTTATAATAATGCTATGTTTTTATAACTACTTTGTTCTGTAACTTTGATTATATTGTTTTAATAATTATATGATGATGATAGCCGATCGTTTCGACTTGGGTATAAAGGCGGACAAGACAGTTTTTTTATGTATGTATGAGTATGAGTAGGAGATTTTGGGAGTTTTGTTTTTTGTCTAAGTTTGACACTGGATTATGACATGGGAGTTTTGTTTGCATAACTGTCTAGGTGGGCAATACTTAATTAGAAGTCTCCCATATTACATGGGAGGCTGGTGGTCATTTCAAAAAGATAAGAAAAGTTTTGCCAGATTGCTCTAATAGTTTTAGGATGATGACCATAATACCTGTAGATTAATAAATTATTTAGCTAGCAACTTGAATGTAGTTCTTTTTAATCAAGGTATTTTGACTTGCTAAGAACAAAGCGTTGAAAAATGAAGGTCGATTTATATCAACTGTAATTATTAAAATAAAAATGATATAGTTAGAATATAATTGTTTAATGTAGATCATTACTCATAGTTGTATTGTGAAAGTGAGGTTATAGTTTTAATTTTTAATGATCTAAGATCAGAGAATATTTTTTCCTATATTTGCCTACAATTAAATTGATAACTACTATTGACATATTATTTCTAAATGAAAAAAATATACACAAACAAGTTATAAGCTTCAAATTATTAGAAGGGAATGGAGGTCGTATTTTATGCCTTTCTTGGACAACGACGCTTGTTTAGGCCAGATGTGGTAGGACCACTCGGTTGATAGTTTTCTGTCTATAGCCGCGGGCCGGTCCGTCCGGGGTAGTACCACACTCTTGCAGAATATCGACGTCTGAGTAATGGCAATGTGCTATTGCACTTCGTTCGGTGAGCGATAGAGTCGGAAGCCCAACTGGGTGGGTTTGGAGTTTGTATTAGTAGGCAGCGGCCCAACTATACCCTTGGTATTGCAATGGTCATTGGGCGGTAGTAACACTTAACATTTTTTTTTTCGCAATGTGGGACCATGGATGTGGTCGCGCCCCGGCAAATCGGCCCGGGGCGACGGAAGAGGCGGCGCGCAACCCCATGGACCCACCCTGCAAACACCTCTATTCGCCGTGCGAGCGGGCCACCGGTACCCGATCTTTGTCTTCGATGGCCGCAGTAACACTTACCATAGGGTGCGTTGCTTGCTCGTTTGCCACTATAAGCAATAAAAAAAAAATTAATTAATATCGAAATTGCAACATTGACGTCACAACACCAACGTCTAATAGTGGTGGGGCCACGCTGTTGACAGTTTTCTGTCTACAGCCGCGGGCCGGTACGTCCGGGGTAGTACCACACTCTCGCAGAACATCGACGTCTGAGCAATGAATCGTATGTTGTTGCGCTTCGTTCAGTGAGTGAGAGCCGGGATCTCAATTTTCTGGGTTAGTTTGTTTTTTTATTTAAAAATACCTTACAAATAAAATAAATTTGTCTTTGATTTGTGAGAAAATTATTAATTCTGGCGATTCTAATTAGGATAATAATATAATCTTATCTAATTACTGTATTGTCATCGATCCTTTATATATCCTTTATAAGCTGCACGTTATAACAAGTTCTGTTAAAATTTAAAGTACGTTACAATCGATTTCAAAGGACTCGGTTACAAACAAAAAAAACAGGAGAAACTAATAAAAGCATGTTAAAATTTGCAAAACATATAAAATAAATATAGTAGATACAGAAGAATATAAACACGGCGTACGTTCATGAGGCTATCACTGATAAATTATATTTGCGATTGAAAATAGATATTTTTATATCAGATCCATCACTTTTATATCAGAATGGTATGTATTTTAGTTCGTACTTATTTCTTAATGGGTACATATATACGCCTTCCTCTTTGGACCTTACCAAAAAGTCTTTCTATTTATGTGTAAGGTTAAATCGTTTTGAAGTTATTCATTCCACCCTGTTTTTATTTCTCCTCTTTTTGTCATTACACGTAAAACACTGTTAATTCATATTCTATATTATACACTTTAGCACTTTTTATGTATTACACAATATAATCCATCAGCCTATTGAAGTTTAATCCTGGAGATGAATTTCCACAATTAGGGGATAATGTCATAATTGTCACGCTTAGCAAGTGGATTGGTGATCGCATTTAGACTTATGAGTTTTATAGGAGAGCGTTGTTTACCACTTCCTTTAACTAATTTGTCAATTCCAACAAAAAAATATGAGCTGACATATTGTATTTATTAAACCATTTACCATACTGAGCTGCACAAAATGCCATCAAAAATAACACATTGAAATAACTTCTTTTTTTTTTCGTATTGGCAATCAGCTACTTTACGGAGCATTTTTGCCAGTGTCGAGTTACAACTTTCTTCACGTTTTTAATATTTTCATATTAGTCATTGTCAGTCAGTAAGTCAAGTCGTCACCATCAACAATGCTATGGCCATAATGGTAAATTTTGGGAATTTCGATTTAAAACGAAAACGTTGTAAAGCACTTTTATATCACTTTCACTACATCCCAGCATTTCCATCACATCACATTACATAAAATGCCATCAAAATTATCTAATATAACACGTTAAAACACTTAGATGTCGAATATAATAGAAGAGCACCACATAACGTTTTCAGATTCCCGCCAAAAGTCCATTGAAATAACATTGGTATGACATATTTTCATTCCCAGCAAAATTCATAGGACCGTCATTGTATGATACAGTGTAGTAGAAAGACTCCTTTATTTAAAAAGCTTTAATTCAATAAAAATGCCATTAGTTCAATTTCATCTTTATTACCGTTATTTAAAACAAAAACAAGTACATATGGATTTTATAAATATCTTCTTATGCATAGTATATGTAAACGAAATCGAAGCGTTTAGACGACCTTGAACGTATTAGTACAGCTAGCGATATTACATTCTACTACTCAGAAAATAGAGATTAATATACAATAAAACGTATGTGATTTAAATTATTGCACGTGAAACAATGGCATGCCAATCTTAGGCGATTAATGACGCAATCGAGAAACGAGTGCGCAGGTATCGATTTTTATCGATATACTTGTTGAATTGCATGTAATATTGGTGGTTTTACGATAACATCGATTTTTATAACCGAGTGAACGTAATTTTATAAATAAAAAAATGGTTCCTGCTATTGAAAAATGTTGCCTTCGATTTTAATGATATAATAATACACCTATTGGGCATTTTTTTTCTTATCTTTTGACAAGGCATTTTTTTTAAGACACATTAATATTTGATTAATCTGTGAACAAATGTTAATGAGTCTTAAAAAAATTGCTCAGACTTTAAGCGGGAATCTAAAGAATTCATGTGTTGGTCTTGTATTATATTCGAGCGAAGGAACTGCTGAGATGTAGTGAATATGATATAAAAGTGATTTACAACGTTTTCGTTTTCCATTAAAATTCTCAGAGGATACCATTAAAAGAGTGGACATAGCACTGTTGATGGCGACGACTTACCGACGGACTATCGCTAACATGAAGAGGCTAAAGACGTAAATAAAATTATGACTCGATACTGGCAAAAATGGCTCGTAATGTAATGATTGCCAATACGAAAAAAAAAGAAGAAAAAGAAAAATCGCTCTATATTAACTGTCAAAAGTAAATAGTAAGATTTCCTGATATATTGTTTAATAAATAATAAGTTTTACTGGTTTTTTAATGTATTATTGTAACCTTGTTGTTATGTAGTAAGCAGATACTGTGATACTAATCTTTTCCCCCCGCAAGTTAAAATATATCATATCTGCAAAGAGAAAGAAATCCCTGTCTTTTGGCGGGATTATGAAAGCATGTGCTGGTCTTGTATTATTTAGTGTTTTAACGTATTATATTAAATAATTTTGATACCATTTTATGTAATGTGATAACGAGGAATTGCTAAAGCGTAGTGAATATAAGTGTTTTACAACGTTTTTTCGTTTTTCACAAAATCCCATAAGACACCGTTAACAGTGTGGCCATAGCACTGTAGAAGATGGCAATTTGACTTATTGATGAGTTGGTAGTATTTCTAGCCACCAACACACACACCAAATACTCTTAATTCATCACTACAAAGAGGAAATATCTGTATCTGTCACTATTTAATACTGAAATTTCTCAACAAAATTATTGTTTTAATCAACTGTCGAATACAATACGCATTGTTATAGTTCAATGAGTAGCTGTGATGCTTGAATGAACATGTCTTAGTGAATGCGATGTTAATTTATTTGATTGGTAGAAATAGGGTGAAGGTTGATTGGGTAACTCTATTTATTTCGCCTTTTTTTATTGTTTATGGTGGCATGGCTCACCTGATGGTAATACTGTCGCTTACAGACCTTTGCAGGAGTTTTGGCGCGAATGTGGAAATGTCATGTCATGCTCTTGTATTATATTCATTTCTTTAGTGTTTTGTGGTGTTATATTGAATAATTTTGCTGGTATTTTATGCAATATGGTACAGTTAAAGTGCTGAAGTGTAGTGAATATGGTATAATAGTGGTTTACGTGTATTTTCATATTTGCCCAAAATTCCCAAAGAAAATCATTGATTAGGTTATCAGCGCCCGATCAATGGCAACGACTTGACTTACTGACAGACAATGACTATTAAGGCTACATAATATGAAGAAATGATGAACAATATATGAAAAATAATTAAATAAGACTTGGCTGTATGAGCTTTGATCCCTTTGCCTGTCCGAATGGATGAACAGAACCAAAAAAAAAAACAGACCTTTGCAACCAGGAATACAGCTAGGATATTACCTAATGACATACAATATTCTATTATTTTTCAAGTTTAGATTTTATAATAAGAATACGTTCAAATTACTGAAATTTTTAGCATTTAATATGCTTAATTATTTATAAATACCCGATACGAAACGAAAAATGATGTCACAAACGGGGTTCGAACCCGCACCTATTGGGAATCCGGCCCAACCGTGCTGCCACTTACACCATTGTGAACTATTTTAGGACATGCAAATTTCGAATCATATTATATCTTACATCTTCAAGGTGACGTATGCCATCTATCGGACAATGTTTACACATTGTATAGACTTAATACTTCAAACTTTACAGTTAGAATTGTATTAAACGATGACACAACCTTGTTATTCAAATTACTGAAATTTTTAGCATTTAATATGCTTAATTATTTATAAATACCCGATACGAAACGAAAAATGATGTCACAAACGGGGTTCGAACCCGCACCTATTGGGAATCCGGCCCAACCGTGCTGCCACTTACACCATTGTGAACTATTTTAGGACATGCAAATTTCGAATCATATTATATCTTACATCTTCAAGGTGACGTATGCCATCTATCGGACAATGTTTACACATTGTATAGACTTAATACTTCAAACTTTACAGTTAGAATTGTATTAAACGATGACACAACCTTGTTATTCAAATTACTGAAATTTTTAGCATTTAATATGCTTAATTATTTATAAATACCCGATACGAAACGAAAAATGATGTCACAAACGGGGTTCGAACCCGCACCTATTGGGAATCCGGCCCAACCGTGCTGCCACTTACACCATTGTGAACTATTTTAGGACATGCAAATTTCGAATCATATTATATCTTACATCTTCAAGGTGACGTATGCCATCTATCGGACAATGTTTACACATTGTATAGACTTAATACTTCAAACTTTACAGTTAGAATTGTATTAAACGATGACACAACCTTGTTATTCAAATTACTGAAATTTTTAGCATTTAATATGCTTAATTATTTATAAATACCCGATACGAAACGAAAAATGATGTCACAAACGGGGTTCGAACCCGCACCTATTGGGAATCCGGCCCAACCGTGCTGCCACTTACACCATTGTGAACTATTTTAGGACATGCAAATTTCGAATCATATTATATCTTACATCTTCAAGGTGACGTATGCCATCTATCGGACAATGTTTACACATTGTATAGACTTAATACTTCAAACTTTACAGTTAGAATTGTATTAAACGATGACACAACCTTGTTATTCAAATTACTGAAATTTTTAGCATTTAATATGCTTAATTATTTATAAATACCCGATACGAAACGAAAAATGATGTCACAAACGGGGTTCGATCCCAATAGGTGCGGGTTCGAACCCCGTTTGTGACATCATTTTTCGTTTCGTATCGGGTATTTATAAATAATTAAGCATATTAAATGCTAAAAATTTCAGTAATTTGAATAACAAGGTTGTGTCATCGTTTAATACAATTCTAACTGTAAAGTTTGAAGTATTAAGTCTATACAATGTGTAAACATTGTCCGATAGATGGCATACGTCACCTTGAAGATGTAAGATATAATATGATTCGAAATTTGCATGTCCTAAAATAGTTCACAATGGTGTAAGTGGCAGCACGGTTGGGCCGGATTCCCAATAGGTGCGGGTTCGAACCCCGTTTGTGACATCATTTTTCGTTTCGTATCGGGTATTTATAAATAATTAAGCATATTAAATGCTAAAAATTTCAGTAATTTGAATAACAAGGTTGTGTCATCGTTTAATACAATTCTAACTGTAAAGTTTGAAGTATTAAGTCTATACAATGTGTAAACATTGTCCGATAGATGGCATACGTCACCTTGAAGATGTAAGATATAATATGATTCGAAATTTGCATGTCCTAAAATAGTTCACAATGGTGTAAGTGGCAGCACGGTTGGGCCGGATTCCCAATAGGTGCGGGTTCGAACCCCGTTTGTGACATCATTTTTCGTTTCGTATCGGGTATTTATAAATAATTAAGCATATTAAATGCTAAAAATTTCAGTAATTTGAATAACAAGGTTGTGTCATCGTTTAATACAATTCTAACTGTAAAGTTTGAAGTATTAAGTCTATACAATGTGTAAACATTGTCCGATAGATGGCATACGTCACCTTGAAGATGTAAGATATAATATGATTCGAAATTTGCATGTCCTAAAATAGTTCACAATGGTGTAAGTGGCAGCACGGTTGGGCCGGATTCCCAATAGGTGCGGGTTCGAACCCCGTTTGTGACATCATTTTTCGTTTCGTATCGGGTATTTATAAGAATACGTATTAGCGTTATACCTGTATGTTGGTAGCTATGAGTGCTACCAACCTTTACAACTCGAGTGTAGTAAAATACGGTTTCATTAAGGCATTTTTTTTTGCGGTGGACTATATAGGTGATCACGCCCTGCTAAATCGGTCCAGGGCGACAGAAGAGGCGGCGCTCGACCCCATAGACCCACCCTGCAAAGCGCCTCTCCTCATCGTACAAGCGGGCCACCAGTACCCGGATTTTTGTCTTCGGTGACCGGTTTCATTAAGGCTTAAGTCAACTTTATTTGATACCGTCTGATCAATAATTACATCCCCAAGCAGGGTTGACGTCAGACAAGCGGGCGCTCATGAAACACACACAATGGAATGGAAAAGGAGTACATATTACGTTGACTGCTAGTAATTGGGATCGAAGACCAGTTTGTTCGCTATATATATCATCATCATCATCACAGCCCATATATGTTCCGCTGTTGGGCTCCCGCCTCCTCCGTAATGGAAGGGAAATTAACCTACTATACCGCGCTGGTTAGACACGTGTTGGTATATATATATATATATATATATATATATATCAGCAGGACATTATTTTTTCGGTAGGATATTATTATCCTGCTCATAATATTAATTCATGCATTTACATTTTTGCGTTGTTTTATTTTCTTAGAACATCGATCAAAACATTGCTTTTCTCGTAAAATCATTCACTGAATTTGATTCTATTTATTTATATTAATATATTCTAAACTTAATGTTGATTTTTATTTAATATATGTGAAGTGCCTTTTGTATGAACTACATAATATAATTATTATGCTTCGAATGGAGGTTTTAGGTTCTGGTCCGGGTCAGGCAATAGCAATGGTCTATTGTTAGACTAACAGAAATATTTCTTTCATTGAACCAATGTGGTACAAGTCAAAGGAGTACAATATAATATTAACATTCTTATATTATGTGAATGGTGTATTACCATCTATATCCAACTTTCTTTATTACCAGAATTATTTTCAGGCTTTTCCTGCACCGGATTAATGATGTAGATAATGATTGGCTTAAGTTAGTTACCTTAATAGAATACAAGGTATAGGATTGTCGTAATTTCTTTGCCATTTCATAGAGTACATCTTTCTGATTTCACATTGAGAATGAAATTAATCTACAACCAGTAAGTAAGTAAGATGTGCTGTGTGGTAGCGGCTACGAATACTACCAACCCTTACTTTTCTCGTGGATGTCGTAAAAGACGACTAAGAGTCTTGTAACGACCTGGTCCAACTCCATCTGATGTCATTTGGTGAACAATTACATTCACAAGGAGGGTTGACGTCTGGCAGGCGGCTGGTCATAAAACTATTGCCAATAACTTTTACAATATGTACTATGACAGAAGAGTACATATTGTATCGATATATATGTATGTATCGATATGATCGATTGTATCGATATGTGTGTATGATACCCAAACATTCCCAAGGAGCTTTGACGTCAGGCAGACGGCTGGTCATAAAACCGAGCGAATAACTTTTGCAATATATACGAGTACACATTGGGTCGACACCAAGTAATTGGGATAAGAGCAGGCGAATAATATCTGTATATGTTTTTCTATATTATATAATATACAACATTTTACATGTTATATTTCTGAAAGACGACAGAGTAAGACATTTTTCCTTTCGGTGTTCGTAAAAGACGACGAAAGATACCATTTGACCAAATGTTTATATAGGAACTTGAAATTCTGTTTTTGGTTTAAGAGTTAGTAGCTTGTACCAAGAGTTAAAAGGGTATTTTCAACGACCTATTGTATTTCTACGTAGTGCTTCGGTCAGGCAAGTGCTGTGAACGAACTCAGCCATTACATTCTGTTTCTTCTTAAAGATACTGTTATTCTGATGGGAAATTACCAGATTTTCTTTTCTTTGCATGATCATAGTGCTTGCTAAGAGTTTTATATTTACCTGGATTAACTTCATCTCATGCCGTTTGGTCAACTATTATATTCCCGAGGAGGATTGACTTCAGGCAGACGGTCGGTTATAAAAATAAAGCTAATAACTTATGCAAAATGTACAATGAAAGTGGTTACAACTCGAGTGATTGGGATAAGAACAGAAAAACGACGACGAGACGTGGTATTTATATTTCATCTTCTGCCAAAAGCTCTTATCCCAAAAATGTTTATTAGTTTTTAAACTATATTATTTTTATGACTATAATTTTATATAAAACCATTTATAAACTGAAAAAGAGTACATACATTGAACTTTGACTTGCAGTCATATGTTCTTCTTCCTTTTGTATTGGCAATCGGCTATTAATATGAAGCCATTTTTGCCTTATATACATTTGAGTTATAATTTTCTTGACAAATTATAAGTTTTTTCTTAGTAGTCATTATCCGTCAGTAAGTCAAATTGTCACCTTCAACAATGATATGGTAGATATCCACACTGTTAATAGTATATTCTTGGAATATTAGTAAAAAATATCTGTAAAGCACTTTTATATCATATTCACTATAAACCAGCAGTTTCTTCGCATCACAATACATAAAATGTCATCAAAATTATTGAAACACTAATACTCCAAGCGCCGTAGCAAAAAAAGTAGGTTTGTAATGCAACGTACGGGACCTGCTATTTTTTTTTGGGAATATGTTCAAGGTCGTCCCCTGAATGTAAATCCAAGTTGGCGCGGCGGGGGAGGGTTCACTTCAGCCGCCATCTTGGAAAACACGTTTTATTGAATATCTCGCGAACTGCGCATCGTACGACAAAAATTGCAGAGACCATTATTGTAGATAATAATATTTACCATCTTTTTTATTTGAAACTTTTTTTTGTATAACACATAGGTTTTTAATTATAGCGAATCAAACTTTTTACAATATGGTTTTTACTAAATATTTATTTAATGGTCAATGATAAATTAAAAATAATGGTAACTCAATTGTAGAACATGAAATTACCTATAAATTCTATAGGAAACTTTTTCTCGTAGCATTTATAGTTTAAGAGCTATAACGCTGTAAATGAGATTATAATGCTGTATATTCAATTATGTCCCTATAAGTTGTAGTATATATTTCGGGTCGTTCGGAATTTCTCCCTCTTAACATTCCAACAGTATTCAGGTATAAATTCCAACCGTTTTACAAAATCGGAAGTCTCTATTAACTCGCTTCGCTACAAATGCTTCGGGAAATTGGCGAGTAAGACAAGGTTGAATTTATCACTTCTATCTCCAACACAAGATACGGCACGCTACCATTCTTTCAGAGTGTACCACCAGGTTCAAACTTGGCTTGGATTTTATCACGACGCTGAAAAATGGGGTTGGAAGCGAACTGCACAAGGGCTTGAACCAATTCGAACTGCTATGGCGCCTGCACCGTCGAGTTTGTTGCAAATAATATCGTGCAAATGCACCAAAAATTGCGGAGCTGCCTGCGGATGCCGAAAAGCTGTTCTCAAATGTTCAATTATTTGCTCCAATTGCAGCGGCCAAACATGCGACAACGTGCCAGACATATTAGATGCCATCCCAACCGAAGACCTAACCTTTGATTCGTCTCCTTCGGATATGGCGGAGGCAGAAGAGATAGATCCACAAGACGATGAGTGTCTTCCCTCGACATCGAAAAAAATAAGACTCGCACCGTAAAATAATGCGCCACTTTTTGTTTGTGTAAACAAATGTTTTTTCCGTTTTTTTGAAGTAACATTCGTAAAATTCTTTTCATTTTTGTGATTTCGATAACAATTGGAGATACATAATAATAAAAATAATAACTATTACAATTCTTACGATGTAGCGGGATGTACTATTGTTTTTTGCTACATAGACAATCTTTTATGATGATACCGTTTTAAGTAACAATAAAGATCGACAAATCTACAAAAAAATCGACAAAATTAGTTGTTCTCCACATTATTTATAATTTTAATTGATTTGCTGCACAGCTGTATTGACATTTTTTGAACACTTTATGCCATTTTATGCGTTATGAAATGGTTTTCGTATACAGCGAACAATATTGCCACTGATAATGTACGAGGTGCAAGTTTTACTAAGCTGCAGCTCTTAGACTATAAATGCTACGAGAAAAAGTTTTTATAAAATTTATAGGTAATTTCATGCTCTACAATTCAGTTACCATTATTTTTAATTTATCATTGACCATTAAATAAATATTTAGTAAAAACCATATTGTAAAAAGTTTGATTCGCTATAATTAAAAACCTATGCGTTATACAAAAAAAAGTTTCAAATAAAAAAGATGGCAAATATTATTATCTACAATAATGGTCTCTGCAATTTTTGTCGTACGATGCGCAGTTCGCGAGATATTCAATAAAACGTATTTTCCAAGATGGCGCCTGAAGTGAACCCTCCCCCGCCGCGCCAACTTGGATTTACATTCAGGGGACGACCTTGAACATATTCCCAAAAAAAAATACCAGGTCCCGTACGTTGCAAAAAAAAAAAGACCCGGCGCTTGGCCTATAAGAAATTGAATTTTCCGTGTGGTGACGGAGTAAGAATACAATTCACCACCCCTATCTTACCGATGGGTGATCGTAGGAGACGACTAAGGGATATAAAACGCATATAACATCTAGAAGGAAACCTTGAAACTAAGCCCTATACCAACAGGTCTGACCAGCGTGGTCAATTACCCTCCCATTATGGAGGAGGCTTGAGCCCAACAGCGGGACATATATGAGCTGAGATGATGATGATGATGATGAAAACATTGAATATAATACCAGACCACATGATGTTTTCAGATTCCCGCCAAAAGTCTATTAGATATTCGTTCTAACTGCTTTGTTTCCCTTTTTTATTTAAACTACGCAATTGCTTTATTGTTTATACTATGGAGCTAGTGGCTATTAATGTATTAAGCAGTGGACATTAGATATTTGAACGCCCTAGGGAATTCAGTGAAGTCACGAAGTGAAAATAATACGAATGTTCACACTATATATGGTAGGTATTTAGAATACAATAGAATTGTTAAATACTTTAGCGAAATGTATGGTTGCAATTAAGTTTAGTTAACAATTAAGAAAATTGAAAATTGTCCGTGTGCTAATATTAAGAATATATATTACGAATACTTTCTTAACCGCGGTTGTCCTGAAAAAACGATTAGGATCTAAGCAGACAACATCGTAGAGAAGGCAAACTCTGCATATTTTTTAAGTTATACTTCCTTTGGCGCGTTAGGGAAAAAAATATGACAGTAAATTTTTACACACACGAAAAACCGACAACCTGAAATTAGCTATAAACAACATTCTAGTTTTTTAAATTAGATAATGTGTTATAATAAAACTTTCAATGGATTAAATACCTTTTTTTCTATTCTTAGCCTCGTTTTTCTATAAACGTTGTATAAGGCGAAATTTGAAGTTTTTGAAAAGATTTTTATCTTGTTACGCCAAAGAAATATAACTTATAACGCGTGTACATAATTTTTAAATAAAATTATTTTTACAGATTCTATCGCGTTTGTATTTGATTTTTAATTGCCCGACGTTTCGAACATTTTACAGCGTTTATGGTGACAAGGAGACTATATTCAAATTACTGAAATTTTTAGCATTTAATATGCTTAATTATTTATAAATACATACCCGATTACGAAACGAAAAATGATGTCACAAGCGGGGTTCGAACCCGCACCTATTGGGCATCCGGCCCAACCGTGCTGCCACTTACACCATCGTGAACTATTTTATTTTATTTTTTTGAAGTATTAAGCCTATACAACGTCAACGTCACCTGGAAGACGTAAGATATAATATGAATCGAAATTTGCATGTCCTAAAATAGTTCACGATGGTGTAAGTGGCAGCACGGTTGGGCCGGATTCCCAATAGGTGCGGGTTCGAACCCCGCTTGTGACATCATTTTTCGTTTCGTAATCGGGTATTTATAAAGAGACTATATTTTATTTTGCCAATCTCCCACGCTAAGAAATAATAATCTATGTATTGCGGGGGACTTTACAATCATGCAATTTATGGACACAAATTACGTCTCAATACAACAATTTGTTCATCGCCTAAAGTATTATACTGCGTAGGAATGGTATCTACTTATGACTCTTAGCGTGGTAGGTATCTTAACCATTACATCATATGTGTAGTCTATGCATATAAAGTCTTCATCATCATCATCTCAGCTCATATATGTCCCCCTGTTAAGCTCGAGCCTCCTCTATAATGGGAGAGAAATTGACCTACTGTACCACGCTGGCCAGGCGTATTAGTATAGGCTTTTATTTTGAGTTTTTCTTCTCTTTCATAGATTTTATATACTTTAGACGTCTTTTACGAAAATCCACGGGTAAGATAGAGGGTGGTGGATTGTATTCTTACTCCATCACCACACGGAATATGGTAAAGACTTAGTTGGACACATTAGGTGTTAAAAACATAAAAGTCAGCGTGAGAAACTTATATTTCGGCATCCTAACACAATAATTTCTTATGAACAACTTGGATGTTATTACCTTTCGATATATGGCGACGTATGCCCGCACCGTCACGCCACAAAACTAATCAAAAACCCATCATACAAAAATTAGATCTCAACTGTTCTCAACGTAGAATACATACACGTAAAGTACATACTACATATCAATTCGAAATATAATTTATATTACGTCTTTATGTATATAATCCTTTTGTACGTGTATACGTGTCTGAACTCCTAAACGGTTGGATCAATTTTGATGTTTCTTTTGTTTGCTTTTTTTCGTGTATTTAAGCGGATTCAAGAATTAGCTTAGATTGACAATTCGACTCCATGGAATTCTATTTATTTATTTATTACATTTTTTTTAGTTGCACAAAATCTATAGCTTACCTTATAAGTGTTTGCTAACTGGTCTTTTTATATTATAAGGCTTATTGAATTTTAATATATAATTATTTTGTAAAGACTCTCTATCTAGTATTATGATTCTAGAGACCTTCTAATAAGTAATAAGTATACAATTCACCACGCCTTTTCTTGTCCATGGGTAGAAGACAACTAAAGGCTACAATATGTCTGTCACATATAGAGAAATAAAATAGACAAACCCACGGTGTTTTTTGGTTGATCTGTTTAGTACGGCCGCTAGCCGATCTGTATATATGAATACCACTGTATTATTTGGAATGATTTAAGGTAAAAAGTGTAAAATTGGACAATATGTAATTGTCGCCGCGAGGTTTATGCATAATAAATAATTGGAATTGCAATTAAATAAAAATGTTTTATTAGGTTTGTGGCTTACAGTGTTGCACCGACCTAATCGAGCATTAGGTAAGTTACAAAACTATGATATCATTACATCTATAATTACTGCCCCGCCTCACATGGTGAGTATAAGGATAAGAACTATCACTGTATCTCAATTTGTTTAAATTACGACTATACAGAATGTTTAAAAAAAAAACAACATATAAATTTGAAATAAAATATTTTTACGATTTCTATGGCGTTTGTTATATTGTATTGTATTATTAAATTCTTACGTTTCAGTCGCCTATGAATATTGTAAGGTGTTCGAAACGTCGCGAAATTAAAATCAAATACAAACGCAATTGAATTCGTAAAAATAGTTTTATTTCAATTATGTAAAACTCTACTCTACTCTATACTCCTCTACTCTACTAAATATCAGAAGTCGTTAAAAATAAATGTAATGATTTTAATAAGGGCAGCAATCCTGTATCATAGAAATATTACAGAAATATGACATAAATTTCAACCAGACTTAGAACAATAATTTGCACAAATATTGTATTGTGTACCGCGTATTTATGCATAAGTCAGTGTCTTAATTATGTCGTCTTTTTAGTTTATAATTATTCCTATTATTTTATTTGCATTTGGTGGTGCAGTAAAAATAGAATTGTCACCTTTTCTTGTACGTGGGTGTCGTAAAAATGGCTAAGAGATATAATATGCTTATAATATCTATATAAGAGAAGGCAAACTCGAAATAAAACTCTGTATAAACATGTCTAACCAGCGTGGTATAGCAGGCTAATTTCCCTCCTATTGCGAAGTAGGCTCGAGTACAGCAAAGGAGTATGTGTGAGCTTGAATAATGATATTTTTTTTTAATCCTTGTATTGTGGGAGACTTTACAAACATGCAATTCTCGCAGACAAATTACACCCAGACTATACTTTGTGGAGCGCAAAGTACTGTACTGCGGGGGAATTGAACTCATAGAGTTCATGTATCCATAGGGTTTTCGATTCTCCCACAGGACAGTACACTGGTAATATACATTGGCACAGAAGGTCGGTATCTTAACCACTACGTTATCTGTGCAGTAACTGTATTTCTATTATGATTCGCAGGTAAATGTAGAGACTAACGTCTGAAATATTAGCTCGTTATAATTAGACGTTAGTGCTCGTTTTAGACTGTGTTCAACATATTATAATATTAAATTAAGGTTAATGTATAATATTTTTTATTAATTTAACAAATATTAATATTATTTCTATTCACAGGATATTCTAAACAAAAGTTAACCAGTCATTTGGGATGCTTAAATGCCTGTTATTTCAAAAATAGGATGGGACATCTACCAGGAGACTCACATACAGTCGTGAACTGCTAACAGTGGGTGTAAAGTTATTGTGTAGTGTTATCTTAAATATATCTTTATTGGTTATTATAATGGGAGGATAGATAAGTGGATAAAAAGAAAAGACGTCACCTTGAAGACGTAAGATATAATATGAAGCGAAATTTGCATGTCCTAAAATAGTTCACGATGGTGTAAGTGGCAGCACGATTGGGCCGGACTCCCAATAGGCGCGGGTTCGAATCCCGCTTGTGACATCATTTTTCGTTTCGTAATCGGGTATTTATAAATAATTAAGCATATTAAATGCTAAAAATTTCAGTAATTTGAATAACAAGGTTGTGTCATCGTTTAATACAATTCTAACTGTAAAGTTTGAAGTATTAAGCCTATACAATGTGTAAACATTGTCCGGTAGGTGGCATACGTCACCTTGAAGACGTAAGATATAATATGAAGCGAAATTTGCATGTCCTAAAATAGTTCACGATGGTGTAAGTGGCAGCACGATTGGGCCGGATTCCCAATAGGAGCGGGTTCGAACCCCGCTTGTGACATCATTTTTCGTTTCGTAATCGGATATTTATAAATAATTAAGCATATTAAATGCTAAAAATTTCAGTAATTTGAAAAAGAAAAGAATACATATTTGAATCAACCTGTATATAATACGTTTTAGTTTTAAGATTATTTGGACAAAATATGGCAGGGATGACCATACATACGTTCATAGCATTAATAGTTACTTAATGATTTCTAATGTGTACACGAGTATTACACATTTGAAATAAAACTAGTTTTACGGATTCTATCGCGTTTGTATTTGATTTTTAATTTCTCGACGTTTTTTTTTTGACATTTCTTCTTCTTCTTCTTCTTTTTATGTATTGGCAATCAGCTACTTATACGAGCCATTTTTGCCAGTGTCGAGTTATAATTATCTTCACGTTCTTAATCTCTTCAAGTTAGTCATTGTCTGTCAGTCAGTCGAATTGTCGCCATCAACAGTGCTATGGTGACACTGTTAATGGTATGTTGTAGGAATTTTGATGAAAAACGAAAACGTTGTAAAGCACTTTTATATGATATTCACTACATCCCAGCTGTTCTGTCACATCATATTACATAAAACACCATAAAAATTATCTAATATAACACGTTAAAACACTAAGATATCGAATATAATACAAGAGCACAACATGACGTTTTAGATTCCCGCCAAAAGTCCTTTTTGACATTGACTAACACTTTTTCTTTTAACATTGCCAGTACAAAAAGAAGAATAAGAAAATTACAACTAAAGTCAGAACAGCAAGGTGTGGAGCACATAAAGTATTGTCTTGCCTGAAAATCCAAACCATAGCGCTGGTGCGGGAAGTCAGCATCTAAAAGACTACGCCAGCTGAGTTGTTAATTCTAAAGAGGTAAATAAATATATAGAAAGCCCATATTTCGAGTTATGCCGACATTATTAATCCCAGGCTATTGTTATAACCCCGAGTGGCAACCTCTTGTATCGCCACTCCTTGTTGTGGCGTTAGAGTAATGAAAATCGGATAAGGTTGTATTAGATTTATAGTGGTAGGACCACGCTGTTGACAGTAGTCTGTCTACAACCGCGGGTCGGTCCGTCCGGGGTAGTACCACACTCTCGCAGAAGATCGACGTCTGAGTAATGGCAATGCGCTAGCGAGGGAGCCGGAAGCCCAATTGGGGTGGGTTTGAGGTATGTATTGATAGGCAGCGGCCTAGTTGTACCTTTCGTATTGCAAAGGTCCGTGGGCGACAGTGGCACTTACCATCAGGTGTGCTGTTTGCTCGTTTGCCACCATAAGCAATAAAAAAATACAGAAGTGATTACTAAAACTTTAATGGGAAACTCATAAATGGTATTATCATATCCCATGCGAACATCTATGCAAGTACCATATACAGACTACAGATTTGAGATTCCAAATTAGTCAGAAGTATACAGGCAAGAGGCGAAAGTGCCCTGGTACTTTGTCAAGATATTAATAAAAAACAAAAAATATTGGTGCGATGGCGTGCAGGCACGATAATACCTTAAGTTTCTCCTTACATTAAGTATAATTTAAAGAATTAAAATAGCGTCGAGTTTTATAATGTTGGTAACAAATAAGGATGATAAGATTTGGTCGGATTATTTAAATGTATTCTTTCAACGTAGATGTTTATCGTTGTTTTTAGGGATCCAAAATTAAAGAGGAAAAACGGTCCCTTATTAAGAAGCTTCCTCCTTTTGCCTATCTGTCAATCAGCGGACTGGACTGTGAAAAGACCATATCTAAGTTAATTACAAAGTTGCCGCGACATCCAATAGAGTCCAGGAGTAGTAAGTACTACACTATTTCCGGTAATAAGAACGATGCGCCATGAAATAGATTACATTCTTAAAATCACCATTAGAATTGAAATATGAAAACAATGGGGTGGTTTTCTAAAGCTACTTGATAGAGAAATATTGTAAAATTATGTAGTAAAACTATATAATTTTTATCGGCTGACGTTAATGACATAGCCAAATGGCGTAAAGATATCCACAAGTCGTTTTTTAATGATCTGAGGCACGGAGATAGAACTAGAATAAAACAAATTCCTAACTTTTCCACATGAATGTATTATTTATATTTTAGTAAGAATAAAAAACAATTAAAAAATATATAATATATATTTGGAAAGAATACCGAACGAACGTCTGGTTAAGAAGATATACAATGCGGAAGTGGAAGGATTTAGGTTCCGAGGGAAACCGAGACTAACCTAACTAGACCAGATCGGTCATGTACTTAAGGAAGGTGGAGTAAAGAGTCTCCGAAACCGGCGAGCTTGTATGAAGAGAATTATTAATGTTGAGGAAGCGAGTGAAGTATGCAAGGATATAGTTCTTTGGCACTCTGTTCTCTCTGCCTACCCAGCAAGGGACATGGCGTGATGGTATGTATGTAAAAAATATATTTTCATAACATATTTGAATGACAAAGGGAAATTGAGGAAGCCTAATTAGGTGGGTTTGGGTTTATATTGGTAGGCAGCGGCCTAGTTATATTGGCCTTCGTATTGCAAAGGTCCATGGGCGGCAGTAACACTTACCAACAGGTGTGCTACTTGCTCGTTTGCCACCACTAGCAATAAAAAAATGAGAAAGAAAACTCGAAACAGAATCCTATACCAACTCGTCTGACCAGCATGGCAGAGGTGAATTTCATTCCTATTATTGAGAAGACATAGGTACATCAGCTGTGATGATGATAAGGATGATTCAGTATACTAAGATTGTAAGATTAGTCTATTTTTTTTCTTTTGTACTCATCGTAAACATCCACATTGAGAAAATCTGTATTCAACAGTGGACATCGATACAGTGATAAATGAATAATATTCTTGTATGATGTTACGGAATCCATCGTGAATAACGATTCACGCTTGACCAGTTTTTTGTTACTCGTGTTAGTGCGTGTCTAAGTTTAGGATTCAATGTATAATATACAGGCTGTGTTAAAATGGAAGATTAATTTTTAATTTTGCTTAACTATTTCATGATCACCATATCATCTCATATACGTCCCAACGCTGGGCTCAAGTCGCCTCCATAATGGGAGGGAAATTGATCTACTATACCATACTGAATGATGACTTACGGCACGGAAACGTGGTCCCTAAATGTAGGCCTCATAACCAGGCTCAAAGTCGCTCAGCGTGCTATGGAGCGGGCTATGCTCGGGATTTCTCTGCGAGATAGAATCCGAAATACGGAAATCCGCAGACGAACGCGTGTAACCGATATAGCACGAAGAATTAGCACGCTGAAGTGGCAATGGGCAGGCCACATCGCTCGAAGAACCGACAACCGCTGGGGAAGAAATGTTCTAGAGTGGCGACCACGTACTGGACGACTCAGTGTGGGACGCTCCTCCACTAGGTGGACAGACGACCTAGTTAAAGTTGCTGGGCGTCGTTGGAAAAAGGCGGCACAGGATCGCGCTCTGTGGCGTAAAATGAGGGAGGCCTACGTTCAGCAGTGGACGGCAATAGGCTGAAATGATGATGATGATACCATACTGGTCAGGCTTTGATTTTGAGTTTTTATTTAACAGTGCTATGGCCACACTGTTAATGGTATCTTCTGAGAATTTTGGTGAAAGACGAAAAGGTTGTTAAGCATTTTTATATCATATTCATTACATTCCAGCAGTTCCTTCGCATCATATCTCATTTTTTTATTGCTTATGGTGGCAAACGAGCAAGCAGCACACCTGATGGTAAGTGTCACTGCCGCCCATGGACTTTTGCTAGAAATAAGGCTCTAGCTAGACCGCTGCTTACCATTACAATCCCCAAACCCACTCAGTTGGGCTTCCGCATCTCACATAAAATGTCATTAAAATTATTTAATATACGTTAAAACATGAAGATATTAAATAATATATAATACAAGACCACCATATGACGTTCTCAGATTTCCCCCAAAAGACCGTTTACTGACTTCCAACTGCATATTATATGCCATTTTTATGACATCCATGAGCAAGAATAAGAATATAGTTCACTATATCACGCTGGCCAGGTGTGTTGGTTTAGGGTTTTATTTCGAGATTGCCTTCTCTTGCATGGATGTTATATGCATTTACCTATATCCCTTAGTCGTCTCGTATGATCACCCACGGGTCATATTTTGGGGTGATGAATTGTATTTACTACATTACCACATGGATAATAAATAAACTATAATTTTGATATCACAAACAGACACAATGTTATTTATTTATATGTATAGATAATACGGCGTGGGATAAAGTGAATATTTTACTACTGTGTTGAAATATTTTAGCAATAAACATTTATAACCTTACGAATATAATTCTTCTATGTATAAATTACACCATTGACATTTTGGTATCAAGGACATGAGATAAGAACTAACAAACTTGGAGTCCAACCGCGCCTATATTGGGCCTTGCCTTACGTTGCAAAACTTAAGGGCATTGGTCATTTGGCCATTGTCTTTCAAATGTTAAATGCTAAATGAATTAGGTAATAAAAAGAAATATTGTTAGGCGTGATAATAAACTTTAATGGATTTTATTCGGTCATCAATCAAATGTTTTCAATTTAATTACTGCATAGATTTTTGTAATAGATACTCTTACGATGTTTATAAATAGTAAAACATAATCAATAGCTACTGATAGATTGCCAGAGCAGAGGTTTCAAATTAAAAACTCTAGGTATTTCGCATGGTGCCACCGAAGACAAAGATCGAGTACTGGTGGCCCGCTTGCACGTCGACGAGAGGTGTTTGCAGGGTGGGTCCATAGGGTTGCGTGCCGCCTCTTCTGTCGCCCCGGACCGATTTGTCGGGGCGCGACCACATTCATGGTCCACCTTGCGGAGAAAAAAAAAACGGGTATTTCGCATGGTGACGACGTGAAAGTACAATTGACCACTCATTATTTTGCCCGTAGGTTTTTTTTTATTATATTATGGTGGCAAACGAGCAGACAGCACACCTGATGGTAAGTGTCCCTGCCGCCCATGGACCTTTGCAATACCAAGGGTATAGCTAGGCCACTGCCTACCAATATAAACCCCAAACCCACCCAGTTGGGCTTCCGGCTCTCTCGCTCACCGAACGAAGCGCAATAGCACATTGCCATTACTCAAACGTCGATCTTCTGCGAGAGTGTGGTACTACCCCGGACGGACCGGCCCGCGACTGTAGACAGAGAACTGTCCACAGCGTGGTCCTACCACTATTAAAAGGTGTCGCAAAAAACGACTAAGGCATAATACGGATATAACGTCTATGCAAACGAGCGAAAATACCACCTAGTTTGGTCAGCCTGGTATAGTAGGTCAATTTCCTATTGTTGAGGCAGTTCGAGGGTAGTAATGGGATTGAGATTATAACGCTGATTATTTTTATTTTATGGCTGTATAGGTATGGGGATTAGAATACATTTGTTGCCACCTTTTACCTGCTCGTAAGAGCCATAAAAATCGGTTACGGATCTCAACAGTAGATTGGGATTGGTCAGAGACTTTCTCCTGAGAAACACCTAACATCAACTGTGATAGCCAAACTGTCTGCCAAGCTTGGACGTATAGTCTTATATCACCTTCATGAGGAGGTCATATCCAATCCACTATTGATATGGTGTTAAATAGATAGAATAATAAAAAAAAAAAAAAAAAAAAAAATGGTAGATCGGTAGAACTAAAAAAAATGTTTTAGCAGAACTGCCAACTGCAGTTATATCCTTGGTATTGCAAAGGTCCATAAGAGACAGTAAGATTCATCATCAGGTGTGCTATATTCTCGTTTGCTACAATAAAAAAACCCTTATAAGCAATAAAAAAAACCCCTTTCTCGCATAATTATCGTTGCACAAAAAGTCTCTCAATTTCACTTCAATTGGTCTTTTGTAGTACAGATTTAATCATAACTTAAACTTACGCTTTTAACTAAGCTCTCGGTGTGTCCCTGGTGGTCTAACTTTAGAGTAAGTCATTAGCAAGACAGGTGTGTCCACGGCCTTAATTGGTAACTATGTTGCGTCCTATCGGTAGCGTATCGACAACTAAGAGAATATTTTGTATTACGAGTAGTTTATAGATAAAAATAATTACTTGGTTTAAGGAAGCGTATTACTGGTATCACACTGTGTGGTCTTTGCTTCGAATTTCTATCAATGAAACATGGTATTTATATGCTAATGGTGAATTTGGTTTTAATAAATAATATTATTGATTAGTTTTTAAATAGAATAATGATTTTGATGTTTATATGTAGTATTCTTGCTGTGTGGTAGCGGTTACGAATACTACCAACCCTTACTTTGCTCGTGGATGTCCTAAAAGACAACTAAGAGCCTTATAATTATCTGGGCCAACTTCATCTGATGCCGTTTGGTCAACAATTACATTCCCAAGGAGGGTTGACGTCTGGCAGGCGGCCGTTCATAAAACTATTGCCAATAACTTTTACAATATGTACTATAAAAGAAGAGTACATATTGTATCGACCCCAAGTAATTGGGATAAGAGTACGAGAATGGTGATGTAGTATTCTTTCGTGCTGTGCGGTAGCGGCTACAAATGCTACTAATCCTTACTTTGCTCGTGGATGTCCTAAAAGAGGACTAAGAGCCTTATATAGATATAGATCTGAGGCAACTCCACCTGATGCCGTTTGTTCCAAGTAGGGTTAACGTAACGCGGTCGGTTATAAAAGTATTGTCATTAACTTTTGCAATATTATGAAATAGGAGTACATATTGTATCGACCCCATGTAATTGGGATTAGAAAAGATGATGATTGATATGTAATAAGTATTCTTTCATCATCGTTGTATCAGCTCATATACGCTCTACTATTAGGATCGTTTCTCTTCCACAATGGCAACGTAATTGACCTACTGTACCTACCTGGTTAGAGTTGGTATACATTTTTATTTCGAGTTTTTTTTTCTCTTTGATAAATGTTATATGCATATTATATTCCTTACTTGTCTTTTACAACTATCATCATCATTCTCCTACTCTTATCCCAATTACTCGGGATCGATACAATATGTACTCTTCTTGGAAGTATATATTGTAGAAGCTATTGGCAATAGTTTTATGACCGGTCGCCTGTCAGATATCAACCCTCCTTGGGAATGTTAATGTTGACTAAATGGCATCAGATGGACTTGGCCAAGGTCGTTATAAGGCTCTTAGTCGTTTTTTACGACACCCATAAGCAAAGAAAGGGCTGGTAGTATTCGAAGCCGCTACCACACAGCAACTCTTTTACGACTCTCGTGGGTGAGATATAGGGTCACTTAAAAGGGAAAAAGCTGGTAAGCTCTTGGTCGTGTTTTACACCACTCATAAATTAAAATTGAAATTTTACAGACAAATTAAAATTTATACAACAATATTGCGTTTTATTACACGCAATTGAAGTAAACCTTCAAAAGTATTAAAATAAAAAATAACTGTAACAAAAATAATAAATTATATAAATGCGTATTTAAAATATTCGCCATTTTTATTTTACTAAAGTTTAGTTCCGTGAGAAAAACTGCTTCCGTTAGAAAAACATCGGTGTTACCACTTTACATCGAGTTAGTTTTACTTAATTTTTTATATATTTTACATTGATTAAATAATTTTTCTGCATGCTTTTTTGACAGGTTGAACACACCATCTGTGATCGTCAAAACTGATCACAGGTGCCGATTCCTTAATTTTGAAGAATCTGCTTATACCTCTTAATCAACATTTATAATATCTGAAGACATGAGGCAGATTTTATGAAATGTGTTCTTGCTTCATATTTCTACAAGAAAAGAAAAATCTATTGAAAGTTAATATAATCGATCTTGTTTTTCTTAGGCTTATTATTACGAAATGGTCGCACCTTATCTGCAATGCCATTCAGAATGTTAAAACAAATGTCAGTGGAACAATTGAATTAACTAAACATGTGCAAAAATGTAGACAATGTGGGCGTATTGAAATAAATTAAGGTATGTAGTTAACTCGTGATCGTTTGTCGCTTGTGGGATCTGGTCTAGTCCATAATCTTTTGTTTCATATTTGAATTTCATATTATATCGTAGTTCGAAGGGCATCATTCTGGAACAAATTTTTACTAAACATGCTGTATACAATTTCATAAAAAAATCATGAATTACATTCCCAAGGAGGGTTGACGTCTGGCACGCGGCCGGTCATAAAACTATTGCCAATAACTTTTACAATATGTGCTATGAAAGAAGAGTACATATTGTATCGACCCGAGCGCCGGGTGACAAATAAATTTGTATAAATTCATCTACTTCCGAGCAGTGAGATTTTATTTCGGAATATGAAGCTTAAATACATAATGAATGTGATTAAAAAAAAAATTTTTTTTTTCGAGTGAAAGTCATTGAAATTTTAAATTGTTAACTTAAAAGTTAATTAACAATGTGAAAATAAACAAATACTTCAAAGTTGCAATTATTTCTTCAAAGTACAAGTATTGAACTATGAATCCTGAAAATTTCATTAAGATATCTCTTGTACTTGGTTCATTAACAATGTTTTAATTAAAAGTTGTAAAAATTTTCATTATAATAAAAATTATTGTTAAAATGAAAATTTTCAAAAACTGTTTTTTGGGGATCAATTTTTCATAATAACTACTTTCTAAAAAAATATATGTATCTAAATTTAATGAGCAAGTGGAAAATGGGGGGTCCACTTGATATGATCTTGCTCTCCTACTAAAGAACAAAAGCTTTTTATAGGCTAGCTTTTATTAGGATTTGATGGTTTTCTTTGTAGTGATGGAGTAATATTACAATTCACTAACGCCTCCTCCCTTATTGTCTATGGGTTTTGTAAAAAATACTTTCTTTTGGTATAGTCTTTGGTATAATCACACCTCGCTTGTAAGAAAAAATACTAAAGGATATGATGGAAGAGCAGAAAGCTTGACGTATAATCCTACATCAATTCGTATGACTAGGGTGGTATTGTAGATCAATTTTCACTCCTATTGTGTCGGAGATCCAAACCCAAAAGTTGGACGTTTATGGATTTAGAAGGAGAAGATTTTGATGGATTGGCATATGTAATTATTTAGAATTTTGTTTTTTTTTTGCATACGTTTAATTTATTTAGGTACTTAGTTTTCTCTTATGCCAATTTTTTTTGGGATCGACTAGGGTCCAGTCTCATTATATGTAGTTGTTCAAGTTGATGAAAAGACGCCTATGCAAGTTTGGTAAGAAAAGAAATATCTTGGATTATGTGTACAACCCACAATTTTCTGTTCTTTCGTCTTATTGAGGGAATCGCCAATAGGTCATAAGATTTATCTACTTTCTTGGTTCTTACGACATTCTTGCAAAAGATGATATTATATTATTGATTTGAATTAATCATCATTATCATATACGTCCCACTGTTGGGCTCGGGCCTCCTCCGTAATGGGAGGGAAATTAACCTACTATACCACGCTGGTCAGACGTGTTGGTATAGGGTTTTGTTTCGAGTTTTTCTTCTTTTGCACAGATGTTATATGCGTTTTATATCCCTTAGTCATCTCGTACGATCACCCACGGATAAGATAGGTGGTGGTGAATTGTATTCTTACTCCGTCACCATACGGATTTGAATTAATAGGTAAAAAAATATGTTCATTTTAAAAAGTTTAATCTTTCTTATACCAAGAATCTTTTTAAATAATTCCATATATAGCGATTTATCAAGGTTGTCACTTCTATAATAAAATGCATAAGATTATCTGTGTATCACAATGAGATATAAATCGCAAGTAGCATTAGGGCGTTGAACCCGTTGTAATACGAAGGGCTGGCCACCTGCGAATCTAAAACAAGTGAAGCGGGCGAACGGATTAACTGCTGGCGAGATAACGGACCAAAATGATAAACTGCCCCGCGGCTTACTACCGTAGGGTTAGCAGAACTTTCATATGATTTTATTGGCTTCGCTTGTATTTATTATTATTATTTATATCGGCTTATTGTAAGTATTTATACACGTAAAGACATGTTGTGCATAAGAACAAGTGATTTTATTGATTTCAAGATGTCTGATTTATCTATCACATTTCTTAAAGGTATTTTTATAACAGTTAGAAAATACCTTCAATGACTCTCAATAGAGTTTGAGATAATGCTTTGAATATTATTTTATCTTTTATTAATAAAAAATAAACAAATATGTTTTAATTATTTTTACTTAAATAATTTGTTAATTGTCTCGCGTATTTCAACCCTTAAGATAGCATGTTTGTCAAAGTATAAAAACATATCGTAACTAGACTACCAAGTGATTTCACAGATGGAGTTGGCTCAGGTCGATATAAGCTCTTAGTCGTCTTTTACGACATCCACGAGCAAATTAAGGGTTGGTAATATTCGTAGGCACTACCACACACCAATGTAAAGCTACCACACTCTAACATAAAGTCCCTCGAAACAAGGATTATTTCATTAGTGCAAAGTCTTCGTATAGCGATTGCTTTGGCCACTTCTCATAGTGGCACAGGCCCAGTTGAACTTGGTGTTGGAGTTTAGTAGTGTTTTCTAAGATGGCGGTGCTGCTATCTCACAGAAGGTGGTATTTGTGATATATTTAGTGTCATTTATGACCACCGCCGATTCAACGTCAAGCAACGACAGAATGGCTCATAGGTATTACTAGTCTGAATTTCTGAATTTGTGTTTATTAATTGTATATTTTTAAGGTTCCCCGCAATATACAAGAGTAATTTATTTTGAAGTGAAATTTCTAATTCGACTTCCAACAAGATTGCGTTAAATGTTTAACGTTACCAAATAGAAAGAGACAGAGCAAAAGTGAATGCGTGGCGCTCGAACGCATGCGCGTAGTACCCTATACCTGTTGTTATTTGTTTTTTCATAGGTTTAAGTTTTCACTTCTGTCGGCAGTCCTCGTGACTGCTTTGTGTTTTTTTCTTTGGTATGGAGTCTTGTCAAATATAAAAGAAAATACACATCGGTATTGTAATTGTCCTTATCTTTTGAAGTAATACTATTTTTATGAGTTCTATCGCGTTTGTATTTAATTTTTAAGTTAACACTTTAGCATTCATGGGCACGACAGGACTGCTTACTTACTTTTTATTTTTCAGCTTAAATATGTGAAATCATTGTCCAAGAGTAGTTTCTAAGACACCGGTTGCCTTCAGTTGCAGCAAATTTAACTGACCACATTGGCTAAAACTTGACCTAGATTTTCTATTAGTTTTTCTTTCTCTTGTCAAACGATATTATTTGTTTATGTCCCTAAATTAATTTTTACGATACTTAAGAGTTAAATGTTGGTGACCATAATATTGTCATTCCGTCACAAGCAAAATTAAATTAAAACAAAATAGTACCTTATTTCGTAGCTCCAGTTCAGCCCTAGTATTGTACACTTCGTACAAACTATAGCGTAGACGATTTTTAATATTATCGTAACTTAATATGAACCGTATCATTAAATATTAAGGTTTAAATTTAATTATCGTTACTATCAGTACAATGGTTGAATGTCGCGGAATTGGGTCGGAACCGAATGTGCTACTATTATGTGAATAGTTTAGTACTTACTACAGGCGCGATAGTAAAGGAACTTATATTCGTAAAAGTTAAGATTTTAGAGTAACTTTAATTCGTTAGAGATAAACCTAGAATTGGTTTTTTCATGTGGTGACTGAGGATATAATTCTTTCGTCAATTCTTATCTTGCTTGTTGGTGTCACAAAATACGACTGAAGGGTATGATATACCTAGTATTGGCTACCCGGATAAGTTCCAGTAGTAACTTGAGATAGTTCTAACCACTAGGATATCTCTTTGATATTGACAAATAGGGGAACCAATTGATACATACATATAAATATATGTTTTCTATACGTCACACTAATGAGCACGAAGCCACTTCTGACAGAACTTTGTATAGTGGTAGGACCACGCCGTGGACAGTTTTCTCTCTACAGCCGCCGGCCTGTCGTTGTAGTATCACACTCTCCCAGAAGATCGACGTCTGAGTAATAGCATTGTGCTATTGCGCTTCGTTCGGTGAGCGAGAGAGCCGGAAGCCCAACTGGGGTGGGTTTGGAGTTTGTATTGGTAGGCAGCGGCCTAGCTATACCCTTGGTATTGCAAAGGTCCATGGGCGGCACTGACACTTACCATCAGGCGTGCTGTCTGCTCATTTGACACCATAAGTAATAAAAAAAAACGAAGCTTGGCTTTTTTATAATGGGAAGGCAATTTTTTTATAGATGATAGATACATGTCAACACTTTGCACCAAGCAAATAATTCTTGTTTTACGGGGGACTTTACCAACGTATAATTAACGCAGACAAATTACACTCAGACTCTTCTTCTTCTTTTTATGTATTGGCAATCAGCTACTTATACGAGCCATTTTTGCCAGTGTCGAGTTATAATTATCTTCACGTTCTTAATCTCTTCAGGTTAGTCATTGTCTGTCAGTCAGTCGAATTGTCGCCATCAACAGTGCTATGGTGACACTGTTAATGGTATGTTGTAGGAATTTTGATGGAAAACGAAAACGTTGTAAAGCACTTTTACATGATATTCACTACATCCCAGCTGTTCTGTCACATCATATTACATAAAATACCATAAATATTATCTAATATAACACGTTAAAACACTAAGATATCGAATATAATACAAGAGCACAACATGACGTTTTAGATTCCCGCCAAAAGTCCTATCCACTCAGACTCTAGAAGTTAACTTTTTTTTAGGCAGTAATATAATGTGTCTTAATTTTGTTTATTTTAGTATGCGACAAAAAAAAAACAGTGGCCATTACCTTTTACTCTCCTGTGGTTATCGTAAATTTGATTAGGGGCTTTAAAAGGTAAAATTATCGCAAGATTATAAGAGAAGGAACATTCGAAAAAAAGACGCAATGCCTACTCGTTTAGCTAGGCGTGGTGTAGACTGGTTATTCTCATCCTAGGCCCGCACTCAACAGTGGGAGGTATTTGGGCTTAGAAGAAGGCCACACCGTGCCTAGTTGTCGCGAGCGAACGAAAGTTAGATTGGGATCTCATAACTTGCAGTTGTACTTGAGAAGCTCACCATCACTAATGCCTTATTCTTGTCTTCAGTTCTTCGCATTTTATGACATTTGCGGGCAAGAAAGGATGTTGAAATTTTTTATACCGTCATCTCACGAATGTTTCATTAAATTTATCACTTCGTTTATTCTAAACAACTTTGATGCTAAATAGAACCACACATGTTTGGCTGTATAATAATTTCCTGTTCATTGATTTTACAAAAAAAAAACAATGTGATCTGTGATTTCCTGTCGTTAGACAAATAAGGTATCCGATATAATAATTTATTATATATCCATATATGTATGTAAAACCTGTAATTTTATGTATTTAGATTTTTTACGAGTAGACGCGTATTTATTTTTTGTTGAAGTTATACATCTTTTGGCGCGTTAGGAAAAAATGATGAGAGTATTTTTTTACGATGCGCGCGCACACCGTCACGAAAAACCGACACCCTGAAGTTAGCTATAGTCAACATTTTAGTTTTCAAAAAAAGTTACCAACAAAGTAAAAATAATGACATCTACGTATGTTTGCGTGAGAACTGACAAGACGGGAATTTGAAAACGTCATGTGGTGCTCTTGTATTATATTCGATATATTAGTGTTTTGTTGTTATATTAGATAATTTTGATGGCATTTTATGTAATGTGATGTGCGGAAATACTGGGATGTAGTGAATATCATATAAAAGTGCTTTCGTTTTCGTTTTACATCAAAATTCCCACAAGATACCATTAACAGTGTGGCCATTGCACTGTTAATGGCGACAATTTGACTTAGACAATGACTAACCTGAAAGACTAAAAACGTGAAAATATTTATAACTTGACACTGGCACCAATAGCTCGTATATGTAGCTGATTGCCAATATATAAGAAGAAGAAGAAGAAGAGAACTGATAACTGTATTCACGATATTTATTTATTTTGTGATATTTAAATAAACATTATTTAACTAGATATATGTGTATGCGTTATAATAAAACTTTCAATGTATTAAATACCTTTTTTTCTATTGTTAGTGTCGTTTTTTCTAGAAACGTAGAATACGGCGAAAGGTAAAATTTTTGAAAAGATTTTTATCTTGTTACGCCAAAGAACTATAACTCCTAACGCGTGTACATAAGTACACACACACTTTTTTTGATAAATTATTAAATACTTTTAAATATAATACTTCCATCAACCATCCATCATCATCATCATGGCGATGGTGTAAGAATACGATGATGAGGATAATGTAGTCGAAACAAAGGCGACTAAAGGATATAATATGCATATAACATCTATGTAATAAAAGAAAACCTTTAAATAAAACCCTATACCAAGCCGCCTGACCAGCGAGCTATGGGTCAAGTTTCACTTCTATTGCACGCCTCATAAGCGAAGCGTTTAGGTCTTCCTCTACTCTTGACATATGAAAATCAAGCACTTTTCAAACATAAAAATGATTGTATTTTTCTCACATTACACTTCATCATCAACCTGCTCTTATCCCAATTTATTTGGGGTCGACGCAATATGTCTTCTCCTTCCATACAACTCTATCAGACGCCATCTCTGTGGTCACTCCTTGTCTATCCATGTCATGTTTCACGCAGTTCATCCATCTTTTCTTCGGTCTTCCCTTAACCCTTAAGCCTTCAACATTCATGCTTAAAGCTTTCATCACATGTCCATACCATGTCAATCTTTCACTCCTTAATTTTTCCGTCACTGGCGCAACTTTCAAACTTCCTCTTATATGTTCATTCCTTATTTTATCCATTCTTGTCACACCACGCATCCATCTTAACATTCGCATCGCCGCTACATGCAGTCGTCTCTCATCCGTCGCTTTTGTCGCCCAACATGCTGGTCCATACAGTACAGCAGCTCTTATTAGGCTTTTATATATTTGGCCCTTTAATTTAAGGATAGGATAATATTATAATACATATGTCAAGAAAAAACATTCGTTTAAACGTATGTGATATTTTTAAAAAGCAATTATTTTGTTTAAAGTAAGAAAATAGTTGATTAAAAAATATTCGAGGACGTCGGATAAAATATTTTGTATCTCGCAGGATCACGACCGTAAAAAGGAATGTATCAAAATATCTATTTTTATTTCTTTATTTGCGGCGGGCTATGGTCTGGTCACACCTCGCTAAATACGTCCGGGGCGACAGAAAAAGCGGTGCGCGACCCCATAAACCCATCTTGCATTGTATCTCTCCGCGCCATACGAGTGGGCCATCGGAACCCGGTCTTTGTCGTCGATGGCTCTTGGTGGTTTTCGAACCTAGCGACGTATACTACCTATGACAACGCGAGCTGAGGAAATTATCAAATACTGAGTAAATTTTTAATAAATGGAAATAAAGCTTAAAATTGTTCCTACTAGATAGAGTGAGAGCATCTCGAAAGAAGCCGTTGGATTCAAGTGTCATGGACCGCTCTGAGTGACATTATTGTGGATGGCCTATTTCCAAAGTGGACGTCTACGGATGATGGTTGGATAGAAAGCCTAAATATTTCGTATTTTTTTATAGTCATTCTATTTTCAAATATATACATAAACATAACAATTGTTTTGGTTCTGTTCATCTGTTCGGGCAGGCAAAAGGAACAGTGCCATACATCCAAGCCTTATATAATTTTCTTCACATATTATTTAATACTTCTTAACCGTGACATGACTTGGGGTACGATGCCAGAAACCTCCACGTGGTGTACCCTGGGTGCGAGCGACAGTCCCTCAGATCCTTCTGTCGAATTGTCGCTCGTAGCGAATCTCTGGCGCGAGGGGGGGTTCCCCAGTAATGGGTTGAGCCCCAATTCGCTCCTGACCCTCTAGTTGTAGAGGGTACAGGAGGCGAAATTTCGGACGGGCCCGGTCACTCATTAATTTGAGGGCTGGGCAGGCTTATGCCACCGCCGACATATCGTAAACCTGATATCTCGCTTCAAGACATATTGTCGTGAGGCGTAGTTTCAGGAGCGAGGGTCTTGGCTTAACCGCCCGGACCGCGAGGAAGACAACCTCTATAAAGAATTCGAATTAACATTCGAATTCGGAAATCACCCAGAATCTTAAGTTCTGGCGTGCGGCGAGAAGATGCATGGCAGATGGGTTGTTCTGTTGTTAGCACGCTCCAGCCAGGGTACCGGCCGACCCCCTGGTTGGTAAATGTAGGCTTGCCCGGGTACAGGGATCTCTGCCCGGGTCGACGGTGTACTTCTCCCTTACTCGTGGGAACAAGATGGATCACACTTTACCAATCAAAGACGGGGATCCTAGCGGTTCCCACATTACAGCCTCGCCATGCTACCGTAAAACTGGCACAGAAGACGCCTCGTCCTCTAGACTAGAGGCGCTCAAACCCGCCGAGGGCCCGGCACCCATAGAGGCCCAATCGAAGCCGAAGAGGCGTGGAAGACCACCCAAGGCTACTCGTGGGAAGGCTTCCGTCGCGAAGGGGCGCCAAAAGGAGCGAGAGGAGCGGCGGGCTCTCAGGGAGGCTGCCGCCGCTCCAACCAATGAAGGAGACGACAGTTCTGCTGCAGAGCCGTCGAAGGACGAGGGCGACAGTTCTGTCGCAGAGCCGTCCAACGACGAGGGCGGCAGATCTGTCGTGGAGACAGAGGACGAGGGCGGCGATGCCGCAGGTCCGTCGGAGATGGAGGAGGGCAGCATGTCGGCTGCCGAGACTGCCGCTGCATCATCGTCGCGTTCTGCGGCAACCATGGCGGCGGCTTTGACGCTCAGGGAGGAGGCCCTCCCCTCGAAGGTGCGGAAGCGCCCCCTAAATAAGGGTGGCAGCTCAGGGTCCGACTACGAGGGGAGTGCAATTATTATGCCTCCTCCCAAGGTGGCAACCTCTCGCAGGGGGCGAGGGGCCGCGGTGGCGGCAAGATCGGCGGCTTCGTCCCCGGTCGGCCAATTGAGGGAGGCCGAGGCTCGCATGCGTGCCGAAAATGAAGCAGTCGCCGCGAGGATGGTGAGGGTGTTGTCCAACATCCCTCCCACTGGCGCGGCGGCAGCTGAGGGCGCTGTGAGCAACGACCCCCCAGGCACTCAGATGGAGGCCCTGCAGGCCGAAAATGCCCGCCTTAGCGGCGAGGTATTAGGTCTGCGGGACCAAAACCACCGACTGGAGGCGGAGTTAGCGGCGGTGCGGAAAGAAAACCGCAAGCTGGCCAAAGATATGGCCGACTTGCGGAGCCAATTCGCGCTTTTGACGCCGACAACGCCGTCGACAAGGTCCGACTCTGTCGCCGCCTCAATTGCGCCGGCTCGAGCTGCGAGGCGCGCCCCGATAGCCCAGCCAGTAGCGGCAGTACCGCTGCCCGCGCTGCCTGTGGTGGACGGTGTGCCGGAGGCAACCATGCGCGCCATCATGGAGTCTGTTGGCGTCATGGTCAATGCGCGCATGGAGGTTCTTGAGGCAAGATTGCCTCCGGAGCCACGTCTCCGGCCGCCACTCGCTGCGGACGGAAGCAAGACCACGCGGCCGACTATAGCGTCGAGACCCACCCCACTACCCTGCCAGGGTGGCCGCGTGAGCTTCGCCGCAGCTGTGACTGGGCCCAAGGCTGGGTCCAAGGGGCTCGCTTCGGCTAAGAAGCCGAGATCGGCGCCGGCTCCTGCTAAGGCCACGCCGCAACCGGTGCCCACACCTGCGTCGCTGGTACCGGTTAGCGCGCCCACGACTGCGCCTGCTGCGCTCAGTGCTGCTGCCATGCTCGAACAGGGCTGGCAGGTGGCTGAGCGAAGCAGGAAAAGTCCCGGCCAAAGACGGAGGGCGGCGGTCAAAAGCGCCGCTGAGGCCACCGCTCCCCAAGCAGGAGCCGAAAAGAGGGGGAAGAGGTCGCGCAGGAAGCTCCGGTCGCCAAAGTCAGCAGCAGTGGTTATCACTGTGCTGCCTGAGGCGGCTGAGAAGGGCCTCAACTATGAGGCCGTCTTACGTCGCGCCCGGCGGGAGCTAGACGTCTCTGACATCGGAGGCGTCGAAGCTAGGACCCGCAAGGCCCGGACAGGGGCTCGAATCCTCGAGTTTCCTGGGGCCGAGGGTGCTAGGGCGGCCGATAGTGTGGCCACGAAGCTGCGGGGGCTGTTTGGCCAGGAGGATGGCATTCGAATTGCCAGACCTGTCAAGTGCGCAGAGATGCGCATTGCGGGTCTGGACGATTCCGTGACGGTGGAGGACATCAGGGAGGCTATTGTCTCGAAAACCGGATGCGCCTCGGACACTGTCCGGATTGGCGCCATTCGCCCTGGACCGGGCGGCGTCGGTGCTGCCTGGGTGCAGTGTCCGGTAGAGTCGGTCAAGAAATTGGCTGACTCAGGCAGGATCCTCGTAGGCTGGAGTTCGGCGCGGGTAACCCTGCTGGAGTCCCGGCCTGCGAGGTGTTTTAGGTGCATGGCGGTCGGGCATACCCGGCCAACGTGTACCAACTGCTTTGACTGCAGCGGACTATGTTTCCGCTGCGGTCAAACCGGGCACATGGCGGCATCGTGTGCTGCCGCACCCCACTGTCCCGCGTGTGCGGCGGGCAATAAGCCCTCCAAACATCGCATGGGGGGTGGACAGTGCAGACCCCCGGCTTCGGCTCCAAAGGGGCGGAGCGGCCCGGCGACCCCGGCCGCTTCCGCTCCTTGCGCGACCCAATCGCCCGCCGGCGCGGAGGAGGTGATGGACACGGCCCACTAATGGCTACCGAATCCATCCACCTCTTGCAAGCCAACCTCAACCACACCGCCGGTGCGCAGGACCTTTTCCTGCAAGCTATGGCGGAGTGGTTGATAGGTGTAGCCGTAGCCGCGGAGCCGTATTGCGTGCCCGACCGATCTAATTGGTTGAGTAGCAGTGACGGCTCTGTGGCAATCGTCGCCTCAACGTCGTGGCCTTCCCCGCCTCTGTCTCTAAAGGACAGGGGTGATGGATACGTCGCGGCGGACTGGGGAGAGGTAACGCTTTACGGCGTGTACTTCTCCCCTAACAGGAGTGTGGCAGATTTCGGGGCCTCCCTCACCAACTTGGAGGCCTCGATACGGCGACTGGCACCGCGCCAGCTCTTCGTAATGGGGGACTTCAACGCCAAGTCTATGGCGTGGGGGTCCCCCAGGACGAACGATCGCGGGCGGGCGGTTGAAGAGTGGGCGGCGTCACTGGGCCTCTGTTTGCTGAACAGGGGTTCAGTGCATACGTGCGTGCGGCAGCGGGGTGGGTCGATAGTGGACTTATCGTTCGCTAGCCCCGATGTCGCACCACGTGTGAGGAGCTGGTATGTCCAGGAGGAGGTTGAGACCCTATCCGACCATAGATACATTCGGATAGAGGTCTCCCGGACCCTCCGCCAGCCCAGCAGGGGTCACACGGCAGACGGAGCTCCCGCTTTTCCGCGGTGGGCTGTGGGTCGACTTGATCGGGACCTACTGGTGGAGGCAGCCATTGTGCATTCGTGGCTGCCGTCACCGCCCTCGGTGGACGGGGTGGACGCCGAGGCTGGCCGCATTCGCTGTGCGTTAACGCAGATTTGCGATGCGGCTATGCCCCGTGTGCGGTGTCTTCCCCCGAAGAGGGCGGTTCCCTGGTGGTCCCGGGAGTTGGCAGAGCTCCGAGCTGCGTGCATACGTGCTCGGAGATCTTATACCCGCAGTCGGCGGCGTCACCGCGACGCTGAGCGGGAGGGCCAGCTGTACGAGGCTTACCGCAGTGCGCGGTCTGCCTTCAGGCTGGCCATCCGTCAACCCAAGGACGTTAGTCGGCAGGAGATGCTGGACAGTCTCGAAAGTGACCCCTGGGGTCGCCCCTATCGTGCGGCGCTGAGTAAGCTCCGCGCGCGGGGCCCCCCCCTCACCGAGACTCTCCAGCCCAGCCTCCTCACCAGAGTTGTCGAGGAACTATTCCCACGTCGGACGGAACACACGCCCCCGGTCATGGCACTGCCGAATAGTGACCGGGAGGCCGACTACGAAAGTGTTCCGCCCGTTACGGAGACGGAAATGGGGGCGGCGGTGGTGCGAATGCGTGCCAAGACCACCGCTCCTGGGCCAGACGGGGTACCCGACCGGGTGCTGGCCCTGGTCCTCGAGCATCTGGGTCCACGCCTCGGGGGACTGTACAACGCGTGTTTATCGTCTGGGCAGTTCCCTGGGTGTTGGAAGGAGGGGAGGCTGGTACTCCTGCCGAAGCCGGGACGGTCTCCGGACTCGGCCTCGGCCTATAGGCCGATCGTGCTGCTGGACGATGCGGGTAAGCTGTTGGAGAGGATCCTGGCTGCCCGTATCGGCCAGCACCTTAGCGAGGTTGGCCCCGATCTGTCGGACGCCCAATTTGGTTTCCGAAAGGGGCGTTCGACGATCGCAGCCTTGCTGCGCCTGAGGGCCGTAGTCGCGGAGGCTGTCACTGGCGGTGGGGTGCTGTTGGCGGTGTCTCTAGACATCGCCAACGCATTCAATAGTCTGCCATTCAGCTGCATCAGGGAGGCACTCCGGTATCACGGGGTGCCTGTATACCTGAGGCGGCTGGTGGCAGACTATTTGGAGGGGCGCAGCGTCCTCTATAAGAACCGAGTAGGGGATGTTGTGCGAACGCCCATGTCGTGCGGTGTTCCGCAGGGGTCGGTCTTGGGGCCGACTCTGTGGAGCATCGGCTACGACTGGGCGTTGAGAGGGAGCCTCCCGCCCGGGCTGGGCGTAATCTGTTACGCCGACGATACACTCGTCACAGCCCGGGGTGGGACGCTGGAGGAGGCGGCACGCCTGGCAACTCTTGGCACCGAGGAGATTGTCAGGCGGATCGAGGCGCTGGGGCTAAGGGTGGCCCTGGATAAGACGGAGGCCTTATTATTCCATGGGCCCCGCACCAGTCCACCCACCGACGCCTCGATCACCGTCAATTCGGTTCCCATCAGCATCCGGGCCCATATGAGGTACTTGGGCCTGGTGCTCGACGGGCGATGGTGGTTCCGGGAGCATTTCCGTCGGCTTGCTCCACGGCTTGTCGGCGCGGCGTCCGCCCTATCCTGGCTTATGCCGAATGTAGGCGGACCCAGCGCTACGTGCCGACTGCTGTACGCGGGGGTGGTCCGGTCGATGGCCCTGTACGGCGCACCCGTGTGGGCGGGGTCCCTGACCGTCCGACTTAGGGCTCTACTATGGCGACCACAGCGGGCCATGGCGGTCAGGGCCATACGCGGATACCGCACGGTGGCGACGGAGGCAGCATGCCTGTTGGCCGGAACACCTCCGTGGGACTTGGAGGCGGAGATGCTCGCCGGACTGTACCGGCGGGTGTCAGCGACGCGGGCAGGGGGCGGCACCGTCTCGCTTAGTGAGATGGCCGCTTGGCGGGGCGACGCCCGCCGTGACGTTATTGCTCGTTGGGCAATCCGGCTGGAAAGGCCTCGGTTCGGTGTTCGGACCATCGAGGCCTTCCGGCCAGTGCTGATGGAGTGGTTGGGTCGACAGCACGGGGTCCTTTCCTTCCGACTGGTGCAGGTCTTGACGGGGCATGGTTGCTTCGGCAAGTACCTGCACACGGTCGTGAGGAGGGAGAGTACACCGTCCTGCCACCACTGCGATTGCGACGAGGACACGGCGCAGCACACGCTCGAGGTCTGTGTGGCCTGGGCAGAGCAGCGCCGTGAACTCGTCGCGATCATCGGTGCCGACCTGGCGCTGCCGACCATCGCTAAGGCGATGCTCGACAGCGTCAGGAACTGGGACGCGGTCGCCGCCTTCTGCGAGACAGTTGTCTCGCGGAAGGAGGCGGCGGGGCGACTCCGAGAGGAAATCCTCTTCGGTGAGACGCTCCGTCGCCGGCGCCTGGGGCGGCGGAGGCGCGAGTATCTGCGCCTAATGCCGCCCTAGCCGAGGCCGCGGGTGACTGGACCGGGGAATAGTCCTTCACCCGCAGAGAGGCTGACCGCGTGAGGGCGACGCCCCGGCAGTTAGCTGGGGCGTTGACGGGGGATGGTACCCGAAAGGGTAACCCGCCGGGCTGGCCACGGAAGGCAAGGAAGCGGTACCAGTGGCCGGCCCAATGGCGATGGGGAGGGAATACGGTGGGTTATGGGGTCACGCGCTGCCCTTCCGTCGACCCGGACGGTACGGGCGACGTGTGACCAAGCCATAGCCTACCAAAAAAAAAAAAAAAAAAAAAAAAAAAAAAAAAAAAAAAAAAAAAAAAAAAAAAAACCGTGACATGACTTATTTCTATATTCTCGCCAAAAAGCAATTAAATTCAAATTTAAAAATCATTTAATAATAATACTAATATTGTGCGTAATATTTAAGAAATAAAAACGCCTTAGTCATTTAGATAGTGTCAACGCTATTTAAGATTTAATTTTTCAGATGATGTAATATGTCATAATTGTTTTTTGTCGCAGCATTGAACATGAATAAAAAAATATTTGCTCATAGTTCGTGATTAATAACTTATGTATATGAGGAAAAATAAACTTTGTGTGTCCTTTGTCAGGCTGTCATTATATTTGACATTGATATAGAGCTTAGATACTTTACGATGATCAATGTTATACTTCAAACAAAACAATCTAATGTGTATTTATTTATGTCCGCCATCTTTATTTCTGGCCATAACAAATAGTTCAGTTATTGTTGTTTGTGTTAAGTGATTAATTATTTTTATTTTTAAATTAAATTATTTTTAGGCATAAATAAACAGTATTAACTGATTTTTTTCGAACGCTGTTTTGGTAAATCAGCATAAGCGTCTCGCGGCAGTATGCACTTATGCAACGTAGGTACTCGTACTACGTGGCCTGCGGTGGTCATGCATTTTGGATTAAAAACTACCTACCAAAAGTGAGTCAAATAATACCACGTGTCCATAGGTACGCCCTCTTCATCATCATCATCTCAGCTCATATATGTCCCACTTTTGGGCTCAAGCCTCCTCCATAATGCGAGGGAAATTGCCCTTACCTTGGTAAGACGTGTATGTATCAAGTTTTACTTCTCTTGCATAAATGTTATATGCGTTGTATATCCTTTCGTCGTCTCTTACGATCACCCACGGGTAAGATAAGGGGTGGTGAATTGTATTCTTACTTCGTCACCACACATAGTCCCCTTCACTGCATTTAAATTGGATATTGAAGCGTACTTCGTTGATGTATGTATATATTATTACTCTGTTGTTATTCCATCAATATATTCTTAATGAATTTTTATTAATTTTTATTTACAACTTTCTTTTTTTATTATTATACTTAATTGCTCTGTGGTGGCGGTCACGAATACTACCAACCCTTATATTGCTCGTGGATATCGTAAAGAGCTTTTCATTCACCTAGTCTAACACCATTTGATTTCGATATTTACAATCACGAAGAGTGTTGACGTCAGGCCGGTGATAAAACTATAAACAAAACTCTTGCAATATGCACTATGAAAGAAGAGTATATATTAATTCGACTCAAGGTAATTGGCATAAGAGCAGGATTAAGATGAGAATGATTTGACTATTTATTTAATTTTTTTTAACAAGCTTTGAAGGGTGGGCGTGGCTCCATAACTGAAACTGAATCCTTGACTTTCATGGCCAGCCCGGATTTATTTATTATTAACTTAATCGTTTGTCAAAATGATAATAAAAAAGATTAACTCCGTGTCTTTGTTCGCATGCATTTTACATTTTGAAACATTTTTTTAATGAATGATATTAATCTGAAGAAAAAAAAATAATATTCAAAGGTGATGGATATGTGATTAGAATGTTACGCTGTAAAAAGAAACTAGATAGGGTATTTTTTTTTATATGAGACTACAGTGGAATATGTGTTCAGCCTACTTTGTATACCTATCTGAATTATTTTGTTTGTTTTCCTATTTAAAAGAACTAGTATTATTTACAGTTACATTTTAAGAATAAGCTAATATAAAATGTCCTAGAATTATCATTAATAATGATAAAATTATGCAAAGATAATGAAACACCTGACGACTTTAACAAAAATAAAATAATTTATTTAAAAAGCATTTTGTTAACTGGATCACATTTTTTAACATTTGTTAATTTGTATGTTAATTGCTTTTACTGTAAATTTTGTGACATTTAAAAAATTGTTTCCGTTGTCTCTGGTAAGTACCGTTCTATAGAATTGACAGTTTAGGTTTAAGAATTAATTCCAATGACCTACCTAAAGGTTGCCGTGTGGTCTGGAATACAATTAACCAACCTGTAAAAAGTATATTGTATGGTTTTTTTGACAACATACGATATTAAGGAAATAATCCTTGTATGGCGGGGGACTTTACCAACATACAACTAACAAACACAAATTACATTCAGACTTAAAACAACAATTTATCATCATCACAGCCCATAAATGTCCCACTGTTGGGCTCGAGCCTCGTCCGTAATGAGAGGGAAATTAACCTACTATACCACGCTGATCCGACGTGTTGTTATAGGGCTTTGTTTCGAGTTTTTTTCTCTCGTATAGGTGTTATATGCGTTTTTATATCCCTTAGTCGTCTCGTACGATCACCCACGGATAAGATATGGGGTGGTGAATAGTTTCTTACTCCGTCACCACACGGAAACAACAATTTATAGATCGCACAAAATATTGTGCTATCTAGGAATCGAACCTATGACACTGGTACAATAGATTGGTACCTCAACCGCTACGCCGTTGTTCGAACTGTACTAGTGGGACTGAAAAAAATATTCACAGTAACTATTTTTACGCGACTGAAATTGCCATTACTATATATTAAAAAGATTACAAAGACTATGGATTCTAATTATTTTAAAATATATATATATATATATATATATATATATATATATATATATATATATATATCTATCTATCTATCTATCTATCTATATATATATATATATATTCTCATGTTTTGCTACATATTTATAAGGGTTCTAGATCATTAGTGCAGCTCAGATACGTTCCGCTGCTGGGCTAGAGGCTCCTCCAAAATGCGTGGGAAATTGGTCTACTACACCACGACGCGACGGTTAGACGTGTTGATATAGGGTTTTATTTCGAGTGTTTTAGTTCTTGCATATATGTTATATATTATATTCTTTAGTCGTATTTTACGACACGCACAGATAGGGTAGGAGATGTATTATATTCTTCTACTATACAAGCTCCAAATCATAAATTGTTAGCCAATGCTTGCTTTAACGACAAAAGTCTGTATTGATATAATTTTCTTGCCGAAAATGCTTCTTCTTCTTATGCATTGGCAATCAGCTACATATACGAGCTATTGGTGCCAATGTCAAGTTATAAATATTTTCACGTTTTTAGTCTTTTAAGTCAGTCGTTGTCTAAGTCAAATTGTCACCATTAACAGTGCAATGACCACACTGTTAATGGTATCTTGTGGGAATTTTGATGGAAAACGAAAACGTTGTAAAGCACTTTTATATGATATTCACTACATCCCAGTATTTCCGCATATCACATTACATAAAATGCCATCAAAATTATCTAATATAACACGTTAAAACACTAAGATATCGAATATAATACAAGAGCACCACATGATGTTTTCAAATTCCCGTCAAAAGTCCGCCGAAAATGCTTTCAAGGCAAATGCTGTCTCTCTGTCATATAAGTTATTGACGTCACTGTCATGAACTTTGACAGTTTTTTTTTTAAATTTATGGCTTGATTACTAAGATCTTCAAGCCAATTTTTTGTTTATAAATTAACTTCATTTGAAGTCATCATCCGTTAGTAAGTCAAATCGTTGCCTTCAACAGTGCCATGGCCACACTGTTAAAGGTATCTTTTGGGAATTTTAGTGAAAAACGAAAATGTATCTAATGCACTGTTATATCATATTCACTACACCTCAGTAATTTCTGCGCATAAAATTATATAAAATACCATCCATATTACTTAATATAACACGTTAAAACATTAAGATATTAAATACAATACAAGAACACCACATAACACTTTTTCTTTCCCGCTAAAACTTCAACTTTGATAGTATGTGTAGTTAGAGTCTAGTTACTTTAGTTTCCCAACTATTTATAACTAATATTTAAGCTAGAGAATAATTAAACTTGCCAATCATAAAGTTTAAATTAAAAATTACGACCGAAGCATATTAGATAGCATTCATAGAAATAATGAGCAGATATATATGCCAAATCGCCAATAAATTGCTTCGGATGGCATTAATGAAGTTATTAAATTCAATAGTTTGCACTAATCAACACTTTTTAGGGTTGCCACTTTACTTTATAGTGGTATGCTCATACTGATAGTTTAAAAAAAAATCGAAGTCTGAGTAGTTTCAATGTGTTGTTGAGCTTAGTTTGATGAGCGAAAGAGCCGGCAGCTCAACCTTCTGGATGGGTTCGAGTTGGTCGCCCCGACGGCGAAAGCTGTCGGGGCGTCGACATGAAAAGAACCCGCAAGGGTATACCGCCGGGCGGGCCACCGAAGATAAAGATCGGGTACCGGTCGCCCGCTCGCACGGCAAAGAGAGGTGCTTGCAGGGTGGGTCTATGGGGTTGCGCGTCGCCTCTTTCGTCGCCCCGGACCGATTTGGCGGGGCGCGACCAGGTCCATAGCCCAAAGTAAAAAAAAAAAAAAATTGTTCGAGTTGGTAGGCAACGGCTTATTTGGCGATATGATATCAAAGTTATGTAATATATATTCTAAAACACTAAAATATTGGATATAGTTTATTAGCGCCACTAAGTAACCCTACTAATATTATAAATGTCAAAGTTATTAAAAATGTTTGGATGTTTGAATGCTTGTTACTCAATCACTCGTAAACCGTTGAGCAAATTTGGATAAAAATTGGCACATAGGATACTTTCTATCCTGGTTATATGTTGCCTTAATATACGAGTAATATAGAGATAAAGTTTTATATTGTGGCAGTCACCTTTCATGCACGCGAAGATGCTAGCAGAAGCTAGTTTCATATATATCCATCCTTTGATAGATCAACAATATTACTAATTTATGAAATAAAGTTTAATTTTTTTTTATTATATATCATATTTCATAAAAATAATCAGCGTGCACATAATATTTATTAAATTGATACAAACATTTCTGGTAAAATATCATTCAGCCATTTTTTTTTGGCGGCGGGAAACCATAGAGCCTATCAGTTCATGACAAAAATTCAAATTAATACATATATTTTATTAAATCTAGTGTTACAACCCTAAATAATTTTATTTACGTTTTCAACTGGACAATCCCGGATATCATAAAGAATGTATCACACTCATAAGATCTAGCGATAAGCAAAAGCCAGTGGCGAACCGCGAAACGAGAATGTTGATGAGCTGTAAGCACGTTAACGATTAATGTAATGTATTGTCAAATGTCATAAATCCAATATAATAAATAATTATAAATTAAATTTTATAAATAAAATGTCTTTATGAAAAGCAATTTCTTGAATTCCCCTCAATCATTATCATACATTTGAAATAAAACTACTTTTATGGATTCTTCGTTTGTATACATACGCGATAGAAACCGTAAAAATAAAACTATTTTTACGGATTCATTTTAAAAAACAAATACAAACATTATAAAATCTTTAAAAATAGTTTTATTTCAAATATGTAATATTCGCGTAAACATCAGAAATTATTATCATAACCCTGGTATTATTCCAAATACTTGTGGTAGACCCAATAATGTGCTCTTCTTCTAGCGTACATATTGCAATCTTTTCAAATTTAGTTTTTCGATCACCTGCCTGATATCAATACTTGATCAAACGGCATTAGATGGAGTTCATTCGAGTCGACGGGCAATTTAAAGCTCTTAGTTGTCTCCAAACAGTAAAGTTATTAAACTGAAAAAGAGTGGCAACTCGATGATAAAATATGCATGTATGGAAAGTGCTGCTACCCAGAGTTTAAGCGGTGAACTAAAGTTGAAGTGATATACTATATACATATCTACATGTGTATGTGTAATTATACAGAATATTCTTTTATTATGAGATCGACCCTGAAATATAAAAAAAAAACCATATCAGCTGATATCGAAACAATAATAATATAAGTTTAACAATGAAAATTGATATAATTTTCAGAAAGTACATCAATAATCGAAAATAGATCGATGACAATAACTACCTACACTACGAACAAAAAATAACAATTCTCAGTTGTCAAACGTTTGACAGACAGGACAAAATGGCAGCAGCTAAGTTTGTACAACCAGTCTGTAGGCGGCGCGACGGTCAGTAAAAAAAAGTAATGTTTTAAGTGTGCCCCCAGGTTGTCTCCTTCTACGAGTAATATGAGAGTAGAAGGTATTCCTCGTCGCCACTACACAGTAATATTAAATTACCCTCAAGGATGTATATGAGGTGAGACGATGATGATAATACTTATCATCATCACCAGGCGGTTTGTATTGAAGAATTTCCAGGATATTGCTTCTGTCTATTCTACTAGTGATACCTCAAGTTTTTACGACTACATTGTCAAGTAACGTGGATAATTATTGTATTCTTAAAGTAATACCTAAATTTTTTTAAAGGTGGTCTAGAAACACCGTCAGTTTCATCTGGAGTGGCGAGGGGCGGCGCACTGTTCCATAACTCATCGTAGTTTCTCCACATCACCAATGGTATAGAGTTTTTGACATCCGTGACCGGCTTGGTTACTCTTTCGAGTACTATTTCACCCACGGCCTCGACTACGTATCAACTATCATACAGAGAAATAACAGATATATTAACGTATTAATTATCGCGCTATCGCGAACGCTTAATTAAGTGAAACAGTTAATCAATGACAAGGCCGCCCCGTACGCGTGTGAACTGTCATGTCAGCTGTGGCAATTTATACTGACCGATGTAACAATTTAAACATAAACTATAAACTTCAATGGCTTTGGGTTTCCTTTTTAATTTATCAACAATCAATTGGAGGTATATTTTCCGTGTGGTGACGGAGTAAGAATACTATTCACCACCCCATATCTTACCCGTGGGTGATCGTACGAGACGACTAAGGGATATAAAACGCATATAACATTTATGCAAGAGAAGAAAAACCCGAAACAAAACCCTATACCAACACGTCGGACCAGCGTGGTATAGTAGGTTAATTTCCCTGCCATTACAGAGGAGGCCCGAGCCTAACAGTGGGACATTTATGGGCTCTGATGAAGGAGGTATATATCTCATTGGCTTTTTTAAGAGCAGAATATGATTGTGGTTTATATATTCTATAAATGAGTTTTGGTTTTGAGGATTTTTGGCGGGAATATGAAAGTGGTTTCTGATGTTTACGCGAGTATTATACATTTGAAATAAAACTACTTTTTCGGATTCTATCGCGTTTGTATTTGATTTTTTATTTCTTGACATTTCAAATACTTTATAGTGATTATGGTCACGGGAGGACTGTGATCATGATCACTGTAGTATTGAAAACGTCGGGAAATTAAAAATCAAATACAAACGCGATGGAATCCTTAAAAGTAGTTTTACCTCAAATATGAAAGTGTCATGTGGTGCTCTTGTATTATATTCAATATCTCAGTGTTTTAACGTGTTATATTAAATAATTTTGATGACATTTTATGTAATGCCATGCGAAGGAACTCCTGGGATAATATGATATAAAAGTGCTTTCCACCAAAATCCCCAGAAGATACCACTAACAGTGTGGCCACAGCACTGTTGATGGCATCGATTTGACTTACTGACGGACAATGGCTAACACAGAGAAACTAAAGACATGAAGAAAATTATAAATAGACACTGGCAAAAATAGTTCGTATAAGTAACTGATTGCCAATACGAAAAACAAGAAGAAAACGCGTTTATGTTTTTTAATTGCCCGACGCTTCGAATATTTTACAGCGTCCTGGGAAGACTAAGACTGAGGTGTCTTATGTATAACATATCATCGTTACTGATAACGATGACTTGTCGGACGTAAGACAACTTAGTCCTCCCGTAACAATGAACGCTGCAAAGTGTTCGAACTGTCGGGAAATAAAAAAAAAAATACAAGCACGATAGAATTCGTAAAAACAGTTTTATTTCAAATATTTAATACGCTCGTAAATATCGGAAATGATTTTCTATAAATCTAGTTATCAGTTTATAGATGTCCACTGCTGGACATGTGCCTTTTCTATTAGTTTTTGAAGTGAAATTTCTTTAGGCGCGTTGAGCGTTTTTGGAGGGGAAAAACTTATAGGTTCGCGTCACCGACATGCTAATGCTAATAGTATATCTATAGCTATATGAAAACTTCTTTAGGCGCGTTGAGCGTTTTTGGAGGGGAAAAACTTATAGGTTTTTATTTTTATATAAAAATTAGAAAATTATTATTATTTCAATTAGTCTTAAGTTAATAGTTTTCACTTCTATCGGCAGTCCCCATGACTGGCTGTTGTTTTTTTTTTTTTAATTTTATAAACAACTACCCTATATTAAGGAATTAATCCTTGTATTGCGGGGGACTTTACAAACATATAGTTAACGGACACAATAAACACCCAGACTCAGTACTACAATTTGTAGAACGTACAAAGTTTTGTTTTGCGTGGGAATCGAACCCACGACACTAGTACGATAGGTCGTCATTCTAACCATTACGCCATCTGTGCTGTCAATGAATGGATAAGGTATAATAATTGTTACTATTGCCAGATAAGTTGTCGAACGCAATTGATTTAAAAATATATATTTTTTTAAGAGCGCTGCTGTATTGATGTCTCCCATTAGAAAATGAGGGAAGGCGGCTCAAAACTTAGATATTATTATTGCTATTCTCACTTATGGGCCACTGAAGTCATCTTAGCATGGTGTCAGCACTCCGCTCAGAAGGTGGCAAGCGGTCAAATGTCTATATATTCTGTTATTACGTCGAACATCCAGGAGATGCTTCAAAAACAAATATACGCGTACAGTTAAAAAACACTAGTACTATAGTCCTTAAAATATAGCTTGATCTCTGTGACAGATAGCGACAAAACCGATGAAGTAATTATGAATACGCGTCATTATTACAATTTTAATTTGTATTTTTTTTTATTGCTTATGGTGGCAAACAAGCAAGCAGCACACCTGATGGTAAGTGTCACTACCGCCCATGAACCTTTGCAATACCAAGGGTATAGCTTGGACCGCTGCCTACTAATAAAATCCCCAAGCCCACCCAGTTGGGCTTCCGGCTCTCTCGCTCACCGATCGACGCGCAATAGCACATTACCACTACTCAGACGTTGATCTTCTGCGAGAGTGTGGTACTACCCCGGACGGACCGGCCCGCGGCTGTAGACAGAAAACTGTCAATAGCGTGGTCCCTCCACAATTGATTATATCGCCTATATTTTCATTCTTTAGGTGCCAGTTATATCTCAACTGAATTATGAATATAAAAATATGAATATTTACACCATAACTAGTAACCTCATATGTTTTAAAACACTTAGTAACCATTTTATAAAAGTATGGTGCTTACGCAAGTACAAGATCATGAACTGAACAGAGAATAAGATAGAGATGGGGCAATCGATAAACGTAAATCGATAACATTCTTATTAATTATTTATAAACAAGTAAAACCAATACATTACCTATATAAACCATATGGTTACTCTATAAAATAAGTAAATTGTGTTAACTTAGTATTCAGACATCAGTTATAATTTTAATAAGACCATTTCTATTATATTAAAAAGATAATTTCTTTTATAAAATAAACATGATTATTCATGAAATAATCTGTGACTAAAAACTCATCGTCAACCTACAGGAATGCTCCAGCGATGATGATAATAGTGACGATGAACTTGGATGTATTCCTTTCGAATAATAAAAGAATTAATTAATAGCTTTAGTTTAAATTAAATAAAATCCATTAATTTAAATTCATTTACATCATTCAATTAAATAAGATTTTCATAAATTGTTTTAAATTTATAATCGATTCATCCATCCATTTGATTGGAAGTTCAATAAGATTTTCATGTATTATTTTTCAATTGCAGTAGCAAATAACTTTAAAAAATAAGGAATTATATCGACAAAAATACGGACTGCATAGTAAGCGTGCGGGACTAGTGAGAACTGTCACAGAGATCATGCTATATTTTATAGACTATAAGTGAGATAGAACCGACTCCATCTTGTGGAATTTACGCTGTCCTGACCGTATTAGTTATTAACGTGACTGTTTTGTTTTCTGTGTGGTGACGGAGTAAGAATACAATTCACCAAGCTCTATCATACTCGTGGATGATTGTAAGAGACGTCTAAGAGATATAAAATGCATATAACATCTATGCAAGAGAATGAAAACTCGAAACAAAACCCTATACCAACACGTCTGATAAACGAGCAAGTAATAAATGGTGGCAAACGAGCAAGTAGCACACCTGATGGTAAGTGTCACTGCCGTTCATGGACCTTTGCAATACCAAGGGTATAGCTAGGCCGCTGCCTACCAATATAAACCCCAAACCCACCCAATTGGGCTTCCGGCTCTCTCACCCATCGAACGAAGCGCAATACCACATTGCTATTACTTAAATGTTGATCTTCTGCGAGAGTGTGGTACTACCCCGGACGGACTGGCCCGTGGATGCAGACAGAGAACTGTCAACAGCGTGCTCCTACCACTATTGAATATAATATTGGTATAATAGGTCAATTTCCCTCCCATTATGGAGAAAGCTCGGCTCTCCAACAGTGGGAAATACATGAGCTGAGATGATGATCATGAGTTTGTTTGTTTATTGGTTACATTTTTACACCTAAAACACTAAACCGATTTTAAAGATTCTCTCACCAACGTAAAAACTACATCATCGGCGAGTAACATACATCGAGACACCATTTTAATGAATGTAGAGTGAAGTATGGCCTTATAATCGCTTAAAATATTAATAATTAAATATTTATAAGTTCCTGATAAGTTGCAATGCATAGTAAAAACATTTTATATATCAATATATTTTTTTCTCATGCAATATTTATAAGAGATTGTACTATTGTACAGTAATTTATATAATAATTTACATATAATAAAAATTATATTTCTCTCAGGAGGTTCGAGCCCAGTAGAGGGACTCATATAAACTGATCTGGTGATCGTAAAATAAATAAATAAACAAAAAAAAACCTCGTTTCGCATTTGTCAATTTTCATCCTCTGAGGGTTTTTTATCTAATATTAGCAAATTTGGTCTAATTAGCACATATGCCTATTTTTACGTTAACTTATTTCTACAATATAAACAGAACAAAAAAGGCGATCTAGTTAGAAGACTCAGAGAAGGGGTGCGCGACCCCGTAGACCCGCCGAACAATGTGCCTCTCGACGCTGCCCGGCTAGGCTCGACGCAAGATGCACGAGGATGACAAAGAACCTGGGCTTTGTCTTCGGTGGGCCACCCGGCGGTCTACCTTCGCGAGTATCATCTCGAGTCGACGCCCCGTCATCTCGACCAATAAATCTTAATGTCAGGGCGTCGTCCTCACGCGGTAGCCTCGCTCCGGGGGCGATCAGACTAATTCCCGGTCCGGTCACCCGCAAATACCCTGCACAGATCACTGAAATTGAAGGAAAACTCTACAATAAACCGTCGAACGAGCGTGGTGTAGTAGATCGATTCTCTACAATTGTAAAGGAGGCTTGAAGGCTTGAGCCCAGCCGTGGAATGTATTACAGCTTAGATCTTGATGGTGATGATGACGATACATGTACACAAAACTAAAAATCTCTATTCTTTCATTAACGTGAGAACTGTGTTCAAAGAAATAAAATAGATGATGCTTATTTTTTTTTGGCAAATATAAGTTTCATAAATATTTATGCGCATTCAATGCTCATATCGAGGTTATATATCTACTTTATTATAATAATTAAAATGCACCTACATAATAGATAATTTATTCAACTGCATAAGGTCATCTTTTGTTAAAATATTATAAAGCAAATATAATAATTACTGTAACAATAGTCGCGCTCATAAATCAGCTACTCAAAGTCTTATAAAAAAAAAACTAACACGCTTATTAAAAACTAATTGAACTAACTTAATAACAAAACATTCTCACTTAAATAAATTATCTCTAACAAAAGGTAAGAGTAACATCACTATTCAAAGAGACCTTTAGTGAAGCGCCGACAAAGATCGATATAGACTCGCGCGCTTTCGATTTTAAAAAATAAATTATTTCTGATTAAAACGTCACTCAGAGATGCGCTCGATCATCGATTTTTGTCTCTGACTTTTCTGTATAAAAAAAAAAAAAAATTTTAATTTAAAGACTTCTTTTGTGTCTAAAACATTACTTTGTATAAGTTAATTTGTTCTTTGAAAACTTAATGATTAATTCTTATATTTAATCGAGTATCAGTAAATAACTTTAGGTAGCCAATATGTGGATAAGCTGACGCTTGAATACTATATAGTTTGGGCGGCAATTTTTCCCTTTTTTTTATTGATTTTGGTGGCAAAGGAGCAAAGCAGCACACCTGATGGTAAGTGTTACTGCCGCCTATGAATCTTTGCTATACCAGGAGTACAGCTAGGCCACTGCCTACCAATATAAACCCCAAACCCACCCAAGTTGGGCTTCCGACTCTCTCGCTCACCGAACGAAGAGCAACAGCACATTGCCATTACTCAGACGTCGATCTTCTGTGAGAGTGTGGTACTACGTACCCCGGACGGACCGGCCCGCGGCTGGAGAGAGAAAACTATCAATAGCGTGGTCCTACCCCTAGTCTTCTAGTGAGTGAGTAAATTAATTATTATTTTCGCTGTTTTATGACCACTCCTCACTGTATAATATATTTTTTTGTTAAATAAAACTAATATTTGTGTGTGAGACTAAACTTTACATATATTTGGTACCATTGATGGCTTATAGCTATTGGTGGGAAACGAGCCAGTCCACAGTCCACTTGAAGCTAAGATTTAACTGCTGTTGATGGACCTTATTGAAAAAAACTTTTTGTTACAAAAAGCACATGAAGTCTATCCACAGATATACACATCAGCCGATTGATTTTACAAGAAACATGACGGCGCAGTAGCGTTGCTTCGCATTTTTCTCTACTAACGTATTCTCATCATTATCATCTCAGCTCATATATGACCCACTATTGGGCTCGATCCTCCTCCATATCGGGAGGAAAATTGACCTACTATAGCACGCTGTTCAGACGTGTTGGTATAGAGTTTAGTTTCGAGTTTTCCTTTTCTTGCTGCTTTTAGATGTTTACGATCACCTACGGGTAAAATAGGGGGTGCTGAATTGTATTTTTACTCCGTCACTACAAGGAAAACGTATTCTAACTGTTTAAAAAGTAAAAGTAAATTGATTCTCTCGTATCAAAATACGAATCTATTATTGTTGAAATCATTTCATATCATCAGCTGAGAAGTCATTAAATCTAGTCTAAATTGAAAATGTAATTATTAACCTAAATCTTTACATCTGTATTAATTCATAATGTTATCTATAAAGAAAGTAGATCACATAAACAAATACACTGAGTATACTTTCTCGCAAACAATCGATTGGTCTGTATTATTTATTGACATAGATTTTAAATTACTTACGTTAAAATGTATCGAAAACCATTGATTTGGTTATCAGCGCCGATAATTTTTGTTTTTTAATTTTTTTTTAAGACACCACCCCTTTTTTTTCTTCCGCAGGGTGGACCATGGATGTAGTCGCGCCCCGACAAATCCATCCGGGGCAACAAAAGAGGCGGCGCGCAACCCCATGGACCCACCCTGCAAACACCTCTTTTCGCCGTGCGAGCGGGCCACCAGTACCCGATCTTTGTCTTCCCCGCACTAAGCAAAGAATCCTTGTATTGCGGGGGAGTTTTATAAACACGCAATTAACGCAGACAAATTACACCCAGACTCAGAACAATACTTTGTGGATCACACAAAGTATTATACTGCGTAGTAGTGCGTAGGAATCGAACCCACGGCACTGGCACGGAAGTTCGGTATCTTATCCACTACGCCATCTGTGCAGTCAAATTAAAAATAAATTAATAGTAACGACATGACTTACTGACGGTCAATGACTATTAAGACTAGACTATATGAAGAAGTATTGACGTAGTGTCTAAACTATGAAGACTTGGCTTAAAGGTCTAAGTAACCAAGCCATAACATCCAAAAAAAAGTTAAAATGTATTTTTTTTTATTGCTTATGGTGGGGAGTTTTGGCGCGAATGTGGAAATGTCATGTTACGCTCTTGTATTATATTCATTTCTTTAGTGTTTTGTGGTGTTATATTGAATAATTTTGCTGGTATTTTATGCAATATGGTACAGTTAAAGTGCTGAAGTGTAGTGAATATGGTATAATAGTGGTTTACGTGTATTTTCATATTTGCCCAAAATTACCAAAGAAAATCATTGATTAGGTTATCAGCGCCCGATTAATGGTAACGACTTGACTTACTGACAGACAATGACTATTAAGGCTACATATTATGAAGAAATGATGAACAATATATGAAAAATAATTAAATAAGACTTGGCTGTATGGGCTTTGATCCCTTTGCCTCTCCGAATGGACGAACAGAACCAAAAAAAAAATGCTTATGGTGGCAAACGAGCAAGCAGCACACCTGATGGTAATCGTTACTGCTGCCCATGAACCTTTGCTATACCAAGGAATAGCTAGGCCGCTGCCTACGATTATAATCCCCGAATCCACCCAGTTGGGCTCCCGGCTCTCTCGCTCAACGAACGAAGCGCAATAGCACTTTGCTATTACTTAGATGTAGATTTTCTGCAAGAGTGTGGTACTACCCCGGACGGACCGGCCCGCGGCTCTAGACAGAGAACTGTCAACAGTTAGGTCCTACCATTATCTGTATCTAGAAAATCAAATGTCATTTTTGTATTATGTTTAAAATAAACAGTATTTTACCGTTGTTATGACTAGTACAGAGGACAGTGCGAACTTAATGCAAGAACCAAGCGTTTCCAGTGATGTTTCTACCACATAATGTATGTTATTATGAGTTAAAACGTTTATTTTGTTGTTGCTAATGTTTTACGCCATTGCAATATAATGTATTAAATAAATAAAATGAAAAAAAAAAGATTAAAAAATATAAATTTAGTTTGTGATGTAGAAGTTAGTGAAGACTACTTGAGTGTCTATGGAGGTAAAATGCGACGGAAAGCTAAAGCTTTCACGGCATTAGGTGGAGTTAACTCAGGGCTCCACCTAATGCCGTTTGGTCAACAATTACATTCTTAAGGAGGGTTGACGTCAGATAGACAAACGGTCATAAAACTACTATCAATAACTTTTGCAATATGTACGAGTTCATATTGCGTCGATCCAAATGAATTAGGATAGAAACAGGCGAATAATAATGAATGACGTTTCATTTACAATATTTACCATACTGCTAATGGTTTGTGTGAACCACATTTAAATATTTTTTTAAATGGCCTTCATATTTGTGATAAATTTTCTATTGCAGCTGCTTAAAGGTTTTCTCAAAATTAAGTGTTGTAAGAAGCAAGGCCGAAAGGAAATAAGATATTAATAATAAAAACACACTATATTATTTTACCTTTTTAAATTTAGTACTTGTCCAATTTGTGCAGCATAATCTGTAACAAAAATATAATTTTATTTTAATTTAATTAATTATTAATACTCAGATAATAATTTCAATAAATACCTTATATAAAAAGTTTAAAGAGTATGTTTGTTTGGTGAATAGTGCTAATATACAAGATGGATTTAAAAAAAAAATGTGCCGATCTGTTTATTGGACAATTTTTAACCGACTTCAAAAAGTAGGAGGTTCTATGTTTCATACAAGTTACAATAGACAGCGATGTGATAAATAACGTGCAGAGTATAATAATAATGGTTGTCATACGTTCTAAGTGCGTTTGCTGTGTGGTAGCGGCTACGAATACTACAAACCCTTACTTTGCTCGTGGATGTCGTAAAAGACGAATAAGAGCCTTATAACGACCTAGGACAACTCCACCTGATCCCGTTTGGTCAACAATTACATTTCCAAGGAGGTTTGGGTACTATGAAGGAATAGTAAATATTGTATCGACCCCAAGTAATTAGGATAAGCGTAGGAGAATAACGATGATGCTGACGATCACATTCTAAGTCACCGTTATTATAACAACTGCTGAGATAACAACATTTGCATTGATTTTCAATGCCTATTAGTTTTCTTCTTTATTTTAAAGTCCTTAAGCATCTTTTACAACGTTCTCGATACGCTTTATCTAATACCTACATCTAACTAATTTGCTTGTAGTAAAATGTGATAACGGCAGCTAATTGGTGTCTAATACATCCGGATGTATATATTCAATCCTAGACATGATTTTATCTGATATGTTCACAGCATCTTATTGATACAAGAAACGTATGTTTCCTGGAATTGAAACTATAAGATCTAATGTATAGATTAGCTTAGTATAATCGTGTTAAGACACTTGTACCAATCGCTTTTCATTTAATTAGCTACTTGCTGTACTGTGATGGATTATTATCTATCTATCTTCTATAAGAAGATATACAATACGAAAGTGGAAGGATGTAGGTACCGGGGGAGACCGAGTCTAATCTACCTAGACCAGATTGGTCGCGTACTGAAGGAAGGTGGAGTCAAGAGTCTCCAAAACCGGCGAGCGTGTATGAAGAGAATTATGAATGTTGAGGAAGCGAGTGAAGTATGTAAGAATAGAGTTCTCTGGCACCCTGTACTCTCTGCCTAACCTGCAAGGGATATGGCGTGATGATATGTATGTATGTATCTTCTATACTAATAGATGAAGTGAAGGTTTTTTTGAAGTGAATACTTCTTTTAGCGCACCACACATGGATTTTTGCGTATGCTGTGAGGTTGATCCGTCACGCTCTGTGGTGAAAGGCTCGATCGGGTGAACTATATAAATATGCTTTTGCGCTTCGTTCCCTGGGCGAGAAAGCCGGCAGCCCATTTTTCTGAGCATTTTCATTGGTGAGCAGCGGTCTAGCTAAACCCTTGGTATTGCAAAGGTCTATAGACGGCAGTAGCACTTGCCATCGGGTGTGCTGGTTGCTCGTTTGCCAACATAAGCAATCAAATCAAATCAAATAATTTATTATGCACAAGCCCCATAGGGGCACTTACATATTGTCAATTTTACATTATTGTTTTTTAAATTAAATTTAATTAATCTACCACCAGATCGGAAAGCAGCCACATACCTACTGAGAAGATCCGGCAAGAAACTCAGTGGGCTCTACTTTTTTTTTTCAATACATAAGAGATGGCTAAAAATAGTCCAACAATATTATATGAATACATTATCGTCATTATCATCATCATAGCCCATATATATCCCACTGTTGGGCTCAGGCCTCCTCCGTAATGGGAGGGCAATTAACGTACTATACCACGCTGGTAAGACTTGTTGGTATAGGGTTTTCCTTCTCTTGCTTAGATGTTATATGCGTTTTATATCCCTTAGATCTTACGATTACCCACGGGTAAGATAGTATGATGAATTGTATTCTTACTCCGTCACCACACGGATTACATTAATACACGGATACATTAATATTTGGATAATACAATAATGCAGTCAGCAGAGATGGCGTAGTGGTTAAGGTACCTTCCGTGTCGTGGGTTCGTTTCCTGCACAGGACTATACTTTGCGATCCACTAACTGTTGTTCTGAGTCTGAATGTAATTTGTCTGCGTTAATTGTATGTTTATAAAGTTCCCAGCAATGTAAGAATTATTTCCTTAGTGCAGTGTGATGTTTTTTTCTTCAGTGTTGTTTTTATAAAAACATATCGTTTGTCGTACCAAGTTAATATATTTTTCATTTCGCACTATATATCTGTGTGAAACCAGGACAAGCGAGTTGGTAACAAATAAAGATCTTAAGAAAGATACGTAGACATTTTCCGTTGCGAACATGCCGTGTTGCTTATAGAGTTTATAGGTCTATGGTGGCGTAATACCGTCTATGTACCATGTTTCAAAGCTAACGCATGTATACGTCCTCATTCAGATAGTAAGCGTGTAGTTTCGTGATGTATCCAAACGAATTACATCTTGTCTAGATACTGTTAGAGTATTGCGACCGCTTTTCACACGGCGTTTTAATAATCGTAAAAGAGAATTATGATATTGTATTTGTTTTACCGTGATGGAATTTTGTTTCGCCATTTTAGTTTTTGATCGGAGCGTGACAATTTTTTTAAATATATTTATTATACATATGTACATACATATCATCACGCCATATCCCTTGCAGGGTAGGCAGAGAGAACATAGTGCCAGAGAACTCTATCTTTGCATAATTCACTCGCTTCCTCAACATTCATAATTCTCTTCATACACGCTCGCCGGTTTCGGAGACTCTTGACTCCACCTTCCTTCAGTACATGACCGATCTGGTCTAGGTAGGTTAGTTTCGGTCTCCCCCGGTACCTAAATCCTTCCACTTTCGCATTGTATATCTTCTTAACCAGACGTTCGTTCGGCATTCTTTCTTATATACAGCTAATTTCTTTCTGGGGCTTCGCACTAGTAAAAAGTGACTGTTCATAATATAAAAAAATATCACTAAATTATACCAAAGAGACATGTTCATCATCATTCGTCATCATTGCAGCTCATATATGTCCCATTGTTGGGCTCGAGCCTCCTTCGTAATGGGAGGTAAATTCACCTACTATACCACGTTGGTCAGACATGTTGGTATAGGCTTTAGTTTCGAGTCTTCCTTCTCTCGCATAGATGTTATATGCATTTTATATCTCTTAGTCTATGAATATGTTACCGGGATAGAAAGTATCCTATGTATTAATACAGGAAACGGTCTATTTATATGCCGATTTTCATCCACATCTGTTCAACGGTTTACGCATAATTGAGTAACAAACTTCCAAATATATTCAGAAACTTTTATATTTATAATATTAGTAGGATGTCGTCTTGGTGCCCTGGCTGAGGTATACCGGCTCCGTGTCACGGCGCGGGCCGAAGACGAGCAGGTCTCCGTAAGGAGACTGGGCAGAGTACTGGAAGTGGCCCGAAGGGGAGTCACTCAGCGGTGGAGAGAAGATCTGGAGTCCCCCATAGCAGGGCGGGGGACTGTGGAGGCGGTTGCGCCACATCTCCACCGCTGGATTAATAGAAGGCACGGCAGTCTAAGCTTTAGGATGGTGCAGGTGCTTACCGGGCATGGGGTCTTTGGTAAGTACCTGCACAGAATCGGAAGAGAAGGGGCCCCAGGATGTCACGAGTGTGGTGCGCCAGTAGATGATGCGCGTTACACTCTGGAGGTATGCCCTGCCTGGGGGCCCCAGCGCCACGTCCTATCGGCGGTCGTTGGTAGAGACCTGTCGTTGTCGACCATCATCTCGATGATGCTTGACAGCGACAGGTGCTGGTCGTTGATGGCCTCCTTTTGCGAGGTCATCATGAAAAGGAAGGAGGCCGCGGAGCGAGAACGCGAGGCGCTTGCGTCAGCTGACTCGTTTCGCCGCCGGCGACTGGGGAGGAGGAGGCGCCGTTATGCATACCTCCTCCCACCGCCTTGAGGAACGTTGATAGGACGTGGCCAGAAAGCCAAGCCTGGGGGTGCCGGGGATCGAATGTCAGTAGACGATCTATCCGGCTCCCCGTAAAAGCGCGGAAGGGGCCGCTGTGGTTTTAGTGGGTATTCCGGTCGGGTTCCAATTGGCCGGTGAGTCCCACACTCCCCCTCGTCTGTCACCGGCGGGGGATAGGGCGTAAATGCGTTTCCTCAGCGAAAAAAAAAAAAAAAAGGTCGTCGTCTTGGTAGATACAAGTTTATTCCGTCGAGCGAGCCAACGCAGTTAACGCAATTCTGTTGGCTCACTAAATTGGTAGCAGGCAATACGACTGATTCTGGGTCCACATGCCTCTCCAATCTCCTGTCACTCTGAACTCTCTGGGCTGGGTATAAGTAGCCTATCAAAAAAGATGATTTTATATTATATTCAATATTTTAATATTTTTATTATTTATTTTTCTTAAAATTATATGTTGTCACATTATCGAGAACGAGCTTCTCTTCTAGAGGGCGAAATTTCATATACTATATCAAACTGGTGAAATGAGTGGGCATAGTGTTTTCTTTCCAGCTTTACTTCCCTCTTAGTGATATAATCTGCTTACGGTATTCTTTTTTTTATGAGGAGGGTTAGATCTAATAGATTGGTGAACATGATGATGCCATATTTAAGGCGAAACAGATATAAGATATTTTTTTTTAATAAAGACACCACTCAGCACTAAGTAAATAGCCTTGTATTGGGGGGAGACTTTACAAACATGCAATTAACGCAGACAAATTACACCCAGACTCAGAACAACACTTTGTGGTTCGCAGAAAGTATTGTCCTGCGTGGGAATCGAACACATGGCATTGGCATGGAAGATCAGCATCTTAATCATTAAGTCATCTGTGCAATCAATACTGTGTTTGTATAAATTTAAAATGATATGTGATTACAAAGAAAATAGCCATAATTATTTTTCTTCAAATCATAACAATAATTTATAGAAAGGTCGGTCGAAAGGTTATAGATAGGTAGAGTCGTTTTTTAAAGAAGAAACAAATAAACACAATCGAGTTCTGTATTATTTTTCATTGTGCAAAATTAATAGGGGTTAGAATATGGAATGGCTGGTTGTTTTCAGATGTCTGTCAAATCGTCACACGGAAGAGCTGTACATCAACAGCGACTTATTATTAAGTAACCGATACAAGAAACTGAGAATTTATTTTAATAGGAGACTAGTCCTTCTAAGTTTGGTCCAAGTCAAAGGCATATTTTACGTTAAGGACTACATTTTACACAAACTATTGCGGGGAATTTACTAATATACAATTTTACGGACTCAAATTATATACAAACTCATTACAACTATTTGTTAAAAACAAAATTTTGTCATGTGTCATGTGCAGGTATAGTGTCCACTGCACGCTAGGTCGGTATGCATGCACGCCATCTAGGCAGATATATCTCCATATAACTAAAAATATTTTCATTTATCCATTAGACTATCAATGTCATTTCTGAACACATGTCTCGAGCCGATTAGTAGATTGTCTTTTGTATTGGACTTTTGACGGGAATTTGAAAACATCATGCGGTGCTCTTGTATTATATTCGATATCTTAGTGTTTTAATGTGTTATATAAGATAATTTTGATGGCATTTTATGTAATGTGATGTGGCGGAACTACTGGGATGTAGTGAATATTATATAAAAGTGCTTTACAACGTTTTCGTTTCCATCAAAATTCCCACAAGATACCAATAACAGTGTGGCCATAGCACTGTTGATGGCGACAATTTGACTTAGACAATGACTAACCTGAAAGACTAAAAACATGAAGATATTCATAACTTGACACTGGCACCAATAGCTCGTATAAGTAGCTGATTGCCAATACATAAGAAGAAGAAGTCTTTTGTATTAAATTCATATTTTTTTATTTATGCCGCTTTTAGAATACTAGCCATTATGTGCTTTTATTGCAGTGGGTTAATTTTTTTTTTAAGTTTTTTATTTTCCAATTTAACAGTTGACTTAAGATGATCACTAGAAGATACAAATACTTGGATGGTTTTAGAGGAATCAATATGAAATATTGTATATGTCTATAATATGCGGCAATGGGATGGTCGTTCTTCAGAATCAAATTCTTTCGAATTCAAACTTACAATCAAGTAAATTTCTTGTTCCTCTGACATCAAAATAAAAAAAAACCTTATAATGATAATATATGCTATTAAAAACCTTTTTACTGACGTATCATATAAGCTTGTAACTTGTACCATAAATATAAAAGTGTAATGTTTATCCACAGCTGTGTCCATTGCTAGTTTACTTGAGATGACAGTGAAGATATGTCAAGTTAGTAGTTGGCTTGACCAATGCTATTCTGATACCATTACTGGCTACTAGTTGGCAAAATTATACAATCGATACGGCTATGCCTTTGTGGTAATAACTAGCTTGCTATTTGTAGTTATACTTGAGTGCACGATTTTAGCGGCATATTTAAAAAATACAATGAAATATGTGTATCTAAATATTCATATATGTTTTCACAACTCATCATTCTCTTATTCTTATCCCAATTACTTGGGGTCGATACAATATGTACTTTTCTTTAATAGTAGGTACATATTGTAAAAGTTATTGCCAATAGTTTTATGACCGGCCGCCTGCCAGACGTCAACCCTCCTTGGGAATGTAATTTTTGACCAAATGACATCAGATGGAGTAGGCCCAGGCCGTTAAAAGTCTCTTAGTCGTCTTTTACGACATCCACGTGCAAAGTAAGGGTTGGTAGTATTCGTAGCCGCTACCACACAGCTTGTCTGTTTTCACAACTTCTACCTCTAGATATTGTTATTATTTTAAAGACTAAGGAAATAATTCGTTAGTTTTATACGGCTGTCACATCCTTACTACGGACTAGTGGAGAGTGCTGAAGGCTCTTAACCCAAAACATTTAAGCAACGGGTCTAAGGGCTTTATGGTTACCCTTTGTCCACCTGATGGTAAATGGTAACTACCACTTATTGACCTCTGTAATAACATGATTAAAATCAGTCCGTTCGACATTCTAACTTACTGAAAGAAATGTGGGTCGTTTTTCTACGAGAGTGTGGTATTATGTCGGACTAGTCGGGCTATTTAGATAAAGACGGAAAAAAATTTAGGTCAGATGAAGTAGGATTTTAAGAAACTCCTTCTTTCAGGGAAGGAGTTTCTTAAAATCCTACTTCATCTGACCTAAATTTTTTAGGTATTCTATGAAGGGAAAGTAAACTACACAACTGAACTGACGTAACCGAAGTGAAGCGAGGGCGGGTCGCTATTAATATATATACATGTTTTATTATAAATACGAGACACTAATAGTGGTAGGACCATCCGGGTTGAGAGCCCTCAGCGCTCACCCATAGTCCGGGTTAAGCTGTGACAGCCATCTGCGGCTAACAGCTAAAAAACAAACACAAAAAAAAGTGGTAGGACCACGCTGTTGACAGTTCTCCTTCTACAGCTGCGGACCAGTCCGTCCGGGGTAGCACCACACTTTCGCAGAAGATCGACGTCTGAGTAATAGCAATGTCCTATTGCACTTCGTTCGGTAAATGAGAGAGCCGGAAGCCCAACTAGGTGGGTTTGGGGATTGTGATGGTAGGCAGCGGCTTAGCTATAGCCTTGGTTATAGCAAAGGTCCATGGGCGGCAGTGCCGGCAGTGACACCATCAGGTGTGCTGCTTGCTCGTTTGCCACCATAAGCAATAAAAAAACACTATAATAAATATCATAGACAACTTCCAGCTGCAAGCATCTTTGGTTTGTTTAAAGTTTAAAAAATAACAGCCATTCATAGACACTTCTCTTATCTTTGATCGACAAACCTACAGGCATAGAAACGTTATTTGAAACTCTGTTTATTTTCATTGGTAGTTCAATGCTATCTGTCATCATGATATCACGGCCGTGGATCGTGATGTGAGCCTGAGATCTGAATACGTCACGTATAGACATTGCTGGTAATTGGATAGGGAATTAACAGAAGTTTAAGTTAACGCAAGATAATATCTTAAGATTATTTAAAAGCAATAAAAGAGTTCATCTAACCCCTTTATTACTTTTAATTAATATTTATTTGTATTCAAGATTGTGTGACTTTACAAAGTTAAACTGTATCAGAAGACAAACACATTTATTTAATAATGGTAAATGTTATATGATAAAATGGAAGATCTCTTTCAATGAACTTGCTGAAAAGGCTGACTAATAGATTAATTATTTCTTTTATACGTCGCGACGCCTCGCTGGTGGGAAACATGGAAATTATTTTGCACAGATTATGTGCATAAAAAGATAGTTTACGATTGAAAATATGACATAACGAAAAGTAAAATGATACATTTTTTTTTTAAGAAAAAGATCATTGTTTAGTTAATAAAAACGAATTTTCGTTAAAAACAAAAATTATAAATTTAATAATATATTTCGAATTGCGACAGCTCAATTCTTTTACACATAGCGTGGCGACGCATGCCAACAGTCAGTCTCATCCACCGCTATAAATGTTTCACATGAATATTACTAGACAGTGGCTTCGCCCGCGTAAATAATAAAAACAAAATGAAATTTAATTCCAAAATCACAGTAATGAAACCGCGATGTTTAAATCCATCAAGCCATCTAGTGAAAAAAATAAGAACTGAAATTAAAGTAACTGCCAAATTCAAACCCAATTAAAATAACATGATAATTTGAATTATTATTTCACGGGAGCGCATTACCGGGAATTATAGAACGTTTTATGGTTAAGGCACAGTGCCATTTATTTTAAGCTCTTTTCAAAAATGGTGTTCAAATAATGTTAATATTGAAATTTGACCAAGAGACTACATTACCAGGATAAAAAGTATCATATGTGTTAATCTAGGAAATGGCATCTAAGTGTCAATTTTTATCACAATCTAGTCAATAGTTTTCACCTGAATCGAATCAACCAAACATCTTCATTATCTTTCACATTTATAATATTAGTAGGATTGCTGTAGGTACTGTAACTCATAAGTTGTACTTCTGTATATCTTCTGTCTGTTGGATAAGTCTCACAGAGGTACTTGTACAAGTACATGTCACGTCTAAATGACACCGAGACGGTGATCTCATTGCGTTTTTGCACGATTCACCTGCGCGTGAGCTTTTATTTCCTAAACGTCATAAACATCAATCGATGCATACAAAAAATAATCTTAATATAATTCATATAACGGTTATATTAGCGTGAATGTATATAATATAACCAAGTACATTTAAATTGAATCTTATGTATGTGAGAATTTTACGCCGCCGTCATTTATGTTGTATTTTTTTTTATTGCGATCGGTTTGACAAGAATTCTAAGTAAGGCATCATTCTTCGGCGCATATGTCGTTTATTTTGTCAATAAATCATCATTCTCTTACTCTTATCTCAATTACTTGGGGTCGATACAATATGTATTCTCCTTTCATAGTAGATATTGTGAAAGTTATTGGTAATAGTTTTATGACCGGCCGCCTACCAGACATCAACCCTCCTTGGGAATGAAATTGATGACCAAATGGCGTCAGATGGAGTTGGCTCAGGTCGTTATAATCGTCTTTTACGACACCTACGAGTAAAATAAGGTTTGGTAGTATTCGTAGCCGCTACCACACAGCATTTTGTCATTAGATATTAAAGTTTATTACGTAATTTATGTATTCCATATAGTAAAGAAGTAAAAATATAATCCAGTATCACCTTTTTTGCCCGTGAGTAACGTAAAAGATGAAAGGGGATAACATCTATATAAGAGAAGAAATGTCTAAAATCTTATGTTAACCGGTCTGACCAGCATGATATAGTAGATAAATTTTTTCCCACCATTATAGTGGAGTCTTGAATCCAATATTGGAACGTATATGGCCGGCATAGGTGAATGAAATGACGTAATTTTATCTAAATATTTGTAGTTGAACCTAGGGAGTTTTTGGCGGGAATCTAAAACGTCATGTGGTGCTCTTGTATTATATTCGATATCTTAGTGTTTTAACCTGTTATATTAGATAATTTTGATGGCATTTTATGTAATGTGATGTGACGGAACTGCTGAGATGTAGTGAATATCATATAAAAGTGCTTTACAACGTTTTCGTTTTTCATCAAAATTCTCACAAGATAAGTACCATTAACAGTGTGGCCATAGCACTGTTGATGGCGACAATTTGACTTTCTGACGGACAATGACTAATCTGAAGACACTAAAAACTTGAAGATAATTATAACTCGACACTGGCAACAATGGCTCATTTAAGTAGCTGATTGCCAATACATAAAAATAAGAAGAAGAAGTAGTTGAACCTATGTTATTATTTTTACTAGACAGTTTGTAAATTTACATGTTTTTATTTCGAGCTATAATAAAATTTAAATACACTTTTGAAGCTGATAATGCTCGCGTAAACATCAGAAATCAGTTGAAAGTAAGTACAGAAACTCTGTTTTTTCGGCCTATATTATATATTGTACTAGCTTCTGCCCGCGGCTTCGCCCGCGTAAAAGGTTACTTTCCTAAAGTTTTTCATCCCCTATTTTTATTTTACCCCTTAGGGGTATTTTTTTTCCGAAATTTTAATGTCATATTTATTTATATCTAAGCAATAGCCTAAAAATATGTTTCAAGCTTCTGGCTTTAAAAATAACGTTAATTCCTTATATCTTTTTTTCTTTTCATCCCCCTTTACAATCCTTTTTTTGCATTAAAAAGTAGCCTATATCAAGTCCTTTATCAAGCTCTAGACTATCTGTGTACCAAATTTCATTTAGATCAGCTCGACTCAGAAAGAACGACAGACTTTCGCATTTATAATATTAGCAAGAATAGCATTTTCTAGATGAAGGCGATCAGCTAATCATCATTATCATAATCATCTCAGCTCGTATATGTCCCACTCTTGGCTTCTACCTGATAGCGAGTGATGCTTGCCGCTCATGCACCTATGCAATACCAGGGGTACTGTCTCTGTTTACCATAAATGTCTGAATCTCCAGCTTTCTACCTTACCTAATAAATCGCAGTAGTTTGCTATTATTTAAATGTCGGTATTTTGCAAGAGAGTATATTTAGATCTTGGACGAGTCAATCATTTATGACTGTAAATAAAAACCTGTCAGTACTGTGGCTTAACAACAAGATAGGATAGGATAGTTTTGAAATGGTATCATTTCAATTAGACAAAAGATATCTTATTCGGTCGAGATTTAATTGTTGCATTTCTTATTACCTACATTTTCATGTCCTTTATTTTCGTGGGAACCGTATCAATGGAGTATAGTAAACATTTTATTACAATCAATTTGATTTCGCTGATGTTTTTAATAGTCTAAATGTGCGTAATATATAGAAAAAAGATACTTCTGTTACGATCGTTATATTATAGATCTGTCGAGTCTTATTAGAGCAGCCTATTGCTCTTTTCTTTTTTTGCTGGCGGGCTACGGTACGCCAAACTCTGCTAATACGTCCGGGGCGACAGGAAAAGCGGCGCAAGATCCCGTAGACCCGCCCTACAATATACCTCTCGACGCCGTGCGGGTGGGTTACTGGTACGCGGTCGTTTCCTTCAATGGCCCACCCGGCAGCCTATTGCTTTAGCCTCGAACTCCGTGTTGCTTCCACCAAAGCACACCTCGCAATGAATTACTATGAATCGTACTTCACAATGTAATGTCATACGTGTCCCATGTAGTGTATGCGTGTAATATTATAATTACACCCTTAGCTTCTAGAATGGTTACACGACTGTTCTCTACGATCCGCAACGCACAAGTCCCCCGCGACAAACCTCTACAGAGCTCTTATACCCACATATTATTCGATCTACCTGCATTTACTAATTATATTAATTGTGCATACTCTACACCCCACCATTCAAAATTTCAATTGTCAAACAGTTCCGTTTAAAATAGTGTTGCCCACTTTTCACTCACATAGTTCTCAGGTGTTGCCAGTTATTTAAAGATGGCGCCACTAATTCGATGGCCATTTAATTAACACAAGTCAATCAAATACTTGAAGATATTTATAAAACTCGATTACGAAGTGAAAAATGATGTCACAAGCGGGATTCGAACCCGCGCCTATTGGGATTTCGGCCCAATCGTGCTGCCACTACACCACCGTGACTACAATTCGTCACGGTGACTACAATTAAGCATATTAAATGCTAAATTTTCAGTAATTTAAATACTTGAAGATAGTTATAATGTATGATTTGTAACATATGACATGACAGTTCTTGAGAAATCATGACACTTCTTATAATGTAGAAATAAAAAGTATTACTATGAAAAATATGGGTGTTTTAGACCTCTTTTTGTGACTTCTCTTCTTTATATTAGCGGAGAATGATGGAACATAGCTTGTTGTGAATAAAGTTTTTAGTTATGAATGTTGAAAACCTTAAAAGTAAGAGAAGACCGAAGAAAAGATGGATGGATTTGATTTGATTGGACATGATATGGATAGACAAGGAGTGATCATAGGGATCGTAAAAAAGGTAGGACCACGCTGTTAACAGTTCTCTGTCTACAGCCGCGGGCCGGTCCGTCCAGAGTAGCACCTAGGGGTGTCCACTTTGAAAAAACATAGATGTTTTTATCGATTCGATAAATCGAAACTCTACATCAATGCATTTCGATGTATCGGATGAAAACATCCATGTTTTGTAAACATCGAGTACTTTTTCTAAAATATATTACAAAGCTAAAGTCATATCAAAAGTGATACTTCTAAAAAAAAAAAAATAAAGGTCTTTTTTGTGGCATTTATACCTATTCTAATCCCTTATAAAACTGAATTCTACAAAAAAAAAAACAGGTCTTTTTTGTGGCATTTATACCTATTCCAATCCCTTATAAAACTGACTTCTAAAAAAACAAAAAAAGCTCTTTTTTGTGGCCTTTATACCTATTCCAATCCTTTATAAAACTGTAATTTATTATATGAACTTGAGTTTTTGTGACATTAACTGATTATCATCAATTCGATGTTTTATGAAAAAACATCGATACATCGAGTATTTCGATAGCTTTTCAAAACATCGGATCGATTCGATGTATCGCATTGTAAACATCGATGTTTTCGATGCATCGATGTATATCGAATATCCCTAGTAGCACCATACTTTCGCAGAAGATCGACGTCTGAGTAACGGCAAAATTTTATTGCGCTTTCGTTCGGTGAGCGAGAGAGCCGGAAGCCCAACTGGGTGGGTTTGGAGTTTGTATTGGTTGGCAATCGCCTACCCCTACCCTTGGTATTGCAAAAGTCTATGAGCGGCAGTAAGACTTACAATCAGGTTTGCTGCTTGCTCGTTTGCCCACCACATAAAGCTTGTTTCTAAGCAGCCAGCTTTATGTGGATGAAAAACTGTCTTAGAAATATTCATGCTCATAATTAATGTATTATTAATCCAGAAAAACCACCAATAAATATACAGCAATCAGGCAAATCCCACTAATAAATATACAGTTAATAAATTAAAATAAAACAAGGTTATTGTACTAAACAATCTAGTTTCAAAGTTATAAAATTAATGTTTAAAACAACTATTAAATATTGATTTTCACCTAAAATATTTGATTTATAATCATTAATTAATTCAAAACATTATTTCTAACGGTTCAATTTTGTTATTTTTGTAGTTCATTGTCTTTTTTTTTTTTAAATTTACATCTTGTTATTCCGTTTTATATTTATATTAATTTAAATTATAAATTTATAATTTCTATGTCAACAAAACAATATAAATAAGGTAAATTAATCTACTCATAAATTATATTAGTTTTACATTATTTTTATGACATATAAATTAGAAATCAATCCAGTGAAGTGTCTATAAAATTTAAAGTTAATTAATGGAATTTAAATCATTTTTACGAATTATATCGCGTTTCAATTTCATTTTTAGTTTCACGACGTTTAGAATGCTTTTCATCGTACACTACAGTAGGCGCTACAGCGTAAATTTGTAAGTTTTAAGTTAAATCTAAGGCAATCTAAATAGTATATCCATAATAGCATTGAATAATAGCGTGTACTAAATGATTATTTATCATCATCGTCATAATTTCATCTCATATATGTCCTAATGGACTCGAGACTTCTGCAATATATTTATATGTCTCTTTAATTATTTGTTTACTAAAAAGACTACTAAAGACTATATGTCTTTTAGGATAGGCACAGACAAGAAATGCGCTGTTGAATTGTATTTAAGAATACCCGTCACTACACGGGGAAAAAGCATTAACATTTAAAATGCATTAAATTAGCTGTTATCGTTTAACGTTTTATATGCATTGGTTTCCTTGGGGAAATCCTATATACTTATAATAAATTTACTTAAAAATATTAACGGAAATCGATCAATATTACCTTAATAACAGGTAATTTTAAATCAGATTAACAGTTTTTGTAGGTATAGTCTGACATTTACTGCAGCCTTCAAAGTTATAAATTGTATCAATGTGCCTAATGATGAAGGTTAAAACATGACATTTCTAAGTAGATTTACGGTTTAATTTTTAAAAATTACTTACAAAATGTCTTGATATAAATGTATTATAGCAGTTACAGATATTTTTTTTAATAATCTTTTTTAACAAGGAAGACTAATTTCGTTATATGTCCCAATCTTGATCAATTTAATATGCTTAAGATTTACGCAGGTTTTCGTAGATGATATACGTAACTTGGAATTTAGCGGGAAATGAACAATAATGTTTTAAATCCGCAATAAAATTAATTAGAAAAATCAACTCTTTCAAAACGTCCATTGCGAAAAAATGTGTGTCATATGAGATGGTTTAGATATCTGAAAAGGTTTCCAAAGACATGAAATGAGTGCAGTTAAATAATGAAAATGGTACTAGGAAAGAAGAATAAAGTAAATCTTTAGAGTAAAATTTAAATTTTCATAAAAATTTTTTTTTTGGTTCTGTTCGTCCATTCGGACAGGCAAAGGGATCAAAGCCCATACAGCCAAGTCTTATTTAATTATTTTTCATATATTGTTCATCATTTATTCGTATTATGTAGCCTTAATAGTCATTGTCTGTCAGTAAGTCAAGTCGTTACCATTAATCGGGCGCTGATAACCTAATCAATGATTTTCTTTGGGAATTTTGGGCAAATATGAAAATACACGTAAACCACTATTATACCATATTCACTACACTTCAGCACTTTAACTGTACCATATTGCATAAAATACCAGCAAAATTATTCAATATAACACCACAAAACACTAAAGAAATGAATATATTACAAGAGCGTGACATGACATTTCCACATTCGCGCCAAAACTCCTTTTCATAAAAAGTATAATAATACATTTTTTTTTAATTGCTGATGGTGGCAAACGAGCAAGCAGCACACCTGATGTGTACTGTAACTGTCGCCCATGGATCTTTGCGTTACTAGAAGTACAGCTAGGCCGTCAACCAACCAAAACCCACCCAATTTGGGCAGCCGCCTGCTCTCTCGCTCACCGAACAAAGCGCAACAGCATATTGCCAGTGCTCAGACGTCAATTTTCTTCGAGAGTACTAACCCGGACGGACCGGCCCGCGGCTGTAGACAGAAATCTGTCAACAGTGTTGTCATACTACTATAAAATATTTTTCCTTTTTACATATTTTCTCTTGGGTAATAACCTTGGTTGCATTTATTAGTTGATTTCCGTCGCGTAGCAAAAGATGGCCATTAAAACACTCAGTGTGGCCAAATTGTTTTATAAAAAAATTATAATCAACTTCACGATATCAATTGCATTAGCCGCTTATCTTACTAAAAGCGCTAGGATATATCAAATCAATTAGCACGTTATATAATACCTCGTACTGCGCTTCACTGAACCTTCGGCTATTTGCTTTTTTACTAGGGTTGACAAAAAGTAGTATTTAATTTTGGTATGTATTTAATTTAAATTACTGAAATTTTTAGCATTTAATATGCTTAATTATTTATAAATAACCGATACGAAACGAAAAATTATGTCACAAGCGGGTTTCACAAGTGCATGTCCTAAAATAGTTCACGATGGTGTAAGTGGCAGCACGGTTGGGCCGGATTCCCAATAGGTGCGGGTTCGAACCCCGCTTGTGACATCATTTTTCGTTTCGTATCGGGTATGTATTTAATTTCTTTATTCTTTTTTGCATTGTTATGCTAAGGTAAGGTCAATCTTAAACTAAGATAATATTCTTGCGAAGTTTGAAATAAAACTATTTTTACGGATTCACGGACCACACTGTTGATAGTTTTCTGTCTAAAGTCCCGATCGGCCAGCCCGAGGTAATACTACAGGTGCAGTCTCGCAGAAAATCAACGTCTGAGTAGTGGTAATATGCTGGCGTGATTCGTTTGGATAACGAGAGACCGGGAAGCCCAATTTTCTGAGTGGGTTTGGGTTGGTAGGCAACGGCCTAGCTGTTTTGTTATTGTTGGTATTTCAAAAGTCCATGAGCGACAGTAACTTTTACCATCAGGTGTGCTGCTTGCTCATCTGCCACAATAAGCAATAAAAAGCACTACCTTTATATGTCTATGTCGCAACAAATGTCTCAGTAAAATATCTTTTTTATTATATCAAGGCTGGCAACCCTGTTTCTTGACTAAGCATAGAATTCCAGTTACCTTCGGTCACACTTGGGAGGCGCTAATCAAATTACGGAAACTTACGGAGGATGGCGAGGTGACTTCCTATGTCGTATTATGTAACAGTCGCCGATGTTTGCTTAACAAAACAATCCTTTTAGTTGAAGGTAAGTTGTTAAGTGACTGTCCAAAATTTATCCTTGATTCCTAGGTTCCACCAATTACCAGGAATATTTTTATAAAACAGGATATTTAACTGATAACACAGATAGTGTTATGGTACAGAGATTACAAGTACAGCAAGCAAATTTTATAAGCACAAACAAGCAAGCATTATAAATTTATAAATACAGCTCTTGGGTGTCATTGTTTTCGGGCCGGCCACTGACGACAAGTCCACGCTGCTCCGGTGGCCGGTCCAACGACGAAGGCGAGGTTCACGGGTGGGTTATGGGTGAGCGTGCTTACGCCTCTCTGTCGCCCCGGACAGAGTGGTGCGAGGAGCGCGACGACCGTAGCCCACCCCACAAAAAAAAAAGGGTGTCATGGTTTCGATTCTCAGCAATAATTTGTGCAGTGCAGAAATTGTAGTTCTAAGTATGTGTGTAATTCGTATGCCTTTAATTTTTTTAAGTAGTAGTAAGATCGCCTCTATTACAGAGATTTATTTTTAACTCTGGAGTTTAAAAAGAAAAAGAAAATATTTGTTACCTTTTTTACCATTCGATCGATTTAAATATTTGTCAATAACATAGATTAATAATATTTATTGAATAAACTTTAAGGATCTATGACATAAAAGGTTTTAATCTGAAAAATAGTTTTAGCGGGAAAGGAAAAGTGTTATGTGGTGCTATTGTATTATATTTAATATCCTAGTGTTTTAACCTGTTATATTAAGTAATTTTAATGGCATTTTATTTAATTTGATGCGCAGGGAGTACTGAGGTGTAGTGAATATGATATAACAGTGCTTTATATACGTTTTCGTTTTCTACAAAATTCCCAAAAAATACCTATAACAGTTTGGCCATGGCACTCTTAAAGGCGACGATTTGACTAACTGATAGACGATGATTATAAATACAAGTAATTCATAAACAAAGATTTGGCTTAAAAGTTTTAGTAACTAAGATCGACCCCAAAAAAAAAAAGGTGAAAAAGAAAACGCAGTATCAGATAATGACGCTATATATACCTATTTAATAACTTTAAATTTCGAAACAAATAGCTACTCATTTCTAAGTAGTATGCATAAAGTAACGGATACCACAGTGTCCTTTATAAATAATTTTGTTAAAATAGCCATGTTCAAATAGAACAACATTTGTGTAATATATTTAAAGGAAATTGCCAAGGATTGACCGGTTCGGCGCCATATTGGGTAATGCCATTCGTCACAGCTGATTACTAGCGTTCGGAAACACCTCGTTAGTTTTAAAACTGACGTATATAGATCAGTGCAACAATTACTGTTTATTTAGCAATGAATGTTTCTGAACTATAGATTGTTTGAAGTTAGTTGCATTCATTGTAATATTTCTAAGCAATCTTTACGAAGTATTTTTATGGATGAATTGCTATTAATTTTACGAATAGAAATGGTTTCTAAACATCTATTTTATATTTCTAAATATCATTTATAGATTGTCAAGTTGCTTAAGTTTTAAACAACTATGTAATAATTAAGGAAATCCTCTAAATAATTCTCGACAAAATTATTGAATCTAAACAAAAAATAAAGGTATAGGTTATCAAATTATATTGCTGACATTTCATTATCATCACTATCGTCACTGTTCATAAGAACCCAATTGAGTCTACATCCACAGTGAGAGAAAAATTGACCTACTAGTTTATCAGACGTTTTTTGGTATAACGCTTATGTCCAGTATACTCTTCTCTTGCAGCGATGCCATTCCTCTTGAAAATACCCGGTGTTACAAAAGACAACTGTAGTCGTACTTTAAAACCTGCGGGTGCTATTTCGCCATGACACGAGTGCTCCTAATGTCTCATTCGAAAAACCTAAACATATTTAAATATATTTTTCGTAATTGTGAAATGTAGGATGCAGGTACCGGGGGAGACGACGTGAGGCCACCGCGTGAGGGCGACGCCTCGACGGCGAAAGCTGTCGGGGCGTCGACGAGAGAGGAACCCGAGAGGGTATATCGCCGGGCGGGCCACCGAAGACAAAGATCGGGTACCGGTGGTCCGCTCGCACGGCGAAGAGGGGTGTTTGCAGGGTGGGTCCATGGGGTTGCGCGCCGCCTCTTCCGTCGCCCCGGGCCAATTTGCCGGGGCGCGACCACATCCATGGTCCCACCTTAGGAAAAAGAAAAAAAAAAAAAAAAAAGGTACCGGGGGAGACCGAGATTAACCTATCTAGACCGGATTGGTCACGTACTGAAGGAAGGTGGAGTCAAGAGTTTACGAAACCGGCGAGCGTGTATGAAGAGAATTATGAATGTTGAGGAAGCGAGTGAAGTATGCAAGGATAGAGTTCTCTGGCACTCTGTTCTCTCCGCCTACCCTGCAAGGGATATGACGTGATGATATGTATGTAGGTGAAATTAATGTATGCTATTTGTTTTCTTGAAGTTATGCTTCTTTTGGCGTGTTAGGGAAAAATGATGAGAGTAAATTTTTACGATGCGCGCGCACACCGTCTCGAAAATCGACACCCTGAAGTTAGCTTTAGTCAACATTTTACTTGTTTAACTAGATAATGCGTTATAATAAAACTTTCAATGTATTAAATACCTTTTTTCTATTGTTAGTGTCGTTTTTTCTACAAACGGATTATAGAATAAGGTGAAAGAAATTTTTTTTGAAAAGATTTATATCTTGTTACGCCAAAGACTTTTAACGCGTGTACATAAGTACACACACACTTTTTTTTCCAAGGTCTTAGTAAAAGAAGATAAGAAGTAAGAGAAGGAAAACTCGAAATAAACCCTATACCAACACGTCTGACCAGCGTGGTATATTAGGTTAATTTCTCTCCGATTATGGAGGTGGCTCGAACTCAACAGTGAGACATATGTTAGCTGAGATAAGTAAAAGACCATTAAATGGTGTAAGCAAATATCTATGTAAAAGAAAGAAAACAAAATAAAATTAATACTTCTATGTAACTGACCTACGTGAACAGTAAGATGATTTATTTACCATTGTGAAAGTAATTCTCTCAACTACCTAAAGCTAATAAGATTTCTTCTATTCCGAATATTTACGACTCTTGCCGACTACTTCCGATGCCGTTTCTCATTCGCAAAATATTTCGGTGTTCGGTGTCGGTTCTCTTATATAAAATTTAATTAAAGTTACAGTTAAATACTACAGGGATTTGTAACTGCTATAGTAAAATTAATATTTTTAGCTAACTAGTTATAATTAGGGTTGCCAATTTTCAAGCAAATATATACAGTAAAAATAAAATTGTATATGGAAAACAAGTTCTTTTTTAAATTTACCAATAAATAGTTATATATATCCGGTGCCCAGTTTCTATTATAATTTCTTTTTAACTAAAATTTTAAATAAAAAATGTGACTAGGTTTTGTGTCAGGTACTTCATCATTCTAAGGCCTCATGATATGCTACATAGCGAAGTCTTTCTTAGTTACGCTTTGCGAGAAGATTGGCGATTGAAATAAGGCGATGGAGTCTTGAAAATATCACGTTTGATCAAAAGAGTGGGGGCACAGCAATTATTGGATATCACAAAGTATTGTCCAGTGTGGGAATTGAACCAGTGACATTAGGTACGGTAGGTATCTTAATATCCCATCTGAGCAGTCGATTTGTAATGTAGGTATAATCTGTTTACAAAAATTCAATAAACGCCATATATTCTTAATATATGGCTCACTAAGTGAAGACTAAAAGTTCTTGCCCTTGCTACGGGTGATCACCGAAGAAAGTAAAAATTATATAAAAAATGGCTTATGCAGTATGGATACGTTCCCTAAATTGTTATATGTTTCTTAGAGAACTGTTGCCCATTCTAACAGTGTTGCCTGAGTCAACTTATCGACGTCCATAGGCAAGCAACAAGTAGCAGCAACTGTGTATTCTTAAGCGATCCGGTAATAACTCATTTCTAAAGCAAAAAAAAAAAAAATGCAATTAGAAATAACAATTCAAATATTTTTCAGAACAATAAATCAAGATGTTCTTCACTCCGAAATAACTTACTCGCGGCTGTTACTAAATAACTAGGGTCATCGCGCCAAATAATTGCTGACAGCATTTCGCTACCAACACCATTTATTACTTACTTCATTAAACACGAATTAGTACGCTAAAGACTATATATTAAGGTTCATAATATATTTGATTCGGTGTAGCTATAAAGTTTGTAATTTGGCAGTGGCATTGACATGATACGTGATGTTAGAACGTGGTCTGCCGTATAATGTGTTGCTAGCACCAGCCCTTGACAAGTTTTGTTTTATAATGCTATTTCTTTTTACGCAATCTCATTAATAATTCTTTCAGCACTATAGTGTTAGACTTTCATTATGGTTTTGTTCTCTATGATTTTTAAAATGTACGATTGGCGGGAATGCGTGGGCTCCTCTTATTCTTCTTTTTTTAGGTACCTATTAGCAATCAGCTACTTATACGAGCCATTGTTGCCAGTGTCGAGTTATAATTTTTTTCACGTCTTTAGTGTTTTCAAGTTAGTTATTGTCCGTTAGTAAGCCAAATCGTCGCCATCAACAGTGCTATGGCCACATTGTATATATATTTTAACGATGGGTAATTCGAATCATTTAATTCGAATAACTCGAATAAGACTATTGACTCGTTCATTCGAATCGCCTTTGAGTGAAACCGAATCAATTCGTTAACTCGTGTCGTACCTACTCGCAGCGCAAGCGACCGCTGCGGCGCAGCGATCAGTCGACTCGGCTTAATTGGACATTCGTTGATTCGCTCTCTCATTCTAATACAGAGTCGAATAATCTAACGAATGAATTCTACGAGTGAGAAACTACGAAAATACATGAAATGTTCTAAGAATCACGAATTGGTTGGATACAATTCGATTCGTTTATTGTACCTATTACATTTGAAAATCGTCTGTCGCGTGGTCTAGAGTAAATAAAAGTTTGATCTGGGAGTTTTTTAATAAAAATGAAGATGGAAACAGTTTTGTGTAAACTATGTTCCTGTAGTTATAAATATTGGTAATACAACAAACTGTATAAATCATTTAAAATGAATAATAATGTCAACGAGTTATAATTCGCCAACTCGGCTTAACAGGCGGATGACTCGACATACGAGTACGAATTCGACTGTAATGCTTTCGCGAATTCATCGCGCGATTTGACGACTCCCACGTGACGATTCGAATCAATTCGAATTGTGATTCGAATCAATAATAATTTTAATTCGATTGATTCGAATTGAAAAAAAAAACCATTCGTCTCATCGCTAATATATTTACCACTGTTATATGTTATAAATATAAGAATTTCGGTGAAAAATGAAAACGTTGTAAAATACTTTTATATCATGTTCATTACATCGCAACAAGTTAGACGCATCGCATTATATAAAATGCCATCAAAATTACTTAATATAACACGTTAAAACACTAAGATATTGAATATAATACAAGACCATCGCATGACGTTTCCAGATTCCCGCCGAAAATATATGGCGGGCTCCAAATATATTCAATATTTTTGTGTTTTAAGGATGTGATATCAAATACTTTTGACTGCGCTTATGAAATGTAGAGAGTGCTAGCAAAAAATATTTGCGATGTTAATTCAATTGACAAAATGTCGAGACAAGATTTTATAGTAGGTAGTTTGGGCTTTTTAAAACAAAAAGCAAAGACAATTTGCAGGACAAAGATACTTGACAATGGCCACAATGGTAAAATCAAATCGAAATAAAAGAAGAAAACAAATGTAAAATCCGATTACGAAATGAAAAATGATGTCGCAAGCGGGATTCGAACCCGCGCCTATTGGGATTCCGGCCCAATCGTGCTGCCACTACACTACCGCGACTAATTGTAGGACATGCAAATTTCATTTCGTATTGTATTTACGTCTTAAGGTGACGGTGTGCTATCTACCCGACAATGTTTACACATTGTTATAGGCTTAATACTTCAAACTTTACAGTTAGAATTGTATTAAACGATGACACAACCTTGTTATTTAAATTACTGAAATTTTTAGCATTTAATATGCTTAATTATTTATAAAATCCGATTACGAAATGAAAAATGATGTCGCAAGCGGGATTCGAACCCGCGCCTATTGGGTAAATACGAAATGAAATTTGCATAACCTACAATTAGCCGCGGTAGTGTAGTGGCAGCACGATTGGGCCGGAATCCCAATAGGCGCGGGTTCGAATCCCGCTTGCGACATCATTTTTCATGTCGTAATCGGATTTTATAAATAATTAAGCATATTAAATGCTAAAAATTTCAGTAATTTAGAAAACAAATGTTTCAATTTCATTCGATAAATAATAATTCTTAATATTTTTTTTTTATTAGCTTATAGGTACTACAGAATAGAATGATTTAAAACTTTAAATTTGGAATTCAGAACAGATGAGCAATATTACATTCTGTATGTCAATATTTTTCTGTGAAGACAATTTGTCATTGAAATAAACTAAGGAACACCAATAATGTTGATCACTTTATTGCTATTATCGACAAAATAGCTACCGCTGGCAATCGAGTTTATGATTGCGCAATTGCTATTATAAGTTACCCAGGAGAGTGCTACTGTCAATATGTACATATGTTTATCTACCAGACGGTTTTTAAGATTTTTACGATAGTGCACTCTTAATTGACAGATTACACATGGAAGTGTAATACCGACGCATGCAATGTATATTAAAATTAGTGATGTAAAGATAATATTACCGGTGCAGACATCCTTGACTGAAATAATCAAAGCTTGCTAATTTGCAATAAAATGCATGAGAGATGTATGACGAATGAAGTCATGTATTATTTCAACATAAATAAGAATCAAATCACGACGTTTACATATTTTTAAATAAAATATTTAATATTCGTATATAATAGTATAATTAATTTAACACAGTATAATTAAATTAACATTTTTTAAACATTTATTGAAATTTTATAACTAAATTCACTTTTCGTCGTCATCATTAACTCTAAGTTTATTATAGAACATAGGCTGAACAGAACTGTCAGAGGCTAATAAAGGGATGGCATGCAACCCCTTTGCTTTCATTTCTCATTTATAACAATTGACGATAATACACAAGGGTTTATTGGCGGGAACGCGAAAGCGTCAAGTGGTGGTCTTTTTGGTAGTGGTTAACTATGGTAACATTTTATGTAAAGTGACAGACAGAAACTGCAGGTGAAGTTAATATGATATAAAACTGCTTTATAACGTTTTCGTTTCCACCAAAATTCCCAGAAGGTGCTAACAGTGTGGCCATAATACTGTTGAAATTGTAATTTGACACTGACAAACCTATTATTTAATAAAAACCTATTAAGGTTCGTATTAGTAGCTGGATTATCAATACAAAAAAAAGGAGAAGTAGACCATATAAAGACGACTGAGAATAGAGCTTATTTAAAAAAAAAATATGCATTGAAATTATTTGTAAAAATAATATTATTATCTTAACACACTTGCTGTCACTAATTTAAAAAAAAAAACTCTTTATAGGATTGTGAGAATAATATACTAGTATGATTTTGGGCACTTTGATCACCGTATAGTCATTTTCAGTAACTAGTTTCAAATCTAGCATTTATATTTAAAAATGTTATGCATCAGACAATGTTACTTAGCTTATAAGTATTGAAACTTTATTAAAAAGGGTTCGGATTAACATCTGTTATTTATAAGGGAAAGTAAGAAAATAAATTAAGAGGTAAATTATTGAAATAGATTGCAATAAAAACAGAATTAATAATTTACTAATATATCACGTCGGTACTTTCATTTTCAATTTGTGATTCACTTTCTTTATTATTATTGTGACAAGCTGCTTAGTTTACAATCGATTTATTTTTTATTAATGTTCGGAAATTCTATACCCTGGCTTGTTTATGATAACTACGTGTATCGCAACAAACCAGCGAAAGTGAGTTCCAAATTTAAAATTGGCGCGTTCGGTGAAAGAAACTGATACTCTAATCATATTGAGAATTAATAATATCGCCATTTCAAAGCAGCACAATTCATTTTCCCTTTTCTGTTTCTTTTTTACACGATCAATAACAGACGGTATATTTTTTAGTATAACTAAATAAATTAGAATTTTTAGTACCTAAGTTAAGTATTTAAAGTTGTAATAGGGTGATATTATGTCTCTGAGAAGTAAAGAGTATCCATCGGTTATCGTAAAATATGAATATGGCATGAAAAATCAGCGTGGATTAGGAGCACATATTACTAGATAGTCTGTGGTATCTGTGGTCAGTACTTGTGGTTTTACCATGCCAATGTGGAGGACGCTTGTTCACTATAGCCGCATGCATATAGATAGAAAGTAATAACATTAGCGTAAAATTTTATTTTATCAGTATTTTTTTTTTTTTTTGCACGACCATTATAGTGTTAGTTTAGGAAAAAAAAAATATTGGTTTCCTGTAAAGTCGGTATACGGGCGAAAGTTTTACGTGACAACGACTTTGAGTGGTAAAATAATTTTAATGTGAATATTCATTCGTATAGTAGGAAGAAGGATGAAATAATAGTAACAATTTAAAACATTTATTTATACAAAGAATTATATTTAAAACATTAATTTATACAAAGAATCTCGCACTGAATTTCATATTAACAAAATTTTATTTTTACCTTTACACATACATACGTATTTATATACAAATATACATACAATAACTTGTGGAAGGGACGCGTGCCTCTCACTCGCTCTCATTGTGAGCGCATAACGTGAGCGGAGCGTAACGCAGTTTCTTGAAGTGTCACCCGGCAAACCAATTTATAAGACGTTGTCACGTCAAAAATATCAAGACAATGATAATGAATAATATTGATATACTTAACGGTTTATTTTTTATCCCATATATTATAATTTCCCTGTGGTGACGTTGTATGAATACAATTCACCATCCCCAAACGTAGATGTCATAAAAGACGACTAAGGGATATCATCATTCATTATTATCCTGCTCTTATCCTAATTAGTTCGGGTCAACGCAATATATAGGTACCTACTCCTCTTTCATCGTACATATTGCAAACTACTAACAGCGTTTTTAAAACGCAACCCGTATTTATCTATATGGTCGCCAGAAGCTACAAGCTTGAGCAGCGCCACATCATTTAATAAAACGAATGTTGACAATTTCTTTTCTCAGTTGGCTGACGATTAGAAAGAGATACATTTTCTGCATCACGTATATGGAATGTAGACGAGACAGGTGTCACAACGGTGGTGAAACCCAGAAAAGCAAGTTGGTTCAATTACAACAGCCGAGAGAGGGATTCTTGTGACTCTTTGCGTAGCGATAATTAATGTTAAAGATTGGTTTTATTCTAAGTTTTAATTTAATAAGGCATAGGACTGCATTCTAGACATTGTGATATTATAATTAATAAAGAAAACCAACTATGTGTGATGATTGTTCCTAATAAAAAGTGTTTAATAACATTTGTCTTTGTTTGTAACATTTTACCCTATGTACTGTAACAACCAGCCCCTGACTCGGAGTTAAAAGTGACAGGCCTCCTCTCTCAGAATTCGCTCATTTATGTCTATTGTAATTATTTGGTACATAAAGCAACATTCAATATTTAATACTGAATAGTTACTCAACCGAAAAAACCTTTACTCAGGTAAAACGATTAAATAAATAAAAAGATATGACACTTTATAAATAAAATGTCACAACCAGCCCCGGTCTCCCTATAAATGAAATAGGGTCTCCCCTACATTTGAAAATTAGGTCTAAGAATATTACATTCGATGTTATATATTTATTTTATACTAGCTGGCGGTTTCGTCTGCGTTTAAAGTACCTAATTTTCCACAAAGTCTAACTATTATCCCAAGGATATTCCCTTGCCGGGATAAAAAAAAGTCCTATATGTTAATCCTAGAAACGGTATATCCATGTGCCAATTTGTATCCAAATCTGTTTAACAGTTTACACGCGATCGAGTATATAAATATCTAAATATTCAAACATCTTCACAAACTATCACGTTTATAATATTCATCATCATCTCAGATCATATATGTCCCACTGTTGGGCTCGAGCCTCCTCCATAATGGGAGGGAAATTGACCTACTATACCACGCTAGTCAGACGAGTTGGTATAGGGCTTTGTTTAGAGTTTTTCTTCTCTTGCATAGATATTATATGCATTTTACATTCCATAGTCGTCTCTTACGATCACCCATGGGTAAGATAGGGGATGGTAAATTGTTTTCTTACTCCGTCACCACACGGAGAGTATAAATAATATTAGTAGGGTTTGAAAGTCTTTTCAGTATAATATTTTAATGTATAACTTACTAAATGAATATCATTCAACGTGGTAGGTTCAAGTTGCCGATAGCTTAGTTACATACAGGTATAAATGGTCCGGCTTCATTAGGGCCATCTATGTACTTTTTTTTTTTTTTTTTTTTCCGCAAGGTTGGACCATGGATGTGGTCGCGCCCCGACAAAACGTCCGGGGCGACAGAAGAGGCGGCACGCAACCCCATGGACCCACCCTGCAAACTCCTCTCTTCGCCGTGCGAGCGGGCCACCGGTACCCGATCTTTGACTTCGGTGAGAGCCGTCTATGTACTAGCAATTTTATATGCATTTCTTTCTGTAAATGAGAGTTGCCATTAACGATAGGCAAGAACTAGGCCGAGTCCTTATTGAGTCTACAACCGAGAGTTGTAAATAAATTGCTAACTCGTATTATCAAAGGCAATAATAAAAAAGGAATATATTTAAATTAGAAAAAAAATAAATAAAAACTGCAGTAGAAACGAAAATTTATTTATGACAACATTAAATGATATGTGATTTAAAATAAATAATTTGATGACAGAAGTAAATCGTCATTAAAATACCACTCCCGTTACTCCTTAATATAACCGAAGATCCACGCTACAAGTTCCAATAACTAGAGGTCAAATCGTGAGGTCTTAAGATGAAAGTAAGATTGGTGCTTCCCTTAACCCGACCGAGTTTTCTGATGGCCGTGACGACATCACAGAACGCTTAGCCGATACAGTTGGCGTCGTAGGGCGTGGTGCTAGTTTAAAAAAAAACTAGATATGGTTTACGAATTCGTGAATAAAATAGTCACTTTTGCTCCTTTTCTTGTTCGTTTCGTGTGATAAAAAGATTGTGCATTATATAATTTCAAGTTTTGTGGATCGCACAAAGTATTGTCCTGCGTGGGTATCAAACCTACGATAGTGACATCGTGTCACTATGTATTGATATTTTAACCATTATGCCATCTGTAGTAGTAATATTTTCATGTATAGTACTTTTTTCTGATATGACATAGAAACTACTGATCAGCCTATCGAAGTTGCTATTGGTATTTTCAGAAGGGTGTTTATTACGCTTGGTAGATGGATTGGTGAACCGCTCGATGAAGAGAAGGCACGGCAACTTGTCCTTTAGGATGACGCAGGTACTTACTGGACACGGGGTCTTCGGTAAGTACTTGCACAGAATCCCCTGAGGACGCCCCTGTGTGCTATGAGTGTGGCGCGCCAATTGATGATACGCGTCAAACCCTGGAGGTATGTCCCACCTGAGGGCCTCAGCGCCACGACCTGTCGGCGGTCATAGGAATAGACCTGTTGTTGTTGACTATCATTTCTAAGAGGCTTGACAGCGATAGGTGCTCGTCATCGATGGCTTCTTTCTACGAGGTGGTCATCTCTTCGAAGGAGGCTACGGTACGCGAGTAATTTGTTTCCGAATATTCACTCTGCAGGAGGCGCCGTTACGCGTATTTCCTCCCACCGCCTTGACTATCGACTGGACGTGGCCAAATGGCCTAGCGTTAGAGTGTCGGGGATAGAGTATCAATAGACGATCTCTCCAGCACTCCGTCAAAGTGCGAAAAGGTATTTCCACAGCGTGAACAAAAAAATAGGTGGATTGGGGATTTCATGGATGTTATTATTTTAACAGGAAGCTGCTCTTCATTCTCCTCATGATTTATTGGTCTCAAACGCACATTATTTTTACATACTATTTATTTCTACTTTAAGTACAATTTTTTCCGTGTGATGACGGAGAAAGAATACAATTCACCACCCCCTATCTTACCCGTGGGTGATCGTAAGAGACGACGGGATATAAAACGCATATAGCGAGAGAAGGAAAACTCGAAACAAAACCCTATACCAACACGTCTGACCAGCGTGGTATAGTAGGTCAATTACCCTCCCATTATGGAGGAGGCCCGAGCCCAGTGGTGGGACATATATGGGCTGAGATGAAGTATAAACAAACAATTCTTTAAAATCTTCAGAGGTAATTATTATAATAGTTAACACTAAAGCTACAGCTGTACAATTGTACAAATGTCTAACGAAACTTTGTCTGTGAATTATGTGAAGTAATCTTTTTTCATTTAGAAATAATTGCAATAAAATTTCATGTTTAGGGCATTTAATTAGATGAGAAATATATAATTATTATAATACAATATGTTATTAAGTTTTATTTTTTATATTATGAATAGGTTTTTTTGAAATATTGTATGTAAAATTAATTATAAATTATTCGAGTGACCGAGCTTCACGCAGCGTTTTTATTTTATAAACCCGACTAGAAAACAAGTGTGGTTCAACCAGATCATGTATCTGGACCCGATCAGGATAGAATGAGGCATGCCGGATCCGGCAAACCCGATCAGGACCAGGTCTGGTCCTGATCGGGATAGCCTGATGTGAAATAACATCAAGTATGGTAAGGCATACCGGATCAGGACCAGATCAGGACCAAATAAGGATAGCCTGATGTGAAATATCATTAAGTATGGTAAGGCATACCGGATCAGGACCAGATCAGGACCAAATAAGGATAGCCTGATGTGATATATCATTAAGTATGGTAAGGCATACCGGATCAGGACCAGATCAGGACCAAATAAGGATAGCCTGATGTGAAATATCATTAAGTATGGTAAGGCATACCGGATCAGGACCCGATCAGGACAGAATGAGGCATGCCGGATCCGGCAAACCCTATCAGGACCAGGTCTGGTCCTGATCAGGATAGCCTGATGTGAAATAACATCAAGTATGGTAAGGCATACCGGATCAGGACCAGATCAGGACCAAATAAGGATAGCCTGATGTGAAATATTATCAAGTATATAGTAAGGCTTGTAGTATATCAGAACCAGAAACAGTTTTCGTAACACAAAAAAAATATCAATCAAAATTCAAAAAAGTGACATGATTGTCATATTTATGCATTATGCCACGGCGAAATCTGAAATCTTTAATTAATCATATGTATTTAATAATAATAATAATGTTTAATTAATAATATAAAAATAATTTATATATGAAGTAAAAAACATATATATATATATATATATATATAAATGTACCTAACATTTGAAAACATAGATAGAAATATTATATTGTAACAACCATTCTAACATTTAATGTTTTGGGTCATAATAAATAGATGGCGTTAGTAAAATGACGTCATTATTTGAATCGCGGTTTTAAGATTCTCCGAAGCGTAATGACATGGCCTAATATTAAATTAGTTGTTATCGAATCAGATTAAAACAGATCGATCAGGTCATGAATGAGAAATTCAGGCGATAGTTGCAGTCGTTAGCATCTGGTGGTTGCTCCATAATCGGAACGACTCATTGGGACTCTCTATGATAAGAATATAGCACTGCATTCGGTGCTTTCGTCATATATTAATTAATATTTTTACCTATTAAACATGTTCTTTAAGATGTTCATGTTTTTTAAAAGGACCGGACTGGGCATACTCGTTTTGGATCAGGCAAGATATAAAACACAGATGATTGATTTGGTTCCGATCAGTAAAATTTCATCCGGACCCGATCAGGAACGTCTGATCTGGACCCGATCAGGAATGCCTGATCTGGACCCGATCAGGAATGCCTGATCTGGACCCGATAAGGTTTTCCTGATCGGGTCCAGATATATCTTCTGCGTTACATACCTTATCTGGTCCAGATCGGGCATGCCCGGTCCGGTCCTGCTAAGGAAGACGAAAAAATTTCTAGTCGGGAAATTACTATTTTCGGCTATAATAGTTATTAAGATAAAATTGAAAAGCAAACTGTAACTAAACATACATATTTTAATAATGAGTATTGTATATTTGAAATAAAACTACTTTTACGGATTTTTCGCGTTTGTATTTTATTTTTAATTTTCCGACGATTCAAACACTTTACAGCGTTCAGGAAGAACTAAGGTGTCTTACGTCCAGACCACCGAAGACAAAGATCGGGTACCGGTGGTCCGCTCGCACGGCGAAGAGAGAGGAGTTTTACGGTGGGTCTATGGGGTCACGCGCCGCCGTTCCGTCACCCCAGACCGATTTGGCGGGGCGAGACGCATCCATAGTCCACCAATAAAAAAAAAAAAAAGGCGTCTTACGTCCAACAAGCCATCGTTATTATAGAAATTCCTGTAATTACGATGACGTATTGCACGTGACATACCTTAGTCATCCTATGACAATGGACGGTGTAAAGTGTTAGAAACGTCGAGAAATTAAAAATCAAATATAAACGCGATAGAATTTTTTTTTGCATTTAATATCTGCAAAGTAAAGTTTTCTGTATGGAAGCGGCTCCGAATACTACCAAAGCATACTTTGTTAGAGGTGTGTAAGACGACTACATCTGATGCTGTCTGGTCAACAATTACCTTCTTAATGAGGGTTGACGTCAGGTAAGCGGCCGGTCACAAAACCTACATATTTCCAATAATTTTTGCAATATGGACGATGGACGAGGAGTACATATTGCGTGAACCACAAGTAATTGTAATAATAACAGAAGAATAATGATGATGATCAATAAGTCAAGTTAATCAGAGAGATTAGAAAAAATACTATTAAAAATAAATCAGTTTGGTTGCAGAGTAAGAACACAATTTACCCCATAATGATTTCTGATGTTTACGCGTGTATTAAACATTTGAAATAAAACTACTTTTACGGATTCTATCGCGTTTGTATTTGATTTTTAATTTCCCGACGACGTTTCGAACACTTTGCTGTGATCATGGTCACGGGATGACTGTCCTCCCGATAGATATCGATATCGCGATAGAATCCGTAAAAGTAGTTTTACAATTTACCCCTTCATATCCATTTGGATTTGGATGTCATGAAAGGTAACTGAAGGATAATATGAAGATGAGAATAAAAATTCTAAATAAAACCCTACACAAATACGACCGACCTGCGTGGTGGTACAGTAAGTCAATTTTTCTCCTATTGTGAAAGATACTTTGGACTTTTGACGGGAATTTGAAAACGTCATGTGGTGCTCTTGTATTATATTCGATATTTTAGTGTTTTAACGTGTTATGTTAGATAATTTTGATGGCATTTTATGTAATATGATGCAGCGGAACAACTGGGATGTAGTGAATATCATATAAAAGTGCTTTACAACGTTTTCGTTTTCCATCAAAATTCCCACAAGATACCATTAACAGTGTGGCCATTGCACTGTTAATGGCGACAATTTGACTTAGACAATGACTAACCTGACAAGACTATAAACATAAAAATAATTATAACTTGACACTGGCACCAATAGCTCGTATAAGTAGCTGATTGCCAATATACAAAGAGAAGGAGAAGAAGAAAGATACTTGAACTCAGCTGTGGGACGTATGTATATTAACCAATAGGAATATAGCAGAAAGTACGTGTAATATCTTAATATAATACGTAGAAAACCGTTCCATTTTATCATGAGCGCGTGTATACGCAATTGGAATAATTAAGCTTAGGATATACGCGCAGATAAATTGTCATGCGACATTATTGTAGGACAAATATTGCTGTTTTATTTTAATTAATTTTGTAATAAACTGCGGGGTGTATTATTAATGGACATACAGAAACGGTTTAAAGGTTAAATACGGACATTTAGTTTCACGGGTTTAACGGGGTTTTTTTTTGTCAGGCTTTGGTCTGGGCACATGCCATGGGACGACAAACAACTCACCTTCCCCACTAGGCCGGCTACTTAATCACTACAGAATCTTTGACATACGTGGTCAGCTCGACGAGGACTGAGTTTATGGGAACACCTGTGACCATAAAAAAGTCTTTGAAATATCAGGCAAATAACAATTAAATACTAAGACGATAAAAACTATAAAAAATAATTTCATTTCAGATGTGTAATACTCAATTACAAATTTAAGTTATATTAAAAAAAAAAAAAAAAAATAAGATTTATATATTACCAAATGGCGGGAAAAAGTGTTGAACACATGAATATCTACGACAAATATGGCGTCGCATATATTATAGAAGACTTGTCGAATGTCTGCTTAACACCTTAGCTTATATTGTGAAAGGACAAGCGTTTGCTTAGATCTGATATCATGAACGTTAGTTTTATATCTAGACTAGTTTATTGCCGAATCAATTATGGCGTAACATTAACAATCTACTTACTGTTTTCAACATGTTTTGTTGTGTTATTGTTTTATGTAATAATAATTTATACTTACATATTTGTTTTATATTTATGTGTAGTTATAATGACTAGCTGATAGTAACGCTATTTTATCTACTAATTTTAATTTATTTTGTATGATACAAGAAATATTTTTTTACCTAAAATTATCCGATGATTCGGACATGTGGAAAGAATGCCGAACGAACGTCTGGTTAAGAAGATATACAATGCGAAAGTGGAAGGATGTAGGTACAGGGGGAGACCGAGACTAACCTACCTAGACCAGATCGGTCATGTACTGAAGGAAGGTGGAGTCAAGAGTCTCCGAAACCGGCGAGCGTGTATGAAGAGAATTATGAATGTTGAGGAAGCGAGTGAAGTATGCAAAGATAGAGTTCTCTGGCACTTTGTTCTCTCTGCCTACCCTGCAAGAGATATGGCGTGATGATATGTATGTATGTAAAATTATCCAGGGTTGCAGCAGGGGCGGCGTATAAAGGAATTTTAATAGTAACTGTATGCATATGTGCGTGGAATGAAATAATATGTATGAAAGAGAAAGAAAACTTGTCATAAAACTCAGGCAGTCCGTATTGTGGATGAAGGCAGTCCGTATTGTGGAAAGGCCCAGCAGTGAGACACGTAGGAACTAAGATGATGATGAATATTCTATTAGCTTTTTATGACCGGCCGTCTGCCGTTAATGCTCCTTGCAAATGTATTCATTGATCAGACGTTATCAGATGTATTTGGCGTAGAACGATGTAAAACTCGTAGTCATCTTGTATGACATCCACGAGCGATATAAAAATTGGTAGTATTTATAGCTACCATACGACCGTTCCTATCTCAACTACTTGGGGTCAACGAAATATGTCCTCTTCTTCCATACAGCCCTATCAGACGTCATATGTAGTCACTCTCTGTCTATCCATGTCATGCTTCATGTATTTCATCCATCTTTTCTTTGAGTTGCCTTTATCCCTAAAACATCAACGGGTGACCGGACCGGGGATTAGTCTGGTCGCCCTGGGAGCGAGGCCACCGCGTGAGGACGACGCCCCGACGGTGCAAACTGTCCGGGCGTCGACATCAGCGAGGATACCCGTGAGGGTAGACCGCCGGGTGGGCCACTAAAGAAAAAGACCGCGTACCAGTGACCCACCCGCACGGCGTCGAGAGGCCGCTTTTCCTCTCGCCCCGGACGGATTAGCGGGGTTTGACGTACCGTAGCCCACCACCAAAAAAAAAAAAAAAAAAACTCCTAGAACATCAAAAATATATTTTTTTATTGCTAATGGTGGCAAACGAGCGGGTAGCACACACACTCCGTTGGGCTTTCGGCTCTCTAGCTCACCGAACGAAGCGCAATAGCACATTGCTATTACTCAGACGTCAATCTTCTGGGAGAGTGTGGCACTACCCCGGATGGACCGGTCCGCGGCTGCAGATAGAAACCTGATAAAGCGTGGTTCTACTACTAATAAATACTCATACTTAAAGCATAAAAACTGTATTATTTTAATAAATATAAAGTTTTTGACAGCATTAAAAAATATTTTTTTTTATGCTTAAGTTTAACTGACATGCAGTTTCATTTGAATCTATTAAAAGACTAAATGTTTTTTTTCATGTCATATTTTTTTACACAACAAAATTTGTTAATGCTAAGTGATATATTATTATGATTATAAATTTGCATATAAATTATTATGGCGCGCTTAGTTTAGTTGTCAAATAGCTTATGAAATCTTATCTTAGTTATATCTTGTGGTTTTAAATTGCCTGGTGGACTACACATATTAAATACTGTGGGTTTTTTATTCACACGGCACTTATGACAAGGTGCCGTTTATGCGATCTAGTCTTTTGTATTATATTTGAGAATTATATTATATACTTATTCAAAGACCGTTTCAAACTGGTGCTAATATTTACTACTTTGTAGATAATTTTGTATAAAAAATCAATAAAAAAATAATAATAAAAAGAATTTCCGTGTTGTGACGGAGTAAGAATTCTATTCACCACCCTATGTCTTTATCTTACCCGTGGGTGATCGTACGAGACGACTAAGGGATATAAAACGCATATAACATCTATGCGAGAGAAGTAAAACTCGAAACAAAACCCTACCAATACGTCTGACCAACGCGGTATAGTAGGTTAATTTCCCTCCCATTACGGAGGAGGCCTGAGCCCAACAGTGGGACATTTATGGGCTGTAATGATAATGATGAATAAAAAGAGACAACCCCACTAAGTTGCAACCGTCATCAAGGAATCGATACTGATGAACCCAATATCGATGTGAAATTGATACGATATTTTATTAGAATTACAAGTGCTTTTTTAAGTATATTGTAATTGTAAAATCCTGTTGAAACCGTTCCTAGCTGATAACGCAAAATGTTTTTTTTTTCTTCTCAACCCCAAATGGGAATTGGCATCGTCTCATTTTCCATTGTCAAGTTCTTAACGCAAAATGCTAGGATCGTTGTAAATATAAAAAGAAAATAAACCATAGATATTGAATAGTTTATTTTTATGGATATAATTAAATGGCGATACCTACTAGTATCAATCTGTTCATAAATAATTTTGAAATTCGAACAATATTTCCATAACATTCCAAATTCAATTTTGAACTATAACGCAATAATATAATTTCACGTCTTATCGTACCACAGAGTAAAATAATATACCGATCGTGCCTACTTTTGCGTACAATGTAAACCTTAACGGAAACTGTGTAGTTATGGTAATGCGATATGGTATCGCGAGACTGAGTAGTTTGGAAATCGAAAGTAGACTACATGTTGCGAACGAGATTGGTCTGTGTACAATCGGGAATAACGGTGTTTTATTTGATTTAATGTTTCAAAATTATTAATTTCATCAGTTGTTTATTAGCCAGCTGTAGATAATACCGATCCTAAAATATTAGGCATTCTAAAATATTTGCGAAAAATACGACAGCAATAAGCGAAGTCCAACTATCTATTTTGGTTAGTCTGTTCACTTTATTTAAAAAATGTTTTCAATTTAAGAAGAGTGTGGCTTAATGACTTCTAATGTTTACGCGAGTATTACACATTTGAAATAAAACTACTTTTACGGAATCTATCGCGTTTGTATTTGATTGAGGCTGAGAAGAGAAGTGAAGAAGTGTGTGGCTGTTAATATTTTTTTTTGTTTAGAGCCGCGGGCCGGTTCGTCTGGGGTAGATCCACAATTTCACAGAAAAGAGACGTCTGAATACGTCTGAAATGTGCTGTTGCGCTTCGTTCAGTGAGAGTGAGAAAGCGAAAAAGAGAGTCAACCACCCATCTTTCTGTGTGGCTTTGGGGTTTTCATTGTAGACAGTGGCCTAGTTATACCCCTGGTATTGCAAAGGTCTATAGGCTGTAACGCTTACCATGAGGTGTGTTGCTTGCTCGTTTGCCAGCAAGGGGCCGTCCATTAATCACGTGAGGTTTGAAAGGGGAGAGGGGTTTGACAAAAATCACGAAATATCACAAGGGGGAGAGGGGGATGTAGTAAAATATCACGTGTATTTATTTTTCGTCAAACGCTGCGATATCTTATATAGTCTTAAACATCCCCGTATCACGTATTACCAAGTTGGGTTAAAAAACGCTGAAAAAAATATACAAATAAAAAACAAATATACAAATTCGGAAATTCTTTTATTTTTGTTAGTTATTACGATCTAACTTTTACTCTCTTGGTTTAGGAATGTCAAAATTAATACGACCATTAAGATTCAAATTTATCATACCATATGAGCGTTTAATTAAAATATAGCTTGACCTGAAATAACGGTACAAATAACATTCTGCTCAGACGTCAAACACTTATCAATACAACAGTACCACCATTTATGGCATTCTCTCATAAAGCTTATGTATACAAGTTAGCTCAAGTTTTGCATAATTTGGTCTAATCTATAGCGATAAATCGTAGTAAATACTTCATAATACCATCACAATACCACATATAAATGTATTTATATATAAATATATTTATTAGCTTCTGTGTTGGCGGTTAGTAATACTACCAATCCTTATATTGCTCGTGGATGTCGTAAAATATGAGCTTACGAAAATACAATACGAAATTGACCTGGGACAATTGCATCTGGCTGGAGAGGCCTAGACACGGTGTTGTTACCGTTGAGGCCCTCCGGCCCGTACTGATGGAGTGGATGGAGCGGTGGCACGGAGTCCTCTCCTTCCGGCTGGTGCAGGTATTGTCGGGGCACGGTTGCTTCGGCTTGTACCTGCACACGGTCGCATATAGGGAGTGGGCTCCGTCCTGCCACCATTGCAGTAGTGACGAGGACACGGCGCAACATACGCTCGAGGTATGTCCGAGCTGGGACGGGCAGCGCCGTGACCTCGTCGCTGTTATCGGTGCCGACCTGACGCTGCCGGCTGTCGCGAAAGCGATGGTCGACAGCGTCAGGAATTGGGACGCGGTCGCCGCCTTCTGCGAGGCTGTCATCTCGCAGAAGGAGGCGGCGGAACGAGTCCGGGAGGATTTCCGTGACCCGGGCCGCCGTCAGTGGCCGGGGCGGCGCAGGCGCGAATATCTGCGCCTGATGCTGCCCTAACCGAGGCTTTGGTTGATCGGACCGGGGAATTGTCCGGTCACCCGACGTGAGGCCACCGCGTGAAGGCGACGCCCCGACGGCGAAAGCTGTCGGGGCGTCGACACGAGAGCAACCCGTAAGGGTAACCCGCCGGGCGGGCCACCGAAGGCAAAGATCGGGTACCGGTGGCCCGCTCGCACGGCGAAGAGAGGTGTTTGCAGGGTGGGTCCATGGGGTTGCACGCCGCCTCTTTTGTCGCCCCGGATCGATTTGTCGGGGCGCGACCACATCCATGCAGGAGAAAAGAAAAAAAATGCGACAATTGCATCTGATTCGTCCGATCAACAATTAAATTCCCAAGGAGGTTTAATTTTAGACAGGCGGTCAATTATTGCCGAAATGTTTCCAATAGGTACGATGGAGAAGAGTACATATTCTTGTGTGTTCTCTTGGTGAGACCCACAGCTGTTTTCACGAGCTCTCACAACTCTCACAAGTAAGAAAGAGATAGTGACAATTGTATTCTTGCTTCTATGCTACACGGATTATTCCGTGTAACGTAGAAGCAAGAATACATCACTTTAAATATTTATTTTACAGTATCTTAATTTGACATCCTTATTTATTTATATAATGCTGTATGTCTATAGTCGCTCAAAAGTTTCACTTGAAATACAGCTGATACTGAGACTAATAAAACTTAACAACCGAGCTGAAAGAAGGGAAAGATATTTGTAGCGATTGCATGAGTTGTGATAAATATTTGTGATAGGAAGCAAATTGTTTTCATAATATTTCGATATTTAAGTAATGGCTGCTATTATATTACAAAAAATATGGTAAAAGTATAGATGATAATACTATTTATATTAGAGGCACGGTTGTATCAACCATCAATTGCTGCTTATGGGATCCAGACAAGACATACTTTTTCGCTTTACATTAAAAAAATAAAATAAAACCATAGCACCGAACACTAAGAAATAATTATGGTATTACGGAGGTTTCTACAAAAATGCAATTAACGCAGACAAATTACACTCCGAACAACAGTTTGTTAATCGTACAAAATATTGTAGCTACTATGTGGGAATCGAATCTACGACACTAGCGCAATAGGTGGGTATCATAAACACTACGCTATCTATGCAGTTCAGTCATATATTCTCGTTCAACGGTTATCACACTGTTATTTTTTTTCACAACCTATGATCTGGATCCCCGCTAAAACCACCCAGAGTAACGGAATGAAGTAGTGCGACTCCATAAATGGTTGCGTTACCTCCCCATCGCTATTTGTGCTGACCACTGCTACTACTGCTAATTCTTGATATCGGTAGAAATTGAAGTCGACGCTTGTTCAACAATTTTATATATAAAAAATAAAACAAAAAATTAATTCAGCAGGCTGAATTTATTGCCGGAGCTTCTCAATTACTTTAGTGGATTATTGAATTAATTGCAATATGTAAAATTCATGTGCCTTCGCAAGATTTTATACATAATAAATGATTTAAATTCGAGTAATATAGAATTATGTATATCGTTAGTGCTTCTCTAATTACATCACTAAGCCAATAAACGAATACTTCTGTCAATAAGTGTACTCCTTGCACAAACATAGATCAGTGAAAGTGTATACGATTGTCTACGCGTGACCGACTGTTGACCATTACCATGTGAATGAATGAATGAATGAGTTAACACCTCACGTACCGCTGGCAGTGAAGCTAAGCGAACAACAGTTTATTGTTCTTACAAAATGTATTCACAGTGTACTTATATGAGTGTATTTATTTGAACAGAGAAATAGAATAGTTTATAAGCTTATACAGTATTTAAAAGTAAAATATTTCTTTTTTTCTTTTCGTCGGCTATTGATATGAATAGCTATTATTAATATAATACAATTTTCTTAAAACATTTGGTATTTTTTTAGGTTCATTTGTTTAGGTCTTCTAATAAGTTGCTAACGCAAAATCTACTTTAGTGGGCTTCGTGTATGATAATATGCAAAATAATGCACAGTATCAAGTTAAATGATTAATAATAATTAAGTGCAATAGTGATGCTTATATTAAGGAATGAAATGTTTCATCAAAAATATTTATTCTAAGACAAAACAATTTAATCCTACTCATGAAAATTGGGATTAGATAGACCAATTATTCCTAGATTAATATGTGGGTTATTTTTTATCTCGCTAATGTTTGTTACATTGAGATAATAGTTCAACTTTGGGCAAGTTACTTTTTACGCGAGCGAAACCACGGAGGAGCTAGTTTATAATCATTTTAAATTAGTCTCAAAAATTAAATTATAATTTCATCTCAGCTCATATATGTCAATGTTGGGCTGAGGCTCCTTCATCATTATGGAGAATTACTACTATACTTCTCTGGTCAGATGTGTTGGTATAGGATTTTGTTTCTAGTTTTCCTTCTCTTGCATAGATGTTATATGTATTTTATATCTCTTAATCGTCTCTTACGATCACCCACGGGTAAGATAGGGAAGTCACGAATTGTATTATTACTCCGTCATCACACGGCAATTATATATAATTATAATTTATTTCATTCAAATTTAGTTTTTATTTATAAATGCTTCTTAAATATTAGAAAAGGTTTTCAAGAACTTTATTTACCTCTTTACATATAGAGCTGTGCTCACTAAATTGTTCACTTGAAATGAATGCATTTAATAATAGTTTGGTATGCTTATCGAAAACTTATTATTATCAAATTCAAACGCATATTATCGTTAAGATTCATCGCTGATATTAATATTTAAAACGGCTTTAATTGTTGTTTCTAACTCTTTAAAGTGTTGCTCAGCTTTTTTCATCAAGACGGCTACGTTTTCTAAATCTTGTATCTTCTCTCATTCTACTAAATCTTAAAATTCTCTTATATCCCTACTAATATATAAATGTGAATGTAAGTTTGTTTGTTACGCTTTCACGCTAAAACTACTCAACCGATCATCATGAAACATTGTACACATATTCTTGGAGGTATTAAAAGTAACATGGGATACTTTTTATTAAAAAAATATCAAAATTTTTATATGAAAAATAAAAAATTGTTTGTCAAAAAATCTCAAAATCTAGCTTCTTTAACGCCATCCAGCAGTCCAGTAATGAAGTTCCAACCCTGAGTATTGTAATACCGTTGCACTGTATTACCGACGGTCAAAAATAAAAATAGGGGATCAAAAACTTTAGGAAAGTAACCTTTTACGCGGGCGAAGCCGCGGGCAGAAGCTAATATTATATATGCACTCAAATATTATGTATATTTGAATGCATATATAATATTATTAGTTATCTAGTAAACAATAAATAAATCTATCAAACGCTTTGATTTCAAATCTTAGTGCCTATTTGTAATCGGCATCAACATAAATATTATGGATTAAATCTGGCTTCTGACCTAACGGTCGCGTTTTATCTCTGAACAGAATATAGGTAAACGGTGATCACCATCCACTCTGAATAATAACAAAAGTGTAAAACTTGTTTTGGATGAAAATTTACTTAGTTTTGCAGTTTGTATCCTTATACAAAGTAGAAACTGCAATTGTTTAATTTATTTTGAGTATATGAGGGCGGAGTAAGAATGGTCACCGTTCCTTCCTTTTCCGTAGGGTACTTAGAAATAGATTAAGGACTGTCATCATTCTCCTACTCTTATCCCAAATGCTTGGGGTCGATACAATGTGTACTCTTCTTTCATAGTATATATTGTAAAAGTTTTTGCCGATAGTTTTATGACCGGCCGCCTGCCAGACGTCAACCCTCCTTGGGAATGTAGTTGTTGACCAAACGGCATCAGATGGTGTTGGCCCAGGTCTTATAAGACTCTTAGTCGTCTTTTACGACATCCACAAGCAAAGTAAGGGTTGGTAGTATTCGTAGCCGCTACCACACAGCTATTAAGGATTTGATTTGATTAAGGACTGTATGCAAAGAAAATCTGAGTAGAAAAGAAAATCTCGAAATAAAACTCTATTAAAACCCATTCGGCCATGTGTTGTAATCATTAGTTTATTTCATTTACAGGTAAATTGTGCTCTCAAGACCATTCTTGAGATCCTTGATTCTTGACATCCCATGATGTATATGGGTATAGGAAAAGAAGAAAATATGCGTCTAGAGCGTATCTGGCTTCACAAAGTTTCGACTGCAGTTTATTTTAGAATAAACATCTTAAAGATCTTGAATCTTTCTCTTTCAATGAAAATGGAACTAGACGTAGGCCTCCCTCATATTTCGCTCGTATCGAAGGACTCCCAGTAGTCCCCCCTTCACTAAGTCGTCGGTCAACCGGTGGTTGGGTGACCAACACTGCGACATCCGATACGCGGTCGCCATTCGAGAACCTTTATGCCCCAGCGATGAACTATAAACATTATTTTTATTGCAAGCCCATAAATATATAAGTCAGAATAAATATTATGATTATAAAACTCACTCATCTCACTTTTCATAATAAATGGGAGGTGTAACAATAATTCATTCAGTCATTCATAATACCTACTCACGAAATTAAAATCCGCATTTCATTCACTTATATATCTCGCAACTCTTTTGTGCGAATATTAAGGTTGTCAACGGTAATATAAAATAATTTATATAGTATTTTTTCGAGTGAGTCGTTAATATTTATTTTATTTATTGCCTAATATAAATATATTGTCATTCGTTTAAAAATGTATTTTTGAAAGGGTTGTGACAGAAGTGTGAAATTGTCATATGGCGCTCTTCAATTTTAAAATAATTTCAACTACCTATAATATATATTCAATATTTTACTTTTTAGTAGTCTTTTATAGTATTACATTAAATAATGTCTGGTATTTTATATAATTTAGTAGAAAAATAGGTTAAAACAGTGTTCATGTTCTGCCAAAATTTCCAGAGGAATAGCGGTTTCACATCTCCCATGGGCAAAAAGTGGGTACAGTATATTTCTTATCCATCACTATCAAGGAGATTGCTAGAATGTATATTAATAAAATTATTTAGCAGTTACATATTTACATGTGTAATTATTCTTTTTTTTTAATTTGTATTAGGATTCAATTACCAATAATGGCCAGTGTCGAGATTTATTTTTTATTTATAAATCGTCACTTTTTTTCAAGTTATTATCTATCATTAAGTCAAACCCTTGCCTTCAATAACATCATAGTCACACTGTTAATGGTATCAGGGCATTTTCGTGTAAAACGAAAACAAATACAAAGCGTTTTTATTTCAAATTCACTACACCTCAACCGTTTCTCCGCATCATATTATGTAAAATGCCATCAAAATTATTTAACATAACACGTTAAAACTTAAGGTATTGAATATAATACAGACCGTTTTTGGCGGGAATCTAAAACGTCATGTGGTGCTCTTGTATTATATTCGATATCTTAGTGTTTTAATGTATTATATTAGATAATTTTGATGGCATTTTATGTAATGTGATGTGACGGAACTGCTGAGATGTAGTGAATATCATATAAAAGTGCTTTACAACGTTTTCTTTTTTCATCAAAATTCTCACAAGATACCATTAACAGTGTGGCCATAGCACTGTTGATGGCGACAATTTGACTTACTGACGGACAATGACTAATCTGAAGACACTAAAAACTTGAATATAATTATAACTCGACACTGGCAACGATGGCTCATTTAAGTAGCTGATTGCCAATACATAAAAATAAGAAGAAGAAGAAGAATATAATACAAGACCACTATATAACGCTTACACACCGGCCAAAATTTCATATTGGTAATTGTAGTAGGCTAGTATAGGCTATTTTTCCGTAGATAATAAAAATAAAAAATACGAAAGAGTGTGAGAGTGGCAGCCCTGACAAGTACTGACGTGTGTCACCGTATGTCATTGTATGGTGTTGCGTCTTTGAAATATGCACGCTATTTGTTTGCTCGTCTGTTCGTTTGTTACGCAAACATTACGTAATCTGACTAATCGTCTTGTGGGAAAATGTTGTCTTTGTGTATTTTAGACGTAGCGTGTCGTAGTACTTAGTGAAATTTATGTTTGCTTTTTTTTAAAAAGCTGTCTTTAGACAGCAGGGATACTAGGTTTAAATGCATCAGTATTTATAGAAACTAAGTTTTTCTTTTTTTGGCTGCGGGGACGGCACGCGACCCCATAGACCCGACCTTCAAGTATTTCTCAACGCCGTGCCAGCGAGTCACTGGTACTCGGTCCTTATCTTCAGTAGAATAGAAACTAAGTTGAAAGGTATTTCAATTTAGAAATTTTTGTATTTAAATAGATTGAGAATTAATAAAATTCATTTGTTTTTTCTATATCATCTCTATAGCTGCACTGAATACAAAAATCTCTTTTCGCTTATTGATATTGCGTACTAAGCCTTTGTAAAAACACTAAACTTCAAGAGAAAAATATTTTTCAGTATTTATTCTAAGAAAGAGTTTTATGAAATTCAATGTGAAATACACAGGTAAACTTTGTATGGGTATAAAAATACTCCATCTCTCTATTGCCTTCAATTTAAGTGCACATACTCAATGAATGTCAATCGTCAATGTTATTCTAGAATATTTGCACTTAGTTCAACTAGTGTTTTAGCATTTATCAATTTTCATTCCCTAAGGGTGTAAAATAGGGGATTAAAATTTTACGGTGATATTTTTACTTGATTGGTTATTGAATTAAAAATTGGCACAATAAGACATCATCTTATTTATATGATTTAATGATTTACTATAAAAGATCCGCGCAGATGATATTTTCCTCCCTAAGTGTGTAAAATGGGAGGTGAATTTTGCTTTCATATTTTTTAATCTACAACACAATAAAACGGAAATGTCATTAATGATTTCTACGAGTATGTGAACGAATTTGCGGGTAAAATAGTAAAGCAAATATAGTAAAAATATAGAATAACGAGATGGAAATCCCTATGGAATAACCAATGAGAAACTTTGCTCGTGTGAAAACATTAACGCAAATAATTAATATAATTAAATTTTCTCACATATTTAAGCGTTATAATGCATATTAACAGTTCAATGCCTAATATATCTATTGTTTTACATTTTCCCTGACAACGTTAGAGCATTAGCTGAACTTTTTCTTTATTTTTTGTGTTTGTAATAATTTTCCAATGTAAAACAATCACAATCACTTTTTCATACTTTTTATTTGTAAGCATTTTTTAATGGTGAGATTTTATCAGATTTGAAGTTACTGTTTCAAACAAATTTGATTAATTATCTACTTATTCATTAGTAGTTTTTATTTCTCATGCAACATTTAAGATATATTTCAATTTAACTGACGATAACATAAAAACCTTTTTTTTTTTTTGATGGACTATGGATGCGTCTCGCCCCGCCGAATCGGTCCGGGGTAACGGAAAGGCGGCGCGTGACCCCATAGACCCACCGTAAAACTCCTCTCACTTCGCCGTGCGAGCGGACCACCGGTACCCGATTTTTGACTTCGGTGGCTATAACATAAAACACTAAGATATCGAATATAATACAAGAGCCCCACATGACGATTTCAGTTGCCCGCCAAAAGAAAATTACATGTTCATAAAATCTTCAGCTATAAAATAATTATCTTAGTCTTTTAAAAAATAACGAAAAAGAGTAGGTGAATGCGATTAACTTATATAATGAACTTAAGAATATGTAAAAAAATGCAAATAACTGTTTCTTATGTTTTCTTATTTCCTTATCAAATAAATGAATTACTCCTTTGATTATACAATGATTACCAAATATAGTATTACTGCTTTTGTTTCGAGATTGTCCGTTAGCTTATTATTTTGGCGCCGTTTTTTCAAAACGGTATACTATGGTGTCTTTTTTAATCTGGATTGCTTTATAGTTTAATCTTAAGTCCTTTTAGCTGTGGTTTTATGTAAGCGAATAGCTGATATGCTAACAGTTTGGTGTTACAATTGCATATCAATTACCTGCATGACCTTCAGACCAAAGAGATACCACTACGTTTTTAGCTTCAAAAACCTCTTAAAACCATAGAGCCACTAATAATTAATATGCTTTGAGTATTTCATAGTGGTGTTTTTTTATGGAGTTAGTCAGATCTTTATGGCAAAAGTTTTTATTTATAAATACACTTTACTTAAAGTCATTGTCTGCCAGTAAATAAGTGTGCTGTGTGGTAGCGGCTACGAATACTACTATCTAGACATGCGCGAAACAGTACTTCGCGAAGTGATGTGATATGGCATTACATTTCGTGCCGAGTAATATTACATTTTACCATCACTTCAAACATCACACATGACATGAAATGTCATGTGTGATGTTTGAAGTAATACGTAATGCGATAGCGCTCTATATATACGGCGGGCGGCGTCAAGAAATATAAGCCTTAACGTTCTGAAAATAAAGCTCAAAATAAATATTGAATTGCCAGACACCGAACATTGCAGAAATGCAGAACAGTACACGGGTGTTCGCGTCATGTTTAATGTGATGTGATGTTTAGTCGCGTAATGTCTAATGGTTCAGTACGCGGTTGGGTAATATTACGTGTGATACATCACTCGCATTACTTACACATGTCTACTACTATCCCTTTCTTTGCTCACGGATGTCGTAAAATACTACTAAGAGCTTTACATCGATTTGGGCCAACTCCACCTAATGCCGTTTGGTCAACAATTACATTTCTAAAGGGAGTTGACGTCAGGTAGACGGACAATCATAAAACTATTGCCAATAACTTTTGCAATACGTACGAGTACATATTGCGTCGACCCTTTGTAATAATTGAGATAAAAGCAGGAGAATGGTGATGAATGTCCCTCAGTAAGTTAAATCGTCACCTTCAATTATGTAACTCTGTAATAATGGTTTCTTTTGAAACTTAGTGGAATATAAAAATACACGTACAGCACTGTTATATCACATGTAGTATAGTTTAGCACATTTTTAGAAACATATTAAATAAAATGTCATTGAAATCGGTTAATATAACAAGTTAACTACCGAAATGTTGAATATTTAAACACTTTCATGTTTACGCCAAAACTTCATTCATATTAGTAGATTATTTTTTTAAATTTTATTAAATCATTGATAACGAAGTCATCATTTTTATCGAAATTACAAACAAAAAAATGTTTTTTTTTTTTTAATAACACTACTAAAAAATTCTTGTGTCACAAAATACAAGCAGACAATTAAGGAACATAATCAACACGCTAAGTTTGGGTGTTCCCAACAATTATTTATGGATTCCAGTTTAGTGGTCATACGTTATATCTGGATCCGAGGCAAGATATTCATTCAACGCATGAGCCTCTGCATCTAATTATGGAAAAATAAGAAGAAAAAACTCAATATTGACAAGTTTTATCTTCCGGTACTAAGAATAAGTCAGTAAACTTTCGTTCCAAAGAGTTATCGTTATAACAGAAAAAAAATATATATTATTTTTTCTGTAATACCGACTGTTTGAACGTAAGACACCTCAGTCACATGATGATCATGATCACTGTAAAGTGTTCGAAACGTCGGGAAATTAAAAATCAAATACAAACGCGATAGAATCCATAAAAGTAGTTTTATTTCAAATTGAATACATAATACCCAAGAGCGAATAATTTTGGATATAGGATACTACGATGATTTTTTAAATTTATTTTAAATTATTAAAGATATAATTATTAATTTTGCAGGCGTTTCCTCTGACCCTTTAACTGGGGAATCCGTTAGCCAGTTTTCAGAACTCTCACGGACAAGTGGGTGGTGACAAATCGTATTCTTAAGCAAATGGGTACACAAGAATCTATAACTATAGAGAATATAGAGTAATTACATACATACATATCATCAGGTCATATCCCTTGCAGGGTAGGCATAGAGAACCGAGTGCCAGAGAACTCTATCCTTGCATACTTCATTCGCTTCCTCAACATTCATAATTCTCTTCATACACGCTCGCCAGTTTCGGTGACTCTTGACTCCACCTTCCTTCAGTACGTGACTAATCTGGTCTAGGTAGGTTAGTCTCGGTCTCCCCCGGTACCTACATCCTTCCACTTTCACATTGTATATCTTCTTAACCAGAAGTTCTATAGAGTAATTACTATAGAGTATAGAGTAACACATACAGAGCACCCACATAGCGCCTAATATGAATTTGTTTACGGAAATAAAAGAGTCATAACATTATTTTTTACAAGAAGTGCTTAGCATACCGTACGGAACCAAAGACTTTAGATGAATGGCATCCTAATGAAGAAGGAAGCTAAGTAAAATACTGTTTTTATGTTTTTATATGACACTTAAGCATACTCAAGCATTTTAATGTGGCTTGGTATCTCGCACATCACTTTAATTCGATGGCTCTTATCTGTCTTACTGTTTAGTGTCAGGAATATTTTAATGAATGAAAATAATGCTCTTGAAAGAAATATTTAATGAATGAAGTGATATTTAATTATTCTTGACATTAAAATAGAATAAATAGCGAGCGATTGCAATGTTTCCATGTGTAAAAATTGCTGCTACTTTTTTATTTTGGTAATCTTATTATCATCTCAACCCATATTAACCCATTGTTAGGCTCGGGCCTGCTCAACAATGGGAGGGAAATTGCCTACTATAGTATGCTGGTCAGACTTGTTGGTGATTTTATTTCATTTTTTTACTTCTCTTGCATAAATATTATATGCATTGTACATTTCATAGTCGTCTCTTACGATCACCCATGGGTAAGATAGGGGATAGGGATGCATATTAGATCCCTTAATCGTGTTTTACGGTAAGGTAAAGCGGGTGTTGAATGGCATTCTTACTTCGTCATCACAAGGAGGATTTCTGTTTTCTTTTTTTTATATTATAATTTTTTTTTATGTCTGTGGATACAGTTTCTACAGAAAATATTGTTAGTTTAAATAAAGTGATCATAAATAAAAATTTATCATAATTTTTGTAACCACAGTTAATTTTTTTTTTAAATGGTAATTAAATATTTTGTAATAGTGCAAGTTTGCCCTTTAACAATCTAAATAAACTTTCTTTTTAACTGAATACATATGTACGTATATTACATTGTACTACGATTTAACCGGTGTTATAGGACATTAATCTGCCCGAAAATATATAAACTCTTTATACCTATAACAAAATCATACATATACAAAAAAAAAGTCATTTATTTAGAATTCGAACGGAATACATAAATTAGTTTATTTTATTATTAAAAAAGATTATCCAAGAACTTAACCACAAACAATATTTATGTTCGGTCATAATTTTAAACATTCTAAATGGCTTTAAGTAATTTTAATATAAACATTGCAACACAGCAACAAATCAAAACGGACATTTTATGCATTAATAATTTCATTCTAGATTCAAGTCCGTTAGATTTAATTCCATAAATAAATTACACGAGTCAAATCGGACGTGTAAATCTTATTAGTATGTCTATATAATTTTAAAGCGAGAATTCCCACAGGTAAATGCTCGCGAAAGTGTTTGATAGTTGCATTTGCCTAGTACATTACATAGCAATTTGTATTAAGGTGGATAGAGATATTTTAATATATTAAATTCCGCAAAAGTTTTTTTTTTAATTAATTTTGACTCACATTTTTGGTTCAAATTAATTACCAATATAATTTTGACTCGCCCTTTTTGATACAAAAACAATTGTTAATAATTTTGACTCACATTTTTTTTACAAACTAATTGTTAATATAATTTTGACTCACATTTTTGATACAAAATAGTTGTCAATAAAATTTCTAAAACGTGGGACAATTTTTTTGAAATTATATTGATAATTGATTTATATTAAAAAAGTGAGTCAACATTTTGAAAAAAGAAATAATGATATCTAATACCGTAAGGTTAAAGAGTAGAAGTTAAAATGGAAATTCATTATTTATTACGTTTTAAACATTCAATGTTGCTAAATGGGACGCGCAGAAGGTCTCTGTGACACAGTTTTCTAAATAGAAAATATATTTTTGTTAACACACATGGTGTAACTTTGTAACTCTAAGAATATGTAATATTTAATTTTATTTAAAACAAATTGTTCTATATTTATATATCGCTGGCCGACAAGAAAAGTGACACAACTAGAAAAACTAAATTTTTCAGAAAGGTCAAAATAAGGATTTCTATTTTAAGCTTTCTGAAAATACGATTCCAAATACACGAAGGTCTGCATTCCTTAAGAATGAAGACAGAGAGTTGATTGAGAGAACTTATAATTTAACTCTACGCTACCAAAAATTGCAATATAATGAAAATTGAAATTTTCAGAGTTGTGTCACTTTTCTAGTGGGCCAGCGATATTGCATATCTCACCGATTCACATGAATATTGTCAAAGTACCTGTAAATAAAAAAAATATAATTAATTATCAATACTTTCAGAAACTAGGAAAGTCAATGGAAGTCTTATAGGTAATCTTAAATTAACTGCCTTGATGGCGTAGTGGTTAAGATTTTTTTTATTCTTTTTATTTTTATTGCTAATGGTGGCAAACGAGTAAGCAGCACACCTGATGGTAAGTGTTACTGCCGCCCATGGACCTTTGCAATACTAAGGGTACAGCCAGGCCGCTGCCTACCAATACCAAACCCCAAACCCACCCCGTTGCGCTTCCGGCCCTCTTGCTCACCAAACGAAGCGCAATAGCATATTGCCGTTACTCAGACGTCGATCTTCTGCGAGAGTGTGGTATAATCCCGGACGGACCAGCCCGCGGCGGTGGATAGAGAAATGTCAATAGCTTTTTTTTTTTTTGTGTGTCTTAGTTGTTAGCCTCAGATGGCTATGACAACTTTGCCCGGACTGTGGGTGAGCGCTGAGGGCTCTCAACCCGTAATGTCAATAGCGTAGTCCTACCACAATAAATACCGATACCGACCTTACCGTGCCAGTGTTATGGGTTCGATTCTCAAGTAGGACAATACGTTGCGCGTTCATCAAATTGTTGTTTCGAGTTTAATTGTAATTTGTGGCCGTTCATTATATGTTTGTAAATTATTTTCTTAGTGCAAGGTATTGTCTTTTAAAAACAATAAAAGGACAATATATGCTATATTTTTTTGTAAGTGCAATCATCTCTTTTATAATAAAGTCAATTGCATATAATTCTGTATGAGATTACAAATATTTTTAAACACAATCCTTTATTCTTAAAAGGATAGGCAGATATGTAATACAAAGCGATTGTAGTATTTGTGGCCGCAACCATTCAAATAACTGGAAAAATTAATAAACGTATATCATCATTGATCATATTATTATCATCATCTCAGCTCATATATGGGAGTCTCCTCCATAAAGGGGGAGAAATAATCTATACAACGCTGCTCAGACGTGTTGATATAGAGATTTGTTTCGAGTTTTCTTTCTATTGCATAGATGTTAATATGCGTTTTATATCCCTTAGTCGTTTCTTAAGATCACCCACGGGTAAAATAGGAGGTGGTGAATCATATTCTTAATCCATTACTACAGAAATAAACGTTTATCGGTTTCAACATAAATATTTATATTGAAATCTTTTCATAGATAAGAACTTATAATAGATAATATATGTATATAATCTATTGATATATTAAATATTACGTATGTATGTCTGTAACGGATCAGCTTTAACTATAGAATTTTCTAAGATTTTTTTTATACATTGCCACATTGAAGGATTTAAAAAAAAAAGATCCTTTTTTTTTGTTCGTACGTTAGGATAGGCAATGGGAAAGCCCGTACAGCCAAGTCTTATTTAATTTCATTTTCATATATTATTTAATACTTCTTCATATTGTGTAGTCTTATTAGTCATTGTTCGTCAGTAAGTCAAGTTGTTACCATTCATCGTCCGTTGATAACCAAATCAATGAATTTTTTTTTGGGAATTTTGTCAAAATATGAAGATACACGTAAATCACTATTATACCACATTCGTAGTAAATTTGAACTTTAGCACTTTAACTGTATCATATTCCATAAAATACCAGCAAAATTATTCAATATAACAATACAAAACACAAAAGAAATGAATATAATACAAGAGCGTGACATGACATTTCCAAAATTCGCGCCAAAACTATCAGAATTAGATCCTTGTCAGGCAAGTTTTATTCCTTTTTTTTTAAAAAACAACACTCTGTACTAAGGAAATAATTCTTGTATTGCGGGGGACTTAATAAACACACAATTAACGCAGACAAATTACATCCAGACTCAGAACAACAATTTGGGGATCAACAATTTACAAACATATTATACAATTAACGAGAACGACGTCCTCCTCATTTGTAGACGACGTCCTTCTCATTGTAATAACTATTTGTGAATAAGAAAGAATTGTCCAGTGTGGTTGTTGAATTAACAATACTCGGCACGATCAATCAATACTATTTCTACACTATCTGAAAATGTGTTTTTTTTTAAATGAAATAAAGATAGTTTTTTTTACATAGTTATTTGCAATATAGATAGTTATATTTATAATATAAAGATAGTTAAAAAGAATTATGAATTCAAATTACTGAAATTTAGCATTTAATATGCTTAATTATTTATAAAACTCGATTACGAAGCGAAATAATTATTAAATATTAAATAAGCATACTAAATGCTAAATTTCAGTAATTTGAATAACAAGGTTGTGTCATCGTTTAATACAATTCTAACTGCAAAGTTTGAAGTATTAAGCCTATAACAATGTGTAAACATTGTCGGGTAGATGGCGCACGTCACCTTAAAGACGTAAATATGATACGAAGCGAGATTTGCATGTCCTACAATAAATAGTTCACGGTGGTGTAGTGGCAGCGATTGGTCCGGAATCCCAATAGGCGCGGGTTCGAATCCCGCTTGTGACAGAATTATGAATGTTGAAGAAGCGAGTGAAGTATGCAAGGATAGAGTTCTCTGGCACTTTGTTCTCTCTGCCTACCCTGCAAGGGATATGGCGTGATAATATGTATGTATGTATAAAGATAGTTTTATCTACATTAAAAATAGTGACTGTAAAATAAAATATATTTATAATATTTTACAGATTTTAAAGCGTTTGTATTGATGGGAACGGTTCTTCCGTGATCACGAACGCTGTCTTCGAAACGTCGGGCAAGTAACAATTAAATACAAACGCGATAAAATCTGGAAAATAGTTTTATTTCAAATGTGTAATACTTGCGTAAACGTCAGAAAACAGTCTCGTGTAAATCTATGATAGAATAATCATCATCATCATCATCTCAGCTTATATATGTCCTACTGTTGGGCTCGAGCCTCTTCCCTAACGGGAGGGAAATCTACCTACTGTACCGCACTGTTCAGACGTGTTGGTATAGGATTTTGTTTCGAGTATTTGTGGCTGCAACCATTCAAACAACTGGAATAATTTAATAAGTGTTTATCATCATCATCATTATCATCAGGTCAGCTCATATATGGGAGGCTCTTCCATAATGGGGTAGAAATTAACCTATACAACGCTGCTCAGACGTGTTGGTATAGGGTTTTAATTTTCTTTTTCTTGCATAGATGTTATATGCGTTTTTATCCCTTAGTCATCTCTTACGATTACGAGTGTATTCTTACTCCGTCACCACACGGGGAATAGAATAAATAAATTATTTGAAAATAGTATATATATATATATATATATATATATCTATCTTCTATATATATATAAAGCCGTTAGGTGACTGACCTATAAACGCCGAGCCAAAACTACTGATTTTTGACCGTAGTTTCTTTTTATGACGTAGAGATCCACTAAGAACGGATTTGACGAAATTTCACCCCTAAGGGAGTGAAACAGAGTGGCAAAGTTTGTATGGGGAGAAACAAAAATCTTTATCGATTCTTTTCAAATTACGTAAAAATATTCTTCGGTAAAAATAAATAAACACGTATTTCAACATTTGTCAATTTTCACCCTCTGAGGGTGCAAATTAGGCCTGCGAAGCTGGTTGGACGACTAATTAGCGCCGAGCCGATACTATTGAAGCTAGAAACATAAAATTTTGACTGTGGTTTCTTTTTATGATCTTAAGTTCTACTGGGAAAGGATTTGACGAAATTCCTCCACTAAGGGGGTGAAACAGACTGACAAAGTTTGTATAGGGAGAAAAGAAATCTTTATCGATTCTTTTCAAATTACTTAAAAATACTCTTCTGTAAAAATAAATAAACACGTGTTTCAGCATTTATCAATTTTCACCCTCTGGGTGTGTAAATTAGTTTCGTAATTAGTTTCGTAGTTAGTAAGTAGTTTCTTTTTATGACAAAGAGATCTATAAAGAAAGGATCATATGAAATTCCACCTCTAAGGGGGTGAAACGAAGTGGCAAAGTTTGTATGTGGAAAAATAAAATCTTTATCGATTCATTTTAAATTACGTACAAATATTCTTCGGTAAATATAAATAAACATGTGTCTCAGCATTTGTCAATGTTCATCCTTTGCAGGTGTATATTAGGCATAAGAAGCTGGTCGAATGACTCATTGCCGCTGTTTCAAAATAAATTCCCCCAATAGTCTAGTAGTTCTTGCACCGGGAGGTAATACTCTGAATGTTCTGTATAAAGAGGTGCTGCACTGATATATGTACGTTAACATCTTTATACAACAATAACAGGATATGAAAGGCAATATAGTTTATAGGATGAATTGAAATATAGCTTTCTCTTTACCTCTGTTACAGTTTATTTCTAGAGAGACGAAGTTTCGAGCAATTTTCATCCTCTGAAGGTAAAATAGGGGATTTTATTTTGCGATGATACTTTTATTCGAATCTTATTGCATTAATAACTAGGACAGACAAGTACCAAACAGCCACTTAATTTTATTATATTGAGACTCACTAACACAGAAACACATGATCAGTGTGTGTTACCAATGATGACTTATGGCACGGAAACGTGGTCCTTAACTGCAGGTCTCATAACAAAGCTCAAAGTCGCTAAGCGTACTATGGAGCGGGCTGTGCTTGGGTTTTCTCTGCGAGAGAGAATCTGTAATAAACCGCATATGAACGGGTGTAACCCACATAGCACGAAAAATTAGCACGCTGAAGTGGCAATGGGCAGACCACAACGGTCGACGAATCGATAACCGTTGGGGAAGAACGGTTCTTGAGTGGCAACCACGTATCGGATACCGCAGTGTTGGTCGCCCAATGGTGGGCCGACGACCTGGGGAAGGTTGCTGGGAGTCGTTGGATGGGGATGGCACAAGAACGCACGTTATGGTGAAATATGAGGGAGGCCTACGTCCAGCAGTGGATTACAAAAACCTGAATGACGAGACTCACTAAAAATATATATTTTGAAAATCAGTCAGCAAAATCAGTCTAGGGGTGTGAATAGGGGACTGAAAATTGTTTTGATATTTCTATTTTCAACCTACAATACAAATAATGGAAATCATTTTGAACCTCATTTTCGCCAACAGTCAGGTAATTCTTGCACAGAGAAGTAATACCTGAGATACGTTAACACATGTACGTTAATCTTTTTTAATCAACAGAAACAGAACCTATCATATTCTGTGCACTATTGGACGTCAGTCTTTGCCACAGATGAGTGCATTAATCGCTACGCTTGGCAGGCGGGTTAGCATAGCAGTGTGTCATTATTTATACGTTTCCCAGGTAGAGGCTGCAGCACATTCTGCTGGTGAGACCGATTCTGCTGGTGAAATAAAACGGTCAAATAGGGGGTGGCGATAACTATATTCTTATCCCATCGCCATACTGTAAATAGGATATTAAAGGCAATATAATTTGCAGAATGAATAGAACCTTGAGCAACCATTTTCTTTAATGACCGGCTATGGTATACAGGGTATGGTATACAACGCACCGGCGGCAGAGCGTGTCACCGTAGAATATTTTCTCTCAGACCCGCCCTACTGCCTAATTCCGCCAGACAACTAACTCGCAGAAGGCGGAGACCACATACCAGTTTCTGACGTTGTTGAACATTGTCCTAGCGAGAAACTTTCAACACCTTGCATTGCTTTTTTTATTTACCTCTGTCAGAGATGACTTCTGCGTGGTTGAAGTCGCGGGCAAAAGATAGTATATATATATATATATATATATATATATATATATATATATATATATATATATGCAAAGACGGATATATTAAGTAGCACATAATAATACTACGTAGTTCCTATAGACACATGATTATAGCTGTTATCTAATCAATTTTTACTATTATAAAGTAATGAGGTCAAGTGGAAGACACAAAACGCTTCATAAAAATCTCAGGTTCAAATACACCGTCCGATCCGCCGCCGGCGCCTCGGGCGGCGCAGGTGCGAATATCTGCGCCTGAAGTCGCCCTAACCGATGCTTCGGGTGATCGGACCGGGGAATAGTCCGATCACCCGACGTGAGGCCACCGCCTGAGGACGACGCCCCGAAGGCGAAAGCGGTCGGGGCGTCGAAACGAGAGGAACCCGCGAGGGTTAACCGCCGGGCGGGCCACCGGTGACAAAGATCGGGTGGCCCGCTCGCACGGCGAAGAGAGGTGTTTGCAGGGTGGGTCTATGGGGTTGCGCGCCGCCTCTTCCGTCGCCCTGGACCGATTTGGCGGGGCGCGACCACGTCCATTTTACAGCGCAAAAAAAAAAAGTTGAAATACACGGCAAGCAACATTGCTTTTTAGAATTACGAGTATATGTGAATTAAATCGTAAATAATAAACAATTAAAGAAATAATTGGAAATAAGTACGTCTTTTTTGCGGCTGGCTATGGTCTGGTCACACCCTGCTAAATCCGCCTGGAGCGACAGATGAAGCGGTGCGCGACCCCATATACCCGCCCCACAATGTACCTCTCTACGCCATGCGAGTGGGCCACCGGAACCCGGTTTTTGTCTTCGGTGGCCAAATGAGATGTCTAAAGATTATTTTAAAAAATATCATTAAAGATTCGTGACATTCAGTATAAAACTATTTGGGAAGGTCATCTTCAAATATCCTGAATTTAATATGCATTCTGGCAAAACTATTAATAATGATCCTCCCAATATGAGTGGAAATAATAAAAACCTATTTAATTATAAATTGAAATATAATTTTCAAATTACTGAGATTTAGTATTTAACATTCTGGATTATTTAAAAAAAAATATTTTTTTACAAGCTATAAACGATTGTCAAATGTGATACTCGAAGTTAATCCGTTCCAATCGTTTTACCAACTAGACCAGTATGAAGTACGACAATCAAATTGTCACTCGTATTTTATCGTATTCATGGGAGACGTGGCCATCTATGGGACAAAATTTACAAATTATTCCGATCTGATACTCCAACATTTCTAATTTGGTTTTAATATTTAATTTTTTTCAACACTATCCACTTTTAAAGTTGGAACGTGCTGCAACTTTCTATCTGTAGTTAGTCCAGTGTTGTACCACACTCTATAAATTTTTTCCACTATTTCTACATTATTTTTCTTAATTGTACTAAAAGACGACTCATCATCATCATCATGCTTTTTTTCGATATGCGTACCGCAATGCGGGTTAGGGCGTCCCCCAGAGGCGACGCGTACCGACCCACCCCCGTCGGTACGAACATCGGCAGCTGCGGCGATGGGGGCCACCACCCATCACGCCTTGCCCAGTCAGGCGAGTCGAGGAGAGCAGAGTGCCGGGTGGGCACGTGGAATGTAAGAGGTTGTGTGGAAGGTAAGTTGCACGAGCTGATATCCGTCATGGCGGACAAACAGCTAGACGTGCTCTGTGTAACAGAGACCAAGCGAAGACGCAGCGACGCCTGCGATCTTCCTGGTGGCGGGATGGCTCTGTGGTCTGGTGTACCACAGAGCGATCGAGCCAGCATGGGGGGTAGGAGTATTGTTGTCCTCTTGCTTGGCCTCAGGTGTGAAGGATTACGGAATGTATGATCCCAGACTTCTCTGGGTCCGTATAAAACTAGGTGTCACCAAGGTATTCATGGTTGTAGCATATGCTCCCGTAGGATCCTCGGTGGCATCAGACCTAGAGAAATTTTGGGACAATGTTAGGGAAGTTCTGGATATGGCAGAAACCAGTGAACGCGTGATTGTATGCGGAGATTTGAACGGATGGGTGGGGACCAAGCGTCCCGACTATGAGGACGTACTTGGTCCATTTGGTGATAGGAGAGTGAACGACGCAGGTAGGCTCATAGCGGATGTATGCATGGAGAGAAACCTTATTGTGTCAAACACATTTTTCCAACATAAGGACATCCATATGTATACATGGAGAAGGAATGAACAGAAAAGCATAATAGATTTAATTTTGGTAGACAGTCGCCTCCGAAGCAAAATATTGGACGCAAGAGCCTACAGGGGCCCCACAGTCGATACGGACCACTATCTCGTTATTGCGAGATTTAGTGGTCTGTTCAGAAAGTGGAGGCACTGGCGAGAGCGTGTCTACTTCGGAGGGCTTGAAAGAATAAAGGTTGAAAGGTTGCAAGAAGAGTGTGTAAGAGAAAAGTATGCAGAGGGTGTCCGAGAACGGCTGACGATGGCAAGCCAGCCGCAATCGGACATTGAAGAATGCTGGAGAGTATTGAAAGAGAGTATGGTAGATACAGCGAAAGAAGTATGTGGAAGTTCAAAGAAGCATAGAAAAACCAACGGTGATACATTGTGGGATGCGCAAGTGGCAGCTTCCGTAGAGCAAAAGAAGAAAGCGTGGCTGGACTATGTCTCTTCTTTGAATCTGAATGACAGTATGACTGAACAGAAGAAAGAAATATATCGGCAATGTAAGAATGACACCAAGGTCTTAGTGAAAGAGAACCGTGATAGAGCAAGTATGAGTGCAGAAGATAGGCTGACTAAAAACTTCGAGGGTAACACCAAACTCTTTTGGAGGGAGGTGAAGAAGTCTCGGGGTGGTTGGTCAGCCTTCAAAATGAATAAAATAAGGTCTAAAGGTGGAGACATTCTTACACAAACACAAGACGTGTTAAGCCGATGGAGTGAATATTTTGGCGATATGTATTCGGATGCTACGGTTGGCGCCGGTGTTGGATGTGGTTTAGTAGATCATCATTCGACAGCGGCGTCCTCCGATGGCATCAGTATGGATGAAGTTGAATGGGCGATAAGAAGTTTGAAAAATGGTAAGGCAGCGGGCATTGATATGGTGTCTGCCGAGATGATCAAGCTTGGTGGCTCTTGTGTCTGGGAGGCGTTCCTGTTGCTCCTCAATTTATGTTGGAGCTCGGGAATGGTTCCCAGGGACTGGAATAGCGCAGTCATCGTGCTTTTGTTTAAAAACAAGGGTTCACGTTATGACTGCGCAAATTACAGAGCCATAAGCTTGACCAGTTTGGCAGCAAAAGTGTATGGTAAAATTATTGAAAGGAGAATGAGGATGGTGTCCGATGGTTTACTGTGTGAGACACAAGGAGGTTTCAGGAGTGGAAGGGGATGCATGGATCAAGTGTTCTCCCTGCGCAACATTGTGGAGAAGCATCTGGCTCTAGTTCAGAGGGTTTTCTGCAGTTTTGTGGATCTGGAGAGAGCATTTGACGCGGTTGTACGAAAGGAACTTTGGGACATTTTACCGGAGTATGGTATTAGCGGTAAACTGCTACAGGCTGTGCAGTCCAGTTACATAGGCTGTAGAGCCTGTGTGCGGCTGGATGATGGAATGTCGCCTTGGTTTGACGTCAATATCGGCGTTAAGCAGGGGTGCGTTCTGTCAGCCAGGCTGTTTATCATATATCTGGATAAATGTCTCCAAAGGTTGAACGATATGAATGTGGGAGTCCAGATGGGCGACTCAGTGGTCACTGCTCTGCTTTATGCAGATGATGCAGTCCTGCTGGCACAGTCAGCGACTGACCTGCAGACCCTAGTCGACACAATGACAGAAGATTGTAAGAAAAGGGGTCTACGCGTGAATGTGAGCAAAACCAAAATAATGGTCTTTGACAGAGATAAAACCAGAACAGATGTAAGAGTAACAATAGGTAATGATGTAGGTACTAGAGCAAGTGGATGAATTTGTATATCTTGGATGTGGATTTAGCCGAGATGGAAGGTACACCACTGATATAGAGCGAAGAGTGAATGCGGGAAATAGAGTGAACGGAGCGTTGGGGCAACTTCTCGGCAGCCACCACCTCAGCCAGAAGGCACGTGTAGCAATACATAACGCAGTGCTTGTCCCAACATTACTATATGGAAGCGAGAGTTGGGTATGCAGAAAAGAGTATGATAGTAAAATTAATGCGGTCGAAATGCGATCTCTGCGGAAAATCTGTGGAGTTAGGCTGACCGACCGCATTCGCAACGACGACGTAAGAGAGCGAGTAGGTATGAAAGAGAGTGTTGGTGTAAAGATGCGAAAGGGAATGCTCCGATGGTTTGGACATGTGGAAAGAATGCCGAACGAACGCCTGGTTAAGAAGATATACAATGCGAAAGTGGAAGGATGTAGGTACCGAGGGAGACCGAGACTAACCTACCTAGACCAGATCGGTCATGTACAGAAGGAAGGTGGAGTCAAGAGTCTCCGAAACCGGCGAGCGTGTATGAAGAGAATTATGAATGTTGAGGAAGCGAGTGAAGTATGCAGAGATAGAGTTCTCTGGCACTCTGTTCTCTCTGCCTACCCTGCAAGGGATATGGCGTGATCATATGTATGTATGTATTTTTCTTAATTGTACTAAAAGACGACTCATCATCATCAACATGGTATGGCCTGGTGACACGTCGCCCGCACCGTCCGGGGCGACGGAAGGGGAGCGCGTGGCCCCATAACCCACCTTATTCCCTCCCTATCGCCATTGGGCCGGCCACTGGTACCGCTTCCTTGCCTTCCGTGGCCAGCCCGGATCATCATCATGCTACTTTTATCCCAATTCGTCGCGTATTCGGGTCCACTCAATATGTACCTACTCTTCTACATTGTACAGATTCCTAAAATTATTGACAATAGTTTTACGACCAGCCGTCTGCCTGAGTTCAACCCTCTTCTGTATTTATAATATCTTAAAATATGACTGAGAGGTATAATATGAAAATAAAATCTCATCATTTCAGCCTATCGCCATTTACTGCTGACGTAGGCCTCCCTGAGTTGATAATGCCGTAATCGGCGCGTTTGGCAGGCGGTTTGGCGATTGCAGTGAGATGTTACACATGCCCCAGGAAAGTTTTTCAAAGATTTTTACGACTCCCATGGGCAAGCAAGGGGTGGCGACATTAATATACTAATCCCGTCGCCACACGGGGATAACATCTACGAGATAACATCTCGTATACAAGAGAAACAAAAATTTAGAATTAAACCCCATTATACATTTTTCTTCCGTGTGGTGACGGAGAAGGAATACTATTCACCACCCCATATCTTACCCGTAAGTGATCGTACGAGACGACTAAGGGATATAAAACGCATATAACATCTGTGCGAGAGAAGGAAAACTCGAAACAAAACCCTATACCAACACGTCTGAACAGCGCGGTATAGTAGGTTAATTTCCCTCCCATTGCGGAGGAGGCCCGAGCCCAACAGTGGGACATTTATGGGCCGTAATGATGATGATAATACCATTTGATAAGCGTGGTATAGTAGATCATTTTCCAAAATCATGAAGTTTACTATTGTTTTTCAGTATACTACACATACATACATACATACATATCATCACGCCATAACCCTTGCAGGGTAGGCAGAGAGAACAGAGTGCCAGAGAACTCTATCTCTGCATACTTCACTCGCTTCCTCAACATTCATAATTCTCTTCATACACGCTCGCCGGTTTCGGAGACTCTTGACTCCACCTTCCTTCAGTACATGACCGATCTGGTCTAGGTAGGTCAGTCTCGGTCTTCCTCGGTACCTACAACCTTCCACTTTCGCATTGTATATCTTCTTAACCAGACGTTCGTATACTGGTACCTAAAAAAAAAAAAGAAAGATATAAAGTCATCCGGTACCACTACTAATACCATGTACTAAATATAATACCACATTTGACATCTTGCGGGGGATTTTACAAACATACAATTAACACTGATAAATTACACCCAGACTAAGAACAACAGTCTATGGATCGCACAAAGTATTGTCTCGCGAGGAAATCGAGCCCACATCACTGGCACAGATTTGTATGTCAACTACATCACTTGTATAGGCGATCATTCGATATCTCTTCCTTAAGTATCCATAAGTACCATCATAATTAACCTCTCTACAAGCCAAAGTTAACAGTATTTCAATGCCTTATATGTATCTGTTTTATTATCCTCATTATTAGAAAATCTATGTAGTATTACCTTACCATCCAAGTTGTAATAGCTAATAATGTATTGAAGTTATAGTCTGTCAATTAAACGAGTTATTTTATTGTGAATAGCTGCCCAGCGTCTTTGAGATTCATCGTATTTCCATCTCAAATAAGGAAGCGAAAGCCATCGTTACTTGTTACGTAATTCTAATTTATAAATGCGAGTATGAGTTTATTTTAACGCTTTCGCGTCTAAACTACTAATAATAATAAATAAATTAAACAAAAAAACCCATTTATTCCATAACCAAAAAAAAACATAACTGTAAGTTAACCTAAAGATACTAATATCTGCTAATAACATTTTTTTTTTGTATTTTCTTTTTTTTTTTTTTTTTACAATATTATACCTATTAAGTATATACTACTAAACTGATTTTAAAAATTTCTTCCCCAGTGGAAATTTACATTGTTAGTGGGTAATAAAGGTTGTATTTTATCTCCGTCTTCCTATGGCAAAGGGAGCTATGTGGATGAAACCACGGGATTTTCCTAGTATTTTTATACATTAATTCTTCTGTATATTTTTTTTTTGGGTAAGATATGGTCACGACTCTAGTCTTCCCGTGACCATGAATACTGTAAAGTGTTCGAAATATCGAGAAATTAAAAATTAGGTAAACACAAACGCGATAGAATCCGTAAAAATAGTTTTATTACAAAATGTTTTTATATGAACAATATATATTCTCTATTAAATCTCTAATTTTCCATGTGATGACGGAGTAAGAATACATTCACCACCCCCTGCCTTACCCGTGGGTGATCGTACGAGACGACTAAGGGATATAAAACGCATATAATATCTATGCGAGAGAAGAAAAACTCGAAACAAAACCCTATACCAACACGTCTGACCAGCGTGGTAGGTCAATTACCCTTCTATTATGGAGGAGGCCCGAGCCCCAACAGTGGGACATACATGGGCTGAGATGATGATGAAATTTCTAATAAAAGAAAATTGTGGAAACATAACTAAAAGATTTGCTTAACGATGTGTAGATAAATGTCTTCGTTAAGGTACAATAAACCATCTGATTACTCATTAAAAATCAATAAAATTCAATAAATATTCAAAAGTATAGGAAATAATACGTTTTATGCATTCAAATACTTTAAAAGGATGTAAAATCGTATGTAGGAAGAATTGCGTCATACGTACTTAGAATGCAATACGATTGCACTCTCGGCTGTACTTTCTCTGTGAAGCCTAATTTCTCCTTCTAAAAGTCACTTGGCTTGTGTAGCTTAACAATATCCTTTTGATACTTTAGCTTTCTACCTACTTTAGGGAACTGAAAGTATAAATAAATAAAATTTGACGGAGTAAGAATACAATTCACCACCCCCTATCTTACCCGTGGGTGATCGTACGAGACGAGACTAAGGGATATAAAATGTATTAATATCTATATGAGAAAAGGGAAACTCGAAACAAAACTGTATACTAACACGTCTGACCAGCGTGGTATAGTAGGTCAATTACCCTCCCATTATGGAGCAGGTTCAAGACCAACAGTGGGACATATATGAGCTGAGATGATAATGATGATGATGATGAAGTATACATGACGTTTATCAATAACTTTTACAAAATATATAGTCTATAAGAACTCATGATAGAAATGATAATTCAAAAATATGAAATAACAGTTAATTAAAAAAAAAAAAATAATAGCGCGAAAATTATAAATTAATTCAAAAATGAATTCATTAAATTATTTTTATGATTAGTATAAACGCCATAGGGTTGCCGCAAAAACTTATGGATGTTCATGGATATAATTAATTAAAAAATATCGAACAACAGTATTGTATATGTACAAAGAATATCTCGAAAAATTGTTTAGAATTTTTATAAATAAGTCTTAAAAGCTAAATCTCAATAATTTGAATATCTCAAAAGGCTTGGTACAAGAATTACGTTATGACTATAATTGATTAAAAATGACATAAAAACGTTTTTTTTTTATAATTCATATTAGTTATAGTCATAGATATATTTTAGTGGCAAAGTGAATAATTTAGAAAAATACATTATTTGATTACAAATTAAAAATTGTTAAGTAAATGGGTGAAGGCTACTCTTATTTCGGATCTTAAACAATGTAGGCTCTATATGTGTGATTAAGAACTAACAATTTTAACGTTTAATAATCTTTTTCTTTAATGCGTGTGCTGTAAGAGGCGATTAATAGACGTAACTAGATAATATAAACGTAACTAGAAAACAAAAAGAAAGCTCGAATTAAAACACCTGTAAAGTAACTTATAAACGCATTGGAGTGATTTAGTCTCCCTGATATTATAGCGAAGACACATTTACAGAAGTGAAAGATATAGATATATGATAATATGATTTGGTTGACGAAGAACTAATCTTAATAATATAGTTATTTCTATGATTCTGAATTATTTCTGTGATCTTCGTGTGGGAATCTCCTGGGGAGGCCTATTTTCAACAGTAAACGTCTACTGGCTGATAGATAGCCATCCATCCATGATATATGATTCCGAAGTACAGAAAAATTTCTTTTAAAATTCGATAAAAATGGTTAGTAATTTTATGCAATAAATTTTACAACACAATAATAGAATTTCTTGAATTGAAAGTAAAATATTTACATTCAATCAATTTATTGTCTCGAACGATAGTAATGTACCTACACATGTTTTGCGAAATCTATTTGTTTACATTGCGAATATTTTTGAACGAAGAGTGCAGCACGTAAGTTAAACAATTGCAAAGCTTTCTTATGAATTGATTCAAATATTAAAACTATTCCCGGATACAAATTTGTTTCGCTAAATAATTATTATTATCTTTGAGATATAGATTTTTTTTTTTTATAAAATATTTGTGAATATTATTAGTTAATATATAATCATCACCATCATCATCTCAGCTCATATATGTCCCACTGTTAGGCTCGAGCCTCCTCCACATTGGGAGGGAAATTGACCTATTATACCAGGCTGGTCAGACGTGTTGGTATAGTGTTTTGTTTCGAGTTTTCATTCTCTCGCATAGATGTTATATGCGTTTTATATCCCTTAGTCGTCTCGTACGATCACCTACGGGTGAGATAGGGGGTGGTGATCTGTATTCTTACACCGTCACCACACGGAAAAATAATAATAGCATACAATAATAATGATGACGCCCCGACGATGGTATCCGAAAAGGTAAACCGTCGGCGGCCATGGATATCAAGGAAGCGGTACCAGTGACGGGCCCAATGGAACAGGGTGGGTTATAGGGTCATACACCGAGTAGACTATAGTCTGTCCCGATAAAGAATAAGACCTCATTTTGAGTGATGAAACATCTCCAGATCACTTATAGCCTCGGATAGCCGAGGGAGCAAACGTCCATAGCCACGTTTTACCTGGCTTAGAACCAGATCATGAAGTAACAGTAAGAAAAAATTGAAAATATAATTAATCAATGCAATTCTATAATTAAGTATATATAATATTTTAATGTAAGAGTAACATAATGACGTAACATTGATATGCAATAATCGTATATATCCACTATCACTAGAGGTCCGTATAAAGACCCCAAGGCTAGTGACTCTATCGCCCACACGTTGGCAAAGCGAAATATATTCGCCACATAAAATTTTGTATAGTATGATTTAGAAATTAAGTCAATAAAAAGATTATAAATTGTCCGGGTAATGGAGTAAGCATATTCTTTATTTCTTGTTCGTGGATGTTATAGTATGCATATAATATCTTTGCAAGAAAAAGACAATTCAAAATAAAACCCTTTTTTTGCAGTAAGGCTATGGAGTGGTCACGATGGAAGAGGCGGCGCGCAATCCTATAAACCCACCCTGCAAAGCGCCTCTCTCCGCCGTGCGAGTGGGCCACCGGTACCCGATCTTTGTCTTCGGTAAAATAAAACTTTATACCAAACCGTCTGACCAGCTTGGTATATTAGGATAATTTCCCTCTTGTTGTGGAGGAGGCTCGAGCCCAGCAGTAGGACGTATATGAACTGAAATGATGATGACGAAATACTTACCCATTTATAGGCAATCCTAAACCAGGTTGCTTAACGCCATTATCGCTGTACCTAACTATGAATATCTGAGAAATACTAATATTTGAACATTCTGTATATGTACACGTCATATAATGATGAAAACGGACCTCTCAGAAACCGGACCAAGGATTTTGAAGTATTTTCAAGTATCTAGTTAGGCGTAATGGGGGCGTAAGATTACCGGTGTTGGTTGAATGACAGTCGTAGGCTGGGTTGTGGAGGTGATTGATGTATACTGTGAAGCATAAGTTTCTATGTTTCAATATATTTTCTTTTAAAAATGACAACGCCTGGTATCAAGGAATATATCCTTGTATTCCAACGGATTCATAAACCTACAATTAATAAAACAAAAAGTACACTTAAACTCAGAAAAATCAATTGTAAATTGCATAAAGAATTCGTCTGCTTGGAAATGGGACACTCGGCATATGAGGCATGGCATTGGAGCTTGAAATTTATGCCATCTAAACAGTTGAAATTATGACTTTAGTTTTGTGAAATAAAGTGATTTATACGGATTTTAATGAGTTTTTATTCCATTTAATTCGACAATATCTGGTAGAGCTTAGCTTGGTTTTTTTTTTAGTAAATTATGTTTTTTTTTTAAATTGTGTTTTTTTTTGGAAAATATCTTAAGATATTAAGTTACAGTGGCTCAGAGTATATTTAGATACAAATTACATACTGATGAAATATGAATGTTTATATATCCTAACGACGTATATGAAAGGATATAACCTGGTTACTTTAACAAAAAAATATTTAAAAATAATTGATGAAATAATGAAATATTAAAAAAGTGTAATTGAAAAGGGAAACTAGAATCGAACTGGGACTGCTGAGTGATAAAAAGTGTTTATCTATAAATGAAACCTAGGGAAGCTTTAGCCTTACCGCCGAGCGGACCACCGAAGACAAAGATCGGGTACCGGTGGTCCGCTCGCACGGCGAAGAGAGAGGATTTTACGGTGGGTCTATGGGGTCACGCGCCGCTTTCTCCGTCACCCCGGACCGCTTTGGCGGGGCGAGACGCACCCATAGCCCACCAATAAAAAAAAAAAAAAAAAAAAGGGAAGCTTTAGCCTTACCTTAGCGAGTTTGTATTTTTTTTGTTACGGCTTTTAAATAAAATTTTATATAATACGTTTAGTAAGTTTTAGCTTGGGTGATGGATAATTCTTTTTTATTTTTTCAAAATATAAAGCAAAGATAAAAGAGCTTCTGACTGAACTAGAGGGTACAACCACAAGTTAACTACTAGGGTAATCATCATTCCCCTCAACTACATTGGAGGAAAGGGAAGGCCCACATAGCTACCGCAAGCAAAGACCTGTTCAGTGAGCATAATCAAATTATAAGTTACAAACTAGAATTAGAATATCAAAATAACTAAAACCCAAAATACACTACAATTTAAAATGTTGACAAAAAAAGCGACTTAGCGAATGAATATTCTACAATAAAAACTGCGCTAAAAATTTTCACATCGAAAAAAAGCAAAAAATGGGAACATCATCAATATATTCAAGGTCAACCAAATACACCTTATTTAAGTTAACTCAAACGCTAATGGTCAGATGTTGGATCAAATTTCAGATGACTGCACAGATGACGCAGTGGTTAAGATATCGACTTATCGTGCCAGTGTCTTGGGTTCGATTCTTACGCGAAATTATATTTTGTGTAATTCACAAATTATTGTTCTAGGTCTGGATACAATTTGTGTCTTTTTAATTGAATCACCATCTTTTAAATAAACAATAAATGTTTATCAAAATCGGTTCATCTAGAAATAAGTTCTGAGATAACCACAGAAAAAAAATACAATAGAATTGACAACCCCTTCCTTTTTGGAAATAACCTCGAGTCAAATAAATACAGAATAAACAAATAAATACAGTTAAATAAATCAGAAGATATACAATGCGAAAGTGGAAGGATGTAGGTACCGAGGGAGACCGAGACTAACCTACCTAGACCAGATCGGTCATGTACTGAAGGAAGGTGGAGTCAAGAGTCTCCGAAACCGGCGAGCGTGTATGAAGAGAATTATGAATGTTGAGGAAGCGAGTGAAGTATGCAGAGATAGAGTTCTCTGGCACTCTGTTCTCTCTGCCTACCCTGCAAGGGATATGGCGTGATGATATGTATGTATGTATAAATACAACAGTCAAAAGTAAAATAATATATATAAGAAAAATATCCATAAACATAAAGTAAATATTTACCTTAAAAACTATTATCCTATTGTTCAGTGATAACGATGGTAACTTCTAGAACAGGTTCGGTTTCGCACGGCACTAAGTAGTCTCATATGCGCTCGGCACGTAGCGGACGACACTACAATTGACTTATCATTTTGCGCCCGTCACAATAATAGCGTCACTTATTAGTATATAACGAGGGCTTCCCTTATCACTCGTCACTATACTCTGAATAGTACAAGTATATTCAATAAATAGTTGTTTTGAAAACAGTCGTGTGCGATAAGACGTCTTGATAAAAGGTATGTAATTATTTGTTATTCTTTTTTATTTATTTTAACGTGAAATATAAAATTTACAGACTTAGAAATTACTTTTATAATTGAAATAAAAATATTTTTTTATGGATTTAATTGCGTTTGTATTTGGATTTTACTATCTAACTTTACAAATAACACTACATTTAGCAGTCCTCATGTGAAAATTAATGTTGTGAAGTGTTTATTTTCCAAGAATAATTTGTTACTCATCCTTTTCGAAAATAAATAGTGGTGAAACGTATACATAGTCTTAAAACGACACCACAAGGCAAATATGTTAAATAGACTCCAAATAAACTGTGAATCATACAAATAATTATTCTGAAATATTTTCTATAGAATAAGAATTATAAATAACACCATATTATATTCATCAACATAATCTTGTGCACCGTATAAGGTTATTGACGATAAAACTATTAAAAAGAAACGAAGAACTACGAGTATATACGAAATAGTTATTATTGTGGATTTTGAGGACTTAAATCCTCACGATTTATTTTTTAACGGGTGTCATAAAAGGTAAAGCAATTAATGTAAGCAGATAATCTCACCGCAAGAAAAGAAACACTGAAGAAAATTATATATCAATTCTTCTGACCAATATCGTATAGAAGGCCAATTAACCTGCGTGATATATACATATAGGGTGAAAGTGGACCGCTTCCGAAAACAAAGACAGGTGACCCTACTAGTCCTATTTGTAATGATAGGCTAGAAAAAAATCGATTCGGATGAAATTTTTTTATTTTCTCAACGAATTTTAAGTTTTTTTCACATTCCATCGTATTAGGATAGTGCCATGTAACGATAATTTTAGAAAAATACTTTACTTAGATAAGAAAAGACACAATCTATTCAAAACTCACGATCATATGTTCAAGACTTAAACGACCTTGCGTCGTGAAAAAAAAGTTTTTTTTCATCCGATTCGATTTTTTTTCTAGCCTATCATTACAAGTAAGACTGGTAGGGTTACCTGTTTTTGTTTTCGGGAGCGGTCCCCTTCCATTCTGTATAGTAAGCCTTGCCTTGTATCCTCGAAGATCTTCTATATAAAAATTTTTTTTTTCGAATTAATTCGTATTCTAATTTCTACATGGCTTAAAATATCAGGTATTTGCTAGCATTTTACTAATTTGATCCGTGAAATATCTCGATATATTTCACTATATAAAGGAAATCTATATATATATGGACTTCGATAAGCTAATGCATGGTTGGTAGGCGTATAATATACACATTCATATTACTGACGATTTTTTGGCTTATATTATAATAATAATATTGGCCCATGAATCGAATGTTTCAGGAGCAATGCAGTACCCTAAAGCGGCCCTGTTTGTTTTTAGTTAAAATTAAATGTAACAATAGTTTTTGGTATTTTCAGAAAGAAAAGAAAACGATAAGAAAATGCCTTGCTGCAAAGTATCCATTAAAAACAATTTAGTTTGTGCCCTGAGTGAATGTGTCTGCATTCCAACTGATGGTAAATCTTTCATATGCCTAAGCAAGAATGAAGAAGGAAACATCGTGCTTTGTCGAGACTGCAAACCCGTTAAAACAGGCGATAATGAATGGAAATGTGTGAATTCTTCATGCATTTGTATACCAACTAAAGGAAAACCCTGTCTTTGCGTTTGTAGTGACGAAGAAGGCCAGATCCAGTCTTCTGATGACTGTGTCTGTGAAAATGCTGAAAAATGTAAGGCCGTTTTCAAGAAATGTGATAAAATAGGCTGCGTATGTGTTGCGACTAATGGGAAAAATAGTGTCTGTGTTGGTAAAAAGGAAGGCAAAATTACTCTTTGCAATTGCAATGAAGCTGGAGTTTGTAGATGTCAAAATTGCAATTGCGTTGACTGCCATTGCGCTAAGTGTGATATATCTGACTGCACTTGTATGCCAACTGATGGCACCAGCATTTGTATATGCAAGAATACTGAAGGCAAAATTATTTGTTGTAATGATGGCAAGTGTATGAAACCTAGTAAGTATGATGACTGCGTATGTAATAAGTCTGGTTGTGTCTGCATCAAAACCAATGGTAAAACTTGCATTTGCATATGCAAAGATACCGAAGGCAAACTTATTCGCTGTGATGACTGCGCATGTGTATCTGGCAAGTGCACCGACTGCCAATGCGCCAAGTGTGACAAATCTAGCTGCATTTGTATACCAACTGACGGTAAATCTTGCATCTGTGTTTGCGAGAATAATGAAGGCAAAATCGTCCGTTGTGATGATTGCAAGTATGTGAAATCTAATAAGTGTGATGACTGTATATGTGATAAGGCTGGTTGCGTCTGCATCAAAACCAATGGTAAAACTTGCATTTGCATTTGCAAAGATACCAAAGGAAAACTTATTCGCTGTGATGATTGCACATGTGCATCTAGCAAGTGCACCGACTGCCAATGCGCCAAGTGTGACAAATATGGTTGCATTTGTATACCAACTAATGGTAAATCTTGCATCTGTATTTGCGAGAATGATGAAGGCAAAATCGTCCGTTGTGATGATTGCAAGTGTATGAAGTCTAGTAAGTGTGATGACTGCATATGTGATAAGGCTGGTTGTGTCTGCATCAAAACCAATGGCAAAACTTGCGTTTGCATTTGCAAAGATACCAATGGAAAACTTATTCGCTGTGACGACTGCGCATGTGTATCTGGCAAGTGCACTGACTGCCAATGCGCCAAGTGTGACAAATCTGGCTGCATTTGTATACCAACTGATGGTAAATCTTGCATCTGTGTTTGCGAGAATGATGAAGGCAAAATCGTCCGTTGTGATGATTGCAAGTGTATGAAGTCTATTAAGTGTGATGAATGCGTATGTGATAAGGCTAGTTGTGTCTGCATCAAAACCAATGATAAAACTTGCATTTGCATTTGCAAAGATACCAAAGGAAGACTTATTCGCTGTGATGACTGCGCATGTGTATCTGGCAAGTGCACTGACTGCCAATGCGCCAAGTGTGACAAATCTGGTTGCATTTGTATACCAACTGATGGTAAATCTTGCATCTGTGTTTGCGAGAATGATGAAGACAAAATCGTTCGTTGTGATGATTGCAAGTGTGTGAAGTCTAGTAAGTGTGATGACTGCGTATGTGATAAGACTGGTTGTGTCTGCATCAAAACCAATGGTAAAACTTGCATTTGCATTTGTAAAGATACCAAAGGACAACTTGTTCGCTGTGATGACTGCGCATGTGAATCTAGCAAATGCGGCAACTGTCAATGCGCCAAGTGTGATAAATCTGGCTGCGTTTGTTTACCAACTGATGGTAAATCTTGCATCTGTGTTTGCGAGAATGATGAAGGCAAAATCGTCCGTTGTGATGATTGCAAGTGTATGAAGTCTATTAAGTGTGATGACTGCGTATGTGATAAGGCTAGTTGTGTCTGCATCAAAACCAATGATAAAACTTGCATTTGCATTTGCAAAGACACCAAAGGAAAACTTATTCGCTGTGATGACTGCGCATGTGTATCTGGCAAGTGCACTGACTGCCAATGCGCCAAGTGTGACAAATCTGGCTGCATTTGTATACCAACTGATGGTAAATCTTGCATCTGTGTTTGCGAGAATGATGAAGGCAAAATCGTCCGTTGTGATGATTGCAAGTGTGTGAAGTCCAGTAAGTGTGATGACTGCGTGTGTGATAAGGCTGGTTGTATCTGCATCAAAACCAATGGTAAAACTTGCATTTGCGTTTGCAAAGATACCAATGGAAAACTTATTCGCTGTGACGACTGCGCATGTGTATCTAGCAAGTGCACTGACTGCCAATGCACCAAGTGTGACAAATCTGGCTGCATTTGTATACCAACTGATGGTAAATCTTGCATCTGTGTTTGCGAGAATGATGAAGGCAAAATCGTCCGTTGTGATGATTGCAAGTGTGTGAAGTCCAGTAAGTGTGATGACTGCGTGTGTGATAAGGCTAGTTGTGTCTGCATCAAAACCAATGATAAAACTTGCATTTGTATTTGCAAAGACACCAAAGGAAAACATATTCGCTGTGATGACTGCGCATGTGTATCTGGCAAGTGCACTGACTGCCAATGCGCCAAGTGTGACAAATCTGGCTGCATTTGTATACCAACTGATGGTAAATCTTGCATCTGTGTTTGCGAGAATGATGAAGGCAAAATCGTCCGTTGTGATGATTGCAAGTGTGTGAAGTCCAGTAAGTGTGATGACTGCGTGTGTGATAAGGCTGGTTGTGTCTGCATCAAAACCAATGGTAAAACTTGCATTTGTATTTGCAAAGATACCAAAGGAAAACTTATTCGCTGTGATGACTGCGCATGTGAATTTAGTAAATGCGGCAACTGCCAATGCGCCAAGTGTGACAAATCTGGCTGCGTTTGTATGTTAACTGATGGTAAACCTTGCATCTGTGTTTGCGAGAATGATGAAGGCAAAATCGTTCGTTGTGATGATTGCAAGTGTGTGAAATCTATGTAGTAAATCTAACACGCATTTGCATAGTTTGTTACCTTTATAAGTTTTTTTTTATGTTATTTTGGAGTTTATTAAACTGTAGCCATGTTTATTTTAGAATTTAGTCTTTAAGGGTGAAGGTTATTATTTGATTATTTGATTTTACTGTGTGCTTTTATCGGAGTTTATCTTTTATAGTTCTATATAACATAATATTCAATACATACATTATGTTAATAAAATATTTAATTAAAATTATGTTATTAAATTATTTAATAATGTTTTATTCAATAAATTAATATAAGTTAAACATTTGTTTGATTAAAATTTTATACCCAATAAAATAACGTTAAAAGTCATCCTAAGTATTCTAACGTTAATTTAAAATATCTGGATGACCGAGCCTTCCTCGGTATTTTCTTTTTAATGTGTTTTTTGAAGATATATTTAAATATAATAAAATAATGAAATAACAAATCAAAAAGGCAAAAACTAAAAATAGAAACTAAAAAAATATCAAGCAAAAAGGAGCAAAAATCACGTTTGTTGTATTGTAGCCCTTTAAGTATTTATTTTATTTTGTTTGTTAGTACTTGTCATTATAGCGGCAACAGAAATACATCATTTGTGAAAATTGCAACTGTCTAACTATCATGGTTCATGGGATACAGCCTGGTGACAGAGAGACGGACGGACGGACAGCGAAGTTTTGGTTATTATATTTGCAAAAATCGAGACGGAAAGGTTGAGTTATATTAGGAACAATCAATAAGATACGGCACAGAGACAGCATATTGATGCTGATCAGATGGGTCGTGAGACGCCATGACGTACCTATGTGCGGTACTACGGTCGTTTCGATTTCTTTAAACCATTTACTTGCAAATATTTGAAAACATTCGAAAGGGTCAAATATCAAAGTAAATCCTTTGAATAAGTGATAAACCCCGCCTTAAACAACCGGTCGAGTTCCTGAATACACCAAAGCCTCCCGGTATCCCAGCTCACATCTTAAAATTGAGAGCTGACGCGCCAAAATTATACAATGTTTGCAATAAAAAACATTCTAAGATTCTCCAAATACCTCTTCGAATTTCAGAGAGAGCAGTTTGCCTTCAAAGTCTACTTCGCAATGACCGTAAACAAAGGTCGAGGTCAAATTCTTAAGGTAGCGGGAGTAGACTTGAGAGAAAGCTGCTTCTCCCATGGGCAGTTGTATGTCACATACTTCAGAGTAAACTCAGAGAGTAGCCTAGTAATTCTCATTTCAATCCGAAAGAAAAATAAAACATATTGTTTACAAAGAAGTACTGTAGTTGGTGTAGTGTCGCGGGTGCATGGACCGGGTATTAGTCCGTAACCCGTAGAAAGGTCAGCCTCGTGAGGGCAACGCTTCGGCATCACAGTTGTTTGTTGCCGGGGCGTCTATGGTGATGATACCCGAAAGGATAACCCGTCGGGCTGGCCACAGATGTCAAGGAAGCGGTACCAGAAGTCGACCTAATTTCGAAGCAAAACACGGTGGGTTATGGGGCTACGCACTGCCTTTTCGTCGCCGGTCGTCGGTCAATGAGCGCAGCTGTTCAAAACGTAGCCTCCTAAGAAAAAAGCCTCGTGTCCATAATATATAGCAAAATTTCATTTTATTGTCATGTTTATTAGACCTTTTAATACCCTGCACTATAATAAAGATATATTATAAGTATACAAACATTTAAACATAATAATTTATCAATTATAATAAAATAAATAATGTAAAAAACCAAAAAAAACTATTAGAACCATTTTCGTCTTCTACGCGGACGAAGACGCGGGCAAATGTTAGTAATTAATAAAATAAAATAAAAAAAACCGGAGGTGTCAAGGGACACCCGGATGGAACGAAGTTCTATTTTAATTATATAATTTTTTTCTGCCTTAAGCGATTTTTATCGTTATATTTTAGCCAATTTGCAAAATATCTTTATAAATTATAGCCTATGTGTTATTCTGATGTGCAAGCTATATTACTATAAATTTCATCAAAATCCATTCAGTAGTTTTTACGTGAAAGAGCAACAAACATGTTCACATCCATACATTATTACAAACTTTCACGTTTATAATATTAATAATAGGATATACAATTCCACTAGACTACCAAAACTTTTCGGCCCCGAGCTCGAACGCGAGCCGGCCACGCGTCCCGGTCACGGGCGAAAATAATTTCGTTGCGCATTATTTTGATTTTGCTATATCTCTTAAGGTATTGATTTAATTTGCATGGTCTGAAGGAAAAAAAATATCTTCATGAAATGCTCAAGCCAACTAATGTATTTAAAATGATAAGGATTAATACAGTATTTGTGTAAATAGCTTTTCAATTACCGTTTTATAATAGAACATTTTTTAAAGTATTAAAATGGATATAGTATGTTATCCTTAAGAGATAGATATATACCATCGCGGACTTTTTTGTAGGCCTTTTTAAGCTGTATAATACTGTAGTACTTTATTTTGATCTATTTCGTAGGGTTCAGCCAGCGTTTGCAATGTAAGCGCAAAATAATGTGTATATTTACGACATCACATTAGAAACCTCTAAAATTATCAGTGTTTCTCTAGTACATTATGCATATATTATACATATAAACCTTCCTCTTGAATCACTCTATCTATAAAAAAAATCGTCGCGACACCACACTGTTCAATGCGAAATAGAAATGAAAATATCTGGCTTGCTTTCTATAAGAGAACCGACGAGCGACGCCGCACAGCTTACAATAGCTTACTATAGCAAAAAGTGTCGTGACAACTTTTCGTAAGAATTTTTTCCGTCTAGCCCCCTTTCACAACGCGCGATAAGGAACTTCGTTCCAAAAGGCAAAAAATGAAAAAAGGGAAACTAATGATCCGAACCGTGCTCTGTTTTGTTGAGATTAGACTACTCTATGTGCTAACTGAGCTATGTCTGTTCTTAATGACAGCGTCAAAATTTGCCTTCATATGTTAATAGTTTTCCGCCAATGTAAAATTATATTTTTTATTGCCTGAAAATACAGACAAAACAATATTTTCTAGAAATAAAACCTAGCTAGATCGATTAATCGCCCCCAAAACCCTCTATAGGCCAAATTTCATGAAAATTGTTGGTGCCGTTTCCGAGATCCAGATGATATATGTATATATATATATATATATATATATATACAAGAATTGCTCGTTTAAAGATATAAGATATGGTAACTTTGTAGTGTTAATTTTATATTACAAAATATTTAGATATAACGTAAAACCATATTCATAATAATTATCATTAAAATTTAATATTTTGTCCACTGCTGAATTTAGGCTTTCCGCGTGTATGTTACAAGCCTTGCACTGCCTGTGACTTTTATCTGAGGGTATTCTACCGTAATTCCTACACTTGCCAGGCGGGTTGGTGATCACTGTATGTTAATGTATTATTCCACTAATAAAACCATGAGCATCTATTTTCTTTAGCTAGGCGATCGTAAAATAATTATTAGAGTTTTTGTACCACAATCCGTCGTGTACAATGAGCTCCTGATCAAATAACAGGATAGGTGGGATTTTATATTATATTTTGATTCTTTCCATCTGTTTATGAGAATTTAGAGAAAATATTGCTGGAAATTGACCACTATTCAACCCAGTTCCTCACTGGCCAAGGAATATATTCTATTTTACACAAGTAACTTCATCATTTTGTCAATGTTCCACTTCTAACTGCGATTTTGAACAAACAACGGCGAGTGTTGATACATACTCTCTTGGTGAGACTGTTACCCTACTTGGACCTGGCTTACTTTACCTGGATCTTACTTGGAAACGGTAACTATTATATAGTAACCAATAGTCACCATATAATATGAAGGTTTGCACGATTTGGTAAATAACATCATTATCATCCTGTTTTGTCCCCAATTAATTGGAATCGATGTAATATATAGACGTCTTTTTAATCGTGTACGATGAAAAACGTCTATATATTGCATCGATCGTCTATATATTGCAAAAGTGATAGTAATAGTTTTATGACTGACTTGTTTGATGTCAACCTTCATTGGCTGCTGATTAGACGACATTAGATGGAGTTGGCCCAGGACGATGTAACTCGCTTAGATGTCTTTTACGTCGCCCACAGGCAATTTAAGGATTAACGTATAAGGTTAGGTACATAATAATAACCTATATGTATCAAAAAATATTTTTCCTTTTTTTTTATAAATGATACCATCCTACACTAAGGAAATAATCCTTGTATTGCGGAGAACTTTGCAAATATACAATTAACGTAGACAGACCACACCCAGACTCAGAACAACACTTTGGATCGCACAAAGTATTGTCCTACGTGTGAATTGAACCCACGGCACTGGCACGAAAAGTCGATATCTTAACCACTACGCCATCTGCGCGGACACAGTACTTTCATCATCATCATCATCTCCGTCAACACACGTCGCACTGTTGGGCTCGAGCCTCCTCCATAATGGGAGGGCAATTAACCTACTATACCGTGTTGGTCAGACGTGTTGGTATAGGGTTTTGTTTCGAGTTTTCCTTCTCTCGCATAGATGTTCGTCGTCTCTTACGATCGCCCACGGGTAAGATAGGGGATGGTGAATTGTATTCTTACTCCGTCACCACACGGAAATACTTTACTTTGGACAGTACTTTACTGTGTAATTTTACCTGTGGTGACGGAATAAGAATACTATTTCACCGCCTTCTTCTTGGTGATGTAAAAGACAACTAATGGATTTACAGATATGATCTAAGTAGGAACAGTAAAACTCGAAACAAAATAAAACCTAATATACAAACCCGTTTTACCAGTGAGGTTAAATAGGTCAATTTGCCTCCTATTGTGGAAGAGACTTGAGCTGAGCTCGAGTGAGCAACACACACACAGTGTGGTAGCGGCTACGAATACTACCAACCCTTACTTAGCTCGTGGATGTCGTAAAAGACGACTAAGAGCTTTACAATGGCTTGGGCCAACTCTATCTGATGTTATTTGGTTAACAATTACATTGCCAAGGAGGGTCGACGCCTGGCAGGCGGCCGGTCATAAAACTATTGCCAATAACTTTTACAATATGTACTATGCAAGAAGAGTACATATTGTATCGATCCCAAGTAATTGTGATAAGATTAGGAGAATGATGATGTAGAAGAGGCTCGAGCCCAGTAGAGATATATGAGCTGAGATGATGAAGATGGTGATGATGACCTTTAGGATTTATAAGTATAACAGTTTTATATGAAGACTGTCCCCGTTATATTAGTTTTTATTGCTTATGGTGGCAGGCTAGCAAACAGCACACCTGGTGGTAAGTGTTACTGCCGCCGATGTAATACTTGAACGGTAACGCCATTTGTGTGCTCAAATCATCATCATTCTTTTGATGTTATTGCTATTACTCGAGATGGAGGCAATATGTACTTCCTCATTCATAGTACATATTGCAAAAGCTATTAGCTTAAATTTTATGACTGGTCGCCTACCTGATTTCAACTTCCACCACCACTCTTGAGAATGTAATTGTTGACCAGGCGGCAAAAGTGACGGTTGGCTGAGCGCGATATAAAACTCTTAACTCGTCTTTTACGACATCCACGAGCAAAGCAAGGGTTGGTAATGTTCGTAGCCACACAGCATGCTTGTGTGCTCAACTATAAGGATAATAAATTTAGTAATGTTACTAAAAACAAAAAATAATAACAATATGACTTCATAGGTATTCTTTTGGTGACAACTATTACAAATCTATTAGACCACGCAGTAATTATTACATGTCTGGTAACATTACCCATTAAAATAATAAATATTAAAAGCTTGTCATAATCTGTGACGTACACGCGCTTGAGTTGTCAAACTCAAACTGACATAAGTGACAGTTTTGACAGTTACGTGGGCGGTATGTTATAATAAAATTCTTTTGTTAGTTGTGTTACATAATTATGTTATTCTTTGTTGTTTTCTAATAAGTCATCTTCGTTTGTGGGTGGTCGTTATAAATTACTTTTTATATACAGTAGACATTGGATAATTATAATGTCCGAGGAATTAATTTTTCTATTACATATTTTGAAGTCAAGTTTGATTTAAAGTAATTAATCGTACGGTTATCTTAAAATGCCACTATAAAGGGACGTCCATTAATCACGTGATCTTTTTTTAGCATTTTTAAAAGTCGTAGTCGTCTATTACGACATCCACGAGCAAAATAAGGTTTGGTAGTATTCGTAGCCGCTACCACACAGGTAACAATAGTTAGTTTCTTACTGTAGGATATTGTTTGAAAGGAGTATATCAGTGATTGTCATTTTTAACATCTCAGTTGTACAAATTACTCAAATTTAGCATTTAATATGCTTAATTATTTATAATCTCAGTTGTATAACACCATAATCAGTATATCTTATAATATTTAGACAAGTATATTTATAATGCTTACTGAGATACAGATCTTATTGAGCCCGTTATTTTTATTATATCTCAATAAAAAATCAACAACAGAAAGAACATCGAAAAAAAATTGGAGACACAAAAAATAAAAAAAAAGCAAATCACAAATGTTATGGCTGAAGTTTATTGGTTTCGATCCAATTGCGAACTAGGTCGACCATGGCGTGGTCCTAAACCCATTGAATAAACTTGAACTTCACTCACAAAGGCCGTAACATCTTAGCTTATATTTTAAAAGCGAATGTGAGCGTGTTTGTTTGATTATTTATTAATTAGGAAAGTAATAGTGTGGAACTTTCATTTAGGAAAGAAAGACAGAAAAATTTAATCACAAAATCTATATCCAAATGAACTTCGGACATCAAAGATTCGGATTTAGTGGCCGACCTAATGGCAAAGGGGAGGGAATACGGTGTGTTATCGAGCCACGCGCCGCCCTTTCGTCGTTCCAGAAAAAAACGGACGGCGTGTGTCCATATTATAGGCAACAACAAAAAGTCCAAATAACCTTTTAGATATCAGGAAGGTTTTGAGCAATTGACTGTTGATGTTAACCCTTCTTGAGTAATATCTTTTAAATTTTCTGATTATTTAATTACCAAAAAACTACCTCTTTAGATTACAACTAGATATATTAATGAATAATTGTTGAAATATTAACAATTAATAAAAGAAATATAATTCGTTATTATTTTTTTTAAGACATACAAATATAGTTTAGCATCAGATGACATGGAGGTAATGCTATTATCACCGGATACATTCCAAAATTTGGCATTCACAATTTCTGTAGAAAACCGCGCAGTAAACTCGAATAACTACTGTATTTGCTATAGGATTCCAATCCTTTTATATTGGTTCCTATGCTTATATATTAAACTATATAACTTTTATAAAGAAAAATATATAAATACTTTGTTAGTATTTTTTGTATATGTAGTGCAAGGAAATAGTATAGGGAAGGGTGTGAGAACGGATAGAAAAACATGCTGTTTATAATACCTACTATTAGCACTTAATTCTGTTAACTGCTATTGCCGTCTTAAATATTAATTGAAATATGCACTGCATGCAGGCAGTCTATTTTAATATCGAAATGGGAGCGAAAAATGCGTATTTGAAGGCGAACAATCCTGATGATGCAGCGTAGAAAGGCAAAATAAGTGTGGAATCTATATTTTGAGGCAAATTGCAAGTTGATGCCCTTCCTTATATCCTATCCCATCTTAATCTTATTACTTTTTTCGAATAACCGTGGTAGTTTCCTTTCCCAAGCTTCATTAAAAAAAATCACAATGTACCATTAAGTCGATAATTGTGTTATTTTTATTTTAAAATCAAAATCTTTTTTTAAAACTAAATATCTAAAGTTTTTTTTCGTGTTTTACTTTCCATGCAAAGATGATATCTCTTTATGTTCCTCAATCTCATTAGAAAAAGTAAGGGATGATGACACATTGTATACAAATATTTAAACTGCGTTTATAAAATTTGGGATACAAATTTATAAAGCTTGTCTTTATATTTTCCGTGTGGTGACGGTGTAAAAATACTATTCACCACCCCATATCTTACCCGTGGGTGATCGTACGAGACGACTAAGGGATATAAAACGCATATAACATCTATGCGAGAGAAGGCAAACTCGAAATAAAACCCTATACCAACACGTCTGACCAGACCGGTATAGTACGTTAATTTCCCTCCTATTACGGAGGAGGCCCGAGCCTAACAGTTGGACATTTATGGACTGTGTCGATGATGATGTCTTAATATATATTTCAAAGGTTTATTTGTTAAATAATTTCTGAGTAATGTCTAAGAGATAATGGACTCAAAATTAGTCCGAATTGATACGTGTAAACTTACATATAGCGCGGTTCGCCAGCTCTTTTTGTTTAAACTTGACTTGATTCTTACTCCGTAAGATCAGTAAGATACTATTCAAATATTATCATAAGTATATTGTATAAATAAAACATTATATTAACGTTAAACATTTACAATAGAAAGAAACAGTTATATTCTTTGCACTTGTCTTCATTTATAATGAGATTTTGGTAGCGTATAAAGAAAATATGCTTGTACTGAATTAACATAATTCTCTTAGTACAATTTGATTCGGCCTATATGCTTATCCGGTTGTTAAAGTAGCATTGTTTGGCACTAAACTTTTGGTATATTAAGGTCATATAAATGTAAGTAAATCTAAAAGAGCCTCGTTATTTATTCAACCTTAGACTGTGTTAGTATTTTAAAGATGATAATTTGTTTGTAGATTTAAACCAAGAATTAGTAATTTAATTAGATTTCATTTTTTTGTGGTAGATTATTTGTTTATTTTCTCTATTTCTTGGGATTCGTTTAAATTAGCTGAAGGATAACTAACCGCCATTTTCTAGGAAACTTTCGTGGTAATACAATTAAGATCTCTTTTGTTCTTTAAATCAAATTATAGGCACTAAAGATAAAACTTTTTAATCTATGCATCGACCGAATAAAAACCGGGCGAAAAAATCGCTGTCAAAGTCATAAATAATTTATTTTATTTTATTATTTTAATCAAATAATAATAATAATATTGAAATAAACACAATGGAATAATTTTAAATTAGTTTCATTTCTAATACAGCTAATAAGTTTATTCTAGTTGGAGCCGAGATTTCGTGTACTATGTTCTCCATTAAGACGATATTATAAATCATTGGATAAGAATCAGAGTTGATTTCGATTCTTTTTAATAGCATTAAAATTATGGAAATGAGATATTTAAAAAAAAATCATATTAATATGGCTGATACAATTATAAATTTTAAAGACTTATGCGTATTTTATTACCAGCTTAATTCGTTTTGTGGAATTCTTAACGGCTGGCTTGATATGTTTTATTGTGGAGCAATATTTTTTTTTATTACTAGTGGTGGCAAAAGAGCAAGTAGCACACCTGATGGTAAGTTTCACTGCCGCCTATGGACCTTTGCAATAGCAAGGGCCTTTGTAATACTAAGCCGCTGCCTACCAATATAAACCCCAAACCCACCCAATTGGGCTTCCGTATGTATATATAGTAATGGAGCATTTTTCCCCTTAATTGCTTGTGGTAGTAGTAAAAGCTGGCTGATAGAACACCTGGACAATGGCAGCAATAGTCTTGTGGAATACATATAATAGTAACCATCAAACCCTTCTACCAAGCATGGCAATTATAATATTCACTTTCTTAGAGTACAGCAATGTAAGTGGCGGGCTGTTGGATGGTAATACGTATTTACTAGTGTTTATACTAAATACACTTTTTTTTTGTGGGGTGGGCTACGGTCGTCGCGCTCCTCGCACCACTCTGTCCGGGGCGACAGAGGGGCGTAAGCACGCTCACCCATAACCCACCCGTGAACCTCGCCTTCGTCGTTGGACCGGCCACCGGAGCAGCGTGAACTTGTCGTCAGTCAGGCCCGACGGAATACCCCCCGAGGGGTACCCTCTTCTTGAGCGACATCCCCTCCCTCGGGGAGGACGTCGGTCTTTTCCTCGCGGTCAGCCTCTCGGCGGGTGACGGACTAATTTCCCGGTCCAGTCACCCGCGGCCTCGGCTAGGGCGGCATAAGGTGCAGGTAATCGCGCCTACGCCGCCCCAGTCGCCGGCGACGGCTCGCGTCGTCGAGGAGACGCTCCTCGCGCACGTGCTCCGCCGCCTCCTTCTGCGAGACTACTGCCTCGCAGAAGGCTGCGACCGCGTCCCAGTTCCTGACGCTGTCGAGCATCGCCCTGGCGATGGTCGGCAGCATCAGGTCAGCACCGATGACTGCGACGAGTTCACGGCGCTGCTCTGCCCAAGCGGCACAAGCCTCGAGCGTATGCTGCGCCGTATCCTCGTCGCAGTCGCAGTGGTGGCAGGACGGTGTACTCTCCCTCCTAACGATCGTGTGCAGGTATTTGGCGAAGCATCCATGCCCCGTCAAAACCTGACACTAAATACACTAGTCATAAATTGACTGAACATAAGGCGTAGTGGTTAATAGCGACCTATCGTAACCAGTGTCGCGGCTTCGATTCCCATACAGGTCAATAACTTCATGTGTTCCACAAATTATAGTCCTCAGTATGTGCGTCAAAGAGTTGTTTATTGTTTTGTTTATTATTAACATAGAGATGTAAGAGTTTTTTTTCGAATTAACTATTACAAAATAAATAAAATTTATGCAATTGATTGCTTTGTGGCCATTTTATGTCATAAACTTCAAGATGATATTTGATTAACTATTAAATTATGGTATATACATACATACATACATATCATCACGCCATATCCCTTGCAGGGTAGGCAGAGAGAACAGAGTGCCAGAGAACTCTATCCTTGCATACTTCACTCGCTTCCTCAACATTCATAAATGGTAATGGTACATTCATTTCATCATGGTAACTTTGGCTTTTTATAATTTTGTATAACTTTATATTATTTTATAGCTTTATATTATATTATTATTTATGTTAAATACTTATGGTTATTCTAGCCACGTTTGAATGTAATAAACTTGATTGCCTTGATAACTTCAAGGCCGGACATTACCACTGAATATTTTTTTAGCAATTTCTTTTTTAATTCCTTATACAGATAATAAAGATGGATTTTAATTTGAATAACGAACCTATTATACATATATTTATAACGATATAGAAAGCAATTGCAAATATCTTCCGAAATTTACATTTAAATATATAATTAAATATGAATATTTTTTTTGTTAAATAGGTATTTTAAGATGGACATAGCGTATGATCATAATAATAGAATATGATGAGTATTTTAAGTGATTCCTAATGTTTACTCGAGTATTATACATATATAATAAAACATTTTTTTAGGATCTTGCGTTTTTATTTTATATTATAAAAAGTTCCGAACCCTTACTTTGCTCGTGGATGTTGTAAAATACGACAAAGAGCCTTATAACGACCTGGTCCAACTCCATCTGAAACAGTTTGGTCAGCAATTATATTTCCAAGTAGGGTTGACGTCGGGCAGGCAGCCGGTCATAAAATTATTGCCAATAACTTTTACAATATGTAGTATGAAAGAGGAGTACATACTGTATCGACCCCAAGTAATTGGGATAAGAGTAGGAGAATGATGATGAAAATGATCCCTACTATTGCTGTATGGTTTGCAATTATGAATACCATCAACCCTTACTTTGCTCGTGGATGTCGTAAAAGACTAAGCGCTTTATATTAACATGGGATAACTCTACCCGATGCCATCTAGTTAACAATTATATTTCCTAGGAAGGTTAATGGGAAGTAGGTGGTCGGCGATAAAACTATTGTTGAACAGGAGTATATATTAGAATCGACCTCATTTAATTGGGATAAGAGCAGGATATAAATAATGATGATGATTATCATGAAATTTCTCAACGTTTCAAATATTTTTTCAATATTCGCGCTCATGGCTTCCCATGTGGTATCACACTTCCAACAAGTCATCGTTATTAAAGAGATTCTATCAGCGGGCAGTTTAAAACAAAAATACTTTTATTTTAAATTAAATAGGAACCTACTTTAAATTTTTAGAACACATAAAAGTTGGCAATTCCTTTCCATCTATTTTTTATCCTTTCGACACTAATTCACTATTGTAGTAAAACTGCAAGTGTTGTCTTTAATTGGAAGTTATATAATAATATCTCAACATGAATAGTTTAAAGTGTGAAGAATACAATGCATGAGCTGGCTTTAATTTCCATAGAAAACCGTAAAATTGGCTGAGGGATCTTAAGGAGAATGAGAAATTCTACTTGTTCTTGTAGCAGCAAATGCAATTGCCAATCCATTAAGCCAAATGTGGCAATTATTGCATTACTCCCTCATGTGAAGATTTAGGTCCAGCGTTGAACATCGATAAGCCGCTAAATATATAGTAGGGATGCTATGAGCATTATCTCTTCTATTCTCGAGAGTATAAAACAATCAAATAAATGTAGATATTACCTACCACATTTTTGTATAATTATGAAGTAAGTAGAGGATTCACCACCCCTTTTTTTGTCCGTGGGCGTTGTATAAATCGACTGAGATGTACAAATAACATCTATCCAAGAAAGGGAAAACATGACATAAAACCTTATACTAGTATGTCTGACTAATAAAGTGTAGGTCAATTTACCTTCCAAAATGATGGAAGGTCGAGTCCAATATAGGGCAGTGAGCTGAGATGATAATGCTGAATATCATTATATAAAAAAAAGAAAATTGGAAATAATATCCTATCCGACTATCTATCGTGGTGTAATAGTTTAATTTGCCGCAAAGGACAAGGCCTGTGTCCAAAAGTACAGACTAGGAGAAGACCAATATTACGATCGACCTTATGAGCTTTTTTAACTTCATAATGAAAAACTAATGTATGCATGATATATAATATCCTTCTTGAGTAAGTATAAGGCAATTTATTGGCACTTACTGAACGCAAACCAGTTCACTAATGATGCGCTTTATACCCCTGATATCTTCAATATATCCATCCACGTTTATTTTTGTATACCGGCAGCGTTTAATATTTTCAAGTAAGCAGTTCTGATGCCCCAAAATATTTTATAATTACCTGTGAAAAACCAAAATATTATTGTACTTTGAGTTGCTAAAGTTTACAGAGTAACTACTTAGTGCTTTAATAATCAATACGTATTAGTGGTTAGTGAAGCATATCTAATATTATGTACGTCAATGTAAATGTGGGTACACTGAAAAATTAGTAGGGACAGAAGCTCGTTACAGAGTTCGCTGGGCACTTGCGCTTTATCTGTCGAGGTGAGTGGACGTGTAATGTCTTAAATTATTATTTTTGCAATCACTGTAATGTACATGTACGTAATCGTTTTTGGAAGAATATCGTGCTTTATTACTGTATTATTTTGTTTATTAATAACGAAGTTACAAGTCCTTATTTATATTGATCTCATTTCATCTTAATATAATTTACAATTAAAATATAATATAGTTTTATATATAAATGAAAATTTAAGTTTTCAATATATTTCTATACTTTAAACTACATGTAAAATGTAAAAATGATGCGAAAAATGATGTCACAAGCGGGATTCGAACCCGCGCCTATTGGGATTCCGGCCCAATCGTGCTGCCACTACACCACCGTGACTTATTGTAGGACATGCAAAATTTGCTTCGTATCATATTTACGTCTTAAGGTATGCCATCTACCCGACAATGTTTACACATTGTTATAGGCTTAATACTTCAAACTTTGCAGTTAGAATTGTATAATTAAGCATATTAAATGCTAAATTTCAGTAATTTAAAGAATATAGTATGTTTTAATATGACTATTACAGCATACATGTTGGTCTGACGCCCTTCAGTACTACTCCTCTTGTGGCTCTGGATTGAGACACAAAATCATCTTTCCTTATTTGCCCGCGGTAATTGCAAGATAACGAAAAGAATATTGGTAAATTTATAATAACTGCGATTGCTAATCTATCTGTCAAACGTAGTGCTTATATCTTTAACTGTTTTAGAGATCTCTATCTATCCCTAGGTGTAGATAACCTGATGGATGGATCTTTAAGGACTCTATTGTATTTTTTGTCGCATCCTCATAGCAAAACTTCTATAAAGATTGTACAATCGATCTGTTTATATACGTGTAAATGTAGAGTCATGCTAGCAGTTGTTTACTCGGAACCATAAATAGGCCAGCTCGTCCCGGATAGTTTTGAAACTTTCCCTAAAATTCGATATCTATAAATTAGTGTAGTAGCAATTTTCTGCTACACTTCGTTCAATGAGCGAGAAAGCTGGAGGCAGTGATTTGACTGTGCCCCTGGTTTGTAGAGGTTCATGAGAAGCAGCGCCATTTAGGTTACTTGGTCTAATCAAAGACAACAAAACATGCTTGTATTATGATATCGGCAAAGGCGATAAAATAAATACATATTTCACAGTATGTGTACAAAATATTATTGTAAACAATTGACAAATAACTCACAATGTCCCACTTCCCTCGATTGCGTTTCTCACATATCGTATCGCGGTCTCCACATACTATTTGTTTAATAATTGTTTTACGCTTCAACCGTAACTATTATTATTACTGTAGCGGTAACATCACATACTCAGTCAATTATAAACAAATATTCATGGTTAAAATGCTCCTTCTTTTTTTTTTATTTGGGGTGGGTTACGGTCGGCGCACTCCTCGCACCACTCCGTCCGGGGCGACAGAGGGGCATAAGCACGCACACCCGTAACCCACCTGTGACGTCGCCTTCGTCGTTGGGCCAACCACCGGTGCAGAGTGACTTGACGTCAGTGGTCGGCCTGACAGAATACGCCCCTAAGGAGTACACTCTCCTCGACTGACGTCCCCCCTTCGGGGAGGATGTCGGTCTTTCCTCACGCGGTCGGCCTCTCGGCGGGTGACGGACTAATTCCCCGATCCAATCACCCGCGAAAATGCTCCCTCTACGGTTATATTGTGGTTGGAATGGCATCACACTGGTCTAATATTTATTAAACATGTACAATAAAAATAATAAAGGAATTGTTTTATGATTACCATCTCAGTTCATTTATATCCCACTGTTGGGCTCGAGCCTCCTCCGTTTGAGTGAAATTTATCTACTATATCACGTTGGTCAGACGTATTGATACAGGGTTTAGTTTGGAGTTTTCCTTTTCTTGCATAGATGTTATATACGTTTCACATCCCTTCATCATCTTTTACGATCAGCTACGGGTAAGATAGGTGGTGGTGAATTGTATTTTAACTCCTTCCGTGTCCGTGAATTGTATTTTTAATCATATGAAAAAAAATATAATTATACTGGCACTGGTGGATCTTTAGTGTTAGCGCCACACTGCTGACAGTATTTTGTCTACAGCCGTGGGTTGGCCCGTCTGGGGAAGTACTACACCCTCGTAAAAAATGGACGTCAGAGCAGTGGCAATGTGCTTCTGCGCTTCTTTCGGTGAGCGAGAACGCTTGTTTGCCACTATAAGCAATAAAAAAAAAAACAATAAATGTATCTTACCCTCAATTTAGCAAGATTTTCTTCAATACTTTAAACTAGCAAGTGGGTAAGCATCTTGCACGTCACTGTTAATTATAATTTATAAGCGACGGCTGGAAACCCGAGCATGGCGATTGTTACGGCGCGCTGGGAAATCGTTGCTTCGCAACGGCGTATCAGGTTCACACCGCGCTTTTTGGTTATTTAGAAATCTTACGTTCAATGATAATAAGTACAGGTATCTACACTTTCTGTCTCCTTGGGATATAACGTGATTTTTGTCAAAACTCCTCCACCCCCTTTCGAGCCTCGCGTGGTTAATGGACGCCCTCTAAAACGTCATTGAGATTTATTCTTTATGATTTTTTTAAATAATATTATTTATGATAGCGCTCACGTATATTACGAATCACAATAGTATTAGTAGATATAGTAAAAGTCGGCTGAGAGTTCAAAGTGAGGTCCTCCTAACAAATTTATACAAAGAAGCCAAGCCCAACTGGGTGGATTGTACGTCCAACTGGGTTGATTTGGGGGTTTGCATTGGTAGGCAGCGGCTTAGCTATACCCTTGGTATTGCAAAGATCCAGGAGCGGCAGTAACACTTACACCATCAGGTTGCTGCTTGCTCATTTGTCACCAAAAGAAAAAAAGAGATAAAACATTTATTTTGCTAATATCATCTTTCAGATTCTTCGATCGACCCGATGCTTGCAATTTAACCCATTAGATTGCAGCGCCTATTTAAAAGATTAACTATATATTTGCGAAACGAATGACATTGTATTTGAAACAACAGTGGTAGGTTTTTGAACGATGATCGTCTAGCATTTGATTCCAATTAAAACGTTTACTTTCGAAATTGGGTAGTAAAGCTGCAATGCCAATTTTACAGAACCATATGGTCAACCATCATATTTTCAACGAGGACTAATATCAATCAACCTATCAAAAAGTTTAACCATAACCTTATGCCAAAAAATTACTCTGTATTATATGGTTTTACTATTGAATTTGTTTATGGTGGCAAACGAGCAAGCAGCACACCTGATGGTAAGTGTCACTGCCGCCCATGGACCTCTGCAGTAACAAGAGTATAACTTAGGCCGCTGTCCCACCCCAGTTGGGCTTCCGGCTCTCTCGCTCACCGAACTAAGCGCAATAGCACATTGCCATTACTCAGACGTCGATCTTCTACGAGAGTGTGGTACTACCCCGGATAGATCGGCCCGCGGCTGTAGACAGAAAACTATCAACAGCGGGGTCCTACTACTATTAAATAAGTATCTATTTGAGGTTCTATTGATGAATTATTTTGACATTGCGTGGAATAGTTATGGGTTATTTGTATTTCAAAGTCTTAAGCCTAAGTATGGCACTAATACTAGTGACCTATACATGTTTACTTTTCAATAAAAAAGGAAGATGCCGTGTGGTGATGAAGTAAAAATATAATTTCCCATCAACTTTCCAAGCCGTAGGTATCGATCATAAGGTCGCAAAAGCGTTTGACTAGGCGTGGTCATTAATTCACTAACATAATGAAGGAGGGCCGAGCCCAACATGATACTTAACGAATTGAGACTGATGATGATGACAAAAATTGGAAGAATAAGAAATATATTAATTAAACTTAATACATTTAATATTTAGCATAAGTGCTAAAAAGGACTTTAAGAGCAATAAATGTGAAGGTAGTATTTTGCAAAAGTAAAATAGTATAATGATAAAACAAAGTAGCCCAGCTGACGTTTCTAGTTTATCTGAAAGTAAGTAGTAACATCACATCGTAATAGCCATGACGCTGTCAATAGCTGAGCGGTATGTAATGACTGGGGACCTCCGTTACTTTGTGACGAATTTTGTGTACAAGGCATAGGCAATAGCGATTTAAAATATTTGTGGCTGTACGGTATGCACAGCTATGTAAGTGGACTGTATGAGGTGAGTTTACGAAACCAGGTGAGGAACTGATATTATTCTATCCCTGCAAGCCGCGAAAAAGTAATTAAAAATACTCCACCAATCTTTCATCCACTTTCGCCGAGGGCAGTAGTGTCGTCGTAGTAGGCTCACCAAACCGCGCGGTCAGCTTCACTATATTCTATATAATTATGTAGTTCACAGCACCACAAAACACTATTATGGTGGTTCCAACAGTTCCGTTAAACTATGTCCTACCAAGGATTAAGCAGGTGCGGCGATTACGAATACACCGAGTGGCTCAACCGCCTGGCGGACCGAGTTGTCTCTAATCATCTACTCAACTGTCATAACGACGGTTGCAGAATCGAAGTTGTGAAGTATCTCCAAATACCCTCCACATAACTTGCAAGGACCGAACAGTGGCGTATGCAATTTAACAAGCAGGATAAAAAGCAGGTTAGCGCTGCAGTCCACTTCTTTGATGTTCTTTTAACTGGTGTTTACGTCATAGTTGGGCAGTCTGCGAATGTTTACCTACTGTTTCGAATCTACTTTCTAATTCGAATACTTGGCTCGGCATAATAGGGTATAGACTTATTTATTAAATAAAATTAAAAAGTTTAAGAAAATTATAAAAATAGGTACGCAAATTTAACTGAAAACAAATAAAATCGAACTAAAAGTTAAAAATAATTGTTCACATAGTAATAAAATAGTCGTTATCGTAAAAGGTCACTAATAGATATAATATGCCTATTATATTTGTAAAAGAGAAGAAAAAAGGCCTCGGCTTGAGCCTTCCCCACAATAGGAGGGGCATTGACCTACTACACCGCGTTGATCAGACATGTTGGTATTTTGGTGGCGGTCTATGGTGTAGTCCCACCCCGTTAAATCCGTCCGAGGCGACAGAAGAAGCGCCGCGCGACCCTATAGACCCGCCCTATATGTACCTTTCTTCGCCGAGTGAGTGGGCCACCGGAAAAGACGTGTTGGTATAGGGTATTATTTTGAATTTTCGTTCCTCTGCATAAATTTCACAACCCCTAGGGAGAGGATACAGATGAATTGTGTTCTTATTTCATCAAAAAATGACATATCTTATAAGCCTTTATAACCCGCTTTAGTTTATAACTTGCTCCATAAATCATATCTAGTGAAGATCAGTGCAGTTACCGTAAGCGTCATACAGTAAGTTAAACAAATCGTTGTGAGATTATCGCCGATAGATACCGTTACGTTAGTTTAAAGACTACCGTCACCTACGGCGTCCGGCCACCTGGATCGATCACAATGCGAAAGATAAATAGTATCCACAAATCAATATTTTTGAAAATATCACTGTATTTTGGAGTTCATATTCTGCAAAAATAGCGTCGCTGTTAAGATACCAAAGCTATGTGTCAAGCTATGTGGGATTGATTCGTGCTTTCCAAGATTTTTTTATGATCTTGGGTGTAATTTGTGTCGGTTAATTTATATGTTTGTAAAATACACCGCAATACATTTGACCCACTGCAGTCTTTAAAAGTTAAAATTAAATAAAAATCATGAAAAGAGCCACAATATTTTCTGAACTTTACCACCATCTCTTCTTTACCTATGGGAGTTTTAAAAGCCGACTAAATCATTGCTAAAATAGGCAGTAAGTACCTTCATGGTATAATCTATAACAAAAATGCGACCGCCAATACGACTGTCTAGCGTAACTATTATGGCGTTATTCCCTCTTGGGGAACCCTAGCAATTATAATATTCTAATCTCTCTCTATAATCTTCTGTTTTGGAGGAGGCATGAGCCTAGTATTTGAACTGAAGTGATGCTGATAATGTCATCATAGCAACTTAATGGGCTGATCGAGGCATATTAGATTTGTATGTTATAATATCATATGTAATAATACCTCTAAATTACCCATTTATAATTCTGTTTTGTCGGACTAATTTCACAACCCAATGAGGCCCTTATTTATGATCATAGCGGATTACGTAGCCAACAACTCGTTGGGCCGAAGCCCGTATAATATTTTAAAAGTACGAATCAAGAAAATCCGGATGACATATGCGAGCATAAATCGTTTTGATTAAAAAAGTTTTTTAATGAACAAGTTTATAACTATGATATATTATACACATTAGAGATATATGAACATAATTTTATTAATTAGAAAATATTAATTCGTTATTTTAACTTAAGATGATTGATTAAAATGCAATATTCCAATTATTTCTTTCAAAATAAAAGTAATAGAAAGAAATCATTAAGAGCATTTATTTTAAAATAGATACAACACTAAAAAATAATGGCACAAGTCAAGCTATACCACTCTCAATGGATAAAGAAAAAGAAGAGACATAACAGAATAATAGCAATTGTAGGTAAAATTATATCACGCCGATTAAAGGGGATTTTGTAGGTTTTTTTTATTGCTTATGGTGGCAAACGAGCAAGCAGCACGCCTAATGGTAAGTGTTACTGCCGCCCAAGGACCTTTGCAATACCAAGAATATAGCTAGGCCACCATCGCCGCCGCCGTCTACCACTTTGAACCCCAAACATACCCAGTTGGACTTTCACAGCACATGGCCATTACTCAGGCGTCGATCTTCCGGGAGAGTGTGGTGCTACCCAGACGGACCGGCCCGCGGCTGTAGACAGAAAACTATCAACAGCGTGGTCCTACCATTAAAAAGTTAGTATCTTATTGCCAAATATCTTCACTTTGGAGTGATATTACACGGCGTTTGCTAAGAGTAACGAAGAACATCCATGGGAATGAGAAGACTATTTTATATTTCTACACCTTCATCATCTATCTATCTATATATATAAAAGAAGAAGCTGACTGACTTAATGACTGACATATCAACGCAGGGCCTAAACTATAAGGGTTAGAAACTTGAAATTTTGCACAGGTGTTCCTTTTATAACGTAGAGGAGCACTAAGAAAGGATTTTTGAAAATTCACCCCCTAAGGGGGTTAAAAGGTGGTGCAAAGTTAGTATGAAACTTTGCCGTTTTTGAAGTTATTTGAATGAAATTCAGTATGAAGGTTCTTCATTAACAATCATAAAATACGTGTAAAATATTTTTTCGATAATCATCCCTTAAGGAGGTAAAAAGGGAATGCAAAGTTAGTATGAAAGTTCTCTGATTATTGAAGTTATTTAAATAAAATGTTGTATTTGGGTTATAAGTTCCTAAAAATGATTATTGCCGATAATTAGATATAAATAAACATGACATTAAAATGTTGTAAAATTTACTTTTAAGGGGTAAAATAAAAATAGAGGATGAAATACTTAAGGAAAGAAACCTTTTCGCGGGCGAAGCCGTGGGCAGAAGCTAGTTAGTCTATAAATCTCCTTTCTTACACATCATTAAAGGGGATAACGCCATAATTATCACTCTTGGTAAACGTTATGACGATTGCATTTGTTGCGCTTGAGTGGTGATACCATTTTTCTTAAACACATAGTAATTCTTTTACTAGACGGTGAAAAAATATTGATGGTCTTCACGTTAGAACACATTAAAGACAATTCTAATATCATGACATCATAGTTTTTAGTCTAAAATTGAGGAAGCGTTTAACCATTTTTTAATAAATATGACTATATTAATTGTTAGCTATATTATTATGCATATTAATTATATAAAAACATTTCGATATCATTGGAGTTGATTATATCTTTAAAAATAATCGAAATATTGACTGTAATTGATGCCAGAGTAGGAGGAGAATGATGTCATTATTCTCCTACTCTTGTCTCAATTACTTGGGATCGATACAATATGTACTCTTCTTTCATAGTACATATTGTAAAAGTTATTGACAATAGTTTTATGAGCGGCCGCCTGTCAGACGTCAAACTTCCTTGGGAATGTAATTATTGACCAAACGGCATCAGATGGCGTTGGCCCAGGTCTTAGTCGTCTTTTACGACATCCACGAGCAAAGTAAGGGTTGGTAGTATTCGTAGCCGCTACCATATATATTTCATGCCTTATATTTAGCACTAAAAATTTAAAGACATTTATTTTTTTATTTTTCTATCTATCCATTAGGGATCAAAATCGATTATTGAATGTATGTCTCCCTACAAAGGTAGATAATTTCATAATCGTCACGTTTGGTAAGCGCGTTGACGATCTTAAACGATAATAGTAGATTAAAGAACTAAGAAATAATTTAGAAATAGTTTTAGTAATTTTTCCCTCGCAAATAAATATTCCTAATTAACCCAGCGCCTTAAATACTAAATCATAGCAAATTAGATAATACGGTTATTGTTAAATGATAAAAGTAAAATTAATGCAGTCGAAATGCGATCTCTACGGAAAATCTGTAGAGTTAGGCTGACCGATCGTGGCCATGTACGGTGCACCCGTGTGGGCGAGGGCTCTGAACGCCCAACTCAGGGCGGTTCTGTGGAGGCCACAGAGAGTCATGGCGGTCAGAGCCATTCGCGGGTACCGCACGGTGTCGACAGAGGCGGCGTGCCTGTTGGCCGGGACACCCCCGTGGGACCTAGAGGCGGAGATGCTCTCCGACCTCTACCGGCGGGTTACCTCAATGCGCGAAGAGGGTGGCTCCCCATCGTTCAACGAGATAGCCACCTGGCGCGAGGACGCCCGTCGAGAAGTCATCGCCCGTTGGGCTACGCGGCTGGAGAGGCCTAGATACGGTGTTATTACCGTTGAGGCCCTCCGGCCCGTACTGATGGAGTGGATGGAGCGGCGGCACGGAGTCCTCTCTTTCCGGTTGGTGCAGGTCTTGTCGGGGCATGGTTGCTTCGGCAAGTACCTGCACACGGTCGTGCGGAGGGAGTGGACTCCGTCCTGCCACCATTGCAGTAGCGACGAGGACACGGCGCAACATACGCTCGAGGTATGTTCGGGCTGGGACGGGCAGCGCCGTGACCTCGTCGCTGTCATCGGTGCCGACCTGACGCTGCCGGCTGTTGCGCGAGCGATGGTTGACAGCGTCAGGAATTGGGACGCGGTCGCCGCCTTCTGCGAGGCTGTCATCTCGCAGAAGGAGGCGGCGGAACGAGCCCGGGAGGATTCCCGTGACCCGGGCCGCCGCCCGCGGCCGGGGCGGCGCAGGCGCGAATACCTGCGCCTGATGCCGCCCTAACCGAGGCTTCGGGTGATCGGACCGGGGAATTGTCCGGTCACCCGACGTGAGGCCACCGCGTGAGGACGACGCCTCGACGGCGAAAGCTGTCGGGGCGTCGACAGGAGAGGAGCCCAAGAGGGCATACCGCCGAGCGGGCCACCGAAGACAAAGATCGGGTACCGGTGGCCCGCTCGTACGGCGAAGAAGAGGTGCTTGCAGGGTGGGTCAATGGGGTTGCGCGCCGCCTCTTCCGTCACCCCGGACCGATTTGGCGGGGTGCGACGTCCATAGCCCACCGTAAAAAAAAAAAATAAAAAATAAAATAAAAAAAAAAAAAAAAAAAGGCTGACCGATCGCATTCGTAACGACGACGTAAGAGAGCGAGTAGGTATGAAAGAGAGTATTGGTGTAAAGATGCGAAAGGGAATGGCTCCGATGGTTCGGATATGTGGAAAGAATGCCGAACGAACGTCTGGTTAAGAAGATATACAATGCGAAATTGGAAGGACCTACATACCGAAGGAGACCGAGACCCGCCTACCTAGACCAGATTGGTCACGTACTGAAGGAAGGTGGAGTCAAGAGTCTCCGAAACCGGCGAGCGTGTATGAAGAGAATTATGAATGTTGACGAAGCGAGTGAATTATGCAAGGATAGAGTTCTCTGGTACTCTGTACTCTCTGCCTACCCTGCAAGGGATATGGCGTGATGATATGTATGTATGTTATTGTTAAATAACCATGATTTATCGACATTCAAAGCAATCATAGTATTAAACAATTCTATTGACGTGTAAAACTTCATTATTGAACACGTGAGCTCGACACCGTTACGTACGAATTTCTAGGAACACATTGCAGTGAATAACGTTCCGAATGGAATCTAATGATCTAAAATTCCTTCTATTCTCATTATACTCAAGTAGAATAGCATTGATAGTGAATTGTGAAGACTGTATTGTTGATATCATGAAGCTTGGATTCAAAACCAAGCCTTTAACTTGTCAATATTGTCTCATCATACAATGGGAGTGATGGTTTCTAGACTGAATCTTTGGCTGCATTTTATTATAAGAATAATTTGGAAAGGTGGCTTATTAATTAGGAATTAAATAGTAAATTACTGCAGCGGCTAGCAAAAGAGGCATTGATGGACGACCGTGTGCACATACGTAAGTCCATCAATTCCTAGTTCTGGCCAAGGTCTGTATAGTACTTTTCTCAAATAATACGCGGAAATTAAAACTAAGTAGTACTAAGTAGAACTGTATACATGACGAACAACGAACAATATTTTTCACGTGCTAAAGGGTTAATTTGTTTTTTTTTTCATTATCAAATAGATTTCTTTTTCAAGCCAGTTCGAAATCTAAATAAAAGTCTGATAAGTTGCCTATTTGGTTGCCATGTTTTGGAGTGACAAATCGTTCCATTTTTTAAATACACGATAGATATGAATTTACATGTATATTTATTTGGCCACTAAAACACAGCAGATATGGATTTTCATACATTTTTTTGCCAGCCGCTGCTCGCATATATTTGGTCAGTACAGTCAATTTCGATTTATCTCGAAGAATGTTGTCAAAATAATACTCAAATTTCCAAGCATGTTTGAGAAAAAGTATTTATTGCAATGAGCAAGATCCATTGAATCAAATAATGCTTTCAAATCAGCATCCCGCAGCCGGCAACCAGTTTTAACTGTTATTGTAGTAAGGATTGTATTTTTAACTAATCACCGCACAATCTAATAAGTTTACGCGCTCACTAACACGTTAATTCTCACTCATTCATTTATTATAGATTTCTTTATCATTAGTCTTTATTACGTAAGATATATATATTCATTATTTATAATGTATGTTACTGTAAAATAATTTGATGTTCAAGATTTATGTATTTCGGGAAGGAACTGTCTCTTGAAACACAGGTATTACCTAATTCAAGAGGCAAAGACATCTATGTCAACTGTCATATGTATTTAGTTTTCAATAAAGATTATTATTATTATTATTATTTTACTTAAGGTTAAATGTTCCACTCTTACTAATAAAAGGGTCATGTAGGTACCTAAAACAGCTTTAACGTATGTATTATTTAAAAATATTTCCACCTTTTACGTAAACGAATTCGCGAGTTGAAGTTAACGTTAGCCCAAAGTAACCATTCCACGCGGACGAAGTCGCGGGCAGAAGCTAGTAATATATAAGTGCCCTCGCTGAGTTTATACATATTTTGAATTTAAATAATCTGTAAAATTTAATAATACTGTTTATTTTTATTTTGTATTTGTAATTAATAATAGAGTTCCTGTTTAACGTGTTCTTTAATAGGTCAAGCGGGTTTGGCTGAATTAACAAATTTCAACTAATACTAGTATCATCACTTAATTACAATTTGACTACTATTTTAATAATTATTATAATTCTCATTTAACCAGCTTTGCATACACATTTTTATAAGATGAAATTTTATAGTTTTTAACGTAATAGTTTCTGTGTGTGTGTGTGTGTATGTATGTTGCCAACAAATACCACCAAGCGTTATATTGTTTATGGTTGCCTTAAAAGACTAAGAGCTTCGACCGGGCTAAATTCATCTGATGCTATCTATTCAAAAATGAGAGAGATTCTTAATGAGAGAGATTCTTAATGAGAATTAATTACAGGCAGGCGGCTGGTCATAAAACTATGGCCAAAATTTCTGAAATATGTACGATAAAGGAAGAGTACATATTGCATCGATCGTTATAATTTAGATCAGAGTAATACATAATAATAGTGGTAGGACCACGCTGTGGACAGTTATTTATCTACAGACGCGGGCCGGTCCGTCTGGAGTAGTACCACATTCTCACAGAAGATCGACGTCTGAGTAATGGCAATGTGCTATTGCGCTTCGTTCGATGAGCGAGAGAGCCGACAGCCTAACTGGGGTGGGTTTAGGTTTCGTATTGGTAGGCAGCAGCCTAGCTGTACCATGGTCCATGAGCGGCAGTGGCACTTACCATCAGATGTGCTGTTTGCTCGTTTGCCACCATAAGTAATAAAAAAAAATATTTCAAGAATCTAAGACAAAAACTTTCCGTGTGGTGACGAAGTAAGAATATAATTCATCACCCTCCATCTTACCTGTGGGTGATCGTAAGAGACGACTAAGGGATATAAAACGCATATAACATCTATGCAAGAGAAGGAAAACCCGAAACGAAACCCTATACCAATACGTCTGACCAGCATAGTATAGTAGGTTGATTTCCCTCCTATTTTGGAGGAGGCTCGAGTCCAACAGTGGAACATATATGAGCTGATATGATGATGCAAAAAAGTAAAACTAGAAATACAATGTTATCCCAATTCGTTTGACCAGCGTTATACAGTAGGACAATTTCTCTCCAATTATGGAAGAGATTGGAGTAATGAGACAGACGTATATGATTTAAAAGAAGAAGAAAATATTTTAATAATAATACTTAGAAATTCTAAAAATGTATAGTTTGCTAAAATTATTTGATTCCCAACATCCTATGTTGTTATGGTGTACCGCACGCAAAGGTGAACAGACCGGTCGCAAAGGACGTTTTTCGAGACGCGACTGACCTACAGGACCCGTTCTTTACTCTGAGGAGTATGTTAACAGAACTGGTTCTATATAATGTAACATTCTGGGGTTTGGTTTAAAGTTGAAGCGAACATTATAAAATTGTTCTCAAACAGCTTGGAAATTTGAACATTATTTTGACAATCTTCTTCGAGATAAATCGAAATTCCTGTACTGACCAAATATATGCGAGCAGCGGCCGGCAAAAAATGTATGAAAATCCATATCTGTCGCGTTTTAGTGGCCAAATAAATATATATGTAAATTCATATCTGTTGTGTATTTTAAAAATGGAACGATTTGTTACTCCAAAACATGGCAACCAAGGCGGCAACTTATCTGAGTTTTATTTAAATTTCGAACTGGGTTCGAAAAGAAACCTGTTTGTTAATAAAAAAAAATCCTGTTTGTTAATAAAAAAAAAATCAGAGTCTGCACTGCGTGCTCGTGAGACTCTGAATTACTAATGTAGAAATTATCACTGAAAATATTGATACTGTTGATTACGATAACATTTCCAGGTGAAATAGATAATGATATGTTGGTAAAAAGATGACCAGTTAAACTGTTTGTTAATTAAAAAATTTCAGAAACTAGTACTAAATGCATATGTAGCGGTGTTCGATAAAGAGAAAAAGACTAATCCCATTTACATATTCTCAAAAAAAAAAGTAGCGTTATAATAACACTTCTAACGACTTTTATCGAATATTTCGAAGCAAAAAGTGTGTGATAATTAAAAGCTTATGACAACTTATTTATTATTATAAAAAATATTTTCTGTAACTTATTCATTCGCCTACTCTTCTTCTAATTAGTTGGGGTCGATACAATATGTACTCTTCTTTTATAGTACATATTGTAAAAGTTATTGGCAATAGTTTTATGACCGGCCGCCTGCCAGACGTCAACCCTCCTTGGGCATGTAATTGTTGACCAAACGGCATCAGATATAGTTGGCTCAGGTCGTTATAAGGCTCTTACGACATCCACGAGCTAAGTAAGGGTTAGTAGTATTCGTAGCCGCTACCACACAGCGTAACTACAATAGTAAAACAGAAATTGGTTAATACCAGTAATAGACGTAATAAGTCAGTCTCTAAGATTACCTTAGATAGATGTCAGTAAGTTAGAGAATCACAACGTCTCGTACCTGCAAAAAAAGAAAAAAGAAAATTAAGTCTTATTTTAAAAATCGACAATAGATAAAGAAATATATAATATTAAAGAATTAAAATTTGCGTCACGGTGGTTTTTAATTTCACCCAGACTTAAAACCATCGTTTATGGATTGTTAAGAGAATTATCCAGTATGCACATTTAACGCGATTGGTTATTATGAGACTACGTTGAAATGAAGTAGTACTAAATACAATGAACTTAAAAGGACTGTGTTTAAACTGTACTTATTTTGTATTTAAATTCTCATGATGTACACTCATAACTACTCAATAACTCAACCGATATTGACAAATGATACAATACAATACTAAAAATAGGTAGAACAGAAATTATGTATATTAATGTGCGAGTTAAAAAAATAATTATTAAGGCTCTTGATTAGGCTATTAAAAATTTAAAAATATATACAATATATATATGATTTTTTGGGCCATATTTTTCATTGACTTCGAAAAATCAATTCATTTGTATATTTTTTTCTGTGTATGCTTTATACTATATTTCTATATGACCCGATTTAAATTATTCTTTTTTTTTATAACTGGCTACTCCCATATGATCCCATATAAATTTGATCAAGATCTGACCAGAAGCTATTCTCATTGATGAGCATTTGGCTGATATCAACTATGTTTCTTTGAAGTAGATAATTTTTTTATTATTAATTTTATATTATTTCCATGCGTTTGTGTTTGATTCCGAATTCAATTTCCTTTGCAGTAAATTTATATTGTTAAAATGTTGTATTAGTTCCTAAGATGTCCATGCTCCTTCCTATATCTCCGTAATCTAGTAAAATAATCTCTCATAACTTAGACCAAACAAAATCGCGCAATTAAGAGCGCAAGTGTTTTAAATGCACACTTATAAAGAAGAGTGAATAATTGCCTACATTAAAATTTATCTTAAAGTTAAAAGTGGATTGAATGTCAGAGAAATATCAGTGCTCTAACCATCAATACATTAAGTACAATACTTAGACTTCGTAATAAATTATACCTTGTTGATAAAGCTGAATAAATATTACGGGTGAATTATGGTTAACAAGAGCCTATAATTATCTGGCGAATAATTCTCAGCATTCTCATTCTTCATGTAACGGAATAAGAATACATATCACCACCCCCTATTTTAACCTGTGGGTGATCGTAAGAGATGACTAAGGGATATAAAATGCATATAACATCTATGCAAGAGAAGGAAAACTCGAAACAAAACCCTATATCAACACGTTTGACCAGCGTGGTATAGTAGGTTAATTTCCCTTCCATTGTGGAGGAGGCTCGCGCCCAACAGTGGGACATATATGAGCTGAGATGAAGCAATAAATGGAATTCTATCATTATTTGTGTGTGGATAAATATGAATATCCGTGTAGTAACGTAGCGCGTAGTAAAGATAAAATTCATTTCCCAGAAAACAATACCCGAAGAGAATTAAAAATGATTAATTGTTCTGACATTGGAAGTTTTGACGGGACATGAAATATGTTATCAGGCGGTCCTAAATTATGTTTAAATAGAATAACAATATTTTCACCATCCCATATAATACCACCTTTCAAAAAAGCAGACTTAGCAACGCCAGGCTCGTGCCTGTCTACTTTTTTATTTATGAATTTTGGTACACCCATAGATACGAATCTATTGGTGTACCAAAATTCATAAATATCTCTTTGGTTTAGTCGTGAAAACTTAACAAACATACTTTAAAAATTTTAATATTAATAAGAACAAGAATTATTATCTAATATGAAATAATGATTGTGGTTTAAAATTGAAAATTTGTCTTTATCAATATAAAAAAACCCACCCGCCAAGTCCGAGTCGGACTCGTGCATGAAGGGTTCCGTACCCATTATCTATAAAAACGGTAAAAAAAATCACTTTAAATATCTATTTTATTATTTAGTATTTATTGTTATAGCCTTATAGCACCAACAGAAACACATCATGTGTGAAAATTTCAACTGTCTAATTATCACGATTCATGAGATACATACAACCTGATGAAAGACGGACAGCGGAGTCTTAGTAATAGGGTCTCGTTTTAGCCTTTGAGTACGAAACTTTAAAAATAGCAGATATACCTATGTAATATTTAAAAGCTCTTCATCGTCTTTTGCGACACCCACGATCAATTTAAGGGTTGGTAATATTCAAAACCTCCAAGAGACAGCATTAAAATAAATAAATATAATAAGAGTAATAGGTATTATTACAATTATAATTGTATAAAATTGTAACAAATGTTACCATTTAATACAATTTTAATACAATTCTAACTGTAAAGTTAAAGTATTAAATCTGTATAATGTGTGAACATTGTCAAATAGATGGTACAAGTCTCCTTTAAAGATGAAAATATAATACGAGTCGAAAATAGAATGTCATGCATACAGCTCACGTTGGTGTAAATGGTTTTGGTTGTTAGTAGCACTATTTGAACGGATTTCCAATAGATGTAAGTTCAATATTTTTTCGCTCGTAATCAAGTTTTTATAAGTATTATTATAACAAGTTTGAAAAATGTTAACAAATATTATAATAAATTCTCATTTTTATAAAGATAGGTATTTATTTATCATGATTTTACATAAGCAACCTTTATTTATTGAATATTTAACTATAACTCGATTTTAAAACCAGTTAACATGGCGAATATAAACCAATATAGATATGATAAAATACATATTTTAAATCGTTATTAAAATACCAAGTGATACGAAATCAGACAATATATTAAATATAAAAAAAATCTTACCCGTGGGTGATTGCAAAAGACTAAGGGATATAAACGCATATAACATCTATACAAGGGAACAAAAACTTGAAATAAAACCCTATACCAACACGTTTCAGTTTTGACCAGTGTGGTATATATAGTAGGTCAATTTCGCTCCCATTATGGAGGAGGTTCGAGCCCAGTAGTGGTACATATATGAGCTGTGATGATGAAGATGATGATTGAATATAAACTGCCGTCACGTTTATAGACGAACGATATCTCGTGTCAAATGTATTTATTTATAAATTCTACGTAATATGAATACATTTTTGCCATTAACGATTCATCTACTTGGTATACGTTGTTGTAAATTTCTATGCAGAACATAATAGTTCCACGTGTCGTTACAATATATCACTAGTTATCCTTGTCCGCTTCATAAACTACTGTATATTATTTAAACAATAGACGTATGACAGCTGATATTAGTAATGAAAAATAAAAACATCTTGATTCTATTGCTACCAAATTTTATAGGATTATAACGTAGTGCTGTGTTTAAAACTAATCGCAACAACAACAATTACATTCCCAAGCAGGGTTGACGTCTGGCAGGCGGCCGGTCATAAAACTATTGCCAATAACTTTTACAATATGAATGAAAGAAGCGTACATATTGTATCGACCCCAAGTAATTGGGATAAGAGCAGGTGAATGATGATTTCTACTAATCTACGTAAGAATATTACATCCGAGGTTGAATATCCGGCAAAAAAAAAAAAAAAAAAAAACAAAAGAAAATAGCCTTGTCAATCGTACACTCTTTAATGTAAACATATTTAGTGAAATGGAGTTTTAGTCAATTTACGTATTACATAGCTTTTTCTTTTTTGAATTTGCATACTAATGAATTTTACTGATATTTGCATAAATAGTAATATCGCTTTTACGTAAAGCATATTATGTCATACAGAGGGCTGTCGCGATACTTCTTGGATTTCGATTTTTTTTTTTGAGTACCCTATTTACAACTAAGCAAAGGCACACCTCTCCCATAAAGACAAAATAATACGAGCCGCAAATTGAATGTTATACCTACGACCGCTCACACTTGTCTAAGTGGTAGAACGATTGTGTGATATTTATTATTCGCTCGTAAAGAAGTTATTATAAATAACCCAGCATGTTAATTACTAATAAATTTTAATAGCTAATAAATAATTATAAAATTCAATTTTTTTTTTATGAATAAGTTAAGTATCTTTTTTGGGGCAGGCTATGATGTAGACGCACTCTGTCCAATAAGTTCGGGGCGACTAAAAGATGGCACGTAGTAAAATATACCCTAGTTAAAACAGTATTTATTGCTCTCCCACTCGCCGTTTTATACAATGCATCTAGAATTTATACAGTTAAAAGTACATAATGTCATAATCTTAATGTTGAAATATATCTTATAAACAATATAATACTTATAATAATATTAGTTAATATTTGCAAGAAAACATTGACCTAGTTGAAAATATAATTATAAATAATATAATAATAAGTCAGGTGTTATAATATTAATAATAGTCTGAATTACATTGATGACGAAGTAAAAATACATTATTTAATTGCCCGCGGGTTTCCCCCTTTACTTATCTGTAAGTGATGGTAAAAAAAAGAATAAAGAACCCATTAGCATTATTGCAGAAGGAAAACTCTAAATATAATTCTCTCTATAAAAGTTACCAATTTGACTTGATTGCATAGATGGCGTAATGGTTAAGATACCGACCTATCGTGCCAGTGTCATGGATTCGCTTCACTAATAATAATCATCATCATCATCATCACAGCCCATAAATGTCCCACTGTTGGGCTCGGGCTTCCTCCGTAATGGGAGGGAAATTAACCTACTATACCGCGCTGGTCAGACGTGTTGGTATAGGGTTTTGTTTCCAGCGTTCCTTCTCTCGCATATATGTTATACGCGTTTTATATCCCTTAGTCGTCTCGTACGATCATCCACGGGCAAGACATGGGGTGGTGAACAGTATTCTTACTCCGTCACCACACGGAATCCCTAATAATACTTTGTACGATTCACAAGCTCTTGTTCTAAGCTTAAGTGTATTTTGTCTCCGTTAAGTATATGTATGTTAAGGTCCCCGCAATACAAGGATTATTTCCTTAGTGCCGGGTGTTTAAAAAGAGCGTGGTATAGTAAGTCAATTTCTATCCTATTGTGGAGAAGACTCGAGCCTAGGATTAGTAACTTAAAAAGTTGATATTACTACAGTTGATTGGATCAGATGATATGTTCTAGAAATACATTATTATTTTTGTAAATGAAGAATAAGAAAGGAAACTAACCACTTTCTAAAGGTTTAACGATCTAGTGCATTCCCCAAAGCATAAAGGAGAGTGAGATAGCGTAAAAGTATTCACCCTGGATGGATCTGGTGGGGTGTGATTGTACCATAGCTACCAAAAAAAAAGCTAGAAGGTATAATAGGAGATAAGAATTATTCTCATTCCTTTTATTCTTATTGAAGTTATTCTTCTTTTGGTGCGTTAGGGAAAAATGTTGAGAGTAAATTTTTACGATGCGCGCGCATACTGTCACGAAAAACCGACACCCTGAAGTTAGCTATAGTCATAATTTTAGTTTTTTAACTAGACAATGCGTTAACGACGACGTAAGAGAGCGAGTAGGTATAAAAGAGATTATTGGTGTAAAGTTGCGAAAGGGAATGCTCCGATGGTTCGGACATGTGGAAAGAATGCCGAACGAACTTCTGGTTAAGAAGATATACAATGCGAAAGTGGAAGGATGTAGGTACTGAGGGAGACCGAGACTAACCTACCTAGACCAGATCGGTCATGTACTGAAGGAAGGTGGAGTCAAGAGTCTCCGAAACCGGCGAGCGTGTATGAAGAGAATTATGAATGTTGAGGAAGCGAGTGAAGTATGCAGAGATAGAGTTCTCTGGCACTCTGTTTTCTCTGCCAACCCTGCAAGGGATATGGCGTGATGATATGTATGTATGTATGTATATACAATGCGTTATATTAAAATTTTCAATGTATTAAATACCTTTTTTATTTTTAGTGTCGTTTTTCTACAAAAGTAGAATAAGGCAAAAGATAAAATTTTTGAAAAGATTTTTATCTTGTTACGCCAAAGAATTATAACTTCTAACACGTGTACATAAGTACACACACACTTTTTTTTTTAAATGTATACAAAGTTGTAAATTAAATCAAAATAAATACTAAATTAGATACAAAAATAAAATAAATCATTATGATTTCTCGTGTGATTGATTCACGAAATTTACACATATGAAAGTTAAAATCAAATACGAACGCGATAAAAGCCATAAAAAATAGTTTATTTATTTAAAAAAAATGTTTGAATCTCGATATACAAATAAATCCTGTCACAATTCATTCTGCGACAGTTTTAATCAAGTTCAATCAAAAGACGTATTAGTAAACTTCTTTTAAACATTATATTATGATAACCCTAGCTAAGTTGATGAATGGAAGTTAATGATATGTTCTAACACTGACAAGGAACCTTCGATAAGCTCACATGTAAATATTAGCCACAAAGACGCCCACGCCTGGCCTTGCTACGTGTAGTGAATTAATTCATATTTCATATGCTTAACTAGCAGTATTTGTTTGTACATGAAATTTAAATGCATGAACTTATTCCGTAAATAACAACTGTGTATATTTTGTGACCTTTATTGTATCTATTTAGACGATAATTATCACTTATTTAAACTGTGAAGGATATTGTAAAAAGGTTGTTAATATAGATACTAAACTACCTGATTCTTTAATAAGAATTGCATGAACTGTAATAGGTGTAAAATATCTATCAATGAGAAAAATCACACGTCTTTATATTATTTGCAGTGCATTAAAAATGTTCATGAATGATTTTTTATTGCAAGTTCTTTTTGAATTGAAACTTCTTTAGAATCGTTGTGATTTCAAACTTGATCAAACGAAAAAATAAGTCCATAGAGACACAAACACATACTTAAATGTATAGGATTCAGCCGGCGAGAGAATGAGATAGAACACATTAGACGTTCTCGGTCTCCTCTTTGTGCGAGTCTTCGTAGCATTCCCACTATTTGACCCCCCACTAAAGAGAGAGAGAGAGAGAGAGAGAGAGAGAGAGAGAGAGAGAGAGAGAGAGAGAGCGAGAGAGAGAGAGAGAGAGCGAGAGAGAGAGAAAGATGTATGTAAAATAGATATATAAAAATTGTTTGTCAAAGTTTCACTTGTGATATGTGTACTTTGTACGCACGCATATTTTTTTTATTTCTTGTGGTATAAACCGTAAACCCACCCAGTTGGGTTTCCGGCTCTCTCGCTCACCGAACAAAGCGCAATAGCACATTGCCATTACTCAGACCGATCTTCTGCGAGGTTGTGGTTCTACCCCGGATAGACCGGCCGGTGGCTGTGGTCATGAACTGTCAACAGTGTGGACCTACCACTATTAAGATAATAATAGTGTTTTACCTTTTATTATATTTCCTAGAAATTGCTATTTAAACTATGAAGCTTATTTTGAGAAACGAAGAAAAAACTAATGTATTTCATTTTCTACTTCGGCAATAAAAGTGTCACAGACACCAGTATTATATGGAACTTGAAGACCTGTGCTAATAGTTTTGCACCCTTATAAAATATGTATTTTTCTGACGTCAACCCCCCTTGGGAGTGCAATTGTTAACCAAATAGCAGGTGGTATTAGTCCAGGTCGATAAAAGGCTCTTAGTCGACTTTTACGACATCCACGAGCACAGTAAGGGTTGGTAGTATTCGTAGCCGCTACCACACAGCGATTTTCTCTTATTTTTTTTTTTTGTTTTTTTTGTGTATTTTTAGCTGTTAGCCGCAGATGGCTTTGATAGCTTTACGCGGACTATGATTTTCTCTTATATTTACAATAGTATAGTAAGTAATAGTAAGTTTTTGTGAAAAATATAATACTTAGGATTTGCCAACAGATGGCAGGATTTATTTATCATTAATATTATTTTTTATTATTATCAATAATAGCAAGTAAACAAATTGACACGTGGGTTTTTTGTGGAAATGTAGCATTTAAAACGTATTTTTTTTTAGGAAAACTAATTTTGATATTTTTACGTACGTATTAAAATATATCTATTGTTGTATTATACTTACGAGAAATTCCTTAGATACATAAAATAGTTTTAAAAAAATCATATTTACATATATAGATATCTTCTTAAGCAATCATTACAAATTAAAAAAAAACAAGGCCTCTTCGTAATATTGGAGGGAGATAGAATAGAAATCTGTTTATAATAGAATTAGGTTTTGAAGTAATAATCTAAATTTATTATTTTTGTAAATAATGGTCGTAATCTCTAACAACAGTTTCTTATCGGCAAGATATAGTCTGTTTTCATTTCGCAAGATTGTATGAGGATGATGCCACCTGATACCGCCCTAACCGAGGTCGCGGGCGGATGGACCAGGGATTACTTTGTCACCCACAAAGAGACCGACCATGCGAGGACGACATCCTGCTAATACAACACAGTTGTTTGTTGCCGGGGCTTCGTCGGAGATGGTACTCGAAAGGGTAACGCGCCGGGGATGTTCACGGATGTCAAGGAAGCGATGTCAGTAGTCGGTCCAATGGTAATGGGAGGTGCGCGGTGATTTATGGGGCCGCACACCGCCATTCCATCGCCGCGGGCGGAATTGGCGAGGTATGTCGAAGTGTGACAAAAGAACTGCTTTAGTGCCGTGCAGTAGAGCCGAGTATAGGCCGTAAGTGATTGTAAAAGAGAGCTTAGAGACGGAAGCAGATAATATCGCTGCAAGAGAAGAAACTCTCAGAACAAAACTGATTGCACAGATGGCTTACTGGTTAAGATGCCGACCTAACATGCCAATTGCCATAAGTTCAATGTCCATGTGGAACTAAAATAAAATAAACATAAAATAAAAAGAAATAAAAATATAAAATTGATTCTAACCGGAAATATTTTCACGGATGACATGTCGATTGAATGTGTTTTTTTTTTATAATAACTTAATAATTATTCACAACACGTGGGCGACTATTATGAATGGTCTCAGTTACCTTGGCATAGTTTTGCATGTGTTCATACAATATGTTTGTTAGTCATCATTATGTATACAACCCATAGGTATATTTACTTGAATACAATTTTGATTCATGAATTATATAATGTTTTGGGAAATTAATACTAAATCTTATTAACATCTGTTGGCAATATAGCCTGAATGTTGGCAACAACGATTTAACGCCATCTACACGAACTTTGGCTGCGCGACAATGGCGTCATTCGAAATTTGAAACTTAAAAAATAAGAACAAGGGACACGTGAAGGATGACACGTTCTTTCGAAAAAAAAATGGGATGACATATAAAATTGCAAGTGTTTATTTTTATTGAATTTATTTAATATCAAGAAAAACAATTCTATAATGTCTCAAAGTCCTTTATTTATATATAAAGGCTATCTCTATTTATGTAGGATGCGTTTATACACGTAGCGAAGTATGCATACGTTTATAGAGGTAGCGAAGTATGCATGCGTTTATAGAGGTAGCGAAGTATGCATGCGTTTATAGAGGTAGCGAAGTATGCATACGTTTATACACTTAGCGAAGTATGCATACGTTTATAGAGGTAGCGAAGTATGCATGCGTTTATAGAGGTAGCGAAGTATGCATGCGTTTATAGAGGTAGCGAAGTATGCATAGGTTTATACACGTAGCGAAGTATGCATACGTTTATAGAGGTAGCGAAGTATGCATGCGTTTATAGAGGTAGCGAAGTATGCATGCGTTTATAGAGGTAGCGAAGTATGCATACGTTTATACACGTAGCGAAGTATGCATACGTTTATAGAGGTAGCGAAGTATGCATGCGTTTATAGAGGTAGCGAAGTATGCATACGTTTATACACGTAGCGAAGTATGCATACGTTATTTAAATTACTGAAATTTTAGCATTTTTAATATGCTTAATTATTTATAAAATCCGATTACGAAATGAAAAATGATGTCGCAAGCGGGATTCGAACCCGCGCCTATTGGGATTCCGGCCCAATCGTGCTGCCACTACACTACCGCGACTAATTGTAGGACATGCAAATTTCATTTTCGTATTGTATTTACGTCTTAAGGTGACGGTATGCTATCTACCCGACAATGTTTACACATTGTTATAGGCTTAACACTTCAAACTTTACAGTTAGAATTGTATTAAACGATGACACAACCTTGTTATTTAAATTACTGAAATTTTAGCATTTTTAATATGCTTAATTATTTATAAAATCCGATTACGAAATGAAAAATGATGTCGCAAGCGGGATTCGAACCCGCGCCTATTGGGATTCCGGCCCAATCGTGCTGCTACTACACTACCGCGACTAATTGTAGGACATGCAAATTTCATTTTCGTATTGTATTTACGTCTTAAGGTGACGGTATGCTATCTACCCGACAATGTTTACACATTGTTATAGGCTTAACACTTCAAACTTTACAGTTAGAATTGTATTAAACGATGACACAACCTTGTTATTTAAATTACTGAAATTTTAGCATTTTTAATATGCTTAATTATTTATAAAATCCGATTACGAAATGAAAAATGATGTCGCAAGCGGGATTCGAACCCGCGCCTATTGGGATTCCGGCCCAATCGTGCTGCCACTACACTACCGCGACTAATTGTAGGACATGCAAATTTCATTTTCGTATTGTATTTACGTCGATTACGAAAATGAAATTTGCATGTCCTACAATTAGTCGCGGTAGTGTAGTGGCAGCACGATTGGGCCGGAATCCCAATAGGCGCGGGTTCGAATCCCGCTTGCGACATCATTTTTCATTTCGTAATCGGATTTTATAAATAATTAAGCATATTAAAAATGCTAAAATTTCAGTAATTTAAATAACAAGGTTGTGTCATCGTTTAATACAATTCTAACTGTAAAGTTTGAAGTGTTAAGCCTATAACAATGTGTAAACATTGTCGGGTAGATAGCATACCGTCACCTTAAGACGTAAATACAATACGAAAATGAAATTTGCATGTCCTACAATTAGTCGCGGTAGTGTAGTGGCAGCACGATTGGGCCGGAATCCCAATAGGCGCGGGTTCGAATCCCGCTTGCGACATCATTTTTCATTTCGTAATCGGATTTTATAAATAATTAAGCATATTAAAAATGCTAAAATTTCAGTAATTTAAATAACAAGGTTGTGTCATCGTTTAATACAATTCTAACTGTAAAGTTTGAAGTGTTAAGCCTATAACAATGTGTAAACATTGTCGGGTAGATAGCATACCGTCACCTTAAGACGTAAATACAATACGAAAATGAAATTTGCATGTCCTACAATTAGTCGCGGTAGTGTAGTGGCAGCACGATTGGGCCGGAATCCCAATAGGCGCGGGTTCGAATCCCGCTTGCGACATCATTTTTCATTTCGTAATCGGATTTTATAAATAATTAAGCATATTAAAAATGCTAAAATTTCAGTAATTTAAATAACAAGGTTGTGTCATCGTTTAATACAATTCTAACTGTAAAGTTTGAAGTGTTAAGCCTATAACAATGTGTAAACATTGTCGGGTAGATAGCATACCGTCACCTTAAGACGTAAATACAATACGAAAATGAAATTTGCATGTCCTACAATTAGTCGCGGTAGTGTAGTGGCAGCACGATTGGGCCGGAATCCCAATAGGCGCGGGTTCGAATCCCGCTTGCGACATCATTTTTCATTTCGTAATCGGATTTTATGCATACGTTTATAGAGGTAGCGAAGTATGCATGCGTTTATAGAGGTAGCGAAGTATGCATGCGTTTATAGAGGTAGCGAAGTATGCATACGTTTATACACGTAGCGAAGTATGCATACGTTTATAGAGGTAGCGAAGTATGCATACGTTTATACACGTAGCGAAGTATGCATACGTTTATAGAGGTAGCGAAGTATGCATGCGTTTATAGAGGTAGCGAAGTATGCATACGTTTATAGAGGTAGCGAAGTATGCATACGTTTATACACGTAGCGAAGTATGCATACGTTTATAGAGGTAGCGAAGTATGCATGCGTTTATAGAGGTAGCGAAGTATGCATGTGTTTATAGAGGTAGCGAAGTATGCATGCATTTATAGACGTCCAGTATTGGATACAGATCTCATTAAGGGGGGATAATGCAATAGAAAACTTATAGTTTACCAGGCGAATGCTCGGATTGAGAACCTTCAGCGCTCACCCATAGTCTGCGTAAAGCTGTTAAAGCCATCTGCGGCTAACAGCTAAACTTGCAATTGTATTCTTCTCCTATTATACGGATGAAATGATAAAATCATCATCATTGCCCTGTTCTTATCCAAATAGTTTATGGTTGACGGAATATCTACTTCTCTTCCATAGTATATTGCAAAAGTTAATGGAAATAATTTTATGACCAGCCAGCTGCCTGACGATCGGGTTGAGAGCCCTCAGCGCTCACCCACAGTCCGGGTAAAGTTGTCATAGCTATCTGAGGCTAACAACTAAGACACAAAAAAATGGCCTGACGTCAATCCTCTTTGGGATAGTAATTGTTGACCATACGGCATCAGATGGAGTTGGCGCAAGTAGATATCTAGTTATTTTTTGAAACATCCACAAGCAAAGTAAGGGTTGATAGTATTCGTAGCCTCTACCATAGAGCACAGATTAAGATAATAAATTGTAATTGCAAATATAAAAAAAAAACTATTTTCAATTCATATCTTATGCATCGTAATACAAGAAGTATTCAATCAAAATGGATTTTATTGAAAACATGACTCAATAATAAAACAGGTTAGACATAAAATAATCAATGTTTGCCATACATTCCGTAGAACAGCATGACAAACGAACGTGTATGTAAACAACGGTATTGGATGTAAGCCAAATGTTTTCATTGTTACATACGGTACGATTTAATTACGAAGTAATAACTGCGTTAGAGACGCCCTTTTTCTCGCATGAGTGTGTGAACCACGGAACGTAAATAAAATTAATTATAAAAAGCTTGAAATAGGAGAAGAAAACAAAATTTATAGATCTCAAAAGTAATCAAATTTATATAATTTATTATACTACACAGGTGGTGAGAATATAATTCACCATCCCCATTTTACCTGTAGGCTACCGTAGGTAGGGGAATTATGAAAGGTATACAGACAGTTATTCCATATGATGTGTGGCTACGAATACTACCAATCCTTATTTTGCTCGTGGATGTCGTAAAAGACGGCTAAGAGAATTATAACGACCTGGGCCAACTTCATCTGATGCCGTTTGGTCAAGAATTTCATTCCCAAGGAGGGGTGACGTCTGTCAGTCAGTTTTTAAACTCACCATTATCATTTTACTTTTATGCTAATTATTAGGGTTCGATGCGCAATAAAGAAGAAGAAGAATTGAAAGAAGTATAGGGTATTCCCTATACTTCTTTCAAAGTACATATTGATATAATTTAGTTATAGTATATTAAATGGCACTTGCCTGACGTCAAGCCTCCTTGGGAATGTAATTGTTGACCAGACGGCATAAGGTGGCGTTGGCTCCAATCGATGTAAAATACTTACACGTCTTTAACGATACCTACGAATAATATAAGGATATTCCTAGCGGCAACCAGACGGTATGTTTTAAACACATTATTAAAAATATTCCCAAGGCAAGGTAGTAACGTAAATAATACGAGTTTGAAATAGTTAAATATGAAATGAACAGAAGCGCGTGTTTATTACTAATAATATTCAGGCATTTGTAATGTTTTTATGCAGAAATATTTAACTTTTCTATATTTTGATGTTGGTACATTTATTTTATGGTTATTTTTATTATCTTCTTTTATATATTTTTTTTACTTTATAACAATTTCAATAAAAAGTTTTCAGTGAACGCATACCATATGCTTTTGCTAAACGTGTATTTACTTCAAATGCCGAGGCACAGACCCACAAGCGGTTTTAAAAAGTTTAGATTCTGAAAACTTCAATCATAATTCACTCGTATGCTACGAATAGTGAATATAATAAATAAATTTTTATTAAGCAATTCTTTACTAAAAATACACCAAATCATGAGAAAATATAATATATAACGTAAGTAATAAAACATACAGTGGAAACGCACTTTCCAATCAGCAGCGAAATAATGAAATCAATGCTCTATGCCAATATTTGTACCGATATACACATTAAACTCAGTGTTTTTCAACAAAATGGCGCGAATTTTGAATCTAGTATAAATATTTTTATATTGACACGACTCCTTATGGTCACATACCAATTTTACATATTCCAGAATGCACAAATTAATTTAAATCCGTACGCAAACATATTATTGTTTATATAAAAATCTATGTGGTGACGGAGTAGGAATACAATTCACCACCTCCTTTCTTACCCGTGGGTGATCGTAAGAGACGACTAAGAAATATAAAACGCATATAACATCTATGTAAGAGGAGTAAAACTCGACACAAAACCCTATACCAACACGTCTGATCAGCGTGGTATAGTAGGTCAATTTCTCTCTCATTATGGAGGAGACTCGAGCCCAACCGATACATATATTACATTGCTTGAGGGTGTAATAAAAGACGACTAAGAGTTTTACATCGACCTGGGCCAACTCTATCAGATGACATCTAGTCAACAATTATATTTCTAAGGAGGATTGATGTCAGGCAAATGGACGGCCATAAAACTATTGTCAAAAAAAAAAAATTGCAATGTTGGAAAAAGTTATTTTTGCAATATGTACGATGAAAGAGGAGTACATATGGCGTCAACCTGAAGCAATTGGAATAAGATCAGGCTGATGATGATGAGTATTGTACTAGTATTTTTTTAAGTAACTCATCAAGAAATCTATCCATCTTACCTTCATTATTACTTTGTCCCTTTTGTGGATTGCAAAAATCGAATGAAAGAAATCGAATTCACGGCAGTGACATGAATGGTCGTTATATTAACCACTACGCCATCTCTGCAGTCAGTTGACGCGTGATTGGGTAAACAGACATCTAAATATCTTCACAAACGTTCACATTTATAATATTAGTAGAATTAGTAGGATTCTGATTCATATTAAAACATTGACACCTTCAAGTGCTGTGTTGTTATACCGAAAAAATATGTGGGTAGTTTACGACTAATTCCTTATGGAAAATAACGATCGTTTATTTTTGGATATACTCGTAAAAATGTTTAAATAAAAGTTTACAGTACTGTTCAACTTTTGATGTTTTAAAAAATCAGATGTAAATATAATAATAATAAAGAAATTATTACCGTGCAATTAGTTTCACGTTTTATTTTATTTAAAACAAAAGATTTTATGTTTCTTTTTTTTGCAGTTGGAAAATTTTTCAGTTTTAAATTAAACAATGTTCTTAAAATATCTTTTGTAATTGTAAAAGTATTTGGAATATATAAGTTTTTTTTTTAAATTACTTGCAACGAGTTAAAAAATAAAACCATAGCGAAATGTTTTGAGTTGAATCTTTTTTTTATATCAAAATAATACTTTTTCGTTTCGTAAGACAATTAAGGGATATAATATGCATATAACAAGGCTAAGAAAATCTAGAGACAAAACCTTATGCAACACGCTCACCCACCGTCTGGATAGAATTGTCATAGCCATCTGTGATTAACAACTAAGTCACACACAAAAAAAGTCTATCCACTATGGTACAATAGTTAAATTTTTCTCCTATTGTGGGGCCCAGCAGTGGGACATATATTAGCTGAGATTATAAAATACATAATTTTTGAGATAATACTTCAACTTTGAGAAATATACTTTTTACGCAAACGAAGCCGCGGCTAGTAAAGAATATTCTAATGCAATCTATTCTATTTTAGCAACCGGGTTGCGTCAACTATGTACTAACATATAAGGATTGTTTTTTTTTTATACAGACAGTACTTGCGCTAAGGTCTAAATCCTTGTGTCACAGCCTGCACAAGCATGCAATTAACGGACACAAATTACACTCTGATTCCGAAAAATCATTTGTAGTTTGCATTAAAAGTTTCCGAAGTAGGTATCGAATCCAAGACCATCCAACAGAAGTCGATACTTATACAATTCTGTCATCTATGTAATCTAATTTGTAGGATAGTACCATATATGATATTCCTGTTTGTTTTGAAATGAAATATAAGATATGGAACATAATTTTACTTTTTTACTATAATATATACCTACTAGTTGACCCGTGTAACTTCGTCTGCTTCATATAAAGAGGATTAGAGAGAGTGCGTAGTAGTTTATTTATATATTTATATGTGTGTTATATGTGTAACTTCGTCTGCTTCATATAAAGAGGATTAGAGAGAGTGCGTAGTAGTTTATTATATATTTATATAGTCTTTGATACTTCGCTCCTATTCGTCATAGCGTGATATTATATAGTCTATAGCTTTCCGCGATAAATGTGCTATACTACACTAAAAGAATTATTCAATTCGAACCAGTAATTCCTGAGATACCCGCGCTCAACCAAATAAACACTTCATCTTTATAATACCAAAGTATAGATTAGCATAAATTAACCATTGAGACTTCAAAAACACCCATAAAGTTATCCAACTATTTCCAAACCGTCATGTTTCTTTAAAATTACAAAAAGGTAATACAAAACATGTAGGTTTCGAATCAGCGTACTAATAATACCTACGCGAACTGAATATGATGTCATCGACTGCTAAATATAGAAGGATAACTCAATGCTTAATACAATAAACTTTGCATTGGGTCCTTACAAATTTCTTTGCTTGCAAATTAAAAGAACCGGGGTGAGTCGGTTTCGTTCGTTAAAATAAACTCATTTGCAAAAAAAACGGGCGGTTTTGATTTTCATTCATATTTAAAAAGATACAATACCAAAAAGGTTTCAATCGTTTGTACACGTTACTGGCCGGTTTTAAAAATGCTGTGGTATTTAAAAAAGTACGTTCTAAATTCAATTTTTCATTTGATGTTCATTTATACAGAAAACCCCTTTTTATCCTACATTTTTGGCGCGAAGTTCCAGAAGTTAACATCGACTTTCATAACTTTTATTCAATTTTTATCGATTAATTTCATATCCTTGACTGTCAAAGCTTTATTTAATGCTGTTTGGCTGTATCAAAAATGGTAGATAAAGTGGTAAAAGCTACCAAAATTATCGCGCTGCTTGAAGAGGGTTGCAGCCAATGTTTCGTGGCTAGGAGGCTAAATGTTAGTCGCTCGACAGTCCAAAGGACCTGGCAGCGATATCAGGAGACTGGTTCCGTCGAGAGAAGGCCTGGTTCTGGAAGAAAACCATGTACCCAACCACGGGATGATCGTTTTCTTGTGAGTCGCGCATTGAGAAATCGCAAATCTTCGTATGTGGATCTTAAGAACAACCTCCAAGAAGTAAGAAATGTGCATATTAGTCTATGGACGGTCAGGAGGAGGCTTCTCGCTGCCAATATACGCAGTCACCGCCCGGCCCGCGGCCCCAAATTACTCCGTGAGCACAGAGTTCACAGGCTTAGGTTCGCTAGAAATTGTGAATCATGGACTCAAGACGATTGGAATAGGGTTTTGTTCTCTGATGAAGCCAGGATATCTCTGTTCGGTAAAGATCGACGTCGGCGAGTGCTAAGAAGACAAGGAGAACGCTTTGCAGAGGCATGTTTCGAAGAAATCACACCTTATGGTGGGGGCTCTGTTATGTTTTGGGCAGGAATAAATTCAATGGATCGTACAGAGTTAGTCTTCATTGAAAACGGCTCACTGACTGGGCATCGATACATAACGGAAGTTCTAATTTCTCATGCACAACCCGCATTGGCCGCTCTAGGTGAAGACTCGATTTTTATGGACGACAATGCTCGCGCCCACCGATCCCGCGATGTTAATGCGTATGTGCAAGAGGTCGGCAATCGTCGTTTGGATTGGCCAGCTCGAAGTCCCGACCTCAATCCCATAGAGCATGTCTGGGACGTTCTGAAACGGCGTGTGAGATCAGTACACCCGGCTCCGCAGACCATCAGAGAGCTGAAGAATGTGATTACTGCGGAGTGGGAACGTATTCCGCAAGCAAGTATCCGGGATATACTCGCTAGCATGCCCAGACGAATTCAAGCTGTGATTTTAGCTAGAGGGGGTCACACTCGATACTAAACATTTATCTGCTTTTACTTTATTAAAGAAAAACAAACAAAAAAACTTTTTTATTTTTACTTCATGAGCATATGCACTACTAGCGAATATACACTACTAGCGAGGTTTAGCATTATTTCCCATAAATTGTATCTAAATTTTATGAAATACTGATGAAAACGATTATTTTCTTATTAATTTACCAAATTGTGTGGATAAAACTACCTATAATTATCAAACAAAGAAATATTAACATTTGAAATGGTTCATTGCTTAGGTGCCCGTTTTTTTTGCAAATGAGTGTATATAGGTCTTTAAAAAAAGATAATGGGTTAATAGGTAGATGAAGTTGTTTTATAACGCCATCTTGTATCTTTTTGAGGTACCAATAATAATTAATAGCAATAGCGCTTTTAACACTACATTGTATAACATTTGTTTCTGAGAAAATCTATATAAATTTGATGGCCTACTGTACCAAGTATCGTTGGTTTGATTCCCACGCAGGAAAATACTTTGAGCGAATCACAAATTGTTATTCTGAGTCTGGGTGTAATTTGTGTCCGTTAATTACATGTTTGTAAAGTTCTCCACACTATAAGGATCATTTTCTTAGACACCCTTTTTTTTTCGGCAGGGTGGACCATGGATGTGGTCGCGCCCCGATAAATCGATCCGGTGCGACAAAAGAGGCGGCGCGCAACCCCATGAACCCACCCTGCAAACACCTCTCTTCGCCGTGCGAGCGGGCCACCGCTACCCGATCTTTGTCTTCGGTGGCCCGCCCGGCCGTTTACCCTTACAGGTTCCTCCCGTGTCGACGCCCCTCACGTCGGGTGACCGGACAATTCCCCGGGCCGATCACCCGAAGCCTCGGTTAGGGCGGCATCAGGTGCAGACATTCGCGCCTGCGCCACCCCAGCCGCTGACGGCGGCCCGGGTCACGGGAATCGGGTCACGAGGAAGGAAATTTCCTTAGACACCCTGCTAGGTGTTGAAAAAAAGATTTACAGCGCAAATTCTTATCTAAACATAAAAATTATAGAGCACTGGAAATTTTCTCTAGTTGCAAAAAGATCTGTACATGTCATATAAGAGTTTTCTTGCAAAATATATTATATAAGGTTCTGCACGTTATGTTTGATACTTCATTCTAGGAAGTAATTACTTACACTTGTAATGCTACGTGGAAAATTGACGCAGTGGTAAGATTACTTACAGTGGTAAAACTATTTAAAATAAAATAATTGAATCTTAAATAATCTCATCTATCTCAAACAATCTGTTATAACAGTAAAATATTTGCTTCGTGTAAATAATTTCACTATTAGAATTTAAAAAGTCATATTTATAAATAGCGTATTTTTATAGCAGAAAAAAACATGAATTTATTTGTTTACGAATGAAAACAAGTTTACAAATGAAAAAATAAACATAAAATTGTTTATTTATGTCTAAGTTTCTTTGTGATAGGGCGACACTGTTGTCAGTTTTCTATCTACAGCCGCGGGCCAGTATATCCTGGGTAGAAAAATCGACAAGCTATGGTAATCTGCTGCTAAAAATTATGCTTTGTACAATGAGCGAGAGACCCGGAGGACCATAAACTATTCAAGAAAGCCAATAGAATTTTGGCATCCTCTAGAAATGTGCTTTTGATGCCGAACCATCGTGAAGATGCTCATCACATGGTAGCAAGAAGACTTCCTTGGTTATATTCCATACATACATACATACATATCATCACGCCATATCCCTTGCAGGGTAGGCAGAGAGAACAGAGTGCCAGAGAACTCTATCTCTGCATACTTCACTCGCTTCCTCAACATTCATAATTCTTTTCATACACGCTCGCCGGTTTCGGAGACTCTTGACTCCACCTTCCTTCAGTACATGACCGATCTGGTCTAGGTAGGTTAGTCTCGGTCTCCCTCGGTACCTACATCCTTCCACTTTCGCATTGTATATCTTCTTAACCAGGCGTTCGTTCGGCATTCTTTCCACATGTCCGAACCATCGGAGCATTCCCTTTCGCATCTTTACACCAATACTCTCTTTCATACCTACTCGCTCTCTTACGTCGTCGTTACGAATGCGGTCGGTCAGCCTGACTCCACAGATTTTCCGCAGAGATCGCATTTCGACCGCATTAATTTTACTATCATACTCTTTTCTGCATACCCAACTCTCGCTTCCATACAGTAATGTTGGGACAAGCACTGCGTTATGTATTGCTACACGTGCCTTCTGGCTGAGGTTGTGGCTGCCGAGAAGTTGCCCCAACGCTCCGTTCACTCTATTTCCCGCATTCACTCTTCGCTCTATATCAGTGGTGTACCTTCCATCTCGGCTAAATCCACATCCAAGATATACAAATTCATCCACTTGCTCTAGTACATCATTACCTATTGTTACTCTTACATCTGTTCTGGTTTTATCTCTTTCAAAGACCATTATTTTGGTTTTGCTCACATTCACGCGTAGACCGAGTTATATTCCACCTTAGTATAAAACCACATAAAAAGATAGTTCGATACCTCGTCTTCAAAAAAATTAAACCAAAAATTATGTTAGTGTGCAAGCGATTACACGAGTATACACACACACTACTATACAATGGAACACAACGCCCTTGCACACACTGTTGACATTTTTGTCACCAATTTAGTGGCACAATTTTTGTGCGTGGAATAGGTTTCTATGTGTTATTATTCTAAATTAATTCTATCCTATGTTCCTTACATTCTTGAGGTGTGCGATATAATGATTTACCGTGGGAAAGTGGTGAGTACACATTTCCTCTCCGCCATTTTAAAATAAATCACCTTCGTCCTTGTTAAAATTAAAAGGTCAGACTAAACGTAATTCCACTTATTACTATGGATTTGTCAAGCCTTTGACCGTCACGACGAGATAGCCGGTATTGTTGTCAATGGAAGTCCGACACGACAGTATGATGTCATTGACAAGATACTAAATATGGCGACTTGATATCCCCGTATTCGGATATGGCCGTAATCTTGACTGGTGCATTCCTTGATTTATGTTGAGGTTGGCTTTAAAATATACTATTTCATATTGCTTTATTACCGGAATAAGATATTTTATTATTTCTTCTTCTTCTCAGCTTATATACGTTCCCATTGTAGAGCAGTATGCTTCTTTACACCTTTAGACGAATTTTAGAAGACACCCAAGCTTTCCATCGCCTGCACAGATGTTTGCGCATTACTCTGTGATCACACGGAATATGCCATTTTTAGTGACAGTTAGCATAAGGTTACTAGTATTTGTACCACACAGCTTAGGCTTTAGAATAAAAATAACTATTTGATGCATAAGACAGAGGGTGACGAATTGTATTCTCATTCCGTCACCGTACGATTTTTTATAGTTAAGTACAGATAAATGGTCCGTGTGGTGATGGAGTAAGAATACAATTCATCACCTCCTATCTTACCCGTGGGTTATCGTACGACTAAGGAATATAAAAACACATATAACATCTATGCAAGAGAAGGAAAACTCGGTACAAAACCCTATACCAACACGTCTGACCAGCGCGGTATAATACGTTAATTTTCCTCCTGTTACGGAAGAGGCCTGAGCCCAGCAGTGGGACATGTATGGGCTGAGATGAGATGATAAAGACAATTATCCCATAAAATCAAAAACGGAATTAGAATTATTATTAATCGACTTCAAAAAGAAGGAGGTTCTATGTATTTTTAAACTCACCATTAGCATTTCAGTTTTATCTTAATCGATTCGATGCAATATATTTCCTACACTTCTTGAAAGTACATATTGAAAATATTTGGTAATAGTATAATATTTTAAACGACACATATGAGCTGTGATGATGATGATGATAAATAAAAAATGTTTCGATAATACAGATTGCCTAATAATAATAACAGATTAATTAAAAGTATTTATGTTACTAGCAATAATTCTATAATTAAACTCACAACCATTATGTTATCAGGAAACGATGAAAATTATTATTTACCTTCATACATGTCCATAAATATATATGTATGAGTAAATAAGGATTCATCATGTGTATAAATAGTCATTTGTATACATTAAAATGCCATGCGATGCAAGCAAATGACGTCACTAATTTCATTTCGTGTACATGTTGTCTACTCTCAAATTCCGAACCGATCAAAATGACTGCACACTACCATCCAAATATTGCGGGCTTCATTGAATACTTTGTGTGATCCACAAATTGTTCTGGGTTTCGATATAATTTGTGTTCGTTAATTTTATATTTGTAAAGTCCTCCGCGAGAGCATTAGACTGATTAGACCGAGACTCACCTACCTAGACCAGATTGGTCACGTACTGAAAGAAGATGGAGTCAAGAGTCGCCGAAACTGGCGACCGTGTATGATGATAATTATGAATGTTGAGGAAACGAGTTAAGTATGCAAGGATAGAGTTCTCTGGCACTCTGTTCTCTCTGTCTACCCTACAAGGGATATGGCGTGATGATATATACATATGTATGTAAAGTCCTCCGCAATACAATAATTAATTATTTCATGCAGGGTGTTTGTTTTAAAAAAAAAGATATTAGAAATTATTTTGACGTTTCGTCATCATCATCACTGTTCATATACAGCCCACTACAGGAGTAGAGCCTCCACAATAGAAATGCAGTTCACCCCCTATACCAAGATGGTCAAATTGCTTGATTGGTTTTATTTCGAATTTTTCAATAATTGTGTAGATGTTATATGCGTATTATACCCCTAAAACGCCTTTATGATATCCAAGGACAACGGGTCCTCCCGTGACCTTGAACACTGTAGTGTTAGAAACGTCGGGAAATTAAAAATCAAAGACAAACACGATAAAAGCCGTAAAAATGGTTTTATTTCAAATGTGCATTTCTCGTGTAAATATTAAAAATCATAACCAACCTTAACCAAGATAGGGGGCGGGTTATTTTTATTCTTACTCCATATTTTGATCATAGTCTTATATGATGATATATCACTAACACATCATCGTATTAGTAAAAAGCGAAGCTTAATAACAATCTATTCAAACTTGTAATATTACCGTGAGAATCAAATCATAGACAGTTAGAATAGCATAGACACACGTTTGCGTACCTTTTTAATTCTTTCATTAACCTCCATATAACGATAATGACCTACTTCTAAGATGTAAAGGGTTATGGTGATCATAACCGCTGTTAATTGCGGGGAATTAAATTTTATAGCGTCGGCACTATTTATATGTAAACTTGTTCGGGGTATGTAAAATTAATAATATCTATTAAAAATCAAATACCATAGTGCAATAGAATTGCTACTAGTAAATAAAAAGAAATTACAAAACTTTTTAAAACTATATTCGTATGATCGGTTATGCGAATGATAATGCCAAAAGAAATTAGATACGGTCGTATTTATTCAATTGTTTTATACTGCCAAGTTATCAAATCAAATCAAATCATTTATTTTGCATAATAGGGGCACTTACATATTGTCAATTTTACATTGTTTTTTTTTTATAATTAAATTTAATTAATCTACCACCGGATCGGAAAGCAGCCACATACTGAGAAGATCCGGCAAGAAACTCAGTGGGCTCGTCATTTTTTTTTATTATATTTTTTCACAAAAGAGTTTGGTTACATGTTTAATTTATGTTAGCTCCAGTGATATGCCCTTCGAGTAAAGATTCATTTTTAAAATTTTGTATATAATACAAAATTAAACTAAGAATATTTATAAAACAAAAAAGAAAGAAAAATGGCTGGACCAGATCCCACAAGCGGCACCCGATCACGAGTTAACTATTAGAGCAGCCATCACGCCCCTCAACCACATTGGAGGGAAGGGAGAGACCCGCTCCACGTAGCTACCGCAAGCAGAGACCTTTTCAGTGAGCATGACCACACCATAATCTATAAATTTGAAACAGATAGCTTGGATAATTAAATACATAACTCGTTAGGCAAAACACGCTACACTGTACAATTAAGATAATACAAATAATACAAGAGTAAGTGATAAACATTAAAAGGGCAATTGCTGAGAGAGGAGCTGCTCATAACCATTCCGTATTATCATTTAGATAATCCGAAATGCTGTAATATCCTTTTCTGCACAGTCTGTTTTTGATAGCCTTTTTGAACTTATTCATTGGCATATCTCGGATATCTTTAGGCAGTTTATTGTAAAAGCGTATACATTGCCCCATGAAAGACCTACTAATTTTTTGTAGGCGAGTATGATAGATAACTAGATTATCCTTATTTCTAGTGTTCATACAGTGAATATCACTATATTTATCAAATTCATTAAATTTTTTTTTTACATATAGTATGTTTTCGAATATGAATTGTGATACAACGGTTAGAATGTTTATTTCCCTAAATTTTTCTCTCAGTGAAGCTCTTGGCCCTAGATTATAAATCGCGCGGACAGCCCGTTTTTGAAGAACAAAGATGTTTTTCAAATCTGCAGAGCAACCCCAAAGCAGAATGCCATAAGACATAAGACTATGGAAGTAGGCGAAATAAACAATTCTAGCCGTTTCAATATCGGTTAACATTCGAATTTTTTTTACCGCATAAGCCGCTGAGCTTAGCTTACTTGATAATTTTTCAATCTGAGGACCCCAATGGAGTTTAGTATCGATGGTAATACCCAAAAACGCCGTGGACTCCACAAGCTCTAGGGCCACACCATTCATTTGAACATTGGTTTCCACTAGTCTCACATTAGGTGTGGTGAATTTAATACATTTGGTTTTCTTTTCATTAAGAACCAAGTTGTTTGTACTGAACCAATGAACAACATTTGACAGAGCGTTGTTCACATCGTCATAATTAATCATTTGTCTTTTAATTTTAAACAATAAGGAGGTATCATCTGCGAACAACACTATGTTTTGGTTATCCCCTACATAATAAGGTAAGTCATTAATATATACAAGGAACAGAAATGGCCCCAGAATGGATCCTTGTGGAACGCCCATTTTTATAACAGAACCAGATGATCGTACACCATTAACATCGACCCTCTGAATTCTGTTGTACAAATATAATGTAAAAGTTCGAGAGCCTTATTCCTGATCCCATAGTGGTATAATTTCTTGACGAGAATTTCATGGTGTACACAATCAAACGCCTTGGATAAATCGCAAAATATACCTAAAGCATCATGCGATTTCTCCCAGGCTGTAAAGATATTTTTTAATAATTCTACACCCGCATCAGTAGTAGAGCAATTCTTAGTGAAGCCAAATTGCTGTTTGTGAAATATATCATGTCTCTTAAAATGATGTAACATTTGACTCAGCATAAGTCTTTCAAAAACTTTACTAAGTGTGGGTAGTATGGAAATTGGTCGAAAATTATTAAGATCAGACATACTACCCGCTTTGAACAAAGGAATCACTCTACTAATTTTCATGAGATCAGGAAATACGCCTCGAGCAACACAACCATTAAACACAGATGCCAGATGGGGGGCAATAATATCAATTATAGAATTTACTGTCTTTACAGAAAAGCCCCATAAATCAGCTGTCTTCTTAACATTAAGATTTTTAAAAGAGTTTATGATATCATTCCTACTGACATCTGAGAACTCAAAGGATGTGTCGCATTTTACAATACACTGTTTCAAGAGTGACTCGGCTAAAATAGGAGAACACATCAATGATTTAGTTGTCAGTAAAGGAATATTACTGAAATATTTTTCAAATTCGGTTGCCACTTCTTCATCCGCACATATATTTTTATCATCAATAATTAAATTGAAGTCCTTCTTCCGTACAGTATTTCTACCAGTTTCACTATTAATCACGTTCCAAGTCATTTTAATTACATCACTAGATCGTTTGATTTTATTTCTCAGATAAATTGCTTTAGCAGAGGAACAGGCACGTTTGAATATTTTAGAATATTTTTTTACATATTCTAGGAACACTGGACTATGGTTATAAGACTTTTCGTCATAAAGATCATATAACCTTCGTCTACTCTTGTAGATACCACAAGTTGCCCATTCACTAAAGCCAGCAGGTACTCCAATTGTTACAGTTTTAGGTTTAAATATTTTACTAAATTCATCATCAATTATGTGAAATAGGGATGTATACAATTCATTGGGGTTATCATGAAAAGGCAATAGTGGTACTTTCATACTCAAATTGTGTCTAAAGTGCTCTAAGCGGCTGACATTAATAGGAACAAAGGTAATGCATTCTCGTGGAATCCTATTAGTTCTAGGAAGTACAACAAGTTGTCCGCAGTGATCTGATTCTAATGTGTTTATAATGGATTTACTAATCAGTTTAGCATTTATAAAAATATTATCTATACAAGTTGCACTCCCAGCAGTTATCCTAGTAGGTTCCAGGAAAGCATTATATAAGTTATAAGAATTCATTAAATTTTTAAATTTTTGTGTTATATTATTATTGTCTAATAAATTAATGTTAAAATCCCCGCAAACAGCAACTGTTTTATTTGAGGCATTTATTTGAGGTTATACAAAGACGAAAATTTAAATGAAATAATTTGAATTTCTTTTTAAATTTGAAAATAGAACCCCATTTAAACTGCTTTATAATTTTTTTTTTCAACAATATTTGGGCGGGAATATTCTTACATTTGTCTTTATTTTGTGTTATAATTATGACCGTAAAAATGTTATTTATTTATTTTAATATGTTTTGACCTTATTATAGTCTTATATAGTATTTCCGTGTAGTGACGGAGTAAGAATACAATTTACCACCCCCTATCTTACCCGTGGGTGATCGTAACGAGACGACTAAGGGATATAAAACGCAAATAACATCTATGCGAGAGAAGGAAACATTGAAACAAAACCCTATACCAACACGTCTGACCAGCGTGGTATAGTAGGTCAATTACCCTCCCACTGTGGAGGAGGCTCGAGCCCAACAGTGGGACATATATGAGCTGAGATGATGATGCTGATTATTATAGTCGCAAAAAATTGGTGACTGTGAATTTTAATTATCTTCATCATTCTCATGCTCTTATCCCAATTACTTGGGGTCTACGCAATACGTACTCTGCTTCCATCGTACTTATTGTTGACCTGACCTTATGTAATAGTTGACCTGACGGCATCAGGTGGAGTTGGCAAATGCCGATAAAGCTTTTAGTCATCTTTTATAACATCCACGAGCGCAGTAAGGATTGGTATTATTCGTCGCCACTACCACAGAGCAAATGTGAATTTTAATTAAACTGTAGTTTTCAATGGGTTTGCTGAATGAAAACAAAAGTGAACAGGCAATGCCTACGAGATCAATATTGATTACTCAAGAAAATGGCACGAAAGTTTCAATGCTAATAATAAACCTTAGCTCGTAGTAGTACTATTTAACTCGGACAGGTGAATAGATTAATGGAGGATGGAAATATTAAACGTCATAGAATCACAATCTACCTATTTCTTCTTCTTCTGTTTTAGGATTCCGTACCCAATGAGTAAAACGGCATCCTATAACTAAGACTCTACTGTCCGTCCATTTGCTTACCACCAGGCTGTATCCGCACCGTGATATTTAGACAGTTGACATTTTCAAATGATGTATCTCTATTGCCGCTATAACAAAAAATACTAAAATGCAGAATATAATAAATATTTAAGGGGGCTCACATACAATAAATGTGATTTTCTTTGCTGTTTTTATAAATAACTAGCTTCTGCCCGCGGCTTCGCCCGCGTAAAAGGTTACTTTCCTAAAGTTTTTGATACCCTATTTTTATTTTTGACCGTCGGTAATACAGTGCAACGGTATTACAATACTCAGGGTTGGAACTTCATTACTGGACTGCTAGATGGCGTTGAAGAAGCTAGATTTTGAGATTTTTTGACAAACAATTTTTTTATTTTTCATATAAAAATTTTGATTTTTTTTGAATAAAAAGTATCCTATGTTACTTTTAATACCGCCAAGAATATGTGTACAATGTTTCATGATGATCGGTTGAGTAGTTTTAGCGTGAAATCGTAACAAACAAACTTACATTCACATTTATATATTAGTAGGGATAGTAGGGAACCCTTAGTGTGCGAGTCCTGGCCGATTTTATTTGTATTGGTAATCATACAAGTAGCTACTTGTATGAAACATTATTGCCAATATCGAGTTACAATTTTCTTCACGTCTATAGTCTCTTTACCGTAATCATTACATACAGAAAGTTGAACTTCCAGCTCTCTTGATTACCAGAAGACGACGAAGCGCAACAGCACATTGCTACTCCATAAACGTCGATTTTCTGCGCGGACGTGGTACTACCCTGGACTGACCGGCTTATCATCTCAGCTCAGATACGTTCCACTGTTAGGCTCGAGCCTCCTCCGTAATGGAAGAGAAATTAACCTAATATACCACGCTGGTCAGACGTGTTAGTATAGGGTTTTCTTTTGAATCCTACCACTGGTTGGATGTAATTATGTAACTTTGCGTGTAACAAATTATATATATTTTACCAGTTTAGTAGCTTTATTACATACATACATACCATCACGCCATGTCCCTTGCAGGGTAGGCAGAGAGTACAGAGTGCCAGAGAACTCTATCCTTGTATACTTCACTCGCTTCCTCAACATTCATAATTCTGTTCATACACGCTCGCCGGTTTCGGAGACTCTTGACTCTACCTTCCTTCAGTACATGACTGATCTGGTCTAGGTAGGTTAGTCTCGGTCTCCCCCGGTATCTACATCCTTCCACTTTCGCATTGTATATCTTCTTAACCAGACGTTCGTTCTGCATTCTTTCCACATGTCCGAACCATCGGAGCATTCCCTTTCGCACCTTTACACCAATACTCTCTTTCATACCTACTTGCTCTCTTACGTCGTCGTTACGAATGCGATCGAACAGCCTAACTCCACAGATTTTCCGTAGAGATCGCATTTCGACCTTACTTTAATATTCGATTTTACTTTAATACTCTTTGCTGCATACCCAACTCTCGCTTCCATACAGTAATGTTGGGACAAGTACTGCGTTATGTATTGCTACACGTGCCTTCTCGCTGAGGTGGTGGATTGACATGGATTGACACTTGTTCCAGTACATCATTACCTATTGTTACTCTTACATCTGTTCTGGCTTCATCTCTTTCAAAGACCATTATTTTGATTTTGCTCACATTCACGCGTAGACCCATTTTCTAACAATCTTCTGTAATTGTGTCGACTAGGGTCTGCAGGTCAGTCACTGACTGCGCCAGTAGGACTGTATTATCTGCATAGAGCAGAGTAGAGACCACTGCGTTGCCCATCTGGACTCCCACATTCATATCGTTCAACCTTTGGAGACATTTATCCAGATATATGATAAACAGTCTGGCTGATTATATTATTATGATAGTAGTTTTATTACTACTATATTAATAATAAAAATGAATGGCAAGTAATTGCAGTTAATTTTAGTTATATTTATCAACGATTTCAAATCTCAACAAATAAATACTCACAATAATAATTATAATATAACTTTACGTACAGCAAGCTTTACTATTACTAAATTTTAAGTATTCAATTGTCTGTATATTTCAACTCATCATTCATCATTCTCCTCCTCTTATCCCAATTAATTGTCGTCGATACAATATGTACTCTTCTTTCATAGTACAATCGTAAAAGTTATTAGCAATAGTAAATAAAAAAATAGTAAATAAAAATATTACAATGCGAAATTGGAAGGATGTAGGTATCGGGGGAGACCGAGACTAACCTATCTAGACCAGATCGGTCATGTACTGAAGGAAGGTGGAGTCAAGAGTCTCCGAAACTGGCGAGCGTGTATGAAGAGAATTATGAATGTTGAGGAAGCGAGTGAAGTATGCAAGGATAGAGTTCTCTGGCACTCTGTTCTCTCTGCCTACCCTGCAAAGGACGTGGCGTGATGATATGTATGTATGTATTAGCAATAGTTATATGACCGGCCGCCTGCCAGACGTCAACCCTTCTTGGGAATGTAATTATTGACCAAACGGCATCAGATGGAATTGGCCCAGGTCGTTATAATGCTCTTAGTCCTCTTTTACGACATCCACGAGCAAATTAAGGGTTGGCAGTATTCTTAGCTGCTATCACACAGCAAGTCAACATTTCAACTAAACGTTCTTTTATCAGAGGGTTCATAGGCAAAGCAATAGGTTAGGGATATTTTGTATTCTTACTAAAGTAAGCTGACATAGGCCTAACCAGTTTTAACCATTTGATGAGCAGTTGTTTCCTAACCGTGAAATGTATAATGATAACGAAGTAACATTGACAGTTATCTATAACAATTATTGTGATAATTAATTAACAAAACGGTAAATTTTACTGTTTGAAAACGGTTGTGTAGTTTTGTATTTTATTATGGGGGGAAAAGTTTGATTTTTTTTTCTCAATCGTATATTATTTTAGCTGTTCTCTATGTGGTGATGGAGTAAGAATACAATTCACCATCCCATATTTTAACCGTGAGTGATCGTAAGAGACTAAGGAATATGAAACGCATATAACATCTATGCAAGAGAAGGAATATTTGAAAGTAAACACAATGCCAACATTTCTGACCAGCATGATAATAGTAGGTCAATTTCGCTTAATATTTATACCATAAGATGCAGCGTGTGTCGGAGAAGATTTAAGTTATTGTTTGTATTGGTTGGTTGTTTTTTTTTTTTTTTTTTTTTTTTATCTCCCCTGACATGATCAGGGACCTTGTTTAGATTTGATTACATTACAATACGATACAATTTACAAGTTGAAAAGAACAGAAAGTACAAACACTAAAGTACATACAGAACATAACTATGTATTAGATTAAGGTTAAACTATTAGAAAAGTAGAATACAGGAAATTAAAACTAGATAATGAGGGAGTAATTAACTATTATTATTATTTATATATTTCTTTTTTTTTATTATTATTATTATTTTATTTACTTTTTTTATTTTTTTTTATATATATATATATATACAAGGTGGAGACGACCATACGACAATAATTTTAATTTAGTGTATCTGATGACTTGCCCAGCCGGTATACAAACTTTGAATATAATATGTCGTATAGTTTAGCTACAGCACATTACTTTGTATTATTAACATTTACCCCACTCTGTATAAAAAATTAAAATTATATGCCTATCACTACGAGATCAATGACCTCCCGGGCTGCATTGGTAACAATTAATATGAAGGTAGTACCTACATATCGCCATGTTACCACTTCAAGTCTTCGCCAAACGCAATACAAATCAATGCATATTATACCTTATTCCTGAGTCTCAAGATCCATATAAACCGTGTCATCAGACTTAAATAAGAAATTTGAAACTAACTAATGCGGCATAATGAAAGAAGATCCCGGTTTCATCAAGGTCAACTAAATGTGCGAAAGGGACAATTTTTTTTTGTTTCGCTTTATTGTTCAAAAGTATTATACCTAATAGGTCTGTAGGTCAGTGTGGCATCGTGATCCTGTGACGTGAACGCCGCGTCGCATGCGGTATTGATGATTTGCAAATTGTGACTGCTGCCTATCTTGAGTATATTGTTCTGTGGCTGCCTACCTAGTCAACTACTTTTGTTTATGACGTTTAAAAGTGTGTTGTGCGACATAGGAAGTTTTTTTTCTAGTGAACATGTACTATCTGAGTAGGTAACTGTAATTTTTTAAGTGAATTGTGCTAAATTAGACGCTTACTTTGTGTTAGAATAGTAATTTTTCTCATTTACAATGCCTCGTTATAATTACACAGCTTCGGAGTATACAGATATGATTTTAATTTATGGAGAATGTCACGGAAATGCAGCTTTAACCATACGTACGTACCGAGAGAGGTATGGAAACACACGTGTTTGTCCTACCAATGGCCGGACTATTGTACAAGCTGTCCAGAGGTTACGGGATAATCAATCCTTACTCACTCATATGGATAGTGCTCCTTCGCGTGTAAGAGCCACCCTAGATGAACAAATTTTGAATTATTTTGCTCGCCACCCAACATCTAGTCTGCGTAGAGCGGCTCGTCATTTTCGTGTAAACCATAAAACTATTTACAAAGTTTTAAAACGCGATAAACAGAGGCCTTTTAAATACAAGAAAGTACAGGCGTTGTTACCAAGAGACATGCCGACCAGAGAAGCCTTCTGCCATTGGATGTTACGAAAAAATTTCGAAAACCCCGATTTCTTATACAATGTAATGTGGAGTGATGAAAGTACATTTACAAGGAACGGATTATGGAACCGCCAAAATCTCCGGTACTGGAGTCACCAAAATCCACATCTAACACGAGAGAGTTCGCACCAATACAGGTTTGCCGTCAATGTCTGGGCTGGTATACACAGGGATACTATAATTGGACCAATTTTTATTGATGGAAATTTAAATGCGGCAAAGTTTCTAGAATTAATTAACGGGCCTGTTACTGAGTATATGGACGACCTTTTTCTAGACGTGCGTAGACAGATGTGGTACCAACTAGACGGTGCGCCTGCACATTCCGTGGTTGCTGCCAGAGAGTGTTTGTCTGGAATTTTCGGACATCAGTGGATTGGTCGGTATGGGCCAACACGGTGGCCAGCGCGGTCACCAGATCTCACACCATTGGACTTTTTCTTGTGGGGTTATGTGAAAGATGATGTTTATTTAACAGACGTTGATAATGTGGAGGACTTAAAAAATAGAATTGTACGATCTTTCGACAAGTTAAAATACATCGCCGTCAATGGCGACCTGTTAACAAGAGTTCGGAATAATATTTTAAGACGATATAATTTGTGCGATCGGGTCCATGGCGCACATATCGAAAATTTAAAAGTTTAAGGACCAAGTGAATTATTAAAGTTATCGTGATTATAAATTTAATAAAATAATCAAGTGAGAAGGTGTAGGTATTTTATTTAACTACGTTCCGAAGTCGTAAAATATGACACGACGTCGCTCGCCGCTTGCACGTTGTCTACAGGTTAGTGAACTAATATTTACAAACGTGTTCTATTTTGTTTCAATATTTATGATAAAAAGTTTGTTTGAAAAAAATGTTTTTTAAATTTCCATGTGAGCACTTTTTTGATAGTTTCAAAATACTCCTATACACTAGTATTGACGGTGTTTTCATTTATTGTCGTATTGACATCTCCACTCTGTATTTTTTTTTTTTTATTTTTTTTTTTATTTTTTTTTATTTTTTTGTATTGGTTGGTTGTTAAATTTCTTCTGTCTACAGCCGCAAGCCGGTCCATCCGGTGTAGTACCATACTCTCGCAGAAGATCGACGTCTGAGTAATGACAATGTGCTATTGCGCTTCGTGCGGTGAGCGAGAGAGCTGGAAACCCAACTGGGTGGGTTTGGGGATTTTATTGGTAGGCAGCCTAAACTATACCCTTGGTATTGCAAAGGTCTATTGGCGGTAGGCACAGTTACTATCAGATGTGCTGCTTGCTCGTTTGCCACCATAAGCAATAACAAAAAAGAAACTAAGAGCTTTATATGACCTGGACCTACTCCACCTGATGCCGTCTAGTCAACAGTTATACTCTTAAGGAAAGTTGACGTCAAGCAGGCGGCTAATAATAAAACTATTGCCAATAATTTTTGCAATATGTACGAAGAAAAGGTGCACATCGGATTGACCCCAAATAATTGTGATAAGAGCAAGATAAAGTTGATTTGTAGAGTTTTTTATTGCCAAGTTTGTATAATATGTTAGCCGCTGTGATATCATACATTATTGTTTTTCATTTCTCTTGGTGGCAAATAAGCAAACAACTACCTGATGGTAAGTATTAATGCTGCTCATAGACCTTTGCAATATAAAGAGGCCGTTGCCTTCCAATAAAAAAACTCCAAACCCACCCAGAAAGTCAGGCTGCTGGCTCTCCTGCTCACCGAACAAAGCACAGCGGCATATTAGCACTGCTCAGACCTCGATTTTCTGCAAGAGTGTAATACTGCCCCGGATGAATCGGCCCGCGGCTGTAGACAAAGAACTGTCAACAATGTGATTCTACCACTAGAAATTTCATCACATTCACATAATCATCTCATCATCTCAGCTCATATATGTCCCAATGTTGGGCCCGGGCCTCCTCCATAATGGGAGAGTTATTGGCCTACTATACCACGCTGGTCAGACGTGTTGGTATATTTTATTTCGAGTTTTCCTTTTCTTGTATAGATGTTATATGCGTTTTTATATCCTTTAGTCGTCTCGTACGATCACTCACGGGTAAGATATGGGGTGGTGAATTGTACTCTTACTCCATCACCACACGAAAAACACATTCATAATATTATTACAACAGACTTGGCTTCAAAATACCCACTGATAATTTTGGTAACTTACATATATTAAAAAGATAAGATTATTTTCACTATTACATATGAATTTAAAAAGATAAATAATAATAACAAAAAAAAAACTCCCATTAATAAATCTATTGAGATAACGTTATTTTTTTTTTTAAATATAACGACAAAGAATTAGATTTGCTCTGTAATAAAAGCGTTTGAAAATTAAAGCAGTTACTATTTAAACTACAAATTTGATACGGCCTCTTGATACAATGAAATAAATCGTTTTAATTTTTTATTCAACACTCAATTGTAGAATATAGAAATAGTTGATAGTAATCGCTGATGAGCCTCTCATGCTATCCATCCATCCAACAGCCTATAGAGGTATATTTAACATAGATATTGTCGTCATCATCATTCTCCTACTCTTATCCCAATTACTTGGGGTCGATACAATATGTATTCTACTTTCATAGTACATATTGTAAAAGTTATCGACAATAGTTTTATGACCGGCCGCCTTCCAGACACCAACCCTCCTTGGAAATGTAATTGTTGATCAAACAGCATCAGATAGAGTTGGCCCAGGTCGTTATAAGGCTCTTAGTCGTCTTTTACGACATCCACGAGCAAAGTAAGGGTTGGTAGTATTCGTAGCCGCTACCACACAGCTCAACATAGATCTTAGAACATAAATCTTCTCGTGTAGGATAGATAATGTGAATGCTGCTGTTGATTCTTCACTTTCGTGCTTAAGCCGGTCTTTATGACTCCTACGGGCAATTAAGGAATGATAACGTCATAATCCATTTAACACATTGTTTCGTCTCGTCGAGACGTATCCATAGTCCACCGTATTAAAAAGGTATACATAAGTCAAAGAAGTAGGTCATAATAAAATTCAAACATCCCGTTACATGTGACTCATATAAATAAATGCATTAATTAATTAATTAAATATTATTTTCAGTAAATAAATCTTTAATTAATTAAGATTTTCTTTAGCGTCCAAAATTATTGACCATATCATTTATTATTAAATTTCAGGTCGACTGTGTTTAGAAGCCGTATCTAATATTTTAAATCTGCATAACTTTACAATTTAACTATAATTTGGATATAAGTTAGATTCCATCCCCAATTCCAATTCAGTAATGACTGGAATGGGATTATTCCACATTATTTATCAATTGCCACTTTTTTATAGTAATAATTTGTCAGTAAGTCAAATAGTCGTCTTCACTCTGTGACAGTGTTATTGAAAACGAAAAAAATAAAATACAGCACAGTTATATCATATGCATTTTATATTTACACTTTAGCACTTTCACAAAATTATTTAAAAAAAATATTATAACCTAAAATATTGCGTATATTATATACAAAAGCATACAACGTTTTAAATTAGGAATATAAATAATTTATGTTGCTGGTAACACTTGCCTTAACGGGGATAAAGGCGTATTACCATAGCCACCTTAGACAACTTGAAAAACAAAATGTTAATTTCAAATAAGTTTCGTGAATATCCAGTTCGTGAAGTTAATTATTTAACTAAATCGTATTCCGGTCTACCTGTGGTTATATTGTTACATTATAAAGATTATGATCTAGGCACGAATCGAAAGGTGATTATAGTTCTCTTTTCTAGGTCGAAGATAAATTATGAATTTACGGAACCTGTAATATAAACCAATGTATTTTCTCTTAAACTGCTACAGGCTAATGTATGTATATGCCGTATTTGCCTGTAGCTGCAGGAATAATATATACAATGTTACACTTTTATACTAAATTGCTAGTACTGGGTAACTGCAATTTAAGTGATTGTTTGGCGACGGGATAAGAATATATTGTCGCCACTATTACTCCCCTGTGGGAGCTGGAAAAATCGTTTAACAATCTCATTAGAAGAGTGAACAGCAGCTTTGCTCTTGGAAACCTTACAGCGATCGCCATCGCGCTTGCCAAGCGGCGTCCTGTCAACAGTCGACTGCAAACGGCTAATTATTATTTTAAATAAAGGATTAAATGCCTTTAAAACCAGAAAAAAATATATAATACCGATAATAAATATTGCACGTCGATTCTTTGAAAGAGGTAATTAGTTAAATTCGGGTTTATAAATCGATATTTATATCGCATGCTACCTAACTAATTAAGGTACGTTAGTTGTACAAATGCGAGTGTATGCAGTTGCATCCAATAATATATGTTTAGAAAAGAAGCTTGTCATAATTTATTTAAGTCGTAATAGATAGTAGGCTGTCAATGCTTCGTGCGATAGGGATAGAGATGAAATTAGTCTTGAATTGTCTCTTTCCAAGAGTCGATGTGCAACATATATAGCCAGAAACTGTACCGTCCTTATAAAATTGAATTCTTAATTTAAAATTCTCGTTATTTTAAAATGAATGAATTTTAAATGAATGAATTGCAAATGAATGTAAAATATTCACTTATATATTTTCAAAACTTAGATAACACTTAGCGTAAATGTTATTATGAGAAAATAGTACAATATGCTATTGTCTTGCATATCGTTACGAGGAATAGTTCATAAATTTTTACTATAGCATTAAATGTTGCCAGTATATTAACTGGCGTGACTTTAATGGGGAAATAACATTAAAAATAATAATAAAAATACAATGGTGTAGTAACAATTATATTTTTCATTTGATACATTATTTTGACAGGACTGTTTTTTTCAACTATCTCTGCTTTGCCTTATATTATATTGTACACATTTTATCATTAATATTTAAATAAATTAAAAAAAAAATTGTTTCTTTAAATATAGCAAAGTATAGCGACTTTGTTTTATTTACGATACTACTATAATAGAAGTTTGCCGTATATAATGACTTCTAATATTTACGCGAGTCTGAGTAAATGTGTATAAATAAGTTTAAGTAAATGTGTACATTTAAAATAAAATTACTTCCCGACGTTTCGAACACTTTACAGTGATCATGTTCACGCGAGGACTAACTTACTTTACTTTAAGGACTTACGTCCGCGGTCCAGTATATCATTGTTATTACAAAAATATATATTAAAAATGTGGGTCAAAATTTAATATCTTATAGGGTAGATATAAATTTCTCTAATAACAATGACATATTGGACGTAAGACACCTTAGTCCTCTCGTGACCATGATCACTGTAAAGTGTTCGAAACGTCGGGCAATTAAAAATCAAATAAATACAAGCGCTATAGAATCCGTAAAAGTAATTTTATTTCAAGTTGGCCGTATAGTTCAAACTACTTGCACACTATTCTCTCGTTCAGAAAGCGAGAGAGCCGGCAGCTCGACTTTTGGGTTGGGTTTTGGTTTCGGTTGGTCGGCAACGGCCTAGGTATACCATTGGTTTTGCAAAGGTCCATGGATGGCAGTAACACTTACCATTAGATGTACTGTTTGTTTGTTTGCCACCATAAGCAATAAAAAATTAAGAAGACAAGAAAATCTATTATATCATATTTTACTACACTGCAGCACGTTTTCTGTATTACATAAAATGTCAGCGATATTATTCAATTCATTCATTCTATAAAACATTAAAATAATGACATTTACACATTCTGGCGAAAACTCCCCAACTTCGTGCATATTGAAATGGTGTTGCTAGCCTGTTTTGTTCTGTTTCCGATACAGCCTAACATTTATGAGTAAATAATATTAAGAAAATAAAGTTCTAGTATATTAATATCGCTCGACGAACCGTCAACCGTTGGGGAAGAAAGGTTCTCGAGTGGCGACCACGAATCGGACGACGCAGCGTAGGACGACCCCCACGCGGTGGACTGATTACATTGTCAAGGTCGCAGGAAACCGTTGGATGCAGGTGGCACAGGACCGTTGCGAATGGCATTCTGGTGGGGAGGCCTATGTTCGACAGTGAACGTTTAAGGGTTGATGGATGGATGGATGGATATTAATATTATTACTTCTATTATCATCATCATTCTCATGCTGTTGTCCAAATTACTTGAGGTCGAATATGTACCCCCTGTCCCAGTTCAAATTGCAAAAGTTATTAAGCAATAGGTTTATGACTGGCCGCCTGACTGACGTCAAACCTCCTTAGTGATAAGACTAAACGGCATTATGTGAAGTTGGAGATAATAGTCTCTTTTATCCATGTCTCTTTTATAATAGTCTCTTTTATCTTAGTCGTCTTTTTTATCCATGAACTATGCAAGGGTTGGTAGTATTCGTAGCCACTACCACACAGTAAAACAGTTAACTTTTATTAAGAAAGATATACGTCGAAGACCCCTTTTTATTAGATCAGGAAATAATAAAATTATAGCACAATAAACTTTTTGTTATTGGTTATTTTTTTTCAACAGTCACCACCCATTCTTTTCCTGTAGTACTACAATCTCGCAGAAGATGATGATGATGATGATGATGAGTAATGGCAACGTGCTATTACGCTTCGGTAAGCGAGAGAGCCGGAAGCCCAATTGGGTGGGTTTGGGGCTTTATATTGGTAGGCAGCGGCCTAGTTATACCCTTGGTATTGCAAAGGTCCATGGGCAGCAGTGACACTTACCATCAGGTGTGCTGCTTGCTCCTTTGCCACCTCTAGCAATAAAAAAAAATAAAAATATTCAGTGGACATTTGCCGTTTACGGCGACATGGAATTTAGTTAAGCAATATTTTTTATATAAAATGTTTACTTATAAAATTGTAGATTAAATCAATAATGCAACATTCCGAAGATCGTTGGCGTGTCTGAAATAACCTTAAGTGTTGCTATTGTAACTTTTATTATATTAAATTACGTTATTTAATTGTTTGATTGTGATATTTCATGCTATTTAGTACTTTATAACATACTTTTGCCGTACGTATTGTCATATTATAATTACTATTGTGTAAATTATTTTGTTGAGATTTGAAATCGTTGATAAATATAACTAAAATTAACTGCAATTATTTACCTTTCATTTCTATTATTAATAGAGTATTAATAAAACTACTAAACCAGTGAAGGAAGGTGGAGTCAAGAGTCTCCGAAACCGGCGAGCGTCTATGAAGAGAATTATGAATGTTGAGGAAGCGAGTGAAGTTTCTCATTCAATCTATGAACACAATCACTAGTAATACTACATAATACATAATATTATTTACTATATATATACAGGGTGTCCCAAAATTCAACGATAAGCCGGCACCAGCAGGTGCACCTATATATGACTACTCGAGAACAAAAAAGAAAAAAATTCTACCTTGATTTTTTTTTTCATTACGACAAAAAAACCGATTTCTTTAAAAATCGTCATCTTTTATTATATTATTAAGTGCCATTGCTACAATTTTACAAGTAATTCTGTGATTTTTTTTGTATTGGCAAGGTAAGTAGCACTACTATCGATCACAATCATTAAAAATTCCAGAATATCTATAGTTTTTACACAAAAATCAACCAAAACTATGTTTTTTTCATAAATTATGTAAGATTTTGACTTTCAGCTCACTTTCACTCATCACAGTGAAAAAAAAAAGTATGGACACTACTGTGGCAAATTATATTAAAAATTGGCGCAACTAACTACAATTCTAAAATGGTATAACATTCTAGGCAAACTAGCCACAAAAATATACTTAGGTGTACTATTTCAAAATAACAACCATATTTCGAAAATTGTTAGTGTTGATAGTAATCACTTCTACTATGTAGCCAAAATGTTTTTGTTGCAAGTTCTCAGAATTTGAATGAGACATGTGCGTGGTCCATAAGATAACATAAGTTAGACAGAGATAGATATAGAGAGATTAGAATTTACTATATTATTAAAATTACAATAAATGTTCGAATTGTTTGCCATTGGCAGTAATGCAGGCACGACATCGCCTTAAAAATGAACGTTTTATTTTTCTTGCATATCTGATTCTGTTCATGTGATCCACAGCCTGAATTATTTTTTGGCGAAGCTCGTCCAAGGTTGCAATGGGTTTTGAGTAGACTCTGTCCTTTAGACCACCCCAATAGAAAAAGTCCAGGGGATTTAGATCGGGTGAACGGGGTGGCCAAAAGATAGGACCAAGTCGCCCGATCCAACGCCCTGGGTACTCTTGGTCTAAGTACTCTCGCACAGGGCGGGCATAGTGAGCTGGGCAACCATCGTTTTGAAACCACATGTTTTGCAAATCACTTAAGGGCACGTCTTCTAATAATCCTGGTAACTCATTTTGTAAGAAGTTCAAATAGCTATTGCCATCTATGTTTCCTTGTAACTCAAAGGGCCCTATCACTTTTCCATTTATTATGCCCGTCCATAGGTTAACCTTAAATTGATATTGGGATTTGTCTTCTCTCACCAAGTGCGGATTTTCATTGTTCCAGCTATGAAGATTGTGAAGATTTAAATAGCCATCTTTCTTGCAGGTTGTTTCATCCGACCATAAAACTTTGTCTAAGAATTGGGGATCTTCCCTGTGTTTTTGCAGCATTACACGGCAAAATGCGACCCGCAGTGGATAGTCCCGCGGTAATAACGCCTGCACGCGCCTGTAATGATATGGATGAAGCTGGTGACGTTTTAAAATTCTATGTGCAGTACTTTTTGGAATTCCCGTTGCTGCTTGTATTGCACGTACAGAGGTAGTTGTATCGCTTTCTATTTCATTGAGAACTTCTTCATCGTGTTCCGATCTAGGTCTTCCAGCGTTTCTCCTGTCAGATGGTATACGACCCTCCGAAAATGCTTGATGCACGTTAATAAATACGCGATAATCCGGATACCTTTGAAGAGTAGGGTACCTTGCTCGATATAATCTGCTAGAAGCGTTGACATTGCATCGGCATTCTCCATAAATTAGGTGCATATTAGCGTATTCTAACGCTGTATATGGTAGCGGCATAGTTAATGCTAAACACTTGAAAATAAGGCAAAACTTCTTTAAAAAAACACAAAATCACAGTCTAAAATAATGCCAAGTCAGGTCAATTTCCAGGTCACTTAATTCAATCCAAAGTCGTTAGTACCAGAGCCACTTTAATTAAAACAGAACGGTGTGCAGTAAACAAAGAAGTAGAGCGTACTGACTTGCTGTGCTGCTGAAGACATTAATTACTTCTCTACCTGCATTAATGTTACTAAACAATTAGCATCTATCTATCTCCCTCTAACGTATAATCTCTCTATCTCTGTCTAACTTATGTTATCTTATGGACCACGCACATGTCTCATTCAAATTCTGAGAACTTGCAACAAAAACATTTTGGCTACATAGTAGAAGTGATTACTATCAACACTAACAATTTTCGAAATATGGTTGTTATTTTGAAATAGTACACCTAAGTATATTTTTGTGGCTAGTTTGCCTAGAATGTTATACCATTTTAGAATTGTAGTTAGTTGCGCCAATTTTTAATACAATTTGCCACAGTAGTGTCCATACTTTTTTTTTTCACTGTGATGAGTGAAAGTGAGCTGAAAGTCAAAATCTTACATAATTTATGAAAAAAACATAGTTTTGGTTGATTTTTGTGTAAAAACTATAGATATTCTGGAATTTTTAATGATTGTGATCGATAGTAGTGCTACTTACCTTGCCAATACAAAAAAAAACACAGAATTACTTGTAAAATTGTAGCAATGGCACTTAATAATATAATAAAAGATGACGATTTTTAAAGAAATCGGTTTTTTTGTCGTAATGAAAAAAAAAATCAAGGTAGAATTTTTTTCTTTTTTGTTCTCGAGTAGTCATATATAGGTGCACCTGCTGGTGCCGGCTTATCGTTGAATTTTGGGACACCCTGTATATATATAAATTGATTAGGATTGGCCAATGAAGTTTTCACTTCTGCCGTGCGGTCTTAGTGTAAGTTTTAGTCATACATCATCATTTCGGCTCATTTATATCCCAGTGGTGGCTCGAACCTTCTCCACACTAGGAGAGAAATTGACCTAGTATACCATGCTGGTCAGACGTGTTGGTATAGGGTTTTATTTCGAGTTTACCTTCTCTTGCATGTATATTATACGCATATATTAACCCTTAGTCATTTTTTATGATCACTCACAGATAAGTTAGGGGGTGGTGAATTGTATTCTTACTCCGTCACCACACGGAAAGTCAAACATATGTACAATAAATTATATATAATAAAAATTATAATCGTATAACAACATAAGATATATATATATACGTATATCTTATGTTGTCATACGATTATCATTTTTATATAATTTATTGTACATATGTTCGACTTCGTATATATATATTATATATATATATATATAAATCTAAGCCCTGCTTATCTACAACAGTTTTTTTTGGATTTCTCGATGTTAGGCTTCATGCAGCTGTTAGCTGTCAATCTTGACGTGGACTGGTCAAGAGCACAGAGGGTACTCTACCCAAATATTTAAGTAACGATGCCCAAGAACAGTCCCTGCAGGCTACGAATCTTAGTTTGCAGCGTTGCTGAGGGCAATGTTTTCATGTTATTAAAATTTGTGTCTAATTGGCTGTTTATTAGCGAAAAATCTATAAAGGAAATCCAGCAAAATGTGGTGACAATGGTTGTGACTTGGAATCATTCTATATAGCACTGTTGTTATAACAGCTGATGAGATAACATACATACATACATATCATCACGCCATATCCCTTGCAGGGTAGGCAGAGAGAACAGAGTGCCAGAGAACTCTATCTCTGCATACTTCACTCGCTTCCTCAACATTCATAATTCTCTTCATACACGCTCGCCGGTTTCGGAGACTCTTGACTCCACCTTCCTTCAGTACATGACCGATCTGGTCTAGGTAGGTTAGTCTCGGTCTCCCTCGATACCTACATCCTTCCACTTTCGCATTGTATATCTTCTTAACCAGGCGTTCGTTCGGCATTCTTTCCACATGTCCGAACCATCGGAGCATTCCCTTTCGCATCTTTACACCAATACTCTCTTTCATACCTACTCGCTCTCTTACGTCGTCGTTACGAATGCGGTCGGTCAGCCTAACTCCACAATAACAAATAACCAATAACACGATAACCAAATTGTGATTATATCTCTCAGGACGAAGTGGATGCTCAAACAAAATAATAGAATTATCTATTTAAGTCTATATAAGAGAGACTACTGGTATAATTAGTTTAAATATAATATTTGAAATAAAAACAATTTTTACGTATTCTATCGCGTTTGTATTTTATTTTTAATTTCAAATGTGTAATACTCGCGTAAACACCAGAAATAATTAAATATAGTAGTTATTTGATGCCTAACTTAATTATATAAGTAAAGAAAGTAAAGAAACTTAATAATATAAGTAAAAAAAAATTAATTTTATAAATTTATTGTACATAAAATAACAAAGTACAACGATTTCTGATGTTTACGCGAGTGATACACATTTGAAATAAGACTACTTTTACGGATTTTATCGCGTTTGTAGTGATCATGGTCACGGGAGGACTATCCTCCCGTGACCATGATCACTGTTAAGTGTTCGAAACGTTGGGATATTAAAAATCAAATACAAACGCGATAGAATCCGTAAAAGTAGTTTTATTTCAAAAGTACAACGATGCCCGATTGTTAACACGTATACGTCTGCTCGCTGCGGTGATAAGCTTAAAAGTGTTTGGTGTCGAGTTTCGTGCCGCGCCCCTCGTCCGCTGATGCGTATGCAGAGCTTGTTGTCGCGCAACAACTCCAAAATTTCTAACCCCCTGTAGGCAGGTGAATACACCAGATGGTGATCATTGTGAGTGCCGACCCGTAACGTCACTGGTAACGAACGGTTACCGCTGTACGTAATAGTTAACTGCTAATTTTTAAGTAAATTAAAAGTCAAAATTAAACTTTATTTATATAAAATATATACATTATCATTAAAATTGTGAAATAAAACTATTTTATTAAAAATTAAATTAAATGTCTCCAAAGGTTGAACGATATGAATGTGGGAGTCCAGATGGGCGACTCAGTGGGCACTGCTCTGCTATATGCAGATGATGCAGTCCTGCTCGCACAGTCAGCGACTGACCTGCAGACCCTAGTCGACACAATGACAGAAGATTGTAAGAAAAGGGGTCTACGCGTGAATGTGAGCAAAACCAAAATAATGGTCTTTGAAAGAGATGACGCCAGAACAGACGAAAGAGTAACAATAGGTAATGATGTACTGGAGCAAGTGGATGAATTTGTATATCTTGGATTATGTATATGTGGATTCAGCCGAGATGGAAGGTACACCACTGATATAGAGCGAAGAGTGAATGCGGGAAATAGAGTGAACGGAGCGTTCTCAGCGAACAACTTCTCGGTAGCCACCACCTCAGCCAGAAAGCACGGGTAGCAATACATAATGCAGTGCTTGTCCCAACATTACTGTATGGAAGTGAAAGTTGGGTATGGAGCAAAGAGTATGAAAGTAAAATTAATGCGGTCGAAATGCGATCTCTACGGAAAATCTGTGGAGTTAGGCTGATCGATCGCATACGTAACGACGACGTAAGAGAGCGAGTAGGTATGAAAGAGAGTACCTATTGGTGTAAAGATGCGAAAAGGAATGCTCCGATGGTTCGGACATGTGGAAAGAATGCCGAACGAACGTCTGGTTAAGAAGATATACAATGCGAAAATGGAAGGATGTAGGTACTGGGGGAGATCGAGACTAACCTATCTAGACCAGATCGGTCATGTACTGAAGGAAGGTGGAGTCAAGAGTCTCCGAAACCGACGAGCGTGTATGAAGAGAATTATGAATGTTGAGGAAGCGAGTGAGGTATGCAAGGATAGAGTTCCCTGGCACTCTATTCTCTCTGCCTACCCTGAAAAGGACATGGTGCGATGGTATGCATGTTATTGATTTTTACTGTGTTTTACATCGTCCCCATATGTTTACAGATGGCAAATAGTTTTGTGACCAATCGCTTGCCCGCCATTTTTTGATTGTATTTCTAGACCAGACACCATGACATGGAGTTGACACTAGCTTTAACCTGTTTCTTTTGCGGTCGACACGTTTTGCGATGCAGTTGTCTCGTGAAATCGGGCAGCGATTCGGGTGCGCAGAACCTCCTCTACGATGATATGCCCCGCTGCCGGCACGTCCGACGACGCAGGTGCGAGTACCTGTGCTTCTCACCCCGAGGATGACTAGACAACGAATTATTCTACCACCCGACAACACTACAGTATACTACCGGGGTAACAACGTAACATGGTACCCGAAAGGGTATCTGGGCGGGCCACCGATGACAGGGATCGAATATTGGTGGTCCCCATGGCGACAGAGAGGTATACGCAGGGTAGGTTATGGGTGGAACACCGTCCTTTCCATCATCCTGGATGGTTCGGGCGTGGTGTGGCCACACCATAACCTATTGCCAAAAACAAGGACCGTTGATTTCAGACAAGCGGCCATTCATAAAACTATTGCAACATATACAATGGAAGAAGATTAAGACGTCAAAGTAATTGGGTAAAAACAGGACGATGATAATTCCGATAAACATTAAAAATCATTGTATCATCACAGCCCATATATGCCCCACTGTTGGGCTCGGGCCTCCTCCATAATGGAAGGGCAATTAACCTACTATACCACGCTGGTCAGACGTGTTGGTATAGGGTTTTGTTTCGAGTTTTCCTTCTCTCGCATAGATGTTATATGCGTTTTATATCCCTTAGTCGTCTCGTACGATCACCCACGGGTAAGATATGGGGTGGTGAATAGTATCCTTACTCCGTCATCACACGGATTATATAATATTGTCTATAAATACTTAAAATAGCTATATTTATATAAAAAAAATCTTTTCCAGTATGTTTAGATAAAACCAGATATTACACGGAAAGCATTAAAAACCAGTATCTGAATAAACACTCAGATTTTTAATATTATCACATGACAATGTATTCGTAATAATAACTAAAGATGATGATGATCTAACATATATTGTTATGAACTGAATATATGTGATCGTAAAATGTTCTTACGTACGTTTTGTTTTACTTAAATACTGGACAACATCCCATCGTATCATAGTTTTCTTGATATATATTTCTTTTTTATTTTTTATAACACCATCCATAGCTGTGCAGTAGCGGCTACGAATACTACCAACCCTTACTTTCCTCGTGGATATCGTAAAAGACGACTAAGAGCCTTATATCGATCTAGGCCAATTCCATCTGATGCCGTTTGGTCAACAATTACATTCCCAAGGAGAGTTAACGTCTGGCAGGCGGCCGGTGATAAAACTATTGCCAATAAGTTTTACAATATGTACTATGAAAGAAGAGTACATATTGTATCGACCACAAGTAATTGGGATAAGAGTAGGAGAATGATAATGATGATGATGATAACACCATCCTGTACTACGGAAATAATCCTTATATAACAGGGAGCTTTATAAACATGCATTAACGCAAACAAATGAAATTACATCCAAACTCAGAACAACACTTTGTGTATCGCACAAAGTATTGTCCTGCGTAGGAATCGAACCCACGGTACTGGCACGGAAGGTCGGTGTCTTAACCACTACGCCATCTGTGCAGTCAATAATATTATTATCATTTACTGTGCATGATATTAGTAATAGGTATCTCATTATTAACATTGTTAAAAGAACGTGATCGGTTTATAAATCAAAAATATAATGGCCGCTATCATTACTTGTGGGTATCCTTCTATACATATATTCGCATGGTGACGAAGAAAAATACAATTTGCCACCCCTGCCCGTGGGTAAAATACAACTAAGGAATGTGATTTACACATAATATATCGCCTCTTTGCTTCAATGATGTTCTATCTTGAAAAGTGACATTTTTGAGGCGTCTTTTTCAAGTTTCAAAAAATAATTGTTTCGCAACGAATATTTTTTTATCGTAAATCTGATTTAAATCATATATGATTTAATTATAGAATAATTAAATAATTAAAATCATAGATTTATATAACAGTTATTTTTTTAAACTTGAAAAACACTCCTCTAAAATTGCATTTTTCAAGATAACACATTATTTATTTATTTATTTATTTTTAGGATTACCAACGAAAAATACACAAACATGCAATATAGTAAAAAAAGAATCACATGGATCATGTTTTGTGCTCTTTCATTTACAGGTAACCACAACTAACTAAATGTTACTTAAACTCTTTAAAACAAAATATATTATTGAAGCAAAGAGGCGATATATGCAAAAGAAAGAAAACAAAAAGTAAAACCTTATACCAACTGTATAAGTAACCTTATACCAACCTTGGACCAAGCTGAGATGACTCATATGTTTGTATGAGTCAATTTAGACGTATAAGCAGATGACAGACAGTGATGTAAGAAGGAAAACTAGAACTAAACTCCATCCATCTAGCCAGCGTGGTGTAGTAGGTTAATTTCTCTGGAGAATATCCATATCCACCAGTGCGACGTTTATATTGAGAAGAAGAATCAAAAGACGTTGATGAAAATGACGTAATAAATAAGCAGAATATTTATATATCTATGGTCTTTGAAGTGTTACATTATATCGTGGAGGTAGTATTTTATTGTGATAGAAAAAAATGGAATGGCTGCCTCAGTAGTTAAACTTATGATAGATATTTTCTTCAGTTATACTCTATTATATTATAGTTAAAAATATAACCTGGTTCAATAATGCTATACTGGGGCTAGTACTTACATAAAATGTTGCATACAATTTTATTTATAAAGAAGTAATTTAAAAATTGTGGCGAGCGGCTGAGTTTCATACTAAATCTTTTCAGTGGCCAGCGCATTCTCATCTGGTAGTAGATTATAGGATTAATTTAAGATAAAACATAAAATTGAAAGAATGTAAACCCTGCGGGACCGGGTTTATACTTATTAATGATCTAAATTTTTAAATTGCACTTATTACCTGGCAATATCAATATCAAGAACGACCTCTTGTTAAATAAAAAATAAATAAATAACTGTAATAGAATTATTGTATATCTATACTGTGAAATAAATAGCTATGGACGAAAATAAAGAGCTAATTTAAAAATATATCGGCTGGATAAAATATTACAACATAATAGTTATATTACATATTACGAGAACAAAAACCATAAATGGCAGATTAAATCCTAAATAGAGTCACATTTAATACAAACGGAGGCGTAAATTTCGTAATTTCGCGAACTCGTCAAGAAATCGGTCCGTAACCGGTTGGGCAGCGAAAGTGTTACGTAAGCATGAGATCACCAACGAAGGTAGTATAACATGATTTGCAAATGAACAGCGGTTTCAATAATTACATGTTTAACACCGATATACATCCTCATATAGTAACAGATTAAAAATACAATCTACCATCAAGATCTTTGCAATAGGAGTCGTAAAATTTGGCTGAGGTATCGAAATAAGCAGCTGCGCTCTAGTGGCAAATTTATAACACCAACTGTGAATCGTGATGATATAGGGTACTCTTTCTTCTTAGGAAGGACTGTTTCTGAATAATATGTGCCACTAATCCAATAGTAGCTAACAGATAAATGGATTAAAACACCTATATGTGGTAGTCACGTCTACTAAAACTTTTTTTATCTTGGTGTAGTATGATCTAACCGCAACCGTCTAAACGCATCTCGTTTGGGTGTCTATACCAATAGGAGAGCGTCATAGTTCCTCAAAACTTGCTGTGAGAACTCTCAACCTTTATTAAAGGGCCCACTGGTAATAGGGAATCCACCATCACCTTGATTGATATTTCAGCATATTTCGAGATATCGCAGTAGGCCTTATCTTCATCAACACGTTCATCAGGTGTGAGTATCTGCATACATACATATATCATCACGCCATATCCCTTACAGGGTAGGCAGAGAGAACAGAGTGCCAGAGAACTCTATCTTTGCATACTTCACTCGCTTCCTCAACATTCATAATTCTCTTCATACACGCTCGCCGGTTTCGGAGACTCTTGACTCCACCTTCCTTCAGTACATGACCGATCTGGTCTAGATAGGTTAGTCTCGGTCTCCCTCGATACTTACATCCTTCCACTTTCGCATTGTATATCTTCTTAACCAGACGTTCGTTCGGCATTCTTTCCACATGTCCGAAACGTCGAAGCATTCCCTTTCGCATCTTTACACCAATACTCTCTTTCATACCTACTCGCTCTTGTGAGTATCTACTTCGACCCATATACTAGTAGTGGCTAAGAATAGCATTGTTGTCTTCGAAATTATCACCTCTTCTCAGAAGACGACTATCTGATTCCGGTTCCTGACAGGTCGCTTTCAATTATTTACAACCAGTTCATGATGCTACTCTACCCAAGCCAGACAGATGTCAATCGAGTGCTTTTATTTTCTGACTATATTTTTAAATCCTATAAAAAAAAATCTTACTAGGAGGAAATAGAATAATGTTAGCAATAAATACTTGCGTCACGATACTTCAAAAGCAATTATTTGATCATCATTCTCCTAGTCTTATCCCAATTACTTGGGATCGACACAATATGTACTCTTCTTTCATAGTACATATTGTAAGTTATTGGCTATAGTTTTATGACCGGCCGCATTCCAGACGTCAACCCTCCTTGGGAATGTAATTGTTGACCAAACGTCATCAGATGAAGTTGGTCCAGGTCGTTATAAGGCTCTTAGTCGACGTTTACGACATCCATGAGCAAAGTAAGGGTTGGTAGTATTCGTAGCCCCTACTACACAGCTTAAATACCACAAAGCAATTATTTGATGATAACATAATTATCTACTATTTGAGTAAGTTTCAAGATCACAGATTCCTCATCGGGCGTACACGTAAATCGCTCATTACATTAATTCATTAATACAATACTCCGTGTGGTGACGGAATAAGATACAATTCACCACCCCCTATCTTACCCGTGGGTGATCGTAAGAGACGACTAAGGGATATAAAACGCGTATAACATCTATGCAAGAAAAGGAAAACTCGAAACAAAACCCTATTGCAACACGTCTGACCAGCGCGGTATAGTAGGTTAATTTCCCTCCGATTACGGAGGAGGCCCGAGCCCAACAGTGGGACATATATGGGCTGTGATGATGATGATGATTATTGGATTACTACGTTATTATGTTCAGGTACAAAACATTTGCTTCAAGAAAATGTTTACGCCTTTGATGGATAAAAACAGATTGTATGCTCAAATGCCTGCACACAATGCATTTGTTTTGATGGCGACAAAACATGCAAAAAGTGATTTAAATACACGGTCAGCTTGTCGTAATTTAGAATTGATTTAAATGCTATTCAATTCTTGTAATGGAATTCTTTTACTTTTAAAGGTAAACCACAATTATAAATAAATTTTTGTATCATGGAGGACTTTACTGCGCTGACAATAATAATAATGTGAATTCCATTACTTCGGGCAAACTATTCTTTCGAATAACTTTCAATAGTGGTAGGGCAAAACTGTTGACAGTTTTCTGTCAATAGTCAAGGGCCGATCCGTCCGGGGTAGTGCCATACCCTCAAAGAAAATCAACGTCTGAGGAGTGGTAATGTGCTGCTGAGCGCAACTTTCTAAGTGCGTTTGGGGTTTTCATTGATAGACAGCGGCTTATCTGTACCCTTGGTATTGCAAAGGTCTTTGGGCGATGGAAAGACTTACCTCCAAGTGCTATTTGCACGTTTGCCACCGCATTTACCGCATTAGAAATAAGCCATAAAACTCACTATGAGTCTAATCTCTGCCTTCAAATGTATAGAATATAGGTTTAATAACTTCTCTTAATAACTTCAGGAACTTGCTGCGCGACTTACTCTTCAGTGTAACTAACCATCTGAGCGATTAATCGAAAATAATCGAAATTAATTTAACAACAGAATAAATCTAAAAGTAAAATAATAATAGATTAATTATGAATGATAATATACGTTCAGCAAAAAAATCTTTCGGGACAATGTAACTGATTTAAAGACTTGAGAAAAAAATATTATTTGTGGGAAACTTTCATTGATCCTTAATTCTTGAGGTTATAAAAACAATGGTTTTGTATATTGACCTTAAATGTAATATATATGGCGAATATAGTATTATAAAATTAATCGTGCAGATAATACCGCAGCAGGTATTTCGTTCTAAAAAGAGTGGGACAAAAGAAATGGAGTTTGCTCCGTGACGGAGCTACTCTCGGCCACCTAGCAATAAGTTAGTCTATATAAAAGCAGTGCATCTTAAGCCTTTCTTAGGACTTTAAACACGTTACGATTTATACTTCGATCCAGGAGACTTAATCTTTTTTTTTTAAATAATTTGGGAATGTAATATTAAGACAAATCCATTAGAAGCGTATAAATGGTGACCATGAATACGAATGATACGCTATTATGGCATCTAATAATGCTAGAGACATAAAAATGTTTTAAAAATATCATCATCATTCTCCTACTCATATCCTAATTACTCGGGGTCGATACAATATGTACGCTTCTTTCATTCATATTGTAAAAGTTATTGGCAATAGTTTTATGACCGGCCGCCTGCCAGACGTCAACCCTCCTTGGGAATGTAATTGTTGAACCAAACAGCATCAGATGGAATTGGCCCAGGTGGTTATAAGGCTCTTTCTTTCTTTTCTTTCCTTCTTTATTCTTATATAATCTTCGATTCTTCCTAAAGCAAGCGTCCTTTACGACATCCACTAGCAAAGTAATGGTTGGTAGTATTCGTAGCCGCTACCACACAGCTGAAAAATGTTATATAAAGAATAAATAGGACAACAAGTATAAATAAGTATTTCTGTTTTTCTAAAAGCTCCAGTCTCGCTGTGAGATTGGAGACCATGGACAATTCCAACCTTAAACTTGGGGATATTCAGGTGACTCGATTTCTTATTTTGAGCACACTTCTTAAGAAATGTAACCATTATTCCGCTTGGAGTTGCTTTGTTGATCTATATATTATAATTATTTCAGTGCTAAATACTTCGGGACATGTTTAAGACACTTTATCTCAGCAATTTGAATCCGTCACCAAAATTAGTTTAGAAATGATTCTGAATGAAAATGGTGATAACGGTGATCCGAATAATTTTGACGATTAAGAGGTTTACTCGTTGAAACCAAGACTTTATAAAATATCTATGTTGTCTATTGATGAAATAAAATGACCTTCATTAACTCTCAAAGTAATATTAAAAGGAACAAAATTGATTCTAAGATAGCAATCAGTAGCATGAGTCCAGTTATATTACAAGAAACGGAACAAAAACACAATAAGAAACAATTTCTTAATGCAAATTCCGTCAGATTCTATCTAATCGACCAGAGAGAGGCAATATAGGCCTTGGCTGCAATAAGCTATGATTCATCTTGTACCTGCATAAGTACCTGCGAGTAAGGTGAACGAACAATACGGGATTTCTTTAGAAAATAGCTAATTATAGTTTCGTAAGGTCAGGAAGATTGATAAGATAAGATTAAAGGTTTACGATCCGGTTATGCGGCGAAGCTACGGACATATAAATGTTATATACAAGGTTAAAGGATTTAATATTTTTTACATAATGTTTGCATCTCGCCTCGTAAGTGGCAGTGTGATCTTGAATCAAGAAACACAATAATTTTGTTTATAAGTTAATTAATTATTGTACTCTTATGTTGACGGATTGCAAATGTTATGTGTTGCCATTCTTACTTCTACAGGTGTCATAATAGATGTTTAAGGAGCATACCTAGGTACCATAATTATAAGGCTAAAATAATACCTAACAACGGTCTTTCTGACCAGATAGCGAAAGTGCTAAGCTATTATTGGTCAATATCTCTCATATTATGGAAAATGTCCATGTATACGCTAATGAAGAAGAATAGATGATGGTAAATATAAAATACTGTAATATTGACGCTATAAAAAAACGACGAATCTTGTTGTCAAATAAAATCTCAAAATATGTATTCCCTTTATATTGCGAAGATGAGAGGTGATCAATTTGTGGACAAATGGTATTCTGTTGAGACTGATTACACTAGGAAACAGACTCCATAAACGAATAGCAATTTAAGAAAGCCACAGATGATTAGACATAACTAATAATTCAATCAATATAGTAAACTAACAAGAATACAATTTATTAACAACCTCTTTTTTTCGCTCGGGTATTGTAAAAACTACTAAACTCTAAAGGATCATCTCTAGTCGAGCAGTTTTGTACATTAAGATAACATGGGATAAGATAGAAAATTAGTGTGTTAGAAAAAGTCTAAAAGTGGCAATAATGACAGAGAAGATTAGGAGCTTGTCACTATAATTGTGGATGGACGTCACAATTGTGGGGAACCCAAAAAGTGATTGATAGATTATGTGAATGAGGTTTGGCATATGAAAGTAGTAATTGCAAATATGGCGGCTAACATGATAAGCTTTTGGCCTAAGAAAGGTAAGAAGTCATTCTCATTCAGCTTGGGATGAGGGCAAGCCATCATGCTAATATACGTCCAACTTCTGCCTACCCCAGAATAGGAGGGAAATTAAACTACTGTATCACGCTGGTTAGATGGATTAATATAGACTTTTATTTTAATTTCATCATTCTCCTACTCTTATCCCAATTACTTGGGGTCGATACAATATGTACTCTTCTTTCATAGTACATATTGTAAAAGTTATTGGCAATAGTTTTATGACCGGCCGCCTGCCAGACGTCAACCCTCATTGGGAATGTAATTGCTGACCAATCGGCATCAGAGGTCGTTATAAGGTTCTTAGTCGTCTTTTACGACGTCCACGAGCGAAGTAAGGTTTGGTAGTATTCGTAACCGCTACCACACAGCAAAGGGTTTTATTTTAATTTATCTACTCAAAATAAAACAAAATAGATTAAATCATAATATCTATGCAATCTTCAGGTTACCTACGTCTATTGCTTGACATAGCTATGAGGCTATAAGGATTTCGAACTCAATGCGAACTCGTTAATTTGTTGCGAGACCACGAACCATAGCGGATAAAAGAATATTAATGCAATAATAAAATTTATTCAACCATTTGGCAATGAGAAGAATGTATAGTATCAAAGCATTTTCGTTATTAACTAGGTTAATAACTTTAACGTAGTTTTTATAAATTTAGCTTCCTTTATTTGTTCTTCGGTCCGTACATGTTTCAATATTAAGCATAAAGTCCCTCCACAAGGAGAAGGGAATGAAGATACTATACCAAGTTGATCGGACATGTTGTTAGTTTCGTTTTGTGTTTTCCTTCTATTGCTATGACGTTATCTATTTACATCCTTTACCTATTATTTACGACAAGGAAATGATGGAAAATTTAAGTCAGTAATATATATTTTTCAAGCGATCATTTTGTTCTATAACTTAAAAAAAAAAAAAAACAAAACTACTAGAGTATGATTTTTTTAACCAAAAGCATAACAATATACTGGAATTAGACCAGAATTTAGGATATTTAAGGATATAGTCCCCATACCGATAACTACATATAGATTTAAAAGACAAGTGACAGCGATAGTTAAAGTACGCTTATCTTCCGAAGTATGTACTATTTCACTCTCGTTGGTAACTGTCAAGCAAGTGGTCTACTTAATGATAAGTAGTAGCTACTGTCCATCAGCAGATGGATCACAGTGCTAGGACACAGCTGCCCAGCGTAAAGGTTTGGGCCCCCGGCTACTTAGTTGAATGAATGAACCACTATCGTAAATTACTACCCCTCAGACGTCGATTTTCTACGAGAATATGGTCCCAGACGAGCCGGCTCTATTATGGCTGTAGGCAGAAAACTGTCAGCAACATGGATTGCCAGTAATTTTACACATCTTTGAAATTCTTTTTATATTATTCTGAGATATGGCTTTTTATTTGATATACGACAGTAGCTACGAATACTACCAACTCTTACTTTGCTGGTGGATGTTGTATAAGACGACTAAGAACTTTATATCGACCTGAGCCACCTGCACCTGATGCCGTCTATTTGTTGATGTCGGGCAGGTGGTTGGTTATAATACTGCCAATAACTTTTGTAACATGTATGATGGAAAAGGCGTACATATAGCATCAACCCCAAATAAATGGCAAGAGATCAAGATAATAATGATATGGCTTTTTGCTCAAGGTTTTTTATTTAAGCATTTAAGCAATCTAATTATCTCTATGGTGACGGAGTTAGAATAAAATTCATCCTATTGTCCATCAGTAGCGATATAATATGTAAAAAACATCTATGCAAGAGAAGGACAACTCGAAATAAACCCTATAACAACACGTCTGACCAGCGCAATATAATAGATAACTATCCTCCTATTGATGATGAGGCTTGATTCCAGCAGTGGGACGTGCATCAACTAAAATAATGATTACTCTAAGATATAGCGTTAATTTACTGCTCAACACTTTAATCGCCACGCTTGGCAGGCAGGCTGAATCACCAACCCAGCAGTAGATATTATAAATCGTTCAAGAGGGTAGAAAAGTAATTTCTCCTTTAGGAATCCTACTGGATAGATAGGGATGGTGTACGTTTTAATCTTAACCTTTTACTACAGGGGCTTCGGGAGTAACTTTACTAAATGGCGAAATGTGGGATTTAATGGTGGTAACACACCACCGCCATAACATCCATATCGCAGTAGTAGCGATGTGATGTTGCTCTTCGTTCGATTAGTGACAGAACGTCAAGCTGCCGAGTATCGGCAGCCTAATATTCTGTATCGGTTTTGGTTGGTATTTTTTTTATTGCTTGTGGTGGCAAACGAGCATACAGCACACCTGATGGTAAGTGTCACTGCCGCCCATGGACCTTTGCAATACTAAGGGTATAGCTAGGCCGCTGCCTACCAATACAAACACCAAACCCACCACAGTTCGGCTTTCGGCTCTCTTGCTCACCAAACGAAGTGCAATAGTAAATTGACATTACTCAGTCGTCGATCTTCTACGAGAGTGTGGCACTACCCCGGACGGACCGGCCCGCGGCTGTAGACAGAGAACTGTCAATAGCGTGGTCCTACCACTATTGGTATTGGTATGGTAGCGACCCTCGCTGTACCACTTTTTTTTTTTTTTCTTTTTTATTGGTGGACTATGGATGCGTCTCGCCCCGCCAAATCGGTCCGGGGTGACGGAAAGGCGGCGCGTAACCCCATAGACCCACCGTTTAAACTCCTCTCTCTTCGCCGTGCGAGCGGACCACCGGTACCCGATCTTTGTCTTCGGTGGACCACCCTCGCTGTACCCCTAGTAATGCAAAGGTCTATACGCGACAGTAATATTTAGTATCAGGTGTGCTGTTTGCTTGTTTGCCACCATAAGCAATAAAAGCAACAAAATGTCTTCTATTTTGTTCAAGTTGCTGTAACTGTTTGCTTGTACATGTATAAAGAACAAAGGCATAATAATATCAACTTGTTTTGATTTATATTTGATAGAAAGGGTGTAAAGCATATCAGAACTTCTTCTAAACAGTTCACTGTAATCTGAATGACGAAAACAGACCGTGACCCGAATGTTTTAATGATTATTTCATATATTCAGAACATCAAACACATTTGATATATTAAACATCAAGTCACTATGACGTTAAATCGTAAATACTAACAAAACAGTTGTACGAGGTTTCGAAACAATTTACAAGCTTCAATAAACTTTATAACGATACTATTAAGACGCAAGAAATTAACAAATATTTTCAACGCACGTCAAATTTTAGCAATATGTAACGTAAACATGGCTTAACCGTTTCATTAAACGTATAGATTCAACTGCATAATCATTAAAATTTATAAAGTTAATGCAGCCAAAGACAATAGAGTTGATGGTTTTTCAAATCAATTCGCTCACCTTGATATTCCGTTTATTTTGACAGCTGGTCAGCAAAGACAATATGCTGCACTTGTCCACACAGATTAACAATAATTAAAAAAAAATAATTGAAACAGTACTCTCAGATCGTATTTGAAAGAACTAAACACAGAAACAAACTATTTTCTATTTTATTTTGAATTTCGTTCACCACTAATCACTGATTCGGCTTTCGTTCTTATTTGAATTTGGAACGTCGGTCGTGCGGCATGCGCACGCGTCGTTGTCGCGCGCTACACTAAGTTCGCTCGCACGCCGCCATTTTCTCAGCGAATAGTGGGAGAAGGCACCGAAATAGGAAATAAAATGGAAAAGAAGGTTGTACGGCTAGTTTGGCGTGCTTTACTTATTAAAGAAAAAAAAGTTTAAGCACGCTTACGCTTGCTTGTTGACGTTAAGGTAAGATATTACTTGATTACAAGCTGGTAATTATTAACACATTACTCTCTTGATAAATATATTTATAAAAAAATACAGGAAAGTTAATGACTAAATGCCAAGGGCAATAAATACAAAGTTATTTCGCTATGATAATTCCATTCCAATACAGTGGTACTTACATTTTTTATAAACTTTTGGTAGCAGGTGATCAAGTAGCCAACTTGATTTTAAGTGACTATCGCTCATAGACCTTTGCGCTACCAATAGCATATCCAGCGCATTGCTTATCGCAATTTATGGATTGGGCCTTCGGCTCTCTCATACGCCTAATGAAGTACTATAGAAAATTGATGCTACTAAGACGTCGAATTTCTCCTAGAGTATAGTATTACCCTTTTTTTTTTTTTTGGGGGCGGGTTACGGTCTGCACACTCCTCGCACCACTCCGTCCGGGGTGACAGAGGGGCGTAAGCACGCACACCCGTAACCCACCCGTGACGTCGCCTTCGTCGTTGGGCCAAATAGTATTACCCTGGACAAGCTGGCACAATTTGGCACACGACGAGCTCATTTTTTTTTTGTACAGCTATGAATATCTACTTTTTTCAGATTAAAAAAATACTATCCTAGCCCTACAAAACTAATAGATGTTGTTTTTTTTAACTTATTGTCGGGTTTCATCACTTATTTCTTAAAAAAAAAAAAAAAAAAAAATAGTATAATTTGTAACGAAACTGAAACGCACTTAAGAAGTTTGATTATTTTAGCACGTAATTATGTGTGACTATCACAAACAGCAACTGATCAGATATATAATATCTACATAGGTACATAAATATTATAAAATTGGGTGTTTTAGCGGGAAATGAAAAGTGTCATATGGTGATTTTGTATTATATTCAATATCTTAGTGTTTTAACGTGTTATATTAAGTAATTTTGATGGCATTTTATGTAATTTAATGCGGCGGAAGTACAGAGGTGTAGTGAATATGATATAACAGTATCTTATACACGTTTTCGTTTTCTACTAAAATTCCTAAAAGATACCTTTACTGTGTGGCTATGGCACTGTTGAAGGCGACGATTTGACTTATTGACAGACGATGACTTCAAATAAAGTTAATACCTTGGCTGCGGCAGGTGAAATCATTATCCTTCATCTGGTGCGGCGGCGTGTCGAAATGTGCCCCCCACAATATTTCTGTCAGTGCGTGGTAGGTCTTTTTCGACCCACCAGCACTAAGTTAGATTAAAATGCTATAACTTTGCGAAAACATGGTGCATACAATTTTTGTACTGATAGAATAACCTTGAAACCAACTTTCTTAGGGTCGATTCGCCCGTCGGGGATAGTATGTCATTAGACGATCTCTCCGGCATCCCGTAAAAGCACGGCATGGACCGCTGTTGGTTTTAGTGGGAATTCCGGCCGCTAACATCTATGGCCGACGAGTACTACCAATTGGCAGTACACATATCTGATGATAAGTAACTATTACTGCTGCCCACGGACCTTTGCAATACCACGAGCACAGCTAGGCTAAGTCCACCCAGAACGTTGGGCTGCAGGTATTCTCGCTCAGCGTACGAAGCTCAACAGCATATTACCACTGCTCAGATGTCGCTTTTCTACAAGACTGTGGTACTACCCCGGACTGACTGGCCCGCGATTGTAGACAGAAAGCTATTAACAGTGTGGCTCTAAAATAAACTAATCAACACAAGCAAACTATCGCACACAATTAGTTTCGAATAAAGTCAAAAAAAGTCCACCAAACTTCGACAAAGAATCACTTACGAGTCTTATCAACAGAACTTACAAGACACTGTGAGCACTTATTGTATAGATTGGGCCCACAATAATAGCTAAATATAAATTTACGCTGTGTGGCGTCACCACACAGCGTAAATTTATATTAACAACATACAAGTAAGAACACAATTCACCACCCTCTATCTAACCTGTGGGTGATCGTACGAGACGACTAAGGGATATAAAACGCATATAACATCTATGCGAGAGAAGGAAAACTCGAAACAAAACCCTAAAGCAACACGTCTGACCAGCGTGGTAAAATAGATCAATTTACCTCCCACTATGGAGGACTCTATGAGGAACTCTATAAAACACACTATAAGTCTTGAAAATATACCTATAGAATATGTGGACTCATACATACATATATTTGGGAAAACAAATCTCTTTTTTAAAACGTAATAATGAATGTGAGGTGGATAGACGAGTCACAGGTGCATGGAAAAAATTTTGGAGTTATAAAGAAATATTAAAAGGTACAATGCCTATAAAAATAAAGAAAAAGTGATGGATTCCTGCTTGCTTCCTTCCATAACATATGCGTGTCAGACATGGAAATTTACCAATGAATTAAAAAGAAAAATTAGATCCTGCCAGCGTGCCATGGAAAGAAGTATTACCAATTCCTCAGCGTGGCTGCGTTCTGATCCTATGGTAGCTTAATAGCTTTTGTTAGTTTTTTTAACTAGTAAATTGCTACAATATAATTAAATCATGAATGCTGTAAAGTGTTACGTTACGAAACGTCGGGAAATTAAAAAACAAATACAACACGATAGAATCCGTAAAAGTAATTTTATTTCAAATGTGTAACACTTGCGTAAACATTAGAAATTATTACAGAATTTACTACTTAAACTTAATAGAAAAACAGTGCAAGTAGCACTGGTGACAACGACTATTATTTGTAGTCGAAATTGGCGGGAACGTGAAAACGTGATACAGGACTCTTATATTATATTCAACATTTTAATGTTTTGTAGTATTTTTTTAGATAATTTTGCTGGGATTTATGTCAGGGAACGTCCATTAACGTCTTTCACGTGATCTTTTTTTTAGCATTTTATAATGTGGGTGCCCAATAAGAGCTTTGTATCGTCCTCGGCCAACTCCATCGATGCCGTCTAGTCAACAATTACATTCCCAAAGAGAATTGACGTCCGACAGGCGGCTGGTCATAAAACTATTGCCGATAACTTTTGCAACATCTAGGATGGAATAAGAGTACATATTGCCGGTCCCAAGCAATTGAGATAAGAATAAAATAATACACACATACATACATACATATCATCACGCCATATCAGAGAGTAGGCAGAGAGAACAGAGTGCCAGAGAACTCTCATAATTCACTCGCTTCCTCAACATTCATAATTCTCTTCATACACGCTCGTTGGTTTCGGAGACTCTTGACTCCACCTTCCTTCAGTACATGACCGATCTGGTCTAGGTAGGTTAGTCTCGGTCTCCCTCGGTACCTACATCATTCCACTTTCGCATTGTATATTTTCTTAACCAGACGTTCGTTCGGCATTCTTTCCACATGTCCGAACCATAATAAGAACAGAATAATAATGCTCAAATTACTGAAATTTAGCATTTAATATGCTTAATTATTTATAAAAACCCGATTACGAAGAGAAAAATGTGAATACGAAATCGTGCTGCCACTACATTGGGTAGATGGCGCACGTCACCTTAAAGACGTAAATATGATACGAAGCGAGATTTGAATGTCCTACAATAGTTCACGGTGGTGTAGTGGCAGCACGATTGGGCCGGACTCCCAATAGGTGCGGGTTCGAATCCCGCTTGTGACATAATTTTACGCTTCGTAATCGGGTTTTTATAAAGAATAATAATGACTGATATTTTTAGTGAAATAGGCCGAAAGCTTAACATTAACCGAATCCTAACGCTGATATTCAGCTATAACTTACCATTGTCAGTATGACATGTTAACAACAACATGATTGATAACTGTAAAATAATGTCTTTATTGCCATATATGACAGCAAATTGGCATCATAATTTGCCACGTTACTGGCATTCAATTGCACTCAAGGATTACTACCAGATACTTATGGACATCCGTGTGGTGACGGAGTAAGAATATAATTATTCACCACCCCCTATTTTACCCTTGGATGATCGTAAAGACGACTAAGGGATATAAAACGCATATAACATCCCTGACTAGAAAAAAAGTATGGTTCAACCAGATCATGTATCTGGACCCGATCAGGATAGAATGAGGCATGCCGGATCCGACAAGCCCTATCAGGACCAGGTCTGGTCCTGATCAGGATAGCCTGATGTGAAATAACATCCAGTATCGTAAGGCATACCGGATCAGGACCAGATCAGGACCAAATAAGGATAGCCTGATGTGAAATATCATTAAGTATGGTAAGGCATACCGGATCAGGACCAGATCAGGACCAAATAATAAGCCTGATGTGAAATATCATCAAGTATAGTAAGGCATACCGGATCAGGACCAGGTCAGGACCAAATAAGGATAGCTTGATGTGAAATATCATCAAGTATGGTAAGGCATTCCGGATCAGGACCAGATCAGAACCAAATAAGGATAGCCTGATGCGAAATATCATCAAGTATGGTAAGGCATTCCGGATCAGGACCAGGTCTATACCAAATAAGGACAGCCTGATGTAAAATATAATCAAGTATATGGTAAGGCATGTAGTATATCAGGACCAGAAACAGTTTTCGTAAAGCAAAAAAATATCTATCAAAATTCAAAAAGTATCATATCATGATTGTCATATTTATGCCACGGTGTAAATTGTATTTGCATCAGAGGAGATTAATCTGAAATCTTTAATTAATCATTAGTATTTATTAATAATCATCATGATCATCATCATCACAGCCCATAAACGTCCCACTGCTGGGCCTGGGCCTCCTCCAATGGGCGTGAAATTAACCTACTATACCGCGCTGGTCAGACGTGTTGGTATAGGGTTTTGTTTCGAGTCTTCCTTCTCTCGCATAGATGTTATATACGTTTTATATCCCTTAGTCGTCTCGTACGATCACCCACGGGTAAGATATGGGCTGGTGAATAGTATTCTTACTCCGTCGCCACACGAAAAATATTAATAATAATAATGTTTAATTAATAATATAAAAATAATTTTATTTAAAGTAAAAAAGAAAAATAAATAATAGGTACATTTGAAAACATAGATAGAAATAAATATAATAATATTGTAACAACCATTCTAACATTTAATGTTTTGGATCATAATAAATTGATGGCGGTAGTAAAATGACGTCATTATCTGAATCGCGGTGTTTAGATTCTCCGAAGCGTAATGACATCGCCTAATATTAAGTTAGTTGTTATCGAATCAGATCAAAACAGATAGATCAGGTCATGAATGAGAAATTCAGGCGACAGTTGAAGTCGTTAGCATCTGGTGGTTGCGCCCTAATTAGAACGGCTCACCGGGACTCTATGATAAGAATATAGCATTGCATTCGCTGCCTACGTCATATATTAATTTATATTTTTATCTATTAAACATGTTCTTTAAGATATTCATGTTTTTTAAAAGGACCGGACTGGGCATACTCGTTTTGGATCAGGCAAGATATATAACGCAGATGATTGATATGGTTCTGTAAAATTTCATCCGGACCCGATCAGGAATGCCTGATCTGGACCCGATAAGGTTTTCCTGATCGGGTCCAGATATATCTTCTGCGTTATATACCTTATCTGGTCCAGATCGAGCATGCCCGGTCCGGTCCTGCTAAGGAAGACGAAAAAATTTCTAGTCGGGTCTATGCAAGAAAAGGAAAACTCGAAACAAAACCCTATACCAACACGTCTGACCAGCGCGGTATAGTAGGTTAATTTCCCTCCAATTACGGAGGAGGCCCGAGCCCAACAGTGGAACATATATGGGCTGTGATGATGATGATGATGATGACTGATGGACATGGCTGATTTCAGAAAGGTAATGCTAAACTGTGATAAAATATTATGTGCAGTATATCACCATATATAAAATGGGGAAAATATATAAGGCTAGCTGTTTCGAAAGTCTTATCACCATCATCATCGCAGCTCATATACGTCCCGCTGTTGTGTTCCCTTAGCAGGCTTTTATTCTTGATCTGTCATCAAAGGGGAAACTTTTAATATCTATCATATTCTTAGGGATACGCACCCCAAAAGGAAAAAAAACGGGACCCTTATAGACCCTTTTTCTCAGGTACGCGTGGAAGTATTAAGCTGAAATTCATATCAAATACTCAGGTCTAATGTACTCAGGTATATGTCCACTATTGCGCTCAAGCCTCCTCCGTAATGGGAGGGAAATTGACTTACTATACCATACTTTTTCTACATGTTGATATAGGGTTTTATTTCGAGTTCTCAATGTTATATGCGTTTTATATATCCCTTATTTATCTCTTACGATCACCCACGGGTAAGGCATGGGGTGGTGAATTGTATTTTTACTCCGTCACCATACGGATAGCCACTTTCTATTCTTCATTTATTATTATGTATGATGTATTTACTTATATATTCTATATCTTTAGTTGTAAAAGAAATTGTAATTGAAACAATAAGCATTATATAATAAGATACGTATTGTATACGTATCTAATCTTAAATCACTTGAAAATAAATTATTTATTTACCATTTTTTTTTTTCTTTTTTTTTATTAATTTAATCTCTTGGCGTGCCTTGTAGATGATGTCAATAATGAAAGTTTTGTTTTTACATTTTAGTTTAAGAGTCCCTTCTTTAAATTTATTTAATAACCTAAATTTTCACATTTAGCTATATAAAATTTATATAGTATTAATTTTTTTTTACGAAAACTAATATTCTTTTTATTTTTTTTCTTTTTGACAAATTATTCTTTCAATAGTTTCAAGGGATACTTAAATTTGAAGATATGAAAAAAAAATATAAATTATTTTGTTTTTAATTTGCTACGACAAACAATCCACGTCACGATTCAGTACTTCTCTAGCTCACGACCATGCCAAAACGCAAATTGCATTGCTTATAAAATACATACATACATAGCCTCACGCCTGTTTCCCAGAGGAGTAGGCAGAGACTACGGATTGCCACAAACCACGATCCTGACATACCTCCATCGCTTCATTCACACTCATCACAGTCTTCATGCACGCTCTACGAATACGCGTACTCTTAATCTGACCTTTCACTATATTGCTCATAAAATACTTAATTATTTTCATTTAAATAACATTCTTGTATTATATTTTAATTCAAAAACGATTGTTAGCAATTACAATTTATGATTATAAAATGCTAACTAAAGAGACCTTATTTTTTGAGAGTAGTAGTTTGTAACATACCTATTTAAGTCCTAATATGAAATTTTATTGAATTTAGATGTTCGATTTTTGATATCACTAGAAAGCAGCAGATAACAGGAGGATCGTTTTATAGAACATAAAACATAAAAAATTAGCTACCAAAAGTTCCTTATAACAATAAAGGTTAGCAAACGGCTGCTGAACAATATACTATGTTAGTTGAATCAGGCGCTATAGACAACAAACTTCAACCATCTTTCGACAGTGAAACACCTACGAACTCAGAGGCCCGTGGTTTTGTATTAATGATGCAAATTGAACCAAGTTATGCCAAATATACCAACTGCATAAAACTGATTTCAAGAAAATTACATTTTAAGTTAGAATTTTAATTACTCTGTACTCATGGTTCAACTACTGTAGTTATTTATTGTTATTAATTTGTAAAATGAAACTAAAAGTTGGTTTTGTTTTGCTGAGACATAGTATACCAAATTCTGATCAGTTTGGTGTCAATAACTGTTTTTTTTGTATAGTATGTGGGTTGGTACATTTTGGCATAATTAGTATCAATTGTTTTGTCTAATTGACTGCACAGATGGTCAAGCAGTCCAATTACCAAGCTCTCGTACTTGTGGTATGAGTTTGATCCCCAGTTAGGATAATAAATTTCACAATCCACAAATGATTTTAGTAGTGGTACGACCATGCTGTTGACAGTTTTCTGTCTACAGCCGCGAGCCGGTCCGTCCGGGGTAGTACCTCACTCTCGCGGAAGATCGACGTCTGAGGAATGGCAATGTGCTATTGTGCTTCGTTCGGTGAGCGAGAGAGCCGGAAATCTGAGTGAGTTTAGGGTTTATATCGGTAGGTAGCGGCCTAGCTATACTCTTGGTATTGCAAATGTCCCAGGGACACTTACCATCAGGTGTGCTGCTTGCTCGTTTGCCACCAAAAGCAATAAATAAAAAGAAAATGACTTTAAGCCTGACTGTAATTTGTGGCCGTCAATTATATATTTATCAAGTCTTTAATAGTATTAATTAACGTTATTTACATATACTATATTACCTATAGGTCATCATTACCCTGCTCTTATCCCAATTACTTGGGGTAGACGCAATATGTCCTTTTCTTCCACTCAATCCTATCCGATGTCATCTCTGCGTTCACTCCCTTTCTATTCACATCATGCTTCACGCAATCCATCCATCTTTTCTTCGGTCTTTCCTTACCCCTAAAGCCTTCAACATTCATACTTAAAACTCTGCTCCCAACATTACATTCATCCCGTCTCATCACATGTCCATACCAAGTCAGGCGTTCACTTTTCAACTTTGCCGTCACTGGCGCCACTTTCAGACTTCCTCTTATATACTCATTTCTTACCTTATCCATTCTCGTCAGGCCACACATCCATCTTAACATTCGCATCTCTGCTACATGCAGCCGTCTCTCATCCGTCGCTTTTGTAGCCCAACATGCTGACTCATACAATACCGCAGGCCTTATTAAGGTTTTGTATATTTTACTTTTCAATTTTAAGGATACTTGAGTGTCACATATGGTACCTGTGACCTGCCGCCATTTCATCAATCCCGCGTCAATTCTGTGCTTCACCGCACCATCCAAGTCGCCATTGCTTTGGATAAGCGAACCGAGGTATAGAAAGTTGGAGCATACTGGTATAGGTACTCTATCTAGAGATATGGATGTAAGATTGGAGAGACCGCCGAAATCGCAGAACATGCACTCTGTTTTTGTTCTGCTGATTTTCAAGCCAACGTTCTCCAATCTACAGCGCCATTTTTCCAGCATGCTTTGTACCTCAAGCCCATCTTCTCCGATAAGAACAACGTCGTCAGCGAAAAGCATGCACCAGGGTGCCTCTTCCTGTATCTCCGATGTTAAGGCATCCATTATCAACAGGAAGAGGTAAGGACTTAACGCCGACCCTTGATGCAGGCCCACCCCAACACTGAACTCATCGGAGTTTCCAACAGCTGATCTTATGTACGACCTACATCGCCGGTACATAGCACAGACAAACCTTATATACTTCACAGGTACACTTTTCTCTTTCAGTGCCCACCACAAAACTGTTCTTGGTATTCTGTCGTATGCCTTCTCGAGGTCAACGAATACCATATGCAAGTTTTTGTGTGCACTACGAAATTTTTCACATAGTTGACGCAGTGCAAATATGGCATCCGTTGTCCCACGACCCGGCATAAAACCGAACTGGTTTTGGATGAACTCACTTTCCTCTCGCAGTCTCTTCTCGATTACTTTTTCCCACACTTTCATACTATGTGACATGAGCTTTATTCCCCTATAATTGCCACAGTCTTGAACATCCCCTTTATTTTTAAAAATGGGCACTAACGTGCTATTGCACCACTCGTCGGGGATTTCTTCTTCCTGCAGCAACTTATTGAAGAACAAAGTCAGCCACTCATAACCACGCACTCCTAAAATCTTCCACACTTCAACTGGTATACCATCCGGCCCTACAGATTTCCCATTTTTCATACTAATCACTGCCTTTTTTACTTCATATAACGTAATTTCATTCACTAGGCCGGAGTTTTCTGATTTATCTTTCAAATCTCCACTCCATGCATTCTCTTCGTTCATTAGTCTTTAAAAATACACCTTCCAACGCTCTTGTATTTCCTCATCTTTCATCAGAACCTTGCCCGCTTAATCTTTTATATTCTTTACATGCTTAATATCTCTCGCTCGTTCTTCCCGTGCTTTTGTAATGCGATACAGCGCTTTTTGCCCTTGAGGCCCATTTAAAGAGTTATATATGGCCCTTTCTTGGGCCTGAGCCCTCGCCGTAGCTGTCGCCCTTTTAGCCTTTTTCTTGCATTCTTTGTATTCGCTCTTTATCACTTTCTTCACACTTTCATTATCCTCTTTCTGCCACTTCTTAAATATATTTTTCTTTTTTTTCAATACCTGTTGCACATCTTGATTCCACCATCACGTATCCCTATCAATTACACCTTTTCCTTTCGTTTTTCCTAAAATTACTCTAGCTGTATTTCTAATACAGCTAGCCATTTCATTCCAACATACATTCACAGATTTGTCTTCATATCATTCATTCCACTCATTTGTTCTATCACACTTTGTATAAATCTACTTGCATACTCTTTCTTCTCAAGCATGCCCCATTTTAACCTAGGAGGGGGCCGGTTTTTGGTCTTAAGTGAGCGTATTTTTACCTCAGTATCTAACACTAACAGTCTGTGCTGCGATACAAGTGCTTCACCCGGCACCACCTTACAGTTCCTCACACAGCCCAACTTACTTCTCTTAACAAGAAAGTAATCAAGCTGTGTGGAGTAGTTGCTACTTTTATAAGTGATGAGATGTTCATCACTTTTCCGAAACCATGTATTAGCAATGGCCAGGTCAAGTGATGAAGCTACTTGGAGCAACGCCTCACCACCAGCATTACGATTGCCGTATCCCCAACCTCCATGCACTCTTTCATAGTTATCATTTGCAGCTCCTACATGTCCATTAAAATCACCTCCTATACATATCTCTTCACTATCTGGAATCCCTATCATAACTGCATTAAAATCCTCCCAAAACTTTTCTTTCTCCTCATCCTTACATCCGGCTTGGGGTGCATACGCGCTAATAACATTCAGAATCATACTCTCCCAAACTATTTTCACAACTATTAATCTATCATTTCTCCTTGTTACGTTCGTCACACATTCTTTCAAATTCCCATCTAATACTACACCTACACCGTTTCTTTTTCCATCACTACCACTGTAGTAAAACTTGTATCCTTCTCCAATTTCTCTAGCTCTAGTTCCCTTCCATTTCGTTTCTTGCAAACATGCAACATTTATTCTTCTCCTTTTTAACAAATCCGTCAACTCCCTTCCCCTTCCAGTCATCGTTCCAACATTCCAACTCGCATACCGCAATCTTACCTCTTTCGTACTGAGGGCTTGCTTCTTACGTCGCACCCGCCCGTGATGCTGTTCCTGCGCGTCGCCTGCGGGGTACGCCCTAGCCCTGTCATTATCTTTCATAACATGGTACATATTGCAAAAGGTTTCAGCAATAATTTTTATGACCGGCCGCCTGCCTGACGTCAACCCTCCATGGGAATGTAGTCGCTGACCTGACGGCATCAGATGATGTTGGCCCAGGTCAAAGTAAGCTTTTAGTCGTCTTTTACGACACCCACAAGCAAAGCTAGGGTTGGTTGTATTCGAAGCCGCCACCACACAGCATACTATATTACCTATAGGTATTGGAAATAATATACCTTTTGAATAATGAAAGAATTCTTCCATAATTACTGTAACATACTCTTAAAAAGTTCAAGAGAATGTATGTAAAATAAAATTAAAAACATCTTATAATTAGTTAAAACCAAAGTTACAATATCTAATAATCTTTAAAATAAAAGTGCGTTACAGTCTCTGTTTTTCTACTGTTAAGAATAATACGTTTTTAGTATAGTCATAGATACTTTTTAGGGTTCTGTACTCGAAGGGTCAAACAGGACCCTATTGCTAAGACTCCGCTCTCCATCCATCTGTCTCTCACCAGGCTGTATCTCATGAACCGTAATAGTTAGACAGTTGAAATTTTTGCATTTCGCAGTTGATGTATTTTTGTTGCCGCTATAACCAAAAATATTAAAAACAGAATAAATTTGAAGGGACTCCCATACAAAAAACGTGATTTTCTTTGCCGTTTTTATAGATAATAATACGGAACCCTCCGTGCGCGAGTCTGCCTCACAATTGGCCAGTTTTTTTGTAAATTTAATACAACATTATCTATCTAATTACTTTTTGACTAGTCAAACAACGAGCCATATTTTAATATAGTGTATCCACGCGGACGAAGTCTGGATGGTCTGAATATATATATATATATATATATATATGTATGTATATTTGTATATGTATATACCATAGCAACACAAAGTAACTAAAACTTACAGGTAATTAATTCTAACGTTTTGTATCATGCGGGTTACAGGTGAAAATGTGGTAAAAAATTTATTAGAGCACTTAATATTTTTGATTATATAAGGTTGTCGAGTTATTGCCGTTCGTTGACAGAGTAAGAATATAATTCAGCAGCCTCTTTCAAAGCTTTTTTATTTTTTTTTTTATTTTATTGGTGGGCTATGGGTGCGTCTCGCCCCGCCGAATCGGTCCGGGGTGACGGAAAAGGCAGCGCGTGACCCCATAGACCCACCGTAAAACCTTCTCTCTTCGCCGTGCGAGCGGACCACCGGTACTCGATTTTAACTTCGGTGGCCAGCCTCTTTCAAAGCTGTGGATGTCGTAAAAGATGACTGAGGAATATAATATGCAAATGATATCTACGTAAGAGAAAGAAAATTCAAATTGTTTTAATTTTATAACAACTCATCTGACCAGCTACTGGTATAGTAAGTTAAACTTCTTTCCATAAAGGAAAGACCCAATAAGGAGGAGGCCCGAGTCAAACACCTTAAATACGTTCCACTCCTGGGACGTATTATAGATAGCTGCTATCCTTCTGGTGAGACCCTCAGTCCATTTTTACGACTCTCACGAGCAAGTAAGGGGAGACGACAATTGTATTCTCTTCCCTTCACCACACAGGTAATACATTGATTTTAAATAGGTGTCTTCCAGGTGATTCTTAAAAAATAAGGAATTGGTATGTGATGGCGTTATCTTGTATTTAAACAGTCATTACACAGCCCTGTTTTCTAAATATTACGTTATGCAAAAAAAAACTAGTGATAAAACAAATATTTACGCGGTGGAAATTCACATTTAGCCAACTTGTAACAACTTATTTCAAGCACGGCGCCCGTATTTTTATATCATTAATTTGTTGTGTGAAAAATATTCGTTTACTTTACAATGTCATGCTTAATTTTGTTAAAAGTATTAATTCTGTCGTGTGTTTTCGGAGAAAAATTAGATCAGGATTTATTTCCAGATGAATGTGAGTTTTATTTTCAACCTATTTGTTTTTATCATCCAATAGTTATTGGATGACCAGCATATAGTTAATCATAACTGAGCAGTATGCTGTTCTGTTCCGTTAACTTCTACAATATGTATTGCGGTTGCTTTCTGACTTATAACCGGACCTCTGCCATCTTGTTTTATTCTATCCTACTGTTGTTTTTAACAGTCTGGTTGTATCCTGTCTAATCATATATTAAATAATTGCATAGAAACTTATAAAGGTACATATGTCATCTCTCTACCCATCGAGCGGGCTATCGATAATAATTCTTTGACTACGTTGACCCATTTATCTGGTCACCCTTTCGGGGCCCTTTTTTTTTTTTTTTTTTATTGGTGGGCTATGGGTGCGTCTCGCCCCGCTGAATCGGTCCGGGGTGACGGAAAGGCGGCGCGTGACCCCATAGACCCACCGTAAAACCTTCTATCTTCGCCGTGCGAGCGGACCACCGGTACTCGATTTTAACTTCGGTGGCCCGCCCGGCGGTTTACCCTCGCGGGTTCCTCTCGTCGACGCCCCGACAGATTTCGCCGTCGGGGCGTCGCCCTCACGCGGTGGCCTCACGTCGGGTGACCGGACAATTCCCCGGTCCGATCACCCGAGGCCTCGGTTAGGGCGGCATCAGGCGCAGGTATTCGCGCCTGCGCCGCCCCGGCCGCTGACGGCGGCCCGGGTCGCGGGATTCCTCCCGGACTCGTTCCGCCGCCTCCTTCTGCGAGATGACAGCCTCGCAGAAGGCGGCGACCGCGTCCCAGTTCCTGACGCTGTCGACCATCGCTCTCGCGACAGCCGGCAGCGTCAGGTCGGCACCGATAACAGCGACGAGGTCACGGCGTTGCCGGTCAAAGCCCGGACACGCCTCCAGCGTGTGTTGCGCCGTGTCCTCGTCACTGCTGCAATGGTGGCAGAACGAAGTCCACTCCCTTTGCGCGACCGTGTGCAGGTAAAAGCCGAAGCATCCGTGCCCCGACAACACCTGCACCAGTCGAAAGGAGAGGACTCCGTGCCGCCGCTCCATCCACTCCATCAATACGGGCCGGAGAGCCTCGACGGTGACGACACCGTGTCTAGGCCTCTCCAACCGCGTAGCCCAACGGGCGATGACGTCTCGGCGGGCGTCCTCGCGCCAGGTGGCTATCTCGCTCAGCGATGGGGAGCCACCTTCGTCGCGCAGTGAGGTCACCCGCCGGTAGAGGTCGGAGAGCATCTCCGCCTCTAGGTCCCACGGGGGTGTCCCGGCCAGCAGGCATGCCGCCTCGGTCGATACCGTGCGGTACCCGCGAATGGCTCTGACTGCCATGACTCTCTGGGGTCTCCACAGAACAGCCCTGAGCTGGGCGTTCAGAGCCCTCGCCCACACGGGTGCGCCGTACATGGCCATAGAACGGATCACCCCCGCATACAGCCGTCGGCCCTCGAAGCTGGGTCCGCCCACGTTCGGCATGAGCTGCGAAAGGGCGGACGCCGCGCCGACCAGCCGGGGAGCAATTCGGCGAAAATGCTCCCGGAACCACCATCGCCCGTCGAGCACCAGACCCAAGTACTTCATATGGGCCTGGATGCTGATGTGGACGGAGTTGACGACTAGCGAGACGCTGATTGGCGGCCTTACGCGTGGCCCATGGAACAATAGGGCCTCCGTCTTATTTAGGGCCACCCTGAGCCCCAGCGCCTCGATTCGCCCGACCATCTCCTCGGTGCCGAGAGTGGCCAGGCTCGCCGCCTCTTCGAGTGTCCTGCCCCGGGCTGTGACGAGCGTATCGTCAGCGTAGCATATCACGCTCAGCCCGGGGGGGAGACTCCCTCTCAACGCCCAGTCGTACCCGATGTCCCACAGAGTCGGCCCCAGAACCGACCCCTGTGGAACGCCGCACGACATGGACGTCCGCACAATGTCCCCTGCGGGACTCGCGCAGAGGACACTGCGCCCCTCCAAATAGTCCGCCACCAGCCGCCTCAGGTACAAGGGCACCCCATGAAATCGGAGCGCCTCCCTGATGCAGCTGAATGGCAGACTATTGAATGCGTTGGCGATGTCCAGCGACACCGCCAACAGCACTCCCCCGCCGGTGACAGCCTCCGCGGCCGTCTGCCTCAGTCGTAGCAGAGCCCCGATGGTCGAACGCCCCCTTCTAAAACCGAATTGAGCGTCCGACAGATCGGGTCCCACCTCCTCCAGGTGCTGGACGATGCGGGCAGCGAGGATGCGCTCCAGCAGCTTACCCACATCGTCGAGGAGCACGATGGGCCTGTAGGCCGACGGCGAATCCGGGGGCCGTCCCGGCTTTGGCAGGAGAACCAACCTCCCCTCCTTCCAGCACTCAGGGAACCGTCCAGACGCCAAACAGGCGTTGTACAGCTGCCTGAGGCGAGGCTCTAGGTGCTCGAGGAGCGACGTCAGCACCCGGACTGGTATTCCGTCCGGGCCGGGGGCCGTGGTCGCGGAACGAATCCGCGCCACAGCTGCTCCCACTTCCGTCTCCGTCACGGGCGGAACACTCTCGTCGTCAGCCTCCCGGTCTTGTTCTGGCGAGGCCATGATCGGGGGCGTGTGTTCCGACTGCCGTGGAAACAGCTCCTCGACCACCCTACAGAGGAAGTCGGGCTGGAGGGTCTCGGTGAGGGGGGGGCCCTGCGCGCGAAGCTTGTTCAGCGACGCGCGATACGGGCGACCCCAGAGGTCACGGTCGAGACCGTCCAGCATCTCCTGCCAACTCGCACCCTTGGCGGCTCGGATGGCCAGCCGAAAGGCCGTCCGCGCATCACGGTACGCCTCGTACAGCTGGCCCTCCCGCTCAACGTCGCGGTGACGCCGCCGGCTGCGGGTGTAGGACCTTCGGGCTCTGATACATGCCGCACGAAGGTCCGCCAATCTTGGGGACCACCAGTAGACCCCCTGCCTCGGAGGTAGACGCCGCCGCACTCTGGGCATGGCCGCATCGCAGATCTGCGTTAACGCACTGCGAATGCGGACAGCCTCGGCGTCCACCCCGTCCGCTGGGGGCGGTGAGGACAGCCACGTGTGAACGATGGCCGCCTCCGCCAGTAGGTCCCTGTCAAGACGACCCACAGCCCACCGCGGAAACGCGGGAGCTCCGTCCGCCCTGTGACCCCTACCGGGGTCCCGGAGAGGGGAGACCTCCATCCGGATGTACCGGTGGTCCGATAGGGTCTCCGCCTCCTCCAGGACACTCCAGTTCCTCACCCGTGGTGCGACAGCGGGGCTAGCGAACGACAAGTCCACTATCGACCCGCCCTGCTGCCGCACACACGTGTTCACTAAGCCCCTGTTAAGAACACAGAGGCCCAGTGAAGCCGCCCACTCGATGACCGCCCGCCCGCGGTCGTCCGTCATAGGGGACCCCCACGCCGTGGATTTGGCGTTGAAGTCCCCCAGAACCAGGACGAGACCCGGTGTCAGTCGCCGTATCGAGGCCTCCAGGTTGGTGAGGGAGGCCCCGAAATCGTCCATTCTCCTGGTAGGGGAGAGGTATACGCTGTAGAGCGTGACCCCTCCCCACTCCGCCGCGACAAATTCCTCGCCCCTATCCAAAAGAGACAAGGACGGGAAGTGCCGCTGCGTTGAGACGACGATTGCCGCAGTTCCGTTTCGGCTGACCACCCAATTGGGGCGATCAGGCACGCAGTACGGTTCCGCGACTACGGCTGCACCAATCGACCACTCCGCCATGGATTGCAGGAGTAAATCCTGCGCACCGGCGGAGTGGTTGGTGTTGGCTTGCAAGAGGTGGTGCATGGATGGTGTAGCCATTAACGGGCTGTATCCATGACCTCCCCCTCGCCGGCGGGCGATCGGACCGCGCTAGGAGCGGGAGCGGCCGTGGTCGGAGGGTCGCCCCGCCCCTTTGGGGCCGAAGCTGGAGGTTTGCACGCCCCAGAGCCCATGCGGTGCTTGGCGGGCTTATTGCCCGCCGCACACGCGGGGCAGTGGGGTGGGGCGGCGCAAGATGCCGCCACGTGCCCGGTTTGACCGCAGCGGAAACACAGTCCGCCGCAGTCGAAGCAATTAGTGCACGTCGGTCGAGTATGTCCAACCGCCATGCACTTATAGCACCTCGCAGGCCGGTGCTCAAGCACGGTCACCCGCGCCGAGCTCCAGCCCACGAGGAGCCTGCCTGAGCCGGCCAGTTGCCTGACCGACTCCACCGGGCACTGCGCCCAGGCGGCACCTACGCCGCCCGGACCGGGGCGGATGACACCAACCCGGACGGTGTCTATGGGACACCCGGTTCTCGAGGCAATAGCCTCCCGGATGTCTTCCACCGTCACGGAGTCGTCCAGACCCGCGATGCGCATTTCGGCGCACTTGACGGGCCTGGCGATCCTGATGCCACCCTCCTCGGCAAACAAACCTCGCAGCTTGTCAGCTACGCTGTCGGCCATCTTGGAGCCCTCGGCCCCGGGGAACTCGAGGATTCGAGCCCCTGTCCGGCCCTTGCGGGTCCTGGCTTCGACGCCTCCAATATCGGAGACGTCTAGCTCCCGCCGGGCCTTCCTCAAGACGGCCTCGTAGCTGAGGCCCTTCTCAGCCGCCTCAGGCAGCACAGTGATCACCACTGCGGCTGTCTTCGGCGACTTGAGCCCCTTGCGCGGCCTCTTCTTTTTACCGGCTCCTGCCTGTGGAGCGGGAGCGGGGACCTCAGCGGCGCGCTTGGCCTCCGCTCTCCTTCTCTGACCGCGACTCTTCCGGTCGCGCTCGGCCACCTGCCAACCCTCGGGCGCAGCAGGCGCGACAGGCGCGGAAGGCGCAGTCGTTGACGCGCTAGTCGTCGCCGGCGGTGTTGTTGCCGACGATGGCTGCGGTCCGGCAGGAGCCGGTACCGTCCTCTTCCTAGGTTTCGGCGCGGGCCCCTTGGGCTTGGGCGCACCCGCGGCCGCGGCGTAGCTGCCACCCACGCGGCCACCCTGACAAGGCAGCGGGGCGGGGGCTGATGCCACATGCGACCGCTTGTCCGCGGCGAGAGGCGGCCGAGCACGTGGTTCTGGAGGCAACCTTGCCTCCAGAACGGCCACGCGCGCATCGACGAGTTTCCCGACTGCGTCGATGATTTGGCGCAGGGCCTCGTCCGGTAAGCCTCCCACCGCAAGTATCGGGGTCGGCTGGGCGTCTTCGGGGGCCCGTTCCGCGGCGCCTGGCGGCTTTGGCGCCGCAGGGACGCCAGCCGGCGGCATGCGGTCCGCAGCGAGAGGCGTCATCCTCACCACGGGGACCCGTTTCGCCGCGGCGACCGCGCCAGCGTCAGCCGGCGACGCGCGCTTCACAGCGGCAGGCGTCTTTCTCGCTGCGGGGACGGGTGTCACGGTGACGCCAGTGCCCAGCGTCGTCGGCACCGCAGCGCGAGGCGGCTTTGGCGCTGCAGCGGCCGCTGAGTGGCCGGCCTTGGCCGGTGGCGCAACTGGCGCAGGCGGCGCGAGCAGCGCCATTTGCGCCTTTAGGTCGGCCACGTCCTTCAATAACTGGCGGTTTGCCCGCCGCATCCCCGCCAGCATGTCCCCCAACTGCCGGTTCCGGGTCCGTATGGCCGACATCTCGCCATTAAGGCGGGCATTTTCGGCCCGCAGGTCGGGGGGGTCGCCATTGGCGCGGGCAGCGACCACCGCCGCCCTTTCTTCTTCCGAGGCCCCTCGCCCTCTTCGGGAAGCCGGCACCTTAGGTGGGGGCATGCTGGCCACGCTCCCCTCCGAGTCGGCACCCGAGCTGCCACCCTTACTTAGGCGGCGCTTCCTCACCTGCGAGGGGAGGGCCTTCTCCTTGGTCGTCAGCGTTGTCGCTGTCGCCGCCGGGCTCTTTGCCACAAGACGCGCTGACGACCTGGCGGGGGCTTCAACAGCCGGCCCGCTATCCTTCTCGGACGGCCCTGCGGGAATGTCACCGCCCTCGTCCATTTTGGCGGTAGAACCGCCACCCCCATCTTCCCCGGACGGCTCTGCGACATCGCTGTCGCCCTCGTCCGTCGACGGCTCCGTTTCGGCTCTACCGCCGTCCTTCCTCGCTTCTGCGGCGGCAGCCTTTCTGCGCGCTCGCCGCTCCTCCAATCGCCGTTTGAAGCTGGAGGTCTTCCCCCGGCTCCTCCTGGGCGACCTCCGCTTCGGTGTTGTTTGGGCCTCCATGTGCTGTGCCGGACCCTCGGCGGACGCCTCGAGTCCCGAGGACGAGGCGTCGTTTTGGTCAGTTTTGCGTTGGCATGACTGGGCCTTGAGGTGGGAATCATCATGATCCCCATCGTAAATATTGTTGTTTTTAAAAAGTTCCATGATAAAACCCACGAGTGTGGGAGAAACTATGACGTCGACCCGGGCAGAGATCCCTGTACCCGGGCAAGCCTACATTTACCAACCAGGGGGGCAGCCGGTACCCTGGCTGGAGCGTGCTAAGAACAGAACAACCCATCTGCCATGCATCTTCTCGCCGCACGCCAAAACTTAAGATTATGGGTGATTTCCGAATTCGAATGTACATTCGAAATTCTTTATAGAGGTTGTCTTCCTCGCGGTCCGGGCGGTTAAGCCAAGACCCTCGTTCCTGAAACTAAGACAAGCAAAGAATCAGGTTTACGATTTGACGACGGTGGCGGTGGAACATGCCTGCCCAGCCCTCAAACGAATGAGTGACTGAGCCCGTCGCGGATTCGCGTCCGGTCACCTTCTACGGATAGAAGGCTAGGAGCGAAGCGCCAGATATTCGCTACGGACGACAGTACAACAGAAGAACTGGGGACCGCCGTCCGCACCCAGGGTACACCGCGTGGAGGTTTCTGACATCGTACCCCCCTTTCGGGGCCCTAGCCTTTTTACCGTTGTAGTAACGGCGTGGTGTAGTTGGTAAATTTTTCCTACGGTTGTAAGAGAGATTTGCGCCCAGTAGCGGGAGTTATATAGGCTGATAGGGAGAAGGGAAAATAGGTGCAGTTAGTGTAAATATACGATTCATAATCTTAAATGAAACTGATAACATACCAATTGTAAAACAGTTGTAAAATAACCCGTGCTCTTTCAAGACGTTTTTTTTAAGAGCGGTTGTTAAAAATGTTTTATTTTTCGTTTTTAATATTTGGAATATTGTTTCAAAATGTTATAGCTATGTCAAGTTCTAAAGCTTTAGAAGGATATCCAGCTGGTTATTTGCCTGATTGTGAGTTCATGTTTTACCTATATTTGTTTTAGTCCTATTTAGAAGAATCCTTAATTTTTGGCAAGCGTTTCGTAAAAGGGGGATATGGTTACGGATATGGTACATTGGATTCTTAACTCATCATCTCCCGGGAAGAACAAGTAGAATAATAAATATTAATGTACATGCCCACATTCGTTTTCTAATAATATAAAAAAAAATATTACGTATTTTCTTAATTTAATTAATTTTTAAATATGTTTTTACGAACTTCTCGTTGATTGAATTCATATTGATTCATTTACAAGTGTGCAATTAAAATAATAGTAGGTATCACTTTCTCCATATAAGATTACGTCATTATTTGATTCAGTTTATATAGGTCCCACTGCTAGGCTCAAGGCTCGTCTATAATAAGAGTGCAATTGACCAAGATACTATTCTGGTCACATCGTCTTTGTATAGAACTTCATTTCGAGTTCTCGTTCTTATGCATAGATGACATCTGAATATCATATCTCTTAGTATTTTACAAAACCCACGGGTAAGATAGGGTGTGGTGTATTGTATTCTTACTCCATCACTAAACGGCAAGCATCATTAGTAGGTACGTTGTAACCTTTGAACTTCGATTTGTTATTCTAGTTTTTTTAATAATGGTTTCTGATATTTACGCGAGTATTATACATTTGAAATTTAATTATTTATATGAATTATTCTATCGCATTGGTATTCAATTTTTCGACGTTTTCGATGTCCTCCCGTGACCGTGAACGCTGTAAAGTGTTCGAAACGAAAGATTTCAAATCAAATACAAACGCGATAGAATTTGTAAAAATAGTTTTATTTCAAATAGTTTCTTAATATTTCTTTTTATTTTATATATCTACTTATTGTAAATGTTATCATCATCAGCATCTTAAATCATATACTGCTGGGCTATATTGCTACTTCACAATAGGAGGGCAATTACCTTACCTTACATCAGACCGGTCAGACGAGTTAATATAGAATATTATTTCGAATTTTCCTTCTCTTGCATAGATGCTATCTACATGGCTTATACTTTAGTTAATTTTGACGAAACCCATGAACTACCCATGTTGAAGATAGAATGTCCTCCTTCCCTTCTTTTTCCTCCTCCCGAAATTTTTAAGGTGGCAAGACATATTATTAACCTAGGTGTTAGTTGTTTTCACAATATTCGTAATATTCTTGATAACTAGTTGTGTGATATTTATCGAAATTTTTTCGAGAAGGTTTATTAAGATCTGGTTAGTCTACAGTAAGATGTAAATCCTGCTTTAAAATATATGTTCATGTCATCATCATCATCTCAGCTCATATATGTCCCACTACTGGGCTTGAGACTCACCTGTAATGGGAGTGAAATTGACTTACTGCACCATGCTGGTCAAACGTGTTGGTATAGGGCTTTGCTTCGAGTTTTTCTTCTTTTGTGTACATGTTGTTTGTGTTTTATATCCCTTAGTCATCTCTTACGATCACGCATGGGTAAGAAAGGGTAAGAAAGGGTAGGGGTAGTGAATTGTATTATTACTCCATCACCACTCGGATAGATATATATGTTGCTTTCAGTTTAAAAATAAAGCTGCCATAGCTTATTCCAATTTGAGTTCAGAAAATGTGTCTATAGCCAAAATCAATAGTGGTAGATCCACACTGTTCCCGCCCGCACGACGTAGAGAGGTACGAGTACATACGTGAATGGGCTTGGCCGCCGTTCATTCCGTCACTCTGAACGGATTAGGCGAGATTAACTATATCATAGACTACCCCAAAAAATAAAGGGCATACTATTGACAGTTTTCTGTCTACAGCCGCAGGCCGGTCCTACCGGGGTAGTACTGCACTCTCGCAGAAAATGGACGTCTGAGCAATGGCAATCTACTGTTGTGCTTCGTTCAGCGAGCGTGAGAGCGAGGTGGGTTTTGGTAGGCAACGGTCTAGCTGGTACAGCTACAGTATTACAAATAGTGTTGCCCAAATAGCCTGGTATTACAAATAGTGTTGCCCAAATAGACTCTTGGGAGTCTCGCGAGTCTTGCAACTCTCATCGTTAGAATAATAGATCACTTGTTTTAAAATGAAAAATCCACACAAAAATGAAAATCCAACTAAATTAATGAAATTCCATTCATCTAGTGGCACAGATTACTAAATAACAGATACTTCACTCGATAGAAAATTACCAATACCTACTGCTATAATAGCCTACTTTGTCGCGTCAGCAACTGCTGCATGCTAAAATGTGCCTAAATGCTCAAGCGTACAATTGTAATTGCTTCGCACCTCGCGATCCCACAGCAATCACAGGGCTGCCTCTTCGATAAAATTCATGAGTTCTTCCGGGTTGAGAGCTCTCAGCGCTCACCCACAGTCCGGGTAAAGTTGTCATAGCCATCTGAGGCTAACAACTAAGACACACAATAAAAGCATATTTCAAAGGAATAATTTTGAGAATGCCCTCATGAACTGTATCGGTGTAGGGTTCTCGACAATTACCACCCAGTTGAGGGCGATGCCAAACATTTTTTCTAGGCAATCCTGATTTAAGCGTCTCGTAAACATAAAATTAATGCCTTCTTTCTTCAAATCCTTGCATAGCCTGATTAGTTAGATTAGTTCCCCAGATATATTTCTTCATCGTGTACAAAATTATTTGTCAGTAAGTTATTCCTGATACATTTAATTAAATGTGGGACATTGAATATGTAGTAATTTTTTTTACCCCCCTTTTTTACTTGATTTGCACCCATTTACTGCACATAAGGCACCAGACGCCATCGTAGGTACACGTACAAACGAATGGAACGAATAAAATTAAACAACATGCATACGCTTTGCTTGCGAAAACCGCTCTGAATTTGGTCCGCAAACGGCCCGCGACCGCTTGGCTGAGCGGTAGGCAATTATAGCGCGTAAGTACATGCAGTGACGTAGGCCTGCTAGTGGCACTAACTGTACAATTATCAATAATTAGGTACATGCTACTTCACGGGAGTTAGGATATAATCACAACTATCTATCATGAGACTGTTTAAAATAACATCAAATTATTTCCCCGTGTACTGGTATTAAGAATACAAAATGTTGACAATCCTTTCTTTGCACAAGGGATTGTAAAATGCTGTCACAGAGAGACTCTTGCAGCGAATCTTGGTCTTGCATTTGGGCAACACTAATTAGGTACAAAGTTCTATGACACTTACCATCAGGTGAGTTGCTTGCTCATTTGCCATCAGCATTAACAAAAAAAGTGGTTTTAAAACGAGATTAATAGAAGTTTACTCGACTTTTCTTAACCATAACTAAATTATTATACGTATAGTACATACATTTCACATTTTTTCCTATAAAATGTGAAGGAAATTCAACACTTTAATCAAACCATTTAGCATACGAATTTCTTAGTTATTATTTTTTGCTAGTAATATCATCTGCGTAGTCTTTAGTTGACTTTTACGATGATTGCTGATCTGTCTTCTCGCCACATAAGCTAATTTACTTCAGGACGATATGTTAAATGTTGTGTAACGGGAAAAAAATAAAAGAAAAACTTCGATAGGTAAATTAATTTTTACGGTCGTGAACGTACCAGATCCTTACGGAAACATCCGGACGTCCTCGAATATAAGAAATATTAAACAACTTTTTTCTTACTTTAAACATTTATTATGTTTAAAAAAATAAATATTTTGATACATTAATTTTTACGGTCGTGATCCTGCCAGATACAAAATATTTTATCCGACGTCCTCGAATATTTTTTTTAATCAACTATTTTCTTACTTTAAACAAAATAATTGCTTTTTCAAAATATCAAATACGTTTACACGAATGTTTTTTTTATATATATGTACGATATTATTATCCTATAAGTGCAGTGTGTGAAAAACAGAGTCATTTTTAGTTTCGAAAAGTCCTTGAATTTCATATATCGAGAGTAGAGCATCACCTCAACGCTTCACTTATGATGCTTGCAATAAACAAGAAGAGTAGCAAAGAGGTACGCGTATTCTTGCAATACATAAGGCTCATATATTTTGAAAGGATTGCGCTTCTATTTTCCGTGGCAACCTAATTGGATATTTGACTGCTATCACAATATTAAAAATATTACTTATATTTTTATAACGCATGTTAATTTAAAGGAAATTTGCAATAATGATTAAACAGTTTAAAAATTGCAAGATTCGGAAGTTATTAGTGATTCTTTCTATTCTTTTTTCGCAAGACGATGTTTTTTTTAAGCTAGACGTCACCTTATTTCTCTATCTTTCTAATTGAATAAAATTGAAGAACTTGCAACTAACTCAATATCATCACAACTCATATATGTATATGAGTTGTTATGTTGGGATATATATCCCACTACTGCTCTCGACGCTATTCAATAGCGTAATAGCATGGATTCTGACCTATTATACAATACTGGTCAGACGGGTTGTTATAAGGTCGTGTTTTACGACACCTACGGGCAAGAAAGGGAGCGGTGAAGTGTAGTCTTATTCCGTCACCACAGGAAAAAAAAACTAGTTCAATATTAAAACAAATTCAATTTTTTTTTCACAAATTGGTATAATATCTATATCTATAAAAGAGGATGTTTGTATAATGACATTGCTAAATTTAGAAACTGTTTAACCGATCATTATGAAAATTGGTATGGATATGTATTTTTTCACGGAGAAGCTTTTATATACTTCATGTTACTCGTTAACAGGTGGCGCTATAATATATTGACTTTTATAAACAAACCAAAGGGATGGGTTTGCTAGTTTTTTTTATTGCTTATGGCGGCAAACAAGCAAGCAGCAAACCTGATGGTAAGTGTTACTGCCGCCCATGGACCTTTGCTACCAAGGGTATAGCTAGGCTGCTGCCTACCAATACTAACCCCAAACCCAATCATTTGGGCTGCCGGTTCTCTCGCTCACTGAACGAAGCGCAATAGCTTATTGCCATTACTCAGACGTCGATCAGAAGATCGACGTCTGAGAAGAACGCAGAAGCGAGAGTGTGGTACTACCCCGAACGGACCGGCTCCCGGTTGTGGACTGAGAACTATCAACAGCTTGGTCCTAACCCCTAAAAAATATTTTTATATACATGCTACAAAAATAGTGAACTATCTTATTCGTTTATATAGTCTTCACACTTATCAGCAGGATACACCTGGATCAGCGATAACTGAATGGCAGACCATCTGTCTATCTTTGGTTAATTTTAACGATTGACCGCCTATTTGATGTAAAACTGGAAATATTTTTGGAATAATACATGCCTACAATATTTACCATTGGTAAAAGGCGCAAGCGATGCGCCTAATCAAATACTTTCCAAGTTTGTATTGTGATATCACTTGAAGGTCTACCGATAATTGATTCTGATGAAGTTGTAAAGTTTTATTTGTTTCGTTGTAAAGTAAATATTACGCCTACATGAATCATTTGTCATAAGCAACAATGATTCGACGCATTCATTAAATATTCCAAACCCATGTATTTCTTTTATCAGACAAATACAATTATCTATATTTAATTTTATCACATAAAGTTAACAGTTAACTATATTCAAAGATATGATAGGTTGCAAATATAAAATTAAGTATACAGATTCAACTTTATCCGCAAGAATACACAAAAGATAAGGCCACATAATTCATTCTACGAACGTTATTTGACTTTTGTGCGTTCTCTAAAACCAATATGTATTTTTTTAATTTCCGTATAATGACTGTTATCTTGCATTAAGGAATACAAACTTGTGTTTAAAGAACATCTTGCAGTAAGGAATAAAATGTTGACGAGGACTTTAGAAATATTTTGGTTTATGAAAAATTATACCCGGCACTAAAGAAATAATCCTTGTCATCATTCTCCTACTCTTATCCCAATTACTTGGGACGCAATATATACTCCTCTTCGTACATATTGCAAAAGTTATTGGCAATAGTTTTATGACCGGCCACCTGCCTGACGTCAACCCTCTTTGGGAATGTAATTGTTGACCAAACGGCACCAGTTGGTGTTGGCCCAGGTCGATATAGAACTCTTAGTCGTCTTTTACGACATCCACGAGCAAAATAAGGATTGGTAGTATTCGTAGCCACTACCACACAGCCATAAAGCCACAAAAACAATTAAGAAATAATCCTTGTATTGTGTGAAAATTACGAATATATAATGAACGTTCACTAATTATACACACACCCCAGTATGCGTATTATGCTGATACAACAATTACGAATACATAATGAACGTTCACTAATTATACGCACACCCCAGTATGCGTATTATGCTGAAACAACAATTATGAATATATAATGAACGTTCACTAATTATACGCACACCCCAGTATGCGTATTATGCTGATACAACAATTACGAATATATAATGAACGTTCACTAATTATACACACACCCCAGTATGCGTATTATGCTGATACAACAATTACGAATATATAATGAACGTTCACTAATTATACACACACCCCAGTATGCGTATTATGCTGATACAACAATTACGAATATATAATGAACGTTCACTAATTATACGCACACCCCAGTATGCGTATTATGCTGAAACAACAATTATGAATATATAATGAACGTTCACTAATTATACGCACACCCCAGTATGCGTATTATGCTGAAACAACAATCACGAATATATAATGAACGTTCACTAATTATACGCACACCCCAGTATGCGTATTATGCTGAAACAACAATTATGAATATATAATGAACGTTCACTAATTATACGCACACCCCAGTATGCGTATTATGCTGAAACAACAATTTGTAGAGCGCAGAAAGTATTGTCCTGGATGGGAATTGAACATATAACATAAGCGTGATAGGTCATTGTCTTATCCACTACGCCATCTATGCAGTCACCAGCATTACCAGACCTAAAAGAAATAAACTATATTATAACTTTTCTATATCGCTAAATTTTTTTTTCAAAATTATATGTTAATTTGTGAAGCTATCACGTCGTATATACTACGTAGTAAGCGTAACAAATAACAAACTTATATTTGTATTTCCGTGTGGTGATGGAGTAAGAATACAATTCATCACTCCTATCTTACCTGTGGATGATTGATCGTAAGAGACGACTTAGCGATATAAAACGTATATAACATTAACAAAACGCATATACGTATGCACGACAAGGAAAATTCTAAACAAAACCCTATATCAACACGTCTGACCAGCGTGATATAGTAGGTCAAATTCCGTCCCATTATGGAGGAAGCTCGAGCCCAATAGTGGGACATATATAGCATATATGTGACCCACTGATGATGAACAGTACTCTCATCTCCACCTATTCTTTTCCAGGTCCTGGATCAACAATACTCACAGAAATTCCTTCGAAAGACCTGAAATCCCTCACAATATCAGTACAGAGACAAAGCGGCATATTTTCTATAAAGCCAGCATATAATTATTACGAAATGGAGAAACTGGCTAAAGACCCTGGAGCTGATTTCACTAAGCCCACTGTGATGTTCGTAGGGGGATATTTAGATAATCCTACATACCCAATAGGAACTATAATAGGTTCAGTTTATAAGAAATTAGGATATACCGTATTGTTGCTTAATACGCAAATATTTACTTTTACGGAATATGCAATGTGAGTATTCATTTTCTTACTAACAGGAGAGTGAACTGCGTCTTTCCTCTGGATAAATTCTAAGATCTACTGTGGTCTCCAACCCTCTTGCTAAAGGTGGCGATTGTAGCACTATACTCGTTTGAGGATACCTGTTTTAAATCGAATATTAAAAACGATATTGACTGCATAGATAGCGTAGTGGTTAAGATACCGACCCACTATGCTAGGCGTGGGTTCGATTCTCACGTAGGACAATACTTTGTATCATTCATAAATTGTTGTCCTGAGTCTGGATGTAATTTGTGCCCTTTAAATTATAATAATAATGTGTAATGGTCAGCATACAGAGCCATAAGCTTGACCAGTTTGGCAGCAAAAGTGTATGGTAAAATTATTGAAAGGAGAATGAGGATGGTGTCCGATGGTTTACTGTGTGAGACACAAGGAGGTTTCAGGAGTGGAAGGGGATGCATGGATCAAGTGTTCTCTCTGCGCAACATTGTGGAGAAACATCTGGCTCTAGGTCAGAGGGTTTTCTGCAGTTTTGTGGATCTGGAGAGAGCATTTGACACGGTTGTACGAAAGGAACTTTGGGACATTTTACCGGAGTATGGTATTAACGGTAAACTGCTACAGGCTGTGCAGTCCAGTTACATGGGCTGTAGAGCCTGTGTGCGGCTGGATGATGGAATGTCGCCTTGGTTTGACGTCAATATCGGCGTTAAGCAGGGGTGCGTTCTGTCAGCCAGGCTGTTTATCATATATCTGGATAAATGTCTTCAAAGGTTGAACGATATGAATGTGGGAGTCCAGATGGGCGACTCAGTGGTCACTGCTCTGCTATATGCAGATGATGCAGTCCTGCTGGCACAGTCAGCGACTGACCTGCAGACCCTCGTCGACACAATGACAGAAGATTGTAAGAAAAGGGGTCTACGCGTGAATGTGAGCAAAACCAAAATAATGGTCTTTGAAAGGGATGAAACCAGAACAGATGTAAGAGTAACAATAGGTAATGATGTACTAGAGCAAGTGGATGAATTTGTATATCTTGGATGTGGATTTAGCCGAAATGGAAGGTACACCACTGATATAGAGCGAAGAGTGAATGCGGGAAATAGAGTGAACGGAGCGTTGGGGCAACTTCTCGGCAGCCACCACCTCAACCAGAAGGCACGTGTAGCAATACATAAGGCAGTGCTTGTCCCAACATTACTGTATGGAAGCGAGAGTTGGCTATGCAGAAAAGAGTATGAAAGTAAAATTAATGCGGTTGAAATGCGATCTCTGCGGAAAATCTGTGGAGTTAGGCTGACCGACCGCATTCGTAACGACGACGTAAGAGAGCGAGTAGGTATGAAAGAGAGTATTGGTGTAAAGATGCGAAAGGGAATGCTCCGATGGTTCGGACATGTGGAAAGAATGCCGAACGAACGTCTGGTTAAGAAGATATACAATGCGAAAGTGGAAGGATGTAGGTACCGGGGGAGACCGAGACTCACCTACCTAGACCAGATCGGTCATGTACTGAAGGAAGGTGGAGTCAAGAGTCTCCGAAACCGGCGAGCGTGTATGAAGAGAATTATGAATGTTGAGGAAGCGAGTGAAGTATGCAAAGATAGAGTTCTCTGGCACTCTGCTCTCTCTGCCTACCCTGCAAGGGATATAGCGTGATGATATGTATGTATGTATGTAAATTATAATATCTGGATGACCGAGCCTTGCTCGGTATTTTCTTTTTAATGTGTTTTGGAAGATATATTTTAATATAATAAAAATAATGAAAAAATAAATCAAAAGGCAAAAAATTAAAAAAAGGAAATTATAAATACCCGATTACGAAACGAAAAATGATGTCATAAGCGGGGTTCGAGCCTGCACCTATTGGGAATCTGGCCCAACCGTGCTGCCACTTACACCATCGTGAACTATTGTAGGACATACAAATTTCGCTTCATATAATATCTTACTTCTTCAAGGTGACGTATGCCAACTATCGGACAATGTTAACACATTGTAAAGACTTAATACTTCAAACTTTACAGTTAGAATTGTATTAAACGATGACACAACCTTGTTATTAAAATTACTGAAATTTTTAGCATTTAATATGCTTAATTATTTATAAATACCCGATTACGAAACGAAAGTTTAAGTTTTTTAAACGAAACTTTGAAGTATTAAGTGTATACAATGTGTAAACATTGTCCGATAGATGGCATACGTCACCTTGAAGACGTAAGATATTATATGAAGCGAAATTTGTATGTCCTACAATAGTTCACGATGGTGTAAGTGGCAGCACGGTTGGGCCGGATTCCCAATAGGTGCAGTTTCGAACCCCGCTTGTGACATCATTTTTCGTTTCGTAATCGGGTATTTATAAAGAATTAAGCATATTAAATGCTAAAAATTTCAGTAATTTGAAAAGGAAATTAAAAAATATTCGAACAAAAAGGAGCAAAAATCACGTTTGTTATATGGGAGCCCCCTTTAAGTATTTATTTTATTTTGTTTTTTAGTATTTGACGTTATAGCGCCAACAGAAATACATCATTTGTGAAAATTGCAACTGTCTAACTATCATGGTTCATGAGATACAGCCTGGTGACAGAGAGACAGACGGACGGATAGCGAAGTTTTAGTTATAGGGTTCTGTTTTACGCTTTGGGTAAGGAAAAACGAAAAAGGTTGAACTCCTATATAAACTTGGTACAATAAAATACTCTTTAAAATTAGAATGTCTCGAAAGTCGCAATACTGTATTAACAAGGCATTTGAAGGTTTCTAAGCTTTAAAGAGGTTATACACTTTTAGGACACGGCGTCATAGGAACGTGGAGTTTGAAATTATTAATTATAAAATTGTTGGACAGCAATTTGCTAAGCCGAATATTGTAATTGAGAGCCATGAAATCACATTGCATCGAATAATTGAAATCCATAGGTCATAAGATGCATTACCAGTTTTTATTTGACTCTGGCGAGGGTATTTTTACTGTATAATGATTAGGAAAGGAGAAGATAGTTATTTGCTATATTTTTGTTCGCTGTTTAGACAGCTCTTAATCAACATATTTGCAAAAATCGAGACAGAAGGGTTAAGTTATATGAGGAACAATCAATAAGATAAGATATGGAGACAGCATATTGATGCTGATCAGATTGGTCGCAAGACGCCATAACGTACCTACGTGCGCTACTACGGTCGTTTCGATTTCTTTAAACTTTTTTTTTTTTACTTGCAAATATTTAAAATCATTCGAAGGGATCAAATTTCAAAGTAAATCCTTTGAATAAGTGATAAACCCCGAATCAAACAACCGGTCGGTTCCTGAATACACCGAAGCGGTCTCCCAACTCACATCTTAAAATTGTTAGCTGGTGCGCCAAAATTGTACAATGTTTGCAAGTTTGCAAGAACTCGAGAAAATTTCCGTGCGTTCAGGCGCTTCTGCATTCCTACGGTTGCAATCAATGTTAAGGCTCACATGTAGGCCCCATAAGCGTTGCCATATCCGTGGTGCTGTACTGCTGCGCTTCACGTATCAGTACATCCTCTTATCTATTGGCCTATTAGCCAATTTTTGCTTCATGTCTTCCGCTTTGCATAGGAGGGAAGTGGAATTTTTTCAACTCCTCCTGTTTTTCTTTTCTAATTAAATTTGTTGCGGGTTCCAAGACAGTTAAAAGCGTTTCCCGGGACTTTCCGAGGGTCAAACCTCGGTGTCTTATACGGAGACCATTGTGGATCCTGGCTTACAGGAGTTACAGTGGTGGGAATGTGTGGTGGGATTAGTCCCATAAAAAAAAAAAGTTTGCAAGAAAAAACATTGCATCACAATGTAATCGGGGTAACTATACTTACCGGTTGTTCTCGAGCAGAGTCTGTATTTATTTCTAAGATTCTCCAAATACCATCAAATTACCTCTTCGAATTTCAGAGAGTGCAGTTTGCCATCAAAGTCTACTTTGCAATGACCATAAAGAAAGCTCGAGGTCAAATTCTTAAGGTAGCGGGGGTAGACTTGAGAGAAAGCTGTTTCTCCCATGGGCAGTTGTATCTGACATGCTTCAGAGTAAACTCACAGAGTAGCCTGGTAATTCTAGCATCCGAAAGAAAAACAAAAGATATTGTTTACAAATAAATACTTTAGTTAATGTAGTATCGCGGATGCATGGATCGGGTATCAGTCCGTCACCCGCAGAAAGGTCGGCCTCGTGAGGGCGATGCCTCGGCATCACAGTTGTTTGTTGTCGGGGCGTCTATGGTGACGATACCCGAAAGGATAACCCGCCTGGTCAGCCACGGATGTCAAGGGAGCGGTACCAGAGGTCGACCTAATTTCGATGCAAAACACGATGGGTTATGAGGCCGCACACTGCCCTTTCGTCGCCGTCGCCTCGGTCAATGGACGATACTGTTCAAAACGTAGCCTCCTAAGAAAAAAGCCTCGTGTCCATAATATATAACAAAATTTCATTTTATTTTCATATTTATTAAACCTTTAAATCCGTACACTATTATAAAGATTATTATATTTTATAAATATACAAACATTTAAACATAATAATTTATAAATTACCTATAATAATTTTAATAACGTAATAAACCAAAAAAATCAATTAGAACCATTTTCGACTTCTGCGCGGACGAAGACGCGGGCAAATGTTAGTATTTATTAAAATAATAAAAAAAAATAAAAAAGGCAAAAAATTAAAAGGGAAACTAAGGATCCGAACCGAGCTTCGGTTTGTTCGGATTAGACTACTCGATGTTCCAACTTAATGACAGCGTCAAAATTTGCCTTCATATTTTAAGAGTTGGGAGCCAAAAAAAATATATTTTTTATTGCCTGAAAATACAGACAAAGCAATATTTTCTAAAAATAAAACCTAGCTAGATCGATTAATCGCCCCCGAAGCCCACTACATGCTAAATTTCATGAAAATTGTTGGTGCCGTTTCCGAGATCCAGATTATATATATATATATACAAGAATTGCTCGTTTATAGCTATAAAATGTTTGTATAGTCCTCCGTAACAGAAAGTTTATTTTTTTAGTGTCAGGGAATAGTATAAAAAATAGCCAAAATAAAATATGTATGTGATAAGACGTGGCTGTTTTGTTGCAACATGAAAATGTCATGTGGCATGGCCCTAAATGTGGTCAATACGGATAAGAATCTTATCTATATATATAAAATGCTTTGTCCTGAATGACTGAAGGATGGATCAATGCACAGCCTAAACCGCTGAATGTAGAGATCTGAAACTTTGAGAGTGTGTTTTTGTGGGACGTGGGCATCCGATAAGAAAGGATTTTTCGAAATTATACCCACAAGGGGGTTAAAAAGTGGGGCAAAGTTTGTATGGGATAACGTGATTGCTTGATCCAATCTATTTCAAATGTTACATAAACATTTTTTAACAGAATTGATGAAAGACGTGTTTCGTATTTAATTGAAATTGCCGCATTTAATTGAAATGGCCGCATTTAATTGAAATGGCCGCTGCTCGCGTGTATTCGGTCAGTACAGCAATTTCGATTTATCACGAAGAAGGTTGTCAAAATAATGCTCAAATTTCCAAGCATGTTTGATAAGCTGATGTTTACACAAATCACTACCAAAAAGCACTAGTTTCTTGTGTAAGTAGTTCGTTATATTCCTGATATGCATAGATAAAATATCTCAGTTTTTTCTTATATGCATGCAATTAATTATTATAGAATATTATATATAAATTTGTGAGTAGTTTGGTATAAATATTGATTCTTGAAAATAAAATATATTTTTTTGAAAGGTGGATGGGTATTTAAATAAAATACGTTTTCGGGTCTGTTATCTATTAACAGAGTATGTCAAAGATAACATGTTAACTAGCTGACCTTATAACAGATGAAGGTAAAGGGATATTAAGCTTGAAAATTGTATTTTAACTATATTATAAATTTTAAATAGTTATCTTATTATTATAAAACTATGTCGCAAGTTAAAATTTTGTGAAGATGTCTATAATAGAAGCTGGTAAAGTATATATATATATATATATATATATATATATATATATATATATATATATATATATATATATATATATGCGCTATCATAAATTTTGTACCTATATAAAATAAATATTGTAACCATTTGCAAAAAATAAAGTTATACGTTATCAAAAATAGGTACGTAAAGCCTAAATTATGATAAGGATTGAAGTACATAAATTATAATTTGGCTTGAGCTTATACATTTGCCTTAAATGGAAATGCGAGAAAACCGGACCATATTCTTTTAAACTTTCTACTAAAAATGTTAGTGCTTAATCTTAGTCAAATAATAAAATCAGTCAAATTAAATGTTCTTATCGTACTTATGTAAGAGTACTTACGTTAGATTCTCGTGCTCTAAAACAAATATTGTTTTATTATTATTTTTTATTTTGTTGTCCTTATAGGCAGGCTACAGTCTAATAGCTGTGTGGTAGCGGCTAAGAATACAACCAACCGTTACTTTGCTCGTGGATGTCGTAAAAAACGACTAAGAGCCTTATAACGGCCTGGGCTAACTCCATCTGATGCCGTTTGGTCAACAATTACATTCCCAAGGAGGCACGTTAGGCAGGCGGCCGGTCATAAAACTATTGCCAATAACTTTTGCTATATGTACTATGAAATAAGAGTATATACTGTATCGACCCCAAGTAATTGAGATATGAGTAGGAGAATGATAGGCAAGCTATAGTCAATCGACCTCACTGCCTTACGTATTAATTTTTGTCAATATATTATTTATCACTTCTTCATATTACGTAGTTTTAATAGTCACTAACCGTCAGATTTTTTTTTTTTTGGCGGCGGGCTACGGTACGTCAAACCCCGCTATTCCGTCCGGGGCGACAGGAAAAGTGGCGCAAGACCCCGTAGACCCGCCCTACAATATAACTCTCGACGCCGTGCGGGTGGGTCACTGGTACGCGGTCTTATTCTTCAGTGGCCCACCCGGCGGTCTACCCTCACGGGTATCCTCGCTGATGTCGACGCCCGGACAGTTTGCACCGTCGGGGCGTCGTCCTCACGCGGTGGCCTCGGTCCCAGGGCGACCAGACTAATCCCCGGTCCGGTCACCCGCTGCCTCGGCTAGGGCGGCATAAGGCGGAGGCTCGGGCTGGGACGGGCAGCGCCGCGACCTCGTCGCTATTATCGGTGCCGACTTGACGCTGCCGGCTGTCGTGAAAGCGATGGTCGACAGCGTCAGGAATTGAGACGTGGTCGCCGCCTTCTGCGAGGCTGTCATCTCGCAGAAGGAGGCGGCGGAACGGGCCCGGGAGGATTCCCGTGACCCGGGCCGCCGCCCGCGGCCGTGGCGGCGCAGGCGCGAGTACCTGCGCCTGATGCCGCCCTAACCGAGGCTTCGGGTGATCGGACCGGGGAATTGTCCGGTCACCCGACGTGAGGCCGCCGCGTGAGGACGAAGCCTTGACGGCGAAAGCTGTAGGGGCGTCGACAGGAGAGGAGCCCAAGAGGGCATATCGCCGAGCGGGCAACCGAAGACAAAGATCGGGTACCGGTGGCCCGCTCACACGGCGAAGAAGAGGTGCTTGCAGGGTGGGTCAATGGGGTTGCGCGCCGCCTCTTCCGTCACCCCGGACCGATTTGGCAGGGTGCGACGTCCATAGCCCAACGCAAAAAAAAAAAAAAAAAAAAAAAGGGCTAGCGAACGATAAGTCCACTATCGACCTGCCCTGCGGCCGCACACACGTGTTCACTGAGCCCCCGTTTAGAATGCAGAGGCCCAGTGAAGCTGCCCAGTCAACAACCGCCTGCCCGCGATGGTCCATCGTAGGGGACCCCCACGCAGTGGAATGTGCGTTGAAGTCCCCCAGGACAAGGATGAGGCGCGGTGCTAGTCGCCGTATCGAGGCCCCCAAGTTGTTAAGGGAGACCCCGACATCGATCAGACTCCTATTAGGGGAGAGATACACGCCGTAAAACGTGACCTCCCCCCACTCCGCCGCGACAAATCCGTCACCACTCTCCCTAAGGGATAAGAGCGGGGAGTGTCGCAGCGTGGAGACGACGATTGCCGCGGTTCCGTCCTGGCTGATCACCCAATTAGGGCGATCAGGTACGCAGTACGGCTCCGCGACTACGGCTGCACCAATCGACCATTCCACCATGGATTGCAGAAGAAGATCCTGCGCACCAGGGGAGTGATTGATGTTGGCCTGCAGGAGGTGGATGGACTCAGCCGCCATTAATGGGCCGTGTCCATGCCCTCCCCCTCACCAGCAGGCGGTTGGGCCGCGCTAGGAGCGAGAGCAGCCGCGGTCGAACGGCCACTCCGCCTCTTTGGGGCCGAAGCTGGAGGCCTACAGGCCCCAGAGCCCATGCGTGCTTCGCGGGCTTATTGCCCGCTGCACACGCGGGGCAGTGGGGCGGGGCAGCGCAGAATGCCACCATGTGCCCGGGTTGACCGCAGCGGAAGCACAATCCGCCGCAGTCAAAGTAATTCGTGCACGTCGGTCGGGTATGCCCGACCGCCATGCACTTATAGCACCTCGAAGGCCGGCTATCCAGCACGGTTACCTGCGCCAAACTCCAGCCCACGACGAGCCTGCCTGAGTCGGCCAGTTTCCTGACCGACTCCACCGGGCACCGCACCCATGCAGCACCCACACCACCCGGGCCAGGGCGGATGGCACCAACCCGGACAGCATCAAGGGTGCACACGTTTCTCGAGGCAATGGCCTCCCGGATGTCCTCTACCGTCACGGAATCGTCCAAGCCCGTGACGCGCATTTCTGCGCACTTCACGGGCCTGGCGATTTTAATGCCGCCCTCCTCGGCGAACAGGCCCCTCAGCTTGGCCGCAATGCTATCGGCCGTCTTGGCGCCCTCGGTCCCAGGGAACTCGAGTACTCGAGCCCCTGTCCGGGCCTTGCGGGTCCTGGCTTCGACGCCACCGATATCGGTGACGTCTAGCTCCCGCCGGGCTTTCCGAAGAACGGCCTCATAGCTGCGGCCCCTGTCGGCGGCCTCAGGCAGCACAGTAATAACTACTGCAGCTGTCTTTGGAGCCCGGAGCCCCTTGCGCGGCCTCCCTCTCTCCTTCCCCCCGACTCTTGCCTGGGGAACGGAGGCCTCAGCGGCGCGCTTGGCCTCCGTCCGTCTCCTTTGGCCGCGACTCTTCCTGCCACGCTCGGCCACCTGCCAACCCTGTTCGGGCGGGGCAGATGTGCCGGGCGTGGGAGGCGCAGTCGCGGGCGCTCTGGTCGCCACCCGCGGCGCAGCTGCGGGCGACGATTGCGGCCCGGCCTTGGCAGGAGCCGGTGCCGTCCTCTTTTGGCCTTGCGGAGCGGGCCCTTTCGACTTGGGCCCAGCCACGGCCGTGGCGTAGACCCCCACGCGGCCACCCTATCAGGGTAGCGGGGCGGGGGCAGCCGCCACGTATGGCCGCTTGTCCGCGGCGAGTGGTGGCCGGACTCGAGGCTACGGAGGCAGCCTTGCCTCCAGAGCGGCCATGCGCGCGTCGACCAGTTTCCCGACCGACTCAATTATGGCGCGCACGGTTTCGTCCGGCACACCCTCCACCGCGGGCAGCGGGATCAGCTCTACGGGCCTAACCGTCTCGGGGGCACGCTCCGCAACGCGAGGTGGCTCCCTCTTCCCTTGTCCCTTAGCGAGGGCACCCGAGCCGGCGCTAGTCGGCGGCGCAAATTAGGCCCACAAGTCGGCCATTTGCGGCCAACCCGCGGTACGCCTGCTGCACCGCCGCCAGCTCCTTGCCAAGCCGGCGATTTTGACCCCACAGTCCTGACACCTCGGCACTAAGGCGGGCGTTTTCGGCCTGCAGGGCCTCCATCTTGGGCTGGGGAGGGCCGCTGCCGGCCATGCCCCCGGTCGTCTCGTCAGCAGGGAGGGGTCTTTCCGACGCCCTCACCACCGACGCGGCGACCGCTTTGGACTTGCGAGTCACAGCTCCCCCAGTCGAACCAGCCGGCTGCGGGGACGCTTCCGGGACCTCAGAGAGAGGTCTTCCAGTCTGACCTCCAGTGCCGCCGTCAGACTCGCCGCGGCAGAACGCGGCGAAGCGGCGGCCCGGAGGTCTGCAGCAGGTGGAGTGCCTGATGTAGATAGCATACATATCATCACGCCATATCCCTTGCAGGGTAGGCAGAGAGAACAGAGTGCCAGAGAACTCTATCTCTGCATACTTCACTCGCTTCCTCAACATTCATAATTCTCTTCATACACGCTCGCCGGTTTCGGAGACTCTTGACTCCACCTTCCTTTAGTACATGACCGATCTGGTCTAGGTAGGTTAGTCTCGGTCTCCCTCGGTACCTACATCCTTCCACTTTCGCATTGTATATCTTCTTAACCAGACGTTCTTTCTGCATTCTTTCCACATGTCCGAACCATCGGAGCATTCCCTTTCGCATCTTTACACCAATACTCTCTTTCATACCTACTCGCTCTCTTACGTCGTCGTTACGAATGCGGTCGGTCAGCCTAACTCCACAGATTTTCCGCAGGGATCGCATTTCGACCGCATTAATTTTACTTTCATACTCTTTTCTGCATACCCAACTCTCGCTTCCATACAGTAATGTTGGGACAAGCACTGCGTTATGTATTGCTACACGTGCCTTCTGGCTGAGGTGGTGGCTGCCGAGAAGTTGCCCCAACGCTCCGTTCACTCTATTTCCCGCATTCACTCTTCGCTCTATATAAGTGGTGTACCTTCCATCTCGGCTAAATCCACATCTAAGATATACAAATTCATCCACTTGCTCTAGTATATCATTACTTATTGTTACTCTTACATCTGTTCTGGCTTCGTCTCTTTCAAAGACCATTATTTTGGTTTTGCTCACATTCACGCGTAGACCCCTTTTCTTACAATCTTCTGTCATTGTGTCGACTAGGGTCTGCAGGTCAGTCGCTGACTGTGCCAGCAGGACTGCATCATCTGCATATAGCAGAGCAGTGACCACTGAGTCGCCCATCTGGACTCCCACATTCATATCGTTCAACCTTTGGAGACATTTATCCATATATATGATAAACAGCCTGGCTGACAGAACGCACCCCTGCTTAACGCCGATATTGACGTCAAACCAAGGCGACATTCCATCATCCAGCCGCACACAGGCTCTACAGCCCATGTAACTGGACTGCACAACCTGTAGCAGTTTACCGTTAATACCATACTCCGGTAAAATGTCCCAAAGTTCCTTTTGTACAACCGTGTCAAATGCTCTCTTCAGATCCACAAAACTGCAGAAAACCCTCTGACCTAGAGCCAGATGCTTCTCCACACGATCATGTCATCTGTTGCGCAGAGAGAACACTTGATCCATGCATCCCCTTCCACTCCTGAAACCTCCTTGTGTCTCACACAGTAAACCATCGGACATCATCCTCATTCTCCTTTCAATAATTTTACCATACACTTTTGCTGCCAAACTGGTCAAGCTTATGGCTCTGTAATTTGCGCAGTCATATCGTGAACCCTTGTTTTTAAACAAAGGCACGATGACTGCGCTATTCCAGTCCCTGGGAACCATTCCCGAGCTCCAACATAAATTGAGGAGCAACAGGAACGACTCCCAGACACAGGCGCCACCAAGCTTGATCATCTCGGCAGACACCATATCAATGCCCGCTGCCTTACCATTTTTCAAACTTCTTATCGCCCATTCAACTTCATCCATACTGATGCAATCGGAGGACGCCGTTGTCGAATGTTGATCTACTAAACCACATGCGACACCGGCGCCAACCGTAGCATCCGCATACATATCGCCAAAATATTCACTCCATCGACTTAACACGTCTTGTGTTTGTGTAAGAATGTCTCCACCTTTAGACCTTATTTTATTCATTCTGAAGGCTGACCAACCACCCCGAGACTTCTTCACCTCCCTCCAAGAGAGTTTGGTGTTACCCTCGAAGTTTTTAGTCAGCTTATCTTCTGCACTCATACTTGCTCTATCACGTTTCTCTTTCACTAAGGCCTTGGTATCATTCTTACATTGCCGATATATTTCTTTCTTCTGTTCAGTCATACTGTGTGTACTGTACCGTGTATACATACATAAAGAAGAGACATAGTCCAGCCACGCTTTCTTCTTTTGCTCTACGGAAGCTGCCACTTCCGCATCCCACCATGCATCACCATTTGTTTTTCTATGCTTCTTTGAACTTCCACACACTTCTTTCGCTGTATCTACCATACTCTCTTTCAATAATCTCCAGCATTCTTCAATGTCCGATTGCGGCTGGCTTGCCATCGTCAACCGTTTTGGACACCCTCTGCATACTTTTCTCTTACACACTCTTCTTGCAACCTTTCAACCTTTATTCTTTCAAGCCCTCCGAAGTGGACACGCTCTCGCCAGTGCCTCCACTTTCTGAACAGACCACTAAATCTCGCAATAACGAGATAGTGGTCCGTATCGACTGTGGGGCCCCTGTAGGCTCTTGCGTCCAATATTTTACTTCGGAGGCGACTGTCTACCAAAATTAAATCTATTATACTTTTCTGTTCATTCCTTCTCCATGTATACATATGGATGTCCTTATGTTGGAATAATGTGTTTGACACAATGAGGCTTCTCTCCATGCATACATCCGCTATGAGCCTACCTACGTCGTTCACTCTTTTATCACCAAATGGACCAAGTACGTCCTCATAGTCGGGACGCTTGGTCCCCACCCATCCGTTCAAATCTCCGCATATAATCACGCGTTCACTGGTTTCTGCCATATCCAGAACTTACCTAACATTATCCCAAAACTTCTCTAGGTCTGATGCCACCGAGGATCCTACGGGAGCATATGCTACAACCATGAATACCTTGGTGACACCAAGTTTTATACGGACCCAAAGAAATCTGGGATCATACATTCCGTAATCCTTCACACCTGAAGCCAAGCGAGAGGACAACAGTACTCCTACCCCAATGCTGGCTCGATCGCTCTGTGGTACACCAGACCACAGAGCCATCCCGCCACCAGGAAGATCGCAGGCGTCGCTGCCCCTTCGCTAGGTCTCTGTTACACTGTGGGTCGGTATGCGTCGCCTCCGGGGGACGCCCTAACCCGCAATGCGGTACGCATATTGAGCCGAATTAGCAGTCTAATTAGACTGGCAGGGGACGCGAACGAGCACGCTCCGGACTATGCCCCCCTAGTATCTTCTGCCATGATGATTGGTGGTTTTAAGTCACCCCGGGAGACTGGGTACCGCTCTAACGACTGACTCCTCCGGAGTAAGCATGCATTCTCTCGCCGAGCGGTGAAACTTAGGATTCGGGATTGTTTTTTCTTTAGAGGGGAATCTACCTGCCCACCCCAAATCCCGGCCCTAAATCTAAGATATCCTAAACTCAGGGACGCGGTCCGGACATGAGGGACATGGGGTGGGGCATGGGGTCTCTCGAGATCGAGATCTCGAGAGACCCCATGCCCTTTGGAGAGGGGACGACGGGGAATGTCATCCCTTCCTACGGGGTCAAATCGTGCGTGCTCAGACGGGGCAGAACGCGCCGAGACCCAATCGCTGAACTCTTAGCCGTCAGACGGGGAAAAAGGTCTGACGTTTCCAGGGTGCACCACGTGGAGGTGGTTCAGCACCGCACCCCAGTCACTATCCGTCAGTAAGGCGCTGATAACCAAATCAATCAATGTTTTTTTTTTGGGAATTTTGCCAAAATATACACGTTAACCACTATTATACCATATTTTCTTGTGGTAGGACCACGCCGTTGACAGTTCTCTGTCGACAGCCGCGGGTCAGTCAGTCTGGGGTAGTACCACACTCTCGCAGAAAATCGATGCCTGAGTAATGGCAACGTGCTATTGAGCTTCGTTGCGTGAGTGAGAGAGCAGGTAGCCCAACAGGGTGGGTTTGGGGTTTGTATTGTTCAGCGGCCTAGCTATACTCTTAGTATTGCAAAAGTCCATGGTCGGTAGTGACACTTACCATCAAGTGTGCTGCTTGCACGTTTGCCACCATAAGTAATAAAAAGAAACCATATTCAAAAGCAAAGCACCTTAGGGGTACCCTCTCCTTGACCGATGTAAGCTCGGGGAGTACGTTGGTCTTTCCTCACGCGGTCAGCGTCTCGGCGGGTGACGTACTAATTCTCCGGTCCAGTCACCCGCGGCCTCAGCTAGGGCGGCATCAGGTGCAGGTAATCGCACCTGCGCCGCCCCAGTCGCCAGCGGCGGCTCGCGTCGCCGAGGAGACATTCCTCGCGCACCCGCTCCGCCGCCTCCTTCCGCGAGACTACTGCCTCGCAGAAGGTTGCGACCGCGTCTTAGTTTCTGACGCTGGCGATGGTCGGCAGCGTCAGGTCGGCACCGATGACTGCGACGACTTCACGGCGCTGCATTGCCCAAACGGCACAAACCTCGAGCGTATGTTGCGCCGTATCCTCGTCGCAATTGCAATGGTGGCAGGACGATGTACTCTCCCTCCGGACGACTGTGTGCAGATATTTGGCGAAGCAACCATGTCCCGTCAAAACCTGCACCAGTAGAAAGGAGAGCACCCCGTGCCGCCGTTTTAACCACAGCATCAGCACCGGCCGGAAGGCCTCCACGGTCCGCACACCAAACCGAGGCCTCTCCAGCCGGGCTGCCCAACGGGCAATGACGTCTCGAATATAGTGTGATGACGGAGTAAGAATACAATTCACCACCCCCTATCGTACCTGTGGGTGATCGTAAGAGATGACTAAGGGATATAAAATGCATATAACATCTATGCAAGAGACGGAAAACTCCAAACTAAACCCTATACCAACACGTCTGTCCAACGTGGTATAGTAGGTCAATTTCCTTCCCATTATGGAGGAGGCTCGAGTCCAACAGTGGGACATATATGGGCTGAGATGATGATGATGAAAGAAATAATTATAATGCAAGAGTGTGACATGACATTTCCATATTCCCCTATTGTTTTAGTACTAGGTTAATCATCTTAAACAGGCGATATATGTATGTATCGCCTATATGCCACGGCATATAATTGAAATGGAGGATTTTGAATGAAGTTGAAGCCTATACTTTAGTTGAATGTGATATTTTGAACAGTAGTAAAAAAAATCTCACTTTTATATAGTAAGCAATTTTCAAAATATGACCTTGCAATTTGCTGAATAATTTCAAGCGTGCTCTAATAAATCAAGCTGATTTGAAGCTGCTTCGTTCAGAAGCAAGCAATAAAATAGTATTTTATTTATTTTCTTTCCCAATCGACCATCTTGTATTCATGTCTGTTTTATGATATACGGTATGGTGAGACCATGGGAGGTTGTGGATTATTATTCTATTCTCTATGTCATATGCCAACCTTGAGTACGATAATATGGATGTAGTTCTTTCAGTACTCTTTATGTCATGGAATTGGTTTTGCATGTAAAGACGATTATTTGATTCTCTTATGATAGACTAGCTTTCGCCCGCGACTTCGTCCGCGTGGAATGGTTACTTTGGGCTAACGTTAATTTCGACTCGCGAATTCGTTTACGTAAAAGGTGGAAATATTTTTAAATAATACATACGTTAAAGCTGTTTTAGGTACCTACATGACCCTTTTATTAGTAAGAGTAGAACATTAAACTTTAAGTAAAAGTATTGGGTCTTATCTATACTTTCTATAGATATACCATATACAATGTATGTATATTATACATATATACATACATACACTTACGCCTATTTACGATTACACATACTTTTAATGTGTATGAAATCGCTGTGGTAGCGGCTACGAATACTACCAATCCTCACTTTGCTTGTGGATGTCGTAAAAGACGACTAAGAGCCTTATAACGACTTGGGCCAACTCCATCTGATGCCGTTTGGTCAACAATTACATTCCCATGGAGGGTTGACGTCTGGCAGGCGGCCGGTAATAAAACTATTGCCAATAACTTTTATAATATGTACTATGAATGAAGAGTACTTATTGTATCGACCCCAAGTAATTGGGATAAGAGTAGGAGAATGATGATGATGATGACCTCTCGTGAACAAATCTCCAATTTGGTCCAGAAAAGTATGACGTGGTCTTCCCCTTGTATTCGTCCCATTCACGATTGCTTTATATGTTTGCTTCGTCAACCTCTGCCCACTCATTATTTCTTCCACTTCGTGTCCAACCCACCTCAGCATACCAGCGCTCTTTTATAACATTATACCTAATTTTATCTTTCAGACTTACATCACACACGTTACGAAGAGCTGTCAGCTCTACAGCATTTATTCTATTTTCATGTCTTCTCCGCCAAATCTATCTTTCACTGCCATACATGAAGGCAGGCACTAATACTTCCTATACTTATTATTATTATTTAGGATGTGTAAAGCCGACGGAAGGTCATGAGAAGAAAACAAAACTAAAAATGTAGTGTGTGCAGAAGTACTTTGAAATAACATTAGTTTGAGTTTTTTTTTTAATATAAGATTATAAGACCCAGTATTTTTATCGTAAATGCGCGCCCAGTACTTGATCATTATTTTGCTGCGATGTTATTTTTAAACTGCGATATTTCCTAAGATATTCATTGAAATCAAATAATGTAAAGAGCAATTTTGTTTTAAATTAAATACTTGTGATGAATAACTAATTTATTTGGATAAGGATTAATATTATGTTTATAAAAACACCTTCGAAAATATCATATTATTTTAAAACAAATTTGATTAGCATAAAAAAGGTTATAGTGAGCCAATCTTAAAAGATAGACATATGCTGTCGCGGACTTTTATTTAGAACTTTGAAAGGGGAACAATTATATAGTACATAATTTTTGCGCAACTTTAACCGTTTACGCAGCGGAAGCTCTCAAAAGGAAACACAAACCCGATTTTTTTTTTTTTTTTTTTTTTTTTTTTTTTTTTTTTTTTTTTTTTTTTACACATTCATCATTGTTGCTCTGCTCGGGGTACTATCCCAGAAACCTCCACGCGGTGTACCCTGGGTGCGGGCGGCGGTCCCCAGTTCTTCTGTTGTACTGTCGTCCGTAGCGAATATCTGCGCGATTTCGCTCCTTACTCTACTACAGTCGTAGTAGAGGGTATAGGACGCGAAATATTGGGACGGGCTCAGTCACTCATTCATTTGAGGGCTGGGCAGGCACATGCCACCGCCCACACATCGTAAACCTGGTATCTTGCTTCAAGACACGTTGTCTTGAGGCGTAGTATCAGGAGCGAGGGTCTTGGCTTAACCGCCCGGACCGCGAGGAAGACAACCTCTATAAAGAGTTCGAAGTAACATTCGGACTCAGAAATCACCCAGAATCTTAAGTTCTGGCGTGCGGCGAGAAGATGCATGGCAGATGGGTTGTTCTGTCGTTAGCACGCTCCAGCCAGGGCACCGGCTGACCCCCTGGTTGGTAAATGTAGGCTTGCCCGGGTATAGGGATCTCTGCCCGGGTCGACGAAATGTATCTCCCATTCTCGTGGGAATCTAATGGATACTGCAAATTTAAAAAAAACCGACGGGAATCCTAGCGATTCTCACCCCAAGGCCCAGTCATGCCAACGCAAAACTGACCAAGACGACGCCTCGTCCTCAGGACTTGAGGCGTCCGCCGAGGGCCCGGCACAAATCGTGGAGGCCCAGAAGAAGAAGAGGAGGTCGCCTCGAAAGTCTCGGGGCAACGGCCTGAGCCATAAAAGGCGGCTGGAGGAGCGGCGAGCGCGCAGGGAGGCTGCCGCCGCTGAAGAGAAGAAGGACGGTAGACTCGCAGCAGAGCCGTCGACGGACGAGGGCGACAGCGATGTCGCAGAGCCGTCCGAAGACGAGGGCGGCGGATCTACCGTCAGAATGGACGAGGGCGGTGATATTCCCGCAGGGCCGTCCAAAAAGGACAGTGGGTCGGCTGGTGAAGGCCCCACTAGGTCGTCGGCGCGTCTAGCAGCAAAGACGCCGCCGGCGACCGCGACTAAGAAGGAGGAGGCCCTCCCCTCGCAGGTGCGAAAGCGCCCCCTGAGCAAGGGAGGCAGCTCGAGCGCCGAAACCGAGGGGAGCGTGGCCAACATGCCTCCACCCAAGATCCAGGCCTCCCGAAGAGGGCGAGGGACCTCGGTCATGGAAAGGGCGGCGGCGGTCGCTGTCCGCGCCGGCGAGGCCACGGATCTGCAGGCCGAAAATGTCCGCCTTAGAGGCGAGATGTCAGGCCTGCGGACCCGAAACCGGAACCTGGGCGACATGCTGGCGGAAATGCGTCGCGCAAACCGCCAGCTGTTGATAGACGTGGCCGACCTCAAGGCGCAGGTGGCGCTGTTCGTGTCACCCGCGCCAGCCGCGCTATCGGCCAGGGCCGGATACTCGGCGGCCGCTGCGGCGCCAAAGCCGCCTCGCGCTGCGGCGCCGACGACGTTGGGTGATGGCGTCAGCGTCACACCCGTCCCCGCGGCGAGGAAGACGCCTGCCGCCGCGAAGCGCGCGCCGCCGGCTGACGCTGGCGCGGTCACCGCGGTGAAACTCCCTGTTCCCGTGGTGAGGCTGACGCCTCTCCCCGCGGACCGCTTGCCGCCGGCTAGCGCCCCTGCGGCGCCAAACCCGCTAGGCGCCGTAGAACGGGCCCCTAAGGAGGCTCAGCCGACCCCGTTTGAGGTGGGAGGCATATCGGACGAGGCCCTCGCCAAAATCATCGGCGCAGTGGGCAAGCTCGTCGATGCGCGCTTCGCCGTTCTGGAGGCGAGGTTGCCTCCAGAACCACGTGTCCGACCACCTCTCGCCGCGGACAAGCGGCCGCATGTGGCACCAGCCCCCGCCCCGCTGCCTTGTCAGGGTGGCCGCGTGGGGAGCTACGCCGCGGCCGCGGCCGGGCCTAAGCCCAAAGGCCCCGGCCCAGCTCCGAAGGGACCCGCCCTGAGGAGGAAGATGGCTCCGGCCCCTGCCGGACCGCTGAAGTCGCCCGCAACAACACCGCCGGCGACGACCAGCGAGGCCGCGACGAGACCTTCCGCGTCTGGCACGACTGCCGTACCCGAACAGGGTTGGCAGGTAGCCGAACGCGACAGAAGGAGTCGCGGCCAAAGGAGGAGAGCGGAGGCCAAGCGCGCCGCTGAGGTCCCCGCTCCTCAGGCAGGAGCCGGACAGAAGAAGAGACCGCGCAAGGGGCTCAAGTCGCCGAAGACGGCCGCAGTGGTGATCACTGTGCTGCCCGAGGCGGCCGAGAAGGGCCTCAGCTACGAGGCCGTCTTGAGGAAGGCCCGGCGGGAGCTAGACGTCTCCGATATTGGAGGCGTCGAAGCCAGGACCCGCAAGGCCCGGACGGGGGCTCGAATTCTCGAGTTCCCAGGGGCCGAGGGCGCCAAGACGGCCGACAGCGTGGCCGAGAAGCTGAGAGGTTTGTTCGCCGAGGAGGGTGGCATCAAGATCGCCAGGCCCGTCAAGTGCGCCGAAATGCGCATTTCGGGTTTGGACGATTCAGTGACGGTGGAAGACATCCGGGAGGCTATTGCCTCGAAAACCGGGTGTCCCATAGACACCGTCCGGGTCGGTGCCATTCGTCCCGGTCCGGGTGGCGTAGGTGCTGCCTGGGCGCAGTGCCCGGTGGAGTCGGTCAGGCAACTGGCCGGCTCAGGCAGGCTCCTCGTGGGCTGGAGCTCGGCGCGGGTAACCGTGCTTGAGCACCGGCCTGCGAGGTGCTACAAGTGCATGGCGGTCGGACACACTCGACCGACGTGCACTAATTGCTTCGACTGCGGCGGATTGTGTTTCCGCTGCGGTCAGACCGGGCACGTGGCGGCATCTTGCGCCGCCCCGCCCCACTGCCCCGCGTGTGCGGCGGGCAATAAGCCCGCCAAGCACCGCATGGGCTCTGGGGCGTGCAAACCTCCAGCTTCGGCCCCAAAGGCGCGGGGCGGCCCTACGACCACGGCCGCTCCCGCTCCTAGCGCGGTCCGATCGCCCGCTGGCGAGGAGGTCATGGACATAACCCGATAATGGGTACACCAGCCATGCACCTCCTCCTGCAGGCCAACACCAACCACTCCGCTGGAGCGCAGGATCTCCTCCTGCAATCCATGGCGGAGTGGTCGATTGGTGCAGCCGTAGTCGCGGAACCGTACGCCGTGCCTGATCGCCCCAATTGGGTGGTCAGTCGAAACGGTACCGCGGCAATCGTCGTCTCAACGCAGCGGCACTTCCCGTCCTTGTCCCTTTTGGATAGGGGCGAGGAATTTGTCGCGGCGGAGTGGGGAGGGGTCACGCTCTTCAGCGTATACCTCTCCCCCACTAGGAGGATGGACGATTTCGGGGCCTCACTCACCACCTTGGAGGCCTCGATACGGCGACTGGCACCGGGCCTCGTCCTGGTTCTGGGGGACTTTAACGCCAAATCCACGGCGTGGGGGTCCCCTACGACGGACGACCGCGGGCGGGCGGTCAACGAGTGGGCGGCTTCACTGGGCCTCTGTGTTCTGAACAGAGGCTCGGTGAACACGTGTGTGCGGCGGCAGGGCGGGTCGATAGTGGACTTGTCGTTCGCTAGCCCCGCTGTCGCGCCACGGGTGAGGAACTGGAGTGTCCTGGAGGAGGCGGAGACCCTGTCGGACCACCGGTACATCCGGATGGAGGTCTCCCCCCGGGAACCCGGTAGGGGTCACAGGGCGGACGGAGCTCCCGCGTTTCCGCGGTGGGCTGTGGGTCGTCTTGACAGGGATCTACTGGCGGAGGCGGCCATTGTCAGCACGTGGCTGTCCTCACCACCCCCAGCGGACGGAGTGGACGCTGAGGCTGCCCGCATTCGCAGTGCGTTAACGCAGATCTGCGATGCGGCCATGCCCAGAGTGCGGCGGCGTCCACCTCCGAGGCAGGGGGTCTACTGGTGGTCCCCAAGACTGGCGGACCTTCGTGCGGCGTGTATCAGTGCCCGAAGGTCCTACACCCGCAGCCGGCGGCGTCACCGCGACGTCGAGCGGGAGGGCCAGCTGTACGAGGCGTACCGCAGTGCGCGGACTGCCTTTCGGCTGGCCATCCGTGCCGCCAAGGGCGCGAGTTGGCAGGAGATGCTGGACGGTCTCGACCGTGACCCCTGGGGTCGCCCATATCGCGCGGCGCTGAACAAGCTTCGCGCGCGGGCCCCCCCCCTCACCGAGACCCTCCAGCCCGACTTCCTTCGTAGGGTGGTCGAGGAGCTGTTTCCACGGCAGTCGGAACACACGCCCCCGGTCATGGCTCCGCCAGATCAGGACCGGGAGGACGACGACGACGAGAGTGTTCCGCCCGTGACGGAGTCGGAAGTGGGGGCGGCCGTGGCGAAGATTCGTTCCGCCACCACGGCCCCCGGCCCGGACGGAATTCCAGTCCGGGTGCTGACGTCGCTCCTCGAGCACTTCGAGCCTCGCCTCAGGCAGCTGTTCAACGCCTGTCTGACGTCTGGACGGTTCCCTGAGTGCTGGAAGGAAGGGAGGTTGGTTCTCCTGCCAAAGCCGGGACGGTCCCCGGATTTGCCGTCGGCCTACAGGCCCATCGTGCTCCTCGACGATGTGGGTAAGCTGCTGGAGCGTGTGCTCGCTGCCCGCATCGTCCGACACCTGGAGGAGGTGGGGCCCGATCTGTCGGACGCTCAGTATGGGTTTCGGAGGGGGCGTTCGACCATCGGGGCCCTATTACGCCTGAGGCAGGCGGCCGCGGAGGCCGTCGCCGGGAAGGGAGTGCTGTTGGCGGTGTCGTTGGACATCGCCAACGCATTCAATAGTCTGCCATTCGGCTGCATCAGGGAGGCGCTCCGGTTCCATGGAGTGCCCCTGTACCTCAGGCGGCTGGTGGCAGACTATTTGGAGGGCCGCAGTATCCTCTGCGCGGGTCCCGCAGGGGACATTGTGCGGACGCCCATGTCGTGCGGCGTTCCACAGGGGTCGGTTCTGGGGCCGACTCTGTGGGACATCGGGTACGACTGGGCGTTGAGAGGGAGTCTCCCCCCCGGGCTGAGCTTGGTGTGCTATGCTGACGACACGCTCGTCACAGCCCGGGGCAGGACACTCGAAGAGGCGGCGAGCCTGGCCACTCTCGGCACCGAGGAGATGGTCAGGCGGATCGAGGCGCTGGGGCTCAGGGTGGCCCTAAACAAGACGGAGGCCCTACTTTTCCATGGGCCCCGTGTGAGGCTGCCCATCGGCACCTCGATAGTGGTAAACTCCATCCACATCAGCATCCAGGCCCATATGAGGTACTTGGGTCTGGTGCTCGACGGGCGATGGTGGTTCCGGGAGCATTTCCGACAGATTGCTCCCCGGCTTGTCGGCGCGGCGTCCGCCCTTTCTCGACTCATGCCGAATGTGGGCGGACCCAGTTTTGAGGCCCGACGGCTTATGCGGGGGTCATCCGCTCGATGGCCATGTACGGCGCACCCGTGTGGGCGAGGGCTCTGAACGCCCAGCTCAGGGCGGTTCTGTGGAGGCCACAGAGAGCCATGGCGGTCAGAGCCATTCGCGGGTACCGCACGGTGTCGACAGAGGCGGCGTGCCTGTTGGCCGGGACACCCCCGTGGGACCTAGAGGCGGAGATGCTCTCCGACCTCTACCGGCGGGTTATCACAGCGCGCGAGGAAGGTGGCTCCCCATCGTTGAGCGAGATAGCCACCTGGCGCGTGGATGCCCGCCGAGACGTCATCGCCCGTTGGGCTACGCGGCTGGAGAGGCCTAGGCACGGTGTGGAGACCGTTGAGGCCCTCCGGCCCGTATTGATAGAGTGGATGGAGCGGCGGCACGGAGTCCTCACCTTTCGGCTGGTGCAGGTATTGACGGGGCACGGGTGTTTCGGGTTGTACCTGCACAGGGTCGTGTATAGGGAGTGGACTCCGGCCTGCCACCACTGCAGGAGTGACGAGGACACGGCGCAACACACGCTGGAGGTGTGTCCGGGATGGGAGCGGCAGCGCCGTGACCTCGTCGCTGTCATCGGTGCCGACCTGACGCTGCCGGCCGTCGCGAGAGCGATGGTCGACAGCATCAGGAACTGGGACGCGGTCGCTGCCTTCTGCGAGGCTGTCATCTCGCAGAAGGAAGCGGCGGAACGGGCAAGGGAGGATTCCCGCGCCCCGGGCCGCCGCCAGCGGCCGGGGCGGCGCAGGCGCGAATACCTGCGCCTGATGCCGCCCTAACCGAGGCTTTGGGTGATCGGACCGGGGAATTGTCCGGTCACCCGACGTGAGGCCACCGCGTGAGGGCGACGCCCCGACGGCGAAATCTGTTGGGGCGTCGACGAGAGGAACCCGCGAGGGTGAACCGCCGGGCGGGCCACCGAAGTTAAAAATCGGGTCCCGGTGACCCGCTCGCACGGCGAAGAGAGAGGAGTTTTACGGTGGGTCTATGGGGTCACGCGCCGCCTTTTCCGTCACCCCGGACCGATTTGGCGGGGCGAGACTAATCCATAGTCGACCAAAAAAAAAAAAAAAAAAAAAATTGTTGCTCTGCTCCTATTGGTCGCAGCGTAATGTTGTATAGCCTAAAGCCTTCCTCTATAAATGGACTATCCAACAAAAAAAGAATTTTTCAAATCGAACCAGTAGTTCCTGAGATTAGCGCGTTTAAACAAACAAACAAACAAACAAACTCTTCCGCTTTATAATATTAGTATAGATATACTCAGCGCAATTTGAGAATTGAGGAATTCAGACAGCTCCGGTACTTTTTTTGTTTTTTTATCTCATTTTTTTTTTGGCATTACTTTTATATATTTTTTTAATATATTAAATATATATTCTAAAAAAAATACTAAAAAGAAAATACTCGGGCATCCTAATATTCATCATGACTGACTAGACATTTTTTCATTGTTATCAGACTTCAGCGAAACGATTCTTAAATATTGCTCCCAGCTAAGGCTATTTGTAAAAATCACGAAAAAATCTATTTCATAGTTTTGATGTTTAGCATGTACAAAAGTTTATTTCTTATGAATGAATTTCCACACAACTCATCATTCTCCTACTTTTATCCTAATTACTTGGGGTCGATACAATATGTACTTAATTAATACGTCTTCTTTCATAGCATATATTGTAAAAGTTATTGGTTATATGACCGGCTGCCTACCAGACGTCAACCCTTCTTGGGAATGTAATTGTCGATCAAACGGCGTCAGATAAAGTTGGCCCAGATCGTTATAAGGCTCTTAGTCGTCTTTTACAACATCCACGAGCAAAGTAAGGGTTGGTAGTATTCGTAGCCGCTACCACACAGCATGTTTCTATACAACTATTAAATGGAATTATTTTCTACACATAATATTAATTTCCACATAACTATTAGATGGAATTATTACATACATATCATCACACCATATCCCTTGCAGGGTAGGCAGAGTGAACAGAGTGCCAGAGATCTCTCTCCTTGCAGACTTCATTCGCTTCCTCAACATTCATAATTCTCTTCATACACACTCGCCGGTTTCGGAGACCCTTGACTCCACCTTCCTTCAGTACTTGACCAATCTGGTCTAGGTAGGTTAGTCTCGGTCTCCCTCGGTACCTACATCCTTCCTTTTTCGCATTGTATATCTTCTTAACCAGACGTTCGTTAGGCATTCTTTCCACATGTCCGAACAATCGGAGCATTCACTTTCGCATCTTTACACCAATACTCTCTTTCATACCTACTCGCTCTAAAGGAGCGTCGTCGTTACGAATGCGATCGGTCAGCCAGAATAGAATTATTCATACCCTATAACATGTTTTATGGAATGACGATAATATCTGCATTAAGGCCTTTTCAAAAGGTCAAATTATTGGGCAACTATAACTAGGTGTGGCTATTTCGGTCACAAGAATTTTCCACCATTATTCTATTTCCACCGTTTATGGTTAAATTTTGATATTTCCGTTTATAATTATAGCATATAATAACTTAGTGAACTTTAGCGCTATTGAAAATGGAGGGTAACAGCAAAGAAACGATTATAAGCTAATCTAAACACAGTTTCGATTCAGTTTTAGTAAGAAATGTATCATTTATTGAATATACACAAAGTTTACTACGATGGCGTAATGGTTAATATACTGATCTAAAGTGCCGGTGTCGTGGATTCTATTTCTAAGTAGAAAAATACTATGCGTTATACACAAATTATTGTTCTGACTCTGTTTGTAATTTGTGTTCATCCTTACTAATATTATAAATGCGAAAGTAACTCGGTCTGTCTGTCTTCCTGTCGCACTTTCACGCGGAAACTACTGAACCAATTTATATAATATTTCGTACACTGACAGTCTAGAAACTGAGAAAGGACATAGACTTTTTTTAAATGCGAAAAAAGGGTTGTAATTTTTAAAGACAGAAACTTGAAACTTATTTTGTTAGGCTGTTTGTATTTATTTAAACTTTGTAAAAATTGTACCTTTAAGGGGGAAAAATAAAAAAATGGATGAAACTTTGTAAGAAAATTGGTCATTTTTGAAGAAAGAACGATGAAACAATTTCTCTGGCTTTTGATTAGATATAAATAAAAATGTCAGATTAATACATATGATACTTTTATCCCGGTATTCACTTGAGATAATAGTTCAGTTTTAGGAAAATATTTTTTACGCGAGCGAAGCCGCGGTCAGAAGCTAGTTAATAATATATTTGTAAACGCAATATATGAGTTATTTCATTAGTACAGGGTGTGCGCCCCGGACGGAATGGATGAAACGCAAGGATATACCTAATCTGTTTGCTAAAAAAGTGTGATGTGTTTAAAAAGTTATAATTGGAATAGGGAAACCCACAGCATAATCTGTCAAAAAGATTATGTATGTGGCGATGTGTGGCCGCATAACCCACCATGTTCTCTCCGCATCGCCATTGTCTGATCGTTGGTGTTGATTCCTCAGCATCTGTGGCCGGCCCAGTAGGTTATCCTTTCGGGTACATCTGCATCGACGCTCCGGCAACGAACAACAGTGTTGCTGAGGCGGTAGCCACATACCTAGAGTGTATATATTATGGTTCTTTTCCTTTCCGTGTGGTGACGGAGTAAGAATACAATTCACCACCCCCTATCTTACCCATGGGTGATCGTAAGATACGACTAAAGGATATAAAACGAATGTAATATCTATGCGAGAGAAGTAAAACTCGAAACAAAAGCCTATACCAACATGTCTGACCAGCGTGGTATAATTCGAGTTTTCCTTCTCTTGTTATCGTTATAATTTTTTTTTTAATTACAGAGCTTCGCGTAATTTACGTGCTGTTGGAAAGCATACCGCTGAAATGTTAGCTAATCTTACTGCATACGGCTTGGACCCGAAAAAGCTTTCACTTGTAGGTATAAGCCTCGGTGGACAAGCTATTAGCTATATAGGAAAAAAGTACAGGGAATTGACTGGCGTGAATATCTCTAGGATCACCGGCCTTGATCCAGCAGGTTAGTATATTTCGCAAGTGCCTTTTTCTTTTTTTTGGGGCGGGCTATGGAGTGGTCACACCCCTCTATCTCCATCAGGGGTGACAGAAGAAGCGGTGCGCGACCCCATAGACCCGTCCCTGCAATATTCCTCTCCTCGCCGAGCGAGCCACCAGAACCCGATCTTTGTCTTCGGTGCCTAAACAAGTGAAAGGTAACTTGTTCGTTTTCATAAATTTAATGTCTAAAAATAACTGATAAAAATAAATAATATATTATTTGTATCATCATTCTCCTACTCTTATCCCAATTACTTGGGGTCGATACAATATGTAGGTACACTTCTTTCATAGTACATATTGTAAAACTTATTGGCAATAGTTTTATGACTGGCCGCCTGCCAGACGTCAACCCTCCTTGGACATGTAATTGTTGACCAAACGGCATCAGATAGAGTTGGCATAGGTCGTTATAAGGCTCTTAGTTGTTTTTTACGATATCCACGAGCATAAGTAAGGGTTGGTAGTATCCGTAGCCACTACCACACAGCTAAAATGATAAATATATATATATTTTTTTAAATAAAATTATATATTAATTTTATATGCCAGTACCTATAAAAAGAAAATCAATTTCTTTTTGTACTGGCAATGGATTTGTACCAAAATGTAGATTAAAAATCATTAATACCATAGCGGGTAAATATAAATCTCTGTAATAACGATGGTTTATTGACGTTTTCCGTGTGGTGACGGAGTAAGAATACTATTCACCACCCCATATTTTGTCCGTGGGTGATCATACGAGACGACTAAGGGATATAAAACGCATATAACATCTATGCGAGAGAAGGAAAACTCGAAGTAAAACCCTATATCAACACGTCTGACCAGCTCGGTATAGTAGATTAATCTCCTTCCCATTACGGATGAGGCCCTAGCCCAACAGTGGGCTGTGATGATGATGATGATTGGACTTGAGAAATTTTAGTCCTCCCGTGACCATGAAAGCTGTAAAGTGTTCGAAACATCGGGAAATTAAATACTAAGGCTATAGAATATGTAAAAATAGTTTTGATCTATTATATAAAAGTAACCTACTAATTTTCGTAATCGGGTTTTATAAATAATTAAGCATATTAAATGCTAAATTTCAGTAATTTAAATAACAAGGTTGTGTCATCGTTTAATACAATTCTAACTGTAAAGTTTTAAGTATTAAGCCTATAACAATGTGTAAACATTGTCGGGTAGATAGCATACTGTCACCTTAAGACGTAAATATGATACGAAGTGAAATTTGCATGTCCTACAATTAGTCACGGTGGTGTAGTGGCAGCACGATTGGGCCGGAATCCCAATAGGCGCGGGTTCGAATCCCGCTTGTGACATCATTTTTCATTTCGTAATCGGGTTTTATAAGTAACCTACTATGTGATATTAACCAACTTAATTAATCTAATCGGTAAAATTTATTTTACCTACGATAAATTTTTACAATACCCACGGGAAAAGGTGTGGTTATTATATTCATCCTCTGTAACCACACGGATGAAGTAACTAAAATACAAAAGTTACATAAAAAAAATTATTTGTTTTTTTTTGTTCTCTCAGGTCCTTGTTTCAGAAACTTAGGCCCACAAGATAGGCTCGACGAGTCAGATGCAGACTTTGTAGATGTCATCTTGACAAATATTGATGGTTTTGGTATGGCTGCACCGGTTGGCCATGTCAACTTCTACGTTAATGGTGGAGAGTTTCAGCCTGGAGACATTCTTTGGGTGCCGTGCAATGTTCTATGCAGTCATATCCGGTCATATACTATTTGGATAGCCGCTTTACACTATGCAGATAGATTCATTGCTATGAAATGTGATTCGGTTCAAGAAGCAAGAGATAGGAACTGTTATGATCATAAGCCATTGACTACTAATGTTTTAGGGTTAAATACTAATAAAAATAACACAGGCATTTTTTATTTGGCTACAGTTAATAATTATCCGTACTTTCTGGGTGAGAAAGGACTCAAAAAAGAGAATGAGTTTTTTAATATTCAACTTAATTTAACTAGAAGGTATTTTAATTAAATAATACTATTATGATGTTTATTTTTTATTAATTTATTCCCATTAAACACATTATTGTCGACTATATATTTAATGCCATCTATAATGTATAGTGAAAACATTAGACATTAGCTTGTTATATTAGTACAAAGTTGTATTCACAGATGTCACTCATAAAATATATAAACTTTAAATGAAAACGTTACTATTTATGTGGCTGAATGAATATTAAACCAAATTATTTAAATATCGTATACGATAAATATTTCTATACTTTATATTAACTATATATGTTACAGAGCGCGAATGTTTAAAAGAATATAGTGACATCTGTGGGCAAAAGTGTTCAACTTTTACTAATTGGCCTTTATTACGAACAGTTGTTTTAGTTGAAATCCATTCAAATAGATGGCATTACCAAACATCATTAAACGACTATCTAATTAATCTAATATGTGAAATAACCTTATCCTAATATTATAGAAGTGTAAATATGAATATGTTTCATTGTTACACTGCATATACCTTAGCTTAAATATGCTTTAAAAATTAGTGTATAATACGGCACTTACCTGCTAAATGTGAAAAAAAATACTGAGAAATAGAAAATTTATTAAAAAAATATATCTACTTTAAAAAAACCACGGTATTTTTTTGTTATAAATTTGAAATGCCCACATAACGTTATATATAATATATCTATAATTCTTTGTACGTATACCTTTATGCATATTTAAAACTAATTTATTTATTTCATATTTTTAAATTTAATTGTTGCTTATCAACAAATTAAATTATGCCTTTTAACTATTAGCTCAGTAGATATCTAAAATAAGTATTTTTAAATTATTTAACTTTCATAATTTATTGAATTAGGCGACAGATGGCAGAAATATTTTATTACTAGGTAGGTATATTTTAGTTCTTGAAGCTGCTCAACATATAAGAGAAGGTAGACATTGCCGAATCTTGGCGCCTCAATTTCTATGGAATATATGTTAATTATTTGGGTGACCCCTGAATTATTACTCTGAATCCAGATTTATTTTAATCAAAATCATTATTCTCTTGGTCTTATACCAACTACTTGGGGTCGACACAATATGTCCTCTTTTTCCACACAAACTTTCAGACTGCCAGATTTATCCTTACTAATATTATAAATGCGAAAGTAACTCTGTCTGTCTGTCGCTTTTTCACGACAAAATTACTGAACCGATCTAAATGAAATTTGGTACACAAATAGTCTAGAGCCTGATAAAGCACATAGGCTACTTTATAATGCAAAAAAAGGGTTGTAAAGGGGGATGAAAAGTTGTAAGGAATTATCGTCACCAGAAGCTTGAAACTTATTTTTAGGCTATTGATTAGATATAAATAAATATGACATTAAAATTTCGTAAGAAGTTTACCTTTAAGGCGTAAAATAAAAATAGGGGATGAAAAGCTTTAGGAAAGTAACCTTTTACGCGGGCGAAGCCGCGGGCAGAAGCTAGTTTTAATATAAGTTAGAAAATTATGTTAGGTACATCTTCTATACGTTATATCTCTTAATATAAATTGTAAACTCAATAAAACAGGTATCGGTCAATAAATATTGTGACGTTCCTTCTAAAACTCCTGAGTCTTAATTCTAAACTTAGAATACATCTATTATAACATTAAAAAAAAAAAACTATTTATACTTTATTTTTAGAATAGAACAATAGACTAAAACGTTTTACGCTTAACAAAACATTAACTATCCATAGATTAAAAAACCCTTCTATTAATATAACGCCTATTCCTTCCGGATGGGCAGCATCCACAATGGACCACGATAGTATAAAAGGACAGATCACTTTTGAATACCCCGAAATACGGTCAACAAAATAATAATTATATTCAAATGAGTACCAGGTGTCCATTAGCAAACTAGAAAAAAATAACCTATCAATAGAAACTGCTTTATCGACATTGCTGACTCCGCTTTGTTTAATTATTGCGTTTGTAAAAGAAAATGGACGTTAATAACCAAGCTTCACAGTTGAATATTTGTTATTTTAGAATTTAATAGATTTTTTTTACAATATTTACTTTACAGAGTAAGAGCACGCGATGTTTTATTAGTCCGAACACTAGCAACATTTAGATAGATCAGTGGCTGTCGTAAAAGACGACTATGCGAGCTGGACAACTCGATATGATGCCGTATAATCAGCAGTCATATTCTTAAGAAGGGCTGATATCCAGACAGGATACCTTACATTAAATTATTGCCAGTACTTTTACATGTATACAATAGAAGAAGAGTACTAGAGCTAAGAGTAGAATGATGATGGGTCCCAAGTTAAAAAAAAATCAAAGTTTCTCTGTCACCGATATGATATGATCAGCTACTATCAGGTTAATTATAGCAGTTAACACATAGCAGTTAGCAATTTTGTATATACATAATTACATCTCAAATTTGTAAAAGTATAAAGTTGAGACGTTTGTTTTTTCAACACTACTCTGGGGCCATTAATGAATTATCTAAGGCGTGTTTTGGTGTTTGACTGAATATTATAATTTCTTACTAGGTATAGGCAGGGAGGTTGGGGGCAGTAAACTTGACATTACGTAAGTAATTAAATTGAAATGTACCTACTAATTTTGGTCAAATCTGTGATAGATTATTAATAAGATTAATGTTATTGCAGTTAGTTAATGATATCTATGTGTAGTTAGAATATTGTAATAAAAGATATTTTCTGAATAAATGGAGTTATATTTGATCAATAGGGCCTTTTCTTACAAAAATCTTACGGTCTTAAGTCTTACGGTAGGTGGGGAGTGGGCCAAATCATTCTTCAAAATCCCTTACGTAATTTATGAAAGGCCCCTCTGCACTAAGAAAATAATATCATTGTTATGTGGGAGACTTTACAAACATATAATTAACGCAGACAAGTTACACTCAGACTCAGAACAATAGTCTGTCACAAAATATTATTGGAATCGAAACCACGGTACCGGTACGGAATATTAGTATCTTAACCACTACATCTGTGCAGTCTAGTTTTTATCAGAGTTGAGTTTTTATATATTTTATTTGGCATAATATTCTAAGTCATATCCTGACATAATCATAGATCACAAAATGCTTAAGTGTGTATTAATAAACCGGTCTCAATCTTAGAGTACGATCTTAAGTAAACAGCGTAACACTTAAGTACGTCTTAATCTTATCATGATTAATATTAGTTTATTACTCGCCGAAGTGATGTGAATATACGAGTAATGTAAGTGCGTAAGATAGTTACGTTGGTTTAGAAATCCCTTGTCATTCACCAAATTTTCAAAGTCAACCTTTAATTGGGAAGATAACGCCCAACCGCTTGATTTATTAACAATTTCTTTAAAACCTAGTGCAAAAAAAAAGAAGTAATTTCATACGTTATTGAAAACAATTGGCTTGGATTAGTAGATATCTAATTGTAAAGACTAAAAGAAGATGGAAGCAAATGCCAACATACCTATTAACTAATGTAACAATGGTTTTTAAAATGAATGAACTTATGAAAGCCCAGCCACATCGCGCCCGTGGCTAGTCCGAAGGGGATAGCGGACAATATGACCCCTACTTATTGACTTAAACATAATAATGAATGTAAACAATGTACGTAGTCTATACAATGGTGGGGTCAGGTAAACAGCTGCTGTTTGCATAATGCAGATTTGTTTCGGACCCATATGACCTTGGGGAGTAATCTTTATAACGAGAAGTGATGAAGATTTTTTCATTTAAATATCACTTATACAGAAAATCTAAAAAGTAATAACGAAATTGCTAGATATAAAACTATTTTTACGGATTTTATTGCGTTTAATTTATACTTTCACATAAAACGTAAAAAGGTAGGTATTAAAAAAATAATTAGTGCCAAATCAAAGCATTGGCTGATCTTATTATTTACGTTATTCTACTTATGGTAAAAGTAAACGTTTATAATGCGAGTTGGTAAAATTGTTTTCTTAATAACTCTTATAGATAAAGTAAGCGACTGTTATAATTAAAACTATCTTTACGCATTTTATTGCGTTTATAATTTATTGTCCCTACGTTTAAGGTCAATATTAACACAGAACAACACTAAGGTCCATATTAAAGACAACTTCGTTCTTAATGGTCGCTGTATATAGACTAATAAAATATGATAAAGATGGATGTAGGTACCGGGGGAGACCGAGACTAACCTACCTAGACCAGATTGGTCACGTACTGAAGGAAGGTGGAGTCAAGAATCTCCGAAACCGGCGAGCGTGTATGAAGAGAATTATGAATGTTGAGGAAGTGAGTGAAGTATGCAAGGATAGAGTTCTCTGGCACTCTGTTCTCTCTGCCTACCTTGCAAGGGATATGGCGTGATGATATGTATGTATAAAAAAGTGGTGATATTTTAATTTTGGTATAGGTACATATAGGAAATAATCACCAATTAAAATTTTACTAAATGTTGTCAAATAGTTTTATGTAAAATTTCAATTGAATTTGTAATTAAATAGTATTTATTGATACGATAAAAAAAAACTACTAAACCGGTAGCAATATTTTTTATAAGGCAAATATTATTTCCACCTACCAAATATGGCGACCAATTAAAACAAATTTCACATGTTTATATAGTAACTAAAATTCGTATAATTAACATTCAATAAACATATGGTTTTATAAATACATTTCTTTGTTTGGAAAAAGTTAATCGATTCGCTTTTTTTTCTTGTAGTTTATAAGGCAGCTGCTACTGTCACATGGCCAGAAATGACATTTTGGTGATTAACCTAAATTTAAACGAACCACACGAATAAATTTTCGCAATTAAAATAATGGTTGCTTATAATAATTAATTAAATCGGTAATGAAAATATTAAAACCGTAATAATAAAACTAAAAATTAAATTTTAAATATTATTGATGACGGAGAAAGAATACAATGTACCATCATTTTTCTTGCCCGCGGGTTTTATAAATGATAAATAAAGGATATAAAGTATAAATAGTATTTATACAAGAAAAGAAAAACTCGAGATAATGCTCTCAATTTTACTACTGTGAAGTTGGTTTCTTCCTATTGTGGAGAGAACTTAGCCGTGAGAAACATATTAGCTGAGATAATAATAATAAAAATAAAGATAGCATATTTAGTAGATAAATATAAATGATAGTCTATCTAATCTAAGAAGTGCACTTTGACAGCTGTCGCAGTAAGTTGTCTAGGTATGTGAACCAAATAATCGCTATCGAAAATATCCGATTTTACTGAAAAATCGATATTGATTCTTTATAATTAATAATCGGTTTATTTTTTATTTTTCAAAAAGCTGATGAATAAATTAAGTGCTAAATTAGTACTAAACAAATTTAATTATTTCAGCATAGAGTCTATTCGTCATATTTAGTAGGATTGGGTTAATTAAAAACAAAAACTGAATTTGAAAATAGCTATTTATTAAGAATTACTACTATTACTTGAATTATCAGCGTCGCGAACATTAATAATTATTTCCTCATCAATCAAAGTGTCAAAATGTACATCTCTGTCAAAATCTCTATTCGATTAATTGTATTATTCTAATATTTTTACCGATTGTTTGGATATTCGTGAATTGGAAGTTGTCAAGCACTACTGTATAGAACGTGATAACGTGACATTGTTAGGTCGTCATTAACAATTACTATTTACCATGTAATTTTTATTTTAAATTAGTTTTACGAGTTTCAACATTAGATTATTGTACAAGAAAGTCACCCGCAATGTTAATTATGTAAATAACTTAATAGTTGTTTAAAATTTCAGACTTAGTATTTACAATCATGTGTATACGTTTGACCGAGGTTACTGTGTATTAGAAAATACAAAACGTCAAAATGCACTTCTTAGATTAGATGAACTATAGTTTTCTTTAAAACTTTTCTTGGCGTGCTTTTTTTTTTTTTATTTTTTTTTATTGTCTACGGTGACAAACGAGCAAACAGCACACCTGATGGTAAGTAATGCTGTTGCACATGGAACCAGCAACACCAGGGGTACAGCCAGGCCGCTGCCTACCGTGAAGGAAGAGCTCTTCTTAAACCTCGTTTGAAGAAGGACATGTCATAGCGCTCGGGAAACACAGCAGCAGGTAGTTCATTCCAGATCTTGCATGTACGTGGGAGAAATGATCGCTGAAAACGTACGGTCGAGGACCATATTGTTTCCAGGTGAAATGAATGAACCCTGCTACGGTGTCAAGTGGTACGGTGGTAAAATGGTGACGGTGGTACCAAGTCAAACAGTTCCTCAGAGCACTCCCCGTGAAAGAGCCGGTAGAGTACACAGAGTGACCCAAAGTCTCTCCGCCGCTCCAGCGACTCTAGTCTGTCCGTGAGATTGGGATCACCGACGATTCGAACTGCCCGCGTTTGTAGGGAGTCAAGTGGGTCTAGCTGATATTTAGGCGCGCCTGCCCAGAGATGAGAGCAGTACTCCATGTGAGGACGAACTTGTGCTTTATATAGCACAAGACGTTGTCTCGGCGTGAAGTACCGCCTGGCCCTGCTCAGCACGCCCAACTTTTTGCTTGCCAATTTGGCTTTGTCCTCCAAATGACTCCCAAACTGGACTTTGTTCGATAGCTCGACGCCGAGGATCCCAATACTCTCGGAGATTTGGAGAGTTACTCCTTGGAACTGAGGCGCCATGATAAAAGGGTCCTTCTTCGCAGTGAACGCGCAAACTTGTGTCTTAGTGGGGTTGAACTGGACTAAATTCCGTTCACCCCATTTTGAGGCCCGCCCTAGAGAGCGCTCGACTTCAGACACAAGTTGAGCCCGTCTTTCCTGTAACATACTCCGATGGACATTCTGATGCTCGGTGTAACGCTCGTCACCCGTGCTGTCATCCGCATAGCAACGAATACTCTCTATGGAGAGCATGTCATTGATATGCAGAATAAACAACGTCGGGGAGAGCACCGAGCCTTGTGGTACACCAGCATTAATGGGCATGGTCTCGGAGCAGGAGCCATCGACGACTACTTTTATGCTCCGACCATCCAAAAAACTGGTGATCCAATTACAGAGTCCCTCGGGGATTCCATATGATGGTAGCTTCGATAGAAGGGCCCTGTGCCAAACCCTGTCGAACGCCTTCGCGATATCTAGGCTGAACGCTAGCGCCTCACCCTTGCCCTCCAAGGCCTCTGCCCAACGGTGTGTGAGGTACACACCGTTGGGCAGAGGCCTTGGAACACAGGTTTTTGTCTGACCTATATGTATATCTTGTCAAAATGTTAAATTACTAAAATATTAATATTTTTTTTAAAGTAAACAGTCTTTGTAAAGTAGCAGAGTTTAGAAAAATATAATTAACGAGCATAAATTAGTTCCAAACTCAGGATAACAATTTGCGCACCTGCGCCGCCCGCGGCCTGGGCGGCGCAGGCGCGAATACCTACGCCTGATGCCGACCTAACCGAGGCTTCGGGTGATCGGACCGGGGAATTGTCCAGTCACCCGACGTGAGGCCACCGCGGGAGGGCGACGCCTCGACAGCGAAAGCTGTCGGGGCGTCGACGAGAGAGGAACCCGAGAGGGCATACCGCCGGGCGGACCACCGAAGACAAAGATCGGGTACCGGTGGTCCGCTCGCACGGCGAAGAAGAGATGCTTGCAGGGTGGGTTAATGGGGTTGCGCGCTGCCTCTTCCGTCACCCCGGACCGATGTGGTGAGGTGCGACGTCCATAGCCCACCGCAAAAAAAAAAAGAAAAAATAAAATAAAAAGGATAACAATTTGTGGAGGGTACAAAGCATTGCCTTGCGTAGAAATCAAACAAACGATACTGTAGATTAATATCTTAACCACTACGACATCTGAGTATTCAAATATGAATATAAATGCCAAAAATATGGAAGCTTAAAGTTGATATATATGTTTGATTGTATTTAATTTGATAGTACATAATAAATATGCTCTGTGGCTACGAATACTACCAACCCTTACTTTGCTCGTGGATGTCGTAAAAGACGACTAAGAGCGTTATAACGACCTGGGCCAACACCATCTGATGTCGTTTGGTCAACAATGACATTTCCAAGGTGGATTGACGTCTGGCAGGCGGTCGGTCATAAAACTATTTGAAGAATTCTTCTTCTTTTAGAAGATATAGAAGAATTTCAAGATTCAAATAAGATTTGCAAGCCTTAAAAAAGTATAATTAAATAAATAATAATTTATTCACTATTGTATTAAAAATATAATAGATTACTATTCATAGCAGTTTTCTGTGTTTTACGTAAAATGAAAACTATCATTTCGATATTAAATACCAAACTACAGGCAATAAAAAAATCCAAAAAACTTTCACCAGTACATCTGCTTACAACTAATTAATAACAAAATAATACAAGTTATTAATTTTAACAAGTTTCGTTACAAATTGAAATGACAATTTTGTTTGCTAGATAGTTTATGTACATAATATTATCAAGTGCTGTTATTAAGGCTACACATTTTGTCAATAGACATAAAATAAAATAAAAATAGCCTTCATACTACCACAATCATTATCATCATCATCAACCTGCTCCTATTTCAATTATTTCGACGAATTTAGGAGTCGGGGCAATCCAATATTAGTAATATTATAAATGCGAAAGTAACTCTGTCTGTCTGTCGCTCTTTCACGCCAAAACTACTGAATCGATCTAAATGAAATTTGGTACACAGATAGAATAGAGCCTGATAAAGGACATCAGGCTAATTTTTAATGCAAAAAAGGGTTGTAAAGGAGGATGAAAAGTTGTAAGGAAGTATCGTCATTTTTAAAGCCAGAAGCTTAAAACTTATTTTTAGGTTATTGATTAGATATAAATAGATATGACATTAACATTTTGTAAAAAAATTACCCTTAAGGGGTAAAGTAGAAATAGGGGATAAAAATCTTTAGGAAGGTAACCTTTTACGCGGGCGAAGCCGCGAGCAGAAGCTAGTATAGATATATATTAACCTAACCTATTCCAGAGCACATATTACAAAAAGTTTATTTGCAATAGTTTTATAACTGGTCGTCTGCCAGAAGTTAATCCTTCTTGGGATCAATTTTTGACTAGACGGCATCAAGAATAGGCTCAGGTTGATATAAAGATCTTAGTCATATTTTACGATATCCACGAGCAATGTAAGGGTTGGTAGTATTACCATTCAACCACACAGCATTCTACCATAATCATATTACGTTTTAAAAGTATAAATATTGTCTAATAATGTTAATTTATGGAACCTACGTCTTTGGCGTGAGTCAGCTTCCTCCAGTTCTTTCTGTTCTTGGTTTGTCGTCTCCAGGTTAGCCCACATATTGTTCTGAATATATTTTGCCCCATCGTTTTTTCTGTATACCGCTATTCATTTGCGTTTCATTTGATTCTAGTTCTGTTAATTTCTTGGTCTGCCAGTCATTTGTCATTATAGACACAATTATCCATTCTACACAAATGACTCGATAATTTGCAATCTTTACTTTTTATTTTTCTATTATACTGGATACTTTTGTTCTCCTACTCACTCTCTGCATTGATATGTAAAAACAAAAGCTGATATTTTTTTTTGTTGCTTAAGGTGGCAAACCAGCAAAAAGCACACCTGATGGTAAGTGTTACTGCCGCCCATAGAGCTTTGCGACACCAGGGTTACTAGGACATTGCCTAGTAATGGAAACCCCTAAAATCACCCAGAAAGTTGGACTGCCGACTCTCTCGCTCACCGAACAAAGCTCAACAGCATATTTTTTTCTTTTATTGCTTATGGTGGCAAACAAGCAAGCAGCACACCTTCTGGGAAGTGTTACTGCCGCCCATGGACCTTTGCAATATCAACGGTATAGCTAGGTCGCTGCCTACTAATACAAATCCCCCAAATCCACTCAGTTGGGCTTCGGGGTCTCTCGCTCACCGAACGAAGCGCAATAGCATATTGCCATTTCTCAGACGTTGATCTTCTGCGAGAGTGTGGTACTACCCCGGACGGACCAGCCTGCAGCTGTAAACAGAGAACTGTCCACAGCGTGGTCCTACCACAATAAAAAAAATATAATAATAATTATAATAAACTTACAATTTTTTTCGGATTCTTTTTCTTTTTTTTAAAGACACCACCCTGCACTAAGGAAATAAACCTTGTATTGCGGGGGACTTTACAAACATGCAATTAACGCAGACAAATTACACCCAGACTCAGAACAACACTTTGTGGATTACACAAAGTAATGTCCTGCGTGGGAATCGAACCCACGGCACTGGCACGGAAGGTCGGTATCTTAACCACTACGCCATCTGTGCAGTCGAAATATGTACTAAGAGTGTTTTGTTTGCCATGAGTTTGCGAGCGAGCGAGCGGGCCACCGGTAACCGATTAATAGACACCACCCTGCACTAAGGAAATAATCCTTGTATTGCGGGGGATTTTACAAACATGCAATTAACGCAGACAAATTACACCCAGACTCAGAACAACACTTTGTGGATCACACAAAGTATTGTCCCGCGTGGGAATCGAACCCATATCACTGGCATGCAAAGTCGGTAGGTATCCATTACGACATATGTGCAGTCGTCATGTGATCAATTATCAAGGTTGTTTAAATTAGACAACTAATATGCAATAAGCTTTAAACCTCAATGAATCCTTTTTTTTTTTTTGGTAGGCTATGGTCCGAACATGAATGAATCCTGCATTAATTCTTATATGTAATATAGCTTGAAAAATGTACTTTGCTTGTTTCCCGCGACTGACGAGCAATCGGTTGATAAAAATCTTTTTAAATAGCTACAATTTTGTATATTAATCAATTTAATCGCATTTAACGGGAAGTAAATTTATCATGGTGCCAACGGACATAGGAATTTCTTAATTTGTGTAACTCTGAAGTGGAGATCATCTGTCATTTACCATATTCATATAAGATCTATCAATTGTAGCTTTCATCGTCTCGCATCATTCACTTTTTTCATTGGATGGGTTATTGGATGTTACCTTCTCCACAAATAAATTGTAATAATTATCACGCTTGAAAGACAGACTAGCCATAGCAGTGAGGTGTTATATGCTGTCCCGGGAAGAGTTGCCCACTCTCCAAGTGAGACCCTCAGCCGAGTTTTACTACTCCAAGCAAGTAAAGGGTGGCAACGTTTTTTAAAAGCAAAAGAGGCAATACCGGGCATTAAGGAAATAATACTTGTACTGCATGGGAATCAAACCCTTGATACATAGTCATACATATGATAACACAGTAAGTCAGTATCTAAACATAAGCCATCTGTATAATTCTTTATCACAGTTTCCATAGTTTGTTTGATTTTATTTTGAGTTTTCCTTCTCTTGTATAGATGTTATATGCATATTATATCCCTTTGCTAATCTATAGACTAGAAAAGAGGTAGTGTTTTGTATTCTTACATTATATGATTTGTTGCTGTGTGATAGCGGCTACGTATTCTACCAACCCTTACTTCGCTTGTGGATGTCGTAAAAGACGACTAAGAGCTTAATATAACCTGGGCTAACTCCATCTTAAGCTGTTTGGTCAACAATTAGAATCCCAATGAGGGTTGACGTAAGATAGGAGGCCAGTCATAAAACTATTTACCAATAACTTTTGCAATACATATGTAGATGGAAGAGGAGTACATATTACGTACATGCATACATACATATCATCAGGCCATATCCCTTGCAGGGTAGGCAGAGAGAACAGAGTGCCAGAGAATCTCTGCATACTTCACTCGCTTCCTCAACATTCTAAATTCAAACCGGCGAGCGTGTATGAAGAAATTACATATTACGTTAACCCAAGTAATTGGGATAAGAGCAGAATAATGATTATTTGATATAATATGTTAACTTCTATATTATATATATATATGATCTTAAAATGGAGGAAATGAAGGAAGACCCACCACTTTCCCACAGTTAATATACCATACATCTCAAGAAAGGAAAGAATACGGGATGGGATCACGGTTTAATAGGATATAAGGAAATTTTACTCCTGTGATGAGCACCGCCTCTAGAACTTCAACTTGCAATTTTCTGCAGAACTTCGAATAAAGATTTGACATGTGTTTCGCCTCTAAACGAGGCATCTTTAGGACGGTTCGGCTTCAAATGCGCATTTGAAGTTAATGAAGAAAATTGCAAGTTGAAGTTCAGGTGGATGCTCGTCTGGAATGCCAAAAGGCGACCCTCTGACACTCCACAAATAACAGGGAAGTGCTCAGCGCTCAGTGCATCAGCGGCTCGCTGATGATTTTTAGTGGGTATTCCGGTTGGCTACTAAGCCACCGCCGAGCCCCACATACCCCCCAATACCATCAATGCGTAAATGCATTTTACATCAGCGTAGAAAAAAGAAAAAAAAAAAGGAGGATGTTCGTCACAGGAGTACGATTTCTTCATATACTATTCCACCTTGACCCCATCCCGTCTTGAGGTGTACGGTATATTGATTAACCGTGGGAAAGTGGTAGGTCTATCTTCCTTTCCTCCATTTTAAGATAATAATGGATTTCCACCATTTATCGCCTAATTCAATCAATTATAAGTATGCTATTGAAATAATTATATGTTAAAATAAAAACAAGCATAGTCTGCGTATTTTTTTCAGTGCCACTTTATAGCTTCGCTACCATCCCATCATTATATAAAAGAGCGCTCATTATAGCTTCTTATGACTACAAGTCGATGAGAAAACTATTTGATACTTGGACACGTATACTGCATAGATTATAGACGAGGGTACCTACATTGAAGTGTGTTATAATAAAGTCATATTAAAGACAAAAAAAAAAAAAATTTGCCTAACACCCTGCACATATAAAGAACTTATTTTTTTCTATGCTTATGGTGGCAAACGAGCAAGCAGCACACCTGATGGTAAGTGTCACTGCTACCCATGGACCTTTGCAATGCCAAAGGTACGCTAGGCCGTTGCCTATGAACTCAAACCTACCCAAAAAATTGGACTGCCGGCTTCGGGTTATTATACATCATCATCATCATCACAGCCCATAAATATCCCACTGTTGGTCTCGGGCCTCCTCCGTAATGGGAGGGAAATTAACCTACTATACCGCGCTGGTCAGACGTATTGGTATAGGGTTTTGTTTAGAGTTTTCCTTCGCTAGCATAGATGTGTGTGTGTGTGTGTGATATGCGTTTTATATCCCTTAGTCATCTCGTACGATCACCCACGTAGGATATGGGGTGGTGAATAGTATTCTAACTCCGTCACCACACGGACAATTACGGGTTTACTATACGTGAGTTTAGTATCGACATAAATTGGATATCCGTTCACATCCGTTCTCTTTGACAGACGAGGAAGCAGCTCACCTAATGGTAAGTGTTACCAGCCATATGTACTTTAGTAATATCAAAGTTTACAGCCAAGTCACTGCCATAAAGCAGGATTAAAGGGACAAAGGATAAAAAGAGGGGAGAAAGGATTTGTTTCTCACGCTCTCTCATCAAACAAAATATAGTAGCAAATTGCTACAAAAGTTGGTTTGCCGTAAAAGTATTACTAACCTGGCCTCATCATCATCCAGTTCTTATCTCAATTAATTGGTATTGACGTAATATGTACTGATCTTCCACAGTAATATTGCAAAATTTTTTGGCAGTAGTTTTATGACCGGTCGCCTGTCTGACATCAACCCTCCTATGACTTGTCCTAACACAAAATATATCTATATAAAAAGCTTGACAAAAGTCGTATATTTGAAGTATCTTATTGTCATCACATCATAGCTCGTATATGTCCCTTATAAAGACAGAAACTAGGAAACACATGATATAAACGAAGGGTAAAAATTGAAAATAAAATAAATATAAGAGTAGATACAACATTTAGACAGGAAAAGAAAAAAGTAAACAAAGATGTTAAATAAAATAAATTAAATTAAATTAAATGGATTAATACAAAATATAAATAAAAAGGAAAAAAAGGGGATGAATGACGGTATTATTACTTCATCACGACATAGAAATTCTCTAATGTAGATTATACATTTCGCATCGTGGTATAAATAGAAAGATCCCATTTTAAGATATTCTTTCATGGATTTGGCGGAATGTACAAATGATTACTCTTCTCTAAATTGTGGGTTTATCCCATGACTTAGGATAAGGTGTTGTATATAAAACCTATGTATATATAGATAAATACTGGTTTATGTATTGAAGGTAAGGAACATAGCCGTACAGGTACATAAGACTGAGGAGAGGTAGGTTCTGCGCACTTAGCTCCATTATACACGGGGTGGTACTCCCCTGCCAAAAAGAAACAAGCCATAGGCATACGGGGTGTCTGTGTATTGCGAACAAATCCGTTTGATACTTTTAATTTTTTAAGTATAGCATCGAATTTTGGATCTGTTATAATAAAAAATTATGAGGTTTTTTTTGTTCTTCTCGATTTTCGGGACTTTAATTGGGTGATTTTTAACAAGTTTGAAGCTTGGGTTGTGTAAATTTAGTGGTAATAGGATTATGTTGAATATCACTCGTATTAAAGATACATACATACATACATACATATCATCACGCCATATCCCTTGCAGGGTAGGCATAGAGAACAGAGTGCCAGAGAACTCTATCTCTGCATACTTCACTCGCTTCCTCAACATTCATAATTCTCTTCATACACGCTCGCCGGTTTCGGAGACTCTTGACTCCACCTTCCTTCAGTACCTGACCTATCTGGTCTAGGTAGGTTAGTCTCGGTCTCCCTCGGTACCTACATCCTTCCACTTTCGCATTGTATATCTTCTTAACCAGACGTTCGTTCGGCATTCTTTCCACATGTCCGAACCATCGGAGCATTCCCTTTCGCATCTTTACACCAATACTCTCTTTCATACCTACTCGCTCTCTTACGTCGTCGTTACGAATGCGATCGGTCAGCCTAACTCCACAGATTTTTCGAAGAGATCGCATTTCGACCGCATTAATTTTACTTTCATACTCTTTTCTGCATACCCAACTCTCGCTTCCATACAGTAATGTTGGGACAAGCACTGCGTTATGTATTGCCACACATGCCTTCTGGCTGAGGTGGTGGCTGCCGAGAAGTTGCCCCAACGCTCCGTTCACTCTATTTCCCACATTCACTCTTCGCTCTATATCAGTGGTGTACCGTCCATCTCGGCTAAATCCACATCCAAGATATACAAATTCATCCACTTGCTCCAGTACATCATTACCTATTGTTGCTCTTACATCTGTTCTGGCTTCATCTCTTTCAAAGGCCATTATTTTGATATTATCCAAGATGTAATTAATCTATTTGGAATAGGTATATTAGTTACACATTTTCAAATTATTTCTTTTGTTTTATCTGTCCTACAATAGTTCACGGTGGTGTAAGTGGCAGTACGATTGGGCCGGACTCCCAATAGGTGCAGATTCGAATCCCGCTTGCGACATCATTTTTCGCTTCGTAATCGGGTTTTTATAAATAATTAAGCATATTAAATGCTAAATTTCAGTAATTTGAATATTTATTTTGTTTTTACGTGGCGTATGTTTTGCATCTGATTTTCATTTGAGAAACTGTTTAATATATAACCAAATAAAGATTTTTCAGCAATAATAAATGTAAATTGTCTATTCCACGGAGCGCAACATTAAGTTTTTTATACAGTTTTACAATTTTAACTGGTTCTACCTCACCTTCAGACATATAGTTCAGCAGATTTATATATATGAAATTAATGAAAAAGCCAAGTATCAAAGTCATTATTTCAGCGACTGAACCCGGTTGTTAATAAGGAAAAGAGTGAGTACACAAGGGATCTTGCGAGCGTCGGCCGACGTGGAACGCCCGCCGCACTCGAATTTTCTTTTTCACTGAGTTTTTGACGCTGCTTTTTATTTATAACCGGATTTTTGATACTATATCTACCTCCCTGTTTATATGAATATTTGGTTAGGGTTAAAGGATGATCTCACTAAATTACATAGTGTTTATAGACTCGTCTTCTACGGTAAATATTTATAGAAGTTTCTTTATATTAAAGGTCACAAGTTCTTTTTTTTTTCAGACGATATCGTCGTCCTGTTAGACAAATTAACTTGAATAAATTATTTTATTATACATATAATATTAAATAATATTATATTATATTTTTAGCCTGCTCACAGTGTCAGAAGAATACCATTCTCCACTCTCTATTTTGATCGTGACTGTCATGAAAAACAATTAAGGGATTATCATGAGAAGATAAGAAAAGACCAGCGTGGTATAGTAGGTTAACTTCCATTATTGAGGAGGCACGAGCTCAGCAATGGGGTTCATATGGGCTAAGACGATGACAATGGTTATAGAATACATATTTATTTAATGACTACTACTACTACTTCAATGACTACTAGAGCCTGCCAGGGAGTTGGTCTCCTTCTCTCTGCTCGAATGGCTCAATGTGTTAAAGAGTATGATTGTGTGAATGCTAGATTAGTATGGTTAAGAATGAAAGTGGGTCTGGCCCGTATTTTTGTTGTAGGAGTATATGCTCCAGTAAACACGGGTTTGACTAAAAATAAATCTGAACAGGATGCGAGAGAGAAATTTTGGGAAGAACTAAGAGATGTTTTGAGATTATGTCAGTTGAATGAAAGGTTGATTTTGCTAGGTGATTTTAATGGATGGGTAGGAATAGGTCGAAAAGGATTTGAAAAGGTTTTAGGAAGGTTTGGTGATGAAAGTGTGAATGAAAATGGTCAAAGTTTACTAGAGGTGTGCTTGGAATGGAATCTTTGTATTACAAATACTATGTTTGAACACAAAAAGATCCATATGTATACACGTGAAGCAAAGAATGTAAGAAAGAGTATGATTGACTTTATAATAGTAGATGAAAGACGTAGAAGCAAAGTTCTAGACACTAGGGTGTATCGCGGTGTTGGTATCCATACAGACCACTTTCTAGTAATGACTAGAATAAGTGGTCTCGTAAAAATGTGGCGAAACCGGATACATAACCCGACAAGTGTACTAGAAAGAATAAAAGTAGAAAATTTGCAAGATGAGATTGTTAGAGAGAAGTACAAAAGTAAACTGACAGAAAAGTTGTATGATTCGGTTAATGTTAGTGATATGGAAGAATTATGGAAGACTTTTAAAGAGAATGTGATAAATACTGCTATAGAAATATGTGGCGTGACCAGAAGAAGGAAAGTAAATGAGATGAAGAATGTATGGTGGGATAAAGATGTGCAGAGTGCAGTTTGTGAGAAGAAGAAAGCCTGGATAGATTGGCTTGCTAGCAGAGCCAATGAGAGAATGGAAAAGGCAACGAATGATGATATAGATATAGCTAAAGAAGAGTTCAAGAGAAGAAAAAGAGTAGTGAAAGAAATTGTCAGAAGAAAGAAAGAGGATCAAAAAGACGAGTATGATAGAAGATTATCGCAGGATTATCAATCCAACTTAAAGATTTTCTGGAAGTCGATAAGATCAGCTCGAGGTAAAGCTCAAAGTACAGAGCTTGCCTCGATCATGGATAAGTATGGAAGGATAGTGAATAGAGAAGAATGTGTACTAAAGAGATGGAAGGAATACTTTGAAAGCTTATTTGAAAGAGAAGAGTCACAAGACCTGTCATCTGAGAGTAAAAGAGATCTTGAGGATGGAGAAGGTATAACTATGGTGGAAATTATGAACGCACTGAAAGGTATGAAAGTGGGTAAATCTGCAGGATACGATAGGATTACAGTTGAAATGCTGACGGCTGGACAAGATATCATAGCTAACATGCTATACCAGCTCTTCAATCTCTGTTGGACTAATGGCCAAGTACCTGACGACTGGTGTAAGGCAGTTATTGTACCTCTGTACAAAGGGAAAGGTTCCCAGCAAGATTGTGCAAACTACAGGGGCATAAGCCTCCTTAGCATTGTCGGCAAACTGTATGCGAAAGTATTGATTGAAAGAGTAGTGAAAGTAACTGACAAGAAAATATGGGATGCACAAGCGGGTTTTCGAAAAGGTATGGGTTGTACGGATCAAGTCTTCTCCTTAACATGTATGACGCAGAAATTTTTGGCTAAAGGTCAGAAAATCTTTTGCGCATTTATTGATTTGGAGAAGGCTTATGACAAAGTGAGGAGGAATGAACTGTGGTCGGTACTGTCTATGTATGGGGTGGACAGCCATCTTATTCACGCTCTGAAATCCATTTATAAGGACTCTAGGGCGTGCGTAAGAATAAACGGATCCTACACGGAATGGTTTAATATTGATAAAGGTGTTAGACAGGGATGTGTAGCATCACCGTGGCTGTTTAACCTATTCATGGATAGTTGTCTGAAAGATCTGAAAGATAATGATTGTGGTTTAAGAATGAATGAGTTACTTATCAAATGTCTTCTTTATGCCGATGATCAGGTATTACTTGCATCGTCGGTTGAGGATTTACAGGCGATGGTAACTACTATGCATGAAGCTTTTGAAAGAAAAGGCATGAAAGTAAATGTACGTAAGACGAAAATAATGGTTTTTGAAAAGGATAAATGTATGACGGAATGTAAAATTAGTATAAATGGTGAGGAATTGGAACAGGTGAAAGAATTTTTGTATTTGGGTGTATTATTTACTCGAGATGGTAAAAATGATAATGATGTTGAAAGAAGAGTAAATGCTGGTAATAGGGTGAATGGGGCACTGTACACCTTTATGAGAAGCAGAAATGTGTCCAAAAAGGCACGTCTAGCTGTGCATAAGGGAGTATTAGTACCTACCCTCATGTATGGTAGTGAAAGTTGGATTTGGCAGAGAAGACATGAAAGTAGAATAAATGCTGTAGAGATGAGAGCTCTTCGTAGTATGTGTGATGTGAGCCTGAAAGATAAAATTAGGAATAGTGTTATAAGAGAGCGCTGTGGTGTGAATGAAGAAGTAGTGACAAAGATCAAAAAGAGTATGCTGAGGTGGTTTGGACACTTAGAAAGAATGAGTGAAGAGAGGTTGACGAAGAAAATATATAAAGCAAGCGTGAGTGGGACGAATACAAGGGGAAGACCTCGTCATAATTTTCTGGATCAAATTAGCGATGTATTGACGAGAGGTCATATTAAGAGTATGCGTAATCGTAGAGTATGCATGAAGACTATTATGAGTGTGAATGAAGCGATGGAAGTATGCCAGGATCGTGGTTTGTGGCAATCCGTTGTCTCTGCCTACCCCTCTGGGAAACAGGCGTGAAGCTATGTATGTATGTATGTATTTATTTAATGACTTTTAATATATAATAAATTATATATTAATAGACTTATTTAATGTTTAATAGATAGATTTGTTTAATACATCCAAGAAAAACGTAACAAAATAAATTCAAATTGATTTATTATGCATAAACTCTGTGAGGGCACTTACATATATATTGTCAGTTTTAACCTTTTAAATTAATTCAATAAACCACTGGATTGGAACGAAACCGCTACTGAGAAGATCCGGCAAGAAACTCAGCGGGCTTGTTTATTATTGTTATTTCTTTACTGATTTTTTTTATAAAAAAAATTAGTACATGTTTACTATAGCTCCAGTATGATGTCCTTAGAACCCAATAGTTCAAATACAATGTAAAAGACCATGGATGGACCGGATCTCACAAGCGGCACCCGATCACGAGTTAAGTACTAGAGCAGCCATCATTCCCCTCAACCACCTTCGAGGAAAGGTAGAGACCCGCTGCTAATTCAAAATTATTTCTTTTGATATGTACAATATACATTTGTTTATTGATTTTTTGTACATATTTAACAAACTATCAGAGTCAATATTCTTTAACATCAAAGAAAGTACTAATATCCTTTGAAGTCTTTTATCTTATATTACTGAACTGTGAATCACAGCATAAGGGTCTTTTTTAAGATCTTCATTGAGCTTAGAAGGGTGTAAAAGGGAATTTGGACGTCTATAGATGTGGAAAATAAGGGTTGATATTTTAAATAGATTCTTCATATAGGTTCGTTAGATATTTGTTTTATATATTGTTTTTGATATTGTGTACTCTGTTTAGCAAAATGAGTGGATTAAAATTTCAGGGTTTTCTGTTCAATATTAAAAAAAGAGTTGATAGATCTGCAAAGTTAAGCAGGAATCAATTTGAGATATATCTTCTAATAATAATCAACTTTATAAAAGCTATTGAAATATATAAGTGTGTATGTTAACGGATAATACCTAGTAATATTTTATACTGTGTTGATAAATTCATCGTTTTGAAGTTTAGTTTATTTTTCAATTGATTTTAAATTTTGTTTTATAAGGGGACCATTTTATCTTAAAAATGAGGTAACCGGATATAAATTTGGCTGTGATTTGATGATAACATACCCAAATCCTCAAATCTGAAAAATTATGTGCGCGACTTCGAAATAGAAAAAGAAGGTTTTCACAATGAAGGTTGAAGGTTTTTTTATTTATTTTTAAGCTTTTTAATATTACTGTTTTGCAAACATTATTTTTCAGTATTTTAAATATATATACAGATAATTATTATCTATAATCTTTAAATATTTCAATCCTAAATCATTCTATCCTAATTTTACCTATAAATTTTGCCTATCCTGAGAGTCTAAGTAGTGATTAACCATAGGTCCAAATCGGTGGGACCGGTAGTCTCATTGATAAATCTCAAAGTTGATTTATTGGGTTAATTAAGTAAACCTGTATTTAAACTGGATGCAGCCTTACTATTTCCGTGTGGTGACAGAGTAAAAATGCAATTCCCACTCCCTGTCTTGTCCGTCACCTGCATGAGAGATGACTAAGAGATATAATAAGCTTAATGATTTCTGATGTTTATGCGAGTGTTATAGGTACATTTGAAATAAACCTACATTTACGGATTCTATCGCGTTTATATTTGTTTACAGTGATCATGGTCACGGGAGTCCTTCCGTGACAACATACAAACGCGATAGAATCCGTAAAAGTAGTTTTATTTCAAATATAATAAGCTTATTACATCTATGCAAGCAAACAAAAGTTCGGAAACAATCCTACAATAAACTTGTCTGACCGGTGTGGTATAGTATGTCAATTTCCTTCACATTTTAGAATAGTGCGACATATATCAGATGAAATAATGAATCCTTATACAGCAGAGATTTTTCTAAATTTTCGTCAACTCTTTGAGGATTACCCTTAGATTTAAGGGTTTCATTGAATATAGCATAAATCATTATTGGATTAGTTTTGAGCTTTAAAAAGATATTTAATCTTGTGTATAAAAAGGTGAGAGTAATTGAATAGAGTTTTGATGCGATCACAGTAAATGTTCAAAGTATATTTTATTTAATGATTAACAAAATTAAATCTGAAGTGAAAATGGAGACTAGGCAAAGCTTTCTAGAATCTGCTAATAATTGGCTGCATGTGATTTATTAACTTTGGCTAGACAAACCATCCAAATATATATATAGGTTGTTTAGGATTTGTTTGATTTATGAAATTCGAATTGTTTGTTTATTTCATTTGTTAATTATAAGTGTCAACGACTCTATAAATATCAAAATAATTAAATCGCACTATGATTTTGTTGCACTTCTTATTCTAAATATGTTCAGATTTGTTGGCGGTCGATCCGCCTTGGCCACTTGTGGCTGAGGCACTGGCTGAGGCCTACCGGCTTCGCGTCGCGGCGCGAGCCGACGACGAGCAAGACTCCGTAAGGGAACTGGGCAGAGCAGTGGAAGTGGCCCGAAAGGGAGTCATCCGGGGGTGGAGAGAAGAACTGGAGTCCCCCGTAGCAGGGCGGGGGACTGTGGAGGCGGTTGCGCCGCATCTCCACCGCTGGATTAATAGAAGGCACGGCAGCCTAAGCTTTAGGATGGTGCAGGTGCGTACCGGACACGGGGTCTTCGGTAAGTACCTGCACAGAATTGGAAGAGAAGGGGCCCCAGGATGTCACGAGTGTGGCGCGCCAGTAGACGATGCACGTCACACTCTGGAGATATGCCCCGCCTGGGGGCCCCAGCGCCACGTCCTGTCGTCGGTCATTGGGGGAGACCTGTCGCTGCCGACTATCATCTCGAAGATGCTTGGCAGCGACAGATGCTGGTCGTCGATGGCCTCCTTCTGTGAAGAGGTCATCTCTAAAAAGGAGGCCGCGGAGCGGGCACGCGAGGCAATTGCGTCCGCAGACTCGCTCCGCCGACGGCGGCCAGGGAGGAGGAGGCGCCGGTATGCGCACCTCCTTCCGCCGCCTTGAATGGTGACAGGGCGTGGCCAGAAGGCCAAGCGTTGGGGCGTCGGGGATCGAATGTCAGTAGACGATCTCTCCGGCGTCCCGTAAAAGCGCGGAAGGGGCCGCTGTGGTTTTAGTGGGTATTCCGGTCGGACTGTTCAGTTGGCCGGTGAGTCCCACACTCCCCCCCGTCTGTCACAGGCGGGGGATAGCGCGTAAGTGCGTTTCCACAGCGAGAAAAAAAAAAATATGTTCAGATTATGGTTTTTCCGTTTGAAAGCCCACAGTTTATAGTAGATATATTATCCATGCCCACAGTGCGCACTTATAGTCTGGGTAAAGCTGTCTAAACCATTTGCAGCTAATAACTAAACACACAAAAATGTATCGTTTGTGAAATAAAGTATAGACAAGTTATACGTTACCGCGTACCAGTGACCCACCCGCACGGCATCGAGTGGTATATTGTAGGGCGGGTCTACGGGGTCTTGCGCCGCTTTTCCTGTCGCCCCAGACGGATTAGCGGGGTTTGACGTACCGTAGCCCGCCGCCAAAAAACAAAAGACAAGTTATACGTTGTACCTAACTAATTTCACGTCTCGGACTAGGAAACAATTGGTGTTATAAAAAATATCACTTTTGTTAGAGAATAGCTGAAAAGATTGAACAACCATTCACTTTGAAGTTAAATAAACGTATCTATATAAATTATTTTATGAGAGAACTACCTAACTTGTCCTTGGAGTCACTAATACGCTATGCATTTAACATTGAAGCAAGAGAAGAAAAACGTCGACATAAACATTGACTTGTAGGATCATGAAAAACATTCTTAAATCGCGTTCGCCATCCTTGAAAGACAGTGGGCGGTGATATGATATAGTAATTGTATTACCACAGGCATTATAGTGAGCAGCAATGATAGTGTTATATCAACAAAGCCAATCTATATATATAAGAGATTTCCACCTATGTATTGACTCATCACGATATTTCTGGTACCAAAAGGTCTTCAGACTTAAAATTTGGTTGGAATATTCCTTTCGTCGAGTAGAGGTCAGCTAAGATCGGATTTTACATAATTCTACCTGCAAGGAGGGCTGCTGGGATGAAAAAATCACATTTTTTAAATATAGCTCCTAAAGACTTGAATTTCGGTAGGCATATTTGTGTTACGATACAGAGGTAAAATAAGAACGCTTTTTTAAAAATTCCACCCCTAAAGGGGATTGGGTAGGTGTTAACCCAAAAAATCTTCTAAAACTGCCCATACAGACTTAGAATTTGGTGTGGACTTTCGTTCTGCCCTGTAATGGTCAGATGAAGTAAGATCTTAAGAAATTCCTTCTCAAAGGAATTCTATGTCTCGAAAGTAAACTATAGAACTGAACTGACGTTGTTAAATATTATGGTTTGTATTGCATCTGTAAGAAGTGTTATGTTAATATAAATGAATCTGTCAAGTGCAGGCCATTGGTAGAATTATATTACACTTCCCTCTTATGTTCACTTATTTCCTGTTAACATTTGCCATGTAAAAATAAATGTTAACAAAAAGTTTAAAGTATTTTTAACCAACTTCTAAAGAGGAGGAATTTCTCATACTCATAGGTATAGGTAAATACTGTTTCTATTAATGTTCGGTAATATTTTTATTTTTGCTTTTTTTCCGTAACTACTTTTTTTATAATCGTAATAGAGGACTAAGTAATATAATATAGAGATAACATTTTAGGCAAGATAGGGAAAGCTCGAAATAAAATTTTATACTAACTAATACTGCCTAAAAAACATAGTAAATGAATTACTTGGAGAGGCTCGTATTTAGCAGACGTATATGGACTGAGATGATGATATCCAGGTATAATAACATCATCATATATCGGAGCGTTTACAAAATATTTAATTTTCCTTTAAAAAAAAAATTATGCCGAAATGATCGAATTAGAATTTTTTAAAGGTCTGATGATAAATTTCTTAGACATATATGTACCATGGGGGTCTTTAATAAATACAAGCAAATAAATTGCTCGTTTTTTAGTAAATAAAGTTGTTTAAAGTCATCATCATTCTCCTACTCTTATGCCAATTATTTGGAGTCGATATAATATGTACTCTTCTTTCATAGTACATATTGTAAAAGTTGCACATATATATTGGCAATAGTTTTATGACAGGCCGCCAGCCAGACGTCAACTCACCTTTTTTTTTTTTTTTGGCGGCGGGCTACGGAACGGTCACGCCCCGCTAATCCGTCCGGGGCGACAGGAGAAGCGGCGCACGACCCCGTAGAACCGCCATACAACATACCTCTCTACGCATTGCGGGTGGGCCACTGGTACGCGTTCTTTTCTTCAGTGGTCTATCTGGTCTACCCTCACGGGTATCCTCTCGGGTCGACGCCCTGGCATCTCGACTAATATGTCTCTATGTCAGGGCGTCGTCTTCACGCGGTGGCCTCCCTCCAAGGGTGACCAGACTAATCCCCGGTCCGGTCACCCGCTGCCTCGGCTAGGGCGGCATAAGGCGGAGGTATTCTCGCCTTCGCCGCCCCAGTCGCCGGCGGCGGCGCAAATCCTCGAAGAGGAGATCCTCCCGGATTCGCCCCGCCGCTTCCTTCTGCAAGATGACGCTCTCGCAGAAGGCGGCGACCGCGTCCCAATTCCTCTCACTGTCGACCATCGCATTTCACGACGGCTGGCAGCGAGAGGTCGGCACCGATGGCGGCGACGAGAGCAGAGCGATGCGAAGCCCAGATCACGCAGACCTCGAGCGTATGCTGCGCTGTATCATCGTCGTCGCCGCACTGTAGGCAGGACGGAGTCGTCTCCCTCCTTGCGACTGTGTAAAGGTACTTGCCGAAGCAACCATGCCCCGACAAGACCTGCACCAGTCGGAAAGAGAGGACTCCGTGCCACCTCTCCAGCCACTCCATCAGTACGCCTCGATGACACAGACGTCAACTCACCTTGGGAATGTAATTGTTGATCAAACGGTATTAGATGGAGTTGGTCCAGATCGTTATAATGCTCTTAGTCGTCTTTCACGACATCCACGAGCAAAGTAAGGGTTGGTAGTATTTGTAGCCGCTACCACACAACTCAAATAATCATTTTTTAAAGTATCATTTTTTTTTGTAAACAAACTTTCTTAAAGTATCAACTTTAATATACGACAAATTCAATACACATTACCATAGAGACGGCCATAGATAATTAACAGAATGTAAAACCACAGTTTAAATAAGATTAATAGCTACATAAATTTAAATAGAATTTCAAATACCATTTAACTACGCTAAGTTGAAAGTCCATCAAGATTTATTTTATAAAACGGAAGTGTCTCAGTCACAACCGCCGACTAAAACCGGTTAACCACTCGTACGCACCGGATATTGCGAGTTGATGTTGGCACCCCTGCAGCGTTGGAATTCCTCTTTCAATAAATGATAGTTGGTTCGATTGATTTTATTTAAAATGCAGAATCTATTAAAATATTATATGCTATGTGATGTTGGTTAGGAATACTAGCAACCCTTACATTGCTGTATAGTAAATAAAATATGACTAAGAACTAGAAACATAGACTTGGACAAAACTATTGACAAAACTAATTTACAATGTGTACGATGGAAGAGGATTACATATTGCGTCAATCTCAATTAATTACAATAAGGGGCCATTTATAAATTATGTAAGACATTTATTTTGCTTACTGAATATTATAGAAAGGAAGATATTACTGAAGGAAGGTGGAGTCAAGAGTCTCCGCAACCGGCGAGCGGGTATGAAGAGAATTATGAATGTTGAGGAAGCGAGTGAAGTATGCAAGGATAGAGTTCTCTGGCACTCTATTCTCTCTGCCTACCCTGCAAGGGATATGGCGTGATGATATGTATGTCTGTATGTAATATTATAACTTCTTACAGGCATAGTGGTGAACCTGACATTACGTAAGATATTAAATTGAAAATTACACATTTTAGTCAAAACTGTGATAGATGAATAAGATTAATGTTATTGCAATGATACCTACTTGTAGTAAGAAGATTGTAATAAAAGATATTTTCAGAATAAACTTAGTTATACCTATTTGATCAATAGGGCCTTTTCTTACAAAAAATCTTATTAAGGGTAGGGGGAAGTAGTTGGAATCTTATGATGTCTTACGGTGGGGGGGAGGAGGCCAAATCATTTATCAAAATTCCATACGTAATTTATGAACGGCCCTAAGAGCAGGAGAATGATGGTCTGATTTATTAGTCTTAATTTTAAGAGAGCTAATTTTCTAGTCTAAACAGATTTCATCCATCCATTTATTAGTCATTATTTATTAGATGTCGGCCTCGCCATTAATAGAAAAAATTCCGTATTTCGCTACTCTTCGTAACGGGTTAGCGATCACAGTTATTGTTATGGGTTTCTAAGGTAGACCTTATCGGCTACTCCCCTAGTTGTCATGTAGTTGATTTTATGACCCCATGGATAAAGAAAGTATTGTTGACACGTTGTTTTCTTAAACTATATTTAAGACAGAAAGTTTAGTTCAACATAATATTTTCTTAGCGCGACTGTTATATGACCAATCCAATCTATCTGTCTCTTTATCTTTTATAGAGTGATTCTATATTTTTTATCGCTTACAGATGAGCCATACCAGAGGTCCACCTAGGCTGGTATCTACCAAAACCCACCTAGAAAGTTAGGCTTTCGTTGCTCTCTCTTATCGAACGAAGCGCTGCATATTGCCATTACTCGGACGCCCAAGACGGACCGGCCCGCGGCTGATAGAATACTGTCAACAGATTTTCTTTACAATGAATTTCAATTAAAGTATCGATAAATAACCATCCCACAGCATATATTAAAACACTTTATATTAGGTTGTGAGATAACTTATATCCGTTATATTTTAAATCTAGGTATTGAAAAATATGGTGACCTTTTCAAACTTCATTAAATATTTGCCGGTTTTTTTACCGCAATTAAAACCTTTATTTTTAAGATAATAGATTGTATATATATCTGACTCTTGGGCATGACTTTTTATTGCAAGCAGACGGGAATTGGTTTCCTATAACACGCAGACCAGAAAAGTACCTAGTCCTCAGGTTCTTAAGTGAGTTTTACATTTCCTTTAACTTTGCCTGCTTTCGTACATTATTAAATTCACATTACACCCTCACTGCCAAATCGAAAAAATATACAAACATAATGAGAATGTTTAAGAAAATTCTATACATTAAAACAACCAAACGAACACTAATTCCACAAAGAAAATCAAAAACAAAGATATAAAGAAAGAAAATAATCAAGAACAATTTGCACAGCCATTTTTATTTATTCGCATCGTATCTGATAAATCGATGGGGACGAATGCTTTGGCAAGTCGGTTATTGCGCATGCGTGCCAAATATGGCGGCCGAAAAAAATGCCGGGAAATAAGAGAAAGAAATGGCGTGGGGTGACCGTAAAGTAAAGAGGGCTCGGAGTGACGTTAGAGTGCCAAGTTATATATTATCCGCGGGTTTACTCGTGATTTTTTTATACTTAAAGACTCGGGTAAATACAAATTGTCAATCAATCATTATGTTCTAATTTATCACAATTTATATTCACCCAGCATACTTTGTAGCTAATAAGTGTAGATGAAAAATCACAGTATAAAATTATATTATGTAAATAAAATAAAAGAGAAGCAGTCGGGTCCTAAGATAATCAAAAAGTTTTCATGGTCAAATCTCGGTAACATTGAATACCATTGTGGATTATGGATTCTTCCATTGTTGATTATACCTACTTCAAAACAAGCATATCGACTTCATAGTTTTGTAATGATCATCCTAGAAATAATTTTATTATTGAAGACGTTATTAATTCTACTATTCATATGTGAAGCGGTGTGAAAATATTTAGAAAATATTTGATTGACATACAAAGTTACCTCAATTTATATTAGTATCTACTATCGCTTGCATTTATGCAATGAGAAACAAATCTATCTCATTGAGACTGAATTTTTGATAAAATGTAGCGAAAGTATACTATCTACATTATAGTCTACATGTGGACTAAATTTTATTCAGATTAATCCAGTAATTTGAGCGAAATTGAGTTACAAATGCTCATACAAATTTTGGCATTCACAATATTAGCTAATAATAATCCCGCTGTATCTAACTATGATTAGTCATATATTATATTAATAAGTATAATAAATTGAATAATCATTAAATAGTATATGCACACTTATGATTAAGACATTACTTTAAATAAACTGAGTTGCCTATTCAAAATTAATATACATCATCCAAATGTACGATAAAATATTTGTCTAACAAAGAACTAACGGACAAAATACATTTTACTCCTATACTACACCACGAGCCAAGGGGTGTGTCTTCCCCTCAGTTACCGCCCTCCGAATGGGGTGAACGGTCCCTTATACAAGACTTCAGTGGAGTACCGTTTAGTTAGTTTGGTACAGTTGTTAGTTCTAGTAAATGGGACAGTAAGCGGTTAATCTAATAACCGTTTTTAATGTCCTTATTCTAACAATATAATAATTTACGAGAATATTATTTACAATGTTTTTCCGTATTTTCTTAGATAAGTAAGTTTTTAGATATAAATAACACAAAATATAAGTGACTTCAGCATTAATACTCAACATCTAAACATTTCATTCTAATTGGCTCTAAAATATGATTATTTATTACAAGAGAAGGAAAACTCTTTGAATGGGCGATAAGAAGTTTGAAAAATAGTAAGGCAGCGGGCATTGATATGGTGTCTGCCGAGATGATCAAGCTTGGTGGCTCTTGTGTCTGGGAGGCGTTCCTGTTGCTCCTCAATTTATGTTGGAGCTCGGGAATGGTTCCCAGGGCCTGGAATGGCGCAGTCATCGTGCCTTTGTTTAAAAACAAGGGTTCACGTTATGACTGCGCAAATTACAGAGCCATAAGCTTGACCAGTTTGGCAACAAAAGTATATGGTAAAATTATTGAAAGGAGAATGAGGATGGTGTCCGATGGTTTACTGTGTGAGACACAAGGAGGTTTCAGGAGTGGAAGGGGATGCATGGATCAAGTGTTCTCTCTGCGCAACATTGTGGAGAAGCATCTGGCTCTAGGTCAGAGGGTTTTCTGCAGTTTTGTGGATCTGGAGAGAGCATTTGACACGGTTGTATGAAAGGAACTTTGGGACATTTTACCGGAGTATGGTATTAGCGGTAAACTGCTACAGGCTGTGCAGTCCAGTTACATGGGCTGTAGAGCCTGTGTGCGGCTGGATGATGGAATGTCGCCTTGGTTTGACGTCAATATCGGCGTTAAGCAGGGGTGCGTTCTGTCAGCCAGGCTGTTTATCATATATCTGGATAAATGTCCCCAAAGGTTGAACGATATGAATGTGGGAGTCCAGATGGGCGACTAAGTAGTCACTGCTCTGCTTTATGCAGATGATGCAGTCCTGCTGGCACAGTCAGCGACTGACCTGCAGACCCTAGTCGACACAATGACAGAAGATTGTAAGAAAAGGGGTCTACGCGTGAATGTGAGCAAAACCAAAATAATGGTCTTTGAAAGAGATGAAACCAGAACAGATGTAAGAGTAACAATAGGTAATGATGTACTAGAGCAAGTGGATGAATTTGTATATCTTGGATGTGGATTTAGCCGAGATGGAAGGTACACCACTGATATAGAGCGAAGAGTGAATGCGGGAAATAGAGTGAACGGAGCGTTGGGGCAACTTCTTGGCAGCCACCACCTCAGCCAGAAGGCACGTGTAGCAATACATAACGCAGTGCTTGTCCCAATATTACTGTATGGAAGCGAGAGTTGGGTATGCAGAAAAGAGTATGAAAGTAAAATTAATGCGGTCGAAATGCGATCTCTGCGGAAAATCTGTGGAGTTAGGCTGACCGACCGCATTCATAACGACGACGTAAGAGAGCGAGTAGGTATGAAAGAGAGTATTGGTGTAAAGATGCGAAAGGGAATGCTCCGATGGTTCGGACATGTGGAAAGAATGCCGAACGAACGTCTGGTTAAGAAGATATACAATGCGAAAGTGGAAGGATGTAGGTACCGAGGGAGACCGAGACTAACCTACCTAGACCATATCGGTCATGTACTGAAGGAAGGTGGAGTCAAGAGTCTCCAAAACCGGCGAGCGTGTATGAAGAGAATTATGAATGTTGAGGAAGCGAGTGAAGTATGCAGAGATAGAGTTCTCTGGCACTCTGTTCTCTCTGCCTACCCTGCAAGGGATATGGCGTGATGATATGTATGTATGTAACAGATCCTAAATCAATTTTATAGTCCCTTTATTTTTTAAGGTTTTTAACGCTTTAATAATATAATCACTATAGAGTATGAGCATTTGTTGATATATTTATAACACCGTTCTTCTGTACGTATATATCTCACTCAACTCCTAATTGGCTGGACCGATTTTGATGTTTTTGTATACATCCAGATGGATTCAATAATGGTTTATGTCAATAATTGGATCCGGTGAGTTGGCGCAGAGATCAATTTCAAACAATTAAGGGGCGCGTCCCTAAGAAACGCGCGATTAGCCACTTACGGTTTTAAATATATCTAAAAATTTACTGCATTGAATGATACTAAAAATATATCTCAAATGCTTAATAAATGACTCTATTAAAACACCGTGTCATAATTTTAAGATAAGTGTTAACTTTCATGAAAAAAATTCGTCAACATTGATCAAAAATATCGAAATCGACCTTTGCTATTATAACTATCCAGGCTATTCCGTTGATATATTTGTAAATATTTTCAATTGAATCGTGACACGAAAGTAAGGATAATACATTCACCATTCAAGTTTTTTATTAATCTAAAACAAAAAATTATAAAATAATCCTAAAAACCGTTGATTTTAGCCGAAATCGTCCATACATTTTACTATGAAACAAAAACGTTCTGTAATCAGCATTATAATAAAACACGTCCAAAGAAATAGAAAAATAATCAGTGCCGTCTCAGTATCCAAGGTGAGAGCACGTCCGTTAGTTGTTCGAGTCGAACTCCATAGCTTCGCGATAATTTCTTTAGTGTGTGTTGCGAGTGTAAGCGTCGAACACGGCTGCTAATTTATATTCTTCGAGCAAATAAAAGATCAAGGTACATAATACATATGCAAATTTAATTATGTATTTTTGTAAACCGAATTAATTGTCAAATACTATGCAATTACTTATCGTAATCGTATCGAAGTCATATTTTAGGTAGATATGGGGAAACAGAAAGAAAATTAATAATATAAAATAAACATGAAAAAATAAAGTCAAATTCAAAATAAAGTAGTAACTATAGTTATACAGTAAATTATTCATTTTTTACTGACAAAAATGATCAAAATGGAGTTGCAAGCTTATATGGAACTATTGTTTTTAATGTTAAAGATTTCATAATTCGCACGATTTTAATACATTCGAATATATGGACCTAAATTGTATTGTGCAAGCATAGCAATCAGGAATTCGATAGCTGAATATTGTTTTGAAATAATCACATTTTTAAGTAACCTGCACTACGAATGTTTTCGATGAAATAAACTGGAGCGCTAGTGTGCACCGTGTGAGCAATTCTACAGTATGAAGTTGTCGTTCTTCTAAGTATTTTGTTCTGTGTATAATACCCAGAAAGCATACACTCTGAGACTCTGACCACACCTTTTGCTGTCGGCTACTCACTGCAGGCTTAGCGATGCGACAAGCTTATGCCTAATACACTGCGTATTTTCTGTGACACTGTGAAGATTCTACTAATACAAGCGTGTAATAAATATGTAACTAATGCAAGCACCGGCAATTAGATTTATCCGTTTCCAGGGTGCGTGTATTAATACTGTGCGATGCGTCTGTGTGATTAGAAAATGTGAATGTGTGTGTTCGATCATAAGTTCCCACGCTCGAGGACTGCAGTCTTAATAGAAAAGTTCTTTCTAGAGAGACAAGGTTCGGCTACTCTTTTGGATTTCTTGCTAGCTGGTTTTTATGACTCCAAATGGAAAAGTTAGTTTATGTTATGAAAAATATCTACTATATTACTATAATTCGAAGAAGATATCTTTAGGTATTATTCATCATCTCAGCTCATATATGTCCCTTGGGGTGTCGGGGATAGAATGTCAATAGACGATCTCTCCGGTGTCCCGTAAAAGCGCGGAAGGAACCGCTGTGGTTTTAGTGGGTATTTCGGTCGAACCAGTTGATCGGCGAGATCCATACACCCCCTCGTCTGTCACCGGTGAGGGCTAGTGCGTAGGTAAATGCGTTTCCTCAGCGTGAAAAAAAAAAAGCTCATATATGTCCCACTGTTGAGCTCCTTTATAATGGAAGGGCAATTGACCTACTATACCACGCTAGTCAGACAGGTTGGAATAGGGTTTTGTTTCCAGTCTTCTCTTGCTGTTATATGCACTTTATATACCTTAGCCGTCTCTTACGATCACCTATGGGTGTGGTGAATTGTATTCTTATCACCACACGGATAATTGGAATGATCCTTACTCTGTCACCACACGGAAATAGGTATTATTACTATTGAATAAAATATCTACTGGCTCCATTACTCGCCAAAGTTTTCAACAAACACAAAATGCAAACATTTACCACATCCATCTTTTCTTATATCTAGATAATGTCAAAACATGGATTATGGCGACCATAGATAAAACTTTAAAGACACTTCACGAATAACAGTCTCCCTTTGCGAACAGCGAAGACAAGAAATTAGAAAATGATAAAAAAAATTATAAATAGATTTTATATTTTCAACTCACTTGGAATAAAAAAATTAAGATAGTGGACTATGAAGATAAAAGTCCCGAATTAAAAACTGGCTAAACTCTTCTTTTGAAATCATTTTTTTTTTTTTTTGGGGAGGGTTACGGTCGGCACACTCCTCGCACCACTCCGTCCGGGGTGACAGAGGGGCGTAAGCACGCACACCCGTAACCCACCCGTGACGTCGCCTTCATCGTTGGGTCAACCACCGGAGCAGAGTGACTTGACGTCAGTGGTTGGCCCGACTTCTTTTGAAATCATGTGGATATTATCTTTCTTTAGACATCATCATCATTCTCCTTCTCTTATCCTAATCACTTGGGGTCGACGTACTCCTCTACGTACTACTCTGCCTACACGTTACAAAAGTTATTGCCAATACTTTTATGACCGGCCGCCTGCCTGACATCAACCCTCCTTGGGAATGTAATTGTTGACCAAACGGCATCAGGTGGTGCTGGCCCAGTTCGAAATAAGACTCTTAGTCGTCTTTTACGACATCCACGAGCAAAGTAAGGGTTGGTAGTATTCTTAGCCGCTACCAGACAGCGGATTTTCTTTAGACAATGGGAGGCAAATATAAGGAGTTTCGCTGCACTTTGTTTGGAGCTACTCGTATCTATGGTTCGACGTCATCTATCTTAACCATTCAGAGTCACAAAACGTAGGATACATTAACCCGAGTTTTCTATCATCGCTTATTAGGCTAGCTATAGGAACAGGAGCTTTTAAATTAATTGGCCCGCACTTAATTTTAAGTGAATATTTTTTGACTTTCATGGCATGTGGTGAGAACTATGATGTGAATCTGAATGTTAAAGTCGTGGTAGAACCGAAAGGAGATGGATGGATTGTGCGAATGAGTATATGGGTGTGAAAGTAGTGAATGCGGATAGGATGACTGCGAGGAGCCCCTGGAAGGTAGTCAAATATGTTTTCCATACAAGTGTTTAATGTTAATATATATAAATTACGCGTCACGTTGTTTGTCCGCGATGGACCCTTAAAGTACTTCACTGATTCTAATCAAATTTGACAGCATGTGTAGTTTGATCCAACTTAAAAGATAGGATAGCTTCATCTCAATTTATAGTCGCAATATTATTTTATTGCAAATTATTTGTCTATTATTTGACAGTCACAATTATCTGTTATCTGATTCTAACAGATAGCGGTATCTGTTGACTGGATTAAGTAAGTATATGTATAATAGATGGCGCTATGTTAAACGTACAAACGTTTCATATAGGCTACAATTTATTAGCATAACCACTACGTAGCCGTTAGCCACAGCGGCGCGTGGCCGGGTCTGCTAGTGTATATATATATATATATATATATATATATATATATTAGTGAAAACGGGTGTAAGTCTTCGTATTAGGTCACCACGTTAGACTAATGAACTGAAAAGTTATTTTAGACTTCGTATTCAAGAGTAGAACGCAATGGCTTCCTTATTAACAGTGACACGGTTCAAATTGATTGGTACATATGATACTTAATGGATGGATACATAACATAATAACATATTACATTATCTTTGTATGGTTTCTATGACAGATAGGTATATGTAGTTTTTTTAAATTATAATATACCTTTTTTTTTGTTATCTCTGAGGAAATGCTTTTGCGCACTTCCCCCGCCAGTGACAGACGGGGGGGTGTGTGGGACTCGCCGGCCATGAGACTGACGGCCGGAATACCCACTAAAACCTAACAGCGGTCCCTTCCGCGCTTTTACGGGATGCCGGAGAGACGACGACGAGTAATTGGGATAAGAGTAGGAGAATGATGACGTAAGTTGATCGCTTCTTCACTCGCCGAATAATTTTTCCGGATACCTACCACAGGTTCATTTTTATAATCTCTTCTTTATTATATACTGAGAGAAAATTTGAAATGGAATTTGACATAGGTATTTTATTTGTCAAGTTATATTTTGTATCAATAATATTTGCGTAAACGTGTTGATGTTTCATCATCACGCTAGCTCATATACGTCCCACTGTTGGGCTCAGCCTCTTTCACAATAGTAAGGTAGTTAACCTACTATAACACACTAGTTAGACGTGTCTATATAGACTTTTCATTCTCTACAGATATTGCATATATCTAGATCTGGTTCAGCCATTTTTATATTTTATTTCGTTTTAATTTTGTAGGTATTTAACTTTAAAAAAAGAAGCATTCTCACTCGAAGGGCACCTCACTGGAGCATAACATGTAGGTATTAAACATGTATCTGATTATTTAAAAAAAAAATACCTACATAATTATAGATATCTATGATTTAAAAAAAAATGAGCACACTGAGTTCCGTGTCGGATCTTCTCAATTTAAAAAAATTGTGTAAAATTGACAATATATAACTGATTTGATATGATATTATATACCTTAGTCATCTTTTACGACGCCCACAGACAAGATATGGGGTGGTGAATTGTATTCTTACTCCGTACCCATAACGTTAATATTCCTTTTAAATAAAATAGTAGTTTTAATAAAATTCTCATCATATTTTAAACAAATGCTACCCAATTAGTACGACATACTTGTGTTACTATGGAGTACAGTTAGTTGCACTTCTATTAAGGGTAGCTAGATGGGGTGAAATGCATAAATACTCTAGGGTGCGGGGGTGGCAAGAATACAAAAATAGGGTGCTAAGAGTCGGGCGCCATCTTGCAATCGCCCTCGCTGTGTCGATTTTTCGCGATGGAAGCCATTGCTTTTTTTTTATACCTACTTATTATTTCTTGGGCTGCGAATATGGTATTTTCGAGATTTGATTTGAAAAAAAAAGACACCGTTCAGAAATTGTGTATGTAGATAGCCAATATCTACGTATTTCTGAACGATGTTTTTTTTTTTGCAGAATGCCGAACGAACCTCTGTTTAAGAAGATATACAATGCGAAAGTGGAAGGATGTAGGTACCGGGGAAGACCGAGACTAACTTACCTAGACCAGATTGGTCACGTTCTAAAGTAAGGAGAGGTGGAGTCAAGAGTCTCCAAAACCTGCGAGCGTGTATGAAGAGAATTATAAATGTTGAGGAAGCGTGTGAAGTATGCAAGGATAGAGTCTGGCACTCAGTTCTCTCTGCCTACCCTGCAAGGGATATGGCGTGATGATATGTAGATATGTATGTCTTTTTTGTTATTATGAAATTTATTGCTTAATATATTTTTATTTATAAAATCCGATTACGAAATGAAAAATGATGTCGCAAGCGGGATTCGAACCCGCGCCTATTGGGATTCCGGCCCAATAGTGCTGAATCCCAATAGGCGCGGGTTCGAATCCCGCTTGCGACATCATTTTTCATTTCGTAATCGGATTTTATAAATAATTAAGCATATTAAATGCTATATTTCAGTAATTTAAATATTTTTATTTTCTTCCTCATTAAGGACGAAAATAAATATATAGTTTTTCTAATTATTTATTTTAAATGATGCGGCAATACATAAAGTTTAAACTGTAAAGGGTAGTTTCTTAATAATTATATAAGAAGCTAACATAACTTAGTCTATGTTATATCTGCGAATAAAAATATGATTATAATTGCATTGTTAAAACGATAACTTAAAATTATAAAGGAGAATGATATTTATTAATGAATAATGTATACAAGAAAAACAATTTAATACGAGGAATATATAACAGATGGCGTTAAAAAATTACCATATGGTTTGGCGGTAAATATATAATTACAATTGTTTTTTATCATAGAATTATATGTGATAATGGTAATTTTATACATTACCTAGCACAATTCATATTTCTTTACAGATATACGGATATTGTATACTTACCCTTACTCATAAAAATAATATGGCAGTAGGTATATATGTACGTTTCATTCACTGATGAATAACCCTCAAACCCTAAAGATCGATATTTATTTACCAATAGAAATGAAAAATCAAACTAGGGTGAGTGACGAGTGAAAAAAACGCGAGGGTGGACTCAACCCCTGACGTTTTTTGTGGAGTTTTTTTTTTTATAAAGGGACGCGATCACAATGCTTAGTACATGATTATGTGCTTATTTATGAGGTCTCTTATATTTTAGGTTGTTATTCGAGATCATGCGAATATTTACTATCGTTTGGTTTTTTTTTATTTCTTAGTAGGCTTACGCTTGGTTTGTCGTGGCGGTGATATAAATTATAAACCCTTATATTGCTTGTAAGTGTTGTAAAAGACGATTAGGAGTTTTAAATCGACCTGTGCCAATTTCTTCTGGTGTCATCGGGCCAATAATTACAACTCCAAGGTGGATTGACATCAGGCAGGCCGTTAATAAAACTTGGCAATGACTTATTGTATGATGGAAGCAGAGTATATACTGCGTCGAACCCATGTAATTAGAATACGAGATGATGATAATGATACAATCATTACCATCATATATCATCAGCTTATCCTTATATCATCGAAGGCGTAAGTAAAATCTGGTATATTCAATAATGTTTTGCCACTTATTTATCTAGCCATGGGAGTCATAAAGACTTGTTTGGTAGCGGCTACGAATACTACGAACAATTGTCGTCACCCATTACTTGCCCGTGAGCATCGTAAACACTGGACTTTATTATCATTCTCCTGCTCTTGTCCCAATTACTTGGGGTGGACGCAATATCCCGACTAGAAAAAAAGTATGGTTCAACCAGATCATGTATCTGGACCGGATCAGGACAGAATGAGGCATGCCGGATCCGGCAAATCCCATCAGGACCAGGTCTGGTCCCGATCAGGATAGCCTGATATGAAATAACATCAAGTATGGTAAGGCATACCGGATCAGGACCAGGTCAGGACTAAATAAGGATAGACTGATGTGAAATATCATCAAGTATGGTAAGGCATACTGGATCAGGACCAGATCAGGACCAAATAAGGATAGCCTGATGCAAAATATCGTCAAGTATGGTAAGGCATACTGGATCAGGACCAGATCAGGACCAAATAAGGATAGCCTGATGTGAAATATCATCAAGTATGGTAAGGCATACTGGATCAGAACCAGATCAGGACCAAATAAGGATAGCCTGATGTGAAATATCATTAAGTATGGTAAAACATACCGGATCAGGACCAGGTCAGGACCAAATAAGGATAGCCTGATGTGAAATATCATCAAGTATGGTAAGGCATACCGGATCAGAACCAGATCAGGACCAAATAAGGACAGCCTGATGTAAAATATAATCAAGTATATGGTAAGGCATGTAGTATATCAGGATCAGAAACAGTTTTCGTAACACAAAAAAAATATCAATTAAAATTCAAAAAAAGTATCATATCATGATTATCATATTTATGCCACGGTGTAAATTGTATTTGCATCAGAAGAGATTAATCTAAAATCTTTAATTAATCATATTTATTTAATAATAACAATAATGTTTAATTAATATTATAAAAATAATTTATATTTAAAGTAAAAACAAAAATAAATAATAGGTACATTTGAAAACATAGATAGAAATAAATATAATAATATTGTAACAACAATTCTAACATTTAATGTTTTGGGTCATAATAAATTGTTGATGGCCTTAGTAAAATGACGTCATTATCTGAATCGCGGTGTTAAGATTCTCCGAAGCGTAATGAAATGGCCTAATATTAAATTAGTTGTTATCGAATCAGATCAAAACAGATCGATCAGGTCATGAATGAGAAATTCAGGCGACTGTAGAAGTTATTAGCATCTGGTGGTTGCGCCCTAATTGGAACAGCTCACTGGGACTCTCTATGTTAAGAATATAGCACTGCATTTGCTACCTACGTCATATATTAATTTTTATTTTTATTTTTTAAACATGTTTTTTAAGATATTCATGTTCTTTAAAAGGACCAGACTGGGCAATGGACATATATATATATATACATATATATATATGGTTTTGGATCAGGCAAGATATATAACGCAGATGATTGATTTGGATCTGATCAGTAAAATTTCATCCGGACCCGATCAGGAATGCCTGATCTGGACCCGATAAGGTTTTCCTGATCGGGTCCAGATATATCTTCTGCATTACATAACTTATCTGGTCCAGGTCGGGCATGGCCGGTCCGGTCCTGCTAAGGAAGACCAAAAAAATTCTAGTTGGGATGTATCCCTCTGCCTATATATATTGCAAAGGTTAAGGCAATAGTTTTATGATCGGCTGCCTGCCTGACATCAACCCTCCTTGGGAATGCAATCGCTGACCAAATGGCATCAGGTAGGTAGTGTTGGCCCAGGTCGCTATAAGGCTCTTAGTCGTCTTTTACGACATCCACGAGCAAGGATTAGTAGATAATATTTGTAGCCGCTACCACGTATTCCGTGTGGTGATGGAGTAAGAATACAATTCACCACACCCTTACCCGTGGGTGATCGTAAGAGACGACTAAAGGATATAAAACGCATATACTATATATGCAAGAGAAGGAATACTCGAAACAAAGAACTTTACCAATACGTCTGAACAGCGTGGTATATCTAGTAGGTAAGTCAATTTCCCTCTCATTATGGAGGAGGTTCGAGCAGAACAGTGGGAAGTATATGAGCTGAGATGATGATGATGATGACGATTACTCGAATTGTTATTCTAAAGAAAATACAAATATTTTTTTTTTAAATAAACTCTTGCCTAAGAAACAAGTTTTTGTATAACGAGAAACTTTACAAATATGCAACAGATATAAAATTATAACTATAATTTATGCATATCACATAGAATTTTTGTCGCGTAAGATTCGAACCCACAACAACACTTGGAAAGCGAATTTGATACTTAAATGCCATCTATGCAAACAAATTTACTATAAAGACATCAAAATCTAATGATAAAAATCACGATAAAATAATCTATTCAAATCAGTCGGACCTAACGCTGAGTGGTTTGATCATGAATACAAAAAAAAACTTTTCGTTCACTTAACAATTCATTTGCTTAATTATAATTCCGTAATAAATTTACCTATATTGTCGTAAATTGACTACATATAACATTTGTTGGTATAAAAAAACCTTAATCTTTGTAAAAAATCGTAACGCCTACATAACTTAAGCCAATAAGATGCTATTGTTCGGTGAACGCCTCCAACGTATTGTAAACTAAATTGTTATTTTATTCGTGAAAGCTTGCGTTTATAAGTGTGGTTTGAATATTTGGATTATTAATCGCTCGGAAGTCGTTTCATAGTTGGGTTCAACAGTTTTAACTAAAGTTAAACATATTAATCAATGCTTCCGTCTTTAATAATGTTTAAAGTGACATAGAAAATTCTTTATCATTAAGTCGGTTTTTTTTTGACAATTTATAGTCCCCCCTTATCGTGAAATGCCGGTATGTGGCCAAACAAGCTATCGTACTATTTCTACGCTTACCTGTCTTTTAAAAGCAACGGAAATGCAAAACAAAACTATGCAAATTCTATAGCTAAGTTGACAGGTTAATTTTTTGAATACGATTCTATGTCCTGTTGTTTGATTCTTGGTCCTTTATATTGCGATAGATTATCTTCTTCAGCGATTATCTCATCATCATCATCTCAGCTTATACACGTCCCACTATTGGGCTCGAGTCTCCTCCATAAGGGAGGGAAACCAACCTAGTACACCACGCTGGTCAGACGTGTTGGTGTCGTTTCGTTTTAAGTTTTCCTTCTCTTGAATGTTATATGCATTTTATATCCCTTAGTCGTCTTGTACGATCTCCTATGAGTAAGATAGGGGGTGGTGAATTGTATTCTTACTCCGTCACCACACGGGGAGCGATTATCTATCAGCTTCTTAGTTTTTCCTTGAAGCCCTCGAAAGTTAAAATGCCATAATTGTCACAGTAAATTAGAGATGGTAGTAATTATTATAAGATACCTTAGCCATAATTTTTCAAGGTAATGATGTAGAGGAAAGGAAGGTAATATGGAATATGCAGTTATTATGGGATACTGAGATTTTATAAAAACTAGTAGTGCCATCTATGCCGCGATGTTGTGAATTGAAGCGTCAAATGAACCTATTAATCTATGCAAGTGACAGTAATCCGCCATGTTGTTCTTTTCTTTTTGAGACACGATCAACTAGAAGGCCGTACGACAAAATTTTTTTGTTACGTTTTAAATTTTTTGTTATCATAACGTATAATTACTTTATTTTTTATAACTGGTATTCAAACAATGCTTAGGGTACTAAAGTTTAAGAATGTGTATTGATTTTCATCGTATATTGAAACCCCCAAATCTAAAATTTATTTTTTGCGTATGCTGCCTTGTTGCTAATATGGAATACTGTTAGTGCATATAATATGGTATAGTATTCCATATTATATGAATTATATGAGCCATGACATATAAGGCTCATGTACGCCTTGAATTGTCGCAGTTCAAAAAATCTGCAGATTTTAAAAGAGATTTAAAAAGCACAATGGCTATAAGTCAAGTGAAAGGGAAAGAAAAAGTGCAGAAACAGAACAAAGGCTAGGGTAAATCGTCAAAAAAAGATCAAAGGAAGTTTACTCAGTTAGCGACTCTTCAGATAATAGTTTAAATGAAAATTTTAATATTCATGACGAAGATGACGATGACCTCTTCTCATATGACGAAAATATAAGCGAGGTAGCACCTTAACATGGTTCAGAATGCTTTTTTTGCAATAGAAAGTATAGCCAATAAAGGAGAAGAATAGGTTCAGTGCCTTATTTGCCAATTGTGGGTGCATTGTGACTGCGCGGGCTACGAATTTGGTAACTACGTTTGTGATTATTGAAAATAATTTACATTTTTAAACTCTGATCTTTTTTTTATATCGTTCGACTAATATGATTTTTAATTAGTTTGATTTTTACTTATTCATATAAGCTATGTTGATTTTTGAATATTTTATTAATTCTAAGATTGCCATACAAAATACTGTGATTAATAAAATTACTATTATAAAAAGGATTTTGTTTGAGTTAATAAAATAACTGTTAAAAGTGTGTACGATTTTGGTGCAGATAATATAGAATACCATATCCCATATTATCTGCACCTTTTTTTTTTTTTTTTTTTTTTTTTTTATTGGTGGGCTATGGGTGCGTCTCGCCCCGCTGAATCGGTCCGGGGTGACGGAAAGGCGGCGCGTGACCCCATAGACCCACCGTAAAACCTTCTCTCTTCGCCGTGCGAGCGGACCACCGGTACTCGATTTTAACTTCGGTGGCCCGCCCGGCGGTTTACCCTCGCGGGTTCCTCTCGTCGACGCCCCGACAGATTTCGCCGTCGGGGCGTCGCCCTCACGCGGTGGCCTCACGTCGGGTGACCGGACAATTCCCCGGTCCGATCACCCGAGGCCTCGGTTAGGGCGGCATCAGGCGCAGGTATTCGCGCCTGCGCCGCCCCGGCCGCTGACGGCGGCCCGGGTCGCGGGACTCCTCCCGGACTCGTTCCGCCGCCTCCTTCTGCGAGATGACAGCCTCGCAGAAGGCGGCGACCGCGTCCCAGTTCCTGACGCTGTCGACCATCGCTCTCGCGACAGCCGGCAGCGCCAGGTCGGCACCGATAACAGCGACGAGGTCACGGCGCTGCCGGTCAAAGCCCGGACACGCCTCCAGCGTGTGTTGCGCCGTGTCCTCGTCACTGCTGCAATGGTGGCAGAACGAAGTCCACTCCCTTTGCGCGACCGTGTGCAGGTAAAAGCCGAAGCATCCGTGCCCCGACAACACCTGCACCAGTCGAAAGGAGAGGACTCCGTGCCGCCGCTCCATCCACTCCATCAATACGGGCCGGAGAGCCTCGACGGTGACGACACCGTGTCTAGGCCTCTCCAGTCGCGTAGCCCAACGGGCGATGACGTCTCGGCGGGCGTCCTCGCGCCAGGTGGCTATCTCGCTCAGCGATGGGGAGCCACCTTCGTCGCGCAGTGAGGTCACCCGCCGGTAGAGGTCGGAGAGCATCTCCGCCTCTAGGTCCCACGGGGGTGTCCCGGCCAGTAGGCATGCCGCCTCGGTCGATACCGTGCGGTACCCGCGAATGGCTCTGACCGCCATGACTCTCTGGGGTCTCCACAGAACAGCCCTGAGCTGGGCGTTCAGAGCCCTCGCCCACACGGGTGCGCCGTACATGGCCATAGAACGGATCACCCCCGCATACAGCCGTCGGCCCTCGAAGCTGGGTCCGCCCACGTTCGGCATGAGCCGCGAAAGGGCGGACGCCGCGCCGACCAGCCGGGGAGCAATTCGGCGAAAATGCTCCCGGATATTATCTGCACCTTTTTTTTTTTTTTTTTTTTATTGGTGGGCTATGGGTGCGTCTCGCCCCGCTGAATCGGTCCGGGGTGACGGAAAGGCGGCGCGTGACCCCATAGACCCACCGTAAAACCTTCTCTCTTCGCCGTGCGAGCGGACCACCGGTACTCGATTTTAACTTCGGTGGCCCACCCGGCGGTTTACCCTCGCGGGTTCCTCTCGTCGACGCCCCGACAGATTTCGCCGTCGGGGCGTCGCCCTCACGCGGTGGCCTCACGTCGGGTGACCGGACAATTCCCCGGTCCGATCACCCGAGGCCTCGGTTAGGGCGGCATCAGGCGCAGGTATTCGCGCCTGCGCCGCCCCGGCCGCTGACGGCGGCCCGGGTCGCGGGATTCCTCCCGGACTCGTTCCGCCGCCTCCTTCTGCGAGATGACAGCCTCGCAGAAGGCGGCGACCGCGTCCCAGTTCCTGACGCTGTCGACCATCGCTCTCGCGACAGCCGGCAGCGCCAGGTCGGCACCGATAACAGCGACGAGGTCACGGCGCTGCCGGTCAAAGCCCGGACACGCCTCTAGCGTGTGTTGCGCCGTGTCCTCGTCACTGCTGCAATGGTGGCAGAACGAAGTCCACTCCCTATGTGCGACCGTGTGCAGGTACGAGCCGAAGCATCCGTGCCCCGACAACACCTGCACCAGTCGAAAGGAGAGGACTCCGTGCCGCCGCTCCATCCACTCCGTCAGTACGGGCCGGAGAGCCTCGACGGTGACGACACCGTGTCTAGGCCTCTCCAGCCGCGTAGCCCAACGGGCGATGACGTCTCGGCGGGCGTCCTCGCGCCAGGTGGCTATCTCGCTCAGCGATGGGGAGCCACCTTCGTCGCGCAGTGAGGTCACCCGCCGGTAGAGGTCGGAGAGCATCTCCGCCTCTAGGTCCCACGGGGGTGTCCCGGCCATTAGGCATGCCGCCTCGGTCGATACCGTGCGGTACCCGCGAATGGCTCTGACCGCCATGACTCTCTGGGGTCTCCACAGAACAGCCCTGAGCTGGGCGTTCAGAGCCCTCGCCCACACGGGTGCGCCGTACATGGCCATAGAACGGATCACCCCCGCATACAGCCGTCGGCCCTCGAAGCTGGGTCCGCCCACGTTCGGCATGAGCTGCGAAAGGGCGGACGCCGCGCCGACCAGCCGGGGAGCAATTTGGCGAAAATGCTCCCGGAACCACCATCGCCCGTCGAGCACCAGACCCAAGTACTTCATATGGGCCTGGATGCTGATGTGGACGGAGTTGACGACTAGCGAGACGCCGATTGGCGGCCTTACGCGTGGCCCATGAAACAATAGGGCCTCCGTCTTATTTAGGGCCACCCTGAGCCCCAGCGCCTCGATTCGCCCGACCATCTCCTCGGTGCCGAGAGTGGCCAGGCTCGCCGCCTCTTCGAGTGTCCTGCCCCGGGCTGTGACGAGCGTATCGTCAGCGTAGCATATCACGCTCAGCCCGGGGGGGAGACTCCCTCTCAACGCCCAGTCGTACCCGATGTCCCACAGAGTCGGCCCCAGAACCGACCCCTGTGGAACGCCGCACGACATGGACGTCCGCACAATGTCCCCTGCGGGACTCGCGCAGAGGACACTGCGCCCCTCCAAATAGTCCGCCACCAGCCGCCTCAGGTACAAGGGCACCCCATGAAATCGGAGCGCCTCCCTGATGCAGCTGAATGGCAGACTATTGAATGCGTTGGCGATGTCCAGCGACACCGCCAACAGCACTCCCCCGCCGGTGACAGCCTCCGCGGCCGTCTGCCTCAGTCGTAGCAGGGCCCCGATGGTCGAACGCCTCCTTCTAAAACCGAATTGAGCGTCCGACAGATCGGGCCCCACCTCCTCCAGGTGCTGGACGATGCGGGCAGCGAGGATGCGCTCCAGCAGCTTACCCACATCGTCGAGGAGCACGATGGGCCTGTAGGCCGACGGCGAATCCGGGGGCCGTCCCGGCTTTGGCAGGAGAACCAACCTCCCCTCCTTCCAGCACTCAGGGAACCGTCCAGACGCCAAACAGGCGTTATACAGCTGCCTGAGGCGAGGCTCGAGGTGCTCGAGGAGCGACGTCAGCACCCGGACTGGTATTCCGTCCGGGCCGGGGGCCGTGGTCGCGGAACGAATCCGCGCCACAGCTGCTCCCACTTCCGTCTCCGTCACGGGCGGAACACTCTCGTCGTCAGCCTCCCGGTCTTGTTCTGGCGAGGCCATGACCGGGGGCGTGTGTTCCGACTGCCGTGGAAACAGCTCCTCGACCACCCTACAGAGGAAGTCGGGCTGGAGGGTCTCGGTGAGGGGGGGGCCCTGCGCGCGAAGCTTGTTCAGCGACGCGCGATACGGGCGACCCCAGAGGTCACGGTCGTGACCGTCCAGCATCTCCTGCCAACTCGCACCCTTGGCGGCTCGGATGGCCAGCCGAAAGGCCGTCCGCGCATCGCGGTACGCCTCGTACAGCTGGCCCTCCCGCTCAGCGTCGCGGTGACGCCGCCGGCTGCGGGTGTAGGACCTTCGGGCTCTGATACATGCCGCACGAAGGTCCGCCAATCTTGGGGACCACCAGTAGACCCCCTGCCTCGGAGGTAGACGCCGCCGCACTCTGGGCATGGCCGCATCGCAGATCTGCGTTAACGCACTGCGGATGCGGACAGCCTCAGCGTCCACCCCGTCCGCTGGGGGCGGTGAGGACAGCCACGTGTGAACGATGGCCGCCTCCGCCAGTAGGTCCCTGTCAAGACGACCCACAGCCCACCGCGGAAACGCGGGAGCTCCGTCCGCCCTGTGACCCCTACCGGGGTCCCGGAGAGGGGAGACCTCCATCCGGATGTACCGGTGGTCCGATAGGGTCTCCGCCTCCTCCAGGACACTCCAGTTCCTCACCCGTGGTGCGACAGCGGGGCTAGCGAACGACAAGTCCACTATCGACCCGCCCTGCTGCCGCACACACGTGTTCACTGAGCCCCTGTTAAGAACACAGAGGCCCAGTGAAGCCGCCCACTCGATGACCGCCCGCCCGCGGTCGTCCGTCATAGGGGACCCCCACGCCGTGGATTTGGCGTTGAAGTCCCCCAGAACCAGGACGAGGCCCGGTGCCAGTCGCCGTATCGAGGCCTCCAAGTTGGTGAGGGAGGCCCTGAAATCGTCCATTCTCCTGGTAGGGGAGAGGTATACGCTGTAGAGCGTGACCCCTCCCCACTCCGCCGCGACAAATTCCTCGCCCCTATCCAAAAGAGACAAGGACGGGAACTGCCGCTGCGTAGAGACGACGATTGCCGCAGTACCGTTTCGGCTGACCACCCAATTGGGGCGATCAGGCACGCAGTACGGTTCCGCGACTACGGCTGCACCAATCGACCACTCCGCCATGGATTGCAGGAGTAAATCCTGCGCACCGGCGGAGTGGTTGGTGTTGGCTTGCAAGAGGTGGTGCATGGATGGTGTAGCCATTAACGGGCTGTATCCATGACCTCCCCCTCGCCGGCGGGCGATCGGACCGCGCTAGGAGCGGGAGCGGCCGTGGTCGGAGGGCCGCCCCGCCCCTTTGGGGCCGAAGCTGGAGGTTTGCACGCCCCAGAGCCCATGCGGTGCTTGGCGGGCTTATTGCCCGCCGCACACGCGGGGCAGTGGGGCGGGGCGGCGCAAGATGCCGCCACGTGCCCGGTTTGACCGCAGCGGAAGCACAGTCCGCCGCAGTCGAAGCAATTAGTGCACGTCGGTCGAGTATGTCCGACCGCCATGCACTTATAGCACCTCGCAGGCCGGTGCTCAAGCACGGTCACCCGCGCCGAGCTCCAGCCCACGAGGAGCCTGCCTGAGCCGGCCAGTTGCCTGACCGACTCCACCGGGCACTGCGCCCAGGCGGCACCTACGCCGCCCGGACCGGGGCGAATGGCACCAACCCGGACGGTGTCTATGGGACACCCGGTTCTCGAGGCAATAGCCTCCCGGATGTCGTCCACCGTCACGGAGTCGTCCAGACCCGCGATGCGCATTTCGGCGCACTTGACGGGCCTGGCGATCCTGATGCCACCCTCCCCGGCAAACAAACCTCGCAGCTTGTCAGCTACGCTGTCGGCCGTCTTGGAGCCCTCGGCCCCGGGGAACTCGAGGATTCGAGCCCCTGTCCGGCCCTTGCGGGTCCTGGCTTCGACGCCTCCAATATCGGAGACGTCTAGCTCCCGCCGGGCCTTCCTCAAGACGGCCTCGTAGCTGAGGCCCTTCTCAGCCGCCTCAGGCAGCACAGTGATCACCACTGCGGCTGTCTTCGGCGACTTGAGCCCCTTGCGCGGCCTCTTCTTTTTACCGGCTCCTGCCTGTGAAGCGGGAGCGGGGACCTCAGCGGCGCGCTTGGCCTCCGCTCTCCTCTTCTGACCGCGACTCTTCCGGTCGCGCTCGGCCACCTGCCAACCCTCGGGCGCAGCAGGCGCGACAGGCGCGGAAGGCGCAGTCGTTGACGCGCTAGTCGTCGCCGGCGGTGTTGTTGCCGACGATGACTGCGGTCCGGCAGGAGCCGGTACCGTCCTCTTCCTTGGCTTTGGCGCGGGCCCCTTAGGCTTGGGCGCCGCCGCGGCCGCGGCGTAGCTGCCCCCCACGCGGCCACCCTGACAAGGCAGCGGGGCGGGGGCTGATGCCACATGCGACCGCTTGTCCGCGGCGAGAGGCGGCCGAACACGTGGTTCTGGAGGCAACCTTGCCTCCAGAACGGCCACGCGCGCATCGACGAGTTTTCCGACTGCGTCGATGATTTGGCGCAGGGCCTCGTCCGGTAAGCCTCCCACCGCAAGCATCGGGGTCGGCTGAGCCTCTTCAGGGGCCCGTTCTGCGGCGCCCGGCGGCTTTGGCGCCACAGGGGCGCTAGCCGGCGGCACGCGGTCCGCAGTGAGAGGCGTCATCCTCACCACGGGGACCAGTTTCGCCGCAGCGACCGCGCCAGCTCCAGCCGGCGATGCGCGCTTCACAGCGGCAGGCGTCTTTCTCGCTGCGGGGACGGGAGTGACGGTTACGCCAGTGCCCAACGTCGTCGGCACCGCAACGCGAGGCGGCTTTGGCGCTGCAGTGGCCGCCGAGCAGCCGGCCTTGGCCGGCGGCGCGACTGACGTAGGCGGCACGAGCCGCGCCATCTGCGCCTTTAATTCGGCCACGTCCTTCATCAATTGGCGGTTTGCCCGCCGCAATCCCGCCAGCATGTCCCCTTGCTGTCGGTTCTTGGTCCGCATGGCTGTCAACTCGCCGTTAAGGCGGGCATTTTCGGCCCGCATGTCTGGAGAGTCATCGTTAGCGCGGGCAGCGGCCGCCGCCGCCCTTTCTTCTTCCGAGGCCCCTCGCCCTCTTCGGGAAGCCGGCACCTTAGGTGGGGGCATGTTGGCCACGCTCCCCTCTGAGTCGGCACCCGAGCTGCCACCCTTGCTTAGGCGGCGCTTCCTCACCTGCGAGGGGAGGGCCTTCTCCTTGGTCGTCAGCGTTGTCGCTGTCGCCGCCGGGCTCTTTGCCACAAGACGCGCTGACGACCTGGCAGGGGCTTCAGCAGCCGGCCCGCTATCCTTCTTGGACGGCCCTGCGGGAATGTCACCGCCCTCGTCCATTTTGGCGGTAGAACCGCCACCCCCATCTTCCCCGGACGGCTCTGCGACATCGCTGTCGCCCTCGTCCGTCGACGGCTCCGTTTCGGCTCTACCGCCGTCCTTCCTCGCTTCCGCGGCGGCAGCCTTCCTACGCGCTCGCCGCTCCTCCAGTCGCCTTTTGAAGCTAGAGGTCTTCCCCCGGCTCCTCCTGGGCGACCTCCGCTTCGATGTTTGGGCCTCCCCGATTTGTGCCGGGCCCTCGGCGGACGCCTCAAGTCCCGAGGACGAGGCGTCGTTCTGGTCAGTTTTGCGTTGGCATGACCAGGCCTTAAGGTGGGCATCACTAAGATCCCCGTCGTTAATTATGTTTTTTAATTTAAGAGTATCCATAGTTAGACCCACGAGTATGGGAGATACTATTACGTCGACCCGGGCAGAGATCCCTGTACCCGGGCAAGCCTACATTTACCAACCAGGGGGGCAGCCGGTACCCTGGCTGGAGCGTGCTAAGAACAGAACAACCCATCTGCCATGCATCTTCTCGCCGCACGCCAAAACTTAAGATTGTGGGTGATTTCCGAATTCGAATGTACATTCGAAATTCTTTATAGAGGTTGTCTTCCTCGCGGTCCGGGCGGTTAAGCCAAGACCCTCGCTCCTGAAACTAAGACAAGCAAAGAATCAGGTTTACGATTTGACGACGGTGGCGGTGGCACATGCCTGCCCAGCCCTCAAATGAATGAGTGACTGAGCCCGTCGCGGATCCGCGTCCGGTCACCTTCTACGGATAGAAGGCTAGGAGCGAAGCGCCAGATATTCGCTACGGACGACAGTACAACAGAAGAACTGGGGACCGCCGTCCGCACCCAGGGTACACCGCGTGGAGGTTTCTGACATCGTACCCCATATTATCTGCACCTTGGGTCGGTTGTCATTTTACAACATTTTTGATTTATGGTTGTTTTTTGTCAAGAAAATATAGTTATATTATTTTTGTAATGATTATTATTAAAGCTAATTAATGTTCCAACAAATTATTGTGTGTATTTCAATTTTAACTCTGAGGAATATTTTTTTATACTCATAAAAGAAAATGGTATTCCATATTACCTTCCTTTCCTCTACTGGAGCAAGTGAATGAATTTGTATATCTTGGATGTGGATTTAGCCGAGATGGAAGGTACACCAACTGATATAGAGCGATGAGTGAATGCGGGAAATAGAGTGAACGGAGCGTTGGGGCAACTTCTCGGTAGCCACCACCTCAGCCAGAAGGCACGTGTAGCAATACATAACGCAGTGCTTGTCCCAACATTACTGTATGGAAGCGAGAGTTGGGTATCCAGAAAAGAGTATGAAAGTAAAATTAATGCGGTCGAAATGCGATCTCTACGGAAAATCTGTGGAGTTAGGCTGACCGATCGCAATCGTAACGACGACGTAAGAGAGCGAGTAGGTATGAAAGAGAGTATTGGTGTAAAGATGCGAAAGGAATACTCCGATGATTCGGACATGTGGAAACAATGCCGAACGAACGTCTGGTTAAGAAGATATACAATGCGTAAGTGAAAGGATGTAGGTACCGGGGGAGACCGAGACTAACCTACCTAGACCAGATCGATCATATACTGAAGGAAGGTGGAGTCAAGAGTCTCCGAAACCGACGAGCGTGTATGAGGAGAATTATGAATGTTGAGTAAGCGAGTGAAGTATGCAAAAATAGAGTTCTCTGGCACTCTGTTCTCTCTGCCTACCCTGCAAGGGACATGGCGTGATGGTATGTATGTATGTGTAATTTCTCAATATAAAGGCCATTTCTCAATTTGATTCTTCGGCCGGTTTTTACCATGCTCTTATTCCGCTTTTGTCTTATCAATGAATTTACTGGCCCCCATAGTGGATTGCCAAATTCAAATTCTTTTATTATGTACAAGTCCCATGTATGCTGTGTGGTAGCGGCTACGAATACTATCAACCCTTACTTTGCTCGTGGGTGACGTAAAGACCACTAAGAGCCTTATATCGATCTGGGCCAACACTACCTGATACCATTTGGTCAGCAATTGCATTCCCGAGGAGAGTTGATGTCAGGCAGGCGGCCTGTCATAATACTATTGCCAATAACCTTTGCCATATGCAGGAAGTGGTGTATATATTGCGTCGACCCCCAGAACATTGGGACAAGAGCAAGAGAATGATGATGAAGTCCCGTGAAGGCTCTTAAATACTGTCAATTTTAATAATTTCAAGTTTTCTGAAAGTTTCTGATAAATTACTCTCGGATCCGGCAAGGAACTCAACCGGATTCTCCATATTTTTTCTTACATTTCTTCAAATTTGTATACAAGATATTTAGTATCTAATAATTAGCTGGAGTCTGATACCCTTCAAACTAGGATGTAATGTGAACTAGATAACATATGATCACGAGGATATAACTGGAGCAGCCAGAATAACCTTTTGGATACTTACCCCCTTGAGTAAGAATCATTGCATGGTCAATTTTCCTACGATGTCTTTGTCCTGCAAATTTTTTTTATATGGTAAATCAAGTAAGTAAACGTTGATAATAATTTAAACGTACGTAAAGCATAGAGTAGATTATATCTGCAAACGTTATGTAAGTGAGAACCGGTTACCAATACTTCCAAGAATCAGTACCATTGATGTTGAAGAAAACATTCCCCCCTGTGAATGTATTAGTACATTAGCCGGTAAGCTCGGTACTGTTGAAAATAAAAAAAAAAGCAAGATACGGCTTCAATTTTATCTATGGTTCTGTATAAATATCATCATTCTCCTACTCTTATCCCAATTACTTGGGGTAGATACAATATGTACTCGACTTTCATAGTACATATTGTAAAAGTTATTGGCAATAGTTTTATGACCGGCCTGTCAGACGTCAGCCGTCTTTGGGAATGTAATTGTTGACCAAACGGCATCAGATTGAGTTGGCCTAGGTGACGTTATGAGGCTCTTCGTTGTCTTTTACGACATCTACGGGCAAAGTAAGGGTTGGTAGTATTCGTAGCCCCTACCACACAGTAATATGGTTCTGTATAAACCATTAAAATATTTATACATAATAATAAAAACAAAATTGAAAAATATATAGTTATTTTTTTTGTCATTTAAGTTAAATGGAGCAGTGGTCTAAGTTTTCATTTCACTTACCAAGTGTTGTGAATACGATTCCCAATCGGGACAAATATATGATAATTTACAAATGATTGTAATGAATTTGAACATAATGAGTTTCCGTTAATTATAGTTTAATTAAATCCCTTTTCGTACAAACATTCAAGTATCTAGGTTTCTCGTCCAGTCAGAGTCCTTTACATTATAGATATTTTCTAAATCATTGTCTATCAATATTTATAATGAGGTGTTTATAGAGCATGCTCCAGAATCCCAAATCCGGACCGATTTACTTGAACTTCTGTAAGGAATGCTTTTTAATCATATTTACTTCTTAAATATGGTTTAAAGAACTCTCGTAACCATGAATGACCTGTAAAGTGTTCGATCATCATCATCGCAGCTCATATATATCCCACTGTTGGGCTCGAGCCTCCTCCATAATGGGAGGGTAATTGACCTACTATACCACGCTGGTCGGACGTGTTGGTATAGGGTTTTGTTTCGAGGTTTCCTTCTCTCGCATAGATGTTATATGCGTTTTATATCCCTTAGTCGTTTTGTACGATCATCCACGGATAAGATAGGGGTGGTGAATTGTATTCTTACTCCGTCACCACACGGAAAAAAGTGTTCGATACGTCGGAAAATTAAAAATCAAATACAAACGCGATTCAATCCGTATAAATAGTTTAATTTCAAATGTGTAATACATGCGTAAATTAAAAGAAAAGGTCTTTATACTATAAGATCCAACTGACTGGTATGATATTGGTAGTATCTCCCACCAAGGCAGCGGGAGACCGGAGCGGGAACTAGTCTGGTCGCCCTTGGAGCGAGGCCACCGTGTGAGGACGAGGCCTTGACATCGAGATCCACTCGGGTCGAGTAGACGGTGCATCGACTCGAAGGATACCCGCGAGGGTAGACTACCGGGTGGTCCACTGAAGGAAAAGAGCGCGTGCCGGTGACCCACCCGCACGGGGTCGAGATGAATGTTGTAGGGCAGGTCTATGGGGTCGTGCGTCGCTCCCCCTGTCGCCCCGGACGGATCAGCGAGGCGTGAGGTACTGTAGCCCGTCGCAAAAAAAAAAATGATATAGTATCTAGGTATTTTCTTTTTTTCGGACAATGGCGAATGATAATTCGTAGCCATAAAAAAAGAAATATTTTTGCTATCGTGGAGAAAACTTGAGATCAGTAGTGGAGTCGTATACGAGTTAACATCATTATTTTAAAGAATATCATAAATCTATGTTAAAAATTGTAATAACAAAAAAAAGGTTGGAAGATAATAAAAAAAAAACTTTACGGAACCCTAACACCAATATCGTTCCTGCAAAGTTCAAGTTTGTGTAACTGGTTCTTTGCCGCTAGCTAGGACCTGTTCCGTAGCGATGTAAATACGCCAAATGGTCGTGAATTGTACCTTCGAGAATTAAATATAATAGTCTTGGTTATTTTTTTTATTATTATTCACTATACCTAATAATAATCCTATTCATACTAAATTTATTTCAATATGGCAAGCAATTATGACATATGATTACTTAAATGTCTGGCTTTTAAAATTAATAGACATTGGTATACCGAATTAACAAGTGGGTAATTACCTACTTATTATTTCATATTTAGTTAATTATATTATGTATATAATTAATTAATTAATTAAGCAAGCTCATTAGTAGCATTCGTAAGTTATAATAATAATAAATGATATATATACAAGCTAGATAATAATATAAATCTTAATAACATATATGATTTAACAAAAAAACTATTTCGAGTTTCTTAATTGTAATATTATCAAAATCAGCCAATCTTATTTTTTGGAAAAAAAATATCTAATCGACCATTCCTATTTTTCGAAAAAAAAAATATCATCTAAATTTGTGCATAAGTAAAAATGTCATGATCAGAAATTCACAAAAATACATATAGTGAAATCTAGAATCTCCTTTATGTGACGACCATAAAGAATAATTTTTAATTCAGGTAGCTACATAACTTTACTATTATAGCAAACAATTCTAAGAAATCTCACAAAAGCCAAGATAAAAATATTTTATGCAAAACTCACACGTTTTTCTTAGAAAAAAAAACAGGGAATAGAAAACATTTAATACAAAATACATTTACCGTGAGCGAGTTAAGTGGTAAAAAGTTAAAACAAACGAAAAAAATCAGGTATACCTTATTTAAAATTCGGTTCACATGTCAGATCAATTTTTATAATAAAAAAACACATTAAAATAACAAAAAGACTGAAGATTTTTTTTTCTTAGACAAAAAATATGCAATCTTTTTTTCTGTTTGTAAGAAGGGTGCATTTTTTAGCTGTGGTTCCTTTTTTTAAGAATCGATTTTGTCAATAGAGGTGTCGATGCGATTTCTTTTGTTGATTTTATTATTTTGGCACGCGCTCAGTGTTAGTTCAATACGTGTAGATATTTTTAAGTTGTTTAATAATCGAATTATTTATTAGGTTACGTCGTTTATTGTAATTATTTTACTATTAGGGATGGATTATATAGGGATTCAGCAAATGGGGAAGATATTTTTCAAGTAAGTAAAACATAATTAAATGGGATTACGATAAGAATTTCGATATATTTGGCGATTAAACTTAATGTATTTCTAACAATATAGGTAGGTATAAACATTATCATATATTTGCAGTCTATATATGTATACTCTTTAACCTTACTTTTTTTTTGTGTGTCTTAGTTGTTAGCCTCAGATGGCTATGACAACTTTACCCGGACTGTGGGTGAGCGCTGAGGGCTCACAACCCGTAGTCAACATCTTGGTCTTACCTCTTCTTATATCGTACATATTTTTAAATTTTTGGTTATAGCTTTATGACCAGCCTAACTGCCTTCCTTGGGAATGTAATTGTTAATCATACAGCATCAGATGGAGCTGATTCAGGTTTATGTAAAGATAGATGGTGATTATTATAAATATAATCGTGTAAAGTAAAATATTGAATACAAAAAATCGTTTATTATTAGATAACTAAAATAGAAATTATTTTATTCTCATAAGATTTCTGTTTTTTTATTTAGATTATTTCATCATCATTCTCTTACTCTTATCCCAAGCACTTGGGGTCGATACAATATGTACTCTTCTTTCATAGTACATATTGTAAAAGTTATTAGCAATAGTTCTATGAACGGCCGCTTGACAGATGTCAACCCTCTTTGGGAATGTAATTATTGACCAAACGGCATCAGATGGAGTTGGTCCAGGTCGTTATAAGGCTCTTAGTCTTCTTTTACGATATCCACGAGCAAAGTAACCCTTACTTTTTTTTTTTTACTTGGTAGTATTCTTAGCAGCTACCACACAACACAATTTTTGGATTATTTATTTTATGATATTCGACGTCAACGAGAAAGTGAGTTAAAATTACGATGGTAAAATGCTCAATAACGAATATTGACGATAGGTTTATAGACGTAACGTGTCCTCTAATTAATTTGCTGAGAGGAGAGAAAAATTGAATTAAGGGGTGGAAAATTTTTGTCGAAACTTAAATAAAAATGCAGATAGGTGGAAGTTTGTTAACAAGGGGGGGTAACAACCCCCTTTGAAGTTTGGAAAGAGCGCGCGAGCGTGAGGGGCTGTATACTTAGGGTGAAAAATAAGTCGCTCCCCTTAAATAAGATATCAGTGAAATTGAAATTGTTGATGCGAATATTTTTTTTTACTGTTATATACTTTCATAAGATTCGATTACGTACCTATGATGGTTTTCGTAAACGGTGGAAATTTCTTAAGACACAGTTTATATGCGTCTTAAAGTTTTGTATATCAGCGTTTAAACATAAAATAAAAAAATCAACTTTACCGTTCATATAATATCATCATCATTCTTCTGCTCTTATCCCAATTAATAGGGGTCCACGCAATATATTATGTATGCGTACATATTGCAAAAGTTATTGGCAATAGTTTTATGACCATTTGCCTGTTTATCTTCTTCATTTATCTTCTATTAGAGTCCACCAGTTGATGACGATGGAATTAGTTTAAGAGTCGTGTGTATATTGGCTGAGAACATACAATCATTCAGCTTAATATCTTATAACTTATTGGAAAATAACACTAAGCATAAGTATTCATTTAAAACTTTATATTATTTTCAAATTTAAATTCATTTATTATGTATAAAACCTGCGTGGTCACTTACATATTGTCAGTATTAACATTTTAATTTAATCTAATAAACTACCACCGGATCGGAACTAGACCACTACTGAGAAGAGCCGGCAAGAAACTCAGCGTGTTTGTCTATTATTGTTATTTCTTTTCATTTTTTTTTTATATATATAAAAAGAATGGTACATTAAAGAAATAGCTCCAGTGTGATGCCCTTCGAACCTAATAGTTCAAATACAATGTAAAATAGCCAATGGCTGGACCAGATCCGATAGATTTCCTAACAACTGCGCTAATAAAGACTGTGTGAAAGTAGTTTCCGTTTAAAACTGTCATCAATATCAATATCTCAGCTTATTTATATGTATATTATATATTCTACTGCTGGGCTCGAGTCTCCGTTTCTGCTGGGCTCGTGCCTGTAGGCGGGTAATTGACCTACTATACGACAATAGGCAGGCTGGTTCGTATAACGATAAATTTGGATTTCCTTGTCAATCAATGTACCATCCATAGGCAAAAAAATTGTCCGGAAATTGTATTTTTATTTCGTTACCACACGCATCAACTCTGAGAACTTCTTGGCATTAAAGTCCCGCAATCTATTCTTCTATTCTTTTTCGGTGGCGGTGTGTGGGTGTTGAACGAAGTAGTAAAATGAAGTAGAATAAAGAAACTATGGGTGTTGGACTCGTAAAATATGATGTAATGTTTAAAAAAATAACAAATCTCACTCATTTATTAAATTATGGCGATCTACTGTATTGGATTCCTATGCATTCCTGTCCATAAGGATCAATATTGTCATAATTGCTACATTTGTCAGATTGATTGGCGATCGCATTTGGTGATATAGGTTTCTCAGGAGTGCTGTGCTACCCTTTCATCTGATAATCCCTGAGCCGGTTTTACGATACCCATGTTAAAGTAATGAGCAGTGAAAATCTTTATCATTCAGCTTCAGTAATTGTCACCATTCACTGCTGGTGGAAGATCTTGCTCATAAATGAGGGGATGATACCTCAATCGCCATGCTTAACAAGCAGATTAGCCATCACAATAAGGTATTATACGTTTATTCCAGGAGAAAACTTCTGCCTCTGATCTAGTGACACTCGTAGCAAATGTTTAGGACTCTTACAGACACGGAGCGAGTCCGGGAGGATTCCCTCCATGAGGACTCGATCCGCCGCCGGCGCCTCGGGCGGCGCAGGCGCGAATACCTGCACCTGAAGCCGCCCTAACCGACGCTTCGGGTGATCGGACCGGGGAATAGTCTCGGGTGACCGCGAGGTGAGGCCACCGCGTGAGGACGACGCCCCGAAGGCGGAAGCTGTCGGGGCGTCGAAACGAGAGGAACCCCCGAGGGTAACCGCCAGGCGGGCCACCGATGACAAAGATCGGGTAAAAAAAAAAACAAGGGCTTTTACAGGCAAGTAATGAGTGGCGACTACTGTATTCTTCTCCCGTAGTCACACGGGTAGTATTTCTTGTCTCTTTCTTAGGTCATCCAGCGAAAATTATGTACATACCATATATACGTAAAGTTACATATAATCATTTTCTATCTTCAAATTGAATGTTAAGATGGCAAGCGTTACCCTCTATTTCCATAATTGCAATAGCAAATTGCAAAAAAAAAGAAATGTTCATTTTGGGGCTACAGAGTGGGTGTTTAGTCAAATAATTTTCGTCTTAAATATTGTACCGTTAGTAAAAAAAAATACAAATACAATTTAGGTAACTTTCTTAATGTGTTAACAATCATTTGTAGTTTTATATTTTTGTTTACTTTAAATAGTACCAATCATCATCATTCTCTTACTCTTATCCCAATTGCCTGGGGTCGATACAATATGTACTCTTCTTTCATTGTACATATTGTAAAAGTTATTGACAATTATTTTATGACCGGCCACCTGCCAGACGTCAAACCTCCTTGGGTATATAATTGTTGACCAAACGGCATGAGATCGAGTTGGCCCAGATCTTTATAAGGCTCTTAGTCGTCTTTTACGACATCCACGAACAAAGTAAGGGTTGGTAGTACTCATATCCGCTACCACACAGCTTAAAAAGTACCAATATTATACATATTTAAAAATGATAACAGCACCCGCAGTTCAAATATCTATCTATAAATGGAGAGTTGGTTTATTATTTGTTTATATTACGAAAACTACTGAACCGATCGGAATAACACTTATTACTATAAGACTCCGCCGAGTCTTTGTTTCGGAGAAGATTTTAGTATATGATATATTAATTATTATTTATTTGGAAAGGACGGATACGGGCGAGGGGCAGCTATCCAGTAATACTTTTTTTGGCGGCGGGCTACGTCACGGCCCGCTAATCCGTCCGAGGCGGCAGAGAAGCGGCACATGACCCCACAGATCCGCCCTACAACATATCTCTCGACGCCGTGCCGGTGGGTCAATGAAACGCGGTCTTTTTCTTCAATGGAATCGCGGGTATCCTCTCGAGTCGACACTCCGTCATCTCGACTAGTTAGTCTCGCTGTCAGGGCGTCGTCCTCACGCGGTGGCGTTGCTCCAAGGGCGACCAGACTAGTCCCCGATCCGTTCACCCGCTGCCTCGGCTAGGGCGGCATGAGGCGCAGGTATTCACGCCTACGCTGCCCCAGTCCAGGTGGTGGCGGGAATCCTCGTAGTGGCGATCCTTCCAGATTCGCTCCACCACTTCCTTTTGCGACATGACGTTAATATATATACCTAATACACGTATTGATAAAGTATCTAACTCTATCAGAAGCAAACTATTATGAATATCGTTAGAGACGAGAGACTTTGTCTAAGATTTGAAAAATTCACCATCAAATAAACTGTCTTAGTTACAAAATAACAAGTTTTTTTTTTAATTATTATTAATAATTGTTATTTTTGTTGACTCTACTGTTCAATCGGGGAGATTTTAGCGCGCAACTTTCTCTTTAATTATTTCTTTTTTCTTCAAAGCTCCAATAATAAATGCAAATAATACTCAATGCCTTATTCGCCAAATTATGGGGGCTTACACTATGTTGAGATCCCTATTATATATTAACTGGCAAAAAAAACCTCGTCTTATGTACTGATTGTCAAAAGAAAATTTTATTGTCTATGAGGATTTTAATGTTATTTATGGTTAGGTTAATTTTAAATATGAATTTGTGGAATTAAAGAATGTGTTATGTGGTAGTGGCTACGAATACTACTAACCCTTACTTTGCTCGTAGATGTCGCAAAAGGCGACTAAGAACGATATTGATTTGGACCAACTCCATTTGATGCTGTCTGGTCAACAATTATATTCCCAAGTAGGATGTTAGGCAGGTCGCTGGTCATAAAACTATTGCCAATAACTTTCGCAATATGTACGAGTACATATTGAGTCAATCTCAAGAAATTTGGGATAAGAACAGAAGAATAATGATTTGTGGAATTAAGGAATCATTGTATTATTTTTATAGAATAAAGAATGAAATTTAATAATAATCATTGATATATGTTTTTTTCTTTTGTTAACAGAATACGAATATAGTTCACTACTTCCCACCCTTTACTTGGATGTCGTACTTTTGTTACTAAGAGATAGAAATCCTGTGGCAACCCATCTGACTAGTGTGAGGTAGTGGACCAAATTGACTCTCTTACTGTGGAAGACGCTATGCTTGAAGCTTTACTTGCGTCAATATAGATTTTGTTAATTAATATATCTTTCAGTCAGAAATAGTAATTTTTCTTGGGTGAATGAAATATAATCTTTTCTGCATCCTCAATGACGTATTTGTGAAATTTCAATACGGGTGATTAGTTAATGCATAACAAAACAAACAAACATACTTACATTATCTACAATCATCATCATCATCATCATAATCTCAGCTCATATACTACACAGATAACGTATTGATACCGTACCAACTGTCTAGGGTTCGATTCCTTAATATTTTGTGCAATTACCTACCCCGCGAGTAAAGTACCCCGGAATTTAAGGATTAGTTCCTTAATGTAAGTTATTTTCGAGCAAAATAGAAAATAGAATAAAGGTGAGAGAAATAAATACCAAAAATATACAAGAAAAAAAAACATAAAAATTCATTCATTCATTATATTATATTATTTTTATTCATTATATTATTTTTAAAACAAAACTTAACGCTATAGCAATTTGTATAAAACATCTAAGTAGGTCGAAGTCATCGGGCCATTGAGAGAACACTTCAGTACTCGGGGGAGGCTATAAATGGAACTTGAACAATTAAAGATTCGAGATTACGGCAAGTGAAAAAGAAGTGGCCAAAATCTGTTTGAAAGAAAACCCATTAAAAACAATCCCGAACAATAATTCTCGAGGTTCAGTACCAAATCTCTTGTGTTGGACAGCCATTTTATAAATATGAGGGATAATCTATATTTTAAATAAGGGCGGATATCTTCAGTGATATTGAAACTGGAAAATAAACTGTAAAATATAATTAGCGGCCTGAGTGTTAATATCCAAGCAGGAAAATTCTGTATGCGATTTAGAAATGATTTTTCTTAGCCTGAAGTTTAAAATTTAAAGTTGTTACTTATTAAGGACTACTTGTATTACGGAGAACTTCATAAAAACAATTAAGGGACATAAATTACACCCAAACCCGGAACATTTTTTTTGTGAATTGCACAAAAATTGTCCTGTAGATATCATACCCACTGGGTCAGCGAAAAATTTCGGAGCATCGATACGAGAAACATCCGGGTCTCAATTCAAAAGTTCGGCCATCGGCCATATTAAGGGCGCCATGTGGCTCATTACCTACTGTATTCCTTCCCCTTTGCCATTGGGCTGACAATTGATAACGATTCCTTAACTTCCATTGCACTGCTGCTCAGTCACCACGCACCAGAAGGTCTAGTCGTTTTCTACGACCTCTAGTCGGTTTTTCAGAATGGGATGAGTGATGACGCATTATATTCTTAAATTGCCACCACAAATACTAGATAATATTGATTGCAATATATATTTGTTATGATTTCTAAGACGATGATACATACATACATACATACATATCATCACGCCATATCCCTTGCAGGGTAGGCCTATCCTAAGAGGATGATTATAATGAAATGATTAGGCATCGTTATTTTCTTTAAAAAGTATTACAATATATGAGTGATGTAGCTTCATCGATACTGTAGACCAGTAGTTCCCAAAGCGAACTAGTTGGACTCCCAGAGGTCCACGGGTGAGTCGATGAGGGTCTATGTTGGCATGAAAAGCACATTTTTATGAGTTTCGGGAATATCGTTGACAGGCGACAGTCTGTACCGAAACCGTTAATTTTTTTAAAGTGATCTATGAAATAAACATGTTTGGGAACCTCTGCTGTAAGCCATGATACAAATTAGCGTGGCACATAAATTTTATATAAACTATTGGACATGATGGGGTCTATCGCACCCCATTATTGCACCCCCGCAACTCTGACTCCCTGCGAAAATGGTGGTGTGTTTAGAATATCGATTCTTTACTGTTCTAGCGTTATGATTAATTGTGTTTTATTGAATTATTTTAAACAATATAAGTTACTCTAGAATGTTCTACTGCTATTAATATAAATTTCTCTGTATTTAGTAGTCGAGGTGTCTACTCTTTCTTCCCTTTCTTTCTTATATACTTTACAAGCCTCTTTCACAATGGTAGTATTGTATTATATTCTTAGTGTTTTAATGTGTTACATTAAATAATTTTGATGGCATTTTATGCAATGTGATGCGGAGGAATTGCTAGAGTGTAGTGAGTAAGATATAAAAGTGCTTTGCAAATGTTATAGTTTTCATCAAAATTTCCAGATGATACTATGTACGAACACCTACGAACAAACAGACGAACATAACAATATAAGAACAAATGCAAGTGAAAAATATATAGAAATATACCAATACACCTACACCTCACCCTATTTACCTTCCATCCACCCTCAAAAATTTTGTAAATAGATATTTTATATTCAAATTAGATCTTCAGTCGATGAGAATAACAAATCTCCCCTTAGATTTAAAATACACAAGTGTATGGAATTACAAGGAGTTTCTTTTTGAAGAAAATTAACTTTCCGAAATGTAAGGTTGTATACAGTCTTTTAGTAAATATGTTAGCGTTCGGGATTTTAATTTTTGTAATATACCTTGCGTATATGCTTATTTGTAAGGCTAGCAAATGGCGTAGTCATGTCTAGTGCTTTATTTAGCGATTGCCCGTGTCTTCTTCGTGCCTAGAGTCGATTACTATGCAGATTTTTTTTTGTATTTTTTTTTTGTGTCATCAATAAATTGTCACAATCTAGTAGTAGTAATCTATCTGAATAAATTTGGGCCACCGAAGACAAATCAGTGGCCCGCTCGCACGGCGAAGAGAAGTGTTTGCATGGTGGGTCTATGAGGTTGCGCGTCGCCTTTTCCGTCGCTCCGGACCGATTTGGCGGGGCGCGACCACCTCCATAGATCACCGCAATAAAAAAAAAAGGTATGAATATATATTTTTTTTTACTTCCGGGTTTGAGTCTTCTTCATAAGGGACCATATAGACTTACTATATACCACGCTGTTTAAACGAATTAGTATAGGGTTTCTTTTAGAGTTTTTATTTTTTTGTAGAAAAAGTAAAAAAAATGCCATACTTACCTATTCTTTTCATTTTGAAATAAAACTACTTTTACGGATTCTATCGCGTTTGTATTTGATTTTTAATTTCCCGACGATTTGAACACCTTTGGAGACACATTTGGAGGAAGAATCCGTAAAAGTAGCTTTATTTCAAATATGTAATATTCGCGTAAACATTCGTCATTATATTCTTTTCCTACTAAAATTGTATAATTTAGTAATTAATATTGTAACAGGTAGATAAAAACCTCTGTAATAACGATGGCTTGTTTGAAATGAAACATTTTAGTCCTCTTATGGCTATGTAAGCTGTAATATTTTCAAAACATCGGGCAAATTAAAATCAAATACCCATCAAAAATTCCATAAAAATAATTTAATTTCTTACCAGCAAATTTTCGTGATTTTATCCGCATAATTTCAGTTTATGTGGGAAAAGAGGCGTAAAATATAGCTTACTTTCCATTGGTGAAATGATTTTTAAAATCAGTTCAGTGGTTTAGACGTGGAAAACTAACAAACAAACAAATTCACATTCGTATGTATAATATTATAGTTAGGATAAATATATTTACAACGTGGTGACGGAGTAAGAATACAATTCACCACAATACAATAAAAATAATACAATTCACCACCACCAATCTTACCCGTGTGATCGTAAGAGACAACTAAGGGGTATAAAACACATGTATATGCAAGAGAAGGAAAACTCGAAACAAAACCCTATACCAACATGTCTGACCAGCGTGGTATAACAGGTCAATTACCCTCCCTCTCTCCTCTCTCCCTCTATAATAGAGGAGGCTCGAGCCCAAAAGTGGAACTTATATGAGCCGAGATGAAATATATTTTCTATTCGACTATACAAAACTTGATAACCCCCAATGTGATGGATATTTTTTATCAAATCAGATGTAGTCCCCCTCCTGCTTGCTACTTTTATTAGATTTATTAGCAGACTGGTTTTAATATACATAATGAGTATGTATATTGAGTATTTCAAGCGATAATAAACCTTACGATTTTAATATTTTATTCAAAATTTATGAGCTTCCCCGAAGTAATGCATTTTTTAATATTGTTTATTTATGACCATGGATACAAAGTCCAATACATTATATGTATTACCTTTACCGATTATAAAATAAGAAACACGTAAAACCTTATGACTGTTAGTACTTGACTTACTGTTGCATAGTTCACGTACGGACTTAATATCAAAAGTTTTATTATAAGATATTGTTTTTTATAATATTATATAGATAATTTTATGAATTTATTGTTTTTATAAGGTTCCTTATCCGTGTGGTTCCGGAGTAAGAATATAATTCACCACCCCTTATCTCACCCGTGGGTACCTAAGAGATGATTAAGGGATATAAAATGCATATAACATCTATGTAAGAGAAGGAAAATTCGTAATAAAACCCTATATCAACACGTCTAACCAGCGTGGTATAGTACGTCAATTCCCTCCCATTACGGAGGAGGCTCGAGCCCAACTGTGGGACATATTTAAGATGAGGTGATGTTGACAATGATCTTGGTTGGTCGAATAAATAAAAAAATAAATAAAAGAATTATTTATAAAAACCTGATTATGAGCGAAAAATGATTGTCACAAGTGGGATTCGAACCCATGCCTATTGAAAATCCGTTCCAATCGTGCTGTCACTTACACCACCGTGAACTATGTAACTGGCAAGTTTGAAGTATTGAGCCTGTACAATGTGTAAATATATCGGGTAGATGGCACACGTCTCCTTAAAAGACGAAAATATAATACGATGCGAGAATTGAATGTCCTACAAAAGTTAACGGTGGTGTAAATGGCAGCATGATTCGAACGGATTTCCGATATGTGTGGGTTCAAATCCCACTTGTGACAATCATATTTCGCTCGTAATCAGGTTTTTATAAATAATCTACCATATAAAATGCCAAATTTCAGTAATTTGAATAAAATAATTTTTCAATTCGTACCATAGTTCCTGAGATTACAGCGTTCAAACAAACATACTCTACAGTTTTATAATAAGGGTATAAATAAAAACTAAATACAACCAACCACTAGATACTTAGGACTCTTAATTTACTTAAAATATTCGCGGCAATGGCCGATGGTGTTTGAAAGCGCCCGATATCACTCATTCGGCCGTACGACCCCGTTCGTCAGCCAGGTAGTGATCTCTGACTATAATAATCGCAATGGTCATCATCCTTATTTAAGCATGGGTTTCCTAAGAATCGATAAAATAACGTAACGAATTAAAGGCTATAAAGACACGGTGTAAGAGTTTTTTTTCTTTTTATAGAGGAGATCCATCATTCAGTAGCAGGATGTCATTATCATCATCTCAGGTCATATATGTCCCATTATTGGGCTCGAGACTTCTAGGTACATAATAGGAGGGGAATTGACCTACTATACCACGCTGGTTAGATATGTTGGCATCAGGTTTTGTTTCGGGTTTTCCTGCTCTTGCATATATGTTATATGCAATTTATATCACATAGTCGTCTCTTACGATCACCCACGGGCAAGATAGGGGTGGTGAATTGTATTCTTACTCAGTCACCACAAGGTAAAAGCAGGGCGTATATGGGTTGAAAATAAGAAATATTATTAGTTTTTTTTTAATTGCGATAAACATTTATTATATTTATTGCAATAAAAAAAAAGGTTTTGTACTTATTTATTATTATCATCATCTCAACCCACATATGTCCCACTGCTGGGCTCGGGCCTCTTCCGTAATGGGAGGGAAATTGACCTTCTATACCACGTTGGTCAGACGTGTTGGTTACGGTTTTATTTCGAGTTTTCCTTCTCTTGCATAGAAAGAATTTATACCCCATAGTCGTCTCTTACGATCACTCGCACGGCGTTAAGAGGTACATTGTTGGGCGGGTATATAGGTCGTCCGCCAAAAAAAAAAAAAGATATACCTATAAAAAATCTATTCTCAAGTTTCATCAATTCTCAGTTATGGAAGTTAAACCTAACTTATACTTCAATAATCATATTAAAATTCTAATTCGTCAACCTTTTTAAGATATATTGAAATTCTAATAGGTACAAGATAAAGTTTAAAAGTTGCGTCATTGACGGATAAGTTAAAGATTGAACGAACGTGGTATGGTCATGTGACAGGGGATGAAAGTAATGTTATCAGGTAAGTTTTAAATATGATTTTTGAAAGCATTAGGGATAAAGAAAGCTCAAAAGTAAAGACGGATATGAGAAGCATGATATAGATAGACAAGGACTGATAGCAGAAATAATGGCTGATGGGGTTGTAGGGAAGGAGAAAGTATTGCGTCGACACTAAATAACTGGGATAGGACTGTTTCATCGTGCGATGATAATGCTGATTTAAGCTCTAATCCATGAATCCTTTTATGTCAATAAATTTCGCGAGAAAAATAATATTAGCATCTGCCATGTCATGTCATAAGTGTTACTGCCCATGAGCCTTTAAAATACCTGTGCCACCTGCATCCAACGGTTTCCTGCGACCTTGACAATATCATCAGTCCACTGAGTAGGGGGCGTCCTACGCTGCGTCGTCCGGTTCGTGGTCGCCATTCGAGAACCTTTCTTCCCCAGCGGCTGTCAGTTCGTCGAGCGATGTGGCCTGCCCAGTGCCACTTCAACGTGCTAATTCTTCGGGCTATGTCGGTTACACCCGTTCTTCTACGGATTTCCGTATTCCAGATTTTATCACGTAGGTATTTTAGCTTGAAACTTATTTTTAGGCTATTGATTAAATATAAATAAATATGATATTAACATTTTGTAAATAAATTACCCTTAAGGGGTAAAATAAAAATAGGGGATGAAAAACTTTAGGAAAGTAACCTTTTACGCGGACGAAGCAGCAGGCAGAATCTATTTTACTGTATTTCTGAAATCGACTAGCCAAAATATAGATCTATAGTCGGTCGCCCTCTGCTGCCGAATTTTGTCGCTTCTCACTCTCAAGACTGTATAATCCAAATAATAATTGATTTAAATAAACTTAAATATCATCTGCCGAACGAACGCCTGGTTAAGAAGATATACAATGCGAAAGTGGAAGGATGTAGGTACCGTGGGAGATCGAGACTAACCTACCTAGACCAGATCGGTCATGTACTGAAGGAAGGTGGAGTCAAGAGTCTCTGAAACCGGCGAGCGTGTATGAAGAGAATTATGAATGTTGAGGAAGCGAGTGAAGTATGCAAAGATAGAGTTCTCTGGCACTTTGTTCTCTCTGCCTACCCTGCAAGGGATATGGCGAGATGATATGTATGTGTATGTGTGTAAATATCATCTGTTGTAATCATCAATTATATGTCTCGGCGGGAGGCGTCAGATCTTCATTTTCTAGTTCGTCCACCTAACTTTGATCACAAGATAAATTAGGAGGCTCACAATATTATCACCAACACCATATAAAATAATAACATGGAATGCAGTGAGGTTAGTTGTGACTCGATTCAACTGATCGCTACTAACGCTCACAGCTTACTGATTTGTAGGCACGTCTCTCTTCACAAGTAAACTATCTAACGGTTGTTTATTTTTTAACTACCCTCGATCGTATTTAATCATGTCACAACTAAACACACTCTTCTTCTTCTTCTTTTTATGTATTGGCAATCAGCTACTTATACGAGCCATTTTTGCCAGTGTCGAGTTATAATTATCTTCACGTTCTTAATCTCTTCAGGTTAGTCATTGTCTGTCAGTCAGTCGAATTGTCGCCATCAACAGTGCTATGGTGACACTGTTAATGGTATGTTGTAGGAATTTTGATGGAAAACGAAAACGCTGTAAAGCACTTTTATATGATATTCACTACATCCCAGCTGTTCTGTCACATCATATTACATAAAATACCATAAAAATTATCTAATATAACACGTTAAAACACTAAGATATCGAATATAATACAAGAGCACCACATGACGTTTTAGATGCCCGCCAAAAGTCCTAAACACACTCAAGCAATAATTAAAATTAATAAACTGAAGGAAAACTAAATTAATCAATCTGATTGCGTGACAGACCATTAATATTGTCCTTTAAATATCGCGCTCTGCGATATATATTTGTAATACCTTCCACAATTGAAGTATTTATCTAGGCTATGATTAAAATAAAAAAATAATGTAAATAAAGTTATCAGAAATTTCAGCCTTTTAAGAATAGATAGATGAATAGAGTCTATGGCTTGGTTACTAAGACCTTTAAGCCAAATCTTGGTTTAGTAATTATCTTCATGGACTTTTGGCGGGAATCTAAAACGTCATGTGGTGCTCTTGTATTATATTCGATATCTTAGTGTTTTAACGTGTTATATTAGATAATTTTAATGGCATTTTATGTAATGTGATGTGACGGAACTACTGGGATGTAGTGAATATCATATAAAAGTGCTTTACAACGTTTTCGTTTTCCATCAAAATTCCCACAAGATACCATTAACAATGTGGCCATAACACTGTTAATGGCGACAATTTGACTTACTGACAGACAATGACTAACCTGAAGAGACTAAGAACGTGAAGATAATTATAACTCGACACATGGCTCGTATAAGTAGCTGATTGTCAATACATAAAAAGAAGAAGAAGAATTATCTTCATTTAAAGTCTTCATCTGTCAGTAAGTCAAATCGTCGCCTTTAACAGTATTTTGCATATTATTAAATATATTTTTCAGGTATTTAACTACATCTCAATACTTCCTGCATATCAAATTACATAAAATACCATCAAAATTACTTAATTATAACACGCTGAAACACTAAGCTATTGAATATAATATAAGAGCACCACATAACAGATTTCCTTTCCCGCTAAAACTCATAGATCGAAATATATAGATTAATTATTACAACGAACTATTGGCGGGAATCTGCTCTTGTATTATATTCGATGTCTTAATATTTTAGCGTGTTATATTAGATAATATTGATGGCATTTTATGTAAAGTGATGCGAAGTAACTGCTGGAATATAGAGAATATGATATAGAAGAGCGTTACACCATTTTCGTTTTCCACCAAAATTCCGAATAGATACCATTAACAGTGTGGCCATAGCATTGTTGATGGCGATGATTTACTGACAGACATTGACTAATATAAAGAGACTAAAAAGACGTGAAGAAAATTATAACTGGACACTGGCAACAATGGCTCGTATAAGTAGCTGAAAGGCAATAAAAAAAAGAAGAAGAAGAATTATTACAACGAGACAATTTACATCTGCCTAGACCATAGCTAATTCGTACGATAATATAAAAAAAAAAAACAAAAGATTTCAAACAAAGAATTAACGTCGAGGGTCAACCATTCCCACAAGCGAAACGGTATAACTGAAAAAAAAAAACGAATTTCAATAAAACGAAATTTGAATATTGCACCTTTATTTTATTAAGACAATGTAACATTTTCGGCATCTGTTTTTATTTTACCCCTTTGCTATTATTGTTTATAGGTAGAGAAGTAACAATAGTGAACGTTGACAATCACGTCGGGGTTAAAAAGGTAGGTTAAAACAAAAAAAAAAGATTGTTATAGGAAGGAACAGGTTTCCATTATCATCAAAAGGGGTTCGAGTGAGATGTAAGCTAGTGAAGTGTTCTGCTCATAAATATAGGGTTGCCAGAAATAGTTTATAAAATAATAGTCATAATATTTTTTTGATATTTATAATTATAAGAATTACATATACAATTTTTAATATTATTTATTTTATACATATTTTGCATAATTAGGTTTCTTTTCTATATTGTTAATACAAAGACTCTGTATTATATTTCTTGTGTACTAACTAATTAAAGAATACATTACCACTATTTCTTTTCCATTGAAAGTAACGTATAAACTAAATTGAAAAAAAAAATTAGACTACTAAACGGTGTAATGGTTAAGAAACCGACCTTTTGTGCTAGTGCTATGGATTACTATGCGGGATAATACTTTGTGAAATTCACAGACTGTTGTTCTGAGTCCGGGTGTAATTTGTCCGTGTTAATTGCATGTTTGTGAAGTCGCCCGCAATATAAGGATTATCGTCTTAGTGCAGGCTTTTTCACTCATTTTTCACTTCGTAATCGGGTATTGCAAATAGGTAAACTCAAATTAGAATCCAAACGATCTCGTCGACGTTATACAGTCGTTAGTAGACCAATTGTCCGCTTGGTGACGGAGCAAGAATACTATTCACCACGCCATACCTTACCCGTGGATGATCGTATGAGACGACTAAGGGGTATAAAACGCATATCACATCTATGCGAGAGAAGGAAAACTCGAAACAAAACCCTATACCAACACGTCTGACCAGCGCGGTATAGTAGGTTAATTTCCCCGAGCCCAACAGTGGGACATTTCTGGGCTGTGATGATGATGATGATGATAAGACCAATTCCTAAACAGCAATAGACCTACTGTTTTATCAATGAGCTGAAATTACAAAATTTATTATACTGTAATACATACTAGAAAGAAAACTAAATTTTAAGATTGTTACATAATTTTGTTTTAACGGTCAACCCTATCATTTCCCGGTTTTAATTATAGCTTCCTCTTCCCCTGTGCCTTCAAGACATTGTCCTCATTTATAATTTATTCATACATTTTGTTAGAAATAATTCACAACTCGCAACCGTATGCAAATTAAAAGAAATTAAAATAGAGACAAAGTGCTTTTTTAATAAAATATAGTTTGTCATTGCAAACGTTCCCACCGAACAAGTTTCATTTTCGTATCCGAATTTGAATGTCACTTGTTTTTAATAAAAAATAAAAATTGTTTTACTTTTTATTATTTGAATAGGGCCACAGGAAATATTTTTTTATTAACTCATTTCATAAGAGAGATTAAATAAGTTTATATAATAAGAGATTATAATCGTAAATTTAAATGACTTTTGTAGTACTTTAATATCGTTTCAAAATTGCTAAAAGATTGTGGGAACGCCAACTCGCGGTTAGACCCGACCAATATTAATAATATTAAAACAGGATAATTTAGATATTTTCTTGTTATTCATAAAATTTTATCGGTACTTACATACAATAAACTCGACAACGTCTAGTTTTGTTTTATTTCTGAGTATTGTTGAGAAAACTGACCGAGTTTACATCAAGAGTTTGGCCTGAAGCATTCTCTTGGGCAATTTATAACACCATATACCATCGCCAACCGGCTTGCTAAACGTAACGATCATGAGATGATCGCTTCTTTTAGTAGGTCTATATTCATCAGTTGTCATAGATTAGTCTGAAGGATCCATGGATTGCTTAGTCCTACAAAACCTTAATTCTTCGTGTTATTTTTTTTTCGGGCAATGGAATGGTCACGCCCAGTTAATACCGCCCGGGGCGATAGAAAGAACGGCGCATGACCTCATAGACCATAGATAGAAAGAACGGCGCATGACCTCATAACCCACCTTACATATACATCTTTTTAGCCGTGAGCCGCGAGTGGGCCACGGGAATCCGATCTTTGTCTTCGGTGGCCAGGATTATTTTACCTTAGATATTTTGGTACACCGAGGTGATTGTCGGGCGAATTGAGGTATTGGGGCTTAGGGTGGCCCTTCATAAGACTGAAGCTCTGTTATTTCATGGGCCTCATAATGGTCTACTCGCTGACGCCTCGATCACCGTCAATTCGGTCCCCATCAGCATCCGGGTCTAGATGAAATATCTAAGTCTGGTGCTCGACGGGCAATGGTGATTCCAGGAGCATCTTTGCCAACTTGCTCCGCAGCTTGTCGGAGTGGCGTCTACCCTAACGTGGCTTATGCCGAATGTGGGCGAACCCAGCACCACGTGCCGGCAGTTGTACACAGGGGTGGTTCAGTCCATGGCCCTGTACGTCGCACCCGTATGGGCGGAGTCCCTGACCGCCAATCTTAGGTTAGGTTAGGTTAAACGACGCCCACCGGGACATCATCGCCCGTTGGGCAGTTCGACTGGAGAGGTTTCGGTTCGGTGTTTGGACAGTGGAGGCCTTCCGGCCGGTACTGTTGGAGTGGTTGGGTCGGCAACATGGGGTCCTCTCCTTCCGACGAGGACACGGCGTAGCATACGCTCGAGGCTTGTACGGCCTGGGCAGAGCAGCGCCGTGAACTCATCGCAATCATCGGTGCTGACCTGGTGCTGGCAACAATCGCTAAGGCGATGCGTGACAGCGTTAGGAACTGGGACGCGGTCACCGCCTTCTGTGAGGCAATCGTATCGCAGAAGAAGGCGATGGGGCGTCCTTGACACGAGGAGACTCTGCACGCTGACACGCAAGCGCGAGTACCGGCGCCTAATGCCGCCCTGGCCGAGCTAGGCCATGGGTGACCGTATTCGGTAGGTTATGGTGCCACGCCCTGACCTTCCGTTTCCGGCTGGAACGAACAGCGTACGTCCAGGCCATAGCCTACCAAAAACAAAAAGATATTTTGGTATACTTTTCAGAAGTGGATTTTATTGCGTTTGTATTTGATATTTAATTGCCCGACGTTTCGAACAGTTTATAGCTTTCATTAGGTTTTTTCATTCCTTAGTTTTAACTTAACCATTTAATAGCAACGTATCCTGTTATTAGTTCAAGGGTATTATTATATCATACTGATACTACACTTCTAAATCTAACTGCTTCGTGTAAATGTGTTAATTACATATATTAACTAGGAAATGCAATAAATAATAGAGCTGAAGTACGTCTGGTTAAACTAGATCCCATGCAACATTGTATAAAAATGTTGTTTCTATTTTTCTTTTACTTAAAGCCAGTGATTACCCCTCAATGGTCATGCAAGCCTCATAAAGACTACTTTTAATGCAATTTCTAAGAGTTTTTTTTTACTTATTACGAGCAAGCACTTGGCTGCATTTCATTGGATTTTAAATGCCGGTATAATCGTAAGTAGCCGCCCTAATGTAGTTAAACGTTTTAGAGGGATATTAATAAAAAAAAAAAAGAAAAAATTGAGTTATGCTATGCTGTAACTTGGTTGTGTATTTCTGTGAGTATTTGTACTTAACGGTTAATAATTACTTTGAATCTCTCTCCACCATACTCTCTTCGCATCAAAATGCTCAAATTATTTCATAGATTTATTTTCTTTCTAGCCGTGTGGTGACGGAGTACAAACACTATTCACCACTCTCTATCTTACCCGTGGCTGATCATAAGAGACGACTAAAGGATAAATCATGTATATAGCATCTACGTAGGAGAAGGAAACTCGAAACAAAATCCTATACCAACACGTCTGACCAGCGTGGTATAGTAGGTCAATTTTCCTCCCGTTTTCCGGAGAAGGCTCGAAGCCCAACAATGGGACATTGCGCTGAGAGGATGATGATTTTCTTTCTACCTGAGGATAGAATATCTGGGTTAATGTTTAATAGTGGCATGACCACACTGCTGACAGTTTTCTGTTTACAGCCGCGGGCCGGTCCGTCTGGGGTAGTACCACAACCTCGCAGAAAATCGTCTCTTGAGCAGTGGTAGTGTGTTGCTGTGCTTCGTTTGGTGAGCGAAAGAGCCGGCAGCCCAATATTCTGGGTGGTTTTGGAATTTTTATTGGTAGGCACTAGCCTTTTTTTTTTTTTTTTATTGGTGGACTATGGATGCGTCTCGCCCCGCCAAATCGGTTCGGGGCGACGGAAAGGCGGCGCGCGACCCCATATACCCACCGTAAAACGCCTCTCTCTTCGCCGTGCGAGCGGACTACCGGTACCCGATCTTTGTCTTCGGTGGTAGGCACTAGCCTAGCCCTGGTATTGCAAAGGTTCACGGGCGGCAGTAACACTTATCATTAACTGTGCTGCTTGCTCGTTTGCCACCAAGAGCAATAAAAAAAAAAACAAAAATATACAGTGAGATACTTCTTTATAGCAACAAGTTTTCACTAAGCCTTTAAAGAATACCTATTATAAAATAACTGCTTTACACAAGTTTAAACGAACACGCTATCCGTAAAAGTTCCAGATATATGGATACGTAGTTATAGGTCTCTGGATTTATAGATATCTAGGTTTTATAACATCTATAATATCTTACAATAAAGTAATTTAATATAAAATATTAAATAATAGTGTTGGAGTATTAATTAAATAATTCCCATTTATAATATAATTCCCAGGAAATAATTGATCCTCACCGGACAGACGCTTAATCAATTTTTACGACTCATCATTCTCTTACTCTTATCCCAATTACCCCCAAGGGTCGATACAATATGTACTCTTCTTTTATATTACATATTGTAAAAGTTATTGGCAATAGTTTTATGACCAGCCACCTGCCAGACGTCAACCCTCCTTGGAAATGTAATTGTTGACCAAACGGCATCAGATGGAGTTGGCCCAGGTCGTTATAAGGCTCTTAGTCGTCTTTTACGACATCCACTTGGTAGCATTCGTAGCCGCTACCACACAGCTTTTAATCAATTTTTACGACTCTCAGCAACAAATAAGAGGTGGCGATAATTGTATTCTTACTCTGTCCCCAAATTTACTTAATATACTTTACATACATACATACATATCATCACGCCACATCCCTTGCAAGGTAGGCAGAGCGAACAGAGTGCCAGAGAACTCTATCCTTGCATACTTCACTCGCTTCCTCAACATTCCTAATTCTCTTCATACACGCTCGCCGGTTTCGGAGACTCTTGATGGAGCCAAGAGTCTCCTTCCTTCAGTACGTGAATAATATAATATACTTTACTTAGCTAATGTATATACTTTTTTATTTTAATAAAATCTGAATTGTAAAGAGGCTTCTTTCTATCAGTAAAGAAAAATGTCAATTTGTTTTTCGATCGTCGAAAACATAATTCAACAAATATAACTTATAATACTTTCCCACAGTGCCAATTATGGATTGATAGCAATAATTTTATTGTCAATTTAATAAAATTTATTACACCGCATTTGCAATTTCTAAACGTAATTGCAAGTCAACAATCAATACTTGTCATTAATACGTTCAATTGATACAAAATTATATATACCGTTCGAAAAATATTGCTGCGCAAACATAAACTTTAATTTATATGAAATAAAATTGTATTTCGTAATAAAATGTATTTCGTAAAGTTTGTTTTCATTATTATAATGAAAAGTGTTTTGTAAATTTGTAACTGTCAAATAGTTAATTTGCAAATATGGAAATAAACCAGTACTATAGTGATTAGAGGCCGTATCGGTGAACGCTGTTGACTGTAATTTGTTTTTTTTTTAGAAATGGCTGATTGCTGTCCGTCATATTTGAAGGAGTTTGTATAACCAAAATATTGGCTTTTTTAAGCGTGTAAAATTTGAATATACATTTAAATGGTAAGTTGAAAATCTTGAATAATTAGCCGAACGAGGTAGGTAATTGCTTTGAAAACAGCTAAATTGTAGTCCAATGGGTATATGAATATTAACATGGTCCGCGTAAAGCTGTCAAATCCGTCTGCGGCTAACAGTTAAACACGCAAAAAAGAACAGTATTAACAAATAATTTTTATGCGCGGGTTGTGAAGAAATAAGTAATGGAGGAGTTTTAGCGGGAAAGGAAAAGTGTCATGTGTGGTGCTACATACATACATACATACATATCATCACGCCATATCCCTTGCAGGGTAGGCAGAGAGAACAGAGTGCCAGAGAACTCTATCTCTGCATACTTCACTCGCTTCCTCAACATTCATAATTCTCTTCATACACGCTCGCCGGTTTCGGAGACTCTTGACTCCACCTTCCTTCAGTACATGACCGATCTGGTCTAGGTAGGTTAGTCTCGGTCTCCCTCGGTACCTACATCCTTCCACTTTCGCATTGTATATCTTCTTAACCAGGCGTTCGTTCGGCATTCTTTCCACATGTCCGAACCATCGGAGCATTCCCTTTCGCATCTTTACACCAATACTCTTTTTCATACCTACTCGCTCTCTTACGTCGTCGTTACGAATGCGGTCGGTCAGCCTAACTCCACAGATTTTTCGCAGAGATCGCATTTCGACCGCATTAATTTTACTATCATACTCTTTTCTGCATACCCAACTCTCGCTTCCATACAGTAATGTTGGGACAAGCACTGCGTTATGTCATATAAAAGTGCTTTACAACGTTTTCGTTTTCTGTCAAAATTCCCACAAGATACCATTAACAGTGTGGCCATTGCACTGTTAATGGCGACAATTTGACTTAGACAATGACTAACTTGAAAGACTAAAAACGTGAAAATATTTATAACTTGACACTGGCACCAATAGCTCGTATATGTAGCTGATTGCCAATATATAAGAAGAAGAAGAATACATCTTATTAAAATTAAAAAGTGCAAGTTTCTGATTTGTGCCAATATATTTAATGCATCTCTTATCATGACAAAACTACTAAACAGCTTTTGATCGAACTAAATACAATATTTACGTGTCATTACGTTATGATATCTTCATCTCAGTCCATGTAATCCTCTTTCAACGTCTGTGGATATCGTAAAGCTAAGAGATATTATATACTTACATATTATCTATACAAGAGAAAAAAATTTGAAACAAAACCATATATCCACACGTCTGACCAGCGTGGTATAGTAGGTCAATTTCTCTCCCATTGTCGAGGAAGCACGAGCCCAGCAGTAGGACGCATATACAAAAATATGATAATAATGGCATTTTGAAAGATTTCCTGTTGCCAAAAATTACATTCTTTCATAATATTAAGGTAATATCATCATCATCATCATCATCACAGCTCATGCATGTCCCACGGTTGGGCTCATGCCTCCTCCGTAATGGGTATATGCTGGTCAGATGTGTTGGTATTGGGTTTTGTTTCGAGTTTTCCTTCTCTTACATAGATGTTATTATACATTTTATATCCCTTAGTCGTTTCTTACGATCACCCATGGCAAGATAGGGGGTGGTGATTTGTGAGTAGGTAATACGGTGAACTAATTACTATGTAAAATACATGATTCAAGAATTAATAATTCATGTATTGTTATTTGATTGCGGTAATGAAATAAATCTTTTATTTATCATAGTGTTTGGTCTAAGTCACGAGAAAGTATTATACGTTGGCTAATCAGACCGTATTTTCCAATTTAAGTTTTGTAATTATTATTATTAATGGGCTTTCATGCTATCATAATCATTCTACTCTTTTCATAATTACTTGAATACATATATCAAAAGTTTTAGCAATAGTTTTAGTTTTATCTCTTTGAAAATGTAAGTGTTGATCAAACAGCATAAAATGCAGTTGATCCAGGTCGATGTAAAACTTTTAGTTGTCTTTTACAAAACCCACAAGCAATGTGAGGGTTGATAGTATTCATAGTCGCCACCATACAGCCTCCCATCTGTTACAATAAATTATAAATTAATAAATAATATTAAGCTTAAGAATATAACGTGGCATCACTCCTTACTTGCCAGTGAGATTGGCATAACCAGTTTATTGGATTTCGCCCCGGTTACCCACAGGTTACATGCCAAATCCAGGCGACCAGCGACACATGGGTAACATGCGTAATTGGGACCCGGTGATCTGTGGGACAGCACAAGTATTAAATAATACCCAAATGTTGAGACCAGTGTAACCTAAGTATGCTATGCACATTTTAACAAAATACGCGCAGATGCGGTGGGACTTTGGTATCTCAACAAGAATAGTTAGCATTTTTGTTTGGGCAATACACAATACTATTAGCTATTGTAAAATTTATTGGCCAATATCGTTATTTTTTTATTAGAGCAATAATGTCCATTGTGAATGAAGAATTTTAAAGCCTTTCACAGAATTTCAAAGATCTGCTACAAAATGATTGATATCAACCGCTGACGCTTATAACTTGATTAAACTTATAACTTGCTAATTTAATCTTTCAATGTTTAAAGTGCCGGCTATACGGGCATACAGTCACGTAGACACTATTACTGTATTTTTAACCGACTTCAAAAAGGTGGAGGTTCTATGTTTCATTGTATGTATTTTTTTTTTGTAGCATAGTATAGTATTAAAGTTAAAACAATTAATTATGAGTCATGTTATGATTAGTAGCGATAACTTTTAAATTTTAATGTTCGTTTTCTAAGTTTATCTTGAAAGTTATCTGTACAGTATGATTTTCTCCACATTGTGCAGAGACTCGAGCATAGTAAGGACTTATATGAACTATGACGATGATCTATCCAGAGTAGCAATAGTCAATAGTTATCTTAATCCGAATTGGATTTCCTAAGTGACACGACTTTTTGTAGTTAGTATATTATCATCATCATCTCAGCTCATATATGTCCTACTGCTGGGCTCGAGTCTCTTCCATAATGGGAGGGTAATTGACCTACTGTACCATGATGATTAGACGTGTTGGTATAGGGTTTTGTTTCGAGTTTTCCTTCTCTCGCAATAGATGTTATATACTTTTTGTATCCCTTAGTCGTCTCGTACGATCACTCACGGGTAAGATAGGGGTAGTTAATTGTATTCTTACTCTGTCACCACACGGAAATGTTAGTATATATAAATTGTTTATTTTATTTAAGTTTATCCACAGTAAAAGTATTATAAATTCAATTTGGGTATAGACTAGCTCATATAGAAGAAGATATAAACTTAACTTAAAAAAAATGTGAAAAAAATTAAATTAATAGAAATTGTGAATCTAAAGTTGTCGTTTTTGGCAATTCATCATCATCATCATCATATCAGCTCACATATGTCCCACTGCTGGGCGAGAGTCCCCTCCGTACTAGTAGGGAAATGAACCAACTAAATCACGCTTGTTAAACGTGTTAATATAGGGATTTATTTCAACTTTTCTTTCTCTTAGTCGTCTTTTATCACTCACGGGTAAAATGGCGGTGGATTTTAATTCTTATTACGTCACCATACGGCATTTTTTGAAGAATATTCACTAGATATTATCCAACTCTAGATTCACAAATACAAAAGTAATAAACATTTAATTAAATGGATAAAAGGGGTTTTCTAGTTTAGTGTACAATTTTATTTTTGTGAGACACTATATTTGTGTTTTATAGCGTCGATATGTACTTATCTATTGAATATAAAAAATACATACAATGAAATGTAGAACTTCCTACTTTTTGAAGTCGGTTAAAAATTAATAATAAATATAATTTGAAACTTGATTTTTTTAATTTTCCTTTATTGCTTATGGTGGCAAACGAGCAATCAGCACACCTAATGGTAATTGTTACTGCTGCGCAATAGCACATTGCCATTACTCAGAGGTCAATCTTCTGCGAGAGTGTGCTACTACCCTGGACGGACCGGCCCGCGGCTGTAGACAGAGAACTGTCAACAGCGTGATCCTACCACTGATTGATCAAGAAGCTTGGTTGGTTATATTGTATTTTTTTTAAAGACACTCCAAACTAAGAAAATAATCATTATATTTCGGGTTATTTTACAGATATATAATTAACGCAAACAAATTACACTCAGAGTGAAAACAACAGTTTGTGAATCACATAGTATTGTCCTGCGTAGGAATCGAAAGCACTGGAAAGGTAAGTCAGCATCTTAACCAATACGCCATCTGTGGGGTAAAATTGTTAATTATCATTTAATTTATCGCTAAAAGGCAACATCGTGAGAAAACTATCTTCATTTTCCAATTCATCTTAAGTACGTCTCATTGCGGAGCCCTATTCTCCTCCACTATATAATAACTCTTACTATATCACAATGCTTAGACATATGGTACAAGGTTTTGTTTTTCAAAAAAAAAACAATTCGACCCCTTCCTAGCCATTTTTATTATTATTATCCTGTTCATATTCTAAGTGCTTGAATTCGACACTATATATATTTTTCTTCCTCAGTATATATTGCAAAAGGTATAGTTTTATAACCGGCCGCTTGCCTGACGTCAACCTTCATTATCAATGTACCATAATTGTTGACCAGATGACATCAAATGGAAGTGTCCCAGGTCGATATATAGCCTAAAAGTCTTTTACGACATCCACAAGTAAGACAAGGGTTGGTAGTATTCGTAATCGCTACCATATAACAAGTAATAATTCTCATTTTTCCTTTCCTTATTTAGGAGAAGTTATCGTCTGTTTTGGATGCAATCTCATAACCTATCTAGTAACTATTATTTTTTGGCCGGAGACTAATCAATCCTTATCTTTGATGATCATCTAGGAGCTTTCGAGTAAGATTCCATTTCTTCTAACATTCCACGTACTACATACATACATACATATCATCACGTCATATCCCTTGCAGGGTAGGCAGAGAGAACAGAGTGCCAGAGAACTCTATCTCTGCATACTTCACTCGCTTCCTCAACATTCATAATTCTCTTCATACACGCTCGCCGGTTTCGGACTCTTGACTCCACCTTCCTTCAGTACCTGACCGATCTGGTCTAGGTACGTTAGTCTCGGTCTCCCTCGGTACCTACATCCTTCCACTTTCGCATTGTATATCTTCTTAACCAGACGTTCGTTCGGCATTCTTTCCACATGTCCGAACCATCGGAGCATTCCCTTTCGCATCTTTACACCAATACTCTCTTTCATACCTACTCGCTCTCTTACGTCGTCGTTACGAATGCGGTCGGTCAGCCTAACTCCACAGATTTTCCGAAGAGATCGCATTTCGACCGTATTTATTTATTCCACGTACTAACTTCAACTTTATAGCTAATAGTTAAAAAAAAAGTAGCACCACGTTAATTACTAGGCAAGTTATAAAAGGAATTAAGTTTAAATACTAAGTAAAGCGAGTTGGGTTAGTATTACACACTTGCATGGTAAATAACTGCCTTATACGGTATATGTGTTGTTCATGGAATAAATGTACATAGATTAAAACCACAGATAGGAACGTCACTATCATTTCAGCACATATGAGTTCTTCAGCGCTCGAGATTCCTTCAAACCAGACGGGTTGAATTTGGAGTTTCCCTCTCTTGCATGGATTTTATATGCATGTTGTATTCCTTAATCGTCTTTTACGATATTGACGGGCAAGAGAAGGGGTAGCGTATTGTATTCTTACTCCGTTACCACAGTTGAATAGTCAAGTTACTGCGGACTGTGAGAAATTAGTTCTTCTTAAATCTCATTAAAACGAAATACTCGAATATTTGATGATATTGATGATAGCAATACTGAGATTTACATGAAGCATGACATGAATAGACATGGAGTGATCACAGAGAAGAGGTCTGATAGGGTTGTTGTATGGAAAGACAGGACATATTGCGTCCATAAATAATTGTTATATGAGCAAGATGATGATGATGATGATGAAATAGTACCTACTGAGATTTAGTATTTATATAAAAATGTTTGAAAACAAAAAATATGTGGCATTTGCAATCTAATGAAAATCCGTATGCAAGTGTTTCCGTTATAATAGAAGGTAAACTAGAAATAAAAGTAATATGTCGTTTTATTCACTTTTATAGACAGTGAATTATTTTGTTGTCCGAGTGCTGACCAAGTAAGAACAGTAGTGGCAGGATCATGCTGTGGACAATTCTCTGCCTACAGCCGAGTATCGGTCCATCCGGGGTAGTACCACACTCTCGCAGAAGATCGACGTCTGAGTAATGGCAATGTGTTATTGTGCTTTGTTCGGTGAGCGAGAGAGCCGGCACACCCACTGGGTGAGTTTGGGATTTGTAGTGGCAGACAACGGCTTAGCTATACGCTAGGTATTGCAAGGGCCCATTGGCGGCAGTAACACTTACCATCAGGTGTGCTGTTTGCTCGTTTGCCACCAATAAGCAACAAAAAAAATAAAAATGCTACTTGCCCTCTATCTTGCCAGACTAAGAGATATAATATGCATGGAACATCTATACAACGTTGAGGAAATCTCGAAATAAAACTCTACACCAACCCATCTGATCAGCGTAGTATAGTCAATTTCTAGAAGAGGCTCGAACCCCGGAGCCTCTCGGGTGGTCTCTACTCTACTACACTTATCTACAAAGTGTCGGTGCAGTCGAGAAAACAGATTGAAAATCGAGGAAAATTGGTAGCAGCGTATTTAATAGTGGTAGGACCATGCTGTGTTTTCTGTCTACAGCCGCGGGCCGGTCCGTCCGGGGTAGTACCACACTCTCGCAGAAGATCGACGTCTGAGTAATGGCAACGCGCTATTCGTTCGGTGAGTGAGAGAGTCAGAAGCCCAACTGGGGTGGGTTTGGGGTTTGTATTGGTAGGCAGCGGCCTAGCTATACCCTTGGTATTGCAAAGGTCCATGGGTTAGTTTGCCACCATAAGCAATATTATAAAGCAAATTGAGTGTTCGTTAATCCTATATATTATTTAGTGTACGTCATTAATTATTAAAAAAAAATCGAACAAAAAGTGGTGATTATTTTAATATCTATTAAACAATAATTTAAAGAACTTTTTACTTTAATAAAATTAACTGAAGACTAAGAGTAAGTTTTACGGCCACGTTGCTGACAGATTTCTATTTACAGCCACTCCATCTGGGGTAATATCACGCTCTTGCAGAAAATCGGTGTCTAATTAGAATTTTTGTAATTTGCTAATGAGCTATTATCGCGAAATAGGGAGATGGACGCCCAAGCTCCACTTTCCGTTAAATCTGGCTGCTATCACAGAATTTTATAAGCAACAGTTAACGTTTCCTAAACGATGGGCTGCTTGATCGTGTCACTAAAGGCATTAGGTATACAATAACGAATAAAAGATTATCTGTATCTAGATAATCTATGACGCCTAACAATTCTATGTTTAGAATTGCCGTTATAAACTAAGCCTTGTTTTTATACGAAGCACATTTTTTTATGTATTCATTATAATGCCGCAATACGGATGTGTTTGCGGAAATATCCGTTATATGGGTTTAAATATATATTTATATTGATATACGGAATTAGCATTTGCGTCGGAAGTTAGTTTGTGGAAGGCAATAAATTGATAGATTTTTATCAAACTTGACAACTGATAAACATGACTTACATATACTCACATTCACAACAGCTGTGTTGTAGCGACTACGAATACTACCAACCCTTACTTTGCTCGTGGATGTCGTAAAAGACGACTAACAGCCTTATAACGACCTGGGCCGACTCCAGCTGATGCCGTTTGGTCAACAATTCCATTCCCAAGGAGGGTTGACGTCTGGCAGGTGGCCGGTTATAATACTATTGTCAATAACTTTTACAATATGTACTATAAAAGAAGAGTACTTACATATTGTATCGACCTCAAGTAATTCGGATAAGAATAGGAGAATTAAGACATACACATATATGCCATACGCCATATCCTATACCACTATATGGAGAAATAACAATAATATGCATGTATATATATATATATATATATATATATATATATATATATTTATATATATTTATATATATATATATATATATATATATATATATATACCTACGGAATTCGTCATCAATTATTCGTAACGACGACGTAAGAGAGCGAGTAGGTATGAAAGAGAGTATTGGTGTAAAGACGCGAAAGAGAATGCTCCGATGATTCGGATATGTGAAAATAATGCCGAACGAACGTCTGGTTAAGAAGATATACAATGCGAAAGTGGAAGGACGTAGGTACCTACCGGGGGACACCGACACTAACCTACCTAGACCAGATTGGTCACGCACTGAAGGAAGGTGGAGTCAAGAGTCTCCGAAACCGGCGAGCGTGTATGAAGAGAATTATGAATGTTGAGGAAGCGAGTGAAGTATGCAAGGCTAAAGTTCTCTGGCACTCTGTTCTCTGTGCCTACCCTGCAAGGTATATGGCGTGATGATATGTATGTATGTATGTACAAATAAGTATGACCAACGCGGGGGAGTAGGTAAATTTTTCTTCTATCGTGGAAGGGTTAAGCCCAGCAGTAAAAATATGTGAGCCGGTATGAGATGATAATGACATTAGTGGTTAGTCAACCACTTTCTTTTATTGATTATGGTAGTGGTAACGCCAGAATGTAGATAATTTTCTGTCTACAGCCGCGGGTCAGTCCGTCCGGGGTAGTACCAAACTCTCGCACAAAATCAGAACGAAGACATCTGAGCAGTGACAATGTGTTGTTGCGCCTCAATCCGTAAACGACAGTGCAGGATTTTCAACTTTCTGGGTGCGTTTCGGTTGGTAAACAGCGACGTAGTTATTGTACTCCTGGTGTTTAAAAATTCCATAAGCGGTTGTAACACTCATCATTAGATGTTCTGCTTGCTCGTTGCCACCATAAGTAACATAAAAAATACCCTTTGAAATATTCAAGAGGGTAGGTATAGCATTATACTTATAAACATATACGGGTTGGTGATCGCAAGTTTGCTAGCACAGTACACATTCTCATTCTTTTAATGATATTGAAATTTTACGATTCTCATGGAAATGTAAGAGATTAGCGACACATTGTTAATCCATCACCATAGGGCGAATTAGGTGATAATTACACTATATATTAGCATGTGCTAAAGGAAGACTACCTACTACAGATAAACATTTACCGTAAAATATATTTTTAACGCTATTAATTGTTACATTATCTGTATCCGTGCGTTCCGTAACCTAAATTATTGGCTTAAAGGACTTAGTTACCAAGTCATAATTCTAAAAAAAAATATAATCTTTTTTTTATATTTGTTCACATACATACATACATACATATCATCACGCCATATCCCTTGCAGGGTAGGCAAAGAGAACAGAGTGCCAGAGAACTCTATCTCTGCATACTTCACTCGCTTCCTCAACATTCATAATTCTCTTCATACACGCTCGCCGGTTTCGGAGACTCTTGACTCCACCTTCCTTCAGTACCTGACCGATCTGGTCTAGGTAGGTTAGTATCGGTCTCCCTCGGTACCTACATCCTTCCACTTTCGCATTGTATATCTTCTTAACCAGACGTTCATTCGGCATTCTTTCCACATGTCCGAACCATCGGAGCATTCCCTTTCGCATCTTTACACCAATACTCTCTTTCATACCTACTCGCTCTCTTACGTCGTCGTTACGAATGCGGTCGGTCAGCCTAACTCCACAGATTTTCCGAAGAGATCGCATTTCGACCGCATTAATTTTACTTTCATACTCTTTTCTGCATACCCAACTCTCGCTTCCATACAGTAATATTGGGACAAGCACTGCGTTATGTATTGCTACACGTGCCTTCTGGCTGAGGTGGTGGCTGCCGAGAAGTTGCCCCAACGCTCCGTTCACTCTATTTCCCGCATTCACTCTTCGCTCTATATCAGTGGTGTACCGTCCATCTCGGCTAAATCCACATCCAAGATATACAAATTCATCCACTTGCTCTAGTACATCATTACCTATTGTTACTCTTACATCTGTTCTGGCTTCATCTCTTTTAAAGACCATTATTTTGGTTTTGCTCACATTCACGCGTAGACCCCTTTTCTTACAATCTTCTGTCATTGTGTCGACCTGAGGGTCTGCAGGTCAGTCGCTGACTGTGCCAGCAGAACTGCATCATCTGCATAAAGCAGAGCAGAGACCACTGAGTCACCCATCTGGACTCCCACATTCATATCGTTCAACCTTTGGAGACATTTATCCAGATATATGATAAACAGCCTGGCTGATAGAACGCAGCCCTGCTTAACGCCGATATTGACGTCAAACCAAGGCGACATTCCATCATCCAGCCGCACACAGGCTCTACAGCCCATGTAACTGGATTGCACAGCCTGCAGCAGTTTACCGTTAATACCATACTCCGGTAAAATGTCCCAAAGTTCCTTTCGTACAACCGTGTCAAATGCTCTCTCCAGATCCACAAAACTGCAGAAAACCCTCTGGCCTAGGGCCAGATGCTTCTCCACGGGGTACGACGCCAGAAACCTCCGCGTGGTGTACCCTGGGTGCGGGCGACAGTCCCCAGATCCCTCTGTCGAATTGTCGCCCGTAGCGAATCTCTGGCGCGAGGGGGGGTTCCCCAGCGATGGGTTGAGCCCCAATTCGCTCCTGACCCTCTATTTGTAGAGGGTACAGGAGGCGAAATTTCGGACGGGCCCGGTCACTCATTCATTTGAGGGCTGGGCAGGCTTATGCCACCGCCGACATATCGTAAACCTGATATCTTGCTTCAAGACAAGTTGTCGTGAGGCGTAGTATCAGGAACGAGGGTCTTGGCTTAACCGCCCGGACCGCGAGGAAGACAACCTCTATAAAGAGTTCGAATTAACATTCGAATTCGGAAATTACCCAGAATCCTAAGTTCTGGCGTGCGGCGAGAGGATGCATGGCAGATGGGCTGTTCTGTTCCTAGCACGCTCCAGCCAGGGTACCAGCCGACCCCCTGGTTGGTAAATGTAGGCTTGCCCGGGTACAGGGATCTCTGCCCGGGTCGACCGTTTATTTCTCCCATAATCGTGGGAACAAAATGGAATTGCCTACATAAAACAATAAAGACGGGGAAGCTTCGGATTCCCAACTGACGGCCTTGCTAAGCCAACAGAAAACTGGCACAAACGACGCCTCGTCCTCAGGACTCGAGGCGTCCGCCGAGGGCCCGGCACCATCAATGGAGGCCCCAAAGACGAAGAGGCGTGGGAGACCCCCGAATAGGGGGAAGGCTTCCGGCGCCAAAAAGCGACAGGCGGAGCGGGAGGAGCGGCGGGCTCTCAGGGAGGCTGCCACCGCTGGACCCCAAGATGATGGCGGCGGATCTACTGCAGGGCCGTCATTGGACGAGGGCGACAGTAGTGTCGCAGAGCCGTCCAAAGATGAGGGCAGTGGATCTGGATGGAGGGTGCTGGAGGTGTTGTCCGGCATCCCTCCCACAGAAGTGGCGACCGCTGGCGCCCGCGCGAGCTGTGACGCCCTGGACATGGAGGCCCTGCAGGCCGAAAACGCCCGCCTAGGTGGCGAGGTGTCAGGCCTGCGGGCCCAGAATCGCCGCCTAGAATCGGAGCTGGGCGCGGTGAGGAGGGAAAACCGGATCCTCACCAAGGACGTGGCCGACCTAAAGGCGCAAATGGCGCGGCTCATGCCGCCTGCGCCACCTGCGTCGTCGGCCAATGCCGGCCGCCGAGACGTCGCCGCAGCCAAGCCGCCCCGAGGAGCTGGCAGGCCAGTGGTTCCCACCGCGCCGAAGAAGCCTCCGACCGTGGAGCGTGCGCCGCCGACCAACACCAGTGCCAGCACGCCAAATGTCGCCGTCGTGGAGCAGGCCCCGGCAGAGGTCCAGCCGGCAACACCGATCCCACTACCTGCAATGGGGGGCGTGTCGGACGAGGCCTTGCGCGCCATTATCGACACCGTCGGTAATATGGTCAATGCGCGCTTGGCCGTTCTGGAGGCAAGGCTGCCTCCGGAACCACGTGTTCGGCCGCCTCTCGCCGCGGACAAGCGGCCATATGCGGCACCAACCCCCGCCCCGCTACCCTGTCAGGGTGGCCGCGTGGGGGGGAGCTACGCCGCAGCCGCGGCTGGGCCCAAGCCCAAGGGGCCCGCTCCAAAGAGGAAGACGGCACCGGCTCCTGCCGGACCGCAGTCGTCGCCCGCACCGACACCGCCGGCGACGACCCGCGCACCCGCGACTGCGCCTTCCGCGCCTGGCACGCCCGCTGCGCCCGAACAGGGTTGGCAGGTGGCCGAGCGCGGCAGAAAGAGTCGCGGGCAGAGGAGGAGAGCGGCGGCCAAGCGCGTCGCTGAGGTCGTCGCCCCCCAGGCAGGAGCCGGAGGAGGCAGCAGCAGGTCGAAGAGGAAGAGGCCGCGCAAGGGGCTCCGGCCGCCGAAGACAGCCGCAGTGGTAATCACTGTGCTGCCTGAGGCGGCAGAAAGGGGCCTCAGCTATGAGGCCGTTCTGAGGAAAGCCCGGCAGGAGCTCGACGTCTCCGACATAGGAGGCGTCGAAGCCCGGACCCGCAAGGCCCGGACAGGGGCTCGGATTTTGGAGTTCCCTGGGGCCGAGGGCACCAGAACGGCCGATAGCGTGGCGTCGAAGCTGCGAGGTCTGTTCGCCGAGGAGGGTGGCGTCAAAATCGCCAGACCCGTAAAGTGCGCCGAAATGCGCATCGCGGGTTTGGATGACTCCGTGACGGTGGAAGACATCCGGGAGGCCATTGCCTCGAAAACCGGGTGTCCCATGGACACCGTCCGGGTTGGCGCCATCCGGCCCGGTCCGGGCGGCGTAGGTGCCGCCTGGGTGCAGTGTCCAGTGGAGTCGGTCAGGCAACTGGCCGACTCAGGCAGGCTCCTCGTGGGCTGGAGCTCAGCGCGAGTCACCGTGCTGGAGCACCGGCCTGCGAGGTGTTTCAAGTGCATGGCGGTCGGGCACACCCGGCCAACATGCACTAATTGCTTTGACTGCGGCGGACTCTGTTTCCGCTGCGGTCAGACTGGGCATATGGCGGCATCTTGCGCCGCCCCGCCCCACTGCCCCGCGTGTGCGGCGGGCAATAAGCCTGCCAAGCACCGCATGGGCTCTGGGGCGTGCAGACCTCCGGCTTCGGCTCCAAAGGGGTGGAGCGGCCCTTCGACTCCGGCCGCTCCCGCTCCTAGCGCGGCCCGATCGCCCGCCGCAAGCCAGGAGGTGATAATGGACACAGCCCATTAATGGCTGCCCAGTCCACTCACCTCCTGCAGGCCAACACCAACCACTCCGCCGGTGCGCAGGATCTCCTCCTGCAATCCATGGCGGAGTGGTCGATCGGTGCAGCCGTAGTCGCGGAACCGTACGTCGTGCCTGATCGCCCCAATTGGGTGGTCAGCCGGAACGGAACCGCGGCAATCGTCACCTCCACGCAGCGGCACTTCCCGTCCTTATCCCTCTTGGATAGGGGCGAGGAATTTGTCGCGGCGGATTGGGGAGGGGTCACACTGTACAGCGTTTACCTCTCCCCTAACAGGAGAATGGACGATTTCGGGGCCTCCCTCACCACCTTGGAGGCTTCGATACGGCGACTGGCACCGGGCGTCGTCCTGGTCCTGGGGGACTTCAACGCCAAATCCACGGCGTGGGGGTCCCCGATGACGGACGATCGCGGGCGGGCGATCGTGGAGTGGGCGGCGTCACTGGGCCTCTGTGTCCTAAACAGAGGCTCAGTGAACACGTGTGTGCGACAGCAGGGTGGGTCGATAGTGGACTTGTCGTTCGCTAGCCCCGCTGTCGCACCACGAGTGAGGAACTGGCGTGTCCTGGAGGAGGCGGAGACCCTGTCGGATCACCGTTACATCCGGATGGAGGTCTCCCCTCTCCGGGACCCCAGCAGGGGTCACAGGGCGGACCGAGCGCCCGCATTTCCATGGTGGGCTGTGGGGCGGCTGGATAGGGACCTACTGGCGGAGGCGGCCATCGTGAACACGTGGCTGTCCTCACCACCCCTAGCGGACGGAGTGGACGTTGAGGCTGTCCGCATCCGCAGTGCGTTAACGCAGGTCTGCGATGCGGCCATGCCCAGGGTGCGGCGTCTACCTCCGAGGCAGGGGGTCCACTGGTGGTCCCCAAGACTGGCGGACCTTCGTGCGGCGTGCATTAGTGCCCGAAGGTCCTACACCCGCAGTCGGCGGCGTCGCCGCGATGTTGAGCGGGAGGGCCAGCTGTACGAGGCGTACCGCAGTGCGCGTACCGCCTTTCGGCTGGCCATCCGGTCCGCCAAGGACGCGAGTTGGCAGGAGATGCTGGACGGTCTTGACCGTGACCCCTGGGGTCGCCCGTATCGCGCGTCGCTGAATAAGCTTCGCGCGCAGGGCCCCCCCCTCACCGAGACCCTCCAGCCCGACCTCCTTCGTAGAGTGGTCGAGGAGCTGTTCCCGCGGCAGTCAGAGCACACGCCCCCGGTCATGGCTTCGCCAGATCACGACCGGGAGGCCGTCGAGAGTGTTCCGCCCGTGACGGAGTCGGAAGTGGGGGCAGCCGTGGCGAAGATTCGTTCCGCCACCACGGCCCCCAGCCCGGACGGAATCCCAGTCCGGGTGTTGACGTTGGTCCTCGAGCATTTCGAACCTCGCCTCAGGCGACTGTTCAACGCCTGTCTGACGTCTGGACAGTTCCCTGAGTGCTGGAAGGAAGGGAGGTTGGTTCTCCTGCCAAAGCCGGGACGGCCCCCGGATTAGCCGTCGGCCTACAGGCCCATTGTGCTTCTGGACGATGTGGGTAAGTTGCTGGAGCGTGTCCTCGCTGCCCGCATCGTCCAACACCTGGAAGAGGTGGAGCCCGATCTGTCGGACGCTCAATTTGGGTTTCGAAGGGGGCGTTCGACCATCGGGGCCCTGCTACGCCTGAGGCAGACGGCCGCGGAGGCTGTTGCCGGCAAAGGAGTGCTGTTGGCGGTGTCGTTGGACATCGCCAACGCCTTCAATAGTCTGCCATTCAGCTGCATCAGGGAGGCGCTCCGGTTCCACGGAGTGCCTCTGTACCTCAGGCGGCTGGTGGCAGACTATTTGGAGGGTCGCAGTGTTCTCTACGCGAGCCCCGCAGGGGACATTTTGCGGACGCCCATGTCGTGCGGCGTTCCGCAGGGGTCGGTTCTGGGGCCGACTCTGTGGGACATCGGTTACGACTGGGCGTTGAGAGGGAGTCTCCCCCGGGCTGAGCGTTATTTGCTATGCTGACGACACGCTCGTCACAGCCCGGGGCAGGACATTCGAAAAGGCGGCGAGCCTGGCCACTCTCGGCACCGAGGAGATGGTCAGGCGAATCGAGGCGCTGGGGCTCAGGGTGGCCCTAAACAAGACGGAGACCCTTTTATTCCATGGGCCCCGTGTGAGGCTGCCCATCGGCGCCTCGTTAGTCGTCAACTCCATCCACATCAGTATCCAGGCCCATATGAGGTACTTGGGTCTGGTGCTCGACGGGCGATGGTGGTTCCGGGAGCATTTTCGTCAAATTGCTCCCCGGCTGGTCGGCGCGGCGTCCGCCCTTTCTCGGCTCATGCCGAACGTGGGCGGACCCAGTTTTCAGGGCCGACGGCTGTATGCGGGGGTGATCCGCTCAATGGCCATGTACGGCGCACCCGTGTGGGCGAGGGCTCTGAACGCCCAACTCAGGGCGGTTCTGTGGAGGCCACAGAGAGTCATGGCGGTCAGAGCCATTCGCGGGTACCACACGGTGTCGACAGAGGCGGCGTGCCTATTGGCCGGGACACCCCCGTGGGACCTAGAGGCGGAGATGCTCTCCGACCTCTACCGGCGGGTTACCTCAATGCGCGAAGAGGGTGGCTCCCCATCGTTCAACGAGATAGCCACCTGGCGCGAGGACGCCCGCCAAGAAGTCATCGCCCGTTGGGCTACGCGGCTGGAGAGGCCTAGATACGGTGTTATTACCGCTGAGGCCCTCCGGCCCGTACTGATGGAGTGGATGGAGCGGCAGCACGGAGTCCTCTCTTTCCGGTTGGTGCAGGTCTTGTCGGGGCATGGTTGCTTCGGCAAGTACCTGCACACGGTCGTGCGGAGGGAGTGGACTCCGTCCTGCCACCATTGCAGTAGCGACGAGGACACGGCGCAACATACGCTCGAGGTATGTTCGGGCTGGGACGGGCAGCGCCGTGACCTCGTCGCTGTCATCGGTGCCGACCTGACGCTGCCGGCTGTTGCGCGAGCGATGGTCGACAGCGTCAGGAATTGGGACGCGGTCGCCGCCTTCTGCGAGGCTGTCATCTCGCAGAAGGAGGCGGCGGAACGGGCCCGGGAGGATTCCCGTGACCCGGGCCGCCGCCCGCGGCCGGGGCGGCGCAGGCGCGAGTACCTGCGCCTGATGCCGCCCTAACCGAGGCTTCGGGTGATCGGACCGGGGAATTGTCCGTTTACCCGACGTGAGGCCACCGCGTGAGGACGACGCCTCGACGGCGAAAGCTGTCGGGGCGTCGACAGGAGAGGAGCCCAAGAGGGCATACCGCCGAGCGGGCCACCGAAGACAAAGATCGGGTACCGGTGGCCCGCTCGTACGGCGAAGAAGAGGTGCTTGCAGGGTGGGTCAATGGGGTTGCGCGCCGCCTCTTCCGTCACCCCGGACCGATTTGGCGGGTTGCGACGTCCATAGCCCACCGCAAAAAAAAAAAAAAAAAAAATAAGATGCTTCTCCACAATGTTGCGCAGAGAGAACACTTGATCCATGCATCCCCTTCCACTCCTGAAACCTCCTTGTGTCTCACACAGTAAACCATCGGACACCATCCTCATTCTCCTTTCAATAATTTTACCATACACTTTTGCTGCCAAACTGGTCAAGCTTATGGCTCTGTAATTTGCGCAGTCATAACGTGAACCCTTGTTTTTAAACAAAGGCATGATGACTGCGCTATTCCAGTCACCGGGAACCATTCCCGAGCTCCAACATAAATTGAGGAGCAACAGGAACGCCTCCCGGACACAGGAGCCACCAAGCTTGATCATCTCGGCAGACACCATATCAATGCCCGCTGCCTTACCATTTCTCAAACTTCTTATCGCCCATTCAACTTTGTTCACTATTTTGACTAAATTCATTTTTATTATAAATTATTATATCTTTTATGTATAAAATGTTATCCGTACATAATATTAAAAAAGAGAATAATACGAATTCGTTAATACAATGATGGCAACAATGTATGTGAAGGAATGCATTAGTAATATATCTTAGTTATAATTTTTCTCCATCCTCCAGATTATCCTATAAAAAAGAAAAATAACTGTAAGCTATTAACAATTATAACCATTAACTTTGTTATTTGAGCCAGCCTTTTAGGATGAAATGTAGTAGCTAATACAATCGATTCCTATTTTAGTAATGAGTTTTAATAAATTTGTTTCCTAATGACAGGATTATTTTATTATAATAAGGCTTAACAAAGTATCTGTCCTATGATTAAATAAAAAAAATATCCGGTATTCTTGACATCCAATAAAGATGAGACAAACTGATTAGAATCAAAATAGTAGTAGTAATAGTTGAAAAAAAAAATCTTTTATAACTGTAACAGAAGCGAGTATTCGTTACAGTACTCTTTTATTGTAATACGGGCTTTAAATCAAAATGTATCAAAAGGAAATAGTCAAATTTCACCTTTTGTTTCACAGCAATGACATAAAAGTGAAGGGTCAATTTTTTTTGGCGCGCAAAAAACTGACCCGTATTAAAAAAGTAAAGGGTATTTTTTGCAGTTCGAATTTAAATTAAGAACTCTATTGTCGATGTTTTTTTTTCTAAATTGCGATTCGCTCGGAGTCATTTTTCATGCATCGCTTGCAATCTGATTTACCTGCCAGTTAGTACATTTTTTTTTTATAAATGTTAAGTGTGTGTGACCCGATAGAAATTTCCGCTGAGGGTATTATAATTTTATTTAATTTTAAAACAGTTGTTACAATGTTAGTATTGATAACGATAGGTTTATTCCACGCGTAGATATATAAATAGATTTATTTATGCTTCAAGTTATGTTTGAACTTGGAATTATTGACGTAGTCTATGATTACAAGTTACCACTTATCTAGTTTATTTGTCCAATATGCATTCTATAATGGAATTAATGAATAAATTATAATTCAATAAAATGCATGTTGGAATGTATTAATATATTGATATAATATGATAATGAAATAGTTCAATTGAATAATATTCAAGCATTTTGATTATGTAAGAAAATTACATTTTGTTTATTGGACATTTAGTTAAATTAGCTTAATATAATTAATGTCACATAAAACTAATCAAATTCTCTGATATTTGTATATCAATGTAAATTTTTATAGTGATTGTGGTAATTTGTAGATTTTTCCCTCAGGAAATACTCTATGCCAAGTTAGTAGCACACATTCCCACCGCTGAGTTTTCCGTTTGGTGACGGAGTAAGAATACAATTCACCGCCCCCCTATCTTACCCGTGGGTGATCGTACGAGACGACTAAGGGATATAAAACGCATTAATATCTATGTGAGAGAAGGAAAACTCGAAACAAAACCCTATATCAACACATCTGACCAACGCGGTAGGTATAGTAGGTTAACTTACCTCCCATTACGGAGGAGGCCCGAGCCCAACAGTGGGATATATATAGACTGTGATGATGATGATGATGAATTATATGCGCAAATATGAATGTTTTAAATAATAAATATTGATCTTTCGTAGCTGCTTGCTGTTTGGTTTTGAGATATGAAATGTTCTATATATCCAGAATAGCATAATTTGGTCTACTCTTGTGAAAATTACGAATCTATTATAATGGTATTGTATTGTATTCTTTATTGATAATAAAGTTATAAGTCATTACTTAAGGACTAATTTACAGTGATCTAATTATTTTAATATTTATTTTACTTAAACTTAATATTTACGATAATTGAATTTAATTACATTTTATGTATATAATATAAATAGAAATCTTAATATACTTTATTATTTGCACTACAGGTATGTCATACTTCGGGTAATAAATAAAATTCGACAATAGAATAAAATGAATGTCCTAACAACCCGGCCTTCAGTCTATATTTAAATATGTACCTATATCTATTGTAGGCGCAGCGACTATCCGTGCTGGCAGCCTGTGGTACATTGATGGTCCCATAACGTAAACGGACCTCTCAGACTTTGATAACTTGTGCGGCGGTACAATAAGTCTATATGGGTATTTATTACTACGTAGGGCATGCCTGGTATTTATCCCTCTTTCTTGGAAGAAGTCGTAGTTGAGGTATAATGCGAGAATTACCTTCCAGATCTAATTTTGCACACCGGCCCGGACGGAATGCCAGTCCAGGTGCTGACGTCGCTCCTCGAGCCTTGCCTCAGGCAACTGTACAACACCTGTTTGGCGTCTGGATTGTTCCCTGAGTGCTGGAAGGAGGGGAGGTTGGTCCTCCTGCCGAAGCCGGGACGGCCCTTGGATTCGCCGTCGGCCTACAGGCCCATCGTGCTCCTTGACGATGTAGGCAAGCTGCTGGAGTGCATCCTCGCTGCCCGCATCGTCCAGCACCTGGGCGAGGTGGAGCCCGATCTGTCCGACGCTCAATTCGGCTTTAGAAGGGGGCGTTCGACCATCGGGGCCCTGCTACGACTGAGGTAGACGACCGCGGAGGCTGTCACCGGCGGAGGAGTGCTGTTGGCGGTGTCGTTGGACATCGCCAACACTCAAGTAATTTATTTCTAACAGGTAATTTTTTTCTAGTTGAGTGCACACATTTTCCCTCTGGGATAAATTCAAAATGGCCGCTCATAGCTATAATTATGAATATCTAAATGATTTCACGTTAACTATTTAATACAATATTAATTATTTATTATTGAACCGAATACCTAATAATGATTAAATTTGCTTAACATATTTAATTATTTGTAAAATTAACTATGAATATTTCTGATATTTGCGCTTGCATTATGCATTTCAAATAAATCAATATACACTCATTTGCAAAAAAAACGGGCACCTAAGCAATGAACCATTTCAAATGTTAATATTTCTTTGTTTGATAATTATAGGTAGTTTTATCCACACAATTTGGTAAATTAATAAGAAAATAATCGTTTTCATCAGTATTTCATAAAATTTAGATACAATTTATGGGAAATAATGCTAAACCTCGCTAGTATATAGTGTATATTCGCTAGTAGTGCATATGCTCATGAAGTAAAAATAAAAAAGTTTTTTTGTTTGTTTTTCTTTAATAAAGTAAAAGCAAGTAAATGTTTAGTATCGAGTGTGACCCCCTCTAGCTAAAATCACAGCTTGAATTCGTCTGGGCATGCTAGCGAGTATATCCCGGATACTTGCTTGCGGAATACGTTCCCACTCCGCAGTAATCACATTCTTCAGCTCTCTGATGGTCTGCGGAGCCGGGTGTACTGATCTCACACGCCGTTTCAGAACGTCGCAGACATGCTCTATGGGATTGAGGTCGGGACTTCGAGCTGGCCAATCCAAACGACGAATGCCGACCTCTTGCACATACGCATTAACATCGCGGGATCGGTGGGCGCGAGCATTGTCGTCCATAAAAATCGAGTCTTCACCTAGAGCGGCCAATGCGGGTTGTGCATGAGAAATTAGAACTTCCGTTATGTATCGATGCCCAGTCAGTGAGCCGTTTTCAATGAAGACTAACTCTGTACGATCCATTGAATTTATTCCTGCCCAAAACATAACAGAGCCCCCACCATAAGGTGTGATTTCTTCGAAACATGCCTCTGCAAAGCGTTCTCCTTGTCTTCTTAGCACTCGCCGACGTCGATCTTCACCGAACAGAGATATCCTGGCTTCATCAGAGAACAAAACCTATTCCAATCGTCTTGAGTCCATGATTCACAATTTCTAGCGAACCTAAGCCTGTGAACTCTGTGCTCACGGAGTAATTTGGGGCCGCGGGCCGGGCGGTGACTGCGTATATTGGCAGCGAGAAGCCTCCTCCTGACCGTCCATAGACTAATATGCACATTTCTTATTTCTTGGAGGTTGTTCTTAAGATCCACATACGAAGATTTGCGATTTCTCAATGCGCGACTCACAAGAAAACGATCATCCCGTGGTTGGGTACATGGTTTTCTTCCAGAACCAGGCCTTCTCTCGACGGAACCAGTCTCCTGATATCGCTGCCAGGTCCTTTGGACTGTCGAGCGACTAACATTTAGCCTCCTAGCCACGAAACATTGGCTGCAACCCTCTTCAAGCAGCGCGATAATTTTGGTAGCTTTTACCACTTTATCTACCATTTTTGATACAGCCAAACAGCATTAAATAAAGCTTTGACAGTCAAGGATATGAAATTAATCGATAAAAATTGAATAAAAGTTATGAAAGTCGATGTTAACTTCTGGAACTTCGCGCCAAAAATGTAGGATAAAAAGGGGTTTTCTGTAAAAATGAACATCAAATGAAAAATTGAATTTAGAACGTACTTTTTTAAATACCACAGCATTTTTAAAACCGGCTAGTAACATGTACAAACGATTGAAACCTTTTTGGTATTGTATCTTTTTAAATATGAATGAAAATCAAAACCGCCCGTTTTTTTTGCAAATGAGTTTATATATATATATATATATATTACGGCTTTTATCGCGTTTAAAAAATAAATACAAACGCGATAAAATCCGTAAAAATATTTAGTAACTCATAATACGTATTATCTATAGGTACATATAATAAGTTAGTAGAAACCACGTGTCTGTGGGTACATTTGATTTTATTTAAAAATGAGCATAGGCAGTAAGAATAGCCCAACAGAACACAAAAATATTCTTTGAAATTTTTGTTTTCTGTATGTCTTTATGTTTGTGTGTCTGTATGTCGGTATGTATAGTATTATGTATGTATGTTTTTCTGTTTGTTGTTCTGCAGTTCTTTAAAAATTGATTAACCTCAGATCAAAGCAACATACAGTCTTTGTTTCATTAAAATAAGGAGTCAGTAGAAAAAAAATATGGTCACTTCGATCTATCCGTAGAATAGAGTTACATCTGCATAATCATTACTTTAGAGAAGTGCTATTTAAAATTTGTCGAACACAAAATCAGCAAAATCATTTTTCTTAATTATTTTGTATAGGATTGGTTCATTTAATAATATTAGTTCCTCTTACATATAAATCAGTTTAGCTTTTTAACTACAATAAAAACAATTTGTTATCTTAATCATATGTAACTTTATTCTTTGTATAGGTCGGTTTAAATTTTAAAAATCATCGCTCGCCTTTTATGTCAGTAATAGGGTCAGTTCAAGAATACTACGCGGAGGAAGAGTTGGGCATCAGCTAATATTAAATACAGCAGCAAATGGAGATGTAATTAAAATAATATTGAATATACTACGAAGAAAGTAAAATACAGGCTCTTTGAAATAACGGTAAGATGTAAATTAAATTATCTACGAACAATTAATAGTTGAGAACTAAATAGTTTAATTTTAATTATTTATTAATCTTTATTTACTAATATTACAAATAATAAATTTATAATAAGATAAGGAAATACTCGGAATAAAATTGTATACCAACACGTCTGACCAGCGTGGCGTAGTAGGTCAATTTTTCTCCTAGTGTGGAGAAGGCTCGAGGCCAACAGTGGGACATATAGGAGCTGAGATGATGTCGATGATATTAAATATTTCAAAAAGAACTGGTGTCCATTTTTTATTGAAATGGTACTTTAATTTTACTCTGGAATAATTACGGTAGCATATTTTTATTTTGTTATTCAAAGATAAGTAAGTAAATCTTATATCGGGCTGAAAGAGCTATAATAAATAAGCTTTTACATTGAAATATCATCATCATCATCATCACAGCCCATATATGTCCCACTGTTGGGCTCGGACCTCCTCCGTAATCTGATTTCGAGGGAAATTAATCTACTATAGGTACCGCCTTGATCAGACGTGTTGGTATAGGATTTTGTTTCGAGTTTTCCTTCTCTTGCATAGATGTTATATGCGTTTTATATCCTTTAATCATCTCGTACGATCACCCACGGGTAAGATAGGGGGTGGTGAATTGTATTGTATGTATAATATTCTTACTTCGTCACCACACAGATAATTTTTTTTCACGGATAAATTGAAATATACTTATTTGAATTTTTAATAATATAATGTTAATGTAAGGTTTTTTTGATATAAGATACGGCTTAAGAGTCTAAGTATCTCTTGTACATAGTGACGTAAAGACCTACACGTTATTTGCAGTATTCGTAGTCGATTATTTCGAGCCTAGATGTAATTTGTGTCTGAGAGACACAAATTACATTACATTGTATGATTCTTCTTTCCGTGTGGTGACGGTGTCTTACCCGTGGGTGATCATACGAGACGAATAAGGGATATAAATCGCATATAACATCTATACAAGAGAAAGAAAACTCGAAACGAAACCCCATACCAAGACGCCTGACCAGCGTGGTATAGTAGGCCAAATTACCTCCCATTGCGGAGGAGGCTCGAGCCCAAAAGTTGGACATATATGAACTGAGATGATAATAGTGAATCATCACTCATCATACATATCAATGTATGTTTGTAAAGTTCATGTTTTAACTTAACTTTAGGAAAAAAAAAAACTTTTGATTGTCAAAATTATACGTTTGTAGGTAGGTACTTAATTTACAATAAAAGCTTTATACATACATACATACATATCATCACGCCATATCCCTTGCAGGGTAGGCAGAGAGAACAGAGTGCCAGAGAACTCTATCTCTGCATACGACTGACTTGACTCCACCTTCCTTCAGTACATGACCGATCTGGTCTAGGTAGGTTAGTCTCAAAAAAAAGCAAAAGCTTTATAATATACATATATATATATATATATATACATATACATATATATATATATATATATATATATATATATATATATATATACTTATATATATATATATATATATATATATATATATATATATATATATATATATATATATATATATATATATATATATATATCTATACTTAACTTAGCTTTATTTTCAACCGCTAATCTTTTGCGTCATCGTAACCCCTTGCTAGATTAAGGTTGTCAATTTTTCTATATTTCCAACACGTTTATTGGCTAAGTAACCTTTGCATTATTCGTTGATGATTAAATAGGCCTAAACAGTACGAGATTTCTCTATAACGGGACGGATTGGTCTATTACATTAAGCTAGCATGTGGATAAATTACTTAGGTACTATAATATACTGGTCGAACGGATTAGCATAGTTTTATTTGGGGTTCATCACCAGCAGGAATATTATCTCTTTACTTCTCTTCGTCTCTCATTTTATCCTCGATTAAATGAAAGTCATTTTCTTAATCCATAGATATACATTAGATGGTTAAGAGCGTTTTATTAAATAATGAAGAAATCATCATCATTACCCTGCTCTTATCCCAATTACTGGGGGGTCGACGCAACATGTTCTTTTCTTCCACACAATCCTATTCGAAGTCATATCTGTGGTCACGTCCTTCCTATCCATATCATGCTTCACGCAATCCATCCATCTTTTCTTCGGTCATCCTTTACACCTAAAGCCTTCAACATTCATATTTAAAACTTTTCTCACAACATTACTTTCGTGCCGTCTCGTAACATGTCCATACCAACTCAGGCGTTCACTTTTCAACTTTTCCGTCACTGGCGCCACTTTTAAACTTTCTCTTAAATAATGAAGAAAATAAGTAGAAAATTTTAACAAAAAAATATCTACGCGTCACCAAAATAATGTTATCGATATCAACCAAATACGAATTATTACAGACAATTCAAAAACTACTGATCAGATTTTGATCAATTTTAAATAATACCACATAGGAAATATAGTAGGGATTTAAAAAAAAGGATTATCATAATCGGTTGACATCGAAAAAGTTCTGAGGTTAACATAACAAATAAAAAAATACAGAAGAAATACAGAATTAAGAACATCTTGCTTTTTTGTAATCGGCTAAATATATTTGACGGTTTCAAAATGAAAAAAAAAATTAATTTCATGATCACCTAGAAAATTTGCCGAGGTTAACGTAATAAATAAAAAAATACTGAGGAAATATAGAATTAATAACCTTTTGCTTTTTTTGAAATCTGCTAAAAATATTTGATATTTAAAAAAAAAAAATCAATATCTCCTAGAAAAAGGTCTGAGGTAGGTAGGTACCTAACATACATAAAAAACCTTCAGATGAAATGAAATCTCTTCTTTTTTTAGAAGTCGACGAAAAATTCTTCTTCGTGTCATTCTGGCAACAACAAGAAGATGGAATATGTTTTTTTTTGGACTATACGTCGCGTTGCTGTGATGGACAAAGAATAGCAATCACCATCATTCATAAATATCGTTAGAAACGACTAGGTAATGATATAATACGCATAAACCTAAGGCACGCATAAATAAGTACCTAAGGGAAGAAAATTTATCATTAAACCCTATATACAAACCCGTCTGACCAGCGACTAGGGAATTTGACCATACTTGTACTTATACCTACGGCCAATTTCCTCTTGTCATGGAGAAGACTCAAACCCAACATTAGGATATAATATGTATGAACTGAGATGATGATGATTATATTGATTCGTCATATGATATCCGTGGTAACGAAAATAAAGAGATGATATTTTATATTCTTAATTTATAAAGCAAACGGATTAATATTTAATTTTAATCAATTATAATATAATTAAATAGTAATTTCTTTATCGATTAAATAATTGAAGGCAATAATCTTTTCCTGTAAAATACATTTTTTACGTATAAGTAATTAAGCTATGCAATAAAATTACTAATTATAATAAATTTTAAATTACGTCGTAAATGTATAATGAATATATTTATGTATAATAAATATCAAAAAGTTTAAGGATTATTAAATTATTATTAAATTATTATTATATTATTAAATTACGTCGTAAATGTATAATGAATATATTTATGTATAATAAATATCAAAAAGTTTAAGGATTATTAAATTATTATTAAATTATTATTATATTATTAAATTACGTCGTAAATGTATAATGAATATATTTATGTATAACAAATATCAAAAAGTTTAAGGATTATTAAATTATTATTAAATTATTATTATATTATTAAATTACGTCGTAAATGTATAATGAATATATTTATGTATAACAAATATCAAAAAGTTTAAGGATTATTAAAATGCATATTTCAGTACATGTCAAATTTATTTAATGTATCAATTTTATTTTTAATTTATTTAATTGTTTTCTTTCTTTCATCGTAAGATGATTATGGAATTTGCATAACCAAAAGGAAAACAAGACCACTTTAAAGATTTATGAGTTCTACAATCTGTCTGGTGTCTGTAATTAAGCTGGTTTACCTTCCATTGTGAAAAAGGCTGGTGTTAGTAATATGGGATCCAGAAGAAAAAACAAGTTATCTTCAACAATATTTTACTTGAAAATGACTAAATTAGCGAGTATTTGAAAAAGTTTAACACCAGTGTGCGCCGTAGAAATCCTAATGTTTAAATTCTTAAACAAAAATTTTCGTCCTTAATTTTGAATTTCGAGCGCTTTTGCTCACACACACATGGATAATCCAACCCTTGTATTTACAAGGGTCACTAAAACGTCAGATTTGGTTATAAAACAGTTCACTGTTACGCTACTCGATAAAAGATGGCGCAACTAAACCACATGAATTATCTTCGATTTATTTTTAGTTATAAGAAAACCTGAAGGTTATTATATAAAATGTAATCTTTTAAGCATATAAAATATGAATCACTTCATATTACTCTTTGATTAAGAAAATTAAGTAATTTGAGTATTTACTTACTGTATAACTAGATGTCGCTACCAGTACTACATCATTTATACAAACTAATGTTTGAAGCAAATACCCCTTGTCGTCTAACGTACGTGACTTCAAAGTAAACTGTCTCATTTTCCATCCAAATTGCCACCTCACATCTTATTCTGTACGCTTTTAAGCATTTATATTCATTTCTAGCTTCCTTTATAGAGATATATTGCACTTTATAAGAGTCCAATAAGGTATATGTACAAGTTCTAATTTAAAACTTATTAGAATTTAGTGTATTAGAACTTGTAGCGATAAAAACAGAATCTACTATGAAAATGTTATTAGGTAAATTGTAAGGGATTTTATTTGGCTTTTAAATTATAGATAGGTACCTATATACATTTTAGGAAATAAGTTCTTATGATAGAAATATAGACGCGAAAGTTTGTAAGTCTACGCGACAGAATAACCGTTTTCGTAGATGTTAGGTACTATCACTAACAGTTCTTGTGATAAAAATCAATAAGATTTTCTATCATAAGATGCGAAAGGGAATGCTCCGATGGTTCGGACATGTGGAAAGAATGCCGAACGAACGTCTGGTTAAGAAGATATACAATGCGAAAGTGGAAGGATGTAGGTACCGAGGGAGACCGAGACTACCTAGACCAGATCGGTCAGGTACTGAAGGAATGTGGAGTCAAGAGTCTCCGAAACCGGCGAGCGTGTATGAAGAGAATTATGAATGTTGAGGAAGCGAGTGAAGTATGCAAAGATAGAGTTCTCTGGCACTCTGTTCTCTCTGTCTACCCTGCAAGGGATATGGCGTGATGATATGTATGTATGTGTATGTATGTGTATCTTACTCAGATAAAGCCCAAAATTTCTAAATTGACAGTTATATAGATACTTATTTAACTAGAAAAACTAACAAGTGAATCATTTTTATAAATAATTTTAAAACTGCAAATAGAAACTCTGTTAACTACCTAATTGAGAGTTTTATTTTAATTTAAATTACGTTTTAGTTCTATAGTATTATTGCGGTTATGGATATTCCTATAGGATTAAGGTTTATGTCCCTTTAAAAGTTGTCGTGTGTGAAGAGAATTATGAATGTTGAGGAAGCGAGTGAGGTATGCAAGGATAGAGTTCTCTGACACTATGTTCTCTCTGCTTACCCTGCAAGGGATATGGCGTGCTGATATGTATGTATATATGTAACAGTTGTCCTGTATTATATGTATTTAAACACAAAAGCGTTTAAAATCATCAATATTTTTGCCGGAGAATTGTATTCTATAATTTTTGTGGTTGTAATATACAGGACCCAAGCAGGTGATAATTAGGTTAGAGAAATAAAGGTAAAATATAGGTAGCGCCACAACTTATAAGGTAATCTGGTTTTATATTATTAACAGGTACCTATAGGTACTATGGGTTGTAAGGAAAGAAAACAAGAAAGAAATCTTTCTGTTAATAACTCCATCTTTATTTTAATTCGATCTAAGAATATTAGCACTTTAATCATCAGTTTTGAAGTTTCATCAATACACTTAACTTTCAACAATTAGTTCAGTAAATATTAATAAAATTGATTCTATGTATTTTTAGAAACTAGTTACCTAAACTTAAAAAGTTTCCATGTGGTGACGCAGTAAGAATACAATTCGCCACCCTCTATCTTACCCGTGGGTGATCGTACGAGACGACTAAGGGATATTAAATGCAATATAACGTATATGCAAGAGATGGCAAACTAGAAACAAAAATTCTATACCAACACGTCTGACCAGCGTGGTATAGTAGGTCAATATCTCTACCATTATGGAGGAGGCTCGAGCCCCACAGTGGGACGTATAAAAGCTGAGATAATAATGATAATAATAAACTTAAAAATGTTTTATATTCTTTAAATATTATTTCATACTATAATACTTAAATAACATGTAAAAAATTGAATTTTTTATTTATAATTATAATAGGTATAATTTACAGAAAAAAAGAAACTTTTTATTTAGGTATTTATGTAATAATATTTAATATTTCATCAATCTTCCATCTATGAAATAATATCCAAAATAAAATTAAAAATATTGTTTTTATTAATTCTTATTTACATTTTAATTAATTAAGATTTTGTAAACTGTGAAGAGATTAACGTATCTACTATTTAATTATATCATAATCATCATTATTATCCTATTACTGTTCACTGTAAGATAAATACCTACACGTAATCGATATCATAATTTAAACATAATGGCATATTTTTTTTTTTTTCGAGTTAAATAATTACCAACATCATTTCATCATTATCTCAGTTCATACCTATATGCCTATTTCTGGGTAATTAGCGTCCACTATGGGAGGGAAATTGACTTACAATACTTGGTTAAACGAGTCTAGAGTCTTATTTTAAGTCCTCCTCTGACATTATTTACATATCATATCGCCAACCACGATTAAAAAAGTTGGTGGTGAATTGTATTCTTACTTAATTACCACACGGAAAGATAACGGCTAATATATTGAAATTATGCCAAAAGACTTTACAAACATATAATTAACGCACACAAATTACACTCAGAACAAAACTTTGTGAATAGCACAAGTTATTGTCATAGGAATCAAACCCACGGTACTGTCACGGAGGGTCGATCTTTTAACCACTACACCACATGTGTAGTCAATATATTGATTTCTTATCAAATTCTAGAATATAAATTTATTGTGAATTTCTTTTTATACCTTTGTTGAAGTCGGATGACAGTCGCTTCGTGGAATAATGGAATTCAAATAAAACTATTTAGATAAGAAAGTCGAAAACAATATCATCAATATTCGCCCGCTCTTATCCCAATTACTTGGGGTCGACGTAATACCTATGTACTCTTCTTCCATTGTACATATTGTAAAAGTTATTGGTAACAATTTTATGAGCAGCCGTTTGCCTTACACCAACTCTTCTTGGGGACATAATTGTTGACCATACAGCATTGGGTGGAATTTGCCCAGGTTTTCGATATAAAGCTCTTAGTCGTCTTTTACGACATCCACGAGCAAAGTAAGGGTTGGTAGTATTCGTAGCCGCTACTACATAGCATAAAAGTGATATACGATAATAATGTAGGCCCAAAGGATACAGTGTGATTTATAAAAGAAGAACCAAATCCTATTCACCTCATGACTACTAGTAAACTGGCTATATATTGTATATATCTATCTATCCATGTGCGGACGGAATATGAATATAATTGACCCCTATCTTATACTTGGATGATCGTAAGAGATTAAGGGATATAAAACGCATATATCTAACATTTATTCAATAGAGGGAAAACTCAAAACAAAACCTGACAAAAGCAATACGTTTGACCAGCGTGATATAGTAGATCATATTCTCTCCCATTATGGAGGAAGTTTGAGCCCAGCAGTGGTACATATATAAGCTGAAATGATGATGAGGATTTTGTATAGGTATAAAAAAATATAATGATGAATTATGTGAAGCTTTTTTTATTGTTTATAGTGGCAAACGAGCAAGAAGCACACACATGATGGTAAGTGTTATTAGCGCCCATGGACCTCTGCAATAGCCAGGCCGCTGCGTACAAACCCAAAACCCACCCAGTTGGGCTTCCGGCTCTCAAGTTTTTTATATCGTAAAATTAATTTCGAATTAAGTGTGCGCACACTCTAAATATCTATAAATAAAAACAGCTACCGTTAAATGCATTATTATCTCCATCCCTTTTTTACACAATACTTTTCATTTATTTCATCATTCATTGAATATTATATTGTCCCTTTCTAAAGACCCACCCCTTTATGACAATGGATTTTTACCCTCGGTAGTGGGGAGATTTTGAAGTTAGCGATCAATAGTTATTATTAGTTTGTATGCGCAGGAGTTGACTCATTTCAGTAACATTTGGCGTTGTAGATATTTTTTATTACTACCAAAACAAGTTAATAAAAGTAAAAAAAATAAAATTGCTATGATGTTGCCTAAGATTAGTAAAGCCGAATAAAAAAATATGTTTATAATTTGTATATATTATCATAAGCCCTGTTTTCTAGTCTTCTGAGTGATTAAATAAATGTTTTGGCATTAGTTCCAAAATTTCGATTCTCGAGGACTTTGATTTACTTAAATTTTAAGTGAATAATATGTAGCAGGCCAGTCAGACGGATTAAAACAGTGTTCTATTTGCAATCATGGTTTCTACTTACGTCTTTTAGTCGTCTATAACAAAAGTCACGGTGAGGAAAGGGTGGTGTCACCTCATTCCTACTTTGTCACTATACGAAAAAATGCGTGGGTATCAAGATCAGTACGTTCCTTGCCTAACGGTTGTGTATTCATCTAGCGATATGCGCGATTCACATGCGCAAAGATTATTTAAAATCTTCTTCAAGCGAATAAGAGCAACAAAGGCAACGTCTGTTTCTTCTGCCACGCATTAAATATTTGAAGAAGTAAGTTAATTAAAATGGTCAAAATTGTAGAGCTTTGGCGAGTTGAACTCTGTCAAGCGCCTCTACGTTACTACCTCTACATATGTGTATGATAATACAAGTAGGTATCTATAGATAGTATCTATAGATAGAGCGGGACATCGAACTGCATTAGGACATAATTATTAAAAGTCTCAATAAGTTATAGTAATTCTTCGTTTTGATAGAATTACTTAAAGGTTCAGTAAGTTTTAGTATTTTCTATTCTATTAGAATTATTAAAAGTCTTAGTAACTTCTAGTTAATCTTCATTATGTTAAAATTACAAAAAATTTCAGCATTTTTTTTAAATTTCCATTCTGATGAAATTACTTAAAGTTTCAGTAACTTTTAGTAATTCTCCGTTCTGATAAAATTACTAAAAGTTTCAGTAACTTTTAGTAATTCTCCATTCTGATAAAATTAATATAAGTCTCAGTAAGTTTTAGTAATTTTTCATTCTGATAGAATAACTATAAGTTTCAATAAGGCATAGTAATTCTCCGTTTTGATAGAATTATTTAGGTTTCAGTAAATTTTAGTAGTTTCTATTCTGATAGAATTACTAAAAGTCTTAGTAAGCTTTAGTAATTCTGCATTCTGATAGAATTACTAAAAGTCTCAGTATGTTTTAGTAATTCTTCATTCTGATAGAATCAGTAAAAGTCTCAATAAGGTATAGTAATTCTCCGTTTTGATAGAATTATTTGAGTTTCAGTAAGTTTTAGTAATTTCTATTCTGATAGAATTACTAAAAATCTCAGTAACTTTTAAAAATTCTTTATTTTCATAAAATTACAAAAACTTCTCTGTATGTTTCAGTAATATTATTTTTTTTTGAGAATAATATCAGATCGTCAATTTCTAACAGGTATGATATTATTTGATCACCTTTTCAATAACCAACGTATAGCCCAAAACATTGCGTGCTTATGCTAGACAAAAACAAATACGGCTCAAATACAACTTAATGAAAAAAATTATCTAGTTATGTATATTAGGCGGAGAATTATAAATTCATCATCATCATCTCGAACCATATATGATCTATTAGGCAAGGGCCTGATTTACATTCGAATAAAAATTGACCTGCTACCGATCAATAATTACTATAGTGTCTTATGTAAGGATTTCTTCTCTATCGTCGATATTATCTACATTTTATATTCCTTAGTCATCTTTTACGGTACCTACTTGTAACAGAGTGAGTTATTAATTGTATTCTTCCTCCGTCACCTCATTATTATTCTTGTAAAGCTATTGTTTACACAGTGTAATGTTCTAAACAGTGACCCCCCCAAGTAGTAGCCTCAAGTGTCCATTCCCACACAAGGCTGGCAATTCTTTGTGTATCTTTTACAAACGATTGTTTAGAGTGTAATTGCTATGCGTTAATTATATTTTGGTGATATCCTCAACGATAACGATTTATTTTTTAACGTAAGTTGTAAAGTCTCTTAAAATAAAAGTTCTGCCAACTATATTTACCTCTCAGTTTGTAACTTTGATAAGTAGGTGTTGTACATTGCGAAATAGTGGCTATAAGGTGGGAGGGTAGACTAAATGCCACGGGCTCCACCTGATGGGTACCCCTGTCCGAGACGCCACGCTCTAAAAAATAAACTAACATTTCTTTATTTTTGGCATATTATAAATTTTATAAAGTCATCATCATTTCAGCCCATCGCCGTCCACTGCTGGACATAGGCCTTTTATAAAGTACTTTAAATCAATTAGAATACATAGGCAGATAAATTATAAGGATTTAAACGAATTCATAAGACAAGGATACTAATGAATTTTAGAACGAATCCATTGAACCTATTTAAGCAATTATATTGGACAAGATGGATGATAAGAAAATTTTCCGTGTGGTGACGGAGTAAGAATACAATTCACGACTCCTATCTTACCCGTGGATAATTGTAAGAGACGACTAAGGGATATAAAACGCATATAACATCAATGCAAGAGAAAGAAAACTCGAAACAAAACCCTATACCAACACGACTGACCAGCGTGGTATAGTAGATCATTTTCCCTCCCATTATGGAAGAGGCTCGAGCCCAACAGTGGGAAGTATATAAGCTGAGATGATGAGGTGACGATTATTATGGTTAATCTGCCATTCAATTCCTTTAGTCTGGAACTGGTATCGTATAAAATACTAGTTTAAAACGTCCCTGAACAAAGTAATGAGTAAAAGTTAGTACTGTATAACGAGCTATTTATAATTAACATTTCCAAACATTAGTTGGGGGAGTATGTAGTTAGATTTAAATAACTATAACAACGCACTATACACATCCGTGAAAAGATAAAATGAATGATTTGAACCTCAGTACCTCGGACTGTGTTGGCGTCGGCAAAGTACGCCTTTGTCCGCGGGCCGCTACCGTGAACAGATACTATCTTAATAACGTCAGCAAATAAATATAAAGAAATAGATTTTTCAAATTTGATACTACTATTTTTGAAAAATTTCTCGGCTCGAACTTTGAAGTTGTGCTCAATAAATAGCAATAAGCCTTTTGTATTGATTTATCAACCTATCAACATTCACTTTACCGGGAAGCCCAAAATAAAATCTTAAATAAACCTATATCAACCAATATAACTAAATATGATAGGCTATACCAAGTCAATTTTCCTTCTCAGGTGAAGGGGGCCTTCACCGAAGACAAAGATCGGGTACCAGTGGCCTGCTCGCACGGCGAAGAGAGGTGCTTTGCAGGGAGGAAGAAGCAGCGCGCGACCCCATAGATTCGCCCTACATGTATCTCTTTACGCTGAGCGAGCGGGCCACCGGAACCCGATCTTTGTCTTCGGTGACCCGCCCGGTGGTTTACACTCGCGGGTATCCTCTCGAATAACATCTTATAACAATTACTCGCAATTGAATCTACACAAAAGTCATTTCTTTCTTTCAAGCTTTCTTTGTGCATTTTTCAAAAGAGATGCCTAAATATGTTTTAGGCATAATATCAGTATTTGAAAAGTCCAGAGCGATCAACTAAATAACTCAGTATTGAAGAAATGCCCTTTTAAAGTCAGTGCTGGTATTATTTGAAAATGCAACAACATAGTGTGGTTTTTCATTTTCATGTCCCATTATCTTATCTCATATACGTCCCACTGCTGGGCTCGGGCCTACTCCACAATTAGAGGAAAATTAATATGATTGATTGACTCATACCATGTTAGTTTGACGAATTGTTGTAGGGTTTTTTTGCGAGCTTTTCTTCTCCACAGATATTATAGTTTAGTCGTCTTTTGCAATATCTATGGGTAAGATATAGGATGGTGAATCGTATTCTTACTATGTCACCATATAAAAGTATGGTGTCTCATGCTGGGCTCGAGCCTCCTCCATAATAGGAGGGAAATTGACCTACTATACTACGCTAGTCAGACGTGTTGGTACAGGGTTTTGTTTTGAGTTTTTCTTCTCTTGCAAAGATATTATATGCGTTTTATATCCCTTAGTTGTCTCTTACGATCACCCATGGGTAATATATGAGGTGGTGGATTGTATTTTTATTCCGTCACCACACGGAAATGTGTAAATATGGTGTCTAATGATATAATATCATGTATAATATAAAAATATCTGGATGGAGTTTCGCTAGATATTTTTTTCTGTGTTTTTTGGAAAATATATTTAGATATTAAAAACAGTAATTGATGAAATATTGATAAAATAAAATTAAAAAAGGAGAAAATACAAAAGAAGAGAACCCCTAAGTTATCTCCTCATCGAACCAAAGCAACATAGTTTTGGACTGTTGGATTTCAATTAAGCTATTCTATTCTCAATCACATCGGCCAAATTTGCCTTCATATTCAGCTTTCAGCCAACAAAACCCCCTGCATACTAAATTTCATGGCAATTGCTAGTGCTGTAGACGTTTTTTTTATATTTGCCGATATAAAAAATGTCTACCTTTTTATATTTCTCGAATGAGATTCGGCAAATATAAAAATATACAAATATATAAAAAATATTCCTTTAAATATATTAAATAGATAAATAAATCATCTAAGTAAAAATAAAATCGCTTTGTATGCTACCATTACAAATTCAAAGCACATAGGTGTTGCGAGTGAACAATGACTTAATTGAATGGATAATCACAAAAATTTTACTGAGAACTAACCTGTATATAAATATACTTATCTACGATTTTATTTAAATAAGATCTTTACATTTTATCTGCAATCATGTAATAGACCTACCACGCGATAGTATTTTGAAATGCAATAAGTAGTTGAATGCTGCGAATACTCCCAACCTTTACATTGCTCGTGGCTGTCATATAAGACAACTAAGCATTATATCGACCTGGGTCAACTTTATTTAATGGAATCTGACGTCATGACGTTATAAAACTATTGCTACTTTTGTAATAGGTATGTGCTATAGAAAAATAGTACATATTACGTCAATCCAATAGAAGTAGGACGATGATGATTAAGTGGTTCAATGAATTCTAGCATCTGGTATTCTAGATTCAATGGGTCTAATAAGAAAAATAGAATAATTTTCAATTAAGTAACGATAGCTTATTGAGTGGAAAACGTTAACAGCATCATAGAAGTATTGAGTTGAATATAACATATATTAAAAAAGATAAGTGATATTTACCAAAAATTTTTAAAATTGTATTATACGTTATAACGTTTTATTATCATTTATATTTTAATATAAAAATGATACCACATCAAATTAAACGTCAAAAACTTTGTGCTGTCACAAGTGTCATTTTGACAATCACTTTTGAACCGCCATTTTAATTCTTGAAAAAAAATTTTTCATTTGTAATAGGACGACGCTCTTTTTTTTCCATCCGTTTAAATCCGTCCAGAGCAACAGATAAAGCGGCGCACGACCCCATAGACCCGCCTTACAAGTACCTCTCCACTACCACCACCGGAACCCGGTCTTTGTCTTCGGTGGTCCGCCCAGCGGTGAACCCTCGCGGGAGGTAGGACCACGCTGTGGACAATTCTCTATCTACAGCCGCGGGCCGGTCTGTCCGAGGTAGTACCACACTCTCGCAGAAGATCGACGTCTCAGTAATGGTAATGTGCTATTGCGCTTCGTTCGTTGAGCGAGAGAGCCGGAAGCCCAACTGGGTGGTTTCGGGGTTTATAATGGTAGACAACGGCCTAGCTATACCCCTGGTATTGCAAAGGTCCATGGGTGGCAGTGGCCATGTTGTAAAAGACGACTAAGAGCCTTGTAACGACCTAGGCCGACTCCATCTGATGCCGTTTGGTCAACAATTCCATTCCCAATCAGGGTTGACGTCTGGCAGGCGGCCGGTTATAAAACTATTGCCAATAACTTTTACAATATGTACTATGAAAGAAGAGTACATATTGTATCGACCCCAAGTAATTAGGATAAGAGTAGGAGAATGATGATGTTGGAAGTAGCAATTATAAAATTAATTTCACCTTAGGAAATTTCTGTCCAAGAGTTGACTTGAACGAGTTGTTGAAAGGATTTGTTTTTTTTTATTTGGATTTATGTTCTTTAACTTTATTTCTAACTATAAAAAGATATTACGAAGTTGCCACTTTTTATAATCGTCATCATCATCATCGTGATCATTCCTCTTTATCCCGATTACTTGGGTTCGAAAAAAATATGTACTCTTCCAATGTAAAAATTGCAAAATTTTGGTAACAGTTTTATATTTGACGTTCACTTTACTTGAAAAAATAATTATTGGTACATGGGTTGAAATGGTTATGAGATAATAAATCTTTAATACACTCCAATTGAAATCAATGATAATTGTAAATATATATGACAGACTTCTCTTTACTCGTTAAAGTAATTTTTTTAGTGTATTCGTCTCAAAGACGATATGCTCAGCTTTTTTTTATCAGAGTTTATTGTGTATACTAAGACTTTTAAATTAAGATCTGCTGGTATTCTAATATCTTCATAATATAAGAAATTTTAAAAGTCCTTCTATAGTAGGTATAACATTTAGTTTAAAAATTATTTTAATTAATGACTCTTTAATAATATCACACGAACAATACCATATAAACTTATCTAAAACTACACGCCGTGGGTCGCCTAACGAGCGGTCCAAGATAGCACAGATTATCCACAGATAATATCTCTATGGACGTTTTATTACTCTGTGCCATTATAATTGGCCGGACAGCCCATGACATGTACACCGCCAAGCCGCATTGGTCATAGAGACATAATTTTTTTTCTATGTTAGTTTCGGTCGCCGATTTTGAGGGGAACTCTGACCGTTCAATGAATTTTATTGTATAATTTATGAAAAAGGAAGTCGTTCGTAGTTACAGATTGATTTATTACTGTTTACGTTGATAAAATTTAATTAAAATGAAGATAATCTCATGTATATATGTATATGGGTGGTCATTTTTGAATGATGAACTTAATTAAAAATTTAAGTGGAAACCACTTAAATTTTTATATTGTATTTATTATTGTATTGTATAAATTATTCTTTATGTTAACAACTTTCAACATGTGGAATTTAATAACATTTGTATAGTTCTAATGATTATTTGACGATGCAGCGGAAGAAAATTTTATTAACAATTAAAACATATACCTATATGAGTTTTTACTTCATACGATTATGAATTCTAATGTTTATGCGAGTATTACACATTTGAAATAAAACGACTTTTACAGATTCTACCGCATTTGTATTTGATTTTTATTTTCTTGACGTTTTGAACACTTTACAGTGATCAAGGTCACGAGAAGACTATATATATATAGAATTATTCTCTTTTTGTACTGACAATGAATTTGTGTTAAAAATGTGTATCAAAATTTAATATCTTATAGGGTAGATATAAATTTCTGTAATAACAATCACATATTGGACGTAAAACACCTTAGTTCTCCCGTGACCATGATCACTGTAAAGTGTTCGAAACGTCAGGAAATTAACAATCAAAAACAAACGCGACAGAATCCGTAAAAGTAGTTTTATTAACCGACTTCATTTTAAATTCATATGATTGTTTTTTGATTATTAAAAATTCTACTAATTTCTATATGGTAGCGGACCAATCATTATATTACTTGTGAATGTCGTAAAAGACGACAATGGGCTTTACATCAACCTGGGCAAAAATTCACCTGATACCATCTGGTCAATAATTACATTTTTAAGAAGGGTTAACGTCAGGCAGGCTGCCGATTATAAAACTTACCAACTTTTGCCATATGTATGGTAAAAAAGGCGTACATATTGCGTCAACATTAAATAATTAAGACGAGATCAGGATTATGATGATGATGATTTAAAATTCTACTCATCATCATCACATCAGCTCATATATGTCCCACTGTTGGGCTCGAGCTTCCTCCGTAATGGGTGGGAAACTGACCTACTATACCACGTTGGTCAGACATGTTTGTATATGGTGTTGTTTTGAGTTTTTCTTCTCTTGCATATATGTTAAATGCGTTTTATATCCCTTAGTCGTCTCAAACGATCACCCACGGGTAAGATGGGAGTGGCGAATTGTACTTTTACTCGGTCACTACACGAAAAAATTCTACTACTGAAGCAAATCAAATCATGATTCTGAATTTATGCTTATGTATTGGCAATCAGGTACTTATACGAGCTATTGGTGCCAGTGTCGAGTTATAAATATCTTCACGTTTTTAGTCTTTCAAGTTAGTCATTGTATAAGTCAAATTGTCGCCATTAACAGTGCAATGGCCACACTGTTAATGGTATCTTGTGGGAATTTTGATGGAAAACGAAAACGTTGTAAAGCACTTTTATATAATGTTCACTACATCCCAGTAGTTCCGCCGCTTCATATTACATAAAATGTCATCAAAATTATCTAATATAACACGTTAAAACACTAAGATATCCAATATAATACAAGAGCACCACATGACGTTTTCAAATTCCCGTCAAAAGTCTTCTTCTTCTTATATATTGGCAATCAGCTACATATACGAGCTATTGGTGCCAGTGTCAAGTTATAAATATTTTCACGTTTTTAGTCTTTCAAGTTAGTCATTGTCTAAGTCAATTGTCGCCATTAACAGTGCAATGGCCACACTGTTATTGGTATCTTGTGGTAATTTTGATGGAAAACGAAAACGTTGTAAAGCACTTTTATATGATATTCACTACATCCCAGTATTTCCGCCACTTTATATTACATAAAATGCCATTAAAATAATTGCCATTAATAAAATTATCTAATTGCCATTAATAAAATTATCTAATATAACACATTAAAACACTAAGATATCGAATATAATATAAGAGCACCACATGACATTTTGAAATTCCCGTCAAAAGTCCGTCAAGTTTAGTCAAAATCAATGAAAATATAGATTCAAGTGTCATTACCCTTTATTTTATTTAGCTTTTTGGAAGTGAAAACTTCTTTAGCGTCGTTGTGCACTTTTTTGGGATGGGTAAAAGATGTGAAACTCGCGTCAGCACACGTGACCTGATCGAAAATTCATAAGACGGAAGGAGAGTAGACCGTCGGAGAGGAAGTAATAATATAATATGTGTATAATATAATATATTTAATATGTGTATTTATTGTATGGTCACATCATCTCTGGGGCACGCTTTTCATTTTTTGTATTTGTTTCTTTTTTCATAGGTATATAAGTTTTCACTTCTGTCGACAGTCCTCGTGACTGCTTTATGTTTTTTTTTTTGGGATATGCTATGCTGCGGTCACATTCAGCCGAACAGCTCGGAGTGGCATAAGGGATGGCGTACTGCCCTATCACTTACCTATCGCCATTTAGGCGAGCCCCCACTATCGAGTCCTTGTCTTCGGTAATCGTTATTAAGTTAAATCCGCAAAATCATAATGACTGGCAGACTATTGGGGCATCATGGTACAGCACACCACATCCTCTTTTCTAGGGCAGAAATTTCGTGCCCAATGTTGGAGTGTATACCTACTAGGGAGAATCTATGCTTCATTATAATTTAAAAAAATGACAACAATATTTTAGATAGTATTTTAGTGAATTCAAACACTAAAGATGTCATTAATGAGTACAAGCCTCCTTCACGTGTGCCCCATATGTGTAGGAATGAGACACGCACTACGAATGGCGACCTCCAGTGGCACATACCGGTATCATTTCATTGTAATGCTTATTAATATTATCAGATGAACGGGTAATTAGACTCGGTCATGGAAAACGTCTTTTTTGTTTGAAATTAAATTTATTTACGTTAACTATGTCTGCTAATCATCATTCTGTTCTTATTCCAATTACTTGGAGTCTACGTTCTATGTACTCCTCTCTTTTTTTTTAAAGACAAAACCCTGCACTGAAGAAATATTTTTTTTTTATTGCGGGGGATTTTACAAACATTCAATTAATGCAAAAAAATTACAACCAGGCACAGAACAACACTTTGCGGATTGCGCAAACTATTGTCCTGCTGCGTGGGAATCGGACCTATGGCACTGGCGCGGAATGTCGGTATCTTAACCACTACGTCACCTGTGGAGTCTCTCATATCTCCCATAGCAGATATTGCAAGTTTTGATAATCACAATAATATATATTATATAAGTACACGCGCTCATTTCTATTTTATTATATATAATCATTTATATTAGTTATATAACACCATTGACAGTATGACCTATGGCCATAAATGCGCTGTTAAATGCGATAAATTGACTTACTGACCGAGAATGACTATTATAAAGAAATTAAAGATGTGAGAAAATTGATAATTTGCGAAAAAAAAATTATAACCCTGCACTGGCAGCTATGAGCTCATATTAGTAGCAAATTTGCAATACATAAAATAAGAAGAATACGAATAACTTCCTTACTGCAGTCTTTAAAAAAAATGCCTCTAAGAAATATAGGTCGGTAGATAATATCACAAGAAGAAAATCTCAAAGAGTCATCATCAACTTGCTCTTATCCTGGGGGGGCACACTTAAAACATTACTTATTTTTACTGACCGTCGCGCCGCCTACAGATTGGTTGTACAAACTTAACTGCTGCCATTTTGTCCTGTATGTCAAACGTTTGACAACTGTGAATTATTATTGTTTGTTCCTAGCGTAGGTACTTATTGTCATCAATCTATTTACGGTTATTGATGTACTTTCTGAAAATTATCTCAATTTTCATTGTTAAGCTGATATAATTATTGCTTCGTTATCAGCTGATATGTTTTTTTTTATATTTCAGGGTAGCTTTCATAGTAAAAGAAAATTCTATATAATTACATATACACATGTAGATATGTATATATATATCACTTCAACTTTAGTTCACCGCGTAAACTCTGGGTGGCAGCACCTTCCATACATGCATATTTTATCATGGAGTTGCCACTCTTTTTCAGTTTAATAACTTTACTCTTTGCTCTTATCCCAATTTATTTGGAGTCGACGCAATATCTTCTTCTCCTTCCATACAACCCTATCAGACGTCACCTCTGTGGTCACTCCTTGCCTATCCATGTCATGTTTCACGCAGTCCATCCATCTTTTCTTCGGTCTTCCGATCTTAGAAAATCTCAAAGAGTATACAGAGCTAAATCTTCCAGCCAGCAGAAGACAGCCAGTAAAGGGAAATATACTATAATCTATATTATACCATAGAAGTCAGCCAGCAAAGGCAATACCATATAATCCAGTTTTTTTTTCTCTTTTTATATGGAGTAGACATATGCTGAGACATATATGTTATTTACTTAATAATACTTCCATTTGAATGTAGGCATTCATTATTTTTACATTTATTAAAATCAAAACACTTATTAATAATTTGCAATTATTATTATGCATGTCTAAATAAAACCAATAATAAGATAAGACTAATCCAAATATATTAAATGTATGTATGTCCAATAGATAGAAATATTTGAAAAAGACATTAAAAAAGTTTTTTAGGTCAATAATAATTTACACAATGGCGTAACAATTATTTTCGAATAATAAACGACCATTATTTTGACAGCTGTCAAATCTAACTTCGTTCGAATTTCGAATTTTATTCTTATGCCAAAATTCGTAACGAATAAGTAATTCAAGTCAGCCCTCCGACGCCGAATCAAATAAACTCGATGCATCTTACACGCAACATGACATCAAAATCATAAGAAGTCATTAGCCATTCGAGCATACGATATACGGACCCTAATTTCGTTGCGAAGACCGAATAATTCCCATATACCACGTTTACTCAGGCATTTTTTTGATAATGAACAAACAAACTAAATTATACTTTATTAGTTATTTAATAAAGTTGAAAATAATTCGTCAATGAAATATGACAATCGTTCACATATCAAATATAGGTTTAATCAAAAATAAATCCTAAATTATGTGTATAAAGTTGAAAATAACTTGTGAGAAAGTTCAGTCAACAAAAACACGCGAACGAGAAAAAACCGGGCATCTTTTTGCGTCCCCTCTCACCCTAAGCCGGTGGGGGTGGATGGGGTGAAGAAAAATCCATGTGGGGTGAGTTGGGGTGCCTGTAGTAGTTTTTCGTCGGTATCACGCGTACGACAAGCCTGGTAGTATTGATTTTCCAGCACATGAAACGTTCAGGTGTTCGCATTTTTAAGAGATTCGTATTGCAAGTTAGCTAAAGTGACTTTTGCTAACTTCCATCAGAAATTCAAAGAGTGTTGTATTTTAATATTTGTTTTATAGAAATAATAATTTAAATAAGATATGTATAATATTTATTATTATAATAATTTCTTTATTATCATGCGCGTATTAAACATGTGAAATAAAACTATTTTTACGGATTTGTATTTGACACTTTTGAATTTCATTTTTATTTATCCGACACTTAGAATACTTTTTAATATTCATGGACGTTTGAAGTCCAAAGAGTCATTTAGCGTGTTATGGTCATAAAATAACTTCTCTTTCATAAACAATGTATGCAAAATAATAGTTTTATTAAAACTATAAATATTCGCATAAACATCAAAAAATATTATACATATAAATTAAACTTCGAAAGAAATCAAATTCCCTAAATAAATAATTACGTTCGCATTTTTATCCAGTCTGTATGCAAATAACTAAAGGTGTAAAAGATTAGCATCTTATTGTGATTTGTCGATTAGTTCCGTATACTCGATGTTTGTTCGTCATTCGTTACGGACCGGTGTGTTGGGACCTTAATTTATAACCGATTTTTAGTAACGTGTGAAGAATATTTATAAGCTTTTTTTTTTAATATTCACATGGCTACGAATACTACCAACTCTTATTGCTTTTATCGTATAAAACGACTAAGAATTTTATATCGAACTAGACCAAGTCCAGCTGATGCTGTCTGGTCAACAATTACATTACCAAAGAGGTTTGATGTTAGACCAGCGCGGCGGCCAGTTACAAATTTTTAATGGAGGAGTACATATTGTGTCGACCCTAGGTAATTGAGATAAGAGCGGGATGATAATTTGATAATTTATAACTAACAGATAACATGTCTGTCAGGATACGCGTCTCTGACCTGATGGAAATATTATAAAGAATTTGAAATATATGTTTTCTAAATCAATTGATAATTAATTATACACCTCATTCAAAAATTAGGGTAATTTTATTTTGAAAATTTGCTGTATAACAGAAATATGATATAAGTACTGATATAAAGTTAATGATTAATCATATAATATAAATTATGTATACTATAGACACAAGGAGGTTTCAGGAGTGGAAGGGGATGCATGGATTAAGTGTTCTCTCTGCGCAACATTGTGGAGAAGCATCTGGCCCTAGGTCAGAGGGTTTTCTGCAGTTTTGTGGATTTGGAGAGAGCATTTGACACGGTTGTACGAAAGGAACTTTGGGACATTTTACCGGAGTATGGTATTAACGGTAAACTGCTGCAGGCTGTGCAATCCAGTTACATGGGCTGTAGAGCCTGTGTGCGGCTGGATGATGGAATGTCGCCTTGGTTTGACGTCAATATCGGCGTTAAGCAGGGCTGCGTTCTATCAGCCAGGCTGTTTATCATATATCTGGATAAATGTCTCCAAAGGTTGAACGATATGAATGTGGGAGTCCAGATGGGTGACTCAGTGGTCTCTGCTCTGCTTTATGCAGATGATGCAGTTCTGCTGGCACAGTCAGCGACTGACCTGCAGACCCTAGTCTATACAATGACAGAAGATTGTAAGAAAAGGGGTCTACGCGTGAATGTGAGCAAAACCAAAATAATGGTCTTTGAAAGAGATGAAGCCAGAACAGATGTAAGAGTAACAATAGGTAATGATGTACTAGAGCAAGTGGATGAATTTGTATATCTTGGATGTGGATTTAGCCGAGATGGACGGTACACCACTGATATAGAGCGAAAAGTGAATGCGGGAAATAGAGTGAACGGAGCGTTGGGGCAACTTCTCGGCAGCCACCACCTCAGCCAGAAGGCACGTGTAGCAATACATAACGCAGTGCTTGTCCCAACATTACTGTATGGAAGCGAGAGTTGGGTATGCAGAAAAGAGTATGAAAGTAAAATTAATACGGTCGAAATGCGATCTCTACGGAAAATCTGTGGAGTTAGGCTGACCGACCGCATTCGCAACGACGACGTAAGAGAGCGAGTAGGTATGAAAGAGAGTATTGGTGTAAAGATGCGAAAGGGAATGCTCCGATGGTTCGGACATGTGGAAAGAATGCCGAACGAACGTCTGGTTAAGAAGATATACAATGCGAAAGTGGAAGGATGTAGGTACCGAGGGAGACCGAGACTAACCTACCTAGACCAGATCGGTCATGTACTGAAGGAAGGTGGAGTCAAGAGTCTCCGAAACCGGCGAGCGTGTATGAAGAGAATTATGAATGTTGAGGAAGCGAGTGAAGTATGCAGAGATAGAGTTCTCTGGCACTCTGTTCTCTCTGCCTACCCTGCAAGGGACATGGCGTGATGATATTTATGTATGTATGTATGTATAAATTATGTATGTATTAATATTATTAAAAAAATTATAATTAATAAGCATAATTATTATACATTATAAGGGGGTAGGGTACAACTATTGACAATTTTCTGTCTTCAAGCGAGATTCTGTCTTTAATGTCTCTCTTTATTTACTCCCGGTCTGTCTATGTCATACCTCACGCAGTCCGTCCAACTTTCTTTTTTATTTTGAATTTCGAACTTTCTTTTACAAACTTGCCTAATAAGATTACTTTCATCCCGTCTCATCACATGTCTATATCACGTCAGACGTACCTACATTAAAAAAAAAATAGGTTATATTTTTATTTTTTGACAATGGCAAATGTGAATTCGAAGACAAATTACAAAATATTTTTATTGAAGTTTTGTTAATACAAATTTAATACTGTTATTATGTACCTACTAATTTTTGACGATTTATTAAAATTGCCTGCTGTTTCATCATATGCCTTAAGTTTAATGAACAAGGTGTGTTTTTACTTTATGTGTTTATAAAACACACGGTGTTTGAAAATGAAATGCATTGAGGACAAAAAAGGTGCGCTTTTTGTTTCGACCCAGCGATTTTGTTTTCAATTTAAATATTTTATACAGTGTGACAATAGACAAAAAACCGGTACTTGTAACTGTAAAAAATTAAATATTAAAAATTATGACGGTTGTCCCTTTTGTGTTTAAATGTATGCTAATACTTGTTAGGTGATGCTGTACCGAACGGAACTTTTGGCGCGGATTGGTTAACTTTTTTTTTTACAAATGGAATGTATGTTTTGTGTTCGTTCTTTTTTTTATTATCTGTACCTATAAATGCTTATTTGATTGATATTTTTTAATATAAGGCTTTGATTATATTTCGTATTATTAAAAAATATGTTGTTTTATCTAATTTAATGATAAGAAAATGTAGGTCAATCAAAATGCTAGTCAGGTTGGGTTGACGGCAGGCAAGTAGCACTTAATAAAATTGTTATCAAAACTTTACAATATATTTGATGGAAGAACAACACATTTCGGATCAACCTCAAGTAATTAGGATAAAAGCAGTAATACGACAACATACATTTATAAATGCACATCTAAAATAACAAAAAAAAAACTACAATAAAAACATTGAGATACAGATTGTAGAGAACATTAAATACTAGCACTCCATAACAGTACTTATTCACAGACGATTAAACAAGACTTCTCTGCCTTCTAACAATTTATTTTACTTTGTACAATGTATAATATTGAATGCCTTCGCGTTTTATAGTTTTGTCTATGGTGCGGATTGTTTTTTTTTTACTGTTCTCTTGATCACTGACACTTGACGTATAAGTTAAATTATAAAATAATTATTATATAACCAAATAATTTTCCGTGTGGTGACGGAGTAAGCATACTATTCACCACCCCATATCTTACCCGTGATTGATCGTACGAGACGACTAAGGGATATAAAACGCATATAACATCTATGCGAGAGAAGGAAAACTCGAAAAAAAACCCTATACCAACACGTCTAACCAGCGCGGTATAGTAGATTAATTTCCCTCCCATTACGGAGGAGACCTGAACCCAACAGTGGGACATTTATGGGCTGTGATGATGATGATGAGCCAAATACATAATTATAATTAATTTTCGTGTGGTAACAGAGTAAGAATGCCATGCAATACTCTTTTCTTGCTTATGGGTGTTGTATATATGTGTGAAATAAAACCCTATGCCAACCCATATACGTGGCGTAGTAAGTAAATTTTCCTCCTATTGTGGAGGAGCTCGAGCTTACAAGCGGGACATACTGAGCTGAAATGATGATAAATAAAATAACTATTATGCTAAAAAATTTACTCGCCTCATTTGTTTAACTTACAGAATTAAATAATTATATGAAATCCCTTAGTCGTTCTTACGATTACGCACGGGTAAGGTGGGGAGGAGGTGGTGAATTGTATTCTTACTTCGTCACCACATAACTTTAGACATATCTATGCAACATCACTGTAATATCGCAGAAAATATGAATATTTTAATCATTCCTTATAAACTGAAACTAAATATTATTCATAATAAATAAATATCAACTTTATCTAAATAATAATTATATTCTAATAATATAAACATGTGATAATTCATCGAGACACAATCTGAAAAAAAAACAAAACTCTTGAATATTCAATTGTAGTCTATAAATTAAAAAAAAAATCTGACTACATTAATTTATTCAAACCTCATTTTATTATCTGCGAACTGCATGAATTAACGATTATTTATTATTTATAACATTCGATTGTTCGATTATCGTAATCGATATAACCCTTTGACTGTGTATTGTTATTATAATGAAAGCAATTAATCTGTATTTTTATTATTATCGTAACAAATGAATATTTTCTATTTCAAATTTAGTGTTTAAGTCATTAATTAGTCAATTATGCGTAGTATTTACAGATATAAAGTAATAAAAAATTTGTTAATATAAGTTTTGCTTGCTTTTTGTAAAAAACGCTTAAGTGACGTAAACTGATAATTAATCCATGAAAAGAAAGACTCAATGTAATTTGTTAAGTTTTGGCGGCATCTTGAAAGCGTCATGTGGTGGTCAAATAATTTTAATGTAATTTTATGTAAAGTGATGGAAAAGAAGTGCTGGGTTGTAGTGAATATTAAAAAACAATGCTTTACATGCGTTTTCGTTTTACACCATATTTTTTAGATGATACCATTAGTGTGAATAGTGTTGTGGAAGGCGACGATTAGCCTTAATAACGAATAAAGACTTTAAATTGTAATTTATAAATGAAGAGTCGGCAGAAAGATCTCGGTAACCACATCGTAAAATTCATTACAATAAAAAAAATAAACTGTATTCTAAATTGTCTAGTTGAGTTAATTGACGGCATGTACTTTAAATAATTCATGAAGTCACTTCAATCCTGTTCCAATAAATATAAAATATTGATTTATACAAATAATATATATATATATATATATATATATATATATATATATATATATAAAGTGACAAATTCTCTCTAAATAAACATTCAAGTTGCATTCCGAGCAACACATTTAATTTATGCTATATCCATGGGAACCACCAAAACATCCGTCACCTCCATACAAAGACTAGAATAAATTAAACAACAAAACACTATATATGATAGTATAAAGAAAATATTTTATCTCATTACGCATACACGAAGAAATCAATAATACATCCCTTTGTAACTGTGTGAAAAGTTAAAAAATGTAAGAAGCAAAAATGATATGCAAAATACATCTCAAATTCAAAACGGTATTCAAATGAATCGGCCATTTTGTGCGGAAGAACCATTTTGACACTCTAAAGAATAAACCCTTCTACTTTATATTCAAATTAAGAACATCTTAAGGCCAGTGTTCTGTGTTTGAATCATAGATAAAAAAAAAACTTTTTTTTTTAATGTATTCATCCATAGATTTCGTGAGAACGGAGGCGATATCCTTGGATGTGAGAATCGAGTCTTTTATAGAATAAATCGATGGGGTTGACTGTTATGGAAAGCTGTGTCAACATTTGTAGTAATATGGTAATTATTGATTGTTAATAATGGAATAGGTGTCGAAATGTATAGATGTGGTTTTTTTTATTGGATATTGACTTGACAATATTGGTAGAAATAGTGAATTAATCTGTATTGAATCTTCGCAATATGTTACGTTATACATTCTTAAATGAAATTTGTAATGTTAAACTTATTACGTTACAAAAAATCACCACCATGCTCTAAGGAAATAATCCTTGTATTACAGGGGACTTTACAAACATATATAATAATTAACGCTGAAAAAATACACCCAGACTTAGAAAAATACTTTGTGGTTCGCACAAAATATTGTCCTGCGTAGGAATCGATCCCATAGCACTGGGATAGAAGGTCGGTATCTTAACCACTACGCCATCTGTGCAGCCAATCTTAAAGGTTCCTAATCTTTATTAGGTACATGTATTAAAAGCTTATCTCTGCTTACATGTGGCTCAATGTTGGTTTGAGTTTCCTCACAAGCAGCTTGTAGGAATAAAAGCCGGTCAGACGTGATGGTAAGGGTTTTATTTCGAGTTTTCCTGCCCTTGTTATATACGTATTATATACCTTTGTTGTCTTTTACGATACCCACGGGCAAGATAGACGATGGTGAATTGTATTCTTACAATCACAAGAAAAAAAAAAAGTTTATCATTTGAGTAATAAAAATGCTAATGAATTAAGATTAGAACCAAAAAATCATTATACTGCTTGTCTTCGGATTCAGCTCAGACATACGGGAATGTTAGAATGTTTTTGTTGTTACCGCAAGTCTTACATTCCTCCCGTATATCAGAAGTTTTAAATTTATATCTTTTTCTGCATATGGAATATGATTTTCTTTTTTTTTTCAGTATTTGCGCTACTAGTAGATATTTATTAATACTAATAGATAACAAATATTATATATATTGTAATAATATTCAGCTACATATATATATATTTTTTTTAATTTATGGCTTGGTTACTTAGACATATAAGCCAAATCTTTGTTTATAAATTAACTTCATGTAAAGTCATCGTCCGTCAGCAAGTCAAATCGTCGCCTTCAACAGTATCATGGCCACACTATTAAAGGTATCCTTTGGGAATTTTGTTGGAAAACGAAAACGTATGTAAGGTTGTTATATTATATTTATTACACCTTAATGCTTCCTGCGCATCAAATTAAATAAAATGCCATCAAAATTACTTAATATAACACGTTAAAACACTAAGGTAATGAATATTATACAAGAGCACCACATGACACATTTTTCCCGCTAAAACTCCTAAATGTAAAATCTAGTTGTGTAAACAACACAGATAATCATAAAGAATAAAAAGTAATTTGAAATAAATCAAAATACACGAAGCAGCCATAAAATCTAAATTAAGAAAAAGTTCGATGGAACATCTTCAAACCCTTCCGCTTCTCGAGCATTCAAATTTAAATTTTTGTCCCCTCGTCAGGCAGGTGTACTATATCTTTTGTGAACACTTCCTTAGATGGTTGTCTTGATTAAGCTTTAGTTCTAAAACATGTGTTTAAACATTCTAAGTGTAAAAAAAAATAGTTTTGTTTTCATTCCAGTCGTATGTAATTATGAGTATTTTAATGTTTTTATAAGGAAGTTATACCTCTCTACATATTTTTGAAATTATCTATTTTATTGTGTTGTTTATGATCAAATTAAAAAGTATTTTACTTAATCTTGTATGTTTTGACTACGTTTTAATTCAGATCATTGATTACTGAGTTAATATAGATATCAAATATTGTCTAAATTAGATGTATAGGTTTATCGTAATATATTATAAATGATAGGTATATAATTTCGATTTCATAATCTTCAATGTTTTACTTTTCAAACCTATCAACTAGTGAAATAAGTTCTTTTTATCAGTTTCACGTCATGATTTTAGGCAACGAGGCTTTTATAGAGAATTAGCCTTCTGTATCAAACGAATCAATTTTGGTATTGGGTTTTATTTGCATATATATAATAAATAATAAGTAGATGCGGAGTAAGTACAGAATTCGTTTTTTTTTTTGCTGCTTATTACTGTAGAAGAAGGAAAATTTGAAATAAATCCTACACTAAATCATCTGACAAATAGAGTAGAGTAAGTTGAGCTTTAGATTAAAGAAAAAGAAGGAGTTCTGTGTGCTGAGTGTGAGTTTTGTCGTTAACATGACGCGTTCTACAGCGAGCGCGTAAGCAGGTCATTTGTATGAAGAAATGTAGTTTCAAAAACGCGACGCTAGTGGCGCTGTACATTTTTGAGTTATTATCATAGACGTGTTAGTTTCTCACATATAATTAGCTGAACATAGCTACGTGACTTCTTTTTAACAAATGCTCTTAATAATTTTATCCCCAAGTCATATGCAAATTATTTTTAAAATAATAACACACCTGGGTCTCAGAGACCCGTCGTGATTCCGTCGCATCCGCACTTCATTTGCATGTAAGGGTTAAAATTCTTCGCGAATATTTTGTGCTCACGCATATTTTTAATTATTCAAGGGTTAATGTATTCTGTTCGAAGTTTATGAAAAAAAAAAATATACAGACACGTTTGCGATCGTGATTTTTTTATTGTGCATTCAGTACAACTTTGAATTTGATAGTGAGTGCAACTTTTGATTAAAAGTTCTATATCTATAATAATTATATTATTTTAATTTAATTATTTATTAAGTTAGTGATGTGATAATTAATTGTTAAATAATATTTTTGTGAGATATTCAAAGAGATATTGTAAGTATTGAAAAGAAAATTATTATACATTTTTTGTAATATTTATTTACAAAATATCTTATTTATTGAGATAGATTTTAGGTAATTTCATCATCATCGTCATCACCGTCCCTTATATGTCCCACTGTTGGGATCGGGCCTCCTTCGCAATGGGAGGGAAATTAACCTACTATACCACGCTGGTCAGACGTGTTGGTATAGGGTTTTGTTTCAAGTTTTCCTTCTCTTGCATAGATGTTATATGCATATTATATCACTTAGTCGTCTCTTACGATCACTCACGGGTAAGATAGGGGGTGGTGAATTGTATTCTTATTCCGTCACCACACGGATAGGTAGGATTAGAAATTAGTTCTTTAATATAAATAATAATAACAATAATAGATTTATTATTATTTTATTCTAATTTAAACGTAACAGTCTTTATTTATAATAATTTATTCCATAATAATATTATACACGCAAATGTCTTTTTGAATGAAATTTTCATGAATTTAATAGTGGTAGGATCACGGTTGAGATACTGTTGACAATTTTCTATCTACACTTTGAGGTGGTACCTCACTTTCGCATAAAATCGACGTCTGAATAGTGGACATTATTGCGCTTCGTACGGTAAACGAAAGAGCCGGAAGTCCAACATTGTAGGTGAGATTTAATTGGTAGGCAGCGGCCTAGCTATACCAATGGTATTATTAATACATATCTATGAGCGGCTGCCATCAGCTATGTTGCTTATTCGTTTGCCACTATGAGCAATAAAAAGTAACATAAGATAGTTTCGTAACGACGACGTAAGAGAGCGAATAGTTAGGTATAAAAGAGAGTATTGGTGTAAAGATGCGAAAGGGAATGCTCCGATGGTTCGGACATGTGGAAAGAATGCCGAACGAACGTCTGGTTAAGAAGATATACAATGCGAAAGTGAAAGGATGTAGGTACCGGGGGAGACCGAGACTAACCTTCCTAGACCAGATCGGTCATGTACTGAAGGAAGGTGGAGTCTCCGAAACCGGCGAGCGTGTATGAAGAGAATTATTAATGTTGAGGAAGCGAGTGAAGTATGCAAAGATAGAGTTCTCTGGCACTCTGTTCTCTCTGCCTACCCTGCAAGGGATATGGCGTGATGATATGTATGTATGTGTATGTATGTAAGATAGTTTTTGCGGGTACATACAATTTTAAGATTTCATACTTTCAAACTTTATTTTACAGGCGATATAAGTTTATATGCAAGCATCAATACATATTTTTATTTAAAAAAACAAAAAATCTTTAATTATTTTTCCACCATCCGACACAAAAGAAATTATCCTTGTGTTTAGACTCAGAACAATGGATTGTAGATCGTACAAAGAATTGTCCTGAGTGGGAATTTAATCCATGTCACTGGTATGGCAGGTCGGTATCTGAAATACCATACAGGCAAACGGGGGCGGGCTTAAAAATTATGACAAAAATTAAAAAAAATACTTATTTTTTATTAGTTGCCGAATTTGTATACTATATTTAAAAAAAAATGTCTAAAATAAAAGTCCTCTCCCTAAGTAATCAAAATACAAATTTGCCGAATTGGAAAATCAGCAGTAGTGATGTACCAACGGTCATGCATCACGGATAATGATTGGATTCGCCCCGCCTACGTCATCCATCACTCGCAACGAGTGACGCGAGTGGGTGGCACTTATCACCAGAATAACTGAACCTGTGACTTTGTGCTGCAATTTTCCTATACTACCGTAAGCTACGCTTAGTACGGGGTTCAAGGAAGGTCTAGTTTTATTGGTTGCAATGCATTAGGGAGAATATTTCGCAAAAGCATTGTGTCTTGTTAAAGCCATAATATCTTAGAATTTAAGTAAATTATGTTTTCTTTACATTTTTTTATACCTCATCATACAGATTATAATAAATCTTAAAGAACTTTAACTAACAAAAAAAACTAAAATTTCATATATTGTAATGATATGTATAATTATACATTAAAAATAATGTAGGATTCTTGCACTGATATCTATACGTGATAATAATAAATAATTTTTGTTATCATTATTATATTAAAAATTAGTATAAAACAAAATCGCTTCCCCCATCACCTATATTTTTGAAACTACGTAACGGATTTCAATGCGGTTTTCATTAATAGACGAAGTGATTCAAGAGGAAGGTTTATATGTATAATACACACATATTATACTACAGAAAAATCGAGAATTTAAAAGATTTCTAATGTGCTGCCATTAAAAAACATATTTTGTGTTTAAATTGCATACGGGCTAGATCAAAATAATGTACTATGAAATTGTATATCATAAAAATATCAACAAAAAAGGTCCGCGATATGTGTCCATCTCCTAAAAATAATCCGTTATTTACAAAGCTATTTTAAACAATACAGTATTATTTCTTATCCAATTAAATACATTAGACATATTACTACATGTCTAATGCATTGCGTGCATTTAATATAGATCTAAATGCATTTTTAAAGAAAATCATTAAAATAAATATCTTAGAAGGTATATCACATTGAAAACGCATGGTCAGAGCGATTGAAAGTGGTCACTAGTATTGAGATAAATAAAACTATTTTATATTATAATAAATTGTTATAATGTACTAAAAGATGAAAATAAATCTTTACATTGTTGTCCAAAAGAAAAAGATTCATAAATAAAACCAATTTATTTTACTATTTCTGTAAGGAAGAAAAATCAGCGAGGCAGGGGGTAATCCCCTAGGGTGGAGGGTACCAGCTCCAAAATTGAGACGGTATAAGAAGATTACCGTTGATGTATTACGTGACGACGAGAAGGTGGAACAAAAATGAGCTGTCTTAACGGTCTGCAAAATAAATATATACCTACACCGTTTAAAATAACGTATTTCTTTTCTGTAAATTGCACAATATTTTTGAAATTTTTAGTCTCACAACACATTTTTGAGGAAATTTTTGCAATATGAATATAGTTATATCACATTTTTTCTTAATTTTGACAATCAGCTATAAATTCGTTTCTCTCAGCTTTCTCTCGTCTCTTTTATTCATTAAATAGTATTTTACTTGTTCCATGGTCTGTATGTGTAGTAAACTATTGTTTATACTAAAAGGACGAGTATAAAAAGATTATATTAAAAAAATTGTATGAAAAATGTAATATAAATATTTTTACTTAGTTTTATATCTAAGTTTATTGCCTATAACCCCTCCCCACAAAAAGTCAAGTAGGCTGATGATTATAATCATCTCATCATCTCAGCTCATACATGTCCCTCTGTTGGGCCCGAACTTTCTTCGTACTGGTAGGGAAATTGGCCTACTATACCGCTCTGGCCAGACGTGTTGGTGTAGGATTTTTGTTTCTAGTGTTCCTTCTCACGCATAGATTTTCTATAGCGTTTTATATCCCTAGTAGTTTATTTTCCGTGTGGTGACGGAGTAAGAATACTATTCACCACCCCATATCTTACCCGTGGGTGATCGTACGAGACGACTAAGGGATATAAAACGCATATAACATCTATGCCAGAGAAGGAAAACTCGAAACAAAACCCTATACCAACACATCTGATCAGCGCGGTATAGTAGGTTAATTTCCCTCCCATTACAGAGGAGAAACGAGCCCAACAGTGGGATATTTATGGGCTGTGATGATGATGATTATATCTCTAAGTCGTCTCTTACGATTACCCACGAGTAAGATGGTGTTCGCCCATGGGGTGGAGAATTGTACTTAACTTCCTTAACCACATGAAAATATATAATGCAGCTGGCGACTGTAGTTATAAAAATATTATCTAGTTTTTATAAATAATCAAGCATATCAAAAGCTAAATTTCAGTAATTTATATTGTAGTTATTTGACGACTATCAGAAAAAAAATCGCTGGTCACATTGTTAGTGCCCCCTTAGCCGATTTTTAAGTAGTCTGCGAGAAAGTAATGAGCAGATACAATTGTAGTGCTAACCTATCACTGATTTTTATAAGGTTTAAACTAAATATTGGTAAATTTAGTATCCTAGTTATAATATTAACATGATAAACATCGTTACTGTAAATCGAAAAAGGTAAAGTAGGGCGCGCCCGTCTCCATGAGTCGATACTTTTAAAATGGCAATTGGAATAAGGACGCTTACGACCTGGGTTTATTTTCGTTATAATCAAAAAAATATTTACCAGGCTAAGATACGAAATACGCGTCAAATTAGAATGTATGACAATATTCGTTACTATCCTTGCATACTTCACTCGCTTCCTCAACATTCATAATTCTCTTCATACACGCTCGCTGGTTTCGGAGAGTCTTGACTGCATCTTCCTTCAGTACATGACCGATCTGGTATAGGTAGGTTAGTCTCGGTCTCCCCTGGTACCTACATCCTTCCACTTTCGCATCGTATATCTTCTTAACCAGACGTTCGTTCGGCAGTCTTTCCACATGTCCGAACCATCGGAGCATTCCCTTTCGCATCTTTACACCAATACTCTCTTTCATACCGACTCGCTCTCTTACGTCGTCGTTACGAAATTAGAAAATTAGAATGTATGACAATGTTCGTTATGACAACACTTAAGATATTGAATAGAAAAAAATAAAGTAGTAAATAAAGTCTGATGACAGTATTCTGGCTGCAACCATGAACAGGCCGGTGCGCCTAGGGGTTCGAATAATTATAATTTATTTTATTAGTGATAGGGCGCGACACCGTATAATTTTCTATCTATAGCTGCGGACCGGTCCGTCCGGGTAGTACTATACTCTCGCAGAAAATCGACATCTGTGCAGTGACAATGTGCTGCCTAAACTGAGTGGGTTTTTGGTTCGTAGGCAGTGAACTTGTTAACTTGTGAACTTCGTCTTGTATTGTAAAGGACCACGAGCGGCAGTAATGCTTGCCATCTGGTGTGCTATCTGATCGTTTGCCAGCACAAGCAACAAAAAAAGAACTGCGTTTGGTTAACCAGATAACTCGACTCCCATAGCATTGCAGAGTCAATGAGCTTCATTAACTAATTACCATTAAGTGGCCTGTTTCCTTGGCTACACCAAAAACATTAACAAAATCTCGCGGTCGAGAAGGACTTTCAGCTGCTCAAATTTTTCCGGGTTGGCCACGTACTCAAGGATTCAGTACTAGTGGTCGGCTCAAACTATCAGCAGGCTCTGCCATTACTACCACACACTGTGTCGTAAAAATATATGATAGAAATCAAATTTTTATATTGCTTAGAAACATTTTTATTCATTAATAATTTTTGAATAGTATTGTGTCTATCATTCATTTATATTGAAAACGAGAAGGTAGTACGTTTGTTATACTTCTCAAGTTCGCGAGAGAAAGAGCTTAAGCGACTCATCACATAAAAATATTATCAGAATATCAAAGCCTAAATAAAAAGTTACACTTTAAAACTGATGGATCACTATTAGAATAAACAGCGGCACTATATTGGCAAATTATAACTTCAGCATTATTCCAATTGTCAAACATGGCAATTATGGCGAAATATGTCCATCAGCTACGATATCCACATAAGCAATAACCAGCAAAGCTAATCTATTTTAATTTAAATGCTATATGCTATACCATATATGCATATCACTGTCCATTTCTAATAATAGATCTCAAAATAACACTACGTAATAGGGTCTTGCTGCCTGTATCTAAAAGTAGTTGTTTGTTATACGTTCTCCAAGAAAAATGATTCTGATTCTCCCAGTGAGGCCATATAGACCGATTTTAATGACTCTCATGCCCAAATGAAAGGTGGTGATAGCTGTATTCTTATCTCGTCACAACAAGGCAAATAGAAATACATTCAATCAATCTTTGATCGATTATAGCCGGACTATAGCGTGACTTAAAAAATGGCCCCTATATCTGATTTTGTAACTATATGTATACATACTTTTTCATATTCATAATTTCAGCTTATATATGTCCCACTGCTGGGCTTCAGTCTACTGCACAATAAGAGGGAAATTGACCTACTATACCACGCTGGTCAGATGTGTTAAGGTTTTATTACGAGTTTTCCATCTCTTGCCTAGATGTTATATGCATATTTTATCTCTTCTCTTACAACACCAATGGAAAAGAAAGGGGGTAATGCTACTTCACACAAAAAAATATGAAAAAAGTTATTTAAATATAAAATTACCCACTAATAAAATTGCTGGTACACCTAGTTATAAATAAGAATTTACTTTTATCAACAAGGTGTTTGCAACGCATGCGCCGTGAAGACTCGCTTCGGAGCCATCTTCTTTCAGCTCATATGTATGGAAATGTGGCCTAAGCCGGTATTAGGTGTGGGGTAACAGCGATAAAGTAAAAATATTTATTCAGAAACGTTCACGCTTGCCCTTATATCTTTGTCGTTGAAATTTATACTTCTTAAGAAACTGTTGTGATTTGAAATTTTATGAAACGAAATAAGATATGTACTAAAATGTGTGCTGTAGTTTAGAAAGAAATCAATCTATATACATATGAATTGTATACGATCTAGCCGACTGCGCTAGGCAAAGAGGGGTAACGTGCTTATCAGCCTATTCTGTATGGGGCACTCTAAAAACCAAACGCGTGCGCCAATTTTGATGGTTTTTAGTCTATCAATTTGTCTTAATCCTGCGAGACATAACATTTCCTGTGGCAATTTTGATAATATATCAAAATACAAGTAAATCATTATTGTGTCATATTCGCTAAAATTTTATACAATGTAATACAGAGAAAACACTAAACTTTGTAACAAAATAAAATACCAGCAAAATCATTTCACTAAAAAAATTAAAATGAGGCATGGCCACATGACATTTGAAGATTCCCCACAAAACTCTGTATATAGCCGCAGTTCATAGATTTTTATGAATACATTTTTATGCTATAAGTTATGAAGAAAATTGTGCAATATATGGTTATACTAGCTTCAGCCTGCGGCTTCGCCCGCGTAAAAGGTTACTTTCCTAAAGATTTTCATCCCCTATTTTTATTTTACTTCTTAAGGACAAATTTTTACAACATGTTAATGTCATTTTTATTTGTTTCTAATCAATAGCCTAAAAATAAGTTTCAAGCTTCTGCCTTTAAAAATGACGATACTTCCTTACAACTTTTCATCCCCCCTTTACAACCCTTTTTTTGCATTAAAAAGTAGTCTATGTCCTTTGTCAGGCTCTAGACTATCTGTGTACCAACTTTCATTTAGATCGGTTCAGTAGTTTTGGCGTGAAAGAGCGACAGACAGACAGAGTTACTTTCGCATTTATAATATGAGTAAGGATTTATATGGTTGAGTTAACAATATATTCGATTAAAAGACTTTGTACCATGGTCATGATTAAATATGATTAAAATTATTAATATTTACATATAGTATACCTGTTTTCTCATGTTACTGTAATTTACTTTTAAGTAAGGGTAAACTGTCGTCAGCATTATAATTATCATTTTATTGTTACCCCAATTACTCAGGGTCGATGCAATATGCACTCTTCTTTGATTGCACATACGTTTTGGCTATAATTTTAATACCAGCCGCCTGCCTGATGTCAAAGATTATTATTATGGGCCATACATAATCAAAAGGAGAATTGGAATTTTTACATAGATCTTAAAGATCTATGTAAAAATTATATGAGTGGATGATACTCTTAACACTATTGTGTACGAAGGAAACTAACTCTAGTTCAATTCTTTAACGATCGATCTCTTGTGCTACACAAGAGATCGATCGTTAAATCGTTTCGTTCGATCGATCGTTTCGTGTCCAGTGATTTTGTTCTTTGACTAAAGCGTTTGGCGTTGTTGCTTAATATATCCTTATATGTACTATAATATTGTCTACTAGCTTTTACTCGCGACTTTGCTAGCGTTGAAGCCCTTAAATAAATATTAAGGATTTTACGTAAACCTTAAATAAATACCTTACATAATACCTTACATACGTACCTTAAATAAATATTAACGATTTCTTATTTAAGAAGTTAAAGAAAAATATTTTATCAAAAAATTAGAAAATCTAGCAGCTTCAACGCCAATAAAGCTCAAACTCTAGGTGCTTGTTTACCGACGGTCATAACCATATCTTATTGACTATTGTCTTCAGCTTCAGCTACCATGTCTGCCAAAATATGTTTTTTAATGATAAGTATCTTTAATACCTCGAAGACTATGTGTAAAAAGTTTCATGATAATCGGTTAAATAGTTTTGGCGTGAAAGCGTAACAAACAAATTCACATTTATAATATTAGTAGGGAATCAAGAGCTCATGGAAATCTAATAATCCACTCATGGATATAGGCCTCCTCTCGGCAAATCCCACCTGCGTCCAACGGCTTTCTGCAACCTTTTAGGTCGTCGTCTTATGCTGTATTATTCAATTCGTGACCGCCATTCAATAACTAAGCCTCTTGTCAATTCAACGGGTTGATTATTCGTGCTGTGTCGGTTACAATCATTCTTTTTGCGGATTTTCGTATTTCGGAATTTATTCCCGAACTTAAGTATCTCCATAATACGTTGACTTACTTTGGGTTTGCTTTGTTATTTGGGCAACATTTACCAATAATATTTATTAACAGAAATATCTAATGTACTTTCAAAATAACCGCGTAAACTTTCCATAATTCAATTACCCTAAACATAAATAAGGGCCCAAGTAGTAGAATGCGAAATTGTTATAATATCGCGAAGTAGGCGAGCCTACAATATATCACGGGACGTCACACGGCATGCGGCTGACGCGAAAATATTACGATGCATCAAAACTGCCGAGAAGCGGGGAGAAAAACGAACTTAAGAACGATTTTGGTGTAAGATGGAAGCGACAAGCGGGCATAACAATAAGTTATATTTTGTTCCAACTTTGCTGTATGCTAACTGCTGCGAATACTAGCAACATTTATATCGCTCCTGAGTATACTGAAAGACAACTAATTGATCTAGTCCAACTCCATCTCATGCCGTCTGATCAATAATTACATTCGCAAGGCAGGCAGGTGGGCTGTCATAAAACTATTGCCAATACTTTTGCAATATCTATAGTGTAAGAAGATTACAGCAGAATGATGATTTTGTTTCAACTTTGTATCCTTCATGGAATATTTTTATTAAGTACTAGATAGAACACTTATTCACTCAGAAGATCTGATGACGACGGGTCAAGAATCATGAAAACTAGTTGAGGGATAACCAGGAAAATGTTAAGCAGCCTTTGTCACTCTGTCAACTTAATCGTGGCAATTATAGGGTTGCTCTCCTTTAATGAAGTTTTTGTCACATAGTAAACATAAATAGGCTAAGGATTAAATGAATTTCGCTGGAGTTGAATGATTTTAAAATAATTTTCGTACATAGTAGTTCAATTATAATTTAATATGAAATTATTATAACTACAGTTGTTGTGACGACAATGCTTACTTAGTAGCGCAACTAAAATATCTCGTTATAACATTTTTTATCATTTGCTGTACTGTACTGATATTAGAATAATATTACAGTACCCAATAAATATTGCACATCAACCCTTGGATAGAAACAATCGACTAATTTCAGTTTCATAGAGTGTTCTCCCTGTTGCGCACATTCTGTGTAACATCGCACGAAGTATTGACACTTTGGTACCTATATATTAGGAGTATTTAGGAGCTGTAAAACAATTACTACCAATTGATATTAAATATATATATTATTACACAAATATTTTTTCTAAATTGTTGCGGTTCACGAAACAAACATACCAATATTTTCTTTGTACTGGTCGTCTGGTCGTATATACACTATCTTTCTTGTGCAATGACTGACAAACATAAGTATAGAGATAACGCTCTACGAAGCCATAATGAATCGATTGCCTCTTTCCAAAGATCGGTGTGCAATATTTAAATTGTGGAAATGAATGTACAGTACATTCGTTTCAGATACGGTTACAAATATTTAACTATTTCTGATTAATTGAAAGTTTCGGCTACTTATTTTAACTTTTAGGGCATTGTACAAGAAAAGTACAAACTGACTGCACAGATGGCGTAGTGGTACAGGTATCCCATCGTGCCAGTATTATGGGTTTGATTTCTACGTAGGACAATACTTTGTACGATGTACGTTTTTTTGTTCTAAGTTTGAGTGTAATTTGTGTCTGATAAATTATGTCTTTAAAGTCCCCTGCAATACAAGGATTAGTCCCTTAAGGCAGAGTGTTGTCTTTACAGGAAAAAACAAAAAGTTACGATTTTAATTTATTTATTAGATCGCTATCCAAAATTATTTCTAATTTTCATATCAGATTCAGTTATAGTTTAGACAGACACATATTAGAGGAAGTTCGAAAGTTGCGCCAGTGACGGAAAAGTTAAGGAGTGATCGGCTGACATGGTATGATATGATTAGGCGGGATGAAAGTTGAAAAAGTTGAAAATGTTGTGAGAAAAGTTTTAGGTATGAATGTTGGCTTTAGAGATAAAGGAAGACCAAAGAAAAGATAAATAGACTGCGTGAGGCATGACATGGAAAGTCTGGGAGTGATTGCAGAGATGACGTCGGATAGAATCATATGGAAGAAGATGACGTATTGCGTCAACCCCAAGTAATTGGGATAATAGCAAGATGATTCAAATATAGTTTAGAATATATTTTCATGTTACATATTTATAGCTTCGGTTACGGAGTTCTATAACGTAGCTGCTTCTAATATTAAAAACGTTTTAGCTTATAACATGCACCAAGCAGTAATACGTTCAGAGAAGCGAGGGTGGATTGTGTCTTGAAAAATGCTCTGGCGTTCTGTGGTGATGGGATATATATCTTCAGATATATTTTTATGTATAACTATATGTTAGTATGTTCTTAGGTATATATTTATAAATTTAAAAATTGGTATCTATTTGTGGGGTGACAGAATGCGAATAAAATTCACCACTCCATATACCCGAGGGTATCGTAAAAGATGATTATGCAGGTAACATCTAATCTAGAGAAAAATCGAAATAAAACCCTAGACCAACTCTAGCTTAATTAGCATGGTATAGTAGGTCAATTTGCCCTCCTATTTCTAAATAATTTGCTTGCCGCTTAAGTTCAGTAGTATTGTATATTGGAGCTGAGATGATGATATTGTTATCCAATCAGACTTTCCTCTTTCACTATGCACTGATGGAAAAAGAATTAATATTTATATTTACATACATATCATCACGCCATATCCCTTGCAGGGTAGGCAGAGAGAACAGAGTGCCAGAGAACTCTATCTTTGCATACTTCACTCGCTTCCTCAACATTCATAATTCTCTTCATACACGCTCGCCAGTTTCGGAGACTCTTGACTCTACCTTCCTTCAGTACATGGCCGATCTGGTCTAGGTAGGTTAGTCTCGGTCTCCCCCGGTACCTACATCCTTCCACTTTTGCATTGTATATCTTCTTAACCAGACGTTCGTTCGCCATTCTTTCCACATGTCTGAACCATCGGAGCATTCCCTTTCGCATCTTTACACCAATACTCTCTTTCATACCTACTCGCTCTCTTACGTCGTCGTTAATATTTATATTTATGGAGTAAATATAGAATGTGTTCTCGAGTAGGCCACTGATGACATGGTGTTGGGAGCAACTGCCAGCTCTAATGGTTCATGCGAGATGTAACTAAACATTCATCACATTCTGTTAAAAATAAAAGCATCAGCAACCCTCTTTCATTTACTGCAAATGTTAGAAAAGATAATTAAAAATATAAATAAGCAAATAAAATTATTGCAAAAGCAGGCAAACTAGGAACAAAATCGTAGCTCAACCTAAATAGGTTGACTTGAGATTTTGTTCCTGGTGTAATAAACCAAACTTTTTTTCATTTTAGAGGAAGATCCGTAGCCTAAAAACTATAATAGATTGTTACTGATTTTAAAATTCAATTAATCGCTTGTTGGTATTAATAGAGAGATAAGCATATATCTTTTTTTGAAACTTGGATTTTAAGGAAGGATTTCCTACCCTACTTAAGCAAGGGTCTCCTAGAAATGAGGCCACTGTTCTAAATAAAATCGGTTCGTTTACACACAACCATTCATCATCATCATTATATATCCAGCAACTCTTCCTCACAAAGTTTTACCTTTAGAGCAAGTAGAATGACCTGCCTCTTCAGCGATAAACTCACCTAAGTTCATTTCTTTAAAATCTATGTTCATAACCGCTAAAGATAAGACCTGTTTCCTTAAGCGATTTATAAAAAATAATCAGTAACATCCCTATGGTGACGGAGTAAGAATACAAATCATCACACCTCTATCTTACCAGTGGATTATCATCAGAAATGACTAAGGGATATAAAACATATATAACGTCTATACAAGAGAAGGAAAATTCAAAACAAAACCCTATACCAACACGGCAGGCCAGGGTGGTATAGTAGGACCACCGAAGACAAAGATCGGGTACCGGTGGTCCGCTCGCACGGCGAAGAGAGAGGATTTTACGGTGGGTCTATGGGGTCACGCGCCGCCTTCTCCAGGGGCGAGCCCAACAGTGGGACATATATGAGCTAAGATGATGATGATGATGAATAATATCGCATTCACGCTTCATCGTAGCTATTGCTTAAATCGTTTCTACAAAAGTAAGTTTTTCCTTAATGCAGAAACTAAATAAGATAGGTACAAAAAGAAACTTGACATATTTTTGTCTATAGCCTTGGGCCGGTCCGTCCGGGCTAGTACCACACTCGCGCAGAAAATCCACGTCTGTCAGGGGGACTTTGTAAACATAATTTAGCGGACATAAATTGCACTCAGAGCCAGAATAGCAATTTGTGGATTGCACAAAGTATTGTCCTTGATGGGTATCAAATTCACGTAGGTACCTGGCACGCTGGGTCAGTATTTCAACCACTATATATATCAGTACAGTCTTTTATAACATATGTATTAAATATTGTGTGAAATTTTGGAATTATCATCATGATTCTCCTACTCTTTTCCAAATTACTAGTGGTCGACGCAATATGTCCTCTTCCATCGTACATATTGCAAAAGTTATTGGCAATAGTTTTATAACTGCTGCTAAGAATCTCCAGCCAACCTTCCACTAGGTAGATTGATGGCAACTTAAAAGTCACAAAGAGAAGTTAGGTGCTTGTGGCATAGGACCGCCATTCGCATGGCTCAACATATGTATGTCTAACATTAAACGTCTACAAGCTGAATGAATGGTCATTTAGGAGATGCCGTGACATACATTCTTACAGAATGATTATTTTTATAAAATGAGGTGTATGTCGTAAAGACATACCTCGACTCATCATCATCATCTCAGCTCATATATGTCCCACTGTTGGGCTCGAGTCTCCTCTATAATGGGGGGAGTTTTCATAACACGCGTCTGCCTTTACACCTGTCTGCCTTATAAATCGCATGGGAAGTGAAACTCTAACATCTATTGAAAACCCGAAACAGGGGGTGTGTTTTCTCCCCCTACACCCCGCCAACCCCCTCGTTATTCCACTTCCCGTCTCCCCTTTCTTTCCACTAACTTCGCATCGTCATCCGTATTACTTGGGCTCTAACTTATGTGGGGTATATGAGATTGCATATACAAACAAATTTTAACCTTATACATATAAAAAGAAAGTAGAAATTTATATGCATGAAAATAACCAATTTACAGTTACTATAAACATGCGAATATATTCTCTATTTGGTGTTAAATAAAGGTCGTTATCGCTTGTGAAATCACAGATCAATTTTGTGATAGTCTGTAACTCTGTACTACTGATTCCTTTGCATTACTTTTTCGTTCTTTGTGAATGTATTTTATACGAGTTTAAGGTCTTATGTGGATAGTCGGTGTGTCGCAAATGTTAATATATTGTTGTGTGCGTCAAGTCTTTACAACGGAACGAAGACGATTCAATTTTGAAGCACCTATTTTGTAATAGAATTTTTGAAGTACCGCGTCCCTATTGAGTATGTTTCAAGTACAAGACACGATAAATTTTCTTCGGTTGTTATTTTGAATATCGAATTTTATTTTTCTTTACGATTTGTTTTGACGGTAAAAAAGGCTTTTAAGTTAAATGATTATTTATTTTTTTATTAATAAAGCTATTTTTGAAAGTTACGAATTATGATGGATTTCGGTCAATATATACCATATGTAATTTTTAATTGCGATAATAAATGTCGCGGTATCTATTTAAAAATTCTTTATCACTATCATTTCAGCATACATCCCAACCACTACTGAAATTGAGTCTCCCCCATAATGGAAGATAAAAATGACCTACACGCATACTTAGTAGTTAACTTGTGATCCAATTCAAATTCAAATTCTTTATTTGCTTAAAATAGGGTGTACATTGGTCTTACAAGCATTTCGAAAATAAATTAAATTTTTTCGCCTATTTGGCCATTACATTGCAAATATATATAATTCTTATGAACCATTCCATACTACTTACTCTTTATACTCTAAATATTGCTCGACTGAGTAGAAGGCCTTTTCTAAAAGCCATATTTTTTTTTTTGATCGGGTGTCGTTTCTGGGATTTGGTCTAGCCAAAAACTTTTTTCCGTGCTCAAAGGGCATTTTACTCGAACTAATACTTACAACGATATAATATAATAATTTTATTTAAAATATGTAATTTAAAAAAATATGAGTTATTTAAGTTACTGAAATTTAGCATTTAATATGCTTAATTATTTATAAAACCCTATTACAAAGCGAAAAATGATGTCACAAGCGGGATTCGAACTCGAACTCAACTAACCCGAGTTAGTTAAGTTTCTTGCTTCTGTAGCTGCGATTTATTCTTCTCAGTTTGTAGCTGCGTTCCGATACGGTGGTAGGTTATTTTGAATTGTTTTCAAACTAAATATAATTTTAACAATATGTAAGTGCCCTTATGGAGGTATAAATTATTTAATTTGCTTTACAATACTGTCGCTGATTAGATAGAAAGATTTAAGAGAGTGTTGTTTTGAATTTTCTTTTTCTCGTAGGTATATAACATTTTTAAAAATTATATAAGAAATAATAACACATGAAATAAATCCATTAAAAGCTTGATAGTTTATTTTTTAATTGCTTGAAGCAAGAATTCGTGTTCTTTTTTTATTGCTTATGGTGGCAAACAAGCGAGCAGTACAACCTGATGGTAAGTGTTACTGCCGCCCATGGACCTTTGCAATACCAGGAGTATAGCTAGGCCGCTGCCTAACAATGAAAACCCCAAACCCACCCAAAAAGTTGGGCTGACGACTCTCTTGTTCACCGAATGAAGTATAGCAGCACATTGCCATTGCTCAGATGACGATTTTCTGCGAGAGTGTGGTAGTACCCCAGACGGACCGGCCCGTTGTAGAGAAAGACCTGTCAACAGCGTGGTGGCACCACCACTTCAAAGAAAATAATTTATTTATAGGCAGTTGAAATGTTATTGTGGTATAATTATTTTTTTATTCAATTCCACAGAGTAAATATTGTAATATAAACGTGGTATCTTGCACTGATTAATTGAGTGCTCGGACCACGCTGTTGACAGTTCTCTGTCCGGGGTAGTACCACACTCTCGCAGAAGATCGACATCTGAGTAATGGCAATGTGCTATTGCACTTCGTTGGTGAGCGAGAGAGCTGGTAGCCCAACTGGGTGGGTTTGGGGATTGTAATGATAGGCAGCGGCTATACCCTTGGTATAGCAAAAGTCCATGGGCAGCAGAGACACTTACCATCAGGTGTGCTGCTTGCTCGTTTGCCACCATGAGCAATAAAAAAAAATGAGTTTTATGAAATATAAAAAATCTTAAGTTTTATTTTATACCAAATAGTTGCACAGGTGGCGTAGTGCTTAAGTTACCGACCTACCGTGCCGGTGTCAGGAGTTCGATTTCCACGCTCAATACTTAGTGCGTTCATTACACACAATAACATTCGCAAAAACATTCGCAATAATTTCGAGTAGACTCCTCAAATTGGCAAATTAAAATTCTCAAACATTCAGGTTTCCCAACATTTTCTTTCACATAAAGAATTTATTTTATTTTTGGATCACTCTCTCATAAAATACTGTAATGTTGGTTCGGTGGGATAAACTGTTGATCATAAACTCGGCATTTTTAACATAATATTTTTAACTAAGTTCAAAAAAGGACGAGGATAACGAGACTATCAGCGGTATAGTATCGTGTCTACTGTACCATAAGGTCAAACGGGTGCCAAATTTTTGCGTCGTATTCTCGACTCATGTGTTTTTAGCAAACATTTATTTCTTTTGCGAAAGTGGAACGACCTAGACCAGATTGCTTACGTTCTGAAGGAAGGTGAAGTCAAGAGTCTCCGAAACCGGCTAGCGTGTTTGAAGAGAATTATGAATGTTGAGGAAGTGAGTGAAGTATGCAAGGATAGAGTTTTCTGGCAATCTGTTCTCTCTGCCTACCCTGTAAGGGATATGGCGTGGTGGCATATATGTATGTACCTATGTTTATTTCTTTCTTTGGTCTCTATATTAATATGTGAGGTTTACAAAATAAAATTTATTTCTTTCTATGTTTTCTATTTGGATGTTTGTTTGTTTTATGTATGTTCCAGCATAACTCCATTATATGTAGACATATTTACAATATACTTTCTTTTTTTGTTAGAACGAGGTTTATCCTAATATAATCATTCAGCATTTTTTATTAATTGCTGGACAGTGCTCTCCCCGTAGAACATTAGAGTGCGTGATTCAGTGCCGTCCACATCCTCTTTTCTTTAATATATATTAAATGCATCATGCATCTTATTTATTTACTTGGATAAGAAGTAATACTGTATTGTTGTAAGTAGCGTTCTAAATAACTCTTTACTTTTGATATATAATTTACATGGAATATAATACGTATTCCTCTTAAATCAATCTGTCTCTTGACTAAAACCGTATTAAAAGCCGTTGCATAGTTTAAAAGATCTAAACGTGCAGACAATGATTAGACCTACTTTATTTTATACTATTTATTATTATATACTTTGTACTGTTTTCCGTGTGGTGACGGAGTAAGAGTACAAATCACCACCCCCTAACTTACCCGTGGGTGATCGTACGAGATGACTAAGGGATATAAAACGTATATAACATTTATGCAAAAGATGGAAAACTCCAAATAAAACCCTATACCAACACATCTGACCAGCGTGGTATAGTAGGTCAATTTCCCTTCTATTATAGAGGAGGCCCGAGCCCAACAGTGGGATATGTATGGGTTGAGATGATGATGATGACTGTGCGGTTGAGGCTATAAATACAACAAATATACTTTGTTCGTGGATGTCGCAAAACAACGACTAAGAACTTTATTACCTGCGCCAACTTCATCTGATGCCGTTTAGTCAACAATTACATTCGCAATGAGGGTTGATGTCTGGCAGGCGGCCGGTCATAAAACTATTGCCAATAACTGTTACAATATGTACTATGAAAGAAGAGTACATATTGTATCGACCTCAAGTAATTGGGATAAGAGTAGGAGAATGTTGATGATGATACCTGTGTGACAGCAGCTACGACCCTTACTTTGTTCATGGATGTCGTAAAAGTCGACTAAGTGCTTTATATCGACCTGGGCCAACTTCACTTGATGACGTTTGTTCAACAAATACATTTCCAAGAAGGGTTGACGTCAAACAAGCGGCTGGTTATAAAACTATTGTCAATAACTTTTACAATATATACAAGTACATATATGATAGAAGTAAATGAGCCAAAAAATCCAGACAATAATGATATTTGCTTCTTTTTAAATACATATATAAGAAAAATTGAGTATAATAAAACTGAATAAGCAGGAAAATAAAACGCATTAATAATTAGCATCCATTATAATTAGACACAACAATGCCATATTATTAGTCATCAAATAAATTAAAAAAGAAGCATCTTAACCCTGAGGCAAAAAAACTAAATGAAATCCCACACCGCCCTAATTAAGGATCGTCCATAAAATACGTCTTCGCTGAACCAAACAAATTGACTGCATCATTAATAGGACATAAAGAGACAAACATTCTTTCTTAGTTCAATATAACAGGCAATTAGTGGTCTTGACAAATAACTGCTAATATTAGGGAAAAGTTTGTAAATTAGAAAACATTACACACAAAATACGACTTTATAATATTAAAAATAAGATTGATAATATGTTTTTGTTATGCGAGGGTAGAATTAAAATACAATGTAAGAAAGAAGTGACGTCTGTTTGTTAATGACGTCATTAAATGCCATCACATCGGCCAGACGAGGATTATCCGGATATTTCCGAAGAATATACAATGTAAAGAAGAATTGTATAGAGATTATTTTTGAGATTAAGAAACTTTGATGGCTGCAGTTGTCTGGATGAATCTTGGATATTTATTTAGTCAATATCATATTTTGCGTAAAAATAGAAGCTATTTTATAACACTATTTTTTTTACGCGGAAGTTTTGGTTTGGTTGTTGGTGGTTTTAAATGTTATTAAAATTACTTAAATATTATATAGCTATATTTGCTTGGCAGAAACCAAGCAAATATAGCATCATTGTTTTTTATACATGTTGATTTTTAAATTTCTGAACGTAAATGTTTAAATCATTTGTAACAAGAATTTGGTTTCATTTGCCACGTCTTTTTTAGACCGTTTCATATGTAATTATGTATTTTTTTATTAAAGTTCTAATATACTATATTTGAAATATTTTATTCTGTACAGAAATATAATAAAAAATACTCTTTAGAACATTTTCTCGTTATTTTCGCAAAATAAATATTGCAAATAGTATGATAATAGATTATCCTGTGTGAAGTACTGTTATTAATGATTAATATAAATCACTTAATTATTAAATCTATTAGTAGGCAGCGGCTTAACTATACCTCTGGTATTGTAGAGGTCCATGGGCGTAACATTTAACATCAGTTGTGCTGCTTGCTCGTTTGCCACGAAGATCAATCATCATCACATCATCACAGCCCATAAACGTCCCACTATTGGGCTCGGGCCTCTTCCGTAATGGGAGTTAACTTAACCTACTATACCGCGCTGGTCAGGCGTGTTGGTATAGGGTTTCGTTTCGAGTTTTCCTTCTCTCGCATAGATGTTACATGCGTTTTATATCCCTTAGTCGTCTAGTGCGATCACCCACAGGTAAGATATGGGGTGGTGAATAATATTCTTACTCCGTCACCACACGGAAAATAAAAGAACAATAAAAGAATTTAAAAAAATCAGTTTACAAAAACTAGTTTCGTAATAGAACAGTCTCTAAGGTTATGTCTCATGTTTTGCCTCATCTTCTACCAGTGTTTTGATGAAAGAAAAAGGCAGTACTAACTTTAATGGGAGCAAAAGTATGAAGATGATGAATTTTTTATGTCAAATTATTAAAAAAATAATAACTGTCATTATAGTTTTCAGATATAGATGATTTCGCATTCCTTGCGACATTTAAAATATTAGAATTTAATATCTTTCTTGCAAAATGTCTTCGAATATGGTCGTAAAACAACCCCTACTAGGGGGTGGTAGTTATTACTCATTTTTCACAAGTCAAATTCAGTGTAGGGTTCACCTAATGTGCCACTCTAAAATCAACCCCTATGGATTCGCGACCATGTTTTTCCCGATGAAGTTTTTTTGTTTGTGTGACTTCCCTGTCTTACTCTGTTAGTAGTATACGTCTGTCTCTTTCACCCTATCATTGTGCGTGGGGTGGCAACACAGAAATTATGATACGTTTTTTTGGGGCTTAAATTGATTTTTCCGAAGTATGTGGAAGCCATTTTATAGTGGTATAGCGAACGATGACGATTTTTTTTTACTTGGTTTAACAAGACAGTCCCATTAGTCCTACAATTTAATAATAATATTTGTTATAATAAAATTAAAATATTATATAATGATCGTCATTAAATAATGTAGTAGTATAAATAAACTATTCGAATTTGTCTCGTTGATCCAGTGACATAATAAATAATAGTCTGGCTACGATCTTGGATACGATTTCAGGATCTAGCACAAAATTTATAACTTCAGGTTTCTGTTGAATTTCTTAGCTTTTTCTGAGGAATTTCTTTATAGTAATTGACAACAATTCAATTATAAGAATGACTAAAATATAAAAATCAAATGGATTTAATGCATAAGCGAACGAACGTAAATCCGAAAATAAAATAATATACACATATTATCAACAGCATGGTATAGTAATTCGTTTTGTCTCCCATTATAAAGGGGACGATAATGAGATGTAATTGGTCTGAGGAAAAAGAACAAAATGTAAATGATACTATAGTTGCGATTCTTTATATTTTTTTATTGCTAGTGGTGGCAAACGAGCAAGCATCGATGGTAAGTGTCACTGCCGCCCATGGACCTTTGCAATACCAAGGGTATAACTAGGCCGCTGCCTACCAATATAAACCCACCTAATTAGGCTTCCGGCTCTATCGCTCACCGAACGAAGTGCAATAGCCAATTGCTATTACTCATACGTCGATCTTCTGCGAGAATGTGGTACTACCTCAGACGGCCCGGCCCGCGGCTATAGACAGAGAACTGTCAACAGCGTGGTCCTACCACTAGTTAAAAATGATGATTTGATGATTAGTTTATAGTGATGGAGTAAGAACCACCACTCCCTAGGTTTCATTCACAGCCATAGCTGTTGTAAGGTATAACTAAGGTATATAATATGCAGATTAAATCTATTCGGGAAAAGGAAAACTCAATAAAACCCGATACTAACCTACATAACCAGCGTGGTATAGTAGGTTTATAAGCTGAAATGCTGATGATGGTGAGTATTTCGTATTTAAGAGACAGCAGTCAATGGTTCGGACATGTGGAAAGAATGCCGAACGGACATCTGGTTAAGAAGATATACAATGCGAAAGTATGTAGGTACAGGGGGAGACCGAGACTAACCTACCTAGACCAGATTAGTCACGTACTGAAGGAAGGTGGAGTCATGAGTCTTCGAAACCGGCGAGCGTGTATGAAGAGAATTATGAATGTTGAGGAAGCGAGTGAAGTATGCAGATATAGAGTTCTCTGGCACTCTGTTCTCTCTGCCTACCCTGCAAGGGATATGGCGTGATGATATGTATGTATGTATTAAATGCTAAATTTTCACTCAATGGTGGTGTAAGTGGCAGCACGATTGGAATGGATTTCCAATAGGTGTGGGTTCGAATCCCGCTTGTGACATCATTTTTCGCTTCGTAATCGGGTTTTTATAAATAATCAAGCATATTAAATGCTAAATTTCAGTAATTTTAATATATGTTGTATATAAAGTTGTTTAATAACAATTTAAATTAAAGGTCTAATACATAAATGACCATTAATTATGTTAAAAAAATCTTTGAATAATCAAAGATGGTTTACATAACTAAAGTAAGGTCGCCGCCATTGTCTATATGCTTATATCTTTTAAACTACACAACCGATTTTAATATGGTTTTCGTCAATAGACAGACTGATTTAAGAGAAAAGTTTATGTGTATAATACATGCATATTATTAACTAACTTTAGTTACGACTGGTTAACAGAGATTTAAAATGCGAGGACAGAGCGGATGAATACCGAAACGAAGCGAGAGTGGGCCGCTAGTTAATAGATAACGAAATAAAACTAAAAAAAAGTCTTTATACTAAAAAATTAACCAACTAGACTCTCTTTACAAATTTTAAAATATAACAATAATAGAATACCTGGATTTGACAGAGAAGACGTGAAAGTAGAATAAATACTGTAGAGATGGGAGCTCTTCGTAGTATGTGTGATGCGAGTCTGAAAGATAAAATTAGGAATAGTGTTATAAGAGAGCGCTGTGGTGTGAATGATGAAGTAACGACAAAGCTCAATAAGGATATGCTGAGGTGGCCACCGAAGTTAAAATCGAGTACCGGTGGTCTGCTCGCACGGCGAAGAGAGAAGGTTTTACGGTGGGTCTATGGGGTCATGCGCCGCCTTTCCGTCACCCCGGACCGATTCGGCGGGGCGAGACGCATCCATAGCCCACCAATAAAAAAAAAAAAAAAAAAAAAAAAAGGATATGCTGAGGTAGTTTGGACACTTAGAAAGAATGATTGGGGAGAAGTTGACAAAGAAAATATATAAAGCAAGCCTGAGTGGGACGAATACAACGGGGAAGACCTCGTCATAATTTTCTGGATTAAATTGGCGATGTATTAACGAGAGGTCATATTAAGAGTATGCGTAATCGTAGAGCATGCATGAAGACTATTATGAGTGTGAATGAAGCGATGGAAGTATTCCACGATCGTGGTTTGTGGCAATTCGTAGTCTCTGGCTACCCCTCTGGGAAACAGGCGTGAGACTATGTATGTATGTAATAGAATACCTTAAAATTGATCGCAGCGTCATTTAAAGGGTTTTAATACATTATTTGGTCTAGAAATATATTAGCATTATTGCTTTTCTAATGAAACTAATTTGGGCACATGCTGTAACTAATTTTAATAGCAGAATGACTTCCAATATATCCGTATTATATGCTTTATATGTGTTACCTCAGAACTTTTTTCTAAGAGAACCAATGTTAATGATATTTTTTTTATTTTAAAGCTGGTACTTCCAATGTAGTTACATTTAAATTTCAACAAATCTAAACACTAGTTTTTGAGTTATTCTCAATAATGTCTAATTGATTGTCATTTTTTTTTCCTTGTTGTGGGCTCTGGATGTGGTCGCGCTCCGCCAAATCGGTCCGGGGCGACAGAAGAGACGGTACGCAACCCCACAGACCCACCCTGCAACGACTACTCTCTTCGCCGTGCGAGCGGGCCACCGGTACCCGATCTTTGTCTTCGGTGGCCCTAATTGATTGACCTCGAGTATATTTTTTCAAACTCAGTTTATTTTGTTAAAATTTTATTTTATATATGCAGATTCATACTAAAGATAGGCATATTTTTACACATTAATATATAAAAAAAAAATGTTTTGACTAACAAACAATAAGTATTAAGATATAACTAATTATACATTAACAAATATAAAGCAAAATTAATACATACATACATACATATCATCACGCCATATCCCTTGCAGGGTAGGCAGAGAGAACAGAGTGCCAGAGAACTCTATGTCTGCATACTTCACTCGCTTCCTCAACATTCATAATTCTCTTCATACACGCTCGCCGGTTTCGGAGACTCTTGACTCCACCTTCCTTCAGTACATGACCGATCTGGTCTAGGTAGGTTAGTCTCGGTCTCCCTCGGTACCTACATCCTTCCACTTTCGCATTGTATATCTTCTTAACCAGGCGTTCGTTCGGCATTCTTTCCACATGTCCGAACCATCGGAGCATTCCCTTTCGCATCTTTACACCAATACTCTCTATCATACCTACTCGCTCTCTTACGTCGTCGTTACGACGACAAAAACTAATTATGTTATTACGTCAAAATTTACGTCAAAATTAATTATGTTATTATAACTTATATCTTATAGACGATCCGAATGTATTTAAAATTTATAACATTGCGTTAATCAAAGCAGGCGGCCTACCATTAAAAAACTATAAAAATGTTATATAAAAACTTTATATATTGTCTACTTATATATTAATTATGATAATTATATTTAATAAGAATTTTGATAGAATTAGTTTTTTTTTAATACCTATGTTGGCAAACGGACAAGCAGCACACCTGATGGTAAGTGTTACTACCGCTTATGGACCTTTGCAATACCAAGGGTTGCGAGACCGTTGCCTACGAATAGAAAACCCAAACCCCCTCAGTGTGGCTTCCGACTCTCTCGCTCACCGAATGAAGCGCAATAGCGCATTGCACAATCAGACGTAGATCTTCCGTGAGAGTGTGGTACAGACCGGCCCGCGGCTGTAAACTGAAAAATATCAACAGCGTGGTACTACCACTAAACAAATATTTATTTATTTAATTATTTATATGCTGTAAAACAATTCATCATCTCAGATCATATACGTCCCACTATGGGGCCATAATGGAAGGGTAATTGATCTATTATACCACGCTGGTCAGGCGTGTTGGCATAGGGTTTTGTTTCGTTTTACAATCACCCTCGGGTAAGATAGTGGTGAATTGTATTCTTACTCCGTCACCACACGGAGAGTACAATAATTACATACGTATTATTAAGTTCAGCACATCCACCTTTTTTTTTTTTTTTTTTTTTTTTTTTTTAAGACATACAAATATTGTATTATAAAAATTTACAATTAACTTAAATGTAACCTTTGGGGTACTATCCCAGAAACCTCCACGCGGTGTACCCTGGGTGCGGGCGGCGGTCCCCAGTTCTTCTGTTGTACTGTCGTCCGTAGCGAATATCTGCGCGATTTCGCTCCTCACTCTACTACAGTCGTAGTAGAGGTTATAGGACGCGAAATATTGGGACGGGCTCAGTCACTCATTCATTTGAGGGCTGGGCAGGCACATGCCACCGCCCACACATCGTAAACCAGATATCTTGCTTCAAGACACGTTGTCTTGAGGCGTAGTATCAGGAGCGAGGGTCTTGGCTTAACCGCCCGGACCGCGAGGAAGACAACCTCTATAAAGAGTTCGAAGTAACATTCGGACTCGGAAATCACCCAGAATCTTAAGTTCTGGCGTGCGGCGAGAAGATGCATGGCAGATGGGTTGTTCTGTCGTTAGCACGCTCCAGCCAGGGCACCGGCTGACCCCCTGGTTGGTAAATGTAGGCTTGCCCGGGTATAGGGATCTCTGCCCGGGTCGACGAAATGTATCTCCCATTCTCGTGGGAATCTAATGGATACTGCAAATTTAAAAGAAAAAACCGACGGGAATCCTAGCGATTCTCACCCCAAGGCCCAGTCATGCCAACGCAAAACTGACCAAGACGACGCCTCGTCCTCAGGACTTGAGGCGTCCGCCGAGGGCCCGGCACAAACCGTGGAGGCCCAGAAGAAGAAGAGGAGGTCGCCTCGAAAGTCTCGGGGCAACGGCCTGAGCCACAAAAGGCGGCTGGAGGAGCGGCGAGCGCGCAGGGAGGCTGCCGCCGCTGAAGAGAAGAAGGACGGTAGACTCGCAGCAGAGCCGTCGACGGACGAGGGCGACAGCGATGTCGCAGAGCCGTCCGAAGACGAGGGCGGCGGATCTACCGTCAGAATGGACGAGGGCGGTGATATTCCCGCAGGGCCGTCCAAAAAGGACAGTGGGTCGGCTGGTGAAGGCCCCACTAGGTCGTCGGCGCGTCTAGCAGCAAAGACGCCGCCGGCGACCGCGACTAAGAAGGAGGAGGCCCTCCCCTCGCAGGTGCGAAAGCGCCCCCTGAGTAAGGGAGGCAGCTCGAGCGCCGAAACCGAGGGGAGCGTGGCCAACATGCCTCCACCCAAGATCCAGGCCTCCCGAAGAGGGCGAGGGACCTCGGTCATGGAAAGGGCGGCGGCGGTCGCTGTCCGCGCCGGCGAGGCCACGGATCTGCAGGCCGAAAATGTCCGCCTTAGAGGCGAGATGTCAGGCCTGCGGACCCAAACCCGGGCGACATGCTGGCGGAAATGCGTCGCGCAAACCGCCAGCTGTTGATAGACGTGGCCGACCTCAAGGCGCAGGTGGCGCTGTTCGTGTCACCCGCGCCAGCCGCGCTATCGGCCAGGGCCGGATACTCGGCGGCCGCTGCGGCGCCAAAGCCGCCTCGCGCTGCGGCGCCGACGACGTTGGGTGATGGCGTCAGCGTCACACCCGTCCCCGCGGCGAGGAAGACGCCTGCCGCCGCGAAGCGCGCGCCGCCGGCTGACGCTGGCGCGGTCACCGCGGTGAAACTCCCTGTTCCCGTGGTGAGGTTGACGCCTCTCCCCGCGGACCGCTTGCCGCCGGCTAGCGCCCCTGCGGCGCCAAAGCCGCCAGGCGCCGTAGAACAGGCCCCTAAGGAGGCTCAGCCGACCCCGTTTGAGGTGGGAGGCATATCGGACGAGGCCCTCGCCAAAATCATCGGCGCAGTGGGCAAGCTCGTCGATGCGCGCTTCGCCGTTCTGGAGGCGAGGTTGCCTCCAGAACCAGGTGTCCGACCACCTCTCGCCGCGGACAAGCGGCCGCATGTGGCACCAGCCCCCGCCCTGCTGCCTTGTCAGGGTGGCCACGTGGGGAGCTACGCCGCGGCCGCGGCCGGGCCTAAGCCCAAAGGCCCCGGCCCAGCTCCGAAGGGACCCGCCCTGAGGAGGAAGACGGCTCCGGCTCCTGCCGGACCGCTGAAGTCGCCCGCAACAACACCGCCGGCGACGACCAGCGAGGCCGCGACGAGGCCTTCCGCGTCTGGCACGACTGCCGTACCCGAACAGGGTTGGCAGGTAGCCGAACGCGACAGAAGGAGTCGCGGCCAAAGGAGGAGAGCGGAGGCCAACCGCGCCGCTGAGGTCCCCGCTCCTCAGGCAGGAGCCGGACAGAAGAAGAGACCGCGCAAGGGGCTCAAGTCGCCGAAGACGGCCGCAGTGGTGATCACTGTGCTGCCCGAGGCGGCCGAGAAGGGCCTCAGCTACGAGGCCGTCTTGAGGAAGGCCCGGCGGGAGCTAGACGTCTCCGATATTGGAGGCGTCGAAGCCAGGACCCGCAAGGCCCGGACGGGGGCTCGAATTCTCGAGTTCCCAGGGGCCGAGGGCGCCAAGACGGCCGACAGCGTGGCCGAGAAGCTGAGAGGTTTGTTCGCCGAGGAGGGTGGCATCAAGATCGCCAGGCCCGTCAAGTGCGCCGAAATGCGCATTTCGGGTTTGGACGATTCAGTGACGGTGGAAGACATCCGGGAGGCTATTGCCTCGAAAACCGGGTGTCCCATAGACACCGTCCGGGTCGGTGCCATTCGTCCCGGTCCGGGTGGCGTAGGTGCTGCCTGGGCGCAGTGCCCGGTGGAGTCGGTCAGGCAACTGGCCGGCTCAGGCAGGCTCCTCGTGGGCTGGAGCTCGGCGCGGGTAACCGTGCTTGAGCACCGGCCTGCGAGGTGCTACAAGTGCATGGCGGTCGGACACACTCGACTGACGTGCACTAATTGCTTCGACTGCGGCGGATTGTGTTTCCGCTGCGGTCAGACCGGGCACGTGGCGGCATCTTGCGCCGCCCCGCCCCACTGCCCCGCGCGTGCGGCGGGCAATAAGCCCGCCAAGCACCGCATGGGTTCTGGGGCGTGCAAACCTCCAGCTTCGGCCCCAAAGGCGCGGGGCGGCCCTACGACCACGGCCGCCCCCGCTCCTAGCGCGGTCCGATCGCCCGCTGGCGAGGAGGTCATGGACACAACCCGATAATGGGTACACCAGCCATGCACCTCCTCCTGCAGGCCAACACCAACCACTCCGCCGGAGCGCAGGATCTCCTCCTGCAATCCATGGCGGAGTGGTCGATTGGTGCAGCCGTAGTCGCGGAACCGTACGCCGTGCCTGATCGCCCCAATTGGGTGGTCAGTCGAAACGGTACCGCGGCAATCGTCGTCTCAACGCAGCGGCACTTCCCGTCCTTGTCCCTTTTGGATAGGGGCGAGGAATTTGTCGCGGCGGAGTGGGGAGGGGTCACGCTCTACAGCGTATACCTCTCCCCCACTAGGAGGATGGACGATTTCGGGGCCTCACTCACCACCTTGGAGGCCTCGATACGGCGACTGGCACCGGGCCTCGTCCTGGTTCTGGGGGACTTTAACGCCAAATCCACGGCGTGGGGGTCCCCTACGACGGACGACCGCGGGCGGGCGGTCAACGAGTGGGCGGCTTCACTGGGCCTCTGTGTTCTGAACAGAGGCTCGGTGAACACGTGTGTGCGGCGGCAGGGCGGGTCGATAGTGGACTTGTCGTTCGCTAGCCCCGCTGTCGCGCCACGGGTGAGGAACTGGAGTGTCCTGGAGGAGGCGGAGACCCTGTCGGACCACCGGTACATCCGGATGGAGGTCTCCCCCCGGGAACCCGGTAGGGGTCACAGGGCGGACGGAGCTCCCGCGTTTCCGCGGTGGGCTGTGGGTCGTCTTGACAGGGATCTACTGGCGGAGGCGGCCATTGTCAACACGTGGCTGTCCTCACCACCCCCAGCGGACGGAGTGGACGCTGAGGCTGTCCGCATTCGCAGTGCGTTAACGCAGATCTGCGATGCGGCCATGCCCAGAGTGCGGCGGCGTCCGCCTCCGAGGCAGGGGGTCTACTGGTGGTCCCCAAGACTGGCGGACCTTCGTGCGGCGTGTATCAGTGCCCGAAGGTCCTACACCCGCAGCCGGCGGCGTCACCGCGACGTCGAGCGGGAGGGCCAGCTGTACGAGGCGTACCGCAGTGCGCGGACTGCCTTTCGGCTGGCCATCCGTGCCGCCAAGGGCGCGAGTTGGCAGGAGATGCTGGACGGTCTCGACCGTGACCCCTGGGGTCGCCCATATCGCGCGGCGCTGAACAAGCTTCGCGCGCGGGCCCCCCCCCTCACCGAGACCCTCCAGCCCGACTTCCTTCGTAGGGTGGTCGAGGAGCTGTTTCCACGGCAGTCGGAACACACGCCCCCGGTCATGGCTCCGCCAGATCAGGACCGGGAGGCCGACGACGACGAGAGTGTTCCGCCCGTGACGGAGTCGGAAGTGGGGGCGGCCGTGGCGAAGATTCGTTCCGCCACCACGGCCCCCGGCCCGGACGGAATTCCAGTCCGGGTGCTGACGTCGCTCCTCGAGCACTTCGAGCCTCGCCTCAGGCAGCTGTTCAACGCCTGTCTGACGTCTGGACGGTTCCCTGAGTGCTGGAAGGAAGGGAGGTTGGTTCTCCTGCCAAAGCCGGGACGGTCCCCGGATTTGCCGTCGGCCTACAGGCCCATCGTGCTCCTCGACGATGTGGGTAAGCTGCTGGAGCGTGTGCTCGCTGCCCGCATCGTCCGACACTTGGAGGAGGTGGGGCCCGATCTGTCGGACGCTCAGTATGGGTTTCGGAGGGGGCGTTCGACCATCGGGGCCCTATTACGCCTGAGGCAGGCGGCCGCGGAGGCCGTCGCCGGGAAGGGAGTGCTGTTGGCGGTGTCGTTGGACATCGCCAACGCATTCAATAGTCTGCCATTCGGCTGCATCAGGGAGGCGCTCCGGTTCCATGGAGTGCCCCTGTACCTCAGGCGGCTGGTGGCAGACTATTTGGAGGGCCGCAGTATCCTCTGCGCGGGTCCCGCAGGGGACATTGTGCGGACGCCCATGTCGTGCGGCGTTCCACAGGGGTCGGTTCTGGGGCCGACTCTGTGGGACATCGGGTACGACTGGGCGTTGAGAGGGAGTCTCCCCCCCGGGCTGAGCTTGGTGTGCTACGCTGACGACACGCTCGTCACAGCCCGGGGCAGGACACTCGAAGAGGCGGCGAGCCTGGCCACTCTCGGCACCGAGGAGATGGTCAGGCGGATCGAGGCGCTGGGGCTCAGGGTGGCCCTAAACAAGACGGAGGCCCTACTTTTCCATGGGCCCCGTGTGAGGCTGCCCATCGGCGCCTCGATAGTGGTAAACTCCATCCACATCAGCATCCAGGCCCATATGAGGTACTTGGGTCTGGTGCTCGACGGGCGATGGTGGTTCCGGGAGCATTTCCGACAGATTGCTCCCCGGCTTGTCGGCGCGGCGTCCGCCCTTTCTCGTCTCATGCCGAATGTGGGCGGACCCAGTTTTGAGGCCCGACGGCTGTATGCGGGGGTCATCCGCTCGATGGCCATGTACGGCGCACCCGTGTGGGCGAGGGCTCTGAACGCCCAGCTCAGGGCGGTTCTGTGGAGGCCACAGAGAGCCATGGCGGTCAGAGCCATTCGCGGGTACCGCACGGTGTCGACAGAGGCGGCGTGCCTGTTGGCCGGGACACCCCCGTGGGACCTAGAGGCGGAGATGCTCTCCGACCTCTACCGGCGGGTTATCACAGCGCGCGAGGAAGGTGGCTCCCCATCGTTGAGCGAGATAGCCACCTGGCGCGTGGATGCCCGCCGAGACGTCATCGCCCGTTGGACTACGCGGCTGGAGAGGCCTAGGCACGGTGTGGAGACCGTTGAGGCCCTCCGACCCGTATTGATAGAGTGGATGGAGCGGCGGCACGGAGTCCTCACCTTTCGGCTGGTGCAGGTATTGACGGGGCACGGGTGTTTCGGGTTGTACCTGCACAGGGTCGTGTATAGGGAGTGGACTCCGGCCTGCCACCACTGCAGGAGTGACGAGGACACGGCGCAACACACGCTGGAGGTGTGTCCGGGATGGGAGCGGCAGCGCCGTGACCTCGTCGCTGTCATCGGTGCCGACCTGACGCTGCCGGCCGTCGCGAGAGCGATGGTCGACAGCATCAGGAACTGGGACGCGGTCGCCGCCTTCTGCGAGGCTGTCATCTCGCAGAAGGAAGCGGCGGAACGGGCAAGGGAGGATTCCCGCGCCCCGGGCCGCCGCCAGCGGCCGGGGCGGCGCAGGCGCGAATACCTGCGCCTGATGCCGCCCTAACCGAGGCTTCGGGTGATCGGACCGGGGAATTGTCCGGTCACCCGACGTGAGGCCACCGCGTGAGGGCGACGCCCCGACGGCGAAATCTGTCGGGGCGTCGACGAGAGGAACCCGCGAGGGTGAACCGCCGGGCGGGCCACCGAAGTTAAAAATCGGGTCCCGGTGACCCGCTCGCACGGCGAAGAGAGAGGAGTTTTTACGGTGGGTCTATGGGGTCACGCGCCGCCTTTTCCGTCACCCCGGACCGATTTGGCGGGGCGAGACTAATCCATAGTCCACCAAAAAAAAAAAAAAAAAAAATGTAACCTTTACACATATTTAATACTAACTTTTGCCCGCAACTTCGTCCACGCAGAAGTCATCTCTGACAGAGTTAAATAGAAAAAGCAATGCAAGGTGTTGAAGGTTTTTCGCTAGGATGATGATTAACAGCGTAAGAAACTGGGATGCGGACGCCGACTTCTGCGAGTTAGTTGTCTAATGGAATTAGACAATAGGGTGGGTGGGTACGAGAGAAAATACTCTACGTTGACACGCTCTACCGTCGGTGCTTTAGGCGGCGCAAGCGTGTGTACCAGTATTGAGGTTCAGGAGGCATGAGGGCTTCGACTTGAGATGATAGCCGGTTGCGGTGGCCCGCCCGCATAACGTAGATGTACGTGTACGGCGCGCTATGGGGTCACGCGTCACCTTGAGCGGATTGGGCATGGTGTGTCTATATACCATAGCCGGTCACTAAAGAAAAAGGTTGTTCAAAGTTCTATTCATTCTACAAATTATATTGCCTTTAATATACTATTTACGGTATGACCATGGGATAAAAATATAATTATCGCCACCCTTTATTTGACTGTTTTGTTTCACCAGCAGAGTTGCGACCTCGTTGGATATGATTTATTATTTGAGTTATTTAGTGAACATTTTTGAAGCTAAACTTAACCTGTATCTTAAACCCTTAGGCAAGAATCTATTGCCGTCTACTATGTGTATCGTGTGAGCTCTGACGACGGCACTGGTCGCCACGACAGCACTGGTGCAGGCTTGATGGAGAGGGAGAGAGAAACACGTGTTTATTTATTTTTACCGAAGAATATTTGTACGTGTAATTTGAAAAGAATCGATAAAGAAATTTTTCCCCATACACACTTTGCCATTTTGTTACACCCCCTTAGGAGCGGAATTCATAAAATCCTTTCATATTGAATCTCTATGTCATAAAAAGAAACGTGCGTCAAAATTTAATGTTTCTAGTTTTAATAGTTTCGGTTTGGCGGTAATAAGTCGTTCAACCCGCTTCACAGGTCTAATTTACACAACCAGAGGTTTAAAATTGACAAATGCCGGATGTACGAATGTTTGATTCAACTCGTAATTTGATAAGAATCAATAAAGATTTTTTTCTCCCCATACAAACTTTGCCACTCTGTTTTACCCTCTTAGGGGTGTAATGTGGTAAAATAATTTCTTAGTAAATCTCTACGTCATAGAAAGAAACCACTGTCAAAATTTCAAGTTGCCAGCTTCAATAATATCGGCTTGGCGCGAATGACTTAAAGAGTCGTCCAACCCGCTTTGCAGGCCTAATTTACACCCCCAGAGGGTGAAAATTAAGAAATGCTGAAATACGTGTTTATTTATTTTTACTGAAGATAATTTAATTTGTACGTAATTTGAAAAGAATCGACAAAGATTTTTTTCGCCGAACATTTTTTAAATTGACATAACTTTTTTATTTATAAACCAATTGACTTGAAATAAAGCCTAAATGTTAAATGAAGCTTACCACAATATACCGCGTCTAAATCGAATAAGCCGTTTCTGAGATTAGCGTGCACAAACACACAGACAAACAGATAAACAGACAAAAATTTTAACAATCATTGTTTTGGGTTCTAAATAGTTGTGTTGGTAAAGGTCCCAGTAATATTTTTTCTCATATATCTTCCATGTACAGACAGCAATCCTTTACATTTTTATTATATTTATAGATAGATAGAAGATCAATGCCATTATCAATATTATCTTGCTCTTATCCCAATTACTTGGAATCGACGCAATATGTAGAGTATTAGTAAATTTTTTCATCAAAAGTTTTGACAATAGTTTTATGACCGGCCGCCTGTCAGGCATCAGCCTTCCTTAGGAGTGTAATTGACCAAGTGGCACCAAATGGTGTTGGCTTAAGTCTATATTAACTATTTATTATAATACAATATAGGTACCGGGGGAGACCGAGACTAACCTACCTAGACCAGATTGGTCACGTACTGAGGGAAGGTGGAGTCAAGAGGCTCCGAAACCGGCGAGCGTGTATGAAGAGAATTATGAATGTTGAGGAAGCAAGTGAAGTATGCAAGGATAGAGTTCTCTGGCACTCTGTTCTCTCTGCCTACCCTGCAAGGGATATGACGTGATGATATGTATGTGTGTATATATAATTAAATAAAATTTCTCTTATCTTGAGAAGACAGTATTTGTTGTACATTTATTTCATCATCATCATCATCATTCTCCTACATTTATCCCTATTACTCGGGGTCGATACAATATGTACTATTCTTTCATAGTACATATTGTAAAAGTTCTTGGCAATAGTTTTATGACCGGCCGCCTGCCAGACGACAACCCTCCTTTTTTTATTTTTTATTTTTATTTTTGGAGGACTATGGATGCGTCTCGCCCCGCCAAATCGGTCCGGAGTGACGGAAAGGCGGCGCGTGATCCCATAGACCCACCGTAAAACTCCTCTCTCTTCGCCGTGCGAGCGGACCACCGGTACCCGATTTTTGACTTCGGTAGCCCGCCCGGCACCAGACGACAACCCTCCTTGGGAATGTAATAAAATTGTTGACTAAACGGCATCAGATATTTGGCCCAGGTTGTTATAAAGCTCTTAGTCGTATTTTACGACATCCACGAGCAAAGTAATGGTGGGTAGTATTCTTAGCCGCTACCACATAGCTTGTACTTGTACATTTATTTATTTTCATTTATTTATTTAATCACTCTTTTACTATTTCTTTAACAATTAACTTATAAATACGAAAAATGTCTATGTTCACTTATACGTTTATATGATTTGTCTTAGCAATTAAAAATGGAATATACAATAATAATTAAAATTAAGATAACGATGCTTGTATAAAAATAGCAAACACAAGAGAGGGTAATTGCAAATAATATTCTTTGAGCTAAGGAAAAGGATTAAATTCTTTGATAAGGAATATTTTATTAATAGATGTCGTTTCAAATAATATTGTTTTAATGGGTAGGGAATAGGAAGATTTCACTTAGCTTTGTATTAATTTACAGTCTCTTACGATCACCCACGGGTAAGATAGGGGGTGGTGAATTGCATTCTTACTCCGTCACCATACTTATGCCATAAGGTATAGCGTTTTTCGGCGAAGGCTTTTAGTATATGATATTTCGGTGATTATTATTCGGAACGGAGGGAAGCGGAATAGTTAAAAAATTAAAAAAAATCTATAACAATTCCTTAAGCATCAAGTTTGCTATTAATAAAACGATCGAGAAGTAGTACTAGAACTATAATTCAAAAGCGGATCTCAATATTAGCTCAATCAATTACTACCGTTCGAAGAACCATTAAATTATTAATATATCATAAACAATCAAATAATTGAGCAAATATAATAATCCATAATAATATTATTTCGAATAATTTTAACTTATAGAGCATTTCAACGTTCGTGTAAACACATCGTTATGGCTCGCGTGTAAACGTTACCTTATCTGACAAAGCAATGGTTAACATCAGCGCGGTTCACAATTAACTATTCAGATTCTACTGATAAACGGAATGCAAATTAAACTAAAAATGAAAAAAAAAAAAACATTGTAGGTACAGTACTGGTATTTTTTTTTTGTGTTACTAAATTAGTTCGAGTTAACGGGTGAGTATCGTAGTTCATATAATTATGAGTTATTGCTTGCTATCTTAGTTCATATAATTATGAGGTTCATCTATATCATTATTCTGTCCTTATCTAACTTAGGATCAATGCAATATGTACTCTTCTTACATAGTAGGTACAAAACCAAAAGTTTTGCCAATAATTATATAAGATTGAGAATATAATTTATGTAATTTTTGATACATACATACATATCATCACGCCATATCCCTTGCAGGGTAGGCAGAGAGAACAGAGTGCCAGAGAACTCTATCTCTGCATACTTCACTCGCTTCCTCAACATTCATAATTCTCTTCATACACGCTCGCCGGTTTTGGAGACTCTTGACTCCACCTTCCTTCAGTACATGACCCATCTGGTCTAGGTAGGTTAGTCTCGGTCTCCCTCGGTACCTACATCCTTCCACTTTCGCATTGTATATCTTCTTAACCAGACGTTCGTTCGGCATTCTTTTCAGATGTCCGAACCATCGGAGCATTCCCTTTCGCATCTTTACACCAATACTCTCTTTCATACCTACTCGCTCTCTTACGTCGTCGTTGCGAAATATAATTTTTGATCAGACAAATAAAATTGGTTTTGGTCGATGTAAAGAATTTAGTTGTTTTTTTAAGGTACCATAGATAATGGAAGAGTTGGTAGTATTCGCGGCCGCCATCAAACAAAAAAGTATAAAGTTCTATTAGTTCCTAATGTTATCAACCATAATATAATATTGTAAAATGAACTTTCACGTGTTTTTTTTTTATCTTGGGAGGCTAATTCGGGAAATAGAAGGAATTGTAATCGGCATTAGGAAACTAGTCTTGACTTTAAACGTAAGTATAATTTATTTTCAAGAAAACGATACCTTAAAGTTCCAATCTTAATAGATTGAAATTGAAGAGTATTATTATCCGTATGGTGACGGAGTAAGAATACAATTCACCATCTATCACCCTATCTTACCCGTGGGTAATCGTAAAAGACAACTAAGGGATATAAAAATGCATATAACATCTATGCAAGAAAAGGAAAACTCGAAATAAAACCCTATACCAACACGTCTGACCAGCGTAGTATAGTAGGTAAATTTCCGTCCCATTACGGAGAAGGCCCGAGCCCAACAAAGGGACATATATGGGCTGTGATGATGATGACGATGATCTATGTCTGGTTTAACATTGGGATATTAAAATAGAAATGACGTTAGACAGATGATCGGTAGTAAAACTTAGCCAAAATCTCTTGCAGTATGTTCTGCTATTCTTCAATCTGTATTAGCAAAGTTAAAATATGTTATTTTAACCATATATGAATAGGGTTTTTATTTTTTTTTATAATAAAGTTCTATTCAACAGACTTTTGTCCGTGTCTTTTTTATGTTATGTATTTTAATTATTATGTTGATGTTATATAATTCAAGGTTTTCTTGAAGTGGCTTTAATACATAATGAATTGGAAAATTGGAATCGTCTACCTAGATGAAAATTTTTTTTCTCTAATTATGATTATTTTGATGTGAAATATATTTATGTACAACTTCAAAAAGATGTGACATATTTTTAAAGATTTTTTACATCATAATATTTATATGTTTATCTCGTGTTGTTAAATTAAAGAAAGAATAATGATGATGAATAATGCAAGCCGGAAATTGTTTGTCAAAGGACGGCTCACGCTGGTCTAACTGTCTAAGTGGTAGGACGATTGGAACGGATTTCCAATAGGGAAGGGTTTGTTTATGACAATCATTTTTGGCTCTTAAATAAGTTTTTTTTTTTATAAATAACCTTGCATGTTAAATGCTAGATCTAAGTAATTTAAATAAATTTTTCTACTTCTGAAAGTCTGATAAAGTACAAGTCTAGAACACTTTCTTTTAAATATAAAGGCACCATCTTGCACTAAGGAAATAACGGGTTGAGAGCCCTCAGCGCTCACCCACAGTCCGGGCAAAGTTGTTATAGCCATCTGAGGCTAACAACTAAGACACACAAAAAAAAAAACTAAGGAAATAATTCTCGTATTGCGGGGGTGTTTACAAACATGCAATTAACGCAGACACATTACACCCAGACTCAGAACAATACTTCGTGGATCGCACAAAGTAATGTCCTGTGTGGGAATCGAACCCACGGCACTGGCACGGAAGGTCGGTATCTTAACGACTACGCCATCTGTGCAGTCAAGTCTGTCAGTATTATTGTATATAGTATCTATTCTTATAACTTTAAACTTAGCATGCTTACTAAATAGTCACTAATCATCTAGAAGATCTTGAAGATACATTCAAGAAAATATCTAATTTGTATCTATTGTTACAGGGAAATACAGAATAGAGCTGCTATTAGACGGATCATCTATATTCAGATTTCCAGTGGTTCCACTCATCATCATCATCTCAACTCATATAGGTCCCACTGCTGCGCTGAAGCCTCCTCCAAAATATGACAGAGATTGACCTGAAATACCACACTAGTTAGACGGATTGGTATAGGATTTTATTTCAGATTTTCTTTCTCTTGCATAGAGTTATTTGCATTTTATGTCCCTTAATGGACTTTTATAATACTCCCAGATCAAAAAGGTGGGTGGTGAAATGTATTCGCATTTTTATATCCTTAAATGGATTTTTACGACGCCCAAAGAAATATGGGTGGTGTGAACAGTATTCTTACTCCGTCACCACGTGGAAATGACGAGGTTAATTTACCAGATTTATTAATAATGTAGCGGATTTCTTCTGACCACCCATCAATCAATTGACGATACACTATTGTACTCATCATGAAGAGAAATAATGTGAATACCACCACTTTTATCAAGCAAAACGGGTTGAGGTTACTAATTGATTTTACAAGTTACCCAGGAGATTGCTACACTTCCCTGGTATAAGTATTCCCTAATACCTTAGCTATTTTTACGGACAAGTATAGGGTGCTGTTTCCGTGTGGTGACGGAGTAAGAATACAATTCACCAGCCCCTATCTTACCCGTGGGTGATCGTAAGAGACCACTAAGGAATATAAGACGCATATAACATCTATGCAAGAGAAGGAAAATTCGAAACAAAACCCTATACCAACACGTCTGACCAGCACGGTATAGTAGATCAATTGCCCTTCCACTATGGAGGAGGCTCGAGCCCAGTAGTGGGACGTATATGAGCTGGGATAATGCTAGAGTGCTGATACTCGTAAGTTAAAGTAATATTTTTATTTTGGTACATTACTTCAATTTTGATTTATTTTAGTATGTTTTGATTTAATTTGCTTTGTTTCAGATACATTAAGAAACTCACCAAACACAACAACAACTTTAATATCAACTTTGTTTACCGTCAACAAATCGTTACATTAATAATTTTAGCCCACCACCTACTCATTTAAAAATCTCCTTAATAATAAAAAAAATACCATTGTAAATTATACAACCATGACCTGAAACTACATAAAATTCAATAATTATGTCATTATTTAGCCATTGTAATATCTTATTACGAAAGCTCTCCCATCGATTCTAATCTTTATAATGAATTGTCGGTCAGTTTAGAAGTTTAATAAAACACATTTTTATGGTGAATTTTATGGCAAACAGGACCAAAAACCTTATTATGTTAGGTTAATTTATGGTTTAGTTTATAATAATTAAATGGTTCGTATAATATCCCTTCTTTTTTCTTCCGATGTTGGTTCTAAATAAATGTTACTAGTTTTAATGTGCATTTTATTGGGGTGGTTTATGGTGTATTATAAATAATTTGTCATATGAGAAAACATAAAAATGTAAAAATTCATTAACAAATAAGTTATTAATTTGATTTTTATTATATGTTTAGAAATTAACCTCGAATTTTTGAGAGACACAGACCACCGTGAGGTCTCTGAAATGACTTATGGTCATATAATATTTTTAGTCTTATAAAATAAGTCTATATCTCTAAGAAATATGATGTCAACCAACTACTAGACTATCGCAGCAGCATATTATTACTAAATTAGGGACTTAATAGAAGTCATCATCATCATCTTAGCTCATATATGTCCCACTATTTGGTTCGAGCCTCCTCCATAATGGAAGGGAAATTGATCTACTACGCCACGCTGTTTAGACGTGATGGTATAGAGTTTAGTTTCGAGTTTTCCTTGTCTTGCATAGATGTTATATACGCTTTTATATCTCTTAGTCGTCTTTTACGATCTCCCACGGGTAAGATGGAGTGGTGAATTGTATTCTTATTCCGTTACCACACGGAAAGTGTGGTTAGAAAGTCATCTTATATAATATAATATAACCCTTAATAAGAGTATATAATTTGAAATAAAACTGCTTTTACGGATTCTATCGCTTTTGACCCAGATTTATCAGATTTGACCCACAATAATAGTTAAATTTTAATTTAATTAATTTTTAGTAAGATAAAGTAGGCCGCCACTCAAAAATTCAATAATAAAATTAGTATCATGCCTCCTGAGTTTTCTCGCCGGATCTTTCTCAGAGTGGCCGCGTTCCGATCCGGTAGTAGCTGAATACTTTTTGTTAGTTTTGTAAAAATTGTAAAATTGCCACAATAATAATTATCATAAATGAAATACCTTAATAATAACAAATCATAAACAACATAAATTTTTATATATAGAATCATTCTCTTTTTGTACTGGCACTGAATTGTATTAATTTTGTATAAAATGTGGGTCAAAATTTAATATCTTATAGGGTAGATATAAATAAATTTCTGTAATAACAATGACATATTGGACGTAAGACACCTCAGTCCTCCCGTGACCATGATCACTGTAAAGTGTTCGAAACGTCGGGAAATTATAAATCAAATACAAACGCGATAGAATCCGTAAAAGTAGTTTTATTTCAAATGTGTAATACTCGCGTAAACATTAGAAGTCATTAAGAGTATATAACATTAAAAATCTAATTGTTTTTTTTTATTGCTAATGGTGGCAGATGAGCAAGAAGCACACCTGATTGTCAGTGAGAAGAATAGGGCCACCGCCGCTGCCGTTAAGAAAGTGCTCTTCTTAAACATCGTTTAAAGAAGGACATGTCATAGCGATCGGGAAACACAGCAGCAGGTAGTTTATTCCTGATCCTGCATACACGTAAGAGTAAATGATCGCTGAAAAATACATCTGAACCATCACGTTTCCAGGTGATTTATCAATCTTGATTTATTTTAATATATGATGAAGATGATGAAAATCTGTGATATGAATATTAGGTTTTGATGAAAGTAAACATAAAGTAGGTTAATTCAGTTAAAATATTATATTTTTATGACTCTACAATTTAGGGTTTTTTAAAGACCCTGCAATAAAGAAAAATGCATTTATATTGCGGAGGACTTTACAAACATACAATTAACGCAGACAAATTACACCAAGTCTCAGAACAAGACTTTGTGGTTCGTATAAAGTATTGTCTTGCGTAGGAATCGAATCCATGCCACTGGCACGATTAGTATCTTCGCTACTACGCCATCAGTCTACTGTACTGTAGCTAGTATATACATACATATATTGCAATACTTCTTTTTTATTGCTTATGGTGGCAAACGAGAAAACAGCACACCTGATCGTAAATGAGAAAAGAGCATGAAAGCAAAATTAATGCGGTCGAAATGCGATCTCTACGGCAAATCTGTGGAGTTAGGCTGACCGACCGCATTCGCAACGACGACGTAAGAGAGCGAGTAGGTATAAAAGAGAGTATTGGTGTAAAGATGCGAAAGGGAATGCTCCGATGGTTCGGACATGTGGAAAGAATGCCGAACGAACGTCTGGTTAAGAAGATATACAATGCGAAAGTGGAAGGATGTAGGTACCGGGGGAGACCGAGACTCACCTACCTAGACCAGATTGGTCACGTACTGAAAGAAGGTGGAGTCAAGAGTCTCCGAAACCGGCGAGCGTGTATGAAGAGAATTATGAATGTTGAAGAAGCGAGTGAAGTATGCAAGGATAGAGTTCTCTGGCACTCTGTTCTCTCGGCCTACCCTGCAAGGGATATGACGTGATTATATTTATGTATGTGTCTATGATCGTAAATGTTATTGCCGTCCATGGTCCTTTGCAATACCAAAGGTGTGGCTAGGCCACTGCCTACCACCAATATAAACCCCAAACCCACCCAATTGGACTCCCGGCTCTCTCGCTCACCGAACGAAGCTCAGTAGCTTATTGCCATTACTGAGACGTCGATGAGCATTTAATATGCTTGATTATTTATAAAATCTTGATTACGAGCAATAAATGATGTTGATGTAAGTGATAGCACGATTGGAACGGATTTCTGTGTGTGGGTTCGAATCCCATATGTGACAATCATTTTTCTCTCGTAATCAAGTTTTTATACACAAGTAATTACAATAGCAGAAAAAAAATCAAACAAGCCAACTAAAATATTTCGCCAACCGTTTGACGAACACGGTGAGGTCCCAATATGGAGGCAGCTCGAACTAACAGTACATACAGGTGATATATGACTATGAGTCAAAATAACGTAAATATATTTTATTTTAAGTAATCATATAAAAATTTGTTCTTGTTTATTGACCTTTTCAATTCTATAAACAAGATGATAAATATATTGAATAGTAATTACAAACTAGCACCTGTACCTATTTTAACTAAATTTTAGATTAATTGCTAATCGTAACATTAATTTATCTATCAAATAAATTATTTTTTATGGTAATTTAGAATTAATTAAATTTCTCTATTTATAGCGCTTAAGATATAAATGTCACTCCAATAGTGGTTTATATGTATTTTTATGTCCAACCAAATTTTCCAGGGGATCTGTTTACTGCGCCCGTTTCGAATTATAATAAAGCTACTTAATCATCATTCTCCTGCACTAGTCCCAATTACTTGGGGTCGACGCAATATGTACGAATACATAACACAAAAGTTATTGGCAATAGTTTTATGGCCTGCTGCCTGCCTGACGTCAACCCTCCTTGGGAATGTAATTATTGAACGAACGTGGAGTTGACCCAGATCTATAAAAATTCTCAGTCGTCTTTTACGACATCAACGAGCAAAGTGAGAGTTGGTAGTATTTGTAGCCGCTACCACACAGCAATGATAAAGCTAATTAATATGAAGAAATTAGTTATTATTCTATAAGTTATGAAGAAAATTGTACAAGACATATTTTATTCACATTCTTAAACTTATACATTCTCAGGGACGTCAAGGATTTGGTACCAGTCACCAACTCAATGTCGATAGGAAAGGAATATTGTTGATAATGGGGCCACGCTGCCCTTTCGACGCCCTGGATGAAACGGACACCATGTCTGCAGACCTTAGCAGGCCAAAAAAAAGCTTATAAATTTGACTGCAAGCCTTTATATTCATCATTATCATCGTTCAGCCTTTTATCATTTACTGCTGGAAATAAGCCTTCTTCAAACATTTCTGTTTTTTTTTTCTTCAGTACGCTTTAGTATTTTCTTTAAAAATAAATACATTATGAAAAAGAAACTGCACACATATATATATATATACAGGGTGGAAATGGACCGCTCCCAAAAATAAAGACAGGTGACTGTTTTTTTTTTTTTTTTTTTTAAATGCGGTGGACTATGGACGTGGTTGCGCTCCGCCAAATCGGTCCGGGGCGACGGAAGAGGCGGCGCGCAACCCCATAGACCCACCCTGCAAACACCTCTCTTCGCCGTGCGAGCGGGCCACCGGTACCCGATCTTTGTCATCGGTGGCCCGCCCGGCGGTTTACCCTCGCGGGTTCCTCTTACTAGTCCTACTTGTAATGGTAATCTAGAAAAAAAAACTCGATTCAAATGACAATATATTTTTTTACAATTATTTTTTAGTGTTACAAGTAGGACTAGTAGCGTCACCTGTCTTTCTTTTCGGGAGCGGTCCACTTAAATCCTGTATAGTACAGAACTGTAATGCCTAGTGTCTCTCTTTGAACGATTTACAATTAACTATTCCCAATCTGGATGTTATTTGAGGCCATTATCTTAACTTGGTGGTGTGAAGTCCAAACACAAAGATTTAATCCCCTATCACAAGACAGTCTTTAAAAAAATAGGCTTTACACAAATAAATAATGACTTATATAAAATTTAGACACGAATTTGTTCTTTTAAATGTATTAAAAGGTACGTTGCAATAGTCCACTATTCATTCGGCAGGAAATGACAGAACAATCAAAGTTAATTACATTTCCACCATTACGATGTAACTCGATATTATTTAATCACCATATCGTTATAAATACATCTAATTATACGAGTTATAAACTTACAAGACACAATAAAATGTAAATGAACCAGATGCTTGTAACAAAATTGATGTATTTTAACACTGCAAACCCCTAATTTAGGTGTCGTTGTCTTAACAAACTGTTAATAGGTTTTTTTTTTTATATCAAGGTGAAAATTAAGCCTAAATTAAATACAACTTGAGGAACCATTTTATCATTTCTATTTGAATATTTCTTTTTTGGAGTTTACTCCTTAAGAATCGATTTTCATATAAGGCGCCCGGTATGAGAAAAATTTGAGGAGTAAAATCTAGTGATCGAATGACCTCGTTACGTTTTTGGTGCGCAACCTATTCTGCGCACCTTTCACTTTCTGACGTGAGATAATACTTCACTGAATAGTTTTAATAAATGTAAATAAAAATATATAGTTATATTATTTTTAGTGAAATGAGCTTTTTTTGCGCCTGTTTTGATAATCGTACTTAAGGAGTAAACTCCAGTCGTGCGTCGGAGCTGACACACACACATTTTTTTTAGTACAGTCTTTTTTATTCGTGTGACAAAGGCATCGATCTTGTACCCCCACTAATGCAGAGGTCCATGAGCGCTAATTATAATTAACTATGAGCTGGGCTGCTTGAAAATTACATCAAGAATGTGATACCATTTTGGATCATACATAAAATTATCCTGCGTAAGACTTGAACGCGCGATAAGTACCGATATGAAAAATACCAATTTAGAACAATTCAAATTCAAAACCATTCAGATATTGTCCCTCCCTAGAAGGTAGAGAAGTAAAGAGTTCATGTACCACCGTACAGGAACTCTTCTAGGGTGACACGCTCCACCGCCCGCGTATTGGGCGGTGCAGGCGCAAGTACTGTGCCTAATGCTACCTTAGCTGAATAAGTATGTTGCTGGATTGAAGATTAGTCCGCCACTAGTAGTGATGTCACGTGGGTGCGACGCCCTAACGACGAAAGCTACTGGTGCGTCGACTGGAGACGGTACCCGAAAAGATTCCCGCCAGAATGGTCACCGGCGAAAGCGATCCTAATCCGAGCCACAGCCCGTTCGAAGGTGTTGAGAGGTACTTATAGGGCGAGTTATAGGGTCGTGCGTCATTTCTTCTGTCGCCCCCGATGGATTGAGCGGAGTATGCCTAAACCATAGCCAATCGCCAAAAAAAAAATTATAGTAGTAGGACCACGCTATTGACAGTTTTTTGTCTACAGCCGCGGGCCGGTCCGTCCGGGGTAGTACCACACTCTCGCAAAAGATCGATGTCTGAGTAATAGCGATTTGCTATTGCGCTTCGTTCGGTGAGTGAGAGAACCGGAAGTCTAACTGGGTGGGTTCTTGGTTTGTATTGCAAAGGTCCATGGGCGGCAGTGACACTTATCATCTGATATGCTGCTTGCTCGTTTGCCACCATAAGCAATAGAAAAAAACCTGAAAAATTAACAATAAATAATTTTTTTTTTTTTTTTATTGCTTATGGCGGCAAACGAGCAGACAGCACACCTGATGGTAAGTGTCACTGCCGCCCATGGACCTTTGCCAATGGTATAGCTAGGCCACTGCCTACCAATACAACCCTGAACCCACCCCAGTTAGGCTTCCGGCTCTCTCGCTCACCGAATGAAGCGCAATAGCACATTGCTATTACTCAGACGTCGATCTTCTGCGAGAGTGTGGTACTACCCCGGACGGACCGGCCCGCGGCTGTAGACAGAGAACTGTCCACAGCGTGGTCCTACCACAAATACTATTAAAATTCTTTCTTTTCATCTCATAGTCTCTCACTTTTAGGTATTATCTACCACCATAATGAGAGGGAAATTGACCAACTATACCCATCCAGGTATTCCAGGTCCAGGCCTATTCAGACCTGATATACTACATACCACATTAATAGTGTGTTGACATAGAATTTTACATTAAGTTTTCGTCTATGAAGTTAACATCTGTTAAACTATATACAATAAGTATTTTAATCAGCATACAGTAGGTAATCCTTTATTTGTATTTTACCACATCTACTATCAAGAATGGGGATGTTGAATTGTATTCTTAATCCGTCACCACACGGATTTTTTTTTTATCTATACCTACCATAATATAAATTTAGATCAACCACATATCAACATAATTATCATCATCTTGCTGTTATCCCAATTACTTGTGGTCGACGCAATATGTCCTCTTCCTCCATACAGTCCTATCAGACGTCATCTCTGCAGTCACTCCCTGTCTATCCATGTCATGCCTCACGCAGTCCATCCATCTTTTCTTTGGTCGTCCTTTACCCTAAAGGCTTCAACATTTTATTTAAAACTTTCATCCCACCTTAACACAGGTCCATAACATATCAGCGGTTCACTCCTTAACTTTCCGTCACTGGCGCAACTATCAAACTTCCTTTAATATTTTGATTTCAACAATCGAGCTTGGGACGGATTTCCAATAGGTGTGGGTTCGAATCTCACTTGTGACATCATTTTTCGCTCGTAATCGGGTTATTTTATAAATAATTAAGCATATTAAATGCTAAATTTCATTAATTCCCTTTAATATGTCAACCACATACCTACGTAATGTTAAAACAGTTACAAGCAACACTATATAGATAGAAATAATAATATATATCGTTAATTAAAATAGAACAATTGTCATCTTATAAATAACGTTATCATTTTAGTTGACCATGTGTTTAACCATTCACCGGCCCTCATAACAACAAAATAACCAAAAATATAAAAAAAAAATTAAGGGGCAAAATCGTTGAATTGGCGCTTTCACTCTGCATATATTAACATAATAAGTACTTATAAATATTTATACACAAAAAACTATGTAATTAATGGCTAACACGATCCTGTTTTTTGAGTTAAATGTATGGAATATCTAGTGACTGTTATCATTGATTGGTGATCTTTTTGGGGTCCGCCGCTCGTAAAAACGATTCGACTTCTCTCTCTTTTTTTTTTAAACTGGTATACTTTATTATGATTAGTTTGAATTACTTGTTTTATTGTAATTAACTTTATAAGACGACAATCTTTGTAAAGTAATTATTGTATGTATACGTTCTTGATATTTATTATTTTATTTAAAATTTGTTTGAAATAAAACTACTTTTACGGATTCTATCGCGTTTATATTTGGAAAAGGGAAAAGGAAAAATATTAAGGAAAAGGGTTGATACCCTTTTCCTTAGTTGAAACATTCTTGGCAATATTTTTTTTTACTCTGGTTAAGTATACCGATTATATTTCGACGTCCCAGTAGCAAAGCGCGAGGACTTGAATTATTGAGGACGGCATCCCTGCCGCTAACTGTTTAATCCCTGGTCCAATCAATTACAGCCTCGGTTCTAAATAGATACTAGTATTACACATACATACATACATACATATCATCACGCCATATCCCTTGCAGGGTAGGCAGAGAGAACAGAGTGCCAGAGAACTCTATCTCTGCATACTTCACTCGCTTCCTCAACATTCATAATTCTCTTCATACACGCTCGCCGGTTTCGGAGACTCTTGACTCCACCTTCCTTCAGTACATGACCGATCTGGTCTAGGTAGGTTAGTCTCGGTCTCCCTCGGTACCTACATCCTTCCACTTTCGCATTGTATATCTTCTTAACCAGGCGTTCGTTCGGCATTCTTTCCACATGTCCGAACCATCGGAGCATTCCCTTTCGCATCTTTACACCAATACTCTCTTTCATACCTACTCGCTCTCTTACGTCGTCGTTACGAATGCGGTCGGTCAGCCTAACTCCACAGATTTTCCGCAGAGATCGCATTTCGACCGCATTAATTTTACTATCATACTCTTTTCTGCATACCCAACTCTCGCTTCCATACAGTAATGTTGGGACAAGCACTGCGTTATGTATTGCTACACGTGCCTTCTGGCTGAGGTGGTGGCTGCCGAAAAGTTGCCCCAACGCTCCGTTCACTCTATTTCCCGCATTCACTCTTCGCTCTATATCAGTGGTGTACCTTCCATCTCGGTTAAATCCACATCCAAGATATACAAATTCATCCACTTGCTCTAGTACATCATTACCTATCGTTACTCTTACATCTGTTCTGGTTTTATCTCTTTCAAAGACCATTATTTTGGTTTTGCTCACATTCACGCGTAGACCCCTTTTCTTACAATCTTCTGTCATTGTGTCGACTAGGGTCTGCAGGTCAGTCGCTGACTGTGCCAGCAGGACTGCATCATCTGCATAAAGCAGAGCAGTGACCACTAAGTCGCCCATCTGGACTCCCACATTCATATCGTTCAACCTTTGGAGACATTTATCCAGATATATGATAAACAGTCTGGCTGACAGAACGCACCCCTGCTTAACGCCGATATTGACGTCAAACCAAGGCGACATGCCATCATCCAGCCGCACACAGGCTCTACAGCCCATGTAACTGGACTGCACAGCCTGTAGCAGTTTACCGTTAATACCATACTCCGGTAAAATGTCCCAAAGTTCCTTTCGTACAACCGTGTCAAATGCTCTCTCCAGATCCACAAAACTGCAGAAAACCCTCTGACCTAGAGCCAGATGCTTGTCCACAATGTTGCGCAGAGAGAACACTTGATCCATGCATCCCCTTCCACTCCTGAAACCTCCTTGTGTCTCACACAGTAAACCATCGGTATTCCTAGCTCATTATAATTTTCAGGGCCACTGAAGACAAAGATCGGGTACCGGTGGCCGCTCGCACGGCAAAGAGTGGTTCTATGGTGTCACGCACTGCCTCTGCCGTCACCCCCAAAAAACAACCATTATAATTTAAGCGCGAGTTTAGAATGTTTTCTTCCTCTTACATGGAAAAGAGAAGAAAAATTCGTGCTATATTCCTGAAGATCAAACAACATAGTGACGGACTAATTACACAGTACGTCACCAATTACTTTGCTATGGGAGTTATAAAATCATACTGAGAATTAGTGGTGATTAGTTAGCAGTATTTCCCCTGGTGATCAGTCAGCAGCATGTCTTTAGTAAACTTAGTGGTAGGACCACGCTGTCTACAATTCACTGTCTACAGCCGCAAAACCGGTCCGCCGGGAGGAGTACGACACTCTCGCATCGACGTCTGAGTAATGGCAATATGCTATTGCGCTTAGGCGCAGCGAGAAAGCCGGAAGCCCAACTGGGGTGGGTTCCAAATCCAACAAACAACAAACTCCAAAGTTTGTATTGGTAGGCAGCGGCCTAGCTATACTCTTGGTATGCAAAGGTCCATGGGCGGCAGTCACATTTACCGTCAAGTATACTGTTTACTTGTTTGCTACCACAAGCAATAAAAAAATACTCAAAACGCCAAATACGATCAACGGTCCGCATGCTTTGTACTGCTGGGCAATAGTAGCGCAAGTGTGAATGGCATCATTCTCCTACTCTTTTCCCAATTACTTGGAGTCAATACAATATGTAGTCTTCTTTCATAGTACATATTGTAAAAGTTATTGCCAATAGTTTTATGTCCCGTATGTTACCCATGTGGCGACGAGAATAGAATACATAGGTCGTCACGGGGCTATCTCTTAAACTTAATAACATCTACCGCGATCACCAATTCGCTCGTCAAGTGTGGTGATTATGGCATTACTACCCCCCAAAACAAATATGGGGGAGGCCTATGTCCAACAGTGGACGTTTACGGGCTGATGGATGGATGGAATAGTTTTATGACCGGCCGTCTCCCAGACCGCAACCCTCCTTGGGAATTGTAATTGTTAAGCAAACGGCATCAGCTGGAGTTAGCCCAGGTCGTTATAAGGCTCTTAGTCGCCTTTTACGATATCCACGAGCAAAGTAAGGGTTGGTAGTATTCTTAGCAGCTACCACACAGCTTATCTTAACTACACCATATGTGCACTCAAAATGGCAAGCAACGATCTATATTGTACGTGGTAATTGCTACTCAATGGACTTTAGCCCTAGCCGCTACCACACAGCATCATTCATCATATTGGTAGGCAAATGTATGTAGTAAACGTCGATTGGCTAAGGAAGAGAAGTTGGAATGACTGAAGGCCTACCTGCCGTCAGACTTCTTTTGGTAACGCCATCGTTAATTAAACAGTAGTAAATGTAATTGAAACAATTTACTGTAGATCTTCTAGTCGGCTTTCATAACATCCATTTGGATAATTATTGGATGATTTTTTTTTTCTTTTTATGAAAGAGAGTATTGGTGTAAAGATGCGAAAGGGAATGCTCCGATGGTTCGGACATGTGGAAAGAATGCCGAACGAACGTCTGGTTAAGAAGATATACAATGCGAAAGTGGAAGGATGTAGGTACCGAGGGAGACCGAGACTAACCTACCTAGACCAGATCGGTCATGTACTGAAGGAAGGTGGAGTCAAGAGTCTCCGAAACCGGCGAGCGTGTATGAAAAGAATTATGAATGTTGAGGAAGCGAGTGAAGTATGCAAAGATAGAGTTCTCTGGAACTCTGTTCTCTCTGCCTATCCTGCAAGGGATATGGCGTGATGATATGTATGTATGTATTTTTTTTTCCGGTGTGGTGACAGAAGAAGAATACTATCCATCTTCTCTTGCCCGTGGATGTCGTAAAAGATGATTAAAAGGACAATATGTAGATAACATGATGCATGATTTTTTTTTTCAATACACTAATAAATCAATCATCATTATCCTGTCCTATCCCGATATTTGAATACGCAACATTATACTTGACGTGGACGCATTATCTTTTTTTTTCAACGTACCTATAAATCTATGGCAAAAGTTCGGTGAACCCTGCTTGGGAATGTAAGTATTAACCAGATGTCATTAGATAGGGTTAGCCCAGATAAATGCTAAGCTCTTAGTCGTCGTTTACAACACCTACTAGCAATATAACAGTTGATATTTATTGTAGCATTCTTCATATAAACTAAATCACTATATTAAAATCATAGTGACTGAATCAAATGATGTGCTTTTTTTTTGTAACTCGAAAACTAAATGCAACGAGCTGTAACCACTAAATTTGAATCATCAAAACAATCTACTCTACCTTAAACACAAGGCTGCCAAAACTATTTAGATATATAAATCAACATTTTGTTAGCAAGGTTTCAACTATGTCGAGATATCGAGTGAATAATTTAAATATAAAGATAATATTGTTACGGTCAAACCTTTTAAACTCATAAACAATGGCATGTGTTAAACAATTGGTTTAAAAAACACTATTGTTTTAATTTATATTTGGACTAAGTAAACGTTATAAAAGCGATAAGATTAAGCGGTACTTTAAATATTTGATAAAATCACTAGATTCTTCCATGTGTAAAATACATTAAACAATATGAAATTCTAATGACCTCTGATGTTTACGCGAGTAGGTATTTAAAATATTTGAAATGAAATTATTTTTACGGATTTTTATTGAGTTTGTATTTGATTTTTAATTTCCGGACGTTTCGAATAGTTTACAAGCGTTCAAGGTCACGGGTGGATTGTAGTACTTCAAACACTACAACATTCATTATATAACATACGAGGTGCAAAAAGAAGAGGTGTGGATACATTGTATTTTTACTTCGTCACTACACAGATCTTGAACTTTTAAAGTCATTAATTAATTCTATAAAATGTCAGTTAATTAATTAATTTATTTTTATTTGATCATTATTATTTTTTACGCTTATTACCTATAAATACCCGATTACGAAACGAAAAATGATGTCACAAGCGGGGTTCGAACCCTTATTATTTTTATTACCTATTATTTTATATTATTATTACCTATTCCATTATAACTTTTTATTTAATTTCTTTGTCTAAATATTATTTCAAGTAACAAGCAAGACATAAATTTAATAGCTATAAAACTACATCGGGCATTTGTACATTCAAATATATAGTTTTCAAAACCGTTTCATTATTGACGAAGAAATCTGTCAACATTTAAAAAAAAACAAGTATAGATGACTCAAACTTATAAACATTTTCCTTTTTTTTTTAATGTCGATTATTATAAATGATCAGAGATCTACAATCATAGTCCACTTTTAGTTATACGGAATTTATAATTATAAAGGGTACATCTTCAAGTTGCCCTCAAAAAGTTTCTGTTCACGAGTGTGAAACCAAAGAAGATCTTCTTTTGTTTCGGCCATCAATTATTAATAAAAAAAAATGTTTGATTATGCTCTTAGATTTTAAGACATTGTATCTATAATAAGTCAAACATCATAAGCAAAGTAATGTCTACACTTTAAATATTTTTCTTAATGACAACGTAGAGCAACCTTATATACACTAGTTTTAGAACTTACTCCGCATTACATTATATAAAATGTCATCAAAAATATTTAATATAATAAAACACTACATGATATTATCATATGACCGCTAAAAGTCTCAAGAGAGCTGTTGTACCTAGTTAAAATTAAATTATACAAATAAGCATTTTAATATTTGCGATAATTCGTTAAAACAAATTTCTTTTAATAAAATAGTAATAATAAATCGTTGGATATTTAGAAAAGTGACATTAATCAAAATTGCCAAATTCTACAGTGATACACACATTTAAAGTTTTTTTTCAACAAACAAATGTGCGGCTTAACGTAGAATAACACTTTTGATAGCATAGTTTATGACATTTAATTTGATGATTTATATTTTTTATTATTAAAATACAAATTATAACAAAACGTTATATTAAATATAACATTATAACAACATTTTTGAGAAAATCAATTTTCTATTTAACCTACAAAATATTAGAATGTTTTTACAAAAACAATTTGTATCTCAAATCATTTCATTATCTTTCTCTAAATGACCAGTCAAATACAACAAACAAAAATATTTGTATTTACACACCTTACCAGTGACCATATAAATAACAACCACTTAAATTCATAAACACTATACTTATCTTTTATTTTTACAAAGAAATATAACTCAAAGAATGTCTACACGTTATGCCAATTGACCAACGATCCACATACCAAAACTTTTTTTCTAAAAGCATTTAAGTTTACACCTTACGCTAAAATATTTAAATCGATTCAGCTCAATTACCTCTAAAAATGTTTATTCCGTTTCGAAATAACCGTTCTTTTTTTTCAAATTATATACGTATAATTAGTGACGAGGATAATTCACTACGTCACTAGTTACGCTAATGACAGTGACAGTTGACAAGTGACAGTCTAATGTGACAGATAAATGGTATGTTGATTGTTAAAGGAGTTTTGAAAGTAAAAGAGTTCGCCTTTATTATTTGTGGTTACATTGCTTGTTTAGTGTTGATGTTAACTTTGATTAGGGATGTGTTTATAAATATAAACCTTTATTTGTGGCAGCCATTTTGTAAAAAAATAATAATAACTAAGAGTTAGGTTAGGTTAGGCTCTTTTGTTATTTTTAAAGATTCTTTGTATTTATTTTTATTAGATATTATTTAAAACGCATATAGTAGTAACAACGTAGTTTGACTTCTATGTTCAACTTTTCTTTGTACAATCTAAGAATGTTTTTTTTTGAGTCTGAATAAAAATTACTTGTATTTGTTAAGAAGGAAGTATCTATGGATGATACTTACAGTAGTTGTGTTTTTATCGTAAGAAAAGAGACGCAAGCAGATAACTCGAAATAAAAACATATATCCCACCACCCAGCGTGATATAGTCCCTAAATGAATGTTCCTCCGATTGTGTAGACAGCCGGAGCGATTTGCCAACATTTACAGACATTTCTCGGCTTTTTTTGTTGTAATATTATAGCTTAAAATCTTTCTGAATATCTAAGCTAAAAAAAAAATGGGGTAAAATACCCCATTTTTTTTTTTTGAATCCAAGTCGAATTCAGTTAACAAACTTTAGCTTTATAATAGTCCTAGCTGAGTTAACAGCCGCTGTTGCGTAAATATTACAAAAAAAATCCTATATGGCTCCACTTCTTCATCTCAGCTCATATACATCATGCGTCTATCACAATGAGCAAGGAAAATAACCTACTATACTACACTGATCAGACTCTTTAGTATTTTTTTTTTTTGGCGGCTGGCTACGGTACGTCAAACCCCGCTATTCCGTCCGGGGCGACAGGAAAAGCGGCGCAAGACCCCGTAGACCCACCCTACAATATACCTCTCGACGCCGTGCGGGTGGGTCACTGGTATGCGGTCTTTTTCTTCAGTGACCTAGCCGGTGGTCTACCCTCACGGGTATCCTCGCTGTATAATGTCGACGCCCGGACAGTTTGCACCGTCGGGGCGTCGTCCTCACGCGGTGGCCTCGCTTCCAGTGCGACGACTCTTTAGTATAGGGTTTTATCGAAATCAATACAGCAGTTTAAAAAGACACACATACGTAGAGAAGAATTATATACTTGCTATGTGGTAAGTAGCTACGAATACTACCAACCCTTACTTTGCTAATGGATACCGTAAAAGACGATTAAGAGCTCGACCTGGAGTAACTACACCTGGTGCCCTCTGGTCAACAATTACATTATAGTGAAATAATATGTCACCGCATACCTATTATTATCATACTTTCATTAAAAAAACCGTTTAACATCTGTTATAGATTTATATTATTAGGATTCCGGATAGATGGTACTAGGTCATACGGTTAGAACCAATATTAGTAATAATAGTTTCACATTCAAACCACTAGGTGGCATCAGCTAACCTTATGCCATAAATCAATTATTCAATTGAATTAATATTCGTGTAGATATTTATGTGTAGAAAACGAACGGAATAGTACATAATGTCTTTATCATGTTGTTGTTTTATAAAGTACAGAGTTCCATCGCCAAGTGAAAATCATGGTAACATTTGTTTATGGTCCGGTGTTATCTATGCTTGGTGGATCATTGGCCAATAGGGGCCTTTCATTTTAAAATAGCTTCGGCCATTTTCTACGCCGTGAGACTCGGCGCGTTATGTGATAAACTGAGCCCTTTCCGAAACCCGACAGCCAGCGAGACCGGACCTACGAGGTAGGACTACGGGGGAGCCTGCGTGCCAGGCGGGTGTGGCTCGCCACCCTTTGCTTCTCTTCTTCTTCTCCGTGGCGGCGTCGTTATGGGATATTCCGCTACGTTGCTTTTCGCATTACGTTAGTGACCCGTCCGAAGTGATTTCGTGCCTGGTGAGTCTTTTAGAACTTTTATTCCCCTGACCATTGCCACGTCTCGGGTCAGCTTCGCTGGAGAATTATGTGAGCTATCGCCCTAGCTTATTGCCGACATCCAACCGCTTTCGCGCATGAATGTGCATATTGGACTACCTACCAATTTGATTGTGACAGCGTACTTATCCGCTTGTTTAATCTTCGTTCGTAATAAACGTATTATGTGCAGTGAACTTTCTCTCGCAAAATGAATTACTAGTGAATGTGGCAATTATAGCCACATGTGATGTGCAATGTAATTAGCGACTTATAGACTTATATATATTATTAAATACATACATACATACATATCATCACGCCATATCCCTTGCAGGGTAGGCAGAGAGAACAGAGTGCCAGAGAACTCTATCCTTGCATACTTCACTCGCTTCCTCAACATTCATAATTCTCTTCATACACGCTCGCCGGTTTCGGAGACTCTTGACTCCACCTTACTTCAGTACATGACCGATCTGGTCTAGGTAGGTTAGTCTCGGTTTCTCCCGGTACCTACATCCTTCTACTTTCGCATTGTATATCTTCTTAACCAGACGTTCGTTCGGCATTCTTTCCACATGTCCGAACCATCGGAGCATTCCCTTTCGCATCTTTACACCAATACTCTCTTTCATACCTACTCGCTCTCTTACGTCGTCATTACGAATGCGGTCGGTCAGCCTCGCTCTACAGATTTTATTATTAAATAAGTAGCCATAAGTAGTCATGGGTTGTTGTAATAGTACCCTAGGCATCATCCCAATACGGATGATGCAATTTGCCATGTACTTCTCAATTAATATACGATAAAAATGTAACTAGCATTTTCATTTGTGTATTCTTGTAACCCTCCTTTCACAGGCGACATTTTTTTATGGGTGCAATAGATACTTCCGCAAGAGGTCCTTGAGCCAATAGTTCGATGCTAAATGCCAGACAATTACAGGCGGTATAAATTGTATCCTTAATTCTCTGTAGCAGTTACCATTTCTATTATACATATTCACACAACAATATCTATACGCTACAACATTCTCAAGATGGATTGCCGTCAGACAAGCGGCTGGTCATAAACCTATTGCCAATAACTTTTGCAATATCTACGATGAAAGAGAAGTACAAATTGCATCCACCCAAGTAATTGGGATAAGAGCAGGATAATAATAATGATGATGTATAGAAGAATTATATATAAAAAAATATATGTAGATTATTCTGCTATGTAAAATGTTACTACGTATGTATTCAAAACAATCTCCCTACCACAGTGTTCCCCACCTTACAAATGTTCTACATAAGATACGAACGTTTAAAAATATTTATCGTACCACTTAAATCTAAGTCACTGATGCATCATATACATATGTGTAAAATTATGATCGTTCACAGTTCGTACTTTCGAAATAATTGTAGTAGAGAATAAATAAAGTATTTTATCCAATGACGATGCAAAGGGTTTTAAATTTGACTTTGAACCTTTTTTTAAATATTACGAGTATCTAAATTGTAAATTGTGGCGTAACTAATTGGTCTGTGTGGTTTCATTTTTAATAATGCCCGTACTTACTAGTTTTAGGGAATTAAATTCTATGTGAGTTTTTATTGGGTTGGAAATTGGTGATTATTTTTTTTCTTTATAGTTATATACACGAATTTGCTTGCGACTACGTCTACGTAAAATGCAACTTTCCTAAAATAAAACTATTATCTCAATATATTTTAGCTATAAATAAATTGTTTAGAGTAACGAAAAAAATACTTAACACAGGCAATAGTAGTCTGATTTACTTGCCACAATCAACTAGAAAAGAGGAAAATCGTATCATATTCAAACATTAACAACAAATTTCACATGTAGAGTTTAAATAAACAAGGAGAAAATATGAATTATATTACAGAGAATGACAATTTTTTTTGTTGTATCCAGGATTTGAATTCAGGCCCTCTCGATTACACTAACATTGTTCACGTTCCAACTATACTGAATAATTATATTTTTGAAAATAGTTTTATCTTATCTTCGATAGATGGTGTTGGAATCAAATTAGATCACACTATAGCTTCGTGTAACCGAGAAGTCAAATACCTCATCAGAACTTTTGTGAAATATGGACGGGTTGACAGCCCTCAGCACTCACCCACAGTCCGGGTAAAGTTGTCATAGCCATCTGAGGCTAACAACTAGGAAACACAAAAAAAAATTGTGAACTATACCAGCACAAAATATACTAGCAAATCAAAACACAATTGGGGTTTTATTTACCCTATTGGTGTTCCCACTAGTTCAACTTACTACCACTTTCAGTAATAAAGAAAAATAATTATACCACTAGCTGAAGGAGTCAAGAGCGGTAATTAATGATTTAAATTGATGCCGTCCATCTTCTATGGAGTTATTATACTACAGTAAGAAACAACGTGAATAGGCAGAGAAGAAATTATATGATGATATCGCTGATGATATACCTGGGAAGGTGCGGGCATAAATATACGTGCTTAATCCCGCCCTATTCAAAGCATAACTACAGTAAATTCATTAGTTTCAACAAAGGCGTTTAATTACAGGCTCATAATTTCAAACGCCTCAAAGTATCTGACTCAAAAAAGTCTATGATCACATCAATGACTAATTTTGCAGTATATATGCCAAAATTTAAGATATAATTTTATTGTCTAAATTCTAGTTAAGTGCAGATATGCTGGTCAAAAGAATTGACACAAGGATTTCCAAATTTTCTTTCGTCGTAGCGATGTTCTCTGCTTATATTACTTGAGTGATTCGTGTAATACCAGTAGGGAAGGAGAGTAGAGATCATTTTACATTGACAGACAAAGTTTATTGTTATTAGGTTGTACATTGTCATTATTCGGCTGTTGGCGTTCATCTATTGGACTAATTTTTCCTCTAATTAGGTGATAGTGCTATAGCCGCCACTTTTAGCAAATGGGTTGGTGATCATTACGAGAGAACTATTGCCCACTTTCCTGGCGACATGTTTAGCCGATTTTTACAAATCCCACATTCAAATAAAGTGGGACGATAATTTTTCCGTGTGGTGATAGAGTAATAATACATTTCACCACCCCATATCTTACCTGTGGGTGATCGCAAGAGACGACTAAGGGATATAAAACGCATATAACATCTATGCAAAAGGAAGGAAAGCTAGAAACAAAGCTCTATACCAACATGTTTGACCAGCATGGTATAGTAGGTCAATTTCCCTCCTATTAGGAGGAGGCTCAAGCCCAACAGTGGGACATATATGAACTGTGATGACGATGGGACGCTAATTATAATATTACCCCTTCGCCGATTTTTAAAGTAATTTTATTTGAAATAAGTATTTTTAAATATTATTTTCGTTCTTGCAACATTGTTATATCAATTGTAAGCGGTTGTCGTGATGTAATAACGTTAATAAATTTAAATGCAGTACCTACGTATGGCGGGCGATGGCCGATATTCGATGTAATAAACTCTTTTTAATGACTTCGAGCACCTGCACGATTATGTCCCCAAGACTGACCACTTTTATGACGAAAGTGCGGGGAAAGTTAAAAAAATAAACTTGACTTTTTTTTTTATTATTTGAGGGTCGTACACTAAAGTTTTGATGGGTTCGTAAATTATTTTATTTAACTTGGATTATTATTTAAATTTTTAGAATTGGTTGATGGTTCAATTACGGGCTAAAGGGCTTGTTAATTGAAAATACCGACTCTTGCTAATGTGAGGATTGAATCTTGGTTACAAATCATCGTTCGAACATATATCTATATATAGAAAAGAAAGTTGTGTTAGTTACAACACTTATAACTCGAGAACGGCTGCGCCAATTTTCATGATTTTTATGTTTTTGAGTTTGTTGTCGTCGGGAATAGGATATAGGATATTAAAATATGATAATAAAAAACAAAAAAATATATTAAAAAAACATCAATTCTAAACGTTCATTTGTTGATGATGTAACCAATGGAACTGACAGCTCACGTCATTACGTGGTCTAATGGTTTGTTTGGAAAATACCGCGAAAAGTTAAAATTATAATTTGTAAAATTCAAAAGTGCACGCCTCATAATTTTTATATTATTTATCATTTACTATTAGTCAATGCTATTCACGATAAATATATATATATGTACGATAAATAAAGCGCCTTAATTATTTCACTGAGCAAGATCTGGTACTAATATGTATTAAATAAGATTGCACTAAAAAAAAAAACAAAAAATATGTGTGCGTATAAAGTACATACACATATCAGAACTGACACTTTGGCTAACTACTCTCTCCCTCTCTCTCTCCCTTTCGCCACTCTGCCTCTCTCCCTCTCTCCTTCTCCCGCCCCCCCTCTCTCTCTGCTTCTCTTCTCTCTACCTTCGTGCGCTTATATTCTCAACTCATATATGTCCCACTATCGGGCTTGCGCCTCCACCATAATATGAGGGAAATTGACCTACTATACCACGCTGGTCAGACATGTTGGTATAGGGTTTTGTTTCAAGTTTTCCTTCTCTTACAAAGATGTTATATGCGTTTTATATCCCTTACCTTAGTCGTCTCTTACGATCACCCACGGTTAAGATAGGGGGTGGCGAATTGTATTCTTACTCCGTCACCACACGGATAACCCTCCCATGCACTTTACACTTCAAAATAAATATGGCGCGTAACAGAAAAATGTTACATTATAAAATTTCTCCCATACGTCGATAAAAAGTTTCACTTCGAAAAGTTAGAGAAACAAAAAAAAAATACAATAGTTTTAAGATACTGAAATTAACAGACATGTGACAATTTTTCATTACCTATTTTATTTATCATTTACTATTAGTCAATGGCATAAATGAAAAAAAAAATTTCGTGCCATTCTCGACGCAGTACTAAACATAGCTGTTCGTTTACAATAGGCTGTATGGGATCTATTTCCTTTGCCTGTCTGAATGGACGAACAAAAAAATGTAAACGAAACCAATTTTCATAAGATATACATACATTAATTACTAAGCAGATTAGTTTTTTATTAATTGCAATTAAACGACAAAGAATTACCAAGCTATTTTCGAAAGGAAACCTCGCGTTACGATTATGAAGCTCTTAAAAAAAGAAATATTTTGATACATTAATTTTTACGGTCGTATTCTTGCCAGATCCAGAATATTTTATCCGACGTCTTCGAATATTTTTTTTAATCAACTATTTTCTTACTTTAAACAAAATAATTGCTTTTTAAAAATATCAAATACGTTTAAACGAATGTTTTTTTCTTGACATATGTATGATAACAATATCCTAGAAGTGCAATGTTTCTCACAAAAACTAAATACAATAGTTTTTAGTTTTGAAAACTGCTTGATTTTCATATATCGAGAGTAGAGCAAGACCTCAACGCTTCGCTTATGTGGCGTGCAAAATTTGACCGGTCAGAGTTTGTGCGAGTGTTACGAATATTGTTATTATAAAACATATTATGTCTATATAACATATTATTGTCATCAACAATGACGCGACGAATAAAATCAAATCTTTCCCAACAAAATCGTAACGCAGTTAAAATTCGAAACATAACGAACGTAACTACGGCAGAAGAACAATTTATTGCACGGGAAGACCGCCGCGTTAATATGGCCCAACTCCGTGCTTCTTAATCACAAGAGTAAAGCGAGGCAGGCCGTGCTGTTGAAAATGCGAAATCGTTGAACAAATCTCAAAGATCAACAACAATTAGTTTATTTTCAACGCATATGAAGGAAAATGTCGTATAACACAAGGTAATTCTTCGTCTTGGTGGCACGTTATTAAAATACTTGATTATTTGAATTTATATATTATTCATATTTATTCTTGATTCTCCTACTCTTATGCCAATTACTTGGGGTCGATACAATATGTACTCTTCTTTCATAGTAGGTACATATTGTAAAAGTTATTGGCAATAGTTTTATGACCGGCCGCCTACCAGACGTCAACCTTCCTTGGGAATGTAATTGTTAACCTAAGGGCATCAGATGGAGTTGGCCGAGGTCGTTATAATGCTCTTAGTCGTCTTATACGACATCCACGACCAAAGTAAGGGTTGGTAGTATTTGTTGCCGCTACCACACAGCTAAAAATAACTTAATAATTTTAAATTAATCGAAATCTACTTATCTCATTCATTAACTGTTAGGCGGAACGAAGTGTGCCGGGTCCGCTCATGATATATGTAGAATATACATATTTATAGAAATTCAACTAATAGATGAATAATTTTTTACTACTTCTAGAAATTTAAAGATGATTTTACTAATACAAAGTTTTTTTTGTGTTAGACTATGGGTGTGCTCTCGCCCCGCCAAATCGGTCCGGGGTGATGGAAGAGGCGGCGCGTGACCCCATAGACCCACCATGCAAAACTGCTCTCTTCGCCATGCGAGCGAGCCACCGATACCCGATCTTTGTCTTAGGTGGCCCGCCCGGCGGTTTACTCTCGCCGTTTCCTTTGAGTCAACGCCCCGACAGGTTGTGGGCTCACGTCGAGTGAACGGACTGTTCCCTGGTCCGATCACCCGAAGCCTCGGCTAGGGCGGCATCAGGCGCAGATATTCGCGCCTGCGCCGTCCGAGGCGCCGGCGGCGGCTCAAGCCCCAGGTAATGTCCCGGGCTCGTTCCGCCGCCTCCTTCTGCGAGATGACTGCCTCGCAGAAGCGGCCGCGTACCAGTTCCTGACGCTGTCGACCATCGCTTCCACTACAGCTGGCAGCGTCAGGTTGGCACCGATGACAGGGAAGAGGTCACGGCACATTTAACAAATTAAATTTAATTTAAATGAAAAAAAGTATTTTTTTTTACTACAATATAACCTCATATGAAATATACATCCTTTTTCCTTTCCAATTGGGGTACCTACGATTCTTCTACACAATAATATAGAAAAAATATGAAGGAATACAGATTTATATGAAATTTTTCAGAGAGCGTCTTCAGGGAACCCTAAAACAAAAAGGCTGGTTGGAAAATTGAATTAATTAGTCCATCAACAGGTTGCAAAGATAACTCAGTTTTGACTTCCAGCCAGTCTTTAATAATTCTATTTTCACTCGTCCGGCGAGTTTTAACGATTTTACGAGTGGGATGTGAGAAAATCTTTGCGCTTTTTTTTTTTTTTTTTTTGGGGGGTGGGCTACGGTCGGCGCACTCCTCGCACCACTCCATACGGGGTGACAGAGGGGCGTAAGCGCGCACACCCGTAACCCACCCGTGACGTCGCCTTCGTCGTTGGGCCGACCACCGGAGCAGAGTGACTTGACGTCAGTGGTCGGCCCGACGGAATACCCCTGAGGAGTACCCTCTCCTCGACCGACATCCCCCCCTCGGGTAGGATGTAAGTCTTTCCTCACGCGGTCGGCCTCTCGGCGGGTGACGGACTAATTCCCCGATCCAGTCACCCGCGGCCTCGGCTAGGGCGGCATCAGGCGCAGGTAATCGCGCCTGCGCCGCCCCAGTCGCCGGCGGCGGCTCGCGCCGTCGAGGAGACGCTCCTCGCGCACGCGCTCCGCCGCCTCCTTCCGCGAGACTACTGCCTCGCAGAAGGCCGCGACCGCGTCCCAGTTCCTGACGCTGTCGAGCATCGCCCTGGCGATGGTCGGCAGCGTCAGGTCGGCACCGATGATTGCGACGAGTTCACGACGCTGCTCTGCCCAAGCGGCACAAACCTCGAGCGTATGCTGCGCCGTGTCTTCGTCGCAATCGCAGTGGTGGCAGGACGGTGTACTCTCCCTCCTGACGACCTTGTGCAGGTATTTGGCGAAGCATCCATGCCCCGTCAAAACCTGCACCAGTTGGAAGGAGAGCACCCCGTGCCGCCGTTCCAACCACTGCATCAGCACCGGCCGGAAGGCCTCTACGGTCCGCACACCGAACCGAGGCCTCTCCAGCCGGACTGCCCAACGGGCAATGACATCTAGGCGGGCGTCAACGCGCCAGGCGGTGAGTTCCCTCAAAGAGACCACACCGCCCTCCGCGCGCACCCCCGACACCCGCCGATACAAATCGGCGAGCATTTCTGCCTCCAGGTCCCACGGGGGACTCCCGGCCAACAGGCACGCTGCCTCCGTCGCCACCGTGCGGTACCCGCGTACAGCCCTGACCGCCATGGCCCTCTGTGGTCGCCACAGAAGAGCCCTGAGTCGGACGGTCAGGGACCCCGCCCACACCGGTGCGCCGTACAGGGCCATCGACCGGACGACCCCCGTGTACAGCTGTCAAATCTTTGCGCTATAGATATTCTATTTCAAATGAGTTCTAATTTTACGCGAATATCATATTATTTGAAATAAAATTATTTTTACGTATTTTAGCGGGTTTTATTTGAGCTTTAATTACCAGATGTTTCGATTATTTTGTTGGTTATACCGACTGGCATAGCTGGATATTAAGGATTAACTGGGATCGTATTTATAAAAAACCCGATTACAAAGCGGAAAATGATGTCACAAGCGGGATTCGAACCCGTACCTATTGGGAATCCGGCCCAATCGTGCTGCCACTTACACCACCGTGAATTATTGTAAGACATTCAAATCTCGCTTCGTATCATATTTACGTCTTTAAGGTGACGCGCGCCATCTATCCGATAATGTTTACACATTGTGTAGGCTTAATACTTCAAACTTTGCAGTTAGAATTGTATTAAACGATGACACAACCTTGTTATTCAAATTACTGAAATTTAGCATTGAAAACCCGATTACTTATAAATAATTAAGTAAATAATAAAAAGATTATTTATAAATAATTAAGCATATTAAATGCTAAATTTTAGTAATTTAGGATCGTATTATTAATCTAATATTTAAAAATGAAATTAAGAGGACCACCACAAGACTGCAAGATACTGTGAGTACTTATTGTATAGAATTTGACCGACAATAATCGTTAAAGATTATTTTATTGAAAAAATTCAATCTTTATAGATAAATATAACGTAAGATGAAGCATGCCGAAAGGGAGACAGAGAAAGAGAGAGAAAGGGAGACAGAGAGAGAAAGAAAAGGAGAGAGAGAGAGAGAGAGAGAGAGGGAGAGAGAGAGGGAGAGAGAGGGGGGGAGGGAGAGAGGGAGGGAGAGAGGGAGAGAGAGGGCGAGAGAGAGAGGGAGAGAGAGAGAGAGTAGTTAGCCAGTGTCACTTCTGATATGTGTACGTACTTTATACGCACGCATATTTTTAATTTTTTTTAAAGTGCAATTTTATTTAATATTAGTACCAGATCTTGCTCAATGAAATAATTAAGGCGCTTTATTTATCGTACATATTATAACATTGACTAATAAGTAAATGATAAAAATTATGAGGCGTGCACTTTTGGATTTGCCAAATTATAATTTTAACTTTTCGCGGTATTTTCCAAACAAACCATTAGACCACGTAATGACGTGAGCTGTCACGTCATTACGTTATATAGTATACCTATTTGGCTTGGCACCGACTTCAAATCGTGTTAGTGGATTTCTAGTATACATTGTAATTATATTTTATAAAAATTAATACATAATTCTATTTAGACAAGAATTAAATAGTTCATCTTATTTTTCGGTTTTTAGTGTTTTAAATAAGTATGGTTTTTGGCTGATATTATTTTGAAGTCGGTTTACATGTTTTTTAAAAAGTTTAATTATTTTTTAATTTTTAGTGTAAATAATCGTAGTTAAGTAATAATTTTAACTAATTCATATAAATTAAATTATTTATTAAATATAGCACTATGAATAGATCGACTAAAAATGCACATGGCACGAGGAAGAATAAAAGTAGGGAATCAAAATAAAAAAATAAATAACGTATTTCGAAAAAATGGAAACGAAATGCTATGTCTCGTTGTCAATGGTTTAAATTTCACTGTTTCAATCAATTCGCGTATACACCATATGTGCTATCGATACGTCACATGAGGCAGCAACTTAGATATGAGATACTACTAACATCCAAGTGATGTAAATAATTGTGACGGTTTGATGCAATTCTTAAAACTAGACATAGTCTCCAGAGTCATGGTAAGATGCAATATCTCTGTCATTAAGGGCTTGGTAAGCAGGCAATAGGGATAATATTCGAACTTGTAGGCTTCCCCTTCGTTGTGACCAAATTGAAACAGGCTGGTTACCTGAATTGGTTTTTGTAAAATTTAATGACGACACTATTGGCACAAAAGTGAAAGACGTGTTAGTTGCCATAGCGCCTGTATCAACCATATATCAGTCAACGAAAGCTTACGGGATAATGAACGGAAATGCTTCCGCTAATCCTCTGTTGGGCGGTTACGGTATATAAACTCCAGGGTCCTTTACAAAGCTGTCATTAATTTAAGCAAAAATAAATTGCCAAGAAAAAAAAAAATTGATACAATTATCCAATACGGCTGGACAGCGTTTAGGAAACTTAAGAGGATCATCTCACCTAACATATCTCAGTGTCTGAAGGCACAAGTCTATAAACAGTGATGATTTATGACATGAAAATGTGGTCCCTAAATGTGGGTCTCGTAACAAAATTCAAAGCCGCTCAGCGTACTATGGAACGGGGTACGCTCGCTCGTTTCTGTGCTAGATAGGATTCGAAATACGCTAATCCATAGAATAACGGGTGTAATCGACATATCACGAAGAATTAGCACACTAAGAGGCAATGGGCAGGCCACATCGCTCAACGAACTGATAATTGCTGGAGAATAAAAGTTTGGCAATTTGTGGCGAAATATGAGAGAAGCTTAAGTCCAGATGATGATACATATTTACAACAGTTCGACTTTGAGAAAGGTGAATTGAAAAAGGTTCATCCTTCCAGCTTGGTATGTTATTCTCAACCTACGTAATAAAGATCATATATCGGTAACATAAAAAATTACCTAACTCCTAATCGTTATGGAGTAGTACATTTTACATTATCAGCTTACGTGATTAACTTAAAAGAATACAGTTAAAGGTCTATGCGTGCATATGATATTGAAAGAATTGTCCTCCAACTCCTAACTGCTAAGGAGATGTACCTTCCATCACCAGATCATCTAAATGGGATTATCACTGCCAGATGCAAATATTTGAATAGCTTTGGCAAATATATGAGACACGTAATATGTGCCTATATAATTTGAAGGTTGCCCACGATTTCCAAGAATTCCCATCGTCAGATCATGATTTGGTGACAATGGGACCACCTCGGGAGTTAACTTGAAAGAATACAGCAAAAGGTCTATGCGTGCGTATGATATTAAAAGAATTATCTTCCAACTCCTAACCGCTAAAGAGATGTAACTTCCATCACCAGCTCACTTAAATGAAATGTTCACTGCCAGATGCAAATATTTTAATAGCTTTGAAAAATACATGAGACACGTAATATGTGCCTATAAAATTTAAGAGTTGCCCTCGATATCCAAAAATTCCTATCATCAGATCATGATTTGGTGACAATGGGACTACCTCGGGAGTTAACTTGAAATAATACAGCTAAAAGTCTATGCGTGCGTATGATATTGAAAGAATTATCCTCCAACTCCTAACCATTAAAGAGATGTGCCTTACATCATCAGCTCAACTAAATGAGTGTATCACGGCCAGATGTAAATATTTGAAGAGCTTTTGAAAATATATGAGACACGTAATATGTGCCTATAAAATCTGAGAGTTGCCCTCGATTTCCATGACTTCCCATCATCAGATCATGACTTGGTGACAATGGGACCACCTCTGGAGTTTACCCTTTAGAAAGAAAAAATAATTTTGAAAATCGACTCACAATTGACAAAAATATCGCTGAACATACATAAAATAAAAAAAAAAAAGAAAATACATACAATGAAACATAGAACCTCCTCCTTTTTGAAGTCGGTTAAAAATACTACTAATGGCTGTAGTGATTAAGTGATCGACCGATTGTTGCTTCAATTCCCAGAAAGGACAATATTTTGTGGGACATATAAATTGTTGTTCTGAGTCTGTATGTAATTTGTAGGTTATTTTTAATAAGAAAAAAAAAAACAATTTTCAGTTTCTTTATAAATAGAAATAATATATGCATCTCTGTTGTTATAAAATATAGAATTTAAAAATAAAAAGCTATTATCATTTACTAACTCAAACACCTTCTCCATTTCTTCTAACATCATCAACAGATTTCACATCCAAACCATTTCTTTTTATCTCAATTTACTAAAAGATTGCAGCCTCCCCCTTAATTAGTGATTAGTCTGTTTCTGATTACCGCTAATGGTACAGTAATTCAACTGAATTGTCTCGACGCCTCGCAACAATTTACACAATTTGTTGTTTCATTTATTGAGAAAACGTCTTACCTTCATTTATATTTTCTTTATCTAGCTGTGTACCTATTTATTTAGATTCTATGCTGTTCTCTAGAATAGTAAAAAGATAAACTGTTACTTTTTTTACTACTTTAGGTACATTTTAGTACTTCAGAACTCCAACTCTTATAAGGGCCAGTTGGCATGATATTTACGGTTTCTTTTCTTGTATAAGTGGATATATAAATTAATGAAATTTAGCATATGAAAGAGAGTATTGGTGTAAAGATGCGAAAGGGAATACTCCGATGGTTCGAACATGTGGAAAGAATGCCGAACGAACGTCTGGTTAAGAAGATATACAATGCGAAAGTGGAAGGATGTAGGTACCGGGGGAGACCGAGACTAACCTATGTAGACCAGATCGGTCATGTACTGAAGGAAGGTGGAGTCAAGAGTCTCCGAAACCTGCGAGCGTGTATGAAGAGAATTATGAATGTTGAGGAAGCGAGTGAAGTATGCAAAGATAGAGTTCTCTGGCACTCTGTTCCCTCTGCTTACCCTACAATGGATATGGCGTGATGATATGTATGTATATATGTATGTAAATTTAGCATTTAATATGCTAGGTTATATAAAAACTTATTTAGGAGCAAAAAATGAATGTTGCACGCGGGACTCGAACCTATTACCAGGAAAGGAACTAATTGCTATCGTGTTCGTTCATCTCTTTCAGTTTCGATAATAGTTAAAGTCGGGCCGTTTGATAAGAAGTGAGAAGGCGTCAGATAATCTATATCTTCGGGATCATCGGTTGTAGGTAACAGCGGCCTAGAGTTAAGGCATGGTTCTAATTCCGCGAGGAGTGTAAACAGTTTTTCATATGTAAGTTTTTGTTCTCCTAATACTCTACGTAGAACTTCAGGCTTCTTACGGCTCGTTCCCATAATCCACCAGCACTAGACCAAGATGGAGCATTCATATGCCATTCTATGTTCATGTCTGCAATAGCAGAGAAGAACTCTGTATCAGGTATCACCTGCAGATCGAAGAATTCTTCATTTAATTTGTGTCTTGATTTGGTAATGTTGGTAGCATTGTCGCTGTATAGATGCCCTGGTGCTCCTTTTCGAGCTGATAGCCTTCGCAGAGTGGCCAGGAAAGAAGATGACGTTAGATCAGAGACCACTTCCAAGTGAATCGCCTTAGTTGCCATGCACACGAAGACGGCAACATAGCCTTTAGTTGTGGTTACACCCTGGCCTTTATTTGTTTTCACGTAAAGGTCCCCGTGTAGACCACACATGTATGATAAAACGGATTATTTCGCATATGCTCGCCTATTGGAATTGTCATATACCTACCGTTGAAATTGAATATAATAAACAGCTCACACTTGTCTAAATAGTAGGATGATTGCAACGATATTCCAATGTATGTAGTTTTGAGGCCCACGTGTGACATTGATTTTGCGCTCATAAACAAGTTTTTAGGTGGAAATATTTTTATTATATTCATCAACACCAATGTGCGACAATCAAAACATACCTAAATTTGCTTATCTCTGCTCTTATATTTTTCACTGTAAGAATTGAAGTATTCTCCAAAATAGAAGAGAAATGAACCTACTATATCATGACGGCTTGGTATAGCGATTTATTTAGAGATTGCCTTCTCTTGGCCTGTAAAAATGAATAAATATTTAGTGGTGATAGGTTAGGTTGTTAATAGATTTCTGTCTGCAGCTTTAACGGCCACTAATAGGCCGGCTCATCTGGAGTAGTATCTACCACTTTCTTATTAAAAATCGGCATCTTTGCAGCAAACAATTTGCTGCGCTTCGTTTGATGAACGTGAGAGCCAGTAGTCTGAACCTCAATTTCATCATCATCATCATTACAGCTCATAAACGACCCACTGTTGGGCTCGGGCCTCCTCCGTAATGGGACGGAGATTAACCTACTATACCGCGCTGGTCAGACGTGTTGGTATAGGGTTTTGTTTCGAGTTTTCCTTCTCTCGCATAGATGTTATATGCGTTTTATATCCTTTAGTCGTCTCGTACGAACACCCACGGGTAAGATATGGGGTGGTGAATAGTATTCTTACTCCGTCACCACACGGAAAGCCCAATTTACTATAACAAATTTGCTGTACCACTGGTATTTCAGAGGTCCATTATCGGAAAATAAAAAATATTATCAGGGACTGCTCACTCGTCTATCATCAAAACCAGTAAAATTTATTTTCCTTCCTTTTCTTATATAGAAAATTAGATTACGATTCTAATCCATAATAAGCGAGAAATTAAACAACTGCACCATGCTACCCAGATAATATAGATATAGTTTTATTTTAAATTATTCTAGCATTGAAGTTTAGATGCTCCATGCCCTTATGGTGACAAATTACGAATACAATATGTCACCATCTATAACTTTTGTATGAGCGATCGTCAACTCGTTTACCAAGCAAGATGTTCAAGGATTATAATTTATATAGAATTAGAAAACTTTTATTATTTCTAACTTTTATAGTGGGAGGGAAGTTCACCTACTTATACCCCGCTGCCCAGACGTGTTGGTATAAAGGTTTTTTCGAGTTTTTCATCTCTCACTAGATGTATATTTTAATCTATTAATCGCTTGTTACGAAACTCACGGGTAAGGCGGAGGGGTGGTGAACTGTATTTCATTATCACCAAATGGAAAATTATATAGAACTAAGTATTTTGATCATAAATACCGATTTCAAAGGTCTCGAAGTTCACAGTCAAAACATTTATATTCTAAGATATTTTCTACATAATATTTATTTCAAACATTATATACTACCCTTTTTGGCACGGCTTGATAATAAAAGTGATTTATATGACGTGTTCTTAACGTTCGCAGGGCGAGCCGTTTCCGATGGCGGTGGCTACATCCGGTCTGCCACTTCCGCCGTTTTCCTCAACCAAAAATAAGTTTTTACGTAAAAATATATTATATACATATACATTTGGGGTTGTTTTATTTATTGGTAAAAACTAATGGTCTTGATAAAAGATATACATTTATTTTTATTTAAGATTATCAATAATAATTTCCAAATTGTATAAAGGATATGTGTTATAGGTTCCATTCTAGTCTATCTTTAGTGCCTTTTATGTTGATGGGACGTTGTGTCACTAATACCGATGGGAGTCATGAAAACTGGCTGAGGATCCCTAAGAGAATAGTCCATGTCTCTTCGTGGTGGTAGGACCATGCTGTACACAGTTCTCCGTCTACAAATGCGGGACGGTCCATCCGGCATAGTACCACACTCTCGTGAAGATCGACGTCTGAGTAATGGCAATGTGCTATTGTACTTCATTCGGTGAGCGAGAGCGCGGAAGCTCAACTGGGAGTGTTTGTGATTTATATTGGTAGGCAGCGACCTAGCTATAGCCTTGGTATTGCAAAGGTCCATGGGCGGCAGTGATACTTACCATCAGGTGTGCCGCTTGCACATTTGCCACCATTTTTTTTTTTATTTTTTTTTTTGCGGTGGGCTATGGACGTCGCACCCCGCCAAATCGGTCCGGGGCGACGGAAGAGGCGGCGCACAACCCCATTGACCCACCCTGCAAGCACCTCTTCTTCGCCGTGCGAGCGGGCCACCGGTACCCGATCACATTTGCCACCATAAGTAATAAAAAAAAAAATCGCGAGTGATTTGACAGGAGAATGCCACGAAAATTTAACACGTGAAATCGCCAATCCTTCTGTTAATGTTGCTATTATTCGCCATCAGAACGTCATCCTGCCAGCAAGTGACATTGTTGGAGAGTCAACAGGAATCGTACAATAACAAAGGGTCGATAGCAACAGAGAGGTACATAGAACTAAACCTCATAGTCAAAAGTCAGTAAACAAGCAAATATTACACATAAAAAAATACCTTTAAACACAGGAAAATGTGAAAATACCGTTCACGCTACATCGGTGCGTGGTTAAGAATATTTATGGCAAGCATTTACACAATTTATTGTCTCAAAGAAATGTTAGGGTAGCGCACTAGCCCTTAAGTGTTAAAACCCCCACAGTGTAAATATGTTCTGAAACTGTTTTGTTATAAAGGAACATAAAGAAATATTGTTAAGAATTAGTATTTTATTTGTTCTTTTATAATAACTGTGATTCGTAACTCTTGATTAAGACCACATGGGTTCATTGATATGTTAAGCATGCAAGCAAACTTAAATTAACTTAAGATTATTAATGATTAATTAATTATAATTTTATTATGACTGATTAATAGTTTATTAACTTTAAATGAATGCACAGATGGCGTAGTGGTTAAGATACCGACCTTCCGTGCCAGTGCCGTGGGTTTGATTCCCACGCAGGACAATACTTTGTGTGATCCATAAAGTATTGTTCTGAGTCTGGGTGTAATTTGTCTGCGTTAATTGCATGTTTGTAAAGTCCCCCGCGATACAAGGATTATTTTCCTTAGTGCAGGGAGGTGTCAAAAAAAAAAAAAAATATATATATATATATAATAGGCTGAATAGATAGAACTATTTTAGTTATTTGATTTTATAGTGTTATTTTCTTTTGATACAATATAATTTATAGATAAAGTGATACTTAGATAGTAATTATCATTAATTTACCTACTAAATTCAAAGTATCTTCGATTCGTAAAGAATATAATCCTGCTTGAATTATGCCGTTTTTTATATTAAAAAAAAAACAATGTAATAGTTTTTACATCATCATCTCAGCTCATATATGTCCCACTGCTGGGGTCGAGCCCACTCCATAATGAGAGGAAAACTGACCTACTATACCACGCTAGTCAGACCTATAGGTATACGCTTTTATTTCGAGCTTTCCTTCTCTTTGCCTTGATGTTATATGCGTTTTATATCCTTTAGTCGTCTCTTACGATCACCTACGAGTAAGATAGGGGGTGGTGAATTATATATTTTTACTCCGTCACTAGACAGAAAATAGTAGGTTTACTTTTATTTAATTCCAATACCAGTTCTAGTTGGCAATACAATTTACGAAATTGTCGGTCATTATGTTTACCTTGGCCAAACAATCCAGTTATGTAGATCTTATTTCGAGAAAGAGTAATAATTCCAAACAACCTTAACCAATGACTTGGTTAATGTTGTTTGGAGTTATTAGATACGGTTGATATAGAACCTCACTTTATGACGAATTATGAGGAACCTCTAGCAGTGGACAGAGAAAAGCTAAATGATGCAATATCTATTTCTCAAACAAAATATTGATTATATTTTTTAATATATTTTCTAATGTCCGTCATCCAAATAGGGCTCTTATTTCCTAAGTTAAAAAGCTTGAAATATAAGATATATACCGTATTGGTATTTAGGTATGCTACATCTCAATGACGATATAAGGAGGGTGTTTGTTCGAGATATCTTTGTCTACTGATACCCTCAATAAAGACTAAAATATACTACATGCTATATTTTATCTTATTTAAAAATAAATTGCGAATTATATTCCTACTTTTATGGGTATAAATTAAAGTTGTGTAGCTCTTGAGCGAGTGATATAAAAGATGTATATCACTCACACAGACACAATCTATCATTCGCTCACTTGAGCGCCGAATATATCAGTAGCTCACTAGCTCATCGCTCACTTCGCAACGCAGAATCTTTCACTCTCACAAGGTAACAAAAAATGAGCGAGATAGGTGCGCTGCGTAGCCCGCCGACGAGAATGATATTTCAAACTGTTTTTGTATCGATGTAATTAAGTTATCAAAAGAGAACACACTCTATTTCTTTAGAAATAAAGTTTAATAATTAATATTTATTATTATAAAATAGATTTGTATTTGTTTTATTATAACCAACTAGTAATGCTTTTTGATATTATGATACTGGAGCGATAAACTCCATATTATGAAATTCTTTTTTATGGGTAATTAGTTGCTCCCGGGGTATCTCGTAAATACGTGACCGATTGTTGAATAAAACTTACTTTTATAGACGTTTTTAGTAATAAAACTGTATATTTATTTGCGCAAGTGTTCATATCATCATCATCATCATCTCAGCTCAATTTAAGTCCCGCTGTTGGGCTCGAGCCTCCTCCATAATAGAAGCGAAATTGACCTACTATACCATGCTGGTGTTGGTATAGGGTTTTGTTTCAAGTTTACCTTCTCCTGCATAGATAGAACGTGCGTTTTATATCCGTTAGTCGTCTCTAACGATCACCCACGAGTAAGATAGAGGGGTTGTGAAATGTATTCTTACTCCGTCACCACGCGGATAAGTGTTTATATAGATTTTAATAATTATTAGCTTTTAGTTATTATAATTGAAACTGTAAATACACTAAATTGTTCGCCCTAGAAACTTTTCTCTAATAATAGAAATCTAAATAGAATTCTCTGTATGCTTAAGTGTTTTTGTAGAACGTTTATAAACATTAAAAATTATGTTTTATTATCGACAATGAGTAATTTCAATAAAAAGCGAAGCCCATCATGGGAAAAATTAGGGATAGATTCGTTTGAGCGATAGATTTAAAGAGAACGACAGATTTAAAGTGAGCGATAGATTTAGAGTGAGCTATCTTTGAAAGTGAGATAGAGGAGTGATTTAATTATGTGGTTGACTACTAAGCTAAGTGAGCTAAATGAGTGATAGGTATATTTACAGTGAAACGATATGTATCACTCTTTTCAGCGCAGTGATACATATTGCGCATGACTAGTATAAATATATATACAAATGTATATTAATATTTAATTCAGCTTGGAGACATTAAGAAATTACAATAATCATTTGACTTGACTTACGGGTATTTTAAGTTTGTTCATCATTCTCCTACTCTCATCCCAATTGCTTGGAGTCGATAAAATATGTACTCTTCTTTCATAGTACATATTGTAAAAGTTATTGGCAATAGTTTTATGACCGGCTGCCTGCCAGACGTCAACCCTCCTTGGGAATGTAATTGTTGACCAAACGGCATCAGATGGAAGTGGCCTAGGTCGTAATAAGACTCTTAGTCGTCTTTTATGACATCCACGAGCAAAGTAAGGATTGGTAGTATGCGTATCCACTACCACACAGCTAAGGTATTTCAAGTTGGTTATAAGAGTGTTATTTTTCACTCTCCAAGTAATCATTTAACTGTTTTTTACGATGCATAATTTCAAGTAAGAATTAATTTTACACCCATCCGTTAAGAAGAAAAAAATTTAAACAAACTTTGTCAGGCATTGTGGTACGGTATTATTCATTTTTTTCTTTATTAGGTAAAACATTAATTTTTAACAATTATATGTATTTGAGCAATAAAGTAAAAGAAGAGAAGGAATGCCATATTGCAACAATAAATTGGCGCATTAGGTATATTAAAACACAAATATTAAAAAAAAATCTAATATAAACTCTACATTATGCTCAACCAATTTTAAACTAAACACTTTTTTATCGGCCCTAAAATATCCACAAATGATATACACCATAAAATACCTACCAAGCCGTGATATCAAAATACTGCAAATGTTCTATAAAAGTATAGCTTATTATAACATATCTACCAATATCCTACAATCCTAAAAACCAAATGTTTTCCCCATTCTTTGTTCCTCGCCAGAAGATACAGTGCCGTTCACACACGAATGCATCCCTTTTTAATACCATGGGGTGAGTTTTTCTTGCAAAGGAATAACGTGCTTAAGGGTACGTAGCTGAGTTAAGGGATTAAACTTTAAGATGCGCCTTTGTTTTAAAGGTTTCTTTTTTGTAAAAATTATATCGTAAATACAAGCTATAATATGTTGAAGTCTACACAACAGCTTGAGATATAAACCAGAAGTCCGTGCACTGTTAGTTGAAGATTTATTACCTACATAACTGTAATTTAGCAACGATATCTTTATATACTTTGGATAAACTTGAATTCTTACATAGCTCACAAGAGAATCTATTATCATCAGATGGTACGTTAAACCGTAAGCTTTAAATTAGTATTTTTAAATTCTTTTCACCACTTTTTCGCCCCTTTTATCGTACATACATACATACATACATATCATCACGCCATATCCCTTGCAGGGTAGGCAGAGAGAACAGAGTGCCAGAGAACTCTATCTCTGCATACTTTACTCGCTTCCTCAACATTCATAATTCTCTTCATACACGCTCGCCGGTTTCGGAGACTCTTGATTCCACCTTCCTTCAGTACATGACCGATCTGGTCTAGGTAGGTTAGTCTCGGTCTCCCTGGGTACCTACATCCTTCCACTTTCGCATTGTATATCTTCTTAACCAGGCGTTCGTTCGGCATTCTTTCCACATGTCCGAACCATCGGAGCATTCGCTTTCGCATCGTAGAAGACGATTAAGGGATATGGTCTGCAAATAACATCTTTATAAAAGAAGGAATACTCGCAATAACACCCTTTATCAACCCATTGATCAGCGTGATATCTGAGTAATGGTAAATTGCTGTTGCGTTTCAATAAGCGAGAGAGCGGGCAGCCTAATTTTCTAGGTGGGTTTCGATTACTAGGCAACGGACTAGCTGAAAAGATCCATGGGCGGCAGTAACACTTATCAACAGATAAACTGCTTGCTCGTTTGCCATTATAAACAATAGAAAAAGAACCCTAGTTTTAATGCTAATAACTATATTTCTGGACACAATGAACGCAAGATTTTTTTTTTGAATTTATATCTCTAAGTAAGAAACAATAAAGTTCTTTTTCTTTCTATTGAAAGATAATAATTATCTTTCCCGGTGTAATGACAGGTTACAAATAAAATGTATTACTACCCCTTTCCTTTTTCGTGGGAGTTTACTACTCCCAGCTGAATGAGTGATCACCAAGGAAATGAGCAGTAACAATCTGGGTTTAAAATATCAACTGAAATGCAAGCCCTCTAGCAAGCGTGATGATTATACCATTATACCCTTTTATGGGGAAATCTGTACCCAGCAGCGGTCGTCTGATAAGCTGATGATAATGTACCCTTATAGCTATCTCTGTTTTATTTATAAGGGTCTATCATACGGCAGAGATTCTCACTATAACATCTGCATGAGTACAGAAACGCGGTTGAAACCTCTTTTATAGACTTAGTCTTCTTTCTGCGTTTAATGGCTGATGGTAGCAGATACGAATACTACCCATCTTTACATTGCTCGTAGGTTAAAGACTATTAAAAGTTCTATACTGACATGGGCTGACTTCATCTGATACCGTCTGATGATCAATCACATTCCCAGAGAGAGTTGCCATCAAGCAGGTCAACTGGTCATAAAACTTATGCCAAATTTTTTTCAATATTTAATATGTAAGAAGAATAGATATTGAATCGACTTCAAGTAATTAGGTTAAGAGCAAGATAATGATGAGTAGCTGATGATCAAACAGCCGACCTGATAGTAAATTCTGCCTCTTTTATTTCAGAAATTTTAAGAACACTGCTAAATCGTTGATTAGTGTAATTGGAATAGAATTAGCGATATTGTAATGAATTCAGAAAGGGAATCAGGGAAATTGAACCAACTATAGTATCTAGCATATATATATATATATATATATATATATATATATATATATATATATATATATATCTCTATACTTCTCAGATGTTGATTTTCAACGAGAGTGTGGTACCACCATCGACGATCCGGTCTATGCATATAAACTATGATAACGTAGCCAACCAGTACCTAATCAACTAGGAAGTAATAAAAAGTAAATAAGATAATCATTTTATTTGTATCCATCCATCCGTTCGTCCATCCATCAGCCCGTAAATGTCCACTGTTGGACATAGGCCTCCCCACCAATGCCACTTAGAATGATCCTGTGCCACCTGCAGCTAACGGCTTTCTGCAATTTTTATGTTGTCAGTCACGTTGTATTTATATCTAAGCACTCTCATTATTAATAAAAACCTATAAATTATTAACATTTTTTTTATAAAAAATGTGTAATAAAAAAATTTTTTTTTTCTTCTCATATACCATTGTCGGGTAAAAGTCTCCTAAAGTACTGATGTGAAATTAACCTACCATACTGGTGGGGTGAGTTATCATATCATTATATTATATTAGAAGATTTCATTCACTGGCTAAACTATCACCTACTAAAATATACCCGTGGTATTTTATATCATGCGCAGTATAAGAAGGGGTAATAATATCCCATTCTACCTATTCATATTCATACTCCAACACCACATAGCTAAAAAAATATTGCCACTTTTATAAACAGATCTAGGCTTAAGAAAAGTATCGCTTTAGTGTAGTTAGTGTACAATAAAAACTAGAATTTAAAATAAGGAAACTTTCGCTCTAAATATCTCAACACATATTACCGTCGGTAACTTCAAAGAGATAACACCCGCCGGCGGCGCTTTCATCTCGCCGCCCGTCGGCAAAACTACTTTGATGTCGCATTGGATGTTTAAATGACATTTTTTGACACAATTATACTTATTTAAAATTGTTTCATAGTGCAAATACTATTATTTAGGTTATGTTTAATTGGAAACATTGTTAATTTTAAAAGGAGACATATAACTATGATCAATTTAAGATTTCTGGAAGTTATTTTCTATTGATATTTATAATATTATGGTAACAATACTGGGGTACTTCCCCTGCGATTGAGTCTATATATATAATATATGTAGAGTCATATTGTTTTATACTCTATTATCTATAACCTATCTCTAATAAGCCCATTTTGAACAATTCCTAGGTAGGAATTGTTCAAAATAGTAATGTAATAAAGGTTTATTCATGACTGCGAGAGAGCCGGAAGCCCAACAGGGTGGGTTTGGGGATTTTATTGGTAGGCAGCCGCCCAGCTATACCTTGGTATTGCAAAGGTCCATGGGCGGCACTTACACTTACCATCAGGTATGCTGCTTGCTCCTTTGCCACCACAAGCAATAAAAAAAAAGACTTAAAACTGTCTATGCAATTTGTGCGGACTTTTTTGTATAGATACTTAGAACATATGGCTTTCAAATATTTGTTCAATCGTTTGAACTAAGTCTTATAAACTAGCAGCACAAACTTTAAAACTACACTTTTAAACAGGCGTTTACTATTAATTAGTAGTTAAAACTCTTTTTTAAGCAGGCTATATTCTAGCCACATCCCGCCTAAACCGGACGGGGGCGACGGAAGGCATATTGCCTCCAGAACTACTGCATCACCTATGACCACCAATTGAACGGTTCACAAGAATTAATCCTTGAGTTCGTTAGACCCTTTGGCAGGTTACTATTCCAAGAAGAGTAAAATGTTTAAAACCTACACAACCAAAATGTCAATTTATAGTGTTAGTGCTTTTCCTTTTCGGAACAAACGTTTTTATAAAAATAATGTAAAAAAACTACATAATTTTTAGGTGATTTATATGGATAAATGCTTTTAGGACATAATTAGTGTGTAATCTATAAATTAGTGAATATATTACTCTCGCTCTCATTATCGGTAATGTGCTATACAGTCGCAATGTACGCAAATTAACTTACGAAGCTTTTTATTTTATTATACTAACTTAAAGACCCCAACAGTTATTATATAAGAGTCATTTAGATAAATGGCAGAAAAATATGACAGTAAGAGAGTATGTAGGTACATCTTAATAGTATTTGTATATTTAGTTATACAAATTATATTATGATTCTTCTATTCTTATTCCAATTTATATTGGACAATCCATAGTCCATACAAGTCCATACAATTCATATAGCGGCCCTTCTCTAATAGAGAGGCACATATATTGTTAAAAGAAAAGTAGGTATCTTATTTTAGCAAAACTATTTACTAAATATGTAACATCGACTGCATAAATGATGTCGTAGACGATGTAGCCACCTTCGACCTTCAATTAGAGCTCAAGAGCTCAAAAGCTACCATAGAATAGTTCTTTGTGTCATCCACAAATATTTTCTTCGATTCTAGGTGATGTTTAAGTTTAAGTCAATGGACTTACAATTAATGAATTGTAAGCTTTTAAAGCCCTCCACAAAGCAATCAATTATCTCTTATTAGAGGAAAAATGTATCTATTAATCATCATTCTTCTACTCTTATCCCAATTACTTGGAGTCGACACAATATGTACTCCTCCTTCAGAGTACATATTGCACAAGTTATTGGCAATAGTTTAATGAACGGCCGCCTGCCAGACGTCACCCCTCATTGGAAATATAATTGTTGACCAAACGGCATCAGATGGAATTGGCCCAGGTCGTCTCTTAGTCGTCTTTTACGACATCCACGGGCAAAGTAAGGGTTGATAGTATTCGTAGCCGCTACCACACAGCTGCAAAGAAAATGTATCTATTAATATAAGATAAAATCAAACGCTTAATAAATACAAACGATTCATAACTTTAGTCAATGTGTAGTCTATAATTTGATATATAAAATGATATCGTAGTAATTCATTGTTTCCAACCCTATCTCTGCGACCCAGTTCTGCGGAACTGGGGTGAAAGTTGAGCGTGGTCAAGGTGAAGGAGGCGCCCATTAACGTCTGCACTTAGAACAAGTCTGCTGCCAACGTCTTAAGATTTATAGTGGGTGCCATAAATTTTGATACTTTGGTAATTAAGTTATGGTTAATTTTAACATATCCATGTTTTACTTTAAAATTTAGGAACTTATGATGTAACACATTCATATCTGGCCATGTGGTTTATAAATTAGCGTTATAAAATGCGAATATATTGCTATATGCATGGTTCCAAATATATGTGCTTCTTGTTAAAAAGTCCTCAAAAATTTTCTCCAGAAAACCCACAATAATAATTTTAATCAGTCCAAGATTTGACTCTAAGACTTCACGATTAAGCAAACTTTCAAATTCTGAATTTATGAAGTTCCTGTGACCTTTTTAACGTTTAAATGGTAATGGTAAAATAAATATTTATAAATAGATAATTTTATAGATTATGAATATACCTGTTCATAAAGATATTTTAAAACATAAACATCAAACACGTATAATTTTATTTTATTTTAAATATAATACATATATTTTCCGATATATACATTTTCCGTGTGGTGACGGAGTAAGAATACAATTCACCACCTCATATCTTACCCGTGGGTGATCGTACAAGACGACTAAAGGATATCTATGCAATAGAAGGAAAACTCGAAACAAAACTCTATACCAACACGTCTGAGCAGCGTGGTATAGTAGGTCAATTTCCCTCCCACTATGGAGGAGGCTCGAGCCCAACAGTGGGACATAGTGAACTGAGATGAGATGACAATAGATATATTAAAATTTTAATATTTTATGCAGTTTATTGCAGTAGTCAACTTATTTAGTAGGATCGCTAAAAATGTTTAAAAATATTCGTATATTTTTTATATTATTCTAATTAATTTATTAAATTTGTTATATAATTACGTCTCAGTGTTACAAATAAAATTAAGAAGATAAATTCAAGCATTCAAGCAAAATTTAAGGTATAAGTTCCATAGAAATAAGTCTCGAGTATATCTTAATCATCATTCTGCTCTTATCTCAATTAATTGAGAATTAATACTCGATGTAATCATCAAGTATTAAATCAAAGAGATAATTCTCTTAGTATTATTCTCTTAGTATTCTCTATATATCAGTAGTGTTATGTAAACAACTAAATAATTGTTACAGAATCAGCACATCCCGAGTGACAACGGATCAGTTACGTGCGGTACCGGAAGCTATAAAATTACGCCAGTGCATTCAGCCGCTACAAATACTCATTGCTCCTCTCTCTTATTTTTTTTTGTCACTCCTTTATTCTCAATACAGTTCTTTCTTTCCACTGGTTTTTCTTCCATTAATTTAAGTCCAGCAAGAGTTAACTGAGGGTAAAAGTTAGGATTCTAATAATAATATTACAGATCTAGTTCAAATACCAAAATATCATAGTCGCGCTATATCAAGTTGGCTAAGTAATAAGATAATGAAGAACAGCGGGGTCGGGATACGAATTAAAACGAGAAAATGTGACGCAGATTTGCGAGACCACTTCAGTTAGATCCTTTTTGAATGTCTTAAACTTAATTCACACTCAAATAATTAAAATAGTTAAGTAGTGTTAGAGTAGATATATTTTATCAAAGTGAAAATTAAATATAATACTCGTAAAGTGCTTAGCAAAATATAGATAAGATCTTTGAAATTACTTTCGTAGTGTATGGGTTCTTTTGAAAAATATTAATTTTAAGTTGAATAAAATCACTGCACAGATGGCGTGGTTAAGATGTTAACTTTCCATGCAGGTGCCATGGCCTTGATTTCTATGCAGGACAATACTTTGTGCGATCTTAAAAGTGTTATTCTGAGACTGGGTGTAATATCTGCGTTAATTATATGTTTGTAAAGTCCCCCGCCATACCAGGATTTTGTCCTTAGAGAAAGGTGGTGAAAAAGAAAATATTCTTTAATGTTCTTTAATCTTAATTATACAATGTCTCTATATCTCTTATTTTGTCATGGAAGTCGAAAAAGTCGGCTGAAGAAGCAACGAGACAGGTTAATAGCACTCACCTGAGGAACTTATAATACCAGCTGCGATGGCCAACTTGACTGCTAAATGTGGCGATCATTGCATTACTAACCCATTATATGGAGACATATATCTCACAACGTATGTCAATACAGTAAGAGGACGCTCGGAACAAAACATCAGGAAAAATATACCGAAATTTAAATGCAAGTGTACCCTCCTATTCGACGCACACTTTCCTTGTTTATTTAATGAGTGAATCGGAGACACGACCTCGTTTGACGTCACTACTTCTTGAACATCGACAGAATGGAACAGAAGATCATCTTAATTTCGAGAAGAAAAAGGACAGAGGAACAGCTGAGCTTGAATGAATATATTTTCTTAAGTGTTCCATTTCATGTAATGAAATCGAAATGAACGTTGAATGCTAAAGTTTTTAAAAAGTGAGTTTCAAGGTGACTTATGTTTTTACGGAGTAGAAGTTTGTTCTGAATAGTATACTATTGTAAAATTATTGATAGTGCTGATGTAATACTGTTCTAAACATATATACGGAGCATAGTTTGATTTCCATTCAGGGTATTTTTATGCGATATACAAGTAGTTGTAAATCTACACGTAACTTGTCTTTGGTATGTTCGTAAAGTGTGAAATAACTTTATTCCTTAGTGAATTGTTTTAAAAAGAAGTTTATCTATATAGAACACATACATACATACATATCATCACGCCATATCCCTTGCAGGGTAGGCAGAGAGAACAGAGTGCCAGAGAACTCTATCTCTGCATACTTCACTCGCTTCCTCAACATTCATAATTCTCTTCATACACGCTCGCCGGTTTCGGAGACTCTTGACTCCACCTTCCTTCAGTACATGACCGATCTGGTCTAGGTAGGTTAGTCTCGGTCTCCCTCGGTACCTACATCCTTCCACTTTCGCATTGTATATCTTCTTAACCAGGCGTTCGTTCGGCATTCTTTCCACATGTCCGAACCATCGGAGCATTCCCTTTCGCATCTTTACACCAATACTCTCTTTCATACCTACTCGCTCTCTTACGTCGTCGTTACGAATGCGGTCGGTCAGCCTAACTCCACAGATTTTTCGCAGAGATCGCATTTCGACCGCATTAATTTTACTATCATACTCTTTTCTGCATACCCAACTCTCGCTTCCATACAGTAATGTTGGGACAAGCACTGCGTTATGTATTGCTACACGTGCCTTCTGGCTGAGGTGGTGGCTGCCGAAAAGTTGCCCCAACGCTCCGTTCACTCTATTGCCCGCATTCACTCTTCGCTCTATATCAGTGGTGTACCTTCCATCTCGGCTAAATCCACATCCAAGATATACAAATTCATCCACTTGCTCTAGTACATCATTACCTATTGTTACTCTTACATCTGTTCTGGTTTTATCTCTTTCAAAGACCATTATTTTGGTTTTGCTCACATTCACGCGTAGACCCCTTTTCTTACAATCTTCTGTCATTGTGTCGACTAGGGTCTGCAGGTCAGTCGCTGACTGTGCCAGCAGGACTGCATCATCTGCATAAAGCAGAGCATTGACCACTGAGTCGCCCATCTGGACTCCCACATTCATATCGTTCAACCTTTGGAGACATTTATCCAGATATATGATAAACAGCCTGGCTGACAGAACGCACCCCTGCTTAACGCCGATATTGACGTCAAACCAAGGCGACATTCCATCATCCAGCCGCACACAGGCTCTACAGCCCATGTAACTGGACTGCACAGCCTGTAGCAGTTTACCGTTAATATTCCATACTCCGGTAAAATGTCCCAAAGTTCCTTTCGTACAACCGTGTCAAATGCTCTCTCCAGATCCACAAAACTGCAGAAAACCCTCTGACCTAGAGCCAGATGCTTCTCCACAATGTTGCGCAGAGAGAACACTTGATCCATGCATCCCCTTCCACTCCTGAAACCTCCTTGTGTCTCACACAGTAAACCATCGGACACCATCCTCATTCTCCTTTCAATAATTTTTCCATACACTTTTGCTGCCAAACTGGTCAAGCTTATGGCTCTGTAATTTGCGCAGTCATAACGTGAACCCTTGTTTTTAAACAAAGGCACGATGACTGCGCTATTCCAGTCCCTGGGAACCATTCCCGAGCTCCAACATAAATTGAGGAGCAACAGGAACGCCTCCCAGACACAAGAGCCACCGAGCTTGATCATCTCGGCAGACACCATATCAATGCCCGCTGCCTTACCATTTTTCAAACTTCTTATCGCCCATTCAACTTCATCCATACTGATGCCATCGGAGGACGCCGTTGTCGAATGTTGATCTACTAAACCACATCCAACACCGGCGCCAACCGTAGCATCCGCATACACATCTATATAGAATAATATAATAATAGTGGTAGTACCGGACAGTTTTCTGTCTACAGCCACGAGCCGTTCCGTCCGGGGTAGTACCATACTCTCGCAGAAGATTGAGGTCTGAGTAATGGCAATTTGCTGTTGTGTTGCCTTCGGTGAGCGAGAGAGCCGGAAGCCCAACTGCGTGGGTATGGGTTTTTATTGATAGGCAGTGGCGTAAACCCCTGGTATAGCAAAAGTCCATAGGCGGTAGTAACACTTACCATCAGGTGAGCAGCTTCCTCGTTTATCATCATGTTAGAAAAGTGAGAAAAATAAAGTATAAATTCGTAAAAATACTTTTATTTCATATACCTAAGTAACATTATTAGCCATAAACATAAAAAAAAATAATTTGTGGTCATATTTTGTAACAAATAACAAAATGATTAGTAAAATACAATTAAAAATTACGAAATTCATTTTTTTTTAATTATTCACCGAATGATAATTGTTAAAAACCCTTTGGAATTAATAAAAATAATTTAAAAATTAAAAAAAAGGCAATGACATTTGTTTTTATGACTAAGAGCACTTACAATCGTGTTAGAGAAATATTCAACGTTATAGATAATTACTAAATTAGAAAGTAATAGAATCGTCGTAAAAATCATGAACAAATGGAGGATCTCCCTACAAAGCGTGTATGGATGGAAATTAGAAATACTGTGCATGATGCCTTGTTTATTTTAACTTTGCTGGCAGATATGCAAGTCATCTGTATCATGACTGGTGACTTCGGCAATACCAGGAGAACAATGAAATTAATACTTACCATAAGGTGGTCTTTGGACATCCGCCTCTATTACTTTCAGAACGAAGTGCAACAGCATATTGCCATCGCTCAGACGTGGATTTTCTGAGAGTGTAGTACCTACTACCCCGGACGGACCGGTCCGTGACTGTAGACAGAGAACCGTGAACAGCGTGCCTCTACCACTTTTATATTTAATTATATAAAAAAATATTAATTTTATTTGTATAAAAACAAATTGATAGAAAAAAAATCTTTGAATTATCGACATATTTACATTAAATACACTACCGATATACTTTTAAGATATTTTCTTCTAAATTTATGTTGATTTCGTTACCAACGTAAACCCATTTCACGATTTCTTTTTTAACATTCGCGTAGCTGAGTGCTGTATTCATAGTCTGGACATAATTGTATGTTAGAATTTCATGTATTAGAGTATTATTAGTTTGCTAATAAGATTGCAAGTGAGTAAAACTAATAAGATTGTTTGATATCATGTTTTACTATCTTCAAGTCTTAAGAATATTCAAAGAGAATTATTGATAATAATGATAAAAAAAATCTAAGTGGAAAAGACAGAGAGGTCGTACAATAAATTATAACTGCCTTGGGTGTGCTACTATGTGCCTAGACGTCAGTGAAGGAAAGGTATCCGAAAGAGTAACTCGCCAGACGATTCACCGAACTCAAGAAAACAGAACCAGTGGGCCATAAGAGTAAACCGCAACAGTCGTCTATCGCCGAACCGTATCAGCAAAATACGCGTTTACTATATTAATAAAGGTCCACTCAAAAGATAAGATGATTTGTATAGTGAATTATGAGATCATACACCTGCCCCAAAAATAAACTAATACATACATACATATCATCACGCCATATCCCTTGCAGGGTAGGCAGAGAGAACGGAGTGCCAGAGAACTCTATCCTTGCATACTTCACTCGCTTCCTCAACATTCATAATTCTCTTCATACACGCTCGCCGGTTTCGGAGACTCTTGACTCCACCTTCCTTCACTACGTGACCAATCTGGTCTAGGTAGTAGAGTCTAAATAAACTACTGTAAGTGTGAAATGGGACAGAATGGGACAGTCGTCATCATTATCCTGCTCCTATCTCAATTACTTGGGGTTGACGCAACACGTAGGTACTCTTCTTCTATAGTAAATATTGCAAAAGTTTTGGCAATAGTTTTATTACCGATTGCTAGCTTGACATCAACTCACCCTGGGATTGTAATTGTTTACCAGACGGCATCAGATGGAGCCCAGATTTTATACGAAAGAAAAACTTTCGCAATATATACAATTTTGCGAAAGTTTTGAAAATAGATAAGACCTGCTGCTTGTTTGATATCAACCCTCCTTGGCAATTGGCCAAAGTAGATGTAAACCCCTTAGTCGTTTTTTACGATACTCACGATTACAGTTGAGATTAGTAGTATTTGTTGCCGCCACTACACAGCATTGGGATAGAAGAAATGGTTTTCATGGTTCTTTGCCTTGTAATTAATAAACACAGATTTCTATCTTCTGGAACATAGAGTATTCAAACTGAATATAATAATTAACAATAATGTCTCTAGACCAGCAGACCTAGTTTATATACATTCCACTAACCACCAAGTAATGGTGATTTTTGTGTTTTATACCAATAAGACGGGGTTCAAAAAAAAATTAACAATTTAATAAAATCTATGTCTATAGATATGGCTTGAGCGTTTTTCATTAGGGTACGATCACATTAGCCGGCGGACAGACGGCCGGATTATTGGATCCGACGGACGAAAGACTTCGATCCTTTGCCTTTTTTAACTTTTTTTTTTTACTTTTTCCCTCTCCACCGTCTGGAAAGCCTTTTCCTCTTATTTATTGCTTATACGAATCCCAAATTGGATATTTCTGAAAGGTTGTTGTTCCGATAGAATAATATATAGGATGTACTTTTATATAAATATTTTTCCTTTGGATTCACTTTGTTATATTTTATTTTTCGTGAAGTATTGGAATGGATTTTATCTATGTATAAGAAATATTACAATTATAAACAAGTTTGTTTGTTTAATCGCGCTAATATTAAGAACTACCAGTTGGATTATAAAAAATCTTATTGTATGAGATAGACTGTAAATCGAGAAAGATTAAGGCCTAACACAGTTATAAATAAGGGCGGAGCAATATATGTGAATATTAGCAAAACGAGTAAAATATAGCAAGAAGGGCCGTCCAGTATATTGTTGTCATAGCAACTCTTGAGATAACAAAAATTATAAATGAATGTATTATAAATATTATTAATATTGGGATGATTTGAGTATTTAAACAAAATATTTATATTGAATAATATGAATATACTCGGTCACATACTGAAGGAAGGTGGAGTCAAGGGTCTCCGAAACCGGCGGTATGTATGTAGTATTCCATGTCAATGAAACAGTATGATCAAGATAATGATGGTAATAATTCATGTAATTTTGTATATACGAGTAGCTTCAAATGATGTTGGGGTAAGAATACAATGTATCACCAACCATTTCGATGGCGGTTGTAAAAACGATCTAAAGGAATTATCGAAAGTGGGTGATCAACAGAGAAATGGACAGCAACACCCTCGTGGGATTATTTACACTACCAACTGCTATGGCCAACCATGTCTGCCTACCAAGCACGGTGATTGTGGTATTATCCGACCTAAGGTAGACTTATCACCAACAAATCAATCGGATGATGATAATGTATGAAATTTTATAAATTTCAGCTACAGTAACTATCGTTATTATCATACTGTTTTTATCTCAATTATTTGGGGTCGACGTAATATTTCATTCTTTCACCCTTCTTTCATGGTATATTCTCAAATAGTTTTAGCAATAGCTTTATCACCGGCCACGTACTTGATGTTAACCGTCTTTGGGAATGTAATTGTTGACGGCATGAGGTGGAGTTGGTCAAAGTCGTTATAAATCTTAACTATAAGCAAAGGGTTGTTAATATGTGCAGCCACATAGCAACCACAATCACTACAATTATTTGTAGGAAAATTAAAATCCTAAAAAAATAGTGGTAGGAGGTTTAATAGTGGTAGGACTACACTGTTGACAGTTCTATGTCTCTCAGCCGCGGGCTGGTCCGTCCGTGGTAGTACCACAATCTCGCAGAAGTTCGACGTCTGAAAAATGGCGATGTACTATTGCGCTTCGTTCGGTGAGCGAGAGAGTTGCAGCCCAACTGGGTGGGTTTTAGGGTTTGTATTGGTAGGCAGCGGCCCTAAAGGTCCATGGGTGGTAGTAACACTTATCATTAGGTGTACTGCTTGCTCGTTTGCCAGCAACAGCAATAAAAAAAAATAGTTTTTATTGCCTTTGACTTTGATTATAGATACATATTTTCTTTTTTTTTTTATGTGTATACATAAAAAACTGTATTTCTAAACTTTTAGGTAGTATTTTTATTTATCACCAGCAATCGGATCAAGCTGACTTACAACGTTGGCCTCCTCAAATACCTACCCTGCGTTTAGAGCGGTCCAGCGCTGTCCTTCTTCAACCTTTACGCATATCGTCCTCGCACCTTTTTTGCGGTCTTCCTCTCTGCATTTTTTCATTTCCCGGATACCTATAGGAAAAATTAAATACTGACACTAAATTAATTAAGATTTGAAAAATATCATTCATATAGCTTATAAAAGAATCTTGTTTATATTTTGTTGCAATATAATAATCTTTATCCGTGTGGTGACAGAGTAAGAATACAATTCACCACCCCCTATCTTACCCGTGTGTGATCGTAAGAGACGACTAAGGGATATAAAACGCATACAACACCTATGCAAGAGAAGGAAAACTCAAAACAAAACCCTATACCAACACGTCTGACCAGCGCGGTATAGTAGGTTAATTTCCCTCCCATTACGGAGGAGGCCCGAGCCCAACAGTGGGATATATATGGGCTGTGATGATGATGATGATGATAATAATAATCTTATCATATCAGCATATATGAACTGGGATGATTATACACACTTTTAAATCTCTAACTCAAACCAGAATATTAAATATGTTTATTACTTACTGACTCCACCGATGGCGTAGTGGTGAAGGTGACTTTCTTCGTGCTATGGGTCAATTCCTGCAATAGAACAACACTTTGTGCGACCCACAAAGTGTTGTTCGGACTCTGGATGTAATATATCTGATTTCATTACCTATATGTTGGTAAAGTCCTTAGCAATACAAAGACTATTCCTTAGAGTAGGTTAGCCTTTAAAAAAAATTAAAAATGTATGTAACAATAATAATATTATTATTCAAATTACTGAAATTTAGCATTTAATATGCTTGATTATTTATAAAAACCCGATTACGACGTTTCATTAATTTGAATAACAGGGTTGTGTCATCGTTTAATACAATTCTAACTGCAAAGTTTGAGTAACAAGTCTGTACAATGTGTAAAACAATGTCGGGTAGATGGCACACGTCTCTTTAAAGACGAAAATATAATACGATGCGAGAATTGAATGTCCTACAATAGTTCACGGTGGTGTAAATGGCAGCACGTTTGGACCGGGTTTCCAATAGGTGTGAGTTCGAATCCCACTTGTGACAATCATTTTTAGCTCGTAATCAGGTTTTTATAAATATTATTCTTTTAATATTATCACAATCAAAAGCCATGAAGGTCTTATTAAAGCCAGAATGAATATTGGTAATATATATTCACATTGGAATCAGACATAAAAGTACAAATACTCAAACTCTTTCTAATGATTGAAGAAAAATTTCAATAAAAAATATATTATACGTACCTATATAAGAATTAAAAATTAAATAAACTTTTTTTATTTAGCACCATAATATATTAAACTTTTTATAATACATAAATTGGCAGGTTTTTTTATAGAATTGCTAGTTAAAAACGTATAAATGTTGCTTATTTATTGCTAAATGATAATACAGTTTATACAATCTAACGTTCCGAACGCTATATTTTAACACAATAGGTCATTAGAATAAAGATGGCCATTAAACTTAATGGTCTATAACCTATACAGTAATTAACGCATCGAAGACCCCGGCATACTTTAAAATACATGCAATTTTTTTACTTATAAAAAACATAATAAGATACAATACAGAAGAAAGATGCGAATATTTTTTTTTTTGTTAGAGATATGTCTTCATTTCTTTTATTTAGACAGAAAAGTGTAAATAAATTTATACGAAAAGGGAGGGTAGCGGCTACGAATACTATCAACCTTTACTTTACTCGTGGATGTCGTAAAAGGCAACTAAGAGCCTTATAACGACCTGGGCCAACTCCATCTGATGCTGTTTGGTCAACAATTACATTCCCAAGGAGTGTTGACGTCTGGCAGGCGGCTGGTCATAAAACTATTGCCAATAACTTTTACAATATGTACTATGAAAGAAGAGTACATATTTTATCTACCCCGAGTAATTGAGATAAGAGTAAGAGAATGATGGTAAAGATATATCTTAATTTCATTTATTTAGACAGAAAAGTTAAAATAAATTTATACGAAATAAATATCTTGCTGTGTGGTAGCGGCTGTGAATACTACCAACCCTTACTTTGCTCGTGGATGTCGTAAAAGGCGACTAAAAGCCTTATAACGACCTGGGCCAACTTCATCTGATGCTGTTTGGTCAACAATTACATAGAGGGTTGAGGTCAGGCAGGCGACCGGTGTCACTGAAGACAAAGACTGGCTGGCGGTGGCCCACTCGCACAGCGTTGATAGGTACGTTGTTGGGCGGGTGTACAGGGTCACGCGGCGCTTGATAAATATCTTATAAGAATTATTTATATCACTAATTGGAAACTTAACAAATAAACTCTTTAATATGAATATCTGACTGGATAGATGGCATAGTGGTTAAGATACCAATGGGTTTGATTCCCACGCAAAACAACAGCTTGTGGGATCCACTAAGTATTATTCTGACTTTAGGTGTAATTTGTCTGCGTTTATTACATGTTTGTATTGTCTCCCGCCGTTTTCGTGTGGTGTCGGAGTAAGAATACAATTCACAACCCCCTATCTTACCCGTGGGTGATCGTACGAGACGACTAAGGGAAATAAAATGCAAATAACATGTATGCGAGAGAAGGAAAACTCGAAACAAAATCCTATACCAACACGACTAACCAGCGTGGTATAGTCGGTCAATTACCCTCCCATTAAAGAGGAGGCTCGAGTCCAACAGTGGGACATAGGTATATGAGATGAGATGGGATGAGATGAAAGTCACCCGCAATACAAGTATTATTTCCTTAGTGCAATGTGATGTCTTTTTACAAAAAAAACAACAAAGAAATATTCAAAATATCCATCTCCAAATATTATAATACGAAAAATCATTGCTAGATAATAAATAAAAAATAATTTACATCAGCGGAATCACACTTTATTTATGCAAACCAACGTTGGCAGACGTTTTAAGGGCTTGTCTCATTACCGATAATAAAAGGTAGTGTTGAGTACGCACTAATTAACAGATTTCAACGCAAGTGTGTATAATAGTCAAACGACAAAAATATCACGACGAGAAAAATATTGCTAAGGGTTTTTCTGCTAACATTCTGAAACAAATTGATAAAAATATAGAGAATTTTGTGGAAGTATAGTTTGAGTTGTCTTATTATATGTCATCATGATCATTCGCCTGTTCTTATTCCAATTACTTGAAGTCGATGCAATATGTATTCGTACATATAGCAAAAGTTATTGGCAAATAGTTTTATAACCGGCCGCCAGCATGACGTCAACCCTCCTTGGAAATGTGGTTATTGTGCAAACGGCATCAGACATCCACGAGCAAAGTAAGGGTTGGTAGTATTCGTAGCTGTTACCACACAGCACGGCATCGTATTATAATTATATCGTACTAGCTTCTGCCCGCGGCTTCGCCCGCGTAAAAGGTTACTTTCCTAAAGTTTTTGATCCCCTATTTTTATTTTTGACCGTCGCTAATACAGTGCAACGGTATTACAATACTCAGGGTTGGAACTTCATTACTGGACTGCTAGATGGCGTTGAAGAAGCTAGATTTTGAGATTTTTTGACAAACAATTTTTTTATTTTTCATATAATAAATTTGATTTTTTTTTTAATAAAAAGTATCCTATGTTACTTTTAATACCTCCAAGAATATGTGTACAATGTTTCATGATGATCGGTTGAGTAGTTTTAGAGTGAAAGCGTAACAAACAAACTTACATTCACATTTATATATTAGTAGGGATTATAATATTGTCATATTATATTGTCGTATTACACTATCTGTTAAGAGAAGGTAAACTCGATGTGAAATCTTAAACCAGACGTGTCATCAGCGTGTTGTAATAAAGTTTAATTTCCCTCCTATTATGGATGAGGCTCTACCCCTAGTGGTATATGAGTTGAGATGATGAGATGATATGATGACTCCACTTATTATGATCTATGTGATGATTTATTAACGATACTATTCACCACTCCATCTCTAGCCTGTGCCTGTCGTAAAACATCACTGAGCAAGAGAAGGAGAATTTAATATAAATTACTATGTCAACACGTCTGACCAGCGTGGTATAGTAGGTCAATTTCCCTCTCACTGTAGCAAAGGCCTAAGTCTTAACAGCAGAATTTATAAGAAGTGACAAGAAGATACGTATCAGAATATTTGCATTAGATTAACTCGTTTATTTACTCGTTTTATCGTATAATCTCATTTGATTTTAATTGTATTATAATATCTTAATGTATATGCCGAACGAACGTCTGGTTAAGAAGATATACAATGCGAAAGTGGAAGGATGTAGGTACCGAGGGAGACCGGGACTAACCTACCTAGACCAGATCGGTCATGTACTGAAGGAAGGTGGAGTCAAGAGTCTCCGAAACCGGCGAGCGTGTATGAAGAGAATTATGAATGTTGAGGAAGCGAGTGAAGTATGCAAAGATAGAGTTCTCTGGCACTCTGTTCTCTCTACCTACCCTGCAAGGGATATGGCGTGATGATATGTATGTATGCATGTATGTATGTATATTGTGTGGAGACGGAGTAAGAATACCATTCAACACCTCTTATCTTACCCGTGGATAATCATAATAGACGACTAAGGGATATAAAACGATTATAACATATATGCAAGACAAGAAAAACTCCAAACAAAACTCTATACCAACACATCTTGACGAGCGTGGTATAGTAGGTCAATTTCCCTCCCATTACGTAGAAGATTTGAGCTCAATAGTGAGTCATGTATGAGCTGAGATAAGATCTTAATATGAATAAAATCATTATAATGTTAAGAATCCTATACGTTAAATATATTAAAACCACGTCGATCAGTGCGTTTATAGTATTATAGAAAAACTAAACGAAAACATTGCTCTAAAGATATGATACTTTCATTATGGGACTATTTCACAAACTCATAAAATACGAACACAATTAATAATTAACCAAAAAATAGTGGATCGCATAAAGTATTATCCTACGTGGGAATTCAGGCTGTGACGTTTGGCACTATGCCATCTGGGTAATCACGTCTAAGAGATTTCATTTCCAATCATTATAGAAGATTCTTATACCAACCAGCTATCATACACAACACGTCTACGCGTCAATAATTTTATAATACCTCATATGACTTATATAATTTCGTGAGTGTCCCATGGACCACGATCAACATTTAAAAGCTGGTATTCATCAATCAATCACTCAGCAATACTAATAAATACTAATAAATCTTATTTAAGCTATTATGGAGTGCCATTTCTAATAACTGAATCGTGTGAGAGATATCACTGAGCATCTCACACAAGACTTGTGTTCAAATTGATGTGCTCTACGCAAAACAATAAAAAAAAAACAAGTACAAAAATTAACAACTTTTTCATGAAATTTATTACGATTAGAATAAAATATATAACTAAATAATAATGTTAAAATAAGCATTATTCTAATTTTAATGCAAGCTCTCTAAATACATTACTAGTCGCGGGTAGATTCGCCCAAAAACTTATCAGCCGAAAGCCACAGCACAATCCATCATCATTATGCCAAAACTCGACGAAATTCAATAAAAAAAAGTTTCCTTTGCACCCCCATCTAGTGGCGGCGGCTCGAACTTCGATACCAGCCTCACCCTGAGGGGTGGTAGCCACCCCACGTCGTATCCCTTTTTTCTTCATTCCACACCCTTATCCGTACCTGAGCTTTCTTTATCCAAAGACCGAACTTTTTAATTCGCCTCGTCTCTTTCCCACTTATGTAATAGTTAAGTTGAAACGTGACAAAAGATAATCCGTCTCACTCTATCGCAAAGAAAAAATCTGTTTATAAAAATCAGAATGTGTTTGGGCACGGCTCCATTGTACGTAGGGGTAATGTTTCATGCGCGGTGGGGTGCTTTTTATACGCGCTTGGATTGAAAAAAAAAAATTGCAGCCCGCCGGAAGCCAAACTTATTTTATATACCTACGGATATACGTTTCATTTCCAATTTCGATAACAAAGCTTATATTTTCCTGTACAATATTTTCACATTTCTTTTGTGTATTCCTAAGAAATAATTGTGCGGGTTCTGTTTTTTTTTCTTCTTCTAATTCGTTTGTGTATTCATAAATATATCAAAAGGCAAAGGTCCGTGTCTTATGGCTGTGATTTGAGCATCTCATATGCATCGCTTGTTCCTCAGACGTTTTCATTAAAATAAATATGAATGGGCCCTGATTAAAATCTTTTGATCTTTGATCTTTTAGTTGCATGGTATTTATAAATTAGATAGAGGTTTGGAGATGATTTGAAGGCATCTTTAATTATATTCATGTATTATTTGAAAATTATATCGCGGGCTTTGGTTTTCTGCAAGCAATTTAGATGCTTGTTTAGCAATGTTAGAGCTTTTCATCACATTATTTCTTTTCATCCATTGTAAATAAAGGACTCATTTTATTTGAACAGCTTTTCCGTGTTATGAGGGAGTAAGAATACAATTCACCATTCCTTTTCTTGCGCCTTGGTAGCATAAAAAAACACTAAAGGACATGATAATATGCAAGTAACATCTATGCAAAAGAAGGAAAACTCAAAATAAAACCCTGTACCGACCCGTCTGACTAGCGTGGTATATCTAGCTCTCCCATTATAGAGGTGGCTCGAGTCATCATCTAATGATGATGAACACTAAAAATATTTATTTATATCATATAAAGACGCTTTAAGCTAGGCAAAGTCCAAGTCCATCCACGCAGGTTGAGAATACAATATTTCTCCGCCTCTTATTTGTCTGTGGGAGTCAGAAAACCCGGCTGAGGAGTTACTAATAGAATAAGTCAGCAATGGTCTTCTGTATAACTTATTACAGTATCTGCATTCGCTAAACCATCGCCCAAGGTGACGATTATGCTATTTTCCTCCTTGCGGCAGCCTTCTTCTCTGGCATCCTATGATCTGAATACCTCGCCAATTCCGTCCAAGGTGATAGAAGGACAATATGTGGCTTCATAAGCCCACTGTGTTGCCTCCACATCGCCATTAGTTCGACCATGTACCTACTGATTCCTTGACATCCGTGGCCCACACGAGCGCCTGCGGAAGCCTATACACAAAATTATATATAGATAGTTGATGGTCCAGTGTGTTGTGTTAAATGAAATCTAGGGTCAAAGAATCTACATGCGTACATACATATCATCATGCCATGTCCCTTGCAGGGTAGGCAGAGAGAACAGAGTGCCGGAGAACTCTATCCTTGCATACTTCACTCGCTTCTTCAACATTCATAATTCTCTTCATACACGCTTGCCGGTTTCGGAGACTCTAGACTCCACCTTCTTTCAGTACGTGACCAATCTGGTGTAGGTAGGTGAGTCTCAGTCTCCCCCGGTACCTACATCCTTCCACTTTCGCATTGTATATCTTCTTAACCAGACGTTCGTTCGGCATTCTTTCCACATGTCCGAACCATCGGAGCACCCTTTCCCAAAGAATCTGGGGTCAAAAAACGACTTCCATCGATTAATATGTGTATTGCTTGCCCAAATGGTTTCATTAACATTACACCTTATCTGCACCTCGCATTTTAACCTCAATATTTATTGCTAATAGTAACAAGCAGCAAATGTGATAGTAAGTGTTACTTACTATTGCAATACTAGGGGCACAGCTAGGCCACTACCTGGCAATGAAAACCCACCCACAAATTTCAGCTTCCAATTCTCTCGTTCATTGAATGAAGCGCAACAACACCTTACCACTTCTTAGAAGTCGATTTTCTATGAGAGTATGGTACTATTCCCGACAGACCAGGCTGTAGATAGAAAACTGTCAACTGTGTTACTCTAACACTATAAAATCGTAGAATAAGGTACTGAAGATAAGATGAGTCTAACGTATTACAATGTAATAGAAGTCCATAGATAATAAGTAGAAATTAAAAATATCTATAGAGTAAAAAAAACATAAGACTATATACTCCAAAAAGGACAAATCAAAGACAAAAATAAATTGAATAAAACATAAGTTTGCTCAATCTCCTGACTCTTGATACACCCTTAAATGCATTGGGGTACTGAAAGGTGACTGAACTCAGATCTGCCGCCCCAGAAGTATATTTTCTTTGACAAGAATAAAATAAATAGCATCTATCAAATATAACTAGACAGAGAAACGACTATAAATTCTTTGTCATTAATAAATTATACGTAAAAGTACTATACGAAAATCTTTGGTCAGTTTGGTGATGGGATAAATACAAATGGTCAATAATTATTCCATTCCGATGCGTGTCATATAAAAATCTATAACAGGATGTAAGCACATAACTTTTAATAAAGCCCTATACCAACCTATAGTGCGAATATGTTGTTTTAAACTAATTTCCCATATCTGAAAGAGATTTGTGTTCAATAAAATTATTTATATACATGGGGACCTAAATGACATATTCTTAGAAGAAGAAGAAGAATCTTTATTTATGAAGACTAGATAAACAAGTTTACATAATTACAAATAGGTACACAAACATTTTCCTAGTCCATCATCATTCTCCTACTCTCATTCCATTCACTTGGAGTCGATACAACATGTACTCATGTTTCATAGTACCTACATATTGTAAAAGTTATTGGCAATAGTTTTTTGACCGGCCGCCTGCCAGACGTCAACTGTCCTTGGGAATGTAATTGGTGACCAAACGGCATCAGATGGAGTTGGCCTAGTTCGTTATAAGGCTCTTAGTCGTCTTTTACGACATCCACGACCAAAGCGAGGGGTGGTAGTATTCGTAGCCGCTACCACACTGCACCTTTCCTATTTTTTTCCTAGCCCATATAATTATGTTCTCAAATTGGAAGCTTGTCTTCTTAGTAATAAGAAGAGAAATGTAGGTCATACTAATTAAGATAAGGTTATATACTCAAGATTTTCTTTTCTTAAAAATATGACGTCGTGCTAGCTCTCTCAGGGGAATTTAATATCTGGTGACTTATCGATGAATAAAATATGATGTGGGTGTTTTTTGTCGATATATTCCAAAATAGTTCATCATTGTTAATTTTTAATATCGTTAAGGTCTCGGGGTGGTTGGTCAGCCTTCAGAATGAATAAAATAAGGTCTAAAGGTGGAGACATTCTTACACAAACATAAGACGTGTTAAGCCGATGGAGTGAATATTTTGGCAATATGTATGCGGATGCTACGGTTGACGCCGGTGTCGCATGTGGTTTAGCAGAACAACATTCGACAGCGGCGTCCTCCGATGGCATCAGTATGGATGAAGTTGAATGGGCGATAAGAAGTTTGAAAAATGGTAAGGCAGCGGGCATTGATATGGTGTCTGCCGAGATGATCAAGCTTGGTGGCTCCTGTGTCTGGGAGGCGTTCCTGTTGCTCCTCAATTTATGTTGGAGCTCGGGAATGGTTCCCGGGGACTGGAATAGCGCAGTCATCGTGCCTTTGTTTAAAAACAAGGGTTCACGTTATGACTGCGCAAATTACAGAGCCATAAGCTTGACCAGTTTGGCAGCAAAAGTGTATGGTAAAATTATTGAAAGGAGAATGAGGATGGTGTCCGATGGTTTACTGTGTGAGACACAAGGAGGTTTCAGGAGTGGAAGGGGATGCATGGATCAAGTGTTCTCTCTGCGCAACATTGTGGAGAAGCATCTGGCTCTAGGTCAGAGGGTTTTCTGCAGTTTTGTGGATCTGGAGAAAGCATTTGACACGGTTGTACGAAAGGAACTTTGGGACATTTTACCGGAGTATGGTATTAACGGTAAACTGCTACAGACTGTGCAGTCCAGTTACATGGGCTGTAGATCCTGTGTGCGGCTGGATGATGGAATGTCGCCTTGGTTTGACGTCAATATCGGCGTTAAGCAGGGGTGCGTTCTGTCAGCCAGACTGTTTATCATATATCTGGATAAATGTCTCCAAAGGTTGAACGATATGAATGTGGGAGTCCAGATGGGCGACTCAGTGGTCACTGCTCTGCTTTATGCAGATGATGCAGTCCTGCTGGCACAGTCAGCGATTGACCTGCAGACCCTAGTCGACACAATGACAGAAGATTGAAAGAAAAGGGGTCTACGCGTGAATGTGAGCAAAACCAAAATTATGGTCTTTGAAAGAGACGAAGCCAGAACAGATGTAAGAGTAACAATAGGTAATGATATACTAGAGCAAGTGGATGAATTTGTATATCTTGGATGTGGATTTAGCCGAGATGGAAGGTACACCACTGATATAGAGCGAAACGTAAATGCGGGAAATAGAGTGAACGGAGCGTTGGGGCAACTTCTCGGCAGCCACCACCTCAGCCAGAAGGCACGTGTAGCAATACATAACGCAGTGCTTGTCCCAACATTACTGTATGGAAGCGAGAGTTGGGTATGCAGAAAAGAGTATGAAAGTAAAATTAATGCGGTCGAAATGCGATCTCTGCGGAAAATCTGTGGAGTTAGGCTGACCGACCGCATTCGTAACGACGACGTAAGAGAACGAGTAGGTATGAAAGAGAGTATTGGTGTAAAGATGCGAAAGGTAATGCTCCGATGGTTCGGACATGTGGAAAGAATGCCGAATGAACGTCTGGTTAAGAAGATATACAATGCGAAAGTGGAAGGATGTAGGTACCGTGGGAGACCGAGACTAACCTACCTAGACCAGATCGGTCATGTACTGAAGGAAGGTGGAGTCAAGAGTCTCCGAAACCGGCGAGCGTGTATGAAGAGAATTATGAATGTTGAGGAAACGAGTGAAGTATGCAGAGATAGAGTTCTCTGGCACTCTGTTCTCTCTGCCTACTCTGCAAGGGATATGGCGTGATAATATGTATGTATGAATGTTAATTTTTTAAATTATATGATCATCATTCTCCTACTCTTATCCCAATTACTTGGGGTCGATACAATATGTACTCTTCCCTCATAGTAGATACGTATTGTAAAAGTTATTGGCAATAGTTTTTTGACCGGCCGCCTGTCAGACGCCAACCGTCCTTGGGGGATGTAATTATTGACCAAACGGCATCAGATGGAGTTCGCTCAGGTCATTATAAGGCTCTTAGTCGTCTTTTACGACATCCATGAGCAAAGTAAGGATTGTTACTATTCGTAACCATTACTACACAGCACTTTTAAATTATATGTATCCTCGAATGAAAATAAAAGTAAATATTTCAAAAAAATATTGTTTTGTGTTAAAAATTCAGTTGATTTGTACTTACTATTATCTTTATTCGTGGATATCATATAAGTCGACTGAGAGCCTTATATTGATCTAGGCCAGTTAGCCCATGGAGTCCCATATGATGCCCTCTAGTCAATTATTATATGCCCAAGGTACGTAAACCGTTTATGTCAAGCAAAGAATTATATGCCCATGGAGCGCTTATGTCAAACAGGCGGCCTGTCATAAAACTGTTACCAAAACTATTATAGTATGTACTACAGAAGAAGAGTACATATTGCGTCGACCGCAAATAATTAATTTAAGAGCAGAATAATCCTTACTAATATTATTAATGCGAAAGTAACTCTTTCTGTCTGTTTGTTGCTCTTTCACGCCAAAACTATTGAACCGATCTAAATGAAATTTGGTACACAAATAGTCTAGAGCCTGATAAAGGACATAGGCTTTTTAATGCAAAAAAAGTTTATACAGGGGGATGAAAAGTTGTAAGGAATTATCGACATTTTTAAAGACAGAAGCTTGACACTTATTTGTAGGCTATCGATATAAATAAATATGACATTAAAACTTCGTGATGAAATGAAATAAATGAAATGAAAAACTTTAGGAAAGATACCTGTTACGCGGGCGAAGCCGCGAGCAGAAGCTAGTTATGTAATAAATTCTAACAAGCATTACAATTTACACAAAATTATAATTGTAAAATGACCTACAATAAAAAAAGCAAATTTGTAACTGTTTATTGTGCGCGGCTCTTTTAGTTTAGTTTGAATAGTTTCATTTCACCTGTATAATGTTGTCAAAAACTGGCTTTATATACCAAGAACAAAAAAATCAAAGACAAAATATTGAATAAATTGAAAGTTAATACTACAATCGCGAAACCGCCAATCTTCCGTGACTCTTAACGCTAAAAATGATCAAAATCTCGGGAAAATTAAAATCAGAACATCGGAACATCAGAAATAATTTGCGATAAACGTGGTCTATATTAGTGACGCAATAGAATTCTGTTTCTGCGGTAATTCTGCAGGTATCTAACTAACTTTAAAAAAGGTTCTTCTCAATTCGACTACATTTTTATGTGTGTTACTTCATAGTATTTTTCTAAAAACGATTTTTATGGTTCTTTTTTTATTTAAAAATTGGCGTTTCCCATGTGGTCAAACCATTTGATTGAGATCTGACAAGTAGTTTTGAGTTATCCTTAATAACCTATATTTGGTTGATATCGATTACATTAATGTTTTCTTTTTTTAGTGTTTTTTTTTAAATTTTTATATATTTTTGTATAATTTGACATTAATTTCATGTTGCAAAAGTTGTGGAAACACCAATAGGAATATGACCGGCTTTACTACGATTGAGGAAAAAATAAACTGCAACCTACGCGTCATTATCAATGATGAATTCATCATTATAAATAAAAAAATCATGATCATTATTAAATACAATTGTGGCCAAACTACTTTCCATAAAATAAAAAGTAGTTTGACCACATTAACATACCACAAATTAATTTTATAATATTAATTTCAGTAAAATATAATTTAAAAAAAAAAGGAAAATTTTTTAAACGCTATGTATCTGTTTTCAATGATATAGACGCCAAAATTTACTTTATACATTAGTTCCTTTTCTACTTCCTTTAGATAACTAATCTAGATCTCTAAACGAGAAATAATATCTAAAATCATTACATGCTATTGATGAAAATAAAGTGAAAATTTACTGTTATAAAACACAACAATTTAATACACCAAAATAGGTTTACAAAATACACTTAATATAAACGACCACACTTCACTTAAAAGCCATGTTCTTTCACCCGTTTACTAAAGATGGGCCCATTAAATAAACATTTGCATCGAGCACCGGCCGAAAGTAATAAAATTAAAAGCCATAATTAGGTAATGCTTACAAAATTAGCTATTGTTATGATGTTTTAAATAAAAAATATAAAAATACTTCAAGTGTCCTCACAGCAGGTGCAATCTTTATTAGTATTTTTTTTTTCGTAAAAAAAAAATTGTTACTTCGTTTTTATTGCATTAATGTTAGCACTGAAAGATATATTAATATTTTATTACTTTTTCGATTGTACCTTGTTACTATTTTTACTAATGACACTTCAATTTTAGATAATTAACATTTGAGTATCTACATATATCGCAAGCTCAAAATAAAAGTGACAATTCAAAATTCATAATTATTGACAATTTAGAAAAATGTGTTTACAATTATGACATTTGACTTTTGACGGGAATTTGAAAACGTCATGTGGTGCTCTTGTATTATATCGATATCTTAGTGTTTTAACGTATTATATTAGATAATTTTGATGGCATTTTATGTAATATGAAGCGGCGGAACTACTGGGATGTAGTGAATATCATATAAAAGTGCTTTACAACGTTTTCGTTTTCCATCAAAATTCTCATAAGATACCATTAACAGTGTGGCCATAGCACTGTTGATGGCGACAATTTGACTTTGACAATGACTAACTTGAAAGACTAAAAACGTGAAAATATTTATAACTTGACACTGGCACCAATAGCTGATTGCCAATATATAAGAAGAAGAAGAAGAAAATTATGACATTTAGTCACTCGATGTCTCAAGTAGAACGTAAAACTTTTGATTCTGTTTAGCTAATTAGGTATTAAAGCTTTGATTAACTTTTAAATCAAAAATAAAAATTTAAACGAAAAGAATCGCACGCGTCCAAAAAAGACGCAAATATCATTTAGATCCAACTAAATATCGCCATTTCTATATTAGTAAGAGGATAGAATATTCATTTTTAACTCGTTCTATGTACTTAACTCAATATCTTAGTATTAAAAAATTGAATTGATGCAGTATCATTATCCTCGTGTGATGCTACGGCAGGGTTGGAGCACATGCCATGAAAACAAAGACCGGGTTCCAGTGGCCCATTCGCACGGCGACAGATAAGTAGGTCTAGGGCAGGTCTATTCCACCGAAGACAAAGATCGGGTACCGGTGGTCCGCTCGCACGGCGAAGAGAGAGGATTTTATGGTGAGTCTATGGAGTCACGCACCGCCTTCTCCGTCACCCCGGACCGATTTGGCGGGGCGAGACGCACCCATAGCCCACCAATAAAAAAAAAAAAGAAAGAAAAAAAAAAAAAAAGGCAGGTCTATTAGGGTCGCGCATCGTTTTTCTGTCATACTGATGGAGTTAACGGGATGTGACCACACCAGGGCTGGAGCTCACAATTGAATACTATACCGCGCTGCTTAAATATGTTATTTAAAGTTTTTATTTCGATCTTGCCATCTTTTATATTAATCTCTAATTTTCTTTTTTTAATCTTCTTCTTTTCTTAATCTCTAATCTTCTTTTCTTAATCTTGTTCTTTCCATCTTTTATATTAATCTCTCTCTTTTATATTAATCTCTCTAATCTATTTGCGCCGTTTACTTTTGAGGCAGCCATAGAAAAGGAAAGGTTAGTGACCAATATATAAAAACAAATCTCTTGAGATTGTACCAAAAGATTTTAAAGACGGTTTTTTAATATGCTCGCTTATAAAAACTTTTAATCATTTTTATTACGGTTGTGATAATTGTTACGATTTTCTTCGTATGAAAAATAACAAATATAATAATACAACTGGCACTAGAAATAATTTTGATAAAATGTTATGGACCATTAACATGGTGGTAAGTTAGAATACGTAGATTCTGCAAAGCCTTTGGTGTGACTAGAGAAATAAAGAGCCGTAAATTTGTATACAAACTACACACAAGCCAAATATAATGAATAAAATATTAAAACTAAAACTAACCTATGAATAGTGGTGGACCATAATGCGGACAGTCTTCTGTCTGGGGGTTGGTACGTTCGGGGTAGTATCGCACTCTCGTAGAAAATTGACGTCTCAGTGGCGGTGTGCGCTTCGACGTGAAAAAGAGTCAGAAGCCCAATTTGGGTGAGTTTTAGTTGATAGATAGCGGCCTAGCTATATCCATAGTATTGCAAAGGTACCATAGTATTGAGTGGCAGTTACACTTTTCACTAGATATGCTACTTGTTCCTTTGCCACCGTAAGCAATAAAATAAAAATATTTATACATTTTGTATATATATATATTATTAATTACTTATATTGAATTAATCAAAACAATAATTACGACTTTTTTTATATGAATATATTACAATATTTTCAAAGTACATCGCTACACTGATACTGGTTAATACTTACAGGAATTTGATACATTTTGATTCATAAAAGCGATCAATTATTAACGTTTTCTAATTAGATTACATGAGGTGCCATCTAAATATGTATGTCGTGAGTGATAACAAACTTAAATGCATAGGTTCGAATAATTTATTTCGAATCATCATCATTTTCCTGCTCTTGTCCCTATTACTTGGGATTGACCTAATATGTAGTTTTCGTGCACCGTGTATATTACAAATTGGCAAAAGTTTTATGAACGTTCGCCTGCCGTCAACCCTCTTTAAGAATGTAACTGTTGACAAGCAGCATCAAGAGGAGTTGACTCCAGGCTACATAAAGCTCTTAGTCGTCCTTTACGACCTAGTAAGTAACAATTGGTAGTATTCGCGGCTGCTACCATGGTTTAGTTTTGCTGGTGTTGCTGCATTAAGATGTTAATTTTTTTTTTCACGACATGTAGTAAGAGAATATTAATTTCATACTTGTTCTACTTCACACTACTTTTATTGAATTAATATTACTATACCTACCCCGCTGAATATTGAAAGAAATTTTATATCAAGTTTTCCTTCTCTTGCATAGATATTATAAAATCTTCATATCATATCCGTCAGTCATCTTTTACTACTTTCACGGCAAAGTTAAAAAATGCTAACATATTTTACACACATACATACATATCATCACGCCATATCCCTTGCAGGGTAGGCAGAGAGAACAGAGTGCCAGAGAACTCTATCTCTGCATACTTCACTCGCTTCCTCAACATTCATAATTCTCTTCATACACGTTCGCCGGTTTCGGAGACTCTTGACTCCACCTTCCTTCAGTACATGACCGATCTGGTCTAGGTAGGTTAGTCTCGGTCTCCCTCGGTACCTACATCCTTCCACTTTCGCATTGTATATCTTCTTAACCAGGCGTTCGTTCGGCATTCTTTCCACATGTCCGAACCATCGGAGCATTCCCTTTCGCATCTTTACACCAATACTCTCTTTCATACCTACTCGCTCTCTTACGTCTTCGTTACGAATGCGGTCGGTCAGCCTAACTCCACAGATTTTCCGCAGAGATCGCATTTCGACCGCATTAATTTTACTATCATACTCTTTTCTGCATACCCAACTCTCGCTTCCATACAGTAATGTTGGGACAAGCACTGCGTTATGTATTGCTACACGTGCCTTCTGGCTGAGGTGGTGGCTGCCGAGAAGTTGCCCCAACGCTCCGTTCACTCTATTTCCCGCATTCACTCTTCGCTCTATATCAGTGGTGTACCTTCCATCTCGGCTAAATCCACATCCAAGATATACAAATTTATCCACTTGCTCTAGTACATCATTACCTATTGTTACTCTTACATCTGTTCTGGTTTTATCTCTTTCAAAGACCATTATTTTGGTTTTGCTCACATTCACGCGTAGACCCCTTTTCTTACAATCTTCTGTCATTGTGTCGACTAGGGTCTGCAGGTCAGTCGCTGACTGTGCCAGCAGGACTGCATCATCTGCATAAAGCAGAGAAGTGATCACTGAGTCGCCCATCTGGACTCCCACATTCATATCGTTCAACCTTTGGAGACATTTATCCAGATAACATATTTTATTTTTAATAATATATAAATAAGGCAAAGGTAGTTAATATATACAGCCGTGACATAGACTATAGAGTTATTATTCATATTATTACGCCAGAGTTACCTACAACTTTTTACTCTTTTAATTCTATAGTCATCATCATCATCATCTCAGCTTATGTATGTTCCACTGTAAGGCTCGAGCTTCCTCGCCTAAGTAAAGACAAGAAGAAAAGTTCTCGAATGGCGACTACGTATCGCACGACACAGCATAGGACGACCAACAAGTTGGATTGACGAAATCTCAAAAGTTGCAGGCAGGCGTTGGATGCTAGTGGTACAAGACCACCCTGAGTGGGATTCTGGTGGGGAGGCCTAGACGTCTATGGGCTGATAGAAACTCGATAACTATGTATTAAAAACATCATCATAATCTCAGCTGGTATGCCCACTGTTGGGCTCAAGCCTCCTCTATAATGGTAGGGAAATTGACCTACTATACCACACTCATACCTGTTGATACAGGATTTTATTTAGAGTTTTCCTTCTCTTGCCTATGCAATCAACATCTATATGTTATATGCCTCTTATATCCCTTAGTTGTCTCTTACGACCACCCACAGGTAAGATAGAGGGTGGTAAATTGTGTTCTCCGTCACCACACGAAAAAATACATTACATTACTTTGTGCTAAATTCATTATCATGAATATTTGAAAATAAATACAAGTATATTATTAATATTGCATTGCAACAAGTGTATATTAATACATCAATTACAATACAATGAAATATTATAAAAGCATTTATATAATTGAATAGATCGATTTACAATACATGGAATTTGTTCCCTCTATAAATCGATATGGCACAATAGAATCGTACGCAGAGTATAAAATCGAATCGATTTTTAACACGAGTCAAGTGGTATTCATTCATTCATTCGATCTATTGTCATGATCGATTAGGGTTGTCAATAAATGATTTGGGTTGTTGTAACGCCTTTTTTGTTAATTGATTAATTGGCGGTATTTCTAAAAGACTTGATCGTTACTTGTCATTTTATTTTTTACTTTTGTTTTGAAACTTTATCTATATATTTTTTTTAAATGTATTAATTATTTGAAATGTATAATATAAATAAATACTTAAAGTCCTTTAATTCAATGATATATTTAGATCTTTCATTTTATAAATAACTTTACTTTTTTTTTAATTTATTAAATAAGCGAGTATACGACTGATAAGTTCAATTCTTAAAAATAACGCACTTATTATATAAATGATTCATATTATTGCTATAAAATATGAATTTAATAAAATTACCCTATTAATTTTCAAACATGACCAAATTCCCATAGTATCTTCACACGGCATTGATTAACCCAAGTATATTTGCATTATAGAGTCTGTGACACATTAAAAAAATTAAAAAGTAACGAATGCAATTTATTAAGAACTAGTTTATAATGAAAACGTTCTTCAATTTCACTTCCTTATAAATATTTATTCATTGAATAGTATGCAAAATACTGTAATTATAGGGTTTGTAAGAAATGGGTTAGTCGATTTGCATATCGGCCCTTAAATGGTAGAATGTTATAAGTCTCAGCAAGCAATATGAGGAAATGACGTAATAGCTATACAAATTAAAGTTGAATTTCGAATTCTCAAAAAGGTGTGTTCGAAAATTAAATTCATTCAATTTTGCAAATTTCACACCTTGAGGCCGAGGAAACGACAGGTTTAAAGACGATTGCGTTTAAAAATAAAGACTTGTCGCCATGTGACGGTTTTTTTTTCTGTGCTATGTATTATAATTTAGTGCAATTTATGCACGGTTGCTCGTTAGACAATTAGCAAGCAGATGTCTGTTGGAAATTTATTTAGCTACTGGTTAGTGTGGGAAATGGGGTTCCTTCCGTTTTAAACATCGTTTTATAGTTAATTTTATGCCGTAATGTTTTATGAGGTACTAGATAAACGCTTTAGTCATACTGATACCTTTTTTATTTCTAACGTTTTTAAGCTCCTATTAAGGTAATATGATACTATAATATAAGTATTTTACGTTAAAATTAAAATATTAACTCATTGATATTCTGCGGCTGTTGACAAAATCAAGCTGCGTATGAAGAGGGCTTTAAACTTGTCTGAAGTAAAAAGTTTTAATTAATTTTGTATTTTTGAAAAGAACTTTATAAGGCGGTGGAAATATTATAGTTGATTTTCTCGTATAAATCCTTGAACAACGAGTAAAAAATTACGACGTTTATAAAATTAATACTATTTTAAATATATGCAAACTTATTTTATTTATTATATGAATTTAAAAAAAAAATACAATTTGTCGCCGCACGGCTTGTTAAAAAAAGGCGGGTTACGGCACCATCATTGTTTCAACCATAAACATATTATTATACATACATACATATCATCACGCCATGTCCCTTGCAGGTTAAGTAGAAAGAACAGAGTGCCAGAGAACTCTATCCTTGCATACTTCACTCGCTTCCTCAACATTCATAATTCTCTTCATACACGCTCGCCGGTTTCGGAGACTCTTGACTCCACCTTCCTTCAGTACATGACCGATCTGGTGTAGGTAGGTTAGTCTCGGTCTTCCCCGGTACCTACATCCTTTCACTTTCGCATTGTATATCTTCTTAACCAGACGTTCGTTCGGCATTCTTTCCACATGTCCGAACCATCGGAGCATTCCCTTTCGCATCTTTACACCAATACTCTCTTTCATACCTACTCGCTTTCTTACGTCGTCGTTACGAATGCGATCGATCAGCCTAAATCCACAGATTTGCCGTAGAGATCACATTTAGACCGCATTAATTTTACTTTTATACTCTTTTCTGCATATCCAACTCTCGCTTCCATACAGTAATGTTGGGACAAGCACTGCATTATGTATTGCTACGTGCCTTCTGGCTGAGGTGGTGGCTACCGAGAAGTTGCCCCAACGCTCCGTTCACTCTATTAAGTTTCGTTCGCTTAAGTCTCATATTATTATCAGAGAATATTTAAATCTTTTTTTTAATATATTTTGCACTAAAGAAATAGTACTTATGATACCGGCTTAGTAAATATTCAATTAACGGACAATAATTAAATTCAGACTGAGAACTACAACTTGTGGATCGTTCTAGTACTGTCCAATGTGGAAATCAAACTCTTGACATGCGGCTATATGTCTATCACTCAATATTACATGATATGTACCTATGTATTTATGAATAATTTCAGTATATATATATACGAAATGTAATCTTGTTTAGAAATTCTGTTGCGTTGAAACTTTGTATTAAATATACAAAGTTTCAACCCTAGGATTTTTATGTATGGCCATAAATGTTTTCGAAAACATAAAAAAAAAATTAAACACTATCCAAAAACCTTATTTAGGTGAGTGACCATATTAGCTTATACAAAAAAATACCTAGTTATTAACTTTTCTACCTAACAGGAGTCAGAGACTTCACAAAACAAAATGTAAAACTTTAAGAGGAAAATATTATTACAATTTCGTGTACTGAAAAACGGCTCTAGATATATATTTATAAGACTGCAATAATAAACCATAAATTTTATACAACTCAGCTTTTGACTCTCATTGAAAGCGCCAAAAAAACAAATCGCTATCCAAACATTATTGTATAGATACAAAACTTTAAAAAAGTCAGAAAAAAAATACACAGCTGTTCCAATTTCATAAATAGAGCTAATGACTAAGTATTATTCATTGCTTACCGGTTTTTAAGAGAAAAAAAAAATAAAAGGCCAATAATGATATGCGTGTTCTATTTTCAAAAGACAAAAAAAAGAACAATACTGAAGCTGTTTTGTGATTTGAATACGGGATGTCGCTCTCATGGATATCAGTTACAAAATTCATTTGAATCATAACATGTTAGATAGATAATAGTTAGTTTTTTATATTTTAAAGTTGTTTTAGCTATCGCAACCCTTGGGAAGGTATTTATAATATATGCTAAAAGGTGTAACGAGGTCGGTTACCTTAGAAGGTAAGCATTTTATCATAAAATCAGTTACATTAAAACTTTTTAAAGAAAGTAACATATTTTAGCATGTTACCTAAAATCTGAATGTTTGTGTAAAATTAATGATAATTAAAAAAAAACTTAAAAAATATCTAATAATTGACACGGTCTTTTGGCGGCAACTTGAAACCATCATGTGGTCTTATATAATATTCAATATGTTAGTATTTTAACGTGTTATATTAAATAATTCTGATGTTATTTTATTTAAAGTAATTCAGAAGAATTACTGGGACTGCCGGACACAAATCAAACTCAAACTCATTACAACGAAACCCAATTACGAAGCGAAAAATGATGTCACAAGCGGGATTCGAACCCGTGCTTATTGGGATTCTGGCCCAATCGTGCTGCCACTACACCACCGTGACTTATTGTAGGACACGCAAATTTCGCTTCGTATCATATTTACGTCTTAAGGTGACGGTATGACATCTACCCGACAATGTTTAGACATTGTTATAGGCTTAATACTTCAAATTTGCAGTTAGAATTGTATTAAACGATGACACAACCTTGTTATTTAAATTACTGAAATTTAGCATTTAATATGCTTACATACATACATATCATCACGCCATATCCCTTGCAGGGTAGGCAGAGAGAACAGAGAACAGATTTAATATGCTTAATTATTTATAAAACCCGATTACGAAGCGAAAAATGATTTCGCTTTTTTAAATTTCAATAATTTAAATAACAAGGTTGTGTCATCGTTTAATACAATTCTAACTGCAAAGTTTGAAGTATTAAGCCTATAACAATGTGTAAACATTGTCAGGTAGATGGCATACCGTCACCTTAAGACGTAAATATGATACGAAGCGAAATTTGCATGTCCTAGAATAAGTCACGGTGGTGTAGTGGCAGCAGGATTGGGCCGGAATCCCAATAGGCACGGGTTCGAATCCCGCTTGTGACATCATTTTTCGCTTGGTAATCAGGTTTTATAAATAATTTAGCATATTAAATGCTAAATTTCAGTAATTCATTACAACAATTTGTTTATAACACAAAGTCTTATGGTTGTTCAATTATGCTGGACATTGTGGTTTAAAAAAATTGATTTCAAGTTTTTCTTCTTTTGCAATTTTATAATATTTTTAAATCTCCTTGGAACACAATATTTGCGTAAAATAAATAATTTTGACGTATTGTATTCCTAGTTTAATACCAACCAGATATAATTAATTGTCATTACTACTTACCTCCAATTAGAAATTGATATATTAAGTACTAGCTTCTGCCCGCGGCTTCGCCCGCGTAAAAGGATACTTTCCTAAAGTTTTTGATCCCCTATTTTTATTTTTGACCGTCGGTAATACAGTGCAACGGTATTACAATACTCAGGGTTGGAACTTCATTACTGGACTGCTAGATGGCGTTGAAGAAGCTAGATTTTGAGATTTTTTGACAAACAATTTTTTTATTTATCATATAAAAATTTTGATTTTTTTTTAATAAAAAGTATCCTATGTTACTTTTAATACCTCCAAGAGTATGTGTACAATGTTTCATGATGATCGGTTGAGTAGTTTTAGCGTGAAAGCGTAACAAACAAACTTACATTCACATTTATATATTAGTAGGGATACAAGGCATGGTGATGAGATAAGAATACAGTCGTCGCCATCCCTGGGCACACTAGGAAAATAGATTGTAGTGTTCTCTTAAGAAACATATAACACCCTAGTTATCGCCAACCCGCTTGTCAAGGAGGGCAGTTTAGTTAATAACCCAATGAAAGAATGACCGCGCCATTCTATGAGGAAGGTGTTGATCAATTGCCTGAGGTCTACGCAATATTTACTCTTCTTCCAATAACATATTGCAAAAGGGAGGCCTCCTTGCGAATGTAATTATTGACCAGACAGCATCAGATGTAGTTAGTTCCGATCGTTGAAAAACTATGAAACGTAATGATCGTCTTTTATGATACCCACGTATGATGTAAGGGTTGGTAGTATTCGTAGACCGCCACTACATAGCACGGCTGAATAATGATCAATTAATATTACTTTAATTACCATAAAAGTGTCTTTTACATCGTAAAGCATGTCTTCACGATAACGTTAGCTAGAGCAATACCTCGAACACCTTTTGTAATAGAGGTGTCAGTAATCGTTTTTATTAATAAATAACTCGTTATTGTAACATAATATTAAATTACTTTCGAAGCGTTAACGAGATACGTAACGCTATTATTGTAATTGCTTTATTAAAAGATTAATTTTGAGATAATTGTATAATTTGAACCTTTGCTTGTCAGTCAATTTTTATAAGTGTTAATACGCACGGTTTTTTAAACGTTTCTTTTTTTTATTGGCTATGGTTTGGTCAACGGTATTGATTCCTTGATTTCGTTGCCGAAGAGACAGTTTTTTTTTAACTAAATGTAATTTTGCACGAATTTAATAAAATTAAATATTTAGTTGTTTTATTTTATATAATTTTATTTTAATTTAGATATTTAATAATTTTAATGCATATCTTAAGCATTAATCACATCATTATCATTAATTACACTGCTCTTATTTAAATTACTTGGAGACGACGTAATATGTACCTACTTCTCCTCCAACTTACATATTGCAAAAGTTATTGGCAATAGTTTTATGATCGGACGTCTGCCGTTTACTCTTTTTGGGAATATAATTGTTGACCAAACATCATCTGATGATATTGGACCAGTTCAATGTAAAGCTATTAATAGTCTATTACGACATCCATGAGCAAAATAAGGGTTGGTAGTAGTCGAAGCTGTTATCGTACAGCCTCAATTATAACAGAACAATAATTGAATTTTATTCTAAAAACGAACATAACTTATACTTCGTGTATTATTTGTTTTAAGTATATTTTAATTTATTTATGTTATTACCCGACTGCAAAGGAGTGGTACTGTGTTTAACAGTCTATGTATGTATGTTTGTATGTTCCTTTGAAGCACTATATATACCAAACGCCTGGGCCGATTTTTATGATTCGCACGTCAATCGATTCCTCTTAATCCGGCGAGTGCCACTAAAGATATGACGTTTTTGAAAATTCAATATGGCGACTACTGGACGCCATATTGTGAAAATTAAAAAAATTAAAGTCAACAAACTATATCGAGTGGGGTATCGTTAAATAGGTATTTAAAAATCATTTTTAGTTTTCTCTCAACATTTTTCGATTTGACTGGCCGTTTAGGATCTATATCGATTTAAAGTTTCGTAACAACCTTTCTCACATATAGGTTTTTTAGACAGTAGAAATTTACGATGAAAAGACGAAAAATTCATATAACTGGATGTGGATGGAGATATACTGAAGTATCTAGTAGGTATATTGTCCAATATACCATAGGTAGTCTACCTAAAGTATCTAATGTCTGACGCGGTCGCCCATCTCCAATTTCTAACGATTTAGTACTCAACTTCAATCGGAAAACTATATATAGTTAGGTACTTACCTACTTATTAATAAATAAGATAACTATAGCTACCTAGGTATTTATAACTAAAAAGTATAAAATAAAAAAAATGATTAAAAAAATCAAAAAACCCGACTGCGAAAAAATCGTCCCAAACTCGTCACCAAAACTACGTACACAATAAAAAAACTGAAAAGAAAAAAACAAGCACTTAGATGTCCGGTGGTCTAGAATTCCATAATATATTATTGAATAAATACTATTGCAGAAAATTAAATATATTTTAATAATAGAACATGACAACTGAACAGTCGGGATCCATTGAAAAATTAGATTTGCTGTCGAATAAAGGACGGACCACGGATAAGATAGGGGGTGGTGAATTATATTCTTACTCCGTCATCACACGGATAAATGATGTTATTTGCATCTATTTATGCATACATACATATCATCACGTCATATCCCTTGCAGGGTAGGCAGAGAGAATAATGAAAATGTTTTAGTATTGGTATTGTTTTAGTATTATTTTTAGAACTTGAAACATCTATTTGTATTTTTTCTGAAATGTATTATTATTCATTATGAGATGTTTTGTTATTATATTGGTATCAAAACTTTAGTTTTAGTATTAGTTTAATGCTATATTGTTAACCAACGAAAAAATGGCGGCAATTCGCAATTCGACACTAGTTTTTATGTTAGACCACAATAACTTTTTACAGAGTTGACCAATTTTGATTGATTCTTTTCTTAAAGGATGGCTCCGAAGTTGTTTTTTGAAAATTTTGAATAATCATTCTAACTCTAAGGGTAGAAAAATAGGGAATGATTACATATTTAGTCACTGATTTCACTGAGTTATGTGTAGGTATATATCTCTCATACCTTATAGTTGATCTGAAATTAATAAATTTGGAAAATAAAAATAATCCTAAGGGTGGAAATATAGGAGATGATTGATTGTTCACTCATTACTTTTAATACTGAGTTGTATGCCTTAATATCGGTTGATTTTTTTGTTACAAACTAAAAGAATATATTTCCCAGTATTGAGGGAAAATGAATGAATACATACATACATATCATCACGCCATATCCCTTGCAGGGTAGGCAAAGAGAACAGAGTCCCAGAGAACTCTATCCTTGCCTCGCTTCCTCAACATTCATAATTCTCTTCATATACGCTCGCCGGTTTCGAGACTCTTGACTCCTTAGGAATGCTCCGATGGTTCGGACATGTGGAAAGAATGCCGAACGAACGTTTGGTTAAGAAGATATACAATGCGAAAGTGGAAAGATGTAGGTACCGGGGGAGACCGAGACTAACCTACCTAGACCAGATTGGTCACGTACTGAAGGAATGTGAAGTCAAGAGTCTCCGAAACCGGCAAGCGTGCGTGTATAATAAATATATAACTCAAAATAAAATATAACTGACAGTTAACTTTTGTTATAATTAAGAATACAATCATTTAACATCATCATCTCAGCTAACATCCCACGATGTGATCGTAAGAAACGACTAAGAGATATAAAACGCATATAACATCTATGCGAGAAAAGGAAAACTCGAAACAAAACCCTATACCAACACGTTTGACCAGCGCGGTATAGTAGGTTAATTTCCCTCCCATTACGGAGGAGGCCCGAGACCAACAGTGGGACATATATGAGCTGAGATGATGATGATGATTAGTCGTATTTTACAATAATCTAATACAATAAAAGACCATCATCATATTCTTTCATCAATTCCCTACTACTACTACTTATAATGATTTTTAAATACAAATTTACTCTGCAAAGTAATAGTGGAAACAATTACCTGAAATAATAACATAATTCGACACGCTAACAGTTGCAACCCTTACGCCATTTGCATATATTTTTTATTCTTAAACTTTTTTCTTTTGAGACGTAACACAATACGGAATTATAACAGTTTCTTTATTCGCATGCAAATTTAGTTTTTATTTTAAACAATTTTTTTTTACATTCTATTTAAATCTTTTAATATATAGCAATACTAGCAAACAGATGTTTTAAATACAATACAGATATTTTACTCTATCCAATACAGCTTATGACAATCATATTGGAGTTTTAGCGGGATAGGAAAAGTGTCATATGGTGCTCTTGTATTATATTCAATGTCTTAATATTTTAACGTGTTATATTAAGTTATGGTTAAGAAGATATACAATGCGAAAGTGGAAGGATGTAGGTACCGGGGGACACCGAGACTAACCTACCTAGACCAGATTGGTCACGTACTGAAGGATGAATCAAGAATCTCCGAAACCGGCGAGCATGTATGAAGAGAATTATGAATGTTCAGGAAGCGAGTGAAGTATGCAAGGATAGATTACTCTGGCACTCTGTTCTCTCTGCCTACCCTGCAAGTATGTATATTAAGTAATTTTGATGGTATTTTATGTAATCTGATGCGCAGGACTGAGGTGTAATGAATATGATATAACAGTGCCTACATACGTTTTCGTTTTCCACTAAAATTCCCAAAAGAAACCTTTAACAGTGTGGCCATGGCACTGTTGAAGGCGACGATTTGACTTATTGACGCACGATGACTAAATGATGTTAATTTATAAACAAAGATTTGACTTAAAGGTCTAAGTAACCAAGCCATAAACTCCAAGAAAGACAATCATATTTTGACTGATTCTATGTTTTTCTAGAAGAGGTGAAGAAAGATTGACAAAACTAATAATCATACTTAATTAGTTAAATATCATGCATATAGGTAGGTACCATGCTATGCGAAAGGTAGGTTCTTAAAGCGAGCCTAGTAGTTGGTTGTCTATGCAAATTTGTGGGACTAATTTGTAAGTGATTGTATTTCGAACGTGGATGCACACGTTGGTTTGACGTCAATATCGGCGTTAAGCAGGGGTGCGTTCTGTCAGCCAGGCTGTTTATCATATATCTGGATAAATGTCTCCAAAGGTTCAACGATATGAATGTGGGAGTCCAGATAGGCGACTCAGTGGTCACTGCTCTGCTTTATGCAGATGATGCAGTCCTGCTGGCACAGTCAGCGACTGACCTGCAGACCCTAGTCGACACAATGACAGAAGATTGTAAGAAAAGGGGTCTACGCGTGAATGTGAGCAAAACCAAAATAATGGTCTTTGAAAGAGATAAAACCAGAACAGATGTAAGAGTAACAATAGGTAATGATGTACTAGAGCAAGTGGATGAATTTGTATATCTTGGATGTGGATTTAGTCGAGATGGAAGGTACACCACTGATATAGAGCGAAGAGTGAATGCGGGAAATAGAGTGAACGGAGCGTTGGGGCAACTTCTCGGCAGCCACTACCTCAGCCAGAAGGCACGTGTAGCAATACATAACGCAGTGCTTGTCCCAACATTACTGTATGGAAGCGAGAGTTGGGTATGCAGAAAAGAGTATGATAGTAAAATCAATGCGGTCGAAATGCGATCTCTGCGGAAAATCTGTGGAGTTAGGCTGACCGACCGCATTCGTAACGACGACGTAAGAGAGCGAGTAGGTATGAAAGAGAGTATTGGTGCAAAGATGCGAAAGGGAATGCTCCGATGGTTCGGACATGTGGAAAGAATGCCGAACGAACGTCTGGTTAAGAAGATATACAATGCGAAAGTGGAAGGATGTAGGTACCGAGGGAGACCGAGACTAACCTACCTAGACCAGATCGGTCATGTACTCAAGGAAGGTGGAGTCAAGAGTCTCCGAAACCGGCGAGCGTGTATGAAGAGAATTATGAATGTTGAGGAAGCGAGTGAAGTATGCAGAGATAGAGTTCTCTGGCACTCTGTTCTCTCTGCCTACCCTGCAAGGGATATGGCGTGATGATATGTATGTATGCACAAAATGTGTAAAATCTCCAAAACAAAACATGCACGACAATTGTATCACTATTTAAAATTTTAAACAATATTGATATTAATTTATTAGATATTTTCTTCAAAAAAAAAATCACTTAGATACATAGCTTTTCCGTGTGGTAACGGAGTAAGATTACAATTCACCACCTCCTATCTTACCCGTGGGTGATTTTAAGAGACGATAAGGGATATAAAACGCATATATAATCTATGCGAGAAGGAGGCAACTCGAGACAATACCCTATACCACACACACACACGTCTGACCAGCATGGTATAGTAGATCCAATTTCCCCCCATTTTGGAGGAGGCTCGAGCCTAACTGTGGGGATATGTGTGAGCTGAGATGATGACATGGCATAGCTAAATACAATAATATTATAAAAACTTGTTTAAGAGCGAAAAATGATTGTCACGCGTGGGATTCAGACCCACGTCTATTAAAAGTACGTTTCAATCGTCCTATCACTTAGACAATTGTAAGCTGTTATATGAGAATCAAATTGTGGCTCGTATTTTTTCGTTCATAAACATGTTTTTATAAATAACATATTTAATCTTAATAATTTAGACAATAATATTATTTAAATAAATAAAACTTGCAAAAATGTGAATGTTACATACCTTTGATTAAGATTTTAATTTGAAAGCTGTGTAGTAGTGGTTACGAATACTACCAACCCTTACTTTGCTCGTGGATGTCGTAAAAGACGACTGAGAGTCTTATAACGACCTGGGCCAGCTTCATTTGATGCCATTTGGTCAACGATTACATTCCCAAGGTAGGTTGACGTCTGGCAGGCGGGATGGAGATAAGAGTAGGAGAATGATGATAATTATTATAATTCCAATAATAACATAATTTATATAGTATTTAAATGCGTATTGTATTTAAAATTGTTATTTACAGTAACAATAGAAAAAAATGTACAGAAATTTATTTGGATACTTAGCTACTAGGCCCTGCATTAACCGATAGGAATAAGTAAATATTGTAAAAATTCCGAATAAAACAAAAGGGGTACCTCATTGATCATAGTAAATAAATGTAAATTCGTTATTCTACCAGTTACTCTAGCAGAAAAGTATAAGTACTCTGGCAGAAAAGTATAAGTATTCTGGCAGAAAAGATAAGTACTCTGGCAGCAAAGTATAAGTATTCTGGCAGAAAAGATAAGTACTCTGGCAGCAAAGTATAAGTATTCTGGCAGAAAAGATAAGTACTCTGGCAGAAAAATATAAGTACTCTGGCAAAAGATCATGTATATATTCTTCTAGCTTTTTGATGATATCATTTCATAATAGAGTTCGATGTTATTTTTCTTTTTGTAACTTGTTATTTAAAAAAAACTTTACATTGAAATATCAAAATAGATATTGAATAGATGGGAATCCATAAATAATTATCATTCACTAAATTCGAACCTTATCTACAGCACGACGCCATTTTTGTAATTGAATTTGTTTTATAAAAACTTCTTCAAGGAGTACATTCAATTTTTAAAGATCTATTATTTTTTTGTTTCACGTCCAAAATGAGTATCATTTATATTTTTTATTTCATATTTTTTTATTCTAAGATTTTTGCTGATAACTATTTCCTGTTTTATTATAACAAAATTATTATTTTTTTAATTGGTGTTAAAATAAAAAGATATCAACGTAATACGCCCCTTTATGTACAAAAACTGTAATATAAAAACAAATTAATGGTTATAACGTAAAAAATATATAATAATTATAAAATAACGAGTATAAGCTTCTCTATCGAAATATGTTTTTCTATAATAGATACGTTGTTATAAATTTAAAAAGTATATGAAAATATTATACTTAAAAATTATAATGTTGGAGAAATTTAAAATTATAATTTCACGTAATATCTACATGAAAAAAGAAAAATAATTTTAAAATTCAATGTTATTAATATTTTTGGTATTATAAGTTCACCAGCATAATATATAGCAGATAACTATTACGGTTGTCTTACTATTATATAAAACTGAAATGTAATTATTATATTCTAAATAAGGCGAGGTACAGAAGAAATAACGCCGTGGGGCCTCTTATTTTTCAATTTGTTATAAACTACATTATTATAATGTAAATTGTAGACTCAGAAACTAGTTATTACTTCTACATCTGCTTAGTTTAAGCATACAAATAAGAGAATTAAATAAAAAAATAAAAAAAGTAAAAAATTGACCGTTTTACGTAAAATAATAATTTAAAACAATTTTTATATTGACGGTTAAACTCAAGTTGTAAAAAATAATACAAAAAAATGCTGTATGCCTAAGATCGCACGAGAGAAGTGAAAACTTCATTTATCAGTCATGGAACGAGGTGCATCTTTGACATCAAAATTCTCGTATTGAAAACGTTTAAACAAACATTGTGCTACTCTTACTGACACTACATTGGGTCTATAAACGTCACAACTATTTTTCCGGCTTGCGTTGCATATATTCCTTTTTTGTAATAAAATTTAAAAAATGTATCGAATTTCTTCATTAGATTCACTCATTTTGACATAAAGAAAAACGGCGGGAAAGAACATTTTATTATTTTTTTTTTTTTTTTGAAATGTTAACTTTTTTAATGGTGATACCAAACCAGCCAGATACTATTAATACAGCCAAAGAGATTTTATTAAAAGTTTATTATACAGACTATATACTAAAAGACTTTTCTCGTAAACATTACTTAACATATTGCTCCACCTAATCGTTAATATCCTGCTCTTATCCCGATTACTTGCGGTTGACATAATATGTATTCCTCTTCCATCGTACATATTGCAAAAGTTATTTCCAATAGTTTTATGATCAACCGCCTTCCTGGCGTCAACCCTTTTTGGGAATATAATTGTTGAGCAGACAACATTTTAAATCTCTATTGGTCTGTCCATACTAGCCATCACATACGTTTAGGCCAGACGTTTAAATATTAAATGATTTCTGATATTTACAGTATGAAATAAATATATTTTTAAGAATTTCATTGCGATTTTGTTATCTTGTTTATTTTTATTACGTGTATCCAATTATAACCAAGCAAATATCTCTTTTTTATCACTTTATTGGGTAAACTAACAATATCACAATGAAGTTTTGGTTATAGTGGTTTGAAGCTATCTATACTAATATTATAAAGAAGTAAAGTTTGTGTGTTTGTATATTTGTTAAATTGTAAGGGGTAATCTCGGGATCTACTGAACCGATTTTAAAAATTCTTTCACCAATAGAAAGCCACATTATTGCTGAGTGCCATAGGTTATATAAAAAACTGAAAAATAAAAAGGCTTTTACGTGGTAGTCCGTTTTGCAAAGTGAATCGGAGAAAAATGGTCGAATGAAAGCGTTTCTTACGAATGCTGCCTTAATTATAAAAGATATATTTTTGAGTTCTAAAGAAAAGATGTGGAGCTTGAAAATGCCTACAAAAAAATCAACAACAGCATATGTCTAACTTTTATATTTAAGTTACAAAAAGTAGTTTTTTTAATATTAGTATAGATAATTTAATTTTTAATATTAATAAAATAATTTAAATCGTTAGGTCATATTTATTAGTCATATTATCAAAAATTATGAATCTTTATGAAAATAAGTAAACTCATCGTCTTAAGTGTGAAGGCCAAAGCAGCGGACGGCGCGCGATGGCTTCGGGTTTAATTCGGTTCGCGTTCGTGCTCGCTTCGGGAGAAGGGGGCGGAAGTGAACGGAGTTGTCAAAGAAACATACCAAGCTGCTTGCCGTGAGAGAGGTTTGTTAGAAGACGATAACCAGTGTGAAAACACTCTACGAGAAGCCTCAATTTCTCAATGTCCCTGGAAGTTGAGGGAGTTGTTTGTGGTGATATTGTTATTTTGTTACCCATCTGAACCACTCAGTTTGTGGGAAAACTTCAAAGACGATTTATGGCTATGATATAAGACATAGAATACGACAGCAGAATCAGGATTTCACTTTACCCTATAATGATGACATGTACAATGAAGGTCTATTACAAATAGAAAATAGACTTTTAGAACTAAATGAGAAAACCTTAAATGATTTTGGTTTACCTTCTCCAATTCGGCCACATAACAATGCATCGGACATAATACTGATACGTTCATACTATATGAGTTGTCAGTTTTTATTAATGATATACCGAAATTAGTCAGAGACCAGAGACAAGCTTTTGATGCAATAATTGACAGTGTGCTAAATAACAGAGGTTTAATTTTCTTTCTTGACGCCCCGGGAGGCACTGGCAAAACGTTTCTTGCAAATTTGGTATTGGCAAAAGTAAGACAATCCGGGAGAAATGGACTAGCCGTTGCCTCTTCGGGGATTTCCGCTACTCTGTTAAATGATGGGAAAACAGCACACTCCACCTTTAACCTACCTCTGACAGTCTCACTAGAGCAACAGTCAGTTTGTTCCATACGTAAAAATGGGCCACTCGGGAAACTTTTACAAGAAACATCTTTAATTATATGGGACGAATGTACCATGAGTCATAGAGCTCATGTTGAAGCAGTAAACCGAACGCTCAAAGACCTCAGAAACTCTGATGCTGTAATGGGTGGCATTACTTTTGTTTTCGCGGGCGATTTTCGGCAAACACTGCCTGTAGTAGCAAAAGGAACACGCGCCGATGTCATCAGAGCATGCTTAAAATCATCTCACTTATGGAGTTCGGTTGCATCTCTCAATTTACGAACAAACGTGAGAGCCCATTTGAGCGACAACGACGATGACGACTTGCCGCGTCAACTACTCAATCTTGGCGAAGGAAAAATTGTCTCTACTAACACCAACAGCAATGACATTAAACTTGACGAGACATTAGGACACATATTGCACAGGTTGGAACATCTTATTGACGCAATATATCCCGGTCTTGAAAATTTATTGGAGAGAGATTATCATTGGCTTTGTTCTAGGGCAATAGTGTCACCCAGAAACGGTACAGTGAATGAAATAAATAAGCTCATTTTAGAGAAAATTCCCGGTCAGGTCAAACACTATAAGTCTATTGATACGGTGTGTAATATTGAGGATACAGTGCACTATCCCCAAGAATTTTTAAATTCTTTGAACCCTTCTGGCTTACCTCCTCACGGCCTTGTGTTAAAAGTTGCCATTCCTATCATGCTATTAAGAAACTTGACCCCCCCAACATGTGTAATGGGACAAGGCTGCTTACAAAAGAGTTACAGGACAATATAATCGTGGCGACCATTCTCACAGGGCCAACAGTGGGACAACTGGCTTATATTCCGCGGATACCCATGATTCCCACTGATTTACCCATACCGTTTAAAAGACTACAGTTTCCAGTGAAGATCTCTTTGCCCTCACTATTAACAAGTCCCAAGGTCAAACATTCTCTCTGGTGGGCATTGACCTGAGAAAGCCGTGTTTTTCCCATGGGCAGTTATATGTTGGCTTATCTCGGGTCGGAACTCCTGATAGACAATAGATTTTGCTACCAAATGATAATATTACATCCAATATAGTTTACAGAAAAGTTTTGAACAATTAAAATTACCATAACCAAACTAACTTTGCCCGCGACTTGGTCCTCATTGAATTCGTTTATCGCAAATCTCGCAAAAAATGTTTTTTCTTTCGGACAGAGTTACTTTCGAATTTTGTCTTAGCATGCAAATACAAACTATACCTACGTATAACCCTCCTTTTGGCAGTTAGAAATTAAAACATAACACTCTGTACTAAAAAAGGATTATTAACATTATGCCCAACGAAGTGGGCACGAGTCAGCTAGTACAATATTAAAAAGAAGTGATACCCACACCGTTTACCACCGATTGGACAAATATACATATTCATATAAAAGTAGTACAGGGTGAGAGAAGAAGGAAGAAAGAACTGCAAGTACGTTTTTTATTTTTATTTTTAGTTATATGTAGTTAAAAGTATATACCCATACACACGCACACACATACATATACACATGCACATACATACATATACACATAGCAGCAAATAATTATGTTGTAAGATATACAGTTGTAGATATGTAAAAATTATCTTATGTAGGTATTTACATCCGATGTACAGTATTAAGTCCAGATAATTTTTCAACAACCATTCTTTTATAAACAACAGTGCTGTTCGCATAAATATCGATTTCACTACAATTATAGTTATAAGTGTGAAGTACACGACGAATGGGTGCACGCTTGCCTGCATTGGTGCTTGAGAAAGCATTTAGAATTTTTTTTTTTTTTTTTTCGTAACGCAGTGGCTACAAATGCATTTTTCGCATACCCGCCCGTACGGGGTATGTGGGACTCGCAGGCCCTGAAGGGGACACTGAATACCCACTAAAACGACCAACTGCGATAGCTGTTAGCCGCAGATGACTTTTACAGCTTTACGCGGACAATGGGTGAGCCCGAAGGCTCTCAACCCTAAGCCGTTTAGAAATATGCATTATATTTTTATATATATATATATAGGTATATAATATCTATAACGGTTACATGGGCTATGGTACTTATGGTTGCTTTCAGTGACGACCAACTTATAATGTAAGCACGTTTATTTTTATTATAGAAATTATATTTATTTAATTCGGTCGATGTCCTTGGGTGACCTAATGGCAATAGCGGGGGTAGTGTGCATTTTATGTACCAGAATAATCGCATGTTTCTTTTTTTTTTTTTGGTAACGCAGTGGCTAAATATGCATTTTTCGCATTCCCGCCCGGGCGGGGTATGTGGGACTTACAGGCCATGAAGGGTTCACTGAATACCCACTAAAAAAACCAACTGCGAACTGTTAGCCGTTGGGGCTTTTACAGCTGAACCTGACTATGGGCTCTTAACCCGAAATAATCCCATGCATGAGCCACACATATTTATGTTCGTTCTTCTTTGCGGCCTCCCGGCAGCGGCGAAATAACAGTTTGTTGTTTAACGTTAAATGTTCGTTGACATAAATGATGGTTGGATGTCCCGATATAGATAATGAAGTAGTATTTAATCCTTTTTTCTTATATCTTTGAGGGATCAAGCAATTAACTTTAAGAGATATTTGAAAATTGAACCAAATTTGCGCATTCGTTTGTCCTACAGCAAAGTATATGAAAATGCAAAAAAAAAAACCGGAAGAATAAAAAAAAAACTATATGACGATATGTTAAGAATATAATTTGTTATTCTTTATTTTCCCGTAGGAGTACAAATCAGCTGAAGGTTCATCAGGAGAATGTACAGTAGCATACACATGGAATAATTACAATACCAAATGTGATCGTCTACCAGCCTGCATTCGTAGCGATTATTGGATAACCCCTTTGGGTAGCCCTAAACCCTATAGCAAATATTGATACGCTAACAGATGGATAAAATAATTTGCAAAATAAATTATTTTTTCACGAGCTAAAGTGGCCTTGCTTGTGTATACATAAAAATACCAAAATCTACCCAATTAAGAACATCTCAGAAGAACTGGTTTTCATTAAAGTACCATTCAGTTATTTCTTTAGACTTTACTCCCATCTGTAAGAGTGATCAGCGTTTCTAAAAGATTTTGAGCTGATATAAAAATGGTATCAACTGAACATTCAAAATTGTCATAATAAAAATGTAATTTAATTTCAATTGTGATTCAGAAATTTAATTTGTTTTAATGGATAATTAAATAAAAGAAATTTTAGGAAGTTTTTATATTGTTTTGAGCACGCGGCTATCTGATGGTGATTAATAACTTCCGTTTATGGGAAGTTATGTTATATTACGATGGTATTGTTACCATTAGATTTTAAAGATTAAGAAATTATTTTTCCTTATAAGCAGCATTAAGAATAAAAATTCAATTCAAAGACGACTAACGATTATAATATAAATATAACATCTATGCAAGAGAAGGAAAACTCGAAATAAAACCCTGACCAGCGTGGTAAAGTACTACACTTTCCTTTCTATAGCGGAGGAGACTCATGTCCAGCAGTGGGATGGATATGAGTTGGGATGATGATGAGGAAAAAATTCTTTAGTCTAATATCGTAAGCAGTTGATGATTTTAAGGAAGTATCAATTCTTAAATTAAACATAGTCTTTCCACTTAAAAAATTATAGACAATACAGAATTTTTGAATGTGTGAAAATATATAATAAGAAATTAATATCAGCTGATTAAAAAAAAGTTGAGATACACATTCATTACCCTATATTTAACCGTCGGAATATTTATAAGAAGAGCCGTCCGCAATTTGTCCCGACTAAAGGTAATACGCACAAAAAGTGGAATTCATTATGGTTAAGAAAAAAAAAACAGGATAAAATAGTTGGCATCGCATCGAAAGGGTTAACTTCATTGAGTGTTGGATTGTGATTTGTGAAAGACGTGCTTGTGTTTTAATAACTTAAAACTCTTTTAAAAGAAAAATATATTTATAAAGTAGAAGGTATGTTTTATCGCAATTATAATATCATTATTAGCAGGTATAATGACAGATTATGAATACAATGTATCACGACCCCTTGCTTTCTTGTGGGAGTCATAAAAGGCGACTAATAGACACCTAGCGTGGCGATTGTGGCTTTAAACCACGTCATACGAGTATATAAGACCTGACAATGGATATCGGTGGGCTAATAATCTTAAAGCGGAATAATAAAAAAAATACGTTCTTTCGTCACTTTTCATAAATTAACTAAAAAAAACATCTTATTTATTGAAGTTTGATTGAGATTGGTTACAATTAAAAGTATCCCTATATCATTTATACTATTAATATATTTCACATGGATATTAGGGAGTGAGATAAAAAAAAAGTTGCGTGACCTCAATTTTCTTTTTTATTGCTTATGGTGGCAAACGAGCATACAGCACACCTGATGGTAAGTGTCACTGCCGCCTATGAACATTTGCAATACCAGGGTACAGCTAGGCCGCTGCCTACTAATAAAAACCCCAAACCCACCCCAGTTGGGCTCGCGGTTCTCTCACTCACCGAACGAAGCGCAATAGCAAATTGCCATTACTCAGACGTCGATCTTCTGCGCGAGTGTGGTACTACACCGGACGAACCGGCCCACACCTGTTGACAGAGAACTGTCAATAGCGTGGTCCTACCACTATTTGATTTGTACCTAGTGCGAGGCTTCAGCCATAGTTTACTTTCTTTCTAATAACGACGTATATAAATATATGTAATATTTAAGTAAAAGTTAAATCTTGAATGTGCTTATCATACTATCAAGTGAATTTTATCATTAACTTTCATGAAACAAAAACAAATTGACAATTGTGATGGAAGAAAAAAAGGCCTTATACAAATATATTAATAAATATTTGAGAAACATTTGTTTCGAAATTCAACCTATTAAGTACAATAAATTAGAAAAAAAATAACGATTTGATTAATCATGAGAAAAATAGACAATTGTCTGTGTCAGGTATTTAAAAATAAACAAGTTTAAATTTAGAACATTGGAGTGAATGTCAAATTACAAAACGTCATTGAACGTGTCAAGTTTCACTACTCACTAGTAGTTTAACCCTACAAATGACTGTGGGTGGTTATTAATGTACGGTGAGTTAGTTAATGGGTACCTATGAAGTGGCAGCATTCATTTGTGTAGTTATTACATCCGGCCGCTAATAATGGTGACAACTGATACTTTTATTAGATACACATTCGCGTCCTGTTTGTTTTCCTTATATTTAATTTTGTTGAAATTTTAATTTTATTTCTTCATTATATATTAGATATTTTTAAAGCTCATTACATCATTAGATATTTTTAAAGCTCATTATCTAAAATTTCGTGACTATTTTAATCGCAAATAAATTAATTCAAAAATCGCAATTACTCCAAAATAAGTTTTGAATTTAATATATTAAAATAAATAATGACAGTCAAAGTATCTATAATAGTAATAAGTTTATTTTAAATTATAACTTAATTATGATTTTCAACTTAATAACAATTTTCCTTATGATGATGAAGTAAGAATATGTAGGAAGAAGATATTCACCAATTTCTCTCTTGAGTTGTCGTCTAAGGGATATAATAATATTCAGAAAACATCGATGCAAGAGAAGGAAAACTTAAAATAAAACACAATACCAACGTATCTAACCAGCATGGTATAGTAGATCACTGTCCCTCTATTCTGGAGGAGGCTCGAGCTCAGCAGTGAGACGTAGGTACATTAGCTGAGACGATGATAAAAAATAGAATTTGGTCGAAAACTGAGTTTTTAAAGGTTTCCGCTGTATGTGGATATAAAATTCCATCACTATATATATATTTCTATACAATAAGTAAATTATTCTAATTTTATTACACCAAAAAAAAATTAGAACAAAAAATGGCGCCATCTTTTTTACATTCCAACCGCTGCACTGATGACAAATTTAATAAGCGCATACAACTTGTATAAAAAAGAATGTCTCGTTATACTGTTTAAGTAAGAAGCCTATACAACGCTCTCTGGTATATAAGGCCCGCATGTAAAATGGAACGCATTTTTAGTAAACACGCCTCGCGAGGGGCGAGAGGGCGCGAGTGGCACAGAGGGTTCGCAGTAATGGCTGCCGAATGTCGCGAGAATCCATTTTGTCCCTCCCAACCCCCGTTTGGTGGTAAACTCACGTTAGCATGCTTAGTATATGCATTTGTTAGCGATGCTTTTCTAATAAAATTGCAAGATTAATTTGGTTTTTTTTTATATTTGAATGAAAGCACAATATCTACCTGAATTTATTTCAGATAAATCTATATTTAACATCGATAAAGTATTTAGTGAGTCAATATTATATAGATGTTATTGATTAAACCTAACTTAAAATATTTAAAAACATTTTACAGGTTAACTGAGTAATAATATTAAAAATAAATCGATATTTCATAATAATACATTAAATACCTATATTTTACAAGAATATATTTAGTAATCATTCAAATTACATATGAAAATGTTAATTATTTTTCTTTTATGGATTTGAATCAAAGTGTACGTACGTAAAACTAATTTTTGAAAATTCTTTCACAATCCATGAAGAAAAGCTCTCATACTCGCTCATCTCATAATCGCTCGTATTCTCACAATACTTAATGATGAAATTTCAACGGCACATCGTTTTTATCGATAAGCGCGTTGTGGACTCAATCCTAAGTCGTATCAAAACGCATATCTACAGTCATCAACTTATTATATCGTGGATTATAATTATCTCTCTCCAAATATTTCATCACAATATCTAAAACAAACTATTTAGTAGCTACTAAATTACAATTAAAAGCAGCAGCCCTCGAGGTTCTGTGCACATTCATAAAAATAATTTAAAAAAATATCTATTACGAAAAATGAGGAAGTTTGAAAGTTGCGCCAGTGACGGAAAAATTAAGGAGTGAAAGATTGACGTGGTATGGACATGTGATGAGAAGGGATGAAAGTAATGTTGTGAGGAAAGCTTTAAGCATGAATGTTGAAGGCTTAAGGGGTAAGGGAAGACCGAAGAAAAGATGGATGAACTGCGTGAAACATGACATGGATAGACAAGGAGTGACCACAGAGATGACGTCTGATAGAGTTGTATGGAAGGAGAAGACATATTGCGTCGACCCCAAATAAATTGGGATAAGAGCAGGTTGATGATGATCTATTACGAAAAATTTAGAATATAGAACTAAAAATAAATGGGTTTCTTTTATTTAATACAGATTACTGATTATTGCTGACTTCATGATTCTGAACTGTATGATAACGGCTACGAAGACTACCAATCCTTATATTGCTCTTGAATATCGTAAATAAGACGCCTTTCAACAACCTGGGCCAACTCTATCTGATGCCGTTTGGTCAACAATTACATTCCCAAAGAGGGTTGACGTCTGGCAGACGGCCAGCCATAAAATTATTGCCAATAACTAACAATATGTACTATGAAAGAAGTGTACATATTGTATCGACCCCAAGTAATTGGCATAAGAGTAGGAGAATGATGATGATGGTGATTTCATATCAATTAAATTTCTAAATAAATATCTATATTAACCGCCTTAGAAATATTTAAAAATAGTTTGAAAATTATAATTATTGATCTATAATATTAGCGTATACTACAAAAGTGAAGTCGGCTCTAAGTATTGGATGCGTGCTAACCGGTAACACGGGGGTAGGAGCAGAAATTATTTTTACTCTTCTTGCCCCGTCACTTGTTCGTTGTACCCTAATGCCTCCTCTGATCGATATTCACGTGAAATACTAAATATTGGGGAGATATGGAATACCTCCTATATATTAAAAATGTAGGCAATATGATTAACGTTCAAGCTATTTAATATTTTCTATTTTGAGAAATCTAATAATTTTTACTACCTATTACTTACTTCTATTTTATACGTATTGCGACGAAATAAATACTGAAAGTTATCACCTCCTGTTTGTGGGGTTATCGTACGGGACGTAACGGGGTAATGTCATAGAATGAAAATGGAACATCAGAAGAATAACATATGTTGACCAATGTACTAAACGTAGTGGATTAATTGCCTTATTTAAAAGAGTCCTATACTCCTAATAAGAGTCTAAACAATATTATATATGAACTAAGAGAAAGAGGATTACCTAAAAAGGTATAATGAGAATAAAAATTCTGGCCTTTACCGATCAGATTGGCTGATTACGCTTCGTCTTAAAAAGGTATCGTGCTATATTTATTCTTTTACCCGTTTACTTTATTTTTTATTTTTATCTTTTACCCGTTACTAATATATGGTACATTAGTAATTACAATAAAATATTATTTCCGTAGATTCGTTAGCATTTCTTATTGACAGTATGGTCACGCCCGCTAAAATCATCCGAGACGACGGAATTGTGGTGTACAGCTCCATAAACTATCGTCTTTACAACATAATAGTAATGGAACGGATCACCGGTAGCAATTACTTGAATTTGGTGACCCGCCCGATGGTTTTTCCTTTCGGTTACGAACCGAAGTCGACGCCCTGGCAACAAAGCGCCAGTTTGTCGCCCCAGATGCATTAGCTTCCAATACTTTTATAATTATTTTTATTACTTATACAATTTATTATTATTATAAAATATGTAATTATTATACTACTTACATATTATGTGCACTGTTATTTAAATATTTACTCAGATTTATAATATTACACTCAACGACTTTATTTTTGAGTCTGATTTAAAAGCCGATATGCCAATCAGATCAAAATTATTAGCCTCTGGAAGATGTTTACATAGCATGTTAAGAAAGAGGTAAAACTTTTTAAGACACCCTTTAGAAGTTACTTTCAAGAGGGCTATTTTAAATACAGTTTTAAAGGCTAATATAAAAAAAACTGTTATACGATATTTAAAAATGATATCACAGTTAAAAAAAATGGTTTCAACATCATAATTCTCACTTCAACACACTCAAACCCATTATCTATAATTAATATTAAAGCTACCTCAAGACAAAAAAACGGACGCATTTTGAAATAAAGCTAATTAACTTAGAATAATTATGGTATCGACTTGTCATATTAGATACCCACGAGTTTCACCCTTCATACTTTGACTACAAAACTCATGTGTCATGTGTAGGAGATTTGCTTTTTTTTTATCTATCAAAAGTTTGCGTTTAATTATGTTTTAGAGTTTTAGCGGGAAAAGAAAAGTGTCATGTGGTGCTCTTGTATTATATTCAATATCTTAGTGTTTTAACGTGTTATATTAAGTAATTTTGATGACATTTTATGTAATTTGATGCGACGGAAGTACTGAGGTGTAGTGAATATAATATAAAAATTCCTTACATACGTTTTCGTTTTCCACTAAAATTTCCAAACCTTTCCATGTGGTGACGAGTACGAATACAATTCACCTGTGGGTGATCGTAAGAGACGACTAAAGGATATAAAACGTATATAAAATCAATGCAAGAGAAGGAAAACTCGAAATAAAACCCTATACCGACACGTCTGACCAGCAAGGTATAGTAGGTTAATTTTTATCCCATTACGGAGGAGGCCCGACGTCAATAGTGGGACACATATGAGCTGTGATAATGATGATGATTACGATGCCTTTAAAAGCGTAGCCATAGCACCGTTGAAGCCGACAGTCTGACTTACTGATGGACAATGACTTTAAATAAGTTAATTTATAAATAAAGATTAGGCTTCAAAATCTTAGTATCCAAGCCATAAACTCCAAGAAAAAAAAGTATATTTCATATTATACGGCGGTTTCCCTCATCTTTTATATAGGAGTATCGTTTTAAAATTATCTACTCTTGTGGATAAATACTCTTTTTTTAGAACAAATTCATAATTTATTGTTCTGTGTCTTTCTGTTCGTTAAATTACATATTTGTGAAGTTCCCCACAATATAATGATAATTTCTTTAACAGCGGCAGACAACAGTCTTCTAAAATAAAAATCGTTTTTAAATACTCACGAGAAGTGAATTGAAATTAATCAATAATAACTTTTATTACTATTTTAAGTAATGTTATTTTTATATTAATACTGATAAACACGAATAAAAATGTGTGGTAATGCCGACTGACAATCAAAGTCTGAAAGAAAATAACACGAATTATAAATCTGATCCGACAAATTAAAGGTACCCCTTGGTAGAATTATTCGCCCCACGGTTTTATACTTTGTCTATTATATCCAATTAAACGTAAACGCAATTTTGCATGTTATTGTTTTGTGATAAAGTTTTTTCCTTGTAATAAAATTTGGCTACCCGTAGGCCCTTATTACGGTAGTGACATCTTATTAAAATTTACCCTAAGGCCAATCGTGTTGCTTCCTTCCATTCAGTTGATATTTAGGCCAAAGTTGACAATGTTTTACCCTAATTATATAACGGTCTTGACTAATTTAACGCAAAATTGTATACGAATTATCTTGTTTGAAAACCAATTTCGAAAACATAGTTAATCAATGGATTTAAGAAAAATTTGTTGCTATGGTTGAAATATATATTTTTTTACGATTAATACGTAATAATAAAAGTTTTCTGTACCTTTTTCATATTTTTTATTTTTTTTTATGAGTATGAGTTTATAATTATTTGAAGTGAGACTTCTAATGCGACTTCCAACAAGGTTGCGTTAAGCGTTTAACGCAATGGCACTCGAAGGCATGCGCGTAGTATACCTGTTACAGGCCAGTACGAGCGTTAGCAACGAGTAGCATCCAATATTCCAACGCAAGAGGGAGAGAGAAAAAAAGATACACAAAGGCAGAAAGTAGGAGAGAGAAAAAGAGTGAGTTGGTAGATCCCAAGCACATATTCAATTGTTCATACATATTCTTAGTATGCAGCGAAGTAAACAGATTGAGCGTCGTGAAAGAGGCTGAAATACGTGTTGTTCTATTATAATTTATTATATTCATTATTTTCCTAGGTTTAAATTTTTACTTCTGTCGGCAGTTCTCATGACTGCTTTGTGTTTTTTAACCGACTTCAAAAAAGGAGGAGGTTCTCAATACATCTGTATTTTTTATTTTTTATGTTTGTTACTTCATATCTTTCGACTCGCCAAAGAGATTCTAATGATTCTTTTTTTATTTGCAAGCTGGTGCTTCCCGAATGATCTCATTTTAATTTGGTCCATTTCTGAAAATGGCATCCATGAGAAAACCATATAAGTCTAAAATTAGCATTAAGTATAAGTGCGACAAATGAACGAGTACTTCAAGCCCAGCTACTAATAGAACAACCTATGCGTGTCTGTAACACTAAAAAGTAAAAAATAAAAATAAAAACTACGTTTAAAAAACCCGACTTCAAAAACGGAAAGTACAAAATAACTTAAAATACTATCATTTGTATGTGATATCTATTGATAGATTTGAAGTCGGTGGCGGTATCGGTATCTTTAGTGTAGGAATTTCATTACAGTAAGTACATAAGCAGTTTATAATTTTGTTTAGGGCTTGGCACCGATTTCAAACCTGTCAATAGATAGCACATACAAATGATAGTATTTTAAGTTATTTTATACTTTTCCGTTTTTGAAGTCAGGTTTTTAGACGTAGTTTTTATTTTTATTTTCTATATGTAACTAGTAAAATAATATGTTAGTTAAGATACATATTTATTTAAAAAAATGTATTGAATTATGAATATAAAATTTTATCTTCAATTTATAAAGTAATTATAAAATTTTCTGGCGCGAACAACACATCTTTCAGACAAATTTCTATATTCCGTTTTTTCATCTTTTTATTTCGTTTCAATAAACGCAATGTTGATAAGTAGTCGGGCAGAAACATTTTTGTTTTTTTTTTTTTGCACCTTTTCTTTACATTTATTCTATAATATTCTCTGTTATAATCTCACAAGGCTGATATTTCTTTGCTGGTATTATACGGCAATTGTATTAAGCATTTTCCTAATAACGTAGCGGGGCGGGCCAGATGCGAAATTGGTTGTTATTTGAAATAAATTTTGTATGAGATGTAGGTGCCTCCCCTTGGCTTTGAGTATGCTTGTGTCATGTTTATGTATTCTTTAAAAAAAAAAGATTATTTTTTTATTGTTTGCGTAATGTTAGATCCAATATCATATTATTAATAAATATCTATTCTATAAAAATCCTGCTGTGTGATAGAGGCTACGAATACTACCAACCCTTACTTTGCTCGTGGATGTCGTAAAAGACGACTTAAAACCTTATAACGACCTGGGCCAATTCCATCTGTTCAACAATTACATTCCTGAGGAGGGTTGATGTCTGGCAGGCGGCCGGTCATGAAACTATTGCCAATAACTTTTACAATATGTACTATGAAAGAAGAGTATCGACCCCCATACATATAGTATCGACCCCCATACATATAGTATCGACCCCCAGTAATTGGGATAAGAGTAGGAGAATGATCTATTCTATAAAAAATATATTAATATACTCCTGTCAATGTGTTTCATATATAATTAGTGACGATATTTTTCTTTTTTTTATATGTTTCATAAGTAGTAACCGATAATTGTCGAATTTGCATTCACATATTACTCTTTTGACTTATCTTTTGATGAAGATAAAAAAATGTTAGCAATAAACAATACCAAACTTTTACAATTCTTACGTATAAAAAAAAATATATTTAAAACATTCATGGGTATATAAAATAATTTCTAATATAAATTAATATAATTTAATGACAGACTTTAAGGACAATTTAATCATCATTCTCCTACTCTTATCCCATTTGCTTGGGGTCGATACAATATGTACTCTTTTTCGTAACACATATTGTAAAAGTTATTGACAATAGTTTTATGACCGACCGCCTGCCAGACGTCAACCCTCATTGGGAAGGTAATTACTGACTAAACGGAATCAGATGGAGTTGACTCAGGTCGTTTTAAGGACAATTTAATGAGAGATAAAAAGTAAAGAAGGCTTTTTGCTTTCCTTGTGTCACTTCACTGGATTGAAATAGCCCTGATACAACTGCCAACAGCGAATTAAAGTATATAATAATATTCTCAATAGTTAATATTTTAAATTCTAAGTCACTGTATACCCTCGTGTGGTGACAGTCACTACCCCCACACATGTTCCCTAAAATTAATCAGCAACTTCTGGGAAATGTATAACATTTTACTGCGAACGATTTACTTTATTATAATCCCTATTGCATTTGTTAACAGTATAGTGCTTAAATTTCAAAATCATAAAAATATTTATACATAATGATTATCAATTATTTATTTTTACTGCTTATGTTGGCAAACGATCAAGCAGCACACCTGATGGTAAGTGTCACTGCTGCCCATGGACCTTTGCTATACCATGGGTATAACTAGGCCAGTGCCTACCATTACAATTTCTAAACCCACCCGGTTGGGCTTGTCATTTTAGTTATACGTTATGTTAGACTAGCGAGAATGCTTAACTGCTCAGAAATTTCATCAAATTATACTTACTTATACATTTATCCGCATATAGACGGAGCAAGAATTCGCTATTCCTTTTCTAAACAGAGGGTATCGAAATAACTAAGAGATAATATAGGATGCAGTACAAAATATGCAAGAGAATAAGAAATAAAACGGTGTAGAAACCCCTGCAATCAGCGTGGTAAATTTCTCTCCTATTGTAGAGATTTTATTAAGTTAAAGGTTTTCCTCCTCTCGAATAGACTTTATCTATATATGGTCCATGGTCCCTAAATATAGAACCTCATAAATAAGCTCGAAGTCGTTCAGCGTGCTATGGAGCGGGTTATGCTCTTGATTTCTCTGCGAGATAAAATCTGTAACATAGAAATCCGCAGAAAAACGGATGTAACTGATATAGCACGAAGAATTAGCCCGTTGAATTGGCAATGGGCAGGCTACATCGCTCGAGAAACCGACAATCGTTGGGGCAAAAAGATTCTCGAGTGGCGACTGTGTATTGGACTACGCAGTGTTGTATCAGGTGAAGATTGCTGAGAGTTGTTTGATGTAGGTGACATAGGAACGTATTATGTGGTGAAATATTAGGGAGGCCTACGTGCAGCAGTGGATGGCAAAAGCCTTAATGATGAATAGTCTTATACGTAGACTCATAGGCAAGAAAGGGTTTGGTGAATTGTATTTTAATGCGAGCCTTATACAATCCATTAAAGTTTATTTATAGTAAAAATATTTTCAATGGTAAAAAGCGCCTATCTCATCACCCATCAAGCATACATCTGCGGGGGAGGCAAAACACCATTAATAACAGGATTAAGGGGCAGAAAGAATAAATTGGGAGGAAACCGCCTTAGGGAGGAAGATTTATCGCGTACTTAACATAAGTTTGACTGTGATGCCTTTCATTAATTTTTCATTGGCAGATATAAGATTGTTGGCTTACAGAATTAGGTATGAGGATTTACTGAATACTGAAGTAGTTTTAAAATAATGTGCTGTACAATTATAACTATGAATTATGTTTGGAGTTTATAGAATAAAACTTCGTAATGTTTGTAGTTTTTCCGTGTGGTGACGGAGTAAGAATATAATTCCCCACCTATATATCTTACCCATGGGTAATCGTAAGAGACGAACAAGGAAAATAAAATTCATATAACATCTATGCAAGAGAAAGAAAACTCAAAACGAAACCCTATACCAACACGTCTGACCAGCGCGGTATAGTAGGTCAATTTCCCTTCCATTATGGAAGAGGCTCGAGCCCAACAGTGGAACATATATGAGCTGAGATGATGATGAATGTATGTAGTTTATAACTAGCATTTTTGTTTTAATTCCATGCATCAATGAGGTCCACATAATCTACTGTTGAATAAAATTGCCATTTCGTATAATGCAGTAGGTTTGGAAGCTAGCTCAGGAGAATTTTCCCGCCCATTTTCCTGATGATCACTCAACGCAGAGCATAAAAATTTAGATACATTAACACACACGTAGTGACGGAGTCTTTTTTTTGTTGGCGGGCGATGTTGTTGTCACTCCCCGCTAACTATCCGAGGCGATAGAAGAAGCGGCGCGCAACCCCGTGCACCCGGCCAACAACGTACTTCTCGACGCCGTGCGAGTAGGCCACCGGAGTGGTGACGGAGTCTGAGCACAATGCATTATCTTACCTGTAGGTATCTGTTATGTCCACCGAAGACAAAGATCGGGTACCAGTGGCCGGCTCGCACGGCGAAAAGAGGTGTTTGCAAGGTGGGTCCATGGGGTTGCGCGCCACCTCTTCTGTCGCCCCAGACCGATTTGTCGGGGCACGACCAGATACATGGTCCACCACGCAAAAAAAAGGTTTCTGATGTGTTAAAGATAACTAAACGAGATTTGCAGATAATATATGTATGTTTGTATATGTAAGTATAGAGCAAGAAAAAGACCAATTTATCTTTCGTTGTCAGTCCTCAATGGGTTCGAGCCCAGCAATGGGACATATATGAGTTGAGAAGATTATAGATATAATGTTTTCCTAATTCGTTACCGCATGGCTTATATTCGCTTTATAGAATGAATAAATTCTAAATGATCAATATTATTAAGACCTTTTACTACCCATGGTATGCCAATTACTGAATATTAAAAAAAAAACATTTATAAAATTCATTACAACAACTCAATTTTATTATGGAAGTTGCAAACTTGGCATTTCTATATATTCTATATATATTCTTGAGTGGTAGGACCAAGCTGTTGACAGTTCTCTGTCTACAGCCGCGTTCCGGTTCGTCCAGGGTAGTACCACAATCTAGCTGAAGATCGACGTCTGAGTAATGGCTATGTGCTATTGCGCTAGAGAGCCGGAAGCATATCTGGGTGGGTTTAGGTTTGTAATAGTAGGCAGCGGCTCAGCTATTCCCTTGTTATTTCAAAGGTACATGGGTGGCAATGACACTTACCATCAGGTGTGCTGCCTACTCGTTTCCCAACATAAGCAATAAAAAAATACAATAAAATATTCAATGTGTCCGAATTAAAAGAATTGTTGTCACAAACAATTCTTTTAGTTGGATTTTTAAATGTTTGTAATTTGTATAAAAAATCCTAAAAGTTGAAAAGTTTCATATTTGGCTTAGATTCACAATCACACCTGGAATTTATTAAAGACAGCACATCGCCATACCTTGACCGATTTTGATCGATCATGCGTCATTTGATTCATTTTGATGATTTTTTTTAAATCAACAAAACAGTAATTATTATTAAATATGTGATTTAAAAAGATTTTCAAGACTTTCGAGTGAGGTATAATAATAAAAGGCTTCATAAGACGAATACTACAAGCATACAATCTATAGACAGCTGGATATATTTGGTTTTCGGACTATGGAAAATTTTCAAGAACTTCATTAAGCATTAAAAGAGGATGAAGGACAGATGGTATGTATCAATTAATACAAGAATGCCGTAATAAACGATTTAACAACATTATTCTAACATCTTGTCCGTAGAGTAAGATCACTGTTAATCTAATCGGACAATTTAAAAGGATTGTATGAAGCTGTTAATATGAAATTAATAGAAAAGTTTAAAGGTTTTTTCAATGGTTATTAATAGACTGATGCAAGAATATAATCTTTAACGTAGATGGTCTCGGGTTCGACCTCCCACGATGTTTATTCCTCATATATGTATGTGTAATTAAACTTCTAAACGGCTCGATAGATTTTAGTGAATTTCTACTAAGACTCCGCTGTCCGTCGGTCTGTCACCAGGCTGTAATATAATAAACCATGATAGTTAGACAGTTGTAATTGATCTACAATGCCATGCTTGTCAAACGTGTTGATATAGAGTTTTTATTCTCTCACATATCATATCCATAAGTCGTCTTTTCCGACACCCACAGACAAGAGAGGATAGGCATTGTATCGTCACTCCATCACTACACAGTAAATAAAAAATCTATTTTAAAAAAAGTGTAATTATTATTTTTCTTTTGTTTCAGATAAACAACGGACGAGTTTTATAGCTTCACTTAATATTTATTACCTATTGTATTTAAGTGGGAACGTGTCACTGTGTTTTATAGATATAGATTAATTGTTATTGTAATGTGAAACTTATTTTACTGTCTTTATAGAGAAATAAGCATGCGATGGTTAAGCGTGAGATCTTAATAAGAATGAACTACAATTCAATCTAAATGTATTTTGATTGTTCAATACTTATATGTTAAGATACTGACTTATCGTGCCATATGTTCGATTGCCATGCAAGAGAATACTTTGTGCGATCCACAAATAGGTACCCTGAGTATGATTGTAATCTGTGTCCGTTACTTATACACCTTATGGTAAGTGGTACTGCCGATTATGGATCTTTGCAATACCAGCGGCATAGCTACTACCTACTGTAAAAAAATCAAAAAACCCGACTGCGTAAAAAGTCACCAAAACTACGTACATAATAAAAAAACTGAAAAGAAAAAAGAAGCACTTAGATGTCCGGTGGTCTAGAATTCCATAATATATTATTGATATGACTCATGAATATATTTTAATAATAGAACATGACAACTGAACAGTCGGGATCCATTGAAAAATTAGATTTGCTGACGCGTCTATGGGGTCGCGCGCCACTTCTTCTGTCACCCCGGATGGATCTGGCAGGGTGTAACCACACTATAGCCAAACGCAAATAAAAAAGGGTAATGAAAGTAAAAATACAATTCAGCACCCGGCCTCCTGCCTGTGGAATTCATAAAAAACGAAAAAAAAAGAAAGAAAACTGGCCATAAAAAGATTTTAAATAAAAAATGAAATGAAATTTAGCTAATATTCAATAGTCATGTGTTACTTAAGAAAGTAACACATTTGACTATTAAGTAAATTTCTTTCCCAGAACGGGTGAAGCTCGAGCATAAAACCATAAGACATAACAATAATAATAATATCATTAAGACCGCATATGTACAAAATTCGTGACCAAAGCTGAAATATATAATGGTAACTTTCTTTCTAATCCGTTAGGTAATAACAACTCTGTAATAATATTCTCGAGGAAACCAAGCAGGACTGAGGGTCTAATTGATAATTACCAAGCATTAGCGCGAGCTTGGGGGTCCGACCCCCAAGGGCTCGGCGGTTACTGCCTGGTAACAGGTAAACGATGATTGGTATTTGCTTTATCAACATTTCTCTTCGAATGTCACTAATTCTTATGATAAAATTATCGTTAGTTCTGTTGTGATCTTTGTGTATGTAATTTTGTAATTAAAATTTATAGTTAAACACTGTCACTTCTCAATAAATACTTGTTTTATTATCATTAAAATCAATTAAATTAATTATTTAACACATATAAAATGTATTTTCAGTGACATGAATCACATTGATGTATGAAGAGAATTATGAATGTTGAGGAAGCGAGTGAAGTATGCAAGGATAGAGTTCTCTGGCACTCTGTTCTCTCTGCAAGCAAGCTCTCTACCCAGCAAGGGATATGGCGTGATGATATGTAGATATATATGTATTTGCCGTGTGGTGATGGAGTAAGAATACAATTCACTACCTCCTTCCTATCTTACCCCTGGGTGATCGTACGAGACGACTAAGGGATATAAAAACGCATATAACATCTATGCGAGAGAAGGAAAACTCAAAACAAAACCCTATACCAACACGCCTGACCAACGTGGTATAGTAGGTCAATTACCCTCCCATTATGGAGGAGGCCCAAACCCAACAGTGGAACATATATGGGCTGAAAGAAGAAGAAGAAGAGAAGATGTTTTTATTATTTTTATCTCTGTAAGAATATTGCGAATATTTTTATTTATCACACCTTGATGTTCTAAAGAGATAAGTGAAGGTGTCACAAAGCCACATAATCGGGTTTTTATATACGTGACTGTCCTCTATCGACCATGGATGCAATAAAATATTCGAATTAAAACTAGTTTTAAGGATTCTATAGCGATAATAATTTATAATACTCGCGTGAACATTAGGAATTGATAAGTATAATAATATCGTTATGCCTTTATTTATTTTTTTCTTAGCAGGGTGAACCCCATGGACCCACCCTGCAAGCACCTCTCTTCGCCGTATGAGTGGGCCACCGGTACCCGATCTTTGTCTTCGGGGGCCCGCCCGGCGGTAAACCCTTGCGGGTTCCTCTCTCGTCGATGTCCCGACAGCTTTCGCCGTCGGGGCGTCGCCCTCGCGCGGTAATATCGCCATGCCGGCGACAGGATAGAATTATATTTTACGTCATACATTATTTTGTGGGTGTCGTAAAGCTGAGTGAGACTAGAAAATAAGCACTCTTTAGGAAAAAGTGTAATAACTTACCTCACTTTTATTGCTAACCCACTTGCCAAGAGTAATAGTTTCTTGAGAGGGGCGTAAGTAGAGCAATGGATAGCGAAAGGCTGAATAATGATAAGGATATAAGAAAATAAACAATGAATGAAATTTTATTCCATATCTATTTTAAAGTTAGCGATATTTAATTAGAGACAGAGAGAAGTGTAAATACAGAGCTGTATGGTAGCGGCTACGAATACTACCAACCCTTAATTTGCTGGTGAATGTTCTAAAAGACGATTAAGAGTTTTATATCGACCTGATCCAACTCCATCTGATGCCGTTTGGTCAACAATTACATTCTCAAGGAGAATTGATGACAGGCATGCAGCCGGTCATAAAATTATTGCCAGTAACTTAGGCAATATGTACGAATACATATTGCCTCTACCCCAAATAATTTGGATAAAAGTAGAAGAATGTTCAAGAGAAGTTTAAATATTTTTATTGGATACGTTTAACCTAACTTAAACTTATTTAATCCTTACTAATAATATAAATGCGAAAGTAACTCTGTCTGTCTGTCGCTCTTTCACGCCAAAACTATTGAACCGATCTAAATGAAATTTGGTACACAGATAGTCTAGAGCCTAATAAAGGACAAAGGCTACTTTTTAATGCAAAAAGGGTTGTAAATGGGGATGAACAGTTGCAAGGCAGTATTGTCATTGTTAAAGCCAGAAGCTTGAAACTTATAATTAGGCTATTGATTAGATATAAATATATATGACATTAAAAGTTTGTACAAAAATTACCCTCAAGGGGTAAAATAAAAATAGGGGATGAAAAACTTTGGGAAGGACAGTAACCATTTACGCGGGCGAAGCTGCCGGCCGAAGCTAGTACATAATAATTTTATTCTATAATTTTAGTAAAATTACCATCTACATTATCTATGTATAAACCACAACGGAATTACATAAAGATTTTATAAATCTTCGATTCTCATCATCCCCTACACAATTTAATATGGGGTGGGATTACGGGAGAGGGTGGCAACGTTTTTCATTTTGATCATGACGAAACTCCATATTTTTTTTTTGTTTAATCGAAAGTCGTACGACACGCGATGCTCGCAAATAATATTAGCAGCTTTAGAATATGAAACGGTGGGTTTTACCAAAATTAAAATAATATATACATATGTGTGTGGTTTTTAACTGTCTATTTATTTATATTATTCTTGAAGATTGCCTACCGTATGGATCAGCATGTTGAGCTACAAAAGCGACGGATGAGAGACGACTTCATGTAGCAGAGATGTGAATGTTGAGATGGATGTGCGGTGTGACTAGAATGGACAAAATTAAAAATGAACGTATAAGAGAAAGTTTAAAAGTTGCGCCTGTGACGGATAAACTAAGGAGTGAAAGCTTGACGTGGTATGGACATGTGATGAGACGGAATGAAAGTGATGTTGTGAGGAATGCTTTTAAGTTTGAATGTTGAAGGCTTTAGAGGTAAGGGAAGACCGAAGAAAAGATGGATGGATGGCGTGAAGCATGACATGGATAGACCACAGAAATGACGTCTGATAGGGTGGTATGGAAAGAAAAGACATTGCGTCGACGCCAAATAAATTGGGATAAGAGCAAGATGATGATGCTCGAAGATCGCCTACCATAGACTATGCAGAACTGCATAGAAAAATGCCAAATTGTTATAATTGTCTACTTATACCTAATTTTGGCACCGACTTCAAATCGTGTTAGTGGATTTTTAGCATACATTATAATTATAATTTATAAAAATTAATACACAATTAGAATTAGACGATGCGAAAGTGGAAGGATGTAGGTACTAGGGGAGACCGAGACTAACCTATATATATGTAGAATTGGACAAGAATTGTTATATCATAAGTTTGTAAATAAATATTATAATTTGTAAATACATATATGTAGCTTGATTGGTAAGAATATTAATATTGTATAGGTTCATTTAAAATATTATCATTTGAATTAAATAGTTCATCTTATTTTTCGGATTTTAGTGTTTTAAGTATGGTTTTTGGCTGATCTTATTTTGAAATTAGTTTATATATTCCGTAATTTGGTCCTACTTTGCTCCTGTATGGGTAATTATGCTCCAATTCTGTAAAATGTTTTCGCCTATTCTACGTTGAAAATTTTGCAAAAATTCATTGAATTATAAACGCATCCGTAACATTTAACGTTTAAGTAACAACTCTCAATTGTCAAACTTTTCATACGCCATTTATTTTTAATGACAGAAACAACTTTCGTGAGAGGTCAAAATTTTATATTTTTTTGGTTCCGAAAAAGTCACTTCCATCTCGAAAATAGCACAGCGGATTATCGTAAATATGTTTTAACGTGATTATTTATGTAATCAGATATGCGATTAAATGAAATACGAAAAATACTTTATTTTATTATTTTTACCCATATCTCATCAATTTATATCATCAATACTCACAGAACGTATCATAACTGGAGCAGAGTTTGAGTTAGGAAAGTATTAACTTACTTCAAGAGCTTTAACAATGGAGATTGCGTATAAACTATTTCTAGGAGCAAAGATACCCAACAACACGGGTAATTTTACTCCTTATTTTTTTTTCAAAAATAAATTAATAATATACTTCATAATATCCATTTTCCTATAAATACATGTCAAATAAGCTTCATTTCTTTATAATAATTCATCAAGTAAATTGTATAGTTCATTGTTTTAAAAATATTCACAATTTTCAAAATTTGGTGCAAATATTGGAGCAAAGTAGGACCAAATTACGGTTTTTTAAAAAGTTTAATTATGTAATATTGATACCTAGGTATATATTTGCGAGCCTATTTCTACATAGTACTTAATGACCTTATATCGCTGTGTGGAGGCGGTTACGAATACTACCAATCCTTACTTTGCTCGTGGATGTCGTAAAAGACTACAAAGAGCCTTATAACGACTTATACTCCATCTGATGCCGTTTGGTCAACAATTACATTCCCAAGGAGATTTGACGTCAGGCAGGCGGCTGGTCATAAAACTATTGCCAATGACTTTTAAAATATGTAGGAAGAGGAGTACATATTACGTCGATCACAAGTAATTGGGATAAGAGCAGGAGAATGATGATGATAATGACTTAATTACCTTATATGTACACAAAATGACTGCGAAGGAGTTTTTTTTTTGAGAATTTAAAAGATTATTTTTGTGTTTTTTGTTTATGGAAGATCTTTGATATTTTATACGAAAATATCACGAGAAAATTTAAGGAAGGACCAAACTGTACAACCGCGAGCTGGTTTGTCCGACATTATACTCTCGTAAAAAATCGACGTCTGAGCAGTGTGAATATGCTATTGCGCTTCGTTCGGTAAGCTAAAGAATCGGTAGCCCAACTTTCCGGGTAGGTTTGGAGTTTTTATTGTTGGGCAGCGGCCTAGCTGTACCTCTGGTTTCACACATGTCCATGGATGGCAGTAACACTTACCATCATGTATAGTGATTACTCATTTGGAACTTTCAGCAAATAAAAGAAAATAAAGGTAGGTGGCTGACTTATTTTGCACTTAGGTGTATTTGCCACATATCTTTAAACAGTCAGTTTTAATTTGTCGCTCACCTTTGGGGAACTGGGAAGATTGAAATATACTCTCTTATAATTTTATATAAATTATGCTATAAAAAAAATATTGATGAGTAATTGAAATATTTGAATGAAATAAAGAAAAAAGAAAATGCATTTATTCGGCGGAAGACATGCTAAAAATATAATGAACGAGAACAAATTTACATTTAATGGAAAAGAGAAAAAAATGGTAAAAGGTATGAAAGAGAGTATTGGTGTAAAGATGCGAAAGGGAATGCTCCGATGTTTCGGACGTGTGGAAAGAATGCCGAACGAACGTCTGGTTAAGAAGATATACAATGCGAAAGTGAAAGGATGTAGGTACCGGGGGAGATCGAGACTAACCTACCTAGACCAGATCGGTCATGTACTGAAGGAAGGTAGTCAAGAGTCTCCGAAACCGGCGAGCGTGTATGAAGAGAATTATGAATGTTGAGGAAGCGAGTGAAGTATGCGAGGATAGAGTTCTCTGGCACTCTGTTCTCTCTGCCTAGCCTGCAAGGGACATGGCGTGATAGTTTGTATGTATGTATGTATAAAAAATACAATAACAATTATAAAAAACATAAAAGAAATAGTGGTCAGTTCAACAGTAGCAATAGTTCAACAAAAATTATACGACCCCAATAGCCTGAAGGATCTATCAGCAAACGAATAATAAAAAGCTAACTGCATGTCACCATCTCAGCATTAGCTGGGTTTTTTTTTTATTGCTTATAGTGGCAAACGAACAAGCAGCACACCTGATGGTAAGTGTCACTGCCACCCATGGACCTTTGCTATACCAAGAGTATAAGCTAGGTCGCTGCCTACCATTACAATCTCCAAATCCACCCAGTTGAGCTACCGGCTCTCTCGCTCACCGAACGAAGCGGAACAGCACATCGTCATTACTCATACGTTGATCTTCTGCGAAATTGTAGTACTACCCCGGACGGACCGACCCGCAGCTGCAGAGAATTGTCAACAGCGTGGTCCTACCATTAATAAGGGGGTTTCACCCAACACTGATCTTCCCCTAGCAACGCTGTCTTTTCCCTGTAATACAAAAGTTCCATTCCTAACATTTATCTTTACGATCTATCTAGCCGGAAGCATTGGTTGGGTTTAGGGTTTATATTGGTAGGCAGTGGCCTAGTTATACCCTTGGCATTGCAAAGATCCATCCAGTGACACTTACCATCAGGTGTGCTGCTTGCTCGTTTGCCACCACTAGCAATAAAAAAAAAGTGTGTGTGTGTCAGCTCCGACGCACGACTGGAGTTTATTCCTTAAGTACGATTATCAAAACAGGCGCAAAAAAAACTCATTTGACTAAAAATAATATATATATATATATATATTTTATTTTTTTTATTTACATATATTAAAACTATTCAGTGAACTGATCTGACGTCAGAAAGTTAAAGGTGCGCAGAATAGGTTGCGCACCAAAAACGTAACAAGGTCATTCGATCACTAGATTTTACTCCTCAAATTTTTATCATACCGGGCGCCTTATATGAAAATCGATTCTTAAGGAGTAAACTTCAAAAATAAATTTAAAAAAAAGTTTAATTAATATTCCATACTAGTTGTATACACTAATTGTATAAAATAACTGTATCCAAAATTCCCACTATCAAACCGGTATCATGGATGTAAAAGATGTATTTGTCAAAATTATTTATTTATAAATATACACCTTGTGTCCTTAATACATATGTTGCTATCAAACTAATCATAATATTTTTAATTTACATTCATGTTTTATGATAAGTACCGTTCGTTGACTATATCTATGACTCTGTCAGGTGGTCCACTATTTCTATCACCGTTATCAATAAAAAGCATGTAAAACATAATTTATACATATTCTCAATTTTAGTAATAACGAAACATGAATATTTTAAATGCAGGTGTATTTATAATTTTATTCATAATAGAAATAGTTATAATAGCAAAATGCAATCGCAATTTCTCTAAAAACATGTTTATTCCATTTACTTTTAAATAATATTTGAACTACCGTTAATATTTTGATGGGGTTTAACCTTTTTTGGTCGTTTATGTGTACTATAAAGAATGACTTAGACTATTTATTATTGCCACTCAGGAAATTTTCACATAAAACGTATCTTAATTACTTTTAACATGTTAAATTGTTATTGAAGTACTGTAAATAATTTTAGCCTAGTTATTTTACACTTTTTAATTAAATTAAGTTAATAGGAATACTTGTGAAAGAAATGTGAGAAATATATACATAAATATATATTTATTACGTTTGTTATTTTTCATTTCATGCTTTTCGACATTTAATATAATTAATAATGCAATTTAATTATATTTACAACTTTAATCTTATGATATTTGATAGCATTTAATACTAATAACTCTTTCTTTTTTTTTTGCGGTGGTCTATGGAGTGGGCACACCCCGCCAAATCAGTCGCGACGGAACCTGCAAAGCGCCTCTCTTCGCCGCTCGAGTGGGCCACCGGTACCCGAAGACAAAGAGTCTTCGGTGGCCTAATACTAATAACCGTAAAGTTCAAATTACTGAAATTTAGAATTTAATATGCTTAATTATTTATAAAAACCCGATTACGAAACGAAAAATGATGTCACAAGTGGGATTCAAACGCACACCTATTGGGAGTCCGACCCAATCGTCGTCTCCTTAAAAGACGTAAATATGATACGAAGCGAGATTTTAATATCCTACAATAGTTCACGGTGGTGTAAGTGGCAGCACGAGTCGAGGTCGGACTCCCAATAGGTGTGGGTTCGAATCACACTTGTGACATCATTTTTCGCATCGTAATCTGGTTTTTATAAACCCTAAAATTGTTAAACTAAATTTATTGTACTAAATTATCATTAACTTCCAATAATTGTTATATAATGTGTAGTAAAATATTTAATAATATACCTTACTAATTCCGTGATATGACATTTAATCAATTTAAATATAATTTGACGAAATGGCTAATGGAAAAACATTTTTATAGCATACAGGAGTTTTTCCAATATAAAATATAATTTATTAATATTATGTCATTTGTTTTTCCTTGACATATTCTGTTATGACATTTTATTTTAATAAATTTGTAATTTTGACATAATATTATGTGTATTCAGGCCAAAGTATGACATGATATTTGCATGCTATTATAATTTTGCATGTTATACAATTATGACAGAACATGTAGAACAAATAAAATTGTAACACCTTATTGTACCATGATTCAGAGCAAAATAAATTATTATTATTATATTGTATCTCCTTTTTTCACGGGATCTTCCATAGGGAAGATGCCCGGTCCTTTGGGAGGCTTACATGGGGATATGGATCCAACACGCAGAGGCCTTTGGAGAAATTTAATCTAAATATTGGGATGGGACATCTACCACTGACATTCCACGTCTGCCCATAACATACGTGGACTGCCAGCGGTAAGTGTAAAACTATTGTGAGATTATGGTAGCTAATATCTGATTATGGGAGTGGGTGCTTAGTGGACTGGTTCATCTTAAATCTATGAATTTTTAACTGTCGTCTGCCTTCAAACCCATATTGAGAGATGAACGGTGGCAGACGGTGACTCGCCAACTCACTGAATGGGCCCCCTAAACAGTCGCCACAGGCACACAAGCCATACGGGCAACAGGGGGCAACATTAGTGCAAGTGGCTAGGGGTGTCGAGCGGTGCGGCGCCGGTTACACCATTGAGTCTGTGATAAACAGAGCCATGGTTTCCCCGTAGTTATGCCCTTGAAAATGACACTTCCACCCCCGAGCATATAGCTCTGGCGACCCCTCTCTGACCAGCTGTTTAAGGCAAGCCAGAGCTGAGAGTCCTTCGGGCACTCTTCGGTTTCCACTCTAGCCAGCCAATGAAGGCCAGCTAGAGACGAGGCCCTGATCGACTCTCTGGAGTATTCGGGACCGCAGTGTCGCCACTCACATTCAGCTCGCCACAAGCTGCCCTGCGGTTTATTGGCTTTCCTGTAAATCTTGTGATACATTTTTTTTTATATCAAAAGAACTTAGGAAGCCGTATAATGTTCCTCCGAGTTTTGCATTAGCCTCATGGTGAGGTAACGACTGGCCCGGAGGTTTTTATTATTATTATTATTATATAGAATATCGTAAATGCCAACTAAAAATCCATTAATCTATTATTAGTGCTATAATATGAAGGATTAAATGTTCCCATGTAGTATTGACAGTCAAGCGGCCAATCTTTAAGCAAATCTCTATATATTTTGCTCTTCTTTCAATTATGTTAGAGAAAAAAAAAGTGGCTATAGCTCCATCATTGTCATGCTCTCATACCAATTACTTGGGTTTTGTCGCAATATATAGCCACACTTATTGCAAAAGTTATTGGCAATAGTTTTATGAGCGGCCGCCTGCCTGACATCAACTCGTCTGGTCAACAATTACATTCCCAAGTAGGGTTGATGTGAGACAGGATCATAAAACTGTTGCTAATAGCTTTGTCATGAAACCATTGCATGTTGCATTATGTACGATGGAAACGGAGTACATATTGTGTCGACCTCAAGTAATTAGAATAAGAGGAGGATAATAATGATGTAAAATATATATATATCCATTAGTTGAGGCTGACCAATCGCATTCGCAACGACGACGTAAGAGAGCGAGTAGGTATGAAAGAGAGTATTGGTGTAAAGATGCGAAAGGGAATGCTCCTATGGTTCGGACATGTGGAAAGAATGCCGAACGAACGTCTGGTTAAGAAGATATACAATGCGAAAGTGGAATGATGTAGGTACCGGGGAGACCGAGACTCACCTACCTAGACCAGATTCGTCACGTACTGTAGGAAGGTGGCGTCAAGAGTCTCCAAAACCGGCGAGCGTGTATGAAGAGAATAATGAATGTTGAGGAAGCGAGTGAAGTATGCAAGAATAGTGTTCTCTGGCACTCTGTTTTCTCTGCCTACCCTGCAAAGGATATGGCGTGATGATATGTTTGTATGTATGTATATCCATTAGTTAGGCGTATATGAAAATAAATCTGTAAAGAAGAAAATAAATTCTTTAGAATATCTCTCTTTGAGAGAACAAGAATGTGATTATCGCCATTCTTTATTTAGCTGCAGGAATCTTATAACTAGGCTGAAGAATCACTAGAAAGTGAGCAATAGCTCTCTGCTTGGAAACGTAATATACTTTACTGCTTATTTGTGTTATTCTAATCATTGAGCAAGCGTTAATAACTCCATGAAATAACGACCGCTTCATATGGCATTGAAAGAAAGAGGCCTATATCTACGTCTAGCGGGTAATTACGAACGACTGAAAGAATAATCAGCGCATATTAGAAGAAAGAAAAGGAAAACTTATACTTTAAATATCAGTATAATAATTAACCATAGATAGACAAGAGATTTTCAGATTTGTTACTTCGTTTATAGGTCAAATTTCTATAACAACACCTTGATTGATTTTTTGTTAATATAAATAAATAGAATAGCAATAACTTGAGGTATAAACTAACAATTTATGGAATGTTAATCAGGGTATAATTGTCTAATTATAAAATATATATTTTTTTTAATAATAATAAATAATTTTCATGTGGTGTCGGAGTAAGAAAACAATTCACCACCCCCTTTCTTACCCGTAAGGGATATAATATGCTTATAACAACAAGAGAAGGAAAACTCGTAATAAAAATCCTATAACAAACCATCTGACCAGTGTAGTATAGTAGGTCAATTTCCCTCCTGTTTTGGGGGAGACTCGAGCCAAGCAGTGGGATGTATATAAGGTGAGATGAGAAGACGCAAAATTCTTTGCTTGTGGGGTCGGAGTAAGAATATAATCCACCATCTCCTATATAATCACCATATGCCTATAAAATCTGTGCAACGGAAAGCAAACTCGAATTAAAACCTGCGACTCAGTGAGGTAAGAGACCAAGAGATCCCGAGCCCAGTAGTAAGATGTCTCTGAGCTGAAATGATGATAATGATGATGAAATAATTTGTAATTTTATAAAATATAACTTTTTCAACTCCTAAAAATATTTTTTTTTACTGCTCAAAAACGATTTTTTTTTAATTGCTGATATGCGCCTGCCTAACAAATGGCAATTTATATCACAATTTTTTTCAAAATAATTTTACTCTTTTCCTTGGTAATCCCTCAGCCGTTATTTACTACTCCCATAAGGGTTGTAATTGGTGGTGAAATATTGTATTCAACCCTTCACCTGGTACCTACACGGGCAAATGCTTTTAAAATATGAAATATATCTACGTATTAGATACCTCAATAAAATGATTACAAAATAAACACGAGGGAGTCCTGTCAATTATACACGTCGACTAACACATGACATAACCCAAAATAGAAACATCATAATAGACCCTTAATTACGTAGAGTGCTACGGGTACCCTGCAATTTGAGGTTCTGTGTAATTTTGTGATCACAAACTTTGAACATTTGAATAATATTTTAATTTTGATTACTTTCATTATTTTTTGTATTAATTTTGATGTTCGTACGTCGACGAGCATAAAGTTTGTATATTTTTTTAGTTTTACATACATAGGTTAGTCTCGGTCTCCCCCAGTACCTACATCCTTCCACTTTCGCATTGTATATCTTCTTAACCAGACGTTCGTTCGGCATTCTTTCCACATGTCCGAACCATCGGAGCATTCCCTTTCGCATCTTTACACTAATACTCTCTTTCATACCTACTCGCTCTCTTACGTCGTCGTTACGAATGCGGTCGGTCAGCCTTACTCAACTTATTACTTACCTTACTTACCTTTTTTAGTTTTAATGTGATTTTGTAGTTATTATAACAATAAAACTTGAAATATATTGAGCAAGATTTATGAATAAAAAAAGAACGATAATAATGAACTTTATACATACATACATATCATCACGTCATATCCCTTGCAGGGTAGGCAGAGAGAACAGAGTGCCAGAGAGCTATATCCTTGCATACTTCACTCGCTTCCTCAACATTCATAATTCTCTTCATACACGCTCGCCGGTTTTGGAGACTCTTGACTCCACCTTCCTTCCTTAGATTAGTCTCGGTCTCCCCCGGTACCTACATCCTTCCACTTTCGCATTGTATATCTTCTTAACCAGACGTTCGTTCGTCATTCTTTCCACATGTTCGAACCATCGGAGCATTCCCTTTCGCATTCATGAATTTTATATAGTGAATATTATCTGTATCATGACAAAATAAAAATATAATTTACCATCTCTTGCCCATGGGCCCAAAAGACGACGTGTCGTAAGACATATGTACGAAAACCGTCCTTCTTAAAACCTTATATCACCACGTCTTATCAGAGTGATATACTAGGTCAATTTCCCTCCCATTGCGGTGAAAGCACGAGCCCAACATACTTATATATTTATTTCAACGTGAGCATATTTTACGTATTAAGAACGTACGTATTAGAAGTACGTATTACGTCTATAGAAGGGCATCTCGATAAAAATCTTATTCCAATGCGTCCGACCAATGTGGAATAGTAGGTTCATTTTCCTTTCATTGTGGAGGAGACCCGAATTCAACAGAGGGTCTTATACAGAGGGTCTTATACCTCATCATTCTCCTACTCTTATCCCAATTACTTGGGGTCGACACAATATGTACTCTTCTTTCATAGTATATACTGTAAAAGTTATTGGTAATAGTTTTATGACCACCTGCTAGACGTCAACCCTCCTTGGGAATGTAATTGTTGACCAAACGGCATCAGTTGGAGTTGGCCCAAGTCGTTATAAGACTCTTAGTCGTCTTTTACGTCATCCACAAGCAAAGTAAGGGTTGGTAGTATTCGTAGCCTCTACCACACAGCTCAGAGGGTCTTATACCTATGACCTGTATAAAGGGGAGATGAATAGGTTTACAGATTATGAAATGGCACTTCGCCTTTTGTCGTCTCGAAGAGTCTGTAAAAAATAAAAATATTAAAAGTTGGCATTTTGAATTCTTTTTCAGTCTATTTAAGGGCTATTGTCTATTGGGTTTGAGACTCTGGAGTAAAAGAATATTAGCCTATATTACCGTGCTGGCCACCTGATCACAGTTTTGGTGTAGAATTTTATAATTTTCTTTATGCAGGCCCTACTGCTCAATTTTTCTTAATTATATGCTGACTTCTATAATACCAAAGGTATAGTCAGATCTCTGTCAACCGTACAGTAAGGTTTGTACCTTCAGCTCTATCACTCAAAGAACCAGATGCAGCGGCAATTTGCTTTTCTACACGAATATTATATTACTAAGACCGAACCGATGCATTATGACTGCAGGCAGAACTCTAACAACAAAACTGTTAGCAGCTTGAATCTGTCACTAGAAAATTTGACTCTAATAAAGGATGTAGGATATACATATTGTATAAGTGTATATATATATATATATATATATATATATATGTATTATATCTCAAAGCTCTTATATTGCTTATATATAGAATAGAGTGAGTCAAAAAAAAAATTTGAGAATAAAAAATAATTACTCAATATTTTGAGGTAGCCCACTCGACTTTTAAACAAATAATTAAACAAAAGGAGTAGTTCCAACAGAAATTTTTATTTTCGGTAAAAATCGTAACAAACATCCAAAAATTGTCAAATATATTTTTTTTTAATCCTCTTTCATTCTAATACAAAAGAAAGTGCATTTCAGTTTTTGGTTTTTCACTAAACTATATATATAAATAATATGAGAAAAATTTTTTTGACTTCTGACTTTCAATTGGCATTCGAGTAGGCACCCTATGGATTCTAGAACACCTTTAATATATTTTTACAACCACCTGTTCTCAAGTTATTGGTAGGAAAATATTTGAATTTTTTGTAATTAATTTTTTTCCTCATAGATGGCATCTGATTTTTTTATTTTCTGTAGTTGCATTCAACTTAATTACTGATAAACGTAATTTTCGATATTAAAATTATTTATAATTTTTTTACCTATAGTTTTTTTGTGAATTTTACCTACTAAGTAGTGACATCGCAGTGCAAGTGAGTGTTGAAAAAATCTTTTAAGTTTTGTGATTAATTAAGAGTTTTATCATTGGAAACTTCTTTCATGTTTTTTCTATTAAATAACAATATTTTCTGCTCAAATTAAATTTACTTTCGACCCAATTTTTTTAAAATTATGTCTGAAACAAAAATCTCCGTCTGTCCAATTTTCGGTGTTCCTCGAAAATTTGAATCCGTATGTTTACCAACCTATGAAGATTTTTTAAAGCATTATTTATGGATTCAATCCGAATTACGTTGTTCTTCACTAATTAAGTTGAATGCAATACAGAAAATAAAAAAAACAGACGCCATCTATGAGAAAAAAAATGAATTACAAATAATTCAAATATTTTCCTACCAATAACTTGAGAACAGGTGGCTGTAAAAAATATATTAAAGGTGTTCTAGAATCCATAGGGTGCCTACTCGGAAGCCAATTGAAAGTCAGAAGTCAAAAAATTTTTCTCATATTATTTATATAGTTTAGTGAAAAATCAAAAAATGAAATGCATTTTCTTTTGTATTAGAATAAAAGAGGATTAAAAAAAAATATATTCGACAATTTTTGGATGTTTGTTACGATTTTGGACCGAAAAAAAAATCCGTTGTAACTACTCCTTTTGATCGATTATTTATTTAAAAATCGAGTGGGCTATCTCAAAATATTGAGATTTTTTCATTATAAAAACAGCTAAGAGACAAAAAAATTTTTCTTTTTTGACCCACCCTAATATATAATAGGTATATTAACCAGCAGGATTATTATATAAATATAATTATGTGGGACGAACGAGACAGAGTTACGATTTGATGAAAGTAGCCAAGGCTCGATGGATACAGGTACAGGACCTCGCTTTGAGATAATCTATGAAAGGCTCAAGTTCCGCAGTGGACGGGTACCTAATTAATAATAGATTATGAATCTATAAAATAAATTTTCTTTTTACTGAAATGTGTCCTACAATAATTATATTAGTCCATCATTGTCTACTATTCGATCTACAAATGGAGAATAATATATTCACCACAGCAGATAGATTTAAGATCGTGGTTGTTTTTATAAGTTTCTTAGTAAAGTATTGCTGTTTATTCTTTCTAGTGTTTCCTTGGACAGTGTCTACTACTACCATTAGACGGAGATTAGATGTCCAAAATGTATAAATCGAAGGAATGTACTAATTTCATTTTTAAAATTGTTAGTTTCCGTGTAGTGACGGAATAAGAATAGATACACTTCGCCACCCCTTTCTGATTTTTTCCCTTCTTTCTTTATCAATCCGTTTGACCAGCATGGGATATTAAGCCAATTTACATTCAATTATAAGGGAAGATTTAGTGCAGCAATGGTTAGGTAGCAACATATACGAGCTGAAATGATAATGATGATGATTTTTTAAATTAACGTTGTCTCTTTATAGTCACTAATAGTACTTACTATTAGTGTCGCCCTAATGCAAGACTCTTGCAAATCTTGCAACTCTCGTTGTTAGAATAACACAGAATCACTTGTTTTGATAGAAATGAATAATCCAACTAAATTAATGAAATTCCATTCATCTAGTGGCACTAACTGTACAACTAACAATAATTAGGTATATACCACTTAAGGGTAGTGGGACTATAATCACATTTATCTATCATGAGAGAGTTTAAAATAACATCAAATTATTTCCCCGCGTCATCACACGGGCAAAAATTCACTAGTGTATTAAGAATACAAAATGTTGAAAATCCTTTCTTTACTAAAGGAATCGTAGAATGCTGTCTAAGAGAAGTCAGTTAGACTCTGGCAGCGAATCTTGGTCTTGCATTTGGGCAACACTACTTACCATAAGTCTAAACGTTATAAAACATTGATAAAATAAACTCGATATTTCGAGTCTCGTTTAAGCAGCGCACGGAAAATGACCAACAATGTCAAGGTAGTACTGATGCTCAGACCAAATGACGATAGGGGGGTAATGCGACAGACTATAGGACCGCACACCCCCTTCTATTGCCCCGGACGAAACGGAAAGGTTATGTCCAGTCTTTCAAAAGAAGTTAAACGTACCTGCTAAATGTGGTAGTCATATACTATAGAAATAACTAATAATCCTAAATAACCCTCACAATTAATGATTATTCATTTAAATATGTAAGAAAATGTTTAATTATATACACAGGTACCTTTGGAGATATTCTGCCATATACCTATTAGTCCACAACTGCTGTCATATAGGTCTCTTTTTTATTGCTTATTGTGGCAAAGGGTAAGTGTCACTGCCGCCCATGGATCTTTGCTATAGCTAGGCCGCTGCCTATCATTACAATCCCCAAACCCACGCAGTTGTCCTTTCGGCGATCTTCTGCGAGAGTGTATTACTACCCCGAACGGACCGGCCCGCGGCTGTAGACAGAGAACTGTCAACAGCATGGTCCTACCACTAATAAATTCATGATGAAAGGTGATAATATTATACCATACTTGGTGGTCTGGCGATCGCAGTTGATGCGAAGTTTCTCAAGGATGCGCTATTAATCACTACCCTGGTGCTCCTTTAGCTCCTTTTACAATTCCCAGAAAATGTTGGGTGTTGTCATTTCAGTTTTAATCTGTTCCAACACAGTGATAAAGTTACTTAAATAGGTATCTACCTACCTACTTAAAGTTTATTACTTCCAAAATTTAGGTATGTATTTTATTACGCATTACTTAGGTATATAATAAAATTAATCCTCTTAGTTAAATTTTAGCAAACCAATCTCGGTCATTGACATGATAATAACAAAAACAGATAATTAAAACTATTTTAATTAATCATTAATTTTATGAATAAGAACAAAATAATTAAATATAAATTACCTATTTGAACGTACTTACGCTTTTGCAATACGAATTAAAGTTTATTGACCTTATAGTGTTATAAGGCGTTATTATACATTTGCCTAACAAGTTTTTGAAAAACATATTAAACATCAACAAAAAGTATGTAGGTATGTATCTATTTAATTAATAAAATTTTGTACATTGTTGCATCATACCTATTCAATAAATTAAAAGATAAAAAGAAATGTATTATGGCATGCTAATTTAGCCTGTTATAGTTCTTTATAATCTGATTTTAAGAGATAATTATCTACAGTCGCAAAATAAAAAGTTTAAAAGTTGTGATTGATGAGCAACTTTGAAATACTTTCGACATTTTAAGGTATACGTCCCGAAGCATTTGTCGACTGTTTTATCTACACGTCCAACATCTTTCTATTCGATAATAGATGTCGCTACATATTCCATAAAGTATTTCTTATTAGAAAGTTATGAATATTATGATAATCGTATTCTTAGCGTTATGCCTGAAAATTCTTATTAGTATATAATATTTTCTACTTATAATGTTATAAATTGTTTTAGTTGTTTATTTTATTTCTTGTATAATAATAGGTATTAATAAATGTATTTAAGGTAAAAAACTATTTTGTCGATTATGAAGTCCCTGATTTCACAACTGCGTATAAAGTACGATCCGAAAAAGTCTTATTAGATTTTTACGCAAAGGTTTTTTTATTCCCGGCACTCAATCTATAATTATATCCGATAGCTGTAGCGTAGTCTCATCAATTTCTTGTTTTCATATCGGCAAGTTAAAACTCAAAGAAAACTTGTTAAAATGTATTATTATATATTAATGTTTATACAAATAATTAATAAGAAATACTAATAACTTACTTTATTGATATCTGTTAGCAAATATATGCGTAGATATGTTTCCAAGCTTATAATAATCATCAAACTTAACTAAAGTGCAACTCTTAATACGTTAATTTCCTTACTCAATTAACAGGAGTTTTCAGCCTATACAACGCAAGGTTCGAACTGGCTCGAATGAGATGAAAAATTGACCTACTTTTTATAAACCACAATTCTTACACAATTTTTTTTTCGTTTCTTTCATAAATGTTACCTACATATGCCTTTAGTTACAATAGGTACCCATGGGTAAGAAAGAGAGTGGGTAATTGTGAATGGAATGAAAAGTGTAGAGAGAGAGAGAGAGAGTGGGTGGATTTCGTAAAATTCCTTATATGATATAAACATAAGTTTAAAGGTAGCTTTTACAAAAAAAAAATAGGTATTTAAATGATCAAATTATTCCATCAGCTTTAATGAATTAATGAAGCTATTAAATTAAATACGTAATTATATTGTATAAGATTCTCATTAAATTATAATAAAGTGTTATAATTGATTTTTCATTCCTCTTATTTGAATGTGAGAACAATTCTAAGTTGTAGCGACCCTTACATAGATGGCGCTATACAATTCTTCGAATGAATTCCTAGTAACATTACGTACAAGTAAACATTTTCAAGTTTCTACGAACAGAGATGGCAGCATTTATTAGATAACTGTCTTGAATTAGTTTTTACAAACTTGAAATATTTATATTAACCCGTTAACGTTATGACGACGTCAACAAAAACATCGCTACCATTTTAAAAGTGATTCTATTTTCATAACTATGTATTTCATACAAGAGAATAAAGTATTAAACAATTTGCCTGATCAAATTGGAATCAGTTCCACTATTATTGATTTCGCCAATGAGGATTTTCTATGAAGCCATAGATCAATTATCAAATCTACGTAATCCAAAGGAGATTTTAGAATTGGATCACAAATTTTTAATTGCGTGGCAAAGAAGATATCTTCTTTACTTACCTTTTTAAGTGTAATCCCACCAAACATTCCTACCATTGTAGGAATTGTAGCCAGGGTCCACAATGGTCGCCATAAATGACATCCAGGTTTGTCCCTTGGATTGTCTTGGGATTAAATGATGATGATGATTAATTAATAATTTTAATTGTTTTGAGCAATTGTAGCGTAATTTATTTAAAAATTAACTTTTCTTTCTTGTCTAACAGGAGGAGTTGAAAGAATTTAGCTTCAGCATTAGCAGAATTCAGCTACAATAAGCGGAGCCACACAACACCAAGGATACTGATAAGCTTAACGAGGTCTATATGTGAGCTATAAAATGTCCGTAAGTACTATATACCTACCATAAGACAACCATCGGGGAAGAACGGTTCTCGAGTGGCCACCTCGAAACGGATGATGCAGCGTAGAACGAGCCCCATTATCTGGAGTGACTACATCTCGAAAGTTGCAAGAAGCTGTTGGATGCAAGTGGTACAGAACCGTCCTCACTGGCATTCTTGCGGAGAGGCATATGTCCAACAGTATGTCAATGGGCTGATGGATAGATAGAATAAGATACGTCCCCATCATCTTTATTCCACTTCAATTTCAATATTCAAGCTTATATTATGTATAGAAATTTATAGGTAATCAAAAACATCTGCAGAAAACCCTAAAAACAGGTCAAACCATAATCTTTTGGAATCAGTGGCCGGCCCAATGGCGATGGAGAGAGTATACGGAGGTTTATGGCGCCACGCGCCGCTTTTTCGTTGCCCTGTACGACACCGACGGCATGTGTCCAGACCATAGCCGGCCAGAAAGAGTGCCATAATAGATTACATATATACATACATATATATAATCACACCATATCCCTTGCAGGGTAGGCAGAGAGAACAGAGTGCCAGAGAACTCTATCCTTGCATACTTCACTCGCTTCCTCAACATTCATAATTCTCTTCATACACGCTCGCCGGTTTCGGAGACTCCTGACTCCACCTTCCTTCAGTAAGTGACCAATCTGATAATATATTACACTAGCGGCCCGACTCGGCTTCGCACGGGTGAACATTTATTTATTAAACATTTTGGCATAAACGTACAGTAAATGCAGGACATACCTAAATAATAATGTATTTAGCAATAGTGTATCGCTGGCTTCCCTTGGGTTGATGTTTGAAAACAAAATGAGTAAACAGAATAAATGACATCAACTGGTAATTTTTAAAAACATTTCACTGAGGTTTAGAGTATAGGTATATTAATAATAATTAGATACATTATATACCTACTATTACTGTATAAGTACTGATTATCACATATTTCAGAATAAAAAATATAGCACCCCGACTTACTTATGTGCTAAGTTTTTTTTTACATTTATTTTTCCTTTTTGATTTATATTTTTTATTTATTTTAATGTAGTTTTTTTTTATTTGTGTATCATTTCTTTACTCAAGTACATCTTCTATTTTAAAGACTTTTAAATTTTATTAGATTGAGATATTGTGGAACATTTTTAGTTCTATTATCAATAGTTTTCGCAGCACATGCGATGAAAGATATTTTATGGGCGCTTTTTTACACCTTGAGTAACATCATTGTAATTTTAGTAGGGATCCTTATATTTTTCTTACAATTAAAATAGCCTATAATAATCAGTGATAATGTTGCATTCAAATGGTGAAAGAATTATTTAAATCCAGTACTAGTACTTTTTGAGCCAATTCATTACAAACATACATACAAACCTTTCCTCTTTATAATATTAGTATAGACTAGCGGACCCAGCACATTTCGTTCCGCCTAACAGTTAATGAATGAGATGAACAGATTTCGATTAATTCAAAATTATTAAGTCATTTTTTTATTATGACATTAAATATGAATAATATAATATATAAATTCAAAAAAATCAAGTATTTTAATAACATGCCAGCAAGACAAAGAAGTACCTTATGTTATACGAAATTTTTCTTCATGCGCGTTAAAAATGATCTAATTGTTGATCTCGAGATTTACTCGACGATTTTGCATTGTCAACGGCACGGGCTGCCTCGCTTTGCTCTTATGATTAAGAAGCACGGAGTTGGGCAATATTAACGCGGCGGACTTCCCGTGCAATAAATTGTTCTTCTGCCGTGGTTACATTCGTGATGTTTCGAATTCTAATTGCGTTACGGCTTTGTCGGGAAAGATGTGATCTTATTGGTCGCGGCATTGTTGATGACAATATAGACACAATATGATTTATTATAACAATATTAGTAAAAATAAAAAAAACTAATTTTAAAAAAACCGACTTCAAAAACTGAAAAGTACAAAATAACTTAAAATACTATCATTTTTATGTGCTATCTATTGATAGGTTTGAAGTTGGTGCCGGTATCGGTATCTTTAGTGTAGGAATTTCATTACAGTATTATTGATAGTATTTTAAGTTATTTTGTACTTTTCAGTTTTTGAAGTCGGTTTTTTTTAAACGTAGTGTTTTTTTTTTAATTTTTACTTTTTGGTGTTACAGACACACATAGGTTGTTCTATTAGTAGCGGGGCTTGAGCTACTTGTACATTTGTCGCACTCGTTCTTAATGCTAATTTTGACTTATATGGTTTTATCATGGATGCCATTGTCAGAACTGGGCTAAATTGAAATGAAACCATACGGGAAGCACCAGCTTTCAAATAAAAAAAAAGAATCATTAAAATCACTTCGCCCAGTCGAAAGTTATGAGGTAACAAACATAAAAAAAAAATACAGATGAATTGAGAACCTCCTCCTTTTTTGAAGTCGGTTAAAAATTCGTAACACTCGCACAAAACGAACTCTGACCGGTCTAATTTAATTTCAACTTTTCACTGTATTTTCCAAACAAACCATTAGACCACGTTATGACGTGTGTCAGTTGCCATTAGTTACATCAACAAATGAACGTTTAGAACTGATGTTTGTTAATGATTTTTTTTTTGTTTATTAATATCATATTTTAATATCCTATATCCTATTCCCGACGACAACAAACTCAAAAACATAAAAATCATAAAAATTGGTCCAGCCGTTCTTGAGTTATTAGTGTTGTATTGTAACTAACACCACTTTCTTTTATATATATATATATAGATTGTGGTTCGAAAGGTATTAAACTAAAGCTATTTCTTTAGTAAGAACATTGAATACAATTTTATATAAAATAAGTCAGCATAAAAATATTATTAGATAAAAACGCTGATTATCTTGCCGAATCTTCTCAGAAGCGATCACGTTCCGATTCGGTGATAATTTATAGGATTAATTTAAACTGTCAAAATTGACAATATGTCAATATGCCCTTACGTAGTTAATACTCTATTAACGTCAACTGTTGGCAGGCCTCCCTATTGGAGAGCAATAATATCATAATCGCCACACTTGATAGGTGGATTAGCGATTGCGATTCCTGCTATAAGTTGCCCAAAAAAATGCTACTGATTATTCACTTGATGATCTATTAGGCGATTTCTACGGCCACCGTATCCGTGTGGTGACGGAGTAAGAATACAAATCACCACTCCATATCTTACCCGTGGGTGATCGTACGAGACGACTAAGGGATATAAAACGCATATAACATTTATGCGAGAGAAGGAAAACTCGGAACAAAACCATATACCAACACGTCTGACCAGCGTGGTATAGTCGGTTAATTTCGCTCCCATTACGGAGGAGGCCCGAGCCCAACAGTGGGACATATATGGACTGTGATGATGATGATATTATTACTTATAATAAATATTATTATTTTGTATCTCCTTTTTTCACGGGATCTTCCATAGGGAAGATGCCCGGTCCTTTGGGAGGCTTACATGGGGATATGGATCCAACACGCAGAGGCCTTTGGAGAAATTTAATCTAAATATTGGGATGGGACATCTACTGATGACATTCCACGTCTGCACATAACATACGTGGACTGCCAGCGGTAAGTGTAAAACTATTGTGTGATTATGGTAGCTAATATCTGATTATGGGAGTGGGTGCTTAGTGGACTGGTTCATCTTAAATCTATGAATTTTTAACTGTCGTCTGCCTTCAAACCCATATTGAGAGATGAACGCTGGCAGACGGTGACTCGCCAACTCACTGAATGGGCCCCCTAAACAGTCGCCACAGGCACACAAGCCATACGGGCAACAGGGGGCAACATTGGTGCAAGTGGCTAGGGGTGTCGAGCGGTGCGGCGCCGGTTTCACCATTGAGTCTGTGATAAACAGAGCCATGGTTTCCCCTTAGTTATGCCCTTGAAAATGACACTTCCACCCCCGAGCATATAGCTCTGGCGACCCTTCTCTGACCAGCTGTTTAAGGCAAGCCAGAGCTGAGAGTCCTTCGGGCACTCTTCGGTTTCCACTCTAGCCAGCCAATGAAGGCCAGCTGGAGACGAGTCCCTGATCGACTCTCTGAAGTATTCGGGACTGCAGTGTCGCCACTCATATTCAGCTCGCCACAAGCTGCCCTGCGGTTTATTGGCTTTCCTGTAAATCTTGTGATATATTTTTTTTTTATATCGAAAGAACTTAGGAAGCCGTATAATGTGCCTCCGAGTTTTGCGTTAGCCTCATGGTGAGGTAACGACTGGCCCGGAGGTAAATTATTTTATTTTATTATTATTTTTATTATTATCTCAGCTCATTTACGTTCTATGATTGGGCTCGACCATACTTCATAGGTATATGAAGAAAGCTCATTAGTTAATTTTTCTTCTCATATCACCCGCTTTGCGAAGAATGGAAGTGGAATTTTTACAACACCTGATTTCATTTATATTTCATTTTTTCAGATACACCACCCTGCACTAAGGAAATATTCTTTGTATTGCGGTGGACTTTACAAACATACAATTAACGCAAACAAATTATACCCAGACTCAAAACAACAGCTTATAGTTCGCACAAAGTATTGTCCTGAGTGGGAATCGAACCCACGACATTGGCACGAAAGGTATCTTAACTACTTACGCCATCTGTGTAGTCAAAATAAATTTGTTGCGAGTTCCAAAACAATTATAAGCATTTCCCGAGACTTCCTGAGGGTTGATCCTTGGTGTTATTTATGGTCACTATTTTGGATCCTGTTTTACAGGCATTACAGTGACGGAATGGAATGGAATGGAATGGATGGTGGGAAAGAAAGGAAAATTGACCTGCTAACTACGCTGGTCAAACGTATTGGTGTAGGGTTTATAAAAGTGGAAGGACTAAATTGTGGACAGTTCTCTGTCTACAGCCGCGAGCCGGTCTGTCCGGGGTAGTCGCACCACCACCACCACCACACCACCACCACCACACTCTCGCAGAAGATCGACGTCCAACTAATGGCAATGTGCTATTGCGCTTTGTTTGGTCAGTGAGAGAGCCGAAAGCCCGGGGTGGGTTTGGGGTTTATATACCCTTGGTATTGCGAAGGTCCATGGGCGGCAGTAACACTTACCATCAGGTGTACTGCTTGCTCGTTTGCCACCATAAGCTATAAAAAAAAGGATTTTATTTCGAGTTACTCCTCCTGCATAGAATTTCTATGCATATTATATTTCTTAGTCGTCTTTTACGATGCGGACGGATAAGAATAAATAGTGAATTGTATTCTTACGTCATCACCACATGAAAAGTATGATAGATATACGTGATTAAAAAGACATTCATTTATCCACTTCGTACTGCACCAAAAGCTGAGACGAGCACCATATTTTTAACCTCGCGCATTTTCTACTCGTGTGTTTTTAGCAAATAGTTATTTATTTCCCTGGTTTCTAAATTAATATGTGAATTTTACAAAATAAAACTTGTTTATTTATTTCATTAATTATGTGAAAGTAATAAATTGCCTCTTCTATACTTAGATTACTATGATATGACAATAATAAAATATAGTATTATTAAATTACATTTTGAATTTAAATAAATAAATACAAAGAATACAAACTTGTCATAATAAGCATATTTATGATAAGCATATTTAGCATATTGATAAGCATATTATAATCAGCATATTTATGATAAGCATGTAACGTTTGACATTATCCTGACAATCGGTCGGTCATAACTACAATTGTATATGACATTTAAAATTAATAAACAGTAACAATATTTAATATCTAAATTAAAAATTACATGATGCTAAAAAGCAATAACATTAATAAAAACTACCTGTTTTATCCATATGGTGACGAAGTAAGAATACAGTTCGCCACCCTCTATCTTACCCGTGGGTGATCGTAAGACACGACTAAGGGATATAAAATGCATATAACATCTACGCAAGAGAAGGAAATTTTCTTAACAAAACCCTATACCAACACGTCTGACCAGCGTGGTATAGTAGGTAAATTTCCCTCCATTAAGGAGGAGGCTCGAGCCCAACAGTGGGACCCAAATGAGTTGAGATGATGATGAACTAATTTAATATATCTATTTTTAATTGTGTATAAATGTTTGGAATGTATATTCCTTCAAACCGGCTAAATCATTTTTGATAAAAGTTTTACAAGATCTTCACATTAGCCGTGAGAGTAGGTAATCCTGTGACGTTTAGTAAAGATCGGATCAATAGTTTTTTTTTTATTTTCTAGTTATAGTTCGGTCAATTTAGACATTCGAAGCTACATAAATCCCCAAGCTGAAAATCAGTAAGATTGTTTAAAATATGATTAAAAATAAAATTTGAAAGTTCCCCATCTTTCCCCTGTATGGAAAAAAAATATTCAAGTTCAAAAGTCAAAAAAAAAGTTCAGCAAAACGGTAAGTTTTATCATAAAATACTTCAGACAAAAATTGTAGATCATAAAACTATCTACAAAAAATGTATCAATACTTTTTTTTTCCTACGAGCCACCATTTTTGAGATATAACGATTCAAAAAGTTGTAATCGTCATAATATGCACGAGTACGCCACGTATATACGCGTAAAAATCTACCTAATATACAACTCTAGTCAACGTGGGAAAACCCAAATTGCCAACGAATCCTCGACGATGCCCAGCCGGTGTCCCAGCGCCAAGGCTTCTAGTATTGTTGTCATAGCTATCTATAGCCAACAATTGTGCCACACATAAACACAGTAAATTGAATGTTCTTGCATAAATTTTACATACATATTTTTTTTTTTTTTTTGGAGACCAGCTATTATACCCTGCCCAAACCTCCCTGAGCGATAGTAAGGAGGACATACAATTCATAACTTACCGCACGTACCTCACTAGCACCTTTTGGTCGAGTTGTGCCGAGTCTTTATCTTTGGTGGCTTATCTAAAGACATGTATCCTTCTGTTTACGATACCCACATGCAAGATAGAAGGTGGTAATTTTTACTCTGTCACCACACGGCATATTATCAATAAGAACAATTCCTGTACACTTTACTACTTTTCTTTTCTCTCTTTCTTCTGTACACAAATCACTATGTAGTTTTTCCGTATGGTGACGGAGTAAAAATACAATTCACCACCCCTATCTTATCCATGGGTGATCTTAAAAGATGACTAAGGGATATAAAACGCACAATATAACATCTATGCAAGAAAAGGAAAACTCGAAACAAAACCATATACCAACACGTCTGACCAGCGTGGTGTAGTAGGTCAATTTCCCTTCCATTATGGTAGAGGCTCGAGTCCAGCAGTGCGACATATATGAGCTAAGATGATGATGATGAATTATATGTTTGCAAAACCCCCGAAATAAAAAGACTATTTTCCTGAGGGATATCTTTCAAAGAATGATTGTGGACTTAAAAAAATACTTTATTAAAATCAGAGTTGGCCTCAAACGACGCGACGTCGTGTGATATCCAACGGTTATTATATTCTACACAATAAAATTACTCCTTATCCAGTCTGGAGTAATTTTATTGTGCAGAAGTTCACATTCATTATCATCATCATCTCAGCTCATATATGCCCCACTGTTGCGCTCGAGCCTCCTCCGTAATAGGAGGGAAATTGACCTACTATACTACGTTGCTCAGACGTGTTGGTATAGGGTTTTGTTTTGAGTATTTCTTCTCTTACATAGATGTTATAGGCAATATATCCCTTAATTGTCTCTTATGATCGGAATACAGGTGAATGGTGAATTGTATTCTTACTCCGTCACCACGCGGAAATTTCACATTATCATGTACTAAATTAAAGGTTTTAGATGGACTACAGAGTCGTTGTAGTAATTTCTAACTTGTGCGAAATTTTGTAGTTTTGATTCTTATACAGAAAATAAAAAGGTAAATAAAAAGCTATAATTAATTGCTTCGGATATGGATGTTAATTGTATCCATGAATTATGTTTGTAAAGTTCCCTGCTAGAATAATACTGCATATTAATGATGTTTAGCCGGTTTACACGACACCCCCGCGAAATAACGGATGGTGATACATTGCATTCTTAATAATACAATGGTAATCTTAGCATATGTCCCACTGTTGGACTCGAGCCTCCTCCATAATGGGAAGAAAATTGACCTACTATCGCTGGTCAGACGTGTTGGTATAAGGTTTTGCTTCGAGTTTTCCTTCTCTTGCATAGATGTTATATGCTCTTATATCATCAAATGCTAGCTTCAATATAGCCCACAGGTGAAGTGAGAAGCTGCACACCGCTATGGACTAAGATCTTGACGCCCAAAACCTTGACATTGAATTGGATCAAATTTGGATCTTCAGGCTGAATAATCGTGGGATGAAACACGAAGAGGTAACGAACCAGGACAAACAATCGATACCTGTGGTTGATCCAATATCGAGCGATGAATTATAGAGTCGCACTTCGACCTTCCATCGCCTTGAAACGGACGTAGTGCGTTTAGAAAAACTGCTATAAAAAAAACTGAATAGTGGTTTATTAACAACTAACGACAGTCATAAAACATTTCTTATAAATACCAAATGCTTAACACTTCCACCGATTAAGCTGATAAAACCCATAAGAAATATCACCGTCTATTAATACAAGGCACAATAAAATGGATAACAGGAAGGGGCTGACATGATAAAATTAAAAAAGGGTTAGATAGCCTACGGTCTTAGAATATAATGAAAAAAAAAAAATAAACTCATCTCTAGCAAAGGATTATTAACTTTATTTTGAAAGAATATAGTTTAATTTCCAATGCATTTTATTCAGTATGTTTTGATCTTTATAGTATTATTTTTATTAACTTCCGTAAAATAGAGACAGTATAATTGTTTTTTAATAATATGTTGTATTTATCTGTCCATCTTATTGTTTGAGCAAATGTTGGATAATAATCTAACATTTATGATCAATTTATAATTAGTTGATAATTATCCTAACAGTTTCGCTCAAACCGATTTTCAACTTAATAATATATTGGAAAGTTACCTATTCATTTATTTTTAATTGCCTTCTGTGAATACTATTTTATATCTCTATATTTTATTTCTATATAGCTACTCTTGGCTATTTGTATTGCTCATAAGGGGTTAAAGCCGTAATCGCCACGCTTGGCAGGCGGGTTGGCGATCGCAGTGTGGTGTAATACGTTTCCCAGGAGAGAGCTGCTGCCCACTCTCCTGGTGAACCCTTAGTCGATTTTTACGACTCCCACGGGCAAGCAAGGGGTGGCGATACATGTATTCTATCCCGTCGCCACACGGGCAATGCTACATGGACAAGACGAAAGTCATGTCAAATGCCCATGTATTACATACATTCCTGTACCGGTCCTAGTTGGCAATGTGATTCTCGAAATTGTCGATCATTATGTTTACCTTGGACAAACAGTCCAGTTAGGTAGATCCAATTTCGAGAAAGAGGTCAGCCGACGAATCCAACTCGGTTGGGCAGCGTTCGGGAAACTTAAGAAGATCTTCTCAACCAACATACCTCAGTGTTTGAAAACACAGGTCTATGACCAGTGTGTGTTACCAGTGATGACTTACGGCACGGAAACGTGGTCCCTAAATGTAGGCCTCATAACCAGGCTCAAAGTCGCTCAGCGTGCTATGGAGCGGGCTATGCTCGGGATTTCTCTGCGAGATAGAATCCGAAATACGGAAATCCGCAGACGAACGGGTGTAACCGACATAGCACGAAGAATTAGCACGCTGAAGTGGCAATGGGCAGGCCACATCGCTCGAAGAACCGACAACCACTGGGGAAGAAAGGTTCTAGAGTGGCGACCACGTACCGGACGATGCAGTGTGGGACGCCCCCCCACTAGGTGGACAGACGACCTAGTGAAGGTTGCTGGGCGTCGTTGGATACAGGCGGCACAGGACCGCACTCTGTGGCGTAAAATGAGGGAGGCCTACGTTCAGCAGTGGACGGCAATAGGCTGAAATGATGATGAATGATGATGACTCTTGGCTAAAACGTTGTCTCACCGTAAGATTCAGGACATAAATTGAATGCTTTTTTAATTCTCACTTAGAAAAAAATGTTTGTGTAATCCATTTTTTTTAATGACACCACTTTGCGCTAAAGAAATAATCCTTGTATTGCGGGGGATTTTACAAACATGTAATTAACGCAAACAAATTACATCCAGATTCAGAACAACACTTTGTGGATAGCACAAAGTATTGTCCTGCGTAAGAATTAAACCTGCGACACTGGCACGGAAGGTCGCTATCTTAAGCAATACGCCATCTGTTCTTTTCTTTATTTCTTATGGCGGTAAACGAGCAAGCACACCTGACGGTAAGTGTTACTGCCAAACATGGACCTTTGCAATATAAATAGTACATTCAGGTCATTGCTTATCAATGCAAACCCGCTCAGAAAGTTGGGCTTCTGGCTCTCCCGCTCATCGAATAAACCGCAACACCATATTGCCACTGCTCAGACGACGATTTTCTGAGCGACTATAATACTCGTATTACCCCGGATGAACCGGCCCGCGGTAGACAGAAAACTGTCAACGATGTGGCCCTACAATTACCAGCTGTTCTGAGTGTAGGCGTTTCTATTTTATATACGTTAATAATTGCTATATCTGTAAATACCCGATTACGAAACGAAAAATGATGTCACAAGCGGGGTTCGAACCCGCACCTATTGGGAATCCGGCCCAACCGTGCTGCCACTTACACCATCGTGAACTATTTTAGGACATGCAAATTTCGATTCATATTATATCTTACGTCTTCAAGGTAACGTATGCCATCTATCGGACAATGTTTACACATTGTATAGACTTAATACTTCAAACTTTACAGTTAGAATTGTATTAAACGATGACACAACCTTGTTATTCAAATTACTGAAATTTTTAGCATTTAATATGCTTAATTATTCCCAATAGGTGCGGGTTCGAACCCCGCTTGTGACATCATTTTTCGTTTCGTAATCGGGTATTTATAAATGATTAAGCATATTAAATGCTAAAAATTTCAGTAATTTGAATTGTTATATCAATTAAAAACAGCCACGATACATGGAATTGTTTTAGCACGGGTGTTATTAAAAAAATACTTAATAGTGGTAGGACCACGCTGTTGACAATTTTCTGTCTACAGTCGCGGGCCGATCCGTACAGGGTAGTACCACACTCTCGCAGAAGATCGACGTATGAGTAATAGCAATGTGCTAAATATTGCGCTTCGTTCGGTGAGCGAGAGAGCCGGAAGCCCAACTGGGTGGTTTTGGGGTTTATATTGGTAGGCAGCGGTCTAGTTATACCCTTGGCATTGTAAAAGTCCATGGGCGGCAGTGACATTTACCATCAGGTGTGCTGCTTGCTCGTTTGCCACTATTAGCAATAAAAAAAATACATTAAGGTAGTCAATAATACACAATAAAAGAAAATACTTTTTATTATAAAAAAAAAATAGGTAATATATATATGACAAATAATATTTTTAATATATTATACATACATAATCTCACTGTGCAATTTAAAGTTAAGAATTTATAATATTTCATCACCCCTTATTTTCCTGTAGAAGACGTAAAAATTAACTGAGGGATCACGAATAACTCTTCTTCTTATATATTGGTAATCAGCTACATATACGAGCTATTAGTGCCAGTGTCAAGTTATAAATATTTTCACGCTTTTAGTTTTTCAGGTTAGTCATTGTCTAAGGTCAAATTGTTGCCATTAACAGTGCATTGGCCACACTGTTAATGGTATCTTGTGGGAATTTTGATGGAAAACGAAAACGTTGTAAAGCACTTTTATATGATATTCACTATATCCCAGTAGTTCCGCCACTTCATATTACATAAAATACCATCAAAATTATCTAATATAACACGTTGAAACACTAAGATATCGAATATAATACAAGAGCACCACATGACGTATTCAAATTCCCGTCAAATCTACACCAAATCATCTCGTCAATATAGGATAGTAGATTTCCTCAGATTACAAGAGAATTTTATACTCACCAGCGTGTAATACTTACTATTCATAATCGAAGAAAAGCTAAAAATATTGCGGTTATTGTAAATTTGCTACGATTGTTGTAGGTTTTTTTAGGTAATTCTTAAAAGCAAAGTACTTAGAGAACAATAATAGAGTTCCCTGTACTACGTAGGTGCGATACACTTCTTCTTCTTCTTTTTATGTATTGGCAATCAGCTACTTATACGAGCCATTTTTGCCAGTGTCGAGTTATAATTATCTTCACGTTCTTAATCTCTTCAGGTTAGTCATTGTCTGTCAGTCAGTCAGTCGAATTGTCGCCATCAACAGTGCTATGGCCACATTGTTAATGGTATCTTGTGGGAATTTTGATGGAAAACGAAAACGTTGTAAAGCACTTTTATATGATATTCACTACATCTCAGCAGTTTAGTCACATCACATTACATAAAATACCATAAAAAATATCTAATATAACACGTTAAAACACTAAAATATCGAATATAATACAAGAGCACCACATGACGCTTTAGATTCCCGCCAAAAGTCCGTGCGATACACTTAATTCTGCTTATTTATTTGGATATAAAAGTATAAAACCATAAATTAAAAAAATAATAGGTGAGATTATTTATGACTTTTACATTGTGACGAAGAACGTTTAAGCTAAAAATAAATAGGTGAAATTAATATTTAAAAAATATATTTTGGTAAAGCAAAAACAGAAAATAATATATACCCCGAATTAACAAAATGCTGCCATGTTCAACTTAAAAAGTGATCAAACGACATACTTATTTTGGTTAATTAACACGATGGTCTCACGACAGTATAACACGTGACTCCTGCTTTTTTTTATACTGAACTCTCTGCTGCCGCTGAATGCACTATCTATCCAAGGCCATCACTTACTTCTTAATCGAATCTAAATAATAAGTTTTACTTCAAAAAATAAAAAAATATTTGTCTATTACACACAAACTAGAAAGCGGATGAACGACAGATGTGATTTTTCTAGAAAAAAAAAACCTATGCAAATGTCAAATTCATTAGCATAATATAAAAGTGTTCGCTTTCAATAGCAAAAAGTTAACCCTTTATAGAGTTTTTTTTATATTATTTTTTTCACGTTCGTGCTTGTTGTCGGTCTATGCATAATTAGAATAATATGTGCTTTGTATAGTGCATGTCATTTTTTGTCGCACAGATGTCTCGAGACTCCGGAAGTTAGAAAAAAAAACGGTTAGAGATCGAAAGTGAAGGGTCAATTTGTAGTTGAATTAATAAAATGAAAAAATAAGAAACTGAGGTTGTTGGTATCAGCAACACAGGCACTTTATTTTTTGTTCCTCAAAAGTAAATCCTTGACGAATACTTTTCTTATGATCTGCTACAGCGTTACAGCGTACACTTGTTAAATCCCTGAATTATGCCTGCCAATTACCTATTACTAGAGGCGCAGACTACTCCCCCACTGTTGACATTGATGCCTGATAGCGGTGGACCCTAGTGAGAATTTTGCGTAATTCTACATGGTCTACGTTCTCCACACACTTCTTCACAAATTTAGAGGAATGTATATACATCACTATGATATTAGATACTGGATCGATGACGAGCTGTTGGTATCTTATTGAACAAGCGAGTTATAGAGCTCTATCTTCTATCACTCTCCCATGGTCATGACCTGAGCGGATTCTTTCCAAATCGCCTTTGTTCCCAAAAATTACTAAAAATTATTTAATTTGTTATTTGTATGGCTATTTATTATTATTTATTTTGCATTTTATTAAGCATACAATTTATCAACCTCTCTCTTGTCTGTGAGTGTCATGAAAGACAACTAAGGGAGGTCATGTGTGGATGATATCGATGCAGGGAAAGAAAAAATCGAAATAAAACCCTACGCTACTACTACCTTTAAGCAGGGTGGTAAGTTAATTTCACTCTCATAGTGGAGGAGGCCAAATTACAATAATGGACCACATATAGTACGAGATGATGACGAAAATATTTATTTTCTTAGTGAGAAGTTTTGGGGTCACCATGTCTACAGATCTTCGATATATATTCATTTAGTGGCTGACTATATTATAGTTAATTAGGCATAGTGCCAAAATGTGAAATATTGAAATATGTCTTTTGTTTATAGAGAAATATGCAGGCTATGAGAGCAACTTTATTACTTAAGACAGCTTTGCACTTAGTACCTAAAGGCGATTGGTTTATGCCATGAGGCTAACCGTATTATGTATCACTTTATAATTATACATTTTCTTACCACTTCGTATGCTTATAAAGTATGACCATCTGACAATTATATTAATCATAATAACGGCTTTAGTATCAAAAAATGCAAGATATTAAAGGGTTATTTCTGCTCTATTATAAAGCATGACTGCAGTCCCTGCTCTGATATTCTTGGGAACAAATTTGTATATCTATTGTACGTATAATTTATTCAAATTTACCAACAATGGAAGGGTGTAATTTAATAATTTTTGTAGCAGTTATCAAAGAGATTTTATTATTAAAAAAAAACGTAGCCATATTTTAAAAGGTGTGAAATTTTATGGTGTCTTAGAATTAATTAATAAACTTTGAATTGTTATGCATGAAAAGTTATTTATAACTGAAATGGTTCAAGAAAGTTTGTAAATTTATATAAATCACAAATATTTTATTAATAAAAGCAAGCAGCTTTTTATGGAATGTAGATTTTATTTTAGTGTCGAACACTCAAAAATGAGTACTGGTCCTTTTTCTTTATTTAATGCTCCAAGTATCATACTCCTTTAATCTTTGTCTTTTATCTTTATTTCTTTTATTTTAGATTATACATACCCTATGTAATTTTCCTAACCTTGACAATGTCAGCAAAATTGGTGATCGTACCAAACCAAGTCATACTTGCCTTTGCAAAATCTAATTGGATAAGTATACACATCATAATCTAGAAGATGCCGCCACCAGGAGTGTAGACAGCCATTCTTCTTGTGATTCCTTAGTCGATTTTACAATTCCCAAGCGAAGGCTAGCTCAGGCGTTGTATAAGTATTATCACCTGTTACCATTGCCTTTTGGTGTAGACCTGTTCTACAAGGTATCTATCTCTTGACGCCGTGCCGTGCCGTGGGTCACTGGAACGCGGTCCTTTTCTTTAGTGGCCCACCCAATGGTCTACCCTCACGGGTATTCTCTCATGTCGACGCCCCATCATTTTCCTTACGCGGTGGCCTTGCGCCAAGGGCGACCAAACTTATCCCCGATCCGGTCTCCCGCTGCCTCGGCTAGGGCGGCATGAGGCGTAGGTACTCACGCCTACGCCGCCCCAGTTGCCGGTAGCGCAGCAAATCCTCGTAGAGGAGATCCTCCCGGATTCGCTCCGCCGCTTCCTTCTGCGGGATAACCTGTCACCATACGGGTATACAATATACTGTATGGTTATGAATTAGATAATATTGGAGTACATGAGATATAGGATTCAGTAGAGGGGATAATAGATATCTTCTACCCTCTCTTGCCCGCGCGAGTCATATAAAACTATTAAGGAATATAGTACCTAGCAGATAACATCTACCCAAGAGAAGAAAAATTTTATATTAAACTTTATACCAACACGTCCGACCAGCGCTATAGTACCTCGATTTCTCTTCCAAGTGCAGGAGGTTGGACTCCAACAGTTGGACTTATATTAGCTGAGATCCATTCAGCTATCCATCTATCAGTCTGTATGTTGGACATATGGCTGTCTTTTTTTGGCAGGCTATGGTCAGGACACACGGCGTCCATTCCGGCCGGGGCGACCGAAAGCCAGTGCATGGCCCCCATAGCCCACCGTATTAACCCAATCGCCATTGGGCCGGCCACTGGTACCGCTGCCTTGACATAGGAAATATACCATAACTGTCACATTTAACAATCTTTTTTTCAAGGATAGAATATGCTTTCGTCAGAAACCGTCTTAACCATCTGGGATGACGGAAGGGACGGCGTATAACCTTATGGATCTGCTATAACTAAAACTAAACCTATACCTTCTCTATGGCCGTTTGGGCACGCCATCGGGGTGGAGACCTTGTCTTCGGTGGCTTCTCCGCAACTCTAAAGAATAACTGTATTCTAAGATTGTAACAGAAGTCAAGCCACTTGAGGGTATTGGACGTTATACCAAATCGATTTTCACAGATCTGCATGACATCTAAGTAAAACGGATTCAAATGATCTTTAAGGCATCCATTCCGTAAATCTTCGATTTTTTTTTTAATATAGAATTCTTAGATATGGATACCTCACGAAATTCTAGATAGCTAGAATAAATAAATGAATGCAACATAACTTTGCTTGTAACAGCGACTTAGATGTTATTGTAGCAAGCTACCTTGTCAAGTGTCGCGGATTTGATAACCATTCAGGATACTACTTGATGCGATCCAGAAATTGTTGTTGAGTCCGAATGTAATTTCTGTCCGGTAATTGTATATTTGTAAAATCCTCCGCAATACAAGAATTAGTTTCGCAGTACAAGTATTATTTAAAAAGGAATAGTAATATTAATATGTAAATGAACTGAATTCTAAATATTTGTAAGGTATGCCAGGGATGTTGTGATAGCAAAATCAAGTTGTGTAGCGTTTTGATTCCCGTTTTCTTTATTTTTCTACATTGTATTCTTGCTTCATTTGAGAGAAGGTATGAAGATTCTTAAACCCTCATAAGAAAGAACATAGATATCTGAAACAAAAGAAAGCAATTTTAAATTAAAAATTTATGAATTTATAATTACGATTACTACCTATCTTTCTAATAGTTTGATGATAATAATGACAATATATATCATTATTATCATCAAACTATTAGACAGGTAGATGGGACTTTTGACGGGAATTTGAAAACGTCATGTGGTGCTCTTGTATTATATTCGATATTTTAGTGTTTTAACGTGTTATGTTAGATAATTTTGATGGCATTTTATGTAATATGATGCAGCGGAACAACTGGGATGTAGTGAATATCATATAAAAGTGCTTTACAACGTTTTCGTTTTCCATCAAAATTCCCACAAGATACCATTAACAGTGTGGCCATTGCACTGTTAATGGCGACAATTTGACTTAGACAATGACTAACCTGACAAGACTATAAACATAAAAATAATTATAACTTGACACTGGCACCAATAGCTCGTATAAGTAGCTGATTGGCAATATACAAAGAGAAGAAGAAGAAGACAGGTAGATAGTAATCGCAGTGGCTGTTAAGTATACCCCCCAGGGGAGTGCGATTCCCCATTTCGATGGCGCTGCATTAGGCAGTTTTTACAACATCGATAAGAAAATATAATGCATAGCAATAATTTTCATTCTTGATCCGTTCATACATGGGAAAAAAGTAAGAAAATTAAAAAAAAAAAATCTATAAATGGACAACTATTGCGATCAATATTAGTATTGCATGCCTCATAAGCGAAGCGTTGAGGTGATGCTCTATGCCCCATATATTAAAATCAAGGACCTTTCAAAACTAAAAAAATACTGTATTTTTCACACACTGAGGATAATATTATCATACATATGTCAAGAAAATATTAGTTTAAACGTTTTCGATATTTTTAAAAAGCAATTATTTTGATTAAAGTAAAAAAAAGTTGATTAAAAAAAAATATTCAAGGACGTCCACGTCTGCATATATGGATCTGGCACTCTCACAACGGTAAAAATTTATGTATCGATTTTTTTTAAGCTTCATAATAGCAACGCGCTGTTTCCTTTCAAAAATGGCTTTGTAATTCTTTGACATTTAATTCCAATTCATAAAAAACTATTATGAATGTTGAGGAAGCGAGTGAAGTATGCAAGGATAGAGTTCTCTGGCACTCTGTTCTCTCTGCCTACCCTGCAAGGGATATGGCGGGATAATATGTATGTAATAAAAAACTAAACTGCTTAATCTTTAATGTATGTATGAAAATTGGGTGCGTTTACAAAGTTTTGATTGAGGTTTTGACGTCGAGAATGGCGTAAAATATCAATAGTATTTTTATTCTTTTATGGCATTAATTAATAATAAATAATAAAAAATATGAGGCGAACACTTTTGGATTTTCCAAACTATTTTCTTTTATTTTAAACTAATTATCAAAAGTTAAATATATTATTGTCAAGAATTGATAGTGACATGTCTTTTTACGGTAGTATACAATCTGTAGTTTTACATAGGTTTTACAATCTCTACTAAAATGGGCAATATTAAAAATATATGTATAGGTATTGTGTTTTCTTTTCATTACATAGTTTTGTGAGTTACCTTTTTCTGAAATGTAACTTTAAAATTACCGTAATTCAATTGGAATGATAAACAAATACAGACTTCACCAAAGACAAGGACGCTGTACCGGCCACACAAATGATTATAGAGAGGTTGTTTACGGCACGGGGTTGCACGTCATTCCTTACGCCGCACGAAGCGATTTGTACGGGGTGCGTGACCGTAGTCTGTTCCCAATAAAAGAAAATAGCTGGTTAGAAAAAGAATACACAAAAGAATTATAATAATAATACTGGGTCATTTCGGCAACTTAATAAATAATATTATATTTGTATTATACAAAAATAAAAAGCAAGACTCAACAAGTATTTATAGATAGTATAATATTAGATTGGTAATATCTTTTTATAAACGCCGAACACTTTACTTCGTCATCCATAATCTTAAAAACATATTAATAATTTCATAACTAAGTACATATTTTATTAGACAACTTTGTATTTATTCTTCATAAGTCTCAATACTAGGAAAGTACCTTTTCACGCCAGCCAGACAGGGTTAGCATAAGATCGGGTACCGGTGGCCCGCTCGCACGGCGAAGAAGAGGTGCTTGCAGGGTGGGTCAATGGGGTTGTGCGCCGCCTCTTCCGTCACCCCGGACCGATTTGGCGGGGTGCGACGTCCATAACCCACCGCAAAAAAAAAAAAAAAAAAAAAAAAAAAAAAGACAGGGTTAGCATACGGTTTTGTTTCGAATTTTCCTAAGCTTACCGGATTTTCATTTACTTAATAATCGTCTTAAATTCGTCGTCATCATAGAAGAAAAATCTACAAGTTACTATATATGTGCTTTGTTTTTTACAAGAAACTTACGTATTAACTTCCCGTTAATTAATAATGTAGTAAGTTAAATATTGATTACGAAATTAGCATTATATAAAATTAATAAACTACTATCGAAAATCTTATTAGTAACAGAGTGATAGAGATGATCCACTTACCATCCATACATATCGTTAATTGTACACTAAAACATATTGTAAACACGTAAGAGACTAGTAATTAATTATTAAACACGTACACACAGAGATACTAGCTATTTATATACCACAATAGTATAAAACATAGCTATTGTTTATCAAAAGTAATTACTTTGAATAATATTCAAGCGTGTGAAACTAAATTAACAATTATCTCCAAAATGGCGCAACGCGGGCTTACATGTCCGCCATCTTTTTTTATGCGCGAAAGTGATGCGCAGTCAGCCGAAAACTAACAACCCCATTCGGACACTATTGTTGCCTCTTGAATTCTCCCACGCGATATTTTCAATACGATATAGTTTTAAGCTAAATTTTGCTTTAGCTGCTAATGCTTACAGTTTAATTTTATTTTTACTCTGCATACATACTATTGGTGATCTGCGAAGCTGAACGACACAAGTTTAGTACACATTTATTTAAATAATGAACTCTATTTAACGTTATTACATTTTATTTCAGCTTGTAAACCCTGTAGCAAGAAATTTTTATTCTTTACAAACAAAATTGAAACTTGCTTGTACGAGCAATGGGTTTGAAATGGTTTTTTGTTGTAAATATTAAAGTGTGTGCGTTTCGTATAGCCATAGAGAAAAACCTTGTTATGGCCGCATGCGTGTTAGTTTTTGATAAAGAAAGGGTAACGTCATATCTCGATGTTGAATTTTTACCTATGAATGTGACATTCGGCGGAATAAGCATACATTGATGTGTGCGTGCGGTGTGTTTTGAATAGTGATGCCATTTTCTAATATATAAATTTCCATTTGAAATAATATCTGGTTACTGACAAAAAGGATTTTTTGAATAGTATTGATGGGAATTCCTTATAGTCACGAATTAATAATGCAATATGTAGCCATCACTTCTTTTGCTATCATCCTTATATCGGCGGAAGTACATTATACTTCACAATAGTTGAAATAAGCCTCCTGCACTTTCCGCTAAGGAAACTAGTCCACTACACTGCGCTGGTCAGACAGGTTGGTATAAGGTTTTATTTAAATTTTAAATATTTACTTTCTCTTACCTAGATGTTATTTGCATATTATTTCCCTTAATCATCTTTTACGACATTTACGAGCAAGAGATTGGGTGGTGAAATATATTCTTACTCCGTTACCACACGGAAAATTTCTTTTCTTTTATGATATTTGTCTAAAGAGAATTATTAATATTAACTGCTAGACAAAAATCTAATAAGTAAGTCTAATCTAACTCTACTTATAAACTATCTAGTAGGTCGATTAGCTTTCTGTAGTCTCTTTACTAACAGTGGGACAGATACAAAGAGAATAATTTCCAAAAAATCAGAACCTTAAAAATATGTAGGTAAAATAAAGTTAGTATGTAAATACAGTGTATACTCTGTAGTTATATTTTAACTTTATTTTACCTACATATGTTGAATCTTACCTTTATGTACATAAATATCTTTTTACAAACTATTTTCATAATTTTTAGTTTCTACATTGACCATACAAATTCTTCTCAAAAAGTTTCCTGTTGCGTAAGGTACTTTTATTTACTTAAAATCATGACATTCCAACTGATGGGATGTGAAAATGTGCTCTGTTTAAACCTGTGTTTTTTTAAGTGGGACATGTAATGACAGTTCAAGAATGTAAAATAACACCCTTAACTCTTCATATGATACGTAGAAATCATCTGAGAAACCACCAGGAGAATAGACTGCTTGGCAGATTATAAGCGTCTTCGATAACAGCGGTAAATTTTGTGGGTGCACTGTTACCACGAAATCTTTATATACCTATACAATAATAGCCTCTATTATAAAATTTCCTTATGTATAGTATAGTAGTATATAATTCTTAATTTATCTGCCAAATAATAAAATCAAATAGTTTTTATTACTCCTTCTATTTCATGTCTAATATTTTTGGGTCCGAATTATTTTACGATTACCTACGTATAAATATTATTACTATGTCAAAGTAAACCTTTTAATTTATACCTGAAAATATGTTATATATTAATTATCAACCATTAATAGTAAACTTAATTTCAAAATGAAATATCCGCAGTTTCAGATCAAAAATATCCGAATTTTTAAATCATGCGTTAAGCACATCACTATAAAACACAAGTACGTCTGTGTGCTGTCGTATTTTAATAATATTCATTTTTCCATGTCAGCGGATGTTGGAATTCTATGAAATTCTCGGCGTGTAAACCAATATAAAAAGATATATTTTATGTATAGATATCTACTGATATATTAAGTGGCTTCATTTTTATCATTTGTATCAATTTCATAAGAATAATAATTTGTTGATTTTGATTTGAATATCATTTTTATTGTTATTTTTTCTACATTTGCAATTTCAATAATGAATAATTTTATCAGGCAAGTGGTGTTAGGCAAATGGAAGATTGCTACTCCAAGGTCTTGTGTTCTATGCCCCCCGCGTACACCTATGAATTTTTAAAATGATGTTTGTATTATTAGGACAATGCTATTTTTTAAAAGACGTGGTTAATTATCGGTTAATTCGGAAAAGATGGATGGACTGCGTGAAGCATGATATGTATAAACAGGTAGTGACTACAGAGATGACGTCTGATAGGGCTGTAAGGAAAAAGAGGACATATTGCGGCGACCCCAAGTAGTTGGGATAAGAGCAAGAGAATGATGATGTGGTTAATTATCGTTTACTTATCCTTATATATCCTTAAGGGATGGAAGATGAAAGAAAACATAGTGAAACCATAAAAAGTTGTTTTGTATTCTAGTCCTGAAATATCGTTAACTCTTGGGTTGTGAAGGCCAGATGACAACCGCTTCGTGGAAAACGATATTCTACTGAGATAAATTAGAATTAGTCAATAAGTAGGAGTGGGAGTTTAGGCATCCACTTGTGTAGAGTATATTTAAGTACGTAATTTCTATGTTAATCTAGTAACATATGCATAAGTCTGCTGCAACTGCTGACCGCGAGGACAGATATATTCGACATAATTACAGATTCGTCCAGACTTGAGAATGGTGCTGTTAAAATTCTCAATGGGAACATTCAATCTGAAATTTGTAGGTAGAAATATTAAGATGCAAAATATCTGTTTTTATAATAGTTTATTCAAACTCCAAGTACACTTACGTTGATTATGGTTAGACTTCATTCTGTGATGATATAGTGCAGTCACGATCCTCTTAACTTAGGGCCAAAAAGAAGTTTAGAACCATTATAACCACTGTATTTTACCATATTTATAGAATAATAAAACAATACTGCACAGATGGCGTAGTGGTTAAGATACCGACCTTCAGTGCCAGTGCCGTGGGTTCGATTCCCACGCAGGACAATACTTTGTGTGATCCACAAAGTGTTGTTCTGAGTCTGGGTGTAATTTGTCTGCGTTAATTGCATGTTTGTAAAGTCCCCCGTAATACAAGGTTTATTTCCTTAGTGCAGGGTGGTGTCTTGTGAAAAAAAAAAAAAAAAAATACATTGCCACCTTTTTTTAAACGGGATTTTTAATAAGGATAGCCATTGGTGCTACAAGTTTGTCATCAGAGTGTTGTTACTCATTCTCCTGGTCATTCAGATGTTTAACAACTACCAGAGGCAAGTAAGCTATACATCTCAGCTCCTATATATTCTATAAATAGAATCGAGTGTAATCCATAATGAGAGGGAAATTGACTTACTATACCACGCTGGTCGTGGGTTGATATAAGATTTTATTTCCAGTTTCCCTTTGCCTTGCATATATATATTATACATACATACATATCATCACGCCATATCCCTTGCAGAGTAGGCAGAGAGAACAGAGTGCCAGAGAACTCTATCTCTGCATACTTCGCATGCATGCATTGGGTATGCAGAAAAGAGTATGAAAGTAAAATTAATGCGGTCGAAATGCGATCTCTGCGGAAAATCTGTGGAGTTAGGCTGACCGATCGCATTCGTAACGACGACGTAAGAGAGCGAGTAGGTATGAAAGAGAGTATTGGTGTAAAGATGCGAAAGGGAATGCTCCGATGGTTCGGACATATGGAATGAATGCCGAACGAACGCCTGGTTAAGAAGATATACAATGCGAAAGTGGAAGGATGTAGGTACCGAGGGAGACCGAGACTAACCTACCTAGACCAGATCGGTCATGTACTGAAGGAAAGTGGAGTCAAGAGTCTCCGAAACCGGCGAGCGTGAATGAAGAGAATTATGAATGTTGAGGAAGCGAGTGAAGTATGCAGAGATAGAGTTCTCTGGCACTCTGTTCTCTCTGCCTACCCTGCAAGGGATATGGCGTGATGATATGTATGTATGTATGTGTAATTCTATAGTGAGTCATGAACATTTAAAAATAAATATAGTACTATAACGTCTGGTCTCGTGTTACGTAAAACGTTATTGATGGTGGAGTGTCAGAAACAAAACTGTACACATTTATAGTGGCCCTGAAATTGTACGCCCTATCGCGGAGCGTTTCCGTTAGCGTTAGTGATGTGAATTGAACAATTATAAGTACTTATCGACAATAATCTATAGTGATTCGAAGTTTTATATTTAAACGTATCATTTATTAAGATTTATATACACACATATGTGCTATATAATGACGGCTACGTATAATATTTAGTATGTATAACTTTTATACGTATTTTATTTAATATTGTCAATTTTATTTATATTATATATGTATGCAATTTTGTTATACTGATATTAAAATTATTCATACATCGTTACACTCACACACACACACACTCACACTTTTATACTAGTCATGTTTTTATAATTTCTTTAAAATCTAGAAGGTGTTGACAGAATATCAGCGCTATTTTATAAAATATAATAGCCAAAGCTGAGCCAATAGCCTTTTTTGTTTCTCGTTAATGTCATTTTTTACCAGAAGTTATTTTCTTTAGTTCTATTTATTTTCGTTAATTTTTAACGAGAGCATAATAAATGTTTTTCTTTCTTTCTTTCTTTCTTACTATCAACCCTTACGTCTTAGGTATAATAAAAAAATATTAAGAATGTTACGTCGAGCTGAGCTAACTCCATATAATGCGGGCTTTTTTTTGCCAGTCTATGGTCCGGACACACGCAGTCCATTCCATCTGGGGCGACGAAAGGCCAGCGTGTGGTCCCATAATCAACCGTATTCCCTCCTCATCGCCATTAGGCCGGCCACTGGTGCCGCTTCCTTGAGCTCCGTGGCCAGCCCGGCATGTAATGCGGTTTGGTCAACCATTACATTCCGAAGTAGGATTGATGTTAGGCAATCGGTCGGTCGTGAAAGTAAAGCCAATAACTTTTGCAGTATGTAGGCACAATGGAAACGGAGTACATATTGCATCGACGCCAAGTACATAATTAGGATAAGAACAGAATAATGATAATGCCACTGAACAATATTTCTCTAATGTCATATTTAAATGATCTTATGACGTAAGAAAAAAAATACCAAATCACATTATTATTTAGTAAATAACATAAAATTTCTTTATAAGCAATTGAATGTTATTCACGTTTACGTTAGTAAACGATGATAATATTCTAGCACCAAGTAGTTATTAAATTAATGTTAATGATGGTCAAAGGTCCTTAAACATTTTTTTTAACTTACACCAAAGAGTAAAGTTATATTAACTAAAAAAGAGTGTAAAAACTCGATGGTAAAATATGCATGTATGGAAAATGCTGCTACCTGGAGCTTAGGCGATGAACTAAAGTTGAAGTAATATACATATATACCTAGGTATCTACATTTGTGTGTATGTAATTATATAGGATTTTTTACTATGAGACATACCCTGAAATATAAAAAAAAACATATCAGCCGTTAACGAAACAGTAATAATATAAACTTAACAATGAAAATTGAGATAATTTCTAGAAAGAACATCAATAACCGAAAATAGATTATTGACAATAAGTACATATGCTAGGAACAAAAAATAACAATTCTCAGTTGTCAAACTTTTGACAATCAAAATGGTAACTATGTTTGTACAATCAATCTGTACGCGGCGCTACGATCAGTAAAAATAAGTAATGTTTTAACTGTGTCCCCCCCCCCAGACTTACACCTAAAAGTTAGTATAAACATCCATATAAACATCCACATATACCCAGCAAAATGGAGATACATTGTTTTATCAATTCATGTGATGCCATTAAATCTTTTAATCATCATACAACGTTATATTTATTATCAGATAAGCATATTTAAGTCCATTATAAACTTAAACTATCTTTATAACCAGTTCATTGAGATCATATCTTTTAGTTCAATGAGAGCCGCCTTTCATTTTATTAGTTTCTTCCTAATCGTTAATCATATTACCAGAACATTGATTTAATTACTATTCGTAGGCTGTAAATAAGTATAATAAAATATTATAGACTGTGAAATAATATAATGTTTTTTTTTGTCATTTTATTTTATTGCTTATGATGACAAACGAGCAAGCAGCACACCTAATTGTAAGTATTACAATACCAGGTGTTAAAAGCTAGGCTGCTGCATAACAACCCAAATGCACTAAAGTTGGGCCTCCTGCTCTTTCATTCACCGAACGAAGCATAGCACATTCCCACTGCTCAGACGTCGATTTTTGCGAGTGTGTGTTCTACTTCAGACGGACCAGTCCGCGGCTATAGACAGAAAACTGTCAACAGTGTATTCCTAATGCTACTTTACTTTAAAGAAGACAATACCATATACTATGGAAAAAATCTTCTTATCGAAGGTATTTTATAGACAGACCGGTACAATTTATGGACACAAATTACACCTAAATAATATGTTTTGGTCACACAATAGATTTCTTTAGAAGATTTCTCTCTAGCGATGATACTTTTTGGTCTACTACTACGACCTACCAATTGAAATGTCATTTAATATCAGTGGGCCAGGGTAGGAATCGGGACCGGGGACTAGTCCGGTCACCCCATGTGAGGACACCGCGTGAGGATGAGAACCCATGAGGGTGAACCGCCGGGCGGGCCACTGAAGACAGAGATCGGGTACCGGTGGACTACTCGCATGGCGAAGAGAGGTGCTTACAGGCTGGGTTTATGGGGTCGCGCACCGCCTCTTCCGTCGCCCCGGACCGATTTGGCGGAGCAGGGCCGCTCCATAGCCCACCGCAAAAAAAGTAGGATAGGAATGACAAATTATATGAGTATTTCTTCACTACACGATTTCAATATTTTACAATAGAATCATTTTTTTATAATATTTTAATATAGCTATTTTTACGGATTCTATTACGTTTGTATTTTATTTTTAGTGTCCCGAACTTTCGAACACCTCTGAGCCTCAGCCCTCCATGAAACGTCAGGCAAATAAAAATTAAATACAAACGCCGTAATAATACTAGAATAGAATTTGTAAAAATACATGTTTTTCAAATATGTAATACTCGTGTAAACATCAGAAATCATTATAATAGTTTATTTTATTTTTAGAAAAAAAATATCTAAAGTATTTTTTATCCCTCCTGCATGGCATTATTTAAAGTATGATATTATCAATATGCACGCATAGTTAATATTAATACATAGTTGCATATCTACGGACGTGTAAATTGCAAACATCGATAAGAGCAACTGAGAAGTCAATCGAATTACAAAGTTAAGTGTAGAAATATGTTCATTTTTTTTATAGTTTATAACCGTTTTATAAGCAAGCAGCCAGCCAGCGATCAAGTGATCGTAAGGTGTAAATGTCTTTGAAAACAAGTTATAATGGATGATTAACTCTAGGCAGTTTTTATACTAATAGAAATATCACTTAAAAGCTAAGCGTCCTCTTGTGGCGGTGGAATAAAAATACAATTTTCATCACATAGGAGCCATAAATATCGGATGAGAGTTGGAGATGAAAAGTAGCAGTTTATTGAATAACATAATATGTACTTACTGGTATTGCCAACTTACTTTCTAAGCCCGGTCATTACGCCAATGACTCTTTCAAGAAATGGCTGTGACATATAGCATTGAGTTGGAGAGTGTTAGGTTCAGTAGTCGAAGGCGCAAGGCTTAATAATGAAACCTTAAAGAATTTAGCCGAGATGGAAGGTACACCACTGATATAGCGCGAAGAGTGAATGCGGGAAATAGAGTGAATGGAGCGTTGGGGCAACTTCTCCGTAGCCACCACCACAGCCAGAAGACACGTGTAGCAATACATAACGCAATGCTTGTCCCAACATTACTATATGGAAGCGAGAGTTGGGCATGCAGAAAAGAGTATGAAAATAAAGTTAATGCGGTTGAAATGCGATCTCTACGGAAAATCTGTGGAGTTAGGCTGACCGATCACATTCGTAACGACGACGTAAGAGAGCGAGTAGGTATGAAAGACAGTATCGGTGTAAAGATGCGAAAGGGAATGCTCCGATGGTTCGGACATGTGGAAAGAATGCCAAACGAACGTCTGGTTAAGAAGATATACAATGCGAAAGTGGAAGGATGTAGGTACCGGGGGAGACCGAGACTAACCTTCCTAGACCAGATCGGTCATGTACTGAAGGAAGGTGGAGTCAAGAGTCTCCGAAACTGGCGAGCGTGTATGAAGAGAATTATGAATGTTGAGGAAGCGAGTAAAGTATGCAAGGATAGAGTTCCCTGGCACTCTGTTCTCTCTGCCTACCCTGCAAGGGATATGGCGTGATGATATGTATGTATGTATGTATGTAAAGAATTAATTTATTTGAACCCTTTATTCTGATTTGATTTAAACCATTTATTCTGTTTCTAGATAGGTTTGGTTCTAGGTTGTCAAAAATAATCACATAACAATTAGAATCCAAATAAATATTAGCTAGTAATAAATGTTAACGTATTCGTAAGGCTTCCGTGCGCTGTGGGAGTAAGAATACTATTCTACACCTCTTATCTTACCCGTGGGTGATCGTAAGAGATGACAAAGGGATATAAAAAGCATATAACAACTATGCGATATAAGAAAAACTCGAATCAAAACCCTATATGTAGCATAGCGTGGTATAGTAGGTTAATTTCCCTCGCATTACGGAGGAGGCCCGAGCCCAATAGTGGTACATATATGGACTGTGATGATGATGAAATGTTAACAAAGAAGCATTGTCAATGCGTTCTCAGATAAATGCAACTTTTATAATCATCACAATATATTCTTAGTTTAATGGATATGGATATCTTTTCTTTTGCGGTGGGCTATAGCGTGGTCACGCTCCGCCAAATCGGTGACGGAAGAGATGGCGCGCGACCCCATAGACCCATCCTACAATGCGCCTCTCTTTGACGTGCGAGCGGGCCACCGGAACCCTTTGTCTTCGGTGGCCAGCATGTATGGCTTAAGGGCCATAATCTTTACATTTGTCAGGTGAGTTGATGACCACAGTTAGTGATATAATTTTCTTAGAGAGTACGCTGCCCAGTCTCTTATTGATATTTCAACCGTCATCCATGATGCCTACGAAAGAGTAAAATATAGTTTTGAATTATATTTTTCATCATAACTATACGAACTAACAAAATATATAATATCGATAATAAATTATCGACTATATGAAATCCCTACAGCATGTTAGGTTACAAGACATTTGTTTCAGCAGCTACGCGATTTCACTCTTTCTGGGGTAGCCAAAATAAGCGGCGTGCTAAATCGACAGACAAATTACTTGCCCTTACTATACTCCCGGCAATACTTTACTATGCGTGAATGATTTATGTACTGTAATAAATATATTGGTGGGTTTCGAGACTGTATTAGTATCATTAAATTAAATCTCTTGATATACTTTAAAGTTGGTTATATTCAAAATATATATATTTTTTTTAAATACTACCAAACCTTGCACATGGGTATTTGTATAAGATGATAACATTGGCATGGCGACAACATGCCAGGTCCACTATTTGATGTCATCTGAATACCAATTACATTCCCAAGCAGGATAGATATAGGCAGGTGGCCCGTCATAATACTATTGCCAAAATTATGACCATGTGTATGATGGAATAGGAGTACGTATTGCGTGAACTTCGAGTAATCGGGTTGAGAGCCCTCAAGCGTTCACCCACAGTCCCGGTAAAGTTGTCATAGCCATCTGAGGCTAACATAATTTTGACTCTAGCAACATTTTTTCTGCTAATATATAAAATCATAAATACCGCATAGTAATAATAAGTATACGAGTAGTTATTTTCTCTGATGTGGATTTAGTTTGGATGTGGATTTAGCAGAGATGGAAGGGACAGTGTAGTACCAACTTGGCCGGCCCGCGACTGTAGACAAAACACTGGCAGCAATGGTAGACCTATCACTACTAAATGATAATTGGCGAAGAAAGATATACTTTAAGGCTGCAATGCAAAACGGCGCAGTTCTTCAATAGTAAGCCTGAATAGGTCTTATTGATACAAAAGATTATAAACCGGTCATTAAAATAGAGAGACGTATAAAAAGTAAATGCTGATCAAATTCCCTATTCGTTTCATGCATTCGTTCACGCAAACTAAATTTTTCCAATAGTGAATGGTACCAAGATGGCGGGGCCCCATATGCGTTGTATGTGTGTGCGTTTTGCTTGTTATCCAGTCACTCTTTCTCGTATATTTCCCATTCGTTTTGACAGGCAATACGTGATAGAACAAATGTGGTGTAAATGCATATTTTAATACATGTTTTATGTAAATAAATTTTATATTTTTAACTGTGCAATGATGGAAATAACTTTACTGTCGTATAAACTGACTAAGGATTCACTAGAAAAAAATGCAGTCGCTTGCATCTAGACAAATTGTAACACCTCGAGAGCGTAACAAACAAACTAACAAATTCACATTTGCACTAACAATTTTAAATTATCAATTATAATAGTGTATAAAAGAGAATCTTTGTATATATGACATGGCCAAATTTAGAAACTATTTGACCGATCATTATGATAATTGGTATGCATATGTATTTTTTCACGGAGGTCTATATGACCGATTACTATGAAAATTGGTATATGTATATTCACGGAGTTGTCCGTTTCATGTTATTGACATAGATGTAACTCGCTACCAAGTGGCGCTGCGATATATCGACTTCTACAAACAAACCAATGGGCTAGGTTTGCTAGTTGTGTATTCTGCTCTCTTAGCCAACAAGAGCTGATATTACTTAGAATAGGTGTTACATAGCCGAGCATGATGGCTTAGTTTCATTCAAAACCCACAAAATAAAGTACATAGCGGATCTAAAAAAGTTTTCACTTCAAGGATGGTGGTGAAGTGACTATCGAAAAAGCAGTTGTAAAATATATGATAATTACAAGTAGAAATTAGTCAAGATTATTGATGGCGAGAAGAAAGAATTTTGTTGGTTAAGAAAAAATAATATTTGGATGCGCTCATCAAGCTTAGTTCACTATTTATATATTTAATTTTTTGGTCCATTATGAAAAATATTTTTTAAAAAATTAAAAAGAAAAACCAAGGAGCGAACCGGGTCTGGTAGATTAAGTGATTACTCGATTTCCCAACTAAACTATTTCTATCCCTGTTGTTAGTGACTAAAGTTACTTTCTTATTATAATTATATTTATTTCATTGCCTGACAACACTGAGAAAACAATATCTTCTATATTGAAATAAAACTACTTTTACGGATTCTATCGCGTTTGTATTTGATTTTTAATTTCCCGACGTTTTTAACACTTTACAGTGATCATGGTCACAGGAGGATCATGATCACTGTAAAGTGTTCGAAACATCGTGAATGTGTGAAAACGTCAAGTGGAATATCTTCTATATGTAAATGAAACCAAGGCTAGATCGATGGATTGATCGATCGCCCCCCAAAGCCCCGGGATACTAAATTTCATAGAAATCGGTGAACCGTTGCCAAAATTTTGAATATATAGAAATTTACAAATATACATAGATATATAAAAAATTTACTCATTTAAAGATATCATCATCATCTCAGCTCATATATGTCCCACTGTTGGGCTAGAGCCTCTTCCATAATTGGAGGGAAATTGACTAAATATACCACACCGGTCAGACGTATTAGTAAAAGCTTTTGTTTCGAGTTTTCCTTCTCTTACATAGATGTTATATGCGTTTTATATCCCTTAGTCGTCTCTTGCGATCACCCACCGGTAAGATAAGGAAGGGGTAGTAGGTAGGGATTGTATTCTTACTCCATCACCACATGGAGCATATATGTAATATATATAAATAGATAAAAATGTGTATTTGCAATTATCACTTGCATCAATTTGCCAATAGAGCGAATATATACAAGTCCCCTACGACCTCTCAAGGGTTGCTTGTTAAGCGACAATATGCAGGCTGCGGATACCGAATTATTATTTACTATGCTTAAACGATTACACGATATTTCTATACATTTGTTGTAATAATCGGATTGTTTTCTTTTTATTATTTTTATTTTATTTCTTCTTATTCTTCTTTTTTTGTATTGGCAATCAGCTTCTTATACGAGCCATTGCTGCCATGTTTTAGTGGTTTTAGATTAGTCATTGTGCGCCAGTGAGTCAAATTGTCGCCATCTATGGTCACACTGTTAATGGTATCTTGTGAGAATTTTGATGGAAAACGAAAACGTTGTAAAGCACTTTTATATGATATTCACTACATCCCAGCACTTCGTCGCATCACATTCCATAACATGCCATCAAAATTATCTAATATAACACGTTAAAACACTTAAATATCGAATATAATACAAGAGCACTGACGTTTTACATTCCCACCAAAAGTCTTTTTTATTGTACCTTATTGTATTTTTTCAAATCTTCCAGCCAGTAATAGTGAATGGGATGTAAAAAAATGTAGTATCTTTTTATTATTACCTATGGTTATTGCCGCTCACTGGCTTTCAACAATGCTTTGAGTATAACCAAATCGTTACCTAGCGTAAGTATAATATTCTTCTTATGGCCATTATAACAAACGATCCTTAAATTTTAGGTAATACCTAGGACAATATAAATGACATACAAAATCAATATTGTGTATCAAATTGAATTAACATTAAAAAAATATTTATTTATTAAGAAGAAGCAATTACAATACCTTTACAGGATTTAACACAATGCGATATTAAAAGTAAACAATATGAATTATAAAATTAATAATAAAATATATTAAAACAAATAATGATAAGAATAAACTAAATAATAAAACATAATATCAAAATATTAATAATAGTTTCATATATATTTTTTTAAATGTAGCATCGTTATGTATCATTTATATGCTTAGGTGTCACCTAACATTTAAGAGTCGTTAATGAAAACGCCCCTTAATCTCGCTCGAAGAAAATTATGTAATGTGCCAATAAGTAAGTATTTGATTCCAGAGCCTGTAAGTATGTGGAAGAAATGAATACTTGTACCACCAATACTCGTAAAAGAACATAGTACATATTAATCGACCTGTTCATAGGATGGGTCTTAAAAATACTATATTGGCCGTATACTATCGGATGATCACCGCCGGGAGGTAGTCGGTTAGAAAATTATAACCAAATGGGTCACGTAAAGTACATTCTCTAAGCAGAACCATGCTGCTTGCATTGCAAAATTCTATAGATAGATGAAGTTTTACAATTCATATATTGCCATGCTAGCTGTGATTAATTCATATTCTAACCGAATTGAATTAGATTTGAAAGTCTACAATTAGATATTTGAGTAATTTTGTTGCGCAAGATGAAAATGTCAGCAAGTTATGAATTAGTTACTAATATTCAATATTTAACTCTGCTGTGTGGTGGGGGCTACGAATACTAGCAACCCTTACTCGTAAAAGTCGACTAAGAGCCTTATAACGACCTGTGCCAACTCCATCTGATGCCGTTTGGTCAACAATTACATTTTCAAGGACGGTTGACGTCTGGCTGGCGGCCGCTCATAAAACTTATTACTACTACTATAATTAATACTATTATGACTAGGTACTATAACTTTTACAATATGTACTATGATAGAAGAGTACTTACATATTGTATCGACCCCAAGTAATTGGGATAAGCGGAGAATGATGATAGAACAATGTATATGATTTAGTTAACGCTGTTATTAAAGTCATCGTTATTACATTATAAAATGATTTCATGTATTTTTTTATATGCAATCATTTCATTTTTCTATTAAATTTTGTATCATAGATGAGGGTCAAATTTAATAAGTAATACTGTAGTGTAGGGGGTAAATAAAAAAATCACCGTGATAACGATGACGCAAGACACTACAAAGTGATAACGATAATTTGGCAGTGACACCATAAGTATCCCTCGTGGTCATGAACTCTGAAATGTTTGAAACGTTCGGAAATTAAAAATCAAATACAAACGCGATGAAATAGGTAATTTTTTTTTAGCGGGAACGTGAAAGCGTCATTTGGTGGTGGTTTTTTTTTACATACAATACGTTTATATGTTTTAACGTGTTATATTAAATAATTTTGATGGTATTTTATTTAATGTGATGCGGAGGAAATGCTGAGGTGTAGCGAATATGATATAAAAGTGCTTTATATATTTTTTAAGTTTCCACCAATATCTACTCCCAGAAAATACCTTAAACAGTGTGGCCATAGCACTGTTAAAGACGATAATTTGCTTTACTGAGAAAGAATAATTAATATGAAAAGCTAAAGATGTGACGATACTGATAATAGAAGACGATTAAGAAGAAGAAAATTAAGAAGAAGAAGAGAAGATTATTAGTATGTGGCGTGTATTAGTAGCTGATACAAAAAAGAAGAAATCTGTAGGTATTTTTTTTAAATTTTATAGCCATTAGTAAAGTGGTAGTATTAGTTTTAAACTTGAAGGTTTTAGAATTGACATTAAACTAAATATCTTGATTTCTATATTTTCAAAAGATAATACTATAAACTATGTTAGTTCTAACGAAAATGTCTTACGAGATAAAATATGACGTTGTGAAAATACAAAACGTTAAAGGTTGGCAAGGGGTAAGGGTAGCCGAGGGTAGCTACCCCATCTCATTGTGATGCGGGAGACATGACAAGTGTCAAAAATTTACTAAGAAAAGCCGCTGCGAAGATCGCGAGCGTGAATTTATTCTCAAAATTGGAGAAGGTTCTACGCTTTCTTTTTCTTTTCATAAATTTAATGTAAATAAAGGTATTTTATAAACATTATTTCATATGTTAATTTATAAATTAAGCATAAATAATTAATACTACGTATCTATCATATGACAGATACGAAATATTGATTATTTATGCTCCATATTACTCTGTCACCATACATTGACCGTGTGATGACGAAGTAAGAATACAATTCACCACTCCCTATCTTACCCGTGGGTGATCATAAGAGACGACTAAGGGATATAAAACACATATAACATCTATTGCAAGAGAAGGAAAACTCGAAATAAAACTCTATATAACACGTCTGCCTAGCGTGGTATAGTTGGTTAATTTCCCTTCCATTAAGGAGGAGGCCCGAGCCTAACAGTGGGACTTATAGGGGCTGTGAAGATGATGATGACTTGTCATATATGGTGGCGATTACGAATACTATGAAACATTGCTTTTGGGTGTCGTAAAAGACGACTAAGAGTTTTACATAAACCTAAGCCAACAGCATCTGATACCTTCTGGTCAATAATTACATGCCCAAGGGCGAACATCAAGCAGGCGGTTGTTAAAAAAATATTGCTTGCTTTTTTTACAATGAATGTTGCCTAGACTCAACTTAATTGGCGTGAGAGTAGAATGATTAATTCGTACTTAAGTTCTTAATAATCGCCATTTATATCGACTTGGGTCAAATTTATCTAACGCCGTTTGATCAATTACACTCCCAAAAAGGATTGATGTTAAGTAGGCGATTGGTCATAAAACTATTGTCAACCACTTTTGCAACATATGACGTCGATCACAAGTAGGTACTTAATTGGGATTAGGGCAGAAGAATGATGTTCTTAATAATTACCAATCCAACTGCCAACTGCGATTTTATCATTATCGTAACTTGCACAGGCTTATATACAACTAGCATACCCTTACCCAACCAAAAAAAAAATGGAGATTGCATATAAACCTTCTCCGTAAAAAAAAATACATATACATACCAATTTTCATAATGATTGGTCAAGTAGTTTCTGAGTTTAGGGATGTCATATATACAAACATACTCATTTATATACTCGTAAATAGAATAAGAAACATCGATATTGAGCATATTTCTATGCTTATCATTGAGTTTTCGAAGCTTGACTGATAGCAATAGATAGCTATCAAGTAATTCAACGGCTTTTTCTAGTATGAGTCTCTTTCTATTCGCAGACTCATCATCATCATTCTCTTGCTCTTATCCCAATTACTTGGGGTCGACGCAATAAGTACTCGTGCATATTGCAAGAGTTATTAGTAATAGTGTAAAGATGCGAAAGGGAATGCTCCGATGGTTCGGACATGTGGAAAGAATGCCGAACGAACGTCTGGTTAAGAAGATATACAATGCGAAAGTGGAAGGATGTAGGTACCGGGGGAGACCGAGACTAACCTACCTTGACCAGATCGGTCATGTACTGAAGGAAGGTGGAGTCAAGAATCTCCGAAACCGGCGAGCGTGTATGAAGAGAATTATGAATGTTGAGGAAGCGAGTGAAGTATGCAAGGATAGAGTTCTCTGGCACTCTGTTCTCTCTGCCTACCCTGCAAGGGATATGGCGTGATGATATGTATGTATGTATTAGCAATAGTTTTATGATCGGCCGCCTGCCTGACATCAACCCTCTTTAGGAATGTAATTGTTGACTATACGGAATTAGTATTGTTCTTAGTCTGGATATAATTTGTCTGCGTTAATTGCATGTTTGTAGAGTCCCCCACAATACAAGATTGATTTCCTTCGTGCAGTCTTTTTTAGAAAAAAAAAAGTCTTTCCGAGATGCTAAACCGCATTATTATCGCAAATTTTAGCTTTCATTTGAAATAATTTTATGTGGTGACGGAGTAATAATACTATTTACCACCACTTGACTTGTCCGTAGGTGTCGGAAAGAATGACTAAGGAGTATAATATGCAGAACGTAACCATACTACCATGTATTTGACCTGTTCAGGGGAGAGGTCTTCAAAAATAGTACAATTTAACAAAATTGGATCTATTTCATATATTATGAATGGTCAACGAGGTGTTTTGAAAAATTGTAAAAAAATGTATGCGTGAAAGTTCAAAATAAAACCCTATCTTATACCCACCAGTTTGAACAGTGTGGTATAGTAGGTAGTTTTTTTTTTTTTTTTTTTTTTTTTTTTGTGTGTCTTAGTTGTTTGCCTCAGATGGCTATGACAACTTTACCCGGACTGTGGGTGAGCACTGAGGCCTCTCAACCCATGTGGTATAGTAGATCAATTTCACTCTTATTATTGAAGACGGCTCGATTTGAGTATTGGGACATATATGATCTGAGATGAGATAAGATTATTCAGTGAAAATAACTCCTCGTATATTTATTATTACCTACTATGAGATATTCATCATTTGACAATTATGACAATCGTTGCTATAGTCAAAATTAGGTCGATCATAAACCATAATTGGAATTATAACTTACTTTATAAAGGACATTATTCAGGATTGCCATAAGAAATCATGATATCGACAATGAATCATTAATAATCAACGTTTAAAAGTTAAAATATCGCATGAATAAATGCAATTCCCGATTTTATTGCTAAACAAATGAACTGAACTTAATCATAAAGCTATTACAGGCAATAAAATTAATCAAATACAAAACGTAAATTACATAATCTCAGTAAAGCAACTCCGAAATCACCCCCCTAATGTAACAGTTAACCCAGTAACCGAGTTGCTAATAAAACACCAATTTAACCTTGACACAGCCCTAGTTAGTATGCACAAGCTTTCTTTTAAAATCTTACGTATTAATTTGCAAACTTCATCCTACAATAGAAAATGAACGCAATATTCTTAACTTCAAGACTTAAAATCGCATCTGAATCATCATTAAATAGATGTTCGTTTTTCAAAAATGAAAAATTTTTACATAATATTTTTAAAAGAAAATCAATTCCAAATTTAAACCTTGATGTATAATTTCAAAGTCGAATGTGAATATTAAAAATGTAGACGCTTAAGACATTCTGAATTTGAATAAGTTATTTAGCACGTGGTTCACGTGACGACGTTCGCAATTTGGGTATAAATTAGAACACTTATCTCGTCGCGGTCTTGTCTTCTTTTTCACTCTAACGAATGATTAAATACGAAGTCTTCTCTTTCTCACTCCTTGTCAAGCAAGCGTAGGGGTGTCACCGGCGTCAAGTGCGCTTTATCGATATTTCAAAGATAATACTCGATCGCTACGACGGGGTGGCTTATGAATACCAAAATGATAAATGTAAGCAATTTCAGTTTATAGACTTGATGTATCTAAACATGATAAGGTAAGGGTAATCGATAAAGGGTGTTTTTATGACGTCTAAGTGCCCGATACCTAGTGTATTCAAAAATGGAATTGTGTTGTAGAAAATGTAGTATCGATAGTCGATACTTTTATTAAATGCGGTACGCTCTTATATTTAATTTAGCGGCGGAAGCAACAGGTTATTAGCACGGAGCTTTCCCGCCTAACTTTCCGGGCGTTCACTTTTTAAATTCCTCTCTTTCCCTTTCTAATTGGATTGCCTTCTCCCTTTTCCATGAATGAATGAAACTTGTTGCTTGCTGAATCATTTCGCATTTATTTTAAGACTTTTAAATGTGTGTCATTGCAACGGGTCGAGAGATACGACGCGGCGGACCTTAAAATTGATTGCTTCTCGATTTGATAAACCGATGGTGTCACTTTGAACCGAATTTCCCTACCCCCATTATCGTTTAACCGTAAAACTTATTTTAGCGTATAACTTTATGCATGAGCGGTTACCCTTTGGGCGTAAAAATTAACACGTTCCGTGGTTAATAATTTTCCACTCATTAGTTCTATTGAACTTCTTCTATGATGTTAAGTTTTTTTTTATATTTTTAATATTTTATGTAATATTAAAAAGATTTTTCATCGTGGAGGCGATAAAAATATTACACAAAAGGAAATCGTCTAAGCGATATCGTGTAGCTATCCGATACAATGTGTGATAAATGAATATAAGAATCCTCATAATAATGATATATCAAAATACACATTTTAATCGAACACCGATGTTTCTACATACATAAATATAGATCTACAGTCATACGTGAAACGAAGCCCACGGCATATCTTACTCTCGAACACACGAATCTACATACATACATACATATATGTTTCTATTCACCACCCAATACATTTTATCTATGTTACCGTTGCCTTACTACAAAAATCATATATACGATAAAGTAATATCACTAATTCTACTCTATGTAATTTTGAATCTTATTTCGATGGAAATAAATTTGAAAATAGAACGAAATCATGAAATCGCATGGTTTATATATGGCGGGAAAGCGCGATCGAGTCTCACGAGGTATTCTCAAGGGGTGAGCGTAGTTCTTGCGCTTAGATATAAAGAAAGGTAGATACTTATGAAATTCGAAGGAAAAACCACCCTTCCCTATACTTACACAGCGCAGTCGATTCGGTTTTCGCGGAGGAAATTGTAGCGTAGTTTGAGCGGGACACTCGCTCACCGTACGCCGCATGGAGACGACGATTTTCTCGAATTTCCTTCGGGACGCGTCGCTTCCAAATTTGTCTTTGAATTTTTCTTTATTCTGTGCTCAATATAAGAGTGAAGCGAATTTCTTTCCAATTTATATTATTCACTTTTATTATCATTTACTCATGAATTATTTAGTGACAAATATATTGTTATAAAATCGCGCCGCGTAAAATTTGACTTCAAAACTTTACAGCGTGCAGCCAAAGGTAAGATTCTCAACAAATATTTTTTAAAATTTCAAAAATAGAATTATTTATTTTAATCAAGTTTTTAACGAGCCATTATTATAATATTTAAATTTGGAATTGAAATTTGAAATGCCATTTTATTTCAAAAGTTTGAACATTGTTCATAATTAACTAGTTCTCTAGCTTAAGCTTCAAGAAAAAAATAAGAGTTATATTAGGTACAATGACAAATGCTTGTATAATAAAATTTCATGACTTTAACATTTAAATATAAATGAACTTGTAGTAATAAATAAGTACATTCATGATGGAGCTAGCAGGGTAGGATGACTTAATCATGATCCGCTGTCATAAATTTTGACGCCCACTTCAAGTAACGATTAAAAGTAATAGTACTGGTTTTACTTGTAACAAGTTCTTTACTTTAAATAGCATTAGCATTATATTTAATCGCATAATATTGTAATTACATTTTGATACTATTTTGGTGCTTGTTTTGGGATAAAAAAAATCTAATAGGTATAATTGAGTTTTTAATATAGACCAATCTATCAAAGTTGATAATTAATTTTTTGTTGTTTATTTTATTATCAGCCCATATATACCGACGGCCCGCTGTTCTTTGAGTACGACTTTCCTACTGTTCAGAAAAAGTACTACTATGTTGGCCAGACAATATGGCATAGGTTTTTATTTCGAATTTTCCGTCTTGCAGTTATTATTGTTTTAATAATCACGGGCAAATAAATGATTATACGTTTCTATTAGATATTATTCGATCATCGCAAGGAGATAATTTTATTATAATGGAGTTAAATAAAGAATAAACGTTTATATAAAAATATATTTTTTAATTAAAATTTGATTTGTATTGGATAATTTGATTGGAAATTGAGAATTATCGTCAAAAAAATGTATTTGCCCGTAAATTTTCGAAATCGATAACCAAATGAGATATCATATGATCGGTAAATAGTAGTAGATCTTCTAAGTTTAGTTTAAAGAAAATATAATAAGCGATTCCTCATCATCTCAACTTTTATATGTCCCACTGCTGGACACAAGTTGCCTCCGCATTGCGAGGGCAATGGACCTTTGCTTCAACGCTAGTCACACCGACTGCTATTAGGGTATAAGTCGAGGTTTTGTTCTCTCGTATAAATATTATGTCCATATTATATCCCTTAGTCGTCTTTTACGACATCCACGAGTAAGATTGAAAAAAGAGGCGTGTTATAAGTTTAACGTATCTGTGTGTTTGTCTGTGCCATCATAGCTCCTAAACGAATGTATCGATTGTGATGTAGTATGTTTGTTTAACGTTGACGTGGATTGCATTGGTACTCATATTTGGTTATAATAGGTATTTGATTTACTTTCAAACAGCCGTGTCTGTTTATACCAATGAACTATTCTGATGATGAAGCTAGGAGATGAAATCCTGGATTGGCTCTTAGTAACACAGTACCCATCAAGTTTGACGCCATTGTATTCGTCTTAACTGGTTTTGTTCATTGGAGTTTTTGTTTTTTTTAGGGTTCCATACCCAAAGGGAAAACAGGAACCTACTATCCGACTAGAAATTTTTTCGTCTTCCTTAGCAGGACCGGACCGGGCATGCCCGATCTGGACCAGACAAGGTATGTAACGCAGAAGATATATCTGGACCCGATCAGGAAAACCTTATCGGGTCCAGATAAGGCATTCCTGATCTGGTCCAGATCAGGCATTCCTGATCGGGTCCGAATGAAATTTTACTGATCGGAACCAAATCAATCATCTGCGTTATATATCTTGCCTGATCCAAAACGAGTATGCCCAATCCGGTCCTTTTAAAAAACATGAATATCTTAAAAAACATCTTTTAATAAATAAAAATATAAATTAATATATGACGTAGGCAGCAAATGCAGTGCTATATTCTTATCATAAAGAGTCCCAGTGAGCCGTTCCAATTTGGGCGCAACCACCAGATGCTAACGACTTCAACTGTCGCCTGAATTTCTCATTCATGATCTGATCGATCTGTTTTGATCCGAATCGATAATAACTAATTTAATATTAGGCGATGTCATTACGCTTCGGAGAATCTTAACACCGCGATTCAGATAATGACGTCATTTTACTAACGCCATCAATTTATTATGACCCAAAACATTAAATGTTAGAATGGTTGTTACAATATTATTATATTTATTTCTATCTGTGTTTTCAAATGTACCTATTATTTATTTTTGTTTTTACTTTAAATATAAATTATTCTTGTATTATTAATTACACATTATTATTATTAAATACATATGATTAATTAAAGATTTGTGATTAATCTCCTCTGATGCAAATACAATTTACACCGTGGCATAAATATGACAATCATGATATGATACTTTTTCGAATTTTGATTGATTTTTTTTTGTGTTACGAAAACTGTTTCTGGTCCTGATATACTACATGCCTTACCATACTTGATGATATTTCACATCAGGCTGTCCTTATTTGGTATTGACCTGGTCCTGATCCGGAATGCCTTACCATACTTGATGTTATTTCACATCAGGCTATCCTGATCAGGACCAGACCTGGTCCTGATAGGGTTTGCCGGATCCGGCATGCCTCATTCTATCCTGATTTGGTCCTGATCCGGTATGCCTTACCATACTTGATGATATTTCACGTCAGGCTATCCTTATTTGGTCCTGACCTGGTCCTGATCCGGTATTCCTTACCACACTTGATGATATTTCACATCAGGCTATCCTTATTTGGTCCTGACCTGGTCCTGATCCGGTATGCCTTACCATACTTGATGATATTTCACATCAGGCTATCCTTATTTGGTCCTGATCTGATCCTGATCCGGTATGCTTTACCATACTTAATGATATTTCACATCAGACTATCCTTATTTGGTCCTGATCTGGTCCTGATCCGGTATGCCTTACCATACTTGATTTTATTTCACATCAGGCTATCCTGATCAGGACCAGATCCGGTCCTGATAGGGTTTGCCGGATCTGGCACGCCTCATTCTATCCTGATCGGGTCCAGATACATGATCTGGTTGAACCATACTTTTTTTCTAGTTGGGTACTAAGACCACCAGTCACCAGTCTGTATCTCATGAACCGTGATAGTTAGACAGTAGATTTTTTTTACAGATTATGTATTTCTGTTGCCGCTATAACAAAAAAATATAAAACAGATTGAAATAAAAGTGATTTTTTTGCCGTTTTTATAGATTTACGGAACCCTACGAGTCCGATTTGCACTTGGCCGGCTTTATTGTATTACGGAGGATCCTTAAACCTTTTTTTTTTATTAATTGTACAGAACAAAGTCTTTTAAGTCAGCTAGTTAATTCATAAAATTAATATAATAATAATGCTTTAATATATTCGATCGTTGTAACTAATTATGTATTCAATACGTAACAAAGGCGTGACGGCTGTCACAAATGACAGATCCAAGTTATTTCTGGCTGCCGGTAGGTAGGCGGTGTCTTGAATGTCATATTGTGACATTTAAGTTACTTATTAAGTTGTTGCTTAAAGACAATTGACGTTTTAATATAACCATTCTATAAAGTGGTAGATTTATAATTTGCTGACAGCAACCATGAATACCATCAACATTTAAATTACTCGTGGTTGTATTAAAAGCCGACTAAGGGTTAAATGATTCTGGACCAACTGTGTCTGATGCTGTCTGGTGTATAATTACATTCCCAAGAATAGTCAAAACAGGAGACCGTTCAAGAAACAAAAAAATATCCCAAACGTACGCAAACGAGACACTCTGGCTCTAAGGAAATAATCCTTGTATTGCGGGGAACTTTACTGAAATGATCTCGACGTTTCGAACACTTCAGCGTTTATGATCACGAGAGGATCAAGGTGTCTAAATTGGACGTGAAACACCTTACCGTCCTTTCACCATGAACGTAGTAAAGTTTTCATAATGTCGGCAAATTATTATTAGTCTACTTTTCTTTTGGAAGAAAATATTTTTTTTTTTTTATTTTTTTTTTTTAAACACCACCCTGCATTAAGGAAATAATCCTTGTATCGCGGGGGACTTTACAAACATGCAATTAACGCAGACAAATCACACCCAGACTCAGAACAATACTTTGTGGAACGCACAAAGTATTGTCCCACGTGGGAATCGAACCCACGGCACTGGCACGGAAGGTCGGTATCTTAACCGTTGCGCCATCTGTGCAGTCACAGTTAAAAATCAAATACAAACGCTGTGGAATTCATAAAAATAGTTTTATTTCAAATGTGTAATATTCGCGTAAACATCAGAGTGTGTAAACATCAATGTGTGGTAGCTACTACGAATACTACCAACCCTTACTTTGCTGGTGGATGTCGTAGAAGACGACTAAGAGCCTTATAACGACCTGGGCCAACTCCACCTGATGCCGTTTGGTCAACAATTACATTCCCAAGGAGGGTTGACGTCTGGCAGGCGGCCGGTCATAAAACTATTGCCAATAACTTTTACAATATGCACTATGAAAGAAGAGTACATATTGTATCGACCCTAAGTAATTGAGATAAGAGTAGAAGAATTATGACTCACGTAAACATCAGAGATCATTACAACATCTCGTATTAAGTTCTAAACTCTTAAATTCACAGGATCACATTCATCATTTAACCTTTTGATGTCCTTTATATCCTATATTTGACGTGGGCCTCTCCTAAAAAATGCCATATGACACGGTCATTCATTAAACGGATAGCTATAGTGACTACGTCTGGCAAACGCATTGGCAATTGCAGTAAAATGTTATGAGTTGCCCAAAGGAATACGTTGGCAAGTAAGGAGGTTTTTATTTCTATCCCATCATACGCCGAACTTTAAGACGTGATTCTATGAACATAATAACATATCATCATTATTTTGACTCATATACGTTCCAATACAGGGTTCGAATCTTCACCACAATAAAATAAAAATTGACCACGCTGGTCAGACGCGTTAATATATGGTTTTAATTCGTAATTTCCTTCTACAGATTTTATTTACGTATTCATTCTTCTACTCTTATTCCAATTACTTGTGGTCGATAAAATATATATTCTTCTTTCATGGCACATATTATAAAAGTTATTGGCAATAGTATTGGTGTAAAGATGCGAAAGGGAATGCTCCGATGGTTCGGACATGTGGAAAGAATGCCAAACGAACGTCTGGTTAAGAAGATATACAATGCGAAAGTGGAAGGATGTAGGTACCGAGGGAGACCGAGACTAACCTACCTAGACCAGATCGGTCATGTACTGAAGGAAGGTGGAGTCAAGAGTCTCCGAAACCGGCGAGCGTGTATGAAGAGAATTATGAATGTTGAGGAAGCGAGTGAAGTATGCAGAGATAGAGTTCTCTGGCACTCTGTTCTCTTTGCCTACCCTGCAAGGGATATGGCGTGATGATATATATGTATGTATGTATGTATTGGCAATAGTTTTGACCGGCTGCCTGCCAGACGGCAACACTCCTTGGGAATGTAATTGTTGACCAAACGGCATCAGATGGAGTTGGCCCAGTTCGTTATAAGGCTTTTAGTCATCTTTTACGACACCCACGAGCAACCCATTCCAGTCGTGCTACCGTAAGTGGTCAGCGTGAGCTATCATTTGACATTCAATTTTCGGCTCGTATTATATTTTCGTCTTTAAAGGAGACGTGTACCATTTACCTGACAATGTTTACGCACATGTGTGTGTATTTTTTTTAATATTAAAATTAAAATAAAGGAAAGTGAAGGATCACACCCAATCTGTCTGGGTTAGACTACACGATTTCCCAATTGAGCTATGCCTGTTCTCAATGACAGCAACAAAGTTTAAAACTATTAAGTTTAGATTTGGATCCAGCAAAAAATTTAATTTTTTTCTTGGCTAAAAAACATTGACAGAACAATGTTTTCTATAAACAAAACCACCTGGATACTAAATTTCATAGAAATCGAGATTTTTAAAATATAGGCATATAAAAATAAGTTTTTTTTTTTTACTATATCTTTTAACTTATTCACAAAGTGTTAATCTGAATCTGGGTGGAATTTGTGTGTATTAATTATATATATTAGACTGCACAGATGGAGTGGTTAAAATACCGACCTTCCGTGCCAGTGCCGTGGGTTCGATTCCCACGCAGGACATTACTTTGTGTGATCCACAAAGTGTTGTTCTGAGTCTGGGTGTAATTTGTCTGCGTTAATTGCATGTTTGTAAAGTCCCCCGCAATACAAGGTTTATTTCCTTAGTGCAGGGTGGTGTCTTTGAAAAAAAAAAAATATGTTAGTAAAGTACTCCGCAATATAAGGATTATTTACTTAGTGCAGGGTGGAGGCATTGAATGAAAAAAGAAAAAAAATATACAAGGATTGTTTGTTTAAAATGTTTAAATATATCAAATAGATAAATTCTTAAAGATAGATAGATTACCTAGTAGAGAAATAAATCATTTTATCAATGAAAACGTTAATTTACAACATTATTTATATTTATATAACAAATTTAAAATTATGCATAAAACATTAAAAATCATATATTGAAGATATTTTCTATTTGTATCTTACAACCAAAAAGCACCTTAAAGATTCAAGTTTGTCTAAGGATCTGGCATTGAACCTGATACTTCAATTCTATTAGTATTACAACAATAATCTCCACGTCAAAACAGAGTATCATTATAATGGGTTCCCTCCTTCCTTTCCTGTGAATATCGATTAATGGTATAAGCAGATATTATCACTGGAAGAGATGTGAAAATCAGAGTAAAAACCTACGCCATGTCCTCCAGCTATTGTAGTACTTATACACCTGCAGATATTTTCTCCTAGTTAAAAGAATTCCCAAAATTGATAAGTGTATCGGCGGGTAGGAATATATTAATAATAATACATTGTGATTTCATCATCGTCATCATCACAGCCCATAATGTCCCACTGTTGGGCTCGGGCCTCCTCCGTCATGGGAGAGAAATTAACCTTCTATACCGCGCTGGTCAGACGTGTTGGTATAGAGTTTTGTTTCGAGTTTATCTTCTCTCGCATAGGTGTTATATGCATTTTATATCCCTTAATGGTCTCGTACGATCACCCACGGGTATGATAGGGGGTGGTGAATTGTATTCTTATTCCGTCACCACACGGATGCTCTACCTGACGTCAATTATCCTTTGGAGTAGAATCGTTACTTGATGCCATCAAATGGCGATCCTGTTGTTTTAAAGCTCTTAGTGGTATTTTACAACACCCATGAACATTGAAACAGTTGGTAATATTCATAGTCACAGCCAAAGTAAATACTTATGACGTAAGAGTTAAAAAAAATATATAAAATTCAATTTTTTTTTAATATTAAATTTATATAAATTTATTTAAGTTATAATATGCGTATTTAAATAAATACATATATTTCAATTGCTGAAATTTAGCATTTAATATGCTTAATTATTTATAAAATCCGATTACGAAATGAAAAATGATATCGCAAGCGGGATTCGAACGTACGTAACGAAGTATTAAGCCTATAACAATGTGTAAACATTGTCGAGTAGATAGCATACCGTCACCTTAAGACGTAAATATAATACGAAGTGAAATTTGCATGTCCTACAATTAGTCGCGGTGGTGTAGTGGCAGCACGATTGGGTCGGAATCCCAATATGCGCGGGTTCGAATCCCGCTTGCGACATCATTTTTCATTTCGTAATCGGATTTTATAAATAAATACATATATAATAATTTAAATAAATACACACTTGTTTTTTGCGAGAGACTTTCATTTTCTGGGAGAGTGTGATACTACTTGAAACAGACCAGTCCTCAATGCGCATACATAATATATGTATATCTATTCTATTCTATCTCTCGCAGAAAATCGACGTCTAAGCAATGGCTACAATGTGCTGTTGCGCTTCATTTGGTGAGCGCGAGAACCAGAAGTCCAAATTTCTGGTTGTCTGGATCTGTCTGAGTCTTCGCTGTTAGGCACTGGCCTAGCTATACCATATATATATCTAGTACCATACACCACACACCATATATATATAGTATTACAAAGGTTCATGAGCGGCAGTAACACTTACTTACCATCAGGTGTACTGCTTACTCGTTTGCCACTGAAAGCAATAAAATAAAATTATATGACGGCATCTGCTTACATCTCTTAAAAGTAGTAAATGTTCTACATGAAGATGAGAAATGGAGGGAAGAGCCTTTTGCTTTACGTCTTGAAAGCCTTTGATAAGAATTACCATACGATTCTTAAGCAGGCTGATAACTTACCGCATATGTTTTGATCTGATTGTCTGGATAAAAAAGATCGCAAGTAAACAGTCTTAGTCCTATTATTATTAAAGCTTATTAATTAAAGCCTATATTAAATATTAGTGGAGTTCTACAAGGACCTGTTCTTTCACATCCCTTTGCTAGCTGTTTATTAACTAATTGTGTTTGGTAACAGGTTAAGAATACAATGTGTCATCACCCCTTAATATTCTATAGAAGACAAAAACGACTAGAGAGATCACCAAGCCTTAATACCAGCATTGTTCTGGGAATTTTATTAAAACTAACTCATCATCATTCCACTCTTATCTCAATTACTTGGAGTCGATACAATATGTACTCTTCTTTCATAGTACATATTGTAAAAGTTATTGGCAATAGTTTTATGACCGGCCACCTGCCAGACGTCAACCTTCCTTGGGAATGTAATTGTTGACCAAACGGCATCAGATGGAGTTGGCCCAGGTCATTATAAGGCTCTTAGTCGTCTTTTACGACATCCACAAGCAAAGTAAGAGTTGGTAGTATTCGTACCTGCTACCACACAGCTAAAGGAATCATCGTTGACAGGTAAAAGATTTATAAGGAATAAGATTATTTTTTGTGGAAGTACCTAAATTGATCATTATCAATTACATACTTAGGAGCAGTCTTCCTCTTCTTCTTTTTATGTATTGGCAATCAGCTACTTATACTAACCATTGTTGCGAGTGCAATTATAATTTTCTTCACGTCTATAGTTGCTTCAGGTTAATCTTTATGCGTCAGTAAGTCAAATCGTCACCATCATCAGTGCTATGGCCACACTGTTGATGGTACCTTCTGGAAATTTTGGTGGAAAACGAAAACGTAGTAAAGCATTTTTATATTATACTATCGGACCCGGCACACTTCGTTCCGCCTAACAGTTAATGAATGAGATGAGCAGATTTCGATTATTTTTTTAATAATAAAGAGTTGATCTCTGAGATTTGCTCGTCGATTTTGCATTGTCAACAGCACGGCCTGCCTTGCTTTACTCTTGTGATTAAGAAGCACAGAGTTGGGCAATATTAACGCGGCGGTCTTCCCGTGCAATAAATTGTTCTTCTGCTGTAGTTACATTCGTTATGTTTCGAATTCTAACTGCGTTACGGCTTTGTCGGAAAAGATTTGATCTTATTGGTTGCGGCATTGTTGATAACAATATAGACATATGTTTTATTATAACAATATTCGTAAAAATTCGTAATACTCGCATAAAACGAACTCTGACCGGTCAATTTTAATTTCAAGTTTTCGCGGTATTTTCCAAACAAACCATTAGACCACGTAATGACGTGAGCTGTCAGTTGCCATTGGTTACATCATCAACAAATGAACGTTTAGAACTAAATTAACTAAAAAAATTTTTTTTGCTTATTAATATTATATTTTAATTTCCTATGTCCTATTCCCGACGACAACAAACTCAAAAACATAAAAATCATAAAAATTAGTCCAGCCGTTCTCGAGTTATAAGTGTTGTAACTAACACAACTTTCTTTTATATATATAGATTCTCTACATCCCGGGAGTTCCATCGCATACTATTACGCAAAACACCATTAAAATTATCTTATATAACACGTTAAAATACAAAGATATCGAATATGAAACAACACCACCGCATGAAGTTTTCAGATTGCCGCCAAAAAAAGTCTGGAAGCAGTTTTAATGAGACTTACAATGTTATTTTATAAGAAGGCTACATAAACTAAATTGCCAGCCAGTTACTAAGACTAAAAATATATGTACATTCGAAAATTAAAATATAAACTACATCATTACGTACTTACTTGTACATCATAATATTCAAATTTCGAAAAATCGCTCCAACAATTTTCCCATAAGTCTACAAAGCAAAATCGAAGCAAATACCTATCACAAAATAATATCGAATCTCCATACATTATACTATTGATGGGGTGAACGACATATAATTTATATACCTATGTTCGTATAGCCGATAGTTGGTCTCACCCCCGTACCTTGCGACCCTCCGACGCACGTATACATAAAACATACATGTGTGGGTAGGGTTGAGGACAAAATCGATAGGGCTAACTCCTTTGTAAACCGACGACTTTGCACGATTTTTGAACGTGTCAAAATTCTTTCTCCAAATGTATTCGAATTTTGAATAAATAAGAAGAATTCTCATGTTCGCTTTTCAAAAATGTTGCCTCTAATAATATTACATACTTATTCATTTTTTAAACGAAAATTTAATTATGTCTTATTTATGTACAAGTGCTGAACTTATATTTAATTAATTACTTTACTGCTAGACTATGGTATCTACTTTAACCAATCTATTAGATACAATAATATCTAGTATATGCAAATATGCTTAAAGCATAACAATAATTTGATTATTGCATTCTAAATAGGAGGCCTTCTAAAAGGCCTAAATGACAGCTAATTAATGAGCTTAGAATAATTATATTATTCTAAGCACACAGGCTTTAAATTGATTGCATTCCATAATAATATTTACTTAGCCCAATTAAATGTATAATAAAAAATCAAACTGGCAATTCATTTTAATTTATCGGACATAACTTCAATCCAGGTATAACAAATAATTGTAATGAAGTAGTAATCAACTAAATAATTATTTCTTAATCACCCATTACTCTTTACAACGGTGCCTACAATTAAGCAACTTTATTATTTTTAATGCCGTACTATTCTAAGACATTATGCGACTGATTTTAATATTTAAATTTAAATACGGCTGCTTAGAGTAATAAAAATCTTATATCGGAAACAGAATTCATAATAATTACCATAACATGTCATGTTCTTACAACAAATTCAAAATAAGAATTAATTAATTTTGTAAATAATAAAAAATAATTGAATGAGTTACTGAACAAGACATCAAAATGACTATGTTTTAAAAAATAATTGAAACCGACAGCGATATTGTAAAATTTATTGACTGTTTTGTGAGACTTAAAATTTTATTATTTTAGTCATCATATTTTATTCAGTAACGTCCACATGTCATACACAATTACTATTGCCTGTACATGATCAAAATGTCCGCCTTTAAATGTGAGAACACAAGAAACAAGCCATTTAATTAGTTTTAAAACATCTTAACGTCAATATTTTTTACACGTCTCAGTAAATTTATAGCATGACCAAACAGGGAATCGAACGCATAGCTATTCATTTAACGGTGAAGTGGTAGGATCATAAAATTTTATTTTGTTGTTTGTATTTAAAAGATGCCTAATAAAGAACTCGCTTAATCGATTACGATCGCTACCGGCGATTATCGAAAACTGAAAAAAAGTCTAGCTTTGGATTTTAAAATTTTAAAGTTTAGAATTTATTGTTCATAATTTTACTTTTATGGCATTCGAAATTTAAATTGTGTACGTCACGCTACTGGCTAGGCAGTTTATGATTTCTTTGTTACGATTTGTTAATTAACTATGAAAAAGATATTCATGATTAAATTTAATCTGTTATTTATTGAGAATTTACGGATTTAAAACGACTATTACTGATAATTTCATTACATTCCTATATTATAATATTCATTTAATTTTCTTCGGATTACTGCACGCATACCTTATAATACCGCATAATAAATATAGAAATAAAGTATCCCATTCCATTATTCAGAACGTAAAGAGGTTGATTACAAATAGTTTTTTTAGCGTGTATATAAAAAAACAGAAACACTTTGATATAGGATTCGGGGGTAATATTATTATATCGACCCCACCCCCGTGTTGTCAATCGATCAAACATGTGCAAACAGTTTGACTAACGGAAATATAAAAAGACATATAACCCCAAGAAATATCATACAAAATCAAACTTTATCTTCTATAATATTAGAATGCATTTCGTGTTATAGCTACCTCATGCTCAATATCTCGTTTTGCAATTTGGCCATATTTCTCCTGTACATAGGAGTCATAGGAACGATGGTAAATGTATTGACAAATATATCGAGTTACAGTTTCCATTAGGATATTGTTTATATCAATTTATGAAAGTACTCGAGTCTCGATTCTATATTTGAATTATATGCTATTTAAAAAAAAATGTCTATACATTTTTTTTGTCTATACAAAACCCTCTTTTAATCACGGCGGTCACTTTGGCAGAAAATTTAAATTTGATATTATATTATTCTGTTAGTCTCGTCATAATTAATGCACTAGACTATTTTTCTTTACAACTTTAATGATCAATTTTTAGTATTTTTAATATGTAAGTAGTTTTGTAATGTCTAGTGAGAACGCATTGCAAACAAATTATAATATTAAATGCCTTCAGTATCCAGTCTTAATATTAATTATACTATTAATTATAATACTAATACTATTAATAATTAAGCTAATACTATTAATTATACAGCCCAATAAAATATGAAATTTGCAAAACATATCTACGTTATTAGTTCTTATAAGAATATCAAGTCATTAATTTACCATTTATCAAAATATATTCTAATAAAGACTAAAATAGTAATTTAAGATATTTGATAAACATTATAATATACTTATAATATATTTTTATTGCTTATGGTGGCAAATGATCGAGCAGCACACCTGATGGTAAGTGTCATTGCCGCCCATGGACCTTTGCAATATCAAGGATTTTAGCTTAGGCTGCTGCCTGCCAATAAAATCCCCAAATCTACCCCAGTTGGGCTTCCGGCTCTCTCGCTCACCGAACGAAGCGCGATAGCACATTGCCATTACTCAGACGTCGATCTTCTGCTAGAGTGTGGTAATACCCCGGGCTGACCGGCCCGCGACTGTAGACAGAGAACTGTCAACAGCGTGGTCCTACCACTATTAAAATTTTATCGAAATAGATTATGTGTTATTTACATTTGTGTGGTAGCGGCTACGAATACTACCAACCCTCACTTTGCTCGTGGGTGTCATAAAGACGACTAAGAACTTTATATCGAAACTCCACCTGATGACATTTGATGAACAATTACATGCCCAAGGAGGGTTTATGTTAGGTAGGCGGTCAGTCATGAAACTATTGCCAATATCTTTTGCAATATATAGTATGAGAAGTACATATTGCTTCGACCCCAAGTAATTAAGATGACAACAAGATAATGATGATGACTGTTGACATTTAAAATAAAGCAATATCATTAGTAAGTAGCAACGTCTTTCCATATGATGATGTCATAAGAATAAAATACACCACTGTATATTACTCGTAGGTAAAAAACGACTAAGAGATATAATATGCATATAATGATACATTACTGCAGCGGCCAGCAAAAGAAGCATTAATGGACGAATGTATAAATATGGGCCGAAGCGTAGCCGAGGCACACATACGTAAGTCCATCAATTCCTAGATGTGGCCAAGGCTTGTATAGTACTTTTCTCAAATAATGCGCGGCAATTAAAACTAAGTAGCTAAGTAGAACTGTATACATGATGAACAACGAACAATATTTTTGACAAATGAACGAATTTTTTGAATGAATTTTTTGACCCCGTTTTTCACGTGCACGTGAAAAATGGGTTCATTTGTTTTTTTTTCATCATCAAACAGGTTTCTTTTTCAAGCCAGTTCAAAATTTAAATAAAACTCTGTTAAGTTGCGTATTTAGTTGCCATGTTTTGAAGTAACAAATCGTTCCATTTTTAAATTACACGATAGATATGAATTTACATATATATTATATATTTATTTGGCCGCTAAAACAGGATAGATATGGATTTTCATACATTTTTGGCCGGCCGCTGCTCGCATGTATTTGGTCAGTACAACAATATCGACTTATCTTGAAGAAGGTTGTCAATATAATGCTCAAATTTCCAAGCATATTTGAGAAATATATATATATATATATAAGAGAAAGAAAACTCAAAATAAAATCTTATACCAACTAGAATGGTATAATCGGTCAATTTCCTTCCATTTGTAGCGGACGCTCAAAGTCAGTAGTGGGACCTATATGAGAGATAATTATTTTAAACAATGTCTGCTTTATTTAAAACTAAGAAGATTTATTATTGCAATGCTAAAAGGTGCAATTTTTCAATATCAATATACTTGTGCCATGAGTCGTGTGATAATGATCGCATATGCACTAGCATAAACTATATAAACTCTTTTTACAATACTAATTAAAGAACCCTAACCGGAACACAGAATAAAAAGGTTTTATTTTATTTTTAACTGACTTCCTATTCTCATAAAACTATCAGCCTAGGTTTTAATAAAGCTTTAGATGGACAAAGATATCGCTTAAATTAATTATATAGCGTAGAAAAATATTTTCACCGTTATAATTTAGAATGAATAATAATCATATGACCATTCTAGGATCACAATTTGACGGTTGACTACACAAATGGTGTATTGGTTAGATTACCTACCGCACTATCTGTAATAAGTTCGATTCCTATACAGGACAATACTTACATACTGTGCGATTCACAAATTGTGCTTCTGAGTCGATGTGTAATTTATGTCCGATAAGTATGTTTTTTATTTTCCCGTGTGGTGACGGAGTAAGAATACTATTCACCACCCCATATCTTACCCATGGGTGATCGTACGAGACGACTAAGGGATATAAAAAACGCATTCAACATCTATGCGAGAGAAGGAAAACTCAAAACAAAACCCTATACATTCGTATACGCGGACCAGCGCGGTATAGTAGGTTAATTTCCCTCCTATTTTGGAAGAGGCCTGAGCCCAACAGTGGGACATTTATGGGCTGTGATGAAGTATGTTTGTAAATTCATCCCGCAATATATGGATGATTTCTTTAGTACAGGACTTAATGCATTTTAAAAATTAATACTAATAAAAAACATATATAAATAGTTTAAATTACTGAAATTTAGCATTTAATATGCTTAATTATTTATAAAATCCGATTACGAAATGAAAAATGATGTCGCAAGCGGGATTCGAACCCGCGCCTATTGGGATTCCGGCCCAATCGTGCTGCCACTACACCACCGCGACTAATTGTAGGACATGCAAATTTCACTTCGTATTATATTTACGTCTTAAGGTGACGGTATGCTATCTACCCGACAATGTTTACACATTGTTATAGGCTTAATACTTCAAACTTTACAGTTAGAATTGTATTAAACGATGACACAACCTTGTTATTTAAATTACTGAAATTTAGCATTTAATATGCTTAATTATTTATAAAATCCGATTACGAATTATTAGTGGCAGCACGATTGGGCTGGAATCCCAATAGGCGCGGGTTCGAATCCCACTGGCGACATCATTTTTCATTTCGTAATCGGATTTTATAAATATATAAATAGTTGCATTATTATTATTATCTCAGCTCATATAAGGCTCGAGCCTCCTCCATAATGGGAGGGAAATCGATCTACTATACCAAGCTGGTCAGACGTGTTGGTATAGGGTTTTGTTTCGAGTTTTCCTTCTCTTGCATAGGTATGCGTTTATGCATAGATGTTATAGGTATACATACATACATATATATCATCACGTCATATCCCTTGCAGTGTAGGCAGAGAGAACAGAGTGCCAGAGAACTCTATTCTTGCATACTTCACTCGCTTCCTCAACATTCATAATTCTCTTCATACACGCTTGCGTTTCGGAGACTCTTGACTCCACCGTCCTTCAGTACGTGACCAATCTTGTCTTGGTAGGTGAGTCTCAGTCTCCTCCGGTACCTACATCCTTCCATTTTCGTATTGTATATCTTCTTAACCAAACGTTCGTTCGGCATTCTTTCCACATGTTCGAACCATCGGAGCATTCCCTTTCGCAACTTTACACCAATACTCTCTTTCATACCTACTCGCTCTCTTACGTCGTCGTTACGAATGCGATCGGTCAGCCTAACTCCACAGATTTTCCGTAGAGATCGCATTTCGACCGCATTAATTTTGCTTTCATGCTCTTTTCTGCATACCCAACTCTCGCTTCCATATAGCAATGTTGGGACAAGGATTGCGTTATATATTGCTACACGTGCCTTCTGGCTGAGGTGGTGGCTACCGAGAAGTTGTCCCAACGCTCCGTTCACTCTATTTCCCGCATTCATTCTTCGCTCTATATCAGTGGTGTACCTTCCATCTCGGCTAAAACCACATCCAAGATATACAAATTTATCCAGTTGCTCTAGTACGTCATTACCTATTTTTACTCTTAGATCTGTTCTGGCATCATCTCTTTCAAAGACCGTTATTTTGATTTTTGCTTACATTTATGCGTAGACCCCTTTTCTTACAATCTTCTGTCATTGTGTCGATTAGGGTCTGCAGGTCAGTCACTGACTGCGCCAGCAGGACGCGTACGATGCGTACGCGTCGTATGCGCTTTATATCCCTTAGTCTTCTTTTACTATCACCCACGGGTAAGATAGGGGGTGGTGAATTGTACTCTTACTCCGTCACCACACGGAAAAAGTTGCATAATATCATGTAATTGTTTCTTTTTTAATAACTACAATTACAATGTTAAGCGATTAATACCCTCTTATTTCTCTGTATTACGAAGGTTTATTCGCCTTATGTACCAAGTCGATTAAAAGTATTGATTTAGCCTACTAAATTCCCTTAATACCCTTAAAACCCTTACGTGAAACCTGCTGGATAGGATAAAAGGATAGAAGAATAATATCTTCACTACATTATATTACCACAGGTTACAGTTCTACAGTTCATTTTGTTTCGTTCGTTTAATTTTATTTATAATGTTAATTAATTTATTTATTCATCATCTCAGTTCATATATGTCCCACTGTTGGGCTTGAGGCTAATTGGCCTCCTATACCACGCTGGTCAGACGTGTTAGTATAGGGTTTTGTTTCGAGGTTTTCTTCTCTCGCAAAGATGTTGTATGCGTTTTTTATCCCTTAGTCGTCTCGTATGATCACCTACGGGTAAGATAGGATGTGGTGAATTGCATTCTTATTCCGTCACCGCACGGAAAGTTAAAATTTATTTATTAATAAATAATAATTACTTAAAACATTCAAACATTTTAAAGTGATTTATTTGCTATGCCAAAATTAAGCATGGTTTTTTTAAAGTTACATACGAATTTATTTGTAATATACGAACTTACTCGGTAATATATGTAAATAGTGAGTGTACCAAAAAGTTAATAAGCAAAAAACATAACGATTTCTCATATTTACGCAAGTATTACACATTTGAAATAAAATTATTTTTACGGATTCTATTGCATTTGTATTTGTTTTTTTATTTCCCGACGACGTGCGACGTTTCGAACACTTTACAATCATCCCGTGACCATCACGGGATGAATAACACAAACTTGATAGACTACTAGACTCAAAAATAGTTTTATTTCAAATAAATTTTATAGATCTAAACATTAAGTGGATTATTATTTATTATTATATTTGATGCGGTTACTTAATATTATAATCATCATCATCATGAAGTTGATTATTATTTATTATTATATTTGATACAGTTATTTAACAATATAATAAATACATATAAATAAATCTAATTTACCTGGAAAAAGCCTAATTTACACACTCAAGGTCACTTTGGTACTTTAACGGAATTCTTCACTCCTGCGCACAAAATTTCACTACATGGCAAGCTTTTTTTTTAATTTTTTTTTCTGATGTCAAGCACAAAATAAAAGAAATAACTTTCATATATTCAATGATATAACACGTCTGAACACTGTTATAGTACATTTTTGAATGCGACCTATCGACCTTTATCTCACGTGCATAAATTATTGACATTTATGTCCCCTCTCGCTACTAAAGGGTTAGTTTTCTATAGAAATCTATGAAACGTGAATTTGCATATAATTTTTAGTTTATTATTTATATTTTGAAAGGGTGTATTGTAGTTATACATTTGATGAATCGCTTGTATTAATAAGGATTATTGGGGGTTTGTACTCTGTGACAAATAGTTTCTCTTACCTGAAGGTATCTGTCATTTAATTTCTATGGCAGAAATTAAACTTTAAACTTATGGTATAAAAAGTTTTCAGATATATATATTAACAATATAATTCTCTTTTCTTCTCTTTTCTTCTGCATAGCTGTCGTAAAATAATGTGGGTAATATTTTTGTAAACAAAGGGAAGCTCGAGTTAAAACTCTATAACAACCCTTCTAACTAGTGTAGTATACCACTCTCACTAGACCCTCCTCCACAATAGGAGATATCGATCTACAGATAAATGCCCCTCCTATGGAGGATGATTGCCTTACCATAGCCCGCCACCAAAAAATAAATAAATTGTAGAGAAGGCTCAAGCCGTTAGACGAGACAAAATCATCCTTTTGTTGAATGAACGAAATGAATGAACGGAATGGGAATGCAAAATATCTGGCTTTCTTTCCCACGGTCATAATATAAAATAACGAAGTAACGAAAGCATATACCGATATTGCAAATGTTTGAAACTTAATCCTTTTTTTTTTTTTTTTGTCGGTCTTAGTTTTTAGCCTTAGATGGCTATGACAACTTTACCCGGACCGTGGGTGAGCGCTGAGGGCTCTCAACCCGTAATCTAAATCCTTTTAGCATCTGGCAATTAACAGCATCGTGTGGTGGGATAATTCCCCTCCCATTTTTAAGTAACTTAGTGCCCATCATCAAAAGTAGTTGAGAGAGGATGCATATATTCTTTGAAGGATTAGGTCTCCATACTACACTGTTTTTTATTTTATTAAATAACTAGAGATGAAAGAGATGAAGCCAGAACAGATGTAAGAGTAACAATAGGTAATGATGAACTGGAGCAAGTGGATGAATTTGTATATCTTGGATGTGGATTTAGCCGAGATGGAAGGTACAACACTGATATAGAGCGAAGAGTGAATGCGGGAAATAGAGTGAACGGAGCGTTGGGGCAACTTCTCGGCCGCCACCACCTCAGCCAGAAGGCACGTGTAACAATACATAACGCAGTGCTTGTCCCAACATTACTGTAAGGAAGCGAGAGTTGGGTATGCAGAAAAGAGTATGAAAGTAAAATTAATGCGGTCGAAATGCGATCTCTACGGAGAATCTATGGAGTTAGGCTGACCGATCACATTCGTAACGACGACGTAAGGGAGCGAGTAGGTATGAAAGAAAGTATTGGTGTAAAGATGCGAAAGGGAATGCTCCGATGGTTCGGACATGTGGAAAGAATGCCGAACGAACGTCTGGTTAAGAAGATATACAATGCGAAAGTGAAAGGATGTAGGTACCGGGGGAGACCGAGACTAACCTACCTAGACCAGATCGGTCATGTACTGAAGGAAGGTGGAGTCAAGAGTCCCCGAAACCGGCGAGCGTGTATGAAGAGAATTATGAATGTTGAGGAAGCGAGTGAAGTATGCAAGGATAGAGTTCTCTGGCACTCTGTTCTCTCTACCTACCCTGCAAGGGACATGGCGTGATGGTATGTATGTATGTGTATGTATGTATGTGTTAAATCACTAGCGGACCCCGGCACACATCGTTACGCCTAACAGTTAATGAATGAGCAGATTTCGATTAATTCAAAATTATTGAGTTACTTATTTTTATTATGATAATAAATATGTATAATATATAAATTCAAAATATCAAATATTTTAATAACGTGCCAGCAAGGCGAAGAAGTACCGTGTGTTATACGACATTTTTCTTCCAGCGCGTTGAAAATTATTTAATTGTTGATCACTGAGATTTGCTCGACGATTTCTCATTATCAACCGAGCCGTTTCACGGACGAAAATATGCAATAATTTACGAAAATGGGAAATATTTGATCTTATTGGTCGCGGCATTGTTGATGACAATGTAGACACAATATGATTTTTATAACAATATTTGTAAAAATCTTATAACACCCGCACAAAACGAACTCTGACCGGTCAAATTTAATTTCATCTTTTCGCAGTATTTTCCAAACAAACTATTAGACCACGTAATGACGTGAGCTGTCAGTTGCGTTTTGTTACATCATCAACAAATGGACGTTTAGAATTGATGTGTTTTTAATGACTGTGATTTGTTTATTAATATCATATTTTAATATCCTATTCCCGACGACAACAAACTCAAAAACATTATATCATAAATATTGGTTCAGCCATTCTCGAGTTATAAGTGTTGTAACTAACACAACTTTCTTTTATATATATAAAGATTGTATATCCACAGAGTTTCATCCATGCCTTTTTTAAGTTTAATATCAATTAATACTATTATATGTGGGTAGGTATAAATTTCTTGCCTTAATAAAAAATAGAAGGCTCTGAAGTGGCTGAGATGAAACTATTTTAGGAGAGACCGGTACCGTTATAAACTTTTTATAAAAAAAATACCTACCTTTTTTATAAAAAACCGACTTCAAAATAGGATCAGCCAAAAACCATACTTATTTAAAACACTAAAAACCGAAAAATAAGATGAACTATTTAATTCTTGTCTAATTCTAATTATGTATTAATTTTTATAAAATATAATTACAATGTATGCTAGAAATCCACTAACACATTTTGAAGTCGGTTAAAAATTGGTAGAAAAGGCACGCAATCCTTTTACCTGCCATTTTGTAGCATTATATCATCATTTGCGCGGATGATCGGTTTTGCGCAGATATGTCCCCCTACTTTCCTACTTTAACTTTTATCTTCTACTTTCCATGTGGTGACGGAGTAAGAATACATTTCCCCACCCCATATCTTACCCGTGGGTGATCGTAAGAGACGATTAAGGGATATAAAACGCATATAACATCTATGCAAGAGAAGGGAAACTCGAAACAAAACCCTATACCAACACGTCTGACCAGCGTGGTATAGTAGTTCAATTTCCATCTTAGCATGGAGGAGGCTCGAGCTCATCAGTGGAAAATATGTGAGCTGAGATGATAATGCATATTGTCTTTATTCAGACGTCGATCTTCTGCAAGAGTGTGGTACAGACCGACCCGCGACTGCAGACAGAAAACTGTCGACAGTGTAGTCCTCCCACTAAAGTTTGCTCGATGTTACTAAAGTCCATTGAGAAGCAATTACCACTAACAATATAGATCGCTGCTTTTTTTTTTTTTTTTTTTTTTTCCGCTCAGGAAACGCATTTACGCACTATCCCCCGCTGGTGATAGACGGGGGCGAGTGTGGGACTCGCCGGTCAGCTGCCCGACCGGAATACCCACTAAAACCACAGCGGCCCCTTCCGCGCTTTTACGGGGCGCCGGCGAGATCGTCTACTGACATTCGATCCCCGGCACCCCAAAAAAGACCAACATCACGTGGTATTCCCAGGCGGTTACCCATCCAAGTACTAACCACGCCCGATGTTGCTTAACTTCGGTGATCGGACGAGAACCGGCGTATTCAACATGGTATGGACGTTGGCAATATACATCGCTGCTTGCCATTTTGAGTGCACATATGGTGTAGTTAAGATAAGCTGTGTGGTAGGGGCTAAGAATACTACCAACCCTTACTTTGATTGTGGATGTCGTAAAAGACGACTAAGAACCTTATATCGACCTGGACGAACTCAATTTGATGCCGTTTGGTCAACAATTACATTCCCAAGGAGTGTTGACGTCTGGTAGGCGGCCTGTCATAAAACTATTGCCAATAACTTTTACAATATGTATCTACTATGAAAGAAGAGTACATATTGTATCGACCCCAAGTAATTGGGATAAGAATAGGAGAATGATGATATATGGTGTAGTTAAGATATAAACCGACCGTGTCTAATGTCGTAGTTTCGATTCTCAAACAGGACTATAATTTGAGCGATCTACAAATTGTTGCTTCGAGTCATTCTGGCTGTAATTAGTATCGGTTAATTGCGTGTCTGGAAAATCTCATGTAATACAAGGAGTATGTCCTTAATAGAGTGTTTAAAAAATAATAATAAAAAATATGACGTGGGAATACTACATTACATATTAAATATTCAAAAAATGTCCGTTATAACTAATAATAAAAGAGATACGATCACATTTCTTATTGTCTATGATTATTAAAAAACCCACAATAGATCCGATGGACCGGAAGTAGGATCTTTTGTGGCAGACGCTCAACCCTTCCGGTGAATCGATATCTTTTTATTTGTCTATGGCACCCCAATTTTATATGGAGATGCATATGTTTGAAAAATTGTTTCTTAAGATTCCTTTTTTATTTTTTGGGCCTGCGATTTTTGAAAGTAAGTATCACTACTTTAATCTAGAAAGGGTAACATAGCTTCACTGCACTGATGGCGAAGTGGTTATGCTACCGAGCAGTACCGTACCAGCCTCATGCGATTCCTACGTAGAACAATGCTTTGCGCGATCAAAAATTTATTTCTCTGAATCTGGGCGTTATTTGTATATTCGTAAAGTCAATACAAGGACTACTTCTTCGGAACTAGGTGTATTTTTAAGTCCGGGTGATCGGACCGGGGAGTAGTCCGGTCCCCGACGTGAGGCCACCACGTGAAGACGACGCCCCTACGGCAAAATCTGTCGAGGCGTCGACTCGAGAGGAACCCGCGAGGGTAAATCACCGGACAGGCCACCGAAGACAAAGATCGGGTACCGGTGGCCCGCTCGCAAGGCGAAGAGAGGAGTTTGCATGGTGGGTCTATGGGGTCACGCGCCACCTCCTCCGTCACCCCGGACCGATTTGGCGGGGCGAGACGCATCCATAGTCCACAACAAAAAACAAAGGTGTATTTTAAAGTCAGCTTTAATAGTTTGATTCTTAATACCCCTATATCCCTATACGGATATAGGGGTATTATATGTATTATAAGAAGCAATTATACTATAGTCTAGGTTTTTCAAACTCCTCATTGCTACTGAGTCCCCATGTGGTAACGAAATAAAAATGTTATGTCTCTTCTTACAGAAACGTGGAGAGTTAAAAGGTAAGGTACACGGCTAAAGTAGGTACTACCAGTAGAATGGAGAGTACACGGAGTTTTGGCGGCAATGTGAAAATTTCATGTCAATCTCTTATATTTTATTCAACATTTATTATTTTGTAGTGCTGTGATAACGATTACTAAGAGCTTAACAACGACCATTACTTTTCTTTTTATTACTTTTTTTACGTCGATGTTAAATACATTTACGCATGGCCCCCATTGATGGTATTGCAGGGGTATATGATAGTCCCGGTGGATTAATAGCTGAACGAAATACCCACTAAAACAATCAGTGTTTATTTCGTCACCATTCGTGGAGAGTTAGAGGGTCGCTATTCGGCATTCAACTGGGATATGCCCAAGGTACACCCGCAACAGCCTCCAGAGATACAGACAGAGCTTTACATCAACTATGCTAAATCCACCTGATGCCATCAATTCAACAATTACATGCCCAAGGGAAGTTGACGTCAGGAAGACGGACTGTCATAAAACTATAGCGAATAATAACTTTAGCAATATGTACGATAGAAGAAGAAAACCTAGATATTGCTTCGATCCCAAGTAATTGGTGCAAGAGCAAGAGAATGATGATCATTAGTTTTTTATAATTTTGTTGGTATTTTATGTAATGTAACACATAGAAAGTGCTGAAATGTATTAAATAATAATTGTGGTTGACATATATTTTCGCCAATATTTTCAGTGGAATCATTTATTTGGTTGTCAGTACCCAATTAATAGTAACGACTTGACGTTCTTATGAATAAGTTTCTTAATATGGAGAAGTTATCAATAAAATTGCACAAGACTTGGTTATAATTAAAGTCTTAAGCTACCTGTGTATTTGAATGAAGTACTTTGTATCCATGGTCATGAATTAATTAAATATTTAAAAAAAAGATAGTAGTGCTCACTTGGCACATTTAATATACCAAACGTGGACATTATAGCATTATTCGCCTTAATTAAATAATAAAGATATTTTGTTATTTCAATTACGTACATATATTAAAATACCTATCTTCAATACTTATTTTGTAACTAGTTGCTTCTTTTTATGCCAATTAATATATTTTTTCTACCAATATAACTAAATCTACAAAACATTGATTGCAAATTTCCGTTTGCAGATTCAATTAATAACGTTAATATTTAACAATTTATACAAATTATTTATTAAAAACCTCAATACTGTCGAGATTTACTTAAATATTTGCGTAACCATAAACACAATACAAGCTATTATAGGCAATCATCGACGTATCGAATAAAAAAAAAGTTTGCAATAAGCCACTACAGACTACCAACAAAACAAACATTTCACGGGTTTGTGGCAACAAAAAAAAAACTCGTGTCTATGCACAAGGGCTTCTATTGTATAGAATTTGACTATTCTTTGTTTAAAATACTGATTTATAGGCTATTAAACCCTTTCTATTAATGTATGTATAGATAAATTTATGCGTATTATTCCTTGTAAAAAATGATAGTTATATTTTATCTGTAGCATAACAAAGGTGTATTTTTTTTTAAGCAAAGGGGTGCGCGAGCGCATGTGTTTAAGATCTATGACACGTAACAGTCTTAATTTTTTTTTAAATTTGTGACGTTTTGATAAAAATTTGTTGAACTGTTGTGTGTGTAGACTTAAAACGTAAAATTATGTAAATTAAATGTCAAGTTCCTTCGTAAAGGTTTATTGTTATCGTTTATATTTTTATAAAACGCCTTAAATGTTTTGAAACGTTAGACTGCACTTGCCCTCTATCTCTTAAATTATTACTTCCAATTCTATTTGATTATTTTTTTATTTAACACCATAATTATTATGCTGCCCGTGTAGTGACGGGATAAGAATAAAATTCACCACCTTTTATCCTGCCCGTGGGCGTCGTAAAAGACGATTAAGGGATACGACAGTATACCTACTCGAAATAAAACTCTATACCAATCCGTGTCACCAGTGTGGTGTCGTGTCGTGTCGTGTCAATAGTATGTTAGTTTCCCTCCTAAGGTGGAGAAGGCTCGAGCCCAGTGTCACCTATAGGTATGAGGTAAGATGAAGATCTCAATTGGCATAGGTTTACCTGCATTGGGCTGGTACTTATTCTAGTGTTCTTTTATTATAATAATAGCAGCCTCTTACTGTTCTAATACAAGTATCTAAAGAGTAAAGTACTAGACGCCATGCTGCCGTTAAGATTTTCTTAACGGAAATTACGATAACCTAATAATTATTTTCTTAATCCATAAACTGATATTTCATAACTAGTACGCAGATGAAATTAAGTAGATTAAAAAATGGAGGATATATTACACAAATTAATACAAATTAATACAAAATTCATTGCAAGTACAAAAAGAAAATGATTCTATATATAAGTTTATGATCTGTTATTATTAAAATCCATAGTCCGGTTTAGCTGTCAAAGCCCTCTCGGCTAACAGCGTTCGCAGTGGATATTCTAGCCACGGGGCTAGCGAGTCCCACACTCCTCGTCTGTTTTTCCGACAGGCGGGGGTAAGTGCGGAAATGCATTCTTGAACCACTGCGTTACCAAAAAAAAAAAAAAAATTATTAAAACATTCTCTATAAGAACTCGGATCAAGGAACATAGCTGATGTGAAGCACCACCGTCACAGTAAGTCTGCAGTCTGTGAGCATAGTCAGGACCGCACCCACAATTATCATGTTCCTGAATACCTATCATAGCAATCAGGTAGTTGAATACCTATGTTAGTTTTTCTTAAATTGTAAATTGCTACAATAATAATTAGCATAAATTAAATGTTTTAATAATAACAGATCATAAAAAATGAATTTTATATATATAATTATTTTTGTAATGGCAATGAATTTGTATTAAAAATGTGGGTCAAAATTAATACCCTATAGTGTAGATATAAATTTCTCTAATAACAATGATATATTGGACGTAAGACACCTTAGTCCTCCCGTGACCATGATCACTGTAAAGTGTTCCAAACGTCGGGAAATTAAAAATCAAATACAAACGCGATAGAATCCATAAAAGTAGTTTTATTTCAAATGTGTAACACTCGCGTAAACATTAGAAATCATCTTGAAAGGAACTTTTTAAGCGTCTGAAAAAGATTATAGGTATATTTTGACGTAATTTTGTCCTTCAGTTTTTAAACAAATCTATCTAACGATTAATCTTTATAGAAACAAGATAAATGGTAATTTAAATTTTTACCCAATCTCAAATTTTACGAAAACATTTTAAAGTCGATTGCCCTACTTTCGAAAGCAATCCCGGCAAACTTTCACCTATTCTCGTATAGGAAAAACGAGCTACAAAACTAACGCCCCTGAACCGAGTAAATGGCGTGAGAAAAAAGTAATTTTCATTCATAAAACCATTTTCTTAGAAGCGTGCAATAAAGACGGAGATATACTATTCGTAGAGCATCGTCCCTGTCTCGCGCACTCATTTTTAATGCACTTTCCCTGAAGAGGTTCTTTTTATGCTTCTTTTAAGAGTTGCAGTCAAGTACGTGTTTCACCCTCTTCGAGCGTTTGTGAATTTCCCATCTTACACTGTACTTTAATGACAGTGTTTTAGGTATTTTAGCTTTTCAAATAGTGGGTAAGGTTATAGAACCCACTTATAAAATATATTATGCTCGTAAATATGATATCTTAATATATATAAATTACGCGTCACGTTGTTTGTCCGGTATGGACTCTTAAAGTACTTAAAAGATTTTAATCAAATTTGCACAACATTACACATGTTGTTTGATCCAACTTAAAAGATAGGATAGCTTCCATCTCAATTTATAGTAATATCATTTTATTGCAAATTATTTGTATATTATTTGATAGTCACAATTATCTGTGATCTGTCTGAAATTATCTGTGATCTGTCTGATTCCAACAGATGGCGGTATCTGTTGACTGCATTAAATTAGTATTTAATAAATGGCGCTACGTTAAACGTACAAACGTTTCAAATAAGCTACAATTGATTAGCATAACCACCACGTGTTACTGAGGCTACCCTAGCCACAGCAATGCACAGGCCGAGTCTGCTAGTTTAACTATATGTAAAAGAAATATAAAATTTAATTGGCCAATAAAGTCAATATTTTATCTTCTCATATTATTATACCTATTTGAAAAAGGAATACTATAGGTGACATAATTTAACAACATTAAAATAGAAATAGAACAGATTTAAAATTTTAATTTTATATAGAGCTAGTTTGAATTCTTTCGTGCCAGTGACATTCAAAAATCACAGGACATTAGCCGCATCATGCACACCCAATAAAATCCTATTTAAATAAACCAATCAATTGTAACGATTTCAAAAATCGAACTTAATCCTTTGAGTGGTACTTATTCAAAGGGATGCTCCTGTCCTCATTGTATCCTTATAATTTATTGTCACCGTACAAAAGTTGAAAATGTTCTACATATTTTTTTTTTAATTTTGAGTGGTTAATATTAGACTACGAATTTTGACTTTACAATGCCAATGCAAAAAAAAAATGTTTTCATATACACATAGCGATTATTTATAAAAATATAAAACAGATTTTTTTTATTTTAAAGTAATACAGTTTTCGGGAAGCCTTTATTTTAAAGTTAAATATTACAGAGTAGAGAATATATAAGCTTTTTATAGCATTAAGTTTTAACAAAATTCACAATAAAAGCCTATCCATTAACTTCTAAAATCCATTAAATATCCAAATTTTGAAGCAAAAACATTCTCAGTCAAAATTGTCAATAAACGTAAAAAAAAACTTCACAAAGTACATAAGTTATAAATAAAATAACATATTCACGAGTTGGATGCGCAACTTACGACTTTGAAGTTCTGAAACCACTCCACAAGTCGGTAGAAAGTTTCTATCAACAATATATTTGTTGGCTCGCCAACCGTATGGTGAATAACCTTATGTTATAGTCATAAGTGGCGCGATTAGCGACAAACATTAATTAATGTATGTAGTATTTTTCAAGGAGAATTGGTGGCAGACTATAAAACTTATACAGAATATAAAATTTAATTAGTAAAATTCTATTTTTATATATAATAGCTCGTATATAAATGAATGATCCTTCTCTGTAGTAGTAAGTATACAGTTTTTAAGATGAGTTTGAGCTAAATGAAACTATTACTGAACAATACGTACCTTTAAGCTTTTCTGTGTGGTAACGGAGTAAGAATGCCATTCACACATACACACCCTATCTTACCTTTTGGTGATCGTAAGAGACGAGTAAGGGACGCAAGCAAATAATATCTAAAATATATTGTTGAATATTATATAGTACACAAGAGAAAGAAAGTTCAAATATTCCCTCTCACTGTGGAGGAGACTCGAGCCCACCAGTGGGACATGTATGAACTAAGACAATAAAGATCAAATAAATAATGAATAGTTCTATACATTGCTCTCTTTCTATGCCTTCACTAGGTACTCCATTAAACATTTCATATATATTTTATTGTTACAAGCGGTGCCGTCACAGACGAAATACAAAGTCGGTTTGACGAGCGATGTGGTTATTTTGTTGCCACTTTAAAGTAATAATACTTAGGGCTATATTAGTCATACTAATTATTCTACAGATTTCTATTCTCTGTATTTATCACGTAGAGGAACCCCGGCACATCCCTCTTATAGACATAGTATACTAAGCTCTTATGAGCCTGGTTATGAAGGGAAAATTTCTATATAGCTTAATATATTTTAACCGCTGATCGCTCCGCTTATCGTCATATATCAAATACTACTCACAGTCAAACATACAGACATATAACCGAACTAAACTCTTCCAAACCACTTCAGGCAAACAATTTTTGCCAGCCAACTCTAAATATTATTTCTTGACATTTCACAGAAAAGTTGTTCCCGTTGAAAATTGTAAGCCAAATTTTTCCTATAATATTATATTTATTAAAGTTAAAATTTATTATTTAGTGTTTTCGAACAGTTTTTGATTTAATTGGCAATGTTGCCAATTGTATCCATCATCCATCTATCAACCCGTAAACGTCCACTGTTGGACCTAGGTTCCCCACGAGTTGCCATTAAAATATTTCTGTGCCACCTGCATCCAACGGTTGTCTGCAACCTTCATAATGTCATCAGTCCACCTAGTGAGGACTATATGTTGCCAATTACGTTACTAAAATTAGAAAGCTAGTGAATATTGAAAAGCAATAAGGAGTCTAGTCAACATCATCATTCATCTGCTCTTATCCCGAGTATTTAGGTCGACGTAACCCAACTAGAAAAAAAGTATGGTTCAACCAGATCGTGTATCTGGACCGGATTAGGACAGAATGAGGCATACCGGATCCGACAAACCCTATCAGGACCAGGTCTGGTCCTGATCAGGATAGCCTGATGAAAATAACATCAAGTATGGTAAGGCATACCGGATCAGGACCAGATCAGGACCAAATAAGGATAGCCTGATGTGAAATATCATTAAGTATGGTAATGCATACCGGATCAGGACCAGATCAGGACCAAATAAGGATAGCCTGATGTGAAATATCATCAAGTATGGTAAGGCATACTGGATCAGGACCAGGTCAGGACCAAATAAGGATAACCCGATATGAAATATCATCAAGTATGGTAAGGCATACCGAATCAGGACCAGATCAAGATCAAATAAGGATAGCCTGATGTGAAATATCATCAAGTATAGTAAGGCATACCGGATCAGGACCAGGTCCGGACCAAATAAGGATAGCCTGATGTAAAATATAATCAAGTATATGGTAAGGCATGTAGTATATCAGGACAAGAAACAGTTTTCGTAACACAAAAAAAATATCAATCACAATTCAAAAAAGTATCATATCATGATTGTCATATTTATGCCACGGTGTAAATTGTATTTGCATCAGAGGAGATTAATCTGAAATCTTTAATTAATCATATGTATTCAATAATAATAATAATGTTTAATTAATAGTATAAAAATAATTTATATTTAAAGTAAAAACAAAAATAAATAATAGGTACATAATAAAAACAAAAATAAATAATAGGTACAACATAGATAGAAATAAATATAATAATATTGTAACAACCATTCTAACATTTAATGTTTTGGGTCATAATAAATTGTTGATGGCGTTAGTAAAATGACGTCATTATCTGAATCGCGGTGTTAAGATTCTACGAAGCGTAATGACATCGCCTAATGTTAAATTAGTTGTTATCGAATCAGATCAAAACAGATCGATCAGGTCATGAATGAGAAATTCAGGCGACAGCAGAAGCCGTTAGCATCTGGTGGTTGCGTCCTAATTGGAATAGCTCACTGGGACTCTCTATGATAAGAATATGGCACTGCATTTGTTTTTATGCAATTTATATTTTTATCTATTAAACATGTTATTTAAGATATTCATGTTTTTTAAAAGGACCGAACTGGGCATACTCGTTTTGGATCGGGCAAGATATATAACGCAGATGATTGATTTGGATCCGATCAGTAAAATATCATCCGGACCCGATCAGGAATGCCTAATCTGGATCCGATCAGGAATGCCTGATCTGGACCCGATAAGGTTTTCCTGATCGGGTCCAGATATATCTTCTGCGTTACAAACCTTATCTGGTCCAGATCGGGCATGCCTGGTCCGGTCCTGCTAAGGAAGACGAAAACATTTCTAGTCGGGAATATGTACTTCTCTTCCATCGTACATATTACAAAAGTTATTGGCAATAGTTTTATGACCAGCCGTTTGTCTAACGTCCTAAGAATGTAATTGTTGATCAAATGGCATCAGGTGAAGTTGGTCCAGGTTAAAATAGAGCTTTTAATCATCTTTTACGACATCCACAAGCAAAGTAAAGGTTGGTAATATTCGTAGCCGCTACTACACAACAAAATAAATAATCTAGTATTAAGACTATATACTACCCGCGAGGGTAAACCAATGATGATGATGTAATAACACTCCACCACTACAATTAGGCACTCCTAATTAGGCGATCCTCTTGCCTCTTGGTATGTATGGCTTAAGTCTAATAGTAGACGTAGAAAGGATAATGCATGAATAGATGGAACGCTTTTCCTAAAAATGTGATAATTAATAGTGAGGTGCTACTGCACCTTCTCCTGGTAATTCCTCAGTATTATCCTTATGATGATTCCCATAGGAAAACAAGAGGAGGTGATACAATTTAATCTAAACCAGTCACTGCGCTTTGGCGAGCGCGTGAAAGCGTCATTGTTTTGTATTAATTTAAAAAATGTAGTATTGTAACATATTATGCTAAATAATTTTTGATGAAATTATATGTAATGCGGAGGAAGAACAGTGTTTTACTTCTGTTTTCGTTTTTCACTAAAATTTTCTGAAGAAAGACCTTTTACTAATCAGTACATCATCATTCTCCTACTCTTATCCCAATTACTTGGGGTCAATACAATATATTCTCTTTTTTCATAGAACTTATTGTAAAAGTTATTGGCAACAGTTGTATGACCGGCCACCTGCCAGACGTTAACCATCCTTTTAAATGTAATTGTTGACCAAATGGCATCAGATGGAGTTGGCCCAGGTCGTTATAAGGCTCTTAGTCGTCTTTTACGACATCCATGACCAATGTAAGGTTTGGTAGTATTCGTAGCCGCTACCACACAGCGTTCACTAATCAGTACATGAAAAACGTAAAAGACTGCATATATGGCTTAATTTTAACATCTAAGACCGGATGTAATTTGAGTCCATTAGTTTGTAGATTTATAAAGTCGCCAGCAATACATGGATTGCAGGATCGTCATAATTATCCTGATTTTATCCCAATCACTAGGGGTTGATGCAATATTTACTCTTCCCTCAAATTTATTGGCAGTAGATTTATGACCGGACGCCTAACTGACATTAATCCTGCTGTCTCAAAAAAATGTCGGTATAACACCCAACCATTTGATATTTAAACAAAATATATCTAAGAAATAACAATAGAAGTAATATAGTTACCAACACAATACGAAAAAAGAAAATAACATATTCCACATTACACAAATTTGTAACACAAAAGTGCTTTACGTAACGTCAGCCAATATTACAACAGAGAAAAAAAAAACAAAATAATATAACAAAAAAAAAAGTATGGAGGGAAAAATTGAAACCTTCCTGAAAATAGTCTGGAAAATAAAGCGTGTGAGGAATCGAGTGTTTCCCTACTTTTCTTTGGGTGGCGTTTGACAAAACAACCCCCAACCACCCCCTGGCATATGCGAGTAACACATTATCTATCACGGAATAAGCTTTTGTGCTGTGGAGTCGGTAGGGAGTTTTTTTTTTTGGCAATTAGATTGAAGGGTTATATGCCGTAATGCTTATATTTTGATATTATCTTGAGAATATAAAATATAACTATTTTTATGAATTTTATAAAGTTTTTATTTGATTTATAAGTTCCGTGACATTTCGAACAATATTCAGCGTTTATGCTCTCGGGTGGATAAATAAATTACATACAACTTTCATGGAATTGAAACTACATCTATTGGAAATCCGTTCCAAGGGTCACCACACTCACCACATAGACCTGTTATGATAAGTAATTAAAATGTGCAGTCACATTTTTATAAAAGATGTTCCACTCAAAAATATAAGTGTTTTCCATGTATCATGTTATACCAAAATTTTTAGAAACTTAAAAATGCAGCCACCACTCTACTAAACGACATTTCTAATGGACAAATAAATATTTAATAGTGAAATTAATTTGTACTTTAAATATACTTAAACAAATATACTCGAAACCCGACAACGAAGCGAAAAATTATGTCACAAGCGGGATTCGAACCCGCTCCTATTGGGATTCCGGCCCAATCGTGCGGAATCCCAATAGGTGCGGGTTCGAATCCCGCTTGTGACATCATTTTTCGCTTCGTTATCGGGTTTTTATGAATAATTAAGCATATTAAATGCTAAATTTCAATAATTTAAATATACTCGACTTTGGTAATAATAGTTCGTAATTTCGTATTATAACGTTCCAATTGAATTATGTAGATTTTTTCTTCAATAATCAGATTAAGATATCTCTCCTTCCAAGGTGGTTGAGGGAAGTGATGGCTGCTCTAGTAGTTATCTTGAGATCGGTTGCCTCTTGTAGGATCTGGTTCTGGTATTACCTTTTTCAGTGTACATATTTGAATTGTACATTATATCGTATTTCGAAGTATTATTTTTTATAAAAGAATCAGTAAATAAATAATAATAAGAGTGAGTGAGTAAGTATCGGTGAGTTTCTTGCCGGATCTTCTCAGTAGCGCTTACGTTTCGATCCAGTGCTAATATTGGATTAATTAAGAATGTTATAATTAATAATATAGTGACTTCGCAGGCTTTATACACAATAAATGAATTTGAAAAAAAATACCTTTCTATTGCAACTCCATTCAATTTGTTATTCTAAAACAGCGCAGTATGACATATGTACTGGATAAAGTGAAGTATTGATCTAGTTTCCACTCCTTTTGTAGCATATATATACTCTTATATTTTACCTTACCCCTGTGGCGTTGGGTTAAGAATACAATAATTTCAGTATCCCTTACTTTCTTGTAGAAGTCACAAGAATCAGCTGACATTTCATCGCAGCTCAAATAAGTCCTATTGCTGGACTTGTGTACTCCTCCATAACAGAATAAAATTGATCCAGTGTACCACGCTAATTAGACGAATTAGTATAAGGTTTGATTTCGTGTTTTCCTTCGTATATAAAGATGTCATCTGGATATTATATCACATAGTCGTCTTTTACGACGCACAGGCAAGATGAATTATATTTTTACTCCATCACCACACTGAAAACGGCTGAGAGTTCTGCGAATGGTGATCATGGACATTAATCATCCTTATCTGGATATTGCCTATCTGATATTGCTTGTTGATTAAACTAATGACGATATCTTGCCTTTTAACGACTTATTACTGCAGACGTAAGTGTGAGGTTTAATTTGGCTATTTGTCTTAACCCTTTAATGATTTGGACTTAAGGCCTCATAAAATCACAACAAAAAATTTAAAGAAGGTTGAGATAATACGACATTTATAATCATCTTCCCGCTCTCACTCTCTCTTTCTCTTTGAAAAATTAATTATTGACCAGAGAGCATTAAATTGATTTAGCACAGGTCAATATAAAACTCTTAGTCGTCTTTTATAACACCCACAAGTAACGTCAGTGCTGTTAATATTCTTATCTACCACCATACAGCAAGTTACGTCATATATGTTATGGTACCACGTGCCGCCCTTTTGTCGTCCCGGATGGAACGGACTGTGTGCGTCCAGACCATAATATACTGCCAAAAAAAGTTACATCATTATTATTTTTAAAAAAATCATCTAGATTGTAAAGGGAGTTTTTGGCGGTCATCTAAAACGTCATGTGGTGCTCTTGTATTATATTCGATATCTTAATGTTTGAACGTGTTATATTAGATAATTTTGATGGCATTTTATGTAATGTGATGTGACAGAACTGCTGGGAAGTAGTGAATATCATATAAAAGTGCTTTACAACGTTTTCGTTTTTCATCAAAATTCTCACAAGATACCATTAACAGTATGGCCATAGCACTGTTGATGGCGACAATTTGACTTACTGACGGACAATGACTAATCTGAAGACACTAAAAACTTGAAGATAATTATAACTCGACACTGGCAACATCAATGGTTCACTTAAGTAGCTGATTACCATTTCATAAAAATAAGAAGAAGAAAAATCATCTAATGCCTATTTAACGGGTTCAATTCTGACACAGAATAAATACCTATTATATGTGCAAAAAAAATCCGTGTGGTGACGGAGTAAGAATACAATTCACCAACCCCTACCTTACCCGTGGGTGATCGTACGAGAGGACTAAGGGATGTAAAACGCAAATAACATCTATGCAAGAGAATGAAACCTCGAAACAAAATCCTATACCAACACGTCTGAGCGCCGTGGTATAGTCGGTCAATTACCCTTCCATTATGAAACAGGCTCGAGCCCAACAGTGGGACATATATGAGCTGAGATGATGATGTGCAATCTATAAATCATTCTTGTAAGTTTGGATGTAAATAGTCGTTAATTGCATGCTTGTAAAGTCCCCAGCGATGCTATTTTATAGAATGTAGTGTTGTATTTCTGTAGTTCTGATTTTAAAAATAATAAAATTATAGATAGGTACTCTATCCTTGTCTAACGTAAGATCTCGATTTTTTTAGTATATCTCCATGCACTTCTCTGTTCGTACCCAAAGACATGACACGTGCAATTTAAGGCGAAGTATTGATCTAAAGACGATTTTTATAAACATAGATACAAATCAATATGAAATCATCAGTGTACAAATATGGTCGTAACCTACTTGTACTAAAGTAGGTAATAAGAGTTTATTTTTTAAAGCAACCCAACAAGGCCTACTTTGTAGCGATCAACGGTCTTTTGCTTACGTTATTGAAGAATAAGGCATCTTTTTTTCATTTGATTACTTTTTTATATTTTTCATCTTTTAGTAAAGCAATTAGATATTAACTATAACCTCATATATTTAATTTTTTCTCTAACTTACTTTTAAGATTTTCAAATATTAATTAATATACAGCTAATAATGGCTCCTATTTTGATATTTCTTATAGTTTCAAAACTTGATCATTAAAATACATATACCTATAACTACCACCGTCAATATTTCCTATTAAAATATCAACCAACTATACAACCCCTGCTTTTGTTAGATATATTTTTTTGTTTAAAATATATGTAGGTACCTATATGTATTTCAGTAATTCCACTCTTAGTTCGCAATATGATTTATGATGATAATAAAACTATTAACTAAATAGATACTATTCTTTTGTATATTTCAAAAAGACATTAATTTGTTATTACGTACCATAAATACGGCTTGAAAGTGCAACGTCCTAGCAACACTTTTCTCGTATATCTATAATAGGCAAGAACCACATTACGAACACAGAGCATAAAATTTACACATCGTGCCAAGAAAATAACATTGAAGTTGGCCGCGCGCGATAGCCACAAACTACTCGGTAGAACCCAATAAACGGCTTGTCATCCCACTCTGATTGATCATTATTTTATGCGCCAAACTATCATACTATCTCTTTCGCACTGGAGGATTGCCAGCCATCCCCGCCGCGTGGTGTAGAAAATGTGGCGTTTCCGTTTTTATTTGAATACAGAATCGCGCGATAATGATGGTGTGAATTTTTATGCGGCGTCATACTTCAAGATGAAGGCTGAATGTGTTTGAATTTAGAATTGCGAAGACCAATGCGTTGCGGCCTGTTAATGATGGTATTGAACTTTATACAAATATGTAATAGGTATACCTACTAGCATAACTTAACTTAGGTATTTATGTTTTAAATTTCAAAATAATTATTGAATTAAGTATAGAATGTTTAATGATATACATTATTTCTACACAATATTTTAGAAACTAAGCGTTATACTATAAATATATGTTTATTGTTTAATCAGGGCATTTTTAACAAATGTAGTTAATTACTTTTGCAGATAATTAACTTTGAGTAAATAAGAACATCTAATTACGGATCATCGAACTATATTATAAGATTTACATATGGTACATTTAATCACTCTACCATTAAGCTAAAAATAAGAAAAAAAAAGTAGTAATATTTACACAGCGGCAAAGAAAAACCGTTACTTTCCGTAATATACGACTACCCACTAGGCATGCGGTTGACAGCCGAGCTAAAGGATTTATGAACGTTCCCTTGTAAACGTTTGAAGAAAAAAGTAAAGGCGTATGGATGTTTGGTTCTGTACGGCTGTATATATTTTTTTCTTATGCCTACATGAAATATAATATTATGTAAAAATCTGAATATTAATGGCGCTAGAAAAGTAATTAAGTTGCTTCGAAATATGGCGGATAATTGAGTGTATTACGCTTTCTATGATTGCCGACGTTAAACCGATATTACTTAAATCGATTCTAATAAAATATTTACATATAAGAACTTAATAATAAATCTCAATCTAAAAAAGAGTTGATACATTCCGTAATATTTTTTATCATATAAAAAATAAGTGATAAGTATGATTTGCTCATATAGGTACTGTATTCTAGATTCTAGAAAAAAATATGCATTTTTTTTATTTATAGCCTATGGTGGAAAACGGGCATGGAGTACCTATACCGTAGTTTTTTGGCGGGAAAGGAAAAGTGTCATGTGGAGCTCTTGAATTATATTCAATATCTTAGGTTTTTTAAACGTATTAGGTATATTGAGTAATTTTGATGGCATTTTATGTAATTTGATGGGCAGGTAGTACTGAGGTGTAGTGAATATGATAGGTATGACAGTGCCGTACATACGTTTTCGTTTTCCACTAAATACCTAAAACAGTGTAGCCAAAGCAGTGTTGAAGACGAGGATTTGGCTTACTGGCGGACGATGACTAATTGAAGTTAATTTAGTAGTAACTAAGCCATAAACACCAGAAAAAAGTAGTAGGTATACCTGGTAAGTAATACTGCCGCTCATGGATCTGAGCAATACTAGAAACACAGCTAGACCGCTGTCTAATATAAAGAAAGGGGTCTTCTTAAACTTTGTTCAAAGAAAGACAAGATTATAGCACTCGAAAAATGGATATTGTTAATTTTTATAATTACTTATGGTTATAGAAACCATTGTTATAAGATTATTGGCAATTCGATCAATAGGCTTTTGTTTATAAGATAGCAATTCGCTGTTACATTTTGTTGCCAATGAAAAGTAATTTAATTCGCTTGTCGAGAAGAAATAAGACTTTATAGTGACATGCTAAACCCCGCAGAGATTTTGCATCAAGCATATTGTATTTGATCCGTGGGGTGACGTAGTAAGAATACAATTCACTACCCCTTATCTTACCCGTAGGTGATCGCAAGAGACGACTAAGGGATATAAAACGCATATAACATCTATGCAAGAGAAGGAAAACTCGAAACAAAACCCTATGCCAACACGTCTGACCAGCGTGGTATAGTAGGTTAATTTCCCTTCTATTACGGAGGAGGCCCGAGCCTAATTGTGAGACATATATGGGTTGTGATGATGATGATGATGGTATTGTATTAAATAACCACTTGTTTGATCTGGATATTTGTTTTTTGTATTATTATCTATATTTTGAAACAAAAAAAAAGGAGAGTGACATGAGGAAGACTCATTATTATAATAATATTAACAACCCCTTTTTTGCATTAAAAAGTAGCCTATGTCCTTTATCAGACTCTAGACTATCTGTGTACCAAATTTGATTTAGATCGGTTCTGTAATTATGGCGTGAAAGAGGGACAGACAGACAGACAGAGTTATAATAAGTTTTGTAATATGGATGTACAATAGAGGTGTCGATCCCAAATAATTGGACTAAGAGCACTACGATGATGATGATTGAAAAAATATATATATTATATCATACTCCAAAGAGAATCACACTCGGTGTAATACTTACTAAACATATTGCATACAATTTTCATTAAAAGAAATAACTTAAAAAAAAAATAATTAAAAATATCAAAAAACCCGACTGCGTAAAAAGTAACCAAAACTACGTACATAACAAAAATCCATTATTCGACAGCAAATCTAATTTTTCAGCGGATCCCGACTGTTCAGTTGTCATGTTCTATTATTAAAATATTTTTTATTTTCTGCAATAGTATTTATTCAATAATATATTATGGAATTCTAGATCACCGGACATCTAAGTGCTTGTTTTTTTCTTTTCAGCTTTTTTGTTATGTACGTAGTTTTGGTTACTTTTTACGCAGTCGGGTTTTTTGATTTTTTTATTATTTTTTTTTATTTTATACTTTTTAGTTATGAATACCTAGGTAGCTATAGTTATCTTATTTATTAATGAGTAGGTAAGTACCTAACTATATATAGTTTTTCGACTGAAGTTGAGTACTAAATCGTTAGAAATTGGATATGGGTGACCGCGTAAGACATTAGATACTTTAGGTAGGACTACCTATGGTATATTGGACAATATACCTACTAGATACTTCAGTATATGTCCATCCACATCCATTTATATGAATTTTTCGTCTTTTCATCGTAAATTTCTACTGTCTAAAAAACCTATATGTGAGAAAGGTTGTTACGAAACTTTAAATCAATATAGATCCTAAACGGCCAGTCAAATCGAAAAATGTTGAGAGAAAACTAATAATTATTTTTAAATACCTATACAACGATACCCCACTCGACATAGTTAGTTGACTTTATTTTTTTGAATTTTCACAATATGGCGTCTAGTAGGTAGTCGCCATATTGAATTTTCATTAACGTCATATCTTTAGTGACACTCGCCGGATTAAGAGGAATCGATTGACGAGCGAATCAAAAAATCAGCCCAGGCGTTTGGTCTATATAGTGCTTCAAAGGAACATACAAACATACATACATACATAGACTGTTAAACACAATACCACTCCTTTGCGTCGCGCAGTCGGGTAAAAAACGACAAGCCCGTTGAATTTCTTGCCGGATTTTCTCAACTTGCGGCCGCATTTTGATTCGGTATTAGATTATTAGATTGATATCAAGCAAAATATTAAATTAAGTTCACTTATAAGGCTTATAAATAATAAGTAATGTGCGTTTGTATTTAAATTTAACTACATACCACTCATTTAACTAAAAACTTTTATTATTCCTAACTACTCGTGACTAGTTTTGCATCTATTATTATGCAAAGTATATCCCAATTAACCGTACGTCGGATGTGCTTGCATCTGCTTGCTGATTTGCTTAACAATAAACGGATTTTCATATTCATAGTACACCTTTGCTGCATAATTTATAAACACTTATGCTAGTTTTGTATTAGTTATTTAGAATTAAGCAATCGTAAGTCAAAATTTAATTCAAATAATATTATGTATATTTAAAATCTGACTTTAAAAATTAAATATAACATCGTGATTTTTAATACTTCTGCACTAATATCTGGACCTTCAGTAGTTAATTAAATTTATTATTTAAATTTATTACCTACAATACACTTTATAATATAACTTTAGGAAAAATTATATCACATTACAATTCTTTTTGCCAAAAAAAAAACAATATTCATATAATAAAAGTTTGATTTTTATTTTCACGGTATTTATAATTAAAAAAATCTTTGGAGTAAATATGTTAGTTATTTGTGGATAAAAAATAACCCCAGTTTGTAATATGCGGATAAAAAAAATACTTTGTAGTTCAAGGGATAAATAGTAAAGAAAATAATTACTCTTACCAAATAGCAAAAGGCAGCAAATAAGTTAAAGTCGGCGAAAAGTATAGACACAGCGCGATTTTTTTTGTTTAGTTTGATAACCTAGAAATCCCTAAAAAATAGTTATCCTTCAAATATGGAATATTCACGTAAATATTATCCAGTTATCATATATAGGTAATTATTCTAAATTTTGATTCATTGTAATTTTTTTTCCGGAGTAAGAATACAATTCACCACTCCCTGGTCGTAAAAAACGACTAAGGGCTAAGAGATAAAATATGCATATAACATCTATACAAGAGAAGAAAAGTTCAAAATAAAATCTTATACCAACACGTCTGACCAGCGTGGTTAGGTTAATTTTCTCCCATTGTGAAGTAGGCTCGAGCCCATGAGCTGAGATGGTGGTTGTCATTTTTGATCACTGCTGTGTTACCATTAACCACAATATTTCAATCTATAATCTGATATGTCTCTTAATATACAGATTGATAAATGACAAACTTTTTTAATACATATAAGACTGATGGATTCAAAGATTAACGCGCTTAAACAAAAATCTTTTTTGGCATTATAACGGCTTAAATCAATTCAAAATGAAATCTAAAGCTATCAGTACTATTAAAACTCCCTTACAGCCCATTTCTACTAGACATAACCAAGTAAATAGCATACTAAGTATATTCAGATAAGCTGTTCCTTATTAGAGCAATTTCCACAAAAAATGGCGGTGAGAGTTGACGAACGTCATTGATAGCTGACAGGATGTTGTGTGCGTAGATTTAGATTATGGGTTTGAATTAAGAAGGGTGGATTTGGCACAGATATCGTTCAAAAGTACCGATAGATTTTGATGGAAATTTCGATGTTTTCTTGTATAATTATTATTATATTATGAGTAAGATTTCCTCGCGATTTCGTCCGCGTAGAAACTATGTAGATGTGTAGACGTCCTCATTAAACATAATATTCATTAATTGTCTTGGTGTATAATCCTATAAAGAAAAGGTGATAAATATAAAAAAAAAAAATCATCACCTATTTCACATTGTTAAGAACCTATATCCTGTAAGGGACTGATTTTCAAAATATTGCTTTTTAATGAATATTTATATTAAAAGTATTTTTTTTAATTTAATAAAAAATCAAAAAAAAGGTACCCAAAATTTATACCCTATTATTATACCCTTAAAAGATGAAAATTTACAAATACTGAAACACATGTTTATTTGTTTTTAATTTGGAACAAATAGGTTACTTTTTTTTCTTCTCATAAAAATTTGCCACTGCGTTTCACCCCTTTCTGAGATCTTAGTTTTAAACACATATAGGTACGTCCCATTGTTAAGCAATTGGCACTGCTGGTTCCAATCTCCTTTATACTGGGCGGAGTTTTGACCTACCACGCTCAGATCAGTTGGTAGAGTATTTTATTCGATTTTCCTTCTCTTGCATATATAAAATGATAAATGACGAGCCCATGGTCCTTATATAGACCACACACCGCCATATATTTTATTTTGTTACACAATATTCATGAAGTGGATACTAAGCTATGAAACGCATTTTACTTTTACACTAAGTGTAAGATAATGCACAGTAATGTTATACTGGTACTTTAAATAGGCTGGCAACCCATATATCAAGGCATCAAATCGCCCCAAAAATAGGCATGTAATAAGTACCTATAAGGACTTTTGGCGGGAATCTAAAACGTCATGTGGTGCTCTTGTATTATATTCGATATCTTAGTGTTTTAACGTGTTATATTGGATAATTTTGATGGCATTTTATGTAATGTGATGTGACAAAACTGCTGGGAAGTAGTGAATATCATATAAAAGTGCTTTACAGCGTTTTCGTTTTCCATCAAAAATCCCATAAGATACCATTAACAGTGTAGCCATAGCACTGTTGATGGCGACAATTTGATTTACTGACGGACAATGACTAATCTGAACAGACTAAAGCCGTGAAGATAATTATAACTCGACACTGCCAACAATGGCTCGTATAAGCTGATTGCCATTACATAAAAAGAAGAAGAAGTACCTATAATCTAGGTATAAAAAAATAAGAATGTGTTATAATTAGGTATTAAAAATTAGATTATTATAAAATTCTTTTGAAAAATGACGGAGCTAACGATTGAGTAGATACCTATTTAATATTGCTCCTCTCTGCTTCAATAACAAAATGTCTTCATAATAACACAACTCGACGAAATATTGCCAGAATATATATATAAAAAAAAAAAACCAAAAACATTCCAATAATCCTTTACTTTAGAAACTCGCGTGTCCCCGCAAGATTAAATTCCACAGAATATAATATAATACTAGTAAGAAGAAAATGTTACGACGGTCTTTTTAATATCGTGTGTTGAGACTTTTTTTATAACGAATATAAAATATACAATTTCACCATCTTCAGTGACATTGTGTACCATCCATCTTTTCGGGTTTAGTAGTCGTCTCACTCTGACGTGTAAGCGTGTCCCATTCTATCGGATTTGTAGTTCCCCCCCGTTTGGTGGAGTTAACTCTTTGCGCATTTTTCATTGGAATACGCCAGGATATGAAGAAATGTATCGCGAAGTCAGGCGTGTTATGATTTTTTACTTATACCATGTTTTTCTGCGGTGTTATTCTGTTATTCGGAATAGATTAACATAATACTGGATAGTGCCTGTAATGAAAGTAAAGACATAGAAATTAGGTTTTTTATATAGCATAATTTTTACTAGTATTGAGAATTTCTAACCAAATACTGCTTTTTATGATCTAAGAAACATACTCGATAAAAAATTGCCACAATAGGCCACTGCTTGTTATTTTAGAAATTTTCTATGAAACTTTGCGTAGGTATATTTGATCTGCTTGATGACAGAGTAAGAACTCCTCCTCCCCTTTCTTGAGCGTGGGTGTCCTAAAGATGACTAAACGATATAACATGTAAATAACATTTATATAAGAAAAATCGAAATATTACCCTATAACATTTCTATTGACAAACGGGATGTAATAAGTTAATTTTCTTCCTATACGTTAATTTCGGTCCTGGTGAATATTATCTTTCAAATTCATTTATCATATATAAATCCAACGAGGGCATTTCATCATTTCAGCTCATACATCCCTTTGTTGGGATCGAACCTCCTCCGTAATTAGAGCGAAAGTGACTATACCACGCTGGTCAGACATGTTGGTATAGAGTTTTGTTTCAAATTTTTCTTCTCTTGAACACGGCACTTACATATTGTTAATTTTAACATTTTATATAATTTAATAAACTACCATCGGATCGGGATGTAACAGCTACCGAGAAGATGCGGCAAGAAACTCAGCGGGTTTGTCTATTATTAGGTAATATTATTTTACTTTTACTGAATTTTGTATAAGAAAAAATAGTACAACATGTTTAGTAAAAATTAGCTCCAATGCTCCAAAGGGCATCACCTTCACGATACAACGTAAAATTCAAAAACAATATAAAAAATTATGACTGGAACATATCCCAAACGCAATTTCTTATCTCAAGTCACCATCATCATTTCACCTTGCTCACATAAATGTTTTTACATGTTATATTCCTTGGTCTTTAACGTCATATATATTTACTACACATATTCGTATATATGATGAAACTGTCATACACAAGTTACGACCTTTGCGTGGTAAGAGCTAAGTAAGTATTTATTATTCAGGTGAAATCATCTTATAAATAACTTTACCAAAAATAACTATGAGAAAAATGGATATTTTAATCTGATTTTTTTTTTACTTTTATGTTGCTGCTAGCATCAATTGCAAGTAAATGCTTATAACCTAATTATTTTGGTTATAAGCATTTGCATATGTTTCTTTTTTGCCTTTTATTTGGACCCAACATCAAATTTTAATATTGGGCGCATCTAAAGCAGGTTATACCACTGTTTTGAATCCATATATTACAAGTCTTTTCAGCAATGGAAGGAAAACGTCTATCAATTCCAGACTGACCAGTCATATTATTATATCTAAGTTATTATTTTTATTATTGCTTGTTGTGCAACGATGTCAACTTTCCTAACTCGCGACTTCTGGAATGCAATGCTTAAATCAAGGCCAGTAGCATTTATGTTGTATTGAAATTCAAGAATTTCGTATCAAGGTTTGAAATGTTGCCCATTAAATATATGAGACATTTCCTCTATTATGCCAGTTTCAAATTTGTTAAAATTCCATTACTTCTCTACCTAATATTTCTGATATAAAAGAGTTTATTTAATAAAAACATCACAATCCAACAAAATTCTTAATCCATCTAACAATTGTGGTATATTCCAGTCACAATTCAGTTATATTTGCTGAAGACTCCTCGACTCTGAATAAGCTTTAAAAACCATCGATGCCATAAGTATAGATTCCGCTCACGTTGTTCAGCGGCGGTATGGTACGTGCTTTTGCGATCTAGCAGAGTGATCTCGCTACTATTATATAGCTAATATGGTTTGAGTCTATGTTACGTGAGAAATAACTGACAGTTTAGCAAGCATGTTATGTAATATATGAAGTATTTTATAATCATTAATTGGTAGAATTTGGTAGTGCTTTTTTTATATTAGATATTTTTTTAATAATTTTATTGTGATGCAGAGTAAGTAATATGGTGTAGTGAATATGATATAACAGTGCTTTAGATATGTTTTAATATCACCATGGCATGGCAAAAGCGACGTTTTGAAATGATAATTTATAAATAAAGTCTTGGTATATAAAAACTCGACTTTGGCCCGTATTAGTAGCTGATTGTCATTGCCAGAAGAAGAGGCATTAATATATGAACTAACTAATAACAAAACGCTTAGTTAGCTAAGATTCGCTTTATAATTTACTGTTCAAATGATAGAGTGGTCTAAGTAGCAATCGATAATAGTAAGCGTTTTGGATTCAATTCCCATGTAGTTCTTTGTAAGATAAATGATTGTCCGATTTCCTTGTTATTTTAATAGATTTTTTTTGTTTATATTATAATATATAGTTACCTACATAGTTCTTATGTTCGCTGTGTGGTAGCGGGTACAAATATTACCAACCCTTACTTTGCTCGTGGATGTCGTAAAAGACGACTAAGAGCTTTATAACGACCTGGGCCTGTTGCATCTGATGCCGTTAAATCAAAAATTACATTCCCAAAAGGGTTGACGTCTGGCAAGCGGTTGTAAAACTATTGCCAATAACTTTTACAATATGTACTATGTAAGAAGAGTACATATTGTATAGAGCCCAAGTAATTGGGATAAGAGTAGGAGAATGATGATGATGATTATATGTAGTTCTCATGATACTAAAATGTATTTCTTAGTGATTTCTTTTATAAAAACGTAAAAATGGCTACACACAATAAACAAAAAATTAAAAAAGCAATTTTCTTTATATTATCTACGAATAATCGTTTTGAATCTGAAGGTAATTTTTGTCTACGAATCAGATAACCTACTCAAAAGATAAATGGAGATCCATTATGAGGTCTGGATACTCAAGTCGGTGCGGTAAAATCTTAGTTTAGTGTCTATCTATATATATAATTGAAGTTTGTAGGGAATAACTATAGACATATCAGCCAGTTTTCAATAAAATTAAACAATATTATCTACTTATTAGCAATTATAATTAAAGTTTTTTAGCTTTTATTTGTTATTTATATTACCAGTTGGATTCCAAATGATCTTATTCTATTTGTTTTTTCTATCAAGAAAAGTAATGCTCCTAGTTTAACTTGATACTAATACTAACGATGCAGCGGTTATTAGTGTAGCAGTTCCAGTAAAATGCAGTAACAATAACCATCAATCATTGTTGTTGCTGTTTGCATGACAACTGCTGTCATAACATTTTTATATAGACTTAATATTGATATTATTACTATGGTCATAGAACAACGAGAGTGTTTAGATAAAAGAATATTAATAAATAGGTTATGTATTCCACACAAATGAAGCTGTTGGAACTTTTAATATCATTATACGCATTATACGTATACACAAATACTTATGATAAAATTTATTATCATAACCCTGTTCTTTATCTCAATTATTTCGAGTTGACGCAATATATACTGTTCTTACATCATATATAGCAAAAGTTATTAGCTATAGTTTTATGACTGACCGCCTAGCTGACATCAACGTTGTTGACCCAACGAAATCATATGGATTTAACTCTAGTCGAGACTTTTGACGGGAATTTGAAAACGTCATGTGGTGCTCTTGTATTATATTCTATATCTTAGTGTTTTAACGTGTTATATTAGATAATTTTGATGGCATTTTATGTAATGTGATGCGTGGAACTACTGGGATGTCGTGAATATCATATATAATATAATATATAATATACTATATACTATAATAATAATATAATAAATATTATAAAACTGAAGAGTTTGTTTGTTTGTTTGAACGCGCTAATCTCAGGAACTACCGGTCCGATTTGAAAAATTCTTTCAGTGTTAAATAGCTTAAAATTTTAAATTTTTTTTTAATTAATATTGAGGAAGGCTATAGGCTATATATCATCACGCTAAGACTAATAGGAGCAAAGCAACAGTGAAGAATGTTTCAAAATCGGGTTTTTGTTTCCTTTTGAGAGCTTCCGCTGCGTAAACGGTTAAAGTTGAGTGAAAATTATGTACTATATAATTGTTCCCCTTTCAAAGTTCTAAATAAAAGTCCGCGAGAGCATATGTCTATCTTTTAAGATTGGCTCACTATAACCTTTTTTATACTTATCAAATTTATTTTAAAATAATATGATATTTTCGAAGGTGTTTTTATAAACATAATATTAATCCTTATCCAAATAAATAAGTTATTCATCACAAGTATTTAATTTAAAACAAAATTACCCTTTACATTATTTGATTTCAATGAATATCTTAGGAAATATCGCAGTTTAAAAATAACATCGCAGCAAAATAATAATCAAGTACTGAGCGCGTATTTATGGTAAAAATACTGGGTCCTATAATCTTATATTAAAAAAAACTCAAACTAATGTTATTTCATAGTACTTCTGCACACACTACATTTTTAGTTTTGTTTTCTTCTCATGACCTTCCGTCGGCTTTACACATCCTAAATAATAATAATGAGTATAGGACGTATTAGTGCCTGCCCTCATGTATGGCAGTGAAAGTTAGATTTGAAGACATTTGGAAGACATGAAAGTAGAATAAATGCCGTAGAGCTGACAGCTCTTCGTAACGTGTGTCTCGTAAGTATGAAAGATAAAATTAGGTATAATGTTATAAAAGAGCGCTGGTATGCTGGACCAAATTGGAGATTTGTTCACGAGAGGTCATCATCATCATCATTCTCCTACTCTTGGGGTCCATACAATAAGTACTCTTCATTCATAGTACATATTGTAAAAGTTATAGGCAATAGTTTTATGACCGGCCGCCTGCCAGACGTCAACCCTCCTTGGGAATATAATTGTTCATTAAACGGCATCAGATGGAGTTGGCCCAGGTCGTTTTAAGGCTCTTAGTTGTCTTTTACGACATCCACGAGCAAAGTGAGGATTGGTAGTAGGTATTCGTAGCCGCTACCACACAGCGAGGTCATACGCATTAAAAGTATGCGTAATCGAAAATAGGCGTAAGTGTATGTCAAATCAAATCAAATCAAATCAAATCATTTATTATGCATAAGCCCTAAAAGGGCACTTACATATTGTCAATATTACATTTTATTTTTTTAAATTAATCTACCACCGGATCGGAAAGCCGCCACAAACTGAGAAGATCCGGCAAGAAACTCAGTGGGCTCGTCATTTTTTTTTTAAATTGTATGTTTTTCTAATATTATTAGATACATGTTTAATCCCCATTAGCTCCAGTGAGATGCCCTTCGAGTAAAGATTTATTTTTTAAAAGTTAAATACACCATTAACAAAAAACACAAAAAAGAACAGAAATGGTTGGACCAGATTCCACAAGCGGCACTCGATCACGAGTTAACTACTAAAGCAGCCATCACGCCCCTCAACCACATTCGAGGGAAGGGAGAGACCCGCTCACGTAGCTACCGCAGGCAGAGACCTTTTTAGTGAGCATGACCACACCAAGATCTATAAATTACAATCAAATCGCTCAATTAAATCAATAAATAACTCGTTAGGCAAAACACGCTACACTGTACAATTTGTGACAATGATAAATATACAGAGTTCAGACGACAGTGAGGATCAGCACTAAAACAACGTAAAAGTTAAAATTATATAAAGTAATTGCTGAGAGAGGAGCAACTCATAACCATTCCGTATTATCATTTAGATAATCCGAAATGTTGTAATATCCTTTTTTACAAAGTCTAGTTTTGATAGCCTTTTTAAACTTATTTATGGGCATATCTCGGATATCTTTAGGTAGTTTATTGTAAAAGCGTATACATTGCCCCATGAAAGACCTACTAATTTTTTGTAGGCGAGTATGATGTATAACTAGATTATCCTTATTCCTAGTATTCACGTGATGAATGTCACTATATTTATCAAATTTATCAATGTTTTTTTTTACATATAATATGTTTTCAAATATAAATTGTGATACAACAGTTAGAATGTTTATTTCCCTAAATTTTTCGCGCAGTGATGCTCTTGGGCCTAAATTATAAATCGCGCGGACAGCCCGTTTTTGGAGAACAAAGATATTAATCAAATCTGCAGAGCATCCCCAGAGTAGTATGCCATAAGACATAAGACTGTGGAAGTAAGCGAAATAAACAATTCTAGCCGTTTCAATATCGGTTAACATTCGAATTTTTTTTACCGCATGAGCCGCTGAGCTTAGCCTACTTGACAATTTCTCAATATGAGGGCCCCAATGGAGTTTAGCATCAATAGTAATACCTAAGAATGTAGTGGACTCCACAATTTCTAGGGCCACACCATTCATTTGAACATTGGTTTCCACTAGTCTCACATTAGGTGTGGTAAATTTAATACATTTGGTTTTCTTTTCATTAAGAACCAAGTTATTTGTACTGAACCAATGAACAACATTTGACAGAGCATTGTTCACATCGTCATAATTAAGCATTTGTCTTTTAATTTTGAACAATAAAGAGGTATCATCTGCGAACAACACTATGTTTTGGTTATCCCCTATATAATAAGGTAAGTCATTAATATATACAAGGAACAGAAATGGCCCCAGAATAGATCCTTGTGGAACGCCCATTCTTGCAACAGAACCAGGTGATCGTACACCATTAACATCGACCTTCTGAATTCTGTTGCCTAAATACGATGTTAAAAGTTCGAGAGCCTTATTTCTGATCCCATAATGGTATAATTTCTTGATGAGAGTTTCGTGGTGTACGCAATCAAACGCCTTGGATAAATCGCAAAATATACCCAAAGCATCATGCGATTCCTCCCAAGCTCCAAAGATATTTTTTAATAATTCCACACCCGCATCAGTAGTAGAGCAATTCTTAGTGAATCCAAATTGATTTTTGTGAAAGATATTATGTCTATTAAAATGATTTAACATTTGACTAAGCATCAGTTTTTCAAAAACTTTACTAAGTGTAGGCAGTATGGAAATCGGTCGATAATTATTAAGATCTGACATACTACCCGCTTTAAACAAAGGAATCACTCTACTAATTTTCATGAGATCAGGAAATACGCCCCGAGCAACACAACCATTAAACACAGATGCCAGATGGGGGGCAATAATATCAATTATAGAACTAACTGCCTTTACAGACAAGCCCCACAGATCTGCCGTCTTCTTAACATTAAGATTTTTAAAAGAATTTATGATATCATTCATACTGACATCTAAAAATTTAAAGGTTGTGTCGCATTTCAAAATACACTGTTTCAGGAGTGATTCAGCTAGAATAGGAGACGACATCAACGATTTAGTTGTTAATAAAGGTATATTACTGAAATAATTCTCAAATTCGCTTGCTACTTCACTGTTTCCACATATAATTTTATCACCTATTATTAAATTGAAGTCCTTCTTCCGCACAGCCTTCCTACCAGTTTCACTGTTTATCACATTCCAAGTCATTTTTATTATGTCACTGGATTGTTTAATTTTATTTTTCAGATAAATTGCTTTAGCAGAGGAACAGGCACGTTTGAATATTTTGGAATATTTTTTTACATATTCCAAAAACACTGGATTATGGTTATAAGATTTTTGGGCATAAAGATCATATAACCTTCGTCTACTCTTGTAGATACCACAAGTTGCCCATTCATTAAAACCAGCAGGTACTCCAATTGTTACTGTTTTAGGTTTAAATATGTTACTAAACTCATCATCAATGATGTGAAATAGTGACGTATACAATTCATTGGGGTTGTCATGAAAAGGCAATAGTGGTACTTTCATACTCAAATTATATTTAAAGTGCTCTAAGCGGCTGACATTCATAGGAACAAAGGTAATGCTCTCTCGTGGAATCCTATTAGTTCTAGGAAGTACAACAAGCTGTCCGCAATGATCTGATTCTAATGTGTTTATAATAGTATTACTAATCAGTTTAGCATTTATAAAAATATTATCTATACAAGTTGCACTTCCAGCAGTTATCCTAGTAGGTTCCAAGAAAGCATTATATAAGTTATAAGAATACATTAAATTTTTAAATTTTTGTGTTGTATTATTATTATCTAATAAGTTAATATTAAAATCCCCACAAATAGCAATTGTTTTATTTGAGGCCGAGGTTATGAATAAGACATCTTCCATTAATCTCTCAAATTCTTCATATGGGGAACATGGGGGTCTGTATACGCATACAACTATGAACTGCTCAGACTCAACACAAGCAATTTCAATAACACGTTCAACAGACAACTTTACAATATCTTTTCTTTCCTTAGTTTTAATTAATTTGTTTGAAATTATCAAAGAGCCACCTCGTATCATGTTGGTTCTGTTGAACGAGCTAATAACCTGGTGATTGGGAAAATTGAACATTAATTGGTTACTTTTAAGCCAGTGTTCAGTAATGCAGAGAAAATCTATCTGGCAACCATTCAAAAATAATTCAATCTCCAAATCCTTACCTAACATTCCTTGAATATTTTGATGTACCAGGTTGATTGAATTATATGTATTCTTAAGGCTATTTTTAAAGCAAGAGGAATTCTCTATTGTCTTATTGTGTAATTTAAATGAATGTCATTATTTCCACAATTGGAAATGTTATAATTTAAATTAGTAATGTCAATATTACATTGCTCAATAAAAGCAACTTTTTTAGCCAAATTCTTGGCTGATGTAAAAAAAAAATAAGATAGCGAATCAGCTATCAGGTCCTTAAAATACTTTGAAAGATAACAACTATCTTTTGTCATAAAATATTTCTTATTAACATAACTGTTAATGTCAATAATATGCATTTTATTTTCTAAAATATAATTTGTTTTTGTTTTAATATTATGTAATGTCAAATTTAAACTATAGATGTATGTATGTATGTATCTATAAAAAGTATAATAATAATAATAATAAAACCTCCGGGCCAGTCGTTACCTCACCATGAGGCTAACGCAAAACTCGGAGGAACATTATATGGCTCCTTAAGTTCTTTTGATATAAAAAAAAATGTATCACAAGATTTACAGGAAAGCCAATAAACCGCAGGGCAGCTTGTGGCGAGCTGAATGTGAGTGGCGACACTGCGGTCCTGAATACTCCAGAGAGTCGACCAGGGACTCGTCTCCAGCTGGCCTTCATTGGCTGGCTAGAATGGAAACCGAAGAGTGCCCGAAGGACTCTCAGCTCTGGCTTGCCTTAAACAGCTGGTCAGAGAGGGGTCGCCAGAGCTATATGCTCGGGGGTGGAAGTGTCATTTTCAAGGGCATAATTACGGGGAAACCAAGGGTCTGTTTATCGCAGACTCAATGGTGAAACCGGCGCCGCACCGCTCGACACCCCTAGCCACTTACACCAATGTTGCCCTCTGTTGCCCGTATGACTAGTGTGTCTGTGGCGACTATTTAGGGGGCCCATTCAGTGAGTTGGCGAGTCACCGTCTGCCACCGTTCATCTCTTAACATGGGTTTGAAGGCAGACGACAGTTTATAATTTCATAGATATAAGATGAACCAGTCCACTAAGCACCCACTCTCATATTCATATATTAGATACCATCATCACACAATAGTTTTACACTTAGTGCTGGCATTCCACGTATGTTATGTGCAGACGTGGAATGTCATCGGTAGGTGTCCCATCCCAATATTTAGATTAAATTTCTCTAAAGGCCTCTGCGTGTTGGATCCATATCCCCATGTAAGCCTACCAAAGGACCGGGTATCTTCCCTACGGAAGATCCCGTGCATAAATGGAGATACAATATAATAATAATAATAATTTTTATTTCGGACAAGTGACATCCATAGAAGGTTAGTAAATACAATCTTAGAAATTATGTTAGTAATATAAATACACTATTTGGTAACGAGTTTAGTGTTCGTGTGACATCGACGAACAATATCACAAAGAATGGGAGACTCGTACCTTCTAACAATTGTTGTCAGGATGGAGTTGGAACTGGCCCGCAGTCTGCTGAGCAGTGAGGCAGATTTCTGTCGTATGATGGCGTGGAAATTGTCTACGCGGGCCTGCGAATACATATCCGATGCACTGCAGAAACGAGGCAGTCCCATCAACATCCTAAAGCCATTATTATATTGGACCCGTAGGGCACTGATGGCACGCTGCATATAATTAGTCCACAGGCTGCACGTGTAGAACACTTGACAGTAGGCTTTAAAAAGTGTTATTTTCACTTGTTCGCTACAACGTGCAAACCTCCGGGCCAACATGTTACATCGAACCGCCAGCACCCTACGTTCCCTCTCAATATCAGCCTGGTCCCCAAGGTCATCAGTGACGACATGCCCTAAATATTTAAATTGATAGACCCGTTTCAATTGTTTACCATTTAATATAATCTCGGGTATTGTATCTGGACATTTGCCACCATCCGCCTTAAAGACCAGGAGCTCGCTTTTTTTGGTATTATATATTAGGCCATGAGTTTGAGCATAATGTTCACAACACCCGAGCAATTCCCTCATTGCCTTAACCGATGGGCTCAGCAGCACCATGTCGTCAGCGTAGCTGATGTTGTTGACACTTATATCGTCAATACGGCAACCGATTCTCTTGCTGCTAAGCCCATCGATCAGGTCATTTACATACAGGTTGAAAAGCTTAGGCGAAGTAATCCCGCCCTGTCTTACACCACAGTCCAACCGGTATGGCTCAGAGAGCTTATCGCCCCATCTCACCCTATTCGTTTGGTTGTAGTACCAATACTGGAATATACGCAATAGTTCTGCCGGCACTTGTCTCTCCCGAAGCTTTTTCCACATAATATCATATGATACCAGGTCAAAAGCTCGTGAGAGATCAAGAAAACAGGCATACACGGAAGTACGACGCTTGGTGTAATATTGCACAGTATGCTTAAGGCTGATAATCGCAGTCTCAGTGCCCAGGTCGTTACGGAATCCGAACTGTGCGTCGTGAAGTTTTAATAAGCTGTCTAAACGTGCGTCAAGCAGACCATCTAAAACCTTTGCGACAATCGTAGCTAATGAAATGGGGCGGTAATTACACTTATCAGCCACGTCACCTGTTCTATCTTTTAGAATGGGTACAACAATTGTTCGCATGAGATCACACGGAAGGTACGAGTGACACATACAGAGAGAATAAAACATAGCCAGTACTCTTGCCAAGTGAGGCCCAGCATGTTGCAGGTGTTCGATGCTCAAGCCGTCGTGACCCGGAGACTTACCTTTAGTCATTTTGTTAATTGTGTTTGACACTTGCTCGACTGAAAAACGAATTAAATCGGTATCACGACAGCCCTCACCATCGACCACACGCAACTGTGAGCCAAGCGGTGACTGAATTTTAAAATGGTCAACAAACATATTGGCAATGCCTTCTGGCCGATCATAGCCTCCTACACTCACAGGGAGGCCAGGCTTAACATCAAATTTTCTTGTAGCTTGCCAGAACTTTTGGAAGTTGTTAGCCTTACGGTGAGAGGCTAGAATATCGAGCTTAATTTGTTCTTGGTTGTTCTGGCACCACTTCAGTTTACTTTTAAACATTCTGCGTGTGAGACACATTTCATTATAAGCTTCACCCGCAGTTGGTTTATTATTCGCTATCCACATCTGATATTTAAGCCTGGCCTTCGCGTGGGCTTCCTTTACGTGTTTATTCCACCCAACAACACGACCACCATGCCTGTGCCCTCGAATGGTCACCTGGCTATGAACGGCAGCTTCTGCTAAAGTAGATACAATAGTGGTATACATTCCATCAAGAATCTTTCTATGTTCCACATTCGTGCAATGTGTATTACTGCATTGGTCGAGCTCTTTAGGGTACTCAATCAACTTTAATTTAGTGTTACAAACATCATAATATACATTTATTTGACTACACTGTCTCTCTCCCCAAATGACCATATTACGTGGTGGTTTATTAACCCCTAGCTTTGGTTTAATTTTACCCAATTTACACTCTATAAATATGGGAAAATGATCAGACCAAAATACATCATGAGTTATACCAACGCCAGTGACCGTCAACCAAGCAGATTGTGAGACCACACAGTGGTCTAGCCATCGTCGGCAACCGTGCGCGTCACTGACAAAGGTATAATTATCAGAATTTAATCCTAATAGTTCAAAATCTGGGCAAGTCCACTTTTGTTCAGTACAAAAATTTAAGAGTTCATTACAAAATAACTCACCAGGGTGGGCGTTAAAGTCACCAAGAATGAAAACAGATTCGACATTACCATTTTCTATTATTGCACTTATTTCACCGAGACAATCAATGAATTCCACCACATTGTCATAGGAATCAACTGGCATATACGTATAGATAAGACCCAATACTTTTACTTAAGGTTTAATGTTCCACTCTTACTAATAAAAGCGTCATGTAGGTACCTAAAACAACTTTAACGTATGTATTATTTAAAATATTTCCATCTTTTACGTAAACGAATTCGCGAGATGAAGTTAACGTTAGCCCAAAGTACCTATTCCATGCGGATGAAGTCGCGGGCGAAAGCTAGTATCATATAAAAGTGTTTTACCACATTTTCATTTTCCATCAAAATTCCAATAAGATACCATTAACAGTGTGGCCATAGCACTGTTGATGGTGACAATTTGACTTACACAATGACTGACCTGAAAGACTAAAAACGTGAAGATATTTATAACTAGTTATTGGCGAAATCTTGTAAATGCTATTTAATAAAAAAAAAAAAAAACTCTAGTCGATGTAAAATTTTAAGTCGTCTATGACACTCTCAAACAATGTAAGGGCTTGTAGTATTTGTATCACTCATTACAGAGTACAAAATAAAAAGTGTTTGGTATGCAAACTGATATATTGTTAACATATACTTCAATAGAGGTCTTTAAATTATTCTGTATGCACGACTCAATCAAGCTCTATGCATCATTCATGCACTTGTACTTATCGATGATGTAATGGTGATCATACAAATATATAATATATATTAGGGTGATTCATTTCCGCAATTTTTTTTTTCGTTGCTCATGCAAAATATTAATCTACACATAGAAAAAAACATATTCACCAAATTTGAGATCTTAATATTAAGTTTAAGTACTTGCAATTTAAATTTAAAGTTAAATTTAAAATGCATGTAAAAAAATTTTTTTTTTTTTTCAAATTTTTAATGCTTACCCGGCTTTCACAATATCGCAAATCGCGGTTTGATGGACCTTGTGGGGAATTTCACGCTCTTCAAAATAGCCTTAGAGATTTTTTGTGTAACTCGCACTGGTTCACCAGTAGGAGTCGTCAAAGTACAGTTTTTAATAAAAATATTTTTTTTTTTTAATTTTTTGAGCAAACCGCCAAAATTAGCAAGAAAAAAAGGACTGACTCATAAAATAAAAGTTATCCAACCAATATTTAATGAATTTACAGCCATTTTTATACCGGAAAATGTAAGAAATTGATAAATTGCAAGTACTTAAAATTAATATTAAGATCTCAAATTTGGTGAGAATTTCTTTTTCCATGTGTAGATTACTATTTTGCATGAGCAACAAAAAAAAAAAATTTTGCGGAAATGAATCACCCTAATATATATAATACTTTATTTATAAATTATCATTTATACATATACCTATACATACATATCATTACGCCATATCCCTTGCAGGGTAGGCAGAAAGAACAGAGTGCCAGAAAACGCTATCCTTGCATACTTCACTCGCTTCCTCAACATTCATAATCTCTCTTCATACACGCTCGCTGGTTTCGGAGACTCTTGATTCCACCTTCCTTCAGTACGTGACCAATCTGGTCTAGATAGGTGGGTCTCGGTCTCCCCCGGTACCTACATCCTAATAATCATTTATTCATTCATTAATTGATGAATTAATGAAAAAACCTATTGCATAATGTACAAAAGAGGAAAAATCAAAATAAAACCCTATACTTTGTGACTCTGCCTTTAACTGCCTGTTTTATATAACCAATGTAATAAAAAAGATCAATTGCCCTGCCAGAGTTTAAGATGCTCGATCCTAGCAGTGGGGCGTAGGTAAACCAGCTGAAAAGATGATTATTGACCATATATTGTCTATATCAGCATTTTATCTCAGAATTATGTAGTTTAAATACTATACGAGTCATCATCATCATTCTCCTACTCTTATCCCAATTACTTGGGGTCGATACAAAATGTAGGTACTCTTCGTTCATAGTACCTACATATTTTAAATGTTATTGGCAATAGTTTTATGACCGGCAACCTGCTTGACATCAACCCTCCTTGGGAATATAATTGTTGATCATCTTTTACGACATCCACGAGCAAATTAAGGGTTGGTAGTATCCCTAGCCGCTACCACATAGCTTAGTTTAAATACTATACGAGTATATGTCTATATATGTATTCCGTGTGGTGACGGAGTAAGAATACAATTCACCACCCCCTATCTTACCCGTGGGTGATCGTACGAGACGACTAAGGGATATAAAACGCATATAACATCTATGCGAGAGAAGGAAAACTCGAACCAAAACCCTATACCAACACGTCTGATCAGCGTGGTATAGTAGGTCAATTACCCTTCCATTATGAAGGAGGCCCGAGCCCAACAGTGGGACATATATGGGATGAGATGATGATGATGTCTTCTAAGTTTATACTTAGCCTAAAAGAAAAAAGACCTTCCTAAAAGACGTGATCGATTTCGATGAATTTTTATATATGTTTAGATAGATTCAACAATATTTGATATAAAACTACTTTTACGGATTCTATCGACAAATACAAGCGATAGAATCCGTAATAGTAGTTTAATTTCAAATGTGTAATACTCATTTAAATATTAGAAATCATTAGATTCAAGAATAGTTTAGTTCAACAATTGGACTCAAACTGTACAGCTACTATCACTTTCAAGGAATTTTATTTTTGAAGTAAAAACTTGTATAATGGCTATAGAAGTTTTTGGATGAGGAGTATATTCTTGTAAGTCGTCATCGACATGGTCAAGTGCCGTGTGCTAGCACTATGGCTATAAAACGTAGATATAATAACCTCAAAATAGGATTTCATTGAAGAGGAGAAGGCATGCGTAACTAACCGAACATATTGTAAACCTTCACAGAACAGTTAAAAAAAACAAATACTTTCCATAGCCAACTAATATTCTTTCGTCTATAAAAAAACAAGACTTAGATCTAATGTAAATTAATCTACCACATACAAAGAGCAGTCCAGAATATCTAATGCGGTTCGCAAAGAAAGCAGTAAATTACCATGCGTTTTGTGCCCCAATCTACATGACTGGCGGCGCTTATATTTACCCAATAAGCTTGGATAACATTGGTATGTATTGCTTCTGAATCAAACCAACTGATTATGTGCATACGTGATATGAGAAAGAACGGATTTATTAATAATTCTACCATTTTAGTAGGTTTTTGTTCGTTCATGTAATAAATGGCAAGATATAATGTTAACCAATGAATAAAGAAAATAATAGATTAATTAATCAAAAGATGATTTGCTTGCTCATAATATCGATTCCTTGCCGGTTTTTATACGCCTACCTAAATTTTAGGTAATATTTAAATATTAGATTTAAATACTTTTAGGAGTATTTAAATATTATTTAATGACACGAAGCCTCAATTAATCATTGATGCTTTTTGCCTATGAATTACCTCAGTTGTTACCTAAATGTTTAGGTATAGTTGATGAAAGCAGGTACCTTACCTTTATTAACCTTAGACTTAAAATTCTCTTTTATATTTTCATCTTCTATTACACAATATGCTGTAAGCATTTCACTTTTAACTAAACCTTAATAATGCATGTTGAATGAGATCTGCTGGGAAAAGTCGCTTACTAGTTTCTTAAAAATAGAAAAATAGTAACAAGTAGAAAACCTTAATTTCTACTTACCGTTCTAGGACGTAGTTATAAAATTATCTAACTTCTAAGTATCTAACATTGTACTTCAGTATTTTCATTGCTTTCAAATAATATTTGCTTTACCTCTCAAATAGTAAATACTTTTTTTCAATATCATCATCATCATCATCACATCCCATATATGTCCCACTGTTGGGCTCGGGCCTCCTCCGTAATGGGAGGGAAATTAACCTACTATACCACGCTGGTCAGACGTGTTAGTATAGGTTTCAGTTTCGAGTTTTCCTTCTCTTGGATAGATGTTATATGCGTTCAACCTTAGTCGTCTAGGGTGGTGAATTATATTCTTACTCCGTCACCACACGGATAACTTTCAACATATAGGTATAACATAAGATCTATATAGATTTTATTTTATACGAATAATATTTTTGACATAAAACCTGTTTACACGTATACCATAATAATAAACATTGTCATAAACTTTTGCATTAGCATGTACATACATCCGTAATATAATAAACAAAGGTTTTCTGTAAACAAGATCAACGGTATGGCAAGTTGTAAACGATTTTCATTAATACTATGTGATTTTATATAACAGTTATACACAGTATATAAAACATATTATAAATATTATGTTTTTCAATTTATAGTCTACTAGCTTCTGCCCGCGGCTTCGCTCACGTAAAAGGTTACTTTCCTAAAGTTTTTCATCCCCTATTTTTATATTACCCCTTAAGGGTATTTTTTTACAAAATGTTAATGGCATATTTATTTATATCTAATCAATAGCCTAAAAATAAGTTTTAAGCTTCTGGCTTTAAAAATGACGATACTTCCTTACAACTTTTCATCCCCTTTATAACCCTTTTTTGAATTAAAAAGTAGTAGTATTTTATCAGGCTCTAGACAATCTGTGTACGAAATTTCATTTAGATCGGTTCAGTAGTTTTGGCGTGAAAGAGCGACAGACAGACAGAGTTACTTTCGCATTTACAATATTAGTAAGGATGGTATGACTATATATATAATATAGTTTAGAGTATAATATTCTAGGAATAACATGAAAATTTCCATCTTAAACCAAACCGTATACAATGTATACATAATATAGTCGGGTAAACAAATACCTTTCAAATCCATACTTTTACGCAAGATAAAAATAATGAAATATGAACTACGAGTCCAAGATAAACACACCCCCTTAGGAAAAGAATCCCATCCATCAACAAAGAAAATAGCGATCCAACGTGCCTCAGACAAATGATTGACAGCGAACGAAAAAAACGAATAAAAAAAAGAAGAAAGAAAAAAAGAAATGATTCCTTATTCAAATTTTCACGGCGTTCGATTTTTTCTTTGTCGCAACGTTCCTTTTGTTTCCATTTGTAATTTGTCGGTTTGTTCTTTCGTTGTAAAAACTGCGTTTTGTTCGAGCGTGAATGTCTTTTGGTAAGTTTTTCTCATATATATATATTGGTTTATTATATATATTACGTTTTGTTATTCGTATTGCGAAGTAATTTTAGAAGCTTGCAATTTTATTTAAATGTTAAATATACGAAGAAGGCATTATTACAATGTAAATATCTACAATAAAAGTAAAAAATATTAACGCGTATATCCCCACGAACTATTTTTCGTGTGTAGATGGAATAAGAATACAATTCAATCTTACCAGTGGGTGTCATGAAAGACGACTAAGGAATCATTCATTCTCCTACTCTTATCTCAATTGCTTGGGGTCGATATAATATGTACTCTTCTTTCATAGCACATATTGTAAAAGTTATTGGCAATAGTTTTATGACCGGCCGCCTGCCAGACGTCAACACTCTTTGGGAATGTAATTGTTGACCAAACGGCATCAAATGGAGTTGGCCCAAGTTGTAAGGCGTCTTTTTTACGACATTCATGAGCAAAGTAAGGGTTGGTAGTATTCGTGGCCGCTACCACACAGCTATCTACAAAGGTCTTTATCTCTACACATTCTTTATCTACAATGGGAAATAATTTGCCTTAGGTACTGATTAAAATATACTAGACGTATACACAAAAGTAGTACAGGTATAATCTAAATTAGCCTTTCTTCACCAGGGATGTTATAATGATATCTCAGTAATGCTATGCGCTTGTGTGGTTTTTTTTTTCGGAGTTTATGGTTTGGTTACTTAGACCTTTAAGTCAAATCTTTGTTTATAAATTATTATTCATTTAATGTCATCTTCCGTCAGTAAGTCAAATCGTCGCCTTCAATAGTGCTATGGCCACACTGGTAAAGGTATCTTTTGGGAATTTCAGTGGAAAACGAAAACGTATGTAAAATACTGTTATATCATATTTACTACACCTCAATATTTCCTGCGCATCAGATTACATAAAATCTCATTAAAATTACTTAATATAACACGTTAAAACACTAAGATATTGAATATAATAGAAAAGCACCACATAACACTTTTTCTTTTCATTTAAAATTCGCTTGTTGGGGGTAACGGAGTAAGAATACAACTCACCACCATCTATCTTGAATCCTTGACCGTGGATGTCGTAAAATACTACCAAGGGGTTATAATATATGCATATAACATCTATACAAGAGGAGGAAAAAAAAAATGATATCTTATATAAACCCGTCTGTCATGGGCCTTTTTAAACGTAAAATCTCGGTACATACATACATACATATCATCACGCCATATCCCTTGCAGGGTAGGCAGAGAGAACAGAGTGCCAGAGAACTCTATCTCTGCATACTTCACTCGCTCGGTATTATATATAAAGACTATTATGAATATTTTGCTCTATGATAATGAGGTAAGAATGCAATTTACTACCCCCTTTCATACCCGTAGGTGTCGTACAAGACGCATCGACGAGAGAAGAACCCGCAATGGTATACCGCCGGGCGGGCCTCCGAAGACAAAGATCGGGTACCGGTAGCCCGCTCATACGGCGAAGAGAGGTGCTTGCAGGGTGGGTCCATGGGATTGCGCGCCGCCTCTTTTGTCGCCCCGGATCGATTTGTCGGGGCGCGACCACATCCATGGTCCACCATGCAAAGGAAGAAAAAAAACAAAGGTATCGTACAAGACAACTAAGACATATGCTACGCAATTAATATCTATTACAAAGAAAGAAAACTGGAAATAATCTTATACCAACTCGTCTATCCAGGTCAATTTCAGCTTTGGGACATATAGGAGCTGAGATGATGTTACGATTACAACCTTTAGATAACTGTAAGACAATGGGGTTTATCATATGTCTCCATTTTGATTGTGACAAAAAAGTCATTATACATTTGTATTAGATTCTTGACCAATCCATCATCATTATCATCACTTTGCTCTTCTCCCAATTATTTGGGGTTGACACAATAAGTATCCGTCCTGTTCCATAGTACATATTGTAAAAGTTATTGGCAATAGTTTTAATGATCAGCCGCCTGTCTGATGTCAACCTTCATTAGGAATGTAATTGTTGACTAACACGATATTAGGTGAAGTTGTTCCAGATAGATAGGAAGTTCTTAGTCATCTTTTACAATATCCACGAGTAAAGTAAGCGTTGGTAGTATTCGTAGCCGCTAGCCGCTACCACACAGCAAAGGGCAAGGCCGATGGATGTCGGCGCGGCGTCCGCCCTTTCCTGGCTTATGCCGAATGTGGGTGGACCGAGCGCTACGTGCCGACAGCTGTACGCGGGGGTCGTCCAGTCGATGGCCCTGTATGGCGCACCAGTGTGGGCGGGGTCCCTGATCGTCCGACTCAGGGCTCTTCTGTGGCGACCACAGAGGGCCATGGCGGTCAGGGCCGTACGCGGGTACCGCATGGTGGCGACGGAGGCAGCGTGCCTGCTGGCTGGGAGTCCCCCGTTGAACCTGGAGGCGGAAATGCTCGCCGATTTGTATCGCCTTGTGTCGGGGCTGCGCGCGGAGGGCGGTGTGGTCTCTTTGAGGGAACTCACCACCTGGCGCGTCGACGCCCGCCTACATGTCATTGCCCGTTTGGCAGTCCGCCTGGGGAGGCCACGGTTCGGTGTGCGGACCATAGAGGCTTTCCGGCCGGTGCTGATGCAGTAGTTGGAACGGCGGCACGGGGTGCTCTCCTTCCGACTGGTGCAGGTTTTGACGGGTCATGGATGCTTCGCCAAATACCTGCACAAGGTCGTCAGGAGGGAGAGTACACCGTCCTGCCACCACTGCGATTGCGACGAAGACACGGCGCAACATACGCTCGAGGTTTGTGCCGCTTGGGCAGAGCAGCGTCGTGAACTCGTTGCAATCATCGGTGCCGACCTGACGCTGCCGACCATCGCCAGGACGATGCTCGACAGCGTCAGGAACTGGGACGCGGTCGCAACCTTCTGCGAGGCAGGAGTCTCGCGAGCCATCGCCGGTGACTGGGGCGGCGCAGGCGCGATTACCTGCGCCTGATGCCGCCCTAACCGAGGCTGCGGGTGGCTGGATCGGGGAATTAGTCCGTCACCTGCCGAGAGGCAGACCGCGTGAGGAAAGGCCGACATCCTACTCGAGGGGGGGACGTCGGTCGTGGAGAGGGTACTCCTCGGGGGTATTCCGTCGGGCCGACCACTGACGTCAAGTCACTCTGCTCCGGTGGTCGGCCCAACGACGAAGGCGACGTCACGGGTGGGTTACAGGTGTGCGTGCTTACGCCCCTCTGTCACCCCGGACGGAGTGGTGCGAGGAGTACCCCAACCCAAAAAAAAAAAAAAAAGGCCGATGGATGATGGATTAATATTCAGACTAATAGACATGATTTATTTATTTTTGATGTTTATGCGAGTATTACACATATGAAATAAAATTATTTTTATTGATATTATCGTGTTTGTATTTGATTTGTAATTTAACGATATTAAAAAGAAGTTTTAGCGTTCATGATCATCATCATCATTATCATAATCTCAGTTCATATATGTCCCACTGTTGTGCTCGAGCCTCCTCCATAATGGAAGGGAAATTGACCTTACTATGTCATACAGGTCAGACGTGTTGATATAGGGTTTTGTTTCGAGATTTTCATCTCTTGTATAGATGTTATATGCGTTTTATATCCCATAGTCGTCTCTTATGATCACCCATGGGTAAGATAAGGGGTCGTGAATTATATTCTTCCTCTGTCACCACACGAATGGTCACGTTAGAACTGAAGTGACTTACGTCCAACAAGTCATCATTACTATATGGATTTATCTACCCGCTACAGTATTAATTATTAAATTTTGACCCACATTTTTACATACATACATATCATCACGCCATATCCCTTGCAGGGTAGGCAGAGAAAACAGAGTGCCAGAGAACTCTATCTCTGCATACTTCACTCGCTTCCTCAACATTCATAATTCTCTTCATACACGCTCGCCGGTTTCGGAGACTCTTGACTCCACCTTCCTTCAGTACATGACCGATCTGGTCATGTACTGAAGGAAGGTGGAGTCAAGAGTAAAGTAAAAGTAAAGTAAAGTAAAAGTACCCACATTTTTAATGCAATTTAAGTAATTTCTAGAAGAATAAGGAATTAATATTCAATTAAAATATTCCGTGGCGTGACGGAGTAAGAATATAATTCACCACCCTCTATCTTACCCGTGGGTGATCGTAAGAGACGACTATAACGCATGTAACTATGCAGGAGAAGGTAAACTCGAAACAAAACCCTTTACCAACACATCTGACTAGCGCGGTATAGTCAATTTCCCTCTCATTACGGAGGAGGCTAGAGCCCAACATAGTGGGACATATATGAGCTGAGATGATGATAATTATATCCCACTGCTGGGCTCTAGCCTCCTTCAAAAATTAGAAATATTAAATGGCTGACTAGATGGGTTGATCAGTTGATTGGTATAAGATTGAGTCTGCCTACATATATCTTAGCCATCTTTTACAAAAACGACAGGAAATAGATAGAATAGTCAATTGTATTGTTGAGACTAAATGAGAAAAATAATACACAATTAAATAATAAAACAATAATGTCTAAAACACGTCGTTACAAACACAATATATATGTATATGAATCTCTAATCAAGGACCCGTATCGACCGTAAACATCAGCTGTTGCTCTGAAAACGTTCTCAATTTAAACCGCGTGACCTTGTAAAAGCGTTAATTCACCCCATCCCCAACGTAATTTGCGCTTACCGTAAAACTGATTACGCGTACAACAGCAGACAATTCCGTCTCTTTCCATGTGCTGTTGTCTCTTTTACTCCCATTCATGGAACGTTTAATTATACTGCCTTCGGATGGCTTTATGCGATAGTGAAAGCGGAAAGTTTGATTGGACTTTCCAGGGAAAGCGTCGGCACAATGTTGTTTTGCTTTTTGTTTTGCATTGTTGATAGCGCTTCGTACGCTGAACTTTTGTACGACTTATAAAAGATAAACAAAAATAGTATACAGGTTAAAAAATATTATTATGAATATTTATACATTTTTTATTAAACTTCGATCTAAAATAAACAAGGACATTTTTTTTTGGGGTGGGCTACGGTCGACGCACTCCTCGCACCACTCCATCCGGGGTGACAGAGGGGCGTAAACACGCACACCCGTAACCCACCCGTGACGTCGCCTTTGTCGTTGGGCCGACCACCAGAGCAGAGTGACTTGACGTCAGTGGTCGGCCCGACGGAATACCCCTGAGGAGTACCCTCTCCTCGACCGACGTCCCCCCCTCGGGTAGGATGTCGGTCTTTCCTCACGCGGTCGGCCTCTCGGCGGGTGACGGTCTAATTCCCCGATCCATTCACCCGCGGCCTCGGCTAGGGCAGCATCAGGCGCAGGTAAACAAGGACATTAAAAGAAAGACATATTTATTGACAGTTAAGAATGATAACAACAAATACTTGAATATTTTCATTCTATTCTAAATTTGAATTTAAATATAAAAAAAAGCAAAAGTATTGCATAAAGCCAGTCTTTTACTTATGGCCATTTCTTTCGTCTGCCGACTTTTTTAAATACGGCGAGCGCCCGGGGCTCTCAAATACTCATTTGTACCCCTCCTTGTCTTCCGGATCCGGTTTAATTTTAAACGACGAATGTTGAGTAGGTCCGGGTATTGAATGTAATGAATGAGTGAATGGGGCAAATTAGGCAAACGAGCTCCTACGCGTTGGAATTGTGTCACTTGTTGAATGAGTGAACGATGAATTAGGTGTTAATGCTTGTTCTTTTAAATGTTGTTTATAATTTGTTTGTTTCATGTATTATGATTCAATTAAAAAAATATAACATTTCTACATTTCATTTTCGAATCACAGGTATTTTAAAATAGGTATGGTACAAAAATCAATAGAAAAATACTGGGCAAGCAAGAAAACTGAAAACATATTATAAATTAAAAATGTTATAAGTAAAGGCCTTATTTATAGTATAAATAAGTAATACTAAATATAGAATCGTATATATTACGGTGTAGTGCCGGCTAATAATTATAACAACGCATACATTTCTCGTTGGTGTCAAATAGTGTTGCCCATATGCAAGAACAAGACATGCTGCAAGAGTCTCGCAGTGCTCCTTTAGATAGCATTTTACGACTCCTTTGGCAAAGGAAGTGTTATCAATACTTTGTATTAACAATTAATACCAATACACGGGGTAATAAATTGATGTTATTTTAAACAGTCTAATAATAGATAGATGTGATTATAGGCCTCCCTTCCAATAAAGTAGATATACCTAATTATATTTAGAAAGTTGTACAGTTAGATGAATGGAATTTCATTAATTTTGTTGAATTTTTCATTTCTATGGCATATTATGCTTAAAACAAATGACTCTGTGATGTGTTATTCTAACAGCGAGAGTTACAAGACTTGCGTAAGTCTTGCTGCAAGTCTTGAGCATCACTAGTCATAAAAAAGGACTAACAGCTACTGACTTGAACTAACTCCATCTAATGCCATCCGGTCAACAATTACATTCCCAATTGTCGTCAAATGGTCGGCCAGTATTAAAACTATTTACAATATGAACGATGGGAGAAGAGCACTTATTGGTTAATAGGAACTTTTGACAGCACGATGAATGTCGATGGTCTACCGAGACCTTTTAAAGTTTATTGTACGCCTCATACGCGAAGCGTTGAGGTCTTGCTCTACTCTCGATATATGAAAATCAAGCACTTTTCAAATCTAAAAATGATTGTATTTTCTCACATTGCACTTATAGGATAATATTATCATACATATGTCAAGAAAAATCATTCGTTTAAACGTCTTTGATATTTTTAAAAAGCAATTATTTTGTTAAAAGTAAGAAAATAGTTGATTCAAAAAAATACAAGGCGGAGGAGGACGTCGGATAAAATATTTTGGATCTGGCAGGATCGCGACCATAAAAATTAATGTTTCAAAATACGTAATTATTTTTTAAAAGCTTCATAATCGCAACGCGCTTTTTCCTTTCGAAAATGGTTGGTAATTCTTTGTCGTTTAATTGCAATTAATAAAAAGCCAAACTACTTAGTCATTAGTGTATATATACTTTATAAAAATTGGTTTCGTTTACATTTTTTTGTTCGTCCATTCGGACAGGCAAAGGAAACAAATCCCATACAGCCTATTGTAAACGAACAGCTTTAGCACTACGTCGATAATGGCACCAAATTTCAAAAGTATTTATTTTCTTTCATTTTTATTTATAGCATTGACTAATAAGTAAATGATAAATAATATAAAAATTACGAGGCGTGCACTTTTGGATTTTTCAAATTATTTGTTTATATTACTTATAAATATAAAGTCTATAAAATTAAGTTATAATTCCCATGTAATATTATTAAAACTAATTTGTTTAAAGAAATTCACATTAATATCATTTTGATTACAACCATAGAGTCATACAAAAATTTAAAATGCCAACAATAACAGAGCTACTTTACAAGCAATATCATAAAACGCTATACGTTTCATTGGTCACAGCCATTAGTCGATGCTTTTGCACAATATTTTCGTCTGCGATACGAGTTCTGTTATAATACGAGGTTAATACGGTAACTTATATAAACAAAATGAAATATTCAATTTCTTAATTGGTTCTATATACTTAGTGTTTATTTACGTATTTTTCTAGCTTTGCCCATGACTTAGTCTGATGATGATAAAAAAAAAACTTATGACAGAGGCAAACAAATAATCTTGTGCAGAGTTTTCAAGGCATCTATGTATTAATTCTACAAACTCTATTCCTTTTTATATTTTATTTTAGTTATATAAAAAGATTAACATACGTATGTCATTGAAAATTAATTAAAAACGTTACAGCAGAATTTAATTCCCCACTTTACACCCTTAGAGGATGAACAGATATGGAGTGGAAAAGAAGGAAACCCGACTTGGCTGAATGAGCTCTAAGAGGCAAATATTTTTGTGTACGAATGAATACTTCGAGAATATCTTTACCGAACCCAGGAATCGAACTCAACATTATATAATAATAATATACTTTTCATGCATCATCAACATATCTATTTTTATCGCAATTACTGGAGTTGACACAATATGTACTCGTATATATTCAAAAGTTATTTCCGATAGTTTTATGACCGGCCAATTGCCTGACGTCAAGCTTCCTTGGGTTGAATGTAGGTACATAATTATTGACCAAACGGAATCAAATGAAGTTCACGCACAACGATATTAATCCTTCAATCGTTTTCTATGACATCCACGAGCAAAGTAAGAGTTGATAGTATTCGTAGCCATACAGCAATACATTTCAAGCATAAAGAAATAAAAAAATATTCAAAATAAATAGAAGCGAATATAAGCATGACTGTGAACTGCAAAAGGAACAATTTGCAGAAATATGTATTGTACGAATACGTTTAATATCAAGCAATATGACGTTGAAAGTTATTAGACTATGCTTATATTAAATATGACTATTTGAGAATTATTTCTCGTATATATCTACTTCTTGGAATATTAAATTATGACTACGAAATAGAATGGTATTATTTGCTATTAGTTAACTTTTGAAGTTTTTCTAACTTCTTTATCTTATAGACGTCTGTTGACATAGGCCTCCCCGCAGTTGAGTATCATGCTAGATAGGCCAACTTTAGCAGGCGACTTGGCGATCGCCAAATTCAAATTCATTTATGCAAGAGCACTTACATATTATGTAATGTAATTAATACAATAAACTGCCAGCGTAACGGAACGTAACCGCTACGTTCCGTTAGAATCGCATCGTTAGAAGATCTGACAAGAAACTCAGCTGGTTTGTCTATTACTTTTTTTTTACTGACAATTTTTTTTTTTATAAAATTATATACAATTTTAATAAGAATTATCTCCAATGTCCTTCGAACCACGATATACTTCCAAATTCAGATAAAATGTCAGTAGCAGATGTTATTTGCGGCACCCAATCAAGAGTGAACTATTAGAGCAGCCATTATTTCCTTCAAACACTGTGATTATTTGGACCGTGATTACTTTATTTTTTTGGTTTTTCTAGAACAGCACTCCACACCAAGGTAATAATCCTTGTATTGTAGAAGACTTTATAAATATATAATTAACGAACACAAGTTACACTCAGACACAGAACAACAATTTATTCGCAGTAAGTATTACCCTGCTTGGGAATCGAACCCATTGACACGGCAGGTTGGTATTTCAACCACAATGCTATCTGAGCAGTCAACTAGTTCTATACCTCTGAAGAAAATTATTTATGTGTATGGAGACAGAGTAACATGTTGTTATCATGAACTCTTTCTTTCGCGTGGGCTACGTAAAAGTTCTATATTGACTTTAGACTTAGTAGAAATAGAAATCATAAAATAAAACCCTATATGAAACCTATGCTTGGCAGGCTAATATTCTTCATTCAGAGCACAGATTCATCAGTGAGACATATATGGGTCGAATAGAAAAAGATAATAATTCAAAAATAATATATCAATGATATAAATAAATGTATCTCTAGAAACGGTTACAGAAGACACGTTTTATTATGTTTTCTCTTAGATCGTTATAAAACAAAATAACTCAAAGGCACCGCATGACAAGACACGGCTCAGTCACAGTTGCCGGCTGAGAAAAAAAAATATATACATACAAATAATCTAAAGAAACACGTCGTATACCCTTCGGGTATTCCAGAAAATTGGTCCCTCCAAAGAATATATATTTTGAATTTTTATTATGTACTATTTTCTATTCCGGCTCCCAAGGTAACCCTTCCTACAAAGGGGCTTCGCGGAGACATTCTATAGATGAGGGTGGGTGCCCCCACCTCCCTTTTGGGGCAGAAAGCCTCCCTGTCCCATCTCGTTTTACTGTGAAGGATTTACCAAGTAGCATGTGTATTATATCCGCGTATAAATGTACATATATGTTATGTTTGAATTATTCCTGTATGTCGCCTTAATAAGGATATTGTTTGCTTACAAAGGTTCCGTCGGATTATTATGTGTCTGTTTGAAAGATTTAACATTTTACATGATATTGGATGGGTCAAACTGATACTCAGTGAAATTGATAATAGATATTTTTCAATAGTTATATTTCTTTTAAAAATATTTCTTTTTTTATTTTGATATATTTACTATAATACTAAGTTTAATATTTGGTACGCCATTTTGAAGTTTAATTTATTTTTTAAAGACAAATAGGTAAGTTTTTATTTCAATATTGACTGCACAGATGGCGTTATGATCAAGATCACCGACCTACCATGCCAACTTTGTGGGTTCGATTCCTATACAGATGAGAGCTGAGTCTGGGTGTAATTTGTGTTCTGCTGTGAACAAATTACGTTTATTAAAGTTGCCAAGTAAGAATATACCACCATCACTTCAATACTCGATAGAAACATAAATAAAGACAACACGAGGAGTAATCGAGGCCAGACTCAGAATATAGTTTTACAGTGCAGTACAGTTTAGTGTAATTTATTGCATCTTTCATTCAATACAATTTTATCAGTGTAAAAGATTTTATTTTTCAATAAGGACCCACAGAGTACCATCCTAACGGTCCGTTATTGTATTAAACAAATAATTAATGTTTTCTTAAATAAACTAAAAATCTATAAAGACATAGGATACAGTAATTTACGCAATAAATTCTCGATGCAAAGTATAAGCAAAGGACTTTCAGTTTTGTTTTAAACATAAAACATTAAATACAGAAATGGTAGAAGAAACTAAGATGATCGTTTGGGCGAGTAATGTGACTTCTATACCCATGTAGGACAAATATCTGTATTTACATACATACATACCATCACGCCATGTCCCTTGCAGGGTAGGCAGAGAGAACAGAGTGCCAGAGAACTCGATCCTTGCATACTTCACTCGCTTCCTCAACATTCATAATTCTCTTCATACACGCTCGCCGGTTTCGGAGACTCTTGACTCCACCTTCCCTTAGTACATGACCGATCTGGTCTAGGTAGTTAAGTCTCGGTCTCCACCGGTACCTACATCCTTTCACTTTCGCATTGTATATCTTCTTAACCAGACGTTCGTTCGGCATTCTTTCCACATGTCCGAACCATCGGAGCATTCCCTTTCGCATCTTTACACCAATACTCTTTTTGATACCTACTCGCTTTCTTACGTCGTCGTTACGAATGCGATCGATCAGCCTAACTCCACAGATTTTCCGTAGAGATCGCATTTCGACCGCATTAATTTTACTTTCATACTCTTTTCTGCATAGCCAACTCTCGCTTCCATACAGTAATGTTGGGACAAGCACTGCGTTATGTATTGCTACACGTGCCCTCTGGCTCAGGTGGTGGCTACCGAGAAGTTGCCCCAACACTCCGTTCACTCTATTTCCCGCATTCACTCTTCGCTCTATATCAGTGGTGTACCTTCCATCTCGGCTAAATCCACATCCAAGATATACAAATTCATCCACTTGCTACTCTTACATCTGTTCTGGCTTCATCTCTTTCAAAGACCATTATTTTGGTTTTGCTTACATTCACGCGTAGACCCATTTTCTTACAATCTTCTGTCATTGTGTATTTAAAACTATAATATTCATTACATAGGTCTAAATTCGTAATTTGTAAGAGGTTAATTATATTTTAACACAATGCAAAACTTTGTATAAAGACTAATCAGGAATTTCATATCCTGATATTAATAATTACTCGTATTTCTCTATTTACAGAATTACATTTATAATTACAGACATACAAATAGAGTATTGGTGTAAAGATGCGAAAGGGAATGCTCCGATGGTTCGGACATGTGGAAAGAATGCCGAACGAACGTCTGGTTAAGAAGATATCTTCTCATATACAATGCGAAAGTGGAAGGATGCAGGGACCGGGGGTGACTGAGATTAACCTACCTACACCAGATTGGTCACGTACTGAAGGAAGGTGGAGTCAAGAGTCTCCGAAACCGGCGAGCGTGTATGAAGAGAATTATAAATGATGAGGAAGCGAGTGAAGTATGCAAGGATAGAGTTCTCTGGCACTCTGTTCTCTCTGCCTACCCTGCAAGGGATATGGCGTGATGATATGTATGTATGTGTATGTACATTTATAATTAGTAGATATTCTTATGTTATGGCCAATACTACTGACTCTTATGTTACTCGTGGATGTCGTCAAAGACGACTGAGATCTGTATATTGACCTGGGCCATTTCCATACAATACCTGGCCAACAATTACAGACCCAAGAAGCGTTGACGTCAGACAGGCAGCCGGTCATAAAACTATTACTTAAACTTTCCAATATGTACAATGGAAGAAGTTAGATATTGCGTGAACCTCAAATAATTGGGATGAAAGCAGGTGGTAGAACCACACTTGGGCAGTTTTCTGTCTACAGCCGCGGGCCGGTCCGTCCGGGGTAGTACTCTCGCAGAAGATCGACGTCTGAGTAATGGCAATGTGTCATTACTCAGACGTTCTTGCTTCGTTCTGTGAGCGAGAGAGCCGGCAGCCCAAGTGGGTGTGTTTGGGGATTGTATTGGTAGGCAGCGGCCCTAAAGGTCCATGGGCGGCAGTAGCACTTACCATCAGGTGCTGCTTGATTATTTGCCACCAAAAGTAATAAAAAAAAAGGTGACTAAGGAATAAATAGAAAAATATTTAATGAATATTCCACTTATTTTATTTTCAATTACTTAGAGTCTTACTATATGTGCCCTCCTCCCGCAGTACTCCTATAACTGGCCATCTGATCGATGTCAACCCTTAATATTCTAAACTTTAAAACTCGTATAACAATCGAATTCTCCCTTTTAGCGCATATATGCCCACTATTAGTCTACTATAAGAAAATGACAGCAGTTTAACATAGGACTTGTAGTTTTCCTTTCTGCTTACTCGTCTTTTATATGCGGATCTATGAACATCTATGTGCTTGACTGCACAGATGGCGCAGTGGTTAGGATATTACCCTATCTTGCCAATGTCGTGAGTTAATTCCACGTTTGTAAATTCCTCTATAATACAAGAATTATTTCTTTAGTGCGGAGTACTGTTTTTAAAGAAAATATATAAGAGAAGAAAACCTCGATATAAAACCCTATACTATTCCATCTCACCTGACTTGGCTGTGTGGTAGCGGCTACGAATACTACCAATCCTTACTTTGCTCATGGATATCGTAGGAGATGACTAAGAGCTGTATATCGACCTAGGCTATCTCCATCTGATGCCGTTTGGTCAACAATTACATTCCCAAAGAGGTTTGACGTCTGGCAGGCGGCCGATCATAAAACTATTGCCAATAACTTTTACAATATATACCTACTATGAAAGAAGAGTATATATTGTATCAACCCCAAGTAATTGGGATAAGAATAGGAGAATGATGACTAATCCATCTGAACAACGTGGAATTGTAAATCAATCCCTTTTATTGTGGAAGAGGCTTGAGCCCAGCAGTGGGTCATATATGAGCTCAGATGGTCTCTTTGGGAAATGATGGAGTAAGCGCGATTTTTTTGGCTGGCTATGGTCGGGATACACGGCGTACGTTCCAGCCGAGACGATGGAAGGGCAGCGGGTGGCCCCGTAAAGGTTACGTGGCCACCCGGTTAGGTTACTTCCTTATTTATTATTCATCACCATTGGACTGGCCATTGGTACCAAATCTTGGACATCCGTGACCAGCCCGGCAAGTATACGGGGCTAAGCGTCGACTATATTCAGGATTACTACAGGCTTAAAACCACACGCTGTTTCTATCTCTTAATTATAACGAAGTTATGGGACCTTATTCAAGCGTCAGACATGCCAGGTAGGCCTTTATGCTATTTTAGTGCTAATCCTTATATAACTAAGCTATCATGTACACAGTGGAAGGATGTAGGTACCGAGGGAGACCGAAACTCACCTACCTAGACCAGATTGGTCACGTACTGAAGGAAGGTGGAGTCAAGGGTCGAAACCGGCGAGCGTGTATGAAGAGAATTATGAATGTTGAGGAAGCGAGTGAAGTATGCAAGGATAGAGTTCTCTGGCACTCTGTTCTCTCTGTCTACCCTGCAAGGGATATGACGTGATGATATGTATGTATGTATCATGTACAGAGACGTAGAAAATAAATCCAAAGACCCATTCACTTTGCTATAGCTATAGTATACGACAGTAACATACAGATAATATCTTAAGACAATCTATATGACACAATTATCATCATCATCTAAGCTCATATATGTCCCACTGTTGGACTCGAGCCTACTCCATAATGGAAGGAAAATTAACCTACTATAACACAGTGGTTAGACGTTTTGGTTAATGCGTTTTGTTTTGAGTTTTCCTTCTCTATCTATATAGATGTTATATGCGTTTTATATCCCTGAGTGGTCTCTCGCGATTATTCATAAGATGGAATTGGTAAGATAGGGGGTGGTGAATTGTAGGTATTCTTACTCCGTCACCACACGGAAAATACGTCACAATATCCATGACTAATTGTATATATCATTCAGCGTAATATTGACGTTTAATCGACTTAAGTGTTACCTAAAACTTGGAATATCATTAGTAATAACGAGTATAAGCATAATGATTCTTGAAGGAATATATTTCAAATGTCTTGAAAATGTTAGCGTATCATATATTAGTAAATAAATAAATAAACATTTTTTCTTCTAACAAATTATATTCAGCCCATCAAATCGACATCAATTTTTACTTATTCCATATAAAATAGAATAAGGAAACTGTGGTCTGATTGAACATCCCTGGCGTGTCAGGTGAGGAATCAAAAAAAGAAAATTCCATTTTCTGAGACGAAAAATCCATCCAATACAATATATCACACGGTTCTAAGCCCGTTAGGAATAGAAAGAGATGAATGTATATAGTATACGTTAGAGCGAATGAGATGGAATTGAATGTCCCTGCGAAATGGAACGTAAGAAGATTGAATAGAAGTCACACTAGTATACGTTACCTTTACTCACACTAATGCGAATATACTGTATGATGTTAAGGCCAAGTTTCTCTTTAAATTATGAAGGTTTTAGTTTAGTTTTTATTGAGAGGATATTATTACAATAAGATTATGGAATATAAGATGTCACAGTACAGACAAAAGAAATAAATCTATTATTAGGCGGGACTATGTGAAAGAAGACGCATGATTCGATCTAAACTTAAAACGTAAATAGATACTACAATTATGAAAGTTGTATAGTGACGGCCACAAATCCTATTAAATTTATATAACTCGTGGATGTCTTAAAAGACCACTAAGAGCCTTATGATAAACAATTATATTCCCAAAGAGGGTTTACGTTAGGCAGGAGGTTGGTCATAAAACTATTACCAAAACTTTTGCAATATTCACGATGGAAGAAAAGTACATACAGTATTGCATTAACCCTAAGTATTTGGAATAACAGCAGGACCCTTGATGAGGATAATGAATTATGAAAGATTGTGCTTGTGTCTGTCTGAGAATATAAATCTTGCAATGTAACAACTAAATTAATTTGTATATAATTTGAATTATAAGTATTTTGACTTTTCTCCAAAAACCTAAATATTCCTTTTCTTCTTCAGTATATAACATCGAACTTTTAAGCACAGATTACCTCTATAATGGAAGAAAAATTGTATGTATATACCATACGTCATATAGTTATCCATTAATAATGCGCAAGAAAAGATGAAACTTCAGTGTCTCAAATTATTATAATTTTAGTATTGGTTAGTTGTTACTTCTATATCATTATATAATCATAGGTATGATAGTATGATAAACTAGAATTAACTTATAACTGGCTAAGCTTGACTGATTTGGGTGTTGCGCTAGAAAGTTAAATTATTCATACTTATTTAAGCACAGAAAAAAATATTATCTAATTTACTAGTAAATCTCAATACACCAAATCTAACTCTCTTTTTTTTAATATATTTTATATATTTCGTTATAATAATTTAATACTGACGATATTAACAAAAAATTGAGTATACATAATTCAAACACCATATTTTTAATCCCAACGGATCCTATGGCAATATACAAATTAATTAATAATCTTAAGAATACTAATTCTGTTGGTGTAGATGAGATTGGCAATAAGTTTATTAAACTCTGCGCCAAATTTATATGTGGACCTTTAAGTTATATTTTTAATATGTCACTTCAGGAGGGTACATTTCCAGGGAGTCTTAAGTATTCCATAGTAAGACCTTTATATAAAAAAGGAAATGTCACAGAAATGACTAATTATCATCCAGTTACTATGCTACCGGTTCTATCAAAAATCTTCGAAAAAGTAGTGTTGAACAGACTGTATAATTTCGTTTCAAATAAAGGTATACTCAAACAAGAACAATTTGGTTTTCGAAAAAACAGCAATAACTCATTAGCGTGTTTTAATACTATTAAGCAAATTACTGAAGCTATCAATGAACGAGTACCAGTAACTGCTGTATTTCTCGATATGAGCAAAGCCTTCAATTTCGTAGATCACAAACTACTTCTGTTTAAATTAGAAAAGTACGGTATTCGAGGAGTGGCTAATGATTGGATAAGAAGTTATTTAAAGGATCGTTACCAGTGCGTTAAATTATCCAAAACACAAAATAACATAAAAGTTATAAGTAGGTCTGATTTCAAAATCAACAGATTTGGCGTTCCACAGGGCAGTGTGCTGGGGCCATTTTTGTTCTTGATGTATACCAACGACCTTCCAAATATAACTCACCATAAAACTATTTTATTTGCGGATGACACTACACTAATTGTTAAATGTGAAAATAAAACAACATTTGAAAATGATATAAACTTAACGATTCATAAGACAATCAACTGGTTAGCTAATAATAATATAAAAGTCAATGTAAGCAAAACTCACATTATACAATTTCAAAACTATAAAAGCCAACCAATTGACTTAAATATCAATTACAACAACAAACAAGTAGAGGTAGTAAACGAGACAAAATTTTTGGTATTAATGCTTGATAAACACAGTAACTGGAAGGCTCACGTTGAATACGTTTGCAACAAACTCGACCGTTTTGTTTTCGCTCTCCATCGGTTGCGACAAACTGTCTCATCGGAAGGCGCTCTAACTGCATGCCATGGATACGTTTCTTCTGTGCTCTCATATGGTATAGTGCTATGGCATGTACATTAGGGAACTTTGTGTTTTTGTAAAACTATTTCCACAATATTTTCAATTACATTCGGCAGTTATAACTAGAAACTCCAGAAATAAATATAAACTTCATCGGCCTAGGTGGCGACTGTATATTTATGAGAATAATGTCTACATAAAGGCTATAGACATATAAAACACACTACCAAATACATTTAAGGAATTACCTTCAGCTTTATTTAAACGAAAATTAAAATTGTGGCTAATAGAAAAAAGTTTTTATTACTTAAATGAATATATGACACATACGGCAATAATGAACTAATGAATAATTTCTATAATTGAATAATGTTAAAAATAATCAATCAATGACACTGACAGATTTTTATTATTGACCGTTCAAAATATTTTTACCCTGACATTTATTATAATAATTATTTCAATTTATTTAATTTCGTTTCTATTTATTATTATATTTTTTTTTTTGACATTATTTGATTAACCCGAAGAAATTTAAATTTAGAATCAACTTAGTTATAAGGTTAATATTTACACACCATTATTATGATAGAGTGTAACGGCCGGGTAATTGCCGGGTAATTGTGATTGTGTAATTGCCGGGTGGGCCACTGAAGAAAAAGACCGCGTACCAGTGACCCACCCGCACGGCGTCGAGAGGTATATTGCAGGGCGGGTCTACGGGGTCTTGCGCCGCTTTTCCTGTCGCCCCGGACGGAATAGCGGGGTTTGACGTACCGTAGCCCGCTGCCAAAAAAAAAAAATGAGTGTAACGGCACTGTACAAGTTTATTGACCACCAAGGTGTAACCACACTTCTAATAAATAAATGAATTTGAATTTAACTAAAAATCATACATAAATATACTATTCATATTCACGTATTAAACTGAATGATAAAACTTGAGTTACCTTAATAGCTTAATAAGTTTTTTAATTATAATTTAATTACGTGGCACGTGTAGCAATACATAACGCAGTACTTGTCCCAACATTACTATATGGAAGCGAGAGTTGGGTATGCAGAAAAGAGCATGAAAGTAAAATTAATGCGGTCGAAATGTGATATCTACAGAAAATCTGTGGAGTTAAGCTGACCGACCGCATTCGTAACGACGACGTAAGAGAGCGAGTAGGTATGAAAGAGAGTATTGGTGTAAAGATGCGAAAGGAAATGCTCCGATGGTTCGGACATGTGGAAAGAATGCCGAATGAACGTCTGGTTAAAAAGATATACAATGCGAAAGTGGAAGGTACCGGGGGAGACCGAGACTAACTTACCTAGACCAGATTAGTCACGTACTGAAGGAAGGTGGAGTCAAGAGTCTCCGAAACCGGCGAGCGTGTATAAAGAGAATTATGAATCTTGAGGAAGCGAGTGAAGTATGGAAGTATAGAGTTCTCTGGCACTCTGTTCTCTTTGCCTACCCTGGAGATATGGCGTGATGATAAGTATGTATGTTAATCTAATTTCTTTTACGCTTGATTTCTGTGTGGTGACGGAGCAGGAACTCCTATCTTGATCGTGGGTATCATAAAAGACGACTAAGGAATATAATATGTATGCAAGAGTTGGAAAACTCGAATTAAAATCTCATATCAACTTCTTTGACCAGCTTAGTATTCAACGTCAGTTTCCTCTTATTGTAAAGAATACTCGAGCCCAGCAAGCTATGTGGTAGTGGCTATGAATACTACCAACCCTTACTTTCTTCGTGGATGTCGTAAAAGACGACTAAGAGCCTTATAACGACCTGGGTCAACTCTATGTGATGCCGTTTGTTCAACAATTATATTCCCAAGGAAGAGGGTTGACGTCTGGCAGGCGGCCGGTCATAAAACTATTGCCAATAACTTTTACAATATGTACTATAAAAGAAGAGTACATATTGTATCGACCCCAAGTAATTAGGATAAGAGTAGGAGAATGATGACTCAAGCCCAGCAGTGAGATATATGATCTTAGGGGATGATGATTTCCCCGTGGTGACAGAGTACAATACGTCATTACCACTTTACTTTCTGGTGGAAACGTAAGAACCGGCTAAGTGTCACCATAAAAATGGACAGAAGTATGAACTTTTGACGGGCACTTGAAAATATTATGTCACCCTCATGAATTATATTCATTACTTCAGTGTTATAGATTTATATTGTATAATTTTACTAGTATTGTATATAACATAATACAGGGAAAGTGGTAAAGTGTAATAAATGTGATATAATAGTGGTTTACGTGTATATCTATGTTTTATCAAAACTTTCCCCGTAATTTGACAACGGAGTAAGAATACAATTTACCACCCCTTATACGACTTACGATACCAATGGGACAAAAAAGAGATAATTCTTATACAAATAATATTTATACAAAAGAGGAACTTTAAACAAAACCCTATATTGACCCTTCTGACCAGCCTGGTATAGTTCTTTTTTAATTTTTTTTTTTATTGCTAATGGTGGCAAACGGTCTGCAGCACACCTGATGGGAAATATTACTGCCGCCCATTTACCTTTGCAATACCAAGGGTATAGCTAGGCCGCTGCCTACCTATACAAACCCCAAACCCACCTGTTGGGCAGTTGGGCTGCCGGCTCTCCCACTCACCGAACGAAGCGCAATAGCGCGTTGCAATTACTCACATGTCGATCTTCTGCGAGAGTTTGGTACTACCCCGGACGGACCGGCCCGTGGCTGTAGACAGAGAACTGTCAACAGCGTGGTACTTTTTTTTTTGTTTGTTTGCTGTGGGCTATGGATGCATCTCGCCCCGCCAAATCGGTCCAGGGTGACGGAAGAGGCGGCGCGTGACCTCATAGACCCACCATGTAAACTCTTCTCTTCGCCTTGCGAGCGGGCCCCCGGTACCCGATCTTTGTCATCGTTGGCCCGCCCGGTGGTAGGAGGTTCGAGCCTAGCATAGAGTCTTTATATGAACGGTATTGAAGACGATAATACTATTTATAAATAATTAAAATATATTCTAGTTCTCAGTATATACTTATTCCAGTGGGACATAGGCCTCCCCTACATGAGAGAAATTAACCTACTATATGCAAGTTGGTATAGGATTTTATTTCAAGTGTCCCCTTTGCCTATATTTCTTAACAAATTTTTATGAAATCCACGTGAAATGAGTGATTGATTTGAATGAATGATGATGGTTATATCATTACTCTATCAACACACGAAAAACGAACTGGACATTTTGGACTTTTGGCGGGAATCTAAAACGTCATGTGGTGCTCTTGTATTATATTCGATATTTTAGTGTTTTAACGTGTTATATTAGATAATTTTGATGGCATTTTATGTAATGTGATGTACGGAAATACTGGGATGTAGTGAATATCATATAAAAGTGCTTTACAACGTTTTCGTTTTCCATCAAAATTCCCACAAGATACCATTAACAATGTGGCCATAGCACTGTTGATGGCGACAATTTGACTTACTGATGGACAATGACTAATCTGAAGACACTAAAAACTTGAAGATAATTATAACTCGACACTGGCAACAATGGCTCATTTAAGTAGCTGATTGCCAATACATAAAAAGAAGAACTGGACATTTTTAATAGTACTACACTTTGTAATTGAAAAGATAATTAATAAGTCTTAATCCTATTTAATAATAGTGTAAATTACAAACACCTTTCTTTATCATTGTAAAAGGTAACTATGAGAGTAAAGGAATATTACTACAGGAAAGAAAGAAACTGGGAATAAATGACATTCGTATGAAAAACAGAAGTGATGTATTATATTCTTACTCCATCCATATGGAGAAATCCGGATTATGTAAAGAGTTAAAGGATTATGTATATGAAAAATCACATAACATTCCACATGTTAACAAATTTATTTACCTCTCCAAATCCACTTTAGACATGAATTTCAAATCAAATCCTTTTAATATTCCCTCGCAATACATGTTTAGTTATAAACCACATACATGCCATGGCCGGTAATAGCTTTTATGTACGACTTGCACGGAACGGAACCTAGCTGTTAAACGTTAGCGTTCAAGTGTTCGCTTTGTTTGTGTACCGTTTAGAACGATGGGAGAGTCGAGTGGCAAACAAATAACACTAAGTCAAATATGCAAAAAATCTATTTGGATTTGAAATAAAACTAATACTAAAAGGTAATATTCGCGTAAACATCGGCAATTTAAAAAAAAAAATGGTCTATTTACAATTATAATCTGATTATTTCTGTCTCTAAAAATCATTCTATTATCCCAATGAGTTGAGATGGACACAGTATGTCTTCTTTCGAAATAAAGCCTTTTTTGAATCGGTTACTTTTTCCATGCTAAGCGTGGTTATAGTAACAGAGTTACATATAGAAGATTTCCTATACCAATATTATTACAAATTGCGTTCAAAAGAACCAGTTACAATAAAGATTTAAAAAAAAACATTACAAATACATTATTAACAATTACATTCTCAAGAAGGATTCACAATACGTAGGCGGCTGGTTTTAAAACCATTGTCAAAATTATTACAACTTGGTTGCGATAAACTATTTTGTATTTGAATCAATAACTTTTTTAGGGGCTGGCTGTGATCTGAAAATACTCTGTCTAAACCATCTGAGGTCGTGGAAGGAACGGTGTGGAACCACATAACATAATATTTTGGCGAACCTCAGTAACGATTCCTTGTCTTTGACGGCTCGTCCGGTGGGCTACTCTGTACCATATCCTGTGGACGCTGTAGCTGTCTAATAAATCTACTTTCTCCTACAAGTAAGTGTACTGGATAATTTAAACGGTCCTTAATATAGTGCTGTCGTGTCGTAGCTACATTTGCTGCGTATGAATCGTGAGCGTTCATGTGATATGTAAATTGGTCGTATAATACTTAATGTATTGTGCGTCCGCCGAGATTTGTGGCTTCGTATGCTAAGCGGTTGTATTCATTAGCCATTACATGTTTAATGTAGTATAAAGAATATTTCTATGTATATGTTTTGCTTGGAAATATTATTTTGTATTTTAGTTTCTCTTAAAATTATAAGTAACGGAATATGCAAGACTTATTAGGCATTTTCTAACCAAATAGATAGGTATGTTGAGATTTCATATTTTTTTTGGATATCATCTGAAGAAATACTCTTATTCATCATTCTCCTACTCTTATCCGAATTATTTCAGTGAACGCAACTAGTCGTCCATATTGCAAAAGTTATTAGCAATAGTTTTATGACCGGCAGTCTGTCTGACGTCAACCATCTTTAGGTATGTAATTGTTAAACAAACCGCATCAGTTAGAGTTGGCTTAGCTTGATATAAAGTTCTTAGTCGTCTTTTACAACATCCACGAGCAAAGTTAGGATTGGTAGTATTCGTAGCTGCTACTACACATCAAAAAGAAATAATCCCTGTAATATCATTACAAACATCGTTAACAGACTATATATATCCAGACTCAGGACAATAATTTGCGAACGACACAAAGTCATGTCCTGTGTAGGTATTAAACGTGGCATAATATGTCGGTATATCAACCATTTCATCATCTGTACAGTCAATTATATGACTTTGAAATTACGTATACTCAATACAACCCTTCTTTTATATCTAAACACATATATTTTAGAATTGGAATTCAAAAACATTATTCCGATATCTATTGGGTGTTTCTCAAAATACATGTCCTAGTATCTCCGATCGTCTGGACAGGACATCCGAATGTTCGATTCCCCCTAAATGAGGGGTAGTACTTAGATCTGGCAACATTTTTGTGTGAATCTAATCTTATTGTGTAGAGTGGGAAGGGGGATTAGAATGTTGGTTGATGAATCATATCTGGATTATTCATTCTAGAAGTATCTTTAAAAAAATAAATAATATATTTTTCCTAGTTTCGATGTTAGACACATAAGCTGCTCCAGTAATGGTAAATGGTGGGTATTGTTTATGGACCTTTATAATACGAAATGCATAGTTAGGTGGTTGCTTACCACAAGGTGCGGTTTGAGCTCCGGTTCTCTCGCTTAACGAACGAAGCACAGTAGCAAATTGTTAAAAAAAACTCTAAATTACTATGTGGATTTTATTTCTAACTTGTCAAATGTTGTATCAGCATGTTACTACTGAGGAGATTTTCAATCCGAGCCCTGCTTCGAGCGATGAAAACGTTGTAATTTCCATATTTGAAATCAAACTATTTTTAGGGATTTTGTCGCGTCTGTATTTGATTTTAATTTCCCGACGTTCTAAACACTTTATAGAGTTCGTGGTTATAGGAAAACTATGGGTGAATGATTTCATATTGAAAAAAATATATTATTTATGATCAATTATTATTAAACATTAAATTTAGGCTAATTATTATATTATAGCAATTTACATGTTTAAAAAAATAAAAAGCATATTAAGCTACCACCGGATCGAAGCGCGCCCTCACTGAGAAAGATTCAGCGAGAAAACTCAGAGGGCATATAAATACTAATTGAATAGTTTCCTTAATATCAATTCTTAATAATTTTATAGAAAAAATCTATTTGCAGCAAATTTGAAATTGTATGTATGGTTAAAGATTTTAGGTTCGGCTTTTATTGCATGTATCTTGCAATTCTTCGGGGTGCACCTCATGAATTGGATAAAACTCATCACTCTCCTTCCTTCTCTTATCTCAATCCCTTGGGGCCGACGCAATATATACTCGTATGTATTTTAAAAGTTATTGGCAATATTTTTATGACCGGCCACCTGCCTGACGTTAAACTTCCTTGAGGATGTAATTGTTGACCAAACGGCATAAGGTTCATCGATATAAATCTCTTAATCGTCTTTTATGATATCCACAAGCAAAGTAAAGGTTGGTAGTATTCGTAGCTACTACCAAATAGTACGAAAACTGTGATGCAATATAAATATTACATAAGATGGCTTTACTTTCGTGAAATAAGTATTTATTTTAATTTAATTATTTATCGAATATAACATCACAGTAATGACTAGAATTATTATTAGTAACAAAATAAATAAGATGGAGTCAAGAGTCTCCGAAACCGGCGAGCGTGTATGAAGAGAATTATGAATGTTGAGGAAGCGAGTGAAGTATGCAAGGATAGAGTTCTCTGGCACTCTGTTCTCTCTGCCTACCCTGCAAGGGATATGGCGTGATGATATGTATGTATGTATGTAACAAAATAAATGCAATAAGATATATAAAAATGCTGTGACAATTTATAATTAATTATAAGTTGTCCCAGCCTTTTTATATCTCTAACAACTAAAGACATTTCTGCTTAATATTTTTGTTCCGTATCGCATCCAGGTTCGCTATTAAAGAAATGCTTTACCAAGTTAATGCCACATAAAACAGCACCATTCAGCTTAAATTCAACGTTTACTTTTACCATGTATATTAGTCACCTCATCGTCAGATGATGAGGAACTAATAATTATAATGGCATAGTCTTGGACTGTGTTCTATTCGTGATTGTCCTTCATCCTTTTGCACTATCATTATTGCAACGTACTAATCCAACGGGTTATATCGATTACACCAGTCCTAATACATACATCATTCTTCAATCTATATTGTAGAGAAACCCGGAACAACTTTAACTTTATAATATTTGCCCTATGAGCCCAAAAAATCAAACAAATAAAAAAAAATATGATAATATTTATAATTATTTTATATAAATTCATACTCATTTTCATGTATAATATATGATCATAATAAGTTGCTCAGTTACACGTATCTGTTACATCAAATAATAAAAAAAAGCAACACTAAATTATACATTACAAGCTGAATTGAATAGATTTTAATATCATTTTAATTTAGTGTTAAGAGTTGAATATTAAAAACGCAAAAAAATATGGAATCATATTCACCTCAAGCGTAACGTTAGTTAAATATAACCATGGTTTAATATTGCTATAGTTTTTGTTACGTTCAACAACAAAAAGTATGATTTAATGCATATTTAAAACGTAGAAATAACGATTACATACATACATATCATCACGCCATATCCCTTGCAAGGTAGGCAGAGAGAACAGAGTGCCAGAGAACTCTATCCTTGCATACTTCACTCGCTTCCTCAACATTCATAATTGTCTTCATACACGCTCGCCGGTTTCGGAGACTCTTGACTCCACCTTCCTTCAGTACGTTACTAATCTGGTCTAGGTAGGTTAGTCTCGGTCTACCCCGGTCGATACATCCTTCCACTTTCACATTGTATATCTTCTTAACGAGACGTTTGTTCGGCATTCTTTCCACATGTCCATACCATTTATATTTACCATTTTTTAGGTAGTTGGCCGCTATTTTACGTACAACACTTGTATTGTGTGATCGGCAGTTGGCCTCCTTTTGCGTTTGACAACACTGTTGTGTCACCAAACGGCATAGTATTAAGTACGCTGCTGCGGTCATAGCCCTAGAAACGCTGCTGGTTCAAACAAAAGAAAATGGATTTCAGGGTTTCCTGTGAAGTAGATAATAGACCTACATTTTCTTAAAAAAATCTGGCTTTATCGTGGAACGCTGGGCTTCATTTCTCACTATTAAGATTTTCTATTAAGAATATTTTTTTTTGTTTCAGCACCCTTTATATTACCCGTAGGTGCCGTAAAGTATTCCGTAAAGATTTCCGTGTGGTGACAGAGTAAGAATACAATGCACCACCCCCTATCTTATCCGTAGGTGATCGTACGAGACGACTACGGGATATAAAAAGTATAAAAACGTATATAACATCTATGCAAGAGAAGAAAAACTCGAAACAAAACCCTATACCAACACGTCTGACCAGCGTAGTATAGTAGGTCAATTACCCTCCCATTGTAGAAGAGGCCCGAGTCATACATATCTGGGCTGAGATGATAATAATGAGCTGAAAAGGTATTCAGATAACATCTATGAAGATTAAGGAAAACTCGAAATAAAATTATATACTGACCATACTTTCACTCCTATTGTGGAGGAGACTCGATCTCAGCAGTGGAACATGTATTGCTGAAATTATGTTGATGAAGAAATTCATTGCAAAAACTTAATAACTGTTAACCAGGACGTAACATACTAAGAATATAATAAATCACCAGTTATTCATTACCTAGTCATAATGATTCAAGGGTAGCTGAATAGATTTGTTAGTTTTTTTATACTAGTAAATTGTCTTACCATGTGGTGACGGAGTAGGAATAAAATTCACCACCCCTTATCTTAACCGTGGGTGATCGTAAAAGACGACTAAGGGATATAAAATGCATATAACATATAGATGTTGATGATGCGAGAGAAGGAAAACTCGAAACAAAACCAACATGTTTGACCAGCGTGTTATAGTACGTTAATTGCGCTCCCATTATGGAGGAGGCTCGAACCCAACAGTGGGACGTGTATGAGCTGAGATGATGATGATGAGGATGAGTAAATTGTCATAATATAATAATTAACATAAGTTTAATGTTTAATAAAAACTGATCATAAACAATATACCTAACTATATTTTTTTTTAAATATAATATTTTTTTTTTATATTGGCAATGAATTTGTATTAAAAATGTGGGTCAAATTTTAGTGACTAGTAGGTACTGTAGCGAGTAAGTATAAATTTCTGTAATAACCGTGAGTTATTGGACGTGAGACACATCTGTGCTCCCGTGACCATAATGTGTACGAAAAATCGGCAAATTAAAAATCAAACACAAACGCGATAGAATCCGTAAAAGTAGTTTTATTTAAATGGCGAGGCATATGATTATTCTAATATATTTTTCTACTCTCACTATAGAAGATTAAACAATATTTTACATCGCTAACTTTAATAAGTAAATGGCAACACTGTAGTTGCCAAAATCGTAAGTTGTCGGAATTGTTCGGCAGCTTTCGTAATATTATCTACTAGATCATTTGGACGTGTTTACGATTTGGCACGAAACACTCCTGTCTGAGAGCCGAAGTATTATAAAAATCACTAATATATATGATCAACTATAAGTTATATTTCAATTTGGTAATGGAATATTAAGGGATACCATATAATATACCATATAAGCAAAAATTCTTTACAACATAGAGTAAACGATAAAACATTCGTTGAAAGTCATTTAATAACTGTTGTTTTATAGTAATGATTTTCGAAGTTTACTTTAGAAATTAAAAAGAATTAAAAAAATAAACTGTTAGGTAGCGGCTGTGAAATGGCTGATGAAATGGATGGAGCGGCGGCACGGGGTCCTCACCTTCCGACTGGTGCAGGTGTTGACGGGGCACGGGTGCTTCGGGAAATACCTGCACACGGTCGTGTACAGAGAGTGGACTCCGGGCTGCCATCATTGCAGTAGTGGCGAGGACACGGCGCAACATACGCTCGAGGAATGCTCGGGCTGGGACGGGCAGCGCCGTGACCTCGTCGCTATTATCGGTGCCGACCTGGCGCTGCCGGCTGTCGCGAGGGCGATGGTCGACAGCGTCAGGAATTGGGACGCGGTCGCCGCCTTCTGCGAGGCTGTCATCTCGCGGAAGGAGGCGGCGGAACGAGTCAGGGAGGACTCCCGCGACCCGGGCCGCCGCCAGCGGCCGGGGCGGCGCAGGCGCGAATACCTGCGCCTGATGCCGCCCTAACCCAGGCCTCGGGTGATCGGACCGGGGAATTGTCCGGTCACCCGACGCGAGGCCACCGCGTGAGGGCGACGCCCCGACGGCGAAATCTGTCGGGGCGCCGACGAGAGGAACCCGCGAGGGTAAACCGCCGAGCGGACCACCGAAGACAAAGATCGGGTACCGGTGGTCCGCTCGCACGGCGAAGAGAGAGGATTTTACGGTGGGTCTATGGGGTCACGCGCCGCCTTCTCCGTCACCCCGGACTGATTCGGCGGGGCGAGACGCACCCATAGCCTACCAATAAAAAAAAAAAAAAAAAAAAAAGGTAGCGGCTAGGAATACTACCAACTTTGCTCGTGGATGTCATAAAAGACGACTAAGAACCTTATAACAACCTGGGTTAACTCCATCTGATGCCGTTTGGTCAAAAATTACATTCCCAAGGAGGGTTGACGTCTTTTTTTTTTGGTGGGTGGATTTGTCTCGCCCCGCCAAATCGGTCCGGGGTGACGGAGAAGGCGGCGCGTGACCCCATAAACCCACCGTAAAAACTCCTCTCTCTTCGCCGTGCGAGCGGGTCACCGGGACTCGATTTTTAACTTCGGTGGCCCGCCCGGCGGTTTACCCTCGCGGGTTCCTCTCGTCGACGCCCCGACAGATTTCGCCGTCGGGGCGTCGCCCTCACGCGGTGGCCTCACGTCGGGTGACCGGACAATTCCCCGGTTCGATCACCCGAAGCCTCGGTTAGGGCGGCATCAGGCGCAGGTAATTGCGCCTGCGCCGCCCCGGCCGCTGGCGGCGGCCCGGGGCGCGGGAAGCCTCCCTTGCCCGTTCCGCCGCTTCCTTCTGCGAGATGACAGCCTCGCAGAAGGCGGCGATCGCGTCCCAGTTCCTGATGTTGTCGACCATCGCCCTCGCGACGGCCGGCAGCGTCAGGTCGGCACCGATGACAGCGACGAGGTCACGGCGCTGCCGCTCCCATCCCGGACACACCTCCAGCGTGTGTTGCGCCATGTCCTCGTCACTCCTGCAGTGGTGGCAGGCCGGAGTCCACTCCCTATACACGACCCTGTGCAGGTACAACCTGAAACACCCGTGCCCCGTCAATACCTGCACCAGCCGAAAGGTGAGGACTTCGTGCCGCCGCTCCATCCACTCTATCAATACGGGCCGGAGGGCCTCAACGGTCTCCACACCGTGCCTAGGCCTCTCCAGCCGCGTAGCCCAACGGGCGATGACGTCTCGGCGGGCATCCACGCGCCAGGTGGCTATCTCGCTCAACGATGGGTAGCCACCTTCCTCGCGCGCTGTGATAACCCGCCGGTAGAGGTCGGAGAGCATCTCCGCCTCTAGGTCCCACGGGGGTGTCCCGGCCAACAGGCACGCCGCCTCTGTCGACACCGTGCGGTACCCGCGAATGGCTCTGACCGCCATGGCTCTCTGTGGCCTCCACAGAACCGCCCTGAACTGGGCGTTCAGAGCCCTCGCCCACACTTGTGCGCCGTACATGGCCATCGAGCGGATGACCCCCGCATACAGCCGTCGGCCCTCGAAACTGGGTCCGCCCACGTTCGGCATGAGCCGAGAAAGGGCGGACGCCGCGCCGACAAGCCGGGGAGCAATCTGTCGGAAATGCTCCCGGAACCACTATCGCCCGTCCGTACCTCATATGGGCCTGGATGCTGATGTGGATGGAGTTTACCACTATCAAGGCGCCGATGGGTAGCCTCACACGGGGCCCATGGAAAAGTAGGACCTCCGTCTTGTTTAGGGCCACCCTGAGCCCTAGCGCCTCGATCCGCCTGACCATCTCCTCGGTGCCGAGAGTGGCCAGGCTCGCCGCCTCTTCGAGTGTCCTTCCCCGGGCTGTGACGAGCGTGTCGTCAGCGTAGCACACCAAGCTCAGCCCGTGGGGGAGACTCCCTCTCAACGCCCAGTCGTACCCGATGTCCCACAGAGTCGGCCCCAGAACCGACCCCTGTGGAACGCCGCACGACATGGGCGGGGGTTGACGTCTGGCAGGCGGCGTGTCATAAAACTATTGCCAATAACTTTTATAATATGTATGAATGAAGAGTACATATTGTATCGAACCCAAGTAATTGGAATAGGAGTAGGAGAATGATGACCTTAGAAATAATGAATTTGTCTGCATTAATTGCATGTTTGTGAAGTCTCTCGCAATACAAGGATCATTTCCTTGGAACAGGTAGGTCTTTAAAAAACACCTTAGAAATAAAATCTTTTTTTTTTTTAATTTTATTAGACTTTAATTTTCTTTTTTAATATCTCGGCCTACGTGTACAATTAATTCCTAGCATACGTAATAAAATTAGTACCAGAAAAATAACTAGATGGCGATAGTAAAAATTGCGCCTTTTGTGAATCACGGTATTAAAGTTAAAATTACGTTTAATATACCCTGTGCCGTTTATTCAAATAAATCAATCACTATATGGATCGTAATCTATTAGTTTGATTTCAAAGCGACACCTATCCCAAGTAGATAGAACTTGTACATGGTCCTTCGTAGCTGGATGTCCTCTAGTGGATAACAGCGAAAACTACGTAGTAAGCTGGTGGACAGTGGATCGCTGTTGCAACCAGTGTTGCATAAAAATCGATAGTTTGACTATCGATAGTTAACCTCAAAAAGTATTCATACTATCGATAGGACTATCGATAGTATCGTACATATCAATACTATCGAGACTATCGATAGTATCGATAGCTCTCCACGAGCAATACTATTAATAACGGCGATACTATCGATACTATCGATAGTGATTCATTCGATAGTATCAATACTATCGATAGTATCGTTAATACCATTAGTTTTAGCGTAAAACTATCGATACTATCGATAGTATCGACTATTTCGGGCTATCGATTGCCAGAAAATTTTCAATAGTATTGCTTAAAAATATAAATACCGTAGTTGTGTCCCTGTTGCTTGTTTTCAGTGAATTTTGTGGTGACTTTTCTAGCAGTAACGTGCATTTGCGTTCTTACTTTGAAGCCCAAGTTAGCTATTAATGGTTAAGATCAATATCCATTGAAAGTTGAGTAAAATTATAATGCTGCGAGACTTCTGGACAATTGGGTCGGAATGTGTGAATGAATGTAAGTGGTACCTTGTACTTGTACCACCCTGTTGACAGTTTTCTGTCTACAGCCGCGGGCCGGTGGTTCCGGGGTAGTACCACACTTTCGCAGAAGATCGGCGTCTGAGTAATGGCAATGTGCTATTCGCTTCGTTCGGTGAGCGAAAAAGCTGGCAGTTCAACTGGGTGGGTTTGGGGATTTTATTAGTAGGCAGTGGCCTAAGCTATAACCTTAGTATTGCCAAGCTCCATGGGCGACTGTGACACTTACCATCAGGTGTGCTGCTTGCTCGTTCGCCACCATAAGCAATAAAATGAAAAAAAATGGTTTGTTCCAGTATACTAATGAAACTCAGAATGTCTATTACTATAAAATTTTAGTGTAATTATTAGCTTTGAAAGTTTCGGTTAAACAAAATTATGAAAAACATAATCAAGAATTCTGAGTTACAATTCTACACAGAATTATGGCCGTAATTAGTCATTAGATTTGTTGTATTTTTAGCGATATTAATCTAGTGAAGTAAATTTAACAGGGTCCGAAAAACATAAGTTCTCTGTATGCTCGATTGCAATGTGATCCATCTAGAAGGCTCTATTAAAAATATGCTTACATATATGTAACTTCACATTATAGGGATATAGAAATATATATCTAACTGAATCCAGAATAATTTTTTAATTGTATATTATATACAATTGAAAATGAAATGAGCGAGATGCAACGTTGACATCAAAATTCCCGAATTGAAAACATTTAAACCATTGTTACTCTCTCTGCCACCACATTAGGTCCATAAACGTCACAATTTGTTCACAGCTTGCGTTGCATGTATCTTTTTTGTAATAAAGTTTTAAAATATGTCGAATTTCTTCATAGGATTGACCCATTTTAACAAAAAGAAAAAAAATGTGTGCGTGTAAACCTTTAAGCGCGATTGAAGTAAAACTTCTTTGGCGTTGACGACATATATCACTGAAATGATTAAATATTAACTTAAATAAATAAATATTATATTATAATTATATCCTATTAATCATGTGCTTTACAATGATTATTTATTATTCAAATGTTATATTAATATTATTCATTCGAAACAGGTAATTGAAGTGAGTACAGTAGATCATTATAAATTTTAATATATATAGTTAAAATTTGCAAAAATTTCTATAGCGCGATTTAGACTCTAAAACATGTCCTCTTAGAATCCATTAACTTTGTTACAGCGCCATCTAGTAATAAATTATGATCCTATTTAAAAAAATCTGAGTTACTCCCTAGTCGCGCCTAAAGAAGTTTTACTTCAAAAAGAAAATAAATAAATGAAATAATCCAAGAATATGACATAATACTTCCACATTCCCACCGAAACTCAAGAAATATTGACAGCAGCAAGTATTGCTATTATAATTGTTTTACTTTGTTAGTATCACAAATTTAATGTTATTCACCTGACTAAAATTTGTTCTACTCTTCTTCTTCTTCTTATGTATTGGCAATCAGCTACATATACGAGCTATTGGTGCCAGTGTCAAGTTATAAATATTTCCACGTTTTTAGTCTTTCAAGTCAGTCGTTGTCTAAGTCAAACTGTACCATTAACAGTGCAATGGCCACACTGTTAATGGTATCTTGTGGGAATTTTGATGGAAAATGAAAACGTTGTAAAGCACTTTTATATGATATTCACTACATCCTAGTATCGCCGCACATCACATTACATAAAATGCCATCAAAATTATCTAATATAACACGTTAAAACACTACGATATCGAATATAATACAAGATAATATAATACATGACGTTTTCAAATTCCCGTCAAAAGTCGTCTTGTTCTACTCTATGATGACGCAAATTTAAATAAATTTCTTTAATAATAATGTCAGTACTTGGCTTACCACATAACATAACTTTAGACAACAATACTATCGAATAGTTGCTTGCTATCGATAGTCCAAAATAGTCGATACTATCGATAGTATCGATAGTTTTGAGTTAAAATTAATGGTATTAGCGATACTATCGATAGTATTGATACTATCGAATGAATCACTATCGATAGTATCGATAGTATCGTTGTTATTGATAGTATTGCTCGTAGAGAGCTATCGATACTATCGATAGTATCGATAGTATTGACGTATTACAATACAATCGATATACTATTGATACTATTGCTTATACGTAAACTATCGATAGACAATTGATTGTCTATCGATAGTAGACTATCGATATGCAACACTAGTTGCAACATCGCCAAGCTTAGCCGGTGGATCGAGGCCACTGCAAAGGAGTTCCCGCATACCAGGTGTGGGTGCCCCATTGCACATGCCCCGCCCCGGAGGTCAAAGTGAATAGTGCACAGTGAAGTGAGTGCAACAGCGCAAGTGACGTCAACTGGTACCACGGCGGAGTTGAGACCCAACGAAGTCGGTCACGCAGGCGGCGCAGGGCGAAGTTCGTGTCCCCGTCTCGTGAAGGAAGAAGCAAACTGCGAGGTTCGTAAAAGTTAAACGGAATTGTCGTAAGTGGAAGTAAAACTGTGAGTACTTTCAAAGTATTATTTCAAGAAGTGAAAAATACAAAGTGATAATTATACAAACATAAGAACTTTAAATTTACTTTTAATATTTTGTTAACTTTGAATTTAAAATATTTACTTTAGACTTAGAAAATTTGTAATATGTGCATGGTAAACTAGGACTTGGGGTACTATCCCAGAAACCTCCACGCGGTGTACCCTGGGTGCGGGCGGTGGTCCCCAGTTCTTCTGTTGTACTGTCGTCCGTAGCGAATATCTGCGCGATTTCGCTCCTTACTCTACTACAGTCGTAGTAGAGGGTATAGGACGCGAAATATTGGGACGGGCTCAGTCACTCATTCATTTGAGGGCTGGGCAGGCACATGCCACCGCCCACACATCGTAAACCTGGTATCTTGCTTCAAGACACGTTGTCTTGAGGCGTAGTATCAGGAGCGAGGGTCTTGGCTTAACCGCCCGGACCGCGAGGAAGACAACCTCTATAAAGAGTTCGAAGTAACATTCGGACTCAGAAATCACCCAGAATCTTAAGTTCTGGCGTGCGGCGAGAAGATGCATGGCAGATGGGTTGTTCTGTCGTTAGCACGCTCCAGCCAGGGCACCGGCTGACCCCCTGGTTGGTAAATGTAGGCTTGCCCGGGTATAGGGATCTCTGCCCGGGTCGACGAAATGTATCTCCCATTCTCGTGGGAATCTAATGGATACTGCAAATTTAAAAAAAACCGACGGGAATCCTAGCGATTCTCACCCCAAGGCCCAGTCATGCCAACGCAAAACTGACCAAGACGACGCCTCGTCCTCAGGACTTGAGGCGTCCGCCGAGGGCCCGGCACAAATCGTGGAGGCCCAGAAGAAGAAGAGGAGGTCGCCTCGAAAGTCTCGGGGCAACGGCCTGAGCCATAAAAGGCGGCTGGAGGAGCGGCGAGCGCGCAGGGAGGCTGCCGCCGCTGAAGAGAGGAAGGACGGTAGACTCGCAGCAGAGCCGTCGACGGACGAGGGCGACAGCGATGTCGCAGAGCCGTCCGAAGACGAGGGCGGCGGATCTACCGTCAGAATGGACGAGGGCGGTGATATTCCCGCAGGGCCGTCCAAAAAGGACAGTGGGTCGGCTGGTGAAGGCCCCACTAGGTCGTCGGCGCGTCTAGCAGCAAAGACGCCGCCGGCGACCGCGACTAAGAAGGAGGAGGCCCTCCCCTCGCAGGTGCGAAAGCGCCCCCTGAGCAAGGGAGGCAGCTCGAGCGCCGAAACCGAGGGGAGCGTGGCCAACATGCCTCCACCCAAGATCCAGGCCTCCCGAAGAGGGCGAGGGACCTCGGTCATGGAAAGGGCGGCGGCGGTCGCTGTCCGCGCCGGCGAGGCCACGGATCTGCAGGCCGAAAATGTCCGCCTTAGAGGCGAGATGTCAGGCCTGCGGACCCGAAACCGGAACCTGGGCGACATGCTGGCGGAAATGCGTCGCGCAAACCGCCAGCTGTTGATAGACGTGGCCGACCTCAAGGCGCAGGTGGCGCTGTTCGTGTCACCCGCGCCAGCCGCGCTATCGGCCAGGGCCGGATACTCGGCGGCCGCTGCGGCGCCAAAGCCGCCTCGCGCTGCGGCGCCGACGACGTTGGGTGATGGCGTCAGCGTCACACCCGTCCCCGCGGCGAGGAAGACGCCTGCCGCCGCGAAGCGCGCGCCGCCGGCTGACGCTGGCGCGGTCACCGCGGTGAAACTCCCTGTTCCCGTGGTGAGGCTGACGCCTCTCCCCGCGGACCGCTTGCCGCCGGCTAGCGCCCCTGCGGCGCCAAACCCGCTAGGCGCCGTAGAACGGGCCCCTAAGGAGGCTCAGCCGACCCCGTTTGAGGTGGGAGGCATATCCGACGAGGCCCTCGCCAAAATCATCGGCGCAGTGGGCAAGCTCGTCGATGCGCGCTTCGCCGTTCTGGAGGCGAGGTTGCCTCCAGAACCACGTGTCCGACCACCTCTCGCCGCGGACAAGCGGCCGCATGTGGCACCAGCCCCCGCCCCTCTGCCTTGTCAGGGTGGCCGCGTGGGGAGCTACGCCGCGGCCGCGGCCGGGCCTAAGCCCAAAGGCCCCGGCCCAGCTCCGAAGGGACCCGCCCTGAGGAGGAAGATGGCTCCGGCCCCTGCCGGACCGCTGAAGTCGCCCGCAACAACACCGCCGGCGACGACCAGCGAGGCCGCGACGAGACCTTCCGCGTCTGGCACGACTGCCGTACCCGAACAGGGTTGGCAGGTAGCCGAACGCGACAGAAGGAGTCGCGGCCAAAGGAGGAGAGCGGAGGCCAAGCGCGCCGCTGAGGTCCCCGCTCCTCAGGCAGGAGCCGGACAGAAGAAGAGACCGCGCAAGGGGCTCAAGTCGCCGAAGACGGCCGCAGTGGTGATCACTGTGCTGCCCGAGGCGGCCGAGAAGGGCCTCAGCTACGAGGCCGTCTTGAGGAAGGCCCGGCGGGAGCTAGACGTCTCCGATATTGGAGGCGTCGAAGCCAGGACCCGCAAGGCCCGGACGGGGGCTCGAATTCTCGAGTTCCCAGGGGCCGAGGGCGCCAAGACGGCCGACAGCGTGGCCGAGAAGCTGAGAGGTTTGTTCGCCGAGGAGGGTGGCATCAAGATCGCCAGGCCCGTCAAGTGCGCCGAAATGCGCATTTCGGGTTTGGACGATTCAGTGACGGTGGAAGACATCCGGGAGGCTATTGCCTCGAAAACCGGGTGTCCCATAGACACCGTCCGGGTCGGTGCCATTCGTCCCGGTCCGGGTGGCGTAGGTGCTGCCTGGGCGCAGTGCCCGGTGGAGTCGGTCAGGCAACTGGCCGGCTCAGGCAGGCTCCTCGTGGGCTGGAGCTCGGCGCGGGTAACCGTGCTTGAGCACCGGCCTGCGAGGTGCTACAAGTGCATGGCGGTCGGACACACTCGACCGACGTGCACTAATTGCTTCGACTGCGGCGGATTGTGTTTCCGCTGCGGTCAGACCGGGCACGTGGCGGCATCTTGCGCCGCCCCGCCCCACTGCCCCGCGTGTGCGGCGGGCAATAAGCCCGCCAAGCACCGCATGGGCTCTGGGGCGTGCAAACCTCCAGCTTCGGCCCCAAAGGCGCGGGGCGGCCCTACGACCACGGCCGCTCCCGCTCCTAGCGCGGTCCGATCGCCCGCTGGCGAGGAGGTCATGGACATAACCCGATAATGGGTACACCAGCCATGCACCTCCTCCTGCAGGCCAACACCAACCACTCCGCTGGAGCGCAGGATCTCCTCCTGCAATCCATGGCGGAGTGGTCGATTGGTGCAGCCGTAGTCGCGGAACCGTACGCCGTGCCTGATCGCCCCAATTGGGTGGTCAGTCGAAACGGTACCGCGGCAATCGTCGTCTCAACGCAGCGGCACTTCCCGTCCTTGTCCCTTTTGGATAGGGGCGAGGAATTTGTCGCGGCGGAGTGGGGAGGGGTCACGCTCTACAGCGTATACCTCTCCCCCACTAGGAGGATGGACGATTTCGGGGCCTCACTCACCACCTTGGAGGCCTCGATACGGCGACTGGCACCGGGCCTCGTCCTGGTTCTGGGGGACTTTAACGCCAAATCCACGGCGTGGGGGTCCCCTACGACGGACGACCGCGGGCGGGCGGTCAACGAGTGGGCGGCTTCACTGGGCCTCTGTGTTCTGAACAGAGGCTCGGTGAACACGTGTGTGCGGCGGCAGGGCGGGTCGATAGTGGACTTGTCGTTCGCTAGCCCCGCTGTCGCGCCACGGGTGAGGAACTGGAGTGTCCTGGAGGAGGCGGAGACCCTGTCGGACCACCGGTACATCTGGATGGAGGTCTCCCCCCCCCCGGGAACCCGGTAGGGGTCACAGGGCGGACGGAGCTCCCGCGTTTCCGCGGTGGGCTGTGGGTCGTCTTGACAGGGATCTACTGGCGGAGGCGGCCATTGTCAGCACGTGGCTGTCCTCACCACCCCCAGCGGACGGAGTGGACGCTGAGGCTGCCCGCATTCGCAGTGCGTTAACGCAGATCTGCGATGCGGCCATGCCCAGAGTGCGGCGGCGTCCGCCTCCGAGGCAGGGGGTCTACTGGTGGTCCCCAAGACTGGCGGACCTTCGTGCGGCGTGTATCAGTGCCCGAAGGTCCTACACCCGCAGCCGGCGGCGTCACCGCGACGTCGAGCGGGAGGGCCAGCTGTACGAGGCGTACCGCAGTGCGCGGACTGCCTTTCGGCTGGCCATCCGTGCCGCCAAGGGCGCGAGTTGGCAGGAGATGCTGGACGGTCTCGACCGTGACCCCTGGGGTCGCCCATATCGCGCGGCGCTGAACAAGCTTCGCGCGCGGGCCCCCCCCCCTCACCGAGACCCTCCAGCCCGACTTCCTTCGTAGGGTGGTCGAGGAGCTGTTTCCACGGCAGTCGGAACACACGCCCCCGGTCATGGCTCCGCCAGATCAGGACCGGGAGGACGACGACGACGAGAGTGTTCCGCCCGTGACGGAGTCGGAAGTGGGGGCGGCCGTGGCGAAGATTCGTTCCGCCACCACGGCCCCCGGCCCGGACGGAATTCCAGTCCGGGTGCTGACGTCGCTCCTCGAGCACTTCGAGCCTCGCCTCAGGCAGCTGTTCAACGCCTGTCTGACGTCTGGACGGTTCCCTGAGTGCTGGAAGGAAGGGAGGTTGGTTCTCCTGCCAAAGCCGGGACGGTCCCCGGATTTGCCGTCGGCCTACAGGCCCATCGTGCTCCTCGACGATGTGGGTAAGCTGCTGGAGCGTGTGCTCGCTGCCCGCATCGTCCGACACCTGGAGGAGGTGGGGCCCGATCTGTCGGACGCTCAGTATGGGTTTCGGAGGGGGCGTTCGACCATCGGGGCCCTATTACGCCTGAGGCAGGCGGCCGCGGAGGCCGTCGCCGGGAAGGGAGTGCTGTTGGCGGTGTCGTTGGACATCGCCAACGCATTCAATAGTCTGCCATTCGGCTGCATCAGGGAGGCGCTCCGGTTCCATGGAGTGCCCCTGTACCTCAGGCGGCTGGTGGCAGACTATTTGGAGGGCCGCAGTATCCTCTGCGCGGGTCCCGCAGGGGACATTGTGCGGACGCCCATGTCGTGCGGCGTTCCACAGGGGTCGGTTCTGGGGCCGACTCTGTGGGACATCGGGTACGACTGGGCGTTGAGAGGGAGTCTCCCCCCCGGGCTGAGCTTGGTGTGCTATGCTGACGACACGCTCGTCACAGCCCGGGGCAGGACACTCGAAGAGGCGGCGAGCCTGGCCACTCTCGGCACCGAGGAGATGGTCAGGCGGATCGAGGCGCTGGGGCTCAGGGTGGCCCTAAACAAGACGGAGGCCCTACTTTTCCATGGGCCCCGTGTGAGGCTGCCCATCGGCGCCTCGATAGTGGTAAACTCCATCCACATCAGCATCCAGGCCCATATGAGGTACTTGGGTCTGGTGCTCGACGGGCGATGGTGGTTCCGGGAGCATTTCCGACAGATTGCTCCCCGGCTTGTCGGCGCGGCGTCCGCCCTTTCTCGACTCATGCCGAATGTGGGCGGACCCAGTTTTGAGGCCCGACGGCTGTATGCGGGGGTCATCCGCTCGATGGCCATGTACGGCGCACCCGTGTGGGCGAGGGCTCTGAACGCCCAGCTCAGGGCGGTTCTGTGGAGGCCACAGAGAGCCATGGCGGTCAGAGCCATTCGCGGGTACCGCACGGTGTCGACAGAGGCGGCGTGCCTGTTGGCCGGGACACCCCCGTGGGACCTAGAGGCGGAGATGCTCTCCGACCTCTACCGGCGGGTTATCACAGCGCGCGAGGAAGGTGGCTCCCCATCGTTGAGCGAGATAGCCACCTGGCGCGTGGATGCCCGCCGAGACGTCATCGCCCGTTGGGCTACGCGGCTGGAGAGGCCTAGGCACGGTGTGGAGACCGTTGAGGCCCTCCGGCCCGTATTGATAGAGTGGATGGAGCGGCGGCACGGAGTCCTCACCTTTCGGCTGGTGCAGGTATTGACGGGGCACGGGTGTTTCGGGTTGTACCTGCACAGGGTCGTCTATAGGGAGTGGACTCCGGCCTGCCACCACTGCAGGAGTGACGAGGACACGGCGCAACACACGCTGGAGGTGTGTCCGGGATGGGAGCGGCAGCGCCGTGACCTCGTCGCTGTCATCGGTGCCGACCTGACGCTGCCGGCCGTCGCGAGAGCGATGGTCGACAGCATCAGGAACTGGGACGCGGTCGCCGCCTTCTGCGAGGCTGTCATCTCGCAGAAGGAAGCGGCGGAACGGGCAAGGGAGGATTCCCGCGCCCCGGGCCGCCGCCAGCGGCCGGGGCGGCGCAGGCGCGAATACCTGCGCCTGATGCCGCCCTAACCGAGGCTTCGGGTGATCGGACCGGGGCATTGTCCGGTCACCCGACGTGAGGCCACCGCGTGAGGGCGACGCCCCGACGGCGAAATCTGTTGGGGCGTCGACGAGAGGAACCCGCGAGGGTGAACCGCCGGGCGGGCCACCGAAGTTAAAAATCGGGTCCCGGTGACCCGCTCGCACGGCGAAGAGAGAGGAGTTTTACGGTGGGTCTATGGGGTCACGCGCCGCCTTTTCCGTCACCCCGGACCGATTTGACGGGGCGAGACTAATCCATAGTCCACCAAAAAAAAAAAAAAAAAAAAAAAAATGGTAAACTAGGACTTAGAATAGTTTTCTAAAAAAACGAAGGTACGGGGAACCTATCGCCAAATTTCTACAAAATTGAAAGCGACAAGGTTCTATACACTTGTAAAATTTTCTTGAACTCGTCTTTAACTTGTGATTTGATAAATTTATTTCTGAACTTGGGGGTATTTGATTGTTCATTTGATTTATTTAACGTTGCCTAAAAATGCAGAACATAATAAACTTTCAAGTAGATATATTCAAAAGAATTTCAAAGGCACATGTAAATTTTAAAAAATGCCCGAAAGATAGATTAACTAAGGAGTATGTAGAAGGGAGATTGGAATCAGTCGAGCAGCTGTGGTTCGAATTTTTGGCTGGCCACAAAGAGTTGTTGCGCAGCTATACCACACCAGAATTAAACTCTACTGATTATGTCAAATCAGAACAATATGATGAATGTGAAGAAGTATATAGCAGTTATAAATGTAAAATAAAATGTGAACTGGTTCGATTTGATTGCAATAAGAAAACACAGTCTATGAGCACTTATGTAAGCGATCAAGTTCAAAATGTATCACCTCATTTAAAATTACCTAAACTACAGATTCCAAATTTTTCTGGTCTGTATACGGAGTGGTGCTCTTTTAGAGATATGTTTCAGTCATTGGTCGGCAACAATAATTCTTTGGATAGTATTCAGAAACTACATTATCTGAAAGGGTACCTCACCGGTGAGGCAGAGCAACTAATCAGGCACATACCGATCCAAGACGCCAACTTCGAACGATGTTGGAAGTTATTGGAAGAGAGGTACAACAACAAAAAATACGTTTCTCAAAATGTATTGAGGCGTCTGCTTAGTCAGAAAAACCTCACCAACGAATCAGCAACTGGGCTCAAAGAGCTTGTAAATACTACAAACGATTGTTTAGCGTCCCTCACAAATATAGGTATCAATGTTAGCAACTGGGACATACTAATAATCCATATACTGTCGTTGAAGTTGGATCCAGAAACCAGACGTCAATGGGAGTTTCATGTAACCACCAACATTACTGTAGATGATCTCCCCACGTATAAACAATTTCAGGAATTCCTGACACAACGGTTTAGAGCAATCGAGTTCCTGGATCCAAAGACAACAACAGCCGGCAAAGTCCAAGTAAATAAAGTTAAATCCATGCATGTAACCAACGCACCAAGTCGTTCTTGTCCATCTTGTTCAGACGGTCATAAATTGAGTCAATGTAAGAATTTTCATAATGAAACTGTCGACAACCGGCGCAAATTTGTACTGGACAACAAAATATGTTTTAATTGTTTAGGTAGCAATCATTCTGCTAAAGAATGCCGCAGTAATGTAACGTGTCGAATTTGCAAGCGATCTCATCATTCGCTGCTACATCCCACGGGATCTGGATCAAACGCGACAGCGCCTGAGAGCAGCCACGGTGGGCGGGCTGCTTCTTCATCAGACAAAGCAAATAATTTGTCAGCATCTTCCGATGCAGGTCAGCAAACTTCAGGTGTTGTGTCATGTTTTGCTACTGGCAAGGGCCAGCAGCAAGCCTTGCTAGCCACGGCAGTGGTCATGGCTATGGCAAAGAACGGGAAACGTTACTCAATTCGTGCGCTTCTAGACCAAGGATCCCAAGGATCATTTGTGACTGAAGCTACAGTTCAGTATTTGGGTTTGAGAAAATCACCAGCCACTAATCAAGTAACAAGCTTAGGGGGAGACACAAATATTGTTTCCAAATCAATGGTCACCATCGACATACAATCACGGATTGATCCAAACTTCAAGATTCCGGTGAAGGCATATGTGCTTAGTAACATAACTTCTCTTCTTCCATCGAAAAGAGTTGAGGCAATACAATGGGAAGAGATCAGCCTAACACTCGCTGATCCACAATATTACATACCTAATAAAATTCAAATTTTGTTAGGATCTGAAGTATATAGCCAAATACTTCAAGAAGGTTTTAAACGCGGACCTCCTGGCACACCTATAGCACAAGCTACAAGTCTGGGTTGGATTTTGTCGGGAATAACAAATTCAACAGACGAGGTTTCTTCAAAAATAAACGTTCTTCATTGTTGCACAACTGAAGACAACGAGCTGCTCAAACGGTTCTGGGAGCTCGAATCCGATATTCCACCACCACGTGAAGTCATGTTCACTGAAGACGAAAAACGCTGTGAAGAATATTTTGCCGCGACGACTCGACGAGATGAAGAAGGCAAATATGTAGTTCGTCTTCCTTTCAGAAAGGAAACCCCCGAAGTAACTGGATCAAAGGAAATAGCTGAAAGAAGATTAAAGTCCTTAGAACAAAGGTTAAATAAAGATGCAGATCTTAAACAGAAGTATAGTGAAGTAATCAAAGAGTATTTGGAGTTAGGTCACATGGAGGAGGTACCTGAAAACGAAGTTAACAAACCAAACGCGATCTACTTGCCTCATCACGCTGTGGTTAGACAGGACAAAGATACTACGAAGGTTAGGGTTGTCTTCGATGCCTCCTGCAAAGGAAAAAATGATTGTTCGTTAAACGATCAACTTTTAGTCGGACCTACCTTGCAACCGGATCTCAGGCACATCATGACTCAATGGAGGGAGTCTCCCATCTGCTTGTCAGCTGATGTGGAGAAAATGTATCGCCAGGTGAAGGTTGATAGTCAGGATGCAGATTACCAAAGAATACTCTGGAAGGATGAAAAAACACAAAACCTTAAACACTACAGACTTACCCGAGTTACGTTCGGTACAGCGTCAGCACCGTACCTAGCGGTGAAGGCCCTTCAGCAAGTAGCTCAGGATCACAGCATGGAGTACTCAGCAGCATCTGAAAAGACTCTAAAACACTTTTATGTTGATGATTTAATGACAGGAGTTCAAAACAAAGAGGAAGGTAGAAAATTGTATAAGGAAATGAATAAACTTTTAGCTAAAGGTGGATTTAATTTACAAAAATGGACAAGCAACAATAAAAAATTACTTGAAGAAATGAAGGATAGTGAGAAGGAAAGGGTTCAACGGGGAAAGGAAATAGGAGAAACATTGAAAATAAAGACGGACGAAATCATAAAAATAGTAGGACTTACCTGGAACCGGAGCGAAGACTCCTTCCGCTATCAAGTGGACTCGACGGATGTACAGGAACCTGCAACAAAAAGGAAAATCATTTCAGACATTAGTCGCTTCTATGACCCGCTTGGTTGGGTAGGCCCAAGCGTGATCATAGCAAAAATGATTATTCAAAAATTATGGCTAGCTGGGTTGGGCTGGGATGACCCAGTCCCAACAAACATACTGCATGAATGGAAAGCATATAAAGATGAATTGAAGCTTTTAAGCAATGTATGCATACCTCGCTGGATCGGACTTCGGGTAGGAGACGTCATAGAACTTCATGGATTCAGCGATGCATCTAAGGAAGCTTATGCCGCTGTGGTGTATTCTCGTGTCATCGATGCTAATGGGCAAATCCATGTCTCGTTGATCTCAGCAAAAACAAAAGTAGCCCCGGTGAAACAAGTGTCCATTCCACGTCTCGAGCTGTGCGGTGCAGTGCTACTAACAAGGTTGATGACTGAGCTAGCGGTGACAATGAAAATTGACAAAACTCACCTGCACGCGTGGACAGATTCGACAGTTGTGCTCGCTTGGCTGAACAGTCATCCGAGCCGCTGGAAAGTCTTCGTTGCGAATCGTGTATCTGAGATCATTACAAATCTCGACTCTCACCACTGGTCGCACGTTTCAACCAAATGCAACCCAGCAGATTCAGCATCACGAGGCCAAATGCCGTCAGAATTGATATCCAATGAAACCTGGTTCAATGGGCCTCAATTTTTGCATAACGAGGTAATTGAATATAAAAAACCTAAAGAAATATACGCCAAGGTGGAAGAAGAAAATGTAAAAAGTCATTGTGCCACCAAATGCGATACTGAAAACATAACAACAAGATTCTCATCATTAGTCAGAATGATCCGAGTTGTAGCTTATTGCAGACGCTTCACAGAGAATTCAAAAATTGCAAAGCAGAACAGGCAAGTGGGATTTCTAACCACACATGAACTTCAAAACACACTGAATCTCTGCATTAAAAATTGCCAATCGGATAGTTTCAAGGAAGAAATATCTGTTATAAAAACAGGACGTGAGTTACCAAAACGCAGCCGTCTTCGAGCTCTTAATCCTTTTCTAGACAGAAACGGTATACTTCGTGTAGGTGGAAGACTAGAACACTCACAGTTAAATGAAGACAAGAAACACCCAATTCTAATTCCAAAGGACTCACATATAACTAATCTAATAATATCTGACGCTCACAAACAAACCCTGCATGGTGGTCCTCAGCTGATGCTGACGTATACATTATCAAAATATTGGATTCTTGGCGCAAAACAACTCGTGAAAGCTCACTACCGCAAATGTGTCACGTGTGCAAAGGTTGCAGCTGCAGCTAGAACTCCTCTGCAAGGGCAATTACCTCCAGCTCGTGTAACTCCTGCGCGACCTTTTAGCCATAGTGGAGTGGATTTTGCAGGCCCCATTCAAATTCGCACCACCAAAGGACGGGGTCATAAATCCTACAAGGGATATATCTGTTTGTTTGTTTGCATGGCGACTCGCGCCGTACATTTAGAAGTCGTAAGTGATCTTACGTCAGAAGTGTTTCTGCAAGCTTTCAAAAGATTTCAAGGACGTAGAGGTCATTGTTCGCATATTTGGAGCGATAATGGAACAAACTTCATCGGTGCAGCGGCAGAGATCAAAAGGTGTACTGTAGCTGAAGGAACTTCTGTGCTGAAAGAGGTTGCAGAGTCTTTGGCTACAAATGGATGTGAATGGCATTTCATTCCCCCCCACTCACCAAATTTCGGCGGTTTGTGGGAAGCCGGAGTAAAGTCGGTAAAATACCACCTCAAACGCATCGTGGCAAACACCACCTTGACATATGAAGAAATGGCTACAGTGCTGGCTCAAATTGAAGCATGCCTCAACTCACGGCCAATGTCAGCTATTACGGATGAGTTAAACGAGTTCACGATATTGACTCCAGGACACTTTCTAATAGGTGAGCCCCCTGTAGTGGCACCTGACTACAACTTCGAAAACCAAAGTGTCAGCAGTTTACGGAGATGGCAGCACGCTCAGCGTATGGTGCAAATCTTTTGGCGCCAATGGTCGCAAGAATATCTCACAAAATTTTTGCATCGATACAAGTGGTCGTCTCACACTCCTCAGCCCAATCTCGGGGATGTGGTTGTAGTAAAGGAGGATAACTTGCCTCCTTCTCGTTGGCTTTTTGGTAGGATTATTGCTACCCATCCAGGTGCCGACAATATTGTACGCATAGTAACTGTAAAAACCAAACATGGATCTCTTAAGAGACCATTGTCCAAATTGTGTGTTCTTCCAATAGAAAATAAATGAATGCCTATGTAATCTTAATAGTTAATTTTATCGATACACTATTTATTGTTTGTCAAGTGTAGTCCGGCACAATATGTAAGGACAAAGGTCCACTTTGCCCTTGGTGGGCGATCTATGTACAATTAATTCCTAGCATACGTAATAATGGAGTCGGTGAAGAAATTGGCCGACTCAGGCAGGCTCCTCGTGGGCTGGAGTTCGGCGCGGGTAACCGTGCTGGAAACCCGGCCCGCGAGGTGTTATAAGTGCATGGCGGTCGGGCATACCCGACCGACGTGTCGCAACTGCTTCGACTGCAGCGGGTTATGCTTCCGCTGCGGTCAGGCTGGACACCAGGCGGCATCGTGCTCTGCGGTGCCCCACTGCCCCGCGTGTGCAGCAGGCAATAGGCCTGCCAAGCACCGCATGGGCTCTGGGGACTGCAGACCCCCGGCATCGGCCCCAAAGGGGCGGGGCGGCCCATCGACCGGGCCTGCGCCCGCTCCGAGCGCGACCCGATCGCCCGTTAGCACGGAGGAGGAGACGATGGATACGGTCTGTTAATGGACCACGAATCCATCCGTCTCCTCCAAGCCAATCTCAACCACTGCGCCGGTGCGCAGGATGTTTTCCTGCAAGCCATGGCGGAGTGGTTGATAGGAGTAGCCGTAGCCGCGGAGCCGTACGTGGTGCCCGACCGACCTAACTGGCTGGGTAGCACCGACGGCACTGTGGCAATAGTCGCCTCCACGTTGTGGCCTTCGCCGTCTCTGACCCTTAGGGACAGGGGCGTCGGATACGTCGCGGCGGAATGGGGAGAGATTACGCTTTTCGGAGTCTATCTCTCCCCTAACAGGAGCGTGACTGATTTCGGGGCCTCCCTCACCATCTTGGAGGCCTCGTTACGGCGACTGGCACCGCGCCAAGTCTTCGTTCTGGGGGACTTCAACGCCAAGTCCATGGCGTGGGGGTCCCCCGCGACGGACGACCGAGGACGGGCGGTCGAATTGTGGGCGGCGGCATTGGGCCTCTCTTTGTTGAACAGGGGCTCGGTGCAAACGTGCGTGCGTCAGCGGGGCGGGTCGATAGTGGACTTGTCGTTCGCTAGCCCCATTGTCGCCGCACGCGTGAGGAGCTGGCGCGTCGCTGAGGAGGTTGAGACCCTATCGGACCACCGATATATCCGGATTGAGGTCTCCCAGACCCTCCCGACGCCCAGCAGGGGTCACGGGGCGGACGGACGTTCCGCGTTCCCGCGATGGGCTGTGGGTCGTTTGGACCGGGACCTGCTGGCGGAGGCAGCCATCGTTCACTCGTGGCTGTCCTCTGCCCACCAGTTGGACGGGGTGGACGCCGAGGCTGGCCGAATCCGCAATGCTTTGACGCAGATTTGCGATGCGGCCATGCCCCGTGTGCGGTGTCTGCCCCCGAAGAGGGCTGTCCACTGGTGGTCCCGGGAGCTGGCGGATCTTCGGGTCGCGTGTATACGCGCCCGAAGGGCCTACACCCGCAGCCGGCGGCACCATCGCGACGAGGAGCGGGAGAGCCGGCTTTACGAGGGCTACCGCAATGCGCGGTCGGCCTTCAGGCTGGCCGTCCGTACCGCCAAGGACGTCAGTCGGCAGGAGATGTTGGATGGTCTCGATCGTGACCCCTGGGGTCGCCCCTATCGCGCAGCGCTGAGTAAGCTCCGCGCGCGGGGCCCTCCCCTCACCGAGACTCTCCAGCCCGGCCTCCTCACCAGGGTCGTCGAGGATCTGTTCCCGCGACGGGCGGAACACACGCCCCCGGTCATGGCTCCGCCAGACACCGACCGGGAGGCCGATGATGACAGTGTTCCGCCCATCACGGAACCCGAGATGGGGGCGGCGGTGGCGCGCATGCGCGGAAAATCCACCGCCCCTGGGCCCGACGGTGTTCCCAACCGCGTGCTGGCCCTGGTCCTCGACCACCTGGGTCTCCGCCTCAGGGGGCTGTTTGACGCGTGCCTAGCGTCGGGGCGGTTCCCTGGGTGTTGGAAAGAGGGGAGGCTGGTGCTCCTGCCGAAGCCGGGACGGTCTCCAGAGTCGGCCTCGGCCTACAGGCCCATCGTGCTGCTCGACGATGCGGGCAAGCTATTGGAGAGGGTGCTGGCTGCCCGCATCGAGCGGCACCTCGTCGACACGGGGCCCGATCTGTCGGATGCCCAGTTTGGGTTTAGGAGGGGTCGTTCGACGATCGCGGCTCTGTTGCGCCTGAGGGCCGTGGCGACTGAGGCCGTCACCGGCGGGGGAGTGCTGTTGGTGGTGTCCCTGGACATCGCCAACGCATTCAATAGTCTGCCATTTAGCTGCGTCAGGGAGGCGCTCCGATATCACGGAGTGCCAGTTTACCTGAGGCGGCTAGTGGCGGACTATTTGGAGGGGCGCAGCGTCCTCTACACCAACCGAGTAGGGGACGTTGTGCGAACGCCCATGACGTGCGGTGTTCCGCAGGGGTCGGTCCTCGGACCCACCCTGTGGAACATCGGCTACGACTGGGCGTTGAGGGGGAGCCTCCCGCCCGGGCTGGGCGTGATATGTTACGCCGACGACACGCTCGTCACAGCCCGTGGTGGGACGCTGGAGGAGGCGGCAAGCCTGGCGACTCTCGGCACCGAGGAGATCGTCAGGCGGATCGGGGCGCTGGGGTTGAGGGTGGCCCTGGACAAGACGGAGGCTCTCTTGTTCCATGGGCCCCGCATGAGTCCTCCCATCGGCGTCTCGATCACCGTCAATTCGGTTGATATCAGCATCCGGGCCCATATGAGGTATTTGGGCCTGGTGCTCGACGGGCGATGGTGGTTCCGGGAGCATTTCCGCAGACTCGCTCCACGGCTCGTCGGCGCGGCGTCCGCCCTATCATGGCTTATGCCGAATGTGGGCGGACCGAGCGCTACCTGCCGACAGCTGTACGCAGGGGTCATCAGGTCGATGGCCCTGTACGGCGCACCGGTGTGGGCGGGATCCCTGACCGTCCGACTCAGGGCTCTTCTGTGGCGACCACAGAGGGCCACGGCGGTCAGGGCCATACGCGGGTACCGCACGGTGTCGACGGAGGCAGCGTGTCTATTAGCCGGGACCCCTCCATGGGACCTGGAAGCGGAAATGCTCGCCGGTTTGTATCGGCGGATGTTGGGGGTGCGAGCGGAGGGCGGTGTGGTCTCGTTGAGGGAGCACACCGCCTGGCGCGTCGACGCCCGCCGCGACATCATTGCCCGTTGGGCAGTCCGGCTGGAGAGGCCTCGGTTCGGTGTGCGGACCGTGGAGGCCTTCCGGCCGGTGCTGATGCAGTGGCTAAATCGGCGGCACGGGGTGCTCTCCTTCCGACTGGTGCAGGTTTTGACGGGGCATGGATGCTTCGCCAAATACCTGCACACGGTCGTAAGGAGGGAGAGTACACCGTCCTGCCACCACTGCGATTGCGACGAGGACACGGCGCAGCATACGCTCGAGATTTGTGCCGCTTGGGCAGGGCAGCGTCGTGAACTCGTCACAATCATCGGTGCTGACCTGACGCTGCCGACCATCGCCAGGGCGATGCTCGACAGCGTCAGGAACTGGGACGCGGTCGCATCCTTCTGCGAGGCAGTAGTCTCGCGGAAGGAGGCGGCGGAGCGCGTGCGCGAGGAGCGTCTCCTCGACGACGCGAGCCGCCGCCGGCGACTGGGGCGGCGCAGGCGCGATTACCTGCGCCTGATGCCGCCCTAGCCGAGGCCGCGGGTGACTGGATCGGGGATTTAATCCGTCACCCGCCGAGAGGCCGACCGCGTGAGGAAAGACCGACATCCTACCCGAGGGGGGGACGTCGGTCGAGGAGAAGGTACTCCTCAGGGGTATTCCGTCGGGCCAACCACTGACGTCAAGTCACTCTGCTCCGGTGGTTGGCCCAACGACGAAGGCGACGTCACGGGTGGGTTACGGGTGTGCATGCTTACGCCCCTCTGTCACCCCGGACGGAGTGGTGCGAGGAGTGTGCCGAACGTAACCCACCCCCAAAAAAAAAAAAAAAAAAAAAAGCATACGTAATAAAATTAGTACCAGAAAAATAACTAGATGGCGATAGTAAAAATTGCGCCTTTTGTGAATCACGGTATTAAAGTTAAAATTACGTTTAATATACCCTGTGCCGTTTATTCAAATAAATCAATCACTATATGGATCGTAATCTATTAGTTTGATTTCAAAGCGACACCTATCCCAAGTAGATAGAACTTGTACACTACGTTTGAGCCTTCATTACCGAAGGAGAACCAGATTCATAATTATTACATAGATTTAGTCACACAACATTTATTTATTTATTTAAGCCTCTAAAGCCGTAAATTTTTTTGATAAATTTTCTTTAAGCAACTTTTCAATCAATTTCATTTTATCTTCTTGTTGTTTTTATATATTAAAACTAAAAATGTGAAATAGAAAAAGCACGTCGAGCACTAAAACCTTTTAGTTTTTTGTATGACACTTTACAATTATTTTTCTGTACTTTGACAATAAAATAAAATACAAACAAAAATATACGTTATTAAATTGCAAGGCTAATTATAACGAAAAAAGAAATACATAGGTATGTAATTTCTTGCTTATTAATTTTTATACAAAAACCGACGCGATAAATGACAATGAATTCTTTCGACCTTTATTTTATTATTATTAATTTTTAAATTAACACCAATTATTAAGCCTGCATAAATGCTTGACGCATTCAGTTTTTGTCAGGAACGCCAATGTTTTATGGTCATTAATCTACAACAGAATAACTCTTTATTGCACATCAGATTTATTAAGTAAAGGAATAAAATAAAATATAATAATTTAAAATTATTCGTGTGGTGACGGAGTAAGAATACAATTCACCACCTATCCTATCTTACCTGTGGGTGATCGTAAGAGATGACTAAGGGATATAAAACGCATATAACAACTATGCAAGAGAAGGAAAACTCGAAATAAAACCCAACACGTACTTACCAGCGTGGTATAGTAGGTTAATTTCCCTCCCATTACGGGGGAGGCCCGAGCCCAACAGTGGAACATATATGGGCTGTGATGATGATGATAATGATGAATTTAAAATTAGTACAATTGGGTTGTCTTGTCGCATTACTGCAATTTAACCTTAGGATGTATTTTTATTTTTAGTGTGCAAGGGCACTTGAGGTGTATTAAACAAATAGAAGAGAAAAGAAGGAAAAGAAAATAGAAGAAATGACTTAACAATACACAGTATATCTATACATATATCACTTGTCACATATACTAGGTACTATACATACCGCGAGGACGCCCACCGAGACGCCATCGCCCGCTGGGCTACGCGGCTGGAGAGGCCTAGGCACGGTGTTCTTACAGTTGAAGCTCTCCGGCCCGTATTGACGGAGTGGATAGAGCGGCGGCACGGAGTCCTCTCTTTCCGGTTGGCGCAGGTGTTGTCGGGGCACGGCTGCTTCGGCAAATACCTGCACACGATCGTACGGAAGGAGTCGACTCCGTCCTGCCACCAGTGCGGCAGTGACGAGGACACGGCGCAACACACGCTGGAGGTCTGCGTTACCGGGGCCCGGCAACGCTGTGACCTCGTCGCTGTCATCGGTGCCGACCTGACGCTGCCGGCTGTCGCGAAAGCGATGGCCGACAGCGTCAGGAACTGGGACGCGGTCACCGCCTTCTGCGAGGCTGTCATCTCGCGGAAGGAGGCCGCGGAACGAGTCTGGGAGGATTCTCTTGACTCGGGCCGCCGCCGGCGGCCGAGGCGGTGCAGGCGCGAATATCTGCGCCTGATGCCGCCCTAACCGAGGCTTCAGGTGATCGGACCGGGGAATTGTCCGGTCACCCGACGTGAGGCCACCGCGTGAGGGCGACGCCCCGACGGCGAAAGCTGTCGGGGCATCGACACGAGAGGAACCCGCAAGGGTATACCGCCGGGCCGGCCACCGAAGACAAAGATCGGGTACCGGTGGCCCGCTCGCACGGCGAAGAGAGTTGTTTGCAGGGTGGGTCCATGGGGTTGCGTGCCGCCTCTTCTGTCGCCCCGGACGATTTGTCGGGGCGACAGAAGAGGGTTACCCGTGGTTACCCGGTTACCCGTGGGTGATCGTAAGAGACGACTAAGGGATATAAAACTCATATAACATCTATGCAAGAGAGGAAAAACTCGAAACAAAACCCAATACCAATACGCTTGACCGGCGCGGTATAGTAGGTTAATATCCCTCCCATTATGGAGGAGGATTGAGCGCAACGGTGGGACATATACGGGCTGTGATGATCATGATGATACATACATACTACTATATATATATAGTTGCATGATTTTTATGGCATTTCAACATAATATTTTCTTTAAATCAAATTAACAATGCTCGAAATTTACGCATTCATCACAATCAAATAAAGTTAGTAATTAAACAGCACATTATATTCAAATACGGGCCAAAGAACCTTCTAATAATAACCCGTATAAGAAACCACTAATTAAGTTAAAGTGCCTAGTACTAAAATTTATTACATATTATTTTATTCACCCACTAAAAGCTCATATAATTTAATTTAATCACGGCAAAACCATTAAGTTATTAACTAAATTGTATCTACACATAATATAATACTTAATTAATTATAATTTCGACCAATCAACGATCTTGCTTTTGATTTATCTAAATATCTTTGAGAAGAAACTTTTATAATTCAAATCTAATCTTCTATTAATTACTAGTTTTATGAAACTATGAAAAAATAAATTACTACTTATCTTTAAATCAAAAGTCTTTGACTATACAGGGTAAACTCACCTGTTAATAAGTCTCACATTTATTGCGGATGCAATTTCTGTTCAATTATTCTATAGGGGCCTTATGTTTATTTAAACATGTAGAAATGCAATGTGGATATTGACATTTAAAACAGCCATATTTATACATACAGCTATCGATAATTTGTCAGCATGTGGTTCTTAATAATTTAGTTTTGATATCTAATGAGATAAGTATTAGCTGTGTGGTAGCGGCTACGAATACTACCAACCCTTATTTTCCTCGAGCCTTATGATGACCTGGGCCAACTCCATCTGATGCCGTTTAGTCAACAATTACATTCACAAGGAGGGTTGACGTCTGGCAGGCCGGTCATAAAACTATTGCCAATAACTTTTACAATATGTACTATGAAAAAATAGTTCATATTGTTACCCGACCCCAAGTAATTGGGATAGGAGTAGGAGAATGATGATCTAATGAGATAAGTAATAACTATTAACTATTCAACATTTAAAATTATTGTGAAAATTATACCATAATTGATATTAAGCTATTAATGAGTCTCTAAATAACTTGTGGTCACTACTTTTTACTGAAGTAAAAAATAGTGACCACAAATTATGTAATAATAGCTTAATATACATTACAGGGGAAAATTAATTATTTCTTTGTGTTTCCAACAATATTATATACTTTTTTAATTCTACTTATCATCACTAATGAACCGGTTAAGTCATTTAATGGTTGTAAAGGATAGAGTAAAAATATAAAAATAATTATGTTCATAAAATAATTAAATAAAATATTCAGTGTCCAATTTACACAGTTGTTAGTTTACATTAAAAATATTTAATATTTTTATATCACGTTTTTATAACAGAATACCGCATTCATTAACTACTAACAAGAGACCTTACAATGCTGTTAAGAATTCAACAATAAATAAACAATAAAAGCAAAACGTTTATAAATTATCGTTACAATAGCAAAAACGGCCACACGGCGCGCAGTTATTCTTTGGATAAATTCTGTTCGCCCATAATTGGTGTCGCTACCCCGAGGCGGTTGGAAATCTTAGGAGTTAAATATAAATTTAGAAGTACATTGTAATAGTTAGCGAATTGCTGCTGGTATTAAAACAGGTCTCGCCCACAATTCAATGACTATTTAAAATAATTTACCTTCTCGCTAAAAATGCTTATAGTTCATATAATAAACTCGTAATTGGGTATCTCTTTGTCAAGAGGATCATTCTCTAAAATATTTTGTATAAAATTTAATATAAAATAGAATTAATAAACGTAAGACAGCAATGTGGATCTTGAAGGTTGATTTTATTTTTGGAGTTTATTGCTTGGTTACCAAGACCTTTAAGCCAAATATTGGTTTATAAATTAACTACATTTAAAGTCTTTGTCTGTCAGTAAGGCAAATCAACGACTTGATCAGTGCCATGGCCACACTGTTAAAGGTATTTTTTTGGAATGTGTTCCTACGCATCAAATTACATAAAATGCCATCAATGACAATTTTCCTTTCCCGCTAAAACTCCTCTGTGAAGGTTGAGCTTCGTTTTGATGGTAGATATTTAAAATTATTTATCATATCTATAATATATTTTAAGCTGTATTTTTGCTGTTGACAGTTTTTTGTCTACAGCCCCGAGTCAGTCCGTTTGGGGTGGTACCACACTCTCGCAGAAGAACGACGTCTAAGTAATGGAAATATGCTGTTGCGCTTCGTTCGGTGACCGGTCTATGGGCGGCGGTAATACTTACCATTAGCTGTGCTGCTTGCTCGTTTGCCAACATAAACAATAAAAAAAATGTGAAATTGACTTCGCAACTGTCCAAGATTGGAATATAATAAATTATTTATTACCATGTGTAGCGACGAAATAAAAGTACCATTCGCTACCTCTTACTTGCCTTTAGAAGTCGAAAAAATCAGTTAAGGGTAGGTATCTACCAAGAGAATAGGTAGCAGCGCTCTCCTGGGCAATATATACCTGCGTTTGTCAAGCGTAGCGATTACAGCATTACCGCCTCATATTAGTGATACAGTATACGTTCAAGAGAGAACGGCAAAAGGCTGAATGCTGACGAAATAGCTTGAGTTAGAAACGAGTTCTTCCTCAGCCAAATTACGCTGCTGGACATGAAACTCCTAGAGAGTAGTTAGGTAGATGAATTATATATCTACCTAGCAATATCTACGGGTATAAAATATTGCCCATGTAACTGGCAGATAATGTAACTTTCCATTGGTGAAAGAATTTTTAAAATAGATATAGTTGTTTAGGTGTGAAGGCGTAACAAACACACAAACTCACATTCACATTTTTAATATTAGTTAAGATAATGATTTCTGATGTCTACAAATGTAAAATAAAACTATTTTATTTGTTTTTTTTTTTAAAGACAACAAAAAAACAACTCCTAGCAATAGGATAATAGTTTTCATATTGCGGGGGACTTTACAAATATATAATTAACAGACACAAATTATACACATAGTCAGAACAACAATATGTGTAAATCGCACAAATTGTGAGTGGAATTCAAACACGCGACACTGGCACGGTATGTCGAGGTCTACAGGCGGAGTGAGTCCAGACCGACAGACTTTCCGTGTAGTGACGGAGTAAGAATAAAATTCACCATCCCCTATCTTACCCGTGGGTGATCGTAAAAGACGAATAAGGAATAAAACATGAATATAACATATATGCGAGAAAAGGAAAATTCGAAATAAAACCCTACTTTTTTTTTTTGCGATGGGTTATGGTCATGGACAGAGGGACTTACGCACGCATACCCGTAACCCACCCGTGAACCTCGCCTTCGTCGTTGGATCGGCCACCGGAGCAGCGTTAACTTGTCGTCAGTGGCCGGCCCGACGGAATACCCCCTGAGGGGTACCCTCTCCTTGAGTGACTAGGGGGGAGGAATAAAACCCTATACCAACACGTCTGACCAGCGTGGTATAATAGGTCAATTTCTCTCTTAGTGTAGAGGAGGCTAGAACCTAGTAGTGGGACATATATGAGCTGAAATTATGAAAATGATGATGAGTCCAAACCACCTTTCATAAAAACAGGTGATACATTTCTTAACCCGTCACCGCTCGAGAAAGTAAAATATTATTTAACGTTTAAAGAAACCAAAATCATTCTCATTAATATTATTAGAAACATTTTAACCCCTTCAAATCTTCATACAATCTATCTTTCATACCATCATTGTACAATTCAACCCTACTTAAAACGAACACATACAAATGTCATATGCAAATTATAAATCATGTTACATTTACAATAGCATACCTCAAGTGTATATGACAATGGTTGGCTATAAGAAATATTTCACATCATTCTTGAGTTCGGTCTATTTAATATGCGTGAGAAACTAATCATTATTATTATATGCCCTACCGGCATACTTTAACTAAAGAATGAATGAGAAAATAAAAAAAGTGAATGAAATTGAACTGAAAATGTTTGTTTAAAAAAAATTAATCCTTAGAAATTAGATCCAGACTCAAAACAACAATTTATAGATCTCACAAAGTATTATCCTACGCGGGAATCGAACCCAATACACGAGCACTGTTGGTCAATATATTAATCACTAAGCAATTTATATAGTCTGATTCTTCAGTTTAAGTTCATTATTGGATACACGTCTTTTAATAGCGATAACAATGCCACGTATTCAGTTTGAAAATATACTTGGTGGTATAAACTTTCCAGGAGAATAACAAATCTTCATTTTCTTGGTCGTTTAGTTGGTTTATACGACACCTACGGTCAATTGAGATTTATTGGCGCAACCTCGCAATCAAATTTACTCTTTTATTTAAAACAATATTCAAATAAAAATTAAATAATTTATCATAACATCTCTAAATTAAAAAATAAAACTCTCGAAGTCTTTATACGCAGTTAAAGATGCCCACTATCAACTTCATAGTTGTAATTGTCTTCGTTCAACAATCCAAATAAATTATAATAATCAAATGTGTACCAACGGATTCACTTTCTAAGCAGGTGTCTAATACATCCCGAAAACTTCCCGCCACATATGAAAGGGGTTAACTGACAATTGACAACAAGAAAAAACGTCTAAACATCCTTTTGTTAAAAATCTCAGGTGGCAATAACCGATGTAGTATTTTTTTTTCTTAGACTGAATGCAGGTTGGGTGAATATAGGGTTGACCAAAGTCAAAAAATTATTTATTTTTTAATTTCTTAAAAAATTAAACTACTTAACCTACATATAACGGAAAAATAATTTCAAACCCGTAAGCCACGTCCTTTGTAACAAGTAGTTACCTGAAGAAGGGACAATGCGGCCTTTTAACAAATAGACCTTTAGGACTTTCGGCTAAATAAATAAAATTAAAATGCATTTGTTTGTAAAAATTGTTTTTTATATCCAATCATGTATTTTGTTTAATTCCTCTTAGTGGCAAACGAGCAAGCAGCACACCTGTTGGTCCTGTTGGTAAGTTTTTGCTGCCCATGGACCTTTGCAATACCAGGGATGCCTACCAATGAAATTCCCAAACCCATCTAGAAAATTGGGTTTCGGGCTCTCGCTCACCGCCGTCGTATGGACCAGTCTGTGGTTATAGACAGAAAACTTTTGGTCCTACCACTATTGGATATAAGGGATATTTTTTTTGTTCTGTGTACCTGTTAGCCGCAGATGGCTTTGACAGCTTAATCTGCTGCCTTGGTGAATGCGAATGAGGGCTCTCAACCCGGTAAGGACCATGCACAACCTTACTTAGTAATATAATCCATGATACTCCGCACAAAATTTCGGTGCATAAATCACTAACGCCATCTGTGTACTAAATATTTACAATAAACGAAAATTAAAAATAATAATCTAAAAAAATAAAAATTAAAAAAAAAAAGATAGTAAGTTAATAGTTATGACAGCCCTAGTGAAAGCGAATGGTTCCTTCAATGGGCAAAATGTAATTCAACATGACGCTACAGATTTCGGGGTAAGATGTTCTTGTAGGTTTTGTTCATGAGTTTAGTTTTTATATTAATTATATTAATATGATATTGTCCAAATAAATTAGACGTTTGGTTCACATATTGATTGACAGTTTTTGTAATGTAAAATATTCATTATAATGCATAACAGATTTTGTCTTAACCAATTTATATTTCTTTGTATAATTTCCAAAAAAAACATGTTTTGCCACTCCATTTTAAGAAGTATGTTTTTTTCTATTGGTGAAATATCATTAAATAGTGATTCAGTGATTATTAGCAAATATATTTTTGAACACCTTTCAAATTTATCCTTGTATTGGAGGACTTTACAAATAAATAATTAATGGACACAAATTACACCTAGATTTAGGACATTAAAGTGTCGATCGTACGAAGTATTGTCTTATTATTAATACATTTCAATGTATTATATTTTTTGGGTCAAATCCACCATTGTAAGTCCTGTAAGCAAGAATCCACACAATATATTTTATGTAGTGAAAATTAGCATGGTAGATCAGTATTTTCTCGTTGGATGGACCACTGATGACAAAAACAGGGTACGTGTACTATGGGCATGTCTCCCCGGACGAATGGGGCAGGGTGTAACCATACCATAACCTGATGTACTGTAGCACTACCCTCCTATGCAGTTCATACGACTGCATAGATGGCCTAGCGGTTAAAATGCTGTTCTACAATGCCATGTATCACAGGTTGAAACTTTTCTCCGAGTCTGAGAGTAATTTGAGTCAGGTAATTACATGAAGTATGAAAGAGAGTATTGGTGTAAAGATGCGAAAGGGAATGCTCCGATGGTTCGGACATGTGGAAAGAATGCCGAACGAACGTCTGGTTAAGAAGATATACAATGCGAAAGTGGAAGGATGTAGGTACCGGGGGCGACCGAGACTAACTTACCTAGACCAGATCGGTCATGTACTGAAGGAAGGTGGAGTCAAGAGTCTCCGAAACCGGCGAGCGTGTATGAAGAGAATTATGAATGTTGAGGAAGCGAGTGAAGTATGCAAAGATAGAGTTCTCTGGCACTCTGTTCTCTCTGCCTACCCTGCAAGGGATATGGCGTGATGATATGTATGTATGTAATTACATGTTTGTCCGTAAAGAATTATTTCCTTATTGCAGGTAATGTTCTTTAAAAAAAATAGCCTGTCCTCAAAAAAAAAAGATCAGTATTGTAATATCAGTAACAATTCCAAAAATCCCTATTGATAGTAAAAAAACTTAATAACGACCTACGAGCTATCGAAGCCGTATCGTACTTCTAACAGTTTTATATTTACACCAATAAGCCTATCAACATTCACGCTTTAAAAACCAACAGATTACTCTAATCATCATTATTCTGCTTTTGTCCCAATTACTTGTGGTCAATGCAAAATGTACTCATATATATTGCAAAAGTTATTGGCAATAGTTTAATAACCAACCTTCTGTTGGACGTCAATCCTTCTTAGGGAAAATAACTGTTGACCAAACGGCAACAGATAGTATTGGCTCAAGTGGATATAAGCTCTTAATCGTCTTTTACGTCATCCACAAGCAAAGTAAGGATGGTAGTATTTGTAGTCGCTACCATATAGCTTACTTAGAGTAAGCTCAATTAAAAGAAAATACTAAAAAATGTTATTATTACTTTTGAAATAAAATTATTTTACGGATTTTCGTAACCGTTAATATGAACACTATACACATACATACATATCATCACGCCATATCCTTTGCAGGGTAGGTAGAGAGAACAGAGTGCCAGAGAACTATATCCTCGCATACTTCACTCGCTTCCTCAACATTCATAATTCTCTTCATACACGCTCGCCGGTTTCGGAGACTCTTGACTCCACCTTCCTTCAGTACGTGACGAATCTGGTCTAGGTAGGTGAGTCTCGGTCTACCCCGGTACCTACATCCTTTCAAACGCTATTAAATGTTCGAAATGTCGTGAAATTAAAAAATCAAATACAAACGCGATAAAATCCGTAAAAATAATTTTATTTCAAATGTGTAATACTTGAGTAAACATCAGATATCATTACTATTATTACTTCATAGATTCACAAGCATATGCTTACCAAGGTACTTAACAATAGATTTTATTATGCAAAAACGTTAGTAGGTAACCCAATATGCAAATGCGATCTATTGCCATGCAAATGTACCGACAGAAAATAATAGCGTAACGTATTCGAACCTATAACGATGGGGATATATCTTTACAATTCGATCAATACGGTTTTTGATTTCACGAGTGATTTATTGGCTTATAAAGATTTTTCTTTATTGCTTATAATGGCAAACGAGCAAGCAGCACATCTGATGGTAAGTGTTAATGCCGTACCACTGACGTCAAGTCACTCTGCTCCGGTGGTTGGCCCAACGACGAAGGCGACGTCACGGGTGGGTTACGGGTGTGCATGCTTACGCCCCTCTGTAACCCGCCCCCCAAAAAAAAAAAAAAAAAAAAAAAAAAAAAAAAAAAAAAAAAAAAAAAAAAAAAAATGTGTTAATGCCGTCAAATGGATTTTTGCAATACCAGGAGCACCGTTATGTCACTGCCTACGAATGAAAACCCCAAACTCACTCCAAAAATTGGGCTGTCGACTCGCTCGCTCAACGAACGAAGAGCAACAGTACATTGCTGCTGCTCAGGCGTCGATTTAAAATGTGGTACTACCCCGGACGGAAACTGTCAACAATTTTTTTTTCCTCTTGCGCAGATCAAAACAATGAGCAGAGGATTTTTATCATATAATTCTTTCACTTCCATTTTGGTTTTTATAACACTCTGTACTAAGAAGCTACTTCTTGTATTGCGGGCTATTATAAATAATTTATGTGTGGTGACAAAGTAAGAATACAATTCGCCACCCCTTTTTTAGTTGTAGACGATCATAAACAGCAACTAAAGAATGGAAGCAGATAACACTGCGAGAGAAGTTAAACTCAAAATAAAACCCTATACCAATCCGTATAACCAATGTGTATAGTAGGTCAATTTCCCTCACATTCTGAAGCAGGCTTGAGACCAGCGATCGTACATGATGATATTCATGATTACAAGTAATTGACGGACAAAATTCGAACTTCAAACTCGACACAGACAAACTCAGAACAATCATTTACGGATAACATAAATTATTATTCTGCGCATATATAACATAAATTATTATTCTGCATAAATTATTATTCTGGGGGGCATAGTCCGGAGGGGGGCATAGTCCGGAGCGTGCTCGTTCGCGTCCCCTGCCAGTCTAATTAGACTGCTAATCCGGCTCGAAATGCGTACCGCAATGCGGGTTAGGGCGTCCCCCGGAGGCGACGCGTACCGACCCGCCCCCGTCGGTACGAACATCGGCAGTTGCGGCGATGGGGGCCGCCACCCATCACGCCTTGCCCAGTTAGGCGAGTCGAGGAGAACGGAGTGCCGGGTGGGCACGTGGAATGTAAGAGGTTGTGTGGAAGGTAAGTTGCACGAGCTGATATCCGTCATGGCGGACAAACAGCTAGACGTGCTCTGTGTAACAGAGACCAAGCGAAGGGGCAGCGACGCCTGCGATCTTCCTGGTGGCGGGATGGCTCTGTGGTCTGGTGTACCACAGAGCGATCGAGCCAGCATGGGGGTAGGAGTGCTGTTGTCCTCTCGCTTGGCCTCAGGTGTGAAGGATTACGGAATGTATGATCCCAGACTTCTCTGGGTCCGTATAAAACTAGGTGTCACCAAGGTATTCATGGTTGTAGCATATGCTCCCGTAGGATCCTCGGTGGCATCAGACCTAGAGAAGTTTTGGGACAATGTTAGGGAAGTTCTGGATATGGCAGAAACCAGTGAACGCGTGATTGTATGCGGAGATTTGAACGGATGGGTGGGGACCAAGCGTCCCGACTATGAGGACGTACTTGGTCCATTTGGTGATAAGAGAGTGAACGACGCAGGTAGGCTCATAGCGGATGTATGCATGGAGAGAAACCTTATTGTGTCAAACACATTTTTCCAACATAAGGACATCCATATGTATACATGGAGAAGGAATGAACAGAAAAGCATAATAGATTTAATTTTGGTAGACAGTCGCCTCCGAAGCAAAATATTGGACGCAAGAGCCTACAGGGGCCCCACAGTCGACACGGACCACTATCTCGTTATTGCGAGATTTAGTGGTCTGTTCAGAAAGTGGAGGCACTGGCGAGAGCGTGTCCACTTCGGAGGGCTTGAAAGAATAAAGGTTGAAAGGTTGCAAGAAGAGTGTGTAAGAGAAAAGTATGCAGAGGGTGTCCGAGAACGGCTGACGATGGCAAGCCAGCCGCAATCGGACATTGAAGAATGCTGGAGAGTATTGAAAGAGAGTATGGTAGATACAGCGAAAGAAGTATGTGGAAGTTCAAAGAAGCATAGAAAAACAAATGGTGATGCATGGTGGGATGCGGAAGTGGCAGCTTCCGTAGAGCAAAAGAAGAAAGCGTGGCTGGACTATGTCTCTTCTTTGAATCTGAATGACAGTATGACTGAACAGAAGAAAGAAATATATCGGCAATGTAAGAATGACACCAAGGCCTTAGTGAAAGAGAAACGTGATAGAGCAAGTATGAGTGCAGAAGATAGGCTGACTAAAAACTTCGAGGGTAACACCAAACTCTTTTGGAGGGAGGTGAAGAAGTCTCGGGGTGGTTGGTCAGCCTTCAGAATGAATAAAATAAGGTCTAAAGGTGGAGACATTCTTACACAAACACAAGACGTGTTAAGCCGATGGAGTGAATATTTTGGCGATATGTATGCGGATGCTACGGTTGGCGCCGGTGTTGGATGTGGTTTAGTAGATCAACATTCGACAACGGCGTCCTCCGATGGCATCAGTATGGATGAAGTTGAATGGGCGATAAGAAGTTTGAAAAATGGTAAGGCAGCGGGCATTGATATGGTGTCTGCCGAGATGATCAAGCTTGGTGGCTCTTGTGTCTGGGAGGCGTTCCTGTTGCTCCTCAATTTATGTTGGAGCTCGGGAATGGTTCCCAGGGACTGGAATAGCGCAGTCATCGTGCCTTTGTTTAAAAACAAGGGTTCACGTTATGACTGCGCAAATTACAGAGCCATAAGCTTGACCAGTTTGGCAGCAAAAGTGTATGGAAAAATTATTGAAAGGAGAATGAGGATGGTGTCCGATGGTTTACTGTGTGAGACACAAGGAGGTTTCAGGAGTGGAAGGGGATGCATGGATCAAGTGTTCTCTCTGCGCAACATTGTGGAGAAGCATCTGGCTCTAGGTCAGAGGGTTTTCTGCAGTTTTGTGGATCTGGAGAGAGCATTTGACACGGTTGTACGAAAGGAACTTTGGGACATTTTACCGGAGTATGGTATTAACGGTAAACTGCTACAGGCTGTGCAGTCCAGTTACATGGGCTGTAGAGCCTGTGTGCGGCTGGATGATGGAATGTCGCCTTGGTTTGACGTCAATATCGGCGTTAAGCAGGGGTGCGTTCTGTCAGCCAGGCTGTTTATCATATATCTGGATAAATGTCTCCAAAGGTTGAACGATATGAATGTGGGAGTCCAGATGGGCGACTCAGTGGTCACTGCTCTGCTTTATGCAGATGATGCAGTCCTGCTGGCACAGTCAGCGATTGACCTGCAGACCCTAGTCGACACAATGACAGAAGATTGTAAGAAAAGGGGTCTACGCGTGAATGTGAGCAAAACCAAAATAATGGTCTTTGAAAGAGATAAAACCAGAACAGATGTAAGAGTAACAATAGGTAATGATGTACTAGAGCAAGTGGATGAATTTGTATATCTTGGATGTGGATTTAGCCGAGATGGAAGGTACACCACTGATATAGAGCGAAGAGTGAATGCGGGAAATAGAGTGAACGGAGCGTTGGGGCAACTTCTCGGCAGCCACCACCTCAGCCAGAAGGCACGTGTAGCAATACATAACGCAGTGCTTGTCCCAACATTACTGTATGGAAGCGAGAGTTGGGTATGCAGAAAAGAGTATGATAGTAAAATTAATGCGGTCGAAATGCGATCTCTGCGGAAAATCTGTGGAGTTAGGCTGACCGACCGCATTCGTAACGACGACGTAAGAGAGCGAGTAGGTATGAAAGAGAGTATTGGTGTAAAGATGCGAAAGGGAATGCTCCGATGGTTCGGACATGTGGAAAGAATGCCGAACGAACGCCTGGTTAAGAAGATATACAATGCGAAAGTGGAAGGATGTAGGTACCGAGGGAGACCGAGACTAACCTACCTAGACCAGATCGGTCATGTACTGAAGGAAGGTGGAGTCAAGAGTCTCCGAAACCGGCGAGCGTGTATGAAGAGAATTATGAATGTTGAGGAAGCGAGTGAAGTATGCAGAGATAGAGTTCTCTGGCACTCTGTTCTCTCTGCCTACCCTGCAAGGGATATGGCGTGATGATATGTATGTATGTATGTATGTATTATTCTGCGCGGCAATCGAACCCGTGACATTTGATAGGTAGATATTTTAATCACTACGCCATGTGTGAAGTCCAGTCGTTTCGTCTCTCGACAGCCATGTCAATTATTCATGCCAACAATATCAACTATGATTACTTATATGTCTACCAAACGCTGCAATTATAGAATTATCCACGTTGGTATGCTGACGAAATAAATTTTTAACTTTCATTTTAATGACAAATGTTTTTAATATGAGAGTTCAATTATCATCAAATAAGTCGTCCCCTTATAGAAATTAATTTAATCCTTATACCTAAATACTTATCCCAAAACAAATAACCAAAAACTTCCTTTATAAAGTAAACATGTATAAAAAAAAGTTAATTTCCCGGTTGACCGGACCCCTATTTGGTCGTATAGACCCCAAAAACTTGACCCTGCCCACATGTATTATATTAACCCTCCGCTAAGGAACGATTGGCTATCATATACATGTACTATTTGGAAAATATGCACCCACGAATATGCCTTGATTAATATTTGAATAGAAAAGACAAATTCTACTCCTCAATTTGTTTTATTTTCTTAGATATTCTTTTATTTCTTCACTATCCTTTCAAATGCTTACGGTCTTTTTTTTCAGAACATCATCGTCATCATCATCATCTCAGCTCATTTATGTCCCACTGCTGTGCTCGAGCCGCTTCCATAATGAGAGTGAAATTGACCAACTATACCACGCTGGTCAAACGCGTTGGTATAGGGTTTTGTTTGGAGTGTTCCTTCTCTTGCGTAGATATTATATTCGTTTTATATCCCTTAGTCGTTTTTTACGATCATCCACGGGTAAGATAGGGGGTGATGAATTGTATCCTTACTCCGTCACCATACAGTAAATCTCACATAACATATGTACCTAAGTATCCAAAAACCTCGTATATTATATAAAAGAAATTCATCTACTATACCACGTTAGCCATCTGATCTTAGCTAGTTTTGTTTGGAATTTGTCTTCCCATGATATTTATGTGCCTAATTATTTTAACAATCCTAATATTCTAAATGTGAAGATGTAGATAAAATTTGGCATATAGATAGGTCATTTCCTGGATTAACACATATATGATACTTTATATCCCAGTAATATGTTCCCTTGATATAATTTAGTGATGAAATTTTATATTGTGAGTCACTTTTTAAACGTGCAAAGTCGCGGACAGAAACTTATTTACCATAAATTACTTCAATATACGAGTACTTACTACCATCAGATTGAAACGCAACAGTCACTGAAAACGTACAGCCGACATCTCAGCGGATTTGTCTGTTATATTCATATTTTTTTTTGCGTTCCGTACCCAAAGGGTAAAAACGGGACCCTATTACTGAGACTTCGCTGTCCGTTCGTCCGTCCGTCCGTCTGTCACCAGGCTGTATCTCAAGATCGGTGATAGCTAGACAGTTGAAATTTTTACAAATGATGTATTTCTATTGCCGCTATAACAACAAACACTAAAAATAAAATAAATATTTAAGGTATTATTGCCCATACAACAAACTTGATTTTGTTTTTAGTTTTACGGAACCCTTCGTGCGCGAGTACAACTCGCACTTGGCCGATTTTTTATTACTTCTTTTATATATATATATATATATATATATATATATATATATATATATATATATATATATATATATATCTGTCTTTTCAATATGTTTAGAAAATATTCGTTCCAGTATGGTGCCTTGCAAACCACGATATTATGCTAGCCAGATCCCATAAGCAGTTTGCCAAGTGGGGGGGTTTTTAACAGCACCGTGCACTAAGAAAGTAATCCTTGTATTGCGGGATACTTTACAAACATATAATTGACGGACACAAATTACACCCAGTCTCAGAACAGCAATTTGTGGATCACACAAAGTATTTGGTCTGCATGGGAATCGAACCCACTGAACTCACTTCAACTGGCGTAGTTCGGTATCTTAATCACTGCACCATCTGTGCAGGCTCTATAAATAATAATTGTGAAGTATAATGTAAAAGATTATGCCAACCAGGCCTATATAAGTTGTTCGCCAATTTTATAAGTTTCCATGAAAGCGGTGCTGCTATTGATGATTTTTATTATCACTAATCACACAAACACACACACACACACACATTTTAATAATTCATCATAAGAATATTATAATAAATCCCAAAGTCCACCACTCTTAGTTAAAGCTACTGAAAATTCTCTATCCATAACCACGTGCGAAATTCCTCACAATATTTTCTTTCATCATTATTATATAATTTATGATTAACTCAAATATACGTTATTAATGAAACATTATCTTTCAAACCTTCATACGCCATCGTATACGTAGATCTCCAAAAAAATGCCGTTATGAAGATTCTGAACGAGTTTAATTCCATTTTTCACAAAATTTTACGTAAAACCTATTCCATAACACACTGGTAATTTCATGTGACCAATATCTGATATAAATTAAAAAAAAACAACACATAATTATCGAAAAAAAAACACCGCAAACCGCACGAATTAAAAAACACCGTGTGTTAAAAAAAAAATGTCACAGAAAAACAGGAAAAGAAAAATTTGTTTTATTAAAAAAAAATGTACCTACAACACAGTTAACTCGGCCACCCCATAATTTTATATTGCATCGCGTGATGCATACCGTGAATGACCGGGGATGGCCACCCCTCGGGTGCCGCCCAACGTTTTTTTTTTCATAGTGGGGCAAACCCCTCAATAGTTGGGACAGCAGCTGCTCGATTCTTATAAGATTTTTTTTTCTATTTTATTAAAAAATAAAATAAAAACGCTCAACCGGACATACAGTTCCGGACGAGATATTTCTATAAAACCGTTGGAGCTTTTCTAATTATTATACAAAATTTATTTTTGCAAAATAACATATAATTTTATCGTCCTATTAAATAAAGCGAATTATCTAATTACTTCTAATGTTTACGCGATTATTACACAATTGAAATAAAACTAGTTTTACGGATTTTATCGCGTTTCCCGTGACCATGAACGCTGTAAAGTGTATAAAACGTCGGTAATTAAAAATCAAATACAAACGCGAGGGAATCCGTAAAAATAGTTTTATTTCATATGCGAAAACTCTATATTAATAATAATATATTTATCACTTTGTTTCCGTTTTTAATTGTTGTGTTTATAACGTTTACTCATAAAATTCGTTTGTTTGGACAAGAATGCAAATATGATAGACAAGATACGGTTAAGACAGACGGCTGATACTTTCATTTCTCTATGTCATATAAGTATAAGATTGAGAGTCTTGCGATCCATGTGGTACATATAGTCTAGAAATATAATTCGTCACTTCCTTTTCTAGCCTGATGGAATGAAAGAAACCTTAAGGAATAGATAATGTACAGATAAGCAAGAGAAGGAAATTCCCAAAAATACTATACCAATTCGTCTGATAAGAGTGGTATAATAGATTAAATTTGCTCTATTGTGGAACCTTAAGGCCAGCAATAAGACTTATGTAAGCTGAGATAATGATGACTATATAATTTTTGCGATGTTTTTAAATATTTCTTATAATCTTAACAACAATTTCTGAGTCTGGACATTTACCTGCTAAAATCATAATATATTCGTTTTTTATTAAGGGCTTATAAAGATATATCCAAATTACTGAAATTTTTAGCATTTAATATGCTTAATTATTTATAAATACCCGATACGAAACGAAAAATGATGTCACAAGCGGGGTGCTTGTGACATCATTTTTCGTTTCGTATCGGGTATTTAAGATATATCCCACTAATATTATATAATATTAATCAGTTATTAATAAGATTTATATAAATCAGTTTATAAAGATGTTTGGATGATTGTTATTCACTCACGCGTAAACCGTTAAATAGATTACGATGAAAATTGGCGCGTGGATAGATCATTTCCTGGATTAACATATAAGATACTATAGATTTTTGCGGTAGGACCACGCTGTAAACAGTTCTCTATCTACAGCCGCGGGCCGGCCCGTCCGGAGTAGTACCACACTCCCGCAGTAGTTCGACTCCTAAATAATGGCAATGTGCTGTTTCGCTTTGTTTGGTGAGCGAGAGAGCCGGAAGCCCAACAACGGTTTGGGGTTTGTATTGGTAGGCAGCGGCCTAGCTATACCCTTGGTATTGATGATGGCAAAGTACCATGGGCGGCAGTGACACTTACCATCACGTCGTTTTGATGGTTTCAAAATCCATATATACTGACATGGAAATATATTTTTTTCTATATTTTACCTAGACATAGATTAAGGAATTATATAATAGAGAAATGATTAATGATTGATAATGATGAATGAGAACTTTTAGGACCTTACTAATCATTTTAACACTAACTTAATTTGAAATAAAACTATTTTTACGGATTTTATTGCGTTTGTATTCCATTTTTAAATGTCCGATTTTTCGTACAATTTACACTTTAAGTTGTAAAGTGTTCAAAACATCGGAAATTTTCAAATCAAATACAAACGCAATAGAATCCGTAAAAATAGCTATATGTCAAATGTGTATACATCAACTCGTGTAAATATCAGAAATCATTTGTGAACTACATTAAAAGAAAAACTATAGTAATATTATATTCATAATACTTAATATAATTATTCATAGATGTATAATTCTAAATAGATATAACGTATGTATAAAAATAATCTTCCATTTAAATTAAATCAGTTATTCTTATAAGAAATAACGTGCTATTTTTGCTTGTTACAGGTTTAAATTTTACCGACAGCGCCATCTATTAGAAATCCGGTAAGCCTGCGTTTAACTTCTAAACGAACCCTACGAAACGAAACAAGATACTGAATGTATCTTGTTTCCACATTCTGCCGCTTATTTTTTTGGCAGTGGCATCTACGTTTCTTATATTACTCAGCATGTTTCTGTTCAGAAAATATCCCTAGAGATTTATTTCATTTATTTGAACCAATATTTATATTTTAACTTTATAGTATTATGAAAAAACAAATCTAGACGCTCAATTTTTAAAGGTATCAGATTATGCAAAATAAAAAACGTTGGTAGTCACATTACTTTCATCATCATCATCTCAGCTCATATATGTCCCACTGTTGGGCTCGAGCCTCCTCCACAATGGAAAGGAAACTGACCTACTATACCACGCTGGTCAGACGTGTTGGTATAGGGTTTTGTTTCGAGTTTTCCATCTCTTGCATAGATATTATTTGGGTTTTATGTCCCTTAGTCGTCTCTTACGATCACCCACGAGCAAGGTAAGGGGTTGTGAATTGTATTCTTCCTCCGTCACCACACGGATTTTTTTTTATCACATCACAAATTATTTATTAGCTACATCTAATTAAAATTTAATTGGAATTGAATTGGACAAAGAAAAATAATGCGATATCATTCTTCTACTCTTATCCTAATTATTTGGAGTCGGTGCAGTAGGTATATACTCGTAGGTACGTATTGCAAAAGTTATTGGAAATAGTTTTACGACCGGCCGCCTGCCTAGCGTCAACAATATTTTAGCCTAGCCTAGCGACAATAATATTTTCTGGAGAGAGTGAGTAAGTATGAAAGAGAGTATTGGTGTAAAGATGCGAAAGGGAATGCTCCGATGGTTCGGACGTGTGGAAAGAATGCCGAACGAACGTCTGGTTAAGAAGATATACAATGCGAAAGTGGAAGGATGTAGGTACCGGGGGAGTCCGAGACTCACCTACCTAGACCAGATTGGTCACGTACTGAAGGAAGGTGGAGTCAAGAGTCTCCGAAACCGGCGAGCGTGTATGAAGAGAATTATGAATGTTGAGGCAGCGAGTGAAGTATGCAAGGATAGAGTTCTCTGGTACTCTGTTCTCTCTGCCTACCCTGCAAGGGATATGGCGTGAAGATATATGTATGTATGTATAATATTTTCTTCGACTTTAAATATATCAGTATGTGGTAGAGGGGTGCTGCTTGCTCGTTTACTACCATAAACAACAAAAAAAAAAAAACGTTCCAACGTTGGGCACGCAATCTTGATTCAAATCCACATTGATTGGAAATCAGCATATCGTACCAGTCTAAGCATCTTATTACGAATTGTTATTCTTTCCCTACGATATTAGTTTAGTCTTCTCATAAGATATCACTCGAAAAAGTTAAAATAATATAACTATTTTTAAGATTTGAAATAAAATAATTTTACAACGTTATATTATGTACGAGTATATCCTCTTGGTTGGTCCTCCCGTGGCCATGAACGCTGTGAAGTGTTCGAAACGTCGTGAAATTAAAAATCAAATACAAATGCGATGAAATCCGTAAAAATAGTATTATTTCAAATGTGTAATACTCGCGTAATCATAAGATATATTTTATTTTTCCGTGTGGTGACGGAGTAAGAATATAATTGACCACCCCCTATCTTACCCGTGGGTGATCGTACGAGACGACTAAGGGATATAAAAACGCATATAACATCTATGCAAGAGAAGGTAAACTCGAAACAAAACCCTATACCAACACGTCTGACCAGCGTGGTATAGTAGGTCAATTGCCCTCATTATGGAGGAGGCCCGAGCCCAACAGTGGGGCATATGTGGGCTGAGATCATGATGACGATTTTTTTGCGTTTGTATTTGAATTTTACTTCTTTGACAATTAGAATATTTCAAAAAGAAATAGTTATTTGAATATGTGTTATACTTGTATAATAATCAGAAATCATTGGTATAAAATAGTGAAAGTATTCTATTCTTAGTTCGTTACCATAACTTATACTCATCACCGTTAATAAACTACTCATCATGATTCATTAATAACAGGTTCTTATCCCAATTACATGGAGTTGATGCAATAGACGTAGATATTTCGAAATTATTGTAACCGAACCCTTGCCTGACATCAACTATTCTTGGGAATGTAATTGCTGACCATAATGGCATAAGATGGTGTTAGCTTAGGTCGATGTAAATCTCTTAATCGTCTTTTACAATACCCATTAGCAATGTAACAGTTGGTAATATGTGTAGATGTCAGCACACAGCAAAGTAGTTATTCTACTACCGACAGTTACTTCTACAGTTTATTCTACAACGGATAATACTACCAATAGACAGACAAGTAATTAAGAAGTTATTCTACTACGAACGGTACTAACTATAGACAGACAAGTAATTAAGAAGTTATTCTACTACGAACGGTACTAACTATAGACAGACAAGTAATTAAGAAGTTATTCTACTACGAACGGTACTAACTATAGACAGACAAGTAATTAAGAAGTTATTCTACTACGAACGGTACTAACTATAGACAGACAAGTAATTAAGAAGTTATTCTACTACGAACGGTACTAACTATAGACAGACAAGTAATTAAGAAGTTATCCTACTACGAACGGTACTAACTATAGACAGACAAGTAATTAAGAAGTTATTCTACTACGAACGGTACTAACTATAGACAGACAAGTAATTAAGAAGTTATTCTACTACGAACGGTACTAACTATAGACAGACAAGTAATTAAGAAGTTATTCTACTACGAACGGTACTAACTATAGACAGACAAGTAATTAAGAAGTTATTCTACTACGAACGGTACTAACTATAGACAGACAAGTAATTAAGAAGTTATTCTACTACGAACGGTACTAACTATAGACAGACAAGTAATTAAGAAGTTATTCTACTACGAACGGTACTAACTATAGACAGACAAGTAATTAAGAAGTTATTCTACTACGAACGGTACTAACTATAGACAGACAAGTAATTAAGAAGTTATCCTACTACGAACGGTACTAACTATAGACAGACAAGTAATTAAGAAGTTATTCTACTACGAACGGTACTAACTATAGACAGACAAGTAATTAAGAAGTTATTCTACTACGAACGGTACTAACTATAGACAGACAAGTAATTAAGAAGTTATTCTACTACGAACGGTACTAACTATAGACAGACAAGTAATTAAGAAGTTATTCTACTACGAACGGTACTAACTATAGACAGACAAGTAATTAAGAAGTTATTCTACTACGAACGGTACTAACTATAGACAGACAAGTAATTAAGAAGTTATTCTACTACGAACGGTACTAACTATAGACAGACAAGTAATTAAGAAGTTATTCTACTACGAACGGTACTAACTATAGACAGACAAGTAATTAAGAAGTTATCCTACTACGAACGGTACTAACTATAGACAGACAAGTAATTAAGAAGTTATTCTGCTACTAATCGTTATAGTTTATTCAACTACGAACGGTACTACCTATAGACGGACAAGTAATTAAGAATCCTTTGTTAGCGATAATTATAGTTTATTTTACTACGAACGGTAGTGCCGATAGATAGACAAGCAATTAAATAGTTATTTTACTACCAGCAGTTTTACAATGTTTATCATATTTTGATTTAATTTCCCATTTTTTATAATCATCTTAACATAATATTACAACCTACGTGTTATGTTATAAATTTATATCGAATTATTTTTAAAAATATTATATTATTTAAATTATATTTTTATAATAGACATTTACAAATATATTTTCATGTTACTTTTAACCTTTTACCTACATTAATATCTATTTTACTTATTTAGATACTTATTTTTGCAAATGTTATTACTACCTACTTCAGTTATGCCTACTTATATATGTATATACTATTATAATGGACAAGTACAAAGATGTTTTTGTATGTTAAAATTTTTGCGATATGTTCACGTGGAATTGTTGATTAGTTCTAGCATTTTAATAATATTTTAACTGATGTATCCGTTCTTCTCACGCAATTAAAGAAAGAAGACATAGGATTAGGAAAGATGATATTTGTTGAAATAATTACAAAGTTTTTAAGATTTATTATTAAAATGTATTATCGTCGCGTGGTAATTAGATAAAAATACAGTTATAGTCAACACTTGCTTGTCAGTGTATCGGTATTGTATAAAACAGTTGCGGTTTCACTAGGACAGTAGGCCAAAGCGCTCTCTTGAGAATAGTAAAATATGGTACTATGATCGCCAACGTTTGCCAAGCGTGGCGATTATGATAATAACTGCAACAAACACCGCGCCAAGTAATATTCTACAGGGGAAGTTTAAGTGGGTGGTGAAAGATAATGATCAATAAATCATCTCATCTCAAGCCCATATATCTCTCACTGTTGGGCTCAGGCCTCCTCAATAATGAAAGGGTAACTGACCTACTATACCACGCTGGTCAGACGTGTTGGTTTTGTTTCGAGTTTTCCTTCTCTCGCATAGATGTTATTATGTTTAATATCCATTAGTCGTCTCTTACGATCACTCACGGGTAAGATAAGGGGTGGTAAATTGTATTCTTACACCGTCACCACACGGAAAGTGATAAATAAAAATATTAACTAAATATTTAAATTACTGAAATTTAGCATTTATTATGCTTAATTATTTATTTATAAAACTCGATTACGAAGTGAAAAATGATGTCACAAGCGGGATTCGAACCCGCGCCTATTGGGATTCCGGCCCAATCGTGCTGCCACTACATAATCGTACACTTCGTAATCGAGTTTTATAAATAAATAATTAAGCATATTAAATGCTAAATTTCAGTAATTTAAATAACAAGGTTGTGTCATCGTTTAATACAATTCTAACTGTGAAGTTTTAAGTATTAAGCCTATAACAATGTGTAAACATTGTCGGGTAGATAGCATACCGTCACCTTAAGACGTAAATATGATACGAAGTGAAATTTGCATGTCCTAAAATTAGTCACGGTGGTGTAGTGGCAGCACGATTGAGCCGGAATCCCAATAGGCGCGGGTTCGAATCCCGCTTGTGACATCATTTTTCACTTCGTAATCGAGTTTTATAAATAAATATTAACTAAATATATAAGTGCAGTTAAACCTGAAGGCAGATAGTTAATGTGTATGTTTCTAGATATGTCATAAAACACGATTGTCACATCAGTGAGGTTTAATAAGGCGATTCCCCTCTCATTGTGATAAAATCTCAAGCCCGGCAGTGGGATCTATATGAGCTGAAAAACGATAATGATTAAACCTCGTTTTATAGTTATTATCTTTCTCATTTATGATTGATAAAAAAATATATATATTTTCAAAAAAATTAACGTTTTTTCATTCGGTTTTCGATATTATTAACAAAAAAACGCTTATATTTAAACAAAAGGCACGTCACTCAAATAGAAAAATAAACTAGATAATTACAATTTATTAAAGATATTTATTGCAATAACTCTACTATAAAAAAGTCTTAACTGGCTTAGCTCTTTAAACGTGTAATTTTTATGCCTATGTATTATTTAACGTCAACATATATTTCAAAGTTTATTATTCTGATAACATCGCAAGCGTTTTTACTAATGGCAATTACTTTTGCACAAAGAGTAATATATCAATAAGAATTTAATTGAATGGTAGTAATCAATAATCTAACAAACTAAATATTGCTTTTGTGTATTTTAAAATTATAGCAATTGGCGTTTTTAGAGTACCTACCGTACGTCTGTGTGAAAAACGGACGGCAAATCAGCACATATATGTCCCACTGTTGGGCTCGAGCCTTCTCCATAATAGCATGGAAATTGACCTACTATACCACGCTGGTCAGACGTGTTAGTATAGGATTTTGTTTTGAGATTTCCTTATTTTGTATAGATGCTATATGCGTTTCACATTCCTTAGTCATCTCTTACGATCATCTACGGGTAAGACAGGTGAAGAATTGTTTTCTTATTCCGTCACCACACGGAAACTCTACTGGAATGTAAATAATGCGTTTTTGAAACCACCAATACAAAACAAATGTAAAGATTTCGTTGTAAACGTTTCAAATATACCCAAACTAATATTATAAATACGACTATAAATTTGTTTTACGTTTAAACTACTACAATGATTTATTAAATCTAATTTTAAATAATAATTCCATGTGGTGACGGAGTAAGAATACAATTCACCACCCCCTCTATCTTACCCGTAGGCGATCGTACGAGACGACTAAGGGATATAAAACGCATATAACATCTATGCAAAAGAAGGAAAACTCGAAACAAAACCCTATACCAACACGTTTCACCAGCGTGGTGTAGTAGGTCAATTAACCTTCCATTATGGAGGAGGCCCGAGCCCAACAGTGGGACATATATGGACTGAGATAATGATGATGATACATCTTAAATAATCTTTTCATTAATGGAAGGCTGTTACCTTCCATTGGTGAAAAGATGCCCTTGCTCACTGACAATGTTTATCGTATATATACGCCGGCCTTCCATCGCCCCGGACGAAACGGACGGCGTATGTCCAGACCATAACCTGCCCAAAAAAAAAACAAGGTTTGTCATTAGTTAGGCTGAGAAAAGAGCTAAATTATCTAAATAAATAAACATTTTTAATAGAATAAGTATTTATTCTAAATCCTTTCCGTAGTATTTAGTAATGGTAGCGCCATACTCTTGTCAGTTTACTGTCTGTCCGGGGTAGTATTACAATCTCGCTGAAAATCGACTTCTGAATACTGGCAATGTGCTATTACGTTTCGTTCGGTAAGTGATAGAGCGGTCTCCTAATTTCTAGGTGGGATTCGATTGGTAGACAGCGGCCTAACTATGTCCCTGGTATTGTAAATGTCCATGAGCAAGTAACATTTGCCATCAAATATTATGCCCGTTGCTAATTTACCAGTATAAGCAATAGAAAAAGAATGATTGTAAATATTAATTTTAATCCACTTGTGTCAGTACAGACAAAGGATAAATATAATTTTATTATATATTACAGATTTTTATAAAAACTATAAATAAAATCTACGATTAAGCAATATATGTATTAAACAATCAATGTAAAAAGTCTTAAGTCCAATTCTAACAATATACAAGTGTTGCTGTTCGGAGTCTTCATGTACATTGTGTCCATTATCATGACGTTTAAAAAATACACGAGAAGGAAGACATCAATTTACCTATAAATCTTTCTAGACTTAATTATCATCTGTCTAGATGATCAAGTTTTTAAAAAAAGAAATAGAAATATAATTTCATTGAATCTAGTCACGCCAACTTAACAAATGATAAAGCAATTATTTTGCAATCCATTGTTTCGTGATAATTTTTATAGAAGCCTTTGACACAATTAAACAAGCAAGAATATTTTATTGTAAACCTTGTAGCTTATTCTGAATAACAAATAAGTTGGCACGTGTACTGCGATTATAATAGATTGAATATAAAATGCAAGCAGGAAACTGGCTTCACGACTAGTCTTGCTCAAGGCACAATTATAGGACCACATTTTTACATTACATACGTGACTAATTGCTGACCTTAAAACTTTATAGAAAACGATATTAATTTTAATTATTTATTTTTCTATATACCTAGTTGTAATATTAAAATTGATTGTGTAACAAATCTGAGAGAAATAAAATATGTAGTTGCAAAACTCAAAATAATAGTAGTAGGTACTCACTGTTGACAGTTTTCTGTCTACAGCTGCAGGATTTTTTTTTTTTTTTTTTTAATTTCCTGGTGCAATGACCTGGCCCGCGAGTCCTCTGGCGTTACCAGAGACCTTTTTTAACACTACTATATCTAGTCTGGGGAATAAGTTTTTCAGTTGCCTTTTGGCTATTCATCTTTATTTAACAATCTTGCTTAAGGCTAGTGTACACATTATTCAGACATTAAAAACTCTAGTATTTACATTAATTTTCTATAGTAAATAAGTAAAGCAAAATAATAAAAAAATAAATATCAGAAAACAATAATAAAATCACATTATTCTTATAGCCTATGTTTACTACTTAAATATACAATTAATTTACATAGTTAATAAGGGTAGCATTTACTTTTTCACTTTTGTACTATTTATCTAACTACTATTACATATACTGTATTATCTATTTTTGCTTACATGACTACTGCTAATCTACATTATATACATACAGCTGCAGGTTAATCCGTCTGGGGTTACCACATTCTCGTAGAAAGTCGACGTCTGCAATGTGCTAATGCACTTCGTTCGGTGAGCTAATGAGCTGGCCGCTCAATTATCTAGGTAGGTTTGGTGTTTTCATTGGTAGGTAGCGCCCTAGCTGTAGGTACCCCTGGTATAGTAAAGGTCTATGAGTGGTAGGCACATTTACCATCAGGTGTGCTACTTACACGTTTGACATCATAAGCAATAAAAAAAATATAGATAGATATGGTTGTGTTCGTAAACTTTCTGCATGGAACAAACTTTTACGATGCTAAAATATTTACAACCTTTAAATATTTAAGATTTTAGAATTTATTTAAGTTCATGGTGGTTCTGTTATGAATTGAGTTCAAAAGACTCTGTAAAATTAAATAAAGATAAAAAATAACTTGACTGCACAGATGGCGTAGTGATTAAGACCTTCCGTGCCAGTGCCATAGGTCCGATTCCTACGCAGGTCAATACTTTGTACGATCCACAAAGTGTTATTCTAACTCTAGGTGTAATTTGTGTCCGTTCATTGTATGCTTGTAAAGCCCCTCGCAATACAAGAATTATTTCATTAGCGCAAGATGGTGTATTTCTTATGATGACTGACAAGCAAGCAGTAGATCTGATGTTACAACCACCCATCGACTTTTGCAGTACCAGTACCAAGGGTTGCAGCAAATAAAATAAAATCCCAAATCAACCTAGAAAGTTGAGCTGCCGGCTCTCTCACTCACCAAACAGAATAGCACATTGCTACTGCTCAGACGTCGATTTTCTGCGAGAGTGTGTCACTACCCCGGATAGACTAGCTCGCGGATGTCGACAGAAAACTATCAACAGTATTGCCCCACTACTACAGATCTTCATTACTACATACATACATATCATCACGCCATATTCCTTGCAGGGTAGGTAGAGAGAACAGAGTACCAGAGAACTCTATCCTTGCATACTTCACTCGCTTCCTCAATATACATATTATTATTTTAATTGAGTTCACTAGTTTTATTGTTAAAGTGGTATTGGTAGGATTCTAAAAATTCTCACTAATAAATTGCTTTAAGACAAGATGGCAATAAAACAAAGAGATCATAGGTTATTGAAAGAGCTAGGCCTAACATCGTAATAATATTCAACCAGCACAAACAAAAAACCTGGAGTTACCAACTACTAAACAGAATAATGGGCAAAGAGCAAACCATAACAAGCTTTTAAAATGCATATCAGAATAAAACTATAATAAGAAAAATCAAAGTAAACAAGAAATTGCCACCAACAACAATATAAAGATTAACGTAGAGAAGAAGAGACAAAAACATCGAAGTGCAACTTTTAAATTTTTAACCTTTTCGTCTTAATGTAATAACGTCACTTCAAGAACAAAATTGAATTATATAACATCAACATAACAATTAATAGATAAACACGAAAAAGGCACGGACAGAAGTCTGTGGATATACAATAATAATAATAAAAAAAAATGCTTTAAGACTGAATATAGTTTAATCTCGGAAAACATTTTGTGCAATCATTTCCCTATTATATAATGCCTTAATCTATATCTATGTAATATACAAAAAATATTTCCATGTAAATCAAAATCAAACCGAGTATAATATCAAACCGAAGTGCCACACGGTTTTATTGGAAAGGCAATAACGCCTCTCTTCGCCGTGCGAGCGGGCCACCGGTAACCGATCTTTGTCTTCGGTGGCAAAAGTTTTGTACCTAAGCAATTCAGTTTTCATTAAATAATCTATAAATTCTAAAGTTAAGACCATATTGCTCAGTTCGTTATTATTATTTATAGTATTATAAGCATCGTTATCGTAAATAAAACTTGTGTAGCGCTGCGGCAGTGTCACTTCGGTTTATAATATAAATATTATAATCATACATTATAATCACAAAATGCATAACGAGTTTGTTAAATGCTGGAATTATCACTCTAATTCTGAAAATTATTAATAAAATATATCTAATATTTTTTATAAATAATATCAATGATATCTGGATGAATAGATTGAGAATCAGCATCGGGCTAGGTCTGCAGGATCGAGATGGCTCCTTTGAATGACGATGAATCCTTACATTGCTCGTAAGTATCGTAAACAATGACTAAGAATTTCATATTGCCATGGGCCGTGGGTCGGATGCCGTTTGGCCAACAATTATATTCTTGAGTAGGGTTGACCTCAAAGAGGCAGCTTGGTCGAACAGTACATATCCAACATTGAGATGAAAATAGGATGTTCATGATGGCATCTCATCATATCTCTATATCAATATCCACTAATGGAAATAAGAATGATACATAACATTATGGCTTTCCTGATTAATAGAGTGAATTGAACTCTTTAGTCAATATTCAAGACCGAAGTAAGTGATGATGACACATTACATCCTGAATTCATTTACCACATGAGTAAATCATAAGTTCATCATCATCATCATCATCATCTCAGCTCATATACATTCCACTGCTGGACTTTAGCTGACAATATGTAAGTGCCCAAGTCGTAGGATTTATAAGTAATAAATTAATTTGCACTACCAAATAAAGACTCTATCCGTGTGGTGACGGAATAAGAATACAATTCACCACTCCCTATCTTACGCGTGGGTGATCGTAAGAGACGACTAAGGGTGATATAAAACGCATATAACACCTATGCAATTGAAGGAAAACCCGAAACGGGAACCTATACCAACACGTCTGACCAGCGCGGTATAGTAGGTTAACTTCCCTCCAATTACGGCTCCTCCGTAACCCCGAGCCCAACTGTGGAACATATATGATGATGATGCTGAATTTCTTGATTAATTTTAATTAACAAAGATATTGTGTTAATTAACCCAAGATATTGTGTTCAACAAACCCATTTTCTAACCACTAAACTATAGCCGCGATATTTTAATATTCATCATATTTAAAATTAAAAAAGGTTTCCGATTAATCTGCATCTAAAAAGGTATGAATCAATTCATGAGGCAGCATGAATCGAGAGATTGTGCTCGCATCAAACTCATTAATATTTTAACGATGAACCACGATTGTATCGCCGCAGCCCTTCATATGACGCATGTCTAAGTTAAATGGACGTGCTATGTTATATTATTACCATCAAATAAAATGACTTATAGATTATCAAAGAAGCTATTTAAATTAATCATAATTGATAAAGCTTCGATAGTTTTAAAAGATATAGAAATGAACATTTAAGAATGAAAAATGATTTAAAAAATAATCATATAACAACAAAAATTAATAACATATGTCACTTACCTCTTTTAATTATATTGTGGTAGGACCACGCTGTGGACAGTTCTCTGTCTACAGCCGCAGGCCGGTCCGTCCGGGGTAGTACCACACTCTCGCAGAAGATCGACGTCTGAGTAATAGCAATGTGCTATTGCGCTTCGTTCGGTGAGCGAGAGAGCCGGAAGCCTAACTGGGGTGGGTTCAGGGTTGTATTGGTAGGCAGCGGCCTAGCTATATCATTGGCAAAGGTCCATGGGCGGCAGTGACACTTACCATCAGGTGTGCTGTCTGCTCGTTTGCCGCCATAAGCAATAAAAAAAAAAAAAAAAAAAAAAAAAAAAAAAACTTTTTTTTGTATTAGTTATATGTATAGTCTATGGGTAAGGGAATTTTGGCGGGAATATGAAATTCCATGTCGCACTCATGAATTATATGCATTTCTTCACTGTTTTATAGTTATATTGAATAATTTTGTTGATATTTTATACAATCTAATACAGATAATGTGTTGACATGTATTTATTATGGAATAATAGTGATTTACAAGTATTTGCATGTTCTGTCAAAATTCCCAAGGAAAATTTTAATTTTGTTTTTAGCGCCCAATTAATGGTAATGACTTGACTTATTGGCGGGCAGTGACTATAAATAATCTATTGAATATAAAGAAGTGTTAATAGTTCTTGAAGAAAATTTTATAGCACTTGGCTGTATGAACTTTGTTATCTTTGCCTATTTGAATGAACGAACAAGATCACAAAAGTCTATGGATAATTAGAATCTCGCCTGGTTAACTCTGGCACAGTCCTTCACGTTACTCTTGTAGTTCAAGACGCTTGAATCAAAGCTGATCAAGAAGAATGCATTATTCTTACACAGCCAATGCCCTCTATTTAATAATGCTATCAATCATCATGTGAAAATAGGATGAGAATACAATTGTCCCCACTCCTTACTTGGCTGTAGGAGTTCTATAAATCAGCTAAGAGATCCCTGGGAGCTACAGAGGCGCTTCTCTCGGAAACGTATTACATATTACTATAATCGCCAATCCACACGCCAAGTACATTGATTATAGTAATAACTCCAGCAGTAAATGACCCATCTGGTATTCTATACGGAACTTCTACTTCTAGCAGTGGACTTTCACTTCAATAATGATTATGATGTGTATATCATTGCTAGAGAAAGAAAACTTCAAATTGAACTTTCTAGCAACTCATTGTCACAGCGTGGTACAGTAGATTAATTGCCCTCCCATTATGCAGGAACCCCACGCCCATGAATCATGTATGGGTTGAGAAAGGGCAACAATTTTTGATAAAATAAAATACTTATTGTTCCTATTATGGTCCCTAAATGTAGGCCTCATAACCAGGCTCAAAGTCACTCAGCGTGCTAAAGAGAGGGCTATGCTCGGGATTTCTCTGCGAGATAGCAGAAGAACGGGTGTAACCGACATAGCACGAAGAATTAGCACGCTGAAGTGGCAATGGGCAGGCCACATCGCTTGAAGAACCGACAACCGCTGGGGATGAAAGGTTCTAGAGTGGCGAACACGTACCGGATGACGCAGTGGTGGACGGCCCCCCACTAGGTGGACAGACGACCTTGTGAAGGTTGCTGGGCGTCGTTGGATGCAGACGGCACAGAACCGCACTGTGTGGCGTAACATGAGGGAGGCCTACGTCCAGCAGTGGACGGGAATAGGCTGAGATAATGATGATGAAAATACTTCTTTGAGTATTTACAAAGTTCTTATTTTATTATGTTTGTAATATAGTATACAGCATTTTAATTTACTGTCGGCGCTTATTGATTCGATAAAAAAAAAGATATTGAATCGATTTTTATGCAAACGAAGATATAGGCGGAAGCTAGTTGACGTTGTTAGAGCTATTAAAGAGTTAGTTTAAGATAAACATTACTATAAATCTTTAATAATTAACATATACCAGAAGCATAAATCAAATAAGAACTAATTATTTAGACTTAGTTTATGGTTATTAGTTACATTCCTATAAATAGTTTTATCTAAATAAAGCGGCATTCGTTTATAACCAAAACGGGATTAGAACCCGTTAAGGGCCTTGTCGTAAACGACTTTTGTAACACAAATAACTTTATTACAGTTGACAGAAAATAATTTCAACAACCAATCACTATTTTGTTTGTTAGGGAATTGAATCTTTGAGGACTTGCTTTCGAATTTTAGGTAGAGTTTTTATTGCACATATTTAGCTTTTTGAAAAAAAAAAAAAAAGATTGTTTTTCAAGAGTTTACTAGAGAATTTAAAACAAAACCGAATTTTCTGGAGCCTTTTTAGCAAAAATTATCTGCCGGAAAGAGTTGAGAACGTCTTGTTCACTCTCGCTTCGGATCATGACGTACGGTTGAAGAAAAAGTTATGCTTTTTTTGCTTCTGTGATATCCACGATACTGTTGCGTCTAAGCTGAGTAACCTAGCAGGATATATGAACTTGTACAGTATGTGTAATGATGGTATCATTATGATTTTCCATGACCTGCGGCACCGACCTATAGAAGACATAATAACATCGTTTATCGATTTTCTGCGTAGTGACGGAGTAAAAATACAATTCACCACCCTCTATCTTACTCGTAGGTAATCGTAAGAGAAGACTAAGGGATATATAACGCCTATAACATATAGATGTTATATATCTTGTATAGGCCAAATAAGGAAAACTCGAAACTAAACCCAACACGCCTGACCAGCGTGGTATAGTAGATCAATTGCCGTCACATTATAGAGGAGACTGGAGCCCAACAACTGGTGTTTGTGTTTTCTTCTTCAATCCATATACTTCTAGAAAATTTGAAGGAATCGCCTTTAAAACATGAGGGAAATTTACCTATAATTGTACAGATTGAAATAGAGTTTTGTTTCAAGTTAGAAATAACTATTACTATCATTCGCTTAAATCTCTTAGTCATATTTTATAACACCCACGTGAAAAATGAAAATGTAGTAAAATATATTCTTACTCAGTCAACTTGGAATGTTGGTAATGAACAAAAAATTCTTAAAATAATTTACGAGCTATTTTAGTCGCTATAGTAAACCTTATCTTAAAAACTAACAATAGTTGTATCATGAAGGTCAGATTACTTAAACTGATAGTAGTTTTTCTAGTATTTTATCAGTGCAAACACCTTTGTATTGCTGAGCAACAAATTCGAATATATATTTAGTTGTACATTTTATAAAGTTACATCTGAATATTCTAGATGTCGCTAGTTGAATTCCTAATTTACAATTAAAAATAAGTAAACGGAAGAAACGAACCCGATTTTTATTCTTTTCTCACACTGCACTTATAGGATACTATTATCATAAATAATATGTCAAGAAAAATATGCGTTTAAACGTAGGTATTTGATATTTTTAAAAGGCAATAATTTTGTTTAAAATAAGAAAAAAGATAATTAAAAAAATATTCGAGGACGTCCTGATGTCTGTTTGTATGGATCTGGCACTCTCACGACCGTAACAATTAATGTATCGACGTATTTTTTTTAAAGCTTAATAATCGCAACACGCTGTTTCCTTTAAAATGGTTTGATAATTCTTTATCGTTTAATTGCAATTAATAAAAAAATAAACAGCTTAGTCTTTAATGTATGTATACCTTATAAAAGTTGGATTCGTTTACAATGCTTGCAAGCTATGTTTTGCGCTAAGTCGAGAATCTAACGTCAAATCTAGGTCGCGAAATTACAAAACTATTTTTCTTTCATTTATAACATTGATTAAATTTATAACATTTTTGGATTTTCCAAACTATTTTTTATGTTGTGTATTAACCTCAGAACCTTTTCTTAGGTGAAACTATTTTGATTATTCTTTTTTTATTTCAAAGCTGGTACTTCCTAGGACATCCCATTTAATTAATTTATGCTCTTAATAGTAGTTTTTGAGTTATCCTTAACAATGCCTATTTGGTTGACTTCTATTGTATATGCTATTTTGATATCTGTTTATTTTGTTGAAATTTAGTATTATTTAAAATAATGAGGTATAAATATTCGTTTTCCAATAACTTGATTAGAGTTATTACATACATACATACATATCATCACGCCATATCCCTTGCAGGGTAGGTAGAGGGAACAGAGTGCCAGAGAACTAACCAAGGACAGATCCTTGCATACTTCACTCGCTTCCTCAACATTCATAATTCTCTTCATACACGCTCACCGGTTTCGGAGACTCTTGACTCCAACTTCCTTAAGTACGTGACCAATCTGGTCTAGGTAGGTTAGTCTCGGTCTCCCCCGGTACCTATTTATTTATTAAGTTTTTAATTAATCTAAAATGCTATGGGCTTTGAAGAAAGCGTGGCATCTACATACAACTTGAAATAATTTCTTAGTATATCTCCTAAGCCCTGTAAGGAATGTTGCCGCAGTGATACCTTACTTCTGCAATCCATTTTGGTGATAATTAATATGAGTAGATAATTTTACCAGTGAATCTAACTTGTAGGGTGACCACTTACCTGTCGCGCTGGCCACGGACGTCAAGGATTCGGTACTAGTGATTGGCCCAATGGTAAAGAAGAGGGAATACGGTGGGTTACGAGGCTACACGCCAACCTTTCATCACCCCGGACAGAACGAATGGCGCGTGTCCAAACCATAGCCCCCCAAAAATAACGGTGACCACTTGAGGGTATCGGGAGTTTAGAATCAATTTATTTTTGATTGTCAATTCGAGGAGGATGCATCATGCGTCACTAGCAGTAAGGTGCCACATTTGCGTATCCAATGTATCTAAATGCAGAGAATACCAGTCAAGTGGTTGGTACTCAAAAGGAAAACACATCTGCTAGGTCAGTATATAAACCGTAAAATAACGCGAATCTCGCTACAGAATCATGTCACGCTACCGTAGCGTGTAAAGCGCTAATGGCCGTTAATCTAAATACTAAGATTGTCGGCGAATCACGCTGTTATGTCACGTAAGGATCTGTCATTTCGTACTAGATTACACTGCATAATTCACAACATTTTAGCCCCGCTGTGGGCTTCTAAAATTTATACAAATTTGATAAATATAAAGTGTAAGTTGTCAAAAAATAAACAAAATAAATTAATAAGAAAAAAAAACATTAATTGTACATGTTGTCTTGCCTTTTACTTTTGTTATTATAAACTCGTCGTTTTGAATAGTTTTCAACAATATAAAGTTTAAAAAACGATTACCAAATATCTCCGTGTTGTGACAGAATAATAATACAATTCACTACTCCCTTTCTTGTCCGTGGGTAACGTAAATGACAACTATATTTCATCTAATTTAAGAAGTGCATTTTGACGTTTTGCATTTTTTAATACACAATAACCTCGGTCAAACGTATACACATGATTGTAAACAGTAAATCTGAAATTTTAAACAACTATTAAGTTATTTACATAATTAACATTGCGGGTGACTTTCTTGTACAATAAACTAATGTTGAAACTCCTAAAACTAATTTAAAATAGAAATAACATGGTAAATAGTAATTGTTAGTGACGACCTAACAATGTCACGTCATCACGTTCTATACAGTAGTGCTTGACAACTTCCAATTCACGAATATTCAAATAATCGATATAAATATTAGAAAAATACAATTAATCGAATAGAGATTTTGACAGAGATGTACATTTCGACACTTTTATTGATGAAGAAATAATTATTAATGTTCGCGACGCTGATAATTCAAGTAATAGTAGTAATTCTTAATAAATAGCTATTTTCAAATCTAGTTTTTGTTTTTAATTAACCTAATCCTACTAAATATGATGAGTAGATTCTATGCTGAAATAATTAAATTTGTTTAGTACTAATTTAGTGCTTAATTTATTCATCACCTTTTTGAAAAATAAAAAATAAACCGATTATTAATTATAAAGAAATAATATCGATTTCTCAGTAAAGTCGGATATTTTCGTTAGCGATTATTTGGTTCACATACCTAGACAACTTACTCAGAAAGCTGTCAAAGTGTACTTCTTAGATTAGACAGACTATAAGTGATATGATATGCATATGACATCTATGTAAGAGAAGGAAGACTCGAAATAGAACTCTATACTAATATTTCTGACCAGCGTGGTACATACAGTAGATGAACTTTGATTGTGGGTAGGGTTGTCACCCGTACTTTATTATAAAGTATTGGACGTTATTTCAGATAAATGTAACTACTCTATACTTTATGAGAACAATAAAGTATACGAAAATACTTTATTTCGTATGATATGAATTATTTGGGATTTTGTAAAGTTTAGTCGTAGGTATTTTTTCATTAACTAAATTAACCGCCACTCGCCAGCGCCACATCACTTAAGCACTCGTTTTTAATCATTTCCGAACGCGATTTTTAACTCAAATGTCAATTTCTTGGTGTTTTTGTGCGAAACGGTTTTGGTGCACTAAGAATACGATTTAAAGTTTCATAGATTTATGCCATGGTAAATTATGGACAAGAATACTCCTCAGACACCTTCAGACACAACTTCGATAGTGAAACGAAGTAAATAAATAGTGAATATGTTACACCGAAAAAAAGTTTAAAAAAAAAAAGGAAAAAATAAAACAAAACAGAAAAATAAACTATTGCAGAAGTATAAAAATCAGTGGGAAATCGATCCACAAAACGAATATAAAGGCAAGTTGCAAAAATCAATAAAAAATATAATTTTAAACATAATAATAAATTTATCAGTCCAATTAGGTAGATCCAATGTTGAGAAAGAGGTCAGCCGACGAATCCAACTCGGCTGGGCAGCGTTCGGGAAACTTAGGAGGATCTTCTCGTCTAATATTCCGCAGTGTCTGAAAACAAAGGTTTATAACCAGTGTGTGTTACCAGCGATGACTTACGGCACTGAAACGTGGTCTCTAAATGTCAGCCTCATAAAAAGGCTCAAAGTCGCTCAGCGTGCTATGGAGAGGGCTGTGCTCGGTATTTCTCTACGTGATAAAATCCGGAATACGGAAATCCGTAGAAGAATGGGTGTAACCGACATAGCCCGAAGAATTAGTACGTCGAAGTGGCAATGGGCAGGCCACATCACTCGACGAACCGACAACCGTTGGGGAAGAAAGGTCCTCGAGTGGCGACCGCGAATCGGATGACGCAGCATAGGACGACCCCCCACTCAGTGGACTGATGACCTCATCAATGTCGCAGGAAACCGAGGTATGCAGTTGGCACAGGACCGTTGCAAATGGCATTCTCGTGGGGAGTCTATGTCGTGGGGAGTCTATGTCCAACATTGGACGTTTACGGGCTGATGGATGGATAGAATAAATATAAATAAATTGCACTTTATTTTGATACTGTGTACTTTTTTTCTTACCCATAATAACCAATGTACTTTATTTGCAAAGAAAAAAGGTGGCAACTCTAATTGTGGGGTAAGCTCGATTGAGTTCAGTAAGGGAACGCATATGCGTTGTGAACTGAATATAACCTCATTTTCAATGTATTAATATTTTATTTATTTCCATAAATAACTGTCATTTAGATGCCTAGAACGTAACATAATTGACGCATGAATAGTTCGATGTAATTTCTATGTGTACCTTTATGGTAAACATTATATTCTTTGACAGTCATTAGACTTATGAACCCTTAACATCCTGTTAGAACTAATATAGAAGTGACCTTCTGTCTTATATGATTGCTTGCCTCACTATACATAGCTTTATTTTCCTTTTTATATCATTGTCTAGGTCGTAAAGTAATATTGTTGCCGTGATGGATGTTTATATCTTTTATAAATCAAAATGTATGTTTGTCTTCTGGTTGTAAATTGAGAATGGCTGAACTGGCTACTTTTGTCGGAAATAAAAATATTTGTTCATGAGTTTTTCCTTTTTTAAATTCATCATTTAACACGTCAACTGTGCATGCCCCACCGGTGGGGCATTTCGAATTGCTCATCGTACGTGAATGACTCACGGGTGGGTCATGGGTCTTCACAAATTGTAAGGCTCGTAACCTCAAACACGTGTGAGTTTAGACACTTTTTTTTGGTTTACACGTATGAGCAATAAGATTAAGAAAAATATTACGCGAAAACCGGACGAACTTATCTATAATTTGAAAAAAAAAAAAAACTTATTTAAATTTATCTATAATTTGTGTTTGCACTCAAATCAAATCAAATCATTTATTTTGCATAAGCCCCATAGGGGCACTTACATATTGTCAATTTTACATTGTGTTTTAAATTAAATTTAATTAATCTACCACCGGATCGGAAAGCAGCCACATACTGAGAAGATCCGGCAAGAAACTCAGTGGGCTCGTCATTTTTTTTTTAATTTTTTTTTTTCACAAAAGCACTTATGGGATAGTCCTGTCATCATAGCTGCACAGTGAACGTATTAAGTTATTGCTGGCATAAAATGGTTCATTTCTATATTACTTTTCATATTTCTAATAGATTTATTAATATTTTGCATTGATAGTAAACTTGCACGAGTGAAGAATTTTGTAAAAAATAATGTAATGGATATTCATCATCTCGGTACTCAAGCCCAGCAATTGGACGTGTGGGACAGCTGGATTCGAGCCTCCTCCATGTTGGAGGAGAAATTGACTTACCACGCTGGTTAGACGTATTAGTATAAGATATTTTTCGAGTTTTTCTTCTGTTGCGGTGATTTTGTCTTCATATAATATCGCTTAGTCGTCTTTTATGACATTCACGGGCAAGATAAGGAGTGGTGAATTATGTTTATGTGTCACCAATTGACCATACGGAAAGACAAGATACCTACTACTAAAAATCTAATCTAGAATTTTATAATTAAAGACCGCACAAAATCAAACAGTTTACGTATTTTATTGGAACTCTAATTTATCTTTTTTATACAAGTACTTTATGACACTTATAGTCTCAGTAGGACTAATATCATCGTTAGATAGTCGTTTATCTTATCTACAAAAGTTTTATTAATTATTAATTTTTAACCCACATTACCTGAAGCCCGAAAGCTTAATTTTTGGTTGGCCTGCTGCGGCTTAACTGTAAGGTCCATAAGCGGCAGTAACATTCACCTTCAAGTTTACTACCCGCTCCTTTGCCACCATAAGCAATAAAAAAAATAAGAGGACATTAATAGCCGGTAGAAAAAAAATGGAAATGATTACATATATACACAATATTATTTATGGTCACATGTTACTAACTAATATAGTAATTATTATAATACCACAATATTAATTTAGAAACGTTTGTAACTGATAAATAATTGTACAATTACTAGCTGTACCAGTCACTTCGCTTGCGTGAATTACTTACCTGTATAATTTGCTATTATTTTGTGCATATCCAGTTCGAATCTTACCATTCATGTTATCATAACATCGACATTAATAAATATACAACCATAATACATTAATTATAATTTTTGTTATCTCAGCAGTTTTTATGAAAATGGCTATTGCGCAGAATATTTGACGGCCTTTTTAGTATATTTTGCGATATTTTATAGCATTGAAAGATGCTTGAAAGATGTTTTATTGAAGTGAAAACTTCTTTAGGCGCGTTGAGCGTTTTTGGAGGGGAAAACTTATAGGTCCGCGTCACCGACATGCTAATGCTAATAGTATATCTATAGCTATGAGTAGTCAGACTGGCGCACGCGCAGTGGCCATTTATATCAATATTTGCATTTAAAAGTATGGCATTATTTATTTTTAATTGTATTTTTAATATTTAACCTTTATGTCATGAAATGAGTATCATTGTGGTTTAAAGGTTATCTTACTAGCGTGGTAAAACCGATTCCTAGATGTTCGATAATATTTTTTATTTTTATATAAAAATTAGAAAATTATTATTATTTCAATTAGTCTTAAGTTAATAGTTTTCACTTCTATCGGCAGTCCCCATGACTGCCTGTTGTTTTGTTTCATCATTCATTATCATCATTTCAGCTCATATATGTTGGGCTTGAGCCTCCTCCGTAACAGGAAGGAAGTTAACCTACTATACCACGCTGGTCAGACGTGTTGGTATAGGGTTTTGTTTCGAGTTATCCTTCTCTCACATAGATGTTAAATGCGTTTTATATCCCTTAGCCGTCTCTTACGATTACCCACAGGTAAGATAGGGGGTGGTGAATTTTATTCTTACTTCGTCACCATACGGACAAACTTTATAATCATAATATAGATTAAAATAATGGACAGTCTCCATACAATAGAAACTCGTTGTCCTTCTAACGCTTTATATTGCATTTTACAATGGCAACCGTAACTGGTCGATAAGGTTGGAATCAAACTAGTTGGTCAAACGCCGTATTAGGAATTGGCGATAGTTATAACGTTAATAACAACTGGGTTCTTAATGTAGTGTTGTATCTGAATGCTTTTAAAGGTCCCAGTTGGCTTTGAAAGGACGTTTTGTTGAATGTATTGATAGATACTCTGTCCTTTGGGTCTAGAGGATTCGATCCCGGTCGATTTTTGTAATCCCGGGATTTCGGGATTATCTACAGTTAATCCCGGGATCCCGGGATAGTCCCGGGATTGTATTGGTAATGGAAAATGGTAACAAAAAGTCAGTAAACATATCAAAATAAATTTTTGAGGATATCTACAAAAAGGCGGTTAAAAGAAATTATACTTTTTTTTATAAACTTTCATCTTATAAAATAAACAAACTAGGCACTTCTGTAAATAATTTATGAAACCAACAATAAACTTCAAAAAATCAACTTCTTTCTACTTGGTATGTTTATGGGTACTTATATTTTAAATGAAATTACCAGAAACTTTATAGATTACTTATTTAAACCACGAAAATTAAATCATTAATGCACTTTTGCTTTTTAATAATTTGATTATCACCAATTAACAAAAAAATATCAATACTTACACGAAGTGAAGCGGAATTGTTTACACACTTTTACGTAGGTATAATCCGGTCGTTAACAAAAACAAATGAAACTACTTAGTATGAATCAATTAATAATATGTGTATTCTAAGTGAAATCAATCGCGTAAACAAGGTGGCTGTTAAAACGTCAAATCAAGGTAAGTGCGTTTCGTCTCACGCATATTTTTATTGACCAGGTAATTTAAAAAATGTATCAATCCCGAAAAACCCGGGATTCATTAAATTTGATCCCGAAAATTTCGGGAATAAAATATGACCGGGATCCCGGCATCCCGAGGTCCGAGATCCCGAGTTCGAATCCTCTATTTGGGTCATACAATTTTAAAGATGTGACAGAAGTAGAATAAATTTATAGCAGTGCTATATATATTTGTGGTATATATATATTTTTATAAGTGTTAGGACTATGCTGTGGACAGTTTTATTTCTACAGCCACGGGCCAGTCCATCCGGGGTAGTACCACACTCTCGCAGAAAATTGACGTATGAACAATGGTAATATGTTTTGCTTCGTTCGGTGAGCGAGAGAGCCGGAAGTCCAACTGGCTGAATTTGGAATATGTATTAGGCAGCGGCCTAGCTATACCTCTGGTTATATAAAGGTAAGGTCCATGGGCGGCATTAACACTTACCATCAGGTGTGCTGCTTGATCGTTTGTCACCAAAAGCAATAAAAAAATAGCGATCCCCTAAAACCTTGCGCTTGTTTCTGAGTGGGCTACCGAAGTTAAAAAATCGTTTCAAATTGTCACGTCGAGAGTGTTTACAGACAAAAAAGTCTTGTCATCTTTATTTATAACTTAGTTCTAAAATATGACCGGGACTGCACAGATGGCGTAGTGGTTAAGATACCGACCTTCCGTGCCAGTGCCGTGGGTTCGATTCCCACGCAGGACAATAATTTGTGCGATCCACAAAGTGTTGTTCTGAGTTTGGATGTAATTTGTCTGCATTAATTGCATGTTTGTTAAGTCCCCCGCAATACAAGGTTTATTTCCTTAGTGCAGGGTGGTGTCCTTTAAAAAAAATGATATAGAAAGAAAGAAAAATAATTTATTTCTCCCCCGCAAGTGGGGTGTCCCCACTTAAGATTTATAACAGATCAAAAAAGAGATATGTAAAACATAACATATAAGAGCTGGAATCCCACCCGCGAGCATTATTTCATCATCAACATTTCTGCTCATATTCGTCCCACTGTCGGGTTTGAGCCTCATCCACAATGGTAGGGAATTTAACCTAATATACTGCGCTAGTCAGACGTGTTGGCAAAGGGTTTTGTTTCGAGCTCTCCTTCTCTTGCACAGATGTTATATGCGATTTATATCCCTTAGTCATCTGTTACGATCACCCACGGGTAAGATAGGGGGTGGTGAATTGTATTCTTACTATCTCACCACGCGGAAAAGTAAATTATACCTCTATTTATCTCTAAAGATGTATTGTTAGACGTGATATAATATCAAGTATTTCTTTTCGTTAACTCTCTACATAATAGCCAAGTTTTAGAGCCTTATGAACTGCTGAAAGACTAGTCTCCATTTTTAAGTGAACCAGCATCATCGAACAATTGCCTTCGATGGTTCGCCTTGCAGGTTACCACTTCGAATACTTACCTTTTTTTTGCGGTGGGCTATGGAGTTGGCTACGCGGCGCGCGACCCCATAGAGTCTAGACCGCATGTGGGCAACACGCGGCCCACGTACGTCTTCTTTGCGGCCCGTGAATGTTTTGTAAATAAGTTATAAATATCAAAATAAATGCATGAACGAACCGCGATCGACCATATACGGTATATTCTAGTGTTAATATTACTAGTGTGGCCCCGCATTTAGTTTACTTCTCCACCTTTCGGCCCTTGCCTGCCAAAAGGTTGCCCACCACTGCCATAGACCCACCCTACAAGTAACTCTCTTCGCCGTGCGAGCGGGCCACCGGCACCCGATCTTTGTCTTCAGTGGCTTCAAATACTTACCTACCTTATGTTTACTAACCCACGTGTCGATGAAAGATTACATTGTAATATTAGACCTTCAAATGGTATATTATCAGGCACTAAATCATAGATAAAAAAATACTAGTTAACCTTTAGGCCTGTCTGTCGATAATCTTCTTTAAGTATGCTTTGTTGTCTAGTATGTCTTATAAATAATATGCATAAAAAAGAACAAAAATAAACTGGGGTATCAAAGTTCCATCTATTTATTTGTTTAAACTGTGACAGAAACTTAATTTTAAAATAAATTATCTAAAATAAACTTTATTAATATATTTATAAATACCCGATTACGAAACGAAAAATGACGTCACAAGCGGGGTTCGAACCCGCACCTATTGGGAATCCGGCCCAATCGTGCTGCCACTTACACCATCGTGAACTATTTTAGGACATGCAAATTTCGCTTCATATCATATCTTACGTCTTCAAGGTGACGTATGCCATCTACCGGACAATGTTTACACATTGTATAGGCTTAATACTTCAAACTTTACAGTTAGAATTGTATTAAACGATGACACAACCTTGTTATTCAAATTACTGAAATGTTTAGCATTTAATATGCTTAATTATTTATAAATACCCGATTACGAAACGAAAATTTATTAATATATATTTTTTTTATTGCTTATGGTGGCAGACGATCAAGCAGCTCACCTGATGGTAAGTGTTACTGCTGCCCATAGACCTTTGCTATACTAAGGGTATAGCTAGGCCGCTGCCTACCATTACAATTCCCAAACCCACCCAGTTGGGCTTCCAGCTCTCTCTATATAATGGCAAAATATAATTTTTTGACAAAGCAAATATCAACTCGGCATTTTGAGTCCAAAAATTCGCTTGAGTACAAGTTCACTTGTGGCTTGTTTATTTTTCTCACAAGTCAACTCTGCGGCAACAAGATTTCGATATAATTGTTTATATTTTAAGTTCATATCCTACTAATTCCACCAATCTATAAACGCGAAAGTTTGTAAGAATGTATTGTATATATAGATGTATGTTGGTAACTCTTTCACGCAAAAATTACTGAATGAATTTTGATGAAACTTACTACAATAATGTAGCTTACACACCAGAATAACACATAGACTATAATTTATAAAGATATTTTGTAAATTGACTAAAATATAATGATAAATATCACTTAAGACAGATAAAAATCTCCCATTACATATATTCTGATTTTACTGCACGAGACAGGTGACTATGTTTGCCATCATCATCTCTTTAATCATCTCATCTTTAGTCATCTCCTTAAATCCGAAGCTGACCATACTTACATCTTAACATATGCATCGCTGCCATAAACTCTTTTTTGAATACGTCAATTTGGTAGCTAAAATAAAACGCACATATCATAAATTAATCGGACTTTTGACGGGAATTTGAAAACGTCATGTAATGCTCTTGTCTTATATTCGATATCTTAGTGTTTGACGTGTTATATTAGATAATTTTGATGGCATTTTATGTAATGTGATGCGGTGAAACTACTGGCATGTAGTGAGTATCATATAAAAGTGCTTTACAACGTTTTCCATCAAAATTCCCACAAGATACCATTAACAGTGTGGCCATAGCACTGTTGATGGCGACAATTTGACTTAGACAATGACTAACCTGAAAGACTAAAAACGTGAAGATATTTATAACTCGACACTGGCACCAATAGCTCGTATAAGTATCTGATTGCCAATATATAAGTAGAAGAAGAAGATAAATTAATCTGTAACCAGACATTACATAGAGTAATAAAAACAAAGGTATGTGTAAACATTGTCGGGTAGATGGCATACGTCACCTTAAGACGTAAATATGATACGAAGCGAGATTTGCATGTCCTACAATAGTTCACGGTGGTGTAGTGGCAGCACGATTGGGCCGGAATCCCAATAGGCGCGGATTCGAATCCCGCTTGTGACATCATTTTTCGCTTCGTAATTGGGTTTTTATAAATAATTAAGCATATTAAATGCTAAATTTCAGTAATTTGAACAAAAGATATTTTATAGTATTCGCTACTGTACAACGCTATGATAACTACCACGTGTAAGATTTAAACAACTCATAACTCTTAGAGTATTGCATTAGCATTCAGAAGGCAAGGTCAGGTGTAATAAATATCTTTTGAATAAACCGCTGGTGAATCACAATTGTTGACTATATGTTAGTTTAGTATTTAATGCGCCAACTGCGTATTAGTGTTTCCATTGTTGTACGACTATTATTACACTATTATAAAATACGAGTTATAAATAAAATAATAATTCTCCTACTCTTATCTCAATTACTTAGTTTGACCCTACAGTATGTAGGTACTCTTATTTCATAGTACATATTGTAAAAGTTATTGGCAATAGTTTTATGACCGGCCGCCTGCCAGACGTCAACCCTCCTTGGGAATGTAATTGTTAACCAAACGGCATCAGATGGAGTTAGACCAGGTCGTCATAAGGCACTTAGTCGTCTTTTATGACATCCACGAGCAAAGTAAAGGCGGCTGGTATTCTCAGCCGCTACCACCCAGCTCATGAGTTATAAATAAAATGTTCATACCCTTACTTGCGCATGAGAGTTGCTAGAACTGAACCAAATGTCACATAGATATCTACTGGTGGAAATAAGCCTTGCCAAAAGTGTATAATGGTACAATCACCTATTTTGACGGCGGGTTTGTCGCTCGCAGTTATCGTGAGTGCTACTCTTTGCCATAAAATTTCTTGTTTTGTTTATATCGTCTACGATCATGCATGAGCTTTGTTTTATTAATATTTACCTCAGCTTATATACGGGAAGTATGCTGAGTTCGAGCTTTCTCCCCTCATCATCATTATGTTACTCTTTTCCCAATTACTTGGGGTCGATACAATATGTACTCTTCTTTCATAGTACATATTGCAGAATTTCTTGGCAATAGTTTTATGACCGGCCGCCTGCCAGACGTCAACCCTCCTTGGGGATATAATTGTTGATCAAACGGCATCAGTTGGAGTTTGGCCAGGTCATTATAAGGCTCTTAGTCGTCTTTTACGATAACCAAGAGCAAAGTAAGGGTTGGTAGGAAGCCGCTACCTCACATCTAGCTTTCTCCACTATAGAAGAGAATTTGACCTACTATGCCACTCAGGTCAGAAGAAAAGGTTTAATTCGAGTTTTCCTTTTTTTGTGCAGATATTATCACATAATTTTATATTTATGTCTTTTACGACACTCACGGGTAAAAAAAGTGGTAGTGATTCAAATTACTGAAATTTTTAGTAATATGAATAACAAGGTTGTGTCATGGTTTAATACAATTCTAACTGTAAAGTTTGAAGTATTAAGCCTATACAATGTGTAAACATTGTCCGATAGATGGCATACGTCACCTTGAAGACGTAAGATATAATATGAATCGAAATTTGCATGTCCTAAAATAGTTCACGATGGTGTAAGTGGCAGCACGGTTGGGCCGGATTCCCAATAGGTGCGGGTTCGAACCCCGCTTGTGACATCATTTTTCGTTTCGTATTCGGGTATTTATAAATAATTAAGCATATTAAATGCTAAAAATTTCAGTAATTTGAATAACAAGGTTGTGTCATCGTTTAATACAATTCTAACTGTAAAGTTTGAAGTATTAAGCCTATACAATGTGTAAACATTGTCCGATAGATGGCATACGTCACCTTGAAGACGTAAGATATAATATGAATCGAAATTTGCATGTCCTAAAATAGTTCACGATGGTGTAAGTGGCAGCACGGTTGGGCCGGATTCCCAATAGGTGCGGGTTCGAAGCCCGCTTGTGACGTCATTTTTCGTTTCGTAATCGGGTATTTATAAGTGGTAGTGAATTGTCTTCTTATTCCATCACTTTACGGCAATTTTTATATAGAGATAAAAAAAATATATGCCATCTATTTTTTAACTATAATGGAATTGGAAACACACAGTCCCTTATAAGTCCAAGTGAGTATGGTACGTGTTCTTATTACGGGTTGACACTGCACCGAGCGTGTGCTTGAAGCGCACTTCCGCATGTAGCCATCTGCATAGATATGGTCTTTAATGTCATGACTCATTGACAACTATTGAGAGAACTAACATATAATATGATTAATATAATTTTATTGGCTTTTGCTCATGTCTAAATACTTCTAGAAGTCATTTGTAAATACCTTTAAATATAATTTTACTAATATGTTTTATACCCTGAATTCATCTCTATTTTACACCCTTAGAGAACAAAAGCTGAAACTCGTATTTCTTTTTATTGAAGAGTATTTGTATTTAAGATAAAGAGAATGGATAAATTTTCATTCGTATCATTTCTTCATAATTTTAATCACTGAGTTTCACCCCCTTTTGGAAGACTTGAATTACCTAAAATTCTCCCTTAATGAATCTCTACATCGCTGTAAGAAACTATTTTTACGTTGATAGTTTTTATAGTTCCGCCGCGATATTGATGAGTTTAGTCAAACAATTTCCTTAATCATCATCACAGCTCACATATGTCCCACTGTTGGGCTCGAGCCTCCTCCATAATGGGAGGGAAATTGATCTACTATACCACGGTGTTGGTGTAGGGTTTGTTTTGAGTCTTTCTTGTCTCGCATAGATGTTCCATGCATTTTATATCCCTTAGTTGTCTCTTACGATCACCCACAAGTAAGATAGGGGTGGTGAATGGTATTCTTACTCCGCCACCACACGGTAAAAAAAAACTTTAATACTCGTATATAATAGTTTTAATAATTTGAAAGTAGCACCAGTAATATAAGAGTTTATAAAGGCGAGATTGTCTTGGTATGGATACGTAATAATGATGGATGAAAAGCATGTAACAAGGAGTTTTATCAATAATGAACATGGATAGATGAACATAGTGAGATACCCAAAAAGAGGATGATGGATTTTGTGAAGACATGGATATGTAATGCAGTTAGTACAGATATGATGGCTAACAAAAGCCTACGCAAAATAATTAAATATGTTTATCGTCATGATCATCCTACCAAATGTCCACTGTTGGACATAACTTTTAGCTATATTTCATCATCATCAATCTCCTACTTTTATCCCAATTACTTGGAGTCGATACAATATGTACTCTGTTTCATAGTAGGCACATATTGTAAAAGTTATAGGCAATAGTTTTATGACCGGTCGCCTGCCAGACGTCAACCCTCCTCGGGAATATAATTGTTGACCACATGGCATCAGATGGAGTTGGCCCAGGTCGTTATAAGGCTCTTAGTCGTCTTTTACGACATCCACGAGCAAAGTAAGGGTTGGTAGTATTCGTAGCCGCTACCACACAGCATAGCTCGTTTTAACTATATCTTATATCTTTAAACGAGCAATTCTTGTATATATATATATATATATATATATATATATATATATAATCTGGATCTCGGAAACGGCACCAACAATTTTCATGAAATTTGGCATATAGAGGGTATCGGGGGCGATTAATCGATCTAGCTAGGTTTCATTTCTAGAAAATATTGTTTTGTCTGTATTTTCAGGCAATAAAAAATATAATTTTACATTGGCGGAAAACTATTAACATATGAAGGCAAATTTTGACGCTGCCATTAAGAACAGACATAGCTCAGTTAGAACATAGAGTAATCCCAACAAAACAGAGCCCGGTTCGGATCCTTAGTTTCCCTTTTTCATTTTTTTCCTTTTTTTTTTTTTTTTATTAATTACTAACATTTGCCCGCGTCTTCGTCCGCGTAGAAGACGAAAATGGTTCTAATAGTTTTTTTTTGGTTTTTTACATTATTTATTTTATTATAATTTATAAATTATTATGTTTAAATGTTTGTGTACTCATAATATATCTTTATTATAGTGCAGGGTATTAAAAGGTCTAATAAACATGACAATAAAATGAAATTTTGGTATATATTATGGACACGAGGCTTTTTTCTTAGGAGGCTACGTTTTGAACAGCTGCGCTCATTGACCGACGACCGGCGACGAAAAGGCAGTGTGTAGCCCCATAACCCACCGTGTTTTCGTCGTCTTCTGGTACCGCTTCCTTGACATCTGTGGCCAGCCCGACGGGTTATCCTTTCGGGTATCATCACCATAGACGCCCCGGCAACAAACAACTGTGATGCCGAAGCGTCGCCCTCACGAGGCTGACCTTTCTACGGGTTACGGACTAATACCCGGTCCATGCACCCGCGACACTACACCAACTACAGTACTTCTCTGTAAACAATATGTTTTGTTTTTCTTTCGGATTGAAATGAGAATTACCAGGCTACTCTCTGAGTTTACTCTGAAGTATGTCACATACAACTGCCCATGGGAGAAGCAGCTTTCTCTCAAGTCTACTCCCGCTACCTTAAGAATTTGACCTCGACCTTTGTTTACGGTCATTGCGAAGTAGACTTTGATGGCAAACTGCTCTCTCTGAAATTCGAAGAGGTATTTGGAGAATCTTAGAATGTTTTTTCTTGCAAACATTGTATAATTTTGGCGCGTCAGCTCTCAATTTTAAGATGTGAGCTGGGATACCGGGAGGCTTTGGTGTATTCAGGAACTCGACCGGTTGTTTAAGGCGGGGTTCATCACTTATTCAAAGTATTTACTTTGATATTTGACCCTTTCGAATGTTTTCAAATATTTGCAAGTAAATGGTTTAAATATATGGAATCGACCGTAGTAGCGCACATAGGTACGTCATGGCGTCTCACGACCCATCTGATCAGCATCAATATTCTGTCTCTGTGCCGTATCTTATTGATTGTTCCTAATATAACTCAACCTTTCCGTCTCGATTTTTGCAAATTTAGTAACCAAAACTTCGCTGTCCGTCCGTCCGTCTCTCTGTCACCAGGCTGTATCCCATGAACCATGATAGTTAGACAGTTGCAATTTTCACAAATGATGTATTTATGTTGCCGCTATAATGACAAGTACTAACAAACAAAATAAAATAAATACTAAAAGGGCTACAATACAACAAACGTGATTTTTGCTCCTTTTTGCTTGATATTTTTTTAGTTTCTATTTTTATTTTTTGCCTTTTTGATTTGTTTTTTCATTATTTTATTATATTTAAATATATCTTCAAAAAACACATTAAAAAGAAAATACCATCCAGATATTTTATTACTTAAAAATAATTTTTCTTCATATTTTATTTTTGCATTAATTTTTCTGATACTTTTGTAGTTATTTTCCTATTCGATGCGAAGAAGAAACCTATAAAACAGATATCATAAGAATTGGTCTAGCCTTTGCCTAGTTATAAATAGCAACACGATTTTGTTTTATATGTACAAATAAATATACACCCAGACCGGACCACGCTGTGGATAGTTCGATGTGTACAGCCGCGGGCCGGTCCGTCCGGGGTAGTACCACACTCTCGCAGAAGATCGACATCTGAGTAACAATGTACTATTGCGCCTCGTGAGCGAGAGCCGGAAGCTCAACTGGGGTGGGTTTAGGGTTTGTATCGGTACGCAACGGCCTAGCTATACCCGTGGTATTGCAAAGGTCTATGGGTGGCAGTGACATTTACCATCAGATGTGCTATCTGCTCGTTTGCCATCATAAGCAATAAAAAAGACCCCATTAATAAAGGCCAATTTACTGACCTTAGTTAAACTAAGGTCTATATATATCCTAAAACTATCATAAGTTATTCCAAGCATATCGTTTATTACACAATCGCTGACATAAAACGTTCAGTATTTGCCATTAAAAACACTTCAAGATAAAAATTTGTCCGCAAACGTTGAAATTATGAAAATATCGACTTCTGATCATTTACTGCGGTGCCTTATATGTAAGGATACTGCTAAATTATGTATGCCATTGACTTCTTGTATATTCTTTAAGGCTATGTGCATTTTAATTTAAAATTAAAATCTACTTAAAAGCTACCGATACTATTTTTTTTTTGAAGATGGCACTTGACGTCATCAGTTCCTTTATTTATTGTATTGAGTGGCAGATGAACAAACAGCCCAGCTGGTGGTTAGAAAACTATCTGTCATGGATTACCTTTATAGCAGAAGTTTATGCGAAATGCGAAACATTTGAAATAAAACTATATTTATGAGTTTTTCAAGTAAGTATTTGATTTTTAATTTGCCGACGTTTCTAACAATTTACAGTGTTTATAATTACTGGGCGACTAAGATGTCTCACGTCAAATAAGTCGTCGTTATTACAAAGATTTATATCTGCCTACTATAGTCATCATTCATCATTTTTCTACTGTTATCCCAATTACTTGGGGTCGATACAATATGTACCCTTCTTTCATAATATATATTGTAGAAGTTATTGGCAAAAGTTTTATGACCGGCCGCCTGCCAGACGTCAACCATCCTTGGGAATGTAATTGTTGACCAAACGGCATCAGATGGAGTTCCAAGAAGATGGAGACCAAGTCTTGCATGGATGTACTCCGGGAACTGCTCAATGAATGTTTGAGGTCCGGGCAGTTCCCGGAAGGAAGAGCGGAAGGCTTTGTTTGCTGCGGAAGGAGGGTCGCCCAATCGACTCTCCTTCTGCATACAGACCACTGGTGCTGCTGGACGAGACGGCAAAATTATTTGAAAAGATGTTTGCGGACCGTCTTGTTCGGCACCTCGAGGCTATCGGGCCGGGACTATCGGAAAATCAGTTCGGGTTCAGGTGTGGCCGGTCAACGATCGATGCTTTGGCCGCCCTGAAGACCCTGGCCACCGAAGCGGTGGCAAAAAATGATGTAGTTCTGGCAGTCTTGCTCGATATTAAAAACGCCTTCAATAATCGCCCACACGAGACTTTAAAGGAGGCGCTCCGATATCATGGGGTGCCTCTGTATCTCCGGAGGCTGTTGGAGGCGTACCTCGAGGGAAGACAAGTGCTCTGGGAGGGGGACGACGGGCGCATGCATCGTCATAGGATAGAATGCGGCGTTCTGTGAAACCCTGTCGGGTTCGGTCCTTGTTCCGACTTTGTGGAACGTCGGATTTGATTGGATGTTGCGGGGCCAGCTTCTCCCCGGGATGGGGATTATTTGTTACGCAGATGACACCCTCATCACGGTAAGGGGGGCTGACTTCCGCAACGCCGCCCGACTGGCAAGAGTCGGAGTAGCGCTCGTTGTTAACCGGATTGGCAAGTTGGGCCTGAGGGTCTCATTGGAGAAGACAGAGGCCCTCCTATTTTATGGTCCCAGCCAAGGTCTTCCCCGAGGGGCACAACTCAGTGTGTCTGAGGTTGCCGTGCCGATGCAGACCTGGATGAAGTACCTGGGTCTGCACCTGGACAGTAAGTGGAATTTTGGGCCGCATTTTGCCCAGCTCGTCCCTAGGCTTTCAAAGTCGGCCGCGGCGCTGGGTAGGCTTCTGCCTAATACTGAGGGTCCCGGATCGTCCTGCCGGCGGCTTTATGCCGGTATCTTGTGGTCTATGGCGCTGTATGGTGCCCCGATCTGGTCGCAGTCACTCACCGCCTCTAATAAAGCCTTACTACGCAAGGTGGCCATGGCGGTGAGGACAATACGGGGGTACCGTACGGTGTCCTGGACTGCAGCTACATTGTTGGCAGGCGATCCGCCCTGGTCACTTCAGGCTAGGGCTCAGGCGGGAGCCTACCAGTTCTGCGCTGCGGCGCGGACAAATGGTGAACGCGTCACCACGAGGGGACTGAGCAGGGCGAAAGAAGCAGCTCGAAGGGCAGTAGTCTGGCGGTGGAGGGAGGAACTAGAGTCCCCCGTAGCAGGACGGGGGACCGTTGAGGCGGCAGCGCCCCACCTTCACCGCTGGACGACACGAAGGCACGGCAACCTGTCCTTCAGGTTGACGCAGGTACTTACAAGGCTACAGGGCTATAGAAGTGGTCGCGCCCCGTTAAATCGGTCCGGGGCGACGGAAGAGACGACGTGCGATCCCTACCCTGCAAAGCGCCTCTCTTCGCCATGCGAGTGGGCCACCGGAACCCGATCTTTGTCTTCGGTGGCCGCAAGACACCTACCTGACCTAAACCCTTCTTGGCGAATGAAATTGTTGACCAGACGGCATCAGATGCAGTTGTCCCAGGTTAATTTTTAGCTCTTAGTCAGATGACTAAGAACTGGGTCTCTTAATAGAAATTAAGATACCCACAAGCAATGCAAGGATTGGTAGTTTTCGCAGCCGCCACCACATGAATGAACAGTAAAGCTACTGTCGAATTTCTACTATTCATCACCCTATAGACATTCACTGTTAGATATAGGACTGCCCGAGGGGGAATGATATCATTACCACCACGCTTGGCAGGTGGGATCAGGGTCGCAATTACTATCATAAGTCACCCAGAAAAGGGTCTCACACTCCCTCAGATGGTTTTACGACTCCTATAAGTTGGTATCATATTGTTTTTTTTCCATCCATCCATCCATCTGCCCGTAACCGTACACTGTTGGACATAGGCCTCCCTACGAGAATCCCAATTAAAACGGTCCTGTGCCACCTGCATCGAGTGGTTTCCTGCAACCTTGATGATGTCGTCAGTCCACCTAGTGGGTGGTCTTCCTACGCTGCGTCGTCCGATTTGCGGTCGCCACTCGAGAACCTTTCTTCCCCAGCGGTTTGTCGGTTCATCGAGCGATGTGGCCTGCCCATTGCCACTTCAACGTGCTAATTCTTCGAGCTATATCGGTTACATCCGTTCTTCTACGGATTTCCGTATTCCAGATTTTATCACGTAGAGAAATACCGAGCATAGCCCTCTCCATAGCACGCTGAGCGAATTTAAGCTTTTTTATGTGGCCGACATTTAGAGACCATTCAGAGATTTTTTTATTAATCTTAAAATATTTAAAATGATGACAAACACATAAATGTAATCACAATCCTAAAAATATTATTGAAAGGAACTCGGCGGGACCCTGTATGTAGGTGTTTATGTCTTATGACCGTAGCTAATCGCTAAACAGATTGCCTACATTAGCTCAGAGTCTCAAACGTACCGGCGTGTGGGCCGATTTAATTGTGCCCTTGGTTGTAACTGGTTCCAGATATTATGGAGTAATGGAGTTACCGCAATTTAACGATCTGAGATGGTTAGATAAAAGTGAATATTGAACTATCTGATTCAATCTTACAAAGGCTTGTTCGCTTTGAAAAATCAAAATTATTTTATTTCTCAAGTAATATTTTAGTGGACTCCATCTGTAGCCATAAATATATCGACAGAAGAACGGTTATAACTGACATATGTAGCCTGAAGAATGAGATTGTCGAAGTGACAATATGCAGGCTTCATCGCTCATCCAGCAACCGTTGGAAAAGAAAAGTTCTCGAGTGACGACAAATTCCTATCTATTATCATAAATTGGTCTAATCGTTCGGAGTAATACCATACTGTCGAAAATATACGTCTGATTAAGAGCAATTTGGTTATTGCATGTGCCAAAACAATTATGACTCTTATTACCAAACCAAAATTTCTTTTGAGATTTTCAAGCCTAAATTAAATTCTAACATATTCAGTGCACGACAATAATAATACTACGATCACGACAAGTTCATACTTATTATATCTTAACCATTTTAATTCAATACATTCAGAAATAATAATTATTGAAATATCACGCTTATAAGTATTAATATAAGAGTTATGGATAAAAATGTTATCGGCATGCGTGTTTTGTTAGCATGTATGAAGCCTAGTCTTAGTGTCATTCCAGTGGACAGAGACTAGAACTCACTCACATTTCAAGGTCGCTATAAAGTGCTAGATAGATATTAATTGCGCTTTGTTTTAATCACGGTTTTAATTTTAGAAAAGCTCTATTGTTTAAAATATCACGCCTTTAAAGACGAAGAAACAAGCTGAGGGGTAATAATTTATATTTCGCCATATATATTTTTAATTTCACGTGACAGGAAACGAATCATTACCGTTATACTTGAATACTGCTATTGAGAATTTAGAATATATTTCCTGAGAAAAATCTGGTAAATCTTAAGACAATTCTAACAGGTCTTATGTCGACAGTCCCGTGTAGATTAAGAAAAATAATTTTAAAGAGAATACTTTTTAATATTTAGAATAAAATGTATAAATAAATCACTCGGTAAGCACCTAAGGATTTATTATTGCCAGATCCATAGACGTGATTCTAGATATAAGGGTAATTCCATCCCCTTTACTTTAAGCCGCCGTTCCTTGCTATTGTGAGCATTTATAACAGTAAATATGGGTTGTAAATATCTGAAATATTGTGGGAAAATCGGGATCAGGAGACAAGTGACTGCACCATAGCCTATACCACCTAATAAGAAAAGCTAATGATTAGAATCTATTAATATGTGTTGTTTTTACAAACATAAAATTAAAAGACAAAGTGGATGAAAGGATGTCAACCCAAACTCAAAACAATCATAGTCAAATCATATCGTAATCATATATAATAAGAATTAAAACCTGTACCGTTTTTTTTTGTTTTTATTGCTAATGGTGGCAAACACGCAACCAGCACGGTAAGTGTCACTGCCGCCCATGGACCTTTGCAATACCAAGGGTATAACTAGGCCGCTGCCCACCAATATAAACTTCAAACCCACCCAATTAGGCTTCCGGCTCTCTCGCTCACCGAACGAAGCGCAATAGCACATTGCTATTACTCATACGTCGATCTTTTGCGAGAGTGTGGTACTACCCCGGACGGACCGTCCCGCGGCTGCAGACTATCAACAGCGTGGTCTTACCACTAGTAAAACCGTGTGTGTGATATCTTACTTTTCATATACATATATTCAGGATAAAAATATTGTAACAATGACATATTGGACGTAAGACACCTCAGTCCTCCCGTGACCATGATCACTGTAAAGTGTTCGAAACGTCGGGAAATTATAAATTAAATACAAACGTGATAGAATCCGTAAAAGTAGTTTTATTTCAAATGTGTAATACTCGCGTAAACATTAGAAGTCATTAAAAATATTGTGTTAATATTGAAACGTCACAAAGAACTTACTATAGATGAGTAATTTAAATTAATTTCTCGTTAAACTTGACATCATTTAATGACACATAACAGAACAGATTAAAACAATAGAACGATTTTGGTTTCAACAAAGAATTATACATTTAATGGGTGATTTCTTAGAAAACGTTTAATTAGAATCTTGTATAAAGAGTGAGTGAGAGTGCAATGATTCATCTGCAAGTTAAATTCTCATTAAGGCAGATCAGTTATCATACAATCATCATCATCATTCATCATATCAGCCTATGGCCTTCCACTGGTGGACGTAGGCCTCTCTCATGATACACCACAGAGTGCGGTATCGTGCAGTACCTGGCAATAAATATTGTACGTCGAACTTTGGAAAGAGACGATCGACTAATTTCGGTTGCGTAGAGTGCTATTCCTGTCGCACACTCGCTATGTGACATTGTACGGAGCGCTGACAGTATGGTTTCTATTAGGTGTGAATAAAACTATTAGGACTTTTTTTTAAAGATTACCTTGCACTAAGAAAATAATATTTGTATTACTAGGGACTTTACAAACATATAATTAACTCAGACTGAAAACAACACTTTGTAGATCGCACAAAGTATAGTCCTCCGTAGAAATCAAACCCATAGTACTAGGCACGGAAGGTCGGGATCGTAACCACTACGCCATCTGTGTAGTCTTTTGTTACCATTTTTTTGTTCTTCACTCTATATGATGGGTATTTTATGTATTATGAATGTGTGTAATGTGTAATGCGTAGGAACTGCTGGGGTGTAGAGGATATGATATAAAAGTGCTTTAGAAATGTTTTCATTTTCCACCACAATTCCCAAAAGTAACCATTAACAGTGTGATCACAGCAATATTAAAAGCGACGATTTGACACAATGGTACACAATGACTAATTTCAAGAAATTAAACATGTAAAAAAATATGATTATTTGACATTGGCAACAAATGATACGCGTTAGTAGCTGATTCCCAGTATAAAAAAGAAAAATAAAAATAATATTATAAAGTAAAAAAAAGACAAAAAGTTTTTTTTAATTTAAAAATTAATATTATACATCTATTTGATCATGGTGAATACGGACTCAATTTCTTTAGAGGAAATACTTATAGAGCGACTAGAAATATCCTGGTAATGACCATCTTAAACTGGATAATTTATTTCTCGTTAAAATTATAGCTGCTAACTCCATATTGCAAAATGGCTGACCATTAAGCCAAATAGTATTATACAGTACATAATTGAAATAATTAAGGGCAATATCGTGGAAGCTGCATCTCTGTTAACCTTCATTGCAACTCTGGACCTTCTCGAATATTTCATTTCAAATAAAGATATTAACGTCATTAGTTATTCGATTTTGATGCGAGGTGCTTAAGAACCTAATAACGTAGGGTTGTCAATATTATAATTCTGCAATAACATTATCATCATTATCCATTTCTTATCCCAATTATTTGGGGTTGACACAATATGTACTCTTCTTCTTATGGCATTGTTTAACCCTTGGAAAAATTCAACACTGGACATCCATATGCTGATGGTTGTATGAATGAAATATGTAATCTATAAACCAAATACGTGGTAATAAAGTAAAGATCATAAAACTTCTTCTTCTATTCATAAAAAAAAAACTGGTTGAATAAGTCACCAACGCCGAGCGGAAACTAATTAAACTAGGGCCATGAAATTTTGACAGTAGCTCCTTTTTACCGTCTCCGTTACGTAAATACTCACTAAGGAAGGATGTTTTGAAATTCAAACCGAAATTGGTGAAATCGCAGTGCCAAAGTTTTTATGGGGAGAAAAAAAGTGTCATCAAATGCTGGTTAGTAAAAATAAATAAAACTTGTTTCAGCAGTTGTTTCAATTTTCATCCTGTAAGGGTATAATAATTAATTAACTTATATTTAATATTTTATTGAATTAAAAGATAGCACTATTAAGTACTATACAGCAACTTAGTTTTATGTTACAGTGACTCACTAGAAAAAAGTATTCTGAAATCAGCTCCTCTGAGTAAGGAATCCTCACCGAAGGTTTGATTTACAAACCTTCGGTGATGAATTTGGCTTTAATTATTTACCCCACAACATAAATAATAAAAATTATATGTAACGACATTAACCATGAGTTCTACACAAACAAAGTAACGGTCAAAAGTTAGTACTTAATTGCCATGCGCCATCCCTGTTCCAGTTTCTTGGCTGCAATGTAACTGGATATATGATGATTATCATGAGTGCCGCTGAGCAGACGGCTTTGCCAGTTCTTTGTCTGAGTAAGCACTCGATAACAACAATGTTGCTAATTTGTTTACCTTACCGCTTGTAATACTGAATAATTATCAGTATTATTTGCCGTATGTTGAATTAACAATTCAATGCGTCACCATTCTATAGGATTTACAAAAATCTTTTCAGAAATGGTTGCACAGATGGCGATAATTACGATAATTTATTAAACTTGAGACACCTTAGTCCTCCAGTGATCATGAATGCGGTAGTGATCGAAACGTCGGGCAATCAAAAATGAAATTCAAACGAAATAAAATCCGTTAATGAAAGTATTTTTATTCAAATTTGTCATACTCGTAAACATCGAAAATCATTATGTACAGATGGCGTTAAGATACTGACCATATTTTGTGGCTGGACTGCCAGTGTCATGGGTTCGATTCCTACGCAGGACAATGTTTCGTGCGATGCACAAACTGTTGTTCTGGTTCTAATCTAGTTCTGGGTTGTTATTTGTGTCATTTAATAATATGTTTGAAAAAAAATCCCGTAATACAAGGATTAGTTCCTTAATGCAGTGTCATTAAAAAAGAAGAAACTTCTTCAGTACTATTATCAAACTGCCAATAACACCATCTGTAATCGCCGATCTGCTTACCGGTGTGGTGTTTCTTACATCACTCATTGGAGAGACCCATGTCCAACAGTGAAAGTCTCTTCTATTTCTATCTCATGTCTTTAGTCTTATTTCTTTTTGCTTTCTTTACTTTTAATAAAAAACCCCTCTGTTTTATTTTTCTAACTTTAAATTTATATGTTATGCTTATTCCTTATTATGAAATTCTTGTTTTCTGCGTACGTATGTGTTTGTACTTTATGTTCTTTATTTATTACTTTAAATAGCACTATTTATAAATTCTTCATAAATTATTATAGTATAAAATGTAAAAAATAAATATATATATATATATATATAATAACAAAATAAAAAAAAAGTATATACCTAATAAAAAAAAAATAACTAAAAATATATATATATAAATAAATAATAATAATAGTTAATATTACTCCCTCGCTATCTAGTTTTAATTTCCTACATTGTATCATTTATTTCCTTTCGCTTCACTTAACTTTCTTTACTTCTATAAGAAAAGTTTATTCAATTATTTCTCTAACTTTAAGTTAACATGTAATGCTCTTTCTCCTACCTTTTCTATTATTTATGTTCTGTATTCTATTTAACATTAATCTAATATTTATGTTCTCTATGTACTTTAGTGTTTGTACTTTCTGTTCTTTCTTTCTCACTTTCTAATATTCAATTTAAAAAAAAATAACAGGCAGTCATGGGGACTGCCGATAGAAGTGAAAACTATTAACTTAAGACTAATTGAAATAATAATAATTTTCTAATTTTTATATAAAAATAAAAAATATTATCGAACATCTAGGAATCGGTTTTACCACGCTAGTAAGATAACCTTTAAACCACAATGATACTCATTTCATGACATAAAGGTTAAATATTAAAAATACAATTAAAAATAAATAATGCCATACTTTTAAATGCAAATATTGATATGAATGGCCACTGCGCGTGCGCCAGTCTAACTACTCATAGCTATAGATATACTATTAGCATTAGCATGTCGGTGACGCGAACCTATAAGTTTTTCCCCTCCAAAAACGCTCAACGCGCCTAAAGAAGTTTTCACTTCAAAAAATATTGTAATAACTTTGTATAAACTTTGTATATAACTCTCTCTCTATCATAATTCAATACACAACTTAACTTAGTACATAATATTCTCTATAATTTTAATTATTTATAATCATTATGTTTGTATATAATACTTGTACTATTGCCAAGACTCCTATACACTATTATCGCTATATTATTATTATTCCAATTACTAATTCTATTATTTCTATTAATTATTTTACTCAACTCTACTACGTCTATTATTACACTCTATTACACTATTATTCTTAACTTTATCAATTTTATACTATACCCTAATTAAGGTCCTTGATTAAGTCAGGGGAGATGAAAGCCCAAACAAGATAGTTTGGAAAAAAAAAACAGTGAAAGTCAATCAACAGATAGATTGATGGAAATCAAATCATATCAACTTACTTGAAAACACACATTAAATAAAAAACGTTTAATGATTTCTCATGTTTACGTAAATTATTACTCATATGAAATAAAACTATTTTTACGGATTTTATCACGTTTATTTTTGATTTTTACTTTCACGAAGTTTCGAATGCCTTTCAGACTTCATAGTCACCGAAAGATTAAAGTGTTTCACGTCTAACAAGTCATTGTTATTACAAAAGTTCTTATTTATCTAGGTCTACAGTATTAGTGAAAGTTATAAACGTCAAGAAAGTATAAATCAGAAAAAACGCGATAAAATCCGTAAAAATAGTTTTATGTAAAAACATTACCCAACAAAACATCATTGAGAACGATATAATTACTGTGCAAGTGCTAATTGAGGTCACATTCATTGAGCCGTCGCTTAAAATAAACACTTTATTGAACATTGGGGTCAACGTGATCAAGCACTTTGGGACCGAAGATCCTCACTTTAGATTACTTTATTGTTTGTTTGTTCCACGTTTTCAGCGCGTGGTGGGTTTTCGATGATTTTTTTTTCATAAAATACTTAGATATTTTACGTTTCATCATCATCATTTATCCTGTCTTCTTCCTCTACTGGACATCATAATAATCACCACGTTTGGCGGATTAGCTATTAGGTCTTATAAGGTAAAGAACTTCTTTCATTGTGGAGAATAAGTAAGAATACAATAAAAATTCAATTAGGCCACAATGTTGACAATTTTCTGTCTACAGCCACGGACTGGTCCGTTCCATGTAAGTACCACACTCTTGCAGAAAATCGATGTCTGAGCAGTGGCCATGTGCCGATGTGCTTCGTTCTGTGAGCGAGAGAGCCGGAAGCCCAACTTTTTGGGTGGGTTTGGAATTTTCATTGGTAGGCAGCGGCCTAGTCATACCCCTGGTAGCAGCGGCCTAGTCATACCCCTGGTATTGCAAAGAAACATGGGCGGCAGTAACACTTACCATCAGGTGTCCTGCTCGATCGTTTGCCACCAAAAGCAATAAAAAAACCATTCACCTGACGTCTAAAAAACAACTAAGGCGTTTAATATGCACATCATAGCGTTGCAAGAGAAGGAAATCTTGGAATAAAACCCTACACTAACCCGTTTGACCAGCGTAGTATACCAGGTCAATCTCCCTCTAATTGTGGACGAGACTCAAACCCAGAAATGGTAAATAAAGAAGCTGAAATAATTATGATGAGAGAGCTAATGCCTACTGTAATAAGACCTGCTGTACTGTATGGATCAGCATGTTGGGCGATAAAAGCGACGGATGAGAGACGACTGCATGTAGCGGAGATGCGAATGTTGAGATGGATGTGTGGTGTGACAAGAATGGATAAAATAAGGAATGAACATATAAGAGGAAGTTTGAAAGTTGCGCCAGTGACGGAAAAATTAAGGAGTGAAAGATTGACATGGTATGGACATGTGATGAGAAGGGATGAAAGTAATGTTGTGAGGAAAGCTTTAAGCATGAATGTTGAAGGCTTAAGGGGTAAGGGAAGACCGAAGAAAAGATGGATGAACTGCGTGAAACATGACATGGATAGACAAGGAGTGACCACAGAGATGACGTCTGATAGAGTTGTATGGAAGGAGAAGACATATTGCGTCGACCCCAAATAAATTGGGATAAGAGCAGGTTGATGATGGGAGCTAATGCCTACTCTTTTAGTGAAAGTCTAAAGTGATTTTTACAACGGCCACAAGCAAGTAAAAGGCAATTATCTTCATTTTCATAGCCACAAGAGGTATAGGGTTATTTAATGAGAATGATGTAGCAATTTCCTATCTTAAGTTACTTAGAAACGTAAGACCCAACTGAAGTAGGTACTTAAGTAGATAATACCACTTTGAAAGGAGAGTAACTTAACTAATAATTGTGGCATAATAAGACAACTGAAATGGCGTAGTGCTTAAGGTACAGTTCTGCAATGCATATATATATTATCCTAGGTTTGATTCCCACGGTCACCGAAGACAAAGATCGGGTACCAGTGGCACGCTCGCACGGCGAAGAGAGGAATTTGCATGGTGGGTCTATGGGGTCGCGCGCCGCCTCCTCCGTCTCCCCGGACTGATTCGGCGGGGCGAGACGCATCCATAGTCCACAGCAAAAAAAAAATAAAGGTTTGATTCCCACGGCAATACTTTGTGAGATGCCCAAAATATTATGCTAAGTCTGGATGTAATTTGAGTCTGTTATAAAATAGACCTTTACTTAATTGAACTGATTAATTAATTAGCCAAATGGTTACCATTGGATATTTCATTTCCTTTTTTTCTGAAGACAGATTAAAAAGAAAATTCCTTATTAGTATTGAAGTCGTAAAAATTGGTTGAGGTATCCCTATCAAATTAAGCAGATCAGCACTCTCTTGGGATAATTGTACCACTAGTTATTACACTAAATACGATGGCCAACGAAAACCAGGCTTCGCAATAACGGCATTATCCCGTGCAAGACTTATCTGTAATGGTTGAATCAGAATAATCAATTTATTGGTAAATATAGTATTTACAAGTCAAAAATCTACATAAACTATCATCAAACGCATTCATTAAATAATTTCATTTTTCGTGATAATTTGTCATAAATAATATAATATAAATTAAATTGTAATAAAACATTAAGGAATTAATGCATCCTCATAAATACACAGGAGTCAATAAGGATCGTTAAAATGTGAATTGTATAATTAAATTATTAAAGCTATATTAACTAGCTATATTGACATTAATAACCTCTTATTTTGGCGGCGCGCTACAGTACGTCATGCCCCACTACAACATCTACCTCTCGACGCCGTGCGGGTGGGTCACTGGAACGCGGCCTTTTTCTTGAGTAGCCCAACCGGTGGTCTACCCACACGGGTATCCTCTCGAGTCGACGCCCAGATAGCTCGACTAATAAGTCTCGCCATCCGGGCGTCGTCCTTACGCGGTGCCCTCGCACCAAAGGCGGTTTCCTTTCCTTGCCATCAGATAACAGTTTTAACTTAATACAGGTCAAATCGTAATTCGAAAACCAGGATCTCCTATTACGTACTGTACTTGTTAGAACTTTATATAGCCCGATAAAGCAGTTATATGATAAATATCTATTAAAAATAAACAGTCTTAACTATTTCTTCCTGTTAACGTTTTCTTAATCAGTATGAAGTTGAACTGATAATAAATATTAATGATTACAACTCAATTGCTTTTAATGGACAGCACGAGCTCCAAGTTGGACACGTCGCCTCCGACTGACTCTTAGAAATAATTTACATTTGATATCGGCATCGCGGATATGCCAATGATGGTGATTTTAATTACATGATAGACTTTAATTTTAATGTTTGTTTGTCTGTTCTATTATAGTAAAGTAATAAGTTAAATCTATCATTAAATATTAAAAGTTACGTGTGGTGACGGAATAAGAATACAATTTACAACTTCGCCTTTTGCCTTTTTTTTTTTTTTTGGTGGACTATTGATGCGTCTCGCCTCGCCAAATCGGTCCGGGGTGACGGAAAGGCGGCGCGTGACCCCATAGACCCACCGTAAAACTCATCTCTTCGCCGTGCGAGCGGGCCACCGGTACCCGATCTTTGACTTCGGTGGCCCGCCCGGCGATATACCCTTGCGAGTTCCTCTCTTGTGGACGCCCCGACAGCTTTCGCCGTCGGAGCGTCGCCCTCACGCGGTGGCCTCACGTCGGGTGACCGGACAATTCCCCGGTCCGATCACCCGAGGCCTCGGTTAGGGCGACATCAGGCGCAGGTATTCGCGCCTGCGCCGCTCGTTCCGCCGCCTCCTTCCGCGAAATGACAGCCTCGCAGAAGGCGGCGACCGCGTCCCAGTTCCTGACGCTGTCGACCATTGCTTTCGCGACAGCCGGCAGCGTCAGGTCGGCACCGATAACAGCGACGAGGTCACGGCGCTGCCCGTCCCAGCTCGGGCATACCTCGAGCGTATGTTGCGCCGTGTCCTCGTCACTGCTGCAATGGTGGCAGGCCGGAGTCCACTCCCTATACGCGACCGTGTGCAGGTACAAGCCGAAGCATCCATGCCCCGACAACACCTGCACCAGTCGAAAGGAGAGGACTCCGTGCCGCCGCTCCATCCACTCCATCAGTATGGGCTGAAGGGCCTCAACGGTAACGACACCGTTTCTAGGCCTCTCCAGCCGCGTAACCCAACGGGCAATAACGTCTCGGCGGGCGTCCTCGCGCCAGGTGGCTATCTCGCTCAACGATGGGGAGCCACCTTCGTCGCGCACTGAGGTAATCCGCCGGTAGAGGTCGGAGAGCATCTCCGTCTCTAGGTCCCACGGGGGTGTCCCGGCCAGTAGGCATGCCGCCTCGGTCGATACCGTGCGGTACCCGCGAATGGCTCTGACCGCCAGGGCTCTCTGTGGTCTCCACAGAACAGCCCTGAGCAGGGCGTTCAGAGCCCTCGCCCACACGGGTGCGCCGTACATGGCCATCGAACGGATCACCCCCGCATACAGCCGTCGGCCCTCGAGCCGTAACTTCGCCTTTTGCCTATAGATGGCGTAAGAACGACTAAGGGATTATGATATGCAAATATCGTCTATGAAAGAAAAACTGGAAATGAAATTCTATAACCAGCGTGGTTATAGTTGGTCAATTTCTCTCTTATTGCTATATAGCCTTGAGTTTAATAGTTTAGTATTCTTACTCCGTAATCAAATGAAAAAAAAATCACGACTACTTCTTCTTCTTCTTCTTTTTATGTAATGCAATCAGCTACTTAAATGAGCCATTGTTGCCAGTGTCGAGTTATAATTATCTTCAAGCGCCCTTAGATAGCATTTTTCAACTCCTTTGGCAAAGGAGGGGTTGTCAACACTTTGTATTCCTAATACCAGTACACGGGAGAATAATTTGATGTTATTCTAAAAATCTAAACAGTCTCATAATAGATAGTTGTGATTATAGCCTCCCTCCCAGTAAGTGATATGTACTAAATTATAGATAGTTGTACAGTTAATGCCCAGTATGGTATAGTAGATCAATTTACTTCATATTGTGATGGTGATTCAACCCCAGCAGTTCACGCTGCTCCGGTGGTCGGTCCAACGACGAAGGCGAGGTTCACGGGTATGTTACGGGTGCGCGCGTTTACACCCCTCAGTCGCCCCGAACGGAGTGGTGCGAGGAGTGCGCCGATTGTAGCCCAACTAGAGGATTCGATCCCGGTATCCCGGTCATATTTTAGTCCCGAAAATTTCGGGATAAAATTTAATGAATCCCGGGATTTTCGGGATTGATACATTTTTTAAATTAGTCAATAAAAATGTGCGTGAGATGAAACGCACATACCTTGATTTGACGTTTTAACAGCCACTTTGTTCACACGGCTGATTTCACTTAGAATACACATACTATTAATTGATTCTTACTAAGTAATTTCATTTGTTTTTGATAACGATCGGATTATGCGTAAAAGTGTGTAAAAATTTCCGCTTCACTTCGTGTAAGTATTGAAATTTTTTTGTTAACAGGTGATAATCAAATTATTAAAAAGCTAACATGCATTAATGATTTAATTTTCGTGGTCTAAATAAGTAATCTATAAAGTTTCTGGTCAATTTAATTTAAAATATAAGTACCCATAAACATAAGTAGAAAGAAGTTGATTTTTTGAAGTTTATTGTTGGTTTCATAAATTATTTACAGAAAACTAGGCCCTAGTTTGGTTATTTTATAGGAAGAAAGTTTATAAAAAAAGTATAATTTTGTTTAACCGCCTTTTTGGAGATTTAAAACTTAAATATTCTATGTCCTCAAAAATTTATTTTGATATGTTTATTGACTTTTTGTTACCATTTTCCAATCCCGGGACTATCCCGGGATCCCGAAATTAACTGTAGATAATCCCGAAATCCCGGGATTAGAAAAATCGACCGGGATCGAATACTCTAAGCCCAACCCAAAAAAATAAAAAAAAAAAGCAGTAGGACTTATATGAGCCGAGACAAATAAATAAAACTATTCCACCAAATAAATCCATAAAAATAAATAACTTGTAATTCCAATACAAGCAAAACGGAATGATCAGCTAAATAACAAAGTGAAGCGCCAATTACTAAGTAGCATTAAAATTTGTTCTAGGTAACTTTAGTTTCCAAGATTTGCGCGCGCAGATACGGTCTGGTAAGGCATGCAACTCGTTTAGCTTAATACTTGTACGGTTCGCAAAATATATTAGAAATATATGTACTTGTATTTCTCAGATAATTAGAGACTAAAGCACAAATAATGTGGCAAAGAAATATATTTCTGGGATGTTTGCGGATATATTGAATATTTTCTGTGGCAGGTTATGGTCTGGACTTGGATATACCCCGCCCAATTTACTTTCCGTTCACTAAACTTTGACCTCGGTATCCAGATCGACAACACATACAATATATGGTTATCATCTCAGCTCATATAGGTCACACTGCTGGTCTAAAGCCTCCTCCACAATAGGAGGGAGATTAAGCTACTATACTTCGAATTAAACGTGTTGGTGTAGTATTTTATTTCGCGATCTCCTTCTCTTGCACGGATGTTACAGGCGTATAATATCCCTTTGTCTTCTTTTACGAAACCCACGTACAAGAAGGGTGTGTTGAATTATGTTCTAACTCTGTCACTCCCCATAAAGTATATAATATGTTGGTATTATATTAAGTTAATCACTGCTGTTAAATTTTTAGTTAAAATTTCAATTTTGTAACGTTATATAAAACATTTTTTACTACGCTTGCAAAAATATCACTATTAAATATTGTTACTTATAAGCTATAAGAATCATAATTACTTGGCATAACGGATTTATTACTATTAAATTAACATGCTGTAAACTATTAATAGGCAAAGAATTGAAATAAAACTATTTTTACAGATTCTAACGGGTTTGTATTTGATTTTTAATTTGCTGACATTTCGAACATTTGGTCCCGGGAGGACGGGATATTATATTCACATCTCAACAATTCCTTTGGATCCTATTACATAAAATTCCATCAAAATTATTTAATGTAACACCTTAAAATACTAGGAATTTGCATATAATTAAAGACATGAAGCTTTTACGTTCTTGCAAAAACTTGTAATTGTGCACTTTTATTTGGGAGGACAGGCTATGGTCTGTTAAAACCTTACCCAAACCATCAGGGGCGCCGAAAGGAATGGCCTGCAATCTCATAATCTGCCGTGTTGTAACCTCTTTATCGCCATTTGGATGGATCGCCGGTACCGATTCCAGCATATATCTATCTACTAACACAAGTACATACGAAATTCTGACATTATTTTCAAATATATTCTGACTTTTAAATTTGTATTTATATTTTATCCAAAAACAGTTAATTCCACGTTTAATAAATCAATTATTATTAACGTGAATATGAATTAAAATTTACTATTATTTACTATAAAATTCTGCAACCACTACCGCATTCAGAGGCAGCAATGCAATCAAGATCCCTGTTCGATTGAGTTATGATGACTCGCGCGCAGTGTCGGAATGCAACCGCTGCGGTCTGACAGAGCCCTTATGATACTATCGGCTAACAATAATAGATTGTACTCCACTTGATTGGGCAAGGGTAAGCTTTAGTTTAAGGTTCTGCTAAACTGTGATAGCGATCTAAACCGCATTGCTAAAATCCCATGGTATTATAGGCTATGAGTATTTGCGGTGCTAACTTCTATTTTGGTTACAAAATTGTTTCATAGTCCCGGACCAAGTAGAATGCCTTGATGAACTCTTTTTTTTATCTCAGCTCATATACGCTACAATACATCTGCACGTAGTTGCTAATAGCAATTGATATAAGTAAACTCTTTCTTCTCATCATAGATCAGTTTGCGGTCCAAAGAAAATTCAATGATGTCACCTCCCAATGCGATTAGAAGAGAGTTAGCAAAACGTGAATTAGAACAGACCATCAATTTTCAATCCTGCAGAAAACATAACGAACATCGCATGTCACTGAATGATTTGAGATGATTAAACTAGGCAAGCATATCAACTTAGCAGAAGCAGGTCTGAGATAAGGAATCAGGAACTTTTAATTAGGGTCAACCCATAGATCAAAAGATACCTGCCAGTGGTAAAGAAAACAATAAGTGCAGTCCTCTATCCTGCCTATTGACATGAAAAACTATATAAAGATGTGGATATAATCATTTTCATCCATCCATCCGCCTATTGACATCCATTGTCAAACACAGGCCTTCCAAATGTCATCATAATCGCTCTGCTTAGTAAATTAGTTAGCGATTGCAGTGGTGTTATAAATGGCACAGGTGAATGCTCCTAATATTTTTTTTGGTGATATTATCTCACTTATGCTGTGTGGTAGCCGCTACGAATACTACCAACCCTTACTTTGCTCATGGATGTCGTAAAAGACGACTAAGAGCTTTATAACGACCTGGGCCAACTCCGATACCGTTTGGTCAATAACTACATTCCCAAGGAGGGTTGACGTCTGACAGGCTGCCGGTCATAAAACTATTACCAATAACTTTTACAGTATGTACTATGAAAGAAGAGTACATATTGTATCGACCCCAAGTAATTGGGATAAGAGTAGGAAAATTATGGTGATGTAATCTCATTATAGCTGATTTTTATGACTCCCACGAAGAAATGAGGGTCGATAACGTATTGCATTCTTAACTCGTCACCACGTAAGAGAAGATCATGTTAGTTTACACCTGGGCATCAGGCGTCTTATTTTTCGATTCCTTAGAACGATACGCTTACTTTTGCAAGAATGATTTACTTGTAGTATAATAGAGACATTTGCATGTTTTGACAATACAAGAACCTATTAAATAAGACCTGTTGAAATACAATTGTTATAAATAATAAAGTCGTCGTAATACTTTCAAATATTGTCAAAGGCACAACAAAAATCCAAATTGAAGTGAAAGGCTTCGAGAGCACAGTCAGTCTGACAAAGCCTTATGATCTTTATCACAATCACGGACTGTTACATGATTGATCATTGCTTTCTAACTAATGGTAAGCTCCTGGGCCCAGGTCTAACACCCTATATCGATAGTAGTACATACTACAAATTTATTTCATGCCGTTGATTGATGATAGCTAGATTATTTGCTGAACCAATTTGTAAATTATTTTCAACGTATTTGTCTTCGATCAATACGCAAATAATAATATATATTTTTTTATTGCTTTTGGTGGCAAACGGGCAAGCAGCACACCTTAAGGTCATGGACTTTTCACTGCTGCTCATGGACCTTTGCAATACCAAAGCCATCAAGGGTATAGCTAGGCCGCTGTCTACCAATATAAACCCCAAACCGTAGACTTCCGGCTCTCTCGCTCACTAGCATGGTCCTACCACTATTAAATACATACGCTGTTGACAGTTTTCTGTCTACAGCCGCGGGCCGATCCGTCCGGGGTAGTACCACACTCTCGCAGAAGATCGACGTATGAGTAATAGCAATGTGCTATTGCGCTTCGTTCGGTGAGCGAGAGAGCCGGAAGCCCAATTGGGTGGGTTTAGGGTTTATATTGGTAGGCAGCGGCCTAATTATACCCTTGGTATTGCAAAGGTCCATGGGCGGCAGTGACTCTCACCATCAGGTGTGCTGCTTGCTCGCTGGCAACCATTAGCAATAAAAAAAGCGTGGTCCTACCACTACTGAAATATTCAGTAGTGGTAGGACCACGCTTTTCTTTTAATTAAAAAGTAATTAAATTTACTACGGATCCTGAGACAATTAAAAGCGATTCCCGTAACTGTCTGAGAGTCAAACCTCTATCTCCTATGAAAATCATTGTGGAATCTTACTTACGGCAGTTATAATGCGAGAATATGTGATGGTAATACAAATTTTCACCAAACGGTGTGATTATTTTGACAGTTCTGATAGGTACTCTATAACATCCGTAGTCATAAAAAGATTAAGATGTTTAACGTCCAAGATATCTTTATTACGCTTTCAACTTTACTTATAAATGCTAGTTAATTTGATAAAAATTTTAAGCAACCAAAATAGAAAATTCTCAATAATAAATTGTGTAGTAAATTTCGAAAAGCTGCTTATAGCTTGTTTTAAATTAATAGATGTTTATAAGTACCTCTGTTATTTTACTCATTGCGTTTATTAAATGTGATTGCTGTGTGGTAGCGTCTACGAATACTACCAACCCTTATTTTGCTCGTGGATGTCGCAAAAGACGACTTATCACGACCTGGTCCAACTCCATCTGATGCCGTTTGATCAACAATTACATTCCTAAAGAGGGTTGACGTCCGGCAAGCGGCCGCTCATAAAACTATTGCCAATAACTTTCACAATATATGAAAGAAGAGTACATATTGTATCGACCCCAAGTAATTGGAATAAGAGTAAGAGAATGATGATTATTAATTATCAATTGTACTTTAACACTATATTGCAGTAAATTTCATCAAGTGTTAGAGTAAATTGTGTAAAAGTAGACAGGACAGTAGGACAGGAGAAGAGTTTTTTCTTTTATTATATTATAAAAGAACCCTGAACTAAGGAAATATCCTTGTTTTGCAAGGGACTTTATAAATAGGCAATTAACACAGACAAGTTACACCCAGACTCAGAAAAACACTTTGCTTTTGCACAAAGTATTGCCCAGGCAATACCTGACACATAATCTTAGCCACTAGGCCATTTGTGTAGTCTGAGATGATAATGATGATATTAGCGTTAAAATTCGCTCTAATTAATAACAGAAGTATCTAGAGGTCTCTATTAAATGGAGTTTTAATTCAGCGCATGTTCCTTGTTTAATTTATGCAAATAAAGTTGAGAATACAAAAATTGATAATCTAATTGATCAACATTACAATTGAAATAATACTATGTAACAATACCATAAATCTAATACATACAATAAAATTGTAACAAGCCTAGTCTGTATAGTTATTGATAGAAGAACTAAATATAGGTGTGTCTTTATTAAAGCAACAAAAGCCAAAACAACATTTTTTTGAATTTATATCTTTCTGTGTGTGTTTGTACATGCATCTTGCATGCAGATTGTTTCACTTAAATATATTTAAGTGTCTTTGTACAATTTTTGTCCTAGGCTAATTTTAACTTGGGACTTCGTCCACTTAAAAGTCACGTCATTTGTGTTGTTTAGTGAATTTCATCCCTATTTTATATATCCTTTATAATTAATATAACCGGTTGATTATTAGAGGCAATAGAAGGATTGATTTAAGGGATTTTTTTTTTATCTAAGCGATACTACAGACTGGCTATGAGCAGCTCCTCATTCAGCAATTACTATATATTTGTAAACTGTTCGTTTTTATTTTATAATATTTTTACATACTTGTAAAGCGTAGCGTGTTTTGCCCAACGAATTTTGACTTTGGTTAGCGTTTGTAGCTCATGGTATTGGTCATGCTCACTGAAAGGTCTTCTTGCGGTAGCTGCGTGGGGCGGGTCTCTCCCTTCCCTCCAAGGTGGTTGAGGGGAGTGATGGCTGCCCTAGTAGTTAACTCGTGATCGGGTGCCGCCTGTGGGATCTGGTCCAGCCGTGGTTATTTTTACATTCTATTTGAACTATTGGGTTCGCAGGGCATCACACTGGAGCTATTTCTTATTACATATGTTGTACCATTTTTTGTATAAAAAAGATTTAAAAGAAAAAACAACAGACTAACCCGCTGAGTTTCTTGCCGGATCTTCTCAGTAGTGGTCTACTTCCGATCCGGTGGTAGTTAATTGAATTGATATAATATGTTATAACTGACAATATGTAAGTGCCCTCGCAGGGCCTATGCATAATAAATGAATTTGAATTTGAATTTTCAGAATCATAAAAGTAAAGACATTGCCTAATAACTATTTCTGCTAATTCACTAAGAAATCAAGTAAAATTTAATCCCTAATTTTCACCCTCTAAGGGTGAAAATTAACGAATGTTGAAACCCTTGTTTATTTACTTCTACTAAAGAGTCTATGCTAAATTTGAAAATAATGAATACATTTTTTACCACATGCAAACTTTGTCACTGTGTTTTACACCCTTTGGGAATGAATTTCGTAAAATCTCTCTCTACATCATAAAAAGAAGCTACTGTCAAATGTACCTAAAGATAGATATTTTAAATATCAAATAATATATTTATAAGTAATCAGAGCAAACAAAGCAGTGGTCAGAAGTAAAATAGAAATAATTACTTCACAGAGTATGCAAATGACACATTAAAATTAATTACTATAGTTGAAGCTAAACAAAATGCAATTAACAATATGAAATATATTACAATTCGACTTTCATTCAGCCTTGTCAACAATCAAGGTACAAATGCAGGCCTAGATTTAGATATATCAATGCAAATCGCAATTTATATCTGGCTAGATAATCTAATATAGATGTTTGGAATAGGTAAATAATTGATACTAACACAAACCAGTTTGATACTATTTATGATATTGATGTAGATTATTTAAGCAACAATAACGAATGCACTGTGGTAGTGAATACAAATACTACCAATCCCTACATTGCTTTTAAAGATGGCTAAGAGATGTATATCGACTTGATTCAATTCCCACACAGAATAATACTTTGTGCGATCTACAAAGTGTTGTTCTGAGTCTGGGTGTAATTTGTCTGCGTTAATTGCATGTTTGTAAAGTCCCCCGCAATACAAGGATTATTTCCTTAGTGCAGGGTGGTGTCTAATGACGAAAAAAAAATACCAAGGTCATAGCTAGGCCGCTGCCTACCAATACAAACGCCAAACCTACCCCGTTGGCTGCCGGCTCTCTCGCTCACCGAACGAAGCGCAATAGCACATTGCCGTTACTTAGACGTCGATCTTCTGCGAGAGTGTGGTACTACCCCGGAAGGGCCGGCCCGCGGCCGTAGATAGAATACCGTCAACAGCTAGGTCCTACCACAAAAACTTTAATGTATAAATTTGTTGCTTGCTTTAACGTACTTTAATGTATCAATTTGTTTATTTTATTTAACCATAGACACGTATTTAATATTTATAATTCTCGTACAAGAATATATGTCCTCTAAAGCACTGTTCTATTATTCCTTGTGTAGCTTACCTACTATTAAACACTTTGATACTAAGTAATTCTAAGTACTTGTTTCTAAGTTCTTATGAATATATTAATAGTTAGTTCTTTACATTTGAATTGGTAAATTATACTTTGTGCGATTAATAATTAAATATTGTTAAGATTAAGTAATTAATTAAAACATATTAATTAAAATATTGTTAAGATAAAGTAAAAACTTTCTTCAACAAAAAAAAAAAAAAAAAAAAATTAATAATTAATTGTATATATTTACATTATGGTATTATGATTATTATATTTTTGAAGTGATAACTTTTTTTTTTGAGTAAACCGCTTCGTTACCTACGTTACGCGTAACGGTGCCAGTCTGTCTGGCTTCCCTTTCTCTCACACATACGGCAGCGGTGGGCTGGCTCCTCACTGGTCACCGAAGACAAAGATCGGGTACCGGTGGCCCACTCGCACGGCGAAGAGAGGAGTTTGCATGGTGGGTCTATGAGGTCACGCGTCGCCTCTTCCGTCACCCCGGACCGATTCGGCGAGGCGAGACGCATCCATAGCCCACCGTAAAAAAAAAGGGCTGGCGCCTCACTGTAACCCACAGCAGTAGTCGTATTAAGATGTGATGTTATTTTATTTTATTAATCAATAACCTTACCTTACATTATTATATTAATAGATATACATAAAATATAAGTTATAACCTAAGCTGTTCTCAAGTTAAACAATTTCAATATTTAATAGTAGGTACATTAGTTTAAGTTATCACTTCTGTCGGGCGCATCGAGATGCTCACGTTTTCTTCTTTTTTTTTTTTAAATAAACCCCTGCACTAAGGAAATAATCCTTGTATGGCGGGGGACTTTATAAACATACAAATTAGCGCAGATAAATTACATCTAACTCAAAAAATAATAATTTGTGGATCACAGAAAGTATTCTTCTTCGTGGGAATCGAACCCTCGACATTAGCACGATAGGTACCTTAACCACTACGCCATCTGTGCAGTCTAATTATTATTTACCTGTTAAATAACATTTTTTTTTTCATAATAATAATAATATTAACTCTTTATTGTACATCATTTATCTATACTTACGGGTATAAAATATGAAAAAGATTTTTTTCATGTTTGCGTATTAGATTACGTTTTTCGATAGATTTTTAGTAATTTTTTATTTATATTTTTTAACATCGCCTTCCCTGACACTTCATTAAGTTATAAATCATTAAGCCGCAGAGGACTTTACAAGCAATTAAAAAAAATATTAACTAATTTACGACCAAGAAACATCATTTGTGAATTACCTAAATAGTTCTCTTGAGTGAAAATCAATCTAAAAATATGTATAGGTATCTATATCAGTTTCAGAATTTCCTTTTTTTTTATAAAAATCTGAAATTCAATTGATACAAAATAAAAAAAAACACCTTGAATGTATAAGTAAAATAACCTATAAGTAAAATATTATTTGTGTAAATATATTATCTATATGTTGGCCAGTTATAATTCCTATTGGAAAAATTAAACAGGTCCACAAAAAAGTGGTCTGTGCTGGGTGTTCGACAAAAATTTTCCGACGTATTTTTTACCACTAAATAGGTACAAATCTGAAGTCAAAATTGGGAGTCAAACTGTAAAGAAAAACGGAGAAAATATAAAAAAAATATATATAATAATAATTATTAGATCGTAGATTTTATCGGTCGAAAAATCTTTGTCAAAAACTCAGCACGGACCACTTTTTTTTTGTGTTATGTAGAAACAGGCTTGAAAACTATGAATATAAAATTTAATTTAAAAAAAGTCGTTAAAAATTAAAACATGATATATATATCCAGGTTATCAACATACAGATATAGTATGAGACAGGTTGATAATATTATTATAATTAAAATATATTAAAATTGAACATTCGAATAAAAATATAATATGAAAGATCATTAAAGTAATAATAAATAACGACTCACAAAATTGCCTGCTGAACATAATAAAATTATCATAGATATACACTAAATTAGATGTATATCCACACGATATGCCTAAACACACGGCCGTTTACCCTAAACCAAATAACATCACATTCACTTTAAGATTTTAAATTAACTAAAAGATTTTTATTTTCGTGACTCCTAGTTAATCCAGTTGTCCTAGCACGACCGGCTTACAGAACCCCCTGCCGGCAAACGTAGCTATAAGCTGAAATAAAATGCTAATTTAGCAAACAAAATCTGTTTTGATTGAATTTTAAGTAGACAACACAGAATTTTCTTAGAGCCGGTTTTGTAATCGATTCTTGAACTCATAAATAAACAATTTAATTATTAAAGCGTTAGGCAACGTGTGCAACATAGAGCATAACAAATTTGTAGTACAGAGCTCGCGCAGCGCACCATAGTGGTGGCTAGCGGAATTAAAAACCAAGCAACCCCTTTCTCCAAGTGCTGCCACCCCTAAAGTGAAAGTTTCATGGCTGGGATTGCATTCCTAAAAAATGTTGCTATTCACCGCTAGGTGGCAGCAAAACAAGACGTCCCGAAGCATTCACGGTGATTTTGTTTGTGTGTGCGTGATAGAGCGAGATGGCGACTGTGAAATAAAAAAGGAGTAAAATAGAGAGCAATATGTGTGTATACAAAGGCGTGGTTACGTGCATGCAAGTATTTTTTTATCGCAAAATGGCCGGTACTTTGCACTTTTTGCATTAGGCCGTAAAGTCGCATCTGCATTAGACGCTTTATAACACCAACTGTACTTAGTTGTAATAAGGTTGAAAATTCAAAAAAACCAATATGGAAAATGCGTTTAGTAGTTGGAATGTGCCATAATAATTGGCGTCACCGGCGTCGCGGCGTCACTAGAAAGAGAGGATATAACGCTGCTAGCGTCGCGATAAAGTAGCATACATGGACGACCGTTAGAAAGAGCGGGATAGCGTGTTAGTGAATGCGGTAGTTAGACGAAGACGTCGCGAAAAAATGTTCGAAAAAAGAACTATTTTCACTAAAGGTGCGCGCCGCAATAGAAATTACAGAAACATGGGCGCGGTTTAAAAAATGTCAGGGGCGCCTGCGCCCTCGGTAAAAGGCTAGTACGGAAGTAAAGGGGGAAAGAGACGTTGTTAGTGGGTATTATGTGACGAGTAGCAGTGGTGTTGTACGCCGCGTTCGGTCGCGACTCTCGTACAACAAAAACAATAACCGCTAATTATTGCGATTAATGAATTCGTTCTTGTGCACAAACAACGCAGTGATGATCGATACGTAACATTTTAAAATATTAATTACTCGTGATGTGCTGTGTTTTTCATATTGTTTTTATTGAGGTAAATTTACATGAGTATATCATCGAAAATAACCTCTAAAGTTAAATTAGTAGGAGTGAGGGCGATGTGTGGTAACGTCGTGTTGTTGGTTCGATACATACTGCAGTCCATGACGATGCTATTTTCGCGCTAAAATTGATAATAACGGCATCCACCAAATAGTTTCCCCGAGGCTGTTACTATAAATGAAAATATTTGGGAATCATATTAACGTTAGCACGATGGTGTATTAAATAGAAATATATCAATAATAATAGCACATAACAAATATTGCTATAGAATGACTAATGATTTCTTGTAGTAAATGTCCCCTATACAAATCATTCTCGAATTAGTATGTTGATGATAAACACAATTTATTAGCTAAGTACCTATAAGTGATAGAAAGTGCTAATAGTTGAAATTTTTATTAGTAAATACCTATTAGGTACAAAAAATAAAACCGTATTGAACGAATTTAGCGCATTGTAGCATCAGTATTTACATAAAATTTAGCTATTAGGGAAACGTTACACAGATAGGATGAGAATGATATGGGTAATGTCACTGTTTTCATCTTCTATTAAAAAAAAATCATGAAATAGGTACCCATGTACATTTTGATGTGCCTAACTTGTACGTAGTGAATATCGAATCATGACCTACCAAAGCAATATATTTTTTTTTAAATATACGTAGTTAGTAATAAAGTAAACTTAATATTCTATGAACATGTAAACACGAATTCAAAAATCAAAATTAATGATAATGGTATTTAGTTATTGAAATAACTGATTACGTGATTCTAAAGAACACACGTACTAAAGCAGCATAGATAAATAGAAATCTTTTTTTTTTATCGTGAAATATGACATCGTTGAAGAGAAACATAAAATATGTTTATCACGAATAATATTGTCGTGGCGTATCTTACTGATATCGTGTCAGGTGAGACGTACCTATGATAATAACAGGTTTTTAAACATCTCTCGTGGCTTTTTTTTTATATTTTGTTGAGGTTTAGATGCTAAACGTTCGTGACAAGTTTCTTTGAAAAATGGCCGTAGTTGAGGGGATATATTAGGTATCACTGTGATAGAGTTATAAATTTATATTATTTGTACGTAAAATGGATTATTTTGGATTTAAAATATAGATAGGTAGTATAATAATATGTATAGCAAGAATTATGATGGTTTAGAATAGGATTTTTTAGTCTATTAACTGCCATTTACAATTTTTTTGTACTTTTAGTCTATTGGAATAATGATGTACTTAAATAAAAGAATGGCATGTGAATAAAACAGTGAATATAGGTAGGTACACATTGAAATAATATAAAATTAAAGCAAGAATAAAAGGTAGACTGATGTATTGTATCAGAGATAGCAATGACCTATAACGATAAGGCAAAGTACGAACTACCTATATTGTCAGCGTAAAATTAAGTTACCTATAGATTTATAGAGAAAAAGTTCGTGTAAAAATAGTGACCAACTAAGAACTTACTAGTTATTTAATGTAATATTACTTATGTTTATAAGTATGTCCCGAAAAGAGCTGTTAAACTATGGTTATGCATAAATAGAGAAGCTATTTGTGCTAGCATAGGTACCTAGTATTACGATGTGAGGGACCGTAAATTAAGCAAATGAAATTTTGGTGAAACACTTGTGGAGTAATGAAATTCGATAAAAATTTAATAAAACTCAATAAATAACGGGACTATGGAAACTGAAGAAAAATTAATTGATTGCCTTAAATTGTGTTTTGAAAAGACCTGAAGGGTGCACCTAGATGGAATAAATAGCATGAAAGTCAAAAGTTAACTGGATACCTTTACAACAATGCTGACTCTAAATGGTGGATAAAGCAAAATGCTTAAGCATAACAAAAATATATATTTTGTCTCATACCTTGAACATTGCACCAAATATTAGACTCTCAGAAAATATACCTATACCTATCTACTGAACTGGTATGTAGTAGTGATCTACCTACCTAGCACATGGAAAGAAAAATGTATTTAAATAAAAATTTATTTAAGAAAATTTCGAGTACTATAGGAATATATCTACATAACTATGTGAATATGTAATTTAATTCAGGAAAAAATATTGCACTTTACTGTAGATTAGTATTTTCTTTTTGTTTTATTACTAAACTAATATCAGAAATCGCTTTTTGAGTATTGCAATACTATAGTGTACCTATATATATAATACTAGGTACGTACCTATATCATCATCTTAGCTCATATATGTCCCACTGTTGGGCTCGAGCCTCCTCCATAATGGAAGGGAATTTTACCTACTATACCACGCTGGTCAGATGTGTTGTAATAGGGTTTTGTTGCCGAGTTTTTTTTGTCTTGTATAGATGTTATATGCGTTTTATATCCTTTAGTCGTCTCTTACGATCACCCAAGGTTGTATTCTTACATCGTCACCAAACGGAAAGTAAACCTATTTGGTACTGTTGAAAAACTTTAAAGGTTAGATATAACTTAACTTAAATTATATACCTCGTGTGCTTCTGTACACAGATAATGCTAAAACATTTTCTAGAAGCATTCAAGAGATTGTTGATCAGAACATCAACACTGATATTTAAATATTAGCGTTTCTATTTGTCTATCTATAGATTAAAACACTGATTAAGATTATCATAGAATAATTTTAGGATATTTATCTGTGAAATAATAGGTAGATTTGTACAAGGCGGTCGGTCGATACGGTAGAGACTGGAGAAACTTTCAAAGCAGTATAGTATTTTTAATAGGTATGGTTAAAGAATATATATCCTTTATTTTCCATGGGATCTCAAAATGCAGTTATTGAAGCTGTTGCTAGAATATTGCTGCTCACGCAATATTCTAGAAAACTCATTAAGTGCACTTAACTGCAATCGCCAACCTACCTAAAAACATGGCGATAATCCATATCTTACCTTCTTGAGGAAGGCTAAGTCCAACAGACATCGATGGGCTGGTGGATAGAGGGAAAACTTGCAATTTTTACACAGAAATATTAATCTTTTCTGTGATGAAAATATTTTAGGGTTAAGGTACCTTATCTTTTAAGATTTAAAGTAAAATATCACAACACTTTAGAGTGAAAAAGGTTACGGATTAATAAATATTATTTGCTTATAAGATAGTAAATAACTGTAATTTATGTTATAAAACAGTCTTGAATGACGTAAAAATCATATATCTACTTGTGAATCACAACAATATGGCCACAGATACATTTCAAATATCATTGAAATTTGTTGTTGGAATTGACAAGTCATAATGGTCTCTGACCAAGAGAAATTCGTAAATTTAAATTTTGAATTGCGAACGTGGGCTTAGGTGTGGGTTGTTCGTTCTGCCATTACCAACTATGTAAACGATTTTCTCTCTCGATTTTAAATTTTATAGGTATGTTATTTTTGTTGAAATGTTTTCTTGCATAAGTGTCTTATCTATTCAGTACCTACCGTCTTTACCATAAAGTCACGCAAAGCCTTTGCTCTGGGTCCCAATCCTCACGAGGGCGATAACCGTTTTAGCTTAGAGTACCTATGTTATTTTTAGTAATAGTAGTTTAGCCAGTAACCACTTTTATTTTGTATTTTTTTAATCAACCATAATAAATAAGAAATCTCTTTTTTTATAGCTGAACTTTTTATTTTCTTGTGCCCTTATTGAAAAAGCCTTTTAGAATACTTTACGTGTAAATGTTTAATTCATGTTCCTAGTATAAAATCTTTATCTGTTTAAGTCTATTTTATTTCTTAGAGGTTATTTTATTTGATTGAGTTATCCATTTAGGTAGGTAGGTACCTATTCAATGTCCAGCACATTTGAGTACATGTCCATAACTAGATAGCTATTAGACAAAAAATACATACTTAGTTGAATACTGAGTACTTACCTAATGATGATTACCTAGGTGATGATAGACATTTGACCAAGGGGGAATTCTGAGTTCTGACCCAAAGGGCAGAAGTGCTAGTACCCGCTATGTTTACCTACCACTTGTACGAACACAGGATTTATTAAACAATAAACTATTAATTCATTTTATCTGCTCTCTCTGAGTGATAGTATTACTTAAATAGATAGGTAGGTACTTAATGCAGGTAGAAATATAAGCATTAACGTTGAGTAAATTAAACCGTGTGTTATTCACTCATGCATGAATACGTGTCAATTAACAATTTTCAGTGAAAGAAGAGACGGGCCATGACCGACACCACATGTCGTGGAATATCTCATTTGGCCGCAATGAGAGGGAATAAAACAGAGCGTTCTTTGTTAAAATTTCAAGATAACACTTCTCATCTACGTGTACGTACAGTCTGACACTATGCCACTATTGCATCGCTCACTCAACGACTCAACGTTTAAAGACACACATGCGTTACGCGGCTCAACTACCAATGATCGTCTGTCCCTCTCTAGCGCACAGGCGCTGTTGTGCGCTCTCTGTCTACACGCACGATGCGATGTCGGTCGCACGTTGCGGTTCGCTCGTCACATCCCTCGGCTCGTATAGCTCTCACATAGGAGCTAGATTGGCGCGTCGCGTATTCAAAATAGGAACGTTAGTAATAGAGTGGTGTATGCTACTTCGTATGTGTGCGTGCGAGAGAGCTACCGACCCTCCCCCGCGCCACCGCTGCCGCCCCCGCTCGTCAACGACGCTAGCCGACCGGAGTACCCGCGCGCGTTTACACAATCCGTTGGATCGGAGCGCGGGCGACACTCGCATTTAACGCGTTGCGTCTTCTTGTAACGACGATGGACGCGCGAACACGTATCGTAAATTGTTTTTTTTTTATAACATCTTGAAAGTAATGCAAGCTTAGCGTACCCTGAGCGCTGTTGGAATTACTTGGAACTCCTTACAAGAAATCATTTTCTTATATGATATTGGAACATATATCTAATAAATTCATTTTAAAACTTTAGATGCTTCAGTGCGGCTGCCAGTGATTTGAATAGGTAAAGAAGATATAAAATAATTTGGCAATAAAAATAGTCACAATATATATTTAAAGAAATATGATAAAAATACCTACTGAAAGTATTGTGAAAGAATAATTTCGGTGTGGATGACAATTCTATTTAGTGGTAATTACTGTACAGTGACCTGGAACAAGAGGCGTAAATAATGCCAAAATTATAATGGCAATAATTCAACTTCAACAAAAATGGTGAGTTATTTTTTTTAATCAATTGTAAACTCTTGTAAAGCCGCGCCCGACGGCAAGTGTTTTCGTCTTCGTATCTATTTAATGATGTCTAATTTTAAAAGTTACCATTATTTTATTTAAAAAAGTAATGGAATGGAAGGAATGTCGAAAAAAAAATATCTTCATAAAAGTTATACAATAAAAAAGACGTACACTTTAATCGTTGCCGCACGGAGTTTTTGTGTAGAGTTTTTTGTGGGCTTAAATTTAACAAAAAATACGGCCCCATGTTTTTATAAATGAATTATATGAACCGTAAAAAACAGTTATCAAATAGTTAAATTGTTCACCTGACAACATGTTTTATATTGACAAGTTGATATCCACGAAAATAAGTTAGTCTTTTCGTACGTACATATGAAGTTATTTTTAACATACAGAATTTTGTCACTTAAAAATATTACAAACATTTTGTATTATATTTTGTTAATGTTAAAAACATCAGTATTTTAACATATTTTATTTCATTGCAAAAATATTTTATTCTGCTATAAACGCACCTACTTACTTATCAATACGCTTAGTAACAGCGAGTTTGTGATAAAAACAGTCACATGTTTTTATACATTTATCACGCTATTATTATAAGCATGCCAACAACGCTGTTATCTCATATAAATGGAGACTAAAATGTTGCAATAAAAGACATATTTTTTTTTAAAAAGCATCGTTTGGTACAATTTTATCGGGATAGAAATTCTTATATCTATAGTTATGGTTTTGCTTCAATACCTAGCTTATGGTATATGTAAATATTTTTGCTATTTGGTAGAAACTGAGGTCATATTAGATAGCTATTGTTTACCGTGAATATCCTTGAGTACAAGGTGATTAGGTGAACGAATCATTGACTTATGCACCTCATCTGCGCAGAACCTGACAGTGTTTTTTATCCATTTAGTATCATGGCACTATTTGATCAAATAACAAATCATTGCTATTTAAGAACGCATTGGCACAAAATCAATAGAAGAAATATATTTTACAGTTTTTTTTTCTCCATGTAGTCTGAATACTAGGTATATGTCCTTATCATAGCTCACTTATCTGTGGAAATCGTGAAAAAAGACAGACGTCACCAGCTATATCCTAGAAAATTCATAATACTAATTGCGTTCGCCTACCATAACGATTATAGAATTATTCCAATTTTTGGGAGGCCTTATTCAACAGTGGATATCGATATATAAAAAACTATAGTTACAAGATATGTGTTTTAGTACTCTGTTACCAAAAAGTGCCAACGGAATCTTATTATTCAGCCTCTGTTTTTCGTATGTGATCGGGCTCTACCAATCATAAACGGTAATAGGCAGACCGTAGAAATTTTAACATAGTGTGTATTTCGATTAGGGATATAAAAAAATAATAAAAACAAAATGAAAGATTAAGTAAATAGGAGAAATGTATTTTTGGGCGTTTATTCTTCAGTTGTTTTTTTTTCTTTTCAATGTATCCAGTATTGTAGTACGAAACATTTTTTGAGCAAATCCACTAGCTTGACCGGTATCATTGTCCGACTAAACTTACTTGGTCTAGACTCTAGTTTCACTTAAAATTATAATACCCCAATGGATATTTATGTATTAAGATTCATCGACGATAATTACCTAGATATATAAATTTTAAGTGTCATTAGTGAAAACGGAGATAAATATCCAATTAACCTTTAATTATACTCACTAATGTTTGCCACTAATTTGGTTTTTCAATGTTAGTTTTTTTTTAATTTGCTTTATACTTAATCATACAGTCTGAACACGTTTTTACACTCCACCAGGTAGACTGACGACATCTAAAGTCGCACGAAACTTGGATGCAGGTAGAGCAAAACCATTCTGAGTGGCATTCTCGTGGAGAGGCCAATATCCAATAGGGAATATCTAAGGGTTGATAAAAGTATGTTTATATTCTCTCGCCTTTATCCCCAGAAAGATTTCTTGTTGTATTTTGCATCCCATGTGTTGGGTCTCAGTCTAGAAAATAGAAGGGCGTTTTCCATTCCTTCTTCTGTGGAAAAAACAGTATGATTTTATGTAAAGCTGTATAAATGCCATATAAAATTGATGTTATGAGTAATTTATATTGTGTTTATTAATGGCCACTATTGCACATGGGCCTTCAAGGAATAATATCATAATTGCCACGCTTACCAGGCCGATTGGCGATCGCAGTGGTGTGTATACCTTTCTCAAAAAAGTACTCCTGCAATTCTCTTGGTGCTCCTTTAGTTAGTTAAACGATTCCCATAGAAAAGTAAGGGGAAGTAATTATATTATATTCTTAAAATGTCACCACTCGGGGGATTTTTAAGTTTATTATAGTTATATATGTATTTAGAAATAAGCTGTGTGGTAGCAGCTACGAATACTACCAACCCTTACTTTGCTCGTGAATGTCGTAAAAGACGACTAAGAGCCTTATAACGACTTGGGCCAACTCCACCGATGCCGTTTGGTCAACAATTACATTCCCAAAGAGGGTTGACCTCTGGCAGGCGGCTGTTCATAAAACTAATGCCAATGACTTTTACAATATGTACTATGAAGGAGGAGTACATATTGTATCGACCCCAAGTAATTGGGATACGAGTAGGAGAATGATGATATGTATTTACAAATATTAATTTATTTTCTAGTTAATCTACCGCCGTTTTAAAGTGATTGTAATTTGGTCATATATGCGAAGTATTAAAGAACTTGTTTTTATCATGTATAAAAGTCAGCGGCAAGTTATAGACAGTATACTTTTCAACCTGTTATTAATGGCCATCAACAATGGGGTTAACACTTGCCGTTGACGATAAATTATTGTTTTAGAAAGTTTATAAGGAATCAACTAGCAATCTAATGATAAATTAAAAAAAAAATATGTCAAAATTAATCTGTGTTTTTAACATCTACAATTTAAAAAAAAAGTAATGCAAGTTAACGTGTAATTTGATGTACCATAAATATAATTAAATAGATTGCACATGCATGTAATAAGTTTTTCCGTAAATCGAATTGTAAAAATTGTCTTTTGAAGAATAGAGTGGAGGAGGGTTCTTGAATTTTTTTTTAATATTTCGTAAACAAGATTTGGCAAAGGAACACTATTTATTTTCAATTTCTGTAGATTTTTTTTTCTATTTCTGTATTTTCTACAATCTGATTTTGATCACTATGCGGGTCTAAATATGTGAAGATCAAACTTTTTTGCTTGTGTTATTTTGGCGAGTAATTATAACACCATCATTATGCCACAATCGTTTGTTGATAGCAGCTTTCTCATAAATATTTGAGAATATTCAATATAATATATCTAATTTTAGGTACTCAAAGACCGTCACTCTAAGTCCAGTGGCATAAGTGACTGCCAAATTAATAGGATCTGAATCCTGACTCGGCCACTGAAAAAGTGTCTAGTTGAAAGCCCGTAATAACAAATGAAACGATCATAGGTTTGCTTGCTGATAACGTTTTCCAGTGCCTTTTTTATAATCTGGTAGATATTTTTTTGCCGGTTAAAAAATATGAATAATTTTATATTTCTGCATATCATGCTGCAATAGATAGTTTAAACTACCCACAAATATAGAGAATTTGCTTCTGATATTATCGATTACATACATACATACATATCATCACGCCATATCCCCTTGCAGGGTAGGCAGAGAGAACAGAGTGCCAGAGAACTCTATCTCTGCATACTTCACTCGCTTCCTCAACATTCATAATTCTCTTCATACACGCTCGCCGGTTTCGGAGACTCTTGACTCCACCTTCCTTCAGTACATGACCGATCTGGTCTAGGTAGGTTAGTCTCGGTCTCCCTCGGTACCTACATCCTTCCACTTTCGCATTGTATATCTTCTTAACCAGACGTTCGTTCGGCATTCTTTCCACATGTCCGAACCATCGGAGCATGCCCTTTCGCATCTTTACACCAATACTCTCTTTCATACCTGCTCGCTCTCTTACGTCGTCGTTACGAATGCGGTCGGTCAGCCTAACTCCACAGATTTTCCGCAGAGATCGCATTTCGACCGCATTAATTTTACTTTCATACTCTTTTCTGCATACCCAACTCTCGCTTCCATACAGTAATGTTGGGACAAGCACTGCGTTATGTATTGCTACACGTGCCTTCTGGCTGAGGTGGTGGCTGCCGAGAAGTTGCCCCAACGCTCCGTTCACTCTATTTCCCGCATTCACTCTTCGCTCTATATCAGTGGTGTACCTTCCATCTCGGCTAAATCCACATCCAAGATATACAAATTCATCCACTTGCTCTAGTATATCATTACCTATTGTTACTCTTACATCTGTTCTGGCTTCGTCTCTTTCAAAGACCATTATTTTGGTTTTGCTCACATTCACGCGTAGACCCGTAGACCGTAGTTAAGATTAAATTATTGATGTAGAACCAAATCGATAAATTTTTTGAAGCTAAAAATAAGGCGACACACACCCTCTTCTGATATCTAATATTTTTTTGTTGCCATTGATCGAAAAATAAAAAAAAAACTCATCAATTTTTTTCGCTCATAATCGGGTTTTTATAAATAATCAAGCATATTAAACGCTAAATTTCAGTGATTTGAAAACCTCATTATCTCGGTTCCAACCTATAAATATGTAACTATTTTTTTTTAAACAACACTTAGCACTAATGAATAATTTCTTGTCATACAAGGGATGTCACAAACATGCAAATACGCACACAGATCATTTCTGGATTGTACAAAGAATTGTCCTACGTGGGAATAAAAGCATTTAGCATCATTACGCTATTCATTATTCGCCGTATAAGTATACAGCGGTCGCCCTATGCGTTTAACTAACAAGTATACACCTACTAGTAGCAATAAGAAAATTGATAGATCACAACGGAGTCTAAAATTAGCTATTCTTCACTTGTGATGTCGGCGTAGTAAAATATTAAGAGATTTAAGTAAATAACTGCAAAAGAAGGAAAAAGAAATATAATTCTATCCCAACTTATATAATCAGAGTGGTATAATCGTTCAATTTTCCTCAAACTACGATGGCAATTAAAGCATGGCTTTGTAGGTTAATTTATTTCCCATTTTGAAAGATAGTCGAGCCTATATATATATATATATATATATATATATATATATATATATATATATATGATAAAAATACACAAAGGCACCACTTACTAAAATAAAGAAAATTTAGAATGTAAATAACTAATGTTATGTCCAATATTATATAAAATGTGAGTTAATTTGGTACGCTTTCATAATTAAACGACTAAACCGATTTTAAATATTCTTTCATCATTAAAGATCTACTTTATCAACATTAATAGTAATATAGAGTATATTCTAGACCTGAATTGCCACGGGAATGGGAATTACACGGGTAAAACTACGACAATTTACTAGCGTGTAATAAATATATTTCTATATATATTTTAGCAATGCTATCAGCAGATTCGGTTTTAATGCAATTATTTTGTTTAAACACCCACATAGTCCCACGATATTATAAATTATATCAACATTATCAATACCCATATATACATCATTCACGACTTTTGTTATCTCAATAGTTGTCATGATTGCAGTGACTGCAGAACTCTTGAAACTAAAGGCTTTGTTACTAACTTTAGCTGCATTTGCAAACATTTATAGAACGGCAGTTCATTTAATATAAGAAGGTTTTTTGGCATCTGTTTAACCTGTAATCGAGATGTGATCGCATGCAGGATTGAACTTTGACTGCACAGATAAGTTTAAATAGCGACATTTCATAGCAAATGTTGTGGGTTCGAATCCCATGCAGAATAAGTTTTTGTTAGACAAACGATTGCTACTAGTTTGGCCGTTATTTGTAAATCTGTAAAGCCCCTCGCCGTAAAGGATCTTTTTCTTAATGCGGGTTTTGCCTTAAAAAAAAAGAAATTAAAAAAGAATAAGATAAAATAATTGCGCACACCGTACATCGAAGTCGAAGTTCTGTTTATTTTGAAGTATGTAAATAACTTAGTATGTAAAAAAAAAAAAAATATTAATGCAGAGATCATTAAAGTTGTGTCATTAATCATTACTCACACTAAAAAGATTTATAACACTCGAGTTCATAAAACAAAACAAAAACGTATCGTCTCGATAAAAAAAGTCACCTGAATAACCATGATAAGGTCTAAATTTGAATCTCGATATGCCTTAAGGCCGGACCGTTCAAAAGGTTGCCCAGGGCCAAACTAAATTAATAATGCCGAGTTTTATAATCTTGTAATGGCCGCAATTTTTCCTACAACACACCCAAATTATTTTAAGATAATAACGTATCTGTATTTATAAATAGTATATCTATATATTTAAGATTGTGACTGTATATTATTTCTATCAGTCTTTGCTATGATTAAGTAAGTTACAAAAAAATCAGTTTAGTTAATATTAATCTATATATATATATATATATATATATATATATATATATATATATATATATATATATATATATATATATATATATATATATATATAAAAGATTTCCACCTATGTATTGACTCATCACGATATCTCTGGAACCATAAGTATTTATTAAGTAATCTGTGCCATAAGGCCTACAAACTTTAAATTTGGTAGGAATATTCCTTTCGCTGAGTAGAGGTCAACTAAGAATGAATTTTACGAAATTCCACCTGCAAGGGGGGTTTCTGGGGTGTCAAAATTTACATTTTTCAAATATCCTCCGACCTCAGACTTTTAATTTGGTATGAACATTTTTTCTGTTCTCTCTGCCTACCCTGCAAGGGCTATGGCGTGATGATATGTATGTATGTAATTTTTTTTTTGCCCTGTAAAGGTGAGATAAAGTAGGATTTTAAGAAATTCCTTCTCCGAAAGGAATTCTATGTAGCAAAAGTAAACCATTCAACGGAACTGACTTAACCAAAGCGAAGCGAGGGCGGGTCGCTAGTTTTAATATAAAACAAAACGATTGCACAGATGAATTGACATATGAATTAGTAGTTAAGATGCCTGCCGTGCCGTATAGTGGGTTCGATTTCCATGTAGTACAAAAGTTTGTGCGTTCCACATATTCTGGTTGTAAAAGGTGTAATTTGTGGTCGTTAATTCTGTAAAGTCCCCTGCCCGCAATACAGCGATCTGGCTGTGCCCCTAGTATTAGAAGTCCATCCAGGTGCTTGCTCATCTACCAAGGACAATAAAAAAAAGAAAACAGGACCGTTAGCAGGTGACTTGTTGCCATATATATTTTTATTAGATAAAACAGTAATTATAATTTCATTCGGTCTTTTTCTTTTTCTATATTTTTTTTCTCTAATGGTATTAACGGTAAACTGCTACAGGCTGTGCAGTCCAGTTACATGGGCTGTAGAGCCTATGTGCGGCTGGATGATGGAATGTCGCCTTGGTTTGACGTCAATATCGGCGTTAAGCAGGGGTGCGTTCTGTCAGCCATGCTGTTTATCATATATCTGGATAAATGTCTCCAAAGGTTGAACGATATGAATGTGGGAGTCCAGATGGGCGACTCAGTGGTCACTGCTCTTACTTACTGCTCTGCTTTATGCAGATGATGCAGTCCTGCTGGCACAGTCAGCGACTGACCTGCAGACCCTAGTCGATACAATGACAGAAGATTTTAAGAAAAGGGGTCTACGCGTGAATGTGAGCAAAACCAAAATAATGGTCTTTGAAAGAGATGAAACCAGAACAGATGTAAGAGTAACAATAGGTAATGATATACTAGAGCAAGTGGATGAATTTGTATATCTTGGATGTGGATTTAGCCGAGATGGAAGGTACACCACTGATATAGAGCGAATAGTGAATGCAGGAAATAGAGTGAACGGAGCGTTGGGGCAACTTCTCGGCAGCCACCACCTCAGCCAGAAGGCACGTGTAGCAATACATAACGCAGTGCTTGTCCCAATATTACTGTATGGAAGCGAGAGTTGGGTATGCAGAAAAGAGTATGAAAGTAAAATTAATGCGGTCGAAATGCGATCTCTGCGGAAAATCTGTGGAGTTAGGCTGACCGACCGCATTCGTAACGACGACGTAAGAGAGCGAGTAGGTATGAAAGAGAGTATTGGTGTAAAGATGCGAAAGGGAATGCTCCGATGGTTCGGACATGTGGAAAGAATGCCGAACGAGCGTCTGGTTAAGAAGATATACAATGCGAAAGTGGAAGGATGTAGGTACCGAGGGAGACCGAGACTAACCTACCTAGACCAGATCGGTCATGTACTGAAGGAAGGTGGAGTCAAGAGTCTCCGAAACCGGCGAGCGTGTATGAAGAGAATTATGAATGTTGAGGAAGCGAGTGAAGTATGCAAAGATAGAGTTCTCTGGCATTCTGTTCTCTCTACCTACCCTGCAAGGGATATGGCGTGATGATATGTATGTATGTAATTTCATTCGGTCTTTTTCTATGTTCATTAAGACTATCAAATCTATTGATTGAGCCCGTTAATAATAACTTCATTCAAATTTTAGGTAACACCTAAAGCAATCTATATGATACATAAAATTAATGATTGATTTATATTATGTTTAGTTCAACATGTTGCATGGATATTTAAATTGTTTTAGGCGTTATGTAAAATGTAGGTGTCGTTGTTGAAAATGGGCTTTAAGAATAATTATAACTTCATTAATGTGTATATGGGTTTTTATAGTCTCGACTTCTTTCTTTGCTGATGGGTTAACAGCAAATAGGCGTAGAGTTAGTCCAGCTTCAGTACCTATTAACCTAATTACATGTAATATAAAAACATTAGTGTATCCATGAAATATGCTTTTGGTCTAATAGTTTATAGTGTTTAGGCGTCATGATTAAAGGAGATGACGTGTTCATGTGAAGAAAAGCCACCATATTTTATTTACGAAGTTTAAGGAATGTAGAGTTTAGACGTTAAGCACCCATAGATGGCGCTGCAAGTTAGTTGCATACCTACATACGTATACCAAATAAGCTGAATTAAATTCAACTATTTTATTTTTAAATAATAATAAGGCTTGTGTGTACTTTAATAACAAGGTGTGTCCGAAACAAGGCGACTTTCATACGTGACTTGTGATAAATAATAATAATTTATTGCCTTATTTTTTTTTTGAGTTTATTGCTTGGTTACTAAGACCTGTTTTTTTTTTTTTTTTTTTTGGGGCGGGCTACGGTACGTCAAACCCCGCTAATCCGTCCGGGGCGACAGGAAAAGCGGCGCAAGACCCCATAGACCCGCCCTACAGTATACCTCTCGACGCCGTGCGGGTGGGTCACTGGTACGCGGTCTTTTACTTCAGTGGCCCACCCGGCGGTCTACCCTCACGGGTATCCTCGCTGTAATGTCGACGCCCGGACAGCTTGCACCGTCGGGGCGTCGTCCTCACGCGGTGGCCTCGCTCCCAGGGCGACCAGACTAATCCCCGGTCCGGTCACCCGCTGCCTCGGCTAGGTACTAAGACCTGTAAGCCAAATCTTTAATTTTTAATTAACTTCATTTAATGTCATTATCCCGTCAGTAAGTCAAATCGCCTTCAACAGTATCATGGCCATTCTGTTAAAGGTATCTTTTTCGAATTTTAGTGGAAGATGTATGTATAGCACTGTTATATCATATTCACTACACCTCAGCACTTCCTGCGCATCAAATTACAGAAAATGCCATCAAAATTATTTAATATAACACATTAAAACACTAAGATATTGATTATTATACAAGAGCACCACATGATACTTTTCCTATCCCGCTAAAACTCCTTATTGCCTTATTAAAACTAAATCTACAGATAAGAAATTATAACAAGAAAAAAAAATTAAAAGGCAAAACGTTTAGCTTTTGCTCTCAACAAGTCGGCTCTGATTTTCAGCCATAACTGTTTTTAATGTTTGTTCATATTTTATTGCGTACTATACCTAGATATAAGTGCTTGAATTTGTGTGCGTATGGGCGTGCATGGATGTGTGTATGCCACAATACCATATAATTGGTTATCTTTTGAGTAATTTAAATGAAATAGTGTTTTAATTTTTAAAGTTTTTACACGCAATATTCTCATTGAATCTTTTCCACAATTTGAGGGTAATTAACCGGTTTTATTTCGAGTTTGCCATATCTATAATAGACGTTGATGAACGGGTAGGTACTTCGTCGTTTTATACGGACAATGGATAGTATAAGGGGTTGGTGTATTGTATTCTTAGTCCGCCAACACACGTATTAATAACAAAATTATAATAAATCGTAATTATAATTACAATAACCAACGCGTAGCTTTTTATAAAAAGATTATATTTTCAGTTCATATTAATTTAATTACTAAACACGTTTTATATTGTGTATTAATTAAAACCGTTCGGCTTTCCGCACGCCATCTTGTAATAATATTTTTCTTAGTTGTTGCATAAATTAGTAAATATGTAAATAAATTCTCGGTTGCTCATGTCACTTGTTTAAAGAACATTTATTTGTGTTTTTCGCCATCAGCCATTTTATTTGTAATTAATTATAATTTTGGCTTTTTATTTTATATGAAAATAAAACACCTGGATAATTGATAAATTAAGCACCTGGATATCGGATAAAAACGGGCGACTTTACAAATATATAATTAGTGTACATAAATGGTAATTAAATTCAGAGCAACTATTTGTGTAAGAAGGATATCCATATACATCCAAGAGTGTCCATGTCAGCCTGGTCTGTTATCAAAGTGTTGCAAGCTCAAGTAGCAGAGACCGTGGGTGATAGTATCCTAAACTAATCCACCACCCGAAGTGAGCCACATCGTGGGTGGCTAATCCTGTCCATTTCATAGTCGAGACGTCGATGATGATCGGCAGACAGATCATCGAAAACAAGGTAGCGGTATGTATGGGCGAATAGTGACATGGCTAGTTATGTAGGTTGGCGGCCCAGCACATCCTTCCATCGTCTCGAAATAAAGAGTTAGATAGATTATATGAAGTCTAAAAAAATGGTTTCCAACCCCAGTACTTTGGACGCTACAATAATTGGTCAGTTTTAACATAATTAAATAAACTCATAATTATCATTAAATTAATTATAATTATAAAAAAAATAAACGGCAACATTTAATTTGCTTACATGAATACTTAGTAATTGAAAAAGTAAAATCCTTTTTTTTTAGTTTTACATGAAGAAGGTATTTGTTTAAAAGAACTTGTAAAAATACACTTTATATTATATTCAAAGTCAACCAACCGAAAAAAACGATTTTTTTACCGGTTGTAATGGAAAAAGTAACTTAAAAATTCAATACTTAAAATAATTAAAAAGGATCAATAAAAACCTTTACCGTACCTTTTTTTTCTGTATTTAGCTTTTAGCTGCAGATTCCTTTAAGAAGTTTACCCGGACTATGGCCGCTGAGGGCTCTCAACCCGGATCTTTTCCGTGCATTTTGTCGTTTTATTTATATATTTTTTTCATTCTATTTTTTATTATAAACCTTGAAAGATAAATATGTAGCGATGTTTGTTAGTAGTATGAAATGAGTCATACGTTATGACAATCAAACATCAGAGGCGCACCTAGCCTCTGATTTTTCTCTTCCACTTTTGAGTATGCTCGAGTGTGGTAGTGAGGCGTGTATGAGCTGAGATGATAATGATGATAATTTTTTTTTAACACTAATTGCACCAGTAGACTCACTGCCCACTAGTGTTGCCCAAATACAAGACCTCCCTTTGACAGCGTTTTACGATTCCTTTGGCAAAGATAGGAAGTTCAATTTTTTATTCATTTTGTATTCTTAATACCAGTACACGGGGAAATAATTTGTGGTTATTTTAAACAGTCTCATGATAGGTAGTTGTGATAATAGCCCACTCCCGTTAAATGGTATGTACCTAATTATTGATAGTTGTACAGTTAGACTAGATGAATTGAATTTATTTAATTGAGTTGCATTTTTCATTTTTATCAGAACAAGTGTAACAACATTGTAATAATCTATGATGATCTTTTATTAAGCTGTTCAGCAAATATTGACCAGAACTAAAAAGATTAATTTCTAACGTCATATTTTTGGAGTTTACTCCTTAAGAATCGATTTTCATATAAGGCGCCCGGTATGAAAAAATTTGAGGAGTAAAATCTAGTGATCGAATGACCTCGTTACGTTTTTGGTGCGCAACCTATTCTGTGCACCTTTCACTTTCTGACGTGAGATAATACTTCACTGAACAGTTTTAATAAATGTAAATAAAAATATATATATTATTTTTAGTCAAATGAGCTTTTATTGCGCCTGTTTTGATAATCGTACTTAAGGAGTGTACTCCAGTCGTGCGTCGGACCTGACTCACACACTTTTTTTTTTTAATTATGTAAGAGAAATATTTAGGTTAATACTACATGTTGTAATAAGCCTAATAGTTACGACATGTACGTCGCCCACATGGTAACTAAATAAACGTTCAAATATGACACTTTATAGTTCATATGCCCGCAACATGTGGTAGTTTATGTGCATTTTGTCATGTACATGTGCGTCGTAATTTGTTTCTTTTTTTTTTATCTCATTATTTGAACTGAAGACCCAAGGTCTTTGACTTTTTAATTTTATAAAGCAGTGATTTTTTCGAGTTTGGTACTGAATTTTTTTTTAATCTAATTATATGTTTGTCATATCAACAATTATGGCTCCTTATAATTGTAATATATTTCTTTTAATAATATTTATTATTCGTGACTATGTATACAAAGTCCTTCAGTCGAATAGTTACATTGTTTGAATAACAATCTTAATATAACCGAATATAGTATATATTTTTTATAAGATATAGAATAATATTTAAATTTTTCATATTGAGTAGCTTGTCCATAATCACTGTCAGTCAATAAGTAAAGTCAAATGACCATGAAGTGAGCGCTGACTACTAAATTAAAGATTCTTCTGCTCATTTTGGGAAAAAATTAAAATGGACGTGATCCACTGTTATATTTTATACACTTTAGCATTTTCTCTTTACATAAATTATCACATTAAAAAGACATCCTCTGCCTCGGTTGTCGTAAAAGACAACCAAAGAATACAACAGAATATATTACCTTACATTCAAATAATGGGACATAGAGGCCTATTGATTGTAAAGAAATAATAAAACATGTAGGTACCGTTACTGTTATTTCAATATAAAAAAGGGAATTAATTTCAAAAATAAATCTAATATGGCGCAGGAAATTTGATTTCAAAATTACTTATAGGTACCTACTGTAAAATGTTAATTTTAAAAAAGTGAACCGATTATACCAATTAGCAGGTTTTTTTTTGAATCAATAATGTATGCTGTATCAAGTAATCCTGATCACATTTAACATTTTCAAATGTCACACATCATAAGAATTTTTATTTTAATTAAATTTTTTTGGGATCATTTTAGGTTATTCTCTACATAATATATACCTAGCGTATAAACTAGTTCTTGAATCTTTAAGCTAAATTTATATTCATATATTTCTTCTAAGCTATTTGCTCCACATAAACAGTTATTGCATTTTCAATATGTTGCATTATTAAAATTCAAAGTATGCTGTGTGGTAGCGGCTACGAATACTACCAACCCTTACTTTGCTCGTGGATGCCATAAAAGACGACTAAGAGCCTTATAACGACCTGGGCCAACTCCATCTGATGCCGTTTGGTCAACAATTACATTCCCAAGGAGGGTTGACGTCAGGCAGGCGGCCGGTCATAAAACTATTGCCAATAACTTTTACAATATGTACTATGAATGAAGAGTACATATTATATCGATCCCAAGTAATTGGGATAAGAGTAGTAGAATGATGATTAAATTTCAAAGTATATATTTTTAAGTAATACTTGTAAATAAAAATTTTAATCTTTAAGTTGATATAAAACCCTGTTTGGGTCGTGGGTTCTCATTCAGTAATGTATGCTATTCCTTTCAGTATTCAGCTGACTGTTTAGATAGATGTATCCCTTCGGGGAGCTCTAATGGTCACCAGGGTAATCATAAAATGATCGATAACATAGGGCAAGGAGATAACATCACTTCAAGAGAAGAAAAACTTGTAATAAACCCTATCAATCCGCTGACCAGTGTGTTAGAGGCCGTTCATAAATTACGTAAGGGATTTTGAAGAATGATTTGGCCCCCTCCCCCCTACCGTAAGACATCATAAGATTGCAACTACTCCCCCCTGCCTCTTAACAAGATTTTTTGTAAGAAAAAGCCCTATTGATCAAATAACCTTTTATTCTGAAAATATCTTTTATTACAATCTTTATACTACAAGTATCATTAACTCACTGTAATAACATTGATCTTATTAATCTATCACAGTTTTTACTAAGTAATTTTCAATTTAATATCTTACGTAATGTCAGGTTCACTACCCCCAACTATAGTAAGAAGTTATAATATTTATTCAACCCAACTAAACGTCTTACATAATTTATGAATGGCCGCTTATAGTAGGTCACTTTCTTTCCTTTTGTAGAAGAGACTCAAGCCCACCAGTACGTATCAGCTTAGACAGGGGTCGGCAACCTTTTGAGTCGGAAGTTTTTAAAGAGCCACAATTTTTTTTTTGCCTGCCTAGGAGCTAAGATGATGATGTTTTTAGTGCAATTGTTTTCTTGAAGTTTGAATGTCATGTATGTTACAGTTTTTCATGTACTGACACTGCTTAATACACTGCGTTCCAATGAAAGCATTTAATACAAATTCTGTCGAAAACATAATTGCTAGCGAAAAAAGCATTTTTCAAGTTCCAATACCACATGTGCTAATTATTTTTCGCCCACAAATAAGTTTTTATGTATAGAATGACAAATGACTTAGTAATTTAAATTCTGTTGGATTAAATAAAATATTTTATTTCTTTTTTATTACTGCAGAAGTACCATAGGTAATGCCTGAATACGATTTTAAATATTTTTAAATGAATTTCAAAATCTTTATAGTTTAACGGCGTAGGTATCTACATATGAAAAACTCATGTTGCAGTCTTTAATTTTAACATTTTAATGTTGGTGTGTAAAATAATTTTTGATAGCGTTTTATGTAATATACCTAAGGAAAGTGCTAAAAAATTGAGAATGTAGTGAATATGAAATAATAGTGCTTTACGTATTTTCATTTTTGCCACAATTCTCAGGCAAACTTTGAATAAGATATCAGTCACTTAACGACTTAGTCAGACAATAAAAAAATACACTTAACAAATAAATACACTCGACGCTGCCAGCAATGCCCTATATTGTAGTCAAAATTAAAAAAAAAGATGAATGAAATCTATGTTTACCTATCAATATACTTGACCATATTTGTCAGTACATTGTGTCAATAGTTTCATACATTAGAACTGAATAATACGGAATTTTATTAGATAAATAAATACCACATGGGAATTTCTATAAAATCTAGGTAAACGACCTTCGATGTCAAACACGAAAAAATTTATTCATAAGGTTGTCAGTTCATTCTAAGTTTTTAACAACATTTTAAAATATGTTTTATAATAGTTATTACTTTACCGTGTCGTGACGGAGTAAGAATACAATTCACTACCCCCTATCTTACCCGTGGGTGATCGTAAGAGACGACTAAGGGATATAAAACGCATATAACATTTATGCAAGAGATGGAAAATTGGAAACCATATAACCCTATACCAACACGTCTGACCAGCGTGGTATAGTAGGTCAATCTCCGTCCCATTATGGAGGAGGCTTGAGCCCAACAGTGGAACATATATGAGCTGAGATGAATAGGTGTTAATTAGGTACTTAGTATAATATATCTAATTGAGATTTTCACTTCAACGCTAGTACGAAATAAAAGATGATTAATAAAATATATCATTTTTTTATATAGCTTTCTGCATAATAAATATTTTACTCATGATTCTAATAGGTATAAATCTTATTAAATTAAAATATAAATGAATTACGGTCCTTAACCTTACTTGGTTAATAAAATATATACCCTCGAACAAAAATCACAAACGACTTAATATTTTATGTAAATACACTTCGTCCACTCTTCATTTTGAATAAATTTACTACTTTAATGGTAAATTTACTAGTAAATGGGCAATAAAGTGACGAAAAGTATTCATAAATTTAAGTCTTAAACCAATAGTATTTTACAAAATTATAATTAATTTTAACCTGTATTTTTATTTTAAAAACAAAGTTAAACTGCCTGTCATTAACATTTAAATATTTTTTTTAAAAAAATATTAGTCACCTGACAATGGAGTTTTTAGGCGCAAACGTCGAATTGTTATAATTTAAAATATTAAATACTTTTTCACTAGAAATACTGATTATGATGATCTTACATTTTCTGTAATATGTATGCATTACCTAATGGCATAGCTTTGATAACGTTTAAGTAATATAATGCAAAGAAATGCTATATATATATATATATATATATATATATATATATATCTTTTTTAATTATTTATGGTGGCAAACGAGCAAGCAACACTCATGGTAAGTATCACTGCCGCCCATGGACCTTTGCTATAACCAAGACTATAGCTAGGCCGCTGCCTACCATTACAAACCCCAAACCAACCCCAGTTGGGCTTCCGGCTCGCTCGCTCACCCAACGAAACGCAATAGCACATAGCCATTACTTAGACGTCGATCTTCTGCGAGAGTGTGGTACTACCCCGGACGGATCGGCCCGTAGCTGTAGACAGAGAACTGTCAACAGCGTGATCCTACCACTAACAAATATTTTAGTGAATACGAAATAACACGTGTAACTCACACAGAGTTACACGTGTTTTAATTATTTGCTATCACAGAGAAGGTTTAGTATTAGTAGCATAGCCATTGCTGTATTAAAACTCAATGTACTTAGACGTTGAGGACAGCGCCATAAATGAAAATACTTGGGCCGTCCCAATATACATAAGTCCATATCACTACAGGCAAACACACCCTTTCATTTTTCTATAATTAACACAGATTTTAGGCTCCAAAATATTATTTAGTTTATTTTCCAATAAAATAAAATACAATTCATTGTCATCACAGCCCATATATGTCCCACTGTTGGGCTCGGGCCTCCTCCGTAATGGGAGGGAAGTTAACCTACTATACCGCGCTGGACAGACGTGTTGTTATAGGGTTTTATTTCGAGTTATCCTTCTCTTGCAACATCTATATGTTATATGCGTTTTATCTTAGTCGTCTCTAACGATCACCCACAGGTAAAACGAGGGTGGTGAATTGTATTCTTACTCCGTCATCACACGGATAGAAAAAGAAAAAAATACAATTTTGTAATATTAATTAAAAAGCAACACCTAGTATCTATTTTATCGTTAATTTTTTTTTTTTTTTGTTAAATTTTTGTAAACCGGCATTATTATTTCAATTCTTTCAACGGTAAATGACCACAAAATATAAGATTGTGATGCTGAGGATCAATAATATCAGTAATAATATTGCGTCCGCCATTACCATGCGGGCGACGTTAACCAGTTACCAGCTACAATAATACTCGTTGATCACCTTTTGCTTGTTGAACATTTTATTGTATTCGTGTACGACGTTGCCAAGGTCGTAGTGACTAAGCGAGTAATAATTTTAATACAAAACAAAGAGTAATTGGTAGCACTGATAATTTAATTTCAAACAGGCAAACATATGAACTCTTAAACTTGAATTCATTCTTTCGACGATAAAATCTTTAGTTTCTTTTTTTTTTAATTTTGGCAATTGGCTATTAATAAAACTGACCATTGTGCACAATATCGACTGAGTTTATTTCTAATTCTGTTAAGTCAAGCTGGCGAAAAATTTTCTCTGGAATTTTTGGCAGAATATGAAAACACGAAAAGCACTATTATTTCATATTAACAACACTAGCGTTTTAACTGTATTATATTACACAATTATCCGTGTGGTAAAAATCCGTGTGGTGACGGAGTAAGAATACAATTCACCACCCCTATCTTACCCGTGGGTAATCGTAAGAAACGACTAAAGGATATAAAACGCATATAATATCTATGCAAGAGAAGGAAAACTCGAAACAAAACCCTATACCAACACCTCTGACCAGCGCGGTATAGTAGGTTAATTTCCCTTCCATTACGGAGGCGGCCCGAGCCCAACAGTTGGATATATATGGGCTGTGATGATGATGATGATGACGATATTACACAATTAACATGTCAAAAAAATTATTTAAAACCGAATTGAAGTATTTATTCCGTTCTCTGCTACCTGTCTGACGTTGAATAAAGTCTGTTGCATTCTATTGCATTCCCAAAATATTTTATTTAACATTATTGTACCTATTACAAAACGTATAATCGAACTTAAGATAATTTAGGTAATAAGTCCTTGACAATACATGCTTTTAATAAACACTGCATAACTTTCACTAACTTAAACACATTTCTAGAATTAAAATGTAATTCTCTTTATTACTTTGCCTTTGGGGAGAGGTCTGCAATACCATAAACACAGCCAAGTCGCTCTACCATAAGGTGAGATTTCCCATCGAACGAAGCACAGCAGTAAATTGCTAAGTAATATTCATAAGTCGATTTTTTGAGAGTGTGGTACTACCCCGGACGGGTCGACCCTTCTATAGCTGACGTAGAGAAAGCTATCTCTACCACTACGTAAACTTGCCATTAGGTATATTACTTTTATTATAATGTATACCTTCAAGGTCTGTCAATAGTAGATATTATTAGGTAAGAAAGATGATTGCGTATGTTTACGCGAGTATTACATTTTAAAAAATTATTAAAAAAATCAAAAAACCCGACTACGTAAAAAGTGAACCAAATTACGTAGGTACACAATAAAAAACCGAAAAGAAAAAAACAAGCACTTAGATGTCCGGTGGTCTAGAATTCTATAATATATTATCGAATGATGTGAAGCAAGTGGATGAATTTGTATAGGGCGAAGAGTGAATGCGGGCAATAGAGTGAACGGAGCGTTGGGGCAACTTCTCGGCAGCCACCACCTCAGCCAGAAGGCACGTGTAGCAATACATAACGCAGTGCTTGTCCCAACATTACTGTATGGAAGCGAGAGTTGGGTATGCAGAAAAGAGTGAAAGTAAAATTAATGCGGTCGAAATGCGATCTCTACGGAAAATCTGTGGAGTTAGGCTGACCGACCGCATTCGTAACGACGACGTAAGAGAGCGAGTAGGTATGAAAGAGAGTATTGGTGTAAAGATGCGAAAGGACATGCTCCGATGGTTCCGACATGTGGAAAGAATGCCGAACGAACGTCTGGTTAAGAAGATATACAATGCGAAAGTGGAAGGATGTAGGTACCGAGGGAGACCGAGACTAACCTACCTAGACCAGATCGGTCATGTACTGAAGGAAGGTGGAGTCAAGAGTCTCCGAAACCGGCGAGCGTGTATGAAGAGAATTATGAATGTTGAGGAAGCGAGTGAAGTATGCAAGGATAGAGTTCTCTGGCACTCTGTTCTCTCTGCCTACCCTGCAAGGAATATGGCGTGATGATATGTATGTGTATGTATGTATTATCGAATGAATACTATTGCAGATAATAAAATATATTTTAATAATGGATCATAACAACTAAACAATCGGCATCCATTGAAAAATTAGATTTGCTGTCGAATAATGGATCCCGACTGTTATATGTGTATACGGCTGATTCTCAAAAAAAGTCGAAAATGGCTTTATCGAGTTGATCAGTTTTTTTTTAACTCATGATCGAATTTTTTTTGCTCAAGTTGTAGTATATGTCTTGTTTGAGGAAAATATTATAGTAGTCCCCAGCTGTTTTGAGTTTGAATTGAATATAAAAAATATATGTAGAATATAAAAATATGCTATGATTATTAAATAAAAAAATGCTTACCTTTTAATAACATTACATGAGATGATGACATTAAAAATGTAATATTCAACAAACTTTTTGTGAAAGTATTCTATATTTATTAGAAAATAATTCATTCCCTCATTAAATTTTTTTATGAGGGAATGACTATGAGGGAGTGACAAAACGAAACAAAATTGCTACAAACTTAGGAACATAACCTTACTTTCTTACGAATAGTAAACATTACTTTATTACTACCGAAAACATATAAAAATATGTTATGATTATTAAAAAAAATGCTTATCTTTTCATAACATTACATGAGGAAATGACATTAAAAATGTAATAATCAAAAAACTTTTTGTCAAATTGATTTTAAGAAAACATCCTTTCTTCGATTGTCCACTCTAGTGTATGTTCTCAAGGGCAGTGTTGCCAACTACAAAAAAAATAAGGTGGGACTTGGTAGGCTTTGGAGTATTGCTCCAATCACACTGTTACAAAACGGTGAGGGAATGATGCTTTTTTTATGGACAAATTTTGAATTATATTTAAAAATATTTCCATTCGCATTTATGAAACTATGAACTCATATAGGTATAGTCAATACTATCCTATATAAATAAAAAATATGATAATAAACAATTTGTTAGGAATTTTATGTTTTAAGTTAATGATTATCTTCAAATTTAGCGCTTAGGACATAGTGAGGGAATGATTTTCAGGGTACTTTCTTGGACATGTCTTTGTTGTTATCATATCATATAAAAAATAAATTTGTTTCATACATTCGTAGATATAGTACGTCGTTTTATTAAAAAAAAACAACTTTTCATAATTCACGATTCTGGTTTATAAAAATGATCAAGGACATCAATTTCGATTTTTTTTTGAGAATCAGCTATACATATATTAAGTTCAAAAAAGTAATTTTATTTTTTTCAAGTCTTAATTATATTAGCTCAGCTCATAGAGATCCCACTGCTGGGTTCGACCCTACTTCACAATAGAAAGTAATACTACTATCATGCCAGGAAGACCGATTAATGTTGTTTTTTTCGTATGTCCTTCTCTTACAAAGATGTTATCTGTATATTACATATAGCATCGGTGAGACATTAATTTGACATAAGTGACTTCATTGTTGGATCTGTCAGAATATCAGCGCTTGGGCAATTGTGTTGCCTGCAATAGCTGAGTCAGATACCATATTTTGGCCTCACGCATATGCACATTATTTAATATAAAGGTTAAGCTTAAGCAAAAATGTGAGGTTGCAAAATAAAATCAGTTTTCTTTCTTTTTCTTTCGGATATTATATCCGTCATTCGTATTTTACGGCACCCATAGATGCACAAAATTTTAAGTATATTTACTTTTACAATTCTTCCTACCCTTTTGAAAGCAGGCTATGCTATAGTCACACCCTGCCCAATCCGTTCGTGGCGACAAAAAGGATTTTTCTACACCGTGCGAACGAGCCACATAACCCGGTTTGTTCCCCTTCCTACTCTATAATTTATTTTACAAATAAATGAACAAGACTTACCTAAAATATTCGCCAAACTTGTATATTATAAACACGTAACATACATATATGTATTATATTCGCCAATACGCCAAATGTTTTGTCCAATAACGAAAACATGTTGGCTACTACACAGTAGCCAGTAGCAAATGAGTCACAGGACTCATTTGCGGTCATGGCCGAGAATAGAATTAATGGGCATACTCGCACATTTGTATATAAAATTGTTATAAGTAAATTGTCAACTGTTTAATAATAAATAAAATGTTTTGTTTTTAAATTTAGTGCACATCATAAAGTATTAATGATTATAATTAGATGGTGTTATGGTTTTAATAACTACTTCCTTTGCCTTGAGCATGGGTTCGATGAATACATTAAATTAATATTGTCCGTGTGGTGACGGAGTAAGAATACAATTCACCACCCCCTATCTTGCCTGTAGGTGATCGTAACAGACGACTAAGGGATATAAAACGCATATATATAACATCTATACAAGAGAAAGATAACTCAAAACAAAACTCTATACCAACGTGAACAGCGTGGTATAGTAGGTCGATTTCCCTCTCATTATGGAGGAGGCTCGAGCCCAACAGTGGGACATATATTAGCTGAGATGATGATGATATTGATAACAAAATTGTTCATTCTCAGTGATAATATATCAGGGCAATGTATAGTATTTAAATTATTTTATATCGTCATCATTCTCCTACTCTTATCCCAATTACTTGGGGTCGATACAATATGTACTCTTCTTTCATAGTACATACACATACATACATATCATCACGCCATATCCCTTGCAGGGTAGGCAGAGAGAACAGAGTGCCAGAGAACTCTATCCTTGCATACTTCACTCGCTTACGCGGGTTACCTCAGTGCGCGACGAGGGTGGCTCCCCATCGTCTGACGAGATAGCCACCTGGCTCGAGGACGCCCGCCGAGAAGTCATCGCCCGTTGGGCTACGCGGCTGGAGAGGCCTAGACACGGTGTTGTTACCGTTGAGGCCCTCCGGCCCGTATTGATGGCGTGGATGGAGCGGCGGCACGGAGTACTCTCCTTCCGGTTGGTGCAGGTCTTGTCGGAGCATGGTTGCTTCGGCAAGTACCTGCACACGGTCGTGCGGAGGGAGTGGACTCCGTCCTGCCATCATTGCAACAGCGACGAGGACATGGTGCAGGCATTGGGACGCGGTCGCCGCCTTCTACGAGGCTGTCATCTCGCAGAAGGAGGCGGCGGAACGGGCCCGAGAGGATTCCCGTGACCCGGGTCGCCGCCCGCGGCCGGGTCGGCGCAGGCGCGAATACCTACGCCTGATGCCGCCCTAACCGAGGCTTCGGGTGATCGGACCGGGGAATTGTCCGGTCACCCGACGTGAGGCCACCGCGTGAGGGCGACGCCCCGACGGCGAAAGCTGTCGGGGCGTCGACGAGAGAGGAACCCGAGAGGGCATACCGCCGGGCGGACCACCGAAGACAAAGATCGGGTACCGGTGGTCCGCTCGCACGGCGAAGAAGAGGTGCTTGCAGGGTGGGTTAATGGGGTTGCGCGCCGCCTCTTCCGTCACCCCGGACCGATTTGGCGGGGTGCGACGTCCATAGCCCACCGCAAAAAAAAAAAAAAAGGTAGGCAGAGAGAACAGAGTTCCAGAGAACTCTATCCTTGCATACTTCACTCGCTTCTTCAACATTCATAATTCTCTTCTTACACGCTCGCCGGTTTCGGAGACTCTTGACTCCACCTTCTTTCAGTACGTGACCAATCTGGTCTAGGTAGGTGAGTCTCGGTCTCCCCCGGTACCTACATCCTTCCACTTTCGCATTGTATATCTTCTTAATCAGACGTTCGTTCGGCATTCTTTCCACATGTCCGAACCATCGGAGCATTCCCTTTCGCATCTTTACACCAATACTCTCTCTCATGCCTACTCGCTCTCTTACGTCGTCGTTGCGAATGCGGTCGGTCAGCCAGTACATATTGTAAAAGTTATTGGCAATTCATAGTACATATTGTAAAAGTTATTGGCAATAGTTTTATGACCGGCCGCCTGCCAGACGTCAACCCTCCTTGGGAATGTAATTGTTGACCAAACGGCATAAGATGGAGTTTGCCCAGATCAAATAATCATCATCATTATCATTTAAATGATTTTATTTATATGTACATATAATAATATAAGGATTTCAGGCAAGAACCATTGAAATTTATTTAGATTGAAACTATGTGTTTGCAGAGACCGTGTAGTATTCTAAGTACTGATCTCTCATATCAACTGTTGTGGGCACAGTTCTTTGAGTAATTCAGAATTTTTTTAGAGTCTGATTGTTATTTATATTTGATAGTTGCATGTTTGTAAAGTCCACCGGGTAAGGAAGATTTCTTCCTTAGCCTTATTAAAAAAAAAATACTACGATCATAGACGTATTACTATTATCAAAAAAAAAAATTCTGAAAAGACATACCTAAATCTCTATTTTTAATTGAATATATATTTAATTGAATATCACATCATCATCATTAACCTGCTCTTATCCTAATTACTTGGGGTCGACGCAATATGTTCTTTTCTCCACACAATCCTATTCGAAGTCATATCTGCGGTCACACCCTTCCTATCCATACCATGCTTCACGCAATCCATCCATCTTTTCTTCGGTGTTCCTTTACCCCTAAAGCCTTCAACATTCATACTTAAAACTTTTCTCACAACATTACTTTCGTCCCGTCTCATCACATGTCCATACCAAACTCAGGCGTTCACTTTTCAACTTTTCCGTCATCGGCGCCATTTTCAAACTTTCTCTTATACACTCATTTATTATCTTATCCATTCTCGTCAGGCCACACATCCAGAATTAATTCACATGTAAAGCTTTAAAACTTGTAGATAACAGATAGACCTAAATCTCTTATCTATTCATAGACATATATCTAAACTAATAAAAAAGCACAGTATTATTTCTATAAAGTAACAAAAAAAAAATATTATAACATAAAACGAAACAAGTGCCAAGATAAATAGATCCTTTTGATGTATCTATTATTAATAGCTATTCCACCAACTTTGCAGTCATTAAAAAATAATAGACTGATGCAAAAAAAAAACGGAAATTGAACTATTCATGTGCAGCCACAAAAAAAAACAATATACAATTCAAATTGAAAAAGAATATGACCTCAATCTTAAAGATATTTGTTGTGTAAAAATAATTTTGTTATACTTGTACAAAAAAAAGTTAGCTGTTATTTTTTGACAGGCAATTAAACAAAGACAAGATATATTTCAAGTGCACTGTACCCTAGTATCAACTTTTTTTTAAATTTTTATTGTATTGCGTGACAATTTACAAATAGTTTTTATTTACTATTTTTTTTCATATAATATTTATGTGTAAAGATAGCAGAAGATATATTAATTATAAAATAAAAAGTATTGGTTTCTGCGCAGAGGTTGAATTCCCACGGCATGCACCTATGATTATTCAGAGGTTTTAAGATTTGATAAGAATATCAACCAATATACCTACGTTTCGCTATTTAGCAGAAACCACCCCCACACTGGTAGCAAAATTAACCTACTATCAATTATCATGCTAATTTAATTATTGACCATGTGGGGTTGACAGAGGTTATTTTATTTCGAGTTAGTTTTTATCAAATATTAAAATGTCCCAAGCTGTGATGATAGTCTATGTGACCTCTATCACCTCTCTCTCAGTCTAGCCACCTTCAAATATCCTTTCGACTTTGGAATATTAATTTCTTGCCATATTTGAATTTTACAATGACATGATTAATTACTGGTGTCCTACGTTTCAGCTTACCTTTTCGGATATATAAAATAATTGCTTAGTTTACCTGAATATCAAATTAATCTGCTCCTTAACTTTAAGTCTCGTCTTAATGTTCCCCACATTAAAAAATAAATCCATACATATATTTATTTAGAATAATAACCTGTGGGTTACACAAAGAACGGGTTGAATTAAGACAATTTATTTAACCAGCGTGATTAACAGTGATTATAGTTCAATTTCCTTCCTATTCGGAAGGAGACTTAAGTCTAGCATTGAGACATATATGAGCTGAGATGATGATGACAAGAAACTGGCCGGGAGGCAATCGAACTGACTTGGCATGGGAAGTAACTATTTAGACAAATACATAATTCATACATCTAGTTAACGAAATACATTAACAAAAGTACTATAACTTAAAAATCTATTGAAAAACTATCGTAAAATAATAATCATAATAAAATTCATTCATAACTATAGTATGTCACTTATTAAAAAAATATGTATACTATGTGAATTGTGAAGCCATATAAACTTTCTTGCATTAAAGTTCGTTGTCAAAACATGTTTGACATAAAAGTAACACGCAATTCATTACTGTCCCTTTGTACACAATAAACCACAATAGAAAGTAATCCATAGACTACCATTCAACAATGGGATACAATCACATTAAGTATCGCTTTTTTATACACAAACTTGTAAACTATTGTAACGTAATTTCCTACTTAACCATTACTTCAAGTGTTCTTTTATTAAATTCATTTTTTTTTAATATATTTTTCATTGATAGTTTTTTTATTAGTTTTTTTTTAGTTTTGTAAGGTTGCCTGATGTGAATACACATCAGGCAACCAATTAATAAATTGAAAACCATTTTGGATGTGAAACTTTAGGCGATCTGTACACTTTTTTTTTCTGAATATTAAATGAGATTGAGTTGTCACGTTCAACTATGTAAAGCTCGTTCTAGTAGAGTCGGCTCTCGTCTACAAAAGCATTATTTTTATAGTACGATATAAATGATGATTAATTAGAGCAAAATTTTACCAGAATAATTTGTACATAATTATATTTATGATAATTATGTATTGTAAATGTTATTATTTTATCAATGTAGAACAAAAAATGTAATATTATATTATTAACCTCGGCACTTAAGGGCTAATTACTGCCGGGTGATCTAAAGCACACTTTTTGCACATATGTACTTTTTTCGTATCATCATCATCTTAGCTCTTATATGTCCCATTGTTAGGTTCCTCCGTATTGGGAAATTGACTCACTATACCACGCTGGTCAGACGTGTTGGTATAGGTTTTTGCTTAGAGGTTTCCTTCTCTCGCATAGATGTTATATACGTTTTACTAAGGGCTCTTAGTCCTCTCTTACGATCACCCACAGGTAAGATGGTGAATTGTATTCTTATTCCATTACCACACGGAAAATATTTTCGTATATTTGCTTTAATTACTCACTTATCCCTAACGTCTCCCTATCTTTTGACGTGTTATAATTTTAAATGTTTAGGCTATTAAGTATCGTTGCCATATTGCGAGCCTTTCTACGAAGTCAAGTTTAGCAAATTGATATTTTAATTAAGTTTAAACCACAATGTTGCGATGTAAGTTCAAGGCGAACGGCATCATATTACACATATAACTAATATTGTTGATGTGGAATCTTGTAAAAAAAAAACATGCTTGGACGTGTATCTACCTATTTAACTAATATATGACATAGCTTATTTTATCAAGGTTTCTTATATTTTAAAAGCATCATTATTTATTAATATGGCTCAAGGCAGTAAAGTATTTTTTTATTTTCTCACGATAAAATATATTTATGGAATAGGAACGATACTTGAATTAGAAAAATATAAAATACGATCGAACATTTAATAGAATGTCACAAAAAGCCATGTAGCTTACATACCTACATATTAAAAATAAATTTTAAATTTCGAACGACGTTCAAACTACCTATTATGCATGCAACGCGATTACGATGCGCGATGTTCGCGGGTTAACCCTTGAAAAGTTGATGCAAATTCTCGCATAAATAAATAAATAATGTACGGGACCCGCACATACATAGATATCAGCGAGCGATAACTCGAGTTAGACAAAGATGGATGGTCATATAAGATTTGTTGACACCTTTGGCGCGATAACATTTTTTAATAAATCATCTGTCCCATTCGGAATATAAATTTATAAGCGTAATTGGACATCGATATAGAGTTTGACATACACTTAAACTTTGTACTTATATGTTGGTAGGTACATACCTGGTATATTTTTTTTATTTGAAACGTCAAAGGTAATGTTATGATTTTAAAATTAAACCACGACTAATTTAAAATTACACCATATTACTCATAATATTCGCAATAGTTTTTCATTAATATTAACTACAGTTTTATAACTAAATGGTTTTTATATTTACAGTTATTAAAATTCAATTACAATGTAATTGCTGGGCGTAAAACATCATAAATTATTAAAGCTCATTGAAAATCAATGCGTTAGTGCTGTGCTTTTTTTTATTGTCTAGAATGTATGACATGATTTCAAAGTGGTCTGGTCACGATATTTAGTCTTCTGAATGATGGAGAATGTAATGATTTTTATTTTTTTATTCGTGTTGCAACACGCAAAATCAAATTTAAAATGATAATAATATCAATATCGACTATGGATTAACTCATTTTAATGTCAGTTTTGTCTTCAAATTGATCATTAAGATTCTTTAACTTTATTAGTTTTTTTTTTTAAATTACATTTTTTTAATAATAGAGAGCGACAGACGACCTGGTGAAGGTTACTGGGCGTTGTTGGATAAAAGCGGCACAGGACCGCTCGTCGTCGGGTTTTTATAAAATAATCAAGCATATGAAATGCTAAAAATTTCAGTAATTAGAATAACAGGGTTGTGTCATCGTTTAATATAATTCTAACTGCAGAGTTTGAAGTATTAAGCCTATACAATGTGTAAACGTTGTCGGGTAGATGGCGCACGTCTCCTTAAAGACGTAAATATGATACGATGCGAGAATTGAATATCCTACAATAGTTCACGTTGGTGTAAGTGGCAGCACGATTGGAACGGATTTCCAATAGGTGTGGGTTCGAATCCCACATGTGACATCATTTTTCGCTCGTAATCGGGAACTTGTATCTACTTTAAAATTTTAATTGTATTTTGTTTTGTTTCAGGCATAGTTCGGTTTCGACTTACGCAAATGTCCTTCAAATAACAGAGGTAGGTGCCTAAAGTTATATAAAAAAAATATTAACACTTTATTATGTTAATAAGGAATTAGGTGGACAGGTTTTTATTTATTAATTAATTCACCTAAATGTGGTCGCAATGAATAATTAAATTTATATTGGCTCCTAAGTACTAGGGGTGTCCACTTTGAAAAAACATCGATGTTTTTTTTCGATTCGATAAATCGAAACTGTACATCGATGTCTTTCGATGTATCGGATGAAAAAAACATCGATGTTTTAAACATCGAGTACTTTTTCTAAAGTCATATCAAAAGTGTTACTTATAAAAAAAAAGGTCTTTTTTGTGGCATTTATACCTATTCCAATCCCTTATAAAACTGACTTCTAAAAAAAGGTCCTTTTTGTGACATTTATACCTATTCCACAGTCCCTTATCAAACAGATTTCTAAAAAAAAAGGTCTTTTTTTGTGGCATTTACTGGTTATCATCGTTTCGATGTTTTATGAAAAAACATCGATACATCGAGTATTTCGATAGCTCTTCAAAACATCGGATCGATTCGATGTATCGCATTGTAAACATCGATGTTTTCGATGCATCGATGTATATCGAATATCCCTACTAAGTACCCAATCTACGGTAGAAGTAAAATAATGAGCAACAAAACGGGCGTAATGCTTAGGTTTGCTAGTATGTACGTGAAATGTTTAATGCTTGATGCTCACAACGCTTATCTTCTGTTACCAAAGACTAAATTTTAGGTAACACCGCTAATAGAGATTAGACAATTAAATTAAATTTTCATCAAAAAAATAAAATTCACGTTAAAGCTCTATCATTAATATTTTTGTTAAAATTTTGTGTTCTATGCTAATAAGAATAAATACTAAAGATACCTAAGTAGATATGTTTCAATAGTGGTCTTAACTTAAACCGTATTGAAGAATTTAATTGATTTCAGTCAAATGAACAATGCTATCTAAAAAAACAAAAAAACCTTTTCTACATATAAATCCTTACTAATATTATATAAGCTTGACCAGCAAATTACAGAGCCATAAGCTTGACCAGTTTGGCAGCAAAAGTGTATGGTAAAATTATTGAAAGGCGAATGAGGATGGTGTCCGATGGTTTACTGTGTGAGACACAAGGAGGTTTCAGAAGTGGAAGGGGATGCATGGATCAAGTGTTCTCTCTGCGCAACATTGTCGAGAAGCATCTGACTCTAGGTCAGGGGGAGGGTTTTCTGCAGTTTTGTGGATCTGGAGAGAGCATTTGACACGGTTGTACGAAAGGAACTTTGGGACATTTTACCGGAGTATGGTATTAACGGTAAACTGCTACAGGCTGTGCAGTCCAGTTACATGGGCTGTAGAGCCTGTGTGCGGCTGGATGATGGAATGTCGCCTTGGTTTGACGTCAACATCTGCGTTAAGCAGGGGTGCGTTCTGCCAGCCAAGCTGTTTATCATATATCTGGATAAATGGTCTACGCGTGAATGTGAGCAAAACCAAAATAATGGTCTTTGAAAGAGATGAAGCCAGAACAGATGTGAGAGTAACAATAGGTAATGATGTACTAGAGCAAGTGGATGAATTTGTATATCTTGGATGTGGATTTAGCCGAGATGGAAGGTACACCACTGATATAGAGCGAAGAGTGAATGCGGGAAATAGAGTGAACGGAGCGTCGGGGCAACTTCTCGGCAGCCACCACCTCAGCCAGAAGGCACGTGTAGCAATACATAACGCAGTGCTTGTCCCAACATTACTGTATGGAAGCGAGAGTTGGGTATGCAGAAAAGAGTATGAAAGTAAAATTAATGCGGTCGAAATGCGATCTCTGCGGAAAATCTGTGGAGTTAGGCTGACCGACCGCATTCGTAACGACGACGTAAGAGAGCGAGTAGGTATGAAAGAGAGTATTGGTGTAAAGATGCGAAAGGGAATGCTCCGATGGTTCGGACATGTGGAAAGAATGCCGAACGAACGTCTGGTTAAGAAGATATACAATGCGAAAGTGGAAGGATGTAGGTATCGAGGGAGACCGAGACTAACCTACCTAGACCAGATCGGTCATGTACTGAAGGAAGGTGGAGTCAAGAGTCTCCGAAACCGGCGAGCGTGTATGAAGAGAATTATGAATGTTGAGGAAGCGAGTGAAGTATGCAGAGATAGAGTTCTCTGGCACTCTGTTCTCTCTGCCTACCCTGCAAGGGATATGGCGTGATGATATGTATGTATGTATGTATGTGTACTAATATTATAAATGCAAAAGTAACTCTGTCTGTCTCTCTGCTCTTTCACGCCAAAACTACTGAACCGATATAAATGAAATTTGGTACACAGATAGTCTAGAGCCTGATAAAGGACATAGGCTACTTTTTAATCCAAAAAAGGGTTGTAAAGGGGGATAAAAATTTGTAAGGAAGTATCGTCATTTTTAAAGACGGAAGCTTGAAACTTAATGTTAGGTTATTGATTAGATATAAATATGACAATAAAATTTTACACTTTCAGGGTAAAATATAAATAGGGGATGAAAAACTTTAGGAAAGTAACGTTTTACGCGGGCGAACCCTCGGGAAGAAGTTAGTTTATAATATGAATGTACTATTAACAATAATACGAACTGCTATCCATAGCCGAGTGGTTAAGGTCGTACACTCATCGACTCACCCGTTGCGGCGCCGTGAGATCGATCCCCAGTGGTATGTTGCCGCAGTTTTTGGGCCTTTATCGAAGCTACGTATTTGTTTCCAAAAATATGATAGTCATAATAAGGCCAATATTAATTGCTCCCAGTAACGGTCGCGCTTTAGATGAAATGTATCTTCAACGTATTACCGACGGGATCTACATTTTTTATTATTATAAATTAAACTATAAACTTATTTAGCGCCAATGTAAGAAGCAACTTCAATCTTCTTTTGAAGATAATAAGTAAATCAAGTTATTTTTAGGTCAATTTTATGTTTTTTTAAGCTTTATTCCAACGCTCTCTAGGCCCTGATATATTTATAACCTAATTAATAGAACCTAACCTAATTAATATAAAATTTCTATGATATCATTTGCAATGAATGAAAAAATAAATAAATTTCAATGAAAGAAAAAATTTGAAAGTTTGTAGATATAAAATTACAAAAAGAAACGGAGATATTTTTTACAAATCTAGTACATAACAGTAAAATTAAATAACTATAAATTAAATGTCACAATAATAAATATAAAAATTTCTAGATATTTTTGTGTGATGAATTACATAATAATTATGCGCTAACTTTTAACTAAAAATAGTTATCAGATTTACATAAGGTATATTATTTTCTTCGTTAGGTAAAATCAAGCTTGATTTGACATTCTGATGCATTCATAGATAGTTGATCTATCGTTGATAAATACATATTTTAGTATAAATTTTAAATTATCCACATGTTATAATCAAAAACTTATAAATCTAATTTAAAATATTCATTTACAAATTATTATTCTAATCAAATGCCATTTTAAATATTAATCTTAATCTTGTAAAAAAAAAAGACAAACTAGACCAAAGCATGGCCTTATTAAAAAAATAAAAACCTGAATATCATGCATTTATATTTTAAAGATATATAGACTATTTTAATAAATAGATTATTATATATTATTAACTAGTATAAAATTATAAGATGAAATAAATACAAAAGGGTAATAAAATTCAATTATTTCAGCTCAGATCATCATCTCAGTTCATAATATGTCAAATTGTTGGGCTTGAGCCTGCTCGGTAATGGGAAGGAAATTAACCTAGTATGGTATAGTGTAGCACGCTGTGCGAAAGACAGCGCGCTACCCCATAGACCCACCCTGCAATGCGCCTCTCTTCGCCGTGCGAGCGGGCCTCCGGAACCCAATCTTTATCTCCGCTGGCCAGGACTATTTTTAGTCTAATGACGGTTTCTTAGATATAATGTGAATATCCATAGAATCAAGTGTTTGATTACGTGAAAGGCCACTTAAAGCGCAACACTTAGGTACTTATCAGATTACTATAACACGTGCCTGCATTAACCTTCAGAAAGAAAGTTTGATAATAAATTGATTGATGATATCTACGGTTGAAATTTATCTATAGATTCGGCATTATCGGCATTTCACCTTAGAACTAGCAAAGACAACGAAGGTTACATTGTATTGACTTTAGTTTGTAACCTTCTGTTTTTGTTGTTAACTTTTTGTTTAGTCCTTCGAGCATATTAAAATCGGTAGCAATTTTGGTTTAAATAATTACTTATATAATAGCGACACTTAACAAAATTGGTATCTCACACCATTTTTGTTCTTCTGTTATTAGTAATTTAAAATTTTAGGTCTTTATGTCAATCTAAAATAATTATCTTCCTTTGTTTGTTAAAATTAGTTAAAATCATTTCATGGTATGGTGACTTAATATTTTTTTAAAAGGCAATACCTACAGACTCGTATAATTATAAAGTTATTATGATACCATTATTACCATTATTGGATTTGTTTCTTCTCAATGATACGTCGTCTACTATCATGGCTGGTTGGCATACTCTACAAAATAGATTAAAATATATATTTCGATCCTAATTGCAATCCGAAAGATTAATTATAAGCATTATTTATATTAACCAGCCGTGCTAAGATATGTTGTTAAATAGAGCTGATGCTAACTCTAGATTCCCTCAGCAGTGTAATGGTGGAGGTCCGCGTCTATGTTTAACTTAATTCACCATTCGGACTCATAGCTGTCTCACTGCTGAGCTGGGGCCTCCTCCACACTAGGAGTTAAATTGATCTATTATATCATACTGGTCATGCGTGTTGTAATAGGGTTTTATTTCGAGTTTTCCTTCTGTTGAATAGGTGTTAGATCCATATTATATATCCGTCTTTTACGACACCTACAGGCAAAATAATTATCAAATTTTATTGTATTCTTACTCCATCACCACACGGTGTTAATATTACGGTCGTATCTGATGTTTATAGAAAAATATAGAGTTTATGATATACGACCCTATAAATGACCTGAATTAATCAATAAATGTACCCCAACATAGTGGTACGTGCGAAAGTTGGTTATATTCAGTTAATTGTCATTTAAAACTGTAAGATCCAATTTTAATGGGAACTCGTTGATTACAAAAAAAAAATCCTTTTCTTGTCTATGAACCCAAACAAAAAAGAAATTAAACTTCTTAAAAAGTAACCACAAAAATAGCGGTAATAATTCATTCGTTAATACAATGTTTCACCCATTATCCCAATTTCTTTGTACGGCACAGCCGCTATAAAATACCCCTAACCCTTCCCTGGCATACGGTGTCTTCAATACCCCAACTTTCACATCCTTCCTGTTTTAAATGTATTCATAACGCAAAAAACTAATGCGTATCATTTGACGGCCTGTAGACAAAAGCCGCACTGTCTATTGTCGAGTTAAAAGGATTTTTTTTGTCGTCTACGAAATTGGATCGAAAGATGCAACTGATAGTTTGCTTGCTGTGAATGGATATTACTCTCGCTTTTTGTTCAAGTTTGTAGATGATTTTTGTTTTGTTTAAATAAAATGTAGGTTAGTTGATAAACTATTTGCCCAGATGGTTTAAGTAATAATCTCCTGTGTTTTTATATCATACTAGCTTCTGTCAGCAACTTTGTCCGCGCAAATAGTAACTTTAAGGCAATATAACTATTATCCCAAACGAAATCATTACCGGGATAAAAAGTATTTATGTGTTAATCCAGAAAATGGTATACCTGTGTGCTAATTGTCACCCAAATCTGTTTAAATACACATCTGTCTTTTTTATATTCACTGATTTGCCAATTAAAATGCATCCTTTAACAACGCCATTTAAATTTAATGTCAGACAATTTATTAAATTAATTACATATATTAACATTAATTTTAGCCTAACCTTGTATAAAAAAATCGTGTTTATTTTTGCTTTTTCTTACATTATTTTTGTACATACTATCTGCCAGTACTTTATCTAATTGTGATCGAAACTTCATAAATTTATAATTGTAGTGTATAAACAAAGCATCTATGATATTGATATCATTTTGTAAAAGAAACTTTTTAGTCCAACAACTAGATGTTGTATAAATTTTAAGGTATTTGAAACGCCTAGAAATGAAAATAAAATATATATAATAACGTCACTTATTTTATATTACTGTATTAGATCGCATAAAATATATATTAAACTAACTTAAGTTTATACTTATTAAAGTATTAAACTATATATTCGTTAATATAACAATGTGAAACAAATGTTGTCATAATATACGTTGTCAAAAAATCTTTAAACTACAATTTATTATATATGAATTTTAAATGAGAACCACAATTAAAATATGTGTATAATATTCAACAACATTGTCGGTAGCTCGTTAACTTCTCACCGAAATCCTTTCATCGTTGTCTTACAAACCACCACAAAGTACACCATTGTACCATCCCTTATCTATAACAATATAACTACCGTGCATTATAAACGTAAGCTACTTTGAATAAAGCATCCCATTGTGAAATATTATAAATATTATGCTAATGCGATAAAGAATATTTTTGACTTGGTCGTTGTGACCAGGTGTTGTACTAAAGGGTTAGGGTTAATATCTAGCAACAGTGCGTGTTCAATCATTTATTAAGATTTGTTCCATTGTCTAGCATCTTATTCCCATGCATACTAGCTTTTATTTATTGTGAGAAATGCCAGTGATATATTTTAGTTTTTCTATTCTAATGCATGCATGCATGTTGGATCGTGAAAGCGATCTTTGACGCTTCATTGGTTTATTATTATTACTTTATTTAATATTAATAGACGCTGTTATGAATATTTCTCGGAGTTTTGGTAAGCAATGTAAAAACGTATTGATTAAGAATTCATTTAATTTTTTTTTATAATAATTATTTTTATTTATTAATGATCATTTAGTTAAGTTAAACACTAAAAATTACAATTTTAGATTTTAAAATTAATTTCTTTTTACAAAAATAGTGTTACAGTTTTCTTATAAAAAAAGTCATAAATTATAACGATTATAATAACTATAAATAAAAATGAATAGAATTATAATCAATTCTCGAGAAAAAATGGCTGATGGTTAGTTTGCACTGTTTCCACTTCCCGCCTTCACTCCCATGTGTTCAATTATATAATCGTTCGGAAATAACATTAAATTACAATGCTTGCATCCAACTTGCGGTTAGAAAAGTTTTGCACTTAATTTTTAATTATCGTTTTACCAGACATATTTAAAAAAAAACTTATGTGTGTGTGACTGAGTAAGAATACAAATAGCTGCCGTTTTTCTTGCTTTAGTTGTCGTAAAAGACGACTAAGAAAAACTTGACGACATGTATATGTCAATACGTCTGACCAGCGTGGTATAGTAGGTCAATTTAGTTCATTGCAGAGGTTCGAATCCCAATTATGTAGCCTGAGATATTTTTTTATTACTTTTAATCTAAAGGAATTATATCTATAGTATATCACTGACAACTTGTCTATGAAATTTCAATACGATTAAGTAATCAAGAAAGCCAAACAGATAATAACTCATTCGCATTAATATTATTATCTATATACATATTGCTATTTTTAACAAACAACATAATTAAAGCTTTAAAACAATTGATTTAAACAATGCCCTTACACGCCCTTGCCTACGTGATTGTTTCATAATAATAATAATATCGAACGACAAACAATGTGTTAGCCATTATTAATATTTATTGATAGCTACGAATATAATACATATAGTGTTATTATTGTATTCATGAATCATTTTTTTTTTAATATTTGCATTGCTCAAACGACGTGCCATAAAGGCACGTCGTTTGAGCTCAGGAAGGATGTGGCAAAGCGTTATTTCATTATTATAAACATGTTTCTTAAAAATTCAAATGAAAATGTCTATTACTTTAATATAAGAATTTTATTTACATTCTATCATTATTACACTATGTATTCGTATTTTTGGATATATATATTTTTTTAATGCAAACTATGTATTAATGACAAGGGATAATATAACAATCTGAATATACCAAGTTTTATACAATTTATTTATAAATTATAATATTGATTAGCTTATTCATATTAAGTTATTCAGACTGTCGGTAAGTCAAGCCGTTATCATTATTCAGGTGTTAAAAACTAATTTATCCGTTATTTGGAAATTTTAGCGGGCCAATCTTGAATAAAATTAAGAGCGCCACGTGATATTTTCACATTCCCGCCAAAAACTTTATTCTGTTTATTACAATATCCATAGCCTAAATATTATACTGTATTTTCGAAATTCTTTTTTTTTATTTACTACTAATGTTCCAGATTTAAAAAAATAAAATTTTATCTATGAGATTTTCTTGTGTCATAATTGTAATTATTTACAATTATTAATATTATTTGTGTTATAATGTGACTGTTGATCTAGCTAGCTCTAAATTCCAATCGTTGCGTTCACTAGTCGGTGAGTGATGGTGAAATTAAGTTAGATTAGCGAAGTCAGCCTTTTTATTGACGACTGAACAGTCCACCTGAAACAATACTAAGTATACAGCCAAGTCGATACCTACCGGCGCGACAGAATTGAAGAGAATGTAATGAGGACATATAAGAAGAGGAGGCAAACTCCGGATCTCTCGCTTATTACTACTCAGACGTCGATTCTCTGCAAAAGTGTGGCTACTATCACGGACAAAGAAATCCATACGTGATCCTAAAAATAAAAACTTAAAGGTTTACCTTATCGTCATTTGGTTATCTGTATGTGAATGTTTGTATCATCTTGAATACTGTTTTGTTAGAAAACTGCACTCAGATTTTATTGAGGCATAAACTATACACTAGTTTCCTCATTAATATACGAAAGAAAGAAAAATAAGAATCATGATATTTAGAAGAAGAAAAAAACGTGACATTTTGTCGACATAATTTATTATGATTGTTCTTTATTTGAATCGTTTTATATTTTTAAATGGCCACTGAACAGACCTGTTTCATTCATTAAATTCTAATTTTAATTCGTTGCCACGACATTATCACCGTTCGAAATTCAAAAAGTTAGTTCAAACTCACGTACCTTCTAAAGGTATGGTAATATCGACTTACACATATGGCCATACACAGCTGTTCCTTTTACTATTCTTATGCAAAGCAGTATTCCATTTTATCCATTGTAGTAATAACCAGTAGTTTGTACCTACTCAACACGTGGAGAGATGATAGATATATTAAAACAGCATTTTATTCATCGCTGATATGAAATGCACGTGTATAAATACATATATTTTAAGTCCAATGACCTTTGCCAAAAATTCACATATAAAAAAAAATCTGCCATATATTAGATAAATTGTTCGATGTGAATTTTGTATATATTTAAAAATTTAGATTATTCTTGATGTTTTATATTAAGTAATTTGTATGCAGTATAGTTGCAGATACGAATACCACGCATTCTAATATTGCTCGTGGGTGTCGTAATACTGAATAAGCTCGACACCGACTTGTGCTAATTTCACCTAGTTGCTATGTTGTCAAAAATAGCGTTCTCAATTATTGTTCACCTCGGATAGGTGCAAGAGGAGAGATATAATTCCAGATTATTTAATTACATTTTAAAAAGCGTAATAGGTTTAATAAATAACGTAATTGTAATTTATATTTGGTGGTCTACAAGGTTTATAGCGACCTGGACCAACGTCTGCTGCTCTTTGGTCAACAGTTACATTCCAAAGAGGGTTGACGTTAGACAGGCAGCCGTTCATAAAATTATTGACTAAATTTTACCAATATGTACAAAAAGGAGTACCGCAGATTTTGATAAGAGCAAGAGAATGATGATTTGGTACAAGGTTTGAAAAAATAATTATCAAGATATTTATTTATAAACGAAGTTACAATTATATAAGATACCAAATAATACATCATCATCATCATCACAGCCCATAATTCCCACTGTTGGGTTCGGGCCTCCTCCGTAATGGGAGAGAAATTAACCTTCTAATTAACCACGCTGGTCAGACGCTGGTATAGGGTTTTGTTTCGAGTTTTCGTTCTCTTGCATAAATGTACTTATGCGTTTTATATCCCTTAGTCGTCTCTTACGATCACCCACAGGTAAGATAGGGGGTGGTGAACTGTATTCTTACACCGTCGCCACACGGATAATACATAAACTATTCTAATTAAATATTTTCTAGTATACGTAAAGTGTGGTAAAATTTTCCGTATAGTGACGGAGTAAGAATACTATTCACCACCCCATATCTTGCCCGTGGGTGATCGTACGAGACGACTAAGGGATATAAAACGCATATAACATCTATGCGAGAGAAGGAAAACTCGAAACAAAACCCTATACCAACACGTCTGACCAGCGCGATATAGTAGGTTAATTTCCCTCCCATTACGGAGGAGGCCCGATCCCAACAGTGGGACATTATGGGCTGTGATGATGATGATGATGATTCGTAAAATATATAGAAGTTATATTTGTTAAAATTGAGTAGTGCTTTGAAGCTTTTAGGCATACATTTCTAAATAGGTTTACAATTGTCCTCTTTGGCAGTCAAAAGCATCACCATCTTTAAATTACTAAGCCATCTACGCGATCAAATTTTAATTAGTTTAACAATTCAGTCGGTTTTGAAAACAAAAACAAGTTGAAGTTATTATTAATTAAACGTGACGCAACATACAGCTCATATTAATAAACACTTGTGTGAAGAAACATGGAGTTTTATGGCGGCCATAAATAATTTACGATTGTCCTGTTATGGCGACGGCCCGTCTTCATTACCCCCTCCTTTCAACTGGCAAATGCTTTCAGTTTGTTACATTTGAACAAGTTTGCGTGGTTTGGGATAACTATACGATATGCCATTGCCTATTTCTTATCACAATTAAAAAAAAATGTTATACTAAAATTTTTATGTAATTAAACTAAGCTTCTAAGATGAACGAAAGTACGACCCTGCCTATAATAGTCCCCCACCCACAGTATATTTTTTTTTTAAGTAAATAATAAAGATGTTCCAAACATACAAATTTGCAAGTATACATTTTTTATTGCTAATGGTGGCAAACGAGCAAGCAGCACACCTAATGGTATAAAGTGTTACTGCCGCCCATGGACCTTTGCAATACCAAGGTTATAGCTAGGCCGCTGCCTACCAATACAAACCCCAAACCCACCCCAGTTGGGCTACCGGCTCTCTCGCTCACCGAACGAAGCGCAATAGCACATTGCCATTACTCAGACGTCGATCTTTTGCGAGAGTGTGACAGATCCAGACCAATCTGTGGATCGCACGAGTTATTGCCCTGCGTTAGAAACGAACCGACGACACTCGCATGGAAGGCCAGTATTTTATACAGTAATCATATTCCTGCGGACGTAAAAATGTTTTAAGTGCAATCGCATATATATTATTTTTATTCTACAAATATAAATATTAATTGCAAATAAATGAGATTTAGATAATTTTAATTAAAATTTATTAAAGTTATAATGAACAAAAATTATATGTAACTGGAATTATACACATCTAAATAAAAAAAAACTTAATCTAACCACTAAGAAAAGAAGAAATATAATTTAAAAATAAAATTACCAATTTTAATCCACTATTTAGAATTTCAGTCTATAAAAAACGTTCAGATTAAACTACTAAAAAACTAATATTACTTTTTAAATTCACGCTCAATTTTTGTTTTTTTTTTGCGTAGGAAATTATTTAAAAATACGTTACGAGTAGAAACGACGTATTCCATTACTTCTGCGAAAATAACAGCTAATTTGATGGCGACCGAAAATATTGTTGTTTTAAAATATTCTTGTTTTACTAAGTTAATGGATAAACGGCATTTCTCTCACTCCATTACTTTCGAAATGAAAGTCACTATAGATTCCAACTTTATCTGCTTTGATGTAGCATTTCAGAAAAATAATAGTTAAATGAACAGAAAATCTTTGTATCGTTTTTTTTATTCCTTATGGTGGCAAACGAGCAGACAGCACACCTGATGGTTAGTGTCACTGCCGCCCATGGACCTTTGCAATACCAAGAGTATAGCTAGGCCGCTGCCTACCAATACTAACTCCAAACCCACCCCAGTTGGGCTTCCGGCTCTCTCGCTGCGCCTAAGCGCAATAGCATATTGCCATTATTCAAACGTCGATCTTCTGCAAGAATGTGGTACTACTCCGGACGGACCGGCCCGCGGCTGTAGACACAGAACTGTCAACAGCGTGGTCCTACCACTTTTGAGTCGAATACTTATTTTGTTATTTTAACCTACCGGCGTCAACTCTTCGACATAAAGTCTTCCCACGAAGAGGAGGAGGCCTATATCGTAATTAGTATGCTGGAGAAATTATTGGCGAAACCCCTTGTGGGGGCACCCTCAGCCGATTGTTAACTTTTCCACTGAAATAATATTCTTATGCCGGGAATAACATTTACTGTCTTTGGGAAATTAGCATAAAACATATAAATTTTCATAAAACTTAATTCCACTTATTAAGAATCCTCGACTAATAAAACCAATTAACTTTTTTATCCGAACTAGATTTTGAATATAAGACTTTATAAGCTTCATTCGGACTTACCTCATTAGGTCATCGAAGCACCAAAAAATTTGATATTCTTGTACTAAACACATATATAAGCCCTTTAAGCTCTCTCCAAATTTAAAGTGTTGTACAGTGACTACATTGGCTGCCAAAGGGTGATTTTATCTCTTTAAATCCTATATATATATGGTTACGATGCCACGGGAAAAGAAGGAGTAGTAAATATGTATTGTTACTTCTTCACTACACAGAGACAGAAAAATAATGTATATCTATGTAACCAAACAATGCTGAAATTACTAATTAAGAATATTTTGTTTCAAGTTATCTTCGGATTAGCTTTAGTTTAAAAGCTTTTTTTTTTTGTATATTGTATATATTTATTATTACTCATTTTAACATAAAGAGACTATTATGCATTTTATATTTTTTGATAAACTGAAACTACGAATGTTTTAAATATTTTAAAAAGGAATTTAACTTATGTATGCATTAAAACTTTAGTTTTAATTAGGTACAAATTCCTTTACAATAATTTCTTTATCAAAACTATTCCAGATTTTATGTGTTTTTTTGCTCATTAAATAAATATGTGCATTTTCAAAAGTTTTTTAAAGTATTTTAATTTTATTTAAACTGCTAATTCATTCGGTGCCGAATTTTTCAACTTAATTTACTGAAATGTATAAGAACGCATTAAAATATATTTTATTCCTATTTAATATTTTAATTTTTAAAATATTCTTAATGAACCTGTTATCGTATAGAGACGGTTTCAGAATACAATTAGTCACTACTTAGTTATTGCCAAATCGCTTGTCAAGTTTTATGGTTCAAGTATTATCCATCCTTTGCTCAACCAAGCTTAAGTGCAACAGTGGATGTTGAATAAATTAATTGCCGAATATACCTGTTGACGTCACAAGAAATCTTAATGCTTATCGTATGTTAGTCATATGATTCGTCTGCTCATTTATTTTTAAATAAGAAATCACGCAAAAGTACTTCTAATATGCACAAAGCCTGGTTTTAGTATTTAGAGTTTATGATAATCGCAGTAGAATACTGATGGATTGTATTTTCTACATATATTTTTTTAACTTTTTTTTTTAGAAAATACACCTGCTAAGGAATATATACTTGTCCTGCAGGGAGCTTTACAAATATACAATTAACGCATGCAAATAACACCCGGACTCGGAATAATTATAATTATTTATGGACCATAAAAATAATTGTCTTGCATACACTGCGTGGTAACAGCTTCGAATAATACCAACCCTTACTTTGCTCGTGGATGTCGTAAAAGACGACTAAGAGCCTCGTAACGACCTGGGCCAACTCCATCTGATGCCGTTTGGTCAACGATAACATTCCCAAGGAAGGTTGACGTCTGGCGGCCGGTCATGAAAGTATTACCAATAACTTTTACAATATGTTCTATGAAAGAAGAGTACATATTGTAACGACCCCAAGTAATTGGAATAAGAGTAGGAGAAAGATGAAAAATAATTGTTTTGTGGATATAGAAGCCGTGACACTCAACTAGTCCTCTTTTTATTTTTTTTTATATCAACGTAGATGTCTTTAGTAAATTATAAAGCCAAATTGTATTCACGTCTTAACTTCCAATACGTCATATCGGTATGGCAGGAATTTGTAAAATAAACCCTTTGCAACCTGCTTTTAAAAACAAACCGTAACACTATAGAGGCCATGACGATCATAGACGTTTAGGCGTAACTTTTTAATTGGTATTTATAAATGTAAAATATGTAATTGTAAAATTAGCGTTCGTGTCATGTATGTTATTTATATTTTAAAAAAAATGTACAATAAATAATATATGCGGGTTTATATTTAAAACAAGGCATCTAGCCTTTTAAGATAATGTGGATGCAATATTGTACTAACCAGTTTATTGTCGAAAGTATATAGTTTTTGAGATGACTTTCAGCCAAAAGAAAAAAATACTGGATTATATGTATATACCGTCTGTGTGGTGACGGAGTAAGAATACAATTCACCAGCCCCTATCTTACCCATGGGCGATCGTACGAGACGACTAAGCGATATAAAACGCATATAACATCTATACGAGAGAAGGTAAACTCGAAACAAAACCCTATACCAACACGTCTGACCACGTGGTTTAGTAGGTTAATTACCCTCCCATTATGGAGGAGGCTCGAGCCCAACAGTGGGACGTATATTTGCTGAGATGATGATGATATGTATATATTTGTTTCTCTATTGTGACTGTTTGTTAGTGACAATGTATGAAGTAGTCATCACCCCCTTTCTTGTCCTGACGTGTCCTAAAATACGAATAAGAGATATTTAATACATGTTGCAAGAGAAAAATAAAATAAAACCTATACCAACCTGCCTGAGGAATGTGATATAGTTTTTCAATTTCTCTTCTGCTGTAAAGGAAGCTGGAGCTCAGCTGTGGAATTTATGTTCGGAAATAATGATGATGATGATACTAGCTGTATCTAGCAGCTTTATTTGCCTACTTTAAGTACCTATATTATATTATTAGTACATTTAAACAACCATCGTGACAATAATAACAACATTTTTGTTTTCTCAGCAGTTGTCATGATAACGATAATTGCATAGAGCTCTTAATGCCCTATGCTCCATTATTAGCAAATTTTACTAAATTTTCTAACATTTATTGATATTGATTAAGTCAACACATAGATCAATATTCCTCCCATAGCGGCACATATTTGGGTTGAGAAGACTCAGCGCAGGAGTTGGGTTCTTAGACCACTGCGACATCTCTGAATTTAATACGGTATATATTCAGAGTAGCCTCGTTAACCTTTTGAGCTCGACTCATGTTCTCATATTACATTCATGCTCATATTATTTGTCATATAATTTAGTAGCATCCGCAATAAAAGTTTATAGGAGTTAATTAGAGATGTTGAACGTACCATATGACCGAGATAAATGACTTTCTTACATTTGTTATTACTTGAAATAAAACTATTGTTACGAATTCTATTGCGTTGGTAATTGATTTTTAATTTCCTAACGTTTCGAACAACGCATTTAAACCTTTTCCGTGAAAAAAATACATATACATACTAATTTTCATAATTTACGGTCAAATAGTTTTTGAGTTTAACGATGTCATATATATAAACAACCATATTTATAGATATAGATTAACGCATAGCTTACTTATTAATTAATATTAAAAAAAAAAACAAAAAGACAAAAATACGTATTAAACGATTTTTAAAGTTCTCATATTCAGGCTTTACAATAATTCTATGTGATAAATTTTATTGCGAGAGAATCGATCACACGACATTCGTTACTTAGATCCATTATATCCCGTATATACCATTAGCACTGCAATATCGTGACGAAAAACAAATTGGCCTCACCGTTGACAGCACATAAATAATATTAGGTCACTATGCCTTATTAGTTTAATTAACGACTGCTTGTAACGGCATTTGGAAGTATCCGTGAAACAGCCATTAATTGTATCGACCATAAAGTAATACTTCTATAATTATATTTTTAATAAATCCAATTTTATCGTTGAGTTATGTATTTTTTAAAGCAACACCTCGTATTAATAAATATAAGTGTTGTTTGGATTTCACAAGCATACAAATAATGAACACAAAACTACACTTAAACATCATAATCATTAGTGATTCACACAATGAATTGTTCTGTATGGGAATCTAATCCACGGCTTGAAATATTAGTGATCGTTCAACAATTATATACGAGGCACTTTGGTATGAGTTTAGGTGAAAATTGGATACTTAAATACCAAACACCTGTTTAGGAATCCAAACCATGACACATGGTACGGTAGACAATTTCAGTTTGATTTTTTATATATATACATAGTAATAATAAATATATTTACTGTATGGAAGCGAGAGTTGGGTATGCAGAAAAGAGTATGATAGTAAAATTAATGCGGTCGATCTCTGCGGAAAATCTGTGGAGTTAGGCTGACCGACCGCATTCGTAACGACGACGTAAGAGAGCGAGTAGGTATGAAAGAGAGTATTGGTGTAAAGATGCGAAAGGGAATGCTCCGATGGTTCGGACATGTGGAAAGAATGCCGAACGAACGCCTGGTTAAGAAGATATACAATGCGAAAGTGGAAGGATGTAGGTACCGAGGGAGACCGAGACTAACCTACCTAGACCAGATCGGTCATGTACTGAAGGAAGGTGTAGTCAAGAGTCTCCGAAACCGGCGAGCGTGTATGAAGAGAATTATGAATGTTGAGGAAGCGAGTGAAGTATGCATAGATAGAGTTCTCTGGCACTCTGTTCTCTCTGCCTACCCTGCAAGGGATATGGCGTGATGATATGTATGTATGTAATAATAAATATACCACTTTCTATTTTTCTTCAACACATATATCCCACTACTGAAAGAGAAGAATAATGTGAGGATTCCCTTACTACCTATCTATGGTATTTCATCTCTTAGTCATTACGATACTCACAAGTAATTAGGTAAGAGTTAGGAAATTGTATATTGTATTTATTCTTATTGCACCACAGAAAATACAAAAATACGCAGGCAAATAAGAGGAAATGTTTTGATATGTATATTTTTTTTTTTTGTAAATCGATCATCAGTTCCCCACAGTTAAAAATGGTGGATGTCATATGTTCTCAACCCTTGCAATACGTCATTCATTGTGCAGGCGTGGCCATCAGGCTAATCGCCCCCGCGATAGTACGGACGCCATCTTGCATTTCCATGTTTTATTTTTTTCAATTTTTATTCTATCCGCGCAGCGTTGGCGCATTATGCCTTTTTTTTTATTAATGTCGATGAAATATTATTATTTTATTATAAACCTCCACTCAAACTCTGCTTTCCCGATTTAGATAAAGCTGTAGGCAGCCCAAGAGTGCGTCTGCGCTTTAAAAACAAGTAGACTGACTGTCACGATAAGTAGTTAACTCTTTGAACATCATCGAGATAAAATTAACTATATCTATTAGAATAAACACGTAACTATCATTATTTGGAAACCTTGGTGTTATTAAGAACCCAATAAATTATAATAGATTACAATTAATTAATTAGACGTTTTTTTTATTTAATTGTACTATATTTTAAAAGCTTTCTTTTAAAATGCGTAACAATCATATTTCTAAATGATTTGATTTATTGACAAAATAAATAGTCATTACATTTTCATATTTATATATCACCTAGAAATATTAGATTAAAATCTCTGAGACATTTATTACCTCGTTTCATAATCTCAGAGCACATACGTCCCACGATTAAACTCGAGACTCCTCTACTGTGGGAGAGAAATTTGTTTACTATAACCATGCTTAGACGTGTTAGCTCTATGCTTTATATCAAGGTTTCCTTCTCTTGTCCAGATGTTATCTGCATATCATACCACTTGGACGTCTTTTAAAACGTCCACGGGTCTGAGAGGGAGTTGTGAATTATATCATAAGTTATAATAAAACACGAACAACATTCAGTATCTAAGTGGTGGAAAGTTTCTGTTGTGGATTAGACTATCTGTCTACTATTAGACTATCTACGATGTATATAGGTACTATGCGTGTATCATGACCGAACTGTAAATTTCTATCAAATGGAATGTTGTTCATACAATAATTAGATTTCAATCAAGCCACCCGATGGCTTTGCCTTTCTGTAGCTTCATTTTCAAAATTTTTTCCCCTTATTTTATCACGACCCATCGTAATAAAATATGCTACGTGCGGCAAACTATCAAGAGGCGGCATCGAACTAAGTCATTTACCGCTTTTTTTTTTTGTCACAAATAATTGAATTTAAGTTGTCGCGTAATATCAAAATTGAAAATTAATAGCAGAATATCATTTTTCTTTACATTTTTTGTTGCTCTTGGTGGCAAATGAACAAGCAGCACACCTGTTGGTAGGTGTTACTGCCGACCATGGATCTTTGCAATACCAAGGGTATAGCTAGGCCGTTGCCTAACAGTAAAAGACCCCAAACCCACCCAGAAAGTTGGACTGTCGGTTCTCTCACATTGCTACTGCTCAAACGTCGATATTCTGCGAGTGTGTGGTATTACCCCGGACGGACCGGCCCAGTACAATATCTCTTTTTTTTTCAAGTACGCACTAGTTAATAATATAATATACTACTAACGCAGGTACAATAAAATCGATGTGCGAGCAACGAGAACGTGAACCTTTTAAGCTCTCAGCCATTTTATACGGTCAGATTGTTTTCGACAGATTAAAAAAACTTGAAAATAACAGCAATAAAGATACCACAATGCCTACAAAACGTCGGACCATAAATTTTTTACATCTCCAATATTGGACCAAACTAAAATATCACCCAACTCGTTCCAAAATCATCTCGATTAACCAAAAACTTCTTACGTTTCAGATGTGTCGGAAACACGAGAGTTCTACAAAAAAAAAAAGAAAAAGCTGAATACCTCCGCGCTCAACCTGTTGTGTGTTCGGGGACATTTGGTGAGCGTTCCATATTATTCTTTATCCTTTTCTGTTCCACTTTTTACGAAAAAAAAAGAACTTGGAAAAAAAAATGTAAATAATACGATCCTTTCAAAATGAGATACGAGTGGGTCGAGGTTAGAGATCTACTGAGAGGAATAAAAATAGTTTTATGATATTTTTTTTTTCTTAGTTTCGGGTAATATCTCACCTAACTTTCCCGTGGAAGTCGTAAAAAGACTCCTGAGAAACTTATGACAGCAATTGCAATAGGCAACCCAACCGTGGCAATGCCATTATTCCTTCTTAGCTACATATAACAGTGGGCGTCTATAGGCTGATGGATAATTAAAAAATAAATGGATAGATGGACAATCGTTCTTAGAAGTCACATAGCAAATAGGGGTTTGCATTAGTTATGCATCTGCGACACGCTAATTGGAAACTTTTCAAGACCAAAGTTTAGAAATTAAATTGACTTTTTTTTTTTTAATTTTTTTTTATTGGTGGGCTATGGGTGCGTCTCGCCCCGCCAAATCGGTCCGGGGTGACGGAGAAGGCGGCGCGTGACCCCATAAACCCACCGTAAAATCCCCTCTCTTCGCCGTGCGAGCGGACCATCGGTACCCGATCTTTGTCTTCGGTGGTCCGCCCTCGCGGGTTCCTCTCGTCGACGCCCCGACAGATTTCGCCGTCGGGGCGTCGCCCTCACGCGGTGGCCTCGCGTCGGGTGACCCGAGGCCTGGGTTAGGGCGGCATCAGGCGCAGGTATTCGCGCCTGCGCCGCCCCGGCCGCTGGCGGCGGCCCTGGGTCGCGGGAGTCCTCCCTGACTCGTTCCGCCGCCTCCTTCCGCGAGATGACAGCCTCGCAGAAGACGGCGACCGCGTCCCAATCGCGACAGCCGGCAGCGTCAGGTCGGCACCGATAATAGCGACGAGGTCGCGGCGCTGCCCGTCCCAGCCCGAGCATTCCTCGAGCGTATGTTGCGCCGTGTCCTCGTCACTACTGCAATGATGGCAGCCCGGAGTCCACTCCCTGTACACGACCGTGTGCAGGTATTTCCCGAAGCACCCGTGCCCCGTCAACACCTGCACCAGTCGGAAGGTGAGGACCCCGTGCCGCCGCTCCATCCATTTCACCAATACGGGCCGGAAGGCCTCGACAGTCACGATACCGTGTCTAGGCCTCTCCAGCCGCGTAACCCAACGGGCGATGACGTCTCGGTGAGCGTCCTCGCGCCAGGTGGCTATCTCGCTCAACGATGGGGAGCCACCCTCCTCGCGCACTGAGGTAACCCGCCGGTAGAGGTCGGAGAGCATCTCCGCCTCTAGGTCCCACGGGGGTGTCCCGGCCAATAGGCACGCCGCCTCTGTCGACACCGTGCGGTACCCGCGAATGGCTCTGACCGCCATGGCTCTCTGTGGCCTCCACAGAACCGCCCTGAGCTGGGCGTTCAGAGCCCTCGCCCACACGGGTGCGCCGTACATGGCCATCGAGCGGATGACCCCCGCATACAGCCGTCGGCCCTCGAAACTGGGTCCGCCCACATTCGACATGACCCGAGAAAGGGCGGACGCCGCGCCGACCAGCCGGGGAGCAATCTGTCGGAAATGCTCCCGGAACCACCATCGCCCGTCGAGCACCAGACCCAAGTACTTCATATGGGCCTGGATGTTGATCTGGATGGAGTTGACGACTAACGAGGCGCCGGTTGGCAGCCTTACGCGTGGCCCATGGAATAATAGGGCCTCCATCTTATTTAAGGTCACCCTGAGCCCCAGCGCCTCGATTCGCCTGACCATCTCCTCGGTGCCGAGAGTGGCCAGGCTCGCCGCCTCTTCGAGTGTCCTGCCCGGGGGGGGGAGACCTCCCTCTCAACGCCCAGTCGTACCCGATGTCCCACAGAGTCGGCCCCAGAACCGACCCCCCCCTTTTTTTTTTTTGTTTACGCTGTGGAAATGCTTTTGCGCACATCCCCCGCCAGTGACAGACTTACTCGCCGGCCATGAGATGAGGATACTGCGGCCCTCCAAATAGTCTGCCACCAGCCGCCTGAGGTACAGGGGCACTCCATGGAACCGGAGCGCCTCCCTGATGCAGCTGAATGGCAGAGAAATTAAATTTACTGTCTTATATTTGTTTTGAAACCATATAAGAATGATAAATCTTACGTTGAGAAATATAATAAGCTGTAAAACTATTTATCAATGGACTACTATCATGTTGCACATAATTACATCCAACATCAAGATAACCATTTAATTTTAAGCTCGTTATCTGATAATTACACGATAGCAAAAAAGTGAAATATATACTACTCGATTTTTAGTATCCTTTTAGGTAGTATAGTTTTGAATTAGATACCGCAAATTTATAAATCTTTACCTTCTTCTTCAGCACATACACGTTTCCCTCTTGGACACAGATCTCAATAGAACAGGAATTGACTACTATGTAGGGTTTACCTCAACTTTGTACTGAATGACAAAAATACTGATGTTATGCAGTTCTTGAAAATAATTTTCAAAGTATTTTATATAATAAGTTTCTTGTAGTAAGTAACAAATAATTTATTTCAATGTTAAAATATTTTCATTTTCGTTTTGTATTTATTGAAACAATAGCAGGACTTTCCTCTAGAAATATGCTTGTTCATGTAAATCGTTCTATTAATAGACGCTATTAATATATTTATATAATAGTAATTTGTTTCCATAATTTCATGGATAGTTAATTATATTTGTTATTGTGATATCTATCTCAGTGTGTCTCTACCCTTGCTACATTTCTTAACAGACAGGACCACTCGTGTTGATGTTAAGTGCAGGTATCGTAGAACTTTTTTTTTTCGTTTTTTTTTCAACTGCCTTCGGAAATAGTTATAACCTATTTATTTTACTTTCAAAATTGAGGTTAAGGGAGTTAATTCGATTCGGTTTGAAGGGTTAATGTTCTTTTTTTAAATTTCGAATTCATCACACAAATTAATATCACGATGTTTTTGTATGAACAGTTGTTGATCGTTATTTTGATTTCTTATTACATTTATTTATTTTTATTTTATTAGTGCTTTCAAAGTGAGGTTATTGTGTTTATATGTAGTGAATACAAACGCTTTGTTCGTTTCGTGAAGGTGCGTTCAAAAACCTCGACTAACAAAGTGTTTGTCCCTTTATTTTATGCGTCTCATCTTCCAACAATTATTATGAATCATTTTACCTTTATTGCCATTAAAACGGTCAAGACCCCGGATTCAAGTGGTACCTAAAATGGCACCGGTTAAAAATTTGCACCAACCCGAACGGGAGGCACTAACAATTTTTATTAACATTAACATTTTATATAATAAAAAATAAATTGCAATATTTTCCTTGAATCAGCCGCAATTATTGTTGATTTGATTACTTTTTGTCTCAAATATATACAGACCGGTGATATGATTTAAATTATATAGCACTTTTTAAGCTGCCTTCATTTACTATACATATATTCGCTAATGTGTATATCATAAAATAAATATGTGCAGATATAGCTTATTATCGCTTAAATGGGATTTGAATGATGATTCCAAGAAACACATTAGTAATCCTGCAGTCCTATGAATCATCATCATCACCTCAACTCATATATGACCAACTGTTAAGCTCGTGCCTCCACAATGGGAGGGAAATCGACTTACTATACGCGCTGATCAGACGCGTTGGCATAAGATTATCTTTCTAGCTTTCCTTTTCTTCAATAGACTTTATATGCGTTTTATATCCCTTAGTCATCTGTTACGGTCACCGGTGATGAATTGTATAATATGTGCCGCATTATGACGAAATACAATTCACCACCCCCTTTCTTGTTCGTGGCTGTCAAAGACGACTGAAATATAAAATATAAAAATTCTTTGTAAGAGAAGGAATACTCCAAATAAAACCACGGTATAGTAGATTAATCTCCCTCCTATAATAGAGGCAATATAAGCTTCTTTATATACTCACCTCGCACATCACAAAAGACATTTGTATGTTTTAGTAATAATAGTAAAATAAAAATCTTTTCTAAAATATTTGAAAAAAGAAAAGTGAACTTCTTTAGAGTTCCGTACTCAAAGGGTAAAAGGGGACCCCATTACTAACACTCCGCTGTCTGTCCGTCTGTGTATTTCTTTTGCCGCTGTAACAAATACTAAAAAAAGAAAATAATAAAAATATTTAAGGCGGCTCCCATACAATAAACGTGTTTTTTTTTTGCCCTATATTGATAACATACATATTCATCACGCCATATCCCTTGCAGGGTAGGCAGTATATTGATAATAAAATTAAAAAACTCAGCGTTTTTATAGATAATGATACGGAACCCTTCGTGCGCGAGTCCGACTCTCATTTGGGCGGTTTTTATTTTGTATTTACGTAATGGAATGTAAAAATATTCGGTCTATCTATAAAGTCTTCATCGTCTAATGTAGCTATAATAAATAAACTTTATCGATCCCTTGACTTTCAATGGAGCATCAGCTATCATATCACGAGAACTATTAAACATCGAATTAAAAATTGATTATTAAAAATAACGATTTTCAAAATGTCCGTGAGAACTCGTTTGTTTACAATCTCTATGTTTATAAATACTACATTACTGCCGATGACAAAATGAAGAACAGCATCGTGTTAACACATAATAAAATTTTGTAGTGTTGAATGAAATGGGTGGTGCAGCAAAATATAAAGTAAATAAAACAACACTTCACATTAAAAAAAATACAATATTTTAAGCCTTTTCTCGTGGGAGTCGTAAAACTGAGTGATGAGGAGACGAAGACGGTAGCACTGTCTCTTATTACACCAACCGCGATCAAAGTGCATCTAGTAATTACGGTATTGTCTCCTATTCGTGGGTAAGAAAATCCTATGGTTCAACAGTGGACAGTAGAAACTAAATAGATATATTACGGTAAAATAAATTTGCAACAGAATAACTACCTAAATACTCAAATAAAACAATAATTAATACAAAGTTAGAATGATTAATTGCAGCCATTTTGTTGAAATTTTGAAGGCGCATCAATAAATAAAAAAAATAGATGTGGCAAAAGAAAAATATTTATACATAGTTGAACCTATAATGTTTACCTACTTAAACTAGGATAACTTGTAACTGGGATAACTTATTTGTTATTACAATTCACAGTTATCTTCTAAGAATTATACGCTTTGATATGTAAATTAAGTATATATTAAATTCACAAACCAACAGAAGTCATAAGATGTCAGTTACAATAATTTGGTATTGTATATACCTACATAATGATACACTTTCGTAATGTTAACGGCCTTAGTAACTCAGACAGATATCTTCAAGTAATGGTGCCTATTTAGATAAATTATATCTATAATTATTATCCAACTGCCTGCCCTATTAGTTTATCTATATGCCTTTCTGCGGTTCCATTAGCCGAGTTTCAGATAAAATTGCCATTTGGAAATTTCCTAACCGTGTACGGAATTCTGTGTATTTAATTAGTTTTTAATTTAACTATATAAACGGACAACCATCATTCAGTTTTTATCACAACCGGTTCACGAAGAGTAAAATTTGGTTCGGCCGCACCGCCTCCACGCCAGCGCCATATTTAAATTTCAAATATCGAATATTGTTTTCGTTTCCCTCGCCGGCCGGCATCTGAAACCAGTTTTTTATTGCCACTATGCCAGTAACATTTGGACCGATATGAAACACTTTATCGGGGTGTAATCATTGTACGTTCATTATTTAAAATAATACGCTCGATCGATCCTGTGTCTGCAAAAAATTATAAAGGACAAACCTAACAAAGAGTTAGGTCGTGCAGGTCGCGGCGGGCGTTGCACGAATGTAAAAAATAACGCAAAATCATTGCCAATGTAAAAACACAAAGTCCGTGACTCATATATTTTAACTTTACGGTACGACTAATAAAGGAAATTTGTCTGACACTAACAAGTAGTCAGCCGTTTGGAATATAATGATTAGTTGTCATTTGTCACTTTACATGTTTCGTGTGGTGACCGAGCATCGAATGTGACACTGAGGCCATTAGCGTCTGATAAAAAAAAAATTGTGTAATTTACACCTGTATGTATTATTTCAGCCTATGTGACTTTACAAATTCTGTTCTTTGTTTTACGACCTTGAAAATTGATTAATGTTACTATTATATATACGTACTTTGTATTACTATATGCATTACAAAGGAATGTTAAGTCGTTAGCAATGTAAATAATGTGATTGCTCAATACAATAAGTGTTAGCAAAAAGTGTAGCATGCAAAAAGCAGGGCCGTCAAGTATCGACTAGGATAAGTAGTCGCAAGTTGACCGTGGCAAGGTCGCACGGATTTTGAACTTGGAACAAAAAATATTCCACATTTGAATGTTGCATTCGGTGCGGTTGATTGATGGGATTCATTTCTTTTCACGGCACGCGATTGATTCGCTTTGTTTTTTTTTTGTGTGTGGCTAATGTTGCCATTCAAACTGCATATTCGTTAAACCTTTTGAAAATTAAATATTATTCAATTGTTTTTTTGTTTTCAACTTGTAGCCAAGTACATTTGCATTTGGGTGTAACGACACTTGCATTGAGTGTTATTTTTAAGAATATTGTATAACTACCTACAAGTCATAAAATTAACTGGTCATACATATGGCAATGAACTGCCTTTGCCGGCTACCAGATAAAAAAGACAATATTAAGTTTTAAAGAAATATATATGTATGTAAAGAAATTGTAGTTTAATGACGCCCCCGATATCCGTTATGCATATCGGCCTTATACGGGCCCTAGAAGAGTGTCGGCCGTCTCATTGTCTTTCTATCCGTCATGAGTGAGTCACGCCATTGTTGGTTTACACAATAGATGTCTTTGTGCATTGTACCTCAGGGACCCTGATGTTACGTATTTTGTAATAATTAGTCGACTTCTATTTGACTTACAAATCATTATTACTCATCGCCTACTTTCTTATTTTTATAGCCTTGAAATATTGATCAATCACAAAAAATATATGTAATACGAAATGCAATCTCACATGGCACGCGTTTAAGGGTTCGCTTTGGTGCTTGAGCGCAAAAAAAATTAATACTATAGGGGTTCCGTCCAGTATAATAGATATGCGAAAACTCAATTGCCGCTAACAATAAAATCCAATGAACACAGTTTGTATATCTGTCAAAGGAATTTGACCTCAATGCGTAACGGAACACGAAACATTTTTTTAGAGATGAGATTACTCTCAATTCATCCCCTTTCGAGTAGACAACTTGTAGGCGGGAAAAGTGGTCGTTCTTTCAGATATGTCAAAACAAATTAGTGGTATACGTGTACGTATGTATACGGCCACTATTTTTATCTCTCTCCCATCTGTTATGTGTAAAAAGGACGGCAAATGTATTGAATATAATTTATCACCAGTTTTCCCCTTTTGGCGTTTATCGATGTGTGGGCAATGAATAAGGAGTTTTAAGTTGTTTTATTTCATTTTATACTTTTGAATTATTGCGTGCCTTTTTTTTTAAATTACGTGCGAATGAAACGATACGTAATAAACTAAATTGGATATTCCCGTTCAAGTTAAAGAAAATTGTTTTCTAGAACAGTAAATTTGTTGTTTGTTTTTTTTTTATCGTAACAATAAAATAGTTACATAAATTGGTTTAAATCTTCAACGCGATGTAACTTCCACCACAAATCAAACCGTCACGCACCCCAAAAAGGCAAACGGAACAAGTTCTATAAATCCAATAAACTCGTAATAGGTAGTTATCTTGTGCAATTACATCGATAATATACTTTCGAAATTGTAAAATTGAAGATAATAATTACTTTCAACTGCAATAATGCTATTTAGAAATTAATTTTCCTTGCGGTTTTACGATATATGAATATTACTAGGTACCTATATGAAGTCGCGCATATAAATTTTGAGATCTGCCTATAGATATTAAAATAACCGGATCCTTATACGTTTGCGAATATGAAATTATTTCGGATTTTCCAATAGTTTCATATAGTTTCAATTACAGGATATTGAATTTTTACGGCATTGTAGAAAGGAACAAAATTTTCTAAATAAATCTAATCATCATTCTCCTACTCTTATCCCAATTACTTGGGTCGATACAATATGTACTCTTCTTTCATAGTATATATTGTAAAAATTATTGGCAATAGTTTTATGAACGGCCGCGTGCCAGACGTCAACCCTCCTTGAGAATGTAATTGTTGACCAAACGGCATCAGGTATAGAGTTGGCTTAGATCGTTATAAGGCTCTTACTCGTCTTTTACGACATCCACGAGCAAAGTAAGGGTTGGTAGTATTCGTAGCCGCTACCACACAGCTATGGAGCAGTCTTTGTTCTATATAGATAGTTATATCGATTCAAAATAAATCGAATCGATATACCTATATAAGACAAAACCTCCTCCATAACGGTTAAATCGATATCCATTATTTATATGTTAGAATGTTCAGAATATTTAAAGGTACCGATTCTAGGTATCTGTATATTCATGAACAGCCAGGCCAGACCAGAGCAGCATCCTATTCTCGCCCAGAATATTTTTATAGATCTTTAAACATCCTTGGTTGGTCATGTACTGAAGGAAGGTGGAGTCAAGAGTCTCCAAAACCGGCGAGCGTGTATGAAGAGAATTATGAATGTTGAGGAAGCGAGTGAAGTATGCAAGGATAGAGTTCTCTGGCACTCTGTTCTCTCTGCCTACCCTGCAAGGGATATGGCGTGATGATAGGGTACGTATGTATTTATGTTTAAACATCCTACTCGTAATTTCCATGCATGATGCATTTTTTTTCCTTCACACTTATTGGTATTAAGTAATATAATTAACTGTTCAAATCTATTTTAAAATCCAGACATCTATTATGAGTGCCATTCGTCTCACTATTGTGCTAAATAAGTGAAATAAGTAATTAATATTCATAAAAGGGTTCTACGCGTGAATGTGAACAAAACCAAAATAATGGTCTTTGAAAGAGATGAAGCCAGAACAGATGTAAGAGTAACAATAGGTAATGATGTACTAGAGCAAGTGGATGAATTTGTATATCTTGGATGTGGATTTAGCCGAGATGGAAGGTACACCACTGATATAGAGCGTAGAGTGAATGCGGGAAATAGAGTGAACGGAGCGTTGGGGCAACTTCTCGGTAGCCACCACCTCAGCCAGAAGGCACGTGTAGCAATACATAACGCAGCTTATCCCAACATTACTATATGGAAGCGAGAATTGGGTATGCAGAAAAGAGTATGAAAGTAAAATTAATGTGGTCGAAATGCGATCTCTGCGGAAAATCTGTGGAGTAAGGCCGACCGACCGCATTCGTAACAACGACGTAAGAGAGCGAGTAGGTATGAAAGAGAGTATTGGTGTAAAGATGCGAAAGGGAATGCTCCGATGGTTCGGACATGTGGAAAGAATGCCGAACGAACGTCTTGTTAAGAAGATATACAATGCGAAAGTGGAAGGATGTAGGTACCGGGGGAGACCGAGACTAACTTACCTAGACCAGATCGGTCATGTACTGAAGGAAGGTGGAGTCAAGAGTCTCCGAAACCGGCGAGCGTGTATGAAGAGAATTATGAATGTTGAGGAAGCGAGTGAAGTATGCAAAGATAGAGTTCTCTGGCACTCTATTCTCTCTGCCTACTATATATAGGATATGGCGTGATGATATGTATGTATGTAATATTCATAAAAATGTTTCATATGTAAAACTACTCTTGAAACAAATCTAGCACATTTTTATTTTCAATAATCCTAAAACAATATATATTTAATATTTGCTGTGTGGTAGTGGCTACGAATAATACCAACCCTTACTTTGCTTGTGGATGTCCTAAAAGACGACTATGAGTTTTATATCGACCTGGGCCAACAATCTGATGACTTTTGGTCAACAATTACATTCCCAAAGTGGATTGACGTGAGATAGGCGGCCGGTAATAAAACCATTGCCAATAACTTTTGCAGTATATACAAAATATATTTTTTCATCGACCCCAAGTAATCGGGTTAATATTAAATATTTTTTAAATTCTATAAATTAATAAAAAAAATAAAAGAAATAAAATAAAACTAAATTGCTAGCGCGTAATTCAAATAACAAATGATGAGTAGAGTGGGTGGCGACGTTCGATGATGGGGTAAAAATTACCCCCGAGGGCTAAACACCCTATGTAGTGATGTGTGTTTATGTGTGGAGGAGGGTATGATAATGGCGTATTTCCTGACTACCCCACGCTTAAACTAATGTGAAATTTTGCATTGCGCGCACTCGAAAAACTTTGGTTTTGTATAAACAAAATATTTGTAGTATCGAAATATTTATTAATATTATATTATGCCTGGTATAAAATAAAATCGTTTCTCAGAGTCTGTACGATTAGACCTTTTAAACTACTGTACGGCTTTTAATGCTATTTTCGACAATAGATAGAGTGACATTAGAGGAAGGTTTTATATGTATAATACATGCATATTATAATACAAAAAAGCTGTGAATTTAAAAGAATTCTAATGCGATGATGTAAAAAACATATATTTGTGCGCTTATATTGCAAATGTCGGTTAAACCTTACGAGGTGGATCAAAATAATGTACTATGAAATTGTAGACCTTAAAAATAACAACAAAAATATTACGATGATATATGTCTACCTTCTAAGAATAATCCGTAGTAACCAGGTTTATCTTTCTCATATCAAATAATTGGTTATTTACGCAACTATTTTAAATAATACAGTATTATTTATTGTGCAATTAAATACATTAGGCACGTTCTGTATTTAGTATAGATCAAAGTGTTCGTTTATAGCATGTCTACCATTAAAATAAATATCTAAAAAGGTATCAGAGATTTAAAACCCGGGAGTCAGAGCGACCGAAGCCAAAGCGAACACGATTCGCTAGTAGGTACATATAGTAAAGAAAAATTTGTTTGTTTAAATATGTTACTTGGATCCCAAAAAAATCTTTGAATCTCAATTTATCGATAAAGATTTTAGGTTATAATAAATTACATTACCAACACCGATTGATTATCACGCAATTTACTGTGTAAATCCACAAATAGTGGTACATACATACATACATATCATCACGCCATGTCCTTTGCAGGGTAGGCAGAGAGAACATAGTGCCAGAAAACTCTATCCTTGCATACTTCACTCGCTTCCTCAACATTCATAATTCTCATCATACACGCTCGCCGGTTTCGGAGACTCTTGACTCCACCTACAAATAGTGGTTGTGTGTAATCTGTGTTCATCATTATCTCAGCTCAGCTCATATATATCCCACTGTTGGGCTCGAGCCTCCTCCATAATGGGAGGATACCATGCTGGTCAGATGTGTTGATATAGGGCTTGTTTAGAGTTTTGCTTCTCTTGCATAGATGTTATATGCGTTTTATATACCTAAGTCGTCTCTTACGATCACCTATGGGTAAGATGTGTGTGGTGAATTGTATTCTTACTCCGTCACCACACCGATATTTGTGTTCGTTAATTATATATTTGTAAAGAACCCCGAGATGCAAGGATGAATTATTCCCTTAATTTAAGGTGTTGTCTTAGTAAAAAAAGCGTGGTAGAAAAATTCTCAGGCGGTTGGTCACCCTTAAATCAATCAGTGTTGCATAATAAATTAAATCATAATTTTTAATATAACTGAATATAATAATTATAATCATTTATAAAAATATATATAATTCACAGTTGAACAGTATGCATATTATTAAAATCATCATTCGGTTACATTTTTATTGGTAGCCATAAAAGTAACATATTACTTACAAAATGGTCGTTAAAACGCATCCATTAAACGCCTCACTGAAATAACCCGAGAATGACTGTTTGAATTTTGGCGGATGAGTGCATTTAACGTTTTCGTTTTATACTTCATATATATAGATTACGTTTTTATGTTTATTTGTTTTTGTATTCGTGATCACTTCTTTTATCTACCTGTGTCAACATCTGATTACATTTCTAAGGAGGTTTTACGTCAGGCAGGTGGCCAGTGATTATTACTGGCCGCCTGCCATTGCCAAAATATTTGCAATAATTGCCATAGGAGGAAAGTACATATAGCGTCCACCACAACTGATTGAGATAAGAATAGAACAATGATGATGTGTAATCTCTATCGCACAGCAACTGTAAAAAAAAATGTTCAATATTTATTTGTAAAAAAAAAATAAGTTAGAAATTCTGGTTGCTTTCCATTTAGTTAACACAGAGGGACCCTGCGGTACATTGTAAAACACTGCCAAAAACTGTGTAAAAGTTTAAATGAAACAGCTAGTTGTCTCAAAATAACACTGGAGTGCAATATTGCAAAATTCTGGGCGTCGTATACCTAAATGCAAGTTCCTTGACAAAGTCTTGGCTCAATAATTTATAAAAATAACCACATTATCAGGGCTCACTTCAATAATGCAATATTTACATTCTACATTTTTATTAAATTTTAATTAGCAGTAAGAGACAAGCTCAATTTAATAATCTGAAATAATACTACTAGAATATGCCGTAAATAAATTGCGAGGTTAAGTAATGATACCTAATTGACGCAAAGTAGTACCTATATATTTAAAGTACTCTATGAAAGTAGGTAAGCATCTGTCAAACACCACTTTTTCGAGTGTCGAACAGTGTACGGCTGTGTTCAACAGTGTCGTTGATGGAAAGCGCTTTATCGAACACTGTGTCACTTTTTGTATTAAATGGAAAGCACACTCTATATATATACTGGATGTATTTTGTGTATAAATCCAGAGTATGGCTGTACAAATATAATGTCCCAGTGCTTTTATGGTACATCGTATAGAAAGGAAACATGGAATCTATGAATTATTGAAATCCGCGTCATAACTGGATATTTTTTATAAAATCAATATACATATCATTTCTTTAAATAACTGAATCAATAGAAATTTATTATTACTCGTATGAATTTAAAAGGAAGAAACAAAAACAGTTAAATGTGAATTTACCCATAAATAAACTATGTACCCTCGTCAGCGTTATAGGGTTAAAAGCGCTTGTGGTTTACTCATTAAAATTATTTAACAAAACAACTGGTAGTCTGCAAATAAAATTTAATTTTGGAACGTCTTTTTAAAATTCGAACTTAATCAAAATTGAATTGTTAATGACGCTCATTTTACAAAATTGTTTATTATATTTTTGTAAAAAGCATTTTTACGTGACTCGGAACGTAAAAAGTAATAATAATATTATCTAAAAGTATTAATACTATTTCGTGCAAATATTTTTATATAGTAACTACAATTATCTATTCACTATGCCTGGTTACTTGCATTACACGTTTTGAATTATTTATTTGCCTTCATATCAATTTAGATGCGACAATGGCCCGTTGCTTCGCTCGTCTATGTTGGCAACACTGTCGTTCCGTTCTATGCTTACACCAGATTAGTAAGAACCGTTCACAGTCACACATTAGTAACGCGCGTTAGACGACGTATAGAGATCAAATTAAAATGGTCTATGTGTACGCAACGGGCGTCAAACGCATATTTATTGGACATTCGCAGCGGTGCGTCAGGCGAAGATACGGAGTTAAACTGCCAACTGACACGCGAACATTAAGTGCTTTGTATCGAGTTTCGCCGGATTCCGTTCGCTACTTGAGTTATACATTGCGTTGTCGTGTGTAGGGGCACTTATATGCGTCGCGTGGACTTACAATTGAGCCGTTCTTACATATTTAGTCGACATTAATTTCGCCGAATCGGATTAAAAACCGATAAAACGTAACTTTCACGTAGACATTTACGTGGCTAGTGTGTTTTTTTTTGTTTTGTGCGACCACTACAGAGGTAATCGGTGAGATTGTTTATTGATAATTTCCTATTTTTTAATATAAAGTGTTAATAAATTGATAAATATATATAGCTATTTATGAAAACGTATAATAATCTTAATGATATTTATTCACGAATAAAAATTGTTAAATGACCTTATTATATACGGCACAAACGAAAAAAAGAAACACTTTCGCTTTATTATAAATCGCTTGATTTAAATTTACGCGATAGAACTGTAATAAGTTATAATCGTAATATAATTATTAATTATATTTTGATTATCTTCAACTAGACTCCTATATTGCTTAAAAATTATATATAAAAATATTAAATTAAATTATTTTTTAAGTTTACGCGATTATTACACGTAATCATGAACGTCGAAAAATATTCGAAACTTTAGACAAGTAATATTCAAATACAAACACGACAAAACTCTTAAAAATAGTTTCATTTCAAATAATATAAATATTATATAATATAATAATCTAAGAATATCTTGACAGCTATCAATATGCAAAGAAAAACATTCACAATCTTACGATTAGATAAATTATATCTACAGATATAAATAATATTGATATTGAAAAAGTATAAAAAAAGTTAATCATAAAATGTCTATATGATTTAATAGTTACGTCTTTAAAACTATTGACCTATGAATACATCTATGTATTTGAATTTTATGTCCTTATTTACGCCTATAACCACGAGCTTATCTTACCACTTACCATCAAACGAGTCAGGATACTACATGGTGTAATAATAGGTTTCAAATTTTCAGAATATATTTGCAGTTTGCCTTCAATCATTATTATCTCAGGTCTTACCTACCTCTAACTGCTGGGTTCCATCGTCCTCAGTGGAAGGAAAATTGACCCACTATACCTCTCGTTAGACGGGTTTAGTACGTGGTACCATTGTGAGTTTTCCTTTTTTCGCAGTGATTTTATCTGTTTTTTAGAAGCGAAACTGGAAAGAAAAGGCTGGTCACCATTGTATTATTACTCCATCACCACACACATAGAAACGGTTGTGGTGTAAACCAAATTTTTATAAAATAACAAAGTATAGAACATTTTGATAAAATAACAATAAAAGAAAATATGCCTGGTCTCGGATACCCAATAGTTATGGATGGAAAAATTTAATTTTTGCTATAAATTAACGAAAATAATATATTAATATAGTATTTATTTTATTAATATATACATGTTGATCTACATATTATTATACCTAGAAATTCGGTGTAAAAATTTAAAAATTTTAACTTTGGCAACACAAAACACAATCCTTGATAACATAGCTGAAAGAAACATAAAGGTGTTGGCAAAGAAAATCCCTCTCATTTTAAGGATTTGCAGTTGAAATTAGTTCGCAAATCTCTGGATTTAGGCTACCACCCCTGTTGCGGATGTTGATGGAACATACAGATAAATAACCTTGGATTTGTCCCGACTTATTGTTTTCCTTTTTATTGCTGTGTGAATTTTATTTTAGTATGACAGGGAAGTTAATCGCAGAATGATGGTAATATTGTGGCAATTGCTAAAAGATAAATAATGGGCGACTATAAAAACAAAGCTTAAAATTTTTATTATTTTAAATATTATTAATAATATTTATTCAGTTAAATTGTAATTTTTGCTGTTAGCGTGATATATTACACATATGAAATAAAACTATTTATACAGTTTTTATCGCATTTGCACTTCCGTGAATCAAGTACGGGGAGTCCACGAGTAACCATCTACACTCAAAAGTGTTTGAAACGTCAATAAAGTAAAAATCAAATAACGCAATGATTTTTGATCTTTCCGCAAGTATTTGAAATAAAACTATTTTACAGATTTTTAATTTCCCAACATTTCTAATACCTACTACCGCGTCGTAACGAGAGGACACTTCACAGCGTTCAGTCCTCCCGTGACCATGAACTCTGTAAAGTGTTCAAAACATCGGACAATTAAAAATCATATACAAACACGATAAATTCTTAAAAATATTGTTTTATTTTACTATTACTTCGTTATAATTAAATTTAATAAAAAAATTCTTAGTCACAGTACGCAACATTCTCAATTGGTTCCTCTGCAACACTAAATTAGCCGGTTAAAATTACCTCTTAGTATTAAGTCCGCATATGTACATAATACATACATACATATCATCACACCATATCCCTTGCAGGGTAGGCAGAGAGAATAGAGTGCCAGAGAACTCTATCCTTGCATACTTCACTCGCTTCCTCAACATTCATAATTCTCTTCATACACGCTCGCCGGTTTCGGAGACTCTTGCCTCCACCTTCCTTCAGTACATAACCAATCTGGTCTAGGTAGGTTAGTCTCGGTCTACCCCGGTACCTACATCCTTCCATTTTCATATTGTATATCTTCTTAACCAGACGTTCGTTCGGCATTCTTTCCACATGTCCGAACCATCGGAGCATTCTCTTTCGCATCTTTACACCAATACTCTCTTTCATACCTATTCGCTCTCTTACGTCGTCGTTACGAATGCGATCGGTCAGCCTAACTCCACATAATAATAATAATAAAATATGTACGTATTTTTTACATAAACCCGTAATAAATAATTAAATTTTATGAATTAATTTAGGATACAATCTAAAATTGACGAACATGAGTCACAAGGAGTATATGTCAAAAATGACTTGATTATCAAACTTGATACGATCTTCAAATTATACGATTTAATCATTTTACAGGTGGTCGAAATTTGCTAACTTGTCAGATTAAAAATATTTTTGCAAATGTAATATTCACACTTCCAAGACTTTAGATAACAGCGTGAATAAAAAGTTTTCTTTGTATTTAGCAAGTCAACCATGGTTTAGTTAAACATTAAAATTAACACTAATATGCAAACATTTAAACTGTCTGTCTGTTTAATTGTTAGATGTAACAACATTTTTTTTTTGTTTTACACAATGACTGTTGTTTGTATTTTGCTAAATGTTTGTTTCTATAGATTTTAAACCGAACATATTCAAAGCCGGTATTAACTGGTTAATGTTTCTGTAAATATAATGGAATTATACCAAAACAAGTTTTAAATTTGCTTAAAGAAGTTATTTAAGTAAAAATAATATTTTTTTGTTGTAGTTAAAATAACAGTTGAACGCATGCGATAGTATATATCGAATCGACGCTAGAAAGCATAAACCCACAGAATAAAATAAATGTGAGATAAAAAAAAAGAGTAATAATACATATTAAACAGTGAATTAACAAATACGAAAGTAATAAATTTTTAATTAAATAGGTTCCTTTTATGCTTCTAGCATAATGTTGTATATAATTTAAAAAAAAAATGTCTGTACTCTGCGGATAATCTTAAAAACGGTTGGACCAATTTTTACAGGACTTTTCACTGGCAGATGACTGATGTTTCGTAATAATCATGTTTTTACGCATAAATTTAAACATCACGAAGTTACGAACATATCTAATTCAAAAAGGAAAATAATAACTATTCGTATTACCTTTCCAACGATAAAAACCATCAAAATCTGTTTCGAATATATTTTAAAAAAAATATATGAATACATAACTATATTGTAAGCGAAACCGCGAGCAAAGGTTTAGTAATTTGTAAAAGCATTAGTTCTTAAGCATTACTACTGCCTTGGATAGCAATTTCAAAATTCTACTCAGTAATGTTTTAGATGCATTTTTTGAGCTAAGCTTTATTATCTTTTATATTAAGACATATACTAACAACGTATTTATTCTTACAGTACATAAATAAATATATCTGTTCATAGAGTAAAACTCTTTAAGCATTGAAATACCTAATAAATAGGGCGTAGTTTTAATAATAATCTTGATATTCATACATTCGAACATACCGAAAATTCTCTCACGATATCATTACATAAAATCTACATAACAAAAAAAAATATTATTACAAATTCTTGTATAAATTGACCTTGAGTGATTCAAAGAATCCCATAAATCAGACTAACAGGAACGATAATCTTCCGGGTTCCCAGGACCTATAAAAAGTTACAAAATAACCTTCAAAAAATGCAAATTGCCGTCTTCCCACGGGCGAATAATTTGCATACGCAAAGGGTTGAAATATTCCTAAAAGTGGGTTAAGCTTAAAATATGCAAATCTGTAAATGCCTTAAGTAATTATGCGAGCTTTGACAGCTGTTGGGTTATTTTTTTTTTATATACAAACGTTTATTATTATAGCTTCCGAATCAGGTGGGCTTTTGAAAATCAAGATAAGGAAACTGTGAATTTTATTTATACTTAGTTTCGCCACCGATATTTTAGTATTAATAATTGAATTTATACAATTCACTACCCCAACACCCCTATCTTGCTCGTGGGTGATCGTATGAAACGACTAAAGGATATAAAACGCATATAAGATCTATGCAAGAGAAGGAAATCTCGAAACAAAACCCTATAACAACACGCCTCACCAGCGTGGTATAGTAGGTCAATTCCAAGTAGTGGAGTACCTAGGCTCGAGCCCAACAGTGGGACATGCTAAGATGATGATGCGACCTGAGATAATGATGATGATGAATCGAATTTGACTACTTCTTTTAACGTTAATGTTATTTATTGCAAATATAGCTTAGTAATCTAAGTAGTGAGTGATATGCCTTCACTTCCCATGTGGAATAATCCTTCTGCGGATCACAAATAAATGTTCTGAGTCTGGCATAATTTCAATGCTAGCTGCTTTTTATTTTGTCTTTAATCTTAGAATTTATAACACAGATGGATGGAAACCCACAACTGAAACCTATCGCTATTAAGAGTTGGATGAAGTTAAGAGCTACTTAGTACAACATTCGTGAGAGGACTCAAGGTTAGTAATATATGGCCACCAAAGACAAAGATCGGGTACCGGTGGCCCGCTCGCACGGCGAAGAGAGGAGTTGCACGGTGGGTCTATGGGGTCACGCGCCGGCTCTTCCGTCACCCCGGACCAATTTGGCGGGGCGAGACGCTTCCATAGTCCACTGTAAAAAAAGAAGAAAAGGTTAGTAATATAATAATACTATAATTACTAACCCACCATCAACATTATCAAATTCAATTGTAAATTATTTTTATTATAATATATTGCCTCAAGACGGAAGAAAGAATAAAAGAAGACTGAAAAGAAGCAAGAACTTAGAAGATATCTTCGTGCTGGTGATTGCCACTAGCGAGGTATAGAGTTCCTACGTGTGATATAGCTGTAGGAACTTCATACCGTGCTCTTGGGTTCGCCTATCTTCTACATAATACAAAAAGAAAGAAAAAGAAAATTGAAAATTATTTATTTTAATACTACACATATTGTAATTAAATATAGGTCTCATAGAACGCTACAAGGCTTGGTGCTGTCTGCGTCTAATGACACCCAACCTTTAGATTTAAAATTAAATATAGTAATTATATGTAGATATATGAAATCTGCTGTGTGGTAGCGGCTACGAATACTACCAACCCTTACTCTACTCGTGGATGTCCTGGGCCAACTCCATCTGATGCCGTTTGGTCAATAATTACATTTCCAAGCAGGGTTAATGTATTGCCAATATAATTTTTGCAATACATGTACCTATATGACGGAATATAAATTGCATCGACCCCAAGTAATAATTGAAATAAGAGCAGGAGAATGATGCTATTTTTAATAAGAGGGATTTCATAAATAATCACTTTTTTTTTTTTTGGTAGGCTATGGCCCAGTCACACGTCGCCCGCACCGTCCGGGGCGACGAAAGGGGGGCCCGTGGCCCCATAACCCACCGTATTCCCTCCCCATCGCCATTGGGCCGGCCACTGGTACCGCTTCCTTGCCTTCCGTGGCCAACCCGATAAATATTCACATTCCAATTGGATTGGATTTTCATTATTTCAATCGATGGCGATTACTAGTAGCTATATATGAAAGTGTAGCTTACGTGTGACATATTTTTTTATTGATTCGATATTATTATTTAAAAGATTAAAATTGTATTTTTGTTACAGAAATTACTTATAAATAGTGATATGAATATGTACTTTAGAATTTAACATATTTTTGTTGACCTCAATCTAATTCTATACACTCTATGAATATACAGCAGTGTTTAAAAACTTTTAATTTACTTTAAATATATGCAAACAAAATTAATGTTTTTCATATAAAAGAGGATGTTTGTATATTATATGACATCGCTAAACTCAGAAACTATTTAACCGTTCGTTATGAAAATTTGGTATGTATATGTATATTTTCACGTAGGTTTATATGCTATCCCTATTGTTGTAACCAGTCACCAGACAGCGCTGCGGTTCTAAAAATAAAACAACGGGGGCTGGGTTTGTTATTTTTAAATATATTTTTTTTTTGTTTTAATATATATCTTATTGTCACCATCATCTCAGCTCATATATGTTGTCCCTCTGTTGGGCTCGATCCTTCTCCTGAAATTGTCCTTTTACACCACGCTGATCAGATGTGTTGGTATCTTATATTTATTAAGATCACCCACGGGTAAGATAGGGCTGGTGAATTGTATTCTTTCTTCGCCACCCGGTTAAATAATAATAATTTATTGTTCTTTTCATAATTAAAATGTTTTCAATTGTTTATATTATAATTAGTTCAACTAACTGAAGACTGCTCTGTATAAATTAAAAAAAAAAAAATTAAACGTAGAATTCCTTGATATTGTTTGCAGCGCCACCTACCAGGTAATAACGTATTGTATTCGTGGTCGAAAATCATTTCCTTATTGGCATTCTAATAAAATCAGCTTGGGGCATATCAGTTGGATAGTTTTAGTGTTTAATAGACGTGGAATCATTTTTTGTGTTTTGTTATATAAAGAAAGCTAGTCACAAACAAAGCCTTTTGTCAGTAATAGATATTTTAGATCTCGATTTTTTTGTGAATCGGTTCTTAGGATTCCGATTCGAATCGATTCCTAAATCAATATTTTTAGAGAGAATCGCCATCAACACAGTGTGACGCATATGAGCTGAGATTATGATGATTATAAACTAAAAATTTGATCTATTACTGCAGAGTAATGCCTACTTGCTGTGAGAATGTTGAATAATTAGGACATTTGCCGTGCGTTCAGCCGCTTCTGCCATACCTACTGTTGTAATCAATGTCAATGCTCACATATGTATAGACCCCATAAGCTCTGCCATATCCGTGGTGGTGTACTGTTGCGCTTCACGTATCAGTCATCATCATCATTTCAGCATATCGCCGTCCACTGCAGGATGTAGGCCTCCCTCATATTACTGTTTTTTTTTCTTTTCTTTTCGAATTAAATTTGTAACGGGTCCCAAGACAATTAAAAGCGTTTCCCGGGACTTCCCAAGTGTCAAACCTCAGTGTCTTATACGTAGACTATAGTGGATCCTGGCTTACAGGAGTAACAGAGGTGGGGTTAGTTTTATAAAAAAAAATACAACGATTTCAAGTTCAACGATTTAGTACAACAACGAATACACTAACCACGAAGAAAGACAGGAAACATAACATTTTTTTTTTTTTTTGTTAACGCAGTGGTTCAAGAATGCTATTTGCGCACTAACCCCCGCCTGTCGGAAAAACAGACGAGGAGTGTGGGACTCGCTAGCCCCGTGGCTAGAATACCCACTAAACTCTTTCCACTGCGATCGCTGTTAGCCGAGAGGGCTTTGACAGCTTAACCGGACTATGGGTGAGGGCTGAGGGCTCTCAACCCGGTATAACTTTTAAGCGACTACGCCCGAGGGCTCTCCCTGTGGAGAACGGACCTCGGCTCGGGGCGTCGCTGGTGGCAAAGTAGGTGTGCCCACGTTTGGAATATTGATTTTTACGCGTCGCGTCTTCCTTCCCCGGCGGCGGAGGCGAAGGCGCGAGTAACTATGTGTTATGGCCGCGCGGGCCGTGTTGGCTCTTTCTTGAGCGATTGTGATTTCATCGTCAATGTCGGTCAGTGCGTGTCGAGGACGTCGGATAGCGGATATTTTTAATGGGGTGTAGTTAGCCGCCTCAACCACTGGTTGGTTGGGGTGAATCATGGCAGAGTCAATGAACCTCTGGTAGCACCGCTTCATGTATTGCCTGATGGTCGGCAATTCTAGGTCAACGTGAAGGTCGACATTTCGAATGAACCACGGTGCCCCCGTGGCTCGTCGCATAAACCGGTTTTGTAGTGATTGTAACCTGCGGATCCTTGGTGGATTAACGTGTGCGAACACTACGCTGGCATAGGTCATGATAGGCCGTATGCAGGCAGTGTATAATCTGACCTTGTTCTTCAAGGATAGTTTTGATTTGGCGTTTAGTAAACAATGAAGACGGCCCATCACAAAGGCGGCGCGCGCGCCTACCTGCCTTATGTGTGGTATGAAAGTGAGTCGACTGTCAAGGGTCACTCCTAGATATTTGGCTTGCCTGCACCATGTGACAGGCTTATTGAATAAGGTAAGGGGAGGGATGTCATCCGGAGAGCAGATGCGGGCAGTTCGTTTAGTGAACATAACCGCTTGACTCTTCTCGGCATTTATTTCAATTCTCCATTTCCTATACCAATTGGCAAGGGCGGTGACCGCTTTCTGGAGTGTCTTAGCTACGGTTGTCGGGGAATAACCTGCACAGAAGAGTGCGGTATCATCGGCATAGAGTGCCGTGTGTACACGAGTGAATTTGGGTATATCGCTAGTGTATAGCGTGAAGAGGAACGGAGAGAGGACCGATCTCTGAGGGACACCCTTGATAGGGTGGGCGGTCGACAACGTCCCGTCCACCCTGTAGCGAAAGCTGCGATGACTTAGGTAGTCATGTATGACTAGAATTAAGTATTCTGGGACTTTGAAGCTATATAGTTTATAAATTAGGCCCTCATGCCAAACTTTGTCGAACGCCTTCGCTACGTCTAGGAATAGTACGCCAGCGTACCTGCCTCTAACGAACTGACTGCTGGTGTACTCGACTAATCTGTATACTTGTTGGACACAGCTGTGCTGTGGACGAAAGCCAAACTGCGCGTCGGGTATTAAGGCGTTAGCCTCAGCGAAGGTGCGTAGCCTACTGAGTACTATCCGTTCGTATAATTTGCCTATGCTGCTCAGTAGGCTGATAGGGCGATAACTATTAGGTTCGGTACGTTTTTTGCCGGGTTTGTGGATTCCGATTACCACGGCCTCTTTCCACTGTGAAGGAAAGATGTTATAAGTGAGGGCTGCGTTAAAAATACTACACAGTATTAATATTAGGTGGGCGGGGAATAGTTTGATGACTTTGTTATTTATTCCGTCCGAACCTGGGGCTTTCCTGGCTCCTAGACCCTTGATCAGTGACCCGACCTCGTCGGTGGACACTGCTGGAATAGGTTGATCGTGGTTTTCGTTTTCGTGCGATCGCGAAAGATTGATACGACGAACCACTTCGGTGTTGATGTGGTGGTGGTGTGCCGCGTCTTGGTCGTATAGTGTGCTCGGCGCACATTGAAGTTCTAGACTGTCGGCCAGACATTCCGACTTGTCGTCGTCCATGAATGCCGGCGGTTGGTTGGGTCGATTTAGGGGCGGGAGTGTGGACACTATATCCTTTTTGAGAGAGCGGGAAATCTGCCAGAAGGCTGTGTGCGAAGGCACTAGCTCTTCTAGTGTGGCGTCCCATTTGCTCTGTCTAAAATTGCTGATTTCGGACTTGACCTTCCTTTGGAGAGTCCGCAGGCGTTTGCGGTTGTCCTCCGTGGGATATCGGTCGTACGCGCGGGTCGCGACGTTCTTTTGTCGTAACAGTTCACGTACGTCGGCCGGCAGGGGCCCTCTACGATTTCTCGTATCGGGTACTCGCCGTGAGCAGCCGTTAATTAACGACTGCACGTGTTCTGTGAACGAATCGATCGCCTGGGAGGTATCTTCCTTGGACTTAATGTCTTTTGGAATTTGATCAAGGTGTACCGAAGTGGTCGTCTTTAGATTTCTCTTCAGTTGACCCCACTCGGTAATCACCCTTGTCGTTTCGTGGTTTCGGCCTGAGGGGCCTGGGGTGGGGGAGGCGAAATCCAAAGTCACCGGACGGTGCTCTGGATCTAATTTGTGATGTACTTCTACTAAACATAAACGTAAATTTATGTTTTTGAGTAGTACTATGTCTAAAATGTCTGGTTTGTTCGAGACGATGTAAGGGAAATGCGTCGGCTCTAATGGCGCTATGACGTCATAACCTAATCTGTCTGAGTATAGCTCCAGGTCCTTGCCCCTCTTGTTGGAACTGAGACAGTTCCATGAGGTATTCTTGGCGTTAAGGTCACCGCCAATGATGACGGCGCCGCCCAAGTCAAGCAAGGCCTTGAGATCGCTTTCTATGAGGTTATCTGTTCCCCTAGGGGTTAGATAAGCTGAAACTAGTATAATTGGCTGATGGCCAGTGAGGGCTAGACAGCATACAGATGCTTCAATGTGCGCCAGAGAGGGCGGATCCACAGGCGTTTCCATTCCTTCCCCATTACTACGTGACAGTAAGTGGGTGATGCCACATTATATTCGTTAACCATAACTACTACTGAAATATAAACCATATTTTTCTCTATAATAATATGGACGTGTGTGCATAATGACAGGAAATTAATATTCATATCGTGAATATGGAATACACAATATCAAATCAAACAGTTTCCTTTACAAATTATTAATAATTTTACATTTCATATATAATAATATAGTTATTAATTTTATATATTCTATAGTATGTATGTATATATATCATTATCCTGTTCTTATCCCGATTGCGGTCGACGTAAATATGTATTTTTAACATATTGCAAAAGTTACTGGCAATAGTTTTATGATAGGTCGCCTGCCTGATGTCAATTGTCAACCCTCCTTGGAAATGTATGGCATCAGGTGGAATTGGTCCAGGTCGATATAAAGCTCTTAGTCGTCTTTTACGACATCCATGAGCAAAGTAAGGGTTGGTGGTATTCGTAGCCGCTACCACACAGCTATGCTTATACATAGTAAGAAGGATAATGCTATTTTAATTAAAGCTAATCTAGTAAGACATTACAAATGTTCACCTGCGCCCCATAAAATTGACCCACAGTTTTTTGTTTGCCAAAAGAGGACTTAGTGAGTGGTATAATAGATTAACACGTTAACTGCCTTAGTCTATTATAACAAATCATAAAAAAATGCTTTGCATATTTTACTCCATATCGTGTTTTAAGCTTGAAAATACGCCCGACAAGCTACACAGAAATATTGAATTTAGGTATGTTTTGTCGGTCATATAGTCCGACAAAGCCTGAATGATACACTCATTACTCGGACATATAGCCCGACATGGCAGCTAACGTGTTAAGAAGACTGAAGCACAACAATTAGGCAATTGTGTGAATGAAAAGAAGAGTCAGAAATTTCTCAAAATGTATTTCATAATATTAATATACAAGATTTGCCAAGCCTGCCCAAGAGGTGGATTGAGGCATCACCGTCGGGCTGGCCACAGACATCAACGATTCGGTACCAGTAGTCGGCCTAATTGCAATCGAGAAGGAATACAGTGGGTTATGAGAACGCACGCCGACTTTTGGTCACCTCGGACGGAACAAACGCCATGTGTCCAAACCATTGCCTGGAAAAAAAAGGGTGGATAAAATTATAATTACAGTTCTTAATATAAGTAGCCTAGAGAGTGCTTTAAGTAAGAGGAGTAGCTCTTAATCACACATCCATTTTTACGACATCAACGGAAAAGTAAGGGGACATTCATTAATCACGTGATCTATTTTTTTACCATTTTTAAACCCCCCTCCCCCTTGGATCACAAACCTTCATAGTCTTAAACCTCACCACGTTGATACGTGGTGAGATTTAAGACTATGAGGGTTTAGGACTTCGTGATTTTTGTCAAACCCCTCCCCTCACCCCTTTCAAACCTCACGTGATTAATGGTCGGCCCCTAAGCGATAGTTATACATTGTATTAACCCGTCAACATGTAGGAAGATTTTTCCCTAATAGTAATGTGGGCAGACACATAAATAGCGTTATCAAAACAACATTGTAATATGTAGTTATTTTAGTGCTCTTATCATTAAACAAATGCATTTATCACTACTTTAGTACATTATAATTATCATAAATTCATATAATTATGAATTCAATTCATATATTACAACTTGTATATTACTGATATTACAAATTAAATAATAAATCATATTTTAAGATAATTTATTTAGGTATATTTATAGTATTATAATTTCTGATGTGTGGTAGCGACTATGAATACTGCCAATCCTTACTTTGCACGTGGACTATTTTTTTAGTTGATCTCGTCTTAGACTAATTATAGTCTCCTTCACTATGGTAATGTTTAACCACTAATAAAACACTTATCCGAATCATTCGTAAAATTAATAGAGGCTTTATTACATTTATAACTGTGACGGTTATAACGACATGCTAGCCGTTTAATATACGGTCTATAATCTAGAAATTCTTCAGATTTATTAATTAAATATTATTTTAAAAATATTTACTTATTTTTTACCATTATAGTTGAAAATAATCTTTAAAATGGCATAACAAGTATTTTAAATTGTACAGTATTATAGGAGTTATTTCATAATAACAAAATAATACGTATCCTAGCCTTTCGCTACAAGTGGTACTTGACCCAAGCTATAAGGCGATAGTTCTATAATCGTCACGCTTATACGTTTGTAAGAAATGCAAGCCCACTTGCCTGGTGAGTCTTTAAACCAATTCTTATGTATGTCACGAACAAATAACGGGTGGCGGGAAATGGGTCAGGAAATGATAATTTTATCCCGTCGCCACATGAGATATAATATAGACTGCTGACCAGACAGTTTGATATAAACTTTTACTTAAAGTTGCTTTCAAATCCTTATCTTTCTTTCTTTTCACCTTTTCATTCGATTGTCACGAGTAAAGAACAGAAGTAGATATCATGAGTGCAAAAGAAGGGAAATTCAAATTAGATTCTAATGTTAATAAAGCGTGGCTGACATGTTATCATTCGTCATTATCTCGCACTTATCCAAATTACTTGGGATCGACGCAATGTGCACTATTCATACATATTGCAAAAATTATTGGCAATAGTTTTATGACCGGCCACCTGCCTGACGTTAATTCTCCTTGGAAATGTAAATGTTGACTAAATGGCATCAGATGGAGTTGACCCAGATCGATATACAGCTTTTAGCCGTCATTTACGATATCCACTAGAAAAGTACGTATTAAAGTAAAAGTATTAGAGAATTATCCGAATCATGACGGAATAAGAATACAATGAAATTATTACTGATTTGAAATACAACTATCCCGTAACCGTGAACCCTGCAAAGTGTTCGAAAATTCGGGAAATAAATACAAACGCCAATAAACACGTAAAAATATTTTTATTTCAAATGTGTAATAATCGCTTTAACATTAGAAATCATTATGATTACTAATGTTTATGCGAGCATTACACAATTGAAATACAACTATATTCAAACGGTTTTATTTATCGTGTTTGTTATTTATTTGAGTTAAATTAAATAATTGTAATTTTGCTCCTTTACTTGTTTACAGATTGATCTGATATTTGGTACACAACTTTAGTTAATTATTATTTGTATTTGATCTACCAGGCCAGTGGGTGAGGAGAGTGATGTAATGAACCTGGGAATTGCCGAATTATTTCTTCATTAGCCTTTAGTCCATTATTTATATTATTATTATCTCTATTCAATAAAAAGGGATCAACTTAAAATGCATTTTTTACACGCTTTTTATTAGCTTGACCTGTATGTTTGTAACCGACTCCTTTGGACTTGATTTTGACCCACTTCGAAGGGTCAGATTTCATTTAAATTTAGTAGACTATCGAGGACCGATGACAATGCAATAATTTAATAAGATTACACCATTATCCTAATCAGTTATTGGAATAGTCAGGATTAAATTGATGAATTTAAGTTTCCAATTTCGAATTACGCGCCTTGAGGGCGCTACCGCCCAGAGCCCTCTAACAATAACAATGTCTCTCTATTTCATGACATTAAGCCACTGTGTGTTTTCTTGTTAGTTTCATATTAAATAGTTAATAAAACTCGAGCTACGTCGTACAATTCATCAGGTTAAGGGCCCAGAAAAGCTCAGAAAAAAAGACAGTGTGTGTGTGTGTGACATTACATATTGTAATGGTAAAATCAGTGATCAAAGACATTGAAGTGAACATTAAAAACGAAACGTAGTACCTGTAAAAGTTTTCTTATTAGGTCTTTGCGAAGCATTTAAGTATTTGACTTGAGATATCTATTTGAAAATGGCATTAAATAATACTCTCTCATTTATCGAAAACCTGTCTGGCCATACAAATTATGCAACCTGGCGTTTTGCAATTCATACTTACAACATGAAGAACTCTGGGATTGCATAGAAGACTTCTCAGAAAGTGTAGATAAGAAACGAGACGCTAAAGCTAAGACGAAGATAATACTCTCAGTCAATCCAACAAATTATGTGCACATTCAAATATCGTGTATTGCCAAAGAAATATAGGAGAAATTGACAGGAATTATCTGTGCAGTCCTCAGGACAAGTAAGCTTAGACACTTATATATTATAAAGATCATGACAAAAAGGTCCTGTTTAATAATGTTAAAACATGTAAACATGTTCTCGAATTAGCAACCTAGCAATCTGATATCTGTGAATCAGATTATTCAAAGTGGCCAGGTAAGATTTTGCAAAACTGCCTGTTATTATAAACAGTAAAAATCAGATAACAACAGCTAATTTATAATCAATAACATGTACCGGCTGAACATGGATACAAGTCATCCACTTACTGGCTATTTTTTCATCAAGAACGGGGCGGCTGTGGCTTGGTACAGTCAAAGACAACAAACTGTGGCTCTATCTACTACAGTGGCTGAATTTAAGGCAGCTTGTGCTGTTAAAAAGAGGCCATATGGATCAAACAGTTTTTAAGTATAAGAGGACTCTATCCTAATTTAGATAACCAAACTGCTACCAGTGTCATTAAAAATATTAATTTCCATAAGAAGTGTAAACATATTGAAATTAAATATACTTTATTAAAGAAAAGTATTATAAAAAGATAATTCTATTACAGTTTGTTGGTAGTGATTGACAATTTGCAGATATACTTACAAGAGCATTGTTTAAAGATCAATTTCAATATTTAAGGTCAAAGCTTGGAATGTTATCATATAACATAGTTTTCAACTGATTCAGTGCTTGTGTAAAGTCAAAAATTGAAATGGTATTATATAACTTACTTTTGTATTATTATAATATTTAAGATCTAAGCTTGGAATGTACATATGCAGTTACTAATGCAGGAATAATGTAAAACTCAGTTTTTTAATTGTTCATTTCTGAGTTATTGTCTAATTTAAAAGAAGTACTGGTTTTGGCCATCTTAGTACCGTTTGTGACTACTTCAAATTTTAATTGATTGTTAAATACAGTCAAAATTATATTTTCATATAATTACAAAACATTAACATTTATATAAATTCAAATTTATAAGTATTTGCACTTACTACATTTTTATGCAGTAGGTAAGTTTAATAGAAAATTGCCATATATGGCACTGCTGAGAGGCGAATGTTGCCATTGACATTCTGAGTTGGGCATCGAGCGTCCACAAGATTAAAAGCTGTACAGTTGATCATGCAGTCAATTATCTAGGCTCTCGACTGTTTGCAGCTGGACAAGCTTATCTAGCACTTAGTCATAGTCTTCCTAATCGAATCATTTCATCTAAAGCTTCTCTGTTACATAGCATTTGATGATATGCTTCGATTATCAAGTAACAAGACGACAATGTAAAATTATTTGAATGAATTTTAAAAATCGAGATTTCACTATTAATACAGCTGTACATATTTAATAATTTGGAAAATAATTACAGTTACCGATAATAGTTACGGAGTCATAGTAGATTAAAATAAATAAAATCGCGCTTCTATACTTAGCGGAACTAAAAAATAGAAAATAAATAATAGTTTAAAAAACTAAAAAAACACGCTTTTATATATAAACCAAACTAAAAAGTAGAAAATAACTTTTTAATAATTCAAGTTAAGGTAGAGTGATAAATAAAAGAAATTATTTTAATGTAAAAAAGCGTGAGGTGCTTTCTGAAAATATTTCGCTAATGTCGCTACTCCTAGTATCTAGTCATGTGAGGCAAGTGTGCGGTATGGTAAGTGTACGCAAATCCATGTATTTCAGTCCAAAGCTAATGGGATTGCGCACAAATACCCACAGCGCCAAAGGGGTCAGCCGACGAATCCAAACTCGGCTGGGCAGTGTTCGGGAAACTTAGGAGGATCTTCTCGTCCAACATACCTCAGTGTCTGAAAACACAGGTCTACGACCAGTGTGTGTTACCAGTGATGACTTACGGTACGGAAACGTGGTCCCTAAATGTAGGTCTCATAACCAAGCTCAAACTCGCTCAGCGTGCTATGGAGCGAGCTATGCTCGGGATTTCTCTGCGTGATAGAATCCGTAATACGGAAATCCGCAGAAGAACGGATGTAACCGACATAGCACGAAGAATTAGCATGCTGAAGTGGCAATGGGCAGGCCACATCGCTCGAAGAACCGACAACCGCTGGATAAAAAAGGTTCTAGAGTGGCGACCACGTACCGGACGACGCAGTGTAGGACGCCCCCCCACTAGGTGGACAGACGACCTGGTGAAAGTTGCTGGGCGTCGATGGATGCAGACGGCACAGGACCGCACTCTGTGGCGTACCATGAGGGAGGCCTCCGTCCAGCAGTGGACGGCGATGGGCTAAAATGATGATGACCTACAGCGCGCAATACCCACAGCGCGTACTTACCCACATAACTCTATCAATGGAATGTTAACATCAGGCACCCCACGCTTTTTTACATTAAAATAATTTCTTTTATTTATCACTCTACCTTAACTTGAATTATTAAAAAAGTTATTTTCTACTTTTTAGTTTGGTTTATATATAAAAGCGTGTTTTTTTTAGTTTTTTAAACTATTATTTTAGTTATTTTATTACTTACTAGGTACTACACGGATTTTTTCGAGTTTGTAATTTACTTTTGAATTTACTTCCTCAACGTATCGAACACTTTTCGATGATTTAACTTATTTTAAAAATAACTTATTGGACATGAAACACGTTAATAATTATGTGACCACGAATGCTAAAATGTGTATGAAATGGCGTGAAGCGTCAAAATATCCGTAGAAATAGTTTTATTATAAAAGCATCATTAAAGGATGCGAGCAGATAGCCTCATTACAATAGAAGACAACCATAAAGCTGGTTAATTTTCTTCTCCTGGATGTCCGAGCCCAAAACTGAAACTCTCAGTCTCAGTTTTAGAAAACATTAGAGTTGAAAGAGGTCCATATCATTATCACCAAGCGAGTATTTAATATAGGTGCAAAGTTTTACGAATACATAAAAAATGACCATATAAATACTCGTATATAAATTTCTTTCCATAATAAATTCGATGTATTTTAAATCTCTCGATGTGCATTGATAATAAAAGGCAATAAAATTAAATATTCTATATCATTAATTAGTTGTATAAAATGTAATTAATTTATAACAAAACAAATTATTATCATTAATTAACATAAATAACATCACACCTATTTTTGAGATAAGATAAAGTGTATTTGTTGATAGTACACATATATCAAGCGTTATATAAATAAAACTGTCTGACCATGACGGTATAAGAACACAATAGGTTGGCAACAGTTCTATTAATTCCTACGACTATCTTACAGAGTGACTAAGGGAATAGAAGCTTCAGGTTAAGCTAGTAGTTATGGATATCGCTTGTAAAATCTGGTCCAGCAACAATCTTTTGTATATGCGAAAAGATTGGAACTAACATTCACTAAACAATGCCTACTATATAGTATTTAAAAAAAATATTTAAAGAGAAATGAATATAATAGACAAAACTCGCTGTGTTTTCCCTCGGCTTTCTCAAAGGCGGCTGCCTTACCTTTGCATTCCTATCCGTTGATAGTTTATTGAATTAGGGGTATCATCATTCTCCTACTTTTATCCCAATTACTTGGGGTCGATACAGTATGTACTCTTCTTTCATAGTACGTATTGTAAAAGTTATTGGTTATTAGTTTTATGACCAGCCGCCGCCCGGCCAGACGTCAACCATTTTGGGCATGTAACTGTTGACCAAACGGCATCAGATAGAGTTGGTCCAGGTCCGTTATAAGGCTCTTAGTCGTCTCTTATGACATCCACGAGCAAAGTAAGCGTTGGTAGTATTCGTAACTGCTACCACACAATTTATTGAATTAGGCTAAAATATTAAAATTGAAAATGAGCATTGTCGCAGGAAATACAAATGATTTTGAATTTGAATTTGCATATACAAGTTCTTAATACTATTACTAATGTTAGGATGTACTTTATGGGGACTCATACTCCATCACTAATTCTACTGGAGTCCTTGTAAAAGGCAATGTATGCCTGCTACCATTGCTAGTATAGTTTTTAATGTTACGTAGTTTAATAGATTATACAGTTCTTAGTGGATGAATTTGTATATCTTGGATGTGGATTTAGCCAAGATGGAAGGTACATCACTGATATAGAGCGAAGAGTAAATGCGGGAAATAGAGTGAACGGAGCGTTAGGACAACTTCTCGGTAGCCACCACCTCAGCCAGAAGGCACGTGTAGCAATACATAACGCAGTGCTTGTCTCAACATTATTATATGGAAGCGAGAGTTGGGTATGTAGAAAAGAGCATGAAAGTAAAATTAATACGGTTGAAATGCGATCTCTACGGAAAATCTGTGGAGTTAGGCTGACCGACCGCATTCGAAACGACGATGTAAGAGAGCGAGTAGGTATGAAAGAGAGTATTGGTGTAAAGATGCGAAAGGGAATGCTCCGATGGTTCGGACATGTAGAAAGAATGCCGAACGAACGTCTGGTTAAGAAGATATACAATGCGAAAGTGGAAGGATGTTGATACCGGGTGAGACTCACCTACCTAGACTAGATTGGTCACGTACTGAAGGAAGGTGAAGTCAAGAGTCTCCGAAACCGGCGAGCGTGTATAAAGAGAATTATGAATGTTTAGGAAGCGAGTGAAGTATGCAAGGATAGAGTTCTCTGGCACTCTGTTCTCTCTGCCTACCCTGCAAGAGATATGGCGTGATGATATGTATGTATGTATGTATACAGTTCTTACTGTTAGATCTGCGACCTTGTGTCACCGCTAGAAAATTTCTGTTCAGGCGTTTCTGCCATATATTGCAATCAATCTTAAGGCTTACATATAGGCGTCATAAACTTTGTCATATGTGTGGTGCGGTACTGCTGCTCTTCACGTATCAGGATATCCTCTTACCTATTAGCTTATTATAACATTTTGCTTTATATCTCCTGCTTTAAAAAGGAGGGAGGTCCATTTTTCCCCGATTCAGGAAAGTTTTTCCTTTTTTAATTTAATTTGTTACAGGTCCTAAGACAATTTTAAAGTGTAAGACTTTTTGAGAATCAAACCTCGGCGTCTTTTATGGGGACAATTATGGATCCTGGCTTACAGGAGAGCTGGTAATGCACGGTGGTAATATCAAGAGTCTTCGGCCAAATGTTTAATCCTCAATAACTTGGCGCCCTCTTGTACGAAAGTGGGTGAACAAAATGGAATACATTGGCGATATATTTCTTTCTTCTGTTCAGTCATACTGTCATTCAGATTCAAAGAAGAGACATAGTCCAGCCACGCTTTCTTCTTTTGCTCTACGAAAGCTGCCACTTCCGCATCCCACCATGCATCACCTTTTGCTTTTTTATTACTTACAAGTAAGCGTAATAAAACAAGCTGTGTCATGATTCACAGTAGTGAATAGATGATAATGTTCTTCTAATGTTTATGCGAGTATTATGCATTTGAAATAAAACTAGTTTTAAGGACTCTATCGTGGTTCTATTTGATTTTTAATTTCCTTACGTATCAAACATTTTCATCGAGTCCTCCCATGACCATGAACGCTGAAAAGTGTTAGAAACTTTAGTATATTAAAAATCAAATACAAACGCGATAGTATTCGTAATATTACAAATATTTTTCTATTTTTTTTTATGCTTATAGTGGCAAACGAGCAATCCGCACACCTTTTTTTTCTCCTTGCGGTGGGCTATGGATGTGGTCGCGCTCCGGCAAATCGGTCCGGAGCGACGGAAGAGACGGTACGCAACCCCACAGACCCACCGTGCAAGGACTCCTCTCTTCGCCGTGCGAGCGGGCCACCGGTACCCGATCTTTGTCTTCGGTGGCAGCAATGCGCGCACCTGATGGTAGAAAGGACCAGGCCGCGGCTTTAGATAAAGAACTGTCAACATTGTGGCCTTACCACTATAAAGGAAAATGGATACTTGTGATAGTTCTTATTAAATGGTAATTTATGATTTATACAAAGGCAGCTTAATAAACTATTGAATATATTACTTGCAATTATAGTGGTGATAAAAAAAAATGACAAAATGTCGTGATATCCGATATGCGTTGAAATGAAACAAAAGTAATCCCTAATTGTTAAGTAATTACTTATTGATATATCATCATTCTCCTGATTTTATCCTAATTAGTTGGGATCGACGCAATATGCACTCATATTCCATACATATTATAATGATTTCTAATGTTTATGCGATTTACACATTTGAAATAAAACTATTTTTACGAATACTATCAACCCTTACTTTGCTCGTGGATGTCGTAAAAGACGACTAAGAGCCTTATAACGACCTCAACTCCATCTGATGCCGTTTGGTCAACAATTACCTTCCCAAGGAGGGTTGACGTCTGGCAGGCGGCCGGTCATAAAACTATTGCCAATAACTTTTACAGTATGTACCATGAAAGATGAGTACATATTGTATCGATCCCAAGTTACTGGGATAAGAATAGGAGAATGTGTATAATAATTTATTTCTCAATATATATAAGGTCGACAGTAATTTAATAACAATATTCTTAGTACCTATGATATATCATTTTAAAACTTCCTATTCCTTATAATTTTGTAGCAGGTAGTTACAATATTAAAGTTTATCCTTATTATTGTCAAACGAATACTATTGTACACTACAGATCTACGTCCTAATATCCTTTAAGGTGTGACTAAATGCCACGGCAATTTTCAATGATAGGTATATATTTTAATATCTATATATTATTAGCAGACCCGGCCACGCGTTGCTGTGGCTAAAATAGCCTTAGTAGCGCGTGGTTATGCTAATAAATTGTAGCTTTTAGGAAACGTTTGTATGTTTAACATAGCGCCATCTATTAAATACTTACTCGATCCAGTCAACAGACACCGCCATCTGATAGAATCGTTTGGAGATAACAGACAATTGTGACTGTCAAATAATAGACAAATAATATTGCGACTATAAATTGAGATGGAAGCTATCCTATCTTTTAAGTTGGATCAAACTACACATGCTGTGCAAATTTGATTAAAATCGGTTAAGTACTTTAGGATTCCATCGCGGAACAAACAACATGACGCGTAATTTATATATATAAAGATTATAAATTATATAAAATATGTCTATATTTAATTAATTAAATACGAAATAACTTTGTTAAATATATTTATGGGCGATTTTATTAGTCATAAAAATCAATAAAGTCTAGACTTTAGACAGTATTTGTTAAAATTTAAGCCTTTTTAATATTAAATTTAATATTATTTGATATTAGGAATGGTTTTTATAATAATATTTATGCCCGCGGATACAACGCTTAGCTCATATATGTCCCACTGTTGAGCTCCTTCACAATGGAAGGGAAATTGACCTACTATACCACGCTAGTCTCTCTTGAATAGATCAACGAGACTAACCTACCTAGACCAGATTGGTCACGTACTGAAGGAAGGTGGAGTCAGGAGTCTCCGAAACCGGCGAGCGTGTATGAAAAGAATTAAGAATGTTGAGGAAGCGAGTGAAGTATACAAGATAGAGTTAGATAGAGTTCTCTGGCACTCTGTTCTCTCTGCCTATCCTGCAAGGGATATAGCGTGATGATATGTATGTATGTATGTGTTGAATAGATGTTGTATGAGTTTTATATCCCTCAGTTGCCTCATAGGGGGTGGTTAATTGTATTCTTACTCCGTCACCACACGGATTGCAAATATGACGATAAATTTTAACAAATTGATTTTATAATAATTATTATTATTATGATTAAATGAATTACAAGCATACATTTAAAGACCTCATCATCATCATCTTAGCTCATTACGTTCCACTATTGAGCTCGAATCTTCTTCGTAATAGGACAGAAATTGATTTAATATACATACTGCACATATACGATAGTAAAATGGGTTGGTAAACGACTTTATTTCCAGTTTAATTTTTTCTTGTATCTCTATATCATATCCCTCAGTCATCTTTTACGACACCTATGGGAAAAAAGGAAAGAAAGAAAAGAAGAGAAGATGAATTGTAGTATGCTTATGCCGTTACCACATAAAAAAAAATATTTTAGGTTTACATTTATGAAATATTTTATTAATTTCAAATTGTTAAAATTTTGCTTTTAGCATACTAGAGTTATTTATAAAACCTTGTTTACGAGTGAAAAATTTATGTCACACATAGGACGCAAATCCACGACTGTTGGAAATCTGATCTAAGCGTCCTAACATTTAGACACATGTGAGCTGTCCTATGACAATCAATTTGCAGCTTGTATTATTTTGTAGTAGTTATGACGTGTGCCATCTACTGGACATTGATTACATATTGTACCGATTTAATACTCTAACTTTTCAGTTAAAAATATCGTATATTAAATTATAAATAAAAATAACATATGTGTCGTATTCTTAAGAACATAATGAATCGCCGCAATATTTTTATCTTTCCATAGAAGTTACAAAACTAACTTAGGAATCATTAGACGAATGAGCAGCAAATACTTTTAGAACGACGAGTTGTAACTTATGGCCCGTCCACATAGCGAGAGATATATTAAGGTACGTGTACGGTAGATTATGTGGTCATACCCTTCCGTCGCCCCGGATGAATTGAACGGATTATGTCTATATAAGCATAGCCTTCTTTTCCGTGTGGTGATGGAGTAAGAATACAATTCATCACCCCCTATCTTACCCGTGGGTGATCATACGAGACGACTAAGGGATATAAGAGATATAAAACACATACCCTCTATGCGAGAGAAGGAAACCTCGAAACAAAATCCTATACCAACACGTCTGACCAACGTGGTATAGTAGGTCAATTACCCTCCTATTATGGAGGAGGCTCGAGCCTAACAGTAGCACATATGTATATGAGCTCAAATGATGCATAGCCTGCCGAAAAAAAAGCAGTTGACATATATGGCTCATTGTATTAAAATAAGGAAATATTTTCACCGTATTAGATGGTAGTAATTTGTCAAGCACTTTATGCTGACGGGGTAAGAATACAATTCACCACCCCCTATATTGCCCGTGGGTATCGTAAAGGACTACTAAAGGATTAAACATCCATGCAATTTCTCTGCAAGAGAAGGAGAAATCGAAACAAAAAATACTAAAAATATACCAACACGAACGAACGTCTGGTTAAGAAGATATACAATGCGAAAGTGGCAGGATGTAGGTACCGAGGGAGACCGAGACTAACCTACCTAGACCAGATCGGTTATGTACTGAAGGAAGGTGGAGTCAAGAGTCTCCGAAACCGGCGAGCGTGTATGAAGAGAATTATGAATGTTGATGAAGCGAGTGAAATATGCAGAGATAGAGTTCTCTGGCACTCTGTTCTCTCTGCCTACCCTGCGAGGGATATAGCGTGATGATATGTATGTATGTATGTGTATACCAACACGTTTGACCTACTATTGTAAGTCATTTTCCTTCCTATTATGGAAGAGGGAACCTTTTCCAAAAAGATGCATAAACAGATGTAATTCAAATTTTGGTGGAGACTTCATCATCATCATCATCATTCAGCCTTTTGTCACCCACTGCTGGACGTAGGCCTCCCTTATATTTCGCCACATAGTGCGGTCTTGTGCCACTCGCATCCAACGACTCCCAGCATCCTTCACCAGGTCGTCGGTCCACCTGGTGGGTTTGGGCGACCAACATTGCGACATCCGACACGTGATCGCCACTCAAGAACCTTTCTTCCCCAACGGTTATCAGTTTGTCGACCGATGTGGCCTGCCCATTGCCTCTTCAGCGTGCTAATTCTTGGTGCTATGTCGGTTACACCCGTTCTTCTACGGATTTCCATATTAGGATCCTCCATCCGTATCCTATCCCACAGAGAGACTTCATAAGTTATAAAAAAAAGGAAATAGCAGAGTAAATAAATGACATTTAATTACGTACCCACTTTTTAGTCCATAACGGTAGACACAGCAATTTTTTAGTCACTAATCAAAACCGCAGTTATAATAATTCTATCATATTATCGCGGCGACACTGACGTGCGACCCTGACTCAAGGTCACAGTTCGCTATTTCAACATAAGGTTATAATAAATATTCAATCGAAGGATAAAGCAATTTGACTGCCAGCCTTACACGGCAGGTCAAAGACCTATCAATTTTTTTAAGGCGCCTTTAATTATATTTCTTTGCGTTTATTAGCATGATAGTGATGAGGTTATATAAAGAAGCTGATAGATTGACTCATCAACGCCGAAATTATTCAAGCTAGAAACCGAATGAAATTTTAATTATAGTTTATTTTTATGACTTAGGGACGCACTATTGCTGTGTGGTAGCGGCTGCGAATACTACCAACCTTTACTTTGTTCGTGGATATCGTAAAAGACGACTAAGAGCCTTATAACGACCTGGGCCACTGGGAACTCCATCTGATGCCGTTTGGTCAACAATTATATTCCCAAGGAGGGTTGACGTCTGGCAACAATTATATTCCCAAGGAGGGTTGACGTCTGGCAGGTTGCCGGTCATAAAACTATTACCAATAACTTTAACAATATGTACTATGAAAGATGAGTACATATTGTATCAACCTCAAGTAATTTGGATGAGAGTAGGAGAATGATGACTTAGGGACGCACTTTGATAGACTTTTAGTAAATCGCGCCACCCATCCCTCGCTTCGGAGGCAATGAAAGACTTGTGTCTAGATTCACTCTGCCAAAAAAAGCAGAAAGCATACCTTAGTAAAAACTAATAAATTTTCATTTGTTTAGAACAAATCATCATTTCATGATAGATTCTAAGGCTATAAATAAGAGATTAAACTTTGTGATGATACTTTTATTTGATTTTTATTCAATTAAAAATTAGTACAAATAAGTATTTTACAATACTTTACTTACTTATTTTACGTTTTTATCATGAAAAGAATACACTAAAAACGATTATTCTGAAAATTAACCCCTCAGAGGATATATTCCTACCTTTTTATGGTAGCTCCATAGCCCACCGTATTCTCTCCCCATCATCATTGGTTCCGATACCTTGAACTCGTTGACCAGCCCGATGATATATTTCTCCCTAAGTGTGTAGAAAGGTAATGAAATTTTACTTTGATACATGTATTTTATTCTATAACACAGATACCTACTGAAATTAAAATTTAAATGAGGACCTCACACATGATTCTTAAATTGTGACATCTCGAGGGGCACAGCTGGTTCTTTATATAGCGCCAAAACATGGGCTATATGTGTGGTTATTTCAGTGTTCCGTAGAGAGCGCGTGTAACAGAATCGGGGCAATTGGTACCCTGTCTGTGGTGATCTTCGCGGCGTTAGCTGGTTCTGTATATAGCGGGAAAACATGGGCTCACACGCTCTGCTTACCACATCGGCGGTCAGTCTGGTCCAAACGAGACTCATGAAAAGCCTGAGGGGAGTCTAGCTTTAGGCGACCTACTACTACGCAGCGTCTTAGTCACCAATCAATCAGCATGCACTGGATGAGACCAAGTTCAGCGCCGACAAACTACGACAGTAACAGCAACTTAACACCGCCATTTCATGTCAAGCACGAGCCGGACGAAACCCCAGAGACCCGAAGCAGGTACAGTTCTTTGCGACCTGCGACAGTGGTAGTGGCTCTACGGGGAACCGCGGGCAATCAGATGGTTTCACAGAAACGTCTCGACACTATGAGCGATCGAGAGAAACCCTAAACATGGGCTCTCCTCGCGTGACCTCTATTTCTTCTGAGCGAACCATAGACCTTTCACCACGTTTCGGTAGCCTATCCAATGAGTTACCTGCTCTTTAACGAAATCTAAACCAAATCTCTTTAGATTACGGAGATTCGTTCGGTGGAAATGTTATATTTTTACAGTAGGTATCAGTTAGGCTAGAAAGTTAAGCCCATTGTAAGTGCAAATAATAAAGTCTAAAAGAATAACCAATGAATCTATTTTATCATATAATATATGTTGTAGTTTTATAACGAACTGGAACTACGAACGAATATGGTGACCAAAACTAGCCAAGTTCAACGGTCTCAACTTAACTCATTAGTTTTTGATCATAAATACACAAATTACGAAACATCACATAACTCTAACTTAAATCATACAATTAACAACTCTATGTAACAGCATTCAAGTTTTATATTTCTTTAATAGAATTGACCGAAGATATTTTTTACAGCGTACATAACTGGTTCTATACTTTTGGACGTTTGAAATGATAAAATTCCTCTTTGAAACAGCTATATATTAGGTAATTCAAAACTATAAGTTAGATATCTTTATAGGTACGAACATGGAGGCAAGTTTTATACGTTCACATGATTTTTGTATTCATATAACGTTTAAAACGACAAAGAATGTCGCGTACTAAACAATTTGCATTGAATTGATATGAAAATCAAATATTCTATAAGAAAGCAAACGGTTTTGGTGATTTAAGATACTCTGTTATATAATTATTCGACTGCACAGTTTGCCTAATAGCTAAGATACCTTCCGTGACCTTCCGTGCCTACCAGTGCTATGGATTCTCAGGATACTAATACTATATATCTATATATCGCCTCTTTGCTTCAATAATGTGTTATCTGGAAAATTACATTTTAGAGGAGTCTTTTTCAAAGTTTCATAAAATAATTGTTTCGCAACGCATATTTTTTTATCGTAAATCTGATTTAAATCATAGATGATTTAATTATAGAATAATGAAATAATTAAAATCATAGATTTATATATCATTTATTTTTTGAAACTTAAAAAACATTCCTCTAAAATTTCATTTTTCACGATAACAGATTATTGAAACAAAGAGGCGATATACTATATACTAATATGTACTAATACATATATACTAATACTTTATGCGAATCACAAACTGTTGTTTTGAGTATGGATGTAATTTATCTGCGTTAATTACACGTTTATAAAGTCCACCGCATTACAAGGAGTCTTTCCATAGCGTAGAGCGGTGCATTTAAAAAAAATAAATAAAAATAATTGTAGATATAAAATTCGCTGCTATGAATCACACCATGTGATATGACGAATCACTAATTAGTGTTTTACGGGATTTATTAATCTTAAAAATGATAAGAAATACATAATTTATATATATTTTTTATATGTCCGCACATAATTATCTTGTCAAAAGATGCTAAACGTTTTCGTGTTAAAACTTGATAAGGTAGATAAATATGAAAAATAAAATAATTTTCTTATAGTTTGTATAAAATATTTGTTGTTACATTAATTTATAATCATCATCATCATTTCAGCTCATATACGTCCCACTGCTGGGCTCGAGCCTCCGCCATAATGGGAGGAAAATTGACCTACTAATACCGCGCTGGTCAGACGTGTTGGTATAGGGTTTTGTTTCGAGTTTTCTTTCTCTTGCATAGATGTTATATGCGTTTTTATATCCCTTGGTCGTCTCTTACGATCACCCACGGGTAAGATAGGGGATGGTGAATTGAATTTTTACTCCGTCACCACACGGAATTTAGAATAATAATTTTAAACTCTGAATAAAACAGTATGCCAATCCTTATTGCTTGTGACAACTTTTCAATACCATTTTTTTTTTTTTTTTTTTGCGGTGGGTTATGGACGTTGCACCCCGCCAAATCGAACTTTTCTATACCATGGAAGTGGGTCGGTGATTGGTAAGAATTTAAAATCTATTACTTTTTCTATTTTTGTAAATGTTTTGAGCTTACGATTAAAAAGGTCATCTACGACATCCTCTAGAAAGGATTGGGTTGAGACATATTTGGATTTAAGTATATGTCATATGATTTTTATTAAAAAAAATATTCAAAATATATATAATTATAATTTGGAATTCTTTTGGTAGAGAAAAATAATGACTTTTCCTATATGTATATATCACCAGGGAAATGGTCAACTTTCTCTATGTATGATACCAACTAATTCTATCTTCATTCGTCAATCCGCCTACCAAGCAATGTGATTACCGCATGGTATAAGCATAATGCCGGGCGGGCCACCGAACACAAAGATCGGGTACCGGTGGCCCGCTCTCACGGCGAAGAGAGTTTGCATGGTGGGTCTATGGGGTCACGCGCCGCCTCCTCCGTCACCCCGGACCGATTTGGCGGGGAGAGACGCATCCATAGTCCACCGCAAAAAAAAGGTAAAAAAATGGTATAAGCATAATAGGACCCATACTGTGATTATTAACCCAAAACAGTTTTTTTTTCTCAATTTCCCTTTGACAATATTTTAGCTTCCTTGATTGTCATATCTCTGACCAATATTAAAAAAAAATACGCAATTTTTATTTAAATTTTGACATGGTATTACATCTCTATTTTAAAGTTTAAATTTCTACATTTTAATTATGGCATATATGTATATATTATTGACATATAAGTATTTTGCATACCTACTGCTGGGTATTTATAAAAAAAAAATACCTATACACCTCCTCCGTATACATGGAATGTAAGATAATGAAAGATTTATTGGAAATCGATCGAGTGATTTTTAAACCGGTTTTATAGTTAGTTCGGTTGACGAAATTAGTAAAACTTTTTCGACTCAACATAACGATTTATGTTTTTTAATATCTTAAAGAGAATTTAGCTACCAGTGATCCAAGTTTATCATTATAATAATTAATATATAAAAAAAAATCATCCGCCATGATATGCGTTATGTTAATCTACGAAACATGATATTTATGAATATGACGTAATTTTTTGTAATTTTTTTCACAAACATTTTTTTTTATTGCTCGTGCTGGCAAACGAGCAAACAGCACACCTGATGGTAAGTGTCACTGCCGCTCATAAACGTATGCAATACCAGCTAGTAAGTAGTAGCATAGTACAGCTAAACCGCTGCCTATCAATACAAACCCCAAACCCACCCAGTTGGGCTTCCGGTTCTCTCGCTCACCGAACGAAGCGCAATAGCACATTGCTATATCTCAGACGTCATAATAATAATACCTATTTAGAATAAATAGAATTATATTACCGCCGTATTTTGTCCTATAATTTTTAATTCTCCGTAAGTTTCTCCGTAGGTACGCATTTGAAGTCGTTAACTGAACACCATCTTAAACTTCGGGCTTACGATTAGGGTTTTTCCGGAACATATTCGAAAACATTCAAATAAAAAGCAAGCACCAATTTTCAAAAATATATATGCATTTTTCATCATTCGAGCAAAAAATATGACATGACTTGTATAAAATATTCTAAAAAATTGCATTTAATTCTAATTAATACTAATAAATGGAGAGCCGACTTTTTTGTTCGGTTTTACTGCGAAAGCTAGTGAAGCTATTGGCATAATACTTATACTATAAGATGTAGCATGTTTCATAGAAGGTTTTACTATATGATATATTGGTGATTATTTATTCAGAGAGAAGGGAAGCGGGCGGGGAACAACTATCCAGTACATATATAAAACAATTTTGATTTTAAAACCATCCAACCGATGTATCCAAACTGGTTTCATTAGAAAGACAACAGTACCTTGATAGTTTTAGACCAATAAAAATATAGCATTAGGAACCATTATACGGCGCTGGCTTGCCTATAGCGTCTGATACCGATGTCGTAAAAGACGAGTAAGGTATAATAATATGCATATAACATCTTTTCAACAGAATGAAAAATTTGAAATAAAGTCCTATACTAATTCGTCTGACCAGCGTGACGTAGTAGGTCAATTTCGTACGTCAATTTACCTATTATAGTGGAAACTCTAGCCCAGCAATGGGACATATACGAACTGAGATGAGGAAGATACGAAACGGTATCTGTCAAATCAGCCAGTATAAAAAAAACCGTCAGAGTTCCTAACTATTTTAAACCAACTATTTATATAGCGTACTAACAAACCAAGTCGGTTGGTTTGTTTGTAGAAATCGATATATCTCAGCGCCACCTGGTGGCGAGTTACATCAGTGCTATAACCTTCTCCGTGAAAAAAATACATTTATATCTCAATTTTCATAATGATCAGTCAAATAGTTACTGAGTTTAGCGATGTCATATATCTATACAAACATCTTCTTTTATAGTTATAGATAAAATTTCGTTATTATTAGTTATTTTAAATTACTAAGCCTTATATAAATAAATATATTTTGCCGTATGGTGACGGAGTAAGAAATTCACCAACCCCTATCTTACGTAAGAGACGACTAAGAGATATAAAAAACAACTATACAAGAGAAGAAAAACTCGCAACTAAACCTTATACCAACCCGTCTGACCAGCGTGGTATAGTAGGTCAGTTTCCCTCCCATTATGGAGAAGGCTCGAGCCCAGCACTGGAACATATATGCTGAGATAATGATGATAATAAATATATCCTAAAATCGCATAATATCGTATAAATATTATTTTAAAAACCTTCAGAGCTCGCAGTAATTCTGTTGACTATTTAACAAACGCCATGGAAAAACCTAACGTTTACTTAAACTATTAAATAAATATTAATTAAAAATTAACAAGGCAACAAACAAGTTTCGTTTAATTGATTTCAATATCAAAAAAATGGAAAACAAGATATTTAGCATAGTGGTTCTTCTTCTTTTTTTTATATAGCTTATAAATATGACTAACGAATAAACGACTCATCTGGTCAAATAGTAAATGGTTGTTGACCGTGAGAAATTACGTCCTTCCCGGTGCACTTCGAGACGTCGTATATTTGATTAGGGGACGTCCATTAACCATGTGATCTTTTTTTTAGCATTTTTTAACCCCCGCTCCCCCTTGGTGATACGTGGTGAGGTTTAAGACTATAGCCCCCTTCCCCCACCAACATCACGTGAATTTTTTATACCTACGAAGAAGTAGCTATCAGCTCATTATATTCTCGGTTTTTTACTTTTTATACTTTGCAAAAAGGTCTTTATACAGATCACCTATGGCAACGGCAAGTCAAGAGCCACACTACACGCCACTTTTCAGTTTAGAAATCTCAGCGTTTGACGAAAAATAAATAATTTGGAAAATCCAAAAGTGCACGCCTCATAATTTTTATATTATCAATAATATAATATCAATAATATTATCAATAATAAACTTTTTAATTATCAATATATTTTATATTATCACTCAATGCCAGAAATAAAAATAAAATTAAAGAAAAAGCCTTTTTTAAAAACATATTTTTATTATTTGCTAATAAAATAAAAAGTTAAAAATAAATTAACTCTAATAAAACATATAACACTTTATAAGTTCATTGTAACCTTTAACGATAATTAAGGTTCTTCGTCTATTACAAAATAATTCAATATCGTACATAATTATATATTTTTAACATTAAAACTTTACACCATAATTATTAAATCTTCCCGTTTCTATCACAGACCCAATTTTATAAATAAAAGCGTGTTACATTTTGATGGTATGATTAAGAATATTTAGCACCTTCTTTTTCCTATGGCCAGCTTTCAGGTCCAACATCAGATCCTGGTTACCATATAGTATCAAAGTACTTGTCAAGACGATTCAAACGAGTCCAAGCTCGATGGAGTTGCGTCGTTTAATTACGGAGTTCCTATGGCCCGCTACCAGGTCGATTGTCAGACCCTAGTTACCATATAGTATCAAAGTACTGGTTAAGATGAATCAAACGAGCCCGAACTCGATGATGTTGCGTCGTTTTATTACGGAGTTCCTATGGCGAGCTTCCAAGCCCATGATCAGACCCTGGTTACCATATAGTATCAAAGTACTCGTCAAGACAAAATAAACGATTCTTATTCTGAAAAGACGAATCAAGCGAGCCCAAACTCGATGGGGTTGCGTTGTTTAATTACGGAGTTCCTATGGCCGGGTTTCAGGTCCATCTTCAGACCCTGGTTACCATATAGTCTCAAAGTACTCGACAAGATAAATCAAACGAGGCTAAACTCGATGAGGTTGCGTCGTTTAATTACGGAGTTCCTATGGCTAGCTTCCAGGTCCATGATCAGACCCTGGTTTTCATATAGTATCAAAGTACTCATCAAGACGAATCAAATAAGCCCAATTTCGATGGGGTTGCGTCGTTTAATTATGAAGTTCCTATGGCCAGCTTCCAGGTCCATCGTCAGACCCTGGTTAGCATATAGTATCAAAGTACTGGTCAAGACGAATCAAACGAACCCGAACTCGATGAGGTTGCGTCGTTTAATTACGGAGTTCCTATGGCGAGCTTCCAAGTCCATGATCAGACCCTGGTTACCATATAGTATCAAAGTACTCGTCAAGACAAAATAAATGATTTTTATTCTTATTCTTAAAAGACGAATCAAGCGAGCCCAAACTCGATGGGTTGCGTTGTTTAATTACGGAGTTCCTATGGCCGGGTTCCAGGTCCACCTTCAGACCCTGGTTACCATATAGTCTCAAAGTACTCGACAAGACAAATCAAACGAGGCTAAACTCGATGGGGTTGCGTCGTTTAATTACGGAGTTTCTTTGGCCCGCTTCCAGGTCCATCGTCAGACCCTGGTTACCATATAGTATTAATGTAATCGTCAAGACAAATCAAATGATGCCAAACTCGAAAGGGTTGCGTCATTTAATTACGGAGTTCCTATGGCCAGCTTCCAGATCCACCATCAGATCAGCTCTATGTCACAATAATATTGCATTGTCATCCGATTTATATATGCATGCAAAATTTCAGCTCAATCAGAAACCGGGAAGTGGATCAATTTTAACTTGCAAGATTTGATTACAGACAACGGGACAGGTGAAACTAAATATAAGCTTGTAATGAAAGAAAAGAAATACTTTTGAAATTTCGTGCCATTCTCGACGTAGAGCTAAACATAGCTGTATAGGCTGAATGGGATTTATTTCCTTTGCCTGTCAGAATGGTCGAACAAAAAAATGTAAACGAACCCAATTTTCATAAGGTATACATACAGTAATGACTAAGCAGTTTAGTTTTTTATTAATTGCAATTAAACGACAAAGAATTACCAAGCCATTTTCGAAAGGAAACAGCGCGTTGCGATTATGAAGCTTTTAAATAAATAAATATTATGATACATTAAGTTTTACGGTCGTGATCCTGCCAGATACAAAAAAGAAATTATCCGACGTCCTCGAATATTTTTTTTAATCAACTATTTTCTTACTTTAAACAGAATAATTGCTTTTTAAAAATATCAAATATGTTTAAACGAATGTTTTTTCTTGACATATGTATTATAATATTATCCTATAAGTGCAATGTGATTAAAATACAATCATTTTTATGTTTGAAAAGAGCTTGATTTTCATATGTCGAGAGTAGAGCAAGACCTCAATGCTTCGCTTATGAGGCGTGCAATACACGTGATGATATCTTACTACAAATTTGTGATATTTCGTGATTTTTGTCAAACCCCTCCCCCCTTACAAACCTCACCTAATTAATAGACGACCCCTTAGAGTGTATTATGATCGGCTGGTCGTGGCTATTACAATTTATTTTCAATGAAAAATATATTTTTTAACACAATTTATTTAAGCACTAAGGAAGTAATTCTTGTATTAACGTGGGACAAATTACACCCAGACTTAGAACAACACTTTATGGATCGATCAAATGCTGTCCGGTGTAGAAATGGAACCCATGGCACTCGGAAGGTCGGTATCTTAACCACTACGTCATATGTGCGGACAAAAAATATCTTTATAATACATGAAAATTAAATAAACTTGTTAATAAAGATATTATGCTCATTTAAATTAATATTAGTTCAAATTTTCTTGAAATTACGTTGTTGATTAATTAGCATTAATATTTTTTTTACATGAATGCTTAAAGAATTTTGTACTTTAGAAACATGTTTATACAAAAAATAACGTACCCCAATTACATCCAGATTCAAAACAATAATTTATTCACATAAAGAAATTGACTTACGCGGGGATCAAAGTCACGACACACAAAAGGTCAAAATCAGTTTAAATCCTTACTAATATTATAAATGCGAAAGTAACTCTGTCTGTCTGTCGCTCTTTCACGCCAAAATTACTGAACCGATCTAAATGAAATTTGGTACACAGATAGTCTAGAGCCTGATAAAGGACACAGGCTAGTATTATTACCTATAAAAATGTGTACTACGTTAATTGACTGCACAAATGGCGTAATGTTTAAAATACCGATCTACCGTTCCTTTGCCGTGGGTTCAATTCCCACGCACGACAATACTTTGAGCGATACACAAATTGTTGTTTGGAGTCTGGGTGTAATTTGCGTCCGCTAATTACATATATGTCTGTGAAATATCTTGCAATATAAGAATTCTTTCCCTAGTGCAGGGTGAGACAGTCTTTAAAAAAAAGAATAAAAAAGATTTCAGCAGTTTTGTTACTATTTCTTTTTTGTTTATGATCGTACTTGTGATAATATTTATATCTTATCTTAATATATATAAATTACGCGTCACGTTGTTTGTCCGCGATGGACTCCTAAAGTATTTAACCGATTTTATTCAAATTTGCACAGCATGTGTAGTTTGATCCAACTTAAAAGATAGAATAGCTTCCATATTAATTTACAGTCGCAATATTATTTTATTAATATATATAAATTACGCGTCGCGTTGTTTGTCCGCGATGGACTCCTAAGGTACTTAACCGATTTTATTCATATTTGCACAGCATGTGTAGTTTGATCCAACTTAAAAGATAGGATAGCTTCCATCCGGCCGAGGTGGCGGAGCGAATCCGCGCTACTGCCGCCCCCACTTCCGACTCCGTCACGGGTGGATCACTCTCGTCGTCGGCCTCCCGGTCTTGATCTGGCGAAGCCATGACCGGGGGCGTGTGTCCCGACTGCCGTGGAAATAGCTCCTCGATCACCCTACAGAGGAAGTCGGGCTGGAGGGTCTCGGTGAGGCGGGGGCCCTGCGCGCGAAGCTTGTTCAGCGACGCGCGATACGGGCGACCCCAGGGGTCACGGTCGAGACCGTCCAACATCTCCTGCCAACTCGCATCCTTGGCGGCTCGGATGGCCAGCCGAAAGGCAGTCCGCGCACTGCGGTACGCCTCGTACAGCTGGCCCTCCCGCTCAGCTTCGCGGTGACGCCGCCGGCTGCAGGTGTAGGACCTTCGGGCACTGATACACGCCGCGCGAAGGTCCGCCAGTCTTGGGGACCACCAGTAGACCCCCTGCCTCGGAGGTAGACGCCGCACCCTGGGCATGGCCGCATCACAGATCTGCGTTAACGCACTGCGGATGCGGACAGCCTCAGCGTCCACTCCGTCCGCTGGGGGCGGTGAGGACAGCCACGTGTGAACGATGGCCGCCTCCGCCAGTAGGTCCCTATCAAGACGACCCACAGCCCACCGCGGAAACGCGGGAGCTCCGTCCGCCCTGTGACCCCTACCGGGTTCCCGGGGGGAGACCTCCATCCGGATGTACCGGTGGTCCGACAGGGTCTCCGCCTCCTCCAGGACACTCCAGTTCCTCACCCGTGGCGCGACAGCGGGGCTAGCGAACGACAAGTCCACTATCGACCCGCCCTGCTGCCGCACACACGTGTTCCCTGTTAACAACACAGAGGCCCAGTGAAGCCGCCCACTCAACGACCGCCCGCCCGCGGTCGTCTGTCATAGGGGACCCCCACGCCGTGGATTTGGCGTTGAAGTCCCCCAGGACCAGGACGAGGCCCGGTGCCAGTCGCCGTATCGAAGCCTCCAAGGTGGTGAGGGAGGCCCTGAAATCGTCCATTCTCCTGTTAGGGGAGAGGTAAACACTGTAGAGTGTGACCCCTCCCCATTCCGCAGCAACAAATTCCTCGCCCCTATCCAAAAGGGATAAGGACGGGAAGTGCCGCTGCGTTGAGACGACGATTGCCGCAGTTCCGTTTCGGCTGACCACCTAATTGGGGCGATCAGGCACGACGTACGGTTCCGCGACTACGGCTGCACCAATCGACCACTCCGCCATGGATTGCAGGAGGAGATCCTGCGCTCCGGCGGAGTGGTTGGTGTTGGCCTGCAGGAGGTGAATGGATTCTGCAGCCATTAGTGGGCCGTATCCATCACCTCCGCCTCGCCAGTGGGCGATCGGGCCGCGCTAAGAGCGGGAGCGGCCGTGGTCGAAAGGCCGCCCCGACCCTTTGGGGCCGAAGCAGGAGGTCTGCACGCCCCAGAACCCATGCGGTGCTTGGCGGGCTTATTGCCCGCCGCACACGCGGGGCAGTGGGGCGGGGCGGCGCAAGATGCCGCCACGTGCCCGGTCTGACCGCAGCGGAAACACAATCCGCCGCAGTCGAAGCAATTGGTGCACGTCGGTCGAGTGTGTCCGACCGCCATGCACTTATAGCACCTCGCAGGCCGGTGCTCAAGCACGGTTACCCGCGCCGAGCTCCAGCCCACGAGCAGCCTGCCTGAGCCGGCCAGTTGCCTGACCGACTCCACCGGGAACTGCGCCCAGGCAGCACCTACGCCACCCGGACCGGGACGAATGGCACCGACCCGGACGGTGTCTATGGGACACCCGGTTTTCGAGGCAATAGCCTCCCAGATGTCTTCCACCGTCACGGAGTCGTCTAGATCCGAAATGCGCATTTCGGCGCACTTGACGGGCCTGGCGATCCTGATGCCACCCTCCTCGGCGAACAGACCTCGCAGCTTCTCAGCTACGCTGTCAGCCGTCTTGGCGCCCTCGGCCCCTGGGAACTCGAGGATTCGAGCCCCCGTCCGGGCCTTGCGGGTCCTGGCTTCGACGCCTCCAATATCGGAGACGTCTAGCTCCCGCCGGGCCTTCCTCAAGACGGCCTCGTAGTTGAGGCCCTTCTCGGCCGCCTCAGGCAGCACAGTGATCACCACTGTGGCTGTCTTTGGCGGCTTGAGCCCCTTGCGCGACCTCTTCTTCTTGTCGCCAGCTCCTGCCTTGGGAGCGGAGACCTCAGCGGCGCGCTTGGCCTCCGCTCTCCTTCTTTGGCCACGACTCCTTCTATCGCGCTCGGCCACCTGCCAACCCTCTTCGGGTACGGCAGTCGTGCCAGACGCGGAAAGCCTCGTCGTAGCCTCGCTGGTCGTCGCCGGCGGTTTCGTTGCGGGCGGCCTCAGCGATCCGGCAGCAGCCGGCGCCGTCTTCCTCCTCAGGGCAGGTCCCTTCGGAGCGGGGCCGGGGCCTTTGGGCTTAGGCCCGGCCGCGGCCGCGGCGTAGCTCCCCACGCGGCCACCCTGACAAGGCAGCGGGGCGGGGGCTGGTGCCGTATGTGGCCGCTTATCTGCGGCAAGCGGCGGCCGGACACGTGGTTCTGGAGGCAGCCTTGCCTCCAGAACGGCGAAGCGCGCATCGACAATTTTGCCCACTGCGTCGATTATCGCGCACAGGGACTCATCCGGCAGTCCTCCCACCGCAGGGGTTGGCATCGGGGTCGGCAGCGGGGTCGACGCCTCCAGTTGAGCCTCCACCGGGGTCCGCTCCGAGACGCTTGGCGACTTCGTCGCCGTGGCGCGAGTCGTCCTCCTCGCTACCGGGACAGGTGTCGGCTCGGTGGCCGTGACGGCTTCAGCCGGCGGCGTGCCCTCCGCAGCGGGGGGCGTCCTCCTCGCCGCAGGGACGGGTTTCACCGCGGCAGTTGTTTTGCGCGCCTTGGCCGACGGCTTTGGCGCAGGCGGTAGGAACTGCGCCATCTGGGCCCGCAGGTCGGCCATGTCTTTGGCCAACATGCGGTTTACCCGATGCACCGACTCCAGCTCGGACTCCAACTGGCGGTTCAGGTCCCGCAGGCCTGAGACCTCGCCACTAAGGCGGGCATTTTCAGCCTGCAGGTCCAGGGGGCCGTCGCTCGCAGCAGGCGCCACCTCACGCCGAGGGGTCGCCGACCTTCTTCCTGCTACTGCGGCCCCTCGCCCCCTGCGAGAAGCCGGCACCTTCGGTGGAGGCATGATGGTCCCGCTCCCCTCGGAGTCGGCGCCCGAGCTGCCTCCCTTGCTCAGGGGGCGCTTTCGCATCTGCGAGGGGAGGGCCTCCTCCCTGGTCTTCTCAGCCGTCGCCACAGGACGCGGCGACGACTTAGCGGGGGCTTTAGCGTCCGACCCGCTTTCTCCTCTGGACGGCCCTGCGGATACACCGCCCTCGTCCATCTTAGCGGCAGATCTGCTGCCCTCATCCACGGACGGCTCTGCGACGTCACTGTCGCCCTCGTCCGTAGACGGCTCTGCAGCATTTCTGCCACCATCCTCCTTTTCAGCGGCGGCAGCCTCCTCCGCGCACGCCGCTCCTCCATCCTCCTCTTGTAGCTGGAAGCCTGCCCCCGGCTCTTCCTGGGCGACTTCCGCTTCACTTTTTGGGCCTCCACGATTTGTGCCGGGCCCTCGGCGGACGCCTCAAGTCCTGAGGACGAGGCGTCGTTTAGGTCAGTTTTTGATCGGCTTAACCGGGCCTTGGGGTGAAGATCGCTACGATCCCCGTCGTTATTTATTTTTAATTTTTGCGTATCCATTATTGATCCCACGATTATGGGAGATACAATACGTCGACCCGGGCAGAGATCCCTTTACCCGGGCAAGCCTACATTTACCAACCAGGGGGGCAGCCGGTACCCTGGCTGGAGCGTGCTAAGAACAGAACAACCCATCTGCCATGCATCTTCTCGCCGCACGCCAGAACTTAAGATTCTGGGTGATTTCCGAGTCCGAATGTTACTTCTGACTCTTTATAGAGGTTGTCTTCCTCGCGGTCCGGGCGGTTAAGCCAAGACCCTCGCTCCTGAAGCTAAGACAAGCAAAGAATCAGGTTTACGATGTGTGGGCGGTGGCAAGTGCCTGCCCAGCCCTCAAATGAATGAGTGACTGAGCCCGTCCCGATATTTCGCGTCCTATAACCTCTACTACGACTGTAGTAGAGTAAGGAGCGAAATCGCGCAGATATTCGCTACGGACGACAGTACAACAGAAGAACTGGGGACCGCCGCCCGCACCCAGGGTACACCGCGTGGAGGTTTCTGGGATAGTACCCCAACGCGTGGCCGGGTCTGCTAGTATTTATATAGAATTGCTTTACTTTAGTGCATGGTTGTCTGTCATATAAAAAAAATCTATAAAAAAAAATTACAACATGTTTATTACGAGGCATGCATTGCTCAACCTACTCGCTTTGCAACCAACATAGCGTAGGTGTAACGATGGCAATACTGTATTAATAAAATATTTATGACAACAATAATCATTTTCAATTCTTGATACTAAGTTTCTTCGTCATCTGTAAAAGCTTTCTCAATAACACTATAGAAATAGAAGTTCATCATCGTCATCATCTCAGCTCATACACGTCCCACTGTTGGGCTCGAGCCTCCTCCATAATGGGAGGGCAATTGACCTACTAGACCACGCTGGTCGGACGTGTTGGTATAGGGTTTTGTTTCGAGTTTTCCTTCTCTCGCATAGATGTTATATGCGTTTTATATCACTTAGCCGTCTCTCACGATCACCCACGGGTAAGATATGGGGTGGTGAATTGTATTCTTACTCCGTCACCACACGGACATATACACATATACACGGACATATGCACATCACATAGAACTTCAATGCCTATATCATCCTATCTGGCTAGCATGGTATATAGGCCAATTTCCCCCCATTCTAGAGCAGATTGAAATCCAAAAGTGAAATTTATACGGCCTGAAGATAAGAAGATAGATTGCACAGATGCCGAGACGGTTAAGATACCGACTTTAGTAGTAGACTTTTGACAGTTTTCTATCTACAGCCGCGGGCTTGGTCGCCCGTGATAGTACCACACTCTTGCAAAAGCGACGTCTGACCAGTGGCAATATGCCCTTGCACTTTGTTTAATGAGCGAGAGAGTCGAAGGCCTCAGTTTCTAGCTGGGTTTTGTTTGGTAGGCAACGGTCTAGCTGTTATTGCAAATGTCTTTGGGAGTCAGTTGTGTTACTGCCTGATGGTGTGCCATCAGGTGTATTGCTTACTCGTTTGCCACCATAGGTAATAAAAAAAAATATTATGACAAGACTCGTGTAATCGATCCCCATGCAGGATAATACTTTGTATAATCTAAAAGTTGTTGCCCTAAATCTGGCTATAATTTGTGTCCGTTAACTATATGTTCGTAAAGTCCCCCGCATTACAATGATAATTTCTTTAGTGCAGGGTTCTCTTAAAAAGCGGGTTACCTCAGTGCGCGACGAAGGTGGCTCCCCATCGTTGAGCGAGATAGCCACCTGGCGCGAGGACGCCCGCCGAGACGTCATCGCCCGTTGGGTTACGCGGCTGGAGAGGCCAAGACACGGTGTCGTTACCGTCGAGGCCCTCCGGCCCGTACTGATGGAATGGATGGAGCGGCGGCACGGAGTCCTCTCCTTTCGGCTGGTGCAGGTATTGTCGGGGCACGGGTGTTTCGGTTTGTACCTGCACACGGTCGCGTATAGGGAGTGGACTCCGGCCTGCCACCATTGCAGCAGTGACGAGGACACGGCGAGACACACACTGGAGGTGTGTCCGAGTTGGGACGGGCAGCGCCGTGACCTCGTCGCTGTTATCGGTGCCGACCTGACGCTGCCGGCTGTCGCGAGGGCGATGGTCGACAGCGTCAGGAACTGGGACGCGGTCGCCGCCTTCTGCGAGGCTGTCATCTCGCAGAAGGAGACGGCGGAACGAGTCCGGGAGGATTCCCGTGACCCGGGCCGCCGTCAGCGGCCGGGGCGGCGCAGGCGCGAATACCTGCGCCTGATGCCGCCCTAACCGAGGCTTCGGGTGATCGGACCGGGGAATTGTCCGGTCACCTGACGTGAGGCCACCGCGTGAGGACGACGCCTTGACGGCGAAAGCTGTCGGGGCACCGACAGGAGAGGAGCCCGAGAGGGCATACCGCCGAGCGGGCCACCGAAGACAAAAATCGGGTACCGGTGGCCCGCTCGCACGGCGAAGAGAGGTGCTTGCAGGGTGGGTCAATGGGGTTGCGCGCCGCCTCTTCCGTCACCCCGGACCGACTTGGCGGGGTGCAACGTCCATGGCCCACCACAAAAAAAAAAAAAAAAAAGGGTTCTCTTAAAAAGAAGACTAAATGGCTTTATTTTAGAAAATATTTCCGCGTGGTGACGGACTGAGAATATTATTCACCACTCCATTAGACCTAAGTGTAATAAAAGATAATTAACAACAGTAGTGGACTAGTCTCGGATAATTCGAAATAATTTTGTATCCGAAACGGTATCTGAAATCGATATAGTGTTATTTTTATATCCGTATCCATATCCAGATACTAAATTTCCTAACCGTCATCATCATCATCATCACAGCTCATATATCTTCCACTGTTGAGCTCGTGCCTCCTCCATAATGGGAGGGTACAATTACCCATTTTATAGTAGGTCAATACCTACTATACCATGCTGGTCAGACGTGTTGGTATAGGGTTTTGTTTCGAGTTTTCCTTCTCTCACATAGATATTAATGCGTTTTATATCCCTTAGTCGTCTCGTACGATCACTCACGGGTAAGATAGGGGATGGTGAATTGTATTTTTACTCTGTCACCACACGGACCGTCCTAACCGTATCATCCTTTATCATCATCAATGATCTTGCTCTTATCCCAATCACTTGGGGTCGACGCAATATGTCATCTTCTTCCATATAATCCTATCAGACGTCATCTCTGTAGTCACTCCCTGACTATCTATGTCATGCCTTACGCAGTTCACCCATCTTTTCTTTGGTCTTCCTTTACCGCATTATCCTTTACATCTTCGAAATTTAAAGATCAACAAAATTAAAATGAGACCACCCTTTTTTTTCAGTGGGCTATGGATGAGGTCTCGTCCCGCCAAATCGGTCTGGTGCGACGGAAGAGGCGGCGCGTGACCCCATAGACCCACCATGCAAAGCTTCTCTCTTCGCCGTGCGAGCGGGCCACCGGTACCCGATCTTTGTCTTCAGCGGCCCGCCCGGCGGTTTACCCTCGGGAGTTCCTCTCGAGTCGATGTTGACGCCCCGACAGCTTTCGCCAATATTATACCACCCTCGAAGTATCTCTGTTAAAATAAAAAAAAAATACATTAGAAACTGTTTCATAAACAAAGAACTTACGTTCGAATATATAAAAATAAATTATAAATTAAACATTAAATTTATGGTAATTCTAACTATAAAAAAAATATTCATTTAAACCTCATAAATCTAATACACTACCACCAAGTCGGACTAGTCGTAGGACTACTCGAGAATCGGTTTTTAAAACGTATAAAAACTAAAAATATAGTTACTTGTTCCTATGACAATTAAGTCATCATTCTCCTACTCTTATCTCAATTGCTTCTGGTCGATACAATATGTACTCTTCTTTCATAGTACATACTATATAAAAGTTATTGGCAATAGATTTATGACCGGCTGCCTGCCATACGTTTTTTTTATTGCTTATGGTGGCAAACGAGCAAGCATTACACCTGATGGTATGTGTCACTCCTGCACATGGACCTTTGCAATACTAAGGGGGTATAGCTTAGGCCGCCGCCGACCAATAAGATCCCCAAACCCACCCAGTTGGGATTCCGGATCTCTCGCTCACCGAACGAAGCGCAATAGCACATTGCCATTACTCAGACATTGATCTTCTGCGAGAGTGTGGTACTGCCTCGGACGGACCGGCCCGCGGCTGGAGACAGAAAACTGTCAACAGCGTGATCCTACCACAATTAACCCTCTTTGGGAATACAATCAACCCTCCTTGGGAATAGAATTGTTGACCAAATGGCATCAGATGGAGTTGGCCCAGGTCGTTATAAGGCTCTTAGTCGCCTTTTACGACATCCACGTGCAAAGAAAGGGTTGTAACTTGATGATATTCTTAATCCACATGCAACAAAATTCGTCTATAAAATTTCAAGTTCATTGAACTACGCCATTGATAAAATAAAATACGGATTTTTCATACGAAACTAACAGTGAGGTAATGCTGTATTAAAATTCGGTAGACATTTTGACTTCACATGAATCAGAGACTATATTGGTTAATGTCTTACCATAAATAAAAAAATATATATAAATTACGTATACAATTCAGAATAATATGAATGTCCAAATTCAATAATAACAGGATAAAAAAAAAGCCATTGACCCGTGTCGTGTATACGACTCGGTAATCACTGAAACACTATATTTGTCTAGCAATTTAGCTTAGTTAACACCAACACGCTTACAAGTTTGAAATAATCATTCAAATGAAATAATAAAATAAACCTTGTTTTCAAGTTATAGGACACACATTCGAATGCTCGCTATATGTAGACACCATTTCTTTGGTCGCCTTCCTGTAGCATGCTGGAATCATCTTGCACAATGGCTCATGCACGCAGTCTGGTATAGCGTTGCCTAAAATATAACCTTTGGCACACTTTCGTGATAGACACATTGGTATCTTAATACATGGTGGATGATGATGGCACATCTGACTTGGAATCCCTAGTTCTTCCTCCGCAGATTGGATAATGTAATCTTTGCCACATAATGTCGTTCTACTACATTTAGGCTTGTCTTTACATTCCTTCATTGAAATATTCATTTCTGACGGACACACAGGTGAGTGGTCACACTTAGATTCAGCAATGCCAGATGTTTCTAGTTCCGGTTCGCATCTTGACGTATTATTATGGCAACGATTAGAACATCCCGGTTTGCAAGATTGTTGGAGACGTGAAGGGCACTGAGTGCATTTTTCCGCTACCTGGCAGTTTAGTATTTCAGGCTTAATAATTTGACAGGGACTACTTTTGATGTATTTATTCTGATTGCATTGTTTAAAGACTCCATTTTGACAACTTTGATCGAAAGCCCGATTCTGACAATTTTGGTCTGATGAGTTATTATCCTTTTTGCTCCCAAACAAATTATCATTGTTTTTCATCGTTGAGGTTTTTGGATTTGTAGTTTCTTGTTCATTTTGGAAATTCAAGCAGCCATTAATTAAAATACATGCAGGATTGTGAATACAGATAACTTCTTTGTTATATTTCTGAGTTAGAACACTTTTCAAACAATCATGTGGTATTCGACATGATTTTTTATCTTTATTTTGAGTTTTTTGTGCTGCGGTACACAATTCATTTTTGGACTCCTTTGATGTCAAACACTTACATTCTACTTGAATTTTTTTCGCTGAAACTACACACGAAGATGACTTCTCTGGAGACTTTGATAACAAGAATTTTGGTAATAGCAAACTTTGCCATGACTGTCGTGAGGTATTACAAGAACATGTATTAGTTACTGGTGGCACCGAACTGCAATTACAGCTAACCAATACTTCTCTTGATGGTCTTTTCACCTTACTTCTATTAGGGGAACATGATTTATCATTACAAGATATACAGCATTTGCTTGACTGATATTTTTTATGTAATTTATCAAAGACATAGTCCCAAAATGAGCTCGTAGAAGGTATATCACTTAAACTATTATTCATATCTACACTGCATTTTGGTGAAGTACATGAGTCATGGATACACTGATATTGTAACGGACTCTTGTATAATTTTAATGGTGCGTTTTGACTTATTTTTGATATGGTATTGCTTTGCAATTTATTATTTTGATTCGGTGATTTCAAATAGCTTATATTGTTGCCTTTTATGAACTTATTATATTTAATGCTTTTATGTTTATTTGTTTGATACTCTAGTTCTGATAATGAGGATAGTATGTCCTCATTATCAGCACTATATATAGCATTAAAATACTTATTTACATGTGGTATTTGAGTTAACACAGATACCTGGGCGGTTTTAGGCTGTTGTTTTGGCTCAAATATAATCTCGTTATTTTGAATGTCTTTTACTTTTTTTAATTCATGATTGTGGCCGCCGTTATCATTGACGTTCTTTCTCTTCTCTGTTTCGTTTTCTTTAATATTTGACATTTGTTTAAAATTATTATTTAACCGTCTCATTAGACTGGACGGGCTAGGCTTGTCTTTGTTTCTTATCAACCAGCGTTTGAACTTTTTTAGTCCAGTTTGTTTACTTTTATTCCGAGTCTTATGTTTTTTATTGTAATCTCTTCTCTGCCTTACTTGTCCTCTACTATTTTGATTACAATCTATTTCTTTTTTAAAAACATTTTTAGAGTTATTTGGAAGTGATATTTGACTATAGAATGGCAAGTTATGGTGTTGTCGATTTATTCTGAGTTTTTGGTAGATATTACCTTTTATAAAAAAATTCTTACTGTGTTTAGAATCCACAACTGGTATTTGAATGTTTTCAAAATTCGTCATATCTAAATGAAGTATTCAGTTTTTATTGTCATAAGTAACATAATCCTCGAGTTCTATGTACATTATATTTTTAATCTTTAATGGAATATATTACCATTGTGTATAACTATTGACAATAATTTGGAGCGATGAAATTACATTGCTTACATTATTTTGTTTTATATGGAACATTACCGTCAATAATACTATTTTGTAGTTCTTGTATCACATATTACTTATGATTTAAAAATTACTAAAAGTTCTTACAAATTCATTGTGCTGGTTTTGTGTAAAATTTCTAGAAATTTGAACGTTCCTATTTGACATTGAGCGTCATAATTTAAATTTTAAGTTTTTCAACGAAACAATTCATCTAGATTGTCTCTGAAATGCACAGAGTACGTAACACTTAAAGTTAAAAAGAACTTTAATATTAAATTTTTTAAGGAATCTCAAATTTTGTCTAGACCTCTTCATAAAATCAGTAAATTTTGATTATATTATTTATAGATGCTAAATATAATAAAATTCATGACATTAAAACCACAGACGTTTGGTATTTAGAACTCTGATTGACACGGAGCCTATTGAGGAAGACTCTTGTATTTAATTAAAATTTAATATCATATTGTAAACAGGATAAATATGTTTACGTAAATATATTAAAATATATTTTACTTGTACATAGAATTATAATTTAATATCTATATTTAGATTGCCGTACACATATGTATGTACAATGCTCTGTATATTAATACTATTTTAATTACATATGTACCTATAATATTATAATATATGTTTAATTTAATGTTGTAAATAGTTATTTAGTATGTTTAGTATGTTATAATAGGCATAAACTAAAATATATATACATGTACCTATGTGGCAGTGAGATAAATACATAGTTATACCTATATTATATTTTCAGTTCGATTTCTGTGAAGGTTCAATTTACCTACAATTTGAATAAAGGACTTGGAATAAGTTATGTCACACCCATTTCTTAATAGGCGATTTCGTTAGAGATGACTAAAATAAGTTTAATATAATAAAAATAACAAAAATAGGGCTAGATCAGATCTCGCAAGCAGCACCTGGTCTACGTTAAATCCTAAGAATTCCATTTTTTTTTACCAATTCTGATATAATTATGTTTGTAAATTCTCAGTGTTTTTTTTGTGTGTGTGTCGTAGTTGTTAGCCTCAGATGGCTATGACAACTTTACTCGGACTATGGGTGAGCACTGAGAGCGGTTCCCCACTACATCCGATCCGAATCAGTGAAAATATGGTCCGTCATAGCCGTAGAACTATTTCTATGGTAATTTACGCACTACATCCGATCTCCGTCATCCGATTTCTTTCTGTCATTCTAGAATCTCCATGCCGGAGAAGATTTTTGACGGACCGATGTAGCCATAGAATTATTTGTATGAACGTACGTCTACGTTTTTCGTACGTACAATAGTATTGCCAAAAGTTGACGTGGATCGCACTCTGCTGTAGCTCCGCGTAAAATCACGTAGTTCGGTCCGAGTTTTCTAGATCCATATTTTCACGGGTTCGGATCGGACGTAGTGCGTAACCACTCTGAGGACTCTCAATCCGATATTTTTTTGATTATGTAATTGCGACAGTATTTATTTCTGTGTGGTGAAGGAGTAAGAATACAATCCACTACCTACCTTGCCAGTGGGTCATAAAAGACGGCTAAGGGATATATTATGCATATATCACAAAAGAAGGAAGACTGGAAACAAAACCTTACATCAAATTGTCTAATCGATACGGTATTGCAAGTCAATGTCCCTCTTATTCTGGATGATGTTGAATATAGTAATGTAACGTATAACGCACGAGATGGTGATGATGATGATGAATTTCGTTTAAAAGAAATATACTCCTCGAAAATGATTCAGCATTTCGCACTAATCCAAAACCGAACCTAAAAACTCGTAAATAATTACTGTGAAATTTATTTCTATACTCAAAGAGAATCGTTCTCAAAGGGATTCCTTGCATTGTTTCTGTACAAAAACGGTATTTTTTTGTATGAACCGGGCCACGGGGCTTAAAACAAAGAATGGGGCTTTGTGTGGTATTAAATGGTGTATAAACGTATGATGATACGTCATAGTAACGTTGCATGAACTATTATATACAGCGAACGACAGATCTTGATATTTGATTAATTATGATAAAATGATTTTATCACTTTATAGATTAAATTCGCCATCATCATCTCAGATCATATATATCCCACTATTGGGCTCGAGCCTCTTCTATAATGGGAGCGAAAATAACCTACTATACCACGCTGGTCAGACGTGTTAGTATAGGCTTTTGTTTCGAGTGTTCCTTCTCTTGCATAGTTGCTATATGCGTTTTATATCCCTTAGTCGCCTTTTAAGATTACTCACTGGTAAGACAGGGGTGGTGAATTGTATTCTTACTCCGTCACCACATGGAAAGAATAGGTGTAATGCTGTATGGTAGCAACTACGAATACTAACAACCCTTACTTTACTCGTGAATGTCGTAAAATACTAGTATATAAAAGAAAAACACTGGTGCCGTTTAGTCAACAATTACATTCCCAAGGAGGGTTGACGTCCGGTAGGCGGCCGATTATAAAACTATTTCCAATAACTTCTGCAATATTTACGATGGAGAAGGAGTGTATATTGCGTCAACCCTCAAATAATTGGAATAAGAGCAGGTGAATGACAATCATACTTGTACATTCCACTAAATCCATTTACATACATACATATCATCACGCCATATCCCTTGCAGGGTAGGCAGAGAGAACAGAGTGCCAGAGAACTCTACCTCTGCATACTTCACTCGCTTCCTCAACATTCATAATTCTCTTCATACACGCTCGCCGGTTTAGGAGACTCTTGACTCCACCTTCCTTCAGTATATGACCGATCTGGTCTAGGTAGGTTAGTCTCGGTCTCCCTCGGTACCTACATCCTTCCACTTTCGCATTGTATATCTTCTTAACCAGACGTTCGTTCGGCATTCTTTCCACATGTCCGAACCATCGGCGCATACACAGAGTAGCACACTAAATCCATTTATACTTCGTTAAAACCTATATTTGATGAGTGCTTCATTTCACCTCATATACGTCTCGCTGTTGGGCTTGAGTTTCACAATAGGAGATTGATCTACTATACCACATTAAACAAGCAGGTTGATTTAGAGTTTACTTTTCAAGTATTACTTCTCTTGCGTTGATATTATATGAATATTTTATGTTTGACGACTCACGGGTAGGATAGGGCGTCTTGAAATGTGTTCTTGCTCCGTCACCATACAGATAGTTCACGAGTGCATAACATATCTCATAGTTGGCGTTTAAGATTCTCACTTCATCATGACCGAATAACTCCGTAACTATACTCGCCAATAATTAAAGTTTCATTAATGTATGTCAAAATAGATTTCAATCATTATTAAAATTGCGGTCGCAAATTGAATCTGTACTCTCAGATTTATTTCATATTTTATACACAAACATGAAGTAATTTATTTTAAAATTTGTTGCTATACCAGTTAATATACGCAACTGCGTTAGCGTTAATTTCATTTATATGACACATATCTGTTTGAAAATTATCTTTAACATACTTATACATAAATATCATCACGCTATATCCCTTGCAGGGTAGGCAGAGATAACAGATTATTATTAACATGAGGTTTTAATGAAATAAATTCTAAATGTTTCTTAAGCTTTGCTGTGGACCGGGTATTAGTCTACCTTTCGCAGAGAGGCCGACTGCATGAAGACGAAACCCCAGCAACGCAGTCGATCGTGGCAGGGGCGTCAATAGAAATAATACTCGTAAGGGTGACCCATTGCACCCGCCATGGATGTCAAGAAACGGCACCAGTAGTTGGTCCAATGGCGTCAGGCAGGCATCATAGAAGATTCTAGAGTCGCATGCCGCCCTTCTGTTGCCCCGTACGGAACAGGTGGGATGTGTCCGGACCACAGCCTGCTAAAAAAGAAGGATGTTAAACACATCCTATCATCTATATGTAAAAACGCGTTTAGTAGTTTTAGAGTTTAGCGTACACTCTTCTTTTAAACATACACATATTTTTGGTAAATTTATTAAATGTACAGATTCGCAGTTTCTATTGTTTTATTATAGATATATATTTAACATCATTCTCCTGCTCTTATCCTAATTATTTGGGGTCGATGTAATATGTACTCTATTTCCATCGTACGTATTGCAACAGTTGACAACAGTCAAGTCTCCTTTGGAATATAATTATTGACCAAACAATTTCAGGTAGAGTTGGCCTTTTTTTTTTCTTTGCAGGGTGGACAATGGATGTGGTCGCACCCCGACAAATCGATCCGGGGCGATAAATGAGGCGGCGCGCAACCCCATAGACCCACCCTGCAAGCATCTCTCTTCGCCGTATGAGCGGGCCACCGGTACCCGATCTTTGTCTTCGGTGAGGTAGAGTTGGCCTAGGTTGATATAAAAATTCTTAGTCATCTTTTAAGATATCCACGAGCAAACTAAACGTTGGTAGTATTCTTAGTCGCTATCATAGAAATATAGAGAAATATTAATATTTTGGGTAATAATCATCTGTTTACTTACTTATTAATAACTTAATTTTATAATTCTTATATTGCGTCTTTATATTGACAAGTTTTATTTTATTTATCAATCAATCTATACTTTAATAATAAATATGCAAATGAATAGCGAACTGACAATTCAATTAAGCTTTGGAACCGGTCGTTGGGACAGACCGTGGCTGATTATAAGTAGAACTACATATCAGTAATAATTCTCTCGTAGGCTGGCAGCTGCTTGTTCTAATAGTATTTTATATATGACCTATATTAAATATTAACATCTGAATCAATGAGTGGAATTTGTATGTTGATTCTATCCGTATGTGGTCGTGGATTGAAGGTCTGCATCTGATGTAGCACTACCTGAGACGTTGGGTGAGTATAACAATGTTGCAACCGTGTTAAGAAACACGAAGACATTCTAAAACGAGAGACCTGCGAGATATCTCATTAGTATACATTTTTTATACTCATCATTTCTTACGTACAAAGATATTCCAATTCTAAACCGTTTCCACAAGAGCTGCGCTTAGAGAGGTAAGTGGAACGATTTTATAGGTTCGTAACAGACATCCCTCGCTACGTATTCTCACACGTCTTAAGTGGAAACAACCAAGCAAAATTCAGAAAAGATCATACAGTACTTTTTTGGCAGGCTATGGTCTGGATACAATCCACCCACTCCAACCTCTATAACCCACCGTGTGCTCTCTCCATCGCCATTGGACCGACTACTGGAACCGCTTCCTTGACATCTGTGACTGTCCCGGCAGATTACAATTTCAGGTATCATCTGCATCGACACCACGGCGACATACAACAGCATTGCTAGAGCGTCGACTTTCTACGGGTGGCGGATTATTCCACGGTGCAAACCATACAGTACTAGTGGTATTCTTTCGCCAGTCCTGCTATCCTGTGGTCTCAACATATCACACAGAGAATATCTAGATTCTCTAAATCTTTACCTTCAAAAGAATGCGAAAGTGGAAGGATGTAGGTACCGGGGGCGACCGAGACTAACTTACGGTGGAGTCAAGAGTCTCCGAAACCGGCGAGCGTGTATGAAGAGAATTATGGATATTGAGGAACCGAGTGAAGTTTGCAAGGATTAGAGTTCTCTGGCACTTTGTTCTCTCTGCTCCTACCCTGCAAGGGATATAGCGTGATGATATGTATGTATGTTTACCTTCAACGATCAAAATTATTTAATCCTTCTACAAAACTAACCGACGTCACTCTATTAAATAAAGAACAAAATAGAAAAGCAAGCGGACTTGAATGCCGGCCCGTCGGTAATGAATCGAAAGGGTTAGCATGTTAATATAATAGGGGCGAGCCCTTCATAATCATAGGTGATCTAACGACGCCGGGCAATGTTTAGAAAAAAAAAACTTGCGACCGGTTTAATTTAGATGAAATTGTTGCGGGTTAGAGTGAGAGAAAGATAGATAATAAGAGAAACCGGCTGTTGTTTTTAACTATTACTCTGTATTTATTTATTTTCAAAATTGTGAGTTAAATCTACCATTAGATATTTGGTGATATCTTTACTGTCCAAGTTGTGATGGATGGATATAATTAGGACTTGTGGAGTAGGAGAAATCCTAGGGAAAATACAACACCATACTGCAATCGCCAACCTACTCGTCCTCCCACACGTGGCGATTATGGTAATAATAGTAATTCTCTATTAACAATAATTCTCTGTGGTCTACATTCGGCAGTAAATGGAGAAAAGTTGAATGATGATGATAAAAAAAAAGACTATTTCAGGCATCATATTTTTCTAACAAATGTTGCCAGTGTAGGAATGTAATAACCCCACACAAATTATAAATAAACTGTTTAAATATATATATATATATATATATATATATATATATATATATATATATATATATATAAATAGCTTACACGCGAACATTAAAAAGTTATTATTAAAAAAGTACATACTAAATTTTATACAAGTGTTTGTTTTTGTGTTTTTATCCCCCGCAATGAAGTGCGTTGTCCTATCAAACTATCTTTTGGCAAATCCAAGACTGTGGCTGATAACTAAAAGTTATAGTATTTAAAGTTTTATGGAGTTTTAATTAAGATTAAAAAAGTAGATTGTAAAGAAAACAGTTATAGTAAATGCTGAAATATTAAAAAAAAATTTGAACGCTCTTTAGAATCGTGTACAGAAAAATAAAATTTTAAAAATAGATTAGCTAATATAGATTTAACTTCGTTTGCTTTATATTCATTTTATTTTTTAATATTACTAGACCATAAATTTACATTTTATAAAAATAATATTGCATTTTATTTTTAAAATGAGACGCATAAATTTGAATTCTTAGCCATTAAGTATCTAAAAATAGAATTTATTAAAACGTGACTACCGTCACATACCTACATATATGGCATGTTATTAAGTTATAGACATTTTTGAAAAAAAAAAATGGCTATGAAAATGATTATTGACCTAAATTTAAAACAATATCAAAATAATGACAATTATATTTTTATAATATTTTAAACTTTCAGCTGCAAATAATTAATTGCCTTTTACGGAGTAAGACAAACTTTCAAAATATCTTCGAGATAACACAAGATTCTCGAGATATAAAAAAAATTAATAGTGGTAGGACCACGCTGTCGACAGTTTTCTGTCTACAGCCGCGAGCCGTTCCGGTCGGGGTAGTACCACACTCTCGAAGAAGATCGACGTCTGAGTAAGGGCAATGTGCTATTGCGCTTCGTTTGGTGAGCGAGAGAGCCGGATGCCCAGCTGGTAGGGTTTGGGGATTGTAATGGTAGGCAGCGGCTTAGCTATAGTCTTGGTAATAGCAAAGGCCCATGGGCGGCAGTGACACTTACCATCAGGTGTGCTGCTTGCTCGTTTGCCACCATTAGCAATAAAAAAAAAGTTGTACTTCGCTTAATATGAGAGGTACTAAATATATTGTGAGTGTTGCCGACATTATACGACTCAGTGTGACTATAACTCCCTACCATTATAGAAGAGTTTTTACTATACAACATTTTACTACTTTGAAATTGAAATATAATACTGACGGGGATCGAGCAGCCGGGTTTCATCCTGATGTTTTTTTTTTAACTGAAGTTTTTCTAATAAAAGTTAATTTGAATCATAAATTTGTTTTATTATAACAGTATAATTATGTAGAATACGCAGTTTATTAGATGTAAGAACGTAATATGAAATGTCAACTGTCTAATATATTACATAGACTGTAAGCAACGTTAAAATAAAATAGACTTTAAATAAAATTATTCTTAAAAAAAAAAATATATGTATATGTGGGCAGGTGTTTATATCTGGTTTCAATCAAACAACCTGCGGATGTAAACTATCTAAATTACTTACATTTAGATTATTACGTGTGGTGATGCAGTAATTATACAATTCACCAACCCCTATCTTACTTGTGGATGATCGTAAAAGACGACTAAGGGATAAAATATGCATATAACGTCACAAGACAAAAAAAACTCGAAATAAAACTCTATACCAATACGTCTGACCATTGTGGTATAGTAGGTTAATTTCCCTCTCATTGCGGAGGAGGCTCGAGCCCAACAGTGGAATATACAGGGTGGAAGTGGACCACTCCCGAAAACAAAGACAGGTGACCCTACTAGTCCTACTTGTAAGGATAGGCTGGAAAAAAAAAATCGATTCGGATGAAAACAATTTTTTTTTTCACAAGGAATTTTAAGTTTTTTTTCACATTCCATCGTATTAGGACAGTGCCATGTAACGATAATTCCATAAAAATACGTAACTGTACTCAGGTGAGAAAAGACGCAATCTATTCAAAACTCACGATCGTATGTTCAAGAGTTCAACGACCTTGCGTGGTGAAAAAAAAAAATATTTTTTTCATCCGATTCGATTTTTTGTCTATCCTATCATTACAAGTAGGACTAGTAGGGTTACCTGTCTTTGTATTCGGGAGCGGTCCACTTCCATCCTGTATATGAGCTGAGATGGTGATGATGAGATTATAAGTTATTTTATTAAAAATAATATAAATTTTTAAGTTATTTTTTGATTTTTAATTTGACAATATTTATCTATTAATGAATACCTAATACCATACGTACCTAATACCACGTTTGGAGATTGCGAATGGTATTCTTCATATCTTAGAATCTCAGAGAACGAGAGCATTCGTCAGTAGAATACTGCTTACTAGAAGTGGATTTGACTAAACAGATGGCGTAGTGCTTAAGACTGAATTGAATTGATATATTATATTGAATTGACATATGAGTCAAATATGAGTCACTTAATGTTACGGTAAAAGTCTACGTTTAATAAAAAAATAAAATTGCCTGGAAACGAGTGAATTATTAAAAATACGGTTTTTTTGGATTATTTGAGAACATTACCGATATTTTATAAATGGCACAGTGCTAAGAGTTGTGGTGTTCAGTTTTCAAACAGGATATTTATTTGTATCATCATTTCATCATCTCAACTCATATATGTCCCACTGTTGGGCTCAAGCCTCCTCCACACCAGGAGGGAAATTGACATACACCACGCAGGTCAGACGTGTTGGTATAGAGTTTAGTACGAGTTTTCCTTCTCTTGCATAGATGTTATATGCGTTTTATATCCCTTAGTCGTCTCTTACGATCACCCACGGGTAAGATCAAGGGCGGTGAATTGTATTCTTACTCCGTCACCACACGGAAGAATTGATTTTATTTATTACAAAATGCTTAAGCCATAAAATTGGTTTATATATAAATGCAGTGAACATCATCGTCACGGGTTGAGAGCCCTCAGCGCGTGGGTGAGCGCTGAGTCCGGGTAAAGTTGTCATAGCCATCTGAGGCTAACAACTAAGACAAACAAAAAAAAAAAACATTATCGTCATACTATTTACTTAGAGTGGACACAATATATCGCGTCTTCTGTCGTACATATTGCAAAAGTTTTAGCTATGGTAAACTAATAGCACTACTAATAAATAACATTACTAATAACTAATAGCAAAAAAAAGGCAGACGGCCAATTATAAAAACCGGCCGTCCACCTGACGCAACTCTCCTTAAGAAGGTAATAGTAGACCAGACGGCATCAGGTAAAGTTGGCCCAGATTTATATTAAGTTATCAGTCGTCTTTTACAACACTTATGAGCAATGTAAGGGTTGGTGGTATACGTAAAAACAAGTGAACACACTGCTTGAGGAATTTTTTAAAATTTATTTATTTAAAATGTACATACATTACTTTTCTTGTGGCGTATGCTACAGTTGTATGAAATCAATAATTTTTGGCGCGTTTATACTCTATGACAATTTGATTAAAAAATACATCGCGGTTCCAATTGTGGCATTCGAAATTCAAACGTTGGAACGTCAATCGCGAATTTAATTTGATTGGTTGAATCCCCACGAGGACAACCGTGGATTCTTAAAACGGGGGAAATCATGAAAAATAAAATTTTTATTGCATCATGCGTGTGTCATACCAATTATTGTTGATCTCACGCACCCTAAGCGTGCTGATATTATTGTTAGAAACCGGTAGCGATTTGTGGTTCAGTGTGTAATGGTTTTATTTGATGTGTAGGGTAACCAATAGTGAGTCGATGTTACGATTGATTGGCAAAGGGCGATTTGGCAAAGCTCCGTTGCGTGGGGCCGATCGTTGATTTTTTTGCCACATGTGGGAGTGCCCCTGGTTTGAGTATAGGTAAATAAATATTTCTATTGAATATTAACTTATTTAGTTCAATGTTTTGTTTTAGTTCTTTATATTATCGATTTCTCTGAAAGTTAAACTTAATAAGATTCACTATTACGACATAAGCGAAGTTACATTTGGAAATACAGCATTTAGTGCACCATTCATATATTGAAATTAAATTTAAAATACACGTAAATATTAATAAGTTTTAAGTTAAAATATAACTTTTTTAAAGTTTAAATTTTTACTTTTGTAGTTATCTTCTTAATACATATATATATATATAAATTACGCGTCACGTTGTTTGTCCGCGGTGGACACCTAAAGTAATTAACCGATTTTAAATGAAATTTGCAGACCATGTGTAGTTTGGTCCAACTTAAAAGATAGGATAGCTTCCATCTCAATTTATAGTCGCAATATTATTTTATTTGCAAATTATTTGTCTATTATTTGACAGTCTGTATCTGCTATCTCCAAACGATTCTAACAGATGGTGGTATCTGTTGACTGGATTGCATAAGTATTTAATAGATGGCGCTATGTTAAACGTAAAAGCGTTTCATATAAGCTACAATTTATTAGCATAACCACCACGTGTTACTGAGGCTACCTTAGCCACAGCAATGCGTGGCCGAGTCTGCTAGTACTATTAATATGTTTTGATAATCAAATATTCGATCGATATTATACATATATAAATGTATACATGTATGCTTAATTTAGCGCTAGATTGTCAGATCTTAATATATTTATATACATTCTATAGTTAATTATCACAACGTTATGCTTTAATTTTGCTATCCTTAAATTATGTTTTTTTTAATATGGATAGTCATATTTTCATTTTCTTTTGTTACACCCCTATTGCGTCATGTAGGTGTTGAATAACTGGACATTGGTATGCATGTATACATTTTATGAATGTGTCAGTAAACATTACGGTTAGGGTTGTCTCTTGATTTTTATGAAGTAATAGTTTTTATCGTTTATCGTAGTAATCATATTTTACATAATATATATTTTATATGCAAAAGTAAAATATTCAACAAGCTACATTTAGAAAATTCATCATTTTTATCTCAGCTGATATAGATGCTGGGCTCGACTCTTCTCCACAATAGGAAGAAAATTGACCTACTATACTAAGCCGATAAGATGGTTTGGTACAGAGCTTAATTTGTGTTTTTTTTTTATTTCTAATGGTGGCAAGCGAGCAAGCAGCACACCTGATGGTAAGTGTCACTGCTTCCCATGGAGCTTTGCAATACCAAGGGTACTAATAAGGGCATAACTAGGCCGCTGCCACCAATATAAACCCCAAACCCACCCAATTGGGCTTCCGGCTCTCTCGCTCACCGAACGGAGCGCAATAGCACATTGCTATTACTCATAAGTCCATCTTCTACGAGAGTGTGGTACTACCCCGGACGGACCGGCCCGCGGCTGGAGACAGAGAACTATCAACAGCATGGTCCTACCACTATTATTTTTTACTATTATTTAGTTTTATTTCTCCTTTTTAGATGTTAATACATATTATATCATCATCTCAGCCCACATATCGCCCACTGTTGGTCTTGGACCTCCTCCACAATGAGAGAGAAATGGACCTACTTATACCATGTTGGTCCAATGTATTGGTATAGGATTCTATTTAGAGTTTTTCCCCTCTTGTACAGATGCCATACGCATATTATATCTAAGCGTAGTTTCAATACCCACGGGCAAGATATTTTTTTTTTATTATCCATTAATTTATGGGGGTTTTTGTCCACATGGACACGTCAACCTCATTGTATCAAGGCACATTTATATCATATAAACTACCATAAAAATCAAGGCTAAAATTAGGACAGCAGCATTATAAGGGTACAATAAAGTTAATAGGCTGCACAAATGTTTTGCCTGTTCGGACTTAGGTTGAGATAATATTGTTTGGACCAAACCAACATCTAGTATGTTCAAGTTAAATCTCCTTAGGAATAACATTCTTTCGCTGCAGTTCCTTGCACAATCCATCAGCAAATGTTGCACGTCTTCTAGATAATTACATACTGTGCAATATGGTGTGTCAGTTTTCTTCATCAAGAATGCAAACTTTGCTGATGGAAAGTGACCAGATCGTGCTCTTAGGGGCTAACTTAATATACTTTCTGCTTAATTTACAATAATCAAACCAAGGGGAACGAGGAGGCTGTTGTTGAATAGTTTTGTATCATATGCCTTTTGTTTTAGATTTTTCATTAAAATATTCTTTCCAGATGTCATGACATTTTATTTTTAATTTAGGAATTATGTCCAGATAGTCTGCCATTAAGTTGATTTCGTTACCTGATAATGCTGCTAATTTGGAAATACGATCAGCCTCCTCGTTACCATGAAGACCAATATGACTCAGTACCCATTGCATTTTAAATTCAATTCCATTCAAAGCAAATTTGTAAATTGTATCGATAATATCATAGGCTATCGAAGTACCTCTGATGCCAGAGGCACATCGAGCCACATGTTGCAAAGCACTTTTGCTATCAGATAAAATTACAAATTCAATAATTTGTCAAAAATATCAATATTTTTTTTTCATTTGCATATAACATTGCTTGAAGTATTGTAAAGAGTTCCAACGACATAACAGTTAAATCTATCTTTATTCTATATCCAATTTTAACGCCTAGATTATCATAAAAAAATCCAGCTCCTTTACCTGTGTTGGTATAGGATTCTATTTAGAGCTTTTCCTCTCTTGCACAGATGCTATACGCATATTATATCTAAGCGTATTTTCGATACCCACGGGCAAGATATGGGATGGTGAATTGTATTTTTACTCCGTCACCATATAAAAAGGCATATTATATCCCTTTTTTTTTTTTTTTTTTTTTTTTTTTTTTTTTTTTTTTTTTTTTTTTTTTTTTTTTTTTTTTTTTGGTAGGCTATGGCCTGGTCACACGTCGCCCGTACCGTCCGGGGCAACGGAAGGGGAGCGCGTGGCCCCATAACCCACCTTATTCCCTCCCATCGCCATTGGGCCGGCCACTGGTACCGCTTCCTTGCCTTCCGTGGTCAGCCCGGCGGGTTACCCTTTCGGGTACCATCCCCCGTCGACGCCCCAGCTAACTGCCGGAGCGTCGCCCTCACGCGGTCGGCCTCTCTGCGGGTGAAGGACTATTCCCCGGTCCAGTCACCCGCGGCCTCGGCTAGGGCGGCATTAGGCGCAGATACTCGCGCCTACGCCGCCCCAGGCGCCGGCGGTGGAGCGTCTCACCGAAGAGGATTTCCTCTCGGAGTCGCCCCGCCGCCTCCTTCCGCGAGACAACTGTCTCGCAGAAGGCGGCGACCGCGTCCCAGTTCCTGACGCTGTCGAGCATCGCCTTAGCGATGGTCGGCAGCGCCAGGTCGGCACCGATGATCGCGACGAGTTCACGGCGCTGCTCTGCCCAGGCCACACAGACCTCGAGCGTGTGCTGCGCCGTGTCCTCGTCGCAATCGCAGTGGTGGCAGGACGGTGTCCTCTCCCTCCTCACGACCGTGTGCAGGTACTTGCCGAAGCAACCATGCCCCGTCAAGACCTGCACCAGTCGGAAGGAAAGGACCCCGTGCTGTCGACCCAACCACTCCATCAGCACTGGCCGGAAGGCCTCGATGGTCCGAACACCGAACCGAGGCCTTTCCAGCCGGATTGCCCAACGAGCAATAACGTCACGGCGGGCGTCGCCCCGCCAGGCGGCCATCTCACTAAGCGAGACGGTGCCGCCCCCTGCCCGCGTCACTGACACCCGCCGGTACAGTCCGGCGAGCATCTCCGCCTCCAAGTCCCACGGGGGTATTCCGGCCAACAGGCATGCTGCCTCCGTTGCCACCGTGCGGTACCCGCGTATGGCCCTGACCGCCATGGCCCGCTGTGGCCGCCACAGCAGAGCCCTAAGTCGGACGGTCAGAGACCCCGCCCACACGGGTGCACCGTACAGGGCCATCGACCGGACCACCCCCGCGTACAGCAGTCGGCACGTAGCGCTGGGTCCGCCCACATTCGGCATAAGCCAAGATAGGGCGGACGCCGCGCCGACAAGCCGTGGAGCAAGCCGACGGAAATGCTCCCGGAACCACCATCGCCCGTCGAGCACCAGGCCCAGGTACCTCATATGGGCCCGGATGCTGATGGGAACCGAATTGACGGTGATCGAGGCGTCGGTGGGTGGACTGGTGCGGGGCCCATGAAATAATAAGGCCTCCGTCTTATCCAGGGCCACCCTTAACCCCAGCGCCTCGATCCGCCTGACAATCTCCTCGGTGCCAAGAGTTGCCAGGCGTGCCGCCTCCTCCAGCGTCCCACCCCGGGCTGTGACGAGTGTATCGTCGGCGTAACAGATTACGCCCAGCCCGGGCGGGAGGCTCCCTCTCAACGCCCAGTCGTAGCCGATGCTCCACAAAGTCGGCCCCAAGACCGACCCCTGCGGAACACCGCACGACATGGGCGTTCGCACAACATCCCCTACTCGGTTCTTATAGAGGACGCTGCGCCCCTCCAAATAGTCTGCCACCAGCCGCCTCAGGTATACAGGCACCCCGTGATACCGGAGTGCCTCCCTGATGCAGCTGAATGGCAGACTATTGAATGCGTTGGCGATGTCTAGAGACACCGCCAACAGCACCCCACCGCCAGTGACAGCCTCCGCGACTACGGCCCTCAGGCGCAGTAAGGCCGCGATCGTCGAACGCCCCTTTCGGAAACCGAATTGGGCGTCCGACAGATCGGGGCCAACCTCGCTAAGGTGCTGGCCGATACGGGCAGCCAGGATCCTCTCCAACAGCTTACCCGTATCGTCCAGCAGCACGATCGGCCTATAGGCCGAGGCCGAGTCCGGAGACCGTCCTGGCTTCGGCAGGAGTACCAGCCTCCCCTCCTTCCAACACCCAGGGAACTGCCCAGACGATAAACACGCGTTGTACAGCTCCCCGAGGCGTGGACCCAGATGCTCGAGGACCAGGGCCAGCACCCGGTCGGGTACCCCGTCTGGCCCAGGAGCGGTGGTCTTGGCACGCATTCGCACCACCGCCGCCCCCATTTCCGTCTCCGTGACGGGCGGGACACTTTCGTAGTCGGCCTCCCGGTCACTATCCTGCAGTGCCATGACCGGGGGCGTGTGTTCCGTCCGCCGTGGGAATAGATCCTCGACAATTCTGGTGAGGAGGCTGGGCTGGAGAGTCTCAGTGAGGGGGGGGCCCCGCGCGCGGAGCTTACTCAGCGCCGCACGATAGGGGCGACCCCAGGGGTCACGCTCGAGACTGTCCAGCATCTCCTGCCGACTAACGTCCTTGGCCTGACGGATGGCCAGCCTGAAGGCAGACCGCGCACTGCGGTAAGCCTCGTATAGCTGGCCCTCCCGCTCAGCGTCGCGGTGACGCCGCCGACTGCGGGTATACGATCTCCGAGCACGTATGCACGCAGCTCGAAGCTCTGCCAACTCCCGGGACCACCAGGGAACCGCCCTCTTCGAAGGAAGACACCGTACACGGGGCATGGCCGCATCGCAAATCTGCGTTAACGCACAGCGAATGCGGCCAGCCTCGGCGTCCACCCCGTCCACCGAGGGCGGTGACGGCAGCCACGAATGCACAATGGCTGCCTCCACCAGTAGGTCCCGATCAAGTCGACCCACAGCCCACCGCGGAAAAGCGGGAGCTCCGTCTGCCGTGTGACCCCTGCTGGGCTGGCGGAGGTTCCGGGAGACCTCTATCCGAATATATCTATGGTCGGATAGGGTCTCAACCTCCTCCTGAACGTACCAGCTCCTCACACGTGGTGCGACATTGGGGCTAGCGAACGACAAGTCCACTATCGACCCACCCCGCTGCCGCACGCACGTATGCACTGAGCCCCTGTTCAGCAAACAGAGGCCCAGTGACGCCGCCCACTCTTCAACCGCCCGCCCGCGATCGTTCGTCCTGGGAGACCCCCACGCCATAGACTTGGCGTTGAAGTCCCCCATTACGAAAACTTGGCGCGGTGCCAGTCGCCGTATCGAGGCCTCCAAGTTGGTGAGGGAGGCCCCGAAATCTGCCACACTCCTGTTAGGGGAGAAGTACACGCCGTAGAACGTTACCTCTCCCCAGTCCGCCGCAACGTATCCATCACCCCTGTCCTTAAGAGACAGAGGCGGGGAAGGCCACGACGTGGAGGCGACGATTGCCACAGAGCCGTCACTGCTACCCAACCAATTAGATCGTTCGGGCACGCAATACGGCTCCGCGGCTACGGCTACACCTATCAACCACTCCGCCATAGCTTGCAGGAAAAGGTCCTGCGCACCGACGGAGTGGTTGAGGTTGGCTTGCAAGAGGTGGATGGACTCGGTAGCCATTAGTGGGCCGTGTCCATTACCTCCTCCGCGCCGGCGGGCGATTGGGTCGCGCTAGGAGCGGAAGCGGCCGGGGTCGCCGGGCCGCTCCGCCCCTTTGGAGCCGAAGCCGGGGGTCTGCACTCTCCACCCCCCATTCGATGTTTGGCGGGCTTATTACCCGCCGCACACGCGGGACAGTGGGGTGCGGCAGCACACGATGCCGCCATGTGCCCGGTTTGACCGCAACGGAAGCATAGTCCACTGTAGTCAAAGCAGTTGGTGCACGTTGGCCGGGTATGCCCGACCGCCATGCACCTAAAACACCTCGCAGGCCGGGACTCCAGCAGGGTTACCCGCGCCGAGCTCCAGCCTACGAGGATCCTGCCTGAGTCAGCCAATTTCTTGACCGACTCTACCGGACACTGCACCCAGGCAGCACCGACGCCGCCCGGTCCAGGGCGAATGGCGCCAATCCGGACAGTGTCCGAGGCGCATCCGGTTTTTGAGACAATAGCCTCCCTGATGTCCTCCACCGTCACGGAATCGTCCAGACCCGCAATGCGCATCTCTGCGCACTTGACGGGTCTGGCGATTCGAACGCCACCCTCCTGGCCAAACAGCCCCCGCAGCTTCGTGGCCACGCTATCGGCCGCCTTGGCGCCCTCGGCCCCAGGGAACTCGAGGATTCGAGCCCCTGTCCGGGCCTTGCGGGTCCTAGCTTCGACGCCCCCGATGTCGGAGACGTCTAGCTCCCGCCGGGCGCGACGTAAGACGGCCTCATAGTTGAGGCCCTTCTCAGCCGCCTCAGGCAGCACAGTGATAACCACTGCTGCTGACTTTGGCGACCGGAGCTTCCTGCGCGACCTCTCTCCCCTCTTTCCGGCTCCTGTTTGGGGAGCGGCGGCCTCAGCGGCGCTTTTGACCGCCGCCCTCCGTCTTTGGCCGGGACTTTTCCTGCTTCGCTCAGCCACCTGCCAGCCCTGTTCGAGCATGGCAGCTGCACTGAGCGCAGCAGGCGCAGTCGTGGGCGCGCTAGCCGGTACCAGCGACACAGGTGCGGGCACCGGTTGCGGCGTGGCCTTAACAGGAGCCGGCGCCGATCTCTGCTTCTTAGCCGAAGCGAGCCCCTTGGACCCAGCCTTGGGCCCAGTCACAGCTGCGGCGAAGCTCACGCGGCCACCCTGGCAGGGTAGCGGGGTGGGTCTCGACGCTATAGTCGGCCGCGTGGTCTTGCCTCCGTCCGCAGCGAGTGGCGGCCGGAGACGTGGCTCCGGAGGCAATCTTGCCTCGAGAACCTCCATGCGCGCATTGACCATGACGCCAACAGACTCCATGATGGCGCGCATGGTTGCCTCCGGCACGCCGTCCACTACAGGCAGCGCGGGCAGCGGTACTGCCGATACTGGCTGAGCTTTCGGGGCGCGCTTCGCAGCTCGAGCCGGCGCAATTGAGGCGGCGACAGAGTCGGACGTTGTCGGCGTGGTCGGCGTCAAAAGCGCGAATTGGCTCCGCAAGTCGGCCATATCTTTGGCCAGCTTGCGGTTTTCCTTTCGCACAGCCGCTAACTCCGCCTCCAGTCGGTGGTTTTGGTCCCGCAGACCTGATACCTCGCCGCTAAGACGGGCATTTTCGGCCTGCAAGGCCTCCATCTGAGTGGCTGGGGGGTCGCCGCTCACAGCGCCCACAGCTACCGCCGCGTCGGTGGGAGGGATGTTGGATAACACCCTCACCATCCTCGCGGCGACTGCTTTATTTTCGGCACGCATGCGAGCCTCGGCCCCCCTCACTTGGCCGACCGGGGACGAAGCCGCCGATCTTGCCGCCGCCGTGGCCCCTCGCCCCCTGCGAGAGGTTGCCACCTTGGGAGGAGGCATAATAATTGCACTCCCCTCGTAGTCGGACCCTGAGCTGCCACCCTTATTTAGGGGGCGCTTCCGCACCTTCGAGGGGAGGGCCTCCTCCCTGAGCGTCAAAGCCGCCGCCATGATTGATGCCGCAGAACGCGACGACGACGCAGCGGCAGTCTCGGCAGCCGACATGCTGCCCTCCTCCATCTCCGACGGACCTGCGGCATCGCCGCCCTCGTCCTCTGTCTCCACGACAGATCTGCCGCCCTCGTCGTTGGACGGCTCTGCGACAGAACTGTCGCCCTCGTCCTTCGACGGCTCTGCAGCAGAACTGTCGTCTCCTTCATGGGTTGGAGCGGCGGCAGCCTCCCTGAGAGCCCGCCGCTCCTCTCGCTCCTTTTGGCGCCCCTTCGCGACGGAAGCCTTCCCACGAGTCGCCTTGGGTGGTCTTCCACGCCTCTTCGGCTTCGATTGGGCCTCCATGGGTGCCGGGCCCTCGGCGGGTTTGAGCGCCTCTAGTTTAGAGGACGAGGCGTCTTCTGTGCCAGTTTTACGGTAGCATGGCGAGGCTGTAATGTGGGAACCGCTAGGATCCCCGTCTGTAAGTGGTAAAATATGATCCATCTTGTTCCCACGAGTAAGGGAGAAGTACACCGTCGACCCGGGCAGAGATCCCTGTACCCGGGCAAGCCTACATTTACCAACCAGGGGGTCGGCCGGTACCCTGGCTGGAGCGTGCTAACAACAGAACAACCCATCTGCCATGCATCTTCTCGCCGCACGCCAGAACTTAAGATTCTGGGTGATTTCCGAATTCGAATGTTAATTCGAATTCTTTATAGAGGTTGTCTTCCTCGCGGTCCGGGCGGTTAAGCCAAGACCCTCGCTCCTGAAACTACGCCTCACGACAATATGTCTTGAAGCGAGATATCAGGTTTACGATATGTCGGCGGTGGCATAAGCCTGCCCAGCCCTCAAATTAATGAATGACCGGGCCCGTCCGAAATTTCGCCTCCTGTACCCTCTACAACTAGAGGGTCAGGAGCGAATTGGGACTCAACCCATTGCTGGGGAACCCCCCCTCGCGCCAGAGATTTGCTACGAGCGACAATTCGACAGAAGGATCTGGGGGACTGTCGCTCGCACCCAGGGTACACCACGTGGAGGTTTCTGGCATCGTACCCCATATTATATCCCTTAGAGGATATTACCACAACCACGGCTAAAGTATTGAATTGTATTCTGGTAATAACACGAAAAGATTTAAAAGATTATTTCGAATATAATATAATCTAAGTCATTTGGACATTCTTACTTTAAATTGCAGTTAAAGTTTTATCTCTTTCTAAATAACATAAATAACAATATTAACATTGAGCTCTTAAGCCCTTAAAAAGCCAATCGATCGTAATAATAATTTCACGCCCAGTAAAAGGTGTCGGGTCCTTGCTCACTAACTAAATTGCTACCGTACGATGTCTAAAACAGTATTTATAACTATAAAATAAGCAATTCTTTGTGTTTTTAACGTATTTTAACGTTTTAATTAGCTGTGTGATAGCGGCTACGAAAACTACCAACCCTTACTTTGCTCGTGGATGTCGTAAAAGACGACTAAGAGCCTTATAACGACTTGGGCCATCTCCATCTGATGCCAATTGGTCAATAATTACATTTCCAAGGAGTGTTGACGTCTGGTAGGCGGCCGGTCATAAAACTATTGCCAATAACTTTTACAATATGTTCTATGAAAGAAAAGTACATATTGTATCGACCCCAAGTAATTGGGATAAGAGTAGGAGAATGATGATTAGATTTTTATCATACCTATGATTTGGATTTCTTACAACAGGCTAAGAGAGATTTTTGTAATCCCAAAATAATATTAGTGAAAATACAAAAAGAAATGTCTACCGAATATCTTTATAGAGACATAGCAGATAGAGAAAACAGAGTTAAAATGTATACAGTTAACTATATGGTTATTTATAACTGAGATAAAACCTATTAAAAATGACTTGAAATAAGTATAAGAAGCGCTATAACCATCAAGAACATTTTGCTTTTATTACAATTAATTGGGGTCGACGTAATGTACACAGACCTATCAGACGTCATCTCTGTAGTTACTCTATGCCTATCCATTCTTTAATCTTCCTTCACACATTAAGTCGCCTACATTCATATTTAAAACTTTCCTCACCACATTACTTTCATCCCATTCATCAAATGTCGTACCATGACAAGCATTCACTAAAAACCTACATTAAAAACAAAATATACTTAATACAATTTTAATCCAAAAAAAAATGCTTAATTATCGCTGAATTATTTTCATTAGATTTACAATTTATTCGAATTCAATTTTCCATTTTAAATTAAAATACAATTTACAAAATCTCTTCACAATTACCTGAAAAATTAGTGATAAACATAAAAAAATAAGTATATGTGCTGTCGAACTTAGCAATTTTTTTTTTTTTGCAAATTGGTTAAAATATCATGTTTCTCGATGTACGTTCACGCTAATCTTCCGATCCTCGAGTCTGCGTGTCAGCCAACGATTGGGTTATATATTTTAATGAAATTTTGTTAATATATCTAATTGATCTCAGCTTTAAAGAAAGATTTCAGTAAAGCTCTCTATATTATTTCCCAATGGTATTTTTCGTCAGCATGAAATATCTTCCACTATACATCAACAATTTTAATGTTTGATAAGCTATTATGAATATTATTAAAAATAAACCTATTTTTTACGGATGCTATTGCGTTTGTATTTGATTTTTAATTTACCGACATTACACATTACAAAGTACGGTACGGTCCGAGGTCCGTATAGTCTCCCGTGAGCATGAACGCTCTAAAGTGTTCAAATTATCCAAACGCTACATATAGAATCCATAAAATATTTTAATTTCAAATGTGTAATACTCGCGTAAACATTAGATATCATTTTGAATATTATTTTCATCATTAATGAAGAAAAATATATAAATATTATAATTTTTTTTTCCGTGTGGTGACGGAGTAAGAATACAATTCACCACCCCTTATCTTACCTGCGAGTGATTGTACGAGACGACTAAGGGACATAAAATGCATTAACATCTATGTGAGAGAAGGAAAACTCGAAACAAAACCCTATACCAACACTTCTGACCAGTGTGGTATAGTAGGTCAATTACCCTCCTAATATGGAGGAAGCTCGAGCCCAACAGTGGGACATATATGAGCTGAGATGAGGATGATTATAAAAATTATGTTTTCATTAAAAAATCAGTTAGTTTATCGCGTGTATTAACTATTTATAAGGTAAGTTTATCAAAGAGTATAAAATATACTATTGCTAGGTATAAATAGTAGCCACCGTGCACCGAAGACAAAGATCGTGAACCGGTGGCCCGCTCACACAGCGAAGAGAGGAGTTGCACGGTGGATCTATGGGGTCACGCGCTGCCTCTTCCGTCACCCCGGACCGATTTGGCGGGGCGAGACCACATCCATAGCCCACCACATAAAAAAAGGGGTAAGCTAGGGTGTTTATCAATGAAAACCTTGAGTCCATCCAGAAATTTGGGCTGCCGACTCTCTCGTTCGCCGAACGAACAGCAACGGCACGTGATTGATGTCGATCGAGTGATCTGATTCGATTTTCTGCGAGAGCATAGTATACAGCATAGTAAATTAATTCTGAGATGAATGCATCACTGTGAATGAGCGAAACCTTGTTATAAATCACTATGAGAACCCGTCTGGCTAATTCTTCCGTCATCTCTAAAAGGCCTGTGCGTAAGAATGGGACTTATATCTGTTGAAAAGTAGAAGAAAGACACCTGCCTGCACTAAGAAAATAATCTTTGTGTTGCTGGTGACTTCACAAACATATAATGAACGCAGACAAATTAAACAGAGACTCAGAACAACACTTTGCGTATCGTATATTCTTCACAGTATTAGACTTTTTTTTTATTGCGGTAGACTATGGATGTGGTCTCGTCCCGAAGCGAGGCCACCGCGTGTGGACGATGCTCCGAGGGCGAAAGAGGACTCGAGAGGATACCCGCGAGGGAAATCGTCGGGCGGGCCACCGAAGATAAAGACCGGGTTCCGGTGGCCCGCTCACTTGGCGAGGAGAGGTACTTGTAGGGCGGGACTATGGGGTCGTGCGCCGCTTCTTCTGTCGCCCCGAATGGATTTAGCAGGGTGTGTCCACTCCATAGCCCGCCGCCAAAAAAAAATATGGTAATATTGTAAGAACATGAATCATTACCACAAAGAGGATTAACTGATAATATGTATTTTTTTTTGGGATTACTCCCACCACACATTCCCACCATTGTAGCTCCTGTAAGCCAGGATCCACAATGGTCACTATAAATGACACCGAGGTTTGACCCTCAGGCAGTCCCGGGAAATGACTTTAATTGTCTTGGAACCCGCAACAAATTTAATTAGAAAAGTTAAAGAGGAGAAGTTGGAAAAGAGTGATTCCACTTCCCTCCCAGGCAAAGCGGGAGACAGAAAGCAATATTGACTAGTCAGCTAATAAGTAAAGGGTTGTACAGCTACGATAAGCGCATCAGTACGGCACCACGGGTACGGGATAACTTAACGGGGCCTATATGTGAGCCTTAAGATTGATTGCAGTAGTAGGTATGGCAGAAACGCCTAAACGCACGGAAATTTTCTCGAGTTGCTACAAGATCCGTATTGCACGCCTCATAAGCGAAGCGTTGAGGTCTTGCTCTAAAGTATACTACTCCAGATGTGACTTTCAAACTGTCTAACATAAGGTCGCGCTCGTTGCGCCAGAGATCGCACTCCCAGAGAATGTGATGTGTTGATTGTTCATACTCGCGGTTATGTGTAGAATATTGACATAGTGGTGACCGTACAAGTTTAAAAGAAAATAATTTACTTTTAAAGTTGCCATGGCCAGTTAGAAATTGGGCTACAAAATGGTCAACCTCCAGCCACACTTTCTCTAGGCGCTCGCGACCGCATGATAATATGTATATAATATTTATGCTAGAGAAGGAAAATTCGAAATAGAACCCTATACATCTGATCAGCGGGGTACATACAGTAGGTGAAATTCCCTCCGATTGTGAAAGAGGCTGTGAGACATATATGAGCTGAGATTACTGTCGATTCCAACTAGATATAGTTAAAAACGACCTATTTTAGCCTATAGTTAATAAAAAAAAATATACCTAGGTAACCTAGGCCAACTCTATCTAGTGCCATTTGGTCTACAATTACATTCCCAAAGAGGGTTGACGTCTGGCATCTCCATGGGCTCTGCGTAAGGCTGCCTATCGGCGTCTCGTTAGTCGTCAACTCCATCCACATCAGTATCCAGGCCCATATGGAGTATTTGGGTCTGGTGCTCGACGGGCGTTGGTGGTTCCGGGAGCATTTCCGCAGGATTGCTCCCCAGCTGGTCGGAGCGGCATCCGCCCTATCGCGGCTCATGCCGAACGTGGGCGGACCCAGCTTCGAGGGCCAACGGCTGTATGCGGGGGTGATCCGCTTAATAGCCATGTACGGCGCACCCGTGTGGGTGAGGTCTCCGACCGTCCAGCTCAGGGCTTTTCTGTGGCGCCCACAGAGAGCCATGGCAGTCAGAGCCATCCGCGGATACCGCACGGTGTCAACCGAGGCGGCATGCCTATTGGCCGGGACACCCCCGTGGGACCTAGAGGCGGAGATGCTCTCCGACCTCTACCGGCGGGTAACCTCAGTGCGCGACGAGGGTGGCTCCCCATCGTCTAGCGAGATAGCCTGGCGCGAGAATGCCCGCCGAGACGTCATCGCCCGTTGGGTTACGTGGCTGGAGAGGCCTAGACACGGTGTTGTTACCGTTGAGGCCCTCCGGTCCATACTGATGGAGTGAATGGAGCGGCGGCACGGAGTCCTCTCTTTTCGGCTGGTGCAGGTATTGTCGGGGCACGGTTGCTTCGGCTTGTACCTGCAAACGGTCGCGTATAGAGAGTGGACTCCTCCTGCCACCATTGCAGTAGTGACGAGGACACGGCGCAACATACGCTCGAGGTATGTCCGAAGAGAGGTGCTTGCAGGGTGTGTCTATGGGGTTGCGCGCCGCCTCTATCGTCACCCCGGACCAATTTGGCGGGGCGCGACCACGTCCATAGCCCAACGTAAAAAAAAAAAGGGTTGACGTCTGGCAGGCGGCCGGTCATAAAACTATTGACACTATGAAAGAAGAGTACATATTGTATCGACCCTAAGTAATTGGGATGAGAGTAGGCGAATGATGACGATGTGTTAATAAAAAAAAAATATTAAAAAAATTCAACCTTTTTGGAGAACAAAGAGGATTTAAAAAGAATAGCCTAATACTTGCACTAACGTAAACATTAATAAGAATGTATTAAATTTCATGTATTTTCAAATAGTCTCGTTGTAGTTGAATTTGATATTGAATTTTCGAAGTTAATCGAGTGAACATCGAAGGCTTTTATTGGTACGTACTTTGGAGTTCCATTTCCGGTTTAATTAAAGTGGAAATTGGTTGTGCCGAATTGGTAAACGGCATTTTTTTTTTAAAGATTTTTTTTTGGCAATGTATTGAATAGTTATATACCAAAGTGGTAAACGTTTTCGCAGAATTGAAGTTCATACTAATAATCATTATCATCTCGGCTCATATATGTCCCTGTTAGGCTCGAGCCCCCTCCATAATAGGAGATAATTGACTAAAATTAAATTGATTAAAATAAAACTATTTTTTTACGGATTCTATCGCATTTGTATTTCATTTTAAATTTCTCGACGTTACAAACATTTTACAGAGTTTACGGAAGACTCCTCCGCTACCATGAATGCTGCAAATTGTTCCTAATGTCTTGTAATCAAAAATAAACACGACAGAATTTGTTGCCGCCAAAGGTTTAAAAATTGTACAATAGATCTAATCGGATCATTTCTGAACGGTGGCGACAAGTACTTGCTACGCGCCTCCCCCAAGTATGTCAGTCGCATACGCCGTTTGGTAACAAATGTCTCGCTAAAGACAATTATTATCCAAAAATCAATATTTACAAGATAAAAGACATTGTGGCAGTGCTTCCCCAGTTCCTGATCTACAAATTGGTAAGTGCTTGTTTTGTAGCCGACATAATCCATAAAAATAATTTTATTTCATATAATACTTGAGTAAATATAAGAAATCATTGATGATAGGAATTTTTTTATATATTTATACAACCTCGATAAGATGAATATTGTGTAGATGTTGATGAGGGAAGTATTACTATAATTTAAATACATTTACATAAATATAAGAAGTATTGGTAATCAATCGACACACGATGTCGCGTTCTCACGGTCCCGTGGCGTATGCTAAGTATGTGAAATATTCAAATGTATTTTATTCCGAATACTAAAGGAGAGTAGGGTTTTTTGTTAAGTTATACTTTTGAATAAATACTTTATAACTAACTTACTATGACTTGTTATTTTATTTTATACACATTTGTTTCGATCGATATAGTCGCTTAAGAAATGACTGCACAGTTGACGTAGTGGTTAAGATACCGACCTTCCGTGCCAGTGGTATAGATACGATTCCCACACAGGACAATACTTTGTACAATCCACAAAGTGTTGTTATGAGTCCGGGTGTAATTTGTCGGCGTTAAATTGCATGTTTGTAAAGTCCCCCGCAATACAAAGATTATTTCGTGCAGGGTGGTCTTTAAAAATTTTTTTTTTTGTTATTGCTTATGGTGGCAAAAAACGAGCAGGCAGTACACTTGATGGTAAGTGTTACTGCCACCCATGGACTTTTGCAATATTAGAGGTATAGCTATACTGCTGCCTAACAATAGAAATTCCAAACAGCCAGAAGATTAGGCTGCCGGCTCTCTCGCTCACCGAACGAAGCACAGCAGCATATTGCTACTACACAGACGTCGACTTTCAAAAGTGTGGTCCTACCACTATTAAATACCAATACAATCTTTATTAATACTATTATTCTGTGTGTATGTCAGTGAACTCCTTCTAAACGGCTGGAACGATTTTGGTGCAGTTTTATGTGTGTGCCGCACGTGTACGCCAAACTATGTGGTCGCGTGCTGTACCTTCTATTCTTCGGACAGACCGAGCATTTCAACATACCATAACCTGCCTCTAAAATAAACGAACAATGCGTTCTGAAGATGCCTCGTTCAAAGGTGAAACTTCAAATCAATAATCGAGTTTTTGTGAAAAATTACATTTTGGATGCCGTTCACAACATAAGATTAGATATACTGCCTTATATCCTATTAAACCTTGCTCCATCTCGAATTTCGTCCTTTCTTCAGATATACGGCTTATTGATTAATCGTAGGAATGTGATGGACATCCGTTCCTTTCCTGCAGTTCAAAAATATCTTATATTATTATTGAATATAATAAAATAATAATTAATAATAAACTTATATTACTAAGTCATAAAAACAAGTTATTATTTTATCCATTTCCTAAATCATTCAATACATGTAATACCCATAATTAACATTTTTTTTTTCTAAAAGAAGTTAAACTAACCATAAGAAAGAAAGCGTCTTTTAATAACAATAAATTGTAAAAAAAAATCCGTTGGAACATCGTATAAATAAATTAAAGTTAATACTTTTAAGTTTCCTCATCTTGAATAGTAAATCTTGTCAAGCTAAGAATGGGGTAAGGTCTTTGTGTTAGCGGAATCCATATGTTATAATATCGATAACTTATCGATTTAATTATATGACATATTTTCTTTAACCAGTGATATATATTTTTTTCTATACCCATTTTTATAAATAAGCTAATTTTATGATATATCTGTGGAATAACGAAAACGTGATTAATGGGTAGTTAGAGGAAGTTTAAAAGTACTGTTAGTGATGAAAAATGTCTGGTCTGAAATAGTTTGAACATATAATGATATAAGAGATTAAGATGGCGGTTCTGTGAAGGGTGATGTGAATAGAAAGAGTGTGGGCGCGAAAATATCTAACAAAAGCTTATGGCTATATATAACCTTCTCCTCTCTTTTTCTCTTATTTTATGCAGACAACATTACCGAAAACAAACAAAACTCTATGCTAATTCATTTAGCTTACTGCAGTTAAATTTCTCTCCCAATGTAGAAACTTAAGCTGAAGAGTGGGATAGACTAAATAATGAAGGACGACCTTCAGCTACGATCACCTGAATACTACAACTGTTTTGATATGATCACTACAATTTTATTTTCATACTATATGATACTTCTATGACTAAAATCCTTGTAATATTTTTTATCATACATATCATGACGCCATATCCCTTGTAGGGTAGGCAGGGAGAACAGAGAACAGCCAGAGAACTCTATTCTTGCATACTTCACTCGCTTCCTCAACATTCATAATTCTCTTCATATACGCTCGCCCGTTTCGGAGACTCTTGACTCCACCTTCCTTCAGTACGTGACCAATCTGGTCTAGGTAGGCGAGTCTTGGTCTCCCCCGGTACCTACATCCTTCCACTTTAGCATTGTATATCTGCTTAACCAGGCGTTCGTTCGGCATTCTTGCCACATTTCCGAACCATCGGAACATCATCTTTCGCATATTTACACCAATACTCTCTTTTATACCTACTCGCTCTCTTACGTTGTCGTTACGAATGCGATCGGTCAGCCTAACTCCACAGATTTTCCGTAGAGATTTTTTATGATCATCATAATAATCTATGTAGTTAAATTTATACAAGTATGTTGTAGCTACTGAATAAAAATATAATTTGAATTTTAAATTGTAACCACTAAATGGTGTTTCGCCCACTATCAAGTAGTACGACTTAATATTGTCGTAGGCTTGTCAGTGGGTGTGTGTAATTATTATTTGGCTTTCTTCTTTGTTATTGGAAAACTTGATGGCATCGTTAGAGACAAAAAGAAAATATTCATATACATCCTGTATGTCTTAAGTGGGAGGTTTTGGCTGTGGGTTTATATGTAACTTAATTAATAAAGGTATTTAATATTATAATACATATCAACATGTCTTGAGGAACCAATATACTGTGTCACTTTTAATTTCTAAAAAAAAAAAACACTTTTATTATAAATGTAACGTAGCGGGTTTGCAGAAGCGGAGCGTTCGATACCCTTGGCATTGCAAAGACCCATGAGCGGCAGTGACACTTACCATCAGGTGTGCTGCTTGCTCTTTTGCCACCATAAGCAATAAAAAAAAGTAATATTTAAGTGAATAGGAAGGCATCAATACAAAAAGGCATCAGTAGGTAACGTTTAGATAGTTCCTTAAAACCTGTAAAACTAAAATTATTTCAATTGTTACTATATTCAAATTTAAACGTTTTTGGAGATAAAGGCTTGACTATACTACCCTATGACTACAAGTAATGCAACAAAGATCTAACCAGCGTGAACAAAAGCCGCATTCATATTCAGTTATTCGCTAACTCGTCAACAGAGAGACCGGTCCTAGCGCCCAATAATCTTAATCTGTGTTCACTAAATTCGAAAAAGTTGATGGGCAGCACAACCAGTTCGAACCGGTTCTAACCAGTTATATTTTGTTTAATACTGGCGGAGTAATAGCTATTAATACAGCCTATGTAGCATTAGAACAAGACTTTGTACTAAATTAGTTATGCTATTAACTCTTCAAATATTTCGTAGTAGTACAATTTTATAACACATACTCGTATTAAGTAACATTGACTTATCTACCATCTAATAACTTAATAAGACAAGCAGCTTAAATTTAAATGTTTTACATATTTTCGGTGAACCAAAGTTCAACTTAATAATTTAAATACTAGCTGTCCCCCAACCGCTTCCCTCCTTTCCGTATAAGTAATCACTAATATATCATATACTAAAATCTTCTCAGAAACACGCTGCATCTTATGGTATAAGCATTACACCAATCGGTTTAGTAGTTTTTGCAGTATAAATGAACAAAAAAACCGATTCTCCATTTATTAGTACAAATATATAGTAATGCTGTGTGGTGACGGCTATGAATACTACAAATACTTATATTACCGTAATATACGACCAAAGGCTTAACATAGACATGGGCCAACCTCTATCAAAGAGGATTGACGTCAGGCAGATGGTCATACTGTTGATAAAATTTGTAATATGTAGGATGAAAAATGAGAAAATGTTGTGTTGACCTCAAGTAATTGGGATAAGAATAGGATTAATGATATTAAGAGCCACACAAAATTGTTAAAAAGCCCAACTTAACAAAAATATATATCTATCTTTCTAATGGTAAGTCATTCTGTTAAAAATTTCTGTCGGCAGCAAATAGGCCGGTCGGTTTGTCCGAAGTAGTACCAGACTTAGACGAAATCAACTTCTAATTCGCTAGACAATTTGGACGGAATTTTAATTCACAAAAAAATATACTAGTAAATCAAAGACATTTTTTTCCAGAAGTATTCTTTTGCAAAAGAATACGTTTGTAAATCAGAAGCTTAACTAAGAATACCTTAAATATTGGTAAGTAATTGTCATTCCGTATGGCGATGAAGTAAGAATACAATTCAACCAACCTCTATCTTGCTCTTGGATATCTTAGAAGACGACTAAGAGATATACATACATACATATCATCACGCCATATCCCTTGCAGGGTAGGCAGAGAGAACAGAGTGCCAGAGAACTCTATCTCTGCATACTTCACTCGCTTCCTCAACATTCATAATTCTCTTCATACACGCTCGCCGGTTTCGGAGACTCTTGACTCCACCTTCCTTCAGTACATGACCGATCTGGTCTAGGTAGGTTAGTCTCGGTCTCCCTCGGTACCTACATCCTTCCACTTTCGCATTGTATATCTTCTTAACCAGGCGTTCGTTCGGCATTCTTTCCACATGTCCGAACCATCGGAGCATTCCCTTTCGCATCTTTACACCAATACTCTCTTTCATACCTACTCGCTCTCTTACGTCGTCGTTACGAATGCGGTCGGTCAGCCTAACTCCACAGATTTTCCGCAGAGATCGCATTTCGACCGCATTAATTTTACTATCATACTCTTTTCTGCATACCCAACTCTCGCTTCCATACAGTAATGTTGGGACAAGCACTGCGTTATGTATTGTATTACACGTGCCTTCTGGCTGAGGTGGTGGCTGCCGAGAAGTTGCCCCAACGCTCCGTTCACTCTATTTCCCGCATTCACTCTTCGTTCTATATCAGTGGTGTACCTTCCATCTCGGCTAAATCCACATCCAAGATATACAAATTCATCCACTTGCTCTAGTACATCATTACCTATTGTTACTCTTACATCTGTTCTGGTTTTATCTCTTACTAAGAGATATATATTTTTTTTATTGCTTATGGTGACAGACGAGCAAGCAGCACACCTAATGGTGGGTGTCACTGTTGCCCGTGGACTTTTGCTATATCAAGGGTATAGCTAGGCCGCTGCCTACCATTACAATCCCCCAACCCACTCAGTCGAGCTTCCGGCTCTCTTGTTCACCGAACGAAACGCAATAACACATTGCCATTACTCAAGACGTCGATCTTTTGCGAGAGTGCGGTACTACCCCGGACTGACCGGTCTGCGTCTGTAGACAGAGAACTGTCAACAGCGTGGTCCTACCACTAATATGCATATAATATCTATGCAAGAGATGGGGAAAATAAAACCCCATACCAACACGTCTCACCAGCATACTATAGTACCTAAGTCTGAGGCTGGTAGTAGAACTTTTATGAGCTGAGAGGATGAATTGTATAAATAATGTCATGGCTATGATACAGATTTACTGTGTTAGTTGTCACCCGTTTGATTCTTACGTAGGACAAGACACACAAATTGTTATTCCGAGTCTGGGTTTAATTGGTGTCTGTTAATTATGTTTTTAAAGTTGCCCGCAATATATTTATTATTATCGTAGCATAAGATGTGGTCTTTTAAAAAAAACAAAACTATTTACGTGACCATTAGGTAGCTGATGTTTTGTCCAAATTAATTTTAAATTGAAATCAGTGTTTGTAATTTTTTTATTTACAATTTTCCGCCTCTTAAAGATTTTCTTTCTGCTTATATTCGTTAGTCATTTCCATGATCATTAGATCCTTCCCATATGAATATTGTTAAATAACTTATCACCATTTATCTCCTCTCATGCTACATACATCAACAGTTAATTTAATTTTATTGGCAACACTAAATCATATTTTTTTTAAGTTGGTAATACTGTAAATCAAGGTGTGTACTATAATTCATATCAACATAGAATGTATGGAAATTTTATCTTATTCTAATAATATTATTATAGTCTAACTTATAAATAAATAATTTATATCTTTTTATAATAAAATAAATAATTATATTTATCTAGTATTGAAATATGTCTTTATTGCTATGAAATATAAGTATTTTTTAAGTTATTTATCGTGTCTAGATTTTTTATATCCCGATTTCTTGTATACTTTGGATTAAGGAAGCGCTGGACATAATGACATCTTTTTTTTTTTCCGCAAGGTGTACCATGGATGTGGTCGCGCCCCGACAAATCGTCCGGGGCGACTGAAGAGGCGGCATGCACCCCCATGGACCCACCCTGCAAACACCTCTCTTCACCGTGCGAGCGGGCCACCGGTACCCGATCTTTGACTTCGGTGGGGAATAGGACTTACCTAATGACATCTACAATTTTATCATTATTGTAGTATATATCTAATTATTATTATCGTATTAAAATTACCAGACTTTTGGAAATTACCTGGCCGTGAATTGTATTCTTACTCAGTTACTATAAAAAAAGCTGCGACTGTATCCAGTTGTCGAATTTTTGCGAGAGTGTATATTCTTATATATGCTTCCCTGGACGAGCCAACCTATTAATGGCTCTAAAATAACTATTTTGTTCTTTCGTTCAACACCCATGAAATTATTTTGATGGCACAACAGTCCTCCCAAGAGCATCGACGCTGCAAAGTAATTGAAAGGAATCGGTATAGTAAAAAAAATAAAATTCTAAATAAAAAATAATTTTATAAAGCTCAGATAAATATAACAAATAATTTCTTGATCTTTTTAAATAAAATGTACCATAATTATAATTATATATAATACTCTATAGAGTAGGTTTTTCAACAGTGGCACGTAAATGTATGGTCTAAGAAGAAGAATTGAAATTTTATAATAAGAAAAATAAAAAAAATAAACAATTGGTCTTCGTGTACTCGTTTTTTATAAATATCGACCAAATGATTACAATCTACAGCAGAAGTAATAAAATTTAAAAAAAAATGTATTACAATGCCCAAAGTTGTTTATATGCAAATTGCAATATGGCATACAAAGCTCTCGAATTATTATAAATAAAATAAAAATTAAGTAAAAAAAAATGAGCAGATGTGTTTGAAACAAAAAAATATAACGGTTTTTTTTTCTTAACTTTCCATTATAATGACAAGGATTTTTTTTTGTTTAAGAAAAAATTTCAACCCTATAGTAATTATTTTTTCTTAGTTAGCGAAATGTTTGATAAAAAAATGTAGGGTGATATTAACAAACGCGTATGTAAATGAACCCGGGAATCCGTGCACGAAATATGGATTTAAAATACAACTGTACTGCAAGGGTTGACGGGTAAATTTAGGGTCCTACATTTGTTCTTCGAGCTAAAAAAAAATGAGAATGTAATTATAACACAATAATAATATTTTATATAATTTAATTGCATATACTAACCTGAAGAAATTATATCATAAATTAGTAAATCTTTAATTATAAAAAGATGCATTATTGGCCCTATGGCAGCGTCATGTCTTCCGCGAGCTGAAAATAAAGTTGGATTGGCGACAGAATCTGAGGTAAACAAAAGTCTTAAATATTGTATTCTACAATTACACATTTGGGCCTTTTTGGACGAACACCAAAGCTGTAATGGCTTAGCGCCAATTAAAATAAATTAGATAAGGGCCTCATTGCTGTAACACGTAACTAGAGTGCCTATAAAATTATTTAATAGTGGTAGGATCACGCTGTAGGCAGTTCTCTGTCTACAGCTGCGGGCCGGTCCTTCCAGGGTAGCACCACACTCTCGCAGAAGATCGACGTCTGAGTAATGGCTATGTGCTGTTGCGCTTCGTTAGGTGAACGAGAGAGCCGGAAGCCCAACTGGGGTGGGTTTGGAGTTTGTATTGGTAGGCAGCGGTCTAGCTATACCCTTGGTATTGTAAAGGTCAATGGGTGGTATGGACATGGTAAGTGTACCATCAGATGTGCTCTCTGCTTGTTTGCCAGCATAAGCAATAAAAAAAAATTTTTTAGGAATTCTATACGATCCGACAATCACGACTAATACCTACTTGAGAAACCCGACGACATTATTATGCTCGCCCAAACGGAGGCATACACAGCCCGCGCGACCCTGACATGTAAATTTCCACGATTCCTCCCTCGCCGCCGGGGATGGAAATCGTGTCGCGTTAAAATCACAAACGTGGGTGAACCCACTTTGCCAGCGACCCCCGAGCCGAGGTCCGTACCCCACAGGGGGTGTCCTCGGTATCAGTCGCTTAAAATTTATCGGGTTGAGGGTCCTCAGCGCTCACCCACAGTTGGGGTAAAGTTGTCATAGCCATCTGAGGCTAACAACTAAGTCACAAAAAAAAATGAAAACGTAAATAAAAAAATAAAAAGAATTCTATAGCGTTTGTATTTGTCCTCCTGTGAAAGCTGTAAAAATAGTTTTATTCCAATGTCTAATACTCCCCTCCCATAAATATCAAAGAGCATGGTAATACTTGAGACAGAGGTTAAACATAGCCATTTAACATAGTATTGCTGCAAGCATTCTTGTTGCCCACTGTCCACTGGAAGCGGACTATTTGTATAAATGTTGGATAGAATGTTGTGTATTTTTTCATTTATTATTGAAATATATCGAAAAAATAATGGTTAATACTTGAAAAAATAAATAAAAAGCAGCACGAAATGATGTAGTTGAAACTTAACATTCTCGAAACTTCTTTACATATATAGAGACTAAAAAAACACATATTACAACCATAAAGAAAACTAATAATTAATGTTTGCCAGAGTGAGAGGTATTTCATTGATTTATACTAAAACCCAAAGGTAATATCACATACCACACTCATTCATAAACTTAAATAACTTGTTTTTATTTAGGGCTTAAGTAAACATATCTGCAATCTGATCTTCAGTTTTTATATATTTTAGAACAAGATAACCCTTTTTAACCAAATCTTTAATAAAATGGAATCTTATATCTATATGTTTCATTCTCTTAACACTATCAGTGTAAGCAACCATTATAGCACCCTGATTATCATTGAACATCGCTACAGGACAGACTTTTTCAATATTAAAATCATTTAATAGACTTACAAGGCAACAAGCATCAGTTGCAGCCATACTGCTTGCTAATACATATATTCAAATTCTGTAGAGGACAGACTAACACAAGCTTGTTTCTTTAAACACCATGAAATCAAATAGTTTGCATATATAAAACAATAACCAGATGTTGATTGCCTGTTTATAAAATAATGGTTAATACTATTTTCCTGGGAAATTTATGAAATTCTTTATATTTTATTATTTATTACTACTTTTTAGATTATAATATTAATCCTCTTTTCCTACGTAGTTTATTTTTAGATTATAACATTATTCCTTAAAGAAAAATAAATCAATGATATTGGGTCAATAGTTTCACCAGGTAAGAGTATCAAACGGCCGACCATTTCAAGGCAGAAAATACAAAAAAGAATCCGAATTCTCTTTTGTATTTTCTGCCTTACTTTATAACCTATGGTTCACTGTTACCGTAAACCTTTTTTTTGCAATAGAATGACAATTTGCTGGCTATAAAGTCCATTCGTCAAATGTAGAAATATCAGTAGTAATCCTGGGGAAAACTCATAAATCCAGTTATGATCGCAAACCCACCCACCAAGTGATTGTGGTATTATTTCTCCTTCGTGAAGGAGCTCACGTTTAACAGTCGAATATTAAGAAAGTAGATGAGAATTGAATAGACTGCACAACTTTTTGGATAAGTTTGAGATTTTCATGGATAGGCGCGACCTAGCTGTACCTCTGGCATTGCAAAGGTCCATGGGCGGCAGTAACACTTACCATCAAGTGGGCTGCATGCTCGTTTGCCACCAAAAGCAATAAAAAAATATATGGCTGCGTAGGCGAAGTAATAATAAGCGTGCCTAAGGTCCACGTTTGGATTTATTGACCAACCATAATTGCTTGGTCTGAGTCTGTTACCCTCCTGTTCTTATCTCAATTACTGGTAGTTTAAGCAACATTTAGAGTACATATTACAAAATTTTTCGTAGTAGTAGTAGTATTAGTCGAATACCAGAAGTCAACCTTCCTTGGGAATGTAATTGTTGACCAGGCAGCATCAGATACGTCTTTTACATACCACATCCACGAGTAATGTAAGGTTTGGTTATATTGATAGCAACTAAAATACAGGATTTTTTTAATCGTGTATTGATTAAACTCCTCGTATATTGCGAGATGGAAGTTTTTTTTTCGGTTCTTTCATGGAAATATAATCTAGAAATCAAAATGGTCTGGCCGTGTGGTGACGGAGTAAGAATACAATTCACCAACCCTTGTCTTACCCGTGAGTGATCGTAAGAGACGACTAAGAGATATAAAACGCATATAACATTTATGCAAGAGAAGGAAAACTCGAAACTAAACCCTATACCAACATGTCAGACCAGCTGGTATAGTAAGTTAGTTTTACTCACATTACGGAGGAGGCCCGAGCCCAACAGTGGAATATATATGGGCTGTGATGATGATGATCATTATGAATCAAAGTGGATAAGGATTTCATCAGAGAAGAATTTAAAATATGCAAATAAATTGGTTAAACTAATTCATACAAGCGGTGAGGTGATAAAAAGATTTCTAGACGTAAAAAAAATATGATATCGCCATTTTTCTTTTTGCTTTTAAAACATGATCTGCTAATGTGATGTCAAAGCAAAAACGGACGCATCTTTTAACCCTTTGTTCAGTGATCATAAACTCAGTTCATTGCATAATAACGCATTCGATCGTGCATAGGGGTCACATGTTCAAAGATTAATTAAATGTTTATCCTTTTATCTGTTATATTGGGAATAATATAGTTATATAGTACTTCTTGTTTATTCGCTGTATGTATATATGTATTCGCTGTGTGGTAGCGGCTACGAATACTACCAACCCTTACTTTACTCGTGAATATCGTAAAAGACGATTAAGGGCCTTATAACGACCTGGGCCAACTCCATCTGATGCCGTTTGGTCAATAATTAGTTGCCCAAGGAGTGTGGATGTCTGACAGGCGGCCGGTCATAAAACTATTACCAATAACTTTTACGATATGTACTATGAAAGAAAAGTACATATTGAATCGACCCCGAGTAATTAGGATAAGAGTACGAGAATGATGAATGATGAGTACCTCTTGTTTATTTTCCTCTTTGGTATACATATTTTTTTAAAATTTAGATTCTTATTTAGAAGTGAAATTTGCTTACTTCAACATTTCAGCTCAGATATGTGCAACTTACTGACATTTGACTGCACAGATAGCGTAGTGGTTAAGATACCGATCTACCGTGCCAGTGCCGTGGGTTCGAATTCCACCCAGGATAATAATTTGTGCGAACCACAACCTGTTGTTCTGAGTCTGGGTGTAATTTGTCTGCGTTAATTGCATGTTTGTAAAGTCCCCCGCAATACAAGGTTTACTTCCCTAGTGCAGGGTGGTACCGGTTTTAAAAAAAGAAAAAGAAAAGGCTCGAGCCTCCTCCATAGCGGACTGGTAGGTATGGAGTTTTATTTCGAGTTTTCCTTCTCTTGGATAGATGTTATATGAATATCTTTTAGTCGCTTTTTTGTGACATTGGGCTAAATATTAAAAACAGTTGTATTTCCGGCAATACTCACGCGTTAGAGTCGATTATGTCGACCCGGGTTTCGAGCATGTCCGATGCTCATCATCAGGGCGAGTGCGCAGCTGCGTCTGCGAGCCCCCGACGCGCACTGCGGCTAGCGTAACGTGCAGCACGTCGCGACACAGCTTCGGTCGGGGTACTGCTTGCTTCTTGAGCGTCTTCAGCGGATTCGTCCGATGAGTCCCGATCGTTACCGAGGGCATTTGATGGTCTCACAGCAAACTCGCTCCGCGTGCCATCACCCTGACATAGCACGCTGACCACGTCGCTCTCCATCCCAGACAAAACCTTGTGTGTCGAGGTGGTATTGAGTGCCGGTATCCATGCTGAAGGGAGCGTCCACCCACAGTCTCTATTAAACGTACGATGTCGGTTGATTTCTATAGCTTCACGTATTTTGCGAGGTATAAAATACTTTTCTGTGGCTAATACGGAAGCTTAGTCGAACCGAATGTAGTGTGTTGTGTTCGAGAGACTGGCGTGCTCTGCTATGGCTGATTTAGTGGTGTCCATGTTCTTAATACTCCTGACGTGTTCGGTTAGTCTGGTGGCGATGCTGCGGCGAGTTTCTCCCACGTAGCTCTTGCCTGATGATGATGATGATGATGAGCATCGGACATGCTCGAAACCCGGGTCGACATAATCGACTCTAACGCGTGAGTATTGCCGGAAATACAACTGTTTTTAATATGTGTCAAACTCACGATAATTTTAATACTAAAATTGGGCTAAATGTTAATATTCTTACTGCGATATCACACGGAAAATACCAAATCTATTTCCACGTGCTGAGTGCCCTGGGTTACATTTCCATGCTAGCCAATTTAATTGTGAGAATCACAAATCAATTGTCCTAAGTCTGGTTGTCATTTGTGACTATTAAGTTGCATGTTTATTTAATTTATCATTATAAAAACTTTGATTCTTTAGAGATCTTTAAAAAATCATCATCATCATTCTCCTACTTTTATCCCAATTACTTGGGATCGATACAATATGTACTCTTCTTTCATAGTACATATTGTAAAAGTTATTGGCAATAGTTTTATGACCAGCCGCCTGCTAGACGTCAACCCTCCTTGGGAATGTAATTGTTGACCAAACGGCATGAGATGGAGTTGGCCCAGGTCGTTATAAGGCTCTTAGTCGTATTTTACGACATCCACGAGCAAAGTAACGGTTGGTAGTATTCGTAGCCACACAGCTAGATCTTTAAAAAGCAATAGCAAAAAGCATTCCATCCATTCATCAGCCTATTGATATAATAGTGGATAGGCTTCATCACGAGAATGCCAATCAGAACGTCCTGCGCTACTTGCATCCAACGGATGAGTGCATTGAATGGGGGACTGCCGTGATATGATATGAATGTAAGCTTTGTAAGAGAAGCAAAACTCGAAATAAAACCTGTAATTATACCAACTAGTCGGACTAGTGTGATATAGTGGCTAAATATCCTCCATATAGGGTAAGAGACGCGAGTCCAACAAAGGGATTTATGCACAAGCTGAGATGATGATAATCTTAAAGAAACAATCATTTTACTAAATGATTTATAAAAAAAAATATTTACGATATATTTTTACATGTGGGATTCGAACTCACAGCCAAGAAGAAAAAGAAATCCGTTCCAATCATTCTTACGCTACTAAATGATCCACTTAAGTTGCTTTTTACAAAAAACCTGTATATGAAAATTATAACGAAATATATCTAAAGAATTTAAATTTAAAAAGTCAGTCACCTGAATACCTTTTACGAAATACAGGTAAAACTGCTTTCATTAATAATGTTGCAGAATGGCGGATAGTGTGACCAATATCTCATTAAACAAGTGATTCAGCATCGCATGACAGCAAATTATATGTAATAGATGCTGAGCTGAAGCTTCGGAGAATTCGTTAACAGTACAAGAATTATAAGGAAAATATTTTGTTACTGTTTTAACATAAAATTCGACATTATGAGAATTTACTAGATGTTTCAAAATTTTTTTTCATCATTACCCTGCTCTTATCCCAATTATTTCGGTTTGACGCATCACGCAATAACTATTCCTCTTCCATCGAACATATTGCAAAAGTTATGAGCAATAGTTTTATGACCGCCGCCTATATGACGTCAACCCTCCTTGGGAATGTAATTGTTAACCAGACGGCATCAGATGGCGTTGGCCAAGGTCGATATAAAGCTATTAGTCGTCTTTTACGACATCCACGAGCATAGTAAGGATTGTTAATACCTACCTAATTGTAGACATACAGTAAATGTATACACATACAGTAAATCTAGTATATCTTCATGATATAGAATTTATTTTACTTATTGTATTAGTAAAACTGTTTTTAATATACTTTCCTTTTTTTTCTTTACAATCTATTTACGTTGCATCTTTAAGTTCACGATGATGGTCATAGAATTTCCATTTTAATTATATTGGTAAATTTATTTCTAATACATTTTACTTTTAATGATTTTCACGCGAGTGTTACACATATAAAATACAAACAACCACCATTTTCCTACTCTTATCCCAATTACTTGGATCGATACAATATGTACTTTCTCAGAATATCGGCATTTCTATTTTCTGTTTGTTCTATAATTTTCTTATTCACATATTGGTATCAATTCTAATTAGATTTAGAGTAACATCTTAAATTCTTTACACAGGTTATTTTATATTTGTAGATGCCGTTTTTAATGATTGTTTCTCAGCTGAATTAAAAATACTGTATTTAGTTTTGTAAATCTTCATAATTTTATAAATTTTTTTAGTCAACCCAACAAAGACTAAATTATTGGATTTTATTCCTTAAGAATTGATTTTCATATAAGGCGCCCGGTATGAGAAAAATTTGAGGAGTAAAATCTAGTGATCGTTACGTTTTTGGTGCGCAACCTATTCTGTGCACCTTTCACTTTCTAACGTGAGATAATACTTCACTGAATAGTTTTAATAAATGTAAATAAAAATGTATATATTATTTTTAGTCAAATGAGCTTTTCTTGCGCACGTTTTGATAATCGTACTTAAGGAGTAAACTCCATTCGTGCGTCGGGGCTGACACACAAACTTTTTTATTTTTTCTTAAGTACTCCAAATATAAGCACATATAATTTATTTATACTACCAAATAAATATTCTTTCTGAATATTTTTTTAGTACAAATAAATTTCCTGTTTGAGAACTAAACATATGAAATTCGACATAGAATGCCACATCTTGTAGCCGTGTGCCATTTATACAATATCATGTTTTCAAAATATCTAAAAACATTGTATTAAAAATACAATGTATATTGTACTCGTTTCCAGACAATTTTGTTTTTATCAAACTTAGACTTTTACCGTAACATTAAGTGTATAATTGACTCATAAGCACTGTGTTTAATTAGATTTGAAATAACTCGAATTCCTTATTGGAATAATATTATTATAATTACTTGCCTAATATTATGGAAGGTTGACGTCAGTTTGGACAATTTTAGTGGAAAATTTCAATATTAAAATTCTTTTAGTTTGGTTATATTTTATCGATACCTACAGAAAACATGCTTTTTATAGCGATTTTTTTCTTTGGAACAACAGCATGTATCTATAAGTAAGGGCTCTCGTGCATTGAAATGTCTATTGACCATTTGGTAAGTAGATTATAAATAAATAATAATCCGGGAGATGACGGAATTACGGCAGAGCTCCTGAAGGCAGGCGGCAAGCCGGTCTTAAAACCCCTTCAGAAGCTATTTAATTCCGTTATCCTCGGGGGCGACGTTCCAGAGTCGTGGACCAGGAGTGTGGTGGTGCTTTTCTTCAAGAAGGGCGACAAAGCTCTTCTAAAGAACTACAAACCCATCTCACTCTTGAGCCACGTCTACAAGTTATTTTCGAGGGTCATTATCAATCGTCTCACGTGCAAGCTCGATGACTTCCAGCCGCCCGAACAAGTTGGCTTCCGAAAAGGCTATAGCACCATAGACCATACCCTCACGCTTCGGCAGATTATCCAGAAGACCGAGGAGTACAATCGGCCTCTGTGTATAGCGTTTGTGGACCATGAGAAAGCTTTTGATTCAGTTAAAACTTGGGCGGTGCTGCAGTCCCTTCAGCGGTGCCAAATCGACCATCGTTATATCGAAGAGCTGAAGTGTTTGTACAGGAACGCCACAATGTCAGTCCGTATCCGGGATACGAGTACGAAACCGATCCAGTTGCAGAAAGGCGTGAGACAGGGAGATGTCATCTCTCCGAAACTGTTCACCACTGCCCTGGAAGATGTCTTCAAGCTCTTAGACTGGACCGGACTCGGTATTACCATTAACGACGAATACATCACTCACCTTCGAGTTGCAGACGATATCGTCATTATGGCAGAATCTATGGAGGACCTTGGCACTATGCTCAACGATCTCAGCAGGGTATCCCAACTGGCGCGGTTACGAATGAACATGGACAAGACGAAAGTCATGTCAAATGCCCATGTCATTCCTGTACCGGTCCTAGTTGGCAATGCGATTCTCGAAATTGTCGATCATTATGTTTACTTTCAAACAGTTCAGTTAGGTTGATCCAATTTCGTGAAAGAGGTCAGCCGACGAATCCAACTCGGCTGGGCAGCGTTCGGGAAAGTTAGGAGAATCTTCTCGTCCAACATATCTCAGTGTCTGAAACAGTGCCGTAAATAGCCTTTTCTGCGGCCTGTGCGAGTTTCTATAACTGCGCCCGTGTTTTTTTTGTAGTTATTACAGGTACCCTAGAGTAATACCTATGTATAGGCCTACTTTATTTCATTCAGGGTGATAAAATAAAGCACAAGGAACTTGGTGTTGGTGGATGGTGATGGATATTTTAGAAGAAAAAACATTTTTTTTTAAGAACTGATGTGAGCAAACAAACAGACGAGCCATCTGATGTTAATGGACCCTTTGCCTATTATACTACCCACTGTGTCTCACTCACTAAAACTCAAACGCAAGTTCACTAGTGCAAATGCGTTGCCCACCCTGATGCTTAAGATTAAATTTTGGGGCACTATGGTCTTCATACTTCTATAATAAAATAACACCCCAAACGTAGTCTCCAACCGACCGTGTAGCCGGCCGGTCGCTTGACTCCGATAAACACTAAACACAAATACACTCATGCGCTGCCAAAAAAATGAGCGCGATGTTTTGTCTAATTTAATAGACGTTTTTGATGATACTGGCATGTAGGTGCGTATGTGTTGAAATCGAGCACTAGGGGCGCAGCGGGAACTTATCAGGAGCAAACCGAAAAAATAATAGTCCTGCCTGGTCTGGCCATTTAATTCTTGCGCCCCCCAGAGTCTACGCCCTGTGCCTGGGCACCGGTAGCACCGCCCTATTTACGGCAATGGTCTGAAAACACAGGTCTACGACCAGTGTGTGTTACCAGTGAAGACTTACGGCATGGAAACGTGGTGCCTAAATATAGGCCTCATAACCAAGCTCAAAGTCGCTCAGCGTGCAATGGAGCGAGCTATGCTCGGGATTTCTCTGCGTAATAGAATCCGTAATATGGAAATCCGCAGAAGAACGGGTGTAATCGACATAGCACGAAGAATTAGCACGCTGAAGTGGCAATGGGCAGGCCACATCGCTCGAAGAACCGACAACCGCTGGGTAAAAAAGGTTCTAGAGTGGCGACCACGTAGCGGACGACGCAGTGTAGGACGCCCCCCACTAGGTGGACAGACGACCTGGTGAAAGTTGCTGGGCGTCGATGGATGTAGACGGCACAGGACCGCGCTCTGTGGCGTACCATAAGGGAGGCCTACGTCCAGCAGTGGACGGCGATGGGAAATGATGATGATGATGAAATAAATAACTAATCTGTAAAATATCAATTGTCTTTGGGGTTCTTCTGGTTTTGTTTTAGTAATATATTGCTAATTGCGAATGAATATATCCTTTAAATCGATTTTGATGATGGATTGAAGTAATTGTCTATATACAGAATGATGGTTAAAATATTAAAAGAATTTCTGATAATTTTTGTAGAGCATGGCAACAACGTACGGCATTGGCAATTCATATTTATTACACCTAAACACTTTCTCTGCATATAATACCTAAAATATAATTAAAACTATTAAATATCAATCCTGAAACAATAAAATATTTAAATAGAACTACTTTTATGGATTCTATCGCTATAAAAATATTGATTATAACATGACATAATATTTTCACTATACCATCAAAACTCACTCATTCAATTTACATTATAATAAGTTGGATCATTCTCTATTTCTAACAAATAGGACAACTTTTTATAAAAGTAATCTGAAAAGAAATCATATTGGCATAACATAGAAGATGTCTTAAACTATATAATAAAACTAATAAAAAAAAAAGTTCGTTGCCACCATAAGCTTGATTAATACATCGAAAATATTTTAATCTGTATAACATTACACTTTTTTTTTTGCACAGAGTAATTATCTGATGTATTAAAACAAAGGCTTATGAATAAATTGTATTCGTTATAGTATTAAAAAGTTTATGAAAAAAAAAACTATACAAAGCGTACGTGTAATTAAGAATGATTAAATGACTCTATGTTTTCGTTACGGTGATGCTAATTGCTTATATATTTTTTTTCCTTCTAACTAGATTCTGATAATAATTAAACGTCATACCCAATTATATTTGGTGAAGGTCTAAGAATATTATTCATCCCACCAACACGGTCCCGCACCACCTGCATCCAGTGGTTTCTCAATTTCTCGTAGGTAGTCGTAAATGCCGGTTGAGATACCAAGATAAACGGCATCTTCTGTCTGTGTATTTGTGTAGGTACATCGATAGGTGTTTCTAAGTAGCAAAAAAAAATGACGGATCTTCAATTTCGCTTCATTACCATATGCTCGTGTTTCTCGTAAAAGTCGAGTAAAGGATATAATATGCATATAACTGCCGTCTGACCAGCCAGCTAGTCAATTTCCCTCCTTTTGTGAAGAAGGTTCCTATTGTGAAGGCTAGCAGTTGGATTGGTAAAAGGGCTGAAACGATGATAAGGGGACGTGGCACTTAACTGAGTATTTTTCAAACTTGCTAGGATAACATTTACCTCAGCAAAATGAATTTAAAACACTACAGCAATATATGATATTGCTGTGTGTAAAAGAGACAGCTGTATCAGTCGTCTTCACATTGAATCTATAGCTCAACGATAGCCCATCAAGTGCGGTTTAACCACAAACAGCTCAAGTATGAAGACTGACAGTTTGTTTTATATAAAGTGATTCTCTTCCTCGAGTAGAATGCAAGACGGCCTTTGGACTAGCAACTAGAGCATAGGAGAGTTCTCTTTTAACATCTGCGTCTCCATCTAAGTCTTCTGTGACAACATTTCCTAGGTACCTACACTTATTTGGCCACCGAAGACAAAGATCGGGTACCGGTGGCCCGCCCGCATGACGAAGAGAGGTGTTTGCAGGGTGTGTCCATGGAGTTGTACGCCGCGTCTTCTGTCGCCCCGGACCGATTTGTCGGTGCGCGACCACATCCATGGTCCACCTTGCCAAAAAAAAAAGGTACCTACACTTATTTACTATCTTAAAAGTTCCTCTATTTGGTATAGTAGATTTGAATGGACCAGTTTCATATTCCCATTGCTAAATAGAATGTAGGAAGGTTCTCTCTATCTATTATCATCTCATCCAAGACCTGCTTATTACTTTAAAATCATCATTTAGCATAATAAGCAGTACATGGACAGGGCTCATGTTTCCACTCTTGAATAATTGTTTGTTAGTGTCTAATTATCACATAAACTTTACAAGTCGTTGCTTCAAAGTCACTCAAGCGGTGATTAGAACTGAGACATTTGAGTGTCAATTGACTTTTAGTCATGGAGTTCTACCAATATTTGTTCATTCCATGTAATTGACAAAAATTTGCAAATAAAGACAGCCATCTGGTTATTAAATAAAAACCAAAACTTGATATTTTAATTCAAACTATAACTCATCATGAAAGCGATAAGCAATTTTGATTATTTTCGTTGAGATTTGAATTTAAACGCGTGACTAATTTAACAGTTTACAGTCAAAATGTTAAACACTAGTGCTTTTCTATGTTTTAATATGTAAATAAAATTATATAAAGCATGCATAATAATATGAAATTAGAGTCTAGTTTAGTGAGGTACCTAATTGAAAAAAAAAAAACTAACCTGGAAACTGTAAAACCATTATCATTATCGTCCTGTTGTTTGTGTTTCAGCGTTTGTGCATTAAAAAATCAGCCAAGTGCGAGTTGTACGCGCGCGTAGGGTTCCGTACCATTATATATAAAAAAATGTGATGTAACTAAAAATTTAAGGTTTCGTTTATATATGCTATAATATATTGCTTCATGCCAAATTTCAAGGTTTTAGGTCGACTGGAAGTACACTTTAGGTTTTGATTCCCTTGCGAGTAGTTGCAAGCTTGAAAATATGCAGCTTAAATTGTTGATTCTTTTGATTGCGTTGACGTAGAAGTTTAATTTCTTCAGCTTAAAGGTATTATAGACCTGAGTATTTGATATAAACTTCAATTTAATACCTCTACGCGTTCATGAGGAAAGGGGTAGTAAGTTTAAATTAATTAAAAATATTTTTATTGTATGATGTAACTAAAAATTTACGGTTTTCGAAATATTTCCATATCTGTGCTATAAGAAGTTGCTTCGTACCAAATTTGAAGATTCTGAGTTTACAGGCAAGTACTCTATAGGTTTTGATTCCCTTGCAAGTGTCGAAAATTTGTGGAAATCTGCGACATAAATGAATATATCTTTTGATTGCGTTGGTTTAGAAGTTTGAAATTTTCACAGTTTTAAGGGACAGTAGACTTGAAGTAAGAAGTTGAGTATTTGATATAAATTTCAGCTTGATACCTCCACGCGTTCCTGACAAAAAGGGACTTACAGACAAACAGACGGACGGACGGACGGACGGACAGACGGACGGACGGACGGACGGACAGACGGACGGACAACAAAGTGATCCTATAAGGGTGCCGTTTTTTTTCTTTCGAGGTAAGGAACTCTAAAAACACAGATTGCATATTTAAAAGTGTTGTTCGTATATTTAAGTTTAGTTTTTATATTTATAAGGCTATTTCATATATTTAAAAGTTTAGTTCATATATTTAAAATGCTAGTATATTTAAAAGTCTAATTTATATATCTAAGGGACGTCCATTAATCACGTGATCTTTTTTTTAGCCTTTTTTAACCCTCGCTCCCCCTTGGTGATACGTGGTGAGGTTTAAGACTATGAAAACATCACGTGAGTTTTTAGTTCCTACAAAGAAGTAGCCCACAGCTCATTCTCGGTTTTTGCTTTTTTATACTTCGCAAAAAGAAAGTCACACTACACGCCGCTTTTCAGTTTGACGAAAAAATAAATACACGTGATATCTTACTACACCCCACTCTCCCTTGTGATATTTCGTGATTTTTGTCAAACCCCTCCCCTTTCAAACCTCACGTGATTAATGGATGGCCCTAAAAGGCTAGTTCGTACGTTTAAAATGCTAGTTCTTATATGTAGTAAGCCTAGCTCATATTTTTAAAAGGCTAGTTCGTACATTTAAAAGTCTAGTTCATATATCTAAAAGGCTTGTTCGTATATTTAAAATACAAGTGACGATATACCATCAGATGGGCCGTTGTTTTGCTTATCTATTTCTAAATTCTGGTATATATTGCATCGATAATAAAACTTAAATCATATATCATAGTTTTTGACACGCATTTTTTACGACCACTTATGTAAAAGTTTAAAGCTTTTTATTTATAGTTAGGCTTAGTTCTGTCGTTGATTTATACCTTGATTAACATATATCTAAGCCAAATTTTATGAAACTAACTTAAAGCTGATGTATTTTCTTATCTATTCTATACTTGTTTAATGAAATGCTAGGAATACTAGGTTTATAGGTTAGGTTAAGTAGCTAGCAGATCTCTTTCTTCCCTTCGATGTTTGTTAAGGCGATTATTGGTGTTGCTCTATTAATTAACTAGCGATCAAATGCTGGTCAAGAGATCTTATCCAACTATAATTTTTACATTATATCTATTAGTTGGAAGAGCACTGGAGCTAATATTTACTAAACCTTATATCTACAATTTGAGTTAAAAGAAGTAATTATAAAATAACAATTCTATTACTTGTCGGATTTTCTTGATGCTGCTTTCCGTTTCGATTCACGATTTAATTTGACGGTAGGTTAATTATAATATAAATCTCATACAAAACGTGAATATGATAATGTTTTACATATTGTCAATATAAAATTGACAATATTTCACATATTGTCAATCACTAAGAAAATTATTACTAAAACGCCAGATAGCTTTTTAAAAATGATTTACTGAAAATCTGATTTCTTCTTTGAAAGTTCCTGTCAGAATCGGATTATTTCTTTATTTCAGAGTGTTGTCTTATGAAGAAAAAAAGGTAGGTGTAGTATAGATATACTTGGACTTTTGGCGGGAATGTGAAAGCATCATGTGCGTCATGTGGTGGTCTTGTATTATATTCAATATCTTAGTGTTTTAAGATGTTATAATAAAAATTGTAATTTTAATGGCATTTTATGTATTGTTATGCGGAGGAACTGCTAACTATAGTGCTAACCATAGAGAATATGATATAAAAATACTTTAAAATGTTTTCGTTTGCCATCAAAATTCCCAAAAGATACCATTAACAGGCCATAGCACTATCGAAGGCGACAATAATAATTATAAATTACTAATGGACAATGACTTATATGAAGAAATTAAAGGTGTAAAGAAATTAATAATTGATGATGAATATTGTAACCCGCTCCTGGCAATAATGGGCTTGTATTAGCAGCTGATTGCCAATAAAAAAAGGGGTATAGATATATTTATATTTTTTTTTATGTCTCTGTGTACTCAATAAATATTGTATATTCCATATATAATTTTCGAATTTCGAAATTCTTTATTCAAAATACTCGAGACAACTATTACATGCCAACATCTTTATTCTGCCATTATCCAATGCCAACCCCTTTTCTAGAATCCGTTAAAAGTGCCCGCATCAATAAAACAAAGTAAAGCTCAGTGCACATTGCGCGTCTATTGTTTTAAAAATCTTTTTGAGTTCACAAGAACAATGGTCTAATTGTTTTTGGCGCCCCGCGTAGTGTTGTAGAAAAGAGCTCTTTATGCAAATCGATTTTGTATGAATTATATATTTTTTGTTTTTTATTCATATGCGGGCTATGCACGTGTGTACTCGGTAGGTACATGGTGGAGTTTTTAATCATTATTATGAATTACGCAGTCAAGATTTAAGATTGAATACGTCTCATATTATTTTTTAAATAAATAACACATTTGCGACTAGATTACATAGACAATAAATACAGGTTTTCCGTGTGAATTCAAAGGCGATTATTTAAAAAGTTATCATCCTTTCAGTCAATTATCAGTTATCATATTTTCAATCAAAAAGTCCACCCGTGACCATCATCACTGTAAAGTGTTCGAAACGTCGGGAAATTAAAAATCAAAAACAAACGCGATAGAAACCGTAAAAGTAGTTTTATTTCAAAAGTAGTCTGTAAATTTTTTAATTATTTTTATCTATACATATAATAAATAAATAATATATGTAAGATTCTAAACAAAAAGTACGTCGCATGACTCAAACGAAGATATCAATTAATTATTAAGAATTATGACGATAATGTTTCTATCTTTTATTAGAAACTAATTATCATTTTGAAACAACGGGTGATCGGATTGGAGATTAGTCCGCAGGGAGGCTAACAAGAGAGAGGTTCCGGTGCTTTGTTATTGGTAGGTCGAATCCGTCCAACAGGATGGTTTGGGCACTGTGAATTGACCATAGGCTACTAAAAACATGGTCTTATTATTATACCAGTGACCTGAGCCGAGATGTATAATATTTACAGGCAAAACACATGAAAAATTAAAGCAAATTTAGTATATAAACAACTTTTACTAATAAATACACTTAAAATTCAATTTTCAAAATGTATTATTATATTTTAGGATTATATATATAAAGTTTAAAAACTCCAAAAAGGATTATCTGTTTCCGCCCGGGATCGAACCGGGGACCTTGTGCGTGTGAAGCACACGTGATAACCGCTACACTACGGAAACATCAACCATTCTGTTTAATTACCAGTTTAATATATTGTAATATTAATTTCTATTGTGGTATTCACACCTCCTAAGGATATGTCATCATTAGTTTTATAAATGGACATACAAGCCCTAAGTTAATTGACCTAATATTCTAAACCTTTGTGTTAATTTGATTAGATATTCTTGTATAACAATAATGAGGGCGGCTATTCGCATGGCGACGGGAGAAGAATACAATTGTCACTAACCCTTATTAATCCCTCACTTCGTATGTGGTGATGAAGTATAAATTTAATCCATCACCTTTTTCATCATCTTGACTGTGGATGTCCTTAAAGATTACTAAAAGGTATAATTTGCAAATAACAAAAAGAGAAGGAAAACTTGAAATAAAACTCTATATCAGCACTTTTGACCAGCGTGGTATAATATGTCAATTTTCTTCCTATTGTGAAGGAAGTTCGAAGCAGATACACAATAACAGGTATACAATAAACAAACCATTTACGGCCCAAGACGTAGTACACATACTTTAGTTACGTATTACGCGACAAAAGCCATGGATGGTGACATATTGTATTCTTTACACCGTCATCACATTATTTGGATATCATACTATATTTTTTTATAGCGATAATGCCTTCGTTATCATTGTCGTGATAAGATTATTGTAGACATATCTACTTTTGCTGTGTAGTTGGCGAATACGAATACTAATAATCCTTAGATTGTTTGTGTCTGTGGAGTTAGGCTGGCTGACCGACCGCATTCGTAACGACGACGTAAGAGAGCGAGTAGGTATGAAAGAGAGTATTGGTGTAAAGATGCGAAAGGGAATGCTCCGATGGTTCGGACATGTGGAAAGAATGCCGAACGAACGTCTGGTTAAGAAGATATACAATGCGAAAGTGGAAGGATGTAGGTACCGAGGGAGACCGAGACTAACCTACCTAGACCAGATCGGTCATGTACTGAAGGAAGGTGGAGTCAAGAGTCTCCGAAATCGGCGAGCGTGTATGAAGAGAATTATGAATGTTGAGGAAGCGAGTGAAGTATGCAGAGATAGAGTTCTCTGGCACTCTGTTCTCTCTGCCTACCCTGCAAGGGATATGGCGTGATGATATGTATGTATGCTTGTGTGTAATAGACCACTTGGGGCATTACACAGAACCTTGGCCAATTATATCTGATATCTAGTCAACAATACGTCATCCTACGCTGCGTCATCCGATTCGTAGTAATCGTAATTCGTAGTACTCGAAAAACTTTCTTATTATTTTTTTATTGCTTGTGGTGGCAAACGAGCCAGCAGAACACCTGATGGTAAGTCTCACTGCCGCCCATGGACCTTTGCAATACCAAGGATATACGCTTAGGCCGCTGCCTACCAATAATATCCCCAAACCCACCCAGTTAGGCTTCTGGCTCTCTCGCTCACCGAACAAAACGCAATAGCACATTGCCATTACTCAGACGTCGATCTTCTGCGAGAGTGTGGTACTACCCCGGACGGACCGGCCTGCGGCTGTAGACAGAAAACTGTCAACAGCGTGGTCCTACCACTATTAATCATTTATCCAACGATTGATAGTTCGAGAAACGATACAGCCTGTCCATTGCGACTTCAACGTGCTAATTCTTCGGGTAATGTCGGTTATACTCGTTCTTCTATGGATTTCCGTATGCCAGATTTTATCACGTAGAGAAATACCAAGAGTATCTCTCTCCATAAGACGCTGAGCGACATCAAAGTCGCTTTTTTATGAGGCCGATGTTTACATACTAAGTTATGGTGCTATATGTCAATGCTGGTAATAAAGCAGAAAGTATATTAAGTTAGCCCTAAGAACACGATCTGGTTACTTTCCATCAGCAAAGTTGGCATTCTTGATGAAGAAAACTGACACACCATATTGCATAGTATATAATTATTTAGAAGACGTGCAACATTTGCTGATGGATTGTGCAAGGAATCGCAGCGAAAGAATGTTATTCCTAAGGAGATTTAACTTGAACATACTTGATGTTGGTTTGGTCCAAACTATATTATCTCAACCTAAGTCCAAACAGGCAAAACATTTGTGCAGCCTATTAACTTTATTGTACCTATAAAATGCTACTGGCCTAATTTTAGCCTTGATTTTTATGGTAGTTTGTATGATGTAAATGTGCCTTGATACAATGGGGTTAATGTGTCCATGTGGACAAAAAAAATCCCCATAAATTACTAGATAATAAGAAGAAAAAAAAAACGCTGGTAATATAGGTACTTTTAGTTTTCAAACACTGTGTTTTCTTGAATACGGTTTTCAGTCATTATTATTGTTATCAAATCAAATGGTTGGTATATTACATATCTCATTTTATCCTCATCTGAACTCATATATGTCCCACTGTTGGGTTCAAGCTTCCTCCGTAATGGGAGGGAAATTGACAAACCACACTGATCAGGCGTATTGGAATAGAGTTATCCTTCTCTTGTTATGTGCGTTTTGTATCAGTTAGCCGTCTCTCATGATCACACACGGGTAATCACCACATGGATAAATGAATATCATCATCATCTTAGCTCATACACGTCCCATTGTTGGGCTCGAGCCTCCTCCATAAAGGGAGTGCAATTGACCTACTATACCACGCTGGTCAGACGTGTTGGTGTACGATTTGTTTCTAGTTTTCCTTCTCTCGCATAGAACATCTATACAATTCACTACCCTCTTATATTATCGTTGGGTGATCGTTAGAGACGACTAAAGGATATAAAACGCATGTAAAATCTATGCAAGAGAAGGAAAATTCGAAACAAAACCATATGCCAACACGCCTGACTAGCGTGGTATAGTAGGTCAATTTCCCCCCTTTGTGGAGAACTAGGTGGACTGACGACATCAAGAAGGTCGTCGAAACCGTTGGATGCAGGTGGCACAGGACCGTTGCGAATGGCATTCTCGTGGGGAGGCCTATGTCTAACAGTGTTCACTGTTGGACATAAACGTTCGTTTACGGTCTGATGGATGGATGGATATGTAGGAGGCTCGAGCCCAACAGTGGAACGTATATGAGCTGAAATGATGATGAATCGTCATAAATAATTCGTTTATATATTTGACGAGTCAGTCGTTAAGATAATATTAAATATTTTATAGTTTTATAAACAAATATTTGGAGACATCTTCGATATTCACGATTTTTTTTTTGATAGTGGTAAATAAATTAAGATTTACGATTCATCTTTATTAGGAATTCGATCTATGTGTGATGTTAAAATAAGGTGTGCATGTTGATTTATATGTATATATCTTTTTTTAATATTTTCAATTAGGCTTGAATAAAATTAATTTAATTGACTTGAATAATCAAACTTTAGAAATTCTTATATGATTTAAAATGTCAACTTTGAATATATTAAATCAGATTCGATATATAAAAAAAAATAATTTGGTTGACTTGAATAATCAAATTTCGAATAAATGAAACCAGATTGATATTTAAAAAGTTCTTTTTTTGAATTGAATATCTAATCAAACGTTAGAAATTCTTATTTGATTTAAAATTACGACTTTGAATAAATTAAATCAGATTGACATTTTTCTTTTTGTTTTTTTTTACTTGAATAATCAAACTTTAAAAATACTTATGTGATTTAAAATGACGATTTTAAACGCAATCGGACTGATATTAAAAAAAAAATAATGTCTAATGGCTTAGCTTGTATTACAGTTAGGTGATTAGTAGTGTTGGCTGCTGTAGTAAGTAACTCGTGCTCGGGTGCCACTTATGGGTTCTGGTCCATCCATAATTATTTTGCTTTATATTTTGTAAAAAAAAATATATTTCCGTTTTAAATGCACTGGAGCTACTATACGATAAGTAAACATTCAGTAAATAATTTTGTTTAAAAAAATAACTCGGAAAAAGGAACGACCATTCTGAATTTCTTATCGAATCACCTTCTACTTCTCAACTTGCGACCGCGTTCCGATTTGGTGGTAGATTATTGGCTTGAATTCAGATGAAATATAAAATTGACAATACATAGGGTTTTATTCCGAGTTTTCGTTCTCATAGATATATATTATATGCTATCTTACCTATATCTGAATCGTCTTTTATGGCACATTACTCATGGGCAAGATAGAGTGTAGTGACTTGTATTCTTACTTCAAAACCATACGTAAAAAGGCGCCACTTATAAGTACATAGATCATCACATCATCATCATCTCAGCTCATACACGTCCCACTGTTGGGCTCAAGCCTCCTCCATAATGGGAGGGCAATTCACCTACTATACCACGCTGGTTAGACGTGTTGGTATAGGGTTTTGTTTCGAGTTTTCACTACATATTATTGTGGGGACATTTATGAGCTGTCTCCGTGTGGTAAAGGATTAAGAACATAATTATCGTAACCCCTTAGGGGCCATCCATTAATCACGTGAGGTTCGAAAGTGAGGGAGGGGTTTGACAAAAATCACGAAATATCACAAGAAGGGAGGGGGTGTAGTAAGATATCACGTGTATTTTTTTTTTTCGTCAAACGCTGCGATTTCTAAACTGAAAAGCGGCGCGTAGTGTGACTTTGACTTGTCGTTGCCAGGCAACGAACTAAGTTTAAAGTAGATGATCTGTATAAAGACCTTTTGGCAAAGTATAAATAAGCAAAAATCCGAGAATATAACTTCTTTGTAGGCACTAAAAATTTACGTGATGTTGGTGGGGGAGGGGGGTCATAGTCTTAAACCTTACCACGTATCACCTGGGGGTTAAAAATGCTAAAAATATCACGTGATTAATGGACGTCCCCTTACTTGCCCGTAAGAGTCGTAAAAATTAGCTGAAGGTCTCAACAGGAGAATGGGCAGCAACTATCTCCTGGGAAACTTAACATGTACCGCGATCGCCAATCCACATGTAAAGCGTGGCGATTATAGCAATATTATATAACACGATTGTTTAAGTCTCAAAACAAAAATTATGGCAACCCATCATGGTAAATAACATCCTTATTCAATACATACATACATATCATCACGCCATATCCCTTGCAGGGTAGGCAGAGAGAACAGAGTGCCAGAGAACTCTATCTCTGCATACTTCACTCGCTTCCTCAACATTCATAATTCTCTTCATACACGCTCGCCGGTTTCGGAGACTCTTGACTCCACCTTCTTTCAGTACATGACCGATCTGGTCTAGGTAGGTTAGTTTCGGTCCGTATTCAATAAAGGTAAGAATATGATGTTAAGAAACAAAATATATAAAATAATTAAAATTTAAATACTTAAACAGTTTCCATGTGGTGATGGAGTAAGAATACAATTCACCACTTCCTATGTGAGTTCCACGTGAGTGATCGTAAAAGACGACTAAGGGATATAAAACGCATATAACATCCTTGCAAGAGAAGAAAACTTCGATACAAAATTTTATATCAATACGTCTGACCAGCGTGGTATAGCACGTCAATTTCCCTCCCGTTATGGAGGACGCTTGAGCCAACAATGAGATATATCGTCGGTTAAAAAAAAAGAGTGACATTACTCAAACATTTTGAAAATTGATATCATTCGTTAAAACGTTTTGTTGTCGTTTATATTTTAATAAAAATACTCCATATCATCAAATTAAACGTTAAATCTCTCAAAAACAAGTGTCATTCTACGTTAATTAAACCTTCATATTTATTGTTAAAAAAAAGAATCTTTAAATGCGTGTATTTTTGATTAAAGTCACTTTTCTATTTAATCGTTGATATATGAACTGAGATGATGATGAAATATTTAAACAAGCTTTATTTGAAAACCTATTGATTTTATAATACCTAGTACTAATCATATTCTGTTATTTTAAAACAGATAAATGGTTTGCACGTCCATCATATGTGGTGTAAAACAATTAAAATAGCAACACATTGATTGACATTCGATTGAAACGCTCGATTGCCGTAAAGGAAAATTGCTAGAGCAATTTTCTTTAATGATAGATTTACTTTGGTGAAGAAAACAAGATTGATTTTTAATTAAAAATAATGGTCTTTATCAATACTGCACAGATGGCGTAATCATCTAAGTAGCTCCAATGCCGTGTCGTGGTTTCGCTTTATACGCAGGACAGTTCTTCAATTTTGAGTCTGGTTACTATATATGTTTGTAAAAGTTCTGAACTATAAAAAAAAATGAAAGCTTTTTTATAAGTCCATGTCTTTCATTTAGAAATAAATCCTTCCATCGCAATGGAAGGGTGATGTTTTTTAATTTTTTTTTTATTGCTTATGGTGGTAAACGAGCAAGCAGCACACCCGATGGTAAGTGTCACTGCCGCCCATGGACCTTTGCAATACCAAGGGCATAGCTTAGGCCGCTGCCTACCAATAAAATCCCCAAACACACCCAGTTGGGCTTCCGGCTCTCTCGCTCACCGAACGAAGCGCAATGGCACATTGCCATTACTCAGACGTCGATCTTCTGCTAGAGTGTGGTACTACCCCGGACGGACCGGCCCGCGGCTGTAGACAGAAACTGTCAACAGCGTGGTCCTACCACTATTAAAATTGATTTACCTAACCACGTTGGTCAGACGGGTTGACGTAAGGTTTCATATCTTCTTCTATTTTTTGTATTGGCAATCAGCTACTAACACACCGTTCAATCGGTTGGTACAGAGTTTTGTTTCGAGTTTTCCTTCTCTTGCAAAGATGTTATATGTGTTTTATATCCCTTAGTTGTCTCTTACGATCACCTACGTGTAAGATAGGGCGTGGTGAATTGTATTTTTACTCCATCAGCATACGGATTTAATAATAGGATTACCTAAATTTACCCTAATATAACATTTCTATCTCTTACGAAACTTATGTGGTGATGACTTTTATTCTTACTCCGTCATCATATGTAAAAAAAAAAAAAATACCAGTCACAACTGAGTAAATAGATAATATAATAATACGAGTATTATTTATTAATAAAACTCAGACGTCTGCTATTCTGACCTAAAATATATTAATTTGTAATAAATGCGTCCCATTTACTATAAATAGAATAGATATAAACTAGCCGACCTATTGATAACCTTGTCTTAATTAAATTAGGTTATCAGCGCCCCCTTCAGACAAAAGGAATCTATATTTTTTATTATCGCAGCATTATTTCTACATTGTAACAATATAGTTAATATACAGAGTGGAAGGGGACCGCTTCCGAAAACAAAGACAGGTAACCCTACTAGTCCTACTTGTAATGATAGGCTAGAAAAAAAATATCGATTCGGATGAAAAAATATTTGTTTTTCACAAAGAATTTTAAGTTTTTTTCACATTCCATCGTATTAGGACAGTGCCATGTAACGATAATTCCATAAAAAATACTTAACTTTACTCAGATGAGAAAAAACGCAACGTATTCAAAACCTCGCGTAGCGAAAAAAAATTTTTTTTCATCCAAATCGATTTTTTTCTAGCCTATCATTACGAATAGAACTTGATGGATTGGATTACCTGTCTTTGTTTTCGGGAGCGGTACCCTTCCATCCTTTATATCTAAGATTTTTATACATTTGGTGGCAGAAGAACCAGTGGCCATTTTAATGGTAATTGTCACTCAAAGATAAAAAAAGATAATGAAAGATAGTGAAGGATTTATGTATCTATTCTATATGATGAGAATAAATACTTTTAACACGTTTGACTATAGTAGCACCGTACTGTTGACAGTTTTCTGTCTACAGCGGCGAGCAATACCACACTCTTTTATTTTTTTACGGCCGTGTATGGTCTGGTTATAGTCCCCGCTAAATCCATCTAGGGCGACAGATGAAGCGGCCCGCGAGCCCATAGACTCGCCTCGCAATGTACCATGCCATGAGAGTGGGCCACCAAATCCCGGTCTTTGTCTTCGATGAGTGATAGAGGTGAGTGACACTCTAGAATAAAATCGACGTCGGAGCAGTGGCAATGTTAACTTTTTGGGTGGATTTTGGTTGGTAAGCAGCGGTTTAGTTATATCTCTAGTATTATATAACAAAGATCCATTAGCGGCAGTAAGATAAGTAATAAAAAAATATATCATCATTCTCCTACTCTTATCCCAATTACTTGGAGTCGATACGATATGTACTATTTTTTCATAGTACATATTGTAAAAGTTATTGGCAATAGTATTATGACCGGCCGCCTGCCAGACGTCAACCCTCCTTGGGAATGTAATCGATGACCAATCGGCATCAGATGGAGTTGGCGCAGGTCGTTATAAGGGTCTTAGTCGTCTTTTACGACATCCACGAGCAAAGTAAGAATAAGCAGTATTCGTAGCCGCTACCACACAGCTACGTATATACAATAAAAAAAAATATAAATGCATATCAAATTCGTTAGTTTTCTTTTGCGATATCCACGAGCAATACAAGTGAATTGTATTCCGATCCTGTCACCAAACGGCAATTTTAATTAAAACGTCTGATTATATTGCTCGTTATTATCTTATTAAACGAGAAACCAGACAATTAATGTAATGTCGTGCACAGTCATTTTGATATGAGAAAAAATATGAATATTTTATTTTACAAAGTTGTATTCTAATGTAATTAAAACGTTCTTATTGTATTGGTGGAATGTATCTGACCAGTCTTTTTTTTTAATTGTATTCGAAGAATTTGATGCTATATATAAACTGCTCTGTAAGCTGTGTGGTAGCAGTTACGAATACTACCAACCCTTACTTTGCTCGTGGATGTCGTAAAAGACTAAGAGACTTATAACGACCTGGGTCAACTCCATCTGATGCCGTTTGGTCAACAATTACATTTCCAAGGAGGGTTGACGTCTAGCAGGCGGTCGGTCATAAAACTATTTTCAATAACTTTTAAAATATGTACTATGAAAGAAGAGTACATATTATATAGACCCCAAGTAATTGGGATAAGAATAGGAGAATGGTGATATAAACTGCTCTGTGGTTGCAGGCAAGAATAATATCAATTCTTCCTTTAGAATATGACTAATAGTACTTATTGTATCGACCTAGGCTGACTTCAACTGATGCTGTTTGGTTATTAATTACATTCCCAAAAAGAGTTGATGTCGGATAGATGACCGTTGATAAAACTATTGCCAATAAATTTTGTACTATGTACGAAGTAATTTGGATACGAGCAGGCGAATGATGATTTGAAAAATGACTAAGTAGTTTATTTCATACTGTCCGTGAAATATTATAAGAAAAATAATAGAATAGGGTATATTTTTTTTTTATTTTTCAGATTATGGTCTGGAGACACGACATTCGTGCCATCTGGGGCGAAGAAAGGGCGGCACGTGGCACCATTACCTATCGTATTCCCTCCACATCGCTATTGGACTAATCACTGATACCGAATCCTTGACGTCTGTGGCCAGCCCGTAGGATGGGTAGACAAAGACCGGGTACCGGTGGTCCGCTCGCACGGCGAAAAGAGGTGTTGCTCGGTGGGTGGGTATGGGGTTACGCGCCGCCTCTTCCGTCACCTGAGACCGATTTGGCGGGGCGAGACGCATCCATAGCCCTACGCAAAAAAAAATGTTATAATACTCTAAAGAAGACATATAAATTGTAAAATCACAACAAAGCGGTGAGAACATGACACTTTCATAGGCACACCAAAACTCCTTGGCATAAAACTTTAATTATATTCTATTTTTTTTTTCACATTATTATTTTCATGAACGCATTTGAAATGCTTAAATGTCTGCAATAAAGTTTTAACGGATGTAGAGACCAGGAAACCCATTTTCCTTTTAATTGTGTACTAATATGTCGATAAAGATTGTTTTAATATTTTTTTAATATAAGATTGTAAAGCTTAGAAAACCCGTTAGAATATAATACTAAAATAGTAATAAAAGTTTTCACGTTGGCAACTATTGTCGAAATAATTTACAATTCTACCTCAAATGTTCACTGACGAGTTTAAAATCGCCCGTTTATTAACATTAAAACGATAAAAGCTAGTTTGAAATGATCTTTCATCGCTTTGACCGTCCTGAACTGGTGTTTATTATGGCAAGAGATCAAAATATAATGGTAGTTAATGCTTAATGAGGCCCGCTGGTAACGCAATTGTCCATCTATAAGAGCCACACGAGAGTAATAAAAGGTTTAAATAGAAAATAGATTTCAATGTGGTTTTACGATCGACTTCTCGCCTCACAATAGTTAGAATGTGTTTGGATATGCTAAATAGTAGAAAGTTAAGTGTAATAAAGTTTATTGTGAAAGAAAATGCCGTGTGTGAACGCTAAGAATAGATTTTACTTTGTGCTTTTCAGTTTGAAGTTGTAAAATGGTACCATTATATATTTATTTTTATTACACATATAATAAGATGATATTTGACAGGTAAAAGTAGGTATATTATAGATAATTCTCAATTGTCTATGCCCCAGTTCTTGTATATGCAATTAACTTTAAATCGGCCAAATTATCTATGGAATTTGCTATAATCTGCTACAAATACAATTATGTACATATTTAAGAGAGATCTACGTTTTTACCAATGACACTTAAGTTTTAAATACTTAGTGATTTTACAAATGCTAATTTGATATTCGTCTTGTAATATCAAAAATGTGGATGACTCAAACTTGTTTTCCTTATTTAAGGATAATAAAGTATTTTTAATGAATTAACGATTTAAGCATATTATAGAATAATAAAGATTAGGTATATAATATGATAGAGAATTTTCTTATACTTTGCTTTATATCGCCAGAATGACATTAAAAAAAAAAATAGTCGAACTATTTCAAGAGAATTTATGTCTGTATGCATAATGTGTTTCTTTTTTTTTTTTTGGTTCTGTTCGCCCATTCGGACAGGCAAAGGGATCAAAGCCCATACAGCCAAGTCTTATTTAATTATTTTTCATATATTGTTCATCATTTCTTCGTATTATGTAGCCTTAATAGTCATTGTCTGTCAGTAAGTCAAGTCGTTACCAATAATCGGGCGCTGATAACCTAATCAATGATTTTCTTTGGGAATTTTGGGCAAATATGAAAATACACGTAAACCACTATTATACCATATTCACTACACTTCAGCACTTTAACTGTACTATATTGCATAAAATACCAGCAAAATTATTCAATATAACACCACAAAACACTAAAGAAATGAATGTATTACAAGAGCGTGACATGACATTTCCACATTCGCGCCAAAACTCTATTCATAATGTGCTTTACATAAAGTGGCCAGTAAAAAAAAAACACTAACAAAAAAACTATACATATCACTCAAAAGAATTCCAAATTCGATTTGCAACTTTCCAATTTCAAATTCAAATATAAATAAATCGTCACTCACATAAAATAGTATGATTACCATTCGAAATGTCAGGTGATGCATTCGATTATGGAATTCATTATGATAATTCGCGTTCCGAAAGTAAATTTTTAAAATAGAAACAAATATTTCTAGGTTTGTTCATATAGTGATCACTTTTATTTAGAACAGATAGTGATAGATAGTGGAAGGCCTCAGGTATCGGTACTCGAGTACTCGGATAATTTGCAGATCGATCTGTTTGACAGTCGCCGCGAGCACATTACTTCCCTGCACGTCTTTATTCAAAGTCATTGTGAAGTATTTATAACTCACCTATTTTGTGGTGAAACGGTGTTGTTATTTTGCTAAGAACTTTTTTTTTGTAGTCTAAATTACTACTTTGTTGATAAATTATTCTAAGTATAATAACCTTCAACGTGATAATATAAAAACAATCTACAATAATAATTCATATATTAAGCTATATTTATTACCTTTACTACACAAATCATTTAAATAAAAAGATATTATTTTTCAGTATACGAATAATAGAATTCTTAAGTGTATTTTTAAGTATGTAGTTGTAGGTGTAATTTTATGTGAAATTTTTTAACACAATTTTTATTGGTTTACGCAATTTGCTTTGTTATTTTCATTTAATATTTTAAAGATCAGTCTTCAAAAAATAATACATCCACTGCCATTTGTCTTTTCTTCGATAGTATGCAATCTAAAATTTATTTACTTTTTATTAATAGCATTTACACGTTTTCACAAAAAAATCTTAATTTAGATTAATAGTTTATAATTACTTAAATTAATTTGAAGCGATTTCAATTATCCACTTAAAATATTTTACTTTTTAATTTACTTATAAAGTGATATGGCTAATCCTCCTCGTTATCATCATTATAATCTTATTCCAATTACTTAAAATCGATGCAATGTGTACTCTTTTTTCATCGCAAATATTGCAATTAATTATTGGCAATAGTTTTATGATCGAAGTACGATCTGCGATCTTTTGACGTAAAGTGCAGGCCTGTGTTTGTACTTTACAGCAGAGTATAGCAAACGAAACTCTTCGCAAGATGTATTAAGATGGCGTAGCGAGGCTGAGATGATAGCCAGGTACATGGCTAGAACGGCATCTGGCGGTAAGTACGCGAAGGGGTTTAGGAGCACGCCGGCTTCTTGAAGCGATAGCGCCTATATTCACAAAGTCACTCCAACGTAAACACGAGTCGCACACTTTTCGACTTACACAATATGCCCTTTCGGGTAATAAGGGTGTTTCGGATGTATCTGTGTAATGCTGTCCATAAGGAGCAGACTCCAGTGTGTCACCCACGAGGAAGATATCGCCCAACATCTAGACTCACAACATCTACAACTAGAATCGTGTCCTGAGGAAGCGGAACCGTGACATCAATTGTCTTGGACCTTGGGCTTGGAGCTGTCCTGGCCCACTGTCTTAAATAATATGGTTGATGATGAAGTGAAGTAAAGAGAAGGCAAGTTATAGTCACCTGCGAAGCTGGCTGGTGTATCAAGAAGAGAGGCTGAGGAATGGGAGAGAGAGGCTAATTTCCTTCCCTTACAGTTTCAGAGAGCGCAGAGAAGAAATCGAGCCAGGCTGGCATGAACCTACTCTGCGATTGGGATCTAGGGCACCGGTTGTAAGGGTTTCAGCCGGAGTTCCACCCCAAGCATAAGGCCTAAGGAGGTGTCAGTGCCTGTGTTCCTAGGCATTACTTAAACTGCTAAGATGAGAGAGTGGTACTTTCCAGAGGTGAGTCCGCGTACTGTGTGTCGCCCCGGTGGAGTTGCGGTGCATGTGAAAACGATCCCATGAGTTCGCCGTAACCGGGACGAAGGAATAGCGTGTAGTTTCTAGCAGGTAGTGGTCCTAACATTTAGTTGACGCTGAGCCCGGCATACCTCATCTCTCTTCTGAGAGGTAAAGGCATTTGCGCAAGCAAAACAATAATTCTTATATATTTATACAAAGTTAGGACATGACGGTTGGGAATAATAAAACCTTTGAGGATTATATTACCGAAATATCTTAAATATAGTTAGAAAAATGTTTTCGTTTCTATTTGACAAACGGTTATGTGTGCGCGATGCGTGCGTATGCGCACGACACATCGTGTTCGGCTGCGATCGGACTCGTTCGTGACGCGCTCGTGTCATTACGCGCTTGCTCGGCCGCAGTCGTGAGCAACCGTTTCGGTGGTATGTCCTTACGTGTATATTAGGGTTGCGCTTTCAAAATTGCGAGCGGTCTTTTTTTGTCACCTACATATACTTATGTTTCTATCATGATAGGATATACAGGTAGGCTGCATAGATGGCTTAGTGGTTGAGATAGGGACCTGTCTGGGTGTAATTTATGTTCATTAATTGTATGTTTGTAAAGTACCCTGTAATACAAGAAGTATTTCCTTAGTGCAGGGTTCTTTAACACCGAGGTCAAGGAATCACCGAGTTCAAAAAAGTGTTTTTTAAATAAAGGCTTGACTTTTATAGTCTTATTACATGATCATGCCATGCAATTATTTTTAAAATATAATTGAAATGATAAAAATATTCGTATAATTAATGAAAATAATATGTATGTGTAAACAATTAAGTTATATAAGATATTTAAGTAAAACAATTTTGACTTCTAATCATAATATTACTAATAATAATGTTCCTCTATTTATTTGTTTTTCACAGCTAATATACGTCCCAATGCTGGGCTTGAGACTTCTCCACAGTGGGATAAAAATTTACTTCTTATCCCATGTTGATCAATCATGTTGGTATAGGACTTTATTTCTGGCCACTGACGAAAAAGACCAGGTTACAGTGGCCCGCCCGCACGTCGTAGAAAGGTACGTTGTAGGGAAGGTTATGGGGTCAGTCGCCGCCCCCTCTGTCGTCACGGACAGATCGGGCAGGGTGTAATTATACAGTCTAACAAAGAAAAAGGGCTTTATTTTTAAGTTGCTTTTTCTTCCATTTTATATGAGTATTATATTACGTCTTTTACGACACCCACAGGCAAGAGAGAGGGTGGTGAATTGCTTTCTTAGTCTGTCGTCACAATGGTAAAATATTATATTATATTAACAAAAGTTTAAAGTGGCAACCCTATTCCACGATATTATGCTCTATGAGTGTACGTGTTGAAATCGTGCAACCGATTATTAGCACTGTTGTAAATGAATAAGGGAGCTAATTCCGTGCACGTTTTGTATATCATTGCTACTCTCGCTCTCGGGTGTGCGGGTTCGATGTTAATCTTTAATCATTTGATAAATTACTATCTATCCTTTATTTCTTTTTTTCTCTTCGCGTTTATTTCCAATTTCCTTTATCATCATCATCATCATTTCAGCTCATGTAATATCCCACTGTTGGGCTCGAGCCTCCTCCATAATCGGAGGAAAATTGACATTGATCTACAACACCATGCTGGTCAGACATATTGGTATAGGGTTTTGTATCGTGTTCTCGTGCTCTTGCATAGATATTATATGCGTTTTATATCCCTTAGTCGTCTTTTATGATCACCCACAGGTAAGATAGGGTGTGGTGAATTGTATTCTTACTGCGTCACCACACGTAAAATTTCCTTTATGGAGAGGGATTTTTCATAAGAGTTGCAATATCCGATTGAGGAATCATCAGGCGAATAACCTGGTGCACTCTTATTAAAATCCAATACAGCCGCACTTCACCAACGAAGAAGCTCGAGTTCAGCAGTAGTATACCTATCAGCTGAGATGATGATTATGATTAATCTCCTAGGGAACTTATAAATTTAACTATAATCGCCATAGCGATAGTATTCTTATTCCGTAATTGTAGGGAGAGTTCCTAAAGAATGAAAATCCATTTACTATTATAAATAACTTAGGTAAATCTAGATGCGAAAATTTGTTATTCCATCACGTTAGAACAGCTAGCCGAATCTAAAAAAAAATTTGCTACTGAAGTGGACTTTAGCCTGGAACAGGGTATATATTACATTTATCGTGGAAAAAAAATGGGTTTTGGTGGTATCTTGATCATCACCGTCATTTCAGCTCATTTTATGTCCCACTGTTAGGCTCGAGCCTCCTACATAATGGGAGAGAAATTGACTTGAAATACCACGCTGGACAGACATATCGATATGATAGAGTTTTGTTTAGAGTTTTCCTTCGCTTGTATAGATGTTATGTACGTTTTATATCCCTTAGTCGTCTCTTACGATCACCTACTGGTAAGACAAAGACTGTGGTATAGACTTGAAGAACTAAATCTTAACTGTATCCGACTGAAGTGAAGCCACGGACATATGATAGATTAAAAAAAAAAAAAAAAAGAAAATTGTAGGCATGATGATCATACAGTTAAGTATTTTTTTGTCCCATGGTGGAATTATCATCATATCAGCTCAGAAACGTTCCATTGCTGGATTGACACCATCTCCATATTGAGAGGGAAATCCGTCAACTGTACTACGCATGCGAGATGTTTTATTGCTTATGGTAGCAAATGAGGAAGTAGCACACCTGATGATAAGTGTTACTGCCACCCATAAACTTTCGCAATACCATGGGTATAGCTAGGCCGCACACCAAAACCAACCCAAAAATTTTAGCTTTCGATTCTCTCGCTCACCGAACGAAGCGCTTATAGCATTACTCACTGCTCAGACGTAGATTTTCTGCGATATATAGTTACTACTTCGGTTAAACTGGCCCACAGCTGTTGACAGAAAACTGTCAACAGTCCTACCAATACTAAAACATTACTTTTCTAGTTTTTGTTGTAATCTGCATCGTCTCTTATTCATCGTTTATACACATAAAAGAAAGATTTGTTGACCACAATATTTTTAAACTGTGACTCATCATTCTACTAATCTTATCCCAATTACTCGGGGTCAGTACAATATGCATTCTTGTTTCATGGTACATATTGTAAAAGTTATTAGCAATAGTTTTATGACCGGCCGCTTACCAGACGTCAACCTTTTTTGGGAATGCAATTGTTGACCAAACGGCATCAGATGCAGTTGGACCAGGTCATTATAAAGCTCTTAGTCGTCTTTTACGACATCCACTACCAAAGGGTTGTTAGTATTCGTAGCCGCTATCACACAACTATATTTTCAAACTGTGACTATACAGATATAAAAAATGAAATAGTTTAGAATATATGCTACAATCAAATATGTCGACTAAATCGTATAATTATGGATATCGTCTTCATGTTACGACCATGGTATAGAGAAATCCTATAAGTTATGTCGAGACAAACCCATAAAAATGTGAATGCCTAAATTTTATGTGCGCTTGTAAGCGTTTTGTTAGATCAACGAATTAATAGGGTTGTCAAAATTATTTGTAAGCTATTTTTATTTCTTTTCTTATTCTTCTTCTTCTTATACTTTATTAGTTCTACTGTTAGACTTGAGTCTTCACCAAAATAGGAGGGAAACTATTTTTTGTATCATCATCATCATCATCATCACAGCTCATACATGTCTCACTGTTGGGCTCGGGCCTCCTCCGTAATAGCAGGGAAATTAATCTACTATCCACGCTGGTCAGACGTGTTGGTATAGCGTTTTGTTTCCAGTTTTCCTTCTCTTGCATAGATGTTATATACATTTAAATCCCTTAGTCGTCTCTTACGATCACCCACGGGTAAGATAGGGGGTAGTGAATTATATTCTTTCACCGTCACCACACGGATATTTTATGTATAACTAAATACAAATACAAATGCAGCTCGTTGGTTTGTTTGTAGAAGTCGATATATCGCAGTGCCACCTGATCGTGAGTTACATCAATGGGGGATAGAATATAAAACCTTCTTTGTGAAAAAAATACATATGCACACTAATTTTTATAATGATCGGTCAAATAGTTTTTGAGTTTAGCGTTGTCATATGTACATACAAACATCCTTTTTATAGATATAGATAACTGACAATGTTGTTGTGTATGTGTAGTGGATTATTGTTGCCTATATGTCATCATCATCATCATCATCATCACAGCCCATAAATGTCCCACTGTTGGGTTTGAGCCTCCTCCATAATGGGAGGAAAATTGACCTTCTATATCGCGTTGGTCAGACGTGTTGGTATAGGGTTTTGTTTCGAGTTTTTCTTTTCTCGCATAGATGTTATATGCGTTTTATATCCCTTAGTCGTCTTTTACGATCACCCACGGGTAAGATGGTTTGTGGTGAATAGTATTCTTGCTCCGTCACCACACGGAAAATATGTAGTAAAAAGTGCCTATATGTAGTGTGTGATATTATATAAATGTGTATAATTTGTTACAAAACAATTTTTAATTTGAAATAAAACTACTATTACGTATTCTATTGCGTTTGTATTTGTTTTTTAATTTCCCGACGTTTCGAACACTTTACAGTGATCATGGTCACTGAAGGACTAAGGTATCTTACGTCCAAAAGTCATCGTTATTGCAGAAATTTATATCTACCCGCTAGTATCAGTTATTAAAGGTTTTTTTTTTGTTATATTTTTAAACTCATAAATTGCCACAATACAATAATTATCTTAAATTATATACATTTTTTATATTGTTCATGATAACTGATCATGAACAATATATATTTTTTTACATATAGATACATTTTATTTTTGTACTGGCAATGAATTTGTATTAAAATATGGGTGGTAAAATTTTTTTTTTATCCTGACCACTTTAATTCAATAACTCTACGATGGCTAGATAAGAATAAAGTCTTTCACCACGCTTTACTTCAATATTATTGTAAAAACGGGTAGAAGGGTCGTCAAAAGAATGTATGGCGGCGCTCCAGAGAAATTTATAACGCCAATGGCGATTAGAAAATTGCCTGCCAAGCGTGATGACCAGGTATTAAGCTCGATTTTGGAAAGTATATATTTAAAGTGAATGTCGAGATTTTAAATGAATTCCATACGGATAATATAATTGAAATTGAATTTAAGGCTGTTCTCCACTGGTTTTTTTTAGCGGTAGGACCACGCTGTTAAGAGTTTTCTGTCTACAGCCGTGGGCCGGTTCATTCGGGGTAGTACCACACTTTCGCAGAAGATCGACGTCTGAGTAATGGCAATGTGCTAGTGGATTTGGGGTTTACCTATACCCTTGGTATAGCAAAGGTCCATGGTTGGCAGTAACACTTACCATCATGTGTGTTGCTTGCTCGTTTGCCATTATAAGAAAAAAAAAAAAAATCAGCATCTAAATTTTAGGTAATACTTGAGATAATTTATAAACACTAATGATGCCTGTTAAATGACACATAACATCAATATATCCTTGACGTTACGTGATATACATATAGGTATAGCCTTAAGTATCACTTAAAATTTTGGTGTCTATTATTTTCACTGTTAATATTAGTATATCCGTGTGGTGACGGTGTAAGAAGACAATTCACCAACCCCTATCTTACGCGTGGGTGATCATAACAGACGACTCAGGGATATAATACGCATATATTATCTATGCAAGAGATGGAAATCTTGAAGCAAAACCCTATACCAACACGCCTGATCAGCGTGATATAATAGGTCAAAATGCCCTGCCGTTACGGAGGAGGCTCGAGCCCAATAGTGGGACGTATGTGGGCTGAGATGATGCTGATTAGTATATGTAGTTATATTACCTACATACGTTTAATTTTTGGAGTTTACTCCTTAAGAATCGATTTTCATATAAGGCGCCCGGTATGAGAAAAATTTGAGGAGTAAAATATAGTGATTGAATGACCTCGTTACGTTTTTGGTGCGCAACCTAATCTGCGCACCTTTCACTTTCTGACGTGAGATAATACTTCACTGAACAGTTTTAATAAATGTAAATAAAAAATATACCTATATATTATTTTTAGTCAAATGAGCTTTTTTTGCGCCTGTTTTGATAATCGTACTTAAGGAGTAAACTCCAGTCGTGCGTCGGAGCTGACACACACACTTTTTTTTATATTTATCTTTAAATATAATAATAAAAAAAAAAACACTAAAATTACATGAAAATTACTCATCAATGAATGGTTTCTCTCTTACGTGTGATGGTCAAGTAAGAATTCATTGCATTACTCTTTCTCTCTTGCCCGTTTTGTCGTTGGACGATTATCCAAGATATGGTATGCAGATAAATTTGATGCAAGGGAAGGAACTCTAGTAATAGTGGGGCCACAGTGATAGCAGTTTTCTATCAACAGCTGCAGGACAATCCATCGGGAGTAGTACTTCGTAGAAAATCGACGTCTGAATAGTGTTGTGATATTGCGCTTCGTTTGGTAAACGAGAGAGTCGGAAGCTCAAATTTTTAGATACGTTTTGGTTGTTAGGCAGCGGTTTATCTGTAACCTTGGTATTGCTAAGGTCCAAGGTGAGCGATAGGCCACCAAAGACAAGGCCCGCGGCGAAGAGAGGTCGGTGGGTCTATGGGGTCACGCGTCGCCTCTTCCGTCACCCCGGACCGATTTGGCGGGGCGAGACGCATCCATAGTCCACCGTATAAAAAAAAAAGTGAGCGATAGTAAAGCTTACGATAATAACAATAATAAAAAGAAAACTCAAAATTTGACATAAAACGCTGTGCCAACCAAACAAATCATTTATTATGCATAAATCTTATAAAGGCAATGACATATTATCAATTTCATATAATTTCCTTATATAACCGGATCGGAAAATGGCCATAGATTGAGAAGACATAAAAACCCGATTACGAGCGAAAAATGAATGTCACAAATGGCATTCGAAACCACATCTATTCGAAATCCGTTCCAATCGTACTGCCACTTACACCACCGTAAACTATTATAGAACATTCAATTCTCACATCGCATTATATTTTCGTCTTTAAGGACACGTACCATCTACGGATTTCCAATAGATGTGGGTCCGAATCCCACTTGTGACAATGATTTTTCGTTCGTAATCAGGTTTTTATAAATAATCAAGCAAATTAAATGCTTAACTTCAGTAATTTGAGAAGACATGACTGATAAACGCGGTATAGTAGGTTAATTTCCATTCTAATTTGGAGAAGACTCGTTTGCGGCTTATGTAGGCTGAAATGATGAGATGACAATGATGAATGGCATTTTATTATATGTACAATAAAACTTCTACATTAAAATAACACTAAAAATACATTATATATCAGTAAATAATAAAAATTTTAAATTTACGATAGCTTTACAATTCATTCCATTTGATTGAAATTAATTATAAATAAAAAAAAATCTCGATGCTTTTAAATAATTTACGACCGACTATAAAATATAAAAGTCAATAAATTTTATGCAAAATATATAATTTAAATCATTAATCAAATTGACTTAAATCAGACAAGCATTGTAACCAATAAACATGTAGTTATCATATTACTTATTCAATATTGTGGGTCTATTCCGTGTGGTGACGGAGTAAGAATACAATTCACCACTCCGTATATTACTCGTGGGTGATCATCATTATCATCTCAGCTCTTACATGTCCCACTGTTGGGCTCGAGCCTCCTCCATAATAGGAGGGAAATTAACCTACTATACCGTGCTGGTCAGACGTGTTGGTAAAGGGTTTTGTTTCGAGATTTCCTTCTCTAACATAGATGTTATATGCGTTTTGTATCCCTTAGTCGTCCTCTTCCGATCACCCACGGTTGAGATAGGGGGTGGTAAATTGTATTCTTACTCCGTCACCACACGAACGTGGGTGATCGTAACATTTAAGGAAAGGAAAATTCTAAACAAAACTATACCAATATGTCTTACCAGCGTGGTATAATAGGTCAATTTTCCTCCCATTATGGAGGAGGCTCGAACCCAACAGTGGGGCATATATGAGCTGAGATGTTGATTAATATACTTCTAAAAAATTCGAAGTTTGGCAGCGGAGTAAGAATACAATTCATCTCCCCCTTGTTTTGTCTATGGGTGTCGTAATAAATAATATAATATGCAGATAAATAAATGCTAAAGCGGGAAAGCATGACTTAAAAAATATGCTACTCTGTCTCACCAGCGTGGTATAATAGGTCAATTTCTCTTCTATTACATAGCAGGTAAGTCCAATATATATGAACAGGACATATATGAGCTGAGAAGAAGATTTAAATAGTTTATTTCAGTCAGAACTCACGTATCTTAGGGATAACTCGTCCTGCGTAACCTGTCGTGCACGTACGCCTCTCAACGCTGCACTGGTTTTTGTCGTCGGTGGAACGTCTAGCTGGTCAACCTTTCGGGTATCATCTCAAGTCTCTTTCAAGTCAACGAATTTTCTATTAAAATAAAATAAATGACTACAAAATTAATACATACATACATATCATCACGCCATATCCCTTGCAGGGTAGGCAGAGAGAACAGAGTGCCAGAGAACTCTATCTCTGCATACTTCACTCGCTTCCTCAACATTCATAATTCTCTTCATACACGCTCGCCGGTTTCGGAGACTCTTGACTCCACCTTCCTTCAGTACATGACCGATCTGGTCTAGGTAGGTTAGTCTCGGTCTCCCTCGGTACCTACATCCTTCCACTTTCGCATTGTATATCTTCTTAACCAGGCGTTCGTTCGGCATTCTTTCCACATGTCCGAACCATCGGAGCATTCCCTTTCGCATCTTTACACCAATACTCTCTTTCATACCTACTCGCTCTCTTACGTCGTCGTTACGAATGCGGTCGGTCAGCCTAACTCCACAGATTTTCCGCAGAGATCGCATTTCGACCGCATTAATTTTACTATCATACTCTTTTCTGCATACCCAACTCTCGCTTCCATACAGTAATGTTGGGGGACAAGCACTGCGTTATGTATTGCTACACGTGCCTTCTGGCTGAGGTGGTGGCTGCCGAGAAGTTGCCCCAACGCTCCGTTCACTCTATTTCCCGCATTCACTCTTCGCTCTATATCAGTTGTGTACCTTCCATCTCGGCTAAATCCACATCCAAGATATACAAATACATCCAGTATTTTAAAATTTGAGGCCATATTTTTTTTGGTATTTTGACGTGAGTGTGAACGCACTTCCCGCTGTCGGTATCCACGCTGATAATATGGCTCTCTCTATGAAGTAGTACTTGTAATACTTGAATCCATTTCATTCATCTATCATCTATTTTGAGAGTGGTAAGACCACACTGTTCATATTTTTCTATCTACAGTCGCGGGTCGGTGCGTCCGGGGTAGTACCACGCTCTCACAGAATATCGACGTCTGAGCAGTGCCACTAAATATGCTATTGCGCTTGAATCGGTGAGCGAGAGAGTCGGCGGGGCAACTTTCTGGGTGAGTTTGAGGTTTTCATTAGTAGGCAGCGGCCTAGCTGTATCTTTGATAAAGCAAGGGCCCATGGGCGGCAGTAGCACTTATCATCAGGTGTGCTCGTTCACCACCAAAAGCAATAGAAAAAAAATATCCAGCTATAGATGTCTACTAATATTAGTTTCCTTAAAGATGCATAAGGCTAACAAGTCAGTAGATGACCGTAATAGTTATTATAATTTTATCAAGATATTGCTGTCAATTGTCTTATTAATTCCTTAGTCGATTTTTACAAATTTCATCATCATCTCAGCCCATATATGTCCCACTGTTGGGCTTGGGCCTCCTCCATAATGGGAGGGTATTTGACCTACTAAACCACGCTGGTCAGACGTATTGGTATAGGGTTTTGTTTCGAGGTTTCCTTCTCTCGCATAGATGTTATATGCGTTTTATATCCCTTAGCCGTCTCATACGATCACCCACGGTTAAGATAGGGGGTGATGAATAGTATTTTTACTCTGTTACCACACGGAAATTCTTACTCCGTCACCACACGGAAAATTTACAAATTTAACGAGAAAATAAAAAGGGTATTGATTTTTTTATCCTTTTCATTTTTTTTTTATTCTAAACCCTAACATCATACGGGGAACATAACGGGTACAGAACAAATATTAGTATAACGTAGTTATAGATGACGATGCTAATGTGTAAATATTCATAGAGCACTGCCCGTCAACCCGTGTAATGTTCTAACACTGATATATAGACTATGAACACGTCTAGATATGGCATTTGTATTAATTGAGTAATTGATATATGGAAATAAAACTATTTTGACCGATTATATCGCGCTTTTATTTCCGTGTGGTGACGGAATAAGAATACAATTCACCACCCCTATCTTACCTGTGGGTGAAAGATGATTAAGAGATATAGAGCAAATATAACATCTATGCTAGAGAAGGATAACTCGAAGCTAACGCTTATACCAAACTTTCTGATTAGCGTGATATAGTAGGTCAATTTCCCTCATACTATGGAGGAGGCTGAACCCCAACAGTGAAACATATATGAGCTGACATGATGATGATGATCGCGCGTATTGAACACTTTACAGCGTTCACGATCTTTGTCATAGAGAGTCACATGTATGGACATACATACATAGAGTGGAGTCTATCCTTCAATCCAGTTTCATTTCAAATGCGTAATACTCGCGTAAAAATAAAAAAAAACATTGTATTGGTATATTGGTTTGATTAGTTATTATCGCATATACGCCCCATTGCTGGGTTCGAACCTCTTTTTTTTTTAATTTTTTTTTATTTATTGCTTATGGTGGCAAACGAGCAGACAGCACACCTGAAGGTAAATGTCACTGCCGCCCATGGAACTTTGCCAATGGTATAGCTGGGCCGCTGCCTACCAATACACCCCGAACCCACCCCTGTTGGGCTTCCGGCTCTCTCGCTCACCGAACGAAGCGCAATGGCACATTGCCATTACTCAGACGTCGATCTTCTGCGAGAGTGCGGTACTACCCCGGACGGACCGGCCCGCGGCTGTAGACAGAGAACTGTCCACAGCGTGGTCCTACCACAATTGTTTCCTACCACAATTGTGTCACAATTGGTCCTTCCATAAGAGAAGAGAAATAGATCTATACCACGCTAGTCAGTGAGATTTGTATAGGTTTTTATTTCGAGTTTTCCTTCTCTTGCGCGTTTTATCAAAACTTAAGTCTCACCATCATCATCACAGCCCATAAGCGTCCCACTGTTGGGCTCAAGCCTCCTCCGTAATAGGACGGAAATTAACCTACTATACCGCCCTGGTCAGACGTGTTGGTATAGGGTTTTGTTTCGAGTTTTCCTTCTCTCGCATAGATGTTATATGCGTTTTATGTCCCTTAGTCGTCTCTTACGATCGCCTACGGGTAAGATAGAGGTTGGTGAATTGTATTCTTACTCCGTCCCCACACGTATTAATGTCATATCTAGTTGTTTAAATCTTTGTAATACAGAGAGGCAGCGACCCGCGATAGAGTCATTTCCTGATTTTGATGTCGCAATATAATGTACCATGTTACTATATATATGTAAAAAGCGTACATAAACAAAATACTTTAAAAAAAAATTGAAAAACAACTGTTTTGATCTAGAAACTACATAAAAAAGGCAATTGATTTTGGTATAGGCATTAAATCCTAAAATATACTTTAAATGCGAATGTCAATTCGTTTGTATAGTTTTATGTCTTAACTACTTTACTGATTATGTTGAAATTTTGTATACACATTATCACGAATACTGAAAAGATACATACATTTCTTACAGGTAAAAATAATTATTCTTGAGGGATAGAAAAATGAATTTGAATTTGAATCTACATTATAGCAAGCGAAGCTATAAGCGTAGTTATTAAGTAATAATTATAACATTTCTTTTACAAATTACAGAAAAGAAAGGAAAGCCAATAGACTAAAAACCAAACCTAAGCATTCTTGTGTGATGGATTAAGAAACCCAACTACTTGACCAGCGTGAAATGGTAAGTCCATTGTCTAACAATCATGCTATTATCCCAATTACTTGGTCTCGACTTAATATGTACACACACTTATTTTATACGTATTGCTAAACTGTTCGCAATAATTTTATGACCTTGCTTGCCCATAACATCAACCCTCTTTAGGAATGTAATGGTTCTGACCAGACAACGTTAGATGGAGTAGATAACAAAATGTACTCCATTTCAATTATATTGCAAGTTTATGACTGACCGCCTGAAACCATTCTCGGGAATGTAATTGTTGATCAGACGGCATCAAATGGTTTTGGCTCAGGTCGATAACAAGTTTTAATTGTTTTTTGAACATCATTCGATATTATAAGAATTGAGGATTCTTATCTCAATTACTTAGGGTCGATACAATATGTGCTCTTCTTACATAGTGCATATTGTAAAAGTTATTGGCAATAGTTTTATGACCGGCCACCTGCCAGACGTCAACCCTGGCATCAGATGGAGTTGGCCCAGGTTGTTATAAGGCTCTTACTTGTCTTTGTATTTGATGTCGTAACATCCATGAGCAAAGTAAGGGTTGGTAGTGTTCGTAGCTGCTACCACACAGATAACCCATGAACAATGTAAATGTTTGAAATATAATTGTTTTTTATGTCTCAACGTTTACAGGTTCATGATCACGAGAGTAGTCCACGCGTCATAATTCGTCGTAAAAACGAGTAAAAGCAAAATATAGAGAGGGTTTAACTCAAACTGATTCAGTTTGATCAACAATAATATAATATGATATTACGGATCCAATTACATCTGTATTAATATACAGATTGGATCCGTAAAATCATAACGGTCGGTAGTATTCATAGCCAACCCTAATAAAGCAGAACGTATATCACCAAAAGAAGAAGAAGAGAAAGCCTGTGGATCATTACTAGGCACAATAAATGTTCATTGAATGATGTGAAATATTAACATATACTATACGTTAGCAACAGCACAAACAAGGATGTGACCGGTAGAAGCGATGCCTAATTTCATGTAATTTCATCCTATATAACCGCGACAAACTTATTGTCGAGTCTGTCAAATTGTATCTGATAACTTTATACCAATTATGTACGTACAAGCTCATTGAAATTATAATATTATGCCATTAGCATTTGATTCATTATCATTTTAAAACATCATCCTCCTGCTTTTATCCCAAGATATATAGATAGAAAGATAATAGAGTTCGATGCGATATGTACTTCTCTTCGTATATATTATAAAAGTTATTGCCACTAGTTTTATGGTCAGCCATCTATCTGATGTCAAGCTTCCTTGGGAATGTAATCTGATCCAACATCAGTTGGAGTTGGCCCAGGTGGATATACAAGCTCTTAGTCGTATTTTACGACATCCAAAAGCAAAGTTTGGGTTGGTAGTATTCGTAGCCACTATCGCACAGTAATTTTGAATGTTTCTTCGTTATTTTTTTGCGTGTGGTTACGAGATACATACTTTACCTACCTTCCTTCCTTGGTCATGGGTTTTGTAAAAGACAATTAACGGATATAATAGCTAGATAACAGCTGTGCAAGGGAAGGCAAAATCAAAATAAAACTCTGTATCTATTAGCCTGACCAGCGTGGTAGGTATAATAAGTCAATAACTTCTATTGTGGTGGTATAACGAATCTAGTATTCAGACACGTATGACAATACAAGAAAGAATACAATATGTTAGAACAAGAACATAATAGTACAGGATCGTTCTGAATGAAATTATTGTGGGCAGGCCTATGTCCACCTATGAACTTCTAGTTATGGCAAATGAATGGATGGATAGATGTGTCTTACAACTCGGGCTATTTCATCTATGTCAGACATATACCGCGCTAGTGAGACGGGTGACCTCTGTTGTCGATCCAGTCCAACAGTGGGATATGGGATGATGATGAATTCAAAGTTGTTTTAAATTTTTCTTTACTTATGGTGGTAAACGAGTTGGGCCACCGAAGACAAAGATCGGGTACCGGGGGCCCGCTAGCAAAACGAAGAGAGGTGCTAGCAGGGTGGGTCAATGGGGTTGCGCGCCACCTCTTCTATCGCCCCGGACCGATTTGTCGGGGCGCGACCACATTTATAGTCCATCTTGCAAAGGGAAAAAAAATGGTGGTAAACGAGTAAGCAGAACTGTTGGTAAATGTTACTGCCGCCCATGGACTTTTGCAATACTAAGGGAATAGCTAGGCTGTTGCTTACCTATCAAACTCACCCAAGTTGGATGTACTGCAAGATTGTGCAAGATTATGCAGTGGTGGTCCTATCACTACAGTAACATAATAACTGTTTATTGAATTCCCTCACAATATAAGGCTTCATTATTTATTATACATGTGGTGACTGAGTAAGAATACAATTCATCATCCCCTATCTTACCCGTGGGTGATCGTAAAAGACGACTGAAGGATATAAAACGCATATGACATTTATGTAAGAGAAGGAAAAGTTATAGTAGGTCAATTTCCCTTCTAATACGAAGGTGGTTTAAGCCTGACAGTGGGACATATATGAGCTGAGCGGCTTTATTACTTAGTGAATGGTGTTGTAAAAAAAAATTAACTAAACTAGACATCCGACCTTAATAGAAAGAGTAAATGCATAATAGAAACATGAGCATTATATTAATAATTAACTACCGTAACTCAATTTAGATAGAATCGTATAATAAAAAAAAGTTCTATTGTGGTTACTAATTTAGTTGAGTCTATTTTGTGGTCAATGCGACAGTTTAATGAGACAATGGGGACCGGTAAACCGCCACGCACTGCGGACCACAATACGTTGACACAGTTTGGACCTCATAAAACTGCATATTTTAAACTTCTATACCTACTTGTAATGTTATTTTAACGAAATAAAAAAGTACACTAAAGATTTAAAATATATTTCTGTCTAATGTACGCTTCACAAGCGAAAAATTGAGATGATGTATGAAAATCAACGACTTTTCAAAACTAAAAACTTGTGTATTTTTTTTACACTGCACTTATAGAATAATATTATCATACATATGTCAAGAAAACATTAATTTAAACGTATTTGATATTTTTAAAAAAACTTTATTTTGTTGAAAGTAAGAACAAAAGTTGATTAAAAAAATATTTCGAGGACGTCCGGACGTCTGTCTATACGGACCTGGCACTCTCACGACTATAAAAATAATGTATCGAAGTATTTTTTTAAAAGCTTCATATTCGCAACGCGCTGTTTCATTTCAAAAATGGCTTGTGATTCTTTGTCATTTAATTGCAATTAATAAAAAAACTGACCTACTTAGGTCCTTAGTGTATGTATACCCTATGAAATATGGGTTTGTTTACAATGCTTACAAGCTATGCTTTGCGTTGAGAATGGCGCGAAATTTTAAAAGTATTTTCTATTTTCTTTCGTTTATGGCATTGACTAATAGTAAACGATCATTATTCTTCTACTCTTATCCCAATCACTTGGGGTTAATACAATATGTATTTTTCTTTCATAGTATATATTGTAGAAGTTATTGGCAGTAGTTTTATGACCAGCCGCCTACCAGACATCAACCCTCCTTGGGAATGTAATTGTTGACCAAACGGCATCAGATGGAGTTGGCCTAGGTCGTTATAAGGCTCTTAGTCGTTTTTTATGACATCCACGAGCTAAGTAAGGGTTGGTAGTATTCGAAGCCAAATGAGGCATGCACTTTTGAATTTTCCAAACTATATTTTTCTTCTCCTTAGCCCATAGGTATATGAAATTATTGGGCTTAGGTCATATTCATAATGTGAGGAAAATTAATCTACTATACTACGCTGGTCGGACGGGTTGGTATAGGTATTTTTGTTAAGTTTTCCTTCTTTTGCATCTGACGTTACCTACATATCATATGCCTGAATCGTCTTTTACTACACCCACAAACAAGAATGTTATTAAAATGTATTATTATTTCATCACCAAAAAAGATCTATGTAGTATTTTTGTAATGTTAAAATAAAAAAATAAATAAAATATAATTTTGTAAATTTTTTTGTGAGTCTGTTTTTCTCTGAGTTTTCTAAGTAATCTTGTAAACAGTTGGATCAATTTTTATGTAATATTCACTTGCAAATTGCTGATGCATTTAGCAAAAAATTGGGCTAAAACTAATATCTAGTTTTTAACTTTTTTGTAACTTACGGTTTTTTTTTAATGAGCCATTAAATAATTACAATCATCACCCTATTATTGTCAATTGTCAATAGTATTTTTTTTTAATATAAATTGAACACGTTTTTATAAAGAGTTATAATTAAAACATACATAGAAGTATTTATCGTTGACAGAATCGCCGCACGATGGCCGTCGATTGTATGATAAGGCCAACACGAGCTTATACTGTAAATTAAAACATGAACAATGTTATTTATTTGTGTTTTTATCAATCGCCACTCACCTTTTTACCCCCAAGTGCCAAACTACAGGTTGATATTGTAAAAATAATATATTAGTAATTTTTTATAGCCTTTATTAAGTAAGTAAATAAAGGAGTAAATCGAGATATATCAAAAGTTAATTTTGTTAAGTAACTGGAAACAAAACTGACAGAGTTCCAAACTTTTAATTCGTTATTATGAACTCTTCAAGAGATACTGGAAAATCGAGTATTTATGCGCAAAACTCCAATAAAATCTTTTTTGTCCAATTCAGGATGCGAATTCAGGAATCTCAGCTCATATAAGTCCCACTATTAGGCTCGAACCTAATCCGTATTGGGCGGGAAATTAACCTACCAAATTACTACATACAATACTGGTCAGACTTGGTATGGGATTATATTTAAAGTTTAACTCCTCTTGCATAGACGTTTTATATATATATATATATATATATATATATATATATATATATATATATATATATATATATATATATATATATATATATATATATATATATATATACATATATATGTATATATATACATACATATATATGTATATATATATATATATATATATATATATATACACATATTATATATATATATATATAACGTATCTTAGCGAGTTGGTCACACGAGTTCAGTGCTTTTTCCCATCTTAAAAATATCCATATTTTTTTTTCAATCCTAATACAGTGCTTACCAGTACGGAGGATAGTGCATCTTTCAATCTCGTGACAATCAATGAGCAATTACACAATCCAAATTGTAACAAATTTTGACTTCAAAGAGTTAGTGAAATATATATCAACCGTTAAGAATTATATGAACACACACTGTATATAAAAAAAAAAAATTGCTAATCTCTTTATCACAAAGATCTTATCACTATTACTGAACAGTACAACTTAGCATCTAATTATAATATCGTTAACCTTTCGCCGGCGTATCTGACTTTAATGCGTTACATTAAAAATATGGCCCACAGTTACATTACAAACGAAAGATTAATTACGGGCCGGAAGATTTAATTGGAGATTTCTTTGTAGTCAACTAAGGTCGGTCTCACACGACGCGTAGCGAACTATGAGATAGTAATCAGATTTGCCTAGAGCAGTGAGCTGATAAACTTTTTTTTTTAATTCTATACATTTATTTATCATTAATGCTGTGTGGTAGCGCCTACCAATACTACCAACCCTTACTTTGCTCGTGGATATCTTGGGTGAATTCCATTTGATGCTGTTTGGTCAACAATTACATTCCCAAGGAGGGTTTGACGTCAGACAAGTGGCCGGTCATAAAACTATTGCTATCTTTATGTTGTAATAATATGTACGAGTACATATTGCGTTCACCCCAAGTAATTGGGATAGGTGGTTTTTGGTATTTGCTTGAATTTTAAACATAATTTAATTATATTGATTTAATGAATCTTATAAATTTATTTTTATCATTATCATATTTAAGACATACAAAGCTCATATGTCTAAGACGTTTGAGCTGAGATAATGGTAAGAATAAATTTAATCATTAAGATGTTGGGCTCGAGCTTTCTCCATAATAAAAGTGAATTTGACCTACTATATTACATTGGTCAGTCGGATTGATACAGGTGTTATATTACAAGTTTTCCTTTTCTTCCATAGATATTATCTGCATGCTGTTAATCCCTTAGTCGTCTTTTTGACGCCCACCTGCAAGAAAGGCTAGGGACATAACAGGAATTGTATTCTTAATCCGTCAATTCTCGGGAAAAGTTCATTCCGATTGCTTATTATGCTATTTCTAAAATCTAGACACCTTGTCGAATTTGAATTCATTTTAATTACTTGGCTTTCAAGCATTTCGATCTGATAAGAGCATGGTACGTTTTTGTGTTAATGTCAGTTTCATAAAAAGGAAGGGAATCTCGAAATAAAACTCTATACCGAGCTGCGTGACTAACGAGCCCAGCAGTGGGACGTATTCATATACGTCCCACTGCTGGGCTCGTTAGTCACGCTGAAATGATGGACATTTATACGTAACTAATTATATGTATAGGTATTTCACAGGTTTGATGTTTGATGTATGGTGCTATCGGCTGAGAATGCTACTGCACCCTTACTTTGCTCGTCGTAAAAAACGACTAAGAGATTTATAACGACCTGGGACTACCCTGATGTCCCTCTTATCGACAATTACATTCCCAAAGACGACTGATGTCAGGCAGGCGGTGGGTCATAAAACTATTGCCCAATAACTTTTACAATATGTACGATGGAAGTACACATATCGCATCGACACCAATTAATTGGGATAATAGCAGCATACGGATATAAATGTGTTTGATAACAGATTATAATAATGTAAAATATTAAAGTTAGAGAAGGAAATATACTCGTGTGTAAGTAACCTAAGCGGTAACTAAGATAACTCACATTATCTGAAAGCGTATCGCGGACAAAGTTCTGCTTAGCGACTGTAGTTTTACTACTCCAAGCTAAACGTGTTTTTATACTATCTCTTTTTATTACCACTATAATAGTTTACCACAGTGTTCCGTTAACTATATACTAGTGAGAATACACCATAACAACTGTACCTAACTCACCATACCTATAGTCCTTAAAATATAGCTTGATCTCTGTGACAGTTAGCTACAAAACCGATGAAGTAATTTTGAATACGTGTCATGTTGACAATTTTATTTTGAATCGCCTATATTTTCATTCTTTACATGCCACTTATATCTTAACTGTATTATGAATATAAAAATATAAATATTTACACCAAAATTTGTACCTACCATATGTTTTAAAATACTTAGTAACCATTTCATAAAAATATGATGCTTACGCAACATTGATGTTTTAAAAAACCCGGGTTTTTAAGACATCAATGTTACGCAAGTACAAAGTCATACTGGACTGAGAATAAGATAGAGATGGGGCAATCGATAAACGTAAATCGAAAATATTCTTATTAATTATTTATAAAACAAGGAAAACCAATACATTGCCTATGTAAACCATATGGTTACGCTATAAAATAAGTAAATTGTGTTAATTTAGCATTCAGACATCAGTTATAATATTAATAAGACCATTTCTTTTATATTGAAAACATGATTTCTTTTATAAAATAAACATGGTTATTCATGAAATAATCTGTGACCAAGAACTCATCATCAACCTACAAAAATGCTCCAGTGATGATGATAATAGTGACGATGAACTTGGATGTATTCCTTTCAAATAATAAAACGAATCAATTAACAGCTTTAGTTTAAATTAAATAAAATCCATTAATTTAAATTCAATAAGATTTTTATAGATTATTTTAAATTTATAATCAATTCACCCATCTATTTGATTAAAATTCAGTAAGATTTTCATACATTGTTTTTCACTTGCAGTAGCAAATAACTTTAAAAACTAAATAATTATATCGACAAAAATACGGACTGCATCGTAAGCGTGCGGCACTAGTGAGAACTGTCACAGAGATCAAGCCACACATATTTACAATATTTTATAGACTACAAGTAATATAATTATTAAAAAAAACAAGAGTGCTAGCTGGAAGGAAACGCATGAAGTTATTGAACAGTTGATTCGGAATAGATCGGCAAATGTCGTTATTTCTATTTTGTTAGTACTTTTTTTCGAGACTTAATGAGCGGTCTTGCGGCTAATTTCAATATATTTCACTTTTGTGTTACAGTTGGGTGACTTGATCGGAGAGTAGTCCCGTCACCTACAAAGAGGCTTACCGCATGAGGCCTTCTGGCAGCTGGCCGAGACATCGATGGGGATGGTACATGAGGGGTAACCCGCTAGGTTGGCGATGGCGAGGGAATACGGTGGATTATGGAGCCACTCGCCGCGTCGGACGGGCCGGACAGAACGGACAGCGTGTGTCCAGAGCATAGCCTGCCAAAAAAAAGGACACCAGGTGATCCGATGACCTGGTGAAGGATGCTGGGAGTCATTGAATGCGGGCGACTTTGTGGCGAAATATGAGATGTCTTTTGTTATTCACTGCTGGACGTAGGCCTCCCTCCCTTTTCCCTTTCATCATTCAGCCAAAAGGCTGAATGATGATAATGATGAATATTAGTAGGATTCGGTTCGAGTTTCTAATAAATTTTCATTTCGGTTATCCAACTTGAGTTTAAATTACAAAGCTCCAATCCTTAATTATTTTTATTTATAATCATTTTACTCGTTCATGAAGTATTATTGGCATGGTTATTTGCTTAAATATTTTTTGCAAACAAGCATCTATTAATTATTGTAAAGAATAGTCGTTTGCTACTGAACGGAGTTCCCCAGATACATAGTCGTCAATATCCTTATTGACTGCACAGTGGGTAAGATACCTATCAAGGATTCACAGATTAATGTTCTGTGTCTGAGTGCAATTTGTGTCCGTTAATTATATGTTAGACTACTACCTAAACCAGATTGGTCACGTACTGAAGGAAGGTAGAGTCAAGAGTCTTCGAAACCGGCGAACGTTTATGAAGAGAATGAAGTTGCCGGGCTGGCTATGGATGTCAAGAGGGAATACGGTGGATTATGGGGCCACGCACCGCCCTTCCGTCACCCCGGACGGCGTGGACGGCGTGTGTCCAGACCATAGCCTACCAAAAAAAAAAAAAAAGGAACCTATGAGTGTCGTAAAAGACGATTAAGGGATATATTCATATAACATCTAGAAGTTGAAAGGATTATGAGATTATAGTACAATCTCAGACGAGCTAAGCTATTCAAGGATGTACTGTCAACTGACTCTACAACTTTAATTCAATTTTTTTAGCTCCAATTACGATTTAATTTTAAGAATATACCAAATCGTATACAGAAGCGTTGATCATTATCTTTTGGTAATATTAAGTTACTTAATCTCGTATCTTATATCCTTAGTCTTCGGAATATACTTAGTCGCATACAGAAGTGTAGGTCAATGAATCAAAAGGTAGTATTAGGGTACTTATTTACGTATCATATACCCTTAGTCTTAAGAATATACCTAGTCGTATACAGAAGCCTCGGTCACAGAATCAAAAGGTAATATTGGGACACTTAATCTCGTATCTCATACCCTTAGTCTTAAGAATATACCTAGTCGTATACAGAAGCCTAGGTCACAGAATCAAAAGGTAATATTGGGACACTTAATCTCATATTTTATACCCTTAGTCTTAAGAATATACTTAATCGAATATAGAAGCGTAGGTCACTGAATCTAAAGGTAATATTAGGACACTTAATCTCGTATCTTAATCCCTTGATCTTAAGAAAATGCCTAGTCGTATGCAAAAATGGAGGCCATTGAATCAAAAGGTAATATTAGGACACTATATATATATCTTGTGTCTTATACCCGTAGGCGGCGGTGAAACTAACGCTGTTTATCACAAGAACAGACAACCTTTTGTACGTTACACAGATTACAAAGTAGTAGTTTAAATATGTAATTAATCTCTTCTTATTATACCGTTCAAACTGATTACAGACATCCGCTCGGGGCTATCTTATTTAACACATTACTACTTTTTGAATTCATTTATCATATTATAATCAGACTACACGTTTAAAGTTGGTTAATTAAGCGAACTATTAGTAAGCTGTGCCAGCAGCTTTGTTTTTTTTTATTGCTCTTGGTGGCAAACGGGATAGTAGCACATCTGATGGTAAGTGTTACTGCTGCTAATGGACCGTTCCAATACCAGGGTACAGCTAGGCCGCTGCCTACCAATAAAAAAAGCCCAAACCCACACACACAGCACATTGCTACTGCTCAGATGTCGATTTTCTATAGGAGTGTGGAACTACCCCGGACGACCCGACATGCGGCTGTAGACAGAAAACTGTCAACAGCGTGGTTACTACTTAATTATTTCTATCTAATCAAAGCAAGCATATACCATTTTTAATTTAGGTGTCTGAGTAATGACAATGTGCTATTGCGCTTCGTTCGGTGAGCGAGAGAGCCAGAAGGCCAACTGGGTAGGTTTGGGGTTTGTATTGGTAGGCAGCGGGCTAGCTATACCCTTGATATTGCGAAGGTCCATTGGCTGCAGTGACACTTACCACCAGGTCTACATGCTCGTTTGCCATCATAAAAAATAAAAAAAATATTTTGTTTCAAATGTCTATGATATTATTGGCAATATTAATATTAAAAATTAAAAAAATATATATATTTTTATGTTATCTCAGCAGTTTTTATGGCAATGGGGATTGCGCAGAATGCTTGACGGCCGTATTTACTTATTTTTTTCCAATTTTGCTATCGTTTATAGACCCTTCTTTATTCCTATTTATTGCAATATTATATAATATATTTCTCGACGAATAGACTGGTAAGTTAAGATTTTTGTTAATGGGCCATCCATTAATCTCTGTATTTATTATTCATCAAACGTTGCGATTTCAAAAACTGAAAAGCGGGGTGTAGTGTGACTTTGACTTGCCGTTGTCAGGCAACGAACGAAGTTTAATGTAGATGATCCGCATAAAGATCTTCTTGCGAAGTTTAAAAAAGCAAAAAACCGACAATATAACGAGCTATGGGCTACTTCTTTGTAGGTATTAAAAATTTACGTAAGGTTGGTGTAATGGTACGGTTATAGCCTTAAACCTCACCACGTATCACCAAGTTGGGGGTTAAAAAATGCTAAAAATAGATGGCGTAATCAATGGACGTCCCCTAATTAGTAGATTTTGATTTAGGTTCCATTATTGTATTCAAATAAACATACAAACAAACAAACTTTTCATCGTTATTGTAATATATATTAATACGTAACGGATTTACTTTGAAGCTGCGATACATTAGACAATTCATAGAATGAAAAAAAAAATAAAATTAAAGTTGCGATTAGATTAAATACAGTTTACTTCATATAGTAAAATCTACTGAAGTGCCGACTTCATTAATTAAAGTAAAAAAAAAAATGTAGCGAACATATAAATAACGCTTCGTAACTAAATTCAATGGGTAAAAACAAATTATCTTTGTGAGGCATTATAAAACTATAGTATAAAGTAATATTATATTAAAATAACATAATTAACTTTATGTTTTGTATGGCTTTTAGTAATTATTATCTTAGTAGTTAAGTAATATTTTATTATGAAATTAACGATTAGAAATGAGACTCAGTATTTACTCACGGTTAATTAATATGTCCCACTGTTCGGCTCGAGCCTCCTCCGTAATGGTAGGGAAATTAAACTACTATACCACGCCGGTCAGACGTGTTGGTATAGGGTTTTGTTTCGAGATTTCCTTCTCTTGCATAGATGTTATATGCCTTTTGTATCCCTTAGTCGTCACTTACGATTACCCACGGGTAAGATAGGGGGTGATAAATTGTATTCTTACTCCGTCACCACATGGATATGACTTATGACCATTATTCTGCTCTAATTCGACTTTAGGTCGGCGGCATAATATCAACAGTTCTCTTGGGTAATATCACCATCTAAGACTGTTAACTTGATTACCGAAGGTGTTTTTTGTGGCATTATCCTACATTGTAGAGCTTTTTTTTGGATGAACACAATTAAAACAAGCAGAAAAGTGACTTTAGGTAAATGCAAAAAATATATTTAAAGTACTTTATAAAACAACGCAATTTCAAAGAACTCCAAACAACTCACAATATTTCTGGGAACAAAGACCGAAAAACAATGAATAATTATTTCACAATTAAGTTAACATAATTGGACGAAACTAGAAGTAAACCAGTGGTACATGTAACGGTATTGTGTAATCGCTGTACCACCCATCACGCTTCAGAGAGCAGATAAAGTTATTGCAGGGAATGGCTACGCACGCCACGCATATACATAGGTGCCATTGAAAGCGACTATATTAATCATTTCTTATGTTTAAACGTACTCGCTTAAACATTGGATACGAATATAATTTTATAGAATTTATTTGATTTTTAATTGTCCGATGTTTTGAACAGTCATTAACATTCATGGTCACGAAAGAAGTTTGCTATGTGGTAGCGGTTACGAATACTACCAACCCTTACTTTGCTCGTGGATGTCATAAAAGACGACTAAGAGCCTTATATCGACGTAGGCCAATTCCACTTGATGCCGTTTGGTCAACAATTACATTCCCAAGGGTTGACGTCCGGCAGGCGGCCGGTCATAAAACTATTGCCAATAACTTTTACAATATGTACTATGAAAGAAGAGCACATATTGTATCGACCTCAAGTAATTGGGATAAGAGTAGAAGAATGATGAATGATGATGGTCACGAGAGGAATATGACAACATAGGTCTCCCGTGACCACGTCCAATAAGTCATCCTTATTACAGAGGTTTTTGTCCATCGGCTACACTATTAGTTATTCAATTTTAATCGCCATTTTTTTGTATATAATCATTGTCAGTACAAAAAAAAATTATTATGTTTAAAAAGATATATATTGTTTTCTATCAAGCTTTTATCCCAGTTACTTGAGTTAGTCGACGCAATGTATTTTCTTCTTCGAGGCAGTCCTATCAGACGTCATCTATATAGTAACTCCCTCTCTATCCATGTCATGCTTCACGCCTTCCATCTATTTTTGTTTGGTCTCCTTTTACCTCTAAAGCCTTCAACATTCATACTTAAAACATTCCTCACAATATTACTTTCATCCCATCTCATCACATTTCCATAGCGAATGTCAACCATTCACTCCTTAACTTTTCCGTCACTGGCGCAACTTTCAAACTTCCTCTAATAAATTCATTTCATATTTTATCCATTCTCGTCACACCACACATTTATCTTAATATTCGCGTCTCCATTACATGTCTCTCATTCGTCACTTTTGTCGTCCAATGCTGATCCATACAGTACTCCTGTACTGTCTGGGCCTGCCTGGCCTGATTAGGGTTTTGTAAATTTTGCCCTTTAATTTAAGGAGTACTCTGGAGTCATATATTGTACTGTGATCTGCTGCCACTGTGATATCACATGGTGTAGTAAGATATCATGTGTATTTATTTATCGTCAAACGCGCGATTTTTAAACCGAAAAGTGGTATGTAGTGCGACTTTGACTTGCCGTTGCATTAAAACAACGTTTAAAGTAATTGATCTGTATAAAGACCTTTTTGGAAAGTATAAAACAGGAAAAACCCGAGAATATAGTGAGTTGTGGGCTAATTCTTTGTAGGTACAAAAAACTCATGTGATGTTGGTGGAAGAAGCAAAGTCTTAAACCTCACCACGTTCCACCAAGGAGGGTAGGTTAAAAAATGTTAAAAAAAAAATCACGTGATTAATGGACGGCGCTATGATAATTATTATATTATGACAATTTCTTAGTTTGAATCTGATAAATGTAATAAGTTACCACCGGTTTGGCACACAGCCACACTGAGAAAGATCGGGCAATAGAAGTCAGAAGAAATAATTCAAATTGTTGATTTTTAAGAGGTGGGTTATTTTATTTTATTAAAATATTTTAATTATTGCATAAAATAATATTTAACTTATTACTGTGGGTTAAATCTAGGTATTTCTAACAACATAAAGCAATAGTAATTCTATTTCTTATGATTTTATTGTATTGCTTACAATTTCTATTATTTTTATTTTATTGTTAATTTTTACTCTAATTTAATATTTTAGGTGGCACACATTTCTGCCCATTCTTACCAAAATGCGGCTTGAATCTGGTGGCTGATTTTTAGATTAATTTCGAAAAAAAACCTCTGGATACGAATCAACAATTTTCAGTATAATAATTTGAAAAAAAGAATAAATTTTGACTCGAAGGGCGTTACGTTGGAGCTAATGCTTACTAAAAATATTGTATACAAACTTATTTAAAAGAAGTAACTTAAAAAATCGCGAGCACGTTGAGTTTCTTGGCAATTCTTCCAAGAAACGCGGTACGTTTTCATCCGACGGTAGCTTATTATTTCAAACAAATTGTAAGATAATATATAAGTAACCTTATTCGGCTTTTACATAATAAATAATTTGTTTGCAAAAAAATTGTTATGTCATGTGTAAAAATATGTATAACAATATCCCAGAAAGCATGAAAGTACCGGCAATAAATTTATTTAAGAGAAAATTAAAAATATGGCTTTTAGAAAAGGCCTTCTACTCAGTCGAGCAATATTTAGAGTATAAAGAGTAAGTAGTATGGAATGAGGCATAGTTCATAATAATTATTATATATTTGCATGCTATTATGTAATGGCCAAATAGGCGATAAAATTGAATTTATTTTCGAAATGCTTGTAAGACCAATGTACACACTATTTTAAGCAAATAAAGAATTTGAATTAAAAAAAAAATCGCTACAAATGACGCCACACAATTTCTAATTAAATAAAAAGCACAGAAGCAGCGATTTCTATCTTTTAACCATTGCCTACGTAAGTGCATAATCATTCATTGTTTGATTCCGATCGCACACAAGAGTCTATGGGCAATTGCTTTTAAATACGAGTTAGTTTTTCTTGTAGTCACGCAGTAACATGAAGAATGTACTATACAATATATTTTTTTCTATTAAAATCATCATAGTTACCTTAGATCATACAAATGTAGTAACATTCCGTATAATCTGAAGAGCTGGTGGAGAGCTGGGGAAGACCAATATGTAATAGGAAGGAAATTGTTCTAATGTATATTTCCGTCCATTTTATTTTTCCGTGTGGTGACAGAGTAAGAATTCACCACCCCATATCTTACCCGTGTGTGATCTTACAAGACGACTAAGGGATATAAAACGTATATAACATCTATGAGAGAGAAGGAAATCTCGAAACAAAACTCTATACCAACACGTCTGACCAGCACGGTATAGTAGTTTAATTTCCCTGCCATTACGGAGGAGGCCCGAGAACAACAGTGAGACATTATGGTCTATGATGATGATGATGATATATTTATAGTTTTTCTTATTTTACAGCGATGTTATATGTATAAGATAGATCTCTTTCTGTTGTAAACAAAGGAGATACAAAGAATAGTATGATATTAAAGTGATAAACGGCTACACCATACGAGGAACCAACCATATTCAAAGAGTAGCAATTTGCCATAACGAAGTTTTGCTTTTGTCACAAGTTAATTGGATTTAAATGTTTAATGGGCAAGTTGTTCTCATTAAATTGTAATCAGAGTAATCTATTTAGCATCGTAATCAAGGCAGCGATTTCGGTAGCCAGTTCGTTATTTTGTTTTATTATTTTTATCGTTTATGGTGGAGCCGAAGTCAACACAAGCATGGAGTTAATCACCACCAACCTAATAGACTTCGAAATTCAACGCATTACAATATATAACACCACAAACTCAGAGAAAGCAGGAGAAGACAACACAAGAAACCAATCATACCATTATGATCATAACTACATCACAGAGGACAACAACATCTACAAGTAGAAGGGTTTCAATAATAACAAGACCACCAGCCCCAAGAAGAAACCCCAAAAAGACATATAGTCATTTAACATTTATGATACATGAATGGCGCTCTTAATGCTTTAACCAATTGTAATAAAGCCACTTCAAGAAAATTAATTTTGTAAACAAACCACCATAACAATTAAATTAAACATAAAAAGAGCACGGACAAAAAGTCTATGGAATAGCGTGAAATAAAAAAAAAATCCATTATGGTAGCGAATAAGCAAGCAGCATCTGATGTTAGGATTTACAGTTAGGTCGCTGCCTACGAACTAAGGCTCACCCAGAAAAAAAGCTTCTGGAGATTGCTCACCGAATGAACTCAATAAGCGTATAGATTTTTTAGATAACTGGTGAGGCGAGACCGAAATGTAAGCCTTTTTTTTCCACGCAAGGTGGACCATGGATGTGGTCGCGCCCCGGCAGATCGGCCCGGGGCGACAGAAGAGGCGGCGCGCAGCCCCATGGACCCACCCTGCAAACACCTCTCTTCGCCGTGCGAGCGGGCCACCGGTACCCGATCTTTGTCTTCGATGGCACCGAAATGTAAGCCTACCAAATCAAAAAAAAAAACTCGTATTGTCAGAGTATTTTCAAGTTTAGGCTTAGACAAAATTTACTTGCAATTATTATTGTAGGGAAAATGTACGATAATTGAATAAATTTTCTGGATTGAGTGACTGCGTTAATTGGACCCCCATTCATTTATCAGTCTTGTGACGTTCATCGCTGAACATAGGTATTTTCATGAAAGAATAATCCTATAAGTATAGAATGATGGTAACCGCAGATTTTGTTATGATTTTTTTGTAAGAGTGCTGTTTCCAACTCTCCTGGTGTACCTACAACTCTCACAGAAAAGTTAGGGGTGAGGTCACCTTGTATTTATAACCCACCTGTTGTTGGATCATGGGGTCACTCAATGCCTTTCCGTCAATCTAGACAGCTGGATAAAGCCGTAAAAAATAAATATGTTATGTTCCTCCTGCAGTATTTGCTAGTAATAGAATTACTTGTGCTATCGCAGGTTGCAGCACTTGCTAAATGTGAAGCGGCATTCCAAAAGGATTTATTTTCTGATGAAAATATTTGTTTTTTTATTCATCTCAGCCCTCACATTGCTGGGCGCAAGCCATTTGCATGTATAGGAATACAACTGGAGGGTTATTTACATGCCGCTGCTAGGCTCCTCTATAATAGAAGGGATATTAACCTGATATACTCCGCTGGTCATTTGGATTGTTATAGGTTTCTATTTCGAGTATTCTTTTTCTTGACTAGTTGGCATTTCATATCCCTAGAAGAGCTAGAGCAATGACGATTTGTACTCTTACTACGTGACATGCAAATATATATATATATATTGGTTATTAGAAAAAAAATATCTTAATTGCATAAACATCAACAAACTTGTTTTGCTTGATCATAATACTAGGTATTTATCGCTGAGCGCGGGTACAAGTGTGACGAAACGGTAACAAAGTACCGGACGTCACGTGGGCGGACACTGCACAATGTAATACAAAAAGCTTGTGATTTTGTAGTATTACCATGTTTTAATATTTTTATAGGAAAATTATTAATTACAATGTAGTAATGATTTAAAAACTTCAAAAAAGACTTGGAAAATTATGAAATTCAAAAATTATAAATGTGTCTCTATTTTTTTTTATATTGAAAAGGTGATAATGGTCACGTTATATGATTGGCATCAAAAGCAGTTTTCAACTTCAATTGTGGGATGGGAGAAAAAAAATTGTGCTTTTCATGGTACACAATAAATCGATGAAGAGGCTTTTGAAGTCTAATATTCAAATAGAGAACTTTAAAAGATTGGTTACTATTGGGTTACTATAAGCCACATCATATAATAAGTTGTGATCATGGGCACAGTACAAATGTTGCTATATTTATTTCTTTCTTTCTTTTTATTAAGCAGCAAAGTAAATGATCAATTCCTTCCTTTTCTGTATTTTTGTTCTGTATAAAAAAAAAAAATCTTTATACTGATAATATTTGCTATTAAAATGGGGAAACTAGATGGTTTACAATAAAAATACTTCTTTGTTCGTTATTGTGTTGATTGCAATTGCTATTATTTTTTATCTTCGTTTATGCGGCTTACATTACTTTATCCACTCGACGTGGCCGAACAGCATAACGATTGATAATTATTCAAATATGTCTTGATGTCTTGAAATGAAGCTACTTCTTCTACCGAAGTCAAAGATCGGGTACCGGTGGCCCGCTCGCACGGCGAAGAGAGGTGTTTGCAGGGTGGGTCCATGGGGTTGCGTGCCGCCTCTTCTGTTGCCCCGGACGATTTGTCGGGCCGCGACCACATCCATGGTCCACCTTGCGGAAAAAAAAAAGAAAAGATGAAGCTACTTCTGCTTGCAGTTAATGGCAGGAAATAAATGAATCGAGTCAAATTTGGGTATTTGGCATTATATAGTTCTGCATACATACATACCATCACGCCATGTCCCTTACAGGGTAGGCAGAGAGAACCAGAGTGCCAGCGTACTCTATACTTGCATACTTCACTCGCTTCCTCAACATTCATAATTCTCTTCATAGTTCTGCATGTGCTGTAATATTCTATTATAACACTTAAATTACTGATATTTGGCATTTAAAATTTTAGGTTGTTTATAAAAAAATAAATTGTATACGCGTAAAACATGATTCTCACACTTAGGACTCGACTCCACAACTATTGCTAGCTAAAGCTAAGCTAAGCTATTTTTTCGCTCGTTAACAAGTTTCTGTTATAACTTGCTACATTTTGATGTATATTCTTCAATTTGATTACACAAAATGCCACACGTATATAAAAGTTTATATTTATATTTTATTATTTATTACTCTTTTAAAAAACTTAACGTCATTCAAAATGAGTAAATATCAATTAATCGGATTAATAATTAGATTCATTTTATTTGACATGAACTAGTAACGCAATGTGGAACTCTTTTGTTAAACCGCGGTTTTAGAAGTTAATAAAAATGGTGTGTTTTACGTATACAAAATAATTGATTACCGCATTTATAGAAACAAATAGAGCTGGTAAAAATATAAAAAAAAATAGTAAGTTAAAGTTCGCAGTGATAAAGAGAGAGGCAACAAGCCATCTTTAACAAGAAGCATACTGTTCGAAGAGATACCTATTCCCTATATGTCGGCTTCTTAACTAAGCTCAATGTCGCTCAGCATACTATGGAGCCGGTAATCTATTATTTTTTTGTGAGATAGAATCCAAAATACAGAAATTTGTAGAAGAACAGGTGCAGCCAACATAACACAAAGTAACAATGGCCATATCGCTCGACGAACCGATAATCGTTGGGGAAGGAAAGTGAAGGGACGAACACGGACGACGTAATATGGGACGCCATCCCATCAAGTGGATTAAGTACGTGCTAAAAGTTGCTGAGAGTTGTGGATGAGAATGGTACAGGACTGCGCTCAATGGCAATCACGACTTACGTTCAACAGTGGAAGGTAAAAGGTTGAATGATTCTACGCGTAGCTATGAAATTCTTACACATTATCATTGAAACTGACATGTCAGATGTTTTAATATTTTAGCATAGAGCTTTCATGCTCTTGCTAGTGATGTTATCTACTTACATCCTTATTCGATTCATACGATAATCACAGGATGAAGAAGAAATTCTTATTCTCAACTCAAATATTTTCATTACATTGCCAGACGTCGATTTTCAGCGAGAATGTGGTACTGCCCCAGACGGAGCGGCCCGCTGTTGTAGACAGAAAACTGTCAACAGTGTTCTCCTACTGTTATATGTATATTAGTCATCTTCTACGATATCCACAGGCAATAGATGAGGTGGTGTATTTTACTCTTACTCTATCAACACAGATGAACCTAACACTATTTATCTGTTTTTCTTAATGTCGCTATACGGACTGTGCTACGTTTGGTCTAATATTTGGTAACACTACATTCGTCCCTATGCCATTGTCTTCTGTAATACTATTAACTAAATGATTGTTAATCACTTCAATACTAACCTACTTATTACATTACCACCGCCCATTCCGGTCTATATCTAATTAACCTTTATGTTAAACGCACACACTTCGTTAAATTATGTGACAAACTCATCATTATTTTGATGCGATGCACGCTTTCCGCTTTTTTTTTTTTAAATTTAATGTTAATATTGTTTTATAGTTCATTAATTAAAGTTACATTGAAAATACACTAATTTTATGATGATCGGTTGGCTTAATGGTTGAAATAATTTACTTTAATTATATTGATTCATTATTGACTCGGTCTTATATTACAAATTCTTATATATACAATGTTATTATAATACATTGTAACTGTTAGTTCGTTATTGTATCCCTACCTACCTTTTCTTTTTATAAGAGTTACGATCTTGCTAAACTTCGCCAAAATGATTACAGTCGATGCAAGAGTGTCGAAGGGTCCTAAAACCTGCCCTCTTGCTCTTATACGCTTATTCAGCTGACGACTGAACCAATTTCTTGACTTCTGTGGTCTGCTTGACGGTTTATCCTTTCGGGTACTTTCATTGAAAGCATGCTACCAGGACGGTAGCAAAGTGTCGAGATAATTTCTTTACGCTGTTACCCTCCCCTTTTTTTTTATTGGTAGGCTATGGCCCGGACACTTCGCACGCTCCGTCCGGGGCGACGGAAGGGCAGCGCGTGGCCCCATAACCCACCATATGCCCTCCCCATCGCCATTGGGCCGGCCACTGGTACCGCTTCCTTGCTATGCGTGACCAGCCTGGCGGGTCGTTGTTACGTTCCCGGCGGATGGTTAATTAGTTCCTAGTGAGATTATATACTTACTTAATCTCATTTATATTTATTTGGTATCGTACTTTCGTTTGAGCGTAGATGGCTCGGTTTTCTATGGTGACATAGGGCTTTTAATCCACAACGTGACCATTATTCACGTTTTGGGTGGCACCCTACTCCTGAACCTCAATGGACAAACTGATGGCTTATTTTCTAGGGTACCAATCCCTTGAACGACATCGTGCCGCATTCTAGAATGTTCTATCTATGCAATAGGCATTATTGCAGGTGGGTTATACAAGTCCATATCATTACCGGAGATCTGTCATGGCAGGCTCATAGAGCCTAAAACTGTGAACTGTAGCATGCAATAGAGCAGTTGCCTAGTAATCTATTATCTGAAGGGTTGCACAGACTAGATTCGATTTTGTTAAAAAATGCACAAATTAAATTTGAAGCTCTTATAAGCTATATTTTTGGTGAGCTTCAGTGTGATGCTCTTTGAATCACGATATAATTCTCAAATATAATCCAAAATATTATACATAACAAGTTCACCGAAGACAAAGATCGGGTACCGGTGGTCCGCTCGCACGGCGAAGAGAGGAGTTTGCATGGTAGGTCTATGGGGTCACGCGCCGTCTTTTCCGTCACCCCAGACTGATTTGGCGGGGCGAGATGCATCCATAGTCCATCGCAAAAAAAGTTATAAATGGCACTCGGGGACTGCCGCGATAAAGCGATTAAATAGCATTTTTTATCAACTTACGCAATTATAATTATTTATTTATTTTTTATTTATTATTATTAAAACAAGAAAGTTTTAATAATACAAGAAATGATGTTAATTATTAGCATCATTTTTTGTACTATTGGAGAACACTATTTATTAAAACTATACTAATTTATTAAAACATTTAAAGTACACCTTTTTAAACTGTTTTATTTATAATATTATTAAATTTTAAATTATTATAAATAAATTTTGCAAAATTAAATTGCAAAAAGAGATTGATAGCGGTGGGATTCGAACCCACGCCCTTTCGGACTAGTGCCTAAAACCAGCGCTTTACACCACTCGGCCATGCTCCCTGCTTAAAATCAGGCCAAAATTAACTGATGCTTCACAACCATTCAATCTTAGGTTTTATTTTTGTTACAGAATTTCTTGATTCGGTCGCCGCGCTCAAAGCCCGCGATAAAAGCTATGCAATAGCTTAAAAAAAAAGCAGAGTAGTCAGTCCTTTCAAATATTTTGAAGGGAAGGAAGAGACCCACACTAATCTCTATTGTTATAATAATAAATGAACTTATTTTTATTTAATTTATATTTGTGTATATTTGTCAGCCCTATTGAAAACCTGCCAGTTCGCATAACTGTTATCAACAGCTATAATATAACTTTAACGTGTCAAAAACCTTCATACTTATTTTAATAACAGCTATTAATACTCTATGCTTATATTAATAACAAGTTAAAAGTTATTTATAAGAACGTTAGTCAACTGATTAGAAATCGTTTTTTGAATATATTTTATTAACATAAATAATATGTAAAATTGATATTTTTATTAATGATACCGTTAGATTTTCATATAATATTTGGTGATTTAACTGTAGTTTTTTTATCGACAAAATTGTTTTGTAAGTTAAGAAACGGTACATAAGTAAGGTGGTAACTATAAATTAAAAAAAAAAATAGTTGACTAATAACTGATTAAAAAAAAAACTTTCTAAACTAGAAATAAATGGGTCAATGAAATTAAACATATGATGTCAATGGTTGAGTTCAAAGGCGAAGGGTTTCTGTAATAAATCATCATTTGAATATTGGTCGGCAGCATCAGAAATTGTAACGCTGTCATCGAGGCAGAACAATGCTATTCTGAGCTAGTCCGACGTCAGTGATCGAGTGGGCGAAGATATGGAAGTTGAGGCAGCGATTCCAATGATTTGTTCAATATAACTGAAAAACGACACATCACGCTCATGAGATTCTATGTCACCCTTCTATCACCCGGATAAAATCTGAACAACAAAGAAGTGGTCATGTATTGTATTTGTTATTCTACGTTTCTGTTTCTTCTTCTTTTCGGCTTATATACATTTGAATATTCTTTATAATTGAAGAAAAATGTTTCTTCTATACTACTCTGATCAGACGGACCAGCTTAGGATTTTTATATAGTCCTTCTCTTGCAGCGGTGTTATCTGCTTATCATATACCTTAGTCATGTTTTAGATCAAGGATGGACAAATAAGGGGGCGGGGAGAGGTGATTTATATTTTTACTCCGTTACCACAAACAAAGATTGAATTTTGTACATACATAGCCTCACGCCTGTTTCCCAGAGAAGTACTACGCTTTGTTATAAATAGAGAGAAACTACGGATTGCTATAAACCACGATCCTAACATACCTCCATCACTTCATTCACACTCATCACAGTCTTCATACATACTCTACGATTACGCGTACTCTTAATCTGACCTTTATTTCGTAATTACTTTACCCTTACTTTGCTTGTGGATGTCGCAAAAAGACTATGAGCTTTATATCGACATGGGCCAACTCCACCTGATGAAGTTTGATCAAAAGTTACATTCTCAAGAAGGATTGAAGTCAGGCAGGCGGTCAATTATAAAACTATTGCCAATGACTTTTGCAATATATACGAGTACATAATACGTCGACGCCAAGTAATTGGGATAAGAGAAGAAAAATGAGAATGATAAATGATGATGATGTTTAGTGTTTAAAAGTTAAAATAAATATTCTTCGTAAAAAAAAATCGTTTCACAAATTTCCATTTGTAAGACCATAGGGCTTCTAAACTATTTTAGGATAAGAAATTTCAAGTGCATTTTAAAAACGAGAAGAAATATTCTTCGTAAAAATATTGTTTTAGAAATTGCCATTTGTTAGACCATAGGGCTTTTAAACTATTTTAGGATAAGAAAGGAGGTTTCAGGAGTGGAAGGGGATGCATAAATCAAGTGTTCTCTCTGCGCAACATTGTGGAGAAGCATCTGGCCCTAGGTCAGAGGGTTTTCTGCAGTTTTGTGGATCTGGAGAGAGCATTTGACACGGTTGTACGAAAGGAACTTTGGGACATTTTACCGGAGTATGGTATTAACGGTAAACTGCTGCGGGCTGTGCAATCCAGTTACATGGGCTGTAGAGCCTGTGTGCGGCTGGATGGTGGAATGTCGCCTTGGTTTGACGTCAATATCGGCGTTAAGCAGGGCTGCGTTCTATCAGCCAGGCTGTTTATCATATATCTGGATAAATGTCTCCAAAGGTTGAACGATATGAATGTGGGAGTCCAGATGGGTGACTCAGTGGTCCTCTGCTCTGCTTTATGCAGATGATGCAGTCCTGCTGGCACAGTCAGCGACTGACCTGCAGACCCTAGTCGACACAATGACAGAAGATTGTAAAAAAAGGGGTCTACGCGTGAATGTGAGCAAAACCAAAATAATGGTCTTTGAAAGAGATGAAGCCAGAACAGATGTAAGAGTAACAATAGGTAATGATGTACTAGAGCAAGTGGATGAATTTGTATATCTTGGATGTGGATTTAGTCGAGATGGACGGTACACCACTGATATAGAGCGAAGAGTGAATGCGGGAAATAGAGTGAACGGAGCGTTGGGGCAACTTCTCGGCAGCCACCACCTCAGCCAGAAGGCACGTGTAGCAATACATAACGCAGTGCTTGTCCCAACATTACTGTATGGAAGCGAGAGTTGGGTATGCAGAAAAGAGTATGAAAGTAAAATTAATGCGGTCGAAATGCGATCTCTTCGGAAAATCTGTGGAGTTAGGCTGACTGACCGCATTCGTAACGACGACGTAAGAGAGCGAGTAGGTATGAAAGAGAGTATTGGTGTAAAGATGCGAAAGGGAATGCTCAGATGGTTCGGACCTGTGGAAAGAATGCCGAACGAACGTCTGGTTAAGAAGATATACAATGCGAAAGTGGAAGGATGTAGGTATCGAGGGAGACCGAGACTAACCTACCTAGACCAGATCGGTCAGGTACTGAAGGAAGGTGGAGTCAAGAGTCTCCGAAACCGGCGAGCGTGTATGAAGAGAATTATGAATATTGAGGAAGCGAGTGAAGTATGCAGAGATAGAGTTCTCTGGCACTCTGTTCTCTCTGCCTACCCTGCAAGGGATATGGCGTGATGATATGTATGTATGTATGTAGGATAAGAAATTTCAAGTGCATCTAACTTCACATAAAAACTTTTCACTTCAACCATTTAGGGGTCGAAGTTTTTAAAAATATTTCTTTAGTAGACAGTTAAATAGTTTTTCTTCAGTGTTCGAACATTTAATTAAAGTCAGCGACACGTTTCTTTGCAACATATGATATACGCCGCCTTTAGGTAGCACGCTGTGTATTCACGACATTTTAATGAAGTCAAATCGATCATTTTTATGTAAAAAAAAAATCGTTAAATTAATAGATGAAATTAGTAATGTGCTAACAAAACTCTAAATGAGTAAAATTATAAACGAATGATAAATTTTATCTATTTTAAGACGTTAACGACTGCAAATCACATTTAGATCCAACCGTTTACTAAACAAGGTTAATCGGTATTAATAGACAGCCTAATTAGCGATAGAGGGATATAATACGATGGGTTATGAGAAGGCAGGCCGGCCTGCCGTCCTCCCGGAATGTTTCGAGCTGAACTTGTACTTATATTGCTGGGGACTTTACAATTAGCGGTCGCATCCAGACTGAGGATAACAATTTGTGAATAGCACAAAGTATTGTTCTGCACGGAATCGAAACGAATAGTATATATCGATATCAGTGGAGACAGTTTTCTCTATCTAATATTATCTAACATTTAATGAGTACATCAGGGCCGGCTTTACCTATAGTGCAGAGGGTGCGGTGCACCCGGGCGCCGAATGACAGGTTTGGGTAGGTTACTTTGTCGCCATGCTCACTGTAACTTCATAATCCGATCGCGTTTACCTGATTTTGTGTCAAAACAACGAGACTAAGCATGCGACAACGCATTCCACTGAGGTTCGGAGTTTAGTCGAACGTGTTGTATCAACTTATTCCATTTTGTGCCCCATTTTGATACAAGAGGCGCCAGGTTATTGATTTCACCCGGGCGCTACATGTGCTAGAGCCGCTCCTGGAGTACATGACAATCGAACTCGCGATTTTTGTCGCCCTAGTTACCCGCTAATTTCCATAATATACAAGATGTGTGGTAGTGGCTACGAATACTACCAACCCTTACTTTGCTAATAGATGTAAAAGACGACTAAGAGCCTTATAATGACCTGGACCAACTCCATCTGATGCCGATTGGTCAACAATTACATTCCCAAGGAGTGTTGACGTCTGGCAGACGGGCAATCATAAAACTATTTATTGCCAATAACTTTTATAATGTGTACTATGAAAGAAGAGTAAATATTGTATCGACCCTACGTAATTAGAATAAAAGTAGGAGAAAGATTATGACTAATCCAAGATCTAATTGAAACAATAAATACTCCTTGCCCCCATCAACCCTAGTTCGTGAATTTCGTAAAATTACTGGATGAAAGGATAAAGAAATATAATAGATAATAACTTTATCTGTTATACAGGAGAAATAAAATACTATCTATAAAAAAAAATACTCAATAAGTTTGACTAGCGTGTTATAGTAAGTCCATTTTCCTCGTACTATGTGAACGGTCTGAGCTCAACAATGGGACAAATATGGCTTAGAAGAAAAAGATTATTGTATTATACAATACAAATAATTGAGCTCAAAATGTTAGCGTTTAGAATTAATACAACAAATTAAAAAAAAACTCTCAGGCTGCATTTTAAAATCGGATTAAGATCTCTATATCGACCAAAGCTTTATTTAAAACTATATAATCGAATATGACATATTTAAGAACGTTTTATGTTATTTTTGGAGGAATCTTATAATTTAGTCAAGACTCTTGCAGCAAATTCTATTATTTATACTCTTTTTTAATAAAAAAAAATCAAATGTTTACGCGAGTATTACACATTTGATATAAAAACTATTTTTACGGATTCTATCGCGTTTGTATTTGATTTTTAATTTTGTTATATTCTCAAATATGCTTTTATAGATATTATATAATGTCAAATCAAGTAATTTATATGAGTTTTTTTTTATTTCTTCTGGTGGCAAACGAGCAAGCGGCACACCTGATGGTAAGTGTCACTGCTGCCCTTTGCAATACCAGAGGTATAACTAGCACCTTTGCAATACCAGAGGTATAACTAGGCCGCTGCTTACCATTACAAACCCCATTGGGCTTCCGGCTCTCTCGCTCACCGAACGAAGCGCAACAGCACATTGTCATTGCTCAGACGTCGAACTTCTGGGAGAGTGTGGTACTACCCCGGACGGACCGGCCCGCGGCTGTAGACAGAGAGCTGCCAACAGCGTGGTCCTACCATTAGTAGTACGTAAGATAACTCATAAAACTGTCACTCGGATTATCGTTTTTATGAAAGATGTGATGTATCAGAAAACGATTATATATTGTAATGATTTATTTAATATACCAATCGCCTTGACAATTATTCCAGCGTAAATACGTATGATAATCAAATTATTACTCGCATTATCGTGTTTAAGGAGATATTCAAAAACAGCATAAAATACACCATGCTTGAGATTTCACTATTAAATAAAATACTACACTCAAAGATTCAGGAAGGAACATTGACGCAGAACTGCGTCGAATCTTTTAACCATCGGGACAAAAATTTTAGGAGATGGTTCACCTGTCCCTGAAAAGATAAATATAGATCTTGTCACACAATATCATTGGTATGATATTGTGTGAAAAGATCTGTATTTTGTCTTTTCAGGGACTTAACCTTTGAACGAATACCTGTCTCTTTTTTAACATGCAAGCCTGGTAACACCCCGCTCAAACTGTGCCGCAAAACAGCGACGCGAAGTCTCCCAATCTACCAACGGCTCACCAATCGATTCTTTGACTTGAATGGACCACCAAGTGGGTTAACCTTTTCGGTATCTATCCTCATCAATGTGCTGGAAATAACACACCGGACCTTTCCTTATTTTAGGCATCTTTATTTGTATTTTTATCACCAATTTATTGTACTGAGTCTTATATAGATTAAAAAAAAAACAAAATAGACGTTACCACAGTTTTTTTTTATTAATCTTATTCGATGACGAAACTAGTAACACCGAACAATAGCACGATCATAATCAACTATACTTAATAAACACTCGTGATTGGTAATCTTTGATCACGAGCGCAAATTCTTTGATTAATCTAAGCCTTGCCAGAGTATTTCAATCAATCATTTTATCAAGCATACTAAATACACAATCTGATACATTAAAATACATTGTTCTTTTGCCATTGTCCACCTTTTATGTAATAACATCGAGCCGATAAGCTGCCAAAATTAAATTTAGTATATGCATAACGCGTTATTTTAATCATTTAGTATTTCATATACACTTATTCACGTCATCAAACCATACTATTTCTGTTTAGTTAGAGTGGCCATGACTGTTATATAAAGACAGGATAACATAACTAACTAAATATGAAATTTAAAAAATAAGTTTCTAAAGTTTTTAGTATGGCTCAATTTGGCCACCGAAGACAAAGATCGGGTACCGGTGGTCAGCTCGCACGGCGAAGAGAGGAGTTTTGCATGGTGGTTCTATGGGGTCACGTGCCGCCTTTTCCGTCACCCCGGACCGATTTGGCGGGCCTTGACCACGTCCAACATAAAAAAAAATAGGCTCAATTTAAAATTTTATTATCAAAATCAAATAAATATTTTAATGAAATCTGTTACATTATAAGTATTTATAAAGAAATAAAATCTATAATTACCTATTTTCAATAACTTATGATAGAAAATTCTAGATACAATAGGGCTGATTAGAAATATATTTGTTTTTTTAAATCTGATAGGAAGAAACCTATATTTCTATAATTACGTTAATATTTTATCAAATCTCACAAGTCTACAATTAACTACTAAATATTTTGTAATATTACGGCTGCAACATGTGCATTGAAAATTTTGAATTTGTATATAAATAAAAAATCTATAATATAAGTATATAAAATGCTATAATTACTGTGGAATGCATGTCGATCTGAAAGAAAGTATTCTGTACAAATTTAAATAATATTATATAGATAATGCCTAAAAATCATTCATTTAATAAGTGTATATTTACCCTTATTAATAAAGTAAAATCACCTCGGTCGCATTTTATAAAAATATATTGAGGGAAACTTACAGCTGGCGTACTAAATAAACAATAACCGGTCGCCGAATGATGCAACTTTTAATTATTTTAACTCATACAGTATTGCAACGAGCTTGCGATTATTTGTATTATAATTATATTCAGACATCCCACACTAAGAAATAAGTGATGGAAATAATAATCGATGAAGACCTAAAACATAAATCAGACTTAGAACATTAATTTGATTTTTTCTAAGAATTGTTGGAAGAATCTAAAATTGGAATAATCCAAATTTAATATATATTTCCGTGTGGTGACGGAGTAAGAATACAATTCACCACCCTATATCTTAGCCGTGGGTGATATAGTACGAGACGACTAAGGGATATAAAACGCATATAACATCTATTCAAGAGAAGGAAAACTTGAAACAATACCAACACGTCTGACCAGCGTGGTGTAGTAGGTCAATTTCCCTCCTATTATGGAGGAGGCTTGAATCCAACAGTGGAACATATATGACCTGAGATGATGATGATGATGAAATTTGGTATACATTAAATTTGCTTTCTGTTGCATCTATGTTATCAGCATTATCATATCATCCTTTAGTCATCTTTTTCCATCCTATCAATCAAGAAAAAGGTTGATAAATTTCTTTCTCCATTCTAGCACGAAAGAGAAGTAGTACTCTAGTAAAATATTAAATTCCGTGATTCATTCAGATAGTTTTATTTAATTTAAAAGTATAGTCACTCTACACTTAAAGGAGGAAAGCATACAAAGTACTTCTGACGTTAGAATATCAAGCGAATGTAATAGATTATCTTTTTTTTTTCAATATTTATAGGCTATTGTAGTCTCAAGGGACTATCATTTCGGCCACAGCCTACGCACATAGAATTCTAAACCATCATTCTAAAGTTTATTGACCTTATATATGAAGATTACAAAATTATTAATCGATTGTAGAACAGATGAGATAGCTTTATTAACTTGTAATAAAGTTGAAGATTGTTTAATAAAATATTTTTGAATGGCAAATATATGATTGTTTGTTATCTTGACCAAGTCGAAACCTGTAATCGGAATCAATACACCTTTGAACAGTCAAATATTTTACTATCAATTAAAAAGAAAATATATTACTCATCAGTCGTAGTAGTACGTCCAACAGTGAACTGGAAATAGTCTGATTGATTGATTGATTGGCTCATTAGTATCGTTAATACCAAAAAAAAATTACTACCTCAAATATCTCGGAAGCCGCAATAAAATTCATTAAGAAACTATTTGAAATTAAAACAAATCTTTTCTTGACAGGCAAAGATAGGACAGGAAAAAATATACCATCAAAACCCACTTTTATTTTGATATAAATAAACTCAGAATATTTGACGGACCGTCCCGCGGCTGTAGACAGAGAACTGTCAACAACGTGGTTCTACCATTATCAAATGTTTTTGGAGTTTTGTACAATTTTAATTTTACTATTATAAATAATATTCATTTAAAACTACAGTTTCGAATTATTAATATTCACTAGAACATTTTGCGGTACATTAGCATAGTTTCTAAATATATCTCTACATGCAAAACACGATATCAATTTGATTCGCTTAAAAGCCTATACAAACATGTTTTCTAAGTAATTAATGGTATGTACCATGTGTAATATAGAAATGTGTATGCTTTAAAGAAATGTAAAAGACATATTATAAATTCGTTTCAATTCGCGACTTCAATATGACCGGTTTTTTGAAGTTTTTACTTGAACTTTAGATTTTTTTTGTGGCTCTTCGTTGCTAGCTGATCCTAGCAAATTCTTCGGCGTCATATAAAAGATAGAGAATTAGTGAGAGTGAGTCGTAGGCAGATATAACTTGTGGCACACAACGAAGGCTTTTAAGAGAAATAAATTTTCATTCAATCCAATTAACATTTGTCATTTTTGCTCTGCCCTTATCAGTCAAAAGTGATATTATATAGCCGTCCTTGATAAGTAAGCTATCCAATACTAAAAGATTTTTCTAATTTTAGATGTGATAGGACCACGCTGATGACAGTTTTCTGTCCACAGCCGCGGGGCGGTCCATCCGGGGTAGTACCACACTCTAGAAGAAGATCGAAGCCTGAGTAAATGGCAATGTGCTATTATGCTTCGTTCGGTGAGCAAGAGAGCCGGGAGACCAACTGGGTAGGTGTGGAGTTTGTATTGGCAGGCAGCGAACTAGCTATACCTGCGAAGGTCCATGGGCAGTAGCAACACTTACCATTAGGTGTGCTGCTTGCTCATTTTATGTGTTACGCACGAGATATTCCCCGTGTGGCGAAGGGATAGAATACAAGTGTCGCCATCCCTTGCTTGCCCGTGGGAGTCGTAAAAATCGGCTAAGGGTTCACCAGGAGAGTGGGCAGCAGCGCTGGGATACGTATAACACGATACTGCGATCCACAACCCGCCTGCTAAGTGTGGCGATTACGCCTCTAAACCCCTTTATGAGAAACACAATTAATTAAAACGCATATAACAGCTATGCAAAAGAAATAAAACTCGAAACGAAACCCTATACCAACACGTCTGATCAGCGTGGTATAGTAGGTCAATTTCCCTCCCATTGTGGAGGAGGCTCGAGCCCAGCAGTGGGACATGCATAGACTGAAATGATGAATGATGATTGTTCACACAAGATCTATCGATTGGGCATAGCCAAATGACTAAGCTAAAGACGGATAACGGCATTATCATTTCATTCCAAAGTGAGATCTTGAGAGAAGTCGAAAGGTTCTATGGGCAGTTATATAAATCATTCCAGAACTCTGTTGTCAGCTTGGTCCAAGTCACAAATCCAAGCTAACGTGGCACTATACCGTAAAATGTACGGGACTTCACAAAATGGCTCTCAAACCAATAGATAAATTACGAAAAACTTTAATCTATTGCGGGCATATTTAGATAAAATATCATTATAGATAAAATAGAGGCTTAAATTGTACAAGTTATGAGAGAGGCAGATTTAAAGCTGAATGCGATTTCTTCTAGACGATTTCAAAGCTATTAAATAATACTGAATAACAATTTTATTGGTATACCATATAAGTATTGTACAACATGTGGGCTGGTGGTATAATAGTAATAAACTTTATATTTTATAATTCTACAATTTCTCACAATACTGTCCACTAGTTAGCACCCGTATGAATAGGGTGACCATAACTCTCATTGTTTTGGTGTATTTAACAAAAATTACTAATTATAATCGTTGCAAAATAACAAGTTTGCTGTGTAGTAGCGGCTACGAATACTACCAACCAGTATATTAAATTGTTGCAACAGTTGACCAAAATGTCTTATGAGTAGCTTCTGCTGTACATAACCATCATCATAATAATATTTCTCTTATCCTTATTATTTGGGTATGACGTAATATGTACTACTCTTCCATAGTACACATGGCGAAATTTACTGGTAGTAGTTTTATAACTCGTCCGTCACGTTGGGAATGAAATTGTTGACCAGACGGCCTCAGATTGTGTTGATTCGGGTTTATTTTAGTCATCTATTACGACACTCGCGAGTAAAGTAAGGGATGGCAGTTTTCGTAACCACTATCATAGAGCATTGATGAACAGGGAGAGCACACTGTCCTGCCACCACTGCGATTGCGACGAGGATACGGCGCAGCATACGCTCGAGGCTTGTGCCGCTTGGGCAGAGCAACGCCGTGAACTCGTCGCAATCATCGGTGCCGACCGATCAGGAACTGGGACGCGGTCGCAGCCTTATGCGAGGCAGTAGTCTCGCGGAAGGAGGCGGCGGAGCGCGTGCGCGAGGAGCATCTCCTCGGCGACACGAGCCGCCGTCGGCGACGACTGGGTGGCGTAGGCGCGATTACCTGCGCCTGATGCCACCCTAGCTGAGGTCGCGGGTGACTGGACAAGAGAATTAGTCCGTCACCTCGGGAGGACGTCATTCCCTCCTCGCGCGATCAGCCTCTCGGTGGGTGACGGACTAATTCCCCTGTCCAGTCACCCGCCGAGAGGCTGATCGCGCGAGGAGGGACCGACGTCCTCCCCGGGGAGGGACCGCCGTCCTCCCCGGAGAGGGGGGGGACGTCGCTCAAGGAGAGAGTACCCCTCAGGGGGTATTCCGTCGGGCCGGCCACTGACGACAAGTTCACGCTGCTCCGGTGGCCGGTTGAACGACGAAGGCAAGGTACACGGGTGGGTTACGGGTATGCGTGCTTACGCCCCTCTGTCACCCCGGATGGAGTGGTGCGAGGAGTGCGCCGACCATAACCCACCCCAATAAAAAAAAGAGCATTGATGAATAATAAAAATATTGCCCTGTAATAAAGATTTCACTTCTATTGCGTTTTTGGCACTGTGGTGAGATCTTCATGAATGGGGAAAACGTTATAACTGTCGCGCCATTTGCAAATGGGTCGTTAAACATAATTGCTGCTTATAAGTTTCTTAATAGAATGCTTCAGACTGTTCTACTGGTTATCTTTAAGTTTGTTTTTACGAATACCGTATACTACTAAAATGCAGTGTTGCCATGAGATTAATAACCATCATCATCATCCAGCTTCTCGCTGTTCAAGGGAATTTAATTCTCAAAGACATATTATTTAATCTTTTTTTATCACCTGGGAACGCCATACATCGTTAACCAATTAAAAAAAGTAATAATAAATTTACGACAACATATTTTTTCACAACTTTATCCTAGTCTTCCTAGGATCATGAATGCTGAAATTTATTCGAAACTTCAAGACAGTAAATATCAAATAAAAACCTATAAAATAGTTAAATTTTATGCGTGCGATACTTGCGTAAGCATCAGATATAATCAATTTTATCTTATTCATCAAGAATTTAACATTATCTACAAATTCCCAGCAATTATGGTAACCCTATCTGTTTTAATGAGGAAATAAAAGACGTAGATATGGGTATAGTAGATAGTGCAGTGCTAACATGGAAGTCGGTACTTTTCTTAAAAGGATAAATGACTTTCGAGATGGTGCTGTGGTTAAGGTACCATTTACCAAGCGTAATATTAATGTTACGGGTTCGAGTCTTAAGCAGGATAATCGATTCCTACGCAGGATGATACTTTATCATCATTATCATCTTAGTTTATACATGTCCCACTGCTAGGTAAGTCTTCTCCAAAATGGAAGGGAAATTACACATTACGCTAGGGAATCAAGTTAGTATAGGGTTTTATTTCGAGTTTCTTTTGCGAAGCTTACAAGTAAAATGTGGGGAGATAAAATAAAATAAAAACACGATTACGAGCGAAAAATGATTGTCACAAATGGGATCGAACCCATACCTATTTTCGTCTTTAAGGAGCGTCTCCATAAAGCCGAAAATATAATACGATGCGAGAATTGAATGTCCTGCAATAGTTCACGGTGGTGTAAGTGCCAGCACGATTGGAATGGATTTCCAATAGGTGTGGATTCGAATCCCACTTATGACAATCATATTTCGCTCGTAATCGGTTTTTTTATAAATAATGAAGCATATTAAATGCAAAATTTTAGTATTTTGAATAACAGGGTTGTGTCATTGTTTAATACAATTCTAACTGCAAAGTTGGAGTTTTAGTCTGTACAAAATAATATAATTTATGTAATCCACAAATTATTATCTTAAAGTTTATGCGTGATTTACACTCGTTAATTTTTCCGTGTGGTAAGGGAGTGAGAGTATAATTTACCATTCAGGAAGGCTCTAGTCTAGTAATGCGTATTTCGCATTACTAGACTAGAGCATATATTTATGAGGTGAGATTATTAATTCTGTATTGTGTCAGTCAAATATAGTATTCAAAAATATGGTTGTGATTAAAATATGTAGAATCTCTCTTAATTAAAACCTTAATTATTTTTGAAGTGAAAACTTCTTTAGGCACGTTGAGCGTTTTTGGAGGGGAAAAACTTATAGGTTCGCGTCACCGACATGCTAATGCTAATAATATATCTATTGCTATGTGAAAACTTCTTTAGGCGCGTTGAGCGTTTTTGGAGGGGGAAAACTTATAGGTTCGCGTCACCGACATGCTAATGCTAATAGTATATCTATAGCTATGTGAAAACTTTTTTAGGCGCGTTGAGCGTTTTTGGAGGGGAAAAACTTACAGGTTCGCGTCACCGACATGCTAATTTTTAATTGTATTTTTAATATTTATCCTTTATGTCATGAAATGAGTATCATTGTGGTTTAAAGGTTATCTTACTAGCGTGGTAAAACCGATTCCTAGATGTTCGATAATATTTTTTATTTTTATATAAAAATTAGAAAATTATTATTATTTCAATTAGTCTTAAGTTAATAGTTTTCACTTCTATCGGCAGTCCCCATGACTGCCTGTTATTTTTTTTAATTATTAATGATATCGGCGTGGTATTATGTAAGCTATAGCTTTCTTATGTAAATGGGTTAGCCAACAGTAAAAGATTTTTTAATTCGAACTAGTAGTTCTTGAGTTTAGCGCGTTTAACCAAACAAACTCTTCAGTTTTATAATATTCATCATCATCACATACCATATATGTCCCACTGTTGGGCTCTGGTCTACTCCGTAATGGGAAGTAAATTAACCTACTATACCACGCTGGTCAGACGTGTTGGTATAGGGTTTCGAGTTTTCATTCTCTTATATAGATGTTACATGCGTTTTATATCCATTAGTCGTTTCTTACGATCATCCACGGGTAAGGGGGCGGTGAAATGTATTCTTACTCCGTCACCACAAGCAAACCCACCCCAGTTGGGCTTCTGGCTCTCTCGTTCACCGAACGAAGCGCAATAGTACACTGCCATTACTCTGACGTCGATCTTCTGCTAGAGTGTGGTACTAAACACACCTAGCAAGCCAATATCTGATAATAAATGGAATAAATTGAGGAAACCCTTAAGAATACGCTCGGTAGTTATAAGTTTATTTTATAAGTTACTCTATTGCCAAAAGTGTCACGAGTTGTTGTTTTATTTTGAGTTTAATTATAATTATTTATAGTTTTGTCCTTTTGATTCCGTAAATTTGTGTAATTTCGCTTGTTTTTCGTGACGTCATCACTACGACTCCACGGAAGATCAGTGCAGTCTTCTGGCTGCAATATACTGAGCTGGAGTCGTTTTGTGACGAGCATTTATTTATTCGTAATTGTTACTGATACCTACGTTTGTTAAATAGCTCGTTACAATAAATCTTTTCTTTTTTTCTTTCTTTAAATTGCACATAGCCATATACTGTTTGATAGTGACTACAAATACTCGTTAGGCTGACCAGCAAAGTCAAGGAATTAGAACCAGTGATCAGTCCAATGGTGATAAAGAGTAAAGAATCATCATCATCATCTCAGCTCATACATGTCCCACTGTTGGGCTCGAGCCTCCTCCATAATGGAAGGGAAATTGACCTACTATACCACGCTGGTCAGACGTGTTGGTATAGGGTTTTATTTTGAGTTTTTTTTCTCTTGCTTAGGTATTATACGCGTTTATATCACTTAGTCGTCTCGTACGATCTTCCACGGGTAAGATAGGGGGTGGTGAATTGTATTCTTACTCCGTCACCACACGGATAAAGAGTAAAAAATACTAGTCAATAATATAGATTATGATTGTGCGACACACAAGGTGTTTTTCTGCAAGATTGGACTCCTTGCAGAAAAAAGTTACTAGAAGTTTTGACAAATCTACTATTTCTTATGGGCTTTGTAAAAGACAACTAAGCTAGCTAGCTCTATATTGTGCTAATTCTGATTAATATCAAGGCGTCAATGATTATATTCCCAAGTAGAGTTAACATGAGACATGTGTGAGAATCACTTTTCGCTCGTAATCAAGTTTTTATAAATAATTAAGCATGTTATTTGCTAAATTTCAGTAATTTGAATGAGACAAGCTGTCTCTCTTAAATCTTAACCAAAACTCTACTCTGCAAGTTCTGTTCGTTATCATCTATCATACAGACATTTTTTTAGTAGGATATGCTCCTTCTCCCTTGCACCATTTCTATATAAAGCAAAACCTAATATTGAAATATATATGCTGGAGAAAATGGCGAAAGCGTATATTTTGTATTATTATTTTAAAATGGAGTAAAGGGAAGGATTCTATAATTTCCCATGGATTATTACCATAATTCTCAAAAAACGAAGAAATATAGGATAGAACCAAGGTGGAATACGATATAGGACAATCTTCTTATATCCTATTTAATAATTACTCTCCAGAACTTCAACATGCAGTTTGCCGTGGAATTTTGAATATTGATTCGACACGTGTTTCAGTTCTAAAAAAATATTTCATCCTAACCACGTTTTTCGTCGTATACGCCGAAACGCTGACAAAATAGTAAAAAAAAATAACTTCCATATAAAATGATTATCTTCACAGATGCCGGGTACTATGTTTCCTTGAAATAATAAAGGCGAGCAACATTAGCGTTAGAATTAAAGATATTACACGTAGACTATAAACGGGGCACACACATTTAACACCGAGTCGCATAGTTTGTAATAGTCACATTCAATGGTTTCAAATTGGCCTGCTTATACGCTTGTTTGTGCTTTCTCTATGAGACACACGGCGAAAAAAGTTTATGAGCATATGGGTATAATGCTAGATATTTTTGGAGTTTACTCCTTAAGAATCGATTTTCATATAAGGCGCCCGCCCGGTATGAGAAAATTTTGAGGAGTAAAATCTAGTGATCGAATGACCTCGTTACGTTTTTGGTGCGCAACCTAATCTGCGCACCTTTCACTTTCTGACGTGAGATAATACTTCACTGGACAGTTTTAATAAATGTAAATAAAAAAATATATATATTATTTTTAGTCAAATAAGCTTTTTTTGCCCCTGTTTTGATAATCGTACTTAAGGAGTAAACTCCAGTCGTGCGTCGGAGCTGACACACACACACTTTTTTTTTATAATATTAAGGTAAATTTCCGTGTGGTGACGGAGTAAGAATACAATTTACCACCCCCTATCTTACCCGTGGGTGATCGTACGAGATGAATAAGGGATATAAAACGCATATAACATCTATGCGAGAGAAGGAAACCTCGAAACAAAACCCTATACCAACACGTTTTACCAGCGTGGTATAGTAGGTCAATTACCCTACCATTATGGAGGAGGCTTGAGTCCAACAGTGGGACATATATGAGCTGAGATGATGACTAAGATAAAATTCTTGTATTTTGGTGGATTTTATATATTAATGGATTCAAATTGCTCAAAGATTGAGGAGAACATATTTTGGATCGCACAAAGTTTTGTGACGTGTGAGCATCGAACATCTAACTTGTGTGAATATTTATCTTAATGTTTACACCATATATGGAGTGTCAGCAGTTTGATTTATAAAATTAGGGTATTATTACAGTTCGTAATTAATACACGGGCGATTTGCATTTAATTTTATTTATGATGGAGTCGTTAATTTGGATATTTCAATAATAAATTTATTTTTGAGTGTATTTGCAGTTATTCTAAAAAAAATTAAAAAATAAGTATATAACTTTGTCTGCTAAATTATTTTACTTAACCTATAGACGCGCTGATATGAGGATAATACTTCTCTATAATGGGAACCCAAAATATCAATAGTTTGAAACAGAACCATATATACTTATAGGCGGGTGAATATATATAATCATACATAGTAGGCCTAATTTAAAAGAAAATATCAGTACAGATTATTAATAACTGCATATTTAGAAAGTTTTTGAATCTATAACGACTATTAGCTTATTTTATGCGTTTTGCTAGCCTATCAAAAGATAAATTAAATTCCAAATACATATCTAGCAACAAAAATGGTACAAAAAGCATCATAACTAAATTACAATTTAAAATATTAATACGTGCAACGAAGGACGAAATAATTACACCATTTCCATCTTAAACTATTAAGTCATAGCTATAAGCGGTTAACTATTTGAAGTGAATACTAACTACCGTATTATGAACGCAAAATACATTAATCATATAACTAACAATCCTAAATTACATACCAATTAATTTTAGTACTGTAACCAACCATTTTGTTCGCCAAACTAAGCAGACGTGCGTCAAGAATGTTGAATATCTTGCCATCTAACTGTTTTGTAAATTTATAAGTGGTTTATAACAAGCAATTCGTATGCCCACTCTGATCCCCTCGTCCAACTGGTATGGTGAATGTTAAAACTAATTTTATGACGCCTACCAGCTCGCTTGGATTCTTCGCTGTGAATGAGTCGAATAATAATTCAATAATTCGCGGCTGTTTTTTTTATAGTTGTAAAGATTTGTACCGCGGATAAGAATTATCCCTGAGATTTTTAATTCAGTAGTAAACTGGTCTGATGTAAGAGGAATAGCAGTGGAGATAAACATCGTGAGAAAACTTGAAGATAAAAATTGACAAGTAAGTGATACTGGTAAGGTTCTATACAAACCGTTCTGTGTTTTTACAGGCATACAATTTCCTGTTCATGTGTTGTATATATCAATATTATTTATTGGTCACGTACTGAAGGAAGGTGGATTCAAGAGTCTCCGAAACCGGCGAGCGTGTATGAAGAGAATTATGAATGTTGAGGAAGCGAGTGAAGTATGCAAGGCTAGAGTTCTTTGGCACTCTGTTCTCTCTGCCTACCCTGCAAGGGATATGGCGTGATGATATACATGTATGTATGTAATATTATTTAACAATTTAATAAACCAGAATTCTAGTCTATAATATATATGGTATATTTCAATGGATATCATAATACTCTAGTTGAGAGAATACATTTAAAAGTCATCAGAAAGTTGGACTTTCGGCTCTCTTAAATAAATATATAGACAAAAAGTCTACATTACATAAATTTACAAAAAAATACTCGTTTTTTTTTCTTTCTTATAATTGATATTAGGTATTTTGGAAGATATATTAAGAGATCTTTACTAATATTATAAATGTGAATGTAAATTTGTTATGCTTTCATGGTAAAATTACTGAACCGATTATCATGAAATTTTGTACACATAATCTTCGAGGTATTAGAAAGAACATAGGATACTTATTATTAAAAAAAAAATCAAGGAGGGTAACTTCATTCTAGGTAATTATATTTTAAATACTGAATCACATTGATTCAGTTCTGTTGGAATGAATGATCTGTGATATTTATTTAAGGGATTCAACGCGAGCGAAGCCGTGGGTAAAAGGTAGTTAGATTATATTTTAATCAATATTATGTGAAATGATTACATACGTACGTGAATAATTACAATTTTGGACAAGAAGTTAATTTTTGGATACGCCAAGTAACAAGTTCTGCCACTCGTTATAATAGACCAAAAAGTTAGAAAATGTAGTTATAATAAACAAAAGGACCCCTAGCAAAAATCTAAATGCTGATTTGCAACTACTAAAATTAAAATAGACATAATATTATCTAACCACCGACAAAGATAAGTTACGAGTATAAAAATAAGCAGAAAAATAAGACTTTGATTAGATATGACCTCTCCCGACTAGAAATTTTTTCGTCTTCCTTAGCAGGACCGGACCGGGCATGCCCGATCTGGACCAGATAAGGTATGTAACGCAGAAGATATATCTGGACCCGATCAGGAAAACCTTATTGGGTCCAGATCAGGCATTCCTGATCGGGTCCAGATCAGGCATTCCTGATCGGGTCCAGATCAGACGTTCCTGATCGGGTCCGGATGAAATTTTACTGATCGGAACCAAATCAATCATCTGTGTTTTATATCTTGCCTGATCCAAAACGAGTATGCCCAGTCCGGTCCTTTTAAAAAACATGAACATCTTAAAGAACATGTTTAATAGGTAAAAATATTAATTAATATATGACGAAAGCACCGAATGCAGTGCTATATTCTTATCATAGAGAGTCCCAATGAGTCGTTCCGATTATAGAGCAACCACCAGATGCTAACGACTGCAACTATCGCCTGAATTTCTCATTCATGACCTGATCGATCTGTTTTAATCTGATTCGATAACAACTAATTTAATATTAGGCCATGTCATTACGCTTCGGCGAATCTTAAAACCGCGATTCAAATAATGACGTCATTTTACTAACGCCATCTATTTATTATGACCCAAAACATTAAATGTTAGAATGGTTGTTACAATATAATATTTCTATCTATGTTTTCAAATGTTAGGTACATTTATCTATATATATATATATATATATATATATATATATATATATATATATATATATATATATGTTTTTTACTTCAAATATAAATTATTTTTATATTATTAATTAAACATTATTATTATTATTAAATACATATGATTAATTAAAGATTTCAGATTTCGCCGTGGCATAATGCATAAATATGACAATCATGTCACTTTTTTGAATTTTGATTGATATTTTTTTTGTGTTACGAAAACTGTTTCTGGTTCTGATATATTACAAGCCTTACTATATACTTGATAATATTTCACATCAGGCTATCCTTATTTGGTCCTGATCTGGTCCTGATCCGGTTTGCCTTACCATACTTGATGTTATTTCACATCAGGCTATCCTGATTAGGACCAGACCTGGTCCTGATAGGGTTTGCCGGATCCGGCATGCCTCATTCTGTCCTGATCGGGTCCTGATCCGGTATGCCTTACCATACTTAATGATATTTCACATCAGGCTATCCTTATTTGGTCCTGATCTGGTCCTGATCCGGTATGCCTTACCATACTTAATGATATATCACATCAGGCTATCCTTATTTGGTCCTGATCTGGTCCTGATCCGGTATGCCTTACCATACTTAATGATATTTCACATCAGGCTATCCTTATTTGGGTCTGATCTGGTCCTGATCCGGTATGCCTTACCATACTTGATGTTATTTCACATCAGGCTATCCTGATCAGGACCAGACCTGGTCCTGATCGGGTTTGCCGGATCCGGCATGCCTCATTCTATTCTGATCGGGTCCAGATACATGATCTGGTTGAACCACACTTGTTTTCTAGTCGGGCTGTAGTCTTCTTATTTTCTGTATTGGCAATCAGCTACTAATACGTAACCAATGTTGCCAGTGTCGAATTACATTTTTCTTCACAAATTATCAGATTGTTCACATCTTCTTTTTCTTAATTTCTACAAATTAGCCATTATTGGTCAGTAAGCCAAATCGACGCTTTTTACATTGCCATGGCCGCTGTTAATTGTATCTTCTAGGAATTTTAGTGGCCACCAAAATAGATATAAAGAATATTTATACGTATATTTTGTATTATGTACTACACCCCAGCGCTGCCCTTCACATTACATAAAATACCACAAAAATATTTAATATAATACCTTAAAACACAGTCCGAGTAAAGTTGTCATAACCATCTGAGTCTAACAACTAAGACACAAAAAAAAAAACAGCGGTAATATGGAAATGTCATGTCACGCTCTTGTATTATATTCATTTCTTTTGTATTTTGTAGTGTTATATTGAATAATTTTGCTGGTATTTTATGGAATATGATACAGTTAAAATGCTGAAGTTTAGTAAATATTTATAATAGTGGTTTACGTGTATTTTCATATTTTGCCAAAATTCCCAAAAAACTATTGATTTGGTTATCAGCGCTCAATTAATGGTAACGACTTGACTTACTAACGGACAGTGATTAAAGACTATACAATATGAAGAAGTATTGAATAATATATGAAAAAAAAAATTAAATAAGAATTGGCTGTGTGGGCTTTGATCCCTTTGCCTGTACGAACGGACGTGCAAAACCAAAAGAAATAAATATAATACACGACCCCCACGTCACGCTTCTATTTGCCCGCCAAAATCACCTCAGTGTCCTTCTTCTTATTTTTTGTATTAGCCATCAGCTATTTATACGAACCATTGTTGCCAGTGTCGGGTTATAATTTTCTTCACGACTTTAGTCTCTTCAGGTTAGTCATTTTCCGTCAGTAAGTCAAAGCGTCACCATCAACAGTGCTATAGCCACACTGCTAATGGTGTCTTATGGGTATTATGATGGAAAACGAAAACGTTATCGAGCACTTTTATATCACACACACTACATCCCTGCAGTTCCCTCGAATCTCATTACATAAAATACCATCAAAATTATCTATCTATATATCAAAGAGCTTGTCTAATATAACACGTTAAAACACTAAGATATTAAATATAATACAAGACTATCAGATGACCTTTTCAGATTCCCGCCAAAAGTCACTCAGTGTTCTTAATACCCAATACTAGGGATGATAACTTTTTTTTTGTGGTTGGCCATGGAGTGGTGACGACCAGCCAAATCGGTCCGGGGCGACGGAAGAGTCGGCGCGCAACCCCATAGACTCAACCTGCAAAGCGCCTCTCTTCGCCATGCGAGTAGGCCACTGGTACCCTATCTTTGTCTTCGGTGGCCCGCCCAGAAATTTACCCTTATGGGTTCCTCTTGAGTCATCCTCACGCGGTGGTCTCACTTTGGGTTACCGGACTAGCCCCCGGTCCGATCACCCGATGCCTCGGCTTGGACTAGGGTTAGGGACTAGGGACCTCAATATTGATAATCCTCCATCTTTCTATCTATACGTCTTTCCCCCAACATCTCCCAAATATGGAATTCTCTACAAAAATTGCCTTTCTGTATGACAAAAGAAAACAAATGTGTTCGATTTATTTGTTGTTATAGTTAAAATGAAACGAACAATGAAAACGAACTTAGAATAAGTTCAAGTGATTGTGACCTCTGACGCTATATTGAACTAGGTCACAAACTTATTCAAGGTCAGTATTGCAACAGGAAACTATTGAAAAGTGAACGTATTGTTTTGCTGTTTGCAAAAATGAAGACATCTATTAAAAATTGTTTATAGCTCCTATAAATTAGGTAAAATTATGAGGAGAAAAGAAATATAAAAATATATTTATACTTATACTATTTATATTATTATTGTTATAAAGCTCAAGAGTTTCTTTATTTGAACGCGTTAATCTCAAAAACTACTAGTTATATTAAAAAAATATATATTATCCAATCGTTTTTTATTAATTTAAATAAGTTTAAATTAAATTGAGAACTGTAATTCAGAACACAGCAACAAAATAACAACGAAGTAGTGTGTATTAGCAAATCAGAAATCATCACTGCCCATTTATGTCCCACTGTTGGGCTAGGGTCTCCTCTGTTTTGAGAGGGAAATTAACATACTATAACTGGTCAGACGTGTTGGTAATAGGGTTTTGTTTCGAGTTTTCCCTCTCTTGCATAGATGTTATATGCGTTTATTCCCACTTACGATCCCTCATGGGTAAGATAGGAAGTGGTGAATTGTATTCTTACTCCTTCACCACACGGTAAACATTTGAACGTTAACATTTGAATTTCAAGAAATCTTATTTTATCAGATAGCCTGTATATAATAAAAGAAAAAGAAATAAAATCAATACCACACTGTTGACATTTTTCTATCTACAATCGCGGGTCGGTCAGTACCACACTCTCGCAGAAAATCTAGGTCTGAGCAATGTGCTGTTGCACTCTATTCGCTGTGTCAAACCTATCCAGAAATTTAGTTTGCCAGGTCTTTCGCTACCCGAACGAAGCGCAACTGCATTTTACTACTGCTCGGGCGTCGATTTTCTGTAAAATTGCACGCCTCATAAGCGAAGCGTTGAGGTCTTGCTCTACTCTCGATATACGAAAATCAAGCACTTTTCAAACCTAAAAATGATTGCATTTTTCTCTTATTGCTCTTATAAGATAATATACCATACATATGTCAAGAAAACATTCGTTTAAACGTATATGATATTTGTAAAGCAATTATTTTGTTTAAAATAAGAAAATAGTTGAATAAAAAAATATTCGAGGACGTCGGACAAAATATTTTGGATCTGGCAGGATCACGACCGTAAAAATTAATGTATCAAAATATTTATTTTTTTAAAAGCTTCATAATCGCAACGCGCTGTTTCCTTTCGAAGATGGTTTGGTAATTCTTTGTCGTTTAATTGCAATTAATAAAAAACTAAACTTCTTAGTCATTAGTGTATGGTGTATACTTTATGAAAATTGGGTTCGCTTACATTTTTTGTTCGTCTATTTGGACAGGCAAAGGAAACAAATCCCATACAGCCTATTGTAAACGAACGGCTATGTTTAGCACTACGTCGAGAATGGCATTGACTAATAATAAATGATAGATAATATAAAAACTATAAGGCGTGCACTTTTAGATTTTCCAATTTTGAACTATTCGGGGCGGAGCGTTCTGCGGCTGCAAACAGAAAACTGTCTCCAGGGTGACGTAGGGCCACTATTGAACCTAGCACTATACACATAAAACATGTATATTATACGTAACATTGGATTAATTTGTCAACGTACTAAAACGCGGGAGTGCTTTATTAAAGTGGGTGGTATTAAAAGCTTAAAAATACAGTATGCTAATATGGTTTATTTAACAAAAATATTGACACAAAACATTTTACTAGAATAATACAAATATTAACTAATTTTCACTTGGCGTTGCGTACAAATGTTAAGTTTGATTAAGTTAAGTTTGATCGCAAATGTTTGGTAGCAAATATGTGGACATCTAGAAGCGTATCCAAATGTATTCTTATACAGGCTGTTTGTATAAAAACTACAGTAGGAACTTTTGGCGGGTAACTAAAATTTTCATGTTGCTCGGGTTGAGAGCCCTCAGCGCTCACCCACAGTCCGGGTAAAGTTGTCATAGCCATCTGAGGCTAACAACTTAGACACACAAAAAAAAAAAAAAACTTAAATAATATACATCACTAGCTGTCCCCCATCCGTTTCCCTCCTTTCTGGATTTGTAATCACCAACATATCATATGCTAAAATCTTTTTCGAAACATAATTGATATAAATATTATTCTGATTGGTTTTGCAGTTTTCGCAGTATAACCTAACAAAAAAAACGGCTCGCCATTAGTTAATATCGATTTAATGAATGTCATACTAATTTTTCTTTAATATATATGTAACATATTGTAAAGAAATTACTAAAGCGTAGTGATTATGAAATGACAGTGCTTTGCTTGTGTCTTTTCAAATATTTCAACAATGTGACTAAATTTTACTGAAATTTTTGCGGTCTACGATTTGACTTGTTGCCGTACAATTATATTAAAACTGTGTGTTTAATAAATTTGCGAACTTAATTTACTCGACACTGGCATCCGTAGGCACGTATTATAAAAAAAATAGTACAAATTAAAGCAAATAATATTACAGTAAGAGCGTACTATTCCCGAACATGATGACGACTACAAATACTACAGACGTTTACATTGCTCATGGGTGTCGTAAAAGACGACTAAGAGCTTTACATCGACCTGGGTCAAAAACATCTGATATTATTTGATCAACAATTACATTCCCAAGAAGGGTTGACGTCAGGCAGGCGGCTGGTCATAAAACTATTACCAATTATATGCAATATGTACGATGGAAGAAAAGCAGATATTGCGTCAAGCGCAAGTAAATATGATAAGTGTAGGGTGATGATGATGAGTTGGAAATCCCGAAATAAACTCTGTACTATTCGTAACGATGACGTAAGAGAGCGAGTAGGTATGAAAGAGAGTATTGGTGTAAAGATGCGAAAGGGAAGGCTCCGATGGTTCGGACATGTGGAAAGAACACCGAACGAAGGTCTGGTTAAGAAGATATACAATGCTAAAGTGGAAGGATGTAGGTACCGGGGCAGACCGATACTAACCTACCTAGACCAGATTGGTCACATACTGAAGGAAGGTGCAGTCAAGAGTCTCCGAAACCGGCGAGCGTGTATGAAGAGAATTATGAATGTTGAGGAAGCGAGTGAAGTATGCAAGGATAGAGTTCTCTGGCACTCTGTTCTCTCTGCCTACCCTGCAAGGGATATGGCGTGATGATATGTATGTATGTGTGTAACTCTGTACTAATCTGTTTTCTCTGTATTTATTTCAATAATACCGTATTCTGTACCTAAAGATTGAAACAATACGGCCTGAGAAGAAGATAAGAAAGAAATACTCCAAAAATCTTTAGAAATCATGCTGTATAGAGTTAGTTACATGTGTTAACACGCGCCCATGAGATTTTACACTTTGTAACTATAGCAATAGCGTTTTATGATGTGGGCGTATAGCCATGAACCGCAAACATCATCTTATTAAGAAATTTACGCCTCATAACGAGGTTTTACTAAACATGTATATCGTCTTTATTAGTCTACCCTTGTCCTGAACAACATAAGGTGGAGTCTGACTTGCTTCTGTAAGAATAGATACAACTTTACCACTTAGTGAAGTCGTGTCGGGCGAACCAACGAAGATAAGGGCCGGTGGTTGACAGAGAGTCTATATGCCTTCTCTTCCATTGCTTTGGAAAAATGATCAGATGATAACCTATAAAAAAAAGGTGAGGTCTTTGCCCAGTATTGAGTGTTGCAAGACTAATGGATGAGTGATTAAAATTTTACGACTTTAATATTTTCTCTGATTTTATTGGAGACATTGACAGAATTATAAAATTTATCAAAATAAGATAACCTTTGGGCACTCGTAATAAAATGTTTCAATAGAATATTTTATCAAGATGGCGGCTTAAAAGTTGTTTTAAATAGAAAAGTCTCCCTCCCATAGGCAAAGCCAAAGTTTATGTACAAAGATACTTTAAACAACTTCGCTTTAAAAATATATTTAGATTTCTTTGTAACCTAACTAGAGGTAACGCCCTGGGCCAACTCTATCTGATGTCATTTGGTCAGTAATTACATTCCCAAGGAGGGTTGACGTCTGGCAGGCGGTCGGTCATAAAACTATTGCCAATAACTTTTACTATATGTACTCTGAAAAAGGAGCACATATTGTATCGGCCCCAAGTAATTGGGATAAGAATAGGAGAATGATGATGTAACCCAACTAGAGACTTACTTCCTGAAATAATTAAGAGAAGTAACACTTGAATATATTTTCCGTGTGGTGACGGACTAAGAATACAATTCCCCACCCCTATCTTACCCGTGGGTGATCGTACGAGACGACTAAAGGATTTAAAACGCATAATATAACATCTATGCAAGAAAAGGAAAACTTGAAACAAAACCATATACCAACACGTCTGACCAGCGTGGTGTAGTAGGTCAATTTCCCTCCCATTACGGAGGAGGCTCGAGCCCTGTAGTGGGACATATATGAGCTGAAATGATGATGAACACATGAAACGTCCACCAATGAAGCCGCTGCTTTTAGAATATTACTTATCCACACACTCTTTGGAACCCTGTGTGGATTAAATTATAAAGGCCCAATAAATTTCTAATAATAATTGGCTGACCGACCGCATTCGTAACGACGACGTAAGAGAGCGAGTAGGTATGAAAGAGAGTATTGGTGTAAAGATGCGAAAGGGAATGCTCCGATGGTTCGGACATGTGGAAAGAATGCCTAACGAACGTCTGGTTAAGAAGATATACAATGCGAAAGTGGAAGGATGTAGGTAGCGAGGGAGACCGAGACTAACCTACCTAGACCAGATCGGTCATGTACTGAAGGAAGGTGGAGTCAAGAGTCTCCGAAACCGGCGAGCGTGTATGAAGAGAATTATGAATGTTGAGGAAGCGAGTGAAATATGCAGAGATAGAGTTCTCTGGCACTCTGTTCTCTCTGCCTACCCTGCAAGGGATATGGCGTGATGATATGTATGTATGTAAGTGTATTGATAGATACTCTGTCCTTTGGGTCTAGAGGATTCGATCCCGGTAAAACATCCGGACGTCATTGAATATTTTTTTTTAATCAACTATTTCTTACTTTAAACTAAATAATTGCTTTTTAAAAATATCAAATATGTTTAAACGAATGTTTTTTCATGACATATGCATGATAATATTATCCTTTTATTTTTTATGTTTTTGGGGTGGGCTACGGTCGGCGCACTCCTCGCACCACTCCGTCCGGGGTGACAGAGGGCGTAAGCACGCACTACGGGTGTGCGTACCCACCCGTGACGTCGCCTTCGTCGTTGGACCGACCACCGGAGCAGAGCGACTTGACGTCAGTGGTCGGCCCGACGGAATACCTCCGAGTAGTACCCTCTCCTCGACCGACGTCCCCCCCTCGGGTAGGATGTCGGTCTTTCCTCACGCGGTCGGCCTCTCGGCGGATGACGGACTAATTCCTCGATCCAGCCACCCGCGGCCTCAGCTAGGGCGGCATCAGGCGCAGGTAATCGCGCCTGCGCCGCCCCAGTCGCCGGTGGCAGCTCGCGTCGTCGAGGAGACGCTCCTCGCGCACGCGCTCCGCCGCCTCCTTCCGCGAGACTACTGCCTCGCAGAAGGTTGCGACCGCGTCCCAGTTCCTGACGCTGTCGAGCATCGCCCTGGCGATGGTCGGCAGCGTCAGGTCGACACCGATGATTGCGACGAGTTCACGACGCTGCTCTGCCTAAGTGGCACAAACCTCGAGCGTATGCTGCGCCGTGTCTTCGTCGTAATCGTAGTGGTGGCAGGACGGTGTACTCTCCCTCCTGACGACCGTGTGCAGGTATTTGGCGAAGCATCCATGCCCCGTCAAAACCTGCACCAGTCGGAAGGAGAGCACCCCGTGCCGCCTTTCCAACTACTGCATCAGCACCGGCCGGAAGGCCACTACGTTCCGCACACCGAACCGAGGCCTCTCCAGCCGGACTGCCCAACGGGCAATGATATCTAGGCGGGCGTCGACGCGCCAGGCGGTGGGTTCCCTTAAAGAGACCACACCGCGCGTACCCCCGACACACGCCGATACAAATCGGCGAGCATTTCCGCCTCCAGGTCCCACGGGGGACTCCCAGCCAGCAGGCACGCTGCCTCCGTCGCCACCGTGCAGTACCCGCGTACAGCCCTGACCACCATGGCCCTCTGTGGTCGCCACAGAAGAGCCCTGAGTCGGACGGTCAGGGACCCCGCCCACACTGGTGCGCCGTACAGGGCCATCGACCGGACGACCCCCGCGTACAGCTTTCGGCACGTAGCGCTGGGTCCACCCACATTCGGCATAAACCATGAAAGGGCGGACACCGCGCCGATGAGCCGCGGAGCGAGCCTGCGGAAATGCTCCCGAAACCACCAATACCCGTCGAGCACCAGGCCCAAATACCTCATATGGGCCAGGATGCTGATGTCAACCAAATTGACGGTGATCGAAACGCTGACGGGAGGGCCCATGCGGGGCCTATGGAACAAGAGGGCCTCCGTCGTGGCCAGGGCCACCCTCAACCACAGCGTCTCGATCCGCCTGACGATCTCTTCTTCTCCAGCGTCCCACCGCGTGCTGTGACGAGCGTGTCGTCGGCGTAACAGATCACGCCCAGCCCGGGTGGGAGGCTCCCTCTCAACGCCCAGTCGTAGCCGATGTTCCACAGGGTGGGTCCGAGGACCGACCCCTATGGGACACCGCACGTCATGGGCTTCGCACAACGTCCCCTACTCGGTTGGTGTAGAGGACGCTGCGCTCCTCCAGATAGTCTGCCACTAGCCGCCTCAGGTAAACTGGCACTCCGTGGTATCGTATTGCCTATGATAATCCTATGTGCAGTGTGAGAAAAATACAGTCATTTTTAGTTTTGAAAAGTCCTTGATTTTCATATATCGAGAGTAGAGTATCACCTTAACGCTTCGATTATGAAGCGTGCAAAATGCTATTTTTTTTTTTTTTTTTTTTTTTGTTGCTTATGGCGGCAAACGAGCAGACAGCACACCTGATGGTAAGTGTCACTGCCGCCCATGGACCTTTGCCAATGATACATACAACCCTGAACCCACCCCAGTTAGGCTTCCGGCTCTCTCGCTCACCGAACGAAGCGCAATAGCACATTGCTATTACTCAGACGTCGATCTTCTGCGAGAGTGTGGTACTACCCCGGACGGACCGGCCCGCGGCTGTAGACAGAGAACTGTCCACAGCGTGGTCCTACCACAATAGAATATTTAATATGAATACGAGCTACTGATATGTTTGACGTCAGTGTAAAGTCAATTAGATAATAGTTAGGTGCGAAATCTTTTTCATTGTGAGTAAAACTACTTAAGTGGTCGGATATTGGTGACAGTAGACTCGACTCGGCATTGACTTCAAACCGATTTTATATATCTTTTCCAGTTTTAATATTGTGCTTTTTTGTACTACGAAGTTTGTACACTTTTTTTTAAGTTCATTTTTATTCTATTTTATTACGGAATGATCCAATATATTTCTAATGAATGTATAAAATATTATTATTTCATATAATTATGAAGGTTACATACATTTTTTACATATATACTTATTCATGAAATAGTTCATATCACTTATATAAGTATTAAGGAAATATGATAACAAATTTTCAATGTAGCAATTATCAATATTTTTTTAAACTTTTTTATTCATAAAGGACAAGACAAGGTTTTAGTTCAGCTAATACAATAATAAATGCGATGAATGGCATCTCCTCCGTTTATAAGTTGAAATAATGAGTTTTATTGAGCCCAAAGTTAATTAACACCACGCTATTAAGTCCTAATAGCTGGCGTATGAGGCCTTTTGAAGTGTACAGTTAATAAAAGGTTTAAAAGCTCAAGAAAATAACATGTTGTTTTTTTTAATATAAAAGATATTTATACCTTAGAAATAAATACTTGTGTTGCATGAGTGTTCATAAACATAATTAAAGGACACAAATTTAACTCAAAATCGGCATAATAATTTGTGAATTGCACAGAGAATTATCCTATATGAATTTTAACGACTAAAAAAACATTGTATTTTTAATCTGTTACATTGTATTTTTAATTTTGGATTTTGGCGGGAATGTTAAAATGACATGTGGCGCTCTTAAATTTTATTTAATATTTTAGTGTTTTATTTTGTTACATTGAAGAGTTTTGCTAATTCTTTTGTAATATAATGAAAATAAAGTATTGTAGTGTAGTGAATATGATATAATATTGATCTCATCATCATCATCATCCTCACAGGCCATAAATGTCCCACTGTTGGGCTCGGGCCTCCTCCATAATAGGAGAGAAATTAACCTACTATATCGCGCTGATCAGACGTGTTGGTATAGGGTTTTGTTTCGAGTTTTTCTTCTCTCGCATAGATGTTTTATGCATTTTATATCCCTTAGCAGTCTCGTATGATCATCCACGGGTAGGGTATGGGGTGGTGAATAGTATTCTTACTCCGTCACCACACGGAAAAATATTGATGTATTTTTTTCTTCATATTTTGCCAAAATTCGTAAAAGAATTAATGATTTGGTTGTCAGCACTCGGTAGTTTGATTTATTGACGGACTTTTCTCGTGAATAAACTATACAATATGAAGAAGCGGCATATAATTCTACAAGTAGGATATTGTATGCTAAAATTGTACAAGACTTGGTTATATTCAGATTGTTAAGCTAAAAGTATATTCGACTGAAGGACTTTGTATCCATGGTCATAAATAAATGTTGTAAAAAAAATTGTTATCACATAGAGCGTAGAATATACAGCCCATAACGGTAGGCAACCGAAATAAATATAGATACATTTCGTGACATTTTACGAGAGAACGATATAGTAACCTTCCGGTCAGTAGATTTTGTTTTATCTCCTTTCAAAATTGGGGTCAATAACTAACATTTTTAATGAATTTTCTGTTACTTATGAATACACCTGTTACGATAAATTTGTAAATAACTATACAATAGCTTATGAGCAGGTGATCCGCATCTACGTGGCCACACCTTGACTTTTTTTAAGAATAAAAAAAAGTCCGTTAAAGCGACGTTTTTTCGGTTCGACTTTTGTAATTTGAATTTCGAAGGTACCGTGAAGATGGCGGGCGATAGATGACTTATTTATTAATTAGATTGGACGACGACGGCAACGGGACGGTCGTTTCTTGTTTGTAATCAAATCGATTATGAAAATTGCTTTTATTGCAAACGATTGTGATTATAATATTAGTGATTTGTGATACGTTGATTGATTTATAATTTCTACTACCGTTTATTATTCCTGATTATATTTGGATCGATTTTCTATTCCAATTGATATTATTTTTGAATATATTCATAAAATATAATTAGCGCCAAGAAGGTTGCTTATTCATCTTCACCGTAAGCAATAAAATATTATGTATATTTTTAAATTAGTTTTATTCAACGAAAAGAAATTAGGTATAATTATAGCTTATTAAAAGAGTATATATATCAGTAATTCTATAAAAGACATTCCATATGTAAATATTTCATACACCTTGTATTATATAATCTATACACCTGTATATTATTTCTGAATATCCTATACATTAATTTCTTTGTATTTATGAAATTTATTCATAATAATTCATAGATATAATGTTTGATATGCTGTTTGAAGGTTAAATTCTACTTTAACAACGAAAATTAAAGTAAACACACATCAATAATAATGTTTTTATTAAAACTTTGCAACTTAAATTTCAACACGCCTTCTTGCCATCATAATTATCTAATATAACATGTTAAAACACTAAAATATCGAAAACTCCTGGTGATAATTATTTTTTTGTTTTTGTCAATAGTATTAATAAAAAAAAATATTTATAAAAATAATTGTGATGTGGTTTTTGGCGCGAATGTGGAAATGTCATGTCACGCTCTTGTATTTTGAGTCAGTTGTGGTGTCAACAAGTGTAAATTTTTTCTCTATAATTAAAAGGGTAAATAAAATATAAAATAATTATTTGGTATTTGTCTAATGTTTTGATTTAATATATATAAGCACTAGTACCTGCCAGTTTACTGTCATCTACACCCACACCCAACTATTACTTGTATATAACATTGCACAATAATTTCACTAGAAGACATGGAATCCTTACAGAACTCACTGAGTAGCATGAGTGAATTATTCCACAAACGCATGGCAAGTTTTGAAGCAGAGCTTCCAAAAGCACAAGGTACACCTTCTATGGCCAGCCTGGCCGCCGAATATGCTTCTTTTAAAACATTTGTTATGGAACTTCTAAGCCAATTCCAACAGCAATTTGACCTGCTTGTGCGCACTGTAGATACCATGGAGATGAGAGGCAGAAGAAAGATATTATTACTCCATGGTGTGCTTGAAGAGAAGAAGCAAGATTTGTCCGAAGTGATAGTAGAAGTAATAAAAAAGCATACTGAACTATCTAACTTCACAGCTGGAGACATTAGACGCTGCCACCGAATGGGACGTCCTTCGTCGACACATAAGCCGAGGCCAATAGTCGTTAAATTCAACTCGACTGCAACACGGGATGGCTTGTGGTTTACAAAAACTAAATTTAAGGGGTCTGGTATAACAATATCAGAGTTTTTAACGAAGCAGCGTCATCAAATCTTCATGGAAGCGCGACTTAAGTATGGCATGGCTCACAGCTGGACTCAGGAAGGTGTTATATATATCATCGGATCGGACGGTACAAAACATCGCGTTACCAGTCTCGGCGAACTGAATAAAATAAAATATCAAGAAGAAAAACCCACTGTCACTACCAAGCCTGCATCTAAGTCCAAAAAAGGTATTGCTCAGAAAAAATAGTTATTGTAATGTGTTGGAAAATGCCAAGCCGGGTAGAAATCATCTTTATAAATCTGTTCACCTATTAGTATGGCTACGGCCTCCATTTGACCAACTATATTATTTTTCTCACTATGTATGTAGGTAATATTTTTATACTATAATTTCACTATGTCGGTAACTTTTTCAATTACAAATTTTAATTATATATTATAGGTAGTGTTACTTTGTTTACCAGCATACTGAGCATACAAGAATAACAATGTCATGTAGCTGTCATAATCATTTTGACTCATTTATGTCACATGAAAATTGTATGTGGAGTACGAGTCTTTTGTGATTAATGAAGACATGTTTTTTTTTTTCAGTTGTTTTGTTTAATAATTTTGGTTATCATGTTTTAATATCATTTTCTTTTTTACCTCTTGTATTATTTTTTAAGATATTTTTTAAATTCTACGCCCCGGACTTGGTTAAATATTTGTATAATCTAATAGTTGGTTGTTTTCTGTTACTTTAAAGAATACAGTTTGTAACAACTGGCAGGTTACTACCTGCTATTATAGAACGTACTTACCCTATTTTTATATAAGTTTAGGCTAGTGTTTGTATAGTTATATATTATATATTGTTGTTGTATTTATTTATATGTATATATAGGTATATATTAATTATTATAAGTGCTATTATTATTATTATTTTTAACCAGTATTAGCATAGGTATGATTACTGACGACAATGCCAGTGATAGTGAAAGTTTTTATTCTGCATATAGCAATAACTCTTGCGATAGTTTCGCAAGTTTACCAGCGTTAAATGACAACATTAAGTCCAACTTTTCTGATGTTCCTAAAAATTTCAATGTTATTCACATCAATGCCCAGAGTATTCCGGCACATTTCCCAGATATGCTGACTAACTTTGACTGTAAAAACTTACATGCTATTCTTATTTCAGAGTCTTGGTTAAAACCTTGTCTACCCTCTACTTCATACTGCCTTCCTGGGTTCAATCTGATTAGAAATGATCGCTCTGTCGGTGGTGGAGGTGGTGTTGCCATCTATCTCCGCTCTTTCATTAAATTTAAAATTTTACACACATCTTCGCAGCCTCCACCCTCGAACTGTGGTGAGTGTCTGTTCTTGGAGGTTGAACTCAACCACACTAAGCTTCTCCTTGGTCTTTATTACTGTCCTTCTATACGCATAGACTTCTTTTCCTCTTTTGAAACTTTGTTGATTAAGCTAATGCTGCCTTATAATCATACTGTAATAATGGGCGATTTTAATACATGCCTCTTAAAAAATGACCACCGTTCTAAATCCCTTCGCGCTGTATCTAACTCTTGTAATCTGTCTATTTTGCCCCTTGATGCCACTCACAATTTTCCTAATTGTACTCCTTCTCTTCTCGATCTTATTATGGTTTCCTCAAACGAGTATGTCGCTAAGTATGGACAATGCCCAGCCGATATGTTTTCTTATCATGATTTATTGTTTCTATCATATAAACTCCGACCTCCTAAACATAAACCTAAAATCATGATGCAACGTAATTTTCTTGGCATGGATCTAGACAATCTGCGTGCAGATGCTGGCAGTATCGACTGGACGCCCCTAACTAATTCTGAGTCTACTGATGTACAAATTGATATTCTCACGACTAACATCATTCGGCTCTACGACAAACATGCGCCTGTTAGAGCTGTAAAAATTAAACATCCGCCTGCGCCGTGGCTTACAAATAAAATTAAAGTTCTGATATCTCAAAAAGCCTCGGCAAAATTTAAATACAAAATTAAGCCCAATGAATCCAATCTGAAAAGATACATCTCAATCCGCAATCACTGCAACAAGGTTTGCAGAGATGCGCAGCGTCAGCATATATATAATGCTGTTCAAAATGAAAGTCCAGCTAAAGTCTGGCAATTTCTTAGAACGTTAGGAATTGGAAAAATACGCCAAGAAACGAACCCTAAAGACTTAAACCTTCACCTTCTTAATTTTCACTTCTCCGCTTCGTCTAACTTTCCTACATCTACTAAGGCTAGTACGTTAAAATATCTTTCATCTCTTCCAACTCCTAGTTACCCGCAATTTGTCTTTAATTTATGTACTGCTTGTGATGTTAAGAAGTGCATAATGTCGATCACATCCAATGCAATTGGAACTGATTCTGTCAGCCGTAAAATGATCCTACCTATCCTTGATGAAATCCTTCCCATTATCTGTTACATCCTTAACTTTTCCCTAACCAGTGGTACCTTTCCTTCTGCGTGGAAAGATGCCCTAATAACTCCTCTACCTAAAAACCGAAATCCAACATTATTCACCGACTATCGTCCTATATCCATCTTGCCTTTCCTTTCCAAGGTCCTTGAACGTCTCGTCCACACCCAGGTTAGTGATTTCCTCGTTAGAAACAATCTCCTCAATCCCCTCCAATCCGGTTTCCGTCCTGGACACAGTACCACCACAGCCCTTATCAACATTACGGACGACATTAGATCTGGCATGGAGTGTGGAAAATTAACGGTCTTAGCTCTGTTAGATTTTAGCAATGCCTTCAATACTGTAGATTTCGATATTCTGATAACTTTACTTCGCTCACTTAATCTATCTCCGACTGTATTAAATTGGTTTCTTAGTTACCTGTGTGGCCGCCGACAACGTATTCAGATTGAAAATAACCACTCCAATTGGTGTAATACAACAGTCGGTGTGCCCCAGGGCGGCGTTTTATCCCCTCTGCTCTTCTCAATTTTCATTAACTCTATTTCCAATAATCTTACTTCTTCCTTCCACCTTTATGCAGATGACCTACAAATTTACACGCAGGCTCATTTGTCGCAAATAACTGATGCTGTTGATAAAGTCAACTATGACCTAGACAAAATAAACTCCTGGAGCAAGGATCATGGACTTGTTGTGAATCCTGCAAAAACTCAGGTATGCCTTGTGGGTAGTAGCAGACTGCTTTCCAGGGTCGATTGGTCGAATCTACCTCCGATTCTTTTCGACGGTACTGTCATCCCCATAAGCCGAAGTGTAAAAAATTTAGGTTTAGTAATTGATTCAAATTTTGGTTGGGATTCGCAACTTCAGGAAGTGAGTCGAAAACTGTTTGCTTCTGCAGGAGCTCTTAGAAGATTGCGAAATTTCCTGCCGATTGCCACTAAAATTACGCTTGCAACTTCTTTACTCCTTCCCATCCTTGATTACGCTAACGTCAGCTATCTAGATCTCACTGAAAACCAATTAGATAAACTTGAGCGCCTTCAAAATGTCTGTATAAGATTCATATTTGGTCTTCGTAAATATGATCACGTCTCACAATTTCGATCTCAGCTCAAGTGGTTACCAATACGCCTTCGCCGGAATACTCACACTCTCTCCTTACTTTACAATGTCTTGTTCAATCCTTCAGCTCCTTCCTATCTCAAAGACCGTTTCGTGTATCTACACGAAACCCATGAAAAATGTTTAAGATCATCAGAAAATCTAAAACTGAAAATTCCACTTCATTCCACAACTTTCTACGCCAACTCCTTCACTGTTACAGCAATACGCCTGTGGAACGAACTGCCGCTGGAAATACGTCAGGCCAAAACCTTGTCTGCATTTAAGTTGTTGTTAAAAACGCATTATCTGACTTTGTAGAATCTTAATATCATTAATTCTCTTGCTATGAAATATTATATACAATTCTTATGCACTCAATATTGTAATTTATTTATATATTAGTTTGTATTCATATATTTATACATGTTTGTACTACTGTTTAAATATAGTTATGTATGCATGGTATTTGTGTATATATATACCTCTGTGATTATATGTATGTATATGTATGTGTATTAATATGATGTATGTATATATGTGTGTATGTATGTGTATATATATTTATATATAGTATTACTACACCATCATCTACCACTTTCTCTCTGTTTGCTAATCTTATCCATACAAAGGTTGCCTGGAAGAGATCGCTGTTTGCGATAAGGCCGCCCATTGTACCTACTATAGTTATTTTAAGTTTTTAATTTGTATGTAATATGGTGTACAATAAAGCGTAAAATAAATAAATAATAAATATATTCATTTCTTTAGTGTTTTGTGGTGTTATATTGAATAATTTTGCTGGTGTTTTATGCAATATGGTACAGTTAAAGTGCTGAAGTGTAGTGAATATGGTATAATTGTGGTTTACGTGTATTTTCATATTTGCCCAAAATTCCCAAAGAAAATCATTGATTAGGTTATCAGCGCCCGATTAATGGTAACGACTTGACTTACTGACAGACAATGACTACTAAGGCTACATAATATGAAGAAATGATGAACATATATGAAAAATTATTAAATAAGACTTGGCTGTATGGACTTTGATCCCTTTGCCTGTCCGAATGGACGAACAGAACAAAAAAAAAAAAATTGTGATGTTAGGATTTATCAAGAGATGGCACTCTCTTCATAAATTCTAAGAAACGTTACGATTTAAATAAAAACTTACATAGTACATATATGGTTGTCTGGAAGAAATTTCTTTATGACAAGACCACCTAATTGTAAGTACCAACGTTAAAAAAGAACTGTTCAAATTTTCTTTAGCGTATTCAAACTTATGTACTCTGTTTGCCAAGATAAGACACAATAAACGAGCACAAATTACCTTCAAACCCAAATGAAAAATTTGTTTCGTCATTTTAATAGCATAAATAATAATTCTATATGGGAATCGAACGTCATGAAACTCGACACGAGAGTTCATTTGTATCAAAAGATCATCAGTACATACAATTATTTAAGCTCATATTTCACAACAAGATACTGAATACAAAATTAATTTCTACATTTTATCATGAAATATACACGCACATGTAATCGTATATTGATGTAAACAAACCGCTTAATGTGCTAAATCGTAATCTTATAAGATAATATAAGATTCGCAATACATTCTCAGCAAATATTAATTACAATTTACGATTCCTTGATTGTGTATGTAATTGTAAGGTGCTTATATCATTGTAAGCAAATAGAGAATAGGTTTCATTACTTTCATTAGACAAACCATAGTTTCTTCTTATATATTGGCAATCAGCTACTTATACGAGCTATTGGTGCCAGTGTCAAGTTATAAATATTTTCACGTTTTTAGTCTTTCAGGTTAGTCATTGTCTAAGTCAAATTGTCGCCATTAACAGTGCAATGGCCACACTGTTAATGGTATCTTGTGGGAATTTTGATAGAAAACGAAAACGTTGTAAAGCACTTTTATATGATATTCACTACATCCACACAGTTCCGCCGCTTCATATTACATAAAATGCCATCAAAATTATCTAATATAATACGTTAAAACACTAAGATATCGAATGTAATATAATAGCACCACATAACGTTTTCAAATACCCGTCAAAAGTCCTGAACCATAGTTTAAATTACACAATAAATTTATCTTTTTTAAAAAAGAGAAAGTTATCAATTTTTGGTTGGGTTTTGGGTTTTTTGATATCCAACGGCCTGACTGTACTGCTAGTATTGCAAAGGTCCATGACCGACAGTAACACTTACTATCAGGTGCACTACTTGCCCGTTTGCCATCATACGCAATAAAAAAAAAGTCGACTTTGATTTTTTATGTATGTTTGACTGTGATTCCCAAGTCACATCAGGCAGGCAGCTGGTATTAAAACTATTATCTTACTTTTACAATAAATATGTTTATATATTGTGATGATCCCAAGTAATTGGGATAAGAGTAAGAGAATGATGATGATCATCCTGTCAGATCAACTCGTATGAAGACCCAACAGTATGATGAAAAATGAAGCTAGTCAAAAATCAAATTTTGAACCCATACTTTCCATGATAACATCTAGATGGATTCCTTAGTATCATGGTAAAAGTATGAAGTGTTGAGTCTAGATGTAGTCTTAGTAATCACCCTTCCATCCAGGAGTTTATCAACCTCTACTATAGAAACGAAGCTTTTTCATCTTAGCTCATATACGTCCCAAAGTTCCAGCAAGCAAGCTTCCTCCAAAATACAAGAGTAATAAACCTAGTATAACATGCTCGTTTCTAAGACACCCACGAAAAATTAGGAGATATCTCACTCTGTCACTACACAGAAAAGGGTTTCTTCAAAATGAGAGAAAGTCATAATCACCAAGCTTGGTATTTATTTGATGCTTGCAATTGATATTGCAAGTTTTGCCAAAGAATAGTGTGCCTTTTGGTACTTTAATTATAATAATTGTTGGTCCTTAGTCGAATTTTAAGTCTCTCACAGGATACTACCACACAATACAGTACAAGGTATATGCTTTTTGTATATTTATTCAGTTCAAATTCAATTTTCTACTAGATAATTTTCAAAAACACAAATAAGTTGCCACAAGTTTTCTATTCTCTAAAAAGTTACAATAAGTGATAAATTATTGTATTGCAAGGGACTTTTTAAATATAGAATTCCTTTTTTATTTTTCCCGCTATGAATTCATTGAGGTTCACTGTACATAGGACTTTTAATGTGAGCCTAGGGAGTTTCATAATGACATAATCGTTACGCTTGGCAAGCACATTGCGGATTACAGTTTGTTACAAGAGTGCTACTGCCTGGCTAATTTTTACGAATTTCTTCGAATCCGTTGTCACATGTAACATAAAATAAACTGACATAAATTATATGCTGACACAGAAGATTTGGGCATTGTACAAAGAATTTTCGCACCAAATCGAATTCATGATACTCGTCACCATTAAGATCTTTTTTAACTGACTTCTAAAAGGACGAGGTTCTTAATTCGATTAATATTTTTTTTATATTTACAATAAGCTACTAATGTGAATCCATTATTTCTAATATCGAGTTATAATTTTCTTCAAAAATTGTCAGATTCTTCACATCTTTAGTTACTTCAAATTAGTCCGTCAGTAAGTCAAATCGTCGCGTTCAGCACACACTTTTATTGGAATGGAGATATTTGTAATATCACTTTTATACTTAATTCAATACACCCTATCAATTCCTCCGCATCACAATACATAAAATACCAACAAAATTATTTAACACTTTAAAACACTAAGATATTGAATATAATTCATTATTAGTATACGACATTTTCACCTTCCCGCCAAAAAACCATTACTAAGATCATTACGCCATCCTTAATTTTTATTTTTATTTTTGAATCTACATTAAGGAACAAAACGTAGTCACGGGGAACTTTATAAATAGAATTTGAACAAAGATTATTTTGTTGAATCCACGTAGTCACTACAGTGGGTGCATCCACCATCTTATATTCACAGTACTAAACATGTTTACCATATGTCACCTTTGAAGAGAAGTAGTTTCGTATCAACACTGTATTATACCTTGCCTTACCTCTTTTTATTAAACTACGAGGACATATGTTGGTTGAGCGACTTTTTATCATTCCCTTATCACTTAGTCGGGCGGGTAACCATCCTTTAGCGGCTCCAACTGCTTTTTACCGTCAACTCCAATTATGTAGGCCATACGAAATTCATTGAATGATTTCGACTTGTTTTTCTTTTCTTCAAATTAAACAGATCTAGTGTGGTCTTGCCTTTATACTAATAGGCTATTAGCCTTTAATGTAAGCTATTCAATAATGTTTTCTACGTTCAATTTATGGTTAGCTTGCTATTATAAAGAAAAAAAAAACTGAATTTATGACAGTTTAGATGAAATAACAAAAAACATTTTTTTATTGCTTTTGGTGGCAAACGAGCAAACAGCACACCTGATGGTAAGTGTAACGCCCATGGATCTTTGATATACTAAGAGTATAACTAAACCGCTGCCCACCAATACATACCCCAAGCCCACCCCAGTTGAGCTTCCGGCGCTCTCGCTCAATTACCATTACTCAGACGTCAATCTTCTGCGAGAGTGTGGTACTACACCGGACGGACCGGCCCGCGGATGTAGACAGAGAACTGTCAACAGCGTGGTCCTACCATGACTTATTTTCTGTCTAGTGACAGAATAGGAATAGAATTCACTCCTTATTTTACCTGGGATATCGTAAAATATGACTAAAATATATAAATATATATACAACATCTATATAAGGAAAACTTTAAACAAAACTATACAAATACGTCTGACCATCACGGTATAGGTCAGTTTCCCTCCTATTGTGGACGAGGCTTAAGTCCAGCTGTGGGACGAATATAAGCTAAAATGAACTGAATATTAACGTTTAGTGTTTTAAGTGTCCATACAAATATTTACTATGCGCCACCGAAGACAAAGATCGGGTACCGGTGGCACGCTCGCACGACGAAGAGAGGAGTTGCACGGTGGGACTATGAGGTTTCGCGCCGCCTTTTCCGTCACCCCGGACCGATTTGGCGGGGCAAGACACATCCATAGTCCACCGCAAAAAAAAAAAAGGCTTTTACTATGCTTGTTACCGTATAATTCAATTTTAAATACATTATCAGTTTTAATGCTATATATATAGGTTGTGATTAGGTAGAATTGGAAATTAAATACTGATTTAAAAGTTACGTCCGGTATCGACCCCTTGCCTTCAGTGATCTGCATGGTAATCTTATCGTCGTCGTCATCATCATTTTACTTCACACGTCATGTACACGTCCCACTGCTTGAGCCTGCTCCAAAATAGGAAGTATATTGACCTTATTTTTGACCGGATATGGTCTGGACACACGCTGCCTCTTCCGCCCGGGATGACGGAAGGGCGGCAGGTGGCCCTATAACCCACCGTTTTCGCTCTCCATCGCCATTAGGCCGGCCAATTGGTACAAAATACTTGACATCCGTGGCTAGTCCGGTAGAAAATTGACCTACTATTATACTGCACTATTTTCCTTCGATTGTACAGATATTATAGGCATTTCATATCCATATCATATCTTAATCGTCTTTTACGACGCCCTTGAGTAAGGTGATGGTGAATTGTATTCTTACTCCTTCAACACATGGAAAAATGTTAGTATTCATATCAATTATGGTTTGTTTTTTAATCTGGAAATATAGAAAATAACGAATATAAAACTAATATACATACACACATATATATTGGTGTAAAGATGCGAAAGGGAATGCTCCGATGGTTCGGACATGTGGAAAGAATGCCGAACGAACGTCTGGTTAAGAAGATATACAATGCGAAAGTGGAAGGATGTAGGTACCGAGGGAGACCGAGACTAACCTACCTAGACCAGATCGGTCATGTACTGAAGGAAGGTGGAGTCAAGAGTCTCCGAAACCGGCGAGCGTGTATGTTGAGAATTATGAATGTTGAGGAAGCGAGTGAAATATGCAGAGATAGAGTTCTCTGGCACTCTGTTCTCTCTGCCTACCCTGCAAGGGATATGGCGTGATGATATGTATGTATGTATGTATATATATATATATATATCATCACGCCATATCCCTTGCAGAGTAGGCAGAGAGAACAGAGTGCCAGAAACCTCTATCCTTGCATACTTCACTCGCTTCCTCAACATTCATAATTCTCTTCATACACGCTCGCCGATTTCGGAGACTCTTGACTCTACCTGCCTTCATACGTGACCAATCTGTCTAGGTATGTTAGTCTCGGTCTCCCCCGGTACCTACATCCTTCATATATCTCCAGCACTCTCTTTCATACCTACTCACTCTCTTACGTCGTCGTTACGAATGCGATCGGTCAGCCCATGATATCCATATTATATTTTAGTCGTTTTTTACGACGCCCGTGAGTAAGGTGATGGTTAATTGTATTCTTACTCCATCACCACATGGAAAAATGTTAGCATTCATACCAATGTTATGGTTTGTTTTTTAATCTGGAAATATAGAAAATAACGAATATAAAACTATATATACGCAATATAAAAACTAAAATGGAGTCTATATGTATATTATTACCTATCATCATATTTGTAATCTGCTAAAAATCACATATAAATGTAAAGTAAAAAGATAGTAGAATGTTACAGACAGATTGACACCACATACTAGGCTATTAGCGCTAAGTCTCTGTCATCGACCGCTGCTGTATTACTCAACTAAGCAATGATATTCTTCTTCTTTTTATTTATTGGCAATCAGCTACTTATACGAGTTATTGGTGCTAGTGTCAAGTTATAAATATCTTTACGTTTTTAGTCTTTCAGGTTAGTCATTGTGTAAGTCAAATTGTCACCATCAACAGTGCTATGCCACACTGTTAATGGTATCTTGTGGGAATTTTAATGGAAAACGAAAACGTTGTAAAGCACTTTTATATGATATTCGCTACATCCCAGTAGTTCCGCCGCATCACATTACATAAAATGCCATCAAAATTATCCAATATAACACATTAAAACACTAAGATATCGAATATAATACAAGAGCACCACATGACGTTTTCAAATTCCCGTCAAAAGTAGCAATGATATTAAAAGTTTCTTAAAGCTAACAGTTTTAGCGCCACACTGATGATAGTTTTCTGTCTACAGCGCAAACCAGTCCCTCCGGGGTTACTACCCTGGATTACTGTGGTACTACCACACTCCCGCAAAAGATCAACGCCTGAGTAATAGCCATGTGCTATTGCACTTCGTTCGGTGAGCGAGAGAGCCGGCAATCCATCTGGGAGATTTGGGGTTAGTATTGGTAAGCAAGGACCTTTTTGTTTGCGGTGCACCATGGATGTGTTCGCGCCCCGCCAAATCAGTCCGAGGCGATGTAAGTAGTGGCGCGCAAACCCATAGACCCACCCTGCAAACACTTCTCTTCGCCGTGCGAGCGGGCTACCGGTACCCGATCTTTGTCTTCGGTGGCCCGCCCGGCGGATTACCCTTGCGGGTTCCTCTCCTATCGACGCCCCGAAACCCTATACCAACACGTCTGACCAGCGCGGTATAGTAGGTTAATTTCCCTCCCATAACGGAGGAGGCCCGAGCCCAACAGTGGGACATATATGAGCTGCGATGATGATGATGACTATAGAAGAGGTGATATATAGGTTTGCTTAAGATTTATTTTTATTTTTTTACCTTAGATTATTTGGCCTCTGTTGCGTATAGTATGCTAGATAAAACTCTTTCAACTAAAGAAGCTCTACTCGATTTGCTATTAATGTTTAAGCCACATGTATCGAATGACTCAATGTTTGCCATGCTAAGAAACGTTAGAGCGAAATGGCAAGGGAAAAAATATATTATAAAAATTTGTAACATATACATACTAAAACGCTAATAAAAGCCGAAGAGTGTGATCACACACTAAAAGTGTGACCAAATTTAGAATGGACTTAGGGTTACCACCCATCTAGATTAAAATCATAATTTTCGACCTTTACACAAAACTATTTTTATCTTTTTTTATCACGTTTGTAATTTAATTACAAAGATTTAATAACGCGATAAAATACGTAAAAATATTTTCATTTCACATGGATTGTTTTCTTAAATTTTAGAGTACAATAATTTTAATTATACCTATATATTATTGTATATTTAATTACATTTATTTTATTGTAAATAGCTAAATTTTGTTACATACCTATTATGATTTTTTTTAGTATTAGTTGTTTAAAATATTCTAATCTAGGGTGTCTATAAAATGAAATTAAAAATGTGAAAAATATAGTAGGTATATAAAAAAATCTATTCTGTCATATTGATTTCTTACTAGCAGTCTAAATATATCTAATACCTTTAAACGAGCAATTCTTCTATATATATTTAGCATACAGGGGGTTCCGGGTACGGGTAATCGATCTAGCTAAGTTTCATTTGTAGAAAATATTGTTTTGTCAATATTTTCAGGTAATGAAAAAATATAATTTTGCGTTGGCTGACAACTATTAAAATATGAAGTCAAATTTTGACGCTGTTATTAAGACATCTCAATTGGATAATCGAGCAGTCTAATCGAGGCCGGTTCGGATCCTGTTTCTCATTTTTATTACATTTTTACTTTTTTTTTATTATTATTATTTAATTAATTATTTTTATTATATTTAAATATATCTTCAAAATACTATAAAAAGAAAATAACGAGTGAAAGCTCGGTCATCTAGATATTTGATCTCTTCTCTTGTTATATCACTGTTAAAGAAAACATTTTTTCTAAACAAGGAAAAATATCCAAATCAAGTTATTTGAAGTAGTTAAGTTAAAAATTACGCTACACTTTAATTTCCCATGAGACTTTTAAAAACCAGTTCAGGGACCAGAAAAAAGAGTAGCGCCACTATCTTGGGAAACTATAGCACCAACTACGATTGCCTTCTCGCCTGTCAAGCGTTTCGAATATGGCAGAATTCCTGTTTTGTAGGGAACTAGGGACCTATGTCCTAGAGTGGTCTACACCTATTGTAGAGCCAGCTTGCCTGTTTTAGCGTCGATTCGAGATACCTAAAAGGGTAACCCGAGGGACGGCCACCGATGACAGATACCTGTCTCAGATGGCGCGCTCGCACAGCGTAAAGAGGTAAGTATACGGCAGGTTGTGGTGTCGCGTGCCGTCCCTTCCGTCGCTTCGGACGGGTTAGGCGGGATGTGGCCATACCATAGCCAGTCCCCCAAAAAATGTCTGCTTGTTTTAACTAAATTACCTGATAGAGCTACAGATATATAACATAAAAACCTAGAATAAAATCTCAGCTTTAGCTATCTTTTCAATAATCGTGAATCTAAAATATTAAGGAACCAAAGCAGATTAATGAAAGAAAAAACAATCATCCAAATCTGTGTACATTTAAAAAAAGGAGTATATATAAAAATATAAGAAAAAAAAACATACTATTATGAATTCCTACCATCCTTATTACTACACATGCGTTGTTTTCAAGGTTGTTAAAAAAGAACCTCGCCTTAGCAACTTGTAGATTCTGTGCGGGATGACGTAATAGTTTATTGACCCCATGTTTTTGCCAACGGCGCCTTCGAACCTTGGTGTACACATTAAATGTTGTTCTAATTAAATAGACAATGATGGCCATTGAAATGGATTGGTTTGGTAATCATGATACATGACAGTACCTACTTATAAATACCATCCATGTGGTAACGAAGTAATTATATAGTGGTCAGTTCTCCTTCCTTTCCGGTTTCTTTCTAGTGAATATTGTAAGACACGCTGCATGAGTCTCGCAGTACTCCCTTACAATATTTTACCACTCCTTTGGCAAAGAAAGGGTTGTCAACACTTTGTATTCTTAATATCAGTACACGGGTGAATAATTTGATGTTATTTTAAACAGTCTCATAATAGATAGGTGTGATTATAGCTGCTCGGTAAGTGATATGTATCTAATTATAGATAGTTGTACAGTTAGCGCCGCTGGATGAATGGAATTTCATTAATTTAGTTGGATTTTTTCATTTCTATAGAATGTGTTAATTTATACCGTCTTTTAGACACCTATTAAGGCGACTACCATAGGGCGAATCAGAAGGGATACTTTCTTTAACGCAAACCTCTGATAATTATTATCATCATCCTGCCCTTTGCCAAATTACTTGAAGTTTATATATATATATATATATATATATATATATATTATATATATCTATCTATTCTAATATCTTTAAATGAGCAATTCTTGTATATATATATATATATATATATATATATATATATATATATATATGTTTATATTTTCTGAATCTCGAAAACGGCACCAACACTTTTCTTAAAATTTAGCATGCACGGGTTTTTGGGGACGACTAAACGATCTAGCTAAGTTTCATTTGTAAAAAATATTGTTTTTTCAATATTTTCGGGCAATAAAAAAAATATAATTTTGCATTGGCTGACAACTATTAAAATATGAAGGCAAATTTTGACGCTGTCATTAAGACACCTCAATTGGACAATCGAGCAGTCTAATCGAGGCTGGTTCGGATCCTGTTTCTCTTTTTCATTACTTGTTGAATTTTTATTTTTTTATTATTATTTAATTAATTATTTTTATTATATTTAAATATATCTTCAAAACACACTAAAAAGAAAATACCGAGCGTAAGCTCGGTCATCCAGATATTATAAAATAAAATTAACAAAATTCTAAGTCTGGAAAGTAAAAATCAAATACAATCCTTGTAAATTCTGTAAAAAAAGTTTTAGTTCCTCAAGAATATCTTATCTAGATACCTCAATATTTCAGCTCATGTACATCCCAATCGGGCTCGAGTCTCCTCCATAATGGGAGGGAGATTGACCTATTGTACCACGCTGGTCAGATGTGTTGAGAATATTTTATTTTGAGTTTTCCATCTCTGACATAGATGTTATATGCATTTTATAACTCTTAGGCGTCTCTTACGTCGTACGTCTCTCTCTCACCTACGGTTAAGATAAGGGATGGTGAATTGTATTTTTACTCCGTCACCACACAGTTAATCTATATACTTATAATAGTTTTAAATTTACCTTTTAAAGAAAATATATGACATTGTTGAGGTCATCTCTTATTTCCACCTGTGTTGCCAATGTTTCTAACCATATTAGCCAATTGGCAATAAATATACACCTACAAAATATCATTTATTATATTATATTACATTAATATAGCTAGCAACATTTCGTAGTTCGCATAACAATATAATAACTTGCTAATGATGGTATAAATTTTCAATATAAAGGAAAATGTGAAACTTTATGCTTACGACATTTCTAAGTGTGTGGCTATAAAGTAGGCGTTTAAAAACTCATTGAATTAAAATGTGCTTTTTATTCTCAATATGTTTGTATCTCCTTAACATGACATATCCGTATTGTGAAGAATTACATTATGCTTTCATAATTTACTTACCAGTGGGATTAACAGGATCGGTTGAAAGAACATCACCATAATGGACAGCAGCAGTGTTATAGTAAATTATAATACCAACTGCGATTATTGTCCTCACTTCATGGGACTGACTAAGTCCAACAGTTGATGTCAATAAGCTGACAGAAGTCAAAAGGCAACGGAACTGTTATTACATAACGAGAGCTGATAATATCGCAATAAAAAAGGAAGACAGGAAATAAACTCGTACTATTAGTCAATCCGACTGTCCAGCGTAATATAGAAGCCCAATTATCTCTCGCATTATATTTAAAACTCATGTTTGATTTTGAGACTAGATTTAAGGCGAAAAAAGATAACTTTAATGTTTCAAAATATTTTTTTAACGCGAGAACAATACAGGTTTGAAAAAATAACTTATAAAACTCTATAATGCAAAAAGTCATCCACTTTATTTTTGCAAGGATTGTTCTGCATGGAAAACTTTGCTATGATAAAGACCCATGAGCTCAATATATTGAATATTATTACAAAGAAATAAAAAAAATACAATTCAGTACCTCCTATTTTATCCGTGGGTGATCGTAAAAGACGACCAAGGGATATAAAAGACATATAACATCTATGCAAAAGATGGAAAACTTGAAACTAAACTCTATACCAACACGCCTGACTAGCATGGTATAGTAAATCAATTTCGCTGCCATTATAGATGAGACTTAAGTCTAGGAGTGGGACATACAGGGTGCCGATTTTATTACTAAAATAACTTAAACTAGATGTAGGAATGACGTCATAAAAAACATTAAAGTTAGTTGCAGACTCCTAGCTCTACCCAATCCCGAGATAAAGTGATTTGTTTCTTATCAAAACAGTAGGTTTGTCAGCGTACATTGACCTGTAGGTACATTTCGACCAGCTGTGCGGCGGTAAGCACAGCGAGAGCGGGAATATTTGCCTATTAGTTCAGTGTCACACGCATGAGTATATGCCTACATCGATTTTTTATAGTACAAGTGTATTGACCGCTTATCAGTATGGCAATTTAATCAAAACTTAAGTACTATGCTAATATTATAATATGAAGTGACAATGGATCAATCATTATGCCTACATATCAGTTTTTACATTTTAGCTTAAAGTATATATATATATATATATATATATATATATATATATATATATATATATATATATATATTCATTTTCATTATAGCTATTCAATAATCGCTGTCTTAATGGCTCCACATAGATCGACGTAATAAATCTGAACAGCCATGCATTCTAGTACAGACTTTTATTGGTTTTAAAAACGTCCGACATATGTTTATGGGCAGTACCATATAAAATGCTTAACAGACATTTTACTAAAAGGTAGTTAATTTCTTTCAGTTTTTAACAATAGATTGTTAGATTGGTTTTGTTAATATTACATAAATGTATTTTAAACTAGTCCATAATAGATAGATAGAACTAGTCCATAATAATAGATTTTGTTTCTTTTTTTTTTCAAGATAATATCTTGCATCTGTGTGGTGACGAAGTAGGAATGTGTTCACCACCCCGTCTTACCTATGGGTGATCGTAGGAGACGACTAAAGGAAATAAAATACATATAACATTTATGCAAGACGAGGAAAACTCAAAATAAAACTCTATACTAAATCGTCTAACCACCGTGGTATCTATCCATCCATCCATTAGTCCGTAAACTTCCACTGTTGGACATAGTCCTCCCCACGAGGATGCCATTTGCACCGGTCCCGTGCCACCTGAATCCAACGGTTTCCTCCGACCGTGATAATATCATCAGTCCACTTAGTGGGGGTCGTCCTACGCTGCGTCGTCCAATTCGTGGTCGCCACTCGAGAACCTTTCTTCCCCAACGGTTGTCGATTCGTCGAGCGATGTGGTCACCGTGATATAGTAGGTCATTTTCCCCACCCATTATGGAAGAGTTTCGTGATAATGGGATATATATGAGTTGAGATGATCGTGCATCAAGAAATAAATCGTTGCGTTTCGGAATATTTCATAAATATATTTAAAGGGGACAAATTACGTCCAGTTTATTTCTTATTTGATGTCTAACGTAAAAAGATTTACTTGCCTACGTGTGTCTGTCTATATATAATGAGTTGGAGCTGGGTTTTCTGTTAAGAGCTCCTACTCTTAAAACTAATTACTCGTGTCAACAAAATTGCATTCTGTTTATATATGTACTGTCAGAAAAATCATCCTCATTACAATATTTAAAGTCGGTAAAAGTGCTATGGAAAAGGATATGCTCAGAATATGTAATAAAATTCGGAATTCGGATATCTGTAAAGGAACGCGTGCAATCCGCATAGCGCGAAGAATTGGCACGTTGAAGTGACAATGGGTAGATCAAAACGTTTGTCAAACTGCCAACCGTTGGGAAAAAAGATTTTTGAGTGGCGACCACAAATCGAACGATACAGCGTAGTATGACGTTCCACTAGTTGTCGTAGGGAGCTGTTCGATGCAAGTGATGTTATTCATCCATCCATCCATCAGCCCGTAAACGTCCACTGTTGGACATAGGCCTCCCCACGAGAATGCCATCTATAACGGTCCTGTGCCACCTGCATCCAACGGTTTCCTGCGACCTTGATGAGGTCATCAGTCCACCGAGTGGGGGGTCGTCCTACGCTGCGTCGTCCGATTCGTGGTCGCCACTCGAGAACCTTTTTTCCCCAACGGTTGTCGGTTCGTCGAGCGATGTGACCTGCCCATTGCCACTTCAACGTGCTAATTCTTCGGGCTATGTCGGTTACACCCGTTCTTCTACGGATTTCCGTATTTCGGATTTTATCACGTAGAGAAATACCGAGCATGGCCCTCTCCATAGCACGCTGAGCGACTTTGAGCCTTTTTATGAGGCCGACATTTAGAGACCACGTTTCAGTGCCGTAAGTCATCGCTGGTAACACATCATCATCACACATCGATGTTATTAAAAACTTAATAAAAAAACTATTCGCTGTCTATGCAGTCGGCAGATTTGAAAGAGAACGCAAGCGCCAAAAGTTGTTAAATTGCCAACAGAAGACAAGTGCCAAAATTCGCCAAATTTACAAGAGGTCAACGTTTAAAGTCGCCAAGTTTGCAAGAGCAGGCTTCGACAAAAAGGTTCATATCAAACTGCTTCGCCATGATATATTTGGTCAATTTCGCTTTAATTAAAATACAGGCATAGCAATGGGATATATATGAGCCAATAAAAAAGAATTTACAAAATAATTGTCTTTTAAAATTGTGGACATTTGTAATTTACTACAAATAGTGTTCGTATAAATGAATAAAATAAATAATATCCAAATATTTCACACCCCTGTCAACTAAAGGGTGATATTACCTGTACGATTTATGCAACCCTTGCACCTGTAGGCCCCTACTTAGTTTCTTTGTTATTAAACATAATATTTTGAGTTATTTTCGGAACGGCATCTTAATTAAACACCACGTTTTTATTAGTTTTTTATTTGAAGCTATTTTTAATGTATTTTTATGAAATCATAATTTGTTAACACATATGGCGTTTCCTTTAAGATAACATCTAGAATATGGGAGTTAAAGAACGAAAATATAACAAGAAAAATTAAGGTATTTCTGGAATACTTTGTAACGTCAATGAATTATAATATATTGCTCGAAGTAAAAATGTCATCTTCGTTGAATCAACACGTAGAAGTCCACTGTTGGATGTAGGCCTCCCCACGAAAATATTACTCATAACAGATCTATCTATCTATCTGCCATTTGCACGCATAGGCTCCCTGCGACTTTTGAAATAGATGGATAGACTTTTGGCGGGAATTTGAAAACGTCATGTGGTGGTCTTGTATTATATTCGATATCTTAGCGTTTTAACTTGTTATATTAGATAATTTTGATGGCATTTTATGTAATGTGATGCGGCGGCACTATTGTGATGTAGTGAATATCATATAAAAGTGCTTTACAACGTTTTCGTTTTCCAACAAAATTTCCACAAGATACCATTTAACAGTGTGGCCAAAGCACTGTTGATGGCGACAATTTGACTTAGACAATGACTAACATGAAAGATTAAAAACGTGATTCATAACTCGACACTGGCACCAATAAGTAGCTGATTGCCAATACATGAGAAGAAGAAGAAGACTTTTGAGATATCATCAGACCATCTAGTTGTGGGTCGTCCTATGTTTCGTCGTTCGATTCGTACCCAATGTTTGCCCGTCGACATTGGCACTCCAACATGTTAATTCTTCGAGCTAATATCGGTCATTCCTACACCAACACATCTTACCAGCGTGGTATTGCAGGTCATTTCCCCTCCCATTATGAAGAAAGCTTGAGCCCAACAGCGAGACATATATGAGCTGAGATGATAATGATACCGGCTACACCCGATCTTATAAGAATATTCATATCCATGATTTTATCAAGTAGAGAAATTGTCAGCATAGGGTGCTATGCTTTATTTTTTTTTTTGTCGGCATTTTCAAATTGCAGAAATGTATCTTCAAATAGTTTAAATTAACTGTTCGTCAGTTTTAATATTTTTTTCCGTGTGATGACGGAGTAAGAATACAACCACCACCATCTCCTATCTTACCCGTGGGTGATCGTAAGAGACGACTAAAGAATATAAAACGCATATAACATCTATGTGGGAGAAGGAAAACTCGAAACAAAACCCTATACCAACACGTCTGACCAGTGTGGTATAGTAGGTCAATTTCCCTCCCATTATGGAGGAGGCTGGAGTGGGACATACCTATATGAGCTGAGATGATTATTTTCTTCGATTAGTGTGGTTTATTGCCTTTGGTGGCAGACTACGTGAAAACAAGTGGCAGCCGTCGCTCACAGACTTAAATAGAGTTACAACCAACTGACTACCGATCTTAACAAGGATAGATGCAGAATTAGAAGGAAAGGATAGATGCAGAATTAGAAGGAAACAAATAAGGACAATAATTTCTTCAGCTATCTCACTCATAGAACGAAGTGCAGTAGCAAATTGCGTCAACCTAGATATGGATTTTCTGCGACAGTTTTAGGTTACTCGGACGAAGCAGCATCAAATCATCATCACCCCATTTCATATACGTTCTATTTTTTTTACTTGAGTCTCTTGCACACTAGTAGGATAAATAACCTACACGCTGGTCAGATGAGTTGATATATGGCTTTACTTTGGGTTTTTATTTTCTCGGCGTTATAGGCATATTATGTCCCTTAGTCTTCTCTTGCGACGCCCACGGGTATTAAATTATATAATGAATTGTCTTTCTCGGTCACCACATGTAAAATATTATAATTATTAAAAATTTTTTTACAGAAACCTTAATTTTTTTCCGCAAAGGTTGGATTGTTGCCTCTTTATTATAATAGACTCATCCACTATATCGTGAAACTAAAATTATATGACGCAACGTGGTCTCTATCTCTACAGGTAAAAAGCGTGAGACCATAATTAAAAAATAGTACATTACGGCAGCGGCCAGCAAAACAGGGATTGATGGACGAACGTGTAAATGTGGGCCGAGGCCTAGCCGTAGGCACACATACGTAAGTCCATCAATTCCTAGTTATGGTCAAGCCTTGTATAGTGCTTTTCTTAAATAATGCTTGGAAATTAAAACTAATTAGTACTAAGTAGAACTGTATACATGACGAACAACGAACAACATTTTTCACATGCTAAAGGGTTCATTTGTTTTTTTTTTCATTATCAAACAGCTTTCATTTTCAAGCCAGTTCGAAATTTAACTAAAACTCTGATAAGTTGCCTGTTTGGTTGCAATATTTTGAAGTAACAAATCGATCCATTTTTAAAATACACGACAGATATGAATTTACATATATATTTAATTGGCTGCTAAAACACGACAGATATGGATTTTCATACATTTTGTGCCGGCCGCTGCTCGTATGTATTTGGTCAGTCCAGCAATTTCGATTTATCTCGAAGAAGGTTGTCAAAATAATGCTCAAATTTCCAAGCATGTTTGAGAAATAACAATTTTCTCTTCTTTAAATAGTAAATTTACTACTGTATTTAGAATAACCGTAAGAAATTTTTACTCAAGACTAACGGTATAAATATACAAACCTTCATTTTTATATACAAAATTATTATTTTTTACAAAAAAAATTTACGATTAACTACATGATTATTCGACAAACTCATCTCTCATAGTTATCTATATGACGCTAACTAGAATTTAGAGATGGCGCTTTGTAATAAGAAAGACCAGTACACATCTGATAAATAAACGGCATACGAAAATATTATTCAAAAGTTCATTCAACTGTATGCAAATATTCATAAAATATTTTATGCTATAATATATATGGGTCTTTAAATTATGCTCTGTAAAGAATAAAAAAAGGTTTTAGGTAAATTATTTTATCCTATTATTTATTATCTGATATTTATTTGTGCCTGTTACTTTCCCATAAGTATTGTAAAAATGAATGGCTTTGATAACTTATCCTATCCTATCCTATCCCATCTCTCTCTCTCTCTCATCTCTCTATTAAAGTTGTGTAGCTCCTGAGTGAGTGATATAAAAGAGCTATATCACTCACATAGACACAATCTATCACTCACTCACTTGACCGCCGAACATATCAGTAGCTCACTAGCTCATCGCTCACTTCGCATCGCAGAATGTTTCACTCTCACAAGGTTACAAAAAATGAGCGAGATAGGTGCGCTGCGTAGCCCGCCGACGAGAACGATATTTCACACTGTTTTCGTATCGATATAATTAGGTTGTCAAAAGAGAATACACTCTATTTCTTTACACATAAAGTTTAATAATTAATATTTATTATTAGGAAATAGATTTGTATTTTTTTATTATAACCAACTCGTAATGCTTTTTTGATATTATGATACTATAGCGATAAAGTATTTTGAAATTCTTTTTATAGGTAATTAGTTGCTCCCGGGGTATCTTGAAAATACGTGACCGAGTTTTGAATAAAACTTACTTTTATAGACGTTTTCAGTAATAAAACTGTATATTTATTTGCGGAAAAGTTTATATAGATTTTAATAATTATTAGATTTTAGTTACTATTATTGGAACTGTAAATAGATTAAATTATGTGCGTTACTGTTTATGTAGGACCTTTTTTCTCTAGTAATAGAAATCTAAATAGAATTCTCTGTATGCTTAAGTGTTTTTGTAGAACGTTAATATACATTAAAAATTAAGTTTTACTATCGACAATCTGTAATTTAAAGTGCTTTTAAAAAGCAAAGCGCATCATGGGAAAATGAGTGATAGATTCGTTTGAGCGATTGATTTAAAGTGAGCGAACTTTGAAAGTGAGCTAGAGGAGTGATTTAATAACGATGATTGACTACTGAGCTAAGTGAACTAAATGAGCTAATGAGCTAAATGAGTGATATATATCTTTACAGTGAAAAGATATATATCACTCTTTTTAGCGCAGTGATACATATTGCGCATGACTACTCTCTATCTCATAGTATCAATTCCATATCAACGCATCTCATCCCATCCTATCCTATCCGGCGCGGCGTCCGCCCTATCATGGCTTATGCCGAATGTGGGCGGACCGAGCGCTACCTGCCGACAGCTGTACGCAGGGGTCATCCGGTCGATGGCCCTGTACGGCGCACCGGTGTGGGCGGGATCCCTGACCGTCCGACTCAGGGCTCTTCTGTGGCGACCACAGAGGGCCATGGCGGTCAGGGCCATACGCGGGTACCGCACGGTGTCGACGGAGGCAGCGTGTCTATTGGCCGGGACCCCTCCATGGGACCTGGAAGCGGAAATGCTCGCCGGTTTGTATCGGCGGATGTTGGGGGTGCGAGCGGAGGGCGGTGTGGTATCGTTGAGGGAGCACACCGCCTGGCGCGTCGACGCCCGCCGCGACATCATTGCCCGTTGGGCAGTCCGGCTGGAGAGGCCTCGGTTCGGTGTGCGGACCGTGGAGGCCTTCCGGCCGGTGCTGATGCAGTGGCTAAATCGGCGGCACGGGGTGCTCTCCTTCCGACTGGTGCAGGTTTTGACGGGGCATGGATGCTTCGCCAAATACCTGCACACGGTCGTAAGGAGGGAGAGTACACCGTCCTGCCACCACTGCGATTGCGACGAGGACACGGCGCAGCATACGCTCGAGGTTTGTGCCGCTTGGGCAGAGCAGCGTCGTGAACTCGTCGCGATCATCGGTGCTGACTGAACTGGGACGCGGTTGCATCCTTCTGCGAGGCAGTAGTCTCGCGGAAGGAGGCGGCGGAGCGCGTGCGCGAGGAGCGTCTCCTCGACGACGCGAGCCGCCGCCGGCGACTGGGGCGGCGCAGGCGCGATTACCTGCGCCTGATGCCGCCCTAGCCGAGGCCGCGGGTGACTGGATCGGGGATTTAGTCCGTCACCCGCCGAGAGGCCGACCGCGTGAGGAAAGGCCGACATCCTACCCGAGGGGGGGACGTCGGTCGAGGAGAGGGTACTCCTCAGGGGTATTCCGTCGGGCCAACCACTGACGTCAAGTCACTCTGCTCCGGTGGTTGGCCCAACGACGAAGGCGACGTCACGGGTGGGTTACGGGTGTGCATGCTTACGCCCCTCTGTCACCCCGGACGGAGTGGTGCGAGGAGTGTGCCGACCGTAACCCGCCCCCAAAAAAAAAAAAAAAAATCCTATCCTATCCCATTTGAAATAAAGTCTTATATCATGTTGTCTGATCAGCGTAATATATTAGATCAATCACCACAGTGAGACATATAGGAGCTGAGATGATGTTGATTAAAAATTTCTCGTATATCATTCTATGTAGGTAAAACTAGTATTGTTGAATTACAGCCGTACTACACTCTCGTGTGTGGCCATCGCCATTTAGATAGACAAATTTATAGTACCGGTGGCATTTACTTAGATTTTAGACAAGACTTACTGCAATGAGAGATGTGAACGTACAGCGGGGCTTTTAGATAACTTGGAAATGTTATACGATTGTTGATTACGAAGTTTACTTGTTGTCCGCAAAGTAAATTCCTTTTAGCTCATAGTTTATTGTAATCTATATACATTTATAAGGCTGGAAGAGTTTATTTGAAGGGTATAATCTCAGTAGTAGTAATTAACCACCGAAGACAAAGATCTGGTATCGGTGGCCCGCTCGCACGGCGAAGAAAGGAGAGTTGCGTAGTGGGTCTATGGGGCCGCCTCTGCCGTCAACCCGGACCGACTTGGCGGGGCGAGACCACGTCCATAGACCACCACAACAAAAAGAAAAAAAAAAGATAGTAATTAATTGTAGAAAAAAAATCTTGTGTAAGAATTTACGAAGAAGGTTATAATATACCGACCTCGATATGAGTGATAACCGAAAGGTTAATCCGACACTTTGGCTACGAATATCAAGAATTGATACCAGTCGGTCCAATGGCGATAGAGCTTCTCTATCGCCATTGGACTCTTTTACTAGATTATGGAGCTGCAAGCCGTCCTTATTTTATTCTGGATGAAATAGGCTGGGTGTATTCAGACCATTGCCTGTCAAAAAAGGGATACTGATAAGTGCGGATCAGTATGTTAGAAATAGAGGTACAATTTGGCAATAATTGCACAACGCTTATCAAGTTGTTCTGTGCATTCGTAGCAAGGCGACTGCTTAGATAACAAATACGGAAAATAATGTGATGATATTAAAGTAGATATTATCTATAATGCCACGAGATGACTTGGTTATTCAAACAAAATAAGAAAATCAAACATAAGCGAAGTTAAACATAATTAGTTATTTTATATTCATATTTTCGAAAGAGAAAGTATACGTTTCACATTATCTCATACTCCCGCGGATATAACTACTAAAAAATTTAAGTAAAAGGTCATAAAAGGAATTAAAAGGGGAAATAAAAAGAATCCTACCAATAATAGCAGAACAATTTTTATCTTATTTGCAATGCGACTGACGTATGCGTCTGTGAAAGGTTTACTCTTTCGTGGATAAAGATCCGAGAATATTAAGATACCACAATTTTTTATTAATTATTATTATAATTATTTGTACAATTTTTTTGCTGTGTGTGGTAGCGATTACCAATACTACCAACTCTTACTTTGCACGTGAATGTCGTAAAAGACGACTATGAACAGTATTACGACCTGAGCCAACTCATTTGGTCAACGATTGCATTCCCAAGGAGGGTTGACGTCTGGCAGGCGGCTGGTGATAAAACTAATGCCAATAACTTTTACAATATGTAGTATGAAAGAAGAGTACATATTGTATCGACCCCAAGTAATCGGGATAAAAGTAGGAGAATGACGATGATGATGATTCGTACACTTTTTTCAAATGTAATTTTAATGATAATATCATTCAAAATGAAGTGTTTCATAAAATATAATATCATGATCTTTCTTAATGATGGCTTGAGAATGTAGGTACCTACTGGGGGAGACCGAGACTCACCTACCTAGACCAAATTGGTCACGTACTGAATGAATGTGGAGTTAAGATTCTTCGAAATCGGCGAGCGTGTATGAAGAGAATTATGAATCTTAAGGAAGCGAGTGAAGTATGCAAGGATAGAGTTCTCTGGCACTCTGTTCTCTCTGCCTACCCTGCAAGGGATATGGCCTGATGATATGTATGTATGTATGTATGATCTTTCTTTTATCCCAATTATTTAATATGTACTCCTCTTTCATCGTATATATTGCAAAAGTTAAAAGCAATAGTTTTAAGATCGGCATCCTTTTTTTTATGCGGTGGGTTATGATGTGGACAGACCTTGTTAATTCCGTCCGGGGTGCCAAAAAGAACGGCGTGACACGACATAGACTCGCCCTTCATGTACCTCTCAATGCCCTGCGAGGGGGCCACTGAAACCCGGTCTTTGTCGCTGGTAGTCCACCCGGCGGGAGACAACTTTTCAAACATATAATTAACGAACACCCAAATTCAGAACAACAATTTGGGGCTAACACAAATTATTGTCCTGCGTGGGATTCGAATCTGCGACACTGGTACTCTAAGTCAATATCTTACCCACACCATTTATACAGTTATTATTCATTAGTTAATACATTCATCATCATCATCATCATCACAGCCCATATATGACCCACTATTGGGCTCTGGCCTCCTCCGTAATGAGAGGTAAATTAACCTGCTATACCGCGCTGGTCAGACGTGCTGGTATAGGGTTTTGTTTCGAGTTTTTCTTCTCTTTATCCGGTATTTTCTTTTTAATGTGTTTTGGAAGATATATTTAAATATAATTAAAATAATGACAAAACAAATGAAAAAGGCAAAAAATAAAAATAGAAACTAAAAAAATATCGAGTAAAAAGGAGCAAAAATGACATTTGTTGTATGGGGGCCTTAAGTATTTTTTTTAGTGCTTGTTATAGCGGCAACAGAAATACATCATTTGGGAAAATTGCAACTGTCTATCATGGTTCATGAGATGCAGGCTGGTGACAGAGAGACGGACGGACGGACAGCGAAGTGTTAGTTATAGGGTTTTGTTATAAGCTTTGGGTACGGAACCCTGAAAAGGTTGAACTCCCATAAAAGCTTGGTACAATAGAAATAGTCTTCACAATTGGAATGTCTCGAAAGTCACAATACTGTATTAATACGGCATTTGAAGGTTTCTAAGCTTTAAAGAGGTCATACACTTTTAGGACAAGGCGTCATAGGAACGTGGAGTTTGAAATTTAAATTTATTGGACAGCAATTTTCTAAGCCGAATATTGTAATTGAGAGCCATGATAACACATTGTTTCGAACTAACTGAAATCCATCGCTCATAAGATGCATTAACTGTTTTTATTTGACTCTGGCGAGGGTATTTTTACCGTATAATGATTAGGAAAGAAGAAGATAGTCATTTGCCATATTTTTGTTCGCTGTTTAGTCAGCTCTTAATCAACATATTTGCAAAAATCGATACGGAAAGGTTGAGTTATATTAGGAACAATCAATAAGATACGATATGGAGACAGCATATTGACGCTGATCAGATGGGTCGCAAGACGCCATAATTTACCTATGTGCGCTACTACAATCGTTTCAATTTCTTTAAATCATTTACTTGCAAATATTTAAAAACATTCGAAGGTATCAAATATCAAAATAAATTCTTTGAATATGTGCTAAACCCCGCTTCAAACGACCATTCAAGTTCCTGAATACACTGATGCCTCCCGGTATCCCAGCTCACATCTTAAAATTGAGAGCTGGCGCGCCGAAATTATACAATGTTTGCAAGTTTGCAAGAAAAAGCATTCTAAGATTCTTCAAATGCCATCAAATTACCTTTTCAAATTTCAATGTTTGCCATCAAAGTCTACTTCGCTATGACCATAAACAAAGCTCGAGGTCAAATTCTTAAGGTAGCGGGAGTAGACTGGAGAGAAAGCTGCTTTTCCCATGGGCCCGTTCCCGTTGTATGTGACATGGGCCCGTTCCCGTTGTAGGTGACATGCTTCAGAGTAGCCTGGTAATTCTCATTTCAATCCGAAAGAAAAACAAAAGATATTGTTTACAAAGAAATACTGTAGTTGGTGTAGTATTACGAGTGCATGGACCGGGCATTAGTCCGTCACCCGCAGAAAGGTCGGCCTCGTGAGGGCGACGCCTCGGCATCACAGTTGTTTGTTGCCGGGGCGTCTATGGTGATGATACCTGGAAGGATAACCCGCCGGGCCAGCCACGGATGTCAAGGAAGCGGTACCAGAGGTCGGCCTAATTTTAATGCAAAACATGGTGGGTTATGGGGCCGCACACTGCCCTTCCGTCGCCTCGGTCAATGGGCGCAGCTGTTCAAAACGTAGCCTCCTAAAAAAAGCTTCGTGTCCATAATATATAACAAAATTTCATTTTATTGCCATATTTATTAGACCATTAAATACCCTACACTATAATATATATTGTTATATTTTATAAGTATACAAACATGTAAACATAATAAATTATAAAAAATAATAAAATTAGTAACGTAAAAAACAAAAAAATAATCTATTAGAACCTTTTTCGACTTCTACGCGGACGAAGACGCGGGCAAATGTTAATAATTAATAAAATAATAAAAAAAATAAAAAAAGCAAAAAATGAAAAAAGGGAAGCTAAGGATCCGAACCGAGCGCCGTTTTGTTGGGATTAAACTACTCAATGTTCCAACTGAGCTATGTCTATCCATAATGACAACGTCAAAATTTGCCTTCATATGTTAATAGTTTTCAGTCAATGAAAAATTATATTTTTTATTGCCTGAAAATACATACAAAACAATATTTTCTAGAAATGAAACCTAGCTAGATCAATTAATCGCCCCCCGAAACCCCCTTACATGCTAAATTTCATAAAAATTTTTGGTGCCGTTTCCGAGATCCAGATTATATATATATATATATATATATACAAGAATTGCTCGTTTAAAGATATAGTGAGATTAATAATATATATATATACATATATGTACAACATCTATATGTTATATGTGTTTTATATCCTTTATTCGTTTCATACGATCACCCACGGGCAAGATAGGGAGTGGTGAATTGTATTCTTACTTCGTCACCATACGTATAATTGATACATTAATTAAACCTAATACGGTACATTAAAGCTTTGCATCATAAGTAGTGTGCGCTAAAGACAAATAGTTTACTATAAGCCATCACATTCCAAAAGTCTATTCACTTAATAGTTTTTCAATGCGATTCAATACGTCAATCTTCAAGTAAATTTATGTTGTAACAAAACCAATGGATTACCATAAACATTATACAGAAACAGACAATCCGTATGTAACGGACAATATTCCGAGTGATTTTAGATTGTAAAAGACGAGACGTGCGGCCACATTGAATTGTCTACTATTGATAGAATCAAGATTTCATTGTGTTCGACAAAATGGTGGCTAGGCTTATGTTTGTTTATTGCGAATGTTGATAGGTTAGATGTGTTAACCGTATAAAGCTTTAACTAAGGATGTAATGATGTATTTTGTAATCTTTTAATTTATACTTCTTTAGACGCTTATAAAAATGTAGGGAGTGAAATTTTAAGATGCGCGCGCATCGCGCTTTTTAAAATGTTCTATATCATTTCCTTAAATAGTAAAAAATAACTAAGAACATTAGATCAATTTGGGTCAAAACCGTCTTATGGCGTCTGTTGAACAATTACATTCTTTAGGCAGGGTGATGGCCCGTCATAAAATTATTACTAAAACTTTTGCCTAATATTTTTTTATTGCTTTTGATGGCAAACGAGCAAGCGGCACACCTGATGGTTAATATTACTGCCAAGCATGGATCTTTGCAATACTAGGAGTATAGCTAGGTCCTGTTTACCAATAAAAACCCTAAAACCACCCCGAAAGTTGAGTTTCCGATTCTCTTAATCATCGAACGAAGCACAACAGCATATTACCACTGCTCGATGCATGAACGAATTATTTATTATTAAGATGTATGAAGAGAATTATGAATGTTTAGGAAGCGAGTGAAGTATGCAAGGATAGAGTTCTCTGTCACTCTGTTCTCTCTGCCTACCCTGCAAGGGATATGGCGTGATGATATATATGTATGTACAATGGAAGAACAATATATATTGCGTTGATAACAAATGATTGGGATAAGAGTTGTATTATAATGATGATGTTTTAATTTATATTTATATATATAATCTTAAATCAGATTAATATCTTATAAGGCATTATTTATAATCCTCACTCTAAATAACATACAAATTTGGTGACATGACCTATAAATAAACGGATTAAGAAGAAACATTGTATTGTAATGTGTTTAGTTATTTGTGTCAATACGTGGGACGTTTTTTAGTCACGACCAAATAATATGTGACAGATGGTCCTATCAATATTATTAATGAAAATGTTTGTATGTTAGGTGTTATAAGGTTAAATATGTATAGCTATTCTTTTAATAGTTTTGACATGTAATTTATCTGGCGCATTAGCTGTTAGACGTTATTTATTACTAAAAGTTGATTTTTACTTTGAATAATACAGTTAATATGTTTATTTCTTGTTATAAATAAAAAAAATTATCTTACCTTTCATCTAGTAGGTATCATAAAAATGATTAAGATATGGGAAGTATTGATACATAGACCGACATAACCCGAAGAATTAGCACGTTGAAGTGGCAATGGGCAGGCCGCATCGCTCTACGAACCGACAATCGTTGGGGGAAAAAGGTTCTAGAGTGGCGACCATGAATCGGACGACGCAGCGTAGGACGACCCGCCACTAGGTGGACTGACAACATCAAGAAGATCGCAGGAAACCGTTGGATGCAGGTGGCATAGGACCGTTGCGAATGGCATTCTCGTGGGGAGGCCTATGTGCAACAGTGGACGTTTACAGGCTGATGGATGGATGTATAGATGGATGGCTGTATTGATAACATATTTTTTTCTAGTGACACTTCTAATGGCTTTGAAATTCTGAATTGAAAACTTTTGTGACAAAAAATTGGTGAGATTAAGAGCTTAAGCGATTCCTATATTACGTACTTGAACGGATTCATCATATACTTTTAAGCAGTCAGAGAGATTTATCATTTTTTGTCTGACGAAAAGTAATTAAGATAAACACTGTGAGGGTTAGAGTATCTGCATTCATATTTGTAAGTTTCTGTACGAAAAATGATAGATAAGAAAATAATATATTTTTTTTCCAAAAAAAAAACGCATTTAATTAGTATGGATATAAATAAAATAAAATAAAATAAAATAAAAAGCCTTATTTGACCTTGTTACATATTGAATCTTAGTAACTATTTCTAGTTTATTTTTGTTTGATTTTTACTTTACTATTAGTAAATGACTTATTTCTATAGTTAACTCTAGGTTTATATGTATACTATATATATATATATATATCTATAAGTTTTTATTATTATGTGAGGGGGAACCCCTGTTGGGTAAAGGCCTCCTCCAAGGATGTCTATTTTTCTCTGTCCTGTGCTATTTGCCACCAGTTTGGGCCAGAAACTTTTTTAATATCGTCGTCCCATCGCGTAAAGGGTCTTCCTCTCTTTCTTTTTCCTTGAGGTCCATTCCATATGGTGGTTAACATTTTATGTTGCTATATTTATTTGGTAATTTTTTCCTTTGTTCTTGCTCTTTGTTGTAGTATCTACCTATGAAGGGTTGTGGTCGTACTCTTCCACGGTGACCAGCCGGGCTGGAAGATCAATTGTGATTAGTATGGATATAGAAACAATTAATTCAAAAAATCTATACGTATGTAGTATTTATCTAAATATTTTCGCATATTATTTAATTGGAGTTATAATCATATGTTTTGGAGGTTCCATCTAAGAAGTTGATAATAGGGCAAGTACTAAAGGCAGCAGTACAATATAAAAACTCTTATTGTATACATCATCATCATCATCATCATCACAGTCCATAAATGTCCCACTGTTGGGCTCACGGGCCTCCTCCGTAGTAGAAGGGGAATTAACCTACTATACCGCGCTGGTCAGACGTGTTGGTATAGGGTTTTGTTTCGAGTTTTCCTTCTCTCGCATAGATGTTATATTATACGTTTTGTATCCTTTAGTCGTGTTATACGATTATCCACGGGTAAGATATGGGGTGGTGAATAGTATTCTTACTCCGTCACCACACGGAAAATTGTAAGCATACGAATATATAAAAATAGAAACACTAACTAAGAACAATACCACAAAAATTTACCAAGAATCTAGCAATATATAAAAACGGACATCTTATCAAGTTTCATGTTTAAATCTCATAAATTTTAGGAAATGCGTGTTTATTTTTGTGCGAAATCTCGGACATTGCGTGTTGTGTATACTGAAAGGAAAACTTTTGTTCAATGACCATAGATCATTATTAAATTTCTTTTAGAAATTTCTTAATCTGACTTTATTGCGATAACATTTAATGGCGATAAGTCGTTGATTAGCTTAGAGATAGTAAGATTGAGTACCCAAATTTTTCGTGTGCTAACAAAATACCATTAATTAAAACACCCTTTGCTTTTATATTGCTCGCACAACTGATAAATTAAATTCCAGGTTATAAATGATGAAAATATAAATATAGAAATAGAAAAAAAAAATTAATTCTGGTACCACATGGACAAAAATATAATTCTTTAACTCCTTTCGTGTCCGTGGACATCGTAAAAGTCTACTAATGACAACATATGCAGATAATATCTACCTACAATGAGAAAACAAATAAGAAGAAAAACTTAGCGTAAAATCCTTTGGGAACCAGTCTGACCAGAATGTTCTATCTCCCTTGTAATGCTGAAGAGGTTTGAATGCAATAGTGGGTTGTACCATACGTAAGATTAATCCAAGAACAAAAAGAAAATAAAGTCACAGTTCCAAAGAATATAATTTCATAGTTTCAAATTCTCAAATAGAAGAAAACAATGTTGTTATAGATAATTGTGTGTTCCTATTGGCCTAAATTGATAATTGTTCAAGCATTGCTATCGATTATCTGAAATCTAAATTGTGAAATCCAACTTTATTGATATAAATCCAGTGTTAATTGTGAAACGATTACAAAGTATTAAACCGAAAATAGGTCACAATATCTTAGTTACACCAATAAATAAAGAAGAGATGAATTTTGCAGATGTAACTTGTGTAAGAGTTTAAAAATATTTTAATATTATTAATATTTTAATTTAACTGTTAGCTGTTTTGTAGCGGCGACGAATACTACTAACCCTTACTTTGCTCGTAGATGTCGTAAAAAACGACTGAGAGCCAACCTGGGCCAACTCCATCTGATGCCGTTTGGTCAACAATTACATTCCCAAAAAGGGTTGACGTCAGGCAGGCGGCTGATCGTAAAACTATTGCCAATAACTTTTACAATATGTACTATGAAAGAGGAGTACATATTGTATCGACCCCAAGTAATTGATGTAATTGAAAATGATGATGATTTTAATTTAACTGATTATTCTGATGTTTAAGCGAGTATTATACATACCAAAGAAAATATGGATGGGTTGCGTGCAGCATGATATAGATGGACAGGGAGTGACTACAGAGATGACGTCTGATAGGGCTGAATGGAAAAACAGGACATATTGCGTTGACCTCGAGTAGTTGGGATAAGAGCAAGAGAAGGATAATGATGATGATTATGATGAAATAAAGTTATTTATGGCTTTTATTATGTTTGTACTTATTTTACCGAGACTAACCTAACTAGACCAGATCGGTCATGTACTTAAGGAAGGTGGAGTCAAGAGTCTCCGAAACCGGCGAGCGTGTATGAAGAGAATTATGAATGTTGAGGAAGCGAGTGAAGTATGCACGGATAGAGTTCTCTGGCACTCTGTTATCTCTGCCTACCCTGCAAGGGATATAGCGTGATGATGTGTATGTATGTATTTATTTTTTACTTACCTAGTGTTTTGAACAATTTTCAATATTCATGGTAACAGGTTTAGTTCTAAGGTGACTCACGTCCAACAAGTCGTTGTTATTACAGAGATTTTTATCTCAACGATACAATATTAGTTATTAAATATTGACTTAAATTTTTAATGCCAATTCATTGCCAGTAAAAAAAGAAAATAAATTTATTTAAAGAAAAAGTCTGAAAAGTAAAAATAAAATGGTTGGCTGGTAACGGCTACTGATACTACCAAGTCTTACATTCCTCATGAATATCGTAAAGTACGACTTTTAGCTTGACATAGACCTGGGCTAACTCCATCTAATGCCGTCTGGTCAAATTATATTCCCAAAGAGGGTTGACATCACGCAGACGGCCAGTCATATTCGTATTAGTCAGTCTATTGCCAGAAAATATATATGAAATGGAAGAAGAGTAACATTACGTCCATGCCAAATAATTGGGATAAAGCGTTAAAATTTGCGTCAAGTCTGTCTGGCTGTAATACTTTGAAAATCAATAACACCCAAGCCAGTTTGCTTCACTGTTTTCATTATTTTGACTCCATTACCTGTAAGTATCGGTTAGAATGTGAACAACTATAAAACTACATTTTATCCCTAAAATACGTGCTCATGATAGGAAAGGAAAAACATAGAAATGTCCTCTTGTGCATACATACATACCATCACGCCATGTCCCTTGCAGGGTAGGCAGAGAGAATAGAGTGCCAGAGATCTCTATCCTTGCATACTTCACTCGCTTCCTCAACATTCATAATTCTCTTCATACACGCTCGCCGGTTTTGGAGACTCTTGACTCCACCTTCCTTCAGTACATGACCGATCTGGTCTAGGTAGGTTAGTCTCGGTCTCCCCCGGTACCTACATCCTTCCACTTTCGCATTGTATATCTTCTTAATCAGACGTTCGTTCGGCATTCGGCGTCCTCTTGTGACTATTAATGATTAAATCTCCTCAATTACGTCAGATTGATAGGTATTTTTTCGAGATTTCCTTTTCTTAGAGTAATATTTCTGCTTAAATTCCTTGCTTGTCTTCTACGATGAAAGGAGATGGTGAATTGTACCTATGAAAGAGGGTGGTAAATTATACTTTTATCCGGTCATTGCATGAAAAATAAGAAGGATAGTATATAAAATACTTAGCTTAGTTTAGGTATAGGTAAGAAATTGAAACGGAAACTTAAGAGCGCCGGTTCCTAATTTGTATTGTACCCTCACAAGCCCTCCCAGGCCGGAACAAGTCGTGAGAACGGACCGTGTTGTCTTTGGGACATGTACACAGCCTGTTGGCATTGTCCACAAGAAAGTTTGATGGTGAAAGCCATAAGCTGTAGCGTATTTAGTGTTATATAGAATTTATCCTTGTGGTGTTGAACGAAAATAAGAATTAGTATTCCTTTCTGTGCTGGGGTTGTTGCATGAAATGACATAACAAGACAAAATAAATTTTAAATTGAAACCTATATAAATATATCGTTGTGGGAGGTTTCTTTTTTAATTATAAGTTCAATATGAAGTCTTTATAAGTTACATAGTTACATATGCAAATTAGTTGTCCGCATCGCTTTCTATTCAAAACTTTGCGGACATTAAAAATAGCGAGAGTGAATGAGTATCAGATTTTTTTTTCCTTTTGTGGCAGGCTAAGGTCCATCAGTTTCATCTTGGGTAATAAGACACTACGGTGTGGCTCTCATAATCAATTGTATTACTAACACCCATCTTCATTGGGGTGACCACCGGTACCGGCAATCGAACTGAAGGCGTCAGTTCGGTTGCTCGCTCAGCGGATTATCTCTTGGGTATTATCATGAGTTATGCGCAGGTTATTTTTTACTTAACTGAAATTGGAGTGTAGATCTAGCGCTAGATTATAGTAAGTTAAACACACTGAAAACATCGAGCAGATGTTTTATGACTGATCGTCTGATCTGATTTACCATCCACCTCGCTTGAAAGTACTATTCTCAATAGTATTTATAATTTTAAAATTAAACCTTAATCAGATTTTTGAAACTACCCCATTATCCGGGTTTAGCCATTTAACTTATTTAATTCCCATTACATAATTTTTTTTTTTGTAAAATTCACACTTTTCCAAGAATTTATTTCTTCAGAAATTTAATAAAATGTCATTCGTTTTAGATATAAACAGTTTTATTACATTAATAAAACTATAAATTTATAATCCTTTTCGAAATATACGAATAATATTCGTATTGAGTTAGCATCTGATTAGAATGTCTATTATTTTGATGGAAATTATTTCTAGAAAAATAATATAATCCAATAAGAATTATTATTAATTATATAGACTCTTATTTCAACCTATGAATCCTACTATTGGGCCCGAAACCGTTTTATATCGGCAAAGTAATTGGGCCTACTATCACGTTGATCAGATAATTTCAGTGTTCTATTTCCAGTTTCTTTCTTACTTACATGAACTTGACATTGTTTATATAATAGTGTTTTCTTTTTATTTCGTACTAGGGTAATTAGAAACCTACGAGAATGTTAAAAATTAGATTAAGTTTCTTAACTTTTGATTGCTCTATACTACTACTGCTACCTCTGCTACTACTGATGTTGCTGCTACTGCTACTATTACTGCTACTTTACAAACTAAGTGTTTGCAATACAAAATTATTCAGATATTTTTAATGAGTGGCCAAAGACTGGGACGTCTAGTTTGCAAGGGCTACTTTTCAATGCGAAGACTGTCATCTACTGCGCGGGAGCTGGAAAGTATATAGTAAGATCTATCTAATAAATATAAAAATTGGAGTGGTACCTATAATAGGTGCCTGATGTTATCCTTACTAATAAATGCGAAAGTAACTCTGTCTGTCTGTCGCTTTTTCATGTCAAAACTACTGAATCGATCTAAATGAAATTTGGTACACAGATGTTCTAGAGCCTGAGAAAGGACATAGGCTACTTTTTAGTGCAAAAAGAGGGTTTGTAAAGGGGGATGAAAAGTTGTAAGGAAGTATTGTCCTTTTTAAAGCCAGAAGCTTGAAACTTATTTTTAGGCTATTGATTAGATATAAACAAATATGATATTAAAATTTTGTAAAAAAAATTAACCTTAAGGGGTAAAATAAAAGGATGAAAAACTTTAGGAAAGTAACCTTTTACGCGGGTGAAGCCGCGGGTAGAAGCTAGTAAAGAATAAAACTATGACAATGTGATCGTTTTATATATTCTAACATCTCTACTATCTATGACTTATTGATTCAGTTACGAATTCAATATTTTTTCTATAACTTGGGCCATGTCTTAGTTTGTTCGTCGCGTTGACAGTTTGCCTATTGACAGACAAGGTCATCGTCCCCCCTTCCGGCTCCGTTCGCAAATATCCAGTGCAAACATTATGGGACTGGAATATCTGTACATAGTCCGACAACGACTTAAGGCTTTTAAAATGTGTACCTTGAGTTTTACGGCCCATTAAGTATAGAATCAACAGTTCTACGTGTTTTAATGCGAATGTGAAGTTTGACTTGTAACTAAGTGGTGACATCACTAGAGTTGTACTTTCTGCCGGCATTTAAATTTTTTACACATATCTTTGAATCTACAATATTTGCTTGGAGGCTAGCTAAAACTTAGTTTTATATATTTATGTTAATATATGGAATTGTTCACTTGCTGATATGATTGTTATATATATATATATATATATATATATATATGGAGTCGCTTGGCCTTCGGAAAATATATTATGAGAATTCAAGAATTTTCACAACAATTAATAGTAGAGACATATAGACATATATATATAGACATATAGACCACGCTGTTGACAGTTTTCTGTCTACAGCCGCGGACCTTCTGCGAGAGAAGGTCGACGTTTGAGTAATGGCATTGTGCTATTGCGCTTCGTTCGGTGAGTAAGGATTAATAGCATTTGTAGCAGCAACCACACAATACTTAATAATTATATTTTAAATATTAAGTACGATATACATTATCCACCCATCCATAAGCCTCTACGGATATGAAAAACAGCAGCTGGACAGCCTCAAGGCGCATGGTGTAAGTTGTACGACACCTATAGACATTGCATTTAGATATCCATAATATGTATTGTAATGATAGGATCACATTGTTGATAGTTTTCTGTCCATATGCCGTCCGGGGTCGCACAGAGACACAGAAGATCGACGTTTGAATCGTGGCATTGTGCTGTTGCGCTACGTTCTGCGAACAAGAGAGCCGGATGCCCAATTTGGATGGATTTTGGTTCGTAGGCTAGCGGCCCTTGGTTTCGTAAAAGTGTGGCACATTTACCATCAGCTGTGTTGTTTGCTCGTCGACTTTTTCGTCGACTCCAAGTAACTGGCATAGAAGCAGGATTATGATAATGATGACAAGAATTAGTTGAAGTTATGGTAAATTATGTAAATAAAAACGGGTGTAACCGACATAGCCCGAAGAATTAGAACGTTGAAGACGCAATGGGCAGGCCATATCGCTCGACGAACTGACAACCGTTGGGAAAGAAAAGTTCTCACGTGGCGGCCACGAATCGGACGATGCAGCGTAGGATGACCAAACTAGGTAGACTGATGATATTACCAAGGTTGCAGGAAACCGTTGGACGCAGGTGGCACAGGACCGTTGCGAATGGCATTCTCGTGGGGAGGCCTATGTCCAAGAGTGGACGTTTACGGACTGATGGATGGATGGATGGTAAATTCAGGCCAGTGTAGATTATTTAAGCTGACCTTCTAATGCTATGAATATCTTTAGAATAAGACTCTGTTACCATTCCAGATGTAAGAAAATCTTAACGCGAGTAGTTTGAAGCGTTTCATAAAATGAATCAAATAAAAACTTCAGATATATTTAGATGATGTATTATCAAAACTTGCTCTTTTAAATTAAAAATATAAATTCTTATAACTTCGAAATTATATTTTCGAAATAATTCATACATAAACAAAATATTATTCTAATAAGACTGACATTCAAAAGTGACATTGTAAATAATTTTATTGTTTTATTTTTATTTTAATATTAATATTACCGAAATAAATAGCAAAGTTCACAATATGATCGATTTGATATGATGTTATTAACTAAAAATTTCAAATACTGCATCACCTTGTTAATAGATTGCACAAATAGCGAATTGGTTCAGATAATTTACTATCCGAGTGATGTAAGTTGAGTCCCACCCAACCCCGAAACTTTCAGTTATATCATCATCATCTCAGCTCATATATGTCCCGCTGTTGGGCTCGAGCCTCCTCCATAATGGGAGGAAAATTGACCTACTATATACCACGCTTGTCAGACGTGTTGGTATAGGGTTTTGTTTCGAGTTTTCCATCTCTTGCATAGATGTTATATGTGTTAATCCTTAGTCGTCTCTTACGATCACCAACAGGTAAGTTAGGGTGTGGTGAATTGTATTCTTACTCCATCACCACACGGAAATTTAGTTATATATTCTTCTTTATTTAAACGTTAAATCATTTTCGTATTATATTTAGTTCAATCAATTAGAGTCTTTTTTTTTAAAAAGCCTGCTAGATTTTTTAAATTGTCTTCTTTACAAACCTTGTAAGATGACGAATACAAAAAGAAAAAGAAATATCCAATTTGGTGCACTCGTTCAGAAGTAATACGCGTTACATACATTTCAGCTATTCATTTTTATTTATATATCTTAATATATATAAATTACGTGTCACGTTGTTTGTCCGCGATGGACTCATAAAGTACTTAACCGATTTTAACCAAATTTGCACAGCAAGTGTAGATTGACCCAACTTAAAAGATAGGCTAGCTTAAATCTCAATTTATAGTAATATTATTTTATTGCAAATTATATGTCTAATATTTGACAGTCAAAATCATATGTTATATCAAAAAGATTTTAAAAGATGGCAAAATCTGTTGACTGGATTCAGAAGATAGATGGCGCTATGTTAAATGTACAAACGCTTCATATAAGCTAAAATTTGTTAGAATAAACAAAAAGTGTTACTGAGGCTAACCTAAGCCACAGCAACGTGTGGCCCAGTCTGCTAGTAGGTTATATAATAAAACGCTGTGTGGTAGCAGCTACGAATACTACCAACTATTACTTTACTCGTGAATGTCGTAAAAGACAACTAACGCGGCGCTGAGGCCCCCAGGCGGGACATACCTCCAGGGTGTGACGCGCGTCATCGATTTGCGCGCCACACTCATGGCATCCAGGGGCCTCTTCACGTCCAATTCGGTGCAGGTACTTATCGAAGACCCCGTGTCCGGTAAGTACCTGCGTCAGCCTGAAGGACAGGTTGCCGTGCCTTCGTGTCGTCCAGCGGTGCCTTATGACCTGCGCCAACTCCATCTGACACCGTTTGGTCAACAATTTCATTCCCAAAGAGGGTTGACGTCAGGCAGGCGGCCGGTCATAAAACTATTAGCAATAACTTTTACAATATGTACTATGAAAGAAGAGTGCATATTGTATCGACCCTTTTTTGTTTTACATTTTTGTTTTGGGCTATGGACGTGGTCGCGCCGTGCCAAATCGGTCCGAGCCGACGGAAGAGAGACTGCGAGCAAGCCCATAGACCCACCCTGCAAGCACCTCTCTTCGTCGTGCGAGCGGGTCACCGGTCCCCGATCTTTGTCTTCGGTAGCCCGCCTAGCATATTGTATCGACCCCAAGTAATTGGAATAAGAGTAGGAGAACGAACGAACACGTATGATACTTTTTATTAAATCTAAGACAATAATTTAAAATAAAATTCCGTGTCATAGCTGACATTATTGTAAATATCTCTCATAGATCGTATTGGATTCCCATTATTTAATAATTCAAAGAATTAGAATACATTTTCATGATTTATTATGTTATTGATAACTGTTCATATCACAACTTTCAATAAAATGCAATATTTAAGACATTTTTATTATAAAAATTTATATCAAATATCGCATTATATATATTATTATCATTTTAATTGTATATAATTGTGTGAAATATGAGTCATATTTACATATTTCGAAATTGTAAGTTAGGTTTTATATTTCTAAGATATCTATTTGCATAAAAAATAACTTAATTTATTTTTGATATGGACTATTAGATTTCACATTAGCTACGAGTTATCTGTGTGAAATATTGAAACAAGTATAAAATTGCCATTGGATTTTGTCAGTAACAATTTACAGTTGATGTCAGGTATTTTAATCAATATATAAGGCAAGATATATATACAATCTCATCATCATCATCTTGCTCTTATCCCAATTATTTGGGGTCGACGCAACATGTCCTCTTCCTCCATACAGTCCTATCAGACGTCATCTCTGCAGTCACTCCCTGTCTATCTATGTCATACCTCACGCAGTCCATCCATCTTTTCTTTGGTCTTCCTTTACCCCTAAAGCCTTCAATATTCATATTTAAAACTTTCCTCACAACATTACTTTCATCCCGTCTCATCACATGTCCATACCATGTTAACCTTTCACTCCTTAACTTTTCCGTCACTGACGCTACTTTCAAACTTCCTCTTATATACAATCTATCTTCATATATCTTTTTTCATAAGAAAAGAGATGGATGGATTGTGTATACGAGGATATGTGTATGAAATTTGTGAGTGCAGATATGACGGCTGATAGAAGATTGTGGAATGCAAGGACGTGTTGTGCCGACCCCACTTAGCGTGGGATGAGGGCAGGCAAATGATGATATAAGGCAAAATATCTGAATGACCGTGGCGTGCTCAGTATTTTTCATTTAGTGTTTTTTTGAGAAATATTTTTAAATATAACAAAAATATTTATTAAAATAATGAAAAAAAAATTAAAAGGCAAATATAATAAAAGACTGAAACTAGGATCTAAACTGGCGCTTTTTAAATTAGATTGCTCGATTTTTCAACTGTGTCTATTCTTAATGAAAGCGTCAAAATTTGCCTTCATATTTGAATAAGTTCTGCACAGTTACTGTTGACATAGCAACTGCTGAGAAGACAAAAATATTATCGATATTATTAATTTTGATATTATATTTAATGATGCTGAATGACATGGTTATTCAAAGGAAAATTATAGATTAAGAAAGAAATCAACCCAAAGGAGGCTGAACTCCGCAGCAAGATGCATCCATTTCACTTAGAAAAAAATATGATCTTCAACTATACGTTTTTAACGATCATTTCTTCCACATACGTGTAGAATCTAGAATGAGCTACTTGCTGCTATATATGCCGAGTAATATGACATGTCCTTCATTAAACAAGGTTTTAAAGAGCACATTTTTTAGGGGCTACCTGTCATTTAGTATTGCAAAAGTTCATATCACTTACCATCAGGTGGGTTGCGTGCTCGTTTGTCACCCTCAGCGATAAAAAGCTAATCATCTATATTAAGGATTTCAAATTTAATGGAATTTGAACGTGCTAATTATGCATGTACTTAAACTTCTAGTCCTAGTGGAGTCACAGATAATGGTAAAGGGAGAATGAAGGATCAGTGCAGTCATTGTCTTCTAGGACGCTTATAAACTGCGATCACCAACTGGTCTGACAAGTCTGGTCAAGCGTTTCGATTATTATCAACCTTATTTGAAAGAAATAGCCTAATTGATTATCATTCACCGAAGAGAAGGCCCGAATACCGGTGGTCCACACACACAGCGAAGGAGATGTACATGCAGGGTGGGTCTATGGGGTTGCACACCGTTCTTTCTGTTGCCCTGGATGGAATTAACAAGGAGTGCCCACACCAAAGAATGCCGCCAAATAAAACGTGGGATTACGATTAGAAATATCTTTAAAAATCTTTGCCGTTACATAATACAATCCGAATAGAATAAAAATGATTAAGATATAAAATATAGACGCCATTTTATAATAAAAATTTATGAATAAAATGTGATGTCATGACATTTAGTCAGAGTTTTAAATTAGTAAAATATCTTATTAATTTGAAATAAAACTTATATCGATCTGGCCGACTTCACCTGATGTCATCTAGTCAACGATGGGATTCCCAAGGAAAGTTGATGTCAGACTGGCGGTCAGTCATAAAACTATTGCTAATAACTTTTGCAATATGTGCGATGGAGAAGTATATGTTACACCGACCATAAGTGATCGGGATGGGGTGCAGGATGATGATCCCTACTTAATATATAAATGTGAATGTAAGTTTGTTTGTTACGCTTTCACGCTAAAACTACTCAACCGATCATCATGATACATTGTACACATATTCTTGGAGGTATTAAAAGTAACATAGCATACTTTTTATTAAAAATAAAATCAAAATTTTTATATGAAAAATAAAAAAATTGTTTGTCAAAAAATCTCAAAATCTAGCTTCTTCAACGCCAGCTAGCAGTCCAGTAATGAAGTTCCAACCCTGAGTATTGTAATACCGTTGCACTGTATTACCGACGGTCAAAAATAAAAATAGGGGATCAAAAACTTTAGGAAAGTAACCTTTTACGCGGGCGAAGCCGCGGGCAGAAGCTAGTTTGAAATAAAACTATTTTTACGGCTTTTAATAGTCTTTGTATTTGATTTAGCGACGTTTCCAACACTTCAACTTTCATGGTCACGGCATGTAAACAGTTTTATTTCTCTTTTGATAGTTACACGACTTTATTTGCGAAGGGGTATACAGAGTTATATACATATCATCATCTCATCATCTCAGCTCATATATGTTCCACTGTTGGGCTCGAACCTCCTCCATAATGGGAGGGAAAATGACCTTCTATATCACGTCGGTCAAGCGTGTTGGTATAGGCTTTTATTTCAAGTTTTCCAACTCTCGCATAGATGTTAAATGCGGTTTATATCTCTTAGTCGTCTCATACGATTACCCACGGGTAAGACAGGGGGTGGTGAATTGTATTCTTAGTCCGTCACCACACGGAAATACATATATTTATGTATTAATGTTACATATTTAATATGTATCAATCATTCATCATTATCAATCATCAGTGGAAATTCTTCAACTCCTTCTGTTTTTCTTTTCTAATTAAATTTGTTGCGGGTCCCAAGATAATTAAAAGCATTTCCCGGGACTTCCTGAGGGTCAAACTTCAGTGTCTTTTATGGAGACCATTGTGGATCCTGGTTTGCAGGAGTTATAGTGGTAGGAATGTGTGGTGGGATTAGTCCCAATAAAAAATGTATTAATCACAAGTTATAAGAGAAGAAGAAGTTGTTAAGATATCAAGCTACTATTACAAATATCGTACGATCGATTAAACAATTCGATAATGCTTTGCAAAATTTCCAAATTATTAGAACAAAAATTCTATCAAAGAAAAATAAGTTTTGGTGTAATTTGTGTTCGTTATTTCCGTTTTTCTTTCGTTGTATTTTGAGAGTAGTAAGCAATCCACTTGATAGGAACTCGTATTTGCTGCTCAGAGATCTTCGCTATGCCAATGGTATAGATAAGTCTTGGCTTACCGTAATGGTTTATACCAGCTCGAGCATGTAGTACTGACGCATAGCAACCGCCTTTTTTCCTTACAATAATTATAAATAATATTGTTGCCAGAATATAGTCAGGGATGTTAAAAAAAGAAAATGACCCCCTCTTTTTATAGCTTCATGGAAAATATTGTTAGCAATGTGGTCCTACCACTAACTGAGATTTTCTTAGCAGCAAAAGCAATAAATACTTATGTCCACATTTTTTTGAATTTAATATTTTCTTAATATCTGTTATAAAGGTTATATATACATATCACCATATTTCGTTATTAATATGTCTATGTACATCAATAATATATTAGATCATCATCATCATCACAGCCCATAAATGTCCCACTGTTGGGCTCGGGCCTCTTCCGTAATGGGAGGGAAATTAACCTACTATACCGCGCTGGTCAGACGTGTTGGTATAGGGTTTTGTTTCGAGTTTTCCTTCTCTCGAATAGATGTTATATGCGTTTTATATCCCTTAGTCGTCTCGTACGATCACCCACGGGTAAGATATGGGGTTGTGAATAGTATTCTTACTCCGTCACCATACGGATAATTAGATATAACTATATTCTATTATTCACATATGTATTAGATATATATTCTAAATTAGTTTTTCTTAGTGTAGATTATCATTGTCAATTTCTCTCGGTACGGGACTTTGTAAAACACTAATGATCACTCATAATCCGTATAGTGACCGAGTGAGCATACATGTGACTAAGAGATATAAGTAGATAAACTCAATAGCGGGCAAATTCAAAATGAAACCATTCATATCATGGTCAATATCTCTTCCACTAGGAAGTAGGCTTGAGCTACAGGCACCGGGCAATTGTCTGGTCACATCCCGCTAAATTAATCTGGGGCGATAGAGGAAGCCATCGGAAACCCGTCTTTGTCTTCGGTGATGGCATATCAGACCCTACCCAGTCAATCTAGAGTGACTAAAGGTACGACACGGGACCCTTTAACCTGCCGTACACCTTCAATTCAATTTCATTTATTATACATTAACTCTGTAAGGGTACTTTATATACTGTCAGTTTTAACATTTTAAATTAATTGAATAAAGTATCACCAGATCAGAACCTAATAGATATTGAGAAGATACGTACCTCTCTATGTTGTGGGGACGTGCCATCAGAACTCAGTGTTTGTCATCGGTGAACCTAACAGTACTGACACGGTAGATACCTTCTTAACCACTACGCCAGCTATGATGATGACGATGTTGATTCACAATATAGTTTGACTTGGTACCACCGTCACCATTTTATCACCGTACCACTCGACGCCGCGGCAGGGTTCATCCATTCCACCTGGAAACAATACAGACGTCAACTGTACGTTTTCAACGATCATTTCTCCCACGTACATGCAAGATCTGGAATGAACTACCTGCTGCTGTGTTTCCCGAGCGCTATGACATGTCCTTTTTTTTTTTATTTTTTTTTTTTGAGACGAGGTTTAAGAAGAGGTTAAGCGGCCTAGCTATGCCCTGGTATTGCAAGTTTGCCACCACTGGCAATAAAAAAAAAAATGAAAAAATATAGTAATAATGATATCAAAAATATTCAGAACATTTCGTTTGATGTAAGCATAACTAATAATATGACAATTTAAAATCACTATAGCTTATCTTAATCTACACTTTAAAAAGAATTTATAGTTATATTTATATGATAAAATAAAATATTTTAATAATGTGTTGAATTCCCACTCATGGGAATGCGTCATCTATATCTTATAAAAGAGGTTATTTCTATGTATGACATCGCTAAACTCAGAAATTATTTGATTGATCATTATGAAAATTGGTATATATACGTATTATTTCACGAAGAAGGTTTATATGCTATCCTCATTGATGTAACTTGCTACCAGGTGGCGCTGTGATATGTCAACTTCTACAAACAAAGCAACGGGTTGGGTTTGCTAGTATAATTTCCAAGAGTACACGCAGCTATGGTCGCACATATCTATGTAAGAGAAGGAAAATCAAAGTAAAAAGTCAACTAACTCGCCTGATTAGCGTGGCATATTAACCTACTAGGTCAATTTTCCTCCTATTGTAATCTTCCACAAAAAACTCGAGCATAGTAGTAGATATGAGCTGAGGTGATGATGATAAAACCATTTGGAATACATTTTGTCAATATTTATTTTTGAGGGTGGCGTAAATTTTCACTGAAGGAGAATGGAAAGCTACAATGCCTTCCAGAACTTACAAAATTAATTGCAATCGCCAACTCGTCCATCAATGCTATAAGCATTAACCAGGAGATTACCAAAGAATAATATAATAAATAGTGGTAGGACCACGCTGTTAACAGTTTTCTGTCTACAGCCGCGGGCCGGTCCGTCCGGTGTAGTACCACACTCTCGCAGAAGATCGACGTCTGCGTAATGGCAATGTGCTATTGCGCTTCGTTCTGTGAGCGAGAGAGCCGGAAGCCCAACAGGGTGGGTTTGGGAATTGTATTGGTAGACAGCGGCCTAGCTATACCCTTGGTATTGCAAAGGTCTATGGGCGGCAGTGACACTTACCATCAGGTGCGCTGCTTGATCGTTTACCACCATAAGTAGTAAAAAAAAGAAGATTGTAAAGCGGCTAAAATCGAGCGGCGGTATATTGATAGAATAATAAATTACTAACATATCACTTAGGCATTTAATTTTAAATTGCAGGATATGAACGCTCCCGTCTTTAACTACGAACCATTTGAAAAAAAAAAAAAAACTATTAGATACGCTCATTATACATCCTCATTAACAAAAAAAAAATCTTTAAAATAAAACAAATTATTCTCCGGAATATATTTTAATTGCTATTACAAATTATTTATATTATTCACTTATACATATTGTAACACACATACATACATTTCTTGAATTACTGTATTACTCACATTTGTCAAAACCAATTAACATATTTAAAAACAGGGTTGCCAGGATCTTTTGAAAATTTTATTAAAAAAAGAAACGAAATATATTAATTAAAATGTTAATGACTTATAATGTTTACGCGAGTATTACACATTTGAAATAAAACTACTTTTACGGATTCTATCGCGTGACCATGATCACTGTAAAGTGTTCGAAACGTCGGGAAATTATAAATCAAATACAAACGCGATAGAATCCGTAAAAGTAGTTTTATTTCAAATTAAAATGTTACTAAGTCTACCCACTGTTTGACATAGTCCTCCCGTAGGGGGCTATCACAATTGGTGTTATAAATTTCCTAAGCGGGTAATCACATCTGTAAGTAGTAAGTTGACAGGTTAAAAATACAATGTATCCTACATTATATTTTCAACCTGTCACTATACCCAGGCTCATCAACCGAGATGATAAACGACTTTTGACGGGAATTTGAAAACGTCATGTGGTGCTCTTGTATTATATTCGATATCTTAGTGTTTTAACGTATTATTTTAGATAATTTTAATGCCATTTTATGTAATATGACGTGGCGGAACTACTGGGATGTAGTGAATATCATATAAAAGTACTTTACAACGTTTTCGTTTGCCATCAAAATTCGCAAAAGATACCATTAACAGTGTGGCCATTGCACTGTTAATGGTGACAATTTGACTTAGACAACGACCAACTTGAAAGACTAAAAACATGAAAATATTTATAACTTGACACTGGCACCAATAGCTCGTATATGTAGCTGATTGCCAATATATAATAATAAGAAGAAGAAGAGATGGTAAACTGTATTTTTTTTATTTTTTTTTTGTTAATAGGCATATAATTAATCTGTTTTAGAAAATTAACTCGATTTTCATGGTAAACATCATCATCACCATTATTGTCATCCTTCTCTTATCTCAATTAGTTAAGGTTAACGCAATATGTACTCTTTTTCTAAAGAGCATACTGTAAAAGTCTTGGCAATAGTTTTATGAATGGTCACCTACATGACGTCAACCCTTTTTTTTTTGGTGGACTATGGATGCGTCTCGCCCTGCCAAATCGGTCCGGGGTGACGGAAAGGCGGCGCGTGATCCCATAGACCCACCGTAAAACTCCTCTCTCTTCGCCGTGCGAGCGGGCCACCTGTACCCGATTATGTCTTCGGTGGCCACATGACGTCAACCCTGGGAATGTGATGTTAACCCGATGATAAGATGGAATTGGCCCAACACGATATAGAGCTCTTATTTTTCTATTACAACACCCACGCGAAAAGTAATGGTTGGTAGTGTTCTAGCCACCATCAAAATGAAATCACGATTTTGATAGTATTAACATAATATAGCGCCCTCTGGTGATTAAAGAACGAAATAATCAGGCCATCTTTGGGCGGAGTCCCGTTACTATCAAATTTGCAATATCATGCCTACAGCACTGGCTACCGATTTGTATTATTAATTATGAAATTTTTTTAGACACACTATCAATTGAAGATGAAATGATGATCCAGTTCAAATTGCCAGGGATGGCTTGAATAGCCAACGATGACAAAGATCGTGTACCGGTGGCCTGCTCGCACGGCTAGAGAGGTGTTTGCAGGGTTGCCCATGGGATTGCGCGCCTCTTCTTCCGTCGCCCCGGACCGATTTGGCGGGGCGCGACCACCTCCATTGTCCAAAGCAAAAAAAAAAGGATGGCTGAATATAAAAAGTAGGTAAAACACTGCAGTTGTAATCTACGCAAACTTTATATTTCAAGCAATGTCTGTATTGGTAAACAATGTAAGATATATTTGTAATGTTTTGATGGATTAAAAATCAATATGCCACCACCCCTTCCTTACGCACCGCTAGTGATCGTAAAAGACAATTAAGAAATGAAAAGAGTATTGTAAGAGCAGGAAAACTTAAAATAAAATCCTATACTAAACCATTAGACTAGTGTGGTGTACCTTAGATTAAATTTACTTCCTTTCTGGAGGAGAGTAGAACCCAGCAGTGGGACGTGTATGAGCTGCGATGATGATAATTATGAAGACGTATTAGATTCTATATATTAAATATGACAACTATGTAAAATCTATAAAATATATTACTTTGTTATGGAGTTACATATTATAAGGCGGTAATTATAAAGCACATTACTGTTATAAAGTACCAATTATAATACTCATTATGGTTATAGTGCAGTAATTATAAAATATATTACTATTATTAAGTTATAATTATAAAGCACATTACTATTATAGAAGGGTAATTATAAATCACGTTACTGTTATTAAGCGATAATTATAAACCATTATAAACATTATACGATTATAAACCACATAGAAGCTCTACTTGTGAAGTCCTCAAACATATCGTTCTGGACCGCGGGCTAACCTGTAAACGAAGATTAACCTGATGATTTGGTGTAGAGTTGTACTTTAATCAGACAACTTTAAGGAAGAAATTGATTATTTGCAAAGCTGAAAGAGCAAAGGTTAAAAGAGAAATGACTAACTTCAAAATATCGCATAACGTATGATAACGATAGTGGTCATAAATCTATGTACAAAATTATTGTATAATAAATCTCAAGCAATAGGTATTTAATTAATAATGTTCTAATTCACATAAACTTACATGTGCAATCCTTACTAATATTATAAATGCGAAAGTCTGTCTGTCGCCCTTTCACGCCAAAACTACAGAACCGATCTAAATGAAATTTGGTACGCAAATAGTCTAGAGCCTGATAAAGCACATAGGCTACTTTTTAATGCAAAAAGAGGTTGTAAAGGAGGATGAAAAGTTGTAAAGAAGTATCGTCATTTTTAAAGCCAGAAGCTTGAAACTTATTTATAGACTATTGATTAGGTGTAAATAAATATGACAATAAAATTTTGTAAAAAAACTTACCTTTAAGGGGTAAAATAAAAATAGGGGATGAAAAAATTTAGGAAAGTTACTATTTACGCGGGTGAAGCTACGAGCGAAGCCGCGGGCAGAAGCTAGTTTTAAATAAACTAACCATCGATGTTTACGCGAGTATTACACATTTGAAATAAAATTATTTTTACGGAAATTAATCGCGTTTGTGTTTGATTTATAATCTCCTGACATTTCGAACGTTTTACAGCTATCTTTTGATGTTCTTTCAAATAATTTCCATTTTAAATTTGATTTTATTTTCTTTTTAAATATGTTTAATGAATTTAGTTTCTATCAGCCAACCCTTAATAAGAATAATATGATACTAACATCGAATCATTACTCAAAATGAAAATAATAAATTACAATTGCGTTTAACATTTATTATAGTTGTGTGCGTGTTCCCTCTACATTTGGGTCATTTATACATGATAATAACTACTTAGTTTAATAAACACCTTAAACTGTTCCAAAAGTAACATATCAAATTATATTTGAAATTACATCTAATTAAATTTGGATTTTTTGCGATTTTTGATATTATTGACTATTAATTTCAATTAATATTTTTAAGTTATAAATCTCTTTGATAAATTATTTTAATTTTATATCATAAAAAAAAATTAAATTGAAACATTGCTTACCTTTTGCTCACATTAATTTAGAACAATGTATAAATCATCTTGTAATAGAGTGCGTATGTTAACTAGCCTTATTAATTTTGACGCTCCTCTCGAGGTAATTAAGGGCTAAAGGCGCATAAATCAGTGACGTCATAATTAATATTTTATTTGGTTCCTACATTATTATCGTTAACATTATGCAGGGACCATAAATATATTGTTTAATAAAATTAGAAATCTATTTTAAAAATGTAATTTTTATATAACCGTGAATATGAATTGCTTAATTATAATTCTAAATGTGACAATATAAATATAAAAGTTTTTAAAAATAAAGTATTTTTATGAAAGTTTTATAGAGGATATATAAGAACTATAGCCGGAAATAGCATTGAGAGGAAATTAAAAATATCCTATTTCGTTGTAGATGGTTTATTTTCGAGATACACTTTAGAGATATGAATAGACAGTAGGTGGCGGCGGCCACTTATAAATAAGGAGGAATGCGTTCCATTTGGCAGGTGATCGTAAATATTAGCTAAAATCCTTGCCTTTTTCTGGTCAATCCTTCAGAATGATATTTAACACCAGAGATTGGTACGTAATTGATTAAAAACGATGAAAGTTGTCGGCGTAATAAAACGTTTGACCTAAATTTTAACATTTGCGTAGAATATATAAAAAGAAACTTTATTTCATTAAGAATCTTTGACAATATACTTAGCTGTGTTAATTTTCCGTTTAGTGACGGTGTAAGAATACAATACACCACCCGCAATCTTACTCGTATATGATCGTCAAAGACGACTAAGGGATATAAAAGGCATATAACATCTACGCAAGAGAACGAAAATTCGAAACAAAACCCTATACCAATACATATGACCAGAGTGGTATGGTGAAACAATTTCCCTCTCATTATGATTGAAAAGGATCGACCTCAACAGTGGGACATGTATGAGCCGAGATGATGATGATAATAATGAAATATCAATTTAATTACAAATTTATGTTTTCATTCGATTTAAAACATCACCCATTCATTCATCAACCTATCGGGATCATTTATTGGATGTAGCCGTTCCCAAAAGGAGTTGGTATTTGCAATTGGTAGTACAATTTCCACAGTAGTGTAGCTTCCCGTCTTCTATTATCACATAGATGGTTTTAATACCTCCCACGGGAAAGTTAGGGGTGATTTCACATTTTATTCTTATTTCTCACCGCAGTTGTGTGTCTGTGTCGAATTATGATGTGAGATTTAAGTGTTAGATATTCATTACCGTTTGAATAGGTAATGCTAGAAATAAGGAACTAATGTTTACGCGAATATTACAAACGTGAAACAGATAAGTTTTTGCGGTGTTTATCGCGTTCGTATTATGTATTTTTAATATCCAGAAATTTAAGTTATCACGGTTTATGAATCCCGGAGAGTCTCTGGGAAAAACTGGTATAAATAGTTTTATTTTATAAATGCTAGAATTTTAACAATTTCATTTGATTTGAAATACTCTGCATTCTGTCTTTAATATAATTTTTTTATAGCTTTTAGTGGTAAACGAAATAGTAGCACACTTGAAGTTAAATGTCACTGCCGCCCATGGACCTTTGCAATACCAAGGGTATATAGCTAGGCCGCTGCCTACCAATGTAAACTCTAAACCCACCCAGTTGGGCTTCCATCTCTCTCACTCACCGAACGAACCACAACAGCAGATTTGGTACATGGCTAGTAAAAACGAAATATTACGTTTATAACTGTTACCTAGGAACGTTTTTATTATACACTTTGATAAACACAGCATCGTAAAAGTTAACTCACATGAGAGAATTAATATCACCAAATGATTTGTTAAAACTTAAGTTTCAAATATATTTTTTTTTGAGAACATTTAATTTTTGTGATTTATTTTTCTCATTAGAGGAGAAAATCGGTTTCAAAATGGCGATTAAACATTATTTAGTGCAGTGTTATAAGATACCATAACAACTAAAAACTTTTGAGATTGAATGAGCAAGCATACAATCCGTATACTCTCTCTCAAAAAGAAATATTTTTTGTACTGGCAATGATTTTGTATTAAAAATGTTGCTCAAAATTTAACAACTGATATTGTAGCGGGTAAATTTAATTCTTTGTAATAACGATAACTTGTTAGATATGAGACACCTCACTTCTTTCGTGACTATGAACCCTGTAAATTGTTCGAAACGTCGGGAAATTAAAAATCAAATACAAAATGATAGAATCCGTAAAAATATATTATTTCAAATCATCATTCTCCTACTCTTATCCCAATTACTTGGGGTCGATATAATATGTACTCTTCTTTCATAGTACATATTGTAAAAGTTATTGGCAATAGTTTTATGACCGGCTGTCTGCCAGACGTCAACCCTCCTTGGAAATGTAATTGTTGACCAAACGGCATCAGATGGAGTTGGTCCAGGTCGTTATAAGGCTCTTAGTCGTCTTTTACGACATCCACGAGCAAAGTAAGGGTTGGTAGTATTTGTAGCCGCTACCACACAGCAAAATATATATATATATATATATATATATAAATATTTATAAAACCCGATTACGAAGCGAAAAATGATGCCCAGTCGTGCTGCCACTACACCATCGTGAACTATTGTAGGACATGCAAATCTCGCTTCGTATCATATTTTACGTCTTTAAGGTGACGTGCGCTATCTACCCGACAATGTTAACACATTGTACCTACAATAAGTTCACGGTGGTGTAGTGGCAGCACGATTGGGCCGGAATCCCAATAGCGCGGGTTCGAATCCCGCTTGTGACATCATTTTTCGCTTCGTAATCGGGTTTTATAAATAATTAAGCATATTAAATGCTAAATTTCAGTAATTTGTATATCTTATTTCTTAAATACATACATTTATTTGTTAGGCGGCATCAAATATTTATTTCATAATTTATATGTAAATATATTAAAATATAGATTATATATGTATATATATTGCCAGATAGTATTATAATAAATATTAATGTAATATAATAATAATATACTATTACTTACTATTTATTATTATTGGTTTCCAGTATTAAAATAAATATTCTACCAGGATGCAGCTGTCTTTTAACGGACAACGCAGTTGTACCTAGCATCTGGTACCATATTCAGTGATCTACTTACCAACCCTAGTGGAAACTAGATTAGGTATACAAATGGCAAGCTGGTCATGTTGTCACGTGAGAATAGCAGCCGCTCATACTATTTTATGTGGCTTTTTTATTTAAAAATTAGCTTTTGCCCGTTATCCAGACAGTGGCAGAGAAAGCTATGTAAGGTGTTCAAGATACTTTTATTTACAAAATATAACATCTTTTATTATTCTAAACTTTTAGAGGATGAAAATTGCAAATACCTATTTAGTTATTTTTACTGTGGAGTTATTGTGCTGAATCCCGACTAGAAATTTTTTCGTCTTCCTTAGCAGGACCGGACCGGGCATGCCCGATCTGGACCAGATAAGGTATGTAACGCAGAAGATATATCTGGACCCGATCAGGAAAACCTTATCGGGTCCAGATCAGGCATTCCTGATCGGGTCCAGATCAGGCATTCCTGATCGGGTCCGGATCAGGCATTCCTGATCGGGTCCAGATCAGGCGTTCCTGATCGGGTCCGGATGAAATTTTACTGATTGAAACCAAATCAATCATCTGCGTTATATATCTTGCCTGATCCAAAACGAGTATGCCCAGTCCGGTCCTTTTAAAAAACATGAATATCTTAAAGAACATGTTTAATAGGTAAAAATATAAATTAATATATGACGTAGGCACCGAATGCAGTGCTATATTCTTATCATAGAGAGTCCCAGTGAGCCGTTCCGATTATGGCGCAACCACCAGATGCTAACGACTGCAACTGTCGCCTGAATTTCTCATTCATGACCTAATCGATCTGTTTTAATCTGATTCGATAAAAACTCATTTAATATTAGGCCATGTCATTACGCTACGGAGAATCTTAACACCGCGATTCAAATAATGACGTCATTTTACTAACGCCATCTATTTATTATGACCCAAAACATTAAATGTTAGAATGGTTGTTACAATATAATATTTCTATCTATCTATGTTTTCAAATGTTAGGTACATTCATATATATATTTATATTATTTATTTTTGTTTTTACTTTAAATATAAATTATTTTTATATTATTAATTAAACATTATTATTATTATTAAATACATATGATTAATTAAAGATTTCAGATTAATCTCCTTTAATGCAAATACAATTTCGCCGTGGCATAAATATGACAATCATGTCACTTTTTTGAATTTTGATTGATATTTTTTTTGTGTTACGAAAACTGTTTCAAGTTCTGATATACTACAAGCCTTACTATATACTTGATGATATTTCACATCAGGCTATCCTTATTTGGTCCTGATCTGGTCCTGATCCGGTATGCCTTACCATACTTGATGTTATTTCACATCAGGCTATCCTGATCAGGACCAGACCTGGTCCTGATAGGGTTTGCCGGATCCGGCATGCCTCATTCTGTCCTGATCGGGTCCTGATCCGGTATGCCTTACCATACTTGATGATATTACACATCAGGCTATCCTTATTTGGTCCTGACCTGGTCCTGATCCGGTATGCCTTACCATACTTAATGATATTTCACATCAGGCTATCCTTATTTGGTCCTGATCTGGTCCTGATCCGGTATGCCTTACCATACTTGATGTTATTTCACATCAGGCTATCCTGATCAGGACCAGACCTGGTCCTGATCAGGTTTGCCAGATCCGGCATGCCTCATTCTATCCTGATCGGGTCCAGATACATGATCTGGTTGAACCATACTTTTTTTCTAGTCGGGATGAACCAATGAATAAGAAAGAAAGAAAACTGTTTTATTCTGTAACCTTACATTTTTGCTTAAGTTTAACGTTTATAATAAACTAGCTTCTGCCCGCGGATTCGCCCGCGTAAAAGTTTACTTCACTAAAGTTTTTCATTTTTTATTTTACCCCTTAAGGGTAAACTGTTTACGAAATTTTAATGTCATACTTATTTATATCTAATCAATAGCCTAAAAATAAGTTTCAAGCTTCTGGCTTTAAAAATGACGATAATTCCTTACAACTTTACATCTTTTTTTTTTTTTTATTTATTTATTTCTGAACAATATTTAATTGTGTTGAAAATGTGATAGATATTAATACAATAGTGCTTAGTAATATAATAGTCATTAGAATATTAATCAATAAATAAATTAATTTTTTGTATCATCACAAATCATTTACACTATATAGACATCTATTTAATAGGTACTCCTTTAATTTTATCTTAAACTTATTTGTATAAACAGCATTTTTTAAATATTTCGGCAACTTGTTAAATAACTGTACAGCTTGATAATGCGGGCCGTGTCTGACAACATCATACTTGGGATTCATTTTTGTTTTAAAATCTTTTCTACGAGTTTCAATCCCCCTTTACAACACTTTTTTTGCATTAAAAAGTAGCCTATGTCCTTTATCAGGTTTTTTTATTAGGATTTAGATCGGTTCAGTAGTTTTGGCGTGAAAGAGCGACAGACAGACAGAGTTACTTTCGCATTTATAATACTAGTAAGGATAATATGCATATGAGTGAGGTCAAAATATTGTATCTTTCTCAGCTATTACCGAGGCAGTACAATTGCCTAAGCACTGATATTCTAACAGATCCAACAATGAAATCACTTATAACAAACTAATGTCTCATGAAAAACGTCATTAAAAACGGTAGACAGTGACGTATCTATATCTCTGATATCACTTACCATTAAATGTACTGGTTAATCGATTAAAAAAAAAACGAATTAGGAATCACTAAAGGATTTACCAGCAGTGTTCTCTTAGAAAACTTATAGCTATATTAAATTCAATCACAATATTCTGAAGTACAACTTTTAATTCCATCCTCGCACGAAAACAGTCTCCCTCCAGAACGGTCCCGTGCCACATGCTTCCAACGGTTTCCTGCGAGATATCGTTGCCCTATCGATTATTTTACTTCAATATACAATCGTTATCGAATGCTCTGTAATATCGGCTATGAATATTACCAACTCTTACAATGGTCGTGGTTATCGTAAAAGACGACTAAGTGCATTGTCGTATGACAATGCACTAAGTCGTAACCAGATCACATAAATGGAGTTGGCATATGCCAACTCCATTTATGTCGTCTGGTCAATAGGTAAATAATTACATTTCCAAGGAGGGTTGAGTTGAAGCAGGCGGATGATAATGAAATTATTACCAATAAGTTTTTCAATATGCGCAATGGAAGAGGAATAGATCGCCTCTTAGCTTCAATAATGTGTTATCTTAAATAATGAAATTTTAGAAGAATGTTATTTAAAGTGTTTTTCAAGTTTCAAAAAATAGTTAACATATAAATCTATGAATTTAATAATTTCATTTTTCTATAATTAAACCCTCTATGATTTAAATCAGATTTACGATAAAAAAATATTCGTTGCGATACAACTATTTTTTGAAACTTGAAAAAAGAAACTCCTCTAAAATGACATTTTCAAGATATCACATTACTGAAGCAAAAAGGAGATATATAATGTCGACCCCAAGAAATTGGGGTATAAACAGGATAAGTTCAATATAAAATCGTAAAATCTCAGCTAACTTAAGTTAATTAATAATAAACTAGGTACTAAAAATAAGTATATATGAAAAAGTCAACGCTCTTAAACATTTAAAGCGAAAAACATGAATACAGATATTCTAATTAAAACAACATTTTGTTTTTAATTGAAAGCCTACGGACTGGTCAATGTGCCTAGTTTCTTTAACTTAAAAATAATATTAAACGCATTTATACATATACATATATACATAAAATCTTTACAAACTAGGCAACGGTGACATTTACAACTTTGTTGTACTGTAACCATCATTTTAAACATTTGTGGATATTAATTGTCTGTAAGTATAAAAAAATGAGATCGCCAAGTCAAAAAAATACAATAGTATTCTGGCAAAATTATAATAATCACAACGATTTGCAAATCGCTAATGCTACTTATGGCTATTAATCTCCATTTGGTTGGGCCTATTTTTGGCAGTGGACATCAAAAGGTTGAAGAAGAAAGGTAATTCTTTTTCTCTCACATCCCTTTCAGGCATTTAAGGTGACAGGAAAGTGGTATGGCGCTTCCTAACCCACTCCGTGGGTCTTCTTAGTGCTCTGTGTGGTAGGTTTAAACAATTTCAGGGCAATCGGCTCCCTGCTTGTGGTGTTCTTCGCAACAGTGAAAGAGTCGTTGGTTCTGGGGTTCATTGAAGCCTCGGTAGCCTCGTTCATCACACCGCCCTGACGGTGAGTTTAAGCCGGATGAAAATCCTGCTGACCCCGGGGGAGGTCTGAGGGCAGTGACTATGCGAGGGTTGAGGGCGATCTGTTGGGTTCAAAAAATGTTAATATGGTTGGGCTCTGGGTATACTAATTTCTCTGATTTTAAATAAATCACGGGCTTACTAGCCTATCACTAGATTTCACCTGTCTCTTTCCTGGCGGTTTATCTTTTACCATGTAATTAAAACCCCGGCGTACTGCAGGCTTGTGGAGCTTCATATATGTCACGTTATTCACCCGACGCGCCTAATCGACCGCCTGAACATAGACTACACAAGTTATAAGAGGCCTACAAACCTCACACTTGATATCCTATGCTTTTATAAAGTATATTTTCACACATCGACAACTATTAGACCCAGACACATCATCATTCTCCTACTCTTGTCCCAATTACTTGGGGTCGATACAATATGTACTGTTCTTTCATAGTACATATTGTAAAAGTTATTGGCAATAGTTTTATAATCGTCCGCCTGCCAGACGTCAACCCTCCCTAGGTATGTAATAGTTGATCAAACGATATCAGAAGGAGTTGGCCTAGGTTGTTATAAGGCTCTTAGTCGTCTTTTACGACATCCACGAGCAAAGTAAGGGTTGGTAGTATTCGAAGTCACCACCACACATCTATATAAATAATATTCATATGAATATATATAATAAAACCATTAATGTAAATGGAATAAATACAAAAAATAAAGTCATTCCTTATAGGGCATCTTATCTTTCGTATCCACATCAATATCTACATTATAGGTTCATAGAATTTCAAAAGACACACATTAGCATTAAGTAAATTAATGTCTAATTAATATTATATTTATTGACAATATTTTATGAACATGGTGATGTTTTTATATCAACGTTTTACTATAATAATTTATACTACTGTTTTAATTAATATATTTATATAAAAAAGGGATCGCGCGTTTTTAGTTACTTATTAAAATATGAAAAGGGGTCTACGCGTGAATGTGAGCAAAACCAAAATAATGGTCTTTGAAAGAGATAAAACCAGAACAGATGTAAGAGTAACAGTAGGTAATGATGTACTAGAGCAAGTGAATGAATTTGTATATCTTGGATGTGGATTTAGCCGAGATGGAAGGTACACCACTGATATAGAGCGAAGAGTGAATGCGGGAAATAGAGTGAACGGAGCGTTGGGGCAACTTTTCGGCAGCCACCACCTCAGCCAGAAGGCACGTGTAGCAATACATAACGCAGTGCTTGTCCCAACATTACTGTATGGAAACGAGAGTTGGGTATGCAGAAAAGAGTATGATAGTAAAATTAATGCGGTCGAAATGCGATCTCTGCGGAAAATCTGTGGAGTTAGGCTGACCGACCGCATTCGTAACGACGACGTAAGAGAGCGAGTAGGTATGAAAGAGAGTATTGGTGTAAAGATGCGAAAGGGAATGCTCCGATGGTTCGGACATGTGGAAAGAATGCCGAACGAACGCCTGGTTAAGAAGATATACAATGCGAAAGTGGAAGGATGTAGGTACCGAGGGAGACCGAGACTAACCTACCTAGACCAGATCGGTCATGTACTGAAGGAAGGTGGAGTCAAGAGTCTCCGAAACCGGCGAGCGTGTATGAAGAGAATTATGAATGTTGAGGAAGCGAGTGAAGTATGCAGAGATAGAGTTCTCTGGCACTCTGTTCTCTCTGCCTACCCTGCAAGGGATATGGCGTGATGATATGTATGTATGTGTATTAAAATATAATATATAAAATATAATTCGTTGTGCGGTAGCGGCTACGAATACTATCAACGCTCACTTTGCTCGTGGATGTCGTAAAAGACGACTAAGAGCCTTATAATGATCTGGGCCAACTCCATCTGATGACGTTTGGTCAAAAATTACATTCCCAAGGAGAGTTGACGTCTTGCAAGCGGCCGGTCATAAAACTATTGCCAAAAACTTCTACAATATGTACTTTGAAAGAAGAGTACATATTGCATCGACCCCAAGTAATTGGGATAAGAGTTGGAGAATGATGATGATGTATATTAAATTTTCTGTGTGGTGACGAAGTAAGAATAAACTTAATTAATCCTTATCTTACCCGTGGGTATTGTAAAAGACGATTAAGGGATATAATATGCAATAAAAAGCTACTCGTATACCAACACGTTTGACCAGCGCTGTATTGTAGGTCAATTTCCCTCCTATGATGGAGGAGCCTTGAGTCTTGTAATAGTGAGACGAATATGAGCTAAAGTGCTAAAGAAAATTATGCACTGATTGATATGAAAAACAGTACTACATAAATTATTCTCTCTCTCTTAACTAAAGGATTACGAAAACATTCGTTATTTTGCAAATATGGCGGTACAAGTTTGATATAAAGACATTTTAAGTTCTTAAAGGGATTATATATAAGCTTCTGCCCTTGTTTACAATCATTAAAGGAAACTTCGTTCCGAGTCTTATCATTGTAGACATTGGACCCCTACAATCCTTACAAGTACAAAGAATTTTCCACAAATTTTATTAATACAGGGCATATTATACTTATAAACGTTTTTGAAATGATAAATTATTATTTGGTTATTATAGTTAGGAATACTCTTCACCTTCCCAGCCTATACAACCATATACATCCCAATTTTAGGTTTGAGTCTCTTGCTGGGAGGGGAGGATGGGTGAATTGGGAAATGGGAGGAAAATTTAGTTATTATACCACACTATCTGTTAGACGTGTTGGTATAGTGTTATATTTCCAGTTTACCTTAGTTTAGTTTTAGTAATATTTTTTCCTAAGATCTTTAGTCATTTTGTGCTAAGTGGGTGCCATAATTACAAAAAATACGTAATGAATTCTATTTTTTTGACGTCATACCTCGCTATAGCCGTCTATCTATTAGTCTGTCCTTGTCTGTTGTCGGATGTAGGCCTTCAAGAAGAAGAACTAATTGCAGATTATTAACCACAGTTGGTGTTAAGAGTTCTTAAAGAGAGCGCTGTTAGATACTCCTCTGGTGGTTCTTTAACTGATTATTACGCCTACCACGGGTAAGTAAGGAATCGTAAGATATTGTATTCTGAAACCATCGCCTCTTGGATGTATTGAAAGTAATAATAAAATTAATTTATTTATAAATAATTGCCAACTAAGAAATTCTGTTTTCTAGAATTATAAATAATTACACTTGTATACAAATATAAAAAAAAGTGTGTGTGTCAGCTTCGACGCACGACTATATATATATTTATTTACATTTATTAAAACTGTTCAGTGAAGTATTATCTCACGTCAGAAAGTGAAAGGTGCGCAGAATAGGTTGCGCACCAAAAACGTAACGAGGTCATTCGATCACTAGATTTTACTCCTCAAATTTTTCTCATACCGGGCGCCTTATATGAAAATCGATTCTTAAGGAGTAAACTCCAAAAATTGTAAAATTAAATCACTCTCCATAGCTAATCCTCATTATCTCAGTGCATATACCTCCTATTGTTGGGCTCGAGTCTTTTAAAAGAAGTGGCAATTTGACCTGCTATATCAAGCAGGTCAAAGGTGTTGGGTTTTACTTCATGTTTTCTTTCTTTTACAGATATGTTATGTGCACATTATATTCCTTAGTCATTTTTTACGATACATACTGGCAAGGTACTCCATCATCACACAGTAAGCTCTTATCTGTTCCTATCTTATCATCTCTTGTCTATCTTTTCAACTCATATGCATCCAACTATTGGGCTCTAGCCCTCTCCACAATAAGAGCTACATTGATGTATGATGGCCAGACGTTTTGGCATAAGATTCTAGATCAAGTATTCCTTCTCTTCCAGCAGTGATATCTGGCTATAATATTTCTTAGTCGTCTTTCACAATATAACAAACTTAAAAAAAAAAAATCTTACTCCGTCCTTATGACGAAAAATCATCTCATCTCAGCTGATATATGTCCCACTGTTGGGCTCGAGCCTCCTCCGCAATAGGAGGGAAATTGACCTACTATAACACGCTGGTCAGATGTGTTGGTATAGGGTTTGATTTCGAGTTTTCCTTCTCTTGCATAGATGTTATATGCGTTTTTGTATCCGTCTGTTGTCTCTTACGATCACCCACGGGTAAGATAGGGGGTGGTGAATTGTATTCTTACTCCGTCACCACACGGATGGCGACGAAAAATACCTTATATCAATTCTGTCATTTCCTAATTATATTGTCTAAAAGCTTTCATATTATTAATATTAATATTATTCTAATAGATATGTAACCGGATTAAAAATAACGATATATTTAAAAATGGCGCCATTTTAGAAATATATAATGTAGCTTAATGTGATCACTTGAATTATTTAACTGTTTTCTATCGCTTATCAACTAATTAATCGACGAAATTTACATTGAAAATTCAACGTACGGTTTGAACTAGACACAATACCTTTCACGGAACCTGATCGCCCATATAAACGTGAATAAAAACGGTGATTATGGTCACCCTAATAAAGAGTGTAACACATAGGACCGACGGATGCAATCAGCATGGAAATGTAGCTCTCACTCTACGGAGCAAACATCGAATATTGATCGTTGTATTATGATAATGATTATAAAATGTTGCTTTTGCCGACTATCGTCTATGGATGCGATCTTACAAGTAACTTTGCTAGATATACGTATCGATAGAAATGTCCCCATTTATATAATAAAATATGGTATCTTGATTAAATTTGTTTACAGATGTTCCTTTGATGATGTGAGCTAAGTTCTTTTTTACATATTTGCAACGAATTATAAGAGTGAACAAATAACAAATTATTCAATTTATAGATAAAATACTCTATATAATTCTACAAATATTATAAAAATGAATGTTTGTGAAGATGTTTGTTTGTTTGTTACACAATCACTCGTAACCCGTTGACCAGATTTGGATGTACAATCCATTAATTTATTATTCGGTCTTCCCTTGCTACTAAATCATGTGAATGTTTTTTACAATAAATTTAACATCCATTGTAAAAGCACAAAAAAAAAAAATCTTCATGAAATTTATCTAATGACCAAAATCTATTTAATTCTCAAGAATTATAATCATTTAGTTGTAGAGATAAAATTATTCTTTTGTGACTTCTATAGTAGTAGGACCACGCTGGTGACAGTTCTCTGTCAACAGCCGCGGGCAGGCCGTCCGGAGTAGTACCACGCTCTCACAGAAGATCGACGACCGAGTAATGACAATGTGCTATTGCGCTTCGTTCGGTGAACGTGAGAGCCGGCAGCCCAACTGGGTGGGTTTGGGGATTATAATGGTAGGCAGCGGCCTAGCTATACCCTTGGTATAACAAAGGTCCATGGGCAGCAGAACACTTACCATCAGGTGTGCTGCTTGCTCGTTTGCCACCATAAGCAATAAAAAAAAAAATATTATCCTATTACCTACTTGGTCAGACGTGTTGGTAAAGGGGTTTGTTTCGAGTTGTGTAAATGTTATATGCTATATCATTTAGTCATCTCTTACGATCACTGATAGATAAGATAGGGGGGGGGTGGTGAATTTTATTTTTACTCTGTCACCACATGGAATGAAAATATTTGCGACGTATTTTATCAATGTATTAATCTTTGTATTCATTATGGTGGCAAACGAGCAAACAGCATAACTGATGATAAAAGTTACTGCCGCCCATGGACTTATACAATATTTATATTGCCGTGGGTACAGTTAGGGCGCTGCCTATTTACGATAATCCCAAAACCACAAAGAAAATCAGACGGCTCGGCTCACTCACCAAACGAAACGCAACATCATATTACATTTCAGAAGAGAATATGATACTACCCCGTATGGACCGGACGGACGCTGTAGATGGAATACTTTCAATAGTGTGGCCTTTTTTTTTTAATACGGTGGACTATGGATTCGTCTCGCTCCGCCAAATCGGTCCGGGGTGACGGAAGAGGCCGCGCTTGACCCCATAGACCCACCGTGCAACTCTTCTCTTCACCGTGCGAGCTGGCTACCGGTACCCGATCTTTGTCTTCGGTGGCTCCAATAGGTAATGTGGCCCTAGAACTATTGAATCTCTTATAATCGTTTTTTTTTTATAACAATGAGTGTCAATTTTAATCTTTAACACAACACAGAATTTAACTGAGGTAGATATTTATTTATTTTATATATTTGCCAACATTAGTGTTGCCCAAATCTAAGACTTTTACAAATTTCGCAAATCTTGCTACTCTCGCTGTTAGAATAACATAGAGTCAGGGCTTCCACACATAAACACGATACGACGTCGCGTCGTGGAAATCTACGACGCGTCATCATAACGTGCCATCATGCACTGCACGACGTCGCGTCGTAGAAACTTACGATGCATTCCTGCGTCGATCATCGTCGAGCCCTCAGTCAGTTGTTTTGATAGAAATGAATCATCCACATAGAAATGAATAATACAACTAAATTAATGAAATGCCATTCATCTAGTGGCATTAACTGTACAACTATCAATGATAAGGTACATACCACTTAACGGGAGTGGGGCTATAATCACAACTATCTATTATGAGACTGTTTAAAGTAACATCAAATTATTCGCCATTTTTTTGTGTGTTTTTTAGCTGTTAGCCGCAGATGGCTTTGACAGCTTTACGCGGACTACGGGTGACCGCTGAGGGCTCTCAACCCGATTGAGGTAAGCTAAGCGACATCGCCCAAGGACTCCCCCTGTGAACGGACGAGGAATGGACCTCGGCTTGGGGCGTCGCTGGTGGCAAAGTGGGCGTGTCCACGTTTGGATTTATGATTTTTTCGCGTCGCGATTTCGCACCTCGACGGCGAGAACGAAACCGCGGATATTTATGAGTAATGGCCTCGCGGGTCGTGTAAGCTCTTAATTGAGCGAGTGTGATATCGTCGTCGTCATCATCGATGACGTGTCGCGGATGTCGGATTTTTGAATTACGAGAGGGCGTGTAGGAAGCCGCCCCAACCACTAGTGGGTTGAGGTGTATCATGACAGAGTCAAAGTAGCTCCTGGAGCACAGTTTCATAAATTGAAATTATTGCCCCGTGTACTGGTATTAAGTAACATTAGCAAAACATGACGCAATGCTTGTCCCAACATTACTGTATGGAAGCGAGAGTTGCGTATGCAGAAAAGAGTATGAAAGTAAAATTAATGCGGTCGAAATGCGATCTCTTTTTTTTTTTTTTTTTGGGGGGTGGGCTACGGTCGGCGCACTCCTCGCACCACTCCATCCGGGGTGACAGAGGGGCGTAAGCGCGCACACCCGTAACCCACCCGTGACGTCGCCTTCGTCGTTGGGCCGACCACCGGAGCAGAGTGACTTGACGTCAGTGGTCGGCCCGACGGAATACCCCTGAGGAGTACCCTCTCCTCGACCGACATCCCCCCCTCGGGTAGGATGTCGGTCTTTCCTCACGCGGTCGGCCTCTCGGCGGGTGACGGACTAATTCCCCGATCCAGTCACCCGCGGCCTCGGCTAGGGCGGCATCAGGCGCAGGTAATCGCGCCTGCGCCGCCCCAGTCGCCGGCGGCGGCTCGCGCCGTCGAGGAGACGCTCCTCGCGCACGCGCTCCGCCGCCTCCTTCCGCGAGACTACTGCCTCGCAGAAGGTTGCGACCGCGTCCCAGTTCCTGACGCTGTCGAGCATCGCCCTGGCGATGGTCGGCAGCGTCAGGTCGGCACCGATGATTGCGACGAGTTCACGACGCTGCTCTGCCCAAGCGGCACAAACCTCGAGCGTATGCTGCGCCGTGTCTTCGTCGCAATCGCAGTGGTGGCAGGACGGTGTACTCTCCCTCCTGACGACCTTGTGCAGGTATTTGGCGAAGCATCCATGCCCCGTCAAAACCTGCACCAGTCGGAAGGAGAGCACCCCGTGCCGCCGTTCCAACCACTGCATCAGCACCGGCCGGAAGGCCTCTACGGTCCGCACACCGAACCGAGGCCTCTCCAGCCGGACTGCCCAACGGGCAATGACATCTAGGCGGGCGTCAACGCGCCAGGCGGTGAGTTCCCTCAAAGAGACCACACCGCCCTCCGCGCGCACCCCCGACACCCGCCGATACAAATCGGCGAGCATTTCCGCCTCCAGGTCCCACGGGGGACTCCCGGCCAACAGGCACGCTGCCTCCGTCGCCACCGTGCGGTACCCGCGTACAGCCCTGACCGCCATGGCCCTCTGTGGTCGCCACAGAAGAGCCCTGAGTCGGACGGTCAGGGACCCCGCCCACACCGGTGCGCCGTACAGGGCCATCGACCGGACGACCCCCGTGTACAGCTGTCGGCACGTAGCGCTCGGTCCGCCCACATTCGGCATTAGCCATGAAAGGGCGGACGCCGCGCCGACGAGCCGCGGAGCGAGCCTGCGGAAATGCTCCCGAAACCACCAATGCCCGTCGAGCACCAGGCCCAAATACCTCATATGGGCCCGGATGCTGATGTCAACCGAATTGACGGTGATCGAAACGCCGATGGGAGGGCCCATGCGGGGCCCATGGAACAAGAGGGCCTCCGTCTTGTCCAGGGCCACCCTCAACCCCAGCGCCTCGATCCGCCTGACGATCTCTTCGGTGCCGAGAGTCGCCAGGCCTGCCGCCTCCTCCAGCGTCCCACCGCGGGCTGTGACGAGCGTGTCGTCGGCGTAACAGATCACGCCCAGCCCGGGTGGGAGGCTCCCTCTCAACGCCCAGTCGTAGCCGATGTTCCACAGGGTGGGTCCAAGGACCGACCCCTGTGGGACACCGCACGTCATGGGCGTTCGCACAACGTCCCCTACTCGGTTGGTGTAGAGGACGCTGCGCCCCTCCAGATAGTCTGCCACTAGCCGCCTCAGGTAAACTGGCACTCCGTGGTATCGGAGCGCCTCCATGATGCAGCTAAATGGCAGACTATTGAATGCGTTGGCGATGTCCAGGGACACCACCAACAGCACTCCTCCGCCGGCGACGGCCTCAGTCGCCACGGCCCTCAGGCGCAGCAGAGCCGCGATCGTCGAACGACCCCTCCTGAACCCAAACTGGGCGTCCGACAGATCGGGCCCCGTGCCAACGAGGTGCCGCTCGATGCGGGCAGCCAGCACCCTCTCCAATAGCTTGCCCGCATCGTCAAGCAGCACGATAGGCCTGTAGGCCGAGGCCAACTCTGGAGACCGTCCCGGCTTCGGCAGGAGCACCAGCCTCCCCTCCTTCCAGCACCCAGGGAACCGCCCGGACGCTAAACACGCGTCGAACAGCCCCCTGAGGCGGGGACACAGGTGGTCGAGGACCAGGGCCAGCACGCGGTTGGGAACACCGTCGGGCCCGGGGGCAGTGGATTTGCTGCGCATGCGCGCCACCGCCACCCCCATCTCGGTTGCCGTGATGGGCGGAACACTGTCATCGTCGGCCTCCCGGTCAGTGTCTGGCGAAGCCATGACCGGGGGTGTGTGCTCCGCCCGTCGCGGGAACAGGTCCTCGATGACCCTGGTGAGGAGGCCGGGCTGGAGGGTCTCGGTGAGGGGGGGGCCCCGCGCGCGGAGCTTACTCAGCGCCGCGCGATAGGGGCGACCCCAGGGGTCTCGATCGAGACCGTCCAGCATCTCCTGCCGACTGACGTCCTTGGCGGTACGGACGGCCAGCCTGAAGGCCGACCGCGCATTGCGGTAGCCCTCATAAAGCCGGCCCTCCCGCTCCTCATCACGATGGTGCCGCCGGCTGCGGGTGTAAGCCCTCCGGGCGCATATACATGCGGCCCGAAGATCCGCCAGCTCCCGGGACCACCAGTGGACAGCCCTTTTCGGGGGCAGACACCGTACACGGGGCATGGCCGCATCGCAGATCTGCGTCAACGCATTGCGGATGCGGCCAGCCTCGGCGTCCACCCCGTCCAACTGGTGGGCAGAGGACAGCCACGAGTGAACGATGGCTGCCTCCGCCAGCAGGTCCCGGTCCAAACGACCCACAGCCCATCGCGGGAACGCGGGACGTCCGTCCGCCTGATGACCCCTGCCGGGCGTCGGGAGGGTCCGGGAGACCTCCATCCGGATATACCGGTGGTCCGATAGGGTCTCAACCTCCTCCGCGACGCACCAGCTCCTCACGCGTGCGGCGACAATGGGGCTAGCGAACGACAAGTCCACTATCGACCCGCCCCGCTGCCGCACGCACGTATGCACCGAGCCCCTGTTCAACAAACAGAGGCCCAGTGCCGCCGCCCACTCCTCGACCGCCCGTCCTCGGTCGTCCGTCCTGGGGGACCCCCACGCCATGGACTTGGCGTTGAAGTCCCCCAGAACGAAGACTTGGCGCGGTGCCAGTCGCCGTAACGAGGCCCCTAAGATGGTCAGGGAGGCCCCAAAATCAGTCACGCTCCTGTTAGGGGAGAGATAGACTCCGAAAAGCGTAATCTCTCCCCAGTCCGCCGCGACGTATCCGACGCCCCTATCCCTAAGGGTCAGGGACGACGAAGGCCACGACGTGGAGGCGACGATTGCCACAGTGCCGTCGGTGCTACCCAGCCAGTTAGGTCGGTCGGGCACCACGTACGGCTCTGCGGCTACGGCTACTGCTATCAACCACTCCGCCATGGCTTGCAGGAAAACGTCCTGCGCAGCGGCGGAGTGGTTGAGATTGGCTTGGAGGAGACGGATGGCTTCGTGGTCCATTAACGGGCCGTATCCATCGTCTCCTCCTCCGCGCTAACGGGCGATCGGGTCGCGATCGGAGCGGGAGCGGGCCCGGTCGATGAGCCGCCCCGCCCCTTTGGGGCCGATGCCGGGGGTCTGCAGTCCCCAGAGCCCATGCGGTGCTTGGCAGGCCTATTGCCCGCCGCACACGCGGGGCAGTGGGGCACCGCAGAGCACGATGCTGCCTGGTGCCCAGCCTGACCGCAGCGGAAGCATAGCCCGCTGCAGTCAAAGCAGTTGCGACACGTCGGTCGGGTATGCCCGACCGCCATGCATTTGTAACACCTCGCGGGCCGGGGCTCCAGCACAGTTACCCGCGCCGAACTCCAGCCCACGAGGAGCCTGCCTGAGTCGGCCAATTTCTTGACCGACTCCACCGGGCACTGCACCCAGATGGTGCCAATCCGGACGGTGTCCGAGGCACATCCGGTACGCACCATAATGGCCTCCCGGACGTCCTCCACCGTCACGGAATCGTCCAGACCCGTGAGGCGCATCTCTGCGCACTTGACGGGCCTGGCGATTCGGACTCCATCCTCCGGCCCGAACAGCCCCCTCAGCTTCGAGGCCACACTATCAGCCGCCTTGGCGCCCTCGGCCCCAGGGAACTCGAGAATTCGAGCCCCTGTCCGGGCCTTGCGGGTCCTCGCCTCGACGCCCCCGATGTCGGAGACGTCCAGCTCCCGCCGGGCGCGTCTTAGGACAGCCTCAAGTTGAGGCCCCTCTCGGCCGCCTCAGGCAGCACGGTGATAATGACCGCAGCTGTCTTCGGCGACTTGAGGCCCCTGCGCGACCTCTTTCCCCCTTTGTCGGCTCCCGCCTGTGGAGCAGCAGCCACAGCGGCACTCTTGGCTGCCGCTCTCCGTTTCTGACCGCGTTCCTTCCTGCTCCGCCCAGCCACCTGCCAGCCCTGTTCGAGCCTGGCAGCAGCGCTGGGCACAGCAGGCGCAGTCGCGGGTGCGCTGGCCGGAGCCTGCGGTGCAGCCGCTGGCGCCCGCCGCTTTGGCGGGAGCCGGCACCGTGCCGGCCTTCTTCTTGGCCCCCTTAGGCCCACCTACGGCCGCAGCATAGCTCACCACGCGGCCACCCTGACAGGGCAGCGGGGTGGGAGCTGACGCTTGCGGCCGCTTCGTCCTGTCTGTGGCGGGCGGCAGCCGGAGGGGTGGCTCGGGTGGAAGACGATCCGCCACGGCCTGGATGCGCGCATCCATCATCAACTCCAGCCTGGCGAAGATGACGCGCATCGCCTCCTCCGGCACACCGTGCACCGCAGGGAGCGGCTCCTCCCCTTTCTTGGGCCTGCCACGCTTCCTGACGGTGCTCACGGCCAGCGCCGCGGGCACAAGTGGCGCAGCAGGCACCACGGGCGCAGGCGGCGTCACAGGCGCAGGCGGCGCCATGGGCGCAGAGGACGGGCCCGCCCTCTCCAGCGCAGCCCGCTTTTGCGGCGAGGCCAGTGTCGGCGGCATGGCTGGCACTAAAAGTGCGAATTGAGACCGCAGGTCGGCCACGTCCTTGGCCAACCCGCGGTTCTCCTTCCGCACCGCCGACAGCTCCGACTCGAGTCGCCGGTTTCGCTCCCGCAGGCCGGAGACCTCCCTATTGAGGCGTGCGTTCGCACCCTGCAGGGCCGCCACCTCACCGCTTTTATTGGCCGGACTCGGAGTCACCGGCCTCGCTGCCACCGCCGATCCACGACCCCTACGCCCACGGCGTGCGGTCGGGACCTTGGGAGGAGGCATGATGACACTCCCCTCTGAGTCGGAGCTGCCGCCCTTATGCAGGGGGCGCTTCCGTACACTCGGGGGGAGGGCCTCCTCCCTCTCCCTGGCATTTAAGGCCGCCGTCAGAGTCTTCCCCGCGCGGTGCGGCTCAGACTCCTCGGCGGCCTCGGCAGCCAAGCTGCTCTCCTCCATACTGGACGGCTCTGCGGCATTGCCGCCCTCGTCCCGGCTTCGGCCGACCTCATCGTCGGACGACTCTGCAGCCTTACCGCCCTCGTCCGACGGCTTCTCCGAGGCCGTGTCGGTGTCGGAGTTCCCACAGCTCTCCGACAACGGCCCTGCGGCTTTACTGCCGCCCTCACTACGCGACGGCTCTGCGGTAGATCCGCCCTCGTCGCTCGACAGCTCCGTTGGGCTGCCACTCATTCTCCTCTCCTTGGACGGCCCTGCGACATCGTCGCCCTCATCCCGAGACACACACCCGTGGCCGCCCGCCCTCCGCGACGGCCCTGCGATGCTACCACCATCCACTTGCGACGGCTCTGCGGCTACTGTGCCGCCCTCGTCGCTGAGAACGCTGGTCTCGCGGCATGCCGCGGCCTCCAGCGCCTCCCTTTCCTTCTTGAGCCGGTTGGCGCGCCGTTTAGCGCGCTCGCCGGCTGGAGTGATGATCCGCCTACGTTTCTTTCTTTTTGGGGCCTCTTTAGTTTGTGCCGGGCCCTCGGCGGACGCCTCAAGTCCCAAGGACGAGGCGTCGTTTGTGCCAGTTTTATGTTGGCTTGGCAAGGCCTTAGGGTGGGAATCCGTAGGATCCCCGTCTTTTAATTGGTGTGAAAGTAGATCCATTTTGGTTCCCACGAGAATGGGAGAATTGACAGTCGACCCGAGCAGAGATCCCTGTACTCGGGCAAGCCTACATTTACCAACCAGGGGGGCAGCCGGTACCCTGGCTGGAGCATGCTAAGAACTGAATACCCCATCAGCCATGCATCCTCTCGCCGCACGCCAGAACTTAGGATTCTGGGTAATTCTTTATAGAGGTTGTCTTCCTCGCGGTCCGGGCGGTTAAGCCAAGACCCTCGCTCCTGAAACTAAGACAAGCAAAGATCAGGTTTACGATATGTCGACGGTGGCTTATGCCTGCCCAGCCCCCAAATGAATGAGTGACTGAGCCCGTCGAAGATTCGCGTCCGGTCACCCTCTACGAGTAGAGAGCTAGGAGCGAAACAGGGCTTCCCAAACAAAGGGACCCCCCTAGCGCCAGATATTCGCTACGGGAGACAATCCATCAGAATGATCTGGGGGACTGCCGCCCGCACCCAGGGTACACCACGTGGAGGTTTCTGACATCGTACCCCAAATGCGATCTCTACGGAAAATTTGTGGATTTAGGCTGACCGATCGCATTCGTAACGACGACGTAAGAGAGCGAGTAGGTATGAAAGAGAGTATTGGTGTAAAGATGCGAAAGGGAATGCTCCGATGGTTTGGACATGTGGAAAGAATGCCGAACGAACGTCTGGTTAAGAAGATATACAATGCGAAAGTGAAAGGATGTAGGTACCGTGGGAGACCGAGACTAACCTACCTACACCAGATCGGTCATGTACTGAAGGAAGGTGGAGTCAAGTGTCTCCGAAACCGACGAGCGTGTATGAAGAGAATTATGAATGTTGAGGAAGCGAGTGAAGTATGCAAAGATAGAGTTCTCTGGCACTCTGTTCTCTCTGCCTACCCTGCAAGGGACATGGCGTGATGGTATGTATGTATGTACTGGTATTAAGAACACAATATGTTGACAATCCTTTCTTTGCCAAAGGAATCGTAACAAGCGGTCTAAGGGAACATTGCGAGACTCTTACATCGAGTCTAAATCTTGCATTTGGGCAAAACTAGGTGACAAACCATCCAATCACCATCATCATCATCACAGCTTATAAATATCCCACTGTTGGGCTCGGGCCTCTTCCGTAATGGGAGGGCAATTAACCTACTATACGGAACTGGTCAGACATGTTAATATAGGGTTTTGTTTCGAGTTTTCCTTCTCTCGCATAGATGTTATATGCGTTTTATATCCCTTAGTCGTTCCGTACGATCACCCACGGGTAAGATATGGGGTGGTGACTTGTATTTTTACTCCGTCACCACACGGAAAAATACGCGGATCTTATTGGTAGTCGTTAGTAGTGAGGCCTATAATTTATTGTTGACGACAAGATAGTTTTATCTAAATTTTTAATTAGATAGTTTATATATTTTCCAAAGTAAACATTAACATAATCAAAGCATTAACAATCGATTCAGATCGAAGTAAAATCCATTCGATTCGTAATTTACTATTAAAAAAATTCAGCCATTATAAAAAAAATGTAATTTATTCCATAAAAACTAGCCATTAATACGTACCATGTAGCCAAGTGTTTTATTATATTTTCAAAAATACCAGACGTTAAATGCTTCAATCGGAATTTTAATGGCAAGTGTGATTTTGAACTATTCTTATTCTAATCTTGTATACGTATTACTTGTTTTTACCTGCGACTTCTTTCGCGTATGAATCATATGTTTCAGAGGCAAATAGATAAAGCTGTAAAGGATGTTCAAGATTAACCACTGGTGTCAAGGTATCAATACTGGTGGACTCGGTGGTCAACTTAAATAGTGATGGGGAGGTTACGACTGATTATGTGGCCGCACGGTCCCCGTCCGTCGATCGTCGCCACAGGCGGGTCTGCACAGACCAAAATCTGTAAAAAATGAGTATTCAAGTACCTATTATCATTCTCCTACTGTTATCCCAATTACTTGGAGTCGATACAATATGTACTCTTCTTTCATAGTACATACTGTAAAAGTTATTGGCAATAGTTTTATGACCGGCCGCCTGCCAGATGTCAACCCACCTTGGGAATGTAATTGATGACCAAACAGCATCAAATGGAGTTTGGCCTATGTCGTTATAAGGTTCTTAGTCATCTTTTACGACATCCACGAGGAAAGTAAGGGTTGATGGTATTCGTAGCCACTAACCACACAGCAGTTCAAGTTTACCTATATTCATTCTAAATCTATATCGCCTTTTATATTCTGTATCTTAGTATAAAGAGAATATAAAAGGCACATACATCGATGCTTATTGGTACAAATTTTTACTTCGGTAAAAATACAGAAAAACTGCTAACACAATATTTAATCACCTATTTTGCTCATTTAGAAGATGAAAATATTACTGAAGATTATTTATACATAATTTAAAAATGATGGATAAAAGATCCCAATAAAAAATTTGCCATAAAGTTTCAACCCCTTTACTTACACTACTATTAACATTTCATGTTTCTAGTTTTAGTAGTTTCGACTTGGCTTTGATGAGTCAGTCAACTAGTTTCATTATACATATAGATTAATGAAAGCAAACATAAGAGGAAATCTTTGAAATACTTTAATATTACTATTTTTATTGTTACTTCTTTGTATTATTATATGTAAATAATAAGCCGTTTGTTGACGAAGTAATAATAAGTTATAACTAAGTATCTTGCCCATGGGTGTAGTAGGTAATAGATGACTAAGCGGGTTGTTTCACCCACTACACCTATTGTGGAGAAGTCTCTAACTCAGAAGTGGAACATTAATGAGCTTACATTATAATTTGTGACATTTTTATTTTTCTTCCAGGATCAGGTTAATCATCATCATCATTATTTCAGCTTATTGCCGTCCACTGCTGGACGTAAGCCTCCTCCTCATGTTACGCCACAGAGTGTGGTCCTGTGCCGCTTGCATCCAATAACGCCCAGCAACCTTCACCAGATCGTCTGTCCACCTAGTGCAGGGGCGTCCTACACTACGTTCTCCGGTACGTGGTGGCTACTATAGAACTTTTCTTCCCCAGCAGTTGTCAGTTTTTCGATATCCATTCTTCTACGGATTTCCGTATTACGGATTCTATCACGCTGAGAAATCCCGAGCATAGCACGCTGAGCGACTTTGAACTTGATTATGAGGGCTACATTAAGTGACAATGTTTCCGTGGCGTAAGTCATCACTGGTAACACACACTTATCGTAGACCTATGTTCTCACCCTGTGTGAAACTGAGGTATGTTGGATGAGAAGATCCTCTTAAGTTTACCGAAGATCAGAAGATGTAATTCATTACTGACCTTTAGGAGATTTAAAAGTTAATTGAGACAGCATTAGAGAAGCCGTTGTTAAACTTATGTATCTTATTACTAAGCCTATTGCCAAGCGTGATTATTGAGGCCTTAGCCCAGATATCATGGGGAGGTCTACTTATATATGCAATGCAGGACATTAATAGACTGATAAGATACCTAGATATATTCCTATGTCGCAACGAAATAAGAATACAATTATGGCTACCCCTTATTTAACTATAGGAGTCATAAAAAAATACATTATTTATGTGGCAACGAGATAAGAATACAATTGTTGTTATCTTTTATTTAACCGTAAAATTCGGTTGAGAGTCTCATTAAGAAAGTGGGTAGCAATCGACAATCCACTCATGAAGTGCAGCATTGTGGCATTATTCCACATAAAAATAGAGGTGAAAAATATTAACGACCCCATCATTCTATGAGCTCATCTTGTAGCAGGGAACTGTTGAATTCAAGTGACATAGGATTATTCTGAATGGCATGCTCATAAAAAGGTCATTACCAACGGTAGACGTCTATGTTGACAAATATATAGAAATGGATAGATCGATTGTTAAAAAATGTGATTATTCGCCTTATACGAAATATTTAGGATAACAAGAGGTTCTTAATATATGTATATATTTACAAGTGCCACAGGATTTTTAGTGGCTGATTAATTAATATGATCCTATATAATCGTAAAATATAGTACTCTACAAAAAAGTTCCTTCATAAGCCCAACAAAATATGTTGTATTATCATTATCATCATCTCAGCTCATATATGTCCCACTGTTGGGCTCGAGCCTCATCCGTAATGGGAGGGAAATTAACCTACTATACCGCGCTGGTCAGACGTGTTGGTATAGGGTTTTGTTTCGATTTACTTGCATAGATGTTATATGCGTTTTATATCCCTTAGTTGTCTCGTACGATCACCCAGTGATAAGGGGTGGTGAATTGTATTCTTACTCCGTCACCACACGGTTAGGATAGATATGATCCTATATAATCTTAAAATATTGTTCCTCTACAGAAAAGTTACTTCATAAGCCTAACAAAATATGTCGTATATGTAGGTATCTGTAATTAGTTTGAAACTATACTAGATCTAGCTAATTGAGGTACATAATTTCCAAGATGTTATTAAATACATTTCAATGAAGTAACAAGATACGCCAGATGTTAATCTCTTTACATTGTTAAATTGTATACATTAAAACGATACGAAGAAAATATTAAATTAAATATTTTATTTACTTGTTATGATTCTTTAGATCACAAGAAAGTGAGTTTTAGTGGGCATGTGAAAATGTCTCTTAACTTTTATTTAATGTTTTATATGAAATAACTAGCGTCTGCCTACGGCTTCACCCGCATAAAAGGTTACTTTCCTAAAGATTTTCATCCCCTATTTTTATTTTACCCCTTAAGGTAAATTTTTTACAAATTTTAATGTCATATTTATTTATATCTAATCAATAGCTTAAAAATAAGTTTCAAGTTTCTGGCTTTAACAATGACGATACTTCCTTACAACTTTTCATCCCCCTTTACAATCCTTTTTTTGCATTAAAAAGTAGCCTATGTCCTTTATTAGGCTTTAGACTATCTGTGTACCAAATTTCATGTAGATCAGTTCGGTAGTTTTGGCGTGAAAGAGCGACAGACAGACAGACAGAGTTACTTTCGTATTTATAATATTAGTAAGGATTTTACTAGCATTTTATGTAATGTAATGTACTACGAATATTAGCATCCCTAACTTTACTCATGGATGTTGTAAAACATGATTAGGAGCCTTATAATAACCTGGGCTAACTCCATTTGATGCCGCTTGGTCGACAATTACATTTCCAAGACGGTTTGACGTCTGGTAGGTAGCCGGTCATGAAACTATTACCAATAACTTTTACAATATGTACTATAAAAAAAGAGTACATATTGTATCGACCCCAAGTAACTGGGTTAAGAGTAGCAGAATGATGATTTTATATTATGTAATACTTTGCGGTGGGCTATGGTCTGGTTACACCCCGCTAAATACGTACGGGGCGAAAGATGAAGCGGCGCACGACCCCATAGACCCGCCGCAATGTAACACCAACTCCACGCCGTCATAGTGGGCCACCGGACCCGGTGTTTTTCTTCCGTGGCCATATAATGTATTACTGAGACAATGTTAAAGTTTAGTTAATATGATATAGCAGTGGTTTAAATATATTTTCATGATAAAGTAATAATAGAAATACAAATCCCTATAAACGTGGTCTTTAAATGTCGGCCTAATAAAAAGGCTGAAAGTTGCTCAGCGTGCTATAAAGAAGGCTATGCTCGGTATTTCTCTACGTGATAAAATCCGGAATACGGAAATCCGTAGAAGACCGGATGTAACCGACATACCCCGAAAAATTAGCACGTTGAAGTGGCAATGGGCAGGCCACATCGCTCGATAAACCGACAACCGTTGGGGAAGAAAGGTTCTCGAGTGGCGACCACGAATCGGACGACGCAGCATAGGACGGCGCCCCACTCGGTGGATTGATGATCTCATCAAGGACGCAGGAAACCGTTGGATGCAAGTGGCACAGGGCCGTTGCAAATGGTATTCTCGTGGAAAGGACTATGTCCAGTGGACGTTTACGGGCTGATGGATGGATGGAAATCCCAATATTCTATTCTACAAAAAAAAAATAGTTTAGTGACTGTCAGAGGCAATAAAAGGTACTTTTATTTATTTTATTGGTATTTATTTTGACTCTTTTCGTAACGACGACGTAAGAGAGCGAGTAGGTATGAAAGAGAGGATTGGTGTAAAGATGCGAAAGGGAATGCTCCGATGGTTCGGACATGTGGAAAGAATGCCGAACGAACGTCTGGTTAAGAAGATATACAATGCGAAAGTGGAAGGATGTAGGTACCGAGGGCGACCGAGACTAACCTACCTAGACCAGATCGGTCATGTACTGAAGGAAGGTGGAGTCAAGAGTCTCCGAAACCGGCGAGCGTGTATGAAGAGAATTATGAATGTTGAAGAAGGGAGTGAAGTATGCAGAGATAGAGTTCTCTGGCACTCTGTTCTCTCTGCCTACCCTGCAAGGGATATGGCGTGACGATATGTATGTATGTATGTATTTTGACTTCACAGATATTGGAGTGGATTAAGAAACGTCATTTTACGCTAAGTAAAGTAGGTTCAAACAGTCCATAAATGATTGTTCTGAGTTTGGACATAAATTATTTATGTCATTTTATTATTTTTTGTGAAATTTCTAAACATCTTTATTAACTCCTTTAATAGTGGTAGAATCACACTGTTGACAGTTTTCTGTCTACAGCCGTCAGGTCAGGTCCGTCCGGGGTAGTACCACACTCTCGCAAAAGATTGACGTCTGAGCAGTGGCAATATGCTGCTGCGCTTCATTCGATGAACGAGAGAGCCAGCAGTCCAACTCGCTTCATATTTGTTCAAATTAATAAGGGGTAAGATATATAATGCTGATATTTTACAGCGGGTGGGTCTATATGTACCTGATAGGTATGTGTGGCGAAGACGACGACCACGCCTGCTAGCAGTGCCTCGCGCCCGTACAAATCTACTGCTTGAGGCACCACTCTCGCGTGCACTTCGAACTATAAATAGTGTTTCTGAAGAAATAGACATATTTTGTTGTTCTCTGAATGAATTTACAAAAACCGCTTTACATATCATATGTTACACAAATAATTAAAGTTTATTTGAGAAAAGATTTATAATATGTTATAATTATAACTTATTTTTTGTTACCACGCTATTGCATTAGGCAAATCCTGTAATGATAGTTGTGTGTATGATAAATAAATAAATAAATAATAAATAAACTTTTTGGGTGGGTTTGGCATTTTCATTGGTAGGCAGTGGCATAGCTGTACCTCTGGTATTACAAAGGTCCATGGGCGATAATAACACTTACCATCAGATGTACTTGCTCATTTGCCACCATAAGCTTCATCTGACTCTGTCTCGTTAACTATACATTCCCAAGAAAGAATGATGTTTAGTAGGTGGTCATTCAGATGATGGAAGTTTATCGTGTTGACCATAAGTAATTGGGATGAGAGCAGAATGATGATGATGAAACAACCAGCTTCTTTTTTTTTTAAAGTTAAGTATTTTTTTTTAATTTACTTCTTAATTCTGCTACGCTGTGTGGTGGCGGCTTCAAATACTACCAACCCTTACTTTGCTCGTGGATGTCGTAAAAGACGATTAAGAGCCGTATAACGACCTGAGCCAACTCCATCTGATGCCATTTGGTCAACAATTACATTCCCAAGGAGGGTTGTCGTCTGGCAGTCGGCCGGTCATAAAACTTTTGCCAATAACTTTTACAATATGTACTATGAAAGAAGATTATGTATTGTATCGACCCTAAGTAACTGGGATAAGAGTAGGAGAATGATGATCTTCTTAATATTGCTGTGTGGGAGTTGCGACGAATACTACCAACCCTTACGGTCATAAAACTATTGCCAGTAACTTTTGCAATATGTAAAATGGAAGTAGAGTAGGTACATATTGCGTCGAACCCAAGTAATTGGGATAAGAGCAGGTGACTGATGAATGATGAATTATCTTCTTAATTATATAGCAAAGAAACGATAGATTATTAAAAAAAAATTAAGTAATGAGCTGTACGCATTATCACTGTCTAGACAAAGAATCTTTATCTCCGCCAGCAGTTCTCGTTTCTCGAAACTAATCATCTCACACATAGACGATGTCGTCTATAATACAAATAGCGCGGTGCACGTACTGAATTTCTGAGAAAGCTTGTCTAAAAAAACGATCCTAGATGTTCGTGGACGCGTGGCGCATGCGTACCGCAGTGGTATTAACATACAATGGCTTGGAAGTCGTGTTGGATCGCATCAATAGGGTTGATACTTTAAATGTGAACTATTTTTTTCTATCTATCTGATGATGGAGTAAGAAAGAAGTGCTGTGTGATAGCGTCTACGAATACTACCAACCCTTACTTTGCTCGTGGGTTTTGTAAAAGCCGACTAAGAGCCTTATAATGACTTGGGCTAACTCCATCTGATGCCGTTTGGTCAACAACTACAGTCCCAAGGAGGTTCCTTATATTCTCAGTAGCGGTCTCATTCCGATGCGGTGGTAGTTTATTAGATTAATTTAAAATGTAAAAATTGACAATATGTAAGTGCCCTCGTAGGGTTTATGCATAATAAATGAATTTGAATTTGAATTCGGTCTTTCTTTTCCCATTGATGATCGTAAAGATGACTGAATGATAAAATCTAATAAAATCTTTAAGAAGGAAAACTCTTAAGAAACTCTATGCCTTTATATCAAAGTGGTATAATAGATTAATTTCTCTTTTACTGTTAAGGCAGGTTGAGCCCAGCGGTGGGATGTATACGAAATGAGACGATGACAATAATCTATTTTGTAACTTCCACCACAAAAATAAGAACATCTATATCTGTAGAAACATATATAACTGGGCCTTTGTAGTATCGAAAAGAATGATTTACCTACTATTTTTTTTATAGTGAACATTTCTTTAAACGTGCTAATATCTGGATAACCGAGCTTTTTTTTTGGCGCTTAGTTGTGGAGTGGTCACAGGCCGCTAAATCCGTCCGGGGCGACAGAAGAAGCGGCGCGCGCCCTCATAGACCCGCGCTATGGATAACTGAGTTTAGCTCGATGTTTTCTTATTAGAGTTTTATGGTAAATATAATTAGATATTAAAAAAATAATTGACTATATAATAAAAATGAAATTATAAAAATTATATTTATATTATATTGTCGTTTGGCTGAAAACACTGACAAAACGATATTTTATATAAATGAAATCTAAACATACATACATACATATCATCACGACATATCCCTTGCAAGGTAGGCAGAGAGAACAGAGTGACAGAGAACTCTATCTTTGCATACTTCACTCGCTTCCTCAACATTCATAATTCTCTTCATACACGCTCGCCGGTTTCGGAGACTCTTGACTCCACCTTCCTTCAGTACATGACCGATCTGGTCTAGGTAGGTTAGTATTGGTCTCCCCCGGTACCGACTTCAAACCTGTCAATAGATAGCATATATAAATGATAGTATTTTAAGTTATTTTGTACTTTTAATTTTTTGAAGTCGGTTTTTTAAACGTAGTTTTTTTTTTTAATTTTTTACTTTTTAGTGTTACAGACATACATACGTTGTTCTATTAGTAACGGGGCTTAAGTTACTCGTTCATTTGTCGCACACATACTTCATTAATTTTAGACTTGTATGGTTTTCTCATGGGTGCCATTGTCAGAACTAAAATGAACAACACCCAAATTAAAATGGGACCAAACGGGAAGCACCAGCTTTCAAATAAAAAAGAATCATTAAAATCGCTTCGGTCAGTCGAAAGTTATGAGGTAACAAACAGAAAAAAAATACAGACGAATTGAGAACCTCCTCCTTTTTTGAAGTCGGTTAAAAACGTAATATGTCGTCTTTTCTTTATAATTTAAACAATTGCGTCAAAGAAATAATACTTGTAGCGCGGGCAAACATAATTATACTGATACAGATGTTACACATGTTTTGTGCGACAGAGACAATGCTCTACAAAGCTGAAATAAATCGTTTGCCTCTTAGCATTGACGTGCAATATTTACTGTGTACTGTAACTCTATATGAAATCCTATGTCAATTCGATTGACAAGTATATATGTATAGTAAGTTATTTTCCCTTAAGCGGAGAGTATAAAGGGTCACCGAAGACAAGGACCGGGTAGCGGTGGCCCGCTCGCACGGTGTTGAGAGGCACATTGTAAGGCGGGTCTATGAGGTGGCGCGCCGTTTCCTCTGTCGCCCCGGATGGATCAAACCGGGTGTGACCACACCATAGCTTGCTGCCAAGAAAACGGAGGAGGCTCTATTGTAGTACATGGTTAAAGTCCCCATGTTCTTAAGAAGATAAATGGCAGAATCTACTTGAATTTTTTTAGACAACTCTCGGTGTTAAGTAAATTATCCTTGTATTGCGGTGGAGTCGATAAACATAATCAACAAACAAAAATTACACCATACGCAGGATAATTTCTGGATCGTACAAAGTATTGTCCAACATTGGAATTGAATCCGCGTTGCTAGCATAGCAGTTCGGTATTTTAATCACTATGCTATATGTGCAGTCAAGTCAGCAGTATGCCGGCGGGGTATGATAGTAAAACTATTTTTCTATTGTAAAGGCTACTAAATAGCTGTATGGTAGCGGTTTCGAATACTACCAACCGTAAGGGTTGGTAGTATTCGAAACCGCACGCATTTGCACGTGAATGTCGTAAAAGACGACTAAGAGCCTTATAACGACCTGGGGCAACTCCATCAGATGCCGTTTCGTCAACAATTACATTCCCAATGAGGGTTGACATCTGGCAGGCGGCCGGTAATAAAACTATTGCTAATAACTTCTACAATATGTACTACGAAAGAAGAGTATATATTGTATCGACCCCAAGTAATTGAGATATAAGTAGGAGAATGATGAAATTCTAGTTTTGCTGGCGTATTATGGTTTGATGCAGTCCACTTCGAACTCTGTAAAGACATTCGTATTATCAGAAGTATAGAATAAAGTTTAATAGTCTTTGATGTAACTCTCAACTTTTAAGTGAACGTCTATTATCCTGTATAATTAATTTTGTTAGCTATTTTGGACAGCCCTATGACTAACAATCCAGCACTGTCAATCTTAAGTACGCCTACTGTCTTTGAATTCAATTGTTCATTGACTAAAATGTCTTCATCGTGATGTGTGTTGTTGATTGTCTAACTGGCAAATTGGTTCTTTGGCACCATGTGAAAGTCAACGGTAGCTGGTTGCTAAGTTTGTTTATATTCTATTTATACTGAGTCAGGTAGAGTCTGAAAAGAGTGATAGGTACAAAATAATAAGAGCCAAGCTTCTTTAAAATTAATACTGACTTTAAAATAAAATAATATGAATAAAAAATTAAAATAAAAGGCGACCTACTAATTGTTTTGATGTTAGTGCTAAATAGTATTTTCAGGTTCAATTAGTTTTAAAACCGATGCAGAAAGTAAAATCCATGGGTATTTCAATCTGCAGATAAGAACAAAGAAAAGTGACCTTTTTCTAAAATTTTGCTTATTGCGTATCTTAATTAAGATTACTAGTGAATCAGTATTTTTATTATTAAATTTTTTATTTGTTAAGTAATAATTTTAACTAGTTCATATAAATTAAATTATTTATTAAATATAGCACTATGAGTAGATAGACTAAAAATGCACATGGCATGAGGAAGAATAGAAGTAGGGAATCAAAATAAAAAAATAAAGAACATATTTCGAAAAAATGGAAATGAAAAGCTGTATCCCATTGCCAATGGTTTAAATTTCACTGTTTCAATCAATTCGCGTAAACACCATATATGTGCTATCGATGCGTTACGTGAGGCAGCAACTTAGGTATGAGATACTACCAACATGCAAGTGATGTAAATAATTGTGACGGTTTGATGCAATTGTTAAAACTAGACATAGGCTCCAGATTCATGGTAAAATGCAATATCTCTGTCATTATTGGCTTGGCAAGCGGGTAATGGGGATAATATCCTTGCCAATGATCAGTTTTATATTGCACTGAGTTGTGTAAAGACTCTAAGGGGACAGCTTTTTGCGACTTAAGGTCTAATAAACTACTCAAAAGACCAGGAGAAAGCGTAAGCCAAAGAATAAGACGGTTCTAAATAGGTACGTATTTAAATTAAAAAAATTTGATACAATTATCCAATACGGCTGTACAGCGTTTAGGAAACTTAAGAGAATCTTCTCACCCAACATATCTCAGTGTCTGAAGGCACAAGTCTATGACCAGTCATGTTTTATGACATGAAAATATGGGCCCCAAATATGGGTCTCGTAACAAAAGTCAAAGCCGGTCAGCGTACTATGGAGCGGGGTATGCTCGCTCGTTTCTGTAGGAGATAGGATTGATTTGATCAGATGATGATACATATGTATATATATTTACAACAGTTCGACTTTGAGAAAGGCGAATTGAAAAAGGTTCATCTTTCCAGCTTGGTATGCTATTTTCTACCTACGTAACAATGATAATATATCGGCAACAAAAAGAATTACCTAACTCCTAATCGTTTTAGAGTAGTACCTTCAATTATTAGCTTACGTGATTAATTTGAAAGAGCACAGTTAAAGGTCTATGCGTGCATATGATATTGAAAGAATTGTCCTCCAATTCCTAACTGCTAAGGACATGTATCTTCCATCACTAGCTCACCTAAATGAAATGTTCACTGCCAGATGCAAATATTTGAATAGCTTTGAAAAATACATGAGGCACGTAATATGTGCCTATAAAATTTAATGGTAGCCCTCGATTTCCAAGAATTCCCATCATCACATCATGATTTGGTGACAATGGAACCACCTCGGCGGTTAACTTGAAAGAATACAGCTAAAGATATATGCGTGCGTATGATATTGAAAGAATTATCCTCCAACTCTTAACCGTTCAGGTGATGTACCTTCCATCACCAGCTCACCTAAATGAAATGTTCACTGCCAGATGCAAATATTTGAATAGCTTTGGAAAATATATGAGACTCGTAATTTGTGCCTATAAAATTTGAAGGTTGCCCTCGATCTCCATGAATTCCCGTCATCAGATCATGATTTCATGACAATAGGACCACTTCGGGAGTTAACTTGAAAGAATACAGCTAAACGTATATGCGTGCGTATGATATTAAAAGAATTATCCTCCAACTCCTAACCGCTAAGGAGATGTACCTTCCATCACCAGCTCACTTAAATGAAATGTTCACTGCCAGATGCAAATATTTGAATAGTTTTGATAACTACATGAGACACGTAATATGTGCCTATAAAATTTAAGGATTGCCCTCGATTTCCAAGAATTCCCATCATCAGATCATGATTTGGTGACAATGGGACCACCTCGGGAGTTAACTAGAAAGAATACAGCTAAAAGTCTATGCGTGCGTATGATATTAAAAGAATTATCCTCCAACTCCTAACCGTTCAGGAGATGTACCTTCCATCACCAGCTTACCTAAATGAAATGTTAACTGCCAAATGCAAATATTTGAATAGCTTTGAAAAATACATGAGGCACTTAATATGTGCATATAAAATTTAAGGGTTGCCCTCGATTTCCAAGAATTCCCATCATCAGATCATGATTTGGTGACAATGGGACCACCACGGGAGTTAACTTGAAAGAATACTGTTAAAAGTCTATGCAGACGTATGATATTGAAAGAATTATCCTTTAACTCCTAACTATTAAGGAGATGTACCTTCCATCATCAGCTCACCTAAATGAGTTTATCACTGCCAGATGCAGATATTTAAAGAGCTTATGAAAATATATGAGACACGTAATATGTGCCTATAAAATTTGAGGGTTACCCTCGATTTCCTCGACTTCCCATAATCAGATCATGACTTGGTGACAATGGGACCACCTCTGGAATATACCCTTTAGAAAGAAAAAAGAATTTTGAAAATCGGCCCACAATTGACAAAAATATCGCTGAACATACATAAAAAAAAAAATACATACAATGAAGCATAGAACCTCCTCCTTTTTTGAAGTCGGTTAAAAATCAGATGTGACATCTGTCGCTCTTTCACGCCAAAACCACTGAACCGATCTAAATGAAATTTGGTACACAGACAGTCTAGGACCTGGCTACTTTTTAATGCAAAAAAGGGTTGTAAAGGGGGACGAAAAGTTGTAAGGAATTATCGTTATTTTTAAAGCCAGAAGCTTGAAACTTATTTTTAGGCCATGGGTTAGATATAAATAAATATAACCTTAAGGGATAAAATAAAAATAGGGGATGAAAGTGTTTAGGAAAGTAACCTTTTACGCGGGTGACGCCGCGGGCAGAAGCTAGTTTTATATATGAGTAAATATTCAACGATATCGCCAGAATATTATGGTGTTGGTAACGTTTTATTATTTCAGAATAGAACTTTCAATATTTATGGCGATGTTCATGGCGATGGATAATTTTATAGTATAACAGACTTTTGTGGTAAAACAACTGATGGGCTTTTCATATTTTATAGCCGTTTCGCGGTTTGGTTCATATAATAAGTGACAGTTATGGAACTAGCTTCTAGCTTTTATAGGCATTATAGTTACCACTTAAAATGTCTATATGTTGCTTTGATATTATTTGAAAATGCTTTAAGCACCATAATCCATCAAGTCATCAAATTTATTACATAGTTGTAATATTTCTCTGCCCAAAATGGGGTAATACTTTATAGGAGATTACTTTATATGGAATGAAATTTATTAGAATTAAGTCTGCCCAAAATAAGATATGGAATTTTCATATTATAAAATGAAATTTATAAAAATATATAAATGCGTGCGTACAAAGTACACATATAAAAAGTGAAACTTTAGAAAACTAATTTTTAAATCTCGTTTACATACATCAACCAATAGCGCGTATCTCTTTCTCTCTCGTGCCGTGTTTCTTGTTTCGCGTTTCATCTGTAAAAAAAAATCCCTCATGCGCGTGTTAGATTAATAATAGAAGAAATGTATAGGTATATAACATTTAAAAAATGTAATAAGATTCTATTTTACGTCGATTTAAAAAATAATGATGAATTACGATATGATTTGTGTTATTAGGGTGAAAAGTGGATTAAAATGAAATAATAGTCGCTGATTTGATATCAAGTTGTGGGTTGTCGTTGTTTGTGCAGTTTGTGGGTATTTAAGGAGCGATAGCGCGGTAAAACGGTCACGGGTTGAGAGCCCTCAGCGCTCACCCACAGTCCGGGTAAAGTTGTCATAGCCATCTGAGGCTAACAACTAAGACACACAAACAAAAAAAAAAAAAAGTGAAACGGTCAGTTGCTGTTGGCTTTCGTACTGTTAACATCTAAGGTTGTATTTTTGTATCATTATGTAGTTGTGCATTTAATGGTAATACTTTTGCTTAGTTTCATTGAATAGTATTATGATAAATTGCTATGTAAATTAAATGTATTGTAATAAGGTTGTTTGCTTTACTACCTTATTTATCCGATATGATAATAACCTGATACCTATTACAGGTAATATTGAGTATTAATAATACATATATCTAAATATAATACCTATATATATATATATATATATATATATATATACATATATATATATATATATATATATATATATATATATATATATATATATATATATATATATATATACAAAAATATAATATATACACAATTAATTTAACACGCGCAAAGAAGTTTCACTTAAAAATAAATATGGTGCGTAACGAAAAAATGTGAGTTACAAATTAATAAAGATGGCATATATACAATAATATAAATAGATGGATGGATACAATAATATAAAATTTCTCCCATACGTCGATAAAAAGTTTCAGTTCAATAAGTTTATCCGCAATGGGATAATATTCTATATAGAATTTTCAATAAATGGAGTGAAATTTTAGAATTAAATCTACCCAAAATAGGATGAAACTGTAGATTGGGGGACGAGTTGGTGATCACAGTTGCTCTTGTAAGTTTCTCAGATAAGCCATTACCCTTCTCTCAGTAATTTTCAGTCCATTTTTACGATCCCCATGAGAAAATAAAATTTTCTTGTTTTTTTTTTAAACATAATAATATCAACATTTTTTAAATTTTATACAAAGTCTTGTTGTATTGTGTTGTTTTATATGTGTAAGTGGCATATTAAATACCATTAATCCAGTAAAATTCTAAACAAATTACTATCGACAAATTCCAAAGAAAATCAATGAAATCTACAGAACATATGAACCAATTTTCATGCTGAATAACACGCAAACACAACATTTCATTATGATACTCGACCAACCGTTTTCCATGTAATGATTAATTAAAAATACAATTCTTCATCCTCTTTCTTGCCCGTGGTTCTCATAAAAGATGACAAAAGATATAATATGCATACAAAACCTATGCAAGAGAAGGAAAACTCGAAATAAAACCCTATACCAACCCGATTGAACAGCGTGGTATAGTAGGTCAACTGCCCACATATTATCCATAATATGCATAACATGCGGGACATGAGCCTCCTGGAGGGGGTTCATGTCCCGGACATATATGAGTTGAGGTGATGATGATGATAACTTGACTAACGAGTTAATACTGAAAAATATAATGTATCACTACCATTTACTTCACTATGGGAATCTACACAACAGGCTATGGGATCGGTAAATTGCGCTGCAGGGTTGTATTGCGAAGGCCACCGAAGACAAAGATCGGGTACCGGTGGTCCGCTCGCACGGCGAAGAGAGGTGTTTGCAGGGTGGGTCCATGGGGTTGCGCGCCGCCTCTTCTGTCACCCCGGACCGATTTGCCGGAGCGCGACCATATCCATAGTCCCACCTTGCGAAAAAAAAAAAAAAAAAAAAAAAAAAGAAAAGGGTTGTATTGCGAAACTTCTAATACTATTTATAACAGCCAATTAGCGAAGGTAACGATTATGGTATCCTTCCATTAGACTCCTCTAACACATATTATCATCACTTATCTCAATTACTTGAGATCTACGGAATATATTCACACATATAGCAAATAATTGTGGCAGTGATTTTATAACTGCCAACTGTTTGACGTCAATCCTCTTTGGGAACGTAATTGATGGTCAGACAGCATCATGAAGTAAACTTCTGTCTATATTAAGCTCTTAATCATCTTTAAAGACACGAGCAATATAACGGTTTGTAACGGCCAACACACATCACCTTCGAGGAGATGTATATCCAAAAATAAACGTATTGATGGGTTGATAAATAAATAAAAGATATCTTAACTTTATCTTTTGGCGTATAAAAGTAAGAGAGTCCAAAGGAAAAAATAATTACAAATGATGACAGATAAAGCCGTCGGTATTAATTCAATCTTCCGTCCAACCCAGGTCACATTACATTCATTAACAGAAATAAAGTTTCATTCGAACGGATCACATTATGACTAAAATAAAGCTGTATTTACACAAGTCGGTGTTTCACGTGATGTCTGACATCCGTTATAATTAAAAAGCCAAATTTCATCCTCATTAATCAAACAACAATTAGTTATGTTACATAGATTAATATGTAGAATGGTTATTTCTAGAAAATTTTGCGAGTTTAGTAAAATGTAGTTTGACATATAATTTTTCTTTAGACTTTTTGGAGTTTACTCCTTAAGAATCGATTTTCATATAAGGTGCCCGGTATGAGAAAAATTTGATGAGTAAAATGAAGTGATCGAATGACCTCGTTACGTTTTTGGTGCGCAACCTATTCTGCACACCTTTCACTTTCTGACGTGAGATAATACTTCACTGAACAGTTTTAATAAATTTAAATAAAAATATAATCTGTAGATATTATTTTTAGTCAAATGAGCTTTTTTTGCGCCTGTTTTGATAATCGTACTTAAGGAGTAAATTTCAGTCGTGCGTCGGAGCTGACACACACACACTTTTTATATTTTATCTATGCGGTGATGAATAAATTGATAACTGCGAGGGATTTGATCCAGCCATGTTTATATTGTATTTAAATTTATAAATCAGGTTTCCAAGAACATCGCACTAGAGCTAATTTTTTCTAGACATGTTGTAGGTACTATTTCTAATAAAAAAGGCAGTAAAGAAATAATAATAATAGACAAACTAGCTGAGTTTCTTGCCGAATCTTCTCAGTAGCAGTTACGTCTCGATCCGGTGTGCAATCAATGCAATCCCAAGATTTATACGTAACAAATGAATTTGTATTACAATGGTAATTAGCCATCTTTCTCCATTATATAATTCATTATTGATTTATTTAATGCTTATGTATATTAGTAGCCATTTAAATGAAAACCCTTTCATATAACATAAGCATAAAGCTTCGCTTATAAACATTTCCATATTTAGTTTAAACGGATGATAAATTTACAGTGTTGTGTCGCTAAATGGATGATCGTTAACATCAAATTCTAGTGAGTCACTAACATTAGGTTATTCTCAGTCTTCTATAAAATTTTATTAATAATTAACTTTATTATTACCAGCATCTGAGCCTATGTACGTTCTAACGCTTGGCTCGAGCCTCTCTACACTAAGAGGGAAATTGACCTACCACATCAGGCTGGCCAAACGTGTTGGTATAATAGAGTTTTATGTAAAATTTTCTTTTTTTGCATATATTTTGAAGGCATGCCCACAAGAGTAAGACAAGAGGGTAGTGAATTGTATACTTATTCCGGTGAATTGGGATGACCGCACGGATTGATAAACTTTATGGTTATATGGATATAAACTTACTTTAAATTTAACGTTAAGCGGCCTAATTAGGTTTTGTTTACATTTGTAAAATAATTAAATCTTTAGTTATAAAGTTTATAAGCTTTAGTTTAAACGACTATAGGAACAAAATAAATATAATAACTACGAGTACGTCGTTGTTTCTATAATATAACTTCGATAACGCAGTAATAACACAACGGTATTTTAATGTTGCTTTTTACAATGTTAATATCAGGATATTTTCAAAAACGTTTAAATAAGCAGCTTAAATACAAAATTACAACGTTTTAAAAATTTTCATTATCAAATAATTTATCGCACTTCTAGTATGTATTGTCAAAATAAAATTATTAGGTAAAAATCAATCAAATGTCCTATCTGTAACATTTAAAGTACTTGTTCTAAATGTGGACAGAAAGAAAGTGACAAGAATATCACTGCCACTTCGTCTATTTAATTAAGGGCTAAAACATTTGACGTGGATATTTTGAGTTTCACTCGTGTTCTAAGAGTTTGTGAACATTATATGCAAGAATTTATGTAAAACAAAGTTGTATTTAATCTTTCATAGTCTATTTTAACAAAAATATTAGGCCCTTACATATGAAATTGCCGTTTTGTACGGGAGGAATATAAAGTAATTTTTTTTTTGTAAATCAAAGTAGTTAGTTCATTGATCTGCATATCTTTTAATTATTGTTAAAAGATATGATTGTTAAATATGAATATACTCGTAAATGCATATCAACTTGTTCTCTCCACTCCTATGAGTACGCACCTTTACCTGCGATTGTGCAGAAATAATTAAAACATATTTAATTAAAAGTAAAGTAAATAAAGTAAAGCGAATGACCTCTCTGCACTGTATTGTGTTTTTTTTTTATTTTTTTATTAAATTGAAATGATTGATTAAAAAGATATGCCGCAGAACACCGCATTAATCAGACATAGGGAATTTCATATCTTATATTGATGTACTTGGAAAATTAATTATTATCCATTTGCCTTATGATTGAAGGTTTTAACATTAACTGAGTTCTGAATTATCTGTTCGAGTTTTTGTATAATATCTGGATGACAGAGCTGTGCTCGGTATTTTCTTTTTAATGTGTTCTGTAAGATATATTTAAATTTAATTTAATTACAATCAAAACCGTTTACTACGACATCGTTTAGAACAACATACCGGTTATAATAACCCAGAACAAAGGTCCCGGCTGAATGCTATATGACCGCCTTATCAAAAATATTGTTTTTTACGACATTGCTAATAACGACATACCTCATTAAACGACCACATTTAACTAATATTTCGGAGAATTAGTACTGTTAGAACGACCGGCTAAGCTGTATTGTAAAAAATTTGAATAGGTATCCACATCTGTCTTCAATGGCTATTAAAATCAGGAAAGAAAACAATAGGATTTAGTTTAGTGTAGGGTCTTTTCTAATTCTTAGAAACAAAACACGTGCATGCAGTAGAGTCAAAACCCGCTTCTTCATATCTCTTCAGTTACTTTGTTACTTTTGTTGTTGCTGTTAGTGTATTAAGAAAGATTGTTCTTTTTAATGAACAGTGCCACATCCAGAGCAATTATGACGATACGTTAATTAAAATCCAACGCGAATTACAAAATATCTTTGCACAGAAGTGTTCCAAACAGACTAAAATTACCGATTTTATGCACACAGAAAAATAATATGCATTGTACTTATGTGTAATAAACAAAGTGAACATAGTTGAATGAATATATTTTTCCAATAATTACCTATCGATTTGTTTGTACTTGCACGATACACATTAAACATCACCGGTTGTTACGACTATCGGTTTTTACGACTGAATATGAGCAGTCCCTTCGATGTCGTTATAACAGATTTTGACTGTATTTAATAAAATAATCAAATATATACAGAGTGTAAGGGGACCGCTCCCGAAAACAAAGACAGGTAACCCTACTAGTCCTACTTGTAATGATAGGCTAGAAAAAAAAACGATTCGGATGGAAAAACTTTTTTCACCACGCGAGGTCGTTGAACTCTTGAATATATGATCGTGAGTTTTGAATAGATTGCGTCTTTTGTCATCTGAGTATAGTTACGCATTTTTTATCGAGTTTTTATCGTGTATAGAATTATTGGAGTCGGGCATCCTCCGTAATGGGAGGGAAATTAACCTACTATTTTTTTTTTTTGGCGGCGGGCTACGGTAAGTCAAACCCCACCATTCCGTCCGGGGCGACAGGAAAAGCGGCGCAAGACCCCGCAGACCCGCCCTACAATATACCTCTCGACGCCGTGCGGGTGGGTCACTGGTACGCGGTCTTTTTCTTCAGTGGCCCACCCGGCTAACCTACTATACCGCGCTGGTCAGACGTGTTGGTACAAAGTTTTGTTCCAAGTTATCCTTCTCTCGCATAGATGTTATATGCGTTTTATATCCCTTAGTCGTCTCGTACGATCACCCACGGGTAAAATATGGGGTGGTGAATAATATTCATATTCCGTCACCATACGAAAGGATGATGGGATAATCTAAAGTATTTAATACCATTTTAATATCTATATATATGTAATTTATATGTATTATGTGTAGCAATACATAACGCAGTGCTTGTCCCAACATTACTGTATGGAAGCGAGAGTTGGGTATGCAGAAAAGAGTATGAAAGTAAAATTAATGCGGTCGAAATGCGATCTCTACGGAAAATCTGTGGAGTTAGGCTGATCGATCGCATTCGTAAGGACGACGTAAGAGAGCGAGTAGGTATGAAAGAGAGTATTGGTGTAAAGATGCGAAAGGGAATGCTCAGATGGTTCAGACATGTGGAAAGAATGCGAACGAACGTCTGGTTAAGAAGATATACAATGCAAAAGTGGAAGGATATAGGTACCGGTACCGGGGGAGACCGAGACTAACCTACCTAGACCAGATCGGTCATGTACTGAAGGAAGGTGGAGTCAAGAGTCTCCGAAACCGGCGAGCGTGTATGAAGAGAATTATGAATGTTGAGGAAGCGAGTGAAGTATGCAAGGATAGAGTTCTCTGGCACTCTGTTCTCTCTGCCTACCCTGCAAAAGACATGGCGTGATGGTATGTATGTATGTATGTAATTTATTCTTATTTTATTATTTCGCTGTGTGGTGGCGGCTATGAATACTACCAAGCCTTGTCTTACTCGCGGTACATGATCCGGTTGTCCTAAAAGACGGCTAAAAGTTTTACAATAACCCGACTAAAAAGACGACTATGATCATAAGATCATACATAATACATGTACAAGATCTATGCAGTAGGAAAACTCGAAATAATCCTCTACCAATATGTCTGACCAACATGGTATACTACGTAAATATTCCACCCTATTGTCAAGGAAGCTTGAGCCCAGCAGTAGGATATGCATGAGCTGAGATGACAATGATAATTTCTAGTAAAATCTAAAAGTAGTTAGATATCAAATAATTTTATTTTATTTGTGGTAGAACCACGCTATGGACAGTTCTCTGTCTATAGCGTGGGCTGGTCCATCCGGGGGGTATTACCACACTTTCGCAGAGAAATCGACGTCTGAGTAATGACAATGTGCTATTGCACTTTGTTCGGTGAGTGAAAGAGCCGGCGAACCAACTGGGTGGGTTCGGGGTTTATATTGGTATGTAGCGGCCTAGCTATACTTGTCTAGGGCTTGGCATAAGCAAAGGTCCATGGGCGGCAGTGACAGTTAACATCAGGTGTCCTTCTTACTCGTTTATAATCACAAACAATAAAAAAAAGAATTCCCATTCCAAAAAACGCATCAAAATCGATCTGTTACTTTGTGAGTTAAGGTATTACAGACAAACAAACTTATGACACCGCTCTTTTTGTATCGAAGCTTAAACATAATAAAATTACAACAGAAATAAACCACTTCAAGTATAATTTAGCGAGCATAGTTTTTATATAAAGTAATTAATATAACACAAGGTAATGTATTTTAATTTCAATTCTATGGTAGTTTCGACTAATCATTTTAATGCAATGCTTCTATACAAAGTAACCGCAATTCCATTTATACAAAATTAAACCCTATTTTGTAATAAACAAGGATAATATTATTGTATGTCTCTAGTTAATTAGGTTTTCTAATTTGTTAAGTGTATTCTGACTCTTATGTGACGTATTTGTATAGCTAAATGGTTAGTTCATATTTGTTTTGTGTTATGAGTAAAAGTTAATATTGTGAATTGCAAATTCTATTTATTTCGAGAGCTTTGTGTTTGAATAATTGGTTTTGAATAATTATGTGCTGTAAGATTATGAGTATGTAATATATATTTTTTTATAATAAAATTTTGTTCCACAAACTTTTGTCCGTGCGTTTTTTATGTTAAGTATTTTTCTCAAACATGCTGGGAATTTGAGCATTATTTTGACAACCTTCTTCGAATAAAATCGAAATTGTTGTACTGAAAAAATACATGCGAGCAGCGGGAGGCAAAAAATTTATAAAAATGCATATCTGTCGTGTTTTAGCGGCCAAATAAGTATATATGTAAATTCATCTCTATCGTGTATTTTAAAATTGGAATGATTTGTTACTTCAAAATATTGCAACTAAATAGGCAACTTATTAGAGTTTTATTTAAATTTCGAACTGCCTTGAAAAAGAAACCTGTTGATAATGAAAAAAAAACAAATGAACCCTTTAGCATGTGAAAAATGTTGTTCGTTGTTCGTCATATATATAGTTCTACTTAGTACTACTACTCAGTTTTAATTTCCGCGCATTATTTGAGAAAGCACTATGCAAGCCTTGGCCACAACTAGGGGTTGATGAACTTACGTATGTGTGCCTCGGCTAAGCCTCGGCCCACATTTATACATTCGTCCTTCAATCTCTGTTTTGCTGGCCGTTGCAGTAATGTACTAATTTTAATTATTATATTGATGTTTATATAATTCAAGGTTTTTGGACGTGGCTTTAATACATTTATGATGGTTTATATGTATATCGGCGCGTGCGAATGTGTCCTTGATGTTGTGTGACTGCCTGTTTCTTTGGGGTTTTCTACTTCTTTGCGCACTTGCTTAATATTGATGGGGAAAACCCCTCTGTATGTTGGTCCTTTAACGTTAACTGTCCTCGTTGTTTTGATCTTCTAAGTTTAGATTAACATAATATATAATCCTTACTAATATTATCAATGCGAAAGTCTGTCTGTCTGTCTGTCCCACTTTCACGGTAAAACTACTGAACCGATTTAAATGAAATTTGGTACACAGATATTCTAAAGCCTGAGAAAGAACATAGGCTACCTTTTAATTGGAAAAGGCGTTGTAAAGGGTTGAAAAGGGGGATGAAAGATTGTACGAGGAATAGTTACTTTGGATTAAAATTACGACTATTCAACGCGGACGAAGTCGCGGGCAGAAGCTAGTATATAACATAATATAGAGTTTGTAATATTAGCAAGATCATCTTGCTGTGTGGTAATACTATCGGCTTTTACATTGGTCGTGGATATCATAGAAGATGACTGAGTTTCACATAGGTTCGAGCCAATTGTATTTGATGCTGTTTGGTCAACGAATATATATAAATAAATTTTGACTAACATATTTGTCACAAATGATGTAATAGAATTTGTAATTAATAAAAACTTGATTACGAGCGAAAAATGATGGTCGCACATGAGATTTTTGATAACCATTTTACGCTCGTAATCAAGTTTTTTTTTTATAAATATTCAAGTATGTTAAATGCTAAATTTCAAAAATTTGTAGTTTTATTTCATTAACTCGTAAAATCACCAGCGAAAACTTCAGAGTTAAAATCTAAGCTGCCAAATGGCGTATGGAGTGTTCCATAATACAAAGTGCAACTTAAAATCATTAAGCTAGTGTTTTAATATACTCATCATCATTAACTTACTCTTATCCCTATTTATGTGGGATCGACGCAATATGTGTTCCTTCCATACAACCCTATGAGACGTCATCTCTGTGGTCGCTCCTTGTCTATCCATGTCATCTTTCATGCAGTCCATCCATCTTTTCTACGGTCTTCCCTTAGCCTTCAATATTCATAATTAAAAGTTTCCTATATCCTCAACTATTTTATAATACTATAACGCATAATCAACCACTATCAAATTTAGGCAGAATGTCAACGATGTCCAACGTTTTTTTAGATTATTAAAAAAAAATAACAATAATTACTTAATTAGTGAGTTTATCCATAGAATAATGTATTTTTTGTGCATTTGTAATTATTATCTACTAACCAATAGGATTCTTTTTTAATTTATTTTTTATTTAAATAAACTCCTCCCACACCACGCCTCTGGTAATTGTATTATCTCGCCTTCTCGATGTAAACAGACTAATTAGTAAAATGTATGAGTAATCATAAATTAGTGCTTCACTTTTTTTTTTAATTTAATGGCTTTCCGTTTCAACTCACACCGACTATCTACCCTATTATTAAACGATTATGGAGCCATAGATAAGTATATTACTATTTATTACTCTTTCTTTTATGGTCATAGCCCAAGAACACAATTCACCATCTCCTTTCTTACCCGTGGGTATTATTAAAGACGACTGAGGCCTGTAATATGCATATATATATGCATACATACATCTATGCGAGAGAAGGATAACTCGAAATTAAAGTGTCTGACCAGTGTGGTTATTTTTTCTAATATGATATTTTTTTTTACTGATGTGGAAGAGGCTTGAGCCCAGTAGCGGAACGATGACAATGATTCTTTTTTATAACTTATGGAAGGTTATAGACACAATTCTACTACCATTTTTTTTTAAAATATACACATGTACATACATACATATATATCATCACGCCATATCCCTTGCAGGGTAGGTAGAGAGAACAGAGTGCCAGAGAACTCTATCCTTGCATACTTCACTCGCTTCCTCGACATTCATAATTCTCTTCATACACGCTCGCCGGTTTCGGAGACTCTTGACTCCACCTTCCTTCAGTACGTGACCAATCTGGTCTAGGTAGTTTAGTCTCGGTTTCCCTCGGCACCTACATCCTTCCACTTTCACATTGTATATCTTCTTAACCAGACGTTCGTTCGGCATTCTTTCCACATGTCCGAACCATCGGAGCATTCCTTTTCGCATTTTTACACCAATATTTTTTTAAATATATATATATATATATATTTATTAATAAATCCTTTAAACAAATATTTGTTATGAGTCTAGGTTTTATTCAAATCCATATGTTCCACTGTTGGGCTCGAGCCTTCTCCATAATGGGAGGAAAATTGACTTACTATACCGCCGCTGGTCAGACGTGTTGATATAGGGTTTGCCTTCTCTTGCCCTAGACGTTATATGCATTTTTATATCCCTTAGTCGTCTCCTACGATCACCCACCGGTAAGATAGGGAGTACTGAATGGTATTCTAATTCCGTCACCACACGGTAATAATTTCAAAGATTAGCGTGTAGAAAAAATAAACAAACCTTTCAGATTTATAGAATAGTAAAAGAATTTAACATTGCGAAGAAAATTTATAAGCTCCATGGTCACGGGACGATGGTGGATAGCAGAAAATAAAATCATAATTAAAACTCGATAAAATCTATTTCTATACATTATATTTCAAATAAAATAAAAAAGCTATTTAAGGTTCATAATTATAAATAAAAAATACAAATTTCTTCAAAACTCAACATTATTTTCAACAACGCTGATTTTCGTAATATTTAAAAAAAAAACACGGCATTAATTAACAACCTCATATAATTTTCGATTGTATACTAGTCATAATAAGGGCATTAATGGCGTGTAAGTTGCTAGCAGATGCTAAATTAAGTGTCCGATATCTAAGTGTCCGATTGCGGTGTGGGCTCGGTATGGTCACGCAACCCTGTCGTCGCTTCGGGGCGGGGCATTATGATTAATTGCTTAAGGGTATAGGGACTAAGGGTTGATTTATAGTGAAAGCTATACTAATACTATATTAATCAACCTTTTTATCCCGTCATCTGAATATTTTAGCAAATTCTGTCTCATTATGAAACAGACTGAGAAAAAGCCAGTAGCTGTGTGGTAGCGGCTACGAATACTACCAACCCTTACTTTGCACGTGGATGTCGTAAAAGACGACTAAGAGCCTCATAACGACTTTGGCCAACTCTATCTGATGCCGTTTGGTCAACAATTACATTCCCAAGGAGGGTTGACGTCTGGCAGGCGGCCGGTCATAAAACTATTGCCAATAACTTTTATAATATTTACTATGAAAGAAGAGTACATATTATATCGACCTCAAATAATTGGGAGTAGGAGAATGAGTGGAGTGAGAAAAAACACAGAATTTTCAAGACGAGCGATATCCAATTCCCTTGCTGCAACTCTTAAAATCATGACTAGCTTTATGCGTTAGTTAATCTATGAAATTATCAGTGATACCTAATACGCTAAAAAAGGTTAATCTCATTAGTTTTCTATTTTAGGCGTTATTCAAGGGTGGTATTCTGCACGGACATAAGGTACGTTATTTGGGATTGCGCGGTAATTGTCCTGTAACCGAAACCCTCCAACTAGTATTTAATATATAAATAAATGAGTACGGAGTCAAAAACCTGATTGTCATCTCGCATGATACTCAAGATGGTGATAATGTATAATAATATTCCTAGAATTGTGGTAGGACCACGCTGTTGACAGTTCTCTGTCTACATCCGCAGGCCGGTCCGTCCGGGGTAGTACCACACTCTCGCAGAAGATCGACGTTTGTGTAATGGCAATGTGCTATTGCGCTTCGTTCGGTGAACGAAAGAGCCGGAAGCCTAACTGGGGTGGGTTTGGGGTTTGTATTGGTAGGCAGCGATCCTAAAGGTCCATGGGTGGCAGTAACACTTACCATCAGGTGTACTACATGCTTGTTTGCCATCAATAGCAATAAAAAAAAAGAATGAGCAAAATCTTAAAAGAAAATATTATTTTCTTTCATTTTGATGATATTTTGACATTGTTTTGAAATCGTGATATGAGATTTTTGAGATATCTCTAGCAATCTGTAATATTGTAATGTTAATTTTTAATGCTCTTTCATCATTCATCATTCTCCTACTCTTATTCCAATTACTTGGGGTCGATACAATATGTACTCTTCTTTCATTTATTTCATTGTAAAAGTTATTGACATTCATTTCATTGTAAAAGTTATTGTTCATTTCATTGTAAAATTTATTGACAATAGTTGTATGACCGGCCGCCTGCCAGACGTCAACCCTCCTTGGGAATGTAATTGTTGACCAAACGGCATCAGATGGAATCGGCCCAGGTCGTTATAAGGCTCTTAGTCGTCTTTTACGACATCCACGAGCAAAGTAAGGGTTGGTAGTATTCGTCGCCGCTATCACACAGCTATGCTTTAATGCTCTTTATAATGTAGTATTTATTGATTTAACGTTTCACATACTAAGCTCATTATAAAAGTCAATTGTAAAGTGAAAATAAGATTAACAGAAATTGTAAACAAGTACTACAACATTAATTCAAATCTATTGGCAATCCAATTCAATTCTTTCATCATTTAAGCTACGGATTTTGTTATATAGGTATGTGTACATACAGCCACAGCTATTTGCATAATTAAAAAAAAAAGGATCACAAAAACTTCATCATTTTATCTCATCTCAGCTCATATATATCTCATTGTTGGGCTTGAGCCTCCTCCATTATGGGAGGGAAAATGACCAACTACGCTACGTTGGTCAGACGTGTTGGTATAGGGTTCTGTTTGGAGTGTTCCTTCTTTTGCATTGATGTTGTATGCGTTTTATATCCCTTAGTCGTCTCCTACGATCACTCACGGGTAAGATATTACTGAATATTTTTACTCTATCACCACACGAAAACACAAAAATTTCTAATTATATTTTATTGCATGAAAGTTTAAATTATAATTACCCAACGTTACTACTTTTTGTAAAAGATATTTTTTCTTTTAATTATATAACAGTTTTTGTTAGAAAGCGTCGGATAACGTTAATATGTAGTATATATCTTAGCTGGCACTACTCCACAATCTTATGGCAAGCCTCGCTGCCTTATCTTATCGCGATCGTATGAAAGCTCATTATAATGGCTACGATGAGTTATATGTGACAAAGGTCACAATAGGCTCGCTATCCTTCATCTAGCTGTTAGAAAGTTTCAAGCTTGATTATTTATTAACGAAAACGCTTGAATTATACGAAGGTATTGTAGATGAAAGATTACCAGAGAGAACTGTGAATATTAACATTTAAAAATTATTTTCAATATAAATGAGTAGATATTTATTTTGTAGAAAATATAAATTTTCGTGTGCATTAGTTTTGTTGTAAGTATATTTTATTTTCAACAATCCCAATGTTTATCTACCTATCAAATCATGCTAAAAACTCACTTGCCAATTGGAGATTTAGCTAAAATTTTGCAGTCGCCTTTGGCGTCTATGACAATGCATGATTACGTAATGATGTCAGAAAATTATATAGATGTGCGCTCTCAAGTATGACTTGCCATTCTTGAGCGAAATCAAGCGTTTTCAAAAATAAATTACTTCAATTATAAAATTATTACCAGATGTTGGATTTGAACCTAGATCAATTGCTGGGCTTTTTTTTTGCTTCCAGTTTCTTGTGTGGCATCATTTTTTGCTCACAATTTTTTTTTTTTTTTTTTTTTTTTTTTAAATAACTTAGGCCTTTAAATGATGCCATTTTAAAATTCAATGTGTGACTCCTATACTTTGTAGATCTCATGATATGGGTCATCATCATCATTCTCCTACTCTTATCAGAATTACTTGGGGTCGATACAATATGTACTCTTCTTTCATAGTAGGTACTCGCACATATTGTAAAAGTTGTTGGCAATAGTTTTATGACTGGCCGTCTGCCAGACGTCAAACCTTCTTGGGAATGCTATTGTTGACCAAACCGCATCAGATGGTGTTGGCCCAGGTCGTTATAAGGCGCCTTATAGACGCTCTTAGTCTTAGTCTTAATTTTTAACGACACTCACAAGTAAACTAAAGGTTGGTAGTATTTGAAGCCCCTACCACACAGCTCGACCTCATGATATGGGTATGAAATAAAAATCAAACAGTTTTATTAATAAAAAATAAAAAAATATTTTGATTATCTATCTATCCAATCAGTTGATTGAAGTCTGCTACTGTACACAGAGATGTTTAGAAGAATGATACTCAAAATGATCGTGTGTTAAAGGTTTCACTGAAATTCTCGATATCTTCATTGCACCATCATAATATCAGGGTTATCCTCATCTCAGCTTATATATGCTCCAGTGCGGGGTTCGAGGTTTCTCCACAATTGGAGGGAAATTGAGATGAATTGAATCGACTGTACCGCCTTGATCAAACGGGTTGGTATAGGATTTCATTTCGAGTTTTCCTTCTCTTGCTACATGTAATGCATTTATTATATCCCTTAGTCTTTAACATCTGCAACGGGTAAACAGTTGGCGAACTAAATTGTTACTTCGTCATCACACAAAATGTACTACCTACTTGTACTACAGTAATTTTAAGAAAGAGCTTTTAAAAGGTTCCAGCGCTAATAAGTAAAAGAGATTAAAATAGTATAAATAGTAAGGGATGAATAAACCTTTTTTTTTTTTGGTGGCCTATGGATGCGTCTCGCCCCGCCAGATCGGTCCGGGGTGACGGAAAGGCGGCGCGTGACCCCATAGACCCACCGTAAAAATCCTCTCTCTTCGCCGTGCGAGCGGGCCACCGGGACACGATTTTTAACGTCGGTGGCCCGCCCGGCGGTTTACCCTTGCGGGTTCCTCTCGTCGACGCCCCGACAGATTTTGCCGTCGGGGCGTCGCCCTCATGCGGTGGCCTCACGTCGGGTGACCGGACAATTCTCCGGTCCGATCACCCGAAGCCTCGGTTAGGGCGGCATCAGGCGCAGGTATTCGCGCCTGCGCCGCCCCGGCCGCTGGCGGCGGCCCGGGCCGCGGGAATCCTCCCGGACTCGTTCCGCCGCTTCCTTCTGCGAGATGACAGCCTCGCAGAAGGCGGCGACCGCGTCCCAGTTCCTGACGCTGTCGACCATCGCCCTCGCGACAGCCGGCAGCGTCAGGTCGGCACCGATAACAGCGACGAGATCACGGCGCTGCCCGTCCCAGCTCGGACACACCTCCAGCGTGTGTTGCGCCGTGTCCTCGCCGCTGCTGAGGGATGAATAACCCGTGGTGATTGTAAAAGACGAATAAAACGCATATTACATCTATACAAGAGAAAGAAATTTATAAAACCTGATTATTTATAAAACACGATTACGGTGGTGTAGTGGCAGCACGTTTGGGCCGGAATCCCAATAGGCGCGGCTTCGAATCCCGCTTGTGACATCATTTTTCGCTTCGTAATCGGGTTTTATAAATAATTAAGCATATTGAATGCTAAATTTCAGTAATTTGAATAGCAAGGTTGTGTCATCGTTTAATACAATTCTAACTGCAAAGTTTGAAGTATTAAGCCTATAACAATGTGTAAACATTGTTGGGCAGATGGCATACCGTCACCTTAAGATGTAAAATATGATACGAAGCGAAATTTGCATGTACTACAATAGTTCACGGTGGTGTAGTGGCAGCACGATTGGGACGGCATCCCAATAGGCGCGGGTTCGAATCCCGCTTGTGACATCATTATTCGCCTCGTAATCGGGTTTTATAAATAATTAAGCATATTAAATGCTAAATTTCAGTAATTTGAACAAGAGAAGGAAAATTTCTAAATAAAATACCCTATACAAATACGTCTGCCCAGCGTGGTATAGTAGGTCATTTTCCCTCCCATTATAGAGGAGACCCGAGCCCAATAGTGGGATATATATGAGCTGATAAGAAATTTGACTTTTGCAATATAATGTTGTAATAATAATTCTTATAAAACAAATTTATTTCTATTAAACAATTAATTGAAGGTAAGTAAAAATCTATATACTTATCTAAATATTAATTTAATATCATATAATAAAGCCTTAGGCGCATTACAAGGTGTTATTTCAAAACACAATTAGCATTTTGACGTGCCTACATAATTTTTATGTAATAACTTTCAGTTACAGTTTGACTTGAGGCATTTTGTAATTCCACTATCGATTTGAACTTTAATGTGTGTATAATTGAAGCTTTGATGGTGATTACTGAGCCATAGAATTGATGATTGTATACTAACAGCGGTATAATGAATAGATGTAAGTACGACGCTCCCAGCTTTTAACGTTCACTTTATACATATTGTATATTACGTAGTTTTTTTTTTTTTTTTTTTTTTTTAACATATAAATTATTAATAGATTCAGGCCTTTGATATTGAGAGGCAATATATTAAGAGATCTAAATTGTGGTAGGACCACGCTGTGGACAGTTCTCTGTCTAGAGCCACGGGCCCGTCTGTTCGAGGTAGTACCACACTCTCGCAGAAGATCGACGTCTGAGTAATGGCAATGGGCTATTGCGCTTCGTTCGGTGAGCGAGAGAGCCGGAAGCCCAACTGGGTTGGGTTCGGAGTTTGTATTTGTAGGCAGCGGCCTAGCTATACCATTGGCGAAGGTCCATGGGCGGCAGTGACACTTACCATCAGGTGTGCTGTCTGCTCGTTTGTCACCATCATCATCATCTTGCTCTAATCCCAATTATTTGGGGTCGACGCAATATGTCATCCTTTTCCATACGATCCTATCAGACGTCATCTCTGCCGTTACTCCTAGACTATCTATGTCATGCCTCACGCAGTCCATCTATCTTTTCTTTGGTCTTCCTTTACCCCTTAAGCCTTCAACATTCATACCTAAAACTTTTCTCGCAACATTACTTTCATCCCGCCTCTGCACATGTCCATACCATGTCAGCCGTTCACTCCTTAACTTTTCCGTCACTGGCGCAACTTTCAAACTTCCTCCACCATAAGCAATAAAAAAAAGAGAGTACAAGTTATTATATACATTTTTGTGACTAGATAAGATTATAATGATTGTTGCTTCGTAGTTACTTTTGGGAGTCGTAAAAATCTGTTTAAGGATATACACATTTTACTGCATAGCACGTTACTGTAATATCACGTTACTGTATAACACGTTGTATAACTCCGTACTGAGAGAGCCGTAAAACCCAACTGGGTGGATTTGGGTTTGTATTGGTAGGCCGCGGCCTAGCTATACCCTTGATATTGCAAAGGTCCATAAGCAATAAAAAAAGGGATAAAATTTATAAAATTGCCTAGTTTTCTACGCGACAAATTAATTTAGCGAATGTAATTAAAATTCTAGTTTAAAAGTCTTAATTTTTGAAGTACTCAAAAGGTATATATGAATATTATCATTTTCAGCTCAGCTCATATACGTTCTACTGCCGAGGTCGAACCTCTTCTACTTACTATATGAGAAGAATTAACCTACTAAATCCTAGTGATCAGACGAAAACCCTGTACTAATAGAGTTTTACTTCAAGTTATTTTTACATACATACATACATATCATCACGCCATATCCCTTGCAGGGTAGGCAGAGAGAACAGAGTGCCAGAGAACTCTATCTCTGCATACTTCACTCGCTTCCTCAACATTCATAATTCTCTTCATACACGCTCGCCGGTTTCGGAGACTCTTGACTCCACCTTCCTTCAGTACATGACCGATCTGGTCTAGGTAGGTCAGTCTCGGTCTCACTCGGTACCTACATCCTTCCACTTTCGCATTGTATATCTTCTTAACCAGACGTTCGTTCGGCATTCTTTCCACATGTCTGAACCATCGGAGCATTCCCTTTCGCATCTTTACACCAATACTCTCTTTCATACCTACTCGCTCTCTTACGTCGTCGTTACGAATGCGGTTGGTCAGCCTAACTCCACAGATTTTCCGCAGAGATCGCATTTTGACCGCATTAATTTTACTTTCATACTCTTTTCTGCATACCCAACTCTCGCTTCCATACAATAATGTTGGGACAAGCAGCAAGCGTTTTGCACTGCGTTATGTATTGACATAACGCAGTGCAAAACGCAGTAGCAATCTACACGTGCCTTCTGGCTGAGGTGGTGGCTGCCGAGAAGTTGCCCCAACGCTCCGTTCACTCTATTTCTCGCATTCACTCTTCGCTCTATATCAGTGGTGTACCTTCCATCTCGGCTAAATCCACATCCAAGATATACAAATTCATCATTCAGAGAAGTTATTCTTCTTTTGCTTATAAGTTATATGCATAATACATACCTTTTTTTAATTGCTTATGGTGGCACCTAATTGAGTTTCCGCCTCTCTTGCCCACTGAACGAAGCGCAATAGCACATTACCATTACTCAGACGTCGATCTTCTGCGAGAGTATGGTACTACTCCAGACGGACCTGTCCGCAGTTGTAGACAGAAAACTGTCAACAGCGTGATCCTACCACTAAATACGCGTAAGTAATAAGTAGTTTGTAAGTAAATGTTTTATATTTACATGTCATTTGTAATGACTAGATGGGCATGTACCTAATCTTATATTTTTAATTACCTACACCCATAAATGTACTTCATTTAAAGCAAATAAAGAATTCTATTCTATTCTAAAATCCCTTAGTATAAAGAAATCCTTACAATAAAATCCGGAACTTGTTCTTTATGGTACATATAGGCAAAATGTAGATGATGACAGCGTCACCACACAGAACGAAGAGTTTCATCATCACCGCCTATAAATGTCCCACTGTTGGGCTCGGGCCTCCTCCGTAATGGGAGGGAAATTAATATACTATACCACGCTGGTCAGACGTGTTGGTATAGGGTTTTGTTCCGAGTTTTCCTTCTCTCGCATAGATGTTATATGCGTTTTATATCCCTTAGTCGTCTCGTACGATCACCCACAGGTAAGATATGGGGTGGTGAATAGTATTCTTACTCCGTCACCACACAGATAACGAAGAGTTTATAAATTGGAAATTATTCTGAATCCATTACATACCTACTAGGAAATTATCACATTCTAAAGTACCTTGCAACTACACTCAGTAGCTAGGTACACCCCACAAAGAGAATCGAATTAAAAATTGATAGAAATCTCTACACACAGTTATAATAATAGTAACACTTACCATCAAGTTTGCTACTGTCGCCCATAGATCTTTGCAATACTAATCTTCTAATATTGAAGACAGATTTTACAAGTCGGATTATGGGTCATACTCGTCGTAATTGCATATGATTGTGCGTGGCGTTTTATTTCAATAAAAATAACTAGAAATTAATAATTGTATTGAGATATCAGGTATATTAATGTTGTCGTTGAACGCAACATTTCTAACAACTTGATAGGCCCTTGGTATAGCAAAGGTCCTATGAGTGGCTATATCATTAAAATCAGGTGTGCTATTTTCACCTTTGCTACCAGCAGCAATAAAAAAAATATGAAAAACGATGTGTGAGCTTGACTCGCCGTTGTCAGGCAAGGATTCTCCTGCCCGACGCGATAATCACTTGGCTTCGCTTGTAATTCAACAATCAAGCACAGTGTCAACAACTCACATGCAAGATACTTATACACTTATCAGTATTGAAGAACATACATACATACATACATATCATCACGCCATATCTCTTGCAGGGTAGGCAGAGAGAACAGAGTGCCAGAGAACTCTATCTCTGTATACTTCACTCGCTTCCTCAACATTCATAATTCTCTTCATACACGCTCGCCGGTTTCGGATACTCTTGACTCCACCTTCCTTCAGTACCTGACCGATCTGGTCTAGGTAGGTTAGTCTCGGTCTCCCTCGGTACCTACATCCTTCCACTTTCGCATTGTATATCTTCTTAACCAGACGTTCGTTCTCCAGTATTGAAGAAAATCTTGCTAATTCTTGATCGGAACACAATGCACATTTAAATACTTGTTTATAAGTTTTCTTATGATTTATGATAACTTAATTTATTATGTACAGAACAAAATTTCAGCTTCTTTTTATAAAATTAATCCATTAATTGGCCACAAGTAAGAAGAATCGGTAAGAAACTCAGCGGGTTTGTTTTATATTTTTTTTTAGTATTTTCATTACACAAAAAATAAATACTAAATGTATATTCAGCGGAATGACTTTCAGCGAATGGCTGACCGTCGGTTCGCCAAAGTGGCATGACCAAAAGGTGATTCTTTTGCACTCCACAATAGACGAGGCAGTGGAGTCAATGTTGGTTCTTAGTAAGTATTCCAAAGCCATCCTAAATTGGTAAGTTCTACATACCCCTTGCGGTAACGTGCAAAGATATAATGTATAACTCCATTTGCCGCTGTGTGAAAAAAAGTGTGATGACTTCAACCTGGTTATAATTTTTTTAAAGGTTTATTTTAACAATGTACGAGTATGTCTCTCAGTCAGGTAAGATTTTTTTCAAATGTATTGTCTTTGAATAAGTTATCTTCTTGGCAATGGGAAAGCAAATAATTGTTGTTAGATGAACTAACGGGAAAGTTTGGCAATAGGTGGAGCTTCACTCTTCTCGCTTATCTCATAATATTAATCTATTCTTTTATAATAACATCTAAGTTCACTGTTGGTCATAGGCTTCCTTAAGAAGGTTAACGTTTATATTAGCTATTTACAATAACTGTCCCAGGAAATTGTACATTCTCTTTGATCCCTAGAGCTCGTAATTTTAAAATTTTAAGACAAACTAAAGTATGGTGGCACTTTGTATTCTTTGTCCGACGAAATCTATTATGAAACATTTTTTGAATATTATTTATTATCCTTAAAATATAATAGAAAGTCATATTTAAGAGTTTACAACTAGCAGTCACCGCTTAACTTTTATAAATCACAAATATCGAACATAATTTATTTCTCAATCAACTCATCGATAAAATTAAAGTTCTCTCGTACCAATAACTCATAGTAAAAACTGGATAATTCATTTAATAGCTTGTGTCTATTGGAGAATAATCAGTGCTATACAATGGACAAAGTTGACTAGCAGTAATACATCAAATATGGTTTGACAGTTAAATTATAGACGGTAGAGTCAGCAAGCTTACTTGGAAAGGTACTAGGCCGTTTTTGTTAACTAAATGTCAGTTTATTTTCGGAGTTGAATGGTAGTATAGCCGTTTTTGGATAATGTAGTTACAAACTGATATAATTGCGATCAAACGAGGTTTGTTTTGTGAAAGTAGAGTTCGCAAATAGGTAATCACTTATTATTTTATTTAATTTATATAATCTACTTTATAAACATCATCAATAATTGTAAAATATTTTAAAAGTGAAACTTTTATTACAAAATTTTATTATATCATCACGCCATATCCCTTGCAGGGTAGGCAGAGAGAACAGAGTGTCAGAGAACTCTATCTTTGCATACTTCACTCGCTTTCTCAACATTAAAAATAATAAACATAATTATAATAACTAGTACTTTTCTTATTCAAGATTGCATTACCACTTATCAACAAGACATATGCCACTTAATAAAGGAAATTCATATAATATATACGTGATTATATCTTGAAATGTGAATGATATATTGATTTGTAAGATGATCAAGATTTGATAATGTTGGCATCAGATCCGCTTTCATGTTACAAGGAAATATAAAGTATTTTAATTAACAGTGGATTTTATAATATATTTAGATATTAAATAAAGACCAATGATTTAACCACAGCTGCGTTATGGGACCGCTATCAATAATAAAGACATTCAATATTTGGTAGAACATTTATTTCCTTCATAAACTAGCTAACTAACTAGCTACTTAAATGTTGGCAATATTTTCCGTGTAGGGATGGAGTAAGAATATAATTCACCTCCTCCTATTTTACCCGTGAGTGATCGTAAGAGACGAGTGTCCAATCGATCTAGTTCAACTTCATCTGATGCCGTCTGTTTAATAAATACATTGCAAATCAGGATTGACATTGAGCAGGTGACCGGTCGTAAAGATCGGTCGAAACTTGGGCAATCCCAAGTTTTATTTAACTGCAAGACATGAGACTTTTGCAGACTCAGTCTTAGTCTTGGTCAAATCTTACAGAGCCAGTCTTAATCTTGATCTTGCCGAAACTAAGCGGTCTTGGTCTCGGTCTCATCTTTCTCGAAAGACCAAAACTAATACCAAGACTGTTTTAGGCAATATTAGTGGACACACTTTATTATTAATAAATCAAAACAAAATTAATTCAATATATTTATCTTAACTAAACAAGTTAATTAGTCTCTATAATTTAAAATAAAACCATTTATTTGGTTATTTTTTAATTTTTACATACATACATACATATCATCACGCCATATCCCTTGCAGAGTAGGCAGAGAGAACAGAGTGCCAGAGAACTCTATCTCTGCATACTTCACTCGCTTCCTCAACATTCATAATTCTCTTCATACACGCTCGCCGGTTTCGGAGACTCTTGACTCCACCTTCCTTCAGTACATGACCGATCTGGTCTAGGTAGGTTAGTCTCGGTCTCCCTCGGTACCTACATCCTTCCACTTTCGCATTCTATATCTTCTTAACCAGACGTTCGTTCGGCATTCTTTCCACATGTCCGAACCATCGGAGCATTCCCTTTCGCATCTTTACACCAATACTCTCTTTCATACCTACTCGCTCTCTTACGTCGTCGTTACGAATGCGGTCGGTCAGCCTAACTCCACAGATTTTCCGCAGAGATCGCATTTCAACCGCATTAATTTTACTTTCATACTCTTTTCTGCATACCCAACTCTCGCTTCCATACAGTAATGTTGGGACAAGCACTGCGTTATGTATTGCTACACGTGCCTTCTGGCTGAGGTGGTGGCTGCCGAGAAGTTGCCCCAACGCTCCGTTCACTCTATTTCCCGCATTCACTCTTCGCTCTATATCAGTGGTGTACCTTCCATCTCGGCTAAATCCACATCCAAGATATACAAATTCATCCACTTGCTCTAGTACATCATTACCTATTGTTACTCTTACATCTTCTTAATTTTTATTTTTATCTTATCTTTTTAATCTTATCTTATCTTCTTATCTTTTTAATTTTTGTTTTTACTATTCAGACATTTTGATAACTTTAAGAACATTTGTGCAGTATGCCCTTATTATTACAGAGGGCTTACTATTTCTTTTCTTTTTTTCATTGCTAATGGTGGCACAAGAGCAAGCAGCACACCTGACGGTAAGTGTCACTGCCGCCCATGGACCTTTGCAATACTAGCGGTATAGCTAGGCCGCTGCCTACCAATATAAACCCCAAATCCACCCAGTAGGGCTGCCGACTCTCTCGCTCACTGAACGAAGCACAATAGCACATTGCCATTACTATGACGTCGATCTTCTGCGAGAGTGTGGTACTACCCCGGACAGACCGGCGCGCGGCTATAGACAGAGTTCTGTCAACAGCGTGGTCCTACTACTATTAATCTTAGTTCTAACATATATTGATAGAATTTTAAAATAAAATGCACAAGTATATTTCATAGATAATACTCACGCCGTACCAACCGCCAGATTTTTTTCTATATCAATCTCAGTTTCAATAGTGAACATACCGAAATTATTGATTCTTTTTAAAACTACTATACTATTCAATAAGAAGCTAGATCTAGAGAAGAATCATAGATAAGAATCCAATTATCTATTTTAAAGTATTAAAAAATATATCGTAATACCGTTATCATATTTGCGAACCGTACTTTTAAAACAGTGCAAGATTTACGAGCGAAATACTTAAACGAAATAATTATTAGTTCAAATTCCTAACAATATAGAAAAAGTATAATTACACAATATTACGTTAATATTTATGAATATTCAATATTCAATAGTTTAATGTTTATGAAACCTGATTCATATTCAAATGTATTTAGTAATCGGCAATAGCTATTATATTCCTGTTACTAAGAAAGTTAAACAGTTGCAGCGATTAATATTAAAAATTTAAATGAAGATTTTACGTTTATTTTACACAACTTATAAATTAGAGTAATAGAGATAAACCTCATCTATCTAATTAAAATTATTTTGACCTATTAATGAAGATTTTTGACGTGAAACTTCTAATGCGACTTTGAACAAGGTTGCGTTAAACGTTTAACGCAATAGCACTCGAACGCATGCGCGTAATATACCTGTTCCAAGCCAACGCGACCGTTAGCAACAAGTAGCGTCCAATATTTCAAGAGGGAGAGAGAAAGAAAGATACACAAAGGTAGAAGAGAGAAAGAGAGTGAGTCGGTAGATCCCAAGCACATGCGCGTGATATTCTTGCTATGCAGTGAAGTAAACAGTGTGAGCGTCGTGAAATTAGCTGAAATAGAGTATCTATGATGTAAAGCACTTGTATATAATAGTCATTACATTCCAGCGGTTCCTTTGCATCAGATTACATAAAATGCCATCAAAATTATTTAATATAATACATTAAAACTCTTAAGATATTGAATATAATATAAGGTCACCACCTAATGTTTTCACTTCCCGCCAAAAGTCCCGAACATCTTTTAAAATAGATAGAAATATTACATAATATGTAGTTGACATATTAAAAAAAAAATAACTATGCCACACTATCAGCCCATCATTGACCAGTCCTGTACATAGGCCTCCACACAAGAATATTATATTAGGGCAAAATATATTTTATAAAACTTGCTGTTTAAACACTTTCAAACTCGTTATAACTAGTTTCAAATTAACTTCTGTTAATTAGTATAATTAAAATAAAATTACTTTTATACGTACAGTAATTTTTTGCTAAATAAGTAGGTTAATTATAAAAAAAAGTATTATAACATAAATTATTGGCAATTTTCTCTAATTCTTAATATTTCATTGTAAAATAGGTAGGAGATAATATTAAAAAAACTGTTTTTAAGCGCCATTTTCCAATATGGCGGTGCGAGCTGCTGACAAAGTTAATATGTGGCAAGAGCACCTAAAAATCTATAAAATCACCAAATATTAAAACTTTTAGTAACTTTTTAAATTAATACTAAATGTTTAATGGAAATTGTCGGATTTTATTTTGTATTTTCTGTCCTGAAATTTCAAACTCTTTTCACTAATAAAATTGTGATAAGATCCATAAAGATAGTTGGTTTTTGTTCTTTCGTCTATCAAATAATGTCATTAGCTTTCTTCAAGGAAGCCTATATACATTAAGATAGATAGATGGATAGACGTTGATAGGTTGATGAATGGAAGAACTACTAATTTTTAGCCATTGGACCTTGTTAAAAATAACTCATTTCGTTTTAAAGATAAATACTGCACATAATGAGATATTCTTCTTTCTTTCTTTCTTTCTATAATGAGATATGATTTGTTCTCTTTTTCGCGACTTGCTTATCGGTATTTAGACGCCATTACTTAAAGTTTTTCACCCTCTTACCCTTACTCCAAATCAATCTAAATACTGACCTTTTTCGACGACGTGACGGAGGAACAGTTATGAAATAAAACTACTTATTATTACGGATGTTATTGCATTTGTATTTGATATCTAGTCCTTACTAATATTATAAATGCGAAAGTAACTCTGTCTGTCTGTCTGTCGCTGTTTCACGCCAAAACTACTGAACCGATCTAAATAAAATTTGGTACACAGATGGTCGTAGAGCCTGATAAGGGATATAGGCTACTTTTTAATGCAAAATAAGGGTTGTAAAGGGGGATGAAAAGTTGTAAGAATGTATCGTCATTTTTAAAGCCAGAAGCTTGAAACTTACGCGGGCGAAGCTGCGGGCAGAAGCTAGTTATCTATAAAACAGTCACGTACATATTACATCTCTCACACAAATTGAAGAAAAGCTGAATTTACTGTATAAGGTATGCCTGACCGTATGCCTGTTAAACCTCATTGAAAATAAAATTATTCACCATACAACACTAAATTAACACATGTAATTATACAATTGTAGTTAGCTTTAACGATACCTAAGAGTAATATTCAAGCTGGGTATATTCACTGCTACTATATAGCAGCTAAGTTACTAAAACATATCATCAAAAAATACTAGTGCTAACTTATAATTTTGTAATTACAGTAACTAAAAGTAGACGTGTGTTATTTACAATAATTTCTGTATTTTCAGATTATTATGTTAACAAATAGCAAGCAATAATTAACTCTATTTTGTTATATTTAAGTCATACAATCCATTGTTTTATAGTAATTAGGTAATGATTTGTGGCCGTTTACTTGCAACATTGTTGCAAATTATAGTTTTGCCGACAAGTGTTATTATTGCAATTATGCGGGCTAAAATCAATCAAAAATTAAATACTCGGTCGTTTACTGCGAATAAAAAGTTTAAACGGTGTTGCAGAGATATGCAAGATGTTTAAGTTCACATGATTGTGGTTAATCTACGATTAAATTATTTAATTTAGCGTTAAATATTAGCGTTTAATTATGATCCATTTGAATTATAGGTTTTTATTAAAAAGACTCATGTGAACCACTTAGGGTCTTTATAAAAAAGTGTTTTCTTTTTCTTGTTTAAATTGTTCATTTTGTAATTTTTACGCGTGTTTAGTGAAAAATGTAAAGTTTATGAGGATATACCAACAGGTGGCGTTATTTATTTTTTTGGAAGTACTTAACGTTACCGTAAAAAGTTAAAGTGGACAAATTACCAATGGGATGGAGTGGACAAATTCCTGGGCTCAATCCCTACGTTGGCCAAGCTTTTATAAGATTCCCAAATGATTATTCAGAGTCTGGTGTATCATTTATATCTATCTATTAATTATATGTTTATCCTCCGCTACGCGAGGATTTATTTCAATGGCTGCAGTGACTTCTTAGAGAAACATCATCGTCATTCTACTCTTATCCTAAATACTTGGGGTCTACGCAATATGTTCTCTTTTTTTATCCTACATATTACTTAAAGATTTGGCAGTATTTATATGATCAGCCACCTGCCTGACATCCACTCTTCAAGAGAATGAAATTGTTAACCAGACGTCATAAGATAGACTGTGAGTTAAGATAGAGTGTGCACACTTGCTGTGTGGTAGCGGCTACGAATACCACCAACCTTTACTTTGCTCGTGGATGTCGTAAAAGACAACTAAGAGCCTTATAGCGATCTTGGCCAACTTCATCTGATGCCGTTTGGTCAACAATTACATTCCCAAGGAGGGTTGATGTCTGGCAGGCGGCCGGTCATAAAACTATTACCAATAACTTTTACAATATGTACCTATATGTACCATATACTTCCTATGAAAGAAGAGCACACATTGTATCGATCCCAAGTAATTGGGATAAGAATAGGAGAATGATGACGTCATAAGATAGAGTTGACTCAGGTCTACGTAAATCTATTTCACCATACAGCTGGTATTTTAAAAATATTTTTATTAAATCTACATACAATAAAATCGATTTTATATCATTTATTAATCCATTTGAATCGCTCCTTAATTCATAACAGTAATTTCAACAAATAAACAAAAACATTTCGAGCATCAACACTGCTTGTACGTATTCTGACAGGCAATTTATTTGAACGACATGACAAATGCATGCATGCTATTCCTACTAAATTGATCACTACTTTGTTACATATTTCACCAAATTATAAAGAGCTTTCAAATAAAAAAATACATACAATAAACAACCGAATGCCCTTTAGCATTAGAATGTAGATATATATTTTGGAGTTTCAAATTAAATTTGTGTTAATGTGAGCCGTGATGCATCATACTGCAAGTATTTTGGCCTGCTTGATTTCTTTGTAATCTATGCCAAATGTGGCTTAGGATGTAAATCTTGATATGGATGAGTTAATTGAGTGTTTATCTTTAAAATAAATGACTATGATGATTAATACTAAGTGTCTTTTATTTATTTGTTAATTAATTGTTATTAATGTTTTTCCTGATGAAGAGAATAAGGAGTAAGGATACAATTTACCACTTATTTTCATTATAGGTGCCCCAAAAAACGACTAATGAATGTAATACACAGAGTAACAAGAGTACTTAATCCTGAAGTACAACCCTTTTTTTTTTTTTAGCGGTGGGTTATGGTCGGCGCTCTTCTCGCACCACTCCGTCCGGGGCGATAGAGGGGCGTACGCACGCATACCCGTAACCCACCCACGAACCTCGTCTACGTCGTTGGACCGGCCACTGGAGCAGCGTGAACTTGTCGTCAGTGGCCGGCCCGACGGAATACCCCCTGAGAGGTACCCTACCCTTGAGCGACGTCCCCACCCCCCGGGGCGGACGTCGGTCCCTCCTCGCGCGGTCAGCCTCTCGGCGGGTGACGGACTAATTCCTGAAGTATAACCCTACTAGCATCTGTCTGACCAACACATCAAAATAGCTTAATATGCCTCCTTTGTTAAGCAGCTTTGAGCTTTAAAATGCGACGTATATGAATTGAGATGAGAATGACTAGAAACCAAAATTTATAACTTTCTATTTTTTTTTTTTTACATTGCTAATGGTGCCAAACGAGCAAGCAGCACACCTGATGGTAAGTGTCACTGCCGCCCATGGACCTTTGCAATACCAAGGGTATAACTAGGCCGCTGCCTACTAATATAAACCCCAAACCCACCCAATTGGGCTTCCGGCTCTCTCGCTCATCGAACGAAGCGCAATAGCACATTGCTATTACTCATACGTCGATCTTCTGCGAGAGTGTGGTACTACCCCGGATGGACCGGCCCGCGGCTGCAGACAGAGAACTGTCAACAGCTTTTTAATCATCTATAATTGATAGTAGAAAATCATCTGTCAACACCAATCTTTGTTAAATATTTTAAGTATACACAACAACGAATAAAATAAATTTAATATATGAACCAATAATATATTATAATACCTACCACATCCAAATAATTTATTATTCAATAAAATCACAGTCAAGAAATACTCATGTCACATTACTCCTCCTATAAGACAGGCCAAATAAATTAAAAAAAAACGGCAACTTATTAACCAGATCATAATTTTAGTCAACCAGCCACTTAAAACATTCATTTCTGATTTAATTATATCATCATGCAACATTGTCAACCCCTGTTAGCGGCAAAAATAGCCGGGAGCAGTGACAAATGTGGAACTATAATTTGCAAAAGATCCTTGTACAAGACTGTCCGACTTGAAAAGCCAAATAGACAAGTAATAATTTAAATTGATGGTTAAGTCAACAAGTATACTTTGTATTATAATACCGAGAACGAATAACCTTATGCGAATTATTCTTTAAGATTGACGTACGAAAAATAATAAAAAAAAAATTACCATTAATCGTGATGAGAACAGTTTAAAATGAATTTCTTTTAAAACCCCTTTAGGCGCGTTTTAATATGAGCAAGTGTTTTTACGTTATAAAATTATGTTGTTTTAATTTTAAATTAATCGTAAATTATTTAAAATTACTTGTAACAATATTAAAAACGAATAATCTCGATTGCATGTATTGAATTTTTCGTGAGATTAGAAACAAAGAAAGATGTGAAGATGTGGAGCTAAACATATCACTGATTCTTCTCTTTTGTCAACGTAATCATAGCCGATAGTTAAGTTAATATCCTCTAGTATTTCTTCCCACCTCTTTTTTAAGAAATAACGAAGCAAAGGCCTTTCTTGGTGGCAAACGAGCAAGCAGCACACTTGACCGTAAGGGTTACTGCCATCTATGGATCTTTTAAAATCAATAGTACAGGTAGGCCACCATCTACCAATGACAACCTCAAACCCACCTTTTTTTTTTTTTTTTTTTTTGCGGTGGGCTATGGACGTCGCACCCCGCCAAATCGGTCCGGGGCGACGGAAGAGGCGGCGCGCAACCCCATTGACCCACCCTGCAAGCACCTCTTCTTCGCCGTGCGAGCGGGCCACCGGTACCCGATCTCTGTCCTCGGCGGCCCGCTCGGCGGTATGGCCTCTCGGGCTCCTCTCCTGTCGACGCCCCGGCAGCTTTCGCCGTCGAGGCGTCGTCCTCATGCGGTGGCCTCACGTCAGGTGACCGGACAATTCCCCGGTCCAATCACCCGAAGCCTCGGTTAGGGCGGCATCAGGCGCAGGTACTCGCGCCTGCGCCGCCCCGGCCGCAGGCGGCGGCCCGGGTCAAGGGAATCCTCCCGGGCCCGTTCCGCCGCCTCCTTCTGCGAGATGACAGCCTCGCAGAAGGCGGCGACCGCGTCCCAATTCCTGACGCTGTCGACCATCGCTCGCGCAACAGCCGGCAGCGACAGGTCGGTACCGATGACAGCGACGAAGTCCCTCAAACCCACCTTGGGCTTCGCTCACCGAACGAAACGCAATAGCTCATTGCTACTGCTCAGACGTCGATTTTCTGCGAAAATGTGGTACTATCTCGAACGGATCATCCCGCGGCTGTAGACAGAAAACTATCAACAATGTGGCACAACAACTATTAAACTACTAGGCGGTATTATCTAATAGTATACTATAAAAAGAATAAAACAATCTCTTGGCTATACAACAGTGAATGAAACAGGTAATGAAATAGCATATATATGAAACAGGCTGTATAAGGTTCGCTTGCTCATCAGTGATTTTATTTTAACTACCCTCTTTAAAAGAAAATGAAAATATGTGTACAAAAAAGTGTGTGTATTAAGATACGCGTTTCTTACTTTTTCTCGATTGTCAAAAAAGTTATATGTATTTGTATATTGTAATGTAAGTACCTATCATAAGACTTGTTTATTGGCCTCGCTGTCTGAATGTGAGTACCTATACAAACTTAAAAAAGTTTAAAGGTACAATAATAATTAATATGTATTTTCTTTATGGATTAAATAAATTAAAAAAAAAAGTTGTTCCCCACATGGTGTCGGATTAAAGAGTGTATCACCATCTTCCCATAGGCTTCTTAAAAAAAACGAAAAAATCCGGCTGAGCGATGACGAGATGAAATGTTTGTATCAATAGGCGTTCAAGATCCTCGTACAAAACTAATAGCACCTAGTGTAATCGCTAACCCGCCAAGCGTTTCCTTCTCTTATTTAAATAGTATCAGATTATAACCCTTAGTCGTCTTTATGATAACCCCATAACCACAGATAAAAAATGGCTCGTGAATTGTATTGTTACTCCACAACCACGTAAAATACATATTATACAACGTAAATAGAGTTATCAGGCCGCGCCCGTAGTTGTCAAGATTAAAGTTTTTAAATAATCAAAGTCTTGGTTTAAAATTATTCAGTAAAAGGTTGGTCAAAATTATTCAGCAGTATTACACATAGTAATTTCAACACTAGGACAAAAACAATACTACAAAAATGATGTTACATATTGTTAGAATTAATTCCATTCACCACAATTGAAGCAATTGACGTAACAGAAAATAGCAGAATTAAAAGTGTTAGCGCGTTTTAAAAATAGTGTTAATCAATCTCAATTGAGTCGGCTTATCAACACGGGGGCTTCCTGTAATTGTTCTAATCTAAAAATTAACTATGGACGTTGTGAAAATGTTTTTTTTGTAGTACAAAAGTTGACAGCGCTACATTTTGTTTTAAATATATTGAAATGTACAATTGGTTTTTTTTTTAATTTTATATAGAGTTATGTAAAAGGTGGTATACATTTAAATTAAGAGTAAATTAATTAATTAAAATTTAGTTTAGTTTATTGTTATTATATATAAACTAGCGACCCGCCCTCGCTTCGCTTCAGTTCTTCGTTCAGTAGTGTAGTTTACTTACTATATACTTACTACATAGAATTCCTTTCGGAAAAGGAATTGCTTAAAATCTTCATCGGACCTGAAAGAAAATCCACACCAAATTCCAAGTCTTTAGGGACGGTATTTGCAAATGTGATTTTTTTGGGTTAATACCTATGCAATCCCCTTTAAGGATGGATTTTTTTAAAAGCCGTTCTTAGTTTACCTCTACATTGTAGCATAAATATGCCTACCGAGATTTAAGTCTGTAGGAGTTCTATAAAAAAATTAAGATTTTTTTGGTTGACACCTCCGCATTTCCCTTTGGGAACAGAATGTTGTAAAAACTGTAATTATCTGACCCCTACAGGACAGAAAATATGTTCATACCCAATTTTAAGTCGGTAGGAGCTATATTGTGCTAAATAAGCTAAGCTAAATGTGATGTTTAAACCCCAGCAACCCCGCTTGCGGATGGAATTTCATAAAATCCGTTCTTAGCTGACCTCTAGTCGGCGAAAGGAATATACCTACCAAATTTAAAGTCTGTAGGCTTTATGGTTCAGAGGTATCGTTATTAGTCTATACATAGGTGGAAATCTCTTATATATATAACGAGAAGACCTATATCGATATAACAACAAAGATCATTGGTTCGCTCTGCGGGCGGTCGATGAAGACTTGGAGGTGCAGGATAAGGCATGTATCGAACTTACGCTAGAAGACTCTAGAAAATGGTTACGAATGGAACCTAAACCACCTGACCCGGACCCCAACGCTGATAATTATTCGACTAAAAGTAATGGAAATAATTTAGTTAGATTATCAGAAATTTGTAAGGAAAGTATGAGGTTTGGGTTTTGCTTGAGCTCGAAGATATAAGATATATAGTATGAAAATTTCATTTTAACTAGTTCATGAGTTAGTTCAAAATGGAAAATTTCATTTTAACTAGTTTATTTAAAATGGTGTTATATTTTTTAGACAAAGCTAACTCTGGAAAAGAGCCGTGCTTAATATTGAGACATATATATTGAGATTTGAAAGGAAAAAGTTATTCAAAAGCTCACTAATTCTCCAAAGGTACATTCAACGTTCAAACTATACACCTCTTTGACTATATAAAACAACTTCAAGCAAGGCCAACTTTAGTGCTAACAATTCGTAACATGAAACAGTATCGCTGAAGATTATTTTGAATTTAAAGTAAGGAAAATGTCACTCAATTATGTACTATGAGTATTTCTACATTTTTTTAAAGGTAACCTTATTTTTAGGTCACGCAATAGATAACTTTCTGACAGCTAGCGATATTATATATTGAAAATGAATTGACTAGGACAAGTAAATCCTTCTTCTTTATTTTTTTATTTCATCATCATCATCAACTTGATGTACATATGTATATCAAGAGGATAATTCCGTAATCGCCACACTTAGCAAGCGAGTTGGCGATTACATTGTGTTTTCTCAGGAACATATTGCTATCCATCATCATTCTCCTACTCTTATCTCAATTACTTGGGGTTGATAGAATATGTACTCTTCTATCATAGTACATATTGTAAAAGTTATTGACAATAGTTTTATAACCGGCCGCCTGCCAGACGTCAACCCTCCTTGGGAATATAATTGGTGACCGAACGGCATCAGATGGAGATAGCCCAGGTCATTATAAGGCTCTTAGTCGTCTTTTACGACATCCACGAGTAAAGTAAGGATTGGTAGTATTCGTAGCCGCTACCACACAGCAAAATATAAAAAAAATCTCTTAGTCGGCTTTTATGACTCTCAAGGATAGATAAGAAGGTTGCCGAAACTTTGTATTGTAACCCACAAGAGACAACATGGAATATTTTTATTTTCTTATTTTTAAATGTTAGCCACATTAACATGGCCGGTGATATAACTATTACTAAGACTTTTGCAATATGTAGTATGGAAAAAGAGTACAGAATTCCGAAAAGAAATTCAGCTATATTGTAATGCCTCAAAGTTGTCTTCTTTTGCTGTGATGTTATGTGCATTAGCGATTTTATATGCCTGTGGAAAAAGAAAGAGTGGTCGTCATCTTACATCAACATAGAGATGAAAACTAAATTATAATGCATAAGTTAGACCTATACCCACTTATATATTTCCTAAATGGATTTAGACTCGGGGTCAAGTGGATCCAGGGCTATTACGGCGATTAGAGTCCACGACGGGTCAAACATTATTATAGGGGCCAGGAATTGGCCTTAACTGTCTTTCACAGCTGCCCGTATCATTAACAAATCAGACATCTTCGTTTATAGCTATATTTAGAACAACAATTGCTATAAAAAACATTGTGCGTGAGTTTATGATGTTTTAATTTGAATTATAGAATCAAAGTTATAATAATTTTGTTTTTATTTATGCTATAAAATGACGGCTATTTAATATTATTTTATCTGTAGTGTGAAATCTAACATTTAAGGTAGAATTTTGTTAAAGGCGTTGGACATTTCGTTTCTTACCGTATACAGACATTTAAATACTTTTAAAGAAGAACTTACCTTGGTGCTCTAGAGTATTTCTTTATTGTTAATTTTTTGACCACAAACAAGTGTCCTCCTGTAATCATGAATATTGTAGAGAGTTCGAAACGCTGGGAAATTATAAATTAAATACAAACGTGACAGAATTCATAAAAATATTTTATTTCTAATGTGCGTAAATAAAAGAAATCATTATGATTATACTTATGTTTACGTCATGGTAGTAATGTAAACGGTATATAAAAGTAACAATTTGTACAAGACGATGTACAGCGTAGTTCTTTCTGGTTTAAACAATCTGTCTCTTCTTGTAGAGACCGACTCATAGCTGGTAGCAAATATGCTGTAAATAAAAAAAATAAGAAAGTACCATATCACAAGTAAATTCATACGTAACACAATAAAATTCAATATAAATGATAAAATGATATTGATTTACTACTTCAAAATGGACATAAATGTATTTTTAAAGCTTCAGCACAACTTGCCTACAAACGAGTTTAATATAAATACTACTTCTGTAGAAAACAACGTCGCATAAGGTTCTTCTTAGGTGACAGCTATTGCTATTTTGTTAAACAATGAACGTAATTATTAACTGACCACCAGGGTCACGTAGAGCATGGCCACCGAAGACAAAGATCGGGTACCGGTGGCCCCCCGCACGCTGAAGGGGTTTCGCCGTTCGCGCCGCCTTTTCTGTCGCCCCGGACTGATTTGGCGGGGCGCGACAACATCCATAGTCCACCGCAAGGAGATAAAAAGGGTCACGTAGAGCATCAAAAAAAAAGAGCATTTTGCTTTCTACTAAAATAGACTAATGCTTAACAATATGTCATCTTTCTATCCATGTACTAGCCTATATATCTACTGCTGGACGTAAGCTTACTTAATGGAGGGATGAATGCCATAAATGCTACATTTGCAAGTTGATAAGAAGGCCATTTGGTCATCATATTATACTGCTCGTTTTCCGTGTGGTGACGGAGTAAGAATACTATTCACCACCCTCATATCTTACCCGTAGGTGATCGTACGAGACGACTAAGGGATAAAAAACGCATATAACATTTATGCGAGGGAAGGGAAACTCTTAACAAAACTCTATACCAACACGTCCGACCAGCGCGGTATAGTAGGTTTATTTCTTTCCCATTACGGAGGAGGCCCGAGCTCAACAGTGGGACTTTATGGGCTGTGATGATGATGATTATACTTCCCAAAAGAATGCTTCTGGTGATTCTTCGTAATCTCACAGTCGGATTTTATGATCCACGTCTTTACTCAGCTGTGGGGAGTTGAGTAAAGACGTGGTGACGTATTGTATTCTTCGCCAGTTACCATCCGGTAAAATTTCACCAGACGGATGCTGGTCGAGCTTTAGCTACTTCTTCAGTTAGCTTACTTACGTACTTATAGTACAGCATATTGTAAACTTTCTCAAGAAATTGATTTTCAAATTTTTATCATTTTGTTTTTATTTTATTTGGTTCATCTATCTAAATATCAATCCTATCATCTGATATAGCATCGAAACAAACCTACTCTATGCAACTGACACCATGAGCCGAGTAAAACGAGACAATGATATCTTATACTGGCAAATAATCATATATTTTTTCATTTTCATCTATATAATTTAGTTCATAAAGCTTGTATTTCTATGAAACTCAATTAGTGGACGGTAAATGTAAGTTTGTACGGGAGTAACAACTGCTCATTTGGCTCGGTGCAATTTGTACGAGGTCATCAACACTATAATGGATTAGTACAATTCACTTCAGAGAAACTCAGGATTGACGGCCAGTGAACAGAAATATGATCAAATAAATTTAATAAAAAGAAAGAAAGAAATTATTTATTTTGAAAGGCTCGCAATATTATAAGTACAACAGATAAAACTACTTTTTTTATAAAATAAATAAATCATCATTGTCGTCAATGATAATGAATAACATGCTCTTATCCCAGTTTACTCGGAGTCGAGGCAATATGTACTCTTCTTCCATACTACACATTGCAAAATTTTTGTTAATATTTTTATGACCGGCCGCCTGCCTAACATCTAACTGCAGTAGAAATATCATTTTGACCTGTTAGCATTAGATGGGATTGGCCCAGGTCTATATAAAGTTCTTAGTCGTCTTTTATGACACTCACGAATATTGTAAGAGATGGAACATCTTAACCATTAACCACACAGCAATGTAATTAAATATTGTATACAAAATACATTGAGCCTTGTCTTCCAGATCTTCCAAAAAAGCCATTGTTCAGTATAAAGCTGCACCGCTATAAGCATTTTAGCACTGGTTTTAAGTAACACCATAACGATATCTAATTTAATCTGTTACAGAATTCTACTTGGGTCGATACAATATGTACTCTTATTTCATAGTACATATTGTAAAAGTTATTGGCAATAGTTTTATGACCGGCCGCTTGCCAGACGTCAACCCTCCTTGGGAATGTAATTGTTGACCAAACAGCATCATATGGAGTTGGCCCAGGTCGTTATAAGGCTCTTAGTCGTCTTTTACGACATCCACGAGCACAGTATATTTAATATACGACTCTTCGTTGGAAATAAAGGTATGTTTACAGATTTTATAGTGTTTCATTTGATTTTTATTTGACCTTTTGAATACTTTTCTGCGTTTTTGGTCACAGAAAGACTAAAATATCTAGCGTCCAACAAGTCATTATTATACATACATACATATCATCACGCCATATCCCTTGCAGGGTAGGCAGAGAGAACAGAGTGCTAGAGAACTCTATCTCTGCATACTTCACTCGCTTCCTCAACATTCATAATTCTCTTCATACACGCTCGCCGGTTTCGGAGACTCTTGACTCCACCTTCCTTCAGTACCTGACCGATCTGGTCTAGGTAGGTTAGTCTCGGTCTCCCTAGGTACCTACATCCTTCCACTTTCGCATTGTATATCTTTTTAACCAGACGTTCGTTCGGCATTCTTTCCACATGTCCGAACCATCGTTATTATTATTACAGATATTAACCTATATCCATCCGCTACAGTTACAATTTAATAACTATCAGTATATCTCTGTAATAATGATGAGTTTTTGTACGTTAGACACCTAAGTACCCCCGTGACCATGATCGCTCTAAAGTGTTCGAAAAGTCGGAAACTATAGAATCAAATATACACATGAAAAGCTCAGTAAAAATTGTATTATTTCAAATGTATAATAATCGTGTAAATATTATAATTTTTTATACGACTTTTAGATCATAGGTACGTAAGTATAATATAACAGTTTTTTTTACTTTATTATTATAGAAACTCCCAGTATGGTAATGGGTTAGGAACGCAATGCTTCACTACATTCTTCTTTTACCGGCTGAAGAATTACTAAAAACAATAGACAGCACAAATGATAAAATTAGTCAATGTTTTTTTTTTTAATTTATTACTACATCAGTTTAGAAATTACACCACGATATAAGGAATATTATCTTAGTATGAATTGTTGCTTTAAAAAAGAGAGTCATTTTATATTCTGCAGGAACTAGTGAGCGTAAAAACCAAATGTATACTATTAAACGCTTTTGCTTGGATGTTTTTAAGTTTAAAAGAAAGAAAGAAAACAATTAAATTACTATGTAATATGAATACGACACGTGTCAACTCTGTCAAGTGCGATCCTCTCCTAACAATAAATCCGTCGAAGCTGGTGGCGCAATTACTAGCGCTATCAACCGACCGGACGGCGCCGGCGCAGGGCGACCTTCCAACCTAACTCTGTTTAAGAGATTATAATTACATTTAGAACAATTCGTATTATATTTAATTTAAAATAGCCATCAGTCCTTGGTGTAAACTTGCCAATATTGGATGTGACATTTCATGTTGATATCATTTAGATCTGATGTATAAAATAGTCAACGATGTATACGTTACTTTTGGCAACTATGAGATAAAAAAATATTTACTTTGGCTAAAATACTACACGTAACTTAATTTTTTTTATTGCTCTTGATGGCAAACGAGCAAGCAGCACACCTGATGGTAAGTGTTACTGCTGCCCATGGGCTTTTGCAATACCAGAGGTATAGCTAGGCCGCTACCTACCAATAACCCCAAAACCACCCAAAAAGTCGGGCTTCCGGCTCTCTCGCTCATCGAACGAAGCACAGCAGCATATTGCCACTGCTCCGGCGTCAATCTTCTGCGAGAATGTGGTACTACCCTGGACGGACCGGCCCGCGGCTGTAGACAGAGAGCTGCCAACAGCGTGGTCCTACCACTTTTATATGTGTTAAACATGAAAAAAAAAATAAAGTAAATATTTTTATGTTTTTACTTTTTGGTAACATTTTGTACTAAGCTAATCTTTATATTGCAGAAGATTTTACAGTTTTATAATTAACGTCAAAAATGATACCCATTATACTTGAATAAAAATTTGTGGATCGCATATAGCATTGCCTAGCGTGAGAATCGAAGCCGCGGTACTGGAATGGTAGGTCCGTATTTAAACCACTACGCTTTATGAGCAGTCAAAAATTGTTATGTAATGTGGAGAAAAGTCACTGACTCAATAAAAAAATTCTAGTGGCAACGCCACGTTGGTGATAGTTTTCTTTCTGTAGCCATAAATGTGTTGGTTCGACTAGGATAGCACCTCACTATTCTTGCAGCAATTTTCTGCTGCGCTTTCTCTGTAATATGATAGTCTTGGCAACGCAAACCTTCTCCTAAACTCTTTCAAAACCTTCTTTCTTATCTTTATTCCATTTCCTTTAATTCAGCACTGACGTTAGTAATTTACTTAGTAGTCGACTAGAGCTGACTTTACTCGAACGACCAAAACCAACAGTAAAAATTCAGTCTCATTTAATATCTACAAAAAAAAGTCTACAAAGTGCTTAAACAGGTTTTTTTTTTCCAAAAAAATAATGTAATTCAATTTATTACGTTGTTTACATTAACACAGTATAATACTAAAGGAGAAACGGACAGATTGTTATAACATCTTTAAGTTTTTCTTGTCACAAATTAACATCTGTAACTAATAATACATATGGCTAATTACTCATCCATGTTGTATGTTGACATTTCAAATAATTGAAATCGATACAGTTAATGAGCAAGCACTCGATTAATTCGAATAAAAAGTTTTATATATAAATAATATTTATAACCTTTGCAAGTTTCTTTAATGAGGTTTTATTTTTTAATAATAATGTATAAGAATAATTCTAAGAAGAATACATTTATTTGTATGTATAATAATGCTTCGTATGGTGACGGAGTAAAAATACAATTCACCATTCCTTATCTTGCCTTGAGTATCATAGAAGACGTCCTTTTTTTTTGCCGTGGGCTATGGAGTGGTCACATCCCAATAAATCCATCCGGTGAGACGGAAGAAGCGGCGTGCAACCCCATAGACCCGCCTTACATGTACCTCTCTTGGCCAAGCGAGCGGGCCACCGGAATCTGGTCTTTGTCTTCGGTGATCCGCCCTTAAGTTTACCTTCACGGGTATTCTCCCAAGTCGATGCCCCGGCAGCTTTCGCCATCGGGGCATCGTCCTCACGCAGTAATCATAGCAGACGACTAAGTGATGTAATATCCAACACTGCACAGATGGCGCAGTGTTTAAAATTCTCGACCTTGTGTGCCAGTGTCGTAGGTTCGATTCCTACGCAAAATAATACTATGTGCGATGCACAAACTGTTATTCTGAGTCTGGATGTAGTTTTTCTGGGTTAATTATATGTTTGTAATGTTCCCCACAATACAAAGATTATTTCAATAATGTAAAGTGGTGCTTTATAAAAAAAAAAAAATAGTGTTAGGGCCACGCTGTTGACAGTTTTCTGTCTACAGCCGCGGGCCGGTCCGTCCGGAGTAGTACCACACTCTCGCAGAAGATCGACGTCTGAGTAACGGCAATGTGATATTACGCTCCGTTCGGTGAGCAAGAGAGCGCGAGAGCAAGTTTATCATCACCTTTTTGAGTATAGATGAAATCTGAATAGTTTTAAATTACAGATTATATAATTTTTAGAATAAAAAATATCTATAGATGTCATTCTCAATTATAAACTGACAGAAAAACATTTAATGACAATAAATAAATTCTATTGTCTATGTCAGAGGGGGTTTTGGCGCGAATGTGGAAATGTGATGTCACGCTCTTGTATTATATTAATTTCTTTATATTATTTATAAAACCCGAATACGAAATGAAAAATGATGTCACAAGCGGGATTCGAACCCGCGCCTATTGGGATTCCGGCCCAATCGTGCTGCCACTACACCACCGTGACTAATTGTAGGACATGCAAAATTCACTTTGTATCATATTTACGTCTTAAGGTGACGGTATGCTATCTACCCGACAATGTTTACACATTGTTATAGGCTTAATACTTCAAACTTTACAGTTAGAATTGTATTAAACGATGACACAACCTTGTTATTTAAATTACTGAAATTTTTAGCATTTATTATGCTTAATTATTTATAAAACTCGAATACGAAATGAAAAATGATGTCACTCAATCAATAAAGATTTTTTCTCACCATACAAACTTTGCCACTCTGCTCGACCCCCTTAGGGGTATAATTTCGTAAAATCCTTTCTTAGTAAATCTCTACGTCATATAAAGAAACCACTGCCAAAATTTCAAGTTGCCAGCTTCAATAATATCGGCTTGGCGCTAATGACTTATTGAGTCGTCTAACCCAGTTCGCAAGCCTAATTTACACCCCCAAAGGGTGAAAATTAACAAATACTGAAACACGTGTTTATTTATTTTTATTGGAGAATGTTTGTACGTAATTTGAAAAGAATCAATAAAGATTTTTTTCTTCGAACATTTTTTAAATTGCCATAACTTTTTTATTTATGAACTAATTAACATGAAATAAAGCCTAAATGTTAAGTGAAGCTTACCACAATATACTAACGAAAACCGCGTCTAAATCGGATAAGCCGTTTCTGAGATTAGAGTGCACAAACACACAGACAAACAGATAAACAGACAAAAATTTAAAAAATCATTGTTTTGGGTTCTATTAGTGTTGATAAAGGTCGCAGTAAGATTTTTTCTCATATATCTTCCATGTCAGCGATCCGTTACATTTTTATTATATGTATAGATAAGTACAGTTAAAGTGCTGAAGAGTAGTGAATATGGCATAATAGCGGTTTACGCGTGTTTTCAAATTTTGCCAAAATTAAAAAAAAAACATTATTTTACAGATTTGGTTATCAGCGCCCGATTAATGGCAATGATTTCACTTGCCGACGGACAATGACTATTAAGACTACACAATATGAAGAAATAAAGTAAAGTAACATATGATAAAATATAAGACTTGGCTGTATGAGCTTTGATCCCTTTGCCTGTCGGAACGGACGAACACACGGATTGGAGTCACAACAATAAAAGCAATTGATAGTTATTGTTCGGTCCTTGCAAGTTATGTGGAGGGTATTTGGAGAAACTTCACAACTTCGATTCTGCAACCGTCGTTATGACAGTTGAGTAGAAGATTTGAGACAACTCGGTCCGCCAGGCGGTTGTGCCACTCGGTGTATTCGTAATCGCCGCACCTGCTTAATCCTTGGTAGGACATAGTTTAACGGAACTGTTGGAACCACCATAATAGTGTTTTGTGGTGCTGTGAACTGCATAATTATATAGAATATAGTGAAGCTGACCGCGCGGTTTGGCGAGCCTACTGCGACGACACTACTGCCCTCGGCGAAAGTGGATGAAAGGTTGGTGGAGTATTTTTTAATTACTTCTTCGCGGCTTGCAGGGATAGGATAATATCAGTTCCTCACCTAGTTCAGTAAACTTACTTCATACAGTCCACTGCAGGCTGTGCATACCGTACAGTCTTTTTTTGGTCACTTCGACCCAGGATACCGCTCCTAAGGTCTCATACCTCACCTAGGAATTCGTAATTCCCAGGTATTTAGACAGTACAGACGTTCTGTACCGTTATTTCTAACCGTGTTAGAATACCTCCCAATAAATATCATATATGTTAAGACGTTCTTAGCATATAATTTATTTATATTGGCCGTGCCAATTACTTCTTATTCCCCATTATTTAATGAAATTATAATTTCATTGTGTAGACGTTCTATACATATCTTATGTACTTTACTTTTCTCCACTATACGAAGTATACAATATAAACAAAACACATAAATTATTTTTTGTCGTACAATTATTCAGCTAAGTGTTATATAATTAAATTGTATAGGTAACAAGTATTAGTGAAAGTAATATAATATTAATTTTATAATTTCATTGGGCTACGTGTGTTGTTTCACAAGATGGCGGCACCTAAAGCAAAAATTTCTAGTGATAAGAAACATCCATTACCCAAAAAATTAACCGTGTTAATTCAACGAAAACAACTCTTGTTTTCACAAATGCAAAAGGTATATGATATGTCCCACGATTTATCGAATTCTGATACGAAAGAATTGTTTTTATTGCACGTCTCTGAAATTAGTGACCTACGTAGTTCATTCGAAAAAATAATATTCGATATATTCGAACAAGAACTTTTAGTTGATTCTGAGTCAATACTTAGAAGTCAAGAGTTACAAAGTTTTGATGAACTATATTTTCGAGTGAAATTATGTGCTTCGAAATATAGCTCGGCACGCATCGGCAATAACGGTGAGAATCGCTTGGTTACCATGGAGTCCCGCCCTCGCCTGCCTAAACTTGAATTGTTTACATTTAATTCGGATATTGAGAATTTTAATACATTTTATGAAACATTTTGCTCGTTAGTACATGATCAGCCGCACATTCCAAAAATTGATAAATTTCATTTTCTATTGTCTTGCACGAAAGGTTCTGCATTAAATATGGTTAAAAGTGTACCGATATCCGCCAATAACTACGATCTCGTCTGGCAGAGTTTAATTGATAAATATCGAGACAATAGATTGTTAGTTGGTAGGTACCTAGATAAAATGTTAAACTTTTCACCGTTACGCAAGGAATCGTCTGCTGATTTGAACATGTTTATTGAGAACTTCGAACATTCGTATAAGGCAATACAGGCACTTAATATTAAAGATTTAAGCAGTTATGTAATGTGTCATATTGCGTTAAGGGCATTAGATCCACAAACTCGAAAATATTTTGAACAAAAATTAGATCAAAATTCCATTCCTACCTTCGATGAATTAGCATTATTTATACATAATCAAATAAAAGTTCTAGATCATTCTGCGTCATATTCTAATGTGTATTCTAATAAATATCAACAAAATGATTCGCGACAAAAGGACACAAAAAAGCATTCGCTATCTTCTACACGCTCTGGGTTAAAGGGTTTATGTGTACATTGTGATAGTAATCATATGATTTTCCGTTGTGAACAATTTCGTAAATTGTCTAATGAGCAACGTATTCGCCGTGCGAATGAATTAAAATTATGTCATAATTGTTTAAAATCAAATCATACCGTTAAGGCGTGTAAAAGTAATTTTAAATGTTTAATCTGTAATTTACCGCATCATGTTCTGTTACATCGAGAAGTTAGCGCGATAGATAATAACAAACCGTGTTCGAATCAGCTGATTTCGACTGAGACCGCTCCTGCGCCGTGCAAGGGAGACGGACAATCAATTATCAGTACGGTGTGTCATCTGACGTCTACGCATACTTCTAACTGTACAGTTATCTTGGGAACAGCTGTTGTGAATGTTTTGAACGCGTTTGATAATTATCAGCCCGTGCGCGTATTAATTGACTCTGGGGCGCAAAGTAATTTTATTACGTTAGATTGTTTTCAACGGTTAGGATTATCAGCTAATAAATGTCCATATAATATCTTCGGACTAGGTGGCGAATATGTAAAAAATTATGGAATGGCTTCGTGTGTTATTCAGCCGCGCTACAATAATACGCCGGTGTTTAACATTGATGCTGTAATTTTACCTAAAATTACATCCGATTTGCCAAACGTACTTATTCCCGAAAAGTTGATTACTAAGTATAAAGATTTACAATTAGCTGATCCGTATTTTTATACAACGTCCCCGATTGACATTATTTTATCGGGTGAAGTGTTTCCCTATATTTATGACGGGACAAAATTTATAATAAATAAAGATGTACCAGTGGCATTGGGGAGCATATTTGGTTACGTCATAACTGGGAGACTAGGGTTAAAAAATTGCTCTAGCAGTCTCGATGTTGTACCGTGTGCAACGTCATTTGTGTCGTACACAATTGAAAATAATTATTTAAATGATACACTTAAACGGTTTTGGGAGTTGGAATCTTTACCGTGTGAAGTTCCAACGGATCCTATGGAGGAGTTAGCCGAAAAAATGTACACAGAAAAACACTGTCGTGATGAAAATGGTCGTTATGTTTCTCCCATTTTATTAAACCCACACCATGCACCTATTGGTGATTCTTATGATGTGGCTATAACAAGGCTTAAACAGGTCGAGCGCCGCCTGGCGCGATCGCCAGACCTTCATAAGTCTTATGTTGACTTCATGCGAGAGTATGAATCTCTTGGACACATGGAGTTATATCAAGGTCCTGAGCAGTCAGGATATTATATACCGCACCATTGTGTTCTGCGTCCATCGTCCGTAAGTACACCTCTGCGCGTTGTTTACGACGGTTCAGCACAACCTAAGAATGGTATTTCAATTAACGATGCACTCTTGACAGGCAGAAAACTACATCCAGACTTACTAAAGATTATAATTCGCTTTCGGTTATATAAAGTTTGTTTCACTGCTGATGTGTCAAAGATGTATCGGGCTGTTCTGATTGATCCTGCTGATAGGAAGTACCAGCACATTCTTTGGCGAGAATCTCCAACGGAGCCAGTTCGCGTCTTCGAACTTCGAACGAATACCTACGGTCTCCGTAGTGCACCTTACATAGCTGTGCGCACGCTGCATCAGCTAGCTGAGGATGAGCTCACTCATGCTGAACGTCCGCGTACAGAGGCTGCAAAGGTGCTCAAACAAGGCTTCTACGTTGATGACGTATTATGGTCCTGCCCATCATTAGAACAGGCCTGCACGTTGCAGGATGATTTGCTGACACTTCTTAAAAGTGGTGGCTTTGATTTAAGAAAATGGGCTAGCAACTGTCCCGAGTTACTTACTCATATGCAGTCAAATCAAGTTGTAACCATCGATTTTCAAGATGATACGTTATCATCCTCCCTTAAGGTGTTAGGGTTGACATGGTTACCTGCCTGTGACAGTTTTGCGTTTTCCTATAACATGACTGATAATAAACAGACCAAACGATCAGTTTTAAAACTACTGGCGAGCATATTCGATCCTGTAGGTATTATTTCACCATGTACGTTTGTCGCAAAGTGTATCATGCAAGATCTCTGGAAGATGGGAGTCGCATGGGATGAGCAACTACCACCTGAGCCGTGCTCACAGTGGAATCGATTCATCTCCGATCTACCACTTTTGACTGAATTGCGTTTTGAGCGTCACATCTTAATACCTAATTTTAGTGAAATACAATTAATAGCATTTTGCGATGCGTCATCCCGTGGATACGCAACGTGCTTATATATACGTAGTATAAACAATATAGGTGAAGTGAAGGTTCGACTGCTGACTAGTAAGTCAAAGGTTGCGACGTTAAACCCACTCTTGTCTATACCTAGACTCGAACTCGAAGCAGCCGTGCTGCTATCGAAGGTTGTAAGTTTTGTCGTACAAAACTTAAGCGATAATAATTTATCTGTTTCTATATTTGCGCTCAGCGATTCGAAAAATGTTTTGGCTTGGATACATACACAACCATACACGTTAAAAACTTTTGTGGCTAACCGTGTTAGTCGCATTATTGCCGCAGTACCACCTAGTTGTTGGTATCACGTGAAGGGCGAAAATAACGCTGCAGACATATGTTCACGTGGAACGTTGCCTGCTCACTTCGTGGAAAGAGCTACAGAGTGGATTCACGGCCCCGATTGGCTATATGATAACCAACAAAAGTGGCCTATAAAACCATATTTATTAAATCATAACTTCAAGATTCCCGAACTTAAATCAAATAGTGCAACATTTAGTTTTAATTCTTCTCTAAAGGTTGAAATTAAAAATGACCTTGAAGAAATATTTAATAAGTGTTCTTCTTTTAATAAATTACAGCGTATTATTTCATGGTGTCATAGATTTATTATAAATCTTCAGTGTAAAATTTCAAATCGGTCTTTAGGCCCTCTAACGACCTTTGAGTTGCGCAAAGGTCATGATTCAATTATTAGAATTATTCAACAAAATCACTTTGAATCTGAAATAGTAGCGTTAGAAAAGGGTAAGTTTGTAGCCTCTTTACGTAAACTATCACCCTTCGTTGAAAATAAAGTCCTCAGGGTGGGGGGTCGTATCTCACAATCTGACCTTCCGTACAATACGAAGCACCCGGTTTTGCTACCAAAATGCCATACAAGTAAATTATAAATCGAATATTTGCACGTAAAATACCTACACGTAGGGCCTCGTACATTACAAGGTCTAATGTGTCAAAACTATTGGCTCGTTGGTGCTCGTAGCATCATTCGATCGGTACTGACAAAGTGTAAGGTGTGTTTTAAATGCCGACCTACTGCATTACAACCTCAAATGGGTACGTTGCCCATGTCCCGACTTAAGGTTGATAAGGTATTCAGCCATGTAGGTACAGATATAGGTGGTCCATTCCTTGTAAAAGAAAGTACACGTCGTAACGCAAAAATATACAAGGCTTATCTATGCCTATTTGTATGTTTTTCAACAAAAGCAGTACACTGCGAGGTGTTAACTGATTTATCAGCTGAATGTTTTCTAGCTGCATATGACCGTTTCGTGGCCCGTCGCGGATTAAGTACTTGTTTATATTCCGATTGCGGGACGAATTATGTATCGGCAGCCAAGCATCTCAAGGAGGTACTTAGATTTTTAAATGGTAATAAGATTCATGACGAGGTACTCGTAGGATTAACCGCGCGGCAAGTAGAGTGGAGGACAAATCCTCCTAACGCAGCTTCCATGGGTGGACTTTGGGAAGCCGGGATAAAAAGTACGAAACACATTTTACAACGTATTGTAGGTGATAGAAGTCTCACTCTGGAAGAGTTGTCAACTGTGTTCTGCAGAATAGAGGCTGTATTAAACTCACGCCCTTTATGTACACTATCTGAAAACCCAAACGAGTTCGATGTATTAACTGCTGGTCATTTCCTGATAGGACAAAGCTTAGTGGCTGTGCCTGAATATAATTATGAGGACGTTCCTCAACATAGATTATCTCGTTGGCAGTCAATTCAAAAAATATCACAGTTATTTTTAATTATTATATTGTTAAAAATATCACACAAAGAGAGAAGTGGTTTGCCTCACCTCCCAACGTAAAGATTGGTGATTTAGTTTTACTGAAATCAAATTTGACGCGCCCATTGCAGTGGCCTCTTGGTAGAATTGAAACAACACACGAGGGCGTTGATGGCATTATTCGTGTAGTTACTTTGAGAACTAAAAATGGTCTAATTAAAAGACCGGTGAATAAAGTTTGTCCATTACCGTATGCAAATTAATTACCTTTTATTTTTTTCTTAGGTTAAATTTTATTGTTTATCTAGATTAATTAATTATTATTATTCTTTTTTTTCAAAAATATACCTCACTAAAGGTTTATTTATTCTATGTGTTTTGTTTACATAGGTTAGTGGATTGTATATCCCTTACTTGCTCTTTAATTTAGAATGGGGAATTCATCATGTTGAATTCGGTGAGGGGTATGTTCGGTCCTTGCAAGTTATGTGGAGGGTATTTGGAGAAACTTCACAACTTCGATTCTGCAACCGTCGTTATGACAGTTGAGTAGAAGATTTGAGACAACTCGGTCCGCCAGGCGGTTGTGCCACTCGGTGTATTCGTAATCGCCGCACCTGCTTAATCCTTGGTAGGACATAGTTTAACGGAACTGTTGGAACCACCATAATAGTGTTTTGTGGTGCTGTGAACTGCATAATTATATAGAATATAGTGAAGCTGACCGCGCGGTTTGGCGAGCCTACTGCGACGACACTACTGCCCTCGGCGAAAGTGGATGAAAGGTTGGTGGAGTATTTTTTAATTACTTCTTCGCGGCTTGCAGGGATAGGATAATATCAGTTCCTCACCTAGTTCAGTAAACTTACTTCATACAGTCCACTGCAGGCTGTGCATACCGTACAGTTATATACTCTTAAATAAATAACTAAAACAATTTTATTGACGTGGACGTAGTGTTCTTTTTGTAGTCATTCATCAAAATTTTCGCAGAAACAATTTCAAACCAAGACAGGCCCTAGTCGTTATTAAATAACAATTTATTGTAAATAATCGATTTTTAATGAATCCTTACGCGAACCATAGTTAATTTATCCCAGACCTGGTCCTATTTTTATCTTCTTTTTAGTTCTGAAGTCCATTTAAATGTGTTTAAAATGAGATTAGTGTATATTAATATATTTATTGGTGGCTAGAATATCCTCAGGCATTATCATATCTCGTTATTTGGTATAATATATTATTCGCTGTCCAGTCCGTCATTTAACGAGGAATTTTGCATTTAAATTATCAGTACGGGTAAAGCAATCAACTAAAGTGAAGGCGATAATATTATCAGTAACTCAATCACAGAGCGAGCAAATGCAGATGGCGCTTTTTAGATGATTATTTTCCTTGTCTTTTTAAAAACTCACCTCACGAGCGTCTGTGCGATCTGTGACTTCAAATCCTCGCTTTTTTTTTGTGTCTTAGTTGTTAGCCTCAGATGGCTATGATAACTTTACCCGGACTGTGGGTGGGCGCTGAGGGCTCTCAACCCGTTAAATCCTCGCAGGACCTTGAACACTCATAAGTATTCGCAACATATTGATTTCCAATGTTTGCGCGAGTATTACACATATGAAATAAATCACATCACAATACATCGCTAAGAATACTACCAACCCCTACTCTGCTCGTGGATGTCGTAAAAGATGACTAAGAGCCTTATAACGATCTGGGCCAACTTCATCTGATGCCGTTTGGTCAACAATTACATTCCCAATGAGAGTTGACGTCTGGCAGGCAGCCGGTCATAAAACTATTGCCAATAATTTTTACAATATGTACTGTGAAAGAAGAGTACATATTGTATCGACCCCAAGTAATTGGGATAAGAGTAGGAGAATGATGATATCCTTTAAATATGTAAACTTAATTCTAACTCCATCACCACAAGGGTATAATGTGGTACCTACCATGATCACCATATATTCCGCTTAGTCTATTCAGTATTTTTTTATTTTTTATTGTTTATGATGGCAAACGAGCAAGCAACACACCTGATGGTTAGTATCACTGCAGCCCATTGAACTTTGCAATACCAAGGGTATAGCTTAGGCCACTGCCTACCAATAAAATCCTCAAACCCACCCAGTTAGGCTTCTGCGAGAGTGTGGTACTATCCCGGACGGACCGGCCCGCGGCTGTAGACAGAGAACTGTCAACAGCATGGTCCTGCCACTATTAAACATATAATATATAACAAGCAATACCCCCGATGGGTTTCTTTGTAGAAAAAAAAAGAAACTTTTTTTTTTTAATTTATGCGGATTTTTAATTTCTCGAAGTTTCGAGCACTTTGGAGCGTTGATGACGAGAACAAGAACGGAAGACAGTCGTCCCGTGATCGTAACAAAATATACACATAGAATTCGTAAAAATAGTTTTATTTTAAAAATAGCTTTACTTTGACAAAAAATAACAAATTTCGCTAATTCTCATATTTATTAAACCTGTTTCTATTACTAAAAAAGAAAATTATCTTAATGGCTGTCACATTAGTAATAGCACTTGAATACTATTTAGTGTTTATCTAATAAATTGGTTATAAATTAATTTTCTATTTAATATATAAATAATTGAGATGTGCTCTAGTAATAGATAAAAATATTAGTGAAGACTATTCCTTTCCTGTTTATGTATTAAAAAAATATATATATTCCGTGTGGTGACGGAGTAAGAATACAATTCACCACCATCTTGCAAAAATGGCGTGAAAGATAACTAGGATATATAATAAATATGTGCCACCGAATATATTATAATAAATATATGCGACACATACATAATACATAATACACCGAATATAATAAATATATGCGACGTTCATAGCCCACCGCAAAAAAAAAAAAAAAATAGACCGATTTGGCGGGGCGAGACGCATCCATAGTCCACCGCGAAAAAAAGGATATATAATATACTATAACATTTATGCAAGAGAAGGAAATCTGGAACTAGAGTCCTGTAGCGATTCATTCTACCAGCGTGGTATAATAAATCAATTGCTCTCCTATTATGGAGTAGGCTAGAGACCAGTAGTGGAACGTGTAAGAGCTATGATGATGATAAGCTTAAAAACGCCGAGTAGCGTATTCCTCAAGAGGCAACGGTATAAGAATACAATTGTCACCACCCGTCACTTGTCTATAGGATTCATAAAAATCGGCCAAGTACGAGTCAGACTCCCGCACGAAGGTTTCCGTACCATTATATATAATAACGATAAAAAAGTCAAGTTTGTTGTATGGGAGCCCCCCTTAAATATTTATTTTATTTTTAGTAATTATTAGAAATACATTATCTGTGAAAATTTAAACTGTCTAGCTATCACCGTTCTTGAGATACAGCCTGGTGACAGACGACGGACAGACGGACGGATGGACAGCGAAGTCTCAGTAATAGGGTCCTGTTTTTACCCTTTGGGTACGAAACCCGAAAAAGCAGCTAAGGGATTGCTAGAGAAAGGACAGCGGCATTCTACTAGGAAACGTATACTGCCTTATAGAGTCCCAATTTCCCTTCTATAACATGGAACGTTTGTAAGTAGCATGCTGAAGAAAGCAGGAAAACTCTACCTTTTTTCTTTTAAAAAAAAACACCTCCCGTTAAGATATAAATTCTAATAGCGCGAGATTTTACAAATATATAAATTAACGGACACAAATTACAACCAAATTTTTAACAATAATTTATTTGGTCATAAAAGAAAATCTCTTGTGTAGAGTTCGAACTTAATACACTCGGTATGAAAGAATTAGGTACTTTATTGAGCTTACTAACGGTCATGGTAGGATAACATAATGGTGGGGTACGATGCCAGAAACCTCCGCGTGGTGTACCCTGGGTGCGGGCGACAGTCCCCCAGATCCCTCTGTTGAATTGTCGCCCGTAGCGAATCTCTGGCGCGAGGGGAGGTTCCCCAGCAATGGGTTGAGCCCCAATTCGCTCCTGACCCTCTAATTGTAGAGGGTACAGGACGCGAAATCTCGGACGGGCCCGGTCATTCATTAATTTGAGGGCTGGGCAGGCTTATGCCACCGCCGACATATCGTAAACCTGATATCTTGCTTCAAGACATATTGTCGTGAGGCGTAGTTTCAGGAGCGAGGGTCTTGGCTTAACCGCCCGGACCGCGAGGAAGACAACCTCTATAAAGAATTCGACATTCGAATTCGGAAATTACCCAGAATCCTAAGTTCTGGCGTGCGGCGAGAGGATGCATGGCAGATGGGGTATTCTGTTCCTAGCACGCTCCAGCCAGGGTACCGGCCGACCCCCTGGTTGGTAAATGTAGGCTTGCCCGGGTACAGGGATCTCTGCCCGGGTCGACCGTTAGTTCTCCCATACTCGTGGGAATCAAATGGATTTGCCTAAAAACACTTTACCAGACGGGAATCCAGCGGATTCCCACATCACGGCCTTGTCAAGCCAACGTAAAACTGACAACGACGCCTCGTCCTCAGGACTTGAGGCGTCCGCCGAGGGCACGGCACAGACCAAGGAGGCCCCAAAAACGAAGAGGCGTGGGAGGCCCCCGAATAGGGGGAAGGCTTCCGGCGCCAAAAAGCGACAGGCGGAGCGGGAGGAGCGGCTGACTCTCAGGGAGGCTACCACCGCTGGACCCCAAGATGATGGCGGCGGATCTACTGCAGGGCCGTCAATGGACGAGGGCGACAGTAGTGTCGCAGAGCCGTCCAAAGATGAGGGCAGTGGATCTGCCGAAAAAATGGACGAGGGCGATTCCGCAGAGCCGTCCAAGAAAGTCAGCGGGTCGGTTGAGGAAACCGCCCCCGCCAGGTTATCACCGCATCTTGCAGCGGCGGTCCTGACTGTCAGGGTGGAGGCCCTCCCCTCGAAAATGCGGAAGCGCCCCCTGAGCAAGGAGGGCAGCTCGGGCGCCGATTCCGAGGGGAGCGTGGTGATCATGCCTCCCCCTAAAGTGCCGGCGTCTCGCAGAGGGCGAGGAGCCGCGACAACGGGCAGGACGACTCATTCCCCGGCCGGTGGAATGCATAGAGTGGCGGAGGCTGGTAGGCGGGCCGACAACGAGGCGGCTGCCGCGAGGGTGCTGGGGGTGTTGTCCGGCATCCCTGCCACCGAAGTGGCGGCCGCTGGTGCCCGCACGAGTGCCCCAGCCGCGAACGTGGAGGCCCTGCAGGCCGAAAACGCCCGCCTTGGTGGCGAGGTGTCAGGCCTGCGGGCCCAGAACCGCCGTTTGGAGTCAGAGTTGGCCGCGGTACGGAGGACCAACCGCCTCCTTACTAAGGACGTGGCCGACCTAAAGGCCCAAATGGCGCGGCTCGTGCCGCCTGCGCCATCTGCGCCGTCGGTCAATGCTGGCCGCCAAGGAACCGTCGCCGTCGTCGCCGCCCCGAAGCCGCCTCGAGGTGCTGGCCGTCCATCGGTTGCCGCCGCGCCGAAGACGCCGCCGACCAGCACAAGCCCGCCAAATGTCCAGCCGGTAACGCCAATCCCGTTGCCCGCGGTGGGGGGCGTGTCGCACGAGGCCTTGCGCGCCATTATCGACACGATCGGTAATATGGTCAATGCGCGCTTGGCCGTTCTGGAGGCAAGGCTGCCTCCAGAACCACGTGTTCGACCGCCTCTCGCCGCGGACAAGCGGCCATATGCGGCACCAGCCCCCGCCCCGCTGCCTTGTCAGGGTGGCCGCGTGGGGGGCAGCTACGCCGCGGCCGCGGCTGGACCCAAACAAAAGGGGCCCAGCCCTAAAAAGAAGTCGGCACCGGCTCCTGCCGTGCCGCAGTCATCGCCCGCATCAACACCGCCGACGACGACTAGTGCACCCGCGACCGCGCCTCCCGCGCCTGGCATGCCCGCTGCGCCCGAACAGGGTTGGCAGGTGGCCGAGCGCGGCAGGAAGAGTCGCGGCCAGAGGAGGAGAGCGGTGGCCAAGCGCGCCGCTGAGGTCTCCGCTCCCCAGGCAGGAGCCGAAGGAGGCGGGAGGAAGAGGAAGAGGCCGCGCAAGGGGCTCCGGCCGCCGAAGACAGCCGCAGTGGTGATCACTGTGCTGCCTGAGGCGGCAGAAAGGGGCCTCAGCTATGAGGCCGTCCTGCGGAAAGCCCGGCGGGAGCTTGACGTCTCCGACATAGGAGGCGTCGAAGCCAGGACCCGCAAGGCCCGGACAGGGGCTCGGATTCTGGAGTTCCATGGGGCCGAGGGCACCAGGACGGCCGATAGCGTGGCGTCGAAGCTGCGAGGTCAGGCAACTGGCCGGCTCAGGCAGGCTCCTTGTGGGCTGGAGCTCAGCGCGAGTCACCGTGCTGGAGCACCGGCCTGCGAGGTGTTTCAAGTGCATGGCGGTCGGGCATACCCGGCCAACATGCACTAATTGCTTTGACTGCGGCGGACTCTGTTTCCGCTGCGGTCAGACTGGGCACATGGCGGCATCTTGCGCCGCCCCGCCCCACTGCCCCGCGTGTGCGGCGGGCATTAAGCCTGCCAAGCACCGCATGGGCTCGGGGGCGTGCAGACCTCCGGCTTCGGCTCCAAAGGGGCGGAGCGGCCCTTCGACTCCGGCCGCTTCAGCTCCTAGCGCGGCCCGATCGTCCGCCGCAAGCCAGGAGGTGATAATGGACACGGCCCATTAATGGCTGCCCAGTCCACTCACCTCCTGCAGGCCAACACCAACCACTCCGCCGGTGCGCAGGATCTCCTCCTGCAATCCATGGCGGAGTGGTCGATCGGTGCAGCCGTAGTCGTGGAACCGTACGTCGTGCCTGATCGCCCCAATTGGGTGGTCAGCCGGAACGGAACCGCGGCAATCGTCACCTCCACGCAGCGGCACTTCCCGTCCTTATCCCTCTTGGATAGGGGCGAGGAATTTGTCGCGGCGGATTGGGGAGGGGTCACACTGTACAGCGTTTACCTCTCCCCTAACAGGAGAATGGACGATTTCGGGGCCTCCCTCACCACCTTGAAGGCTTCGATACGGCGACTGGCACCGGGCCTCATCCTGGTCCTGGGGGACTTCAACGCCAAATCCACGGCGTGGGGGTCCCCGATGACGGACGATCGCGGGCGGGCGATCGTGGAGTGGGCGGCGTCACTGGGCCTCTGTGTCCTAAACAGAGGCTCAGTGAACACGTGTGTGCGACAGCAGGGTGGGTCGATAGTGGACTTGTCGTTCGCTAGCCCCGCTGTCGCACCACGAGTGAGGAACTGGTGTGTCTTGGAGGAGGCGGAGACCCTGTCGGATCACCGTTACATCCGGATGGAGGTCTCCCCTCTCCGGGACCCCAGCAGGGGTCACAGGGCGGACCGAGCTCCCGCATTTCCGCGGTGGGCTGTGGGGCGGCTGGATAGGGACCTACTGGCGGAGGCGGCTATCGTGAACACGTGGCTGTCCTCACCCCCCCCAGCGGACGGAGTGGACGTCGAGGCTGTCCGCATCCGCAGTGCGTTAACGCAGGTCTGCGATGCGGCCATGCCCAGGGTGCGGCGTCTACCTCCGAGGCAGGGGGTCTACTGGTGGTCCCCAAGACTGGCGGACCTTCGTGCGGCGTGCATTAGTGCCCGAAGGTCCTACACCCGCAGTCGGCGGCGTCGCCGCGATGTTGAGCGGGAGGGCCAGCTGTACGAGGCGTACCGCAGTGCGCGTACCGCCTTTCGGCTGGCCATCCGTTCCGCCAAGGACGCGAGTTGGCAGGAGATGCTGGACGGTCTCGACCGTGACCCCTGGGGTCGCCCGTATCGCGCGTCGCTGAATAAGCTTCGCGCGCAGGGCCCCCCCCTCACCGAGACCCTCCAGCCCGACCTCCTTCGTAGAGTGGTCGAGGAGCTGTTCCCGCAGCAGTCGGAGCACACGCCCCCGGTCATGGCTTCGCCAGATCACGACCGGGAGGCCATCGAGAGTGCTCCGCCCGTGACGGAGTCGGAAGTGGGGTCAGCCGTGGCGAAGATTCGTTCCGCCACCACGGCCCCCGGCCCGGACGGAGTCCCAGTCCGGGTGTTGACGTTGCTCCTCGAGCATCTCGAACCTCGCCTCAGGCGACTGTTCAACGCCTGTCTGACGTCTGGACGGTTCCCTGAGTGCTGGAAGGAAGGGAGGTTGGTTCTCCTGCCAAAGCCGGGACGGCCCCCGAATTCGCCGTCGGCCTACATGCCCATTGTGCTTCTGGACGATGTGGGTAAACTGCTGGAGCGTGTCCTCGCTGCCCGCATCGTCCAGCACCTGGAGGAGGTGGGGCCCGATCTGTCGGACGCTCAGTTTGGGTTTCGGAGGGGGCGTTCGACCATCGGGGCCCTGCTACGCCTGAGGCAGACGGCCGCGGAGGCTGTCGCCGGCAAAGGAGTGCTGTTGGCGGTGTCGTTGGACATCGCCAACGCCTTCAATAGTCTGCCATTCAGCTGCATCAGGGAGGCACTCCGGTTCCATGGAGTGCCCCTGTACCTCAGGCGGCTGGTGGCAGACTATTTGGAGGGGCGCAGTGTCGTCTACGCGAGCCCCGCAGGGGACATTGTGCGGACGCCCATGTCGTGCGGTGTTCCGCAGGGGTCGGTTCTGGGGCCGACTCTGTGGGACATCGGTTACGACTGGGCGTTAAGAGGGAGTCTCCCCCCCGGGCTGAGCGTTATTTGCTATGCTGACGACACGCTCGTCACAGCCCGGGGCAGGACACTCGAAGAGGCGGCGAGCCTGGCCACTCTCGGCACCGAGGAGATGGTTAGGCGAATTGAGGCGCTGGGGCTCAGGGTGGCCCTAAACAAGACGGAGGCCCTACTATTCCATGGGCCCCGTGTGAGGCTGCCCATCGGCGCCTCGTTAGTCGTCAACTCCATCCACATCAGTATCCAGGCCCATATGAGGTACTTGGGCCTGGTGCTCGACGGGCGATGGTGGTTCCGGGAACATTTCCGTCAAATTGCTCCCCGGCTGGTCGGCGCGGCGTCCGCCCTTTCTCGGCTCATGCCGAACGTGGGCGGACCCAGTTTCGAGGGCCGACGGCTGTATGCAGGGGTGATCCGCTCAATGGCCATGTACGGCGCACCCGTGTGGGCAAGGGCTCTGAACGCCCAGCTCAGGACGGTGCTGTGGAGGCCACAGCGAGCCATGGCGGTCAGAGCCATTCGCGGGTACCGCACGGTGTCTACCGAGGCGGCATGCCTATTGGCCGGGACACCCCCGTGGGACCTAGAGGCGGAGATGCTCTCCAACCTCTACCGGCGGGTTACCTCAATGCGCGAAGAGGGTGGCTCCCCATCGTTCAACGAGATAGCCACCTCGCGCGAGGACGCCCGCCGAGAAGTCATCGCCCGTTGGGCTACGCGGCTGGAGAGGCCTAGACACGGTGTTTTTACCGTTGAGGCCCTCCGGCCCGTACTGATGGAGTGGATGGACCGGCGGCACGGAGTCCTCTCTTTCCGGTTGGTGCAGGTCTTGTCGGGGCATGGTTGCTTCGGCAAGTACCTGCACACGGTCGTGCGGAGGGAGTGGACTCCGTCCTGCCACCATTGCAGTAGCGACGAGGACACGGCGCAACATACGCTCGAGGTATGTTCGGGCTGGGACGGGCAGCGCCGTGACCTCGTCGCTGTCATCGGTGCCGACCTGACGCTGCCGACTGTTGCGCGAGCGATGGTCGACAGCGTCAGGAATTGGGACGCGGTCGCCGCCTTCTGCGAGGCTGTCATCTCGCAGAAGGAGGCGGTGGAACGGGCCCGGGAGGATTCCCGTGACCCGGGCCGCCGCCCGCGGCCGGGGCGGCGCAGGCGCGAGTACCTGCGCCTGATGCCGCCCTAACCGAGGCTTCGGGTGATCGGACCGGGGAATAGTCCGGTCACCCGACGTGAGGCCACCGCGTGAGGACGACGCCTCGACGACGAAAGCCGTCGGGGCGTCGACAAGAGAGGAGCCCGAGAGGGCATACCGCCGAGCGGGCCACCGAAGACAAAGATCGGGTACCGGTGGCCCGCTCGCACGGCGAAGAAGAGGTGCTTGCAGGGTGGGTCAATGGGGTTGTGCGCCGCCTCTTCCGTCACCCCGGACCGATTTGGCGGGGTGCGACGTCCATACGCAAAAAAAAAAAGGATAACATAATGGTTTCTTATATTTGCCCGAGTATTACACATTTGAAAAAAAAACTATTTTTATGGATTTAATTGCGTTTGTATTTAATTTTTACGTTCTTTGTCTTTTTTTTTTCTGCCAGGCAGACTATGGTCTGGATACGCGCGGTCCTTATAACCCGCCGTATTCCCTCCCCATCGCCATTAGGCCGGCCACTGGTACCGAATCCTGGACATCCTTGGCCAGCCTGGCGAGAACGTCCCTGGTCTGGGAAAACTAAGTCGATCATGAAGACGATCATGAAAGATCATAAAAATGATCCAAACGTCGGTCGGTAAATTGTTTTTTATCTATTGATAGCAGTCCGCCCCGGCTTCGCACGTGTGTTAAACAAAATATGAAGTCATTTTGTTAAGTATTAATACCAAAGTATAAATACAAAAAAAAAGTTTTATGGAGGTGGCAATTGAATATATTTTTAAAATGCAAAATCTAATAGTTAGACATAATTATATTGATGCGATATTTTTTGTAGATAATTGTAACATGTTCTGCAAAGTCGTAGTACATTATTTTGTTCTATAATCAATAATTTTCGCAGCGCACGCGATGTAAGGAAGATGTTTGGTAATTTTTCACATCTTGGCTTACATTATTGGAGTTTTATTATGTGTTCCTAACTTTTTGAAAATTTTATATAGCCTATGTTCACCGGGGATAGTGTAGCTTCCCAACAGTGAAAGAATTTTTCAAATCGGTCAAGTAGTTTCGGAACCTATTCACTTCAAACAAACAAACAAACCTTCAAATCTTTCCTCTTTATTACATTATTAGTATTAGTATAGATCAATTTTGTTTTTGATTTTATAACGTGCTCAGTACTGGGCATATATTAACTAAAAAAAAAACTATTGGAATTAATGAAAAATTAGCAATACGAAGTAGACGAAGGCTGGATAATTACTGTTGATGTATAGTCCACGATCCACACTTGCATGATAAGTAGTATTATTGATGGATCGGAATATGGTACATTTGAGTTTGTATTATCTGTAGTGATCCATCATTAACATATCTCTAGATATAGCGTGTCTAGCCTTCCATTATTACATATGAGGAGTTTTGTTGTTGTTTGTAATTATGCTTATATTTTTAATCCTCATGTCATCATCTCAACGCATATGCTTCCCATTGCTACCCTTGAGTCTCTTCTTTTTTAGGGTTCCGTACCCAAAGGGTAAAAACGGGACCCTATTACTGAGACTTCGCTGTCCGTCCGTCTGTCATCAGGCTATATCTCAAGAACAGTGATAGCTAGACAGTTGAAATTTTCACAGATGATGTATTTCTATTGCCGCTATAACAACAAATACTAAAAGTAAAATAAATATTTAAGAGGGGCTCCCATACGACAAACTTGATTTTTTTTACCGTTTTTTGCTCGATACTAATAACGGTGACAGGTAGACGCTTTAACTATTCACAGAATATTAGATAATGGTACGGAACCCTTCGTGCGCGAGTTCTACTCGCACTTGTTTTTATTATAGTGGCAAACCAGCACACAACACAGCTGATCATAAGTGTTATTGTCGACCATGAATCTTTGCAATATCAAGGATATAGCTAAACCACTGCCTACCAATACAGATCCCAAACCCACCCGATTGGGCTTCCGGCTCTGTCGCTCACAAAACGAAGCGCAATAGCACATTGCCATTACTCAGACATCGATCTTCTGTGAGAATACTACCCCAGAAGGACCGGCCCGCGGCTGTAGACAGAAAATTGTCAACAGCGTGGCCTTACTTAACACTATTACGTACTACTTACTTCTACACACCATATACTTACACAATACAAAGAAAATTTTCCAACTATACCCCACTAGATAGATGTGTATATGGTTTAATTTCGAGTTTTCCTTCTCTCGTATAAATATTATTCCATAACATATCCGTCCTTAGTAGTCTTCATTTAGTGTTATCGTCGCTTAATTTTGAAATGTTCTCTGATTCTGTCTACAGTATAATTAGCAAGTAGGTATATGAAATGAGGCTGGCCTATTTTTGTGTTTAGGAGGGCAATGATATAAGTATGTCTAGTTTATAAGCTTGGATTGAACAGAAAATCAACGCAACGGCTGGGCTGCACCTGCATTCTCGACTACAAGTTGAGTCCTATACCATTTTAATTTCCTTTTTATTGATTAGTGATTTTTATAGAATAGTAACAAAAAATTACAGAACTTTCCTTTTTTTATACAAACACAAATAATAATAATATTTATTAAAGTGATAAAGATGGGGTGGTGAATTATATTTCTAAGGCGCCACCACACAGAAAATATTATATAAAATTTTTACGTAAATCTAAATCTGATTAAAATGTATTGTGATAGCTACGATTAATATCTGAGGCTGTCCCGCCAACAACTACATTCCCAAGGAGTTTTGAGGCAGGCGATTATAAAACTATTACCAAAACTTTTGCAATTTGCACTATTGAAGAACATATTATGTTAATTATACGTAATTCGGATGAAACTGGCAAACATACAAACCCGGCAACTAAAGAATGAAAAGGTAAAAGGTATGTTCCGATATACACTGCAAGCACTGTTCAGTGCTCTTATTGGGGAGAAATTCGTTCCGTTATAGACTGACAGTATACAGTCGCGGTATCCTAGGGAAATATATGACGTCATAAATCATCGCCATTTTTCTACTGTGAACACTGGTGTTTCCGAGCCAAAGTGCTCTTAGTGCTTTGATCACGTGATCAACAGCGTTTAGATAACAGCGTTCACCATTGATTTTTAAGAAATTGTATTTATTGTAATGTGAAACAAATATTATGTATGCAATTAAAGTAACGGAAGAAATTGAAGAGCATTATTTTGACAACCTTCTTCGAGATAAATCGAAAATATTGTACTGACCAAAATACATGCGAGCAGCGGCCGGTAAAAATCTATGAAAATCCATCTGTCGTGTTTTAGCGGCCAATTAAATATACATATAAATTCATATCTATTGTGTATTTCAAAAATGGAACGATTTGTTACTTCAAAATATTGTTACCAGATAGGCAACTTATCAGAGTTTTATTTAAATTTCAAACTGGCTTGAATAAGAAAACTGTTTGATAATGAAAAAAAAACAAATGAACCCTTTAGCACGTGAAACATGTTGTTCGTTGTTCGTCATGTATACACTTGTACTTAGTACTACTTAGTGTTAATTTCCGCGCATTATTTGAGAAAAGCACTATACAAGCCTTTTTTTTTATTTTTTTTTTATTGGTGGGCTATGGGTGCGTCTCGCCCCGCCAAATCGGTCCGGGGTGACGGAGAAGGCGGCGCGTGATCCCACAGACCCACCGTAAAATCCTCTCTCTTCGCCGTGCGAGCGGACCACCGGTACCCGATCTTTGTCTTCGGTGGTCCGCTCGGCGGTTTACCCTCGCGGGTTCCTCTCGTCGACGCCCCGACAGATTTCGCCGTCGGGGCGTCGCCCTCACGCGGTGGCCTCGCGTCGGGTGACCGGACAATTCCCCGGTCCGATCACCCGAGGCCTGGGTTAGGGCGGCATCAGGCGCAGGTATTCGCGCCTGCGCCGCCCCGGCCGCTGGCGGCGGCCCGGGTCGCGGGAGTCCTCCCTGACTCGTTCCGCCGCCTCCTTCCGCGAGATGACAGCCTCGCAGAAGGCGGCGACCGCGTCCCAATTCCTGACGCTGTCGACCATCGCCCTCGCGACAGCCGGCAGTGCCAGGTCGGCACCGATAATAGCGACGAGGTCGCGGCGCTGCCCGTCCCAGCCCGAGCATTCCTCGAGCGTATGTTGCGCCGTGTCCTCGTCACTACTGCAATGATGGCAGCCCGGAGTCCACTCCCTGTACACGACCGTGTGCAGGTATTTCCCGAAGCACCCATGCCCCGTCAACACCTGCACCAGTCGGAAGGTGAGGACCCCGTGCCGCCGCTCCATCCATTTCATCAATACGGGCCGGAAGGCTTCGACGGTCACGATACCGTGTCTAGGCCTCTCCAGCCGCGTAACCCAACGGGCGATGACGTCTCGGCGGGCGTCCTCGCGCCAGGTGGCTATCTCGCTCAACGATGGGGAGCCACCCTCCTCGCGCACTGAGGTAACCCGCCGGTAGAGGTCGGAGAGCATCTCCGCCTCTAAGTCCCACGGGGGTGTCCCGGCCAATAGGCACGCCGCCTCTGTCGACACCGTGCGGTACCCGCGAATGGCTCTGACCGCCATGGCTCGCTGTGGCCTCCACAGAACCGCCCTGAGCTGGGCGTTCAGAGCCCTCGCCCACACGGGTGCGCCGTACATGGCCATCGAGCGGATGACCCCCGCATACAGCCGTCGGCCCTCGAAACTGGGTCCGCCCACATTCGGCATGAGCCGAGAAAGGGCGGACGCCGCGCCGACCAGCCGGGGAGCAATCTGTCGGAAATGCTCCCGGAACCACCATCGCCCGTCGAGCACCAGACCCAAGTACTTCATATGGGCCTGGATGTTGATCTGGATGGAGTTGACGACTAACGAGGCGCCGGTTGGCAGCCTTACGCGTGGCCCATGAAATAATAGGGCCTCCGTCTTATTTAAGGCCACCCTGAGCCCCAGCGCCTCGATTCGCCTGACCATCTCCTCGGTGCCGAGAGTGGCCAGGCTCGCCGCCTCTTCGAGTGTCCTGCCCCGGGCTGTGACGAGCGTGTCGTCAGCATAGCACACCAAGCTCAGCCCGGGAGGGAGACTCCCTCTCAACGCCCAGTCGTACCCGATGTCCCACAGAGTCGGCCCCAGAACCGACCCCTTTTTTTTTTTTTTTTTTTTTTGTTTACGCTGTGGAAATGCTTTTGCGCACATCCCCCGCCAGTGACAGACGGGGGGGTGTGTGGGACTCGCCGGCCATGAGATTGACGGCCGGAATACCCACTAAAACCTAACAGCGGTCCCTTCCGCGCTTTTACGGGATGCCGGAGAGATCGTCTATTGACATTCTATCCCCGACACCCCTACGCTTAGCCATCTGGCCACGACCAGTCAGCCGTCAAGGCGGTGGGAGGAGGTGCGCGTAGCGGCGCCTCCTTCTCCCTGGTCGCCGCCGGCGGAGCGAGTTCGCAGACGCGAGTGCTTCGCGTTCTCGCTCCGCGGCCTCCTTTGCAGAGATGACTTCCTCGCAAAAGGAGGCCATCGACGTCCAGTGCCTGTCGCTGTCAAGCATCTTGTTGATGACGGTTGACAACGACAGGTCTGCTCCAATGACCGCCGACAGGTCGCGGCGCTGAGGCCCCCAGGCGGGACATACCTCCAGGGTGTGACGCGCGTCATCGATTTGCGCGCCACACTCATGGCATCCAGGGGCCTCTTCACGTCCAATTCGGTGCAGGTACTTACCGAAGACCCCGTGTCCGGTAAGTACCTGCGTCAGCCTGAAGGACAGGTTGCCGTGCCTCCGTGTCGTCCAGCGGTGAAGGTGGGGCGCTACCGCCTCAACGGTCCCCCGTCCTGCTACGGGGAACTCTAGTTCCTCCCTCCACCGCTGGACTAGTGCCCTTTGAGCCGCTTCTTTCGCCCTGCTCAGTCCCCTCGTGGTGATGCGTTCACCATTTGCCCGCGCCGCAGCGCAGAACTGGTAGGCTTCCGCCTGAGCCCTAGCCTGAAGTGACCAGGGCGGATCGCCCGCCAACAATGTAGCTGCAGTCCAGGACACCGTACGGTACCCCCGTATTGTCCTCACCGCCATGGCCCTCTGCGCCTTGCGTAGTAAGGCTTTATTGGAGGCGGTGAGTGACTGCGACCAGATCGGGGCACCATACAGCGCCATAGACCGCAAGATACCGGCATAAAGCCGCCGGCAGGACGATCCGGGACCTCCAGTATTGGGCAGAAGCCTACCCAGCGCCGCGGCCGACTTTGAAAGCCTAGGGACGAGCTGGGCAAAATGCGGCCCAAAATTCCACTTACTGTCTAGGTGCAGACCCAGGTACTTCATCCGGGTCTGCACCGGCACGGCAACCCCAGACACACTGAGTTGTGCCCCTCGGGGGAGACCTTGGCTGGGACCATAAAATAGGAGGGCCTCTGTCTTCTCCAATGAGACCCTCAGGCCCAACTTGCCAATCCGGTCAACAACGAGCGCTACTCCGACTCTTGCCAGTCGGGCGGCGCTGCGGAAGTCAGCCCCTCTCACCGTGATGAGGGTGTCATCTGCGTAACAAATAATACCCATCCCGGGGAGAAGCTGGCCCCGCAACATCCAATCAAATCCGACGTTCCACAAAGTCGGACCAAGGACCGAACCCTGTGGAACGCCGCATTCTACCCTATGGCGATGCATGCGCCCGTTGTCCCCCTCCCAGAGCACGTGCCTTCCCTCGAGGTACGCCTCCAACAGCCTCCGGAGATACAGAGGCACCCCATGATATCGGAGCGCCTCCTTTAAAGTCTCGTGTGGGAGACTATTGAAGGCGTTTTTAATATCGAGCGAGACTGCCAGGACCACATCCTTTTTTGCCACCGCTTCGGTGGCCAGGGTCTTCAGGGCGGCCAAAGCGTCGATCGTTGACCGGCCGCACCTGAACCCGAACTGATTTGCCGACAGTCCCGGCCCGATAGCCTCGAGGTGCCGGACAAGACGGTCCGCAAGCACCTTTTCGAATAATTTTGCCGTCTCGTCCAGCAGCACCAGTGGTCTGTATGCAGAAGAAGAGTCGATTGGGCGACCCTCCTTCCGCAGCAAACAAAGCCTTCCGCTCTTCCATTGTTCCGGGAACTGCCCGGACCTCAAACATTCATTGAGCAGTTCCCGGAGTACATCCATGCAGTATTCTGCGACGACGCCGAGTACGAGTCCCGGGACACCGTCCGGGCCAGGCGCTTTCCTTTTCCCTTTAAGTCGGGAGAGGGCCACTTCCAATTCATCGTCGGTGATGGGGGGAATAGGTGTTTCCTCTTCCACCACCGACCGAGGAGCCATCCTGGGGGGAACATGTCCCGTGGAGTGTGGGAATAGTTCCCCAATTAGCCCCGATAGGAAAGCCGCGTCCAGTGTTTCAATTATGGGGGCGCCGCAGCCACGGAGCTTGTTCCGTGCCCTCTGGTATGGGCGCCCCCAGGGATCCCTATCGAGACCCGCAAGAAGCTCCTCGCGGGCCCTCTCTTTCGCCTGGCTGATGGCCAGCTGCAGAGTCTTCTTCCTCGTTTTGTATTCCATCCGCAGCTGGTCCTCAAGGACGTCGTCCCGGTCTCTTCGCTGTCTGCAACGGGCGTAGGCACGCCGCGATCGGTTGGAGGCCACCCGAAGATCGGAAATTTCGGGCGACCACCAGTAAACCTGTCGCCGCGGCGGCCCTCGCCGTGCCCTCGGCATCGCCGCATCACACACCGTCTGCAGAAAACTCCTCAAATGGCCTGCGAGCCTATCCACTCCCGTGATGTGCTGTCCCATGGAACCCCAGCGCTGTATAATGGCGGCCTCCCGGGCCATCTCTGGGTTAAATTGCCCAATGGCCCATTTGGGAAGACCACTTCTCCTTCCACGCCGGGGCCCTAGTGATCCCGGAGGGGGGGAGACCTCAAACCGTATATACCGGTGATCTGAGAGGGTCTCCACCCCTTCTTCGACTCTCCAATCATTTACCTCGCGAGCGACACCAGGAGTGGCGAAAGAAAGATCCACCACGGACCCTCCGTGATATCGCACGCAAGTGTGAACTGTCCCTCTATTGAGGAGGGACAGGTTGGAGAGAATGGACCACTCTTCAACGGCCCTTCCCTTCGCGTTTGTGGCGGGGTTCCCCCATTCACGAGACTTCGCATTGAAGTCGCCGAGAACTACAATTCTCCTCGGCGACTGGCGACGGACCGCAGCACTGACGGAGTCTAAGAAAAGCTCAAACTCCGCCAGGCTGCGGTTGGGAGAAAAATAGAGGCCAATTATGACGAAGTCTCGCCACCCCGCCACAATGAAGCCATTGCACCTCTCCAGAATAGAGAGGGGAGGACCGGCACTCCCTCTTGTCAGGACAGCCACATCCCCATTCAGGTCCCCCACCCAATTAGGTGAGGCAGGAATGAAATACGGCTCGCAGGCCACCGCCAGGTCTGTACCCCACTCCGCCATGGACTGCAGTAGCAGGTCCTGAGCCCCGGCGCAGTGGTTCAGATTCGCCTGGAGGAAGCGGATTTTGTCTCCCATTAAGGGGACATTTCAACCTCCTCCTGGGCCTGGCGGCTCGTACTAGGCACAGCGGCCCGAGGTCCTAGGGCCACCTTACCTCTTGATTTCGGGGCTTTGCACAGTCTCCCTCCCATCTTATGTTCTGCTGGGCGACCCGCATCTGAACATACCGCACAGCGATGTTGTGCCATACAAGCGGCCGCCATGTGCCCGATACCGCCACACCGGAAACAAAGTCCGGAACGGTCGATAGAGGATGGGCACAGAGGGGTTGTATGTCCCAGTTCCAGACATCGGAAACATCTTAGTGGGAGATTCTCCAGCACCTGGACGCCTGCCGAGCAGAACCGACCCCTGTGGAACACCGCACGACATGGGCGTTCGCACAATGTCCCCTGCGGGACCCGCGCAGAGGATACTGCGCCCCTCCAAATAGTCTGCCACCAGCCGCCTGAGGTACAGGGGCACTCCATGGAACCGGAGCGCCTCCTTGATGCAGCTGAATGGCAGACTATTGAATGCGTTGGCGATGTCCAGCGACACCGCCAACAGCACTCCCTTGCCGGCGACAGCCTCCGCGGCCGTCTGCCTCAGGCGTAGCAGGGCCCCGATGGTCGAACGCCCCCTCCTAAACCCATATTGAGCGTCCGACAGATCGGGCCCCACCTCCTCCAAGTGTCGGACGATGCGGGCAGCGAGGACACGCTCCAGCAACTTACCCACATCGTCGAGAAGCACGATGGGCCTGTAGGCCGACGGCAAATCCGGGGGCCGTCCCGGCTTTGGCAGGAGAACCAACCTCCCCTCCTTCCAGCACTCAGGGAACCGTCCAGACGTCAGACAGGCGTTGAACAGTTGCCTGAGGCGAGGCTCGAAGTGCTCGAGGAGCGACGTCAACACCCGGACTGGTATTCCGTCCGGGCCGGGGGCCGTGGTGGCGGAGCGAATCCGCGCCACTGCCGCCCCCACTTCCGACTCCGTCACGGGTGGAACACTCTCGTCGTCGGCCTCCCGGTCTTGATCTGGCGAAGCCATGACCGGGGGCGTGTGTCCCGACTGCCGTGGAAATAGCTCCTCGATCACCCTACAGAGGAAGTCGGTCGGTGAGGGGGGGGCCCTGCGCGCGAAGCTTGTTCAGCGACGCGCGATACGGGCGACCCCAGGGGTCACGGTCGAGACCGTCCAACATCTCCTGCCAACTCGCATCCTTGGCGGCTCGGATGGCCAGCCGAAAGGCAGTACGCGCACTGCGGTACGCCTCGTACAGCTGGCCCTCCCGCTCAGCGTCGCGGTGACGCCGCCGGCTGCGGGTGTGGGACCTTCGGGCACTGATACACGCCGCGCGAAGGTCCGCCAGTCTTGGGGACCACCAGTAGACCCCCTGCCTCGGAGGTAGACGCCGCACCCTGGGCATGGCCGCATCGCAGATCTGCGTTAACGCACTGCGGATGCGGACAGCCTCAGCGTCCACTCCGTCCGCTGGGGGCGGTGAGGACAGCCACGTGTGAACGATGGCCGCCTCCGCCAGTAGGTCCCTATCAAGACGACCCACAGCCCACCGCGGAAACGCGGGAGCTCCGTCCGCCCTGTGACCCCTACCGGGTTCCCGGGGGGAGACCTCCATCCGGATGTACCGGTGGTCCGACAGGGTCTCCGCCTCCTCCAGGACACTCCAGTTCCTCACCCGTGGCGCGACAGCGGGGCTAGCGAACGACAAGTCCACTATCGACCCGCCCTGCTGCCGCACACACGTGTTCACTGAGCCCCTGTTAACAACACAGAGGCCCAGTGAAGCCGCCCACTCAACGACCGCCCGTCCGCGGTCGTCCGTCATAGGGGACCCCCATGCCGTGGATTTGGCGTTGAAGTCCCCCAGGACCAGGACGAGGCCCGGTGCCAGTCGCCGTATCGAAGCCTCCAAGGTGGTGAGGGAGGCCCTGAAATCGTCCATTCTCCTGTTAGGGGAGAGGTAAACGCTGTAGAGTGTGACCCCTCCCCATTCCGCAGCGACAAATTCTTCGCCCCTATCCAAAAGGGATAGGGACGGGAAGTGCCGCTGCGTTGAGACGACGATTGCCGCAGTTCCGTTTCGGCTGACCACCCAATTGGGGCGATCAGGCACGACGTACGGTTCCGCGACTACGGCTGCACCAATCGACCACTCCGCCATGGATTGAAGGAGGAGATCCTGCGCTCCGGCGGAGTGGTTGGTGTTGGCCTGCAGGAGGTGAATGGATTCTGCAGCCATTAGTGGGCCGTATCCATCACCTCCGCCTCGCCAGTGGGCGATCGGGCCGCGCTAGGAGCGGGAGCGGCCGTGGTCGAAAGGCCGCCCCGCCCCTTTGGGGCCGAAGCAGGAGGTCTGCACGCCCCAGAACCCATGCGGTGCTTGGCGGGCTTATTGCCCGCCGCACACGCGGGGCAGTGGGGCGGGGCGGCGCAAGATGCCGCCACGTGCCCGGTCTGACCGCAGCGGAAACACAATCCGCCGCAGTCGAAGCAATTGGTGCACGTCGGTCGAGTGTGTCCGACCGCCATGCACTTATAGCACCTCGCAGGCCGGTGCTCAAGCACGGTTACCCGCGCCGAGCTCCAGCCCACGAGGAGCCTGCCTGAGCCGGCCAGTTGCCTGACCGACTCCACCGGGCACTGCGCCCAGGCAGCACCTACGCCACCCGGACCGGGACGAATGGCACCGACCCGGACGGTGTCTATGGGACACCCGGTTTTCGAAGCAATAGCCTCCCGGATGTCTTCCACCGTCACGGAGTCGTCCAGACCCGAAATGCGCATTTCGGCGCACTTGACGGGCCTGGCGATTCTGATGCCACCCTCCTCGGCGAACAGACCTCGCAGCTTCTCAGCTACGCTGTCAGCCGTCTTGGCGCCCTCGGCCCCTGGGAACTCGAGGATTCGAGCCCCCGTCCGGGCCTTGCGGGTCCTGGCTTCGACGCCTCCAATATCGGAGACGTCTAGCTCCCGCCGGGCCTTCCTCAAGACGGCCTCGTAGCTGAGGCCCTTCTCGGCCGCCTCAGGCAGCACAGTGATCACCACTGCGGCTGTCTTTGGCGGCTTGAGCCCCTTGCGCGACCTCTTCTTCTTGTCGCCAGCTCCTGCCTTGGGAGCGGAGACCTCAGCGGCGCGCTTGGCCTCCGCTCTCCTTCTTTGGCCGCGACTCCTTCTATCGCGCTCGGCCACCTGCCAACCCTCTTCGGGTACGGCAGTCGTGCCAGACGCGGAAGGCCTTGTCGCAGCCTCGCTGGTCGTCGCCGGCGGTTTCGTTGCGGGCGGCTTCAGCGGTCCGGCAGGAGCCAGCGCCGTCTTTCTCCTCAGGGCAGGTCCCTTCGGAGCGGGGCCGGGGCCTTTGGGCTTAGGCCCGGCCGCGGCCGCGGCGTAGCTCCCCACGCGGCCACCCTGACAAGGCAGCGGGGCGGGGGCTGGTGCCGTATGTGGCCGCTTATCTGCGGCAAGAGGCGGCCGGACACGTGGCTCTGGAGGCAGCCTTGCCTCCAGAACGGCGAAGCGCGCATCGACAATTTTGCCCACTGCGTCGATTATCGCGCGCAGGGACTCATCCGGCAATCCTCCCACCGCAGGCAGCGGGGTTGGCATCGGGGTCGGCAGCGGGGTCGGCGCCTCCGGTTGAGCCTCCACCGGGGCCCGCTCCGAGACGCTTGGCGACTTCTTCGCCGCGGCGCGAGTCGTCCTCCTCGCTACTGGGACAGGTGTCGGCTCGGTGGCCGTGACGGCTTCAGCCGGCGGCGTGCCCTCCGCAGCGGGGGGCGTCCTCCTCGCCGCAGGGACGGGTTTCACCGCGGCAGCTGTTTTGAGCGCCTTGGCCGACGGCTTTGGCGCAGGCGGTAGGAACTGCGCCATCTGGGCCCGCAGGTCGGCCATGTCTTTGGCCAACATGCGGTTTACCTGACGCAGCGACTCCAGCTCGGACCCCAACTGGCGGTTCAGGTCCTGCAGGCCTGAGACCTCGCCACTAAGGCGGGCATTTTCAGCCTGCAGGTCCAGGGGGCCGTCGCTCGCAGCAGGCGCCGCCTCACGCCGAGGAGTCACCGACCTTCTTCCTGCTACTGCGGCCCCTCGCCCCCTGCGAGAAGCCGGCACCTTCGGTGGAGGCATGATGGTCCCGCTCCCCTCGGAGTCGGCGCCCGAGCTGCCTCCCTTGCTCAGGGGGCGCTTTCGCACCTGCGAGGGGAGGGCCTCCTCCCTGGTCTTCTCAGCCGCCGCCACAGGACGCGGCGACGACTTAGCGGGGGCTTTAGCGTCCGACCCGCTATCTCCTCTGGACGGCCCTGCGGATATACCGCCCTCGTCCATCTTAGCGGCAGATCTGCTGCCCTCATCCACGGACGGCTCTGCGACGTCACTGTCGCCCTCGTCCGTAGACGGCTCTGCAGCATTTCTGCCACCGTCCTCCTTTTCAGCGGCGGCAGCCTCTCTCCGCGCACGCCGCTCCTCCATCCTCCTCTTGTAGCTGGAAGCCTGCCCCCGGCTCTTCCTGGGCGACTTCCGCTTCACTTTTTGGGCCTCCACGATTTGTGCCGGGCCCTTGGCGGACGCCTCAAGTCCTGAGGACGAGGCGTCGTTGTCAGTTTTTCTTTGGCTTGACAAGGCCGTGGTGTGAGAATCACAAGGATTCCCGTCGGTTTTTAAATGTTTTAAAGTTTGCGTATCCATTGTGAATCCCACGAGAATGGGAGATACATTACGTCGACCCGGGCAGAGATCCCTATACCCGGGCAAGCCTACATTTACCAACCAGGGGGTCAGCCGGTGCCCTGGCTGGAGCGTGCTAACGACAGAACAACCCATCTGCCATGCATCTTCTCGCCGCACGCCAGAACTTAAGATTCTGGGTGATTTCCGAGTCCGAATGTTACTTCGAACTCTTTATAGAGGTTGTCTTCCTCGCGGTCCGGGCGGTTAAGCCAAGACCCTCGCTCCTGAAACTAAGACAAGCAAAGAATCAGGTTTACGATGTGTGGGCGGTGGCAAGTGCCTGCCCAGCCCTCAAATGAATGAGTGACTGAGCCCGTCCCGATATTTCGCGTCCTATAACCTCTACTACGACTGTAGTAGAGTAAGGAGCGAAATCGCGCAGATATTCGCTACGGACGACAGTACAACAGAAGAACTGGGGACCGCCGCCCGCACCCAGGGTACACCGCGTGGAGGTTTCTGGGATAGTACCCCCTATACAAGCCTTGGCCACAACTAGGAATTGATGGACTTACGTATGTGTGCCTCGGCTACGCCTCGGCCCACAATTCCACGTTCGTCCATCAATGCCTCTTTTGCTGGCCGCTGCAGTAATGTACTATTAGCTCAAGTTTTCTAGATGTAATTCTTATTGATGGTCTATTTTGAAAATTAAGTAATATTTAATTTTTAATTCGTGATTTTTGCATTAATATTGAAGCAAATTTTAAAATAACTTTGAAATTTTAATTAGTATTAATGATTGCAACATTAGTGAGAGCTTTTAAATCCCATTTGGTGCCCATCCAATAAATTCCTTATAAATTAATTGTCCATAAAATGTATATAAATGCTCTTGGAATAAATCCAGAAATTACTATAAGGATTTTGCTCTCTTTACCCTTTTATTTCAAAAAAAGGTTAAGTTAATTAATTACTTTATTTTTTGTAAATAACCCTTTTTTATTTACTCAATGGATCTAATTATATATTTGTTACTTATGATAAAAAAACAGTCTTTAATTTTTGTCTCACTGCTTGTTTGTGTCGGGTAATCTCCAAAATAGCTTAACCGGTCTTGATGGCATTTTCATTGTTAGGTAGCATTATTAGAAATATCTTTAAGTATTTATATTTTGAGAATTGAGGAGCCGCGAAAAAAGAATATAATTACCTTAATTATGACTAATTCTTATTCAAAATATACATCAAATCATCTTCATCATCTCAGCTCATATATGTTCCGCTGTTGGGTTCGAGCCTCCTCTATAATGGAAGAAAAATTGACCATACTATACCACGCTGGTCAGACGTGTTGGTATAGGGTTTTATTTCGAGTTTTCCTTCACTTGCAAGGGTGCGTTTTATATCAATTAGTGGTCTCTTACAATCACATATGGGTAAGATTGAGGGGGGTTGTAAATAGTAATCTTACTCCGTCACATTTTAATAATATTTTTTTGGACCGAGAGTATTTAATAAATGAGACATAAATAGAATATCATTTTCTTAAAGTACATTTCCCTTCTCTTTTTCCGTGTGATTACGGAGTACGATAATAATTCACCACCTCATATCTTGACTTTGGGTGTCGTAGAAGATGACTTAAGATTATAATATGCATATAATATCTAGAGCAAGAAAGAAAGAATTGAATTGAAACCATATCATTACGTTTGACCAGAGTAGTATAATAGGTCAGATTCCCTCCTATTGTGAAGGAAGCTGGAAATAATGACTCATATATATTCCACTGCTGATAGTGGAACATATATGAGTCGAGATAATAATTATTTTCACTTAAAATTTAAATAGAAATCGTAAAAATAGGCTAATGGCATGCCAGAATATAGACTTCCAGAAGGCTTGGGACAATATACTAAATATCCTAATAATTGATAGCATATGCTATTATTATTATACTATTCTATTTTTCTTCTTCTCGGCCAACATATTTCTCGCTGATGAGCAGAGGTCTACTTCAAATTAGGCAAATTAGATTATTACACCACACAACCTATCTAGTTAGCGTGGTGTCAACCCACCCGGGTTTATATAAGTTTTGTACTAAATATTTCTTCTATTATATTGGCCCATAAAAATGTATTATGTAGTTTTCTCAAAGAATAACAATCATAAATTACACAAAATCTATATAATACGGAGCCTTAACAATATTGGTTACGAGCTGTGAACCTTACTAGTTTAAAGTTTTGTGATAATTTAAAATATTATTCAGCCATTTTTAAAAAAAAAGTCACAATCTCAATCGTCAAATACCGCCCATATAATAAAAGAACTTGCTCAAAAAATTTACGGAGTTATCACTTAAAGAATTCGACGTTTAAAGACGAACAGCCGGATATCCGGACACATGGATGGATATAAGAATGATAGAGCATAAATACTTTTATATTACTCAAGGATAAACAACAAAATGGCGTTTCCCGTGTGGTGACGGAGTAAGAATACAATTCACCACCCCCTATCTTACCTGTGGGTGATCGTAAGAGACGACTAAGGGATATAAAATGCATATAACATTTATGCAAGAGAGGGAAAACTTGAAACAAAACCCTATACCAACACATCTGACCAGCGTGGTATAGTAGGTTAATTTTCTTCCCATTACGGAGGAGACCCGAGCCCAATAGTGGGAATTGTATGGGCTGTTATGATGATGATGATCAAATAAAATAGTTTCGTAATAGGCACGTGCTTAGACAATTAATACGATAAACTAAAAACTAAAATATCTAAATATAAATTTTAGTCATAACTGGCTTGAAAACAATTCTAATTCCAAATTTAACAATCGACAAGTCAAATTTGATTCATATTTAAAAATAGAACACGAATGAATAACCGAACGAAATGAGGGGTTAAAACAAATAAAAAATCTCTTTGGTTGTGTGGCAAATAATGGATAGTGTAATATGAAACTATGGAACGGTTCTCCCATTACCGCCCGGTACCACAGCCTGGGGGCATGCCACTGTAGGCTTTACATTACGACATTTTTGATATTCTTTACATTTTAGGCAATGGAATTTGATAGATAATTTCACAATTGTCACTTCACAAGAGATTTTAATTATATAAATAAAAATCTAAAGAGGCTAATACAAAATACCGTTAGACTAACGATTTTAAAATACATTTATAGAAGTGTGATGGTATATTATGATAGGCTATTTAATTTTATGATGCTGAAATCTATTAAAGCTTTATTTTCAACATAATGAAGCTTCCAGGCATTAATGGTACCGTATGTTGGCCTATGAATCTCATTAGCACGTTAATAAAAATGTCTGAGAAATGCTTATGACCAGTATATAATTACTTATATATATATGCTTTATGTGCCGATTGCCTCGATGTTCATAGAGATCGGTAAGCACACGTCACGAAATATTCGATTCGTTTTGACGGTCACACCCATCAATTATTGATGGTATGTTAAACTTTTAAAAACTGCAATGTTCTTTTCTTTTTTTAATTCTTTTTTTTTAAAGACACACCACCATGCACTTGGCGAATAATCCTTGTATTGCGGGTGACTAAAATATGCAAACGTAGACAAATTACACTCAAAAAAACAATTTGTGGATCGCACGAAGTATGTTCCTGCGTGGGAATCGAACCCATAGCTCTGCTACGGAAGGTAGGTATCTCAACCACTATGCCATCTGTGTAGTCAATTTTATTTTTTTATTTAGGTATTTGTTTATTTATTTCTTTACTAGCAAATTCTCGCGGTTTCATCCGCGTAGTTTCCGTTATTGTGGGAATATTGGAATAAATATAGCCTATGTTAATGATGATGTAGTTTTCCATTGGTGAAAGAGTTTTCAAAATTGGTTTAGTAGTTTAGGTGTGAAAGCGTAATAAACAAAGAAACACTTTTCGTTCACATTTATAATATTAGTTAGAATATATCTGTATAATTTTTTTGAAATGCCTTGTACTAGCGTCTGTGAATAGTATTTTTATTTAACTGTCTGAATTTTTCTTAATTTTACACAAAAAAAAAACAAAATTTTACTCAATTTTATTTAACAAAATTCAAAAATTTACTCAATTTTATTCAACTGCTAATAGTAATTTTACTTAACGATGTCGTAGAACCCGATTCAAAACCTTACACTGACTTAGCTGAAACACTATACAGCATATCTAGTTTACTTGCATATCATCATCATTCTCCTACTCTTATCCCAATTACTTCGGTTCGATACAAAATGTACTCTTCTTTTATAGTACATATTGTAAAAGTTATTGGCAATAGTTTTATGACCGGCCGCTTGCCAGACGTCAACCCTCCTTGGGAATGTAATTGGTGACCAAACGGCATCAGATGTAGTTGGTCCAGGTCGTTATAAGGATTTGAGGTTACAAGAATAGGACATTATTGATTTAATTATTAATTACTAGTACTAAATAGTAAAAGACCAGATAGAAATAAATGAAATTACACAACATTACGAATGTAAAAATCTATTATACTAATAAATGGAAAGCCGGTTTTTTTTGTTCGGTTCTATTGCGAAAACAACTGAACCGATCGGCATAATACTTATACCGTAAGATGCAGCGTGTTTCGGAGATGGTATAATGAAGTTGAGGAAGAATATATAATTGGTGATTAATTATCCGAAATTTATATTCTTTGACTGAAAAATAATGATTTTTCATCATCATCATCATCTCAACTTATATATGTCCCACTGTTGGGCTCGAGCCTCTTCCACAACAGGAGGGAAATTGACCTACTATAGCACGCAGGTCAGACGTGTTGATATAGGGATTTGTTTCGAGTTTTCCCTCTCCTGCATAAATGTTATATGCATTTTGTATCCCTTGGTCGTCTCGTACGATCACCCACGGGTAAGATAGGGGGTGGTGATTTGTATTCTTACTCCGTCACCACACGGATCTTTTCGATTGTCATTTGTTAAAAACAAATATTTGAATTCTATTGGTTACGTCTATTATATAATATGCCACGCGAAGCGGCCAAGGACATGTTGTATACTATAAATAAATCATGAAAACTCATTTGCGAACCGGTACTGATAGATGGTGATCTAAAACTTCTCCCTAAATACGAGAATGCGATCGACAATCTTACTAGCGGAATTGTTTTAGGGGCTGAAACGCATTGGCAACATGAGTGGGTTCAAATCCCATTATCACCAAGACATCTTAGCTCATATACGTCCCACTATTTAGCTCTAGCCTCCGCCACAATAGGTGGTAAATTGACTTACTATATGCTACATGCTACTCGTATTGGCTGATAGAGCTTTATTTCGCAGTTTTCTTTTATACTACTACATACATACATACATACATATCATCACGTCATATCCCTTGCAGGGTAGGCCGAGAGAACAGAGTGCCAGAGAACTCTATCCTTGCATACTTCACTCGCTTCCTCAATATTCATAATTCTCTTCGTACACGCTCGCCGGTTTCGGAGACTCTTGACTCCACCTTCCTTCAGTACATGACCGATCTGGTCTAGGTAGGTTAGTCTCGGTCTCTCCCGGCACCTACATCCTTTCACTTTCGCATTGTATATCTTCTTAACCCGTCTGGTTAAGAAGATATACAATGCGAAAGTTCGTTCGGCATTCTTTCCACATGTCCGAACCATCGGAGCATTTTCCTTTCGCCTTTCGGCCTAGGCACGGTGTTCTTACCGTAGAGGCTGCCCGTACTGATGGAATGGATGGAGTGGCGGCACGGAGTCCTCTCCTTTCGGCTGGTGCAGGTATTGTCGGGGCACGGTTGCTTCGGCTTGTACCTGCACACGGTCGCGTATAGGGAGTGGACACCGTCCTGCCACCATTGCAGTAGTGACGAGAACACGGCGCAACATACGCTCGAGGTATGTCCGAGCTGGGACGGGGAGCGCCGTGACCTCGTCGCTGTTATCGGTGCCGACCTGACGCTGCCGGCTGTTGCGAAAGCGATGGTCGACAGCGTCAGGAATTGGGACGCGGTCGCCGATATTCCTTCTGCGAGACTGTCATCTCGCAGAAGAAATCTGCGAATCTCGCGGAACGAGTCCAGGAAAATTCCCGTGACCCGGGCCGCCGTCAGCGGCCGAGGCGGCGCAGGCGCGAATACCTGCGCCTGATGCCGCCCTAACCGAGGCTTCGGGTGATCGGACCGAGGAATTGTTCGGTCACCCGACGTGAGGCCACCGCGTGAGGGCGACGCCCCGACGGCGAAATCTGTCGGGGCGTCGACACGAGAGGAACCCGTAAGGGTAAACCGCCGGGCGGGCCACCGAAGACAAAGATCGGGTACCGGTGGCCCGCTTGCACGGCGAAAAGAGGTGTTTGCAGGGTGGGTCCACGGGATTGCGCGCTGCCTCTTTTGTTGCCCCGGATGGATTTGTCGGGGCGCGACCACATCCATGGTCCACCCTGCGGAAAAAAAAAAGGGTAGGCAGAGAGAACAGAGTGCTAGAGAACTCTATCTTTGCATACTTCACTCGCTTCCTCAACATTCATAATTCTCTTCATACACGCTCGCCGGTTTTGGAGACTCTTGACTCCACCTTCATTCAGTACATGACCGATCTGATCTAGGAAGGTTAGTCTCGGTCTCCCCCGGTACCTACATCCTTCCACTTTCGCATTGTATATCTTCTTAACCAGACGTTCGTTCGGCATATATCTAAGTTATAATTCCAGTTCCATCCATAATAAGAAACTTAATACATTGAAAAGACACACATTAAAGGTTTAACAACCAGGTTATTATTATTTTTAAAATATAATGAAAGCAGATTATGACTGGACCAGATCACACAAGCGGTCAGTTAAAATCTGAATATGACACATTAAAAGAAGAGGTTTTAACAGGGATCAAAATTCTTTAATACTAGGTACAAGTTCTGACAGGAGCGGCGCACCCGAATTACGGTCGCCTGTGGGTATGATTGAAAAGCGAAAGGTGAGACGCGACGCACTGAGGTATAGAGTTACATTAGCTTACAGTATATGCAAAGACTTTAGATTAATAAAACCAGTTTAATAAAATTATGTAGATATAGTACATTACTGCAGCGGCCAGCAAAAAAGGCATTGATGGACCAACGTGTAAATGTGGGCCGAGACGTAGCCGAGGCACACATACGTAAGTCCATCAATTCCTAGTTGTAGCCAAGGCTTGTATAGTGCTTTTCTCAAATAATGCGCGGAAATTAAAACTAAGTAGTACTAAGTAGAACTGTATACATGACGAACAACGGACAACATTTTTCACGTGCTATAAAGGGTTCATTTTTTTTTTTCATTATCAAACAGGTTTCTTTTTCAAGCCAGTTCGAAATTAAAATAAAACTCTGATAAGTTGCCTATTTGGTTACCATGTTTTGAAATAACAAATCGTTCCATTTTTAAAATGCACGATAGATATGAATTTATATGTATATTTAATTGGCCGCTAAAACATGACAGATATGGATTTTCAGACATTTTTACCGGCCGCTGCTCGCATGTATTTTGGTCAGTACAGCAATTTCGATTTATTATCTCGAAGAAGGTTGTCAAAATAATGCTCAAATTTCCAAGCATGTTTGAGAAATATCTATTTTTTGCCACCATATCACTATTATACATGGGTTGCCATAACGAAGGAATAATGTGATAATCCCTGGCACATGGACTAGTGATCATATTTGGTGTCATAGCCTTCCCAAGAAAACGCTCTGGGAAATATCTTGATTATAGCACAATGGTAGTAAAGCCATATTCTAAAATCATCACCACTTCTTTTTTCTGGCAGGCTATGTCTTGACACATCCCACTCATTCCATCCGAGAGACAAAAGGGTGGCGTGTAACCTCATAATCCATAATAATATTTGGGGATAATTTATTGAAGGTACATGAAACAGAAATAAGATCTTCCTTTGCGTTAGTTGGCACTCTAAACGCTTATAGGAAATTTAAGTTCAGTGAGTTTAAAAGTGGGCGGTGAACGCAAGAATGTATAGTTTTTTATACTTGGTAGATCGGTACAATTTAAAAAAAAATATTTTTTTATTTTTTTTTAACCGAGACTTTAACTACCTAGTTTGTAAATCCTATTAACTTCTATTTCTGGATAAAGGTCTCTTTATTTTTTTTATTGCTTATGGTGGCAAACGAGCAAGTATACCTGATGGTAGATAAGTGTCACTACTGCCTATGGACCTTTGCTATATCAAGGGTACAGCTAGGCCGCCTACCATTACAATCCCCAAACCCACCCAGTTAGGCTGCCGGCTGTCTCATTTACCGAACGAAGCCCAATAGCATATTGCCATTACTCAGACGTGGTGTGTGGGTGGTGACTCGTATTCTTACTCCGTCACCATAAAGATTAGTGTTACTAAAATTAAATTAATTAATTTATCTGAAAATATTTTATATACTATAATAATCCGAGATAATACGGTGGGCACGGGCGGCTCAGTGCACGCTGCCCGAAGCTCGTTGCACTAATCGATTTTACGTCTATTTCAATTAGTCGCATTATACTAAGCCTGCAACCTATTAACTATTAACATACGTTATTCACTTTAGGTTTCTTAACAAACTTAGGATTATTTATAGTTAATAAATTGACTGCATATAACGTAGTGGTGACGAAGTAAGAATTCTATTCACCACCCCCTGTCTTACCTGTGGGTGATCGTACGAGACGACTAAGGGATATAAAACGCATATGACATCTATGCGAGAGAAGGAAAACTCGAAACAAATCACTATATTAACACGTCTGACCAGCATGGTATAATAGGTTAATTACCCTCGCATTATGGAGGAGGCTCGAGCCCAAGCGTGGGACATATATGAGCTAAGATGAGATGATACGCTATATATCATATAGCGTAGTAGTTTATAATACCGATCTATCGTTCCAAGTGATATGGGTTCGATTCCCAAGCAGGACAATTATTTGTGTGATCCACAAGACGTTGTTCTGTATCTGAATGTAAATTGTGTCCATGATACAAGACCTCCTTATCTCTTGTCAAATTAAAATAAAAAATATATTTCTTTAGTATGAATGAGAATTTCAGATGTTCTGCCGAAAATAACACAGAGAAAACATATCCAGATTACAGTAAGTGGGAATTTGGAAGCTATGGCTATCTTTGTGATAAATAAACAATAGTTATATTTTTTTTTAAATTAGATAAAAGAAATGCCATGCCTAATACTTAGTTTATTTTTTAATATGTCCGTTCTTCTATTAGGCACCAGTCTTTGAATAATAGTAATCTTTTGTGTGTGGTGACAGAGTAAGTAATTCACCACCCCTTTTCTTGTGGTAGAGGCCCAAACAAAACAATGGATATTTTATGAGCTGAAAAAGATAATTGCTTACATCTATCCTTACTAATATTATAAATGCGAAAGTAACTCTGTCTGTCTGTTGCTCTTTCACGCCAAAACTACTGAACCGATCTAAATGAAATTTGGTACACAGATAGTCTAGAACCTGACGATGAAGATGTCCTTTACATAGGCATATACTTTTTAAGATAAGATAAGATAAGATATTTATTCGCTGAGAATATGGTACAAAGATATATAATTACAAAGTAGAAGCCCGACATATTCGCCTTTAAAAGGCATGCGAATTTTTGAATATTAAAATCATATGTACATAACAATAATAACAATATACAAGGTGCGCCAGAGAAACTTACTTATTTGAAAAAATTCCCGCGCAGTGAGTTGGGCGGGTAGAGGGGCAAGAGGGGGCGCATCTGGAGGGGGAAGTTCCCAAGTTTGTTTCTCCCTCCAGTCAGTTGCCATCATGCTCTGGTCTAGAGAGCAGCGGGCCTTCGCAGTTGAGAGATTCTTTTCTAACGGTCGCTCACTTGTTGCTACGCAACGTGCCTTCCGCGCTCGCTTTGAAATTCCTCCTCACAGACTCGTTCCTGGCCGTAATTCGATTCTGTCGTGGGTTAACTCATTTTGGGAGTGTGGAAGTGTCGCTAAACCCAGAAATGGACTTCAACGGACATATATGGACATATATCGAAAGAGTGAGGCAGTCAGTTGTGCGTTCTCCCCGGCGTTCGGCTCGCAAACACGCAGCTGCTATGGGAATTTCTGATACCACTGTTCGACGAATTCTCCATGAAGACCTTCAATTTCATCCCTATAAATTGGCTGTTGTGCAAGAATTAACTGAATGCGATTTTGTTGCCCGTCAAAATGCATGTGAAATGCTGATTGACAACCTGCCTGAAGACGCGGTCGTTTTTTTCAGTGACGAGGCTCACTTCCACATTTCCGGCTGCGTCACCAAGCAAAACATGCGTTATTGGTGTGATGTAAATCCGCGTGAGCTTCACCAGAAGCCACTTAATTGTGAGCGAGTTACTGTCTGGTGTGCGGTGTCGGTAATGGGAATAATTGGTCCTTATTTTTTTGAAGAAAACGAACGCGCAGTTACCTTGAATGGAGCTCGTTACAGGAACATGATCGAGGAATTTTTTCTTCCAAGACTCGAAGAAATGAACGTTAGGAACGTGTGGTTTCAGCAAGATGGAGCCACAGCACACACAGCACGAGACTCAATGAATTTGTTGCGACAACATTTCCCCGACCGCCTCATCTCTCTCAGAGGCGATCTCCAATGGCCGGCACGCTCTCCAGATTTGACTCCATGCGATTTCTTTTTATGGAGTTATTTGAAATCCCTAGTTTATGTCGATCGACCACGGACCATAGCACACCTCAAGAACAACATTCGCGACACCATTGCCAACATACCGATTGATATGCTGCGAAGAGTGGATACGAATTTCAAAAATCGACTTCATCGGTGTATGCGCAATGGGGGTCGCCATTTATCCGATGTAATTTTTAAGACTGCATAAAAAAAAAATTGGGATATTGTAATCTCAAATAAAAAAAATTTTAAAACAATAACTGAAGTACTTTTTTTTTTATTGACCTTTCAAATAAGTAAGTTTCTCTGGCGCACCCTGTATAACTTAATTTAAATTTTATATAACAGAAAATCATTTAATGTATAGAAGCACTTTTCAGTAAGCCAAGTCTTCAGTTTATATTTAAATTTTTTTATCAGCATTTCTCTAATAGATTGAGGAATGTGATTGTAAATTTTTATTGACATATGATAAGTATTCCTTAATTGGAGAGTGCTTTTACATAGTTCATATCTCAACTTGGTAGGGTCTCTTTTCAAAAATTTACTTCCTTCACTAACTTTAGAAAAAAAATCCGAGTTATTTTTAACAAACATACCAATTTCCATGATGTATATGGATGTCAACGTTAAAACGTTATGCTTTTTAAAGATTGGTTTACAACTAGCTAAAGGAGATGCTCCAGTTGTTGCTCTCAAACATTTTTTTTGCACTATAAAGGCTCTTGTTATGTGCGTAGAGTTACCCCATAATGTAAATTAATGCAAAATAAAAGGGTTGTAACGGAAAGTTGTAAGGAAGTATCGTCATTTTTAAAGCCAAAAGCTTGAAACTTACTTTTAGGCTATTGATTGATTAGTAAATAAATATGATATTAAAATTTTGTAAAAAAATTACCCTTAAGGGGTAAAATAAGAATAGGGGATGAAAATCTTTAGGAAAGTAACCTTTTACGCGGGTGAAGCCGCGGGCAGAAGCTAGTTGATAATAAATTACAAATATATTACAGATATCATCATCATCTCAGCTCACTTATGTCTCACTGTTAGATTCGAGCCTCCTCCATAATGGAAGGGAAATTGACCTACTATACCACGCTGGTCAGACGTGTTGGTATAGGGTTTTGTTTCGAGTTTTTCTTCTCTCGCATTAATGTTATATGCGTTTTATATCCCTTAGTCCTCTCTTACGATCACCCACGGGTAAGATAGGGGAAAGTGAATTATATTCTTACTCTGTCACCACACGGACACTGTAACACATATATACATACATACATATCATCACGCCATATCCCTTGCAGGGTAGGCAGAGAGAACAGAGTGCCACAGAACTCTATCTTTGCATACTTCACTCGCTTCCTCAACATTCATAATTCTCTTCGTACACGCTCGCCGGTTTCGGAGACTCTTGACTCCACCTTCCTTCAGTACATGACCGATCTGGTCTAGGTAGGTTAGTCTCGGTCTCCCCCGGTACCTACATCCTTCCACTTTCGCATTGTATATCTTCTTAACCAGACGTTCGTTCGGCATATATCTTAGTTATAATTCCAGTTCCATCCATAATAAGAAACTTAATACATTGAAAAGACACCACAAGTCATTTTTATCTCGCATCAAAGGCTACCCAACATTGAATGTTACAAGGACAGCCTTTAACATGCGCCAGTGGGTTCGAATGCCGCGTAGAAACCTAATACTCTTTATTATGGAAAGCCTTTATTTAATCTACATATATGAAGCGATGCAAACATATAGAAACCTTATATTAGTAATATAAAAGATATTTGTATATAATTTTATAAGTATATTTTATTTATTATATTGCAGACTTTTTCAAAACCTGATTACGAGCGAAAAATTATTGTCACTAGTGGGATTCGAATCCACACGTATTGGAAATCCGTTCCAATCATGCCACCACTTACAGCACCGTGAACTATTGTAGGATATTCAATTCTCGCATCGTATTATATTTTCGTCTTTAAGGGGGTATTCTGGTGTAGACGCCTAAATTTTAGGTATTTTTCAAACGGATATTAAAAACAAATGAAAAACATCTTTACTATCCATTGTTTGTTATATTTTTATTGTCAATTGAAGAATATAAAAAAACATTAAATATAAAAAAAAATAAAAAAATCTTCAAATTACAGGCCGGTGGAGTGGGGGCTACAAAAAAAATGGTGCTCCCTGGTTGACATGATGACCCTTGTAGTGATCTAAAAAAAAATAATTAAAAAAATTCCTCATCAGTAAAGATGTCGAATAATATATTATGGAATTCTAGACCACAGGACATCTAAGTGCTTGTTTTTTTCTTTTCAGTTTTTTTTATTATGTACGTAGTTTTGGTGACTTTTTACGCAGTCGGGTTTTTTGATTTTTTAATAATTTTTTTTTTTAGTATTTTGAAGGCTTTTTAAAATTAATTGTTATTCATTCTTTCTTCTTCCTGTTATTTAATTATTATAAAATGGAGGAGAGGAAGGAAGACCCACCACTTTCCCAAGGTTAATCACTATACCGTACACCTCAGAAAAGGAAGGAATACGGGATGAGATCAAGGTAGAATAGGATATCAAGATGGTCCCCCGAGGATGCCTCGTTTAGAGGCGAAACACGTGTTGAATCTTTATTCGAAGTTCTGCAGAAAATTGCAAGTTGAAGTTCTGGAAGTGGTGCTCATCACAGGAGTAAGATTTCCTCATATCCTATTCCACCTTGATCCTATCCCGTATTCCTTCCTTTTCTGAGGTGTACAGTATATTGATTAACCGCGAGAAAGTGGAGGATCTTCCTTCCTCTCCTCCATTTTATAATAATAACAAATTTCCGCCATGTATCGCCTAATTCAATCAATTATGTTATTTAAATTTTTAATGTGATGACTGAATAATAATACAATTCACCACCTAAGATACCCGTGGGTATTCGTAAGAAACTACTAAGGATTATAAAACGCGTATAACATCTATGCAAGAGAATGAAAACTATAAGCAAATCAATTAGTGGTAGGACCACGCTGTGTACAGGTCTCTGCCTACAGGCGCGGGCCGGCCCGTCCGGTATAGTACCACACTCTCGCAGAATATCGATGTAATGGCAATGTGCTATTGCACTTCGTTCGGTGAGCGAGAGAGTCAGAAGCCCAATTGGGTGGATTTGGGGTTTATATTGGTTGGCAGCGCCCTATTTATACCCTTGGTATTGCAAAGGTCCATGGACGGCAGTGACACTCACCATCAGGTGTACTGCTTGCTCGTTTGCCACCACTGACAATAAATAAAAAGCCCACATGAAAGCTAGGAAAATTCTATACCAGAATAGTCAAACCACCAAATTGATATGAAAAGACGATTTCCCTGTCTATGTGGAGTATTTAGTATGTTCATAACAAAAAAAGAAAAAGAAACATGAAAACTAATTACTAATAAAATGGCTATCAAAGTAATCGTAAGCGTTGACAACCGTATATAAACATTTATCGATATCAAAGACAAGTGACCGTTATTTACAATAACTGTAGATATAAATCGATAAAGGATATAACTATAAAATCACTATCAAGATTATAATTCAAACCACTTAACATAAAACGTAACCAACACAATAACGGCTTCCTTCATCAGCACCACAAACTGTCTTTAATAGAAACCAGTTCTAAAAACATAAACACTTAAAAACCGTTAATATATGTAGGTAGTTTTAAACATTTACATTTGAATTTCGTAATGCAATCTCGATGCGTGGACTCAGGCTATCGAATGTATCCAGTAGTCGATTTTTCAGTGTTCAGCCCTAAGGCGTTTATCGATAAATTTAACTGGCTAAAGAATGTTTTGACATCACTAATAATTCAAAATGTAAGATGGCGAGTGCTAAATCCGCTACCTTGTTGAGTACAGTCGTGTGAATAAGTATTAAATTTGATCTATTTTTTTTTACTATTAAGTTTTGACGTTTTCTTATAAATAATTTTATATTTCAATTTTACTATTATAAATCTGAAGAGTTTATTTATATGGACTTTTGGCGGGAATCTAAAACGTCATGTAGTGCTCTTGTATTATATTCGATATCTTAGTGTTTTAACGTGTTATATTAGATAATTTTGATGACATTTTATGTAATGTGATGTGACAGAACTGCTGGGATGTAGTGAATGTCATATAATAGTGTTTTACAACATTTTCGTTTTCCATCAAAATTCCTACAACATACCATTAACAGTGTGGCCATAGCACTGTCGATGGCGACAATTCGACTTACTGACGGACAATGACTAACCTGAAGATATTAAGAACGTGAAGATAGAAAACTCGACACTGGTAACAATGGCTCGTATAAGTAGCTGATTATAAAAAGAATAATATATAAAAAGAAGAAGAAGAAAAGTTTATTCATTTGGATTTCAAAAATAAACTTTATTTTTATTGCTTAGGTACTAGCAAATCCAGACCGCTGTTTTGTTTGTAGAAGTCGATATATCGCAGCGCCACGTGATGGCAAGTTACAAAAATGGGAATAGCAAATAAACCCTTTCCATGAAAAATTACATGTACATACCAATTTTTATAGTGAAGTACTCTTTTATAGATATAGATGGTGGCAAAGGAGCAAGCAGCATACCTGATGGTAAATGTTATTGCCGCTTATGATGGACTTTTGCATTAACAGGGTTATAGTTAGACCACTGCCTATCAATCAAAACCCACCGAGAAAGTTGGACAGGCTCTCTCTCAAAGAACGTCCATCGCGTCATTGATTTTCTGTGAAAGTATATTACTACCCCCGCGCAGTACAAGAGCTGTAGATAAATTATCAATAGCGTGACCATCTTTTTGGATGGGTGGATAGGCGATTTTATAGTTACAACCACTACAGCGTAAGATAGCCTGTTTAGTATATTCTCACTTAAGATATCTCTATATATCTAGAAAGATTTTAAGTTATAATGGTGGCACAAATAGGAATGAAGCGAGGTGTAGTGTTAACAAATCGATCCAAATTTGGTAATAATGAGCCATAGATAATTTTATATAATTTTTAAAAACATTTTGTGTAATTTTATGTATTATATTGAAATGTAAGACTGTTGTTAATAATCATAATAATCATTTGCGTTCGTAATTGTATGAAAGCTACACTATGTTTATCTCCTTTTCCTCCATTGAGCAACCAGCAAGACACGTTTATATACATTGTAAAGGCACCTCTTGTGGATTACGGTTTTCTATTTGTAGCATTACTAATAACTAAGTAAGTATATTATCACCACGCACCATCTTAACTCATATATGTACATTCTCACCTAGTTTCATACCTCCTCCATAATAGGAGAAAGATTAATTTACAGTACGGATTTTATTTTGAGATTTCCTTATCTTACATAGTTGTTATCCGCATATTTTATTCTTTAATCGTTTACTTCATCCAAGGTAATAAAAGTAGGTATGAATCTATATAATTTTGTATTTATTGTTTTCACATAATTCAAAAATCATAATATACGAGTCTCCGGTATTATCGGACAGTAGACTTTGTGATTCAAAAACGTCGTGATAATCCAAAAATTTAACTAGTTTGCCTGTCAAATATCCGCTGTCACACATAAATCAAACGATCTAAAGAAGAAAATATACGGAATATATTTTCTAACTTAGATAAGCTTCAACTGTATCTAAAACCATCTAAGTGTTCCTATAAGTTAAAAATTATTATAATCAGCGAAATAGTTTAATAGTAAAAAGTTACCAATGCATGTACAGCGGCATTTTAAATATAATTTTATTCGATTTCGTCTTAAATTGCTTGTATAATTCCCACAGTAGTGCAACAATGTATAGTGGTGACTACAATTGACCATAAATAGGAGTGTTAAATATAACTTGTGGTCAGGACTACGAACAACATTTCTCATTACGATAGGTGAGAATATTGTATATTGGGAAAATATGGTCAGTCATTTAGACAAGTTTATATATATCTTTTTATCTCGCGAGAGTTCTCTGGCATTCTGTTCTCTCTGCCTATCCTGCAAGGGATATGACGTGATGATATGTATGTATGTAAGAAAGAAGAAGATTTAAAGACTACTTATCAATGTAATGAATTTCAATCGATACATTGAACTTGTCAGGCAAGTTATAGCATCGGAAGTCTGACGTAAAAGGCGGCTTTACTAGACATGGCACGCATTGTGAGGAATCGCCTCTTTTTGGAACCTTAAAACCGACAGTTTGGTTGATGTATATTGCTGTCAGTGGTCAACATGCCTTAAATATTTTTAAATAATAGGGATTTAAATATGAAATTGCCGTTTTAACGTACTAGCCACTTTGAATTAAAATTAAACATGCATGGTTTCAGATATAAAAATGAAACTGTTTACAAACAAAAACTATAACATTTTATATTTAAGCATGTATGACATTTGACCGTTCAACGTTCAATTGTTTTTACATTCAGCTTTTGAAGTGAACATGGATACGGCGAAAATCAGAGTAATTTTCGAATACGTGTTCCGACATGGGGCTAACGCGGTAGAAACGGCTCGTAATGTCAATGCTGTGTTTGGAAAGGATACGGCTAACGAATGCATCGTGCGTTTTTGATTTAACCACTTTCGTAGTGGAAACTGGGACTTGAAGAATGAACCATGAAAGTGATCTGCCACTAAGGTAAATAACGATGAATTGAAGGTGATGGTGGAAGCCGAACCGAGTCAAACTACCAAGGAATTAGCGGCATGTTTTGACGTTAGCATATCAGTACGAAACGGTAATTTTATATTTTAACCCCATTTTTTTTTTTTTTTTTTTTTTTTTTTTGCGGTGGGCTATGGACGTCGCACCCCGCCAAATCGGTCCGGGGTGACGGAAGAGGCGGCGCGCAACCCCATTGACCCACCCTGCAAGCACCTCTTCTTCGCCGTACGAGCGGACCACCGGTACCCGATCTTTGTCTTCGGTATATTTTAACCCCTAATATTATTTTTTTTGTTTTATATTTAAAAATGTATTAAGTGATGTTAAGAGAGCGAGAAAATTTATTAAGTCTTTAGAAGTTTAAATAATGATTTTAATAACGATAGTTAGTTACTAGCGTAAACGTAACGCTTGAATGAATCCGTTTTTTTTTTAATTTATGGCTTGGTTTCAAAGATCTTTAAGCCAAATAAGCCATACGTCGATGTGCAATATTTATTACCCGGTGTTACTTCTTTTTACAATAGTGAATATTTTTAAAAAATTATTTGAAATTGTAGTATCAATATAATAATAATCTTTATTGCATAATAAATCATAATACACATGCAATACAATTTTGGTTATAAACGAGGCTTAGTAAATAAGAAAAAATTATCCCGAAATGTGTTTTAGGAAATAGTATTCCGATGTAATAAAACATGATAATTAGTTTGCTGTTTGATGTTTTTTTTTATACATACATATCATCACGCAATGTCCTTTGCAGGTTAGGCAGAGAGAACAGAGTGCCAGAGAACTCTATCCTTGCATACTTCACTAGCTTCCTTAACATTTATAATTCTCTTCATACACGCTCGCCGGTTTCGGAGACTCTTGACTCCACCTTCCTTTAGTACATGACCGATCTGGTCTAGGTAGGTTAGTCTCGGTCTCCCCCGGTACCTACATCCTTCCACTTTCGCATTGTATATCGTCTTAACCAGACGTTCGTTCGGCATTTTTTTCACATGTCCGAACCATCGGAGCATTCCCTTCGCATCTTTACACCAATACTCTCTTTCATACCTACTCGCTCTGTTACGTCGTCGTTACGAATGCGATCGATCAGCCTAACTCCACAGATTCTCCGTAGAGATCGCATTTCGATCGCATTAATTTTACTTTCATACTCTTTTCTGCATACCCAACTCTCACTTCCATACGGTAATGTTGGGACAAGCACTGCGTTATGTATTGCTACACGTGTCTTCTGGCTGAGGTGGTGGCTACCGAGAAGTTGCCTCAACGTTCCGTTCACTCTATTTCCCGCATTCACTCTTCACTCTATATAAGTGGTGTACCTTCCATCTCGGCTAAATCCACATCCAAGATATACAAATTCATCCACTTGCTCTAGGACATCATTACCTATTGATACTCTTACATCTGTTCTGGCTTCATTTCTTTCAAAGACCATTATTTTGGTTTTGATCACATTCACGTTTACACGTTTCACATTACGTCATTTTTTTATAATGTATATTATTATAGCAGAAAAAGAATAGAATAATAAAATTATATAATATAAAAAAAAATATATGCCGAAGATTGTGGTGACAGAGTATGAATTCACCACACTTCTTCTTACTTTCATCCTTTTTAAAAAAAAAGAACAACGGTAACAAGCAGGTAACATCACTGAAAGAGAAGAAGCTCTCAAAATAAAACTATACATGCTTAATCGTTGTCATATATCGTAGATCAATTTCCCTCTCACTATAGAGAAAACTCGACACTCGAAACTCGAAAATCAGCGCGACGTATATAATATGATTATGATAAATATATATTTTGTTTTTTTCATTATCATTTCAGCTAATTTATGTCCTTCTGTTGGGCTCGAGCTTCCTTCGTAATGGAAAGGTAATTAATCTACACACCACGCTGGTCAGACGTGTTGGCATAGGGTTTTGTTTCGAGTTTTCCTTCTCTTGCATAGATATTACATACGTTTTATATCCCTTATTCCTCTCTTACGATCACCCATGAGTGAGACACGGAAAAATGTTTTGTTATTTCAAAATAAATAAATTAATATATAACACTTTTGTTCATGAATGTACTATCATGTAGAAACTGTGATATCATCTAACTATGCAGCTGATTATTTCATATCACTTTATAATAAACATGTTTGTATAAATATGAACGTGGGCAAAGTTTTAATAGATATTCTATTAACAGTTATAATTCTTTCATCAAACATGAAAACCTTCTTTTTTTTAATAAGTACTCACTACTTGCCTTAGAAATGGACCAAAAACATGCAATAATTTGTTGATCGTATGAAAAATTCATCTTACGTAGGGTTCAAACCCACTACATTCGGTAATAAAGTTCGGTACTTCAACCACTCAACCGTTTGTGAGGTAAATGTAATTTGTGAATTAGGAATATTTTTATATGTGGCATTTATATCCACCAGGTTCGTTATAGAATTGTTAATTATATCAGGCATGTTGTTCAAGAAGAGGGTACCCCTCAGGGGGTATTCCGTCGGGCCGGCCACTGACGACAAGTTCACGCTGCTCCGGTGGCGACCGTAGCACACCCCCAAAACAAAAAAAAGTGGGTATCGTAAAAAACGGTTAAGGTGTAAAACAACATCTAAACAAAAGAAGAACAAACAGTACGAAAACATTATACCTTCACGTTTGAATAGCGTGGTATAGTAGGTCAATTTCCTCCCCAAAAGTGGGATGTTCCTCTAATTGATACTATCAATAGATACTTATAATACACATACATACATACATATCATCACGCCATATCCCTTGCAGGGTAGGCAGAGAGAACAGAGTGCCAGAGAACTCTATCTTTGCATACTTCACTCGCTTCCTCAACATTCATAATTCTCTTCATACACGCTCGCCGGTTTCGGAGACTCTTGACTCCACCCTCCTTTCGTACATGACCGATCTGGTCTAGGTAGGTTAGTCTCGGTCTCCCTCGGTACCTACATCCTTCCACTTTCGCATTGTATATCTTCTTAACCAGGCGTTCGTTCGGCATTCTTTCCACATGTCCGAACCATCGGAGCATTCCCTTTCGCATCTTTACACCAATACTCTCTTTCATACCTACTCGCTCTCTTACGTCGTCGTTACGAATGCGGTCGGTCAGCCTAACTCCACAGATTTTCCGCAGAGATCGCATTACTTATAATACAATTTATAATACGTATTTATGTCAGGAATGGGTAGGTTCTGACTGGTCGTGACCACATGGTCAACCGTAGGGGTGTCGGGGATAGAATGTCATTAGACGATCTCTCCAGCGTCCCGTTAAAGCGCGGAAGGGACCGCTGCTGGTTTTAGTGGGTATTCCGGCCGCCAATTATCTATGGCCGGCGAGTACCACCCCCACCCCCGTCTGTCACTGGCGGAGGATAGTGCGTAAAAGCATTTCCACAGCGTAAACAAAAAAAAAAAAGAAAAGGACTGGGTAGGTTAAAGAGTCTCAGCGCTCACCACTAGCCCGCGTAAAAAATCCATTTGAAATTATTATCTAGAATCCAATTAAAAAATAGCACACTGGCCTCAGGTCATCTAAACTACTGGAGGAGATACTTATGGACAGATGGGTTTATGGTACTTTAGAGCATATAAGAGAAGGTTTGAAAGTGGCGCCAGTGACCAAAAAGTTGAAAAGTGAACGCCTGACTTGGTATGGACATGTGATGAGACGGGATGAAAGTAATGTGGCTTTAGGGGCAAGGGAAGACGAAGTCAAAAATCGGGTACCGGTGGCCCGCTCGCACGGCGAAGAGAAAGGATTTTACGGTGGGTCTATGCGGTCACGCGCCGCCTTTCCGTCACCCCGGACCGATTCGGCGGGGCGAGACGCATCCATAGCCCAACAATAAAAAAATAAAAAATAAAGGGGCAAGGGAAGACCGAAGAAAAGATGGTTGGATTACGTGAAGCATGGTATTGATAGAAAGGCAGTTAACGCAGAGATGATATCAGATAGGATTGAGTGGAAGAAAATGACATATTGCGTCGGCCCGAAGTAATTGGGATAAGAGCAGGGTAATGATGATGAGGTATATGGTACTTTAGAATCATCAAATTCAGACCTCGTCGCTAGTAATAAAATAATTTAATGAAATACTCATTTGCATATATTATTTAATTTAATATTATACAAATATAATGCTGTTTTATATGCGTAATAGATAGTATACACGAGCATAATTATTGATGGAGTAGGAGCGGATATAGTGAGGTCATTCAACTGCACTTCCGAAGTATCATTACACGATGCGTCCATTAAGGTGCCTGCACACTACACTGTACCATAACTACGACCGTAATAAGAATATAACAAGCATCAAAGAAAAAAATAATGTATTTATCATATACAAACTGTCGTTGCCCTCTCCTCGTTGCATATTAATATTTATTGTAAACAATCAAATAGAATAAATCTACAATAAAAAAATATTATTTCTATGACAAAAAATATAGATTCCAGATAAGTAATCACCAACATATTATATACTAAAAAAAAAAAACAACAGGCAGTCATGGGGACTGCCGATAGAAGTGAAAACTATTAACTTAAGACTAATTGAAATAATAATAATTTTCTAATTTTTATATAAAAATAAAAACCTATAAGTTTTTCCCTTCCAAAAACGCTCAACGCGCCTAAAGAAGTTTTCATATAGCTATAGATATACTATTAGCATTAGCATGTCGGTGACGCGAACCTATAAATTTTTCCCCTCCAAAAACGCTCAACGCGCCTAAAGAAGTTTTCACATAGCTATAGATATATTATTAGAATTAGCATGTTGGTGACGCGAACCTATAAGTTTTTCCCCTCCAAAAACGCTCAACGCGCCTAAAGAAGTTTTCACTTCAAAACTTATCCGAAATATATTGCCTATTGCGTGTTATGGTATAAGTATTATTGTGATTGGTTCAGTAGTTTGCGCAGTATAACCGTACAAAAAAAAAATAGTACTACTTACTACTCTCTCCATTTATTATATACTAATAGAAGATATTTGTGACGGGTAAGAATGCAATTTTTTTCTCTTCCCACCATCTTTTCTCTTGTCCGTGGGTTTTGTAATATTGAAGGAAATAAAATGTAAGAGAAGGCAACATACATACATATCATCACGCCATGTCCTTTGCAGGGTAGGCAGAGAGAACAGAGTGCTAGAGAACTCTATCCTTGCATACTTTACTCGCTTCCTCAACATTCATAATTCTCTTCATACACGCTCGCCGGTTTCGGAGACTCTTGACTCCACCTTCATTCAGTACATGACCGATCTGGTCTAGATAGGTTGGTCTCGTTCTCCTCCGGTACCTACATCCTTCCAATTGAGAGAGAAGGCAAACTCGATAAAAAGCCACCGTATGCCAAAACGTCTGACCAATATGCTATACAAATTCAATTGCCTTTCCATAGCGGAGGACCAACTTCAATAATAGGACTTATATGGGGTAAAATGGTGGTGAGATGAGATACTCCTTGTATGAAACTATTTCCATTAGAGCGTTTTGTTATATTTATAGTTGATTTATATTTTTTTTTTCATCTCATTGACAAACAATTTAATTAATATGTACAATTAAAGCTAAGTTTTAAATTAAAATATTTACAGAAAAATAGAAGAAAATAGAATAAGGAATAAAAAATAAATAAATAAAAGGAGAAACAAAAGGCGCAATCAGGCATCGAAAAATTCCTCCGCATCACTGTCCACTGGTAATGTGCCCAGAAGGCTAGCAGCATTACCACGTTGAATGGCAATGCTAACCTTTTGTGCAAAATATAGGCCAGCCCTCTGATCACGTGAAGCAGCGATTAATTTTTTTGCGATCTCTTTAAATAAAATGCGCGCATTGGGACCCCAAGGCCCAAGAGTTTCGACCCCAAACGGCTCGAAAATATAATTGCCAATAAGGTTATTATACTTGATTGGTTGGTTGGTTGATTTATATTGATTTATTATTTATTCATGTGCCATATACGAATCATTAAAATCTCGGCAAGTATATGTTTCGGATGCTAACACACAACATTCTAGTGGAACATAAGTCTTAGTCCTATTTCAATTAAGTCTAATATGAATTTCAAAATTGTGTGTCTCGGATAGAAATAAAAACTCAGTGGATATTGTCCAAAAAGCTACTACTTAATTAAACATCCATTGTATTACGTTTTGCCTTACGTCTAACAAATATATAAAAAAATCAAATATATTTTGCGTGTATATTCTTTCTAATGAACATAACAGTCTTAGTCATGTTTCTTTTAAGTCTAATACGAAAGTTACTTTTCTTTCTAATGAAACATAACAGTCTTAGTCATGTTTGTTTTAAGTCTAATACGAAATTTAGAATTATATATTTAGAACAAAAAGACTCAGTAGGCTTGTCTAAAAACTCGAGCATATTCGTAACATTGCCATACGTCACGTTTGCATAGTATAAACATTCGTAAGGATACAAAAAGCTAATATGTCAATTCGAACTTTGAAATAATTCATTATTAAGAAAACAAATGATTTATAATATTAAAAAATGAATCTATATTCTTTCGAATCTCGTAGCCTCTGATATATTTTTATCACGTTCATACTATGATACGGTGTAGTTGACAGAATTCTTAAGTCATTCTATTTCTCTAAACATTATTAAAACATCAAAATATTATATCTATTTTATAATTACGAATTTCCGTGTGGTGACGGAGTAAGAATAACTATTCACCACTCCATATCTTACCCGTGGGTGATCGTACGAGACGACTAAGGGATATAAAACGCATATAACATCTATGCAAGAGAAGGAAAACTCCAAACAAAACCAACACGTCTGGCCAGCAGTATAGTAGGTTTATTTCCCTCCCATTACGAAGGAGGCCCGAGCCCAACAGTGGGACATTTATGGGTTGTGATGATGATGATGATGATAATTACGAAAGCCTTGGACACTGCAGGTTCACACTATGAAGGTTCCTTTGGGTAAGCAGTCTCCCCTATAATGGAATCTGCCCTACTGTGTCATGCCAACCAAATAAGTTCACATAAGGTTATAGAATGCTATTTTTTAATGCTATTTGGCGGTGGAATTTTTAAAAAAATTATTCACTCCAAAAAATAGTGGTAGCTCCACACTGTTGATAGCTTTCTCTTCACAACCGCAGGTCGCTATATCCGTGGTGGTACCACAATCTCGTAAAAAATCAACGCCTGTGCAGAAGCATTGTACTGTTGCGCTATGTTCGGTGAGCGAGAGAGTCAGCAGCCCAACTGCCTAAGTGGGTCTTGATTGCTAGGTAGCGGCCTACCAACGGTTACTGTGCTACTTTCTCGTTTGACATCATAAGCAATATAAAAAAAAATATCATCCTCATTTCGGCATACATCTCACTACTGGACTCAACAAGCCTTCGCTACAATGGAAGGAAAATTAATCTATTGAACCACGCTAGCCAGACGGGTTAGCATAAAGTTTTATTTCGAGTTGAACTTTTCTTGCACATGTGTTATAGGCATGTCACATCCCTTAGAGGACGATACTCCATGGCTACGATAGAGGGATGGTGAGATGTACTTCATCACCACGTACAAAATAAACTTTGTATGGGTCTTGTTAGTAAATAGGAACGCAACCAACTTAGTTTCTTTTTTTGTCTATGGCGCCACTATAGCTCTCTCTAGTTGTCTCTGTAAAACTTAGGTTACCACGTTTTTTCTAACAGTTTAATAAAAGTTCCTTTTACGATTAAAATACGTTTTAATTATATACCACAACCACGATTCATAATCCTTTATGGTAGCAGAGCGTGGTTCCGTAGTGGTACAGTTGGAAATATCGAGAAAGTGAAATAACTCCAATCCGAAAAATTGACAATACAATTTTTAATTTGCGGGTAAAGAAAACTTACGATCACAGTTTTTAAATTACATATTTTTGGTAAAATACAGCAAGATGAGTTCAAATAATATGTTCAATTTGGAGAAATTGATCGGCAGAGAAAATTTTGCAACCTGGAAGTTTAGTATGAAGACGTACTTGGAGCACGAAGATTTATGGTATTGTGTTGAGCGCCCCGATAACAAACCTGTAGATGCAAGTAAAGACGTAAAGGCGAAGTCAAAGCTGATATTGTTGCTGGACCCACAGAATTACGTTCATGTTCAGGAATGCAAAACTGCGAAAGAAGTATGGGAAAATTTACAAAGGGCATTTGACGACAACGGCTTAACTAGAAGAGTAGGTCTACTTAAGGATCTGATAAATACTACACTGGAGTCAAGTAATAGTGTTGAAGACTATGTTAGTAGAATAATGAACACTGCTCACAAACTGCGCAACATTGGATTTGATGTCAATGATGAGTGGCTTGGCACCTTGATGTTAGCTGGCCTACCTGAGGAGTACAAGCCAATGATAATGGGGCTTGAGAGTTCTGGTATACAAATCAGTGCTGATTCTGTAAAAACTAAACTCATACAAGAGATTAACACATCAAAGTCAACCGCTTTCTATACAAACACTAAGAAAACAAAAAAAACCGGCAATAATGCGCAGCCAGTGAAATCTAAGGGACCCAGATGTTATAATTGCAACAAGAGTGGCCATTTTGCCAAATATTGTAAACTGCCAAAGAAACAATCAGCAAGCAAAGGAGATAGCTCCAGCTTTGTAGCAGCTTTTTCAGCCACCGTCAAAGAAAACATTAGTGATCATAAATGGCTTCTAGACTCTGGAGCATCCATTCACATGACTAGTAGAAAGGATTGGATGTACAATGTCACTGAGCCATCTGTAAACAATATCACTGTAGCGAACAAAGAGCCATTAGCCGTGAAGGGAGTTGGTTGTGTAGACATACGTTTAAGTCAAGATGAACTGATACAAGTTAATAATGTTTTGTATGTACCTGGGCTAGCTGCCAATCTACTCTCAGTTAGTACTATTGTGAAAAATGGGCATAAGGTTATTTTTGACAAAAGGGGATGTGAAATTCGAGATGGGAAAGATGAGGTGGTATGCACGGCAACATTGAGCAACAAGTTATACATCATGGATACCAGTCAAGAAATAGCACATTTAACTTCAAGTTCTCACAATTGCAATAACACTTACCTGTGGCACCTGCGAATGGGCCATTTGAATATTCCAGATGTGAAGAAGCTGCCCAGCTGCACTGATGGTGTGACTCTGACTCAGGAAGAATGTAATGTCACATGCACTTATTGTATGGAAGGTAAGCAAGCAAGGACACCATTCAAAAATGTGGGTTCTAGAGCGACAAGACCGCTGGAACTAATACATTCAGATTTGTGTGGTCCCATGGAAAATTTATCATTTGCAGGTATGAAATACTTTATTACTTACATTGATGACTACACACGAATGGTACATGTATATTTTCTGAAAGATAAGTTAAACATTTTAGAAACATTTAAAGATTTCAAGTTGAAAGTAGAGAATGAATTGAATTATAAGATAACAAAGCTTCGCACAGATAATGGTAAAGAATACTGTAACTATTACTTTGAAAAGTTCTTATCTAATCATGGTATAATTCATCAGACCTCTACTCCGTACACTCCCCAGCAAAACGGCATGGCCGAGAGAATGAACAGGACTCTGGTGGAACGAGCACGGTGCATGTTGTTCTACGCTAACCTGGAGAAGAGCTACTGGGCTGAAGCTGTGGCAACTGCTGCATATGTAATAAACCGTTCCCCGACAAAGTCATTACAAGGTAAAACTCCATATGAAATGTGGAAAGGTAAGAAACCTAATTTATCACACATGAAGATATTTGGCTCCGAGGCTATGGTCTATGTACCTAGAGAAAAACGCCAAAAGTGGGATAGAAAATCAGTAAAAATGATACTTGTGGGCTATTGTGAAAATACAAAGGGATATCGCTTTTTGGATCCTAAGACACACAAAGCTGTCAAAAGTAGAGATGTTTCTTTTATTGAAAATTATAATGAAAATGTCAGTGTACCAGTTGATTGTGAAACTTATATTCCAGTAAAGGACAGCCTAACAGCTACTGCAAGTTCCGGCTCATTAGAGAATGCAAACTCAGGCAGTGAGAGAAACAAAATACACACTCAGGAGTCATCATCCACATCTGCACCTGTGATGTCCAGCAGAGACTCAGACACACAGGGTAATAGTGAAGACTCAAGTGAGTATGACACTGACACAGGAGAACTTGATAAAACTTACCATCCTCCATATCCAATAAGACAGGATTACAATAGTAATGTAACATTGAGGTCAGCACGTTCACAGGCTAAACAAGATGAGGCACAAAATGGTAAGATGGGCTTATTATGTTTGTTTACTGATTTGCCTGACCCACAGACTGTTGAGCAAGCACTTGCATCACCACAAGCTACAGAATGGAAGAGGGCCATGGACGAGGAGTATACTTCCCTGATGAAAAATAAGACATGGACTTTGACAGATCTCCCCCCAGGTAAAAAGGCTCTCCCAAACAAGTGGGTATTTAAGACAAAAACAGACCAGAGTGGGAATGTTCAGAGATACAAGGCAAGGCTTGTGATAAAGGGATATGCACAAAAATGGGGCACAGATTATGAAGAAATATACTCACCAGTTGTCAGATACACAACCATCCGCTATCTATTTGCTCTAGCAGCCAGGTACGGATTGGGAATAGATCAAATGGATGCTGTATCTGCTTTTCTGCAAGGAGAGATTGATAGAGAAATTTACATGCAACAGCCAGAGGAGTATAAACTTGGCTCTCAGGTATGCATGCTACAGAAATCTATATACGGACTCAAGCAGGCTAGCAGACTCTGGAACCTGAAATTAAATTCTGTATTGCATGAGTTAGGAATGACACAATCGAAAACAGATCCTTGTGTCTATTATAATAAGAATAAGAATACTTTTATAGCCACCTGGGTGGATGATTTAATATTGCTCACTGCTGAAGAAAATACAAAAATTATTTTCAAAGAGAAACTAAAGAAACACTTTGAAATGAAAGATCTTGGCCGAGCAAGTCAATGTGTTGGCCTACATATTACCAGAGATAGTGATCAAGTACTACTAGATCAAGAAAAATATATAAATGAAATATTAGTTCGGTTCAGAATGTCTGACTGTAAATCTGTGAAAACACCATTTGAAGCTGGTATGAAACTTGGTGCTAAAAATGAAGGAGATGAAATTACTGACTGTCCATATCAACAGGCCATTGGCTCCTTACTATATCTGGCTCAAGGTACCCGGCCTGATATATCGTTTGCAGTAAACACACTGAGCAGATTTAACAAAAATCCTACAACTGCACATTGGGCCGCAGTAAAAAGAATTTTCAGATATCTGCAGGGTACCAAAGACTTGAAGTTGATTTATACCAAAGATGGTAATAAGGATATCACAGGATATTGTGATGCTGATTGGGCAAGCGATGTGCGCGATAGGAAGTCGTGCACGGGTTACATTTTTTTGTTGCAGGGTGGTGCAATATCTTGGCGGTCACAAAAGCAGCAGACTGTGGCTCTATCCACAGCTGAGGCCGAATACATGTCGATGTCCTCGGCGGCGCAGGAGGCGCTGTGGCTCCAACAACTGCATGCTGAACTTGGTCAAGAACAGAGCAATCCACTTGTCATATTTAGTGATAACCAGAGCGCAATTAAATTGTCTAATAATGATTGTTATTTACCTAGGTCGCGACATATTGATATCCGCTATCATTTTCTTAAAGATCACGTTAACAATTTAGATATAAAGTTTAGTTATGTTAAGGGTGAGGAAATGGTTGCTGATAATCTAACTAAGGGCACCACAGCTGACAAGCATTTGTATTGTGTAAAAAGGATGGGGTTGCGTCCCTAGGGAGGGTGTTAGTAAATAGGAACGCAACCAACTTAGTTTCTTTTTTTGTCTATGGCGCCACTATAGCTCTCTCTAGTTGTCTCTGTAAAACTTAGGTTACCACGTTTTTTCTAACAGTTTAATAAAAGTTCCTTTTACGATTAAAATACGTTTTAATTATATACCACAACCACGATTCATAATCCTTTAGGTCTATATTTTACAAAATAAAAATTTGAAGAATGAGTTATAAAACATTTAGTGAATATCTTTCGGCTGGCTGGCTGATTTATAAATTTACTTTCAGTAAATATACTCTCTTTTTTTTTTGCGGTCGGCTATGCACGTTTTCGCACCCTGCCAAATCGGTCCGGGGCGACGGAAGAGGCGGCGCGCAACCCCATAGACCCAACCTGCAAGCACCTCTTCTCTTCGCCGTGCGAGCGGGCCACCGGTACCCGATCTTTGTTTTCGGTGGCCCGCCCGGCGGTTTGCCCTTTCGGGTTCCTCTCATGTTTCAGTAAATATCCTCGGTTGGCTAAAGTAATAGTACGATGATATCAAACGCTACTGATCCAAGTTTACTAAGTATTGCCACTTAAAATCTTAACTATCAGAACAAAGTGTAATAATTTCTGATGTTTAAGCGAGTATTACAAATTTGAAATAATATTTTGACGGATTCTATCACGTTTCTATATGATTTTTAATTTCCCGACGTTTCGAACACTTTACAGCGTTCATAGTACTCCCGTGACTATGAACTATGGAAAGTGTTCAAAACGTCGGGAAATTAAAAATCAAATACAAAGGCGATAGAATCCATAAAAATAGTTTTATTTGAAAAGTACAAACTGTGTTTACTGATCTGGTGTATTAACTTAAAGCTCAGCAAAATATTCTAATACCCTATAAAGAGTATAAAGCTGTGTACACACTACTTATCAATCAATGTTCAGCGGGGCGCTCACTCAATATCTAAGGATTATACTGCCAAAGGATTCAATATAAGAAGTGTTTAATAACACTTATGGGCTTTAAACTATAAATCGATTGATATATACTGAACTAGGGTTGATTGATCGAAGGATATTATCGTTCGTAGGTTTTTAGTAAAAAAAAGTTGATAATTTATCTATTTCCAAAAAAAAATTGATGTCGATATATACTGTAAAGATGTGCGTAGTGGTTAAGATACCTATAGTACCAGGGCCAAGGGTTCGATTCCTATGCAAGACAATACTTCGTGCGATTCATAAACTGTTGTTTTGATTCTAGATGTAAGTTGTCCGCGTTAATTATATGTTTATAAAGTCCTCCGCAGTACAAAGACTTTTTCTTTTTTTTTTAAAGACACTAACCACTCTGCACTAAGGAGTTGGTTGTGAGGTTGTCGCAATGTGTATTCATCTTTTATAGTACATATTGTAAAAGTTATTAGCAATAGCTTTATGAACGTCGGCCTTCTTTTTGCGGTGGGCTATGATGTGGTCACGCTCCGCCAAATCGGTCCAGGGTGACGGAAGAGACGGTGCACGACCCCATGGACCCACCTTGCAATGCGCCTCTCTTCGCCGTGCGAGCGGGCCACCGGAACCCGATCTTTGTCTTCGGTGGCAAACCTATCACACTATAAGGAGGGATACCTCGTAGCAGTAGCTTAGACGACCTAGGGCCAGTCTGCTATATTTTGATCGAGTTATAGATGATAATCTCAAATGGCATTTTATTATGCTGACTAGAGGCTTTTTGTTTGTGACTTAGTTGTTAGCCTCGGAACCCGATCTTTGTCTTAGATGGCCCCTCGGCATGACCGTCGGTCTGCCTGACGTTAACCCTCCTTAGGAATACGATTGTTAACCAGACAGCATCAGATGCTGGCCCAGATCGATTTTATATCAATGACTAAGAGCTTTAGCTATTTTCCATCTTTTACTACAACCACGAGCAATGTTTGTTGGTAGTATTCGAAACCACTACCATATACATATATAATAAGAGAAGCAATTAAACAGCTGGTCAGAGATTAAACAGCTGGTCAGAGAGGGGTCGCCAGAGCTATATGCTCGAGGGTGGAAGTGTCATTTTCAAGGGCATAATTACGGGGAAACCAAGGGTCTGTTTATCGCAGACTCAATGGTGAAACCGGCGCCGCACCGCTCGACACCCCTAGCCACTTACACCAATGTTGCCCTCTGTTGCCCGTATGACTAGTGTGTCTGTGGCGACTATTTAGGGGGCCCATTCAGTGAGTTGGCGAGTCACCGTCTGCCACCGTTCATCTCTTAACATGGGTTTGAAGGCAGACGACAGTTTATAATTTCATAGATATAACATGAACCAGTCCACTAAGCACCCATTCTCATATTCATATATTAGATACCATCATCACACAATAGTTTTACACTTAGTGCTGGCATTCCACGTATGTTATGTGCAGACGTGGAATGTCATCGGTAGGTGTCCCATCCCAATATTTAGATTAAATTTCTCTAAAGGCCTCTGCGTGTTGGATCCATATCCCCATGTAAGCCTACCAAAGGACCGGGTATCTTCCCTACGGAAGATCCCGTGCATAAATGGAGATACAATAATAGGTAATAAATATTAGTAGGTAGTTGGATTGATAGTGAGAAAGTTCCTCTTTTTGGAGCCCTAACCACCGGCGGCTTGGTCTCTGTATTTGCTGCCGGTGGGTCAATACGCTTTTAATATTTTAAATATATTATTTTTTTTATATTATACTAGCGATCCGGCCTCGCTTCGCTTCGATTACGTCAGTTCAGTTGTTAATTTACTCACGCTAAATAGACTTCCTTTTAGAGGATTTTTTTAAAATCGTACTTCATCTAATCTTTACAGGGCAGAAAAAATGTTCATTGGAAATTTCAAGTCTGTAGGCCTTATGGTTCCAGAGATATCGTAATGGGTCAATACATAGGTGGAAATATAGATTTAGAAATGTATTAAGTAGTTGTAAGTTTTAATAAAGACAATAATAATATAACAGTATTTTAAAAATAAATATATATACTAGTATATGCTTGATTTAGTAATCAAGCAGGTGGTCTATAAGCTGTCATACTTGAAAAACTCGATTTAAAATTCTACCGATTATAGAAATTCTCCTATTAACAGCGTGATAATATTTATGTAGGCGGCTTCTGTGATGGTAACTTCCTAATATCATATCTACAAATTCCAAACTAATTGGATGTATATCACTAATCATTTCTCTTATATATAAAAAGACGTCCGGTCAAGTTTGTTTCCAGCAGGTGCCTTACCATTATATAGGATTTAAAACCGTGGCGATACTTTTTTAAATGCTTTCGTAAAGGAAACAAGAGCTATCATAGGCAATCCCCTAAGACTATTACTTCCCATCATGTTAAAGTCATACCTTCCACTTACAAATAGTTTCTCACGGAGTGACCTGGTGAAGGAATTAAAATAGTATTAACGCCACCTTTTACTTCCGCTTGGAATCATAAAAATCAACTGATGCTTCACTAAGAAGACAAACAGCAGACCTTTTTTTTGTGGTGGTCTATGGATGCGTCTCGCCCCACCAAATCGGTCCGTGGTGATGGAAGAGACGGCGCGTGACCCCATAGACCCACCATGAAAACTCCTCTCTTCGCCGTGCGAGCGGGCCACTGGTAACCGATCTTTGTCTTCGGTGGCGGACAAATGCAGTCTGGGATATTTATAAGCGAGCTGATCGATTACGTTAAAATAACCGCCTACGAAAAACGATTATACGATATGATATTAAATTTAATAAAATCAAGAGAATATTAACACTCAGTTTAAAATATTTCCAGAAAAATAAAAGACATAGAATAAGGAATCATAAAAAAAAGATAAACAAAAGGCGCAATCAGGCATCGAAAAATTCCTCCGTACACTGTCCACCGGTAATGTGCCCAGAAGCCTGGCATACCACGTTGAATGGCAATGCTAACCTTTTCTGCCAAAACCAACGAACTTGCCGAGTTTTTTTATTACGTTAATAAACCTTCTAAAGAACGATTATACCATATGGAGGAGGAAACCAACATCCAGTTGAGAATAGCAAAAAAATCAATGACTTACTGGGTGAATGACAGAAGTTTTCTCCGCAATCCAAAGAGTGTATAATATTCTAGGATAAGACCGAATGTATGATGTGTATTTTAATTTCAAGTGACTATCCTTTCGTGACATCGTAGGCTAAAAGCTTAACTGAGTCTCCAAAACCCGTACCTTGAAATTCATTGTTTTCTGTTGAAATTATTTGCTTACTGTATTATCCTATACAGCGAGCAATGATTAACAATTTAATATTTCATACATATATAAATTTCAAACGTTATAAGTTTGCTTTTTGTTGCTTGTTTGTTGTTGCTTGTTTGTTTGTTATTCCGTGTGGTGACGGAGTAAGAATACCATTCACTACCCCCTCTCTTACCCATGGGTGACCGTAAGAGACGACTAAGGGATATGAAACGCATATAACATCTATGCAAGAGAAGATAAACTCGAAACTAAGCCCCAAACACGTTCGACCAGCGTGGTATAGTAGGTTAATTTCCCTCCCATTATGGAGGAGGCTCGAGCCCAACAGTGGGACATATATGAGCTGAGATGATGATGATGATAGGTTGGCGGTTGAATCTGAGACCTCTACGTCGTGGTCTATTAGTCTCTAACTCGACTATCACAGCCACATCTATGGAAAGTAAATTAATACTTACTGATGATGGTTCATGAGATACAGTATGCTGATAGCCAGTTAGAAAGACAGGTAACGAAGACTTTGTAATAAGTCTGGGTTGGCACACTTTCTGTATAGAGGTTATTAAGTTCTCTTGAGTAATCACATTCAATCTTCAGGAAAGCCTTAGATATAAACATCTTCGTCCTTCTATAATAAAGGTGTGATGATACATGGTTATCGAATCAGGGTATTTGCCACCCTATAGGCTAAGCCGACTGCGTGAAGGCGATGACACTCAAGTTAAGAAATCGGTTTCGATGGCTCGCTTATTGAATGGAAAGAGAAAATACGATAGTATATGATCATAATAACCTAAACTATCTTTCGCCACCTTCGACGGTTCAATGGAATGTGGCCAGACCATAAGCAGCTTACAAGAGGTCGTAAATATAAAAAAGTCTTGCAAGAGAGTGACTTTGAATATATAGAACATTCAATATGTTCTATAAATCCAAGGTCACATTTGTGAAAAAATTATTATAAGGATTGTTTTTACTTCAATTTCTAACTCAATAACATCTTTCCACTGTCCAAAGCGCTGAACTATATAGTAATTAGTTAGAAAAGAGTAAATAAATTTCTAAATCGCTGTATATAGCGCTTTAAAACAAGAAGTTGCATACTACTTTTAATAACGGGAGGTCTTCGAGGGACCGTAGGGAAAAGCAGCGCATCTTTTTCAAACGAGCCTTAACTTCATAGCTAGTTTTACAAATAAGTAAGTTGGTACTATACGCTTATAAACAAAGCACTTAGCAAGTTTTTAGTAATGAGTAGTGACAGTTTCCTTAGAAGATTTCTCATCAAACGAAGCATGAAATGCCATAGCAGAACACTGCAAACCATTAATTACATACACCCATACAAGGGCTCTAGAACTCTACTGCTTTCGGGAAACGACCAGTGTGGCCAAGGTTTGTAAGAAAAACAATCAACATTGAACTCTATAATAAATTTAATACGATTGTAAATCATATGGATCTATTTCGATGACCGAACAGCCACACATGGTTGACCGCCGTGGGAAAAGACTATCGTGATGTGATGACTTACTGACAACCGATTTGTTATTCTAAAAAATAGTAAATAAAGTCTCGTTTTGATTGTCGACTACAAGTCTCTTTGGACGATTAATTGGAAAGTGGTTTGCAAATATGTACAAGTAGCAATTTAGGTTCAACAGCGGTGCCGAGCCCAGGACTTCTTTGAAAGTTTCTTTATAATACAAAGATTTGTAAAACCCGATGTTTAATATTTTTTCTTTTTAAAATAATTTATTATCATAACATTTATGTACTTAATATATATATGTATATAATAATAAAAGTATATAATAACCAGTCCACCAATTACCGAAAAAATGGTCTTTGAAAGAGATGAAGCCAGAACAGATGTAAGAGTAAAAATAGGTAATGATGTACTAGAGCAAGTGGATGAATTTGTAGATCTTGGATGTGGTTTTAGTCGCGATGGAAGGTACACCACTGATATAGAGCAATGAGTGAATGCGGGAAGTAGAGTGAACGGAGCGTTGGGGTAACTTCTCGGTAGCCACCACCTCAGCCAGAAGACATGTGTAGCAATACATAACGCAGTGCTTGTCCCAACATTACTATATGAAAGCGAGAGTTGGGTATACAGAAAAGAGCATGAAAGTAAAATTAATGCGGTCGAAATGCGATCTCTACGAAAAATCTGTGGAGTTAGGCTGACCGACCGCTTTCGCAACGACGACGTAAGAGAGCGAGTAGGTATGAAAGAGAGTATTGGTGTAAAGATGCGAAAGGGAATGCTCCGATGGTTCGGACATGTGGAAAGAATGCCGAACGAACGTCTGGTTAAGAAGATATAGAATGCGAAAGTGGAAGGATGTAGGTACCGGGGACTGACCTACTAGATTGGTCACGTGCTGAAGGAAGGTGGAGTCAAGAGTCTCCGAAACCGGCGAACGTGTATGAAAAGAATTATGAATGTTGAAGAAGCAAGTGAAGTATGCAAGGATAGAGTTCTCTGGCACTCTGTTCTTTCTGCCTACCCTGCAAGGGATATGGCGTGATGATATGTATGTATGTATGCACCAATTACCGTTAATACTGATACATGTATTCAAGAATCATTATCATTCTCCTACTCTTATCCCAATTACTTGGGTTCGATACAATATGTACTCTTCTTTCATAGTACACATTGTAAAAGTTATTGGCAATAGTTTTATGTCCGGCCGCCTGCTAGACGTCATACCCCCTTGGGAATGTAATTATTGACCAAACGGCATCGAATAGAGTTGGCCCAGGTCGTTATAAGGCTCTTAGTCGTCTTTTACAACATCCACGAGCAAAGTAAGGGTTGGTAGTATTCGCCGCCGCTTCTGGATGCTATGAGTGTGGCGCGCTAACTGATGATGCACGTCACACCCTAGACGTATGTCCCGCCTGGGGGCCTCAGCGCCACGACCTGTCGGCGGTGATAGGAATAGACCTGTCGTTGTTGACCATCATTTCTAAGATGCTTGACAGCGACAGGTGCTGGTCGTCGATGGCCTCCTTCTGCGAGGAGGTCATCTCTTCAAAGGAGGCCGCGGAGCGGGTACGCGAGGAATTTGCTTCTGCAGACTTGCTCCGTAACCGAAGGGGGAGGCGCCGTTACACGCATCTCCTCCCGCCGCCTTGACTGTCGACTGGACGTGGCCAGATGACCTAGTGGTGGGGTGACGGGGATAAAATGTCAATGGATGATCTCTCCGGCACCCCGTAAAAGCGCGGAAGGGACCGCTGTGGTTTTAGTTGATATTTCGGTCGAATCAGCTGGCCGGCGAGTCCCACACACCCCCTCGTCTGTCACCAGCGAGGGCTAGTGTAATACATTTCCACAGCGTGAATAAAAAAAACAAAAAGTATTCGTCGCCGCTATCACACAGCAATTCAAGAATATATAATAAAAAAATATATTCGATTAGTTATGTTGTTGAAAGAAAGAAGAAACGATTTTTATCGAATTTAAACGATTTAAAACATTAAAATCGAGGATTGGTCCGAATAACAATCGAATCTAAGATTACCCATCAACAGGCATAATAATAACATATTGATATTTATAGATTAATTATACTTTTGACAAAAACAAATTCTTCCCTTGAGGAAGGACAAAAACAAATTCTTCCCTTGAGGAGCTGTGGTTATTATGTTAGTTGCCTTGATATTTATAGATTAATTATACTTTTGACAAAAACAAATTCTTCCCTTGAGGAAGGACAAAAACAAATTCTTCCCTTGAGGAGCTGTGGTTATTATGTTAGTTGCCTTGCATATCGGGATTGTAGTAAAGAAGAAACGAAATACAGAATTCGTATTCACACCTTGACAGTTTTGAAGCTACTACTCATCATCTCAGCTCATATATGTTGAGTTCGAGCTTCCTCCATAATGCAAGGGAAATTGACCTACTGTGCTACACTGGTCTGACGTATTGGTATGAAGTTTTCATAGATGTTATATGCTTTTTATATTCCTTAGTCGCCTTTTACGATCACCCAAGGATAAGTGGTGGTCGGGGAATTGTCCGGTCACCCGACGTGAGGCCACCGCGTGAGGGCGTCGACACGAGAGGAACCCGTAAGGGTAAACCGCCGGGCGGGCCACCGAAGTCAAAGATCGGGTGGCCCACTCGCACGGCGATGAGAGGTGTTTGCAGGGTGGGTCCATGGGATTGCGCGCCGCCTCTTCCGTCGCCCCGGGTCGATTTTCCGGGGCGCGACCACACATCCATGGTCCTTGACCTTGCAATAAAAAAAAAAAAAGGTTAAGTGGTGGTGAAATGTATTCTTACTCTGTCACCATACGAATATTTACCAAAAGAAATCAAATAATAATTGTCATATAAACCAGTCCACTAAACACCCCCTCCCATATTCAGATATTAGATACCATCATCACACAATAGTTTTACACTCTCCATGAATGTTATATGCAGAGGTGGAATGTCATCGTCAGATGTCGTATCCCAATATTTAGATTAGATTTCTCCAAAGGCTTCTGCGTATTTTTTTTTAAAAGGAACCACCCTGCACTAAGGAAATAAACCTTGTATTGCGGGGGACTTTACAAACATGCAATTAACACAGACAAATTACACCCAGACTCAGAACAACACTTTGTGAATCGCACAAAGTAATGTCCTGTGTGGGAATTGAACCCACAGCACTGGCACGGAAAGTCGGTATCTTAACCACTACGTCATCTGTGCAGTCATTTCGCATTGAATCCATATCGCCATATAAGCCTCCCAAAGGACCGAGTATTTACCCTAAGGAAGATCCTGTGAATAAAAAAAGAGATTGTCACAATATTAATAATAATTTTGGAATCCATTATGTGAATAAACTTTTTGTGTTTATATATATATTTTATTTATTCCGTAAAGTGACCAGCTCGGTATTTGATATTTATTGTGGTTTTGTACGCTTCGTTAATTAGACATTCGCTTCAAAACAGGAAGTTTTTATCTATATAGAAATATAGGCATGTTAGCGATGCTTATCTTAATTGGCTATGGTTTATATGGCTGTATATAAACTTGTCCATTGATATTCCTTAGAGAGCAAAATAATAAAAATATTAATGTAATAGACACCAGGTTTAATTTTTTTTTTTCATTTAAAAAGGAAGTATAAGATGTTTTAGTCATTACATAGTTATTTATATCATCATCCTAAGCTGTGTGGTAGCGGCTACGAATACTACCAACCCTTACTTTGCTCGTGGATGTAGTAAAAGACGACTAAGAACCTTATAACGAGCTGGTCCAACTCCATCTGATGCCGTTTGGTCAACAATTACATTTCCAAGGAGGGTTGACGTCTGGCAGGCGGCCGGTCATAAAAATACTGCCAATAACTTTTACAATATGAGCTATGAAAGAAGAGTACATATTGTATCGACCCCAAGTATTTGTAATTGGGGCAAGAGTAGGAGAATGAATGAATTATATCATCATCATCAGAGCCCATATTGAGATCCCACTGTTGACATCGGGCCTTCTCCGTAATGGGAGTGAAATAAACCTGCTATACCACGCTGGTCAGGCGTGTTGGTATAGGGTTTTGTTTCAAGTTTTTCTTCTCTTGCATAAATGTTATATGCGTTTTATATCCCTTAGTCGTCTCTTACGATCACCCACGGGTAAGATAGGGGATGATGAATTGTATTCTTACTCCGTCACCACACGGAAAGGTTATTTATATAGAATATAAATATTACGCTGCATATGTGGTGATTGGTTGACTATATAATGTGTCACCACTCCATACTCCTGTGGGATAACTAAAGGCTGCAGCGTTTTTTTGAAAACTTATATACCAACCATCAACTAAACGAACTGCCACTTTAGGAGGTATATATTCAACAATGGATATCAAAATAATTGTACAGAGTATAATTAGGGACAAATAAACGTATAATTATGATAAAAGGGAAATAAAATCTTTAACAGTTAAGAGAATATACCAATGAACAATAAAACTTAGATCAAGATTCAGTTTACGATCTAAACTTATGTCTAAGTACAACTTTTCGAAAATATGTACTTTTTTAATTGCTAACAAGCAAGAAGCAAAAGTAATGGTAAGTGTTACTGCCGCAAAGGGATCTTTGTATACCCAAGGATACAGCTTGACCGTTGCCTACCAATGAAAAGCCCAAACTCACCCAAAAAGTTGGTCTTTCGGCTCTCTCATTCACTGTACGAAACACAACAACATATTATCACTAGTCAGACGTCGATTTTCTGAAAGAGTGTGATACTACTCCGGATGGACCGGCCCGCGGCTGTAGACAGAAAATTATCAAGTGTGCCCCTACCAGTATTAACGTACCTAAATATTCTAGAGAATTTGTGAACAAGTTTTTTAATCAATTATACAATACTTTCCATGCATTAGAAGTCACATAAACCACCACTCTTGAACTTAATTTCCCAGTTGTAGTGCTAAATCGGTATCCCATCATATAACATTTAAACACAGCTCTCGAAGCTTAACCTAGATAAATGAATATACATTCAACACTTCAATCTTTCATTTCGGCAACGAATACTCGCAACCCTTACTTTGCTCGTGGATGTCGTAAAAGACAACTAAGAGCCTTATAACGACCTGGGCCAACTCCATCTGATGCCGTTTAGTCAACAATTACATTCCCAAGGAGGGTTGACGTCTGGCAGGCGGCCGGTCATAAAACTATTGCAAATAACTTTTAAAATATGTACTATGAAAGAAGAGTACATATTGTATCGACCCCAAATGGTTGGGATAAGAGTAGGAGAATAATGAATTCAATCTTTCATTTGAAACTCTTTTAAAATACATAATCATACAAGAAGAATTCTATTCCTCTAGAGTAGGAGAATGATGATCATTCTCCTACTCTAGGGAATGATCATCATTCTCCTACTCTAGAGGAATAGAATTCTTCTTCTTCTCTAGGAGAATGATGATCATTCTCCTACTCTTATCCCAATTACTTGGGATCGATACAATATGAACTCTTCTTTCATAGTTCATATTGTAGAAGTTATTGTCAATAGTTTTATGACCGGCCGCCCGCCAGACGACAACCCTCCCTGGGAATGTAGTTGTTGACCAAATGGCATCAGATGGAGTTGGCCCAGGTCGTTATAAGGCTCTTAGTCGTCTTTTACGACATCCACGAGCAAAGTAAGGGTTGGTAGTATTCGTTGCCGCTACCACACAGCTATTCTTTTATTTCCTTTCTATTAATACTATTCTATTCCTATTACTATTCTATTCCTCTAGCGTAGCAACAGATATACTATATTATACTCTATTAATCTCATACAGTTGGCTTATCTGTTCGTAATGGTTATCATAGGCATAATCCAGAAAGGAAGACATTATCGTCTTCCTAAAAATCAATTATGCATAGAGAATTAACGATTTACGAGGTCTACGTGAGTAATACACGTCTGTAATAAAACTATTTTCACGAATTTTATGGTAACGGGAGGACTTTCCTATCATGACCATGAGCGCTAAAAAGTAATCAAAATTGCAACAAATGCGATAAAATTCATTACAATGGTTTTATTTCAAAGAGAAATACGTTTAGGAACATATATTTCGTTTACAATCTCGTAAAGCCACAATAAAATTCTCACAATCATTCATTTAATTTTTCTGTAGCCATTGGCTTCTATGAAAAACGTTAATTTGCAGTGCCTCGTTCTCTTTTATTATTAAGAATAGTGCACATGATAGTATGTGTTTTAACTAATAAGTTCTCAGAAAACTATTTTATGTGTATGATTTTGTATTGTATTTTTTATTACCTTTGCTGATAGACGAACAAGTGACGAGTAGACAGACGAGTAAGTGGTAACTGTCGCTCATGTACCCCAGTAATACTAGAGGCACAGTCCAGTCGTTACCTTCCTCGAGAATGTTGATGCTCTTATTTAATCTCGTTTAAGTAAGAATATGTCACAGTCCTTCGAAAGTACCACAGTAGGTAATTCATTTTAAAGGTACTCTGACGCAGCTCTCCTCGATTATGTCGTAATCACTGGTAGCAGGTGGTACTGCTACTTATTCTTCAACTAAATCTTTAGCTAGTTTGTATGACTTACAAAAGGAAGGGTTGATGACATATTACATTCTTAACCGTTGCCACACCTAAGAATATTATATTGCGTAATATATATTAGTAATTATTATTATTATATGTATATATTATTAATGTTTCGTGTGGTGACGGAGTAAGAATACTATTCACCACCCCATATCTTACCTGTGGGTGATCGTACGAGACGACTAAGGGATATAAAACGCATATAACATCTATGCGAGAGAAGGAAAACTCGTATCAAAACCCTATACCAACACGTCTGACCAGCGCGGTATAGTAGGTTAATTTCCCTCCCATTACGGAGGAGGCTCGAGCCCAACAGTGGGAAATATATGGGCTGTGATGACGATGATGATGATGATGATTATTAATGTTATTATAAATTATAAATACTTTGATAACTTGAATGATCAATAAACCTTACTTAGGGCAATTAAGTTGTATTTAATTGCCTTTTTTGTCTTCCGATCAGGTTAGGTACTTTAAATACCTCACAAAAGTAATGGGCGTTTGTTTTTTTATATTTTTATTGCCTTTACTCAATATAATATTTTTACAGCGTTTCTTCGATAATATTTTATGTTTTTCTTATCTTATTTTGAAAGCAGAAGTGTAACAGCAATTTGGTAAGAAATTTTAAATCTCTCGTAATAAGTAGCAAAGTTTATATGACCCAAAATTAGAGCTCCGGAATTCAGAATCCAGAATTATCATCGCATTTTTATGTCATTGAATTAAACAGATATTTCATTCTTAAACACTTGCCCGATTGATTCAATAAAAATATAAAGAAATATATATTTAATTTATTATCAATTCATGACCCGGTTATATAACAATGCAATATAAAATTAATTGAGGGACCGTGAAGTTCGATTGAAATGGCTTAATTATAGTTAGCTTTGGAAAAAAATGCTTTCTAGTTTTTTCAGATATCTTTGTCAATCTATTATCGAGAATTTTTAAGGGCAGGTTCGATAATAAGAAATTAAATATTGAATTTTATTGAAAGATACCGGAGCTGAGAATGTAAAATAATCATATTTTAGCCATTTTGTAAAATGTTCAACAACGTCATATTATTTTTGTTAAGACTTAAAATTTTTCGCCGAACAATCTCTTCATCTGATAAATTTCAATTGAGATAGGGTAAAAAATAATGTAACATAGCTAACTCGTGAAATCCACAACTGACAAAGCCACTAGTATATTTATTTTGTTTCCACTAATATTTCTAAACAATAAATTGTTAGTAAACAGCTACTAATGTAGACCTAGCTTTACAAAACTACTTCCACGAATAGCCTCTAGATGATTCTTGGAAACAAACTTACTAGTGACGCTATTATCTGCAGAATTATGTGTTCTCTGACTAGATACTTAGTTTTATGAAGTAGTAGCACAGTGTTTGTTGAATTGAAATTAAATTAGTTATTCGAAGTTGTTTTATTTCTTGCCGTGTTTTGACGAACTAAGAATATAATTCGCCATCCATTATCTTGCCCGTGGATGTCATAAACGATGACTAATGGATATAAAAATATGTATTACGAGGCGTATTATCTTATAAAATTTGTGCAAGAGAAGGAAAATTTTAAAATAAACCAATCTGATCAACATTGTATAATAGGTTAATTTCGATTCTATTATAGAAGATTCATACCCAGCAGTAAATGTGTATGAGCTGAAATGAGATATTTCTAATCATCATCATCATCATCATCATTCTCCTACTCTTATCCCAATTACTTGGGGTCGATACAGTATGTACTTTTATTTCATAGTACATATCGTAAAAGTTATTGGCAATAGTTTTATGACCGGCCGCCTGCCAGACGTCAACCCACCTTGGGAATGTTGATCAATCGGCATCAGATGAAGTTGGCCCAGCTCGTTATAAGGTTCTTAGTCGTCTTTTACGACATCCACGAGCAAAGTAAGGGTTGGTTCTTAGCCGCTATCATACAGCAAATGAGATATTTCTAATATACAATAATATTCTGAGTTTTTAATTTAATTAACTCTTTTGATAATGAATGTACGGAATGACGGAGTAAGAACACAATTCACCACACTATTTCTTACCCTTGGAAGATTATAAAAGATGACTAAAAGAAGCAAATAGATAAAATCAAGAGAAATAAATCTTGAAATAAAAACCTATGCCAATCCGTCTGATCAGCGTAGTATAGGTAATCAATTGCTCTTGTGTTATGGACGAGGTTCGAGCCCAGCAATGGGTCATACAAGCTGAATAAGTTGATGACAATAATTTCCTACGCAACTGCTAAGCGTGTTAAACGGGAAGCATATTCATAAGTAAACATCAATAGACAGACTTAAAAACAATACATACGCCATATCCCTTGCAGGGTAGGCAGAGAGAACAGAGTGCCAGAGAACTCTATCCGTGCATACTTCACTCGCTTCCTCAACATTCATAATTCTCTTCATACTCGCTCTTGACTCTTGACTCCACCTTCCTTCAGTACTTGACCAATCTGGTCTAGGTAGGTTTTGTCTCGGTCTCCCCCGGTACCTACATAATTCCACTTTCGCAGTGTATATCTTCTTAACCAGATGTTCATTCGGCATTCTTGCCACATGTCCGAACCATCGGAACTCGTTCATATCTTCAGATTTTATCTTTACTTAAAAATCTTTCTTTATCTTTACTTAAAAACAAAATACATATTTTTCTGTGCAATGATCTTGAGTTTAATATAATTCCAATAAATATATTTTCCACGTACCTATGTATAGTCTAAGTCAAAATTATCGGCCATTTGTATTGCAAGTATAATTGAAAGGATTGTTAATTACAAGTTACGGCAAGTGGTTCATTCTTGCAACCACTGCAAGCTGTGGTTACATTCACGAGTCAGTATTCATCGTAATTTCTTGAAGGTGTGGCCATTTAATCAGCGTTTGAATAAGACTATAAAATATTCCGTGTGGTGACGGAGTAAGAAAACAGTTCACCACCCCCCTCTCTTACCCGTGGGTATGGTAAAAGACGATTAAGGGATATAATATGCATATGGTATCTGTGCAAGAGAAGGAAAACTCGGTTAATAATATAAATGCAAAATTGAAACATCAATACATATTTCTATAAAGTAAAAGACCAAAGAGATATTGATAAAATATTTAAAGAAAAATAAAAAGAAAGAAAATATTTCATATAGCGACAGATATCAAAGAACCTGGTAAGCATATAGAAATTGAAATTGAAAAAAAAATGCAAGACTATTTTTGTGTTTATTGTTTATTATTGTATTTTTATTCTTGTATTTATAGTTTTTTCGTTGTATTTTTATTCTTGTATTTATTGTTGTCATAGGTATCTATATTCGTACGACTTTTAGACAATAAAACACAAAAAGAAATCATTATAAATTGAAGGAAAGGCGACATTTTATAAAAATAAATAAAAATCTTCTTTAAGGCTCTTCATCAATCTTTTTTATCATGATCATCATTATGGCAGCTCAGATACAACCTACTGCTGGACTCTAACGTAAGTGATAATAAGTGGGTAATTTGACCTAATTTACGCAAGCCATTAGGGTTCGTTTATTATGGGTTTACCTTCTTTTAGATACGTATCCATCTATCTCATCATCATCTTCTTTTGGATATGTGTTTTTTGCATATTATATCCCTCAGTCGCCTTTTGTGACATCTATGAGCACGAAAGTCGGAGCTAAATTGTATTCCTACTACATCATAACATAGATGCCGTCGTCATCATCACCATCATCATCACAACCCATAAATGCTCCACTGTTGGGCTCGGGCCTCTTCCGCAATGGGAGGGAAATTAACCTACTATACCGCACTGGTCAGACGTGTTGCCATAGGGTTTTGTTTCGAGTTTTCCTTCTCTCGCATAGATGTCATATGCGTTTTATATCCCTTAGTCGTCTCGTACGATCACCCACGGGTAAGATATGAGGTGGTGAATAGTATTCTTATTCCGTCACCACACGGAAAATGCCGTTGTACACACTTTTTATTGCTTACACGTTTTACAGCACACTTAATGATAAGTATCATTGTTGCTCATGGACCTTTAAAATATCAGAGGTATAGAGGCCACTGGCTACTTTCTTACTGAATGTAGCGCAATAGCATATTGTCACTCAGATTTGCCCCGACGGACTGCCCCGCAGCTGTAGATAGAGAACTATCAACGCCATATTGCCTTACCACTACAAATTCCTACTATTATTAATAATAATAATAAGCCTTTTTATTTCTTGTTTTACAATAGTTGGTGGTTATATTACAGTAAACATAAATTTGATTTGTATTAGTAAGTTAGCTTAGATTATATTAGTAATATACGTACATGTTTTAAATATTTACAAATTGACAGGAACCCCGGTTTGGGTAAAGGCCTCCTCCAAAGATGTCCATTTTTGTCTGTTTTGTGCTATAGAGCGCCAGTTGACGCCAACTGATCTTTCCATGTCATCCTCCCAGCGAGCTAAGGGTCTGCCCCTCTCCCTCTTGCCTGGTGGTCCTTTCCACTGGGTGACACGTGTGGTCCTTTTATTCCTACTATTACCTCTACCTAATAATCAAAATCACTAGTCTTCTCCAAAATAAGAGGAAAAGAGCAATTAATAAACCACTAATCATTTTATTAAGATACATTTGTATCAGATTTGATTTTAAAATTTAATGTTATTGCACAAATTATATCTGCTTACATATAAAGATTATCATCACGAGTAGCCTGCTTCTATACTTTTATCTAAATTATTTGGTGTGGACAAAATATATAGGTGCCCATCTTCCATTGTCATATATTGAAAACAAAAATGACTACTATTGCCAATATTTTTGCGATCAACCGTCTGCTTGGGCTCATTAATTGTTGATCAGATGATATCTTACTTTGGCTTCGGACGATGTAAAACTTTTAATCGTCTCTTACATTATCTATGTGCATATAAAAGTACATATGTAGTATTTATAGTGGCCACCACAACAAACATATTTTTAACCGACTTCATTAAAGGAGGAGGTTCTCAATTCGTCGGTCGGTCGGTCGGTCGGTTGGTCAGTCGGTACTGGGACCCTTATCTTTAGTGTAGGAATTTCATTACAGTAAGTACCTAAGCTGTTTATAATTTTGTTTAGGGCTTGGCACCGATTTCAAATCTATCAATAGATAGCACATACAAATGATAGTATTTTAAGTTATTTTGTACTTTGCCGTATTTGAAGTCGGGTTTTTTAAACGTAGTTTTTATTTTTATTTGAAGTTATAATTCTTTAAATGCGTTATGAAAAAATGAGTGTAAAATTTTACCATCGGGCGCGCATCACTGTGACACTAAAGTAACAGGTTTAAGTTGGCCGCTAAACCGTTCATAAGTCTCGAAAAAAGGCTACCAACAAAATAGAAATAAATCTCATTCTAGTTTGTACATTCACAGCACGTGTTTTAGTTTCATACAAATGCGAATTATATATGTGCTAATAAATTATATTTAGTAGTGATTTAAATTGAATATTAAGATGAATAGGTATTATTGGAGTTTACTCCTTAAGAATCGATTTTCATATAAGGCGACCGGAATGATAAAAATTTGAGGAGTAAAATCTAGTGATCGAATGACCTCGTTACGTTTTTGGTGCGCAACCTATTCTGCGCACCTTTCACTTTCTGACGTGAGATAATACTTCACTGAACAGTTTTAATAAATGTAAATAAAAAAATATATATATTATTTTTAGTCAAATGAGCTTTTTTTTTGCGCCTGTTTTGATAATCGTACTTAAGGAGTAAACTCCAGTCGTGCGTCGGCGCTGACACATATACTTTTTTTTTTATATTTTTTTTTTATTGCTAGTGTTGACAAACGAGCAAATAGCACACCTGATGGTAAGTGTTACAGCCGAGAGTTTTTGGCGGGAATCTAAAACGCCATGTGGTGCTTTTGTATTATATTCGATATCTTAGTGTTTTAACGTGTTATATTAGATAATTTTGATGGCATTTTATGTAATGTGATGTGACGGAACTGCTGAGATGTAGTGAATATCATATAAAAGTGCTTTACAACGTTTTCGTTTTTCATCAAAATTCTCACAAGATACCATTAACAGTGTGGCCATAGCACTGTTGATGGCGACAATTCGACTTACTGACGGACTAAATGACTAATCTGAAGACACTAAAAACTTGAAGATAATTATAACTCGACACTGGCAACAATGGCTCATTTACGTAGCTGATTGCCAATACATAAAAATAAGAAGAAGAAGAAGTGTTACAGCCACCCATGGACCAATTTATTTACTATTTGAAAGTAAATAACCACAATTTTTTCACTAATATTTAATTAGTGAAAAAATTGTGGTTATTTACTTTTATAATAGCTAACTTATTTTGAGAAATATTATCACCGCCGTTTTCATAGCCTCACAATGATTGTTCACACAAATTAATGGCTATATATTATTATCCAATTATTACTCATTGATACTACGAAATATAAGTATTTCTTGGGTTTGTATTTTTTATTTGTTTGGATATATACAGAAGTAGGGGGATGTTAAGCCATTTAATTATAAACAATCAATTACTTGACCTCGAGTATTGCACGAAACCAATTCATAATAAAGTTATTATAAAAGACAAGAGTTTCATTCAAATAAATAAAAATGATACAGATGGCATGGTTTGTTTAATAGCTAGCTTTTATATCAAGTATTTTGAAGGTTTGTTTCTTAAACCAGATAAATACATGTGTTAAATATAATTATCCATGTGGTGATGCAGTAAGAATACAATTCACCACCACCTATCTTACCCGTGGATGATCGTAAGAGACGACGAAGGGATATAAAACGCATATAACATCTATGAAAGAGAAGGAAAACTCGAAATAAAACCTTATACCAACACGTCTGACCAGCGCGGTATAGTAGGTTAACTTCCCTCCCATTACGAAGGAGGCCGGAGCCCAACAGTGGGACATATATGGGCTGTGATGATGATGATGATGATGAAATAAAAACAGTGGTTAAAATTGGCTAGATATTAATCTGCTATTTTCATTTGATTGCATGGATGACATGTTGGTTAAGATAGGGATTTACCATGCCAAGTGCTGCGGGTTCAATTCTCAGGATAATAATTTGCGCTATCCACAAATGTTTCGATTGTGGGTGTAATTTGTGTCCGTTAATTATCATGTTTGTAAAGTCCTTCGCAATACAAGGAATACTTTCTTTTGTGCAGGGTAATTGCCTTTCGGAACCCGCGAGGGTAAACCGCCGGGCGGGCCACCGAAGACAAAGATCATGTACCGGTGGCCCGCTCGCACGGCGAAGAGAGGAGTCGTTGCACGGTGGGTCTGTCGGGTTGCGTACCGTCTCTTCCTTCGCCCCGGACCGATTTGGCGGAGCGCGACCACATCCACAGCTCACCGCAAAGGAAAAAAAAGGATGGATTGTCTTTGTAATAAAAAGTTTTTTTTTATATGCATGCACTGTTATTTCTACATAAGTATGATGTGTGCATTAAAATTCGTAGTTTACTCATATCGTGTGATTATTCAAAATATTCAATCACATATAAAAGATGTTCGAATGGGAGATTAACATTCTATACTCTCAGGCAGTGTTCTCGAGTTCGAATCTCACTACGCGCATCTCTAACTTTTCGTAGTTATAATTGAATTCACCGAAGCCAAAGATCGGGTACCGGTAGCCCGCTCGCACGGTGAAGAGAGGAGTTGCACGGTGGGTCTATGAGGTCACGCGCCGCATCTTCCGTCACTCCGGACTGATTTGGCGGGGCGAGACGTATCCATAATCCACCGTAAAAAAAAAAATATGAGAATTCAATTATAATTGTATTGTGGTAGCGGTTATTTATACCTTTTTTTTTATTATGAGTATGTTATTCCACAGACTTTTTGTCCGTGCTCTTTTTATATTTTATTTAATTGTTATCGTGGTTTGTTTATAAAATGAATGTTCTTGAAGTCGCTTTATTACATTTGGATAAAGCATGAAGAACGCAATTCATGTGCATAGATGTTGAGCGACAACATGTCTTTTGGGGTTACTTCTTGGCGCTGGTGGTCTTGTTGTTGGTGAAATCCTTCTACTTTATTGCGGTTATTTATACCAATATGATACCAACCCTTACTTTACTGATGTTACTAAGCTCAATACTGTTAGTTTTGTCTCGGCGTTAGAAACAGGTAATCAGCGGTTTATGTTTCAATACACATCATCATTCTTCTATTCTTATCTCAATTACTTGAGGTCGACGCAATACGTCGCACTCCTCTTTCGTCATACATATCGCATACAAAAGTTATTGACAATAGTTTTATGACCGGCCACCTGCCTAACAGCAAACTCCTTGGTTATGTTATTGTCGACCAAACGGCATCGGGTGGAATCGTCACAGATCAATATTTATATAAGACAACTAAGAGCTTTACCTTTTCCGTCTGATGACGGAGTTAGAATTCACCACCCACTATCTTACCCGTGGGTGATCGTAAGAGACGACTAAAGGATATAAAACGCTTATAACATCTATGCAAGAGAAGGATGGATAGCAGAACATCTTGGAACCACAGGCCAAGCCAAACGCAACTACACGCCCGCACTTTGTGGGCGGCGATTGCAGCCACAGCCATAGACTATTGAGTCCGATGCTGTTTACGTGAATCAACGCCCCCTACTGGAGCACCTTACCCGCTCGTAGGAGGGTTTCACGCAAGTTATGACGTACAAGAGAATGGAAACTCGAAACAAAACCCTATACCAACACGTCTGACCAGCGTGTTATTGGTCAATTTCCCTCTCATTGCAAAGGAGGTTCGAGCCCAACAGTGAGACATATATGAGCTGAGATGAAGAGCTTTAGCTCTTAGTCGTCTTTTACGATACTCACGAGCGATATAAGTTTTAGTAGCCATATTTCTTATTAAGCTAAATAATTATAACGTTATCTTTACTATATCGAATTAACTGTACGCAATAACGCCAATAGCCTAAAGCAGAGGTCGGCAACCTTTTGAGTCGGAAGAGCCAAAAATTAGAATTTATAAAGGTTTAAAATTTTTAAAGAACCACAATTTTTCTTTTGCTAACCATAATTTGTGCCTAATCCTCATTAATCAATTCAAACCATTTTAAAATGTTTTCTTTATAAAATATTTTTTTGCATATAGAACTAAAGAGCCGCAACTTCGCATCCAAAGAGCCGCATGTGGCTCGCGAGCCGCAGATTGCCGAAGCTGGCCTAAAGAATTGGGAGAGGAAAGAACAAAATTATTTGCTGGACATATAAGTTTATTATGCCTCTTCGTCGTAAGATAGCTATGATTTTGGTTAAGTTAATTAAAAGAATACTTTCATCCCTACTCCCTACTAATATATAAATGTGAATGTAAGTTTGTTTGTTACGCTTTCACGCTAAAACTAGTCAACCGATCATCATGAAACATTGTACACATATTCTTGAAGGTATTAAAAGTAACATAGGATACTTTTTATTAAAAAAAAATCATAATTTTTATATGAAAAATAAAAAAAATGTTTGTCAAAAAATCTCAAAATCTAGCTTCTTCAACGCCATCTAGCAGTCCAGTAATGAAGTTCCAACCCTGAGTATTGAGTCAAAAATAAAAATAGGGGATCAAAAACTTTAGGAAAGTAACCTTTTACGCGGGCGAAGCCGCGGGCAGAAGCTAGTATATACTATATTTATGCAAATATCTATTTGTATAGATCTGTTTAGGCTACACAAAAACTTTTTTTAGTGAATTTGGATTTCATATATTCTGTAATCTTTTTTATAATGTTCATATTATATTGTATCTGTTCTTTCTGCCTACCCTGCAAGGGATATGGCGTGATGATATGTATGTATGTATGTTATATTGTATGTATTCCCCGCTCTTTCTTCCATCGGCAATTTAAAGGATCTGAAACAATATAAGAAAATATATTAATAATTTTAACAGTAGTGGGGCTACACTTTTATTTTTTGGCGGTGGCGCACGACCCCATAGACCCGCCCTACATGTACCTCTCCACGCCGAGCGAGCGGCCCACCGGAACCTGGTCTTTGTATTAGGTGGCCCGCCTGGCTAGTAGGTCTACACTGTTGAAAGTTTTTTATCTATAGCCACGGGGCGGTCTGTCCAGGGTAATACCACCACTCTCACAAAATAATAAAAATGACGTCTAAGCAGTGGCAATAGGCTGCTGCGCTTCGTTTGGTGAGTGAGAAGCCGACAGCTTAACTTTCTGCGTGGATTTGATGTTTTCATTGGTAGACAACGGCGTAGCTGTGCCACTAGTAATTCAAAGATGTCCAGCGGCTGTAACATTTACCATCAGGTGTGCTGCTTGCTCGTTTACTACCATATGCAATAGAAAAAAAATGAGTTAACCTCCTTGTAATAAATAAAAACAACAGGCAGTCATGGGGACTGCCTATAGAAGTGAAAACTATTAACTTTCTAATTTTTATATAAAAATAAAAACCTACAAGTTTTCCCCCTCCAAAAACGCTCAACGCGCCTAAAGAAGTTTTCACATAGCTATAGATATACTATTAGCATTAGCATGTCGGTGACGCGAACCTATAAGTTTTTCTCCTCCAAAAACGCTCAACGCGCCTAAAGAAGTTTTCATATAGCTATAGATATACTATTAGCATTAGCATGTCGGTGACGCGAACCTATAAGTTTTTCTCCTCCAAAAACGCTCAACGCGCCTAAAGAAGTTTTCACATAGCTATAGATATACTATTAGCATTAGCATGTCGGTGACGCGAACCTATAAGTTTTTCCCCTCCAAAAACGCTCAACGCGCCTAAAGAAGTTTTCACATAGCTATAGATATACTATTAGCATTAGCATGTCGGTGACGCGAACCTATAAGTTTTTCTCCTCCAAAAACGCTCAACGCGCCTAAAGAAGTTTTCACATAGCTATAGATATACTATTAGCATTAGCATGTCGGTGACGCGAACCTATAAGTTTTTCTCCTCCAAAAACGCTCAACGCGCCTAAAGAAGTTTTCATATAGCTATAGATATACTATTAGCATTAGCATGTCGGTGACGCGAACCTATAAGTTTTTCTCCTCCAAAAACGCTCAACGCGCCTAAAGAAGTTTTCACATAGCTATAGATATACTATTACAATTAGCATGTCGGTGACGCGAACCTATAAGTTTTTCCCCTCTTAAAACGCTCAACGCGCCTAAAGAAGTTTTCATATAGCTATAGATATACTATTAGCATTAGCATGTCGGTGACGCGAACCTATAAGTTTTTCCCCTCCAAAAACGCTCAACGCGCCTAAAGAAGTTTTCACATAGCTATAGATATACTATTAGCATTAGCATGTCGGTGACGCGAACCTATAAGTTTTTCCCCTCCAAAAACGCTCAACGCGCCTAAAGAAGTTTTCATATAGCTATAGATATACTATTAGCATTAGCATGTCGGTGACGCGAACCTATAAGTTTTTCCCCTCCAAAAACGCTCAACGCGCCTAAAGAAGTTTTCACATAGCTATAGCTATACTATTAGCATTAGCATGTCGGTGACGCGAACCTATAAGTTTTCCCCTCCAAAAACGCTCAATGCACCTAAAGAAGTTTTCACTTCGAAAATATCGTAGCTCTGAATTATTATAGTTGGATTTTACTCATAACAATTCAGAACTTTAAGTTATTTCAAATTGTACTAAAACAGAACTGTTGTTATTAGAAACAAGTGAAAAAATACCGTCGAACTTTATATTTTTAACTGTGTAGCAAATATCACCTGCTATACAAAATAATCGATATAGGTGAACACAATGGGTTCGAGCCTCCCGCGGCGGCATTGTCACAGATTCGAACCCTGGCCGCGCTAATGAATGCGGTGTCGGGAATGCGCCATGTGTTCATATAATGGCATTCTTTAAGATATCCTTTAACGTTTACTCAGTATGTCCACCATCAACGGATCGTTTGGAATATTATATGAAGTCGGTTAAAAACGGATCATTAAGTTTTTAATTTCAAGACTTCCCCGTTTATATTCACAATTGATTCCTAAATTTTTGGTGACACCTAAAGCTAATTATCCCGTAAATGTTCCGTGTGGTGACGGAGTAAGAATATATTTCACCACCCCATATGGGGACGTCCATTAAACACGTGATCTTTTATTTTTCATTTTAACCCCCCAATTGGTGATACGTGGTGAGGTTTAAGACTATGAAGTTTTGGTGTAGGGTTTGATTTAGAGTTTCCCTTCTCTTGCTTCATAGTCGTCTTTTAGAATCACCCATGGGCAAGAAAGTGGGTGGTGATTTATATTCTTACACCGTCACCACGCGGATAATATACTGAAGCTGAATAAAGTAATTTAATTTCTTTTTATATTAATTGACATTTAAAATAATTTAAAATTTAGGTGACACTTAAGGCTTATTTAAAATATAATATACTAACGACCCGCCCCGAAGCAAAGTATACATGCCTAATGTTTTTTTTTGTCATATAGTCGAATTCTCTGGTTGCATCGAGTTGTCATACTCGATGTCTTTTAATTAATTTTATTTCCAGTCCTGCAAATATTTAAAAAATAAAAGATATACATAATAATCTAAAATATTTCTTTGTATACAACATTTATAACTTCTTCCTGATTACGTGTAAAAGCGAACATATTGTGTTTAGACGTTACACGTGACAGGGAAAACATATGATTGTCCGTGTGAGATTGTAACCTGCGGATCCTTGGTGGTTTACGTTATTTTTTGTGTGTCTTAGTTGTTAGCCTCAAAAACTTTACCCGGGCTATGGGTGAGCGCTAAGGGCTCTCAACCCGATAGGAAAATGCGCTTTTTTTGTGTCTTTTTTTTAAATGTTAGCCGCAGATGGCTGTCATAGCTTAACCCGGACTATGAGTGAGCGCTGAACGCTCTCAACCTGGAAAAACGCGCACTTTAGCTTTTGTTTTGTGTCTGTCTTTTAGTTGTTAGCCGCAGATGGCTGTCACAGCTTAACCCGGACTATGGGTGAATGCTGAGGGCTCTAAACCCGGACGCGCTTCACCTTTCAGCTTCGGCTTATATAGCAGTGGGCAACCGCGGGCTGCGGGTGTAAGACGTGTATGACGTGACATCTGTGTGGGATTGAACGTGGTGCTTGAATTTATTTAGTCGGTATTTTAATTTTGCGATAACTCCTAAGATATTAGTTAAAATTATATGGTGGAAAGGGAATATAGTGCATGAAATGCTTAAGATAACTAATATATTAATTGATAAGGATTAATATTATATACGTCTAAATAACTTTCAAATAATCACGTTATAATGCGGGCATTTTCTTAAACATTAACATGGTTATTGTACGTTATCCGTAAAAGATAGACATACGCTATCGCGGACTGTTTTGTAGACCTATAAAAGATAGCCAATTCCACCTTACATTGTTTTGATATATATTTCAAACGTATCAGACAGCGTTTTGGGTAAAAGCTACCGGGCGGCTTGACTTTTTCCGACCTCTTCGACAATTATCGTCATATTTCAAGTAATTTACACAAAACTAAGTGTTATACATAAAAGCCTTACCCATGAACCACTCTGTCATTTGGTGAAAACCGCATGAAAATATGTTTAGTAGTTTTTGAGTTCATCCCGTTCAGACAGACAGACAGAGGCGGCCGGGGACTTTGTTTTATAATATTTAAAGATGTTATATACGGCTGTTAAAAATCATAGCGATCGCGGACCTTATTGATACGGCCCAGAGGCCGGATACGGCCCGCGGGCTGTATCTTTGACATATCTGGTTTAAATAGTTCTGAAACGAACTTTTTAATTTGAAGGTTAAAATAGTTTTGAAAAAAAAAACTTTTTTAACGGTTTTTTGATGATGAGTTGAAATGTTTAGTTCTAATAAGAACTTTTGGTAATAACTACTAAGTAGTAGTTCTAAAAAGAATTAAATACGTGCTAAAACAAAAAATATTTCTTCAAAATTACTTAACGTTGGTTACATTCGCTGCGTAGGAAGCCGACTGCGCGAATGAACCGCGCGTCTACCTAGTACTTATTTCATAGATATGCTCCTGCACTCCGGCCCCGGCGCTCCAGCATGTCACGACGGCGGCATAGCGGTGAATTATTTTTATTTAAATTTTATTAAACTCGTAATATCTTTCAAATGCAATGTCCGATTTTAATAAACTAAAAATAATTTGCAGGTATTTAAACAGCCTCGCTTGAGAAATCATTTATTTACGTAAGGATTAAGGTAAATGTATAAATAACTTGGTCTGATTTTGGTCGGAATTTCTATTAAATTTTAAAATCTTAAAAAGTAGTTATAGTGACATAACTACAATAGTTAAACACATGCTATTGCGACATTTTTTGTTGATATTGATATGTTATTTAATATCGTGAAACATTTTTTTGTTCTATCATCAATAGTTTTCGCAGCATATGCAATGAAAGATATTTTATAGGCATTCTTTTGCACCTTGGGTAACATTATTGAAGTTTTAGTAGGGATTCTTATTTTTTTTTCTTAAGATTAAAATAGCCTATATTAATTAGTGATAATGTAGCATTCAAATGGTGAAAGAATTTTTAAAATCGGTCTAGTACTTTATGAGCCAATTTGTTACAAACATACTTACATACAAACCTTTCCTTTTTATAATATTATTATTATTATGTAGATTGTTTTTCTCAGCACGCGGCTGGTTTAAACTGCATTTACGGGTTGTCACCAAGTAAATGCAGCGTGTGATGAATTTATATGTTACAGATTAATACGTATGCTAGTGTATTGATGACGCATGATTATGTGATGTGTGATTGTGGGGTTATATCAGTTTCTTCTATGTCCATGAATTTTCTTACTGTTCTACATGTATTCAAAATTGCAGCTTTTTGGAGAATGATGTAAATTGTTTTTTGTAAACCTATCAATTTGAGACTATGGTGAAGATATTTAGGGATGACACCGGTAGTAGAGAGGACTATTGGTACAATATATACTTTGTTTTGTCTCCATATTCTTTTTATTTCGTCTTTAAGCTCTGTATACTTAGTTATTTTTTCAGCTATTGTCTTCTGGATATTGTGTGTATTTAGGAACTGCGATGTCCATCAAATAAGTAATTTACTGTTTTTATCCTGAAGTGTTATATCTGGTCTATTATAGTGTATCGTTTTATCAGTGAGTAAGGCGCGGTCGTAATATAGTTTTTAGGTTTCGTTTTTCAGTATAGTTTCAGGTGTGTATTTATAGTATGGTGTGTGTTTATTTTCTACGAGACTATGCTTGATAGCTAATTTCTGATGAATAATGTTAGCAATTTGATTATGTCTGTGTGTATAATCTGTCTGAGTGAGAGTAATGCATGCTCCAGTTATATGCTGTATGGTTTCTGGTTGGGTATGACACTTACGACATTTATCATCGAGAACAGAGGGATCTTTTATTATATATTTCTTGTAGTTCTTCGTGTTTATTATCTGATCTTGTTTTGCGATTATGAATCCTTCTGTTTCCGGGAATAAAGACCCTATTTGAAGCCATTTATTGGACGCTTCTGCATCTACATGGGGTAATTCTAAATCATGGCAGTGTCGTCCATGAAGCGTTTTCTTCCTCCAGTTTTCAAGTCTTTTTGATTGTGGCTTATTAGGGGTATTATAAGTATCTCGAGATTCGTGTAAATTTAGAGGCGTGTAGTTATGATCACTATGTACTATAACTCTATGTATGTTGCTATTATTTGCTTTTTTATAGAAAAATGTTTTTAAGGAGCTCATTTGTTATTATTATATTATTATTATTATGTATCTCCTTTTTTAACGGGATCTTCCATAGGGAAGATGCCCGGTCCTTTGGGAGGCTTACATGGGGATATGGATCCAACACGCAGAGGCTTTTGGAGAAATTTAATTTAAATATTGGGATGGGACACCTACCGATGACATTCCACGTCTGCACTTAACATACGTGGAATGCCAGCAGTAAGTGTAAAACTATTGTTTGATTATGGTAGCTAATATCTGATTATGGGAGTGGGTGCTTAGTGGACTGGTTCATCTTAAATCTATGAATTTTTAACTGTCGTCTGCCTTCAAAACCATATTGAAAGATGAACGGTGGCAGACGGTGACTCGCCAACTCACTGAATGGGCCCCCTAAACAGTCGCCACAGGCGCACGAGCCATATGGGCAACAGGAGGCAACATTGGTGCAAGTGGCTAGGGGTGTCGAGCGGTGCGGCGCCGGTTTCAACATTGAGTCTGTGATAAACAGAGCCATGGTTTCCCCGTAATTATGCCCTTGAAAATGACACTTCCACCCCCGAGCATATAGCTCTGGCGACCCCTCTCTGACCAGCTGTTTAAGGCAAGCCAGAGCTGAAAGTCCTTCGGGCTCTCTTCGGTTTCCACTCTAGCCAGCCAATGAAGGCCAGCTGGAGACGAGGCCCTGATCGACTCTCTGGAGTATTCGGGACCGCAGTGTCGCCACTCACATTCAGCTCGCCATAAGCTGCCCTGCGGTTTATTGGCTTTCCTGTAAATCTTGTGATACATTTTTTATATCAAAAGAACTTAGGAAGCCGTATAATGTTCCTCCGTGTTTTGCGTTAGCCTCATGGTGAGGTAACAACTGGCCCGGAGGTTTTATTTATTTATTATTATATCTCCTTTTAATTCACGGGATCTTCCATAGGGAAGATGCCCGGTCCTTTGGGAGGCTTACATGGGGATATGGATCCAACACGCAGAGGCCTTTGGAGAAATTTAATCTAAATATTGGGATGGGACACCTACCGATGACATTCCACGTCTGCACTCAACATACATGGAATGCCAGCAGTAAGTGTAAAACTATTGTATGATGATGGTATCTAATATATGAAATATGGGAGTGGGTGTTTAGTGGACTGGTTCATCTTAAATCTATGAATTTATAACTGTCGTCTGCCTTCAAACCCATGTTAAGAGCTGAACGGTGGCAGACGGTGACTTGCCAACTCACTGAATGGGCCCCCTAAATAGTCGCCACAGACACACAAGTCATACGGGCAACAGAGGGCAACATTGGTGTAAGTGGCTAGGGGTGTCGAGCGGTGCGGCGCCGGTTTCACCATTGAGTCTGCGATAAACAAACTCATGGTTTCCCCGTAATTATGCCGGGAATCTTATTATTATTATCTTATTATAATCTTATTATTATTATTATTAGTATATTAGTATTAGCATATTAGTATAGATGTGTTTTATAGGTGCTACTAAGAGTTACGTGTTATTTAGAGGTCATTGGTGAGAACGAAACAAAACACCATTTTCAAGAATAAGATTACTATTTCATTCTCCTATTCTTATCCCAATTATTTGGGGTCGATACAATATGTACTGTTCTTTCAATATACATACATATTGTAAAAGTTATGTGCAATAGTTTTATGACCGGCCGCCTGCCAGACGTCAACTCTCCTTCGGAATGTAATTGTTGACCAAACAGCATCAGATGGAGTTGGCTCAGGTCGTTATTATGCTCTAATTCGTCTTTTACGACATCCACGAGCAAAGTAAGGGTTGGTAGTATTCGTAGCCGCTATCACACAGCAAATCTAATAGAATAAGATTACTAGTTGTTAAGTACATAATTATGTCTTTTATTTGATTATAATTTATCATTGCTGCTACCGGTTTGCACGAATTTTAAATATCTATGCCCGATTCACCAAAACGATGGCAATATTTATCGAGAAGTAAATAGTACAATGAATAAGAATGCACTTCATTCGAGAAATATATTTTGGGAACAGCAAACAAGGAAGCAGTTTTTGAGAATATTCACTACAAACAAAAACACAAACCTATTCTCTTTATAATATTAATGTAGATTAATAGAATTAATATGGTATGGAAATTATCGCTGTGTGGTAGCGACTACGAATACTACCAACCATTATTTTGCTCGTGGATGTCGTAAACGACGACTAAGAGTTTTAGTATCATCCTAGGCCAAATCCACCTATTATTTTTTTTTTTTTTTTTTTTTTTTTATTATTGGTGGGGGTGCGTCTCGCCCCGCTGAATCGGTCCGGGGTGACGGAAAGGCGGCGCGTGACCCCATAGACTCACCGTAAAACCTTCTCTCTTCGCCGTGCGAGCGGACCACCGGTACTCGATTTTAACTTCGGTGGCCCGCCCGGCAGGCCAAATCCACCTAAAGTCGTTTGGTCAACAATTACATTTCTAAGAAGAGTTGATGTCAGGCATGCGACCGGTCATAAAACTATTACCTTTTGCAATACGAATACATATTAAATAAACTTTAAGTAATTTGAATAAATTGGTGTGGTGACCGAGTAAGAATACAATTCACTATCCCCTATCTTACCCGTGGGTGATCGTAAGAGACGGCTAAGGGATATAAAACGCATATAACATCTATGCAAGAAAAGGAAAATTCGAAACAAAACCCTCATGGCTGACCAGCGTGGTATAGTTGGTTAATTTCCCTCCTATTACGGAGAAGGCCCGAGCCCAACAGTGGGACATATATAGGATATGATGATGATGATAAATTGGAATAAAAGTTGGGGAATGATGAATTATGAATGAAAGCATTACAATAACTAAAAAAAAAGATTGTATGGTTTTATGAAACCACGGTAAAAGTGAAACTTTTATTCACTTTGTAGACATTTAACTAAAAATTTTCGTAATATATTCCATTAAGGGTATAAAAATCGTATCATCAATCTTAATTTTATCCTTGGAAAATGGGCATGATAATGGGAAATGATAAAAGTAGACTAGGTCTGAAACTAATATTTTTATTGAACTCTGTGTCTTAGAGTACGACATACATAATATTTAATATTTATTTAGATGCTACACACATATTAAAATAACAACATTCACATTAAATACTGACAAAAAATACAAAATAGCGTGGAGCACTGGTACAAATGAGTTATAGTCTATACACTACACGGTCAGCTGATGCGAACTACGCCACCATATTGCTCTGACGAGCGCATTCCACTTTATCCCTACTTCGCGGCCGACCGTCACGCGACATGCAACATACAGACGAAAAAGTTTGGGACGATCTAATAAAAGTTTCACTTTAATAAAGAAATATGATAATAATTTTGTTACTAAAGCGTTTAAGAATCTCGTAGTCGTTCAAGTGTCGGTCTCGTATCGTTATACATAAGAAAACCCAACAACCTATTTGCAGTAAACTTTCAAACGCCACGGCGGCCATTTGCAAAGAAGCCCATTTCCTTATTCAGAGGTTTTAACATTGACAACGTATTGCTTTTACTGTCGCGGGCAGGCACTAACGAAATGCATTAGTTTTGTATATACCCATGTTACCATGGTATATACTTTACAACTATAGTTATTACTATCACATTTCTTTTTGGAGTTTATGGCCTGGTTACCTTTAAGCCAAGTCTTCATAGTTTAGACACTTCGTCAATACTTCTTCATATTCTGTAGTCTTAATAGTCATTGTACGTCAGTAAGTCATGTCGTTACCATTAATTGGGCGCTGATAACCAAATCAATGGTTTTCTTAGGAATTTTGGCAAAATATGAAAATACATGCTACTACTATTATACTATATTCACTATACTTCAGCTCTTTAACTGTACCATATTCTATAAAATACTGCCAAAATTATTCAATATACCACTACAAAACACTAAAGAAATGAATATAATACAAGAGCGTGACATGACATTTCCACATTCGCGCCAAAAAAACCTCTATTCTATCACAGAATTTCAAGTAATCATATAATGGATGGAGTAAGAATGTAATAGGACTTTTTGGCGGGAATCTAAAACGTCATGTAGTGCTCTTGTATTATATTCGATATCTAAAGCCGAATTTACATTACGAAATTAGTGGCATGATAAAAATCACGAACAATATGTTGTTTTATGTCTTTAAGGCACTTTTTTGTAAAAAAACTATAAAAGATTGTGAAAGTCATCATATATTATTTTAGGTTGAACTTTAACTGTGAATAACTTTTAACCAAGTTGACTTAGTGAAAAATTATATCAGACCTTTTTTGTAGGCCGTTCAATTTCCTACAAAATTATGTATTTACTTTTACCACAGAATAACTCGTTGAGATACATCAAAATTCGAAAAAAACATAAAAAAATTCCCGTGTAATTTAAATGGGCAATCGAAAATCACGATGCGACACCTCTGAAAATTAATATTAAGAGCTCAAACTTTATCAGAATTTTTTTTTCGTCATCTTGGACGATAATTTCATGGTAGCTAAAAAAAAAAATGTTTTTTTTGGCCCACCCTAATATATATATATATATATATATATATATATATATATATATATATATATATATATATATATATGCAATATGAAGAAAATTCGAAACAAAAACCCATATCAACACGAATGACCAGTGTGGTAAGTCAATTTCTTTTCCAACGTGGAGAAGATTCAGGACTAGTACTGTGTATATCAGCTGAGGTGATCATATAGTTATTATTAAGATTATTTACTTTTTCTAAAGTCATCATCCTCCTACTCTTATCCCAACTAGTTGGGGTCAATACAATATGTACTTGGCTCTAATCGTTATAAGGCTCTTAGTCGTCTTTTACGACATCCACGACCAAAGTAAGGGTTGGTATTTATTCCATTAATATATATATTTGCTTTATTCTATATATATTTACTTCTAAAGTAATCCACATTAACAGAGATAAATAGATAGGTAATTCTTTATTTGTACATCAGTTATAATAAAAACTTCACTTAAAAGCTAGCTCAATACAGATAGTCTGTATTGAGCTAGCTTTTAGCTATAAAGGGCGTCCTTGTCGCTTTGAGGAACCTCAACAAAGCAATCTTAGGCTGGAACTGTCAGAAAAGGGAGATGGTAGATAGTTCGCAGCAGGTAATATACTAGTTATATGTATAATCTAAGTCCGTTTTCTGTGTCATAAATTGTTAAAATAAAAAATGTTACTATACTTTACCTTATCATAACTGATGAGAGATCACCAAGAGAATGAATACCAGTCCAAGGAAAAATGATAATGAATGTGATAACATCGTATAACGATAATACTGCACAGATACTGTATCGTAAAGACTACAAATACTACCTTTACCTTCCCTAATATTAGTTATGGGTCGTTAATAATGATAGAGACAAAAGAAATTCCATTTGAAATAAAACTACTTTTACGGATTCTATCGCGTTTGTATTTGATTTTTAATTTCCCAATGTTTGGAAAACTTTAAAGTGATCATGGTCACGGGAGGACTAAGGTGTCTTACGTCCAATATGTCATTGTTATTACAGAAATTTATATCCACCCTATAAGATATTAAATTTTGACCCACATTTTTAATACAAATTAATACAAATTCATTGCCAGTACAAAAAGAAAATTATTCTATTTATAGAATTTTATATTGTTTATGATTTGTTATTATTAAAACATCTAATTTATGAAAATTATTATTCTGGCAATTTACAATTTTAGAAAAACTAACAATTTTTTTTAATTTAATTAATTTTAAATTTTAATTTAATTAATTTTTAAATTTTAATTTAATTAATTTTAAATTTTAATTTAATTAATTTTAGTAAAACAAATCCATTCAAAAATTTAATAATAAAATTAGTATTATGCGTCCTGAGTTTTCTTGCCGGATCTTTCTCAGTGTGCCGCGTTTCGATCCGGTGATAGCTGAATAGTTAGAAGTAGTGCTAGAATTTTTACAGTACATATGATAGAAGAGTACATAATATTCCGTCGACCTCCAAATAATTGAGGTAAGAACAGAATGATGATAAATTTTAGTACGCCATTTTGAATAAAATGATTAAAGATGAAAAAGAAATAAGCAAAGATATTTATATAGCATATTTATCAAAGTGTTTACAGGTAATAAATTTGTAATCAGAAGTGGCGTAGTGGTTAAGATACATAATATACCGTCTCAAGTGTCACGGGTTTGATTATCTCATTGCGTTGATGAATGAAAAATGGAATGGAATGAAAAAAAAATGCGTGAATCATAATTCACAAATTGTTCTTCTGAATCTGTAAAGACCCCCACAATAGCATTATTCCTTTATGCAGGGTTTAGTTCGTATTTCAGCTAATTTCACGACGCTCACACTGCTTACTTCGCTGCACAGCAAGAACACCACGCACATGTGCTTAGGATCTACCGACTCATTATTTTTCTCTCTCCTACTTTCTACCTTTGTGTATCCTTCTTTCTTTCTCCCTCTTGCGTTGGAATATTGGAACACACGCGCTGGCCTGTAACAGGTATACTACGCGCATGCGTTCAAGTGCTATTGCGTTAAACGTTTAACGCAACCTTGTTGGAAGTCGCATTAGAAGTTTCACTTTAAAATATTTTTTACGTTGCGAAATATTCGCATAGTGCTTTTAATAAGTGAACAATAAGCAAACTGTTAACTACTGTAGCTAAGTTATACTACAGTGACTCTTAGTAACACCAAATCTAAATACTGTAACATTTTAAGTATCACTATTTAAAACCTTCCCATTGAATGTGATACTTATCTTTGTAATGTTTACAATAATGTGTGTTTTCCCTTTAAAGTTAAATTTAAAGATGCGTGTTGTATAAGACTATTTGTTTAAAGTCATTTTATTTCACAATACAATTTGTAAATACATAGTGTGGTTTGTCGTGTAGACATGCGATAAGACAAGTTAAAAGCAATGGTGTATTCTAAATGAATTTATCGAACTTTCTGGAAAATTTACAACGATTGTAAAATTTAAAGCCAGCCGGAAGCCCAACTGGGTGGGTTTAGGGATTTTATTGGTAGGCAGCAGTCTAAGATATACCCTTGGTATTGCAAAGGTCCTTGGCGATAGTGATACTTACCATCAGGTGTGCTGCTTACTCGATTGCCACCATAAGCAACAAAAAAAAATTAAATGAAGTCATAATGGTACATGACACGATTTTTTTATTATATTTTTGTAAGAAAACAATCTGTACTAAATAAAGGTAAACCTGATATTGCAGAGCATTTTACAAAAATAATCACTTTATTCTAAATTGAACTAACTAAATTTACTAAAAAAAAACCGTGTTGGCGAAAGCTCAGATTAAGAGTACGCGTAACTGTAGAGCATGCATGAAGACTGTGATGAGTGAGAATGAAGCGATGGAGGTATGTCAGGATCGTGGTTAGTGGCAATCCGTAGTCTCTGTCTACCCCTCTGAGCATCAAACGTGAAGCCATGCATGTATGGATGTAAATTTATTAAAAAAAATACAGATTTAATTTATAAAAAAATTACCGGAAACAAATTAAACTCAGATTTGTAACAAAATTTTGTGGATCAGAGTATTGCATGGGAATAGAACACGCGACAATTATTACGTTAGATCGGACATCCTAACCACTCCGCCATCTAAACAATCAATTTGTAGGAACAATTAAAGTTAAATGAAATCAAAATAGATCATTGAGGAATTTATATATATTTATAGCTACATATACAAGGCTAGAATCAAGAATCAATCAATCAAAGCTAGTAAAATATACAAAACCTTAATAAAGCCTGCCGTATTGTATGGGTCAGCATGTTGGGCTATAAAAGCGATGGATGAGAGACGGCTGCATGTAGCAGAGATGCGGATGTTAAGATGGATGTGTGGCCTGACGAGAATGGAAGGTAAGAAATGAGTATATAAGAGGAAGTTTAAAAGTGGCGCCAGTGATGGAAAAGTTGAAAAGTGAACGCCTGACTTGGTATGGACATGTGATGAGACGGCATGAATGTAATGTTGGGAGAAGAGTTTTAAGTATGAATGTTGAAGGCTTTAGGGATAAGGGAAGACCGAAGAAAAGATGGATGGATTGCGTGAAGCATGATATGAATAGAAAGGGAGTGAACGCAGAGATGACATCGGATAGGATTGAATGGAAGAAAAGGACATATTGCGTCGACCCCAAGTAATTGGGATAACAGCAGGGTAATGATGATACAAGGCTAGAATCTGATAATGAAACGTAAAATAACAGAGAAGAAGAAGAAAAAACAGAAGAAGAATTTAACTATAACATATCGAATGCAACAGTTGACTATGAGTGATTCACGTAGGCGTTAGAAGTTTATCATTAACAATTTGAACACCTTCATTGTCTATCAACAAAACAAGTAACAGAATCAAACTGTACTATATTTGTAATTCGTTCGTATTATTCGTGCCCACGCTATGCTGCATTCAAATAACTAACTAGTATAACAACTTCACTTGAAAGTGTTTAAAATATCTATCAGTTTACACTAGTATTTTTTTTTATTGCTGATGGTGACAAATGAGCAAGCATCACACCTGATGGTGTGTTACTGCCACCCATGGACCTTACCAGACCGCTGCCTAAAATAAAAACCCATTGTTCAGTCGTCGATTTTCTGCGAGAATGTGATACTACCCCGGCCGGACCGGCCCGCGGCTGTAGACCAAAACTGTCAACAGCCTGGTACCTACCACAAGTAATTCATTAAATATTGATTTAGCTTAGTTCCTTTATTATTAAATGTAATATTAATATAGTCCATATCATGAAAAAAAATAATTCACTATCCTTTTCTTTACCCTTTTCGTAAAGGTCAACTATGGGACTATGATATACAGATAACTCTACAAGAGATGGAAAGCTCTTAATAAAACTATACGAACCCGTCTGAGCAACGTGGCGTAATAGGTCAATTTCCCTACTGTTTAGGTGGAGGGTGAAGTCCAGCGGCCTATATGAAGTGGAGATATGATGATAATATTTTATTTATATATAATTTTCTTAATTGACGCTGTAAAATAATAATTTATCTAACGGCTATATGTTAATTAAAATAACCAAATAATCTCTTATATTTTGTTTCTAATCGCTGTGTGGTAGTGGCTACGAATACTACCAACCCTAACGTTGCTCGTGGATGTTATAAAAGACGACTAAGAACCTTATATTGGCCTGGGCCACCACCACCTGATGCCGATTGGTCAACAATTACATTCCCAAGGAGGGTTGACGTCAGGCAGGCGGCCGCTCATAAAACTATTGCCAAATCTGTCAATCCAGACGTTAGATAAAAATAAATTTATGTACTAAATTAAATAATAATTCTCCTTTACTTTCATCATTTATTAACCTTTTAATTGTTGGCAACGATAGTCCTTTATAATGGAACAAATATTGACCTACTACGTCACACTGATCAAACGAGTTGACATAGGATTACGTTGCGAAATTTTCGATTTTATTAACTCTAAACTAATCAAACAATAAATTAATTAATTTTAATTTCGTTTTATATACATGAACTGTTTTAACAACATCAAAATTATCATAATACAAGTCTTATTTACAAGGCCTTGAATACTTACGCTCAATCAATTACTAGATTTATCATTCTACTAAACTATTAACGTAATATCTTGTAATATAAATTATTTCATGTATAAATAAACGCATTTAAATTAAGCATTAAATTAGAAGTAATAAAATAAACGAGGTTTATTTTTTAAATCGTAAATCTAACTTGTTGATATTTCTTTAAATTCACAGGCAAAGGAAATAAATCCCATTCAGCCTATACAGCTATGTTTAGCTCTACGTCGAGAATGGCACTAAATTTCAAAAGTTTTTTTTTTCTTTGATTACGAGTATGTACAAGCTTTTATTTAGTTTCACCTGTCCCGTTGTCTGTAATCAAATCTTGCAAGTTAAATTTGATCCCCTTCTTGGTTTCTGATTGAGCTGAAATTTTGCATGCATGTATAAATTAGATGACAATGCAATATTATTGTAACATAGAGCTGACCTGATGATGGACCTGGAAGCTGGCCATAGGAACTCCATAATTAAACGATGCAAACCCACCGAAATTGGGCTTATTTGATTTGTCTTGACGAGTACTTTGATACTATATGAAAACCAGGGTCTGATCATGGACCTGGAAGCTGTCCATAGGAACTCCGTAATTAAGCGACGCAACCCCATCGAGTTTGGGCTCGTTTGAATCGTCTTGAAGAGTATTTTGATACTATACAGAAACCAGGGTCTGATCATGGACCTGGAAGCTGTCCATAGGAACTCCGTAATTAAGCGACGCAACCCCAACAAGCGAGCCCAAACGAGTTGAGTTGAGATGAGTTTGATTCGTCTTGAGGAGTACTTTGATACTATATGGTAACTAGGTTCTGATGATGGACCTGGAAGCTGGCCAGAGGAACTCCGTAATTAAGCGACGCAACACCATCGAGTTTGGGCTCGTGAGTGATGGATTAATAATGCAATTTCTTACCATATTTATTAGATTACTTTCCCGTAGGGAGGGCAAGAGATAGGCAACGTTAGAAGGATCACAACCAGAATGAGCGCAACGCTCTTGTAGGAAACTTATAAGCAGTATGTAATTGTCAACAATTGTCAAGCATGGCTGTTAAGGCATTTATTCCACTTTATGAAAAGGTTTTGTTGAAGATCTAATAGTTGAAAATTATAGTACCTATAATATTTTATTTTATTGCTCATGGTGGTAAACGAGGAATCAGCACTCCTGATGGTAAGTGTTACTGCCGCCCATGGACCTTTGTAATACCGAGGGTATATAGCTTAGGCTGCTGCCTACCAATAAAATCCCAAAACCCATCCAGTTGGGCTTCCGGCTCTCTCGCTCACCGAACAAAGCGCAATAGCACATTGCCATTACTCAGAGGTCGATCTTTTGCGACAGTGTGGTACTACCGCGGACGGACCGACCCGCGGCTGTAGACAGAAAACTGTCAACAGCGTGGTCCTACCACTATTAAATAATAGGGCAATTAATTAAATACAACACGGAAGTTTTGAGTTTAAATCGCCTAAGACTTAAAAGGCTTCTCTCTGGCTTTTCAATATTATATAAATTATTAATTATATCTTTCTTTTTTTAATCCCTCGTATATTAATAATATTTGTTATAAATGTGATTTTGAGTTTATTTGTTTGTCATGTATTCACGCTTAACTAAATAAATTTTGAAATTTTCAACAATGGGAAACTACACTATTACTTCTCTGCATGACCACGGGAATAGGTATGGTACCCATTCCCGTGATTTTGCAGGGAAGTTAGGGACAGTGAGAATTTTCTAATAAGACAGTCTCAAAACTAGAATTAGTCTATTGCATAAACAATTTTCCTCTATGGGAATCGAAACCTGCGACATTTGGCACAGTAATATTATATATTAACCAATACACGACTTTCAGTCAAGAATAATGTAGGTTACTCTACTAAACTGATTAGAACGCTCCATAGTACGTGACAGTTTATCTGCAAGTGGGTGCAAGCTCATCCAGTATTCTTATCTTAACTGTGACGTTCGACTAATGTTATCGTATAGAGCTATTGCATAATGCTTCTCACCTTTTTAATGTAGGTTCTATTTTTTTTTTTTTTTTTTTTTTTTTTGTGTCTTAGTTGTTAGCCTCAGATGGCTATGACAACTTTACCCGGACTGTGGGTGAGCGCTGAGGGCTCTCAACCCGTAAGGTTGGTGTAGGTTCACTTTTGTATCGCTATTTATTACAATGTATACTCGTTTTAGTGATGGGACGCATCTGTTTAGTGACAGACTACGAATATAATTCATCACCTTCTTTCTTGAGCACAGGTGTCGTACAAGACTGTCGTAAATTGCTCTGTGGATGGAGGCTACGAATATTACCGACTCTTAAATAGCTTGTTAATATTTATATATATAATTCTTCTGTATGTGTGTTGACAGTGAACTCCTAAACGGTTGAACGGATTTTCTTGAAATTTTTTACGTGTGTGCGAAGGGATTCGAGGATGGTTTAGATTCGCAATTGGACCCGATAGGTGGCGCCATCGTCGATATGTCTAACGGCTGGATCGATTGGGATGAACTTTTCTATGTATATTTTAATGGGTCCCTGGATGCTTTAAAAACATAATTGGACCCGATAGGTGGCACTACTATCGGCATATCGCTTAAAGATTTTCCAGGCATGACGACGTCTGCTGGGACAGCTAGTGTCGTATAAAATAATATCTCACTAAATGAAATACTTTTTTGTTTAAGATCAACATTCTGCACTAAGGAAATAATCCTTGTATTGCGGGGTACTTTACTAACATGCAATTAACGCAAACAAATTACACCCAGACTTGCAATAACAGTTTTTGGATCACACAAAGTGTTGTTCTGCGTTGGAATATGCATATAACATCTATGCAAGAGAAGAAAAACTTGTTCTAAAACACGTCTCCCAGTGATGTAAGTAGGTTTATTTCCCTTCTGGTGTAGAGAAAATTTAAGGCCAGCAGCTCTGTACTTCGAACAATCATTGGATATACCAAAACATCTTCTATCAAAGACCTTAAAAGATCGAAGCACCCATATGCTGTTAGAACTAAAATGGCTGTTGTTGCAATTAAATCCAAAATTCACCGGAACTCTATATTGAAACAAAAAAAAAATCACAAGAATTGAGGGAGTTTTCATATTTTGTAATAATATTTCTGTTTTCTTATAGGATCATTACCGTCATCATCATCACTGCCCATAAATGTCCCACTATTGAGCTCGGACCTTATTACGTAATGGGAGTGAACCTACTATACCGCGCTGGTCAGACATGTTGGTATAGGGTTTTGTTTCGAGTTTTCCTTCTCTCGCATAAATGTTATATGCATTTTATATTCCTTAGTCGTCTCGTATGATCACCCACGGGTAAGATATGGGGTGGTGAATAGTATTCTTCTTAGTCTTCTCCGTCACCACACGGAAAGGATAGGATCTTATAGGATAAGAAGGTTCAAAATAGTCCTAGATGTTATGATATGTCTCACATATCATCAAAAAAGAACGTAAAGCTTGCTGTTTGTCATCGATATTTATAGAACATGCCCTAATTCAATCACTTGTGATACCTAATAAATGGGGATACCCATGTGAATAAAACAGAAATATCATGCATTACTGATAAAAAACATTCACATTTGAAGAACACGGTATACCTACGCTGGAAAGCATAAACATAGTAAACCACAAAATAAAATAAATATTTAATAAAAAAATACAAATAAAATGAAAAAAAGTTGTGAATCTAAAGATCCAAAAAACGACAACTCTAGATTCTCAAATACGAAAGTAATAATTTTTAAATAAAAAAACAATATGCAAAATGTACACTCATACCTCTAAAGTAGCTTCACAAGTGATCGATAAATTGCAACGTGATTATCATCCTGCCTCAGCCATTATTTCGTAGGAGTGTATTATCAAAAAGAAAATACTTACAATGAAATATAGAACCTCTTCCTTTTTGGAGACGATTAAAAAGTCAAGAAATTTCATTGTTGCAAAGAAAAAGTAAATACTTCAACTAAAGGGATAAAAGAGACTGTATGCATGACTCTACAGCTTGTCATAAGGCACAAATTACCTAAACTTGCCTTGAAGTCAAGGTTTGACTGGGTTTTATAAGAGCTGAAGATTAGCGCTTAAGAAGTCTCTAGAACAGCAAACAGTCTAAATTTTACATGAGGACAATGCAAGCCAAAATTTTGAAGAGATTTTTTTACTCATTATACATTTTTTTTATTTATACATTTTATCTATTGTTAAGACATAATTATTGAATTTTTTTTATTACTTTCGGTGGTAATCGAGCAAGCAGCACCTCTGATGGTGTGTTACTGTCGCTTATAGACCTTTGCAATACCAACGGTACAGATAAGCAACGGCCTACCAACACAAACCTACCCAGAAAATTAAGTTTCCGACTCACTGGCTTACCAAACGATGCTCAACAGCACAATTCTACTGCGATCGATTTTTTGCGAGAGTGTGGTACTACCCCGAAAGGATTGGCTCGCGGCTGAAGACAGAAAACTGTCCATAGTGTGACTGACCACTACTTAAAATATATATAAGAGTTATTAAGATACGTTTAAAATTACTTTATAAAATCGTAAATGTACGGAATAGAACTTATCGTTAAACTAAATGTATGTATGATTATTATTTGATGATTATGTATGATTTAGATATTATTTTAGTATCGTGTTTTCGTTTTATACATACATACTGCTGTGTGGTAGCGGCTACGAATACTACCACCCCTTACTTCGTGGATATCGTAAAAGACAACTAAGAGCTTTATAACGACCTGGTCCAACTCCATCTGATGCCGTTTGGTCAACAATTACATTCTCAAGGAGGGTTGACGTCTAGCAGGCGGCCGGTCATAAAACTATTGCCAATAACTTTTACAATATGTACTATGAAAGAAGAGTACATATTGTATCGACCCCAAATGGTTGGCAGAAGAGTAGGAGAATGATGATGATAACATACATACATACATATCATCACGCCATATCCCTTGCAGGGTAGGAAGAGAGAACAGAGTGCCAGAGAACTCTATCCTTGCATACTTCAATGGCTTCCTCAACATTCATAATTCTCTTCATACACGCTCGCCGGTTTCGGATCTGTTGACTCTTTTCGTTTTATCGTGTTTCAAATCACAATATTAGAAGTATTCACCACAATAATTTCTCTAATACTATGGAATATGAATATTTATTTGATTCTATAATACAGCTTCAACTGACAGTGTCCTCCCACGAGTTCTTGGAAATATTCAAAACATTACAATCAAACAAAATTCTATTCCAAGTTAACTGTCAAATTATCGCCACACAGATATATATTTAACTGTTATTCTTGAGTGATTTAGTGCTCTAAATGTCAGATAATTATCATTAAATAAATTACGATTATTATTAACAATGAATTTAAAGTAACGTTATATCAATAGCCTACCTAGAGACTTGATTGATTAAATATCATAGATATGTAAATTTAGATCATGAATTTTCAATCCACATATTGCATTGATCAAGTGTTTATTGTTTTTTATGTCATTACCAAAAATAAAATACGAGAATTCATCACTCATTTTATTCACACAGCTCTCGATAGAATGAAGAAGAAATGTAAGCAGATAGCATCATTCATTTTTTTTTTCGCAAGTCCCACACCATGGATGTGGTCGCGCCCCGGCAAATCGGCCCGGGGCGACGGAAGAGGCGGCGCGCAACCCCATGGACCCACCCTGCAAACACCTCTTTTCGCCGTGCGAGCGGACCACCGGTACCCGATCTTTGTCTTCGGTGGCCGGGTCACGGGAATCCTCCCTGACTCGTTCTGCCGCCTCCTTCTGCGAGATAACAGCCTCGCAGAAGGCGGCGACCGCGTCCCAATTCCTGACGCTGTCGACCATCGCTTTCACGACAGCCGGCAGCGTCAGGTCGGCACCGATGACAGCGACGAGGTCCAGATAGCATCACCTGCCAGAGAAGAAAAACGTAAAAAAAAACTTTATACAAATTACGGTTACGGCTTACGGTGGAGGAAAGCTATGCCCTATAATGCAATATATATGAGCTGAAGGAGCATGAAAAGAAATTGTACCTTGATTATGAACGGCCATTTTTGATCATTGTTCCTTCCCAAAAAGAAAGACATTAAAAATGTCACAAAATCACAACGCTTGGCAGCAAGCTTGGCAATTGCAGTTGGAGATAGGAGTTTTCTATGCCCATGAAAGTGGTACTGCATATTTATTTGGCGCTCTTTTAACCGATTTTTACGTCTTTAGAAAATAAATAGTGATAATATATTATATACTTAATCAGTCACCATGCAGAAAAAAATATTTCTTACGTCATAATTAAACCCTTTGATGGTCATGATTGATGATAGGTATTTTCCCAGTAAAATATACACAATTCTCAAAATTAATTCGTTTAAATCCATAATATTTAAAAGAGAATCGTTACTTAACAATACAAACGGCAAGAAAGTCATAAGTAGATAATAAATTGTTGGATTTATTATGTATCTATTACAAAAGTGCAAGAAACATATATTTATATAATCAAAATGTATTTAGTGATATAAAACTTCCCCAATAATTCATCTGTTGCATACAAATCCGACATAAAAAATGTAATATTTCAATGGCGTCGTGTGTGTATTGCATTTATTGCATAACTAGATACAGGGACGCCTACACGACCATTTACAATAAATCACAAGAACCGTGAGAAGCATACGAGAACTTCTAGTACCAACATCTTGAAACAACACTCGAAAAAAAAAAATCCTAACCAGAAGTTTAAACATCAATTTAATATTTCAGATAATACAGTTGAAATTTGATTGGTAAATATAATAAGGTTGTATTCTACGCCGATCGTATCTATTTCGTCAGCCTACATAACTGAATATAAATATTAATCAATGTTGTAAGTTAAAAAAAAAAAAATAATGTATTTTTATTGTATATCCATAAATTGTTTGCCAATGACATTAGCATAGAGAGACTCCGTGTAGTTTGCTTAGTGCCTACATAATTATTTATGACTATTCTTGTATAATATTTCATTAGAAATAATTACATGTTTGTAATATATTCGCTTGCATTGTGAAAGTTTTATTTATGCGAATATATTCATACAACGATTCGATTGAAATTATGCGAAATAAATTGATAGTTTATGTCTGCAAATATGATCATAAATTTTCTCTTTAATCTTATTAAGAATATTAAAAAAAAAATGCCTAAATTATCACCTATTCAAATTTTTTGGAGTTGATAAAATATGTACTCTACTATTATCTTATAAAATACAAAATTTATTAGCTTTAGTTTTTAGCAGCCTGCGTGACGTCAACTCTTTTTGGGAATGTAATTGTTGACTAGATGGCATTAGATAAAGTTGACCCAGGTCGATGTAAAGTTCTCAGTTGCCTTTTACGGCAACCACGAGCAAAGTAAGGGTTGGTGGTATTCGTAGCCAACTACCAGCTACCAGCTACAAAACATTAAATTAAAATTTTGTGTGAATGAAATATAGTAATTAGGGATAATAGTGATTTTGATTAGTGAAAGAATTTTTAAATGATTCTATAATTGCGTAGTTTCATCAACATCATCATCACGATTTATCCTTTCGTTATCTAATGGTAGCTTTTACCATAAATACGGAGATAATTACTATCCCCACCACGCTTGACTAGTGGGTTGGCGAATATTTATGTAATTCGGAGGTCCGCTTAATCGCTACTCTACGCAACTCGCAAGTGAGTTGACAAACACAGCTGTTATACAAAGAGGTTCGCTTATTCACCACGCTTTACATACGTATTGGCGAGCGCAGGTATTATACAGAAGACTGCTTAATCACCGCACTTAACAGGCGGGTTCGTGAAGGCAATTGTTATACAGAAGTCTGCTTACTCGCTACGTTTGACAGATGTGTAGGTTAATCGCCACGCCGGACGGAATGACTTGCAATCGCAAGTATTTTACAGATGTATTAAATAAGTTAAAATAGAATAGAGTGGATAGCAGCTCACCTCAGAAGTACTAAGTGAGCTGCTGTCCTCTTAATCTTATACAGTAGCCACAAGAGGACTTTGAAATGTTTACACCCAAATACCAATTTAAAAACTTTACGTTTTTATAATGCGATTAGATCTCTTCGTCCCACTTTGAGACATACACAAACACATTTCTGCACATCAACAGAGCAGTTAATCTTCTAAAATGTCTCTGCTTTGACAACGATGTTGTTCACTTACGTTATACTTCTTAAGATGCCCCATGTGGCGACAGGTGTGGGGCCACACTTTACTTTCCCATAGGAATCTTAAAATCAGATTAAAAGAGCAACAAATTCCAATATTGCTCTCTTGGAAACTTTTAACATAATATGATTGTCAATCTATTTTACAAAGCTTAGGGCTTTATCTTACCTTGCTTGGAAGGTCTATGTTCAATATTGATTGTCGATATGCTGGAAACTAAAATGGTGTTAACATATTATAGGTTAAATTCAACACAAAAACAACAATTTATTAGCGCTAAGACCACACTGTTGATAGTTTTCTCTCTACAGCCGCGTCTCTCTGTTCTCTCTGCCTACCCTGCAAGGGATATGGCGTGATGATATGTATGCATGTATGTAAATTCAAATCATGAGTTTTCAATTCACATATTGCATTGATCAAAATTTTATTGTTTTTTATGTCAATACCAAAGAGAAAATACGAGAATTCATCACTCATATTATAGTGTCTCATTTTCTGTTGTGATTAGACCACGCTGTGAAGAGTTCTCTGCCTACAGCCGCGGGCCGGTCCGTCCGGTTTAATAACACACTCTCGCAGAAGATCGACGTCTGAGTAATGGCAATGTGCTATTGCGCTTCGTTCGGTGAGTGAGAGAGTTGGAACCCCAATTGGGTGGGTTTGGAGTTTGTGTTGGTAGACAGCGGCCTAGATTTACCCCTGGTATTGCAAAGGTCCTTAAGAGACTGTAACACTTACCATCAGGTGTGCTGCTTGCTCCTTTGCCACCATAAGCAATAAAAAAAAAACACAAGTCTTTCCGTATTTAGAGATTTATCAAAAAAAAGTACAACTATTTATGAATTCCGTAAATGGCAGCTAATTTACGGCACAAAGTCCAAAAAACTTTAATTGACGATAAAAACATTGAATTAAATACTTATGAGTTACATTTTTTTTTTTTTTTTTTTTTTGGTGGACTATGGATTAGTCTCGCCCCGCCAAATCGGTCCGGGGTGACGGAAAAGGCGGCGCGTGACCCCATAGACCCACCGTAAAAACTCCTCTCTCTTCGCCGTGCGAGCGGGTCACCGGGACCCGATTTTTAACTTCGGTGGCCCGCCCGGCGGTTCACCCTCGCGGGTTCCTCTCGTCGACGCCCCGACAGATTTCGCCGTCGGGGCGTCGCCCTCACGCGGTGGCCTCACGTCGGGTGACCGGACAATTCCCCGGTCCGATCACCCGAAGCCTCGGTTAGGGCGGCATCAGGCGCAGGTATTCGCGCCTGCGCCGCCCCGGCCGCTGGCGGCGGCCCGGGGCGCGGGAATCCTCCCTTGCCCGTTCCGCCGCTTCCTTCTGCGAGATGACAGCCTCGCAGAAGGCGGCGACCGCGTCCCAGTTCCTGATGCTGTCGACCATCGCTCTCGCGACGGCCGGCAGCGTCAGGTCGGCACCGATGACAGCGACGAGGTCACGGCGCTGCCGCTCCCATCCCGGACACACCTCCAGCGTGTGTTGCGCCGTGTCCTCGTCACTCCTGCAGTGGTGGCAGGCCGGAGTCCACTCCCTATACACGACCCTGTGCAGGTACAACCCGAAACACCCGTGCCCCGTCAATACCTGCACCAGCCGAAAGGTGAGGACTCCGTGCCGCCGCTCCATCCACTCTATCAGTACGGGCCGGAGGGCCTCAACGGTCTCCACACCGTGCCTAGGCCTCTCCAGCCGCGTAGCCCAACGGGCGATGACGTCTCGGCGGGCATCCACGCGCCAGGTGGCTATCTCGCTCAACGATGGGGAGCCACCTTCCTCGCGCGCTGTGATAACCCGCCGGTAGAGGTCGGAGAGCATCTCCGCCTCTAGGTCCCACGGGGGTGTCCCGGCCAACAGGCACGCCGCCTCTGTCGACACCGTGCGGTACCCGCGAATGGCTCTGACCGCCATGGCTCTCTGTGGCCTCCACAGAACCGCCCTGAGCTGGGCATTCAGAGCCCTCGCCCACACGGGTGCGCCGTACATGGCCATCGAGCGGATGACCCCCGCATACAGCCGTCGGGCCTCAAAACTGGGTCCGCCCACATTCGGCATGAGACGAGAAAGGGCGGACGCCGCGCCGACAAGCCGGGGAGCAATCTGTCGGAAATGCTCCCGGAACCACCATCGCCCGTCGAGCACCAGACCCAAGTACCTCATATGGGCCTGGATGCTGATGTGGATGGAGTTTACCACTATCGAGGCGCCGATGGGCAGCCTCACACGGGGCCCATGGAAAAGTAGGGCCTCCGTCTTGTTTAGGGCCACCCTGAGCCCCAGCGCCTCGATCCGCCTGACCATCTCCTCGGTGCCGAGAGTGGCCAGGCTCGCCGCCTCTTCGAGTGTCCTGCCCCGGGCTGTGACGAGCGTGTCGTCAGCGTAGCACACCAAGCTCAGCCCGGGGGGGAGACTCCCTCTCAACGCCCAGTCGTACCCGATGTCCCACAGAGTCGGCCCCAGAACCGACCCCTGTGGAACGCCGCACGACATGGGCGTCCGCACAATGTCCCCTGCGGGACCCGCGCAGAGGATACTGCGGCCCTCCAAATAGTCTGCCACCAGCCGCCTGAGGTACAGGGGCACTCCATGGAACCGGAGCGCCTCCCTGATGCAGCCGAATGGCAGACTATTGAATGCGTTGGCGATGTCCAACGACACCGCCAACAGCACTCCCTTCCCGGCGACGGCCTCCGCGGCCGCCTGCCTCAGGCGTAATAGGGCCCCGATGGTCGAACGCCCCCTCCGAAACCCATACTGAGCGTCCGACAGATCGGGCCCCACCTCCTCCAGGTGTCGGACGATGCGGGCAGCGAGCACACGCTCCAGCAGCTTACCCACATCGTCGAGGAGCACGATGGGCCTGTAGGCCGACGGCAAATCCGGGGACCGTCCCGGCTTTGGCAGGAGAACCAACCTCCCTTCCTTCCAGCACTCAGGGAACCGTCCAGACGTCAGACAGGCGTTGAACAGCTGCCTGAGGCGAGGCTCGAAGTGCTCGAGGAGCGACGTCAGCACCCGGACTGGAATTCCGTCCGGGCCGGGGGCCGTGGTGGCGGAACGAATCTTCGCCACGGCCGCCCCCACTTCCGACTCCGTCACGGGCGGAACACTCTCGTCGTCGTCGGCCTCCCGGTCCTGATCTGGCGGAGCCATGACCGGGGGCGTGTGTTCCGACTGCCGTGGAAACAGCTCCTCGACCACCCTACGAAGGAAGTCGGGCTGGAGGGTCTCGGTGAGGGGGGGGGCCCGCGCGCGAAGCTTGTTCAGCGCCGCGCGATATGGGCGACCCCAGGGGTCACGGTCGAGACCGTCCAGCATCTCCTGCCAACTCGCGCCCTTGGCGGCACGGATGGCCAGCCGAAAGGCAGTCCGCGCACTGCGGTACGCCTCGTACAGCTGGCCCTCCCGCTCGACGTCGCGGTGACGCCGCCGGCTGCGGGTGTAGGACCTTCGGGCACTGATACACGCCGCACGAAGGTCCGCCAGTCTTGGGGACCACCAGTAGACCCCCTGCCCCGGAGGTGGACGCCGCCGCACTCTGGGCATGGCCGCATCGCAGATCTGCGTTAACGCACTGCGAATGCGGACAGCCTCAGCGTCCACTCCGTCCGCTGGGGGTGGTGAGGACAGCCACGTGCTGACAATGGCCGCCTCCGCCAGTAGATCCCTGTCAAGACGACCCACAGCCCACCGCGGAAACGCGGGAGCTCCGTCCGCCCTGTGACCCCTACCGGGTTCCCGGGGGGAGACCTCCATCCGGATGTACCGGTGGTCCGACAGGGTCTCCGCCTCCTCCAGGACACTCCAGTTCCTCACCCGTGGCGCGACAGCGGGGCTAGCGAACGACAAGTCCACTATCGACCCGCCCTGCCGCCGCACACACGTGTTCACCGAGCCTCTGTTCAGAACACAGAGGCCCAGTGAAGCCGCCCACTCGTTGACCGCCCGCCCGCGGTCGTCCGTCGCAGGGGACCCCCACGCCGTGGATTTGGCGTTAAAGTCCCCCAGAACCAGGACGAGGCCCGGTGCCAGTCGCCGTATCGAGGCCTCCAAGGTGGTGAGTGAGGCCCCGAAATCGTCCATCCTCCTAGTGGGGGAGAGGTATACGCTGTAGAGCGTGACCCCTCCCCACTCCGCCGCGACAAATTCCTCGCCCCTATCCAAAAGGGACAAGGACGGGAAGTGCCGCTGCGTTGAGACGACGATTGCCGCAGTACCGTTTCGACTGACCACCCAATTGGGGCGATCAGGCACGGCGTACGGTTCCGCGACTACGGCTGCACCAATCGACCACTCCGCCATGGATTGCAGGAGGAGATCCTGCGCTCCGGCGGAGTGGTTGGTGTTGGCCTGCAGGAGGAGGTGCATGGATGGTGTACCCATTATCGGGTTGTATCCATGACCTCCTCGCCAGCGGGCGATCGGACCGCGCTAGGAGCGGGAGCGGCCGTGGTCGTAGGGCCGCCCCGCGCCTTTGGGGCCGAAGCTGGAGGTTTGCACGCCCCAGAGCCCATGCGGTGCTTGGCGGGCTTATTGCCCGCCGCACACGCGGGGCAGTGGGGCGGGGCGGCGCAAGATGCCGCCACGTGCCCGGTCTGACCGCAGCGGAAACACAATCCGCCGCAGTCGAAGCAATTAGTGCACGTCGGTCGAGTGTGTCCGACCGCCATGCACTTGTAGCACCTCGCAGGCCGGTGCTCAAGCACGGTTACCCGCGCCGAGCTCCAGCCCACGAGGAGCCTGCCTGAGCCGGCCAGTTGCCTGACCGACTCCACCGGGCACTGCGCCCAGGCAGCACCTACGCCACCCGGACCGGGACGAATGGCACCGACCCGGACGGAGTCTATGGGACACCCGGTTTTCGAGGCAATAGCCTCCCGGATGTCTTCCACCGTCACCGAATCGTCCAAACCCGAAATGCGCATTTCGGCGCACTTGACGGGCCTGGCGATCTTGATGCCACCCTCCTCGGCGAACAAACCTCTCAGCTTCTCGGCCACGCTGTCGGCCGTCTTGGCGCCCTCGGCCCCTGGGAACTCGAGAATTCGAGCCCCCGTCCGGGCCTTGCGGGTCCTGGCTTCGACGCCTCCAATATCGGAGACGTCTAGCTCCCGCCGGGCCTTCCTCAAGACGGCCTCGTAGCTGAGGCCCTTCTCGGCCGCCTCGGGCAGCACAGTGATCACCACTGCGGCCGTCTTCGGCGACTTGAGCCCCTTGCGCGGTCTCTTCTTCTGTCCGGCTCCTGCCTGTGGAGCGGGGACCTCAGCGGCGCGCTTGGCCTCCGCTCTCCTCCTTTGGCCGCGACTCCTTCTGTCGCGTTCGGCTACCTGCCAACCCTGTTCGGGTACGGCAGTCGTGCCAGACGCGGAAGGCCTCGTCGCAGCCTCGCTGGTCGTCGCCGGCGGTGTTGTTGCGGGCGACTTCAGCGGTCCGGCAGGAGCCGGAGCCGTCTTCCTCCTCAGGGCGGGTCCCTTCGGAGCTGGGCCGGGGCCTTTGGGCTTAGGCCCGGCCGCGGCCGCGGCGTAACTCCCCACGCGGCCACCCTGACAAGGCAGCGGGGCGGGGGCTGGTGCCACATGCGGCCGCTTATCCGCGGCTAGAGGCGGCCGGACACGTGGTTCTGGAGGCAGTCTTGCCTCCAGAACGGCCACACGCGCATCAACGAGTTTGCCAACTGCGTTGATGATTTTGGCGAGGGCCTCGTCCGACAAGCCTCCCACCTCCAGCGTCGGGGTCGGCTGAGCCTCTCCAGGGGCCCGCTCCGCGGCGCCTGGCGGCTTTGGCGTCGCAGGGGCGCTAGCTGGCGGCAAGCGGTCCGCGGGGAGAGGCGTCAACCTCACCACCGGGACAGGGAGTTTCGCCGCGGCGACCGCGCCAGCGTCAGCCGGCGACGCGCGCTTCGCGGCGGCAGGCGTCTTCCTCGCCGCGGGGACGGGTGTGACGGAGACGCCATCACCCAACGTCGTCGGCGCCGCAGCGCGAGGCGGCTTTGGCGCCGCAGCGGCCGCCGAGTAGCCGGCCCTGGCCGATGGCGCGGCTGTCGCGGGTGACACGAACAGCGCCACCTGCGCCTTGAGGTCGGCCACGTCTATCAACAGCTGGCGGTTTGCCCGATACTTATGAGTTACATTATTTTGTAGGCATATTTCTTAAAATAACATTTGTATGCGAGTTAATATGTAAATATACAGTTTTTATCTGTTTATATAAATATTTAAATGTGAATAACATGTTTCTTTTTTATTGCAAATGTTGGTGGACATTGTACAGGCCCCCTGTTGGCAAGTTACTATTATAATAAACGAATATCCGTTAGTTTCTGTCGGATATTTGTGACTACAACCAAGCCGTTGCCATTCAATTCAATTAAAGCCATTGAATAAGCTTGGAGGTGGAGTCAAGAGTCTCCGAAACCGGCGAGCGTGTATGAAGAGAATTATGAATGTTAAGGAAGCGAGTGAAGTATGCAAAGATAGAGTTCTCTGGCACTCTGTTCTCTCTGCCTACCCTGCAATGGATATGGCGTGATGATATGTATGTGTATGTGTAATAAGCTTGGAAAGCTATCAAAACTTGATTTTACAGAAGCTAAGAATATTCAATAACATCATCCCATCATCTCAGCTCATATATGCCCCACTGTTGGGCTCGAGACTACTTTATAGTGGGAGGGAAATTGACCTACTATACTACGCTGGTCAAACGTGTTTATAAAGGGTTTGGTTTCGAGTTTTTCTTCTCTTGCATAGATATTATATGCGTTTTAATGTACCTTAGTCGTCTCTTACGATTATCCACGGGTAAGATAGGGGGGTGGTGAATTGCATTCTTATTCCGTCGCCATAACCATCTAGTCCACCCGTTTATAATAATAATCGACTGCACAGATGGCGTAGTGGTTAAGATACCGACCTTCCGTGCCAGTGCCGCGGGTTCGATTCCCACGCAGAACAATACTTTGTACGATCCACAAAGTGTTGTTCTGAGTCTGGGTGTAATTTGTCTGCGTTAATTGCATGTTTGTAAAGTCCCCCCGCAATACAAGGATTATTTCCTTAGTGCAGGGAGGTGTTTAAAAAAAAAAAAAAAAAAAAAAAAATTATTATCCTATATATATACCCTATATAAATTCTTTTTTTTGGCGGCGGGTTATGGAGTAACACCCCGCTAATTCGTCCGGAGCGACATGCGCGCGCACGACTCCATAGACCCGTCCTGCATGTCTCATTCCTCCACCTCCCTTCGCCGAACGGGCGGGCCACCGGAACCGGGCTTTGTCTTCGACGGCCCGAGATACATACACATTATATTTTTTTTTTATTATATTGACCACATGTCTTATAAATATATAAGTCATGATTGCACAAAATCTTCTGTTACGTACTTGAAGTTTGACAAGACTTGAAAGTCATTTGGCAAAGTCTAATACCGGCGGGACGTCACTCGAGTGTACTCCGATGCACTCTGTCCTACTCACGGGTACTACTCGGTACTCTTAGGGCACTTCTTCGCTACTCGAGGTGACAACGAATCCGCCACTCTGTCTCGCGATCTGTAGATAGTGCATGTTCCCAATTTACCCTGCACTTGAATTTCGTGGCGCTTCGTAATATTTTTCAATAGATTTTAACGAAGGCCTTTGCTATTATAAGATTCAATACGAATTTTGAGAAGTACTTTATGTTTATTTTTTAATATTGTATTCAATATTATTGTTCAAATTACTGAAATTTAGCATTTAATATGCTTAATTAATTATTTATAAAACCCGATTACGAAGCGAAAAATGATGTTACAAGTGGGGTTCGAACCCACACCTATTAGAAATCCGGCCCAATCGTGCTGCCACTTACACCATCGTGAACTATTGTAGGACATTCAAATCTCGTTTCGTATCATATTTACGTCTTTAAGGAGACGTGTGCCATCTACCGTAAAAAGAAGGCCTTTAAAAAAATATATACAATATGTACGGTAGAGGAAAAGTACAAATTGCGTGGACTCCAAGTAATTGTAATAGAAGCAGGAAAATTATGAAAATCAAATTGTCTAAATGGCAATAATAGGAGTGAAAATGAAAAAAAGGTTGATCAAACGATTTTAAGTCATTTTTATGCAAATTGTAATCGCAGCGCCTGTTTACATCTCTTAATCAGCGCGATTAATAATACGACCTGATTTTTTAAAAAAATATTGCTCACTGCAGCATACCTGATGATAAATATTACTGCCGCCCATGGACCTTAACAATACCAAGGTTATATATAGGCCACTGCCTACCAATGAAAACCCCCAAACCCACCCAAAAAGTTGGGCTGCCAGCTCTTTCGCTCACCAAACGAAGTACAGCAGCACATTGCCACTGGTCACATTTTTCTGCGAGAGTGTAATACTACCCTGGATAGTCCAGCCCGTGGTTGTATATAGAAAACTGTCAACCTGCCACTATTAAATTCCTTCCTTTGATGAATTTGTCTTACTTCTAAATACAGAAATATAAATACCAAAATATTACAATTTCTTTTGAAATAAAACTACTTTTACGGATTCTATCGCGTTTGTATTTGATTTATTATTTCCCGACGTTTTGAATACTTTACAGTGATCATGGTCACGGGAGGACTGAGGTGTCTTACATCCAATATGTCATTGTTATTACAGAAATTTATTTATATCTACCCTATAAGATATTAAATTTTGACCCACATTTTATACAAAATTAATACAAATTCATTGCCAGTACAAAAAGAGAATGATTCTATATATAAAATTTATGTTGTTTATGATATATATATTGGACGTAAGACACCTCAGTCCTCCCGTGACCATGATGACTGTAAGGTGTTCGAAACGTCGGGAAATTATAAATCAAATACAAACGCGATAGAATCCGTAAATGTAGTTTTATTTCAAATGTGTAATACTCGCGTAAACATTAGAAGTCATTATTACAATTTCTAATTTTATTTTTCTTCACTTCATATTTTCATTAAAATAGAATATCATAAACATATATTATGCTGCAAATGTGTATATATATATATATATATATATATATATATATATATATATATATATATTGTAATTTTTACTTGGGCTTAGAGGCAGAGTACTCGTATAGATGAGATTGGTCATTCTTCGATGCGAGGTCACGACCGTGCCTGACTGCGCAATTATAGCGTGAACACCCTAACACTCGACACTGAGATGATAGAAAGAAAAGATGTGGCAGTAAGTAATTTATACATTGACTTGTGACCGTTCTTATTAAGGATACCTAAATTTTAAGTAATGCTTAAGACAATTTGAATATTAATGTCAGATTTTAAATTCCTTGGCCATCGAAGACAAAGATCGGGTACTGGTGGCCCGCTCGCACGGCCAAGAGAGGTGTTTTGCTATGGGGTTGCGTGCCGCCTCTTCCGTCGCCCCGGACCAATTTGGCGGGGCGCAACCGCCTCCATCGTCCACCGCAAAAAAAAAAAAGATTTTGAATTACTTATATTATTGATGTTACTCGTTATATGGACTATTGAAGGTGTTACTTAATTTTGTTGTCATTCAAAACGGTTATTAAACTATTTTGATATATCATTCACTTACATAAAACCATGTATAAAATAATATACATATTTCAATACATTAAGAATGTGTACATGCTGTGTGGTAGCGGCTACGAATACTACCAACCCTTACTTTGCTCGTGGATGTCGTAAAAGACGACTAAGAACCTTATAATGACCTGGGCCAACTCTATTTGATGCCGTTTGGTCAACAATTACATTCCTGGCAGGCGGCCGGTCGTAAAACTATTGCCAATAACTTTTACAATATGTACTATGAAAGAAGAGCACATATTGTGTCGACCCCAAGTAATTGGGTAAGAGTAGGAAAATGATGATGAATGATTATTTAAATACATTAAGCTATAAACAATTTATCTCGGGGAGGATTTTTAAACGTTAATTTTTAAATATTTCTATACCAATTTCAGACAATGTCGTACTCTGAATAATTATTTGCAGAGTGAAAGAATCTCCTGTGGAAAGTAGAACCGACAACACTCGGCATGAATGGTTTAAGTAGCCACTTAAACTATTACGTCATCTAAGTGATCGCTTATCTGTAGTTATTATCTGAGATTATCTCCAAGAAATGATAAAAATAGTTAAATTTTATTAAACAAATTTACATCTGTGGTTTATTTTGTGCTTCAACCTCCCTGTTCAATATGAAAACCCCCTCCAGTGGGTGTAAGGGGTTACCTTGCCTCACCTTTTGTAATATACTTGAATACTTGACGATTTTTCCGCTCATCCATCCACTATATTTTACGAGAATCTCGCGGTAATCCGTTCGTCGTAGCGTCTCAAGAGATTTGTACGAATTACGAAAGATTCAGATTTTTGATGGATTTTTATGGCATATTCTGATGAGTTCGGGATTTATCCATTGCGTGTATTATTTATTCTGTTGACGAAAAACTCAATAATATTTTACCTCACTTTGTAATCATTTCGTGATAGGTATAAACTGATTGATTAATAAATAAATAAGAACAAATCTACCACTAAATTGACATTTAGACTAAATATTTTTTTCCGTATAATGACACTGTAAAACTACAAGACACTATACTTTTTCTTGTTCATGGGTGTTCCAAACGATTATTAAGTAATATAATATGCAGATAACATAAATTAAAGAGAAGGAATACTCAAAATACGACCCTATAACGTCTGGTCCTCGTGGTATAGTAGGTCAATTTCCTTGCCAATATGGAATAGACTCAAGCTCTAGAGCGGGACAAATATGAACAACGATGATGATGATATTCTTTTTCCTATAATCCCATATACATTTAAAGATAGTAGACGAGCGAATTTATCAATTATACCGAACTTAACATTGTTAATATAGGGTTTCATTTCACATTTCATTTTCCGTGTGGTGACGGAGTAAGAATACAATTCACCACTTCCTATCTTATCCATGGGTGATCGTACGAGACGACCAAGGGATATAAAACGCATATGACATCTATGTGAGAGATGGAAAACTCGAAACAAAACCCTATACCAACACATCTGCCCAGTATGGTATAGTAGGTCAATTACCCTCTATTACGGAGGAGGCCCGAGTCCAACAGTGGGACATATTATATATGGGCTGAGATGATGATGATGAGATGATTTCACATCTCCTTTGAGACTATCTGCGTATATTCCTTAGTAGATTATTACGCATTGGATTGTAGCAAAAGAAATGATGATTAATTGTATTCTTACTCTGTCACTACAAGAAAATATAGATTCTAATAGAATTTAATTAACTAAAATAGAATTCATATTATAGTAACTATAAGAGTTCGTCCTATAAATCTACAGACCAAAACTTAAATTTTAGACCTAGAATCTATGTTCGAGTTTAAAGAGAGATAGTAGAATTTTAGACACTAGTTGAGCATAACTGCTAATGATCATTTTTTCTTTTTTTTTATTACATATGGTGACAAACAAGCAATCAATATACCTGATGGTAAGTGATCCTGCTGCAAATGGAGATTAACAACACCAGGGGCAGCCAGGCTGCTGCCTACCTTGAAATTCTAAATTTAAATGACGTTCAGCCATAATAGGTGGACTTAATGATTTTTATTTCAAAGGCTATACAGTAATGAACTAATTCTTGATTACATCCAAATTTAGTCTGTGGATAAGACATATTATTATACTAGGATGAAATCGTACTTAAACAGTCAAAATAGGACGTAGCTACTTATAACATTACTGATAAATTGTATTGATGGAAGTATACTATTATTTTTAATTAAAAGTTAATCATCTCTCCGAAGGAACTCTACCATTAAAGAAAATTACTCTAGCAATTTTACTTTACGGCAATCGAGCGTTTCAATCGAATGTCAATCAATGTGTTGCTATTTTAATTGTTTTACACCACATACTCGTATGATGAACGTGCATACCGTATATCTACTTTAAAATGTACAAGATACGATTAGTATTTTATTAGTTATAGAATCGCTTATTTTAATCAATACACAATCACTACAGTCGAGCTGCATTATTTCATATGCAAGCTCCTTCTTTTTTTTTTCTTGCGGTGGACTATGGTGGTGTTCGCGCCCCGCCAAATCGGTCCGGGGCGACGGAAAAGGCGGTGCGCAAACCCATAGACCCACCCTGCAAGCACCTTTCTTCGCCGTGCGAGTGGGCCACCGGTACCCGATCTTTGTCTTCGGTGGCCCCATATGCAAGCTCCTAACCTCCTACTAGATAGGTTGACGTTAAAGACGCAGTTCTCTGCATACAACATGCTTGCCTCACGAGAATGACACGTAAGGCGTTATCGGCAAAGCAAAATCCAATTGTTGACGTAAATGGGTTGCCAATGTATGAATCAAATCATTTCTTTCTAGGATTCGGTACCAGTGGCTGGGCCAATCGCGATGGGGAAGTAAATACGGTGGGTTATGGAGCACGCGCCACCCTTCTATTGCCGCGGACGGAACGGATGGCGTGCGTCGAGACCACGGCCTGCCAAAAATACCATTGATCTTTTCTTTGTTTTTGGAAATTTCAAATGTTTATTCTATTTTTGTAATCGCAATATGGAAACAAATAAAGATCTCTCCTTTGTTTTTTTTTTCTAGAGTTATATGAAACCACAGTCGGCGTCTGGTGCATACATTGCCATCCACATCTATAAAATAGTTGCTTTGGTATCTGTTTGTTTAAAACAAATGTATTAACAAGCAGACTAAAACATTTTTAATTCAAAAGCACCAACATAAAAATCACCAGCGTTCTATTTAGTTCGTGAATTTTTAAACAGGCACAAATGAGAGGGTTCGGTTACAGGCGCTGAAAAAACAAGCAATACATCCTTTTGTTTCTGACTACCCTACAAAATAAACCAACCCCACATGACCTGCCTCCCTTCCGTTACAAAAAACATTTTCGGCATTTAAAACTCTGTCTGAGAGGTCGCTTTGAATTGGTTCGCTTAGAGTGGTATAGAAATAAGTTAAAAAGAAAAATTAATGCTGTGAAAAAGAAAATGGGAATGTTGAATGAGAAAATGGTGGGAGCTGTGATGTTGGATACCTACAATGGTGGCCACTTAAACTTTGAACTTAACTAATTTAACCAAATGAATATTCAATTAAGTAATGAGTAATTAAGTAATGAACACCAATTTAATATTTTAATAATTAATAATATAAAATCCGACTGCAAAACTATTACGTTCATCTACTATTATCAAATTAATCAAAAATATTTATTAATGCACAATTATAAAAAGGGGAAACATGTTTTGCTGGGGTGGGGTGCCTATCAAAATGTGCCTCTTAATATTTTTAATCAAATAAATAATAGTTGAATTTTAGAAAAGATTTTGCTAAGCTAATTATTCAAATTTATTCTCATCATCATCATCATCTCAGCTCATATATAGGGTGGAAGTGGACCGCTCCCGAAAACAAAGACAGGTGACCCTACTAGTCCTACTTGTAATGATAGGCTAGAAAAAAAATCGATTCAAATAAAAAAAAAGATTTTTTTTCGCGTCGAATTTTAAGTATATTTCACATTCCATCGTATTAGGACAGTGCCATGTAACGATAATTCCATAAAAATACGTAACTTTACTCAGATGAGAAAAGACGCAATCTATTCAAAACTCATGATCATATGTTAAAGAGATCACAAACTCGCGTGGTGAAAAAAAATTTTTTTTTTCGTCGGAATCGATTTTTTTCTCGCCTATCATTACAATTGGACTAATAGGGTTACCTGTCTTTGTTTTCGGAAGCGGTCCCCCTTCCACCCTGTATGACCCACTATTTGACTCTAGATTCTTCCAAAATGGGATTCCACGCTGGTCGGACGTGTTGGTATAGGATTTTAGATCCAGTTTCCCATCTCTTGCATAGACGTTATAGGCGTTTTATATCCCTTAGGCGTCTCTTACGATTAGTTACCATCACCCACGGGTAAAACAGAGGGTGGTGTATTCTTACTCCGTCACCACACGGAAATATATTCTACTCCATATATAAAGACTTGAAAATTTAAGGGTATTTTTTTCTGTATATAATAAACTACCACTGCTTATGTATGTGAGTGCCCACAAATACACAGCAATAGCTAGTTCATTTCAGATCTAATACAAAAATATTACGCATTTTTTGTTTATTTTATTGATTTTCTATGTAGTTTTGATTAGAAACCTTACAATTAGCTGTCAATGGATCAACAAAACTGTTATTGTACAAGCAAAATGTTGTTTACAATAATTAATCATTATAATAATAAATAAAATCACGATCACAATCGTGAGATGAAACTGGCAACAGCCCCCGGAGACAGAACATAATTTTATATGGAACTAGTTTTATAAGGCGGTTTCTCTTGCGCAATAATTTTCTTAATAAAGACAACTCCCGGCACTATGGAAATGTTCTTTGTATTGCGGAAGACTTTACAAATATATAATTTAATGGACACTAATTACACCCAGACTCAGAACAACATTTTAACATACACAAACTATGGTCCTTTTTTTTTTAGGGGTTGTTTATGGTCAGCGCTCTTCTCGCACCACTCCGTCCAGGGCGACAGATGGGCGTACGCACGCATACCCGTAACCCACCCATGAAAGGGCGGACGCCGCGCTGACGAGCCACGAAGCAAGCCTGCGGAACTGCTCCCGAAACCACCAACCAATGCCCGTGAAGCACCAGGCCCAAATACCTCATATGGGCCTGGATGCTGATGTCAACCGAATTGATGGTGATCGAAACACCGATGGGAGGACTCATGCGGGGACCATGGAACAAGAGGGCCTCCGTCTTCTCCAGGGCCACCCTCAACCCCAGCGCCTCGATCCGCCTGACGATCTCTTCGGTGCCGAGAGTCGCCAGGCTTGCCGCCTCCTCCAGCATCCCACCGCGGGCTGTGACGAGCGTGTCGTCGGCGTAACAGATTACGCCCAGCCCGGGCGGGAGGCTCCCTCTCAACGCCCAGTCGTAGCCGATGTTCCACAGGATGGGTCCGAGGACCGACCTGTGGGACACCGCACGTCATGGGCGTTCGCGCAACATTCCCTATTCGGTTCGTGTAGAGGACACTGCGTCTCTCCAGATAGTCTGCCACTAGCCGCCTCAGGTAAACTGGCACTTCGTGGTATCGGAGCGCCTCCCTGATGCAGCTAAATGGCAGACTATTGAATGCGTTGGCGATGTCCAGGGACACCACCAACAGCACTCCTTCGCCGGCGATGGCCTCAGTCGCCACGGCCCTCAGGCGCAGCAAAGCCGCGATGGTCGAACGACCCCTCCTGAACCCAAACTGGACGTCCGACAGATCGGGCCCCATGCCAACGAGGTGCCGCTCGATGCGGGCAGCCTCTCCAATAGCTTGCCCACATCGTCGAGCAGCAGGATAGGTCTGTAGGCCGAGGCCGACTCGGGAGACCGTCCCGGCTTTGGCAGGAGCACCAGCCTCCCCTCCTTCCAGCACCCAGGGAACCGCCCGGACGCTAAACACGCGTCGAACAGCCCCCTGAGGCGGGGACCTAGGTGGTCGAGGACCAGGGCCAGCACGCGGTTGGGAATACAGTCGGGCCCGAGAGCGGTGGATTTCTTGCACATGCACGCCATCGCTACCCCCATCTCGGTTGCCGTGATGGGCGAAACACTGTCATCGTTGGCCTCGCAGTCAAGGTCTGGCGACGCCATAACCGGGGGCGTGTGCTCCGCCCGTCGTGGGAACAGGTCCTCGACGACCCTGGTGAGGAGGCCGGGCTGGAGGGTCTCGGTGAGGGGGGAGGCCCCGCGCGCAAAGCTTACTCAGCGCCGCGCGATAGGGGCGACCCCAGGGGTCACGATCGAGACCGTCCAACATATTCTGCCGACTGACGTCCTTGGCGGTACGGACGGCCAGCCTTAAGGCCAACCGCGCATTGCGGTAGCCCTCATAAAGCCGGCCCTCCCGCTCCTATTGTCCTACATAAAAATCGAATCCACGGCACTGGTACGATAGGTAGGTTAACCACTTCGCCATCTGTGCATTCTGTATAATTTTGAAGTAAATAATTTTATAAGAGGGTTTTAAAATTTTGAGTCTCAATATTTTTAAAGGACGAAGACTTCGCGAGAAAAGCAGCTAAAGCGACTACTATATAATACAATACAAATACAATACAATACTGTTATTACTAATTTCTTAATGTTTATTATAAAATTTATTGGTGACAGTGTTAGTATTTTAATATTGTTTTCGTCCAGTAAATCCCTATCCCTAATAATATATAAATGTGAATGTAAGTTTGTTTGTTACGCTTTCACGCTAAAACTACTCAACCGATCATCATGAATCATTGTACACATATTCTTGGAGGTATTAAAAGTAACATAGGATACTTTTTATTAAAAAAAATCAAATTTTTTATATAAAAAATAAAAAAATTGTTTGTCAAAAAATCTCAAAATCTAGATTCTTCAACGCCATCTAGCAGTCCAGTAATGAAGTTCCAACCGTGAGTGAGATTGTAATACCGTTGCACTGTATTACCGACAGTCAAAAATAAAAATAAGGGATCAAAAACTTTAGGAAAGTAAACTTTTACGCGCGCGAAGCCGCGGGCAGAAGCTAGTTAATTATAATACTGTATATTTCTTTGACTCAACAATAAATAAATAACACATACTTACTCGTATTTATTACACAATTTTAAACAGTCATACATACATGAACATATTTAAAGAGTACATTTTTTGATTGATTCAGGATTTGAACTTGCGCCTTAAAATTTAAAAATTACTGCTTTATAATTTTATCTCAAGCAGCTGTATGGATTTTTTATCAAATCCATTCATCAAATCTCAGATTTTTTTACCTAAAAATCACATTTATAAGACTGATTAACCTAGCCATACTTTATTACTGATTCTGATGGCTATCTAACAACGAGAACAAATAAAACACACGAACAAACAGACAAAGCTAAACAATTTAATATTTATATAGAAATATCACGACTTTAAACGTAACTGTGCTAACCCACCTAATTTATAGTATCGAATGTTTCCAATTATCGATTTAACAACAATGGAATCGATATAATCGCTCGATATAGATTGTTATCAATAATATCGGTTAAGGTATGCTCGTGATCATCCATTGTTTAGCTAAGTTGATTTTAAGATATAATTGAATCAAGATATACGGTGCATAGAACTTTAGTTGACTGAAGGCAATGTATTTTGAGTGTTGTCGTATACAAAATTGGTTACTGTATTAGACGAATACTATCCGTGTGGTGATGGAGTAAGAATACTATTCACCACCCCATATCTTACCTATGGGTGATCGTATGAGACGACTAAGGGATATAAAACGCATATAACAGAAGAGAAGGAAAACTCGGCACAAAACCCTATACCAACACGTCGGACCAGCGTGGTATAGTAGATTAATTTCCCATCACGTAGGAGGCCCGAGCCCAACAATGGGATATTTATGGGCTGTGATGATGATGATGATGATGATTAGATGAATTCCAAAAGAAAAATAAAATCCACTACAATATTTTGCTTTTGTAATACTATACGACTATGATTTTACTTCAATTAACAATTATTAAATGAATAAGATAAATATTAAAAAAAAGAATAAGATAAATATTTAATTTGTTTTTTTATTAGTAAAGGATTATATTTATAAAAACCCGATTACGAACAAAAACTAATTGTCACAAGTGGTATTCGTATCCGTTCCAATCGTGCTGCCATTTACACCATAGTGAACTATTGTAGGACATTCAATTCTAGCATCGTATTATATTTTCGTCTTTTTATGGAGACGTGTGTCATCTACCCGATATTGTTTACACATTGTACAGACTTAACACTCAAAATTTGCAGTTAGAATTGTATTAAACGATGATGAAATTATATTTAATTTTATATTTACCTAGTTCTAAGTTTTAGTGTTTGCCTTCCTTTTCGGCTCAAAAAGTGTTGTCTGAGCATGCATGCACTCAGATTTCATGCAATATGGCGACAGGGGTGTCTTAAGAGCACTTCTTATATTCATTTTGCATGAGCGTAATACCTGAAGAACCCTATACAACTATACTTATGACGAAAATTTTTATGTCAGCCTTATTTTCGACTGGGAGCACAGCCTGCCTCAGCACTGTACAAAGTATGAAACAGTTGAATGACTATATTCTGATCATATTTCTGTACTAACTCCTGCTATATTTTTAACTAAGACTCTACATATATAAAATCATCAAAGGACACAAATTACACCAAAATTCAGAAAAACAATTTGTTGATCGCACAAAATATTATCTTCTGTAGAATAAATCCTCTGTAAATATTATCGTCAATGTAGTTAAGTATCTTAACCCCATCTGTACAATTAAATAAGTATAATAGTCAAAAACATATACTAAATGATCTGTATCCATTATGGTGAACGAAAAAATCCTTAGAGCTCGCTATACTACCCTGGCGAGGCAGAGTTATTAATTTCTTTTTTTGGGTTTTCCTACTATCACAGTGTATATATTATATATATATTTAACGAACGTCTGGTTAAGAAGATATACAATGCAAAAGTGGAAGGATGTAGGTACCGGGGGAGACCGAGACTAACCTACCTAGACCAGATCGGTCATGTACTGAAGGAAGGTGGAGTCAAGAGTCTCCGAAACCGGCGAGCGTGTATGAAGAGAATTATGAATGTTGAGGAAGCGAGTGAAGTATGCAAAGATAGAGTTCTCTGGCACTCTGTTCTCTCTGCCCACCCTGCAAGGGATATGGCGTGATGATATGTATGTATGTATATTACAGATATCCCTGATATGTCTCTCAAATATCACTTAGAAAGAAAATGAATAGTGACAGATCATATTCTTATATGTCCCCAATGCAGATAGTAGCTACGAGGCAATTTGACTTGACAAATAGTGGATAAGAAACAGAACTAACGTAGGTACGTGTCATATGTTTAATTTTCTCATAGGATTTATGTAAGCAATTATTACTTTGAGGTCTAATTGTCATTTATTTCCATTAATTATGTTTGTAAATTACACATTCCAAGGATTAATAATTCTGTGCTCTTTATTTAAAAAAAAATCTTAAATTTTATAACGCCCGAAACACTTTTAAATACAGCCTTCTTTAATGTATTTTTTTTAAATATTCAATACGCCATATCGATATTTTTTACATTAGAGTATATTATTGTAATATGTTTATAAATTGCCATAAATTTTCTTTCCTATGGTAGATGCATAAGAAAATTGTCGTGAAGGGTGTGTTAGCTCCGCCCATATGTGTCGTCGACATGTGAACCCCCACCCTTTCGTTCATTCGTTGATTTTTAACTTTTCCCTTTTACATTTTTCTATCTTACTGAAGGGCGTAAATGCTGAAAATATATATACCTACATATCTGTCAGGATACGTAATACCTCATTGCTGTTCTTTTAGCTATCAACGAAACAAGACATTCTATGTCGTTTCTATATATTTTAGAAGAATGAGTGACAAGTGCTGATATAGTCTGGTGGTCTACTGGAATAGTCTTCTTACCATATTCTATAACGCTATGAATTCGTTTATTATAATCTAAAATATGCAAAAATTAAGAGGAAACTGCTTTTCTGTATGGTGACGGAGTCAGAATACAATTCACCACCCCCTATCTTACTACCTACTATCTTACCCGTGGGTGATCGTAAGAGGCGACTAAGGGATATAAAACGCATATAACATCTATGCGAGAGAAGGAAAACTCGAAACAAAACCCTATACCTAGATATCTGACCAGCGTGGTATAGTAGGTCAATTTCCCTTCCACTATGGAGGAGACTCGAACCTAACAGTGGTGGATATATATTTTTACGACTCCCAAACACATAAGGGGTGGTGACAATTGTGTTCTTATCCCGTCGCCACACACTGAATATATCACGTATATCATCATCATCATCATCTCAGCTCATATATGTTATGTCGCATTAGCGAGCTCAAGCTTCCTCCATAACGGCAGGGAAATTGACCTGCTATACCACGCTGGTCCGACGTGTTTGAATAGGGATTTATTTAAAGTTTTCCGTCTCTTGTATAGATGTTATATGCGTTTTATATCCCTTAGTCGTCTCTTATGATCAGCCATGGATAAGGTTGAGGGTTGTGAATTGTATTCTTACTCTGTAACCACACGCTGAATATATCATGTACACAGCCCGCACAAATACATAAAATTACTAGCTTCTGCCCGCGGCTTCGCCCGCGTAAAAGGTTACTTTCCTAAAGTTTTTCATCCCCTATTTTTATTTTACCCCTTAAGGGTAAATTTTTACAACATGTTAATGTTATATTTATATCTAATCAAAGCCTAGTCTAAAAATTAGTTTCAAGCTTCTGGCTTTAAAAATGACGATACTTCCTTACAACTTTTTATCCTCCTTCACAACCCACTTTGCATTAAAAAGTTGCCTATGTCCTTTGTCAGGCTCTAGACTATCTGTGTACCAAATTTCATTTAGATTGGTTTAGTAGTTCTGGCGTGAAATTAAGTAATAAAGTTTAGTAGTTTTAGCGTATAATATTAGTAAGGATCATAAAAAATCATGACCATTTAGCAGAGTTTCAGTTTATCTTCATGTAACAATATTATTGATAGTTCACGTCTTGATATAAATGGGATTTAATTTAATAAATGCTATAATTTAAAAAGCCAAGAACGGCCCGATACCGCAAAATGAAACATAAATTGCGGCTACCGTCTCAAAAGCCAGCAACAATGTTGCTAACCGCATTTAAGTGGTAACCATTTGTTATGATAGCCTCATAACAAATTAAGAACCTACTACCAAGATGTGGTTGAATAGATAAGAAAATGTCTACTAGCTACCTAACCTAGCTTTGTATGTTCGCCTAACATAATGACTGCACAGATAATATAGTGGTCTATCTTGCAATCATCAATGGCAAGCCTCGTATTTCAAATCCTAACTCGTAATTCTTCTTTTTGTTTGAAATAAAACTATTTTTATGGATTCTATTGCGTTTGTATTTCACTTTTATTTTAACAGTGGTAGGACAACGCTGTTGACAGTTCTCTCCAGGGTTGTTCGTCCACACTCTCGCAGAAGATCGACGTCTGAGTAATGGTAATGTGCTATTGCGCTTCGTTCGGTGAGCGATAGATCCGGAAGCCCAATTGGGTGGGTTTAGGGTTTCTATTGGTAGGCAGCGGCCTAGCCATACTCTTGATATTGCAAAGGTCCATGGGTGGCAGGAACACTTAACATTAGGTGTGCTGCTTGCTTTTTTGCCACCATAAGCTTTAAAAAAAACTTTTAATTCCCCTTTGGGAATTCCTGGGAATTGGAGAATTAAATGAGCTATTAAAAATCAAATACAAACGCGATAGAATCCGTAAATATAGTTTTATTTCAAATGTGTAATACTCGCGTAAATATTAGGAACTATTATGAGCCTTTTATGTAATTCAAATAGATCGTTAAAAGTGTTATTTGTATACGTAAATGGTACGTTTGAAAAAAAAATGATTTGTTTTTGTTTTTTTAAAGATCTGTACTAAGGAATTAATCCTGCTATTGCTGAAAATTAAGTAATATAAAATTAACGGAAAGTACACCCAAACTCTGAAGATCAATTTGTGGATCGTACATAGTACCTATTGTCCTGCGTAAGAATCGAACCCGTATATTACCGAACTCGTATATACCCACTGTAAAATAAAAAAAATAATTAAAAAATCAAAAAACCCAACTGCGTAAAAGGTGACCAAATTACGTACACAATAAAAAAAAACTGAAAAGAAAAAAACAAGCACTTAGATGTCCGGTGGTCTAGAATTCTACAATATATCATTGAATGAATACTATTGCAGAAAATAATATATATTTTAATTATGGAACATATGAACAGTCAGGATCCATTATTCGATAGCAAATCTAATTTATGATTAGATTATTTTTTTTATTTTATACTTTTTAGTTATGAATACCTAGGTGGCTATAGTTATTTTATTTATTAATAAGTAGGTACCTAACTATACATATATAGTTTTTCGACTGAAGTTGAGTACTAAATCGTTAGAAGTTGAAGATGGGCGACCGCGTCAGACATTAGATACTTTGGGTAGTCCAATATACCTACTAGATACTTTAGTATATGTCGATCCACAGTCACACGCACAGTCATACGATTTTTTCGTCTTTTCATCGCAAATTTCTACTGTATTAAAACCTGTATATGAAAAAGGTTGTTATGAAACTTTAAATCGGTATAGATCCTAAATGGTCGGTCGAATCAAAAAATGTTGAGAGACAACTAAAAATGATTTTTAAATACCTATTCAACGATACCCCACTTGACATAGTTTGTTGACTTTAATTTTTTTTATTTTCACAATATGGCGTCCATGGTAGTCGCCATATTGAATTTTCACTAACGTCATGTCTTTAGTGACACTCGCCGGACTAAGAGGAATGGATTGACGTGTGAATCATAAAAATTGGCCCAGGCGTTTGGTTTATATAGTGCTTCAAAGGAACATACAAACATACATACATAGACTGTAAAACACAATACCACTCGTTTGCGTTGCGCAGTCGGGTAAAAAAGGAAATGTTGATCAGTCATTTAGTGATAAAATGAAGGAAATATTGATTAATCAATTATTGACGTAATATGTCTTAGAGATTAGCTTTTTGTTATTTAAAAATTTAGTGTAATTCGTGCAAACGGACGTAAGATTTCCAAAAATAAAACTTAATTTTTGTGGCAATAACAATTCATAACTGTAAAAAGATGATAATATAATAATAATAATAATACTCCTTTATTTAAGTAACAGGGACTCATTATTGTTAGTAATACTTAATCTAAATTGTTAGTAAATATTCATAATTAAAAATAGTAAATACAAATAATAATAAAAAACAAAGACATCAAGAAAAAATAAAAAAAAATAAAAAAATACATGCAAATAAAAATAATTTCTGCTAATACAAATCACTGCTATCTATATAGAAATGCTGTGGAATATAAATAAAATCTTCTTGTTATTCTAAATTTATGCTGTGGGATATTAAATACTATTCTGAGTGGCATTCTTGTGGGGAGGCCAATGTCCAACAGTGGACATCTAATAGGATAGATGGATGAATGGATGTAAAATGCTTCTTATTACTCTAGATTTATTATATATCAAACAACTCTATGTCATGTTTTACGAAATCCATCAAACTTACATATTAAAACACAGAAAAGAATATTGTAAATCTTACATCTAAATATTCTATTAGAATATTGTTTTTCTTTTTATGTTTTTGATTATGTAAGTTTCTATATATTATAATTTTAATCGAAGGTATTTTTGTGCACCATTATTAATATTTCATACGCCATTATATATGCCATTTTCATTTCTAATGACGAAAAATAAGTAAACATCTCAAAATAATATTTTCATTATGAATTTACAGCTTTTTCCATGTGGTGAAAAAGTAAGAATATTATATTCACAATCCACGATCTTTCCAGTGGGTGATCGAACGTCTAAGAGATATAAAACGCACATAATATCTATGTGAAAAAAGGAAAACTCGAAACAAAACCCTATACCAACACACCTGATCAGCGTGGTATAGTAGATTAAATACCACCCGTTTGGAGGAGTGTCGAGCCCAATAGTGGGTCATTTATGAGCTGAGATATACAGCTTAAAAGTTATTTTTTTTTATTGCTAATGGTGGCAAGCGAGCAAACAGCACACCTGATGGTAAGTGTACTTGCCGCCCATGGACCTTGGCAATACCAAAAGTATAGCTATGCTCCCTAGCCGAGGCAGCGGGTGACCGGACCGGGGATTAGTCTGGTCACCATTGGAGAGAGGCCACCGCGTGAAGACGACGCCCTGACATCGAGACTTAATATTACGACGGGGCGTCGACGCGAGAGGATACACGTGAGGGTAGACCGGATGGGCCACTGAAGAACAGGACGCGTACCAGAGGCCCACCCGCAATGCGTAGAGAGGTACATTGTAGGACGGGTCTACGGGGTCGTGCGCCGCTTCTCCCGTCGCCCCGGACGGATTAGCGGGGCGTGACAGAACCGTAGCCCGCCACCAAAAAAAAAAAAACAAGGCCGCTGCCTAATAATACAAACCCCAAACCCACCCAGTTGGGCTTCCGGCTCTCTCTTACATGTCATCTATTCTGTAAGTCGCAGTAAGTTATTAGTTTGATACTAAAATAAAGTGAGATCCGATTCACTGATGATCATCTTTAAAATCGTATGGCTTTAATTTTCATTAATGACCCTTAATTATACCTATAAATGTGTCGATTCTTTATTAACACTTTATAGCCATTTATTAGATACATCTATTAAAAATAATTAAAGAATTCTACCAATAACTAATGTGAAACTCACAATTACCAATATTTATTTTGAAAATATATTGGATATCACTCTTTATCCGCTAGCTAAGATATGTTGTAGCGGCTACTAATACTACCAACCCTTACTTTGCTTGCGGTTGTCGTAAAAGATGGCTAAGAGCATTATTTCGACCTGGGCCAATTGCATCTGATGTCGTTTGATCAACAATTGTATTCCCAAGGAGGGTTGACGTCTAGAAGGCGGCCGGTCATAAAAATAATGGCAATAACTTTTAAAATATGTACTATGAACACACATATTGTATCAACTCAAAGTAATTGGAATATGAGTAGGAGAATGATGAAATGATTCCGCACTAAGAAATACATATTTGGACTATCTGGGATTTTATAAGTACAAACGCTTAAAATTTGCACGTAACGTAAAGTTTGGTCTAAAGATTTGTCATCATTCAAACTACTATCATACAATATTGCACGACCTCTCTCATACTTTTAACACACACTGTTGTTCTGTAGTGCTCACATAAAATTACGCCTAGCAATCTGCACCAAGTCGAACCACTTAATGGAAGGGCATCCTATACTGCAAGAATATTTCTTTCCAGTGGTTATCGGTTCATCTAGCTATGTGCCTTACCCATTGTCACTTCAGCCTGCTAAGTCCAATTTTCGGATTTTATTACATAGAGTAATACCCAGTGTAGCCCTCTCCATAGCACACTGTGCGATTTATAGTTTCGTTAGGAGACCGTTATTTAGATACCACGTTTCCGAATCATATGCGTCCTAAAATTAGGCATACACTTCTTCTAAAATAAAGAGGCAATTGCTCTACTATACACTACACTTAATTACACATGACATTTTTCATCTTGTACGACACTTTTCTACATACATACATATAGTACATGAATAATTTGTAGTAAATTTTACCATTATTACGCCATTTCCATTTTTACCTTTACATTCTTGTCCGTGTTGTGATGGGGTACGAATACAATTCATCCGAAGGCATAACAAGCGGTGTGGTTCTCTGGTGTCCAGGGTGCGGGGCAGCCCCAACGATATCCTAAATATGATCGCTAGTCGTATGGATTGTATTTATATGAATCACTGCAGTGTTTTATATCATGGGATGCCATTGCGGTGATGTCGAGTAAAATTTTAGTTGTTAGTTATGTATTTTCTTTTATTTTATTAGTAATGTATTGTAACATAGTTTTAAGTATACTAACACAATGAGTCTTGGTTACTCGAATAAATGAATTATATTATTATTATTATTATAACAAGCATATAAGAGAAGAAAAAAATTGAATGACATGTCTGAGCAGAGTGCTATAGTAGTTAAATTAACCTCCTATTGCGGCAGAGGCTTGAGCCGGTCTCGAGGTGATTGGATATATAGATAAAAGAACGTTTAAGTAATAATTGAAAACTCAGCAATATTTTATACTTATGTACGTGTGAGTCTAATATTACTGCTAATAAAAAGTTTCCGTTTAAAAAATTGTTGTCACTAATCTTAAATATGATTATAACGTAATGTGTAGAAAGTCATTTTACGAGCTTAGAATTACCTCTATAAACAGATATCGTAAAATTAAACGAAACACCTTTCTATTATTAAATATTTATTTTTATATACCTAGTCTTGCCATAAATACTGTAACAAAGAAAAAAAAATCTATTACAAATAACATTTATTACTATTACAGTGTGTTAGTTTAATCATCATTATCATCACAGCCCATAAATGTCCCACTGTTGGGCTCGGGCCTCCTTCGTGCTCGGAGGGAAATTAACCTACTATACCACGCTGATCAGACGTGTTGGTATAGGGTTTTGTTCCGAGTTTTCCTTCTCTCGCATAGATGTTATATGCGTTTTATATCCCTTAGTCGTCTCGTACGATCACCCATGGGTAAGATATGGGGTGGTGAATAGTATTCTTACTCCGTCACCACACGGATAAAATAGTAGTAAAATAGTGTTAGTTTAAGACATAAATATAAAACAGTTTAAAATATAAAAAGTTCTAGGTGCTATCTTCAGCTCCCGAGATAAAATCTTTTGCTTTCGGACAGGATTTCTTCGAATTCTTTCCCTTACTGCTTTGACCACCTTTTTCGTAGTAACACTAAGTGGAGGGCTATATCTTTTTCTGTCACAAATAGAGAAGGTATCATTGTACCTAGTAATAGCCCGATAAACAAACATTTTACTAATACCAAGCGTATGGAGAGTTTTAAAATTTTCATTTAGCTCCTTACCTACTTTTTGTAATGCAATCACAGCGATTCGGTTCTCTTTATCACCCCACTCCATTAATATCGCAAAATATTGTACAATGTGTTAGTGCCAAAATGAGAAAACATAATGAACAATAATATAAAAATGACAGATTCCAAATTCAAATGTAATATTTTGTTTATTTTTAATTGTAACAGTATTTATGGCCAGACTAAGTATATTATCTTTTCCCGTATTATACATATATGCGTTCGCATAGAAATCATGTGTGACAGAGGCAAACATAGAAAACCGTGTAAATTGTTCAAGGCATATATATTCATTCTACAAAATATATAACATTTTACAATATATTTCTGTCGCTTAAAGAGTTTAACTTACATATACTTATTTATGCTAGTTGTTTTTTTTTAATTTAATAATAAATCAAGTAAATATATCAATGCAAAATTTAATTCTTTACACTCTTAGAACCTGGCTTTGCAAGCGATTACCGGTCCGTCATGATATAGCGTGCTACTTCAGCGTACTAAACAAGCTGGGCCTCCGTAGGTATAGCTCAGGAGTCGGCAACTTTTTGAGTCGGAAGAGCCAAAAATTACAATTTATAAAAGCCTAAAGTTTTTAAAGAGCCACAATTTTATTTTCCATCAATAAATTGTGTATTTTTCTATTGCTTATGGTGGCAAACGAGCAAGCAGCACACCTGATGGTAAGTGTTACCGCCGCCCATTGACCTTAGCAATACCAAGGGTATACCTATGCCAAACCCACCCAGTTGGGCTTTCGACTTTCTCACTCACTGAACGAAGCGCAATAGCACATTGCAATTACTTAGACGTCGATCTTCTGTTCAGTGTGATACTTATCCCGGACGGACCAGCCCGCGTCTGTTGACATAGAACTGCCTTTTTTTTTTTCCGCAAGGTGGTCCATGGATGATGGCCCCGACAAATCGTCTGGGGCAACAGAAGAGGCGGCACGCAACCCCATGTACCAACCCTGCAAACACCTATCTTCGCCGTGCGAGCGGGCCACCGGTACCCGTCTACACCGGTACTATCTTTGACTTCGGTGGCCCGCTTGGCGGTATACCCTTGCGGGTTCCTCTCTTGTCGATGCCCCGACAGCTTTCGCCGTCGACCTCACGCAGTGGCCTCACGTCGGGTGACCGCACAATTCCCCGGTCCGATCACTCGAAGCCTCGCTTAGGGCAACATCAGGCGCAGATACTTGCGCCTGCGCCGCCCCAGCCGCTGGCGGCGGCCCGGGTCCCGGGAATCCACCCAGACCCGTTCCGCGGCCTCCTTCTGCGAGATGACAGCCTCGCAGAAGGCGGCGACCGCGTCCCAATTTCTGATGCTGTCGACCATCACTTTCGCGACAGCCGGCAGCGTTAGGTTGGCACCTATGACAGCGACGAGGTCACAGCGTTGCCAGGCCTAGGTCACGCAGACCGCCAGCGTGTGTTGCGCCGTGTCCTCGTCACCACCGCACTGGTGGCAGGACGGAGTCAACTCCCTCCTTGCGATCTTGTGTAGGTATTTGCCGAAGCAACCGTACCCCGACAACACCTGCACCAACCGGAAAGAGAGGACTCCGTGCCACCGCTCCATCCACTCCGTCAATACGGGCCGGAGAGCCTCTACGGTAAGAACACCGTGCCTAGACCTCTCCAGCCGCGTAGCCCAGCGAGCGATGACGTCTCTGCGGGCGTCCTCGCGCCAGGTGGCTATCTCGCTAAGCGATGGGGAGCCACCTGCGTCGCGCACTGAGGTCACCCGCCGGTAGAGGTCGGAGAGCATCTCCGCCTTTATGTCCCACGGGGGTGTCCCGGCCAATACGCCTGCCGCTTCGATCAACACCGTACGGTATCCGCGGATGGCTCTGACCGTCATGATTCTCTGAGGGCGCCATAAAAAAGCCCTCAGCTGGAGGGTCAAAGACCTCGCCCAGACGGGAGCACCGTACATGGCCATCGAGCGGATCACTCCCGCATACAGCCGTCGGCCCTCAAAGCTGGGTCCGCCCACGTTCGGCATGAGCCGTGATAGGGCGGATGCCGCGCTGACCAGCCGGGGAGCAATTCGGCGGAAATGCTCCCAGAACACCCATCGCCCGTCCAGCACCAGGCCCAAGTACTTCATATAGGCCTGGATACTGATGGGGATGGAGTTGACGACTATCAAGGCGCCGATAGGCGGCCTTACACGGGGCCCATGGAATAAGAGGGCCTCCGTCTTGTTTAGGGCCACCTTGAGCCCCAGCGCCTCGATTCACCAGAACAGGCTTGCCACCTCTTCGAGTGTCCTGCCTCGGGCTGTGACGAGCGTATCGTCAGCATAGCATATCAAGCTCAGCCCGGGAGAGAGACTTCCTCGCAACGCCCAGTCGTACCCGATATCCCACAGAGTCGGCCCCAGAACCGACCCCTGCTGAACACCGCACGAGATGGACGTCCGCACAATGTCCCCTGAGGGACCCATGCAGAGGACACTGCGCCCCTCCAAATAGTCCGCCACCAGCCACCTCAGGTACAAGGGCACCCCATGAGATCGGAGCGCCTCACTGATGCAGCTGAATGGCAGACTATTGAATGCGTTGGCGATGTGCAATGACACCGCCAACAGCACTCTTCCGCTGGCGACAGCCTCCGCGGCCGTCTGCCTCAATCGTAGCAGGGCCCCGATGGTCGAACGCCCCCTTCTAAAGCCGAATGTTCAATTTGGCTTCAGAAGGGGGCGTTCGACCATCGGCCGACAAATCACAATGCGCAATGCACCAATCGACTCACATGGACACTCCGCCATGGATTGCAATAGGAGATCCTGCGCACCAGCGGAGCGGTTGGTGTTGGCCTGCAGGAGGTGAATGGATTCTGCAGCCATTAATGGGCCGTATCCATCACCTCCCCCTCGCCAGCGGGCGATCAGACCGCTCTAGGAGCGGGGCGGGGCGGCCGTGATTGAAAGGCCGTCCCGCCCCTTTGGCGCCGAAGCTGGAGGTCTGCACGCCCCAGAGCCCATGCGGTGCTTGGTGGGCTTATTGCCCGCCGCACATGCGGAGCAGTGGGGCGGGGCGGCGCAAGATGCCGCCACATGCCCGGTCTGACCGCAGCGGCAACACAATCCGCCGCAGTCGAAGCAATTGGTGCATGTTGGCTGGGTGTGCCCGACCGCCATGCACTTAAAGCACTTCGCAGGCCGGCGCTCAAGCGCAGTTACCCGCGCCAAGCTCCAGCCCATGAGGAGCCTGCCTGGGCCGGCCAGTTGCCTGACCGACACCACCGGGCACTGCGCCCAGGCAGCACCTACGCCGCCCGGACCGGGGCGAATGGCGCCAACCCGGACAGTGTCCATGGGACATCCGGTTTTCGAGGCAATGGTCTCCCGGATGTCTTCCACCGTCACAGAGTCGTCCAGACCCGCGATGCGCATTTCGGCGCACTTGACGGGCCTGGCAATCCTGATGCCACCCTTCTCCGCTACGCTGTCGGCCGTCTTGGCGCCCTCGGCCCCAGGGAACTCGAGGATTCGAGCCCCTGTCCGGGTCTTGCGGGTTCTGGCTTCGACGCTTCCAATATCGGAGACGTCTAGCTCCCGCCGGGCCTTCCTCAAGACGACCTCGTAGGAGAGGCCCTTCTCGGCCGCCTCAGGCAGCACAGTGATCACCACTGAGGCTGTCTTCGATGGTTTGAGCCCCTTACGTGGCCTCTTCTTCTTGTCGCCAGCTCCTGCCTTGGGAGCGGAGACATCAGCGGTGCGCTTGGCCTCCGCTCTCCTTCTTTGGCCGCGACTGTCGCTATCTTCCTTGGACGGCCCTGCGGATACACTGCCCTCGTCCATCTTAGCGGCAGATCCGCTGCCCTCGTCTCCGGACGGCTCTGCGACGTCACTGTCGCCCTCGTCCATAGACGGCTCTGCAGCAATTCTGCCACCATCCTCTTTTTCAGCAGCGGCAGCCTCTCTGCGCGCACGCTGCTCTTCTATCCGCCTCTTGTAGCTGGAAGCCCCTGCTCTTCCTGGGCGACTTCCGCTTCACTTTTTGGGCCTCCACGATTTATGTCGGGCCCTCGGCGGACGCCTCAAGTCCTGAGGACGAGGCGTCGTTGTCAATTTTTCTTTGGCTTCACAAGGCCGTGGTGTAAGAATCACACAGATTCCCGTCGGTGTTAAAAGGGTTTTTTTATTTGGTATCCATGAGATTCCCACGAGTATGGAAGATACACTTCGTCGACCCGAGCAGAGATTCCTGTACTCGGGCAAGCCTACATTTACCAACCAGGGGGGCAGCCGGTGCCCTGGCTGGAGCGTGCTAAGAATAGAATACCCCATCTGCCATGCATCTTCTTGCCGCACGCCAGAACTTAAGATTCTGGGTAATTCTTTATAGAGGTTGTCTTCCTCGCAGTCCGGGCGGTTAAGCCAAGACCCTCGCTCCTGAAACTAAGACAAGCAAAGAATCAGGTTTACGATATGTCGACGGTGGCATATGCCTGCCCAGCCCTCAAATGAATGAGTGACTGAGCCCGTCGAAGATTCGCATCCGGTCACCCTCTAGAGAAGCGGCTAGGAGCGAAGCAGGGCTTCCCAAACAAGGGGACCCCCCTAGCGCTAGATATTCGCTACGGGAGACAATCCATCAGAAGGATCTGGGGGACTGCCGCCCGCACCCAGGGTACACCACGCGGAGGTTTCTGACATCGTACCCCACATAGAACTGCCTAATCCTCGTTAATCAATTCAGAACCATTTTAAAATGTTTTCTTTATAAAATATTTTTTGCGTATAGAGCTAAAGAGCCGCAACTTCACATCCAAAGAGCCGCATATGGCTCGCGAGCCGCAGATTGCCAACCCTTGGTATAGCTAATTCTATAATTCGTGTAAAAGTAACACTTTTAACAGGCGAGTACTATAACTTATTCTCCTGTTAAACACTGTTCGTTATCACGACTCCAACGTAAAAATAAAGAGTGGTGACTTATTGAATTATTAATTGGAAATAAGCTCCTCAGCTTAAAAAAAAAAAAAAAAATTAAAAAAAAAAAACTTGAAATTATATAATTCTATCTATATTTTATTAAAGTAAGTAAGCGATTACAAGTTTGTTTATTATAAGATAAGATAAGATAATTTTATTTGTGAAAACATGTGTAGGTAAGTTCTTAAACAATCTATGATTAATTGGATTCAACATGTTCTGCCACTATAGGCGTACAAATTGTCATAACATTATAGATTTCCATTTATTATTACATAGTTTTTTTTATGTTTTCATAGTTTAACTAATCAACTAATTATCTTACAAATTCACATATAAATATTTCAAAATAAGTATTTTCATTATAAATTTACAACTTTTTTTCGTGTGATGGCGGAATAAGAACACAATCCACCACCAACGACGACTAAAAGATATATCCACGAGAATATATCCACTAGAGACGACTAAAAAATATAAAACGCACAACATCATAACATTTATGCAATAGACGAAAAACTCGAAATCAAACCCTATACCAACACGTCTGACCAGCGTGGTACAGTACGTCAATTTCCCTCCAATTATGGAGGAGGCTTGAGCATAACAGTGGGACATATATAAGCTGAATTGACGATGATGACGTTGTCAGGTAAACAAAATATAGGTCACATATCTGCCAGAAATTATTTCTGTAATATACAGGGTGGAAGTGGACCGCTCCCGAAAACAAAGACAGGTAACCCTACTAGTCCTACTTGTAATGATAGGTTAAATCGATTCGGATGAAAAATAAATTTTTTTTCACCACTCCAGGTCATTGAACTCTTGAACATATGATCGTGAGTTTTGAATAGATTGCGTCTTTTCTCATCTTAGTAAAGTTACGTATTTTTTATGGAATTATCGTTACATGGCACTGTCCTAATACGATGAAATGTGAAAAAAAAACTTAATAATCGTTGTGAAAAAATAAATATTTTCATCCTAATTGATTTTTTTTCTAGCCTATCATTACAAGTAGTACTAGTACAGTCACCTGTCTTTGTTTTCGGGAGCGGTCCACTTCCACCCTGTATAACAGAACTGGCATTTAGAGCTAATAATAATATAGGTTAAAATTAAGCCTTAATAATTTAATAATAACTTATTACAATAACGCTATCTAATCTTTTGACATATATAGTTTTTAACTTAATAACTGTAATGTTAACACTTTACCACACACTTAAAGTACCGTTAGTCAATATGCCTACGCCCACGAACCCATAAACCTATTTATCTGTTTGTTACCAAAGACCAAACATTCAATGGACCGTTCTTCAAAAAAAACCACAATGGTCGTTTATCCAAAAACTCGTCATTAACTTATCTGAGTTTACGCAATATGTAAACAAACGTGACCAAAGAAATACGATACCAGAATTTACGACGAATCGTAAAAATCTTTGGTCATATCGACAGTCAATCTCATAGAATAATATTAATAAAACAACGACTCAACCACCATGCTGAATTCAATGTAGAATCAACTTTATTTTCTGTAATATTAAGTATTATTTCAATTGTAGTTTTTCGTTTGTTGCGACTATTGTCTATTCGATGTAGATTTAACAAGAATGTGTGAAAGGGGGAAATTGAGGCGGGAGGGGTAACGTATGTAGGCGGGTTACGTTAAGAAAAATCGTGACACACACATCTCTACTATTGGCGAATATGGGATTATATATAGGTAACTATACAATGTATCTGCGAAGGGGATGTGTAGGTAGAATACAATACACAAAGTACATAATATTACTTATAAGGCACTAGAAGTCCTAAGCATATAATTTGTAACATTATTAAAGTATTTATTACGTATATAATAGTAACCTATATAAATACTCCGACATATTTAATACTCTGATTGAAATGCATTCGTAAAGATTTGATATTCATGGATTTTTTTTTTAAGAAATCCTTCTTCTTTTCAGCATATATGCCACCTATTCTTAGTCATAGGCCTTCTTAATGAGGGAAATTAGTCTGCTTATTACACGCTGAGATGATTTGACATAGGGTTTTATTTTAATTTCGCCATCTTTGCCATCTCTATAACTAATCTATTAACTAAACAGGTATATTTTAAACAGGCATACCGTTTATCATTTAGCTGTTAAATCGGTTAAAATCGGTTTTACGAGCACGGTATGGGAAGGCGTAGTGCCAATTACAAACTTACTCCTACATGGATATTAATTTTCTAGAGTTGAACTAAAAGGTGAGGTCGATTATTTTTCCATGGGTATCATAAGAATTGATGAAAATACTCAAAAGCTGTTATCTGCTTACGTTTCATAGTCTTTTTACATAAAAGAAAGAAAACCCAAAATAAAACCTATTACTAACCAATTAGTCCCATCAGCCTCGTTCACTACAATAATTTTACTACCATTATAAAGGCGATTTTTCCGTTTGGTGAAGGAGTAAGAATACAATTCACCACCCCATATCTTACCTATGGGTGATCGTACGAGACGATTAAGGGATATAAAACGCATATAACATCTATTCAAGAAAAAGAAAACTCGAAGCAAAACCCTATACCAACACTTCTGACCAGCATGGTATAGTAGGTCAATTTTCCTCCTATTACGGAGGAGGCTCGAGCCCAACAGTGTGACATATATAGGCTGAGATGATGATGATGATGATAAAGTCGATTCTTACCCAACAGTGAGATATATATATATATATATATATATATATATATATATATATATATATATATATATATATATATATATATATATATAGGTACATGAGCTGAAAAGAAGTATATTTTATATAGAACTGGCAGATTAATAAGCATTTATTATTTTCACTGAACAAACATAAAATTTATCACCATGTCAATTTTTTTTTATAACTAATCTAATTTTCGTAACGACGACGTAAGAGAGCGAGTAGGTATGAAAGAGAGTATTGGTGTAAAGATGCGAAAGGGAATGCTCCGATGGTTCGGACATGTGGAAAGAATACCGGACGAACGTCTGGTTAAGAAGATATACAATACGAAAGTGGAAGGATGTAGGTACCGGGGGAGACCGGGACTAACCTAGTCAAGAGTCTCCGAAACCGGTGAGCGTGTATGAAGAGAATAATTAATGTTGAGGAAGCGAGTGAAGTATACAAGGATAGAGTTCTCTGGGTCTCTGTTCTCTCCGCCTAACCTGCAAAGGACATGACGGGATGGTATGTATGTATGTATGTACGTACTAATCTCACCACACGTTCCCACCATTGTTACTCCTGTTAGCCGTCTACAATGGTCACCATAAATGACACCGAGGTTTGACCCTCAGGCAGTTCCGGGAGATGATTTTCATTGTCTTGGAACCCGCAACAAATTTAATTAGTAAAGTTAAAGCGTAGGAGCTGGAAAAGAGTGATTCCACTTCTTTCTTAGGCAAAGCGAGAGATAGGAAACAATATTGACTAGTCAGCCAATAAGTAAAGGGGTGTACAACTATGATAAGCACGCACAGCAGTACGACACCACGGATACGGGATAACTTATCAGGGCCTATATGTAAGCCTTAAGATTGATTGTAGTAGTAGGTATGGCAGAAACGCCTAAACGCACGGAAATTTTCTCGAGTTGTTATAAGATGCGCATAGTACATATACATATATATATATATATATATATATATATATATATATATATATATATATATATATATATATATATATATATATATATATATATTTATATATATATATATATATACTCCAGATGTGACTTGCAAACAGTATAACATAAGGTCTCGCTCGTTACCAAATCAATATGGCTAATTATTGCATAAGATAATTAAATACAAGGAGTCTTTTCCAAATATCCTCTGCTTCAGCCGCATATGTGTATAATATACTTATTCCCACCCAACGAAATCATTTCGCGAAAGTCTTATTCCTATGTGTACTTTAAGCCCGTGTATGATCGATAAATAATATTGCAATATAGATAGTGGCTATAAAGTTTCTTGCAAATTAAATGCCAAGTTTCTACATCGTTTACTCCATTCTAGATGTTTTATATTATATTATTCAAAATAAAAAAATAAACAACATTGAATACTTTTATCCGTCTAGAGATATTAAAAACCTTTTAGTGAATATCGAAATCATTTCATTTTCAATACATCTCATATTTTTCATACTACGCGGATGTCATATCACAGTAAATCATAATTTGTAAATTTTGCTAAGAGAGTTTCAATCTTATGTTGCTAGTTTTAAAGAAGTATTTTGTACGTTGAATAGAACAATCCCTCCTTTGCGATTCCATACGATTTCACCCAGTAATGATTTGGCTCGTAATGAGGGAGACGCGCGAGTAATATTCTGAAGTAGACGCTAAGATTCAGTTAATATGGACTAGAAGGTGATTAAAATTTTTAAAGTTATTTCAGAATTTAAGTTTCTAATATTTTTTTTTAATTTACTTTCTGTGTGGTGAGAGAGTAAAAATACTATTCACCACCCCATATCTTACCCATGCGAGAGAAGGAAAACTCGAAACAAAACCCTATACCAACACGTCTGAGCAGCGCGGTATAGTAGGTTAAATACCCTCCCATTACGGAGGGAATGCCGAGCCCAACAGGGGGACATTTATGGGCTGTGATGATGATTATGAATAATTTTCTTTTAAACGATATATTAGGAAACTAAAATAATAGTTTTAAAAGTGCTGTATTTTATGCTGCCACAGACTTTTTTATCTACTTGAACTTTAGGAAAGATCTATATGAAAGAAGTTAATCTCAAAATAAAACCCTGTACCAACCCAACTACCCAACGTGGTATATATAGTAATTTCTCTCCTATTATAGGAGAGTTTCAAATTCGGCAGTAAGATATGCATGAGCTGAAACGAGTGAATGACCCTGTTTAATTAAAAAAAATTGTTACTGTTACTTTTATTATGATACACAAATTAAATCTAAGTTACTAAAATGTATATTAGTTCCTATATTCTATTCTATCATCAAATAATATTTACATACATACATATTCTACAGAAAAGCTGACTTTCAGACTCTGTATGAGTCGGTTGGGTCGATATTATGGTCTACAGTATTGAATAGTACTAACGTTAATAACGCGCTTGATGTTTTTTATTCTCATCTTAAAACAACCTTAAACGCTAATGTACCTCCGAAAAGGCAATCTACTCGTATTACAAAGTATGTATATCCCATATGGTATACCTCTGAAATTATAGAAAAGATTAAAAATAAGCATTTTCATTTGAAAAAATTTAGAAAATTTCAATTAATTTTTAATAAAGAAATGTTCAAATTTTACAGACAACGAACTAAGGAAATGATAAAGATAGCACATGCCAACTATATAAATAGCGCTGAGGCGGGTATACGGAAAGATCCGAGGTCCTTTTGGAACTTTGTCAGGAACCAACGTTCGTCGCGAAATTCCTGTTCCGATTACCAATTAGATGGCAATATAATCTCCGGATTGGATGCTGCGAATGGTTTTGCAACATACTTTAAATCTATGTTTATAGCAAATTCGCCCACATTATCAATGAATATCCCACAAAACGAAGAACGTAATAGTAATTTGTGTTCTTCGCGTATTAGCATCGAGCTTATTAGTAAATCGGAATTGTTACAGGCTGTCAAACGCTTGAAAGCTCAATCTTCGATTGGGCCCGATGGTATACCTGCTTATATCATAAAGGATTGTATTGGAGTATTAATAGATCCACTATTATACATTTTGAACTTAGCAGTAAAAACAGCCACCTATCCTACGTTATGGAAGATTTCACGTGTTACACCGGTACACAAGAACGGGTTAAGGTTTGAAATCATAAACTATAGGCCAATTGCTATTCTTTCCACATTGGCTAAGGTATTTGAATATATTTTAAACAGCCACATTACCAAACAGGTTAAACAGCAACTCAGCGAGTGTCAGCATGGGTTTATAACTGGCAAATCGACTGCCACCAATTTAATAAATTTTGTTGACTATTGTGTAACCGAGATGGATCATAATAGGCAAGTTGACGCGGCATACTTTGATTTTAAAAAAGCGTTTGATCGCGTTCACAATGACGTGCTTTTACAAAAATTTGCTGATTTTGGTTTTACTCCTAACCTTTTAAAATTATTCGCTAGTTATTTTACTAGTCGAATACAATATGTACAGCTAGGTAAATACCAATCGGAACCATATTTTACTATTTCTGGTGTGAGTCAGGGCAGTGTCTTGGGCCCAACTCAGTTTTTAATTATGATTAACGACCTGCCCAATGTCATCTCTTCGGCACAATGCCTCATATTTGCGGATGACCTGAAGGTGTTTTTAGGCATAAAATGCATGGAAGACTGTGAAGCGCTCCAGCGTGACATCAATAGTGTTATTGCCTGGGGTGCGCGCAATCGCTTAGAGTTTAATACATCCAAATGTAAAACCATAACATTTACTCGATCGCGCGCTCCATACACGTACATTTACAACATATCTGGTGTACCGTTGGAGCGGGTCACACAAATCCGTGACCTAGGCGTTACACTTGACACGTGTCTAACATTTAATACGCACATCACAACCATTTGCACACAAAGTTTTAAATCACTTGGCTTTGTGATGAGACAGTCTACTCAGTTTCAGAATCGGAGTACTATTATTGCGCTATACTTTTCCTTTGTTCGCAGTACTTTGGAGTATAACTCCATAATCTGGGACCCACACGAGGTCAAGTATAGCGTGATGATAGAACGTGTACAACGTAAATTTTGTAGATTTTTGTACAAAAAGCTTTATGGTTATTACCCTTACTTATATCCGTCTCTTTTTGTATCCGGAATGATAGGTCTTGATACTCTTGCGTTACGACGCAAGTGTGCCCTATTGATACATTATTATTTATTATTTAACAATAAAATCGATAATCCGAATGTATTATCGCACTGTTCCCTATCAGCACCGTACCTATACACACGACTTCGCTCGCGCCATCTGCTCGCTGAACCACAGGTGCGTACATATACCGCACAATACGCACCTACCAGCCAGGCCGTTGCACTGCTTAACTCACTGATCGCTCACTATCCAGAAGTTGATATATTCTTCACTAAATTTGATTTATTTTTAAAATATTGTTTATACTTTTTATCTTATAATTATACACTTAAATTATAGAATTGTAATGGCTCACTACACGTATTGGGAAACTGTAAGTGTAGTGAGCAGTTGAATAAAATAAATAAATAAATAAATATTATCACGCCATTAAATCACAGCAAATAATATTTATTTCACAGAAAAGATTAGGAGGATGATATTGTGTTGGTATGGACATTTAATGATGAGAGATGAAAGCGAGTGACAAGCAGGATTAATAATATGAGCGCGGATAAGCGTAATAATCGTAAAAGACTCAAGAGGAGATTGATGGATTATGTGAATGCAGATATAGATATGAAAGACATGAGCACAAATATGACAGCTGACAGGAGTCCATGGGAGACAAGGACATATTATGCATAACCACTTAACGTTGAATGAGGGCAAGCTAATGATATTCATCATATTACATGTTTTTATATAGTGTTAAAAATTGAAATACCTAAGCCAAAATGGTTAATAACTCAAATAGAAGTAAAGAAATAAGAATATCTTAAAGTAAAATGTTTATTAAAAAAATCACAATAGTAAAATGTTTATTAAAAAAATCACAATAATAACATACATACATACATAGCTTCACAGCTGTTTCCCAGAGGGGTAGGCAGAGACTACGGATTGCCACAAACCACGATCCTGGCATACTTCCATCGCTTCATTCACACTCATAATAGTCTTCATGCATATTCTACGATTACGCATACTCTTAATATGACCTCTCATCAATACATCGCTAATATGATCCAGAAAATTATGGCGAGGTCTTCCCCTTATATTCGTCCCATTCACGCTTGCTTTATATATTTTCTTCGTCAACCTCTCCTCACTCATTCTTTCTAAGTGTCCAAACCACCTCAGCATACTCTTTTTGATCTTTGTCACTACTTCTTCATTCACACCACAGCGCTCTCTTATTACACTATTCCTAATTCTATCTTTCAGGCTCACATCACACATACTACGAAGAGCTCTCATCTCCACAGCATTTATTCTACTTTCATGTCTTCTCTGCCAAATCCAACTTTCACTACCATACATGAGGGTAGGTACTAATAGTCCCTTATGCACAGCTAGACGTGCCTTTTTGGACACATTTCTGCTTCTCATGAAGGTGTATAATATAGTACAACAATAACGAATACATATATCATCATCATCTTGCTCTTATCCTAATTACTTGGGGTCAACGCAATATGTGATCTCCTTCCATACAATCCTACTACACGTCACCTCTATCATCACTCCTCTGTCTATCCATGTCATGCCTCATACAGTTCATCCATCATTTCTTTAGTCTTCCTTATCCCCTAAAGCCTATTTATACTTTCTTTTTTTTTTGTTCTTCCTTAACACCTAAAGCCTTTAATATTCATGCTTAAAACCTTCCTCACAACATTATTTTCATCCTACCTCATCACGTGTCCATACCATGTCAGTCGTTCACGCCATAACTTTGGCGTCACCAGAGCAACTTTCAAGATGCCTCTAATAATATATGTAACAAATATATATTTTATATATATCCAAAATTAAAATCCATCTAAATCAGATTATAGATATAATATTTTCAATATTATTTTAATTACGTGATTTCTTCATTTCTTATCCAAGTTTAAGTAATCCATGGAGGAAAACATTCGTCCTTCCAGAGTTTATTATTGCTGTTATTGCTTCCATACGTCAAACAGACTTCTTTGCCCCAGTTTAAATATATATACTTATATTAATTTATAAACAAATCTAATAAAAATCTTTGATAAACAAGACTTTATATACTTTCTATCCATCATCTACACATCAATGCTGTTGAAATAAGCATAATATAACCATTCAAAGGCTCCTTGCTATAAAAACTTGATTACGAGCGAAAAATGAATGTCACACTTGGGACTCGAACCCACGCCATTCCAATTTCGGATTTCCAATAGGTATGGGTTCGAGTCACACACAAATCCGTCCCAATTTCGGATTTCCAATAAGTGCCATTTTTTCTTTGTCTTCAGGTAAACCTTATTAGAGCTTGCTATCATGAACCTGTATATTAATCAAATTACTGAAATTTAGCATTTAATATGCTTGATTATTTATAAAACCCGATTACGAGTGAAAAATACTGTATATTGATACTAAACATTCGCACAAATCGAATTCTAGAAGATGAATATGTTTATGGGTTATGGAGTTTAATTAATAGTAATTTCAAGTAATAAATGTATCTAATAATATTCGAAAGGCGACCTTATTATTATTAAACTTAAGAAAGTCTGAAAATATTAATAGCAACTAAATTTGCTTTGTGTGGAAAGAATTTTTTTTATTGCTCTTCGTGGCAAATGAGCAAGCAGTACACCTGATGGTAAGTGTTACTGCCGCTCATGTACCTTTAAAATACCCAAACCCAAATATATATAAAATTACTAAATCCACCCAGAAAATTAGGCTTCCGGCACTAATGCTCACCGAACGAAGCACTATAGCACATTACCATTGCTCAGGCGTCGGTTTTTTGCAAGAGTGTGGTACTATTCTGGACGGCCCGCGGCTTTAGTCAGCAAATTGTCAACAGCGTGGTCCTACCAAGTATGATTACTCTCTGTGAATCATCATCATTCTCCTACTCTTATCCCAATTAATTGGGGTCGATACAATAAGTACTCTTTTTTCATAGTACTTATTGTAATAGTTATTGGCAATAGTTTTATGACCGATCGCCTGCCAGATGTTAACCCTCCTTGAGAATGTAATTGTTGACCAAACGGCATCAGATGGAATTGGCTCAGGTCGTTATAACGCTCTTAGTTATCTTTTATGACAACCACGAGCAAAGTAAGAGTTGGTAGTATTCGTAGCCGCTACCACACAGCTAGCACTCTGTGATAAACACTTACTAATAATAAAGAGAACGATACGAGCTACTTTCAGATAAAGTAATCTTTTGAAAATATGTTTTATAGATACAGACTGGCAACATTGTCATAGATTTTATTATCCATAAGTATAATATATTCTACTTACCATAATGTAACCTATAAACACTCTAGAAACTATTTATTATCTTCATAATAATCTGTGAGGCTAATATATTTTATCTATTAACTAGAGTCACCTCTAATAAAATCCTTGCTAAGTAATATCTGTGGATAATAAAATATTGTTGATATATCAGTAAAAATGCGGTTGAAATGCGATCTCTACGGAAAATCTGTGGAGTTAGGCTGACCGACCGCATTCGCCATGACGATGTAAGAGAGTGAGTAGGTATGAAAGAGAATATTGGTGTAAAGATGCGAAAGGGCATGTTCCGATGGGTCGGCCACGTGGAACAAAATGCCGAACGAACGTTTGGTTAAGAAGATATACAATATACGAAAGTGGAAGGATGTGGGTATGATGTAGACCGAGACTCACCTACCTAGACCAGATTGGTCACGTACTGAAGGAAGGTGGAGTCAAGAGTCTCCGAAACCGGCGAGCGTGTATGAAGAGAATTATGAATGTTGAGGAAACGAGTGAGGGATGCAAGGATAGAGTTCTCTGGCACTCTGTTCTCTCTGCCTACCCTGCAAGGGATATGGCGTGATGATATGTATGTATGTATGTATCAGTAAAATTTCAACATATTACAGTTTTTTTTATTGCTTTTGGTGGCAAACGAGCAAGCAGCACACCTGATGGTAAGTGTCACTGCTGCCTATGGACCTTTGCAATACCAAGGGTATAGCTAAGCCGCTGCCTACCAATATAAACCCGAAACCCACCCAGTTGAGCTTCCGGCTCTCTCGCTCACCGAACGAAGCGCAACAGCACATTGCCATTACTCAGACGTCGATCTTCTGCGAGAGTGTGGTACTACCCCGGACAGACCGGCCCGCGGCTGTAGACAGAAAATTGTCAACAGCGTGGTCCTACCACTACTAATCGTCACCATCTTTATAAAATAACTTAAGAAGGAAAACAACAGCATTTATATATATTATTATATATTTATATGTGCCACTGCTGAGCTCGAGCCTACTCCATAATGGGAGGGAAATTAATCTACTATATTATGCTGATCAGACGTTTTGGTATAGATAGACTTTTATTTCGAGCTTCTCTTGCATAGATGTTTTATATCCCTTAGTCGTCTCTTATGATCACCTACGTGTAAGCAGAATTATATTCTTAATCCGTCACCACACGGAAAATTTCTATATTAGCGATTTACAATTACATAAATATTTAAAATAAAACTATTTTGTGTTTCTATTTGATTTTTAATTTTGCAGCGTTCTGAACAATTTTCAGCGAGCACGATCATGGAAGGAGTGAGTACTACAAAAATAGCAAAATTCATATTCATTTTGAGAATGTTTTGATAAAGCTACTTTTATTACAAATTACTTCTATTCTAAAAGCAAAAATAATAAAGGAATACTTGAAATAAAACCCTGTACCATCAAGTGACTATTTCCTTCTCACGATGGAGACATATGTGACCTTTATTTTTTCCTGCGGGCTATGCTCTGGTCACACTCCGCCAAATCCGTTCGGGGCGACAAAAGAGGCGGCGCGCGACCCCTTAGCGCTCCGCAATGCGCCTCTCTTCGCCGAGCGAGCGGGCCACCAGGACCCGATCTTTGTCTTCGGTGGCCCGCCCGGAGAGACAAAAAAACAAGCAATACAAATTTAAAAATTGCCTACTCAGATGGTATCTATTTAACGACTTTGAGCGTCATAGGTTCAATTCTCGGGCAGATAAGGCTTCACATTAGCTAGAAGAATTGACATAGAATTCTTAGATTTATTCAACTCTCACGATCCCATAGGAAAGAAAGGACACATATCTATTATTTTAACTCCATCGTTACAAAAGCCTACAGTTACCATAATGCTTCCGCATAAACAGGAAAAGTGGATGAACAACTTTAATAACCAGTAGAATCACACATCTCATTAACGTTGACAACAAGCGCATTGCTTAAAAATCTTCAAGGATTGTCACAAAGGCGGTTACATTTTTCATAAAATACTTGTCAAAATGCCTCCCACACGATGTCTCCGGCCCGCGGCCATGACGTAACGAGGGCTCGTGTATGGAGAGTCTTAACACGAAAGCCACTCGACATAGCACGATATCTCTTTCTCCCCCAATGTGCCAAAAAGAGACAAGAAAACACTACTCTTCGTCATATTTTTCCCTTTACCTCCCTATACCCTCGCGTTCTGAAGCGTTCTTTTACATAAAAGAGGTTCTTGAGAAAATAATAACGGGAATGTTCAAAGGGCACCCAAGTTTCGCTATTTGGCCGCTTTGATTTTTGACTTGGCAAAGAATTTTTGTAGCCACAAAGGATATTTCGATATTAAGCAAGGATTTAATTTCTACAATAATGCAGCACACAGCTTTTGTGAAATTTTACGCTTATTTAATTTGTAATCGCGAATGGAAAATGATTTTGAATGCATATAAAAATAATAATTAATATCAATATTATAAAGTTAACACATAAGAGATGGAAAACTCGAAACAAAACCCTATACCAACACGTCTGACCAGCGCAGTATAGTAGGTTAATTTCCCTCCCTTTACGAAGGTGGTCGGAGCCCAACAGTGGGACATATATGGGCTGTGATGAAAATGATGAAACTTAACGCGTTACACATCATACTACGGTGTGATACTGGAAATCAAATTCACCCATTAGCTTCTCGAAGTTCTGTATTGGACATGGTTTTCTCGCGACGTCCGATAATGTCATAACAACGTGGTTATCGCAGTTGGTGTTAAAGTTTCCCAGTAGAGAGTTGCTACTCATTCTGGTGTATTCTTAGCCGTTTTTTACAACTTCCAAGGGTGATCAGAGATACATTATATTTTTTATCCATAACTATACGGGGAATATAGATTAGAATATAAGATATAGATTTTAAGTAATATAAGTAATTAAAATTCTTATTTACAAATTATAAGATTTTAGTCAAGCCAGCGCCGAAATCACCTCTTTTCAGTTTAGACAAGAATAATTGCATGTCCAGACGTTCAATTATTCTCTTCATCATATCGCAATACCCAATTCTCATGAATTTTTGTCAGCAGATTCTTATTTACTTACTTATATGGGCTATTATAAAAAAAATCGTTTTAAAAAATTATTAAAAAGCAACTATTATTTGAACATATATTATTTCAACAAATTTTTCATTGGATTCAAGGGGTCAGTGGTTTAGGGGGTGTTAAATAATTTAATAAAAAACGCAATTCATGGAGGTCAAGAACTCTTAGAGCTACTAATATAATGACGTCTAATGTTAACGCGAGTATTACACATTTGAAATAAAACTACATTTACGGATTCTATCGCGTTTGTATTTGATTTATAATTTCCCGACGTTTCGAACACTTTACAGTGATCATGGTCACGGGAGGACTGAGGTGTCTTACGTCCAATATGTCATTGTTATTACAGAAATTTATTTATATCTACCCTATAAGATATTAAATTTTGACCCACATTTTTATACAAAATTTTTTTTTTTTTTTTTTGGTTCTGTTCGTCCATTCGGACAGGCAAAGGGATCAAAGCCCATACAGCCATGTCTTATTTAATTATTTTTCATATATTGTTCATCATTTCTTCATATTATGTAGCCTTAATAGTCATTGTCTGTCAGTAAGTCAAGTCGTTACCATTAATCGGGCGCTGATAACCTAATCAATGATTTTCTTTGGGAATTTTGGGCAAATATGAAAATACACGTAAACCACTATTATACCATATTCACTACACTTCAGCACTTTAACTGTACCATATTGCATAAAATACCAGCAAAATTATTCAATATAACACCACAAAACACTAAAGAAATGAATATAATACAAGAGCGTGACATGACATTTCCACATTCGCGCCAAAAACTCCTACAAAAATTAATACAAATACATTGCCATTACAAAAAGAGAATGATTCTATATATAAAATTTATGTTGTTCATGATTTGTTATTATTAAGGTATTTAATTTATGATAATTATTATTGTGGTAATTTTACAATTTTTACAAAACTAACAAAAACTATTCAGCTACTACCGGCTACTAATATAAATATTTCTTTATCAACCCATAACTAATAAAATTTACAGAAACTTAATATTATATTTTGAAAATATCTTTAGAGAAACTTCACAAGTATACTGTCAGCCTTAATATGCAGTTGTAAACCCATTTCATGTCGAAGTAAGTTTAACATAAACTTAAAGCTCTTGTTATAGATACGTTTTAGTACTAATACTGCAATAATTATGTTTATAGCTTAGAAAGGATGAAGTGTTTCTAGAAAGGTCATCTTCATAGTCTACATTTTATTCAGCATTATTAAACATAATGAAACTAAATCTATTTTTTTTATTTCATTTATAATATACTAGCTTCTGCCTAAGACTTCGCCCGCGTAAAAGGTTACTTTCCTAAAGTTTGTCTCTATTTTTATTTTTCCCCTTAAGGGTAAATTTTTACAAAATTTTAATGGAATATTTATTTACATCTAATCAATAGCTTAAAAATAAGTTTCAAGCTTCTGTCTTTAAAAATGACGATACTTATAACTTTTCATCCCCCTTTACAACTCTTTTTTGCCATAAAAAGTAGCCTATGTCCTTTATCGGGCTCTAGACTATCTGTGTACCAAATTTCATTTAGATCGGTTCAGTAGTTTTGGCGTGAAAGAGCGACAGACAGGCAGACAGAGTTACTTTCGCATTTATAATATTAGTAAGGATTAACCAGCGAGAGAGGGATAAAGTAAAAATACATATTTTTATTATTTTCTAAAGTTTTTGAAGTGAATACTTCTTTTGGCGCAACGTACACAGATTTTTCGTAGGCTGTAAGTGAAAGGTTCGATCGGGTGAACTCGGGACCGCCGAGTGTACCCGAGCGAGAAAGATACAGTCAGATGCTCGTCACTGCTGTGTTTACTATATTCGATTTATATGTAAAAATTATTATTATTAATTATTATCAATTATTCAATAGTTTATAATAGTTATTTTTTGACGGCTGGTTATGGTATGGTCACACCCATACATAATCCCTGGGGCACGTTTTTATATTTTTGTATTTGATTTATTTTTCATATCTATAAGTTTTCACTTCTGTCGGCAGTCGTCATGACTGCTTTGTGGCTTTTTTGTGTATCTTCTCTTGTAATGTTAATTACTTACGTACTTTAATCGACTATGACATCACCCGTGTTCGAGAATCAGATGGTAGCATATTGTATAGTTAATCCGTCAGACCAGGGATTCCTTTACCAAGGCCACCGAAGACAAAGATCGGGTACCGGTGCCCGCTCGCACGGCGAAGAGAGGTACTTGCAGGGTGGGTCCATGGGGTTACCGAAGTTAAAATCGAGTACCGGTGGTCCGCTCGCACGGCGAAGAGAGAAGGTTTTACGGTGGGTTTATGGGGTCACGCGCCGCCTTTCCGTCACCCCGGACCGATTCAGCGGGGCGAGACGCACCCATAGCCCACCAATAAAAAAAAAAAAAAAAAAAAAAAAAGGGTGGGTCCATGGGGTTGCGCGCCGCTTCTTCTATTGCCCCGGACCAATTTGTCAGGGCGCGACCACATCCATGGTCCACCTTGCGGAAAAAAAAAGGGATTCCTTTAACAAAATATTTATTGGCAAGTAAGCTACTTTCATTAAGGTATCGATTTTGATTTTTTTTTTTGGGTTGGGCTACGGTCGGCGCACTCTTCGCACCACTCCGTCCAAAGCGACAGAGGAGCGTAAGCACGCACACCCGTAACCCACCCGTGACACCTCACCTTCGTCATTGGACCGACCACCGGAGCAGCGTGAGCTTAAAGTCAGTGGCTGGCCGTTAAGGTATGAAGAATTGTCAATTTAATCAGCATTATTATTGATATAATTACTTTTTTACTAAAATTTTGCTATATTTTCAGCTTCGCGTCAGTAAGTAATACCGGTAAGCATTCTGTACGATGATATTAAAACTTTCATATGCAGTAACACCGACGTAACTCTCACAATTTGGCGACGGTGAAAACATTACAACGCGATTTTTTCTTTGGACGAGAGATTTTATGACGACAAATGACAAAAATACTCAATGTTTCATTGTGAAACTTGGAAACGGTGCGAGCATTTTGTGCGCCCTCTGCCTCCCTATACATGTGTACAGAAGGGCGAAGTTATTTGCCTTGCTTCTCTTCCGTCCATTTGCCCCTCCGTCCCCCCACAGCTTCCGGTTGCTTCATGCCGCCTACCACCCGTCGCATCCAACTTCCAAGTGACAAACAAATACCTACTCTAACACCTCTGTGAAAGAATTCCATTCGTAAGACTACGTATTCACTATTTTTCTTTTATATTCAAAAGCAATGTGATATATATAACCAAGAAAATTGCAACTTTGACTTGTTAAAGATACGTCTGAATTTTGAGTGTTAAAAGTTTGGCGTTTACTATTATTTGAAAAATGCGAATAGATATGGGGGTTGCGGAACGACGACGACCGTACGAAAAACATATTTTTCAGATAACGACAATGAGAAAGGAAAATATTCAGATGAAAATTCTCCGATACGGCGCGTCTGGTGCGGCCGCGTGGAAGATATTAAGGGGCGGGCGTGTACTACTTAACGATATTTTTCGACATGCTTTACTTTTATTGCTAGCTCACGGCTCCGATATCGGATACGGTTTGTCGTATATCAAAAAAGAAACTCGATTTGGACGTACATAAAAAAATATATTACGTACTTAGTAGAACGAACTGAAATCAACGAAGATAGCGCTCGGTTTTCACATCAACAGATCCTTTGAATCATTTGGAATCGGACCGTTTTGATGAAAACAAAAAGAAAAGTCTTTGAAGAATTACAGGAGTAATAATATTCACGAAATTATTATCCCAACGATGTCCTACTGAGATATTAAGTAACATGATATTAACATCCCCGGGGGGTGAAAGAGATGGTTTTACGTATTATACGGTTAATTAGAAAGGGACAGAAGTTGAGGGGGCAATCTTGTCTAGAGGACGTTGGCCTCCAGGGCGCGCGACCGTTGATTCTAACTCCTTTTTAATTCTTTTTTATTAATTATACCGCGACCACGCAGTCATGAGCTTATTCAAAACTTTATGAATGATATACTGACTTTACAATTTGCAAATAAACGTGTAGATTAATTTTCAATTCTATTACACTTATGTAAATAATTACATTTGATATTAATTGTAATAAATAATGTTAAACAGTTGTATTTCCGAAAATACTCACGCGTTGGAGTCGATTATGTCGACCCGGGTTTCGAGCATGTCCGATGCTCATCATCAGGGCGAGTGCGCAGCTGCGTCTGCGAGCCCCCGACGCGCATCGGACCTGCTCGAAACCCGGGTCGACATAATCGAGTCTAACACGTGAGTATTTTCGGAAATACAACTGTTTAATGTGTCAAACTCACGATAATTTTAATACTAAAATAAATAATGTAATGATTTCTGATATCTAGGAACTAAATTTATTCTCTGATATTTATTATCTCATCATCACCATCATCTTAGTTCATATGCATCTCAATAACGAGTTCAACTGCTTTCACAATAGCAGTGTAATTGACTTACTAAACCTCTCTGGTTAGACGGGTTAGTGTAATTTCAATTTTGAAATATTTTTGTCTTACATAGATATATGCATCTAATATCGCCTATATACAATAGCCATAGGTAAAATAACACATGGGTAAGATGAGCTGGTGAATTATATATATTATAGCGTCACCGCACGGATATTTATTATCTAAATTAAAGAAAACAATAGATTTACAGCATTTTAATTTAATTTCCTTCATCCGAAATTTCGAATACTTTCAACTATGGTCATGGAAGAACTCAAGTATTTATAATTCAACACATCATCGTTTTTATAAATGTTTTAACTCGCCACAACAGTTTTAGTTATTGGTTAGATATCATCATTATCCTACTCTTATCCCAATTACTTGGGGTCAATACAATATGTACTCTTCTTTCATATTATAAAAGTTATTGGCAATAGTTTTATGACCGGCCGCCTGCCATCAGATGGTGTTGGCCGATGTCGTTATAAGGCTCTTAGTCGTCTTTTACGACATCCACGAGCAAAGTAAGGGTTAGTAGTATTCGTAACCGCTATCACACAGCAGTCATTGGTTAGATATATTTAGACCTATATTTATATTATTAATTATCAGTAGATAAAAGTTACTATTTACTAATCAGTAGATTTATCTATTACAACGTCTAATAACAATGTTTAATACTTTTATTTTATCAACATCGTTGTGTTCTTATGCCAATCGCTTCAGATCAACACAATAAGTAAAGAGTACATTCTGTTGTACATATTCCAAAAGTTTTGATAATATTTTTCTGACCAGCCGCCTGCATTACAGCAACTCTTCTTGAGAATTGTAATTGTTGACCAGATGGCATCAGATGATGTTGTTCTAGACCAATTTAAATCTATTAGTCGTCTTTTACGACAGCCACGGGCGACTTAAAGGTTAATAGTATTCGCAGCCACCACATGAAATAGTAATAGATTATTATTTAATTCTTAAATTAATAAAATTTTATAATACCTATAATTTTTGTCATCGTGTGTAGATTAAGAATATTGTATTGTCACTACTTTTTTCTCTTTTGTGGGGATCAACAAAAGATTGATAAAAATGTGATCTAAATGGTTAACAGCAGTCTCCTATGATATTTATAACAGTAACTGCAATTACTAATACGCTTACTAATTGTGGTGAGTATGAATTGTAAGGACAACAAAGGTGTTGGAAAGGCTTTTAGCCAATAACAGACGTCAACAGAAGGATGAGTAAATTATATGATTTTATAATCGAGTAAGTGAACGAAGGCTTATTGCATACCAATCACAAACAAAATTAATGTATATATCATAAACAAACTCAAAAACACTTCAAGTATCAACTCCTCAAAGTCGTGCAACAAATCTTAAACACCCCAGTTTCCTCTCATTAAAGATTTTTTTCTCAGCGTCGGCTTACACCGCTTAATGGGTGTTCGGCTCCTTCAGTAAACTTGGCAATGAACAGTGGGGGACGCCTCCCAATTTAGGTCAGTCTTTGACTTAATTTTTTTTACCAAGGTCGTTGATAATCAATAGGGCAATGGCCCAAATTTACGCCTGCTGTAATTAGATTTCAACATCGATTTTAGGGTAGGTCGGGGAGAATCAATGGTTATGATTCGTTACGCAATTAAGTGGGGGAATCAGATGGTATTTTGTTATAGGTTTTGATGGATTACACATTGTTTTGAACGCAGTGATTAATTACTATTAAATTTGAATATTATGTTACTTTAAAATTCATTGACCGGTTTTAATATGATATATTCAAAATGCTCCCATGAATGTCATAAAAATTAGCTCAGCATCATTCTTTTGGGAAATTTATAGCATCAATGATTACTAAACAGCCTGCTAAGTGTGTGATTTTAGCATAATGCTGCTCGTAAAGAAGCTAATTTAAATGTATTATAAGAATTATCCTATGTAGGAATTGAACTGCAATACTCTGCACGATGACTACTATTTAGACACATCATAGATAATGATTCACACACATCTTTGTATTATTAAATAATGGATACATTTTCAGTAAATATTGGGTATTATAAAATTACAGTTTTATTACCTTTATGCTTTGCTTTCTACTTATATTTATTGGACAATAGTTGCCTACAGAGCAGACAATATGAACACTATGGTCAGATGGCATAGAATTTTGTTTCTTAAATGATTTCTCCTTTCCAAATATAACTAAATACGTTAAGAAGACAATATAATAATTTGCAATACATAGTAATACATTATCAATCCGAATCATTGTTGGTAATTTTCTAGCGAAATGTTTTTCAGCCAAACATTATTATTATTTTTTTTAATTAATTTTATTTACGTTTAGTAACATACCTTTTAATATATGCGTGAATTTCTCTTTGTGCAGTCTATAGGATATTATTATTCGAAGGAACATCAGTCCTGTGATTATGAACACTGAAAAGTTTTCGAACCTAAAAATCAAATGGAAACCATAATAAAATCCGTAAAAAATAGTTTTATTTCATATTCACAATACTATCTGAAAGTTATGGCAAACGTACAAAATAATACAGACTTAAAATCTGGCAATAAAAAGATTCAATCCGGCGTGGAGCGCGTCAGAATACTGATCAGGTGTAGTCGAACGTGACAGTGGAACAAAGGAAGGTTTGAATTTTAAAAAGTCAATCTACCCTCTGCTCTCGAGAAAATAATATGTTAAATACGGCCAAGAATCTGATTCATCGCATCTGGATTTCTATAAAGATATCTTTCTAGTCTATACCTACTAATAATATAAAGCTACAGAGTTGATTAAGTGCAAATCTGATGTGGAGAAAATTCAATTTGAAAATTTTTTTTTAGTATTGATTAGCCCATTTATCGAAAGTAAAAATATCACGCTACAATCAATAGAAGCTAAGCATTAATAAATTTAAAAAAAGGTGAAAATTATTTATTTTGTGAGTTTCGGTTAGTTGTCCCACGCCTTATGAACTACTCATTCTAACCTTGTCTCTTTCATTTTTATTACGTAAACGAAGTTGCGTGATTTAATAAAACCTTTAATTGCACTCAATTAAAGAAAAGGATACACTGTGAATGGTACCTATACCTCTGGGAATTTTGGTGGAAAACGAAAAACGTTGTAAAGCACTTTTATATCATATTCACTACATCCCAGGCGATCAGTAGCATCACAGCACACAAAATGCCATCAAAATTATCTAATATAATACGGTAAAATACTTCGATATCGAATATATATAAAGCTAACTCATGACGTTTTCAAATTCTCGTAAAAAGTCCAACTCAGCTATTTATGTACTAAATGGCACTCGCGACGTCTAAACATTATTTATCCAAATTAGTTGAGTCGTTGAGTTTTTACAGGGGATATAAAAAAGACATGCACACATTCAGATCAAACACATAATCCTTCTGAGCTTCGTAGTAGGTTAAATTAACACTCACATAATATTTTTGACTATAGGCGCTTATACCGTTTCATCATTATAATAAACTAATAACTACCCACAATGTCTTAATGAAAGAACATAAAAAAAATATAAAACTTTAATATTATCATACAAAATCTCACATAAAATCATATACCATCATTAAACTATAGAAAATAGTACAAATATAACGAACAAAAGTCGTTGTAGATTTCAAGTACTGCCCACACTAAAATCTATGGAACACAATAGTACTTAACATCTTCGCTTATCCACTCGTCAACGATGCATGTATGGCCAGCAAAAAAAAAGAGGCACTTGTGTAATGAAAGACGGAAAGCCTACTTACAATATTTGCTAAGTGGCGGAATGCGGTAGTCGCAAATACATATTGTATGAACGGTCAATACACTCACGCTTAAGCTTAAACCGTTCTTTTTATGTTATATGTTGTAGAGTCAGCAAAATAAATTACACAAATATAATATATTCAAAATAATCAGTGTGGTGACGCAGTAAGAATACAATTCTCCATCCCCTATCTTATAAGAGACGACTAGAGATAAATAACGCATAAAATATTTATGCGAGAGAAGGAAATCTCGAAACAAAACCCTATACCAACACGTCTAACCCACATCTCACATGTATTATCATAATGTCTCATGTATTATCTTATTGTAGTCACTGCCATGATGGCATGCCGCGTATTCACTGCTGTGTCACGTGTCTTTGTGATCATGCAAGATACTTATATATTTTACTTATACATATATTTTTGTTGATGTATTTGAACATGGTATATTTTATGTTTATTTTATAGTATTGTTCTTATGTTTTCTCTGATTTAATTATATTAAAATTTTAGTGTTGTTTTACTCTATAAAACTTTAGAGTTGGTTGGCGTCCGTAACGTTATCAAAGCGTTTCCACGGAAAATCAGTGCAGACGTTTTTAACCTGCAACATGCTGAGATGGAGGCGTTTTGTGATGGGCAGCTTCTCATTTACATTGTTATTTTTTTATATCCATTTTTGTACATCCGTTGAAATAAACAGATTTCTTTTTTCTTTCTTTCTAGCCAGCATGATATAGTAAGTCAATTTTCCTCACATTTTAAAGGAGTGGGACATATATGAGCTGAGATGATGATGGGTATGTTGAAAATATTACAATTAGTGATACATATGAACAGTTGACGTATTTATAAACCTACGTTGATGATTGCGTTTTAATAAGATTACGTCAGCAAAAGTCGTGACAAGGTTACGTCAATAAATAAGATTATAAAAGATTACGTCACTAATTGAGTTTTTACAGTAAATCATAGTTGAGAGGTTGATCGCAATTTTATTACTGCGGTCATCAATAAATCTAACAAAAGTCCCTATTGTTACACTATCAGCCTTAGCAAAAGCTTATATCTAGCGATGGCGTCTATAGGCTGATGGAATATTTCATAAACTGGCCAAAAGAGTAACAAATAAGCAATATAAAATTGCTTATTTGTTTAAATTTTTTTATTGACGGAACAAAACACTTATATGTCACAATACCTTTCTTTCTCACGGTCGTCACGCTAGTCTATTATATAACGTATACAGAAAAGAGATCATAGGGTAATGAAAGAGCTAGGCCTAACATCGTAATGAAAGAGCTAGGCCTAACATCGTAATAACATTCAACCAGCACAAACAAAAAACCCGGAGTTACCAACTACTAAACAGAATAATGAGCAAAGAGTAAACCACAACAAGCTTTTAAAATACACATCATAATAAAACCATAATAAGAAAAATCAAAGTAAACAATAGATTTCCACCAACAATAAAATGAAGACTAACGTAGAGAAGAAGAGACTGAGAGACAAAAACATCGAAGCGCAACTTTTTAATTTTTAACCTTTTCATCTTAATGTAATAACGCCACTTCAAGAACAAAATTGAATTATATAACATCAACATAACAATTAATAGATAAATATAAAAAAGGTACGGATAGAAGTCTGTAAATATACAATAACAAAAAAAAAGAAAATAACGTATACAGACAACATTAGATAAGAGAAGGGAATATGAACCAAAACTATATAGCAATCTGTTTAGGTGTGACCATGGTTTAGTAAAAAAAAATGTCCAGAACAGAGACTGCCATAAAAAAACAAAAGACATGATTTAGCAGATTAATTTCCCTCTCGCTCTGGAGTTGACTCATACTCAGCAATTATAGTGCATTGCTTTAAAAGAAAAAAAAAATAAAAGGAATATTTCAAGTCAAATTTGTTGACGTTACATATCACCTTAAATTTCACCGATGTACAAACAGACATTCATATGCAAATTATTATGACTAATACAAGCTGAATGGTCAAAATGTTAGATGATTAGAAAATATGACTGAAAACTCATCATTGTAGTATTTACTTGCATTGCACACATCATTGATGCATGATGGTGGGTACGGATACTATCAAATCTTACGTTAGTCCTAGGTCTCATATGACTTTTCAGTCAATCTGATGCCGTCTGATTAATAATTACATGCCCCAAGACTGGGCATCAAACAGGTGGCCTTTTTATTACTGCTCGTGGTGGCTAACGAGGAAGCAGCACACCTAATGGTAAGTGTTACTACCGCCCATGGATCTTTACAATATCAAGGGTACAGCTAGGCCTCTCTGCCTTTGGGGCCGACTCTGTGGGACATCGGGTACGACTGGGCGTTGAGAGGGAGTCTCCCCCCCGGGCTGAGCGTGATATGCTACGCTGACGATACGCTCGTCACAGCCCGGGGCAGGACGCTCGAAGAGGCGGCGAGCCTGGCCACTCTCGGCACCGAGGAGATGGTCGGGCGAATCGAGGCGCTGGGGCTCAGGGTGGCCCTAAATAAGACGGAGGCCCTATTGTTCCATGGGCCACGCGTAAGGCCGCCAATCGGCGTCTCGCTAGTCGTCAACTCCGTCCACATCAGCATCCAGGCCCATATGAAGTACTTGGGTCTGGTGCTCGACGGGCGATGGTGGTTCCGGGAGCATTTTCGCCGAATTGCTCCCCGGCTGGTCGGCGCGGCGTCCGCCCTTTCGCGGCTCATGCCGAACGTGGGCGGACCCAGCTTCGAGGGCCGACGGCTGTATGCGGGGGTGATCCGTTCTATGGCCATGTACGGCGCACCCGTGTGGGCGAGGGCTCTGAACGCCCAGCTTAGGGCTGTTCTGTGGAGACCCCAGAGAGTCATGGCGGTCAGAGCCATTCGCGGGTACCGCACGGTATCGACCGAGGCGGCATGCCTACTGGCCGGGACACCCCCGTGGGACCTAGAGGCGGAGATGCTCTCCGACCTCTACCGGCGGGTGACCTCACTGCGCGACGAAGGTGGCTCCCCATCGCTGAGCGAGATAGCCACCTGGCGCGAGGACGCCCGCCGAGACGTCATCGCCCGTTGGGCTACGCGGCTAGAGAGGCCTAGACACGGTGTCGTCACCGTCGAGGCTCTCCGGCCCGTACTGATGGAGTGGATGGAGCGGCGGCACGGAGTCCTCTCCTTTCGACTGGTGCAGGTGTTGTCGGGGCACGGATGCTTCGGCTTGTACCTGCACACGGTCGCGCAAAGGGAGTGGACTTCGTTCTGCTACCATTGCAGCAGTGACGAGGACACGGCGCAACACACGCTGGAGGCGTGTCCGGGCTTTGACCGGCATCGCCGTGACCTCGTCGCTGTTATCGGTGCCGACCTGACGCTGCCGGCTGTAGCGAGAGCGATGGTCGACAGCGTCAGGAACTGGGACGCGGTCGCCGCCTTCTGCGAGGCTGTCATCTCGCAGAAGGAGGCGGCGGAACGAGTCCGGGAGGATTCCCGCGACCCGGGCCGCCGTCAGCGGCTGGGGCGGCGCAGGCGCGAATACCTGCGCCTGATGCCGCCCTAACCGAGGCCTCGGGTGATCGGACCGGGGAATTGTCCGGTCACCCGACGTGAGGCCACCGCGTGAGGGCGACGCCCCGACGGCGAAATCTGTCGGGGCGTCGACGAGAGGAACCCGCGAGAGTAAACCGCCGGGCGGGCCACCGAAGTTAAAATCGAGTACCGGTGGTCCGCTCGCACGGCGAAGAGAGAAGGTTTTACGGTGGGTCTATGGGGTCACGCGCCGCCTTTCCGTCACCCCGGACCGATTCAGCGGGGCGAGACGCACCCATAGCCCACCAATAAAAAAAAATAAAAAAAAAAAAAAACTTTACCTATAGTGAAAGGCTTTACCTATAGTGCAGAGGGTGCGGTGCACCCGGGCGCCGGGTGTTAGGGGGCGCCGAGAGCCGCTTGTAACCATCAACCTATTCCATTTTGTTCACCCACTTTGGTACAAGAGAGCGCCAGGTTACTGATTGCACCCGGGCGCTACATGTGCTTGAGCCGCGCCTGTGTGGTACTACCCCTTATGGATCGTCCCGCGGTTGTAGACAGAAAACTGTCAACGGTGTGGTCCTACCATTATTTAATTTATAATATGTACGATGGAAATAGAGTATATTTATATCATCACATTCATCACTAAGTACCCAATTACGTAAACATAACCATTAGGTTATCATCTTGCTGTTATTAAACAGCAAGATGATAATGATTACTGCAAACATAGATGCACGATCTAAATATCTGCCGTAATTACTGAATGTTGCGAGTACGATCCTCATTCCCACACACATATCCCAGATATTTCTTTATGCAATCAACAAACATTTTTCTGACTCTAGTATTTAATTCCATTGCGTATATGTAAACGTAAGAATTATTTTTTTCTAGTATCTGACCGCGATTTTCCCCGCGTAAAAGTAACTTTTCTAAAATCCCAAGGGGATAGATCGCCGGGATAAAAAATACTCAATATTAGTCTTCTTAGATTTTTCTGGATTAATCCAGGAAAAACTAAGAAGACTTTTTACTGTTGTTATGTTATCATAATCTTACCTCATATAAACTCCACTCCTACGATAGAACTTCCTCTACAATGGGAGTGAAAATAACCTACTATATATACCTAGTATATACTGTTTTATTTTGTGTACTCTTTCTTTTGCATAGATGCAATTTGCATAGTCTTTTAGCCGTCTTCTACGACATCCAAGGGCAAGAATTTGACTCAGTTACCAGTATAGTTTAAATCACTAAATGGCAAATAACTACTTCATATAGTATTTTTAGTGGGCTATTGTCTGATCATACAGCGCTCCGTTGCCCAAATGCTTCAGGGTAAGCTAAGCAAACGTAGTACACCAAAAACCAGCGGACATCTACTACCTTCCGTCTCTCTTAACGAATTTAATATTCTTATTAAAAAAAAATCTATATATTATAACATATTTATATAGTGTCATATGACAATAAGAATAACTGACAAGAATAACTACATAAGAATACAAAAATAACCGACCAGGTAAATATTTAGCAAGGAATTCATTAATAGCCGACTGGCTTGTTATATTGGATAAACATAGGACGTTTTCCCATAATGAGCTCTTTGAACTGTGGACAAAGTCTGCTTAAGTCAATGGAACTTTCGAGAAATTTAATTTAAAATGCAATTTTGTAAATATAAGGAATGTTTTTAAATAATAAGCTATTGGAAAAAGCAATAGAATACATAGTAATCTTGAATTTAGATCTCATGTACATGATTGATTTTTTATTATCAATCCATAAATTAGCCTGTCGACGTTCACTCTTGAATATAGACCTCCCCGAAGAGGGATAATGGCGTCATTGACGCTTTTGGTAGTCTGGTATGATTGTTATAACCTTATAAATAGCGTGCTAGTATCCATTTTAATAGTGGTTTCTTATCTTATTTTTACGAAAGATGGTGACAAAATGTATTCTTAAATTTTGACCCCTCAGTATTATTTTATCACTAATAAACCATTTCGTTTCATCACCCCTAAGAAATACTAGTTAGAAGCGCTGCCGGCTGATGCTGGATAGAGTAGGGTTTCAATATTTTTTCTTGCCTTCAAAGGTAATAATTATATTAGCTTACGGACTCTTAGTATTATGACAACTTACAGATAGAAAGGGACAATGTCTCATTATACTCTTATTTAATTGCTAATTTAAAGCATTATAACGTAATATATATAAGTCGCAGAGTGTGATATTTAAAGGACGATAATAATGGAATGTCAAGCAATCACCTTGTCATTATTTTAGTTATTCGTTTAGTGTATTAATTTTGATTATTGCTTGAGTGTGTTTAGTTGTGACACGATTAAACACGATAGAGGGTAGTTAAAAAATAAACAACCGTTAGATAGTTTATTTGTGAACTAAGACGTACCTTCTAATCAGTAATCTGTGAGCGTTAGTAGCGATCGGTTGTGTCGAGGCACAACTAACCTCACTGCATTCCATGTTATTATTTTATATGGTGTTGGTGATAATATTGTAAGCCTCCTAATTTATGTTGTGATTATAGTTAGGTGAACGAAATAGAAAATGAAGAACTGACGCCTCCGCGCTGAGATATATCTGAAAGCAATCTCAAATATTCCGTATGGCGACGGAGTAAGAATATTTTAAATATTGGTAGGACCATGCTGTTGACAGTTTTCTGTCTACAGTCGCGGGTCTGTTCGTCCGGGGTAATACCACACTCTCACAGAAGATCGACATCTGAGCAATGGCAATATGCTGTTGTGCTTCGTTCGATGAGCCAGAGAGCCGGAAGCCCAACTGGGTGGGTTTGGGGTTTATATTGGTAGGTAGCGGGGTAGCTATACCCTTGGTATTGCAAACGTCTATGGCCGGCAGTGACACTTACCATCAGGTGTGCTGCTTACTCGTTTGCAACCAAAAGCAAAAAAAAAAAATATTATTCACCACCTCTTGCCCGTGAGGGACTGAAAATAACTATGGAATATAGTATGTTAATAACATCTATGGAGAAAAACTAGATATTATATCGAATATCAATCCGTCAGATCAGAGACGAAAAGTAAGTCAATTGCCCTTCTATTTTAGTAGAAACAGGATTCCAAAAGTGATTCGTATATTGACTGAAAAGAAACAACAGCAGTCTCAGAAGCGTGCCTTGTAATTAACTTTGAAACTTAATTTTTACTAGCTGTCCTTTTTTTTTTTTTATACATAGAAAATTTCATCCCAATCGGTCCAACCATTTGATATACCGACAACGGTGCCACCTACCAGATCCAATTGTGAATCTAAAACATTGTCGAATCCCCTCGAACACACACAAAAAAATTCAAGAAAATCCGTCCAGCCGTTTAGGAGTTCACTGTCAACACACGTACTGAAGAATTATATATATAAAGATATGTTTTTGAATTCTTGACTACATTTGTTCAAGCATATATTGAATTCATTATTTTATTATATTGACTTTTATTCCTTGACATATAAATAATTTAAAAAAAAGAAAGAAAAAATTTCTGGCGAACCGGACAGAACGTATTTTTTAAAGAAGTAATTTCGGCTGAATTAATTCAGAATTCGAAGCGACACTTAACGAATAATTGCAGTCCGATACAATAAAAATATTCGGTATTTTAAAAGTGCAGTTTTAAAATGTCTCTTTTTAGGAACTTTATTTCTTAAGATGTTTATCGCACTGACAATAAATATCCCCTTTTTAAAGTGTTAAAATTACAAAAAATATACATTTGGTTGAAATATCTCTTTCATCGAGAAAGGATAAGATGACATAACACTTTGTGTATACAATTAATAAGATAGCTAATCGAAAATTCATTCCTATACTCAAAGCCTCCTAAATTTTAAGTGACAACTTAGGCAATATAAATGCCATTATAATTTCTAATATTTACGCGAGTATTAAACATTCGAAATAAAACTATTGAAACGGACTCTAACGCGTTTGTATATGATTTTTAATTTGCCGATATTTCGAACACTTTACAGTGATCATGGTCATTGCAGAACTGGCCGTAACAATAAAAAAAAAAGCTGTAAAGTGCTCGAAACGTTGCGAAAATAAAAATCAAATACAAATGCGATTGCATCCGTAAAAAGAATTTTTATTTCAAATGAATGACATTATTAAGGTTAATTAATAATATAATTTATTATATTATTTTTATATTGAATAAAATTAAATTTCTATATAACACCTATTTTTTTTTTTGGTGCGTGTACTTCAAACCCCGCTAATACGTCCGGGGCGACAAGGAAAGCGGCGTAAGACCCCGTAGACCCGCCCTACAACTACCTCTCGACGCCGTACGGGTCACTGCGACGCGTTCTTTTCTTCAGTGACCCATTACTTCAGTGACCCATATATAACGCCTGACATATAACATAACATTACTGCCTTATAAATGCACGCCTCATAAGCGAAGCGTTGAGGTCTTGCTCTACTCTCGACATATGAAAATCAAGCACTTTTCAAACCTAAAAATAATTGTATTTTTCTCACATTGCACTTATAGGATAATATTATTATACATATGTCAAGAAAGAACATTCATCTAAACGTATTTGATATTTTTAAAAAGCAATTATTTTGTTTAAAGTAAGAAAAAAGTTGATTAAAAAAAATATTCGAGGACGTCCGGATGTTATCGTAAAGTATCTGGCATTCTCACGACCGTACATACATACATACATATCATCACGCCATATCCCTTGCAGGGTAGGCAGAGAGAACAGAGTGCCAGAGAACTATATCTCTGCATACTTCACTCGCTTCCTCAACATTCATAATTCTCTTCATACACGCTCGCCGGTTTCTGAGACTCTTGACTCCACCTTCCTTCAGTACCTGACCGGTCTGGTCTAGGTAGGTTAGTCTCGGTCTCCCTCGGTACCTACATCCTTCCACTTTCGCATTGTATATCTTCTTAACCAGACGTTCGTTCGACATTCTTTCCACATGTCCGAACCATCGGAGCATTCCCTTTCGCATCTTTACACCAATACTCTCTTTCATACCTATTCGCTCTCTTACTTCATCGTTACGAATGCGGTCGGTCAGCCTAACTCCACAGATTTCCCGAAGAGATCGCATTTCGATCGCATTAATTTTACTTTCATACTCTTTTCTGCATACCCAACTCTCGCTTCCATACAGTAATGTTGGGACAAGCACTGCGTTATGTATTGCTACACGTGCCTTCTGGCTGAGGTGATGGCTGCCGAGAAGTTGCCCCAACACTCCGTTCACTCTATTTCCCGCATTCACTCTTCGCTCTATATCAGTGGTGTACCTTCCATCTCGGCTAAATCCACATCCAAGATATACAAATTCATCCACTTGCTCTAGTACATCATTACCTATTGTTACTCTTACATCTGTTCTGGCTTCATCTCTTCTCTTGACGTACCGTAAAAATGAATATATCGAAGTTTGTCTTTTTCTTTCGAAAATGTTCGCTGTTTCTTTTCGAAAATGGCTTGGTAATTCCTTGTGGTTTAATTGCAATTAATAAAAAACTAAACTGCTTAGTCATTAGTGTATATACTACTTAATATATATACTTTATGAAAATTGGGTTCGTTTACATTTTTTGTTCGTCCATTCGGACAGGCAAAGGAAATAAATCCCATTCAGCCTATACAGCTATGTTTACCTCTACGTCGAGAATAGCACGAAATTTCAAAAATTTTTTTTTTCCATTACGAGTATGTACAAGCTTTTATTTAGTTTCACCTGTCCCGTTGTCTGTAATCAAATCTTGCAAGTTAAATTTGATCCCCTTCCTAGATTCCGATTGAGCTGAAATTTTGCATGTATGTATAAATTAGATGACAATGCAATATTATTGTGACATAGAGCTGACCTAATGATGGACCTGGAAGCTGGCCATAGGAACTCCGTTATTAAACGACGCAAACCTATCGAAATTGGGCTTATTTGATTTTTTTTGACGAGTACTTTGATACGATATGAAAACCAGGGTCTGATCATGGACCTGGAAGCTGTCCATAAGAACTCCGTAATTAAGCGAGGCAACCCCATCGAGTTTAGGCTCGCTTGATTTGTCTTGAGGAGTACTTTGATACTATATAGAAACCAGGTTTTGATGATGGACCTGGAAGCTGGCCATAGGAACTCCGTAATTAAAAGATGCTTCCCACTGAGTTTGGGCTCGTTTGATTCGTCTTGACGAGTATCTTGGTTGGCGTGAATATGCAACTCCAACAAATTGGGGAAATACTTCGTTCCGCTTATTATTAATGTGGATTATGTCTGATTGATTAGATGCATGACCCAATGCCAAAGCAGGCTTAAGCACGTTCCGAGGGCTGAATGGCATGAGGGTGTATAAACATTTCATATCGCTAACGTTGCACCTCAGAGTGTCAGGGCGAACCCTGTTATACCGAAGCCCATATCCCTCCACTATGGACCTCTGGGGTGATGAACCGTTTTTGTCCTATAATTGTGGGAACAACACGAATAATAAAATTACTAAAAAGTTAAAAATAAAATTAAAGAAAAATATTTTTTTTAAAACAAGCTTTTATTATTTGCTAATATAATAAACTAAAAAGTTAAAAATAAATTAACTCTAATCAGACATATAACACTTTATAAGTTCATTGTAAACTGTAACGATATTTTGATTAAGCTTCAACAACAAAATAATTCCATATCGTACTTAATTATATATTTTTAACACTAAAACTTTACACCATAATTATTAAATCTACCCGTTTTTATTACAGTCCCAATTTTATAAATAAAAGTGTGTTGCATTTTTTGGCAAATAGTAAACAGCTTGCTTTTAAAAAAGTATTTTTCTTTAATTTTATTTTCATTTCTGACATTGACTAATAGTAAATGATAAATAATATAAAAATTATGAGATGTGCACTTTTGGATTTTCCAAATTATATTCATTTATTTACTTTAGGTGTAACCTAACGAATACTACCAACCCTTACTTTGCTCGTGGATGTCGTAAAAGACGACTAAGAGATTTATAACGATCTGGGCCAACACCATCTGATGCCGTTTGATCAACAATTACATACCCAAGGAGAGTTGACGTCTGGCAGGCGGCCGGTCATAAAACTATTGCCAATAACTTTTACAATATGTACTATGAAAGACGAGTACATATTGTATCGATCCCAAGTAATTGGCATAAGAGTAGGAGAATGATGAGGTGTAACTGTTTAGGAGTCGTTGAAAACAATAAAAAATCTATGTAACCGTGGACATAAGAAGTAACCCACAACATCTTAATAAACGTAAACTTGTATGCAAAATTATCAACATTAAATAAATAATTTGCTTAGCTGTAATTAATTTAAAAACTTCATCATTAATTACAGTCTTTAAATAAATAGGGTAAATTAAAATTCCAATAAATGTTTCACATAATTTTTTGCTAAACATGAGATTTCTTGATATTTAATAAACTAGCTTAATTCACATTCGATTTTTTTCTTTTTTATTGCTTATGGTGGCAAACGAGCAAGCAGCACACCTGATGGTAAATGTCACTGCCGCCCATGGACCTTTGCAATACCAAAGGTATAGCTTAGGTACCTACCAATAAAATCCCCAACAAAACTGTAGGATCTTGCTGTTGACAGTTTTCTGTCTACAGCCGCGGGCTGGTCCGTTCGGGGTAGAACCACACTCTCGTAGAAGATCGACGTCTGAGTAATGGCAATGTGCTATTGCATTTCGTTCGGTGAGTGAGAGCCGGTAGCCCAATTGGTGTGTGTTTGGGAATTTTATTGGTAGGCTTAAGCTGTGTGTAAGCTTAAGAGAGGAACCCGAGAGGGCATACCGCCGGGCGGACCACCGAAGACAAAGATCGGGTACCGGTGGTCCGCTCGCACGGCGAAGAAGAGATGCTTGCAAGGTGGGTTAACGGGGTTGCGCGCCGCCTCTTCCGTCACCCCGGACCGATTTGGCGGGGAGCGACGTTCATAGCCCACCGCAAAAAAAAAAGCCTTAAGCTGTACCCTTGGTATTGCAAAGGTCCATGGGTGGCAATGACACTTACCATCAGGTGTGCTGCTTGCTCTTATGCCACCATAAGCAATAAAAAAAGGGATCTATAAGTGGTATGGTAATAGATTAAGAACATAATGGATCATTACCCTTGAATTTTATTTAGGAGTCATAATAAGTATCGCCAATAGAATCAATCACTCTTCTACGAAATTTATAGCATCAACTGTATAATTAAGTCATGGTATTGTCTTCCTTTCACAGGTTATCGTCCGGTTACTCCCGCTCAAATTGCTCGAAGCGTTGGTCTACTATACCACGCTGGTCAGACGTGTTGGTACAAGGTTTTTGTTTCGAGTTTTCCATCTCTCGCATAGATTTTACAAGCGTTTTATATCCCTTAGTCGTCTTTACGATCAACCACGGGTAAGATACGGGTGGTGAATTGTATTCTTACTCCATCACCATAAAGAAGAAATTAGTACCTACTATAATTATTATACTACTGTATTACTTTTGCTATAATTATTATACTACTATAATTAATGGCAAATGTCATCATTTCAGCCTATTGCCGTCCACTGCTGAACGTAGGCCTCCCTCATTTTACGCCACAGAGTGCGGTCCTGTGCCGCCTGTATCCAACGACGCCCAGCAACCTTCACTAGGTCGTCTGTCCACCTAGTGGGGGGGCGTCCCACACTGCGTCGTCCGGTACGTGGTCGCCACTCTAGAACCTTTCTTCCCCAGCGGTTGTCGGTTCTTCGAGCGATGTGGCCTGCCCATTGCCACTTCAGCATGCTAATTCTTCGTGCTATGTCGGTTACATGGCAAATGTGATTTGATTTAATTAAAAATAAATTTGTTAAATAATAAATATTTTAAAATATAATATGCAAACATTTCTATAATATAATATTCAACGATATATTGAATTGCAAAAGACGCTAACATACTAGTCTCAAAATTTCTGTTAAATTAAATAAAAGGACTCTCGTGTTAAATTCCAATCTTTGCGTAACAAATAAGCGACATAAAACTTAACAGGCAAAGTTGCTAACTTCTCCAAATCTTGACTCCACCTTCCTTCAGTACATGACCGATCTGGTCTAGGTAGGTTAGTCTCGGTCTCCCTCGGTACCTACATCCTTCCACTTTCGCATTGTATATCTTCATAACCAGACGTTCGTTCGGCATTCTTTCCACATGTCCGAACCATCGGAGCGTTCCCTTTCGCATCTTTACACCAATACTCTCTTTCATACCTACTCGCTCTCTTACGTCGTCGTTACGAATGCGGTCGGTCAGCCTTACTCCACAGATTTTCCGCAGAGATCGCATTTATTTACTAAATGTTATTTATTTACTTATATAAGTAGAAGAAGTAGAAACGCATGGTCAAATACACCACTTATAATAGCACAGATAGTGATAACCTTCCGTACCAGTAGCGTGGGTTGGATTTCTACACAGGACAGAACATTGTGCGATCCAAATTGATCTACGTCTGGATGTAATTTGTCTGCGTTAATTATATATTTGTAAGGAAATAATCTTTGTTTCCTTAGTGCAGGGTGGAGATAAATCTTTCTAACTAGGTTTTATTTATAGAAAATATTTTTTTATTGTTAGCTAACATCTATAATAAGATGAAAAATTTAGAAAAATAATTTGGGTGCTGTCATTGAAAGTTGTCAAATCAAGCGGTCTCGTCCAGACAGTTCTTTTGATCGTTGATTTTCTTTTTCTTTTGTTATAATTTTCCCTTTTTTTTTAATTTTTACAATTATTTTTCACTATTTAATCAATTGTTTATTTTTTAATGTCTAATTCTAAAAAAAAGCACTAATAAAATACCGAGCTACTCTCAATCATCTAGATATTTTAAAGTAATACATTAAAGAGGACGATTGACGTAAAATACAACAGACTACAAAGTCGAATCAATTAATAAATCTCTAGAGATGTTGATGAAATATTTATTTAGACAATATGTCAATTCTGACACATGTTGGCGATCGTTTTAATTAGTTGTTAAGTGATATTTATATACTGATGAAGGAATTATATAAGTATAACAATAAATTATTATCATTGGATTGTATTCACAATGTATTTGAATCGATCATTACAGATACCACTTAAGTCGTTGTTCTCAATGCGCTTTTTGAAGTAAAAACTTCTTTAGTAGCGTTATGCACTTTTTTTGGGATGGGTGAAAAATGTTAAACTCGCGTCAGGACACGTGACCTGATCGAAAATTCGTAAGACGGAGGGAGAGTAGAGCGTAGGAGAGGAATTAATTATATAATATGTGTATAATATAATATACTATGTGTGTAATATAATAAGTGTATAATATAATATATTTAATATGTGTATTTATTGTATGGTCACAGCCATGCATAATCTCTGGGGCACGCTTTTTATTTTTTTGTAGCCGTTTTTTTTTTTCATAGGTTTAATTAAGTTCTCACTTCTTTTGGAAGTCGTCATGACTGCTTTGTGTTTTTTTTTTGCTGTAGACGCTTATATAGAGGTAGATGCTTATTCTGAGTAAAAATCACATAAGTCCATACATTGCTTCCTCTTCAAATAATACGGCGATATAAAAGCATAAACAACAAAAGTCAGTGTTTACTTGAGTGGTCTTTGTGTACACGCTAGAAGTTTACGTTCCAAAACACTATATTAACTTAGTTTCGAACTTCAGCTCAATATTTACAATATTTACATTCAGGAACTAATACGTAGTTAAGTGTAATTTTCAATAATAAATATTGAAAAATATTATCAATATTTTTTTTAATATGACACATATAATAGGATAGTTGGCAGAAGAGGGAGAGAAGAGACCCTAATCTTTGCAAGTCAAGTATATTTTGTACTCGTTTGGCATCGGGAGCAAGGGTGATACGGCTCCAATAATTGGATGCATACGATTTTTAAAAAGTATTGCTTATTAGTGATTAAATAATAGGTAAGATAATGGTATGATAATACATTTGGTTAGGTGGGAGATATATAAACAGATGAAAATTCACCTCATGTGTAGAGACACGATAAGAATAAAATTGTTGCCATCCCCTGCCACTGAAAAAAAGAACGCGTACCAGTGGCCCACCCGCAAGTCGTCGAGAGGTACATTATAGAGCGGGTCTACGGGGTCGTGCGCCGCTTCTCCCGTCGCCCCGGACGGATTAGCGGGGCGTGACCGTTCCGTAGCCCACCGCCAAAAAAAAATCCCTTACATAGGCCCGCGAGAGTTGTAAAATTGATTAAAGACCATCACCAGGAAAGTGGGTACAACACTATTTTGGGCGAAATATTGCTTAGCTTACATTGCTTCTGAATATCGTAAAAGGCAACTATAAGATAAACTAATTTAACAATCTAGCCGAACGTTTAAATATGTGCACATTTTGCAAACATACAATAACACACACATGCAAAAAAGAGTAGGTACATATTATTATGTGCAATTGTAAAGAAATTCATAAATTTACTAATAACATAATCTCGACACACCATCTTCTTTTCATTCTTTTTTACATTTATCACACAAAACGTACTTTCTTCTTACAGACAGAAAAAAGCATTATCATATTTCCCAAGGAGTGTTGACCTCTGGCAGGCGAAAGGTCATTAAACTATTGCCAATAACTTTTACGATATATACTATGAAAGAAGAGTACATATTGTATCGACTCCAGGTAATTGAGATAAGAGTAGGAGTGATGATAATTAGATAGAAGAAAACATGCCAATAGCGTGGCCTTAATAGATATCAATACTTTATAAAAAACTAGCTTCTGCCCGCGGCTTCGCCCGCCTAAAAGGTTACCTTCCTAAAGCTTTCTTTACCTATTTTTATTTTAATTCTTAATGGTATTTTTTTTTACAAAATGTTTATGTCATATTTATTTATATCTAATCAATAGCCTAAAAATAAGTTTCAAGGTTTTGACTTTAAAAATAACGATACTTTCTTACAACCTTCATCCCCCTTTACAACACTTTTTTGCATTAAAAAGTATCCTATGTACTTTATCAGGCTCTAGACTATCTTTGTACAAAATTTCATTTAGATCGGTTCAGCAGTTTTGTCGTGAAAAAGCGACAGACAGACAGAATTACTTTCGCATTTATAATATTAGTAAGGGTTAATCATCAGCTAGATGATATTAGCCAGTACTTAATCTGCAATAATACAGAATGCTTTTTCATGGCCCCAAAGTTCTATTCACGCGTCGAAATCAATTTACGTAGCCAGTTCGTCCGCGCGTGCTCACAAAGAAAGAATTTCTCATAAGTGAAGTTTATATATGCCGTATATATTATATGAATGATGCTTTGTATTAAATACGGACATGTTTTGTGAAACTATCTTAAATTGTGATCATCTCAGCTCATATATGTTGGAGCTTTATTCACAGTGGATAGATCCACGGATGTCAAGGAAACGGTACCAGTGGCCGCCCCAATGGCGATGGGACAAGAATACGGTGGGTTGAAGCGAAGCGCCGCCTTTTTGTTACCTTGGATGGAATGAACGGCGTGTGTCTAGACATATGTGTCCAGACACACGCCATCCAGATCTATGGGTCTGGACGGCGTAAAAATCTACATAAACATCCTCTTTTGATAGACAATAAAACTGAAGAGATTTCTTTCAGAGAAACTAGCATTAAATCATCATTCTCCTGCTCTTATCCCAATTACTTGGGGTCGACGCAACCCTCTTCCTATACATTGAAAAGTTTTTTTTTTTTTTTTTTTGTGTGTGACTTAGTTGTTAGCCTCAGATGGCTATGACAACTTTACCCGGACTGTGGGTGAGCGCTGAGGGCTCTCAATCTGTAAAAGTTAAGCGACCGTTCCCGAGGGCACCCTCTGTGGGGTACGGACCTCGGCTCGGGGGGTCGCTGGCAAAGTGGGTTCTCCCACGTATAAGATTTGATTTATTGCAAAGGTTATTGGCAATAGTTTAATGACCGGTCGCCTGACTGACATCAACTCTTTTTGGGAATGTAATTGTTGATCACACGGCATCAGATGGAGTTGGCCCAGGTCATTATAAGGCTCTTAATCGTCTTTTACGACATCAACGAGCAAATTAAGGGTTGCTAATATTCGAAGCCGCTACCACACAACTATATGTTATGAAACCATATGTTACGAAAAAAAATCCACGATGTAATTCGAAAAAATTGTATTATTTCATATGTGTACGAGTTTGTCCGTTTGTTAGGTTTTTACACCAACGTATTCTCTTGAAATTTCATCTACATGTTATTAGGGATATTTTTTTTTTTTATTTTGTAAAACATTTACAAATTTCATTAATTTGAGCATATTTTAACATAAGAGTATATCATTCATGCACGATCAAAGGATTCTTTGCGTCGTTTTGAAAATAGAAACCGGTATAACATTCATCATCATCTCAGCTTATATATGTCCCACTGTTGGGCTCGAGCCTCCTCCGTAATAGAAGGGAAGTTGACTTATTATACCACGTTGGTCAGACGTGTTGGTATCGGGTTTTGTTTAGAGTTTTTCTTCTCTTGCATAGACGTTATATGCGCCTTATATCCCTTAGTCGTCTCTTACGATCACCCACAGGTAAGATAGGGGGTGGTGAACTGTATTCTTACACCGTCACCACACGGATGACATTACTTAATTTTAACTATACACATACATACATACATATCATCACGCCATATCCCTTGCAGGGTAGGCAGAGAGAACAGAGTGCCAGAGAACTCTATCTCTGCATACTTCACTCGCTTCCTCAACATTCATAATTCTCTTCATACACGCTCGCCGGTTTCGGAGACTCTTGACTCCACCTTCCTTCAGTACATGACCGATCTGGTCTAGGTAGGTTAGTCTCGGTCTCCCTCAGTACCTACATCCTTCCACTTTCGCATTGTATATCTTCATAACCAGACGTTCGTTCGGCATTCTTTCCACATGTCCGAACCATCGGAGCATTCCCTTTCGCATCTTTACACCAATACTCTCTTTCATACCTACTCGCTCTCTCACGTCGTCGTTACGAACTACAAATTATTATATTCACTTGATTTTAACCATATAAATAAAAGATTTACATTCACAAAAGGATTTATAACAAAGATAGTATTTAAGCAAACGTAATAAAGGCAAACTACATATCAGAAGGCATCTTCACGTTTAAGAAAAAGAATTCGCAATAACGGTCCTTTTAGCCCCGCCCTACTCCACACACGTACTCTATTGGTTTACAATGTGATCGGAAAAATGGTGTAATGGGGGAAAAACGTTCGAAAGAGTTGGGGGCGGAAAAAATATGTGTAGTATGTGATTTTCTATATATGCTCTGTCTTCTCGCTTATCTTTGAGTTAACTTTTCTTTATACTAGCTTATACTAGCTTTTACCTTTGTTCACGTAAGATTTTTATATTTATGTATTTGTGTATCTGATATAGCACGAAGAATTAGCACACTGTAGTGGCAATGGATAAGCCAAGTGTTGGATAGAGCATAGCGATTCCAGTAATCGATAACTGTACTCTGATCATGGCGCCACGCGTGTTATGAATAACTAGGTTAGGGAACCCCTATTACGAGACTCATATTTTACATTTTTTTATCCCAATTTGGTTTTAAACGCAAATATAAGCAATCATTATATGGTTTTCAAACAGTTTTTTGCACACAGAAAGTTAAAAATACTGCTTGAGCTTGATGATGAATAAAATTAGAACATCTATTGCACGATTTATTATTATCATTCCTAATAATATATTGACATTTATAGCTTGGCATTATTTCACTCTAGAACTACAAACATTTATTCAAATAACGAAGAATCTGCTTAGGGTTAAATTGGTGCGCCTTATGCCACCCTAGCCGAGGCCGCGGGTGACTGAACCGGGGAATTAGTCCGTCACCCGCCGAGAGGCTGACCGCGAGGAAAAAACCGACGTCCTCCCCGAGGGAGGGTACCCCTCGGGGGGTATTCCGTCGGGCCGGCCACTGACGACAAGTTCACGCTGCTCCGGTGGCCGGTCCAACGACGAAGGCGAGGTTCACGGGTGGTTTATGGGTGAGCGTGCTTACGCCCCTCTGTGCGAGAAGCGCGACGACCGTATCCCACCCCACAAAAAAAAGGGTTAAATTGGTAAGACACACATCAAATTTTCATAAATAAAAATAATAGAAATACCACAAATAAAATAGAACAGAAATCGATCGATTTTAAACCCAAGACAAAAAAAGTTAGTGAGCAAAGAAAAAATAAAGAAAATAACTGCCAAGTTTTTTAATATGCTCTGAACGACAAAGCGGCTCTAGAACTAAACGCTCACTTCCGAATGCAAAATGCACCGTTTAAAAAGTCAAATACATGCAAAACATGGCATTACACTGACGGTCTTGTGCTATAAAAAAAAAGAATTAAAAAACTAAGTTCCGTGACTTGATATGAATGAAGGTTCCCTTAGACTATTGCAATATTGCTAAAGTTTTGCTTTGCGGAAAGTTCTTATTAATGGGCGCAAAGTCAGACGCTTTTGTTTTATACACTCTTTTAAACTGTTTTGGCACGAAAGCCATAAATATAGTACTTTATATAGATGCTTATTTTATATAAAATAGTATTGAAGTGAAATATTGTAAGCGCATTCCTTTTTCGTCAAATTTCATGTTTTTGTTTCCATTGTATAAAATTAATTCTTGAATAATATTATAATTTATTATACTTACATTTTTTTATTTGTTTTAATAAGTATAAATTAAAAACATCGCAGTCAAGATCACGTCACAATTCAAGGCGATATATTAGGTCCTTACATATGAAATTGGCTTTTTGTACGGGAAAAATATAAAGTCGGTTTTTTTTGTACATACATATACATATCATCACGCCATATCCTTTGCAGGGTAGGCAGAGAGAACAGAGTGCCAGAGAACTCTATCTTTGCAAACTTCACTCGCTTCCTCAACATTCATAATTCTCTTCATACACGCTCGCCGGTTTCGGAAACTCTTGACTCCACCTTCCTTCAGTACATAACTGATCTGGTCTAGATAGGTTAGTCTAGGTCTCCCTCGGTACCTACATCCTTCCACTTTCGCATTGTATATTTTCTTAACCAGACGTTCGTTCGGCATTCTTTCCACATGTCCGAACCATCGGAGCATTCCCTTTCGCATGTTTACACCAATACTCTCTTTCATACCTACTCGCTCTCTTACGTCGTCGTTACGAATGCGGTCGGTCAGCCTAACTCCACAGATTTTCCGCAGAGATCGCATTTCATTTCATTTTCATTTTTTTTTGTATAATAAATTTATTTAATCAAAGTATGCACCGTTGTTATCTATGTACTTTTGCCATCTTATAAGTAGTTCATTGATCCCCTTAATAAAAAAGTCATGTGGGGCAAGAATCAATAAACTCTTTGAAGGCGGTTTGGACTGCCGCATCAGAGTTGAATTTTTTTCCTTATAAGAAGTTGTCCAAATTCCGGAAAAAATGGTAATCTGTTGGAGCAAGGTCCGGGGAGTACGGTGGATGTCGCAGACATTCCAATAGTGCTGTTTTGTTGTCTGTTGTGCAGTGTGTGGTCTTGCATTGTCGTGAAGCAGCAGTGGCCTAGAGCGATTGACCAATCTCGGTTGTTTAGCAGCTAGTTCTTCCTTCATGGTTTGCATTATTGACAATAGATATCTGCCGTAATCGTTTGGCTAGATTTTAGAAAGTTGTAGGTAACAACACCAGTGCTAGTACACCAAACACTCACAAGTAACTTTTTCTGAGTCAATTTTCGTTTAGGGCAGGTTTTGGCTGGGTCTCCAGGGTTCAGCCATTGCGATGAGCGCTTCCGATTATCGTACAGTATCCACTTTTTATCACGTAAAAGTTTTATCAAGTAATGATTCGATTTAAAATCCCTTCATTATTGTGTCGGTTAAGCAAAGTAACACAGCAGTCGACGCGTGTTTGCAAGTTTGATTCACTCAATTCATGAGGTACCCGTCGTTCAAGTTTCTTACTTTCCCGATTTGCTTCAAATGGATTAATACACTTTTGTCTCTTACTCCGAAGCCTGCAGCTATCTCTGAAGTGCTTTGTGATGGATCCGCTTCCACAACAGCCTTTAAATCTTCATTTTCCACTTTGGTCTCCGGCAGTCCACGGGGTTGGTTCTGAAGGTCGAAATTTCCAGAACGAAAATGTTGAAACTAATATCGTACCGTGCCTTCTTTTGCGACATCAGCGCCGTACACAGCATTAATTCTTCTAGCTGTATCTGCAGCACTGGTGCCACGGTAGAACTCGTACTCATAAATATACCGATATTTCATGTTTTTCATTGTGCGGTAATAAGCGACGCCAAAGAAAAAAGCAATGAGGGAATAACAAATGAATGACTGTTTTCAAAACTCAAATGTACCAACTAAATGAGTTTATAGGGGGGCATAGTCCGGTGGGGGGCATAGTCCGGAGCGTGCTCGTTCGCGTCCCCTGCCAGTCTAATTAAACTGCTAATCCGGCTCGATATGCGTACCGCAATGCGGGTTAGGGCGTCTCCCGGAGGCAACGCGTACCGACCCGCCCCCGTCGGTACGAACATCGGCAGTTGCGGCGATGGGGGCCGCCACCCATCACGCCTTGCCCAGTTAGGCGAGTCGAGGAGAATGGAGTGCCGGGTGGGCACGTGGAATGTAAGAGGTTGTGTGGAAGGTAAGTTGCACGAGCTGATATCCGTCATGGCGGACAAACAGCTAGACGTGCTCTGTGTAACAGAGACCAAGCGAAGGGGCAGCGACGCCTGTGATCTTCCTGGTGGCGGGATGGCTCTGTGGTCTGGTGTACCACAGAGCGATCGAGCCAGCATAGGGGTAGGAGTGCTGTTGTCCTCTCACTTGGCCTAAGGTGTGAAGGATTACGGAATGTATGATCCCAGACTTCTCTGGGTCCGTATAAAACTAGGTGTCACCAAGGTATTCATGGTTGTAGCATATGCTCCCGTAGGATCCTCGGTGGCATCAGACCTAGAGAAGTTTTGGGACAATGTTAGGGAAGTTCTGGATATGGCAGAAACCAGTGAACGCGTGATTGTATGCGGAGATTTGAACGGATGGGTGGGGACCAAGCGTCCCGACTATGAGGACGTACTTGGTCCATTTGGTGATAAGAGAGTGAACGACGCAGGTAGGCTCATAGCGGATGTATGCATGGAGAGAAACTTTATTGTGTCAAACACATTTTTCCAACATAAGGACATCCATATGTATACATGGAGAAGGAATGAACAGTAAAGCATAATCGATTTAATTTTGGTAGACAGTCGCCTCCGAAGCAAAATATTGGACGCAAGAGCCTACAGGGGCCCCACAGTCGACACGGACCACTATCTCGTTATTGCGAGATTTAGTGGTCTGTTCAGAAAGTGGAGGCACTGGCGAGAGCGTGTCCACTTCGGAGGGCTTGAAAGAATAAAGGTTGAAAGGTTGCAAGAAGAGTGTGTAAGAGAAAAGTATGCAGAGGGTGTCCGAGAACGGCTGACGATGGCAAGCCAGCCGCAATCGGACATTGAAGAATACTGGAGAGTATTGAAAGAGAGTATGGTAGATACAGCGAAAGAAGTATGTGGAAGTTCAAAGAAGCATAGAAAAACAAATGGTGATGCATGGTGGGATGCAGAAGTGGCAGCTTCCGTAGAGCAAAAGAAGAAAGCGTGGCTGGACTATGTCTCTTCTTTGAATCTAAATGACAGTATGACTGAACAGAAGAAAGAAATATATCGGCAATGTAAGAATGACACCAAGGCCTTAGTGAAAGAGAAACGTGATAGAGCAAGTATGAGTGCAGAAGATAGGCTGACTAAAAACTTCGAGGGTAACACCAAACTCTTTTGGAGGGAGGTGAAGAAGTCTCGGGGTGGTTGGTCAGCCTTCAGAATGAATAAAATAAGGTCTAAAGGTGGAGACATTCTTACACAAACACAAGACGTGTTAAGTCGATGGAGTGAATATTTTGGCGATATGTATGCGGATGCTACGGTTGGCGCCGGTGTTGGATGTGGTTTAGTAGATCAACATTCGACAACGGCGTCCTCCGATGGCATCAGTGTGGATGAAGTTGAATGGGCGATAGGAAGTTTGAGAAATGGTAAGGCAGCGGGCATTGATATGGTGTCTGCCGAGATGATCAAGCATGGTGGCTCTTGTGTCTGGGAGGCGTTCCTGTTGCTCCTCAATTTATGTTGGAGCTCGGGTATGGTTCCCAGGGACTGGAACAGCGCGGTCATCGTGCCTTTGTTTAAAAACAAGGGTTCACGTTATGACTGCGCAAATTACAGAGCCATAAGCTTGACCAGTTTGGCAGCAAAAGTGTATGGAAAAATTATTGAAAGGAGAATGAGGATGGTGTCCGATGGTTTACTGTGTGATACACAAGGAGGTTTCAGGAGTGGAAGGGGATGCATGGATCAAGTGTTCTCTCTGCGCAACATTGTGGAGAAGCATCTGGCTCTAGGTCAGAGGGTTTTCTGCAGTTTTGTGGATCTGGAGAGAGCATTTGACACGGTTGTACGAAAGGAACTTTGGGACATTTTACCGGAGTATGGTATTAGCGGTAAACTGCTACAGGCTGTGCAGTCCAGTTACATAGGCTGTAGAGCCTGTGTGCGGCTGGATGATGGAATGTCGCCTTGGTTTGACGTCAATATTGGCGTTAAGCAGGGCTGCGTTCAGTCAGCCAGGCTGTTTATCATATATCTGGATAAATGTCTCCAAAGGTTGAACGATATAAATGTGGGAGTCCAGATGGGCGACTCAGTGGTCACTGCTCTGCTTTATGCAGATGATGCAGTCCTGCTGGCACAGGCAGCGACTGACCTGCAGACCCTAGTCGACACAATGACAGAAGAAAAGGGGTCTACGCGTGAATGTGAGCAAAACCAAAATAATGGTCTTTGAAAGAGATAAAACCAGAACAGATGTAAGAGTAACAATAGGTAATGATGTACTAGAGCAAGTGGATGAATTTGTATATCTTGGATGTGGATTTAGCCGAGATGTAAGGTACACCACTGATATAGAGCGAAGAGTGAATGCGGGAAATAGAGTGAACGGAGCGTTGGGGCAACTTCTCGGCAGCCACCACATCAGCCAGAAGGCACGTGAAGCAATACATAACGCAGTGCTTGTTCCAACATTACTGTATGGAAGCGAGAGTTGGGTATGCAGAAAAGAGTATGATAGTAAAATTAATGCGGTCGAAATGCGATCTCTGCGGAAAATCTGTGGAGTTAGGCTGACCGACCGCATTCGTAACGACGATGATATATGTATGTGTAAAATTACAAGCAATGACTTATGTCACCGAAAAGTGGTCTCTAAATCATGGCGCCACAAAAAGGCTCAAAGTCGCTCAGCGTGCTATAGAGAGGACTATGCTCGGGATTGAGGTAATTAAAAATATGGAATACTGACATTCGTAAAACAGGCGTAACTAACATAGCTCGAAGAATTAGCACGCTGAATTGCCAATGGACAGGCCACATTGCTCTGCAGAGATAACTTTTGGGAAGAAAGATTCTCGAATGGCGACTACGAATCGAACGGCGCAGCGTAGAAATCTGCTAAGTGTTCACCAGGAAAGCGGCAACTATCTCTTGGAAAACGTATAACACCTCAGTACGATCACCAAATCCACCTGCCAAGCGTGACTACGGTGTGCTGAGTGTGAGTTTTGTCGTTAACATTACGCGCTCTACGGCGTGCGCGTAAGCATGCCATTTGTATGAAGAAATGTAGTTTCAAAAACGCGCCACTAGTGGCGCTGTATATTTCTTCATACAAATGGCATTCTTACGCGCACATCGTCGAGCGCGTAATGTTAACGACAAAACTCACACTCAGCACACGGATCTCTCTCTTTCATAATGTATGAGCAAGGCTTAAGTTTAGATATGGATGGCAAAAGGTGAAAAGATGAAAAGACTTATACGCCATTGCGGATTGTTACCTGATAAAAATACTAATTTCATCTTACTGGTTTTGGTTTTCATCAAGTGCATATATTAATTAATCATCTTGTATGTTGTGAAATTACCATAATTATTCTCCTACTCTTATCCCAATTGCTTGGGGTCGATACAATATGTACTCTTCTTTCATAGTACATACTGTAAAAGTTATTGGCAATAGTTTTATGACCGGCCGCCTGCCTCCTTCCTCCTTGGGAATGTAATTGTTGATCAAACGGCATCAGATGGAGTTGGCCCAGGTCGCTATTTTTTTTTTTTTTTACTTATTTTTTTTTTTTTTTTTTTATTCATCTCCACAAATAACATTTAACAACTAAGTTTGTTAACAATAAATACAATTAAATTAATATGCTCATGCCATCTGTGGGAGATCTGGAGTCTAAACTAAGCCTGAGCCTGTATTTTAGTACTCCAGGCCCCCAGTATATATTAAGTAATAATGCTAACACTAATGTGTGTGTGTGTGTGTGCCTGCGTATGCACGTTTGCGTGCGTGTGTGTGTATGTGTGTGTGTGTGTGCGTGTGCGTGTGTCTTTGTGTGCGTGTGTTTTTGCTATAAGGCTCTTAGTCGTCTTTTACGACATCCACGAGCGCTACCACACAGCTGATGTTGTGAAATGACCATTAATGACCATTAATTATATTTCCAGTTTGTATCCTCAATTGACCAAAGTATCCTCAACTGACCAATGTATTCGTAATTGACCATTATATATTTGTAGTAATATTGAGAAATAAAAATGGGATGGAAAGAAAAAGATAAAATTGGGATAAAATTGGAAATAATATTGAGAGATAATATTGAGAGATAAAATTCACAATGCGAAAGTGGAAGGATGTAGGTACCGGGGGAGACCGAGGCTCACCTACCTAGACCAGATTGGTCACGTATTGAAGGAAGATGGAGTCAAGAGTCTCCGAAACCGACGAGTGTGTATGAAGAGAATTATGAATGTTGAGGAAGCGAGTGAAGTATGCAAGGATAGAGTTCTCTGGCACTCTGTTCTCTCTGCCTACCCTGCAAGGGATATGGCGTGATGATATGTATGTATGTATTGAGAGATAAAACTAATTGTAGTCACTACTTGCGTGTATATCGTCTTTGTTTGCTAAATACCAAAGGACATTTCGTGATATAATAACATTAATTTAATTATAATATTATTAGCTACGCCAGCCGTTTGGCTTGCGTGAATAACATGCCTATTTAATGCTATTATTTCGTCTGAACATCCAAGTCACAAGTCAAGTAATGATATCATAATTAAAAATAGATAACTATATATTATGTCTCATATAAAGTAGAAATTTCTTAATCTCATCAGTTTTTATGACAACAGCGTCTGTGTGGAATACTTGATGGCTATTCTGGTTTTTGTCTGCATCTTCCCTCGTAGATTTTTGAGCGATAAGATTTTCAATAGAAATAGCATAGACCGTCTTACTGCTATTTTATTTTTCAGAACATTTCTCTGTTCTGTACACCAGTATCATATGATAAAAATAGAATATATAATATTTATTATTAATTTCGTTATTGCTCTAAGCTCTAGAAGTTATTATCCTTCATTTGAGAACGGTACTTGTTTCTATATGGTATAAATTTAATTTTACTATTCTTTCCTCAACTCATTATCATCTCAGCTCATATTCGTCTTAATGCTGGATTGGAGTTTCCTCCAGATTGGAAAGAGAGTTGCTTTATCAAATCACGCAGATCAAACGTGCTATTATAGTGTTTCATTTCCAGTTTTCCTTACATTAATGTTATCTGCTTACGCCTCTTAGCCGTATCTCACAATCACTTACGGATAAGAAAAGGGGTGATGAATTGTATTCTTACTCCGTTACCACAAGGAAAGACAACTTTGGACAAAAATTTATATCTTTTTGTCTTATTTTCTTTCATCTCCAATAACATGCATATAAAATTTTGTTTGAATAGTTTAAAAGCATAAGAAATTAAACAAACTTTATTTCATATTTATAATATTGCTGCATATATGTCGTAGTTATTAAGATATTGGTCTACCATGGTAAGTGTCACAAGTTCGATTCCTATACGAAACAATAGTTTAGATCTAAGTCTGGGCGTAATCTATATCCATTATTTATGTTTATAAAGTCAACCGCATTACAAGAACTAGCACCTTAGTGCAAATAGTAATCTTTAAAAAAGATATATCACCACTCTTTATTTATCGGTGGCTTTCTCAAAAATCGCCTGAGGGATTATCAAGAGAGAATGGACAGTATGTTTTTTTTAATTGCTTATGGTGACAAAGGAGCAGACAGCACACCTGATGGTAAGTGTCACTGCCACCCATGGACCTTTGAAATACAAAGGATATAGCTAGGCCGCTGCCTACTAACACAAACCCCATACCCACCCCAGTTGGACGTCCAGCTCTCTTGAGCTCGTAGCTCTTCTGAGAAACTTATTACACTATCTCATCATCTCAGCTTATATATATCCCACTGTTGGGTTCGAACCACCACACCACAAGGAAAATAATAATTAAAGCGACAAAATTGTTTAAAATCTTTTATTTTTATGTACATAATTTCATCATAATTGAGTAAAAATATTTTCACGTTGTTTTACAAATCTCTTTACCAAACTCAATTTAAACTGTGTACCAATTAAATTATATTGGTGTACAAATTGTTAATAAACATTTCTAAGAACTGAAACCATTCAATAATATATTGTTTAATATAACTAAGTTAAGAAACAATGTTATTTGGGGCAGTTACATAAATCTTTGACGTCATTTCATGACGAAGTAATATTATAATACCGCGGATTTTTTTCCTGTATATATTGAAGCTGAAGGTCTAAACAAATCATTTTTGAAGTGAAAACTTCTTATGGTGCACCGCACACAGATTTTTTTTGTAAGCTCTAAGTGAGGCTGATCCATCACGCCAGCGAAGACAAAGATCGGGTACCGAGGGCCCGCTTGCACGGCAAAGAGAGGTGCTTGCAGGGTGGGTCTATGCGGTTGCGCGCCACCTCTTCTGTCGCTCCGGACCGATTTGGTGGGACGCGACCATATCCATAGTTCAACGTAAGAAATAAAAAGGGCTGATTCATCACGCTCTGAGTTCGGGTGAACTCAGGACCGCCGAGTGTACCCGAGCGAGAAAGATACAGTCAGCTGCTCTTCACTGCTGTGTCGCTGTGCTTAATATATTCAATTTATCTATACATATAATAAAAATGTAACGGATTGCTGTCTGTACATGGAAGATATATGAGAAAAAATATTACTGGGAATTACGTACAAATATTCTTCGGTAAAAATAAATAAATACGTGTTTCCCTGTCCCTTTCCATCAACCCTGCACCAGTGCCGTCGTGGCGACCAGTGCCGGCGTGAGAGCTCACACGATACACATAGTAGACGGTAATAGGTTCTTGCCTGAGGGTTTAAGGGTTTAAGATACAGGTTAAGTTTAGCTTCAAAAATGTTCACTCTATAACTCAAATAATAAATCAAATCTAACGAGGACGCAACTCTGCTGGTGAAACAAAACAGTCAAATAAAGGGTGGCGATAATTATATTTTTATCCCATGGTCATACCGTAAATAGTATATTAATGGCAATATAATTTGTAGAATGAATAGAACTTTGAACCACCTTTTTTTAGTGACTGGCTATGGTATATAGACACACGCGCGCCGTACACGTACATCTACGTTGTGTGGGCGGGCCACCGCAACCGGGTATCATCTCGAGTCGAAGCCGGACGGTAGAGCGTGTCAAACTTTTCTTTTTTTTTTGCGGTGGGCTATGGACGTGGTCGCGCCCCGCCAAATAGGTCCGGGGCGACAAAAGAGGCGACGCGGAACCCCATAGACTCACTCTGCAAGCACCTCTCTTCGCTGTGCGAGCGGGCTACCGGTACCCGATATTTGTCTACGGTGGCCCGCCCGGTGGTTTAACCTCGCGGGTTCCCCTCACTTCGACGCCCCGACTGCTTTCGCCGTCAGGGCGTCGCCCTCTCACGGTGGCCTCACGTCGAGTGACCGGCAAATTCCCCGGTCCGATCACCCAAAGCCTCGGTTAGGGCAGCATCAGGCGCAGATATTCGCGCCTGCACCGCTCCGACCGCTGACGGCGGCCCGGGTCACGGAAATTTTCCCGGACTCGTTCCGCCACCTCCTTCTGCGAGATGACAGCCTCGCAGAAGGCGGCGACCGCGTCCCAGTTCCTGACGCTGTCGACCATCGCTTTCGCGACAGCCGGCAGCGTCAGGTCGGTACCGATAACAGCGACGAGGTCACCGACAATACCTGCACCAGCCGAAAGGAGAGAACTCCGTGCCGCCGCTCCATCCACTCCATCAGTACGGGCCGGAGGGCCTCAACGGTAACAACACCGTGTCTAGGCCTCTCCAGCCGCGTAACCCAATGGGCGATGACGTCTCGGCGGGAGAGCGTGTCAACCTAGAGTATTTTCTCTCGGACCCACCATATTTCCTAATTCCGTTAGACAAATAACTCGCCGAAGGCGTCGACCGCGTCCCAGTTTCTGACGCTTGATGACACTCTGATGACTTCTGCGTAGACGAAGTCGCGTGCAAAAGCTATATATAATAAATGTTATTATTAATTATTATCAATTATTCAATAGTTATTTTTTTACTATGGTCAAGCTGGGTATGGTATGATCACACCCATACATAGTCCATGGCGCACGGTTTCAGATTTAAGTTTTCACTTCTGTCGGCAGTCCTCATAACTGCTTTCTGTTTTTTTTTTGTGGTAGTGCCACATTGTTTAGAGTTATATATCTATAGCCGCGATCGGTCCGTCCGTAGTAGTACCTCACTCTCGCAGAACATCGATGTCTGAGTAATAGCAATATACTCTTGCGCTTCGTTCGGTGAGCGAGAGAGCCGGCAGACCAATTGGGTGGGTTTGGGGTTTGCCATAAAGGTCCATAGGTGGCAGTAATACTTACCACCAGGTGTACTGCCTGCTCATTTGCCACCAAGAGCAATAAAAAAAAAAGAAAAATAAATCTTGTGACGGTAAATTCGAATCAAAATCGTTTGCCAAACTATTTGTCTGGGAAAGTATAATAGAATCACCGAAATCAAAAGAATCAGTACTAGTAGCCGGTTCAATTTAAAAGAGCAATAAAGCAGGCCATGTAGCTACACGTCGCCCCACTCTAAACGAGGTCTTATTTTGAAATCGTAACTAATCAAAAAAAAAATTATTATAGTATATATCTATTCATATTTCTCTATCAATCAATTGTGAGTTTTTTTTAACTATAAACGATAAAACATGTTTTTATCAATAATAATATGGTTATAAACGTGTTTCATTAACGCACTAAATTTTCTCACAAAGTTAAACCAGTTAAACCATCATTTTACCGCTAAACGGTATTTTAGAATTGAAATAAATTTTAGAATTAAAATATCTGATTTGAACTCTTGACTAAACAATTAATATTTAACAGACATCTGTGGCTGACTAATTTATAACGGGTATATAAATACAAGATATTATAATATTTCCATGTGGTGACTGAGTATGAATACAATTCATCATCCCCATGTGGGTGATCGTAAGAAACGGCTAAGGGATATAAAACGCTTATAACATCTATACGAGGGAAGGAAAACTCTAAACTAAACCCTATGCCAACACGTCTGACCAGCGTGGTATAGTAGGTCAATTTCTCTCATATTATGGAGGTGGCTCGATCCCAACAATGTGACATATATGAGTTGAGATAAGGTGATAAATAGAAAATACCTATTATTCATATTGGTACTCAAATCATGCGTTGAAATATCTAATTTATTTAGTAAATAATGTAATATTAACATCATCATCATTCTCCTACTTTTATCTCAATTACTCGGGGTCGATACAATATGTACTCTCCTTTTATAGTACACATTGTAAAAGTTATTGGCAATTGTTTTATGACCGGCCACCTGCAAGACGTCAACCCTCCTTAGAAATGTAATTGTTGACCAAACGGCATCAGATGGAGTTGACCCAGGTTGTTATAATGTTCTTAGTCGTCTTTTACGACATCCACGAACAAAGTAAGGGTTGGTAGTATTCGTAACCGCTACCACACAGCTTATAATGTAATATCAACATATAACCAAATTCTCAGTGGTTCATAGCTAATAAAACTCATTACTCATTTAAACTACACAGCTTTACTATTTTTTATTTTTATTTTTCTGTGACCTTTTTACATTTAACTACACTACTTACATTTAACTAACTGAAATAACGGCTGAGACCTGTAGTAGCGAAATAAACACATAGCATACCGTAGTCCTCGGTCATAGCCAAGCCATTTACAAGAAAAGCAAAATTATACTTTTTTATGCTGACTATAATCTGGACAGATCTTAGTCATTCCATCTGGGTTGATATAAGGGCAGCGTGTAGCTTCATAACCCACCTATTCCCTCTAGAGCGGCATCAGGAGCAGGTACTTGCGCTTGCTCCGCTGCTTCGCCTAACTGTTCTGCAGCGAAGTGCACCATTGTAGACTCTTTGACAGGCCCTGCCACAAGCAAAATGCTCTTAACTCAATCTATTAGCTGACCACTACTGCCGTGTGAATTCAATATGGTGATCTTGTGAGCATCACAATCTGAGATGACACAATATTTCAGCCTTGCCTATTTTCGAGTTTATATTATTAGATAATTTTTATTTCTTTCACTGTATTATATGTATGGCTTACAAAATTAAATATATCTTTCTTTATTTTTCTTCGTTATTGCTTCCAACTTAACAATTTCTAAAGTTTCCAACAGTAACTCAACCATATTTAATATAAAATCTACATGGCATATAATATTTTGGCATGTTATGTATGTATATTTACACAGCTACGTTCATTTCTCCCTGACCAATTTCTATTCCTTTTCGCCAGGATTTCCAAGCGCCAAATCCTACTTAGACCGTATCTTGGTTGAACTGAAATGGATTTTTTTCTATTGTGTCTAACAAAAAGATACTTGATACTTGAGAATTTTTATCAATTATAGAATTACTATAGATAATTAACATTATTTTCATACATAAAATAAAAGAGGGATATCTATTAAGGCATATTTTATTAATTATTTGGTAATATTAAATCAATCAATGTTGAATAAAATATAGAATGTAATTTTCTTTGCTTACTATAATTGTATGTTTATTTTCCACTTTTATAAACATTTCCATGTGGTGACCGAGTTGGAATACAATTCACTACATCTTACTCATGTGTGATCGTAAGAGAGGATTAAGGGATATAAAACGCATATAACATTTATGCAAGAGAGAGAAAACTCGAAACAAAGTGCTATATCAACAGGTCTAACCGGGGTGGTATATTAGGGATCGGGTACCGGTGGCCCGCTCGCACGGCGAAGAGAGGGGTTTGCATGGTGGGTCTATAAGGTCACGCGCCGTCTCTTCCGTCACCCCGGACCGATTTGGCGGGACGAGACGCATCCATAGCTCACCGCAAAAAAAAAGAAGGATGGTATAGTAGGTCAACTTCTCTCTCATTACGGTGGACGCTCGAGCCCAACAGTGGGATATATGAGCTGAAATGGTGATGATGAAAGTTTTCCTGCTATGGAAATTTATTTCTTTAGTGCAAGGTTATTATGGCCACCGAAGACAAAGATCGGGTACCGGTGGTCCGCTCGCACGGCGAAGAGAGGTTTTTGCAGGATAGGTCCATGGGGTTGCGCGCCGCCTCTTCCGTCGCCCCGGGCCGATTTGCCGGGGCGCGACCACATCCTAGTCCCACCTTGCGAAAAAAAAAAAAAAAAAAAAAAGTGCAAGGTTATTATGAGCTGTCTACAAAAAAAAACATTATAAGCAAATTGGTTCCATCAATTAAAATGAAATGTACCTACATAAATTTAATTCAATTAAAATCAATAATCCTTTATAACAAATAAATGATTATCTGATTTCTTTTCTATCCGGGGTGAAGGAAGGGAGCGCGTGGCCCTATAACCCACCGTATTCCCACTCTATCGCTTTTGGGCCAACACTGGGACCGCTTCCTTGACAGATGATTATGTGATAAAATAATTTAAAATTTAGTTATTTTTTATTTAATACATTTGGCATGAACTAATATTATTTTTGAAACATTAATTTAATATTTATACACACAAAAATTTCAAATTTCTATTTGAATATCAACAACTAACAATTACAGAAGCCCGTTATTTTCAATCATAATAAAACAATGACCAATATTCCTAGTAAACTGAAAACAAATCGTGTTTTGTAACGCGAGCGTGAAAACTTTGTACAACCGTACACGTGTAGGCATGAAGCCAAAGTGTTGTTTATCCAAAACAAAAATGTGCTATTCTATGTTGTAACTGTTAGTGCAGACGCCATATTAAAATTTGTTTACAACCGACATTTAAAATGTGTTAACCGATTTATTACTATATTTACTGTACTGGGTATTTGATTTGTATTGTAAATACTAGAATGATTAGTGAATATTATCTTTGATGTAAATTGACTTTTTCGAAGAAAAAGATTTAAAGTAAGGTGTTATTTTAACATTATTTTGTATATGCCTATGTACATGTTTTTTTTTTAAGTGAAAACTTCCTTTGGCACACCGCATATAGATTTTATCGTAGGCTGTAAGTGAGGGTAATCCGTCACGCTCTGAGGTGAAAGGGTCAATTCGGTGAACTCGAAACCGCTGAATGTACCCGAGCGACAAAGATACAGTCAGCTGCTCTTCACTGCTACGTCGCTCTGTTTACTACATTCAATTTATATGTAATAATTGTTATTATTAATTATTATCAATTATAATTGATAATAATTATATTGATAATAATAATTATTATATTATACTGATAATAATTATTATGATGCTCTAGTGGTGCTAATGCCTCTAGTGGTGCTCAAAGACTATTACCAAGGGTAGTATTAGAAAAAGATACTGTAAAGTGACGTTTAGGCTTCAATCTTTCTCTCTCACTGAACGAAGCAGATCATCTGTGTGGTGAGGGAGTATAAATACAATTCACCACTCCCTATCTTAGCCGTGGGTGATCGTAAGAAACGAGTAAGGGATATAAAACGCATATAACATCTGTGCAAGAGATGGAAAACTCGAAACAAAACCGCATACCAACACGTCTGACCAGCGTGGTATAGTAGGTTAAGTTCCCTCTCATTATGGAAGAGGCCCGAGCCCAATAGTGGGACATATATGGCCTGTGATAATGATGATAAACGAAGTAGAAGTAAATCACTACGACTCTGATGTTTTTAATAAAAGATATTCAACAAAAAAAGCTAAAAAAGAAGACAATGTAGACTGAAATATATGTTTCGCATCTGCTATATGGCCAGGAGTTTGCTATAAACTGATCTAGACTAATATCAAATATAAAACTCCACTAAATAGTTAAAATTCTCCATGTGGTGACGTAGTAAGAATACAATTCACCACCCCACTTTCTTACCAGTGGGTGATCGTAAGAGACGACTAAGGGATATAATATGCATATAACATCTATGCAAGAGAAGGCAAACTCACAATAAAACCCTACACCAACCCATCTGACCAGCCTAATATAGTAGGTCATTTTACTTCCTATTATGGAGGATCCAGTCCAGCGCTGGAACGTTTATAAGCTGAAATAATTAAGTAGTTAATGTTCAAACCTAATCAATAAATAACTTGTTATATTTACTTTTTCAGATTAGTGTTTAATAATTCTCGCTAATATGGATCTATGAGACAGCTTTTTTGAACTAAATTAAAAGTTACAATCGTGTTTAAATATTATTAATCTTATCTCTATCCGTGTGGTAACGCAGTAAGAATACAATTCACCACCCCCTATCTTACTCGTGGGTAATCGTAGGAGATGACTAAGGGATACGAAACGCATATAACACCCATGCAAAAGAAGGAAAACTCGATACAAAACCCTATACCAACACGTCTGGACTAGCATGGTTTAGTAGGTCGATTTCCCTCCCAAAAGTGAGACATATATATGAGCTGAGATGATGAATCTTATCTCAACCTACATACGATCCAATGTTGGACTAAGACCTGCCCTATGAGGGGGCATTTGACTTACAATATACTACGCTCGAAAGACGTATTTTCAATGAGATATATTTCGAGTTTTTCTTGTATTAAAAAAAAATATTATTAGTGAAAGTATCAAAATCATTTTGGCGCAGTTTTTAAAGGAGCGCCGCGAAACGCACTCAGAGTGATATTTCTTTATAGTCCGCGACACAACCACTCCTGGGAAATTTACGGGAACTGTCTCATTCTAATGTGAAGCTCAGATGAATTTTGTATACATTTTACGGTTAAATAAGCTTAAAACTGATGAAAATCCATGTACTTTTGCCACTGAAAAAAAATATATATCGCTGAAAACTTTGAACATGAAACTTTTAGAACTGTGGTTTCTAAATATTTTAGTATCGAAGAAAATTATTATAGATCTTTTAAATTTCGTATGAAAATGAGTTTTAGCAAGTGTTTAGTGAAAAGACAGTCATTGGTACTAATTCGGGCTGACGAATAGGTGCTTTATATTTACAGTAGATACAGCGCAATCAGAACTAGGTATCATAATACTTACATAAATCACGCCATATCCCTTGCAGGGTAGGCAGAGAGAACAGAGTGCCAGAGAACTCTATCCTTGCATACTTCACTCGCTCCTTCAACATTCATTATTCTCTTCATACACGCTCACCGGTTTCGTAATATTCAGCTATTATAATATTCAGGAAAAATGTGCTATTAGCTTCCCATCACAGTGCTACTACTCATTCGCCTGGTGATATCACAACCGTTTTTTACAAATCGCAGGGCTAAAGAACGCATTGCTCTACGTTAATACTTAACTGTTGGTGCCGCATTGTTCACCCATTAAATTAGTTCTAAAATATTACGCTTTCATTATTTTATAATGAATGACCGATCGCATTCGGGATATGGCGTGATTATATGTATGTATGTAATTATTTTATTGTTGTTCTGAGACTGAGTATAATTTGTCTGCGTTAATTGCATGTTTGAAAAGTTTCCCGCAACACAAGGATTAATTCCTAAGTGCAGAGTAGTGTCTTTTAAAAAACAAACATATAAAACAGTTTTTATTATACCTACTTTTAAGTAATAATTTGAAATGTAATGTAATGTGATCTAATGTAATGTAATGTAGTAAAGTAATGTAAGTGATGTAAGTTTCAATGAAATGTAATGTAAGTTTCAATATATACTCACAAATTGCTTCCTTGTATAGAATTCATAATAGTCTCATCAATATTCTAAATGATATAGTGTACCATTTAAAACCTTATTTTTGTCCAGTCAAATTACATAAAATTCCAAGAACTAGGCGTGATAAAAAAAATTACCTATAACTCCACCGGCATTTTAATGCAACAATATTTGCAAACTATTTGGGTTCCTTGATTTTTTTTATTTTTGTTGCTTATGGTGGCAAATGAGCATGCAGTACATCTGATGGTAAGTGTCACTGCTGCCCACATTTGCTATAGCAAAGGTATAGCTAGGCCGCTGCCTACCATTAACCCCGAACCCACCCAGTTGGGCTTCCGGCTCTCTCGCTCACCGAACGAAGCGCAATAGCACATTGCCATTACTCAGACGTCGATCCTCTGCGAGAATATACTAACTCAGGCGGAGCGACCCGCGGCTGTAGACAGAGAACTGTCACCAGCGTGTCAAATGAGAAGCTTAGGAAACATTTACGTGCATATTTGAATGATTCTCCTCGTTGGCCTGCCTGGATATCTGGTAAGAATTGTTGGTAACCATTGTCACCAACCTTTACTTTCCTATGTACCTAGTTTTTGTTTTAGCGGACCATATGACCGCATATTTTTTAAAATAACAAATAAAATATATAGGCTTTTCATGCGATTACGGAGTAACAATATAATTCATTACCTATCTTACCCGTGGATGATGTAAAAAATGACTAAGAGAATATGTAGAAAATATCGATGAAATAAAAAGAAAACTCAATATAAAATTGGAGTATAATATGTATGTTTGTATATAAACCCTACAACACCACGATATAGGAATAAAGAGAGAGAAAAAATATGTTAATTCATTCAAAGAAATGAGGCATCACAATATTTAAAATATTAAGAACCATTAAAAAATATATGAACTATTAACCATATAAAAATACAATAACAAATTGAATACACAAATTAGCAGATAAGGGCAGTGGCGCCCCCTGCACAAAAAAGGAAAGGCATGGCTACTCAGTATAATATTGTAGTAACAAAGACCGGGTTCCGGTAGCCCACTCGCACGGCGAAGAGAGGTAGGTGTAGGGTGGGTCTATAGACCGAAGTCAAAGATCGGGTACCGGCCATCAAAAAAAAAAAAAAAAAATGGATCTATAGGATCCTGTGCCGTTCTATCCACACCATAGTCCGCCGCCAGAAAAACGCTTAATGTTGTATGTGTAACATAATACAGCTTCCTGCGATGTCCGTCAGCAATGTACAATTAGCAGTATGACAAAATGTACTCCATAGTTTTAATAATTGTTGCGCCAGTGACGAAAAAGTTAAGGAGTGAAAAATTGACATGGTATGGACATGTGATTAGACGGAATGAAAGTAATGTTGTGAGGAAAGTATTAAGTATGAATGTTGAAGGCTTAAGGGGTAAGGACCGAAGAAAAGGTGGATGGACTGCGTGAAACATAATATGGATAGACAAGGAGTGACCACAGTGGTTACGTCTGATAGAGTTGTATGGTAGGAGAAGACATATTGCGTCGACCCCAAATAGATTGGGATAAGAGCAAGTTGATGATAATGATGATGATGAGTTTTAATAATTCTTTAAAAAAAACTTACGGAACCCCGATGACATTTATTATATAAACATCACAGATAAGTCATTCAATCATTCACAATTCGTTTTACCGATTAGCATACACTAAACGAGACAAATTTTAATGAAACCCATGCAGTATTTATTTATTTTATACGTCCCATTGTATGTTAATATAAAATTGTATGTATATAAATTGGTTAGTACTAAAACTAGTTGCTGCATAATATTAGCAATGCGTTGCTAGTTGCATTCTTCGAATACATTTGACAATTCAATTTTAATTTAATTCAATCTTCTTAAGCTGCGATCCGCAATTAAAATATGTAAAATTTTTAAATCTCTCAGTTTCATCATCATCTCTATATTTTTTATCATTTTCGTTTCTTATTTTAACTGTGTGGTAGCGGCTACGAATACTACCAACTCAAACTTTGCTCGTCGATGTCGTAAAAGACAACTAAGAGCCTATAACGACCTGAGCCAACTCCATCTGATGCCGTTTGGTCAACAATTACATTCCCAAGGAGGGTTGACGTCTGGCAGGCGGCCGGTCATAAAACTATTGCCAATAACATTTACAATATGTACTATGAAATAAAAGTACATATTGTATCGACACCATGTAATTGGGATAAGAGTAGGGGAATGAATGGTGATTCACGTTTCTTATTTACTTGTCTTCTATTATTACTTGATCCTGATGATAATTGGTACTGTCACCCATGGACTTTCAAAGGTACTAGGCCGATGCGTACTAACCAAAAGCCACACAAGCTGGGCTTTTGGCTCTCACGCTCATCGAAAAAAATACAACAGCATATTGTCATTGCTCAAACGTCAGTTTTTTGCGAGAGTGTGGTACTAGCCCGAATGAATCGGCTCGTGACTCATCATTCTCTTGCTCTTATCCCAACTACTTGGGGTCGACGCAATATGTCCTCTTTTTCCATACATCCCTATCAGACGTCATCTCTGTAGTCACTCCCTATTTATACATATCATGCTTCACGCAGTCCATCCATCTTTTCTTTGGTCTCCCTTTACCCCTAAAGCCTTCAACATTCATACTCAAAACCTTCCTCGCAACATTACTTTCATCCCGTCTCATCACATGTCCATACCAGCTCAAACGTTCACTCCTTAACTTATCCGTCACTGGCGCTACTTTCAAACATTCTCTTATACGCTCATTCCTTATCTTATCCATTCTCGTCACGCCGTACATCCATCTCAACATTCGCATCTCCGCTACATGTAATCGTCTCTCATCCGTCGCTTTTGACGTTGAATCGACTCGTGACTGTAGACAGTAAACTGTCAACAATGTGCGCACGACCCCATAGATCCACTCTAAATGTACATCTCTTTGCGGTGCTAGTGAGCCACCGGAAGCAGGTCTTTTTCTTCGGTGGCTAATAGTGTAGCCCTACCACTATTAATTATTAATTAAAGCCCTTCATCATCATCATCTCAGCTCATATATGTCCCACTATAGGGCTCGAGCCTCCTCCATAATGAAAGGGAAATTGACCTACTATACCACGCTGGTCAGACGTGTTGGTATAGGATTTTGTTTCGAGATTTCCTTCTCTCGTATAGATGTTATATGCGTTTTATATCCCTTAGTCGTCTCGTACGATCACCCACGGGTAAGGGTGTGGTGAATTGTATTCTTACTCCATCACCACACGGAAAATTAAAGCCCTTAAATTAATCCAAATAATAATCATCAGATCGGAATACGACTGCACTAAGAAAATTCCTCATGAAACTTTTCTGTTTATCTATTTTTTTATTTAACTTGTTAATGCTTTCTTTCATAAAAAAAATTGCATGCACAACATGCCTAAAAAGTATATATAACTAAGAAGTTACCTAAAGCAGATCTTTCAGTGAACATAACCAATAACATTTGCCACAGACAAATCACAGATTACAAACAAACACCTTCGGCGCCAAGAATGATTTCCAACATCATACACATTTTTGTTTTCTACTCTGCGCACCTTTCACTTCCTGACGTGAGATAATATTTCACTGAACAGTTTTAATAAATGTAAATAAAAATATATATATATATATATTATTTTTAGTCAAATGAGCTTTTTTTGCGCCTGTTTTGATAATCGTACCTAAGGAGTGAACTCCAGTCGTGCGTCGCAGCTGACACACACACTTTTTTTTTATTAATTTTATGGTAGGTACCTCAAACCCAAATAGACCAAAACATTCGCCCAGGCCAAAGCTTTTTTATCTTTAAAGAAATGTATGAAAATTGTGAGCATTTGTGATACACAACGACTTAAACGCAATGGACATGGTGTATCATTTTTGATACACTGGCGCCGAAGGTGTTAATAAAGAAAACAAAACAAAAATCGTTAGGCAATACATGTTACGCTTTACAATATATAGTACTAATATTAAAATAAATATTTGTGTAACAATTTCATTAAAATAATGAAGAAATTGCTTAATGACGAGCTGCTCATAACCAGTCTGTATTATCGTCTAGATAATCCAAGATTTATCTCCTCCCACATGTAACATAATTGATCCCATAACATTACAATCTAATGGTCTCAGTTCATATATGTCCCACTGTTGGGCTCGAGCCTCCTCCATAATGGGAGGGTAATTGATCTACTATACCACGCTGGTCAGACGTTTTGTTTCGAGTTTTCCTTCTCTCGCATAGATGTTGTATGCGTTTTATATCCCTTAGTCGTGTCGTACGATCACCCACGGGTAAGGCAGGGGGTGGTGAATTGTATTCTTACTCCGTCGCCACACGGAAAAGAGAGAGAGAGAGAGAGTTGGTTCAGGTCTATGTAAAGCTATTAGTCGTCTTTTACGACATCTATGAGCAATATAAGAGTTGGTAGTATTCGTAGCCGCCACCATATAGCAAGCAAGCACGTAGGGTGAGTACTAACTAGTTCGCGCAAGAATACGTTGCAGTTATAGTCAATACATGATATTTTTTGGACACGTTGTTTTATTCGCAAAGAGTCAACATACATCTATGTGCCGCTTGTTTTTGATGATATGCTACGGTATAGGTCCACCCTGTTCAATTCGTCTGGGATGACAAAAGGATAGCACGCGACCGATAACCACGTCCACATATTTCTCTAGGGCCATATGGTCGGGCTATCGATACCCAACCTCAACCTAAGCTTTGATTGAACGAATAAAACTCACACTGGTAATGATCGTTTATTTAAACGTTAATCATAAGTTCCTCGCCTCTTTCTTATATAAGTAAAAAGTATTTTATGTAAAAAGTATGTTATGCTGTCCATCGGTAACGTGTAAATTGTCAAATTTGTCACGTGCAATGACTATGCTAATCTTACGAAAAATTGTAAATGTCTGATTTCTCCAATTTTATTTCTATATTATTGTTAAAATAAATTACGTTTATATTTATTTATTTTAGTTTTAAAAGATTTTTATATAAATATTTTAATTGCTTTTTAAAATATTTTTAAGTTAAATTGCACCTAACTTGCATTATTTCTGCTCCACCCTAAGTCGACTGGTAGAAAATGCCTATGGCTTTAACCCCACCTTGAACTAAAGTTTTTAAATAAAATAAATACATATTTGCTTGAATATTTATTTTTTAAATGCAATATCTTTTAAGGAAGACTGGTATTCCGGGCACTTACAGGCATACAATTAAATAATACAAATTACACCCAGACTCAACAATCATTTATGAATCTCTCAAACAGCTGTCCTTTTTTTCGTAGGCTATGGTTTGGACCCAAGACTGGCGGACCTTCGTGCGGCGTGCATTAGTGCCCGAAGGTCCTACACCCGCAGTCGGCGGCGTCGCCGCGATGTTGAGCGGGAGGGCCAGCTGTACGACGCGTACCGCAGTGCGCGTACCGCCTTTCGGCTGGCCATCCGGTCCGCCAAGGACGCGAGTTGGCAGGAGATGCTGGACGGCCTCGACCGTGACCCCTGGGGTCGCCCGTATCGCGCGTCGCTGAATAAGCTTCGCGCGCAGCCCCCCCCCCCTCACCGAGACCCTCCAGCCCGACCTCCTTCGTAGAGTGGTCGAGGAGCTGTTCCCGCGGCAGTCGGAGCACATGCCCCCGGTCATGGCTTCGCCAGATCACGACCGGGAGGCCGTCGAGAGTGTTCCGCCCGTGGCGGAGTCGGAAGTGGGGGCAGCCGTGGCGAAGATTCGTTCCACCACCACGGCCCCCGGCCCGGACGGAGTCCCAGTCTGGGTGTTGACGTTGCTCCTCGAGCATTTCGAACCTCGCCTCAGGCGACTGTTCAACGCCTGTCTGACGTCTGGACGGTTCCCTGAGTGCTGGAAGGAAGGGAGGTTGGTTCTCCTGCCAAAGCCGGGACGGCCCCCGGATTTGCCGTCGGCCTACAGGCCCATTGTGCTTCTGGAATATGTGAGTAAACTGCTGGAGCGTGTCATCGCTGCCCGCATCGTCCGGCACCTGGAGGAGGTGGGGCCCGATCTGTCGGACGCTCAATTTGGGTTTCGGAGGGGGCGTTCGACCATCGGGGCCCTGCTACGCCTGAGGCACGGCCGCGGAGGCTGTCGCCGGCAAAGGAGTGCTGTTGACGGTGTCGTTGGACATCGCCAATGCCTTCAATAGTCTGCCATTCAGCTGCATCAGGGAGGCGCTCCGGTTCCATGGAGTGCCCCTGTACCTCAGGCGGCTGGTGGCAGACTATTTGGAGGGGCGCAGTGTTCTCTACGCGAGCCCCGCAGGGGACATTGTGCGGACGCCCATGTCGTGCGGTGTTCCGCAGGGGTCGGTTCTGGGGCCGACTCTGTGGGACATCGGTCGGTTACGACTGGGCGTTTAGAGGGAGTCTCCCCCCCGGGCTGAGCGTTATTTGCTATGGTGATGACACGCTCGTCACAGCCCGGGGCAGGACACTCGAAGAGGCGGCGAGCTGGGCCACTATCGGCACCGAGGAGATGGTCAGGCGAATCGAGGCGCTGGGGCTCAGGGTAGCCCTTAACAAGACGGAGGACCTTTAATTCCATGGGCCCCGTGTGAGGCTGCCCATCGGCGCCTCGTTAGTCGTCAACTCCATCCACATCAGTATCCAGGCCCATATGAGGAGCTTGGGTCTGGTGCTCGACGGGTGATGGTGGTTCCGGGAGCATTTTCGTCAAATTGCTCCCCGGCTGGTCGGCGCGGCGTCCGCCCTTTCTCGGCTCATGCCGAACGTGGGCGGACCCAGTTTCCAGGGCCGACGGCTGTATGCGGGGGTGATCCGCTCAATGGCCATGTACGGCGCACCCGTGTGGGCGAGGGCTCTGAACGCCCAACTCAGGGCGGTTCTGTGGAGGCCACAGAGAGTCATGGCGGTCAGAGCCATTCACGGGTACCGCACGGTGTCGACAGAGGCGGCGTGCCTATTGGCCGGGACACCCTCGTGGGACCTAGAGGCGGAGATGCTCTCCGACCTCTACCGGCGGGTTACCTCAATGCGCGAAGAGGGTGGCTCCCCATCGTTCAACGAGATAGCCACCTGGCGCGAGGACGCCCGCTGAGAAGTCACACCCGTTGGGCTACGCGGCTGGAGAGGCCTAGACACGGTGTCGTTACCGTCGAGGCCCTCCGGTCCATACTGATGGAATGGATGGAGCGGCGGCACGGGGTCCTCACCTTCCGACTGGTGCAGGTGTTAACGGGGCACAGGTGCTTCGGGAAATACCTGCACACGGTCGTGCACAGAGAATGGACTCCGGGCTGCCATCATTGCAGTAGTGACGAGGACACGGCGCAACATACGCTCGAGAAATGTTCGGGCTGGGACGGGCAGCGCCGCGACCTCGTCGCTATTATCGGTGCCGACCTGACGCTGCCGGCTGTCGCGAGGGCGATGGTCGACAGCGTCAGGAATTGGGACGCGGTCGCCGCCTTCTGCAAGGCTGTCATCTCGCAGAAGGAGGCGGCGGAAGGCCCGGGAGGATCCCCGTGACCCGGGCCGCCGCCCGCGGCTGGGGCGGCGCAGGCGCGAATACCTGCGCCTGATGCCGCCCTAACCGAGGCTTTGGGTGATCGGACCGGGGAATTGTCTGGTCACCCGACGTGAGGCCACCGCGTGAGGACGACACCTCGACGGCGAAAGCTGTCGGGGCGTCGACAGGAGAGGAGCCCGAGAGGGCATACCGCCGAGCGGGCCACCGAAGACAAAGATCGGGTACCGGTGGCCCGCTCGCACGGCGAAGAAGAGGTGCTTGCAGGGTGGGTCAATGGGGTTGCGCGCCGCCTCTTCCGCCACCCCGGACCGATTTGGCGGGGTGCGACGTCCATAGCCCACCGGGAAAAAAAAAAAAAGGCTATGGTTTGGACATACTCCGCCCATTCCATCCGGGACGAAACAGCTATTCTGAGTGAAAATAGAATCTACCACACTTGACTATTATTACGAGTATATATTATTTCTCCAAGATTTTAAAGCTGTGTGGTAGCGGTTACGAATACTACCAAGCCTTACTTTGATCGTGGACGTCGTAAAAGACGACTAAGAGCCTTATAACGACCTAGGCTAACTCTATCTTCTGATGTCGTTAGGTCAACAATACATTCCTAAGGAGCGTTGACGTCTGGCAGGCGGCCGGTCGTAAAACTATTGCCAATAAATTTTACAATATGTACTGTGAAAATAGAGTACATATTGTATCGACCCCAAGAAGTTAAGATAAGAGTAGAAAAATGATGAATACTTTTTTTTTTTTGGGGGACGGGTTGCGGTCGGCACACTCCTCGCACCACTCCGTCCGGGGTGACAGAGGGGCGTAAGCATGCACACCCGTAACCCACCCGTGACGTCGCCTTCGTCGTTGGGCCCACCACCGGAGCAGAGTGACTTGACGTCAGTGGCTGGCCCGACGGAATACCCCTGAGGAGTACCCTCTCCTCGACCGACGTCCCCCCCTCGGGTAGGATGTCGGCCTTTCCTCACGCGGTCGACCTCTCGGCGGGTGACGGACTAAATCCCCGATCCAGTCACCCGCGGCCTCGGCTAAGGCGGCATCAGGCGCAGGTAATCGCGCCTGCGCCGCCCCAGTCGCCGGCGGCGGCTCGCGTCGTCGAGGAGACGCTCCTCGCGCACGCGCTCCGCTGCCTCCTTCCGCGAGACTACTGCCTCGCAGAAGGATGCGACCGCGTCCCAGTTCCTGACGCTGTCAAGCATCGCCCTGGCGATGGTCGGCAGCGTCAGGTCAGCACCGATGATCGCGACGAGTTCACGACGCTGCTCTGCCCAAGCGGCACAAACCTCGAGCGTATGCTGCGCCGTGTCCTCGTCGTAATCGCAGTGGTGGCAGGACGGTGTACTCTCCCTCCTTACGACCGTGTGCAGGTATTTGGCGAAGCATCCATGCCCCGTCAAAACCTGCACCAGTCGGAAGGAGAGCACCCCGTGCCGCCGATTTAGCCACTGCATCAGCACCAGCCGGAAGGCCTCCACGGTCCGCACACCGAACCAAGGCCTCTCCAGCCGGACTGCCCAACGGGCAATGATGTCGCGGCGGGCGTCGACGCGCCAGGCGGTGTGCTCCCTCAACGAGACCACACCGCCCTCCGCTCGCACCCCCAACATCCGCCGATACAAACCGGCGAGCATTTCCGCTTCCAGGTCCCATGGAGGGGTCCCGGCCAATAGACACACTGCCTCCGTCGACACCGTGCGGTACCCGCGTGCGGTACCTCTGTGGTCGCCACAGAAGAGCCCTGAGTCGGACGGTCAGGGATCTCGCCCACACCGGTGCGCCGTACAGGGCCATCGACCGGATGACCCCTGCGTACAGCTGTCGGCAGGTAGCGCTCGGTCCGCCCACATTCGGCATAAGCCATGATAGGGCGGACGCCGCGCCGACGAGCCGTGGAGCGAGTCTGCGGAAATGCTCCCGGAACCACCATCGCCCGTCGAGCACCAGGCCCAAATACCTCATATGGGCCCGGATGCTGATATCAACCGAATTGACGGTGATCGAGACGCCGATGGGAGGGCCCATGCGGGGCCCATGGAACAAGAGGGCCTCCGTCTTGTCCAGGGCCACCCTCAACCCCAGCGCCCCGATCCGCCTGACGATCTCCTCGGTGCCGAGAGTCGCCAGGCTTGCCGCCTCCTCCAGCGTCCCACCACGGGCTGTGACGAGCGTGTCGTCGGCGTAACATATCACGCCCAGCCCGGGCGGGAGGCTCCCCCTCAACGCCCAGTCGTAGCCGATGTTCCACAGAGTGGGTCCGAGGACCGACCCCTGCGGAACACCGCACGTCATGGGCGTTCGCACAACGTCCCCTACTCGGTTGGTGTAGAGGACGCTGCGCCCCTCCAAATAGTCTGCCACTAGCCGCCTCAGGTAGACTGGCACTCCGTGATATCGGAGCGCCTCCCTGACGCAGCTAAATGGCAAACTATTGAATGCGTTGGCGATGTCCAGGGACACCACCAACAGCACTCCCCCGCCGGTGACGGCCTCAGTCGCCACGTCCCTCAGGCGCAACAGAGCCGCGATCGTCGAACGACCCCTCCTAAACCCAAACTGGGCATCCGACAGATCGGGCCCCGTGCCGACGAGGTGCCGCTCGATGCGGGCAGCCAGCACCCTCTCCAATAGCTTGCCCGCATCGTCGAGCAGCACGATGGGCCTGTAGGCCGGGGCCGACTCTGGAGACCGTCCCGGCTTCGGCAGGAGCACCAGCCTCCCCTCCTTCCAACACCCAGGGAACCGCCCCGACGCTAAGCACGCGTCGAACAGCCCCCTGAGGCGGAGACCCAGGTGGTCGAGGACCAGGGCCAGCACGCGGTTGGGAACACCGTCGGGCCCGGGGGCGGTGGATTTTCCGCGCATGCGCGCCACCGCCGCCCCCATCTCGGGTTCCGTGATGGGCGGAACACTGTCATCGTCGGCCTCCCGGTCGGTGTCTGGCGGAGCCATGACCGGGGGCGTGTGTTCCGCCCGTCGTGGGAACAGATCCTCGACGACCCTGGTGAGGAGGCCGGGCTGGAGAGTCTCGGTGAGGGGAGGGCCCCGCGCGCGGAGCTTACTCAGCGCTGCGCGATAGGGGCGACCCCAGGGGTCACGATCGAGACCATCCAACATCTTCTGCCGACTGACGTCCTTGGCGGTACGGACGGCCAGCCTGAAGGCCGACCGCGCATTGCGGTAGCCCTCGTAAAGCCGGCTCTCCCACTCCTCGTCGCGATGGTGCCGCCGGCTGCGGGTGTAGGCCCTTCGGGCGCGTATACACGCGACCCGAAGATCCGCCAGCTCCCGGGACCACCAGTGAACAGCCCTCTTCGAGGGCAGACAACGCACACGGGGCATGGCCGCATCGCAAATCTGCGTCAAAGCATTGCGGATGCGGCCAGCCTCGGCGTTCACCCCGTCCAACTGGTGGGCAGGTCCCGGTCCAAACGACCCACAGCCCATCGCGGGAACGCGGAACGTCCGTCCGCCCCGTGACCCCTGCTGGGCGTCGGAAGGGTCTGGGAGACCTCAATCCGGATATATCGGTGGTCCGATAGGGTCTCAACCTCCTGAGCGACGCGCCAGCTCCTCACGCGTGCGGCGACAATGGGGCTAGCGAACGACAAGTCCACTATCGACCCGCCCCGCTGACGCACGCACGTTTGCACCGAGCCCCTGTTCAACAAAGAGAGGCCCAGTGCCGCCGCCCACAATTCGACCGCCCGTCCTCGGTCGTCCGTCGCGGGGGACCCCCACGCCATGGACTTGGCGTTGAAGTCCCCCAGAACGAAGACTTGGCGCGGAATGATGAATACTGAAACAATTTTAATACTTGATTCGTTATTTTGAATATTATATCTGCCCTCTGATGATGAAAAGACTAATCTAATGAGACAACATTTTAAATAACACAGATCGTTGCTATTTTGTAATCCCAATAAATCCTCGTTGAATGTTGCTAAATATTGTTAACTGAGTTTTTTAAACTCAGTCCTACAGCTACTATTATATAAATAAACAGGAAATACAGCGGCAATCGACAATTTATTGCATTAAACGCCATTTTAAAGTCAATGTGCGAGCATTGACTTTAAAATGGCGGATAAAATAATATTGAAAAAAGCCTCTACTATTGATGTAATTTGTGCAGACTGACAGCACAGCCGATGCTTCCTCTTGATGCATTTAAATTTTATTTTAAAACGACTATCTCGGCAGACATATTGGAAAATTTGTAATACAATTTTTGTTTACGTTGGGTTTCACTAAATTGGATAAAATACACTTATTAAAAACCTTTGTTTAATTTACTAAAGATATAGTGTATATAATTTCTAATGCTAGTCGATTGGACTGCATATATATGAATCACTGCTGTGCAGTCTCTCATGGAGTGAAATAGCCGTGATTTGTATTAGCAGAATTTATTTCGATATAAATTTGCATTTACTTTTTGATTTGTATTTTTTATAATGAATATTTACTAACAATTTAGATTAAGTATTACTAAAAATAATAAGTCTTTGTTACTTAAATAAATTTGGATTATTATTATTATAATAAATTAGCAGTATCGTATAATAAAATACACACATTTTAAATAAAACTAATCAAAATTAAAAGTAAAATTAAATAAAATCATCACTATCCTGCTGTTTTCCCAATTACATGGGGTGAAATTTACATATCTTTCACTCTCTCCCGTCGTACATATTGTAAAAGATATTGGCAGTAGTTTTATGACCGATCTGCGTGACGTCAACTTTCCTTGGGAATGTAATTGTTGACAGGTGAAGTTGGCCCTGGTCTATGTAAAGCTCTTATTCGTCTTTTACGTCATCCACGTCCAAAGTAAGAGTTGATAGTATTCGAAGCTGATATCACACAACAATAAAAAAAAATAAAGTAGACGAAAATATATTAAAAAAACAGCATTAGTTTCTCAAGTTTTTTATTTGATATATATTATTAATTAAATTTACCGTGTGGTGACGAAGTAAGAGTACTTTTCACCAACCCATATCTTGCGCGTGGGTAATCGTACGAGACGACTAAGGAATATAAAACACATATAACATCTATGCGAGACAAGGAAAACTCGTAACAAAACCCTATACCAACACGTCTGACCAGCGCGTTATTGTAGGTTAATTTCCCTCTCATTGCGAAGGAGGCCCGGGCCCAACATTGGACTTTTATGGGCTGTAATGATGATGATGATGATGATTGATTAAACAAAAAATATAGTAGTAGGTTGATGAAATTTTAGGATTGTATTCTAATAGGCAAAAAATAGATAACAGTGGTCAATTTTTTATTTTTAAAAAGGCCAGCTTTCTTTAAAAAAATTTAACCATTTTATTAAATAAAGTGCAGTGGATGATTAAAAAGTTTCCCATCTTACTTAACTTAAAGAACAATTTAGGAAACCAATTCTGTACAAAACTAATCCACACAGCATTATATAATTGCCAAACTATCGAAACCCATGTCCAATATATATATCGGATATAATTAGCTGACGAAATAATACACCTAGATAAAATACGAACTTTAGTCAAACTGTAGTCTAAAGTTTGAAAAAAAATTAACAATACTTGGATACGCTAGACACTTAATATTCGATATGGTGGATTACGATGTTTGTGAAAAAGTTCGTCTGGTCGTTCGGTATTGATTTTCGAACGAACCGCCCGCCTGAAAAATATGCTTACATCACATAGCCTTTGTCTCCGACTGTGAAGATATGAAAGTTAAACAAATATGGAAAACATATCTTTTAAATTAATTCTTAACATATTTTAAATTCGTTTTCAGTTCTTATCCTGTATATTCTTTATAAAAGTTTTTTTTTAATTATATATCTTCCGTAATCCTTACTAATATTATAAATGCGAAAGTAACTCTGTCTGTCTGTCGTTCTTTCACGCCAAAACTAACGAACCTATCTAAATGAAATTTGGTACACAGATAGTCTAGAACCTGACAAAGGACATAGGCTACTTTTTAATACAAAAAAAAGGTTGTAAAGGGGGATAAAAAGTTGTAAGGAATTATTGTCATGTTTAAAGCCAGAAGCTTGAAACTTATTTTTAGGCTATTGGTTAGATATAAATTAATATGACATTAATTACCCTTAAGGGATAAAATAAAAATAGGGGATCAGAATCTTCAGGAAAGTAAACTTTTACGCGAACGAAGCCGCGGGCAGAAGCTAGTATTACAGTAATTTTACTTGTTTAAGCTATTAAATATTTGGGTAATAACCATAATAAAGGAAATGAAAAATGTAAGCTGTGTGGTAGCGGGTTAAATAGAAAATATAACAAATTATTGAGTATATAATTTCTTAAAATCGCCCTGTACCTTTGCTGCTCATACACGATCTGATTCGAGCCAGACCAGTCATCTGAGGTGATAATAAAACGGTATAAGGCTCCATAACTTACAATGAAATGCCGTATTATTTTTCGGCAAGGCGAGTACAAATGATCGTTTTCAGAAGCTAAGCTTAATATCTTTCTAGACGTTGAAAACTACGCTTTGGTTATTGCAGATAGCAAACAATCCCCTGTGCATAAAACTGTACTGTCTCCGGTACTAAAATAATTAAAGGAGTTTTTCTTAATATCGAAATGAACTTTTTATAAGTTTGCTATTTTCTTTCCATGTGGTGACGGAGTAAAAATATAATTCACAACCTCCTATCTCGACCGTGGGTGATCGTAAGAGATGACTAAGAGATATCAAACGCATATAAAATATATGCGAGAGAAGGAAAACTCAAATTAAAACTCAAAACAAAACCGAGTGAACTGAGAGACGAGTGTGGTATAGTAGGTCAATTGCCCGTTCTAGTGTGAAGGAAACTCGAGCCCAACAGTAAGACATATATGAGCTGAGATGATGATGTTGGTGAAGGTTGTATATATAGTCAGTCACAGTCTTCGTTTCTGACCTATTTTGCAAAAAAAAAAAAGGCGAATTAACCTTAAACAGGAGCTGTTTATAAAATAATTAATAACTAATTTGAAGCGCCAAGAGCACTTAAAGTACATTTAAATAATAAATAGGAAGCCTTTTCCGTGTTATTAAGCTTATAACATTTCAGGATTTGGGGACAAAGGACGGCGCTTTACGGCAGAGTGGGACAGCGCATCGTAATCCACTTATAAGTCACGCGCGGGTAGCTTTCATACATTTTTACTGGAGAAAATTCGGGAATACCCTTAATGCATATTAAGCTGGGCTCGGGAATTATTTGCAATGAGGTATCGGCCTACTACCTATTGAAATGAAATTTTCCGCTGTGTGGGTTTAAGGGATAACGAAGGTCCCGTATACTTTTGTAGGTAAGAATGTGACCCTTCCCAAGTTTTGGCCGGTCGGATTATTGTTTCAAGTACTATATTCGGAATACCGCAAAGCGCTCGCTAAAACGGTAATTATTAATGACAGATGTGTGTATTTTATACGTTATGTGTGAGAGTTTATCTCTGAGAATATTAATTATGACGTATTTTGTTTGGATATCAAATGTTTTGGTGTTTATGAATATAATTATGTCTCATTTAGGTTTTAATTTATCACTGAATCTAATATCTTTAAACCAAGTTTTGTGTATTTTCTGAATCTTGGCAACACCAACAATTTTCATGAAATTTAGCATGCAAGAGGTTTCGGAGGCGATTAATCGATCTAGCTAGGTTTCATTAATAGAAAATATTGTTTTGTTAGTATTTTTAACAAAAAAAATATTATTTTTTTTATTGCCTGAAAGATAAATTTTGACGCTGTCATTGAAAATAGACAGAGCTTAGTTTGAAAATCGAGTACCTAGTCTTAACCCAAACAGCGCCGGTTCAGATCCTCAGTTTCTTTATTTTCTTTCTTTTTTCGCCTTTTTATTTTTTTTCATTATTTTATTAATTATTTTTATTATATTTAAATATAAGATATATTTAAATATAAGATATATTTAAATATATCTTCCAAAACACATTAAAAAGAAAATACCGAGCGAAAACTCAGTCATCCAGATATATTATTTAATCCATCCATATTCGTAGCTCTTCGAAATTTAGTGTTTGGTATGGACAAAGAAAGAAATACAATATACTATTTCAATTTGTAAATTTCACACATCAATTTAATATACAGTGAAAGAAATAAACATTTTTTTTAAGAAATAATATATACTAATAAATACTTGTACTTTACAAACATGCAATTAATAGACACAAATTACGCCCAGACTCAGAAAAACAATTTGTGAATCACACAAAGTATTGTCCTGCGTGGGATTCAAACCTACGACACTTGGTATCTTAACCATATCGCCATCTGTGCATTCGATGCCCTTATCAACTTATGATACAGTAGAGATGATACTAAAGCGGCGATATTTTAACGGGCCCGTACAATTAAGGCTTAATTTATTATTATGCCTTACGCTTCACACTCGATAGGAGAGCTCACGATTGCAATCTCCCAAGAGTGTCTGTTCTCCTTTTAACTCCATAACTGATTTCCAAAACCCCCCATAAGAGAGAAAATGAGAATTAACATATTTTATTTTCTCCGTGTGATGACGGAGTAGAATACTATTCACCACCCCATATCTTAACCGTGGGTGATCGTACGAGACGACTAAGGAATATAAAACGCATATCACATCTATGCGAGAGAAGGAAAACTCGAAACAAAACCCTATACCAACACGTCTGACCACGCGGTATAGTAGGTTAATTTCCCTCCCACTGCGGAGGAGGCCTAAGCCCAACAGTGGGACATTTATGGGCTGTGATGATGATGATAATGATGATGATTTTTAACCTATCATCATATTTGAGATTCTATCAAGACCATACATAGTCAAGAATAAGAATTTCCTTATGGTTATAAGACTATTCTTCAGTATATATGTTCCACTATTAGACAAAATCGTCTCTTAAAATCGACTAGCACTTAACTTACTAACATATAAGATAGATTATGGAACGTACGCAGACTAGGTGACCCTTTTTGAAATTTTTGAACCACCTTGATAAAACTCGTAGCGTATTAAAAGGTCGAATTTTGTTCTTGAAGACCATCTCTATCAAAACAGGTCACGAAGTATTACACATACGTACATTCCCTTGTTGCTGATTATTTAGAGAAAAGGGGCATTTTATTTTCTGTTAATGTACATTTGTTGGCTGCGGATGACTTTAAAAATTTAATCCGGAATGTGAATGAGCTGAATATTTTCAAATGTGAATAAACTCATATGGTTATATAACGAAAAGTATATACATACATACATACATATCATCACGCGGTATCCCTTGCAGGGTAGGTAGAGAGAACAGAGGGCCAGAGAACTCTATCTTTGCATACTTCACTCGCTTCCTCAACATTCATAATTCTCTTCATACACGCTCGCCAGTTTCGGAGACTCTTGACTCCACCTTCCTTGAATACGTGACCAATCTGATCTAGGTAGGTGAGTCTCGGTTTCCCCCGGTACCTACATCCTTCCACTTTCGCATTGTATATCTTCTTAACCAGACGTTCCTTCGGCATTCTTTCCACATGTCCGAACTATCGGAGCATTCCCTTTCGCATCTTTACACCAATACTCTCTTTCATACCTACTACGGTACGGAACCCTTCGCGTGCGAGTACAACTCGCACTTGGCGTATACTATTTTTTTATCTGAAACTATAGAGCGATTAAAAGGCATTCCTATCATCATATTCCTTCATCAATCCAGAGATGAAAGTTGTTTATATTAAATTGCTAATTTTATTTATTATATTAAAAAAATACTTAAACCTGAACTTACCATAGTCCTCCTTAATTTTGGGTTTAAGAGAGAGTTTGGGTTTAAGACAATTATATAATTATTAGTTTGCTGACTAAGAATACAATTCATCTCCCCCTTTCTTGCACATGAATATCGTAAAATTAAGCATGTAGATGATATGCAGATAATATCTATTAAAGAGAAAGAATAAGAGAAGGATAGAATAGGAGAACCCGAAATAAAACTCTGTACCAAGGCGTTCCACTAGCATGGTGTAGAGAAGCAATTGCCCTCCCATTGTGAAGGAGTCCTGCAGTGGTGGGACGTAAATATATGAGCTGAAATGATGATGTAATAATATAGATACGGAATCCTCATTGCGTCATTAAACTATTTTAATATTTAAACCCCCGTTCATTAATCGCAAAATATATCTACACATATTCATATTTTAATATGTAATCAACCATATTTGACTTTTGGTATATTAGGGGTCTTCAAAAATGTTTGGTTTACCTTTTCATATTTAATCGCAAAAAAAGTTTAACAAAATATGTTTGAAACGAAATTAATTTTGCCGTGTTTATAGTGACTTTATTCTCAAATCTGTGATTAGAATTATTGACAATATAGTGTTATTTCATAGATTTGAATCTTCTCCTTCTCCCTTTTTGATTTTTTATGGCGGCGAACTATGCAGCTGTCACATTTTTTTTCCTTTGCGATGGGCTATGGATGTGGTCGAGCTCCGCCAATTTGGTCCGGGGCGACGGAAGAGACGGTACGCAACCCCACGACCCACCGACAAGGATGCCTCTCTTCGCCGTGCGAGCCGGCCACCGGTACCCGATCTTTGTCTTCGGTGGCATCCCGTTAAAACTCTAGGAGATATTCAAACAACTACGTATATTTAGATGTGTAGGTAAATACTACTTCTAAGTAATAAAAAGCGTCCATTAGACGCAGTAGATCGCTTTATTTAAAAGTATAATTTATACTTAAGACTATAATTTTATAACAATAAATATCCATTAACGAAGTATTTCCGTGAGGTGACAGAGTGTACATATGTATAACATCTATGCAAAAGAATGAAAACTTGAAACAAAACATGTTTGACCAGCATGGTATAATAAGTCAATTTTCCCACCCATTATGGAGGAGGCTCGAGCCCAACAGTGGGACATATATGAGCTGAGATAATGATGATGATGATGAATGAAGTATTTATCTTCAAGCCATGAGATCAATTTACAAACGTAAATTACTTTTTCTGGTTCTCAGCCCAGAAAAGTCTGTTGGGTGCTGACCGCCTCTATAGTATGAGAGAAAACTTGACCTACTATACTCGTATTATACCACGCTGGTCAGATGAGATGGTATAAGTTTTTATGTAAAATTTTCCTTCTCTTGCATAGATATTATCTGCACGAACAAGAAAAAGGGGTGGTGAATTATATTTTTCGTCATTCACTATACGGAAAAAAAAAACTCAAATCATTAACAAATACAAGTGATACCCACAATCAAAATAATTATTTATGAATCGTAAAAATAAAGGTACAAACACTACGGAAACAAGTTATGATGTCCGCGTGTAATCTATTTAAAATAGTATTAATTGTAGATTATTATTAATGGTAAACTGCATAGATGGCACAGCGATTAATATACCGCGCCTGGGTTCGATTCCCGTGTATCACAATGCTTGTTACGATCTACAAATGGTTGTTTTGAATCTGGGTGTAATTTTTATACGTTAATGCGTCATCATTCATTATTCGCCTGCTATTAACCCAATTATTTGTAGTATGATGCAATATGTACTCTTCCATCGTGCATATGGCAAAAATTATTGACAATAGTTTTACGATCAGACACCTTTTTTTACGGTGGACTATGGATGGGTCTCGCCCCGTCTAATCGGTCCGGGGTGATGGAAGAGGCGGCGCGGGACCCCATAGACCCACCTCCTGTCTTCGCCGTGCGAGCGGGCCACCGGTACCCGATCTTTGTCTTCGGTGGCCTACGATCGGACGCCTGCCTGTTGCCAACGCTCCTTGGGAATATAATTGTTGACAAAGCAAATTGTAAACGTTAATTGTATATTTGTAAATTTCAATGGCAATACAAGCATTTTTTTTATTGCTTATGGTGGCAAACGAGCAAGCAGCACACTTGATGGTGTCGCTGCCGCCCATGGACCCTTGCTATACCCTTGGTATACCAAGAATATATATAGCTAGACCGCTGCCTATTATTACAATCCCCAAACCAACCTAGTTAGACTTCCGGCCCTTAGTGAAGTCTCTATTTTGTGAGATTTCCTTTTTGTATTCAAGAATGTATTATGAAGTCATGCTTTATTGATGTGTTATCTCATCTGACTACGTAAGATTCTTCAAGGCAAGCATATATATGCATTCAATAACAAAATGCACTTCACACGTCTTGTATTAGCTTACATCATCGCTTAACATCAAATAGAACAGTCAAGGACTATGTTTTGAGTAAAATCATATTTTATAATGAATTATGAGCTCGTTTCTTGAAAATCTATCTTCTATCTTCATCCTCAAGACAAGATGACAAGGATTTATGATGTAATTGGGTAAATATATAAACCAGCTTTTGACCGCTACCTCTTCCGTGTAGAAATCATGTGTAATATTCTAATATTCCCGTTAAATATAATTTTCAATAGTTATGTATATTATTTATTATAAATATCAAAGCATCCGATCCTTTTACACACTTTCTGGGGCTGATTTTCAGGATATTCTTTTGAGATTATTTACATTACAAAAGTAAGAGATGAAGCCAGAACAGACGTAAGAGTAAAAATAGGTAATGATGTACTAGAGCAAGTGGATGAATTTGTATATCTGGGATGTGGTTTTAGCCGAGATGGAAGGTACATCACTGATATAGAGCGAAGAGTGAATGCGGGAAATAGAGTGAACGGAGCGTTGGGACAACTTCTTGGTAGCCACCACCTCAGCCAGAAGGCACATGTAGCAATACATAACGCAGTGCTTGTCCCAACATTACTATATGGAAGCGAGAGTTGGGTATGCAGAAAAGATCATGAAAGCAAAATTAATGCGGTCGAAATGCGATCTCTACGGAAAATCTGTGGAGTTAGGCTGACCGACCGCATTCGCGATGACGTAAGAGTGCAAGTAGGCATGAAAGAGAGTATTGGTGTAAAGATGTGAAAGGGAATGCTCCGATGGTTCAGACATGTGGAAAGAATGCCGAACGAACGTCTGGTTAAGAAGATATACAATGCGAAAGTGGAAGGATGTAAGTACTGGGGGAGACCGAGACTCACCTACCTAAACCAGATTGGTCACGTACTGAAAGAAGGTGGAGTCAAGAGTCTCCGAAACCAGCAAGCGTGTATGAAGAGAATTATGAATATTAAAGAAGCGACTGAAGTATGCAAGGATAGAGTTCTCTGGCACTCTGTTCTCTCTGCCTACCCTGCAAGGGATATGGCGTGATGATATGTATGTATGTACAAAAGTAAGATCTTGTCTAGTACTTGTTTGTGTTAATTCACAATTCAATAGAATATCAATTAAAGTTATAACCTCAATTTTTATTTCCTATTTTATACCCTTGGAGTATGAAAAACTATAAATACAAAACCATAGGTTGTTGCTCTTGTATTAATATTTGATATCATAGTGTTTTAATGTGTTATATTAAATAATTTTGATGGCATTTTATGTAATGTGATGCGGCGCAGCTACTGGGATGTAGTGAATATCATATAAAAGTGCTTTACAATGTTTTCGTTTTCCATCAAAATTCCCACAAGATACCATTAACAGTGTGGCGATAGCACTGTTGATGGCGACAATTTGACTTAGACAATGACTAACCTGAAAGACTAAAAACATGAAGATATTCATAACTCGACACTGGCACCAGTAGCTCGTATAAATAGCTGATTGCCAGTATATAAGAAGAAGAAGAAGAATCTCTTAACTTTTTCAGATCGTATTAGCATAAAAATTAATGATTAAATAAAAATAAATCTTACCTCATAATATTTTTTTAGTTTTTCACTTAATGTACGTAATAATGAAGCCATATTGAAATTTAAATATTTTGTATAAAGTTTTTTGTAAGATAAATTATATATAATATGGATTTTATTTGCACAATTATATATTTTACACTACATAAATTAAAAATATTTATCTTCATTGATACTGAAGTTCATTTCTTGCTGCACTAATATTGATAATATTTTTTTGATACGATGCTGCAATAGCTTTTAAACTTACAACACCCTTACTAAAAGATTCACAAAATTCCAATAATAACATAATAACACAGAACACGGAACTTCTAGCATGTTTAATAGGATCATTTGCTTAATCTATTAAATAATTAAAAAAAAAACTGGTGGTCTGCCCAGCACGGCACCCCAGCTTGCACTGGTGAGTTAAATGAGAAAGGTTTTTCTATTTCTTCCCATTTGAGAGAGAATATAAAACTCTTTTTCGCCTTTTTTTTACTTCCAACTTCGTCTTAATATGCCACCCGCTCGGACCTTAAAGTGCAGGCCGATAAACAATATAGATGGGACGCTGATACGAAAATGTTTCGTATCATACGCAGTGAATACATACTAACAACTTATTTTTGGCTACAGATTTCCAGTTCTTAAACACCCACAGTTTTAAACTACTTCATAGTTGTAGAAATTAATACCCATGCTAATTTCACTTATTTAAATTACCTAATCAGTCGCTGATTTAGTTACCAAAATTAAGAAGGTATCTGAAGAAATTTGTTCATTTATCTAAAATAACAATGACACAATTTTTCAAAAATTAATATAATATTGCAAACAAGAGATAAAAAAATAGTATCGTGAAGTCAGAGAATAAGAATAAAATGTATAACAATCAAACCTTACTTTCTCGTGGGAGACATTTTTCGGTCAAAATATTTTATTCTCGCCAATTTAATATTAAATGATGTTGTAATTGTGTCCGTTTGCTATGAGATGCGATCTTCATAAGGCATTGAAGTATCTATCTTTCTCTTCAAACTGATGAGAACTTTCCTTTTTTCATTACATACCTACCAAACATGCACTTAAGATGGTTTTTTTTTATTGCTTATGGACCGCCCATGGACCTTACCAAGGGTATAGCTCAGGCCGCTGCCTACCAATTAAATCCCCAAACCTACTTAGTTGGGCTTCCGGCTCTCTCGCTCATCTAACGAAGCGCAATAGCACATTGCGATTACACAAACGTCGATCTTCTGCGAGAGTGTGGTACTACCCCGGACGCACCGGCCCGCGGCTGTAGACAGAAAACTATCAACAGCGTGGTCCTACCACTATTAATGGTTTCTTACAAGTTCTTTTTCTATTTTGCCTTCTCTTTTAATGATATTACCGCTATATCTTATGATAACTACGATTAAAAAAGATATGGTAGCTGTGTTTTTTTATTGATTATGGTAGCAAACGAGCAAGCAGATCACCTGATGGTAAGTGTCACTGCCGCCCATGGACCTATGCAATACCAAGGGTTATAGCTTAGGCCGCTGCCTACCAATAAAATCCCCAAACCCACCCAGTTGGGCTTTTAGCTCTTTCGCTCACCGAACGCGCAATAGCACATTCCCATTACTCAGACGTTGATCTTCTGCGAGAGTGTGATACTACCCCGGACGGACCGGCCCGCGGCTATAGATAGAGAACTGTCAATATAGTAGTCCTAACGCTGTGCGTGTACACTAATGTAATTAATTCATTTGGCATCATAGCTTTAAGTTTAAAAATAGAAGAACACTAGTACGAAGGAATAATTTTCATTACAATTGCTATTGACACTAATTTCTTGTAATTTTTATTTCTTATCTAGACTTTCTAAAGTCTGCATAAGAAGGGTGGTTGTGTTAATCGCGGAGCCGCCCCCGGTCTTCGTTAGTCTAGAATTAATTCGTTGATAAGACGCCGCGCCTCCCAGCGATGTCTTGACGTTGTAGGGATGGTACATAAGGAAAAGCGCCCGGAAATTATTTTCAGTTTTGAAATATTAAACAAAAGCAGTTATTATTTGAAGATTTTGCGATTATATTTATTATTTATTTATTCATATATTCACCAAGTGCTTAAATTCTATCAAAAGGTGTTGCCAAAAACCAGTTTAGGTTTATCTGTACACCTAGGAAACTTATATATTATAATGTGTGCATGCAGCGCGCACGCACCGCATCTTTATAGATATACCTTCAAGTTATTACATATTATTAATGTCACACAGATACGGCATGTTTCCTTTTCTATATATTTATTAGTGAGTATTATTTCTTCTATGTAATGGTTTTTTTAATGTGTGAGTTATGTTTTTTTGGTGTAACTTCTTTTTTTAATTCCGGTGGTAATAAAATGAAGAAGTGCTTCCATTTTAGTCCAATATTCATGAATATTTCTCATTAGAATATTAACAATTTAATAACAGAAAATGAATATAAATTTACAAATTGCTTTTATTTCAACAAATCTAATGCTATTAATTTTTAATTTTACATAACAAATAAGACTATAAGTATTATATTGTATATACTAATAATTGTTTAAATATTAAAGCCAATATACCATGAAAATGTAATTATCAGTAAATAGGGAAAATTCTTTTTTTTATTGGCTTTGGCCTGGATTCCACTAAACTGTTAGGAGCAACGACTAAATGGCTTGCCTTCTTAATTTGCGATGAGGCACTGTACAGAATATATTATATTTATATGCGCTCTAATATCCAATCCTATGGTAATTTCTTATGGGGGTACTATCCCAGAAACCTCCACGCGGTGTACCCTGGGTGCGGGCGGCGGTCCCCAGTTCTTCTGTTGTACTGTCGTCCGTAGCGAATATCTGCGCGATTTCGCTCCTTACTCTACTACAGTCGTAGTAGAGGTTATAGGACGCGAAATATCGGGACGGGCTCAGTCACTCATTCATTTGAGGGCTGGGCAGGCACTTGCCACCGCCCACACATCGTAAACCTGATTCTTTGCTTGTCTTAGTTTCAGGAGCGAGGGTCTTGGCTTAACCGCCCGGACCGCGAGGAAGACAACCTCTATAAAGAGTTCGAAGTAACATTCGGACTCGGAAATCACCCAGAATCTTAAGTTCTGGCGTGCGGCGAGAAGATGCATGGCAGATGGGTTGTTCTGTCGTTAGCACGCTCCAGCCAGGGCACCGGCTGACCCCCTGGTTGGTAAATGTAGGCTTGCCCGGGTATAGGGATCTCTGCCCGGGTCGACGTAATGTATCTCCCATTCTCGTGGGATTCACAATGGATACGCAAACTTTAAAACATTTAAAAACCGACGGGAATCCTTGTGATTCTCACACCACGGCCTTGTCAAGCCAAAGAAAAACTGACAACGACGCCTCGTCCTCAGGACTTGAGGCGTCCGCCAAGGGCCCGGCACAAATCGTGGAGGCCCAAAAAGTGAAGCGGAAGTCGCCCAGGAAGAGCCGGGGGCAGGCTTCCAGCTACAAGAGGAGGATGGAGGAGCGGCGTGCGCGGAGAGAGGCTGCCGCCGCTGAAAAGGAGGACGGTGGCAGAAATGCTGCAGAGCCGTCTACGGACGAGGGCGACAGTGACGTCGCAGAGCCGTCCGTGGATGAGGGCAGCAGATCTGCCGCTAAGATGGACGAGGGCGGTATATCCGCAGGGCCGTCCAGAGGAGATAGCGGGTCGGACGCTAAAGCCCCCGCTAAGTCGTCGCCGCGTCCTGTGGCGGTGGCTGAGAAGACCAGGGAGGAGGCCCTCCCCTCGCAGGTGCGAAAGCGCCCCCTGAGCAAGGGAGGCAGCTCGGGCGCCGACTCCGAGGGGAGCGGGACCATCATGCCTCCACCGAAGGTGCCGGCTTCTCGCAGGGGGCGAGGGGCCGCAGTAGCAGGAAGAAGGTCGGTGACTCCTCGGCGTGAGGCGGCGCCTGCTGCGAGCGACGGCCCCCTGGACCTGCAGGCTGAAAATGCCCGCCTTAGTGGCGAGGTCTCAGGCCTGCGGGACCTGAACCGCCAGTTGGGGTCCGAGCTGGAGTCGCTGCGTCAGGTAAACCGCATGTTGGCCAAAGACATGGCCGACCTGCGGGCCCAGATGGCGCAGTTCCTACCGCCTGCGCCAAAGCCGTCGGCCAAGGCGCGCAAAACAGCTGCCGCGGTGAAACCCGTCCCTGCGGCAAGGAGGACGCCCCCCGCTGCGGAGGGCACGCCGCCGGCTGAAGCCGTCACGGCCACCGAGCCGACACCTGTCCCGGTAGCGAGGAGGACGACTCGCGCCGCGGCGAAAAAGTCGCCAAGCGTCTCGGAGCGGGCCCCGGTGGAGGCTCAACCGGAGGCGCCGACCCCGCTGCCGACCCCGATGCCAACCCCGCTGCCTGCGGTGGGGGGATTGCCGGATGAGTCCCTGCGCGCGATAATCGACGCAGTGGGCAAAATTGTCGATGCGCGCTTCGCCGTTCTGGAGGCAAGGCTGCCTTCAGAACCACGTGTCCGGCCGCCTCTTGCCGCAGATAAGCGGCCACATACGGCACCAGCCCCCGCCCCGCTGCCTTGTCAGGGTGGCCGCGTGGGGAGCTACGCCGCGGCCGCGGCCGGGCCTAAGCCCAAAGGCCCCGGCCCCGCTCCGAAGGGACCTGCCCTGAGGAGGAAGACGGCGCTGGCTCCTGCCGGACCGCTGAAGCCGCCCGCAACGAAACCGCCGGCGACGACCAGCGAGGCTGCGACAAGGCCTTCCGCGTCTGGCACGACTGCCGTACCCGAAGAGGGTTGGCAGGTGGCCGAGCGCGATAGAAGGAGTCGCGGCCAAAGAAGGAGAGCGGAGGCCAAGCGCGCCGCTGAGGTCTCCGCTTCCAAGGCAGGAGCTGGCGACAAGAAGAAGAGGTCGCGCAAGGGGCTCAAGCCGCCAAAGACAGCCGCAGTGGTGATCACTGTGCTGCCTGAGGCGGCCGAGAAGGGCCTCAGCTACGAGGCCGTCTTGAGGAAGGCCCGGCGGGAGCTAGACGTCTCCGATATTGGAGGCGTCGAAGCCAGGACCCGCAAGGCCCGGACGGGGGCTCGAATCCTCGAGTTCCCAGGGGCCGAGGGCGCCAAGACGGCTGACAGCGTAGCTGAGAAGCTGCGAGGTCTGTTCGCCGAGGAGGGTGGCATCAGGATCGCCAGGCCCGTCAAGTGCGCCGAAATGCGCATTTCGGGTCTGGACGACTCCGTGACGGTGGAAGACATCCGAGAGGCTATTGCCTCGAAAACCGGGTGTCCCATAGACACCGTCCGGGTCGGTGCCATTCGTCCCAGTCCGGGTGGCGTAGGTGCTGCCTGGGTGCAGTGCCCGGTGGAGTCGGTCAGGCAACTGGCCGGCTCAGGCAGGCTCCTCGTGGGCTGGAGCTCGGCGCGGGTAACCGTGCTTGAGCACCGGCCTGCGAGGTGCTATAAGTGCATGGCGGTCGGACACACTCGACCGACGTGCACCAATTGCTTCGACTGCGGCGGATTGTGTTTCCGCTGCGGTCAGACCGGGCACGTGGCGGCATCTTGCGCCGCCCCGCCCCACTGCCCCGCGTGTGCGGCGGGCAATAAGCCCGCCAAGCACCGCATGGGTTCTGGGGCGTGCAGACCTCCTGCTTCGGCCCCAAAGGGGCGGGGCGGCCTTTCGACCACGGCCGCTCCCGCTCCTAGCGCGGCCCGATCGCCCACTGGCGAGGCGGAGGTGATGGATACGGCCCACTAATGGCTGCAGAATCCATTCACCTCCTGCAGGCCAACACCAACCACTCCGCCGGAGCGCAGGATCTCCTCCTGCAATCCATGGCGGAGTGGTCGATTGGTGCAGCCGTAGTCGCGGAACCGTACGTCGTGCCTGATCGCCCCAATTGGGTGGTCAGCCGAAACGGAACTGCGGCAATCGTCGTCTCAACGCAGCGGCACTTCCCGTCCTTATCCTTTTTGGATAGGGGCGAAGAATTTGTCGCTGCGGAATGGAGAGGGGTCACACTATACAGCGTTTACCTCTCCCCTAACAGGAGAGTGGACGATTTCAGGGCCTCCCTCACCACCTTGGAGGCTTCGATACGGCGACTGGCACCGGGCCTCGTCCTGGTCCTGGGGGACTTCAACGCCAAATCCACGGCATGGGGGTCCCCTATGACGGACGACCGCGGACGGGCGGTCGTTGAGTGGGCGGCTTCACTGGGCCTCTGTGTTGCTAACAGGGGCTCAGTGAACACGTGTGTGCGGCAGCAGGGCGGGTCGATAGTGGACTTGTCGTTCGCTAGCCCCACTGTCGCGCCACGGGTGAGGAACTGGAGTGTCCTGGAGGAGGCGGAGACCCTGTCGGACCACCGGTACATCCGGATGGAGGTCTCCCCCCGGGAACCCGATAGGGGTCACAGGGCGGACGGAGCTCCCGCGTTTCCGCGGTGGGCTGTGGGTCGTCTTGATAGGGACCTACTGGCGGAGGCGGCCATCGTTCACACGTGGCTGTCCTCACCGCCCCCAGTGGACGGAGTGGACGCTGAGGCTGTCCGCATCCGCAGTGCGTTAACGCAGATCTGCGATGCGGCCATGCCCAGGGTGCGGCGTCTACCTCCGAGGCAGGGGGTCTACTGGTGGTCCCCAAGACTGGCGGACCTTCGCGCGGCGTGTATCAGTGCCCGAAGGTCCCACACCCGCAGCCGGCGGCGTCACCGCGACGCTGAGCGGGAGGGCCAGCTGTACGAGGCGTACCGCAGTGCGCGTACTGCCTTTCGGCTGGCCATCCGAGCCGCCAAGGATGCGAGTTGGCAGGAGATGTTGGACGGTCTCGACCGTGACCCCTGGGGTCGCCCGTATCGCGCGTCGCTGAACAAGCTTCGCGCGCAGGGCCCCCCCCTCACCGAGACCCTCCAGCCCGACTTCCTCTGTAGGGTGATCGAGGAGCTATTTCCACGGCAGTCGGGACACACGCCCCCGGTCATGGCTTCGCCAGATCAAGACCGGGAGGCCGACGACGAGAGTGTTCCACCCGTGACGGAGTCGGAAGTGGGGGCGGCAGTGGCGCGGATTCGCTCCGCCACCACGGCCCCCGGCCCGGACGGAATACCAGTCCGGGTGTTGACGTCGCTCCTCGAGCACTTCGAGCCTCGCCTCAGGCAACTGTTCAACGCCTGTCTGACGTCTGGACGGTTCCCTGAGTGCTGGAAGGAGGGGAGGTTGGTTCTCCTGCCAAAGCCGGGACGGCCCCCGGATTTGCCGTCGGCCTACAGGCCCATCGTGCTTCTCGACGATGTGGGTAAGTTGCTGGAGCGTGTCCTCGCTGCCCGCATCGTCCGACACTTAGAGGAGGTGGGGCCCGATCTGTCGGACGCTCAATATGGGTTTAGGAGGGGGCGTTCGACCATCGGGGCCCTGCTACGCCTGAGGCAGACGGCCGCGGAGGCTGTCGCCGGCAAGGGAGTGCTGTTGGCGGTGTCGCTGGACATCGCCAACGCATTCAATAGTCTGCCATTCAGCTGCATCAAGGAGGCGCTCCGGTTCCATGGAGTGCCCCTGTACCTCAGGCGGCTGGTGGCAGACTATTTGGAGGGGCGCAGTATCCTCTGCGCGGGTCCCGCAGGGGACATTGTGCAGACGCCCATGTCGTGCGGTGTTCCACAGGGGTCGGTTCTGGGGCCGACTCTGTGGGACATCGGGTATGACTGGGCGTTGAGAGGGAGTCTCCCCCCCGGGCTGAGCTTGGTGTGCTATGCTGACGACACGCTCGTCACAGCCCGGGGCAGGACACTCGAAGAGGCGGCGAGCCTGGCCACTCTCGGCACCGAGGAGATGGTCAGGCGAATCGAGGCGCTGGGGCTCAGGGTGGCCTTAAATAAGACGGAGGCCCTATTATTCTATGGGCCACGCGTAAGGCGGCCAACCGGCGCCTCGTTAGTCGTCAACTCCATCCAGATCAACATCCAGGCCCATATGAAGTACTTGGGTCTGGTGCTCGACGGGCGATGGTGGTTCCGGGAGCATTTCCGACAGATTGCTCCCCGGCTGGTCGGCGCGGCGTCCGCCCTTTCTCGGCTCATGCCGAATGTGGGCGGACCCAGTTTCGAGGGCCGACGGCTGTATGCGGGGGTCATCCGCTCGATGGCCATGTACGGCGCACCCGTGTGGGCGAGGGCTCTGAACGCCCAGCTCAGGGCGGTTCTGTGGAGGCCACAGCGAGCCATGGTGGTCAGAGCCAGGCGAGACGCACCCATAGCCCACCAATAAAAAATAAAAAAATAAAAAATGGTAATTTCTTATGAAAAAATCTGTCATCAATGTAGCTCTTTCTCTGGTTCCAACCTACACTTCCATAAGACTCGTAAAAACAACCTAGAGGAATACTAATAGATTTGGTGTTTGCTCTTATCTGAAAAGATGATACTAGCAACTGCTTTTGCAAATACACTCAATAACAAGTTTATTTAAGAACTAACGCTAAGTTATTAAGAAATATCTCCCCTATATACAGGTTCATGTCCAAAAATAGGTGCTAAACTAACAGATTAATGGAGACATTTGGTAAAAAAAAAGCAAAAATGATTTTAAATACTTTTTTGAATTTATCAGACAATATTCATCAGATAATTTCCTTTTATTTGCAGATCGTGGTCATCCCTGAAATTTAAAAGCAAATTAAAAGGACAACCACAAGATCGCCTGAGGGGTGACAGGGGGAAATACACCCCAAGCTTACGTTGACCCTCTTTAATGAACATTGCACTGAATGCTGTCTCACTCCCCCTAGTGGTATCCTCAAAAGATGTTACATTCTTTCTTTGTCTAACGATAGAGATTTCCTTATGATAGCAATTGTTTCAGTTGCATTTCATTCGAATATATTTTGAAATCATCAAGTCATATTATCTCGAATCGAATATATGCCTTGTTAAGCCTGTGATACAAGCAAATGACTAAATTTTAAGTCTTGTATTGAATAAATTGAATCAATTAAATATATTAATCAATCTGTAAATAATTATTCTTAAGTTTAGTTAATTTCTAACAATAACTTTTTACAATTGTCTTTTAGAAGTTTGGAATTATGCGCGGTTAATTTGGCCTTTTTTCGTATCGTGACGGAGTAAGTACAATTCACCACCTCCTATCTTACCCGTGGGTGATCGTACGAGTCGACTAAGGAATATAAAACGCATATAACATCTATGCGAAAGAAGGAAAACTCTAAACAAAAACCTATACCAACACGTCTGACCAGCGTTGCATAGTAGGTCAATTACCGTTCCATTATGAAGGAGGCCCGAGCCCAACAGTGGGACATATATGGGCTGAGATGATGATGAATTTGAACCGTCTGCGGTAAAATATGATCCAGGTATTTAATATATGATATAAATATAATAATATATGATAGCATTACTAGAAGAATAGAACATCTCTACATCTCTACACACCTATCTATGGCATCACCTATCATGAACGTCAGTTTTCCGGGCCGGTCTGTCCGGGGTTTTTTTTTTTTGTGTGTCTTAGTTGTTAGCCTCAGATGGCTATGACAACTTTACCTGGACTGTGTGAGCGCTGAGGGCTCTCAACCCGTGCCGTCCCGGGTTTTTTTTTTCTTCTTTTTTTTTTTGATAACGCAGTGGCTGAAGATGCATTTTTCGCATACCCGCCCGTGCGGGGTATGTGGGACTCGCAGGCCCTGAAAGGGTCACTGAATACCCACTAAAAAACCAACTGCAATAGCTGTTAGCCGCAGATGGCTTTTACAACTTTACGCGGACAATGGGTGAGCCCGAGGGCTCTCAACCCGAACCGTCCGGGGTAATAGTCATGTACTATTTATTGCACTTCGTTCGGAGAACGAGAGAGCCGGAAGTCCAACTAGGTGAGTTTGGAGTTTGTATTCGTAGGCAGCGGCCTAGCTATATCCTTACATACATACATATCATCACGCCATATCTCTTGCAGGGTAGGCAGAGAGAACAGAGTGCCAGAGAACTCTATCTCTGCATACTTCACTCGCTTCCTCAACATTCATAATTCTCTTCATACACGCTCGCCGGTTTCGGAGACTCTTGACTCCACCTTCCTTCAGTACATGACCGATCTGGTCTAGGTAGGTTAGTCTCGGTCTCCCTCGGCACCTACATCCTTCCATTTTCGCATTGTATATCTTCTTAACCAGACATTCGTTCGGCATTCTTCCCACATGTCCGAACCATCGGAGCATTCCCTTTCGCATCTTTACACCAATACTCTCTTTCATACCTACTCGCTCTCTTACGTCGTCGTTACGAATGCGGTCGGTCAGCCTAACTCCACAGATTTGCCGCAGAGATCGCATTTCGACCGCATTAATTTTACTTTCATACTCTTTTCTGCATACCCAACTCTCGCTTCCATACAGTAATGTTGGGACAAGCACTGCGTTATGTATTGCTACACGTGTCTTCTGGCTGAGGTGGTGGCTGCCGAGAAGTTGCCCCAACGCTCCGTTCACTCTATTTCCCGCATTCACTCTTCGCTCTATATCAGTGGTGTACCTTCCATCTCGGCTAAATCCCCATCCAAGATATACAAATTCATCCACTTGCTCTAGTACATCATTACCTATTGTTACTCTTACATCTGTTCTGGCTTCATCTCTTTCAAAGACCATTATTTTAGTTTTGCTCACATTCACGCGTAGACCCCTTTTCTTACAATCTTCTGTCATTGTGTCGACTAGGGTCTGCAGTTCAGTCGCTGACTGTGCCAGAAGAACTGCATCATCTGCATAAAGCAGAGCAGTGACCACTGAGTCGCCCATCTGGACTCCCACATTCATATCGTTCAACCTTTGGAGACATTTATCCAGATATATGATAAACAGCCTGGCTGACAGAACGCACCCCTGCTTAACGCCGATATTGACGTCAAAAGTACGACGTATTGACGTCAAACCAAGGCGACATTCCATCATCCAGCCGCACACAGGCTCTACAGCCCATGTAACTGGACTGCACAGCCTGTAGCAGTTTACCGTTAATACCATACTCCGGTAAAATGTCCCAAAGTTCCTTTCATACAACCGTGTCAAATGCTCTCTCCAGATCCACAAAACTGCAGAAAACCCTCTGACCTAGAGCCAGCTGCTTCTCCACAATGTTGCGCAGAGCGAACACTTGATCCATGCATCCCCTTCCACTCCTGAAACCTCCTTGTGTCTCACACAGTAAACCATCGGACACCATCCTCATTTTCCTTTCAATAATTTTACCATACACTTTTGCTGCCAAACTGGTCAAGCCTATGGCTCTGTAATTTGCGCAGTCATAGCGTGAACCCTTGTTTTTAAACAAAGGCACGATGACTGCGCTATTCCAGTCCCCGGGAACCATTCCCGATCTCCAACATAAATTGAGGAGCAACAGGAACGCCTCTTAGACACAGTAGTCACCAAGCTTGATCATATCGGCAGACACCATATCAATGCCCGCTGCCTTACCATTTTTCAAACTTCTTATCGCTCATTCAACTTCATCCATACTAATGCCATCGGAGGACGCCGTCGCCGAATGTTGATCTACTAAACCATATGCGACACCGGCGCCAACCGTAGCATCCGCATACATATCGCCAAAATATTCACTCCATCGGCTTAACACGTCTTGTGTTTGTGTAAGTATGTCTCCACCTTTAGACCTTATTTTATACATTCTGAAGGCTGACCAACCACCCGGAGACTTCTTCACCTCCCTCCAAAAGAGTTTGGTGTTACCCTCGAAGTTTTTAGTCAGCCTATCTTCGGCACTCATACTTTCTCTATCACGTTTCTCTTTCACTAAGGCTTTGGTGTCATTCTTACATTACCGATATATTTCTTTCTTCTGTTCAGTCATACTGTCATTCAGATTCAAAGAAGAGAGACATAGTCCAGCCACGCTTTCTTCTTATATCCTTGGTATAGCAAAGGTCCATTGGTGGCATTAACACTTACCATCAGGTGTGCTGCTTGCTCCTTCGCCACCAATAGCAATAAAAAGTAAATCCTTGACCAGCTTACTTTGCCCAATTTGATATCTTTATATCTTTGATAGTTCTCTCAATAAGTTTATACGGAGAACATGTAATATTTCCAATTTGATGGATTGCAACTTTACCTTATCTGGTTTACTTTAAAATACCCTCCACAACAATCGAAATAGTCAATAATCTTTGACCGTATTATGAGTCTTGAAATTCACAGGTAAGCGTTGGATACAGGTGAAACAGGACATTTTGAGTGGTATTATTATGGGGAAGCTTATATCCAGCAGTGGACGCCTATGAACTAAAGATTTGAAGAGAGACTAGATAAAAGAATAGAACATTAGGTATCCTTTTTTTTTTGGTAATCTGTGGTCTGGCCACACCCTGACCATTCCGTCCGAGGCGACAGGAGGGCGTCGTATAGTCCCATAACCCGACGTGTTCCCTTCCTATTACTATTAGTGTGATACGATACGATCACTGGTACGATTAGAACTGGTATGGTCTTAGCAGAACAATATTAAGTAATACTGATGCATGTTTTCCATATCATGATGGATTAAAAAATACAATTCACTACGCCCTATCTTGTCCATGAATATCTTAAAAGACTAGATAATATAATAAACATATAATATCTAGTAATCTTTTTCGTGTGGTGACGGAGTAAGAATACAATTCACCACCCCCCTATCTTACCCGTGGGTGATCGTAAGAGACGACTAAGGGATATAAAACGCATATAAAATCTATGCGAGAGAAGGAAAACTTGAAACGAAACCCAATACCAACCACCAAACTATACAACGTCTGACCAGCGTGGTATATTAGGTCAATTACCATCCCATTGGAGGAGGAGGCCGCAGCCCAATAGTGGGACATATATGAGCTGAGATGATGATGATAAAAAAAATTAGATAGTAACATTTTATCGCATCATCATATGTTAACTATATTTTTTTATGAGAGATCAAGTTATTTAGACGAAGAAAGAAAGAAAAGATCGCTAGATGTTTTTTTTTTTAATAAAAAAAAACATGTTAATTTTTTTTTTTAAATTCAAAATTTAATAAGAAATTTAATAAAAAATAAACACGAAAACATGAGGTTATAATATAGTAATATAAAATGTATAGAGAGAAATAAACCAAATTAATTATTTCTTATATGTATCGTAGAAGACGACGAGAAAGGATAAAAACTCGAAACAAAATAACATTAGTGAGTTTGAAATTGCTTCTCTCGAACATCTGCTTACTCACCTAATCCTTACTAATATTATAAATGCGAAAGTAACTCTGTCTGTCGCTCTTTTACGCCAAAACTACTGAATCGATCTAAATTAAATTTGGTACACAGATACTCTAGAGCCTGACAAAGGACATAGGCTACTTATTAATGCAAAAAATGGTTGTAAAGGGGGATGAAAAGTTGTAAGGAAGTATTGTCATTGTTAAAGCCAGAAGCTTGAAACTTATTTTTAGGCTATTGATTAGATATAAATAAATATGACATTAAAATTTTGTAAAAAAATTACCCTTAAGGGGTAAAATAAAAATAGGAGGATGAAAAATTTTAGGAAAGTAACCTTTTACGCGGGTGAAGCCGCGGGCAAAGCTAGTACTTTATAAATAAAATAATTTATATTATTTGCATATACATTTTTTTAAGATATCACCCTGCACGCATTTAAAAAATAATCTTTGTATTGCGGGGGACTTTAAAAACATGCAATTAACGCAAACAAATTACACCCAGACCCAGAACAATACTTTGCGGGTCGCACAAAGTATTATCCTGTGCGGGCACCTAACCCTCGCCACTGGTACGGAAGGTCTCTATCTAAACCACTACGCCACCTGTACAGTCATCTAACCAAATCATTACTGTTTCGATCATTAGTACTGCAATCATAATATTACTATAAATCTGTGGAGTTTGTTTGTTTGAACGAACTAATCTTGGAAACTACAACTTAGATGCCATTTCTTTTCAGGGTTCCGTACCCAAAGGGTAAAAACGGGACCCTATTACTGAAACTTCGCTGTCCGTCCGTCCGTCCGTCTGTCACCAGGCTGTATCTCAAGAACGGTGATAGCTAGACAGTTTAAATTTTCACAGATGAAGTATTTCTATTGCCGCTATAACAACAAATACTAAAAATAAAATAAAACAAATATTTAAGAGGGGCTCCCATACCACAAACTTGATTTGTTTACCGTTTCTTGCTCAATATTAAATAACAGTGACAGGTAGACGCTATAACTATTCACTGAATCATAGATAATGGTACGAAACCCTTCGTGCGCGAGTCCCACTCGCACTTGGCCGGTTTTTATTTATTATATAAGTTCGCCTGTTTGTCTAGGTAGAGAATAGGCTATAAAATATAACGGTATAATAGATAAAAGCGAAGAAATGTGTATAAATATCAGCAAATAGGTCAAGATTCGATAACAATGGGGTTGCGATCCAAGTTTCCGCATATTCACCGTTGTCATAACAACTGCAGAAATCATAATAATTACTTAAAATAGGTATTGACTCCACGCAAGCAAAGCATCTGGTATGGTTAGTTTATAATAATCCATATAATTTAAAGAATTTATTTTAAACCAGTTCTATCGAACTATAGATACCAGTTCATAGCTACAAATAAAACCAATTAGTAAATGATTCCCACGCATTAGAGAAGTATTGAAAATCCAATATGGCTGACTGTATTTTATTTTTTGTGAGGAACTTAGATATTCTATACCAAATAGTACAGTAAAATTTCATAAATTTGGTTTTTATTTTGATGAAAAAACAGCAAGCAGCTAATTACAGCTCCTAGGTCCTACAATACCAAGGCCTTAGCCAGGTTCCTGCCTGCTGTAAAGTGAAGACCTTCGGCTCTCTCGTCCATCCAATGAAACGTTGCAAATGAATACTACTCAATAACCAACTTTCTATGTATTTCTATGGCTGCAGGCTAAAAAATTGTCAAGAAGCTGTCATTCGACTAGATTTATTTTTTCTCAGTTCAGTTCTCTTTGCTTCTCTTTCAATAATGTATCTGTGGCAAATTACGACAGATTGCCACAGATATCACATTTTTTTTAAAGTATGTAGGATGCATCATAGTATTTCCTTTGCCGTTTAATTATATAGATAATTAATTGCTAAAACGCACGTAATTTTGGAAAGTCCGAGGTTTCTAACGTATAATGTAAAATAAACTCGATGCATAACAGAATAAATTTCAATTTTGCATATATTTAAAGTGTAATAAAGGTAATGTATGTTTTTTTAAAGAACTATTAGAATAATGTAATGCTGCTTTTAATAGTGTAGTTAATTGATTGAAATAGGAGACACCTGCTGGTATATATTATTATTTTGTAATGGAATATAAGGTCGATAACCTACTACTCGCTGTAGTTTAAAGAAAAATATAAATATTTATTTTAGATGACATTTGTTATTAAAAAAATAAGCGGCTACCTACCAACCCTTACTTTGCTCGTGGATATCGTAAAAGGTGACTATTTTTTTTTTATTGCTTATGGTGGCAATAAAAAAAAAAATTCCGTGTGGTGACGGAGTAAGAATACAATTCACCACCCCATATCTTACCCGTGGGTGATCGTACGAGACGACTAAGGGATATAAAATGCATACATCATCTATGCGAGAGAAGGAAAACTCGAAACAAAACCCTATACCAACACGTCTGACCAGCGCGGTATAGTAGGTTAATTTCCCTCCCACTACGGAGGAGGCCCGAGCCCAACAGTGGGACATTTATGGGCTGTGATGATGATGATGATGGTGGCAAATGAGCAAGCAACACACCTGATGGTAAGTGTCACTGCCGCCCAAGGACCTTTGCAAAACCAAACAACAACCAAAGGTATAGCTTAGACCGATGCCTACCAATAAAATCCCCAAACCCCCCCTGTTGGGCTTCCAGCTCTCTCACTCACCGAACGTAGCGCAATAGCACATTGCCATTACTCAGACGTCGATCTTCTGCGAGAGTGTGGTACTACCCCGGACGGACCGGCCCGCGGCTGTAGACAGAGAACTGTCAACAGCGTGGTCCTACCACTATTAGACTAAGAGCTTTATATCGACCTGGGCTAACACTATCTGATGCCATTTGGTCAGCAATTGCATTCCCAAGGAGGGTTGTCGTCAGGCAAGCGGCCGGTCATAAAACTATTGCCAATAATATGTAGTTAGAAGGGTACATATTGCATCGACCCCAAGTAATTGGGACAGGAGTAGGAGAATGATGATTTGTTATTAAAAATAGATCCTTATATCATCCAAGACTACATATTCTACAAGCTAGACGTTTTTTTTTATACAAATAAAATGAAGTATAAAAAAATACTATAAGTCCATGGGTAGAAGTGACACTTACCATCAGGTGTTCTGCTTGCTCATTTGCCACCATTAGCAATAAAAAAAAACCTTCTGATAAATGAAGAGAAACGAGACATTTTATACTTAAACTACTATACAGGGTGTAAGGGGACCGCTCCCGAAAACAAAGACAGGTAACCCTACTAGTCCTACTTGTAATGATAGGCTAGAAAAAAAATCGATTCGTGTGAAAAAAAAATTTTTTTTTCACCACGCGAGGTCGTTGAACTCTTGAACATACTATCGTGAGTTTTGACTAGATAGCGTCTTTTCTCATCTGAGTATAGTTACGTATTTTTTATCGAGTTATCGTTACATGGCACTGTCCTAATACGATGGAATGTGAAAAAAACTTAAAAATATTCGTGAAAAAAAAAATTTTTTTCATCCTGATCGATTTTTTTTTAGCCTATCATTACAAGTAGGACTAGTAGGGTTACCTGTCTTTGTTTTCGGGAGCGGTCCCCTTACACCCTGTATACTATCGTTTTCATACCCATTAACCCTTTCAACCGTTCCTTAATCAGGTTATAAAACAAAATCCAACACCTTTTTTTTTAAGACATTCAATTATAAACCGTTATCGCTCAAATATATTGACATTGGACCACCAAAGACAAAGATCGGGTACCGGTGGCCCGTTCGCACGGCGAAGAGTGGCGTTTTGCAGGGTGGGTCTATGGGGTCGTGCGCTGCCTCTTCCGTCGACCCGGACCGATTTGGCGGAGCGTGACTAACTCCATAGTCCAACGCAAAAAAAAGAAAAAAAAAAGATATATTGACATTTGCTATGTCATTTTCAATGCAATTCTTCTTCTCTTTGTGTATTGGCAATCAGCTACTTATACGAGCTATTGGTGCCAGTGTCGAGTTATAATTATTTTTACGTTTATAGTCTTTTCAGGTTAGTTATTGTCTAAGTCAAATCGTCACCTTCAACAGTGCTATGGCCACACTGTTAATGGTATCTTGTGGGAATTTTGATGGAAAACGAAAACGTTGTAAAGCACTTTTATATGATATTCACTACATCCCAGCACTTCTGTCGCATCACATTACATAAAATGCCATCAAAATTATCTAATATAACACGTTAAAACACTAAGATATCGAATATAATACAAGAGCGCCACATGAAGTTTTCAGATTCCCGTCAAAAGTCCATCCCATTTTCAATGCAATACGCAATGAACATTATATAAACGAAATATGGTAGGAACAAGGTGTCGATCATATTGTTTATAAGGTGATTGAAGCACTATTAATGCAGCAACAATGTTGTTGATGTTCAAACGAGTGTGATGTAGAATGTTTCTTGGACAGACCACCCTGAAGCGAAATGCGGTTAAATAACAGAGAGGTACTTAACTGAACCACTAAACATGTCTCCACTTATTTATTTTAATATTTTTAATATATTTCTTTTAAATTATGACGCTACAGTAACAGTTATTAAATTTTCAGTCACATCCCTACTTATAATATTATAAATGTGAATGTAGAGTTTGTTACGCTTTCACTCCAAAACTACTTAACCGATTATCATAAAACTTTGTACACATAGTCTTCGAGATATTAAAAAGGTCATAGGATACTTATTATTAATTTTAAAAAAAATCTGATTCAAACTTCATTATATGTAGTAATATTTAAATACTGAATCACATTGATTCAGTTCTATTGGAATGTATGATCTTTCATATTTATTTAAGGGCTTCAACGCAAACGAAGCCGCGGGTAGAAGCTAGTTTTTAATATAAATTCATTGTCAGTACAAAAATAAAATCTTAATATATATAAATTACGCGTCACGTTGTTTGTCCGCGATGGACTCCTAAAGTACTTGACCGATTTTAATCAAATTTGCACAGCATGTGTAGCTTGATTCAACTTAAAAGACAGGATAGCTTCCATCTCAATTTATAGTAATATTATTTTATTACAAATTACTTGTCTATTATTTGACAGTCGCAATTATTTGTTATCTCCAAACGATTCTAACAGATGGCGGTATCTGTTGACTGGATTGAGTAAGTATTTAATAGATGGCGCTATATTAAACGTACAAACGATTCATATAAGCTACAATTTATTAGCATAACCACTACGTGTTACTAAGACTACCTTAGCCACAGCAACGTGTAGCCGAGTCTGCTAGTTATTCTATATATTAATATTTATATTGTTTAAGATTAGTTCTCATTAAATATAAGTTATTATTAAATATAAATTGCTGTATGATAGCGGCTACGAATACTACCAACTTTGCTCGTGGATGGCGCAAAAGACGATTAAGAACCTTATAACGACCTGGACCAACTCCAACTGATGCCGTTTGGTCAACAATTACATTCCTCGTATACTCGTTTTTAAAAAGGTTTAAGTTCAACATTAAATGTTGATGAGCTGTTGAATGAATCAACTAGTTCAAATAAAATATACGCAAACAATTACGTCATACTTACTTAAATTTAATACAAAATTAATTCAGCTGATTCTGTATCATTATCTTACTCTTATCCCAATTACTTGGGATTGACTCATGCTCTCTTGTGCTAGAGCACACATTGTAAAGGCAATAGTTTTATGATCGACCGCCTGTCTAAATAATTTAATTGTTTCATCATCATCTTCATTATCATCTCAGCTCATACATGTCCCACTGCTGGGCTCGAGCCTCCTCCATAATGTGAGGGTAACTGACCTACTATACCACGCCGGTCAGACGTGTTGGTATAGGGTTTTGTTTCAAGTTTTCCTTCTCTCACATAGATATTAATGCGTTTTATATCCCTTAGTCGTCTCGTACGATCCCCCACGGGTAAGATAGGGGGTGGTGAATTGTATTCTTACTCCGTCACCACATGGAAATTTAATTGTTTACCAGACAGCATCAAGTAGAGTTAGTTCAGGTCGATTTAAAACTTTAAAAAATATTTTACGACGAACGAAAATGTTACCAACCTTTGAACCAGACTGCGAATGTTACCAAGCTTTACATTTTCAGTCACATCCCTACTTATAATATTATAAATGTGAATGTAGAGTTTGTTACGCTTTCACTCCAAAACTACTTGTACTTATAAAGGTTGATAACATTCGTAGCGATGGTGGGCGCTAACAAAGTACAAAATTCATAATAATACAAAATTATATGTTTATAATTGTTAATCAAAGTATTACTTGCAACTTATTTAAATAAAAATAATTGTAGCACGGTCATTATTTCCTTAGAATGAACACTATAATAAAAATGTCACCGTCAACATATAATTGATATTTAAATACGAAAAGACAATATAATATGTTAATAATATGTTTCTACCATATTGTTTTAAATAACATGCGTGCCGGCCGACCGGCCCTGCATTTCAACGATGTTTATCAAGAATAAAAAATTATGAGCAGAAAATTATTTTTACGAGAAATTATATCTTCATTGTCTGTGGGATGGATATCTCTTAACGTATATTGTCATTCATGTCCATCTTTAGGGTATCAAGGTGAACAGCTGTGAAGGTAAGACATACAGATTGTATGTAAGAAACTGCACATCAAATCTGAACTGTAAATTTACTGCTAAATTTCGCATTTAACATCAACATGATTTCCTACTCTTATCCCAATTACTTGGGGTCAACACAATATGTACGAGGAGTACATATTGTGTTGACCCCAAGTAATTGGGATGGGATTCCTACATATTGCAAAAGTTATTGGCAATAGTTTTGTGACCGGCCGCCTGCCAGACGTCAACACTCCTTGGGAATGTAACTGTTGACTAAACGGCATTAGATAATGTTGGCCTAGGTCGTTATAACGCTCATAGTCGTCTTTTACAACATCCACGAGCAAAATAAGGGTTGGTAGTATTCACAGCCGCTACCACACAACACTTTTTCACATTTAACATGCTAGATTATTTATAAAAACTTTTTAAAGAACGAAAAGTGATTGTCACGCGTCTAACTCGAACCCACACCTATGTCACCATTGTCCGGTAGATGGCATACATGAAATATATACGTAAGATAAGATTTTATCGTTTTGAGCTGTCTTTGAGCTTGAAACGATAAAATAATACGAGGCACAAATTGATTGTCATACGATAGCTCACACTTGTCTAAGTGATAGGAAAATTGGAACGGATTCCCAATAGGTGTAAATTGAAGTCTTTAAAAGGTCTTGAAACATTATTGCTTTGTTATTTTAAATGTAGTTTCACAGAATATACTGCATGCACGTCTGTCTAAGTTTACCTAATATCAATCTTGGCAATATAATCCCTCATCACACGACTACCAGTGGAACTGACATGGATAATTCACGAACTCTTCCATACAGCAGATACTAACTAAAGGCTGGTATTGAACTTTTAATTGAAATCGTTAAAAATTTAAAACAATGAATACCTCATACTTTTTCATTAAACTTAATTTCAATTACCTTACGTTCTTAAGATAAAATCGCCACTTTTTAAACTTTATATGTTCTTTTCGGAATTAAAAGAGTATCTTAAAATTTAATTTACTGCAATATTATTGGAAGAGGCGTGACTAACATACCCAATACCTACCATTGTGAAACTTATTTAACAAGTGAATTTAAATTCAAAATGTTATAACACCTTTAAATATTGGAAAAAAAATTATTAAATATAAAAAATAAAACTATACTCAACCGTGTGATTTATCATCAGCATCATCATCACAGTTCATAAATGTGCCACTGTTGGGCTCGGGCCTCCTCCGTAATGGGAGGGAAATTAACCTACTATACCACGCTGGTCAGACGTGTTGGTATAGAGTTTTGTTCCAAGATTTCCTTCTCTAGCATAGATGTTATATGCGTTTTATATACCTTAGTCGTCTCGTACGATCACCCACGAGTAAGATATGGGGTGGTGAATAGTATTATTACTCCGTCACCACACGGATATTACCGTGTGATTACGAAGTAAGAATAATTTTATCCTTCGTCGCATGTTATTTGCCCACAGATTTGATAAAAGTCGACTAATCGAAGGCTAAGAAATGATCAACATCGTTCTCTTGCGGAATATACATCACTACAGATTTTCCCTACATTTCTAATAGAGAGGTTTTTTATGTGGTGAAGAAGTAAGTATACAATTCACCAATCTTGCCTGTAGTTGTCGTAAAATACGAGTAAGGGATGTGATAGGCATTATCTACTTAAGAGATGGAGAACTCGAAATAAAACCGGATACCAACCCGTCTGACAAGGTGGTTTTGTAGGTCAAATTCTCTACTAGTGTTGAAGAGGCTCAGGCCTGGCGGTGGAACGATAAAACAAAACAAGATAGATTACATCACATACACACATATAGCCATAAATGTCCCACTGTTGGGCTCGGGCCTCCTCCGTAACGGAAGGGAAATTAACCTATTATACCACGCTGGTCAGACGTGTTGGTATAGGGTCTTGTTTCGAGTTTTCCTTCTCTTGCATACCTAGATGTTATATGCGTTTTATATCCCTTAGTCGTCTCGTACGATCACCCACGGTTAGGATATGGGGTGGTGAATAGTATTCATACTCCGTCACCACACGGAAAGATAGATTACAAACACTAGTTAAATTTATAAATAAAAATAATAATTTTAAATAGGAATCAAATAATAAATTCTGTTGCATATTATATTTAAAAAAATTAAAAGATAATAAGTATGAGTACATTTATTAACTTTTTTTTTTTTTTTTTAATTACTTAAACCAACTTAATTAATCCGCCCCTCTTGTAACCGAAACGATAGTGCGTCGCGTCTAGCGCAGACAAGATTTTTTATCAGTACCAGAATAATGTATAGATACAGTTTGAAATATTCCGAACTAATTTTAAAGATTTTTGTTTGTATTTGATTTTTAATATTGAAATTTTTCGAATATTTATGGACACGAAAGAAAGCCATCCGTATTGCATTTAAAAATCAAGTGCAAACGCGATCAAGTCTATAAAATAGTTTTATTTTAAACGTGTAATACTCGCATAAACATCAGGAATCACTAATTTATACACTTCATGTGTAGCTAAATACAGATTGTAAAAATAAAACCACATTGTAAAAAAAATACATGGTAAAAATCTATAATCCTGAATTTACATTACTTTACATTAATTTATACAAAAAGAAATACCATAAAATGTATCATATTACGTCTTAGATTTGGGTGCTGTATATGCTAAAAAGTGCTCAATTTTATGACAATGACATGTTACTAAAACCTTAATAGACCATTAACGATTCTAATACATATTTTAATATCATTTTTTAGCTTTACATCCTTTTTTGCTTTTTCAAATCACTTCTCAAACAAAGAAATAAATATTCTTCTTCTTCTTCTTTTTATGTATTGACAATCAGCTACTTAAATGAGCCATTGTTGCCAGTGTCGAGTTATAATTATCTTCAAGTTTTTAGTGTCTTCAGATTAGTCATTGTCCGTCAGTAAGTCAATTTGTCGCCATCAACAGTGCTATGGCCACACTGTTAATGGTATCTTGTGGGCACTTTGATGGAAAACGAAAACGTTGTAAAGCACTTTTATATGATATTCACTACATCTCAGCAGTTCAGTCATATCACATTACATAAAATACCATAAAAAATATCTAATATAACACGTTAAAACACTAAAATATCAAATATAATACAAGAGCACCACATTACGTTTTAGATTCCCGCCAAAAGTCGTACTAATATTTGTATTGCTTGGGATTTTACAAACATACAATTAATGGACACAAATTGCATCCAGTATAAGAACAATAATTTGTAGATCGCACAAAGTATTCTCCTGCGTTGGAATCGAACTCACGACATTTGGCACGGTAATACGGTATGTAAACCAATTCGTCATTCGTGCAGTCAATATCGATTCCACAGATAAAAATAAGATTTGAAATAAACACTAGATCTGTGATTTGACTTTCGATTTGATCACATCGCTGCCGCCTACGCTTCTCTATTCATCTTCCAACCATTCAATACTTATTATAAAGCCAAATCGATTCAGCGCAAACGAGATCTCGATTCCCGATGCCATAAATCATATTTGCGGACGCTCCGGGCGCGCCATAACCGATTAGTAGGTGCGCCACGGTTATCCACCGCGAGAAACAATTTCACATGCATTATATAATTTATGACTTCATCGAGAATCACAAGGGCGAGATCTTTGTGAATTTTCAATAAATGGTACGGGTACATGTTAATTTTTAATAAGAATTTTACGACTTGGTTACGAAGCTGTTTAAGCTAGTTTTATATTTACCGTCTACATAAGATTTTCTTAAAGATTTATAATTCAATATGAAAATACACGTAAAGGTTATTTATTAAACTTTAGAATTGTATTAAAAAGCTTTATCATCTCATCTTCATCATCATCTCAGCTCATTTATGTCTCATTGTTGGGCTGGTGCCTCCTCCATAACGGGAGAGAAATTGACCTACGGAAAGGGAAATTGACACGCTGGTCAGACTTCTCTTGCATATATTATATGCGTTTTATATATACGCATATGTTATATGCGTTTTATATCCCTTAGTCGTCTCTTATGATCACCCACGAGTAAGATAGGTGGTGAATTGTACTCTTACTCCGTTACCACACGAAAAAATACAAGAACAGCATTAATTTTATTCAATATACCACTTTAAAACAGTAAAATATTATTTTCTTATACACATTTTTTCTTTAAGTGTCATTGTGACTGGTCTCTTCCTAAACGGCTGCCGGATTTTGGTATTTTTTATATATGTTCAGTTGAATTCAAGAATTATTTAGAGTAACATTTGGAACCAGTAGATGGTGCTGTAAACAATTATTGATTATTATTATTATTATTGAATATATTATACATATTTATATTTTTATAATCTGTACACATCCATTGAATTATCTACTACTATTACCATTGAATTATTACTACCTTTTTTTTGCGCTGGACTATGGACTGGGTCGTGCCCCGCCAAATTGGTCCGGGGCGACGGAAGAGGCGGCGCGCAACCCCATACGCCCACCCTGCAAACACCTCTCTTCGCCGTGCGAGCGGGCCAACGGTACCCGATCTTTATCTTCTGTGGCCGAATTATTACTACCTGAATGATGATTGTATGTGGTATAAATAAATAAATACATTTCAAGGACTTCTCGTCTTTTTTTAATAGTAAAGAACAGTGTTTGTTGGAAATAAAAATTCTACATTACGTTTTCACATGCCCATCAAAACTGTGTAGTGATTCAATGAATTACGTCATCCGCCAGACTATGGCCGATCACTATTGGATATTGAGCATTGAATATAGGTCTCCTTAAGGGGAAATAATATCCATAACCACACAAATTATCAGGCGAGTTAGCAATCGCCATTATTGTTACAATTTTAATTATAGGAACATTGCTGCTTATTCTTTCGGATTGAATAAAAATATAAATAAACTATGACAGCTTTAAATTATTTTAAAAGAACCGTTCTCACGCCATCTTTGTTCATTGAAAAAGAATAACAAAATTTCCGTTTCATCTGAAGCTATAAAATTTGATTACAGCGACAATGGACGGAATTACTTCATTAGTTTTAATTCGTTTAATAACAGTTAAGTTCAAATTAAAACCACATGTGGCATAAGTTTTAAGGAAGCGCGTACAATTTTATCTTAAAACATTATGATAATAGTTATAGTAGTAATAAATTCAATAATAAGATCCATAGCTACCATTACTAAGCTAGTAAACTCGAGACCTTTTTTGGTTATCCAGGACGATGGAAAGAGACAGCCGTCTCAACGAGTTCTTAGAATCATAGCCATGATTCTAAGAACTCGTTGTGTTGCCCCTCGTATTAAAAGGTACCATGATAGATTTTAGATAAATTGAACCCTATACTGAAGGAAGGTGGAGTCAAGAATCTCCGTAACCGGCGAGCGTGTATGAAGAGAATTATGAATGTTGAGGAAGCGAGTGAAGTATGCAAGGATAGAGTTCTCTGGCACTCTGTTCTCTCTGCCTACCCTGCAAGGGATTTGGCGTGATGATATACATACATACGTATGTATGAACCCTATATGGTGGTAGGACCATGCTATTGAAAGTTCTGTCTACAGCCGTGGCAGGTCCGTCCGGGTTATTACCACATTCTCGCAGAAGATCAACGTCTGAGTAATGGCAATGTGCTATTGCGCTTCGTTCGGTGAGCGAGAGAGCCTGCTGCCCAATTGGGTGAGTTTCGGGATTGTAATGGTAGGCAGCGACCTAGCTGTACCCTTGGTATAGCAAAGGTCCATGAACAGCAGTGACACTAACCATCAAGTATGTAACACGTCTCCTTAAAGACGTAAATATAATACAAAGCGAGATTTGAATGTCCTACAATAGTTCACGGTGGTGTAAGTGTTAACACGATTGGGCCGGATTCCCAATAGGTGTGGGTTCGAATCCCATTTGTGACATCATTTTTCGCTTCGTAATCGGGTTATTTTTTAAAGGTAAGGTTAAGGTTTAAACTTTAGTCTCAAAGACGCATCCTTTTTTTTTCGAAAATATATAGGTACTTATATTCCATATGGTGATGCTTACTCTGTCCAAATATAATTCACCACCTTCTTTCTTATCTAGGTTTTATTTATAGAAAATATTGTTTTGCAAGTAGATATTTTTAGGCAAGGAAAAAATTACATTTTTCGTTGGCTGAAAAATATTAAAATAGAAGGCAAATTTTGATCTCGTCGTTAAGAATAGACATAGCTCAGTTGGAAAATCGAGTAAATCTAATCCAGACAGCGGCGGTTCGCATCCTTATTTTCCCTTTTTTCATTATGTTTTGCCTTTTTAATTTTTTTTTTTATTTTCATTTTATTTAAATATATCTTACAAAACACAATAAAAGAAAATACCGAGCAACTCTCAGTCATCCAGATATATAATATATACACTACCGTCCAAAAGTTTGGAAGCACACCTGTTTTCAAACAAAACAAATAAATGCCGACTAATAGCGGTAAAAATTAGCAATAATCTTAAGTTTTACAACCTTTTACGACTGTCTACACAAACACAAAAGGATTATTATCCTACATTCATCAAGTTTTATGGAATTCCTTAATATTGACGAAACACGTGTTTTATGACTTAATCCGTCGGCTACTTTATCCTATGCAATGGTGTAGTTTTATTGATAATGTTTGCTGGTTTTAACTTTTTTAGACCTTATTCAGTCGCACTTGAGCATTGGCACGTGAAAGTTGTGATATTAACATTGTCTGTATTCGAAAGATATCGGCTACTACTTTGACCGTATTTTTTCTTCTGAAAATGGCAAAACGCAAGCAAATCACGCTTGAACAGCGAAGCGCTATTTGCACTCTACGCGAGGAAGGATACAGTGAACGTCAAATCGCAGAAAGGCTCGGAATTTCTTGTAAAGGTGTCCACTATACCCTTGCTAGAAAACAAGAAACGGGGAAAAATGAAGATAGAAAGAGATCTGGTAGGCCCAAATCCACAACAAATCAAGAGGACAACTTCATTAGAGTTCTTTCTAAACGGAATCGACGCTTAACTGCACCACAGATCACTGCAGCTCTGAATGATACGCGAGAAACACCCATTTCAACAACTACTGTTAAAAGACGCTTACTGTCTGCGGGATTAAGAGGATGTGTTGCTGCTAAAAAACCCAAACTAACAAATCGACATAAGAAAAATAGACTAGAATGGGCAAAAGCGCATAAAAACTGGACTATAGAACAATGGGAAAATGTCCTTTGGAGTGACGAATCAAAATTTCAGATTTTCGGATCCAATAGACGTGTCTTTGTACGCCGGTCAAAAGAAGAGAGGGCTTCAGAGGCATGTACAGTGCCTACCATCAAACATGGTGGTGGTAATGTCATGGTTTGGGGGTGTTTTGGCAACAGTAAACCCGGCAATCTTGTGAGGGTAACCGGAAAATTAAACAAGGAAGGCTATTTAAAAATTCTCCAAGATTCTGCCATACCCAGTGGACTAAGTCTCATTGGTTCTGGATTCATTTTTCAACAGGATAATGATCCTAAGCATTCGTCTAAATTGTGCCAGAACTTTTTAAACAAGAAAAAAGCTGAAAACATTTTAAACATCATGCAATGGCCATCTCAATCCCCTGATCTTTCTCCCATTGAACTTGTTTGGGATGAACTTGACAGGAGGGTGAAAAGTCGTTGTCCTACGAGCTCAGAACATTTGTGGCAGCTATTAGAGAACGAATGGAACAAATTAGATAAAGATTATTTTAAAAAATTGATTAATAGAATGCCCAGAATATGTGAGAAGATTATAAAGGAGAAAGGTGGACACTTTGATGAAGCTAAAATTTAATCTAATTTACCATTGTATATTATTTTTTTATTTTGTTTAAGTTAGTTTCTGTTTGTTCTTTATTTTTTTATCAATACATTTAAATTTAAATGACTTAGTTTGGTTTTATTCGATTTTACCTTGCTGCTTCCAAACTTTTGGACGGTAGTGTATAGAGAGAACTCTATCTCTGCATACTTCACTCGCTTCCTCAACATTCATAATTCTCTTCATACACGCTCGCCAGTTTCGGAGACTCTTGACTCCACCTTCCTTCAGTACATGACCGATCTGGTCTAGGTAGGTTAGTCTCGGTCTCCCTCGGTACCTACATCCTTCCACTTTCGCATTGTATATCTTCTTAACCAGACGTTCGTTCGCCATTCTTTCCACATGTCCGAACCATCGGAGCATTCCCTTTCGCATCTTTTCACCAATAGTCTCTTTTTTTATATTTTGTCGAAAGTTAATTAAATAATACTAAATATACCACAGAGTCGAAACGTGAAAGTAAACTGAAAATATCGAGCAAAAAACTTAACCTCCTTGTCTTACTTTTTATATACATTTTTAAAATACTTATTTATATAAAAATACCCTAGTTTTTAACCAGAAAAATATTTCACCTTTGCAAATTACAATAAATAATGCAAAAAAATATATCTCAAATAGATACTATAAACAATTACGTGTTTAACTACTAGAGCAACCAGCACTCCCCTCAAACATAGAGGGAATGGAGAAAGAAAACTATTTTTAAAAATATGATTCACTTTTGAATATAACAGCATAAATTATCTCAAACAAAGATTGCAATCAGTTTATTATAACAAAGGAAATGCCAATAGAGTGAGTGCTAAATTTAGCCACTGTGTACCTTGGCATCTGGTTGCATCGTTTGTATACTTAGCCAGATCAGTACTGTTTACCTAATTATATTAATAATAATAATCATTGTGTGCGAATACGATGGCTAAGAATATTACCAACGCTTACATTAATCATAGTGTCATAAAAGACGAATAAGATTAACTTTAACACTAAAATTACTGAAATTTAGCATTTAATATTATTTAACAGGTTTTACTTGCATCGTCGGCTGAAGATTTACAGGCGATGGTAACTACTATGCATTATGCTTTTGAAAGAAAAGGTATGAATATAAATGTAAGTAAGACGAAAGTAATGGTCTTTGAAAAGGTTAAATGTATGACGGAATGTAATATTTTTATAAATGGTGAGGGATTGGAACAGGTGAAAGAATTTGTATACTTGGGTGTACTGTTTACTAGTGATGGTAAAAATGATGATGTTTCAACAAAGACGAGTTAAAGCTGGTAATAAAGTGAATGGGGCACTGTATGCTTTAATGAAGAGTAGGAATATAGGCACACCTAGCAGTACATAAGGAAGTATTAGTGCCCACTCTCATGCATGGCAGTGAAAGTTGGATTTGGCAGGGAAGACATGAAAGTAGAATAAATGCTGTAGAGATGAGAGCTCTTCGTAGTATGTGTGGTGTAAGTCTGAAAGATAAAATTAGGAATAGTGTTATAAGAGAGCGCTGTGGTGTGAATGAAGAAGTAGTGACAAAGATAAAAAAGGGTATGCTGAGGTGGTTTGGACACGTGGAAATAATGAGTGAAGAATGGTTGACTAAACAAATATACAAAGCGAGTGTGAGTGGGACGATTACAAGGAGAAGACCACTTCGTACTTTCCTGGATCAAATTGAAGATGTATTAGTGAAAGGTCAGATTAAGAGTACGCGTAATCGTAGAGCATGCATGAAGACTGTGACGAGCGTGAATGAAGCGATGGAGGTATGTCAGGATCGTGGTTTGTGGCAATCCGTAGTCTCTGCCTACCCCTCTGGGAAACAGGCGTGAGGCTATGTATGTATTTATATAAACGCAATTACGAGCAAAAATGATTGTCACAAATGGAATTCATACCAACACATATTGGAAATCCGTTCCAATCATGCTGCCACTTACACCACCGTGAACTATTGTAGGATATTCAATTCTCGCATCGTATTATGTTTTCGTCTTTAAGGAGACGTGTGCCATCTACCCGACATTGTTTACACACAGAAGTTGTATCATCGTTTAGTACAAATCTGACTGCAAAGTTTGAGTATTAAGTCTGTACAATGTGTACAGACAGAAATAAATGAAAATTAAAAGACAAAAATATAATACGAGGCGAAGATTGAATGTCATACAACAGTTCACGTTGGTGTTAATGGTAGCATGATTGGAACGGATTTCCAATAGGTGTTGGTTCGAATCCCATATGTGACAATAATTTTTCGCTCGTAATATAGTTTTTATAAATAATCAAGCATGTTAAATACTAAATTTCAGTAATTTGAATCATACAATTACCGGACCCAACAAAATAATTATTTGTGAATCATATAAAGAATTTTCCTGTGTGGGAACGAAACTAAAAACTCAAAACTTTACGTTACTTAAATTATTACGCCATCTGTAATAAATTTTATATTAATGTATTAGAATCGACTATAAAACATATAATATGATAAAATTTTATAGTATAATGATCGTAAAACTTTGTAAATTAGTTATTAAAATAAAATTTAAGATAATAATCATATAAATAGATATTTAATATGAACTTGAAATTTGAATCTGTATTAATAATAACACAGCTTTATTACGCATTTTGGGTTCATTACACATAACCTCATCATCATCATCTCAGCTCATATATGTCCCACTGTTAGGCACGGGCCTCCGCTATGGGAGGGAAATTAACCTACTATACCGCGCTGGTCAGACGTGTTGGTATAGGGTTTTGTTTCGAGTTTTCCTTCTCTTGCATAGTTGTTATATGCGTTTTATATCCCTTAGTCGTCGCCACGGACTATTAATAATAACACAGCATTATTACGCATTATGGGTTCATTAATCCTGTGAATGACACATTATAACCTCATCATCATCATCTTAGCTCAAATATGTCCCACTGTTGGGCTCGAGTCTCCTCCATAATGGGAGGGAGATTGACCTACTATACCACGCTGGTCAGACGTGTTGGTATAGGGTTTTGTTTCGAGATTTACTTCTCTTGCATAGATGTTATTTGCGTTTTATATCACTTAATCGTCTCTTACAATCACCCACAGGTAAGAAGAAGACAGGTGGTGAATTGTATTCTTACTCTGTCATCACATGGAAAAATATTAAAAAACATCCTTGTTTATTAGTTTTCTATCACTTTGGTCTTCCCTTATTTATTTTAAAACTTTTCTTACAAGATTATAACCTACTGCCTACTATAATTTGATATAATGTGATATAAACCTGAAGCCCAACTGGGGTGGGTTTTGGGATTTATATTGGTTGGCAGTGGCCTAGCTATACCTTTGGTATTGCAAAGGTCCATGGGCGGCAGTGACACCTACCATCAAGCGTGCTGTCTGCTCGTTTGCCACCATAAGCAATAAAAAAAATATAATGTTTTCTGGCTCTTTCATTCACCGAATGTCACATAATAGCACATTGTCACTGCACAGACATTGATTTTCTGCGAAAATGTGCAACTATCTCGGCTAACAGCTCGCAGTTGGTTTTTTAGTGGGTATTCAGCCCCGGCGCTACTTGAGTCCCACACTTCCCGCACGGGCGGGAGTGCGTCAAAGCATTTTTCGCCACTGCGTTACCAAAAGCAAAAAAAAAGAAGGTGTCTGCGCCGCTTTTCCTGTCGCCCCAGACGGATTAGCGGGATTTGACGTAGCGTAGCCCGCTGCCAAAAAAAAAGAAGAAATTATATTTTTGATAGAAAAAAAACTTCCAAATAGGTGTCGCGCGTATATTCGAAATAAGATTAATACTTAAACCATACGGAATTTGTATATTCATATTATTTCTACTATAAAATACTATAAAAGAGAAAGCAGTCATTCAACTCAAAATTACAAAACACATTAAAACATTGATTAGCCAATCACGGATCATCTTAAACACAAATTTATCACTACAACTGCTAATTGGAAGCATAGAACCATAAAGATATCCTTTACAATCTTCATATACCGACCAGTTCATCATACGTCAATAAAATTTAATCATTTAATTTAAAAAAAAAAAGGTATTAATTAATATTTATTTTGTCTGTTGTATTGATGTTTACATGTCGAAATGCAATTAGACAAATCGCACCTTTTCTGCGTACATTGTTGCGCGCCGTTCAATTTTATTGTGCAATTAGAGTCTATAAAATCAGTAGACTTGGTATCCGCTTAAGTCGATGGCGAGGCGAAGGAAGCGAATTTTTCGGATAGCAACCAACATTCCTTATATCACAGGGCTGAACTGCCGGTAACTGTATATAAAATTCCTTTTTATTTAATTAAAAACAATAAACAACCAACACCAAGATGTAATTTTATATCTTTATAATATAACTAGCTTCTGCCCACGGCTTCGCCCGCGTAAAAGGTTACTTTCCTAAAATTTTTCATCCTCTATTTTTATTTTATCCCTTAAAGGTAAATTTTTACAACATGTTAATGTCATATTTATTTATATCTAATGAAGAACCTTCATACTGAATTTCATTCAAATAACTTCAAAAACGGCAAAGTTTCATACTAACTTTGCACCACCTTTTAACCCCCTTAGGGGGTGAATTTTCAAAAATCCTTTCTTAGTGCTCCTCTAAGTTATAAAAGGAACACCTGTGCAAAATTTCAAGTTTCTAACCCTTATAGTTTAGGCCCTGCGTTGATATGTCAGTCATTAAGTCAGTCAGCTTCTTCTTTTATATATATAGATTAACGGCAGAATCGGAACAGCCATAATTATTTATTGTATAATTATCTATTCTTCTTCTTGTCAATTCAACGCCGCACTGTTGAGCTTGAGTCTTCCCCGGATGTGTAAAATTAACCTCCTACATCATGCTGGCCAAACGTGTTCGCAGAGTTTTCATAAATCACGTGCAGTCCTAAGTCAGTCATAGCGAAAACTTACTTTAACAAACATTTAAAACGTATGTGAATAAAACTATTTTTATGGATTTTATAGCATAATCATTTGATTTTTATCTCTCAACGCGACGTTTTTAACACTTTACGGCATTCTTTGATTATGGGAGGCTATAGGATTAGTCTTCTCGTGGGTATGAACACGATAATTTGAATAGTGGGAGGATCACAATGTTGACAGTTTTCTGCCTACAGCCGCGGCCCGTCCAGGTAGTACCACACTCTCGCAGAATATCGACGTCTGAGCAGTGGCAATTTGCAGCTGTGCGTTCGGTGTGCGAGGGAGAGGTTTGGGGTTTTCTTTGATAGGCAGTGGCCTAGCTATACCCTGGTATTGAAAAGGTCCATGGACGGCAGTAACACTTACTAACAGGTATGCTGCTTGCTCGTTTGCCACCAAGAACGAGAAAAAATTGTATTTTACAAGTGTAGTTCTCGCGTTATTTAAATTATACATCATTTTTGAGTTGTTATTATATATTAATGTTTTTGCACGAAATTATTTTTAACACCTAAAATACGTGTGGTGGCGGAGTAAGAATACAATTCATCACCCACTATCTTACCCATCGATAAGAGACAACAAAGGGATATAAAACGCATATAGCAAGGAAAATTCTGAACAAAACCATACACCAACAATTCTGACCAGCGTAGTATTGTAGGTCAATTTCTCTCTCATTATAGAGGAGGCTCCAACCCAATAGTGGAAGCTGAGATGATGATTATGATGATGAACTAAAATATAGTAATAAGATTATCAATTATTGCCCTGTATTACTAGATTATAAATAGGTAATTATTATTTATGTTATACAATGAAATACATACACCTATTGCACGCCTCTCATAAGCGAAGCGACGAGGTTATGCTCTACTCTCGATATAAGAAAATCAAGGACTTTTCAAAACTAAAAATGATTGTTATTTTCTCACACGATACTTACAGGTTAATATTTTCATGCAAATGTCAAGAAAAAACATTCGTTTAAACGTATTTGATATTTTTAAAAAGCAATTATTTTGTTTAAATTAAGAAAATAGTTGACTAAAAAAAATATTCGAGGACGTCGGATTAAATATTCTGGATCTGGCACGATCACGACTGTAAAAATTAATGTATCAAAGTTTTTCTTTTATTAAAAGCTTCATAATCGCAACGCGCTGTTTACTTTCGAAAATGGCTTGGTAATTCTTTGTCGTTTAATTGCAATTAATAAAAAACTAAACTGCTTAGTCTTTAGTGTATGTAAATGTTGGGTTCGTTTACAATGCTTGCAAGCTGATTTGCGTTACGTCGAGAATGGCGCGAAATTTCAAGTATTTTTTTTCTTTCATTTATGGCATTGACAAATAGTAAATGATAAATAATAATTAAAAAATATGAGGTACATAACGAGGATCACGCGAATTCAGTGCTCATACTAAAAGTGACGTGAAGGACTGCAGTCTTCGAGCGTGGGAACTTATGATTGAACACACACATTCACATTTTCTGATCACACATACGCATCGCACAGTATTAATACACGCACCCTGGAAACGAATATATCTAATTTCCGGTGCTTGCATTAGTTACATATTGATTACACGCTTGTATTAGTAGAATCTTCATAGTGTCACAGAAAACACGCAATGTAATAGGCATAAGCTTGTCGCATCGCTAATCCTGCAGTGAGTAGCTGGCAGCAAAAGGGTGGGGTCAGAGTCTCAGAGTGTATGCTTTCTGGGTATTATACACAGAACAAAATACTCAGAGAGAAGAACGACAACTTCATACTGTAGAATTGCTCACATGGTGCACACTAGCGCTCCAGTTAATTCCATCGGAAACAATTGTAAAGCGGGTTATTTAAAAATGTAATTATTTCAAAACAATATTCAGTTATCGAATTTTACGAATTATGAAATTTCTAAGCTAACATTAAAAACAATAGTTCCATATAAGCTTGCAACTCTATTTTGATCATTTTTGCCCGTAAAGAAATGAATAATTTACTGCATAATTATACTGTTTATAGTCATTTTCTTTCGGTTTCCCTATATTTACCTGAAATACGATTTCGATACGATTACGATAAGTATTTGCATAGTGTTTGACAATGGATTCGGTTTACAAATTCACATAATTAAATTTGCATATGTATTATGTACCTTGATCTTTTATGTGCTCGAAAATTATAAATTGGCAGCCATGTTCGACTCTGACACTCGCAACCCACCCTAAAGAAATTATTGCGAAGCTATGGAGCTCGACCCGAACAACTAACGGACATGCTCTCACCTTGGATACTGAGACGGCACTGATCATTTTACTTTGGGCGTGCTGTATTATAATGCTGGTTATAGAACGTTTTTTTTCATCATTCATCATGTATGGACAACTAGGGACGATTTCAGAAAAAAAAACCAACGGTGTTTAGGATTATTTTATAATTTTTTTTCCTTACTTTTGTCTCACTATTCAATTGAAAATATTTACAAATATATCAACGCAATAGCCTAGACAGTCATAACAGCAAAGGTCGATTTCGATGTTTTTGATCAATGTTGACGATTTTTTTCTCGAAAGTTAAGATTTATCTTAAAAATTATAACGCGGTGTTTCAACAGACTCATTTGTTAAGCATTTGAGATATGATTTCAGTATGCAGTAATGCAGTAAGTTCTTAGATATTTTTAAAACCGTAAGTGGCTATTCGCGCGTTTCTTAAGGATACGCCCCTTAAAGAAGTTTATACTTCAAAAATCGTAAATGAATCATTTGAAATCATAGAACAAAGTTATAGGATAGAACAACAATGTAGTCATAATAATCTATACTGAGCATTTGTAAACAAAACATTTGTAAGCAGCGTAGGCGATGCGAACTCGCTCCGACCCTGTACATTCTAGAATGGTTAGCGCACCTCAACAGTATTTAAACCGTTTAAAACTAAGATTAAAGATGTCACCGCCGCTGTTTTTATAGTATTATCCAGTTTTTCTTTGTAATCTCTTTAACAACATCAACCTTTACAAAACTTGTCTATGGAACTCGTTACAATAAAGCAAAATTTTTACTTGATGAGTTTATTTTTAAAATCTCTTTTGGTTAATATCCATATTTATATTTTTTTATAAAATTTTATGCATGTTTCATGAAAAGAAATGATATATTTCTAAGAGATAAAAAATAGGGACAGCTTTAAAATACAATATTACCCTTTATTACCCTTTAATTTCGAATATAAATCGGCAAAGCTCACTCAATTATCACTAAGAGAATTATCAGTAACAGCTGGTACTAATACTGATGAAGTGTGGCCTTTATGGTGGCCTCCACGGCAGGCCTATGCTCAAAAGTTAAACATTGACAAGACTCATAGACTAGATAGGGACAGTTATAATTATACCATACAGTATAATTTATAACTGTTCTTTTAAAAAAAATGTGTATTTCAGCTAATTTTATTCAATTTATTACAAAAACGACTTAACATTTCTAACGTGTAATTGTATATTTTATCACAGTTAATCATACTTTTTTTCTTCTATAGCCATAATTCAAAACCAAATCAGGAAAATGCATAAGCATAAATAACAATTAGAAATCGCCTCGACATAGCCAAGCCAAAGTTGTTTATATGTATATGCGTGGGACCAATTTGTTATTATGATTAGTTTTTGTTAATTAAATGTAATGGCGTACCCGTTAGGCCTCAGATTACATCTGCCCCACCTCTTCGAGTTCTCTCCATGAATTATACATGATAGATATCTAATTTACGTGGCATCAACAACAATTTGGCTTTAAAATGGCCGATATGGCCGCTGAGAGAATTCAATTCTTGATTTTCCGGTTAAAACTGTAATATATTTACTTTCCTCTCTAGGATTCATTGTGACAAACGTTTTATTTAGCTCCTCAAGAGAACAGAATAGACATATTATATCAATGTAGTCCATAATTCCATCTGCCATATAAAAAAAATATAAAAAAGGCAAGTAATTGTGATATTTATTTATAAATACCCGATACGAAACGAAAAATGATGTCACAAACGGGGTTCGAACCCGCACCTATTGGGAATCCGGCCCAACCGTGCTGCCACTTACACCATTGTGAACTATTTTAGGACATGCAAATTTCGAATCATATTATATCTTACGTCTTCAAGGTGACGTATGCCATCTATCGGACAATGTTTACACATTGTATAGACTTAATACTTCAAACTTTACAGTTAGAATTGTATTAAACGATGACACAACCTTGTTATTCAAATTACTGAAATTTTTAGCATTTAATATGCTTAATTATTTATAAATACCCGATACGAAACGAAAAATGATGTCACAAACGGGGTTCGAACCCGCACGGATTGGTTGAACACGGTTGGGCCGGATTCCCAATAGGTGCGGGTTCGAACCCCGTTTGTGACATCATTTTTCGTTTCGTATCGGGTATTTATAAATAATTAAGCATATTAAATGCTAAAAATTTCAGTAATGTGATATTTATCCTATTTTATCTCATTTCTTCATTTTTTATTTCTTTCCTTTTCACTCATGTGCTAGATAGAGCCTTTATCGTTTTTATAACCACAAATCACCTCTTTTATTAATTTTTGAATACTGTTTTGTGTTTAATGACAAAATACAAACACAATATTTATTTATTTTTTCCTTTAAAAAAAGTGCAGATGTGTTGAGGAGGAGCATATTAAGAGTATGGGTCATAGAGCATGCATGAAGACTGAGATGAGTGTGAATGAAGCGATAGAAGCATGCCAGAATCGTGGCTTGTGGCAATCCATTGTCTCTGCCTACCCCTCTGGGAAACAGGCGCGAGGCTATGTACATATGTATGTAAAAAATAAAGTAATATTAAATCCAATTACACTGAGCTAATGTTGGCATACAATAAAATTGTCTGCCTGCAGTAGTAAGGATATTTAACATGACCTATAAATCTTGAGTATGTTTCGAATCCCAGGCAGAATAATTCTTTGTGCGAAATACAAATAATTGTTTATGAGTCTATTTGTGTCGTATTTGTGTCGGTTAATTTTGTTTTTGTGATGCCAACCGAGAGTTAAAGTTTTATCCTTAGAACAAGGCACATTTAAGGCACATACATTCCAACCCCTATCGTATCTAAACTTATTTATTTCTTTTTGGAACGAAGTTCCTTATCGCGCGTTGTGAAAGGGGGCTAGACGGAAAAAATTCTTACGAAAAGTTGTCACGACACTTTTTGCTATAGTAAGCTATTGTAAGCTGTGCGGCGTCGCTCGTCGGCTCTCTTATAGAAAGCAAGCCAGATATTTTCATTTCTATTTCGCATTGAACAGTGTGGTGTCGCGACGATTTTTTTTATAGATAGAGTGATTCAAGAGGAAGGTTTATATGTATAATATATGCATAATGTACTAGAGAAACACTGATAATTTTAGAGGTTTCTAATGTGATGTCGTAAATAAACACATTATTTTGCGCTTACATTGCAAACGCTGGCTGAACCCTACGAAATAGATGAAAATAAAGTACTACAGTATTATACAGCTTAAAAAGGCCTACAAAAAAGTCCGCGATGGTATATATCTATCTCTTAAGGATAACATACTATATCCATTTTAATACTTTAAAAAATGTTCTATTATAAAACGGTAATTGAAAAGCTATTTACACAAATACTGTATTAATCCTTATCATTTTAAATACATTAGTTGGCTTGAGCATTTCATGAAGATATTTTTTTTCCTTCAGACCATGCAAATTAAATCAATACCTTAAGAGATATAGCAAAATCAAAATAATGCGCAACGAAATTATTTTCGCCCGTGACCGGGCCGCGTGGCCGGCTCGCGTTCGAGCTCGGGGCCGAAAAGTTTTGGTAGTCTAGTGGAATTGTAGATCCTATTATTAATATTATAAACGTGAAAGTTTGTAATAATGTATGGATGTGAACATGTTTGTTGCTCTTTCACGTAAAAACTACTGAATGGATTTTGATGAAATTTATAGTAATATAGCTTGCACATCAGAATAACACATAGGCTATAATTTATAAAGATATTTTGCAAATTGGCTAAAATATAACGATAAAAATCGCTTAAGGCAGAAAAAAATTATATACTTAAAATAGAACTTCGTTCCATCCGGGTGTCCCTTGACACCTCCGGTTTTTTTTTTTCTAAGGTGATCTATAAAGAATGGAATGGTTATGGATTAAGAACGATAGCATTTAAAAAAAAAAAACATAATATTTTCTGAGTAATTTGTATGACCTTTCTATCTTTTCACACTTTCTTAAATAATAACATCTTTGTGAACTTGATGGTGATTTACATATTGTCCAGAAAATATTTAAGTGTAGTGAATACAAAACAGTCCTGTGTTACCCACATGTGTTTTCATATTTATAAATAGCAACACTGCATACTGACTATAATGGTTCGTACTCGCTATTCGAACTCAAAAAAAAAACAAAAAATGTCGTTCTTTTTAAATAATATTACTGTTTTATGTCAACCCTACATCGTTACAACCTCCACAAGAATGGCAAGGAGACGATTTATAACGATCATCTAAGTTTCATAAGTACAATAAGGCTAATAAAACTGTGGCATAATGAAGCTGAACTATTGATATTAAAAACAATAAGACATCGTTTTTCGACGCGCCTCCGCACCTTGTTAGGGTTGTCACATTCCGCCAAATTGTATTTATAGTTATTTCTTTTTTATATTTAACTAAATTTAATAAAATATTCTTCTTCTTCCCGGGTTTCGGCACCAAAAACATTAGTGGTAGGACCATGCTGTTGCAGTTCTCTGTCTACAGTCGCGGGCCGGTCCGCCCGGGGTAGTACCATACTCTTGCAAAAGATCGACGTCTGAGTAATGGCAATGTGTTGTTGCGCTTCGTTCGGTGAACGAGAGTGCCGGAAGCCCAGCTGGGTGGGTTTGGAGATTGTACTAGCAAGCAGCGGCCTAGCTATACCCTTGGTGTAGCAAAGGTTCATGGTCAACAGTGACACTTATTATCAGTATGCTGCTTGCTCGTTTGTCACCATAAGCAATAAAAAAAATACAAATGTTCATAGATTAAAAATTCATACAAATGTATGTGCGAATATTGAGATGGATGTGCGACGAGAAAAGAATGGTTACAAAGGAATGAACGTGTAAGACAAAGTTTAAAAGTTGTGGCAATGATGAAGAAGTTAAGGAATGAACGCTTGACATGGTATGGACATGTAACATGAGAGGAAAATAAATGTAATGTAATAATAAGTGTAACACGAGAGAAAAATAATATTATGAGGTAAGTATTAAATATGGATTATGAAAGGGTAAGGGAAGACCAAAGAAAATATGAATTGACTACGTGAAGTATTATGTGAATAGGCGTGTGATAAGGTTGTTGGGAAGGAGAGGACATATTGCGTCGACCCTAAGTACTTGGAATAAGATCAGGATGACGATGATGATGATGATACGCATACAAATGTACATTTTGACATCCTTAATATTCAAATTAATTATCGGCCAAAAATCAACTTCATCATCTCATCATCTCAGCACGTATATGTCCCACTGTTGGGGTAATGGGAGGACAATTGACCTACTATACTACGCTGGTCAGACGTGTTGGTATAGGGTTTTGTTTCGAGTTTTCCTTCTCTAGCATAGATGTTATATGCGTTTTATATACCTTAGTCGTCTCGTACGATCACCCACGGGTAAGATAGGGGGTGGTGAATTGTATTTTTACTCCGTCACCACACGGACAAATCAACTTAACTATTTATATAAAACAAACAAAAATTATTTCCATGTCCTTTACAGACTTAACTATCCACCCGATATGTCCCAAACCGATTTAAATCCCATAGAATAGCAATACTGCAATGATGGTTTTAGACCATTAAAAGAAATGTATTGAGACCCGGTAGGTGGCGTTGCGATTTCTTTTATTTTTAATATATGAAAGAACATGATCTGACATGAATTTTATAAATATTTGACATTGAACTTTATTTTGTATGACTTTGACATGTATATATATTTTTTTTTTTTTTTTTTTTTTGTATGAAAACAAAACAGTCCTGTGTTACCCACATGTGTTTTCATATTTATATGTATATATTTTTTAATTTCTTACTTTAAATTGTTGAGAAATATTATTAATTTGAACAACTTATGTATTAATGATGATACATTTCTAGATTAATGTGGACTTTTTTAAGAAAATATTTGTACGCCGATACAAACGGCCAAACATGATTGGACTCTAATATAATTACATCTTGCATGCTTTGTGTGTATACACATGTTTGAACAAATAAAGATTTATTATTATTATTATTAACAGGGTTTTTTTGCGGTGAAGTATACTGTAGTGACGCTCCGCCGAATCGGTCCGAGACGACGGAAGAGGCGGCACGCGACCCCATAGACACGCCCTGCAAAGCGCCTCTCTTCGTCATGCGAGCGGGCCACCAGTACCTGATCTTTGTCTTCGGTGGCCACAGCGTCTAGACTCATAGACTCACTACACTCAAGTACTTAAACTTACTAAAAATACTATATACTATATTTCTGCATTGGATTGAATTTATGACAGCCCTGATATTAAGTAATGAAACTGATTAATTCTCATAATGTTCTTTAATTGTTATAAATTGCAGCTAGAGACGTGATCGTGCGATGTGCAATTCCATTATGTGTGCATAGTGAGGTGTCCTGGCATTGCCTGCGAAATGCATTTATTCTTAGTGTTAACTTTTCTAATGTATAATCATTCATTAGAATCAACAATCGTTCTAACTCATCAAGTCAGCTAAAACTATCGTTTTAATGCTTTGTATTAAATATTTTTTTATTTATTTTTTTTTTTTATTTATTTTTTTATTGTGGTAGGACCACACTGTGGACAGTTCTCTGTCTACAGCCGCGGGCCGGTCCGTCCGGGGTAGTACCACACTCTCGCAGAAGATCGACGTCTGCGTAATAGCAATGTGCTATTGCGCTTCGTTCGGTGAGCGAGAGAGCCGGAAGCCTATCTGGGGTGGGTTCAGGGTTGTATTGGTAGGCAGCGGCCTAGCTATACCATTGGCAAAGGTCCATGGGCGGCAGTGACACTTACCATCAGGTGTGCTGTCTGCTCGTTTGCCGCCATAAGCAATAAAAAAAAATAAAAAAAAAAAAAAAAATATAGAAATATTTCTGAATTCATGCGGAACAACTTTTTTAGAATAAAACTTAAAATATTAATCGAATGATAACATTTTTATTAGAACATTTAAAATTATAAAATTTAAAAAAAAACTTTCAGTTTTTACTTTAATAAAAAATTATAATCATCTCAACTCATATGTTTTCCAATGTTGGGCTCTAGTCTCCTGCATAATGGGAGGGCAATTGACCTACTATACCACGCTGGTCAGACGTGTTGGTATAGGGTTTTGTTTCGAGATTTTCTTCTCTTGCATAGATGTTATATACATTTTATGTCCTTAAGTCCTCTCTTACAATCACTCACGGGAAAGATAGGGGCTGGTGAATTGTATCACTCTCTCCCTTACCACACGGACAATAAAATAAAATATATTTTTTTTTTTTTATTTTTTTATTTTAGATAAGGAATATTATCAACTCAATCACTGTTGAGGATGTAGTAAAGCCAATCCGTACTGATTCCATCTAGTACCTATCATTTCATGAATTACCAAGAAGAAGGATGTAGGTACCGGGGGAGACCGAGACTAACCTACCTAGACCAGATCGGTCATGTACTGAAGGAAGGTGGAGTCAAGAGTCTCCGAAACCGGCGAGCGTGTATGACGAGAATTATGAATGTTGAGGAAGCGAGTGAAGTATGCAAGGATAGAGTTCTCTGGCACTCTGTTCTCTCTGCCTACCCTGCATGGGATATGGCGTGATGATATGTATGTATGTACCAAGAAGAGATTGTGACAAACAAGAGGCCGCCTAAAATAAACATAAATTATTTGAGGTATGTTCCTCTACGTTTCACAATTGACACTTGAGAAAAAGTTTTTATTTTTAATCTATGGTGAAGGTTCAATAGTTATATATCGTCTTATATTTATTTTAATAATTTATATATTTTTTTTTGTATTAAAGTGACATTGGTGACGGAGTAAGAATACAATTCACCACCCCTTATCTTACCCGTGGGTAAGAGACGACTAAAGGATATAAAATGCATATAACATCTATGCAAAAGAAGGAAAACTCGAAACAAACTCTATACCAACACGTCTGCCCAGCGCGGTATAGTAGGTTAATTTCCCTCCCATTACGGAGGAGGCCCGAGTCCAACAGTGGAACATTTACGGGCTGTGATGATGATGATGAAAGTGGTTATCATCATCCTGCTCCAATAGTTTTATGTCCAATAGCTTCATGACCAGCTGCCTGCCTGACGTCAACCCTTCTTGGGAATGTAATTCGAGACGGCATTAGATTCAGTTTTAATTATCTTAGTCGTTTTTTACGACGTCCACAAGCGATATATTCGTGGCCACTAACTATACAGAATGTTTACAGAATATTTTAAAGTATTATAATAAATAAGTAAATATGATGACATTTTATATAAGGGAATAAATAGCAAGGGAGCGCTAAGCTATTATAACTAATAAATACCACAGATAATCTTTAATAATGAAACTGATTAACAATCTCTTAAAGGTGACGACTTGGTTTATCGTGATTGCTTCGTCTAGTATGAGATTTGTTTGTCAGTAACAAATTAATCTCATAACAGAATCCAATTACCAAAATAAAATAGGGAGAAGAATAGTTTTCTCTTTTTAACCCACACACGTATTGGGCACCACTAATACTATTTGCCTAGGAATTAAAAAAAAAAAAAAAAAAAAAAAAATGTTTATTAAATGAGAACCACTTTTGGGGCATTTATAAATCTATGTAGGTATGAAAGAGAGTATTGGTGTAAAGATGCGAAAGGGAATGCTCCGATGGTTCGGACATGTGGAAAGAATACCGAACGAACGTCTGGTTAAGAAGATATACAATGCGAAAGTGGAAGGATGTAGGTACCGGAGGAGACCGAGACTAACCTACCTAGACCAGATCGGTCATGTACCTACTGAAGGAAGGTGGAATCATGAGTCTCCGAAACCGGCGAGCGTGTATGAAGAGAATTATGACTGTTGAGGAAGCGAGTGAAGTATGCAAAGATAGAGTTCTCTGGCACTCTGTTCTCTCTGCCTACCCTGCAAGGGATATGGCGTGATGATATGTATGTGTATGTGTATATATCTATTCGTTAATACCTAATTATCGTTCATAATATTTTTAATGACAAAATAGTAAATATCACACACCTCTATTTTTAAACCCTCTGTAGAAACCTCTCTGAAATTAATAAACCCTCATTGTTGGTAGAGAAAAACAGACCCAACTTTCTAAGAATAATTTCTAATAGAGATAATTACAAATTACCAAGTACGAATAATTGTTATGGAGAAAGAGTCGAAGGATATTTACTTCCTTTCTTGTTAAATAGTCTTCCTGATAAATTACAGCAAATGTACAACTCAAATCCTAAACACTTTAAATATCAACTCAAAAAAATGTATGTAAGTAACAAATAATAATAATAGGTAATATTGATACATATAAATTGTAATAACAACGACTCACCGCAACCCAGATAAACCCTTCGTGGTTTACGTGGTACGGTTTATTATATTGGAGATTTACTTTTTAAGAATATTAGAAATAAATAAATAAAAAATAAAATAAATTCAAAAGTTTAAAAACCAACAGACGTAATTATGAGTGCATTTTCAAATAAAGAACGTATGTTTTTTTTATATCATTCAGGACGAACAACGATGGATGGCCAATGGAATGAGGTGCTACATCCTATATGCACATTCGTGTAAGAATTTTTACGTTTTAATTTGTATTTACCGCGTTTAATTCCCCCTTATTTTGTTTTCTTAGAAACATTTTTCGTTGGTATCTTCTAATAGCATCTTTGTGAACAGGTATGAAGTTGAAGCAGTTGATAAGCGGTGTTTTATTGCATTTATAATGATTTTAAATGCTAAATTACATTTTAGAATCGTGATAAATATACATTCAATTCACTTGTGTAATAAAGAAGGGTATTATACGTTCTGCCAAATTATTTTAAATGTTGCTGTTGTATAAAAGATCTGGCAATTATTGAGGGTTCTTCCTTTTTTTTTTTATTGCTTACTGTCTATGTAAGAATGAGAGAGAAACATATTGCTAGTTATTATACAATTAACTATGTCGACTCAAATTCATAGCACATTAAAATTACTGAAATTTAGCATTTAATATGCTTGATTATTTATAAAAACCCGATTACGATCGAAAAATGATTGTCACAAATGGGGTTCAAACCCACACCTATTGGAAATCCGTTCCAATCGTGATGCCACTTACACCACCGTGAACTATTGTAGGACATTCAATTCTCGCATCGTAATATATTTTCATTTTTTAAGGAGACGTGTGCCATCTACCCGACATGTTTACACATTTGAATTGAAGAATTGAATTGAATGTCCTACAACATTTCACAGTGGTGTAAGTGGCATCACGATTGAAACGGATTTGCAATAGATGTGGGTACGAATCCCACTTGCGACAATCATTTTTTGCTCTTAATCGGGTTTTTATAAATATTCATAATATTAGAGTTAAACTAATATAATATTAGGTTCCGACTTCACGTTACGTCAGATATTTCAATCTCTATAACAATGAAAGTTAGTCTTAAGTCGGTATGCGCATTAAATTTTATTGTCACGACTGCCACGAAATTTAACTCCTCACGGTAAATGTGATCAAGTCCTACGATGGATCGTGTGAAGTCTATTTAGCTCCCCTACTACGGTGTAAACTTCGATATCTTTGAGGAAGACCACCAAACTGGTGCTCTGGTCTCCCTATCGGATTCTTGACACTATGAAATTTCAAAGACAGGCGTTTATTAAACTAAAAGCTATATCTAAGCTACGTCACCAAATTCTCTTTTATTGAAGAGAAATTTCTTTATTGGCATTGGAGAAAAATTACCGTACATTTTTCGGTTACGCGCCATCTTTTTCTTGCCCCTACCACGGTCGATTTGAACGAAGAGTACTTTTCCCAGCGGAGTATAGATAGCATGTCGTTTAAGCGGACTTACTCCCACCACTACAAGAGAGAGAGAGAGAGAGAGAGAGAGAGACGCACGCGTAATTTTTAATTACTTACGTATTATTTTATTTAAATACTTATGTCTATTCATAATATATCAATAACAAAATTTGTAATCTCAACCGTTGTTATGACAACGGAGACTGCTCAGAACAAATGTTCTGCCGTCAAGGTACGGTCCATTATTACAATGGGACTGCCACTATTAAATTTTATTATTAGCATATTTTATATTATTACTAGCTTCTGCCCGCGACTTCGTCCGCGTGGAATGGTTACTTTGGGCTAACGTTAACTTCAACTCGCGAATTCGTTTACGTAAAAGGTGGAAATACCCTTTTATTAGTAAGAGTAGAACATTTAACCTTAAGTAAAATAATAATAATAATAATTTAGATTAAATTTCTCTAAAGGCCTCTGCGTGTTGGATCTATATCCCCATGTAAGCCTACCAAAGGACCGGGTATCTTCCCTACGGATGATCCCGTGAATAAATGGAGATATAATAATAATAATAATCTTTATTGAAAACTAAATACATATGACAGTTGACATAGATGTCTTTGCCTCTTGAATTAGGTAATACCTGTGTTTCAAGAGACAGTTCCTTCCCGAAATACATAAATCTTGAACATCAAATTATTTTACAGTAACATACATTATAAATAATGAATATATATATCTTACGTAATAAAGACTAATGATAAAGAAATCTATAATAAATGAATGAGTGAGAATTAACGTGTTAGTGAGCGCGCTCACACGTTGTGTGTGTGTGTGTGTGTGTGTGCGTGTGTACGTGTGTGTTGTGCGTTTGTTTGTGTGTGTGTGTGTGTGTGTGTGTGTGTGTGTGTGTGTGTGGTGTGCGTGTGTTTGTGTGTTTGTGTGTGTGTGCGCGTGTGTGTATGTGTATATGTGTGTGTGTGTGGTGTGCGTGTGTTTGTGATGTAGTGTGCGTGCATGTATGTATTTCTTTTTTTTTGTGTGTATTTGTAGTTACGCGAAATAAGTATTTAAAAGTGATTCAAGTTTGACGTAATCCATATAATGCAATGTAGTACCATATAAAGTAATGCAAGTAAAAGTATTGGGTCTTATCTATACTTTCTATAGATATATACAATGTATGTATATTATACATACATACATACACTTACGCCTATTTACGATTACACATACTTTTAATGTGTATGAAATCGCTGTGTGGTAGCGGCTATGAATACTACCAATCCTCACTTTGCTTGTGGATGTCGTAAAAGACGACTAAGAGCCTTATAACGACTTGGGCCAACTCCATCTGATGCCGTTTGGTCAACAATTACATTCCCAATTAGGGTTGACGTCTGGCAGGCGGCCGGTCATAAAACTATTGCCAATAACTTTTATAATATGTACTATGAATGAAGAGTACTTATTGTATCGACCCCAAGTAATTGGGATAAGAGTAGGAGAATGATGATGATGATGACCTCTCGTGAACAAATCGCCAATTTGGTCCAGAAAAGGTCTTCCCCTTGTATTCGTCCCATTACGATTGCTTTATATGTTTGCTTCGTCAACCTCTGCCCACTCATTATTTCTTCCACTTCGTGTCCAACCCACCTCAGCATACCAGCGCTCTTTTATAACATTATACCTAATTTTATCTTTCATACTTACATCACACACAGCTTACGAAGAGCTGTCAGCTCTACAGCATTTATTCTATTTTCATGTCTTCCCTGCCAAATCTAACTTTCACTGCCATACATGAGGGCAGGCACTAATACTTCCTATACTTATTATTATTATTTAGGATGTGTAAAGCCGACGGAAGGTCATGAGAAGAAAACAAAACTAAAAATGTAGTGTGTGCAGAAGTACTTTGAAATAACATTAGTTTGAGTTTTTTTTTAATATAAGATTATAAGATCCAGTATTTTTATCGTAAATGCGCGCCCAGTACTTGATCATTATTTTGCTGCGATGTTATTTTTAAACTGCGATATTTCCTAAGATATTCATTGAAATCAAATAATGTAAAGAGAAATTTTGTTTTAAATTAAATACTTGTGATGAATAACTCATTTATTTGGATAAGGATTAATATTATGTTTATAAAAACACCTTCGAAAATATCACATTATTTTAAAACAAATTTGATTAGCATAAAAAAGGTTATAGTGAGCCAATCTTAAAAGATAGACATATGCTGTCGTGGACTTTTATTTAGAACTTTGAAAGGGGAACAATTATGTAGTACATAATTTTTGCGCAACTTTAACCGTTTACGCAGCGGAAGCTCTCAAAAGGAAACATAAACCCGATTTTTACACATTCATCATTGTTGCTCTGCTCCTATTGGTCGCAGCGTAATGTTATATAGCCTAAAGCCTTCCTCTATAAATGGACTATCCAAGAAAAAAAGGATTTTTCAAATCGGATCAGTAGTTCCTGAGATTAGCGCGTTTAAACAAACAAACAAACAAACAAACAAACTCTTCCGCTTTATAATATTAGTATAGATCATATTTTACTCGATTCAATAAAGACTGTGCTTTGCTCCTATTCGTGGCAGTGTTATATATTTATACCCTTACAAACTGCCTTGATAAACGAGCTATCTGATATAATATTGACTGCACAGATGGCGTAGTGGTTAAGATACCGACCTTCCATGCCAGTGCCGTGGGTTCGATTCCCACGCAGGACATTACTTTGTGTGATCCACAAAGTGTTGTTCTGAGTCTGGGTGTAATTTGTCTGCGTTAATTGCATGTTTGTAAAGTCCCCCGCAATACAAGGTTTATTTCCTTAGTGCAGGGTGGTGTTTATAAAAAAAAAAAAAAAAAAAAAAAATTGGATATTTTGGCAACTAATGGATAACTTCTAAGTTTAGCGGGTTCAAACAGACAAATAAGTACTTTTACAACTTTATACTAATGATATAGACAACTAGCACTTTTTCTGTTTCTCATTTTTTATCCATTCTTTTTTGCGATGTCTATTATTGTATATAGGCCTGTACATAGTGTTAATTCCCTATTTATATCATCTATCTATATATATAAAAGAGCTTGTATATATATAAAAGAGCTTGTCCTGATTGACTGATTCATCATCGCACAGCCTAAACCACTTGGGCTAATAACATGAAATTTAGATAGTTGCTGCCTTTTATATTGTAAGTGCTCACCAAGAAAGGGGGTTGCAAGTTTGTATCCAACTTCGTCATTTTTGAAGTTAGAGTCGTGAAAATTTGTGTTCGCCTATTTATTATTAAATAAATAAAAACGTGATTCAAAATTTTTGGAAATTTCTCCTCAAAGAGTGAAAAGTTAGGGTTTGAAAGTTTGTATGAAACTTCGTCACTTTTGAAGTTAGATACCTGAAAATTTGTTATTAACTATATAATGTTAAATAAAAATTGACTTGTTTCAGCATTTTTGGAAATTCTCCCCTAAGGGAGTAGAATAAGGTTTTTTTATGAAACTTTGGTTGTTTTGAAGTTAGAACTGTTAAATTTTGGATTTGTATATTGAATATTAAATAAACAAACACATATTTCAGCATTTTTGGAAATTTCCCCCTTACATACATACATACATACATATCATCACGCCATATCCCTTGCAGGGTAGGCAGAGAGAACAGAGTGCCAGAGAACTCTATCCTTGCATACTTCACTCGCTTCCTCAACATTCATAATTCTCTTCATACACGCTCGCCGGTTTCGGAGACTCTTGACTCCACTTTCCTTCAGTACATGCAGGTCTAGGTAGGTGAGTCTCGGTCTCCCCCGGTACCTACATCCTTCCACTTTCGCATTCTATATCTTCTTAACCAGACGTTCATTCGGCATTCTTTCCACATGTCCGAACCATCGGAGCATTCCCTTTCGCATCTTTACACCAATACTCTCTTTCATACCTACTTGCTCTCTTACGTCGTCGTTACGAATAACTCCACAGATTTTCCGTAGAGATCGCATTTCGACCGCATTAATTTTACTTTCATACTCTTTTCTGCATACCCAACTCTCACTTCCATACAGTAATGTTGGGACAAGCACTGCGTTATGTATTGCTACACGTGCCTTCTGGCTGAGGTGGTGGCTACCGAGAAGTTGTCCCAAAGCTCCCTTCACTCTATTTCTCACATTCACTCTTCGCTCTATATCAGAGGTGTACCTTCCATCTCGGCTAAATTTTCCCCTTAAGGATGGAAAATGTGTGTTGCAAGTTTGTATGAATCTTGGTCAGTTTTGCAGTTAGATTCCTGAAAATTTGTATTCGCCTATTTAATATTAAATACATAAATACGTATTTCAGCATTTTTTTATTTTTTTCCCCAAACATTGAAAAATAAGGGGTTGCAAGTTTGTATGAAACTTCGTCAGTTTTGAAGTTATATACCTGAAAATTTGTTATTAACTATATAATGTTAAATAAGAATTGACCTGTTTCAGCATTTTTTGAAATTCTCCCCCAAAGGAGTAGAATAGGGTTTACAAGTTTTTTTTATGAAACTTTGTCAATTTTGAAGCTAGAACCGTTAAACTTTGGATTTGCGTATTTAATATTAAATAAACAAACACGTGTTTCAGCATTTTTGGAAATTTTTCCTTAAGGATGAAAAATGTGTGTTGCAAGTTTGTATGAATCTTGATCAGTTTTGAAGTTAGAACTGTTAAACTTTGGATTTGCGTATTTAATATTAAATAAACAAACATGTATTTCAGCATTTTTGAAAATTTCTCCATTAAGGATGAAAAATATGTGTTGCAAGTTTGTATAAAACTTGGTCAGTTTTGAAGTTAGATGCCTGAAAATTTGTTTTCGCCTATTTAATATTAAATAAATAAACACGTATTTCAGCATTTTTGGAAATTTCTTCTCAAAGGGTGAAAAGTAAGGGGTTGAAAGTTTGTATGAAACTTCGTCAGATTTGAAGTTCGGTCCGTGATCATTTGTATTTGGCTATTTAGTATTAAATGTTAAAATTACGTGTTTCATCATTTTTGTAAATTTCTGTGAGCAAGATGTAAAATACGGGTTGCAAGTTTTTTATGAAATTTTAACAGTTTTTAAGTTACATTTGTGAGGATTTTTTGTTTAGTTATTTTTGTTTCATTATTTTTGGATATTTTCTAATAAATCATGTCGATGTCAAACAGGGATTGCAAGTTTAGTAGAAACATCATCAGTTTTATAGTTCATCATCATCATCTCAGCTCATATATGTCCCACTGTTGGGCTCAAGCCTCCTCCGTAATGGGAGGGAAATTGATCTACTATACCACATTGGTCAGACGTGTTGATATAGGGTTTTGTTTCGAGTTTTCCTTTTTCAACATAGACGTTATATGCGTTTTATATCCCTTAGTCGTCTCTTACGATCACCCACGGGTAAGATGGGGTTATGAATTGTATTCTTACTCCGTCACCACACGGAAAGTTTTGAAGTTAGTACCTTGAAAATAGTTATTTGGCTATTTGATATTAAATGAAGTTGCATAGTTTCAGCATTTTTGGAAAAATGCCCACTAAATATGTAAAATAGGGGTTGCACATTGGTATGAAAATATGTATAATGGCTACTCAATATTAAATAATAAATATGTATTTCACCATTTTTTGGAATCATTCCCTAAAGAGAAATGGATGTTGGAAATTTGTATGGCAATTAACTTATAAACAAGTACGGAACTTTGCTTTGCTTTTTTTAATACTGATTGATATCTGTAATTTAACTACAATTAATCATTCTCTTGCTCTTATCACAATTACTTGTGGTCGTCGCAATACGTACCTACTCCTCTTCCTACATATTGTAAAAGTTTTATGAACTGCCGCCTGCCTGAAGTCATCCCTCCTTGGGAATGTAATTATTAACTAGACGGCATGAGGTGGTGTTGGCCCAGGCCGATACAAAGCTCTTAGTCGTCTTTTACGACATCTACGAGCAAAGTAAGGGTTGGCAGTATTCATAACTACTACCACATAGCGACTGTAACTTAACCAAATACAAATATTTAATTAAAGATGAAAAACACGTACTAAAGTTTTATTTTTAATCATGCCTAAAGAAAGTAATATATGATATTAAAGTTTGTATGAAAATGTGTCAATTTGAAAGAGAGATCCTTAACAAATCTAAAAAAAAAAAAAAAAAAATGTTATATTAAAAATAAGTAAAGGCGTGTTTCAATGTTTTTAGCAAAAATACCGCTACGGGGACTAAACTAGAGGTTATAGTTGTATAAAAATTGTCACTTTTGGAATTAAATCTATAGAACTTAGTACATCGGTGCTTAAGTATAAATAGATTCATAAGGATGGTGGACGTTAGGCAGGCGGCTGGTCATAAAGCTATTGCCAATAAATTTTGAAATATATAGGAATAGGAGTACATATTGCGTCCACCCCGAATAATTGGTAATAGTAGTAGTTAATATAAAAAATAAAATAAACTTACTGTTTAGTTAAAAAAAACATAAAATTAAGAACAATCTATTATCAAATAAAAGTGTTGTATTTTTTTTTTTCACTTATTAGTTCTTTATTAAGTTAAGATATTATATTAATTAATTTTTGACCGTTCAAACAACTAGCCATATTTTAATATATCCACACGAGCGAAGCCGTGGGAAACAGCTAGTTATATTATAAATTATTACCAATATTAAAGTTTAGATCAATCTATAGAACAAAGTCAGAAGTCAACGGTTAGTAAAAAATATACGAGTCAAAATATAAAACTAGTATTTACTTGTCATAGTCATCATACCCAACTGAATACCAATGTGCAATTAACATTTAAAAAAAAGTAATAAAAGTTTTGATTAACCACAGAAATTCACTTAACCAGTATAATGATTGCCATAAACAGGCTATAAACAACGAATTATTTTTAATTGGCAACATTAACGAACATGCAATTACAGTAATTTCCAATTATAAAAATCAGTACGATTCTCGTGAAATCCTGAGTACGTTTTTCTGATAGGTTATTTTGAATCTATGGTCGACTTTACTAACTTTTAATCAAGAATTCTTAGTATTTATAATCCTCATTATATAATTATTTAAATTATATATAAACTATATATGTAATCATTTAGCAGTTCGATTTTCAATTATTTTGCCGTGATAGTTGAAAAAAAATGGTTGCCTTTTTTTTTAAATTCTACTACATTATAATTAGCTAGCTACATTATAATATTTGATTACATAAAGTGATTTATGAAATAAGCAGTGGCGATGATGATGCCTCGAAATGAAAAATTAAAAAGCGTAAATGGTGAGGAAGAAGAGGGATTTAGGCAAGGACAGAGAGAGAGGAAATTGTAAACAGCTATTAAAGTGCAACACAATGGTGGCTCTCAAAAGAAGTAAACGATCGATTTTTTTTTTAATTTTTCAAAGACATTCCACTTCTATGAAGTTCAGGTCGTAGGACGACCCCCCACTCGGTGGTATGATGACCTCATCAAGGTCGCAGGAAACCGTTGGATGCAAGTGGCATAGGACCGTTGCAGATGGCATTCTCGTGGGGAGGCCTATATCCAACAGTGGACATTTACGGGCTGATGGATGAATTGATGAATGGAGTTTAGGGCTGGCCACGGAGGTCAAGTAGTCGTTACAAGTGGTCGCCCCAATGGCGACGGTGTGTGATGGGGTTGCGCGTTACCCTTTCGTTATCCGGGACGAAACGAATGGCGTATGTCCAGACCATAATAGCTAACCCGATATACGTTGTTATGCCAAAACCTTGCCTTATTTATTATGAATATAAAAAATATTCTATATATACATGTATTCATGATTTATATTTTTCAAAAGTTTTTACTATTTGTGAATTTATTCTTTCTGAATTTAAAAATAGATAAAAACACGATTCTAACTACCGTATCCAATTATGAGACACATACATACATTTCTTCATAATCTATCCCGCTGTTTCAAATTAGTACAATAAGATACACAAGTATATGAGATATTTATATAAAAAAGTTATATTTCTACAGACAGTTATAAAAATTAGCTTTAGAGCAAATAGTAGTGGTTTAAAATAGAGCATGCCTCGAGTAGTTGTCGATGGCATCGTATTGCAACCATTGCCATATTTCACTGCACATAAATTAAGCTTATTTCTATATTTAGACAGGGACTTGATACATGGGACAATTTTTTAATTAAAATCCCTACTAATATATAAATGTGAATGTAAGTTTGTTTGTTACGCTTTCACGCTAAAACTACTCAACCGATCATCATGAAACATTGTACACATATTCTTGGAGGTATTAAAAGTAATATAGGATACTTTTTATTAAAATAAAATCAAAATTTTTATATGGAAAACAAAAAAATGTGTGTCGAAAAATCTCAAAATCTAGCTTCTTCAACGCCATCTAGCAGTCCAGTAATGAAGTTCCAACCCTGAGTATTGTAATACCGTTGCACTGTATTACCGACGGTCAACAATAAAAATAGGGGATCAAAAACTTTAGGAAAGTAACCTTTTACGCGGGCGAAGCCGCGGGCAGAAGCTAGTATACTATAATCCAATACTTAAGATCAAAATTGAAACCCTTTACTAACTCGTCTGACCAGTGTGTAGACCATTTTGACTACACAGATGACGTAGTGGTTAAGATATAGACTTCCATACCAGTACCGTGGGTTCGAGTCCCACGGAGGACAATACTTTATCATCATTCATCATTCTCCTACTCTTATCCCAATAACTTGAGGTCGATACAATATATACTCTGCTTTCTTACTACATATTGTAAAAGTTATTGGCAATAGTTTTACGACCGGCCAGCCGTCAACCCTCCTTGGGAATGTAATTGTTGACCAAATGGCATCAGATAGAGTTGGTCCAGGTCGTTATAAGGCTCTTAGTCGTCTTTTACGACATCCACGAGCAAAGCAAGGGTTGGTAGTATTCGTTGCCGCTACCACACAGCACATTCTGAGTCTACGTATAATTTGTTAATTATGTTTTTTGTAAAATCCCCCGCAATACCTATTGTATTAGTGCCAGGTGATGTCTAAAAATTTAAAAAAGAAGATACGTATGTAAGTCAAGTAAGCGAAGCTGTTGACAGTGATACTAGTTAGTAAAATACACACTATTTTATATGTACATAACTTTGCATATATAATCATGTTCTTTATATTTTCTGTACAACGTAACATGATCTTTAACAGCGGTGATCATGAGTTTAACGTGGAAGTAAATTTGTACTATCGTGGGAACGATCACTATAATAATTTTACAACACATGTGTATGTAAAATTATTATTTAAACTTTATTTAAATCTTAACTTTGTCTTATTAATAATCCTTTAGAAATAAAAATGGATGTTTGACATTCTAAATGTTAACATAAAAAATTATGTTTACGCAAGTATAAGACTCTTGAAACTATTATAACGGATTTTATCGTATTTGATTTTTAATTTCTCGACGATTCGAAATCCTTTCTTTAATTATATTTACGAGAGATCCGAAAAGTGTTCGAATTTCTAATTAGTGTAGATCAAATACAAACGCGATAAAATTCGTAAATATATATTTATTTCTGTAGGTTTCTAATGAAATAGTAGAAAAACTGAAGCTTATAAAATTTAATAATCAACGCTGCTGTAGAATCCCTTTGTGAGGATAGGTTGTAATATATATGTAACGCTTACTTTCGAAAAAATGTGGTGAAGAAATCAACAGGAGAATGAGCAGTGGTATTCTCGTGGCAACTTTAACAGTATCTACGAAATTCAACCTGCCAAGCGTAGTGTATATGACATTATTTCCCTTTTGAAAACTGTTACTGTAAAGGAATAAAATACTTTAAAGCTTTAAGCTATAAACGAGAAAAACATTTAGTTGACGGGGCCTCAAAACATCAAATATTTCAGATCAAGGCCAAAAATATAAGGAGGAGAAAATTCAGGCCAGAATGGGCAGCCCAACAGTGCAAGATTAGCAATTAAAAACACCTTTCTCTCCCTCTATCTTCATTCAAATAGCTATACAATTTACAAGATTTTTCCAGCCTCCGATGGTAAACGAGCCCACTTGATGGTAAATAGTAACTGCCATTTATGTACCTTAGCATATCATGTTCTCTGCCTACCGCAAAGGTTTAGACCTCCGGCTATCTCGCTTACTGAATAAAAACCCAGTAGCCAACTGATATTACTCAAATGTTTATTATTCATTTATCCATCTAAGGATAATATTTACCGTATGATGATAAGAGTAAGAATATAATACACTACCTTCTTGCCTGTGGTTGCCTTGGGTATCGTAAAATACGACTAAGAGATGTAGTATGAAGACAATATCTATGCAAGAGAATGAAAAACCGCAGCAAAGCGTCTGATCAGCGTAGGATAATAGATCAATTTCGCTTCTATTATTTGCTCTAGCCCAGCAGTGGGATATATGAGCTGAGATAATAATGATGATGATCATACTATGGGATAATACAGTAAGCATCATACTTGGCTGTCTTGCTGATATGCAAATGTATCAGCAACACAAGGATTTATTCTTTATTACAGGGTATTGTTCTACAAAAAAAGATATAAAACCTTCAAGTTATTTGTTTCAATTGTCACCTACTTGAAATCATGGTTACATCGCAATAGTTAACAGGTTTCGCGCCTCCTACGAACGATCCATTCATACCGTAACCCACTCAACAATAAACTTCGATGTTGCCAGACGTAATGATATTATATTTAGAGTTGGGAAATAAATTTCTTTTGTGGAACACTTCAGCTATACGCTTATACATTTAAATGAAACTTTCCTTTTTTAAATCATATATTTATTATAAATGTAATTTTAATATTGTAATACTGAATTTTAACGATATGACAAAATCGAAAGATACATACATACATATCATCACGCCCTATCCCTTGCAGGGTAGGCAGAGAGAACAGAGTGCCAGAGAACTCTATCTCTGCATACTTCACTCGCTTCCTCAACATTCATAATTCTCTTCATACACGCTCGCCGGTTTCGGAGACTCTTGACTCCACCTTCCTTCAGTACCTGACCGATCTGGTCTAGGTAGGTTAGTCTCGGTCTCCCTCGGTACCTACATCCTTCCACTTTCGCATTGTATATCTTCAAATCGAAAGATCTAATTACTTATTCTATACAAGAGAAGGAAAACTCGAAACAAAACCCTATACCAACACGTCTGACCAGCGTGGTATAGTAGGTCAATTACCCTCCCATTATGGAGGAGGCTCGAGCCCAACAGTGGGACATATATGAGCTGAGATGATGATGATGATGATGATGATATTATGGTCATAAGCCCATATTGTTTAGAGCCCATCTATCATTTGAGGATCAAACGTAAGGCTACTGGGATACTTTATATGTATGAGAGGTGCCGGGTTGGGAGAACCGGAAGCCCAATTGGGTGGGTTTGGGGTTTTTATTGGTAGACAGCGGCCTAGCTGTACCTTTGGTATTGCAAAGGTCTATGAGCGGTAGTGACACACGTTGCTTGTTCGTCTGCCACCATAAGCAATAAAAAGGTGGATTAATAGAGCGATGGATTTGACAAAATGAATGGAAGATTTTAATCTATTGAGAATTATTTATAAAGTTTGAAATTGTAATACGTTTTCAGTATGCAATGATTTTTTTATTGATTATGATGGCAAACGAGCAAGCGGCACTTCTCATGGTAAGTATTACTGCTGCTCATGGATCTTTGAAATACCAATGTTACAGCTAGACTATTGCCTACCACTCCAAACCAAACCCCCCAGAAAATTGGGCATCGAGCTCTCCCGTACACACCACTGTTCAGACGTCGATTTTCTGGGTGAGTATGATACTACCCCAAACGGACCGGCCCGCTACTACAGTCAGAAAACTGTCAATAGTGTGGCCTTACCAATACTATATGAGCCAAAATGGATTGAGATAAAATACAAATTATATATTTTAATCTATCTATTTATAAGTCTATTGACGTCCAATTTTGGACATAAGGCTTTTGATTCATTTATTTTTTGCAGTGGGCTATAGTCTAGTCACATCCCGCTAAATCCATCAGGGGCGACAGTTGAAGCGGCGTGCCAACCATAGGCCCACCCCGTAATGTACCTTTCCACGCCGCGCGAGTGGGCCATCGGAACCCGGTCTTTGACGTCGGTGGCCAGATGTAGGGCTACCCAAAAAGGGCTAATACTAAAATCGGCACGCTTGGCAAGCAAGTTGGTAAACAAAGTCGATATTATAATTTTCCCAAAACAGTGCTGCTGGTGATTCTTATGATAATCCCTTAGCCAGTTCCTACGACTTCAACAACATACCAAACAATATATCTTAATCCCCATCAATACAGAAGTATTTTATTTAATGTTTTCTAGCAATTTCATTAAAAGCAATTAAATAAATCATCTCAGCTCATATACCTACTTGCTGGAGACAAGTCTCCTTCAGAAATAAAGGGAAATTGACCTATTGTACTATCAGCATACCAATCCATCCGATCAGTATATTAGATGGATAGGTATGTTTTATTTCGAGTATCCGTTCTCTTGCATAGATCTCATATGCGTGTTATATACCTTAGTCATCTTTTACGACACGCACAGGCTACATAAGGGGTGGATTACGATGTCAGAAACCTCCACGCGGTGTACCCTGGGTGCGGGCGGCAGTCCCTCAGATCGTTCTGTAGGATTGTCTCCCGTAGCGAATATCTGGCGCTTCGCTCCTAGCCTTCTATCCGTAGAAGGTGACCAGACGCGAATCCTCGACGGGCTCAGTCACTCATTCATTTGAGGGCTGGGCAGGCATGGGCCACCGTCGACAAATCGTAAACCTGATTCTTTGCTTGTCTTAGTTTCAGGAACGAGGGTCTTGGCTTAACCGCCCGGACCGCGAGGAAGACAACCTCTATAAAGAATTTCGAATGTACATTCGAATTCGGAAATCACCCACAATCTTAAGTTTTGGCGTGCGGCGAGAAGATGCATGGCAGATGGGTTGTTCTGTTCTTAGCACGCTCCAGCCAGGGTACCGGCTGCCCCCCTGGTTGGTAAATGTAGGCTTGCCCGGGTACAGGGATCTCTGCCCGGGTCGACGTCATAGTTTCTCCCATGCTCGTGGGATTCATCATGGAAACTTTTAAACTTAACAATTTATACGACGGGGATCATGATGATTCCCACCTCAAGGCCCGGTCATGCCAACGCAAAACTGACCAAAACGACGCCTCGTCCTCGGGACTTGAGGCGTCCGCCGAGGGTCCGGCACAACACACGGAGGCCCAAACATCGAAGCGGAAGCCGACAATGTTGGGCACTGGCGTAACCGTCACACCCGTCCCCGCGGCGAGAAAGACGCCTGCCGCCGCGAAGCGCGCGTCGCCGGCTGACGCTGGCGCGGTCGCCGCGGCCAAACCGGTGGTCCCCGTGGCTAGCGCCCCTGCGGCGCCAAAGCCGCCAGGCGCCGCGGAACGAGGAACCTGAGGAGGCTCAGCCGACCCCGATACTTGCGGTGGGAGGCTTACCGGACGAGGCCCTGCGCCAAATCATCGACGCAGTGGGCAAACTCGTCGATGCGCGTGTGGCCGTTCTGGAGGCAAGATTGCCTCCAGAACCACATGTCCGGCCGCCTCTCGCCGCAGACAAGCGGCTGCATGCGGCATCAGCCCCCGCCCCGCTGCCTTGTCAGGGTGGCCGCGTGGGGGGCAGCTACGCCGCGGCCACGGCGGCGCCCAAGCCCAAGGGGCACGCGCCAAAGCCAAAGAAGAGGACGGTACCGGCTCCTGCCGGACCGCAGTCATCGTCGGCAACAACACCGCCGGCGACGACTAGCGCGTCAACGACTGCGCCTTCCGCACCTGTCGCGCCTGCTGCACCTGAGAGTTGGCAGGTGGCCGAGCGTGACCGGAAGAGTCGCGGTCAGAAGAGGAGAGCGGAGGCCAAGCGCGCCGCTGAGGTCCCCGCTCCCGCTCCACAGGCAGGAGCCGGTAAAAAGAAGAGGCCGCGCAAGGGGCTCAAGTCGCCGAAGACAGCCGCAGTGGTGATCACTGTGCTGCCTGAGGCGGCTGAGAAGGGCCTCAACTACGAGGCCGTCTTGAGGAAGGCCCGGCGGGAGCTAGACGTCTCCGATATTGGAGGCGTCGAAGCCAGGACCAGGAACCGTACTGCGTGCCTGATCGCCCCAATTGGGTGGTCAGCCGAAACGGAACTGCGGCAATCGTCGTCTCAACGCAGCGGCACTTCCCGTCCTTGTCTCTTTTGGATAGGGGCGAGGAATTTGTCGCGGCGGAGTGGGCAGAGGTCACGCTCTACAGCGTAAACCTCTCCCCTACCAGGAGAATGGACGATTTCGGGGCCTCCCTCACCAACCTGGAGGCCTCGATACGGCGACTGGCACCGGGCCTCGTCCTGGTTCTGGGGGACTTCAACGCCAAATCCATGGCGTGGGGGTCTCCTATGACGGCCGACCGCGGGCGGGCGGTCATCGAGTGGGCGGCTTTACTGGGCCTCTGTGTTCTTAACAGGGGCTCAGTGAACACGTGTGTGTGGCAGCAGGGCGGGTCGATAGTGGACTTGTCGTTCGCTAGCCCCGCTGTCGCGCCATGGGTGAGGAACTGGAGTGTCCTGGAGGAGGCGGAGACCCTATCGGACCACCGGTACATCCGGATGGAGGTCTCCCTTCTCCGGGACCCCAGTAGGGGTCACAGGGCAGACGGAGCTCCCGCGTTTCCGCGGTGGACTGTGGTTCGTCTTGACAGGGACCTACTGGCGCAGGCGGCCATCGTTCACACGTGGCTGTCCTCACCGCCCCCAACGGACGGAGTGGACGCCGAGGCTGTCCGCATCCGCAGTGCGTTAACTGTAATACTACTAATATGCGATGCGGCCATGCCCAGAGTGCGGCGGTGTCTACCTCCGAGGCAGGGGGTCTACTGGTGGTCCCCAAGATTGGCGGACCTTCGTGCGGCATGTATCAGAGCCCGAAGGTCCTACACCCGCAGCCGGCGGCGACACCGCGACGCTGAGCGGGAGGGCCAGCTGTACGAGGCGTACCGCGATGCGCGGACGGCCTTTCGGCTGGCCATCCGAGCCGCCAAGGATGCGAGTTGACAGGGGATGCTGGACGGTCTCGACCGTGACCTCTGGGGTCGCCCGTATCGCGCGTCGCTGAACAAGCTTCGCGCGCAGGCCCCCCCCCCTCACCGAGACCCTCCAGCCCGACTTCCTCTGTAGGGTGGTCGAGGAGCTGTTTCCACGGCAGTCGGAACACACACCCCCGGTCATGGCCTCGCCAGAACAAGACCGGGAGGCTGACGACGAGAGTGTTCCGCCCGTGACGGAGACGGAAGTGGGAGCAGCTGTGGCGCGGATTCGTTCCGCGACCACGGCCCCCGGCCCAGACGGAATACCAGTCCGGGTGCTGACGTCGCTCCTCGAGCACCTCGAGCCTCGCCTCAGGCAGCTGTACGACGCCTGTTTGGCGTCTGGACGGTTCCCTGAGTGCTGGAAGGAGGGGAGGTTGGTTCTCCTGCCAAAGCCGGGACCATTGCAGCAGTGACGAGAACACGGTGCAACACACGCTGGAGGTGTGTCCGGGCTTTGACCGGCATCGCCGTGACCTCGTCGCTGTTATCGGTGCTGACCGGATGCTGCCGGCTGTCGCGAGGGCGATGGTCGACAGCGTCGGGAACTGGGACGCGGTCGCCGCCTTCTGCGAGGCTGTCATCTCGCAGAAGGAGGCGGCGGAACGAGTCCGGGAGGATTCCCGCGACCCGGGCCGCCGTCAGCGGCCGGGGCGGCGCAGGCGCGAATACCTGTGCCTGATGCCGCCCTAACCGAGGCCTCGGGTGATCGGACCGGGGAATTGTCCGGTCACCCGACGTGAGGCCACCGCGTGAGGGCGACGCCCCAACGGCGAAATCTGTCGGGGCGTTGACGAGAGGAACCCGCGAGGGTAAACCGCCGGGCGGGCCACCGAAGTTAAAATCGAGTACCGGTGGTCCGCTCGCACGGCGAAGAGAGAAGGTTTTACGGTGGGTCTATGGGGTCACGCGCCGCCTTTCCGTCACCCCGAACCGATTCGGCGGGGCGAGACGCATCCAAAGCCCACCAATAAAAAAAAAAAAAAAAGGCTACATAAGGGGTTATAAATTGCATTTTTACTCCGTCACCATACTTTGAATTAAATAAATAATTTAGATCAAATTTATAAACTAGCAACATTGGCACATCGTTCACACCATCCCACACAAGTTTCACAACCAACATAAATTCAACATTTGACACGGCAACAGTAACCTTTGTCGATATCAATCGTTTACATATTTCACAATATGATTTATAGTAAATAGATAATTTATAACAACAAACTATTGTCTCTAATTTGAGCTTGGTGAGGCCTAAAGTTTGGTAACTTTGGCCCACGGTATCATTTACATATATATTTGATTCAATAAATTCATTTTCATTATTTATTTATGTATTGCATTCTGATGTAGGTATATGAAAGTATCACATAAATATTTTGACAGATTCAATCACGTTTATATTTGATTTTTAAACTGACGTAGTACAGCGTTCATAATTACGGGAGGATTATTCTAAGAGAGAATAATGCTGTGAAATCAAGCGAGATAGATAATCCGTAAAAGTATTTTAATTTAATATTTATATATTCTTTGTACATTTCTCAGCCCTTCTTTGTACCATTATGAGGCCAAGCCTCCTTTTTAATGGAAAAGAATTTGGTCTATTAGCCCACCCTGTCCAAATGTATTTTGTTTACGTCATTTTAAGTCTATTTACGTCACATTTTACATCTTTTACGATATTTGAAGCAAAGAAAAGGTTGTAGATCTATTGTATTCTTAATCATACAGATATTTATTTAATTATTCTAGAGAAACATTTAATTAAAGTAATAGAAAAACGCCTTTAAATATTGTACAAACCAATCTCTGCCTAACAATCTTACTATCAACCCAAGTATGTTTTTTAACTTGAAATTTAAGTCCTGTTTTAATTATTAACTTTAACTATACTCTCTCTACAAGAAGATAGCAAGATAGCGAAATGCCTTATCGTTACTTTGTGTAATTAAAGGCTAGCCTATATTCTGCACAAAAGATTGGCACTGCCATTCAGCAAGGAAATTTTGCTTGTATATGGAGACATTACTGGTGGACAAAGATGTAAAGAAACCTTTTATTTCCTGATTTACCCTTTTTTATTTTCTCTAACCATATTAATACTGCATTAAGACGATTTTACAAATAAAATAATATGATAATCAAATCTATTATATGCGAGCTACAATATCATAGACAAACAAACACATACACCAAAAACAATTCAATATCTATACTTACATTAGATATTAAAATTATTCATACATTTGTAACAAACCAACTGTAGGTATGTGGTAGCAAATATGAATAGGTACTACCAACACTTACTTTGCTCGTGGATTTCGTAAAAGACGACTAAGAGCCTTATAACGACCTGGACCAACTGCATCTAATTCCTATTGGTCAATATTTACATTCCCAATGAAGGTTGACGTCTGGCAGGCGGCCGTTCATAAAACTATTCTCAATAACTTTTACAATATGTACTATGAAATAAGAGTACATATTATATCGACCCCAAGTAATTGAGATAAGAGTAGGAGAATGATGATTTGTAACAAACCGACATCTGCATATTATAAATATTAGAGTAACCTAATATATGGAGGGAAAAGCCTTTATTAGAGCAACAGAAGCGAAAACAACAATTTTCAAAATGTTTGTCTATCTGTGATTAATGTAATTAAAACTTAAAAAATAAAACTTAAAAAAGTAAGAGTAACAATAGGTAATGATGTACTAGAGCAAGTGGATGAATTTGTATATCTTGGATGTGGATTTAGCCGAGATGGAAGGTACACCACTGATATAGAGGGAAGAGTGAATGCGGGAAATAGAGTGAATGGAGCGTTGGGGCAACTTCTCGGCAGCCACCACCTCAGCCAGAAGGCACGTGTAGCAATACATAACGCAGTGCTTGTCCCGACATTACTGTATGGAAGCGAGAGTTGGGTATGCAGAAAAGAGTATGATAGTAAAATTAATGCGGTCGAAATGCGATCTCTGCGGAAAATCTGTGGAGTTAGGCTGACCGACCGCATTCGTAACGACGACGTAAGAGAGCGAGTAGGTATGAAAGAGAGTATTGGTGTAAAGATGCGAAAGAGAATGCTCCGATGGTTCGGACATGTGGAAAGAATGCCGAACGAACGCCTGGTTAGGAAGATATACAATGCGAAAGTGGAAGGATGTAGGTACCGAGGGAGACCGAGACTAACCTACCTAGACCAGATCGGTCATGTACTGAAGGAAGGTGGAGTCAAGAGTCTCCGAAACCGGCGAGCGTGTATGAAGAGAATTATGAATGTTGAGGAAGCGAGTGAAGTATGCAGAGATAGAGTTCTCTGGCACTCTGTTCTCTCTGCCTACCCTGCAAGGGATATGGCGTGATGATATGTATGTATGTATGTAAAAAATATTTTAGAATATTTGTCAGTCTGTTAATTTTTACGCGAATCATGTAAAAACTAGGTGGTCAAAATTCTTGAGATATATCTAATAACACTATAAACTCGCAATTGTATACACGATTATTTTTTTCTATAATAATCTTTTTAAATATGTATAAAACTCGCTACGATCTTTTTTTTTTACTTGCGATGGACTATGGATGTGGTCTCGCCCGGCCAAACCGATCCGGGGCGACGGAAGATGCGGCGCGCTACCCCATAGCCTCACCCTGCAAGCACCTCTCTTCGCCGTGTGAACGGGCCACCGGTACCCGATCATTGTCTTCGGTGGTCAAACTCGCTACGACCTTAGTCGCTGGTACAGCTAGTATTGTACTATATTAGACATAAATCATTTAACGAAATATCACTAAACGTACCTATGATACTAACGATATGATTTGCTATACGAATATGATTTGCTAATAACTAGGTCATACTATTGAATAAGAAACAATAGTCATTTCATAATAGAATTTAATTATTAATTTCTAATATAAGGTATTAATTTAGATTGGGTAAGATTATCGATTAGAAGCTTAGTTTTAAATTGAATATGGCTTTTAATTAGCAATATAGTTAATTCTAAGTTATGTAACTCAATTTCAGAAACCATAGTAACAGTTGAGAGATTTAATTATTAAGAATTAAAATAATTGACAACTCTTGTGGCTGCTACGATTGTAACACATTTTTTTTATTTTTTTGACGGACTACGGTTGGAAACCTTGTCGTCCAATTCGCCTAATACGATGGAAAGGCGATGTACGGCCCTATTATATTCCGAAAACAAACTGTCTATTGGCACTTCAAATCCACTACAAATTCTTTATTAGAACATTAAAGAAGTAAGAAGATACATAGTATCATTATCATCATCATCATTCTCCTATTCTTATCTCAATCATATTGTATCAAACCCAAGTAGGGTTTGATACAATATGTACTTTTCTTTCATAGTACATATTGTAAAAGTTATTGGCAATAGTTTTATGACTCTCTCCCTGTCTTTCCCCGAACTAAGTGCATTAGCAAATTGATACCATTTAAACGTTGATATTCTGCAATAGTGTGGTAATACTCCGAACGAGCCAACCATTGGCAAACAGAAAACTGTCGATAGCTCTATAGCGGTAGTGCTAACTTCTTTTTTTTGGAGTTTACTCCTTAAGAATCGATTTTCATCGGCGCCCGGTATGAGAAAAATTTGAGGAGTAAAATCTAGTGATCGAATGACCTCGTTACGTTTTTGGTGCGCAACCTATTCTGCGCACCTTTTACTTTATGACGTGAGATAATACTTCACTGAACAGTTTTAATAAATGTAAATAAAAATATATATATTATTTTTAGTCAAATGAGCTTTTTTTGCGCCTGTTTTGATAATCGTACTTATTAAGGAGTAAACTCCAGTCGTGCGTCGGAGCTGACACACACACTTTTTTTTTCTTTTTGACAGATAGTCTGGGGTCATCTTACTCAAGCCGTCCATGACAGTAAAATGGTTGGCATCCAATTTTATATATTGCCATATTGTAATTCTCTGGATCCCACTTCTTAGGGCTTTCCGAAACTGTTTTATGATTTTAATGGCAAAGATCGGTACTAGTACCTAAATTCTTCAAAGAAGCTTGAATAGTAAGAAATTATTTAGAAATTATTTTACATATTCCGTGTGGTTATGAAAGAAAGAATACAATTCACCACGCATAAGCATATAAGATCTAAGAGAATGAATAATAATAAAAAATAAAAAAATCATTGTGGAAGAGGCTCGAATCCAACATTGGATCGTATATGTGCTAAGATAATAATCTGATGAAGCTAACATTTTAGGAAATTGAACGGGGAACTGTTGAATATTCGCAGTCTTTAGTCTTACCACTAAGCCATCCATGCTTTAAGCTTGTACTTTTGTTAAATATCTACCCATAACATAAGAAGCCCTCGGGCGATACTTAAGTATTCTCAAAATAAAACATATTACAGCTTATAATTTACTCAAATTACCCAGTAAGTAATAATAAACACATAACCATTATCCCTCAAGTAATTTGACGTGATTACAATACTAGGGCCGGTTCAGAAAGGCTAGTTATCCATATAAATAATCATTGCGTGTATGAAGCAAATGTTTCTGTCTTTGGAATCATCGGTTGTCAAAGTTTATTGCGTGACAATGACCCCTCAGCTTATTAGCGTAAAGCTCATAGAAAGGGCAATGTTTTTAATCAATTGCTGAATGATGTATTAAGTGATATTTATTAATTTATGATTGATGATAGTCCATTTATCTTAATGTCTGCCCTGTAAAAAGAATAATATGGTGGACAAGTATGACCTTTGTTTGATAGACAGATGCAATTTATATGAATTATAATATCTACAGATCTAAGATAATTGTATAAATTTGCAATTTAACGTTTTGTGTATCTTTTTAATACGTAGATATTTTCCGTGTGGTGATGGAGTAAGAATACAATTCACCATCCTCTCTCTTTTCTGTGCGAATCGTAAAACACGATTAAGGGATACAATGTGCATATGGCATCTGTACAAGATAAATTAAACTCGAAATAAAACCCTATACCAACACGTCTGATCAGAGCAGTACAGTAGGTCAATTTCTCTCCCATTATCGAGGAGGCCTGAGCCTAGCAGTGGGAACATCTGTGCGCTGAGGTGAAGTAGATATTATTAAAAAAATATATTTAAAAGTTCTGAGAAGTTTCTCAGAGCCTATATATTATTTTTTTTTTAAATAATATCTATTTATTTGCTAGATATACAAAACGTTAAATCTCAAATTACCCTTTTGGAATCTGTGATATGAAAATGAAATCCATAAACATTATTATTACTTTAATATCATCATCTCACTCATACATATTCCACAGCTGCGATCGAATCAACTCCACATTAGGAACCAAATTGATGTTGGTAAAATAAATAAATTTCCTACAATAATCAAATGGGATATGAGTTCTATTTTAAATTTTTCTTCTCTTGCATAGATGTTATCTACATATTCCTTAGTCGTCTCTTATAATATCCATGGGCAAAAATAGGAGTAGTAAATTGTATTCTTACTCTGCCACCACACGGAAAGACTGTCACTGTCCGTCACCATATAGAAATCTTAATATCACTTATTTATTTTCCTTTGATCCATAAGCCTATTTAAGTCCACTATTATCCTTAAACCTCCATAAAAGGAGGGAAACATGATTGTCGCACTTGCCAGGTGGGTTATTGATCGTAAATGATATTAGAAATTTCTCAGTAGGTTTCTTCTACCTTTTCTCTTTATCTCTCAGCCAGCTTTTACATTTCCTATGACAACGTAAAACTTGCAACACTGCATGGGAAACATATTTGATAATTATTATTATCACAGCTCATGTTCATCCTACTATTGGACTCAAACCTCCTGCATAATAAGAGGATAATTGATATACTATACATTGATATTCAGATGGGTTAGCAAAGGGTTTAATTTTAAAATTTCCTTCTCCTCACAGATATTATATACATTTTTTAACCCTTAGTCGTCCTTAAGGACACCCACAGCCAAGATAAAGGCACTACCCACATTTCATTCACTATTATAGTATTCTTACTCCATCACTATACAGAAAATATAAGCATATTTATTTTCAATGAGTTCAAAGTAATATTTATTTTCATTAAGTCGAAAAAGATGCGCAAATAATTATCACAGAGCGAGCAAAGTTTTTTTTCATTTCTTCTAATTATATAGTCCCTAGTTCATCTTTACAACTTAGGAGTATATTGCGTCCTTGAATCTTGCTGTGTAGGTATGAAAGAGAGTATTGGTGTAAAGATGCGAAAGGGAATGCTCCGATGGTTCGGACATGTAGAAAGAATGCCGAACGAACGTCTGATTAAGAAGATATACAATACGAAAGTGGAAGGATGTAGGTACCGAGGGAGACCGTTTTTTTTTTTTTTTTTTTTTTTTTTTTTACGCTGTGGAAACGCATTTACGCGCTAACCCCTTCCTGCCGATGTCGTGACGGGAGGGAGTGTGGGACTCGCCGGCCGGCTAGTCAAACCGGAATACCCACTAAAACCACAGCGGCCCCCTTCCGCGCTTTTACGGGACGCCGGAGAGATCGTCTGCTGACATTCGATCCCCGACGCCCCAACGCTTGGCCTTCTGGCCACGCCCAGTCGGTCCTCAAGGCGGTGGGAGGAGATGCGCATAACGGCGCCTCGCCCTACCCAGCCGCCGGCGGCGGAGCGATTCAGCGGGCGCAAGCCTCTCGCGTTCCCGCTCCGCAGCCTCCTTTCTCTCCATGACGGCCTCACAGAAGGAGGCCATCGACTCCCAGCACCTGTCGCTGTCGAGCATCTTTGAGATGATGGTCGAGAGCGACAGGTCTCCTCCAACGACCGACGTCAGGACGTGGCGCTGGGGCCCCCAGGCGGGGCATACTTCCAGAGTGTGACGCGCATCATCTACTGGCGCGCCACACTCGTGACATCCTGGGGCCCCTTCTCTTCCAATTTTATGCAGGTACTTACCGAAGACCCCGTGTCCGGTAAGCACCTGCACCACCCTGAAGGTTAGGCTGCCGTGCCCCCTACTAATCCAGCAGTGGAGATGCGGCGCGACCGCCTCCACAGTTCCCCGCCCTGCTACGGGGGACTCCAGATCCGCCCGCCACCGCCGGATGACTCCACTTCGGGCCACTTCCAAAGCTCTGCCCAGTCTCCTTGCGGAGATTTGCTCGCCGCCGGCGCGCGCCACAACGCGCAGCCGGTAGGCCTCCGCCAAGGCCTTGGCCATATGCGGCCAAGGTGGGTCGCCCGCCAACAGTGTCGCTGCAGTCCAAGACACCGTACGGTAGCCCCTAATGGCCCTCACCGCCATGACCCTCTGCGGACGTCGCAGGAGGGCTCTATTACGGGCAGTGAGAGACTCCGACCAAATAGGGGCACCATAGAGTGCCATAGATCGCACAATTCCGGCGTACAATCGCCGGCAGGACGATCCTGGACCGCCAGTGTTCGGCAGAAGCCTACCTAGAGCCGCGGCCGCCTTCACGAGCCGCGGGACGAGCTGGGCAAAGTGTGGCCCAAAATTCCATGTAGGGTCTAGGTGCAGACCCAGATATTTCATCTGGGGCCGCACCGGCACGGCAACCCCCGACACACTGATTTGTGCTCCTCGGGGGGGACCTCGACGCGGGCCATGAAATAGGAGGGCCTCGGTTTTCTCCACTGAGACCCTCAGGCCCAACATACCGATCCGGCCTACGACGAGCGCGACTCCCTCGCGTGCCGAGGGAGACCGAGACTAACCTACCTAGACCAGATCGGTCATGTACTGAAGGAAGGTGGAGTCAAGATTCTCCGAAACCGGCGAGCGTGTATGAAGAGAATTATGAATGTTGAGGAAGCGAGTGAAGTATGCAGAGATAGAGTTCTCTGGCACTCTGTTCTCTCTGCCTACCCTGCAAGGGATATGGCGTGATGATATGTATGTGTGAATCTTGCTGTGTAGTGACGGCTACAAATACTACAAACTCTTAATTTACTTATGAATGTCAATTATTACAACGAGAAATTACCTATTCTTATGTAACTATTGATACACTTATAGATACATTATAACGGATTTAAAAAAAAAGCTAGTAAGAATTATAAACTAAATTAAAAGAAAATATTGTCACCTCTAAAAAAGAATGAAATAATATTTTTTTGCAATAAAAAAGCTACAAAAGGGCCTGGTATCATCTCCGTTGATAAACTTCAAATTATTGTTTCAAAGACATCTTACATAATTTACACTACTGTTCGAAATAGACTTCTTAGAATTAAGCTGATAACACAAAATAAAAACTAAATATTAGCAATAATAGGTTTCCATTTCACAAAATGGCAACCGTATCGTTTGCGTCATTAAGTTAAACTCATCCAGTCTATTGCTATCTTAAGCTATCATTAACCTAAGACATTATGCATATACCGTAGATATAGCCACATCGTACAGTTTCTCATAGATGGTAGAATCGCATCACACTAATGACGGGCACTATTTTTGCCATGAGAAAGTCATAACGCGTGGATCACGATGAGAATGCAAGAAAAGCTGTGGAAGTAGTATAACAACTACATGAGTAAAGGATCCATGCACAGGTAAGTAGTAGTAGTAGGTAAGTGTTCTGCATATGATTCGACTGCTAAATGTAATGGCGCCATAGGCGCGGTGATTAAGCTAGTGAATATATCGCTACAATATGCTAATCAATGCTAATTTCTGATGACTGAAAGACTTTTACAGAAGGTTGTAATACAATATGCCGTGTATATAGGCTAAGAAAATTATAAGTGCATCATCGGAGACCTCGGTCTCATTGTACCTATTAATAGCCCGGTACACAAACATTTTTATATACCCAACTAAACGTATGGAGAGTATTAAAAATTGCATTTGACATAATCTACTTTGTGTAATGCAATCACAGCGATTCAGCTCTCTTTATCAACCCACTCTATTTTAATATCGCAAAATATTGTACAATGTATTGGCGCCAAAAAGAGAAAATACAATGAACAATCATATAAAAATGACAGATTCCAAATTTAAATGTAATATTTTGTTTATTTTTAATTGTAATAGTATTTATGGTCAGACTAAGTATAAACATTATCTATACTAATATTATAAAGCGGAAGAGTTTGTTTGTTTGTTTAAACGCGCTAATCTCAGGAACTACTGGTCCGATTTGAAAAATTATTTTTTTGTTGGATAGTCCATTTATAGAGGAAGGCTTTAGGCTATATAACATTACGCTGCGACCAATAGGAGCAGAGCAACAATGATGAATGCGTAAAAATCGGGTATATGTTTCCTTTTGAGAGCTTCCGCTGCGTAAACGGTTAAAGTTGCGCAAAAATTATGTACTACATAATTGTTCCCCTTTTAAAGTTCTAAATAAAAGTCCGCGACAGCATATATCTATCTTTTAAGATTGGCTCACTATAACCTTTTTTATGCTAATCAAATTTGTTTTAAAATAATGTGATATTTTCGAAGGTGTTTTTATAAACATAATATTAATCCTTATCCAAATAAATGAGTTATTCATCACAAGTATTTAATTTAAAACAAAATTGCTCTTTACATTATTTGATTTCAATGAATATCTTAGGAAATATCGCAGTTTAAAAATAACATCGCAGCAAAATAATGATCAAGTACTGGGCGCACATTTACGATAAAAATACTGGATCTTATAATCTTATATTAAAAAAAAACTCAAACTAATGTTATTTCAAAGTACTTCTGCACACACTACATTTTTAGTTTTGTTTTCTTCTCATGACCTTCCGTCGGCTTTACACATCCTAAATAATAATAATAAGTATAGGAAGTATTAGTGCCTGCCCTCATGTATGGCAGGGAAAGTTAGATTTGGCGGGGAAGACATGAAAATAGAATAAATGCTGTAGAGCTGACAGCTCTTCGTAAGCTGTGTGTGATGTAAGTATGAAAGATAAAATTAGGTATAATGTTATAAAAGAGCGCTGGTATGCTGAGGTGGGTTGGACACGAAGTGGAAGAAATAATGAGTGGGCAGAGGTTGACGAAGCAAACATATAAAGCAATCGTGAATGGGACGAATACAAGGGGAAGACCACGTCATACTTTTCTGGACCAAATTGGAGATTTGTTCACGAGAGGTCATCATCATCATCATTCTCCTACTCTTATCCCAATTACTTGGGGTCGATACAATAAGTACTCTTCATTCATAGTAGGTACATATTATAAAAGTCATTGGCAATAGTTTTATGACCGGCCGCCTGCCAGACGTCAACCCTAATTGGGAATGTAATTGTTGACCAAACGGCATCAGATGGAATTGGCCCAAGTCGTTATAAGGCTCTTAGTCGTCTTTTACGACATCCACAAGCAAAGTGAGGATTGGTAGTATTCATAGCCGCTACCACACAGCGATTTCATACACATTAAAAGTATGTGTAATCGTAAATAGGTGTAAGTGTATGTATGTATAATATACATACATTGAATATATCTATAGAAAGTATAGATAAGACCCAATACTTTTACTTGCATTACTTTATATGGTACTACATTGCATTATATGGATTACGTCAAACTTGAATCACTTTTAAATACTTATTTCGCGTAACTACAAATACATACAAAAAAAAAGAAACACATACATGCACGCACACTACATCACAAACACACGCACACACACACACACACACACACACACACACACACACACACACGCACACACAACGTGTGAGCGCGCTCACTAACACGTTAATTCTCACTCATTCATTTATTATAGATTTCTTTATCATAAGTCTTTATTACGTAAGATATATATATTCATTATTTATAATGTATGTTACTGTAAAATAATTTGATGTTCAAGATTTATGTATTTCGGGAAGGAACTGTCTCTTGAAACACAGGTATTACCTAATTCAAGAGGCAAAGACATCTATGTCAACTATCATATGTATTTAGTTTTCAATAAAGATTATTATTAATAAAAGGGTCATGTAGGTACCTAAAACAGCTTTAACGTATGTATTATTTAAAAATATTTCCACCTTTTACGTAAACGAATTCGCGAGTTGAAGTTAACGTTAGCCCAAAGTAACCATTCCACGCGGACGAAGTCGCGGGCAGAAGCTAGTCAATATATACTATTTTCTAAAAGATAATAACTGTCTCTAAATGATATTATTTTTAAAACTAGAAATCGACTTGATAGGAATTGATAACAACATTTTACGAAATCGTTTCGTATTAGTATAACATTTTTTTTTCTGTGCAGGGTGGACCATGGATGTGGTTGTGCCCTGACAAATCGATCCGGGGTGACAAAAGAGGCGGCGCGCAACCCCATGAACCCACCCTGCAAACACCTTTCTTCGCCGTGCGAGCGGGCCACCGGTACCCGATCTTTGTCTTCAGTGGCCCGCCCGGTGGTTTACCCTTACGGGTTCCTCCCGTGTCGACGCCCCGACAGCTTTCGCCCCCACGCGATGGCCTCACGTCGGGTGACCGGACAATTCCCCTGTCCGATCACCCGAAGCCTCGGTTAGGGCGGCATCAGGCGCAGATTATAACCTAGAAAATCCTAGACGTGTAAATAAATGGATTGAAGAGTATTTTATCTCTATCTCCTCCATTTTATAAAAAAATAACGACAAAGTTAGTCAAATTCATATTGTTATTTTAGTGCCGTTAGTTACATGTTATGGTTTTTAAAAACTTTTTTAATAAACTTTTATACTGCAAAAGCTTAATCAGAGGATGTAATAAAATAATATTTATGACGTAAACAGTAGAACTAAAAGGATAATTTGACTATTCAAGATGAAAGGCAACTGTGTATTATGTTATGTAGTATGAAACCAACCATTTCAGATGCAAAGAAAAAACCATAAAATCTCTATTGGTGGTTTTAAATTATGTCGTTGCAGTAATTCTCATACACAAGATAGATACTAGAGTATTTTTTATAATTAAATTCGTAGTGTTTGTAACACAAAATTGAATAACCGCTCTAATCCATTCGTTTTATTAAGTTTTTAAAAGCCTGTGTCTAGACTAGTCTATGAATGACGTGAAGAAATTACGAAGTGCATTCAAAACTAAAATATTTTCTGATTGACTTCAATCAGATAACAAAAATTCTCTGCAATCTACTTATAATATATCCTATTTATTTAATTATATATTTAACAAAAGAAAATTAGTACAAAATTAAGCTCATATAATCTTGTCAAATGATTCAGTAGTTTTTGCGAAATCGAAATTAATAACAATAAATTTAGATACAGTTATAATATTTTATAAAATATTATAATAATAATATTATAATATACTAAATAAACATGAGAAAAAAAAACAATAGTTGTGATGTGACATACTTTGAGAACAGCTGTCGAGGTACATTACCAAGAAGTAATGGCCCAAGTCGCTTCGTAGTTTGCTACTCTTAAAATAATTACACAGCTCACCAGATAAGTTCTTCGATAACACTTCACAAACTGCGTACTTGTTGAAGTAACTAACTGCGAAAAATTAAACACCAAATTGATTGTAAATTTACTAGCTGTCATAAAAACTTCCAGCATACTTATGTATGTGCAGGTGTTTCTAAAATCTGGTTATATTTACAATCACATTTATGGTGTACATATAAAATAATTTGCCAGCATCGATATGCCCGCCCGAATATCATTTAGTTTTCTGCAAAGCAAAAAGATTAGTTAGTTTGGATGCAATAAAAATAAAAAAAGTAATTTGCTTCTGTTTAGCAAGAAAAATAATTTATAGGTCGATATCTAGTTCAATATTATCTAGCAGCTTCCAAATTCTCCTGCTCTTGTTCACATTATTTGGGGTTGTAGTAATAAGTACTCTTCTATCATACATATTGCAAAAGTAATAGTTTTCTGGCTGACTGCCTGCCTGACGTTAACTCTCCTTGTGGATGTAATTTTTGACCAAACGGCATCAGATCGATGTAAAGATCTTAGCCGTTGTATACGACTTCTACGAGCAAAGTAAGGGTTGGCAGTATTCGTAGCCGCTACCACACAGCAATATTTGTTTTAACTAGCACGGTATTAAATATTATTGAGCTGAAGTTTAGAAACATTCTCGAAAAAGGGTTTTCGAAATTTAATATGCCTAGTTATAGAGACTAATTATGAATGGCAAGACTTAATTACTCCTATCTTCCACTTTACACTGCTATTAAATACATTTCTTTCTTTTTTCCTTTTACACCTCACATAAGTCTTGTTACCTTCATTAGTACATGAAAATTGATCACTTATCAGTGGCCAAGTGAATTGGTAGAAATTTATTTATAGTGTTCCATCCACAATGACAAAAAAATTTACCTAATTATGATGGCATACCTTGATAGGTGGGGTGGATCTAGCGTTTTATTTAGATTTTTCTTCTTTTCAAGGCATTCTACTAGTTAATATAACTTAGCCCTTTTTCACGACATTCGTGAAAAAAAGCGTGTTCTGTCTGTCTTTTGTATCTGTCTTCACAAATCGTTTATTAAATAAACACATATGATAAGAATTATTTTTATATAAAAAAATAAAATTATTTATTATTTTGATTTGCAACCCTACACTTACATACGACCTAATGTAACTTATATTAGCCAACAAAACGCAGATAGATATTAAACATAGGCGGGGTTTAATTAGAAATTTAACCTGTTAATAAATTACCGATGGCCTGCCGCCACCCAGGGTGTGGCAACACTCAGCGTATTTCCCTAGAGAAATAAATGACTGTGTTGCCGGCGTCAACGTTCGAATTCTCGATATTTTTGGAACGCATTCGTAATGTTTATTATGTCGTTTCCCTCCAAAACGAATTGTGACCCATTAGTGTCCTGACATTAGTATATTTTCTATTTTATAATCACTAAAACTAATTTTTGTTACAAATGAGTGTATTTAACAAGGCGTATAATTAAAGTTATATTTTATATTAATGAATTGTACAATAATATGTAGTATTTAATGGCGGAAGTGTCGAACAGATATTCAACGCCTTTAAAAGAGTAAAACAACCTTTTAACTTTTGAAAATCTTGTCATCCGGCCATTATTTTCTACTATGAGTACGAGAATAGTTTAAGAATTTGTAATAATTACTATTGACCGTATACACCTGTTAAGGCAAGTCTAGTCGTTGTTACCGTTCGTTTTTTTTTTAATGAATCCTGATGTTTACTCAAGTATTACACATTTGAAATTTAACTATTTTTTACGGATTCGCTTTTTCGGAACGCTATACGTTTGTATTTGATTTTTAATATCCCGACGCTTTGAACAGTTCACAGCGTTCATGATCACGGTAGAACTTCTCTTCTACCTTCTCCACTATAGAAACTCGATATAATCCGTAAAAACAGTTTTATTTCAAACGTTAGTTATTCTTTAAAGGCAACTCCCTAATACTGACATAATTAATATGGATACTAACCAATCAATTTTATTATTTATTATTAATATTACTAAAAATTAAAATCATTGTGTCATTTAATTAACTGAATATAGTGTTATTAATTGAATGTAATATTATTGTGACATTTAATTAATTGAATATGATATTGTTAACAAATGAAATAATTATGACACTTCATCACAGCCCATAAACGTCCCACTGTTGGGCTCGGGACTCCTCCGTAATGAGAGGGAAATTAACGTACTATACCGCACTGGTGAGGGTATTGTTTCGCGTTTTCCTTTTGCATAGATGTTATGGATGATCTTATGGATCGTATGAGACGACTAAGGGATATAAAACGCATTTCGTTTTACATCCCTTAGTCGTTACATACGATCAACTACGGGTAAGATATAGGGTGGTGAATAGTATTCTTATTCACGGGTAAAGTTATGAGGCTCAATTAAATGATTATACAAAGTGTAAGGGGACCGCTCCCAAAGACAAAGACAGGTAACCCTACTAGTCCTACTTATAGGCTAGAAAAAAATTGATCAAGATGAAAAAAAAATATTTTCACAAATATTTTTAAGTTTTTTTCACATTCCATCGTATTAGGACAGTGCCATGTAGCGATAACTCGATAAAAAATACGTAACTATACTCAGATGAGAAAAGACGCAATCTTTTCAAAACTCACGATCATATGTTCATGAGTTCAACGACCTCACGTGGTGAAAAATTTTTTTTTTTTCATCCGAATCGTTTTTTTTCTAGCCTATCATTACAAGTAGGACTATTTGGGTTACCTGTCTTTGTTTTCGGGAGCGGTCCCCTTAATTTAAATGTAACACCTGTTTATACCATATATGAGTAAATAAAATGAAATGAATTGAATATAATAATAAATTAATCAGTATTGTAGGAGACTTAACAAACATAGTTCACAGATGACACTGGCAAGATTGATCGGTTCGCTGTGTGGTAGCGGTTACGAATACTACCAACCCTTACTTTGCTCGTGGATGTTGCAAAATACGACTAAAAGATTTTTATAGACCTGGGCCAACTCCACCTGATGCCGTTCAGTCAACAATTACATTCCCAAGGAGGGTTGATGTCAGGAAGGTGGCCGGTCATAAAACTATTGCCAATAACTTTTGTAGTATGTATTCATACAAATTGCATCGACCCAAAATAATTGGGACTAGAGCAAGAGAATGATGGCTAGCAAGATTGATCGGTATTGTTAAGATGGTGGAGTGGTACTCCACCATCTATGCAGTCTACTAATAAATTTTAGTACTCATCAACCCCATAACCGTTACAAGCAAAACCCATCCAGAAAATTGGGCTTTCGGTTCTCTCGCTCACCGAAGGAAGCGCACCCGCACATTACCACTGGTTAGTCGATTTTCTGCGAGAGTGTGGTGCTTCTCCGGCCGGACGAGCCCGTGGCTGCCGACAAAAAACTTTCAACGGTGTGACCCTCTTTTTTTGTTGGCGAGCTATGGAGTGGTCACACCCCGCTAATCTGTTCGGGGGACGGCAGAAGCAGCGCACGACTACTTATATCTGGATACCGTGGGGATGGGTCACCGGAACGCGGTTTTTTTCTTCGGTGGCCCATCCGGCGGTTTACCCTCGTAGGTATCCTCTCAGTCGACGCCCCGACAGTTTTCACCGCTGGGGCGTCGAGCGGTGTAACTCTACCGCATTTCTTCAATTCAAGTATACAAGGATATATTGTGGTCTTTAAAAAATAAAGGAAAGAAATTTAAATGTGATGCACTTCTTTCTAACGAATCGGAGATAAATGGTTTTAAATTATCATCATAATCATCATCATCTCAGCTCATATATGTCCCACTCTTGGGTTCGAGCCTCCTCCACAATGGGAGGAAAATTGACCTACTATACTGCGCTGGTCAAACGTGTTGATATAGGGTTTTGTTTCGAGCTTTACTTCTCTCGCATAGATGTTATATGCGTTTTATATTCCTTAGTCGTCTCGTACGATCACCCACGGGTAAGATGTAGGAGGTGGTGAATTGTATTCTTACTCCGTCACCACGTGGAATTTAAATTATAATAAACGTAAAAGATTAAATACTTCAAATATTTGTCTTTGCGTGTTCAACATGGACTTAATACGATTTTTATGATAAAGCCATAAACATTATAACAGTTTATTAATTCATTTGAATTATCTGATGACAAAAAGACACGCAGATCCAAAAATTAATTAACAATATTGCACAGATGGCGTAGTGTAGTAAGATCGACCGACCTTCCGTGCCAGTGCCGTGGGTTTAATTCCCACGCAGGATAATATTTGTGCAATCCACAAAGTTTTGTTCTGAGTCTGTATATTGGCAATAGTTTATGACCGGCCGCCTGCCTGGCAGCAACTATCCTTGGGAATGTAATTGTTGACCAAACGGAATCAAATGAAATTGCCAGGTATAAGGCACTTAGTCATCTTTTACGACATCCACGAGCAAAGTAAGGGTTGGTAGTATTCGTAGCCGCTACCATACAGCAATATTGCATCATTGACCCCAAGTAGTTGGGGTAAGAGTAGGATGATAATAATGATGGTGATTGTACGGTTCTAGTTGATCCCGTACACCGATGTTGAGTACAAAAAAAAACTACACAGCTTTAAGTAAAGTTTTATTAAAGTTAAGTACATTACAAGTAAGGTAATGAATGAATGACTCGTGTAAACTTCAGAAATCTTTATTGATTGAATATTAGTTAGATATATTATTTATGCCGAACGAACGTCTGGTTAAGAATATATACAATGCGATAGTGGAAGGATGTAGGTACCGGGGGAGATCGCGACTAACCTACCTAGACCAGATTGGTCACGTACTGAAGGAAGGTGGAGTCAAGAGTCTCCGAAACCGGCGAGCGTGTATGAAGAGTATTATGAATGTTGAGGAAGCGAGTAAAGTATGTAAAGATAGAGTTCTCTGGCACTCTGTTCTCTCTGCCTACCCTGCCAGGGATATGGCGTGATGATATGTATGTATGTATATTATTTACTTAGATATATCTTACGTTTTTATTCTTGGCTGTATAGTAGGGGCTACGAATACTACCATACTCTGGCTGTGTGGTAGCGGCTACGAATCCTACCAACCCTTACTTTGCTCGTGGAGACCGACCGACGGGAGTAAAAGACGACTAAGAGCCTTAAAACGACCTGGGCCAACTCCATCTGATGCTGTTTAGTCAACAATTACATTCCCAAAGAGAGTTGATGTCTGGCAGGCGCCCGGTCATAAAACTATTGCCTTTTACAATATGTACTATGAAAAAACAGTACATATTGTATCGACACCAAGCAATTGGGATAAGAGTAGGAGAATGATGATGATCTTACGTTTTTATTCCTTAAGTAAATTTTATAAATTGTTATCAGTCTAACAATTTTTTACTCCTATGTAATATGGAGCAAAATCTACTAACTTAAATCACACGTAGTTTTTAACTTCTCGTATGTAGAACTTTTGCCATATCAATCTGTAAAGAGGCAGTGGATTTATCTGCTTACATCTATTATGCCCGTTTTCAACAACGACATTTGATATTTCAACACCTAAGGTGATATAAATAACACATGATAATAATGTAACTTAATATTGTATTTTTTACTTTCCGTGTGGTGACGGAGTAAGAATACTATTCACCATCCCATATCTTACCCGTGAGTGATAACACGAGACGACTAAGGCATATAAAACGCATATAACATCTATACGAGAGAAAGAAAACTCGAAACAAAACCCTATACCAACACGTCTGACCAGCGCAGTATAGTAGGTTAATTTCCCTCCCATTACGGAGGAGGAACGAGCCCAAACAGTGAGACATTTCGATTTCGCGAATGCTCCGATGGTTCGGACATGTGGAAAAATGCCGAACGAACGTCTGGTTAAGAAGATATACAATGCGAAAGTGGAAGGATGTAGGTACCGAGGGAGACCGAGACTAACCTACCTAGACCAGATCGGTCACGTACTGAAGGAAGGTGGAGTCAAGAGTCTCCGAAACCGGCGAGCGTGTATGAAGAGAATTATGAATGTTGAGTAAGCGAGTGAAGTATGCAGAGATAGAGTTCTCTGGCACTCTGTTCTCTCTGCCTACCCTGCAAGGGATATGGCGTGATGATATGTATGTATGTATTTTTTATTGCTTATGGTGGCAAACGAGCAGACAGCACATCTAATGGTAAGTGTCACTGCCGTCCATTTACCTTTGCAACACTAAGGGTATAGCTAGGCTGCCTACCGATACAAACCCCAAATCCACCCCAGTTAGGCTGCCGGCTCTCTCGCTCACCGAACGAAGCGCAATAGCACCTTGCCATTACTCAGACGTTGATCTTCTGCGAGAGTGTGATACTACCCTAGACGAACCAGCCCGCGGCTGTACACAGAGAACTGTCCATAACGTTGTCCTACCACAATGATTATTATTAAATTAAGTCTTATCTATTTGGGAGTTGGCAAAAATTGGCATTAGTCATCGGTTATGACACTCGCAGAAAAGAAGAGTCTTGTGAATTGTATTCTTATAACACCAACGCATGAGAAATTCTACCTTTCATTTAAATATTGTTAATATTTTGAATAATCAGTATACGTTTAAAAATATTCCCGCGGCAATTTAATTAAGCATCGGTTCCAATTTATTCTATACATAGAACTAGTAAGTAAGCGCCCCCAGCTTCATTAAGAACGGTATAATCGGCTTAGATATGCATCACGGCTAAATCGCGTGTTATTCGTTTAAGAAACGATATCTCATGGTTTTTAGGGTTACAAAAATTTATTTTTATATGTCCACACGTTATAAAATTCCGTATATATTGGCAAAAGAAGACTATATAGCTGATGTATTGGTCTTAGAGACTTACTGTAGATACTGTCAAGCATTCGATTATAATAAATGCGCGATGACTAGTGGCTCTAAATCTAGATTATTTGTGTTGGTTAATTGCATATCTGTAAAGGTCCCCATGACACTGTGGCGATTCACAACCTAATCTATATATATTAAATTCTTCATAGTGAAGTTTAAAATACAATAAAATATGCTTGTCAATGATCTGGAAAAATATATGGCAGATATATCTTGATATAAAAGAGATTAAATTTATTATTAGATAAAAATGTGTAGTGAAGTTATATTAAATTGATTATAATTACGGTTATATTAAGTTGATTATAATTACTCTCACTCATCATTATCTTTATCCCAATTACTTGGATTCGACGCAATATGTCATCTTCCTCCATACAGTCCTATCAGACGTCATCTCTGCAGTCACTCCCAGTCTATGTATGTCATGCCTCACGCAGTCCATCCATCTTTTCTTTGGTCTTCCTTTACCCCTAAAGCATTCAACATTCATATTTAAAACTTTCCTCACAACAATACTTTCATCCCGTCTCATCACATTTCCATACCATGTCAACTTCTTAACTTATCCGTCACTGGCGCAATTTTCAAACTTCCTATTATATGTTCATTTCTTATTTTATCCAATCTCGTCACACCACACATCCATCTCAACATACGCATCTCCGCAACATGCAGTCGTCTCTCATTAGTCGCTTTCGTCGCCCAACATGCTGATCCAAACATATTATAATTACTTTCACTGTAATATAAAAATACAGTGATATTGTTGAAGATATTATCTTTAACTTAACAGTGAATAGCTAGGTGTATACACACCTAATATATACGCACCTAGCTATCTATCTATCAAATATCTTAAAACTAAAATTCCTATTTTTTATACACCATCACTAAGGAATCACTCGTAAACTATTGCGGGGACTTTACAAACATGTAATTAAAGCAGATAAACGTATATTTCTATATTTTTAGAATCTTAGCAATGACACCACCGACTTCCATAAAATTTTGCCTGCAGGAGGTTTTGGGACTGTTAAAGCAATGTAGCTAGATTTCATATATAGAAAATATAAGTTTTTCCAATGTTTTCAAGTAACGAAAAAATTTATTTCTTCATTGGCTAAAAACGATTAGAATATGAAGGCAAATTTGACTTCTATCAATGAAAATACACATGGCCTAATTGGGAAATCAAACAATCTATTCCAAACTTTGTTATTATTTTCCCTTTTTTAAGTTTTATTTTATCAATTATATAAATTTCGTAAAAGCATCATAGTTAGATTATGCATAGTGTTAGTACAACTCGAAAATTTGTAACAAATCTTGATATATTATAAAAACATTTTCATTGTTTTCTTCACTCCGATACTTAATAGTACCTAAGCAAGAACAGTAGGAATTGAACACCTCTTGCGGTTTTCTGATCATTTTATTGAGCGAGATATAAACATATTTCTCGTGAGATGTACCAATTTGGACGCACTAGAGTCAAAACAATAACTTATGATGAAAGCGAGCCTTTAATAAAGTCAAGTGCAGATCTTTCATACATAAAATGCCTGATAATTAAATCAATTATTTTGCTAACGTACTATGATTTAAGAAAAAGTACTAACTAAATATGGCAAAATTACGAACAATATACTAAAAATTTTGGGCTATGAATTAAATAATTCGTTGTGTTTGGGTATAACACATTAATAGCACATTGACCCATAAAACTTTCTTAACTCAAATGCAGAAAGAAACGGTAATGATAGGGCCACTATATTGTCAGTTTTCTAGAAAGAGGCTGTATCTACAGCCTCTACTCTGTACTACTATTAACACACTTTCGCAGAAAATCGACGTCTGAACAGTAAGCAACAGAACCAAAAGCCCTACTTTCTGAATGGGTTTTGATTAGTAAGCAACGGCAAACGAGTGGCAATAATACTTATCACCAGGTGTGCTGCTTGATCGTATACCACTATCAACCATAAAAAACGGCAATTGCACACAAATAGAGAATAAAAGTCCTGATAAAACTAAATTTCACGAGTGGCGGTTTCCACTCATCAATAGATGGGCTATTTATTGATTAGTCTATTACCATAAACAATAAAAAAAAACCTACCATAGTAGCTGGTTGATCACAAAAATAAAAATCCTACCATAAAATCTATAATAAGAACGTGCCATGTTGTGACTACGATTAGAATCGGTTATGGTATTACAACGCGTGTAGGCGGTAATCTTTGACTTTGTAATGCGCTGGATAATCTTGTCATAACAACAGATCACCGATGCTGTAAATGTAAGTCTAAATTGAACACAATATCTTTGGCATTTTTTTTTTTTATTTAGGATTTAGGTCGAATGGAATGTTATTTTACTTGTGATATTTATATGATTGTTGCGTGTAAATGTGAACAGAAATTTGAAAACAAGTGGATGAATTTGTATATCTTGGATGTGGATTTAGCCGAGATGGGAGGTACACCACTGATATAGAGCGAAGAGTGAATGCGGGAAATAGAGTGAACGGAGCGTTGGGGCAACTTCTCGGCAGCCACCACCTTAGCCAGAAGGCACGTGTAGCAATACATAACGCAGTGCTTGTCCCAACATTACTGTATGGAAGCGAGAGTTGGGTATGCAGAAAAGAGTATGATAGTAAAATTAATGCGGTCGAAATGCGATCTCTGCGGAAAATCTGTGGAGTTAGGCTGACCGACCGCATTCGTAACGACGACGTAAGAGAGCGAGTAGGTATGAAAGAGAGTATTGGTGTAAAGATGCGAAAGGGAATGCTCCGATGGTTCGGACATGTGGAAAGAATGCCGAACGAACGCCTGGTTAAGAGGATATACAATGCGAAAGTGGAAGGATGTAGGTACCGAGGGAGACCGAGACTAACCTACTTAGACCAGATCGGTCATGTACTGAAGGAAGGTGGAGTCAAGAGTCTCCGAAACCGGCGAGCGTGTATGAAGAGAATTATGAATGTTGAGGAAGCGAGTGAAGTATGCAGAGATAGAGTTCTCTGGCACTCTGTTCTCTCTGCCTACCCTGCAAGGGATATGGCGTGATGATATGTATATGTATGTATTGTTGCGTGTAAATGTGAACAGAAATTTGTGTTAGGTTAAAAATTTTTACTGTATAGATAGTATAATGGTTAAGAAATCGATCTACATTGCATAGATTTGATTCCTATATAGGCATAACACTTTGTGCGACCCATAAACTGAGAATCTTTTCAGTTTGTTGCTGTATTCCAATCCGGGGGTAGATGATTTTAAATTTATTTTAAAAAAATGTAAAATTGACAATATGTAAGAGCTTTTATGAGGCTTATGCATAATAATGATTTGATTTCTTTAATGACCAATGATGATTTTTTATGTAACGAAAAACGTACTGACAAGATGAAATGAAAAAATCATAGCGCTATAATAAATTTTAATTAGTGTAAATTAATTTACTATTTTCCACTAGGTGTAATTTTAAAGTATAGTAACTACCCAAGCCAACCCCTACGGACAGTGTAGTTCAGTACCCTTATTTCCTTTTCTTAGAATTAGCTAACTAATAATGAAGAAGTACCTGAAATAAAAAAAGAAGAAAAGCAAGAACAATCACTAATCACGTTTAAATATTTTGTAAGGAAGGTGGAGTCAAGAGTCTCTAAAACCGGCGAGCCTGTATGAAGAGAATTATGAATGTCGAGGAAGCGAGTGAAGTGTGCAAGGATAGAGTTCTCTGGCACTCTGTTCTACCTGCCAGTCCTGCAAGGGATATCGAGTGATGATATGTACGATATGTATGTATGTAAATATTTTGTATACAGTTACAATCAAGTGAAGATGCCTAAAGACTGACACAATGAGGCTTCTAATTCTATTCGTGTAATGTTTAACTTAGCAGTGTATTACCGAAGTGAGATGTATTCTCACTTCGGTAATATTATTATTAATAAGATAATATATATGCAAGAGCAGGCAAGTATGAAAGAATGAGTATAATCAACGAGGTATAATAAGTCATTGTCCCTTTTGTTATGTGGCTCAAAAACCCAGCAGTGGGACTTATATGAGCTGAGATGATAATGATGATGAATGCTCATCTATAACTATTTGCAGTTATGAACATGTTAATTGTTTTGCTTATTATTGCCAACTATCATATTCGATTCGACTATCATATTCAACTATCAGATACGAAAGGGGATGTTCCGATGGTTCAGACATGTGGAAAAGAATGCCGAACAAACGTCTGGTTAAGAAGATATACAATGCGAAAGTGAAAGAATTTAGGTACCGGGGGAGACCGAGACTAACCTACCTAGACCAGATCGGTCACGTACTGAAGGAAGGTGGAGTCAAGAGTCTCCGAAACCGACGAGCGTGTATAAAGAGAATTATGAATGTTGAGGAAGTGAGTGAAGTATGCAAGGATAGAGTTCTCTGGCACTCAGTTCTCTCTGCCTACACGGCAAGGGATATGACGTGATGATATGTATGTATGTATCATATTCGATGATCAATAGGATTTTGCGAACTAAGGCAAAAATACCTAAACACATAACATTACTGTAAGAGAAGGAAAGGTAGGTTAATAACTAATTTTCCTTCCCATTATGACAAACACAAAAGAGCCCAAAATTGGTATATTGGCTAAAGATAAAAGGAAGAAGTAGTATAAAGGTGACTAAAAATACATTCATACTTAAATACTTGGTATTTTTTGATAAATTAGGGTATAACTGTAACTTATCCAACCATCTAGACAAAAAGGCACCCTGTAATCTATAATCTACTGTATTAATTCTCAAAGCTAACTAAGCAAACCAGGGGAACCGATTCCTGGAATTCATTGGCCCATCCGCCTGGTTACGCTTTCAGTTAGTGCCTGCATCTACCCAAACATTGGCGGCGGTTGAAGTCAGTGTGAAGATTCTTCTGCCTGACCCACTCCGATGTCTTCTTCTATGAAACAACATCCTAGATTTTGATGCTACCGGTCATCGTTAGATCCACATGTTGGCATCGATGATTGAAGTAAGTTCACCATGCTATTCTACCTAGACTAACCTGAAGATCTGGAAAGCTCCGTTTCCATCTCATTGTAATCACAATAGAACCATAGTGGAATCGTCGCCCTTCAAATTTGAAGTTCAGTAAACAGCTATTCCCACTGGCCCCAAAACACTTCCTTGTGGTAATCAAAATAGAATTCCAATGCTGCAACTTTATAATCTCATTCGTTCGGTATACATAATTTTATATGACGTGTAATAAATAACAGTGCTGATATTAAGTTTCCTATCGTAGTTTTTATTGATAGAGAATCAATAATGATAATTTTGGATGATTTATATGGATGTAACGATGAATGATGGTGAAAGAGAGATATCATTTTTATTTTGATATATATCTTTTAAGCGTGTTTATAATTAGTAAGTGCCACTTTAATTTAAAAAGTATAATTTTGTTATCGTTGGACTACTGGATTAAATGTGTATAATCAAAGTGTTTAATAGTTTTATGAATTTTTCTCGATTGTTGAGGGTTTGCTGAGGAAATTATGACCTACTCGTCGCTTATATCTATGGACGTTTAATGACTTATAATGAAAATAATGCTTAGTTGGACAATAACTAGTACTTAGATTATCTGATGCGTGCAATAAACGGGCATCTAAGTAGTGGCCGTTTATTCCAAAAGTCTCAAATGTGACAATTTTCTTTAAAATACGTAATTTTGCACTAAGGCAATTTTGTATTCCGGGGCACTTTACAAACGCATAATTAACGGAGACAAATTTAACTATGGCACAATTCATTATCCTGTGTGGACATCGAATCCACGACTCTTGGCACGATAGGTCGATATCAAATTTAGATTTTGATGATCTACAGCAGCACTGATTCATCGTAACTGATGTACAACTGGGTGAAACAATTAGACTATTGTATAGATATCAAAATATCAGATACAATCCGTGACATTGTGAAACTGAAATGGAATATATGGTCTTTTTAATACACCTATATTAACTTGGTTTGTATATAACGAAATCTTTGAATGACATTTTCACCCCCTTTGCATGCTTATCAAGGACCGATAGCAATGCAATAATTTAAAATAGTTTCTCTTATTACAGGATTAGGAATTTTTGATATCCGTTGCTGAAATTTGATCATAACTCGATAGATGTCGCTATCACTAGTTTCTGCATCGCAACCACATGAGCAGAATCAATTATCTATTTTGATTTTAAATGCGTGGGGTGTTTTTTAAGTTATTTCTAAAATCTACTGTATTTACCAATATCTGTCAATAAAAGATTTATAACAGTTGACATTAAGAACCCCACGCTTTTTACAATAAAACATACTTTTAAGTTTGAATAGCTTCAGAAACGTGTTCTTTAGTTTTTCTCAACTATTATTTTTTTTTAATATAGGTATATATGTACATTGTACATTTAAGTCACTTAATTGGTTTGGTATACATTGTCTTTCATTAACTCATCAACACCATCTTCTCTTTGAATATAGGCTCTTTCAAGAGGGCATAAAGCCATAACACTTGATAGGCGAGGAACATAATGATTGCATTTGCAATGGGTTTTTAATTTAATATTACTCCTTATCACTAGCTGTGTGGTAGCGACTACGAATACTACCAACCCTTACTTTGCTCGTGGATGTCGTAAAAGACGACTAAGAGTCTTATAACGATCTGGGCCAAGTCCATCTGAAGCCGGTAGGTGAACATTTACATTTCCAAGGAGGATTGATGTCTGGCAGACGGCCGGTCATAAAACTATTGCCAATAATTTTTACAATATGTACTATGAAAGAAGACTACTTATTGTATCAACCTCAAGTAATTGGGATAAGAGTAGAAGAATGATGATAATTACTCCATATCACTCCTCTAGTAACTTCATTATATTTTACATACATTTCGTATACTTTGGTACTTTTACCACTATCACTCATCCCTCTTATTTTATTTGACATTTATTCACAGTTTATTTTTTTGTTTGTTTACCTCAATATTGAGCGCGAGTGTTCTTTAGATTAATAAAATGGGCTGGCTTTAATTAGTTGTTGTTGTCTAGCAGTCTGGTATATTCCTTTTTTCTTCAAGTAATTATTCTCTTGCAGTAATTCAATTTGCTTACGTCGCTTAGTTCCTACTGAGACATATGTAGATGAACCGGAGACAGTCCACCACACGCACCAAGACCTACCGCATAAATTACTTCTAACAATATACTGAAGCATGACTTTAAGATATGGAACCCAAAACATGACTCGCTGAGCGGGCTATTGATGGCAAATGCCCTAATAGTAGTAGTAGTATCGTATAGTACAGTAGTAATACGGAAGTAGTAATACATCCAAGAAAAGACTAGGAAGCTTCAAGTCGATCTACTTTCAACACTGATGGCCAGGTGTTCACAGCTTCGACGCCGCGGGTGACTTGATCGAGGAATTAGTCCGTCACCCACCGAGAGGCCGATCGCGTGAGGAAAGACCAACATCCTCCCCGAGGGGGGACGTCAGTCGAGGAGAGGGTACTCCTCAGGGGTATTCCGTCGGGCCAACCACTGACGTCAAGTCACTCTGCTCCGGTGGTCGGCTCAACGACGAAGGTGACGTCACGGGTAAGTTACTGAGGTGCGTGCTTACGCCCCTCTGTCGCCCCGGACGGAGTGGTGCGAGGAGTGCGCCAACCGTAACCCACCCAAAAATAAAAAAAACGATGTTCACAGCGTTCCTAAAAAACTTGCCAAAGAAAACAAGGAGTAATGAAACGTAATATTTCCCCCGCAAAGCAATAATAACAGTAGGTGGTTAGATTTTTTTTTTCTTTTTGCTCCTGACATGGTCACCTAATCAAACAATGGTCATGCACACCTTTATGTAAATAACTTCATTTACTAACATTTATCCTTTGTCTATGAGTAATACTCATAGACAAAGGATAAATGCACTATGACACATGACATAGACAATAAAAATAAATGGAATACGTGTTTTTCTAATGACTATTGAATATAGCTGCCATTATATTTCATGAATCATTAATGTAATTGTATTTCTTTGTTATAAATTTACTAGCTAACCCAACAGATGCTGTTCTGTAAAAAAAAAGAATGACTTGAAATCGACTGCAGTGCCACTTACCGGGTCCGAGTATTGTTTTAATTTTCAAAAACCATCTTCAGATTATTGTCTTTTCGCATTGTATATCTTCTTAACCAGACGTTCGTACGGCATTCTTTCCACATGTCCGAACCATCGGAGCATTCCCTTTCACATCTTTACACCAATACTCTCTTTCATACCTGTCAATACTAATATCTTTTTATCCCGTACGTATAAATGCTTACATTTCAATTCTTTTTTTTTCGGCTGGCTATGGTCTAGCTAGCTAGTCATACCGTCTGAATCGACAAAAGGGATGCATATGTTTACATAACCCACCGTGTTCCCTCCTTATTACCCTTAAGCCGACTCATGGTACCGATTTCTTGTCATCCATGGACGACTCGGCGAGTTATCGTTTCAGTTAACATCTCTATCGACGCCACGCCAACAAACAACAGAATTGCTAAGGCATCGCTATCATGTGATTCGTCTCTCTGCCGGTGGCGAACTAATAATTATAACTTCGCTATAGGAACTGCCAAAAAAAAATACGTCTTCATTTTTATCATCTCAGCTCCTATATGTCCCACTACTGGACTCCCACCTCTTCCACAACAAGAGTTCTCTCTTGAGATATGTAATATAAAGCTTTATTTCGAGTTTTTCTTGTCTTGCAGAGATATTCTCTGTATATTTTTACCCGACTGCGCAACGCAAAGGAGTGGTATTGTGTATAACAGTCTATGTATGTATGTATGTATGTTTGTATGTTCCTTTGAAGCACTATATAGACCAAACGGCTGGGCCGATTTTTATGATTCACACGTCAATCCATTCCTCTTAGTCCGGCGAGTGTCACTAAAGACATGACGTTAGTGAAAATTCGAAATGGCGACTACTGAACGCCATATTGTGAAAATGAAAAAAATTAAAGTCAACAAACTATGTCAAGTGGGGTATCGTTGAATAGGTATTTAAAAATCATTTTTAGTTTTCCCTCAACATTTTTCGATTCGACTAACCGTTTAGGATCTATATTGATTTAAAGTTTCGTAACAACCTTTTTCACATACAGATTTTTAGACAGTAGAAATTTAGGATGAAAAGACAAAAAAAATCGTATGACTGTGCGTGTGAATATGGATGGACATATATACTAAAGTATCTAGTAGGTATATTGGACTACTTAAAGTATCTAATGTCTGACGCGGTCGCCCAGCTTCAACTTCTAACGATGTAGTACTCAACTTCAGTCGAAACCTATATATAGTTAGATACCTACTTATTAATAAATAAAATAACTATAGCCACCTAGGTATTCATAACTAAAAAGTATGAAATTAAAAAAAAATATTAAAAAAATCAAAAAACCCAACTGCGGAAAAAGTGAACCAAATTACGTACGCAATAAAAAAAACTGAAAAGAATAAAAAGCTCTTAAATGTCCGGTGGTCTATAATTCTATAATATATTCTACTATTGCAGAAAATAATATATATTTTAAAAATAGAACACAACAACTGAACCGTCGGGATCCATTGAAAAATTAGATTTGCTGTCGAATAATGGATCCCGACTGTTCAATTGCTGTGTTCCATTATTAAAATATACATTATTTTCAGCAATAGTATTCATTCAATAATATATTATAGAATTCTAGACCACCGGACATCTAAGTGCTTGTTTTATTCTTTTCAGTTTTTTTTATTGCGTACATAATTTGGTTCACTTTTTCCGCAGTTGGGTCTTTTGATTTTTTTTAATTATTTTTTTATACCCTTTAGTCGTCTTTTAAGACATACACAGACAAGATAGGGGTTGTAAATTGTTTTGTTACTCCGTGATACATGGAATTCTGACTTCATTACCACACGATATTCCTGAGGATTAAATCTTGTTTTTTTTATTGCTCTTGATAGCAAAAGAGCAAGCAGTCAACCTGATGATAAGTGTCACTGCCGCCTACGGACTTTTGCAATTCCCAGGGTGCAGCTAGGCCGCTGAAAATCCCAATTTGTCAATGAAAATCGAAAATCCACCCAGAAAATAGAGCTTGAGACTTTCTCGCTCACCGAACGAAGTACAGCGGCATATTGCCACTGCTCCGTGGATTTTTGCGAAAATAAAAGATTTTATTATTGGTAGGGCCACGATGTTGATAGCTTTCTGTCTACAGCCGCAGGACGGTCTTTTCGGGGCAGTACCACACTCTCGCAGAAGATCGACATTTGAGTAATGGCAATGTGCTATTGTGTTTCATTCAGTGAGCGAGAAAGCCGGAAGCCCAACTCGGTGGGTTTGGGTCTTGTATTAGTAGGCAGCGGCTTAGCTATATCCTTGGTATTGTAAAGGTCTATGGGCAGCAGTGACACTCACCATCAGGTGTGCTGCTTGCTCGTTTGCCACCATAAGCAACAAAAAAATATCATTCACCACCCATTATCCTACCCGTGAAGGATTGTAAGAGATATAAAATGCATATAACATCTATGCAAGAGAAGAAAAACTCGAAACAAACCAACATGTCTGACCAGCATGGTATAGTAAGCCAATTTTACTTCCAATATGGAAGAGGTTCGAGCCTAATATCCCAATAACAAATAACATACATACATATCATCACGCTATATCCCTTGCAGGGTAGGCAGAGAGAATAAAGTGCCAGAGAACTCTATCCTTGCATACTTCACTCGCTTCCTCAACATTTATAATTCTCTTCATACACGCTCGCCGGTTACGCTCGTCACAAATAACATGATTTATTTAATTTACATAAATTTACTTTAACGCTCTATTAACATTATACAAACAAATCATAAACATGACGCTTAGAATATGTTCTCGTAAATGTCCGCTATTCACACATAATTTGGCCTCATCTCACAAAGAGAGCTATGCGCCGAAAGCTCGCGGCGGCTTTGATCGCGATAGCGGCTTCTCTGAAGTCCACACGCTCCGACTAACGCGATGTATGGAAGCCTCAATACCGATTTCAGGGCTGGTATACACTTGTTTTTAAATGGTATAATATATTTTTCAATATGACAAACAAGCAAACAGGAAACCTAGATGGTAAATGATGCTGGCTCTTATGGACCTTAGCAAGGGTGCAGTCGTGACGAAAGTAATCTTCTTAAACTTTTAAAAGGACATGTACAAATGGCGGTCGAGAAACACTGCAGCAGGTTTTTCTAGATCCTACACATACATCGGAAAATTAATATTTTTTATTGCTTAAGGTGACAAAAGAGAAAGAGAGACACCTGATGGTAAGTGTTATTGCCGCTGATGGACCTTTGCAATACCAAGTATATCATAAGACCGCTGCCTACTAATCACCTACTATTTCGGACTAAACGTCCCATTTATGACTGCAGATAGAAAACTGACAGTAACTCTCCAGCTAAAGTAGTCTTTTGTGTCAAACGTTGTCAATTTTAACGAAAAAATATAAAAATAAAGTAAGTACATCCCTGAACTCTGATATTTAATGTGTGTATACAAGCCACGGCGCTAGTGCCAAAAACATCGTCAAAGATATAACGGCGCCGTGTCATTGACACATGGTCGTTAAAACAAGGAGCTCACTCAACTGTACATGGAGCGTGTGATAATATCTCACATATTTTGTAGGATTGCTGTGATCAGCTCTTAAACTAACTACAGAGATTTTTTTGTGACCTATCATCATAATCCATTTAAAGCGACAGGGCGATGGCAAGGTGCATGCGGCCCCATAGCCTATCCTTATCTCCCTATCGTCGTTAAAGATGACTACCGGATAATACCGGTTCTTTGATATTAGTTTAGTAGCAACTAGCTCATTAAGGCATATTTTGCCTTAACCTCTCAGAATAAAGTATAAGATGCTCACGCATCAGGTAGACCGACGATTCAGGGAAGATGGCTGGGAGTCGTTGGCCACGAGGGACAAATGACCGCACTTTATGGCATTCAACGAAGCTTACATCCAGAAGTGAACAACAAAAAACTGAATGATGATAGAATAAAATCGTAAACAACAAAACAAAATGAAATGAATAAAATTGTGATCAATATCGAATCGATAAAAAACAAAATCGATTATCTTATCTAAAGAATTCAGCTTTTGTAAAATTCATACCAATAAATACAAGTAGCCTCAATTTGTCCGCTATAAAGTCCGTTAAGTTGCAATTTGTCAATGTCGATTCGCAATACGTATCGATGCATAGGAATGGATCGATACGAGATCAATATCTCGCCTTTATATCGATGCTGACGATTATCTTATTCGCGATTATGTAGTTGATATTGCGTGATTGTAATGAATTGTAAGGAAGTTATCGAATGCAAAGACCTTTTTGTTTATTCAATTTTTGAATAACAATAACTGTTGGTGCATTCAGAATACAGATGTTAACATTACCAGTCCTGTCGAGTATATATTATTTTGTAATCATTATTTTAAGGTTAATGTACTAAATTGTCTTCGAGCTTGTTCGTATAAATTTCTTACGTTATACTGAGTATTAGTTTTTTTCCGTGTGGTGACGGAGTAAGAATATAATTCACAACCCCCTATCTTACCCGTGGGTGATCGTTAGAGATGACTAAGGGTGACTATAATGACTATAAAACGTATATAACATCTATGCAAGAGAAGGAAAACTCGAAACAAAACCCTATACCAACACGTTGGACCAGCGTGTTATAGTAGGTCAATTACTCTCCCATTACGAAGGAGGCTCGAGCCCAACAGTGGGACATATATGAGCTGAGATGATGATGATGATGATTGAGTATTAATATAATATTTTAAAGATATAAACAACAAAAATAACATGGAAATTTTATTACAGATTATAAGCTATTTCTATCTATCTTACCAACATTACAAATAATTTGCTCTAATAGTTTTTACGAGACTGATAAATAGATGAATTGTTATTAATATTTCCGTACAGTAGTGAAGTAAATATACAATTCACTACCATTTCATGTCGAAAATCTATCGTTAAAAATGGCTAACGATTATACGCAGATGACATACGAATAACTGCAATAGATAAAAACCTAGAAATTAACTGCACAGATAATGTATAGCGATTAAGATACTGACCTACCATACCATGTGTCACGGGTTCAATTCCCACACAAGATAATACTGTATGCGATCCACTAATTGTTATCCTTAGTCTGAGTGTAATTTATTAAATTAATATTCTGTTATAAAAGCCGATTACGAAGTAAAAAATGATGTCACAAGCGGGATTCGAACCCGCGCCTATTGGGATTCCGGCCCAATCGTGCTGCCACTACACCACCGTGACTTAATGTAGGACATGCAAATTTCACTTCGTATCATATTTACGTCTTAAGGTGACGGTGTGCTATCTACCCGACAATGTTTACACATTTTTATAGGCTTAATACTTCAAACTTTACAGTTATAATTGTATTAAATGATGACACAACCTTGTTACTTAAATTACTGAAATTTAGCATTTAATATGCTTAATTATTTATAAAATCCGATTACGAAGTGAAAAATGATGTCACAAGCAGGATTCGAACCCGCACCTATTGCCGGGTAGATAGCATACCGTCACCTTAAGACGTAAATATGATACGAAGTGAAATTTGCATGTCCTACATTAAGTCACGGTGGTGTAGTGGCATTCGCCAGTTGGCACTCGTACAGGTCGGACGTGTGCACTGGATGGAGTATTGGGCTAGGTTGGATTGTCGGGTTGTTGTCGTTGTCTTGTCTTGTCGTTGTCTTGTCGTGTCGTGTCGTTGTCTCGTCATAGTTAAGGGAGGGGTAGGGAGGGGTCACTTAGGAAGGTACCGGGACAGCGATCGTTCTGTCGACGCCGTCGGCCGGTATTCAAAAAGTTGCGACCGATTGCTGGTCGTGGCCAGGTCGTGTATATAAAGTTGATGAAATACTTTAATATCGCGATTCAGCCTCGCTAACTTCGCTGTAAAACATTAATATCGCGATTTAGCCGTGCTATTAGTATTCGAGGTACTATTAACACCTAGCTTTTTTTAGATGGACGACGAATCAGAAGGGGAGACTGACGCCCTATCGGCTGTCGATTGTGACACAGGCGAAACGGACGCCACGTCCACAGGGAGGAAACGTCAGTACGTAAGAACTGCCCACTCTGGGCGGAAGGATTCGGGTTCGGACACAGAAGTGGAACCGAAATCTAAGTTGAATACCTCACGTCGGGGTAAGGCAGCGCCAAGAGGCCATAATATAGGGCTCACACGTGCCAAGATGGACCTTAGGAACAAAGACGCTGAAGCTAAGGAAGAAGAGTTTGAGCGGGTGCTTAGAAGTCGCGCATTCCGCAAAGAAGCTCCAGTGCTGGCACTGGACTCAGCGGACACCTCGGCCTCGGAGTGTCCCGCATTGGAGAACCTCTTTACTATTGGGCCGGAAGAGATGCGCGCTCGTGGGGGCCACAATGCGGCAGTAATCTTAGAGGTTACGAAGAAGTCTGGGCACCTTCAGGGCCCTTTTATTAAAAAGCTAAGGGATGCAGCAGCGGAGATGCAAGGCATCATTGAAACCTTGTGTTCAAAATCGGAAGCGGAGGAGACCCGTCGATTGAGAGCGGAGAATGGCAGGCAGCGTCAAGAAATAGAAGCCCTCAAGGCGGAAATCAAGGCGCACCGGCGAGAATTTTGTGAAATGAGGGCTACTGCCTCTTCAACTTCCATAGGAGCGAACGCATTTGAGGAAATGAAATCCTCTATCGTGAGGTCAGTTGGGGAGATGATGAATGCCCGACTTGCGGGATTAGAGGATCGCCTTCTCCCCGCTAAGGTAAACCGGCCGCCTTTAGCTGCGGATAAAAAGAAGAGCACAGCGGCTGCTGTGCCCACAGCCACCGTCTGCACGGCCTTATCGGTCCCGCCAAGCCAACCAAACGCTAGTACGCCGGGAGTCACTCCTCCAGCCCAGACCGTGGCTGCCGACAGCTGGGTAACAGTTGTGAGGAAGGGGAAAAAGAAAAAGTCCTCTCCACCGCTACCTATCAACACTGTTGCGCCCTCCACGATTCCCATTGCGGCTGTTTCGGCGCAGAAGAAATTGAAGTTGGCGCTTTCTGCCCCACGCGCCCCGGCTGTAATCTTGAAATTGCAGCCGGAAGCGGAGAAAAAGGGGGTCACATACGCCGATGCGATGCTTCGCGCCGAGCAGGAAGTCAATCTTCAAGAGATGGGGATTAAGGAGGGCCTCAAAGTCAGGCGTTCCATGACTGGGACTAGGGTCCTGCAACTGCCTAAATCCCAGTCAATGGAAGTTGCTGACCAGCTGGCGGCCAATTTGCGCACGGCACTAGCAGGGATAGCGGATGTCGTGCGCCCAGTCAAACGGGCTGATATCCGGGTGACCGGGATGGATGACTCCGCCACCGAGGAGAAGATCCGTGCGGCAGTAGTCCGCACATGCGGTTGTGATGCTGCGGAGGTCCAGGTTGGACAAATCCTGCGTGGACCCCGTGGCATGGGCATGGCGAAGGTGCGGTGCCCCGTCCCCGCCGCTAAAGTGCTCGCAGACGCGGGAAGACTCCTGGTCGGCTGGAGCTCGGCTGGAGTCCAGGTGCTGGAGAGCCTCCCATTGAGGTGCTTCCGGTGCCTGGAGCTTGGACATACGGCTCCGCTGTGCCCGTCCGCTGTCGATCGTTCTACCTTGTGCTTCAGGTGCGGCGGCAGTGGGCACAAATCGGCTGCATGTGTGGCCGCGCCGCGCTGTGCTGTGTGCGCCGCGGCTGGTCGCCCAGCAGAACACACGATGGGGGGACGGCTGTGTAAAGCCCCCTCAACGAGAGGCAAGATGGCCCATGGACCTCGGGCCATTCCACCGGTGTACAACCGCAGAGACCAGGAGGGAGCCGAAATGTCAACCTAAATGGGAGACAGAGTACGCTTCCTCCAGGCGAATTTGAACCACTGCGCTGGGGCTCAGGACCTGCTACTGCAGTCCATGGCGCAGTGGGATATAGATTTGACTGTGGCCTGCGAGCCCTACTTTGTCCCCCATTCACCCAATTGGGTGGGGGACAATAAGGAAGACGTGGCAGTCCTGTCCAGAGGATGCGCCGGCCCTCCCCTCTCTACACTGGAGAGGGGCAATGGTTACGTTGTGGTGGGGTGGCGTGACTTTGCGATTATCGGCGTCTACTTTTCCCCCAACCGCGGGCTGGCGGAGTTTGAGTTATTTTTAGACTCCGTCAGTGCCGCGGTTCGCCGTCAGTCACCGAGGAGAATTGTTGTCCTCGGCGACTTCAACGCGAAGTCACGTACGTGGGGAAACCCCACCACAAACGGTAGGGGCACGGCCGTCGAGAGGTGGTCCTTGCTCTCCGGTCTCTCCCTCTTGAACAGGGGGGCGGTCCATACCTGCGTCCGACATCGGGGTGGGTCCGTGGTGGACCTATCGTTTGCCAGTCCCGGTGTCGCTCGCGGTGTGAGCGACTGGAGAGTGGAAGAGGAGGTGGAGACTCTTTCGGATCACCGCTACGTGCGATTCGAGTTCTCCACCTCGAGAGGACCACCAGAGCCCCGGCGTGGAAGAAGGGGTGGACTTCCAAAATGGGCCCTTGGCCAATTTGACCCCGAAATGGCTCGGGAGTCCGCCATAGTGCAGCGCTGGGGTGGCACAGGACGGCTACCCACTGATATGGTGGGGCTTGCAGGCCATGTAGCAAGTGCCCTTGAGGTGATCTGTGATGCGGCGATGCCGAGGGCTCGGCGAAGGCCACCGCGTCGTCAGGTGTATTGGTGGTCGTCTGAGATTGCTGATCTCCGGGTGGCCGCCAACCGGGCGCGGCGTGCCTACGTCCGATGCCGACAGCGGACTAACCGGGACGACGTCCTTGAGGGTCAGCTGCGGATGGTGTATAAGACCAGCAAGAAAACGCTGCAACTGGCCATCAGCCAGGCGAAGGAGAGGGCCCGTGAGGAGCTTCTTATGAGCCTTGACAGGGATCCGTGGGGGCGTCCATATCACCGGGCGCGGAACAAACTCCGCGCCTGTGGCGCCCCTATCATCGAATCGATGGATCCGGTTCTCCTGTCGAGGTTAATGGGGGAACTGTTCCCTCGCTCCGTGGGACACGTTCCCCCCCGAATGGCTCCTCAGTCGGAGATGGAGGTGGAGACTTTGGTCCCACTCATCACCGACCAAGAAATGGAAGTGGCCCTCTCCCGATTTCGGGGCAAGAGGAAATCGCCTGGTCCGGACGGCGTCCCGGGGCTTGTGCTTGGCATCGCCGCGGAATACCTCAGGGGTGAACTCCGGGAACTGCTTAACGCGTGCTTGAGGTCCGGGCAGTTCCCGGAGGAATGGAAGGTTGGTAAGCTATGCTTGCTGCGAAAGGAGGGTCGCCCAGTCGACTCCCCTTCCGCATACAGACCACTGGTGCTGCTGGATGAAACGGCCAAATTGTTCGAGAAGGTGCTCGCGGACCGTCTCGTTCAGCACCTCGAGGAAGTCGGGCCGGGACTATCAGAGAGTCAATATGGGTTCAGGGGCGGCCGGTCAACAATCGACGCATTGGCCGCCCTGAAGTCCCTGGCTACCGAAGCGGTGGCCAAAAAGGAAGTTCTCCTGGCGGTCTCGCTCGACATAAAAAACGCCTTCAACAGTCTCCCACACGAGACATTAAAGGAGGCGCTTCGGTACCATGGAGTGCCTCCGTATCTCCGGAGGCTGTTGGAGGCGTACCTCGAGGGAAGGCACGTGCTCTGGGAGGGGGGCGACGGGTGCATACATCGCTACCGTGTGGAGTGTGGCGTCCCACAGGGTTCGGTCCTTGGTCCGGTCCTGTGGAACGTCGGATTCGACTGGCTCCTACGGGGTCGGCTTCTCCCCGGGATGGGGGTCATCTGCTACGCGGATGATACTCTCATCACGGTGAGGAGGTCCGACTTCCGGGGGGCTGCCCGACTGGCAGAAGAGGGGGTTGCGCTCGTCGTGGGCCGGATCGGCATGTTGGGCCTGAGGGTCTCGGTGGAGAAAACCGAGGCCCTCCTATTTCATGGCCGAGGCCGAGGCCCCCCCCGAGGAGCACACATCGGTGTGTCTGGGGTTGCCGTGCCGGTGCGGGCCCAGATGAAATATCTAGGTCTGCACCTTGATTCTGGATGGAAATTCGGGCCACACTTTGCCCAGCTCGTCCCGAGGCTCATCAAGACAGCCGCTGCGTTAGGTTGGTTTCTGCCAAATACTGGCAGTCCTGGGTCGTCCTGCCGACGATTATACGCTGGAGTGGTGCGCTCCATGGCGCTGTATGGTGCCCCCATTTGGGCGGAGTCCCTCACCGCCCGCAACAGGGCCCTTTTGCGAAGACCACAGAGGGTAATGGCGGTGAGGGCTATTAGGGGCTACCGTACGGTGTCATGGACTGCGGCGACGTTGTTGGCGGGCGACCCGCCTTGGCCGTTAGTGGCAGAAGCTTTGGCGGAGGCCTACCAGATTCGCGTAGCGGCGCGGGCTGATGGCGAGCAAGTCTCCATAAGGGGATTGGGTAGAGCATTGGAAGTGGCCCGAAGCGGAGTCATCCGGCGGTGGAGGGAAGAACTGGAGTTCCCCGTAGCAGGGCGGGGAACTGTGGAGGCGGTTGCGCCATATCTCCACCGCTGGATCAACAGAAGGCACGGCAGCCTAAGCTTCAGGTTGGTGCAGGTGCTTACCGGACACGGGGTCTTCGGTAAGTTCCTGCACAGAATTGGCAGAGAAGAGGCCCCAGGGTGCCATGAGTGTGGCGCGCCGCTAGACGATGTGTGCCACACAGTGGAAGTATGCCCCGCCTGGGGGCCCCAGCGCCTCGTCCTGTCGGCGGTCATTGGGCGTGACCTGTCACTGTCGACTATCATCTCGAAGATGCTCGACAGTGACAGGTGCTGGTCGTCGATGGCCTCCTTCTGCGAGGAGGTTATCTTCAAAAAGGAGGCCGCGGAGCGGGAACGCGAGGCAATTGCGTCCGCAGACTCGCTCCGCCGGCGGCGGCCAGGGAGGAGGAGGCGCCGATATGCGCACCTTCTTCCACCGCCCTGAATGACGACAGGACGTGGCCAGACGGCCAAGCGTTGGGGTGTCGGGGATAGAATGTCAGTAGACGATCTCTCCGGCACCCCGTAAAAGCGCGGCAGGGGCCGCTGTGGTTTTAGTGGGTATTCCGGTCGGTCATCTGGGCCGGCGAGTCCCACACGCCCCCCCGTCTGTCACATGCGGGGAAAGCGCGTAAATGCGTTTCCACAGCGTGAAAAAAAAAAAAAAAAAAAAAAAAAAAAAAAAAACGGTGGTGTAGTGGCAGCACGATTGGGCCGGAATCCCAATAGGCGCGGGTTCGAATCCCGCTTGTGACATCATTTTTCACTTCGTAATCGGCTTTTATAAATAATTAAGCATATTAAATGCTAAATTTCAGTAATTTTAATATTCTGTTAGTTAAATGCTTGTAAAGTCCCACGTAATAAAAGTATTATTTTTTTAGTGATATCTTTAAAAAAAACCTTATACCATGTCATCTTACTACGTATAGTCAATGGCTTACCCATTTTAGATGAAACCAATACCTAATAGGACGTATATAGACTGAGTAAGACGGCAAATATTTTTTTAAACCATTAAAATGTACCACATAATGATATAATAAGGTCGCATGAACTAACTGTGGAAATGGTATTCTTATACCGTTCGGCGTGAGCCGTGAAGGCATGTAACACGCAATATCATACATTATTAACATTGCGTACACTCATACAATTCTGTCTGAATATCATAAATACAATTAAGACCTATTTCGTATATTATTTGAGAGAGCCGGCAGCCTAACTGGGTGGGTTTAGGTCTTGTATTAGTAAGCAGCGACTTAGCTATACCCTTGGTAGTACAAAGGTCCATGGGTGGCAGTAAAACTTACCATCAGGTGTTGCTTCCTCATTTGCCACCAAAAGCAATAAAAATATATTAGATAAAAATTATCCCCTGATTAGTTTTACTATAATGATTTATGCGAGTATTATACATTTAAAATAATAATTTTCCGTGTGGTGACGGAGTAAGAATACAATTCATCACCTCCTATCTTACCCGTGGATGATCGTACGAGACGACTAAGACTAAAATATCTATGTGAGAGAAAGAAAACTCGTAACAAAACCCTATACCAACACGTCTGACCAGCGTGGTATAGTAGGTCAATTTCTCTCCCATTATGGAGGAGGCTCGAACCCAACAGTGGGACATATATGTACTGAGACGATGAAATAAAATTATTTTTTTACGGATTCTATAGTGTTTGTATTTGAAACACTGGACAACGATAATCCTGCCGTGACCATGAACCGCTGTAATGTATTCGAAACGTCGGAAAATTAAAAATCAAATACAAATGCGATAGTTTTACTATGTTATTACAAGAGCTGGTGTATGAAGTGTTAGTTCTAGATCAATTGTGAGCCTTCGAGGAGAGCTCACATAATTATTGAATAACAGCATAATAGCAAAGCTGATTAAACGACCCATTTAAAGATACCACGTGAGAAAGATAGATAAAACTAGTACTATATCTCATGATCTTTTTTGTGTCAGGTATTGCCACAGCCCGCCCAATCGGTCCGGAGCGATTTAGGGAACGGCGAGCGACCTCATGACGTGCCCAACAATGTACCTCTTTACGTCGTGCGGGCGGACTAGTGGAACCTGGTCTTTGTCATCAATGTCCCATCTGGCAGGTCACCCTTTCGGTTATCGTTTCAAATCGAGTGAGTCCTCGTATGACGGCCTAATCCGCGGTCCAGACATCCTTGGCCTTAGCTAGGGTGGCATCAAATGAATTTGCGTCCGATGTCGCCCTAGCTGCTAGGCTGCGCTGTCCGATGCGCCAGCGGTGGAGCGAGTCACCGAATAGGATTCCATCTTGGACCTGCCCTGCCGCATCCTTCCGCGAGATACCTGTTTACCTCTAGTTTAGGGAAGACTATTTTTCTGTGTGGTGATGGATTAAGAGTATTCACCACCTCCTTTCTTGTATGTAGGTGTTATAAAAGATGAAAATATATATGTAATATGTATATAACATCTATGCGAGAGAAAAGCTCGAAATAAAACCTTATACCAGCCAAGGCTTGAACTTAGCAGTGGAAGGTATAGGACCTGAAATAATGGGGACTCAAATATATTTTTGTCCAACCAGATAAATCATATAGGCTCAACAACAAACTGAAGTCAAGGCAAATGCCTTGGCTTTGGTTTGGTGTACCAACGGTCAGTCCAATAGCGATGGGGACGTGATACCATAGATTCTGTGATCACACGATGTTCTGTCATCTTTTTTCGCTCTTGTCGACGGATTGGACACGGTAAATCCAGACCAGGCCTGTCACATATAAAAGAGATCAACATCTCCGCAAAACACAAAAATAAACCAACATCACAATTATACGTACCAGTAGATTAAATTAAAGATTTAAGCCAGCAGACAAATTGAAATACAATTAGTTTTATTACTATATAAAGTAGGTCACAATTAATCAAAGGATTTGTCCATTACAACCACAATATCCTGTTGTTAGACAATTTAGTCAGGAAGCCATTGATTTTCTCACGGGTAACTCATTAATACTAGTAAATGGCCTGAGGCAATCAGCTTACAACTTATTACTTTGAATATTACGCTCGTAAAATTCAAAATATTAATGGTATTGGTTGGTCAATAATTAATTGAGGGTGATTAATTTTATAGTATTAATATGCATCACATAAAATTATTGAGTCCGCATAGTACGATGATAAAAAGACAATGTATCATTGACTATTTCTTTTTCAAGTGCGGACTATTGTAAATAATATTACTGCCAAAAAATAACATTTAAATTATGCTCATACGTCTATAATAAGTATAAACCTATAAGGCTAGCATCCATCAATGGATTGCAAACAGACTGAAGGAAAGCGATGAAAGATGAAAACATAAAAAATGCAGTCCTGCTGGCACAGTCAGCGACTGACCTGCAGACCCTAGTCGACACAATGACAGAAGATTGTAAGAAAAGGGGTCTACGCGTGAATGTGAGCAAAACCAAAATAATGGTCTTTGAAAGAGATAAAGCCAGAACAGATGTAAGAGTAACAATAGGTAATGATGTACTAGAGCAAGTGGATGAATTTGTATATCTTGGATGTGGATTTAGCCGAGATGGAACCACTGATACAGAGCGAAGGGTGAATGCGGGAAATAGAGTGAACGGAGCGTTGGGGCAACTTCTCGGTAGCCACCACCTCAGCCAGAAGGTACGTGTAGCAATACATAACGCAGTGCTTGTCCCATAATTATTGTATGGAAGCGAGAGTTGGGTATGCAGAAAAGAGTATGAAAGTAAAATTAATGCGGTCGAAATGCGATCTCTACGGAAAATCTGTGGAGTTAGGCTGACCGACCGCATTCGTAACGACGACGTAAGAGAGCGAGTAGGTATGAAAGAGAGTATTGGTGTAAAGCTACGAAAGGGAATGCTCCGATGGTTCGGACATGTGGAAGGAATGCCGAACGAACGTCTGGTTAAGAAGATATACAATGCGAAAGTGGAATGATTTAGGTACCGGGGGAGACCGAGACTAACCTACCTAGACCAGATCGGTCATGTACTGAAGGAAGGTCGAGTCAAGAGTCTCCGAAACCGGCGAGCGTGTATGAAGAGAATTATGAATGTTGAGGAAGCGAGTGAAGTATGCAGAGATAGAGTTCTCTGGCACTCTGTTCCCTCTGCCTACCCTGCAAAGGATATGGCGTGATGATATGTATGTATGTATAGAAATTAAAATCTTTTTTTTTAATTGCTTTTGGTGGCACACATGCAAGCAGCACACCTGATGGTAAGTGTCACTGCCGCCCATGGACCTTTGCAATACCAAAAGTTTAGGCCGGTACCTACCAATAAGATCCCCAAATCCACCCAGTTGGGCTTCCGGCTCTCTCGCTCACCGAATGAAGCCTAATAGCACATGGCCATTACTCAGTCGTCGATCGTCTGCGAGAGTGTGGTACTACCCCGGACGGACCGGCCCGCAGCTGTAGGCAGAGAACAGTCAACAGCGTGGCCCTACCACTATTGAAGTAAAATCTCGAATCGTAGAACTGTTTCCTGCCAGTCGCCCTCCTATGTTGCATGACTAAGCAACCACACTACCAACATAACTTATACCAGGAGTGGCCAACAAGTCGATCGCGATCGACCGGTCGCGCGACCAATTTTGGTCGATCACTCGCAAGTTCCATGAGGGGACGAATTCATGCTCTGGTCACTTAAAAGAAATGCAGACTCAGGTTGCCCATTAATTTAAATTTAAATAGTTTGTAAGAATATATATTATTAATAATTACTCATATTGTTTTAATTCCCCTGGACATAAGTTTTTTAACTCATTAAATAAATATTCATGTATGTTGCTTATTTACCCATAAATTATGGAACTCGCAAGAGTGCACGTCGGTATAAAAGCACATTGCATAAACGTCCCCCTTCTTACCTAAGAAATTGATCGATCGCGACATAATTTTAAAATAAAAAGTAGATCTTATGTGCACAAAAGTTGGCCACATCTGACTTATACATACATTACGCACATATGTGCCATACATATATTTTGTTATATATTTTTATGGAGAGCATATTATAGTCCGTTGGGCGTTTAAAATACAAAATATATATTTTAAACATATAAAGAGAATGGTTTCTGATGTTTACGCGAATATTACACATTTGCAATGAATTTGTATTAAAATGTGGGTCATACTTTTAATAACTCATACTTTAACGGGTAGATATAAATTTCTGTAATAACGATGACTTTTGGACGTAAGCCACCTTAGTCTTAGACCTCCCGTGATCACTGTAAAGTATTCGAAACAACGGTTAGTTAAAAATCAAATACAAACGCGATAGAATCCGTAAAAGTAGTTTTATTTCAAATATGAAGAGAAAGTAAAATTCCGTCTGACCAGCGCAATACAGTGGATTCATTTTGCTCCTATTATGGAGAAAACTCTAGAGCCGTGACGATGAGGTAATAGCGACTTATAAGATATTTTACCACACTATGAGTCACTTTCTAGAATTCGCGGGTACCGCACGGTGTCGACAGAGGCGGCGTGCCTGTTGGCCAGGACACCCCCGTGGGACCTAGAGGCGGAGATGCTCTCCGACCTCTACCGGCGGGTTATCACAGCGCGCGAGGAAGGTGGCTCCCCATCGTTGAGCGAGATAGCCACCTGGCGCGTGGATGCCCGCCGAGACGTCATCGCCCGTTGGGCTACGCGGCTGGAGAGGCCTAGGCACGGTGTGGAGACCGTTGAGGCCCTCCGGCCCGTATTGATAGAGTGGATGGAGCGGCGGCACGGAGTCCTCACCTTTCGGCTGGTGCAGGTATTGACGGGGCACGGGTGTTTCGGGTTGTACCTGCACAGGGTCGTGTATAGGGAGTGGACTCCGGCCTGCCACCACTGCAGGAGTGGCGAGGACACGGCGCAACACACGCTGGAGGTGTGTCCGGGATGGGAGCGGCAGCGCCGTGACCTCGTCGCTGTCATCGGTGCCGACCTGACGCTGCCGGCCGTCGCGAGGGCGATGGTCGACAGCATCAGGAACTGGGACGCGGTCGCCGCCTTCTGCGAGGCTGTCATCTCGCAGAAGGAAGCGGCGGAACGGGCCAGGGAGGATTCCCGCGCCCCGGGCCGCCGCCAGCGGCCGGGGCGGCGCAGGCGCGAATACCTGCGCCTGATGCCGCCCTAACCGAGGCTTCGGGTGATCGGACCGGGGAATTGTCCGGTCACCCGACGTGAGGCCACCGCGTGAGGGCGACGCCCCGACGGTGAAATCTGTCGGGGCGTCGACGAGAGGAACCCGCGAGGGTGAACCGCCGGGCGGGCCACCGAAGTTAAAAATCGGGTCCCGGTGACCCGCTCGCACGGCGAAGAGAGAGGAGTTTTTACGGTGGGTCTATGGGGTCACGCGCCGCCTTCTCCGTCACCCCGGACCGATTTGGCGGGGCGAGACTAATCCATAGTCCACCAAAAAAAAAAAAGTCACTTTCTAGAAACTGGAAAAGGCTAAAAACTACCTTCGGTCACATCTGAACAATTGTCACTATTGAACACCCAAATTTGGTCAAACTATTCGCCCACAATTAGTGGACAATAGTGGACAAAGTAGCTGTGTGGGAGCGGCTACGAATACTACCAACCCTTACTTTGCTCGTGGATGTCGTAAAAGACCTTATAACGACCTGGGCCAATTCCATCTGATGCCGTTTGATCAACAATTACATTCCCAAGGAGGGTTGACGTCTGGCAGGCGGCCGGTCATAAAACTATTGCCAATAACTTTTACAAGTAACTTTTATAACTTGTACTATGAAAGAAGAGTACTTATTTTATCGACCCCAAGCAATTGGGATAAGAGTAGGAGAATGATAATAAGTGGACAAATGACAAAAAAAATCCAAGTAATGCAATAAATAAGATCACACATTTCTAACGTCACAAGAAACCGTATATATCTTTCCGCGAATAGATATGCTTTGTTAAATATATATAGCGAAAAATATACTGCAACATCCAAGATTAGTTCAGCGATATGCGAAGTGTCAACGCTGTCCACGGACCTCTAACTTGTTTAGACATATGCACTGCTTCAAGATAAATTGTTTATCTGTAAATATAAGCCTTATATTATAAGCAATAACGTTGCTGAAATATGAATTTAAGTTTTGAATGTGTAAAGTTAATTTTGTTACTTGATATCGAATATCAGAATGATACGTTTGCTAAACTAGGTATATCAGATAAAACACGAACAAACATGCGATAAGTTAGACGAGGATCGTGTATTTAAAACCCACTCTTTATGGCTTATATCATATTCCATTTAAATTGCAAGGGACCAATAAGAATTGAATATGTAATGATAAAAAACCTAGTAATGCTGAATTTTTATAATGGGCTAATGAACTTAATCCATCAGTCCATCTATCAGTCTTTTTTCCCCGCTAAATATAAGAAAACTTCTTAATGCTGTATAACCAGCCTCAAGAATTTCAACTTGTAATTTTCTGCAGAAATTCAAATGTTGATTCGATATATATTTCGTTCTGAACAAGTCATCCTTTGGACGATTGGGTTTCAATATTCGAATTTCTGTAAGATTTCAATTTAAAGTTCTGGGGACTTCTCATCATGTAGAAGTTATCCTTCTTTACGTCCCATTCCACTTTACTCTTTCTCGTGAGCAATTGGTGTGTCGCCCTTCCTTTTCTCCATTTTAAAATAATAATAAATTGCCACAATGTATCGTCTTATTCAAATAGAATAAACGTAGATTTAAAATAAAATATTCGTGATACACAACAAATATTTTGATATAAAAATGAACTAGAAATTTGATTTTCTATGATTATAACTAATGAGAGAACAAGTGTGAGTAAAAAAATTGTGTTAAGACGGAGAAAGAATGCAATTCACCAGCCTTTATTACGCCATGGGTATCTTAAAAGACGACTACGTGAGGAACGGGATGAAGGAAACATCAAGAGGATTGCACTCTCTTAGAAAATTAATAACACTAACTGGCCATGCTGAGCCAGTGTGATGATTATGACAATATTCCAATAAGGATACCTGTAAAAGTGTACGTTGATAGGCTGATAGTCAAATACATACAGTGCCAAAGACTATAATACTATAGGTGAATACACAGCAGATAATAGCAAAGCTATGCTACTATTGTACGACACCAAACATATGGACTGTCTGACCACAATCTGTAAAACGGTTATGATTTACAAAGGTTACCTTTTCTTTACACTAGCTAGCATTATATACCCACTATCATATTATATTTAAGCCTTATTTATTTCCTGACACATTTATAAAACTAGGTATATATTTTAACTTAATCTTAATACATTTTAACTAATCCTAATCTTAATTGTATATTTTAATTATGTTTGCAATTAGTATGCATCAGGAACCCTCTCCGGTGAAGGCCTCCTCCAAGGCTTTCCATCTTTCTCTATCCCGGGCTATTTGGATCCATTGTGGACCCGCGATTTTTTTGATGTCATCATCCCATCTAGCGTAGGGTCTGCCTCTATAGCGTTTGCCTGGTGGACCTCTCCATGTGGTTACTGTTTTCGTCCACCTGTGATCTGTGAGGCGCGCTACATGGCCCGCCCAATTCCACTTCAATTTTTGTGCGTGGCTTAATGCATCAATTGCTTTCGTCTCTGATCTTATTTTTGAGTGTCTTATCTTATGTATCTTTTTAATATTTAGCATGCTCCTCTCCATTCCTCTTTGACATATGTAGTTATATTGTTTTTTATTTTATTTGTAAATTTCCATGTCTGGCATGCATATGTCAGGCTATATACCCACTACTTATACATAAATAATATACCTATTTAAATAAAGTAAATATTAAATGAAATCATTTTGATGTGTGCATCGCTTTTAATTGAATAATTAGAAGTGTTTCAGATTATGTCCTAAACCGCCGGGTGGGCCACCGAAGACAAAGACCGGGTTCCGGTGGCCCACTCGCTCGGCATGGAGAGGTACATATAGAGGGGATCTATGGGGTCGCGCACCGCGCGCTTCTTCTATTACCCCGGACGGGTTAGCGGGGCGTGACCACAGAATAGCACGACGCCAAAAAAAAGAAGTGTTTCAGATTCCAAATAATTCATGTGACCACGAGAGAACTATGATAGGTTGTTTTATTCTACGCAGTAACAATGATAAATTTACGTATCTATTTGTACGTATTCCTGCGTTCAGTCATCAGAGCCTCGTTATACAATTAAAAACAACTTTAAAACATGCAAAATTATATACAAGGATGTATGTCATTTGGCATCCAACCAAATTGTGTGTATAAGGTACACCGCATAAATATTAACATCGCAAGGATTCATAAGTTTTAATATGTTAAAAGGAATATAGTTATAAAATAACTTCAAAATGTGATATTATATAACTTTAAGCAATCGGCAATTATAATTTTAAAATGGAAAATATATTTTTTTTTTAGTAAGAGACAATTTTATTTGGATTACATAGATTAATTTGGCAAACCCTATACATATTCAGAAATTACAAATTATAAGAATAGTGTCAAAACATGTAGGTATACAACTATACATACTAGTGACTCGCCCTCGCTTCGCTTCAATTGAGTCACTTCAGTTGTGTAGTTTACTTTCGCTACATAGAATAAAATTCCTTTCGGAGAATTTATTTCTTAAAATCCTACTTCACCTGACCTTTACAGAGCAGAAAGAATTTCCACACCAAATTCCAAGTCAGTAGGGACAGTATTTGAAAATGTGGATTTTTTGGGTTAACACCTACGCATCCCTTTAGGGGTGAAATTTTTAAAAAGCCTTTCTTAGTTTACCTCTGCATCGTAACAGAAATATGCCTACCGAAATTCAAGTCTGTAGGATCTTTATTAAAAAAATAAGACTTTTTAATACCAAATCTCAAGTCAGTAAGCTATATTTAAAAAAAATATTATTACACCCAACAACCACCCTTGCGGGTGGAATATCGTAAAATCAGTTCTTAGCTGACCTCGACTCGGCGAAAGGAATATTTCTACCAAATTTAAAGTCTGTAGGTTCTAGAGATATCGTGATGTGACAATATATAGGTGGAAATAGATAAAAGTATGTACTATGTTTTAGCGTTGTTGAAAACGGGACTTGTTGAAGCAAATATTGAATAAATCAATTAATATTAACTTTATACTTAATCATTAAGAATAATACGATTGCTTTTCATATCTTGCTTTCAAGATTTCGTACATTTTATGTTCTTTATCCGCACCGGACCAATCGTTAAAATTCTTGCAAAAAATTTAATGTTTAGACGTCTCCAACTTTTAAATTAGGTTTTAATTGCCAGCTCTATTTTTACAATTATATTTAAAATGTATTTACTCTTTTGTACAAATCTCACAATCTCTAGAAACAGAACCACTCTACCAAACATTAATTTATTAAATTAAATTGTGGAGATTGACCAGATTGATTGATTGACAGACCAGATTTGTCACGTACTGAAGAAAGGTGGAGTCAAGAGTCTCCGAAACCGGCGAGCGTGTATGAAGAGAATTATGAATGTTGAGGAAGCGAGTGAAGTATGCAAGGATAGAGTTCTCTGGCACTCTGTTCTCTCTGCCTACCCTGCAAGGGATATGGCGTGATGATATGTATGTATGTATTTACTCTTCTTTTTGATTTCTTTTGCAACCATGAACGCTGTAAAGTATTCGAAAATTAAGGAAATTAAAAATCAAATACATACATACATACATACATATCATCACGCCGTATCCCTTGCAGGGTAGGCAGAGAGAACAGAGTGCCAGAGAACTCTATCTCTGCATACTTCACTCGCTTCCTCAACATTCATAATTCTCTTCATACACGCTCGCCGGTTTCGGAGACTCTTGACTCCACCTTCCTTAAAAATTCCTCCAAAATCAAATACAAACGCGATAAAATACATAGAAATTTTAGGTTTTATTTTACATGTACAAACATCATCACAGCCCATATTTGTGCCACTGTTGGCCTCGGGCCTCCTCCTCTTTTGAGTTTTCCTTCTCCTGCATAGATGTTATATGCGCTGTATACCCCTTAGTCGTCTCTTACGATCACCCACGGGCAAGATAGGAGGTGGTGAATTATATTCTTAGGTACTCCGTCATCACACGGATAATGTGTAATACTGAACATGTATACATGTATTATAATACTCGCGTAAATATCAGAAATGATTGCTAATCTGATATCCTTATCTTTTTAAAATGTTATTCCCATGGTTAAATAAAATACACAAGATCAAAATCTAATAAATGCACGGAATAGGACAAACTACCCCGGTTATAATACATAAATTTATTATAACAATGGTATGACGCATCTTATGCTTGCTTACCATCAGTTCAAATTTATGATTCAACAAGTGTCGGTCCGTTTACTAACTAAGTTTATCTTTAGTTGAAGTAAACACGCGGATAAATCTGTGTCGCCGGCCTTGTATAGGGATGTGTTTACACGAAGTGAAGCGTTCTACTTAAGTTATGATATTATGAGTGATTGAAATATACGAATGAATATGGAATGAGTTAGGAATTATTATTTTCATTCATTCATTCATCAAACTATTCACATCTACTTTTAGACATAAGTTTTTTTAAAGAGGATTATTAGTCACAGAATTCAAAAGGTATCGATAGCAGAGATCAATCACGAAATATGCATACCTTTCAATCTTTTTTTAAACCCCTAAAATTTTTGAATTATGAACATTTTGCCGTCGTTAAACGTAGCCCTCATGGACCTAGACATAAATCTACCGCTACTCCATAAAGCGTCCTATGTGTCACCGCAAAAAGAACTGGACACGATGCGAGATAGTTTTCGGCATATTATGGGTTTGTATGCCATTTTTTTCTCATCTCCAGGCGGCTTATACAAAATATAAGCAGAACATATCCTGTCCTTAAAGGAAAAGTATACGACCGACAGCAGACATCGATAAATATATACATAATTATATTATAAAATGGAGGAGAGGAAGGGAGACCCACCACTTTCCCACAGTTAATCAATATACCATACACCTCCAGAAAGGAAGGAATACAGGATGGGATTAAGGTGGAATAGGATATAAAAAAATCTTACTCCTGTGATGAGCACCGCCTCCAGAACTTCTACTTGCAATTTTCCGCAGAACTTCGAATAAAGATTCGACACGTGTTTCGCCTCTAAACGAGTTATCCTCAGGACGGTTCGTTCGTTCGCAAGCCGAACCGTGGAGGCGGTGCTCATCACTGGAGTAAGATTTCCTTATATCCTATTCCACCTTAATCCCATCCCGTATTCTCCTTCCTTTCTTGAGGTGTACGGTATATTGATTAACCGTGGGAAAGTGGTGGGTCTCCCTTCCTCTCCTCCATTTTATAATAATAATGGATTTCCGCCATGTATCGCCTAATTCAATCAGCCAATCATGACCTATGCTAGCGTAGTGTTCGCGCATGTTAAGGCACACAGGATCCACAGACTACAGACATTTCAAAATAGGTTCATGCGCCGAGCTACGGGAGCAACGTGGTTCATACGAAACGTCGATCTTCATGTCGACCTGAACTACCGACCATCAGGTAATTTATGAAACTGTGCTCCCAGAGCTACTTTGACTCTGCCATGACACACCTCAACCCACTAGTGGTTGGGGCGGCTTCCTATACGCCCTCTTGTAATTCAAAAATCCGACGTCCGCGGCACGTCATCGACAATTACATAATTATATAATAATTAAAAAAATATAATACTCGTTACATCACTAGAAATACATATGGCATTTAATGTAGGTATTGAATAAGTGACTAAGAGAACTCTGTTTATAGTGCAGCCACAGATTAAATATACAATGCACATTGTTTAAAAGTCATAGCTACAAATAATATGTGTACTTTATTTGTTTTTAAAGTGCAATTTATTTAACCTATAAAGTGAAATATTTTACAGATGTATGGTGATTATGACGATGATAACTCCAGTCAATCTATACATCTATATCACAGCCTTTTTTGACATGATATTTTCTGATCTTAACCTGCTCCATGGATATTCGATATAAGGTCGGTCCAGGGACCGTATTATCCTTCACAACTAATTGAGTGGATAACCGAGACCGATTCTTTGATTTCGGTGTACTGCTAGTCTGATTGCGACTGCGCAGAATGCCTTAAGCGCTACGCTTCATTGTGGGAGATTTGTTAACTTTTAAAGACCAGTCCTACTTCTCGTCGCGTTATGTATTATGGTCTAAAACCTTTTTCGATTAATAGACCATATTAAACATGAAGATATTTTAGGAACCAGGTTGTAGTAATCGCAATTAAGTCGTTCAAACAACCAATCTATTCAGGTATAACAGGAAAATAATATATAATAAATGAGTCAGGAAATAAAAATCATATACAAACGCGATAGAATCTGTAAAAATGATTTTATTTCAAATTTATAATACTTGCGTAAATATCAGAACTCTTTATGAAACTATTCAATGTCTTAAATCTTAAATATGTATAATTATTCTGTAAGTATTTGGCTGTAAGTATTTAGCTGTGTGGTAGAAGCTTTGAATACTACTAACCCTTACCTTGCTCGTGGATGCCGTAAAAAACGACTAAGAGGCTTATAACGACCTGAGCCAACTCCATCTGATGTCGTTTGGTCAATAATTGTATTCCCAAGGAGTGTTGACGTCTGGCAGGCGGCCGGTCATAAAACTAATGCCAATAACTTTCACAATATATACTATGAGAGAAGAGTACATATTGTATCGACCCCAAGTAATTCGGATAAGAGTAGAAGAATTAATGAATTTGGTTAAACTCCTCGTAAATAATTACAACGATATTGAAGGTTTTTTTTTTGTGTCTCAATTCATTCAAAAATAGTTAGATTACTAATTAAACCGGGTAAATAACGCTGTGATCGATTACAAACCAATTTTTTATCTCTTCATTTATATGGCATGACAACGGAAAAACTTTATTTACTAATTTGTCCACGTGTTAGGCAGGCATGGACATATTATTATTCATTTATTAAAATTATATACGTACAAATATTTATTACTAGCTTCTGCCCGCGGCTTCGCCCGCGTAAAATGTTACTTTCCTAAAGATTTTGATCCCCTATTTTTTTTATTTTTGACCGTCGGTAATACAGTGCAACGGTATTACAATACTCAGGGTTGGAACTTCATTACTGGACTGCTAGATGGCGTTGAAGAAGCTAGATTTTGAGATTTTTTGACAAACAATTTTTTTATTTTTCATATAAAAATTTTGATTTTTTTTAATAAAAAGTATCCTATGTTACTTTTAATACCTCCAAGAATATGTGTACAATGTTTCATGATGATCCGTTGAGTAGTTTTAGCGTGAAAGCGTAACAAATAAACTTTTATTCGCATTTATATATTAGTAGAGATTATCAAAGCAAAAGTACAATTTTTTTATTTAATCCTCTTAATATATTGGTATACATTTTATGTATAAATAACATATGAAAAATAACTACTATAATCTTAATAATACCTGATTTAAAATAGCTATTTGATAGCTATATAGATATGTAATATATTTTTTTATTACTTTAATCCACATACTAAAATACTCGTACTAAGGCCTAAGTGGTAATAAGACTTTAGAAATATTATATTCTAACATTAGATACTATTGTAACAATATTTTATTATTGAATAAGCTATAAACTTTATTTCATCGTAAATTTTCACATTAAATCCTAAAGTAGAACTGGTTTTTATTATGTGGAGAATATCATTATTTATTCTTTATTGTCCATAATTATAATCAGTCTCCAATGGAGTTAAGAAATTTTGACTCGCTTATCTTTATTTATTTACTCTTCAGTGTAGGTATAATAGTGGTAAGTATTACGTACTCTAATTTTTAGTCAGTACATTAATTTTTATGGTCGTGAGAGTGCCAGATCCTTAGGAACAGACATCCGGACGTCCTCGAATATGTTTTTAATCAACTTTTTCTTACTTTAAACAAAATAATTGCTTTTTAAAAATATCAAATACGTTTAAGCGAATGTTTTTCCGTGACATATGTATGATAATATTATCCTATAAGTGTAGTGTGAGAAAAATATAGTTCTTTTTAGTTATGAAAGTCCTTGATTTTCATATATCGGGAGTAGAGCAACACCTCAATGCTTCACTTATGAGGCGTGCAATAAAAGTTTGAGAAGACTTTTGGATGTTTGTTACTCAATCACGAGGAACCCGTTAAATAGATATCGAAGAAAATTGCCATATCATTTTTTGGATTATCATATATGACTTTGTATCCCAAATCAAATCAAATCATTTATTTTGCATATAAGGGTACTTACATATTGTCAATTTTACATATTTTTTTTAAATTAATCTACCACTAGATCGGAAAGCCGCCACAAACTGAGAAGATCCGGCAAAAAAACTCAGCGAACTCGTAAATTTTTTAAATTATATGTTTTCTTAAATATTTTTGAATACATGTTTAGTCCATATTAGCTCCAGTGAGATGCCCTTCGAGTAAAGATTCCAATAATATGTTCTCGTAGGATAATAGATCAACTTTAGTAAAGTTACTTTTTACGTGGGTGAAGTAGCGAGTAGAAGCTAGTCTTAATGTAAATGGATGAAGACACAAAACCGTTCACAGTTACAACAAATTATAGAAACATGTTTGAAAAGCGATCCAGGAAAAGTGTAACAGATGAGAAGTACGCGGTACCATAAACGGTTTTATCGGTAATCTCAGAATACTAGTGATGTTATCTGTTTCCTTGCAAAAGTAACACGAGCAGATAATGCCGTGGTTAATACGGAAATATAGATTTTATTAGAATTAATATTATAATGACAGATTAATAATCCTAATGATATTAGTTTGTTTTACGCTTTCACGGCTAAACTGATTTTAAAAATTCTTTCAGTAATGGAAAGGTATATTATCAGCGAAAAATCAGATATATTTCATGTATATTCTCAAAGATACAGAAACTAGGCGAGTGAAACCAAGAAAATTTGCTAGTAATCTGTGTCATCATCATTATCACAGCCTATAAATCTCCTACTGTTGGGCTCGGGCCTTCTCCGCAGCGGGAGGGAAATGAACCTACTATACAGTGCTGGTCAGACGTGTTGGTATAGAGTTTTGTTTCGAGTTTTCCATCTCTTGCACAGATTTTATATGTGTTTTATATCCCTTAGTCGCCTCGTACGATCACCCACGGGTAAAATATGGGGTGGTGAATAGTATTCTTACTCCCTCGCCACACGGAAAATAAGTTTGGAAAACATCACAAATAAACAAGGAATGATGGAAAGATGGATTTAAACTACTAAAACAATAGATTAGAACTCGGTAGGTGTAAAATGCGTCTAATAGTGGCTTTAAAAAATATACCATATATCTAAATGCGACCAAACATACTTGAAATTATAAAATGTCCATTGCCTTTTACGCAAGCAAATAATAACTGGCAATAATTGCAGGTTGACATTTTCTCTCAAAGAAAAAAAAATAATGCCATAAATAATTACATACCTAGGTGAATACTAAAATAAAAGAAATACTTTATTATTTAGGCTCATTAACTACGCGTTTAATTTGTGGAACGACCTAGAAATGTTATTCGTTTTATATAGGACTAGCTTCTGCCCGCGCCTTCGCCTGGTTAAGGTTAGTTTCCTAAAGTTGAAATATTATCCCACGGGAACACATTACCGGGATAAAAGTAGCCATTTTTAATTAAATCTAATCAAAAGCCAAATAAAAAAATGTTTTGTCAATCTAACTTCAAAAATAACTAATTTCCATATAAACTTCCCCTATTTTCATTTTACCCCCTTAAGAGTCTTTTTTTTTTACAAATTTTTTGTGTCATATTTATTTATATCTAATCAACAACCTCAAAAAAAGACTCAAACTTCTGGCTTTAAAAATGACGATACTTCCTTACAACTTTGCATCCCCCTTTACAACCCTTTTTTAAAAAGTAGCCTATGTCCTTTATCAGGCACTATAGACTACCTGTGTACCAAATTTCATTTAAATCGGTTCAGTAGTTTTGGCGTGAAAGAGCGACAGACAGATAGACAGACAGAGTTACTTTCGCATTTATAATATTATATCGCCATTTATACTCAACATACATGATTGTAAAGAAAATATTACTTCAAAAACGTTATTTTTATTAAATACATCAACCTAAGTCCTTCGTCAGAACTTCAGCGGAAGTGTGGTCTGGTCACGTCAAACATTATCGAAGCCGCTAACCTAAACATTCAGAACCTTTTATGGCAACGAAACGATGCCAACAAACAGCCATATTGTTAAAGCAAATCGGTGTTTTACAACTTCAGTTCTCTCCGCGGTCCCTTATAAGACTTTGTCAATTTTACTTTTACACCTGCATTTATTATTGACAATCTATTTTCAACTTTAAAATAAACAGCAATAAGGTGTTGAATAAGTTTAAAGTTGAATATTTTGTCTTGAGTAAAATGTTTTCTAAATTAAATGTCATTTTGAATGACAGTTGCTATAGTGACATCTATTGGTAAGATTATAAATTAACTGCGGTCAAATTAAATGATGTCGATATAACAATGGGTAATTTTCTGATGTAAAAGCGAAAATTATAAGTAATATAATAGCTTATTATTATGTGATTATTTCAAAGCAGCTGTAGCTAGAAGTATTATTATTTATTGTAGACTGCTAAATTAAATGTTTCAAATGCACGCGTGACATGCCTTGATAAAATATTTCGTGGATCATAATTGCTTCTTTGACCCATTAACATATGAATACTACTGCGATAATGAGATCCTAGGAACGAGTTCTGGTCTAGAAAATCTGTTGCTAGAGATTTCTGCGGATTTCTTATCAATTATCGGAGATTTATCACATAAACTTCTCAGCAAGTCTCAAATATTACAACTAGAGCCAGTTCATCTTCTCGCCCCTTACGTGAAGCTAAGATTCTGTAGCTACGAGTGTGTTTATACTTCTGCCTTAGTGATTAAAGGCATCAGCTATAAAACAAAATCAATCTGAGGAATAATAGGTATATAATATTCATTAATTTTAGGAATCTAAAATTTCATCACCACATCTTGACTTATTGTACCACTGCTGATCCTGATATATGTTGACTATCATCATCTCAATTCATGTAAGACCCACCGCTGGGCTCGAGTTTACTCCACAATGGAAGGTAAATTTATCTACAATACCTCGCTCGTGTACGGATTGGTATAAACTTTTATTTCGATTTTTCCCTCTCTTTTATAAATGTATACATATTACATAGCTACCTTTTTTTTTTTGGTAGACTATGGATGCGTCTCGCCCCGCCAAATCGGTCCGGGGTGACGGAAAGGCGGCGCGTGACCCCATAGACCCACCGTAAAACTCCTCTCTCTTCGCCGTGCGAGCGGACCACCGGTACCCGATTTTTGTCTTCGGTGATATTACATAGGTACCTTAATCGCTTTTACGACTCCCACAGGCAAGACTTGAGGTGATGAATTGTATTCTTACTCCATCATCACACGGAAAAAATATTTATTTTACAAAATATACAAACACTGTCAAGACAGATATTGTTTTTAGTATACAAAACATAAAATTGAATACAATTTTTGTATTATCTATTATTTACGTACGCCAAGACACAAGGATACATAAATATGATACATAGCGCAAATAAGCAAGAACATAAATACACGCGGCAGTTTCTCTCCTGCCAATTAATGTACATTTCACAATGTCCCGTAGTAAAATAATAGTTAAACACTGTACCTGCAACTCTTCACAGATAAACAATAATTTAGACGCGTCGAAGTTTAAATAATGAAGGAACACATACCAACCTATCTCGACAGTAGGAAGCTGTCGCGGTTAGGGTGACCATACTTTAAATTTTACTAAGAATATTTTTTTATTAATCTCGGTAGGAAAAGGTCCACTGAAGGACGTTATCTCTTCCCTTACCCTGGGATAATACCATAATTGCCACTTTTGGTAGGCGATTTAGTGTTCGCAGTTGGCGCCATATATTTTTAGCTGTGTGGTAGCGGCTACGAATACTACCAAACCTTACTTTGCTCGTGGATGTCGTAAAAGACGACTAAGATCCTTATCCTGGGCTAACTCCATCTGATGCCGTTTGGTCATCAATTACACACCCAAGGAGGGTTGACGTCTGGCAGGCGGCCGATCATAAAACTATTGCCAATAATTTTTACAATATTTACTATGAAATAACAGTACATATTGTATCGACGCCAAGTAATTGGGATAAGAGTTGGGAGAATGATGATGATAAATGATAAGTTGGCGCCATAAATTTTCTAGGCGATCGCTACTGGCCACTTCAGGGGAGTGGTAGACTCTTGACCCTGGTAGACCCTCGAACAGTCTTGGTCATTGGCTACAGGTAATAAAGGACTGGAGACACTATATGCTGTTAGTCCGTCATAAATGACTTAATAATAACTAAAATGACGTGAAATTTCAAACAAAACAAAAATTACCTGCCTTTACCGTTTTTCAATGTGAATGCGCAGGTCTTCTTGGCGAGGACTTAGAAAATGAGGCTCTGAAATACTTAAATATTGGTTTATTCTTGCTTTTACAATAGATTTGCAAAATATAATGTTAACAAGTCGGTAGCTCATTACGCACTCAATTTATGAGTCTGTATCGAAGACTCAAGAATTTACACGCGCGCAGACAACACATTGCTGAACTTATTTGAGCAGGCGTTGGTCCTAAACACAGTGTAAAAACATACACCCTGCACTAAGAAATTAATCCTTGTATTACGGAGGCCTTTACATACACCCAGACACAGAGGAACTGTTTGTGGATCGTGCGAGGTATTGCCTTGCGTAGGAATCGAATCCACAGCCAGCACTAGCACGGGAGGTCTTAACCACTGCGCAATCTGTGCAGTCAATATCTTTTATATCATAAACACTCTTATTCTATCACCACAAGCCATTTTAAGTGATATACCATTTTATCCTTAGATTATCACAATCGTTGTCTTCCTACACTCTCTCGCTCACCTGGCCGAACCAATAATTTCGCTCACACCATTATTTCATGTGCCGTTTCGCTTGTCATTAAGCGTACTTCCGTAAACAAAGGTGTCTATTGTTTGACGCTAGTCGTTTCTTGCTAGCTAAACTTACACAACCATTAAATAATTTAAATAAGAAATTTGAATAATATTCAATTATACCCTTCAGATTACTAAATCATTATTATCTCAACTCATATATTTTCCACTGTTGGGCTCGAGCCTCCTCCAAAATAGAAGTGAAGTTGACCTACTATACCACGCTGGTCTGACGTATAAGGTTTTCTTTCGAGTTTTCCTTCTCTTGCATAGATGTTATATGCGTTTTATATCCCTTAGTCGTCTTTTACGATCACTTAAGGGCTTACCCTTCTTTCTTTTTCTATCTTAATAGGGGGTAGAGAATTGTATTCTTAGTGCGTCACTACACGGAAAAATTACTAAATAATAAATTATATTTATAATTAACCGTCCATCATTGGTTTTTTAACCTTAAATTGTTAAAGATATATTCACACTAGGTATTTATAAAATCCGATTACGAAATGAAAAATGATGTCGCAAGCGGGATGCGAACCCGCGCCTATTGGGATTCCGGCCCAATCGTGCTGCCACTACACCACCGCGACTAATTGTAGGACATGCAAATTTCACTTCGTATTATATTTACGTCTTAAGGTGACGGTATGCTATCTACCCGACAATGTTTACACATTGTTATAGGCTTAATACTTCAATCTTAATACTTCAAAGGCACGGGTTCGAATCCCGCTTGCGACATCATTTTTCATTTCGTAATCGGATTTTATAAATAATTAAGCATATTAAATGCTAAATTTCAGTAATTTTTCACACTAGGTAATTCTTCCATTCATCCATCAGCCTGTAGAGATACTTTGAATATATTCTCCTCAACATTATAGACATCTCATCATCATTCTCCTGCTCTTATCTCAATTACTTGGGGTCAACGCAATATGTAGATATTCATCTTCGTATCATACTCATCGTACGTATTGTAAAAATTTGTGTCAATAGTTTTATGACCGACCGCCTGCCTGACGTTAACCTTCCTTAGAAATGTAATTATTGACCAAACGGCATCAGGTGGAGTTGGTCAAGGTCAATGTACAGCTCTTAGTCGTCTTTTGCGACATCCAGGAGCAAAGTAAGAGTTGGTAGTCTCCCTAACCGCCACCGCATATCAAATTTATTATACTCGTAGAGATGTCTACGAACATAGTAAAATACTACAAACGTGTTTGTTTATTTGTTCTTAGATATACAAAAAATATAGAACAGATTTCAATGAAATTGTACCTACATATTTATAATAATTGAAGTTATAAATTCTTAGATTATTTTTACTTTTAATTTTAATATTTTATATTAACCCGGATATGCAGCATGCACTATCTATTATGTAGTACTAGCTTCTGCCAGTGGCTCCGCCTGCGGAAAAAGTAAATATTCCAAAGTTAAACTATTATCCCAAGCGAACACTTTATGGACGTAACGACGACGTAAGAGAGCGAGTAGGTATGAAAGAGAGTATTGGTGTAAAGATGCGAAAGGGAATGCTCCGATGGTTCGGACATGTGGAAAGAATGCCGAACGAACACCTGGTTAAGAAGATATACAATGCGAAAGTGGAAGGATGTAGGTACCGAGGAAGACCGAGACTAACCTACCTAGACCAGATCGGTCATGTACTGAAGGAAGGTGGAGTCAAGAGTCTCCGAAACCGGCGAGCGTGTATGAAGAGAATTATGAATGTTGAGGAAGCGAGTGAAGTATGCAGAGATAGAGTTCTCTGGCACTCTGTTCTCTCTGCCTATCCTGCAAGGGATATGGCGTGATGATATGTATATATGTAACACTTTATGGAGATAAAAATAATATATCCTATATATTAATCCAGGAAATGTTTTATGTATGTGCCAATATTTATCTGAATCTTTTCATTCCTTTACGCGCGAATTAATAATAAACATTGAAACCTACAAACATATTCACGAACTTTCACATTTATAATATTAATTAGTAGAAGTAGGATTGAATTAATGTAGAAATTTGACTACAAAAATCTGGCATTATGAATTTACCGTTTGTAACTCAAAACAAGGGACAGAATTGCTTGAAAGTGCTTAATGCAGTATTTAGGTTCTTGTATCAAAGATCATAACTGACTTTCATAGTCTAGGAAGCTGAGCAAAATGGAACGGCATATACCATTACCATTGCAGTATCGTTTATTGTTCAATTCTCTTAAAATTTAGATAAGGACTATTGTTTCTGGTTCGAGCTCCATTCGAAAATCACTAACCTAATACTTATCTCAAGCAATTCCCGCAATGCAGTTGATCATATATAAAATTGCTATTTCTATATTCTTATTGCTATAACAGTTACAGTAACTCTAATTTCTTAGCCATAGAGAAATCTGTTCTAATATATCCTTACTAATATTATAAATGCGAAAGTAACTCTGTCTGTCTGTCTGTCTGTCGCTCTTTCACGCCAAAATTACTGAACTGATCTAAATGAAATTTGGTACACAGATAGTCTGTCTCAGATAGCCTGTTAAAAGACATAGGCTCCTTTTTAATGCCAAAAAATAGGGTTCTAAAGGGGGATGAAAAGTTGTAAGGGACTCGTCATTTTTAAAGCCAGAAGCTTGAAACTTATTTTTGGGCTATTAATTAGATATAAATAAATTTTACATTAAAATTTTGTAAAACATTTACCCTTGGGTAAAATAAAAATAGAGGATGAAAAACTTTAGGAAAGTAACCTTTTACGCGGGCGAAACCGCGAGCAAAAGCTAGTGTTTAATAATCTAATCGTGTGGTGTTGGAGTAAGAATACAATTCACCACCACCTATCTTACCCATGGGTGATCGTAAGAGACAAATAAGAGATATAAAACGTATATAACATATATGCAAGAAAAGGAAAATTTGAAATAAAACCCATATACCAACACGTCTGACCAGCGTGGTATAGTAGGTCAATTTCTCTCTCATTACCGACGAGGCTCGAACCCAACAGTGGGATATATATGAGCTGAGATGAAAATATGTTTAATAAAGTATCTATTTTCTATATTTTTCAAATAGCTATGGCTGGTTATAAAGCCATTGCCATAACTTTTGCATATTGCAACGTTGAAAACAGAATTTCCCAAGAAATCCCAAGTAATTAGAAGATTTTGACCGTAGTGAGTAGATTAAAACTGTAATAACGATTACTGTTGAACGCGAGACATCTTAATCCTCCCATAACGATGAATACTAAAAATATTTGAAACGTCAGCAAATTAAAATTAAATTTAATCGCTGTAAAAACCATATTTCATATGTGTAATAATCGCGTTAACATCAAAAATCATTATAAATTATTAAAATTAAGTTAACATCAGAAATATTTGTCTACGAGGTCTGAACATTCACTTGAAAATAATGTTGCCCAAATGCAAAACTAAGACTCGCTGCATGAGTCTCGCAGTGCTCTCTTAGACAGCATTTTACGAATCCTTTGACAAAGAAAGGGTTGTCAATATTTAAAATTCTAATACCAATATACGGGAAAAAATTAGATGTTATTTTAAACAATCCCATGATAGATAGGTGTGATTATAACCCCACCCCCGTTAAGTGGTATGTACTCGTACCTAATTATTGATAGTTGTACAGTTTGTTCTTTTTTTTTATTTCTACGTAGATTTTCATTTCTATCAAAACAAATGACTATGTGTTATCCTAATAGCAAGATTTGTAAGACTTGGGAGACGCACAAAAGTTTTGCATTTACGCAACCCTACATGAAACAAAGTACGAAAATAGTTTATCTCTAAAGTTATAAAATATCATGCATTTATATGTGTAAACGTGTATTTTGGATAGTAATAGATGGTGACCCGAAGTGGTCAATGATAGGTTACAGTAACCGTCAATCTTGTATGATTACGTGAAGTGAAGGCGTTGATTTACCACACCTTAAAGCTCACTTTCTCTTCACTAATATTTGATCAAATATTCGTTGCAGCTTGGCTCGTGTGGTCGTATCGAAGTTGATGTCAATTTAATAATTTTAAAATATATTCTGTTGATAAACCGTATTTTACTGGGGTTTTCAATTGAACTTATAATGATAATAGATTTTAAAAATCATGCACATTATATTATTTTTTGTGAAGTACGCATGGAGAGTTAGGAAGATGAATTAAAATAATGGCAATGTGTTTGAGTTTTGATAGGAACGTGATAAATTATACAACAAAAATAATAATAAAAAATGTAATACAACCTATAACTAAATCGCAGTGTCGCGTTTATCTCAATCTAACAAGATCCATGAAAGCTATAAAAAATACATCAAAATTTATACAGCCGTTTCGTATAAGAGGTTTCTCACCCAAACACGCGCACAGAAGAATTATAAGCATCAATTTTACATGAGAATTTGGTATATATGTCGAATTTTTTTTTAAATATCTTTGATAACATTTTATGTATCGTAAAGCAGAGAAAATGCCAATGTATATCCAGCCTATCAATGCCCATAGGCCTCTTCATGAATGTGGTTTTCGTCATAATCAACCAGGATAATAATCGCACTTGGTGTTGTAAGAATATCAAAATAGTACATGAATGTATGTCTGAGAACTCTTATAACTTTATTAGCACCCTCAGCTGGTTTTTCCAATTACAAGAAAATATGTTACACTTTATTTTCAACCCACAAGGAGACTCCAGGTTGATAACATTACATTGGTTGCAGGAAACCGTTGGATGCAGGTAGTACAGGACTTTTTCGAATGGCATTCTCATGGGGAGACCTTTGTCCAACAGTGGACGTTTACGGGCTGATGGATGGAAGGACACTCGTCAGACATTTAGCTATATATATCTATCATCATCATCTCAGCACAACTTTCATCCATAAGAGTGAAATGAACCTAAAAGTACCCCTCTGGTCAGACGTCTTGGTACTGGGGTTTATTTCGAGATTTCCTTTTCTTGATGTATGCATATCATTTTTTTTTTTGTGTTTACGTGATATTAATTTATTTATTTGAAAAAATTTTCCATAGATAATCAGTGCAGGCTCTCTTAACCTGTAATATGCTGAGATCATCATTAACCTGCCCTCATTCCACGCTAGAGACAACATGTTCTTACCTTCCATTCTAGACTCCCATCAGCTATCACAACTGGAGTCAAGGCTTTCATATTTATATCCGCCTTTATTTAATCTTTTCGTCTCTTTTTGGAGTCATCCGCAATTCTTGTACTAATAATATAGATATTTTCTGATGAGCAGTATATGTATTTAAATTATTTTATTTACAATTTAGCTTACAAATACATTTTTTTTGCAATAAATACATTTTCATGTGAAATTCAAGATAGTGGGTGGTGAATTGTATTCTTACTCCGTGACCATACAAAAATTTATGTCAATTTAATCCCACGTACAAAGAAGTTAAATTGCCTATTTCCGCGAATGTTAATATGTGTTAATTCCTGTTAATTTAGTTTACTTAACCTACTTTCAAGTTTTGGAAGCTGTATTCATATTTTAATTATCACTTGCTCATATTGGAAGGGAATCATTGTGACGAAATGTATGTCTGAGAACTCTTATAACATTATATTCAGTGGAGGGGAAGTGTGAATAAAATATTTCTCAAAGACATCTTCAGCCATCAATGCTGGCTGTCATTAATATTCGGATTTGACCTTATAAAAAACTTAAACTATAAATAAAAAAAATATTATTTACTTAATTATCTATTTTATCTTTATAATTGTTATTTAATTATATTTATAATTGTCTATTTTATCTTTATAATTGTTATTTAATTATATTTATAATTGTCTATTTTATCTTAAGTTTATCTTTAATATATTAGCATATCGGTACTCACTGCACTGAGAAATTCGTGCAAGAAACTTATCGTTTATAAAAACCCGATTACGAAGCGAGAAATGATGTCACAAGCGGGATTCGAACCCGCACCTATTGGGAGTCCGGCCCAATCGTGCTGCCACTTACTCCACCGTGAACTATTGTAGGACATTCAAATCTCGCTTCGTATCATATTTACGTCTTTAAGGTGACATGCGCTATCTACCCAAAAATGTTTACACATTGTAGGCTTAATACTTCAAACTTTGCAGTTAGAATTGTATTAAACGATGACACAACCTTGTTATTCAAATTACTGAAATTTACCATTTAATATGCTGAATTATTTATAAAAACCCGATTACGAAGCGAAAAATGATTGGGCCGGGCTCCCAATAGGCGCGGGTTCGAATCCCGCTTGTGACATCATTTTTTGCTTCGTAAGTTGCTTCGTTCGTCGTTTTTATAAATAATTCAGCATATTAAATACTAAACAGTAATTTAAACTTATCGTTTCTTTTTTTGTTTTTTTTTTGTATCCATTATCATTATCCTTTTGAAATACTTAGCAGTAGCTCTATGGAAAATATCTTTTGGTAAATCTGGTAAGAATAAAATTTGACCTTGATACAATTAAAATACTAAAAGGTAAAGTAAAAGTTGAAAAATGATTATAATCCTCTCCAACTACTTATGCTAACGAAAAATTTAAAGTTCTTTCACATAGTTTCCCTGATCAGCGACGGATTAACAATACAATATATCGTACTCCTTTACCTTCTTGTTGGAGTCAAAACAAGCATCTATAAGATTGACAATAATCGTCAATGCACCTGATAAACGTGGTGATTAGCGTTGGTACCTTTAGAGAGATCCTTTAGACACTGACTGTTCTGACCCTGCTATTAGGGTTCCGTACCCAAATGGTAAAAACGGGACCCTATTACTGAGACTTCGCTGTCCGTCCGTCCGTCCGTCTGTCACCAAGCTGTATCTCAAGATAATAGCAAGGTAATAGCTAGACAGTTGAAATTTTGACAGATGATGTATTTCTATTGACGCTATAACCACAAATAAAATAAATATTTAAGGGGGTCTCCCATACAATAAACTTGATTTTTTTACCGTTTTTTGCTCGATACTAATAACGGTGACAGGTAGACGCTTTAACTATTCACAGACCATTTTTTATATATATAATGGTTCGGAACCCTTCGCGTGCGAGTACAACTCGCACTTGGCGGATTTTTTATACACACACATATATATATATATATATATATATATATATATATATATATATATATATATATATATATATATATATATATATATATATATATATATATAATATATATATATATATTATATATGTATGTGTGTGTTTTTACTTTCATGTTTTATTATTGCGAATTATTTTTTTCTTGGAGTTTGTTGGAGTTGGAGTCAAGAGTCTCCGAAACCGGCGAGCGTGTTTGAAGAGAATTATGAATGTTGAGGAAGCGAGTGAAGTATGCAGAGATAGAGTTCTCTGGCACTCTGTCCTCTCTGCCTACCCTGCAAGGGATATGGCGTGATGATTAGTATGTATGTATGTATTTTTTTTATCCTTTATTTCACTATTTTATTATTTATTAGGTAAATAGTTAGGTGAATGGATGAATGAATGAACATGAATCCATATACCACGGCATCAACATATTAATATTATGTCAATACGCAATCAAAAACAATAAACAGACAAGACATTGTGCAGCTTGATTCGTCTAAACAATTTCAAGAGTACTTAAGACTGATACAACCTCGAAATAAACGCCACTCCTTATTAAAATAAATTCCCACAATGATATTATTTGCAATAAACTCTGGTATTTAAAGGTGTTTGTATATCAAAATGATTGAAGTTTTCACGCCCTATGACAGGCGGACAGGCTTACTCATTCGTTATGAAACATGTACATGCAAGCTCGTGGTACAACAATGATTCAATAGTTAGTTATGATTGCAATTAAATCGAGTTACAGCCTCGGGCGATTTTGGCCGATTATCTGTTTTTATCTACCGTTTTCATAGAATCGAATCGTTAATGAAATACGTCAGCTTCGTCATAATTATGAGAAGTAGATAATTATTTTATATTTGTTTATATTTTTTTTAAGGTATCGTAGAGTTTTTTTAGTTCTGTTTGTCCATTGAGACAGGCAAAGGGACCAAAGCTCATACAGCCCAGTCTTATTTAATGTTGTTAATGTATTATCATTTCTTCATATTTTGTAGCCTTAATAGTCATTGTCTGTCAGTAAGTCAAGTCGTTACCATTAATCGGTAGCTGATGACCTAATTAATTTATTATTTTTTTGGGAAGTTTGACAAAATATGAAAACACACATAAACTACTATTATACCATATTCACTATGCTTCAGCACTTTAACTGTATCATATTCCATAAAATATCAGCAAAATTATTCAATACAACACCACAAAACACTAAAGAAATGAATATAATATAAGAACGTGACATGACATTTCCACATTCGCGCCAAAACTCCTTCTTATCATAGAGTCGAAACACATTTAAAAAAGTTTTCATCCAATCGAATTGAATTTAAAAAAAAATATTAAATCGAATCAGTTTTTGATTTTCATAGAATAGTAGCAATAGCAGTATCAGTGACTAAAACTACATATTAAAGTTGCCTACACATATGCCATAATGATTAAGATATCAACCTGCATGTTCACCAGTTCTATTCTGTATACAGCACAAGAAACTTTTTTTTTTACGGTGGATTATGGATAGTCTCGCCCCGCCAAATCGGTTCAGGGTGACGGAAGAGGCGGCGCGTGACCCCATAGACCCACCATGCAAACTCATCTCTTCGCCGTGCGAGCGGGCCACCGGTACCCGATCTTTGTCTTCGGTGGCCCGCCCAGCGGTTTACCCTCGCGGGTTCCTCTCGTTGTTGTTTTGAACCTGGGTGTTATTTGTGTTCGTCAATTATCTGTTTGTAAAGTCCACCGCAATACAAAGATTATTACCAAGTCCAGAGTAGAGTATTTAGTCTTAAAATAAAATATTTTTATACAAGAAAATAAATGTAGACTAGAAAAGTCCTTAAACATAAATCGCGCTCGCCAAAATATCATTATAATTATCTAAGTAATAATTATAGGGTTTTATTTAGAGTTTTCCCGATCTTAATATCAAGTTATAAATAATAGGTATATAATTTCAAGATATTTTATATTTCAACTTATACCTCTTGGAAATAAATTCATACATCGCTTTAAACAATTAACACTACAAATAAGTAATTAAATTCAGCTTCAATATCATAATTAAGGATATCCTTAGATATTATTTTCATTTCATCATCATCTCATATAGATACCACTGCAGGGCTTAAGCCACCTCCAAAATGGAAAGCGCTTTATTTCAAGTTTACCTTCTCTTGCAGGATTTTTTTCTGCTTAAGTCTCATAGTTATATTTTTCGATTACCCACGGGGAAGGAACGGATGACCCTTATATACATACTCTGTCACCACAAGGAAAATTGTAATAAATATTAGTTTGTATTTTTTTTTAATACGGCACCCGGTTAAATTGGAATAATTCTTGTACTTTGTAAATACAATGCTCAGGAACACAGTTTACACTTAGACTCGTAACAATAATTTATGAATCGCACAAATTATTGTCCTGTGTGGGAATCGAATCCAAAACAAAGGCACAGTAAGTTGGTATCTTAACTAAGCCATCTGATCTGTCGATTTCTATAACAACATCTAATTAAATTCACTCAAACAATTTAAACTTTTAAACTTTAAATACTTAATTGAAATTTAAAAAGACTTATTCATACAATTAACGACTACATTTACTTGAATACAACGACCATTCGATGTAATTAGCTCGATAAATTTCAAAATTCAATACAAAATGTTATCATGTATTGGAATCTTACGACCTTATGCCCTCTTAATGGGCAATAACAGGTACATATACCGTAAATATGACCGAATAACCATCGATCGTAGATAGATAAAAGCATAAGGCTAGTATATACCTAGTGCTAAGGGGGTTAATAGACAACTAACCTATGACATTGATCGGATAAGGCGATAATTAAAAGCAACGCCCCTAAAACGATCGACGTAATAATTTCAACATCATAGTTGTAAAACATGTTCAATGTCTTCGCTTCATTGTTAGTTTTGCATAATACATATGATAATATATTGGTACATAATTAAAATCTATATATATAAGAAGAAACTGGTTCACTGATGCATCAATATCGAGCTCGTAACTACAAAAACTAGGAACGTAAATTCTAAGTTAATTCTAAGTCTGGTTAAGAAGATATACAATGCAAAAGTGGAAGGATGTAGGTACCAGGGGAGACCGAGACTCACCTACCTAGACCAGATTGGTCACGTACTGAAGGAAGGTGGAGTCAAGTCTCCGAAACCGGCAAGCGTGTATGAAGAGAATTATGAATGTTGAGAAAGCGAGTGAAGTATGCAAGGATAGAGTTCTCTGGTACTCTGTTCTCTCTGCCTACTGCAAGGGATATGGCGTGATGATATGTATGTATGTAAATTCTGATAGCGGTAGGACCACGCTGATAGTTTTCTGTCTACAGCCGCGGGCCGGTCCGTCCGGGGTAGTAACATGCTCTCGCAAAAAATCGACGTCTGAGTAATGGCAATGTGCTATTGCGCTTCGTTCGGTGAGCTAGAGAGCTGATGGCCCAACTTTCTGGGTGGGTTTGGGGTTTTATTGATAGGCAGCGGCCTAGCTGTACCATTTACACACACACACATGTACACATTTATTGCAAGGGTCCATAGGCGGCAGTGACACTTACCATCAGGTGTGCTGTTTGCTCGTTTGCCACCAAAAGCAATAAAAAAAAACGTAAAATATCAACAGTAATCTCATTTGGTAACGTAGACTTAGTAATGAAAAGATTTTACGAAATTGAACCTCAAAGGGGATGAAATGCAGTGGCAAAGTTTGCAAAGGTCATCTTTATCCTTCAAATAATGCATAATTACATACATACATACATATCATCACGCCATATTCCTTGCAGGGTAGGCAGAGAGAACAGAGTGCCAGAGAACTCTATCTTTGCATACTTCACTCGCTTCCTCAACATTCATAATTCTCTTCATACACGCTCGCCAGTTTCGGAGACTCTTGACTCCACCTTCCTTCAGTACATGACCGATCTGGTCTAGGTAGGTTAGTCTCGGTCTCCCTCGGTACCTACATCCTTCCACTTTCGCATTGTATATCTTCTTAATCAGACGTTCGTTCGGCATTCTTTCCACATGTCCGAACCATCGGAGCATGCCCTTAATAATGCATAATTATTCTTTAATAAAGTAAGTAGTAAGGTGACGTAGTAAGAATACAATTCACTATCCGCTATCTTACGCGTGGGTAATCGTAAGATATGATTAAAGGATAAAATATATCATCTATGAGCACTCAACACGTCTGATCAACGTGGTATAGTAAGTCAATTTTCATCTTAGTATGGAGGTGACTCGATCCCAGCAAAGGGGCTTATAATGATGATGATTCTTCAGTAAAATTAAATAAATTCGTGTTTTAGAATTTTTCAAATCGTCCTTTCATTCTAAACTCAATTTCCTATATATAGGAACTATTTTTTTTTCTTTTTTTTTTGGTGGACAATGGATGCGTCTCGCCCCGCCAAATCGGTGCGGGGTGACGGAAAGGCGGCGAGTGACCCCATAGACCCACCGTAAAACTCCTCTCTCTTCGCCGTGCGAGCGGACCACCGGTACCCGATCTTTGTCTTCGGTGGCCCGCCCGGCGGTTTACCCTCTCGTCGAGTTCCTCTCGTCGACGCCTCGAAGATTGTCGGGCCGGCGCCCTCACGTGGTGGCCTTACGTCGGGTGACCGGACAATTCCCCGGTCCGATCACCCCTATATACAGGGTGTCCCAAAATTCAACGATAAGCTGGCACCAGCAGGTGGACCTACATATGACTACTCGAGAACAGAAAAGAAAAAAATTCTACCTTGTTTTTTTTTTTCATTACGACAAAAAAACCAAAATCTTTAAAAATGGACATCCTTTATTATATTATTAAGTGCTATTGCTACAGTTTTACAAGTAATTCTGTGATTTTTTTTGTATTGGCAAGGTAAGTAGCACTACTATCGATCACAACCATTAAAAATTCCAGAATATCTATAGTTTTTACACAAAAATCAATCAAAACTATGTTTTTTTCATAAATTATGTAAGATTTTGACTTTCAGCTCACTTTCACTCATCATAGTGAAAAAAAAAAGTATGGACACTACTGTGGCAAATAGTATTAAAAATTGGCGCAACTAACTACAATTCTAAAATGTTATAACATTCAAGGCAAACTAGCCACAAAAATATACTTAGGTGTACTATTTCAAAATAACAACCATATTTCGAAAATTGTTAGTGTTGATAGTAATCACTTTTACTATGTAGCCAAAATGTTTTTGTAGCAAGTTCTCAGAATTTGAATGAGACATGTGCGTAGTCCGTAGATCCACAGTCTGAATTATTTTATGGCGAAGCTCGTCGAAGGTTGCAATCGGTTTTGTGCAGACTCTGTCCTTTAGACAACCCCAATAGAAAAAGTCCAGGGGATTTAGATCGGGTGAACGGGGTGGCCACAAGATAGGACCAAGTCGCCCGATCCAACGCCCTGGGTACTCTTGGTCTAAGTACTCTCGCACAGGACGGGCATAGTGAGCTGGGCAACCATCGTTTTGAAACCACATGGTTTGCAAATCACTTAAGGGCACATCTTCTAATAATCCTGGCAACTCATTTTGTAAGAAGTTTAAATAACTATTGCCATCTATGTTTCCTTGTAACTCAAAGGGCCCTATCACTTTGCCATTTATTATGCCAGTCCATAGGTTAACCTTAAATTGGTATTGGGATTGTCTTCTCTCACCAGGTGCAGATTTTCATTGTTCCAGCTATGAAGATTGTGAAGATTTAAATATCCATCTTTCTTGCAGGTTGTTTCATCACGACGACGTGACGTTTTAAAATTCTATGTGCAGTACTTTTTGGGATTCCCGTTGCTGCTTGTACAGCACGTGCAGAGGTAGTTGAATCGTTTTCTATTTCATTGAGAACTTCTTCATCGTGTTCCGATCTAGGTTTTCCAGCGTTTCGCCTGTCAGATGGTATACGACCCTCCGAAAAAGCTTGATACACGTTAATAAATACGCGATAATCCGGATACCTTTGAAGATTAGGGTACCTTGCTCGATATAATCTGCTAGCAGCGTTGGCATTGCATCGGCATTCTCCATAAATTAGGTGCATATTAGTGTATTCTAACGCTGTGTATGGTAGCGGCATGATGAATGCTAAACACTTGAAAATAAGGCAAAACTTCTTTAAAAAAAACAAAATCACAGTCTAAAATAATGCCAAGTCAGGTCAATTTCCAGGTCACTTAATTCAATCCAAAAGTCGTCAGTACCAGAGCCACTTTAATTAAAACAAAACGGTGTGCAGTAAACAAAGAAGTAGAGCATACTGACTTGCTGTGCTGCTGAGGACATTAATTACTTCTCCACCTGCATTAATGTTACTAAACAATTAGCATCTATCTATCTCCCTCTAACGTATAATCTCTCTATCTCTGTCTAACTTATTTTATGGACTTATGGACTACGCACATGTCTCATTAAAATTCTGAGAACTTGCTACAAAAACATTTTGGCTACATAGTAAAAGTGATTACTATCAACACTAACAATTTTCGAAATATGGTTGTTATTTTGAAATAGTACACCTAAGTATATTTTTGTGGCTAGTTTGTCTAGAATGTTATACCATTTTAGAATTGTAGTTAGATGCGCCAATTTTTAATACTATTTGCCACAGTAGTGTCCATACTTTTTTTTTTCACTATGATGAGTGAAAGTGAGCTGAAAGTCAAAATCTTACATAATTTATGAAAAAAACATAGTTTTGATTGATTTTTGTGTAAAAACTATAGATATTCTGGAATTTTTAATGGTTGTGATCGATAGTAGTGCTACTTACCTTGCCAATACAAAAAAAATCACAGAATTACTTGTAAAACTGTAGCAATAGCACTTAATAATATAATAAAGGATGTCCATTTTTAAAGATTTTGGTTTTTTTGTCGTAATGAAAAAAAAAATCAAGGTAGAATTTTTTTCTTTTCTGTTCTCGAGTAGTCATATGTAGGTCCACCTGCTGGTGCCAGCTTATCGTTGAATTTTGGGACACCCTGTATATAGGATCTAGGATCTCCGATATGTAAGAATCTCCTATATATAAGAGATTAAGTTTTCGTGTGGTAACAGAGTAAGAATAATATTTACCACCCACCTTGCCCATGGATAACGTAGAAGACGACCAAGGGATAGAATATAAAAGAAGTAAACCTCAATGTATAACCCTATGCCAACACGTGTGATATTGTAGGTCAATTTCCTTCCCACATGTAAAGGAAGAGTCCGAGCATAATAGTTGGACTTATACTTATGGGATGAGATGATGGGTTAAATAAAGATTTAATCAAATGCCTCATCTAATTATACAGATAGCGTAGCGGTAAAAATACCCTCCTATACCCTGTCAATGTCGTAGGTTAGATTCCTAGGGTACCGGTGGCCCGCTCGCACGGCGAAGGAGAGGTGCTTGCAGGGTGGGTCAATGGGGTTGCGCGCCGCCTCTTCCGTCACCCCGGACTGATTTGGCGGGGTGCGACGTCCATAGCCCACCGCAAAAAAAAAAAGGTTAGATTCATACGCAGAATAAAACTGTTATTCACAAATTATTGTTCCGAGTCTGGGTGTGGTGTGTGTCCGTAAATTATATGTTTGTAAAGTTCCCTGTAATATAAGGATTATTTACTTAGTACTAGATGTTGTCAAATCGACGCCTTTAACAATACAATTGCCAAACTGTTAATAGTATCTTTTGAGAATTTTAGTGTCAAACGAAAACATTTGTAAAGCACTTTTATATCATATTCACAAGATTCCAGCAAGGAACGAAGGAATCATATTACATTGTATAAAATGGCATTAAAATTATTTAATATAATAGGTTAAATAATAAGAAATTGAATATAATACAAGACCACATGATGCTTTTATATTCCCGCCAAAAGTGCTCTATATCGGTATTTGAAATTTAAATCAATTTTTTATTACACAGATTAAATTTAAAATATGATTGCTCGGGAAATACATGAAAATATACATAAACGACTATAATATCATATTCACTACATTTTAGTACTATTTTATCTGTACTCTGTGTTACATAAAATATCAGCAAAATTATTCTATAAAACACTAAAGAAATGAAGATAATTCAAGAGCTGTCGCGCTCTCTCTCTGACACATCCATTACGTCCATATTCCCGCCAAAACTCTCTTAACATATAGAGAACTACAAAAATGTAAAATTCTATATTTATTCACCTGTCATATTCATGTAGTATTTTTGCATCATCATGATCGATGATCTCACAGCGTGCATAATAACAAAGTTTTTTTTTTCAAGTATTAGATACCATTTATGGGTATCTCGGCGAATGTTACATCCGTCATTTATAATTGAAATTTTAATCTAGGTGTGCCCTTGGCATGTGCTTTGTCAGTACCTTTAATTAAACCTTGCGTCGACCTAGATATGTTTGTATGATAAATTGTATAGAAAACTCTCGAACCGTACATAATTAACATACAAAGAATTAAACAAGCTTTTTTTCTTTTATTTCACATCTGATTTAAATAATCTTTTAGTTACGAAATTTGTCCTTTGGTGTGGGACGCTATCTATATTGGTACTCTTGCGCCATCACATCTGCCGATCACGAAAGATTGTGTCAGCGTTGCCGCTTCTGAAGAGACCCTTAAGCGCCGAAAGTACAATAACTTTAATTATGTTTTCATACATACATATAATTAATAACATCAATTATATTTTGAAGCCGTTTAGAGTCCGAACGCTCATAATCTTTACAAGGAGATCGGAAAGCATATATTTCGCATAAAGGATTCAGCTTGCCATTCAACGTGAACCGTCAACCAATTGCCAGTGATACGTAGGAATTATCTGATTTCTGATAACCCCTTTTTTATGTACTACTAGCAAATCCAGCCCGTTGGTTTGTTTGTAAAAGGCAATATATCGCAGCGTCACCTGTGGGCAAGTTACATAAACGTTCTCCGTACAAAAAAAAATACATATATAAATACCAATTTTCATAATGATCGGTTAAATAGTTTCTGAGTTAGCGATGTCATACACAAACATCCTCTTTTATGTATATGTAGATTTCGTTAATATATTTATTTTAAAATAAAACTACTTTTACGGATTATATCGCGTTTGTATTCAATTTTTAATTGCCCTATGTTTCAAACACTATACAGTGATCATGGTCACGGGAGAACTGGTCATGGAAATGGTCCTCTCGTGACCATGAATGCTGTAAAGTATTCGAAACGTTTTGAAATTAAATTCCTAATACAAACTAGACATGTGTAAGTAATGCGAGTGATGTATGTATCACATGTAATATTACCCGACCGCGTACTGTCATATTACACATTACGCGACTAAACATAACATCACATTAAACATCACACGTCACATTAAACATGACGCGAACACCCGTGTACTGTTCTGTATTTCGGCAATGTTAGGTGTCTGGCAATTCAATATTTATTTTGAGCTTTATTTTCAGAACGTTAAGGCTTATATTTCTTGACTTGACATCCCGCCGTATATATAGAGCGCTATCGCATTACGCATCACACATGACATGAAATGGCATGTGTGATGTTTGAAGTGACGGTTAAATGTAATATTACTCGGCACGAAATGTAATGCCATATCACATCACTTCGCGAAGTACTGTTTTGCGCATGTCTAATACAAACGCGATAGAATCCGTAAAAATAGTTTTATTTTAAATGTGTAATACTCACGTAAACATTAGAAACTATTATATATTTATTTTATTATCGTACTATTTCTTTACTTAACTTAGGTAAGTTAAAATTTATTGGATATAAAAAAAATATTCATTAAATTATTTGTTACAAAAAAGTAATAAGAATGAAAATAATAAAATGGTACCAAAGCCATAGTAATCCCATGCATCTTTATCAATATTGAATTATCACCGGGTTAAAATTAGAATAAATGTTTTAAACATAAGATCTACTAAGCCTATATGTGTGAATCGTTGAAAGATAAAGGAATAGTAAAATAAGAAAGGTGACTAAAAACAATTTTTAAAATTTGAAATAAAAATACTTTTACGGATTCTATCGCGTTTGTATTTGATTTTTAATGTTTTCGACGCACGTTTCGAACACGTACTTTACAGTGATTATGGTCACGGGAGGACAGGTACGTTATTAGTTGTAATAACGATGGCTTTTGGACGTAAGACACCTTAGCCCTCTCGTGACCATTAGACATTTAGACTCCAGTGTTCGAAACGTCAGGAAAATTCAAAATCAAATACAAACGCAATAGAATCCGTAAAAGTAGTTTTATTTCAAATGTGTAATACTTGCGTAAACTACAGGAACCATTAAAGTATTAAAATAATTTATATTTTAAGAAAGATATGATTGAAAAATATTAATGAGACGATTACAAGAAGAGCATGTTAAAATGTTTCAAACCGAATAGCTGAAAATTCTATCAGAAAACCAGAACAAGAAATATTCATACAAATTTATTATAACGAATGATATTAGATATATTTTCTGTGTGATGACGGAGTAAGAATACAATTCGCCACCCCCCTATCTTAATCGTGGGTGATCGTAAAAGATGACTAAGGGACATAAAACGCATAAAATATCTATGCAAGTGAAAGAAAACTCGAAACAAAACCCTATACAAACACGTTTGACCAGTGTGGTATAGTAGGTCAATTTCCCTCCCATTATGGAGGAGGCTCAGGTCATTGAGAGATCTTTTAATACATATATAGGTTATACGTGCGAGAATATCCGAGCGGGCCTCTATTGTAAATAGTTGCAAGCGACCATTTAACCACCTAGGTAGTCCAACAAAATCTTTAAAAAAAAGTAGCAGCTCAAACCACACACCTTCATCTTCAAGAGAAGGAAACAAAAAAAAAAAGTAACCAAAGAAAACAATTAACCAACCTCCTTACCTAGAACGTCATTATACTAGCTCATAAATTTTCACGGAGGCAAATCGTTCTCATTTTACACCGAATAAGTTACTGGGAAGAGTTGCGCGGGCGCACATAGCAATTACGCTTGGTAATAACGCCCCGAGCATGGCAGTTGAAGCACAATATTTCATTGTAACGCTTCGGCCTGTGGTTATTCCTATTTATTTTTATTTTAGAAAAAAAAATAGAAGAGCAGGTTGATCTGTACACCGTTTACTATAAGCTTACCAGTTGAACTTGAATAAAGAGCATTTTTGGTGCGCAACCTATTCTGGGCACCTTTCACTTTCTGACGTGAGATAACACTTCACTGAACAGTTTTAATAAATGTAAATAATAATCGTACTTAAGGAGTAAACTCCAGTCGTGCGTCGGGGCTGACGCACACACTTTTTTTTTTATATTTCAAGTGATATTTTTTTTTCTCAAGCTCCACACTACCGAGCCATATGGTAAACTCATGTATATTACCTCTTCATGTATTACGCAGACCACCGCTGCGTTGACTTCGGTGGCGATTGGTTGTTTACGTCCTCGGTCCCACATGTAATAGAAAGACATACCAACCACCATACCAATTAGACCAATACGGGTATCATACATAACTAAATCATGACTCGTATTATCGTCTTTAAGAGAGACATATTGTTACCTATCTGCACTCTAAAGGAATGTATTTATCACTTAAATTATAATTCAATTAAATAAATTAAACTTATAATAATTCTAGAAAACGTTTGTTTTTTGTTTTGTTCGTCCGTTCGAATAGGTAAAGGGATCAAAGACCATACAGCCAAGCCATATTTATTTATTTTTTTCATATATTACTTAATACTTCTTCATATTCTGTATTCTTAATAGTCATTGTCCGTCAGTAAGTCAAGTCGTTACCATTAATCAGGCGCTGATAACCAAATCTATGGTTTTTTTTTTGGGAATTTTGGCAAAATATGAAAATACACGTAAACCACTATTGTACCATATACACTACACTTCAGCACTTTAACTATACTATATTCAATAAAATGCCAGCAAAATTATTCAATATAATACTACAAAACACAAAAGAAATGAATATAATACAAGAACATGACATAACATTTCCATATTCGCGCCAAAACTTTGATTTTTTTTGCGGTGGACTATGGATGCGTCTCGCCCCGCCAAATCGGTCCGAGGTAACGGAGGCGACAGCGCATGACCCCATAGACCCACCATACAAACTCCTCTTTTCGCCGTGCGAGCGGGCCACCACGTCTTCACGCGGTGGCCTCACGTCGGGTGACCGGACTATTCCCCGATCCGATCCCCCGAGGCGCCGGCGGCGGCCCAAGCGCAAGGAAATGTCCCGGGCTCGATCCGCCGCCTCCTTGTGCGAGATGACTGCCTCGCAGAAGACGGCGAGCGCGTCCCAGTTCCTGACGCTGTCGACCATCGCTTTCACGACCGCCGCTCCCAGCTCGTATAGATCTCGAGCAGAGTATGCTGCGCCGTGTCCTCGTCACTGCCGCACTGTTGGCAGGACGGAGTCAACTCCTTCCTTACGACCGTGTGCAGGTACATGCCGAAGCAACTGTGCCCCGTTAACACCTGCACCAGCCGGAAAGAGGCGCCAAAACTCTCCTAGAAAACGGTCAAAATTAAATTGCATAGAAAAGCATAATAAGTGACAACCTTATTTTACAACCTCCTTCAACATAAGCAAGGTGTACATCAACCTACATACAAATATACATTCAATTAACTTTTTAAGTTTAAATACGATTATCTAGAAATTTCAATCGATTTCACTTACTTGTTATCTTGTATATTTCTATCGAATGAATTACCATTACTTTAATACTTCAAGCTGTATTATTTTAATAAGAGATAACCGTAATTGGTTATTAACATTAATAAATGCGTTTCAAGTTTTCAACATTCACTAAGAAATATTATAAATAAATATAAGTCAAGTTATTCGTGGTTTCGAAATAAAATTTATTTTTAGTTTATATTTTTAGAGTTTACTAAAGCTAAGCTGGTGGTAGCGGCTACGAATACTACCAACCCTTACTTTGCTCGTGGGTGTCGTAAAAGACGACTAAGAGCCTTATAAAGACCTAGGCCAACTCCATCTGATGCCGTTTGGTCAACAATTACATTCCCAAGGAGGGTTGACGTCTGGCAGACGGCCGGTCATAAAACTATTGCCAATAGCTTTTACAATATGTACTATGGAAAAAGAGTACATATTGTATCGACCCCAAGTAATTGGGATAAGAGTAGGAGAATGATGATGATGATGATTTTTAGAGTTTACTCCTTAAGAATCGATTGTCATATAAGGCGCCCGGTATGAGAAAAATTTGAGTAGTAAAATCTAGTGATCGAATGACCTCGTTACGTTTTTGGTGCGCAACCTATTCTGCGCACCTTTCACGTTCTGACGTGAGATAATACTTCACTGAACAGTTTTAATAAATGTAAATAATAATAGTACTTAAGGAATAAACTCCAGTCGTGCATCGGTGACACACACACTTTTTTTTCTTTTCTCCACATAGGAATTGAAATTGGCATCGTCTCATTTGCCAGTGTCCAGTTCTTCTTCTTCTTCTTCTTATGTATTGGCAATCAGCTACATATACGAGCTATTGGCCAGTGTCAAGTTATAAATATTTTCACGTTTTTAGTCTTTCAAGTCAGTCGTTGTCTAAGTCAAATTGTCACCATTAACAGTGCAATGGCCACACTGTTAATGGTATCTTGTGGGAATTTTGATGGAAAACGAAAACGTTGTAAAGCACTTTTATATGATATTCAATACAGCCCAGTATTTCCGCACATCACATTACATAAAATGCCATCAAAATTATCTAATATAACACGTTAAAACACTAAGATATCGAATATAATACAAGAGCACCACATGACGTTTTCAAATGCACGCCAAAAGTCCCGTCCAGTTCTTATTTAATATAGTTACATGTAAACAAAGGTTTTGTCTGTTTTTTTTTTTAATTAATATGTAAAGGTAATTTTAGACTGAATGTTTAAAAGAAGTACCATCTACGTATAACCTATTTTATTTTGGATATTGGGAGGATATACAATGAATTTAAGTAGAAAATAAAAAGGGAAGAGTTGGAAGCAAAAAAGTGTTCTGTATATGAAATTCATGATAGACCTTTTTTATTGCTTATGGTGGCAAACGAGCAAGCAGCACACCTGATGGTAAGTGTCACTGCCGCCCATGGACCTTTGCAATACCAAGGATATAGCTAAGCCACTGCCTAGTAATACAAACCCCAAACTTACCCCAGTTGGGCTTCCGGCTCTCTAGCTCACCGAACGAAGCGCAATAGCACATTGCCATTACTCATACGTCAATCTTCTGCGAGAGTGTGGTACTACTCCGAACGGACCGGCCCGCGGCTGTAGACAGAAAACTGTCCACAGCGTGGTCCTACCACTTTTTACCTGTTCTTATCCCAACTATTTAGGGTCGACGCAATATGTACTTTCCCATCGTAAATATCGCTATAGTTATTGACAATAGTTTTATGACCCGCCGCCTGCCTCACGTTAACCCTCTTTGGGACTGTTATTATTGACTAGACGGTATGACATAGAGTTGGCCTGGGTTGATGTAAAACTCTTAGCCATCCTTATGTGACCCACGAGGAAATGTAAAATTTAGTAGTATTTATAGCCGCCATCACACAGCAATTGTATTCTATCTTGTTAGTATATTCAGTAACCTCCCTAATATGACAATATGACTTCTTTCCCTACAGATAAAAACTACATGAGGCACTGCAAGTGTTTTGACTACCCCTCAAGGGGTATTTCGTCGGGCAGGCAACTGACATCAAGTTCACGCTGCTCTGGTGGTCGCTCCAACGACGAAGTCAAGGTGTCATGGGTGGGTTAAGGGTGTGCGTGCTTACGCCCCTCTGTCGCCCCGGACGGAGTGGTGCGAGGAGTGCGCCGACCGTAGTCCACCCCAAAAAAAAAATGTTTTGACTAAATTTCACAAAGCGTCACTCGACTCTTTTCGGAAATTTTGTTAAGAACACACTACATTATTGCCACCTACACCCTCCATCTCTTAATATAATGTAAAAATAAAAGCTTGTATTGTATATTAAGAAACAAAGAGGACATCAAATATTCCACGCACAACCCGTTCGCCCAATTACAGACAAAATATTGATATGTCTACGATAAAAATATCCAGCGATTGTAACTCAGCTGTCTCGTGGACGCATCAGAAATTCAAATTTCAGGTCGCTCAGAAAACAAATTCGACATTTAAAAAAAAAAGTTGAAAATAAATATTCTGAACGATTTTAAATTCGCCTCCTATGAAATACAATTATTTCGTTGCGTAAGTTTCCGCACGTAACTTCGATCAGTCAGGCTTGGCAGGTGCGCGAAGGCCCGATCAAAATACTTATAAAAAACAAAATATCTTATCTCACAAGCGTGGTTTATCTAAATTTTAATTCAATTTTATTACGAATAAAGTCTAAAATAGATTATAGGTCTTGTGGTAGTTAATAAATTTGCCTTGTAATTATATATTTTATAGACGTACGCGCACCAGCTATTGCAGTAGCAGCTACCGTCAGCATTATATGTGTGAGGAATGACAAACTAGTATAATTTTGTATAACAAAATACACCTCACGACTTCGCCAGCATTAAATTTCATTTGTAACTTATTATTTAAATACTATTAATATATGGCAGCCTCGTTGGTTTAATGGCATAAGCATGGAATTTCTGAACGCGATCTACCAAATTCTATTTTTGAATCAAATGAGGCTTCTTAATCTTTTTAAAAAAGAAAAAAAGTACGAAAAGAAGAAGCCTCATTTTTGAATCAAATGAGGCTTCTTCTTCTAGTACTTTTTTTTCTTTTTTTTTTACAACTCTTCTTCTTCTTTTTATGTATTGGCAATCAGCTACTTATACGAGCCATTTTTGCCAGTGTCGAGTTATAATTATCTTCACGTTCTTAATCTCTTCAAGTTAGTCATTGTCTGTCAGTCAGTCGAATTGTCGCCATCAACACTGCTATGGTGAGACTGTTAATGGTATGTTGTAGGAATTTTGATGGAAAACGAAAACGTTGTAAAGCACTTTTATATGATATTCACTACATCCCAGCTGTTCTGTCACATCATATTACATAAAACACCATAAAAATTATCTAATATAACACGTTAAAACACTAAGATATCGAATATAATACAAGAGCACAACATGACGTTTTAGATTCCCGCCAAAAGTCCTTTTTTTTACAATTATTTTCTTACATGCCTTAGTGACGTCATACGGCGCACGCAAAAAGGAATGAGTGATAACATATTGTATTCTTATTCAATTATTATTGAATATTATTATGTTAAGTAAGTTTGCTCATGAATTTTTTACTGGTAACATGAAAGGTGAACTATGTCCGATAAATAATAATAGCCCATTGAAAACTATCCATGAACATCCAATATTGAAAATAAGGACACCATAAACGCCACGCTTATATAAGCAATCACAATTACTGTTAATTATCACGAGTACTGCTATCCATTCCTAGTGATACTTCAAACGATTTTTACGACTTCTAATCCAATTTAAACCTACATACAGGCTCTTAACATACATGATTAGCATAAAGAAGTCGTGTTTAGGAAGCGAATACACGACACTCGGCATGGAAGGAACAAGAATCAATTATATTTTCAACCCATCACCACAAGGGACCAACACTGGACTGTTGAATATACATATATAATAGCCATTAGCCATATGCACGTTCTCACCAAAACTTCATTGGCGAGAAACCACTTTATTCTTTTATGAAAGAAACATTAAGGTAAAAGACGTTATTACAACATTTGTTTTCTTCCTTTTAATTCAGCAACGCTAGATAGTTGCTAATAGGAGCCACTGACCAGTTTCAAGTGCTTTTTATTGTTCGAAGACGACTTTGCATTTAATTTTAAGTTTTTGGCTGTTATTAAATCAAAATCATCGCTTTTAGGAAAGTAATGTCACTTTACTGAAAATTTGCTCTGGAATACTACGTGAGAACACGTGTACCTACTATATTCAATAGAATTAAGCTATTTCTCTGCATTACCTTATATAATGCCATCGAACCATCAAAATTATTGAATGTAACAGGTTAAAATACTAAAACGTTAAAATAAATATAATTTATGTCACATGTCATTTTTACTTTCCCGCTATAATTCCGTACAAAGGTTATTCGACGATTTTTAAAAAAACATAAATGCCATGACAGAAATATTAGGTAAATGCGAATGTGATATGCAATTTGAAAATAGAAACTTCGTTTAAAAAAAACAAATATTCCTTTTTTTATTTTAAATTAGTAAGCATTTCCTCGTAAACGACTCTCAATCCATCTTCACTGACAACATTGTATTTACGACATGTCAACTTTACTAAAATTTATGTCCATTACGTATCGCCTGCAGATATAATGAAGACACAAACCTTCATAACAGATCTCATCAACGACATTTATCGGCATTATAAATTCAATGAACGTCAAACTATAAATGGCGATCCTACAGCTTAATCAATATAATGAGGTACATTATCAGCGGGCCGCTGAAGAATTAGTGATCAGTAGAAATTTCGTTTCATCTTTAACAACTAATGACCATAGCTGGCGCCTCTAAATAGGCAAACACTGTCTTGTATAATCAATTTAAACAGCGACAGTTTTTTTTTATTACCTTAATGACAGACAAGTATTAACTGGCTGTGGCGGCTACGAATACTACTAGAACTATTCATTTTTTGAAATCTAATAGTAAAAATGTGCTAATTAATTTTACTTGCACTATTAAATAAAAAACAGCTAGTCTTTGAACATAGTCTCCAAAACACAAATGGAACTATCTAACCAGGCCCCGTATATTTTAAACCCGGATATTATGATACCCTCTGGCTATTGAAATCCGTTAATCCATTCATTCTTCTATCCTACCTTTAAAAAAGCACGTAAAACGATCCTGTGCCGTCAGTAACTAACGGGTTGACTTTTGGCGGGAATCTAAAACGTCATGTAGTGCTCTTGTATTATATTCGATATCTTAGTATTTTAACGTGTTATATTAGATAATTTTGATGGCATTTTATGTAATGTGATGTGACAGAACTGCTGGGATGTAGTGAATATCATATAAAAGTTCTTTACAATGTTTTCGTTTTGTGTGGCCATAGTACTTTTGATGGCGACAATTCGACTTACTGACGGACAATAACTAACCTGAAGAGATTAAGAACGTGAAGATAAAAAAAAACTCGACACTGGCAACAATGACTCGTATAAGTAGCTGATTGCCAATACATAAAAAGAAGAGGAAGAACTAACAGTTCGCTAGATAAATTCCGTGTGTTCAGTTGTTGAGCAAAACATAATTAATACCTATGACTTGAATTAATTACCAGTACGTCTATCATAGATAATCGATAAGTAGTGCCTTATTGCTGCTCTTATCATAGCTGTACACGCCTGTAGGTACTTATTAACTGACTAGTCGATTTTGTTTTCTTATCTCCCGCTTTGCCTAGGAGGGAAGTGGAATCATTCTTTCCAACTCCTCTCTCTTTAACCTTTTCTATTTAAATTTGCTGTGAGGCCTAAGACAATTAAAATCATATCACGGAACTGACTGAGCATCAAAAACTCGGTGTCATTTATAAAGGCCATTGTGGAACCTGGCTTACAGGAGCTACAATGATGGGAATGTGTGGTGGAATTAATCAAAAAAGAAATCAATAAGTAATGGAGAAAGAATACTTTTACACAGAAAACTTTTGTTTGGAAAGTAACAAAAACAAAAAAAAGTTTATGTCAGAAACCACAAATTATCAACTCTATTAAAAGCAATATAATCATAAAGTAACATATACAATTATTAAAGTTGTTCAAAGGAACCTTGATCGCTGACTAAATAATTATATGCATATACTATTTTTAGAGAGTATATCGTGTGGTAACACTGGAGCTCTTACTAGACATGTACTATCTCTTATAAAAAAAATAGTAAAGAATTTCTTGCCGGTTTCTTGCCGGATCTTCACAATAGCGGTTACGTTCCAAACCAGTGGTAGTTTATTGGTTTAATTTAAAATGTAAAAATTAACGATATGTAAGTGCCCTCGCAGTCTTTATACATAATGTATAAACTTGAATTTAAAAAATTATGCGTGTGTACAAAGTACACATATCAGAAATGAAACTTTAGCAAACTATTTTTTAAATCTATTTTACAAACATCAACCTATAGCGTGTACTTTCTCTCTCTCTCTCTCTCTCTCTCTCTCTCTCTCTCTCTCTCTCTCTCTCTCTCTCTCTCTCTCTCTCTCTCTCTCTCTCTCTCTCTCTCTCTCTCTCTCTCTCGCTCTCTTATTATTAATTAAGGCGCTTTATTTACCGTGCATATTATAGCATTGATTAATAGTAAATGCTAAATAATATAAAAATTATGAGGCGTGCACTATTGAATTTTCCAAAATATTACCGATAACTAAAATCTCAAAGTAAATTTATTAAGAGTTTTACTACAACTCAATAGTATTAGACACTAGCGCTCTTTGACCCCACGCTAACGAATCTTGTAGTCCAAGATTACTTGATACTACATTACGTTACAAAATTATACGATTTACCAACGACAGAGATTGTAAATTAGCTGTAGTATTATTGTGAATGTGTCGTGTATCCCAATAGGTAGTATAGACTTTGTAAATGAATTACACTGGGATTAAAGACTAGTTCTTATCTATTTACTATCTCTCTTGCATCATCTTTAATAATATAAACTTCAACTCTATTTACTTATATAGGTTATATAGGTAGACCCACGGCTGTGTTTTTTTATTGCTTACTAGCTTCTGCCCTGCCTTCTGGCTTTCTTCTGCCTTCTGGCTTCGCCCGCATAAAAGGTTACTTTCCTAAAGTTTTTCATCCCCTATTTTTATTTTACCCCTTAAGGGTAATTTTTTACAACATGTTAATGTCATATTTATTTATATCTAATCAATAGCCTAACAATAAGTTTCAAGCTTCTGGCTTGAAATGTCGATACTTCCTTACAACTTTTCATCCCTCTTTACAACTCTTTTTTTGCATTAAAAAGTAGCCTATGTCCTTTACCAGGCTCTAGACTATCTGTGTACCAAATTTCATTTAGATCGGTTCAGTAGTTTTGGCGTGAAAGAGCGACATACAGACAGAGTTACTTTCGCATTTATAATATTAGTAAAGATAATGGCAAAGGAGCAAGCAGTACACCTAATTGCAAGTGTAATTGTGGACCTTTGCAATACCAAGCCCTCTAAATTCGCTTAAATTTCCAATAGAATTTGTTACAACTTGAATAGCTATCTTACTGACCAGTTGATATTTTGAATAAACATGCCCACAATCTCAAAATAAAACAATTAAGTTCATCCATTGGGGGACGTCCATTAATCACGTGATCTTTTTTTTAGCATTTTTTAACCCCCTCTCCCCCTTGGTGATACGTGGTGAGGTTTAAGACTATGAAGGTTTTAGGACTTCGTGATTTTTGTCAAACATCTCCCCCAGCTTTCAAACCTCACGTGATTAATGGACGTCCCCTTGTCAGTTTTAATCTGTGACTACGTGGGCTATAAAATAGTTAATATAAAATATCAGTGTCTTGCTTATTAACCAAAAGCCCAAAGAAAAGCTCTATTATAATTTTCTCCTGTCCAGTGAAGAATTATAATTCAAACTATTATAATAAAACGGTCGAGTTTGTTACTTTGTTTGTACGTACTAAATTCAGTAACTAATGGACTGTAAAAAATTCTATTGTATTAAATTGCTGGTTTATCGAAAAATCTCTTAAACAATAAACTATAGACTTAATAAGCTTATAGATGTAACGCTACGACAAATTGGAGCGAAACAATAGTTTCTAAATGTTAACAAATCGGATGAAATATAATAACAACGGCCAACGTTTTGTGCATTCACCGTTGTCATAACAACGGTTAAAATAAAAAAAAAATAAAAAAAATGTGCTCGTCGTAAGATATTTTTTTTTACACATATGTTACATCCATGCAAGCGAAACTAGTAACTTATAATATCAATGTTACTAGCTTTCAAAAAACCTTCTCTTATTTATAAAACCCGATTACGAAGCGAAAAATGATGTCACAAGCGGGATTCGAACCCGTGCTTATTGGGATGCCGGCCCAATCGTGGTGCCACTACACCACCGTGCACCATTGTAGGACATGCAAATCTCGCTTCGTATCATATTTACGTCTTTAAGGTGACTTGCGCCATCTACCCGACAATATTTACACATTGTTATAGGCTTAATACTTCAAACTTTGCAATTAGAATTGTATTAAACGATGACACAATCTTGTTAAGCGAAAAATTTATTAAATTATTTTTTAATTAACTTTTCGCTTCGTAATCGGGTTTTATAAATAATTAAGCATATTAAATGCTAAATTTCAGTAATTTGAACCTTCTCTTATGTTTTTTTGATAGTAAATTTCTTACGTTGATAGCAGCCATTTAAATCAATATACAGAGAGAAAATCAATTACAAAATCCAACTGTGTACGACACATAATAAGGTAAAACTTGCAAAGTTATTATCCCGCAAATTGGATGTCACCATAAAATATTTTATGATAGGTATAAACTATTCACAAGATTAATGTACAGGCTGAATCTTAATATGGTAATATTTTTCGAAAATGTAATAAAAATTTGCTAATAATCATCATCTCATCATCATTACCTCAGTTCATATACGTCCCACTGTTGGGCTCGAGCCTCCTCCATAATGGAAGGGAAATTGACCTACTATAACCACGCTGGTCAGACGTGTTGGTTTTGTTTCGAGTTTTCCATCTCTTGCATATATATTATATGCGTTTTATATCCCTTAGTCGTCTCTTACGATCACCCACGGGTAAGATAGGGGGTGGTGTATTGTATTCTTACTCCTTCACCACACAAAAGATACTAATAATATTTATTTCATATTTTTAATAATATTTTTTTAAGCTGTATGCCGTTACGGCTAAGAATACTACCAAAATTTACTTTGCTCGTGGATGTCGTAAGGGCTAATAGCTTTATATCTACCTGGGCCAATGCCGTTTAATACCTTTTGGTCAACAATTACACTCCCAAGGAGGATAGACGTCAGGCAGATGGCCAGAAATAAATCTATTTGCCAATAACTTTTACATTATGTACGAATACATTTTGCTTTGACCTAAAGTAATTGGGAAAATATAAAGAGAATGACGATGATAATAATGATTTCTTCTATACTTTTCTTTTTCAATGTAAAAAAGTTTCTTTTGTCCAACACTTTACTTAACTCTGTTGAGCAGCATTAACTAATCATCATAATCTCAAACTCATATACGTCTCAATACTGGGATCGAGCCTCCAACAAAATAGGAGAAAATTGACTAGCTACTTACTAACACCATGACGGTCCTTTAATCGTGTTTTGAGATATCCACGAATAATATAGTGAGTCATAAATTATATTATTCCATCGCCACAATGAAAGTATAAACTAAAAATAACTCAATCGTAATAACTATACCTGTTAAGATAAATTGCCGGGCAGGCCACCGTAGACAATCCATCGAAGTCAAAAATCAAGTACCGGTGGTCCGCTCGCACGGCGCAGAGAGAGGAGTTTTACGGTGGGTCCATGGGGTCACGCTCCACCTTGCCGTCACCCCGGACCGATTTAGCGGGGCGAAAAAAAAAACACCGTAGACAAAGCCCGGGTTTTTTTTATCTTGCTTGTGATGGCACATGAGCTTGCAGCACACCTGATGTTAAATGTCACTGCCGGCCATTGACCTTTGCAATACCAAGGGTATATATAGCTAGGCCGCTGCCTATTGATATAAACCCCAAACCCACGCAGTTGGGCTTCCGGCTCTGTCGCTCACCGAACGAAGCGTAATAGCAGATTACCATTACTCAGACGTTGATCTTCTGCGAGAGTGTGGTACTACTCCGGACGGACCGGCCCGCGGCTGTAGACAGAGAACTTTCAACAGCGTGGTCCTACCACTATTAAATATTCCGGTGGTCCGCTCGCCCGGCGATGAGAGGTACATATAGGGCGGGTCTATAGGGTCGCGCACCGCTTCTTCTGTCGCCCCGGATGGCTTTTGCGGGGTTGATCATTCCATAGCCCGACACCAAAAAAAAATCGTCATAACTATATTGCAAATATTTGAAGCGTAATGAATCCCTGTGGTGATGATGTAAGAATACAATTCGCCACCCCCTCTATTTTCCTCGTGGGTGATCGTAGAAGACGACTAACGGACTATAAAATGCATATAACATCTATGCAAGAGAACGAAAACTCGAAACAAAATTCTATACCAACACGTTTGACCAGTATAATATAATTGGTCAATTTCCCGCGCATTATAGAGGAGTTTCGAGCGCAACAATGGGACATATATGAACTGAGATGAAATGAACACTTAAATAATAGATATAGTAAGTATAAAAATAATATAATTATAATAAATATAATAGATATACTAGGATCGATCGCCTTCGTAACGACGACGTAAGAAAGCGAGTAGGTATGAAAGAGAGTATTGGTGTAAAGCTGCGAAAGGGAATGCTCCGATGGTTCGGACATGTGGAAAGAATGCCGAACGAACGTCTGGTTAAGAAGATATACAATGCGAAAGTGGAAGGATGTAGGTACCAGGGGAGACCGAGACTAACCTACGTAGACCAGATCGGTCATGTACTGAAGGAAGGTGGAGTCAAGAGTCTCCGAAACCGGCGAGCGTGTATAAAGAGAATTATCAATGTTGAGGAAGCGAGTGAAGTATGCAAGGATAGAGTTCTCTGGCACTCTGTTCTCTCTGCCTACCCTGCAAGGGACATGGCGTGATGGTATGTATGTATGTAGTAAAAAAATCACAAAAAAAATAATTCTATGTATATTAGACAAATACAAATAGCTTATAAGCTGTATAGATATTCACATGTAATTTCAGTTAGTGTCACCAACAAATACATTGGCTTCATCAACAATGTTTTATGTGACACGGAACTGAAGGCGTGACCTCGCGCCTTGCGGTCAAAGATCGCGTCTTTATGACTCTCGACCGTTGTCATGAAATATTATATTGTAAAACGCAACCAACGGGACAACTTTATATATATATATTGTACTTAGTTTGTAATAGTAGTTAGATTTTTAGTTAATTATGACTTTTAGAATTTTTAGAGTTATATAAAAAATAGTCATATAAATATAAGTAATTTGACTGCACAGAACACTACACCAGTTTTTTTTTTCTGTGGCGGGCTATGGAGTGGTCATGCCCCGCTAAATCCATCCGGGGCGACAGAAGAAGCGGCGCACGACCCCATAGACCCGCCCTAGAAGTACCTCTCCACGCCGTGCGGGCGGGCTACCGGAATCCGGTCTTTGCCTTCGGTGGCTCGCCCGGCGGTTTACCCTCGCGGGTATCCTCTCGAGTCGACGCCTCGGTAACTTTCGCCGTCTGGGCGTCGTCCTCACGCGGTGGCCAGGCGACCAGACTAATCCCCGGTCCAGTCACCCCGCTGCCTCGGCTAGGGGACCTTACGAACACAGGCATGTTCAATTCCTATGTAGAACAACACTTTGTGTGATCCACAAAGTGTTGTTCCGAGTCTAGATGTAATTTGTATGCGTTAATTATATGTTTGTAAAGTCCCCCGCAATACAAGGATTATTTCCTTAGTGCCACCATTCTGGTGTAAAATAAGAAATATCATAATAACTTTAACTAATTTAAAATAATATTATATAAAGAATCTTCGCATTATTGTCGTCTTTCTATTAGATTTTTAATTGTCCTGATATTTGGACACACTTTGCAACATTCATAATCACTATCAGAAGAGGACTCCTATATCCTCCCGTGACGATAAAAATCTGTATAAAAATAATTTTATATTCAATAGGGAACACTCGGGTTTACATCAGAAACTATTAACTTAAACTACTTTTCACATTAACTACATAATAAATAGTCCATCTAGACTAATGTACATTAAAAATAGTGATACAATTTTTTATGACAGCTGTAATCATTCCAGAGATTAACTTCTAGATAAATATGTCTTTATTTATAATATTATTTAAGATATTAACAGGGCACGCAACCATATGTACATGGATTAAGTAATAACTGACATTATATATGCCCGTTCATAGCCCGTTCCGCGTTATGACCTCTACGTTCTATGCGACCTCATATAATTGAGGGGTCAAGCTGTTATTTCATGATTCGCTCGATTAATTCTAACAAATCATACATCATTTTTATGATGGGCTAATATCTACTCAATTATCATTAATATAAATTAAATAAAAATAAATTAAATATGTTTCTCTATTTCTAAATAATGACGTTACCTGAACCTTCTAACCTAAACTTACCTAACCTAAAATTTCTAAAAACTCACCTTACTTAAATACTCATAAAAAAGTGCTGTGTGGTAGCGGCTGCGAGTACTACCAACCCTTACTTTGCTCGTGGATGTCGTAAAAGACGATGAAGAGCTTTATATCGACTCTGCCTGAAACCGTTTCGTCAACAATTACATTCCCACGTAAGGTTGATGTTAGGCATGGGGCCGGTCATAAAACTATTGCCAATAACTTTTACAATATGTACTATGAAAGAAGAGTAGGTATTGTATCGACCCAAGTAATTGGGATAAGAGTAGGAGAATGATGATGATGATGATGATGGTTTGTTTTTATTTTTATTCTATATTTACGCACAATTTCAAACAGCAACGATAGAACTATTTCTACGAATTTTGGCACGTTTGTTTTAGATTTTCACTTGTCCGATATTTAATAGACTTTCAGCGTTCATGATCATGGGATCTCAATCTTTCCGTGACCATCGATCAAATACATAAAATCTTTAAAAACAGTTCTAAAAAACTGAGTTACGTTACTTATTGTTAGTATACCTTCCCTAAATCCTCAGAAAAAAAAATTGTGCTTTAATTTTTTTTATATTTATTTTATGCTGATGTCCCATTTAAAACCACGACGATCAAACTGTTTTTACTGATTTTATAGAATTTGTTTATGATTTTACTTTCCTGCTGATCCGAACACTTCTTTAGCGTTTATGGTCATGGGACCTGAGTGCTCAAGTGACCATAAATCGAATACATAAAATCCGTAAAAACAGTTTATTTTGATATACGTAATACTCGCGTAAACATCAGAAATCATTACGAAACCATCACTGCTTACAATCCATTTCCTTTATCACAATTCATGCTTTTAAAAATTTCTCTTGATTACGAGCGAAAAATGGATGACACACATGGGATCAAACTCACACTTATTGGAATATCTATTGTTTAATGTGTAAACATTATTCGGTAGATGGCACACGTCTCCTATAAAGACGAAAATATAATAGGAGTCCAAAATTGAATGTCATAAGACAGTTCACACCATGATATTCCAATTCGTGTGGGTCCGAATCCCCCATATGAGATTAATTTTTCGCTCGTAATCAAGTTTTTGTTTTTCCGTGTGGTGACGGAGTAAGAATACAATTCACCACCCCCTATCTTACCTTTGGGTATCGTAAAAGACGACTACGGGATATAATATGCATATGGCATCTGTGCAAGAGAAGGAAAACTCGAAATAAAACGCTAAACCAACACGTCTGTCAATTTCCCTCCCATTGTGAAGGAGGCCCGAGCCCAACAGTGAGACGTATGTGGGCTGAGATGATGATGATGATGAATCAAGTTTTTTTAAATAATCTAGCATATTATATGCTAAATTTCAGTAATTTGTAAAAGGTATAAGCAAAAATATATAATATCACAACTCGTATAAAACATAGCCATGTTATTAATACTTCTACTAGTTATACCATAGATAACCATAAGCCATATCCATACCGGTAAGTGCTTATATTCATTAATAACTCCACAGCGTATAATTGCATTAAACTGTAATCTATAATTTATACTATATTTGGATGTGTATAATATACAGGTTCGTCTTACAGCGGTCACTGACATCTTTTTACGAAACTATTATTTATAATGTACATATATACCAGATTGGCCATGTACTGAAGGAAGGTGGAGTCAAGAGTCTCCGAAACCGGCGAGCGTGTATGAAGAGAATTATGAATGTTGAGGAAGCGAGTGAAGTATGCAAAGATAGAGTTCCCTGGCACTCTGTTCTCTCTGCCTACCTTGCAAGAGATATGGCGTGATGATATGTTTGTATGTATGTATGTACATATGTATTTATAATTATCATCATCTCAGCTTTTATAATTCCACTACTGGGCTCCAGCTTTCTCCACGATCCGAGGGAAATTGACCTGCTTTAAAACGCTGGTTAGGCGGTTTGGTATCGGATTATATTTTGATTTTCCATCTTTCGCATAAAGAGACGGATTATTGTATAGGTACATGTCATATAGAGTTTTACATCGACCTGATCCAACTCCATCTGATGCCATCTGATCAACATTAGCACTCGCAAGGAAGGTTGACGTCAGATAGGCGACCAATCATAAAACTATATACAATATCTTTAGCAATATACACAATGTAGAAAAGCAGTAATGCGTTTTTTTTTTCATTTATATGTTATTGTGTCAAATAAGCAAGTAGCACACTTGATGGTATGTGTTGCTGGCTATGAATCTTTGCAATACCAGAAGTATAGTTAGGCCGCTACTTACCAATAAAAACCCTCAAACCTACCCAGAAAATTAGGCTGTCGGTTTTCTCCCTCACCGAATGAAGTGCAACAGCACATTGCCATTACTACAGTTCATCTAATCTAAGAAGTGCATTTTGACGTTTCGCATTTTTTAATATACAACAACCTTGGTCAAACGTATACACATGATTGCAAACAATAAATCTGAAATTTTAAAGAACTATTAAGTTATTTACATAATTAACGTTGCGGGTGTGTTTCTTCTACCATAATCTAATGTTGAAACTCGTAAAACCAATTTAAAATAAAAATAACATGGTAAATAGTAATTGTTATTCACGATCTTATAATGTCACGTCATCACGTTCTATACAGTAGTGCTTGACAACTTCAAAATCACGAATATCCAAATAATCGGTAAAAATATTAGAATAATATAATTAATCGAATAGAGATTTTGACAGAGATATACATTTCGACAACTTTATTGATAAAGAAATAATTATTAATGTTCGCGACGATGATAATTCAAGTAATACTAGTGATTCTGAATAAATAGCTATTTTCAAATCCAGTTTTTGTTTTTACTTAACCCAATCCTAGTATATGATGAATAAATTTTACGCTGAAATAATTTAATTTGTTTAGTATTAATTTAGCATATAATTTATTCATCTTCTTTTTGAAAAAATAAAAATTAAACGATTATTAATTAAATAGAATCAATATCGATTTCTCACCAAAATCGGATATTTTCGATAAGGATTATTTGGTTCACATACCTAGACAACTTACTCTGACAACTGCCAAAATGCACTTCTTAGATTAGATAGACTATAAATACCTTTATTTTCTGCAAGAATGTGGTAAACCTCCGAACAGACCGACCCGCGGTTGTAGACAGAAAACTATCAACAATGCAGCCCAACTTCAATTGATTATAATTAAAAATAATTGGGACAAGAGAAGAATAATGATTACGACGTAGAGGTTCGAGTCCAGCATTTGAGCAAACATGAGCTAAGATGAAATAATGATAACCATACTTCGATAAATGTAGAACACATTTGATCTATTACATAGTTGACTTAATTTAGTGAGGCATAGATATTTGACCACAAAATAGTTTAAATAATTATTCTTCACCGGAAAACGATCTGATGTTGAACGATAACATATTTTATTTCTAGTTTAACGTGACTTTCATACATTAAATATGTGTAAGTTTATAGCTATATGGACGCCATCTAGCTTTGAATGTAAGCAGTGGTATAATCAATTAACATTTTTTAACGTTACGCTTGTGTCAACAATTATTAAAATTGTTTGAAGAAATACTCGTTTTGGTAATTTAATATTGTTTTAAAAATAACTAGCTGTACCCCGCTAAGTTCAAATTGATAAATAAACATAAGCAATAGAATTAATATATTGATTTTAAACAAATGACAATCGAAAAGAATAAATTTAATTACAATAAAAAATCATTATTTCTAAGTGAAAAAAATATAGGTTCCGAATAAGTAATCACCAACATAACTTTCCGGGTGGTGACGTAGTAAGAATAGTATTCACCACCCCATATCTTACCCGTGGGTGATCGTACGAGACGACTAAGGGATATAAAACGCATGTAACATCTATGCGAGAGAAGGAAAACTCGACACAAAACCCTTTACCAATTCGTCTGACCAGCGCGGTATAGTAGGTTAATTTCCCTCCCAATACGGAGGAGGCCCAAACCCAACGGTGGGACGTTTATGGGCTGTGATGATGATGAACATATCGTATACCTTGGCTTCTCCAAAACTCGCAACTACCAACATATAATGTTCTCCGAAATACCTACACTGCATCTTTTGGTATAAGTATTATTCCGATCGGTTCAGCAGTTTTCGCAGTATAATTGAACAAATAAAACGACTCTCCATTTATTAGTATTGATTTAACACTTACTATCAAGTGTGCTACTTGCTCATTTGCCACCATAAGCAATAAAAAAAGAAATAAAATGAAAAGACTTTCTGTTGATCTTTCTGAAAAAAATATCAAATATCAATCAACAACTTCTTTCTAGATACGCATCAATCTAGTTTATTTTTTATTTGTATATTAACACACATCTTTAAAAATGTATGGCGCTATAATTTCTAAACGAATAAAAAAACATAAAAATAAATTTTATTCAGACTTAGAATTTCAATACATGATCACCATCGACAATCGCCTGATTATAACCACAGGACCAACGAGATAATGTTAATTAACTTTAAACTATGATAGCACACGATTTTCTGTCTAAATATCTCATAAAATAGTTACGTACAATCAAAAAGTACTTCTTGGACCACCGGTTATACGGCAGCTGCCTTCAATAATTGAAACTGATATAATCTTATCCTGCTTATTAATTATGTATGAATTCGTAGAGAAATAGATGATGATTACAAAATTAGTAGCACTGATAGCCATTCCAGTTTAAAGAGGACAGATGACATTGATTACGAATTGAATTCAACTATTCATTCCAATTACCGTAATTTGAACCGTATTTGGTAAAATACTTCAAATGTTTCCAATTCATTTAAGGTAGCCAACACTATTTATAGCGAATGAATATTAAGATTTTTGCCGGGAAAGTGAAACTATCATATGTTGGTCTTAAATTATATTCAACAGATAATAATATAATGTTGTTGACATTTTATATAATACTAGCAGACCGGCCACGCGTTGCTGTGGCTAACTTAACCTCAGAAACACGTGGTGGTTATGCTAATAAATTGTAGCTTATATGAAACGATTATACGTTTAACATAGCGCCATCTATTAAATACTTACTGAATCCAGTCAACAGATTCCGCCATCTTTTAAAATCCTTTTGATATAACATATGATTTCGACTGTCAAATATTAGACATAATTTGCAATAAAATAATATTACTATAAATTGAGATTTAAGCTATCCTAGCTTTTAAGTTGGGTCAAACTACACATGCTGTGCAAATTTGGTTAAAATCGGTTAAGTACTTTATGAGTCCATCGCGGACAAACAACGTGAATGTTATATATATTAAGATAATGCAGAGAATGTACTAAAATGTGGTGAATATAACTAGTGATTTAACTGTTTTCATTTTCTGCCAAAGTTAACAGAAGAACCCTAAGGTTTGTAAACAGCGTTTAGTTAAAGATAATGACTTTACTTATTATTGTATTCGATTGAAGAACTTTATATTCATGTTCATGGATAAAAATAGTCTGTGGATAAAAATGATTTTAAAAAGTAACCAATGTTATCAGCGCTTTTTTTTATTTATTGGATATAGGTATTTTTTAAATGGTTTTCCTTTTTTCCAAAAAAAAACAACGTTGTATATTGTACACTAAGGAATAAATTCTGTCGCGGGAAGCCTCAGAAACCTGTAATTAACAAACACAAATTACAACCAGAGTGAAAACAATTATTTGTAGATCGTTTAAATAAACGTAAATGTATGTATACTAGACATGTGTAAGTAATGCGAGTGATGCATCACACGTAATATTACCCGACCGCGTACTGTCATATTACACATTACGCGACTAAACATCACATCACATTAAACATCACACATGATATTAAACATGACGCGAACACCCGTGTACTGTTCTGCATTTCTGCAATGTTCGGTAATTTGGTAATGGTTATCTATGTCTCAAACGCGCCGTGTGTCTTTTCGGGAGAGTGAGAGGGATAGAACGACTGGACCGCGCTGCGCTTGCGGTCGATAAATATTTATTTTGAGCTTTATTTTCAGATCATTAAGGCTTATATTGAATGAAATGTCATGTGTGATGTTTGAAGTGATGGTAAAATGTAATATTACTCGGCACGAAATGTAATGCCATATAACATCACTTCGCAAAGTACTGTTTCGCGCATTATCGGCGCTCTAGTGATGGCCTTCATATGCCTTCAAAATATCCTCGTTACATAAATAGCGATAAATTCTCGACGAACCCGTTCACCCTATCATGCTCGCCAGAAAAAAATATACACAGCCCGCGAGGCTCTGACAAGTAAATATCCACAGTATATCCACGCCTTGACCGTCGTGATCGAAAATAGTGTCGCGTGTGCGTAAAATCCTGAACGTGAAATAAAAGTTACATTGCCAGCCCCCCTAAGATGAGGTTCGTACCCCGTAGTTGCCTTCGCAATAAAATTTTTAACTTTATCGGGTTGAAAGCCCCCAGCGCTATAAAAAAAACCTAAACGGTCAGACCGATTTTGATCAAATTTTTCAAGTATTGGTGTAAAGATGCGAAAGGGAATGCTCCGATGGTTCGGACATTTGGAAAGAATGCCGAACGAACGTCTGGTTAAGAAGATATACAATGCGAAAGTGAAAGGATGTAGGTACCGGGGGAGACCGAAACTAACCTACCTAGACCAGATCGGTCATGTACTGAAGGAAGGTGGAGTCAAGAGTCTCCGAAACCGGCGAGCGTGAGCGCGTATGAATGTTGAGGAAGCGAGTGAAGTATGCAAGGATAGAGTTCTCTGGCACTCTGTTCTCTCTGCCTACCCTGCAAGGGACAAGGGGCGTGATGATATGTATGATCAAATTTTTTGCACGTTCAGGTGGTTTCCAGAATGGTCAAACATTAAGGTTTTGGATAAGTTTTAGTAGTAATAAGGCTGTTATATGGATAGAATATCCATACATCCCAATAAGCCTCGTTATAAGATAAGATAAGATGAAAAGAATACGAATCGACGATGGAAATTCCTGTCGTATATTTCCCGGGAAAGAGTTTCTGATATGTTTCCTAACAAAGAGTCTAATCTTCTGGTGATTCTTCAGCCGGTTTAACGACTTCCATAGGATAAGTAAGTCCTAATGAGATATTTTATTCTTTAAACATAATGGTATCGGCAAGTGTATGGGTAAAGTATACAAGTACCCTATGCTTCACGAACATTCACAAAGTGAGTCAATTTTATCAACTTTTGTATTCATCGTCATAACTCATAACCTTACACTGTTAGGACCCAGTCTCTTCCGCAATAGAAGATAAAATTAACCTAATATACCCGGCTGGTGAGACGAATAGCAGTAATGGTAAATGATTTTCCGCTGCAATATATAGAATGTTGTAGTATTTTTAATTTTATAATCAAAACCTTTATCTCAGCTTATATATGTTCCACTGCTACGCTCTAGGCTCCTCCGTAATGGGAGAGAAATTTACCTAATATACCACGCTGGTCAGCCATGTTGGTATAGGGTTTTGTTTCAAGTTTTCCATCTCTTGCATAGATGTTATATGCATTTTATATCCCTTAGTCATCTCTTACGATAACACACGGGTAAGATAGAGGATGGTGAATTGTATTCTTACTCCATCAGCACACGTCTAAAAAAAAAAAAATAAACCTATCATAAATAAAATATAAACCTACCAATTGTATATTATACCCTATACCACAGTCGTTTATGCAAGTTTACCTTGGAATGAAGAGGTAGCCATTCATATTACATGTCACGAAACTGCTTGTTCAAATTCATTAGTATTTTAGACGTTGCTACTGCAATCGATGATTGTTAGATAGTTGTGCATTAATTACGAATACCGCTTTGGTACGTTGCTTATTTCTTCACAGATATTTATACTTGATCATATCTTCTTTACATATACAGAGAGACTGCTTAATTGATTCAACAACGCCGAAGAAAACTACTACAATTAGAAGCAATTAATTTTGGTAGTAAGTCTTTAAGAGACTCATTGAGAAGGGCTGTATGGTGGCTAAGAATACTGCCAACCATTACTTTGCTCGTGGGTATCGTAAAAGACGACTAAGAACTTAAATGGACCTGTGCCTATGCTGTGTGTCCTGGACCTGTGCCTGTGCTGTGTGTCCGGTAGGCGACCGGTCGTAAAACTATTGCTAATAACTTTTACAATATGTACAAGTGCATATTGCGTTGACCCCAAGCAAATGGAATAAAAGCAGGTAAAACAATGATGAGAAACTCATTAAGAATAGCCGTGACAGAATTAGTAAATGTAAAATACTATCCACTGTCTTATTAACTAACTAACTAACTAACTAACTGTACTATAAATTAAGTACAGATGCATCTGTCACTGAAGAGTTTCAGTAAAATAAATATAATTTGGCAAATCCAAAAGTGCAAGCCTCATATTATATATTATTTATCATTTATTATTAGTCAATGCCATAAATGAAAATGAAAAAAAAAACACTTTTGAAATTTCGTGCCATTCTCGACGCAGTGCTAAACATAGCTGTGTAGGCTGCATGGGATCTGTGTCCTTTGCCTGTCTGAATGGATGAACAAAAAATGTAAACGAACTCAATTTTCATAAAAAAAACAAACTGCTTAGTCTTTAGTGTGTGTATAGCACATACACTAAGGACTAAGTAGTTTCGTTTTTTATTCATTGCAATTAAACGACAAAAAATTACCAAGCCATTTTCGAAAGGAACCAGCGCGTTGCGATTATGAAGCTTTTAATAAAATAAAAACTTTGATACATTAATTTTTACGGTTGTGAGAGTGCCAGATCCTTACGGTAACATCCAGATATCCTCGAATATTTTTTTCAATCACCTTTTTTCTTACTCACTTAAACAAAATAATTGCTTTTTAAAAATATCAAATACGTTTACATTAATGTTTTTTCTTGACATATACAATTTTGCAATATCTAGAAAGAGGGGTACATATTGCGTCGACCCTAAGTAATTGTGATAAAAGCAGGCAAATGATAAAGATGATAAAAATATATTTATCCCACGTAGACAAAAAATAAATTCTGATATTCGCGGTAACATAAATAATAATCTATGTATCTCCACAATCATTCATTAGTCTATTAATAATAAACTATGTAGAAATAACATTACCATAACTGTTATGTTGGAGCGTACACCGTACAAGTGAACAGGCAAACTTAAACATAAATTATCTATGCATACATTTTAATGAGCATTAAGTGCATTAAATATTGATATTATTAATTGAATACCCTGACATCACGACTTATAATAACAATCCATCTAAGTATAGGTCATCTCTATAGATTTTTTATTAACTTTTTTCTTAACTCTTTAATTTTTTTTTTATAAGTGCACAACCCTTTTTTCGTTTTTTTGCGGTGGGCTATGGACGTAATCGTGCCCCGCCAAATCGGTCCGGGGCGACGGAAGAGGCGGCGCGCAATCCCATAGACCCACTTACTTACTTTACTTTTACTTTCCTTGCAGTCAGTACCGCTACCCGACTAGAAAAAAGTATGGTTCAACCAGATCATGTATCTGGACCCGATCAGGATATGATAAGGCATACCGGATCAGGACCAGATCAGGACCAAATAAGGATAGCCTGATGTGTAATATCATGAAGTATGGTAAGGCATACCGGATCAAGACCCGATCAGGATAGAATGAGGCATGCCGGATCCGGCAAACCCTATCAGGACCAGGTCTGGTCCTGATCAGGATAGCCTGATGTGAAATAACATCAAGTATGGTAAGGCATACCGGATCGGGACCAGATCAGGACCAAATAAGGATGGCTTGATGTGAAATATCATCAAGTATGGTAAGGCATTCCGGATCAGGACCAGGTCTGTAGCAAATAATGACAGCCTGGTGTAAAATATAATCAAGTATATGGTAAGGCATGTAGTATATCAGGACAAGAAACAGTTTTCGTAACACAAAAAAAAATATCAATCAAAATTCAAAAAAGTATCATATCATGATTGTCATATTTATGCCACGGTGTAAATTGTATTTGCATCAGAGGAGATTAATCTGAAATCCTTAATTAATCATATGTATTACAAATAATAATAATGTTTAATTAATGATATAAAAATAATTTATATTTAAAGTAAAAACAAAAATAAATAATAGGTACATTTGAAAACATAGATAGAAATAAATATAATAATATTGTAACAACTAAGGGTGTCCACTTTGAAAAAACATCGATGTTTTTTTCGATTCGATAAATCGAAACTGTACATCGATGTCTTTCGATGTATCGGATGAAAGCATCGATGTTTTTAAACATCGAGTACTTTTTCTACAGTCATATCAAAAGTGTTACTTCTAAAAAAAAAGGTCTTTTTTGTGACAGATTTCTAAAAAAAAAAAAAAGGTCTTTTTTGTGGCATTTACTGATTATCATCGTTTCGATGTTTTATGAAAAAACATCGATACATCGAGTATTTCGATAGCTCTTCAAAACATCGGATCGGTTCGATGTATCGCATTCTAAACATCGATGTTTTCGATGCATCGATGTATATCGAATATCCCTAGTAACAACCATTCTAACATTTAATGGTTTGGGTCATAATAAATTGATGGCGTTAGTAAGATGACGTCATTACCTGAATCGCGGTGTTAAGATTCCCCGAAGCGTAATGACATCGCCTAATATTAAATTAGTTGTTATCGAATCAGATCAAAACAGATCGATCAGGTCATGAATGAGAAATTCAGGCGACAGTTGAAGTCGTTAGCATCTGGTGGTTGCGCCCTAATTGGAACAGCTCACTGGGACTCTCTATGATAAGAATATAGCACTGCATTCGCTGCGTACGTCATATATTAATTTATATTTTTATCTATTAAACATGTTCTTTAAGACATTCATGTTATTTAAAAGGACCGGACTGGGCATACTCGTTATGGATCAGGCAAGATATATTTATTACGCAGATGATTGATTTGGTTCCGATCAGTAAAATTTCATACGGACCCGATCAGGATTGCCTGATCTGGACCCGATCAGGAATGCCTGATCTGGACCCGATAAAGTTTTCCTGATCGGTTCCAGATATATCTTCTGCGTTACATACCTTATCTGGTCCAGATCGGGCATGCCCAATCCGGTCCTGCTAAGGAAGACGAAAAAATTTCTAGTCGGGTATTGGTGGCTCAGTATCAATGGCTCGTCGATGTAGTAATAGAAAAATATGTGCGCGACAATTTTGAGGTAATACATCCTTTTCGCCGCACCGGACAATTTAAGGAGGTACAACCAGACAAACCTATCCCAAATAAAATATCTTTTAAAAATAAAAGACAAATCTAATATATGTTTTATCTCAGCCAGTATCCATAGCTCATTTCTCATACTCCAATGCTGCGCATGTATATCCTCTGCAATAAAAGGGTAAATAACCTATTTTATGCAGTCCTGCTGGCACAGTCAGCGACTGACCTGCAGATCCTAGTCGACACAATGACAGAAGATGATAAGAAAACGGGTCTATGCGTGAATGTGAGCAAAACCAAAATAATGGTCTTTGAAAGAGATGAATCCAGAACAGATGTAAGACTAACAATAGGTAATGATGTACTAAAGCAAGTGTATGTATTTCGAGTGAGTGAGTGTGTATGTATTTCTTCGATGTGGATTTAACCGAGATGGAATATACACCATTGATATAGAGCGAAGAGTGAATACGAAAAATAGAATGAACGGAGCGTTGGGGCAACTTCTCGGTAGCCACCACCTCAGCCAGAAGACGCGTGTAGCAATACATAACGCAGAGCTTGTCCCAACATATGGAAGCGAGATTTGGGTATGCAGAAAAGAGCATGAAAGTAAAATTAATGCGGTCGAAATGTGATCTCTAGGGAAAATCTGTAGAGTTAGGCTGACCGATCGCATTCGTAACGACGACGTAAGAAAGCGAGTAGGTATGAAAGAGAGTATTGGTGTAAAGATGCGAAAGGGAATGCTCCGATTGTTCGGACATGTGGAAAGAATGCTGAACGAACTTCTGGTTAAGAACATATACAATGCGAAGGTGGAAGGATGTAAATACCGGGAGAGACCGAGACTAACCTAGCTAGACCAGATTGGTCACGTACTGAAGGAATGTGGAGTCAAGAGTCTCCGAAACCGGCGAGCGTGTATGAAGAGAATTGTGAATATAGAGGAAGCGAGTGAAGTATGCAAGGATAGAGTTCTCGGACACTCTGTTCTCTCTGCCTACCCTGCCAGGGATATGGCGTGATGATATGTATGTACGTATGTAAATATAAAAAAAATCATAATTGACAATAAACCACACCCAATTGTAAAGATACACCTGGTAACTAAGGGCACAGCTCATTATATTAACGAATGCTGTCACACAATACCTATCAACCGCCCCACGTTGAAGGTTCGTGGTTGATGGCATCATGACGCGTGACTTCCTCAACTGGCAGCCGTCCAATGACATGGATATAACGGCCCCTTGGCCTTTTATTGTGGGTGTAAGTACACGCATATCTGATGAAGTTTACTACCTTGTATTAAATGATTAGATTATCTTTACGGTTTAGTGAGCGTACGTACGCTTTGTAATTGCAGCTTTACATGTTATTACATTTTTTTTGGACATGTTTAAGTTAATAATTACCATTAACGGTGGAAACGCATACCAAAAAATTACGTTATGAATCAATTAAAAAATTTCTTTATATAAACTTTTGTACTTAAACTATACTTAATATAATAAAGCTGAACAGTTTGGTTGAACGTGCTAATCTCAGAAACTAAGAATCGAAAAATTATTTTGGTTTTGGATAGAACAGAATAGTTGAACGTGCTAATCTCAGAAACTAAGAATCGAAAAATTATTTTGGTTTTGGATAGACCATTTATCGAGGAAGGGTATAATAGGCTATATAACCAAGAGGAGTAGGAGTCAAGAATCTCCGAAACCGGCGAGCGTGTATGAAGAGAATTATGAATGTTGAGGAAGCGAGTGAAGTATGCAGAGATAGAGTTCTCTGGCACTCTGTTCTCTCTGCCTACCCTGCAAGGGATATGGCGTGATGATATGTATGTATGTATGTATAACCTTAAGTTACTTATAGAAGAGCTATCAAATGAAAAAAAAATACAGAAACGGTGATTTTTTTTTTAGATCTTTATATACTCTGTGCGTTATAGATGCCCACGATCCACTCTCTATCTGTGACGTAGATTAGGAAAAAAGTTGCGCGAGTCAGCTAATATTTTAATAGTAGAATCAAAAAAGTAAAAAAGCAAGTCCAAAGAAGTCTCTTTGGTATTCATCATCATCAACATCTCAGCTCATATATGTTGGACTAGAACCTCCTCAATAGGAGGAAATTTGACCTACTATACCACTCTGGTCAGAAGTGTTAATATAGCGTTTTGTTTCGAGTTTTCCTTTTCTTGCATAGGATTTTAAATGCATATTTCATCCCTTAGTCATCTTTTTCGATCACCTACGGGTAAGACAGGGGTTGGCGAATTGTATTCTTACTCCGTCACTACACGGAAATCATTGTATTAGATTTTTTTTTGTTTGATACCCGATAATAACCGGATATCAAAGAAAAATACGTTCATTCTAAAGCTCTTGGTAAGAATAATAACACAAACTAAATTAATTCATCATTAGCAATTCTTAAATAGTGTCCTAAGTTTCAAATTATTCCGACGTTTAGAAGGGGGTGAAAATATGGTTCAAAGATTCCATTACAAACAAATAAACATACAATACCGAACTAATACAAACGTGTCAAAAAGACCACCCCGTGTTGTGATGAAAGTAGAGTACAGTTATCGCTACTTCTTATTTACCCGTGAGTAGCTTAAGAACGGGTTGAGGGACCACAAGCAGAATAGGCGGCAGACAGCAGACAGTACGGTAGACAGAACACCAATTGCGATAACCACTCATTTGTCAAGCGTGGCGATTATGAGATCTATAGTCAATAGTAAACATAGGCACATGATTGGATAGAAAACCTCAAAACTATAATTTCGACTTATAAATTGGCTTCTAGAGCCAAAAAGGTAAAGGAAATAATTTGTTTGGAAAGATTTGCAATATTATATTATAAGCATACCGAAGTAGATATCATCATCTCAGCTCATAAACCTCCCACTTTTGAGCTCAAGCCTCCTCGAAATTGAAGGTCCACGCTGGTCAGACATGTTGGGTTTTGTTTCGAGTTTTTCATCTCTTGCATAGATGTTACACGCTTTTTATATCCCTAAGCGTCACTTACAATCACCCACGTGTAAGATAGGGGGTGGTAAATTGTATTCTTCCTCCGTCACTACACATATAGAGAAATAGATAATGTAATTGAGAGATTAATATTTATATGCGCACTCACTCTTTCATCACAATACAGCTCTTATTGTTTACTTACGTTCTCTTTTCCAACATGAATGAGATAATTTCTCTGAATGAAAGATAATTGGTAGTAGATTCTTAAGCTCTTGACTGTACAAATATACAGCACGAAAGAAATACCTGGTCACTGTCATCTACTTACGTAACATTTAATAATTTTAATTCGTGCCCAATTTATCTATCAGCTCCCCTTTGACTTTAATGAGATTCACTGATATTTTTATAGTAAACTAGCTTCTGCCCGCGGCTTCGCCCGCGTAAAAGGTTACTTGCCTGAAGTTTTTCATCTCCTATTTTTATTTTATCCCTTAAGGGTAATTTTTTTACAAATATTTAATGTCATATTTATTTATATTTAATCAATAGCTTAAAAATGAGGTTTCAAACTTCTGTCTTTAAAAATGACGATAATTCCTTACAAATTTTCATCCGCCTTTACAACCCTTTTTTTTGCATTAAAAAGTACCCTGTGTCCTTTATCAGGATCTAGACTATCTGTGTACCAAATTTCATTTAGATCGCTTCAGTAGTTTTGGTGTGCAAGAGCGACAGACAGACAGAGTTACTTTCGCATTTTTAATATTAGTAAGGATTTGCTTATAATATGATTTCGAAATTCTAATCCACAACCTGTTTCATTCTAGAGAAAAAGAGCTTAAAAAACCTCTATTAGTATAGCGAACCTGTATAAAAATCAAATACAAACGCGATAAAAGTCATAAAAATAGTTTATTTTAAATATGTAATACTCGCTCAAACGTTAGAGCTCATTAAACTTTGTAATTTTAGTATTTACTATACTTTCTCTATATTACAGTACAAGAAAATTATTTATTTTAATAATTCGGTAATAGTGACATTGAAATATAATGTAAACACAATATAAATGAAATATTACCAAATCATATCAAGTTGCCGCCAAAATCATAATATAAGCACGTTTTAAAGTAATCATCTTTAAAAAATTAGTCATGGCAACCGTCCAACGGTTTCCCCAACCTAACCTCCATTCCCTGCTAACTTTACCTACAAAATGCTAATGAAATAATAATATTTGATGGCCAGACACACGTTACTCTATGCATTTAAAAGCCGGCGGGAACGTACGAAAAACGCGTTAAATTTTAAAACAAAGGCTTGCCTTCTGCTACCTATCAAACGTAACTACATTATTCGCATAATTACTGAAATGGAAGTGCAAACAACGCTAATTGAACAAAAAGAGTGGCGGGACGCAATCAACCCCCGAACGCCGCGTCAAACCTTCGTCAAGTGAGCAATTATATCGGTCGAATGTATGCCCGGTCTTATATACCTGGTCGTATGTATCCCGTTTGACGGTGACCTTATTGTATCGCTGATTGTCACAGGGGTTATATATATATATATAATTTTAGTATCATGAATGACCCTTTTCATTTTGGATTTCAGGTAAAAATAAACCTATGAAAGCAGCATATTCAAACAGAGCCATGCATTAATTACTCTGTGCTACGTACTTATTTTTATATATTATTATATATTCTACTATACTAGACGACTAGATATATGGTATAGTAGCCTATGTAGCGAACTACCATTCCTAGTGACATGGGTTCAATCCACAAACCGTACAATTCTTAGGGCAATCCGCAAATGATTGTTTATTTGTGTCCGTTAGTTGTATCTGAAAAGTCACTTGCGATTTAAACACTTATTCATTAATGAGAGGTTAATAATAACGAAGCTGCTACGGCTACCGTCATTTTTATTTTTCTATTACTGTCAGCTTGTGGAGCTTTTTTACCCGTCACTTTCCAGTGACAGTCTTAAAAACTAGCTGAAAGATCATCAGAGGAATTGCTATTCCTCTAGTCAACATTCCACAGCATTCCACTAGGTAACCTGGTAATCGTAAATCGCCTAATAGATGTGGTGATTAAGGCATTGTCCTTCATCGTCTTAGCTCATATAGACCCAATTCTGGAGCTCAAGCCTCCTCCACAATAAGAGGGAAATTGACTTATAAAAACTAATTTAAAAGCGAAAAAAATGTTCACACTTGGGACTCGAAGCTAAACTTATTGAAAATCCGTTTCAATCGTCCTCCCACTTAAAACAAATGCGAGCTGTTGTAAGACAATCAATTTGTGGCTCGTATTATTTTGTCGCCTTTATGAGAGACGGGAAAAATACTTACATACATACATATCATCACGCCATATCCCTTGTAGGGTAGGCAGAGAGAACAGAGTGCCAGAGAACTCTATCTCTGCATACTTCACTCGCTTCCTCAACATTCATAATTCTCTTCATACACGCTCGCTGGTTTCGGAAACTCTTGACTCCACCTTCCTTCAGTACATGACCGATCTGGTCTAGGTAGGTTAGTCTCGGTCTCCCTCGGTACCTACATTCTTCCACTTTCGCATTGTATATCTTCTTAACCAGACGTTCGGCATTCTTTCCACATGTCCGAACCATCGGAGCATTCCCTTTCGCATAAAAAAATACTTCATTCGTTATATTTAACTCTACATTGATGAAGTCAAGCAATACATTGATCAATAGAATTATTTGATCAGATAAATAATAAGTTTACAATCGTTCTGTCGCAGCTTAACCTTTGCAAAGAGTGAGGTCTTTACGACAAAACTCTGATCACGACACACCTCCACTAGATCTGTCAAAAGTATCACGACTTAGCTTTTGTAAGAAATTATGCTCTTGATATACGTACTAATATAGCTGATTATCGTTTACTAGGATGTTAGATGAGGCCGCAGTTTCACAACACTGCATTCTCGAAGGGCTCAAAATCATAAGTCGTAAAGGTCACGCCCACCATTCCTAACCTTTCTATTTGATCAGTCTATCGGCTCGCAAACAAATCGCACGATAAATTAACACACCATTTTAAACTTTATTTACATGATATATTGACGTTTACGTGAGAAAAACTTAAGTTTGTTAATGTCCATGACGGCAAGCCCGCTCATTTTAACTGACATACGAACAAACACACGCAACAACTTATATTTGTAGCTCCGTTTTGTTCCGTTAGCTTTAGAGAGTTCTCTATTATATTGTCGAAAGGGAAATGCAAATATGATCATAAATTTTAAGCAAATATAAAAAAAAGCTTGCAACGGTGAAAAAGGCGACTTAAAAGGTGAAGCGGGTGTTGCATCAGCCATTACAAAAGGCATCGACCGTAGTAAGAATGTACACTAAATGGAGAGGTAATCATTAAAAAAGTAGTAATTTGGTAACCGGTTGAAGCGGTTTATCGGTGCACAACACGTGTTGAAGCGACAATATCCAAGGGCAGGTAATCATTGCGTTCCGATGTCAAAAAGGAAGTGTGGCCAATCCGTTATCGAGTGAATGGTACGCGAACAATTTCCGCTAAATAAATGATTAAAAAACTCAGTATTTGTGATTGTAATACAGCCATATAAAATGCCTATAATTATCGAGCTTAATAGGTGGAAACTTCTTTTTCTTAGTGGAAATTTGTTTAGTTATATCTATTTAAAGATATAACCCAACATGGATGAGTAAACCAGCCTTGTCACGCAAGAACACAGAATCGCCATGCATACAGTTAGATATTTTAAAATTTCACACTAGTTTTCTCGTAAATTGCTTTCTCTGTAACATAAAGTACTTTTTATACACTGTAATCCAATTACCATGAAATAACCGTATGATATCAGATATAGTAAAATAAGAACTGTTATTTTACATATTTATAAATGTTAGTTGGTTATAGTTGTATTTTAAATTGCTTATCATGGATTAAGTCTGTTGTCTTATCGTTATAAAAATAATGTTAATACATATTTGATACTTATAAAAACCCGATTACGAGCGAAAAATGATTGGTCACAAGTGGAATTCGAACTCACAATTATTGGAAATCTATTTTGGGGTTGTGTCATCGTTTAATACAATTCTAATTGCAAAGTTTGTACAATGTGTAAACATTAAGTCTGTACAATGTGTAAACAGTATCAGGTAGAAGGCAGACGCCTCCTTAAAAATGAAAAAAAAATATAATACGATGCGAAAATTGAATGTCCTACAATATTTCGCGGTGGTGTAAGTGACAGCACGATTGGAACGGTTTTTGCAATAGGTGTTGGTTTGAATCCCACTTGTGACAATCATTTCTCGCTAGTAATCGGGTTTTCATAAATAATCAAGCATATTAAATTCTAAATTTCAGTAATTTGAATATTTTGGTACCTTTTATGTCAATACTACGAATTATAATAATAATAAATTTTATTTAGTTCAACAGTAAGTGCCTACAATTATTCCATCTTAGTTTTACATAACATTAAAACAATTTAATGTACATATTAAGATGGAGGATGGACTAAAAATGAGATAGACTTCATCTTGACGGACAAACGACAAATATTCACTGATGTCTCTGTGATCAGCAGGATTAAAACTGGGAGTGATCACCGGATGGTTCGAGGCACATTGAATCTTCGTACGAAAGTTGAGCGGTTCCGCTTGATGAAGTCTACACTCCGACCTACACCTGTCCAATACCAGAACCCCGATAGCTTTCAACTCGAATTACATAATCGCTTCCAATGCCTGGAAGAGTGCGAATCTTCGAACGATATGAACAACAGGTTCGTGGAAACTGTCCACGCGGTCGGGTCAAAATTCTTTAAGGCCCGTCGCGCTACTAGAACAAAAAAGCTTTCTGACCAGACTCTTCAACTCATGGAGAGGAGAAAGGACATGACGGTACAGTCTTCAGCCGATTGGTCCGAACTCAGGCAGCTTAATAGACAAATCTCTAAATCTATGCGACGCGATATTCGCCGATTCAATACACTGCGTATTGAAGAGGCGATAGAGCGAAATCGAGGCTCCAAAGTGTTCGCACGAGATTTGTCTATCGGGCAGAGCCAAATGACTAAGCTGAAGACCGATAACGGTACTGTCATTTCATCCCAGAGTGAGATCTTGGGAGAGGTCGAAAGGTTCTATGGGCAGTTGTACAAATCATCCCTGAATCCTGTTGTCAGCTTGGTCCAAGACCCCAGATCCAAGCTAACTCGGCACTATACCGAAGAAATCCCGGACGTCAGCTTGCACGAGATCAGAATGGCTCTAAAACAATTAAAGAACGGAAAGGCACCGGGAGATGACGGAATTACCACAGAGCTCCTGAGGGCAGGCGGCAAGCCAGTTTTAAAAGCCCTACAGAAGCTATTTGATTCTGTCATTCTCGGGGCGACGTACCAGAGTCGTGGACCAGGAGTGTGGTGGTGCTGTTTTTCAAGAAGGGCGATAAAACGCTCTTAAAGAATTACAGACCCATCTCACTCCTGAGCCACGTGTACAAACTGTTTTCAAGAGTCATTACGAACCGACTCGCGCGCAAGCTAGACGACTTCCAGCCGCCCGAACAAGCCGGTTTCCGAAAAGGTTATAGTACCATAGACCACATCCACACGCTACGCCAGATTATACAGAAGACCGAGGAGTATAATCGGCCTCTGTGTCTAGCGTTTGTGGACTATGAGAAAGCCTTTGATTCTGTCGAAACTTGGGCAGTGCTGCAGTCCCTTCAGAGGTGCCAAATTGACTATCGATATATCGAAGTGCTGAAGTGTTTGTATAAAGACGCTACTATGTCAGTCCGCATCCAGGATAAGAGTACGAAACCGATCCAGCTGCAGAAAGGCGTGAGACAGGGAGACGTTATCTCTCCGAAACTGTTCACCGCTGCGCTGGAAGATGTCTTCAAGCTCTTAGACTGGACCGGACTCGGCATCAACATCAATGGCGAATACATCACTCACCTTCGATTCGCAGATGATATCGTAGTCATGGCAGAATCCCTGGAGGACCTTGGCACCATGCTCAATGACCTCAGCAAGGTGTCCCAACTAGTAGGGCTGAAAATTAACATGGACAAGACGAAAATCATGTCTAATGCCCATATCATTTCTGTACCGGTCCTGGTTGGGAATGCGATTCTCGAAGTTGTCGATCACTATGTTTACCTAGGACAAACAGTCCAATTAGGTAGATCCAATTTCGAGAAAGAGGTCAGCCGACGAATCCAGCTCGGCTGGGCAGCGTTCGGGAAACTTAGGAGGATCTTCTCGTCTAATATTCCGCAGTGTCTGAAAACAAAGGTTTATAACCAGTATGTGTTACCAGCGATGACTTACGGCACTGAAACGTGGTCTCTAAATGTCGGCCTCATAAAAAGGCTCAAAGTCGCTCAGCGTGCTATGGAGAGGGCTATGCTCGGTATTTCTCTACGTGATAAAATCCGAAATACGGAAATCCGTAGAAGGACGGGTGTAACCGACATAGCCCGAAGAATTAGCACGTTGAAGTGGCAATGGGCAGGCCACATCGCTCGACGAACCGACAACCGTTGGGGAAAAAAGGTTCTCGAGTGGCGACCACGAATCGGACGACGCAGCGTAGGACGACCCCCCACTCGGTGGACTGATGACCTCATCAAGGTCGCAGGAAACCGCTGGATGCAGGTGGCACAGGACCGTTATAGATGGCATTCTCGTGGGGAGGCCTATGTCCAACAGTGGACGTTTACGGGCTGATGGATGGATGGATGGATAATTAAGATGGAGTAAACGACGGTGTCTGAACTAGTATAAAATGTGCGACAGACACCAAGAAGAATTGTAATGAAGATAAATTTAGTTCTAGTTCTTTTGGTTTAATAATTTCTTTAGAAATTAAAACATGATTCTCGGCCTCGTGACAATGCTCAAAGTTGCCGTATACCTACTATGGATGGATTTATGCTCAGTATTTTTCTACGTAGAATTTGGAATACAGAAATCCATTTCATAACAGGAGCAACCTCCCCAAAGGAAATCCTACTAATATAATAATTGTGAAAGTACTCGTATATGAAGATGTTTTAATGTTTGAGTGCTTAGATGTTTGTAACTCAATCATGATGAATCATGATGCATTTATCGTCAAACAGATTTGGTTGAAAATTAGCATACAAATAGAGCATTTCCTGAATTAACACAGGATACTTTTTATCACAATAATGTGTTCTCATGGAATAATTAAATCATGAAATTTTATATTATGCAAGTCATTTTTATCTTTTTTTTTTTATTCTTTTTTTCTTGCGGTGGGCTATAGAGGTAGTCACGCCCCGCCAAATTAGCCCGGGCGACGGAAGAGGCGGCGCGCGACCCCATAGACCCACCTTAGAAGCCGTCTCTTCGCCGTGCGAGCGGGCCACCAGTACCTGATCTTTGTGTTCGGTGGCCCGCCCGGCGGTAAAGATGTTTTTACGTGGGTGAAGTCACGAACTTGAATATATTTGGCAATTGCTTGACGATGTTTTGCAATGGTATGACGTTTTTGATGTTATAAGTTTCCTACACGAACACTCTTACCATTTCTCCTGGTGATCCTTAAACCAGTTTTGCGACTAGATTCGGAATAAAGAAATAGTGACTTATTGTATTTTCAATACAGTAATATTTATAGCGATTTTATTTAACGTCGCTTAAACTCGCAGAACATTAGCGGTACATTCACAAATCTTTCACTGTCATTAAGACAAGTGGCCATCTAACCACGACAAATAGTTACACCAAGCGACCAAGCTATCTATATTTAATCGTAGGCTATAGGAAGCTGTCTGTGCCGCTTACAAACGTCAGCCTATTGCGAAAGCATTGCTATTCTAGCTAATTATTCCTTGCGGTGATGGATTACTCTCTTAAGAACACTTATGCAAATATATATTGCAAAGATTATATTGATGTTTGCGTTTTGTGGAAATTGCTTGCTTTTATGCATCAGTTGCGCTTTATGAAACAAGTTTGATATGAATATTAGATAAGATGGCGGCTATTAATCAGAAATAGACAGACCACACCAATCCCTTTGTGATGTAAGCATTTCAGTAACGTAATATCCCATTTACAAAGTTCTAGAACTAGGCATTCATCATCACAGCCCATAAATGTCCCACTGTTGGGCTCGGGCCTCCTCCGTAATGGGAGGGAAATTAACCTACAATACCGCACTGGTCAGACGTGTTGGTATAGGGTTTTGTTTCGAGTTTTCCTTCTCTCGCATAGATGTTATATGCGTTTTATATCCCTTAGTCGTCTCGTACGATCACCCACGGGTAAGATATGGGGTGGTGAATAGTATTCTTACCCCACGAAAATCAGCATTACTGAAGCTATTTTCCAGAAAATTTTCATCATAACATCATTATCATCTAAGCTCATATATGGCTTGTTGGACTCAAGCCATAATGGAAGGGATTTGACCTTACTGCAGCAGGTCTGCAGCCGCGGGCCGGTCCGTCCAAGATAATACCACACTCCCGCAGAAGATCAATGTCTGAGCAGTGGCAATGTTTTGTTATGTTTCGTTCGGAGATTGAGAGAGCCAGTAGCCCAACTTTTTGTGTGGGTTTTGTCTACCTATACCCCTGGTATTTTAAGGTCCATGCAGCAGTAACACTTGTCAGCAAATGTACTGCTTGCTAGTTTGCCACCATAAGAAAAAAAAATAAAAAAATCCTATCCGTTTGTATAACGTGGTGTAGTAAATAAATCAATTGCTTTTTCATTGTGGAGGATGTTCTAGCCAACAGCGGAGAGTATATGAGCTGAAATAATGATGTTGATTCTTATATTAGAATCAACTTACATTTCGATATTTTAAGTTTATCCTCATGTAAAAGAAAAAAAGCATATTATCTTAAACTGGCCACAGGTTTAAACTTAAAAAACTTTCTTAGATTTATATATCATCTCCCATTCGACAATCATAAGCATAAGTCATTAGACTCCGTTATTAAATTCGTAGCTAACTTTGATCAAAACCGTAATAAGACTACTGTATAAACAAGGCTATCAGCTAAAAGCATTTAATATAAATAAAGTTTAACTTTCCACAGTAAACTGATTACACTGTTGCGCAGAATATAACTATTGCGCTCATGACATGAGTAATGTAATGGCTACTTGAGAAATGGAAATGACAGCGGCCAGACCAGAAACGTGTCGACAATTTGTTAAGAGATCCCGCTGAGGTACGCACTGATTAAGATTGAGATAATTGTGCAAGTACTAAACTAAATATGTACATATTCAGATGAGCCAACTATTTATAAGAGGAACACTCAAAATAACAAAAAAACAGTAAGTTAATTCTTTTAGAAATAGTAGGCTAGCTTTGGTATATCTATATCTATATTCTATATAATATATAAAAGAAAGTTGTGTTAGTTACAACACTTATAACTCGAGAACGGCTGCACCAACTTTTATGATTTTTATGTTTTTGAGTTTGTTGTCGTCGGGAATAGGATATAGGATATTAAAATATGATATAAATAAACAAAAAAATATTAAAAAAATATCAATTATAAACGTTCATTTGTTGTTGATGTAACCAATGGCAACTGTCAGCTCACTCATCACTCGTCATTACGTGGTCTAATGGTTTGTTTAGAAAATACCACGAAAAGTTAAAATTATAATTTGAAAAATCCAAAGGTGCACGCCTCATAATTTTTATATTATTTATCATTTACTATTAGTCAGTGCTAATATTAAATTAAATTGCACTTAAAAAAAAAAACAAAAAGATATGCGTGCGTATAAAGTAAAAGAGCTTCTGAAGAACCTGGTGTAGGTTTACTTGTTTTGCCTTCCCATTTTTTCATCCAAGAAAAATAATTCCTTCTTCTGTAATCTAGCAGAGGGTATAGTCACGTCTTTATTGATCTGTTTGTAAATAATCCATGCATTCACTAAGGACATATCTAAAACATGGATGACTAAAGGCCAATATTATGTTTTACCTTTAAAGGGGATTGGATATTTAGAAATTAGTCAGTCAGGTTTATCCACTACCCAAGCGCCCGACTTACTAGTAAAATAAAAATAAAACAACTATTTATATTATAAAATACAAAAATTAATGACATAGTTAAAGCTCCTCTGATGATACGTGAAATATAAAGTATACATAAGTTATCGCCTATTAAATAACTCTTATGCTAGGGCCGCACCTGCGTGTATCGTCCCAAAGTAATGTGTGGCGAAGCTTCGTACGTTTTGTACACTAAAAAGCTATCGCGATAATACTGTGGTCATATTAGCGACTTCGGTGTTTTACACGAAGAATCGTGCAATAATTAAAGATGGCCGAAATCATTTTAATGCGCTTAACTATGGATGACGAGTTGCTTTACTTTTACAGCTATAATATGCTAATAATTACATAATGATTTTTTTTTGGATTTCATAATGAGTACAGCTTCATAATGGTGTAAAAATTGCAACACCATTTCATCGCTCCATTCCATATTTATTTATTAACTGGAGCCCCTTGTTCGCGTCTAAATACATCGAAAATTTCCGCCGAAATGAACAACGCTAGTGTGACCACAGAGCGCGATGGATTAGCGCGCTAAAATCTTTGACTTATCGCCAACCAAGCGATAACACACACGAAGCCCGAATGTTCGTGACGATAGTCGATAATGACCGGTCACATCTGCGTGTATCGTCTCATTGCACGAAGCTTCATGAGGATACGCGCAGGTGCGGCCCTAGCATTACAATAAAAAATACAGCAATATAGCTGTTTTGATAAGATTTGTTTTATATTTATAAAAGAATTAAAATATTACATAGCTGGTTAAAATATAATTTTATCTTCCTAGGATACCACCTTAATCATTAATTATTATTATATCAACACACTAATTATACTAAATCTGTTGGTCCTAGGCGGCATAATAAATTAAATGCTAGTCATTTTACACAATTGTCTCGTTATTAACGTAATTGCTAGTTTATAGAAAGACTTATTATAGCAGTTATAGAGATATTGCCTTTTAACTATTAGCGTATCTATTGTTGAAATTTAATAATATCATCATCTCGGCTCATATACGTCCCACTGTTGGGCTCAAGCCTACTTCACAATATGAAGGAAATTGACCAACGACACCACGCTTCTGAGACGGGTTGGTGTCGTGTTTAATTTCAAGTTTCCCTTCTCTTGTAAAGATGATATATGTATATTATATCCCTACTTAGATATATAAATTAATTTTTTACGACACTCTCGAGCAAATTTCACCATATATCATTGTCTAGGTGATTAATTTTATTCTTAATCCGTCATCACGTGAATTTTTTTTTTCCTTGAATAACTGGGACAATTTTTTTTTTTTTGGAGTTTATGGCTTGGTTACTTAGACCTTTAAGCCAAGTCTTCATAGTTTAGACACTTCGTGCCTTGTCTTCCGTATTATTGTTTACCACTTCTTCAAATTGTAATTAGTCCTTGATAGTCACTGTCCGTCAGTAAGTCAAGTCGTTACTATCAATTTGGCGCTGATAACCAAATTCATAGTTTCGTTGGAAATTTTGGGTGAACACGAAAATACACGAAAACCACTATTATACCATATTCACTACACTTCAGCACTTTAACTGTATCATATTCCATAAAATACCAGCAAAATTATTCAATATAACACTACAAAACACTAAAGAAATGAATATAATACAAGAGCGTGACATGACATTTCCATATTCGCGCCAAAACTCCCTGGGACAAAAATTATGAATAGTGTTGCCATTTAATTGAGTACCTTACATTATGTCAAACACTAAACTTGTAACGAGCATTACTCTATAATGAGGCATTTTATGAGAAAAAAAACAAGAAGTTGATGGTTACCATAACTATAGCATGAGAATGCTGTTTTGTTGAAGGGGTCGTAAAACTTAGCCTTTAACCTTTACCCTCTAAAAAAATAAAAGGACGATAATATAAGTAGTTTAAAATTTTCTCCCGTAAATTCCGTAAAGTATTCGAAACGTCAAGAAATTAAAAATCATAACACGATAGAATCTGTAAAAAAAAATATTTCCAATGTCTAATACTTGTGTACGTGTAACGTCAGACATAAGTTTAAAAAGTGTCTATCTATAGGTATATCAATGTAAAACTACTTTTACGGATTCTATCGCGTTTGTATTTGATTTTTAATTTCCCGATGTTTGTAAAAGTAGTTTTATTTCAAATGTGTAATACTTGCGTAAATATCAGACACCATTATATATCAATGAATTGAAATAATAGAGTCCTCCCGTGACCATGATCACTGTAAAGTGTTCGAAATGTCGGGAAATTAAAAGTCAAATATAAACGCGATAGAAACCGTAAAAGTAGTTTTATTTTAATGTGTAACACTCGCGTAAACATCAGAAATCATTATGAAATGATAGAATCAACAAATCTGTAAAACTTTCATATTCATATAGTATCATATCTATTTTTAACTACTTAAAAAATCGGCCAAGTCCGAGTTGTACTCGCGTACGAAGGGTTCCGTAAAACTAAAAAAAAATATGTGATGTAACTAAAAATTTAAGGTTTTCAGAATTTTTCCTTTCATCATCATCATCATCATCTCAGCTCATATATGTCCCACTGTTGGGCTCGAACCTCCTCCATAATGGGAGGGTAAATGACCTACTATACCACGCTGGTCAGACGTGTTGGTATAGGGTTTTGTTTCGAGTTTTCCTTCTCTCGCATAGATGTTACTTTCGTTTTATATCCCTTAGTCGTCTCGTACGATCACCCACGGGTAAGATAGGGGGTGGTGAATTGTATTCTAACTCCGTCACCACACAGAAAATTTTTCCTTTATATATGCTTTAAATCGTTTCTTCATGCGAAATTTCAAGATTCTAGGTCGACTGAAAGTACCCTTTAGGTTTTGATTCCCTTGCGAGTAGTTGCGTGTTAGAAAATATGCGGCTTAAATTGCTGTTTCTTTTGATTGCGTTGACATAGAAGTTTGATTTTGTTACAGCTTAAAGGTCTTATAGATCTGATGATCTGAGATCGGTATTTGATATGAATTTCAATTTAATACCTTTACGCGTTCATGAAGAAAGGGTTAGTAAATTTAAAATTATTAAAAATATTTTTATTATATGATGTAATTAAAATTATACGGTTTTCGCAATTTTTTCCTTTGTTTGTGCTATAATAAGTTGCTTCGTACCAAATTTCAAGATTCTGATTTCACGGGAAGTACCCTGTAGGTTTTGATTCCCTTGCGAGCGTCGAAAATTTGCGCCATAAACGCCTGTATCTTTTGATTGCATTGGCTTAGCAGTTTATTTTTTTCACAGCTTTAAGGGACAGTAGACTTGAGTATTTGATATAAATTTCAGCTTGATACCTCCACGCGTTCCTGAGAAAAAGGGTCTTGACAGACAGACAGACGGACAACAAAGTGTAGGATCACTTTGTTGTCCGTCTGTCTGTCGTTTTTTCCTTTTGAGGTACGGAACCCTAAAAAGTAGCGCTTTCTTAATTCAACTATAACAATTTTCTATATAAAAGTTAATTACCTCGTACACAACTTCTTTGTTTATTAACTAATTTATATCATTCTTCTTTTATGATTTAGTGTTGCCCTATATACATTAAGCAACAAACGAGTAAAAAAATCAATTGTGTTTGTAGACTTAGCCGTTTTTTGTAGTGTAACACTGTACTGTCGTTAATTGTGTTATCATGTATGTTGTAGAAGTGAGAGTGTATTTCTTTTTTAGCTATACTTTTTTATTTATTTTTTTATTTAATGCAATTTTTTTTTTTTTTTCTTGTTTTTATTTCTAATGGCCGCCACTTTGCTGGCTTTGATGTCTGACGTCGGAAAAAAAATAAAATAAAAAGGACATTGCTGAAAATCAGCGTTGTGGTGTTACATTGACATCACAACAATTGCTGAGCAATTATCCTTTTTTCTGCCGCAGCCGAGACGTTCACTCGATGTAATTATTATTATGTTCTACTTATTTAGTTTATAGATTTTATGTGTTTTCATTTATTGTAAGGTTTATTGTTGTTTTTCTCTGTGTTCCTAACGTCTCTCCTATGTGGCACTAAATAAATACTTTCTTTCTTTCTTTCTTTCTTTTGTTGACACGTTTGTAGAAAAATACCATTTTGATATAATCACGATAGTTTCGAATTGGATTGGATGGTATTCGAAAATTAGTATAATATCCTTAGTACAAAAGGACAAACAAGCAGAGCCTTGATTACATTAAACCTTGATGGTAAGTGGTAACCACTCATTGATTTCTAATTATTCTGCTTTTATCTCATTTAGTTTGAAGTAACAAAATATGTCCACTAGATTTGGCCCAGGTTGTTATAAAACTCTAGTCTCTTTTACTATATTCACGAGCAAAGTAAGGGTTGGTAGTATTCGTAGCCCCTACCACACAGCAGTACTTAACCAAATTATATGACCCATTTATTACAATTTCAACCCCCTCCCTCATGGCCACAAATGTAGGCGATCCAATTTTATTCCAGCATAATATTTTTGAAGACGAAAACAGGCCACATAATTTGGATATGTTCCTAAGTCACTGTCTGCAGTAAGGTGTGTTTGCTTTTTTTTGTGTTGTGTTGCTAACGCAAACGAGTCTGTATATTAACGATTGCAGCCAGAAACTATCAGCAACGCCTATCGCCACAAACAAAATACAAATTTAATCGAAACTATAACAGTAACTTTTATTCAAGTACAGTAAATTATACACCATTTTCACTATAAAAAGTACAGTAATAATTATGCATTGAAACGCATCCGATAGCTCAGTAAAAAATGGGGCCACCATTTGGCGGGCAAATGATTATTTATTGTACGTACAGCGGTCGCAAACATCACCTGGCAACACAGCATTGCGTTGACAGCTAACACCTTACATTTCACCATAGAGTAAATTATAAAATATATTGTGCACTTTTTTTTTCACAAATAATACGTTTAGTTTTTTTTTTTAATTTCTCTCTCCACCTTGGTATTGGCAGAATCATCAGTGATCGATACAGCTACTTATAAAAAAAAATAAAGTGAACTAAATTCGTTTCATACACAAGAAAAACATTTTAGGCGCGTGGTGACGGAGTAAGAATACAATTCATCATCCCCTGTCTTATCCGTGGGTGATCGTATAAAGGGCCACACAGAGAGATCACTGTTACGGGTTGAGAGCCCTCAGCGCTCACCCACAGTCCGGGTAAAGTTGTCATAGCCATCTGAGGCTAACAACTAAGACACACAACCAAGACACACAAAAAAAAAAAAAAAAAAAAAAAAAAAAAAACACTGTAAAAGAAAACTCAGAGTATAGCGACCCGTCTGACCAGCATGATATAGCAGGTCAATTCACATTCCACCGTGGATGAGGCTCGGGCCCAGCAATAGATCATAGAGCTGAGATGATGATGACGATTTCTTTATATATATTCTTACATGAAAAAAATAGGGTTTGAATATAACTTGAGGTTTGAAACAGATTAGGTGATTTTTAAACCATCCTTTAGTCACTCTATCGATACCCACTGTTAAACATAGATCTACCCATGGAGGAATAATACCATAAACGCTTGACAAGCGTGCTAGCGATCGCAATTGGTGTTACTGTCGATCAGTTTTTTACAATTACCGCTTACTGAATAAAATATAGGATTTTATGTGCCTTTTAATGTTTGATGAGAAATCTGTGCTGAAATAATAATATCAATAAAATTATGCAAATGTATTGGGTGGAACGACCGAACGAGTGCGTTTCAATCGAAGCAAATTAGAACGTTAACTTAGAAATTCTTGAAATATCACATAAGATAATCATTTTAAATGATTACGCGTGAATTACACATTTGAAAAAAAGCTATTTTTACGGATTCTATCGTTATGGGACGACTTCAGAGTTATCCCGTGACGATAGATTCGATATAAAAGTTTTAAACTTTATAATACCCCTCACGGACTTCGGGAGGACAAAGAAGACGAAAAACTAAAAACAATTTCAAAATAAACTAAACATTAATTATATTCAATTAGAATAAAAAATGTAATTTAAAACGAACATATTCTCTTGAATATCGTCGTTAATTACTGATTTATAAGAACATATTATATTACTATAAAACACTAGCGTACCCGCCAGACTTCATCTTGACCGGAAAAGCAACACCACATTACTTATGCATTTTTAAGTTCTTAAAAAGTATAATTATATTTTTGTTTTAGAATTTTAATTAAAAAGAAATGATTATGTTCATTATTTTTTACCCGACTGCGCAACGCAAAGGAGTGGTATTGTGTTTAACAGTCTATGTATGTATGTTTGTATGTTCCTTTGAAGCACTATACAGACCAAACGCCTGGGCCGATTTGTATGATTCATACGTCAATCGATTCCTCTTAGTCCGGCGAATGTCACTAAAGACATGACGTTAGTGAAAATTCAATATGGCGACCACTGGACGCCATATTGTGAAAATGAAAAATATTAAAATCAACAAACTATATCAAGTGGCATATCGTTGAATAGGTATTTAAATATCATTATTAGTTTTACTTCAAAAATTTTCGATTCGACGGACCGTTTACGATCTATATTGATTTAAAGTTTCGTAACAACCTTTCTCACATATATGTAGGTTTTTAGACAGTAGAAATTTACGATGAAAAGACAAAAATTCATATGACTGTGCGTGTGAATGTGGATCTAGTAGATATATTATCCAATATACCATAGATAGTCCTACCTAAAGTATCTAATGTCTGATGCGATCGCCCATCTCCAACTTCTAACCATTTAGTACTCAACTTCAGTCGAAAAACTATATATAGTTAGGTACCTACTTATTAATACATAATATAACTATAGCCACCTAGGTATTCATAACTAAAAAGTGTAAAATAAAAAAAGATAATTAAAAAAATCAAAAAACCCGACTACGTAAAAAGCGAACTAAACTACGTACATAATAAAAAACTGAAAAGAAAAAAACAAGCACTTAGATGACCGGTGGTCTAGAATTCTATAATATATTATTGAATGAATACTATTGCAGAAAATAAAATATATTCTAATAATGGAACATAACAACTGAACAGTCGGGATCCATTATTCGACAGCAAATGTAATTTATTCGACAGCAAATCTAATTTTTCAATGGATCCCGACTGTTCAGTTGTTATGTTCCATTATTAGAATATATTTTATTTTCTGCAATAGTATTCATTCAATAATATATTATAGAATTCTAGACCACCGGACATCTAAGTGCTTGTTTTTTCTTTTCAGTTTTTTATTATGTACGTAGTTTAGTTTGCTTTTTACGCAGTCGGGTTTTTTGATTTTTTTAATTTATAATCTGTACACACCCATTGAATAAGGTACCTGCTACTTGTAACCATATTTGTATGTAGTATAAACAAATTAATATATCTTATCATCATCATCTCAGCTCGTATATGTCCCACTTTTGGGCTCGAGCGTCCTCCATAATGTGAGGTAAGTTGACCTACTATACCATGCTGGTCAGACGTATTGGTACAGGATTCTCTTTCCAGTCTCCTTCTCTTGTATAGATATTATATGTATTTTATATCCCTTAGTCAAGAGTTTCCGAAACCGGCGAGCGTGTATGAAGAGAATTATGAATGTTTGCGGAAGCGAGTGAAGTATGCAAGGATAGAGTTCTCTGGCACTCTGTTCTCTCAGCCTACCCTGCAAGGGATATGGCGTGATGATATGTATGTATGTATATCCCTTAGTCGTCTCTTACGATCACCTGTAATGGTAGGACCACGCTGTGGACAGTTCTCTGTCTACAGCCGCGGGCAGGTCCGTCCGTCCGATTTGGGGATTTTATTGGTAGGCAGCGGCCTAAGCAATATCCTTGGTATTGCAAAGGTCCATGGACAGCGGTGACACTTACCATCAGGTGTGCTGCTTTCTCGATAGCCACCGTAAGCAATAAAAAAAAATGTTTACTTTTGTAACTTAAAATATAATAAATTTTATCATATTTCAATCTTAGACAACCAACTGAAGTCTCGTTAAAGGACTCTATCTTCAATGTGTTTATGTGCTATAAATTGTTGACCGCTTATTTAAACTTTATTTGGTTTATAAGCTAAGTAATTCTCATTAGTAAGCACGGCCTTTTTTTTTTGGTAGGCATGCCATCCTTGGCCAGCCCGGTGGGTTACCCTTTCGGGTACCATCCCCCGTCGACGCCCCAAACGCCCTAACTGCCGGGGTGTCGCCCTCACGCGGTCAGCCTCTCTGCGAGTGACGGACTATTCCCCGGTCCAGTCACCCGTGGTCTCGGCTAGGGCGGCATCAGGCGCAGATACTCGCGCCTACGCCGCCCCAGGCGCCGGCGGTGGAGCGTGTCACCGAAGACCTGCACCAGCCGGTAGGAAAGAACCCCGTCCTGCCGACTCAACCACTCCATCAGCACCGGCCAGAAGGCCTCGATGGTCCGAACACCGAACCGAGGCCTTTCCTGCCGGATTGCCCAACGAACAATAACGTCACGGCGGGCGTCGCCCCGCCAAGCGGCCATCTCACTGAGCGAGACGGTGCCGCCCCCTGCCCGCGTCGCCGACACCCGCTGGTACAGTCCGGCGAGCATCTCCGCCTCCAAGTCCCATGGGGGTGTTCCGGCCAACAGGCATGCTGCCTCCGTCGCCACCGTGCGGTATCTGCGTATGCCCCTGACCGCCATGGCCCGCTGTGGTCGCCATAGGAGAGCCCTAAGTCGGACGGTCAGAGACCCCGCCCACACGGGTGCGCCGTGCAGGGCCATCGACCGGACCACCCCCGCGTACAGCAGTCGGCACGTAGCGCTGGGTCCGCCCATATTTGGCATAAGGTCAAATATAACGGACACCGCGCCGACAAGCCGAGGAGCAAGCCGACGGAAATGCTCCCGGAACCACCATCGCCCGTCGAGCACCAGGCCCAAGTACTTCATATGGGCCCATATGAAGTAAGCACGGCCTGGAACTGCGCCCGACAGACGGTAATATAAAGTGTCAAATATTTTTTTAAACACAACCAGTCTGTACTTGGCATTTAGGTATAATGTAATTATTATATATAGAAGTTCAAATACATATTTTTTTAAAGAAATTCATAAAAGTTAAAACCTTTATTAACTTTCATTATATTAACTTATTAAATAAAATTATTTAAATATTAATAAGCAAAGTGCAACTGTAACATTAATTATTGACAAAAAATATAATTAAAAAGAACACATGCTTTTTTTTCATTAGAGTACATATATTACGTACATCTTTATAACCCCCCAACAATTATAAAATTATATTATAATTATATATGCATTTATATACAAGCAAATGTTTATAGAAAGCGGTTACTTGCGACCATTTGTTGAGTAAATGATTATTTATTTGTCGTACAAGTCATGAACAAGCACCTGGCAGCGGCATACATTAAAATGACGGCAAAGGCCTACTTATAGTTCGTTAAATGTTATGCGAACTAACATTTCATTTTCACTACTATCTCTCTGATAAACCAGTCGACAAATTACCTCTTCTATTTTAACTCGTATGTAAAATGATACAGCGTAATCAATATCCATTCTACTACTTTAATATATGTATTAATTTTGCCGTTTTAACTAGACTCTAAGCTATGTGTATATACTTCAAAATAAATCCATTTTTTTTGACTCAGTACCTAAAACCTTTAAGCCAAAAAGATAATCTCTATGAGCAATTTATACAGATGATAAAATCGAAGTGTATTTATGTAATGTCAAAATAGCAGTTTTTGTTTCTGATTGTGATAGTTAGTATATAGAATGCTTTTATTGTGTGCCAAAAATTTTACGACGAGTCTTTAATTGCGTAGCCAACGCTTAATTGAAGACAATGACTTGGCTGAGAGACAATAAATTCATAAATAAGTGCAAAATGAACTTAAGAATGAATTTATTCGACACTAATAACAGTGGACTCGTAGTAATAGTCGAGAGAGACTTTTGGCGGGAATCTAAAACGTCATGTAATGCTCCTGTATTATATTCGATATCTTAGCGTTTTAATGTGTTATATTATATAATATAATTATTTATTATTTATTTATATAATATTGATAATTTATTTTTTTAATATTGAATAAATATTTAATAATATTTAATATTGATAATTTATTTTTATTTTATATTTATTATAATACTAGCTGATGCCCGCGACTTCGTCCGCGTGACATTCAAATTGATAATTTTGATAGAATTTTATGTAATGTGATGCGACGGAACTGCTGGGATGTAATGAATATCATATAAAAAGTGCTTTACAACGTTTTCGTTTTCCATCAAAATTACCACAAGATACCATTAACCACTGTTATTAGTTATGGTATCTTGTGGGAATTTGGCCTTGCCTTGCCTTGGTCATAGCATTGTTGATGTCGACAATTTGACTTACTGACGGACAATAACTAATCTGATGACACTGAAAACTTGAAGATAATTATTACACTGGCAACAATAGCTCATATACGTAGCTGATTGCCAATACATAAAAAGAAGAAAAAGAATTAATAGCCGATTGTCAAAATTAAAAAGAAAAAGAAGAATGGTTATTTATATTCGAAAGCTTTTGTTGGTTTTTTTAAATTAAAAAAAAGAAATGTCTTCACATATAACACAGATAGCAAACTTCAACTGTGAGTGACATATTTTCGATGCCTACGCGGCACAATTGTTGTTGCTATTGTTATTATTATTATTATTTAACAAATGTTGTTGTATTCCTGTAAACCTTAAATCACGTCAACGTTTTTTCCGCAGACAAGAAAAGGCATGGTGAATTGTATTCTTACTCCATCACCGTACACATAAATTATTTCTACTATTAACATTCTAAGTTAAATAATGCACTTCGTATACACTAATTTGAAAATATAATATTAGATAGTCCCGCTGCTTCGATAGCACAGATTATTTACATGTTTGCAACGATTATTTTTATTATCTACGTATTTATTTTACATTATTGTATGTCTTATTACACTACTTAACAAATGAATACGAATTTGTTATTCCAACAGTTGTTAAGGCCACAGTTTTGACCCATTAACGAAATAACAATATCTATCGATAAACTTCAATATTACGCATTTGCTAGCTTTCGTGCTCACTTCTTGGCTGTTATAACAGCTTTATATTTTGTACCAAATTAATATTTGTCAAGGATATTTAATATAGAAAGATTTTTCAAATCCGATGTTTTTGAGATTAGTAAGTTCAAATAAACTCTTAAATTTTATTATACTAAACAAAGAAATTGTAACTATTGCTATAATCTAACAACATAATTAACACAGCATAATTGTTTGTTTTGAAATAAACATTCAAGAGTATAAGTCTCTTAATACTCTCTATGAGTCTTTTAATACTTAATACTCGGAGCGAAGATGAACACTTCAATAAATTTCTCACTTTATTTCGAACTAAAAACACCGTGTTCCTTGAGCCAATTAACCCTCTAAGCAATCTCTGAAATTATATATATTTCTACCATTTATTTGTGTCCCATAAAATCTTTATAGTAGCAAGTTATATTATAAAATGACTGGATGATCATAAAATAAATAGTATATTATGAATCTAGTTATTTATGTTAAGATAAAATAGACGACTTATTTTAAACGGCCGTGTTATTTTTTGTTGTTTTGCGTTATATGTTTCTTCTTTTTAAATGTCATTCTTTTATCTCTGGTCTAACATACTTAATAGTAGGCCAAGCTTTTGAAGTATACCGAATATACCTTCTGACTTTAACTTTCTTAATGTAAAAAAATAATGAAACTAGTAGGTAGGACCACGCTGTTAACAGTTTTCTTTCTAGCCGCGGGCCGGTCCGTCCGTGGTGGTACCACACTCCTGCAGAAGATCGACGTCTGAACAATGGCAATATGCTGTTGTGCTTCGTTCGGTGAGCGAAAGAGCCGAAAGCCCAACTGGGTGGGATTGGGCCCACCCCTATAGCCCTGGTATTGCAAAGGTCCATGCGTGGCAGTAACACTTACCATCAGGTGTGCTGCTTGCTCGCCACCAAAAGCAATAAAAAAAAACTCTTTTTTAAATTGAAAATGATGATGATTAACATACGCAGGTCTTGAAGCCCTCATCATCATCATCACAGCCCATAAATGTCCCACTGTTGGGCTCGGGCCTCCTCCGTAATGGGAGGGAAATTAACCTACTATACCGCGCTGGTCAGACGTGTTGGTATAGGGCTTTGTTTCGAGTTTTCCTTCTCTCGCATAGATGTTATATGCGTTTTATATCCCTTAGTCGTCTTGTACGATCACCCACGGGTAAGATATGGGGTGGTGAATAGTATTCTTACTCCGTCACCACACGGAAAAGCCCTATGTATTGAAAATCCATTTCAACTGTTTTACCAATGAAGCTAGTGCAGAAGCTGCCTGTAGTAACCATTTTATAGTTCGCATTCTTGTCATCACGAGAAATGTATTACAACGCCATCTTTTAGTTTTTTTTTTTACATTGTGCTGATTTCATTTATTTGCCCGTAAACGTTCACTTCTGGATATATGTCTCCCCACGAGTATGCCACTTAGAACGGTCCAATGCCACTTGCATTCAACGGCTTCCTGCGACTCTTGAGATGTCGTCAGTCCACATAGTGGAGGGGTCTTCCTGCTGTGCTGATTTACTCGTAGTACCTACTCCAATATTTCAGAATTAAAACATAATTTTTTTACATTATACCTTAATCATATATTTAGGATACACGCAAGAAAATATGGTATATTTAACGCACTATATTTTTTTTTTTACAACCTGCACTAAGGAAATAATCCTTGTATTAGATGGAGACTTTAAAAGTATACCTATGTTTTTTATTAATTCATTTCATTTAAATTTTGAATATTATCTTTACTAATATTATAAATGCGAAAGTAACTCTGTCTGTCTGTCGCTCTTTCACGCCAAAACTAATGAAATCTGGCATACAGTCTAGAGCCTGATAAAGGACATAGGCTACTTTTTAATGCAAAAAAGGGGTTGTAAATAGGAATAAAAAGTTGTAAGGAAGTATCATCACTTTTAAAGCAAGAAGCTTGAAATTTATTTTTAGGCTATTGATTAGATATAAATATGACATTAGCATTTTGTAAAAAAAATACTCTTATGGGGTAAAATAAAAATAGGGGATAAAAAACTTTAGGAAAGTAACCTTTTACGCGGGCAAAGCCGTGGGCAGAATCTAGTAGTCTATAATAATCTTACTATTTACGATTCGATATAATTCAGCCAATCATCCGTTTTCACAAACGAAACAAGTTCTTACATTCTCATACACTATCAATGGCCCAATAAATAAAATGTCCGCCATTATTTTAAACAGGCCATCTTGTTAATATGCGTTAGTTGCAAGTTGCAGTCACCACTCGCACCTCTAGTTAGTGTTGCCAGTCTCATTAGCATGAAATTTACCGTCCAATATCGATATATCAATGCGATTAGTTCCCTGCTATAAATACTTGTGCTAAAAGGTCAGATGGAATTTATGGTTCTCGAAGCTCTCCATGATGTTATAATACTAAATTAATGGGGTAGTAAAGTAAGTAGTAAATTAATTATATTGGCTACCTCCACTCTATAGTGGCCTAAGTATTAGACTGTAATGCAATCACTTCCTTGGTTCATCATCACCATCTTAGCTCATATAGGTACACTGCTAAGCTCAAAACCCTTTCATAATAGCAAAAAACTTGAACTATACCACGCTGGTCAGACTAGTTATATATAAGACTTTATTTCCAATTCTTTCGAATGCAATGGTGTTATTATGCGTCTCTTCATCGTCTTTTAAGATCACCCATGAGAAAGAAAGGGACAGTAATGATTATAGTCCTAATTTCACATACATACATACCATTACGCCATATCCCTTTTTTTTTTTTTTTTTTTTTTTTTTTCGCTGAGGAAACGCTTTTACGCGCTATCCCCCGCTGGTGAGAGACGGGGGGGAGTGTGGGACTCGCCGGTCAGCTGCCCGACCGGAATACCCACTAAAACCACAGCGGCCCCTTCCGCGGCGCTTTTACGGGGCGCCAGAGAGATCGTCTACTGACATTCGACCCCCGGCACCCCAACGCTTGGCCTTCTGGCCACGTCCTGTCAGCCCTTAAGGCGGTGTAAGGAGGTGCGCATAACGGCGCCTCCTCCTCCCCGGTCGCCGGCCGCGGATTGAGTCAGCGGACGCAAGCGCCTCGCGTTCCCGCTCCGCGGCCTCCTTCCTTTCCATGATGGCCTCACAATAGGAGGCCATCGACGACCAGCACCTGTCGCTGTCAAGCATCTTCGAGATGATGGTTGACAGCGACAGGTCTCTCCCAATGACCGCCATCAGGACGTGGCACTGGGGACCCCAGGCGGGGCATACCTCCAGAGTGTGACGCGCATCGTCTAATGGCGCGCCACACTCGTGACATCCTGGGGTCCCTTCTCTTCCAATTCTGTGCAGGTACTTACCGAAGACCCCGTGTCCGGTAAGCACCTGCACCATCCTGAAGCATAGGCTGCCGTGCCTTCTATTAATCCAGCGGTGGAGATGCGGCGCAACCGCCTCCACAGTCCCCCGCCCTGCAACGGGGGACTCCAGTTCTTCTCTCCACCGCCGGATGACTCCCCTTCGGGCCACTTCTAGTGCTCTGCCCAGTTCCCTTGTGGAGACTTGCTCGCCGTCGGCCCGCGCCGCAACGCGCAGCCGGTAGGCCTCCGCCAGGGCCTCAGCCACAAGCGGCCAAGGCGGGTCACCCGCCAGCAATGTCGCCGCGGTCCACGACACCGTACGGTAACCCCTGATAGCTCTCACCGCCATGACCCTCTGTGGACGTCGCAGAAGGGCTCTGTTGCGGGCGGTGAGGGAGTCCGCCCAAATAGGGGCACCATACAGTGCCATGGACCGAACAACTCCGGCGTATAAACGTCGGGTGGACGACCCGGGACTGCCAGTATTTGGCAGAAGCCTACCTAGCGCCGCGGCTGTCATGACGAGCCTCGGGACGAGCTGGGCAAAGTGTGGCCCGAAATTCCATCTAGAATCAAGGTGCAGACCCAGATATTTCATCTGGGCCCGCACCGGCACGGCAACCCCAGACACGCTGATGTGTGCTCCTCGGGGGGGTCCTCGACGTGGGCCATGAAATAAGAGGGCCTCAGTTTTCTCCACCGAGACCCTCAGGCCCAACATGTTGATCCGGCTCACGACGAGCGCAACCCCCTCCTCTGCCAATCGGGCAGCCCCCCGGAAGTCGGACCTCCTCGCCGTGACGAGGGTATCATCTGCATAGCAGATAACCCCCATCCCGACGAGAAGCCGACCCCGTAGGAGCCAGTCGAATCCGACGTTCCACAGGATCGGACCGAGTACCGAACCCTGTGGAACACCGCACTCCACCCGATGGCGATGAATGCGCCCGTCACCCCCCTCCCAGAGCACGTGCCTTCCCTCGAGGTACGCCTCCAACAACCTTCGGAGATACGGCGGCACTCCATGATATAGGAGCGCCTCTTTCAGGGTCTCATGCGGAAGGCTGTTGAAGGCGTTCTTTATGTCCAGCGAGACTGCCAGGAGGACTTCCTTTTTGGCCACCGCATCGGTGGCCAAGGACTTTAGGGTGGCCAGTGCGTCAATAGTAGACTGGCCGGCTCTGAATCCATATTGCCTTTCCAACAGTCCCGGCCCGACCTCCTCGAGGTGCCGGACAAGACGGTCCGCGAGCACCTTCTCGAACAATTTGGCCGTCTCGTCCAGCAGCACTAGCGGTCTGTATGCAGAAGAGGAGTCAGCTGACCGACCCTCCTTCCGCAACAAGCAGAGCTTGCCCCACTTCCATTGCTCCGGGAACTGTCCGGACCTCAAACACGCATTGAGCAGTTCCCGGAGCCCATCTCTGAGGTATTCAGCGGCGACGCCGAGCACAAGCCCCGGGACGCCATCCGGACCAGGCGATTTCCTCTTGCCCCGAAAACGGGAGAGGGCCACTTCCATTTCTTGGTCGGTGATGAGTGGGGCCAAAGTCTCCACCTCCATCACCGACCGAGGTGCCATTTGGGGAGGAACGTGTCCCACGGAGCGCGGGAACAGTTCTCCCATTAGCCTCGACAGGTGAACCGGATCCATCGATTCAATGATGGGGGCGCCACAGGCGCGTAGTTTGTTGCGCGCCCGCTGATATGGGCGCCCCCACGGATCTCTGTCGAGGCCCGTAAGAAGTTCCTCACGGGCCCTCTCCTTCGCCTGGCTGATGGTCAGCTGCAGAGTTTTCTTGCTGGTTTTATACTGCATCCGCAGCTGACCCTCAAGTACGTCGTCCCGGTTAGTTCGCTGTCGGCATCGGACGTAGGCACGCCGCGCTCGGTTGACGGCCACCCGGAGATCAGCAATCTCGGGCGTCCACCAGTACACCTGACGCCGCGGCGGCCTCCGCCGAGCCCTCGGCATCGCCGCATCACAGATTGCCTCCAGGGCACTCCTTATGTAGCCTGCAAGCCCCTCCACATCTGTGGGTAGGCGTCCTGCCCCGCTCCAGCGCTGTACTATGGCAGACTCCCTAGCCATTTCGGGATTGAATTGCCCAAGGGCCCATTTTGGGAGCCTGCCCCTCCTTCCGCGCCGGGGCTCTGGTGGTCCCCTGGGGGCGGAGATCTCGAATCGCACGTAGCGGTGATCCGAAAGAGTCTCCACCCCTTCTTCCACTCTCCAGTCGCTCACTCCGCGAGCGACACCGGGGCTGGCGAACGATAGATCCACCACGGACCCACCCCGATGTCGCACGCAGGTATGGACCGTCCCTCTGTTCAGGAGGGACAAACCAGAGAGCAAGGACCACCTCTCGACGGCCGTGCCCTTAGCGTTTGTGGTGGGGTTTCCCTACGCACGAGACTTCGCGTTGAAGTCGCCGAGGACAACAATTCGCCTCGGCGACTGACGACGAACCGCGGCACTGACGGAGTCTAAGAATAACTCAAACTCCGCCAGCCCGCGGTTGGGGGAAAAGTACAAGCCAATAATGGCGAAGTCTCGCCACCCCACCACAACGTATCCGTTGCCCCTCTCCAGTGTAGAGAGGGTAGGGCCGGCACAACCTCTGGACAGGACAGCCACGTCTTCCTTATTGTCCCCTGCCCAATTGGGTGAGTAGGGGACGAAGTAGGGCTCGCAGGCCACAGCCAGATCTATGTCCCACTGCGCCATGGACTGCAGTAGCAGGTCCTGAGCCCCGGCGCAGTGGTTCAAGTTCGCCTGGAGGAAGCGTACTTTGTCTCCCATTTAGGTCAACATTTCGGCTCCCTCCTGGGTTGTCTGGCTTGATGTGGTGGCCCGAGGTTCGTGGGCCACCTTGCCTTTTGATGAGGGGGCTTTACAGAGCCGCCCTCCCATCGTGTGCTCTGCAGAGCGACCAGCGGCGGCACACACCGCACAGCGCGGCGTTGCCACACAAACAACCGATTTATGTCCGCTGTCGCCGCACCTGTAACAAAGTGCAGAGCGGTCGACAGCAGACGGGCACAGCGCAGCCGTATGACCCAGCTCCAGGCACCGGAAGCACCTCAATGGGAGGTTCTCCAGCACCTGGACCCCAGCCGAGCTCCAGCCGACCAGGAGCCTGCCCGAATCGGCGAGCATTTTTGCGGCGGCGACGGGGCAACGGACTTTTACCATGCCCATACCGCGGGGCCCACGCTGAATTGGTCCTACCTGGATCTCCGCGACATCGCAGCTGCATGTACGGGCAACTGCCGCACGCACTTTCTCCTCCGTGGCGGAGTCGTCCATCCCGGTCACCCGGAGATCAGCCCGTTTGACCGGGCGGATGACATCAGCCACTCCTGCGAGCGCTGTGCGCAAACTCACCGCCAGTTGGTCGGCAACCTCTGCCGACTGGGATTTGGGCAGCTGTAGGATCCTAGCCCCAGTCACTGAGTGCCTCATTTTGAGGCCCTCTTTGATCCCCATCTCCTGAAGATTTACAGCCTGCTCAGCACGAAGCATTGCGTCGGCATACGTCGCTCCCTGTTTTTCAGCTTCCGGGTGCAATTTCAAAATTACAGCCGGGGAACGTGGGGCAGCGAGCGCCGACATTAGCTTCTTCTGCGTCGAAGCAGCCGGAGTGGGGACCACGGAGGACACAACAGCCGCGGAGGGCGGCGCAGATGGGGAGGATTTCTTCTTCTTCCCCTTCTTTCTCACAACTGTGGCCCAGCTGTCCACGGTTGTGGGCTGGGCCGGTGAAGTAGCGCCCGAAGAGCCGGTGACCAGCTGTCCGGGAGGCACCAATGCCGTTGTACGGGCGGTGGTGCCTGCGGACGTTGCACTCTTCCTCTTATCCGCAGCCAGGGGCGGACGGATGGTCTTGGCGGGGAGGAGTCGGTCCTCGATTGCTGCGAATCGAGCAGCCATCATATCCCCCAGGGACTTTATTAAAGAGGACTTCAAATCTTCCATCACATCCACCTCTGATACAGAGGCAGGTGTCACCGGCTGTGAGACCCTCATCTCCTCGAACTGCCTACGATGGGCTTTTAGTTCTTGTTGGAGGGCCTCATTCTCTTTTCTGAGCCGAGTGACATCTCTGCGAAGCGAGCGCAACTCGTCTGCTTCAGAGCGCACCGTGAGAGTGTTGATGCATGCCATCAGCGCATCTGCACTCTCACACAGGATCTTCTGGTGTGTCCCTTTAAGGTGACCAGAAGTCCTCACCGCCCGCTTTATCTCGGCAACCTTGCTGAGACCGAATCCCTTGATATCAGTAGGGCCCAGCAAGGCCAGCTGCTCCTCATTTAGCCCTTCATCAGCTACGGATGAGGCCATGGAGGGTGCGCTGTCCGTATCCGAGAGACTTTGTATATCGTCCCCATCCTCGGCCATTTGGTCCTTTTGGGCCAGCTTTTTCCGCGCCCGAGATAGGCCGGCAGCATGGCCTTTGGCTTTCGCCTTGCCTCTCTGGGCCGTGCTCACTTTGGGTCGGGGTTCTGACTCCGTTTCGGAACCCCCAAACTTCTGCTTGCAGCCACGCCCACCACGTTTGCCACTGACAGTGGCGCCGCGAGCCCTTGCCGATGCTTGAACAGGCGGGGGCATATCTCCTCCAGTCTCCATCTCTTTTCCATCCTTATTCGCGCTACGCGCCTCCTTCTCATTGTCGTTTTTATTATTATTGTTGTTAGTTTTAAGTGTATCCATATTTGATCCCACGAGTATAGAGTAACTAAAAGTCCACCTGTGCAGGGACCCCGATGCCCAGGCAACCCGATTTAATACACACGGAGGTCGGGAGGTATCCGCGGTTGACCTCTAGCCGGTTGATGCACTCCATCAACCACCCACAAGAGGCGTCTCAAGGCGGAGCGGTCGACACCTTGAGACTTTGAGGTTTTTTTATTGTGGTGTACTCCACGCGGGCCAGCCAATTAAGGCAAGCCCCTCGCCTTCCGACGAGTTCGCCGACGGTGCCCGAAGGCTGTGCGCCTGGTAGTGTCTCCACAGCCAGTCGCACCCGCCGCCTAAGACTTGCGTCGCCACTACTCAGAATATGTCCGAGATGCCGACCAAGCCCTGCAGCCCATCCAGGCTAACCTCCCAGGGAGACTATCTCATCCTCAGAAGAGAAACGAAGGCCTACCCTACCATGTCAGATATTCGCCACGAGCGACAATTCCAGTGATAGCAAGTATTCAAGGAATGGTCGCTCGTGCCCAGGGTGCACCACGGGGAGGTTTCTGACTTAGCACCCCACGCCATATCCCTTGCAGAGTAGGCAAAGAGAACAGAGTGCCAGAGAACTCTATCCTTGCATACTTCACTCGCTTCCTCAACATTCAAAATTCTCTTCATACACGCTCGCCGGTTTCAGAGACTCTTGACTCCACCTTCCTTCAGTACGTGACCAATCTGGTTTAGGTAGGTTAGTCTCGGTCTCCCCCGGTACCTACATCCTTCCACTTTCGCATTGTATATCTTCTTAACCAGACGTTCGTTCGGCATTCTTTCCACATGTCCGAAACATCGGAGCATTCCCTTTCGCAACTTTACACCAATACTCTCTTTCATACCTACTCGTTCTCTTACGTCGTCGTTACGAATGCGATCGATCAGCCTAACTGCACAGATTCCGTAGAGATCACATTTCAACCGCATTTCTCAATTTCACTACACGGATATATCCTATTTTAAGTTTAAATCTTGATAAAGTTTTATTTAATTGTGTAAATCACTCTACACTTGCTCTCTCATTGTTTGAGCTGATGACTGAATTTGTGTAACATTCAGTATCCTACTTGACGACTTAAAGCTTCTCTCAAGCATCTTTCCTTGAAATACTGTTCTGATGCGGTTCTTTTCATCACCTGCTGTAGTATTTCCCGAATGCTATGACATGTCCCTCTCTAAACGTGGTTCTAAAAGAACACTGTCTTCACTGGAACCAGCGGCTTGGATATACTCTTGTTATTGCTAAGATCCATAAGCGGCAGTAGCACTTACCATATAATTTTATTGCTACTTGCTCATTTGCGTATTACAGACAATAAAAAGAAACTTCAAGAGCCTTCAGTTAACAAATAATTATATCTCTTTGCCGTGGTGATACATAATTAAGAGGTATAAGCAAATAAGTTCACTACAAGAATAAAATAATTGGTAATAGAATACAATGCAATATTTGGCCTACATCTTATTGTTGGGTGCTTGTATTTATTACAAGTAATTGGTAATAAATGCAAGCATCCAACAATAAGATGCAGGTGAGGTGGAAGAAAAAAAATTATCAGTTCTACTAAGCTCTAAGGCAGCATTTTTCTCAGTTCATATTAGCCGTACGGTGACCGGATTCAAACACAGTGTAGCAAAATCACTTAGTATTACAGTTATAAAAACCAGCTAAGGAAAATAGCTGGCAGTACTCTTGGATGACACTGATGAAAAGAACCGGGCACCAGTGGCGCGCCCACATGGCTTTGAGAGGAACGTATTAGCAGTCTATGAGGTCACGTGCCATTCCTTCTGTCGCCTTGAACGGATTGGATGAGGGTGCGACCATATCACACCCTGCCCAAAAAAAAAAGTTCTCTTCTGGAAAACTTATAACATCTAATACGATCGTCCAAACCGCCTATTTAAGATGGCGGTTATAACATTATGCAATAAATTTAACTATAGATATTAAAACGCTGATAGGTGAGTGAATAACTGTTTAGAAAAAAATAAAAAGCATTCGATTACCAATACTCTAAACCATGAAACGATGCTACGATTGACAATATACAAGACACACATTCAGTTTTTTTCCACAGTTAATTACAATAATTACGTTTATTAAAGTCACTTGAAACATTAACAAGTCACGCAAAATAACTATTATTGTCATAAGTAGATATGTTTGTTATATACACAATTAATTATGTAAATAGTTATAACTTTCTCTAGCACGCTAACCAACTGCTGTGTATATTAAACAACATGTATTTGTTATTTAAATATTATATCTAAAAAATTATACATATAAACTTAATTTAAAAATTATTTTTTTACATTTATTCACTAAAATATAATGATGGGTTAATAGGGTGATTAAAGACTGTCACGCAGATGTCTTTGGCTTGAAGTTATAGTACGTTGTACTAATTTTACGTAATCAATTGCTTTACGGACAAGGAAAACATCTTTAGGCAATTTATATATTTGAAAATTCAATAAAAATAAAAGACTAAAAGATAAGAATAATGTATTACAAGAATTTTATATAATCAATCAATTCTAATCCGTGCCATCCCATCTTCTTATCCGTGTGGTGACGGAGTAAGAATACAATTCTTCACCGCTTATCTTACCCGTGGGTGATCGTAAGAGATGACTAAGGGATATGAAACGCATATAACATCTATGCAAGGGAAGGAAAACTCAAAACAAACCCTATACCAACACGTCTGACCAGCATGGTATAGTAAGTCAATTTCCCTCCCATTATGGAGGAGGCTCGAGCCCAACAGTGGGACATATATGAGCTGAGATGATGATGATTCTAGCATAAATTGTGTTTATCGTTAATATCTTCCATTCTTCCCACTGTTGGGCTCGAGCCGCCTCCAAAATAGATAATAATCATACTGACAGTGTTGCTCAATTGAAAGACCAAGACTTGCAGCAAAAGTCTCGCAAGTCTTGCAAGTCTCGCTGTTAGAATAACACAGAGTCATTTATTTGAGCACATGTCATAGAAATTAATGAAATTCCATTCATCTAGCGGCGCTAACTGTACAATTCTATAATTAGGTACATACCACTTAGCGGGAGTGCGGCTAAAGTCACACCTATCTATTATGAGACTGTTTAAAATAACATTAAATTATTCCTCCGTGTACTAGTATTGAGAATACAAAGTGTTGACAACACTTTGCCAAAGGAATAGTAAAATGCTGTCTAAGGGAGCACTGCGAGACCTTTACTGCAATTCTTGGTCTTGCATTTGGGTGTTGCCCAACTACGAACTAGGAAGAAGTTAGTAGACGACTATATTGCGAGTTTTCCTTCTCTTGCATAGATGTTACATACATATTATATATCTTAGCCGTCCTTTACGACAACCACAGGCAAGACAGTAGATGACGAATTGTATTCTTACCCCATCACCATGCGAAGATTTATTTCATTGCTTATAAAAGCAAGCAGCATTTTATGGTAAGTGTTATTGCCGTTCATGGACCTCTCTAATATCAGGGGCACAGCTAGGTCACTGTCTAACGGCTACAACTCACCCAGAAAGTTGGGCTCTCTCACTCACGGAATGAAGTACAACAGCACATTGCAACTACACACACGTCGATTTTCTAGAAAGTGTAGTACTACCCCGGATGGACTGGCCCGCGGCTGTAGACAACTTCATACATAATGCAACACTTTCCGTGTGGTGACGGAGTAAGAATACTATTTCAACACCCCATATTTTACCCGTGGATGATCGTACGGGACGACTAAGGGATATAAAACGTATATAACATCTATGCGAGAGAAGGATAACTCAATACGAAACCCTCTACCAACACGTCTGACCAGCGCGGTATAGTAGGTTAATTGCCCTCCCATTACGGAGGAGGCCCGAGCCCAACAGTGAAACATTTATGGGCTATGATGATGATGATGATGATGAAAGCAACACACTCTTTTATACATACATACATATATACCATCCTGAAATGTCCCTTGCAGGGTAGGCAGAGAGAACAGAGTGCCAGAGAACTCTATCCTTGCATACTTCACTCGCTTCCTCAACATTCATAATTCTCTTCATACACGCTCGCCGGTTTCGGCGATTCTTGACTCCACCTTCCTTCAGTACATGACCGATCTGGTCTAGGTATGTTAGTCTCGGTCCCCGGTACCTACACTTTCGCATTGTATATCCTCTTAACCAGACGTTCGTTCGTCATTCTTTCCACATGTCCGAACCATCGGAGCATTCCCTTTCGCATCTTTACACCACTCTTTTATAAATAAATAAAAATCCTACGTTCTTTTTTAATGTACCATTAACTGTTTCAGATACTGTACGTACGTGCGAACGCTGGCAACACTTTATAACCTATATATCAATAGTGTATTAAGCATCAGCGCTATATAATTATCCACGACCCACCACATAGTAATTCACAGCACTTACAGCACTTAGATTGTTATAATATCGTATAAAATACGACAATTATTGTATCAGACAGTGAACGCTAGCACATTGCGGTACAAATTATAATCGACCCAGTTCCCAAGACCATCCAGATACATTCTACACTGATTTGTTACCTTAGCGGTAACCAAACAGAATCTATAATGTTATAAAATAATATATATATTTTTATATAGATTTTAATACATAAATAACTACGACTTCATACATCGCTAAAATATATGAAAAGCTACCAAAACTTTTAACTAGAAACTAACTGTATATATGTATAATGCACAATGTGTTATGTTTAAGTAATTATTCTCTAACAAATATTATAAATAGCTCCGTGTGGTGACAGAGTAAGAATACAATTCACCACCCCCAATCTTACCCGTGGGTGATCGTACGAGACGACAAAGGGATATAAAACGTATGTAACATCTATGTAAGAAAACTCGAAACTAAACCCTATACCAACACGCCTGACCAGCGTGGTCAATTTCCCTCCCGTTATGAAGGAGGCACGAGCCCAACAGTGGGACATATATGAGCTGAGATGATGATGATTATAAATAGGAAATGAGTATCTTTCTTTATTTGCTACATTTTTACACGTCGAATAATTATTTAAACTTACGATATGTTTCGCAATTGGGCATACATATTGTTCGATACGCATAAGAGGTTGTTTACCTTTCATCGAGGATAGAAAATTGAATAAAAAGATCCACATTAACGTCAGTGAAAGCGCACAACTGATATGAACTAAAATTATTTTTACAGATTTTCTTCTTCTTCTTATGTATTGGCAATCAGCTACATATACGAGCTATTGGTGCCAGTGTCAAGTTATAAATATTTTCACGTTTTTAATCTTTCAAGTCAGTCGTTGTCTAAGTCAAATTGTCACCATTAACAGTGCAATGGCTACACTGTTAATGGTATCTTGTAGGAATTTTGATGGAAAACGAAAACGTTGTAAAGCACTTTTATATGATATTCACTACATCCCAGTATTTCCGCACATCACATTACATAAAATGCCATCAAAATTATCTAATATAACACGTTAAAACACTAAGATATCGAATATAATACAAGAGCACCACATGACGTTTTCAAATGCCCGTCAAAAGTCCTTTACAGATTTTATTGCGTTTGTTTCATTGGAGATACTGTCCGCCCATGACAGTACTCAAAAATATAATTAAAAAGAATACCAACACGATAAAATTCGTAAAAATAATAATATTTCTCATTAATATATTACAACCTATTTCATAAATATGATTGCTTAAAAGCCGACTTGTTATTACTGACCATCGTCTGATTGATTATTGGCAAGTTCAGGAACCTGGAGAAGATTACCGCCTTTTACCGTTCTTGCGAAGGGAACCGGTGGAGTAAGTTAAGGCAGCGCATCGCGAATATACGGACAGAGGTGGACCGATCAATAGCAATTCTCTACGCACAATTAGACGTGCCACGTAGGTGCAACGTCCTGAAGTACATAAGGACTTTGCTCCGGAAGAAGTCTCCTGAAAGTTTTATCTGCCAGGCGAACCATTAACTCTCCATTCAAAAGAGAAAGATTATTGTGTGTAATGAAATTACTCACTCTTCTTACCCCTTAACATCTCTTATGGATAGGCGTAGACGCGCGTCACCTTTGTCGCCCAAGCATTACTATTTTTTTTTAATAATAGCAAGGTGTTTAGTACTGGGCTAATTTAGCAGTCGACAAAAAGCAACAGCAAGTCACTCTTGATTCTTATAGATTACCTTTTTGTTTACAACCTATCATTTAGAACAATTGATGTATAAGTGAAAGCTTAATAAATAAGTTGGTGATTACCGAATAAGTTATGCTATTGTTTAAAAATTGAATAAATTAAATGTATTAAAATTACTAACGGTTTGTATCTGAAGCATTATTTTAACGGTATATTATTATATATATCTTGCTATACTACCAATCACACTATAGCGGATCATAACCACCTTTTTTTTGGTTGTGGTCTATGGTCGGGTTACACACACCCCGTTATATCCATCTGAGGCAACAGAACCGCCCTACAAGTATCTATCTATGCCGTGTGTGCGGATCACTGGATGGACCCGATCTTTGTTTTCAGTGGCCCGCCTGGCGGTTTACTCTTGCGGGTATCCTCTCGAGTCGACGCCTGCATGGCTTGAACTACGTCTCGCCTCACGCGGTGTCCTTTTCTCCGGCGACCAGACTAATCTTTTAAATCGACTAATATACAATACTAAGGCTACAGCGAAGAGCTGCCTACCAATGAAAACACAAAACCTCCCCAAAAATATGAGCTGCCAGTTTACACTGCTTAGACGTCGATTTCCTATGTACTATATTTATTTATTCTATTCGTATATTAATTAATTATTAACATTTACAATATATATATAATTATCATCATCATCATCTCAGCCCATATTTGTCCCACTGTTGGGCTTTGGCCTCCTCCATAATGGAACGGTAATTGACCTACTATACCACGCTGGTCAGACGTATTGGTATAGGGTTTTTTTTTCGAGTTTTTCTTCTCTCGAATAGATGTTATATGCGTTTTATATCCCTTAGTCGTCTCGTACGATCACCCACGGGTAAGATAGGGGGTGGTGAGTTGTATTCTTACTCCATCACCACACGGAAAATATATATTATAATTAATATATATTGTAATTAATATATATTATAATTATAATTCAATATAAATATCTCTAATAAGTTTTGCTTTACCTGATCGTTATCTGTATCGCACTCTAAAATACTGCCTTAATTGAACAGAGCCGATTCTACTCGAACTAGAATTACAAAGCCGAGCGCGACAACTAAAGAAGTTTCTACTTCAATATAAAATCTACAATCATATCTACGGTATTATAACAATTTTGCTATAATAGTTATGATTTAGCGATATGATTTGATCAACAATGGTATCTCCATTAAAACTAAATAAGTACTTGTTATTAATCGATTCCCGTGACCTTTCTATGAAGTACTTAACATTTACAATTGTATATTTCAATTACAGCAAAGTAATAAATTTTGAAAACTAAATGTTTAATCACGATTCCTTTTAACATCACACAAATTGCGATTATAGAACTATGAATTAATAATCAAGTAAAATCATTCGCTCCAATCTGTTAGTTATTAAATGATTAATTATTATTTCATCATATCATGTTTTTTTTGGCGGCGGGCTACGGCACTTCACGACCCGCTAATCCGTCCGGGGCGACAGAAAAGCGGTGCACAACCCCGTAGACTTGCCCTACATATACGTCTCGACGCCGTGCGAGTGGGTCACTGAAACGCGGTCTTTTTCTTTAGTGGCCCTATCATCATTTCAGCCGGTATACGTCTAATAATAGTTACTGGTTATAGATTGGATTCTGCCCTCCTCTAAAACGGGAAGGAAATTGACCTACTATGTTATGCTGGTCAGATATTTTTGATGTTAGTTTTTATTTCAAATTTTTCTTCTCTTACATCGATGTTATCTATATATTATATCCCTTTGTCGTCTTTTACGACACCCACAAGTGGTGAATGGTTTTTTTACTCCATCAACATACTAATCTAAGGCACTGATTAGCAGACATAGCATTAGCAGGCAGAGACCTCCTCACCCTGGAGGTATGTCCCACCCGGGGGCCTCAGCGCCACGACCTGTCGGCGGTTGTAGGCATAGACCTGTCGTTGTTGACCATCATTTCTAAGATGCTTGACAGTGACAGGTGCTGGTCGTCGATGGCCTCCTTCTGCGAGATGGTCATGTCTTCGAAGGAGGCCGCGGAGCGGTAACGCGCGGCATCTGCTTCCGCAGACTCTCTCTGCTGGCCGGCTCCTCCCACTGCTTTGACGGTCGACTGGACGTGGCCAGATGGCCTAGCATTGGGGTGTCGGAGATAGAATGTCAATAGACGATCTCTCCGGCACCCCATAAAAACGTGGAAGGGACCGCTGTGGTTTTAGTGGGTATTTCGGTCGAGAAATCGGCCGGGTAGTACCACACACCCCCTCGTCTGTCACTGGCACAGAGACCTCCTCCATAAGGGAGACGCGAAATTCACTACGCTAGTAACAAGTTGTAGCGATTTATTTCGAGTTTCACGTTAATATTATTTTGATGCCCTAACTAGCACCTAGCTAAATGACTACTTTTTAATTCACTTTATTAGCGGACACATTTAGAGAATTATTATTAATGATAGTCCAACCCTCTGGTGAGATGGCCACCTGGCGTGAGGACGCCCGCCGGGACGTCATCGCTCATTGGGTTACGCGGCTGGAGAGGCCTAGACATGGTATTGTTACCGTTGAGGCCCTTCGGGCCGTACTGATAGAATGGATTGAGCGGCAGCACGGAGTCCTCGCTTTCTGGCTGGTGCAGGTCTTGTCGGGGCACGGTTGCTTCGGCAAGTACCTGCACACGATCGCAAGGATGGAGTTGACTCCGTCCTGCCAACAGTGCGGCAGTGACGAGGACACGGCGCGGCATACGCTCGAGGTCTGTACGAGCTGGGACCGGCAGCGCCGTGACCTCGTCGCTGTCATCGGTGCCGACCTGACGCTGCTGGCTGTCGTGAAAGCAATGGTCGACAGCGTCAGGAACTGGGACGCGGTCTTGAGAGGAACCCGTGAGGGTGAACCACCGGACGCGCCACCGAAGACAAAGATCGGGTACCGGTGGCCCGCTCGCACGACGAAAAGAGGTGCTTGCAGGGTGGGTCTATGGGGTCGCACGCCGCCTCTTCCGTCGTCCCGAACCGATTTGGCGGAGCGGGGCCACTCCATAGCACACCGCAAAAAAAAAGGGCAGCTTGTTACGTACTGAACGTGGGTGGCATCACTGCGTTTCTGAATGCTCCGAGGTTGGTCAAAGCCTTGTATCCAGCTCGTTTTCATTGGCTGGCTGGAGTGGAAATCCAAGAGTGTCCGCAGTCCTCAACTCAACTCTGACTTTTTCTTAAATGGCTGTTCAGAGAAAGGTCGCCTCAGTTATATGCTCGGGGCTAGTCATGACATATTCCAAAGCAAAATTTCTTAATTTTAATCCTTTAAGAGTTAAATCCTTTAAGCGGAAACCGCTGCAGCCGCTGCAGGTATCCGACCATTTCATGAATATCAGGCTCTGCTAAATTTTAAAACTAAATGATTTTAAAGGTAGACGACCGTTAAAAATTTTAAACGCAGACGACAGCTTAAAATTAAATAGATTTAAGTTAAACACAGTCCACTAAACACCGAACTCCATATTCAAAATTTTAGAAACCATTATTACCTAATAGTTTTAGACCTGTCATTGACAGTTTACGAGTGTTACATGATTTTTGTTTATTTATTTTTAGAATTACCAACGAAAAATACACAAACATACAATATAGTAAAAAAAAGAATCACATGGATCATGTTTTGTGCTCTTTCATTTACAGGTAACCACAACTAATGGTGGACGTGGAGTATCATCTGTAGAAGTCCCATCCTATATTTTTAAATTAAATTTCTCCAAATACCGCTGCGTGTTGGACCCATGTCCCCATATAAGCCTTCCAAAGAATCGAGCATCTTCTCTTGGAAGATTTTGGTAGAACTGGTAAGTATATGATAATAATAAATGGAAATAAATAATAATAGCTTATCGCCTTTTAAAAACTACAGACCCGAAATTATAACAAAAAAAAAGAATACAGAAAGGCAAAAGGAATTGAATCAACTTTGCTGTCAATAAGTAAAGCGTTGATTTACTGCCATCTATGTATTTTTACATAATGTGTGACGGCTATGCATATGATGCTATCTTAATATATATAAATTACACGTCACGTTGTTTGTCTGCGATGGACTCCTAAAGTACTTGACCGATTTTAATCAAATTTGCACAGCATGTGTAGTTTGATCGAACTTAAAATATAGGATAGCTTCCATCTCAATTTATAGTCGCAATATTATTTTATTGCAAATTATTTGTCTATTATTTGACAGTTACAATTATCTGTTATCTCCAAACGATTCTAACAGATGGCGGTATCTGTTGATTGGACTTTATTAGCATAACCACCACGTGGTACTGAGGCTACCTTAGCCACAGCAACGCGTGGCCGGGTCTGCTAGTATAATATAAAGATAACTTATATACAAGAGCAGGCAAACTCTAAATAAAAGCCAAACATATATTGTTATATAACAATTATAACATATACAATGACAGGAATACATTAGTCATGATTGGTAATCATGACTATGTTGTTGCTTCTTACATATTCAAGTTTTTAAAATACTCAAAGGTCTTGAATGGGTAATATGACATTGAAAGATTCTATTACATTTATAAGAATAATCTTTACTAATATTATAAATGCGAAAGTAACTCTCTCTGTCTGTCTGTCGCTATTTCACGCCAAAACTACTGAACCGATCTAAATGAAATTTGGTACACAGATAGTATAGAGCTTGATAAAGGACATAGGCTACTTTTTAATGCAAAAAAAATGGTTGTAAAGGACGATGAAAACTTATAAGGAAGTATCGTCATTTTTAACGCTTGAAACTTATTTTTAGGCTATTGATTAGATATCAATAAATATGACATTAAAATTTTGTAAAAAATTACCGAAGGCGAAAGCCTTAGGCGAAGCCGTGGGCAGAAGCTAGTATATAATATACGAATCCACAACTTCTAAGGTTATTAATTGCATAAAATTCTATATGAGTTGTGCAGGTTCATTTACATACAAAATATTTCAATATAATATTATTATATTTTAATAAAATCATATGTTGTTGAAAGTTTTGGGTCGATATAACGATTTGTCAAAACGTATCGATATTCGCAAAATATTTAAAGATCACGTCCACCTACTTGTATGTATAAGCAATCAATTTTAAAATGTTAACGATGTAGTTCTTTGTAATTTTACCTTAATTAATCATAGCATACTGCACAAAATATACATTCATTTATTATTATAATTAAATGTATTTCAATATCGTTATTGTATTTTAAAACATTACAAACATAGTTTCTCATTAATTTTTGAATAATCAAAACATAGGATTAGATATGTCATCATAACCTTCATCACTGAACCCGTCACTGGAACCTGTAGAGGCGGAAACGTCTCTAATCTAATCGTGTCTAAAGATGAGCATAAACTACTCTGTTGAATGTCTTCTAACTGCAACCATAGATGAAACAAGCGGGGAAGTCTCGCAGTCACTCTCACAGAAAGAATCCACAAGAAGAATAATGCCATAAAAACCACGCGATTCTTTAATCGGTTTTTTTTTTGCTATTCCTATGGACGATATGGGGATTCGGAAAGGTTCACAGGATAGGTCCCATATTTCATGCACAACTATTTGCAGTTTCAAATAAGGTAGAGATACTCCATCCACTGTTTAAGTATAATTAGAAATATATTGTGACATCATCAGCCTGCTCTTATCCACCAATATGTACCTCTTCCATCGTACATATCGCAACATCGTTATTGGCAATAGTTTTATGACCAGCAACCTGCCCTACCTGACTCTCTCTTTGGGAATATAATTTTTGACCAAACAATATCACACCAAACACCACTGATATAGAGCAAAGAGTGAATGCGGGAAATAGAGTGAACGGAGCGTTGGGGCAACTCCACCTCAGCCAGGGTAGTCACCACCTCAGCCAGAAGGCACGTGTAGCAATACATAACGCATAACATATCGGTTTAAAAGGCAATGAAAAAGCGGATAGTCTTGCCAAATCGGCGGCACTTAACCCTGAAACACATCCAGACTACAACAAATTCCCTATCTCTTTTGGCAAACATATAATCAAACAAAATTCTAGTAAAGAATGGAGTGACAGGTACACCAACACAAACACCGGCAACACTACCAAAAAGCTCACAAAACACTAAAAAAACATCAAAATTGACAGCACACTAACACAAATACTCACGGGCCATGGAGGGTTCTCCGACTATCTTGTTCGTTTTAAATGTAAGGAGAACCCTCTTTGCCCCTGCAACACCGGCGCCAGAGAAACAATAATACACATAATCACAGAATGCCCGATCAACAATAAGGACCGATTCAACTTAGAACAGGAGACTGACATTACAATAACTGAAGACAACTTCCCACAACTTCTGACTGACGAAGACAACAGACAAACATTTTTAGACTATTGTAGAAAAGTCGCAAACGTTGCCATCAAAAGAAACAGAACAAAATAACACATCCATACACTTACACATCGCATCATTACACCACCACATTATGTTAGGATAAGTTAGGTCTTATGTACAGATGGCACTTTTCTTTTCTAGTATAAAAAAGTTGTAGACTTTTCTATCACTTCTTTATTTTCTTCTATTTCTATCTCATATCTTTAGTCTTATTTCTTTTTGCTTTCTTTACATTTAATAAAAAACTCTCTGTTTTATTTTTCTAACTTCAAATTTATATGTTATGCTTATTCCTTATTATGAAATTCTTGTTTTCTGCGTACCTATGTGTTTGTACTTTCTGTTCTTTATTTATTACTTTAAATAACACTATTTATAAATTCTTCATATATTATTATAGTATAAAATATTAAAAAAAAAATAAGTATATAATAACAATAAAAAAAAATGTATTTAATAAACAAATATATATATATATATATATATATATATAATAATAATAGTTAATATTACTTCCTCATTATCTAGTTCTAATTTCCTACATTGTATCATTTATTTCCTTTCGCTTCACTTAACTTTCTTTACTTCTAATAAGAAAACTTTATTCAATTATTTCTCTAACTTTAAGTTAAGTTTTCTATTATATATGTTCTGTATTCTATTTAACCTTAATCTAATATTTATGTTCTCTATGTACTTTAGTGTTTGTACTTTCTATTCTTTTTTCACTTTCTAAATCTAATCTAACACGCTAAACAAGGTCCCTGATCATGTCAGGGGAGACATAAGCCCAAACATACGATAGTTTGGAAATAAAAAAAGTATACATAACGCAGTGTTTGTTCCAACATTACTGTATGGAAGCGAGAGTTGGGTATGCAGAAAAGAGTATGAAAGTAAAATTAATGCGGTCGAAATGCGATCTTTACGGCAAATCTGTGGAGTTAGGCTGACCGATCGCATTCGTAACGACGACGTAAGAGAGCGAGTAGCTCTGATGGTTTGGACATGTGGAAAGAATTCCGAACGAACGTCTGGTTAATAAGATATACAATGCGAAAGTGAAAGGATGTAGGTACCGGCGAGACCGAGACTAACCTACCTAGACCAGATCGGTCATGTACTGAAGGAAGGTGGAGTCAAGAGTCTCCGAAACCGGCGAGCGTGTATGAAGAGAATTATGAATGTTGAGGAAGCGAGTGAAGTATGCAAGGATAGAGTTCTCTGGCACTCTGTTCTCTCTGCCTACCCTGCAAGGGACATGGCGTGATGGTATGTATGTATGTATGTAATATCAGTGGCCGTCCATTAATCACGTGAGGTTTGATAGAGGGGGGAGAAGTTTGACAAAAATCACGAAATATCACGGGCGGTGGGGTTCGTCTAGTAAGATATTACGTGTATTTATTTTTTCGTCAAACGCTGCGACTTCCAAACTGAAAAACGGCGTGTAGTGTGATTTTGACTTGTTGGCAGGCCATGAACAAAGTTTAAAGTAAGTGATCTATATTAAGACCTTTTTGCGAAGTATAAAAAAGCAAAACCCCGAGAATATGATGAGTTGTGGGCTACTTCTTTGTAGGTACTAAAAATTCAGGTGATGTTAGTGGGGGAGGGGGGGGGCATAGTCTTAAACCTCACCACGGAGGAAAGGAGGTTGAAAAATGCTAAAAAAAAATATCACGTGCTTAATGGACGTCACCCCAGATGCAGTTGACCCATCTCGATGTAAAATAAAATAAATTAAATATAGTACATACATACATATCATCACGCCATATCCCTTGCAGGGTAGGCAGAGAGAACAAAGTGCCAGAGAACTCTATCTCTGCATACTTCACTCGCTTCCTCAACATTCATAATTCTCTTCATACACGCTCGCCGGTTTCGGAGACTCTTGACTCCACCTTCCTTCAGTACATGACCGATCTGGTCTAGGTAGGTTAGTCTCGGTCTCCCTCGGTACCTACATCCTTCCACTTTCGCATTGTATATCTTCTTAACGCCAAGTACTATACAAAAAGGCCATATCGATATTCTATTCGAAGCTCCATAAAATCTTTAATTTGAATGCTCTTTAATACAGTAAACTTAATAACAAAATATCATTGTCGTGTCGTACGGTGCCAATTCCCATTGTAAAACCATATTTGCATCATGAACTTATAACAAAAGGTATTTCTAAACGTCTTAATTTGGTAAACATTATCATTTCGCCGGCATATCGACATTACTATTCGAATAAACTGTCACGATTTCTGCCATAACTATGAGCACTTAATAGCTTAATGCCGTATTAGTAGACTATTATGAAATAATGACGGATATTTTTGCAATAACAGCACCGTTTTAACTGCAACTTGTATACAAGACATGTAATAATCATTTGCCTATTGTTGCGTAAAACTTAAGAATATCTCTTTAGGCGGGCCTAATCGAGGATGCATATAGAAATTTATGGATGGTAAAGCATGCGCTACACGGTTTCAAACAGTGGTTTGCAGCAGTGGTTTCAAACAGTGTAGATAGATGTTTGATGCCAAATTTCGCATGACCTCTAAACGCCCTTGGTAGCGAGGCTTGCGCTACAAACCACTGGCCAAGCGTTCGATTAAATCTTGTTTGAAACCATCTAGCCGCTTGCTTCAAACCAAATGAACGACAGTCACGCTGCAGCGGTGAGCGCAGACGCACGTGACGACGTACTGTGCGTGAACAGACAGAATGCGATCGCGATGTTATTACTCAACTTCTCGAGTTATACAAAGACTTGCCCTGCCTTTGGGAGTTAAATTGTAAAGCTTATAAAACTATTACACAAAAAAGAAATGCGTGGGATATTTTAGCAAAAAAATTTTTCCTTAGTAAAAATTGTCAAGCCTTTTTCTTCAATAAATTGTGTAAAACCCAACTTTCCAATACAACTATAGCATCTATATTTTATTTATAAATAATAAATAAAAATGAAAAAAAAATAATAAAAATAATTTATAAATATTTTATAAAATGACGTCTCCGTAAATGTCGTACCATCAGACTGGCTCCCATTTGAGCCTTTGAACAAAAATTTTGAGTAACCATTTTTTTGTTCTTTTGATAGGTAAGGCACCATGACATCATTGTAGTAAATATACGGTACGCGAGCGTAAAGACGTCCTATCCGCGCCACGTTCTCTGAAAACTGTTGGTTTCAAACTAGCTTTGAACCATGTAGCCAGCAAAGCGTATTTCTGCTTTTTCTGCTTCAAACCACTGTTTGAAACCGTGTAGCGCATACTTTATACTCTATTGTTTATTATCGTATAAAACCGTACATCAATCCATTTGATCAGCATTTTTTTTTTATTCCTTATGGTGGCAAACGAGCAAAGAGCATACCTAATGGTAAGCGTCAGTTGGGCTTCTGGCTCTCTCGCTCACCGAACAAAGCGCAATACCACATTGCCATTATTCAAACGTCGATCTTCTGCGAGAGTGTGATACTGCCTCGGACGGACCGGCCCGCTGCTGTAGACAGAAAACTGCCAACAACGTGGTCCTACTACTATTAAATCATAATATAGAAAGTAAATTATTATCTATATCTATACATATAATGAGTAAAACCGCGTGTCTGTACATTTGATAAATTTATTAAAAAATCAGCATATTCAGTATGAAATGAACAACAGAACACAAAAGAATCATTTTTGGATTTTTTTGTCTGTCTGTGTGCCTGTATGTATATACACACTAATCTTTAAAATTATTGAACGGATTGTGCTGTAGTTTTCACAAATAGATTAAGCTGAGATCAGAACAAAATTTGATCTTTATTTCATTGAAATCTGATGTTAGAAAAAAGTTATGTTCATTTAAATTAGCTCGTATTTTATATCACTAGAAGAGTTAATTTAAAAATATCACAGGCACAAAGTTATGGGCATTAGCTAGTTCTATAATAAAAGCATTGAGAGAAGATATGCATGAAGTCCTCGAAGTAATAAAACGCTGGAAGTCATCAAAACAAGATATACCTATGCTAAAAGGAGCATATGTAATAGGGCTTTAAAAGGCTTACATGTACAAGACAGATATTCAATTTATAATATCATAGATGGAATAAGGTCGAACCGCCCGAGGCGGCGGCAAAGGTTAATCGAAGCACGGCAGAACACGTCACAGATCAGTTAAGTACCTCACAAGGCATTGTCGTGGCACTACAGTTAACGGGGCCCTCATGTTGTGCAACTGATCTTAACACTGTTAGATCCATTGCGATATATCTCGATTGATTGCTATCGATATTAGAGTTATTCGTTTTTTGTGTATTGTCAAACAACGATATATAATTCAATATAAGTTTAATTCGCATCAATAGATCAAAATAAACAATAACTATTTTCTTTCATTACGGCTTATATTTTCTCTAAATATGAACAACAAGATGTCTGATGTATGAATCTGATGTATGATATGTCTGATGTTTACGTATCTCACATGTGAAATAAAACTATTTTTACAGCTTTTATACATACATACATACATATCATCACGCCATATCCCTTGCAGAGAGAACAGAGTGCCACAGAACTCTATCCTTGCATACTTCACTCGCTTCCTCAACATTTATAATTCTCTTCATACACGCTCGCTGGTTTCGGAGACTCTTGACTCCACCTTCCTTCAGTACATGACCGATCTGGTCTAGGTAGGTGAGTCTCGATCTTCCCCGATACCTACATCCTTCCACTTTCGCATTGTATATCTTCTTAACCAGACGTTCGTTCGGCATTCTTTCCACATGTCCGAACCATCGGAGCATTCCCTCTCGCATCTTTAATCACGTTTGTATTTAATTGTTGCTTTGTTCGAAGAGGACTGCCATGATCATGAACGCTAAAATGTATTCGAAATTTCAAGAAAGTAAAAAAGAAATTACTAATGCAATAAAATCCGTAAAAATAGTTTTATTTTGCATCAGCAGTGACAGTTTGTGGGCAAATAGACAGTTTCGAAGATATCTCAAGTTAAGATTGTGCTAATAAATTTTACAGCTATTTATGAAAACGCATGTTTTATCCCCATTGATGTATTAATTTGGTAAACACTGATACATTAATGTTTATCCCTGAGATTTTTTTGATGGCATCCAATATCCTTGGCAAGAGTTATAGCGGGCGATATTAATGGAGACAAGCAAACAGCGTAAGATGTATTATTGCATAGAGACTTTGTTGCTCATTATCTAAATCCTAAGAGACGATAATATACATATAAGAAGAGATAAGATGAAGCAGTGATGTTCCCTACATATTTAATAATAAATACTGTTTATATTCTGGGCTAGTCGTTCTCGCCTCATAAAACTAACGCAAAACTCGGAGGAACATTATATGGCTCCCTAAATTCTTTTGATATAAAAAAATATCACAAGATTTATAGGAAAGCCAAGAAACTACAAGGCAGCTTGTAGCGAGCTGAATGTGAATACTACGATTCTGAATGTCCCAGAAAGTCGATTAGGGCTTCGTGCCTTCATTGGCTGGTTGGAGTTCCCGCAGTATTCTCAACTTTGGGTTGCCTTAAAAGACTGGTCAGGGAGGGGTCGCCAGAGCTATATGCTCGAGGCTGAAAGTATCATTTTCAAGGGCATAATTACCGGGAAACCACTGTTACTCTCCGTTTATTGGAGACTAGCGATAGTGAAACCAGCGCCGTACCACTCTACTACGTACTCTTGTCAGTTATACTAATGTTTCCTTCGTATGGCATGTGTGCCTGAGCAATCGTTTAGAAGGCCCATTCAGTGAGTTGCCGAGTTACAGTCTGCCAACGTTCAACACTATTTTTAGTATTGAAGACAGACGATTGGTTAAAATTTAATAGCTTTAAGTCAAACCATTCCACAAAAACTCCGAACCTCATAATCAGATATTCATCATCATCGTCATCATCATCATTTAGCCTTTACCCTCCAATGCTGAATGTAGGCTTCTCTCATACTTCGCCATAAAGTGTGATCTTGTGCCGCCCGCATCCAACGACTCAGAAACCTCCACCAAATCGTCAGTCCACTTGCTAGAGGGGCCGTCCAACACTGTATCGTCCGATGCGCGGTCACAACTCGAAAACCTTTCAGCACCATCGGTTATCCGTTCGTCGAGCGATGTGGCCTGCCCATTACCGATTCAGTGCTACGTCGGTTACACCCGTTCTTCGGTAGATTTTCGTATCACAGATTCGTTCTCGCAGAGAAACCCCAAGCATATAGCCCGCTACTTAGCACGCTAAGTGACTTTGAGCTAAGTCGCGAGACTTAAGTTTAAGACCACGTTTTCGTGCCATAAGTCATCACTGGTAATACACACTGGTCATAGACCTGTATATTGGATGAAAAGATCCTCTTAAGTTTCCTGGACCTTGATCAGCCGAGTTGGATTCGTCGGCTGACCTCTTTCTCGAAATTGGATCTACCTGACTAGACTGTTTGTCCAAGATAAACATAATGATCGACAACTTCGAGAAACGCATTGCCAACTAGTACCAGTATTGGAATGACATTAGCATTTGACATAATTCTAGCTTGTCCATGTTTATTCATAAACCCACTAGTTGTGACAGCCTGCTGAGACCATTGAACATGGTGCCATGGTCCCTCATGGATTCTGCAATAACGACAATATCGTTTGCAAATCGAAGATGACTATGTTACGTATTGATCGTTGATGTTGATGCCGAGTCCGGCCCGGTCTAAGGGACTGTTCACGACTGCATTGGAGACATCTTCCAATGCAGTCGTGAACAGTTTGCCATTTTTAGATTAAATTTCTCTAAAGTCCCTTGCGTGTTGGATTCATGTTTTCATGTAAGCCTACCAAAGGATCGGGTATCCTCCCAATTGAAAGATCCCATGAAAATAAGAAGTACCTACTAATAGCAAAATAATTTCTAGAATTTGAAGAAACGATTGAAGGCTTGAGCCTAATAGGGACAAATAATAGCTGAGATGATGATGATAATGATGACATCCATTCTTTTAAACTATACACTTAATACTAATAAGCGTTTTACAGCACAGAAGGTATCCCCGAAGGCCACCGCATGAGGACGACGCCCCGACGGCGAAAGCTGCCGGGACGTCGACTCGAGAGGATACCCGCGAGGGTAAACCGCCGGGTGGGCCACCGAAGACAAAGACCGGATTCCGGTGGCCCGCTCGCATGGCGTGGAGAGGTACTTGTAGAGCGGGTCTATGGGGTCGTGCGCTGCTTCTTCTGTCGCCCCGGATGGATTAGCGGTGCGTGACTACACCATAGCCCGCCGCCAAATAAAAAAAAGCACAGATGGTATGAAATTGCGATAATTTGTATTCTATGGAATTAGTGAAATACTAAAGAAACAAATTATAAGTCTACACATGTTTAATACATCAATTTACATTGGGAATTTTTTAATCTGTTGACTTGAAGACGCCCTGCCGCGAAAGGATCGGTCATCTTAACAATTTACCGCTGTTTTGTCAGTAAAAAGACAATTGAACAAACGCTCCGTCATTGTACGTAGGCTGCATTAAAGTCCCGTTAATGTATGATACTCGTTAAGGAATCCTAACATCAGGGGGCCAAATGCAACTTTCATGTAGTGTAGTGGCAATTTTATTGGATTTTTAATGTTAAGATTTTGATTTAATGTAACCATTAGTGTAATATAAAGATACATAAATACAACGAAGTTTTATCTGATGATAATGGAATAATGCATCCATAAACGTGAAGCGCCCTTAATAAGAATTATATCTTTAATTTATTAAGAAACTAGCTCCTGCCTAAGACTTCACCAGCGTAAAAATAACTTTCCCAAAGTTGAACCACACACTACCGGGATAAAATTATCCTATGTCATCATCATCATTCGCCTACTCTTATCCCAATAACTTAGGGTCGATACAATATGTACTCTTCTTTCATAGTACATATTGTAAAATTTATTGGCAATAGTTTTATGACCCGCCACCTTTTTTTTTTTTTTTTTTTTTTTTTTTGTGGGCTATGGGTGCGTCTCGCCCCGCCAAATCGGTCCGGGGTGACGGAGAAGGCGACGCGTGACCCCATAGACCCACCGTAAAATCCTCTCTCTTCGCCGTGCGAGCGGACCACCGGTACCCGATCTTTGTCTTCGGCGGTCCGCTCGGCGGTTTACCCTCGCGGGTTCCTCTCGTCGACGCCCCGACAGATTTCGCCGTCGGGGCGTCGCCCTCACGCGGTGGCCTCGCGTCGGGTGACCGGACAATTCCCCGGTCCGATCACCCGAGGCCTGGGTTAGGGCGGCATCAGGCGCAGGTATTCGCGCCTGCGCCGCCCCGGCCGCTGGCGGCGGCCCGGGTCACGGGAGTCCTCCCTGACTCGTTCCGCCGCCTCCTTCTGCGAGATGACAGCCTCGCAGAAGGCGGCGACCGCGTCCCAATTCCTGACGCTGTCGACCATCGCCCTTGCGACAGCCGGCAGCGACAGGTCGGCACCGATAATAGCGACGAGGTCGCGGCGCTGCCCGTCCCAGCCCGAGCATTCCTCGAGCGTATGTTGCGCCGTGTCCTCGTCACTACTGCAATGATGGCAGCCCGGAGTCCACTCCCTGTACACGACCGTGTGCAGGTATTTCCCGAAGCACCCGTGCCCCGTCAACACCTGCACCAGTCGGAAGGCGAGGACCCCGTGCCGCCGCTCCATCCATTTCATCAATACGGGCCGGAAGGCCTCGACGGTCACGATACCGTGTCTAGGCCTCTCCAGCCGCGTAACCCAACGGGCGATGACGTCTCGGCGGGCGTCCTCGCGCCAGGTGGCTATCTCGCTCAACGATGGGGAGCCACCCTCCTCGCGCACTGAGGTAACCCGCCGGTAGAGGTCGGAGAGCATCTCCGCCTCTAGGTCCCACGGGGGTGTCCCGGCCAATAGGCACGCCGCCTCTGTCGACACCGTGCGGTACCCGCGAATGGCTCTGACTGCCATGGCTCGCTGTGGCCTCCACAGAACCGCCCTGAGCTGGGCGTTCAGAGCCCTCGCCCACACGGGTGCGCCGTACATGGCCATCGAGCGGATGACCCCCGCATACAGCCGTCGGCCCTCGAAACTGGGTCCGCCCACATTCAGCATGAGCCGAGAAAGGGCGGACGCCGCGCCGACCAGCCGGGGAGCAATCTGTCGGAAATGCTCCCGGAACCACCATCGCCCGTCGAGCACCAGACCCAAGTACTTCATATGGGCCTGGATGTTGATCTGGATGGAGTTGACGACTAACGAGGCGCCGGTTGGCAGCCTTACGCGTGGCCCATGGAATAATAGGGCCTCCGTCTTATTTAAGGCCACCCTGAGCCCCAGCGCCTCGATTCGCCTGACCATCTCCTCGGTGCCGAGAGTGGCCAGGCTCGCCGCCTCTTCGAGTGTCCTGCCCCGGGCTGTGACGAGGGTGTCGTCAGCATAGCACACCAAGCTCAGCCCGGGCGGGAGACTCCCTCTCAACGCCCAGTCGTACCCGATGTCCCACAGAGTCGGCCCCAGAACCGACCCCTGTGGAACACCGCACGACATGGGCGTCCGCACAATGTCCCCTGCGGGACCCGCGCAGAGGATACTGCGCCCCTCCAAATAGTCTGCCACCAGCCGCCTGAGGTACAGGGGCACTCCATGGAACCGGAGCGCCTCCTTGATGCAGCTGAATGGCAGACTATTGAATGCGTTGGCGATGTCCAGCGACACCGCCAACAGCACTCCCCTGCCGGCGACAGCCTCCGCGGCCGTCTGCCTCAGGCGTAGCAGGGCCCCGATGGTCGAACGCCCCCTCCTAAACCCATATTGAGCGTCCGACAGATCGGGCCCCACCTCCTCCAAGTGTCGGACGATGCGGGCAGCGAGGACACGCTCCAGCAACTTACCCACATCGTCGAGAAGCACGATGGGCCTGTAGGCCGACGGCAAATCCGGGGGCCGTCCCGGCTTTGGCAGGAGAACCAACCTCCCCTCCTTCCAGCACTCAGGGAACCGTCCAGACGTCAGACAGGCGTTGAACAGTTGCCTGAGGCGAGGCTCGAAGTGCTCGAGGAGCGACGTCAACACCCGGACTGGTATTCCGTCCGGGCCGGGGGCCATGGTGGCGGAGCGAATCCGCGCCACTGCCGCCCCCACTTCCGACTCCGTCACGGGTGGAACACTCTCGTCGTCGGCCTCCCGGTCTTGATCTGGCAAAGCCATGACCGGGGGCGTGTGTCCCGACTGCCGTGGAAATAGCTCCTCGATCACCCTACAAAGGAAGTCGGGCTGGAGGGTCTCGGTGAGGGGGGGGGCCTGCGCGCGAAGCTTGTTCAGCGACGCGCGATACGGGCGACCCCAGGGGTCACGGTCGAGACCGTCCAACATCTCCTGCCAACTCGCATCCTTGGCGGCTCGGATGGCCAGCCGAAAGGCAGTACGCGCACTGCGGTACGCCTCGTACAGCTGGCCCTCCCGCTCAGCGTCGCGGTGACGCCGCCGGCTGCGGGTGTAGGACCTTCGGGCACTGATACACGCCGCGCGAAGGTCCGCCAGTCTTGGGGACCACCAGTAGACCCCCTGCCTCGGAGGTAGACGCCGCACCCTGGGCATGGCCGCATCGCAGATCTGCGTTAACGCACTGCGGATGCGGACAGCCTCAGCGTCTACTCCGTCCGCTGGGGGCGGTGAGGACAGCCACGTGTGAACGATGGCCGCCTCCGCCAGTAGGTCCCTATCAAGACGACCCACAGCCCACCGCGGAAACGCGGGAGCTCCGTCCGCCCTGTGACCCCTACCTGGTTCCCGGGGGGAGACCTCCATCCGGATGTACCGGTGGTCCGACAGGGTCTCCGCCTCCTCCAGGACACTCCAGTTCCTCACCCGTGGCGCGACAGCGGGGCTAGCGAACGACAAGTCCACTATCGACCCGCCCTGCTGCCGCACACACGTGTTCACTGAGCCCCTGTTAACAACACAGAGGCCCAGTGAAGCCGCCCACTCAACGACCGCCCGTCCGCGGTCGTCCGTCATAGGGGACCCCCATGCCGTGGATTTGGCGTTGAAGTCCCCCAGGACCAGGACGAGGCCCGGTGCCAGTCGCCGTATCGAAGCCTCCAAGGTGGTGAGGGAGGCCCTGAAATCGTCCATTCTCCTATTAGGGGAGAGGTAAACGCTGTAGAGTGTGACCCCTCCCCATTCCGCAGCGACAAATTCTTCGCCCCTATCCAAAAGGGATAAGGACGGGAAGTGCCGCTGCGTTGAGACGACGATTGCCGCAGTTCCGTTTCGGCTGACCACCCAATTGGGGCGATCAGGCACGACGTACGGTTCCGCGACTACGGCTGCACCAATCGACCACTCCGCCATGGATTGCAGGAGGAGATCCTGCGCTCCGGCAGAGTGGTTGGTGTTGGCCTGCAGGAGGTGAATGGATTCTGCAGCCATTAGTGGGCCGTATCCATCACCTCCGCCTCGCCAGTGAGCGATCGGGCCGCGCTAGGAGCGGGAGCGGCCGTGGTCGAAAGGCCGCCCCGCCCCTTTGGGGCCGAAGCAGGAGGTCTGCACGCCCCAGAACCCATGCGGTGCTTGGCGGGCTTATTGCCCGCCGCACACGCGGGGCAGTGGGGCGGGGCGGCGCAAGATGCCGCCACGTGCCCGGTCTGACCGCAGCGGAAACACAATCCGCCGCAGTCGAAGCAATTGGTGCACGTCGGTCGAGTGTGTCCGACCGCCATGCACTTACACTTGCGAGGTGCTACCTCGCAGGCCGGTGCTCAAGCACGGTTACCCGCGCCGAGCTCCAGCCCACGAGGAGCCTGCCTGAGCCGGCCAGTTGCCTGACCGACTCCACCGGGCACTGCGCCCAGGCAGCACCTACGCCACCCGGACCGGGACGAATGGCACCGACCCGGACGGTGTCTATGGGACACCCGGTTTTCGAGGCAATAGCCTCCCGGATGTCTTCCACCGTCACGGAGTCGTCCAGACCCGAAATGCGCATTTCGGCGCACTTGACGGGCCTGGCGATCCTGATGCCACCCTCCTCGGCGAACAGACCTCGCAGCTTCTCAGCTACGCTGTCAGCCGTCTTGGCGCCCTCGGCCCCTGGGAACTCGAGGATTCGAGCCCCCGTCCGGGCCTTGCGGGTCCTGGCTTCGACGCCTCCAATATCGGAGACGTCTAGCTCCCGCCGGGCCTTCCTCAAGACGGCCTCGTAGCTGAGGCCCTTCTCGGCCGCCTCAGGCAGCACAGTAATCACCACTGCGGCTGTCTTTGGCGGCTTGAGCCCCTTGCGCGACCTCTTCTTCTTGTCGCCAGCTCCTGCCTTGGGAGCGGAGACCTCAGCGGCGCGCTTGGCCTCCGCTCTCCTTCTTTGGCCGCGACTCCTTCTATCGCGCTCGGCCACCTGCCAACCCTCTTCGGGTACGGCAGTCGTGCCAGACGCGGAAGGCCTTGTCGCAGCCTCGCTGGTCGTCGCCGACGGTTTCGTTGCGGGCGGCTGCAGCGGTCCGGCAGGAGCCAGCGCCGTCTTCCTCCTCAGGGCAGGTCCCTTCGGAGCGGGGCCGGGGCCTTTGGGCTTAGGCCCGGCCGCGGCCGCAGCGTAGCTCCCCACGCGGCCACCCTGACAAGGCAGCGGGGCGGGGGCTGGTGCCGTATGTGGCCGCTTATCTGCGGCAAGAGGCGGCCGGACACGTGGTTCTGGAGGCAGCCTTGCCTCCAGAACGGCGAAGCGCGCATCGACAATTTTGCCCACTGCGTCGATTATCGCGCGCAGGGACTCATCCGGCAATCCCCCCACCGCAGGCAGCGGGGTTGGCATCGGGGTCGGCAGCGGGGTCGGCGCCTCCGGTTGAGCCTCCACCGGGGCCCGCTCCGAGACGCATGGCGACTTCTTCGCCGCGGCGCGAGTCGTCCTCCTCGCTACCGGGACAGGTGTCGGCTCGGTGGCCGTGACGGCTTCAGCCGGCGGTGTGCCCTCCGCAGCGGGGGGCGTCCTCCTCGCCGCAGGGACGGGTTTCGCCGCGGCAGCTGTTTTGCGCGCCTTGGCCGACGGCTTTGGCGCAGGCGGTAGGAGCTGCGCCATCTGGGCCCGCAGGTCGGCCATGTCTTTGGCCAACATGCGGTTTACCTGACGCAGCGACTCCAGCTCGGACCCCAACTGGCGGTTCAGGTCCCGCAGGCCTGAGACCTCGCCACTAAGGCGGGCATTTTCAGCCTGCAGGTCCAGGGGGTCGTCGCTCGCAGCAGGCGCCGCCTCACGCCGAGGAGTCACCGACCTTCTTCCTGCTACTGCGGCCCCTCGCCCCCTGCGAGAAGCCGGCACCTTCGGTGGAGGCATGATGGTCCCGCTCCCCTCGGAGTCGGCGCCCGAGCTGCCTCCCTTGCTCAGGGGGCGCTTTCGCACCTGCGAGGGGAGGGCCTCCTCCCTGGTCTTCTCAGCCGCCGCCACAGGACGCGGCGACGACTTAGCGGGGGCTTTAGCGTCCGACCCGCTATCTCCTCTGGACGGCCCTGCGGATATACCGCCCTCGTCCATCTTAGCGGCAGATCTGCTGCCCTCATCCACGGACGGCTCTGCGACGTCACTGTCGCCCTCATCCGTAGACGGCTCTGCAGCATTTCTGCCACCGTCCTCCATTTCAGCGGCGGCAGCCTCTCTCCGCGCACGCCGCTCCTCCATCCTCCTCTTGTAGCTGGAAGCCTGCCCCCGGCTCTTCCTGGGCGACTTCCGCTTCACTTTTTGGGCCTCCACGATTTGTGCCGGGCCCTTGGCGGACGCCTCAAGTCCTGAGGACGAGGCGTCGTTGTCAGTTTTTCTTTGGCTTGACAAGGCCGTGGTGTGAGAATCACACAGATCGTCGGTGAAAAAGGTTTTTTTTAAGTTGGTATCCATATGATTCCCACGAGTAGGGGAGATACACTACGTCAACCCGGGCAGAGATCCCTTTACCCAGGCAAGCCTACATTTACCAACCAGGGGGGCAGCCGGTGCCCTGGCTGGAGCGTGCTAACGACAGAACAACCCATCTGCCATGCATCTTCTCGCCGCACGCCAGAACTTAAGATTCTGGGTGATTTCCGAGTCCGAATGTTACTTCGAACTCTTTATAGAGGTTGTCTTCCTCGCGGTCCGGGCGGTTAAGCCAAGACCCTCGCTCCTGAAACTAAGACAAGCAAAGAATCAGGTTTACGATGTGTGGGCGGTGGCAAGTGCCTGCCCAGCCCTCAAATGAATGAGTGACTGAGCCCGTCCCGATATTTCGCGTCCTATAACCTCTACTACGACTGTAGTAGAGTAAGGAGCGAAATCGCGCAGATATTCGCTACGGACGACAGTACAACAGAAGAACTGGGGACCGCCGCCCGCACCCAGGGTACACCGCGTGGAGGTTTCTGGGATAGTACCCCTGACCCGCCACCTGCCAGACGTCTATCCTCCTTGGAAATGTTATTGTTGGCCAAACGGCATCAAATGGAATTGGCCCAGGTCGTTATGAGGCTCTTAGTCGTCTTTTACGACATCCACGAGCCAAGTAAGGGTTGTTAGTATTCGTAGCCGCTACCACACAACATTTAAAAAAATATCGTATGTGCATCTCAGCTCTTATACAGCCTTCACCGTAATGGGAGGAAAATTGACTTGCTATACCACTCCATAACTATATAGCATAAGCAAACTCCAAATAAAACCCTATACCAACCCGTCTGAATAGTATAGTAGGTCAAATTATTTCCTCTGTGGAGGAAGATTGAGCTCGGTATTTGGACATATATGAGCTGAGATGACCATAGAGTCCAAACGGCCCGGATGATTATGGCGAAATGTGACTCGATCACTGGTTGTCAAACAAAACAATATAATTTTAAATTTAAAAAAAAATGTGAAGAGAAATACTATTGTAATGGTCTGGCACACGCTCTGCTCAATCTATCCAGGGCGAGCAAAAGGCGGTGCACAACTTCAAAACCCACCATGCTCCCTTCACATCGCCATTGGACTGACCATTGTTACAGATTTCTTGAAAACCGTGCCTGGCCCGATGGGTTAATCTTTCAGGTACCATCCTCATTGCCGCTCCAGCAACAAACGACAGTATCGCCGAAGTGTTTTAGGCAGTCAGCCTCTCCGAGGGTGGCAGGCCTCGAATCCGCGATCTGTCCACCTACGACCCCCAAATATATACCTACGGTGACCACACCTCAAATAATTAACTTGAGACCAATTAAAAGCATTTTGATAAGTTTTAGAAACTATGGATTTGACAATTTAACACAATTAATTTCTAACATTCAAAAACTATTCCTGCATTTATCCAAGTCATGATGGAGTAGGAATCAAATGGCGACCACCCATTTCATGATCGTAAAATATGACTACGAGATGCAAACAGATAACATCACTGCAATAGAAGAAAACTGATGCACAGGTGGCCTAATAGTTAAGATATCAATCTACTGTGACATTGCCCTGGTTTCGATTCCCACGCAGTACATTACTCTGTGCGAAGCACAGATTGTTGTCCTAAATCTGGGTGTAATTTGTGTCCGATAATTCAATGTTTATAAAGTCCCCCGCAATGTAACGACTATTTCCTTAATTTGATGAGAGGCTTTAAAAAAAATCTACCAATAAATCCTGTACCAACAGAACTGACGAAGGTGGTATAGTAATTACCCTCTTACTATACAGAAGTCCAGCAAAGGGACGTAACAGAACTGATATAGGTTGCTTTCCATTTAGTTAACACAGAGGGACTCTGTGGTACATTGTGAAACACTGTCAAACACTGTGTAAAAGTTTAAATGAAACAGCTAGTTGTCTCAAAATAACACTAGAGTGCATCAATATCGCAAAATTATGGGCGTTGTATACCTAAATGCAAGTTCCTTGACAAAGTCTTGGCTCAATAATTTATAAACATAACCACATTATCAGAGCTCACTTCAATAATGCAATATTTACATTTGAACATTTTTATTAAATTTTAATTAGCAGTAAGAGACAAGCTCAATTTAATAATCTCAAATAATACTACTAGAATATGCCGTAAATAAATTGCGAGGTTAAGTAATGATATATAATTCAAGCAAAGTAGTACCTATATATTTAAAGTACTCTATGAAAGTAGGTAAGCATCTGTCAAACACTACTTTTTCGAGTGTCGAACAGTGTACGGCTGTGTTCAACAGTGTCGTTGATGGAAAGCGCTTTATCGAACACTGCGTTACACTGCATCACTTTTTGTATTAAATGGAAAGCACACATAATAATGATAATGATTGAGCGCTGGCATCACTAGAAACATAAATCGTATGCGCAACATGTTACTTCCACATCGATATGCGACTATTCCTGAGTCGTATTCTGCATTATTCAATAACACCTATCATATGTACCGTATTCTGCTTAACGCCTCGCACACTCAACTCACATAAGGACAGCAAAAGATAGATAGACATCACGTACTCTATGCGTTTATTCCGTTATCAGTTTTAATGCGGTTTGAATTAATAAAGTACCAAAAAGCATCTAAATTCTTAAGACATTATTTGTGCATATCATCTAAGGATCTAACGGCAAACGAGCAAGTAACACATCTGATGGTAAGTGTTACTGCCGCCAATGGACCCCTACAATATGAAGGGGTATAGCTACGCCGCTGTATACCAATGAAAATCTCAAACTCAACCAGAAAGTTGAGCTTCTGGCTCAGCCAACGAAGCACAGCAGCATATAGCTACTGCTCCGGCGTTGATTTTCTGCGAGAGTGTGGTACTACCTCGATCTGAACGGCCCGCGGCTGTAGACAGAATACTGTCAACGGTTTGGTCCTACCACTATTAATCATCTAAGGACCTATTGATTTTTGATATTTACGCTAACATTTTACATTTAAAATAAACCTATTAATTATTTACCCCCTCATTTTGTTTATGGTCATAGGAGCACATCGGTCATCTCGTGACTATGAACAGTAAAGTGTTCGAAACGTTGGTGAATTAAAAAATAAAGTACAGACGTGATAAAATGCGTAGAAATAGTTTTATTTCAAATATTTAGTTTTCATAATAGCATAATTATTCAAATCTAGGATCAAAAAAGTGTAAGGTATTAGCGTGGATTACTAAACTGGGCCTGAAACTTTAGTAAGCTGACTAATGAATGGATATTAAATGCTTAGCAAGTTATAAAATTGTATGCAAATTATTAAATGGAACTAGCTTTTAGACGTAGGAGGGGAACATCCCTCTGTAAGATAGCGGAGTAAAAATACAATTCACCATCCCATTCCTCACCCATCTATGTCTTAGAAGACTATATAGAACCTACCTACTATATAGAACAGATATATGCGAGAGAAGAAAACTCTAAATAAAACACTACACCAATCCGCCTAACCAGCGTGGAATAATAAGTCAATTTATGTGCTACTTTCAGTTTGAGGCTTTAGCCCAACAGTGGGACCGTGTATGAGTTGAAACAAGTATGTTTAGCACAACGTCAAACAAATGTTAACAAGAAGAAGCATTTGTAAACACGTCTTGAAGTCATTCAGTGTTGTCGTGGTTGACAATTCACAATCGTTTCAGCTAACTCGTATGCAATAGGGATGTTAGTATAGAATGTTATTGTATTAGATTCAAATTTGTTTATCATCAGCTCATATACTTTACCAATGCTGAACGAAGAACTTTTCTTCACAATGCAAGGCAAATTGACCTACTAAATGCTGGTCAGATCGATTTTTACGGTTCCGTACCTCGAAAGGAAAAAACGGAACCCTTATAGGATGACTTTGCTGTCCGTCCGTCCGTCTGTCCGTCCGTCAGTCTGTCCGTCCATCCGTCTGTCTGTCTGTCAAGACCATTTTTCTCAGGAACGCGTGGAGGTATCAAGCTGAAATTTATATCAAATACTCAAATCTACTGTCCCTAAGCTGTGAAAAAATTAAACTTCTAAGCCAATGCAATCAAATGAAACAGCAATTTAATTTTCAACACTCGCAAGGGAATCAAAACCTACAGGGTACTTCCCGTGATCTCAGAATCTTGAAATTTGGTACAAAGCAACGTCTTATAGCACAGATAAAGGAAAAATTGCGAAAACCGTAAATTATCAATTAAATCATATAATAAAATATTTTTAATAATATTAAACTTACTACCCCTTTCCTCATGAACGCCTAGAGATATTAAATAGAAATTCAAATATTCAAATCTATAAGACCTTTAAGCTGTAATAAAATCAAACTTCTATGTCACTGCAATCAAATGAAACAGCAATTTAAGCCGCATATTTTCAAACACGCAACTACTCGCAAGGGAATCATAACCTAAAAGGTACTTCCAGTCGACATAGAATCTTGAAATTTCGCATGAAGCAATGATTAAAGCAGGAAAAATGCCGAAAACCTTAAATTTTTAAGTACATTAATTTTTTTTTATATATTATGGTACGGAACGCTTCGCGCGCGAGTTACTCGCGCTTGGCGGATTTTTATAAAGTTACATAGATGCCATCTGCATATTATATACTTTTATCGTTTTTTACAACACCCACGGGCAAGAAAAGGTATGGTGAATTGTATTCTTATATTATATTCTTATTCCGTCACTAAACGGAAAATCGAATCGAATTTATTGAATCTTAAGATAATGATTTCTGATATTTATGCGAATATTATATATTTGAAACAGTCCTCTCGTGACCATGAACGCTGTAAAATGTTCGAAACTTCGGGCAAATAAAAATCAAATACAAACGCGATAGAATCCGGAAAAATAATTGAATCTTAAGATTTAAGCTAAGTTTTCAAATAAGGCCAAGGTTACGATATATCCAAACAGTACATATTATATGTATTAAAATTGCACTAATAAATCTATATTCTCAGTTAGGTATTGTGCTAATAAAGGAGCTATGATTTTTAATTATTTTAATAGGTAATAAATGCCTCTTTTCAACTTTGTATGTTTTATTTGCCATAGAGAGAGGGTGTCTTAAAGATACATGACAGAAATTAACTTTTACAATACGAGGCAAAAATGATAGTTAAATAATTAAAAATTGATTCATCAACCGCTTATGAAAAGCATAGATTGTATTTGTCATTCATTTATTTATGAAATTTCACTCCAAAAAAAAATATATTCGTTTGTTATCCAGGCTAAAAAAAAAACCACGAAGACTACACGGACGCTATTAAATAGCTTCAACGTTTCCTAAATATTATATTTAATAATGCAATTTATATTTAATATTATTTCATTATAAATATCTTATTGTAACATCCCTAGCGCAGAAAATATAATCTGTGACGAAAACATGACTCTATCTCAGATATTCACTGGTCCTGTCTCGTTTTCTTGGCTTAGTAATGGCCACGGTAGAACATTCATTTTCATCAGAACTAACAATGGTGCCTACAGTCGCCTAATAGTCTATTATAAGGTGATTTATGACAGAAACACTGAAGATTGAGGCATAGCCGGCCTCATTACCATATAAGAAAAGACCAGTGATTTGTTTAAGAATATATTACTGTTTAATCTATTTAGGACTTGAGGTGTTGTAATTGATAAGTTTAAAGATTTATTTATATATAATGCGGACATACGAACAAATATAATGTGCGTATTATATGTAATTTGGGACATAATGTGTCAAAAATTCCTCTTCAACGTTAGAATTAATAGTGGTAGGACCACGCTGTGGACAATTCTCTGTCTACAGCCGCGGGCCGGTCCGTCCGGGATAGTACCACACTCTCACAGAAGATCGACCTCTGAGTAATGAAAATGTGCTATTGCGCTTCGTTCGGTGAGCGAGAGAGCCAGAAGTCCAACCGGAATGGGTTTGGGGTTTGTATTGGTAAGCAGCAGCCTAGCTAGATCCTTGGTATTGCAAAGATCCATTAGCGGCAGTGATACTTACCCTCAGGTGGGCTGTTATCTTATGTCATCATCTCTCAGCTCATATATGTCCCACTGTTGGGCTCGAGTCTCTTCCATAATGGAAGGGAATTTGACCTACTATATCGTGTTGGTCAGACGTGTTGAAAGAGGGTTTTGTTTCGAGTTTTTCTCTTGTAAAGATGTTATATGCATATTATATCACTTAGTCGTCTCTTACGATCACCCACGGGTAAGATAGGGAGTGATGAATTGTATCCTTACGCCGTCACCACATGTATAAATCATAGTATAGAAATGTACAATTATGTAGTAATTTTGAAGATAGAACAGGCCACGTAATATGAATACGTTCACTAAGTTGCGGTAATTAATAGATAGGTCTTTATCGCGCTGCTATAGCGTGTAAAGTGCGAATGACTGTCAATTTAAGTACTAACTAAAAGCCACCAGTGTCATATGTGTGCGCGCCGTTATACCGTTTACTCGAGTCTGTCAAGTCAATCATCATTACAGCCTTCTGTGCAGCTGAGTATAATATAAAGACATTTTCGTTGCTATCGGCAATATTCATTTATTTATCAACAATAATGCTTCAACAAACGACCGTTCCATTTACATACTTTAATTAGAATTGAATCAATTATATATTCTAATTATAGACAGGTGATATGTTAAAAATTCAACTGATGATTTGTATTTATACATTACTAGTTGACACACATAAGTCCGCTCGCGTGTAAAACATACATTCACGCTTAATATCATCAATATCTGGATAACCGAGCCATGCTCGGTATTCTCTTTTTAGTGTGTCTTGGAAGATATATTTAAATATTATTATATAATAAAAGTAATTAATAAAATAATAAAAAAGAATTAAATAAGCAAAATTAACAAAAAAGAAACTTAGGATCCGAACCGGAGTTGTCTTGGTTAGACTGCCCAATATTCCAATTGAGCTATGTCTATTCTTACTGACAGCGTTATTTGCCTTCATATTTTAATAGTTTTCAGCCAACGAAAAATTATATTTTTTGTTGCCTAAAAATACTGATTAAACAATATTTTCTATAAATGAAACCTAGCTAGATTGATCAATCGCCTCCAAAACCTCGGCATGCTAAATTTCATGAAATGTATTGGTGCCGTTTTCGAGATTCAGAATATATCTTAATATATATAAATTACGTGTCACGTTGTTTGTCCGCGATGGACTCATAAAGTACTTAACTGATTTTAACCAAATTTGCACAGCAAGTGTAGTTTGATCCAACTTAAAAGATAGGATAGCTTAAATCTCAATTTATAGTAATATTCTTCTTCTTCTTAGTGAATGGCCTCTGTGAGTGATTAACCACAACTTCGCCAATGTCAAGTAAAATAAGTTTAAAAAATTATAATAAATTTATATTTTAGTCGTCAGTCATGTCGGTTTCTCATTACTATTTATCCTATAGTAATATTATTTTATTGCAAATTATATATCTAATATTTGACAGTCAAAATCATATGTTATATCAAAAGGATTTTAAAAAATGGCGGAATCTGTTGACTGGATTCAGTAAGTATTTAATAGATGGCGCTATGTTAAATGTACAAACGTTTCATATAAGCTAAAATTTGTTAGAATAAACAAAAAGTGTTACTGAAGCTAACCTAAGCCACAGCAACGCGTAGCCCGGTCTGCTAGTATAGATATATACAAGAATTTTTCGTTTAAAGATATTAAATAGATAGAAAAAGCAAATATTTTTTAGTTCCAAAAGAAGCCTTGCAACCAAAAAGCAAAAGAAGCCTTTAATTGCAATCTAATAAAAAGCAGTTTAATAAAAGAAGCAAAGGGAAAAAAAATCTTCCAATTTAATGAAAAGTTTTCCTTAACACCTTCGGCGCCAGAGTATCAAAAATGATACACCGTGTCCATTGTGTTTAAGTCGTTATGTATCACAAATGCACACGATTTTCATACATTTCTTTAAAGATAAAAAAGCTTTGGCCTGGACAAATACTTTTGGTTTATTTGGGTTTGGGATACCATAAAATTAATAAAAAAAAAACAAAAATATGTATGATTTTGAAAATCGTTTTTGGCGCCGAAGGTGTTAAAGGACGTGCCTGTACTAGGTGACTAATTTTTTACAATTTTGAACAATGGGGTTTCTGATCTGAGCACATCCAGCTTAGACATCCAGGGGGTCATCAGTGCAACACGATGTCTCATGACGCGCTATGAAAAAATGTTCAAACTAATGTAAAAAAGGTGGTCGAATTCGAAGAAATCCTGTCCGAAAGCAAAAGATTTTATCTCGGGAGATGAAGATAGCACCTAGAACCATGTCGCGTATTTTAACAGATGACTTAGGACTTACAGCCTATAAAGGACGTACTGGTCATTGCTTAACTAATAATTTAAAAAAGAATAGGGTGGTAAAATCGAAACAACTACTAAAGCGGTGCGCAAAGGGAGGTCACAAAAAAATTTTGTTTACAAATGAGAAAATCTTTACAATTGAACAACATTTTAACAAACAAAATGATTGTATTTATACCCAAAGCTCTAAGGAAACTTCCCAATTAGTTGACAGAGTGCAACGTGGGCATTATCCTACTTCAGTGATGGTTTGGTGGGGTATTAGCTATAAAGGAGTGACTGAGCCATACTTTTGTAAAAAAGTATCAAAACATCGGCACAAGTGTATCAAGATACCATTCTTGAGAAGGTAGTGAGGCCCCTTAACAACAACATGTTCAATAACCAAGAATGGTCCTCCCAGCAAGACTCGGTGCTGGGTCATAAAGCTCGGCCTACTCAGTCTTGGTTGGAAACGAACGTTTCGGCCTTCATCAGAGCTGAAGATTGGCCGTCATCTAGTCCCGATCTTAATCCGCTGGATTATGATTTATGGTTAGTTTTAAAGTATGGTTTGCACTAATCGCCATGATAATTTGTATTTGGAGTCCCTAAAATAATCCATACGATTAGCAGTGAAGAATTTGCCCATGGAAAGAGTGCGTGCTTCTATTGACAACTAGCCTCAATGTTTAAAGGACTGTATTACAGCCCATGGAGACCACGTCGAATAAGCTTTTATATATTTTAAATTGTTTTATATTTATGTATTAAACTAACACACTGTAAAAGTAATAAATGTTATTTGCAATAGAATTTTTTTTCGTTTGTTAAATTATTTATAGCAAAACTAGGTATGACTACTGCTACTCATATGGGCGGAGCAATGACCAAAAATATCAACAAATATGAACCTACCAAATGGCCAATAGGCAACGCCAATAAATTTGAAAATCAACAACTGTTGATCTCTGATTGGAATGCGGTCATTGCCATCATATGACAAGTTTGATAAGATTTTGAGACCGTAAGCAACGTACCTACTTGATAAAGCTGGAAGAGCTTTAATGGAAACTAATGTCCATAATTACGAATTGAAACGGCGATCAGAACTATATTATAAGCTAGATAAATTGAAAACCTGATACGTCAATAATTTATAATTGTATAACCATGTGCTTACATGCCCTTGATGGAATCTTTGCACTTATGCGCAAAATAACCGCATCGTTGCTTAGGATACTGAGGGGCAATCAAATCAGTATCCTGAGGACTGCAGCGGAGAACTTAGACTCTCCGATTATAAAACATTGCGGCCAAAGTGATTGTTAGCAACACTTTTTTTTAATTGCGATGGGCTATGTTGTGGTCACGCCCCGCCACATCGGTCTGAGGCGACGAAAGAGACGGCATGGGACCTCATAGACCCACCCTGCAATGCGACTCTCTTCTTCTCTCTCTCTCTCTTCTTGTGTTCGGTGGCCCGCCCGGTGGTTTACCCTCACGGGTTCCTCTCGAGTCGATGCCCCAGCTTTCGCCTTCGGGGCTTCTTTGTTAGCAACACTAGATAATAAGGATTATAATACTACTATCACTCTGTGGATTATTTTTTCTAATATTAAATATATTATTATTATTATAAAACCCTTTTACTTAACTAAAAGATGACTAAAAAAATACGACTAAATAAATTCTTGAATCGAGGTGTATTTCACAAACATAAAATTAAAACGGACACAAATATCACCCAGACTCGGAAGAACCATTTGAGGACCACTAGAAAGAATAATAGCGGGAATCGATACCAATGAAATGATAATGATGATAATTCAACGTGAATATGAGCAAAACCAAAATAATGGTCTTTGAAAGAGATTAAGCCAGAACAGATGTAAGAGTAACAATAGGTAATGATGTACCAGAGCAAGTGGATGAATTTGTATATCTTGGATGTGGATTTAGCCGAGATGGAAGGTACACCACTTATATAGAGCGAAGAGTGAATGCGGGAAATAGAGTAAACGGAGCGTTGGGGCAACTTCTCGGCAGCCACCACCTCAGCCAGAAGGCACGTGTAGCAATACATAACGCAGTACTTGTCCCAACATTACTGTATGGAAGCGAGAGCTGGGTAAGCAGAAAAGAGTATGAAAGTAAAATTAATGCGGTCGAAATGCGATCTCTATGGAAAATCTGTGGAGTTAGGCTGACCGATCGCATTCGTAACGACGACGTAAGAGAGCGAGTAAGTATGAAAGAGAGTATTGGTGTAAAGATGCGAAAGGGAATGCTCCGATGGTTCGGACATGTGGAAAGAATGCCGAACGAACGTCTGGTTAAGAAGATATACAATGCGAAAGTGAAAGGATGTAGGTACCGGCGAGACCGAGACTAACCTACCTAGACCAGATCGGTCATGTACTGAAGGAAGGAGTCAAGAGTCTCCGAAACCGGCGAGCGTGTATGAAGAGAATTATGAATGTTGAGGAAGCAAGTGAAGTATGCAAGGATAGAGTTCTCTGGCACTCTGTTCTCTCTGCCTACCCTGCAAGGGACATGGCGTGATGGTATGTATGTATGATACCAATGAAGTCTTCAGTCTATTTACTATGAAATATTTTTTTATACTATTCGGTTTATATTTTTTAATACCTTTAAATTAAGACGTGTGTCGCCTCCGTTATCGAAATCAAAGCGGTGTTTTCGTGAAAGGCGGTACATTAGACATTATCTTTATAGCTTTTTTTACACATCTACCTCAATTGAGTACGGTTATAAGCGTCAAAAATGACGAACTTAATCACTAGGTACTTAACTTTTTTAATGTTAATGGTAACAGAGAAACGGTTTATCTGATCTAATTTTATTTAGTAAGCATCTCTCTGATAACTATATTAAACGCTGTAGGCGTTTTTTTATATTTTTATTCATAAATATGTCACATTATCAGAAAAAAGCCTCCGCCATAGCATATGGATTCTATACTCATATGGGCTCTCTCTTGCGTGCTTCGCTATGAAAGATTAATTAACCTAGTTTGCCACGTTGATCAGGCTGTTTGCTATAATCTTATTACAAAATTTCCTTCTTTGACCATGATGTTTATTTCTTTAAAAGTTTTTTTTTATTGCTTGTGTTGGCAAACAAGCAAGCAGATTTTATGTGTCACTGGCGTCCAAGGACCTTTGCAATACCAAGGGTATAGCTAGGTCGCTGCCTACTAATATAAACTCCAAAACCACCCAGTTGGGCTTCCGGCTCTCTTGCTCATCGAACGAAGTTTTTTTTTGTCTTAGTTGTTAGCCTCAGATGACCATGAAAACTCTACCCGGACTGTGCGTGAGCGCTGAGGGCTCTCAACACGAACGAACGAAGCGCAATCGCAGATTGCTATTACTCAGACGTCGATCTTCTGCGAAAGTGTGGTACTACCCCGGACGGACCGGCCCGCGGCTGTAAACAGAGACTGCCAACAGCGTGGTTCTACCATTATTAAAATCTATTATGTCTTACCCGGGAAAGGAAGTTTAATGTGATTTTATATTCCTATTCATTTGCCACATCAAAGGTCTCCTTTACTATGATGGAAGGAGCCGCTGCCACTGTAGTGCCAATTTCTCCTATTTATATGATGTATAGATCACACAAGATATTACAAGATAAAGTAAGGTAATATATGTGTTATTACTTTGGTAGTACTTTTTTTTCATACTTAAAATGTGTAAAAGGTTAGGTACTGTTTAAAACATAACTTACTCTTAAGCAATGCAATTGTAACCTATCAATTAATTAGAATTGTAAATACAAATATATCAACTTAAATTGTACATAGGCTAGAATACAATGAGTACCTATTACCCTTCGTAGGACACCTGCAAGCAGCGCAAAACATTATTATTTTATTGTTTATGATGGCAAATGAGCAATCAGCACACCCGATGGCCAGTAATACCGCCGCCCATGGAGCTCTGGAATACCAGAGATACAGCCAAACCGCTGTCAATCAACGAAAACCCCAAACCCGCCTAGAAAGTTGGGCAGCCAGCCCTCTCGCTCTGAACAAAGCATAAAAATACATTGCCATTGTTCAATGACACTGTGGTAGTATTGCGGACGCAGCAGTCCGTAGTTGTAGACGCCAAACTATCAATAATGTGGCCGTAACACTAGAATGATTCCTAAATTCCTTGTGACATCATTTTTCATTTCGTAATCGGGTTTTATAAATAATTAAGCATATTAAATGCTAAATTTCAGTAATTAAAGTTATTCAGTAATTAAATAACAAGGTTGTGTCATCGTTTAATACACACGGTGGTGTAGTGGCAGCACGATTGGGCCGGAATCCCAATAGGCGCGGGTTCGAATCCCGCTTGTGACATCATTTTTCATTTCGTAATCGGGTTTTATAAATGATTCCTAAAACTCAATTACATAATTATATCTGCAAATCTATTGCCTATTGCCTATCGTGGTCCACTAGGTAATGAATAAATGCCTTCTGGAGGAGGAATAATGCCGTAACAGACACGATTAGCAAACCGTTTGGTGAGCGTGTTAGTTATTTAATTACCCAGAAAAGTGCTGATACCTATTCTTTTGGTTTCCTTAGTTCCTCGTTTCAACGACTCTTACTCTAAATTAAGGTGTAGTATCATATTGTATATTAGCTTCCGCCTGCTGCTTCGCCCGCATGTATTATGGATGAAAAGGTAATCTATATCCTTACCCAGGCTTAATTCGCGAACTCAGTCATTGTGTGGCAAATTAACTCTGAGGACAGGCATTTTGACGAATTACTTGATACTTATCGTAATATTATGGCCATTACTTTTTTTTTTAAATTTTAGCCTATGTGTTACTCTCACGTATAATCTACATTACCTACTGTAAATTTTCATCAATATCCGTCTCGTACTTCTTGCGTGAAAGAGTAGCAAATATCCATACAAACTGGTTTTAATAGTGGTAAGACCACGCTGTGGACAGTTCTCTGTCTACAGCCGCGAGCCGGCCGTCCGGAGTAGTACTACACTCTCGCAGAAGATCGACGTCTGAGTAACAGCCATATGTTATTACGCTGCGTTCGAGCTAGAGAGCCGGAAGCCCAACTGGGGTCGGTTTCGGATTAGTATTGGTAGGCAGCGGTCAAGCAGTGCCTTTAGTATTGCAATGGTCCATGACGCAGTGACACTTACCATCAGGTTTGCTGTTTGCTTGTTTGCCACCATAAGCAATAAAAAAAACTTTCGCATTTATAATATTAGTTTACGGGTTGAGAGCCCTCAGCGCTCACCCACAGTCCGGGTAAAGTTGTCATAGCCATCTGAGGCTAACAACTAAGTCACACAAAAAAAATATATATATAATATTAGTAAGATTTAACCCTTCACAACATGGAAAGTAGTAAAATACTACACCAGAATACAACTATTACAAAATACCTAATGTATGACATCTATTATTCGTTCATTACGCACACATAAGCCAAACATAAAGACCAGCCGTATTTTCCATTAAATGTGGCATAATAATTTCCGTGTGGTAACGGTGTAAGAATACTATTCACCATCCCATATCTTACCCGTGGGTGATCGTACGAGACGACTGAGTGATATAAAACGCATATAACATCTATACGAGAGAAGGAAAACTCGAAACAAAACCCTATACCTACCAACACGTCTGACCAGCGCGGTATAGTAGGTTAATTTCCCTCCTATTACGGAGGAGGCCCGAGCCCAACAGTGGGACATTTATCGGCTGTAATGATGATGATATGGCATAATAAAAAATAATAAAACATATTAAATTATAAAAATAACAATACTTTATAACATGATCTGTAGTGAAAGTTGCACACCTGATTACAATTGCAGTTATATTTTGACCCCTGATCCCTAAAAGCTATTAAGCCTCTCAGTTAACCCTACACGCTTTATTTGTTGCTTGTTAAACTCTACCCTACCTACAAATACCCATAAAAGTTAAATTGAAAACATTTTATTTCTTGCAAGTTATCTTATTGATTTGTTAGAATATAAAAGCAATTTTGAATTGGAAAATATAGGACATTTAACATCAAGAAACTCTTTGTAAACTACAAATAATGTGGCTCTATATTAGATTGTTCCAAATTCTTCCGCTCTTTCTCAGTTCAAATGTCCCGATCCAAAGGACTCCTCCAGATGAAAGAAATTATGCTATTCCACAACGCTGGCCAAATGGGTTGGTAGGTTGGTAGGGTTTTCTTTCGAATCTTCGGGCTTCCATTGCAGTAATATTATCTGATCGTCTCATCCCATATATGTCCTACTAACTACTGAGTTCGAGTCTCAACAACAATGTTACATACATACTTACTCTTATTGGATTTTTATGATCCAATTAACCGATTTTTACGATCTAGACTCCAGGTCTACTGATGAAATATGAAAAATATCACAAAGCTGTATGATGTAGACGGCATAGAAATGTTAGAACTGGCCTTAATTCTTTGATAAGCTGATAGATGAACGCAATCTGTGGAAGAAGCTCTTCCCCAATAGTAGGTCAGTATATGAGCGGACATGATAAAGAAACCTGCGGGAACCGCGAGAAAGAACACAATATGTTATCATCCCTGCAATAAATATCAAATTCACTATGCCATTTACATCCACCCAACAGCCTAATAAGTTATTGATGCCATGTCGGACGTTCCTATGCCACATACATCCAACAATTCTAGAACTTTTTATGTCATCAATCGACCCTTACCATGTTAAGCCAGTGTTGACAAACGATCCGTCAAATGATTTATGAAGTTATCTTAATCTCTCCAACAGTACCTATCTATAATATTACATGGTGAATGGTCTTGAAAACTGATTAAAACAGATTTGGCGGGTTGTGGGACAGTTTAACATGTACATGTAGTACATTGCTTACACGGTAAACCACCTGAGAGGAGTCATTTGATTGATATACCCGCTCGCACTCTGTTGTGCATACACGTTATCCCTGCTTTCATATTATTGGTATACCTAATATTAGGATGTTCTAAGGATGTCCAAGTTCCAGGTTTTATTTAGTAAAAGATATCTCGAGCACAATCCTCCGGGTAGCACATAATTTAAAACCTCTTTATATGGTCATCAGACAGATTTTTTTATCGCTTGTCATGGCAAACAAGCAAGCAGGACATCTGTTGATAAGTGTTCTACAGCTCGTGGACTTTTACAATACCAACGATACAGCTAGGCCGTTGCCTACCAACCCACATTGCGAGAGCTATGTGAACGCACTACCCTGAACGGGGCGGCCCACGTCTGTAGACAGAAAACAGTCAGCAATGTGGCCCTATTAGATCATGGTTATATGGTCATCATCAATTTTTGGATGGTTGAATCTTTAATCACTATAAATGACACTTGAAGTGAAATAAAATTTAAATTTTAAGTAACATTTTAAGTAACACGTAAGATTTATTTAACGTGCCCTTATTGCCTTAAGTGTTGCTTAAAATTTATGGGTCGTTGGTGAAAACGGCTGTAAGTGATCGGCAACCATGAGAATCGCATACCCAGATCCGTTATTAGAATAACGTGATAGTGTACATGGCTTTGATCTTGTCCACTCTATTTATATAGAGCTAAATCAGTTGTGAAAGAAGAGACAGAATAAACCCTGTTGTGGAAGTCGAGCGTGCTACCGAAGTCAAGGAATCGGCAAATTGCAGTAACTGAAGGCATTTTACTCGTTGGATCCAAAATTTTGTGGGTAGAATTTCGATCGAATTTCATAATCGCCACGCTTAGCAGATGGATTGGCGATCACAATAGATGTTATAAATTTTCCATTCTGCCGGTACCATTTTTACCACTTCCTCGGGCAAGTAAAGAGTAACAACAATTGTATTCTTATCCTGTCGCCACGCCGATAAACCCAATAATAAAACAAACAAATATGTAAAAATAGTTTATTATTAAAATAAATAAATCACTCGACAAGAACGTCTATATCGATACTGAACTGACCCGTGCTAAGGTCACATGCCAGCTGGTAACGCCACTTGAGTGAATCCAATGCATACGACTTTTTCTGAAACAAATAATTCATCATTGTACGAGATCAGAATAGTTCTGAAACAATCAAAGAACGGAAAGGCACCGGGAGATGATGGAATTACCACAGAGCTCCTGAGGGAGGCAGCAAACCAGTTTTAAAAGCCCTACAGGAACTGATTAATTGGCGACCACGAATTGGACGACGCAGCGTAGGACAAGCACAAGCGTAGCGTTTGGTTAGCGCGTAAATGCGTTTCCACATCGTCAAAAACAAAAAAAAATATTATATCCCTTAGTCATCTTTTAAGACACCCACAGACGAAATGGGGATTGATTAATTGTATTCTAACCCCACATGAAAATTTTAAATTAGTAGACTGAGTTAACTGATATTACTATTATAAAAATCAAGAGTTTATTCGTTTGAACACACTAATTTCGGAAATTACTATTTGAATTCTAAAAAAATCTTATTGTGCCTAATAGCCTTTTTCTTGGGACTAATCCCACGATACATTGCCACCGTTGTAACTCCTGTAAGCCAGGATCCACGATGGTCTCCATAAATGACACCGAGGTTTGACCAATCAGGCAGTCCCAGGCGATGATTTTAATTTGTCTTCGGACCCGCAGCAAATTTAATTAGAAAAGGTTAAAGAGGGGAAATTGGAAAGAATGAATTCGATGACTAATAGCCTGTTAATCGATAAAGGTTGTGACAAATAGGAAACAAGCAGTGTCTTTAAAACGACGGGTTGAAAGCCCTCAGCGCTCACCCACAGTCTGGGTAAAGTTGTCATAGCCATCTGAGGCTAACAAACTAAGACACAAAACAAAACAAAAAAAAGTTGTCTTTAAATGTTAGTAAATCAAATTTATTATTAATATCCGTCAACCGTTCTGTACAGTCACCGTTGTTATAACAACTACTGAGATACATAAAATTACATTGATGTAGGTATAATAATAATATTATTTCTCATATTGCGTGGGTACGTAAGTATTCAAATGAAATAATAGAAATAAATTATATAAGTAATTCTGACAAGCAAAGCTTCTGGCACAATTAATTTAATATTAAACGGACATTCTAGCTTGCTGTCAAAACAACTTTAGACATTATTCTTACACCTCTAGTGATAATGTAGGCAGGTTATTTTATGATCATTTTCTGTCCTATCTGTCCCATAAATACCTAACCAATTCACTCACCAATATCTTCACGGCTTGTCTAGTGTGAGGATCCCAGTCAACTAGATGTCCAATCTTCGGTGTTTGCGTTGGACCGGTGCTCTGCCTACCGCCAATACTCCAAACCGCCCATAATGCGAATCCGTTAACCACTTGTTCGTCTGCTGATTCAGTTCTTCTGGAAAAATACGTTCATATTGTGCTAAATTTTCACAGATTAATGGCCATTACGCCTGCTTTTCAAGTGATTTATAGTATAAACCTATTAGTGTAAGAGAAGAAAAACACGTAATGAAACATGCCAACCTGTCTGGTCATTGTGGTACAATAGTCTACTTGATTTTTCTACTGTTTACCTATGTAATAGATGGTTATTGTAGCATAACTTTAAGTAAGTTCAAATTTAATAATAGAGTTTAGGCTTAAATCCTTATTGCACGCCTCATAAGCGAAGCGTTGAGGTCTTGCTCTACTCTCGATATATGAAAATCAAGCACTTTTCAAACCTAAAAATGATTGTATTTTTCTCACATTGCACTTATAGGATAATATTATCATATATATGTCAAGGAAAATTATTCGTTTATACGTATTTGATATTTTTAAAAAGCAATTATTATTTTTTTAAAGTAAGAAAATAATTGATTAAGAAAAATATTCGAAGACGTCGGATAAAATATTTTGGATCTGGCAGGATCACGACCGTAACAATTAATGTATCAAAATATAAATTTTTTAAAAGCTTCATAATCGCAACGCGCTGTTTTCTTTCGAAAATGGCTTCGTAATTCTTTGTCGTTTAATTGCAATTAATAAAAAACTAAACTACTTGTATACTTTATGAAAATTGGGTTCGTTTACATTTTTTTGTTCATCCATTCGGACAGGCAAAGGAAACAAATCCCAACAGCCTATTGTAAACGAACAACTACGTTTAGCACATCATCGAGATGGCACCAAATTTCAAAAGTATATATTTTTTTTTTCATTTTTATTTATGGCATTGAATAGTAAATGATAAATAATATAAAAAATATGAGGCGTGCACTTTTGAATTTTCGAAATTATTTATATACACCGTGGAATCTAATTGGCTGTTTTCCCGAAATGTATATACTCAGTTAATGATATAGAACCATAATATAGCATTTATTTAATAAAATAAAAACATAAATTCTAGTCATTTGCAATCCCGGACGTTTCCTTAAAATATCATTTTTGCATAACTGTAACATGTTTTGTCTAATAATTTTGTTATACTTACGGTCGTTTGAGAGCATCGACCGTAGCTATCAACCTACGGTCAATGCTCTTACCTTGGTTACCTACTTTCTTTAATTACTTTAAAACCATGCCTCCATTTTCTCAAGAATTTCTTCTTCTAATCGAGCAGAATGTCGGCGACACCTACCTCTAGCCTGAGCACGTGTAAGCACTCAAAACTTCCTGTGGGTTAGTAGGCGTTATGTGGCTGATAAAATTATCGCTGTTGTAGGCACAGGCGGATTTATAATGCCAAATCTGCATAACGAATCCAGGTGTTCTGGCTGAGCGTACAGGCATCTAGCCTTCGCCAAGTTGTCTCCAGCAATTGCATAAAAACGAACCATGTCTAACCACTCTACGTCAGAATACTGGTAATGACTTGTCATTTTTTCGCACTTACTAGCACTCGCGTTCGGGATTTGTTATAAACATATGATATACGTCTAAGCCGTTTGGCAAAAAATTGCAAACTGACCTATTAAAACATAGACCAAGGTCGCGCGGCTCGGGCGCATCAAAAGCAAGGGGTGCGTGCGGGACGCGGGCGGGCTACGAGCTACAATGCCTAAAAATTTTTTTTACCTATTATTGCGATTTAATTCGAATGCTATGTCATAGGCATGTTGGGAACAATACCGTTGCATATCAGACAAACTTAAGAACGTCTATTTATCAGACTTTTTTTTTTCAATGTATTATGTTTTTAGTTATGTGGGGATATTAAGAATGATTAACTGAGTACATACGTTTCAGGAAAACAGCCAATTAGATTCCACGGTGTATATTCATACATCATTTAATTCATAGGCCAAAAAGTAACCCTTACTCTAAAATATATCTAGAGAATACCCATACTCAACTGACCACACAGACAAACAGATCCTGACAAGGGGCTGTCCATTAATCACGTAATCTTTCTTTTTAGCATTTTTAACCCCCCTCCCCCTTGGTGGCACGTGGTGAGGTTTAAGACTATGCACCAACATCACGTGAATTTTTAGTACCTACAAAGAATTAGGCCACAATTCATTAAATTCTTTGTTTTTTCCTTTATACATCATAACTCCACCTTTTGAATGGACCACTAGAACTATTAGCTAACGTCAGTGTTCTACTCAATGGACAATGTGACATGACAACCAAACGGTATTGAACAGCAGGTGATCCCAAATAGTTGGCCTATATTATTATTTTACTATCCGATTTGCTAGATCTCATAAATCCCAGTTTTAGACATAAGCCTCCTCCCTCCATAAATATAATAAAAACCAGCTTACTATAAACTAGTAGATACCACACAGTCAGATGGGTTTACCATAAGGTTTATTTTCGACTTTTCCTTCTTTTGCACCAGTTATATTTTTTATTCCCTTGGTTGACTCTAAAGACGCCTGTAGAACAGGAAAGGATGTATCCATAATTCCATATGGTGTTTTACTGTCACCACACAAACATACAAAATAATAATAAAAACTAACGTAATATCAAGCACGCCATCTGTGGCGTATGTAGGTTTGAGGTCGTTGAAGTCAATAGCCAACAGCTTGACAGGCTCGCCTCGACACTTGCACGGATACTCCCATAGAGGTTGAGATTCTACCTCTGCATCACTTATAACACGAGAATTCTGAAATGAGCATTCATTGATGAGAATTTAAACCATGCTGACGTTCTTTATTAAGAGAATAATGTTCCTTGTTAATGTTAATTAATGTTGTTGTTTGCTGTGTGGTAGCGGCTACGAATACTACCAACCCTTACTTTGCTCGTGGATGTCGTAAAAGACGACTGAGAGCCTTATAACGACCTGAGCCAACACTACCTGATGCCATTTGGTCACCAATTGCATTCCCAAAGAGGGTTGATGTCAGGCAGGCGGCCGGTCATAAAAGTGTTGCCAATGACCTTTGCAATATGTAGGAAGAAGGATACATATTGCGTCGACCCCAAGTGTTTGGGACAAGTGCAGGAGAATGATAATGATGTTCCTTGTTAAGAGTAACCCATATACATGCGCTTAAGGTCGACAATTAGAAGCTTAGTATATAAGCACGCCTGCTTTAAGTCAAGAGAAGGTTCAGATTTAGAGCCCTAAACTCTCACCCAGTAGTCCGGGTAAAGTTGTCATAGCCATCAGCAGTGAACAACTAAGTCACACAAGAAGAAAAAGTCGCGCGGCCATTCACCGTATGACAGTTGCAAAATAAATCGCTTTTTACTAGTCCCATTGTGTTTCTTTCACACAATAACCCAATGCGTTATACCACCATATACATGCATAAAAATTATTAACAAGTTTCGCCCAACATTCGTAACCTTTTACCAGCAATACAGGTATCCCTTAGTGCTGAGTATCTAAACTTGATTACAATTCAAAATCACAGAACTGGACTTAAAGCTTGTTGATAATAGTTTAATGTTTGTAGTTTTATTAGAATAGCTGTGTAGTATTTTACTAACCTCAACAAGATCATCAAATATACTCATATCAATTCCTTCACACCTTCCCAAAGGTATCCTTATTTTATTTAAATCTTGAAACTGCACAGGCATAGCCCAGATTTCACATGACTCCGGTATCACTGATGAGCAATTAGTCAATTTACTCTTATATTTATACAAAAGATGCGCCATTTTTAAATTTTCCCAAGGCAAAATAGCATTGACAAAATTAGGATCACAAATAACATTTGTAACACTATTTAAAATTTCATCAGCAATTTCCGTCACAATATTAACATTTTCTATACAATTTGTTGCAATATAAGCATTTAAAATTCCAATATTTAAGTTCGAATCTTCCAGAATGTATACAGATTTCGCGCCAATTTTTGCGGCCGACAGACCCATTAGGCTGCCGCCATTTAAATCTAGAACAACAGATTCTTTTGTAACAACATCTTTTAATTGTTCTAGAAATCTTTTACTTCTTTTGCCATCATTTAAATAAGCCACATGAGTCCTTGATAAAGCCATATGAACACCGCATTCACAAATAGGTCTTTTATAGTCTTGGCGTTTATTTTTTTCGTCTTCTAAATAGAACCATAGAGAATATTCGTCTTGACAAGATATGAGGGTTGCCTCGGCCCCTTTGTGGACCATAATTTCCTGTGGTAAATAGTAAACTGCTTGCATCCAATGATCACGCCAAGATATTGTGTCTTGAGGTCTTGCCGCTGTTAAATCTGCGTCGGGGTGGCACCACCATGGTGCACAACTTAGAATTATTTTACCTGAAACAGTTATAAATTCCTTAGCAATTAAAATGTCAATCAAAAAAAACTTTACTGTAATTTGATATGGAAGACCTCTGGAGACAGCATATTCGCCCACTGTTATTACATTCAACAACCTGCTCTTATTATCCCAATTACTTGGTGTCGACATGATATCTTCTTTCCTCATACATATTACAATTTTTTTGCCAATAGTTTTGTGACCAGGCGCTTGCCTGACAGGTGCTTACCGGACATGGGGTCTTCGGTAAATACCTGCACAGAATTGGGAGAGAAGAGGCCCCAGGGTGGCATGAGTGTGGCGCGCCAGTGGACGATGCGCGCCACGTGCTGGAGGTATGCCCCGCCTGGGGGCCTCAACGCCACGTCCTGTCGGCGGTCATTGTCCTGTCGCTGTCGACCATCATCTCGAAGATGCTCGATAGCGACGGGTACTGGTCGTCGATGGCCTTCTTTTTCGAGGAGGTCATCTCTACAAAAGAGGCGGCGGAGCGGGGACGCAAGGCAATTGCGTCTGCAAATTCGCTCCGCCGCCAGCGGCCAGGGCGGAGGCGTCCATATGCGCACCTCCTCCCACCGCCTTGAATGACGACAGGGCGTGGGCCAATGGCCAAGCGTTGGGGTGCCGGGGATCGAATGTCAGTAGACGATCTCTCTGGCACCCCGTAAAAGCGCGGAAGGGGCCGCTGTGGTTTTAGTGGGTATTCTGATCAGGCAGCTGGCCGGCGAGTCCCACACTCCCCCTCGCCTGTCACCGGCAGGGGATAGCGCGTAAATGCGTTTCCACGGCGTAAAAAAAAAGAGCTTGCCTGACATCAATCCTCCTGGGCAATATAATGATTGCCAGATGAAATCAAATAGCGTTGCCCCAGGTCGATGTAAAGCTTTTATTCGTCTTTTACGGCATCCACTACTAATGTAAGGGTAGGTAGTACTCGTTACCGCCACCATACAGCCAAAATCCCTTACGAAACTAAAATCCATTTTTACCAATAACTCCTAAATTATAAATAACAACTAACGGAACTTAAATGATACATGAAACAATGACCACTATTAATACATAGTTTTATGTGTCATAAATGTTGCCTTAAGTCATGAATTTTTCCAAATTAAAATCCCTGGTGGAGAGCAAGGTGGCATGGGTCCCCTAAACCACAGTGTGATCTTTCTCGTCCTTTAAGCGCACCACTGACTCCTGGGGGAAATAATTTGGGTTCATAAATCCTGAGCAACATTTCGATATTAGTCTGGGTGTGGTACCTATACCGTCCACCCGCGACGTCTCTTGCTAATTGGAAATCTTATTAAAATGATATTTAGTAACTTTATACAGGCAGTATTAGCTGACTAGAAAGCAGCTCAACTTAGACTATTTTTCGTGGATGTCAACAACACTGGAGGTACATTCAAGTCCCTGTCTACAGTAGATGCAGTATTGGAAATGGAATGGAGGCCACAGGTGAGACGTAGAGTATGCGATCCGGCTCTTTGATTCACCGAAAGAAGCTACTACTGCTATTCAGAATGCAGTTTTCTACGAAATCGATGTACTTCTTCAGACAATACAAGCTATTTTAATTTTTTTTTTCGCCAGATGGCGCTGCGTGGCAAAGACTTATTCAAAAGTGTTCTATGTTAAATTTCATTTTAAAATTATCCTAAGTGTTTATAAATCAACAAAAACAGATTTATTAAGTATATAATACAATTATAACTGTGCACAAACGTTATCCTAATAATTCTTGGTGAAATAAACAAATAAACATTCATTTAATATATTAACTGTTAATCTTCAAATTAAACTATTAAAGTGCTAACAAGTGTTCACCTGTTATTTACCGTATAAGAAGACATTAAAATAGTGTTTAAACATCATAAATAAGATGAAAAGTGACCTAAATTTTAACAAAAAGTGCTTAGAAATCGTTACAACGTTTGAAGTGTCATTTTAATTTTTCAAATGATCGATTACTTTGTTGACACACTGATACATCTACAACTGATATCTAATTTCGTTATCTACCCTAATGTAATCACGGTAGAATACCGTAGAAGTGCTAACATTGACCGAAGCCAGCTCAGTCAGGCGTCGGTTCGAACCTCCAGTAACATATGCGACTTTTTGTAATTGAATATTTATAATTCAAGTAAAACACGAAATTTACTTGACTTAAATTTAATAACGTAAAGAAATTTACTAACAAATATTTCGACGGTATATTTATAAAAGATGGATTCAACTAATAATGCAAATATAACATACCGCAGAACTCGTCGAGTTAAATCGCTAGAGGATATTTCTATGACATCAAGTAATATGGGCCATAACCAGTCTGATCATTTATTTGATATTACCACGCTGAGCATACCCAATGATAGTATTCACACAGACAATGAGTATAGTGAACGAATTAAATCCCTTACGAATGAACTATTGAGTGCGCATGAAGAAATAGCCAATTTAAATAGTGAAAATTTCCGTTTAAAGGCTGATTTACAAAATGCTTTAAAATTAATTGATACGTATAAAAAAATTTGTATTACCCCCGAGAGGAAAAATATGACACCGGTACATAAACAAAACAAGAATACATTACCACATAAAACCCTAACATTTTTAAATTCTACCCAATGTAAGCAAATAGGAAATAATTCATTACAACAGAACGCAGTGTTAAAGCATGATAATGACAGTTGCTATGAGTGTTCTTCATTACCACCATGTAATACGTCTACTAAGAAATCTTCAAGCTCTCAAAAAAAGGAATTTGTACAAAGTGCCACAAATGTTTTACCTTTGCAGGTTCTGCCTACACAAAAACGCAGGAAAATTATTATATTAGCAGATCAACAGGGTTATAGGTTACGCCAATGTCTTCAATATCTTGTAGGTGAAAAGTATATAGTGAAAAATTATTTCAAACCAGGTGCACAACTGTACCAAATTTTTGCAATTGCAGAGAGAGAGATACTCACGCTAGACAAAAATGATTTTCTTCTTATTGTCGCTGGTATCAACGACAAAGAACCGAATAGCATGTTATTTGCATTACAACAATTTCTCGCAAATACATGCCATACTAATATTGTATTTTCGGAAGTACCCTATAATAAATATCTTAATGAGTGTAAATTGAATTATGAGCTAAGATTTGCATGTTCTAAATTTCCTCACTGTAAATACATAGACATGGATTATTATAGGTTTCTGCCAAGCCGTGGTAGTTTAGTTTTGTATAAATGTAGATCATTTCTAAGGGATATATTAAATATTGACTACAAATTACAGTTTGATCAACACATCGAAATTAAATTGCATAACCCGGATCATAATTTGCCTTTGAGAATTGATAAATTTACTCAAACCGATACTGCTATTGAGAATATAAATAAAGTATATACCCCCAAAAATTCAAAAGAGTTTTTTCGTGCAAAACCAAATAAATATTCTTCACCAAAATATTAATGGGTTACTGTCAAAGTCTGATCTCCTTTTATTAAACCTCGATTTTCTTGAACGTGAACGGAAATTTATAGATGTGATATGTATCACTGAGCATAATATGATTTCTGCGGATAATAAATACCTACAAATTAAGAATTATAAATTAGTTTCTGTTTTTAATAGGAAAAGCAGACGTGGTGGATCTTGTATCTTAATTTGTAATTCACTACAATCTGTTCCAATCAGCGACATCAACAAATATTCGGTTGAAAATGTAATAGAGTGCTCAGGTATTGAATTAATACAACATCAACTTTATATAATATGCATATATAGACCACCGCGTTCAAGTTTAGAGGATATAAATTCTTTCATGCAAAATTTAAATTCGCTTCTATATCGGTTTTCTTATAAAAAGAAGAAGATTGTTTTGTGCGGAGATTTTAATATAAATATTCTCAGAAACAGCAGGGAGTCTGCTGAATTCAAACAAATTTTAAATAGTTTCAATCTGCAATTAGGAATAAATAAGCCAACACGGCTTGCGAGTGGAACATGCATAGATAATATTATTTTTAATTTAAAAGGATGTACAGCGGAAGTAATCGAGTTTGCTTTGTCAGACCATTCAGCACAATTACTGACATGCCCAGTGAAACCAAGTTCATCTTTCAAGTCGTGGTATATTGAGAAACGTGACTATAGTAGGAACAATGTGAGAACATTTAAAAATTGTATAGATTCCCTTAGCTTTTCGGACGTTTTTGAAAGTACTAATCCTGACATAGCTTTTAATATTTTTTACGAACAATTCTGCTTATTCTATGACCTTTGTTTTCCAAAGATTTTAATAAAAAGATCCTTCAAAAATAGACCTAAATGGATTACTAAAGGTCTAAGACTGTGTTGCAAACGTAAGCGACAACTATTGTGGAAGTACAGAAAAAATCGCACAGAAGATAATAAAAACCAATTCTTAGCGCTATCGTCGCGATTGAGTCGTATCATCAAATTAACACAGACTTGTCAAAACAATAATTATATAAATAATGCTGTAAATAAATCTCAAGCTACTTGGAGAATAATTAATCATAAGAACTCGAATATACCAAAAGACCAAATAGATAGTATCCGCGTTGATGGTAATACAATTATTGATCCAAAACAGATAGCTAATCACTTCAATAACTTTTTTGTGGATCAGATAAATCCGGTATCATATAAAAAGAAAATAAATATTTCATACGAACTAAAGTCAATATTTATGCGTCCTACAGTCCCAAAAGATATCCAAAAAGTTATACTTAATTTAAAAAGTACAAACAGTACCGGTTACGATGGTGTATCTACAAATGTTATAAAAATGATTTCACACAAATTGTCCTACATATTAAGTTATATAATTAATATATGTATTTCAAATGGTGTATTTCCTGACAGGTTAAAACTCACTATTATTAAACCACTTTTTAAAAAGGGAGATAAAAGTGACATGTCCTGCTACCGCCCTATAGCTCTTGTACCTGTTATTTCGAAAATATTTGAAAAAGTTATTCATGACTGTATATATAATTACTTTGAAATTAATCATCTTTTTAGTGACGAGCAAATCGGTTTTAGAAAGAAGAAGTCTATCAATATGGCAATATACAAATTTTTGTTTACTATTTTAAGTGACATTGATAAGGGCAAACAAGCTTGTGCACTTTTAATGGACTTAACTAAAGCATTCGATTATGTTGATCATAAAATATTGAAAAATAAATTATATGCTTATGGAGTCAGAGGCAATGTATATGACTTAGTTGAATCTTACCTTACTAACCGAACACAAGTAACACAAATCTCTAGATTATCTTTAGACAAAAAAAGAGTACTAGACTATTCATCGGCAAGTAGAAAGGTGACTTTTGGAGTACCACAGGGTAGTGTGCTCGGACCGCTGCTCTTTATTATATATATTAATGATCTCCCAATAATAACCACTAATAAAACTATATTATTCGCCGATGATAGCACATTTATATTCACCGGTATAGACAAATCATTAATAGAATTAGATATAAACACAACATTAGAAAATATCAATAATTGGCTGACATTAAATAATTTACTTATTAATATTAGTAAAACTAACTTTATGACATTTAGAAATAGAATAAGTAAATTAAATGATATGAATATTAATCTAAATAATCAAAAAATTAATGAAACGGAAGCGGCAAAGTTCCTTGGTCTTATTATAGATAATCAATTAAACTGGAAGCAACATATTGAATCAATTTGCTCTAGAGTGAATACATATTCGTATGCACTGTATATGCTCAGAAAAAGTGTGAGCATGCCTACTGTAGTAACAGCTTATCATGGTTATGTTTCCCCTCTTTTAAGATATGGTGTTATGTTCTGGGGCAATTCTACTGATAGGGACAGTGCATTCTTTGCCCAAAAGAGATGTGTAAGAGCGCTTTGTCATGTGAAACAAACAGACAGCTGCAGACCTATATTTAAAAACTTAAAACTGTTAACGCTGCCTTGCATATATATTCTGGAAGTGGTAGTATTTATCCGTAAAAATATGGATTTATTTAGGAATTTAAATAGTAGAAGACGTTGCCTTGAAATTTGTACACCAGGAAATAAGACGGCAATGTTAAATAAAAGTATATTTTGCATGGCCCCGCGTCTATATAACCATTTGCCTAAATCTGTTCTGGAAATTACTAATATTAATATATTTAAAAATAAAATAAAAAAGGTACTTCTAGAGAAAGCTTATTACTCAATTAATGATTATTTAAATGATAAATTGAATTGACTGATATGTAATTACTGCTTTATTGTTGTAATGTTTTTGTTTTATATTATTTAATTATCTGATATTATTAATATTATTATTATTGACATTATTATTGTTGTTGACATTATTATTATTGTTGTTGTTGACATTATTATTATTATTATTGCTGACACTATATAATTAAGTGATTTATTTCAATTGGCTAAACATATTGTATTTGTTCTGAGGGCATTAGCTCTTTTGCATGCCGCTTGACGGTCAAATATGGTGATACATTGAATACCTGTAATAACTAATATTTTATACCCATATTTCGCAAAATAAATGATTTGATTTGATTTGATTTGATTTGATTTAATCTGCAGACAGTAATCTGTAAGCAGGATAGCCTACTCTACCGATGACAAGGACTGGATACTGGTGGCCCGCCCACATTGCACAGAATGATATATGTACGGCAGATTATAGGATCGCGCGCCGTCCATTTCGTCACCTCGGAGGATCAGCCGGAGTATGACCTGACCAGACATACCATAGCCTAAAAAAAAGGCGGCTTACTACTAAAGTTTAGTTATTTAAAAAAATACCTTCAGTGTCCATATTAAGTTCCCACCACATAAACACAATCTGAGCTTTGCCAGTCTCTGTGACACTGAAATCTTGCTTGACTGTACGCTTGAATATGGCGGGAGTACGTCCTGACCAATCATAATAGAACACTGGTATCTGATCGGAAAGCTCACGGAATGCGCAGCGAGATAATTGCGATAGTTGAAGATCATGAACTGCAGCAGACCCGCCACAATCTTTTATCTGTAATAGAAATATGAAACCTTTGCTAAATTTTAAGCGATTGTGCAGGTGATTAGTGAGGATTCTTTAAAATATTACTAATCCCTTCATTTAAAGTAAATTGTCTTTCACAAACATTTAGTACATATACACCCTTTTTTTTGCGGCGGGTTATTGTGTGGTCACACCCTGCTAATCCGTCTGTAGAGACGGAAGAAGCGGCGCGCGACCCCATAGACCCGCCCAACAACGTACCTATCGACGTCGTGCGAGTGGGCCACCGGAACCTGGTGTTTGTCATCTGTGACCAATACGCGCCGACATTGATATATTGTCAATTTCAGATCGAAAGACGACCGGTATTGAAGAAATGCGGCATAAAACTCACAGGGCTTGTCTATTTCTGTAATTTTTTTTTCAATGACTTCTTTTTATATAAAAATATAAACAACATGTTATGTAAGTAGTAATGTCCTTTAAATCAGGATATAATATTATAGAAAATATTATGGCTGCATGAAATCCCATAAGTGACAATTAGTGTGAGGCCAGACTGCAAACGCGGGCGCGGGGCGGGCGCGGCGCGACGTACTCAAACATAAGAACTTCATTTGAGTGTCCATAGTGGACACACGGGCGCGGCGCGGACGCGGGAAGCGGTGCGGGCTACTTGGCGCGGGGAGCGCGCGGGCAACTCGCGCCATAGTTCGTTCATACAAGTGGCCGCAGTGAGTGTGCGGGCGGCAAGCGACAACCCACGCGGGAGCGGGCATCTCAAACTAGTTCGAACTAACCGCGCGCGTTGTTGCTGCGGTCGACTGCGGACAGGCACAATCGCGCGCATTCCCGCACCAGCGCCGCTCATCGCACCGCGCTGCTAGTCTGGCCAAGCACTTAGTGTGAGACCAGACTGCAAACGCGGGCGCGGGGCGGGCGCCGCGCGACGTACTCAAACATAAGAACTTCATTTGAGCGTCCATAGTGGACACGCGGGCGCGGGGCGGACGACTGCGGACAGGTACAATCGCGCGCATTCCCGCGCCCACTCCGCTCACCGCACCGCGCTGCCAGTCTGGCCAAGCACTTACTGAGGAGTTAACTAATTGAGCAACTACCACACCCCTCAATAAGGGCTGCAGAGAAGGGAGAGATCCGCTCCACATAGCTACCACAGGCTGCAACCTCTAAAATAATGCCAACACAATAAGCCATAAAGCGCAGGTCACATTCAAAATACAAAAGCCTGAATTTGTTTGGCAAAATACATTACGGTTTATAATTATTAGTAAAAATTATATATAACATTAAAACTTTATTGATTCCAACAACAATACTACAGTTTCGCTAATTTCTAGGCATAATTAGGTACTTACAAAGTTAGTATTTAATTTTTGTAGCTGCTAACGTTTAAACTAGGCCGAGCCTGTATCTTAGACGTTAGTTTCTTCTCATTACACAATACAATACACACACTAGCACTAAGTAAGCATAATATTTAAACTTCACATTAAATATACATAATTGCAATGAAAAGGAATTAAGAGTATTGTTTTTAAGTATTCTGAGTGACCAAATAATATGTTTTCTACAAATACACACTATGTACAGAATATATGTAAGCGGTAAATAACACTACCTACTGTATGTGTGAACTTCGGCAATTTTTTACAAACATGATAGTAAGTACTGCAGAAACATGTCTCAGGAGTATGACATATTTTATTAGGTTTACATTCTTAAAATAAATTTATAATTCATATTACATATACATATATTAACATTTACTTGCTAACATAAAAAGAAAAACAAAAAAGTAACATAAAATATCAAAAATATATCCAGAGAAAATATGTAATTTACAATATAAAGGCTGTTCGTGATCAACTATAAACTCAGGAAAAACATTTTTTTTTTCTTTTTATTCTCCTTTCTTCTCTTTCTTCAGAGAATAAAATTTTAAGAAGATTAATTTGCCATTCAATAAATTAGCGTTTATTAATTTATTATTTCCATTTATGTATTAATTTATTATCTCTATTTCCATATGTATTAATCTATTCTCTTTATTTATGTTTTTTTTTTTATCACTTTATTGGGTAAACAAACAATATCACAATGAAGTTTGGTTATAGTGGTTTGAAGTTATACAATATAAAAAAAAGTGATATCCACACCGTTTACCACCGATTGGACAAATATACATATTCATATAAAAGTAGTACAGGGTGAGAGAAGAAGGCCTGCATGTATGATTATTTTTTTTACCCACCCATACACACGCACTCACGTACATACACATACACACATACATACATATATATACATATACATACATACATATACACATAGCAGCAAATAATTACGTAGTAAGATATACATTAGTAAGATATGTAAAAAATATCTTATGTATTTCATCCGATGTTACAGTATTAAATCCAGTTATTTTTTAACAACCATTCTTTTATAAACAACAGTGCTGTTCGCATAAATATCAATTTCACTACAATTATAGTTAAGTCTGAAGTACACGACGAATGGGTGCACGCTTGCCTGCATTGGTGCGTGAGGTTCGTATAGCAAAGAATTGAGGTGGACGACAGGCTCGTGTACACGATCTTATAGGCACATTATAGTTAACTCTATTGACAACATCAGGGCAGTCGTACCTGTTATGACAGATGTCATGGATAAACATTACTTGCATCTGTATCCTCCTCGATTTAAGGTCTAAAAGGTTATATTTTTGTAATAGACTGTCGTAAGACTGGTAAGTGTAGTTAAATTTATAGTGCATACAACGTAAGAATTTTTTTTGCACACGTTCAAGAAAATTTGAGTATTTCGCGTAGAGTGGGTCCCAAATACATACAGCATATTCCATCTGGGAGCGAATCAAGGACTTATACAGATGCAAATATGTTTGTGGCTTTTTGAATTGATTGCTTGCTCGTAAAACAAGGCCGTACATTTTGTAAGCTTTACTGCAAATATTATCAACATGTGCATCTAGTGTCAGTTTACAATCTAATGTAACTCCAAGATCACGAATAGTCTGCACTGTATTAAGACAACGACCACCTAATGTGTAAGTATCTACAATATACGAACGTTTCCGAGTGAATGTGATAATCTTGCACTTATCGAGACTTAGTTGCATTTTATTAACAGTACAATAATTAGAGAATCTATCTAGATCCTGCTGAAGCTTACGTTGGTCATTGAGGTCGTCAATAGTTCTATAGATTTTAAGATCATCTGCATATAATAGGAACTTGCAGTGTTGAAAGCAATATTGTATGTCATTGATAAAGAGGAGAAACAGCAAAGGGCCAAGGATAGAACCCTGCGGAACTCCGGATGTTATGATAACCGTGTTCGATTCATTTCCTTTTAAGACTACTTTTTGTGTTCTATTTGTAATATATGATTTAAACCACCTCAGCAAATTACCGCGAATACCATTGAAGGCTAGTTTCTCCAATAATATTTTATGATCTATCCGATCAAAAGCCTTTTGAAAATCAGTGTAGATACTATCTGTTTGCTTGTTAGCATCCAGATTATCAAATAGCTCAGAAGTATAAACCATAAGGTTAGTGATAGTAGAACGTTTTCGAACAAAACCATGTTGTTGTGGGAGAATAATCTTATGCAACAAAGGGTAGATATTATTATGCACAAGTCTCTCTAGGAGTTTAGCTAGCGTTGGCAGAATTGAAATAGGACGGTAATTAATTACGTCTTGTTTAGTACCTCCCTTATGTATAGGTGTTATTCTAGCAGACTTCCATATTGGAGGAAATACGCCCTCTAATAAGCATTTATTATATAAAATCGCTAACGGCTTATTTATTGTTCCAGCAGTATTTTTAAGAAATAATGGAGGAATGTTGTCAAGCCCAGCACTCTTAGTCATATCAAGACCTTCGAGTTCCTTTAATACATTCGCCTCCAATATATGTATGTCGCTAATAATTGTATCATTAAATATGTCTTTATCTATATCGGTCATATCGTCTATACTAAAAGATTTTGTAACACCAGAAAGGCAGAAAAACTGAGTAAAAAAAAGACGAAAAGAGGTTACAAATGCCCACCGGAGTATTCGCTTCTGTACCATTATAATGTACATTGATTGGAATATCTGACTGATTTTTACGGTTATGTATGTAGATCCAAAAGTACTTAGTATTATTATATATACTATCCTCCACTGACTTCATGTTATTATTATAGCATTTTAATGACTCCCTTTTAAACCTACCGCGAAGCATAGAAAATAAATTGTAGTCTGATTCATTTTTGTAACTTAAAAAACCATTTAACCCAAGCTTTATTCTTATTTTTAAATATGTGTATTAAAGCAGGGGTAAACCATACTGGCAAATTTGATTTTGCGACACGTTTAGTGGGAACGTGTTTTCGAATAATATCAAAAATATATTCGTAGAATATATTCACGCATCGTTCGGCACATGTATTAGAAAATAAGTCGCACCAATTAATTTTTAAAATCTCACTATTGACTACCTCATAATTAACATTCCTATATAAGTATACTATGTGTATATATATATATATAAGTATACTATGTGTATTTGCTGAAACTTGGATTCTTATATATTTTTTTAATTGATTCTTTTTTTTCTTTTTCTTTATTTTAATGTAACAAATAAATTTTCTATATCCTCATAGTTTTGTGTTTTTAACCATGATTCTAATATTTTCTTACATCTTTCTTTATTAAGCGGGTATATTTTTATAATTTTGTTTAATTTATTGTAAAGCAAGGGACCAAGGTAGCATTCAAACTTGTTTATAAAATATGTTTTGTACTTAATAGTAGCACAAACATTATAGTTTCGTCTCTTTGTTAAACTGTAATAGTTAAAATTAATTTTACTATGCTGCGACATTATGATATTTTTTACAAATAACTGTCTAATAGTTAAAACATCACAATCATTATACAACTCAGCAGTGGGATATCTGAATGGTTTACATTTTATTACTTTAAGCAGCGCACGTTGGGCTCGTTCTAATTGAATCAAGTGGGTTTTTCGTGCACCACCCCATGATGTAATACAGTAGCTAAAAACAGCTTGGGCGAGGGCATAATATACTGTTTTTAGAAGAGAGAAATCGGCAACATGTCTGAGTTTCCTAAAAATATACATAAGTCTTCGGGTTTTGTCTGATAACTCATTAATATGTGCCTGCCATGTAATTTTTTCATCTATTAGAATGCCTAGATATCTAACAACCTTATGTCTACTTAAAAAGGTGCAATTACATGAATTTTTATTCGTAATGTCACAGGTGTGTAATTTTATTTCAAAGTTATAAGGAGGAAGTGATCGCTCTGGGTTACCAAAAACTATGAACTTAGTTTTAGTTTTGTTAAGTGTTAGTAAGTTCTTGTTTAACCAACACACTGTAGTTTTAAGCCCACACTCAGCATTTACTTTTACTTCGTCCCAGGCTTTGCCGTAAAAGACAAGCGCTGTATCATCAGCAAAAGCATAGATGTTGCAATTCTTCAACTTCAGCTTACACAGATTATTAATATATATCAAGAATAAGGTTGGACCAAGAACGCTGCCTTGTGGCACACCATAAGTAATAGAAACATCGCTACTAAGAAGACCACCCATTGCAACTCTTTGAGATCTATTACTTAAATAATCAGAAAATAATTTTAAGATTACTCCTCTTATTCCAATATCTTGCATTTTATTCAGGAGGATTGGAATAGAGACTGTGTCAAATGCTTTGGTTAAATCCAGGAATACCCCAATACATTTATGGTTATTGTCAACACGTGCAGCTAAAAAGTTAGTAAGGTCGGACACAGCTTGCGCTGTAGATCTATCTTTCCTGAAACCATATTGATTTTTAGCTAGTATGTTATATTTTTTAAGAAATGACACTAATCTTATATTCATAATTTTTCCAAGATCTTAGATAGTACTGGTAATACTGATATTGGTCTATAGTTACTGACACAGTCTCTATTCCCTGCTTTAAAAATGGGGTGAACAATAGATGTTTTATATACCATAGGAAATACTCCATTTCGTATACAAAGATTGGCAATATGAGTCATAGGCGGCACAATGATTTCCTTAGCAATTTTTATTAATTTGATTGGTATCTTGTCCCATCCAGATGCACTGTCACTTTTAAGATTCATGATTATAGCCTCAACTTCATGCTCATTAGTTTCAAGAAACCCCATAGAATTAATTGATTTCGTGTCAGTCCCGAAATTGTAATTCTTATTACGTCCATTTACATTTCATTTTAGGATTATTTGCATATTCAGTAATTTTATTTTTTTTCACAATTTCGTTTTAAACGTTTTGGCAAATCATTACAATAGTTTTTATACCGATTATAACTTAGATTAAGAGTGAGATTTTGTGGTTCCTTTTTGCATTTTAAGTGCATACGGTCTCGATTTTGTATACAACAGAGTAAACCGGCGGGAATCCATGGTTTTATATTACGTAATTTTCTTGGTGTTTTGAGAGTTATAGTATTCTTTAAAATTAGTCTATTTATTGTATTTGTAAACTGTTCAGCAGACCAATTAGCATCACGCGATTTTATAATGTTATCAAAATTAGTGGATTTAAGCTCGTCAAGTAGTAAATCATAGTTTAATTTATGCATAGCCGATTTTGCGGGTTTTTGTATTTTTTGTTCTAGATTAATGCATGTAAGAACCGGTAAATGATCAGTTATCATAGATTGTATAACAATGGTAATACTCGGTTATTTTGTTTTAATCATTGCGTGGTCGATACAATTATTATTCCTAGTAGGAAATTAGTGACCAGTTAAGAGACCATGACTAGCCATCAAGTTTAAGTATTCACATGAATTGTGATCATTATTGTTGCTCTTGATGTCTATATTTAAGTCACCTGTAATAACAATATTAGTGTAATTGCTTGAGACTCTTAGAAAATTATCTAGGGAAAATAGAAAACTGTCTATATTTTTATGCGATGGGGATCTGTAAATACCTAAAATTGCTGTGTGCAGATCAATTTTTATTAAAATACAAGTGGAATCCGAGATAGTTAATTCTTCTACTGAACAACCCAATCCTTGTCTCGTATATACTACAACACCATAATTTTGGTTAACATTATTTTTACTAAAGTAAACGTCAAAATTTTGCAAAGAAGGGAAATCGAAAACTTTTGCATTCCAGGTTTCTGTAAGGATGTAAATGTTACATTTTATACCTAGTCTAGATAATAAAATAACAAAATCGTTGAAGTTCCTATTAATACTTCTTATATTTTGTGTAAGAATTGTGAGGCTTTTATCAGATGTTAGTTTTGATGAGAGAAGGGACTTGCAAGATTCTGGATTAGATAGAAAAGATGGCCCTGCTATTATTTTATCAATATTTTTATTCAATCTGATATTATTAATAGAATCGAATTTTTTAGTAGATTAAAAATGTATTAGACTCAATATACCCGACATTTTGATTTCTAATTGTTTTAAACAAATACATATGTATATAAGAGATACATTTATGGAGTAGAATTTGAAAAACAGATTGGCAAACCAACATGTAAGTACACATAATCCTGAGCACAAAGTGAAGTAAAAGACAATAGTAAGCCTGAAATTGAATTAAAATTAGTCATATTTGATTTTTGAGAGAGTTGAGTTGTGCTTCATCCCTAATTTCAATGTGGGGTGCGTTTGCGTCTTTACGAAGATATATTCTTCCATAACTGATCCAACAAAACTTGTAACCCTGTGTTTTAGCCAGGTCTCTAGCCAAATAGAACAACCATCGTCCTTTCTCTGTGAGTGATGCAGATATGTAAATTGCACTGGGAGCACCTGGTATTCCAATATGTGTAGAAGTAAGAGTTTGGTTAGGATTTGCTTTCCTGTGGGATTTGATCCCTTGTATAATATTATTTTTTTGTAGTACCGACGTTAATTCAGCAACTATTGTACCGTTTCCTGATTTGTTATTGATTCGATATACATCTCTGATCTCGGTCTGTCCGATATTGACTTGAAGCGCCTTACATGTATTTTGAACAATATTGTAGAGGATATTTTTCGTTTCGGTACCACTGGATTTTGGAATATTTCTAAACTCAACGGTAGATAATTTAGTGTTCCTCTCAATAGCTTCCATCTTCATTTCTAGTGAAGTTATTTGCAATAGGTGTTGTTTACGTTCTCTTTCAAATGCCTGAATCTTTATATTCATGTCCTCATACTGACTATTTAGAAAAGCTAGACTCTTTTGAATCTCTTCGTTTGCTTTCTTTATTTCTGAATTTTGATTTTTAATACTTGCTACTTCAGAGATAAGTTTGTTTAGGAGGGAGTTTTGACTTTCCTTCCACTCGTCTAGCATAATTTTAATCTCATCTTTAAAATCAGAGAGCTTTTCTTCACTTGATTCACGTTGTCGTTTTTGCCGGTGTGTTTTGAACAAGGTTGAAGAAACGTTAGGAGCAATATTAGGCACATCAGAGTCTGAGTGAGTATGCTGTACACCAATAGGTGGTGAGCGCGTAACTTTAGGCATATTATAAGAAAAAAAAAAAGAAAAAAATAGAAATAAAAAAAAAATACCCATATATAAAGTCAAAATATGCCGAAGTTCTCACACTGTGTGGTCGTCGATACTAAAGTTGATTTGTCCTGCTTCCACACTAACTTCGCTATTACATACGCACTAAGTGTACTCCTACTTCACTTTCTGAGCGCCTGGTACTTGCAATTTAATTGTTAGAGTTATTTGATTTTTAATTAGTGAATTTAAATTGTATTATTACGTGTATACACGTCTAAGCACTTTCGTGGTCCAAGAGAGAAGGGGAAAACCTGTTCGTTAAGGCCACAGGTAGATTTAACGCCATGAAACTGTACAGTAAATTGCTCAATGCTCCTTGATAGATTAATTCATTCCATGTCCTGGAGATTTTTGTAACTACAATGCCCGGCACTAAAGAAATAATCCTTGCATTGCATTTTTATTACAGGGGACTTTACAAATATTCAATATACCCTTATCTATATATATATAAGAGATTTCCACCTATGTATTGACTCATCACGATATCGCTGGAACCATAAAGCCTACAAACCTCAAATTATGTACGAATATTTCTTTCACCGAGTAGAGGTCAGCTAAGAACGGATTTTACGAAATTATATCCCTAAAGGCGTGAAAAAGCAGGGCAGTTTGTATGGGACAACGTGGTCCAATCTATTCCTTGGTCCAATCTATTTCAAATTTTGCATAAACATTCTTTAACAGAATTGATGAAAGATGTGATTCATATTTTATTGAGATTTATCTCCTAACTGGGTTAAAAAGGGGTGGAAAGTTATTTTAGGGGTGATTTGCTTTAAAGTTGATATCAATACTTCTTAGTGATTTTGATTTAAAAGACATTGTATTTTGACACATGTTTGAAAACTCAATTCGATTATATTCAAAAAACCGGCTAAGAGCGACTCGGAGTCGCGCACGACGGGTTCCGTACCATTATCTATAAATGGCAAAATAATCATGTTTGTTGTATGGGAGCCCCTCTTAAATTCTCTATTTGTTTTATTTTAATTTAATTATTTATTTCTAAAGTAAATATATTACTAAATATTCAGTGAATATTTCAAACGTCTACCTATTTTTGTTAACAATATCGAGCAAAAACGAGCATAAAGATTACCTTTGTTGTGTGGGAGCCCGCTTTAAATATTCATTTTATTGTTTTTTAGTATTTGTCGTTGTAGCGGCAAAAGAAATTCATCGTCTGTGAAAATTTCAACTGTCCAACTATCGCGGTTCATGAGAGCAACCTGGTGATAGACAGGCGAAGCAACGGACGGACAGCGGAGTCTTAGTAATAGGGTCCTGTTTTATCTTTTGGGTATGGAACTCTAAAAAGGTTGATGTCACATAAACGTTTGGTACAATGCAAATACTTTTTAAAATTGAAATGTCTCGAATGTCACCGCACTATATTAGTACGGTGTTTATAGGTTTCTAAGCTTTAGAGAGGTCATGTACTTTTAGGACACGGCCTCATATGAACGTAGACTTCGAAATTTGAAATGATTGGACGGTAATTTTCTAAGCAGAATATTGTAATTCAAAGCCAGGTAATACCTTGCATCGAATAACTGAAATCCATCGCTCACGCGATGCATTACAGTTTGTGTGACAATATCCGTTTGTGTCATGCTACGGCGATGGTCGATACTCTATTTTAGCAGTTGTTTGGTTTTTGAATTGTGCTAGGATATAGCTATTGCGATACTAAAACCACAAACACCGCTTTATAAAATTATATCTACTGCAACTTTTTATTATACCCTATAATGATTAGGAAAGGCGTATAAGATCATCTGCTATATTTTCGTTCGCTGTTTAGCCAGTTTTTAATCAGCATGTTTGCAAAAATCGAGAAAGAAAGGATGAGTTATAATAGGAACAATCAGTATATATAGCGATAGGAAGACAGGACGTTGATGCTGACCAGCTGGGTTTCAAGACGCTATGACGTTTGTGCGCTACTACGGTCGTTCTGCTCTGTTTATACCATTTACTTGCAAATATTTGAGATCATTCGAATGGGGTTAAATCTATTCTATATATTTTTTATATATATAAGAGATTTCCACCTATGTATTGACTCATCACGATATCTCTGGAACCATAAGGCCAAAGAGTAAAATTATATTAACTGAAAAAGAGTGGCAACTCGATGGTAAAACATGCATGTATGGAGAGTGCTGCTACCTGGAGCTTAGGCGTTGAACTAAAGTTGAAGTAATATACATATACACCTACGTATCTATATGTGTGTATGTAATTATATACGATTTTTTTCACTATGAGACCTACCCTGAAATATAAAAAAAAAACATATCAGCCGTTAACGAAACGGCAATAGTATAAACTTAACAATGAAAATTGAGATAATTTCCAGAAAGAACATCAATAACCGAAAATAGATTATTGTAAATAGCTACATACGCTAGGAACAAAAAATAACAATTCTCAGTTGTCAAACTCTTGACAATGTGGACAAAATGGCAGCTATGTTTGTACAAACAACCTGTAGGCGGCGCGACGATCAGTAAAAATAAGTAATGTTTTAACTGTGCCCTACTAAGGCCTACAGACTTTAAATTTGGTAGAAATATTCCTTTCGCCGAGTAGAGGTCAGCTAAGAACGGATTTTACGAATTTCCACTCGCAAGGGAGTTTAAAACTCACATTTTTTAAATATAGCTCCTACAGACTTGAATTTAGGTAGACATATTTGTGTAACCGAAGCGAAGCGAGGGCGGACCGCTGGTATTGAATATTTTTAAACTCCACCACACACACCAATTACACCCAGACTTAGAACAATAACTTGTAGATCATATAAAGTATTGTATTACATGGGAATCACATCCATGGCATTGGTATGGTAGGTCTGTATCTCAACCACTACACCATTTTCGAATGTTTATTGTAGACACATTATATAGGCCTTATGAAAAGCCTGCTAATTCTTTGGAGAGTATGTATAACTAGATTGTCCTTAGTCCAAGTATTCACATGAATTGTTCAATACTTTCAAATTGTACTATTTTTTGTATATGTTCTTATATAAATTTTGATACAGTAGCTAGAATAAAAATTAAAATTTCGCTCAAAGTAAAACTCTTAAAAGCTTTGATTATAAATTTCACAGGCATCCCTTTTTTGGAGAAGAAAGAGACTTTTCAAATAGACAAAGTATCCTCAAAATGCATTATGATATATATTAATAACAGTAGGTTAATTTCGATGCAACATCACATCAATCGTCGCTTACGACTGTCGAACTGTGCGAACCTAGGGAATGGGCCATACATTTTCATACTCGAAATCATATTATATGCGAAAGTCCTACGCGATAGATTGCGCGCAGTCGCGTGGCACGGAAATGAACCTTAGCCCTATGAAAGTAAGCAAAATTAGCTATTCTAGCCATTTCAATATTGGTATTTTTGTAATGCACAAGCCACTGAGCCAAGCCTACTATACTTTTTCATTATGTGGATGTACTAGAAACAAATTGAAACACAAAAAATAAAAATACAATAACCACCCATCCGTGCCTATCTATCTACCAGCCTATTAACTAAACTGGGCATAGGCAACCCTACAGAATGCACACTGGGATTATGCATTTCTAATAGGAGAGCCACTGCCCACATCCCCTTTTTTCTTGGCTTGCTAAGGTACTTCACGCCTCGCTCATCCAGGGCGATAGAGAAGCAGCGCACGACCCCACAGACCTGCCTTACAATATACGTATCGACGCCATGCGCGTGGGTCACTGGAACGCTGTCTTTTTCTTCAGTGGCCTACCCGGCGGTCTACCCTCACGGGTATCCTCTCAAGTCGACGCCCCGTCATCTCGACCCGAGTGGATCTAGATGTCAGGGCGTCATCCTCAAGTCGTGGCCTCGCTGCAAGGGCGACCAGACTAATCCCCAGTCCAGTCACCCGCAGCCTCGGCTAGGGCGGCATGAGGCCCAGTAAAGCAGGCAATGATATTCGCGCCTACGCCGCCCCAGTCGCCAGCGGCGGCGCGAATCCTCGTAGAGGAGATCCTTTTGCGACAGGACGTACTTGCAGAAGGAGGCGACCGCGTCCTAATTTCTCTCGCTGTCGACCATCGCTTTCACGACGGCTGGCAGCGAAAGGTCGGCACTGATAACAGCGACAAGGCCACGACGGCTAGCAGTGAATGGTCGGCACTGACAGCAGCGACAAGGCCACGGCGCTGCTGAGCCCAGGTCACGCAGACCTCAAGCGTATGCTTTAACCAATCACACATACAAACACAGTGACTATTATAAATATACTTATTTTTTTATAAGTTATTTAGTGACGAAATTATTTTTATACCTTTTGTGGAGTCCTAAGAATAACATCCAAATCAGCATCTGCCAAATCATTCAGCTTATTCCATTTCCATAATGTGGGGCATTCTACAACCTGTGCATAAATAACTGCAGAATCTGGTATAACTATACAGTCTTCCTCTAATAGGCATTTGTGCGCATGAGCAAATGTAGAAAGAGCACCTGAAATAATAAAATATAGCTGAGATTACTTAACATTATTGGGATTGTTATACATATTGACGCAAAGAATCCTATTGATGCCAAAAAAAAATGAAAACGTAAAATTAAAAAAAAATGTGAATATATTGTGATTTTTTGATATTGACCAATGAATGACAAATCTAGATTCACAAATACAAAGTAATAACTTTTACTTTAAAAAAATAAAAGGACTTTTTGAGTCTATTGTACAATTAAAATTTTGTGGTTTGTGGGATAACTAATTGAATATTAAAAAACCTGACAGTGTAAATAAATAAATATTCAATGATTAAGTAGGGTTACTTAATATATAAGTTATTGACATTTTTTCCTCGTTAAGTTATGGCATGGACATCTGACAAGATTAATATGAATCAATTGACTCAAAATCCAACAATTTTGGGCCACATATTTAGTTTGTCCAGCTACTAAGGAATAATCAATCGACAAGCAACTGACTGCACAAATGGTGTTAGTGGTTTAATTATAGACTTCCCTTGCTGAATGTTGTGGTTAAATCCCTATACACCACCCACAGTCCGGGTAAAGTTGTCATAGCCATCTGGGGCTAACAACTAAGTCACACAAGACTAAAAAAAATAAGAAAATATATATATAAAGGTGGAAAAATGGACAATGCAAAGTGCAATTATAATTATTTTACCTTCCCCTATCAGCTCCGTATCAAAAACTTCAGTGACTAAAATGTTAGCTTTTTGTTTTAAATCACCATCATTCCCTACTGTCAGTTCTGTAGACCTCTTCGGTATAACAGTTATCTTGTCCGCAACACTGTTACATTGTAATATTTTGAGACAACACTCAGCCATAGGTTTGAATGCTTCACATGCCACAATAGAATCTGCACCACAGCGGGCAGCCATTATTGACAGTAGTCCTGTTCCAGTGCCTGTTTAAAAATGTAATAATATATAAATACAAAATTTCTTATACACCAACCTGGCTCAAATCCATCTGATGCTCTATAGTCAACAATTACATTCTCAAAGATAGTTGTGAGGCAGGCAACCACTCATAATTCTATTGCCAAAACTTTTGCCATATGTATAATAAAGGCAAAGTAACCCTAAAATTGGGATAAGAGTAGAATAGCGATGATGAATTAAAATTAATAAAATTATATAAAAGAATTAAAAATTCAAATTCATTCAAAGATGCGAAAGGAAATGCGCCGATGGTTCGGACATGTGGAAAGAATGCCGAACGAACGCCTGGTTAAGAAGATATACAATGCGAAAGTGGAAGGATGTAGGTACCGAGGGAGACCGAGACTAACCTACCTAGACCAGATCGGTCATGTACTGAAGGAAGGTGGAGTCAAAAGTCTCCGAAACCGGCGAGCGTGTATGAAGAGAATTATGAATGTTGAGGAAGCGAGTGAAGTATGCAGAGATAGAGTTCTCTGGCACTCTGTTCTCTCTGCCTACCCTGCAAGGGATATGGCGTGATGATATGTATGTATGTATGTAAAAATTCAAATCGTAAGGGATGCAAGTATTTAGTTGTAGAGGTAGAAAATATGGCAGATTATGGTGCTATTCAATTCTCAATAAAATAAGCTTAATATTAAAGCAATGTATGTAGAGAATTTCACAACTGACTGCCTCTCTGATGTTAACATCATCATCATCATCAATGTGGTTGACCACATTTGTAAATAAAATAGACGAAGCAGTGCTACTTGGCTTTATTATACTTCAGCGAAGGGTTAATGTCATTGAGTATATATAATTGAGTTTTATTTGAAAATAATAAAAAGTGGAAAATACCTATATCCAAAACATTAGCCTTCTTTCCTTCGTTGTGCATTTTTTCTATAGCCAGCTGTAGTGCTCTGTAATACTTTTTATTTCGCTCTGTGTCATGGAGCATATCGGCGAAAGCGGACCGGGCGATCTCTTGATGATAGTCGTAATCTTCATCTTGCACATTCCACTCTGTACTGCCGGTGATGGGATTTTTCATCTGAGTAAACACTTTCATCTTCGAAACAGAACCTTTTAACCTACAAGATAGTTTCGTAAAAGAGAAAAGTTCACCAACCGGCTAACTAAAAAATTAAGGTTGCAATACCTTATGCTTTTAACTGCAAAATTTCTACTACAGTCATATAACTTTAAAAACTTCATTTATATATCACAGTTATTTGATGTAATCAGTTTTTTAACAGAAAAATACTTGCTTTTAAAAATCCCAAAAACAATAAAGCAATATTTCCTAATTATTGATTTTTTTTTCATTCACCCGTTCGGAAAGGCAAAGGGAAGATAACCCATACAGCCAAATCTTAAGTTTCTTTACATTTTTTTAATAAGTTTTCGTATTTAATGGCCTATTAACAGTCATTGTCACATGAAAATACATGTAAACCAGTATTATATCATATTCACTGCAATACAGCACTTTAATTGTATGATATTACATAAATACGAGCAAAATTATTGAAAAAATTACTACAAAACACTAAAGAGATTAATATAATTCAAGAGCGTAACATGACATTTCCATATCTCCGCCAAAATTCCTTGCCCATAAAAATAATGTCTCTCAATTTTTATTAATATCCTCCATCTACGGTATTTTTTAAATAAATTCTTAATATCCTTAAAAGTCATCTTAAAATGAATTCTAGTTGTTATTTGTAATAATAATTTAAGCTGTGTGGTAGCGACTACAAGTACTACCAACTCTTATTTTGCTCGTGGATGTCGTAAAAGACGACTAGAGGCTTATTGACTAGATAGTTATTGACTAGTTATTGACTTGACTAGATGGCTTAACGACCTGGGCCAACTCCATCTGATGCCGTACAATATATTGTACTCGGCAGTAAATATTGCACTTCAATTCTTGGAAAGACGCAATCAGTTCATTTGTTCATTTTGTAGAGCGTGTTTTTTTTTAATAGCGTTCACAAGATTTCACCAATAACTCAATTTAAATCAACATTTATACTAGGGCCGCACCTGCGTGCATCGTCACGAAGCTTCGTGCAATGAGACGATATATGCAGATGTGACCGGTCATTATTGACTATCGTCGCGAACATTCGGGCTTCGTGTGCATTATCGCTTGGGTGGCGATAAGTCAAAGGGTTTTAACGCGCTAATATATCGCGCTCTGTGGTCAGACTAATGTTTTTCATTTCGGCGGAAATTTTCGATGTATTTAGACGCGTTCGAGGATTTCCATTTAATCAATAAATATAGAGTGGAGTGATAAAATGGTGTTAGAATGTTTACACCATTATGAAGCGGAACACCTGAAGGGATCCAAAAAAATCATTATGTAATTATTAGTATAATATAGTTGTAATAGTAAAGTAATTCGTCGTCGTCGTAAAATCCCTAGTTAAACGCATGAAAATGATTTCAGCCATCTTTAATTATTGCACGATACTTCGTGTAAAATACCGAAGTCGCTAAAATATGACCACAGTACTATCGCGATAACATTCTAGTGTACAGAACGTACGAAGCTTCGCCACATTACTTCGGAACGATACACGCAGGTGCGGCCCTAGCATAAAATGTATACAAATGGAGTATTAATATAAGTGAGAGGGCAATTAAAGTTGGAATGACGAGGAATTGAATCAACAGGAAGGATATTATATAGAGAGAATGATCTAGAGCGTGTCCCATGTCGTATAATACTTAAGTGACATTTGTCAGACTTGGTATAAGTACTAAAGAGTACAATTGTAGTGCGTTGCGTCCATGGAGAATAGAGTAAGGAGTAACATCTCAGTGTATTAAGAAGTGTCCAATGAACGGGAGCAAATTAAGGTGGCAAGGTGGCGCTATAGTAGCAAGTGGAAGCATTTTAAAAAGAGCGCCACAAAATTCATAGGTTCATAGGTTATTATTTATCAAATCACAGTTAACTACGTAACTCAGCACACTTCACTCTGCTTATTACTGCTACATTCATATCATTGCCACTTGCTACACTAGCGCTATTTCGGTGAGTGTTCGAACAATAATTTGCTGTTTACAAGTGGACACTTTTTTGACTAATCCCCCATACAAGATGGTATTCCTTAGTTTCTACCAAAGAGTAAAGTTATTAAACTGAAAAAGAGTGGCAACTCCATGATAAAATATGCATGTATGGAAAGTGCTGCTACCCAGAGTTTACGCGGTGAACTAAAGTTGAAGTGATATATATACATATCTACATGTGTATGTGTAATTATATAGAATTTTCTTTTACTATGAAAGCTACCCTGAAATATAAAAAAAAACATATCAGCTGATAACGAAGCAATAATAATATCAGCTTAACAATAAAAATTGAGATAATTTTCAGAAAGTACATCAATAACCGTAAATAGATTGATGACAATAAGTACCTACGCTAGGAACAAAAAATAATAATTCTCAGTTGTCAAACGTTTGACATACAGGACAAAATGGCAGCCGTTAAGTTTGTACAAACAATCTGTAGGCGGCGCGACGGTCAGTAAAAATAAGTAATGTTTTAAGTGTGCCCCCCCAGGTTTCTACCTTCCATAGTTGCGTCCACGAAGTATAGATACACTTCGTGTGTATCTATACTTCGTGGTTGCGTCAAAAAATATTTTTTTAACCCACAGCTATTAAGGAAGGAGTGTTTTTTGAGTTAAAAATAAAAAGTTATAATTGTTTTATTTTTTGTTAAGAACTTCTAATAGATATCAGTGTGTCAGTGCGCCGTGCAAAAAAAATATGTAACACTACGTTTTAGTTCTGTACAATGGCACACAAGTAATATGCAAAAGGGATAGCGCTCAACGAAGCGGAAATTAGTCGATTTGATTTTACTTTGCAACTACTTTGATTGTGGCACGATCTTTTCTTCTTATTTTTTTAGCTACCTACGAATCTATTCTTACTAAGAACGACTAATATTTTATACTTATGGTTTCCAAAAATATTGTTAAGAAAATAATAATTATTTTAGCAATAAAAGTGTTGCCTTCTATAATAATAAGATAATTTTGTTGAGGCTATTATTGTTCATTAAGTATTTAACAGTCTCGAAGTAATATACTTTAATAAAAATTATAATAAGAAAGAACTTTTTCTTATATGGCATCTGCAACAACTGGTGTGTCATAGATGTCAGTTAGTTCCAATTCATATTTCCGACGTTTTGCTATCATGGCGGCCGCTGTCGGTAGGATTTGCGGGGCACGACTTTTCAAAAATTATGGCATAGTTGCTCCCCAGGTACTTAGTTTAATCTAAACGATTGGACGTTTAGTATATGCTGTCGAAATAAACTCGTAAAATACACTCAATGTTACTAAAGTTGACAAAATTCGAATTTGTAGTGACACGGAATCCCTTCTGAATTTTATCAATTTGTGATATAACTAGAGTATTTTAACGTGTCTGGAATTAAAGTGTATTTATTCAGGCTTAGCTGAAGAAAAAGTGCATACAAGTTCACAGTAATATCGTGACGGCCAAGTGATAACCTTTTCTGCATTATGTAATAAGTATGTAGAATTCTAATGGAGGCCGTACATTGCAGGTTTGTCAGCTGTCCACCAATGCTCAAGGATGGACAAAAAGCAGAAAAATAGTGAGTCTCGCCTTTCTTTATTCCAGTTAAATTTTTATTGCTTGATAATCAATTCTAAGGCATATCCAGTGTGCGATTATCTGACAATGGCTATTTTAACGAAATAGTTATTAAATGCTTCTATTAAACTTTATACCCACAGGGAGTAACTTAAGACCTATATCACTAATATCATTTATACCTAAGATTGTTATTATTGTTTTATATATATATGAGTATCAACAGACATTTGAAGGCCAGATTATCAGTTTTTAAAATATATAGATATACTTGCTGCGTTAAGAATATCTTCTTTTCTTTTTATGGAAATTAACTTCCTATTAGTCCAATTTATATGAAACTACATTTATGAATTTGTCATCATAAATCCATAAAATCTTAATGAAAACATTAATACCGATTTTTTTTTAAATGACCATGCTCTAAGGAAATAAACCTTGTATTGCGGGGACTTTACAAACATGCAAATAACGCAGACAAATTACATTAAACTCAGAACAACACTTTGTGGATTGCACTAAGTATTGTTCTACTTGGGAATCGAAACCACTGCACTGGCACAGAAGGTCAGTATCTTAACCACTATGCCATCTATGCAGTGAAATTTAAAAAAAAATCTGCAATATGTTCTAAATTAGTAACAATGTGTTGAAATAATCATTACAGTTATTTAGAATTGATTGCTTTCATTAAGTTTGTTACAATCTATGCTATGAATTAGATTCGCTTAGCATTAACAAGTATTAAATTTTAGAAAAAAAATGAAATAAAAACCAATAAATTAAACAAAATGTAGTCCAATTTTGATGTTACTGTTTTTATTAATCACACAAATGCCTCTTACATATATTATATTCTAAACTTGGTGCATGAGGACTAAAACGCTTGTAGAGGTAAAGTGTAACTGCTATGATTTTAAAGCTCACATTTCTGTACAGTGGCTGTCCACCTTAGGTGTTGTGGGTGGAGGTTTAGGTGCATTGTTGTATGCTCTTGAACAATCAGTTCAAGCCTCTGACCATGGTGCTCATTCATTGCACCAGCCTTGGAGCCACGATGGAATATTCAAATCACTTGATCATGCCAGGTAAGTTTTTTAATATTTTTAACAAACCACCATCTCAAACTAGATTATCATAACTTAAAACCACCATACTGAAAAAGGAGTGATTCCCTACACAGCAATTACAAAAGGGATGGTGAAATTTAGTTTGTTTACCTAGTGTCTAATAATTTCTTTTTACAATTTTTATGTACCCTCTTCTTCTGTGACCACAAATGTATACAGCCAATTCCCAATTTTGTTCCATTTGGTATTTTTGAAGACCAAACACAGTATGAGTATCACACACAGTATGGTCCCTTACCTTACATACAAGATGTATCAGAGAATGGAGCAGCTGGTCAGAAGGATGGTAGGTAATGATACTAGGAACCCATAACAAAAATTTGAAGGGAAAATGCCGATTCGTTAATAAATTACAAACATTTAAAGTTTTCAATTTTGTCATCGCTTTTTCTTTAAAACTGAATGAAATGTACCAAGTAAATGATAAATAGTCTGCTACATACTCATACTTTCTTAAATATTCATTAGTACCTAAATAAATCAATGATAATCATTGTTTGCTACAGTATAACAAACGTCACCTTTACAAGCAGCTGACGAGTCAATGACCTTGAAATTTTCCCTTCAAATTTTTGTTATGGGTACCTACCACCCTTCTGACCAGCTGCTCCATTCTCTGATACACCCTGTATATAAATAAATATGTAATTGTATCTTACATGTATATGTGGAACACCTAAGCAGTTGACTTCACCTTGATGTACTTTTTTGTCCGTATTCAGACGAATTCAAGAATGTTTTAAATTGATAATAAGATCTTATAAATTTAAAAAAATATATCAAATTTAAAACATTTGAACATGAAAATGTCTATTGGTTCTGCTAATTTACATATAGAAATGAAGTAAACAAAATTGCAACCCTGTAATTTTTTTTTAAACTTTTAATAGAAGTCACAATACCTAGAAAAATAAATGCACTTCCATTTTGTTGCCGCTTATCACCTGAAGGGATGACCCATTGATGATGTGAAAAGTAATGATATTTTTAGATGAGAGGTCATATTAAAGGATTGACCTATCTTTAGTATTGATGATTTCTTATTGCCTCAATAAACGAACGTCACACTCACACCTACTTAACTGATGATATGTATACATCCATATCTTGTAATGGAAAAAAATAGCAATATTAATATTGTATTTTATCAATATATTGCCAACTAGGAGAATAGTTACAAAATTTAGGCTTGCCTTGAAAAATAATTTCAAACATTTTTAAAAACTAAAACTCCGTCTTTCCACAGCGTACGCCGTGGCTATGAAGTGTACAAACAGGTGTGCAAGGCTTGCCATTCGCTTCAATACATTGCCTTCCGAAACCTTGTTAATGTCACCCATACTGAAGAGGAGGCAAAGGCTGAAGCTGCTGAGGTAAAGTAATCATAATTTTTAGATTACTGTTGTACTTTCTAAAGTATAATTATTTATGATATAGAAAAACAGATTATCACAGATGGTTTAACATTCTTTACCACCAACTTCTCTCTTGATTGATTCTTGATGTCTCATTTTTGTGAGAGATATTTTGTGCCGTCTGTATTGGACTGTTGACTTTACTTTAACTTTTAAATAATATGACACTCGTAATACTTATCTTCTCCCATCTGTCTTTTTTTATATCATCCAGGGAATATGGAGGGTGACAAATTGTATTTGTATTCATTCACATTATAATATTAATTAGTTCTAATATAAAATTTCTTTTACAGGTGATGATTAAAGATGGTCCTGATGAGGAAGGCAACTACTTCGAGAGGCCTGGCAAGTTGTCAGACTACTTGCCATCGCCCTATCCTAATGAGAATGCCGCAAGGGCAGCTAACAATGGTATGATTCATAGAATTCCTTGTGTTAAACCCCCTTTACATTTCAATTGCTAAGGTGTTTTTAATAAATAAATATCCTCCTTATCATAGCTACTTAAGATTATTTAGGATGTCATATTAGGTTGATAGGCAGGCTACTGAAGTCATGGCATCGGTATTGGTAGCCCTGTCTATTGGCGGCTAAAGTAATACATCAAAACCAATCCTTATAGAAATGTATATTAATTCTGGAACTACCAAATACACATTTCTTGCCAATATTACATAATCTCCCACAATCACTAACAAACACTCTACAACATTATTCTTATACTACATACAAAATTCAGACACAGAGATGGCATGTAGCCTAGATAACTACCATCCAAGCCAAGTGTGCATATAGTGATGAAGAATAGAATTAACCATCCCATATCTTGCTTGTGAGGGTCTTGAAAGACGCCCAAGGGATATGATTTGTACAAGGTTTTCTCATCATAAAAAAAATATTATCTATTCCTGTGGCGACTAAGGGATATAATATACACATAACATATATTCAAGAGAAGGTAAACTCGAAATAAAACGGCGGGCTGATGGATGGATGAACCTTGCTGATGAATGTGGTATACTAGTTCAATTACACTCCTAGTTTGAAGGAGGCTCGAGCCCAGCAGTATGATGTATATGAACTGAATGATGATATATGAACTGATGAGTTTCGTGGTTCAAGTCCTACACGTGATTATCCATAAATAATAGTTCTAAGTTTTGGTGTTAATTGTCCATTACGTTTCAAAAGTCGCTAATAATACAATGATTTATTCGATAGTTGGGTATTTTATCTATAAAAAGAATTAACAGCACAGTACCCCACAATACAAGTAGTGTTTTCTTGGTGCAGGTGCTGTTCCCAAGTCATTATTCATATAGTGATTATTTAAATCCAATATTTGTATGAAGATGTTATTTATTAAAAGTGAATGTTTTTGTCAGGTGCATATCCTCCCGACCTGTCGTTGATCTGCTTAGGCCGCAAAGGTGGAGAAGACTATATATTCGCACTGCTTACTGGCTATATGGACGCACCCGCTGGCATCGTGCTCCGTGAAGGACAAAATTACAACCCTTACTTCCCCGGCGGTGCTATTGCAATGGCCCAAGTACTTTTTGATGAGGTATGTCTATTTTTTATTCTTTTATAAAGTACCATATCGTTTTTCATAGTATATTTATATTTGAATAACTATATCTCTGCCATTAGATGTTTTGAATAACTATTTCTCTGCCATTAGTTGTTTTGAATAACTATATCTCTGCCATTAGATGTTTTGAATAATTAGTTAAATACTCATGGTATACATAGATCATCATCATCATCATCCTCCTACTCTTATCCCAATTACTTGGGGTCGAATATGTAGTCTGCTTCCATCGTGCATATTGCGAAAGTTACTGGCAATAGTTTTATGACCGGTCGCCTGCCTGACGTCAACCCTCCTTGGCAATGCAATCGTTGACCCGACGGCATCAGGTGGATTTGGCCCAGGTCCATGAAGCTCTTAGTCGTATTTTACGACATCCACGAGCGAAGTTAGGGTTGGTAGTATTCGTTGCCGCTACCACACAGCAGCATCATGGTATACATAGATATTATAGATAATTATTTATTCCTGTGATACAATCAATCTTCAGAAAGGTATGTTGGGTGATTTTATTTAATGAAATAGGTATCTATATGCATCAACATTTTTTATAAGGTATAGTATTTTTTTTAATGTCGTTTAATTAGTTCAATGGCAAACTAATCTTCTATATATAGAAAAATTGATTGCTGTTCGTTAGTCTCGAGAACGGCTGAACACTGATATAGCTAATTTTGGTCTTGAAATATTTGTGGAAGTCCAGGGAAGGTTTATACAGTGAGAAAATATGGAAAAACGACAATTTAAAAAAAAATAATCTTACCTGTCAAACAGACGACGTTCGTAAAAAAAAAGGAAGCGGTACGAAGTCTGCCGGGTCAGCTAGTTTGAAATAAATAATAAATCGCTAATCAATACTGACAACAACTTTCCGTGTGGTGACGGAGTAAAAATACAATTCACCACCCTATCTTACCCGAGGGTGATCGTAAAAGGCGACTAAGGGATATAAAAACGCATATAACATCTATACAAGAGAAGGAAAAGTTAAAACTAAACCCTATACCAATACGCCTGACCAGCGGGGTATAGTAGGTAAATTTCCCTGCCATTATGGAGGAGACTCAAGCCCAAGCAGCCGGTTATAAAACTATTGCCAATAATTATTTGCAATATGTATGATAATAATACATATTGCGTCGATCCTAATTGAGCAGGATGATGATGTGATTACGAAATTTCAAGACGTGTCAGGTTGAGTAGTTAAGGCATGAAAACGTAACAAAAGAACACATTTCCTTTAAAGACGACAATATAATACGAACCCAAAATTTAATGTCATACAAGAGCTCACCCTGGTATAAGTGGTAGCAGAATTGGAACGGATTTCCAATAGGTGTGGGATCGAATCCCATGTGTGACAAAATTTTTCGCTCGTAATCAAGTTTTTTATATAAAAAAAAGAACTAGAATTTTGCACTTATTAGTGAAGATAACTGCACTTCGTGTTATATTTAATGTGATTTCTATGAATAACGGCTTAATTCCAGAAATATGAATATTTCAATGGCTATCATTAATCTTTTAATTTATAGACCTATATTGCTTAATTATTTTTTTTGTTACGCGAATATTACAAGTTTGAAGTAAAGGATGTAGGTACCGGGGGAGACCGAGACTCACCTACCTAGACCAGATTGGTCACGTACTGAAGGAAGGTGGAGTCAAGAGTCTCCGAAACCGGCGAGCGTATATGAAGAGAATTATGAATGTTGAGGTAGCGAGTGAAGTATGCAAGGATAGAGTTCTCTGTACTCTCTGCCTACCCTGCAAGGGATATGGCGTGATATGTATGTATGTATGTATGAAGTAAAGCTATTTTTACAGAATATTTCGCATCAGTATTTGAATTTACTTTCCAGACATTTTGAACAGTTTTCAGCGCTCATGATTATTGGAGAACTAAAGTATTTCACGCCCAATAAGTCGTCGTTATTTCAGAGGTTTTTTTCCAACTAATCATTGTTTTTTATACATTGCTTAGATAATTAGCACATACTTTTCATGTAACCCTCGTAACTATTGTATGTAAAATGTGGTTAGTTCAATTATTGTCAATAGCCTAATCATAAATGAATAGTGTTATGTAATTTATTTATAGTATAATAATTATAGGACTCTATTTTAAGAAAATAAAAAGGCCCACAACCCCTTCCTTTTTTTCACAAAACGATTGATGCTAGCATTAGTGTAACATAAGACGAACACGAAATGAAATGCTAACCCGTTTGGCCAACGTAGTGAAATAAACCAATAAACTTATCACATATTCTAACCTTGACAGATTCTGAAGTAATTAATTTGACTGTCACAGTATTTGCCGCATTATAGCATTCTTCGACGAAATCAATATTTCTTAGCAAGAGTGTGATTTCAATTTCGTCACCCAAACGCCTTTGGTATAGTTTTCACACTTACTGAAACGCGTTAACATTGATTACCAAGCTATATGGTATGTTTATGAACACTAGTTGGCGCTGACTCCACGTCATACAAAGCTAAAGTTAACGCGTTCATGTATGAAAATTCGCACTACGATCAAAAGAATACTTTACGAACGTCTATTCTGCACACGTCAACCTTTAATAGATTTTTTACCACTTTAGTAGTTTTTAGTAGAATATAACATGAATATTGTAACACAGGTTGTGGACTACACAGACGGAACGGTTGCTTCAGCGTCTCAACTCGCTAAAGATCTCACTGTATTTTTAAAATGGTGTTCAGAGCCCGAACTAGACGAACGTAGGCTCATGGCGATAAAGACAGTTATTTTATTCTCAATGATGTTCGCCGTAGCTCACTATTTAATGCGTCACAAATGGTCTACATTAAAGTCCAGAAAAATAATCTACAAACCCGTTGCTAAGAAATAATCAAACAAATACTGTATTTTAACGTTTTATACAAACCTTTTTTTTCATAGGTTACATGTTATTTGTTTATAATATTAAATTAGTATCTTTTATATTCCATAGCCTCTGTTCTTTTATTAATATAGTATTTTTTTTTAAATTTTGATATAAGTAGTTGTGCCGGCTATTTTTCATACACGTCTATGGTTTTCTTCTTTCTCGGATTGATATCTACACGTGGTAATTATTCTTTTATAATTATCTCTACATTTTTTATATCTAATCTCTTGTAAACTTATGCTGATAAAACAATAAGTAGCGCTTTTACGTTCAACTTGTACTGGTCTATTGTAGATCTATTTGGATTATCCTTTCAAAATGTATTATCATTTGAACCTTTAATAAGGTAGAGGGATTCTAACATTGAAGTATCAAACTCGAAACCGAACAGGACTAGGACGTAATAGAATATTACGCCCGACTGACTCAAGGAAACGAAATGACAAGTCACTATACTGTAGTGTATATAGTGCGAATAGCTTAATAGTCAATCATAGGATAGCCTTTCTTAACTATTCACTTCAGCGATAACTCTTTGCTGTATTACTATTGCACATCTCGTATAGCGAAGTGTTGGGATAGTGTTCTACTCTTAACTGAATCAAGCAATGGCTCGAATTAAAAATATCGCTATTCTATTCTTATTACACTTATTATTATTTAGTTAGGTTTGTTTACAACCAATGCACAGCGTCTCTTCGAGTCAAAAATACTGCCAAAATTGAAACAATATTTTTTTATAAGAATAGAATGAGCGATATAGTTTCCGCATTTTTAGTTTTTCTGATTTCTTTTTTATTGACTTTCACGGGCGTTGGACAAAAACTCGGATTTAGTTCAAAGGTTAAGCAACAGAGCGAAAACTTGAAACCATTTATGAATTTGGGTGTTAAGGTTTAAATTTTTCGCTTGAAACCATTATTCAAGCAAGGAGAAATATAGCTATACCTAATAGATATTTTATACGGTGTCGCCTAAAGCCATGTATTCACTCAGCAACAATTGTTTACAAACTCTGTATCAGAAACAAAATCTACGTATTTCTGAAACAAATCATAATGTTTCAGAGACAATTATTTTGTTTCTGTAAACACTGCGTGTTTATCGGTATATTTCGGTGCTTCTCACTTGCGGGGCAGCTGACTGTGTGGACGGCAGAGTTTCCGAAACCTTGTTCCTGGGAACATCTACGGGATGTATCCGAAACACTTGCTCAGTGAATACATAGCTTAAAGGTTACAATATATTACCGCCCCATACTTTGCCGTAGAAATCGTAAAAACCGACTGAGAAATTGCCAAGATAGTGGGCACCACTCTCCTCGGTAACTTATAGCACCTACTGCGATCGTTAACCCGCCAGTCGATCGTGGCATATTTGGCAATGTTCCACATTGGGATGCCTATTTCCAACAGACGATAATATCGTGATAAATGGAGAAGTACGATGCCAAACGAATAAAAGAACTATTATCCATTTTACCCAGAAATTGTTAGTTTGACATCGTCGACTTTGTTAGTTACTCATCGTCGTATATTTTGATGAAACGACTTTCCTAATTTCTATAAATTTTAATAAGAGACCATAAAAAGAACCGTAGATACAAAAATCTACTATTCTTTTTTGAAGTGAAACTTTACGAATCGTTCTGATTTCAAACTCGATGAAACGAATAAATAAGTCCGTAGAGACACAAATACATAAATGTATAGGAATAAGCCGGCGAGAGAATGAGATAAAACACATTAGACGTTCTCGGTCTCCTCTTTGTGACCCCCCACTAGAGAGATATAGAGAGAGAGTACACGCTATTGGTTGATGTATGTAAAATAGATTTAAAAATAGTTTGCCAACGTTTCACTTCTGATATGTGTACTTTGTACGCACGCATATTTTTTTTTTTTATCAGTAAACACATTTATTTGTACAAATAGTACATACTTTCCATAAACTAAAAAGGGTATAAAGTATATGATGGTGTAGAAAGAAACGTATCATATCTCTTGACATTGTTCTTAGGGTCGTAATGAAGGCTGTCGATACTGTTCACCAAAAGCTAAGCTTGCAAGCTGGACTCCTTCTGACCTAGAATTACATACAAGTGAATTACTCTCTACGTTTGGTCGTCCATTAAGAACATAATACAGCGCCCTTACCTTTCAAGCAGCTATTATAAAAACGTAAAGGATAACGTAATTGTGCAACCGTGAAATCTCTGCGTTTTCATATTCTACTAAAAATCTAAGAGAAACCTTTGATTGTAGAGCCAATAATCAATTAATGACATCATACTGACAGACAATGACTTAGTCATTGCCTGTCAGTATGCCAAATCGTGACCAAGTTAACGTAAAAAAAAATAAACTAAGAAGGGAAATCTCTAAATAAAATCCTATTCAAATAACATAACTAGCATGATATTTAGTATTTTTTTATTGCTAGTATTGGCAGCAGGCCACCTTGTGGTTACCACTTATAACTGCCACTCCTGTACCTAATACTAAGAGCACATGCAGATCGTTATCTCTTTAACTCGTGCGACAAAGCGCACTCTCAAATTGTTACTAATTTGATATCGATTTTCTGCGAAAGTGTGGTACTACCCTAGTTGAGTCGACCCATTTATGGTATTTAAAAAAATAAAAATCGAGTAATAGAGTTTTCATATTACGTAGGCATGGAGACTAGAGTAAGGAGTACCATCTCAGTGTATTAAGAAGTGCCCAATGAACGGGAGCAAATTAAGGTGGCGCTATAGTTGCAAGTGGAAGCATTTTAAAAAGAGCGCCACAAATTTCATAGGTTCATAGGTTATTATTTATCAAATCACATTTGACTACGTAACTCAGCACACTTCACTCTGCTTATTACTGCTACATTCATATCATTTCCACTTGCTACACTAGCGCTATTTCGGTGAGTGTTCGAACAATAATTTGCTGTTTACAAGTGGACACTTTTTTGACTAAACCCCCATACAAGATGGTACTCCTTACTCTAGTCTCCATGTACGTAGGCTATACGTACATGCCGGGCGGGCCACCGATGACAAAGATTGGGTACCTGTGGCCTGCTCTCACGGCGAAGAGAGATGTTTGCAGGGTGGGTCTATGGGGTCGCGCACCGCCTTTTCCGTCGCCCCGGACCGATTTGGCGGGGCGCAACCACGTCCATAGTCCACTGCAAAAAAAAAGGGCTATACGTACATTATTATAATATGTGTTTTGTTATATAAGCGTTTTAGCGAAGTTCGTGGCCCTTTGCCTGCCGGCCGTTAGTCAACTTTCATTCGAACGGAATCAGTGACAACTGTCAAATGGTCTTTGAAATTGCTTTGAATTGAAATATATCTATAAACATTATCGCTAATTTTCACACAAAATAGGGTAATTTAACGGATTAAAGCAGATTTCACGATTAGCTCCACTCACTTTGAAACTCATTGCTTATATGGTATCCTCCCCAAGTCTGTGTGAGCTCTTAGTTTAGCTGGCATTAATAAAACGAACTAATAAAAAGGGTAGACAATATTAATAGAATCCGCCGTAAGAAAAAACCTGAGGCTTACATAGGGAAGGCAATTGATGTAGACACGCCATATTCCACAGCCTCATTTGTTATCTACGCATACACATTTTTGAAACAACAATTAAGAAGCGAGAATGTTTTTTAAAATACGACAATTTCTTGAAGTTAGAATTAAAAATTGTATTCTGCTGGGCAGTTTGCTCTTTTTTTTTACAAAAATCGCTCGTAATGACTTGGACTTGCAATGCTACATATTTTACAGCCACCATTAGCTGCAATTCATTAGATAACATTAGCGTAGGTACAATAATATTTCGATTACCATATTACTTACCATAATGTCCTCATTATTGTTCTTTATCCATAATGGCACTAGAATAAACTTATATCAACACGACATTCGTAATGTCAAAGATTATAAAAACTACTATGTTATAAACAAATTTTTCTTAATCCAAACAGTATTTTGGCATGCATATAAAATAAATAGTGTGGAATTTAGGTCACTTATGGCAAAGCGTATAAAACCACTACATTGATTTATTGCGTAGATATAAGCTAAGTACAAAGAAAATGTAAATATTTTTAACAATTGATATCAAGAATCAAAGTACCTAATTGGTTTCTAGGATGCATTAAAAAAATAAGCGTAATGTAATCTTTTTCTTGGACATTGTCAATTGCACAACGAGAATAATTTGCCTGTCTCTATTGTCCCCTACCCCGTACAAGCGGCTGGTGCGACGTAAGGGTGATATTAGGGTCTACCACGCTAACCAAATGAGTGGCATACATTTTGTATTGGCCTTTTCTTGCAATCAATATCAAATTATCTGCTTACGTCGTTAGCTCTACGCTGGGGGGGCACACTTAAAACATTACTTTTTTTTACTGACCGTCGCGCCGCCTACAGACTGGTTGTACAAACTTAGCTGCTGCCATTTTGTCCTGTCTGTCAAACGTTTGACAACTGAGAATTGTTATTTTTTGTTCATAGTGTAGGTAGTTATTGTCATCGATCTATTTTCGATTATTGATGTACTTTCTGAAAATTATATCAATTTTCATTGTTAAACTTATATTATTATTATTTCGATATCAGCTGATATGGTTTTTTTTTTATATTTCAGGGTAGATCTCATAGTAAAAGAATATTCTGTATAATTGCACATATACATGTAGATATGTATATATATATCACTTCAACTTTAGTTCACCGCTTAAACTCTGGGTAGCAGCACTTTCCATACATGCATATTTTATCATCGAGTTGCCACTCTTTTTCAGTTTAATAACTTTACTCTTTGGCTCTACGCAAGAAAAAAGGAACATAACATTTTGTACTCTTAAACCATACGAATACAACAAATTAGGGTTTAAATCTACAACGATCTACGACACCTTATAATTGTAATTAATTGTATGTCTAAAATATTGTTTCACAGGCTGCGGAATATAGCGACGGTACAGTCGCTTCAGCGTCTCAACTGGCTAAAGACGTATCGACCTTCTTGAGGTGGTGCTCGGAGCCTGAGTTAGACGAACGAAGGCTCATGACCATTAAGGCCCTCGGCATGTTTGTCGTGTTGGGCGCTATCTCATTATACTTCAAACGGCACAAGTGGAGCACAATGAAGACAAGAAAGCTAGCCTACAAACCTGTCTCTAAGAAGTAACACAAAACAATTACAGTAGTATAAAAATAACGTTTTAGACAATTTTTTCGATAGCCACAGTTAATTGTTTATAATTAAATTAATTTATTTTATATTTCATCGCCTTTATTTCTTTCCTAAAAATATTTGGCTTTGCTGTGACCTTCGTTACCATATGAATTAGGTAAAAAAAAAAAAATATATTAATTGGAATATTATCGTTGGATAGGGCGTTGGATTTTTGTTGCAATTGTCGCCGATGTCCGGCCAGTCAATTTACTCATTAGATGATATGATTAACTGTGCTTGTGATTTTCCATTAAAGTTATAATTGCAAATCATTGTACAGTTGAAGAATAAATGAGTTACAGAAAATCAGAGTTATTGGACTTATTTTTCGCTCTTTTCCTATGTGTATATTGTATACCTACCTACCTAAGGAACTGAATTACTCCTACTTTAGAGTTTACCGTGTAAGCAATGAACTTAAGAATGAACGCTCAAGTAACTGAAATCTGCTTGAAAATCCGTCGAATTTTGACATTCTTTAAGTAAAAGAAATAATAAAAACATATTTAATTGTAAATGTAAAAGTAAACACATTTCTATTTACAAAATAAAGCAACTTCATAGCTAATTTGACGCAATGTTACGAAGTACATTTGCTTACTCGCCAAGAAGGTAATTTAGTTCCTTTTCCACTACAAAATTGTCTAATCTAAATAATATAATCTCAAAATTCGCAAAAACTATGGGACATCCAAGAGCCGAGGATGATTTAATCAAATGTATTTATCAGCTCGGCTGTTGGATGTTCCATTTCTAGACTTGCCTCCTGAACAATGGGAGGGTGTTAAGAGAGTAACAATATAATGTAATACAACCTACTTGTCCCATGATTGTCTTCTAAGACTACTAAGAAAGCTTTTATCACTGTTGTGTGTTTTGTGGCAATCTCAAAATGAAACCCTAACGAACTGGTCTGACTAGCAGAGATTAATCAATTTATGTCTCACTAAGGAGTAGGTTAATTCTCTACACTCCGAAGTGAACAATTCAGAAAAATTTGTCGATTTTTATACCATCATAAAAAATCGTATACGTCCCACTACTGGGCTCGAAACTCCTTCACAATTGGAGTGAAGTAGACTTACCACGCTGGTCAGGCGGGTTGGTATAGTGTAAGTCGGTAGCTTGGTCTTAACCACTGTGCCACCTGTTTATCATTATATTGACAACTTCATAAGTTACACTTATCAAAAACAGTGTTCTTTATAATACGGGAGTTTTTGGTGGATACTTATAAACTCATATACATATTTTTTTTATTGCTTATGTTGGTAAACGAGCAAGCAGCACACCTAATGGTAAGTGTCACTGCCGCCCATGAACCTTAGCAATACTAAGAGTATAGCTAAGCCGCTGCCTACCAATACAAACCCACCCAGTTGGGCTTCTGACTCTTTCGCTCACTGAACGAAGCGCAATAGCACATTGCCATTACTCAGGCGTCGATTTTCTGTGAGAGTGTGGTACTAGCGCGGACGGACCGGCCCGCGGCTGCAGACGGAAAACTGTCAACAGTGTGGTCCTACCACAAGAAAATTGATATTAGTTGTTAGTCAGTAAAATACTACCTTAGTCAGTAAAATCTATACCAACATGTCCGACCAGTATGTTACAGTAGGTCAATTTTCCTTCCATTATGAAGGAGGCTCGATCCCAACAGTGTGATATATGAGGTGTGATGATGAAAATACAATGATTTGACTTACTGATGGACAGTGACTTTGAAAAAACTACATAATGTGAAAAAACAGAAATACTGGTATATTATATTTATGAAAAAAATTATATACACATATGGCTGTATGGATCTTTTCTATGCGAACAAACGAACTGAACCAAATTATGAAGTGATGACACTGACATTTATTGTGACACTGACTCAATTGACAATTTTATGTCAATTAGAGTTGTCAGCAGTCAGCTGATCTTAGCTATAGGTATATCTCAGATATATTTATTTTATTTTACCCAATTAATATTTAAATGAATGCAATCATTGGTTTGTGTCATTTCTGTGAGGCTCATGGGCCACGTCCATTGTTCTGCACCTTCACAACGGACAATGAGAAACACACTACAGAATCCTCAAAATCAGGGGTCCAATGCAGTGGATGTACTTCTTTAGGTCCAGAAACAGTGTTTATGTCAAAAGATGACGATGGTACTATATTTTGCAGCAGAGAATCGGTTCCTAATGCAGATGTAACTGCATTTCTGAGACAGGCTGCAATAAGAAGTATTACTTGTGAGGTAAGATTTTAATTTTACTAGTTATTTATTTTGTTTTATTAATGTTCATCAAGTGTCTACTTACAATTTCTTAACAAATAATTGTCAGGTCGAGCCATCTATATTACACACACGTCTAATGTTCAGTTTAGGTACAACTAAACAGCCCTTTCCTTTCACTGATATATCAATGAAACATAAGCTACCACCATCACTAGTTTCCTATAAGGTCGAGTGACTGGCTCACTTTATAAGTTCTAAATATCTTCCTATAGTTTCACACTTCTCATTGTAATAATATGAAATATCTATGCCATCATGGGGATGGCATATGATGCTGGTGTATTCTGGGGCAGGCTATTTAGGCATGTAATTATTAGAGATATTAACCTCAATGGTACTTACTAATCTGTTCTCTCATACTGTGACCCACTGTTATATTTTATACTTTACCTTATGTCTCTCTCAGTTGATCAATTTAACATAACACAAAAAGATTTTCCGAAATTACTGCATTCATTTATAACTTTATAAATCTTTGGAATTATAATAAACATGCTAATAAGCTATGAATATTAAAGATACTGCTGAGTGCTTAATGAACAATAGATTGCAAGGCAGTTTATTATATTTAGTTGTATGCTTGTTTTTTATGTACACCCTGCACTAAAGAAATAATCTTTGTATGCGGATGACCTTATAAACACATAATTAATGCATATTCAGAACAACACTTTGTAGATCATACAAAGTATTGTCCTGCGTAGAAATAGAACCAACGGCACCAGCAGAAAAAGTCAATCTTTTAATCACTGTGCAGTTTATATGATTAGTTGTACAAATGGATAGTATGGTTTTCATTATTCTTTTATGGTATTACTTGTATTATTTCAGGTAAATTGGAGTAAAGAAGGAGGAGTAGTGTACTTCAGTGACACATATGGCCATGTACTAAGCCTCACATTCCAAGTGAAAGATACTTGGGCTAGGGGATTAAAGAGATGGTTCTCAATTGTAGTACTGATGAAAGATAAAATGCTGCTCTTAAATATTACTCCATTATTGTCTGAACACATGCAGGTATTAGAATTGTTTTCTTCATATATTTAATATATTGACTAAATGAATGATAAAATTCCAATCATTTATTATGTAAAAACTCTGTAGAGGAGTGCTTATGGGGTACTTATTGTCAACTTTACTTTTATCTTATAATGTAAGACCCTCTTATCTTAACTGGCTATTAATTTCTAATTATTTTCATCATAATCATCTTAACTCATATGTCCCACCACTGGGCTGGAACTTTCTCCACAGAGATTGGATGGTAAATAGATTTACTACCCAATCTCTGTTTCCACAAGTGGAACCTGGTCATGAGTTTAACCACTATTATAAAATGGAGGAGAGGAAGGAAGACCCACCACTTTCCCACGGTTAATCGATATACTATACACCTCAAGAAAGGAAGGAATACCGGATAGGATCAAGGTGGAATAGGATATAGGGAAGTCTTACTCCTGTGATGAGCACCAGCCTCCATAACTTCAATTTGTAATTTTCCACAGTACTTTGAATAAAGATTCGACACATGTTTCGCCTCTAAACGAGGCATCCTCAGGACGGTTCGGTTTCAAAATGTTTAACCACTATTCTAAGTAGTAATCACCCATGCTGAGTAGTGAGGTTTATATGGCTTGTATCGTAAACTGCAGCATGGCGAGTATTTTATGTGTAGTCATTTTTAACTGCCTATTAAGTTTATAAAATAAATTAAAAATAAATAATTATTTATTTATAAATTTTTAAAGAGCATGTATGTAAAATTAATGTGGTTGAAATGCGATCTCTACGGCAAATCTGTGGAGTTAAGGCTGACCGACCGCATTCGCAACGACGACGTAAGAGAGCGAGTAGGTATGAAAGAGAGTATTGGTATAAAGATGCGAAAGGGAATGCTCCGATGGTTCGGACATGTGGAAAGAATGCCGAACGTACGTCTGGTTAAGAAGATATACAATGCGAAAGTGGAAGGATGTAGGTACCGGGGGAGACCGAGACTCACCTACCTAGACCAGATTGGTCACGTACTGAAGGACTCCACCTAGTCCAAGAGTCTCCGAAACCGGCAAGCGTGTATGAAGAGAATTATGAATGTTGAGGAAGCGAGTGAAGTATGCAAGGATAGAGTTCTCTGGCACTCTGTTCTCTCTGCCTACCCTGCAAGGGATATGGCGTGATGATATGTATGTAAACTACTGGAAAAAATTAAGGGATCAAAAAAAAATATCCAAATTTTTGGGCAATTTTCAACAAGCAGTAACTTCGAGAGAAATGGTCGTACAGGAAATCAAAAAAAAAGAAATTGTAGCTCCAAGTGTCTAGTTTTTGGATTGGAAGTTTAAAATTTTGTAACCTCTGCGGTTTTTGAGAAATCGTAGAAAACCAGCATCAAAAAAAATGTAATTTTTTTTTTTTATTTTTTTTTCAGTCTACGGGCGTAGAAAAAAAAAATTCCACTTAACTATTATATCTATCAGATAACTTGTTTATTCAGCTTGAATTTACTTTTTAAAAAGTTCGATACGATAATTTCTCGCTGAGATATCAAACTTTGAATGGAAAAGGATCTAATTGTCTTTAACCATCAATATCTCAGCAAGCAATGATCGCATAGAAAGTTAAAGGTGGGTTTCAAGAACTTGAATGAATTCTCCTTAACGACTAGCCGTTGCATGTCCGAAAAAAAAATTTTCTTTTTGTCACATTAATTTGAAAATGCAACAAAAAAAGGGCTTTTGGTGGTTTTTTGGAAAATCAAGCGCTAGATCAAAAATATTGAGGAAACCACTAATGTTAAGTGTACCTTTTACAGTTCAATATGTGCACAAAAACCCTACAAAAAACCAAATTAATCCAGCCAGCCGGTTTTTTGTTTCAAACGGTCGAAATTTTGAAAAAATTAAAGGATCACGTTTTTTGCTCTGAAAAGCTTATAATTTTTAAAAATGAGAAAATAATTGTTTTTACGAGATTTTCCCACATTTTTGCTCAAAACTTTTTTTTCGAAAAAACAATGGCTAGTCGTTAAGGAGAATTCATTCAAGTTCTTCAAACCCACCTTTAACTTTCTGTGCGATCATTGGTTGCTGAGATATTTGATGGTTAAAGACAATATGATCCTTTTCCATTCAAAGTTCGATATCTCAGCGAGAAATGATCATATCGAACTTTTTGAAAAAGCAAATTGAAGCTGAATAAACAAGTTATCTGATAGATATAGTAGTTAAGTTGGAAAAATTTTTAAATTTACTGAAATTTTAGCATTTAATATGCTTAATTTATAAAATCCGATTACGAAATGAAAAATTGATGTCGCAAGCGGGATTCGAACCCGCGCCTATTGGGATTCCGGCCCAATCGTGCTGCCACTACACTACCGCGACCAATTGTAGGACATGCAAATTTTCATCTCGTATTGTATTTACGTCTTAAGGTGACGGTGTGCTATCTACCCGACAATGTTTACACAATGTTATAGGCTTAATACTTCAAACTTTACAGTTAGAATTGTATTAAACGATGACACAACCTTGTTATTTAAATTTACTGAAATTTTAGCATTTAATATGCTTAATTTATAAAATCCGATTACGAAATGAAAAATTGTAGTGGCAGCACGATTGGGCCGGAATCCCAATAGGCGCGGGTTCGAATCCCGCTTGCGACATCAATTTTTCATTTCGTAATCGGATTTTGGAAAAATTTTTTCTACGCCCGTAGACCGAAAAAAAAAAACAAAAAATTTTCAGTTTTTTTCGTTGCTGGTTTTTCTACGATTACCCAAAAACCGCGGAGGTTACAAAATTTTAAACATCCAATCCAAAAACTAGAGACTTGGAACTACAATTTCCTTTTTTTTTATTTCCTGTACGACCATTTCTCTCGAAGTTATGGGCTGTTAAAAATTGCCCAAAAATAAGGATTTTTTTTTTGATCCCTTAATTTTTTCCAGTAGTGTATGTATTTATAATTTCAGAATATATCAAAAGAGCTCCAAGAATTGGCTGAGGTTGTATATGATGCTGAACAAAAAGTGTGTTCACAGAGAGCATTGAGATTAAAAACTGGTAGAAATGATTTTGGACAATCTAGATCACTAATGCATTTGACTGGTGAGTATAGAGATAATTCTATTTTTATAAATTTTCTGAAAGCAATAATTGATTTTATAATGGAAATATACTAATCAGGGGCGGCTTTACCTATAGTGCAGAAGCCGACCCGGGCGCCGGATGTTAGGGGGCGCCGAGAGCCACTCGGGACCCATAGCGCCTTCACTGTAACGCTCCGCACGGAGCGGGCGCACCATACGCAGCGAGTGCCTAACCATTTATAAATGTAGGCGGTGCGTTATTTGACAAGTTTGGGTAGATTGCTTTGTCGCTATGCTCACTGTTACTTCATAATCCGATCGCGTTTACCTGGTTTCGTGTCAAAGCAACAAGACTAAGCATGCGACAATGCATTTCAGCGAGGTTTAGAGATTAGTCGAACGTGTTGTAATTATCAACCTATTCCATTTTGTTCACGCATTTTGATACAAGAGGAAGAGGGTGCCAGGTGATTGATTGCACCCGGGCGCTACATGTGCTAGAGCCGACCTTATATTAATTAAAACTATTATTGGCTTTAAAAATTCATTTTATGTATTTGTCCATTTTAATTTGAGCCTAAAGCTACGACTTCAAATAAAAAAGGAACAGCAATTTTAACCACGTGAAATACAATATTAAAATTGTATCAATATACTTATCTTTGTAGTGGTAGGTTCACTGTTGAGAGTTCTCTGTCTACAGCCACAGGTTGGTCCGTCCGGGTAGTACCACACTCTCTCAGAAAATCAACGTCTGAGCAGTGGCAATGTTCTTCTGTGCTTCGTTTGATGTGCGAGAGAGCAGGCAGCTGAATTTTCTGGGTGGGTTTGAAGTTTTTTATTTATAGGCAGCGATAACTAGATGTAGCCCTGGTATTGCAAAGGTCCATGGGCGGCAGTAACACTTACCATCAGGTGATCTGCTTGCTTAGTTGCCATCAAGAGCAATAAAAAAAACATCATCGTCCTAACCTTATCGCAATTACTTGGAATCGACACAATATGTACTATTATTCTAGCGTACATATTACAAAAGTTTTGGCAATAGTTTTATGACCAGCCGCCCCCTGCGTGACGTCAATACTCCTTGGAAATGTTAATTTTAAAATAATTGTTAACCGTACGGCATTTAATCCAAGTCGTAAACGTTATTTTTCGACACCCACGAACAATTTAAGGGGTAGTATTCGTAACCGCCACCACAATTCACCACCATCTTTCTTGTCTATGGATGGCGTAAATGAAGTCTAAGGGACACAGAGAAGGAGAACTCAATATAAAACCTGCTGAACGTCCGTCCGTCTGATCAGCGTGGTATAGTAAGACAATTTTCTTCTCAATCTAGAGAATACTTGAGCCCAGCAGTGGGAAGTATATGAGCTGATGATGACACTATTAACATAATATTAATTCAGGTAATCAAGATGTGTTTAAAAATCTGCACTCTCAATTCACATGGATGTTAAAGGCTGGTGCTCATACATACTCCGAAACATTGTACACCAGTGAAGATCTTTTAAAGAAACTGCAACCACAAGCATTGAAGAATTCTATATTTGATGCTGATACATGTTCTGTACCAAGTATAGATGAATGTATATCTCTACGGTGCTTAGAGAAGATGATGTCTAAAGGAACATTCAGGATGCTCATGTACTGTGTACTAATTGGAGTGCCTGTAAGTTTTTCCATATACATACATACATATCATCACGCCATGTCCTTTGCAGGGTAGGCAGAGAGAACAGTGCCAGAGAACTCTATCCTTGCATACTTCATTCGCTTACTCAACATTCATAATTCTCTTCATGCGCGCTCGCCGTTTTCGGAGACTCTTGACTCCACCTTCCTTCAGTACGTGACCAATCTGGTCTAGGTAGGCGAGACTCGGTCTCCCCCGGTACCAACATCCTTCCACTTTCGCATTGTATATCTTCTTAATCAGACGTTCGTTCGGCATTCTTTCCACATGTCCGAACCATCGGAGCATTCCCTTTCGCAACTTTACAGCAATACTCTCTTTCATACCTACTCGCTCTCTTACGTCGTCGTTACGAATGCAATCGATCAGTCTAACTCCACAGATTTTCGTAGAGATCGCATTTCGACCGCATTAATTTTACTTTCATACTCTTTTCTGCATACCCAACTCTCGCTTCCATACAGTAATGTTGGGACAAGCACTGCGTTATGTATTGCTACACGTGCCTTCTGGCTGAGGTGGTGGCTACCGAGAAGTTGCCCCAACGCTCCGTTCACACTATTTCCCGCATTCACTCTATATCAGTGGTGTACGTTCCATCTCGGCTAAATCCACATCCAAGATATACAAATTAATCCACTTGCTCTAGTACATCATTACCTATTGTTACTCTTACATCTGTTTTTTCCATATATACATGAATTTATGCCTTAGTCTTCAAAAAAAGTTAATTTGATATATTTTTTTTTAATTCTACCAGCTTCACTTGCATGAATATATAATGTTATTATTTGAGCCTTAACGTCGTCCTGTAGGATTTACTAAATATTCTTAATAAAATGATATTTATTCATTATGTCAACAGTTGCTATGACAAAGGTGACTGCACAGACCCTTTGGACGACCATTGACATTTGATTGATTTGATATTTACAGATACTATTGGGCTCCTATTTATCACAGCACTATGTATGCCTTGTAACCTTCTCTCATTAACAGGCTATTTGACACATTAAGATTTTTTTAGAATTGCGCTGGAAGTTGCTGAGATAGCGCGTTCAAACTTTTTTTTCCAGATTTATAGTAACAGTGATTTATAGTAGTGTCGACTGCACAAATGGCGTAGTGGTTAAGATACCAACTTGGCGTGCTAGTGGCGTGGGTTCGATGCCTACGCAGTACAATACTTTGTGTGATCCACAAAGTGTCGTTCTGAATCTGGGTGTGATTTGTCTGCGTTAATTATATGTTTGTGAAGTCCCCCGCAATACAAGGATTATTTCCTTACTACAGAGTGGGTCTCTAAAAAAAGTGATCTGTATAATATATAAAAATCAATATTTATATAGATCATGTTCACTGTGTATTCCAAAACCGCTAGACTAATTTTGATGCAATTTTCAAGAAATCTTCATTTTAGCCTAGAGAGTAATCCTGTGAACTTGGAGACAGATTTTAATATAAGTTTATACAGAGATTAATAGAAGTTATATTTTTTCTTTCATTAGACGTTACTAAATTCAATTAAATTAATAATAATGATTTTTCCGTGTGGTGACGAAGTAAGAATACAATTCACCACCTTATCCATGGATTATGGTAAGAGACGATTAAGGGATATAAAACGCATATAACATGACCTGCGTAGTGTAGTAGGTCAATTTCTCTCCCATTACAGAGGACGCTCGAGCCCAACAGTGGGACATGTATAAGCTGAGATGATGATAGTAATGAATATGGTTAAATTATTTTCCCTTTTTCTACATAGGAACAACATAATACTATAGTATTATGTTATTATGTATTATATTATATACAATAGGCCACGTGAAGCGAGGCGCGAGGGATAGCTAATTATATTTTTTTTTTTCTTAGCTTAGTTTTAATTTTTTTTTATATATAATTTTCAGATTAGTATTAAAAGCAATAAAACAGAGGCGGTAGCAATAACGAAAGGTTTGTCTAGGTTATTACCAGTTTGCCTATCAAGCTATACCTTAATTCGGCAAGTTAATAATGATGATAATCCAATACATACGTGTTTGGTAGAAGAATCAGAGAATGATACCTTTATTTGCAAGTGGTCGGAGATACTACCTGTGAAATGTAAGTACTTATGTATAAAAAAGCTGAATTATCAACGCCGAGCCGAAACTACTGAAACGATAAACTATTTTGACAATAGTTTTTTTTTTGTGACATAGACTCACGCGTGGATTTTACGAAATTCAATCCCAAAGTTGTGGAATACAGAAGTAAAGTTTTTATGGGATGAAAAAAAATAACCACTGTCGTCAAATCAGTTGGTTTTTGTACGACTCCTAAGGAAATGTAAGTAGGTGGCGATACAAGGTCTAAAATATCGTGAGAAGTCTATGGACCCCCTATCGAAATATAATTCTTCTCTTTTTGGTAGATGTATGCTATACACTCCTTATAATTTATATTATAAAATATCAAGCTGATAGCGTTAAAGTGAAAAACTTACGATAAAATATATTTATCCCTACTAATATATAAATGTGAGTAAGTTTGTTTGTTACGCTTTCACGCTAAAACTACTCAACCGATCATCATGAAACATTGTGCACATATTCTTGGAGGTGTTAAAAGTAACATAGGATACTTTTTATTAAAAAAAATTAAATTTATTATATGAAAAATAAAAAAATTGTTTGTCAAAATATCTCAAAATTTAGCTTCTTCAACGCCATCTAGCAGTCCAGTAATGAAGTTCCAACCCTGAGTATTGTAATACCGTTGCACTGTATTACCGACGGTCAAAAATAAAAATAGGGGATCAAAAACTTTAGGAAAGTAACCTTTTACGCGGGCGAAGCCGCGGGCAGAAGCTAGTTATTTATAAAACTCGATTACGAAATGAAAAATGATGTCACAAGCGGGATTCGAACCCGCGCCTATTGGGATTCCGGCCCAATCGTGCTGCCACTACACCACCGTGACTAATTGTAGGACATGCAAATTTCACTTCGTATCATATTTACGTCTTAAGGTGACGGTATGCTATCTACCCGACAATGTTTACACATTGTTATAGGCTTAATACTTAAAACTTTACAGTTAGAATTGTATTAAACGATGACACAACCTTGTTATTTAAATTACTGAAATTTAGCATTTAATATGCTTTATAATTAAGCATATTAAATGCTAAATTTCAGTAATTTAAATATATTTATTATGTATAAAATACCTAATAATGAATTAAACACTGATCTGGGATTATTAAGTTAATAACAAATAAAAAAATAAGAATTGTATAAGTCTTATTTTATTTATATCCTTTTTTAATTTTATAAATAAATATGCATTATTTGCTATTAAAATTTACGTCGCACGGTACGGGGAGAAACTACTAGCCGAATATAATCGAGGAGTAGGAGCCGTCGAGACTTTCGGTCTCGCTCCCTTCCTCTCAAAACGCGATAAGAAAGTTCGTTCTAACAGTAAGTGTGGCTGGTCCAGATCCCACAAGTGGCACCCGATTATGAGTTAAATACTCGAGTAGCTATCATACATTCATATAAATTATATAATTTTAGGTCCCACACTGATGATTAGAATAGAAAATGCAATGCACAATGATAAGTTCAACAATGATGTACTTCACCAGCATATAAAATCATTACAATTAGAATGGTTAGGGTAAGTATCTCATAAACGATTGAATTAAGCGACACGTGGTAGAAATCTAATACCCACTAAGACTAAGACCCACCACTTTCCTATGGTTAATCTATATATCTACTGATATATGAGATAGAATCAAGGTAAATTAGAATATCTCGATGAAGTCTCACTCCTATATCATGAGCAACCTTCTCTAGAGCATCAATTTGCAATTTTCCTGCACAACTTTGCATGTTGATTCGAAATTGAGCTACTACAACACGCTGATCAGACGTGTTGATATAGGGTTTTATTCGAGTTTTCCTTCTCTTACATGAAACTAATTGTATTAATGAGACTAATGATGGAATCATTAGCCTCGTATTTGAAATAAAACTATTTCTATGGCGTTCGTATTCGATTTTATTACCCGAAATTTCAAACACTTCACAGCGTTGATGATCACAGAAGAGCTGAACGCGATAAATCCGTAAAAATAGTTTTATTTCATACCTACTAGCAAATCTAGCCCGTTAATTTGTAGACGCCGATATATCGCAGCACCTTCTGGTGGCGAGTTACATCAACGGGAATATATACCCTCTCCGTGAAAAAAGACATATACACACCAATTTTCATCATGATCGGTCAATTAGTTTCGGAGTTTTTCGATATCATATATACAAATATCCTCTTTTGTATTTTATTTCATGTGTAATTCACACCAGAAATCATTATATTGTCATTACAGAATAGCAAGAGCTGTAAAAGCGGCCGTGCAATCATCAGGAGCTAGATCGGAAGCTGTCATGAAATTAAAACAAATACTCGGAGTAGCTCAATATGATGAATCTTTACTCAATCATTGGATGAACACTTTTTGTACATAATAACTAATAAATTACCGTATGGTGAGGGGTAATAAGAATACAATTTTCCCCTCTTTTTCTTAGCCGTGGTTGTTATAAAAGATGACTAAGGGATGTAAAATGCTAAGGTAAGTTTCACTTCCACTGAAGAGGAGACCCGAGCCCAGTAATGGAATATATATGGGCTGAGAAAGAAGTACATAATTTAGTAGCGAATCTGTGATATTTTAAGCGCTTTCTAATTTAATTTGTATTTAATATTGGCAATAAAATTGTTACTAATACATTTTTTTGTTTTTAATTATTTTATTTGTTCAAAAGATATGGGTGCGTGTACTTATGTACGCGCGTGAAAGTTACTTTTTTCGCATCATTAAATGAAACATAGAACCTCCTCCTTTTTGAAGTCGGTTAAAAATAGTTTTTAATTGCATGCAAATAACTAATTACCATAAAATAATAAAAGAACTAGAAAAGAATAGATTGATTTAATTTTACTAATTATTTAGTAAATAATATTAATCAAAATATTCATTTTAAATCACTATTGAATAGAATTTATTAGCACATATATAATTCGCACTTGTAAGAAACTAAAACACGTTGTGAATGTAGAAACTAGAAAGAAGTTTTATTTCTATTTTGTTGGTTGCGGTAGCTACGTGGAGCGGGTTTCTCCCTTCCCTCCAATGTGGTTGAAGCGCGTGATGGCTGCTCTAATAGTTAACTCGTGATCGGGTGCCGCTTGTGGGATCTGGTCCAGCCATTTTTGTTTCTTTTTTGTTTTATAAACATTCTTAGTTTCATTTTGTATTATACACAAAATTTAAAAAAATGAATCTTTACTCGAAGGGCATGTCACTGGAGCTAACATAAATTAACATGTAACCAATCACTTTCGTGAAAATATATAATTTAAAAAAAAATGACGAGCCCCTGAGTTTCTTGCCGGATCTTCTCAGTATGTGGCTGCTCTCCGATCCGGTGGTAGATTCATTAAATTTAATTTAAAAAACAATAATGTAAAATTGACAATATGGGGCTTATGCATAATAAATGATTTGATTTGGTAGCTTTTCTTTGAGACTTAATGAGCGGTTTTGCGGTCAACTTCAACTTTATAGTTTGTGTTAGTGATGCGCGGGCAACTTATTTGCGGCCAACTTCAACCTGTTACTTTAGTGTTACAGTGATGCGCGCGCATCTTAAAATTTCACTCATCATTTTTTCATAACACGCCTAAAGAAGTATAACTTCAATTATTGCATTTTTAATTGTTTTATTTTATCTATATCTTTCTTGATCTATTAGTAAGATTCTCAAATGTGCAATTGGACACTACCTTTCAGATAACGCATAATACCAATACAGGCATCGGTACAAATTAACAAGCTTAATATTAAAGGGGCTGATCTTGTTAAGGTTAATTAAATATTACCGCGTGGTGATAAATTAAGAATACGATTCACCACCATTTCTTGCATGTGAATGTCGTAAATGACGACCAAGGGGTATAATATACAAACTAATAACACCTTTTTCGACTCCATAGACCCACCCTGCAAAGCGCTTCTCTTCGCCGTGCGAGCGGGCCACCGGTACCTGATATTTGTCTTCAGTGGAAACTAATAACACCTACGCAAGAGAACTTACGAACGCGTGGTATACTAGGTTAATTTTCTTGTTGTGTGGCTGGTCCCCAACAGTGGGACGTATATAGGCTTAATCGTCGATGATGATGAGTACCGTTTCCTCGGACTGAGGATTATACAACAGCCTAAAGAGATTGATAGCGATATACCGCCGCTGTTACCTTGACGGACTATGTACTCGAATCGGCCACTGGTGTCAAAGAATCGATGCATATGAGGACTCCATAAATGTGAGAAAAAGTCGCCTAGGTAGTTCGCGGTAAGGCAAAGGATCATATGCTTCGGCCCATCATATATGGAGACATCAAAGTTCTCCAACATATATTGTGCTTATCACGTTATTGTAGTGCCTCTTCAGTATATTGGCATAACATGCAATTAAGACGTTCAATGCGAAACAAGGTCTAAGTCGACTTGTTCATGTCTTGCTTTTGGTAGACTTTTCTAGAGTGCGGAGGACGTACCTTGGAGTTGGATTAGTGTGGTGAAGAAATAATTATAATTTATAACATCTCAGCTCATATAAGTCCCACTGCTGGGCCCAAGCCTCCTCCATAACGGAAGGTAAATTGATTTACTATCCCACGCCGCGCTGGTCAGGCGTGTTGGTATAGGGTTTTTTTTCCGAGTTTTCCTTCTACATAGATGTTATGCATTTTATATCCCTTATTCGTCTCTTACGACCACCCACGGGTAAGACAGAAGGTGGTGAATTCTATTCTTACTCCGTCACTACACGGAAAATAATGTAGGTATTTAAAATATTTTGTGGTATACCTATCTTAATACGAGGTCACTGACCTAGTACGATACTACTGCTAGAACTATTCCATATTAGGTATGCGTCCGATATATCAAAACGAATCTGAAATCGGATTTCAGTCAGAAATCGTATCGTATCGATATTCAACACTATACAAACTGATTTTAGAAAACGTATTTCGGCAGAAACTAAATCAACACATATCAAAACAAAACTACGAAAACGCAAACTAATAATAAATCTAATCATCGCGCAATCGTTTTCTATTGCTAGTTTTGCAAACCAAACCAATATTTGAAAACTTACTAACTATCTCTTTCACTCCGCTAAGCGATCGCTTAGTCAGAATGAGAGAAAGCGAATTTCATTAAAATTCGCCTCCTTTCATTCTAACTAAGCGATCGTTTAGTGCATTGAAAGAGATGAAGCGAATTGTCATCTGTTTTGGAATTTGGCGGTTTCTAAGAAACTCAGAATGGCAGATGGAAACGAAACAGAATTACAAGAGTCAGGGAATAAGATCTATATTAGAATGCAACTACTTCCATGATAATATTACACAATACTTAATGATAGTAGTTTAAGTTTTGTGTTTGTTAAATAGATTTTTGAATTATGGGAGAGTTTTTGCACACTTGACCTTGGTGACACGTGCGGTGTGCGCGTAATGTTATTTTTGTGATCTCGTGAACTATATAATTAGATAGGTATTTTACGATTCAATACTATACTAACGTATGTTAGTATCATACATACGATTTGATGAAAAATAAGAAATAACTATTTAATGTAAAAAGGTAAGATTTTCGCTTCGTAATCGGGATTAATAAAAAAAACCATACAAAAAAATGTACATTATATAATATAATCATGAAATCATTGTAAATATGACGATTTTTAAATACGCAAGAAAGTTTTGTATCATATCCAAAACAAAACATTTTTGCTAGTCTAGTAGGTACTCTAGTTAAGCCTAGATAAAGCATGAAGGAAAATCGTACACCTAAATCCATTCAACAAAGAAATTATAGAAAAATTATTTGAATGCGTTCGTTCGATTGCGTTTTTCGTTTGCTACGCTAAAATAACTAAAAACATCGAATATCGATCGAAACTAAAGTAAACCCGCTCCGTCAACCGCTCTGGAAATCGATTTCTGAAATCGGTTTTTAAAATCGATTTAAATATCAGATATCGAATTTGTATCGGTTTGCGTAAAAATCTGAAAACGCCCATCTCTATTCCATATACCTAGATGTCAAAAAGGTTTTTAGTTTTTACAACGTCACAAGGCCCAACTGGCGTTCTGCCGTCAGTTTTATAACCAGGTCCAAAACGCCGTTAGTGTCGCCACCAAAAAGTACAGATAAATCAGTGCCGCTGTGAATGTGCTAAGATGTACAAACTATAATGGCATGAATTGTAGATATAAACTTTCCTCTTGAATCAGTCTGTTTATTGAAGAAAACAGCATAAAAATCAGTTGCGTAGTTTTAACGTCTCAAACTATTTCCATCAAATTTAATATGCAGGTTTCGGGGTCGGTAAATCCCTAGTTAGATTTCATTGGAAACAATCTCTAGATAAATTTCATCCAATGAAAATAAATTTAGCCACTGCCACTAAGAGTAAAATAGCTCATTTGGAAAATCAAGCAATCCTTAATTTAGATAGCCCGTTCGATTCTTGGTTTCCTCTTTAATTGTGCATTATTTCATCAATTATTTTTTATTTACATAATTAGTTTTAAGTTTTACATAGTTCAAGTTTTAAGAGAAGGAAAACTCGAAACAAAACCCTATACACGTTTGACCAGAGGGTATTGTAGGTCAATTTTCCTCCCATTATAGAGGAGGCTCGAGCCCAACAGTGGGACGAATATGAGCTGAGATGATGATTATATAATTAGTTCATATCAATATTGGAACAACCCTTTAATATCTAAATATATTTTCTATAAAAAAGTACACCAAAAAAAATTTGAGTTAAACTGAGTGCACATATTAAGTTACATACAAATAAAATGTTGATACTACAGATATTAAAATACTTTGTAATTTAAACATCCTTTCTTAGATACCTAAATAAGGTTGGCTAGAAATAATACAAAAAAAAAGATTGTAGTCCTTATATTTAAAGAATTACACGTTGGAGCGACGGCTGGGTCGCGCACGTTCGTGTCCCTTAGACCTCACGTAGGGCTTGGTGTGTGAACGGGGTGCTCCCGGCGCGGGTCCGAAGTGGCGGTACGCCTCGCGGGCGGTGCGTCGTCCTTGCAGGAGTACTGTCTTAGCGCCGGTAGGGGCGCGCAGAGCGAGCTGATCAAATGTCAAAATCTCACCTGGAATTTGAAATTAAATACCATTTAAAAATTATCTATTAATCAAACTATATACACTACTGAACTAGACCCTGTTAAAGGGGAGGTAATGTCAGAATCATCACACCTGGGAAATAGGTTGAAGATTTCATATACTATCATAAATTTTCTAGAAGAGTGCCTTCCTTTACAATTCATATGGAAAAATAAGGTATGGTGACACTTAATATTTTTAACCTGTAAACTATAGGTTTACACAAACAATATTGAGTGTCACTACTTTTGATATAGACTACAAGCCCATGGAAAAAAATAACCTGTGAAATGAACCAACTTGAATAATGCTTACGAAGGCTGTTACTATATCATAAAATAACTCTAGAGCGCTATACCATCATTTTCTGAGCGGTACAGGTTACCTCCTGTCCCACAACCCTACCTCGTGCCGCCAACATCGCCTGCTTAGTACCGATAGCAACGCTATTGTATATATATTTTCATTTTAAACAAATTCTTGATGTTTGTTTTTTTTATTTATTAAGTAATAGTTTCCACCAGCAACTTAGCATGCCTGGTATGTTAATATAAGTATCCTTTGTCCTTTTCTGTACTGTTGAAACATCTAATAATGATAATAACTTGTAATAAATTTCGTTATAATGGGTCGAGTCGGTTGTTAACTAATAACACAGAATAACAAACAAACTCACATTTGCATTTACAATATTAGTAAGGATAAATAAGCATAGTATTTTATTTTATCAACTTGCCAAGCATTTCTGTGGAACAAAATTAATCAACAATATTTTCATTGTTTTGTCAACGGTGTTGACAGCTGTAACGTCATAACGGTCGCCGACGGCAATCAAGTGAATATACGGGTTGAGAGCCCTCAGCGCTCACCCACAGTCCGGGTAAAGTTGTTATAGCCATCTGAGGCTAACAACTAAGACAAATAAAAAAAAAAAATTAAAAAAAAAAAAAAAAAATCAAGTGAACGCGTAGTATGGTGTAGGAACCCATTACATAACAATTTATTTAAATTTAAATATTGTTTTATTTGCTTTGAAATTGATTAATAAATTAATTCGTAAGGACGACGTAAGAGAGCGAGTAGGTATGAAAGAGAGTATTGGTGTAAAGATGCGAAAGGGCATGCTCCGATGGTTCGGACATGTGGAAAGAATGCCGAACGAACGTCTGGTTAAGAAGATATACAAGGCGAAGAGGGAGATCGAGACTAACCTACCTAGACCAGATCGGTCATGTACTGAAGGAAGGTGGAGTCAAGAGTCTCCGAAACCGGCGAGCATGTATGAAGAGAATTATGAATGTTGAGGAAGCGAGTGAAGTATGCAGAGATAGTTCTCTGGCACTCTGTTCTCTCTGCCTACCCTGCAAGGGATATGGCGTGATGATATGTGTGTGTGAAATTGATTACCCAGATTTTCGATTATACAGAATACCCCTGGTTTCATTTGATCCGAATAATCAGGAGTCTACTGTATTTGTTTAATAATCATTACAATCCTCATCGTTACAACTCATATGCATCCTACTGCTGGGCTCGAACTTCTCTATAGAAGGAAATTAATCTACTATATCATGCTGATCAGATGGATTGCTATAGTTCTCTTATGAGATTACTTCTCTTTGCATTGATGTTTCTGTGTATACTTTAGTCGCCTTTTGAGATATCCACAGACAATATACATACGGGGGGGGTGGTGATTTGTATACTTACTACATGGACATATATTTTAATACTCATTATATTAAAAATGATTGTAGGTAAATATTATTGGAAGTTACCAGGGCAAATGGTGAGATGAAAATCTAGACCTACCAGCCTTTATTGTGTGATAAGATGTCAAGTAGAATGTTATATCATATAGAAATATAAAATTTACAAAAGCAATACTACTTTCAGATAAATAAAAATATATTTTCACTATTAGATCATGTCAAGAAAATCAATGATTTTAGAATACTAATTAATAAATTTATGGCATAAACTATAATTATCAAACTATGAGACACATTTTTAATTTGTGTATGCATATAGGAATGGCCTTTGAATAGACTGCAAAACTATTTTTTATCAATTTCAATATTCAAGCAATTTAAAATAAATAAATTCTTCTACATAACTTGTAATTCGCAAAACAATTAACAAAATAACCATTTGTATTGTTTATTTTTGTAAGCCTATGTATTTTTGTATACTATGTATGATTTCCCTACTTGTCTGCTATGGTCAGTTTTAATTTAATTTAAGCAAACCATAATCAGATTAAATTACTGAAATCATAATTGTTTTCTAACTATTGGTATTTTGGTATTACTTTAGCAGCCTTATTACTATTATACAAGTGGATAAATATTCATTTAAGAGAGGTTGAAACGACTCAGTCCATTGAAATGGTCTGTCCTAAAACTAACTAACCCAAAAATGCTTGTACAATAGTTTGCCAATAACTTGGTAGTCTCAAGGTTTACAATTCAGTTACTAGGTAATTCATTTCCCATTTACTCTATCTGCTTTAACACAACAATAACAACTCACCTCCAGCAGCCAAGATGCGTGCACGGGCTTTCTCAGTAACGTGTAGAGCTGCTACTGTCATCTTAGGTACTTTGTAGAGCCTCACATCGTTTGTGATAGCACCGACAACGACCGCAATCATACCTTCACGCGTAGGTTTCTTCATGTGGCGAGCCAAACGCGATAATGATAACGGAGGCCTATTGGTGCGGCTCATGAACAGCCTGCGTAGGATAATCTGGTTAAACTTGGCATCTGTACGTCTAGCCAAGTATCTGTACAACTGCAAACAATAACATTTATAGGTTAGAAGTTATTTTAGACAAAATTGGGATGAAACAATTTTTTTTTGGAATCAAGCTGAATTAAAATATATATAGTAGGATTAAAGCCGTGGACACTAATTTACTCACTTTTACAAGCAATCTCAGGTACACATCCTGAGACTTGACTTCGGTGCGCCTAACTTTCCTGTCGTGTTTATGATTGATGTCGATACCCTGAAATACGTAATGGAACGCATATTTATCACACTGCTATATATTACAAACACAATAATGTCTCACAACACTTAGTTTATATGACGATTTTCTCAGATTTATTTCAATTTTTCGTCAACGAAACTCACCATCTTGACAACCGGAACAAAAAGAGACTATAGACAATATTGTTTTTTGACAGTTAGAAAGAATTTAGACCATAATAAAAAAGAAAACTAATTTTGCTACTGGTAATCTCTTGATCATAAATTTAGCAACAATACAAGATTATGATGGGAATTTTGGCAGGAATATGCAAGCGTCATGTAGTAATTTCTGTGTTATATTTAGTATCTTAGTATTTTTTTTAAACTAAAACTATTTAATATCACACATTAACCCGATTACTGATTTTATAAATAATTAAGCATATTAAATGCTAAATTTCAGTAATTTGAATCACACATTAAATAATCTAGATGGCATTTATGTAATGTGATGCATAGGAAGTGCATAGTGAAGTAGGATGTATTGAATATAATATAAGAGAGCTTTATTTATTTAAATTACTGAAATTTAGCATTTAATATGCTTAATTATTTATAAAATCCGATTACGTAATGAAAAATGATGACGCAAGCGGGATTCGAACCCGCGCCTATTGGGATTCCGGCCCAATCGTGCTGCCACTACACCACCGCGACTAATTGTAGGACATGCAAATTTCACTTCGTATTATATTTACGTTAGTTGTATAGTAGTATAGTAGTTACATTGTCGGGTAGATAGCATACCGTCACCTTAAGACGTAAATATAATACGAAGTGAAATTTGTATGTCCTACAATTAGTCACGGTGGTGTAGTGGCAGCACGATTGGGCCGGAATCCCAATAGGCGCGGGTTCGAATCCCGCTTGCGACATCATTTTTCATTTCGTAATCGGATTTTATAAAGCTTTATTTATGTTTTCGTTTTCCACCAAGACTCCCAGAATATACCGTTGTGGTCATGGCACTGTTGAAGGCAACGATTTGACGGGTACTTACGCGAATTCGTCACACACTTTTAAGTGGTTAAGTATACAGCAATCGCTTGAGCTCTTTTTCTCGCGAACTTCGGAAGAGTGAAATACACAGACTTCTTCAGTTCTTCGTCTTTTTTTTTATTTTTACTTTTTAGTGTCTGTAATGGGACTTTTCTAGACTAAACTACTGTAGGACTTTTACATCAGGAAACTGTAACATTTATTTGCTTTTTATTGTCATATATTAAATACTTAGTTTTTTTTTAAGTGGCTATGGGTAGGTCTACGAAAGGTATACGCTATTGCAGTAAATTTAATTAAGGTTACTTACATAAAAAAAGTACATGATATAGTATTATGATTAGTAGCGGAGCGAATCCCACTTATCGCGACATCTTGCTATGTAGTTTTACATAGACGCTTTCGACATCATAAAAAAGGTTCATAAAATGAAAACTATTGGATGAAAATATGTTCAATTTTTATGGGATCAAATGGCAGCTATTCCGCTTCAAACTAAAGAAGAATCACGTAATTCGGATTCGGATTTGGATAAGGTATATCAAAAAGAGACAAACAACGACATGTTTGCCTTTTACATTATGGGTTATTAATAACAGTATATAATTCTCTGATATTAAAGTAGAAGTGAAGAGAAAGGAATAAACACGATAGCAAAACTAATTTAATAAAATAGGATAATGCCGTAATCGCCACGCTTGGCAGTTGGGTTGTGATCGCAGTGAGATGTTATACATAGGTGGGTTGTGATCGCAGTGAGGTGTGATCGCGGTGACATGTTATACATTTCGCAGGAGAGAGCTGCTGCCCACTCTCCTAGTGAACCCTTAGCCGATTTTTACGATTCCCACGGGCAAATTATTCAAAACGATTCAGGCTGTTATAAAATATTATAGAAGTAAGGAATATTTGAATTGTGATGCCATGGAGAATAAAAACAAATGAAATGACTGTCGTCCGATTTCAGGTCTGTCATCGCGACAGATAACAAATTTCGACCGCCGTTTTTTCGAAAGGAATGGAATTTAATACGAAACATCGAAAATTATCAAAAAATAAAAATTCTATTCGTACTCCTACCACTTCCAAACCCAGACTAACCAAAAAGAAAATAATTACGCGGAAACGAAAATGCGCGTGTCTTCCTGAAAAATATTCCGTTGTAGAATTTCCTTCAATATGGAGTGAACTGCGACGGAATATTCAGCTTTGTGATGGGACGATTATTTGCAGGGACATGATATCAATTCGAGTGCATCGGGCAATACTTTCAGCTGTTAGTCCGTATTTTAAAGCCATATTCGTTAATTCATTGAAAAAAGGAGAGGCTGAAGAAACTGAAATATTTGTGGATGTCCCAAGTTACTATATGAACTTGATACTAGACTATGCGTACACGGGCTCATGTACAGTAACAGCAGAAAGCGTGGAATACCTTCTACCATACGCAGATCAGTTCGATGTCGTTGGTGTTATACAACTATGCTGTCAATTCCTTTTACATGAGTTAAGACCCAATAACTGTCTTGGAATATTCAAATTTGCCCGATATTACTTCTGTAGTGAGCTAGAAAAGAAAGGAAAATTGTATATAAGGCAGAATTTTAGCAGAATTCTAAAAGAATGCAATGAATATAAATCGCTCTCATACGATGAATTAGAAGATATATTGAGGGACGACGAATTGAATGTTCGAAATGAGGAGATAGTATTTCAAGCAGTTAAAACATGGGTGGAGCATGATATAGAAAATAGAAGAAAATATATTCCATCTTTGCTTTTATGCATTAGATTTGGTCACATCAGTTACAAATATTTTAAAACAAAAATATTACAGTGGCAGCCAGTCGTTGAAGATGAGGTAAGAGAGTGAAAAATATATTAGCAAATGACTTTCGTTTCATGCTTTTAATTCATTTTGTTATTACACAGAAATGTCAAGAGGCTTTATACCCAGCCGTCGTGTTTCTCACGCTATTGGATTCTAGGCCCGGTACAGAAGCAGACCTTAATGATCCATTGGCACGGCCTAGAATACCCTTTGAAATACTTTTTGCAGTTGGGGGGTGGAGCGCCGGTAGTCCCACTAGTTTTGTTGAAACATATGATACAAGGTAAGTAGGTATTGACATATTTGTGACTTGAATTCATTTGCCTATTAAGAAGTACTTTATTGATAGGTGAATAGTTCATCTGGGTAAGACACAAAAACGAATTATAACTCTGGCAGAAATCGACGTCTTATTAGTAATATTTGCTACAGCGCTACATATGATGAGTGGGTGAGCCGAATGCCCCTTCCGCAACCGGTCTATACTTACGGCAGGCAGTGATAGCTATTAGCGGAGCGTGACCATACCGTAGCCCGCCGCAAAAAAAGGCAGTGATAGCTCGGTTTATACTTCTGGAATTTTGGTGGGATCTTAACAACCGTCATGGGGTGGTCTTGTATTATATTTAATACCTTAGTGTATTAACATATTATATTAAATAAAGTGAATATGATATAAAAGTAGAACGTAGGACGACCCCACTAGGTGGACTGACGACATCATGAAGGTCGCAGGAAACCGTTGGATTCAGGTGGCACAGGAACGTTATGAATGGCATTCTTGTGGGGAGGCCCATGTCCAACAGTGGACATTTACGGGCTGATGGATGGATGGATATAAAAGTGCTTTACAAATATTTTAATTTTCCACTAAAATTCTCAGAAGATATCAGTCAGAAGATATCAATATGAAGATATCAATATGATCACAGCATTGTTGAAGGCGACGATTTGACTTACTGACAGATAATAGCTAATCATAAGAATCTATAAAGATGTGAAGAATCTGATAATTTGTGAAGAAAATTGTAACTCGACACTGGCAACACTTGAGATCGTATTAGTAGCTAAATGACACTAAAAAAAGGTCTATACTTTTGATATTACAGGGATACATTGGCAGAATCATCGGTCATCGATGGAGCCAAACTTATAAAAAATTGAATTGAATTATTACAGGGGTACATTAGCGGCAGCTATCACATATCAAGTGACCTGCTTGCTTATCTGGCTTCAAATATTTTTTATTGCTTATGGTGGCAAACGAGCAAGCAGCATCCCTGATAGTAAGTGTTACTGCCACTTATGGATCTCTGCAATACCAGAGGTACACATAGGCCGCTGCCTATGAATCAATACCTACTCAGAAAATTGGGTTTCCGGTTTTGTCAATCCCCGAACAAAGCGGCGGTCGGTATGTACTGAAGGAAGGTGGAGTCAAGAGTCTCCAAAACCGGCGAGCGTGTATGAAGAGAATTATGAATGTTGAGGAAGCGCGTGAAGTATGCAAGGATAGAGTTCTCTGGCACTCTGTTCTCTCTGCCTACCCTGCAAAGGACATGGCGTGATGATATGTATGTATGTAACAAAGCGCAACAGGACATTTTTTTATTGCTTATGGTGGCAAATGAGCAAGCAGCATCCCTGATAGTAAGTGTCACTGCCGCTTATGGATCTTTGCAATACCAGAGGTACACATAGGCCGCTGCCTATGAATCAAACCCCACTCAGAAAATTGGGTTGCCGGCTATGTCAATGCCCGAACAAAGCGCAACAGGATATTTCTATCGCTCAGACGTTGATTTTCTGCGAGAGTGTGGTACAAACAAACAGACATAATTTTTAAAAATTGATTTATTAATAAGTATCATATATACTTTCATGGGCATTTAATGAGAAGTTGTTAATTTTGTTAATTTAGTTGTTAAGTTGTTAATTTTATTGCGGCGATGGGGGCCGCCACCCATCACGCCTTGCCCAGTCAGACGAGTCGAGGAGAGCAGAGTGCCGGGTGGGCACGTGGAATGTAAGAGGTTGTGTGGAAGGTAAGTTGCACGAGCTGATATCCGTCATGGCGGACAAACAGCTAGACGTGCTCTGTGTGACAGAGACGAAGCGAAGGGGCAGCGACGCCTGCGATCTTCCTGGTGGCGGAATGGCTCTGTGGTCTGGTGTACCACAGAGCGATCGAGCCAGCATGGGGTAGGAGTGCTGTTGTACTCTCGCTTGGCCTCAGGTGTTAAGGATTACGGAATGTATGATCCCAGACTTCTTTGGGTCCGTATAAAACTAGGTGTCACCAAGGTATTCATGGTTGTAGCATATGCTTCCGTAGGATTCTCGGTGGCATCAGACCTAGAGAAGTTTTGGGACAATGTTAGGGAAGTTCTAGATATGGCAGAAACCAGTGAACGCTTGATTGTATGCTGAGATTTGAATGGATGGGTGGGGACCAAGCGTCCCGACTATGAGGACGTACTTGGTCCATTTGGTGATAAGAGAGTGAACGACGCAGGTAGGCTCATAGCGGATGTATGCATGGAGAGAAACCTTATTGTGTCAAACACATTTTTCCAACATAAGGACATCCATATGTATACATGGAGAAGGAATGAACAGAAAAGTATAATAGATTTAATTTCGGTAGACAGTCGCCTCCGAAGCAAAATATTGGACGCAAGAGCCTACAGGGGCCCCACAGTCGATACGGACCACTATCTCGTTATTGCGAGATTTAGTGGTCTGTTCAGAAAGTGGAGGCACTGGCGAGAGCGTGTCCACTTCGGAGGGCTTGAAAGAATAAAGGTTGAAAGGTTGCAAGAAGAGTGTGTAAGAGAAAAGTATGCAGAGGGTGTCCGAGAACGGCTGACGATGGCAAGCCAGCCGCAATCGGACATTGAAGAATGCTGGAGAGTATTGAAAGAGAGTATGGTAGATACAGCGAAAGAAGTATGTGGAAGTACAAAGAAGCATAGAAAAACAAATGGTGATGCATGGTGGGATGCGGAAGTGGCAGCTTCCGTAGAACAAAAGAAGAAAGCGTGGCTGGACTATGTCTCTTCTTTGAATCTGAATGATAGTATGACTGAACAGAAGAAAGAAATATATCGGCAATGTAAGAATGACACCAAGGCCTTAGTGAAAGAGAAACGTGATAGAGCAAGTATGAGTGCAGAAGATAGGCTGACTAAAAACTTCGAGGGTAACACCAAAGTCTTTTGGAGGGAGGTGAAGAATTCTCGGGGTGGTTGGTCAGCCTTCAGAATGAATAAAATAAGGTCTAAAGGTGGAGACATTCTTACACAAACACAAGACGTGTTAAGCCGATGGAGTGAATATTTTGGCGATGTGTATGCGGATTCTACGGTTGGCGCCGATGTCGCATGTGGTCTAGTAGATCAACATTCGGCGACGGCGTCCTCCGATGGCATCAGTATGGATGAAGTTGAATGGGCGATAAGAAGTTTAAAAAATGGTAAGGCAGCGGGCATTGATATGGTGTCTGCCGAGATGATCAAGCTTGGTGGCTCCTGTGTCTGGGAGGCGTTCCTGTTGCTCCTCAATTTATGTTGGAGCTCGGGAATGGTTCCCGGGGACTGGAATAGCGCAGTCATCGTGCCTTTGTTTAAAACAAGGGTTCACGTTATGACTGCGCAAATTACAGAGCCATAAGCTTGACTAGTTTGGCAGCAAAAGTGTATGCTAAAATTATTGAAAGGAGAATGAGGATGGTGTCCGATGGTTTACTGTGTGAGACACAAGGAGGTTTCAGGAGTGGAAGGGGATGCATGGATCAAGTGTTCTCTTTGCACAACATTGTGGAGAAGCATCTGGCTCTAGGTCAGAGGGTTTTCTGCAGTTTTGCGGATCTGGAGAGAGCATTTGACACGGTTGTACGAAAGGAACTTTGGGACATTTTACCGGAGTATGGTATTAACGGTAAACTGCTACAGGCTGTGCAGTCCAGTTACATGGGCTGTAGAGCCTGTGTGCGGCTGGATGATGGAATGTCGCCTTGGTTTGACGTCAATATCGGCGTTAAGCAGGGGTGCGTTCTGTCAGCCAGGCTGTTTATCATATATCTGGATAAATGTCTCCAAAGATTGAACGATATGAATGTGGGAGTCCAGATGGGCGACTCAGTGGTCACTGCTCTGCTTTATGCAGATGATGCAGTCCTGCTGGCACAGTCAGCGACTGACCTGCAGACCCTAGTCGAGACAATGACAGAAGATTGTAAGAAAAGGGGTCTACGCGTGAATGTGAGCAAAACCAAAATAATGGTCTTTGAAAGAGATGAAGCCAGAACAGATGTAAGAGTAACAATAGGTAATGATGTACTAGAGCAAGTGGATGAATTTGTATATCTTGGATGTGGATTTAGCCGAGGTGGAAGGTACACCACTGATATAGAGCGAAGAGTGAATGCGGGAAATAGAGTGAACGGAGCGTTGGGGCAACTTCTCGGCAGCCACCACCTCAGCCAGAAGGCACGTGTAGCAATACATAACGCAGGGCTTGTCCCAACATTACTGTATGGAAGCGAGAGTTGGGTATGCAGAAAAGAGTATGAAAGTAAAATTAATGCGGTCGAAATGCTATCTCTGCGGAAAATCTGTGGAGTTAGGCTGACCGACCGCATTCGTAACGACGACGTAAGAGAGCGAGTAGGTATGAAAGAGAGTATTGGTGTAAAGATGCGAAAGGGAATGCTCCGATGGTTCGGACATGTGGAAAGAATGCCGAACGAACGTCTGGTTAAGAAGATATACAATGCGAAAGTGGAAGGATGTAGGTACCGAGGGAGACCGAGATTAACCTACCTAGACCAGATCGGTCATGTACTGAAGGAAGGTGGAGTCAAGAGTCTCCGAAACCGGCGAGCGTGTATGAAGAGAATTATGAATGTTGAGGAAGCGAGTGAAGTATGTAGAGATAGAGTTTTCTGGCACTCTGTTCTCTCTGCCTACCCTGCAAGGGATATGGCGTGATGATATGTATGTATGTATGTAATTTGGCATTACAAACAGACATTTCAATTTTTTTTATGTTTTATTTATATGCAGCGTATCTATATAGTATATACGCTCGGGTATAAATGCAAATTTCTTTTTGTTTGAAAGATTTTTTCCAAATAGTCTCATTTACATATTGGTAAGGATATGATGACGAGTTTTGGAGACAGGCAATGAAACTACTTCTTTCATTAAACCCTGTTCGTATACGTCCGACTGTTGGGCTCGAATCTCCTCCATATTGGGAGGGAAATGGACTTACAACACTACGATGATTTGCAAACGCAAACGTGTTTGTATAGGTTTTTATTTGGTATCCCTTAGTCGTCTTTTACGATACCCACTGGTAAGACAGGTGGTGAATTCTATTTTTACTCCGTCATCACTCAACAAATGAATGAAACTATTATATGCCAACAAATACAACCATTCTCTTCAAATTACTAAATCGTTGTAGGATTATGAGTTTCAAGGTTAAATATTATAATAAAATACTATAATGTCAAAGTGCAAAAAAAATATAAATCTATAAAATAGACTTCACAAATCTTGGTTCTTCAAACTCCATGGCTTTTTAAAAGTGTATAGACGAATACGCGTAAGTCGCTTAAGCTGTTTTTCTCGGGAATTTTTTGTCCTATAAAAATGTTTTAGATCAGAATTTCAAAGCCCTCCCATAAAAAGTTTTTAAAACCCAATAACATATACATACTTGTATGCTTGTAGATCGGTAAGCTAACATAATTATATTATTTTCATTTATTTAAAGGGCGGACCGATGGTTCTTATCCATCCACATGGATTTAACTCCTCGCGCCTATCACGGTTTGTGTACTTTGAACAACTTGATCTACATGATCGGTGGTTTCGACGGCAGTGATCATTTTAATACAGTAAGATGTTACGATCCTGTGACGAATACTTGGCATGAAAGAGCTTGCATGTATCAAGCAAGATGCTACGTTAGTGTAGTTGCTCACGGTGAGTAGGTATCATTGATGAATATTTATTTGTTCCGAACTCGGTAACGGATTTAGGGTGGCAATTTTTAGGAGCGCCAAAATTTTTGAATCGATTTTTTTTATTAAGTGTATTAGGGTTTCAGCGTAAAGAAAAACACTTTTTTGCGATTTATTTTCTCAAATATGGATTAAGCAATTTTATTCGAACCTTTTGTACATTATTGTGCAAACTTTTGACAATGTTGTGTAATTTTATCATGCAGAAATATTAAAACATAAGCCGGAACAAAGCTCCCTACAGAATGACTTGGGAAAAAGCAATTTGTGGTGTTCACTATAACTCGGCCGGCAATTATTTCAAAATGAAAAACTATGAAAATTTAGTCAAATAATAATCAAATCTTCCCCCAACGTTCCCTGATTATAGACGCAACTACTCTCTCGCACTTATACAACGACTGTCGAACGTCACACAGCTAGGGTGTGACAGAGACAACGCTCTACAAAACCGAAACTAACCGATTGTCTCCTTCCAAAGATCGATGTGCAATATTTATTACTGGGTGCTATACTAAGAGTAGCCACGGTGTGGGCAGATTCTCGAATGTATTTAGTTGTTTGTTTGTCTTTTTATATAATACCAGGAGTATACATAGGTCGCTGCCAACCAATGAATACCCCAAAAACCACCTAGATAGTTGAGCTGCCGGCTTTCTCTGAGTATTTTGCTCTGTGGCAACAGCACATTGCCACTGCTGAGACGTCGATTTTCTGCGAGACTGTGGTACTACCCAGAACGGACCGGCTCGCGGCTGTAGACAGAAACTGTCAATAGTGTAGCTCTACCACTGTTAAGTTTGTCTATGGTACATGTAGAAAGTGGTTTTTATTTGACGGCGGATTATGGTGTGGGCACACCCCGTTAGTTTCGTCTGAGAACACAGAAAGAACGGCGTGCGTTCTTTCTGTGTTCTCAGACGAAGAACGCACGCCGTTCTTTCTTACCCCATAGACCCGCTCTACATGTAGGTACCTGTCGACACCGTATGAGTGGGCCACCCGAACCCGGTCTTTGTCTTCGGTGGCCTATTCGGCGGTCTACCCTCATGGGTAACCTCACGAGTCGATGTCCGGATAGCTCGACAAAATGTTATTATTTATAACTATTATGAAGAATGGTCTTCCAGACTTTTATTGTATTGATATTGTTTATGAAACAGATGGTTTAATATACGCCTTGGGCGGCTACAACGGTCGTACCCGCATGTCGTCCGTGGAGAGATATTATCCGGATAAAAACCAATGGGAGATGACTACGCCTATGAATAAACAACGATCTGATGCCAGCGCTGCTTCTCTTAGTGGAAAGGTATGACAACAGCAAAATATATTTCGACTGTATATAAATGACTGAATTCCTCTTAATCGGTTGGACCGATTTTGATGAAATTTTCTGTATGTGTTGAGGTGTTTTCAAAAAGCTGCTGCGAACGATTTAAAAGAAATTTATATTTATTTCTTTAGTTTTGTAGGGGACTGTGTCTTTTTCGACTAGCGCAGTAATCAGCAATGATGCTATAATTTTGATATTTTTAATTTATAACTGCGATCACCAATCAGGCTGCCAAGTGCGGCGATTATGACATTACTTCTTCTTAGGGAGTACTATGCCGAAAAGTGGACGTTGAGAGTTTCATGGTTGGTTTTTAAGATCACACTGAAAACACCCTGCCCAATCCATCCAAGGGGAGGTATGGATAGTGCCCGACCCCATAAACCCACCACATTGCCTCCCTATCACCATTGGACTGACCACTGTTATCGATTCCTTGACCAATGTGACACAAAAAAATGTCACCGTGCATTGAGGGACTAATCCTGGTATTGTGGAGGACTTTACAAACATATATTTGATAGACACAAATTACACCCAGACTCTGTGAAATCTGTGAATGGCACAAAATATTGTCCTGCATGAGAATCGAACCCTGTCACTTGGCAGGGTATGTGGTTGCCTTAACCGCTACGCCATCTGTTAGTATTGAATAGACATTTTTTATATTTGGCTCTACATTAATTGATTAGACATTTGAAATAAAACTACTTTTACGAATTCTATCGCGTTTGTATTTGATTTATAATTTCCCGACGTTTCGAACACTTTACAGTGATCATGGTTATTTATCGCCAACAGATTGAAATTACCTACTTGCAAATTTTCATTTGGCAACGTGCTACAATTTAGCTACTGTGCAAAATGAAGCACCTATTACATGTTGCACGTCAAAAAATATAATATTAATTAAATCACATGCTTTATTTAAACAAGTCCTTCATATTTAGATATATATTGTGGGTGGATTCAATGGCCAGGAAGTGCTTAGTTCCGCAGAAGTCTTTGACTCGGATACACGTCAGTGGAGTTTCATCAGATCAATGCTGAGCCCACGCTCTGGTGTTTCCCTTATCGCTTATAGAGAATGCTTATATGCGCTTGGCGGTTTCAATGGATACAGCCGGTTGAATACTGGTAAGTATCTTTAGTCTTCTCTACAATTCATTTAATATCCAAAAGTTGGGCACTAACTATGCAATATTGAAAGCCTAATAAAGTTCTGATCAAGTTTGGCCACACTAAACTGTAGGTTAATACGGCAGGTAGCATGCCGCCCTTCCGTCGTCCCAGACAGGTCAGCCTGCGCGCAAACGAACTATAATAGCCTGTGAAAAAAGGGAAAATTATTCTAACATAAGCTTATATTCGGTCGGTAGGTACGGTAGGTAGGTAATCAGGGTTCGGACGTCCTAACTATGCAAAAATCAGTTCTTCAAATAGATTTTAAGGCTTTCGTATACCTATAGCCCTTTAGAACTTAGATGGATTTATTTTTTATTTAATTGATGCAATTTAAATCCGATTTTAAAATATCTTAACACAAGCTAACAGTAAAACAGCACAAGCCTATATTAATCCAATTAAACTAAAATAATAATAACAATAATAAAGTCAAGTTTTTTATTTGATGCAGGAGAAAGATTTAACCCACAGCGTGGAGGAGATTGGCAGGAAGTCACGGAAATGTTCAGCGCAAGAAGCAACTTCGCAACAGTTTTGCTCGACGATATGATCTTCGTCATTGGAGGTTTTAACGGTAAATAATATTATGATCTCTACAACCAAAAGGCTAATGACATTGTGAGAGCAGACTAAATATTAGGATGTTTGATAACTCCCTAAAATAACTGTCATATGATGATTTATAACGTTTACGCGAGTCTTACACATTTGAAATAAAACTATTTTACGGATTCTATAGCGTTTGCAATTGATTTTTTATTTCTCGACGTTTCGAACACTACAGCGTTCATGGTCACGGGAGGACATCATTCACGGGAGTCCTCTCTTCTTCCAACTGTCATATGTGTGTTCTGACCGCAATTATTAGCTTGACATGCTTTCTGAAACCGGACAACTTTTTATTTTATGGATACCAGGTATACGGATTATTATCTCACGATATTTTCCTTCAACGTTAAAGTATACATACCTATACCAATCTTATTAACAAATAATAAACATACATACACATACATACATATCATCACGCCATATCCCTTGCAGGGTAGGCAGAGAGAACAGAGTGCCAGAGAACTCTATCTCTGCATACTTCACTCGCTTCCTCAACATTCATAATTCTCTTCATACACGCTCGCCGGTTTCGGAGACTCTTGACTCCACCTTCCTTCAGTACCTGACCGATCTGGTCTAGGTAGGTTAGTCTCGGTCTCCCCTGGTACCTACATCCTTCCACTTTCGCATTGTATATCTTCTTAACCAGACGTTCGTTCGGCATTCTTTCCACATGTTCGAACCATCGGAGCATTCCCTTTCGCATCTTTACACCAATACTCTTTTTCATACCTACTCGCTCTCTTACGTCGTCGTTGCGAATGCGGTCGGTCAGCTTAACTCCACAGATTTCCGTAGAGATCGCATTTCGACCGCATTAATTTTGCTGTCATGCTCTTTTCTGCATACCCAACTCTCGCTTCCATACAGTAATGTTGGGACAAGCACTGCGTTATGTATTGCTACACGTACCTTCTGGCTGAGGTGGTAAATAGCTTGAGCAATAGCTTGAGAAAAAATATAGTAATACTCCTCATTATGAGAAACTCTTAACTATGACTGGTATTTCTAACCTATGTGTCAAATCTCTAATGTAACAATTATGGCTTTAACCCCTTTAGAACATAAGTTCTAGAGATCCATAAGATATAGGTATGGGAAATTCAATAACATTTTGTGCACAAATCTGAAACTTTAAAATCCGACGTCTCATACTTATATTATCTATAATACGAATCAGCAAACTAAATTATTTATCGCCAACAGATTGAAATTACTTGCAAATTTTCATTTGGCAACGTGCCATATCTTAGCTACTGCGCAAAATGAAGCACCTTAATAGGTGCTTCATTTTGCAAAAAAAAATATAATATTATTTGAATCGCATGCTTTATTTAAACAACTTCTTAAGCTTGTTATTGATAAATAGCTTGAGAAAATTCTTAATCACTTTTATTACTGAAGGATATACTGCAAGGATAGAGTTCTCTGGCACTCTGTTCTGTCTGCCTACCTTGCAAGGGACATGGCGTGATGGTATGTATGTATGTATGTATGTTTTATTACTGAAGATTTGAAACACAAGAAATCATGATGATATTTATATTCATGAGTCTCATGCATGTTTTTCGAATCTAGATCCTCAAACCAGTAAAGTACTGATCATAATTAGTAAAAAGTAAAATTATCTAAACATTTATAAGTTCTTGTGGAGTATTTTTAATCAGTTATTATTTCTAAGAAATTCTCATTATTCAAAATTTAATAATGCCGAAGCAATTAAGAGGTTTAAGCAAATATTTCATTAGAAAACTTATTAAAAAAATTAATCTCTGCGATAGACGAGGTTTTCCCTTATGAAATTGTATGAGAAATGAATGTATTTACTTATTTCTATACTATTCTAGGGTCTACCACAATTCCCCACGTGGAGTGCTACGATGGCGATACAATGGAGTGGTACGACGCTGCTCCGATGAACTTAAACCGATCAGCACTTAGTGCTTGCGTTTTGGCAGGTTTGCCTAATGCGCGGTCTTTTTCATATCTAGCGAAAGCTGTCCCAGCCGCAGGTGCTGATCAAGCCCACCATTCCTAACACTACCCAAATAAATCAATTAAAACCTAAACATTATACTTTAATCGCTTCTAATCAATCCTTCGCTCCGCCAGTTGTCTATAAATATTTTTAAGAATATTATTTGAACATAATTTCGGATTTGTTATTGTCATCAAAATATTTTTTAAGACTGGTTTAGGAAATGTTGTGGTTAATATATTCTGTGATATTTTGAATGTACATAGAACTTTGTGAATCTATTTTATGAATCGCAAATCATGGTAGAATGTTATTATTTTATTGTACAGGAATCATGTCGAGGAATATTTTGTATTTTATTGTTTTGTAAACATAGAAATGTAATAACATACATTTCTCTAACTGAACGTAAGATGGTTCTATAATAATGTTATTTTAGATAGTATTTTAAAGCGAGGGATTTGTAAATTTCAAGTTTTTATAATTTATTACAAATTTTATTTTAGTATGTACAGTTCGCGTCCTTGGTAAATCGGTATGGTCGCGTTTTAGATATTTATTGCGGCAGAAATAATCGTCGCAGTGTTGTAATATCTGTGATATTTTTCAACCAGTAATTTAAAAAAATCAAACAAAAATGAAAAATTATTATTTTTTATTCAATGAAAAATTTATTGTATCTAAACTAAAAGATGGAGAAATTGACAAATACAGAAAAACTTTTTATAAAGGTTTTGTTTTATTTTTACATGCATTTCCGAACGAGATATATCCTTGAATCAGTAAGTATAATTATCTAATTGTGAAACAGATTAAATAATAGACGCAACTATCATTGTAGAGAATGTAAGTAAATACAACGATGTACCTAGCTTAAATTGTCGACTGCCCGCCACAATGTTATACTGGATTATTTGTAAGCATACATTCGTGTCAATAAACTGAATCAACGTATACGAACAGCGAGAGTGGAGTGCAATCGTGCGTATATTTACTACCGAAGGGGGTTTTGGGGAGAAAACGGGAGACCGCCCCTTCCGCCGCACGGAGTTCCCGACGCGATCGAAACAGAACGTAGTCGGTAGTGAACGCGGTCATATCGGGGTGCGGCGCTCTTTATAAATAGAAAATAATCACTATGGACATGAAAGGAAAGGTAGCATTGATCACCGGTGCCGCTGCAGGCATTGGTCTTGCATACAGCGTGGAACTACTCAAACAAGGAGCTAAGGTAAATTTTCTGAAACAAACCTTAAGTGTAAATCACGCATGACGAATTAGCAGTAATTTTGAGTTCAAGGTAAAATTAACTGTTGAATGAAGCAGACACTAAAAGATTCGCCAACATTATCAGTGTATTAAGTGTGCGACAATTGACACAAAATGTTATACATTTATAAGATTACTGCATTTATTTGTAACTATTGATTTTTGGCCGGCGCCTCGGTCATTGGCGTGATTGTTTTCCTTAAAGTTCTTTGTGCCTCTAGGCCGATTTAATCTCTCATTGTCTTATGACAATTTAACATAATAATGTTAAAATTATAATTAATTACAAAACTTTGGAGATTTTAGCGTCTATATTGAATATTTCAGTATTTCTTTACTATTGTCCTTCTGAAATTTGAATAACTCGTAGATTGCAGTTGACGTCATTGAAAAATGAAGAATCTGCGAACTAGAATCTACTCGTACATAATCTTGTTAATATTAGAATTAAAACAAAGATTGTAATTTAAAAAAATAATTTGACATTGCCTTAGAATACATGTTCATATATATATATATATATATATATATATATATATATATATATATATATATATATATATATATATATATATATATATATATATATATATTTATATATATATATATATTCGTCTCAGTACATACATCAACCTCGCTATTGGTCAGGCAATTCCTCCATATAAGAAAAAAATACACTACAAGACGCTGGTTAGTGTTTTGGCATAGGATTTGTAATTTCTCTTGCAGTTATTGTATTTGCTTATTATTTTCCAAGTTTTATAATAGCCATGGGAATGGAAGGGATGGTGATCAATTGATCATTGTATTCTTACTCCATCACTATACGGATAATTAAAAGAAGAAAAGATATTTAACCATTTTAATAAATAGATACTTATGTACTTATTGTTTAGTAGTATATTATACTTTAAGTACATAATAATGCAGAACTTGTATGGTGCTACTATGTGTACTTCTATGGGTTAGAAATTCATCATCATCATTATGTTGGTAATATTCAAATTAAATCATCATCTAGCTGTGTGATAGCGGCTTCCAATACTACCGACCCTTGCTTTACTCGTGGGTGTCATAAAAGACGAGTAAAAGCCTTATAATGACCTGGGCCAACTCCATCTGATGCCGTTTGGTCAACAACTACAGGGTTGACGTCGTACTAAAAGGTTTGACGTCAGGCAGGCGGTCGGTCATAAAACTATTGACAATAACTTTTACAATATGTACTATGAAAGAGGAGTACATATTGTATCGACCACAAGTAATTGGGATAAGAGTAGGAGAATGATGATTTAAATTCAATCATCAATATGATATAGTTCTTTGACCGGCCGCCTGCCTATCGTCAACCCTCCTTGGGTATGTAATTGTTGAGCATACGATCTCCGATCCAGTTGATTCAAGTCTATATACAGATCCTAGTCGCCTTTTATGACACTCACGAGTAATGTGAGGATTTTTATTATTCGTAGCCTGGTTACCACACAGTACCTACCTACTAGCAGTTATAAAGTGCAATTTATATAATGTAGACGCCTTTACTAAGCAGATACTCGCATATCTACCATTATTTTTTAACGTACTTATCAGAATTCAATACATAAAAATCTTGTAGCACTCATAAAGTTGCAACTACAGCTAAAACGTTATCAATTTGGGAATGTCGTGTCTTCCAAATGGAATATAGAGTAACCGACATGAATAATTAACATTCATTGAGTTGAGAATGGTCTTCTGTCACGACAATTTCATACTTCCGCGATACCACGTAGCAGGCCTTTTTTTTTGGGCAGGCTATGTTCTGGTCACACTCCGTCCGTGTCCATGCATGGCTCCATAACCCACCGTACTCCCTCCCCATCCCCGCCGACCACTGGTGCCGCTTCCTTGACTCTCTCTACTCAACGCTCACCCACAGTCCGGGTATAGTCATAGCCATCTGAGACTAACAATTAAGTCACACAAAAAAAAATCGATTCGCCCAATCGAAAGTTCTGATGTAATAAACATTAAAAAAAATACAGTCGAATTGAGAACCTCCTTTTTTGAAGTCGGCTAAAAATTAGAATTAATTCCTATTACCGATCTTAATCCTAAAAAGGTTGCAGGGATACATCAATTTCAACGTATAGTGTTATAAAACAATATTAATACGACATAAATGTATGAGTATAGAGTCGTATATATACCTATAGGTAATTACCTATGTCTAGCTTTGAGGTTTCAAACGCATTTTACAGGTTTCAATTTGCGATATCGACTCTGAAATCGGTGAGCAAATTACCGATGAATTGGGAGCAAAGTATGGCAGAAAGAACGTGCTGTTCTGTCGTTGTGACGTTACCGATTATCCCCAGTACGAGGGTAAGTATATTGACTTAATTTTTAATCTTAAAAATCCTGTACTTGCAGATTATATATAGCCTAATTATTGTTAAATTTCACTATACATCATCATTTCAGCTCATATATGTCCCACCGTTGGGCGCGAGCCTCCTCCATAATGGGAGGGAAATTGACCTAGGTACTATACCACGCTAATCAGACGTGTTGATATATGGTTTTGACATGTTGAATTGTATTCTTACTCCGTCACCACACGGAAAAAAATTCACGCGTTTAACAAATAATGCACTGAGAATTAGTGTTTTTTTTAATAGACACCACGGAATAGGGATTATTCCTTGTGTCTGAGAGGACTTCACAGACGGAGAGACGCAATTCAATGTGTAGTTGTCACAACATGGAGAAAATATATTATTTATCAGACAGAGTCCTTGTTCCTTTATAAGGTTAGCTTTAAGCACCTTTAGTCAAATTCGTCTTGACTTATGACCACAATTACATTTTTGTGACATTATTATACATATTTCGCTCTGTTAATTCCGTGTAGTAACGGAATAAAAATATAATTCACCACCCCACTGTCTTACCCATGGGTGGCGTAAAAGACGATGCATACAGCATATTGTTACTTTTAATCGTCTTTTACGACACAAGAGATGCAAGGGAAGGAAACTCAAAATAAAACCATAGACACGTCTAACCGGCGTGCTATAGTCGATCAATTTTCCATCCAGTGTAGGGGAGACCCAAGCCCAGCAGTGGGGTGTATATGAACGGAGATGATGATGATAAAGTAGACGTTTGCCCCGTGTAGCGACGTATCAGTGTTATCACCAGAAGAGTGGGCAAGAGTTATCCTGGGAAACGTACACTAATCACCAGCTTAATGTGGCGATTACGGTGCCATCCCCTCAAACGAATTAATGTATTCTATGGGGAGGGCTACGTCCATCAGTAGGCGACCAAAGGTTGAATGGTGAATCATGGCGACAGTACTTTTTTTTCTTTTAAAAAAATATAAACTCCACATTTCCATCCTTGTATTGCGGGGGACTTTACAAACATGCAATTAACGGAGACAAATTACATCCAAACTCAGAACAACACTTTGTGGATCGTACAAAGTATTGTTCTGCGTGGGAATCGAACCCATGGCACTGGCACGAAAGGTCGGTATCTTAACCACTACGCCATCTGTGCAGTCAATATTTATTAACAGTCATTAATTCGCATCATCATTATTGACATTATCTGCTTTAAGTTTCCATCAAAACCGTAATTTCATTCTCATAAATTAATATCAATTACTTATTTGCAGAGGCCTTCGAGATGACAATGGAAATGTTCAATCGATTGGACATCGTAATAAATAACGCCGGTGTAATGAACGATCGTTTCTGGGAACTAGAGGTTGACGTTAATCTTGTAAGTTATTATTCTATTCATAGATTGTTGCTTTATAACATCCGAGTGAAGTAATTTGTGTGTGAAGTTGGTGCGGAAGCGGTCCTGCCTATAGCTATTAATTTTATTTTGAACAATATTTATTCGGTTACGGTTGTCTGAATCAAAGAACTGAGATCAGTTCTTTGATTATTAGATACATATTGTATAAAACAATACATGGTTATAATGTTAATATACAGGGTGGAAGTGGACCGCTCCCGAAAACAAAGACACCCTACTAGTCCTACTTGTAATGATAGGCTAGAAAAATAATTGAATCGGATGAAAAAAATTTTTTTTTTCACCACGCGAGGTCGTTGAACTCTTGAACATATGATCGTGAGTTTTGAATAGATTGAGTCTTTTTTCATCTGAGTAAAGTGACGTATTCTTTATGGAATTATCACCTGTCTTTGTTTTCGGAAACGGTCCACTTCCACCCTGTATTAAAAAAATACAAATAGTGGATACGTCTGTAAGACTACTAGATTCATGTAGGTACTTATAAATAGAAAAATGCTTTGTTGCCAATTAAAAAATGTCCGCCAGTATTTTTAATTAATATAACTATATTTCATAGATTCGAAATAATTTATTCTCTTTTTTAAAATAAATTTTAAACCGTATAACATTCAATATTTCATTTCCTTATTATGAAATATAACTATGTAAGAGTGATCGCAAATAGAGGTTGCCAGCTATATATGTTTATATGTAGGTATGGAGAGGTTACGGCTAATGGCGCCACTGCGATTAAAACATAGTATTTTATACTCTTTAAGGTCTACCAAAATTTCAAGTTCTTTATATATATTGCTGTCAAATACTTTATAAATTAATTAGAAAATTTAATAAAATTTTCCGATATGTCAATTAATATTATTTTAATAAAAAAAAATAATAGGCAACTGGTGGCCACTTCCCTATACCAACACCTCTGACCAGCGTGGTATAGAGTAGGTCAATTTCCCTTCCATTATGGAGGAGGCTTGAGCCCAACAGTGGGACATATATGAGCTGAAATGATGATGATGAGTGGCCACTTTTTGATAGGCAACCTAGCAAAACTGTATTCTTTCATTTCTAAAAACACTGGATTTTAATTAAATCTAAGTATCTTTATGAACTATATTGTCCGATAAATCTGTCCAGCAAATCGTGTCGATCGCGGGATTCCTATCATACTACGTTGATCAGTGGTTCATTTCCAGTTAATCTTTTCTTCAGTAATGTTATGCTACCTTAATCGTCTTTTACGACTTTACCAGAAAGAAGGAGGCGGTCAATTGTATTCTTACTCCGATACCAGAAAATAAAATTTGTCAATATGTATTGTATTATCACACTTTTGTATCGACGAAAATCTACTCAGCAGCTGTTAGCCATATAGTTTCTTTTTTGGGAGCAGAAACACAAGTCTGGATGATTCTCAAGTCAAGGAACTGTAGAGCCACACCGTCACTGTCGGAGTGATATTCTGAACGATAGATACAATCTAACCATCAGAAGCGGCTCTAGCACATGTAGCGCCCGCGAGCAATCAATAACCTGGCGCACTCTTGTATCAGAATGCGTGAACAAAATGCAATAGGCTGATACTAACAAGACGTTCGACTAAACGCCGAACCTCGCTGGAATGCATTGTCGCATGCTTAGTCCTGTTGTTTTGACACGAAACCAAGTAAACGCGATTGGATTATGAAGCTAAAGTGAACTGCTACAAAGCAACCTACCCAAACTTGTCAAATAATGCACCCACTACGTTTATAAATGGTTAGGCACTCGCTGCGTAAGGTGCTCCCGCTTCGTGCGGAGTGTTACAGTAGAGGCTCTATGTGTCCCGAGCAGCTCTTGACGCTCCCTAACACCCGGCGCCCGGGTGCACCGCACCCTCTGCACTATAGGTAAAGCCGCCCCTACTAACCATTACCAAGTACCTATTCCCATCTCAATTTTCACACATTATAAATATTCGTGTGACTCCGAAATAGCAGGCGTGATTTAGATAAGGTTCTTGATTTGCTTGGATCTTGCCTTTAAAATACATATTACCAAAATGATCTGCGGTGAAAGATTTCTTCTCTAAGTCCTTCGAGTTGACGATAGTTGATAATTATTTTTTAGAACGGTGTAATACGCGGCACGTTACTGGCATATCGCTTTATGAGCAAAGATCGTGGAGGACAAGGAGGTACCATTGTGAACACGGCATCTACTGCTTTCACCAGACCACAAGTATCCACACCTATCTATACTGCAACAAACTACGCTATTGTGGGACTTACTAGGGCCTATGGGGTAAGAATTCATTATATTTTAATGTACTTAAAAAAAATAAGAAGGTTCTCAATGAGTCTGTATTTTTATGTGTGTATTTATATTTTCTAGGTCAACCCAATTTGTTGATGATGGTTTTTTTTTATTTAAAAGCTATTGTTTCCCATGTGGTTCCATTTTAATTTCATTAATATCTGACCAGTAGTTTTTGATACATCTTCAGTAATGCGTTTTTTAGTTGACCTCTACATTGTTTTGAAGTCGGTCTTTTTTTGTTAAAATTTTATATTGTAGGTATACCTATATATTTTTTTTCTCAAGCATTATACTGCCGCGTCTGTGCACATGCTTAGTGCATTGTGCATCCAGGGTGTTGTTTAATAATAATAAAAACGGGTTATAACCCACTATTGGGACAAGCCTTTTAGACAATGTGAGAGAAATTAGTTTACTTTAATCATGTTTCTTCTTTTAATAAAAATCTCCGTTTGTTACCATCTTGCACGCGTCCCTTTGTGGTGACATGTTAAGAATATATTGTGACGCAACCCCCTTTTCCTTGGGATTTCTAAAAACTAACAGGAGCTCCGAAAGAGTCAACAGCAGTGATCTCCTGAGAAACTCCCAGTATTATTATTGTAATAGCGATTATGGAAATATTGCCTTTTTGTAAGGAGACCTATGTCCAACAGTGGACGTCAGTAGACTGATGGAAGTACTCGTCCTCCGTCACCACACGGAGGATATAATAGGATTCTCATATGCTCTTAACTTGATACGATATTCGAGTAAGAACGCAGATATGTGAGACAGCCAGCACACGTCACAATAGTTTTATTATTACATCTGGGCCGATCTTATTGCCGCAAACCAAGCACAATTTTAAACTTTGGGCATTCTATTAGTAATCCCCATTGCAAAACCTCAAGAATCGATTAAATAGACATGGAAATGGTCTCTGAAGGCTACACGGATTTTACATATTTGAAATAAAACTAGTCACGGATTTTATCGCGTTAGTATTTAATTTTTAAGAGCCCGACATCTTCGAACACTTTGCAGCGTTCATGGTTCGGAACCATAGTAGTCTTTGATAAAATCCGTAAATATAATTTTATTTCAACAGCGAAATTCAACTTTTACGAGAACCAGAATTTAACTCTAAATTATTATAACGAACGGTGACAGAAAGCACACTAGACTAAAAGGCAATTCTTAAATAAACTTGCAGTGTTATGCTACCTAGTCGCGTATAGATATAGAGGATTAACATCCAAGGGACACTTACAGAAAATTGACGTCGGAACAATGGCAATATTATGTTGTGCTTCGTTCGGTGAGCGAGAGGAGCCGGCAGCCCATCTTTCTGGGTGGGTTTGGGCTTTTCATTGCTAGGCAGCGGTCTAGTTGTAGCCTTGGTATTGCAAAGGTCAATAGACGCCCGTAATGGTTACCATCAAGTGTGCTGTTTGCTCGTTTGCCACCTTATGGTAAAAAAAAAGATCGCCAATCAAATGTGTATACCATTGCCTCAGGACAAAATAAAATTAAAACCAACATAACTACATCATCTTAGTATACATTTTCTTGACTTATTAGGATCAATACCATGTGAATCTGACTGGAGTCCGAAGTATGGTAATTTGCCCGGGGTTGACGGATACAGGCCTCGTCAAGGAGATCCGCAAGCAGCTCATGTCATCAGAATATGAAGCCGCCTGGCAAAGGGACAATGCCAACAACAAAATTCAAAGGTAAGGAGTATTTCGGAACCTAAACTAGGTAGGTACCTATGTGTAGTAGAAAATGCGTAGGTATGATTTTACAAGTTTTTATTATGAAAATTCGTACGTACCTATATGTATTTTTTCACGGAGGTTTATATGCTATCCTCATTGATGTAACTCGCCACCAGGTGGAGCTGCGATACATCGACTTCTACAAATAAACCAACGGGCTGGCGAAAGTAACTCTGTCTGTCTGTTGCTCTTTCACGCCAAAACTACTGAATCGATCTAAATGAAATTTGGTACGCAGATAGTCTAGAGCTTGATAAAGGATATAGCCTACTTTTTAATGCAAAAAAGGGTTGTAAAGGGGGGTGAAAACTGTAAGGAAGTATCGTCATTTTTAAAGCCAGAAGCTTGAAACTTATTTTTAGGCTATTGATTAGATATAAATAAATAAGACATTAAAATTGTGTAAAAAATTACCCTTAAGGGGAAAATAAAAATGGGAGATAAAAAACATTACGAAAGTAACCTTTTACGTGAGCGAAGCCGCGGAAGTTAGTCTTAAATAAAAAGGGGAAAGGCAATAAATAAAATGTTATATTTTGTGGCATCTATTGTGTTTCTATCTCTTATCAAAACTAAAAACCCACTTTGAAACTTGTCATCATGGAAAGATTATTTAACCATAACTATTTATTTTAATGCTATAGACGTTATAAAAAGTTATTTGCGATAAAAAAATGTTTAAGACATGTGTCTTGAAATCCACGTCTATTGGAAATCCGTTCCGCCTTACTTACTTCATTAGTGTGAGTGGTGCGTATAATAACCAAATTGTGAATCGCATTACTCCACGGGCGATAGATAATAGGTATGCGTCCGATATATCAAAACGAATCTGAAATCGGATTTCAGTCAGAAATCGTATCGTATCGATATTCAACACTATACAAACTGATTTTAGAAAACGTATTTCGGCAGAAACTAAATCAACACATATCAAAACAAAACGACGAAAACGCAAACTAATAATAAATCTAACCATCGCGCAATCGTTTTCTATTGCTAGTTTTGCAAACCAAACCAATATTTGAAAACTTACTAACTATCTCTTTCACTCCGCTAAGCGATCGCTTAGTCAGAATGAGAGAAAGCGAATTTCATTAAAATTCGCCTCCTTTCATTCTAACTAAGCGATCGTTTAGTGCAGTGAAAGAGATGAAGCGAATTGTCATCTGTTTTGGATTTTAGCGGTTTCTAAGAAACTCAGAATGGCAGATGGAAACGAAACAGAATTACAAGAGTCAGGGAATAAGATCTATATTAGAATGCAACTACTTCCATGATAATATTACACAATACTTAATGATAGTAGTTTAAGTTTTGTGTTTGTTAAATAGATTTTTGAATTATGGGAGAGTTTTTGCACACTTGACCTTGGTGACACGTGCGGTGTGCGCGTAATGTTATTTTTGTGATCTCGTGAACTATATAATTAGATAGGTATTTTACGATTCAATACTATACTAACGTATGTTAGTATCATACATACGATTTGATGATAAATAAGAAATAACTATTTAATGTAAAAAGGTAAGATTTTCGCTTCGTAATCGGGATTAATAAAAAAAACCATACAAAAAAAATGTACATTATATAATCTAATCATGAAATCATTGTAAATATGACGATTTTTAAATACGCAAGAAAGTTTTGTATCATATCCAAAACAAAACATTTTTGCTAGTCTAGTACTCTAGTTAAGCCTAGATAAAGCATGAAGGAAAATCGTACACCTAAATCCAATCAACAAAGAAATTATAGAAAAATATTTTGAATGCGTTCGTTCGATTGCGTTTTTCGTTTGCTACGCTAAAATAACTAAAAACATCGAATATCGATCGAAACTAAAGTAAACCCGCTCCGTCAACCGCTCTGGAAATCGATTTTTAAAATCGATTTCAATATCAGAAATCGAATTTGTATCGGTTTGCGTAAAAATCGGAAAACGCCCATATCTAATAGATAATATTAAACCGGAGTCATTTTGAAAAGGAAAGCCTTTCATTATCATTTATAACATTTTCTTTAGATGCATTTTCCTGAATGCTATTCAATTATGGCATTCTTAAGAATCTTTTAGTATATGACTCATCAACATCATCATCAGTCTAACAGAGGTCTATTATTGGATTTAAGCTTCAGGAGGATAATATCATAATCACCACGCCCACCCATGGTTTGACGATTTAGTGTTTTAAAATTCCTTCATCATCATCACAGCCCACATATGTCCCACTGTTGGGCTCGGGCCTCCTCCGTAATGGGAGGGACATTAACCTACTATACCACGCTGGTCAGACGTATTAGTATAGGGTCACTCTCTCGCACAGATGTTATATGCGTTTTATATCCCTTAGTCGTCTCGTACGATCACCCACGGGTAAGATATGGGGTGGTGAATAGTATTCTTACTCCGTCACCACACGGAACATAAAATTGCTTACAAGAATACTATTGTTCATTCTCCTGGCACTCTTTTAGTTAGCCTTTACAGCTCTCCAGGCAAATTATGGGATTGGAGAAGACATTGTGTTCTCATCACTAAATACGAAAGTTTTAAAATCGTCAATCTATTTTACAGTTCGGAGCATGTGGGTCGAGCACTAATAGAGATTCTGGCTAAAGGGCAAAGTGGATCAGTGTGGATCGTCGACAATGGCACGCCGGCGAGGGAGTGGCGCGGTTAATCTTCAAATATTTAAAATGTACGTAAAATAATGCATTTCACACAAGTCAAAAGGACTACGAGTTTTTAAATTCATCATCAGAGGCGGATTATCCTTACGGCAAACTAGGCACGCGCACGAGCCTAGGGGTGTGAGTGAAGGTACAAAAGGGCGTGAGGGTACAAAAGGGCGTGAGGCAAAGAGTAAAGTTATTAAACTGAAAAAGAGTGGCAACTCCATGATAAAATATGCATGTATGGAAGGTGCTGGTGGTCTTATGGCCAGGTTTCAGGTCCATCGTCAGACCCTGGTTATCATATAGTATCAAAGTACTCGTCAAGACGAATCAAATAAGCCCAATTTCGATCGGGTTGCGTCGTTTAATTACGGAGTTCCTATGGCCAGCTTCCAGGTCCATCATCAGGTCAGCTCTATGTCACAATAATATTGCATTGTCATCTAATTTATACATGCATGCAAAATTTCAGCTCAATCGGAAACCGGAAAGGGAATCAAATTTAACTTGTAAGATTTGAATATAGACAACGGGACAGGTGAAACTAAATAAAAGCTTGTACATACTCGTAATGAAAGAAAAAAAAATACTATAGATATCTTGTGCCATTCTCGACGTAGAGCTAAACATAGCTGTATAGGCTCAATGGGATTTATTTCCTTTGCTTGTCCGAATGGACGAACCAAACAGTAAAGTTATTAAACTGAAAAAGAGTGGCAACTCCATGATAAAATATGCATGTATGGAAGGTGCTGCTACCCAGAGTTTACGCGGTGAACTAAAGTTGAAGTGATATATATACATATCTACATGTGTATGTGTAATTATATAGAATTTTCTTTTACTATGAAAGCTACCCTGAAATATAAAAAAAAACATATCAGCTGATAACGAAGCAATAATAATATCAGCTTAACAATGAAAATTGAGATAATTTTCAGAAAGTACATAAATAACCGTAAATAGATTGATGACAATAAGTACCTACGCTAGGAACAAAAAATAATAATTCTCAGTTGTCAAACGTTTGACATACAGGACAAAATGGCAGCCGTTAAGTTTGTACAGACAACCTGTAGGCGGCGCGACGGTCAGTAAAAATAAGTAATGTTTTAAGTGTGACCCCCCAGGCGTGAGGGTACAAAAGGGCGTGAGGGTACAAAAGGGCGTGAGGGTACAGAGGGCGAGAGGGTACCAAAGGGCGTGAGTGTACAAAAGGGCGTGAGGGTACAAAAGGGCGTGAGGGTACAAAAGGGCGTGAGGGTACAAAAGGGCGTGAGGGTACAAAAGGGCGTGAGGGTACAAAAGGGCGTGAGGGTACAAAAGGGCGTGAGGGTACAAAAGGGCGTGAGGGTACAAAAGGGCGTGAGGATACAAAAGGGCGCGCGGGCGGCATTGTGAAGTTATAACTACAGTCACCAATGTCTTACTACTAGTAGTTATTTTTAATTTAGTGGTGTTGATGAGATGTTTGCCTACAGCGCTCTCAATGTTTAATCTGCCTCTGTTCAGCATTATCACCATTCAGCTCCTATTCCAATTACTAGCGGTCGAAGCAATATGTACTCTTTTTCCATCGTATATATTGCAAAGTTTTGGGAACAGTTCTATGACCGGCCGCCTCCCTGATGTCAACTCTCCTTGGGAATGTAATTGTTGACCAGGAGACATCAGAAGGAGTTAGTCCAAGGCGATGTGTTTATTGGACTAGCTTATACAATTCACGAATGGATAAGCTTATCCAATCGTATATTTGAGTCTCCCGCATTGCTTTTTCAAATCAATCGTTTATATTTCATTGTTTTAAAGAAAAAAATGCTGTGTTGTAGCGGCGACGAATACTACCAACCCTTACTTTGCTCATGGATGTCGCAAAAAACGATTAGAGGTTTCTATCGACCAGGGCCAATTCCACCTGATGACGTTACACAAGTCAACAATTACACATTCCCAAAGAGAGTTGATGTCAGGCAGGCGGCCCGTTATAGAACTATTGCCAATAACTTTTGCTTACATGGTACATAATGATGTAAGCAGAATATATATTGCTATAATAAAAAAAAAATAGTTTTTTTTTATATCAACAAGTTCACACGAAGTGATCGCAAAATCGGACAATTAAAAATCAAATACAAACGCGATAGGTATAATCCGTAAAAATAATTTTCTTACATAATTCTAATCAAATTCTTCCCCTTCCACGACTCCAACAAGAATGAAGACATCCTTTTCTTAACCTGTCACCACAGTTAAATTATTGAAACCTAGTCTATTAGAATAATTATTAAAAACCCTAGTCTATTAGAATAATTATTTTTCTTTATTTTTACAGATAACGTGCCCTAATCTTCTTTGAAGCACATAAGCGTACGAGTGTATTTTAAGGCTCAAGGAATATGATAAGTATAGAATATGCTTCGGGTCTACTTATGAATGAATACGTAACAATTCTTCATAACATTTAACTGGTAAATTAACGCGTTTAGATAAGAAAATGGTTGTGTAAATATTTCTTTTATGTGGTAGTAATGAAGCCTAGTTTATGGCATTTATATTTTATAAAGACTTAAATGTTTGTACAAGGCGAAATATTATCGTGTAATTAACCAACCGTAAATAGGTAGTACAACACTCGCTGAAAAATGAGAAAATCGAAGTTTGAATAGTAGCAAGCAAAACGGCGAGGCCTAAACTCCACTTAGGCCTGACCTACGTACGTCTATGATATTGCAAGGGTTCATGAGCGGCAATTGCCACTTACCATCAAGTGATCTATTTGTTTGTAAACCACAGGCAATAAAAATATATAATAGGCCGTAATTTTATCGTGTAACTTTTTAACCATTACTATAAGAATAATAAATAATATAGAAATTTATCTACCACGCTGGTTTAGTCATTAGTAGTGTAAGCGTATGGTATCAGTGAAGTAATGGATTCGAATCGTTTAAATTTTCAGTTGCTGGTTCCTCATTCAGTATATCACCAAAAGTAACGTTCAACTAAAGTGCAAAAAAAAAGACTCAAATGTTGAAGGTCATCCTGCTGGAGCTAATACTTACTATAGTCTATTTAATCTAAGAAGTGCATTTGGACAGCTGTCAGAGTAAGGTGTCTAGGTATGTGAACCAAATAATCGCTATCGAAAATATCCGATTTTGATGAGAAATCGATATTAATTCTTTGTAATTAATAATCGGTTTATTTTTTTATTTTTCAAAAAGGAGATGAAATATTAAGTGCTAAATTAACACTAAACAAATTTAATTATTTCATCATAAAATCTATTCATCATATTTAGTAGGATTAGGTTAAGTAAAAACAAAAACTGGATTTGAAAATAGCTATTTGTTCAGAATCTATAGTATTACTTGAATTATCACCGTCGCGAACATTAATAACTATATCCTTATCAACAAAATTGTCGAAACGTACATCTCTGTCAAAATCTATATTCGATTAAATATATTAATCTAATACTTTTACCGATTATTTAGATATTCGCGAATTGGAAGTTGTCAAGCACTACTGTTTAGAACGTTATGACGTGAAATTGTAAGATCGTCCATAATAATTATTATTTACAATGTTATTTTAATTTTAAATTAGTTTTACAAGTTTCAACATTACATTATTGTACAAGTAACTCACTCGCAACGTTAATTATGTAAATAACTTAATATTTCTTTAAAATTTCAGATTTATTGTTTGCAATCATGTGTATACGTTTGACCAAAGTTATTGTGTATTAAAAAATGCGAAACGTCTAAATGCACTTCTTAGATTAGATGAACTATAAACATGGTATATACCTTTTTATTAAAAAGAAATTAAAAAAATTCAAGCACGTCGAGGTTCTTGCCTGAGCTTCTCAGTTTGCCGCCGCATTCTGATCCGGTGGTAGATTACTGGATTAAATTCAAACAAAATGTAAAATTGACTCTTGTCAATTTTACAGTTTGTTTGCGAACTTCAATATCTACCTGCAGGCAATACCTGGAGACAGTGCAATCTACCTCTGCAGGCAATGTAACGATTTTACTTGATTCGAAAACATATGTCATATTGACAAAAATGTGTTAAATTTCTGCCTGTAACTGTTGGAATAAAGGTGGCATTTCTAAATCATTGGCACCATGTAATGTAATAAGACGATGGTACACTTTACAGGTCTTGTAATTGTGAGATCTCGTCATCTTCATAATTGAATTATTTAATATTCTTATGCTATTTACTATATTATATCAGAATGTATGTAATTTATGCACATACTTCTGCATTTTTAACTGCTTTCAAATGTTAGTTACGAATGTTAAACATTTTGTTCAATAGCTATCTTTTAAATCATTGTGTTAGGGGCGTCCATTAATAACGTGAGGTATTCATGTAGAGCCGAATGTTACTAAATCTCACTTGGGGGAGACGGGGGACCTATATCACGTAATTTTTTTTAGCAGAAAATGGTGTAAATCAGAGCGAAAGTTAAGCTAAATTGAAGTTAAATGAAATTAAAAAACCTTTAAACCTAAATACAAGTTTTGAAAATCTCACGAGAGATTGGTTCGAGAAAAAGCTTACGAAATCTCACCATTGGGTCAAAAAAATTGTCAAAATTGCTTCACGTAATTAATGGACGCCCTCTTATTTGTGAATTATTTTATAACAAATTTGTATGTATATTTGTTAATTATTATATGACAAGGACAAGTCAACGCTTATCGCCGATATGTTGTGTAAGCTTAGGTCGTTTGCAATAAAATTGGATAATTTTTTTTATTAGTTGTTTTAAATAAAATAACTTTTTGGAAGATTTGTAGTAAAGTTATATTTTTATATTGATACAATCACCAGGTACAGTTTTTTGAGTTAGATTTATACAAATATCATACTGTGTCCAAAATGTTATTAATAATTTTGTAAGAAAAGGACTCTATACACGGCAAAGTAATTCGAAATAAGAAAAAAAAAATAACAGTCCCTTTCTTTACTGATTGATACGAAAATTTTAACAAACAATACAGACTTTACAATTCCAATTTTTTTTTATCAATCAGCTCGACGGCAGTGTTTAACCTACTAGACACACCGTATACGTTTAAAAACTTTACTGACTTCACAGTGAATGGTGGCAGTTCTATCACATTTATTTAGTACTAACTACAAATAAACGACAGTCAATAAACACTTTACATTTTTAACACGAGGCAGCCTCTAACCCACAGAGATTATTTTAATCAACCTCTGGCCAGCAGGTAGACACCAAATACCTAGTAATAATTTTATCTAATATTCTATTGGACTGCTGTGGACTGTCAATAGGTATTTCATGTTAATAAATAATCAGAGGCGCAATGTCCTTTCAAGCAGACCGTTTAATTTTTTTTTTTAAATATATATTTTAAAACTAAGCAGGCACAGTACAAACAGGTGAGGAGATTGATTGAAATTAATTAAATCATTGCATATTTCTATGCAATAAATATTACATAGCCTCAGTTGAAATTTACAATATCTGCCTCACCTCTATACATTGACATCTAAATTGTGTGATTTGTATATTGTAAGCCTAACATCGTAGCTATTGGTCGACTTGTGACATTATACAATTTAATTTATTCGATACCAATGTCCTGGGCCAATGTGTATTATCGCTCACCACACAACTATACTTACATTTAACTAACTGTGAGCCTTCTCTGTATACAAACATTTTTGTTCTGTCGCGCAATTACGGGAAATTCCTTCTTAACCCTTCCATTATATTGGATACAACACTATCACACCAAAATAATGTCCATTCTACTGTAATCCGCACCGCAGTTAACTTCCCGCAAATACATTTTTTTCTCAAGTAATCACACTTCATCACCAAACTAGCACTTTTCCGTCACTGTTATGAGTTCCTGCGATAATATATTTTAGTTTCGGTGTAGCGATCACACTGGGTCTGCTCCTACTTAGCTGTAAAAAAAAAGGATATTGTTCTTAAATGGCTTGGAATAAAAGAATATATAGTGGCATATAGTTCTTAATCTGAGAGCTCAACGGTAGCATCGGCTAGGGTCCTACTATAGCCGAGGATGGCTTTGCGTGGCAAATATCTCTCAATAGGAGGTGACTGACTAGAAACTAACCTACTGGACGGGTTATCGAAAAGACAAGGATTCGGTTACGACAGTTCGCCCATATGGTAAGAAGTTACAAACCAGCTCGCGGTCCCTTTCGTCGATCTGGACGGATTGGGCAGGGTGTATTCAGAACATAGCCATTGAGCAAAAAAAAACCAACAATGACAGCACAAAAAACGCACATTATTGAATTTTAAACATTCGTTATCTTTGAACATAGGAGAGTTGCTATATGGCAAGTTGCAGACCTCCACGCCGACCCTTTCGTCGAACTGGACGGATCGGGCGGGGTATAATCAGAATAGTCATAGGCTGTCAGCAAAAAAAAACCACAGTGACAGCACATTATTGAATTTTAAACAAGGGCTGCATCATTTTTGTGAAATATTATACTGTAGTATGAAAGCATAATTATTTGTGTATCACAAAGAAATGTAGTGTGTGGGGATGTAACCCATAACACACTGAATAAATGATTGATACCAAGAACACTCCATCATCAGTATAGTTTATTCAGTGTTTGCATTAATGGATGATAGTACCTTGCGCGGCGGGCGGCTGTGCGTGCGTCGTGGCGGCGGCAGCGGGTGCTGAAGTGGCCACCTGCGGACGAGACGTGCGGGGCGCGCCGCGACCACCTCCCCTACCGCCGCGCATTGACCGCCATCTACCGTCGTCTGAGAAACTGTACAAACAATAGATACTTTAATTACTCCTACTCTATACATTCACTGCTAGTATTGCCTAATCGTAAGCCTCTTGCAAGTCTTGCAAATCTCGCTGTTAGAATAACACAGTGAAACTTGTTTTGATAGAAATGAAAAATCCAAATAAATTAATAAAATCCATTCATCTAGTGCCAGTAACTGTACAACTATCAATAATTAGATACATACCACTTAACGGGAGTGAGAGCTATAATCACACCTATCTATCATGAGACTGTGTTTAAAATAACATCAAATTATTTCCCTGTGTACTGATATTATGAATAAAAAATCTTGACAATCCTTTTTTTGCCAAAAGAATCATAAAATGCTGTCTAAGGGAGCACTGCGAGACTCTTGCAGCGAGTCTTGGTCTTGCATTTGGGCAACACTACCCTCTACAAGTTCAAGCTTCCTCCACTATAGAAGTGCAATTGACCTACTATACGACACTGTGCAGACAGGTTTCTGTTAGGTTTTATTAAGAATTTTCCTTCTCATGCATATATTTATATGCATATACCTTAATAGGTTTTACGACGCCTACTGGTGAAAGAGTGGTGAATTCTATTCTTTTTCTGTCACCATACGGAAATATATCCATAATCAATACCTATCTTTCATTAGTATGGAATAGCATATCTTGCACATACATCCATTTATCAACATATCAACCTCATAATTGTCCTATCGGTCTGCCCTCACCATCACCATTCTCAGTAGGAGGGATTATCGTTAGTGTTACAAGGTTCCCAAGGGAGTGCTTCTAACCATACTCCTAATGAGCCCTGAGGCGATTTTTACAACGTCACATGGAAAGCAAAATACGAAATTATCCAAAGCCACCACCAAATGGTTGTAGAGCCTAGCATGCACATCTTAGATATCCTAGAAATAAATTCTGCAAAGGTAAGACAACAAAGACAGTGAGTGAATGAGTACACTTACAACTGGCTAGGCTGATGATGCGTGTTATGGTGGCGCCAGCCCCCACGACCGCGCCACGCTCCACGACGAGCCGACGCCACGCCAAACGTCTCCGAGTTCAACTTGCGCTCCGTCCTCCAGTCTGTCCGCTGGCTACGTCCCTTTGACCTAAAAATAACAGCTTTTTATTAAACTATCCTTATATCCTCAATTCGAGCGTTCTGATCAATTAGGTCTCTTTAAAAAAGAAAACAGACAACACCCGGCTTTAATGAAATAACCATTACATTGCCGGGGACTTTCCAAAAATACTAATTACAACAGATAATAATTACACCCAGACTCAGACCAACATTGTGTATATTACAAATATTGTTTTGCATGGAAATCAAACCCGACACTGGCACGGTAGGTCTACAGTATCTTAACGAATATATCATCTGTGTATCTCTCTCTATATTAATAAATCTGAAATATTTTTGGGTAGAGCATAGTATGACCGCTAGCCTAGCCGAAAAGCTATATGGTACACCTACTATGCAATGTCTCTATCTTTTGCGCAAACTAGATCACAGTAGGGGTTCTAGTGTCCCATACGACCTGTTAAGGGTGTAGATTGTTGGCCTGAGATCTCGATTTCGAGCGACCGCAGCGCCAAAGTTTAATGTAACATCCGACGGGGCGGATGAATGACCTAGAGAGGGTGATTTTCAAAATGTTTTGCAACAAACGTTCCACGTTGAGAAATTGTTATTGAACTTGAATATTTACAGCATAACAATAACGTTGAATTTTTGGAAACTAGCTGTTGATTCTTTTTAATAGATTAATAAGAGTAGTTGAGACACAATTTTTATGTTTTTCTATCATTACATTACATAGTATAAAACAAAGTCGCTATCCGCCGTCTGTCTGTCCCTATGTATGCTTAGTCTTTAAAACTACGCAACGGATTTTGATGCAGTTTTTTTTAATAAATAGAATGATTCTTAAGGAAGGTTTATATGTATAATACATGCATAATATAGTAGAGAAACGCTGATTAATTTAGAGGTTTCTAATGTGATGTCGTAAATAAGCACGTTTTTTTTGCGCTTATATTGCAAACGTTGGCTGAACCCTACGAGATAGACCAAAATAATGTACTACAGTATTATCCATCTTAAAAAGTTCAACAAAAAAGTCCACGATGGCATATGTCTATCTCTTAGGGATAACCCACCATAACCATTTTTTATCCTCTACTAAAAAATGATTATTTACTAAGTGATTTTATACAATACAGCATTAATCCTTATCCAATTAAGTACCTTAAATAAATTGTGCATTTATTATAGATCAATATGCTTTTTATAGTATGTAATTTAAGTGAATATTGCCGAAGATAGCGAAGATAGCGAGGGCGGGTTACTAGTTTATAATATAATATACAATCAAGAGCAGGTCCGGACTGACATTTTTGTATTCTACTTACCTAAAATTCCAACAATGTATTTATTTGTAATTTCACTACCAAAATTTATTCTAATTCGTAAAATATTCATTCAATAAAATAATTGCAAATTCAGTAGGAAGTGTGTTTATCTCTACGCAAGGAAATGTGCCTATTGCGTAAACTCAAATACTTACTTTTTGTTTACGATCACCTCGTCGATATCTAAAAAAAATCCTAGGGTTTTAAAAAAAATGTCAATAAATGAAACACAAGTATAAAAATGATTTATTTACTACACAATAACAAATATGAGTCGCCATTACTCGCTATCTCAAAAGCGTGCTAGGGTTGTACAAAAATTAGTAAATAATTCATTTATTTACTAATTTTAACAGAAGTTTGTAAATTATTAATATACTAATTAAAAGTATGTAATTAAACAATAACGAAATATGAGTTCAAAATTCTAATGTTTTTTCATTCGATTACGGATCAAGTTCTGATTTCTGCTAATTTGATGATAAAATCAATGGCTATCACAAAACCTATCAGAATGAAAACGTTACCAGCTGCCCGATTCACGTAAGTAATAAAAACCGTAGCGCAGTGACATCACTTCGTTTTTTGCAAATTTAGCCCTTTTAACCGACTTAAAAAAAAGGAGAATTCTCAATTCGCTGTATTTTTGAACCAATTTTTATGATTCTTTACACCAGGTAACTCAGAAATTGTATAGTAATTGAGCTATTGGAAGATTTATGACAATCCAAGACTAGATAAGTAAGTGCGTTTAAAACAGAAAACCAAAAGGCGATTTCTAAGTTCCTAAGTTAAAACGACTTTTGGACTGGCGTGTTTACGTGAATCGACTGGCTGGGTAGTTAAGTTACCTGTATCTTTCAAAATCATTAGGCGTTCTTCTCTTTCAAAACACGTAAAGCTCTTTCTTTCCTCTCTTTCATAGCCTCTATGATACTGGGCGCGTCACGAATGGGCATGCTTCGTGACTGCCGAGGATCAACTAATTCTGGAAGTAGGCAATCGTAATAAAACCTAACTAATTTCATTTCCATTTTCTCCTCCCAAAATTTGTCGTCCTTTTCTATAATATAAACTTTCATAGGTACAGTAGCACCAAACCAGATGCCAAGCATGCAAACGTTTCTTTTAGTAATATGTACCTGTCCCTGAATTTGGAAATACCAGTTATGATTTTTATTTATGACATAACCCTTGGAAGCCTTGTCCTTAACCCAAAAGGTATGTTTGGCCATTGCTTCATCAAGAGTCATGCCAGCTAAAGAATGTGGGCACTTAATTTCAATTAAACCGTTTGCATAAATGCCATCTGGTGTAGTACCAAGAAATTCATATTGATCGTCGACGAACAAACCGCAACCTTGTATACTAATATTCTCTTGAATTTCTAACTGTTTAATTGCGGTTTCTTCGTTTTCGATACCGTACCGTACAGCAGGCAAACTGGAGATATTACTACCATAAACGATTTTACGAACAAGAACAGCACAACTTGTGCTCTCTCGTTTTTTACAAACTTCCCCGAACGATGATGAGGTTAGTAATTTTCTCCTTGTACTCATCCACTCAGAACTACTTCTTTGCAAATGGGTCGACCTTTCAAGCTCCTCTCTTTCAGCACAAGACAACTTTAAATCGGCTAAAAAAGATGACTTGGCTTTCTCATATAATTCTGGACTCAGATCAGGTTTTTCGCAGTTTGGTCCATAGTGAGCATCTTTCGATACAGCGCTGTGGCTCTTTTTCAATCTTAATTTAGGTTTAGCAATTAAACGGATTCTACGATTACAATTTTCCACTTTCGCGATCAAAGGATTAGGACTAGATTTAAATATTACTTCATGAGTTTTACTATGAATCGATCCTGTATTAAAAGACACAACAGCAGCTGCGCATCGGCCCGCATAAGAACCACGGGAAGAACAATTTACACGCTTACCCCCTACTAATTTGGCAATCACTGCGTTAAAACTTTCAACTATATTACTTGTACAATTATGAATTAAACTTCTAGAATGATATGACAGTCTTTTACTTAAAATGTGTACCGCGTCCATTAATCCGCATCCAACAATTGCTGGAAGCAACCCAACAGGTTCTATTCGACGAGTATCAGGTCTACAGAAATACTCCTTGCAATATTGGTGATTACCAAATACGTGTTGTGGACCATTTAGGATATCTTCACTAAGATTTTTTATTTTTTCTTCGAGTGACTGATTTTGATCGCCCCAATATTTAATAGCGCATTGTACACCCGTTCTTAAACGCAAATACCTTTCTTTTAGGAATTTCCGCAATTCGCAAGGATACTTAGTGTCTTTCGACAGTTTCTCCAAGCTATTGCAGTAGTTTCGTAAAAGATGATTTTTGCATTCAATTTTCTCTACTGTTAAATTATCGTACGGTCGCGAATCTAATATTTTTTTATAAGTACTGGAATCGCCGTCTGCTACAAATTTATTATAAATTACACCGTGATCAACAATGGAACGTTTAAACCCCTCAACTATTATGGTCGATTCCATACCGGTAGATGATCCCGAATAATTCTTGAAACAACGGTGATCCTAGGGCTGACTGTCGTTCTTTGCGGCTCGTGCACAAACTACGCAGTATTTATTTTTAACTCCAAAAAACAATACTTTATTAGTTTTAATGCCAATTATCGCAGCTGCGCCGGACAAGGCGGAAAAATTCTTATCATAAGATCTCTTGCTCCAACAACCGTCAACAGCAACAGATATTAATGGTGTACCATTTTTATCAACACTACCTATAGACACTGCGTACTCCGCTTCTTCCTTGACAGCTTCTGCCATGGAATGTGCTGCTGTCTTTTCCCACCAATCGCAAACCGTATTATTAATTTCATTGTATAATGAAGGTGACATGATTGGTAGGGCTACTGCGGCAGTTAATGTTTTTAACTGATAGTAGCTCCCACCAGATGATATGATACCAGATACAATTTGATGATTCACTTCCATTATACTTCTTTCTTTTCAATCAAACACACAGTAAATTTCATACTACACATACTACATTTCATGATGAGTTTTGAGTCCAGACCAACTTTTACTTCACCTATTATACTGAGGTAACTTAACTTACAATCCATTGGACCGTGGTCCCCTATGGCCTGAAGAGCTTTAAAAAAAAAAGAAACGTCTACAACTCTACGCCCAACTTCCATTTCATCCACCTTTCCTTCTTGGTCGTTTTTAATAACTAGTTCCTGTAAAGAAAGATAATGGCTTGATTTTTTTTATAAAAAATAATTAAATATTTAAAAAAATGCAAAAGAATTAATACAATATTAGGTTCCTGATGAATAGAAATTATAATTTCTTTACGCATTAGGTATTGTTTTTTTATGACGTCACCTATTTGAAAATAAATTTTCTTTTGAGAAAGTAATTGAGAAGTATTTCGGTACTAAGGTGTTTGTCTCTCGATGAAAATAATAAATATTGCAAGAAAAATCTATAGGTAGGTATTGAGATTTTGTCTTCGCCCATCACTAACTAAGTAGTTTGTTTATTTATGTAACAAGTCTACAAGAATTACATATAACAACTTACCTCTATACAGCGCGTAGCATTGTTGCTCAGAGTCTCGACCCCAAGGTTTTCTTTATTTTCAATACTGGAAATATTATTCATCAATATTATCCACTTTTTATTTATTTTGTACAACCCTAAGCCAGACGCTGGGGGGGCACACTTAAAACATTACTTATTTTTACTGACCGTCGCGCCGCCTACAGATTGGTTGTACAAACTTAAGTGCTGCCATTTTGTCCTGCCTGTCAAACGTTTGACAACTGAGAATTGTTATTTTTTGTTCCTAGCGTAGGTACTTATTGTCATCGATCTATTTTCGGTTATTGATATTTTTCTGAAAATTATCTCAAGTTTCAATGTTAGGCTGATATTATTATTGTTTAATTATCAGCTTATATGTTTTTTTTTATATTTCAGTGTTGCTTTCATAGTAAAAGAAAATTCTATGTAATTACACATACACATGTAGATATGTATATATATATTACTTCAACTTTAGTTCACCGCCTAAACTCTGGGTGGCAGCACTTTCCATACATGCATATTTTATCATCGAGTTGCCACTCTTTTTCAATTGAATAACTTTACTCTTTGGCCAGACGCTAGGCGCCTCGCGTCTGTTTGGCGGTATAGGTATGTCGACAAAGTTGCACTGTCGCCTACCTACTTCCACAATTTGATATTTAGACAATACTAGCCGACCCGGCGAACTCCGTATCGCCTTTTTTTTTTTAAAAAATCCTATTATTTTGATATTACATACAGATACTTCAATTTTATTTATCAGTATAGATATAGATAATACAAACCAATATTTACATGTTATTGTAGGTATATGTCTGAATCGGGCGATCTAAATCATATGACATATTGTATTAGCTTTGTAATGTACCCTGTTCAAATGCGATAATAAATAAGTAGGGAGGAACTTACATTTTATTCCGAGATCTTTTGGCTTTCATATTTTTATAATGCGTACAAAACTTTCTTTTCCCTGGCATGACACTCAAATTCAATCAGTCCTGCGAAAAAAATAGCCTATGTTACTCAGTGATAATGTAGCTTTCGAATGATAAAAGAATTATCGGTCCAGTACTTTTTGAGTTTATTCGTTTCATACAAAAATCCAAATCTTTCCTCTTTATAATACCTATTAGTGTAGATATTGTATTTTTTACGATTTATATCTAGTTCCATCATGGTTTTCTTTCAGACATTCATTATATCGATACTTTCTACTAACTGAAAATAAATTAATTATAAAAATGTTATACTTACAGTTTTTTACAAAAAACACAAATTCACAATACGTAATTCTGCTGTCTGCAGCCGACAAGCGTGGTGTCGCGTTCACTTACAGAAAGGAACTGCCGTTAGTGACCACCGAGATTGCACGAATGAAACGAACGCTTTATCCCATACATTTGTGTATGAAAAATTTACCTTAAAATATATCTAGATTTTAGGGCTTTAAAAGAGGAAGTCTTTGTTTGTAAAGGTATAAAAAGAAGTATACAGATATACTTATTGGTTTCTTCAGTGTTCAAAAAGTGTTTCTTTTTATCAATTTGTGTTGATTTATGGGCTTAAATCTTTAAAATACGAAGTCATGTTTTTGCATTTTTACTCAATTTTGTGCGTTTGTTGACGTTTATTATATAACAACCATTAGGTTTAAGAGTTTAATATAAGCATGAACATACTTATTGGTCTTTGATTGTAATATATACAAATTATCATTGATATCAATCATATGTAAATAGGTTAAATATGAAAAATCGTAACACTCTTTTCGGTGATTTTCACGATCTACACCCTTAACATCGCAGTGTACTCCGTGACGTAGGTCGGCCGGTAAAAGGTAACAAAAATTGTACAGAGGATTAACATAATTCATGAGTTCATCTTTTAATTAAATATGTACCACCAAAGTTCCAATAAACTTGGTAACATTCAAATAGTAAAAAATTAATGTAAAACCGCTTAAAACAAATATTGTATAATTTAACACTAAGTAACTAACTAATTAAAGACAAGTAAATGAATAATTGTTATGTGATGAATGTATATAACTGACCTCTCAACTGCCTCACAAGAGATGTTATCAAAGAAACTCTTGTTCTTGTCATATCCAGTAAATCCATTTTGGTCTTCATCAACTTCGGGCTCACCCGCACCTGTTTCATTACCAGAATCGTCCTTCTTGTCTACTTCACCCTGCGTTATAATAATTACTTCAGACTCCTGTGATTTACAGAAATAAAAAAAAATTAATAAAAAGCTTGCAAACAAAAACATAATTAGAAAAAATTGTAATTGGGTCTTGCTGCGTTGTGGCGTTTACAAATATTACCTAACACTTATAATATTTGTAGGAGTCGTTAAAATTACTAAACGCTATACATCAACCTTAGCAAACTCCATCTGATGCCGTTTGCTCAACAATTATATTATGGTTAACATCATACAAACCAGCCAAGGAAAGTACATATTGCGTCCACCTCAAGTAATTAGGCGAAGAGGAGGATGACGATAATGAGATGAGGTGACGTGTACATAATTGCCTCTCATAATCCATTAAAAATACAATTTATCACGATTTGCTTTCCTGAACAGAACAGAATGCAAGCTCGAAAAAATCTATGTCAACCTATCTGAGCAATATGGTATGGTAAGTAAATCTATCTCCGCCCCCTCTCTTAACCGTGGGTATATATGTGCATCAAGTGAAAACGGGTAATTATGACCCAGCGTCATCGCTGGCGTAGTACTTTCGTGACATATGTTTATTTGGTGTTTCGTAGTAATTTCGTGACATATGTTTATTTGCTTATTTGGTGTTTAACGTTAATTAACATTGTTTATTATAGGTTTTTAGTGAAAATGTCATTGACAAATGACGCAGCTAGTATTGTAGCGTTGTTAGAAGTCTGATTCTGACAATGAAGACTCAAGCTGCTTCAGACATGGATATGACCATTTATCTGAATGCAGCAATGATAGTGAAAGTGAACAAGAAGTTAGTGATACGGGTCAGATTCACATAATATCGCTCTTGTGTCCGTAAAACACTAATTCCGGCAACCGTTTTATAAAGAAAAGGATTGAAGAATGTGGCAAAAACACCTGCACGACCGAATGTACCTGATCCGAAAATATATTATCTGAAAGGCCTGATGTGAAACCTGTAGCTCAAGCTAATAGTTGGGACTCGCTTTCGAGTTTGTAAATGCTCCTACACGAGCATTTACAAACTCGAAAGGCACGTGTAAATTTGCCTCGTCAATTGCGCAAAAGAATAGCGGCTTTCCTGGGTGACCCAAGGGTAGAGTCTCCCCAAAAAGTTTCATAAACTCGGAAAAGATGTCAAGTATGCCCCTCTAACGTATGCCTCCTCTAATGATAACGTAGAAGACCGAATCGTTTTTATTTCTATATAATAAAGGTCATTTGAGCTCTCCATTAGTACATAAGATTATCGTTTCCTATTGCTGCTAAGAATACTTTACCAAAAACTCAAAATATAAACATGTTAAGTTTTCTAAGTTGATTTTGCATGTGTTATTGGCAAAGTTAATAAAAGTTATATTTCTAGAACTTATTGTAATTATTTTTATTTTTGTACCCAAACAAAGAATCCTTTTTAATAAACAGTCATTAAAATTAAGGCGACATGCTAAATTTCTTAAAAAAATATCGATAAAATTCGGGTCAATATGACCTGGCGTTATCGTCCTAGTAATTATTTTCACGTCATTTGCGCCGGATTAAGTATATTTAGCAATATAAACTTGGAACAGATATACAGACTTAATGAATTAAGTTTGTTTCCCCTGCTTGAGATAATATTTCTTTGCAAGATATGTAAATAAGGTAGATTTCACAAAAGCTAATGATGCAAAAAATAAGAAAAGATAAACAACATGTGCATCTCTCACCTCAACCTTGACGTCTCCATCAGAAATTTTAGTCTTGGCAAGCTGACTGCGTAGTTCCTCAAACTCTGTATTAGCTTGTTCAAAATCGTAGTCCTTGTCGAACTTGAGTGTATTCTTGTTTCGAGGTACAAATCCACGACCGCGACCACGTGGCCTGCCGCGCCATCCACCGCGGTATCCCTGGCCCGTGTGGAAGACTGACGTAAAGTTATCTTGGCCTGTATACAATGAAGTTTTAATTAATATACAAGTTCACTAAACCCTCAATTGCCTATTAAAGTATCAAAAAACTTCAAATAACAAATAGTTTTTTAAGCGAAGCAGTTCCTGTCAGCACCAGATACAGCACAGACAGACATGCCTAACACACATTGCCATTCTCAAGGGAAAATTCTTAACAGCAAACCCAAAATTAGAAACTATTGGCGTAACAACCCTCTGTTTATACCATCAGGGGGCAAAAGCGTGAGAAAATTAAAAATAATGATTTAGTCCTATACTGCAGTTTGTTATACTTATTTACAACTTAAAAGTAGTAGATGTAAAAGTAAAACAATTACGTATGTATCCTGAATGTGTGGATTGTGCTTGATTGTTGTGTTGTTGATGATGGGGTTGTTGACCCTGTTGGTGCTGGCTGTGCGTGGAGTGCGTGCCCGAACTCTGCTGTTGCTGAGGACAAAACAATACTATATAAAAATTGATGGACTCAAATTACATTTAGAGTGAAAACAATAATTTGCAGATTGAACATATAAAAAAAAAGATTGCGTATTTACAAATATTAAATCTGGTATTTAAAATTTATGTGCGTATTAATTTTCTTACTTTGACTGCATAGATTGCGTAGTGGTTAAGATACCGACCTTTAGTGCCATTGCCGTGGGTTCGATTCCCACGCAGGACAATACTTTGTGCGATCCACAAAGTGTTGTTCTGAGTCTGGGTGTAATTTGTCTGCGTTAATTGCACGTTTGTAAAGTACCCAGCAATACAAGGATTATTTCCTTAGCGCAGTGGTGTTTTAAAAAAAAATACTTTCTTATTTTACCATTATACTTAAATACCAATTAATGTATATATGTATTACTAGCGACCCGCGACCCCCGCCCTCGCTTCGCTTCGGTTATGTCAGTTCAGTAGTGTATGACTTTCGCTACATAGAATTCCTTTCGAAGAAGGAATTTCTTAAAATCATACTTCATCTGACCTTTACAGGGCAGAATATAAAAGGCCACACTATATTCCAAGTCTCTAGGGACAGTGTTTGAAAATGTGGATTTTTCGGGTTTACACCTACGCATCCCTTTAGGGATGGAATTTTGTAGAATCTGTAATCATCTGACCTCTACAAGGTAGAAAAATGTTCATACAATCATCTCAAGTCTATAGGAGCTATATTTAAAAACTGTGATTTTTACACCCCAGAAACCCTCCTTGCATGTGGAATTTTGTAATATCCGTTCTAAGCTGATCTCTACTAGTCGAAAGGAATATTCCTACCAAATTTAAAGTCTGTAGACCTTATGGTTCCAGAGATATCGTGATGAGTCAATACATAGGTGGAAATCTCTTATCCTTACTAATATTATAAATGCAAAAGTAACTCTGTCTGTCTGTCGCTCTTTCACGCCAAAACTACTGAATCGATTTAAAAGAAATTTGTTACACGGATAGTCTAGAACCTGACAAAGGACATAGGCTACTTTTTAATCTAAAAAAAGGGTTGTAAAGAGGTTGAAAGGTTGTAACGAAGTATCGTCATTTTATAGCCAGAAGCTTGAAACTTATTTTAGGCTGTCAAAATTTTGTAAAAAAAATTACCCTTAAGGGGAAAAAAGGGGAGGAAAGTTTATATGAAAATTGGTTATTTTAGAAGCTAGAATGACGAAACATTTTTTTTTTGGCTTTTGATTAGATATAAATAAAAATGGCATAACGTTGACCGGCTGCTGTCAGTGGCTCTGCGAGGTACCATACCTCGCAGCTCAGACACACCGTAGTTGACTAAATATAAAAATGCTGTGTCCTGTGATCAGCTTTTTGTTATATTTTTTATGATATCTCATCTTATATTTTAATTATATATAACTAAGTTAGCTATAAATTTTGTTTTGTTATTTTCTATAAATATTTTTCAATTTTTCTTATCCCAGTAAAATCACTTATGTTTATGTTTCCTTTGCAAACATTTCCTAGATTAACATATAGGATACTTTTATCCCGGTAATGTGTTCCCTTGCGATAATAGTTCAACTTTAGGCAAGTAACCTTTTACGCGGGCGAAGCCGTACGCAAAAGCTAGTATATACATAGATTTCATTTTAAAGACAAAATATTCAAAATAAGTAGGTACTAATGAATACAACAGTTATAAAATGCGACTATTTCATTTTGTTTATCGTATAAACAATGTTTTCCTTGCATTCTCTGTTACTTGCGTCAGCTTGGTGTCCTTTCTGATCTTTGCGTTATCTTAGTCCAAGTTATTTAGTCCAAGTTATGTTCTTGAGTTTTATTGCTTTTTTTTTAAATTTCAATATTAAACAAAACTGATATATTTATGTAAGCGTGACAGTAATGGTTGTATCTGCATGTGTGGATGTGGTTGCTAGGCAACAATTTGTTTACTAAACACTAAAGAATATAACTGGAGTAAAGTACATGTAGTTAACAGTATCTACTTGACTTGGTAATATTGTGGTCTAAGGTTACAAACATCCTTAATGAATCCTTACTAATATTATAAAGGCGAAAGTAACTCTGTCTGTCTGTCGCTCTTTCACGTCAAAGCTACTGAACCAATCTAAATGAAATTTGGTACACAGATAGTCTAGTGCTTGATAATATAGGTTACCTTTTTATGCAAAAAAAAAGGGTTGTAAAGTGGGATGAAAAGTTGTAAGGAAGTATCGTCATTTTTAAAGCCAGAAGCTTGAAACCTATTTTTAGGCTATTGATTAAATATAAATAAATATGACATTAATATGTTGTAAAAATTTACCCTTAAGGGGTAAAATAAAAATAGGGAATGAAAAACTTTAGGAAAGTAACCTTTTACGCGGGTGAAGCTGCGGGCAAAAGCTAGTAATTTATAATTTTCAGTAATACAATGTATTGATGATTTGCTTTTCGATTTGTTTGGTTGATATTTTTAGGTTCGTCCTAATTAACTTTTGGCTAACTTGACTGAAACTAAAATTTACAAATATGTACTGGTAATTAAATTTCACGAAGTATTATCTGTATACATTACAGACAACGAAGTCTATTTACATCACTCAGTCTTTCCTGTCCATTGTCCACAGCAAAGGTGTAAGATTGGGGAGAACCGAATGATATCAAGGTAAAGGACAAGGACAAAAGGAGGTTTGGGTCCTCAACTCTTTCGGGCATCGAACAAAGCGCGATAGCAATTTAGGAGTGTGTACCCCCGACAAACTGGGCAAATTTATGGCTGCAGTCAGCTATCAACCGTATACATAGGGTATGTATAAGGTTGATAGTTTAACAAAAATTTTACCCTGTAGCGGGTGGGCAATGTATTATAAAATTGTGACAGACCTGAGGCTGCTGTTGGTTGTGATGCGAATGGTGAGGTGCGGCACCACCACTGGGATAGCGAGTTCGGTTACGGGAATTGGTGCGATTGCGAGTTGCACCCGGCCCAACGCCACCACCAGGTTTGGGTGCAGGTCCCGCTGCGCCCTGATTGCTTCCTCGACGGCTGTCACGCTGTTGGTTCGAACCACTCGCGACTGAACCCACCTGGATATAATAACATATATTTAGAAACATTTTTTTTACAAAAAGCTGTTTGTTTACCTGCAATTTTACTATAAGGAGGAATATAATCATTACCTACTAATAATAATAAAACAATAATTTACCAAGTTCTTATAACGGATTAAAAAGTGTAAAAGATATTTTGTTATTATCTTCATGTTTCACCTTTTCGTGAATTGTCATGAACTGACACCTATGGTCCAAATTTTAAGAATCTAGCTCATCAGGGGTTAGTTGAAATTCAATTACAAATTCCAACATACATACAAAAAGTGAGTAAAAGCATCTATTAGTTAACTATAAATCATAGGTGGGAGTGTAAACTCGTTGAAAGCAGTGTACCAACTTGAGAAATAATGTGTACAGATGCCATAATGGAGGACCATAGTAGGAACTAACAACCGTTCTTCCGAGGGCCAGGCGTTTGAGTGGTTGATAAAGGATGTTCTAATAGTGTTTATGTGTAAAGTCCCCTACAATTTACGCATTTAGCCCTTAGTATGGGGTGTAGTCTTATAATTAATAAAACGAGTTCATTGTTTATTATTAATGATGATATACAAACCTGAGTGCTTTGGTCAGCAGTAGGACTCTTCCTATGTGCGCCAACTGCAGGCGTTCCTGATCGCGAAGCATTTTGCTGAGATCCACCTCCAATTAGATCAAGCATCGAACCTAAAAAATAATTTAGCAGAATTTCGTTTATGATCCACCCACATATTACAGGATTGTATCCGAGAACATGGATTGGCTGTTGTCCGTTAGGAGCTCATAAATACTGTATTATCATATTGCCAGTATTTTAAAATCAATAAATTACTTTTGATTTGTAGTGGTCTGTGTAGAGACCTCATATGCTAAATATCTTGCCTCAATCTCCACCCAGTTCAACAGTTCCATGTGCCTATATCCACAAATTGTTCTTCCGATTCTCATTTGTCACTTAATTATATACAGATTTATTTCTTATTATAGGGTGTGGAAAATTAAACATTAATGATATACAATTTTATATACACATGTCCTGGTTCAAACCAGAGAACAGAACTTTAACACCCATATTGATGCAATGTAATACCCGGCTCTAGCATTTCCCTTACACACTGGCAATAAATATGTGGATGATACTGGACTATCATTGAAAATAGCTCCTGACAGTCTATGCACCTACTTAGTATATTTCTGTCCACATCTCAGATATGGTATCAGCATACCAGAGAAATGATGTGTGAACACACCTTCAATAGAAATATAAACAAAGAATTGTAAACACTAATTACAAAGCCAAGCTTTAAAATGAAATGTATTGCTATTGTAATTGAACTCAAATATGTATGCATTTTCTTCTACAAGCAACAGACCAAGGAATAATGTAATGCAAATTGCGATTTTTTCTTGTTATTTAATTCATTAGGTATGTAATCAATGAGTTAGCCATCACCAGTGAATAAAAAATGATTGTGGATTAATATTAAAATGATCTATATTGCTTAATCTACCTCCCTGCGAAAGGGATAAATCCATAAACTCCATGTTTAGTAGGCAAGTTGAGGATCACAGTTACAGGTTGCCCAGGAGATCATCCCTACCTACTTTGCGATGAAGCACCACACAGTTAAGACTTCAACAAGAAGAAAATAAGGGTTGGTGACATATAGTGCTCTTCATCCATCACCACACAAGGATCTTACTACTTATCCATTACATATATTTATACTAGACTCATATATTATACATACATACAATGTGGAAAGAATGCCGAACGAACGTCTGGTTAAGAAGATATACAATGCGAAAGTGGAAGGATGTAGGTACCGGGGGAGACAGAGACTAACCTACCTAGACCAGATCGGTCATGTACTGAAAGAAGGTGAAGTCAAGAGTCTCCGAAATCGGCGAGCGTGTATGAAGAGAATTATGAATGTTGAGGAAGCGAGTGAAGTATGCAAAGATAGAGTTCTCTGGCACTCTGTTCTCTCTGCCTATCCTGCAAGGGATATGGCGTGATGATATGTATGTATGTATGTACATACATATAGTACTAAACACTTAAGGATAATTTTGATTATCAAAAGGATCAAATTATACTAATCTTATTGCAAATATGGTTACATTTATTTAATCTTTACAACTCTACAGCTGTGTAGCGGCTACGAATACTACCAACCCTTACTTTACTCGTGGATGTCGTAAAAACGACTAAGAGAAGTCTGGCAGGCAGCCGGCCATAAAACTATTGCCAATAACTTTTACAATATGTACTATGAATGAAGAGTGCCATTGTATCAACCCCAAGTAAGTGAGATAAGAGTAGGAGAATGATGATGGTTACATTTATTTATTCGAAAATTATCAACATCAAGTTTTACTAGCTAAAACTTAAGAAGGAAGTTGGTCTATCTACTAAAACTTGTCTAACTACAAAAACTTGAAAAAGAAATTGGTCTGCTGTAACATTATGCTTGTGTAATAGGCCAATTACTACCAACTATTACAGCATTACTTTAATTTTTTTTAGTTGTATACATTTTTACTTCAAACCTTTCTTTTTTGATAGATCATTAAGGGCACATCCTTAGATAGAATTATTGAAAAAGAAGGAAACTTATGGAGAACTTCCCTACAATTGTAAAGTAATACCAATCAAGAAACTTATGGATCATAATCCTCTTACAACACCAAACGGCAAGGCAGGACTATATTGCACTTTTTCTATTATCATCTCGGCCCACATATGTCCCACTGTTGGGCTCGAGGTCTCCTTCACAATGGGATGGAAATTTACCTACTATACCACGCTGGTCAGACTGGTTGGTATAGAGTTTTGTTTCGAGTTTTCCTTCCCTTTCACAGATGCCATATGAATATTATATCTCTTAATCGTCTTTTACGATACCCATGGGTCAAATAAGGGGTGGTGAATTGTATTCTTAGTCCGTCACAGATTTTTTCTATTAAAAATATGTCTAATCTATATACAATAGTCATATTTTTATTTCCAAATTAAATATTACCTCCATTTTATTCTACAAATAAGTTATTACTTCTATATTAAGTGAACTTTAGTGTTAAGTTAACTAAATGCACCATATGCTGTTTACTTAATATATAATGAGTCTTTATCAAGGCTGAATGAGTTTAGCCAAACCAATATGTATGATTATCCAATCACCTGATTATTTTTAATTATATGTATGTATATATAAGATAGTCAAAAATAATGTTAAACTACTCTGTATTCTCCAATAATTATTTAGGCACAAGGTCAGTACTAGCATGCAGTTACAGAAGCAGTAAATTTATCACAACTAAATACCATAAGTGAATATAATAAACTTGAATGGAAATTTACCATAGGTTATATATTTATTTTATATGTTTACTACTAGTTTGGATGAAGTTGCAAAAATCGCAAAGTAGCATGTATAGAAGCATAAGCTATAATTAACCATAAACAAAAACCTTGGTCTTTCACTTGATTGGCATGATGTGCCACTCCCGAGCCAATTGGAGCCGTTGTCGGCTGAGACTGGGGTACCAGTTCCACTGAAGCTTGTGGAGTCAACTCACTAGTCTTGTTAAGTTGAGCATGAACACCTCCAGGGAAGCCAGCCATTGGATGGTACTGAGGGTAGGGAGCTTGCCCAACCACAGGATGGTTGTACTGTCCTGCAAACTGACCCGGCGCACTGCTGGCCCCCAGTGTTGGAGGAACCGACATCTGCATGATGGCAGGATCATTGGGCAATGATGGGACATTGTTGAGTACACGAATATCCTTGATGTCTGATCCCCGGAACAAGATGTAATCATACACTTGGCTTTGTGGTGCCACTGGGTACTGCGTCTCACGATCCTCCGTACCAAATGATCGCACTGTACAAAAAAAGGTCACAAATTAATAAAATGTATATTTCAAGATTGTATTGCAGATACTTCATTCCTATTATTATTTTATATCTTAAGCCAACTACTTTCAACTGTTTATCATAAGCTTTTAATTTCGAAATATCTTCATCATACGACGTGAAAGAAGACGTACATGTAGGTAGATCTGTTACCCGGCAACATATATGCTAATAACGATAAACATGTAGGTAATGATTTTATTCAAGTTCAATATATTTTAAAGATATTTAACAGAGTTCAATACCATTTACGAAACAATTATGAGAAAAATATTATACACGTATAGAAACCTCATCAACGTCATCAATGTGAAATTGCGGTCATAAAGGGCACTAACTATTACATTTTGAGGGTAGGTGAAAACAATGTGTTACACCCAACTGAATTTTGGAAAATTACATGTATAACGCCCAACAACAACATATCCTATGCGTTCCCAAACAATAAACAAAGATACAACACAGGAGGGGAAAATATCACCTATCTCATAGGTATTTAGCTTCTAAAAGAAAAAAATCACCCTAAAATTATATCAAAACAATAAATAAGTAACGAGCGATTATTACAAAAATACAAAATAGAGATTTGTAATAAAATAACAGTATCCATTTGTCAACTTACCGTTAGCCAAAGCGATGGTACATTCCTGAGGATCGACGGTGAAAAGCCGGCCTTCATATCGAATATCAGCTTTAGATATTAGGCTTATTTTAGAGCCCAATTCAGGCATTCCAGAACTCATAATGTCACTTTGGAAATAACCAACTGATGTTAAAGATTTCTAAAGATATCGTCGACCAAAGAAATCAGCCACCGAATAAAATGACTGACAGACGGGAAGTTGGCAACAAGCGGCGCGTTTACAAACAGCTGTCTAAAGTGGGGGAAATTTTGAAACCTGATTGTTAAGAATCGCAGAAAAGTCGAATCTTATATTAATACAATAAATCACTGCATATTATGCTGTAGTCGATTTCTAATATAACTAATATTACTATTCTAAGATATAGTTATTTTTACTGTGGTTTAGAATAAATTTAATTCATATAAGTATAATATTATGAAGAACTGAGTAACTTTTTTAATAATTATGTCTATTTTAAACAGATACTAACCACTCAGCGTTATTAATAAATTTTCTAACAGAATATTTTACATCTTTATTGAATTAGGAGAGATACTACATCTGTGTTAGATCTTTGGCCATTAAAATAATAAGCAATGCTTAAAAAGACGCACCAGGTACCTTCCTGGTGCCGATAAATAATCGCATCAGCGCTCACGTGAGGATAAATATGTCTGAGCTAATAGTCAAACATCAACTTAGTGGTAGACTAAGGGGTAAGCAATGGATACAATCCTCAGTAGCCCATTCCTGGGAGCCATGAAGGTAAGACAGCTGATTTGGGATTGGAAACCTTAACTATCTAAATTGTTAATAAGGTTTTCTTTTACAAAGTTGATACAATCGTTGAGTTGATACAAAGTTGAAATAACGATAATAATTATAAAAAAAAAATAACCTATTGCACGCCTCATAAGCGAAGCGTTGAGGTCTTGCTCTACTCTCGACTTATGAAAATCAAGCACTTTTCAAACCTAAAAATGATTGTATTTTTCTCACATTGCACTTATAGGATAATATTAATATACATATGTCAAGAAAAAACATTCGTCTAAACGTATTTGATATTTTTAAAAAGCAATTATTTTGTTTAAAGTAAGAAAAAGTTGATTAAAAAAAATTTTCGAGGACGTCCGGATGTTAGCGTAAAGTATCTGGCATTATGTCGACCGTAAAAATGAATCTATCAAAGTTTTTCTTTTATTAAAAGCTTCATAATTGCAACGCGGCGTTTCCTTTCGAAAATGGCTTGGTAATTCTTTGTCGTTTAATTGCAATTAATAAAAAACTAAACTGCTTAGTCATTAGTGTATGTATACTTTATGAAAATTGGGTTCGTTATATTTTTTGTTCGTCCATTCGGACAAGCAAAGGAAATAAATCCCATTCAGCCTATACAGCTATGTTTAACTCTGTGGGGGCACACTTAAAACATTACTTTTTTTACTGACCGTCGCGCCGCCTACAGACTGGTTGTACAAACTAAGCTGCTGCCATTTTGTCCTGTCTGTCAAACGTTTGACAACTGAGAATTGTTATTTTTTGTTCATAGTGTTTTTTTTTTTTTTTTTTTGGTTCTGTTCGTCCATTCGGACAGGCAAAGGGATCAAAGCCCATACAGCCAAGTCTTATTTAATTATTTTTCATATATATTCATCATTTCTTCATATTATGTAGCTTTAATAGTCATTGTCTGTCAGTAAGTCAAGTCGTTACCATTAATCGGGTGCTGATAACCTAATCAATGGTTTTCTTTGGGAATTTTGGCAAAATATGAAAATACACGTAAACCACTATTATACCATATTCACTACACTTCAGCACTTTAACTGTACCATATTGCATAAAATACCAGCAAAATTATTCAATATAACACTACAAAACACTAAAAAAATGAATATAATACAAGAGCGTGACATGACATTTCCACATTCGCGCCAAAACTCCTTGTTCATAGTGTAGGTAGTTCTTCTTCTTCTTCTTTTTATGTATTGGCAATCAGCTACTTATGCGAGCCATTTTTGCCAGTGTCGAGTTATAATTATCTTCACGTTCTTAATCTCTTCAGGTTAGTCATTGTCTGTCAGTCAGTCGAATTGTCGCCATCAACAGTGCTATGGTGACACTGTTAATGGTATGTTGTAGGAATTTTGATGGAAAACGAAAACGTTGTAAAGCACTTTTATATGATATTCACTACATCCCAGCTGTTCTGTCACATCATATTACATAAAATACCATAAGAATTATCTAATATAACACGTTAAAACACTAAGATATCGAATATAATACAAGAGCACAACATGACGTTTTAGATTCCCGCCAAAAGTCCCGTGTAGGTAGTTATTGTCATCGATTTATTTTCGATTATTGATGTACTTTCTGAAAAATATATCAATTTTCGTTATTAAACTTATATTATTATTGTCTCGATATCAGCTGATATGGTTTTTTTTTTATATTTCAGGGTAGATCTCATAGTAAAAGAATATTCTGTATAATTACACATACACATGTAGATATGTATATATATATCACTTCAACTTTAGTTCACCGCTTAATCTCTGGGTAGCAGCACTTTCCATACATGCATATTTTATCATCGAGTTGCCACTCTTTTTCAGTTTAATAACTTTACTCTTTGGTTTAGCTCTACGTCGAGAATGGCACAAGATATCTATAGTATTTTTTTTTCTTTCATTACGAGTATGTACAAGCTTTTATTTAGTTTCACCTGTCTCGTTGTCTATATTCAAATCTTACAAGTTAAATTTGATCCCCTTTCCGGTTTCCGATTGAGCTGAAATTTTGCATGCATGTATAAATTAGATGACAATGCAATATTATTGTGACATAGAGCTGACCTGATGATGGACCTGGAAGCTGGCCATAGGAACTCCGTAATTAAACGACGCAACCCGATCGAAATTGGGCTTATTTGATTCGTCTTGACGAGTACTTTGATACTATATGATAACCAGGGTCTGACGATGGACCTGAAACCTGGCCATAAGAACTCTGTAATTAAACAGCGCAAGCCCATCGAGTTTGGGCTCGTTTGATTCGTCTTGACGAGTACTTTGAGACTATATGATAACCAGGGTCTGACGATGGACCTGAAACCTGGCCATAAGAACTCTGTAATTAAACAGCGCAACCCCATCGAGTTTGGGCTCGCTTGATTCGTCTTGACGAGTACTTTGATACTATATGGTAAATAGGTTCTGATGATGGTCCTGCAAGCTGGTCATAGGAACTCCGTAACTAAGTGACGCAGCCCCATCGAGTTTGGGCTCGTTTGATTCGTCTTGACGAGGACTTGGATACTACATGGAAACTAGAGTCTCATCTTGGACCTGGAAGCTGTCCATAGGCACTCCGTAATTAAGCGACGCAACCTCATCGAGTTTGGGCTCGTTTGATTCGGTCTTGACGAGTACTTTGAGACTATATGGTAACCAGGGTCTGACGATGGACCTGGAACCTGGCCATAAGAACTCCGTAATTATATATCCATATCGCTAACTTTGCGCCTCAGAGTACCAGGGCCAACCCTGTTATACTGAAGCCCTTATCCCTCCACAATGGACCTCTGGGGTGATGAACCCTTTTTGTCCTATATTTGTGGGAACAACACGAATAATAAAAATACTAAAAAGTTAAAAATAAAATTAAAGAAAAATATTTTTTTAAAAACAAGCTTTTATTATTTGCTAATATAATAAACTAAAAAGTTAAAAATAAATTAACTCTAATCAGACATATAACACTTTATAATTTCATTGTAACCTTTAACGATATTTTTATTAATCTTCAACAACAAAATAATTCCATATCGTACATAATTATATATTTTTAACACTAAAACTTTACACCATAATTATTAAATCTGCCTGTTTTTATCACAGTCCCAATTTTATAAATAAAAATGTGTTGCATTTTTAACAGACTTCAAAAAAGGAGGAGGTTCTATTCGACTTAAAATCGTGTTAGTGGATTTCTAGCATACATTGTAATTATATTTTATAAAAATTAATACATAATTAGAATTAGACAAGAATGAAATAGTTCATCTTATTTTTCGGTTTTTAGTGTTTTAATTAAGTATGGTTTTTGGCTGATCTTATTTTGAAGTCGGTTTACATTTTTTTTAAAGTTTAATTTAGCAAATAATAAACAGCTTGCTTTTAAAAAAGGATTTTTTTCTTTAATTTTATTTTCATTTCTGGCATTGACTAATAGTAAATGATAAATAATATCTATAAAAATTATGAGGCGTGCACTTTTGGATTTTCCAAATTATCTTTTAATATACTCACAAATCACCAATCGAGCAGTTACCTTATAAGCTAATGGGCTTAGGAACGATTTTTCAAATGCTTTATGAAATTACTTTAATGTATTACTTTATATACATATGTATCTTATATATTTCTCGTTTTATCTTGTTTGTATTGTTAAATATAATAGGGTAATTTACTCATTTTAGCTGATTTTACGGGTATCTTGACAGTTTCCTCTGAAATCAATCCTAAAATAAACACCATGGTGAAAGCTAATATTAAGACTTATGAAATTGAATTTCATTTGAAAACGCTATTACCGTTGATTTTCAGCGTAGTATCACACTCGCAGAAAATCGACGTTTGAGCAGTGGCAATGTGCTCTTGCGCTTCGTTCAGTAAGTGAAAAAGCCGCAAGCCCAACTTTCTGGGTAAGTTTTCGGTTTTTATTGATAGGCAGCGTCTTAGCTAGCTATGGTATTGTACCCTTAGTATGGTAAAGCTCAAAGCTCTATGGGCTGCAGCAGGGGCGGCTTTACCTATAATGCAGAGGGTGCGGTGCACCCGGGCGCCGGGTGTTAGGGGGCGCCGAAAGCCACTCGGGAAACATAGAGCCTCCACTGTAACTGAGCGGGCACACCGAACGCAGCGAGTGCCTAACAATCTATAAACGTAGTGGGTGCGTTATTTGACAGGTTTGGGTAGGTTGCTTTGTCGCCATGCTCACTGTAACTTTTACCTGGCGCGCGTTTACCTGGTTTCGTGTCAAAACAACGAGACTAAGCATGCGATAATGCATTCCAGCGAGGTTCGGAGTTTAGTAGAACGCGTTGTAACTATCAACCTATTCCATTTTGTTCACGCATTTTGATACAAGAGGGCGCCAGGTTATTGATTGCACCCGGGTGCTACATGTGCTAGAGCCGCCCCTGGGCTGCAGTGCCCATAGATCATGTGCAGGAGTGCTGCTCGCCTGTTTGCCACCACCATCAATAAAAAAATATATAGATTGTTTAGTAAAAAGTGTTTGTGCCTAAAAGACTTTGTATCCATAAACATGAATAAATATTATTTAAAAAAAAAGCAGTTTAAAATTATAAATTGTAATTGTAACGTAAATTTACTTTGTAAATAAGAATAGTATTATTCAGTGTTATTTAAAATATTGTGGGAAATTTTATGATATAACATCTATGAGCAAGGATGATAGAAACGCCGAAGTGCCCAAATGAAATTATCAGACGGAGTATTGGCGGGAGTAACAGTAGTTCTATAAGAAGAAGTCTTATACCGCAAATCCGAACAACAAATTCTAAAAATGAGGTAATTTAGCTTTGAAGATGTAGATTTAAATACATATACAATTGGCTTGTTGACTTTATTTATTGGTAAATTGTTTAAATATGTCATTGTTATTCATTAGCATTCCGTATTGTGGTTTTCTATATATTGGTTGCTATTTTCCAAGCTATCTTAAATATAACTTCAGTTTTTGTTTTGATTTCTCATTAAATATCACAAAATTTTCTACATTTCTTAAAACAAATACAATGAAAAGGCTGATCTATAGATATATGAAGATTATCTCAAACACTATAATTAGAACTATTACAATACAAAACTTTTAATATACTCAATTATTATCAATATTTGTTAAGGAGAGAAATGATGACGAAGCTGAACGCTCATCGTTGCTGGCATCCGAGCGTGCATTGGCGTCATCAACACCGCACCAATCACCAAGGCGTGGAGGGGATACAATGTCTTCTTCACCTCAGAAGGAACATTTTCAAGGATGCCTGAAGCTTTATGCTGAAAATGTATGATTCATCAATTTTACTTAAATTTAAGCTTCACCATTTGCACCATTTACTAACTTCATAAATATAAAATAGGCAGGCCAAGAAAACATAATGTTTTCACATGTATATATGATGTCCTGAAACCTAAGAGATATGGCCCCTTTAATTACAGATACTTTTTCCATCAATATTTCTGTATTGTGTACTCTTTACAATGACATCATTTTATTGTTTCTCATAAGTTGTGGAGCTCGCCTTCATTATCAAAAACTAATTCTGAGAATTGTTTGAATCTATATCTAGGGCTTCATCAAGTTATTTAAAAATTGTACATTTATATTGTTGTACATTCACTTAACATATGGCATGTATGCTAATGACTACTTTTTTTTTTTTTTTTTTTTTTTTTTAATATTGCTTATGGTGGCAAACGAGCAGACAGCACACCTGATGGTAAGTGTCACTGCCGCCCATGGACCTTTGCCAATAGTATAGCTAGGCCGCTGCCTACCAATATAACCCTGAACCCACCCCAGTTAGGCTTCCGGCTCTCTCGCTCACCGAACGAAGCGCAATAGCACATTGCTATTACTCAGACGTCGATCTTCTGCGAGAGTGTGGTACTACCCCGGACGGACCGGCCCGCGGCTGTAGACAGAGAACTGTCCACAGCGTGGTCCTACCACAATAGAACTTACTTATTATACTACTTATTTTCCTTTTCCAGAAAATCACCAAAGATAATGCATGGAACCTACAACTGATAGATTTTATGACAAACATGCTAAGGCGACATGATTCGCGAATGGAGAATCTTCAAACAGCTTCTACATTAGTAGAAGCCTCAACTAAGATATACTCATTCAGGGTAGATGCAATTCATTTTGATGTGTTGAAGATAGCAGGTGGATTAATCAAAGCTGCACAGGTAACACACCTATCTAATTCTATTCATATTTACTTCTGATGTTGATGTTTGAATGTTGGCTCGGCAGATGCAATAATCTTTCTTGCTTATTTGGTTTTTATGATATCTACATAAAAATATGAGCTGGCAACACATTGTACTTGTATACCTTCTCCACAAAAGGTAGTTCAATAGTACTTGAAGTACAATATGTGCACTTTATTTTAAACAGCATTGAATTTTTTAATTATGATTATCTCCAACTGTAGTACAGTATGGTGCTCACCAACTGAGAGAATGTTTTCTCTTTTATTCATCATCATTATCCTACTCTTATCCCAATTACTTGGGGTCGATACAATATGTACTCCTCTTTCATAATACATATTGTAAAAGTTATTGGCAATAGTTTTATGACCGACCGTTTGCCAGACGTCAACCCCAAACTTTTATTTGCAACATTTTTTTAATTTAGTCAATAGTTAAGGTCTTATAGTGCTCCGAAGCAAGTACTATTTTTTAGTACTTATAACTATACATGTATTATATGTATGTATTAATGATTTGTCATAAGTTTTTATCATCGTGTTTGATTTTGTTATGATAATCTTTTTAATTATTGGTTCTTGGATATTTTTTTTTAAGACTACCCTGTACTATGGAAATAATCCTTGTATTGCAGAGGACTTTACAAACATGCAATTAATGTAGACAAATTACACCCAGACTCAAAACAATAGTTTGTGGATTGCACAAAGTATTGTCCTGCAAATATCGGTATCATAACCACTACGCCATCTGTGCAGTCAAAAACGGTTCTTCATGTTTATCCAAGAATCAAATTTTTACCATCTGCTCATAGCTGTCTTTTATATGAGTATTAATGTCACTATGTTAATGATACAGTTTAATGATCTATTCATTGTACTGCTATAGTAAATTTACATATTTATTATATTAATATTTCTTATAGACAAAACGGGGTAAGAAAGATGATGATAATGGTTTACAAGATGATGGTGCTGTTGATGGTGAAGTAGCTGCTCCACTCAAGAAGAAAAAGAAAAAAGCTAAAGGTGCCATAGCTACTAATCCTGACACTCTCAATGGTGACTTTGACACTAATGATTGTATAGGTGAGTTTACAATTTTAATTTGATAACTTAATAATAATCATGCTAAAAAGCTGTGTGCGAAAGCTACCAACCCTTGCTGTGCTCGTGGATGTCGTAAAAGACGACTAAGAGCCTTATAACGACCTGGGCCAACTCCATCTGACGCCATTAAGTCAAGAACTACATTCTCAAGGACGGTTGACGCCAGGCAAGCGGCCGGTCATAAAACTATTGCCAATAACTTTTGAAATACGTAAGAGTATGGAGTACATATTGCGTCAACCCCAAGTAATTAATTATATTCTTGTAAACAATATTAATTATATAAAGTTTGGTAAGACATAATATTTTACTTAAGACTTTATTTTGAAGACGTAAGAGAGCGAGTAGGTATGAAATAGAGTATTGGTGTAAAGATGCGAAAGGGAATGCTCCGATGGTTCGGACATGTGGAAAGAATGCCGAACGAACGTGTGGTTAAGAAGATATACAATGCGAAAGTGGAAGAATGTAGGTACCGGGTGAGACCGAGACTCACCTACCTAGACCAGATTGGTCACGTACTGAAGGAAGGTGGAGTCAAGAGTCTCCGAAACCGGCGAGCGTGTATGAAGAGAATTATGAATGTTGAGGAAGCAAGTGAAGTATGCAAGGATAGAGTTCTCTGGCACTCTGTTCTCTCTGCCTACCCTGCAAAGGATATTATGGCGTGATGATATGTATGTATGTATGTATTTTCAAACTCTTAACTACTTGCAAGGGAATCAAAACCTAAAGGGTACTTCCAGTCGACCTAGAATCTTGAAATTTGGCATGAAGCAATTTTTTATAGCACATATAAAGGAAAAATTCAGAAAACCTTAAATTTTTAGTTAGTACATCACATATAGTTTTTTTGTTTTACGGAACCCTTCGTGCGCGAGTACAACTCGCACTTGGCCGATTTTTCTTTTTTAAATAGAATTTTTATTATTAAACAGATTTTTTAAGAACATCAATGAAAGAGAAAGAAAATATGCTTCCTCTTTCAAATTGTTATCTATTTCTTTGATATGTATAGAAATAATGTGATATGTATTAACAATAAATATTTCAGATCCATTTTTCGAGCGGCTAGCGGCTACACAAGGCGATGTGACGTCATCAAACCGAGCTTTTAATGCTACCCTACCAATTCACGACAAAACATTAGCTTTAATATTGAGGTAAGCATAAATCTCTTGAAAATAAAGTGGATGCATTACAGAGGTGGTGGAAGGTTAAACATCGTCATCATCCCACTAATAACCAATAACTTGAGGTTGCCATCATATATTCCTTCTCTTATTACAGTTCTACCTGCTTATGATGGGTTAAGTATATAGTCTTACATAATCCTGCACATATTACATTATGTCATCACTTTATGGGTAATCTGCACCATACAGAAAAGTATTATGACTCCCAAAAGAAGTTATCATCATTCAGCCTTATGCCATCTACTGCTGTACGTATACCTCTTAGATCGACTAAAAACTCGGTCCTCTGCCGCCCGCATCGAACGACTTTTAGCAAATTTTCACCAGATATATTTTTATGTACTTAATCATTATTTACGAGACTAATATTCTTTATAATTAAATTTTCAGAACTGATGATCAATACTTAGAAGTTATAAAGGATGATATGACAGAAAATATAGACCTCTCAGAGCGAATTAATATCGCATCAAAACTGTTGGTAGCCTTCACTGTGGATGATCAGATATGTGAACCGTTCACCGGCTTCTCTATATCCAACTGGGACCCAGATACTGAAGAAACGTAAGTTTTATTGTAGTTAATTATCTGTCTTATAAATTATTATAACGCCCTTTCTAGTATTAACTAGAAAGAGCGTTTAAGAAAGCTAGAAGAGTGCATGTCACACTCTGTTCAAGTTCGTGAGAAGAAGAGCTAAATTGCTTAATTACATATACTCTAACTACTGATATTTAGAATTTAACATACTTGATTATTATAAAATCCGATTACGAAATGAAAAATTGATGTCGCAAGCGGGATCATCGCGGGACATCAATTTTTCATTTCGTAATCGGATTTTATAAATTAAGCATATTAAATGCTAAAATTTCAGTAAATTTAAATACTTGATTATTTATAAAAACTTGATTATGAGAGAAAAATAATTGTCACACAAGGGATTCAAACCCACACCTATTGGAAATCCGTTCCAATCGTGCTACCACTTACACCAGCGTGAGCTGTTTTATAACATTCAATTTTTGGCTCGTATTATATTTTCGTCTTTAAAGGAGACGTGTGCCATCTACCCGACAATGTTTACACATTATACATATATATGTATAATGTGTAAAAAAAGCGTGTAAAAGGAGCTTAAACGAATATTCGCTTAAGCTCTTTTTCTGGTAAATTTTCGTCATGCAAAAACGTTGTGATTAAGTCATTCGTCATACAAAAATAAATTTCAAATTGATTATTTATTTGTACTAATTGTTAAAACACCTCTACTGACCTTGACGGGACTACCAGAAATCGGGTATTAATAAATTAGGTTTAATTTTAGGAAATGAATTATGGTTCCATGCGAACCTGCTAGCACTTAGTTATCGGCAACAGTTTTGTTACAAGTTCATATTTTTATATTTTATTAATATGTATCTTGTTTCCTGTGACCTTTTCAGTGATAACAGGGTGAACAATTGGGTAGAAGAGAATCGTCTGAACCTGTCACAACAAGCACTAGCGTTCGATGTTAATGCTGAGGTGGAGCCTATACCGCAGGATGAGCCGAATAATGACTTATTCGGTAAGTTTAATGTCGCCAACCCGGCCGTGACCCGGCATTGCTGAATTCTGTGAGCAATAGCACTTACTTTCAAATAGTCGACTTGTTAGTCTGCCTCTATGTATATAGATAAACAAAATTAAAATGGCATCGTAATATCTATGTTCTACATAACGAAAAATTCGCTACTGGGGTTGGTTTGGAGCAGAAAGAGTCCGAGACCCAAATTCGTGTACTCATTGCATTCTCTCTAATCTTGTGTGTTACCAGTTATCGTTAAGAGGTCTGCTTGCTTGTCTGCAGTTGCAACACATGATCCCTATCTGCAGAGTGCTTTTGGTATATCTAAGCATTGATGATGATGAATCTGTCCGTGTGGTGATGGAGTAAGAATACAATTCACCACCCCCTATCTTGTCCGTGGGTGATCGTAAGAGACGACTAAGGGATATGAAATGCATATAACATCTATACAGGAGTAGGAAAACTCGAAACTATACCCTATACCAACACGCCTGACCAGCATGATATAGTAGGTTAATATTACCCCGTTTGGAGGAAACTCTAGCCTAATAGTGGGACGTGAATATGAGCTGAGGTGAAACAATGATCTATGTGCTATGTGTGTAGTTTGGACTCCCATGCAGGACAATTCTTTGTGCAATCCACAAGTAACCAGTCTCAGTGTAACTTGATTCCGTAAATAATTAGCGCTAGTTATCTATTTTACAAACAAAATAAAAAGGCTAGAATAAAAAAATATTAATGTGCGTTGACAGAAGACGAGCCGCTGGGTGGTGTGGAGAGTGAGGAAGAGGCAGACGTGGCGGTAGCAGCGCTGGTGGCACGAGTAGGGGGCGCGGGTGGTGCAGCGCGTCTCACCGACATGCGCCCCGCCGCGCCTTCGGATGCACGACTTGAGTACTCTTATAGTGGCGCCGTGCTGCACGCTTGGGCTGGACCATCGCATTGGAAACTGAAGAACAACAAAGGTTAGCACTCTTAGAAGTAGTACCGGCGCTTTGATTGTAATGGAAAAGTGTGATGTGGCTGATTTATGTAGTATTTAATATTACACTGTTGAACTGTGACAGTCATGGTTTATTGACCGACAATTACTATATATGAAGTGATTTATATGTCAATATATTTTCTCCCGCTGGGTATATTAGGCATTTGTCTGTGTCCTCGAGCACTATAAGGGACCCCTAGTTGCTGCTAGATCGCCAATGATAATGGATATTTACTATTAAAAAAACAATCTATTTGGTGATAAGTGAAAGCTGAGATCAAAATTACCTGTAACTAACTGTGGAGCATGAAGAGTGAGTAAAGATATGCTAGAATTGTGACTTGTGGAAATTTGTATCGCCTGCCTATCTTTCAATATTTATATTTTAAAAACCTATAGAAAATAATAATGTTAAAACATTTAGTATGTATGTAGCTAATCACAGGTCTCTAATATGCTACATATTAAGCTAATAAAGATTGACATTATAATTAATAGAAATTTATTACTAACTATTATAATTGAAAAAGATTTCCTGGCTTGTTAATTGTTTCACTATTGCATAGCTTCTGTTAACTTTGTTAATGTTGTGGATTTTATGTTAAGAGTATTAGTAGGCACTAAATTTAAATTTAGTGGATTTGACTAGAATATTAAAGTTAATTTGTGAAAGAGGCTTTCTGTGGGAATCAAAGAATCCGGTTAAGGTTATTACCAAGCAAATAAGTAGCAGTACTCACACTTAAACATCAACTGCTATGCCATGCCTCTCTTGGATTCTCATGCAGGATAATTCTTTATGCGACCCACAAGTGATTTTTCTGAGTCTGGATATTATTGGTGTTCGTATTTTCCCTATTGCGGCTATTAGAAAGAAAATGCAGAAAAGAGCATGAAAGTAAAACTAATGCGGTCGAAATGCGATCTCTACGGCAAATCTGTGGAGTTAGGCTGACCGAGCGCATTCACAACGACGATGTAAGAGAGCGAGTAGGTATGAAAGAGAATATTGGTGTAAAGATGCGAAAGGGAATGCTCCGATGATTCGGACATGTGGAAAGAATGCCGAACGAACGTCTGGTTAAGAAGATATACAATGCGAAAGTAGAAGGATGTAGGTACCGGGGGAGACCGAGACTTACCTACCTAGACCAGATTGGTCACATACTGAAGGAAGGTGGAGTCTCCGAAACTGACGAAGCGTGTATGAAGAGAATTATGAATTTTGAGGAAGTGAGTGAGGTATGCAAGGATATAGTTCTCTGGCACTCTGTTCTCTCTCTGCCTACCCTGCAAGGGATATGGCGTGATGATATGTATGTAGAAAAAAAAAACGAAATAGATCTATGTACGGATGGATGTTTCCAATATTATCCTTTCAATTTATAACATATATTTATATTAATATTTGTATATGTCGTAGCATCCAGGATGTCGGAGCGGACACAGGCAACTGGTGGTCGCTTTACAATGGAAGGCAAGAAGCCCACCCGTACTAAACGCCAGCTAGATTTCCTCGGCGCTGGCCTAACGTTTGACTGCCGAACTGACCCTGTTGGTGAATATGAACCTGCTCAACCAGCTAAGATAATGATCAGCAGGAAGACTTTAGCTACTGGCCATACGTGGAATGAAGCAAATTTTAAGACGCCTATTGACAGGTTTGTTAAACATCTCTTTGCAGGGTGCCGATTTTATTACTAGAATAACTTAAACTAGGTGTAGGAATGACGTCATACAAAACATTAAAGTTAGTTGCAGACTCCTAGCTTTGCCCAATCGCGAGATAAAGTGATTTGTTTCTTATCAAAACAGTAGGTTTATCAGCGTACATTGACCTGTAGGTGCATTTCGACCCAGCTGTGCGGCGGTGAGCAAAGCGAGAGCGAAACTATTTGCATACTAGTTCAATGTCACACGCATGATATGCCTACATCGAACTTTTATAGTACAAGTGTATTGACCGCTTATCAGTATGGCAATTTAATCAAAAGTTAGGTACTATTTTTTTACTGATTTGGATAGTGTAGCATGGTTTGATACACCCCCTTCAAGGATTCTACTAATTAAATCGGCAATCTGTATACTAGCTGTGCCTATAACTTCATTTCTAGAGATTACATATTTCATGCCCTCCCGCTGAGTTTCTTGTCGGTTCTTCTCAGTAGCGGTCTCATTCCGATCCGGTGGTAGTTTATTAGATTAACTTTAAATGTAAAAAAAAATGACAATATGTAAGTGCCCTCGCAGGGTTTATGCATAATAAATTAATTTGTATTTCATGTATTTTGTTTCTTTTATTGCTAATGGTGGCAAACGAGCAAGTAGCCGCGCATGGACCTTTGTAATACCAAGGGAATAGCTAGGCCGCTGCCTACCAATATAAACTCCAGTTGGGCTTTCGGCCCTCTCGCTCACTGAACGAAGCGCAAAAGCATATTGCCATTACTCAGACTTCGATCTTCTGCGAGAGTGTGGTACTACCCCGGACGAACTGGCCCTCGGCTGTAGACAGAAAACTGTCAACAAGGTGGTACCCTAGCACTAATAAAATAATGTAAGTACTTCATTTACCACCCGTAGCCGGTAGATGGACATACAGGAGAGAGTGAGACAAGTAATAATATTTGTCTCACTCCCTTTTTTTTTTGAGTTGGACTATGGACGTGATCGCGCCCCGCTAAATCGGTCCGGGGTGACGGAAGAGGCGGCGCGCAACCCTATAGACCCACCATGCAAACACCTCTCTTCGTCGTACGAGCGGGCCACCGGTACCCGATCTTTGTCATCGGTGGCCCCTTGTCTCACTCCCCGAGAATTTACCTATAGGCATTAGGGAGTGTTAATTCTTTTTATTTGAACGATACAAACAAATCTTATTGCCCATTTGCTCTATTCAAATACAACCAAAAAATACAATTATTTGTTTGAGTTTCTAACGGATTATCGAAACCCTAGTTATATTCTTAGTAAATATGTAAGTTACACGGAAATAATAGTATTTCATTCCTATTTGTTTTTTCTCATACAAAAACGTTAAAAAAGAATTAAATCACTTTAATAAAATGATGCTTTATACGATCCATAATGTAACAATAGTGTCAGTGATCAAGACATGTAAAACAGTAGTAGTATTTACATGATAAAACACAACACTTCATAATTTTCTTCGTAATAAAACAAAAATATAGCAAAATTATAACGGTGTGCAGTTGCAGTGTTCATACAGGAACACCGGCAGCAGACTAATAGGTTACGCCCACTACTGATGTTGACTTGATGACGTCAGGACCCAGTTGAGAGCCACAGTAGCTTAGGCCGTCTCCTCTCTGTACTTGCTCCGTGGTACAACTCAATAACCAGTCGTACACAATCTGTCTATCACCATGTGGGCAGGCCCATACTAAGTCTTTGTCTTCAGTAGCTCTTTCTGCTTTGTGGCATCCCAAAACAAGATCCATAAATGACACCAAGGTGTGAGAGCTTGAAGATCAACTTCTAGCTCTCACGGGAAACACTTTTAATTATCTTGTGACTGGCAATTCCACGTTCTGCAGCAAATAACAATGTACTAATACATATGTGTATTTAATATTCATAAAAAAAAAATGTAATGTAATAATTGCAGAGGTCTAGACGAGTCCCACTTCCGCAAACTATTTCTCCGTCGTAATGTGATGATGCTGCGAAAACGTGACTTGGAGCTGAGCAAGCAACCAAAACCGGAGCCAGTCACCGTCGAAGAAGTCAGAGAATATGATTATAACAACGAGAACGACGCCTCCTACTGCCCAAACAATATACCGGTGAGTGAATCGAATCTATAAAAATAAAACGATGATTGAACGATCGGACGACGCAACGTAGGATGACCCCCCCTACTAGGTGGACTGACGACATTATGAAGATCGCAGGAAACCGTTAGATGCAGGTGGCACAGGACTGTTTTGGATGGCATTCTCGTGGGGAGGCCTGTGTCCAACAGTGGATGTTTACGGGCTCGTGGATGGATGGATGGAATTGGATATTTATAGTGACGTCTACGACATAAGGATTTATACATTAATGCGAGTTCTTGTTTAAAATAAAAAACAAAACTGGAAAGAAGCAGACATAGGACTTATATGATTCTTCTTCTTCAGTTCTCCTCGATATTGTAGTTTAAAAAATTATCATCAAGTTAATTTTAATTGTCAGGATGGTGACGAATGGGGGAATGAAGATGGTACTGCAGCCTGCGAACTGCACGAACAGGTGAAGGCAGCTGAGCCGGAAGAAATCGGCGACATGTTGGAACCGCCCACTAAGGTAATTTTTCGTTTTATGCTATCATACTTAACATAACTAAGTAAAATATAAGTCCCTTTTGGATTTTTTGTACTCATCATTTTCCTCTTTTCAATAGATGTATTAGTGATAATTATTTTCCGAACTTTATTATTCCTAAAACTTTACGATTCCGAACTTTATTATTCCTTAACTTTATTTCCCTTCCGAATTCTATTATTTGGTTTAGGAATGTACCTCTACTGCGTCACCTTTTTTTACAATTTTTGACCACTCCGTCTTTCAATGACCACCCGTAATATACGTCAAGATCGTCATAGGACATAGACGGATCGGATGGTGTGACCATACCATAACTTGTCCCCAAAAGAATAGAAAGAGATCTGATTGAGAGATTTGAAAGGCTAACCCTGGGCGGGACATCCGAGTATAGTTAATTAATAATTTAATTAAGCGTAGTAGTTAGAAGTGAGGCCGAACTATAACTTTTAAAGAAGAGGTACAACTACAAACATACTTATAAAATTGTTAATAAATATCTCAAATTGAACAACTAAAGAAATAATATTTGTATTGCAGGGATTTTACAAATATGATTATAATTAGCGAACTCAAATTACTCTCAGAGTTACAACAACAATTTGCGGATCATATTATCCTGCATGGGAATCGAACCCATGACACTGGCGCTGAAATTTATTATTTTAAAATTATCGGCTTCTCGATATCCATTGTAAGACGTTTACAGCACACATTTACATAAGGGACGTCCCGCTTGGCAAGCTGATTGACGATTGTAATTATTGTTATTGAAGGTTTCCCAAAAGGGTGCTGTCGTCTATTCTCCTGATGATGTCTCAGACGATTTTTACCAGTCACATTGAAAACTGCTGTCTCATATTTTTATCACACGAGAAAAATATTATTTAAGATTAAAATATACATCAATTTTTTTAGGTCGCGAAAATCTTCATACCATATGCAATGCGAGCGAAAAAAGTTGATATGAAACAACTTAAACACTGCACTTGGAAAATGCTAACAGAGAAAACACCCGAAGGCGAATCGGAGTACGTGTCGCCCACTGTATTCTCCACGATTTACGCAAGATTACCCAACAAATTGTCAACGACTAGCCGCGAATCACTCAGTATACCATTAGCATTACTTTCTGTGCTACATTTAGCGAACGAGAAGGGATTAATATTAGAAAAACGGGATGACCTGAAAGATATTAACATAAAAGGACTTATAAAAGTATAGGGAAATTTTATATTTGTTGTATATATTTGTAAATTTTTGTGTATAGATGACTTACAAACAGTAGTAATGTTGGCCGGGTCAATGTACATCGTATATATACTATATTAGGGTGAGCCAAAACAAAAACTTATTTTTTTGATGAAACAGTTCTGATGGAATTTGAACTCTTGATAATATCAAAATATTAAATTATCTTTGTGATTGATTACCCATTTATATAAAACGGTGTATCTAAATAATAATTTAATTACCCATTTAAATAAAACGGGAGTTTTTTATTTGTAATTAGCGTGTTGTATAATTTGAACCATTTAAAGTTTATTCAAAGTAAAAAGTTAAGCTTAAATTAAAATTGAACTTTGAGTCCGCTTAGCGGAAAATTGTATCAAATCTTTTTTGGAGATTGTTCAATTTACTACAAAATCGAATTTTTACGACACACTAACAAAAATAGAAATAAAAAGAAACGTGTTTATTATTTAAATGGTAAATCAAAAATCACGAAAAAGGAACTCTTAATATTAATATCGAGAGCTCAAATTTTATCAGATTACCTCCATTTAAGAGAAAAAAGAATTTTGACTCATCCTAGTACCTACTATACACAATGTATCCATACTGTTTGTGTCTTTGAACACTCATTAATTAAATATTGATTATATAGCGTTACCAGCAAAAATGAGTTAAAATATTGAATCCACATAACTTAATTGCATGCGAGAAATTTCACAGATGTATTGAGTGCTACCTAAAAACGAGGGACAAGGTGATTATAAAGAAATTATGCCGCAGCAAATCAAGTGACACTAATTTTAATTGATATTCTGCTAGCCCGGAAGAATTAATGGGCCTACGACGAAACGAGAAATTTATAATGTCACATTATATTTATAATTGCCTCGGTTTTCACAAGAATGCAGTTTTTTCAAATTTTAAAAACTGCTTTGTAGTTACTATAATAAGCTTACTTTAGTCATGTTATAAGACTGCAATAAGAGATGCTGGTAGACGGCTTATATTTTTCATGAGTAGATAAATACTCATATGGAGCAAATAACATCACTGAAAAAGAGGATATGCTTGACATAAAACCCTTTAGTAACACATCTGGTCATAGTATGAGAGAATACGGGGATAGACAAAAAAAAAGGTCAGGATCAATCCAAGGCCAAGAGATGTGTTCTGGTGGCCCACTCAATAGGCGAAGAAATAAATGGTGATCTATATGGTCTGCGCCGCACCGATTACAATATCAGTTCTGAACTCAACAGCAAATTAATATCGTTCATTGTGCCATAGTCTCACTGCAAGTATTTGTCGATGTTCATATTATCATATTTTATATTTTTTTTACGACGTAGTAGTTATGTGTACTAGTAATATTTAGGCATGTTTTGTAATATTTGATTTATTTTCTATTTTTATGAATATAGATTAAAATATTCAACCCAGCTCTTTTCTATTTAATTTGCCCTTGCTATTTAATTTTCGATGTGATAATCCTTATTGGTAGCAGAAACATTGGCGGTTTCTAATCTTACACAAACCGGGACAGAGGTTCTGCTTTGTATATTATTCCATTTCATTAAATAATTTATTAATTTTTAGTAGCAAGAAAATAAATTGTACAAAAGTCACGAGTTTATTTTAAAACTGTAGATTTTATTGCACCTCAAGATTATGATCTAACATTACGTTGGTTTAAAAAGGTTTTTAAACGTAGACATCCGCACAACAATGCCATTCACAACGGTCTCGTGTCGTATGCATCTATCGGCTCACGTGGCAGGCTACATGAGGACTATAGAATGGGGGCACTCCATGTCCATGATTGGAGGTGGTGACTTTTCAGCATACATTTTATTTTAGAGGCATTATGCCATACTAGACAGCTGGCGGTTGTTAACTTAATCCAAATCTTGTACATATTCTTTCAATACATACATATCATCACGCCATATCCCTTGCAGGGTAGGCAGAGAGAACAGAGTGCCAGAGAACCGCTCCGTTCACTCTATTTCCCGCATTCACTCTTCGCTCTATATCAGTGGTGTACCTTTCATCTCGGCTAAAACCACATCCAAGATATACAAATTCATTCACTTGCTCTAGTACATCATTACCTATTGTTACTCTTACATCTGTTCTGGCTTCATTTCTTTCAAAGACCATTATTTTGGTTTTGCTCACATTCATGGGTAGACCCCTTTTCTTACAATCTTCTGTCATTGTGTCGACTAGGGTCTGCAGGTCAGTCGCTGACTGCGCCAGCAGGACTGCATCATCTGCATAGAGCAGAGCACTGACCACTGAGTCGCCCATCTGGACTCCCACATTCATATCGTTCAACCTTTGGAGACATTTATCCAGATATATGATAAACAGCCTGGCTGATAGAACGCACCCCTGTTTAATGCCGATATTGATGTCAAACCAAGGTGACATTCCATCATCCAGCCGCACACAAGCTCTACAGCCCATGTAACTGGACTGCACAGCTTGCAGCAGTTTACCGTTTTTTCGTTCAATAACTAATAGAATAATATTTTTATAACTTGTACAATAATATTTTACTTTTTCATATTGAATGGCTTGTTCACAAAATAATATAAAGCTAAAATTAATTGGATACTGGCAACCAAATTGATTTCCCTAGGAATCATCATCATTATTATCATTCTGCAACTTTTATCCCAATTACTCAGGGTCGATACAATATGTACTCTTCTTTCATAGTACATATTGTGTACATATTAAGTTATTGGCAATAGTTTTATGACTGGCCGCCTGCCAGACGTCAACCTTCCTTGGGAATGTAATTGTTGACCAAACGGCATCAGATGGAGTTGGCCCAGGCCGATATAAGGCTCTTAGTCGTCTTTTACGACATCCACGAGCAAAGTAATGGTTGGTAGTATTCATAGCCGCTTCCACACAACATATTGATGATGATGCATGGTTTCCCTAGGAATATTAGCAGAGAACGGATGCACTTACTAAAACTCTTGAATTATTTCTTGCTTATGGGTGTTAAAAACTAAGAAATGATACAAGATAGGCATTTTATACAGCTTTATTAGAAAACGAAACGTCCTTCCATAGGTTTTCTGTTTTACCTATAAGGTAAATTAACTTCTGACTAATAAAACAAAAAGGAGCAGCCGACAGTCATCACTAGGCTCCTGTGGAAACGATGATCTAACATCATGGAGGGAATGTGTAGTTACAATTAATATTTGTCAACACCTCATTGGGTCGCCCTCGTACATCATCAAATCCTTATTATCTTACTGCACAATACGAGAGTGAACAATATAGCAGTAACAGTCGCCACTAAAATTAAAAATATCTTAAGTAGTAGTATCGTGAGTATTTATAATAACACAATAATAAACTTCGTTACAAATAATTTTCAATCAAAGTTCTAAAATACTTAAGTTATAAATGTAACGTGGTTAAAGGGACACAGTTTCGAATATAACAGACAATTACAATAACGAGAAAAACAATAAATCTGTGAATAAAAAAAAAACAAAAATGACTTTATAATACACTTGGTAATCATAAGGCTATTCATTAATTACGCAAGGCCAATTTAGACTTATTTTAATTTAATCAATCCCTATCTTCATGTGAGAAAACATAAGATTTCTCGGACCTTGCCAGTTCTTAAGTGAAAAATCACTCATAATTGTTATTTGTCATTAAAGAAGTAACGATTTACTGGTACTAATTATGTAACGAAAATCATCACAAATATTTTCGATATAATTATAACATTTTGTTTTAATAATAATCTATGGATATTCCGAGCTAAAAATTATCATGTTTGAATTAATCATCTTTTCGTCCCCCCAGAGATAAGGTTATGTAGAATACTGTCTCTCTAAGACACTTACGTAATTAATGAATGACCACTAAATGTAGCATTTAGCTTTTGGGACACAATATTAGCACAGACCATAACTATGCAATTTATATACATATATAAAGTTAAAGAAATTGTGGTAGAATTAATATTATAATTCCAAGTCCACAAACGTACCAAGTATATTTTACGTATAATATTGGTACATCTCATAGGTAACAGTGTTCACAATAACCGTATTTACGACGTCTTAAATTTAAGAATGAGCAAGCTATGTTTCTATTTCAATCGATTTTGTCACATTTTGTTCTGATTTTTCTGTAGCCTCTGTTAATTTTTCTGCAATCTTATCCTCTGTTTCTATAACTTCTACCTCTTTTTCTGCAGTATTTATCACCTTTTCAGTAGTCTGTGTTAGGGTTTCTGCAAGCTTATCTGTAGTTTCCTTAAGATCTATTTCTTTTTCTGTAACATTTATCGTCTCAATAGATTCGCCGTTAATTTGTTCTGCATCGTCTTTCTTTACTGCATCCTGTAACAAATTTTCTGCACAGGCTATGCTTTTACCTGCGGACTCTTCTAAGATTTCTTTTTCATTTATTTTTGCAGGATTTTCAGTAATTTCTAATTCCTTATTTTCTGTTGTATCTGATATATTTTTAACAGAATCTGTAGCTGTTTCTACTGTTTCCATTACATTTTCTGATGTTTTTGTTTCTAATGTCACACTGGTTACAATTTCTGTAGTTGCCACTTCATCCTCTGTTTCCGCCACTTTATCTGCCAACTTCATTGTTGGCAGTTCATTAACTGTTTCTGTGGCTAACGTGGATGGCGAGACTTCTCCACTAATATAACCTATATCAGCAGTAATAGAATCTTTAGACTCATCACGCTCAGGCGTCTCCACGGTTTCAAGATTATGAGACAATACATATTTATCTGGACTACATGGAGATTGATCTTTTTCTACGTCCGATGATAATTCGTCAGTTTCACCCTCAAAAGACTTCTTTTCTATTACTGTGTGATTGCTATCCATACTTTCGTCTAATTCAGCCTGTGATGTATTGAGATCAGTTTGTTCACTTGCTATTAACTCTTTTTCTACAGTTTCATCTACATTATTACTTGTGATTGTAGTGATAAAATCTATGCCTTCAACTAATAGTTTAACAAGAAAAGGTTCTTTTGTGCTATCTAAGAATTCTATTTGGAATGTTGTATCTTCCACTGTGAGGTCGTCGAGTTTGTTTTTTCCAATATCATTTAAATTATTATCACCAAACGTTCGGCATAAACGGCAACATTTTGCTAATGGCTCTATGATAGCGATCTCTTCAGGTAATTGTCTAAACTCTTCGCATTTTGCCTTGTTACCGTAATCAATGAACTGTACATGATAGCCTACATCACAAAACTCTAATATTTTTGACCTGTACCACTGCTCATCTTCGGACCAGAATGCTGCACATATTGAGCCAACTTTTAATTCAGGAGCTGCTTCAAAAACGGCAGCGTCATTCATTTTTCCCGTTACTTTATCAAGATCTGAAGTTGTGTCCTCTAAGTGGACATAGAACTCTTCAAGGCTATTAACAAAACAAATTTTGCCATTGCTAAATATATCTTGTCCAACAGGGGTTGGTCTCTCATTTGGTAGCTCTTCACACAACCCAACAAGCTCTTCAGTTACAGATTTTCCCTCAAGGTATAATTCTACAATAGATACATCTCCAGACGCGATGAACTGAACATTAAAAATAGTGGCACCCTCGGCAGCCAGTTCATTAAACTTAATCTCAGACTTACGTGACCAGGACTTGATATCGCGGGGTTTCTGTAAGGCACATTTCCTCGACAAAGCAGGTTTTGCTTTTAATTCATCTGGAAGACTACGTAATTCATTTGCTATTGATGCGTTACCATAATCCATGAAGAGGACTTCAGTTCCTTCCGATCCATCTACAATAACTTGAGCTCTATACCAAGCGCCATCCTCGGGGTATTTTGCTGCACAAATTACACCTTCTTCCTTTTCTTTTAACTCTGGGAAATTTTCAGCATCTACCATTGCAGCTTCCATTGTCTGTAATTCTGGGGCAGCAGTTTCTAATTGAATCCAGAATTCTGATGGTGAATTTACGTGGCTGGCAAAACATGATGGAAGATCTCCACAGTCAGTATCGTCGGACCTACTCGCATGACCCTCTGATACCAATTTATCTGTCAGATTTTGGCCACTGACATATATATCAACATATGTAGTAACATCTTTCAGAACAATCAAGGCATCTACTGGTGACGATAAATCACCGACCAATTGTGTGAAATAATCCGAAGCCGGTTCAGACCATTGTCCAGTACCAGTGGGTACAGCATTTACGCTAGATTTAATTGCATAACGTTCCACTTCCTTCAAATTTTCTGGCAACTCCTTTATCAGACCAGGTTGGTTATCAAGCACATCTGTATTACCATAATCAATGAAACGCACTGTCGTAATATCGGAATCTGAATCGAGAATTTCAGCACGATACCATTGATCATCTGCTAAATATTTCGCAATACATAACGTTCCCAACTCGCGATTTTCAAGGTCAGGGTAATTGGGGGCATTTGCTTGTAGTTCAGCTTGTATCTCTTCAATACTGTCAACTTTGTCGACCATCTGTAGCCAGAAGTGTCCAGGCGTATCAATGTGACTGATGTAAACTTGCGTACAGCCTTCGGGCAATGAAATAGCTTCAACGGTGGGAGTTTCAGCTATTTCTTCCTCATTTGATGTTACTCGCGGCGTTGCCAATTTTTCGTTAACTAGATTCATAGATAAGTCCACACCGTCCAAATGTAAGCTCGCAAGCCATCTATCTGCACCAAATGCCAGAGTTACTTGGACTTCCTTTTCATCTGTCCATTCTTTCAATTTATCAAGTGCATCATATTGCAATGCGATAAGTCCCAAGCTGGCAACCAAGGCTAAAGCGCAAGGCTCGAAGAACTTTGGATCTAGTTTTTTAAGTGAATCCTTAGCAACAGTTTCTGTGTTACCATAATCGGGGAATTGCACTTTAACTTTGGTATCTTCGACGTTGAGGATTGTAGCTCGGTACCAATTTCCGTCAGTAGACTTCGCTGCACATATGCCATCCACCTCAAAGCTTTGCAAATTTTCCGGAGTACCTGTTGAGAAAACCCTTTCGTTTAGACGATAAATTTTTAGTTGGCAAGACGTATATAGGTAACTTTTTAGTCAATCTGCATCCAACACTTATGTTTGTTATCACCAACAAGCACTAAGTTTTAGGTAACATCTAACGCCTAATTACATGAAATAATGACTCTTAAAGTTGCTACTGTTCTTTTTTATTAGACACATATACTTCTTATTGTGAGGCGGGTGCTTCGCCCGCAATGGAAGAAATTTGATATAGTATGCCATGCTAGCCAGACGAGTTGACTTAAAACTTTATACTTTTTCTTGTAGTGATAAAATCTGGTCAAGTCATCTATATGTATCATACCATACTCATGGGAAACGATAAGTTGGTTACATAGAATTCTTATTGCATCTTCTAATTCAAATATAAATTCTATTAGCCTTCATTCTCTATGTAGTGACAAGTTAAGAACAGAATTTCACCACCCAATACTTACTTCAGGACACATACACTTACCACGGGAATCGTAAAAACTAGTTAGGGGGCGTTCAAGTATTACGTAACGCAATTTTTGATACTCCCTCCCCCCCATGTAACGCGCTGTAAAGTTTCTCTGAACCCCCCTTCCCCCTCCCTGAAAGTTACGTAACACCCAAGTGATCGTTTTTAAACGTATCGGCGGCAATAGTATAGATGCCGGCAAATAACTTGACAAATGTCAAAACCTGCGCAGTGATCGATTTTCAGGTCCTCTAAGCGGGGAGTGGGGCGCGCGACGGGTATAGTAGTCGTATCGATTGCGTTATTGGTTGATCAGTCGACCTCTACCTCACTTTATGAATGACCCATGTCTGCACATGCGCGAAACTTTCCCCACCACTTTGATTTGTGTTCAAGTTGTTTGCCGGCATCTACACATAAAAAGAGCTTCCAAACTCGCAATATGTGTGTGTATATTGTTTATTCATCATCTAAAAAATAAAATTTGCTTGGCAACTTGGGAAATTTTAATTCCCTAGTTTTTTATTTGATAAAATAACAATGTTACGTAACGCGTTGTTTGAACCTTCCTCCCAGCGTATTTGTCGCATTGTAACATTTTACAAGACCCCCCCCTCCCCCAAATTGCGTTTCGTAATACTTGAACGCCCCCTTATCGGATCGCCAAAAAGTTGAGTAACCACCACTTTTCTGGCAAACATGATAACACTAAGATTTCTAATGTATAGAATAAAACTGTTTTTACAGATTTCATAGTGTTCGTATTTTATTTCCAATTTACCGAAGGTTCGAACATTTTTAAGCATTTATAGTGACCATGAACACTCAAAAAAACGGGAGGACCATGAACATCAATTGCATTCGCCAACCCGCCAGCCAAGCGCTATAAATATGTCATTATAACTTGTATAGCCTCCCTCTATACATATATAAGTGGGCCCGAACAAGCTGTTACACGGATTAGTCAAAATAATAGGTATATATTAGTTACTGACCTTCCTCATAATACTTGTAGAGATCATCAAGCAACTGAGCGATCCTGTCACCGTCGCTGGACTTTTGCAAGTAGAATTCATTGAGATTTTCTATGTGCGATATATAAGCCATGCCAAAGTTGTAATTGAACACGGCGCGCATACACAATTGGACCACCTCATCGTAGGCGCCCTCGTCCGGCTCGAATATTGGTATCTTCTGCCCTGTCACGGTATCGTACAATGTGGACACCAAACTAAAACATAGAAGACGATTAAAGGTATGTAATACGAAACCAACTACTAGCTTTCTGACTATGGCGATTAATAGACTGTTTGTCAGTAGTGGTCTCACGCAAAATTCAACAGCTGAGTTGTTGGTATTTTAGGTTTTATAATAAGTTATTAAATACATATAAATTAAACAAGTTTCTTCTGCCGCATCAGTATACACAAACTTTCTCCTGTGATCAATCGCAAATAGTATGAGAACAGAAATAAAAGAGTATTTGAATCTAATAAATTAATTACACATTTACAATCATTTAATTTCAATCGTCATTATCTTAGATCATATACGTCCCACTGATAGGCTCGACGTTCTTCCAAACCAGGAAGAAAATTCACTTACAATACCCAGCTCTGACCAGTGGTCAGACGGGTGGTTATTTCTAGCCTGACTATTCTTGCATATATGTTATATACATATCATATATCCAGAGTAGTCTTGTACGACACCCACACATAAGAAAGGGAATGGTGTATATTATTTCTATTCCGTCACCACATGGAAAGAGAATTAAAATATAGAGTGTAAACATATAATTATTTGTTAAAAGTTGCTAGAGTAATGGAAACTATGTTTTATACAAAATTGTGGGGTAAATAGCCTATTTATTTACATAAACAAAATTGGCAAGTCTAGTAAGGAATATTATTTTTCACTCATGTGCGGGCATACTGAACCAATCCTAATAAATTTGATTAGAAGGATTTACCAATACTATACAAATATTGCAAGTACACTAATAATAGAAAAAAAATGTATATTTACCTGATACCTTCCACATTGTTGATATAAATAATGACATTGTTGCCAGTAAGTTTTTGCTTTAACTCGTCTATGGTCATCAATTTGTTAGATTCAGCTGTGTAGTTGTTCAGGCAACACTCTAAAGATTGATAGTAGTAAACACTCAACTCTATTGGTAGAATCATAAGCTGAAAGAAATGTTTTTAGTGATAATAAATTAATATAAATGTGGCTATCCTATAAAAAAGTCATCTAATCCAATTACCCAATTCTACAACTACTCTAGCACCAACCCTGTCCCCATACTTTGTGTGTGTGTGTGTGCGTGTGTAGGTGTAACTTTAAATAAAAAAAATCGTATTAAGATAATAAATGCTTGCAGTGCAGAAGACGACATACAATTAATGGACAGACAAATTTCTTCCAAATTGAGAATAATCATATGTGGCTCGCACAGACCTGCGCGGGGATCGAACCCGCGACAGTCGCAACTTACAACTATTGTACTGTGCAGTCAATATTATTAAAGGACCGAGTTAGTTAAGCATTGTATAAATCAAATCTGTTTATTTAAAATTGTACTCAAGATTAATATCTGTCCAAGCCAAGTGAAATTATGGACTGCACAACACTCTTCTTTAAATCCCTTTATTTTTACGAAACAGGTGAAAGGGAAGGGCGGTGACCATTGTATTCTTACTGTTCACTGATTGTTAACCTACTTTAAGCAAAAGTAATACTTACATTTTCTATAGATGTAACAATACTGTTGCCATAGTCCGGCAATATAGCTTTAATTTTAGTTGAATCAGAAACATCGTTCAATATGGCGCGGTATATTTTATCTTCGTGCTTCAATGTGCAATGGACACCCTCCATGAGACTGTCAGCACTTAGTGGAGTCAACTATGGGCAGAATTAGATTAAATCAATGATTTTTATTATTAAAGCATCTATATAAATTATACTAAAAGTGTCTAAATTTGTGAATACACAACAATATTTATATCCATATAGAATAATAATCATCATCATCATCATCACAGCCCATATATGTCCCACTGTTGGGCTCGGGCCTCCTCTGTCTGGGAGGGAAGTTAACTTACTATACCACGCTGGTCAGACGTGTTGGTATAGGGTTTTGTTTCAAGTTTTCCTTCTCTCGCATAGATGTTATATGCGTTTTATATCCCTTAGTCGTCTCTTACGATCACCCAAGGGTAAGATATGGGGTGGTGAATAGTATTCTTACTCCGTCACCACACGGAAATTCCTTCTCTTACAATTATACGAGGTCAACGCTCTTCTAGCATCGTAAATATTGCAAAGGTTTTAGTAATCGTTTTATGGCCGGTCGCATACCCGACGTCAACTCTCCTTCGCTAAGTCGATGTACTCAAACTTCAAAAGCTTGTGACTTCTTTAATTGTATATGTTTATAATTATTGTTTTTCTTTATCATAAAATTAAATAAGTTTTAAAAATTAGTAATAAATTAATATTTTGTGGTTGTGAAATAAAAATCAGAATCGAATAAAGTAGCAACTTCTACGTCCATCCATCCATCCATCAGCCCGTAAACGTCCACTGTTGGACAAGGCCTCCCCACGAGAATGCCATCTATAACGGTCCTGTGCCACCTGCATCCAGTGGTTTCCTGCGACCTTGATGAGGTCATCAGTCCACCGAGTGGGGGGTCGTCCTACGCTGCGTCGTCCGATTCGTGGTCGCCACTCGAGAACCTTTTTTCCCCAACGGTTGTCGGTTCATCGAGCGATGTGGCCTGCCCATTGCCACTTCAACGTGCTAATTCTTCGGGCTATGTCGGTTACACCCGTTCTTCTACGGATTTCCGTATTTCGGATTTTATCACGTAGAGAAATACCGAGCATAGCCCTCTCTATAGCACGCTGAGCGACTTTGAGCCTTTTTATGAGGCCGACATTTAGAGACCACGTTTCAGTGCCGTAAGTCATCGCTGGTAACACACACTGGTTATAAACCTTTGTTTTCAGACACTGCGGAATATTAGACGAGAAGATCCTCCTAAGTTTCCCGAACGCTGCCCAGCCGAGTTGGATTCGTCGGCTGACCTCTTTCTCGAAATTGGATCTACCTAATTGGACTGTTTGTCCTAGGTAAACATAGTGATCGACAACTTCGAGAATCGCATTCCCAACCAGGACCGGTACAGAAATGACATGGGCATTAGACATGATTTTCGTCTTGTCCATGTTCATTTTCAGCCCTACTAGTTGGGACACCTTGCTGAGGTCATTGAGCATGGTGCCAAGGTCCTCCAGGGATTCTGCCATGACTACGATATCATCTGCGAATCGAAGGTGAGTGATGTATTCGCCATTGATGTTGATGCCGAGTCCGGTCCAGTCTAAGAGCTTGAAGACATCTTCCAGCGCAGTGGTGAACAGTTTCGGAGAGATAACGTCTCCCTGTCTCACGCCTTTCTGCAGCTGGATCGGTTTCGTACTCTTAGCCTGGATGCGGACTGACATAGTAGCGTCTTTATACAAACACTTCAGCACTTCGATATATCGATAGTCAATTTGGCACCTCTGAAGGGACTGCAGCACTGCCCAAGTTTCGACAGAATCAAAGGCTTTCTCATAGTCCACAAACGCTAGACACAGAGGCCGATTATACTCCTCGGTCTTCTGTATAATCTGGCGTAGCGTGTGGATGTGGTCTATGGTACTATAACCTTTTCGGAAACCGGCTTGTTCGGGCGGCTGGAAGTCGTCTAGCTTGCGCTCGAGTCGGTTCGTAATGACTCTTGAAAACAATTTGTACACGTGGCTCAGGAGTGAGATGGGTCTGTAATTCTTTAAGAGCGTTTTATCGCCCTTCTTGAAAAACAGCACCACCACACTCCTGGTCCACGACTCTGGAACGTCGCCCCCGAGAATGACAGAATTAAATAGCTTCTGTAGGGCTTTTAAAACTGGCTTGCCGCCTGCCCTCAGGAGCTCTGTGGTAATTCCGTCATCTCCCGGTGCCTTTCCGTTCTTTAATTGTTTTAGAGCCATTCTGATCTCGTATAAGCTGACGTCCGGGATTTCTTCGGTATAGTGCCGAGTTAGCTTGGATCTGGGGTCTTGGACCAAGCTGACAACAGGATTCAGGGATGATTTGTACAACTGCCCATAGAACCTTTCGACCTCTCCCAAGATCTCACTCTGGGATGAAATGACAGTACCGTTATCGGTCTTCAACTTAGTCATTTGGCTCTGCCCGATAGACAAATCTCGTGCGAACACTTTGGAGCCTCGATTTCGCTCTATCGCCTCTTCAATACGCAGTGTATTGAATCGGCGAATATCGCGTCGCATAGATTTAGAGATTTGTCTATTAAGCTGCCTGAGTTCGGACCAATCGGCTGAAGACTGTACCGTCATTTCCTTTCTCCTCTCCATGAGTTGAAGAGTCTGGTCAGAAAGCTTTTTTGTTCTAGTAGCGCGACGGGCCTTAAAGAATTTTGACCAGACCGCGTGGACAGTTTCCACGAACCTGTTGTTCATATCGTTCGAAGATTCGCACTCTTCCAGGCATTGGAAGCGATTATGTAATTCGAGTTGAAAGCTATCGGGGTTCTGGTATTGGACAGGTGTAGGTCGGAGTGTAGACTTCATGAAGCGGGACCGCTCGACTTCTACGTACAACATACATAATATTAATACACACATATAGGGAACAAAAGGCCTTTTGTACGAGATGACGACTATGAAATAACAGGCATTAGTACTCACTTTGGCGGTATCAAAACTAGCAATAGCATTCTCAACAAGCGCTGCCTTATCCAGGTCGAGCTGTACGTGAAACTTTTCGAATGATTCAACATGTGTCACTCGACATAGTATCTGCTGCCCTATGATGATCGTTAGATCTATTGCCTCGTCTGAAACAGTAAATATTCACTATTATAAATGATTTAAAGCAGTAAAAGGTCATTGTTATTTTGAAGTAGCGTTTTATATGCTCAAATAATTGAAAAATGAATGTTTCAACAGCTATTTAATTTATTGTGTATCTTTTACAAGGAGCTCGATATTTGAACATCTGCTAAATTATAAGAAAAAAAAAAAAGCTTGGTTACGATTTTGGTAAGATAACCATGTCCAAAAAAAAATCTGTAAGCACTAATTATCCCAAAATAACATTTTTTTTTAACAAGATAATATCCTTGTTATTATGAAGGAGGTTTGTCTTCAAAAGTCAGATATAGCTAAAGAAGCAGAAACAGAGGAATTAGAACAAGAAAAATAATTATCATTATTATCTCAGCTCGTATACGACCCACTGGTGGGTTTGATCCTCCTCCGCAATAGGTGGTAAATTAACATACTATACTGGTTAGACGGATTGGTATACTATAATGTTTTATTTCGAGTTGCCTTCCTCTTGCTCAGATTTAATATCCATTCTAAATGCCTTAGTCGTTTTTTAAGACACCCACGGGTAAGATGGTGAATGATATTCTAATTCCATCATCATACAGAAAAGCAGAAGATTACAAACCTTTTAACGTTACGGACGACTGGTGCTCAGTTAATTTAGCTAATTGCTTCTCAACCAACATATCGGCTACGCTGACACCGTTGTTCCATAAAGACACTTTATATTGATCATCAACACATTCTTGGAAGACGCATTGATATCTAGGTGCATTGAAACACAAATCTATCTCCGGATCAGCCTTCCATTCACCATCAATCGGTACCACACCTGTTAGAGAGCAGTGGACTGCCATTTTAGGTAATTCCATTAGCTGCTTATCCATCTGCCAAATATCCTTGGCATCAACAAGTTGCTTATTACCAAAGTCCACATATCTTACAATGAATTTGGAGAACGGTTGGGCGGATACTATAGTAGCTCTATATAATACTCCATCTACAGGATAGCGTGCTAGGACTGAACCTCCTACTGGTACCTCTCCACTGAAAGACTTAACACCTTTGTACAATTCTGGAATTGTGTGCATCATTTCCAAAAATTTGGGCTGCAGAGACAATATTTGAGTATAGAAACTCTCTGGGGATATTATCCAGGTAACGGAGATTTCATGTTGTGCTCCAATTTCGACTGTAGGCTCTGTAAACGGAGTCTCCAGGGGTAGTGGTTCGGATAGTTCTTTATATTGAACTTGTGTGAATTTGCCTCGAGTTTTATATGTGGGGGCTCGACCCGATCGTTCTCCCCTGCTGTCTTGCGATTTGTAGCTTTTCTCGGAGCGTTTGTCGTCAAATGATCTATCTGCTCGGTCTCTTGGAGTAAAGTTGCTTCGCGGTGGTCTATCGTTTCGATCATTTCTAAATTCACGCTTTTGGTTCCAATTTTCTTTCTTTTCTCCCCAGTTGTCGCGTCTGTCGCCACGATTTTCACGATTATCGCGATTGTCACGATTATCGCGATTGTCACGATTATCACGGTTCTCGCGATTATCGCGGCGATCCGGTCGCTCAAAGCGATCTCTACCAGTCTTATTGCCCCAATCATCTGACCGTTTCTCTTCGCGATCATCCTGCTGGTTGTTATATCTATCCCTGAAAAACCAGCAAATAAATATTTTAGCAGGATTTCAGTTAATTTCTAAAGTAAATATTGTTACAAGTTTTATTTTGTTAAAATAACAGCTAAAAATTAGTTAATTAGAACAGTCTTATATACATATTTTGCATAATTTTTTTTCGCTTAATATACAACCAGACACCAAGCGTGTATAACAAAAGGATAATAAAAAAAACTACAAATAGTTATATGAAAAACATTTTTAATGAGACGTGATGTGTAAAACAAAATAGTGCCGAAGAGAAAACTTAATAAATCAATATGATAGACACAGTGCAGAGGAATGTTATAAAACAGAGCTGCGGCTATGCAACGTATTGAGCACGTTCGACGATAAATGTGCGATTTAAACCAAGCGTGACAAGCAAATAGGGCGAAACAACGAATCAACAATTAATGCTTTACTTGATTATAATTTAGTATTGCACAAAAACTGACTTTGATCATATTTTTTATCATTCAAACTAAATATTTCAACATTTATATGAAATAAAACTACTATTTCGGATTTTATGGCATTTTAATTTTTGTTTTTAATAACCCGTAAAATACTTGTCAGTATTCTTAGTCAGGGGTGGTATTTGGGTATTTGGCGTCCAATATGTAGTCATCGTTTTTATATCAAATATGTCTTGAAAAACGCGAAAATAGTTTTATTTCATACGTGTACAGTCACAAGTCGTTAAGCAATCAGTAATTCTTCGATCATCCGGAACGTTCACACTTGAATAGACATATAAAATATACATGAAGACAATCGAAGAATCGTTAAAGCATTAATTTTGACGGGAAAGCAAACAAAATCGGTTTGTACAGGCGTGTGATGTTCGCGTTACATACACCACAGTACCGTTTCAGTCTGTCCTGAACTGAAGAGCCTTTAGAGTTCTGCGCATCGATGGACGCAGCCTCTGCAGCCTGCTTTAGCCTTTTGCCAACCCCATTGCCATCTTTCTTCCAGTTGGGCTTTGGTCCAGGCTTATCATGTTGTTCCCTAGGTTTTCTTCTGTTGAATCATTCCAACCGTTGTAAGTATTGTCTAATTCGCTACGTTCTATCGGGGAAAGTTGCATTCATGAATACTTTCAGTTTTTTTATTCATTACGTGATACAACACTCGAATATTGCTTTTCACTTTTGATATTACTTCAGAGCAGACAATTACTTTTAAAAAAAATACAGAAATATTTTATTACACTCAAATGGTAATAAACTTGCTGACTACAATTACGTCAATCTCTGATAGTAAAATATTAATGTTCTTTTAGCAAAATGTATTATATTTAAATAATTTTCATTTAAAACATAGCATTAAATCACACGTCTTGTTTATATCTAGATGTTGTTTAAAAGCCTAGTTGTTTTTTATGACTTAACGCAGTGAAATTAGATACTTTTATACAAAAACTACCTACTAGATCAATATTATTAGGCAAACCAATAGAGCTGTCTGTATTTGCCTTCTGTGATTTTGGTCGTTTACTAAGTTTTTGGACAGGCTATGGTCTGGATAAACCGTCCGGGACGACGTGTAGCCCATAACTGTATCGTCATTCGAGCTGACAACCAGTACCAATACTTTGACAAAGATAATTGGTTTGATCAGTTTAGAGTATATATCTACTACTGAATAATGACCAGAGACATTTACGAATAATTTGTTAATATTCAAAGTAATAGACAAAACAAATAATCTAAGTACTTAAGATTTAAACTAGCATATCAAATAGATATCAATTGAATTGCGTTGTAACTGTACTTGTGAAAGTTCCGATGTCCGTGCTTCCATTTCGTGAGAAACATATACATTATTAATCAATATTTTGCTGTATTTATTGATATTAAAAAGACTAAAATGATAATGAGCTGATTAGGATTCTACATCCAGATAGTCCATGCATACACAAGAAGTTTTTTTATTAAATTTATAAACATAATTAGCCGAGTGTGTGATCGAACCTAAGATATCGGAAGAAATCACTTTCAGAAACTTTCTTTCATACACTTTTCTTATTTTAATCACGTTGAAATATGGTGACAGAAATAACAAGAATTTTTAAGCAGTCGATGTGATGGACATAGCGTATAAGTAGGCTCTCCGATGTGTTCATCGCTTGGTGAACCAATAGACTATTATATAGAGGTCGGATGGATGGATGGATGATCAGTACTAACCTTTCTCTGGGTCCATCTCTATTATCTCTGTAACTGTTTTGTCTCTGCGGTGGTTGGAAGGTAGGCTGCGGGGTCTCCTCCCAGTCGTCGTCACCCGCACTAATTGGCGGTGGTGCATTGTTTTCACGAGGTCTTGATGGTCCGCCACGTCTGATAAAGGTGTATTTATTTTTGATTATATATGCATTAATATAATTATAATATACTAGCTTCTGCCCGCGGCTTCGCCCGCGTAAAAGGTTACTTGCCTAAAGTTTTCATCCCCCTATTTTTATTTTACCGCTTAAGGGTAATTTTTTACGAAATTTTAATGTCATATTTTTTTATATCCTAATCAATAGCCTAAAAATAAGTTTCAAGCTTCTGGCTTTAAAAATGACGATCATTCTTTACAACTTTTCATCCCCCTTTAAAACCCTTTTTTGCATTAAAAAGTAGCCTATGTCTTTTATCAGGCTCTAGACTATCTGTATACCAAATTTCATTTAGATCGGTTCAGTAGTTTTGACGTGAAAGAGCGACAGACAGACAGAGTTACTGTCGCATTTATAATATTAGTACCTAATGATTTTTAAATGCTCCGTCAACACACACTAATACCCTGTACGTATGTGAAGTAAAAGACGAACAAGGTATCTAGGATACAGATAATATCTATGCAAGAGGAGGAAAATTCGAAATAAAATCCTATCCCGACTGGTCTGACCAGCGTGGTATATTATAGTCCATTTCACTCCAATTGTGGAGGAGGCTCAAGTCTCATTGGGACTTACACGAGCTGAAATAATAATTAGGTACTTTTAATACAAGAACGCGTGCCTAATTTAATGGTGACATGTGTCTATCTAATTTCTATTAGAGTAGTACCTACTATGATTTAGAAAACTTTTTCTCTCGTCGTAAATATACTTCTCCAGCAAACGGACGGCATACGTATGTTTAAAATTTATTTGAATGCATATTGCTTGATGGTGGAGAAAATTAAAATTATTGATTATAAAATTGTAATAAAAATATATAGAATAAAAATTAGGCATATGGGATCCATCGCACATTTTCCAAAATGTATCAGTTGTTAGCAACTTTATAATAAAATATTTTTATAGCTTCACAATTTTATCCCCAAAAATGGTAGACAGAGTTGCAAGACATTTCGCTCACACAACTTAAGTCTTAACTTTACAGTTTCAAATTTCAAGTTCTCTATGTATTAATTTGATATTTACTTTATTTTGGAAATAACTCGAAGATGTGCAATTGTGCATTAAATTCTAACATAACTGATGTGACTACACAGATAGTATAGTGGTGTTAGTAATGATCTTTCGTGTCAAATATCATGAGTTCTACCCAAGCCGGTCAATTTATTGTACTATCTATAAAATATTACTGACTCTGGATATTATCTGTATGCGTTTATCAAATATTTGTAAGGTCCCCAGCAGTACAAGAATTTATTCGTTAGTGGTAGCTATTATTCTCAGTTGGTGACGAAATAAGGATACGATGTAGATATCAGATTAATAGACAGCAGCTGTCTACCGGCAAACTAATAACACCAACTAGTTCATCAAACGTGAACTATAGCATTATGACACTTTGTGGGGAGGCCTATGTCCAATAGTGGACGTCGATAGCGTAATGGATATATGGATGGATTTATGGTCATTTAATTTTTATTTGTCCCAACATTAAAATTATGTTATATTACTGAATTAAAAAGGCGTTATGCAATGCAACACTTTTCAAATAAAAATACTCGCGCGAAATTTAATTTTTCATACTGCGATTCATAATATATATAATAAAAATAACAAACAAGAAATAACCAAGTTGTTTTATAAAACAGCCTAATTCAAAACGAAATATGTTTGGCTAACAAAAAAAAATGTGGATTGCACAACAGTCTCTCCTTCCTATTCCATTATTGCATAAGTAACAAAAGAATGTATTATTATATGTAATTTTTATCGTATTTAATGTACAATTAAAATAATCTAACTCGCTTATAATTTAGTTTATACGTTTCATTTTTGCATGTGGGTCACGTACAAAGCATCTAATTACCTACTTTTGTCCAAAGTTACTAAGCATTAATTGTATGTAAATTGCATTATACAAAATAATAGTCTTTAAAGTACCGTTTTATTGCAGCCATATTAATATTTCGTTATTTTTTAATTTCATAAAAAAGACAAATGGAGTAACTACGTACTGCAACTAAAAATTTTCATCAGCCTATACCTACATGTGGTATCGTCGACAGACCTTCTCGAAAGTGGAAATATAATTGACGTACTCCACTGGAGAAATGGGTTGGCATAATTTTATTTTGAATTTGTATTCTCTAGCATCGATTTTATCTGCTTATATACCTTTTTTCTTTAGTAGGCTATGGTTTGGACACACCCCGCCCTTTCCGTCCGGGGCGACGGAACGGCGGTGTGCGGCCTCATAACCACCGTGTTCGGTCCTCATCGCCATGCTTGTACACATTAACCATCTTTTATGACAGTCACGTAGGAGCTGTTAATCTCTGACTAGTTTTTACAAAATATAACTTAGTAGTTCGAATTTAAATTTCGCGAAGATTTTGTGCTACCTCAAAGTAAAGAAACAAGGCCACAAGAAAAATACGGTGTAGGAGCGCATTACGTCGCATTTATTTTACACGTTAAATCAGTTGGTATAACCTGCGGAGTAGGTACTGGATGGCTGACACTAGCTTCTCAATTTAGATTGCGACGGAGTGTGATATTCTTAAGGTTAGTTCTTAGAAAGAATGGATTATAAACAGGAGACCACCAATAAATCTGATTTGCTTCCAGAATACCAATACGGCAACTGAAATAAAACAATTAAAAAAAATATTCGATAATACCGTAGAAATAGCCTAATTGCACACGTTCAATTCTCTCGTAAGCATCAGGAATCATTACGATATATACTAAATCTAAAAATCAAGGTGCTATAAACCATGCAACTAGATGTAATTACCTACCTTAGGATAACTGGTATTCGAAGAAAAATAAAAAGATAGTGACATACGTTTGAATTTTTGCTTGGACTTCCTCCACAATGGGAGGTAAATTGACCCACTATATCACGTTGGTCACATGTGTCGGTATAGGGTTTTATTTCGAAATTGCCTTCTCTTGCACAGATGCATATTATATCCCTTTAATCATCTTTTAAGATATCCACGGGCAAGGGAGGTGGGTAATGAATTGTATTCTTACTCCGTCTCCACACGGTAGGAGTAGGTAGATACTGCATCAAACCCAAGTAATTAAGATAGGAGCAAGAGCATGATGATAGAATTAAAAAAAAAATGTGTGTCATAAAATTAGTAGTCAGTAGTGTAGCACTAACCACAGTAGGAGGACACACAGGAGTATTCTATCTGCAGCCCTAAATGGACTCGATCGTTCGTGGTCGTATCACACGCTCAGGAAAACGACATCTGAGTAGAAGAATTTGCTACTATATTCGTTCGGTGGGCGAGAGAGTCGGAGAGGCGAACACTTTTCAGTTAAGTTAGGAACCTACCTGGCTGTGTCTCTTTTTTTTATAGCAAGGAGACTCTTATTACACGAGGGACAGTTACCACTTAATATCAAGCGACCTGCTTTCTCGTCTGCCATCAAATGCGATTTTTATACAGTTTCATAGTTTTAATAAGCGTAATAATCTTAATTGACTAACGACGCTGGCAATAATACACGTAACACTTGCTTTATTGATGCTTATTTCTTTCTGCGTGTGTGGTCAAAGAAATTTCACTTTTAAAATATCTTAATTTCTTATATCGTCGAAGTTGAAGATTATCAATTGGAGTTGCATTGAATTTTGTTTTTAGCATTATTGATTAACTTTTAGGTAATGCGTTTGTATATAAGGCCGTGTGGTGATGGAGTAAAAATCCAATTCACCCTGCCAGTCCTTATTTGTAGGTGCAGCATAAGACGAATAAAGGATATAATATGCATATAACATCTAAAATGAAAACTCGAACTAAACCCAATATAAACTCGTTTGACCAGTGTGGTATAGCAAATAGGTCAAATTTTCTCCTATTACGAAGGAAGCACGAGGACAGCAGTGAGACGTATATTTAGTGGTAAGGCCACGACAGTTTCACGGGCCGGTCCATCCGGAGTAGTACCACACTCTCGCAGAAAACCAACGAGTGAGTAATGGGCAGCAGTAACACTTACCATCAGGTGTGCTGCCTGCTCGTTTGTCACCATAAGCAATAAAAAAAAAGAGTTGTGATGATAGTGGTATTTGTACATAGTTATGTCCTCGGTTCAGTTTTACTTGTCATAAGTAAATATGTATATGAGAGGATTGTGCAGTTGAACGTAAATGTGAGTGATATGGGGGTGTTTCATCATATATTGTCATCACTTAATTCTGAAGCAGCCTATGAGTTGGTTAAGTTTGCCATGTTACGTTTTAAGTAGTATGTAATTTATTGATGTAGGATGGGACTGACATGTACATTTGTAAAAAGTCCCAAGATGCGAAAGGGAATGCTCCGATGGTTCGGACATGTGGAAAGAATGCCGAACGAACGTCTGGTTAAGAAGATATACAATGCGAAAGTGGAAGGATGTAGGTACCGGGGGAGAACGAGATTAACCTATCTAGACCAGATTGGTCACGTACTGAAGGAAGGTGGATTCAAGAGTGTCCGAAACCCGCGAGCGTGTATGAAGAGAATTATAAATGTTGAGGAAGCGAGTGAAGTATGCAAGGATAGAGTTCTCTGGCACTCTGTTCTGTCTGCCTACCCTGCAAGGGATATGGCGTGATGATGTGTATGTATGTATAATAAATAAAGAGAAGAAAAAAAAGTAAACATAATTCATCATCCCTCCAACCGCGTATGAGCATAAAAGAAACGGATCCAATTATAACAACCGGTAGAAAGGAAATGTGCTGTTTAATTTTAGAAGTATGATTAATATTAGTAGAAGGTTAAACATGTATAATAATAACGTATAAACACATATACATGCTTTCAGTCATTACAGAAGATGCATTTACCTAATTTTCAATTCAATTTATCCAAAGTACTGAAATTTCATATATAAAATGCTAGTTTATTATAAAAACTTGTTTAGAATGTAAAGATGATTTTTATAGCCAACCTATTTTATAAATACAGTCAAAACAGTTTACTACGACATCGTTTAGAACAACATACCGGTTATAATAACCCAGAACAAAGGTCCCGGCTGAATGCTATAGGACTGCCTTATCAAAAACATTGCTTTTTACGACATTGCTAATAACGACATACCTCATTCGACGACCACATTTAAGTAATATTTCGGAGAATTAGTACTGTTAGAACGACCGGCTAAGCTGTATTGTAAACAATTTGAATAGGTACCACATCCGTCTTCAATGGCTATTACATTCCACATCTGTCTTCAATGGCCATTAAAATCAGGAAAGAAAACAATAGGATTTAGTTTAGTGTAGGGTCTTTTCTAATTCTTAGAAACAAAACACGTGCATGCAGTAGAGTCAAAGCCCGCTTCTTCATATCTCTTCAGTTATTATTGTTGTTGCTGTTAGTCATTGGTGTATTAGTTTTTTAATACATCAATGCTGTTAGTGTATTAAGAAAGATTGTTCTTTTTAATGAACAGTTCCACATCCAGAGCAATTATGACGATATGTTAATTAAAATCCAACGTGAATTACAAAATATCTTTGCACAGAAGTGTTCCAAACAGAATAAAATTACCGATTTTATGCACACAGAAAAATAATATGCATTGTACTTATGTGTAATAAACACAATGTACATAGTTGAATTAATATATTTTTCCAATAATTAGCTATCGATTTGTTTGTACTTGCACGATACACATTATAAACATCATCGGTTGTTACGACTATCGGTTTTTACGACTGAATATGAGCAGTCCCTTCGATGTCGTTATAACAGATTTTGACTGTAACGTAATTTTTATTATAGTCAACCTTTTTTTTATTTCTTTATTATTTATGGACTTTTATTCTTTTTGACTATATAAGCACCATCCCCTAAACATAAATATACCAACACACTTAACACTAATATAACATTATATATGTTTGCAATACAATTAACTGTCACGATGCACAGCCGGGTCACACAATTGCTTTGCAGCTTCAGATGCTGGATTCGCCAAAATAGTTTGGACAATGCCAACATCCGAGGTTTCAAGGCAAAAGTTTTTCTTCAGCTCTTTTATCTTGGTTCTGGACACATTCCATCAACAAGTGTTGGACATTATCAACAATATATAAAGTCATCGTTTAATACAAATCTAACTGAAAAGTTAGAGTATTAAATCGGTACAATGTGTAAATATTGTAGATGGCACACGTCTCTAACAAAAATGACAAAATAAAACGAGTCGCAATTTGATTGTCATACGACAGTTCACACTTGTGTAAGTGTTAGGACAATTGGAACGAATTTCCAATAGGTGTGGTTGTGGAGTCCCACGTGTGACAATAACTTTTTTTTGTCCATTTTTATAATAACGTCTGCCGGTGCTCTCGAATTGAACTCTGGGATGCAAAATTGTCCCGTTTTCGGCCGGTCGAACACGAAGATAGGTGAGGCGAGGGCATTGTATTGAGATATCACGTGTATTCATTTTTCGTCAAACGCTGAGATTTCTAAACTGAAAATGCTAAAAAAAAATCACGTGATTAATGGACGTTCCCTAACAGACTAAAATGTCCCGTTTTGAGTCAAGGAATACATGGTTACGTTAAATACATACATAGCCTCACGCCTGTTTCCCAGAGGGGTAGGCAGAGACTACGGATTGCCACAAAACACGATCCTGACATACCTCCATCGCTTCATTCACGCTCATCACAGTCTTCATGCATGCTCTACGATTACGCGTACTCTTAATCTGACCTTTCACTAACACATCTTCAATTTGATCCAGGAAAGTACGACGTGGTCTTCCCCTTGTAATCGTCCCACTCACACTCGCTTTGTATACTTGTTTAGTCAACCTTTCTTCACTCATTCTTTCCACGTGTCCAAACCACCTCAGCATACCCTTTTTTATCTTTGTCACTATTTCTTCTTTCATACCACAACGCTCTCTTATAACACACACATACAACTTCTTTCATACCACAGCGCTCTCTTTCGGGGAGATAGGCCTCGTTAGCATTGGGCTGCAACCTATCTAGGAGAAGGAATACTCCGAAATATAACCCGGGGAGATGAGCCTCGTTAGCATTGTGCTGCAACTCATCTAGGAGAAGGAAAACACCGAAATATAACCTGGGGAGATAGGCCTCGTTAGCACTGATCTGCAATCTATCTAGGAGAAAGAAAACTCCGAAATATAACCTCCGATCCAAGGTGTAAACCGACCCGTGCTGAGGGATTCGCGGCCAGAGGGTAAGCTGGTCGAAAACGGAGGGTGCATGTGTTGGTGGTCACAGGGCACAGCAGAAATTCCATCTTACCTCTACACAAGGGCACTGTGGGGGTGGACCGTTTAATACGTTAAATAAAAACAATAAAATAATACGAGCCACAATTTGATTGTCATACGACAGTTCACACTTGTCTAAATGGTAGGACGATTAGAACGAATTTCCAATAGGTGTGGTTTTGGAGTCCCACGCGCGACAATATTTTATAAGCTCGAAAAGAGTTTTAATAAATTTTATATAATCCAAGACAATCGTTCTTAAGGCGTCTAAAGCTTAATCACGCATCGTATACGACCCCAGCATTTTTTTTAACGTCATCTAGTTCTTATACCAATTACTTGGGATCAAGTTGACCAGACGGCAACATATGGAGTTAGCATAGGTCGATTTTAAGATCTTAGTTGTCTTTTATGGCATCTACAAAAATGTAAAGGTTAGCAGTTTTCGTAAGTGCCACCACACCACTACTTTTTTACCGAATATAATTAGCGGCTTTAAATCTAATTAGGTTCGTTCGGGTTGAGAGGCCTCGGGCTCGCCCACAGTCCGGTTCAGCTGTAAAAGCCCCAACGGCTAACAGCTCGCAGTTGGTTTTTTAGTGGGTATTCAGTGACCCCTTCAGGGCCTGCGAGTCCCACATACCCCGTACGGGCGGGTATGCGAAAAATGCATTTTTTGGCAATGCGTTACCAAAAAAAAAATGTAATTAGGCTTGAAAAAGTTGCGATAGATTGCGTTGAAGCAATAATTGCGAGCTGTTCACGGTGATTTGCCATGACCCACCCCAAGCCCTTAGTGGTAGGGGCTTACTATGTCCGTTCAAAAATATCCGCGATCCGACGTCCTCGATATTTACTGACGGAGAGTGAAGATTTAATTACGATCCCTCAAGAAAGAGCATGCACGGCCCGCGCGGCCATAACCCATAAATATCCGCGCTTCCGCTCCCGTCGCCGGGGACGGAGGTCGCGGTGCGTAAAAATTATTAATTCAAACGTGGGCACGCCCACTTTGTTATCAGCGACGCCCCACGCGGAGATCCGATCCCCACAGGGGAGCCCTTGGCCGATGTCGTTTAAAGCTTTTTCAAGGTTGAGAGCCCTCAGCGCTCATCTATAGTCCAGGAGTCCCTGTGCTGTGACAGCCATCTGCGGCTAAAAGCTAAAGGACGCACACAAAAAAAAAACGGTTCACAGCTAATAATATAGAGTACCTGGGCTGGCCAGCTTCCTCTGCATTTCGTATTTACGTAAAATAATGGTTTTTGTACAAGGAAATATCAACAATGAAAATTATTTGAAGATTTGAACACCACCACCTTTCGCGGGCCTTGGATGACATCACATGCTACACTAGGTGTTTATTTACTTTAAGTGGTACAGTAATTTTATACATACTGATTTTCAGTTGCAATTACAATGAGAGACTGACTACTCAGACGATGGACAGAGCTAAATACCCCTTTCTACAAATATTGCTTTGTATCTATATGTAAAAAAAAACATTATAAAAAGTACACCCATTAAAAATACCCTGTCCAAGAGATGCAAAAACGAAAACTAGAATACTAAAATCAGCACTTAAAGAAACGAATATCGGCGCTGATAAATAGCGGAACGTGTAACGTGACGTTATGTTTTGTTTCAACCGATATTGACGCGTTTTGCTAAGTTTAGTATAAGTAAGTTTAATAAGAATCTACCTCTCTTATTATAATTAATATATTTTAACTGTGTGGTAGCTACGAATACTACCAACCCAAACTTTGCTCGTGGATGTCGTAAAAGACGACTAAGAGCCTTATAACGGCCTGGGCCAACACCACTGTTGCCGTTTGATCAACAAGGGTTGACGTCTGGTATGCCAGCCGGTCATAAAACTAGTGCCAATAACTTTTACAACATGTATTATGAAAGAAGAGTACATATTGTATCAACCCCAAGTAATTGGGATAAGAGAAATAATGAAGTAAAGAGTAAGAGAGAGTAATTGAGATATATATTATAATTAATATTTTTTGCTTTTAAAGATATACTAAATAAGAAAATAATTATTTAAACATGTCTCAGCTCTTTGAAAAGAAAATATATTAAAGGGAAATCATATTCACTACTACGTACTTTATTAATGTTATCGATATTAGATGTGTAATAGATACCCTTCAACATGTTAATACATGGAAGCACCCTTCACTTAATAATTTTATTAAAGATATGTATATCAGAGCGAGATCGTTCGCAAGTGCTCTTTATTAAAATGCCTTTACCCACATACGCGTACAGTTACCGACTCGTTTAACTACCGTTACTATGACTTAATGCATTAAAATCGCATTGAACTTTGATAATATGAAAGTTATTAATAAAAAAAAATATCATTCTAATATGCTACATATAACATTCGTTGCTTAGATTATTAGGACTATCCTGCTAAGTTTTGCGAACTATAAATCTGCATGCCTTAATATCTAAAATATTGATACAATAGATATTTTTAATAAATAGTTTACTTTTTAATATTAATATAAGTTTGATTATGAGCTGTTACAAATAAATGTGATCATGACTTACCTGTCGCCTCTGTCCGATCTGCCGCCAAACTTCTCGCTGTGCCTGCCCGGTCCTGATCTTTCAAAGCTGCTTTCCTTGTTATCTCTAAACACAAAAATGATTTCACACATTAAAACCTATAATAAAATCACACACTAACACACACTATTACACACGATTAGTAGATAGAAGTAATAAATCAGGGACGAACCATACATTTACCTATTCATATCTGCAGACAGGTTTCAACTAACACACGAGTTCAAGGAACCAAGATGAAGGTCAATCCGACCATGACTCAGTACTCTATTATTACTTTTTTTTATTCAAAAATAAAAACTCCTGTTACGTATAACGTCAGTGTAGAATGGATGGAATTCTTATTGTGATTGCTTTAACTAAAGGCGTAAAAGTATAATATAGAAACGTTATATATATAATATATGGATCTGGGTACTTTATGTATGTAAATGATTCATATTATGGTGTTTATATAAATTACCGGTAGAGGCGCATACGGTTAATAATCGTCACAAATTAAAAGATACGGTTCCACGTCTCTTTCACGATGAGAAAGCGTTGGATTTAATGCATAAGGTTGATGAAATCGGCACTCAATAGTTTTAGACAGGTAATGTTATGGAGTTCCATAACTGTAATTGAAATAAACGGATACCCGACGAAATAAAAATCTACGAATCCAAAAATGTAACTGAATTCGATATAAGTTTCAAATAATTTCGGATAGTGTCAGCGGCCTAGCTTAATCGCGCATGTCTATTACATTTATTGGCCTATGCAGTATTGGATTTAAGCCTTCTCAAAAAGGAATAATAGCATAATTACACTTGATATTTTCATTATTACAATTCCCTAAAAAAATAATATTCGTAACTCAAACTATTGGAAAAAGTTTGATAATCCGATATAATTTCATATCAGTTGCCGTATCAACGGACACCCGTATACGTATAACCTCATTTTTATTTCCGTATCTATATCCAGAATCGAAATTACATATTCACAACATCCGTTTTTAACAAACAACTAGGTATATGGTATTATCTGATGCCCAGTAAGATTATTTGTTTTGTTAATTCTCACCTTATAAAAGTCAGGCAGTCAGGTAATTCTTGCACCAAGAGGTCTTATTTGAAATTCTGCACTGACATATGTACGTTAATCTTTTTATACAAGAGAAACAGAACATTGTCGCCAATCAGGCTATTTACTGCTGAATGTAAGTCTACCCCACAGATGAGACCAGTACCGCAGTCGCTACGCTTGAAAAGCGAGTGAACGATAGCAGTGAGATGTTATACGTTTCCCAGGACGAAGATGCTGCCAACTCGGCTGGTGAGAGAGACACTTAAGAATAATAATAATAATAATAATATTAATAAGAGGTGGCGACAATTGTATTCATAAGACTACACACATACATATATATCATCACGCCATATCCCTTGCAGGGTAGGCAGAGAGAACAGAGTGCCAGAGAACTCTATCCTTGCATACTTCGCTTCCTCAACATTCATAATTCTCTTCATACACGCTCGCCGGTTTCGGAGACTCTTGACTCCACCTTCCTTCAGTACGTGAGTAATGTGGTCTAGGTAGGTTAGTCTCGGTCTCCCACGGTAGCTACATCCTTCCAGTTTCGCATTGTATATCTTCTTAACCAGACGTTCGTTCGGCATTCTTTCCACATGTCCACCATCGGAGCATTCCCTTTCGCATCTTTACACCAATACTCTCTTTCATAATTCTCGATCACGTCACGAATGCGATCGGTCAGCCACAACTCCACTGATTTTCCGTAGAGATCGCATTTCGACTAATAATAAAAAATAATTTTAAATAATAATTTTACTTTCATGCTCTTTTCTGCGTACCCAACTCTCGCTTCCATACAGTAATGTCGGGACAAGCACTGCTTTATGTATTGCTACACGTGCCTTCTGGCTGAGGTGGTGGTTACCGAGAAGTTGCCCCAACGCTCCGTTTACTCTATTTCCCGCATTTACTCTTCGCTCTATATCAATGGTGTACCTTCGATCTCGGCTAAATCCACATCTAAGATATACAAATTCATCCACTTGCTCTAGTTTTTAGTTTTTTTTTAGCATTACCTATTGTTACTCTTACATCTGTTCTGGCTTCATTTCTTTCGAAGACCATTATTTTGGTTTTGCTCACATTCACGCGTAGACCCCTTTTTTTCATAAGACTACTAATAAGATAACTTATTGCCACGCGAGTAAATAGAACATTTAAGGCAATATAATTTATAGAATGAATAGAATCACAAAACTATGCAGGGTGTTCAAGATTAAATTTAAACTAATCAAACACCCTTTTGGTACCCTATGTTTTGTACACACTACCGTTGTACACACGTACACACCCGTTTACTCCGTGGCGGGAGAAGGGGGCGTGCGGCCCAATAACCCACCGTGTGCCCTCTCATCGTCATTACACCCACTGGTACCGATTCCTTAACATCCGTAGCCGGCCCGGTACCCAGAACAACCTGGATTGCTTTTTCTATTTACCTCTGTCAGAGATGACTTCTAGACGGACATAGTCGCGGGTAAAAGTTAGTAGCTTTTTGAAGTTTGATTGATTATACAGATGGTGTAGTGGTTAAGATATGGAACTACAGTGCCAAGTGACGCAGACTCAATTCCTAGTACACAATACAATAATTTGTGAGATGCAAGTTGTTGTTCTGAATCTGGGAGTTATTTATGTCCGTCAGCAACACCAAGAATATTTCCTTAGTTCAAGGTGTTGCTGTTCTTTTATAAAAATAAAACTCCTTATCTATTCATCAACTATTGGCATCTACTGTTTGATAAAGTTCCTGCTCAATAAAAAATAGTGCTACAACTACCACGCTTGATTTGAAATAAAACTACTTTTACGGATTCTATCGCGTTTGTATTTGATTTATAATTTCCCGACGTTTCGAACACTTTACAGTGATCATGGTCACGGGAGGACTGAGGTGTCTTACGTCCAATCCATCCATCCATCAGCCCGTAAACGTCCACTATTGGACATAGGCCTCCCCACGTGAATGCCATTCAACACGGTCCCGCGCCACCTGCATCCAGCGGTTTCCTGCGACCTTGATAATGTCGTCAGTCCACCTAGTGGGGGGTCGTCCTACGCGGCGCCATCCGATTTGTGGTCTCCACTCGACAACCTTTCTTCCCCAACGGTTGTCGGTTCGTCGAGCGATGTGGCCTGCCCATTGCCACTTCAACGCGCTAATTCTTCGGGCTATATCAGTTACACCCGTTCTTCTACGGATTTCCGTATTTCGGATTCTATCACGTAGAGAAATACCGAGCATAGCCCTCTCCATAGCACGCTGAGCAACTTTGAGCCTTTTGATGAGGCCAACATTTAGAGACTTACGTCCAATATGTCATTGTTATTACAGAAATTTATTTATATCTACCCTATAAGATATTAAATTTTGACCCACATTTTTATACAAAATTAATACAATTCATTGCCAGTACAAAAAGAGAATGATTCTATATATAAAAATTATGTTGTTTCAATTGTTTGATCAACTACAAACGCGATAGAATCCGTAAAAGTAGTTTTATTTCAAATGTGTAATACTCGCGTAAACATTAGAAGTCATTACGCTTGATTTGGTTATCGTTATTACGAGTCACAACTTTCCCAGGAGAGCTGCATTGGCCTAGTGACTACTTAGCCAGCTATTAAGACAGGTGAGTAAGGGAGCGGTGACACATTGCGTTCTTAAACCATTAATTACCATATGAGAAGGTTTTATTTATATAAAATGTACTTCAATATTTTATTACTGTTCGATACTGTGCGATCATCTCTAATCAGTTATATGGGATCGACGCTGTATGTGCTCTTCCGCCATTGCATATATTGTAAAAATTTTGGCAATAGTTTTATTACCGACCGCCTGTCTGACGTCAATCCTCTTTGGGGATGCAACTGTTGACCAAACGACATCATATGGAGTTGTTTCAGTTCGATGTTACGCTCTTAATCGTCTTTTATGATTTCAACGCCCAATTTAAGGGGTTGGTAGTTTTTATAGCCTAACTAATATACACTATTCTTAACGATTATGATGACATTTTATTTCTTTAGTGATAAACAAAGCGTAATCTAAGGATTTATTATGTTTAGAGAAAGTACTTTAAAAAAGACCCAAATAACGTGTCCAACCATCGCTAAACAGTGCTTGTTTGCCAATATAATATTGGCGTCACTGTCGAAACCTCATACTTATCATTACAAGTCGAATAAAATAATTAATTAGCAACACAAGTGTTGACTTTTTATTTGTTATATAAGTAGGCCGACAGTTTTAGAGCGTGATAATAGTTTTAAATGTTTAAAACGAGCGTTAAAATGTTAAATAATAGGCATAAACCCATTCCGATTGAGAAATATTGTTCAATATATATTATAATAATAGAAATTTATAAGTTACCATAGTCACCCGTCCGTTTTGCCGCGAGAGTCGTAAAAATTAGCTAAGGTACCAGAATGGTGGTCATCAGTAGGACAACAGCATTCCGATTTCTTCATTATTAAAGAGAAGTCATTCATCATTCTCCTGCTCTTATCCCAATTAATTGGGGTCGACGCAATATATGTATACTCCTCTCCCTTTTACATTGCAAAAGTTATTGGGCAATAGTTTTATCACCGGCCATTTCCTGACGTCAACCCTGCTTAGGAATGTAATTGTCGACCAAACGGCATCAGGTGGTGTTGGCCCAGATCGATAAAAAGCTCTTAGTAGTCTTACGACATCCACGAGCAAAGTAAAGGTTGGTAGTATTTGTAGCCGCCGCACACATAGCGAAGTTTATTAGAGAAAAATAATAAAATTAAAGTTTTATAAGTTTAACAGTGCTGCAGACCATTCTATGGTCACTCCTCAGCCGGTCTTTACAACGCCTAATAGAAAGTAATTGCAAAACATTATGAAACCAAATACTGGCAAATAAATTATAATAATCATAACTAAATTACAAAAGTAGCCTTTACTTTGAACGAAACGTTCAGATTTATATCTTCGTGATATGTTACGAACTCACGAAGCGAAACCAAGAACAGAACCAAGTCCCAAATTGGTCCCGTCTTGCTTTTAACTTGTACTATTTTATGTTAGCAAAGTACGCGCAATACAATATGTAATAAGTCTTTCTATTTAGAGTTGTATCATTGAAATACCGAAGGAACAGTTTTCGGTTGAGCTCTAAAGGCTTTCGATGTATAGTCAAACGAAAAGATAATGATCAGATAGACTGTAATGAATTCAGTATAGCTAATGGATATTAAAAGTACTGCAGAACTCAAGAGTTCATTTATGAAGTAGTTCCCTGTGGGGTGACGAGATAAGAAAATAATTGTCACTACTTCTTGCTTGTCTGTTGGGAGAAAAATCGACTAAACAAGAGAGTGATCGCGTAAGTGTGTGCCGTAATCAAGCATAGCGATTATGGCACTATTACCTCAAACAAATGACCGACTACATTCTATGTGAAAAGTCTTACGTGCCAGCAATGGACAGGGAGAGAACGAAGGATTGAATGATGATGAATCATCATCAGATGATAAATAATATCTTCGTTTTTATTATATTTCGATGTTCGTAGTGTTGGCTCATCGTTAATATTTTGTAGTATCTATAAGACTCCTACCATGCAATGTAAGTTGGTTAAAATTCCAAAGAATGATGACATATTTATGATTCACGCAAAATGTTATAATACTCATCGTTCTAATCGAGGTGATATTAAATAATATACTAGTCTTTATTACATTTTATATTATATAACTACTTGAGCCTCGTCAGCGGCGAATTTTGTATTACATTATATTTTTTTAGTACACCATTTCATGATTAAAATGATCCTACAACCTGCAGAATATAAACCATTTTCATACAAAATTTCAAAAATATGGTTTGTAGTTTTTTGCGAAGTTTGCAAACAAATTATCAGCCGAATAAACAAATAAAAATCACTGTTACTTGTTCTATCAATGAATCTAACTCTGTCATATTATCTTTTCTCGAATATTTTGTCTCTCAGATTTATTACAAAAACAGATTCGTAATATAAACTTCTTACCTTCCACGAAAACTGCCTCCGCGCTGGGGAAGTTCTTCATTAACCTCCCTGGGCTGTCTTCTGTCCTCTTTGAAACTTTTCTCTCTGCGAAAATTCTTTTTCTTGCCGTCATCAGAAACACTCTCTGGGGAGCTAAAGCTTTCGGGTGCATCTTTACGTACTGGTGTTGTAGCTTTTATCTAAGAAAATGTGTGTATATTTCACAAATGAGGCACTATTAAGTATTATATATATATATATATATATATATATATATATATATATATATATATATATATATATATATATATATATATATATATTAAGATGAGGAAAATCATTCATAATTTCAACTTCATCGAAACTTTAGTTTAAAACATGTTAAGACTGAAGTCTGTTCACCCATTTTCATCCATACGGATGTAAATGAGATGTGTCACAAGGCACAGAAAAAATTACTGAGAAAATGTAACGACGCCATTAATACACAGACTCATAACAACCATTTGTGGATCACACAAAGTAATGTCCTGCGTGGGATTCGAACCCACGGCACCGGCACGGAAGGTCGGTATCTTAACCACTATGCCATCTGTGCAGTTCTTCATATATTATTATCATTCAATTATATTAGTAAACAAGTCAATATACTCACCTCATGTGAACTCCTTGGTTGTGACAATTGCGTCATTTTCCTTGCAACATCCAGAGCAGGGGTGACAGTTTCATCAATCAGTGATACAACCATAGTACTAGATAGAATGCCTACTATGTGAGCAGTCAAAGTCTTTTCTAGTGCAAGCATTTCTAGTTGATTAGATGTTTTTGTTTCCACTGGTTTATTTTCAAAACCCTATTGCAACGAATAAATAAAATTATGCATGTATTTCAAGTTTTCCGTGCGGTGACGGAGTAAGAATACTATTCACCACCCCATATTTTACCCGTGGTCGATTGTACGAAACGACTAAGGAAATTAAAATATAACATCTATGCGAGATAAGGAAATCACGAAACAAATCCTATGCCAACACGTCTGACCAGCGCGTTATAGTAGGTTAATTTCCCTCTCATTACGGAGGAGGCCCGAGCCCAACAGTGGGACATTTATGAGCTGTGATGATGATGTATTTCAAATATAGGTACACTCATGTAGAATATAAAATGTTACTGTTATAAAATTTAAGAATTTCTTTTTTGTTATAATACAATAACCGAAATTTCATGTGGAAACAGTAAAAATAGAATTCCCCTTTCTATAAAAAAACTAAGAGATATCAGTAGATAATATTACTGCAAGAGGAAGATAACTTAAAAAGCTACCTACCCATCTGATTGGCAGTTTTTACTTAAACAGCTGTTCAGATGGGTATAAGATGGTATTATGGCAAGTTAGTCATCAACACCATGGAAAAGACTCACGGCCAATAAGAGGCAAGAGAAAAAAATTAAGTAATAAAAAAGTTACCATATTAATTTACTAAGCAAGAGCAAATTATCATTGGGCTACATAACAATCTATATGTTGACTTGCTAGTAAAGCCTATATAACCAGAGTAGTAAAAAAAAAGTTTATAACTTTAGCAGATGGTAAAAGAAATCATTCATCTTTCATTACTGGGATAGGAAGTATAATATATGAGTAAATGTGAATGCAATTAAAATCTTATATATAAAATATAAATAAATAAAACATACCTTAAGAGCACATTTTAAAGCCTGGGCTGGAAGTCTGATTAGATCTGGAGTGATAGTCCTCAAGTCTGACACATTAACTTCTTGCTCATTGCCATAATCAACATATGTTACAACTACTTTATTGCCTCTAGAGTCTCTAACCCTAGCTCTGTACCAATTATTATCATCAGGAAATCTTGCACAACAGGCTGCAGCAACTGGTAATTCCCCAGGCGATGAACTGTTCTCACAATGCTGTCTTACTGCATCCATAACAGCATTCAAGTCATCTATCTTATCGGATAATTGCACAAAAAATTTAATGCAGCTATCTACATACGACACTAAAACAGATTGCCTGGAGTTAAGAGGAAGCATTCCTATTTCTGTAAACTGTAGTTTATCCTTCATATTGGCCATTAATAATTCTAAAACATTTTTATTTTCCAAATATAACTCTCCATATTGAATCAATGGGGGCCCTTCTGGTGATACTACTTTTAAGGTCATCACTTTGCCGTTGACTAACTGTTTAAAAGATTCACTTAAATATTGACTTTTCTCTAGCTTTTTTACACCAGATAAACAGAATCTCATGGCAAATACATTTGGCTTAACAAACTCTTCAGGTATATCAAAAATATCATAATATGATACCATTTCTGTATCACCAAAATCAACAAAGAATAATTTGCACTGAGATCCAGAGAGATTCATAACTATAGCCCTGCAAATGATGCGGTCACCAGACATACGACCAAGACATACGGTGCCAATCATTGGTGGCTCTTTCAAACTGCTGTGTGGCCTCTTGTTTATATCATCCATCATATCTTGCAGTTTCTTAGCATCACTGACCAATTGAACTGCAAACAGTTCTGGGCCTTCCTCGGCAAATGAAACAAAAACTTTGTGTTGCGAGTTCACTTCCAGAAGTCTACTTTTGTAGGTAGTTGACTTTTTTGGTGATGACGGTTTGCTAGCTGTTACTGGTGGTGGTGCCGACACAACTGATGTATTTACATTAGCATGTTGAGGTTGACGCACTGGGGCTTTAAGATTACTTACATTCCTAGATGCTTTATTGACTAGCAAGCGTTGGCCAATTAGAGTTGGTGCTCCTGGTATGCTTCCATTGAAAGGCACTGTCATATTTTGATGCTGTAATCTCATGGCTGATGCTGGATTCGATGGGAAATTCTGATTTATTAAAAAAGGAACGTGTTCTGCAAATGAAGGCTCAGTCAAAAAATTAGGCTGCCAGTGAGGTATTGGTTGATTCTCGGTTGATAGCTGAAGAAGTAGAACCTCTTGTTTTGCAGTCGATACAGCTACACCAAATCGTATGGAGACGAGGTGAGTAGACAAATCTGTTCCTTTGAATTGGATAGAGATTATTGGTAGTGTCCTTGTTTGAATTTCAATAGTTGCAGGGTATTCAGCATAACATAAGAGACTCTGAAGCTTTAGTAAGAGTGGTTCATCCCATCTTCCACCATGGTTCATTACACCAGACAAATAATAGTCAGTGGCTTGACCACGTAATTGCAGAAACATAGGATCATACTTGTCGAAAAACCGAATAGCGCTTAATGAAATCATATCCTTATTACCATAGTCAATGAAATGTACACCAACGAGGCCCGTGTTCAAGCTGGTAATATTTATTACTTTAGCTCTGTAGTACGTGCCGTCTTTGTATTTGGCGGCACAAATAACACCTTCGTGAATAGCGGCCGGTGCAGCAGCTCCTACACCTTGTTCTAACTTTTCACGAGCTGCCTCAAATAAACTCTCAATCATTAGAGAGGATTGATGATCAACTTGCCCACTAATTTTAAGAAAGTGACCTTCGCCGTCTACATGGGTCACAAAAAGATGAAAAGAGCGAGGAAGGTCTGATGGCAAAGCCATTTTAAAAGTAAAAACTTATTACACAGTAAATATAAAAAAGCACGACTCACTAGAAACAGAATTATAAAAGTCTACTAAATTGCATCGCACTTTCGCTAAATTTATTTATAAAAACACAGCCAGCTTTCTTTTCCGTTTAGGTAGGTAAGTACGTTACGTTTTCAATAAACATGGCGCCTGCGATGTAAGTGTTGTAACTTTTTAACTTGCATTTTGACGTACCTATCATAGAGTAAAAATAATGTAAAGTAATAAATTATAAATTAGTATGACTGAAAATAATTATTTAACACAGCCTAAGGAACTTGCACGACAATCGACATAAACTATATCGCCTAGCGTCAAAAAAACCAAAATCAACTAGTCACCACGCTTTCATTGTAAAGTATTCTGTATATAATATAATTCTATAATGTAATTTTTTTTTATAATACAAATATGAGATGTTAATGTAAAATTGTATTTTAACAGTGATAATAACATTACAAATAATGGCATTACTACAAATGTAGAAGTTTGTACTTTTTCTTTAAAAAAGCCGAATACCGTTTGATTATAACGCGTGTGAATGCGGAGTAGACAGGCCTCAAAAATGTGTGTAGATTTCTTCTGCATTTTCTATTACTATATATGTGTAGGATGGGTCAGACATGAGGAACAATGATGCGGGCACAAAGCTGCAAGTAAATACAATTACTTTACAGCTATATACCAATGATTTAGCCGAGATGGAAGGTACACCACTGATATAGAGCGAAGAGTGAATGCGGGAAATAGAGTGAACGCAGCGTTGGGGCAACTTTTCGGCAGCCACCACCTCAGCCAGAAGGCACGTGTAGCAATACATAACGCAGTGCTTGTCCCAACATTACTGTATGGAAGCGAGAGTTGGGTATGCAGAAAAGAGTATGATAGTAAAATTAATGCGGTCGAAATGCGATCTCTGCGGAAAATCTGTGGAGTTAGGCTGACCGACCGCATTCGTAACGACGACGTAAGAGAGCGAGTAGGTATGAAAGAGAGTATTGGTGTAAAGATGCGAAAGGGAATGCTCCGATGGTTCGGACATGTGGAAAGAATGCCGAACGAACGCCTGGTTAAGAAGATATACAATGCGAAAGTGGAAGGATGTAGGTATCGAGGGAGACCGAGACTAACCTACCTAGACCAGATCGGTCATGTACTGAAGGAAGGTGAAGTCAAGAGTCTCCAAAACCGGCGAGCGTGTATGAAGAGAATTATGAATGTTGAGGAAGCGAGTGAAGTATGCAGAGATAGAGTTCTCTGGCACTCTGTTCTCTCTGCCTACCCTGCAAGGGATATGGCGTGATGATATGTATGTATGTATGTATGTACTAAGTAAATCCACAGAGCAGACCCAGGCAGTACAAAGACTTGTACAAACAATTATATGATACAGGAGGACACAGAACAGTCTTCCCCGTGTGGCGACGGACGTCGTCATCCCTTGCTTGCCCGTGGGAGTCGTAAAAATCGGCTAAGAGTCATATCGGGAGAGTAGACAATGGCTATCTCCCGAGAAACTCAATACCATCTACCGAGATCGCCTGCCAAACGTGGCGATTATAGCATTATGCCCCCCCAAAATAATATGTATGCACAAAAAGTGACGGCCCCAGTCGCGGCAGTTCCGCTGTGCCACGGCTTCATCTTAGTAGTGGGCCCGGTGGCGGGACAGGGAGTGCTAAGAATGTCCGGTCGCGATTAGGTTACCAAAAAATCGACCCTTCGCCCTGATAACACACAACATTCGTACGCTTAGGACTGACGAGAGGGTCATCGAGCTGGAAGGAATTGAGCAAAATCCGATGGGACATTGTAGGATTATCAGAAGTGCGAAGAAGAGATCTTCACTTGCATATATTTAATACTTAATACATTCTATATGAACATAATTCATAAATGTCGAAGTATGTATCGTTACCTAGTTTAAGATCTAGCACGAATGACTTCATTGCTGCTTTAATATCTGCCTTTCATAGTTTTGCCGGGAAAAAGAGAGATGTATGTGGTATAATTGTATTATTATTTTATTATTACTCGATATCTTAGTGTTGTTAACGTGTTATATTTGACGGTACTTGCATTTATTAAACGTGCTAAGCAGAAACATTTTAACAAAGTATTCATTATCGCGTCACCTAGCACGAACTTGTTTTAAGAGACGAACAAAAGTAAACGAGCGACCTCCGTTCGGCAGTTTGAGCCCGCGAGTGGCACGGTGCACTGGTTGCATATCGTATACTCACATAAGTTAGCTTTGTGGACCTCTCTCATGAGGTCACTTGTGAGAGAGTGGTGTCATGGTTGCTGCAATTGGCAGGTGGGCTGGTGGTAGAGGTGGATGTTGTACGTTTCCCGGGGAAGAGCTGTCGCTCGTGCTCTTGGTGAACCCTTTGGCGATTTGGCTAAGGAATCCACGGACAGGTAAAAGGGTGGCGCCAGTTGTAGTCTTGTCCCGTGGTTGCACGGGAAAGACCATTCTGTGTCATCCATCCATACCATATAGTTATTTTTAAAAGGACGATTGCTTGGGTTTGCGCTGCGAGATCACTTAAGATGTAACCTGTGGTTAGCATTTAGTTGTGAAGGTAATTGCGATTACATGCAGTGCAGTCATTTTCAACTTTATATCCGCATTTATATTCCTCATGACCGACCCATTCGTCTACATATTAAATAATTTTGATGGTATTTTACTTAATGTAATGCGTAATAAAGGCTGGGGTGTAGTGAATATGATATAAAAGTGCTTAATATGTTTTAGCTTTCCACTAAAGCAAAATTGATAGTAATAGTGCCAGTAGCCATGGTACTTTTGAAGACAATTATTTGACCTACTGACGGATAATAAATTTAAATAATGTTATAATAAATACAGAAAGAATTAATAGCCATAAAGACATATGATGAAACTTTCAAAAATTGATATAACTTTACTCTTTGAATGAAATGGTTTCTGAAAATAATTATATTAGATGGTATGGGCTTTGTTCCCTTTGCCTTTATGAATGGATGAACAGAATCAAGAATCGACCTGAGTTTTTGGCGGGAATCTAAAACGTCATGTGGTGCTCTTGTATTATATTCGATATCTTAATGTTTTAACGTGTTATATTAGATAATTTTGATGGCATTTTATGTAATGTGATGTGACGGAACTGCTGAGATGTAGTGAATATCATATAAAAGTGCTTTACAACGTTTTCGTTTTTCATCAAAATTCTCACAAGATACCATTAACAGTGTGGCCATAGCACTGTTGATGGCGACAATTTGACTTACTGACGGACAATGACTAATCTGAAGACACTAAAAACTTGAATATAATTATAACTCGACACTGGCAACAATGGCTCATTTAAGTAGCTGATTGCCAATACATAAAAATAAGAAGAAGAAGAAGAATCAACCTGTGGGTAAAATCATAGAGCAAGTAAAACAATAACAAATTGAATGAAATGTCACAAATGTATTATGAAATTCTTCAATCCAAAGAATATATTCTTTTCCTAATATTTTCTCAGAATATATAAAACTGTATTGTTTCAATTTGAATAATATTTTAATCTGCATATTAATTAATATTTGTAAAGGTGAAGAAGGAAGAAAGAATTGTAGAAAAATAACGTGGCTGTTGCAAAATGATTGAGGCTTGTTCGAAGAGATGCATGCTATTTGGAACCGTCTGTTTAGGATTGTAAGTGTGAATATAATTATTAGGTAGTGATATTGTTAAAACTTTGTATTTCAACATTATTCTGATTAGGAAGTTTTAACTTTTTAATTTTATCCTATATGCATAACTTGGGGGATGTGTCAAGGCGCATGTCCAGTAGTGTACATTTACAGGCTGATGGATGGATTTCTGCATACCATATGCTCACAACTTTTTTCACTTTGCTGTAGTCCAACGATTTAAAACAGAAATGTAAAACACACCTTATTTGTTATCATCATACAAATATCACATTTAATAGTCATAAAATCTTTCACTGGTTTGAGCAACAAATGTCTATACTTACTTATAAGAAATCATGTATGTATTGTATAAGTAATATTTTGGTAATTAGGAACTGATTTTATTGAGTCATCCAAGCACAAAGATAATTATGAATTCTTATAAATTTTGCTTCAAAATGATGAAACTTACTTCTGGTATTTTCATGTTAATTAAATTATCACATACTTTATTGGTTAAGATAAATATTTTGCTGTTGATTTTTTAATAGGAAGGAAAACCTGCTTCATTATATCTCATCTAGAATCATTAATAGTAGTAGGACAATGCTGCCGACAGTTCTCTGTCTACAACCGCAGGCTGGTCTGTCCAGGGTAGTACCACACTCTTGCAGAAGATCGACGTCTGAGTAATGGCACTCTGCTATTGCGCTTCGTTCAGTGAGTGAGAGCCGAAAGTGCAACTTGGGTTGTTTATGGGGTTTATATTGGTTGGCAGCGGCCTAGCTATACCCTTGGTAATGCAAAGGTAATCCATGGGTGGCAGTGGCACTTACCATCGGGTGTGACGGCTGCTCAATTACCAGCAATAAAAAAAAAATTTGAATACTTAGAAATCTAATATAGGTGAGCAGAATAATTTACTTTTTTTTATAGAACTTGCCACCTTTAACATATAGAGTAAGATGAGACAAGAGTAGCATATTAAACTCACCAATTTGACTTTGTGCCATATACCAATACAATATATGAAGAAAATAGATTTTTATTCTAATCCCAAACCATTTGCCACTTAAATTAGTAGAGAACCTATAGGTTTCTCTATTAATTTATTACTACTCTATAATTAGTAGAGAAACCTATAGGTTTCTCTACTAATTATTATATATTATGTAGAAAAGATTTCTAAATTGATAATCCATAATATTTAGTAGTTTATATCTTACCATAGTTATGAGAATTTAGTGCTGTGTGCTGTGCTATAGCAGCTGTGAGTACTACCAATCCCTTGCCTTGAATGTGGATGTCGTAAAAGATGACTAAGAACTATAGATCGAGCTAGGCCCACACCACCTGATGCGGTTTTGGCAACAATTACATTCCTAAGGAGGGTTGACATCAGGCAGACAGAAATAAATTAATGAATTTATTGTAAATGTGAAAATGGCAATTATAAAAGAAAAACTATTGTATAAAATATAATTTTTACAGATTGACATTAGTGGTCTTGATATTAGAGTCTCATTTAGCAGACTCTCTATCTGGAAGTCATAGAATGAAGAATAAAACATTTCCAACAGAGAACAACTCGACATGTTGGCAGCATCAAAAGTATACTATTATTAGCGAATGCCATCCTTGTTCAGGTAAACAATTAGTTGTTCTCCTAAAGTCTTTGATCCTTGTATAAAGCAAATCTTAATTTATTAATAAGTTTCGTAATCGGGTATTTATAAATAATTAAGCATATTAAATGCTAAAAATTTCAGTAATTATTAGTAATGGTTAATAAGCACTTTCTAAAAAATGTTTATCTTATTTCTTTTCTAGATTTCGAAATAAGAAGTAAGAGCATAGGTGTTTGTATACACACAAGCTTCAAAGAAATATTGAAATGTGAAAATGGAGAAACAGTTACTAGAAGGTATTAAATTTTACAAAGTTAGGATTTAAATGTAGTTTTAATTGACACAATAACTGTCAAGTTTATTCTAATCAAAATGATTCTATAATATGAAAAGAAAGTGAAGAACAACAAAAAGAAATAATGGTCAAAATGGTTCTTTAAGGACAAGTATTTAAAAAAATTAATAAATCCATTGGAATAAATGCAAAGAAGTACATTTGTCATATTACATAACACATTGTATTTTGTTACAACTTATATTCTTGTAGGATTCGGCAATTCCAGCTAAGGATCATCGGCAGAATGGCAACAGGCCATCTCGCCTGCCAAATATTGATTATGGCATTATCCACTCTGGGAGGGCCTATACAATAGATGTTTATGATGTAATGAATTAGATGAATGGGAAAATTACAAGTCATACACTAAGGAATTACTTTGTCTGCCATGCAATACACTTAAAATATTTTTATGTTACAGCTGTGATAGAGTGGCATACTTGGAAGAAAGGGCATACTGGAAGTTCACAATATGGTCATTTGTTATTGGTGCTGCATCATCAATAGCAGTTATGTTACGTCTAAGAGTTCTAAATTATCGAGTCAAATTACGAGCAAGACAAGTTCTTAGCAATGGTTCTATTAATTGAATTTAAAATATTTTCAACCATGGAATTTACTAGTGGCTAATAAATTAACCTTAATTTTATAATCTAAAAAACAAATTTGTTTTTTTATACTATGAAATTCATATCAATTACAATAACACTAAATTCATAATTTGTATGAACATTCTGTGACAACTTAACATTTTGATAGAAAAATATTCTGTTCTGCAGTTTGTTTTCATTATTTTTATAAAGTTTGTACTACACGTAGTACCTAATATATGTAAAAATTAATAGTCTATTGTTTATGTCCACTGCTGACTTCAAGAGTTCTACTCAATAGGAGTTCAGAAATTGACCTGTTGTGTTCCTGCTGGTCAGACTGGTTGATATAAAGTTTAATTTTGTACATTCTCTTGCATAGATTATTATATTCGCTTAGACATCTGTTATAACATCCATGGGTAAAAAATGGGGCAGTTTTATGTTGTCACTACAAGGAAGTGTGTGTGCAATTAATATCAACATATTTTTATAAATCAATATTATTCTTTCAACAACAAATATGTCAAATAAAAACTTATTACAGATACAATGTTTTTAACAATTCACTTATTACTTTTACATTCACACTGTTACCCAATAATCTATAACATTGTTTCAAAGAAATATTTTGAGGGAAGCTATAATCTTTTGGGAATGCCATTAACTTCAACACCTCTTTTGGAGTAAAATATCGTAGTTTCAATTCTTTTAGAGATTCAATAAAGTGAGCGTTCTCAACTTTGCATTGATTTGCTCTTTCTAAACACTCTTTTACCATTTCTGGTCTACTGTCAGTATATACAGATCCTGTGCCTTCAACATAGTGTGTGTAAGCTTTGGTAAAACAATTTGTACTCTTTGAATCTTTATAACAGATATCTAAAATATTTCCATGTTTAAGTTTTTTATCGGGTACTAAAAAATCATCAGAAACATTGTCTTCTAATATAGATTCCAAGGAATATGGTGCACTATAATCAGTCGGAAGGCTCCTTATCTGTAATAACATAGGATATGCTTCAATTAGTTAATAGTCAATTACAATGGACTTATACAACAATAACTACTCAATCACGCAAATCTATCCACTGGTCAATGGCTACATGAATAGAGTATATACATAGTATGGTATTCTTAAATTTTCTATTTATCATCATCATCTCGGCTCACATACGTCCCACTGTTGGGCTCGACCCTCCATAATGAGAGGGAAGTTCACCTACTATACCATGCTGGTCAGACGTGTTGGTATAGGGTTTTGTTTCGAGTTTTCCTTCTCTTGCATAGATGTTATATGCCTTTTGTATCCCTTAGTCGTCTCTTACAATCACCCACGGGTAAGATAGGGGTTGGTGATTTGTATTCTTACTCCATCACCACACGGATGATTTCTATTTATAATTGATACAAAATATTGTATGGATGACCCAACTCTGCAATGGCGTTTGAGAAGAAAAATCCCACGAGGATTAAATACAAGAAGGTGGATGTGTCAATGGAATCATTCCATGCAAGATCTAAGAAAATACTACTAATAGATTACTGAATGTCATAAGGCAGATTGCAAGAAAAGAAATATTAAATAATCAATACAAGTTTCATACTAACTCTTTTGTCTACATCTTGCCTAGACAACCATTCTAGTAAACTAGTCTTCTATAACTTTAATTCATGAATGATTTAGAGAATGTATGCTTTAGCAAAACATTTTTCATAGTAATACTCTCCCATATGGTGATGGCATAAGAATACAATGTGTCCACCCCTTACTTTCCCATTGAAGTCATAAAAAAACTCTTCTTTCTCCTGGGAAAGTTAACTCCAACTGGTACAACCAACCTGTCTACAAAGTGTGGTGACTATATCATATTTTCACCCTTGATAAGGCATATGTCCATCAGTAGACGTAAAATGTATGTAATATGTACTTACAATTTCACCTTTCCTTTTAAAAGGCCATGTTAAATTATTTCTCCTAGCAATGCAGTAGTACCTTAATCTAGAATTAGGCACTCCCATAGTAGATGGGCATAACAAAAACTCTTGGTAATCAAAATTACATTTCTCCAGCCTTTCTATAAACAGATTCCTCACAGTTGAGTTTTCAAATCCTTTGACATTCTCCATTAGAATATGTTCAATACTTTCCAACTGGTCTAAAATATTAATAACATACAAAAATGAGCTTGTTCGTGGGTCATTATCATCTAGATATTTTCCATTCCTTGTAAATGGTTGGCAAGGGGGAGACATAAGTATTGTGTCAACATTTAGTTTCTTTATATCTGTTACTGTAATAGATTGGATATTTTTGTTCCATAAGTTCGTCTCTGGAAAATTATGAAGATAAACAGCATTTGCTACTGTGTTAATATCAATAGCAGCTACAATTTGTCCTTGTAAACCCGATTCTGGAAAGAAAATTAGATTTTTAATAAGTATTGAACAATATTTAGGATAATTTGCTGAGAAATTTGTAAAAATTTCTTCATATTACATAAATAATTCTGTTTTGCAACAAATAATGAGTTCATACCATTCCATGCACAATGCATGCCACCAATTCCACTATAAAGTTCTAAGATTTTATGACACATGTTAATTTCAGAAATGTTAATATTTTACAATGTCGTGATATTTTGATAAAACAAAGAAGAACATTCTTCGCTTCTGTTAGCGATTAACCACAACTTCACCAATGTAAAGCAAAAGTCAGATAAAACGATTTTTTGTGTGATTTATAGCCTGACACACAGACCAAATTGACACATGTAAATGTCAATTTTTTTTTTTGGTTCTGTTCGTCCATTCGGACAGGCAAAGGGATCGAAGCCCATACAGCCAAGTCTTATTTAATTATTTTTCATACATTGTTCATCATTTTTTCATATTATGTAGCCAAAGAGTAAAGTTATTAAACTGAAAAAGAGTGGCAACTCCATGATAAAATATGCATGTATGGAAGGTGCTGCTACCCAGAGTTTACGCGGTGAACTAAAGTTGAAGTGATATATATACATATCTACATGTGTATGTGTAATTATATAGAATTTTCTTTTACTATGAAAGCTACCCTGAAATATAAAAAAAAACATATCAGCTGATAACGAAGCAATAATAATATCAGCTTAACAATGAAAATTGAGATAATTTTCAGAAAGTACATCAATAACCGTAAATAGATTGATGACAATAAGTACCTACGCTAGGAACAAAAAATAATAATTCTCAGTTGTCAAACGTTTGACATACAGGACAAAATGGCAGCCGATAAGTTTGTACAAACAACCTGTAGGCGGCGCGACGGTCAGTAAAAATAAGTAATGTTTTAAGTGTGCCCCCCCAGTATGTAGCCTTAATAGTCATTGTCTGTCAGTAAGTCAAGTCGTTACCATTAATCGGGTGCTGATAACCTAATCAATGATTTTCTTTGGGAATTTTGGACAAATATGAAAATACACGTAAACCACTGTTATACCATATTCACTACACTTCAGCACTTTAACTGTACCATATTGCATAAAATACCAGCAAAATTATTCAATATAACACCACAAAACACTAAAGAAATGAATATAATACAAGAGCGTGACATGACATTTCCACATTCGCGCCAAAACTCTAAATGTCAAATTTACAAATAATGCTGCCAGCTTTTTTTGTGAAGTGATGTACCTACGATACCGGTATATCGAAACGTAAGATTTTATATATATACCTATTAGACGGTTAACTTTAAAGCTTTTTATTCCAAATCGTATCATTAAAGATCATATACGTATGCATAGGCGCTATACATTAGTGTAACTAATATATATCAGTGTAACTAATCACACTATACATTAGTATTACTTTAGTCTATCTAATCTAAGAAGTGCACTTTGACAGCTGTCGGAGTAAGTTGTCTAGGTATGTGAACCAAATAATCGCTATCGAAAATATCCGATTTTACTGAGAAATCGATATTGATTCTTTATAATTAATAATCGGTTTATTTTTCAAAAAGGTGATAAATAAATTAAGTGCTAAATTAGTACTAAACAAATTTAATTATTTCAGCATAGAATCTATTCATCATATTTAGTAGGATTACGATAATTAAAAACAAAAAAAAACGAGAGGTGTCAAGGGACACCCGGATGGAACGAAGTTCCTTTCGATTAATTAGTGAAGAATGTGTATTTTTAGTTTATTACGAAGAAAATCATGAAGTGTTGTGTTTTATCATGTAAAAACTACTCCGATAAACGTTCAGATGCTATGGAAGGAATCATATTTCATATCGTGATATTTTTCCAAATATTGAAAGCGACAAATATGACTATTTAGATAAGAATGAACTAAATACTATAATTCCGCGTGGTAACGGAGTAAGTCGAACGCATGAAGCTACATTTGATCTCTATGGTTCAACTGACCCCTCGCCTGCTCCCCCTTGGCGAAGCCCTTGACCCCCCGTACCTGTGGGAGATCATAAAAGATGACTGAGGGATAAAAAACGCATATAACATCTATGCAGAAGAATGAAAACTCAACTAAATTACCTTATACCAACACATCTAACCAGCGTGGTGTAGTAGGTCAATTTCTCTTCTAGTGTGAAGGAGGCTCGAGCCCAATAAAGGGACATGTATGAGCTTTTAGGATATATTGGCTTCCACATAAAGAGTAAACTGTCGCTATTTTTTGTTCAGAACTATTTATGTTACGTTATCTTAGTGTGAATTCTACAGTTTAGGTAGCGCTCGCTAATGTAATTCAGATGGCAAGAATGATAACTATTTCTTAATACAAAATATATTGTAAATATTAAAAAGAAAAAATAAACTAAAAAGAAAAATAAAGCTCGTCTCTAAAGTAACTTGTTATTTTTGTTTATTATTATAATTGACATTTTACATATAAAAAAGAGTGAATTTATAAAACTCGATTACGAAGTGAAAAATGATGTCACAAGCGGGATTCGAACCCGCGCCTATTGGGATTCCGGCCCAATCGTGCTGCCACTACACCACCGTGACTAATTGTAGGACATGCAAATTTCACTTCGTATCATATTTACGTCTTAAGGTGACGGTATGCTATCTACCGGACAATGTTTACACATTGTTATAGGCTTAATACTTAAAACTTTACAGTTAGAATTGTATTAAACGATGACACAACCTTGTTATTTAAATTACTGAAATTTAGCATTTAATATGCTTAATTATTTATAAAACTCGATTACGAAGTGAAAAATGATGTCACAAGCGGCATTCGAACCCGCGCCTATTGGGATTCCGGCCCAATCGTGCTGCCACTACACCACCGTGACTGTGTGTAGGACATGCAAATTTCACTTCGTATCATATTTATGTATTAAGGTGACGGTAAAAAAGAGTGAATATTAATTAACAATTGAATTTAAGATTAGGTAAAATTTAATTATTTAATGTCACACTTATGTTAGACAGCTATCGATGTCATACGCACGCACACACAAATGAATATAGAATAGCGGCGTAGTATCACGACATGACCACATTTACCTTAGTACCTACCCAATGTATCATTTCCAGTAGTCGACACAATTTTACTGCCAAGGCGCGCAAAAAGATGTTTCACATCACAAACTTTCAATACCAATCTATTATATACAGGTATAGTATGTTATTAACAAATTGATAGTGCTGTTAAAATACAACAATCATCAACGATGCTGCCCTCACGCCTTTACTTGTGTTCGGGTCACACAATCGGCGATCATATATTTCTGTAGATCTGTAGTGCGCCCGGTTGCTGCTTGACCACAGCACTGCGCACTCTTATTGTCCTAACTTTTGAAATATTGTACCAAACGACACACGGTAAAAGGCAAAAAATATGTACTTTAAATATCGAAAGTAATAAAAGCATTTGTTTGCATAAGAATCAATTCCTTACTATAAAATGTGCATCGGCAATAAATATCAAATTATTTTGAATTTTTAATTTACTATTTTTATTATATAATTTTTTTCTGCCTTAAGCGATTTTTATCGTTATATTTTCGCCAATTTGCAAAATATCTTTATAGATAGATATAGCCTATGTGTTATTCTGATGTGCAAGTTATATTACTATAAAGTTTCATCAAAATCCATTCGGTAGTTTTTACGTGAAAGAGCAACAAACATGTTCACATCCATACATTATTACAAACTTTCACGTATATATAATATTAATAGGATATACAATTCCACTAGACTACCAAAACTTTTGGGCCCCGAGCGCGAACTCGAGCCGGCCGCGCGGCGACACGAAATTAATTTCGTTGCGCATTATTTTGATTTTGCTATATCTCTTAAGGAATTGATTTAATTTGCATGGTCTGAAGGAAAAAAAATATCATCATGAAATGCTCAAGCCAACTAATATATTTAAAATGATAAGGATTAATACAGTATTTGTGTAAATAGCTTATCAATTATCGTTTTATAATAGGCCATTTTTTTAAGTATTAAAATGGATATAGTATGTTATCCTTAAGAGATAGACATATACCATCGCGGACTTTTTTGTAGGCCTTTTTAAGCTGTATAATACTGTAGTACTTTATTTTGATCTATTTCGTAGGGTTCAGCCAGCGTTTGCAATGTAAGCGCAAAATAATGTGTTTATTTACGACATCACATTAGAAACCTCTAAAATTATCAGTGTTTCTCTACTACATTATGCATATATTATACATATAAACCTTCCTCTTGAATCACTCTATCTATAAAAAAAACCGCATCAATATCCGTTTCGTAGTTTTAAAGATTTAAGCATAAATAAGGATATAGGGACAGTGAAAGCGACTTTGTTTTATGTTGTGTCGTTACAACTTTGTTGTCGTTACAATTTTTGGTCTTAATTTTTTCCGTCTAGCCCCCTTTTTCGCAACGCGCGATAAGGAACTTCATTCCAAAAAATATTTTGTTCATTTTGTAATCACGTGCATATTCCCTATTATTTGTTTACATTTTTCAGTCTTAAATATGGTATAGTTAGCATTAATTTGCAACACTGCTTTATTTATTAAAAAAAAACAGTCATGGCGGATCAAAAGAACGAGAGGGTTGTGTCGAATGTTGGAGATGGTGCCTCTGTTTCGAAAGATGTTATTTATCTGGAAGAAACGTTTTATATTCTTTCCAAAAAGAATTCAGTGTTTCGTGTCCAACTTACTTCTAAAGGTCTGTGCTTAAGCAAGGAAACAGATGGAAATTCAAAAGAACAAACTATACTACTACGCGATATTATTGGTAGTAAATGCATGAGAAGCAAAAGACGACGCCCTGGAGCGGGTGCTTGTGTCTGCAGTTCTCTGGTTGGTAATAATCAGCTTAAGGTAGTTGATGAAAACAGTGGTGATCTGGATGAAAACGACATCAGCGCCTATCTCTACATATATGCATATATCTTGAAAAGAAGTCGTCGTACCATGAAAAGAGAGAGGACTACTATTACATTGCGCTTTAGATCCTTTGACAAATACGAGGATAATAATAGAGAAGCACAAAAGTGGAGAACTACTATCAAATGCTTGATAGCGCAGCAACCGATTTCGCACTCACCGCCACCTAACGATAAGAAATTACTTTTTCTCCTTAATCCAAAGTCAGGCCCAGGTAAAGCCAGAGAACTGTTTCAGTCTAAAGTTGTGCCAATTTTACAAGAGTCTGAGTTTCCGTACGATCTACAAATTACTAAACATGCACAATATGCGCGCGAGTTTGTACGTACGCGAAATGTGTATAATTGGCGCGCAATCGTGGCTATTGGAGGTGATGGAGTACTCTTTGAAGTGCTGAATGGCATGTTTGAGCGACTTGATTGGCAGCAAGCACTAGCTGAGGTACCATTGGCAATACTGCCTTGTGGTTCAGGCAATGGTCTTGCTAGGACAATCTGCCACTTATACAAGTAAGTTATATATTTATATTTATTGTTGTTTATTTACAATATAAATGAAATTATAATATAGATAAATGTTTATTGTACACTAAGTACTGCTTAGACACACTTTAATATAATGTAATAATTAGTTATTCCATTTTAAGAAAATGATAATTTGATTAAATATGTAATTAAAAGTTTTTGATGTAGTAATACTTTAATTTTATGCTTACTTGTGTATCAAATATACAAGGTGGGTTGTCTTTCATATTAACACTAAATTACCATGTTTATTAAGGCATCTTATGGGGTTTGAATCAACTTTTATAGCATCTAGCAGTTGGAATTATTCATTTAATTATAAACGGATATGGTGTTGTTAATAGACTTAAACCAATTGACCCATGTATATACAACTGAGCATGCAGATCTAAGTGACGAAACTGGTGGAATAAATAAAGCCTACACATTATCAATGAACTAAACAATTCATCACATTTTAAAGTGAAAGAGTCTGGATGAAATTTGGTTAGCCAATGACTACACACCAGAAAAATATTGTTTTTATTTTTATTTTCAGTGTGTTCATATATTTGCCATAACTTTCACAGACATACAATTAAACCATTAAATTATTGAAATTTATACAAAATATGCATCACACAAAAATTTATATAAACTGATTATAAGGAAATTGCAAATAGCATATCATTTTTGCTGGGCAACTTGGCATAATGTCTAATAGGGATATTACTTGTTTATGCTCCTTAATCCCCTCTTAAATGTGCTGTGTAGTGGTTATGGATATTACTAACCTCCTTACCTACCTACTACCTACCTACCTTATGGATATTGTAAAATATGACTAAGAATTTTATGAACTTGACCCAAGTCTATACCTGGGCTAACTTTATTAATCTCCATCCGGTGCAGTCTGGTCAACAAGAGTGGCTGGTCATAAAACACAGATAACGAAAAGGTAGTATTAAAGTGTATCTTTACTCGCTCACCACTTGAACTAATAATTAATTTACATTTAAATAAAGTAGGTTAGTTCATTAATCATAGTAAATCTTGTTAGTGCATTATTATTTGATCACATAGTTAAATATTTTTTTTTGTAGTTTTTGACTTCTTACTTTATTAAAAATAACATTGAAGTTATTAAACAAAGAACTGCAGGTAATTCTGAATAATAAAAGTAATCATTTTATTTTAGTGTTCATAATTGAGACAATCTAAGACCTTGAATTTTCAACAAGTTATATTATTTTGACTCTGTACAATAGTTGATAGCAAGCATATGAATTTTATTCTCGGGTCACACATTAATTTTCCATTCCAAATTTGAATATTTGAGATACAACTGGAACATTGAATTGAAATTTGTGTAGAATGTAAAAACCTTATGTTTTTGTCTATAGCAAGTGTTGTTTTTTCCTTCTAGCTGTATAGAAAAAAATATATGAGTCATATTTATACAACAGGAAATGTTATACCACACTGGCCAAACAAATAAGAACAAAGTTTTATGACATATCTAGATATATTGAAAATTATATTTTATAGGTTTTTTTTTTAGTAGGTATCTTTATAATCTTTGTATTGATAACATTTATCAGCAAACAAGTCTTGACGATCTCTTAGGACACCTGCGGTAGTATGCCCTGTGTGGTTAAAGGTCAAGAATGTATATGTCATCAACATCTACTTCCCCTTGAGAGTTGTAATATCCGGCTAAGAGACTATCAGGGAAGTGGGCAATAACACTTTCCTGGTGAGCTCATAATGATAACTGTGATGTCAAATCCATATAACCATAATGTAATTGGGATAATTACATAGGTATATGTGTAAACCATAATATGATAGATGTCCAGTTAACTGTTTTCAATTATTACAATTAGCTGTTTATTTATCTAATCTTTATGATAACCAGGTGTCATAATGTTCAGTCATTCTAACCTCCGAAACTGAGCAATTGATTTTATTGTGATTGTATATGATTGGTTTCAATCTATTAGTTGGAATAGTTTTTTTTAACAACAGTTATTCTTCTTATATAATATAATATATTGCAACATATTTTTTTATGACAACAATATCCGTATTGGCACTTTATAATGTGTATTTTTGAAGTAAAAAGTTCTTTAGCGCCATTATGTACTTTTGGGAATGGGTAAAAAATGTTAAACTCGCGTCAGGACACGTGACCTGATCGAAAATTCGTAAGACGGACGAAAGACGTAATTTTTGTGTGTTGGTAGTTGGTGGATCGTAGATGGCTTTAACAGATTTGCGCGGACTATGGATGAGCGCTGAGGGCTCTCAACCCATAATATTTATTAGCGAATGCAAATAAAACCTAGGCTCAGAGAAGTTAATTTGTGTGAGGATCAAACTCACGTTACTCGCCATGAAGGGTTGCTAACTACGCAATTATTGTGGTGAGTAAAATTACTACATTTCATCTATAAGAATAGATTAAATAGAAAGATAATTGCCACCATACGTATGTAAAAACCATCTGGTAGATTATGGTATTTTATTAGAAAAATAAACCATAGGTAAGATATTACAAGTACGTACAATAGTTCGTTTTAAAAGATGTAAAGTAGGTGTCTATTTTACTACTGTCTTTGTATTATTTTAATAAAATAGTTTACAAGTAACCGCAAAGAACGTAACTAACCAATCCTTTCACGTTTACCTAATAACACAGCCCCACAAAAAGAAAAGTCGGTTGTGCGACGAATCAGACTATATTTTTTCGACGTATTTTGAGCCGCTGAATCGATATTCGAAGTGAAAATTAAGAGACTGTGTACCATTTTTTAGATAATTTCAAAATTTTATTATTCTCGTTTAGCGTCAACTAGATCGTTTTGAGAGATTCCACTGGCTTTATTATACTTAGATATTCACATATTGATACAAAGTTAAAAGTATTAACACCGTATAAACAAAAAAATAATGAATCCAGGATCGTCGGAACCCGAATATTAAGCATAAACTACACGAAAAAACACATTGTGTCTTCATTTTTATAAGCGTAAACTACACGACGCTGAATCGTTATTCAAAGTGAAAATTAAGATACTGTGTAACATTTTTTAGATAATTTCAAAATTGTATTATTTTCGTTTAGCGTCAACTAGATTGTTTTGGGAGAATCCACTGGCTTTATTATACTTAGATATTCACATATTGACACAAAGTTAGAAGTATTAACACCGTATAAACAAAAATATGAATCCAGGACCGTCGGAACCCGAATATTAAGCGTAAACTACACGAAAAAACACATTGTGTCTTCATTTTTATAACACTAACAAGTTTCATACACTTCTGAGCCTTATACTCGTATATCAGTTAAAAACGTACATAGGCTTTTGATTTTGAATATCTATTCAGCAGTTCAAAATACATCGGAAATGAATATAGTCTGATTCGTCGCACAACCAAAATCTTTTTTTGTGCGACTGTGTAGTTAAAAAGTAAAATAACTTGCAGGTGACTAATTGAAACTCTATATTTCTTATTGGAAGTCCTTCTTCTTTTATATACACATACATACATACATATCATCACGCCATATCCCTTGCAGGGTAGGCAGAGAGAACAGAGTGCCAGAGAACTCTATCCTTGCATATTTCACTCGCTTCCTCAACATTCATAATTCTCTTTATACACACTCGCCGGTTTCGGAGACTCTTGACTCCACCTTCCTTCAGTACGTGACCAATCTGGTCTAGGTAGGTTAGTCTCGGCCTGCCCCGGTACCTACATCCTTCCACTTTCGCTTCTTTTATATACTGTATTCATTTCGGGCTATCGTAGGTATATGTAATAATTTCGCGCTATTGCGTATTAACAGCCGTCACCTGCAAGTTAGAAATGGCATGATGATAACAAATAACCAATCGCATGACATGACTAAGTAAACAAACAATCGATTCACCGATAAAATCGTAGTGTGTACACAAGTGATTGAGGTTTGCCTTCATAAATAATAAGCATTTAAATGAAAAATAAATTATATAGCTGCTTTGCCTGTGGGTGTCGTAAAAGACGATTAAAGGTTTTATATAGGCCTGGGCCAGGTCAACTTGATGCTCTGTGGTCAATGATTACATTTCTAAGGAGTATTGACGTCAGGCAGGCTGTTGGTCATAAAACTATTGCCAATACAATTTTTACAATGTGTACGATGGAATCAGAGTACATATTGGGTCGTCCCCATGTAATTAAAATTAGAACAGTAGAATGATGATAATGATTCTTAACATAAAAGTTTTATTTTCGATTTTCTTTCTTTTTTTTAATAAAAGACACCACCCTGCACCAAGTAAATAATCCTTGTATTGTGGGGGACTTTACAAACATATACCTAATTAACGCAAACAAATTTGTTTGCGTTTATTATATGTTTTTGAAGTCCCCCGCAATACTATATACTATTCTTGGGTGTAATTACACCCACACTCAGAATAACACTTTGTGGATCACAACAAAGTAATGTCCTGCGTAGGAATCGAACCCATGGCACTGGCACGGAAGGTCGGTATCTTAACTACTACGCCGTCTGTGCAGATTGGTTAGTTCTAGTAGGGGTCTATGAACTAAGATAGGGATTAGTTATATCTTAGTTTTATCTTTTATTATAGTATTTTCCTATTGTAAATCCTCTTTTCGAGAAATACCTACGTACATTGGCAAATAACGATGACATGTCGTATACAAAATACTTGTTATTATGCATAAGTTCATTCCCAAGGAGGGTTGACGTCTGGGAGGCGGCCGGTCATAAAACTATTGCCAAAAACTTTTACAATATGTACTATGAAAGAAGAGTACATATTGTATCGAACCCAAGTAATTGGGATAAGAGTAGGAGAATAGATGTATATGCATAAGTATATAAGTTATCCGACAGACAATAAATTCATCATAGGTAAGAATGTTGAAACGCTCCTTGCGTTTAATTTCCTTGTACTCCATTACTTATCATTCCTTAAAAAAAAATATTTGAAAAGCGAATAGAACTACACTTCGAACCTGTCGTCTGATTTTGACCAAATCTTTCAAATATATTTTTCTTTTTTTTAAAAAACACCACCCTGAACTAAGGAAATAATCGTTGTATTGCGGGGGACGTTACAAACATATCGACGGCGGAAAGCGAAAACGTCATAGTCCACAAAGTACGAAAAAAATTTTTATTGCACTGTTCGAATCAGAAAAAAAAACTGATTCAAATGCCGGACCATTTTTATTACATACATATTGTTACATAATTCTATGATGAATAGTTATGAAATTAACATTAAAAAAAACGAGTTTAAACTTAAATGCCTGCATTCAAAAACGCTGTACGTTACAGAAAAAAGTAGTAATAACCTATACTATGTCGATTACAGCAATTCGCTTTCCGTAAAAAAAGATTTTTGCTCATTAACGACGTTTTAGCGGGCAGCACGTCTAACTTTTTGCTTGCCAATTTGGCTTTGTCCTCCAAATGACTACCAAACTGGCTAATATTCTGTCAAATTTAAATCGCTTTACATGTACATTTTGTCTTACCCCAAATAAGCAATTATTTTAGTTTACACCTATTCTAAGATATTAGTTTCATGGAATAACTACGTTTACAACATACAGTTTAGTTCAAATAATGTTGATTACCACGTTTTCGTTTTCCTTAAAAAAATGCATTTGACCCCGCTCCATACAACTCAATAGTGCAATTACAGCGTTTTAACATTCTGTAAAAATAGTTCAAAATGTCGTAGTCAACAAAATTTTGATAAATAATTGTTAGAATGAGATTTGAGAGTAAAAAATATATTTAGAAAAAATAATAAATCTAATTTCCAAAAATCGTGGGTCTACGTAAAAAAATACGCTAGTTATGATTTTTTGAAAAAAAAGTGAAACAGTTTTTTGGCTCTGGTGAACATTTTCGTTTTTGTGGATTACGACGTTTTCGCTTTCCGCCGTCCATATAATGAACGTGGACAAATTATACCTACCCAGACTCAGTACAGCACTGAGGATCGCACAGAGTATTAACCTGCGTAGGAATCGCACCTATGGCACTGCCACGGAAGGTCGGTATCTTAACCATTACGCCATCTGTGCAGTCAATTGCCATAAAAATCGTATAGATGCTAGATATATTTTCCACTTTTCACTCAATGTAGGTACGCCTCATTGTTTACCTTAACGGCAAAGGAAAAGGATTTTTTTTTAAATTATTAACGGTACACACTTTTAACTAAATAAACAATATGTCACCATTCCTTATTTGTCTGTGGAAGTCGTACAGCCGACAAAAGGACCACTAGTAAAATAAGCAACACCACTCTCCTGGCGAATTTATAAAACCAACGGCGATCTCCAATCTGTCTCTCAAGCGAGACGATTACGCCAATATCTCTCGTGGAGGGTTCAACAGAAGACATCGATAGACTGATTGTTGATGGATAGTATGAAATAAAAACAAATTATTATCATCTTAATGAAGAAATTAAACATTGTTATATAAAAAGCATGTTCTACTACAGATATAGTACATTACTGCAGCGGCCAGCAAAAGAGGCATTGATGGACGAACGTGTAAATGTGGGCCGAGGCGTAGCCGAGGCACACATACGTAAGTCCATCAAATCTTAGTTGTGGCCAAGGCTTGTATAGTACTTTTCTCAAATAATGCGCGGAAATTAGAACTAAGTAGTACTAAGTAGAACTGTATACATGACGATTTTCACGGGCTAAAGGGTTCATTTCTTTTTTTTTCATAATCAAACAGGTTTCTTTTTCAAGCTAGTTTGAAATTTAAATAAGACTCTGATAAGTTGCCTATTTAGTTACTATGTTTTGAAGTAACAATACGTTCCATTTTTAAAATACACGATAGATATGGATTTTCATACATTTTTTGCCGGCCGCTACTCGCATGTATTTGGTCAGTACAGCAATATCGATTTATCTCGAAGAAGGTTGTCAAAATAATGTTCAAATTGTCAAGCATGTTTAAGAAAAAGTAATTTTAAAAGCCATTGTAAGTGTTATGAACGTCGTGGTAAAAAAAAATACACAAGATTTGCTAATTAATGTCGTAATTCTTGTCGATGACGTCTGAATCTAGTTTCGTGTGGCAAAAACTCGAATGAACTTTAAAATATTATTTCTTTTTATGCATTAAATGCAAATAATATTATACCAATGATGCAAATAATATTATTACCTCTTAAGGCAAAATACGTATACCTATACATACCTACGTATTGGACGTTGAATTTTGATTTGAATCAATAATTGCAATTAGTGATAACCTTGGGTAGTAGGTACATACGATTTTTAACACACACACACTTACATTTTTTTTTGTTTAACTTTGCAGTGTCCTGAGACGTTATTTTGAGACCAAACTAAATATAAGTTGTTAAATTTCATTAGGACAGGGTAAACATTCATAAGTGTGGTCACGGAATACAATTCACCACCCCCTATCTTACCCGTGGGTGATCGTAAGAGACGACTAAGGGATATAAACATGCATATAACATCTATGCAAGAGAAGGAAAACTCGAAACTAAACCCTATATCAACACGTCTGACTAGCGCGGTATAGTAGGGCAATTTTCCTTTCATTATAGAGGAGGCTCGAGTCCAACAGTGGGACGTATATGAGCTGAGATGGAACATTCATATGAATAAAAATCGTATTTATGTCTATGTCACTAGGTATCCAGTCATTATATATTTTAAATAAAAAAATATAATGCTAGATATTGACGTTCAACAATCGGCAAGTAGATTGCCGAATGTTCAATAGGAATTGCCGCTTGTGGGAAAAGCTGTCATTCCTAGTTATAGACATTTATGATACAGCATGTTACAAATAAGATGGACTGCCTTGTTGGTCCAGCGGCCTATAAAATAAAAATAGCGCTGTGACATATAGGAGCCGAACAATGACTAGGTTTAAATATTAGCAAATAGGAAATCGGAGTACCTAATCACGGAACGTGGTTAATGCATTGCCGCCTCAAAAAGTTGTATTAAAAAAACGTATAAACTATTTATTGAAGTGTTATGTACGGAAATTATATTAAAATAATAGACAATAATAATTTATATAAAGACGTAGATGCATAAATTATTAAATATAGTAATTGTTATCAAAATTGCGGTAACAATATTACAAAAAGATACAATTCTTATGTTTAACTGTAGAGGGTACTTTTTGAAATTACTGATCTAATTTTTATTGTTATCTTTCGTGGCAGACGAGCGGGTACTTCACCTTATTGTATGTGGCTACTGCCGCTCAGGAACCTCTACAATATCAGGGGCACAGTCAGGTCGCTACCTACGCTAAGGCGGACTCTGGGCTTCTAGCTCTCTCGCTCGTCGAACCGAATCGAAGTGGCAAATTATTACTACTCAGTCGTCGACTTTCTACAGAGCCATTTATGTCTACAAACAGAAAACCATGAGAAACATTTTAGAAAAAAATCTTTTGGTATAGCTAACTATTCCTATATTATCCATAATTGCTATACTGGGATAAGAAGTAGCCTCTTAAATCAGTAAATAGAATTCCCATGCGAAGGGAAAATGAATCTAATAATATAATTAGGTCATTTTTTATTTGATATTATGATGATTAAGCGTATATATTCAGTGAGCATAGCTAATAATAAATATAGTTGCAATATTATTTGTGCTTCTGTATGTTTCACGTCCACTTATCTGATCAAAACGCGTATCAGATCCGTCTCGAAGTACAAGGGTCGTTTGCGTTTTTGTTGAGACTAAAAAACTTGTTGGTATTGATTCTTACATTATTACATCATTATTATTATTATTGAAGAATATAAGTAGATAGATTTTCCTCCCGTTTACAGGTTATAAGAATAGGCGTAGTGGGATGTTGAAAGATATTATTTCGAAATTTCCTTCTCTTACTGTGATGTTATTTAAGCAAATATAAACATAGCTTAATCGAATTTTCGACACCTATGGGAATTGACGACGTAGTAAATTGTATTATTTACTTCGTAACCAAATTCACGACTTTAAGAAGTTCTATTATGATTATTTAGCAGCAAGATACTGATCGCAAGCCATATTGTGCAAGACGTTGCTTAAGCGTTCAGTGTGATCCGTTAAATTACCTGTGAAATCTGTTTCATTTTTTCATAGTTCATTATTTTATTCAAACCTAAGTTCTACTGAAAAAAATTAAATACAGCGGTACCATTATCAATATATCATCATCTCAGCTCATGTATGTCCTACTACAGGGTAGGCGAACCAATGGTACGCGTGCCATTGATGGCACGCGACACAATATTTTAGGCACGTCGCCGATCATAAAACATGTGTAAAAAATCCATCTACCTATGCCTGCGAGTCATTATTTTCAGAGATGAATAACATTAAAAACTCGGTTAGAAACCGTTTGACAGATGAATCCAGTTCAGCATGCATTTTGTTAAAAGTAACATCTTACAACCCTAACATAAATTATTTGTCATCTAACCTGCAGCAACAGAAGTCACATTAATTTTACAGTAATTTAATTTATGCGTGTAATAAAAACATTCCAAAATGTACCTCTTTTGTTTACTTTATTTCATAAAGAGTTTTCATAGTATTTATTATTATTATTTTCCAAATAATCTGAAAGTCAAAATTATTTGATGGCACGGCAATGATCCCATTAAACATTTTATAGAAAAATGGCACATTGATGCATAAAGGTTCGCCTACCCTGTCCTACTATACAACAGGACGGAGGGAAATTGACGCTGGGCAGACGTATTGGTATAGGGTTTTGTTTCAAGTTTGCCTTCACTTACATAGATGTTATATGCGTTTTATATATCTTTAATCGTCTCTCACGATCACCCACGGGTAAGATAGAGGGGCGGTGAATTGTATTCTTACTCCGTCACCGCACGGAATTATCAATATATAAACTTATAGGTATATCTAATTGATGCCATTTGATAAAGTAAAGAAGTTTCATGTTATTTGATAGGTACATCACTTAAGTTCATTTACTTATACGATAAGGGAACAAGTTTGATGGTAGTAATGCAGGTACTGATTACCATCATTAATAGATATTAAAGTAGTATTAAAGTGTTTATAAATACCCGAATACGAAACGAAAAATTATGTCACAAGCGGGGTTCGAACCCGCACCTATTGGGAATCCGGCCCAACCGTGCTGCCACTTACACCATCGTGAACTATTTTAGGACATGCAGATTTCGCTTCATATTATATCTTACGTCTTCAAGGTGACGTATGCCATCTATCGGACAATGTTTACACATTGTATAGACTTAATACTTCAAACTTTACAGTTAGAATTGTATTAAACGATGACACAACCTTGTTATTCAAATACTGAAATTTTTAGCATTTAATGTGCTTAATTATTTATAAATACCCGAATACGAAACGAAAAATGATGTCACAAGCGGGGTTCGAACCCGCACCTATTGGGAATCCGGCCCAACCGTGCTGCCACTTACACCATCGTGAACTATTTTAGGACATGCAGATTTCGCTTCATATTATATCTTACGTCTTCAAGGTGACGTATGCCATCTATCGGACAATGTTTACACATTGTATAGACTTAATACTTCAAACTTTACAGTTAGAATTGTATTAAACGATGACACAACCTTGTTATTCAAATACTGAAATTTTTAGCTTGGTTAGCTAGTTGGGCCGGATTCCCAATAGGTGCGGGTTCGAACCCCGCTTGTGACATAGTTTTTTCGTTTCGTATTCGGGTATTTATAAATAATTAAGCATATTAAATGCTAAAAATTTCAGTATTTGAATAACAATGTTGTGTCATCGTTTAATACAATTCTAACTGTAAAGTTTGAAGTATTAAGTCTATACAATGTGTAAACATTGTCCGATAGATGGCATACGTCACCTTGAAGACGTAAGATATAATATGAAGCGAAATCTGCATGTCCTAAAATAGTTCACGATGGTGTAAGTGGCAGCACGGTTGGGCCGGATTCCCAATAGGTGCGGGTTCGAACCCCGCTTGTGACATAATTTTTCGTTTCGTATTCGGGTATTTATAAATAATTAAGCATATTAAATGCTAAAAATTTCAGTATTTGAATAACAAGGTTGTGTCATCGTTTAATACAATTCTAACTGTAAAGTTTGAAGTATTAAGTCTATACAATGTGTAAACATTGTCCGATAGATGGCATACGTCACCTTGAAGACGTAAGATATAATATGAAGCGAAATCTGCATGTCCTAAAATAGTTCACGATGGTGTAAGTGGCAGCACGGTTGGGCCGGATTCCCAATAGGTGCGGGTTCGAACCCCGCTTGTGACATAATTTTTCGTTTCGTATTCAGGTATTTATAAATAATTAAGCATATTAAATGCTAAAAATTTCGGTATTAGTATTAAAGTGATTTCTTATAATAGCATGTGCAAGCAAGCAAATCATGTAATTGAAATGAGAAGCTCTGTGATGAACTTTTTGGATTGGATTCCCACGCAGGATAATTCTTAGTGTGGTTCACAAGCAGTTGTCATAATTTTAGGTGTATTATATCTGTCAATCCCGTTTAAAACCTCGTAGGTGATTTCATTATATAAAAGAAATTTGCCGAATTCAGGACTTATTCCGGGTTGAGAGCCCTCACCGTTCGCCCATAGTCCGGGGAATATGTGAAAGCCATCTGCGGCTAACAGCTAAAAGACACAAAAAATTAAAAAGCAGTCATATTAACTGCCGACAGAAGTGAAAACTTAAAACTATGAAAAAAAAGTGTGTGTGTCAGCTCCGATGCACGACTGGAGTTTACTCCTTAAGTACGATTATCAAAACTGGCGCAAAAAAAGCTCATTTGACTAAAAATAATATATATATTTTTATTTACATTTATTAAAACTGTTCAGTGAAGTATTATCTCACGTCAGAAAGTGAAAGGTGCGTAGAATAGGTTGCGCACCAAAAACGTAACTAAGTCATTCGATCACTAGATTTTACTCCTCAAATTTTTCTCATACCGGGCGCCTTATATGGAAATCGATTCTTAGGAGTAAACTCCGAAAAAAAGTTCTATATAATGTTTAATGTTTTTTCATTATATAATATTAGTACGATAAACCGTTACCTACATACACTAATCTCACAATGTAAACCAAAATATGATTCTTAAAATAATTATTATTACGTATCAATAATAAATATTAAAAAAAACTATTGGAAAACGATAATAATTAATAATAACAATTATTAAATGTAAATTGAATATAGTAAACACAACGGCACAGCAGTGAAGAGCAGCTGACAGTATAAGTACTTTCTCGTTCGGGTACATTCGGCGGTCCCGATTTCCCCTGAAAGCGTGACAGATCCTCACTTGTTGCAGTCTACGAAAAAATCAGTATGCGGTGCGCCAAAAGAAGTTTTCACTTCAAAACGAATTCATATATAATATAAGAGTGCTGATACCAATCTAACTGCAAAAAGGTGTATGACAGGGATATCGAAATATCTTCTCTCCGAAACTGTTCATTACTGTATTGGAAGATTGCTCCGGCTTTTACATTAAACGGGACTCGCATTAACATCAACGGCAAAAATTCTCCTTCGAAATGTGGATAATATTATTTATCTCTACGATAGAATGGAGGTCCTTACCACGAAAAATATACCCAATATACCCCTCCTTATTCAAATTAGGTAGGTACTCGGTTTCTAGACCGCTTTAAATTGGTAGTATAATAATAAATTAATAACATTTTTAATTATTAGGTTGTCTCCGCAATAGGAGGGTAGACCTATACCACGCTGGTTATATGGGCTGGTATATAGTTTTGTTTCAAGTTTTCTTTCCTTTGCTTAGATTTTATCTGCATATTGCACACCTTAGTGGTTTTGTACGACACCCTCATGCAAAAAAGGGAGTGGTAGTCTATTCCAAAAAAAATACACAGCATTATTGTAGGTGCTATATAACGTAAAATTATTGCATTATATCAACGTAGCTACATAAATTAATTTAAAATTTTTCGTAATTTATTTTTCGTAATTATTCAGTTTTTACATGTTTTACTAAAACTAAAACGGGTGTAACCGTTTTGCTTACCAGCCCGTCACGTTAAGAATTCAATGTGATGACATTCTCCACGTTTGGACCGTAAAAATCAGTTAAGGGATCATATCAGGAAAGCGGTCCTTTGGGCAACGCATAATACTCCCTACGGTCTCCAAGTCACGAGCAAAGCGTTCGCGATACCCCAAATAACCTTTTTATGATATGTTTTTATATTTTCATACCTTGAGTTATGGGTAGATTATTGTTTAGTGGTTAGCTAGTTCCTTTACAATTGTTCTTTTATGCGTATTGGCTTGCTACTGATGTCAAAAACTAATTGATTCAAGCATAGATTTTATTAGTGTACTGCTTTAAAGCCAGCGTTATCTTTTTTAAAAAGATTTATTTTTTACTATTCTCCCACACTAACACGTTGATTAGGAAATGTGCTCGTGAATGTTTTTGTCAAAAGTTTTCGTTGATTCTGAAATCAGTATGAAGAAATATATTATATTACGCAAAGGCTTACGGCTCTTTAAATTTAACCCAAATGCGCTATCTCACTTGAAGAGTGGCATAGCGTCCTTATCTTGACAATTTGGCAATGTGCAGTCGGTGTTCAAACGTGCAGACATGCCGACTCTGTTGATTCACCAACCCATCTGAATTAACTCCATACTCTGCAAATTTGAACGTATTTTAAATAATCGTCTTATGTCTCGACATATTCATTAAATATATTCTCGAATTTTATTCTTAATTATCGACAATATCTCTTTCTATCTTTTTCTCTAATGAACACCTAAAAAAATAAGAATAACTTTTTCAATTCTAAAGCGTCGTAAAAAGATGGCTCAAGCTAATTACTATTTTATTGTGAAACTATCCTGATTTATTATCTATATTGAAACTCATATCAGTGCCTAGATTACGTTACGGATACGAGATTTGAAATTTGTGGAGTTTATTATAATATAATTATTATACATATCTCTTGTTTGGTCATCGTAATTAATCTACGTTCTGAAATTAATCAATGTCAATTTAGTAATTATTATTATTGCGATGTTATACATTTACATATAAAATAATAACGAGGAGGCCATTTGCAATCTATACACTAAAATGTCTATTCAAAATAAAAGAGTTTTACTAAATACATATTTTCAAGTCTTCCCGTGATCCTGAACGCTGTAAGTTTCGAAACGTCGGGAAATTAAAAATCAAATACAAACGCCATAGAATCCGTAAAAATTGTTTTATATCAAATACGTATTACAAAATATTTTTTTTTGCCAGTCTGTTCAGTCCACTAAAATATCTGCTGTATCGTGGCAACTATGCCAACCAACACTTATATTGATACTGGGTGTCATAAATGACCTGGACCAACTCCATCCGTTGATCCATCCAACCGTCTGGTCAACAATTACATTCACAAAGAGGGCCTACATGAAACAGTTGGCCTGGATAATTCTCATAACTCTTACATTTTAAACGTTTAACCATTCGTTTGTTGGTATTAAAAAAGTGTAAGGTACTAAGACGTATTATCATTTTATGTAAATCAATTCTGAAATTTGCCTTTGTAGGAGTTATAATATTGTACATTTTGAAATGTTTGGGATATATTGCCGATCTAGATATTAATATGGATATTTTAATACTACACATACATACACATACATATCATCACGCCATATCCCTTGCAGGGTAGGCAGAGAGAACAGAGTGCCAGAGAACTCTATCTCTGCATACTTCACTCGCTTCCTCAACATTCATAATTCTCTTCATACACGCTCGCCGGTTTCGGAGACTCTTGACTCCACCTTCCTTCAGTACATGACCGATCTGGTCTAGGTAGGTTAGTCTCGGTCTCCCTCGGTACCTACATCCTTCCACTTTCGCATTGTATATCTTCTTAACCAGGCGTTCGTTCGGCATTCTTTCCACATGTCCGAACCATGGGAGCAGTCCCTTTCGCATCTTTACACCAATACTCTCTTTCATACCTACTCGCTCTCTTACGTCGTCGTTACGAATGCGGTCGGTCAGCCTAACTCCACAGTTTTTCCGCAGAGATCGCATTTCGACAGCATTAATTTTACTATCATACTCTTTTCTGCATACCCAACTCTCGCTTCCATACAGTAATGTTGGGACAAGCACTGCGTTATGTATTGCTACACGTGCCTTCTGGCTGAGGTGGTGGCTGCCGAGAAGTTGCCCCAACGCTCCGTTCACTCTATTTCCCGCATTCACTCTTCGCTCTATATCAGTGGTGTACCTTCCATCTCGGCTAAATCCACATCCAAGATATACAAATTCATCCACTTGCTCTAGTACATCATTACCTATTGTTACTCTTACATCTGTTCTGGTTTTATCTCTTTCAAAGACCATTATTTTGGTTTTGCTCACATTCACACGTAGACCCCTTTTCTTACAATCTTCTGTCATTGTGTCGACTAGGGTCTGCAGGTCAGTCGCTGACTGTGCCAGCAGGACTGCATCATCTGCATAAAGCAGAGCAGTGACCACTGAGTCGCCCATCTGGACTCCCACATTCATATCGTTCAACCTTTGGAGACATTTATCCAGATATATGATAAACAGCCTGGCTGACAGAACGCACCCCTGCTTAACGCCGATATTGACGTCAAACCAAGGCGACATTCCATCATCCAGCCGCACACAGGCTCTACAGCCCATGTAACTGGACTGCACAGCCTGTAGCAGTTTACCACTAATACCATACTCCGGTAAAATGTCCCAAAGTTCCTTTCGTACAACCGTGTCAAATGCTCTCTCCAGATCCACAAAACTGCAGAAAACCCTCTGACCTAGAGCCAGATGCTTCTCCACAATGTTGCGCAGAGAGAACACTTGATCCATGCATCCCCTTCCACTCCTGAAACCTCCTTGTGTCTCACACAGTAAACCATCGGACACCATCCTCATTCTCCTTTCAATAATTTTACCATACACTTTTGCTGCCAAACTGGTCAAGCTTATGGCTCTGTAATTTGCGCAGTCATAACGTGAACCCTTGTTTTTAAACAAAGGCACGATGACTGCGCTATTCCAGTCCCTGGGAACCATTCCCGAGCTCCAACATAAATTGAGGAGCAACAGGAACGCCTCCCAGACACAAGAGCCACCAAGCTTGATCATCTCGGCAGACACCATATCAATGCCCGCTGCCTTACCATTTTTCAAACTTCTTATCGCCCATTCAACTTCATCCATACTGATGCCATCGGAGGACGCCGTTGTCGAATGTTGATCTACTAAACCACATCCAACACCGGCGCCAACCGTAGCATCCGCATACATATCGCCAAAATATTCACTCCATCGGCTTAACACGTCTTGTGTTTGTGTAAGAATGTCTCCACCCTTAGACCTTATTTTATTCATTCTGAAGGCTGACCAACCACCCCGAGACTTCTTCACCTCCCTCCAAAAGAGTTTGGTGTTACCCTCGAAGTTTTTAGTCAGCCTATCTTCTGCACTCATACTTGCTCTATCACGTTTCTCTTTCACTAAGGCCTTGGTGTCATTCTTACATTGCCGATATATTTCTTTCTTCTGTTCAGTCATACTGTCATTCAGATTCAAAGAAGAGACATAGTCCAGCCACGCTTTCTTCTTTTGCTCTACGGAAGCTGCCACTTCCGCATCCCACCATGCATCACCATTTGTTTTTCTATGCTTCTTTGAACTTCCACATACTTCTTTCGCTGTATCTACCATACTCTCTTTCAATACTCTCCAGCATTCTTCAATGTCCGATTGCGGCTGGCTTGCCATCGTCAGCCGTTCTCGGACACCCTCTGCATACTTTTCTCTTACACACTCTTCTTGCAACCTTTCAACCTTTATTCTTTCAAGCCCTCCGAAGTGGACACGCTCTCGCCAGTGCCTCCACTTTCTGAACAGACCACTAAATCTCGCAATAACGAGATAGTGGTCCGTATCGACTGTGGGGCCTCTGTAGGCTCTTGCGTCCAATATTTTGCTTCGGAGGCGACTGTCTACCAAAATTAAATCTATTATACTTTTCTGTTCATTCCTTCTCCATGTATACATATGGATGTCCTTATGTTGGAAGAATGTGTTTGACACAATAAGGTTTCTTTCCATGCATACAACAGCTATGAGCCTACCTGCGTCGTTCACTCTCTTATCACCGAATGGACCAAGTACGTCCTCATAGTCAGGACGCTTGGTCCCCACCCATCCGTTCAAATCTCCGCATACAATCACGCGTTCACTGGTTTCTGCCATACCCAGAACTTCCCTAACATTATCCCAAAACTTCTCTAGGTCTGATGCCACCGAGGATCCTACGGTAGCATATGCTACAACCATGAATACCTTGGTGACACCAAGTTTTATACGGACCCAAAGAAGTCTGGGATCATACATTCCGTAATCCTTCACACCTGAGGCCAGGCGAGAGGACAGCAGTACTCCTACCCCCATGCTGGCTCGATTGCTCTGTGGTACACCAGACCACAGAGCCATCCCGCCACCAGGAAGATCGCAGGCGTCGCTGCCCCTTCGCTTGGTCTCTGTTACACAGAGCACGTCTAGCTGTTTGTCCGCCATGACGGATATCAGCTCGTGCAACTTACCTTCCACACAACCTCTTACATTCCACGTGCCCACCCGGCACTCTGCTCTCCTCGACTCGCCTGACTGGGCAAGGCGTGATGGGTGGCGGCCCCCATCGCCGCAACTGCCGAAGTTCGTACCGACGGGGGCGGGTCGGTACGCGTCGCCTCCGGGGGACGCCCTAACCCGCATTGCGGTACGTCCGGGGGACGCCCTAACCCGCATTGCGGTACGGTATTTTAATTCTAACTTTTATAAATCCGATAAGGAATACAAACGCGATAGAATCCGTAAAAAACTATTATTGTGTAATATTCGCGTAAACAACATAAATCATTATCCGATAAGGATGTTTATGTGCAAAGAATTAGTTAATTGACGAATTCTAAATGATTTTAAAAATTTAAAATAAAGTTACTTTTACGGATTCCATAGCGTTTGTATTAATTAAATTTTAGTTTTCCGGCGTTGCGAACACTTTACAGTGATCATCTTCGTCGATCGTCCTCCCGTGTCTATCAATTCAACTTCCTCGAGGGGCATCCGTCCCATGCTTACCCTGCTATATTCTTTGTCCTTCTTTCTTCCTATACTCTTTGTCTTCGCTTATTTCCAGTGCGTGGTAAAAGTAAACTAAAACATAGAACCTCCTCCTTTTTTGAAGTCGGTTAAAAAAGGATTTTGGATGATAGGTAAAACTGTATTAATGTATTTTTTTTTATATCATTTGGCCATGGTTCCACGACCACGGCAAGCTAATTAGAACTACACTCCACTATTAATGTATTTGCTAATTAGCAGAACAAAATGTAGACCCTAATAATGCTAATAACTTACCCAATACTAAAGTATTTAGTCCTAAGTAACACAGGACCGGACGCGAGGTTATAATTAACTCTTAAATGGTGATTTCAACACCGAATCATGGTCATTTACAACTCCTAAATTAGGTACACTAAATATGGAACAAGTAAATACCAGAATATAAACTAAACAAAGTTGAAACGGCAGGTTATTAAAATAAACTCATTTGCAAAAAAAACGGGCGGTTTTGATTTTCATTCATATTTAAAAAGATACAATACCAAAAAGGTTTCAATCGTTTGTACACGTTACTGGCCGGTTTTAAAAATGCTGTGGTATTTAAAAAAGTACGTTCTAAATTCAATTTTTCATTTGATGTTCATTTTTACAGAAAACCCCTTTTTATCCTACATTTTTGGCGCGAAGTTCCAGAAGTTAACATCGACTTTCATAACTTTTATTCAATTTTTATCGATTAATTTCATATCCTTGACTGTCAAAGCTTTATTTAATGCTGTTTGGCTGTATCAAAAATGGTAGATAAAGTGGTAAAAGCTACCAAAATTATCGCGCTGCTTGAAGAGGGTTGCAGCCAATGTTTCGTGGCTAGGAGGCTAAATGTTAGTCGCTCGACAGTCCAAAGGACCTGGCAGCGATATCAGGAGACTGGTTCCGTCGAGAGAAGGCTTGGTTCTGGAAGAAAACCATGTACCCAACCACGGGATGATCGTTTTCTTGTGAGTCGCGCATTGAGAAATCGCAAATCTTCGTATGTGGATCTTAAGAACAACCTCCAAGAAGTAAGAAATGTGCATATTAGTCTATGGACGGTCAGGAGGAGGCTTCTCGCTGCCAATATACGCAGTCACCGCCCGGCCCGCGGCCCCAAATTACTCCGTGAGCACAGAGTTCACAGGCTTAGGTTCGCTAGAAATTGTGAATCATGGACTCAAGACGATTGGAATAGGGTTTTGTTCTCTGATGAAGCCAGGATATCTCTGTTCGGTGAAGATCGACGTCGGCGAGTGCTAAGAAGACAAGGAGAACGCTTTGCAGAGGCATGTTTCGAAGAAATCACACCTTATGGTGGGGGCTCTGTTATGTTTTGGGCAGGAATAAATTCAATGGATCGTACAGAGTTAGTCTTCATTGAAAACGGCTCACTGACTAGGCATCGATACATAACGGAAGTTCTAATTTCTCATGCACAACCCGCATTGGCCGCTCTAGGTGAAGGTTTTATGGACGACAATGCTCGCGCCCACCGATCCCGCGATGTTAATGCGTATGTGCAAGAGGTCGGCATTCGTCGTTTGGATTGGCCAGCTCGAAGTCCCGACCTCAATCCCATAGAGCATGTCTGGGACGTTCTGAAACGGCGTGTGAGATCAGTACACCCGGCTCCGCAGACCATCAGAGAGCTGAAGAATGTGATTACTGCGGAGTGGGAACGTATTCCGCAAGCAAGTATCCGGGATATACTCGCTAGCATGCCCAGACGAATTCAAGCTGTGATTTTAGCTAGAGGGGGTCACACTCGATACTAAACATTTATCTGCTTTTACTTTATTAAAGAAAAACAAACAAAAAAGCTTTTTTATTTTTACTTCATGAGCATATGCACTACTAGCGAATATACACTACTAGCGAGGTTTAGCATTATTTCCCATAAATTGTATCTAAATTTTATGAAATACTGATGAAAACGATTATTTTCTTATTAATTTACCAAATTGTGTGGATAAAACTACCTATAATTATCAAACAAAGAAATATTAACATTTGAAATGGTTCATTGCTTAGGGGCCCGTTTTTTTTGCAAATGAGTGTATTTCAAATAAAGCTAAATGGTATTTACGTAATGATAATTATACATACATATACATATCATCACGCTATATCCCTTGCAGTGTTTTTCCAATAACCCGCTTACTTGACCGTGATAGGTGCGAAAACCAGCTGAGAGATAACTAAAAGAATGGGCAGCAATATAGGCAACTTGCAAAACCAACTGCGGTTGCCAACCCACATGGGTGGCGAGTGTGGCATTAGTCCTGATGTGGGACGCATATGTCCAACAGTGGACGTCAATGGACTGATAAACGCAGTCAAATCATCATCATTTTCTCTTATTCCAAATACTTATGGTCCACGCAAGAGATACTCTTCTTACATCGTAAATATTGCTAAAGTTTCGGCAATAGTTGGACACCCGCCTGACATTAAAACCTCCTTCGGAATGTAATTGTTGATTTGACAATAGTCCATGTTAAGCTATTAGTTCGGGCCGACCACTGACGTCAAGTCACTCTGCTCCGGTGGTCGACCCAACGACGAAGGCGACGTCACGGGTGGGTTACGGGTGTGCGTGCTTACGCCCCTCTGTCACCCCGGATGGAGTGGTGCGAGGAGTGCGCCGACCGTAGCCAACCCCAAAAAAAAAAAATGTTAAGGTATTAGTCGTCTTACGACACTCGCAAGAAGTGTAAGGGTTGGTAGTATTCGCAACTGTGTGGTGACCGCACATATGATCGATGGAATCGAATCTAGATAAAAAATTTCAAACATAATTTTGTTTCTTAAGCATTGCTTTTTATGATAATGTTTATCTATAGATGTAGTGGTTTTCTACTATTTTCATGTTAATATTGACAAAAAACATTAAAATGGTAACTGTTTTTACATACCATAGTGACTTCACTTTTAGCTATTACGGTTCATCGTACTGAAAGAAATTAGCTTAGCATATCACGCTTGCCAGCCGGATTGACGTAGTATTGTGATGAGTTTTTCGTCTCATATAGACCATAATTTGCAATATCTTCATTGGGCTTCCTTCGGGCCTTCTTTTGTAATTGAGCTAAAATAGGACATTTATTAGTCGGTATGGAAGATGGTTTTAAGACATCTTAGTCTGTCAACATTATCATCAGCATCAATATCCTTTTTTATCTAAGCTATGGTCTGGACACACCCCCCATCATTCTGTTCGGGGCAACGAAAGGGCAGTGTGCGGCCCCATAACCGACTGTCGTTATCCCTCCCCGTCGCCATCGGACTGACCAGAAACTATACTTAGATAGAATTCTACCTACTTGCTTGTCGCAACTTTGTCTTAAATATAGTTTTTCAATTTTATTTCACAGCCACATATCACCGCAATCGTGGCGCCAAAACATACAAGTAATATAACGATTTCGTTTAATACCAAGTATAATTGGCTTAGCTAGAATCCATATAATTACAACGTTATCTTATTATTGTTACTGGCTCAGTCTTCAGTGACTGGATCACATAATCTGACAATATAAATTCGTCAAATTGGGGTGGCATTTTTTGCGTCCCAGAAACAGCTCCGCCTCTTTGGACGACTAGATACAATTCCAGGCCTCGTTAAGGAGTTTCTACTCGTATCAAATGATAAGCTTTCCTATGGGATGCTTCCTATGTATTCATATCGCTCGCTAAGGCTGTTCAGGACATTTTTTTTCATATGAAGAATCACCACCTTCACCACTTATACAGATACATTAAGGTAATCTAGACTTCCAGGTGTTGTAGAAGAGATTTGAGATGTTGTCGTACTCCTTTACAGTCTCTTTACAACACCTTTGAGATATTCTTGACGGGGTATTGTCTTTAATGATCAGTCGAAGGCGTCGTATTATAAGAGAAATAATAAGCAAGCGATTGTTACAAGCGACGTTCGTCGCTTACTTTCGGCTTGTGTTATTCTTATGCTATCTTCTACCAGTAGTAATCTCAAAGCAAAGGTGTTTGATGGTATACTATACATTATAGCATTGGTACCATCGCAATTTCTGTCATTGAACACCGGGCCCTGCATAAAACCGGAAGGCGCTAACTTGAAACGATACAGATATCTATGGCATAAAATCTTACATTTAATGATAAAACATTTTGTCGTCCGCTGCTGGACAGAAATCTCTTCATATAGCGTGTTCATTCGCTGGAGTGGTTGTTGCCAAAATCGCCATGTTTGCCAATCGGATTGGTCACAATAAGCTGCTTTACATTTTCTAGGAGAGCGCTGCTGCGTTCTACATTCTTCTAGAGATTCCTCAACCGATTTTTACGACACCCAGTGTCAGATAAGGGGTAGCGACGACTGTATTCTTCCTTCTTTCTCATTTCCACACTCGAAATTATCAACATTAACCGTTTTTTTGCCTCGCTGTTGATTATGAGCTGAGTACGAATTGATAAAATTAATTTCATTGGCTTAGGATATCATCATGTGGGTTGCCTTACCACGTTTTCCTTCACTGATTTTTGTTATAGCATGCAATAAATAATGACACTAACTCGTAAAAGTGCTAATATAAATCCCAGAGTTTAATGTCTAGAATTATGTAAGTTACTTTACGATTTCTTTAATAGGCTATCGCTTTCTAGAATAGACATAGTACACGCCCACAAAAATGATGTGTGTCACATGACCTATGAATATGTACTTATTATAATATGTATTTGTATGTTGTTATTCGTATATATGTAATTACTAGCTTGAATGCTGATAATTCGTATTATGAGAATATCGTTGGTGCTAATTATATTTATTTTATCCTACATCAAAATGAATATTAATGAGCTTATCAATATAATATTGATAAACGATTGATATCCGAATGTATCATTAGAACTGTATTCTAATCGTAATATTTGTAGAAGTTTTTTATATATGTATTTTACATATATATCCTTGTGTGCTGACACAACTGTCTTAACTATGAATATCATTTGTAGATTTTTCCTTTCCCACGGCTATGCTTAGAGGTGATTAAAATAGATAATATCACTACAAGACAGGTCAAACTTAAAATAAACCTGTTAATCCAGCCACCCAGCGTAAGCGACCTTTTTTAAAGGCAACATCCTGCACTAAGGAAATAATCTATTGTGGGGGGCTTTACAAACATAATTAATGGATACAAATTAGACTCAAACTCGATTTAACAATTTGTGGATCGCGCAAAATATTATCCTGCGTGGGAATCGAACCTACATAATTGGTACGATAGATCAGGTACAGGTCATCATTGGTAACCACTACGTCATCTGTGCAGTCGAAGTCGACTTTGTCACCATTACCTAAATGAAAATGTTCCATTGTTATAATATTTGCAGATTAATAATATAGGTACTGCGTTGAATTATGAAATTCTTTTTTTTCAGAGGCTACAATGTTTTTTTTTTATTGTCGAAGATTACGATGCTTGACAAACTTTCAGTTAATGGTATATAGCTTCGAGATTTAGGTTTATATCGAAATGATATTAAGCGAAACACGTCTGTACCTTTTGAAAGCTGGCCTTACAGGTTTCCTGCAAGTACTTGTACGTAGTTGCGAGGAGAGAGATAACTCCGTGCCGTCAGCACTGTGACTCGCCGCAGCATACGCTTGAGTTGTATGTAGGCCATAAAATCGATACAATCATCAGCGCCAAACTGTAACTGCCAGCCCTTATTAACCGACTTCCAAAAAGGAGGAGCTTCTCAATTCGACCGATATTTTTTTTTGTATGTGTGTTACGCGATAGTAACGCCAATTATGGATGATATAATTCTTTTTTTGTTAGAAAGAGGATACTTTAAGGGTGGTCCCATATCCAGGGTATCAGGATCTGATGCTGGAATATGGAGAAATCGAGGGGAATTCTTCAAAATGTAGGGCAAATATGCTGTTTCTGATGCCTCTATACATAATTTAGTTTGAATATTTGTGTATGGAGATTATCTTTATGATCTTTAGCTGATGGTAAAACAACAATGTCACTAAGGGGTAAAATAAGGGTCAAGGGATGAACATTTATATGGAAGTTCGTCATTTTCAAAGTTAGAAGTACGAAATTTTGCACATCTGTATCTTTTTAGAAATAAAATAATACGTGTATTAGCGTTTTTTCAAAATTTCACTACTAAGGGGTAGTGTAGTGTAGTATAAAATAGGTAAAAACAAGTGGAAAAATTTAAAATATCTTTTTTTTAAATGTATATTCATTACTTTTTTATATATTTTTTTTCATTTGTGATAAACTTTCGTGTATTAAGCCAATACGTTGCGATCGTTGCTTCTCGATATCGTTTGATAGACGTTCGCGAATCAAACTGAGTCGCTGAGAATGACTTTCTGGAGTTTTGTTACGCCTAGATAAGTTTGTGTGTGCCCTCATCTGAAAAAGCCTATTGGCCCTCTGCTCGTCACTCTCATTTGCAATATTTATCCCATTTCCTAACCCCATTTTTCTTTAAACGAGTATCTCTCTCGTCATTCGTTTCTTCCAAACGGTGCTGTCTCATTTGAGCAGTCCGTATACTAGGTCTACCCATTAAAAAAATCTAAATCACTTATTTTCCACTAAAAACCGGAAAATAAAAAAATATTTTTAATAAAAAACAAAAACCGATTTCAAAACTATACCTACGACAAACAATATACACAAACTTACACTAAAAAGTAGAAAATAATTATTTTAATTAGTTTAATCTCAAAGGAATAACAGAACAATTTACGAAATTATAGTATACCTAACTATTTACAGGTAGGTATGTGAAAAACTTAAACTATGTCAAGAAAAATGGATAATAATATTATATTTTGTATTTCAAAGTAAGGAGCATTGAAATATAATAAACGAAATTATTAATATTTATTTACAAGTACTATTTTTTGGTGTCGGTGCCAGCTAAATCAAAATTAAATTCCCTTGCATAAAGCTTTTAAGCGCATTAAAAATCATCAACGACATCTGCCCTCATGCGTCTGCCCGCATTCAGATAGTTCACTCAGTGACATCGCCTCTTCATTCTCGCACCTGCCCCGCTTCAGCTATCGCCCTATTCGCAGTGATCTTTGCGTAGGTTAGGTAGGTACTGCGTCAGCCGCGTAATGTTCGCAAAGTAGAGAAACTGTCCTTGGCTGGCACCGACTCCAAAAAAATAGTACTTGTAAATAAATAATAATAATTTCGTTTATTATATTTCAATGCTCCTTGCTTTGAAATACAAAATATAATATTATTATCCATTTTTCTTGACATAGTATAAGTTTTTTACATACCTACCTGTAAATAGTTAGGTATAGTATAATTTCGTTAATTTTTCTGTTATCCTTTTGAGATTAAACTAATTAAAATAATTATTTTCTACTTTTGGATTTAGCCGAGATGGAAGGTACACCACTGATATAGAGCGAAGAGTGAATGCGGGCAATAGAGTGAACGGAGCGTTGGGGCAACTTCTCGGCAGCCACCACCTCAGCCAGAAGGCACGTGTAGCAATACATAACGTAGTGCTTGTCCCAACATTACTGTATGGAAGCGAGAGTTGGGTATGCAGAAAAGAGTATGATAGTAAAATTAATGCGGTCGAAATGCGATCTCTGCGGAAAATCTGTGGAGTTAGGCTGACCGACCGCATTCGTAATGACGACGTAAGAGAGCGAGTAGGTATGAAAGAGAGTATTGGTGTTAAGATGCGAAAGGGAATGCTCCGATGGTTCGGACATGTGGAAAGAATGCCGAACGAACGCCTGGTTAAAAAGATATACAATGCGAAAGTGGAAGGATGTAGGTACCGAGGGAGACCGAGACTAATCTACCTAGACCAGATCGGTCATGTACTGAAGGAAGGTAGAGTCAAGAGTCTCCGAAACCGGCGAGCGTGTATGAAGAGAATTATGAATGTTGAGGAAGCGAGTGAAGTATGCAGAGATAGAGTTCTCTGGCACTCTGTTCTCTTTGCCTACCCTGCAAGGGATATGGCGTGATGATATGTATGTATGTATTTTCTACTTTTTAGTGTAAGTTTGTGTATATTGTTTGTCGTAGGTATAGTTTTGAAGACGGTTTTTTATTAAAAATATTTTTTTAACAAATCAATGGATGGCAGCTTTACTAGATAACTTGTACAAAAATTGCGGCAAGTCTGTGGGTATTGTGACCTCTATACAATACAGGATCTGATGAATCATTGACAACCGCCTGAGAAGGAAAACTTTTGTAGCATTGTAATTTTAATCAGTCAACTTATAACTATTTAGATAAAATCTTTATATTTCGTTTCTAAATCCGGTTGTGGGTAATTGTAATTGATATCTATCTATTAATCAATTTTGTTTATTAACTAAATTTTTTTTTTTGAACTAAAATTCAATCAACTAAATAAAAATAGTTTTTAAATGATATTAAAAATAATTTTTGATTATGGTTTTAGCAAAATATTTATGTTTTATAGTCAAGAAAAGATTTTGTATTTTATAGTCAAGAATTAGCTTAGTGGAGCACTAAGCTTATCCTTGACTTGATTAAGAAATTTGCCGTAGTGTAAGTGTCCTACACCATCTGCAGTCTTATCTATCTAACCAGTTTCTCCCAAGATTATCACTTACATATTTATTGCTATTATTTTGAGAATATACAGTTGTGTGGTAGCGGCTACGAATACTACCAACCCTTTCTTTGTTCGTGGATGTCGTAAAAGACGAATAACGACAACTTTAACGATCTCAACCAACTCCATCTGATGCCGTTTCGTCAACAGTTATATTCCCAAAGAGGGTTGACGTCTAGCAGACAGCCGGTCATAAGGCAATTGCCAATAACTTTTACAATATGTACTATGAAAGAAGAGCACATATTGTATCGACGCCAACTAATTGGGATAAGAGTAGGAGAATGATGATGATGATTTTGAGAATATACAACGGAGATGTTATTCTACTCAAATGGATTTACTCAACTATTTGCTTCTTGTTTATGATAGTGTCTCACCAAGTTAGCAAGAATGTAGCAAGATATTTCTCTTTCCTAGAGAAGATGCATGCATCCCAAAGATATCTAATGTAACAAAGATTCCACTAAGTATCACGAGCAGTGATTATTACATTGTAATAAATATTAAATAATAAATCATTACATTGTTTGAATGTGTAATTTTCAGAGAGATTACAGTGTAATGAAGTATCTATCTATTTAGTCGTTAAAATGGAATACTATGTAATAGTAATACGTGTTCACAGTCAGTATAATTGTCGTTTTATTATGTTTTGCATAGAAAACCATTTAGTCACGACCTTGCGGTTGCTCGATAAGAAACAATATCTTTTATCCGTTACTGAACGGCTTACATTAGTTTTACTTTCTGTAGCTTTGTATACGGGTTTTATATTTTTACTAGGTGATCTAATAGACGAATATTCTCTGCAAATAAAAAAAATCCTTAAACTCCATCGTAGCTCCATCTACCGGTTCCTAATGCATTGTGTTAGTGGTCTAAAACCTTCTTCGCATTATTGCCTTTCTAATAAAATCGGGTTAGGACACATCGGCTTCACCGAAGATAAAGACCGGGTCCCGGTGGCCCACTTGCACGGCGTCGATAGGTACGTTGTTGGGCGAGTCTACGGGGTCGTGCGGCGCTTCTTCCGTCGCCCTGGACGGATTAGCGGGGTGTAAGCAAAAAGTAGCCCGCAGCCACAAAAAAAAATAAAAAAAATTACGCATCGGCTGATGCTGATGACATGTTGAGAATGAAAGTGAAATTGCACAGTTTGATATATTGAGTTAAGTATACAGAACTACTTGAAAACCTGACGACTAAATAAATGACCATATTTAGTTAGTAGGAACTAGAAAATAACATCTTTTCAACTCGTGCAATTCTGCCTGTTCATCTGCTCACGCAATGTAGTGTTAAATTGAGTTTTATTTTTATTTTATCATTTATTTTAAACAATATAATCATCATCATTCAGTCTTTTGCCATCCACTGCTGAATGTTAGCCTGCCTCATAGAACGCCACAAAAGCGCGGTCCTATGCCTGCATCCAACGACTCTCGGCCAACCTCGCCAAGTCGTCGGTCCACCTGGCGTGGACGTGCTATTGCACTGCATCGTCCGATACATGGTCGCCCACTCGAAAACCTTTCTTCGCCAGCGGTTATCAGTTTGTCGAGAGATGTAGTCTGCTAATTCTTCGTGCTATATCCGTTTTTCTATGGATTTTATTTCAGAACCTATCTCGCAAAGAAATCCCTAACATAGTCCGTTCCATAGCACGCTGAGCGACTCTGAGTTTAATTATGAGACCGACATTTAGGGTCCACGTTTCCGTGGCCATAAGTCATCACTGATAACACACTGGTCGCAGATCTGTGTTTTCAGATACAGGTATTTCGACGAGAAGTTGCTCTTAAATGTCCCGAATGATGCCCAGCCGAGTTAGATTCGTCAGCTGATCTCTTTCTCGAAATTGAATCTACCTAACTGGACTGTTCATCCTAGGTGAACATAATGTTCGACAATTTCAAAAATCGCATCTTAGGGACCCGTATTACCTGCTGACCCATTTTTTAGATTTTAAATACATGGATATCCATTAAATAAAAAGGAACTAATTAAAAATATTTTATTATCTCAAAGACTGGCTGGCTTTATTATCATTCAGCCTTATTAATTTCTTTAAATTAATATGTAGCTTTTAAATATACAGGGTGTCCCAAAATTCAACGATAAGCCGGCACCAGCAGGTGGACCTACATATGACTACTCGAGAACAAAAAAGAAAAAAATTCTACCTTGATTTTTTTTTTCATTACGACAAAAAAACCGATTTCTTTAAAAATCGACATCTTTTATTATATTATTAAGTGCCATTGCTACAATTTTACAAGTAATTCTGTGTTTTTTTTTGTATTGGTAAGGTAAGTAGCACTACTATCGATCACAACCATTAAAAATTCCAGAATATCTATAGTTTTTACACAAAAATCAACCAAAACTATGTTTTTTTCATAAATTATGTAAGATTTTGACTTTCAGCTCACTTTCACTCATCACAGTGAAAAAAAAAAGTATGGACACTACTGTGGCAAATAGTATTAAAAATTGGCGCAACTAACTACAATTCTAAAATGGTATAACATTCTAGGCAAACTAGCCACAAAAATATACTTAGGTGTACTATTTCAAAATAACAACCATACTTCGAAAATTGTTAGTGTTGATAGTAATCACTTTTACTATGTAGCCCAAATGTTTTTGTTGCAAGTTCTCAGAATTTGAATGAGACATGTGCTTAGTCCATAAGATAACATAAGTTAGACAGAGATAGAGAGATTATACGTTAGAGGGAGATAGATAGATGCTAATTGTTTAGTAACATTAATGCAGGTAGAGAAGTAATTAATGTCCTCAGCAGCACAGCAAGTCAGTACGCTCTACTTCTTTGTTTACTGCACACCGTTCTGTTTTAATTAAAGTGGCTCTGATACTAACGACTTTGGATTGAATTAAGTGACCTGGAAATTGACCTGACTTGGCATTATTTTAGACTGTGATTTTGTGTTTTTTTAAAGAAGTTTTGCCTTATTTTCAAGTGTTTAGCATTCATTATGCCGCTACCATATACAGCGTTAGAATACGCTAATATGCACCTAATTTATGGAGAATGCCGATGCAATGCCAACGCTGCTAGCAGATTATATCGAGCAAGGTACCCTACTCTTCAAAGGTATCCGGATTATCGCGTATTTATTAACGTGCATCAAGCATTTTCGGAGGGTCGTATACCATCTGACAGGAGAAACGCTGGAAGACCTAGATCGGAACACGATGAAGAAGTTCTCAAAGAAATAGAAAGCGATACAACTACCTCTGTACGTGGCATACAAGTAGCAACGGGAATTCCAAAAAGTACTGCACATAGAATTTTAAAACGTCACCAGTTTCATCCATATCATTACAGGCGCGTGCAGGCGTTATTACCGCGGGACTATCCACTGCGGGTCGCATTTTGCCGTGTAATGCTGCAAAAACACAGGGAAGATCCCCAATTCTTAGACAAAGTTTTATGGTCGGATGAAACAACCTGCAAGAAAGATGGCTATTTAAATCTTCACAATCTTCATAGCTGGAACAATGAAAATCCGCACCTGGTGAGAGAAGACAAATCCCAATATCAATTTAAGGTTAACCTATGGACGGGCATAATAAATGGAAAAGTGATAGGGCCCTTTGAGTTACAAGGAAACATAGATGGCAATAGCTATTTGAACTTCTTACAAAATGAGTTACCAGGATTATTAGAAGACGTGCCCTTAAGTGATTTACAAAACATGTGGTTTCAAAACGATGGTTGCCCAGCTCACTATGCCCGCCCTGTGCGAGAGTACTTAGACCAAGAGTACCCAGGGCGTTGGATCGGGCGACTTGGTCCTATCTTATGGCCACCCCGTTCACCCGATCTAAATCCCCTGGATTTTTTCTATTGGGGTTGTCTAAAGGACAGAGTCTACTCAAAACCCATTGCAACCTTGGACGAGCTTCGCCAAAAAATAATTCAGGCTGTGGATCACATGAACAGAATCAGATATGCAAGAAAAATAAAACGTTCATTTTTAAGGCGATGTCGTGCCTGCATTACTGCCAATGGCAAACAATTCGAACATTTATTGTAATTTTAATAATATAGTAAATTCTAATCTCTCTATATCTATCTCTTTCTAACTTATGTTATCTTATGGACTACGCACATGTCTCATTCAAATTCTGAGAACTTGCAACAAAAACATTTTGGCTACATAGTATAAGTGATTACTATCAACACTAACAATTTTCGAAGTATGGTTGTTATTTTGAAATAGTACACCTAAGTATATTTTTGTGGCTATTTTGCCTAGAATGTTATACCATTTTAGAATTGTAGTTAGTTGCGCCAATTTTTAATACTATTTGCCACAGTAGTGTCCATACTTTTTTTTTTCACTGTGATGAGTGAAAGTGAGCTGAAAGTCAAAATCTTACATAATTTATGAAAAAAACATAGTTTTGGTTGATTTTTGTGTAAAAACTATAGATATTCTGGAATTTTTAATGGTTGTGATCGATAGTAGTACTACTTACCTTGCCAATACAAAAAAAATCACAGAATTACTTGTAAAATTGTAGCAATGGCACTTAATAATATAATAAAAGATGACGATTTTTAAAGAAATCGGTTTTTTTGTCGTAATGAAAAAAAAAATCAAGGTAGAATTTTTTTCTTTTTTGTTCTCGAGTAGTCATATGTAGGTCCATCTGCTGGTGCCGGCTTATCGTTGAATTTTGGGACACCCTGTATATATATATATATATATATATATACATATACATACATACATACATACATATCATCACGCCATATCCCTTGCAGGGTAGGCAGAGAGAACAGAGTGCCAGAGAACTCTATCTCTGCATACTTCACTCGCTTCCTCAACATTCATAATTCTCTTCATACACGCTCGCCGGTTTCGGAGACTCTTGACTCCACCTTCCTTCAGTACATGACCGATCTGGTCTAGGTAGGTTAGTCTCGGTCTCCCTCGGTACTTACATCCTTCCACTTTCGCATTGTATATCTTCTTAACCAGGCGTTCGTTCGGCATTCTTTCCACATGTCCGAACCATCGGAGCATTCCCTTTCGCATCTTAACACCAATACTCTCTTTCATACCTACTCGCTCTCTTACGTCGTCGTTACGAATGCGGTCGGTCAGCCTAACTCCACAGATTTTCCGCAGAGATCGCATTTCGACCGCATTAATTTTACTATCATACTCTTTTCTGCATACCCAACTCTCGCTTCCATACAGTAATGTTGGGACAAGCACTGCGTTATGTATTGCTACACGTGTCTTCTGGCTGAGGTGGTGGCTGCCGAGAAGTTGCCCCAACGCTCCGTTCACTCTATTTCCCGCATTCACTCTTCGCTCTATATCAGTGGTGTACCTTCCATCTCGGCTAAATCCACATCCAAGATATACAAATTCATCCACTTGCTCTAGTACATCATTACCTATTGTTACTCTTACATCTGTTCTGGTTTTATCTCTTTCAAAGACCATTATTTTGGTTTTGCTCACATTCACGCGTAGACCCCGTAGTACGCGTAGTAGTATGGTGTATATATATATATTTATATATATATATATATATATATATATATATATATATATATATATATATATATATATATATACACGATACATTAAATACAAAAAGTACTTAGTGGCAGAGGATCATACTGTTGATAGTTTTCTGTCAACAGCCGCAGGCCAGGCCGTCCGGGTTAGTACCACACTCTCGCAGAAAGTCGACGTCTGAGCAGTGGCAATGTGCTGCTATGATTCGTTCGGTGAGTGAGAGAGCCGGCAGTCTAACTTTCTTGGTGGGTTTGGGTTGGTATTTTATTGGTAGGCAGCAACCTAGCTGTACCTCTGGTATTGCAAAGGTCCATGGGCGGCAGTAACACTTGCCACCAGGTGTTCTGCTTGCTCGTTTGCCACCAAGAGTAATAAAATTAAAAAAAAGTAGTGATCTTATAATCAATAATCATCCTCTTACTCTTATACCAATTTATATAAGTTCGTCGCAACATATCTTCCTTTAAAAGTTGGAAGAATTGCAAAGCATACTTCATAGGTGAATCGCGCAGTTATTCTAATTTAACTTAAGTATCTGGTCATTATTGTGCCTGGTTTACACACGTTGCGACTTTGACGTCGTTCAGCTGTATGCATTACTATTAACCTCTTTTAGTTTTAGGCACTAGAGCATAAAAAATAGTCTTAATTTGTTTACGCTCAGTATGTTTATACTAGTAGTTTTAAAAGCGTAAGAGGCGAGGAAGTGATTTTTGAATTTCATTAAACTAGTAACATAATATTATATAATTACGCATAATGAATCGACATAATTTAGATGGTTTTACATCATGTTTAAGATGTAATCTTGTCATCCAAATTATTTTTTTTTAAAAACTTAGTGAATGTAAAATTTGTGTCATCGTAACCATTTCCAGCCGTTCACACTTCTGCTTCACTTGCGCAAGCGGTCGAACATCTCGCAAATATCATATGTAGGTAATAGGAACCTTTTTGAAAATTTGACCTACTCTCGATTGTACGGTCAATCGCAAGATAAATATTTTTATTTTTCTTTGCCCCACGTTGTGCCTTTAAAATATGTGTTGTTAGAGTATTTTACTGAAATTTGACTCAATATCAGTAACCCACCGGAATCGACAGTGGCTAAGAACCACCGCTAGACACGTCTGAACAATTATGATTCTGAATCTACCAGATTAGCCATATTTGAGTTAATATGTATAAAGTGTGTGCGACATGGACAAAATAATAATATATTAGCAATTGTAACCAATGCAAAAGTCCGCATTAAAAATTCACAGTTTTAAAGAATTAAATGCTTCCAACACGGAACTCGTCTGCAAAGGTCGCATTTCTCATCCGGTAACTGTAAAAAACATGGAGAGCCTTGCTCTAGAAATGTTATGCCATAAATATGCAAATAACTGGATTTCGTGTCAAGTCTTCCGGTAGACCAGCGGAGTAAAAAAATACTACCTAATAGCAGTTATCTGATGGGTATTGTCAAATTTGTCAATATATCAATTTCACTTAGCAATGGAATTAATTTATGTCAATATACCCGTAAATAAACCTTTTAACACCTGTGCGGTGACGGAGTAAAAACACAATTCATCACCCCCTTATGTGCCTATGGGCTATGGGATATGAAATGCACACAATATCTATGACAGCGAAGGAGAACTTAACATAAAACTATACTAACCCGTCTGACCAACGTGGTATAGTAGGTAAATTGCCTTCCTATTGCGGTAGAGGCTTTTAGGCTTCAAATTCTTTATTTACCACAAACAGGACATATACATAGAGGTGTTAAAATAATCTTCTCACATGTAATGAGTTTGTAATTGTAATATACTAGCGCGTTGTCGGTGCTTTTCTGGCTTTGCAATTCAATTATATAAAGATCGTAAAACCATCTTTTTATTGCCTTCCTTCTATTTCTCTTATATTTGCAGTGGTGATAGTACTATCCCTCTTTAGTGAGGCATATGTCCAACAGTGGACATCGATGCGTTGATGAGCCTTTTCAAGGATTGTCTTCGACTATTTCCACGAAATTAATGTTCGTGGAACTTTTAGGGCGATCGTAGATTTTTATTTAAATGTTTTTTTTTGCAAATGAGAAAATTATATTAAATATTTTGGATAAAAATCGATTTTCATTAGTGATGACAGAGATGATCGGTTATTAATTTAAAATTTTTCTTCTTCAGTGAACCATACATCCCACAAAATCTAACTGGTATTTCGATGGGCATAGTAAAGGGCAGGACAACTCCAATGGACGTCGTGCGAATCGAAACCAAAACTAAAGTGAGTATAATCACGTAAGTTTTATACATGACATTGTCTCGGTAACAGGTGGGATATGTTACGTTACAGTAATCAATTGAGGACGTCCGTCAAAACAAACAACGAGTGCTCGAGTCGCAGATACAATTAGACTCACGTTCATATTGTACTGTTGACATATTTCTATTATCTTATGACTTTATATTGCTCCGGCGCTAATCCATTGTGTTTATGCAATTGCCATTGTTAGTAAGATTCACGTCATCAAGATTGACGTCTTTTAATTTGGTTTATATCATGTTTTTGATTTTTTGTTTTTGTTACAGATAATGTTTTCATTTCTCTCGGTCGGCTGGGGGTTCTTAGCTGACATCGACATCGAGAGTGAAAGATTACGAGCCATCGGTGGTCAAAGGTTCGCTGTTTGGGCACTCGCGAGACTCGTTGGCCTAAGGACATATAAAGGTGTAGTGAGTTACGCGAAAATTAAGGATGTGAGCAATCTACCTAAACCAAAACAACCGTTAACGCTCAGTCACAGTGTCAGTCAGGATGGTGCACTTGACTCCCCCGATGCGGAAGCGTTTATTGATTGTGAGGAAAATTCTGAAGTATTTACGAACGCAATCAGTGGGAAACAACATCAAAGGGTTGAATCGTGGCATTCAGTCAATTCACGACGGAGTGCTTTCTTCAGCACGCGTGGTTCGGAGTATCACAGCGTGACGAGCGGTGGTTCTGAGATGCGATCTCCCGTCCACGCATGTATGCATGGACCAGCTTCGCATTTACCGTCGCTAATGTCCCAATTACCGTCGCATTGGGTGCATGAAAAAGGTGAATTTATCATGGTTCACACATCATATCAACCTTATATAGGTGAAGATTTCTTATTTGCACCACAATCGCAGCTCTCTGATGGTGTTATTTGGATGTTAATCATCAAAGCGGGCATTTCTCGAGCGCATCTATTATCATTTCTACTTGGATTCGGTCAAGGTGCACACATTGATATGAATAATGAGTACATTAAAATGGTTCCTGTAAGTGCATTTAGAATAATTCCCGAGGGCTCTAATGGTTATCTAACTGTAGATGGTGAAGTTGTTGAATATGGCCCCATTCAGGGTGAAATATTCCCTAATATAGTTAATTTATTAGTCCCAGATATGCAATAGTATGATTTCTAAGTTAAAGAAATATTATTTAAACGACTGATTTAATTATTTGAATCATAACATAACCGAGCCGATAAGTGCAATATATCTAAGAGGGAAAACATGATATTTTAAGCAGTTATAATAAAAATATGGTTGTGCAAAAGACATCTAAAAATTATTTGATACTTACTAAAGTTACTGATTATCGCCGTTAAGTGGGATATTTCCAAAAATATTGTGATTATATTTTGTTTAATTTAATTGGTTTCTAAACTGAAATTGTGATATAATTTATAAGTGAATTATAGTTTAAATTGGGTAAATAAACGACTGATCAGTCGACCCAGATTTTTACTAGGGTTGCCAAATTCTGGGATATTTTAGAAAATGTATTAATATCGATAATATATTAGGAGTATTATAAAGGTCTGTAAACGTAACCAAAATTACCGAAAACCTATTAGACGTAACCGAAAACCTATCCAGAATGAAAAATTTCGAATAATTTTCGGTTAAGGTCGGTGTTTGTATGAGACTTGGTAGACAGGGTTTTTTATTAACCAGCCGAACTGAGAGCCTAAACGTAAGCCTCTCTGAAAGGGAATAATACTATATGGAAACGTACTCATACTACGTGACCCGACAATATGTACTCTTCTTTCATAGTACATATTGTAAAAGTTATTGGCAATAGTTTTATGACCGGTCGCTTGCCAGACGTCAATCCTCCTTGGGAATGTAATTGTTGACCAAACGGCATCAGATGGAGTTGGCACAGGTCGTTAAACCATACTACGTGACCCATTTTTTTGCCATTCTTTAACCCTTTCCGTCACTGCATAACCACTCGTAGTATAGATAGAAAAAGGTCCAATTTTGTTCAAGCGTAATGTTTTTGAAGACTCCCTCCCCTGAATAAGTCACAGTATAGGTACGTTTCATAATCATCACACAGTTTATTTCCCTTTGACAATGCCCTAAAATCCAATATCCGTAACCGAAACTACTAGAAGCTGTTTGATAGTCAAAAACCGGTTTAACGTTATTCTAATATCCGTATCCAGATCCGTAACTTCATATCCCTAATATATATTGGTTAGATATATTGCTATCCTTGATTATCAGATACAAGAAGGCAAAGATAATCAATTAACTGTTTGCAAAACGTAGTTATAAATATCTGCTATTGATCGATTTTAAGAGAAGAATAAATAGAATGAATAAGTAATACTACTTGTTGATATTTATTAAAATATGGCTAAAAACTACATTTACCTGAATTAGAAACTGAAATGACGGCAAGATTATTGAAATTTCATTGATTTATACTCAGCGAATTAATAATCACTGTGCTCAAAAACCACCAGTGTCGGGGCGTCGAGTCGATGTGTCTGATCAATAAGGGTTTATTTATTACAACTGGCTTGCCTATTAAAATAACAGATTATCTACTATTGGCTTTTTATCTTACAAGATTCCTAATCTAGAGAATTGGCAACCCTAGCTTCAGAGCCTCCAGAACTTTTAGCTTTTCAGATCGATTTCTTCAATTAAGGTCTTCAAGTTCTAACTTAATATAATAAATATATAAAATTAAGACTTTGACTTGCAATGGTTTACTTAATTTTAGAATAGCTAACTTTGAAGAAAATCTTTCAGAAATTAATAAGGTCATCAAAATGCTGTCGCTATGACACGTTACCTGTTTATTAAAATATTAACATGTTAGCTACTTGCAATATTAATACAAAAATCATTTAATATACCGTAAGTGAGTAAAGTTTATAAACAGGGCCCTTCGGATGAGCCATCGAGGTCAAGCAAACGGTACTGTTGGTCAGCCCAATAGCGATGGGCATACAGACGGGGTGTGACCAGACTATAGCTTATATACAGCTAAAAGAAGGCTTATAAATATCTTTAGTACAACTGCCAATAACATAATATTGATTAAGTAATTGCAGAGATATATTCGTTGTTAAAATGACGTACCTCTGGGGGCTCTGACATCTTTATAAGGCATAAACAAAGAACCAGTGCCAAATGTTTGCACTTTAAAATTTATTTGATGAGTATTTTTCGTGGACATTAATTACCACGGTGGTTTTGCTCGTTGTAGATTAAAATATATTTGATTCCTACTGTGTTAGCTCAAGATTATATACTTGCTTATGATAATGTGTAATCCACATTTTATTGTATAAATTTTTAGTCTAATAAAGGCCAAATACTATTACTTTCTACTGGTGATTAAATCTCGTACACGTCACAGCTCGTATGTCTTACGACCTGTGTTGCTGTTAGCGGTAAGCTGCGAAATCAATTATAAATGCCACAGCTATTCGCGTGCATAGACGAGACCTATGACACGACGTAACATGCCACGAGCGATGCGCTAAAAATGGCATTGGTATAAAGGGGCCTCTATTGCTGTAAGTGTATAGAGACCGATAGCGGTCACTACCGCATTATTTTGCTGTAAGCCACTCGTCTCGTACCACCGTTGTCATTTTTAACAACCACTACCCCAACTATGGCTCGGCCCATAGGAGCTGGTATCCGCAAATAATCCTATGTGTATACATATGATTATTTTAACCAATTTAAAACTTAAATAAATAAATAAATGACTGTATAACATCACAAAACACTTGAAATTAGTTGAAAATATTGTTTTTTTTTTTTTTTACTTAAAAAGGGACAACCTTTTAATTCTATTTTCTGTTATTTCTTATATCAGCAGTTACCATGAAGAAATTTATATTTACTTTATAAATTTATACAATGATATTTTTGCTGCAGGTTTTTATTGTTATTTGTTGTATTGTGTGTGAAACAATATGATTTCTAATTTGTTTATAATAAGTATACTGCTTTTAAATATCTCGAAACATGTATTATTATTAATTTGTCTATAAATACAATAAGAGGTTTATATTTTTTTAGTAATTATGTTAAGCAATTGATAATTATGTGAATGGAACAGTTGCAGATTTGCGACTTTTTGATATAATGCTTATTAAACTTGATCAGGGGTCGACCGTCAACCTTTTCTGTCAGAAGAGCCAAAAATTAGAATTTATAAAGGTTTAAATTTTTTAAAGAGCCACATTTTTTTTACCAACAATAATTTGTGCTTAATTCTCATTAATCAATTCAGAACCATTTTTAAATGTTTTCTTTGTAAAATATTTTTTTGCGTATAGAACTAAAGAGCCGCAACTTCACATCCAAAGAGCCGCATGTGACTCGCGAGCCGCAGGTTGCCGACCCCTGAACGAGACCAACAAGGTTTAAACTCCTTAAGCATATAAATTTATGAAGCTGTTTGTTACTTATAAATAAATATTGTGTAACAGGCAAAGGTACATAGCTAAAAGCAAGTTTTACTTACTATATTATAACATCTAATTTTATTAACATTTATAATGTTTAATAAAATCATATTTTATGTTCTATGAATAACAAAAAGCAGTTGAAAGTTTTAGCAAAAAAAAATGTTATAAGAATTTGATTAAGAGTTACTATTAAAGTTAATGTTATTGCATGTTTTATATTAAGCCATCAAGTTTTATATTTTACTCTTGTCAAATCAACTTGCCATATTTATAAAGTGGAAATTATTAATTTGTCCTGTTTAATATGGTGTATAGGGAAATGGGACTAATGTTTGAAAGCTAGTTTAATATAGAAAATATATTGAAAGGGAATTGGGTCTTGCTAATATTTAATATAATTTATTTAACAGTATTAAATTGTTATAGCAATTGTTATTTTCTGTGATAATATTATTCTGCCATATTTGCTTTTGAAAGTTTGATAAACTTCCTAAATTTACATCAAAAAATATTTTGCAAATAAAAGGAGCATGGCAACCCATTATTTCTTTTTTAAATTTAGTATTGCATATGAACATATTTTATTTATCAAACATTGATAAAATATTGATAAAATAATAAATAATGTAAAAAAAATCTTGATCACTCAAGTATTAGACAGTTTTATAACCAAAATATTGTTATAATTTTGCAAAATAATAACATGATTTCTTCTCAATGGGTTGTTTGTTTGATTGTTCACTTCTGTAAACATTCCATGAATTTGTTAAAATGATTTATTTAGACAAACAAGCATTACAATTCCAAATATAAAAGCATATTAAATTAGAAGAATTTTTAAAGATAGTGTTGTGATTAAAGTTTTATAATTTTCAATTTTATGAAAATGTTGTCAATAAACTATATAATATAAAGTTGGTGTTTTTGTATTAAAACAATTATACACAATTATTTTAATTTTTATTTCATAATAAACTAAATACACTTAAAACTATACATTCTCTTACTTTTAAATGATATTAACCATATAATCATATTATGATTTAGAAAGTATTAATTACACACATTAATTGTAAACTGCCATTATCCCATTTATATAATATAAATGAAAGTTTTACAATATACATGATAATATTGATATTATATTATAATAATATTATCTATAAAATTCCTATTTATCAAAAACTCGATCAAGATTTCTAAGCTCTTATTAGACAGTTTTAATTCTGAAACAGTCTTACATAATTAAAGTTTATAAATATATCTAAATGAGTTATCTTAGCTTTAGGGAGTCTAGACTGTCGAGTAAATTTTGCACTTCAGAGTCTACCTGTTCACGAGTGCTAACCCTTTCCAATCTTTGGCGAACAGATTCTAATTCCCCAGCATCGGCTTTCTGTATTTGCAAATATTTGCACATCATTTTGACAACCATGCAAATTTCTCCAATAAGTTGCTTTGTTTCTTCAAAGCTTCCAGCACCACTTGGACGCATTTGAATAAGTTTCAATTTGCTCTGTGCTAATTGTATAGGATTGCGACCATTCTTATCATTTGAACTTACATCAGTGCCTGCATCAAGTAGTTCTATAACTACTGGTATATGGTTAGTGCAAGCAGCAAGGTGTAAAGGTGTGTTACCTAAAGTGTCCTTGATATTTGGGTTAGCTCCGTATCTTAAGAGCAGTCTTACCACTTCTACATACCCACGACATGCAGCTAAGTGTAGTGGACTTCTTTTATGTTCATCAGATGAATTAGGATCAGCCCCTGAGGACAGTAGTTTTTCTACAAGTTCAACATTATTTGTAGAGGCAGCAAAACGCAGTTTATGATTTCTTGATGAACAAATGGTACCACCATACTTGTATTTCAATCTACAGTGTCTAGCTTTTGTGGAACATTTAATTTTGCCGACATGATCATGGGGCTCAGTCAAAAACTCAATAGGCATAGGTTGACCAGCCAGATTTATCGGTATAGCACGAGGACTAAATTCTATAATACACTGAGAATGGTCAAATATTGGATTATCGCTGCTCTCATTGCTTGTATCTACTCCAGAATCAGTCATATTGATGAACTTGGAGTACTTGCACGACCTAATGCAGCTATAACACGAGAATCAGAATTTTGCACAGTGAATATTAGAGAACACTATATATTCGAAAGGAATCCAATTATATTGGTATTGTTAAATTCACAGTTCACTAAAATTTATACGACTGTAATTAAACATTGGACTGTCAAATGTCAAATAAGGTTATCGCAACTGTCACTTTCATCTGTTTCTGGTATTGGAAATTTAGGTGCAGGGGCTATAGAGATAGACTTACGCTGAGATATCATGGAACTAGATAAAATGGAACACGGAACTAGTTGTTGACTCAACAATGAAGTCTCAATTAGTTCTGTCTCGACATTGTTCTTTTTTTATAAACAATTTCATAAATAAAGACATAAAAATCAATACATCAATAACTTTTATTTAAAGAACATTGTCTGGATTTTTTAGAAGTTAGGAAATAGGTAGATAAGTGAAAATTAATCATTTAATCGCTCAAAATGTATTGAATCCAATTCAAAACGGTAGATGGGCTTCCTAGACGGAGTATTATGGTGGCACCACACTTCGCTATGTGTTATTCGTTATGCGCATTATTGGCTGCATGCGACGAAGTGTGGAGGTCTCATTCGTCTATATTTGCTTTACGCGCGCACATAACGCATAAGCACGAATAGCAAATACGCGTATCCATCCACTTGTCGGTTTTTGCACACTTCAAAGGACACAAATAAGCCGAATATGTGTGTCGAGTGCCCACACTTCGTTCATTCATTCATGTTGTCATTCATTCCATATGTGTCGGCGTGCCAAATATTGGGCATGATGGCACGAAGTGTGCAGTAGCATGTTCGTAAAGTGTTTGGGTACAAGTATTTGGGCAAATAAATAGTAGCCGCATAACAAATAACGCATAACGAAGTGTTTACCACCATTAGATATTAAAATTACTAATGTCAACAACGATTAGACAGAGGAGTCCGAACGGTATAGGCTTTTCCATAGTATTCATCTATTCATGGACACAAAAATGAACCCAGATCTTAGTTCTCTTTTCTGCCACTGGCTGCGCTAGGCTTAGGACGTACCGATGCTATTATTATTATTACACATAAAACACGCGTTGGTTTGCGAATGTTGAATTTAATTAGTTTAAATATAAAATTCCAGAGCTGTCAATAGCAACTGCCCGCATAAGGATTTAAACGAGTATTTCTTGAAGAGTGGCGCGCTCTACCGGCAAAAAATCTGTCCCCTAAATTGAGACCATTCGTTCAAGATTACGTTCGGACTCCTTGTATCTATACTTCGTGATGATGATTCTCATTGAGGATTCTCAAACCATGTGTCTCATAGTTGTAAAACGTATTATACGAATTATTATACGAATAAAATGTATTATACGAATAAAAGACGACTAGGAGATATGATATGCATACATATAACATCTACGTAAGGAAGGAAAACTGGAAATAAATCCCTATGCCCGTGTGACAAGTAAACTTATTATACCACATATATAGGTCAATTTGCCTTCTGCTGTGGAGCAGGCTCAAGAACAAGTCAACAGTCGGACATATTTGAGCTGAAATGATGTTGCAACATACTGAAAAAATAAAGTTTCAGTTAAAATAATTTTACTCTTTGGTCTTAACCGACTTCAAAAAATATTAAGAGACATTATTCGAGAAGCAGAAAATAAAAAAGAAATGTAATATAAAAACTAATGATTTGAAGTGGGCTCGAGAGTTCGAGATTATCATCAATGATATAAACTTAACTATTCATAAGACGATCAACTGGTTAACTAATAATAATTTAAAAGTCAATGTAAGCAAAACTCACATTATACAATTTCAAAACTATAAAAGGCAACCAATTGACTTAAATATCAATTACAACAACAATCAAGTAGAGGTAGTAAACGAGACAAAATTTTTGGGATTAGTGCTTGATAAACACTGTAACTGGAAGGCTCACGTTGAATACGTTTGCAATAAACTCGACCGTTTTGTTTTCGGTCTCCATCGGTTGCGACAAACTGTCTCATCGGAAGCCGCTCTAACTGCATACCATGGATACGTTTCTTCTGTGCTCTCATATGGTATAGTGCTATGGGGAAACTCAGTAGAGATTGAAAAAGTTTTCCGTATTCAAAAGAAGTGTGTAAGAGCGATCTGTGGATCCTGGTTCACTGACAGCGGTAAACCATTGTTTAGAAAATTAAATATCCTGCCTCTGGTTTGCATGTATATTAAGGAACTTTGTGTTTTTGTAAAACTATTTCCACAATATTTTCAATTACATTCGGAAGTTATAACTAGAAACTCCAGGAATAAATATAAATTTCATCGGCCTAGGTGCCGACTATATATTTATGAGAATAATGTCTACATAAAGGCCATAGACATATATAACAAACTACCAAATACATTTAAGGAATTACCTTCAGCTTTATTTAAACGAAAATTAAAATTGTGGCTAATAGAAAAAAGTTTTTATTCCTTAAATGAATATATGACACATACGGAAATAATGAACTAATGAATAATTTCTATAATTGAATAATGTTAAAAAAAAAAAAAACCAATCAATGACACTGACAGATTTTTATTATTGACCGTGCAAAATATTTTTACCCTGACATTTATTATAATAATTATTTCAATTTATTTAATTTCGTTTCTATTTATTATTATATTTTTTTGACATTAATTGATTAACCCGTAGACATTTAAATTTAGAATCAACTTAGTTATAAGGCTAATATTTACACACCATTGTTATGGTAGAGTGTAACGGCACTGTACAATTTTATTGACCACCAACATGTAACCACACTTCTAGTAAATAAATGAATTTGAATTTGAATCAATGGCAACTGCACACTTTTATTGCTTTCAACTAATAATAAGATTTTTTTCTTCTTATTTATTGGCAATCAGCTACTTATACGAGCTATTGGTGCCAGTGTCGAATTATATATAACTTCACGTTTTTAGTCTTTCAGGTTAGTCATTGTCTAAGTCAAATTGTCGCCATCAACAGTGTTATGGCCACACTGTTAATGGTATCTTGTGGGCATTTTGATGGAAAATAAAAACGTTGTAAAGCACTTTTATATGATCACTACATCGCAGTAGGTCCGCCGCATCACATTACTTGAAATGCCATCAAAATTATCTAATATAACACGTTAAAACACTAAGATATCGAATATAATACAAGAGCACCACATGACGTTTTCAAATTCCCGTCAAAAGTCAGTAAGATTTTTGATCTTGTGTTTAGCTGTTTTTTTTTCGTGTCTGTCTTTTAGCTTAACAGCTAACAGCTACAGCTAGCTTAACAGCTAAAAGACAGACACGAAAAAAAACAGTCGGAGTTGGCTATCACAGCTTAACCTAGACTATGGGTGAGCGGTGAGGCCTCTCAACCCGGAATCGTAAGGTGTTTAGCTTTAGCTGTAGATAGCTTTTGCCGAACTATAGGTAAGCGCTTAGGGCTCAACCTGGTGAGAAAGATTTGCATCTATGTATTACATATTAGTCATGTGCAAATCATGTCCTGGAGCGGATCGGACATGGAACGATTCCTTTTTCTGTCGGCACTATATTCAGGAAACATGTTCGCGGACCTATCTAGTTCCGCTGACCGATAGTAAATGAGTCCTATCCTATCGGTTCTAATGACATGATTATGCAATCCAATCCAACGTAACATGTGCGGACATAATTTTAATCGGCTCCAGCCATTCAAGATCCATATTTCTTAGTTTATAACTCCTTAGTATTTTGAAGGAGCTATAAACTACGAAATACAAGTTATTTTTAGGTTCCGTTTATTTGTCAGTAATTGTCGGAATATCAGTTGATTTACCCTCATACTTGACATGACAGGGTTAGGACTGACAGCCAAGATATATATAGATGACGACGATATATAGAATTGGGCGCATGCATGACGCACACTTTATTACTCGGTCGTCGGAACGATTCGATCGTCGGAACGACTCGGTCGTCGGAACGACTCGGTCGTCGGAACGACTCGGTCGTCGGAACGACTCGGTCGTCGGAACGACTCGGACCTGTGGAACTATCTCAGCCGTGTGGTTGGATTGGAACTAGATCGTTCCGGCAAAACACATAGTTCTTGGAACTATTACGCTCCGGAACTACTCATCTCTATTACATATTCTATTTAGTACTGACGCCTACCGATCAGTAAGGCGTATTTTGTATGAAATCCATAATTTTACGACTTTATTATAGTAAATTTAATTTTCTTTTTAAATTTACTGACACAAATAAATTAATAATAATATAATTATAATAACGACAAAATTAAGACAATAACTACAGTACTACGTTTATGAAAGACAATATTTTTAATGAGTGAAAGGAACGCAACTTTCAATGACAGGTGGTCTAGTTAGTTGACACTTTGACAGAGTATTTGGCCTCGGGAGGAATTTCGTACGTTATTTTTACCAACAATACTGCGTAAATTACAAATAAATCATGCAACAATTAACAGTATTCATGGTGAGTTTGTGATAGAAATGTTGAGATTTAAGGTTATATTGGTAAAAGTGATCATGTTCTTAACCTATAACATTTTGCCGATAGGATATCGAAAGTTCACGTTCTTATATCGACGAGCTTTATTCGTCGGATTCGGAGAGAGTTTTAGAGGCCTTGGTAATGTTGAAGAACTCAGTGATAGGCAGCAACAGACAGAAGAGTTCAGTGATACAGCAAGGTGTAGTGCCGCGTCTCCTACAGTTGATGGCTGATGACAGTCTTGATCCTAACATAAAACTAGAAGCTATCATTACAATAGGTGATGTATCAAACACTAATTTATATTATTAATGACGAATATTAAGCTAGAAATTAGACTTATGAAATGTTTGGTAAGAATTAATGTCACTACTTTGAAAGTAGGATAATTTTGAAAATAACATTTAGTAAGTTTTGTATGTGTGTTTTTAAAGATAGAATATGTGTAATATGTCCTTTATGTTTTAAATAATTAGCTCTTGTATGATAAATTTAGGTTGTTCCGCTAATTATTTACTTTGCATACCTACAATTATAAATTTAGTAATGTGATGATACCACATAGTTCAGAAGTCATTAGCCACTTATCTAGCATTTCAAATACACTTTAGTAAACAGTTATAACTAATTTTCAGAAAGAATATTTAAGAGTACTTAGTTTAAATATTTAATTTTTGGTTGTATCGAAGGAGAAGACATAATGCGTCAATCTCAAATAAATTGGGATAAGAGCAACTTGATGATGAGTTTAAATAGTTAATTGTAGTATTATTTTTATCATTTCTTTAATTTGTTTATAATGTCTCACAAGTACAGATAATTATAAAGCATTTTAATGATTATCAGTTCTTGTTAAATATTGTAAATGAATTAATGAAAATAATAAAAAGTTAACCATCAACAATTACTTGACCATATTAACTAACTAACTATGCTGTGTGGTAGTGGCTACGAATACTACCAACCCTTACTTTGCTCATGAATGTCGTAAAAGATGACTAAGAGCCTTATTATGACCTGGGTCAACTCCATCTGATGCCATTTGGTCAACAATTACATTCTCAAGGAGGGTTGACATCTGGCAGGCGGCCGGTAGTTGATTATTAACAAGATAAGGCAAACTCAAAATAAAAACTGATACTAAACTGTCTAAATAGTGCTGTATATCAAGTTAATTGCTATGCAATTTTGTAAAACATTCACACCCAGCAGTGGGATATATATGACCGGAGATGATGATGATTGACAATTTTCAATGTGTTGCTGGTGTAAGAATATAATTCACTACTCCTTTATTTTCTCATTATTGTCACAGAGGATTATTAAGACAAATAAGTAGATAACGTCACAGTTTCAGTCACTCTTATTTGTTTTCTTTTTCCTGTCTATATATGAGTTAAGAAGATGGTAGAGAAGCATGTCCAAATAATGTGATTGGCAAATATTTTCATAAGTTTATTATGTTACAAACTAATAGTCTTTTTCATGTACTACTACAGTAGGAGAGTAGTAGTGCTACTCTCCAAGGGAAAAGTAAATGACCTAGTATACCAATTTATTTTATAAAATTGCCTTTGTACAACTCCTGCAGGAAAGAATAAGTGGTAAATTGTATATTGACTCCATCATCACAGAGTACATGGAAAGTTAGAAATCATGCTGATAGATATTCTACAACTGCCTAAATCATTGCTTTGTTTATGAACAGGTTCACTTGCAAAAGGTACACCAGAAAATGTGAAATCTTTGGTTGAGCAAGGTGCTGTATCAGCTTTAGTAGATATCTTAAAAATAGCACCCTTAGGTGTTAAAGCAGCAGAAGCAGTACTTTGTGCATTACGTAGCTTATTTGTGCATCCGTCCGCACCCATTTCGGCATTACCAGCAGATATGAACTTGTTGACAAGGCTAACAGGTAAGTTGGTTAAATTTAAATACTTTCTACTGCAAATGAAACAAGTTTTTAATTGAAATTTAGGAATGTATTAATATCTAATATCCACTTTTGTTTTTATATATGTACATTCATGTTTAATTCCTATCTTATAGCCTAAGAATAAATTCTAAGAACTTAGGAATGGCTAAAAATATTAGCTATACTTAATTATAATGAATAGCTACTTATGATATTAGTATTGACTGCACATCTAACAGGTAAAAGAAGCAATGAATTTGGAATGGATAATTTGAATAACAGAGCTGTGTCATCGTTTAATACAATTCTAACTGCAAAGTTTGAGTATTAAGTCTGTACAATGTGTACACAATGTCGGGGTAGATGGCACACGTCTCCTTAAAAAGACGAAAATATAATATGACGCGAGAATTGAATGACCTACAATAGTTGTCAATCCATTTCAATCGTGCTACACTTACACGGTGGTGTAAGTGTAGCACGATTGGAATGGATTTCCAATAGGTGTGGCTTCGCATCCCACTTGTGACAATGTCAATCATTTTTCAGTCGTAATCGGGTTTTTATGGATAATTTAAAATTATGAAAATTTTAAATTATGAAAGCAGTGGTTGGCCTTTTATGTTCTCATACTTTATATCTTTAGTGTTGTGTAGTAGGTTTTACAAATAATATTGACTTTTATATGTCTTGTGGGTGTTGTAAAAGGCGCATACGAGCTTTGCATCAACCTGGGCGAACTTCATCTCATCAGTAATTGGGATAAGAGTAGGATGATGATCATCTTATATACAAGATTTTGCCATACAATACAAGAGTGCAGGGTGAACGCAATAATCTCTTCCGTGGCGCCGGACTGATTTGGCAGGGCGCGACCACGTCCATAGTCCACAGCAAAAAAAAAAAAAGGGTGAACGCAATAAAAAAATTGAAATGAAGTCAGAATGTTTTACATGTGTTTTCTAGTGATTGATATTCAATGAATTTAAAATGTATGTAACAAAGTTGAATTAACAACTTATATAGTTAGATACATAGTTAATTAATGTACCATCACTGCTGTTCTCTTGTGACCTGTTATGAAAAATAATCCATGTACATTTCTGGGTTCTATGTACATATCCAGGTTCTTGAGTAGATCCTCTGAATGGGAATGGGTAGCAATACCCTCTTAGGCAACTTGTAATATTAACTGCGACTGGCTTGCAAAGCGTGATGATTATGAAGGTATGCCCCAATGTAGTTCTTTCATATCCAGCAGTACGTCATAGCATTTCAAGATGAAGATTAGCTGATTTTAGGACATGTTAATTTTATTACTTCTCACAGGTATGGCGCGTGATGGATCGGTGAAAGTCCGTACGTGCGTTGTTCGAGTGTTGTCTATCTGGTGTCGTAGTACTGAAGAGCAGGAAGCTCTGTGTGCTGCAGGCGCATGTGAAGCGGCCGCTGCGCTCATGGCATGCACACCAGCGACAGCCCCAGCCACGCCAGCCCTTGATCTCCTAGCTAGCATGTGTTTCGAGAACGCTAACGTATCACAAATCGCACTCAACACTAGGTGAATAATTATCTGATTATTGCTAATCCATGTGGTGACAGAGTATAAATACAATTCACCACCTTCTCTCTTGCCTGTGGATGTAAAAGACGAATAGAAGATAAAATATGCAGATAACAACTATGGAAGGGAAGACAAATTCGAAATATAACCTAAAATTCGAAGTATAATAGGTCATCCCTCCTATCGCAGAGGATACATACATACATATCATCACGCCATATCCCTTGCAGGGTAGGCAGAGAGAACAGAGTGCCAGAGAACTCTATCTCTGCATACTTCACTCGCTTCCTCAACATTCATAATTCTCTTCATACACGCTCGCCGGTTTCGGAGACTCTTGACTCCACCTTCCTTCAGTACATGACCGATCTGGTCTAGGTAGGTTAGTCTCGGTCTCCCTCGGTACCTACATCCTTCCACTTTCGCATTGTATATCTTTTTAACCAGACGTTCGTTCGGCATTCTTTCCACATGTCCGAACCATCGGAGCATTCCCTTTCGCATCTTTACACCAATACTCTCTTTTATACCTACTCGCTCTCTTACGTCGTCGTTACGAATGCGGTCGGTCAGCCTAACTCCACAAATTTTCCGCAGAGATCGCATTTCGACCGCATTAATTTTACTTTCATACTCTTTTCTGCATACCCAACTCTCGCTTCCATACAGTAATGTTGGGACAAGCACTGCGTTATGTATTGCTACACGTGCCTTCTGGCTGAGGTGGTGGCTGCCGAGAAGTTGCCCCAACGCTCCGTTCACTCTATTTCCCGCATTCACTCTTCGCTCTATATCAGTGGTGTACCGTCCATCTCGGCTAAATCCACATCCAAGATATACAAATTCATCCACTTGCTCTAGTACATCATTACATATTGTTACTCTTACATCGCAGAGGATGCTCGAGCTTAAATTATAAAGTACCCTACCCTTTATGATTTTTGTGCTGCAATTTCTTTTATTTACTTTTTACAGTGTAAATTCTTTTTTAAATCACAATTTATGGAAATAACTGATAAAATATTTAGTCAATTGTTTAACATTGTTGTTTTCTATTTTATTTTCTATATACCTACGACATTCTCGACACGAGAAAGCAACCGACAGGGAATTCCGCGTTTCGTTCGATAAACGGGTTGATCGAACTCCAGGATTACCAGTCTTATAATTGAATTTTATTTTAATTTTACGTATCTTACTTTAAATTATCGGAACGTTTATTGTTTTCAATGGGGTTAGGGGCTCCTTGCGTGGGTTGCAGTCCAAAAAGCCCTGAAATACATTCGCCCCTGACGATACTCACAGAAAAGAAACTCCCCGTGTGGCGATCGGATGATAATAATATAATTGTCGCCTATCCGCGAGAGTCGCAAAAGTTGGTTAAGGGTCTCACCAAGAGAGTGAGCAGCAGCTCTTTCCTGGGAAATACATAACACCTTACAGCGAGTGACAACCAGTCTACCAAGCGAAAGGCTGATGATGACGATGACGGAAAAGAAATGTGTGATGATGACTGTATTTGTAATCTATCAACACACAGGATATTTTAAAATTAATCTATTTTTTTTCTAAGGTATGGTGAGAAAACGATACCAGAATTGTTAATGACCTTGGTATCTCGTGATAAACCTTTAGTAGTGGCGATGGGCGCTGCACGGTGTATTACTTTAATTCATCGAGCAGGAGCACTACCGGCGGACGATAACAGGTAAAAAAATGTTAGTGTGAACAAAAAAACATTAATAATTAAAAGAAATATGTCTGTAAGACAAATATACTGTATGGAATATGTGAGTACCATTCGATGTTTCTTAGATGTTCAATTAGCGCCTTCGCTCAATATAAATAGTAGTTTTCACACCTTCCATATTATGATGACATATAGCAGGAGTGGCCAACAAGTCGATCGTGATCGACCGGTCGATCGTGCGACCAATTTTGGTCGATCACTCGCAAGTTCCATGAGGGGACGAATGTTGTTTTAATACACCTGGACATAAGTTTTTTAACCCATTAAATAAATATTCATGTATGTTGCTTATTTACCCATAAATCATGGAACTCGCAAGAATGCACTTCGGTATAAAAGCACATTGCATAAACGTCCCCCTTCTTACCTAAGAAATAGGTCGATGGCGATACAATTTTAAAATAAAAAGTAGATCTTATGTGCACAAAAGTTGGCCGCATCACCCATGAGGGAAATAATCTTTGTATTGCGGAAGACTTTGCAATACAATTAAAGGATACCGATCCCGGACTCAGAACAATATTTAGTGGCTCGTATAAAATATTGTCCTGTGTGGGCATCGAATCCTTGACACTGGCGTGGTGAGTCGATATGTTAACTACTACACCATCTGTGCAGTTAGTAAATTTTGAAGTGAATATTTCTATCTTGAAAACAGTGGATACTTTTTTCGGGCTGAAGCGAGCACAGCATACAAATAAACTTACATTCGTATTTATAATGTTTAGTTAGGAGTATATTTAATATTCTTTTACTGATCCATTCAATGCTGGCATTATTTAATCTGATCTTAAACAAATCCTAAGAGTAGGAGTCAGGAGTATATTTAATATTCTTTTAAGTATCCATTCAATGCTGGCATTATTTAATCTGATCTTAAACTATACGTCAGCTGAGTTGTACAAAAGGTAATGATTGAAAAACGAGATAGTGCCGTGTAAAAAGTATCGTAGTTGATTTTATATTATACCTATATCCTAGCATTGTCATTCGTAAATATATTTTAATACTTACTGTATCTTTTTTATATGCTTTGTTGAAAAGTATAAATTATCGTCGATTCCATATGTTAAAAGCTAATGAATGTATTGATAAAAAAAGATAACAAAGGTTAGATGTTAAACTTGAGATTGGAAACAGTTCATTATTTTTAAAAACACACCATTTACTCATTAGATACTAAATTTCAGTATCCCGGAATTCCACTGCACAGATCGCGTAGTGGTTAAGATACCAACCTACCGTATCAGCGGCGTGGGTTCGATTGCCACGCAGGACAATACTTTCTGTGATCCATAAATTGATCGTTAAATTATATTTTTTTATTGCTTATGGTGGCAAACGAGCAAAAAGCACACCTGGTGGTAAGTGGCATTTGCCGCTCATGGACCTTTGCAATACCAAAGGTACAGCTAGGCTGCTGCCTACCAATATAATCCCCAAACCCACCCTAGATGGGCTTCCGGCTGTCTCGCTCACCGAACAAAGCGCAATAGCACATTGCCATTACTCAGACGTCGATCTTCTGCGAGAGTGTGGTACTACCCCGGACGGATCGGCGTGATTCTACCACTATTATATGTTTCAGAAGCCCACCGCAAAACAAGGGTTATTATTTCCTTATCCCTGCCGTGTGTTGATTTAAAAAAAAATCGTAGGCAAACATTATTTTTAATCTATAATTTTCATAGACAAATGTTTATTCACAGTAAGTTAAGGTGAGTAGGACTCGATCTAAGACCTTACTTAATCAATCGTGTTAGAAGTTAAAGGAACACTTAAATTATTTTATCTTTGATTCATTATGATATTTATTTTCAGGGTGGTGTTTGGTGCATTACCATGTTTAGCGCGACTTTGTACAAAGGAGATGCCTGAGGATATTAGAGCGAGCGCTGCGGAGACCTTAGCTTACTTAGCAGAGGTATGCTCGTCACTAATCTCATGTAAGACATATTATTTTTACACAGGAGACTATAACTGTAACATGAAAACTATTATAATTGCGTAAGAGACTTACAATTAGGGATTAGTCACAACGCTTCTCGGATGCCGCTTGTGGGATCTACTACATATAACTATAATTATATTTGGATTATTAAAAAATATATACACTGGTTCGAGCGCTATGGACATGGATATTTACTAAATAAGTTGTTTACAATTTATTAAAAAACTAGCAAACCCAGCCCGTTAGTTTGTTTGTAGAAGTATAAGATACATCGCAGCGCCGCCTGGTGGCGAGTTCATTTAGGTTTTCTTTTTATATTTGAAGATGTTAATCTGATTCAATTCAATTTGCACTATCAATATACTTTGCTTATAAAAGTATCTTTCAAAGAAAAACAATCTTTTAGGCAGTAAATGATCGTGCACAGACCGATGATCTGTCCCTCATTCGTAGGAAGACCAGTTGCGAGACGCAACATCCTCTTGCTACTGGGATGTTAACGGAGGAGGTACCTGAAAGGTAGACACGTTAGACACGCCGTCCCCCTCAATTGGCGAAGTTTGGCAGTTATTGTAAAAATATCTAGGCATACACAAAGCCAGTAAGAATCTAGGCTGGATCGTTTGTATAAAATATATGGTTCACAGGTAGACACATCGCTTCAACGCCTTGCAGCAATATCAAACCACCTTATGACATCACTAGCAGATATAGTCAATTGTCCATCGGCGGCCGCAAAACAAGGGGCATTTAAATGTTTCGCGTCATTAGGTGCTAACGATGAAGATATTAGGAAGAGAATAATTGAGACCCACGGCCTAATGGTGCACGTTATCAACGGCATGAATAATCCAGAACCTTTGGTAAGTGTTTTTATTTACTGGTACTTTTCATTTGTCTTGTTATTGAGGTGGGATGAAAAGCGTGTAACAAGTAGGGTTTTTAATATCTTTGTGGATGAACGTAAGACTGCACAAATGGCGTAGTGGTTAAGATAGCGGCTTTTCATGCCAGTGCCGTGAGTTCGATTCCTATGCAGTACAACACTTTGTGGTTTCCACAAAGTGTTTTTCTGAGTCTGGGTGTAATTTTTCTGTGTTAATTTTTTCTTTAGTGCAGGATCGTGTATTTAAAAAAAAATATGGATGACTAATAAAGAGATTGCTGGATTGTGTGAATTGAAGGAAGATATGGATACGAAAGGTGCAAGTGTAGATATGACATCCAATAGGAGTCTATGTGAAGTAAAGACTGAGCTAAGTTGGATAGAGGCACATTGGATAGAGGCACAGCATGTGCCTATCCAACTTAGCGTGGGATGAGGGCCAGCCAATGATAAATTTTCATTTGGTGTCGAAATAAACATACAATCCTTTTCTTCCATTACCACGGATATTGTAAAAGACGATTAATACATTTGGGCAGATAAGAACACGGCAAAAGTAGGAAAGTTCGTAACAAAATCTTATATCAAATCGTCTGACCAGCTATAATACTATATTGAGGAGAAGGGTCGTAGTGAATATTTTTGTGGCAGGAAGGAGAAGATTATGCTTGCAATTGATTATATCAACCGTGTTAATAAGGTAATGTTGTTACGTATGTTGAAGCGTAATAGCTTTCTGAAAGTCTAGTCGCTCTCGTTTTAAAAGCATTAAAATTATAATAAAATTATAATGATATCTGAATATAGACGCAATTTTAAACTGCAAATAATAATTTGTAATACCTACTCATATAATATGGCAAGGAAAGGGAAAATAAGAATTTGTAATAATACTTAATTTTATCCGAGTGATGCCATCATCAATAAGAATATAATTCACCACCCCACATCTTACCCGTGGCTGTGTGGTAGCGGCTACGAATACTACCAACCCTTACTTTGCTCGTGGATATCTTAAAAGACGACTTTAACGACCCGGGCCAACTCCATTTGATGCCGTGTGGTCAACAATTACATTGCCAAGGCGGGTTGACGTCCGGCAGGCGGCCGGTCATAAAACTATTACTAATGACTTTACAATATGTAATATGAAAACAAGAGTGCATATTGTATCGACCCCAAGTAATTGGGATAAGAGTAGGAGAATGATGATGATCTTAGCCGTGGGTGATCGTAAGAGACGACTAAGGGATATAAAACGCATATAACATCTATGCAAGAGAAAGAAAACTCGAAACAGAACCCTATACCAACACGTCTGACCAGCATTGTATATAGGTCAATTTTCCTTCCATTATGGAGGAGGCTCGAGCTTAACAGTGGGACATATATGAGCTGAGATGAGAAAACCCCTATATTTTGTTCACGCGTATTTAAGTAATGTTTTGTTAGCTGATGTTATTTCGCTGAATAATATGTCAGTTTAATATTTCTTTTGAAACTAGTTGAATATTTTTTATTTAGGTGAGATTAGCGGCAGTCAGATGTTTACACTCGCTCTCAAGATCAGTGCAACAGCTAAGGACAACATTTCAGGTAATTGTTTATTCTATGATAATTTTTACAGTTCACTTCGTTATCGTACCATCTGGAAATTATAATTCAGGACCCATTGTCAAAATAGATTTAGGTACACAATAGACAATATATCAATCAAGATGTATCTCACAACTCTCAAAAATTCGTAAAATTTATTTTGTTTTATATATCTAACATATATTAAATATATCAAACTAAAAAAAATACATTTTTTTTTCATTATTATGATTTGATATAAAATTATTTTTATGAATTCTATCGTGTTTGTTTTGGTTTTTAATTTCCCGACGTTTCGAACACTTTACAGCGTTCAGCGGTCATGGGCATTTTTATGTCTTTCTTGACGTATTTTTGACGTTGTTTATTTTGATTAAATCATACCCTTTCTTCGAGATCTTCAGGCGTTTTTTTTCCATTGTATATTGGGTAGGTATTGAATAAATTATAAGAAATATCAGAATATATAGTAAACAACTAAACTAATAGTTATAAAAAATCAACAATCTATTGTTGTGTTATGATTTTCTATCCTTTTTATCCGAAGATTTGTAGTTGTGTCAAATTTTCCTTCTAAACTTCTCTAGGTTAAAAAAAAGTGTCATTTAATTAGTGAGTTCTAGTTCGGAGTTCATAGCTGTGTGGTAGCGGCAACGAATACTACTAACCTTTAATTTGCTCGTTGATGTCGTAAAAGACGATTAAGAGGTTTATATCGACCTGGGCGAACCCCACCTCCTGCCGTTTGGTCTACATTACATTCCCAAGCAGGGTTGACGTCAGGTAGTGCACCGGTCATAAAACTATTGCCAATAACTTTCGCAGTATGTACAATGGAATAGGAGTACATATTGCGTCAACCCCAAGTAATTGGGGAAAGAGTAGGAGAATTATGATAATGAAGATGATGAGTTCTGAGTTCATACATAATAATATAAAAAGCATTTTAAGTGTGCCCCAATTATCCAGAATGACGATCATTTGTTTATGTTTTTCTAAAAGCTTTTAAAAGCCTTACTTGACCGGAAAACTTTTAAAAAGAAATACTATTTATCCACCATTGGAATGCCTTTCTATTTTTTATCACTAGCTCGCATGTATATCAGGATTAGTAAGCTTTCTATTAGTAATATTTCATTGTATTTCAGGACCATGCAGTATGGAAACCTCTAATGCAATTGTTAAACGACTCACCAGGCACAGAATTACTTACAGTCGCCTCTTCCACACTCTGCAATCTCTTACTTGAATTTTCACCCGCCAAAGAACCAATGTTGGACCAAGGTTTGTGATGAAGTCCTTATCTCTTGTGTCCAGTTTTACGCAATTTTTTGTACAATCTACAAATACTTGCCATGAGTTTATTTTGTGTTTGTAAATTACTAGTTGATCCAACTGCATTGCGTTACACAGTGATTTATGTGGGTTAGTAGTTCATATGCCACCCTGCTGTCTACCAAACTAAATCGATGTGTTCAAACGACAACTTGCCAAACGTGTGTTGTCTTTTTAAAGAAATATGATTAAAATTGATCAAATAAAAATATCTTTAATAAGATCTATAAAATTTATGAAAAAAATACTAGATTTAATAATTTAAGAGAAATATATCTTTGAGACACCTTCTAGACTAGAACCAACTGACTGCCTAGTTGGCTTAGTGGCTTAAGTAGAGACCTTCCATGCCATGGCTTCGATCTCTACGCAGAACTGTTTGTGTCATCTATAAATAATTGTCCTGAATGTAGATCTTGTTTGATTTTGTTAATTACTATATATTTTTTTGAATTCCTTCATAACAAATATGATAGATAACAGACGGATTTAGTTCTCAGTATGCGGTCTTCAAAAATAAATTTGTTACTTTAATGTCACATAAAGGTTAATGTAATTTTGTTTGTAACATTACAGGTGCAGTAGAAATGCTATGCAATTTAACCAAAAGGCCTGAAGCTGCGTTGAGATTGAATGGCATATGGGCGCTAATGAATATGGCATTTCAGGTAAGAATCAGGTTATATGTATGAGTAATTCGTTCGTGTATGGTAGAAATATATATTATTTGCATATATTATGTGGTGACCGAGTAAGAATACAATGTACTATCCCCTATCTTACCCCTGTGTGTCCTAAAAGACGGCAAAGGAATATAATATACATACAAAATCTATGTATATATTACTGCAAAAAAGTATCGATTGAATGCAATATTATGCTAGATTATTAATAACTGAATTATTAACAAGAGAAGGAAAACTCGAAACAAAACCCTACGTCTGACCAGCGTGGCATAGTAGCTCAGTTTTCCTTCCATTGTAGCGGAGGCTCGAGCACAGCTGTGGGATGTATATGAGCTGAGATGATGATGATGATGATGATGATTGCACATATCTTTAGATCTAAAATATCATAAAATCGATAGTTTTAAGTCTGTATTATTTCTTTATGCAGCTATCATAAAATCGATAGTTTTAAGTCTGTATTATTTCTTTATGCAGCTATCATAAAATCGATAGTTTTAAGTCTGTATTATTTCTTTATGCAGCTATCATAAAATCGATAGTTTTAAGTCTGTATTATTTCTTTATATCATAAAATCGATAGTTTTAAGTCTGTATTATTTCTTTATGCAGCTATCATAAAATCGATAGTTTTAAGTCTGTATTATTTCTTTATGCAGCTATCATAAAATCGATAGTTTGAAGTCTGTATTATTTCTTTATGCAGCTATCATAAAATCGATAGTTTTAAGTCTGTATTATTTCTTTATGCAGCATCATAAAATCGATAGTTTTAAGTCTGTATTATTTCTTTATGCAGCTATCATAAAATCGATAGTTTTAAGTCTGTATTATTTCTTTATGCAGCTATCATAAAATCGATAGTTTTAAGTCTGTATTATTTCTTTATGCAGCTATCATAAAATCGATAGTTTGAAGTCTGTATTATTTCTTTATGCAGCTATCATAAAATCGATAGTTTTAATTCTGTATTATTTCTTTATGCAGCATCATAAAATCGATAGTTTTAAGTCTGTATTATTTCTTTATGCAGCTATCATAAAATCGATAGTTTTACATACATACATACATAGCCTCACGCCTGTTTCCCAGAGGGGTAGGCAGAGACTACGGATTGCCACAAACCACGATCCTGACATACCTCCATCGCTTCATTCACACTCATCACAGTCTTCATGCATGCTCTACGATTACGCGTACTCTTAATCTGACCTTTCACTAACACATCTTCAATTTGATCCAGGAAAGTACGACGTGGTCTTCCCCTTGTAATCGTCCCACTCACACTCGCTTTGTATACTTGTTTAGTCAACCTTTCTTCACTCATTCTTTCCACGTGTCCAAACCACCTCAGCATACCCTTTTTTATTTTTGTCACTACTTCTTCATTCATACCACAGCGCTCTCTTATAACACTATTTCTAATTTTATCTTTCAGACTTACACCACACATACTACGAAGAGCTCTCATCTCTACAGCATTTATGCTACTTTCATGTCTTCCCTGCCAAATCCAACTTTCACTGCCATACATGAGAGTGGGAACTAATACTCCCTTATGTACAGCTAGGCGTGCCTTGTTAGATACATTCCTACTTTTCATAAAAGTGTACAATGCCCCATTCACTTTATTACCAGCATTTACTCGTCTTTCAACATCTTCATCATTTTTACCATCACTAGTAAACAGTACACCCAAGTATACAAATTCTTTCACCTGTTCCAATCCCTCACCATTTATAAAAATATTACATTCCGTCATACATTTATCCTTTTCAAAGACCATTACTTTCGTCTTACTTACATTTACTTTCATACCTTTTCTTTCAAAAGCATCATGCATAGTAGTTACCATCGCCTGTAAGTCTTCAGCCGACGATGCAAGTAAAACCTGATCATCGGCATAAAGAAGACATTTGACGAGTAACTCATTCATTCTTAAACCACATTCATTATTTTTCAAATCTTGCAAACAGCTATCCATAAATAGGTTAAACAGCCACGGTGACGCTACACATCCCTGTCTGACACCTTTATCAATGTTAAACCATTCAGTGTAGGACCCGTTTATCCTTACGCAGGCTCTGGAATCCTTATAAATGGATTTCAGCGCCTGAATAAGATGGCCATTTACCCCATACATAGATAGTACCGACCACAGTTCATTCCTCCTCACTTTGTCATAAGCCTTCTCTAAATCAATGAAAGCGCAAAAAACTTTCTGACATTTAGCCAAAAATTTTTGCGCCAGGCATCGTAAAGAGAAAACTTGATCCGTGCAACCCATACTCTTTCGAAAACCCGCTTGTGCATCCCATATTTTCTTTTCGGTCACTTTCACTACTCTTTCAATCAACACTTTCGCATACAGTTTGCCGACAATGCTAAGGAGGCTTATGCCCCTGTAGTTTCTACAATCTTGCCGTGAACCTTTGCCTTTGTAGAGAGGTACAATTACCGCCTGACACCAGTCTATAGGTACTCGGCCATTAGTCCAGCAAAGATTGAAGAGCTGGTATAGGATGTTAGTTGTAATATCTTCTCCAGCCGTCAGCATTTCAACTGTAATCCTGTCGTATCCTGCAGACTTACCCGCTCTCATACCTTTCAATGCATTTGTAATTTCTATCATACTTATACATTCTCCTTCCTCGAGATCTCTTTCATTCACAAATGATAATTTTTGTGGCTCTTCTCTTTCAAATAAGCTTTCAAAGTATTCCTTCCATCTCTCTAGTATACATTCTTCTCCATACACTGTCCTTCCATATTTATCGCTGATCGAGACTAGCTCTGTATTTTGCGCTTTGCCTCGAGCCGATCTTATGGACTTCCAGAAAATCTTCGAGTTAGTTTGGAAATCCTTCGATAATCTTCTATCGTACTCGTCTTTTTGATCTTCTTTCTTTCTTCTAACAATTTCTTTCACATCTCTTTTTTTTCTCTTATATTCTTCTTTGGCTATATCTATGTCTTCATTCGTTGCTTTCTTCATTCTCTCATTGGCTCTGACAGCAAGCCAATCTACCCAGGCTTTCTTCTTCTCACGAACTACACTCTGCACATCTTTATCCCACCATATATTCTTCACCTTGTTTACTTTCATTCTTCTAGTTACACCACATATTTCTGTAGCAACATTTACCACCTGTTTTTTAAAAGTCTTCCATAATTCTTCCATACTACAAATATCAGCCGCATGAAAAAACTTTTCCTTTAGTTTACTTTTGTATTTATCTCTCATATACTCATCTTGCAAATTTTCTACTTTTATTCTTTCTAGCACACTTTTCGGGTTATGTATCCGGTTTCGCCACGTTTTCATAAGACCACTTATTCTAGTCATTACTAGAAAGTGGTCGGTATGAATACCAATACCGCGATATACCCTAGTGTCTAGTACTTTCTTTCTGAGCCTTTCATCTACTATTACAAAATCAATTATACTCTTTCTTACATTCTTTGCTTCACGTGTATACATATGGATCTTTTTGTGTTCAAATATAGTGTTTGTAACACAAAGATTCCATTCCAAGCACACTTCTAGTAGATTTCGACCATTTTCATTCACGCTTTCATCACCAAACCTTCCTAAAACCTTTTCAAATCCTTCTCTGCTTACTCCTACCCATCCATTAAAATCCCCTAACAAAATCAACCTTTCATTCAAATTACATAATCTCAAAACATCCCGCAGTTCCTCCCAAAATTTCTCTCTTGCATCCTGTTCACATTTATTGTTATGTAATCCCACGTTCACAGGAGCATATACTCCCACAACAAAAATACGAGTCAGACCTACTTTCATCCTTATCTATACTAATCTAGCATTCACACAATCATACTCATTCACACATTGAGCCATTCGAGCAGAAAGAAGGAGACCAACTCCCTGACAGGCTCTACTAGTCATTGGTACCCCGGACCAGTACGCCGTGTAAGGTCCATGACTAGTAATCTCACATCCCTTTCGCTTCGTCTCATTCACACAGAGAATATCAATCTTTTTATCATCCATCATTTGACATACCTCATTTAATTTCTCTTTCATTCCTCCTCCTACATTTAGCGTGGCAAAGCGGCACTCCGTAGACCGCTTTTCGCCCTCATTGGGAACGAGACGTGAAGGGTTGCGAGCCGCATCGCCGTCATTTCGAATTTTAAAATTTTTAGTACAATTCATAGCATTCCCACGAGTATTAGGGTATTAAACGGTCCACCCCCACAGTGCCCTTGTGTAGAGGTAAGATGGAATTTCTGCTGTGCCCTGTGACCACCAACACATGCACCCTCCGTTTTCGACCAGCTTACCCTCTGGCCGCGAATCCCTCAGCACGGGTCGGTTTACACCTTGGATCGGGGGTTATATTTCGGAGTTTGCCTTCTCCTAGATAGATTGCAGATCAGTGCTAACGAGGCCTATCTCCCCGGGTTATATTTCGGTGTTTTCCTTCTCCTAGATGAGTTGCAGCACAATGCTAACGAGGTTCATCTCCCCGGGTTATATTTCGGAGTATTCCTTCTCCTAGATAGGTTGCAGCCCAATGCTAACGAGGCCTATCTCCCCGAAGTTCCCCAGTCCCCGAGGCCTATCTCCCGATAGTTTTAAGTCTGTATTATTTCTTTATGCAGCTATCATAAAATCGATAGTTTTAAGTCTGTATTATTTCTTTATGCAGCTATCATAAAATCTATAGTTTTAAGTTTGTATTATTTCTTTATGCAGCTTAACGCAGTAGGGATACCGTATCGACATAATTTGAGGACTGACATAACTGAGTAACTGACAGTCCTCCCGTAACCATGAACGCTGTAGTGTTCGAAACGTCGGTAAATTAAAAATCAAATACAAACACGATAGAATCCGTAAAAATAGTTTTATTTAAAATGTGTAATACTTGCGTAAACATCAGAGATCAACTTGTAATTTAATTAATTTTCAGATAACTGTTCTGAAATGAAATGAAATATAGCCATCATATTTTTGTTTTTTTTTTAATTTTCAATTTCAGTGATTTAAGCTGTAATAATTGACGGTATAAAAAGTCTTAAAATACTACAAAAAGATTAAAATTCAGGCATTTCATAAAATAAAAATCTAATGCACGTGTGTCGTTAGTTTTGTTAAATCATTAATTCGTATTTGTTGTAGGCTGAACAGAAAGTGAAACAACGCATCTTGTGTTGTTTAGGCACGGAACAAATGTTTAGGCTACTGGGCGACAGCGACACGCGAGTTATTATGAAGACATTGGGACTACTCCGCAACTTGCTGTCCACAAGACATCACATAGACGCTATTATGAGCGAGTATTCTTCACAAATAATGCAGGTATGTGATAATAAAAACATCTTAATTAACCGTTAGTCCTATGGTCTGGACATTCACAGAGCATTCCGTCCGGGCCGATGAAAAGGTGGCCTCATAACACACTATATTCATTCCCCATCGCCATTGGGTCGGCCACTGGTACCGCTTCCTTGACAGCCGTGGCCAGCCCGGCGCCTTACCCTTTCGGGTAGCATCCACCGTCGACGCACGTGGTAAGCTGAGCTGCTAATAGTATACTTTCTGTAGCCATAAATGGGTCGGCTAGTAATGAATCGTATCACATTTCTAGAATCGTAGTAAATATATTTGTGAGTAGTCCCATTCCTTTCAATTCTGCACCTACGGTGATCAGTGACTTGACAATACCCCGAAGTCCATGAGCAGCAGTTACCGCCTAACATCAGATGGGCAGCTTGCTCGTCATCAAAGACATTAAAAGTAATAAGAAATATACTTTGTAATAATTAAAAAAAGAACTACTATATGGAAGCGTCAAGCGAGAGTTGGGTATGCAGAAAAGAGCATGAAAGTAAGATTAATGCGATCGAAATGTGATCTCTACGGAAAATCTGTGGAGTTAGGCTGACCGACCGCATTCGCAACGACGACGTAAGAGAGCGAGTAGGTATGAAAGAGTATTGGTGTAAAGATGCGGAAGGGAATGCTCCGATGGTTCGGACATGTGGAAAGAATACCGAACGAACGTCTGGTTAAGAAGATATACAATGCGAAAGTGAAAAGATGTAGGTACCGGGGGAGACCGAGACTAAGCTACCTAGACCAGATTGGTCACGTACTGAAGGAAGGTGGAGTCAAGAGTCTCCGAAACCGGCGAGCGTCTATGAAGAGAATTATGAATGTTGAGGAAGCGAGTGAAGTATGTAAAGATAGAGTTTTCTGACACTCTGTTCTCTCTGCCTACCCTGCAAGGGATATGGCGTGATGCTACGATATGTATGTAAAAAAAAAAATAATATGTGACCAATCTACTAAATACTTTTATTGTTATAGGCGGTGATAGTTGTATTAGAAGGTTCATATCCCGCCGAGGTGAAGGAGCAGGCGTTGTGTATTCTCGGCAACATTGGTGACGGTGAGAAATCGAAGGATCTCATCATGGCGAATGAAGACGTGCTTATGAAATTGGTTGACTATTTGGTAAGTTTTTAAGAACTTTTTTTGGTGAATATAAAGCCCTTTTGGTATTGCGTCAACTGATTGCTTTGACTAGAAAATGTTTAGTTAGATTATGTTAGTGAAAACCACCTAGGTTTTAACTCGTCTAAAAAATTAGGTGATTTTTCGAGTTAGTCTCAAAATTATAAGGTCTTGTCATTGTTTACTACAGAACCAATTACAGGTTCCATACCCGTACCCTTCTGATTGATAAGGCCCAGGCTTTAAGGCTTGGTAGTGTAATATTATGAATTTGATATTTTTAGGCTGTGTGTCTTAGCTGTTGCTTAGTGCTTAGTGTTTAGCTGTGTGGTAGCGGCTACGAATACTACCAACTCTTACTTTGCTCGTGGATGTCGTAAAAGGCGACTAAGAGCCTTATAACCATCTGGGCCAACTCTATCTAATACCGTTTGGTCAACAATTGTATTCCCAAGGAGGGTTGATGTCAGGAAGGCAGCTGGCCATAAAACTATTGCCAATAACATTAGCAATGTATACTATGAAACAAGAGTACATATTGTATCGACCCCAAGTAGTTGGGATAAGATTAGGAGAATTATTTTTTATTTTTAGGCTTACTTATGTATTTTATCTAATTCATCATCATCCTGTTTTTATCCCAATTATTTGTGCTTGATGCAATACATGTCTTTCATCGTACATATTGCAAAAAGTTTTGTCAACTCTCATTGGAAATGTAATTGTTGACCAGGTGGTATCAGATGGAGTTGGCCCAGGTTTATGTAAAGATTATAGTAGTTATTATATGCACCCTGCATAGTTATTATATGCATGTTATATATTATGACACCCATGAGCAATATATGTGTTGGCGAGAATTTACGTCAGCACTCTTCTGAGAAATTTATAACACCAACTGCGATCATCGACCTGCCTATCAAGCGTGGCGTTTATGACATTAAGTTCCAATGTGGCCTTTCTCCAATAGTAAATTGCTCAAACCGTTTAATTATCTGTGTGTATGTTTCATTTACCACTCTCATCAAATACACTCTTAGACATAGATCTTCCCTAGAGATGATGTTATAATTGCCACGGAGCATAACTATAGTCTGTCTAATCTAAGAAGTGCACTTTGACAGCTGTCGGAGTAAGTTGTCTAGGTATGTGAACCAAATAATCGCTATCGAAAATATCCGATTTTACTGAGAAATCGATATTGATTGTTTATAATTAATAATCGGTTTATTTTTATTTTTCAAAAAGGTGATGAATAAATTAAGTGCTAAATTAGTACTAAACAAATTTAATTATTTCAGCATAGAGTCTATTCATCATATTTAGTAGGATTAGGTTAATTAAAAACAAAAACTGTATTGGAAAATTGCTATTTATTAAGAATTACTACTATTACTTGAATTATCAGCGTGGCGATCATTAATAATTATTGCTTCATCAATCAAAGTGTCGAAATGTACATCTCTGTCAAAATCTCTATTCGATTAATTGTATTATTCTAATATTTTTACCGATTATTTGGATATTCGTGAATTGGAAGTTGTCAAGCACTACTGTATAGAACGTGATGACGTGATATTATTAGGTCGTCACTAACAATTACTATTTACCATATTATTTTTATTTTAAATTAGTTTTACGAGTTTCAACATTAGATTATTGTAGAAGAAAGTCACCCGCAATGTTAATTATATAAATAACTTAATAGATGTTTAAAATTTCAGATTTAGTGTTTACAATCATGTGTATACGTTAGACCGAGGTTATTGTGTATTAAAAAATGCAAAACGTCAAAATGCACTTCTTAGATTAGATGAACTATAGTCTTAAAGTTTCCTAAGAAACTAGTGATTCTCTAGACGGCAAGGGGTGGTAACAAAAAAGAAAAACAAAAATAAACTTAATATGTAATACTTTAAAAGCTCCTCATTCGCGCTTCCTTCATTCGCGTTTTTACTATTCGCCGATTAAAAAAATGCGACTCAATTCCTATACTCGCGGCTAAAAATTTCTTTATTCTATCTATCTAAATAAGTACATACATAAAAATAAAAGGATAGTAATAGGTATCCAACCCAAAATCCTTTGTAAATAAATAGATCTTATTATAAGTTTGCCTACGAAGTCTTATTTTTAATAGGCAAATTGCTAATGCGACAGCTGCGTATCAGTCTGAATTGAAGGAGCTTTTAAAAACTCAAGCAAGAAAAGTTACAAAATTCTTCAAATCATTTGAAAATGGTTTTTAAACATTTTGATTAATTATCTTAAAGCTTAGGAAGCCTTAAGATAATTATAATCGAAATGTTTAAAAACTTCAATTAAATTGATTTTTCATATATTTTTGTTTTTTATTTTGTCACCTAGGAACGTATCCCCTATGATCCCATATAAATTACCGTTCCATATTCACGGTTTCTGTATTCGCGGCATATTTATGGAACACATACCCCGTGAATAAAGAGCTTTTACTGTACTTTAACAGCAACGATTCTAACACCCTTGATATTTTTTCTTAAATGTCTTCTATCTAGATTTTGTCTCTACAATTTTGATACAAGTTGTATTCCGGTATAATACTAGGTGAATGTTGCGCAGGCGCATCCGGAGAGCAAACTGCAAGAGGCGGCGCTATTCGTTGCGGGGAACTTAGTGTGGCGGGGTGAAGCTGGCGCTGCTGCACGCCAGGCGAGACTCGCAGACCTCGGCGTGCTGCGTGCGCTCAAATTATTGCGCGCCAGGCACGATGCGCAACATTTGCACGATAAGTGAGTGCCGACTATGTTATTTGATTTTTATCTATGGTCCTTTATGTGTGGTCTGTGTCTGTATGTTTGTCTATGGCATCGTTGCTTTCTAAACCAATGGACCGATTGCAAAGTGATTTTTTTTAGTTTGAAAGCTGACGTGATTGAGAAGGTTCTTAGGAATAATTTGTGAATATCTGTTCAGAATATTCAAGTTCTTTTTTAATTGCCAAGCTAATAATGCGTATTTACTTTAGTTGCAAACATATGTGCATCATTATCCTGCTGTTATCCCAATTGCTTGACGGCGACGCTATATGTACTGCTCTTCCATCGTACGTACATATTGCAAAAGTTATTGGCGACAGTTTTATGATCGACTGCCTGCCTGACATCTACCCGCCTCCTTGGGAATGTAATGGTTGACCAAGCGGCATCAGGTAGAGTTGGCTCAGGTTGATATAAATCTTTAAGTTGTAGACATATACGAGCAAAGTAAGGGTTGGTAGTATTCGCAGCTGCTACCACATAGCATTTCAATTCTATTCCCACAAATGTCTAAGCTCTCTATGAGCAGAATACGGTGATAAGAAATTCTTTCAACCAACAACCATTGAGAGCGAAATGTTCAAGGTCGCAATTTCATAGAGAGGCTATTCAAGGTTATCAGTGAACTTCAATGTACGGACGGATATATGGATGACTCTGATACGATAATATTAAGTTTATATTCAAGTGTAATTCTATTTTCAGCATGGGTTATATTATATTTTTATTATCATTATCGTCATCTCAGCAATGCTGTATGGCAGCGGTTATGAATACTGCCAACCCTTACTTGATTCATGGATATAGTGAAAGAGGACTAATAGTTTTATATCGACCTGAGCCAACTCCATCTGATGCCGTTTGGTCAACAATTACATTCCCAAGGAGGCTTGGCGTCAGGCAGGCGGGCGGTCATAAAAATATTGCTAATAACTTTTGCAATATTTACGAGTACATATTGCATCGACTTTAAGCAATTGGGATAAGAGCAGGATAATGTTGATAACATCATCTAAGCTCAGGTATGGGCTCGACCCTCCTCCAAAGGGGGAGGGCAACAGATCTATTATACCACGCTGATCAGACGTGGTATAAGGTTTTATTTCGAGTTTTCCTTCTGTTATGCCTATGTTATCTGTTTGCGTCACTTAGTTGTCTCTTGCGATCAACTGCGTGGTCGATTGTATTCTTACTCCTTCACTTCACATGGAACGTTATTTTTCATTGGATTTGTACTTGCCGGGGTATCTATTGTGTTTGATTAAAATGTAATTGTCTTAATGATGCAAGATTTTCATACACGCAGTCAACTGCGTATGTCTACCCTAAGTGTACTTTCGTATTATCGACCATCAACCTGTGTGTTTCGAGCTGGTCACTGTGTATGCCATTTAAGATGCCATAACTACTTTAAATTATCAGACATTGTAACTTCTGGAAAGTACAATCTTTAATGTATCAAGGAAAAGCTGTCATTCCGTGATCAACGCGTTAAAATAAGTTAAAAAAAATTTAATGCAGTGCTTGTCCCAACATTACTGTATGGAAGCGAGAGTTGGGTATGCATGAGTATGAAAGTAAAATTAATGCGTTCGAAATGCGATCTCTGCGGAAAATCTGTGGAGTAAGGCTGACCGACCGCATTCGTAACGATGACGTAAGAGAGCGAGTAGGTATGAAAGAGAGTATTGGTGTAAAGATGTGAAAGGGAATGCTCCGATGGTTCGGACATGTGGAAAGAATGCCGAACGAACGTCTGGTTAAGAAGATATACAATGCGAAAATGGAAGGATTTAGGTACCGAGGGAGACCGAGACTAACCTACCTAGACCAGATCGGTCATGTACTGAAGGAAGGTGGAGTCAACAGTCTCCGAAACCGGCGAGCGTGTATGAAGAGAATTATGAATGTTGAGGAAGCGAGTGAAGTATGCAAAGATAGAGTTTTCTGACACTCTGTTCTCTCTGCCTACCCTGCAAGGGATATGGCGTGATGATATGTATGTATGTATGTAAAAAAAGGAATACCTGCATAATTATAATCGAAGACAACTAAATTATAATTTAATTTATTAGAGTGCAAAGATGGCGCATTGGTTAAGATACCAATCTGCCAGTGTCGTGAGTTCGATTCTCATCCAGGACAAAACTTTGTGTGATCTGTAAATTGTTGTTCTTACTTTGGGTGTAACTCTCCATAATGTAAGGACTATATCCTTAGTACAGCGTGCGTCCTTTTATAAAAAAAAATAAGGATTTTTATTAAGTAGTTTTTTTTACGATACCAGACTATTTTATAATGAGATATTTTAAATATTGTTTTCAGAGTGAAGACGGCCTTGGCACAGTTTAATGATTTCACATAATATCATAAGAGCCACAAACGTAAGCGTGTGCGACGAAAATGACACTTAGTTAATAAGTAACGCTTTGTGATTCAAACGTTACGCACGTGTGTGTTGTGTTGCCACATGAAATACTGACAGATCAGAAAAAAAAAATATAAGAACTTCAAATGAAAAGCGTACATAAAAGTTAGATATATTTTTATTTTATTTGTTGCATATTTTTGTGTACTACATAAATATTTTTATAAAATGAACTCACATAATTTAAGTAGTTCTAATGTAAATTGAAGAAGGTAACACGAAAAAGGAGACGTGATGTGTACATGAAGACGAAGGGAGAATAATTTATTGTGTGGCAACCCTGAGTGCTCCAGTCATAAAATTATGATATTAACATATAGTTGTAAGTATTTAATAAAAAAAAAAATTGTACATATAAGTTCATTAATTGTTATATCTGCTATGTGTTATTCAATTTGTTTGTTTTTAATTTATTATCGTCGTTCTTGCCAAATCTGTTGTGTAAAATAAAATTTGACGATAGCAGTGCCTGCTATTACTGATTTTTAATTTTTTAGGGTTACCTATCTATATTTTGGGATATATTACTTGTTTTTTTTTTTTTTAAATAGCAATAAAGAATTATATACTCGACTTTTTAACTTTAAGCTGAAGGTTCTTATTGTGAAAAAGATCGTATCGCTAGTCGCAAATGAAAGTGTTTGAAAGTCGTGAGAGTGATTTAAGAATATTGGCAGTTTTGACCTGATTACATTTATTATTCTGTTTTTTTTTTTAATAGGGTGAATTGATATTTTTGCGAGGGTGCTACTATGGAGGTTGCGAAATTCTCTGTAGCCATTTTAGGAACTGATATTTTTGCAAGGGCTGGTATGAAGGTTGCGAAATTCTCTGTAGCCACTTCTAAATGCCGTACTACTACTACTACTACTATAAGTGAAATGTGTGAGGACTGTCAAATTTCAAAGTGACTTCCTATCTTTTAGGATGAAAAAAGACTGAACAAAAAATATATACAATGGAAAATAATTGTATTGGATGTTACTAAAAAAAAAATCTCGGCCTAATAATCTTGAATAAGTTTAAAATGTTATTAAAATGTGACACTTGTATTTTGCTTGATAATATTAATTTGTTGAAATATTAAAGACTATTATGGATAATTGACAGAGGTCAAGCATATTATGGACCAAAAGACATCTCTACTTTTTTTTTATTGCCGGTGCTGGCAAACGAGCAAGCAGCACACCTGTTGTTAAGTGACTGCCACTCATGGACCTTTGCAATACTAAGGCACAGCTAGGCCTACCGTGAAGAAAGTGCTCTCCTCAAACCTCGTTTAAAAAAGGATATGTCATAGCGCTCGGGAAACACAGCATCAGGTAGTTCATTCTAAAATAACTTTAAAAAAAAAGCAACAAAATATATTCTAAATAAAAGTTTTGTGTTTTTTTTTAAATTAAAAATATTGATTTAAAAATCTAGTTCATACTTTTAATTAATAACAATTTATTAAATACTTAGATGATAAATAAGTAGTCTGCGTATCCAAACCTTTTTTGGTATTTTTTTTTATGAAATATTGGTAACCCTAATGTTTGCTGTTATGCCTATGCGTCTATTTTTACACCTAGGTTTGGTAAGCGCAACGATATTAGTTGGTTAATATCATTTCATCAAGGATCTTATCATATATTTATGTTTGACAAATACATTAAACCGAATACTCGACTTATTTACATCAGAATTATTGCTACCTTACGATATATACTTTTCCAAGTGAAACTTCTTTGGTTACGATTATATTTTAACATTCGCGTCCGGGCTGTACCAGAGGCCGGCCCAATGGCGATGGGGAAGGAATACGGTGGGTTATGGGGCCACGCGCCACCCTACTGTCGCCCCGAATGGAATGGACGGCGTGTGTCCAGACCATAACCCGCCAAAAAAAACATTCGCGTTACAATTTTTTTTTTAATAATTCACGGAGGCTTGTAAATTATCTAAAATGTCGGGATACAAGAAGTAAAAATTTTAAAACTCACATACACGTTAGCAACCATTAAATTCGTATCTTACTCGTATTCGGTTTTTATAAATAATCAAGCATATTAAATGCTAAATTTCAGTAATTTGAACCATTAAATATTTGTGCTTTAAGATACAACCAATTATTTAATTCATTCAACCGCTCCTGGTGTGTTAAATGTTACGAATTTACGGATTTTAAGTATTGATTATTAAAAATCCGATAGAATCGCTACTGCAATAGCATGACAATAAAGCCTGATATAAATAAAATACCATGGTAATAGGTTAAATTTGAGTATAGTTATTAATCGAGGTAATCGTAGTCCAAAATGCCGGAAGACACCAATTATAGCAAGGAGGTACACTTAAAAGGATCCGTGTACCCGTACGCTCCTTCAGAACTACCGTCGTTATGTCCTATTTATGATCAGCAACCGCTCGCAGCTGTTATGAACTGTAAAAGTGGATTTCGTCACCTAAATTAATTCATCAATAATAATATTAGTGATTTTTAAACTCACAGTTGGCCACGCTGACATATATACCATGGTAATTAGCTGACTTAATTGTACTTGCAATTCATTCGTCATTGATTTTACAGCGTTCATGGTCACGGGAGGACAATCCCCCTGTATGAATGAACCATGAACGTTATGAAGTGATCGAAAGGTTGCGAAATTAAAAATTAAATACAAGCGCGTTAGAAGTTTTATTTTAAGTCGAAGATGCTAAAAGATGTGACGTACGAATGTATTTTCGCCAAAGAAGTCTTCACTACACTTTTATATACTAAGCTTTTCGTAAATGTTTGGGAGAAAGAATTATTATTTGAGAGGCGACTGTAGTTAAACTACTTAATGTTATAATTGAGTTGTTGATTTTAAATAAGTTTTTAATCAATGTATATTAAAATCATGTTTAGATAGCACTGTCCGATAGTGGATGTTGACATATATATCTGTGATAGTTTTCTTACATTAGAATGAACGGTTTGAGTTAATTATAACTATGTTCATTTATTTAATCCGATTTATTAGTTACCATAATGAGTGCATTACATCTAATAAGTGACTAAACGATTGTTCAATATATTAAATAAATTTTATTTACATTTTTTTCTGTTTGGTGATGGAGTAAGTTCCTTTCCTGTCCGTGATTGTTGTAAAATACGTCTAAGTATTGTGGTATGCAAATAACATCTATGCAAGAGATGATAGACTCGAAATAAAACCATATGCCAAGCCGTCAGCGTGGTATTATAGGTCAATTATCCTATCACTGCAAGAGGGAGAAACTCGAATTAGCATTGGTCTGGTATTGATAGCCAATATTCCTGGAAGGGATCCCCATCCAAAATGAAACGTATAACTGTCACAAAACAATGTTTTGTTTTGTTTGTTTCTTTAACAAAAGTTTCTTGAAACTTAATATCTAGCTATCCCTCAATTACATACCATGTTCGCTAAAGAGTAATAATATAATGATTTCAAATGTTTACGCGATTATTACACATATTTTTCAAATGAGTAATCATGTTTTAATATCGTAGGGTTGTAGTAGAATGGATGCATTAGATTACTGCTATACGAGAAAATAAAACAATACAGGGTGCTGATTTTATTACTAGAATAACTTAAACTAGGTGTAGGAATGACGTCATAAAAAACATTAAAGTTAGTTGCAGACTCCTAGCTCTGTCCAATCCCGAGATAAAGTGATTTGTTTCTTATCAAGACAATAGGTTTGCCAGCGTACATGTCACAAGCATGAGTATATGCCTACATCGAACTTTTATAGTACAAGTGTATTGACCGCTTATCATTAGGGCAATTTAATCAAAAAATAGGTAGGTACTATTTTTTTACTGATTTGGATAGTGTATCATGGTCTGATACACCTCATTCAAGGATTCTACTAATTAAATCGGAAACCTGTACTGTAGTTTCACACAGAATTACACGTCTATATCTTTCTTTATTTGATGAAAATTTTCAAGTAATGCCATTAAGTTAGTCCCTTCTATTTTAAAATATACTTATACTTTCGCTTAATGGTACGACACTGCATTATAAAATTGCAATAAGACTGCCGTAATACATTGCAGTACCCTCTCCATAATGGTTTATATGCATAAATCATAATTTATTAATTACAGTACGAACGATCAAAATGAACACTTAACTAATGTGAAATGCACAGCAAACGAAAAAAATATTTAATTGTATGTAATATTTACTATACAGGTTGCCGATTTAATTAGTAGAATCCTTGAATCAGACCATGATACATTATCCAAATCAGTAAAAAAAAATAGTACCTAAAATTTGATTAAATTGCCCTACTGATAAGCGGTCAACACACTTGTGCTATAAAAATTCGATGTAGGCATATACTCATGCGTGTGACACTGAACTAGTAGGCAAAAGGTACCCGCTCTCGCTGCGCTCGCCGCCGTACAGCTGGTCGAAATGTACCTGCCAGGTCAATGTACGGTGACAAACCTACTGTTTTGATAAGAAACAAATCACTTTATCTCGGGATTGGGCAGAGCTATGAGTCTGCAACTAACGTTAATGTTTTTTTATGACAGCATTCCTACACCCAGTTTAAGTTATTCTAGTAATAAAATCGACATATATATCCCTCTCTTGGACACGGGCCTCCTTCTCAATAGGAGTGAAAATTAGTTATCACATTAGTCAGATTAGTGTATGGTTTTATTTCGTGTTGTTCTCCTCTGCCATTGATTTTATCTGTTTACATTATATATTTGTTATTTATGACACCCGCGTGACAGGAAGTGGCGGTGGATTGTATTTTTACTCCGTCACGACACGGATTTGGTACAAAAACTCTTAAATGTTTTTGTTTGTACGGACTGATGAACTGTTTAATATAAAACTGTTCGTTTAAAAAATTCTTGGTCATTTAATACATGTGACATTAGAGTTGCCAAATAAAATAAGAAAAAAAAAGAATTGTTTTGTTATTTTTAATTTCTCAATTTTCTCCAAAATGTGTGGGAGTTTTGGTAGACAGTTTTAGATTGAGTCTGAAAGCGACGATTATTGTCAAATAGAGTAATGACTTGTCTGCTACCAAAGTTATTAATTAGAACTATTATTAATGCTAGCATTGTATACAGCTTATTAAATAAATATAAACAATTAGATTACCGATAAATCCACGGTCGGACATAGAATAATGCAGTGATGGATAACGAAAGTATGAACACAATATATCAAAGGACATTCACAATTATTTTATGAATGAAATTGTACATATTATAGTTAATAAAAAGTTTGATGTTGTATTCAAACTTTCGTTTGGATTGAAAAATATATACAATGGGTTATAAATGGTAGCTTTTGATAAAGGGTTTGTATGTACGAGTCTGTATGTAAATTATAACTGTTCGGTGTCCATACGCCATTGTTTTTAACTGCGTTTAAATGGTATTAAGAGTATAAATATATCACTTAATTGACATCTTAATAGTTCGTTGATCGTTATGTAAATACAAGGCAATTATACGACAGTGCAGGAATAAAGTTCCTAGTAAAAGATATATGTTGCTTATTGCGCGATTGTCTTTTTGCCGAAATTAAATATGCAAAGATTGGCTTTATTTTATTTGGAGAGTATATCAAATAATTTAATTGAGATGAAAATGTTTTTATAGTTTACGCTTATGTGCTAAATGTATTAACATATATTAATAGTTAGGTGATTTTTTTCGAACGCTATTCATACTCTTCTGATTATATATATGTATAATATAAATATACTTTTCTTTATTTTTTGAAAGTAAGCACTAACTTAAAATCCATTTGTTATACAAGATGTACACATTCAAACAAATTTAATTTTTAAAATAACTGATTGTCAAGAGCGTTTCGTTTTCTCGAAGACTATCTTTCGTCTGGCCATCACATAAACTGGTTGGAGTGATTTCGCGAATTCGCGCATACAAGTTTTTGTTTTGAAACCCGAAATAGTGGGTAGAAGTATATATTAAATACTTCGAATGTGCATCTACATAGGAGTATGTATATGTGAGCACTTAATAAAGAGGCCTAGTTGTTCACCGGTTCCAGTCCGAGATTACTCGCTATTATTGAAAATTGGATAAATTGATCTCCGAAACGAGATTCCAATTTCGGGCGTCACATTTACGCGTTACTAGTTGGGTTCCTAGAGCAACGATTGAATATACAGTTTGCCTCATGATATATATAACCATTTATATATGGTAGGTACCAATAATAATGAAATCATCCAAGCTTTTATTATTCTTCTGTACCGACTCGAATGGTCAAATTTCTAGCGTAATCAGTTTCTGGAATTATTTTCCAGAGTGTCTGTTACTTCAGCTGCGCAATCCAAAGCCATAACTATATTCAGTTGTCAGTATATTTGATGGAGATTTTCCATATTGACTGTCACACATTTTCACGATTATCTTAATATATATAAATTACGCGTCACGTTGTTTGTCCGTGATGGAGTCCTAAAGTACTTAACCGATTTTAATCAAATTTGCACAGCATGTGTAGTTTTATCCAACTTAAAATATAGGATAGCTTCCATCTCAATTTATAGTCGCAATATTATTTAATTGAAAATGATTTGTCTATTATTTGACAGTCCCAATTATCTGTTATCTCCAAACGATTCTAACAGATGGCGGTATCGGTTGACTGGATTGAGTAAGTATTTAATAAATGGCGCTATGTTAAACGTACAAAGGTTTCATATAAGCTACAATTTATTAGCATAAACCACCACGTGTTACTGAGGCTACCTTAGTCACAGCAACGCGTGGCCAGGTCTGCTAAATAGTTTACTATACTTTTCGACCTTTTCACGTGTTCGTGAGAAAGTTTTCTCTGCTTTAGAATTAGAGACCTTTAAATTAGAAGTTCTTGTACTTTGGCCGGTCGGTCTACGATTGTCACTAGGCACTTACTATTTAAATTCCCTACATGAGTGGCAGATCACAAATATAATTGAATCACGATTTCTGGTGCTCTATTACCTTTAGTGACATGAAGACGGTTACATATTAACAAGTAGTGGGTTATTTTTTATCTTTAGCTTCCGTTTTATTCCATAATATTTTTTTGTATGTTGATCTCATTTGAAGTCGATCTTAAATATCAATCCATGGAAAGATATGCTAATATTCAAGCAACAATTTTTAGCGGAACTAGATTTATTTCAATATTTTGATTTCTAAATATGCCAAAAGTTTGCCTTTCTATACATAATATTGATAATTCCGTACGATATTGTAAAATTAGCGAAATTTATTAAAATCCACGTTTAGCATAAATAAATTTTAAACTTGCCTTATTGATTGTATACACGATGTTATCTTTTTAAATGTAGATTTATTGGCTAATTGTCATTTTAGTAAATTATGTGTGAAGAGAATATTGTGTTTAATAAGTACAAATAATTTGTGTACTATAAATAATTGATATTTATTATAATTGTGTGAATAAATGCAATCAAGTATGACGAAATATAGTATGCACCGATGTGAAGTCATGTTTTAATTTAGTGTGCAGCTCTAGAACAAAGGAGGGAAGCTTTAATCTAGAAGTACCCTCACAATTCTTTTGGAAAAGATGGCGGTTACTTGACGATACATTTACGCGCCATTTGTGCGCTTGTGACTTTATAAATATGAATATAATGTTAAACTCTTTAAAAAATATATGATTTTCATATAGTGAGAATACGTCGTTTAATTTTTTCTATATTAATAATAACTTCTTATTAACGTTCTAATGGATTGAAATTTTAATATAAAATTATAATTGAAAGATCAACTTTGACATATATTTTAATTAATTGGTGCAAATTGTATTTCATAAATTGAAACAATTAATTTAAATTTGTTGATGAATGGCTTCTGTTGGCGGATGACCGCAAATTTGCCAATGTATATATAATACAATCCTGCCTGTTTGACCGAATACCTTGACAATCATTCAATCACCTATATGGTTTAAAAAAAACGAGAACAATGAATTCTTAACTACGTCAACACTTTTTTTATGTCAGAATGAATTATCAGCCAAAAATGTCTTAACTATGATTATTATAGTTTACAACTCGACTACGTAAAATAGGTATGTATAATTTATAAAGAATGTAATATAAGATGGATTGTTCTAAAAATTAAAATTGCTTACGATTCGCCACCGGCTTTATGCTAACGGCTAAAATGTTAACTAATGCCCTATGCTTTTGTAATATTTTTTTTTATTTAAGGCTTTCATACTCGTTTGCTTACTAAAACCTATAAATTTCTATCTATATTTTCGATAATTATTTTCTATACGCATACTACGAATATCTTCTCATTTTACCCGCCTCGTTCTAGAAGCGTACTATTGGGATCGCGGGGCCTTTGGTTTTAGTTCTAGCTTTGGTGAAAAACTGTTGATATTTTCTGCAGATTGGTTGCGTTTTCGCGGGAAATTTGCAATTGCCCTACTAGCCTAATATTAAATACAAATTAAAATTGTGTGGCTATATATACCTATGTGTCTTTCCAACTATTTTCATTTATTTGAATATGTAAGATGATATCACACATTTGAAATGTGAGTCAAAATTTAGTTAATATAGTAGCGGGTACTTTGTATAAGTGCGTACATAACATAACTAATACACTAGCGGGTAGTTAACTAAAATCTTTGTAATGACATGTTGTACGTAAGACACCTTAGTCCTTCCGTGACTATGAACTTCATGCAGAATTCAAAACGTCACGAAATTAAAGGTCAAAAAATACGAACACGTTTTAAATCCGTGATGAAGTCGGTTAAAAACACTTTAAAAAGGTTCCATATCGAATTGGTATACTTAAAGGCGATATTTTCACGAACAATTACCATTCTCCCAACTCACACTTAGGAATAAATCCTTGTATTATTATGCCAACTGACCAGTTTTCTATTTTTCCATTTGCCCTTAAATTATAATTTTAATTACAAACAATAGTAAAAGTAATTAGAGATGACAATACTGGATTTACGTAATTTCGATTTAGAAACAGTAATAGAATTTTCGAACCATTTGAAATGAAACTATTTCTTCCGAGAACACGAACGCTCCCGTCGTCGTACTCCCGTGACCATGATGCATCAAGTGTTCGAAATAGGGAAGGTAAAATCATATATAAACGCGATATCTCAAATCTGTTAAAATAATTTTAATTTATTGAGTATTTGAAATAAAACTACTTTACGGATTCTATCGCGTTTGTAATTTACAGTGACAATAAGTCAATAATAAGGACCAGTCCTCCCGTGACTATGATCACTAAAGTGTTCGAAACGTCGGGAAATTTAAAATCAAATACAAACGCGATGGAATCCGTAAAAGTAGTTTTATTTCAAATGTGTAATACTGGTGTAAATATTAGAAATCTTTATTTAGTATTTTAATTTATAAATCAGTAAGCAAACAAGTGTGAAAAATGTTGAATATATATTATTTTTAAATTAAAAATTGTAGACGAGAGTGATGTTAAAAGGACTGATAGATTATGATTTAGTTCAATTATTTGAATTAACTTCTATTTACTGCTCTGTGTAACTCATATTGTTGTATATATTTATATATTTTTTGTTGTATCATAAACCAAGATTTCTTTTTTTTTAAATTTCTATTTTTGACATCGCGATACTAAAAAGTAATATATTCTTTATGACAAATTATGTTTTTCAATGAAGAGAATGTGACATTCATTATTGTTTTATTTATTACATACAACTACGGCTGTATGCAATAATTACCTCATCACCGAAGTGTAATAGATATGTAACAATTACGTTCATACTAATCTCGTGTTATTTATTGAAATTGCTAATCATAAAAACTTGAATTACATATCTAGAAATATAATTCAAAAATTACCTTTATTATACAGGATATTCCTCACGTGGTGGTGTGTTGCCGGGCGGGCCACCGAAGACCAAGACCGGGTTCCGGTGGCTCGCTCGCTCGGCGTAGAGTGGTACACGTAGGGCTATGGGGTTGCGCATCGTTTCTTCCGTCGTCTCGGACGGTTTAGCGGAGTGTGACCATTCCATAGCCCGCCCCCAAAAAAAGATGTGGTGGTTTGTTAAATACAATATTTCTTCACCCTTTACCACGAAAGTCGTAAAAACCGATCAAACTATCGCGAGAATAGGCAGTAGCACTCTCCTGGGAAACCTAACATCAACTGTGATGGCTAATCCGCCTGCCAAGCGTGGGGATCATGGCATTATCCTCCTTTGGGGAGGTCTATTTTTAACAGTGGATAATTCATAGGCTGATGGACAGAATGATATATAACTTGATAGGTGGTCATTTATTTATGTGATACGCTACTTAAGACATGACACAAAGGTGGTGGAAGCTTCGCTATTTGACATGTGCACATGATGTATTCTAATATTCTTTACTACAGTTAGCAGTGTTTATAGTGTTCATCGTTCTGTTAAAAGTAAATTATTATTTTTAAACTCGTACTTTCACCATTATGTCAATGCTCTATATCTGACCACGAGTATGCAAAATCAGCATATCACATACTTTGGGAGTGCGATTTTTGGCGATATGAGCGCGATCTTATGTTTGACAGTTTGCAAGTTACACCTGGCGTCGTATACTATACGGACCTTGTAGCAACTCAAGAAAATTGCCGAGCGGTCAGGACTTTCTGCTATACCTACTTTAGCAATCTATCTTAAGGCTCACATATAGACCCTGTTAGGCTCTTTCGTATCAGTGGTGCCGTACACCCCTTTGCTTATTGGCTGACTAGTCAATCTTGTTCTTATTGTCTTAGCATTGCTAAGGAATCACTGTATCTAACTTCTCCATTTTAACTTTTTTCTAATTAAATTTTTTGCGATTCCCAAGACTATTAAAAACATTTCCCAGGACTGCCTGAGGGTCAAACCTCAGTTTACTTCATGGAGACTATTGTGGATCCTGGTTTACAGGAGTTACAATAATGGGAATGTGTGGTGGAATTTCGTTGCAGCATTATAGAGACAATTAAAAGACTCGTGCGAATACTTTGCACTATCAATAGAGGATTTTTAAAGTACCTATATAAATATAATCTAGCAATGACATGTGTACAAAACACTTGGATAAACCTACGTTCTTAAAGGTTATTGACCTTTTTTAATGACAATATGAATTTAAAATATTTACTTATTTTTCGTCATTGAGACAGGATGAAAGTCATGTTGCGAGGAAGGTTTTAAGCATGAATGTTGAAGGCTCTAGGGGTAAAGGTAGACCAAAGAAAAGATGGATGGACTGCGTTAAGCATGCTATGGATAGACAGGGTGTGCATACAGAGATGACGTTAGATAGAGCTGCATGGAAAAAGAGGACATATCTCGGCGACCCCAAGTAGTTGGTTATCCCAACTATGAGTTTTCCGTGTGTCACCACATTAAGAAACAATTCACCGCCCCCTATCTTACCCGTGGGTGATCGTACGAGACAACTAAGGGATTTAAAACGCATATAACATCTAAGCGAGAGAAGGAAATCTCGAAACAAAACCTTATACCAACACGTCTGACCAGCGTGGTATAGTAGGTCAATTACCCTTCCATTATGGAGGAGGCCCGAGCCCAACAGTGGGACATATATGGGCTGAGATGAGATGATGAGAAAAGAATGATGACTTCTTTTTCGTCATTAACCGTTATTATCTATTTTATTGTATCTTAATCTCTTTGCATAATAAAATGCTAATAAATATTGTTATGCAAATAAAAAGTGTAAAATCGATTCATTCATATCACATCATCATATGTTTCAAGACTGAATTTAAGTGTAACATAATTATTTTTATTAGAAACAGTCGATTAAATTCATCATTATTTGCGGTGATCATTTCTCTTTCATAGTAGAGCGTATGTGGCGTTCTACATGGGAATAGGCCATGTGTTTTCTCCACAGTGAGGAGAAGGTTACTTGATATATATACCTGGTATAAGGTTTTGTTTCATGATATTTCTATATTGATAGGTTCTCTAGTAGTTGTGATAGAGTGCTTGTGGCATGTGGTTCATCCATAATTTAATTTATTTTACTTTTTGTATTATATCTTGAACAAACATATCCTGGTTCGAACGACATCACGCTGGAGTTATAAAACTTGCTTGCTCGCTAGCGTAATGTTTATATATAGTTTCTTTAAAAGATGCAACTTAAAAATGAGATCGCCGAGTTTCTTGCCGGATCTTCTCAGCTTGTGGTTGCGTTCCGATTCGGTGGTAGATTATTAATTTCAAAGAATGTAAAATTGACATAATATGATTGCCCGTATGGGGGCTTATTTGTATATAATAATTGATTTAATTTGATTCTAGTGAATTTTAGATAATACACTGAACAGCGATAGTTAAGAGTCAGCAACACGCCCAAGAGAGCAAACTCTTATACAGGTTATTGATATTGAACATCCACGGACGTAAAAGTTATAGGGTCAGTTCTGTTAAACAGTACTCTTGAACTACCAAACATGCGATATGTCCACCGCCCTTTGAAAAAGAATTTACTATTTTTTTATTATCTGCCGTGGCAAACGAGTAAGCAGCTAACCTGGTCATAAATGGTAATTGCGCACATGGACTCTGAAATAACAAGAACAGCCAGATGCCGAGTGCCAGAGTGGCGTAGTTAGTCCCTTCAACTCTAAATGAAACGATAGTTGCAAATTATTAATACTCAGACGTCTGTCTTAAGTGAGAATGTGGCACTATTTTGGACGAGGCGGCTTTTATAGTTGCAAACAGAAACTGCCAGCACACGATGCCACTATTATAAGGGGTAGGAAAGGTCATGTTCATTGAAGAGCTATTGTGTGAAATAAAAACATTGTTATCTATTCTGAAGATCTGATTTATTGAACCTCGTGTACAATAAATAATACTTATATGAATAACAATTGTATTCAGAGTTACATATATAATAGGACATATTTACACAGGTGCTATCTATATACAACTATCTATCTATAAGTATATAAAACATATTTTGTAGAAAAACAAAGTTGTGGCCATAATACTCTTGATATTTTTACGTTACAACAGTCGGTAATTCATTCTCATGCATGATATATTCCATCGTATCAGTCTCACAAAGATTTTTTAACAATTTTCAATTCCAATAATTACTACTTATATTTAAACACCTATTCAGGGTCGGCTCTAGCACGTGTAGCGCCCGGGTGCAATCAATAACCTGGCGCCATTTTGTATCAAAATGCGTGAACAAAATGGAATAGGTTGATAGTCACAATACGTTCGACTAAACTCCTCCGAACACCGAACCTCGCTGGAATACGTTGTCGCATGCTTAGCCTCGTTGTTTTGACACGAAACCCGGTAAACGCAATCGGATTATGAAGTTACAGTGGGCATGGTGACAAAGCAACCTACTCAAACCTGTCAAATAACACACCCACTACGTTTCTAGATGGTTAGGCACTCGCTGCGTTCGGTGTGCCCGCTCCGTGCAGGTCTTACAGTGCAGGCTCTATGTTTCCCGAGCGGCTCTCGGCGCCCCTTAACACCCGGCGCCCGGTTGCAGCGCACCCTCTGCACTATAGGTAAAGCCGCCCCTGCACCTATTTGTATCATGAGGAGAAAACACTACAAAAAATTTAATGATTATTAGAAAAAGCAATAGTGGATAAGATGGTGGAATGCTAAACTGCTGAACGTAGTGGAGACCGTAGGGGCCGGCAACGCCGTGAAGCTTTAAAAGTCGGTCCGAGGCACTAGTGAAACTGGAGACCCATTAGGCTATTAAGGCATTTCCAGACAGAAAAGTAGGAATGAAGAAGTTTCTGAAGTTAAAATTAAGTGACACATTTATTTCCAGCACTGACATAGTGACCCAATTGGCATAGACCTTCCATGTCAGTCTGGTAGGTGATCGTTTGTTAGGAGGTTTGCCGAATTTAGTTTGTGTATACGCAGTCTAAAATACAAAAAAAAAAGAAACATTCAAATTACTGAAATTTTTAGCATTATATAATATGCTTAATTATTTATAAATACCCGATTACTAAACGAAAAATGATGTCACAAGCGGGGTTCGAACCCACACCTATTGGGAATCCGGCCCAACCGTGCTGCCACTAACACCATCGTGAACTACTTTAGGACACGCAAATTTCGCTTCATATTATATCTTACGTCTTCAAGGTGACGTACCATCTATCGGACAATGTTTACACATTGTGTTCGAACCCCGCTTTTGACATCATTTTTCGTTTCGTAATCGGGTATTTATCAAAAAAAAAAGAAACATTGTATTGAAAAAAAAAGAAATATTTTATTAAAACTTTTATACTTGTTGTAGCTTTTAATTGATACACAAACAGAGTACCTACACTAGTGAAAAAAGGCCTCTGATAAATTAATGTGCGTATTTATTCTAGATTATTTTACTATTAATCAACAGTAGGTATATTGCTTCATGCTTAACAGATTTTATAGATAACATATTCTGAAAAGAGTTTACTGATCTCATCTAAATATAGTTTATTCTTCATTTTCCGAATGTTCGTATCTCATTGTTTTTTTGATGATAGTAATAATTATTCATTGCTTTATAGACTCACGGTGGAAAGTGGTACATATAGGAATATCCCAATTTTGTGTAACTTCTAATTCGAAGCGAAAGGTTAAAACTAGCCTTTAGTATAGTATAATTTGAGGCCTCATGTTACGAGTATTAGTAAACATTTCCTGATGCAAACTCAGTGACATCCAAGCTTAATTCAATCTTATGAAAGCACCAGTCAGTATTACTTAAATAATCTATCATCTGAACGGTTCGGTTGCAAGAAACATACTACTTTTTAAGGAATAGACTATGAATGTAAAGTGAAAAACACAAGCGAAATATTTTACTTAACTAAGTACATAAATATTTAGTTAACAATTTTCGGCAATTATTCACAAATCCTAGCATTAGTTTCTATACGACGATTTGCAATTATTAGGCCCGTATTTGCTATAAGCAAGCAATCACTTAACGCAACTTATTGCTTTAAGTCCATTTACGTGAAATCAGTGTAACAGATTTGATGTACATATACAGGGTGGAAGTGGACCGCTCCCGAAAACAAAGACAGGGGACCCTACTAGTCCTATTTATAATGGTAGACTAGAAAAAAAAAATCGATTCGGATGAAAAATAAAATTTTCCACCACGCGAGGTCGTTGAACTCTTGAACATATTATGATCGTGAGTTTTGAATAGATTGCGTCTTTTCTCATCTGAGTAAAGTGACGTAATTTTTATGGATTTATCGTTACATGGCACTGTCCTAATACTATGGAATATGAAAAAAACTTAAAATTCGTTGTGAAAAAAATAATTATTTCATCCGAATCGATTTTTTTCTAGCCTATCATTACAAGTAGGACTAGTAGGGTCACCTGTTTTTGTTTTCGGGAGCGGTCCACTTCCACACTGTATGTGTGATAATTCGTGGGGGCGCGTTAAAATTTCATTTGCTCCTAGCGAGTATGGGCCCTGGACGAATAATTTTAGTTACTGATAATCAAGATAAGGCTGTCAACAATTACAAAATACAGCACTTATCTAATACATTAAAACCGATATAAAGTTATTTAAAATATAATTAACACAGATTAGATTTTTATTTTAAACATTAATAGATAGGGTGTCACTTCTAATTTGAAAAAAAAAATACTTAACTACACGGGCCGACTGTGTGAATACTTCGCACTGTTAGTAGAGGATTTATTACGTATATTACTGTAAAGTTTCATGAACATGCGTTTTTAAAGTTTGATACATGCAAGAGAATTAATTTTGAATAAGACATTGATTACTTATTTTTCGTCATTACAAGTGAGAGTAATCTTTAAATTATTATTATTATAAATTAATTAATTTTATACACATTAAAATAAACCTTTAAAATAAACTTTGCCTCGAATGAAGATATCGAGGTGATCTATATTTATAATATCTAAACAGGTAATATATATATATATATATATATATATATATATATATATATATATATATATATATATATATATATATATATATATTTTGGCCTAGCACTTAAAATCAACAATCACCATCTAACTTTTAGGTAACACTTAGATCATTTTAAGCATCAATGTCATAGAACTTCAATCATACACTGATGTTTTTTGTCATATAAATTGTCTTAGTTGTTACCTGAAAATTAAAACCGATGGTGAAAACGGATATTAGACTAATCCTCGAGTCTTTTTTAACATTACGTGCTAGGCCTGTTGGACATGATGTGCGATTAGTGGCCAACGGTAACGGCATATGTCATATTAGCGATGGTAGGTGGTGGCAGAGTCGGCAGTAACGGAGTAGGGTACACCCAGCAAGGCTCATTTGTCTTCGGGCCCAACATGCCGAGCAGCAGGTATGACACCAACGAGCCGGAGAGTAAACCCCCGTTGTAGGATAGAGTCATCATGTTACCTATCAACAATAATAGATATTACAAACAATATACTTTATACTATTTCCGTGTGGTGACGGAGTAAGAATACAATTCACCACCCCCTGTCTTACCTGTGGGTGATCGTAAAAGACGATTAAGGGATATAATATGCATATGGCATCTGTGCAAGAGAAGGAAAACTCGAAATATACCAACACGTCTGAACAGCGTGGTATGGTAGGTCAATTTCCCTCCCATTGTGGAGGAGGCTTGAGCCCAACAGTGGGAAATATGATATATCGCTGAGATGATGATACTTTAGGGATCGTATCCAATCTACGTGAGAACTGTTTAAGTGAGCGAAGAAGTTCTTCAAAAATCTTCCCCTCACCCTCCACCTCCTCTGTCACTAAGCATGATAATACTTTGTCACAGAGAAGGGGAAGAACGTTAGGTTTCTGTCACTGTCATCCAGCCAAATGAATTCGTCAAACTCATTTAATACAATGTTAGCGATTTTTTTTAAAATTTTTATTTAAACTTACAAGTGGTCACATTGATGCAGACATACAGGGACATTGGCTGATTTAATTTAATTGTAGTCATAGGTATATTATTCTTGGCTTTATGCGTTAAAAACCATATTAATAAAGACAAATTTGATCCAAATTATTTTTTTAACTTTCTGTTTGCAAAAAATGGTTTAAAAACATGAATGCATAATTATTACCTACGTGAAAACTACAGTTTTCTTTGTGTATACTATGGTCACCAAAGGGAGGGCAAAGGTAAAATTTTGTAATCAAATTACTGAAATTTATCATTTAACATTTTTAATTATTTATAAAAACTTGATTACGAGCAAAAAATTAGTGTCACACATAGGACTCGAACCCACAGCTATTGGAAATCCGTTCCAATCGTGCTACCACTTACACCAGCGTGAGCTGTCGTATGACATTCAACCTTCGGCTCATATTATATTTTCATCTTTAAAGGAGACGTGTGCCCGACAATGTTTACACATTATACAGATTTAATACTCTAACTTTGCAGTTAGAATTGTATTAAACGATGACACCATCCTGTTATTCAAATTATTGAAATTTAGCATTTAACATGCTATTAATAAATAAAAACTTGATTACGAGCGAAAGATGATTGAATTTCATTGGTCATAAATGATAGTGACTTAATCGTGGCATTCATTTTCGTCTATCATATGGTTCATAAACGATGGAGACTTAATTGTGGCATCTATAATTACAGATGTTCATTTATCATGGTACAAATATGCTATATATGCATAGCTGTGTGGTAGCGGCTACAAATACTACGAACCTTTACTTTGCTCGTGGATGTCGTAAAAGATGACTAAGAGCCTTACAACGATCTGGGCCAACTCCATCTGATGCCGTTTGGTCAACAATTACATTCCCAAGGAGGGTTGACATCTGGCAGGCGGCTGGTTATAAAAATATTGCCAATAACTTTTACAATATGTACTATGAAAGAAGATTAGGTACATATTGTATCGACCCCAAGTAATTAGGATAAGAGGAAGAGAATGATGATCTATCATGGTACAAATAAATCAATGGAAGTGGTCCTACGATCTTGACATACCTGCTATTTCGCGGTGCTCGCGTCCAACACGAGATGGCGCCATTATCATCGGTACTGAGCCAAACAGGCCATTTGAGAAGCCTAGCACTACCGAGAATAATATCGGATATATCTGAAAAATTAAAGATTATATGTATTTGACTGCACAGATGGCGTAGCGGTTAAGATTCCTTTCCTTCAGTGCCAGTGCCTAGGGTTCGATTCCCACACGGGACAATATTTTGTGCGATTCACAAAGTGTTGTTTTGAGTCTGAGATGTAATTTGTCTACGTTAATTACATGTTTGTAAAGTCCTCCGCAATACAAGGATTATTTCTTTAGTCCAGGATGGAGTTTTTTTTTTTATTTTGGCCACCGAAGGCAAAGATCGGGTACCGGTGGCCCGCTCGCACGGTGGAGAGAGGTGTTTGCATGGTGGGTCTATGGGGTTGCGTGCCGCCTCCTCCGTCACCCCGGACCAATTTGGCGGGGCGCGACCACATCCATAGACATCATCATCATTCTCTTGCTCTTATCCCAACTACTTGGGGTGGACGCAATATGTCCTCTTTTTCCATACAGCCCTATCAGACGTCATCTCTGTAGTCACTCCCTGTTTATACATATCATGCTTCACGCAGTCCATCCATCTTTTCTTTGGTCTCCCTTTATACCTAGAGCCTTCAACATTCATACTCAAAACCTTCCTCGCAACATTATTTTCATCACGTCTCATTACATGTCCATACCAGCTCAAACGTTCACCACATCCATAGCCCACCGCAAAAAAAAAAGTATGAAGTCTTTTATAAAGAAAAATAACGAAAGAATTTCCGTGTGGTGACGGAGTAAGAATACTATTCACCACCCCATATCATACCCGTGGGTGATCGTACGAGACGACTAAGGGATATAAAACGCATATAACATCTATGCGAGAGAAGGAAAACTCGAAACAAAACCCTATACCAACACGTCTGACCAGCGCGGTATAGTAGGTTAATTTCCCTCCCATTACGGAGGAGGCCCGAGCCCAACAATGGGACATTATGGGCTGTGATGATGATGATGATGAACGAAAGAATATTGTTTTTATTTAATAGACCAAAGAACTATACAATAATGCCTTCAAATTGATATTGATTGGAACCAAGACTATATAACAGCCAAGTAAGATCTGATATATAATATACAATCGACAAATAATAATTTGCAAACAACTATAAATTGGCAGTTGAATACATTATCAATTTGCGATTGTTATTATAAATATATTGACGGAGTGAGTCCGAAGCGTACACGTTTTAGTTTAGGTAAGAATGCAATTTTATGTCTGTGAGCATGCTCAAATGTTCGACCGTTCTCCACAGGTCACATTTCTCAACAGATTTTTGTGAAATTTTGTGAGCAAAAGAGAGAAAATTTGCGTTTTCTTCGAGATAATTTCAAATTAAATTTCTCCGTTTGAGCTCCTATTTCTATTTTAAAATTTGAAGATCGAAATGCTTCATGTGCGGTATATGCCCGTGGAGAAGACCTTTTCGCAATCGTAAATGAAATTAGTCTGTTCTTGATATGTCGTGCCTTACAGTCTTCGAATGCTAGTTCTCGAATTGCTATCTCGACGGGTTGGGACCATGTGAAAAGTAATCTCGAATTCAAATCGACAAAGTTATACATATATATTACTTTGTTAAATGTATAATATTGTTCAAAGTAAAAAAATATCACTTGACTATCCATCTGCATTCATCGCCGTCCGTTCCGTTCCCATCCGTCACCATCCATTGATCCATTGCATCTCATACCATCTATCATTAAACCCAGATTCAGAACAACCATACAAAGTATTTCCTGCGTGGGAATCAAACCCGCGGCACTAGCACGGTGTCTTAACACTATGCCATCTGTGTAGCCATACTGGTATCATTTAATGAATTAAAGCTGTTTTCACGGATAATAATAGGAAACGCAATATATTTAAATATCAAAGCATCCTAATGTTAAAGTTGATAGGGAATTTACTTAAGTAATGCAAGTATACGTACATCGCCCACGATGTGTGGTGCGTGTCTTGGTGCGGCACACAACAGCATGAGTGGTACGAGGAGCAGACGTATTCCACTCGCCATCAGTAATTGACTCCGACTCCACTCGTAAGGCCATGCCGCCGCTATCTATAAAGTCAATTTCATCATCATCATTATTATCTATTCTGATCTTGACCTATTATTACTTGATTGCAAAAGTTATTGGCTGGTTAATAGTTTTATGACCGAAATCTTGCCTCTCGTCAACCCTACTTTTCTTTTGTTTATACTGTGGAAATACATTTACGCACCATCCCGCACTGTCCAATCTTAGAGGATTTGTGTAAGATTCGTGGACCATTGAGCGATCGAAATACTCACTAAAATCGCAATAATTAAGAGATGCAAGCACATAACATCACTGCAAGAGAAGAAAAACTGGAAGTAAAGTTCTATATCAATCCATCTCATTAACGTGGTATAGTATAACAATTTGCCTACCAATGTGGAGGTAGCTCAAATTCAGCAGTAGAACGTATAGGAGCCGAGGTGATGATATAACTAAGCAGACACAATCAGTGTTTGGACTTGTAGTATTTATGAGTACCATTATTACACCGGCAATTTTCTTGTCCGTGTGTGTCGTAAAAATAGAGTAAGGGATATAATACGCAGATCACATGCTTGCAAGAGAAGAAAAGCCAACTCTAAAACCTTATGTGAATCCGTCTGATAAGCATAGTATGGTATGTTAATTTCCTTGTCATTGTGGAGGAGCCCCGAACCCAACAATGTCATGTACATTAGTTAAAATGAAGATTGTATAGCAAAATGGATGTCTACTTACTTTTCCAATAAAATCAAAGAGATTAAAAGCAGACATAAGTATTATGGGCATCCATGAGCCGAGGCGACAGGAAGGTATCTCGGACGCGATGCCAGGGTAGAGACTGAGTGTGGTATAGTAAACTAGTCCAATGGACACCATGTAGGGATAGATAGCGCGGGCGACTTGCCACCGTGCTAACACACCACCTGCAATAAATATAGATGATAAATCAGAAGGCTATAACTTCTATCCATCCATCTTCCCATTCAGCTATCAACAGCCACTATTAGATATAGATCTTTACAAGTCGAAATAATCCTGTAATTGCTCCGTTTTCGTTTTTTGACAAGATATGGTCTGTACAAAGATCTTTTTTTACTTGCGAACGTGCAATCTTGAGGCATGCCCATAGTTCAGGAGAGATGGAATATGGTGAACTCACTGCTGACTATCTGTTAGCATCTTTAGCTGTTAAAATCGGCCTCTCGCTTACGACAAAATCACAGAAGCGTTTTCACATGCACCACAACACCACGGATATGGTCGGGATACACCTCGGTCGAATCGTCTGGGATGAAGGAAGAGTGGCATACGGTCCTATCGTCATTTGGACTAACCATATCGATTCCTTGACCCGGGGGCGTAATGACTACACTTCGCAGACAAGTTAGTGATTGCTGTTGGTCTTGTAGAGTTTCCAATGGAGAGATGTTGCCAATTCTTATAGGGATCCCTCATACGGTCTTTATGACTCCGCCATAAAGTAAGGAGTTTTGAAAGGACACATTGTAATAATCTTTCGCCACTCGGGTAATGGATAAAAGTCATCGTTATTTTAATGATATGAAATTAACATTTTTTCGGGTTAAAAATATATTTTTTTAAAATAATGCAAAATATTACGTTTGAATGCTCTCCAGGATGTAGGACGCTCTCTCGTTTCGAAAACTACAGCTTCGACTTTGTAAGATGGCTGCGGTGTGCGTAGTGCTGATGAAGGCTCCGAAGCACTACCTTCAGGGAGGGGTTCGAGAATTTGTTCACCAACGGATATGGGTGCAGCCGCCGTCGGCGAATATACTGGATTCGAGAAGCTGAATTTATTGGATTCCACATCACCTGCTGACAGAAATGCAGTAATCATAATCAGGAATTGGTGATTCCACCAAAATTCTACATTAATAGGTTTGCCGTTTATATTATTCTAACCCATAATACGGTACTAAGTTCTATATTTTGAAAGCCATGCATTGGTCTATAGTTATCCATTGTTAGACGTAGGCCTCATCAATAGCAGGGGTCTGTGCCGGTCCATCTCGAGCCTTCAGTCTAAGGCCGGCCACAAATTACGAAGTTAATTTTTGATGCAATCATAATAGCTATTCAGAGGAGATGTGGAGTTTAAAAGCCTTTTGTTTTCATGGTAATCATTTTAGTTTATACCTATACGTCCCACTGCTGTCGAACATGGAGACAACAACGAGGGGACCTGTAGCTGTCGTGGCAGGTGCTGGTCGTCGATGGCCTCCTTCTGCGAGGAGGTCATCTCTATAAAGGAGGCAGCAGAGCGACAACGCGAGGTAGTTGCGTCCGCAGACTCGCTCCGCAGGCGGCGTCCTTGATAATGTAATTGTTGACCTAACGGCATCAGGTGGTGTTAGCCCAGGTCGCTCTTAGTCGTCTTTTACGACATCCACGAGCAAAGTAAGGGTTGGTAGTATTCTTAGCCGCCTCTACACAAATGTTGTCGGTTGGTGAAACTACCCATATTATGTAAATAAGTGAATTATTTCTACCTTGTCCGATTGTACTCGTAGATAACACGGGACTTTGAAGCTTCAATACTCCGTAACTGGCTTCACCTGCTTCACTCTCCACCTGCAATTATCTTTAATATAGCAACACATTAGAGGATTTTTAGTTCTACACTCGCTTTGTTTTTGGCTTTCAGAGATTAATATTAAGTGACTGTTAAGTTAGTACAATGGTGGACTATCGAATTTGAGCTTCAGTCTTGATCGGGGTAAAAATGTGTAAGTAACTGTTGCTTTTGTGCCACTAAGAAACTTTTGTTTAGATGGACAAATGGTTGTTAGCCAATCAAACCCAAATGTCTCAACGAATCTAAAAATTAATACATAAATAAAATAAAACGTTATACTACACATACATACATACATACATATCATCACGCCATATCCCTTGCAGGGTAGGCAGAGAGAACAGAGAACTCAATCTTTGCATACTTCACTCGCTTCCTCAACATTCATAATTCTCTTCATACACGCTCGCCGGTTCCTTCCTTCAGTACATGACCGATCTGGTCTAGGTAGGTTAGTCTCGGTCTCCCTCGGTACCTACATCCTTCCACTTTCGCATTGTATATCTTCTTAACCAGACGTTCGTTCGGCATTCTTTCCACATGTCCGAACCATCGGAGCAATCCCTTTCGCATCTTTACACCAATACTCTCTTTCATACCTACTCGCTCTCTTACGTCGTCGTTACGAATGCGGTCGGTCAGCCTAACTCCACAGATTTTCCGCAGAGATCGCATTTCGGCCGCATTAATTTTACTATCATACTCTTTTCTGCATACCCAACTCTCGCTTCCATACAGTAATGTTGGGACAAGCACTGCGTTATGTATTGCTACACGTGCCTTCTGGCTGAGGTGGTGGCTGCCGAGAAGTTGCCCCAACGCTCCGTTCACTCTATTTCCCGCATTCACTCTTCGCTCTATATCAGTGGTGTACCTTCCATCTCGGCTAAATCCACATCCAAGATATACAAATTCATCCACTTGCTCTAGTACATCATTACCTATTGTTACTCTTACATCTGTTCTGGTTTTATCTCTTTCAAAGACCATTATTTTGGTTTTGCTCACATTCACGCGTTATACTAAGGTAGATTAAAGTCTATAAAGTTTTATAACGGAACAAAATTACAGTTTCCGTGGGATAGATCTCATTATTAAAATTTAGAGTGACGTTAGCCAAATCACTGGAGTCGCCAGTAAATAAATGAAGTATTCCAATGGTCTCAGATCAATAAGTTTCTCCATTGTGCAATTTAGCCAGACAATGGGCAAGAGTATTGATATGCAAAGGTATTTTTTATTTGTTATTCAACTATTCGGTTAATTAATTAGTGAAGATCATGTAGATTCTTTTAATTAATTTTAAATTATGTCCAAAAAAAATATAATAAAAAAATAGAAACTCTAGCTTTGTTAGTAGATATACCAAATTGAAACTTTAAGTTTTTAAATTAATCATTTATCTATCTATACATATAATAAAAATGTAACGGATCGCTGTCTGTACATGGAAGATATATGAGAAAAAATATTACCTTTATCAACACAAATAGAACCCAAAACAATGATTTTTAACATTTTTGTCTGTTTATCTGTTTGTCTGTGGCTTTGTGCACGCTAATCTCAGAAACGCGGTTTTCACTATTATATTGTGGTAAGCTTCACTTAATATATAGGCTTATTTTATGTCAATTGGTTTATAAATAAAAAAGTTATGTCAATTTAAAAAACGTCGGAGAAAAAAATCTTTATCGATTCTTTTCAAATTACGTACAAATTATCTTCAGTAAAAATAAATAAACACGTGTTTCAGAATTTGTTGATTTTTACCCTCTGGGGGTGTAAATTAGGCCTGCAAAGCGGGTTGGACGACTCATTAAGTCATTAGCGCCAAGCCGATATTATTGAAGCTGGCAACTTGAAATGTTGACAGTGGTTTCTTTCTATGACGTAGAGATTTACTAAGAAAAGATTTTACGAAATTATACCCCTAAGAAGGTGGAACAGAGTGGCAAAGTTTGTATGGGGAGAAAAATAAAACATTATTGATTCTTTTCAAATTACGAGTTGAATCAAATATTCTAGGGTAATATCCGGAATTTGTCAATTTTCACCCTCTGGTTGTGTAAATTAGGCCTGTGAAGCGGGTTGAACGACTCATTACCGCTAAACCGAAACTATTAAAGCTATAAACATTAAATTTTGAAATGACGTTTCTATTTATGACATAGAGATTCAATATGAAAGGCTTTTATGAATTCCACCCCTAAGGGGGTGTAACAAAGCGGCAAAGTGTGTATGGGGAGAAAATTTCTTTATCGATTCTTTTCAAATTACGTACAAATATTCTTCGGTAAAAATAAATAAACACGTGTTTCTCTCTCGCCCCCTCCATCAACCCCGCACCAGTGCCGGCGTGAGAGCTCACACGATACACATAGTAGACGGCAATAGGTTCTTGCCTTATGGTTTAAGATACAGGTTAAGTTTAGCTTCAAAAATGTTCACTCTATAACTCAAACAATAAATCATATCTAACGAGGTCGCAACTCTGCTGGTGAAACAAAACAGTCAAATAAAGGGTGGCGATAATTATATTTTTATCCCATGGTCATACCGTAAATAGTATATTAATGGCAATATAATTTGTAGAATTAATAGAACTTTGAACCACCTTTTTCTTTAGTGACCGGCTATGGTATATAGACACACGCGCGCCGTACACGTACATCTACGTTGTGCGGGCGGGCTACCGCAATCGGGTATCATCTCGAGTCGAAGCCCTCATGTGGTGAACCACAATACAGGTACTCACGCTTGCGCCGCCCAAAGCACCGACGGTAGAGCGTGTCAACCTAGAGTATTTTCTCTCGGACCCACCCTATTGCCTAATTCCGTTAGACAACTAACTCGCAGTAGGCGGCGACCGCATCCCAGTTTCTGATGCTGTTGATTATCGTCCTAGCGACAAACCTTCAATACCTTGTATTGCTTTTTCTATTTAACTCTGGCAGAGATGAAGTCGCGGGCAAAAGCTAGTTATTAATAAATTTGATGAAATATAAGGTCCTTTTTACGTCGTTTTTAAGTAATCATAGGTTTCATGTTGTCCATTATATTAATACATAATTTCAGGTTGAACCACTGTACTTATAAGTTTTATAATAATAGAAAACGTACCAAAGTAGCGTCTTCATTCGGATTCAAATGCAATTGAATACGCCTTCTATGCCTTGACACGCTCGTAAGTCTCAGATAATGTTGAACAAATGGGTGACGCATCATGATATGGTGTAGCATGGAATGCCCGAGCAGGACCAGTATGGAGAACACGAAGAACATAAACGTGCTCCGTCGTGGTTGGCGGAAGGAATACTTCGTAACGATCCGATCCAATGACACCCAGAAACCCGCAGCACCTGTCCAAATTGTAACGTTTTTATTATTTCTGGCAATATGGATTAAGAGAACAATGTGACACCATCTCTTACTTAAAAATCAACAAGGATCACCGAGAGAATTGGCCTCAGTAATGTTCTGGATAACTTATAATATCCACTGTGATGGCCTACTCGCTTGCCAAACATTGCGGTTGTGAGCTCTGTTAAGGCTTATGCCCAATAATGATTTTAATAGGCTGATGGATGGGTGACTGGTTTGGTAATTACGTAAGCGTATAATCCATCCGAAGTCATCATCTTGACTATTCCTTGCATTACTTGATTTGGGGACATATATTAATATATTATTTAAAGTGATGTTAATTGCCTGAATGGGGGTGGTGAATTGTATTCTTACTCCGTCACTACAGAGATTAAAATCCATAAAATTATTATTAATGTAACCGACTCTAATAAGTAAAAGGCTGCATAAATTAACACATAGTGGTGGTCATTGATCAGCTTTTCATCGTCCATTGCTTGACGTAGTATTGTATCACCATTATCTAACGGAGGGAAGCTGTGCTGTGCCTATTAATTCTCATTAAACATTTAAACTAATAATATAACCAGGACTATTAGTTTAAATATTGCTATTATCTCATCCAATATTAATATATCCAAAATAACTAAATTCTCTTTGATTTGATATCAGAGAACTTGACAGTCAAACGGCATTTATATAGATCCTTTAAGTATTTGCTGGTTCAAATTACTGAAATTTAGCATTTAGTATGCTTAATTAGTTATAAAAACCCGATTACGAAGCGAAAAATGATGTCATTTTTCGCTTCGTAATTGGGTTTTTTTTATAAATAATTAAGCATATTAAATGCTAAATTTCAGTAATTTGAATAACAAGGTTGTGTCATCGTTTAAAACAATTCTAACTGCAAAGTTTGAAGTATTAAGTCTATAACAATGTGTAAACATTGTCGGGTAGATGGCATACGTCACCTTAAGACGTAAATATGATACGAAGCGAGATTCGCATGTCTTACAATAGTTCACAGTGGTGTAGTGGCAGCACGATTGGGCCGGCATCCCAATAGGCGCGGGTTCGAATCCCGCTTGTGACATCATTTTTCGCTTCGTAATCGGGTTTTTATAAATAATTAAGCATATTAAATGCTAAATTTCAGTAATTTGAATAACAAGGTTGTGTCATCGTTTAATACAATTCTAACTGCAAAGTTTGAAGTATTAAGCCTATAACATATTTGCTGGTTCTTCATTATATACTATTGGCAATATTCAATAAAACTTGATAAAGATGGATACTTACTTTCACCCGCCATAACAGCTTGTGTATATCTCGGAGGCAGACATCCTGTGAAGCCGTAGTACGACGCCTGCTGTACCGTGCACCCAAATGCCACTACGCCAATAGCAACTAAATTGATCGTATAGGATACGCGTGTCGAGAACCCATCCCATCCGATATTGCACACGGCCACGAATAACATACTTGCAAGAGACACTAGGATACCTGAAATATACGAAAAGGGCATATGAAATGTAAGAAATTTTTACGTTCTTACGAGGAACTCATCACTATCATCAACTTATTGGCGTTCATTGTTAGGTATTGGCCACTCTTCCCATCACAGGCGAGGTTATTTTCCATAATTATTATGCTAGGCAGGCTTTTTATTGGCGACCGGCTATTGTGTGGTCACGCCTCGTTAATTCCGTCTGGGGCGACAGAAAGAACGGCGACCGAACCCATATATCCGCCCTACATGTACCTCTCTTTAACAAGCGAGGTACGCTAGGCAGGCTGGCTGGTATTTATAGGTGGTGTCGTCAGTTTCCCAGGTGAGTGCTATTGTTCAGTCTCCTGGCAATTTCTCAGCCGGTTGTTACATCTTTTACTGGAAAATAAGGGTAGGCGATATCATTCTTAATCCGTCACCACACATAAAAAACTTTATTAAAGGACATTTTTTGTTTTTCATTGTTCATTGCCGTTCATTTTGTTTTTGTTTTCTGTGTGTTAGCGGCTACGAATATTACCAACCCTTACTTTGCTCGTGAGTGTCGTACAAGGTGACTAAGAGCTTTATATTGTCCTCAGCCAACTCCATCTGTAGCCGATTGGTTAAAAATTACATTCCCAGAAAGGGTTGACGTTACGCAGGCGGCTGGTCATAAAACTCTGGTCAAAACCTATGCATTATGTACGAGTGATATGAATGAGTGCATATTGCTTTATTCTCTATGATAATAGGTACGGTAAGAGCAATTATCTCACACGTTACGAGCAGTGAGAACAGAAGTAGCTTAGCAGGTATAGCCAATTGTCTGTGCGCTCGTGTGGCGATGGGTACTAAATTAGTCCCCATCCCTTTTCCTTGCCGTGGGAGTCGTAAAAATCAGTTAAGACAGTACCAGGGGAGTCATATTCTTCGGTAAACTCATAACACTGACTGTAATTGTCAACCTCCCAGTCAAAAATAATAATGAACGCAATTTAAATTTAAAATATGCTATAGAAAAAATTACCAGCAAAAAAAATATCATAATTCTTCTATTAAAGAACATAACAGAACAATATTTTTATCCATCCATCCAGACTTACATTACATTAATAGCATTCAATAAAACATACCAAAAGTAATTCTAGTATTGTATGTGAAGAGATCAATCACTAGATTGTTCGCTACAACGGCGACACATGCGGACGCGATGTAAACCGTTGACATATCAAACATTATCGTGGTGTTTGGATAGTGACTTTGGAAGTAATCAACTGCCATTATGAAACTGAAATCAAAGAAGGTACACGGTTATTTATATATTTAATTGTTGATATAACTATTGGCGCAGTGAGATGTAGAATTATGAAGTCTTTGCACAGCTTAAAACTAAATAAAATAAGTATTAAGTTTTTTTTATTAATATGGATTATTGTTATTACAAAAAAGCTGTGTGGTAGCGACTACGAATACTACCAAACCTTACTTTGCTCGTGGATGTCGTAAAAGACGACTAAGAGCCTTATAACGACCTGGACCAACTCCATCTGATGCCGTTTCGTCAACAATTACATTCCCAAGGAGGGTTTGGTTCCCAGTCATAAAACTATTGCCAATAACTTTTACAATATGTACCATGAAAGAAGTGTATATATTGTATCGACCCCAAGCAATTGAGAAAAGAGTAGGAGAATGATGAGTTATTACAAAAATTGAGTTGCGTCTTAAAATAATATTTTGTACAGTTTTTGAAATCTTTCCGTGTGGTGACGGAGTAAGAATACAATTCACCACCATATCTTACTCGTGGGTGATCGTAAGAGACGACCAAGGGATGTAAAATGCATATAACATCTATGCAAGAGAAGGAAAACTCGAATCTATACCTTATACTAACATGTCTGATCAGCGTGGTAGTAGGTCAATTTCCCTGTCATTATAGAGAAGGCTCGAGCCCAACAGTAGGATATATATGAGCTGAGATGACAGTTTTTGAAATATGTTTTTTTTTTCTGCCCATATATTATTTCCATATATAAAAATATTCCTAAAACTAAATCGACAAAAACATTCAACATAATTACCGAACCTGGAGGTCAATTTTAATCATACGAATAAATCACAATTTTGCAATCTATTCGTATGACGATAATTGCTCACAAAATTTCACGAGAACCGGTTCAGAAATGCAGTATGTAGAGGAAACAACCGGATGTCTAGACATATGATAGATTTTTTGCTCTCTCGCTCAGTCAATTATGCCTTTTGGTAGCAAACGTGCTAGTCGAGAGTACTGAGAGCTCTATAGGTTGAGGTTAGGCAGATTTTCCTTCATAAAACTTAGCAAGGAGATAGATATGTTTACCAATCTCCATCAATTTAGGAAGAAGGTGGAGGTGGAGGTGAAGGAAGAGGGAATGATTGAAATAATATAACGTACCTAATAGATGTGTAAATGGTATTTTTTTTAGTTGTTTAATTACGAAAATGGGACCAAAGCTAAAGAACTCGATTGTTTGAAATATTCTTTTCCTTGATTGGATTTCGCCACTGCCAATTAAGTTACGATAAACAAAAATGGCGGACGACAGCTGCTATGAATAGAAAAAAAAAATATCGCAGTTTCAGATGTTAACATAAAACAAAAAAAATATATTTTGTCTAATACTAGGTAACCTGATATCTTTGCTAAGGATCACTTATCCTTGATAACTTGAAAACTACGAACGATATGAAAGAAATGAAAGTCCACGATCAAAGGTTGAATCAAACTTGCAATGCTTAAAAATAATCTAACGAGCTTAGTTAGAAGCTCAAGCTCAACCAAGCTCTTACAGAGAAGGAAGGTTATGACGACACATCTGCAGCAGATTACTCTAACCAAAAGCGAAAATAAGTAAAATTGCAAATGGATTTTGTAATGGCTAACGAACTTTGACAACTATAACTAGAATGTCATTTTGCATTTATACGAGATATAGGTATATTATAATATATATTCAACTATCAGCTTCTTTTAATTTTAAAAGTTTTTACAAAATATATTTCTTTTGTTCTTTGTTGTTAATAATACGGCAAAATATTCCATTCCTTCCTAAAGTAGAAGAAAGTAAGAAAACAGTTAACAGTTTCTATAATATATTTTCAACTTTAAATTTGTTTTGTAAAAAAAAATATACAAAATGTTACTTTTTAAATGATCATCGAATATTGCATTCATCTCTTGTTCAAATTATGTAATTAAGTTATTATTCTCAGAACATATTTCTTATGTTGTTGATAAAGCATACAAAAATCTTGGCTTTGTAATTCGCACCTTTCAGCAGTTCACTGACACCCTCAGCTGACCCCTCAGCGCTCACCCACAGTCCGGGTAAAGTTATCATAGCCATCTGAGGCTAACAACTAAGATACACAAAAAAAAAACAACTAACGATGTTTTCACAGTTTACAATAAATTATTCAATATAAAAATTAAATATATGTAGTTTGGTATGTCGATAACGATAGGAATAGTTTTTCAATATAAAATAAGTGTAATATTATCATCATCATCATCACAGCCCATAAACGTCCCACTGTTGGGCTCGGGCCTCCTCCGTAATGGGAGGGAAATTAACCTACTATACCGCGCTGGGTTTTGTTTCGAGATTTCCTTCTCTCGCATAGATGTTATATATGTTTTATATCCCTTAGTCGTCTCGTACGATCACCCACGGGTAAGATATGGGGTGGTGAATAGTATTCTTACTCCGTCACCACACGGAATGTAACATATGTTCATATAAAATTAAAAACTTTTATAATTTCCTTTTTTGAATTAATGTAAATTTAAGTAAAAATATCAATATTAGAAAAGAGATCATTAAATAATGTAAGAATTCTGTATCTGCACGTTCACCAGCATTAGTGTGACATGTATTAGTTGCAAACAATTATCTACTATAATTGCGAGTAGTGCGACGAAATACAGTTCGAGGTACAATGTAACATAGTTATTTATACACAACAAATAGAATCAATACAGTTAAAATTAAGAACATCTAAATTATAGTGATACATTTTATGTTTAGGACTACTACATGTCATGTAAACGACATAATATGCCTTTGGAAGATGTACGATTCTGGATATGATATATGTATATCCACAAGGTGACTTCACAATGGTGCTATTGATTGTACTGATCTAAATAACTTGGTCCTTAAATTTAGAGCACCTACACGTCGAACCAGACATACACAACTTTTAGACGTACCACACAGTAATACAAACTATGCGCAGAAGTCCATTATTAGCAGATTAAAAAGATGTTACATTAATAAATTTTCTGATCAGGACATGTTTAATATTAAAATAGCTACATATAAGAAACAGCTATTTGCTACTTTTAGTTAGAAACTATTATACAGGATGGAGACGATCATACGACAATAATTTTAATTTAGTGTATCTGATGACTCGCCCAGCCTGTATACAAACTTTGAATATAATATGTCGTATAGTTTAGCCACAGTACATTACTTTGTATTATTACCATTTTCTACTCTGTATTAAAAATTAAAATTATTAGGCTATCACTAAGAGATCACAGACCTCCCGCGCCGCATCAGTAGGGTAAACTCGCATAATTATGTGATTCACCTAATTCGGTGACATGACATTTGAATGCTTCTACAGCTTTGTATGAGTCATATTTAAGACATTAAAACCAACCATATTAAAGGGCAATAAAGCTTTATTTTGTATGTAATTATTTGGTTAAATCGTGCGAGTGAGAAAGTAACAATCGAGAGATTTGCTCAAAAGCGCGCCTTTTTTCCATCGTAGTGGCGTCGTGCCGCAGTGCTTTGACTTTTAATTCCTTTTAAAATATAAAATATTAGTATTTCTTCATGAAACTTGCACAGTTAGTGGATAAACACATATAGTTTGTTGTAGTATTATTTGTTTTAGTTAATTCGTATTAGTTTTAATATAATAGCTTATTTCCTGGGCGTAAAAAGTTAACGATTTTCAAGATTTTAAAACAATAGAGTATCACCGAGTTAACCAAGGGAAGATTGACATTTTTAAGTCTTATATTATAGTTGGTTTTTAAAAGAATATTTAGATATATAATTCGACTTAAAACATGAATTTTATTTGAATAAAACAGTAACAAAAGTTTTATATTATTTTTTATAGATTTTTTAAATTTTGTTACATAGGTAATTAAGATGATGATTGGATTTGCCGAATTTGCAATGGTCTGTATTCCCCAAGATGTTAAGCTACAAAATGGAGCCAACTGGATAACATGCTCTTTTTGTACTAATACTTACCATATTCAATGCCAAAATCAAAATATAAATGACACCCAAGTAATTTTTATGTATGATGGTTGCTGCAAATATAATTCTAGTGATGATGAATGATATACATAAAAACAAGAATAATGAAAACATAATTTTAGTAATTATTTAAAAATTATCTATAATTAATTTGTAAGTTTTGTTGATATATGTGATAAAAATAATAAATACTCGCTTAATTCTGTTATATCACAATTGCAGTAGTACTATCACTAAATTAAAGTGATTGTCACAGAATTATCCAAGTCGCCGTGCCATGAAAAAGTTCAAGTTACGTTAGGTTAATTAATCTAAAGTTAAGTTTTTTAGTGCTTATACGACAACCAAAAGACTGATTAAGGTTCCTACTTCAAAAAATAAACGAAAAATAAAGTGTATCTTATCTTTTTTTTTAATATTCTCCTTTATCACATAATTAGATGAGTTCACTATATAAACAAATATGAAGGTAGATACCTACATGTCGCCAGTTTACCACTTAAAGTATTCGCCAAACGCAATACAAATTATTGCATATTATACCTTGTTCCTGACCAATAATATCCATATAAACTATGTCATCAGACTTAGATAAGAAAATTAAAAGTACCTAATGCATGCGGCATAATGAAAGGATTTACTCGGTCGGATTACAGGTCAGTGAACTAATATTTACAAACGGTGTTCTATTTTGTTTCAATATTTATGATAAAAAGTTTGTTTGTAAATATTTTTTTTTAAATTTGCACGTGAGGACTTTTTAGATAGTTTCAAAATACTCCTATGCACTAGTATTGCCGGTGTTTTCATTTATTGTGGCATTGTCATCTCCACTTTGTATATCCCATTTTCAACTTTAACATAAATACATATTCATTAAACGTATACAATGGTGGAAGCAACTCACACATAAATGAATATAATACAAGTTCTCTTTACACAAACACACCCAGACACACAAACACACGCACGGGAAGGCGCACGCATCCACGCACGCACAGACACACACGCACGCACGTACATACTCATGTATCTGTATACTTTAGTCCAATTTTTTGATTTTGATAACATTCTGTTTCCGATGCAAACAGTGTAAAAAATAAATTGTAAACCCGTAATTGGCTCTAAGATTAGCTTTAAGGTGAAATATAATATCTATATAAGAGCTGTGGATTTTGTTAATTAATAAATAAATAAATATTTATATAGTTAAGTTGGCACTAATGAGGATGCTATCTAATAATCGAATCGATTCCGATGGTCTACTCGACAGGCGATGAGATAATATGCCATATTACGGGCCCCATGATCTTTCTAAGATACGGACAGTGAAGACAGGATGTGACCTAGACCTATAGTATTGGCAGTTATTTCTTCAATTTATTTTCATATCATGAATTTTATCTCGTAGAGAAAATATGGAGTAACTTTATTTATAGCATTCAAACTTTGAGGCAAATAGCTAGAGAATACGTTTTAGAGTTTGTAACTCTCTCATTGTTGATAACACACACTGGTCATAGTTCTGTGTTTAACAGAGCGAAATATTATATGAGAATTGAGAGAAAAGTTGCCCGGGCAAGAACAAACGAAGTAAGCATCCATCTATAAACAGACCGAATCGAGCTGACTGAGGTTGGTCCATTTTTTTTACATATGTTTGGGTATTTGACTATTATCAAAATTTTAAATGATTACTATATTTTTATAATGTAAATTTAAAAAAAATACAATGTATAATAACAATTTCAAAATTTTACTCAGATCAGTTATAATCTTTTGAAGGGTGGGCATATTCTATTTCTTTCTCGCATAACAATATTTGTTTAGGCCAGTCGTAGCTATTGGTGTGGAGATTTCGAATTTGACGTCATATTGTTTGTATAGCTCTCTCTGTGCAATTAATAAAATTGGAATGTACGTATTTAGTTTAATATGAAAATAAATACTATATTGTTTTGACCAATCGATTTAGTTTTTATTTTTTTATATACATATGTATGCCATAAAAAACATGCAAGTGCTCAATTAGTGACGTTCATTTTTGTTTAAAAGCAAAATATAATGTGTAAACCCCATTTTTTCTTGTTACGTCTCCTAAGAAACGACTAAGGTTAGATACTTTACCTTTACCTTAGTAGATAACATTATTGGAAGAGAAGTAAAACTAAAATGGAACCTACCAAAACTATTTGGCCAACAATAAATAAGACCATTTTCCCTCCCTTTGTCGAGAAGGCTCTTACCGCCTAGTGAATCGTATAAATAAAAATGCTTTACAAGTTTTCAAATCAACCAAAAGCTTTTCAGCGGACTTATTAGAATGCTGAATGAGTAGTTACCAATTAAATGAATAATAAAAATAATGGCGAGCTTTTTCTGTATGACGTAATTATTTTTTTTTACCTGTTAAAGGGCAGTAGGAAGGCAGCTCCAGCGACACATAGGGTTATGTAGACGGAGTTGTATCGGTCAGGGGGCGGAGCACCTGGGTCCGGCATTGAGGACAATGGTTCACCTCTTGCTGCTCTAATAGCCTCTATACGGGCGTACCCGCGCCCAAGGGTCTCGTTCATTTTTAATTTCTTATTTATATAGTTTTATTAAATATGTTTACATATGTAGAGAAAGAGGCATTCGATGTATTTATTTTATACAAAAACATTACTGTTTTCATATAGTACCTAAATATACACAGCAGTCAAGTTCATATGTATATTATAAAAACATTAATCACAATTTCTGCACTTTTGAATTTGTGTCAAAAATGTAAACAAATAATCCACGTAATTTTTAATCTTGTGAACAGTGTTTATTTTTAATATATTTTAATACTGGTTAACAAATACGTCGCCGGCATCACTTGACAGCGACGAAAGAAATTCTTTAACGCATGCGCGGTGCCGCATTGATTTTCAGTGAGGGGTTTAATTCTCTTGCTCTATACTGTAGAAAAAAAAATAACGTCACATTACTAACATGAGGGTAGATAATTTTCCCGACTTTTGGCGGGCATCTGAACACGTCATGTGGTGCTCTTGTATTATGATCCTTAGTGTTTTAACGTGTTATATTAGATCATTTTGATGACATTTTATGTAATGTGATACGACGGAACTACAGGGATGTAGTGAATATCATATAATGGTGGTACCACACTTCGTTATGCGTTATTTGTTATGCGGCTACTATTTATTTGCCCAAATACTTGAACCCAAACACTTTACGAACATGCTACTCCACACTTCGTGCCATCATGCCCAATATTTGGCACGCCGACACATACCTATGGAATGAATGACAACATGAATGAATGAACGAAGTGTGGGCACTCGACACACATATTCGGCTTATTTGTGTCCTTTGAAGTGTGCAAAAACCGACAAGTGGATGGATACACGTATTTGCTATTCGTGCTTATGCGTTATGTGTGCGCATAAAGCAAATATAGACGAATGAGACCTCCACACTTCGTCGCATGCGGCCAATAATGCGCATAACGAATAACACATAGCGAAGTGTGGTGCCACCATAAAAGTGATTTACAACGTTTTCATTTTCCACCAAAATTCCCACAAGATACCATTAACAGTGTATCCATAGCACTTTTGATGGCGACGATTTGACTTAGACAATGACTAACCTGAAAAGACCAATAATTTGAAAATAATTATAACTCGACACTGGCACCAATAGCTCGTATAAGTAGCTAATTGCCATGCCAATACATAAAAAGAAGAAGAAGATAATTTTTCCATTGTGTTGTGCATCTTAATATCTAATAATCTGTTACTTCTAATTATTTGGGCTTGCATGATATAAATGTGTGAAGCTGGGGACTTTAGCCGGATCGCCACTAATATCTTGTCTGTAATTTCTCTCTATCAGTCTTGACTTTCGTCTGTGTTTTTTTATATAAACTAGAGTAAAAAAACTAGAGAGACTTTTTCTATTCAGCATTAGAAATTAAAGTTTTTACAATAAAAAATGAAATTATTATGTAAACATAATAATTTCACTTGAGCGTTTTGTTAAATATTCTGTTTGTAGTCTTAAAGCTAAAACCATGTTTATAAAAGATTTTGTGACGTTCTTATTAGTAATTTTTTGGGGTCTTCATTCACCGAGGACTGCAGCGAGCTGTAACTATATGGAGTATCTCTTGATTCCCACCAATATGGTTGAGAGGAGTAATAGCTGCTCTAGCAGTTAGAACGTGATCAGGCGCCACTTGTGGGATCTGCTCCAGCCATATTCGTTTTTTGTTTTTGTATTATAAAAAAAAATATATATTCTGGTTATATACGTACCTATGTATTTAATTTAAAAGATGTAACTTGTATGAAAGAAAACGTATGCTGATTTGCTTGGCGTATTTTCTCAGCTTTTAGCAGCATTCTGATCCGGTGGTAGGTTATTAGATTCATTTCAAACAAAATATAAACCTGAATATGTGACAGTGGCCTTACGGGATTGTTACTGGAATAAAATTATTTATAATAGTAATAATAAGAATTTATTTCAGAACACTTTGATCCAGTTAGAACAATAAAGAAAACGGTAACTAATGTTAGTAAAAAATGATTAAAAAAATCAAAAAACCTGACTGCGTAAAAAGTCACCAAAACTACGTACATAATAAAAAAAACTGAAAAGAAAAAAACAAGCACTTAGATGTCCGGTGGTCTAGAATGCCATAATATATTAGTGAATAAATACTATTGCAGAAAATGAAATATATTTTAATAATAGAACATGACAACTGAACAGTCGGGATCCTTTATTCGACAGCAAATCTAATTTTTCAATGGATGGACAGCAAATCTAATTTTTATTTTATACTTTTTAGTTATAAATACCTAGGTAGCTATAGTTATCTTATTTATTAATAAGTAGGTAAGTACCTAACTATATATAGTTTTTCGACTGAAGTAAAGTACAATATCGTTAGAAATTGGAGATGGGCGACCGCGTCAGACATTAGATACTTTAGGTAGGACTACCTATTGTATATTGGACAATATACCTACTAGATACTTCAATATATGTCCATCCACATCCAGTTATATGAATTTTTCGTCTTTTCATCGTAAATTTCTACTGTCTAAAAAACCTATATGTGAGAAAGGTTGTTACGAAACTTTAAATCAATATAGATCCTAAACGGTCGGTCAAATCGAAAAATGTTGAAGGAAAACTAATAATGATTTTTAAATACCTATTTAACGATATCCCACTCGATATAGTTTGTCGACTTTAATTTTTTTTATTTTCACAATATGGCGTCCAGTAGTCGCCATATTGAATTTTCAATAACGTCATATCTTTAGTGACACTCGCCGGATTAAGAGGAATCGATTGACGTGCGAATCATAAAAATCGGCCCAGGCGTTTGGTATATATAGTGCTTCAAAGGAACATACAAACATACATACATACATACATAGACTGTTAAACACAATACCACTCCTTTGCAGTCGGGTAAAAAAGCAATCAAATTTAACAAGAAATCAATCTAATATCATATATTATTATAAATAAATAAATTGATTTGATACTGTTAAAAAGTTTCTGTTTATAACACAAAGAGTTGGTCTGTTCGACCTTTGACGACATTTTCATGACCGTTCGGTTCGACCTTTAAGTCGGTCATACATAATATTAAAAAAAAATACTATACAATTTATTGAACGTTTGTTTCTATAATTCATAAATTATTTACTTCTACAGTTTAATTATATATTTAACTTGAAATTATAATTTAAATTATAGTACATTATATAGATAATTTATAATTATAATGTTTTTATATCAATGACAATACCGGCACTTTATTTTTTTTTCTTCCAAAATAACACAAGGAAATAATCCTTGCGTTGGGGACTTTACAAATATATAATTTAACGGGCACAAACTACACCCAGACTCGGAGCAACAATTTGTGAATCACACACACTTCAGGTCCGTCTGTTGTCTGTCAAATTCTATGTTTGTAAAGTCCTCTGTAATACAAGATTTTTTTCCCTTAGTGCAGAATATTGTCTTCGTAATAGAATAAGACTATTTTTAAGGATTTTATCGCGTTTGTATTTGATTTTCTATTTTTTCGTTTTGAGAACTTTTCAGCGTTCTTATTGATTTTATAGTCACCGAAGGAGCATAAAATCTATAAAAATAAATTTATTTCTGGTATGTAAATACTGGCGTTTATTATCTCAACTCATATATGTCCCACTGTTGGGTTCGAGCCTCCTCCATTCTCATCAGGCATGATGCACATTCTGATCAGGCGTGTTGGTATAGGAGTTTTTTCGAGTTTTCCTTCTCTTACATAGATGTTATATGCGTTTTATATCCCTTAGTCGTCTCGTACGATCACCCGCGGGTAATGTGGTGTTGAATTGTATTCTTACTCCGTCACCATACGGTATACATAAAAAATAATCTATTAATCAGATCTATGCAAATGATAATCAAGTACATTGTAATTAGAACACCTGTTCCAAGTATGTTATGCATTTGCAATGAACTATTTTCAATGTAATGAATGGAATACAAACATAAGATTTATAACGTATACATATTTATGTATTTATATATTATTATAAAATGGAGGAGAGGAAGGAAGACCCACCGCTTTCCCACGGTTAATCAATATACCGTACACCTCAAGAAAGGAAGGAATACGGGATGGGATCAAGGTGGAATAGGATATAAGGAAATCTTACTCCTGTGACGAGCACCGCCTCCAGAACTTCTCATTCAATCAATTATTTATATATCATCAAATATATTTTTATATTACCTATAAAAAAAGATTTCGGCTCATAGTTCCCACTAAACATAAGCTTACTTCAAAACGAGAAGGAAATTGATCTATATACTATGTTGCTCAAACGATTTGGTAGAGGGTTTTATTTCGAGATTTCCTTCTTCTCTAATGTTATCCGATTATGTACCGTAGTTATCTTTAAAGATTATCCATGGACAGAGACGGGGTGAGGACATTGTCTGTTCTTACAGTCTCAACATGAAAATAAATTTTAGCTTTACATACATACATACATACATAGCCTCACGCCTGTTTCCCAGAGGGGTAGGCAGAGACTGCGGATTGCCACAAACCACGATCCTGACATACCTCCATCGCTTCATTCACACTCATCACAGTCTTCATGCATGCTCTACGATTACGCGTACTCTTAATCTGACCTTTCACTAACACATCTTCAATTTGATCCAGGAAAGTACGACGTGGTCTTCCCCTTGTAATCGTCCCACTCACACTCGCTTTGTATACTTGTTTAGTCAACCTTTCTTCACTCATTCTTTCCACGTGTCCAAACCACCTCAGCATACCCTTTTTTATCTTTGTCACTACTTCTTCATTCATACCACAGCGCTCTCTTATAACACTATTTCTAATTTTATCTTTCAGACTTACACCACACATACTACGAAGAGCTCTCATCTCTACAGCATTTATGCTACTTTCATGTCTTCCCTGCCAAATCCAACTTTCACTGCCATACATGAGAGTGGGAACTAATACTCCCTTATGTACAGCTAGGCGTGCCTTGTTAGATACATTCCTACTTTTCATAAAAGTGTACAATGCCCCATTCACTTTATTACCAGCATTTACTCGTCTTTCAACATCTTCATCATTTTTACCATCACTAGTAAACAGTACACCCAAGTATACAAATTCTTTCACCTGTTCCAATCCCTCACCATTTATAAAAATATTACATTCCGTCATACATTTATCCTTTTCAAAGACCATTACTTTCGTCTTACTTACATTTACTTTCATACCTTTTCTTTCAAAAGCATCATGCATAGTAGTTAACCGATGGTAACCTGTAAGTCTTCAGCCGACGATGCAAGTAAAACCTGATCATCGGCATAAAGAAGACATTTGACAAGTAACTCATTCATTCTTAAACCACATTCATTATTTTTCAAATCTTGCAAACAGCTATCCATAAATAGGTTAAACAGCCACGGTGACGCTACACATCCCTGTCTGACACCTTTATCAATGTTAAACCATTCAGTGTAGGACCCGTTTATCCTTACGCAGGCTCTGGAATCCTTATAAATGGATTTCAGCGCCTGAATAAGATGGCCATTTACCCCATACATAGATAGTACCGACCACAGTTCATTCCTCCTCACTTTGTCATAAGCCTTCTCTAAATCAATGAAAGCAAAAAACTTTCTGACCTTTAGCCAAAAATTTTTGCGCCAGGCATCGTAAAGAGAAAACTTGATCCGTGCAACCCATACTCTTTCGAAAACCCGCTTGTGCATCCCATATTTTCTTTTCGGTCACTTTCACTACTCTTTCAATCAACACTTTCGCATACAGTTTGCCGACAATGCTAAGGAGGCTTATGCCCCTGTAGTTTCTACAATCTTGCCGTGAACCTTTCCCTTTGTAGAGAGGTACAATTACCGCCTGACACCAGTCTATAGGTACTCGGCCATTAGTCCAGCAAAGATTGAAGAGCTGGTATAGGATGTTAGTTGTAATATCTTCTCCAGCCGTCAGCATTTCAACTGTAATCCTGTCGTATCCTGCAGACTTACCCGCTCTCATACCTTTCAATGCATTTGTAATTTCTATCATACTTATGCATTCTCCTTCCTCGAGATCTCTTTCATTCACAAATGATAATTTTTGTGGCTCTTCTCTTTCAAATAAGCTTTCAAAGTATTCCTTCCATCTCTCTAGTATACATTCTTCTCCATACACTGTCCTTCCATATTTATCGCTGATCGAGACTAGCTCTGTATTTTGCGCTTTGCCTCGAGCCGATCTTATGGACTTCCAGAAAATCTTCGAGTTAGTTTGGAAATCCTTCGATAATCTTCTATCGTACTCGTCTTTTTGATCTTCTTTCTTTCTTCTAACAATTTCTTTCACATCTCTTTTTTTTCTCTTATATTCTTCTTTGGCTATATCTATGTCTTCATTCGTTGCTTTCTTCATTCTCTCATTGGCTCTGACAGCAAGCCAATCTACCCAGGCTTTCTTCTTTTAGCTTTATATTTTAGCTTTATAGTGATTTATAATAACAAATTATAATTTAAACAAATTAAAAAACATAATACCATATCTTCTTTTATCATATTCATCTCAGCTCATATATTTCCCACTGTTGGGCTCGAGTCTCCTCCATGATGGAGAGAAATTAACCTACTATATACCATGCCGGTCAGACGGGTTGGTATAGAGTTTTTTTTCGAGTTTTCCTTCTCTTGCATATACATATGTTATATGCGTTTAATATCCCTTAGTCCTCTCTTACGATCACCCACAGGTAAGATGGGGGTGGTGAATTGTATTCTTACTCCGTCAACCTACGGGAAGTATTTATCATGTTATTGTGAAAATAAATAATAATAGTAAAAAATAGTATTTTTATTTATTTTTGTATTGACAATAATCAAATATCAAATATTATTAAGGTGGTCAAAATATCATTGAATAATTCCATTACATTGATCGATACATTAACCAAAATAAAAAAAAAGTATAAAAAAATAAATATTAAATTCTTGGTTCAAAAATAATTCTAAACGGTTTAGCGGATAAAGAAAGACCTTCATTTGGTTCGGTGTTTGGCATTGGGTCGCCTTTAGGTATCTTCAATCGAAAATTTTGCAGCAGATGCGTAAGAAACATAAACAGTTCAGAACGCGCCAATCCTTCACCAATACACCGTCTTTTTCCTAAAAAAAATCATTATGCAAGGATATATTAAAAGATATTTATCAATTTTTTTTTGTTAATAGACATCACTCTGCACTAAGGAAATAATCCTTGTATTGCGGGGGACTTTACAAACATGCAATTAACGCAGACAAATTACACCCAGACTCAGAACAACACTTTGTAGATCGCACAAAGTAATGTCCTGCGTGGGAATCGAACTCACGGCACTGGCACGGAAGTTCGGTATCTTAACCATTACGCCATCTGTGCAGTTAAATACCATCACATTTATCACATTATATAACATTTATTTTCATTCATACATAACATTTATTTCTCTATTTTCTTCCTCGGTTTACAAGTAGCTCTAAAAAATTTGGCAAAAAGCTACGCTTACGAAGGGTACGGTCTTGTCCAGGATCAAACACTAAGCATATTTTGAACATTTTCGTGACAGAAACAGATGAGTATTTGGGTGAAGTAAAGGTCTATACCAGAATAAGTAAAAGTCTTTAAACTAGTAGACTAAAATGCGGGGGCCGTCAATTGAAAATAAGTTTATGATTCCATTTTATTTAAATATTATCGTGAAGAAACATCGCTGTGTGGTAGCGGCTACGAATACTACCAACCCTTACTTTACTCGTGGATGTCGTAAAAGACGACTAAGAGACTTATAACGATCTGGGCCAACTATCTGATGCCGTTTGGTAAACGATTACATTCTCAAGGAGGGTTGACGTCTGGCAGGCGGCCGGTCATAAAATTATTGCCAAAATTTTTACAATATGTACTATGAAAGAAGAGTAGATACAAATTGTATCGACCCCAAGCAATTGGGATAAGAGTAGGAGAATGATGATTACCGTGAAGAAAAATTGTGATAGGTTTAGATATAATTGATGATAATTATTTTTTTTAAATACAACGACCTGCTAAGAATTCTTGTTTCGTAAAAAACTTTAAAAACATACAATTAACGGACACTAATAACATCCAGACTCAGATTAGTGGATTGCATAAAAAAGTATTCAGGTTAAGGACGAATTTAAATAACAAAATATGACACTTTTTGTCTTATTATCTATTAAATATTACCGAGCGGAAGTGAAGTCTATTAATATGTATACTAAAAAGGTTTATTATGAGAATTTATAAAGTTGTCTAACCAGCACCGAATGGCATAAACCACTCGTCCTGAATGAGATTGCCTTCTTTGGTGATGAACCGGTCCGGCTGGAATCTTTGAGGTTCTTTCCAGTGATCGCCATTGTGTAGATCGTACATTGCTAGTAAGACGAACGTACCCTTAGGAAAAGAACATATTTTATACACTTTACTTTTTTATTTACATCTTAATATATATAAATTACGTGTCACGTTGTTTGTCCGCGATGGACTCCTAAAGTACTTAACTGATTTTAATCAAATTTGCACAGCATGTGTACTTTGATCCAACTTAAAAGATAGGATAGCTTTCATCTCAATTTATAGTAATATTATTTTAATGCAAATTATTTGTTTATTATTTGACAATCACAATTATCTGTTATCTCCAAACGATTCTAACAGATGGCGGTATCTGTTGACTGGATTGAGTAAGTATTTAATAGATGGCGCTATCTTAAACCTACAAACGATTCATAAGCTACAATTTATTAGCATAACCACCACGTGTTACTGAGGCTACCTTAGCCACAGCAACGCGTGGCCGAGTCTGCTAGTTTATAATATAAATCGTTTAAAGGTATAATTATCTGTGTGGAGACGGAATAAGAATACAATTCACCACCCCCTATCTTACCCGCGTATGATCGTATGAGACGACTACGGGATATAAAACGCATATAACATCTATGTAAGAGAAGGAAAACTCGAAACAAAACCCTATACCAACATGTCTGACCAGCGTGGTATAGTATATAAGAATACATTGCGTTTTTTCTCATCTGTACGTATATTTTATGAAATTATCATTACACGGCACTGTCCTAATATGATAAAATATAGAAAACGCAAAAATTGCTGTAAAAAAAATATTTTTTTATCCGAAACGATTTTTTTAGTCTATCATTACAAGTAGGTCTAGTAGAGTCACCGGTCTTTGTTTTCGGGAGCGGTCCACTTCCACCCTGTCTAGGCTATGATGATGATGATAAAGTATAATCGACATCGTTTATATGGGGGGCGTCCATTAATTACATGAGGTGTTTCCTTGGGTTGATCGAACCCAATCTTACTAAATCTTACTTGTGGGCATCTTGGCAAATATCACGTAATTTTTTCTAGCAGAAAAAGATGTAAAACTGCATGAAAGATAAGTTAAATTAATAAAGAAGTTGAAGGAGCAGATGATATCATTGAAAATCACTTAGATATGTTGGTTCCAATAGTCACTCTTCAGACCGTGCACGAATCTCCGTGGGTTGAATTAGAATAAATATTTTATTAATTTCCGTTTAAGTATTCATCATCTCAGTTCATATATGTCCCACTGTTGGGCTCGAGCCTCTTCCATAATGGGAGGGAAATTGACCTACTAACACCACGCTGGTCAGACGTGCTGGTATCCTCTTGCATATATGTTATATGAGTTTATCCCTTAGTCGTCTCGTACGATTACCCACGGGTAAGATATGGGGTGGTGAATTGTATTCTTACTTCGTCACCACACAGAAATCGTTTAAGTATTTATTATCTAATATTATTTTTCACTGTGATTTAAGATTATAGTAATATCCTCAAATACTACAAGTTCTGTTATATATAAAAATTCTTATGATCAATCTTTATTTGGATAATAAGTATATGTATAATGAATCTCAAAGTTTTTTTTTTGCGTAATTTATTGTACTTTGTTTGTTTACTGAAATAATGTATACTGTATACCTAACCTATGAAATCTTAAGAAATAATCTTTATTATACCTCATTAGCGATCGAATTATTACAAATTGCGTATATAACCGTCCGTTCATTATCTCTTGTTATTTTATGTTCATTGCCGAGTAATTAATTGCGTATCAGTTATTAACTATATGCCGTTGGGTACTATCAATAAACATTTCACTCTTAAGTAGATGAAAACATACTTTAACCTACATACATTAATAAAAAATATTTCGGTAGATGGCGCTGTTACTCAAACATACAACCCCCATGGCTGAATATTTGTGTCTGATTCTGGTCTGCCTAGATAAATATATTTTAAAATAGTATCTATATAATATAAAATATAATATATATAAATAAACTATGAGAATTTAGCATAAGTTTATACATGTCTCGCACGTCTGGGCTCTTGAAATATTAATTTAAAGCTTAGCGCCAGTGCGCTAGATACGGCCACTGACGACAAGTTCACGCTGCTCCAGTGGCCGGTCCAACGACGTAGGCGAGGTTCGTGGGTGGGTTACGGGTATGCGTGCTTACGCCCCTCTGTCGCCCCGGACGGAGTGGTGCGAAAAGAGCGCCGACCATAACCCACCCCAAAAAAAAAAAAAAAAAAAGTGCGCTAGATACAGTACCTGGTGATAAATATTGCACATCGACCCTTGGAGAGAGATAATCAATCAATTTCGCCTTTGTAGAGCGTTGTCTCCGTCGCACACTACTTGTGTGATGTCTCACGAAGCACTGACAGTATTAAGAGCTGTTACAATTATGATCTTATTGTTATTAATTAAATACACTTATTCAATTAGGTATTCTTTTTCTAAATTATACCAGTTTTAACAACTCTATATCATACCTATGTTTTTTGATTCAATACAACTACACACTCTCATATTTGTACGACTGGAAAATGTCACAAAGGTAGTGTATAGACATAAATATAGACAACGCAATATAGGCAACGCTCTACGAAACCGAAATGCACTGATTGCCTCTTTCCAAGGATCGATGTGCAATATTTATTGCCGGGTGCTGTACGTTTATATTTGACTAGTTTCTGCTCGCGGCTTCCCCCACGTAAAAGGTTACTTTCCTAAAGTTTTCCATCCCCTATTTTTATTTTAAGGGTAATTTTTTTACAAAATTTTAATGTCATATTTATTAATATCTAATCAATAGCCTAAAAATAAGTTTCAAGCTTCTGGCTTTAAAAATAACGATACTTCGTTACAACTTTTCATCCCCCTTTACAACCCTTTTTTGCATTAAAAAAAGCCTATGTCCTTTATCAGGCTCTAGACTATCTATGTACCAAATTTCATTTAGATCGGTTCAGTAGTTTAAGCGTGAAAGAGCGACAGACAGTCAGACAGAGTTACTTTCGTATTTATAATATTAGTAAGGATTTATAACATTTATGGCAACTGAAGGCAAAATTGTATATTTACTAAGAACTAGACGCTAAATTATATGCTATGAAATAATTGGATACTAGGAATAAAAATGAAAAAGAATAACCACCTTAGGAATTACGTAGTTGCGAAGTTGAGCGTCTCCTACAGCCATATGTGGGATGCCAACAGCAGCTACGCTGGATATACGGAGTGATTCCAATAAAACTGCCTCAGTGTACACCATCCTATATAAAAATCAATATCAACTTTGGCACTTACAGTATTTTAGTTTTACTCGTCTTTAAGCATTTTAACATGTTATTATTATTAATATTTTTTTATTAACTGCTTTATTTGTATGTCTGTCCGGGTGGATTTTTGTAATTGATCTTAAGCTAACTTCTCTATGAGCTAGATACTTGAAATATGGACCATAGCTTAGAAATGGATGACGATGCATGAAAATGTGAAAAGGGAAGAAATAATAATAATAGCAATAAAGCATTATATGTATGTATAAAACATGGTCTATTAATTTTTTTTATTGCTTATGGTGGTAATCGAGCAAGCAGCACAACTTTATTTTTAATAGCAGCACGCCTGGTGGTAAGTGTTACTGTCGGCCATGGAGTTTTGCAATACCAGAGCTACAGCTAAGCTGATGCATACCAATGCAAATCTCAAATCCACCCAGAAAGTTGGACTGCCGGTTCTCTCGCTCACTGAACGAAAAGCACACATTGCCACTGCTCAAATGTTGATTTTCTGCGAAAGTGTGGTAGTACTGCGGACGGAGTGACACGCGGCTGTAGACAGAACACTGTGGCCCTACCACTAGCGTTCAATAACCACGTGATAATGTGTCCATCGGGAATTAATAGAAGCTCTATAGTGGCGGAGTAAGAATATCCATGACACCAACCCCTTCTGTTTACTGCTGGATTAGGTTAGAGACATTTATGAAGAATAAGCAGATAGAATTTTTTTTTTTTTTTTTTTTTTTTTAAAAGACACCTCCCTGCACTAAGGAAATAATCCTTGTATTGCGGGGGACTTTACAAACACGCAATTAACGCAGACAAATTACACCCAGACTCAGAACAACACTTTGTGGATCGTACAAAGTATTGTTCTGCGTGGGAATCGAACCCGCGGCACTGGCACGGAAGGTCGGTATCTTAACCACTACGCCATCTGTGCAGTCAATTACCGCAAGATGAAGAAACCTCCGCCCATCAGAGGGTATTTTTTCTTTTATTTTCTCTATTTATTTAAGGAACTTTTATACAATAAGTACATGTCAGTTCCGTTTAAATTTAATACAAGTGCTCTAGTGCACTTATCGACGGCTAATATACAAAAATAAATGTTTAGCTGCGTCTGACGTTGATGGTGCCCATATTTAGTATATTCATATTTAGACCATATTTAGACTGCACAGATGGCGTAGTGGTTAAGATACCGACCTTCCGTGCCAGTGCCGTGGGTTCGATTCCCACGCACGACATTACTTTGTGCGATCCACAAAGTGTTGTTCTGAGTCTGGGTGTAATTTGTCTGCGTTAATTGCATGTTTGTAAAATCCCCCACAATACAAGGTTTATTTCCTTAGTGCAGGGTGGCGTCTTTATTTAAAAAAAAAAAAAAAAAAAAAGAAGAAAAAATTTATATTAAAGTTCCTCATCAAAGTCTCTCGTTCTGACTGAAATCATCAGAGGGTTGTATATGAGTATAAAAAGAAGTACCATATAATACGAAGAAATGACGTCTGTATTGTACGGAAATATAGTACATAAGATTGTTTAAAAGAAAAATAAACGAATTCCTAGAAGTGCGAGCGTCGAAATATTTAATTATCTAGTATTATTATAATTATTGGCGTCATCACGGTTCAAGCAAAAAGTAGGTCTAGGTTACTATTATAAAACAGAAGTTAATTAAATAAGGTTTTGGTCAGCTTGAAAACAAATTTGACATTAGGCAATAATTATATATGTATAAATATTAAAAATCAAGTGCGTATATTTTTTGTGCGGTAATTAGAAGAAAATTCAGAGAATCATTGGTGGTAGAGCGGGTAATTTTTTTTTTATAAAGAATACCTATGATATATCTTTATTCTTTGGGTCGATTATTTGGGATCGACGCAATTTGTTCTCTTTTTCCACATAATCCTTTCGGATATAATCTCTGTGTTCACTGCCTTTCTATTAATCTCATGCTTTACGCAATCCATCCATCTTTTCTTTGGTCTTCCTTTAGCCCGAAAATTTTGACATTTGTGCCTAAAACTTTTCTCACAATATTACTTTCATACCGTCTCATCACATGTCCATATCATGTCAGACGTTCACTCTTCCCGTGCAGGTAAACCGCCGGGCGGGCCACCGAAGACAAAGATCGGGTTCCGGTGGTCCGCTCGCTCGGCGAAGCGAGGCGTATTGCGGGCTTAGGTCTATGGAGTGCGCGCCGCGTCTTCTGTCGCCCCAGACGGATCTGGCGGGGTGTCACCAGACCATAGCCCGCCGCAACAGAAAAAAAAGGCTTTCACTCATCAGCTTTTCCGTCACTGGCGCAACTTTTAAACTTTGTTTTAGACGTTCATTCCTTATTTTTCCATCTTTGTCGTGCCGCACATCAATCTCAACATTCGCATCTCTACTTGCAATCGTTTCTCATCCGCCGTTTTTGTAGCCCAGTATGCTGACCCATACAACAGGCCTTACCAAGGTTTTGTATATTTTAAGAAGTATCTTAATATATTTTATATGTAAAATGGAAATCGAAATAAACAATAATATTATATATACAAGTTTTCTTGATTAACTTGATTTCTGCGTATCTGCTTTCGTTTAAAAGATTTTAAAATAAATTGAAAAGCTTTTGATGGTATCCGAATGAGGTAAATTTTGTATAATTTTAGAGATAATATAATAATATGTACCTAGTGTATACGACCTTTCATGATTAACATAGAAAATGGTTATGGGCATTCCTCATCAAGTCAGATTTAACGCGGTCACGTGTGGTCGCGTTAGATTTTTAACAAAATCTATAGTTAACCGAGGTTTTATATGCGACCGAGGTTTTTTGTTTTTGCTGAAATGGTTATAGATCTTCACTTATGAGCTATGAAAGACAATTAGGCGAAATTAAGTTTTCCTCATATACCCGGGTTAAGAATACAATTTGTTACCACCTCTTGCCGTCATTTTGCCGTGGCAGTAAAAAACAGACTAAGAGAATGAAGAGGGAAGCGCTATCTTATATAAGTCATAACATCAACTGCAATCGCCGACGCGCCTATAAGCCTGATAAGTCAAACGTTTATTATATTATAGCTCTCTTAGGGGAGGTTTGTTGCTAACAGCTATATTTTGGTTCATAATACGTGCCAGGATTATCTAAAGACTTAAATATGAAATATATTTAAATATAAAAAAAAAGAATTACAATAAAGAATGGATACATAGGTGAGTATGATGATGAACATCATCATCATACTTCATATATGTATATCATGATGATATATATCATGATGCATACCTTGCTCTATCGTTGAGTGTAGGTGATCGAGATGCTCCGATGACGTCATCTATCTCCTGATGCAGCCGTTTCTGTACGTCTTCGTTACAAACTATATGCAGGAGCATAAACACGGCCGTATTTGATACAGTCTCCATACCAGCCTCGAGTAAATCTAAGCATACAACTTGCAGTTCTTCATCTGAAACTAAATAAAGTTTATATTACGCAATGTAGAGGGAAATTGGTAGTCGAAAGTAGTCATAAATAAGCTTTGTAGCAGGAAAAGCGAAAAATACTTACACTTCGATTTACTTACCACTATGTACGGATATTATTAAGTCATAATTGAATAAAAATCCTTACTAATATTATAAATGCGAAAGTAATTCTGTCTGTCTGTCTGTCTGTCTGTCGCTCTTTCACGCCAAAACTACTGAACCGATCTATATTAAATTTGGTACACAGATAGTCTAGAGCCTGATAAAGGACATAGGCTACTTTTTAATGTAAAAAAGGGTTATTTATAAAACCCGATTACGAAGCGAAAAATGATGTCACAAGCGGGATTCGAACCCGCGCCTATTGGGATTCCGGCCCAATCGTGCTGCCACTACACCACCGTGACTTATTGTAGGACATGCAAATTTTGCATCGTATCATATTTACGTCTTAAGGTGACGGTATGCTATCTACCCGACAATGTTTACACATTGTTAGAGGCTTAATACTTCAAACTTTTCAGTTAGAATTGTATTAAACGATGACACAACCTTGTTATTTAAATTACTGAAATTTAGCATTTAATATGCTTAATTATTTATAAAACCCGATTACGGTGGTGTAGTGGCAGCACGATTGGGCCGGAATCCCAATAGGCGCAGGTTCGAATCCCGCTTGTGACATCATTTTTCGCTTCGTAATCGGGTTTTATAAATAATTAAGCATATTAAATGCTAAATTTCAGTAATTTAAACAAAAAAGGGTTGTAAAGGCGGATGAAAAGTTGTAAGGAATTATCATCATTTTTAAAGTCAGAAGCTTGAAACTTATTTTTAGGTTATTGATAAGATATAAATAAATATGACATCAAAATTTCGTAAAAAAAATTGCCCTTAAGGGGTGAAATAAAAATAGTGGATGAAAAACTTTAGGAAAGTTACCTTTTACGCGGGCGAAGCCGCGGGAAGAAGCTAGTGTATAATAAGTTTGACATTTATAGTAGTAGGGCCTCTCTGTTGACAGTTTTCTGTCTACAGTTACGAGCCGGTCCGTCCAAGTTAGTAACACACTCGCAGAAAATCGATATCAGCAGTAGCAATGTGCTGTTCACTTCGATCGATGAGCGAGATTGTTGAGCAAAAGAGTGGACAGCCCAACTCTGGGTGGGTTTGGGGTTTTCATCGGTAGGCAGCGAACTAACTGTACTCCTGGTATTGCAAAGTGCCATTTGTGGCAGTAATGTTTACCATCAGGTGTGCTGCTTGCTCGTTTGTCACCATAAGCAATAAAAAACATCGCAGCTCATGTAGAGTTATATGTAGGCACATATGTGTATAGATTGAAACAAGGACGTAGCGAGGTACGGGCAGGGAGGGGCAGCTGGCCCCCCCAGGAAGAACGGTCGGTCGCTAATGCTCACGAGCTTCATACCTCGCGATAGTAGCGGAGCGGGATACGGGACTCACCCCGTAGCCAGGGGAGGCAACTGATTCAGCTGCGCGCGTCATTCATCATCGCAAGATTTCTGCCAGTACTATGATCTTCCTCTTTTTGAGCATGAAGCGGAATTATGGCATAAATTTTGGAAGGATAAAAATAGACTTTACTGATGTATGAAAGGAGGCGGACACTTTCTTCCCGGCAAGCAAAAAAGCCATATTCATGTCGTTGGCATAGCCGTGTACAACAAGTAATATGTAATATAAAAAGGTCTTTGTCTACCCTTTTTTTTTATTTTATTTTCCCTGCGGACCATGGATGTAGTCGCGCCCCGACAAATCGATCTGGGGCGACAAAAGAGGCGGCGCGCAACCCCATGGACCCACCCTGTAAACACCTCTCTTCGCCGTGCGAGCGGGCCACCGGTACCCGATCTTTGTCTTCGGTTGCCCGCCCGGAGGTTTACCCTTACGGGTTCCTCCCGTGTCGACGCCCCGACAGCTTTTATAGCCGTCGGGGCGTCGCCCTCACGCGGTGGCCTCACGTCGGGTGATCGGACAATTCCCCGGTCCGATCACCCGAAGCCTCAGTTAGGGCGGCATCAGGCGCAGATATTCGCGCCTGCGCTGCCCCGGCCGCTGGCGGCGGCCCGGGTCACGGGCATCCTCCCGGACTCGTTCCGCCACCTTCTTCTGCGAGATGACAGACTCGCAGAAGGCGGCGACCGCGTCCCAGTTCCTGACGCTGTCGACCATCGCTTTCACGACAGCCGGCAGCGTCAGGTCGGCACCGATGTCTTTTTCTACCCTGCGACGTGTCAAAACGTGGCTGAGGTCTACGATGACCGAAAACCGTTTAAACGTACTGTGTACGTTAATAGTACACCGGAAAATTAGTCAAGAAAAAAAAAAAAAAATTGTAACCGAAGTTTCAAATAGATTTAAGAAGAACCGCGCATTTTACACGTCAAGTAATGAAGCTGTTTCTAGTTGTTATATTTTGTTTTTAATTTTTACCTCACCTCCACTACTAATGTGAGATACTCATATGTTAAAAACCACAATTAAAATAATATAGTTTAGGTTTTTCCTAATCTGCCCCCCTCTATACAAAATCCTGGCTACGCCCGCTCTAATGACCGCCGACAGGTCGCGGCGCTGAGGCCCCCAGGCGGGACATACCTCCAGGGTGTGACGCGCGTCATCGATTTGCGCGCCACATTCATGGCATCCAGGGGCTTCTTCACGTCCAATTCGGTGCAGGTACTTACCGAAGACCCCGTGTCCGGTAAGTATCTGCGTCAGCCTGAAGGACAGGTTGCCGTGCCTTCGTGTCGTCCAGCGGTGAAGGTGGGGCGCTACCGCCTCAACGGTCCCCCGTCCTGCGACGGGGGACTCTAGTTCCTCCCTCCACCACTGAACTAATGCCCTTTGAGCCGCTTCTTTCGCCCTGCTCAGTCCCCTCGTGGTGACGCGTTCACCATTTGCCCGCGCCGCAGCGCAGAACTGGTAGGCTTCCGCCTGAGCCCTAGCCTGAAGTGACCAGGGCGGATCGCCCGCCAACAATGTAGCTGCAGTCCAGGACACCGTACGGTACCCCCGTATTGTCCTCACCGCCATGGCCCTCTGCGCCTTGCGTAGTAAGGCTTTATTGGAGGCGGTGAGTGACTGCGGCCAGATCGGGGCACCATACAGCGCCATAGAACGCAAAATACCGGCATAAAGCCGCCGGCAGGACGATCCGGGACCTCCAGTATTGGGCAGAAGCCTACCCAGCGACGCGGCCGACTTTGAAAGCCTAGGGACGAGCTGGGCAAAATGCGGCCCAAAATTCCACTTACTGTCTAGGTGCAGACCCAGGTACTTCATCCGGGTCTGCACCGGCACGGCAACCCCAGACACACTGAGTTGTGACCCTCGGGGAAGACCTTGGCTGGGACCATAAAATAGGAGGGCCTCTGTCTTCTCCAATGAGACCCTCAGGCCCAACTTGCCAATCCGGTCAACAACGAGCGCTACTCCGACTCTTGCCAGTCGGGCGGTGCTGCGGCAGTCAGCCCCTCTCACCGTGATGAGGGTGTCATCTGCGTAACAAATAATCCCCATCCCGGGGAGAAGCTGGCCCCGCAACATCCAATCAAATCCGACGTTCCACAAAGTCGGACCAAGGACCGAACCCTGTGGAACGCCGCATTCTACCCTATGACGATGCATGCGCCCGTTGTCCCCCTCCCAGAGCACGTGCCTTCCCTCGAGGTACGCCTCCAACAGCCTCCGGAGATACAGAGGCACCCCACGATATCGGAGCGCCTCCTTTAAAGTCTCGTGTGGGAGACTATTGAAGGCGTTTTTAATATCGAGCGAGACTGCCAGGACTTGCTTTATATCGACCTGGGCCAACTCCATCTGATGCCGTTTGGTCAACAATTACATTCCTAAGGAGGGTTGACATCAGGCAGGCCGCCGGTCATAAAACTATAACCAATAACTTTTTGCAATATATACTATGGAAACAGAGTAGGTACTTATTGTGTCGACCCCAAATAATTGGGATAAGAGTAGGAGAATGATGATGTGCATAGATTGAAACGTTCTCGTTTCACTTATCTTCTGATAAGTTATACTTTCTGTCACCCAAGTTTATTCTAATACAGATACCAACCACTCAAAAAGACCCCAAAGTATTGTAAACGCATATTGCATGTAGCTATAATAATGGTTATTGTGACCCTTTGTGAAGAGGAATAATTATTATTATTTTAACGATAATATATTATCGTTATTAATATATTAATAATTAATTAAATGCTGTCATTAAAATAATATTTACATACTAACTTATTGCATAACTGAGTTTATATATTTCTGTCGGTTATGTAATTCAATTTAAATGCATAAATGGTGTAGCATTGGCAATAAAACTATTTTTATGGTTTCTATCATGTTTGTGTTTGTTTTTTTAATTTCACGACGTTTCGAACACTTTACTGTAGGTATACGAGTATTGGTATTGGTGTAAAGATGCGAAAGAGAATGCTCCGATGGTTCGGCAATGTGAAAACAATGCTGAACGAATGTCTGTTTAAGAAGATATACAATGCGAAAGTGGAAGGATGTAGGTACTGGGGGAGGCCGAGACTCACCTACCCAGACCAGATTGGTCACGTACTGAAGGAAGGTGGAGTCAAGAGTCTCCGAAAGCGACGAGCGTGTATGAAGAGAATTATGAATGTTGAGGAAGCCAGTGAAGTATGCAAAGATAGAGTTCTCTGGCACTCTGTTTTCTCTGCCTACCCTGCAAGGGATGTGGCGTGATGGTATGTATGTATGTATGTAGCACTTTACAGAAAGAAAGCACTTTATAGCGTTCATGGTCAAGGGATGACTATTGACTGTCCTGACTATACTTTCGTATATCATCAGTCTCCTGCTCTTATCCCAATTACTTGGGGTCGACACAATATGTACCTACTCTGTTTCTATAGTACATATTGTAAAAGTTATTGGTTATAGTTTTATGACCGGCGGCCTGCCTGACGTCAACTCTCCTTGAGAATGTAATTGTTGACCAAACGGCATCAGAAGCAGTTGGCCCAGGTCGATATAAAGTTCTTAGTCGTCTTTTACGACATCCACGAGCAAAGAAAGGGTTGGTAGTATTCTAAACCGCCACCACACAGCAATCTTATTCTCCTTCCACATAATAATATAGTTAATAATACTTTTATTAATTTTATTATATGATGAGTGATAACAAATTGTTGTTCAGATTATGGGTGTAATTTATGTCCGCTAGTTATATGTATATATATCTTTCTGGCACCCCGTAAAAGCGCGAAAGGGGGCGCTGTGGTTTTAGTGGGTATTCCGGTCAGGCAGCTGGCCGGCGAGTCCCACACTCCCCCTCATCTGTCACCAGCGTGGGATAGCGCGTTAATGCATTTCCACGGAATAAAAAAAAAAAAAGGGAGAAGATAAATGTAAAAATATTTGGTCAGATAACGTTCACGCTCCTGTATTACTAGACCAAGCAGTTACTACCACTTATCTATTCCTCTTATTTGGTAGGTCGGTAACTTAACCACTTCATCTGTGCAATGAATTTGTTAAACCGGCAATAATTCAAATACTCTTTATCTAATAACATAAATAACCTTGGGATGCTGAAGGAGTAAGAATAGAATTCAGGAAATAAGTCTTGTATTGTTTACTTTACAAGGCCACAATTATATATCGGTATATTAACTGCTACGCTACCTGTGTAGTGGAACGAGGTTCATGAGCAGAAAGTGTAGCAACACTCTTGAGGTCTTATCAGTATGATCGTCCATTCCACCAGCACCAAGGATATCGTTTGTATCATTATTCCTCTTACTGAGGCCGATGTCAAGTAGTGTATGTAAATAGGCTGATGGATGGATAAGAGCTGTTGTCGACTATTTATTATCGATATAATATCGATATTTTATGGATGACCGTAGATTCTTTTATGAAGCATTTCAAATAGTGAGACATTTATGGGGTGACAGAAGTGTCAAATTGATTCCTCTTGATGTCTTCCTTGCAATTTTCTTCCGTTACATATTTTTTTTAAACTAAGGAAGTAATCCTTGTATTGCAGGAGGACTTCACAAACATATAATTTAACAGACGTAAATAACACGCAGACTTAGAACAACAATTTATGTTAATAACAAATAATTATTATTTTATTTTTTTATTGCTCTTGATGGCAAACGAGCAAGCAGCGCATCTGATCGTAAGTGTTACTGCCGCCCATGGACCTTTGCTATACCAGTATAGCTAAGCCGCTGTCTACCAATATAAACCCCAAACCCACCGAGTTGGGCTTCCGGCTCTCTCACAGTCTCACTCACCGAACGAACGGCAACAGCACATTGGCATTGCTCAGACGTCCATCTTCTGCGATAGTGTAGTACTACCCCGGACGGATCGGCCCACGGCTGTAGACTGAAAGCTGTCAACAGCGTGGTCCTACCACTATGAAATATTATCCTATATAGGAATCGAACCGATGGCATTAGCACGGTAGGACTGTGCCTTCGTTATCTGTGCAGTACCGTATATACTCACCGTATGCAATGAAATTAATAAGTAGGTACAATTAAATTTATTTACTTACATGATTGTCCATTTCCTTCTAGTTTTTCTATAAGAAATGTATCAATGACATCCCTTGGATTATTAACATCGAGAGTCCGTTCATGTTCTTCTATAGTTTCCTGTTGACAAACAATTAAATTTTTTTTTGTTTTATTGCTTATGGTGACAGACGAGCAAGCAGCAGTCCTGATGGTAAGTGTCACTGCTGCCCATGGACCTTTGCTATATCAAGGGTATAGCTAGGTCGCTGCTTACCATTACAATCCCCAAACCCACCCAGTTGGGTTTCCGGCTCTCTCGCTCACCGAACGAAGCGCAATATCGCATTACCATTACTCAGACATCGATCTTCTGCGAAAGTGTGGTACTACCCCGGACGGACCGGCCCGCGGCTGTAGACAGAGAACTGTCAACAGCGTGGTCCTATCCCTAATATGAATATTCTACTAGCTGTGCCGGTAAGCTTTGTTTGCGTGGATATGGCAACCACATAAGCAAAGCTTCCATCCATCTATCCATCAGCTCGTAAACGTCCACTGTTGGACATAGGCCTCCCCACGAGAATGCCATTTGCTATGGTCCTGTGCCACCTGCTTCCAACGGTTTCCTGCGACCATGATAATATCACCAGTTCATCGAGTGGGGAGTCATCCTACTGTGCGTCGTTCGATTTCGTGGTCGCCACTCCAGAACCTTTCTTCCCTAACGGTTGTCGGTTCGTCGAGCGATGTGGCCTGCCCATTGCTACTTCAACGTGCTAATTTTTCGGGCTATGTCAGTTACATCCGTTCTTCTACGGATTTCCGTATTCCGGCTTTTATCACGTAGAGAAATACCGTGCATAGCCCTCTCCATAGAACGCTGAGCGATTTTGAGCCTTTTTATGAGGCCGACATAAGCAAGCTAAAATAATTAAGCAAAGTTTGCCGGTACCTAATTAATTAATTACTTCGCTTTGAACTGCTGTATTAGATGCCTTTGGCAGTATTAATAATATTAACATAAATAACATTTACAATACATTCAATATTTTGGTTATTGCAGTAGCCAGTTACCATGATAACGGCGTTTGAATGAAACTTTTGATGTGCGATGACCATATCGCCATTAGTTCAACAATGTGTAATCTTGAAAAATAAAATTTTAGAGGAGTGTTTTTCAAGTTTCAAAAAATAATTGATTTATAAATCTATGATTTTAATCAGATTTACAATAACAAATTATAAAAATACAAATATTCGTTGCGAAACAATTATTTTTTTAAACTTGAAAAAGACTCCTCTAAAATAACATTTTTTAAGATAACACATTATTGAAGCAAAGAGGCGATATTATCTAAAGCTTGTCCGTTTTGCCAAACAATGCTTCGCTACTATTTATTACAGCTATTATAGCATTTATATATAAATAAAACATACATATGCACAATAAGATTTTTTCGAATTGAAATGGTAGTTAGTTCTTGAAATTCCAACAAAGAAACACTTAGGCTTTATAATAGCAGGCTTAATAATAGTTTTATTATATCCATAACAAAAGACAACGTTCCATTCAATAATTAGCGCAAGCTTCCTATATAGTAACTAGATGTATTGTCTAAAATTCTAATATAACAAAGGAAGCACAGAAATAGATTGGATCACAACGCTTCTATGAATAACTACTGTCGAGACATCCTTGTTGTAAATTGCATTTCGAAATACTATATGTAATTTTTCTTTTATTGCTCTTGATGGCAAACGAGCAAGCATCCTGATGGTAAGTGTTACTGCCGCCTATGGACCCTTGGAATACCAGGAGTACAGCTAAGCTTCTGCCAAACAATAATTCCAAACCCACCCAGAAAGATGGGCTTCCTGCTGATGCTGCTGTGCTTCGCTCACCGAACGAAGCACAGCAGCATATTGCCACTGATCAGACGTCGATCTTCTGCGAGAGCGTGTTCTACCCCGAACGGACCGGCCCGCGGCTGTAGACAGAGAACTGTCAACAGTTTGGTCCTACCACTATACAAATATTATAACACTTTACAATTATTTGTTTACCAGATATTCCCACTACTTTACTCGGTTACTTAGATATTTATTGTTATTTTTAGGGTTCCATACCTCGAAAGGAAAAAACGGAACCCTTATCTTATAGGATCACTTTGTTGTCCGTCCGTCCGTCTGTCTGTCTGTCAAGACCCTTTTTCTCGGGAACGTGTGGAGGTATCAAGCTGAAATTTATATTAAATACTCAAGTCTACTGTCCCTTGGAGCTGTGAAAAAACTCTAAGCTAACGCAATCAAAAGATACAGCCGTTTATGTCGCAAATTTCTGAAAATTTTTGACACTCGCAAGGGAATCAAAACCTACAGGGTACTTCCCGTGAACAAAATCTTGAAATTTGGTACGAAGCAACGTCTTATAGGACAGATAAAGGAAAAATTGTGAAAACCTTAAATTTTTAATTACATCATATATAAAAATATTTTTAATAATTTTAAACTCACTACCCCTTTCCTCCTGAACGTATCGAGATATTAAATTGAAATTCATATCAAATACTTAGCTCTATAATACCTTTAAGTTGTAACAAAATCAAACTTCTATGTCAACGCAATCAAAAGAAATAGCAATTTAAGCCGCATATTTTCATACTCGGACATGTGGAAAGAATGCCGAACGAACGTCCGGTTAAGAAGATATATAATGCGAAAGTGGAAGGATGTAGGTACCGGGGGAGACCGAGACTCACCTACCTAGACAAGATTGGTCACGTATTGAAGGAAGGTGGAGTCAAGAGTCTCTAAAACCGGCAAGCGTGTATGAAGAGAATTATGAATATTGAGGAAGCGAGTGAAGTATGCAAGGATAGAGTTCTCTGGCACTCTGTTCTCTCTGCCTACCCTGCAAGGGATATGGCGTGATGATATCTATGTATGTGTATTTTTATACTGCCAACTACTTGCAAGGGAATCAAAACCTAAAGAGTACTTTCAGTCGACCTAGAATCTTGAAATTTGGCATGAAGCAATGTAAAATATTAGCACATAAAGTAAAAATTCAGAAAACCTTAAATTTTTAGTTACATCACAAATTTTTTTTAGTCTTACGGAACCCTTCGTGCACGAGTACAACTCACACTTGGCCGATTTTTTTATGCTATATACTATATATTTTAAGTTATACTTCTAGTCATTTTACCTCTAGCCACCTATCCTCTAATCATCTCTAACCATCGGTGAAAACTACATTAAACTCCATAGAGCAACAAAAAAAATTTTTTAGCTTTTGTTGCTTAGTAACTTACCACCCATATATGTAAATGTTTCTTTAATATTTAGCATGTACAGACCTTGGTCAATTAAATTTTTTTATATGAATAGATTAATACTATAGGGAATTATACCAGTAATAAATAGCGGGAAAAAGCCTTGTTCTAACCTAGAATGAAATAGATGTTTGATAACATAATTAATTAGGTTTTTCTACAATTATATCTTACTAACCGATGCAACAAACGCTGTTCTGTATAAATCTAAAAAGAAAATAAAAAATAGTTTTTCAATTGATCGCAGATATTTTTATAAACTTACCTTTAAAAAATTGTGGATACTGGTGTGTATAGTACGCAATTCGTTGTATCCAGAGAGTCCAGGTGCTAAATGTCTTACAAATGGTAAGGAATTAAGTATACCGCCGCTCATATCCACAGCTCTGAATAACCTCGCGATTAAATCGCATAGCAATTTTAGCTTTTCATCTTCCAAATCATATCTGAAACCAAGTGTCAGGATAAGTAACCTATTATCTGTATTGTGACGAAGCTGTATGGTAGCGGCTACGAATACTACCAACCTTTACTTTGCTTGTGGATATCGTAAAAGATGACTAAGAGCCTTATAACGACATGGGCCAACTCCATCTGATGCCGATTGGTCAACAATTACATTCTCAAGGAGGGTTGACATCTGGCAGGCGGCCGGTCATAAAACTATTGCCAATAACTTTTACAATATGATTGACCAATAATTTTTACAATTTGTTGATTATGAAAGAAGAGTAAGTACATATTGTATCGACCCCAAGTAATTGGGATAGGAGTAGGAGAATGATGACATCTGTATTATGACGGGTTATAAATACAATTTGTCGCCTTGCATCACTTTCCCGTGGAGGTTGTACAACCAGGGTCATCAGGAGTGTGGGTAGACGTTGATCCACCGTTGCGGCAATTATGACCATTTTCACAACCCTAAGAGGCTTATGACGTCACACTTTCAGAGTCTATTGACGTCGATAGGCTGGTTAAATCATAAGCAATGCCTCATAAAATAAAAATAAAAAGAATGAAACCCATATGCTTGGAAACGCAGCGCAGTAAGTAGATACTTTGCTGCGTTGCGAACCACATATGATTCTATGCATTATAAGAAAGATCATTGACCGACTCGCATTTGCCCGATTTTTAGATGGCTGTGACCACAACCTTTTTGAAAGGCTGAATCCGCGCCTGAGAGTCAGTAGGTGCGCTCCTCTAGGTATTTACCGGACACTTCGGGGTCTTTGGTAAGTACCTGCATAAAATTGGCAAAGAAGGATCCCCAGGATGTCATGAGTGTGGTGCAAAAATTATCGATGCGCCCCACATATTGAAAGTATGTCCCACCCGATCAAATCAGATTGTTTAATCCCATCTTGCAATGAGAGTACGTGCTTATGTACTCTATCCATTATAACAAAAAGGAAATATCAGAAACAAAAGCTTAATGCCAGCACAATAGGCCAATTTTACTTCTTGTATAATTGAACGCTTATGCCCAGTCCTGGAACTTAATATATTCCAAATAAGAAATATATTTATGGAATAGCAAACCTTTTTCCAGCTACTAGTCTCCAAAGTATATTAACAATTGTAATATTAAACATTTTGTTGACCAATATTGGTTGTCCAGCGTCATTCATTCTCAAATTGACGAGTGCTTTGCACTCATTGCTGATATAGGTCTCCATATAACGAGTGTTGTAACCAAAGTGCTTCAAGTATTTTAAAACAACGCGCCTTGTTCTGGTCCAAGATTTTCCATCGTTGAATATTATACCTACAAAATTTTGTAGTTAGTTGTAACAATTACTTGGAGTTAAATGAATCTTGTTGGGCAAGTCGTTCCATTAAATGTTCATTTTAGTGAATTTTCTATACATAATTTTGGGGTTGAAGTTAACGCCATTTAAAATTGGTTAAATTCTATATGCAATATTTACAAACTATAAAATGCAATTCCTATACAAAATTAGCAATTATGTTTTTCTTTAATATTTAGCTTAGTTGTTCCTAATTTTCTTTCCCCGCATTGAGGCGAATCAAACAAGTAAATATTGGATTCGGTAAAGTGTATGCAATATTCACAAACAATAAAATGCAATTCCTATATAAAATTAGAAATTATGATTTTTTTAATATTTCGCTTAGTTGTTCCTAATTTTCTTTCTCCGCATTGAGGCGAATCAAACAACTAAATATTGTAGTTGAAGTTATTTATGTGATTGTAAGAGATTAATGCAATTTAATTTTCAGTTATTTATCTAAAAGTAAAGATATAATCTTTTTAATATATTTGAAATAAAACCATGAATTCTGTAAAACGAGATAATTCGGAAAAAACGAGATAAACTTCGTGATAGCTATATATATAAAACTCCACAAAATTAGTTTTATTTCATATTATATTTTAGCTCAAATATTAGCAATTGTTGAGTCTTAAAAAGGTCTTAAAAACTTGAATCATTGTAATCTACAAACTTTTATAATTAAATTATAGATTTAAATGCTTTTTATGTGATAATTTCCTGGCGAGTGATGTTTTTATAATTATTATATTTAATTTAATTTAATTTAATTTTATAAGTATTTTATAATATTAAATTTTATATTATATCTATAACTTAACCTTCTGCTTCGCTGTGTGGTAGTGGCTACGAATACTGCCAACCCTTACTTTGCTCGTGGATGTCGTAAGAGACGACTAAGAGCCTTATAACGATCTAGGCCAACTCCATCTGATGCCGTTTTGTCAACAATTATATTCCCAAGAAGGGTTGACGTCTGGCAGGTGGCCGGTCATAAAACTATTGCCAATAACTTTTACAATATGTATACTATGAAAGAAGAGTAGATATTGTATCGACCCCAAGTAATTGGCATAAGAGTAGGAGAACGATGAGGTATTTCATAATAATTAAATTTATATTGCATCTATAACTTACCCATTTTTTTACCAAAGGACCGCATTGTGTAGAAAAAACCATCAGGCCTTGCCTCAAAAACTTCTCTAGAAGATACCTCCCTTACCAAGTCTTTTCCAGAGACAATTACTACATTTACGAGCCCCAATCTCAATCCTAATATATTTCCATACATTTTACTCCAATACTGCCACACTGCATAATGATACTTTAACGATTTTAAGTGTAACGCCAGCGAAAGTAAATTACCCAAAAGCGGTACTAGCTTTGGACCTGAAATATTTAGCCTATAAAATAATTACTCTAGTGGCATGTGTGGTGATGGAATCAGGCGATGAGCGCCTGTCGTCGTTAGCTTTGCAATCACAAATTTACAATATTAGCATAGAATTTGGAACTGACTGTAACAAGGAGTGATAGTTCTTTTTGGTGGCGATTTATGGTGCGGTTACACTTCGCTAATCCGTCCGGGGCGATGAAGAAGCGGCGCGCGACCACTTAGACCCGCCCAAAAACGTACATCTCGACGCTGTAAGTACGCGAGTGGGCCATCAAAACCCAGTGTTTGTCTTCGGCGGCAAGGAGTCACGGTAACAGCTTTTATATACTAACCTAAGGTTTAAAGTAGGTAAAATGTCCGCGAAGGTGTATATCCATCTGACTATTCTTTCAGGAGAAAATAGGCGGGACTAAGAAGACTGTCTAAAACAAGATACTAATGCCGTTATTAAGTATTTATTATATCAGTTTTAATAAGTAATATGCCCATCATTGATATGATTATAAAAGGAGATGAATATGTCTGTAGTCTAACACTTTGATTTGGAGCGAATTAATAAACACCGTCCTCTTAAAAATTAACGATGCTTATGTTTATAGTTAAATGATTTGATACCTTAAGTAGAGATAGGAAGAGCAATATAGAACTAGACTTAAAATACAATGTGTGAAAAGGAAGGGGTCTTTTCCAGAAGGAAAATTCTAAATAAAACCTTATAACAAGAGATTGCCCTGTGTGATATGTTATTTCACTGTTCCTTCTTATGAAAGAGGCTTGTATTTAACAGCAGGAAATATGGGATAAGGACAGACAATAATGCTCAAAAATCTAATAGATTTTTACTCACTCGACCTATCAAAGTCTAATCTTGGATATCATCTCATCTAACATACATCTCAACGCTAATGACGAGCCTCTTCTATAATAAGTGGTAAATTAACCTACAATATCAGGCGCTGGTGATACGGATTGGTGTAGAGTTTGGTTTCGAGTATTTTTTCTCTTGCTCTAATCAGCACATTATATCCCTTAATAATTTGTTACCAAACTCACAAGCAAGGTAGGAAGTGGTGATTTATGGCGAACCACGGGTAAAAAGAGCTGTGGTGATTTATATACATACCTATTTTGTTCATTACCACACGGAGAAACTAAACAAACTGAGTACTGTTGGACATAGGCCTTCACAAATTTCAAGTTATCACACAGGGATTATAAACTATATGTTTATTTATAAACTATATTTCGAGTAGATTTTGATATTTGTCCTACCTGGAGGATAGAATCGTGGCCTCCTAAAAATTAGCTCTGAGAAATTTATCACCAGAAATATGAAAATTGCTATGAAAAGCAACATCTCGACCGCTTAACGAAATTATACTGAAGAATTGAATAATATTCCAAGGTATCTAAATATTAAATATTCAGATGGTTTAAAAAGATATAGAAATGATCACATGAATGAGATTTGTACTCTCTATTCATTCGTTGTACCGTCGACTGTTAGTGCCCCGCAAAGGTTATACATAATTTGAATTTGTATTAACGTTTATGTTCTTATAAACTCATGCTGTTGTGAAAGTGGAACGCAGAGGGATGAGAGTAATAGTAATACATACATGTAATAGCCGACTCGGTTAACGGTGGCGGACTAAGTTTCTGGCGGCCCGAGGCTGGCTAGAAAAAGAGAGGTTTTCATTGATATGATGACAATGAAATTGTTTTGATATCGTTTTAAGGACATCGTCTTTATAAGAATCGTTAGCGTGCAATAATACCACCATAAAGTATAGGTCTGTAAAACTGAAAGGTAACTATGAATAACCACTTGAATATATTATGACAGAATTAGGCGCGGATCCAGCCTTCCAAAAATATTTTGATCATAGCCAGCTGCAAATCGGCCAAGGGTGAGTCGGAATACGAACTTGCTGATGATCAATAAAATCGCGCAAAAAGATGGTTTGGATTTTAAAGGCTCGCTCGCTCTTAATCTGCAACTGGTTGTTACCGTTTTCAAACACAATTCTAAACTGCGGGATTACTACTGATCAGTATTATTAGGATTAAGGACATGTTGAATGATGCTGAAAGTCTCGGAGAGTATTTAGAATAAGAATAATGCACTGACTTGTTTATGTATGAGATGATGAGGAATATAGGACAGTAGGTATGAGTTGGTATTCTGAGCAAGCGGTAGGATTACACATTTTATGTAGTGGAGACTGGCATTTTTTTTAGATTTCTGATGTTTACGCGGGTATTACACATTTGAAATAAAATAAAATTTCCTGACATTTCGAACATATTATAGCGTTCATGGTCAAGGAAGGACTGGTCCTCGCTTTTATTTTAAATGAAAACAAATTATTATTAGATTTAATGTAACACTATGCATTTATATTCATTTGGTGCAATGGTTATAACACTATAATATAAATACATAGGTTAAGAAGTAAAGAACAGTTCGATTATTTATTATTCTAAAGTCTATGCTTATTAAACTAATTTATGAATCAATAACATTATATCTCTTTAAAACCAAATAAAATTAATGCTGATAAGGAAATGTATAAAATATACTTAAGATATATGATAAACTAAAGATAACCTTGCGTTATTTTTATTAAGTTCCCACTTGGCCCAGCTTTAACGATAAAGTACTACTTGTTTCTTATTTATCTTTGAAATGCTTCCGCACGCCTCAGAAATCTTGATTTGAAGCACTTTTTTTTTACTTTTTTTCGACTTCGCATTGTATCGATATAATGGGCATAGAGAAGGCCCACCGAAAGATGTATTTCGAGATTTTATTCGCTCACGGTAATGATGATGCCACTTACTCTTATCATGCTTATGTATGTCCGTCAGGAGTCACTACTCAAGGGATAACTATCTATTTCATCAGCCTATCAACAAACACGTTGGACCTTAATGCACGCACGACTGATCCAAGTACTAGGAAGAGATGGTGCCCACGTTACCCTATCATGACCCTAGATGGTTTCGGGGTGAGTGTGGCTAAACAGATTCGCGTGTCAACCATAAAGGATAATCCCTTAGTCAGGCTTAATTGAAGTCGCTCCCGCGGGGTTGGCCACAGATCTCAAGGAGAACGCAAGCGGTACGAGTGGCCGGCTCAAGGGCGATGGGGAGTTGTTATCGCCGCCCTTCTGTCGACTACGACAGAACGGACGGCGTGGGCTTATGGACTCCAGTCAAACGATTATTATCATCGTCATCATTATCATCTCAGCCCATATATGTCCCACTGTTGGGCTCGGGCCTCCTCCATAATGGAAGGGTAATTGACCTACTATACCACACTAGTCAGACGTGTTGTTATAGAGTTTTGTTTCGAGTTTTCCTTCTCTCACATAGATGTTATATGCGTTTTATATCCCTTAGTCGTCTCGTACGATCACCCACGGGTAAGAGGGTGGTGAATTGTATTCTTATTCCGTCACCACACGGAATAGTCAAACGATAGCCTAAAGTAAATAAAACACCTCTCTTTCAACTTTAATGAAAAAATAAAAATTAGTGTTATGTTATACCTACTAATTCTCTGCCGCCATAAATATAACGTTTTATTTGCTAGTCTGAATTAAAAAAAATATTAACGTTAATTTATTGAAAGGAGGAAGTTTCACGCACATTAGAACCCACAACTGAAGCTATTACGCACTTGTCTATTATCGTAGAGTTATTAAATTTGGTCATTACGCCTAGTTGCCACGGGCTTAAATGAGTCGTGTGTTTTTTATTTATAATTATTTTTATTATATTCAAATATATCTTCCAAAACACTAAAAAGGAAAATACCGAGCGTGGCTCGGTCATCCAGATATTAACACGTTAAAACACCAAGTACCTATTGAATATAATGCAAGACCGACTTGAAAAGACCCCACAGTTGACGTTATAAATTTACTAGAAAAATGTTGCTGCCCGCCCCTCAACCCGTAAAAAATAAAAATAATTTGGAAAATCCAAAACTGCACGCCTCGTCATTTTTATATTATTTATCATTTACTATTAATCAATGCCATAAATAAAAATGAAAGAAAAAGAAATACTTTTGAAATTTGGTGCTATTCTCGACGTAATGCTAAACATAGCTGTTCGTTTACAATAGGCTGTTTGGGATTTGTTTTCTTTGCCTGTCCGAATGGACGAACAAAAAAATGTAAATGAACCCAGTTTTCATAAAGTATACATACACTACAATGACTAAGCGGTTTAGTTTTTTATTAATTGCAATTAAACGACAAAGAATTACCAATCCATTTTCGAAAGAAAACAGTGCGTTACGATTATGAAGCTTTTAAAAAAATAAATATTTTGATACATTAATTTTTACGGTCGTGTTCCTGCCAGATCCAAAATATTTTATCCGACGTCCTCAAATATTTTTTTAATCAACTATTTTCTTACTTTAAACAAAATAATTGCTTTTTTAAAATATCAAATACGTTTAAACGAATGTTTTTCCTGGACATATGTCTGATAATATTATCCTATAAGTGCAATGTGAGAAAAATACAATCATTTTTACGTTTGAAAAGTGCTTGATTTTCATATATAGTAGAGTAAGACCTCAACGCTTCGCTTATGAGGCGTGCAAAAAGAAGATTAGCGCCAAAATCCGTTTGAATTTTTTTTACCACACGTCAAAGTTTGCTATTCTGCTTTTAAAACAACATCCCACTATGGAACTTATCTCATAGTACGGGAGACTTTACAAACGTATAATTAAAGGATACAATTTATGCCCAGACTCAAATCGACAATTTGTGGATCGTACACAGTATTGTTCGAATCGGAATCGAACCTATGACATTTGGAACGTTAGGTCGATGTGCTCATCGTACGCCATCTATACAGTCATTCGTAGAGTAAACGTATGAGTTATTGCAAAAAGATTTGTAAACTGTAATTTTTTTTTATGATTTCAAAAGATCTTTTTCTCTACAAGATTGTTCCGCTTGAATGCAATATGTTTTTGAAAAGAATGCACTTAATTTCATTATAAGTAAGATGGCAGTTTGCTGAATTTAATCTGAAACGTGTTTGCCTTAACCACGAAAATCCTAAAGAACGTCATTTACTTAAATGAGGCAATCATCTAAAATGTGGTTGGTCACTATTAATGGGGTGTTTCATTACGTATGAGATTAATATAAACAAAATGACAAAGAGTACTACAAAATTCCATGTGGTGACGGAGTAAGAATACTATTCACCACCCCATATCTTACCCGTGGGTGATCGTACGAGACGACTAAGGGATATAAAACGCATATAACATCTATGCAAGAGAAGGAAAACTCGAAACAAAACCCTATACCAACACGTCTGACCAGCGCGGTATAGTAGGTTAATTTCCCTCCCATTATGGAGGAGGCCCGAGCCCAACAGTGGGACGTTTATGGGCTGTGATGATGACTACAAAATTGTTAAGAAACTTTATTGCTGTTGAATCCCATAAGAACTGACGTGAAAAGAAATGGGCTTGTATTAATTGGTCCACAAAGTTGTTGCTTAAGAATGATCATGATGATTCCAATATTGTTTATGACATGCTCACGGAACGCTTTAGGCAAGGCTGTATGCAGGCTACTTTCCTTAATGTTACTAGTAGCCTGAATTAGGCTTGACACGCAATCGCGTGTCTATGTGGCCGCGAATTATCACTTCTTGTGGATTTAAATTACAACACCAATGAATACCTATTTTAGCGCTTTATTTAGCATCATCATCATCTATAAAGATTTTGTTTATCTCCAAGTAAAGATTAATTAAATTATTTTGAGCATCTGACTGATCTGTGAAAAATATTGAATATTTATATCTAATACGGAACATATCTTACTCTTTGGAAGAGAAATTATGTACCTATTACTAACTTATATACATTGAAAACCTATCCTTTCAAAATAAAATAAATATCGAAGAAACCCGATTACGAAGTGAAAAATGATGTCACAAGTGGGATTCGAACCCGCGCCTATTGGGATTCCGGCCCAATCGTGCTGCCACTACACCACCGTGACTTAATGTAGGACATGCAAATTTCACTTCGTATCATATTTACGTCTTAAGGTGACGGTATGCTATCTACCCGACAATGTTTACACATTGTTATAGGCTTAATACTTCAAACTTTACAGTTAGAATTGTATTAAACGATGACACAACCTTATTATTTAAATTACTGAAATTTAGCATTTAATATGCTTAATTATTTATAAAACCCGATTACGAAGCATATTAAATGCTAAATTTCAGTAATTTAAATAATAAGGTTGTGTCATCGTTTAATACAATTCTAACTGTAAAGTTTGAAGTATTAAGCCTATAACAATGTGTAAACATTGTCGGGTAGATAGCATACCGTCACCTTAAGACGTAAATATGATACGAAGTGAAATTTGCATGTCCTACATTAAGTCACGGTGGTGTAGTGGCAGCACGATTGGGCCGGAATCCCAATAGGCGCGGGTTCGAATCCCACTTGTGACATCATTTTTCACTTCGTAATCGGGTTTTATAAATATCGAAGAAGTTACTAGAGAAAATAAATTAAGTTCAAGTTTTGTAGCAATCTACTGACAAAATACAAAAAGATAAAAATATGCAAAGCAGTAAGAAAAAATCACTAATATAATGTTAATAATTGCTAAATATTTTTTATAAATATAATTCATGAAGCGTTTAATATTTTTGCGTAGGTACATTGTAATAAAAAAAAAAACACTTAATTTTTAATCGTTTTATATTTTATAATACTTTTGAACGATCTTTTATTATATTTAATAAAATAAAAAAATATAATTATCATTATTAATATTGTATTTTTATATGGTGTTCTATTTTATTATGGCTATTTAATGTGGATGAGAATAAAAAAAATACGATTTCTAGAAATAAATTACGCAATAAAATGAAATGCTGACGTAGGCTCTTTGTTGATAACATTTTATATATGTCATTGCTAAGTTTTGTTTATGAACAATAACTGTATGACGATAACAGGAAAGGCGAGGGTGATGTGTTTTTTTCCAAGTAGTGTGATGAAGTAAGAATATAATTCACCACCCTTAAATTCCCGTGGGTTTTGTAAAGGAAGATTGTAAAGGATGATTATGTTTCCGTGTGGTGACAGAGTAAGAATACAATTCATCACCCCCTATCTTACCCGTGGGTGATCGTACGAGACGACTAAGTGATATAAAACGCATATAACATCTGTGCGAGAGTGGGAAAGGTCGAAATAAAACTCTATACCAATACGTCTGACCAGCATGGTATAGTAGATCAGTTACCGTTCCATTGTGGAGGAAGTCCAAGCCCTGTAGGGGGACATATATGGGCTGTGATGATGATTAAGTATGTAAACAGAAAATACCATTTTAAGATAAAGCCAACACCCGACAGATATTAACTCATCTGACGTATATTAATTGCCATCCCTTTGTGGATGATATCGTATACGGCGTTAGATTGGCCATACAGTTGAGGTGGTGTTTGCCAGTCGGGCTTCAGCCTGTACGGGCCTAACACAAGCCGGGCTGGGGAGCCTTGCCGCAAGCATTCCAGGCAGGATAGGGAGCCCGCGTAGGCTAGCGACTCTCTTGCGACCTGAATACATCGGATAGTTCATTCTTATAAATAAAAATTCCAAAATAGTTGATTCTGATCTTACCCGTGGGTGATCGTACGAGACGACTAAGTGATATAAAACGCATATAACATCTGTGCGAGAGTGGGAAAGGTCGAAATAAAACTCTATACCAATACGTCTGACCAGCATGGTATAGTAGATCAGTTACCGTTCCATTGTGGAGGAAGTCCAAGCCCTGTAGGGGGACATATATGGGCTGTGATGATGATTAAGTATGTAAACAGAAAATACCATTTTAAGATAAAGCCAACACCCGACAGATATTAACTCATCTGACGTATATTAATTGCCATCCCTTTGTGGATGATATCGTATACGGCGTTAGATTGGCCATACAGTTGAGGTGGTGTTTGCCAGTCGGGCTTCAGCCTGTACGGGCCTAACACAAGCCGGGCTGGGGAGCCTTGCCGCAAGCATTCCAGGCAGGATAGGGAGCCCGCGTAGGCTAGCGACTCTCTTGCGACCTGAATACATCGGATAGTTCATTCTTATAAATAAAAATTCCAAAATAGTTGATTCTGAACAGGCTAGTCCTATTCCCTGGAAGATGGACAAAACGAAAGTCATGTCAAATGCCCATATCATTCCTGTACCGGTCCTAGTTGGCAATGCGATTCTCGAAATTATCGATCATTATGTTTACCTTGGACAAATAGATCAGTTAGGTAGATTAGGACAATTTCGAAAAAGACGTCAGCCGACGAATCCATCTTGGTTGGGCAGCGTTCGGGAAATTTAAGAGGATCTTCTCATCCAACATACCTTAGTGTCTGAAAACACAGGTCTACGAACAGTGTGTGTTACCAGTGATGACTTACGGCACGGAAACGTGGTCCCTAAATGTAGGCCTCATAGCTAGGCTCAAAATCGCTCAACGTGCTATGGAGCGGGCTATGCACGGGATTTCTCTGCGAGATAGAATCCGAAATACGGAAATCCGCAGAAGAACAGGTGTGACCGACATAGCATGAAGAATTAGCACGCTGAAGTGGCAATGGGCAGGCCACATCGCTCGAAGACCCGACAACCGCTGGGGAAGAAAGGTTCTAGAGTGGCGACCACGCACCGGACGACGCAGTTTAGGACGCCCCCCCACTAGGTGGACAGGCGATCTGGTGAAGGTTGCTGGGCGTCGTTGGATGCAAGCGGCATAGGATCGAACTCTGTGGCGTAACATGAGGGAGGCCTACGTCCAGCAGTGGACGGCGATAAACTGAAACAATGATAATAATGTTGTAATAACATATTTTTGTTATTTAAATTTGCTTATGCTTTTGATATTATTACTTGAAGGTAAGTAGCAATGCGGGTCAGATTTTACTTCCAATTCTACATCATTATCACGTCAGCATACGATAACTTATCTTACAATATTATAGTAAAGATCTGCGGCTGAAGTCTCACACTATACTGTTCAGATCCTACGGGATCAAGGCACCTTAATGGAATTTTACGATATCCGTGGTAAAAGAAAGGGCTTTCACATATTTTCTTTAGACTGTCATTAAACGATTTTTTTTTGCTTATTTCCATAGTTAGCGTTCATATTTTATATAATTTACGAAGTACAAACGCTATCAAGATTCAAATCCTAGTTTGAAAAAGCGTAATTGGCTTTTTACACCAGGGAATTTTGCTTAGCAGTCTGGCAACTAAAATTATTAGACGGCGATAAGCTTGTTCCTTGATATAATGATACTAAAGTTAAATATTTCCTTCGGCATTTATTTATTCCGCGGTGATAAACTTCCTTTGATGTCGTAAGAAACGCCTAAGAGTAGATTTTTTTTAAATAATAACCTATACAAAACTTTGTATCGAGCGTGGAATAGTAGGGCAATATCCCTTCCAACTGAGGAGGAATTTTGTGCCCAGGATTGGGACATCCGTGTGGTGACGGAGTAACAATATAATTCACCACCCCTTATCTCACCCGTGGGTGATCGTAAGAGACGACTAAGAGATATAAAACGCATATAACATCTATGCAAGAGAAGGAAAACTCGAAACAAAACCCTATATCAACACGTCTGACCAGTGTGGTATAGTAGGTTAATTTCCCTCCCATTACGGAGGAGGCCCGAGCCCAACAGTGGGACATTTATGGGCTGTGATGATGATGATGATTATTGGGATATAATATGTATATTGAAAGAAAGAAAACTGTGGTAAAATATGATAAACCTCTTTATAGTTTATACCATTTGAAATTTAAAGATGGGAGAAAAAAACTAGATATTAACGAAATTAAAACTAGTTTTTAATCACGCATTCATAACGTAACATATTACATAATTACAGCACAATTAATATAAATTAATAATAAAAATAACACCTCAATTATCTTTATTTATATTTTTTTCAAGATAAGATACACCCTCTTTTTTTCCACTGGTTATAAATGTAAAGCACAATTAACTCGTTTCTCGATAACTGTTCTTGAACGACTTATAAAGTATATTAACTGACTCGATCCGTCGGCCAATTCATTGCATGTTCGGACATAGGTCTATCAACATCGAAACAGACAACAATCCAATCGAAAACTTAATTATTAATTAAAAGTTATTTAATATAATAAGTGTAGTGATGGCACCTATAAATGCTAATGATATTAATGACGCGAAGAATTTCGTGCCCGCCAAACAGGCTCTCCCCGAAGTGGAAACTGATAATGGAAATAGTTCTAACGGGTAAGCGTTTATTGTAATTATATTGCATCAGATTAACGATAAATAATTATTAATTAGAAATTTATATGTCTAATAATAAGGATTTACTTATAGTAAACGAGTTAAATATTGTAATTTTTAAACTATAAATATGTTTTTTGTATTCACTGATAAGGAATTCTTCCGGTTTGACGTCTTTTTTTAATAAGCTAGTTTATTGAGACACGTTACTTTACGTAAAGTATAAAATACTGATTAGAAATGTGAAATAAACGCAATATAAAGATATTGTTATACAAAGTTATTTACTCTCCTGAAGTTTCGTATACCTTACAGCATTTTTGGTCATAGGAGGACGGACGGACGCCTATTTAACTTTCGCTCTTTTACTACCCCTAGGGAAATATTAGGTAATATGAATCGGGCAAATGTATGTATTGGTCATTTAAGGTCAAATAAAACGTAAAATTTGTCTATATCATCACTCTCCTACTCTTATCCTAATTACTTGGGGTCGATACAATATCTACTCTTCTTTTATAGTACATATTGTAAAAGTTATTGGCAATTTTTATGACCGACCGCCTGCCAGACGTCAACCTTCCTTGGGAATGTAATTGTTGACCAAACGGCTTCAGATGGAGTTGGCCCAGGTTGTTATAATGCTCTTAGTCGTCTTTTACGACATCCACGAGCAAAGTAAGGGTTGGTAGTATTCGTAGCCGCTACCACACAGCAAAATTAAAATTTGTCTTATATATATATGTATATACATATTAAATTTAATAATAATTATTATTAACGAATAAGTCTTAATATCTTTAAATATAATTAAAAATATATTAATACTTATTCGTTATCTCCCCCGCGATACAAGGATTATTTTCCTTAGTGCAGGGAGGTGTAAATAAAAAAAAAAAAAAAAAAAAAAAAAAATCTTACGCTATCTCTAGTTGCACGTAGAGTTCAATATCTTGTTTTTATTGCAAAATTACTATAAGATAATTATTCTGGATACTGATGATAGAGCAAACACTCGTAGCTGTTGCATAATATATTTTATCAAGAATTGTAATTTTCATAGAATAGTTTACCTGCAATTTATTGATATATTTATTAAAACAAATATTTATTTAACTATGTATAATATATTTTATCAGTTGTATTTGTAATAATTGATAAACTTATGGGTATTTTACAATTTGAGTAGGTATATTGAAATATAGGTATTATAACTTTTATTTTTTTATTGTTCTTGGTGGCAAACGAATAAGCACCACACCCAATGGGTATATGGTAAGTGTTATTGTCGTCATGGACCTTTGAAATAAGAAGGATACAGCTTAGACCAGTGTCTACCAATAAAAGTCCCAAACCCACTCAGAAATTTGGGCTACCGGCTCTTTCGCTCACCGAACTAAGCACAACAGCACACTGCCTCTTCTCAGACGTTGATTTTTTGCGAGTGTAGTACTACCTTGTGGTGACGAAGTAAGATTACAACTCACCACCCCCTTACCCACCATCTTACTCGTGGGTGATCATAAGAGACGACTAAGGGATATAAAACGTATATAACATCTATGCGAGAGAAGGAAAATTCGAGACTAAACTCTATACCAACACGTCTGACCAGCGTGGTATAGTAGGTCAATTTTCCTCCCATTATGGAGGAGGCTCGAGCCCAACAGTGGGACATGTACGAGCTAAAATGAATAAGATGAAGTATTACTATCCCGGACGGACTGGTCCGCAGCTGTAGACAGAAAATTGCAGACACAATGAGGCCCTACCACTATAGAGCTATAACTTCGACTGTTTTCTTATCCTTTCCAGAGTAATTCGTGACTATGTAAAAGACAATGTTGGCAATTACTACAATTTTATTGTTATAGCTGTCTTGATAATTCTTTTAGTACTAGTGCTAGTCATAAATATCTGTCTGTCTTGTGATATAAACGACCTGCTCGTTAGGTTTAGTGCCACATTCTCGTCGATAATCCACGTTTTAGTAGTGGCAATTCAATAGTTGACAGTTCTCTGACTACAGCCGCGGGCCGATACGTCCACGGTAGTATCACACTCTCGCAGAAGATCGACGTCTGACTAATGGCAATGTGCTAATTCGCTTCGTTCGGTGAGCGAGAGAGCCGGAAGCCCAACTGGGTGGGTTTGGGGATTTTATTGTTAGGCAGTGGCCTAAGCAATACCCTTGGTATTGCAAAGGTCCATGGGCGGCAGTGACACTTACCATCAGGTATGCTGCTTGTTCGTTTGCCACCATAAGCAATAAAAAAAAAGCAATTTTATGTATTGTTGCAATTTGCGCTGTATTCGTTGATTCGGGAGAGCCGGACGCTCAAACTTTTATAGTTGACAGCGACATGGATGTGCCCTTGATATTTCAGACATTTATTACTGACAGTTTCCACTTACCATTAGTTAGACTGCCTGCTAATATATTAGTATTATAGTTCATCTAATCTAAGAAGTGCATTTTGACGTTTTGCATTTTTTAATACACAATAACCTCGGTCAAACGTATATACATGATTGTAAACAGTAAATCTGAAATTTAAAACAACTATTAAGTTATTTACATAATTAACATTGCGGGTGACTTTCTTGTACAATAATCTAATGTTGAAACTCGTAAAACTAATTTAAAATAAAAATTACATGGTAAATAGTAATTGTTAATGACGACCTAACAATGTCACATCATCACGTTCTATACAGTAGTGCTTGACAACTTCCAATTCACGAATATCCAAATAATCGGTAAAAATATTAGAATAATACAATTAATCGAATAGAGATTTTGACAGAGATGTACATTTCGACACTTTGATTGATGAGGAAATAATTATTAATGTAAACGCTGATAATTCAAGTAATAGTAGTAATTCTTAATAAATAACTATTTTCAAATTCAGTTTTTGTTTTTAATTAACCTAATCCTACTAAATATGATAAATAGATTCTATGCTGAAATAATTAAATTTGTTTAGTACTAATTTAGCACTTAATTTATTCTACACCTTTTCGAAAAATAAAAAATAAACCGATTATTAATTATAAAGAATCAATATCGATTTCTCAGTAAAATCGGGTATTTTCGATAGCGATTATTTGGTTCACATACCTAGACAACTTACTCTGACAGCTGTCAAAGTGCACTTCTTAGATTAGATAGACTATAGCTATTAGTATTTTCTGATGCCTTTGATGGCAGATCTCATTAGTGTTAAATGACTTAAATCAAGATGTTACTTTTATTTATCTAATAGCGAACCGCCCTCGCTTCGCTTCGATTGCGTCAGTTCAGTTGTGTAGTTTACTTTCGCTACATAGAATTACTTTCGGAGAAGGATTTTCTTAAAATTCTACTTCATCTGACCTTTACAGGGCAGAAAGATAGTCCGCACCAAATTCCAGGTCTGTAGGGGCAATATTTGAGAATGTGTTTTTTTGGTTTAACATCAAAAATTTCAATCTTAAAGAAGATTGCGTAATCTTCTTTAAGATTGAAATTTTTAAAAAGCCGTTCTTAGTTTACCTCTGCATCGTAACACAAATATGCCTACCGAAATTCAAGGCTGTAGGAGCTATATTTAAAAAGTGTGATTTTTACATCCCAGCAATCTCCCTTGCTGGTGGAATTTCGTAAAATCCCTTCTTAGCTGACCTCTACTCGGCGAAAGGAATATTCTTACCAAATTTAAAGTCTGTAGTCCATGTGGTGCCAGAGCTATCGTGATGAGTCGATACACAGGTGGAAATCTCTTTTATATATATATATATATATTTATTTATACATATATATATATATATATATATATATATATATATATATATATATATATATATATATATATATATGTATATATATATATATATATATATAGATTAAATTCGTTGCGTTTTAATTAAATTGTTAACACGGATTTTACTACTTTATGTTGCTCTTTGTGGTTCCCATTCCTGTAAGTTCCTGTAAGCATGCAATAGCTAGCTGAAAATAAAATACACCATTGTTTCAGTTTATGTACGATCTAACACTCGATTTGGTATTCCGCCACAATAGGAGGTAAATTGAGCTAGTTATACTGCGCTGGTTAAATGGTTTGATATTGGATTTTAGTTCGAGTTTTCCTTCTCTTACATAAATTTTGTCTTTTACGACACTCGTGAGCAATAAAGGGAGTGAATTGTATTCTTATTTCGTCATCACACAGAGATAAACATTCATAGCCAATAAAAAATGACAAGTCGTGATGATAAAGTGGTATTATTACTATATTTATTGCACATATCTTTTGCATTTTTGTAGTGGTATGACTACAATGTTGACAGCTTTCTGTCAAAAGTTATGGGCCGCTCCATCCACGTAGTAACACACTCTCGCAAAAATCATCGTCTGAGCAGTGTCAATGTACTTTTGCGCTTTATTTAGTTAGCGAGAGAGGCTGATATCTAACTTCTTGGATGTGTTTTGGTTGGTAGGCAACGGCTTTATACCCCTGGTCTTGCCAATCCATGCGGCAGTAACACTTATCATCAAGTATGCTGCATGCTCCTTTGACACTATAGATAATAAAAACTTAATAAATAAAACTTATATATATATATATATATATATATATATATATATATATATATATATATATATATATATATATATATATATATATATATTATATGAATATAGTAAATGATTGTTCGCTAAATCATCCTTGCGAATTGAACTTGTAAGGTCAATCGATTGCATAAATGAGATCAATTGAAGAAATAACACGTATTGATGTTCCATATATAGATACGTAGTATTTGTATTTCATTTGTCCTCGGGTTTGCTAATAGAGTTAAATATAATGATAATTGCTGAATTATTTTGATATAATACTAATTCCGTGTGATGATGGAGTAAGAATAAAATTATTTACTCCTCTCGGGTGATCGACTAAGGGATATAAGACACATTTATACAATAGAAGGAAAACTCGAAATAAAATCTTGTTAACAACACCCACGGGCAAGATAGGGTGGATTATATTCTTACTCTGTCACCACACAGACTTCTCATAGATTGTCTTTTACTCATATTACGAGAAATAATTTTGATTGAAAGAAAAAAGGCAATTATTAAAAAGTACAAATAAAGCCATAAAATTCAATATTATCTAAACAATGAAATAGTTACACTTTAGTGTAATGATAGTAACACTTCAGTTTAATAAAGCATTTGAAATAAAACTATTTTTAAATTAAAAAAAAAAACAATCGCTAAATGCTATATACAGAGTGGAAGTGGACCGCTCCCGAAAACAAAGACAGGGGACACTACTAGTCCTACTTGTAATGATAGGCTAGAAAAAAATCAATTCAGATGAAAAAAAAATTGCGAATCGATTTTTTTTCTAGCCTATCATCACAAGTAGGACTAATAGGGTCCCCTGTCTTCGTTTTCGGGAGCGGTCCTTTTCCACCCTGTAGACTGCTTTGGCAGTACATATACTAAAATTGGAACGATACGGAGAAGATTAGCATGGCCCCTGCGCAAAGATGACATGCAAAATCTTGAAGCGTTCCACATTTCTTTTTAGTGGTAGGTAGCACGCTGTTGACAGTTTTCTGTCTACAGCCGCGGGCCGGTCTATCTGGGGTAGTACCACACTCTCGCAGAAGATCGACGTTTGAACAATGGCAATGTGCTGTTGTGCTTCGTTCGGTGAGCGAGAGAGCCGTAAGCCCAACTGGGCTGGGTTTGGAATTTATATTGGTAGACAACGGCTTAGCTATACACTTGGTATTGCAAAGGTTCATGGGCGGCAGTGACACTTACCATCAGGTGTGCTGCTAGCTCGTTTGCCACCAAAAGCAATAAAAAAAATATATTATTATACATTATTTGTTATAATTATGTATTACGTATATAAATAACTGGCAGACCCGGCCACGCGTTGCTGTGGCTAAGGTAGTCTCAGTAACACGTGGTGGTTGTGCTAATAAATTGTAGCTTATATGAAACGTTTCTACGTTTAACATAGCGCCATCTATTAAATACTTACACAATCCAGTCAACCGATATCACCATCTGTTAGAATCGTTTGGAGATAACAGATAATTGTGACTGTCAAATAATAGACAAATAATTTGCAATAAAATAATATAGTCAATAAATTGAGATGGAAGCTATCCTATCTTTTAAGTTGGATCAAACTACACATATTATGCAAGTTTGATTAAAATCGGTTAAGTACTTTAAGAGTGCATGGATGATATATTGGCTGTGATGATGATGCGGCGGAACTACTGGGATGTAGTGAATATCATATAAAAGTGTATATAAAAGTTACAACGTTTTCGTTTTCCATCAAAATTTCCACAAGATACCATTAACAGTGTAGCCATAGCACTGTTGATGGTGACATTTTGACTTAGACAATGACTAACCTGAAAGACTAAAAACGTAAAAATAATTATAACTTGACACTGGCACCAATAGCTCGTATAAGTAGCTGATTGCCAATACACAAAGAGAAGAAGAAGAACGTTTATGTGACATCAACCTTTTTAGATTTCCATACCCAAAAGATAAAACAGGACCCTATTACTAAGACTCTGCTGTCCATCCGTTGCTTAGCCTGTCTGTCACCAGGTTGCTCTCATGAACCGTGATAGTTGGACAGTTGAAATTTTCACAAATGATGAATTTCTTTTGCCGCTACAACGACAAATACTAAAAAAACAATAAAATAAATATTTAAGGGGGAGCCCCCTCCCACACAACAAAGGTAAGGTTTTTGCTCGATATTGATAACAAAAATAGGTAGTCGTTTGAAATATTCACAGAATATTTAGTAATATATTCCCTTTAGAAATAAATAATTAAATTAAAATAAAACAAATAGAGAATTTAAGCCCCCATACAACAAACTTGATTATTTTGCCATTTATAGATAATGGTACGGAACCCTTCGTGCGCGACTCCGAGTCACTCTTAGCCAGTTTTTTGAATATAATCGAATTGAGTTTTCAAACATGTGTCAAAATGAAATGTCTTTTAAATCAAAATCACTAAGAAGTATTGATATCAACTTTAAAGCAAATCACCCCTAAAATAACTTTCCACCCCTTTTTAACCCAGTTAGGAGATAAGTCTCTATAAAATATGAATCACATCTTTCATTAATTCTGTTAAAGAATGTTTATGCAAAATTTGAAATAGATTGGACCAAGGAATCACGTTGTCCCATACAAACTTTACCCTGCTCTTTCACCCCTTTAGGGATATAATTTCGTAAAATCCGTTCTTAGCTGACCTCTACTCGGCGAAAGAAATATTCCTACCAAGTTTGAGGTTTGTAAGCCTTATGGTTCCAGAGATATCGTGATGAGTCAATACATAGGTGGAAATCTCTTATATATATATATATATAGATTGGCATTTAACCTATCTACATTTACGTAACTAGCTTATAATTTCTGCATACACTGCAATAACATATAATTTACTAGTAAGACTTGGCGTCGATATGGCGACGATACCTGTGTATATCATCATTATAATTATAGTATTCTCTGTTCCTGGAGAAAATGAACTAAATATTAGTTACAACTCCAACATTATGAATAGCTGGTAATTTGTATCCAATGATAAAATCAAATAATGCTTTAGTGATTGTTTCGTGCTTGTTTCGTAATTGCTTATCAGTAGCAAACTAAGGAGAGAGACTTTAATAGTGGTAGGACCACGCTGTTGACAGTTCTCTGTCTACAGCCACGGGCCGGTCCGTCCGGAGTAGTACCACACTCTCGCAGAAGATTGACGTCTGAGTAATGGTAATGTGCTATTGCGCTTCGTTCGGTGAGCGAGAGAGCCGGAAGCCCAACTGAGGTGGGTTTTGGGGTTTGTGTTGGTAGGCAGCGGCCTAACTGTACCTCTGGTATTGCAAAGGTCCATAGGGGCCGTTCAAGTATTACGTAACGAAATTTTTGAAGATTTTTGATACTCCCTCCCCCCCATGTAACGCGCCGTAACGTTTTTCTGTATCCCCCCTCCCGTTACGTTACGTAACACGCAAGTGACCGTTTTTGAACATGTATGCGGCAATAATAATTAAAACAAGAGATTCCAAACTCACAATACATGTGTAAATATGTTATTTAATTATTGATATTGTTATTTAATTAACAAAAAGCGTCGAAGACCGGCATACATTATTGAAAATATATTAGATGAGTATATTTGTATTAAGTTTCACCATACTACCTATGTGATAAATTGTTTAACTGACTAACTATGAAACAATCTATTTAATTCACGTAAAACTACAGTTTTTAAATAAACTCAAATTTTGATGAAGAGTCATAGAAATGGATTTTCCTCGTAGATTATGATCTGTAGCCTGTCATCAGGTCCGCCTAATGGTAAAACTCGATGAATAAGCAGTTTACGTGTACACAGACATAGATTTTGTATATACATTTAATAGCAGTTACATGTATGCCTTCAATTATTAAATAAAAGGCTCCAAACGGCGTATATTGTAAAAAGAGGCATTTGACGGGTAAGCTCTGCATAATTCGCCATTCAGGGGTGAAAACACCACCCCCAGCGGACGGAGTGGATCGAGGCTGTCCGCATCCGCAGTGCATTAACGCAAATCTGCGATGCGGCCATGCCCAGGGTACGGCGTCTACCTCCGAGGTAGGGGGCACTGGTGGTCTCCAAGGCTAGTGGACCTTCGAGCGGCGTGCATTAGTGCCCGAAGGTCCTACACCTGCAGCCGGCGGCGTCACCGCGACGCTGAACGGACGGGCCAGCTCTATGAGGCGTACCGCTGTGCGCGGACTGCCTTTCGGCTGTCCATCCGATCTGCCAAGGACGCAAGTTGGCAGGAGATGTTGGACGGTCTCGACCGTGCCCCCTGGGGTCATCTGTATCGCGCGTCGCTGAACAAGCTTCGCGTGCAGGGCCCGACCCTCACCGAGACCCTCCAGCCCGACCTTCTCCGCAGGGTGGTCGAGGAGCTTTATCTGCGGCAACCGGAACACACGACCCCGGTCATAGCTTCGTCAGATCACGACCGGAAGGCCGACGACTTTGTTCCTCCCGTGACGATGGTGATGAAGTGGGGACGGCTGTGGCGAGGATTCGTTCTGCCACCACGGTCCCCGGCCGTTGCCCGGGTGTTGACGTTGCCCCTCGAGCACCTGGAACCACGCCTCAGGCGACTGTACAACACCTGTTTGGCGGCTGGACAGTTTCCTGAGTGCTGGAACAAGGGGAGGCTGGCACTCCTACCGAAGCCGGGACGGCCTACATAGTCGCCGTCGGCCTACAGGCATATCGTGCTTCTGGACGATGTGAGCAAGGTGCTAGAGCGTATCTTCGCTGCCCGCATCGTCCGGCACCTGGAGGAGGTGAGGTCTGATCTGTCGGACGCTCCATTCGGCTTTCGAATGGGGCGTTCGACCATCGGGGCTCTGCTGCACCTGAGGCAGACGGCCGCGGAGGGTGTCGCCGGCGGAGGGGTGCTGTTGGCGGTGTTGTTGGACATCGCTAACGCATTCAATAGTCTGCCATTCCGCTGCACCAGGGAGGCGCTCCGATTTCATGGAGTGCCCATGTACCTGAGGCGGCTGGTGGCGGACTATTTGGAGGGGCGCATTGTCCTCTGCGCTAGTCCGCAGGGGACATTGTGCGAACGCCTATGACGTGCGGTGTTTCACAAACCCGGTTCTGAGGCCGACTCTGTGGGACATCGGTTATGACTGTCTTCCCCCGGGCTGGACTTGATATGCTATGCTGACGACAAGCTCGTCACAGCCCGGGGCAGGACACTCGAAGAGTCGATGAGCCTGGCCACTCTCGGCTCCGAGGAGATGGTCAGGCGAATCACGCGGTGGCCTCACTTCGGGTGACCGGCTAGTTCTCGGTCAAATCACCCGATGCCTCAGCTAGGGCGGTATTAGGCGCTGCCCAGGATGCCGGCGGCGGCCCGAGTCGAGGCAATCCTCCCGGACTCGTTCCGCCACCTCCTTCTGCGAGATATCTACCTCGTAGAAGGCGGTGACCGCGTCACAGTTCCTGACGCTGTCAACCATCGCTGTCACGACAGCCGGTAGTGTCAGGTAGGCACCGATGACAGTGACGAGGTCACAGCGCTGCCGAGATCGTACTCGTCCTCGTACTCTCTCTCTCTCGTACAGAATGTGATCGCATACGGCGCCGTGTCGCTGACTTGATCCTGTCCTTACATATATTTTTGGCTTCATCTACCATTGTTCTCATGATTTATTTTCCTATTATATTTTTATTTACTAATAAATTCTTAAAACTAAATAAAAATGACGTACAATACAGTCGAGGGATTCCCCATAAAACATAAACGAAAAGGGCTGCCAACTTTGAAGAACAGAATAGAGTTGATGTACACTATCGAGGGATTTTCCGTAAAACTTAAACGTAAAGGGTTGCCATCTTGGAAATTTTAATTCTCTAGTTTTTATTTATTAAAAAAAAACAATATGACGTAACGCTTTGTCTAAACCCTCCCTCCCGTCTGTGTTACGCATTGTAACGTTTAACAAGACCCCCTCCCCCTAAATTGCGTTACGTAATACTTGAACGGCCCCATAGGCGGCAGTGGTACTTACCAACAGGTGTGCTGTTTGCTCGTTTGCCACCAAGCAATAAAAAAATAGGAGTTGCTGTCCACCCCAGGTCTTCCCTTTAGGGGAAGTCCCAAAAAGTGAGATCTTTAAAATCCAAACCATCTATAAATTATTTCTCAACACAATTTTTTCAAAACCTGTTTATATAACCATTTAAAAATCGTATCATGTTGTAAAAGATGATTAAAGGATATAATAATATGCAGATAATATCTATACATATAAGAGAAGGAAATTTCGACATAAAAATATGCTAATCCTTCTGACCAGTGTAAGTTAAAGCAGTTAAACTCACTCTTGTTGTTGAAGCGGCTCCACCCCAGTAGTGGGATACATCTGAACTCATTTATGTTGATGAGAATGATGGATCTATTCTGACTTTTAACTGAGCAGATGGCGTAGCGGTTAAGATAGCGACCTTCCAATGCCAGTGCCGTGGCTTCGATATCCATATACGACAATACTTTGTGCAATCCACAAGGTTTTGTTCTGAGTGCGGGTGTAATTTGTCTGCGTGAATTGTATGATTATAAAGTCAAAACAAAAAAAGGATTATCTCCATAGTTCACGGTGGTGTTTAAAAAAATCTATCATATTATTTTTAACGAGATGTTTTTTTTATAATTTTATAATGTGTCATTTTTGAATTAATTGAAATTAAATTTTTAAATAATTGATATGTTACTTTGCCCAAGATTATTTTCTCAGTAGCCAGGCGGGTGTGCCTAGCGTATTTTTCGAGTTCTCTTTTTCTTATAATGATGATATGTGCTTACGTTCCTGTAGCGATTCACGCGGGTTTGTGTATGTTTGCTCCTTCTCAGAATTAATATTTAATAATATTGTAACAAACAGATAAGCATATACTATTCAAATATGAAGAACTGATAATTTATCCTAATTGAAACGATACGAGGGATAAACGGCATATCTTGTTGTAACCATTTTAGTCTCATATCTGCCCTTCATGATAAACCTGATATTGACACATTCATTTTTCGAGGTCAACAATGTATTGCTACAGAATTGTTTACATCGCCTACCTTGTTTGGATAACACAAGCGATGCGTACCTGCCCTTTGTGTTTTTTTAGTTATTTTTTGAGTTTGCATTTTACAGTGCTAATTATACATACATACATAGCTTCACGCCTGTTTCCCAGAGGGGTAGGCAGAGACTACGGATTGCCACAAACCACGATCCTGGCATACTTCCATAGCTTCATTCACACTCATAATAGTCTTCATGCATGCTCTACGATTACGCATACTCTTAATAAGACCTCTCGTCAACACATCTCCAACTTGGTGCAGAAAAGTATGACGTGGTCTTCCCCTTGTATTCGTCCCATTCACGCTTGCTTTATATATTTGCTTCGTCAACCTCTCGTTACTCATTCTTTCTAAATGTCCAAACCACCTCAGCATACCCTTTTTGATCGTTGTCACTACTTCTTCATTCACACCACAGCGCTCTCTTATAACACTATTCCTAATTTTATCTTTCATACTTACATCACACATACTACGAAGAGCTCTCATCTCTACAGCATTTATTCTACTTTCATGTCTTCCCTTTTTTTTTTTTTATTGGTGGGTTATGGGTGCGTCTCGCCCCGCCAAATCGGTCCGGGGTGACGGAGAAGGCGGCGCGTGACCCCATAGACCCACCGTAAAATCCTCTCTCTTCGCCGTGCGAGCGGACCACCGGTACCCGATCTTTGTCTTCGGTGGTCCGCTCGGCACTTTCATGTCTTCCCTGCCAATTTTATTTGTAGAAAATATTGTTTTGTCAATATTTTCAGGCAATGAAATAATATAATTTTGCGTTGGCCGACAACTATTAAAATATGAAGGCAAATTTTGACGCTGTGGCAAGGCACCTCAATTGGATAATCGAGTAGTCTAATCGAGGCTAGTCCAGATCCTGTTTCTCTATTTTTATTACTTTTTGACTTTTTTTTTTATTATTATTTAATTAATTATTTTTATTATATTTAAATATATCTTCAAAACACACTAAAAAGAAAATACCAAGTCATCCAAATATATCATTATTGTATTAAGGAATCATCCAAGAAAGATAACAATCTTTCTTGGAAGAACCTACATCTAAAAAATTTGTTCGTAAGATTATTGATGAAAACGCTTGATTTCCTGTGTGGTAGGAGCTACGAAAAATACCAACCCTTACATTGTTCGTGGGTTTGGTTAAAGATGATTAGGTGTTTTACATTAACCTGGGTCATTTCCATCTGATCGTCGTCGAATACATTTCTAAGGCGAGTTCACGTCAGGCAGGCCGCCGGTTATATAACTAATGCCAAAACTAATTACAATATGTACGATGCAAGAAGAATACATAATGCATCGACACCAAGTAAATGAGATAAGAGCAGGATAATGATGATGAATCATCATCATTTTTACGAAAGTTACGTTTTCATTGTTCATCATCAGATAACGAAAACTTAACTTTGATACGGCAGAGATTCGAATTCAAAAGTGTATCTTATAGTATTATTTAGTAGGAAATTTAAAAGCAGTTCTGAATTTTCATCGCTGTCCATTAGACGCAAAAGACTCGATCTCTATTTGGTACATATATTACTTGAAAAATATTCATAGTATGAGCCTGTTAGAACGTGCTTTTTGTGAGTAAATAAGTGAGATTAAAAAAGAAGTAAATAACAAACGAAAATATTCAATTCATGATGTATAATTATACTTTTCAGAACATATATTTGGAACAGTCTGCATAAAATAATTTTAATATAACTATCTATTATATATGCGATAAATAGAGATATAAATTAAGAAGTTATTGTTTCTCAGGTACTCATACGAAACGTTGCAGGAGACAGCAAACTTCTTGATATCGCGGATCACTGAAACACCACACATCGGTATCATATGCGGCTCTGGGATGGGTTCGTATTGGAACGAGGGTATCTATTACTTTGCTTTTTAAATCTGCAGAGCTAGGAATGGAAAAAATACAGTATAATGTGGTTAATATAAAAAAAAAAACATGCAAAATAGACTTGTATGATTATTTTCTATTGGTTTATCATTTTATACTTTTGTTACTTAAGAATTGAAAGGTTTCATATTTTTTCTATTTTCATAGCTCTGTTGAGTTTATGACTGCCGATTTGGGTACAAGGATTGCATTTTAAAAAATTACCATTATATTATATAAAATACAAGTATATTTTATGGGTTTTATTTGTGCTTTTACTTAATAGTAGTAGTAATAGTAATCTATTACTTTTTATAATTTAGACTTTTCGAAACTTGATATTACGAGTAAATTTTAACATTTTTTTCAAACTTAAATTTGATGTTTTACTAATTAACATTATAAAATAACGATAAAACACAATAAAATCCTTGAAAAATAGTTTTATTTTATTTAACAGTAGCGTAAATATGAAAAATAGTAAGTGAAATACTTAACATGATAAATGGGAATCCCCAAAATACAATTGAAGTTACTGAAAATTCTCCTGTAAAATGATTCAATATACATACATACATACATACCATTATGCCATGTCCCTTGCAGGGTAGGCAGAGAGAACAGATTGCCAGAGAACTCTATCCTTGCATACTTCACTCGCTTCCTCAACATTCATAATTCTCTTCATACACGCTCGCCGGTTTCGGAGACTCTTGACTCCACCTTCCTTCAGTACATGACCGATCTGGTCTAAGTAGGTTAGTCTCGGTCTCCCCCGGTACCTACATCCTTTCACTTTCGCATTGTATATCTTCTTAACCCTTTCACTTTCGCATTGTATATCTTCTTAACTGCCCAGTCAGGCGAGTCGATGCAAACAATAGAATTTACTCACTACATGACATGCGTACCTAAGCTTCACGTGTTTGAGGTAAATTCGAACATTTTTTTTTTGCGTTGGACTATGGATGTTGTCTCGCCCCGCCAAATCGGTCCGGGGCAACGGAAGAGGCGGCGCGCGACCCCATATACCCACCATGCAAAGCTCCTCTCTTCGCCGTGCGAGCAGGCCACCGATCTTTGTCTTCGTTGGCCCGCCCGGCGGTTTACCCTAGTGGGTTCATCTCGATTCGACGTCTCGTCGTCCTCACGCGGTGGCCTCACTTCGGGTGACCGGACTATTCCCCGATCATCCGATACCTCGGCTAGAAATAACCTAACCCAACTGTCTATAATACAGTATATAATGTGTATTTGAAGTGGTATCGATAGTATTATCATTTTCAATAATTATAGGCGAATCTATCGAAGGGAAATTATCCTATTATATCACAGTAGCCAGAAAGGTTGGAATAGGTTATTATTTAGACATATCCTTCGCTTGAAGTGATGTTTTTTTTTATTTGTCTCTTAGTGGTCTCGAACAGTACTTCCAAGAATGAAAGTTCTATCAATATGACCTATTGTAATCCTAATCAGTCATCGTACGCAAAGTTTTGCATAATATATTACCTGATACTTATGTACAGTGATAGATTTAGGTGTTATGGCGCCCTAAGCTCAAATTTAAAAGCCTTTGTTTAATTACGCCTTCATATATAATAATACCTTAATGCATTTCTTTTTTAGTACCAATTTGTTAGATATTTAAAATGTTAGTAGGTACTTATTGGATAATCATTTTAAAAAAAATATTTTAGTTTTTTTTTTATAATTTTGACAAATTACTCTTTGCAAAGACAAGAGAAGATACATAAAAATGAGTTTATTAACTGTATTAATAAAAAAAAAAGATTACAAATTTTCGCCGCTTCAAAAATTTTGGCGCCTCCAAATATTTACCGACCTAGCTTTAAGCGTTGCAGACCTGCCGGACGGGTCACCGAAGACAAAGATCGGGTACCGGTGGCCCGCTCGCACGGCGAAGAGAGGTGTTTGCAGGATGGGTCCATGGGGTTGCGTGCCGCCTCTTCTGTCGCCCCGGACCGATTTGTTAGGGCGCGACCACATCCATGGTCCACCACACAAAAAAAAAGAAAAAAAAAGGCGTTGCAGACCTAAGCCAAAATCCGTCACTGTCTATGCATAGTCGTTATATTCTAAACTAAGTTAGCACTGTTGGCAGTCATATTTAATGTACATAGCTACTTGTTAAGTACCTATTCTAAGCGCTATACTATATTAAAAAAGTATTTGTTGACATTATTGTCTATTAATTAAACAATTCTCTTTTTTTTCAACAGGTTCCTTGGCTGAAAATATTACAGATCCAATATGTATTCCTTACGAAGAAATTCCGAATTTTCCTATAAGCACAGTAGAAGGACACCACGGGAGGTTGGTTTTTGGAAAGCTGAGTAATGTACCAGTTGTTGCTATGCAAGGAAGATTCCATTATTATGAAGGTTACCCATTATGGAAGGTAAATACTCAATATTATAAACTCCAGTGCCGATAAAATTTAATGGCTCCGACGTAGGTTATTAAAATTTTACTCTGTGGCAAACTAACTTATCTAGCAAACCGCCTCAGCTTTAAAGTTCGAAGTAATTTAAAGTTTTATCGACAAATATAATTCTAGTTCACAGCTTACATATTTATAAAATTAACTTAAAATTGTGCCCTTTATGCATTTTAACCGTAACTATAGTAACTAAATAATAGTTAGGATTGAAAAAATGTGTTTCATGATAGAACTCTAAATTTGTATTTCTCCCGACAAAAAAAAAAACATTTATTTCATATCAGGTTGAGAGCCCGCAGCGCCCACCCACAGTCCAGCTAAAGTTGTCATAGCCATCTGAGGCTAACAACTAAGGCACACACAAAAAAAATATATTTATTTCTCACCAAGAGCTTATGGAAGAAGTTTCACGCCTACTTGAATTCTATTTTCACACTTCTTTTTCCAAAAAATCCTTTCTCAGCAAGTAGATTCGCACGAAAAATCTTTGTAAGTTTGTACCAAATTTCAAATACTACTTATTCTTAGTGAAACTAGATTCATATACACTTACAATTAGGCAATAATAAATGTATTGTTCTTTAAAATATTAGAATACTAATCTTCTAAATGATAATGAACAAAATATGCTAATAATTATCCTAAGGTAATTACTATATTGAAAATTATTCATTAACCTAATGTGGTTTAAATTATTATTATTATATTAGGGGCCGTCCATCAGAAGTAGCCCTACTTCTTTGTAAGTACTAAAAATTCACATCATGTTGGTGGGGTACGGGGCATAGGCTTAAACCTCACCACGTATCACAAATTGATGGTTTAAAAATGCTAAAAAAAAGATTATGTGATTAATGGACGTCCTCTTACTATTAATAATAACGTAGAAATATTTTATGACGCACATGTTATTATGTAGTAAAATAGATAGTGAATATAAATATATTTGATTAAAGTTTAATCGTAGTTAAATGATAGTAAACAAATATGATATAATGTACGCAATATTCTTGAAATATCTGGAACCGGCTGATGCAAGCCGTCTCGACCCCCCAACGTCCTCGATATCTTTAGGTTATCGTGTGTAATGAATAGAGAATAATAAATATGTTAAGATAACCTCAACAAGACGTAACAAACCGTTGTTATTTTTTTATTATGATTGATATATGTTATTATTGATGTATAACAAGTTTATCAAAGGAAGTCCTTGCGAAGTTGCAAAGGTTTTTATCTGTATGTATTAAAAATGGGGCAGGGTATGGTTAATTGTTGTTTTCTTTTTCACACTTCTTTTTTATCGAAATTCACTGCCATTTAATAACCTAAATTGTATCTAGGACTCTATATACAAGTTATATATTTCATTTAACTTAGAGTCTCACTTTGTCATATAGGTATTCCCAAAGGAGATTGATATCAGTCAGGCGGTCGGTCATAAAACTAATAACTTTTGCAATTCGATCCTTTTTAGAGTCCGGTTCTTTTTAAATTGTGCCATGCTTACGTAGACATCTTGTCTACTTGGAGGTTGCGGTTTCCAATCGTGGATTAAAGAGTAATAAGGTTTTACTATCAAGAAAATCAAATCAGTTGTAGTTTGCCGTTGACCAGTAGATGCTAATTATATAATCCCTATTGTGTTGAAGGTTGTGGCTGAAGGTTGAGAAATTACCTATATACGCAAAATGTGAGACGAAACGTGAATTTTCCGTGTGGTGACGGACTAAGAATACAATTCACCACCTCCTATCTTACCCATGGGTGATAGTAAGAGACGACTAGAAGAGATATAAAACGTATATAGCACATATGCAAAACAGGGAAACTCTAAACAAAACAAACATGCCTGAACAGCGTGGTATGGTAAGTCAATTTCCCTCTCATTTTGGAGGAAGTTTGAGCCCAACTGTGGGACATATATGAGCTGAGATGATGATGATGAAAGATAAAGAAGTATGAGTAGGTACTATTTCAATCAGGCTTACAGTATCCGAAATTAAAAATCCGGTTTATTGGTTTTACCTGCGATGTGCTCTACCCTAGTGCATTGAACTTAGCAGGAATCGTAAATAAACAAAAAATATGTTCGCAAGGTCTCAATTTGCCGCATATCGTCGAACGCAAATTATATTTCTTTATAATTAATATCTCGTTACTCTAGATCAGAGTTTCTCAGACTTTCGGCTCCACGGACCCCTGTTAAAATTTCTAAATGACAGCGAGCCTCTGTTAAAATTTCCAAATGACAGCGAACTCCTTGACTTTAATCAATTAAATACGCGAGGTATTTCTCTCTTATAGAAAATAATAAAGTTGACTGTTGAAGAAAATAAGGTTTTTATTTTAATAAAGATAACAAAGACAGGGTCATAAGAAGTATCTTTTCAAAATTAATGTGATGGGTGGGCTTGTTTCTTGTCTTAGATTCGGGGTAATGGCATCCACTTCACCTTGCCGGTCGGGTAGGGTGAAGCCAAACCACAGTGTGGTTTGGAATCCATATTTCGTTGTACAATTTTAGTCCTAAATATTATAAGTATATAAACACTTGTAAAAAAGTCATACTTACTAAAGTTTACACCTGGTTGCGATGGGGTGCGGTCAAGTACGCAACGGCACCTGTGCTTTTTCAGTTTTACATATATTGCTGTGAGTTGAATGATAATTTATAACTCCTATATATATATATATATATATATAAACTCATTTGCAAAAAAAACGGGCGGTTTTGATTTTCATTCATATTTAAAAAGATACAATACCAAAAAGGTTTCAATCGTTTGTACACGTTACTGGCCGGTTTTAAAAATGCTGTGGTATTTAAAAAAGTACGTTCTAAATTCAATTTTTCATTTGATGTTCATTTTTACAGAAAACCCCTTTTTATCCTACATTTTTGGCGCGAAGTTCCAGAAGTTAACATCGACTTTCATAACTTTTATTCAATTTTTATCGATTAATTTCATATCCTTGACTGTCAAAGCTTTATTTAATGCTGTTTGGCTGTATCAAAAATGGTAGATAAAGTGGTAAAAGCTACCAAAATTATCGCGCTGCTTGAAGAGGGTTGCAGCCAATGTTTCGTGGCTAGGAGGCTAAATGTTAGTCGCTCGACAGTCCAAAGGACCTGGCAGCGATATCAGGAGACTGGTTCCGTCGAGAGAAGGCCTGGTTCTGGAAGAAAACCATGTACCCAACCACGGGATGATCGTTTTCTTGTGAGTCGCGCATTGAGAAATCGCAAATCTTCGTATGTGGATCTTAAGAACAACCTCCAAGAAGTAAGAAATGTGCATATTAGTCTATGGACGGTCAGGAGGAGGCTTTTCGCTGCCAATATACGCAGTCACCGCCCGGCCCGCGGCCCCAAATTACTCCATGAGCACAGAGTTCACAGGCTTAGGTTCGCTAGAAATTGTGAATCATGGACTCAAGACGATTGGAATAGGGTTTTGTTCTCTGATGAAGCCAGGATATCTCTGTTCGGTGAAGATCGACGTCGGCGAGTGCTAAGAAGACAAGGAGAACGCTTTGCAGAGGCATGTTTCGAAGAAATCACACCTTATGGTGGGGGCTCTGTTATGTTTTGGGCAGGAATAAATTCAATGGATCGTACAGAGTTAGTCTTCATTGAAAACGGCTCACTGACTGGGCATCGATACATAACGGAAGTTCTAATTTCTCATGCACAACCCGCATTGGCCGCTCTAGGTGAAGACTCGATTTTTATGGACGACAATGCTCGCGCCCACCGATCCCGCGATGTTAATGCGTATGTGCAAGAGGTCGGCATTCGTCGTTTGGATTGGCCAGCTCGAAGTCCCGACCTCACTCCCATAGAGCATGTCTGGGACGTTCTGAAACGGCGTGTGAGATCAGTACACCCGGCTCCGCAGACCATCAGAGAGCTGAAGAATGTGATTACTGCGGAGTGGGAACGTATTCCGCAAGCAAGTATCCGGGATATACTCGCTAGCATGCCCAGACGAATTCAAGCTGTGATTTTAGCTAGAGGGGGTCACACTCGATACTAAACATTTATCTGCTTTTACTTTATTAAAGAAAAACAAACAAAAAAACTTTTTTATTTTTACTTCATGAGCATATGCACTACTAGCGAATATACACTACTAGCGAGGTTTAGCATTATTTCCCATAAATTGTATCTAAATTTTATGAAATACTGATGAAAACGATTATTTTCTTATTAATTTACCAAATTGTGTGGATAAAACTACCTATAATTATCAAACAAAGAAATATTAACATTTGAAATGGTTCATTGCTTAGGTGCCCGTTTTTTTTGCAAATGAGTGTATATATATATATATATATTATATATAACTATAAAATGTATTTTCATGCCTGAGAATGCCACTTGAAGTCTCATGGTAGATCCCATGGTAGGTTCGCTACCTTAACCACTAACCCATTTCAATCTATTATCTATTAGTGGAGTGAAATCCTGTTCGCCATCAAATTTCTAATACTAAGCAATAAATCTGTATCGCTGCTGCGATGCTCTGCAGTTCACTTTTCAATTATATCCTCTGCTTACTCTCGTACCTACTACGTGAATATATTGTTGTTTATATATATATTTATACCTTTGCCTTCATTAAAAACTCATAAAATCTATTAAAAAAAACCAGCAGATATCTGTACAGTATTTTCTTTTTCCAGTGCTGTCTACCGGTTCGAGTAATGAAGCTAATCGGCGTAAAAACATTGATTGCTACTAATGCAGCCGGTGGTTTGAATCCCAGATACAAGATTGGCGATATAATGATCGTTAGAGATCACATAAATATGATGGGTTTCGCGGGCAATAACCCATTGCACGGTCCTAATGACGAACGATTTGGACCTCGTTTCCCGCCCATGAGTAAAGCTTACAATTACGAGTTTAGAAAAATCGCTAAAGAGGTAAGTTGCATTTAGAATTAATTTATATCAACAAGATTCGAAGCCATGATAGGTACCTAACATTATAATATTTCTCCGTGTGGTGATGGAATATGAATATAATTCACCAATCTCTTTCTTATCCGTGGGTGCTGTAAAAGAAGACTAAGGGAATTAACTTTATCTCTATACATCTATGCATACGAAGGTAAATTCGAAATAAAACCCTATACCGAATCGTCTGACTAGCAGCGAGGTATGGCGTAGGCCAATTTGCCTTCTATTATGGAGGCTCGGACCCAGACATAATCAAACATATGAGCTCAGATGATAATGAAAAGAGATGATTGATTGACACGTAAATTCTTGAATAAATCGGCACAAAACTCTAACTTAGGATTAGTGTGCCATCACAGCCCATATGTTCCACTGCTGGGCTTGGGCCTCCTCCGTAACGGGAGGGAAAATAACCTACTATACCACGCTGGTCAGACGTGTTGGTGTAGGGTTTTGTCTCGAGTATTCCATCTCTTGCATAGATGTTATATGCGTTTTATATCCCTTAGTAGTCTCTTATGGTCACCCACGGGTAAGATAGGGAGGGGGTGGTGAATTGTATTCTTACTCTGTCACCACACGGATGTGTTGATTTTATTTAGATTAGTGCGCACATACACAATATATCTAATTAAAATGCTGACTAAAGTAATTATGTAGTCAACTTGACTATATATACATTTATACGGACTTTTTTGAATAATTTATACTATATTTGGAAAATATACATATAATAACTATTTATTATAAATAGCAATCTAAAACATAGAGAATAAAAAAAAACAAAGATAGGTATCTCGTGTGCACATCTTAGATACTAAAAATATATATAAGCAACTTGTTATATAACGTTTTATTTTTAAATTTAATTGTTCAATTGATTATTATACACATATTCTTAGAAATACACATATTAAAAAGCGAACAGATATGGAACAATTATATAAAGGTAAATACTAAATGCACAGTAAAATGTAATAAGTAATCTATGGTTCCTAACCTGAGGGTAATTACCCCCGCGAGGGTAAAACTTGTATTTCGCGAAGGTAACAATGAGCTGGTTATTGTCTCTCTGTTTGCCTGTTTTACTTTTAACTGACGAATCATTTCTAAATTATTTTATTTTTAGATATTATATATTCATTAAGTTAAACTAGCTTATAAATGTAATTTAGAGTAAAATATCTCAATTTTTCATTTGTATTAGCACGTATTGTTTGAAATTATCGTTGGAAGGAGGGGTGAAATCAGTGACCCTAGTTAGGTCATAAGGCAAGGTAACGGACCTAAACATGTTAAGAACCACAGGTCTACATGTATATATGAGTGAATATAAACCACGATTAATCTGAGCCTCAAAACGGTCAGCGGACGGTTTGTAGTAATAAAAATTATTAACAGAATTATCGAAAAGACGTTGGTGTAAAATATAGCATCGATATTTTTAAGTAGATTTAAAATAAAACATTACTATACAAAAACCCAAGTCGTATTTAAATGTCTATTTAATATTTACTCGTGTGACAATTTACAGTGTTTATTTTATAAAAAATATAAGATAATTTCGGTTCTTATTAACGTTATTATGTATAAAAATCATGATAACATTGTATTATAATAAAGTCTAGCATATAGTTTACTTAATTAATGTGTTACACGTTTTATGCCATGTGATCTTAGCATTATAACAGACTTGCGTGAATAATAAACGTTCGAAGAGATTATCAGTAAGTTTTTTTTTCTATTGTGAACGTTTTAAAAATTGATTTATGTAAATAATAAAAACAAGGTGAAAGGTTGTATGATAATACATTATGTATGACGACATACACAGGTCATGTGCTGTATGACATTATCTGTTATACTACAACAAAGCTGAAGAGGATTTTGTTTGTTGGAATCGTAAAAAATACAAGGCACAATAGAAAAAAAAACATTTTTGTGTTATCCTGTTTAAGGAAGTTTTTAAAATTTAACTCAAGGATTTTTATTTAATAATTTGTAACTACAATTTAAATTACCTACGGGATCGCTAATAGGTAATTTTAAGTACGTAAAATAGGCAGTTATGTCTACATAAAATAATAAATAAACTTTTATCTAGTCCCGCTTTCAGTATATAAGTAACGATAAAACGTTATTTAAATGTAATTATTAAAACGATTTAATGTTTCCTGTTAACCTTGGTAATAAAAACGCAAGTTTAGATATTAGCAGCCAATTAAAAAAGTATCATGTAATAATTGTTACTTAAAATACATAATCTTTTTGTACAAGATAGAATTTCTCTCAAAATACATATGATCAGTACAAAGGGACAGATACAGGATAAATGATACGTATTTTAATGAGGAGATAAAAACACGAGATTTTAATAAAAATATAGTAATAATAAAGTAGATACTGAGCTATACATTAATATTCATGGTCACGGGGGGACTGCCCTCCCTTGACCATGAAAAAAATGTTAGAAGTGTTCGGCAAATAGTAATGAAATCTAAACGCTTTTAAATTCTTTAAAATAGTTTTATTTGGAATGTGTATTAAACATTCCAAATAATTCCGTAAATATCAAAATTGATTAGATATTAAACTGTTAATGTTATTTTCAGGTTGCAAAAGAGTTAAATATGGATAATATAATCCGCGAAGGTGTCTACACGTGTCTCGGTGGACCGAACTTCGAAACAGTTGCTGAACTGAACATGTTGAAGATGGTTGGCGTTGATGCCGTTGGGATGTCTACTGTTCATGAGGTATATTTATTTCTTCTTTACAACCCATACCTATATACTGTTGGGCACGAGACTTCCCAAAAGGCAGCGATGGCGTAGTGGTTAAGATACCGACCTACCGTGACAGTTGCGTGGGTTCGATTCCTACACAGGTTAATACTTTGTGCGATCCATAAAGTGTTATTCTGAGTCTAGTTGTAATCTGTCTTCGTTAATTATATATTTGTAAAGTCCCCCGCAAAACAAGGATTATTTCCTTAGTGCGGGTGGTGTCTTAGATATTATAAAAAATAAAAAAATAAACAGACCTAACGAAGGATGGATAATGCCATAAACGCTACAGTTAGAAGGTGGTTGAGTAATCACAGTTGCTCCAACAAGTTCCCCTGAAGACTACTGCTGTTGATTCTCATTGTGATCTATATACGGGTTTCTGGCACATAATATATGTGCGAGAAAACCTACAATCAACTGCAAGATACATTTTCTTAAATTTTATGGATAATAGTTTGCACTACTAAAAAAATGTACGCTACATAGATGTCACGCTACGTCTGTTGAAGACAAATTAATATATATCAAGAGTATAATTCAAGAGAAATTAATAAAATGATTCCACAAGCAGTGGAAAAATGTAGAACATTCGTCTACGAGTCAATATTCCAAGTTCCATTTTATCATTTCAATACGCTAGAACGACGTGTGCAAAATTGTGTAAATTTTGTTTTGGTTCTTTCGGCAGAATCTGAAATAAAATTAACATGAAAACATTGACCTTTTTAAAGGTTTAAATAAATATTTAAACCTTTAAAAAGGCCTTCTTTATCTATTTCTTTTTTTTTATAACATCAAATAGACTATTAATTTTCTTCTTAATATTTATTAGAAACTTCATTGGTGATAATGTTACTACCTTTTCTTATTATAAATTAATCATAATACTGTTTCTTTGACTCAATAAATAAATAAATTAATTTTGCAGTACAATCATCAACATTCTCCTGCTTTTATACCAATTACTTGTGGTCGACTCAATATGTACCTACCTACTTCCACCGTACAAAGTGGAAAATTATTCGCAATAGTTTTAAGACTAGCCGTCTGCCTTACATTAAACTTCCTTGGAAATGCCATTATTGACCAAACGGCATCAGATGGAGTTGGTTGGATATAGAGCTTTTAGTCTAGTCTTTTACGACAATTACGAGCAAAGTAAGGGTTGGTAGTATTTATAGTATCCACCACACAACACCAAATTGGGTTGAGAACCCTCAGCGCTCACCCACAGTCCGGGTAAAGTTGTCATAGCCATCTGAGGCTAACAACTAAGACACACAAAAAAAACATGAAATTAAATATTTTGCGGTACCAAATTGATAAAATATCAGTTTTACTTTTTTTTTGGAGTTTACTCCTTAAGAATCGATTTTCATATAAGGCGCCCGGTATGAGAAAAATTTGAGGAGTAAAATCTAGTGATCGAATGACCTCGTTACGTTTCTGGTGCGCAACCTATTCTGCGCACCTTTCACTTTCTGACGTGAGATAATACTTCACTGAACAGTTTTAGCAAATGTAAATAAAACAAATATATATTATTTTTAGTCAAATGAGCTTTTTTTGCGCCTGTTTTGATAATCGTACTTAAGGAGTAAACTCCAGTCGTGCGTCGGAGCTGACACACACATTTTTTTTTCTTTTCAAAATGCATTCATTTTTAGTTTTGAGCATTGCATACGCAATATGCATACACAATATAATGTGTCCTAAAATGCTCTTGCGTGAAAAGCACATTGTGTCAATTGCACAGTGGTGGCTATGAATACAACCAACGCTTACCTTGCTTGTGAGTGTCGTATGAACGACTAAGAACTTTACACAAACCTGGACCAACTACATATGATACCGTCTGGTCAAAAATTACATTCTTAAAGAGGGATTGACCGCAGGACGGCGGCCGGATATACGAGTAAAAGTATTACTAATATTTTGCAATATTATATGTACGATGAGAAAAGAGAATGAAGTACATATATATTATGAAGTATTTGGAATAAGATAATGATTGTACATATTCTTATCACATCGCCGTCCAAAACTTTGTTTTAATAAAAAATGATTTTAATATTGTTCTTATTATTTAGGTGATTACCGCAAGACATTGTGATTTGAACGTGTTCGCTCTCTCCCTCATCACGAATGAGTGCGTGACGAGCTACGCCGACGATGCTGGTGAGGCTAATCATGAAGAGGTTCTGGACGTTGGTCGTATGAGACAGGACATGCTCAGGAAGTTTGTATCACATCTCGCCGATAGATTCTCAAAAATCAGTGCCACTCCATGAAAAAAAAAACACAAACTACCGTGTAATAAAACATGGGAGAGATTCAAAATTTAAATTCCGCAATAGAAATCTACAATAAACTTCAAGTCTCATACTTAGACTATTTTATCAGTTGATTAATAAAAAACGATCTACTAAATTAAAAAATAAATATGTATTTAAAAACTATATAGGTATACAAATTATATATATTTTTATGTTATATAAATTAACAAAAAAAAATGTGATTTAATAATATATCAATTATTTTATAAGTAGGAAGAACGGGGTCTGGAGGTAGGGACCCGTCCTTACTTTAATTTTGTGGCCAAGTAGAATTTGAATTTGAAGTAAATCTAAGTAGTTAAATTCTAAGTAGGTGAATAGTTAATTACATGTTATCACTTCATATTATGTTTATTATTACTAATTATGTAGTGTGTAAGACCCGTTCAGTAACGGATATTTGTAATAAAGTGAATTCATTTAAAATATATTTTTTATTTAGTATAAAAACTCTGATGCATTAACGCATAAATCCTTTGACACGGGGACTTTACATGTATTCAATTAACGGACAAAAATTACACTCAGATTCAGAATAATCATTTATGCACTGCACAAGAATATCCTGCGCGGGTATCATTCTGCAAGGGTACGAGTTCCAACGTGTTTTTAATTGTAGGCCTATAGTTGTAAGGCTTTGACAACTTGGCCTAGATAAATAACTTTTTGCGTTTGACTGTTACAGTGTTTTACAGCTTAGCACGGACTATTGATGAGCGCTGAGGGCTCTCTATACATGCTAACTCGCCGAATATATATATATATATATTCAAATTTTTGTTATGGGTTCCTAGCATCATTACCTACCATCCTTCTGACCAGCTGCTCCATTCTCTGATACATCCTGTATATATATATACAGAGTGGAGACGTCAATACAATAATAAATGAAAACACCGTCAATACTAGTGTAGGTATAGGAGTATTTTGAAACTATTAAAAAAGTCCTCGCATGCATATTTAAAAAACAATTTTTTCAAACAAACTTTTTATCATAAATATTGATACAAAATAGAACACCGTTTATAAATATTAGTTCACTAACCTGTGGTCGGCGCGCAAGCGGCGAGTGCCGTTGTGGTGTCATATGTTACAACTTCGAAACGGAATAAATAAATACATACACTTAATGTTTGGGCGCTATTCATTCTCACTTGATTATTTTATTAAAATAATCACGATAACTTTAATAATTCACTTGGTCGTTAAACTTTTAAATTTTCGATATGTGCGCCATGGACCCGAATGCACAAATTATATCGTCTTAAAATATTATTTCGAACTCTTGTTAACAGGTCGCCATTGACGGCGATGTATTTTAACTTGTCGAAAGATCGTACAATTCCTTTTTTAAGTTCTCCACATTATCAACCTCTGTCAAATTTGCGAGAAAAATAATTTAAAATTTGTTCATCTAGGGTGACTCTTACACGCGAAGGAGCACTATCCATATGAGGCAGTAAGGATTGATTATCCCGTAACCTCTGGACAGCTTGCACAATAGTCCGGCCATTGGTAGTACAAACACGTGTGTTTCCATATCTCTTTCGGTACGTACGTATGGTTAAAGCTGCATTTCCGTGATATTCTCCATAAATTAAAATCATATCTGTATACCCGAAGCTGTGTAATTATAACGAGGCATTGTAAATGAGAAAGAAATACTATTCTAACACAAAGTAAGCGTCTAATTTCGCACAATTCACTTAAAAAAATTCAGTTACCTACTCGTATAGTACATGTTCACTTTAGAAAAAAAACGTCCTATGTCGCACAAATCACACTTTTAAATGTCAAAAACAAAAGTAGTTAACTAGGTAGACAGCAGTCACAATTTGCAAATTATCAATAGCGCACGCGACGCGACGTTCACGTCCCAGGATCACGATGGCACACTGACCTACAGACCTATTATAATAGTTTTGAACATGAGACCGAGGTCTTCTTTCATTAAGCCGCATTAGGTAGTTTTAAATTTCTCATCTAAGTCTGATGACACGGTTTATATGGATCTTAAGATTCAAAGTTTGTATACAGGCTGGGCAAGTCATCAGATACACTAGATTAAAATTATTGTCGTATGGTCGTCTCCACCTTGTATATATAGTTTTTGTCAGTTGTGCAATCAATGACAGTCGCTTGTACTTTAAATGCTGCGGCAGCGTGACTAGTTCTTCCCAACGGGCTGGGCACAGACGTCAACGATTCGGTATTAGTGGCCGGCCCAAAGGCGATGAGAAGGGAATACGCGCCGCCTTTCGTCGCCACGGGTGGAACGAATGACGTGAGTCCAAGCCGTAGCTTGCCAAAAAAAAAACGCGACTAAATCTTGTCGTTTCATCTACACGCATCTTGAGCTTGTCTTATATTGCAATATTTGCTATGCCTCATTTTTAGCGTGTAGCTATCCCTTCATCTCCGTATCAGCCGTTATTATTGAGAACGTGAGCGAACGGCTGCTTTGCTTGCAAAGCCCGTGGTGTTAACTAAGCAAGTAGCCAAACTCAACAAAAGGCAACTTGGGTAACAACTAGGCTACTTACAGTCTACATATAAAGCGTCCCTGTAAGTTGTTCAAGGATTTACTACGCAAGCTGCTTATGAATGTCCATTTTTTATTAGTTCAGATTGCAGTTACTCTGAGTTAAAAAATTAGCATGCCAAAATAAAATTAGAAAAAAGGACTTTTGAAAAAACCACCAAAATTCCGGACGGATAATAACTAACCTGAAGACACTAAAGACGTGAAGGAAATTATAAATCGACACTGGAAACAATGACTCTTATAAGTAGCTTATAGCCAATACATAAAAAGAAGAAGTAGAATAAATGGAAATTAGAAAAAAAATATGCACATGCGGAACAACTCTTTATTAATATTATTTTATTAATAAGTTAACAAAAATACTTATATTAAGTCAGACTGAAAACCGATTTGTAAATAATAATACCTAGATCATGCAAATGCAAAAATAACTTTTAAATTTAATAACTTGCTGCATCAAATTGACTATAAATATTATGTGTATTGTATAATATATCACTACCATAGACAAGCGTATTTAATGATAAGAGACTTGGGTAAGTTGCCATTTCTTTAACTTTTGATTTTTTGGATCACTCTCAGCTATATGTCTTTGTCGTCTCTTACGAAACACGCGACAAAGGAGGGTTGGTACCCAACACGCTATAGGTATTTTTAATCTGTCACATGTAACAAAATGTATGTCTAAACCGACATACCTATAACCAATGTGGATAATATTTCATTTATATATGTATTTACCGAAATGGTAACAGATTAAGAATACAAAAAAAACACTCAAAGAATGGGCAGCAACACCCTCTTGGAAAGATTATAACACCAACTGCGATTGTCAAATCATTTATTCTGTATAACCTAATAAGGGCACTAACTATTGTCTACTTATTGTCAAATTTCCATTTTCTTTGAAAGTAATTTAATAGTCTGCCACTGGATCGCCACATGTCCGCAAGCTGAGAATATCCGGCAAGAAACTTAGCTCATTATATTTAAGTGATTTCTTTTAAACAAAATTGTATACATCTTTGTCTGTGTGATGCCATTTAATCCAGAATATACATTTTTTTAAGTATAATTTAAAAAAAAACCTCTGCTGGCGGATGTGGCAGCTGCTGGACCAGACCCCACAAGTAGCATCTAATTACAAATTAATTGCTAGAGCAGCCGTCACTCACTAACGTGACGTTAACGATCCTCCTTCGTGGGGAAGTTTCTGCCCAACAGGGGCGTCTGATAAGCTGATGATGATTTAGGGCATAGGCATTTAAACCAATCTTTATTTACTTCATTGATCGTTTTATACTATTTTAGCTTTTCTGACGTTTTGAGTACAGAAAAAATATCAAAAGAAATACGAAAACGGCAAAAAATATTTTAAGGTCATCTGATATTGATGCATAAATGCATAATTACATGTAGTATTTTTAATTGCGAGAATGAAATAACTAATGATTCCTCATTCTTTTTATAGGTCTTTGCATTCCATTATAAAGTTAAACTAAAGTTTTTTTTTTCGACAAGAGGCTTATGTATTAGCATGAGTTGCTTGTCAAGTCCCTCTAGCGTTAGTTCTAGACTTGAAAACGGCTTTTGATAGTCTCCATTTCGTGATTGCATCCACTACCTCTATCGATATATTTGTAAAAAACTATCATTGTTGTATTTATACAATTTAGACGTTTTAAATCATTCTCGGGTCATATAGATAGTCCAAACTGATGATCGTTGAAAATTTTTTCTCGAGTGTTTACCATGCATCAAATAACGCAGCGTAGTATCACCAGTTCGTGTCATCATCAGCTGGACTTATGACATAATAAAAGTTGCAGGGAACTGTTGGATGCAGACAGCTAGGGACCGTTCTGAATGGCATTCTCAGCCTATGTCCACAGAGGACGTTGACAGGCTATAATTGGTATCACACTTTAAAGTCCAAGAAATAAACGTTTTCAAAATTTCTAAGTTCATTTAAGATCTTTAAATAGATAGAATTAGATAGTATGTATACTATGTTTTTTTTTATATTTATTATGTTGAAAGTTTCTTTGGCCAAAGATGTGCGAATTCTCTACAAGCTTGCTCGATTTCACCATATTTATATTCGAAACCATATTCTAGGACCCTTTTCGGCATCACGTGCTGCCCTTTAGTCATAATCATTGCCCTTTCTTCGTTGAGAAATAGATTTAGCATCGTCTCAGGAACTGGAATAAATGCTGGACGATTTAAAGCTTTTGCGAAGGCCTGAAATTTTTAAATAATAATTTATATAATTTATTAATGTCAACATAGCACTACTATTATAGTATACTATTATAGTATACTATTATAGTATACTATTCCGTGTGGTGACGGAGTAAGAATACAATTCACCACTCCCTATCTTACCCGTGGGTGATCGTAAGAGACGCCTAAGGGATATAAAACGTATATAACAGCTATGCAAGACAAGGAAAGCTCGAAACAAAGCCTACCAACAGATCTGACTAACATGGTATAGTAGATCAATTTCCCTCCCATTATGGGTGAGGCTCGGGCCCAGCAGAGGGACGTGTGTAGGCTGAGTTGTATATTGATGAACGATTGATTGCACAAATGGCGCAGTGGTTAAGAAAACAACCTAACGTGCTAAGTGTCGCCGGTTCGATTCTCACGCAGGACAACACTTTGTGCGATCTACAAATTGTTATTTTAAGTTTAAGTGGAATTTTCTCAATTGTGTGTTTGTAAATCCTCCTCAGTTTTTAAAGTAGAAGGATTATTTCTTTGTTGAATTCTTGAAATAAAAAAAAAAACATAAAACTATTGCCAATAACTTTTACAATATGTACTATAAAAGAAGAGTAGGTACATATTTTATCGACCCCAAGCAATCGGGATAGGAGTAGGAGAATGATGATGAGTCGGATTATGTTTTATCTAATAACTTACTTTAGTGAACGTTTCATTGTTTATAACTTGGGGTGCCACACCATTCAATACTCCATTAACTTTATCATTTTCAATCGCAAAAAGAATAAGTCGGGTGAGATCCTCAATGTGAATCCAAGGTAAGTACTGATGCCCGTTACCAATAGGCCCACCAACGCCAAAGTAGAAAGGCAGAAACATATTCTTGATCATACCTCCACGACGGCCAAGTACCACACCGGAGCGAATTATTACCTGAAAATTACAGTTGACTTTTAACTAAAGAATTAACCGTTTGGTGGTAACAATAATATATAATCTTTGTGGTAGGGCCACGCTGTCGATAGTTTTCTGTTTACAGCCGCGGGTCTATCCGTCCGGGGTAATACCACACTCTCGCAAAATATCGACGTCTGAGCAATGGCAATATGCTGTTGCGCTTCGTTCGATGTGCGAGAGAACCGGCAGCCCAACTGGGTGGGTTTAGGGTTTGTATTGGTAAAAGGATAAATTTTGAAGAGAATTATGAATGTTGAGGAAGCGAGTGAAGTATGCGAGGATAGAGTTCTTTGGCACTCTGTTCTCTCTGCCTACCCTGCAAGGGACATGGCGTGATGGTATGTATGTAGGTGTGTATAAATTTTGTTTGTTAAAAATTTGCATTTGACAATTTTTACGAAGTCATATTACTTACAAGTCTGACAGGGGCTTCAACTTCAGCAGCCTTTTCCCATTCCACCGTTAGTCTAGAAAAAAAATCTAGTCCGGTGGTTGGACTATTTTCATCATATTTTTGTGTTTCTGATGGCTCATAAGCTCCAACACCCGTGATCAAAACAAATACTTTAGGCTTATCAGGACTTTTATTTATTGCTTTGGCTAAAGCCTTTGTTGTGTATATTCGAGAATTTTGGACATTCTGTTTAAATCTGAAACAAATATACAAATTTTTATAGATATAGTTTTTTGATTCTTTTTAGACATATATTTTAGACTTAGATTATTAATGGGTCTCTGCACGCTCTGACAGGAAAGGGTAGGCGTAATTATAACATACAGCAATTAAAACTACGTCGAAATCGGCTTACCCAAGCCAGTCCCGTTGCAAGCAACGAATGAGATAGGCACTTTAGTGTTGTATTAAATTTTGCCATAACATACATACACATCATCACGCCATATCCCTTGCAGGGTAGGCAGAGAGAACAGAATGCCAGAGAACTCTATCCTTGCATACTTCACTCGCTTCCTCAACATTCATAATTCTCTTCATACACGCTCGCCGGTTTCGGAGACTCTTGACTCCACCTTCCTTCAGTACGTGACCAATCTGGTCTAGGTAGGTGAGTCTCGGTCTCCCCCGGTACGTACATCCTTCCACTTTCACATTGTATATCTTCTTAACCAGACGTTTGTTCTGCATTCTTTTCACATGTCTGAACCATCGGAGCATTCCCTTTCGCATCTTTACACCAATACTCTCTTTCATATCTACTCGCTCTCTTATGTCGTCGTTAGGAATGCGATCGGTCAGCCTAACTCCACAGATTTTTTGTAGAGATCGCATTTCGACCGCATTAATTTTACTTTCATGCTCTTTTCTGCATACCCAACTCTCGCTTCCATATAGTAATAACTTTTGCCATAATCTGTAGCAAAATGGCAGTTTGCAGTAGTAAAACTATGTAAAATAATACTACAAGAACTAAAAAGGTTCTGGGATCACATACCATGAGTAAAGATTGTATAAAACATAAAATAACATTATTTCCAAATAAGTGACCAAATATTAACAACTTTTAATGTTGCCACATATACAAAAAAGAGTTCCCTATGACTATATATGGTATGTGACCTAACTATTATATTTTATAATCTTCATCTCGGCTCATATATTCTTGGGCTGGTGCCTCATCCACAATGGGAAGAAAATTAATTTATGTAGGCAGTTCAAGATCAACAATGAAAAGTATGAAGGTTGTGAGGTGATCATTTTATATGTTTATTTTACATTTTATTATAAAGTCAAGCCACTAATTATGTAATGAAATAGCTTCTCTAATAATTGATAAAAGTCATTTAGACAAGAATTGAATAACAGCTTCAAACAAAGACAAAAATTAGTCGTCGTAATATATTGTATAATTGAAAAAATAATAATAATTACATACATAGATACATATCATCACGCCATATCCCTTGCAGGGTAGGCAGAGAGAACAGAGTGCCAGAGAACTCTATCCTTGCATACTTCACTCGCTTCTTCAACATTCATAATTCTCTTCATACACGCTTGCCGGTTTCGGAGACTCTTGACTCCACCTTCTTTCAGCACGTGACCAATCTGGTCTAGGTAGGTGAGTCTCAGTCTCCCCCGGTACCTACATCCTTCCACTTTCGCATTGTATATCTTCTTAACCAGACGTTCGTTCGGCATTCTTTCCACATGTCCGAACCATCGGAGCATTCCCTTTCGCATCTTTACACCAATACTCTCTTTCATACCTACTCGCTCTCTTACGTCATCGTTGCGAATGCGGTCGGTCAGCCTAACTCCACAGATTTTCCGTAGAGATCGCATTTCGACCGCATTAATTTTGCTTTCATGCTCTTTTCTGCATACCCAACTCTCGCTTCCATATAGTAATGTTGGGACAAGCACAGCGTTATGTATTGCTACACGTGCCTTCTGGCTGAGCTACTACTGAGGCTACCGAGAAGTTGTCCCAACGCTCCGTTCACTCTATTTCCCGCATTCACTCTTCGCTCTATATCAGTGGTGTACCTTCCATCTCGGCTAAAACCACATCCAAGATATACAAATTGATCCACTTGCTCTAGTACATCATTACTTATTTTTACTCTTACATCTGTTCTGGCTTCATTTCTTTCAAATACCATTGTTTTGGTTTTGCTCACATTCACGCGTAGACCTCTTTTCTTACAATCTTCTGTCATTGTGTCGACTAGGGTCTGCAGGTCAGTCGCTGACTGTGCCAGCAGGACTGCATCATCTGCATAGAGCAGAGCAGTGACCACTGAGTCGCCCATCTGGACTCCCACATTCATATCGTTCAACCTTTGGAGACATTTATCCAGATATATGATAAACAGCCTGGCTGACAGAAAGCACCCCTGCTTAACGCCGATATTGACGTCAAACCAAGGCGACATGCCATCATCCAGCCGCACACAGGCTCTACAGCCCATGTAACTGGACTGCACAGCCTGTAGCAGTTTACCGCTAATACCATACTCCGGTAAAATGTCCCAAAGTTCCTTTCGTACAACCGTGTCAAATGCTCTCTCCAGATCCACAAAACTGCAGAAAACCCTCTGACCTAGAGCCAGATGCTTCTCCACAATGTTGCGCAGAGAGAACACTTGATCCATGCATCCCCTTCCACTCCTGAAACCTCCTTGTGTCTCACACATCAAACCATCGGACACCATCCTCATTCTCCTTTCAATAATTTTACCGTACACTTTTGCTGCCAAACTGGTCAAGCTTATGGCTCTGTAATTTGCGCAGTCATAACGTGAACCCTTGTTTTTAAACAAAGGCACGATGACTGCGCTATTCCAGTCCCTGGGAACCATTCCCGAGTTCCAACATAAATTGAGGAGCAACAGGAACGCCTCCCAGACATAGGAGCCACCAAGCTTGATCATCTCGGCAGACACCATATCAATGCCCGCTGCCTTACCATTTTTCAAACTTCTTATCGCCCATTCAACTTCATCCATACTGATGCCATCGGGGGACGCCGGTGCCGAATGTTGATCTACTAAACCACATGCGACACCAGCGCCAACTCGAGCATCGGCATACATATCGCCAAAATATTCACTCTATCGGCTTAACACATCTTGTGTTTGTGTAAGAATGTCTCCACCTTTAGACCTTATTTTATTCATTCTGAAGGCTGACCAACCACAGCGAGACTTCTTCACCTCCCTCCAAAAGAGTTTGGTGTTACCCTCGAAGTGTTTAGTCAGCCTATCTTCTGCACTCATATTTGCTCTATCACGTTTCTCTTTCACTAAGGCCTTGGTGTCATTCTTACATTGCCGATATATTTCTTTCTTCTGTTCAGTCATACTGTCATTCAGATTCAAAGAAGAGACATAGTCCAGCCACGCTTTCTTCTTTTGCTCTACGGAAGCTGCCACTTCCGCATCTTATCATGCATCACCATTTGCTTTTCTATGCTTCTTTGAACTTCCACATACTTCTTTCGCTGTATCTAACATACTCTCTTTCAATATTCTCCAGCATTCTTCAATGTCCGATTGCGGCTGGCTTGCCATCGTCAGCCGTTCTCGGACACCCTCTGCATACTTTTCTCTTACACACTCTTCTTGCAACCTTTCAACCTTTATTCTTTCAAGCCCTCCGAAGTGGACACGCTCTCGCTAGTGCCTCCACTTTCTGAACAGACCACTAAATCTCGCAATAACGAGATAGTGGTCCGTATCAACTGTGGGGCCCCTGTAGGCTCTTGCGTCCAATATTTTGCTTCGGAGGCGACTGTCTACCAAAATTAAATCTATTATACTTTTTTGTTCATTCCTTCTCCATGTATACATATGGATGTCCTTATGTTGGAAAAATGTGTTTGACACAATAAGGTTTCTCTCCATGCATACATCTGCTATGAGCCTACCTGCGTCGTTCACTCTCTTATCACCAAATGGACTAAGTACGTCCTCATAGTCGGGACGCTTGGTCCCCACCCATCCGTTCAAATCTCCGCATACAATCACGCGTTCACTGGTTTCTGCCATATCCAGAACTTCCCTAACATTATCCCAAAACTTCTCTAGGTCTGATGCCACCGAGGATCCCACGGGAGCATATGCTACAACCATGAATACCTTGGTGACACCTAGTTTTATACGGACCCAGAGAAGTCTGGGATCATACATTCCGTAATCCTTCACACCTGAGGCCAAGCGAGAGGACAACAGCACTCCTACCCCCATGCTGGCTCGATCGCTCTGTGGTACACCAGACCACAGAGCCATCCCGCCACCAGGAAGATCGCAGGTATCGCTGCCCCTTCGCTTGGTCTCTGTTACACAGAGCACGTCTAGCTGTTTGTCCGCCATGACGGTTATCAGCTCGTGCAACTTACCTTCCACACATCCTCTTACATTCCACGTGCCCACCCGGCACTCTGCTCTCCTCGACTCGCCTGACTGGGCAAGGCGTGATGGGTGGCGGCCCCCATCGCCGCATCTGCCGATGTTCATACCGACGGGGGCGGGTCGGTACGCGTCGCCTCCGGGGGACGCCCTAACCCGCACTGCGGTATGCATTCGAGCCAGATTAGCAGTCTAACTAGACTGGCAGGGGACGCGACGAGCACGCTCTGGACTATGCCCCCCAAAGAGTTTTAATAACAGTGGGATTCGAACCCACGCCTTTTCGGATTAGTGCCTAAAACCAGCGCCTTAGACCACTCGGCCACGCTTCCTGCTTAATAATAATTGAATGATGAAATTTCTTATATTAATACATAGATCAATTAAAGAAAAGATGTAATAGAAAATATGATACTAACCCAGGTGTCCAGGCCTTCGTGAAATCCAGGAATTGTTGTCCAGCAAGATTAACAACTGCGCATGTTTCTTTAGGTAATCCTTGCAACTCAAGTTTTGACCAAGAAATATTCTTGGTACCTGGCATACGAGCTACATTGACAACATTGTATCCTTTCTGATTAAGAAGCTCACTTAAATGACTTCCAATAAAACCTGTACCACCACCTTAATAAAAATGTATAAAATTAAAAAGTTATTGAATAAAAATAAATCTTTGTGTTCATTTTACACAAATTGTGTTCTACATAATATTGATGCAATTTAGTGAAATGTTGGCAATTTGCACATATTATACATGAGTTTATATATGCTTTTGGTAAAAAAAAACAATAGTCACTATAGATCATAAATTATATTAGAAATATTTTTCACAAAACTTTGATAACTGTAAGTTACAAAGTGTCATAGTGATCCTAGTGCATGGTATCCACATTACACCAAGATATGACCATAAAATCAAATTGTAATTTGGTGGAATGGTCATATTTGTCAAGCCACCGCGGCTACAAATGCTGCCAAACCTTACTTACTCATGGATGTCCTAGGAAGGTTATCATTAGGCAGGTGGCTGGTCATAAAACCAATAACTTTTGAAATATGCAGAGATAAATATTGGATCAACCCCAAGTAATTAGGATAAGAGCAGGATGATAATGATGGTCATATTTTGATGGGATGTCTGAAGTCTTTTACATAAGAAAGACTTATAAACTCGTGTTTCCGTTTGAATTCCGTTGTATTAAAAAAAAGGGGTAGTTTTCCAATTACAGAGCATTATGCGACTCAGTGGCGCACAATGCCGAATTATGCTGATGATTAATTGGAACGAGAATTAGTTTTTAAATGCACCAGCAGAGTGCGCTAAGTTCAGCGTTGAAAAAAAAATAATCTCAGAGTTAGCAATAACCTAATTAATATGTAAATAAAGTGGTATACATAATAATTGGTTGAAAACTATTTACGATTATTTTAAGTAATTTAGATTTTGATTATTTAATAAACATTTTTTTGTTTTGAGTATATATTGTTTATAGTATTTCAAAAAAACTACAACGAAACGAAAGCTTTGAAAATTTTTTCACCAATAAATAATATTACTAACGATAATATAAATAAAGCATTTCGATCAATGTCAACTTAAAGAAGAAACACTTGTTAATTTTCAGTCACTAAGTTGGTATCGATTGCACTCATCAGACGAAAGCACTACTTTTAAGAGTGCTCGATTGTGCGAAGCGTTGCTGTAGTTGGAACATTCAACGTTAAGCATTATGCCGCATAATGCGCTCTAGTGCTGTAATTGGAAAACTACCAGGATGAAGTGAAATATTAAGAAGATCAATGGTTTATTAAATAATGTCGAGGTAAATAATGATTTAATTTATTTCAATTCAATTTCTATTTTGTGGTATCTTCTGATTCTTGCTCATAATTTCGCCGATGATTAATATAAGTGATAGTACGATGTTTCTGTGATCTGTATCGATTAGAAATAACTATATAAAATTTACATCGACAAAAACAGATGTTTATTATTACATAAATGAAATATAAACATACCGATTGCTATAGTCCGTGCTGCCATTCTATTGATTTCTAAATTACATAATCAAACATGATAAAATGTTTGCAAGATATCTGTAAATTAATTTGAAAACTACAGTAATATTAGTATTAGCTCTATTATCTACAAATTGCAAAGTTGTAAAAATCTATAATTTCAATTCCTGCCACTATTAATCCAAAATAAATTGGCTTGTAATAAAATGAAGCATATACAAATACAATATGAGTGACCTGACAAGTTGACAACACAACATAAATGTCTTGCCTGTCATTGAGCTTGACATAAATAGAACAGCTGATTTAACTTTTTTTAATTTACGGGTTGAGAGCCCTCAGCGCTTATCCACAGTCCGGGTAAAGTTGTCATAGCCATCTGAGGCTAACAACTAAGACACACAAAAAAAAAAAAAAAAAACTTTTTTAACTTTTTGTTACATGGTAACTTAGAGTCGGATCTCCATAGCGAAGCTTTCTTTTTTTAATAGCGTTCACAGGATTCGGCCAAAAACTCAATTTAGATTAACATTTTGAAAAATTAGGAACACAATTCTAGGAACTTAAACTTAAAATCCAGTATATTTATTAAGCAAACTGTATAGGAATGCTAAATCTCAGTAATTTGGATAATAGGATCGTGTTATTATGTAATATAATTTTGTCCGGCAGATGTCTTCTATAAAGACGACAAAATAATATGAACCGAAAATTAATTGTCATGCAACAGATCACTCACGTCTAAGTGATATAACGAACGGAATGGATGTACAATAGGTGTGGGTTCGAGTCCCCTCCCACAAGTTTTTATAAGATGATAATACTTTAACTATCAATCAAAAAAATGTTACAAAAAAAAGAAGAAAAAAATAAATGACTTGGCTGTATAATGGGCTTTATTCCCTTTGCCGGTCCGAACGGACGAACAGAACCAACTTAGTCTGTGAACAGAAACAAAACAAAATATTTATTCTGTGGCCGCAAAATAAATGAAAAAAAAAAGTTATTTATTTATTTTTATTGGAGGTTTTGGCTTAATTTTTATCGCAATAGCACAGTTTATTATTATTAAATTGGAATGATCAACTAAATTACACAATACTGAAATATACAGCACAGCATATTTCAAATTATCGATGCTACTTGTTTCATCGTTCAAATATATTTTATTGTATGTACTATGATCCCGCTTTATGTTGAAAACAATGGTATCGCTTACGTATGGAATTCAGAAGGTAATTTCAGCAATTACATCCTCTTGCTTTAAATTTATGTGCAAACTGTATATTGTATATTTTCACTAAGTGAAAATTGCCATGGAATATATACATTTGTTATACAGCATTCTGCATCAACTTTATGAATGTACAATTATTTTCTGAAATTGTATTGTTTATATAATCACGAGTCACGAGAGATGAGTTAGCGTCGAATCATATGGACATATGGTAATCTGTAATCCCTATCTATTTAGAGTGTTTAGATTTTTGTAACGCTTGCAGAAACAGAGTAGAAATTAATCAATTAAAAATATAGAATATTATATAGTTTAATAAGTTTTTGTACAAAGGTAATAAATTTGACCAAGACTAGACACACACTGAACGCAAATCTATATTAAAAAAAATACTGTTTTCATTATTTTCCTTTCTTTTTATGCCAGCTTTACTTATAGGCATTACATCAACCTATAAAGAGTTTGTACCTCAACACTAATTGTCTGTTAAACAGGTGCAAATCTGTGTAGGTATGAAATTTATGATATTGCATAAAAATTGCATTGTTAAATTTTAGATTGGTACACATTACGAGCACATTTTAGAATATGTGGTGCATTGATTGGTTCAGTGCCCTCATTTCCACGGCAGAATGACTTTTTAGGTATGTTATTTATCTTAAATTTAATTAATCATGCATTATTTATAACAATGATAGTCAACCATAAAAATTCATATTTTAAGTAGGAATTTTTAATACCATTATTATTAATATAAATAATATATATATGAATTGCATTGAATTATAGAACTCACCACAGTTTAGAAACCAAGTAAACACACATTGGAATCAATTGTAATAAAATTTGACTAATTACAGGTTTACCTATGGCTTTGACATCCGAAGAAGCTGCATTACTTGTTGAGAAGGGAGTCTGTAGTCTTTTCGAACTACCAAACATTATATCGAAACCTAGTGAAGAAGAACAGCAAGCCATAAAGGAACTTGAAAGCAAGTATGTGTATATATTGAAAGCAAGTATATTTATATGTTAATGAATGACTGCACAGATGGTGTAGTGGTTAAGATACCGACCTTCCGTGCCAGTGCCGTGGGTTCGATTCCCACGCAGGACATTGCTTTGTGAGATCCACAAAGTGATGTTCTGAGTCTGGGTGTAATTTTTCTGCGTTAATTGCATGTTTGTAAAGTCCACCGCAATACAAGGTTTATTTCCTTAGTGCAGGGTGAGCTTTAAAAAAAAAAAAAAATACACCAGTGTATAAATTAATGAAATATGTTCCTGTTTAATTATTACATAATTTATTTTTCAGGTCATTGTCTGAGCAAAATGAGGCTATGAGAAAGCGTAAAATAGAACAAATGTCTCAGAAAATTGATATTATAATTGCAGGAAAAAGGCAAAAACTTTTATCTAAAGGAATAACAGGTCTGTAATACTGTTAAATGTTTTCCATTCTAATTAACTCTAAATCTGTTAATAGGTCTAATCAGAAAATGCCACTGCAAGAGAACTTGAAATAAAATCATATGCTAACCTGTTTGGCCACTATGGTACTACATACTAATTTACACATACTTTTTAATCTAATTTAATTTCACATACTAATTAACTGCTCTTATTTGGATTACAGCTGTGGCCAAGAAAGAGACATGTATGGATTGTGAGATAAAGTTTTGTGTAGGTAGATTATATGGCAGTTTTATGATTGCTCTAAGTAAAATTTTAATGTAGGCTTCAACCTATTTATTAGGCAAATTTCATATAGTGATAACAAGCACTATATTAGGCATTCTTCGTAATGCATAATGCTAGTCTCCAGCAATAACAATTTAGCCATACAAATAAATATAATGTATATTGTAAACATTAAATTTACTAAATTTCAATAAAACCTTAACATTCAGGCATGACACTCATATCATCATCATTTCAGCTCATGTATGTTCCACTACTGGGCTTGAGCCTCCTCCATAATGGGACCTACTATACCACACTGGGGAGGCATGTTGGTATATGGATTTGTTCCGAGTTTTGCTTCTCTTACATAGATGTTATGCATTTTATATCCTTTAGTCATTGCTTATGATCATATATATCATGATTCGGACGTATGATGTAGGTACCGGGGGAGACCGACACTAACCTACCTAGACCAGATCGGTCATGTACTGAAGGAAGGTGGAGTCAAGAGTCTCCGAAACCGGCGAGCGTGTATGAAGAGAATTATGAATGTTGAGGAAGCGAGTGAAGTATGCAAGGATAGAGTTCTCTGGCACTCTGTACCCTCTGCTTACCCTGCAAGGGATATGGATATGGTGTGATGATATGTATCATCCAATGGTAAGGTAGAGGGTGGTGAATTGTATTCTTATTCTGTCAACACATAGAATTACACATTAAATTATAAATATCATATACACACAACACATCTTTGCAGCCTGGGAGGAATCGCATGAGGCCTTGGGTATATTTTGCGATTTGTCTAAGGCATTTGATTGTGTGCACCACAAAACCCTCATCAGAAAATTATACCACTATGGGATCAGGGATAGCGCCCTTGAGCTTTTAACTTCTTACTTTAAGCAACAGAATTCAGCGGGTCGATGTTAATGGTGCACAATCATCTGGTTCTGTTATTAAAATGGGTGTTCCACAAGGGTCCATTCTGGGGCCATTTCTGTTCCTTGTATACATTAATGACTTACCCTACTATATAGGAGACAATCAAAACATTGTGTTGTTCGCAGATGATACATCTTTGTTATTTAAAATTAAAAGACAAAAGCTTAATTATGACGATGTGAACAACGCTCTGTCTAATGTTGTTCATTGGTTCAACACAAATAACTTAGTTCTTAATGAGAATAAAACAAAGTGTATTAAATTTACCACACCTAATGTGAGACAAGTGGGAACCAATGTTCAAATGAATGGTGTGGCTCTGGACCTTGTCGAATCAACCGTTTTTTTAGGTATTACTATAGATGCTAGACTGCAATGGAGCCTTCATATTGAAGAATTGTCGGCTTAGCTCAGCGGCTTATGCGGTCAAAAAAATTCGAGTATTGACCGATATTGAAACGGCTAGAATAGTTTATTTCGCTTATTTTCATAGTTTTATGTCATATGGCATATTACTGTGGGGATGCTCCGCGGATCTGAATAGTGTCTTTGTTCTCCAAAAAAGGGCTGTCCGCGCAATTTATAAACTAGGCCCAAGAGTTTCACTTCGAGAAAAATTTAAAGAAGTAAATATTCTGACTGTTGTATCGCAATATATTTACGAAAACGTGTTGTATGTAAAAAGAAATATCAATAATTTTGAAAGGTATTGTGACATTCATTGTGTTAATACTCGGAATAAGGACAAATTAGTTGTACACACGACACGTCTCGAAAAAATTAATAGGTCATTTATGGGGCAATGTATACGCTTCTATAATAAACTGCCAAAAGATATCAGAGACATGCCTGTGAATAAATTTAAAAGGGCTGTCAAGAACAGACTCTGTAAGAAAGGTTATTATAAAATCTCGGATTATCTAAGCGATAGTACAGACTGGCTATGAGCAGCTCTTCATTCAGAAATTACCTTGTCTTTGTAAACTGTTTGTTTTATGTTTTTTTTATAATGATCTTACATACCTGTGAAGCGTAGCGTGTCTTGCCTAACGAATTTTGACTTTGGTTAGCGTTAGTAATACATGGTATTGGTCATGCTCACTGAAAGGTCTACTTGCGGTAGCTGCGTCGAGCGGGTCCCTCCCTTCCCTTCAAGGTGGTTGAGGGGAGTGATGGCTGCTCTAGTAGTTAACTCGTGATCGGGTGCCGCTTGTGGGATCTGGTCCAGCCATTGGCTATTTTACATTGTATTTAAACTATTAGGTTCGAAGGGCATCACACTGGAGTTATTTCTTTCATGTACCATTCTTTTTATATATAAAAAAAATGAAAAGAAATAATAAAAGACAAACCCGCTGAGTTTCTTGCCGGATCTTCTCAGTAGTGGTCTAGTTCCGATCCGGTGGTAGTTTATTAGATTAAAATTAAAATGTTAATAGTAAATGACAATATGTAAGTGCCCTCACAGGGTTTATACATAATAAATGAATTTGAATTTGACACTGATTTAGTATAGAAAAGGTAATTAATGTACTATTATATGATTTACAGATGTTCAACTAGACAAGCAAACATTATTACAAGAGGAAATAAATAAATTTCCAACATTAGCTCCAGCCTATGCCTTAACACATTTACCTACAGAACATTACATCAATACTGGTATGTTAAAAATCACCTCATTACATGGTTCCTATTGTAAAGACTACTGTAAAGACAGTGTGAGTTGTAAAACTAGCTGTGGGATCACCAGGAAAATGGACAGCAGCAATCTAATTATAATTTAGATCTATATATGGCACAGTCTCAATATTTTAAAAGTAATTGATTTATTAGATATACTATACAGATTACTGTGGTTACCATGTGGACATATTTGCTTTTTTCTAATAATATTTATGCTCTTTCTGTTTAAATAAAAAAAAAAGTACAAAGCAGTCATGAGGACTGCCGACAAGTGAAAACTTAAACCTATGAAAACAAGAATACCACACGCATGTGCTTGGGATCTACCGACTCACTCTCTTTCTCTCTCCTACTTTCTACCTTTGTGTATCTTTCTCTTTTCTACTTTCTACCTTTGTGTATCTTTCTTTCTCTCTCTCCCTCTTGCGTTGGAATATTGGATGCTACTCGTTGCTAATGCTCGCGGTGGCCTGTAACAGGTATACTACGCGCATGCGTTCAAGTGCCACGCATTCACTCTCGCTCTTAGCGTTAAACGTTTAACGCAACCTTGTTGGAAGTCGCATTAGAAGTTTCACTTAAAAAATAGCAATTTTTTGAAACTGAGAACAATTTTAGTTTAGTGGGACACAAATCTACCTCTATTAGAAATTAGTTCTGTTTTATCAATTAAGCCACAGTGGGACTCATATGTAGTAAAGGTACCTATATGTATAAGTGAATGTGTGGGCGTTTAACAATAGATGTGTGAATATGTGTGTGGTTCAGTCAGAACCTGTGATTATCTATTACAACTTTATGGTAACATAGACTACACTGTACTGATATCAGAAATAGCTATTTGTTTGTAAGCAATTTGTTGAATAAAAATCTTTACAGTATGCATCCCACATTATCATGATGATTATTATTAGGATTAAATGGGTTGATTATTATTATTAAATGGGTTGATTATTATTATAATTAAACAAATTAGAAAAATGTTTTATTTTCAGTTTTCCTCTCTTGCAGTGATATTTAGTTGCCTATGTCCCTTAGTTGCCCCTTACAAACATACTTGGGTAAGGGTACAGCAGACAAATATTGCATTTTTAGTTATCATCCCCATATATAAAATCCACCTATTAGATATAAAAGTTTATTAATGTTTATTATTGATTGAAATGTGTGTTCTTTTTTTTTAAACTGCATTCAAAGAGTGAGTCCTTTTCAACTATTTCTGAACTTCTTAATTATTGCAGAGAAAAAGGAAGTAGACATAGATGTTTTGAGGCCTAGCATAGTAGAAGGAGAAGGTGCTATCAAATATAAAATTTTTAAGCATTTATGGGAGAGACAGTATCACATTACAAGTGGGTCGAAATTTGGTTGTGATTATCTTGTGTATCCAGGTAAGTACTTCTGCACATTTTCATTCCAATATAAAATGAAGTTAGCAAAAGATTTGACATGCATTTATGATATATATATATATATATATATATATATATATATATATATATTTTAAAGTATTATTAAGACAAACTGGCGATTTCAACACATTTAACAAATGTCTATAAATTGCTCCTTTAATATAGGTTTTATATTGGCAGTAGTTCTGATATTACTTTTTATTAGATACCGAATATATCTAAAAATCTACTAGTTACCATGCATGCTCAATAAAATTGATAGCTAGGCTGTATATACAAAGACGAGAGTTGGCGGGAGATGCTGAACGGCCTCGATTGTAATCCCTGGGGTCGCCCGTATCGTGTGGTGCTGGGAAGCTCCGTGCGCAGGGCCCCCCCCTCACCGAGACCCTTCAGCCCAAACTCCTCCACAGTGTGGTCGAGGTGCTATTTCCGCCACAGCCGGAACACACGCCCCTGGTCAAGGCTCCAATTCGGTTTTCGAATGGGGCGTTCGATCATCGCGGCTCTGCTGCGCCTGAGGCAGACGGTCACGGAGGCCGTCACCGGCGGAGGGGTGCTATTCAAGGACATCGCCAACGCATTTAATAGTCTGCTATTTAGGTGCGTTAGGGAGGTGCTCCGATATCACGAAGTGCCCTTGTACATGAGGCGGCTAGTGGCAGACTATTTGCACGGGCGCAGTGTCCTCTGCGTAAATCGCGTGGGGGACATTGTGCGAACGCTCATGTCGTGCGGTGTCCCACAGAGGTCGGTCTTGGGGCCGACTCTGTGGGATATTGGTTACGACTGGGCGTTGAGAGGGAGTCTCCCCCCGGGCTGGGCTTAATATGCTATGCTGACGATACGCTCGTCACAGCTTGGGGCAGGACACTAGAAGAGGCGACAAGCTTGGCCACTCTCGGCACTGAGGAGATGGTCAGGCGAATCGAGGCGCTGGGGCTTAAAGTGGCCTTTAATAAAACGGAGGCCCTGTTATTTCATGCTCGTCGAGCTTTACCAGCGGGTGTCTAGCATACGCGAGGAGGGCGGCATTGTGTCGCCCAGCGAGTTGGCCGCCTGGCGCGAAGACACTCGCTCGACACCGTTGGGTAGCACGACTGGAGAGGCCTCGATTCGGTGTACGTACCGTGGAGGCCCTCCCGTCGGTGCTGATCGAGTGGTTGGAACGGCGGCACGGAGCCCTCTCGTTCCGACTGGTGCAGGTTTTGTCGGGGCATGGATGCTTCGGCAAATATCTGTACACGGTCGCAAGGTGCGAGCTGGCTCCGTGCTGCCACCAGTGCGGTTGCAGCGAAGACACGGCGCAGCATACGCTCGAGGTCTGCGTGACCTGGGCACAGCAGCGTCGTGAACTCGTTGCAATCATCGGTCCCGACCTGACGCTGCCGGCCGTCGTGAATGCGATGGTGACAGCGTCAGGAACTGGGACGCCGTCGCCGCCTTCTGCGAGACAGTCATCTCGCAGAAGGAAGCGGCGGGGCGTGCCCGTGAGGAACTCCTCTACGGCGACACGCACCGCCGCCAGTGCCTTGGGCGGCGCAGGCGCGAGTACCTCCGCCTGATGCTGCCCTAGCCGAGGCAGCGGGTGACCGGACCGGGGATTAGTCTGGTCGCCCCGAAGCGAGGTCACTGCGTGAGGACGACGCCTCGACGGCGAAAGCTGCCGGGGCGTCGACTCGAGAGGATACCCGCGAAGGTATGCCGCCGGGCGAGCCACTGAAGACAAAGACCGGGTTCCGGTGGCCCGCTCGCACGGTGTGGAGAGGTACATGTGGGGCGGGTCAATGGGGTCGTGCGCTGCTTCTTCTGTCGCCCCGGACAGATTTAGCGGGGCGTGACCACTCCATAGCTCGCCGCGAAACAAAAAGAAAAAAAAAGTATATGCTATATTATACCTGTGATAGGAGCTCTTTCCTGGCTTTTGAACAAATCATTGGCACCACGACCAAATGACCTACCTGGCAGGTTATCCTTTCTAATAGCTATATACTGAGTGTTGCAACTATGTGTCAAAACATGTACATTAGGCATTAAATTATTAAAAGTTGCTTAATATCCACATAATTTTATTGCAGGTGATCCAGTCAGATTTCATGCGACATATATGATAAGATGTATATATGATCAAGCTGCTACATTCAGACCTACGGAATTTGTGACTTTTGGTAGATTATCTGTTGCGGTGAATAAGTTAGCTCTTTTTGCATTTATAAATTCTTCTGGTCAAGTGGATTTTCAGACATTACAGTGGCATGATAATGTGATAACTTGTGGATGATATACAAATATACTAAAGTTTTAAGTTATTTTCTTTATTACTTGTTAATAATATCCTTGTAAAAACGTCTTGTGGGTGTACCAACAACTTATCAGAGGCTATGGAACATGGTTGACTGCACTGATGGTGTATTGATCTAAGTAAAGACTATTTATGGCAAGTGTCAGGTTCGATCCTACACAGGACATATCCGTATGCGATCGGTGAATGATTGTTCAAGTTTGTAATTTTAGTCCACTGATTGTATGTTTCTTGTGTCATGTAGCAGTTAAAATTACTACCAACCCTCGCTTTGAATGTGGATTTCGCGTCCTAAAAGACGGCTAGGAGCTTTATATTGACCTGGGCCAGCTCCACTCGATGCCGTTTGGTCAACAATTACATTCTAAAGAAGGGTTGACGTCAGGCAGACGGCCGGTCATAAAACTATTGCCAATAACTTGCAATATGTACGAGTACATATTGCGTCGACCTGAACTAATTGTGATAAGAGCAAGAAAATGATGATGATGGATTGTATGCTTGTAAATTCACCTGCGACACAAGTGTTACTTCTTGATGCAGAAGTTGTTTTTTTAGAAAATGGTAAAAATTATACTGACTATTATTGAGTTATAGTGGATTTTATGGTGGATTAATCTTGTTCAGTTTATTATGGCGAAAAACGAATCAAATGAAAAGAAATCTCTCGACTTTACAGCTTAGGTGGATGCGTTAAAGCGTCGTGTATGGATTTGTATTATTAACATGGTTATCATATACTTGTATGAGTTTTAATTATTTTTTGATGATTTTTATGGTATTTTATTTATTGTGATACGAAGAAAGTGTTGGGATGCAAGGAATATGACGCAACAGTGTTTTACAAATGTGTAATGTATAAAAATATAATCGGGGAGATAGGCCTCGTTAGCATTGGTCTGCAACCTATCTAGGAGAAGGAAAACTCCAAAATATAACCCGAGGAGATGGGCCTCGTTAGCATTGGGCTGCAACCTATCTAGGAGAAAGAAAACTCCGAAATATAACCCGAGGAGATAGGCCTCGTTAGCATTGGGCTGCAACCTATCTAGGAGAACGAAAATTCCAAAATATAACCTGGGGAGATGAGCCTCATAAGCATTGCGCTGCAACTCATCTAGGAGAAGGAAAACTCCGAAATATAACCCCTGATCCAAGGTGTAAATCGACCCGTGCTGAGGGATTCGCGGCCAGAGGGTAAGCTGGTCAAAAACGGAGGGTGCATGTGTTGGTGGTCACAGGGCACAGCGGTGATTCCACCTTGCCTCCACACAAGGGCTCTGTGGGGGTGGATCGTTTAATACCCTACTACTCGTGGGAACGCTATGGATTGTATGAAAAATTTTAAAAGTCCAAATGACGGCGATGCGGTTCGCAACCCTTCACGTCTCGATCCCAATGAGGGCGAAAAGTAGACCGCCTACGGAGTGCCGTTTTGCCACGTTGAATGTAGGAGGAGGAATGAAAGAGAAATTAAACGAGGTATGTCAAATGATGGATGATAAAAAGATTGATATTCTTTGTGTGAATGAAACGAAGCGAAAGGGATGTGAGATAACTAGTCATGGACCTTATACGGCATACTGGTCCGGGGTACCAATGACTACTAGAGCCTGCCAGGGAGTTGGTCTCCTTCTTTCTGCTCGAATGGCTCAATGTGTGAAAGAGTATGATTGTGTGAATGCTAGATTAGTATGGTTAAGAATGAAAGTGGGTCTGACCCGTATTTTTGTTGTAGGAGTATATGCTCCTGTAAACACGGGTTTGACTAAAAATAAATATGAGCAGGATGGAAGAGAAAAGTTTTGGGAGGAACTAAGAGATGTTTTAAGATTATGTCAGTTAAATGAAAGGTTGATTTTGCTAGGTGATTTTAATAGATGGGTGGGAGTAGGCCGAAAAGGATTCGAAAACGTTTTAGGAAGGTTTGGTGATGAAAGTGTGAATGAAAATGGTCAAAGTCTGCTAGAGGTGTGCTTGGAATGGAACCTTTGTGTTACAAACACTATGTTTGAACACAAAAAGATCCATATGTATACACGCGAAGCAAAGAATGTAAGAAAGAGTATGATTGATTTTATAATAGTAGACAAAGGACTCAGAAACAAAGTTCTAGACACCAGGGTGTATCGCGGTGTTGGTATCCATACAGACCACTTTCTAGTAATGACTAGAATAAGTGGTCTCATATTGAGAATTTGCAAGATGAGATTGTTAGAGAGAAGTATAAAATATGGTATAGTGATATGGAAGAATTATGGAAGACTTTTAAAGAAAATGTGGTAAATGTTGCTACAGAAACATGTGGCGTGACCAGAAGAAGAAAAGTAAATAAGATGAAGAATATATGGTGGGATAAAGATGTGCAGAGTGCAGTTTGTGAGAAGATGAAAGCCTGGATAGATTGGCTTGCTATCAGGGCCACTGAGAGAATAGAGAAAGCAACGATTCATGATATAGACATAGCCAAAGAAGAGTACAAGAGAAGAAAAAGAGAAGTGAAAGAAATTGTCAGAAAAAAGAAAGAGGATCAGAAAGACGAGTACGATAGAAGATTATCGCAGGATTACCAATCTAATTTAAAGATTTTCTGGAAATCCATAAGATCAGCTCGAGGTAAAGTTCAAAGTACAGAGCTTGCCTCGCTCAGGGATAAGTATGGAAGGATAGTGAATAGAGAAGAATGTGTACTAGAGAGATGGAAGGAGTATTTTGAAAGCTTATTTGAAAGAGAAGAGCCACAAGATCTATCATTTGAGAATGAAAGAGATCTTGAGGATGGAGAATGTGTTACTATGGTGGAAATTATGAACGCACTGAAAGGTATGAAAGCGGGTAAATCTGCAGGATACGACAGGATTACAGTTGAGATGCTGACAGCTGGACAGGATATCATAGCTAACATGCTATACCAGCTCTTCAATCTCTGCTGGACTAATGGCCAAGTACCTGACGACTGGTGTAAGGCTGTAATTGTACCTTTGTACAAAGGGAAAGGTTCGCAGCAAGATTGTAGGAACTACAGGGGCATAAGCCTCCTTAGCATAGTCGGCAAACTGTATGCGAAAGTATTGATTGAAAGAGTAGTGAAAGTAACCGACAAGAAAATATGGGATGCACAAGCAGGTTTTCGAAAAGGTATGGGTTGTACGGATCAAGTCTTCTCCTTACAATGCATGGCGCAGAAATTTTTGGCTAAAGGTCAGAAAATCTTTTGTGCATTCATTGATTTGGAGAAAGCTTATGACAAAGTGAGGAGGAATGAACTGTGGTCGGTACTGTCTATGTATGGGGTGGACAGCCATCTTATTCACGCGCTGAAATCCATTTATAAGGATTCCAGGGCATGCGTAAGAATAAACGGAGCCTAGACGGAGTGGTTTAATATCGATAAAGCTGTTAGACAGGGATGTGTAGCGTCCCCGTGGTTGTTTAACCTATTCATGGATAGCTGTTTGAAAGATCTGAAAAATAATGATTGTGGTTTACGAATGAATGAGTTACTTATCAAATGTCTTCTTTATGCCGATGATCAGGTATTACTTGCATCATCGGCAGAAGATTTGCAGGCGATGGTAACTACTATGCATGAAGCTTTTGAAAGAAAAGGTATGAAAGTAAATGTAAGTAAGACGAAAATTATGGTTTTTGAAAAGGATACATGTATGACGGAATGTAACATTTTTATAAATGGTGAGGAACTGGAACAGGTGAAAGAATTTTTGTATTTGGGTGTTTTGTTTACTAGAGATGGTAAAAATGATGATAATGTTGAAAGAAGAGTAACTGCTGGTAATAGAGTGAATGGGGCACTATACACCTTTATGAAAAGCAGAAACGTGTCCAAAAAGGCACGTTTAGCTGTACATAAGGGAGTATTAGTACCTACTCTCATGTATGGTAGTGAAAGTTGGATTTGGCAGGGAAGACATGAAAGTAGAATAAATGCTGTAGAGATGAGAGCTCTTCGTAGTATGTGTGATGTAAGTATGAAAGATAAAATTAGGAATAATGTTATAAGAGAGCGCTGTGGTGTGAATGAAGAAGTAGTGACAAAGATCAAAAAGAGTATGCTGAGGTGGTTTGGACATTTAGAAAGAATGAATGACGAGAGGTTGACGAAGCAAATATATAAAGCAAGCGTGAATGGGACGAATACAAGGGGAAGACCACGTCATACTTTTCTGCACCAAGTTGGAGATGTGTTGACGAGAGGTCTTATTAAGAGTATGCGTAATCGTAGAGCATGCATGAAGACTATTATGAGTGTGAATGAAGCGATGGAAGTATGCCAGGATCGTGGTTTATGGCAATCCGTAGTCTCTGCCTACCCCTCTGGGAAACAGGCGTGAGGCTATGTATGTATGTATGTAATATAACTTTTTGGGCATAGCACTGTTGGAGATAAAGATATGATTTAAATTAACCACACAACTATTAAGGTTACACATATGGAGGGTAAAAGTTAAGGAGGACCGTCTTGTATGGGGGATTAGTCCAAAAAGTGTCCACTTGTAAACAGCAAATTATTGTTCGAACACTCACCGAAATAGCGCTAGTGTAGCAAGTAGAAATGATATGAATGTAGCAGTAATAAGCAGAGTGAAGTGTGCCGAGTTGAAAAATTTAATATTTCTCTTGACTTCTGTAGTTAAGAAATATGCAGTATTTAAAATCTCAACTATTTACGTAGTCAACTGTAATTTGATAAATAATAACCTATGAAACTCCTGAAATAACGTGCATAGTGATTTGTTTTTTATGAAATTTTGTTGATACATTTTTGTTATTAACTATTTAAAGGTACAGAAGTTAACTATAACAATTTTGTATTTTTTATAATAATGGTCAGAAAAATTTATCGAAAAAAATATTATTCAAAACGCATATTGAAAAAAGTGCTATTGTGTAAACTTTTTTTGTCATTATTATTGATGAATCATAAAAATTACAAAACGTCAAATATCTGCTAAATTAAATATATTATTATGTTAAGATACTGAAATCATTAGACATCTGATAATTTTTGGAATTTTTATAACTATCAATGTGTGGCGCTCTTTTTAAAATTCTTCCACTTGCTACTATAGCGCCACCTTAATTTGCTCCCGTTCAATGGACACTTCTTAATACACTGAGATCAGTGTTGCATAAAAATCGATAGTTTGACTATCGATAGTTAACCTCAAAAAGTATTCATACTATCGATAGGACTATCGATAGTATCGTACATATCAATAGTATCGAGACTATCGATAGTATCGATAGCTCTCCACGAGCAATACTATTAATAACGGCGATACTATCGATAGTATCGTTAATACCATTAGTTTTAGCGTAAAACTATCGATAGTATCGACTATTTCGGGCTATCGATTGCCAGAAAATTTTCAATAGTATTGCTTAAAAATATAAATACCGTAGTTGTGTCCCTGTTGCTTGTTTTCAGTGAATTTTGTGGTGACTTTTCTAGCAGTAACGTGCATTTGCGTTCTTACTTTGAAGCCCAAGTTAGCTAATAATGGTTAAGATCAATAGCCATTGAAAGTTGAGTAAAATTATAATGCTGCGAGACTTCTGGACAATTGGGTCGGAATGTGTGAATGAATGTAAGTGGTACCTTGTACTTGTACCACCCTGTTGACAGTTTTCTGTCTACAGCCGCGGGCCGGTGGTTCCGGGGTAGTACCACACTTTTGCAGAAGATCGGCGTCTGAGTAATGGCAATGTGCTATTGCGCTTCGTTCGGTGAGCAAAAAAGCTGGCAGTTCAACTGGGTGGGTTTGGGGATTTTATTAGTAGGCAGTGGCCTAAGCTATAACCTTAGTATTGCCAAGCTCTATGGGCGACTGTGACACTTACCATCAGGTGTGCTGCTTGCTCGTTCGCCACCATAAGCAATAAAATGAAAAAAAATGGTTTGTTCCAGTATACTAATGAAACTCAGAATGTCTATTACTATAAAATTTTAGTGTAATTATTAGCTTTGAAAGTTTCGGTTAAACAAAATTATGAAAAACATAATCAAGAATTCTGAGTTACAATTCTACACAGAATTATGGCCGTAATTAGTCATTAGATTTGTTGTATTTTTAGCGATATTAATCTAGTGAAGTAAATTTAACAGGGTCCGAAAAACATAAGTTCTCTGTATGCTCGATTGCAATGTGATCCATCTAGAAGGCTCTATTAAAAATATGCTTACATATATGTAACTTCACATTATAGGGATATAGAAATATATCTAACTGAATCCAGAATAATTTTTTAATTGTATATTATATACAATTGAAAATGAAATGAGCGAGATGCAACGTTGACATCAAAATTCCCGAATTGAAAACATTTAAACCATTGTGTTACTCTCTCTGACACCACATTAGGTCCATAAACGTCACAATTTGTTCACAGCTTGCGTTGCATGTATCTTTTTTGTAATAAAGTTTTAAAATATGTCGAATTTCTTTATAGGATTGACCCATTTTAACAAAAAGAAAAAAGAAAATAAATAAATGAAATAATCCAAGAATATGACATAATACTTCCACATTGCCACCGAAACTCAAGAAATATTGACAGCAGCAAGTATTGCTATTATAATTGTTTCAATTTGTTAGTATCACAAATTTAAAGTTATTCACCTGACTAAAATTTGTTCTACTCTATGATGACGCAAATTTAAATAAATTTCTTTAATAATAATGTCAGTACTTGGCTTACTACATAACATAACTTTAGACAACAATACTATCGAATAGTTGCTTGCTATCGATAGTCCAAAATAGTCGATACTATCGATAGTATCGATAGTTTTAAGTTAAAACTAATGGTATTAGCGATACTATCGATAGTATTGATACTATCGAATGAATCACTATCGATAGTATCGTTGTTATTAATAGTATTGCTCGTGGAGAGCTATCGATACTATCGATAGTATCGATAGTATTTACGTATTACAATACAATCGATATACTATTGATACTATTGCTTCTACGTAAACTATCGATAGACAATTGATTGTCTATCGATAGTAGACTATCGATATGCAACACTAACTGAGATGGTCCTCCTTACTTTCTACCCTCCATAGTTACACAGTATGAAGAATTGATAAATAATATAGGGAAAAAAAATAAGACTTGGCTGTATGGGCCTTAGGTATTCCTTTGCCTGTCGGAATGGACGAACAGAAACAAAAAAAAATGTTGCTAGTAACTGTCAAGCCTGTCATATTAATGTCAAAGTGCAAAAAATAGCAAAGCGTTTTAAATTTCACTAAATTTTTAGGATTTTTGATATAAAAACTACAAAAAGATGGATGACCCTGAATTAGACAAAATAAGACAACAGCGTCTTGCTCAATTACAGGCTCAACATGGGGTGAGTATGAGAATATATTTTCAGGTATGAGGTTAGGCCCGCGTCATGGAGAAACAACGATATTTAGAAACTTATTCGATTCTGGCATCTTTAAACTTTCCTCTTTATATTCGTTATTCATAACTTCTAAAAATTGTTTACGTTAAAATATGTTTTCAATATGCATTACAGGGTACTGGTGATCCTAATCAGGCCAAAGCTCAGGAAGAAAGAATGCAAGCTATGGAAGAAGCTAAACACTCAATACTGGCACAAGCCCTTAGTCAAGATGCCAGAGCGAGATGTATGTAAACATTAATGATCATGGTTGAATCACAGACTTTAACTTCATATTGGTTGCAATGCTTATGTCATTGTCAAAGTGACACATACAATACTGAGTATATACTATTTCTTAAGCACTCTCTGCATCTCATGCTATTGATACTAAAGTGAACCGGACATTAGCGGAATGGTATCGAGTGTAACTACACAAGCCATCTAATACAAGAAATCAAAACAAGACAGTCACAACTGTTGAAACACCAAGCACATTCTTAGCCAATGGACATTGGCAGAATGTTGGCTCATTTAAGCTGCTATAGCCATTAAAGCAAGAAATCAAGTCATAATATTATTGAACAAATAATTTTTTAATAAATTTCTTATGGTTAAAATAGAATCTCAACTATCTGGATCAATTTGAACTAAGTAAAGCGATGGGGGTAATAGATTTCACAATAAAACAAAAAAAAAATAACATTAAATTGCTACACAATCCAGATGCATCATTCATCATCATCACCCAAAGTATTGTTCGGTGTGGGAATCAAACCCACTACAGAGTCATGATAATATCTTAACCATTATGTGATCTGTGCAGACAGTTGGTTTTCATATTACTGCAGGTGGTAAATAGTTCTGTTTACATCAAATAAGATATTTATTGAATTTGCACTAAAGCATTAATCCTTGTATTGCAGGGGGCTTACAAATATGCAAATAACAGAAACAAATTGCCATTTGGTGACGGAGTAAGAATACTATTCACCACCCCCTATCTTACCTGTGGGTGATCATACGAGACGACTGAGGGATATAAAACGCATATAACATCTATGTGAGAGAAGGTAAACTCGAAACAAAACCCTATACTGACATGTCTGACCAGCGTGGTATAGTAGTTTAAAATCCCTCCCATTATGGAGGAGGCCCGAGGATCCCAACAGTGGAATGTTTATGGGCTGTGATGATGATGAAATTACACCCAGATTCAGAAAAACAGTTAAATGTCTCAACCATTACACCATCTGCAATGCAATCAAAAAGTCAAAAGATCAGAATTAATGCTTTATTTTTATTACAGTGAACACAATCAAATTGAGTAGACCTGAGAAGGGAGCTATGGTGGAAAATATGATCTGCAGAATGGTTCAAATGGGTCAAGTACGTGATAGAATAACGGAGCAAGAGCTTATTCAATTGCTAGAATCACTTAATTCACAGATGCCTAAATCAACCAGCACAGTGAAATTTGATAGAAGACGAGCTGCTCTGGATTCAGATGATGACGATTTCTAGCATTACTTCATTAAGACTTTATGTACTCAAAAATATAAGTTATCACAATGCCTTAATGTAATAATATTAAATGCTTATTTATATTGTAAGAATCTTATTTTTTAAAACTTATGCTACTTTTTATACACAGCTTATGACTAGACCTGTAATATCAGGGAGCTTTTGAACTTCTTGAAATTTAATATAATTAATTGTAATCAATTTCAATGTTTAGCTATCATTAATTTCATTCACCACAAACATTTTAATGAAGTGATAAACACGACCGAAATTCCTTTTACATAGTTTTTATATAATTTTTTACTAATAATGCTAAAAGTAAAAAATGGCACTAAATTATTTTAATAATTTTATTATTTATACCATTAATTATGGGAATTACTGAAATTTAGTATTTAACATGCTTGATTATTTAGAAAAACTTGATTACGAGCGAAAAATGATTGCCCCGTGTGAATTGAATCCCATGTGTGACAATAATTTTTTGCTCGTAATCAAGTCTTATAATTAATTAAGAGAATTTTCAATGGATAATGGGAGGAAATCAACTATGAAATTGTTAGCCATAATAATGCACTCTTTATTCTAAATAAATAGCCTCACTATATTTTGTTATATATATTATTTTACATGCTCATGATTTAGTCAATATATATTATCAATCTTTCTAATATCTAAACTGTTGTTTTTTTTTTATACTAATTTTGGTTTTATTTCGAAACTAATCGTAGTTTTACTGCAGTATTCTTCTAGCTGATAGCAAACCAAAGGACTTAATAATACTTGAGCTTTCAAAACAATAATGACTGATTCGTTGCTTTTATTGATAACCGTTTTTAGAGATGAGAAATGTTATTAGGAAACGTACGGAACTATACTTCGTGACCTGTTTGAGGAGAGCGCTTTCTTCCTCTTAGCCCAGTTCATTTTTTTTGGTTGGTTCCCTCCTGACCACCTGTATCGTGCGACCTGCATAATGTTCCAATCTATAGGCTCACCCAATACTAGAGGGTCGAGCGGGGGGGGGGGCACACTTAAAACATTACTTATTTTTACTGACCGTCGCGCCGCCTACAGATTGTTTGTACAAACTTAACTGCTGCCATTTTGTCCTGTATGTCAAACGTTTGACAACTGAGAATTATTATTTTTTGTTCCTAGCGTAGGTACTTATTGTCATCAATCTATTTACGGTTATTGATGTACTTTCTGAAAATTATCTCAATTTTCACTGTTAAGCTGATATTATTATTGCTTCGTTATCAGCTGATATGTTTTTTTTTATATTTCAGGGTAGCTTTCATAGTAAAAGAAAATTCTATATAATTACACATACACATGTAGATATGTATATATATATCACTTCAACTTTAGTTCACCGCGTAAACTCTGGGTAGCAGCACCTTCCATACATGCATATTTTATCATGGAGTTGCCACTCTTTTTCAGTTTAATAACTTTACTCTTTGGTGTACCTGTACACATATACTTTTCATCAACTGACCTAAGAGGAGGGACGGCGATGCCAGCGCCACGAAAATATTTTTTTTTTCATATTAATAATATACGCACACTGTCAATAACATTGTAATAACGGACTCGCTCAATTGCATTGTAATTATAATTATTCAATAAACGCTTCATTTACATTTAAACGACTTTTTCTTCAGTCTGAACCGATATTCGCAACAGCTGTTCTAAAATAGTAGGTATGTTTGAACAAAATTGGATCTTTTCTGTACTACGAGTGGTCATCAGAGGGTTAAAACATTGAAAAAATGGGTATCGCTTTTTTTAGTCTTGAGTGATACCTCAGATTAATAAATAACAGATACTTCACTCGGTAGAAAATTACCAATACCTACTGCTATAATAGCCTACTCTGTCGCGTCAGCAACTGCTGCATGCTAAAATGTGCCTAAATGCTCAAGCGTACAATTGTAATTGCTTCGCACCTCGCGATCCCACAGCAATCACAGGGCTGCCTCTTCGATAAAATTCATGAGTTCTTCTGGGTTGAGAGCCCTCAGCGCTCACCCACAGTCCGGGTAAAGTTGTCATAGCCATCTGAGACTAACAACTAAGTCCCAAAAAACAAGCATATTTCAAAGGAATAATTTTGAGATTGCCCTCATGATGTATCGTATCGTAGGTATATATCTGTATCGGTGTAGGGTCTCGACAATTACCACTCTGTTGAGGGCGGTGCCAAAAATTTTTTCTAGGCAATCCTGATGTAAGCGTTTCGTAAACATAAAATTAATGCCTTCTTTCTTTAAATCCTTGCATAGCCTGATTAGTTAGATTAGTGCCCCAGATATTTTTTCTTCATCGTGTACAAAATTATTTGTCAGTAAGTTATTTCTGATACATTTAATTAAATGTGTGACTTCGAATATGTAGTAATTTTTTTTACCCCCTTTTTTTACTTGATTTGAACACATTTACTGCACATAAGGCACCGGAGACCAGACGCCATCGTAGGTACACGTACAAACGAATGGAACGAATAATATTTAACAATGTGCATACGCTTCGCTTGCGAAAACCGCACTGAATTTGGTCCGCAAACGGCCCGCGACCGCTTGGTCGGGCGGTAGGCAATTATAGCGCGTAAGTACATGGAGTGACGTAGGCCTGGTGATACCTATATTTTTTTAAATAATAACCGCACTAAGGGCAATCTCCTTTCGTCGTGGAAATTTTACTAACACATACATACATATCATCACGCCATATCCCTTGCGGGGTAGGCAGAGAGAACAGAGTGCTAGAGAACTCTATCCTTGCATACTTCACTCGCTTCTTCAACATTCATAATTCTCTTCGTACACGTTCGCCGGTTTTGGAGACTCTTGACTCCACCTTCCTTCAGTACGTGACCAATCTGGTCTAGGTAGGTTAGTCTCGGTCTCCCCCGGTACCTACAGCCTTCCACCTTCGCATTGTATATCTTCTTAACCAGACGTTCGTTCGGCATTCTTGCCACATGTCCGAACCATCGGAGCGTGCCCTTTCGCAGCTTTACACCAATACTCTCTTTCATACCTACTCGCTCTCTTACGTCATCGTTACGAATGCGATCGGTCAGCCTACCTCCACAGATTTTTCGTAGAGGTCTAATTTCGACCGCATTAATTTTACTTTCATGCTCTTTTCTGCATACACAACTCTCGCTTCCATATAGTAATGTTGGGACAAGCACTGCGTTATGTATTGCTACACGTGCCTTCTGGCTGAGATGGTGGCTACCGAGAAGTTGTCCCAACGCTCCGTTCCCGCATTTCCCGCATTCACTCTTCGCTCTATATCAGTGGTGTACCTTCCGTCTCGGCTAAAACCACATCCAAGATATACAAATTCATCCACTTGCTCTAGTACATCATTACCTATTTTTACTCTTACATCTGTTCTGGCTTCATCTCTTTCAAATACCATTGTTTTGGTTTTGCTCACATTCACGCGTAGACCTCTTTTCTTACAATCTTCTGTCATTGTGTCGACTAGAGTCTGCAGGTCAGTCGCTGACTGTGCCAGCAGGACTGCATCATCTGCATAGAGCAGAGCAGGGACCACTGAGTCGCCCATCTGGACTCCCACATTCATATCGTTCAACCTTTGGAGACATTTATCCAGATATATGATAAACAGCCTGGCTGACAGAACGCACCCCTGCTTAACGCCGATATTGACGTCAAACCAAGGCGACATGCCATCATCCAGCCGCACACAGGCTCTACAGCCCATGTAACTGGACTGCATAGCCTGTAGCAGTTTACCGTTAATACCATACTCCGGTAAAATGTCCCAAAGTTCCTTTCGTACAACCGTATCAAATGCTCTCTCCAGATCCACAAAACTGCAGAAAACCCTCTGACCTAGAGCTAGATGCTTCTCCACAATGTTGCGCAGACAGAACACTTGATCCATGCACTCCTGAAACCTCCTTGTGCCTCGCAGAGTAAACCATCAGACACCATCCTCATTCTCCTTTCAATAATCTTACTATATCTTTAAACGAGGAATTCTTGTATATATATATATATATTATATTATTATATATGTAATCTGAATCTCAGAAACGGCTCCAACGATTTTCTTGAAATTTAGCATACAAGGGGTTCCGGGGGCCAGTAATCGATCTAGCTAGGTTTCATTTATAGAAAATATTATTTTGTCAGTCTTTTTGGGCAACAAAATATATAATTTTTCGTTGTATTGAAACTATTGGAATATGAAGGTTTCAAATTTTGACGCTGTCATTAAGAATAGACATTTAGCTCAGTTGGAAAATCGAGTAGTCTAATCCAAACAAACCGGAGCTTGGTTCGGATCCTTACTTTTCTTATTTACTTTTTGGCCTTTTTTTATTATTTTATTAATTATTATCATTTGCCCGCATCTTTGTCTGCGTAAAAGTCGGAATTGTTTTTGGAAAGTTGGATTTTTGTTTGTTTTTTACGTTATTAATTTTATTGTTATTTATAAATTATTATATATAAACGTTTGTATATTTATGTAGTATAACAACCTTTATTATAGTGTAGGGAAGGTTTAATAAACATGAAAATAAAATGATTTTTTTGTTATATTATATATTATGGACACGAGGCTTTTTTCTTAGCAGTCTATGTTTTGAACACACCGCGCCCATTCCGACCGAGGCGATGAAAGGGTAGTGTGCGTCCCCATAAGCCACCGTCTTTTCCATCGAAATTAGGCCGACCACTGGTACCGCTTCTTTGACATCCACCTGCGATACTACACCTGTTACAGTATTTCATCGTAAACAATATCTTTTGTTTTTCTTTCGGATTGAAATGAGAATTATCAGGCTACTCTGTGAGCTTACTCTGAAGCATGTCACATACAACTGCCTATGGGAGAAGGAGCTTTCTCTCAAGTCTACTCCGACTACCTTAAAAATTTGACCTCGAGCTTTGTTTATGGTTATTGCGAAACAGACTTTAATGACAAACTACACTCTCTGAAATTCAAAGGAGTAATTTGATGGTAGGTATTGAGAGAAGGAAAACTCGAAACAAAACCCTATACCAACACGTCTGACCAAGCGCGGTATAGTAGGTTAATTGCCCTCCCATTACGGAGGAGGCCCAAGCCCAGCAGTGGGACGTATATTGGCTGTGATGATGATGATTCAGAGAATCCTAGGAATAAATACAGACTCTGCTTGAAAACAACCGGTCAGTATAGTTGACCCGATTACAATGCAATACAATGATTTTTCTTACAAACTGGTGGTATTGTATAATTTTGGCGCGCCAACTCTCAATTTTAAGATGTGAGTTGGGAGACCGGGTGCCTTCAGAGTATTCAGAAGCTTGAGCGGTTGTTGTACACGGAGTTTATCACTTATTCGAAGGATTTATTTTGATATTCGACCCCTTCAAATGATTTAAAATATTTGCAAGTAAATGGTTTAAATTAATAATATTCAAGAGAAGGAAAACTCGAAACAAAACCCTATATACACGTCTGACCCGCGTGGTATAGTAGGTCAATTTCCCTCCCATAACGGAGGAGGCTCGAGCCCAACAGTGGGATATATTATGGGCTTGATTGGCTATGATGATGAATGGTATAAATAAAATCGAAACGACTGTGGTAGCGCACATAGGTAAGTCGGCGTCTTGCGACCAATCTGATCAGCATTAACATTCTGTCTCCTTATCGTATCTTACTGATTGTTCCTAATATAACTCAGCCCTTCCGTCTCGATTTTTACAAATATGTTGAATAAACACTGGCTAAACAGCAAACAAAAATGTAGCAAATGACTATCTCTCTTTCCTAATCATTATGCGGTAAAATAAAAATGGGTAATACATCTTATGAACGATGGATTTCAGTTATTCGGTGCAATGCGTTATGATGGCTCTCAATTATAATATTCGCCTTAGAAAATTGCTGTCCAACAATTTAAAATTTCAAACTCTACGTTCCTATGACGCCGTGTCTTAAAGTGTATGACCTTTTTATAGCTTAAAAACTTTCAAATGCCATATTAATACAGTATTGTGAGTTTCGAGACATTCCAACTTTAAAGAGTATTTCCATTGTACGAAGCTTTTATGTGAGTTCAACCTTTTCAGGGTTCCGTACCCTAAGCGTAAAATGGGGCCCTATAACTAAGACTTCGCTGTCCGTCCATCCGGCCGTTCATCTGTCTATCACCAGGCTGTATCTCATGAACCATAATAGTTAGACAGCAGCCAGACAAAAATTTTCACAGATGATGTATTTCTGTTGCCGCTATAGCGACTAATACTAAAATCCAAAATAAAATAAATATTTAAGGGGTGCTCCCATACAACAAACGTGATTTTCGCTCCTTTTTGCTCGGTATATTTTTTAGTTTCTATTTTTACTTTTTGATTTTTTAAATTATTTTTATTCTATTTAAATATATCTTCTGAAACACACTAACGAGAAAATACCGAGCAAGGGTCGGTCATCCAGATATTTTTACTGTAGGTACACTTTTGCTGCCAAACTGGTCAAGCTTATGGCTCTGTAATTTGCGCAGTCATAACGTGAACGCTTGTTTTAAAAACAAGGGTTCACGTTATGACAAAGGCACGATGACTGCGCTATTCTAGTCCTTGGGAACCATTCCCGAGCTCCAACATCAATTGAGGAGCAACAGGAACGCCTCCCAGACATAGGAGCCGCCAAGCTTGATCATCTTGGCAGACACCATACCAATGCTCGCTACCTTACCATTTTTCAAACTTCTTATCGCCCATTCAACTTTATCCATGCTGATGCCATCGGAGGACGCTGGTGCTGAATGTTGATCTACTAGACCACATGCAACACCGGCGCCAACCCGAGTATTCGCATACATATCGCCAAAATATTCACTTCATCAGCTTAACACGTCTTGTGTTTGTGTAAGAATGTCTCCATCTTTAGACCTTATTTTATTAATTCTGAAGGCTGACCAACCACCCCGAGACTTCTTCACCTCCCTCCAAAAGAGTTTGGTGTTACCCTCGAAGTTTTTCGTCAGCCTATCTTCTGCACTCATATTTGCTCTATCACGTGGCCTTGGTCATTCTTACATTGCTAATATATTTCTTTCTTCTGTTCAGTCATAATGTCATTCAGATTCAAAGAAGAGACATAGTTTGGCCACGTTTTCTTCTTTTGCTCTACGTAAGCAGCCACTTCCGCATACCACCATGCATCACCATTTGTTTTTGTATATTATTTCTATGCTTCTTATAGCTTCCACATACTTCTTTCGCTGTATCTACCATAATCTCTTTCAATATTTTGCAGCATTCTTCTATGTCCGATTGCGGCTGGCTTGCCATCGTCAGCCGTTCTCGGACATCCTCTGCATACTTTTCTCTTACACACCCTTGCAACCTTTATTCTTTCAAGCACTCCGAAGTGGACACACTCTCGCCAGTGCCTCCATTTTACTAAAATGTACTCATATTCTGTACAATTATTTGTAGATCACATAATGAATTATCCTGGGTGAGGATACTAATACACATGGTACGCGAGTTTTAGTATTTAGATCATTCTGCTATCTATGAAGTTATCTTCATCTAATAATGTTTTAGAAATTAACAGCATACAAAACTTCCATTTCACGTATTGCACATTAGCACACAGCAGCTTTAGGAATTTTACTATTTTTGATGGCAATTTTCAGCTGTGGCTTAGTTCACCTACTGGATGGGTCATCATGGCAACAAATTATACAAAAAAGAATTGGTATGTTTCAAATTGAAATCCGCAGAAAAATGTGAGAATGATCGTCAAATAAATACCCACGTCTCACTTCTCGCCGCTCGCTTGCCGAGGCACGTAAAAATATATTCAAATAACGTGGGAACTTTTACATTGTCATAAGTAACGCCCAAAGCCGAGGTTCGTACACTAACAGGGTGTCTTTAGGCCCTGTTGCTTAATTATCTTCAGTTGAGGTCCCTCTATCCTCCGCATAAGGATCTGATGCAAACATCCAAAGTTCAACCAAAAATGAAAGCACAAGATTGGTAAGTATCCAGACAGGCTATCGATGACGAGGACCGGGTACCTCTAGCCTGTCTTCATGGGCTTTGAGAGGTACGTGTACGACAAGTTGGGCATTTAAGAGGTACCTACGTGTATGGCAGGATGGAGTCGCGAGTCGCCCCTGACGAGTTGTGGCCATACCATAGCCGGTCTCAAAAACTTTTTTGGTGAGTAGAGAAGTATAGAGAATTATAATAATTACACAGCCCAAACAAGAAAAGTTGGTTGTACACCGAATCAGACTATAGGTACCTTTCCGAAGTATTTTGAGCTGCTGAATCGAAGTTAGAATTAAGATTCTGTGTACCTACCTACCATTTCTTTAGAGCTATATAAGACTCAGAAGTTTTGAAACTTGTTGGCGTTATAACAATGAGTGCAAAATATGTTTCTTTGCGTATTTTTTATTTCGCTAAATATTCGGGTTCTGCCGGTCCTGGATCCATTTTGTTTGGTTTATACGGTGTTAATAATTCTAATCTTGTGTTAATACTTGAATATCTAAGTATAATAAAGACAGGGGACTCTCCCAAAGCGATCTAGTTGTTATAAACGAGAATAGTAAAGTTTTGAAAATATCTAAATAGCCTGACACCGCCATTTTTTATATATCACCCGTTTGTTTGTCACCCTGACGGTCAAATTTCAATAAAAGGGTTTTGGTCTTGAAATAGTCATTTTTAACCAAATTTAACAAAACAAAGCTGAATGTGCTATTTAAGATTAATTCCATCCACCTATCAGGCCATCGACGTCCCATTGCACATATGATTATAATACCATATTGGACATAAGATTATAATACTATAATCGTCATACTTAGCAGGCAAATTGGCGATATACATTGGTTACTTATTGTTACTTATTTCTCATTTTTTTATTTCGTCTGTGTGATGACGGCGTAAGAATACAATTCACCACCTCCTATCTTACCCGTGGGTGATCGTACGAGACGACTAAGGGATATAAAACGCATATAACATCTATGCAAGAGAAGGAATACTCGATACAAAACCCTATACCAGCACGCCTGACCAGTGCGGTATAGTAGGTTAATTTCCCTTCCATTACGGAGGAGGCCCGAGCCCAACAGTGGGACATATATGGGCTGTGATCATGATGATGATTTATTTCTCAGGAGTGGAGCTGGCCATACTTATTCTGCTGGTGTAGTTCAGCTAATTTTTTACAATTCCCATGGAATGCTGCAAGATTAAGAATATGATAATGAAAAGCGGTTTCTTAATCTTTGCAACCTCAGTATTGAGAATAATTGCCATATATCTGGCTCATCTTCCACTTGGATTTTGTGCGTAATACCGTTATCTAACTACATAGGTAGGTATATATCTATCTATTAAATAACAATCAAACAATCAATGTTTACTTAGGTAGATATATTTTCAATCAAATTTAAGTACCTACTTACCTATTTGGAGAACGCACTGTAGGCAAACAAACACCGTATAATAATAATTTGATATGTTTATCTGTAGGTAAAATAATGAATGAACGTCATTACTTCACGTATAGATAATTGTATTTCGATAGTACAAATATTGACTATACAAGTAACAACTTCATAGGTATATCGCGTGCGACTTTCAGTAATGCCCCAAGCTGAAGTTCGACACCTACAGGATGCTTTCGGGTCCCGTTGCTTTATTTTTGGATTGAAAACAGTCAGCGCCTCCGAAAGCAAGTATATCACAGAAATTTGAAGCCAAAATCTAGTCTAATAAAAAAATCCAGGGGTTGCGTGACTACGATGCCTCTGTAAAGCACGTGTGCTTTATATAAATAGTTCTGATTCTCTATTTAATTTATAAGCTTCTAAAATGAGGCAATACAAGGATTTGTCCTCTGAAGGTATTTATTGTTTTCTTAAAACTAATGGTAGAGCCACGTCGCTGATAGTTTTCTGTCTACAGCCCTATAACGGCCGCCTCGTATGGGGTAGCAAGTATGGTACTTGCAAAAAATGGACGATTTATTTGTAGCAGTTTGATGCTGTGTGTACATTTAGTGAGCTAGAGAACCGGAGGCATAAAACCCTAAGGTCGGTAGTGACTTGGTTGTGTCACTGCTCTGCTCCAGCTGCCTTTTTGAAGTCATTGGTTCCACCAGGCGGGGTTTAACCTATTAAAGTAATGAGGTAGTCTTCTTATTTTAATTAACCGACTTCAAAAAGGAGGAGGTTCTATGTTTCATTGTATGTTTTTTTTTTTTTTATGTATGTTCAGCGATATTTTTGTCAATTGTGGGCCGATTTTCAAAATTCTTTTTTCTTTCTAAAGGGTGTACTTCAGAGGTGGTCCCATTGTCACCAAGTCATGATCTGATGATGGGAAGTCATGGAAATCGAGGGCAACCCTCAAATTTTATAGGCACATATTACGTGTCTCATATATTTTCAAAATATCTTCAAATATCTGCATCTGGCAGTGATAAACTCATTTAGGTGAGCTGATGATAGAAGGTATATCTCATTAACGGTTAGAAGTTGGAGGATAATTATTTCAATATCATACGCACGCATAGACTTTTAGCTGTATTCTTTCAAGTTAACTTCCAAGGTGGTCCCATTGTCATCAAATCATGATCTGATGATGGGAATTCTTGGAAATCGAGGGCAACCCTTAAATTTTATAGGCACATATTACGTGTCTCATGTATTTTTCAAAGCTATTCAAATATTTGCATCTGGCAGTGAACATTTCATTTAGGTGAGCTGGTGATGGAAGGTACATCTCCTTAGCGGTTAGGAGTTGGAGGATAATTCTTTCAATATCATACGCACGCATAGACCTTTAGCTGTATTCTTTCAAGTTAATTCCCGAGGTGATTTCATTGTCACCAAATCATGATCTGATGATGGGAATTCATAGAAATCGAGGGTAACTATCAAATTTTATAGGCACATATTACGTGTCTCATATATTTTCCAAAGCTATTCAAATATTTGCATCTGGTGATGATAATCTCATTTAGGTGAGCTGGTGATGGAAGGTACATCTTTTTAGCGCTTAGGAGTTGGAGGAAAATTCTTTCAATATCATATGCACGCATAGACCTTTAGTTGTATTTTTTCAATTTAATCACGGAAGCTGATAATGTAAGGTTAGGCTCTATAACGATTAGGAGTTAGGTAATTCTTTATGTTGGCGATATAGTAATCTTTGTTACGTAGGTAGAAAATAACATACTAAGCTGGAAGGATGGACCTTTTTCAATTCACCTTTCTCAAAGTCGAACTGTTGTAAATATGTATCATAATCTGGACTTAGCTTCTCTCATATTTTGTAAAGTACCCTGGAATTTATATACCGTAACCGCCTAACGGAATATTAGCGGAAGCATTTTCCGTTCATTATCCCGTAACCTTTCGTTGCCTGATATATGGTTGACACACGCACTATGGTAACTAACTCGTCACTGTCTTTCACTTTTGTGGCAATAGTGTCGTCATTAAATTTTATAAAAACCAAATCAGGTAACTAGCCTGTTTTAATTTGGTCACAACGAAGGGGAAGCCTACAAGTTTGGATATTAGCCATTAATGACAGAGATATTGCACCTTACCATGATTCTGAAGCCTATGTCTAGTTTTAACAATTGCATCAAACCGTCTCAATTATTTACATCACTTGAATGTTGGTAGTATCTCATACCTAAGTTGCTGCCTCACGTGACGCATCAATAGCACATATGGTGTATACGCGAATTTATTGAAACAGTGAAATTTAAACCATCGGCAACGAGATACAGCATTTCATTTCCATTTTTTCGAAATACATTCTTATTTTTTTTATTTTGATTCCCTACTTCTATTTTTCCTCGTGCCTCGTGCATTTTGCAATTTGTCTGCGTTAATTGCATGTTTGTAAAGTCCCCCGCAATACAAGGATTATTTCCTTAGTGCAGGGAGGTGTCAAAAAAAAAAAAAAAAAATTAGTCGATCTACTCATAGTGCTATATTTAATAAATAATTTAATTTATATGAACTAGTTAAAATTATTACTTAACTACGATTATTTACACTAAAAAATCAAAAATAATTAAACTTTAAAAAAAAAAATGTAAACCAACTTCAAAATAAGATCAGCCAAAAACCATACTTACTTAAAACACTAAAAACCGAAAAATAAGATGAACTATTTAATTCTTGTCTAATTCTAATTATGTATTAATTTTAATAAAATACTAGCGGCCCGACCCGGCTTCGCACGGGTGAACATTTATTTATTAAACATTTTGGCATAAACGTACAGTAAATGCAGGACATACCTAAATAATAATGTATTTAGCAATAGTGTATCGCTGGCTTCCCTTGGGTTGATGTTTGAAAACAAAATGAGTAAACAAAATAAATGACATCAACTGGTAATTTTTAAAAACATTTCATTGAGGTTTAGAGTATAGGTATACTAATAATAATTAGATACATTATATACCTACTATTACTATATAAGTACTGATTATCACATATTTCATAGAATAAAAATATAGCACCCCGACTTATGTGCTAAGTTTTTTTTTACATTTATTTTTCCTTTTTGATTTATATTTTTTATTTATTTTAATGTAGTTTTTTTTTATTTGTGTATCATTTCTTTATTCAAGTACATCTTTTATTTTAAAGACTTTTAAATTTTAATAGATTTTAATTTTCCTTTTTTACCTTAATGCTTCCCTATGTTAGCAGTGCAACATATAGTTGGCCACGAGAAAAGCACTCTTTTCTTAGATCGATGCCAACCATAGAAAAATGTTTGTCCCTGAGATTTATTTATTGTAAGGGCAAACGATATCTTTACAGAAAACTGTAATCTTTTAAAAGATATAGGACAATCAGTCGGTATCATCGGGATCCGCGGAAAGTGAGCAAGCTGTCCGGCCGCGGGGCCGGTGATGATAGTAGCTACAATCACATTGTCTCGCAATTCCATAACCAAAAGTCTTGTTCCATTACACATATTGGGAGGGCTTCAATTTCTCAGAGCGAGCCGCGCGGCTACCTATTTCATAGATGTGACCCTCTCCCGCACTCCGCCCCTGCCACACCGGCGCGTCACGGCGGCGAATTAATTTTATTTCAATTTTATTAAACTCGTAATATCTTTCGAATGGAGTGTCCGATTTTAATAAAATAAAAAGTTATTTACAGGTATTTAAACAGCCTTGCTTGAAAAATCATTTATTTAGGTAAGGATTAAGGCAATCCAAGGTATAAATAACTTGGTCTGATTATGGTCGAAATTTCTATTAAATTTTAAAATGTTAAAAAGTAGTTAGAGTGACATAACTACAATAGTTAGACACATGCTATCGCAACATTTTTTGTAGATATTGATATGTTCTTTAATATATCGAACATTTTTGGTTCTATTATCAATAGTTTTCGCAGCACATGCGATGAAAGATATTTTATGAGCGTTTTTTTAGACCTTGGGTAACATTATTGTAATTTTAGTAGGGATCCTTATATTTTTCTTACAATTAAAATAGCCTATAATAATCAGTGATAATGTTGCATTCAAATGGTGAAAAAGTTATTTAAATCGGTCCAGTACTTTTTGAGCCAATTCATTACAAACATACATACAAACCTTTCCTCTTTATAATATTAGTATAAGTATATATGATTGCAATCACCAATTGAATATAGATTATTTATACTCTGCTTTTGTAACTAAATACCGTTATCATAAAATATGTCTTGTATAATTAGTTTTTTTTTATGGCAGGTGATGATACAGTCACGCCTGATACATCTGGGGCGACAGAGGGGGCGGCGACCGAGAAGCCATAACCTGCCCTGCATGTACCTCTCTGCGCTGTGTGGACGTGCAACCGGTACCCGCACTTGTCAACGGTGGCTCGTCCGTAGGGCTACCCTTTCGGATTCCGTCTCGAGTCGATGGCACAACAATTTTGCCATCTTCAGATGATGATACATACGTGCCAGGGGAAATTCAATGAACATCCATATTAAAAGCTATTTATGATATATATCTTTTTTTTCGTGTGGTGACGGAGTAAGAATATAATTCACCACCCCCTATCTTATCCGTGGGTGATCCTAAGAGACTACTAAAGGGTATAAAACGCACATAACATTATATTGGCTGAAAATTTGAAAGCATTCTATATGCTACGGGGTAATTCATTTAATATTTTACCTGATTTACCATCCGATTACGAAATGAAAAATTGATGTCGCAAGCGGGATTCGAACCCGCGCCTATTGGGATTCCGGCCCAATCGTGCTGCCACTACACTACCGCGACCAATTGTAGGACATGCAAATTTTCATCTCGTATTGTATTTACGTCTTAAGGTGACGGTGTGCTATCTACCCGACAATGTTTACACAATGTTATAGGCTTAATACTTCAAACTTTACAGTTAGAATTGTATTAAACGATGACACAACCTTGTTATTTAAATTTACTGAAATTTTAGCATTTAATATGCTTAATTTATAAAATCCGATTACGAAATGAAATTATTAAAAATTAAGCATATTAAATGCTAAAATTTCAGTAAATTTAAATAACAAGGTTGTGTCATCGTTTAATACAATTCTAACTGTAAAGTTTGAAGTATTAAGCCTATAACATTGTGTAAACATTGTCGGGTAGATAGCACACCGTCACCTTAAGACGTAAATACAATACGAGATGAAAATTTGCATGTCCTACAATTGGTCGCGGTAGTGTAGTGGCAGCACGATTGGGCCGGAATCCCAATAGGCGCGGGTTCGAATCCCGCTTGCTGATTTACCATGTTTTAGGCAATTATCAAATGATATGAGCAATTTAAGAAGACAAAGGTATAATAAAAAATGTGAAGCTTGTGATTTGAGTGACCGATAGATAAAATATAGCAACTCTCTTGTCATAATTCATTATTAAGATCATGTATCACCTATGTTCAGCAAATAAATGTTATCATCATTATTATTATTTAATAACTATCAGATAATCAATGTATATATGTATGATACCTATAGATGTGTTTTTAATATAATCTAAATACTTATTGATACGTATCTCTAGAGTGTAATATAGTCACATACATAAATAATAAAAATAATAATTGATAAGTTTACCCATAGGTAAAATAATGAATGAGTCACTATTTTAGTTACAGATAAATATATTTAGAAAAGTGGTATGATGGGGTTTAACGCCCTAAGCAACGATGTCGTGCGTCAGAAGTGTACAGAACATGCGTTGGCATTCATTTCATATATGATTATTCTGAGTGTGATCTTTACAAAATATGCAATAGACTAACTTTTATATGTAGTTATGATTTCATATTTTGATAATTACGACTCGGCGTTATACGACCAGTCAAGATATGCTCTTTTTTGTAAGCAATTTATCTTAAGACATGCACTGCATAACTGACAACACAAATAACATTATTTAACTTTAGAGATTGTTAGGTGAATAATAATCAAATACTTCTATGACCCGTGTTACGTCCCACACTATGGGTACGCTGTTCTCCAAAAATGGAAGATAAAACTAACCAGAATGAAAAATTTGCTTAATTAAGGATTTGTCATTTTATGAAGGTAAACCCGATCTTAGGGATTAAACAATAGTGTAAATAAATCACGCGTAATCGTTTAATATCTGCCGATGGTGCTGATTTTCTTTAATAATGATTGATAACTTTGATAGTCAAAACTAATTAATACCCTTATCGAAAATAATAGGTTATAAAAGGAAGAAACCGATCAAGAGAATGGTATGACTAGTATATCTAAGCAATGCTTCGAGGAGCATTAATAGTGGTTATTGCCACGTGTGCAACTTTGGCTACGGCCGGAGTAGTTCCTCAGGATGACATTTATGCATTGTTCAATGCTTCTGATCCACGGTATTCAACTGATGTATTTGAAGATGCGCGATTACTAGTGGTAAGTTTATAAATTTATGTTTAGTTATGAGATATTCAACTGAAAATAACTTCCAGTAGCACTACCATCTGAGGCTCGTGGTAAATGTACCGAATGAGGGCGATCATTAAATTGATGTAAAATTAAAAATATGACTAATCGCAACAGATATTAATAGTTATAATTTATAGTAGACTAGCTTTTACCCGCGGCTTCGCTCGCAGCGAAGCCTTTAAATAAGTATCAGAGATCATTACCATAGAAATGAATCAATATGATAACTCTATGCTATTGCTTAGCTGGGATGATCAATTTTTAAAATTACTATCTACGTACAATGAATTTAAAAAAAATTAAAATAAACTTTATTGAAATGCAGCAACAAATGTTAAAATTTATTTCTCTGTAACAAAAATAAATAATTTTGGATTTAAACAATTTTAATAGATATAAATGCAGAGTATTAATGTAGGATATTTTTGTAGACTATATTAAAAGCTTTTCCATCGGGTGCAAATATATGTAAATTCAGCGCATTAGACACACGTGAACAGGCTACATATAGTTGACCATGAGAGAAGCATGGCCTTTCTAAATGCACTCCCGCTACCTGTAATGTCTGCCCTTGTGCTTTGTTTGTAGTAATAGCAAAGCTAAGCTTGACGGGAAACTGAACCCTTTTGAATTCGAATGGAAGGTCAGAGGGAATAATTGGAATCCGAGGTATGATAACACTTTCTCCCTTACCGACACCTGTTAAAATAGTAGCACCAAGTATATTCAGATATATAAAAATATTTATCCCGTATCTCTACCGTGCTTCTATAGATTGGGACAAACAAAGATGATTGTAAAGGCAAAGTAGAGGGTGCTGTTTTTGTAGTGATAACTTCTTATGGAACGATAAAGCGCCAGCCTGTCTGGCTTCTAATGAACATATTCAAGAATAAAATACATTTTATAATCAATAAAAGATTTTGTCTGTATTTTGTCCCAAACTGTAGGCCTCATAACCAAACTCAAAGTCGCTCAGCGTGCTATGGAGCAGGCTCTGCTCTCTGCGAGATAGAATCCGTAATACGACAATCCGCAGAAAACCCGTTCTTCTAACTGACCGTAACCGACATAGCGCGAAGAATTAGCATGCTGAAGTGAGAATGGGCACGCCACATCGCTCGACGAACCGATAACCGTTGGGGAAGAAAGGACCGCGTATCGGACGTCGTACCAACACGTTTGCTCCCCACGGTGACGGTTGCTGGGAGTCGTTGGATACGGGCGGTACAATACCGCACTTAGTGGCAAAATATGAGGGAAGCCTTCTCAATTTTCAATATTAAATAGTTTCATTTCAACTTCAATTAGTTTATTTTATCACTTCTGTCGGTGGTCCAGAGATGCACATGTTTTTTTTTTCATTCTATAACACCTAAACAAAGATTCATATTCGTAATCAAGATGGCGTTTATCATGGATTGAAACAAAAAGGCTGGATTAATATATAAAAGATATGATATTAAATTAATTACGTAGGTATACCATGTCATAAAGAGTACCTATGCTTGGCTGTGTATGAGGTTCTCCTTCCGCGAAATCTAATCTCACGAAGTGAGGAAGCGAAGAGATTTAGGAAGAAAGATCTGTACGGTGACTGAATTCATTACCGGTGCGTAAGGCAAAGACAAGTTCAATTGTAGGCGCAAGTATTTGCGCATAATGATGCACTAGACGAGCTTATTGATGAGCTGATCGGGTACAACCTGATTAAGCTTGAGAGGTTCGAGACCGTTTGTTTCTTGTTTCCTTGTGACCCTCCTGATCTTCTACGGTAACTCATCATCGATTCGCTGGGCGGCAATACTACTTATACCTGCATGTAAGGTTGACTTTATAAAATATACCCACACTTCGCTGAGAAAGAAACTTGAAGTATAGCCACTCGATCCGGCCACTGAATTTAAACATTCACTAAAGGTCAGTTCAAAAAGCGGTAAATAGTCTTATGTAAAGTAGTTTTCAATACGCCTGTCCGAACGGAATGATGTAAGACCGTGGCCTACCTAAAGTAATGTTCTACACATTACTTACTTACTTATTTTATATATAGCTCAGGTAATGTGTATATTTAAATTATCGAAAGATAAGTAAGATTAACTACTGGGTGTATAGCAAGGACGTAACATACTTTAATGCAATAATAATTTAAGTAATTATAATTTAAGATATAATGTATTGGTGTAAGCCATTCTTATAGCATGTGATGACGATGACTTTTTAAACATTCTTATTACGGCAGAACTCTATACTTGAGGCCTCCTTAGTTTTTAAGGCAGTAATAACATGCCGGATCGCCGTCGCTACTTCCTTGCCTGTGGTACTCTGTATAGCAAGACTCTAAAGCCAATATTTAAATCCCTTAGATTTAAATTATGTTAACTATGTCGCAATGAAAGCTTGATTATTTTGATTTCGTTTTTTTTTTTATATTAATTGTTGCAACAAGTCGATCCATACTCTTATAAAGTTACTCATCTCATATTTCAATTAAAGAAAATCTCCTTTACAGCATACGAGTTTCTTTTGTCAGGTTTTTCAACCATACAAAGCTATATTTTTTTTGTCTGCTATGGTTGCATATCAGTGCTTGCATGCTTCTTGGTTGCATACCATCGCCTGCATACTTTTTTAATTTTTGTTGTTCTCTATTATATATCATCATCATTCTCCTACTCTTATCCCAATTGCTTGTGGTCGACACAATATGTGCTCTCCTTTCATAGTACATATTGTACAAATTATTGGCAATAGTTTTATGACCGGCTGCCTGCCAGACGTCAACCTTTCTCGGGAATATATTTGTTGACCAAACGGCATCAGATGGATTTGGCCCAGGTCGTTATAAGGCTCTTAGTCGTCTTTTACGACATCCAGGAGCAAAGTAAGGGTTGGTAGTATTCGTAGCCGCTACCACACAGCAATATAATCGAATATGTACAAAGATATATAATCTAATTCTCTCTCATCATAATCTTAGCTATACGTTCCATTTCTGAAGTCGATCCTCCTTTAAAGCTAAAGTGAAATTATTAATCTATTATTATACCATGCTAGTGAGACGGGTTAGTATAGGTTTTCATTTCGAGTTTTACTTCTTAGATGTTATATGTATATTGGATCTATTAGACGTCTTTTACGACACCCGCAGATAAGACAGGCGGTGCCGGGCGGGCCACCGAAGTCAAAAATCGGGTACCGGTGGCCCGCTCGCACGGCGAAGAGAGAGGATTTTACGGTGGGTCTATGGGGTCACGCGCCGGCTTTCCGTCACCCCGGACCGATTCGGCGGGGCGAGACGCATCCATAGCCCACCAATAAAAAAAAAAAGATAAGACAGGCGGTGGTGAATTGTATTCTTTATTTTATTCTTCTTTATTTTCTTCTTTGTTTTATTCTTTCTTACTCCGTCACCATACGAAATTCTTTCTAGCTACAACTAACATAATATTATGATGTATTTGTAGCCAGATCTTATAAGAAAATATGGTTATCCCGTTGAAGAGCATGTCGTCATAACTCCTGATGGATATATCCTGACAATGCATCGTATCCCTCATGGGAGAGACAGGAATAACGTTCCTCAACAAAATAAACCAGTTGTATTTTTGATGCACGGATTACTTTGCGCGTCATCCATGTGGGTTTTGACTGGACCAGGTGCAGGATATGGTAAGTTTACTTGCATCACTTAATTTGGTTTGTTTTAACTTGTAATAAGATTAATTTTTGAATTAGGAATTTCAATGGATGCACGCCTTCTATTTTTTGAGGCAGGTTATTCTATGTTTACACTTCACTCGATCTGTCTGAAGCGACAAAGAGGATGGCGCGTGATCACATAGTCTGCCATAATTATACCTTTCAACGCCATGTGGGCAAGCTACCGGTATCCGCTTCTTATTATCGGTAGCCCGTCCGCCGAATTACCACCTCGAGTATCGACTCGGACAGGGTATCGATCCTGTCTAGCTTTCGTTGTCCGGGCCTCACCCTATCACAGTCTGCCTTTCTTTCGGGTAGCGGTGGCGGTACTCTTTCGGGTATCATCGTTCATTGACGCCTCGGCCACAAACGGACGGACATACAGTAAAAGAGACATACGTATTATATTGTGGATTTTAGAAAAAGAAGAAGTTAATATGGGTCATCTTAAGAATTAATACAATTTTATTTAATAAGTTTTTTATGAATTGGATATGTTTGATAATATTCATTGTTATACCATATATGTCATAACTAGTGACGTGCCGGCTCGTTAAAAATATACATCCGCGGATACGGATCTGTAAACGGATAATTGGTGTCAAGATCCGCGGATACGGATACGGATCTTAACTTTCTTACGCAGTCAGTGTCGGTACGCGCGATTTTGACACATGTTTTGACTTGTATTGCGCGACGGATCTTTCTTTAGGTTGCCATACCATTACCATTGGTAACTAATTACGGTAAAGTATGCAACATAAAGGAGCAAAATAATTGATTTTAAGAAATAAAAAAATATCTGTATTGCATTTAATAGATTTTTGTTGCTACCTAATCACCTATTTAAAGAATTTCGTTTATAAGTTTAAAATTAATAAAGTAAATAGATCCATAAAAGATCCGTCAAATAATAACGGATACGGATCTTTTTTTGCCTCGGATATCCGCGAATACGGATACGGATATCCGGCACATCACTAGTCATAACACACACAAACAAATGGACGGCAATGCTAATATTTTTTCAGTGTGTTTTTCATAATACACTGAAAAAGTAAATAGACTAATACTATTTACATAATATTTACGAATCAGCTGTATCGAAGCTTCTATCGTCATCATAATTATCATCACAGCCCATAAATGTCTTACTGTTGGGCCCAAGCCTCCTCCGTAATGGAAGGGAAATTAATTTACTATACCACGCTGGTCAGACGTGTTGGTATAGGGTTTTATTTCGAGGTTTCCTTCTCTCGTATAGATGTTATATGCGCTTTAAATCCCTTAGTCGTCTCGTACGATCACCCACGGGTAAGATAAGGGGTGGTGAATTGTATTCTTACTCCGTCACCACAAGGAAATTTCTATGAATTACCGTTTCTCAAACATATGTGATCACAGTTTGGCGCCTATATTTTGCAGTTTCATAACTATTTTATATCATATAACCTCCCTTGAAAGACAGCCTAGTTAATATTTTTTTTTATAAATCCAACTTCTAGTTGCTCAGATGAAGGTTTTCAATAAACAAACTGTTCAGCTTTAAAATAATTAAGATTTTATTTAAAAAGTATTTAATTTATCTTATGTATGTAATCTATTTTATTGTATACATTAATTTTATGAATATTTAGAAAAAGTAAAAAGCAGTTGCATTGGGCAACATTGCGATTCAACATTTCTACGACTAAACGATTGGAGAATATTGTAATGATAGGCAGCGTTTTAAGAGTAAAATATATCTAAAAGACACGTAGCGAGACGTGCATTAGTATTAACTTTTTTTATTGTTATAGCATACATTCTTGCTGAAGAAGGATACGACGTCTGGATGGGCAATGCTCGTGGTAATAAATACTCCCGCAAGCACACATCTCTAAACCCTGACGCGTTGTTAAGCACTGCATTCTGGCAATTCTCTTGGGATGAAATAGGTCATATTGATTTACCTGCCATGATTGATTATACCTTACAAAGTACAGGTAGAGATAGGCTGCACTACGTTGGACATTCACAGGGAACTACATCATTCTTTGTTATGGGGTCCTTAAAACCAGAATATAATCAGAAAATTATTTCTATGCACGCACTGGCTCCAGTAGCTTATATGGCGAACAATCGTAATTTACTATTACAGTTTATTTCACCTTTCGCTAATAATATTGAGGTAAATGTTATTAATGTGAACATGATAATTAATTTAAATATTTTAATTATATAGTCCGGTCAATTTAAACATTCGAAGCTACATAAATTCCTAACAAGCTGAAAATCAGTAAGATTGTTTAAAATATGATTAAAAATAAAATTTGAAAGTTCCCCATCTTTCCTCTGAATGGAAAAAAAAAATATATATAATAGTATATTTTATATTATAGGTGTAAGTTACAATGACCGATAGAATCATATATTAATATATATTACAACTGTAGAGATGTACTCGTATATACGTGGCGTACTCGTGCATATTATGACGATTACAACTTTTTGAATCGTTATATCTTAAAAATGGTGGCTCGTAGGAAAGAAATATTAATAAATTTTTGGTAGATGATTTTATGATCTACAATTTTTGTCTGAAGTATTTTATGATAAAACTTACCGTTTTGCTAAAAATCACGAAAAACTCATTTTTTTGACCTTGAATTTTTTTTTCCATATTCTATATGAAAAAAAAATGGAATGGATTCTATATGGTAAGATGGAGAACTTTCTAATTTTATTTTTAATCATATTTTAAACAATGTTATTGATTTTCAGCTTGTTGGGAATTTATGTAGCTTTACTCTTATTTGGTCTACGCGTGAATGTGAGCAAAACCAAAATAATGGTCTTTGAAAGAGATGAAGCCAGAACAGATGTAAGAGTAACAATAGGTAATGATGTACTAGAGCAAGTGGATGAATTTGTATATCTTGGATGTGGATTTAGCCGAGATGGACGGTACACCACTGATATAGAGCGAAGAGTGAATGCGGGAAATAGAGTGAACGGAGCGTTGGGGCAACTTCTCGGCAGCCACCACCTCAGCCAGAAGGCACGTGTAGCAATACATAACGCAGTGCTTGTCCCAACATTACTGTATGGAAGCGAGAGTTGGGTATGCAGAAAAGAGTATGAAAGTAAAATTAATGCGGTCGAAATGCGATCTCTTCGGAAAATCTGTGGAGTTAGGCTGACTGACCGCATTCGCAACGACGACGTAAGAGAGCGAGTAGGTATGAAAGAGAGTATTGGTGTAAAGATGCGAAAAGGAATGCTCCGATGGTTCGGACATGTGGAAAGAATGCCGAACGAACGTCTGGTTAAGAAGATATACAATGCGAAAGTGGAAGGATGTAGGTACCGACGGAGACCGAGACTAACCTACCTAGACCAGATCGGTCATGTACTGAAGGAAGGTGGAGTCAAGAGTCTCCGAAACCGGCGAGCGTGTATGAAGAGAATTATGAATGTTGAGGAAGCGAGTGAAGTATGCAGAGATAGAGTTCTCTGGCACTCTGTTCTCTCTGCCTACCCTGCAAGGGATATGGCGTGATGATATGTATGTATGTACTCTTATTTTTTGGTCTAATTTGACCGGACTAATAAGAACCTCATACGAATTTGTTGTTTTCTAGAGAGTCGGTGCTCTGTTTGGTCTCGGCGAGTTTTTACCTCACAGTAGTATCTATACATGGGCTGGTCAAGCTTTATGCAGAGATGAAGTTGTAACTCAAGCTATTTGCAGTAACATTTTGTTCCTATTAGGTGGTTGGAATCCATCACAGCTTAATGAAGTAAGTTTAAAAGTGGTAGATAAATTTGATTACAGAGAATAAAATTTAGAGGGACTGTTTGCATTATAAAATGCTTACAATATTTTAAATATCCATATAATAAATAAGACTGTATAAGAAAAAAACAGATATTTATAATGTCCAAGTAATGATTTTTATTAAATGGTATTATATAATCTTAATAATATATATATAAATTACGCGTCACGTTGTTTGTCCGCGATGGACTCCTAAACTACTAAACCGATTTTAATCAAGTTTGCACAGCATGTATAATTCGATCCAATTTGAAAGATAGGATAGCTTCCATCTCAATTTATAGTTGCAATATTATTTTATTGCACATTATTTGTCTATTATTTGACAGTCACAATTATCTGTTTTCTCCAAACGATTCTAACAGATGGCGATATCTGTTGACTGGATTGAGTAAGAGTTTTATAGATGGCGCTATGTTAAACGTTTCATAAAAGCTACAATTTATTAGCATAACCACGTGTTATTGAGGCTACCTAAGCCACAGCAACGCGTGGCCGGGTCTGCTAGTATTATATAAGTAATCATCATAATTTTTTCCGATCTTATCCCAATTACTTGGGGTTGATGCAATATGACTACATATTGCAAGGCATATACTAATATTACAAAAGTTATTGGCTAATAGCTTTATGACGGGCCGCCTGCTTGACTTCAACTCTCCTTGGGAATGTAATTGTTAACCAAACGGCATCAGGTGGGATTGGCCCGGTTCGATATAAAGTTCTAAGTCATCTTTTACGAAATCCATGAGAAATATAAGGGTTGGTATTATTAGTAGGCGCTACCACACAACAGAAATGTAATTACATAATAGTACATTTTTTAGAAAAGGCATTAGTTGATATATAAAAATGACAACTATTTTTATGATTTCAGACGATACTGCCTACAATATTGGGTCACACTCCAGCCGGTGCATCAGTAAGACAATTAGTTCATTATGCGCAAGGAATATCTGGCAGACAATTCCGTCGTTACGACCAGGGCAGCCGGATAGCGAATTATCGAGAGTACCGTAGCTTTACTCCACCAAATTACGAGCTCAGCAAAATCACTACTCCCGTTTTTCTTCACTATTCCGATAACGATCCTTTGGCTGAAGTTGCTGATGTTGATAGATTGTTCAGAGAACTCGGTAGACCGGTAGGGAAATTTAGGGTGCCGCTAGCTGAGTTTACTCATTTGGATTTTATGTGGGCAATCGACGTGAAAGAATTGGTATACGACAGAGTGACGAACCTTATTGGAGCAATGGAAGCTAATACATTTGATGAACGTGATATTAATAGCTACTGATAAATTTATATGTATAAAGAAATTGTTTGAATTGTGGCTGTACAATGGTTTAACAGAATAAATAACTAAAGTTGTAATTTATGCAATTCGACTAAAATTAAACGTATGTATTTTAATTACTGTCCATCATGAAGTTTCCAGTTGGTATGCAAGATATTCATTATGTTCTTCCCTCAAGAGATTCCCCTTTGTAGATGACACTTAGTCGTCAAAAATGCGAAAAGTGGCATTAAAAAAGAACCGTGAGGTAATGGGGCCAAAAACACCAAAAACATTACACTTTTCTTTCCCTTGGGTATCGTCAGAATCAGTTGAAGAGTATATAAGGAGAGTTACCTACAAGGAAAGGAAAATGCGGAGTAAAACCCCATGCTAAACCGACCCGTGTGATATAGATGTCCAATTTCTCTAATCTGAAGGAATCCAATAGAGAGACTTATGTATATCATCATAATATTAGTCCATATATTGCCTGTTTAGACATTCTACTATAGGAGGGAAATTGACCTACCGCGCTCGTCAGACTTGATCGCAAAGAGTTTTATATTAATTTCTTTCTCTGGCCTCGATATTATATGCATATCATGTACTATGTCTTTTAAGAAAACAACGCGTAAGAGAGGCGGTGTTGAATTTTATGACTCCATTATTGCATGACAAAAATATCTAATACATATCTAAAGAATAGTGATAAGTAAGATTTTAGCTGCAGCACTAATTAGCTGGTACGTTTTCTCCCTTTTCTCTATTTTCACTTTATATGAGAGCCACTATTGGAGATGAAGTTTTATCATATCGATAAGGAAATTGGCATATTGTACTGTTCTGGAGCTTCTTCTTTACTTAAAGAGGTTATGCTTGTTGACAATTAATTCCTTTTCTTACATTGTCATTAAGGGATTATCTTGAGGGACATCTTTAAATAAAATCCTACGTTAAAATGTGTGGGGTAGCCGGCCAATTGACATTCCATTATGGCAAAACCACGTATCCAAGCGTGGCAAATAAATGGCGTGTATAGAAAACGTCAGTTTAGTCATTTTGATTCCAAGCTGATGAATCAGCGAGATCAATTATTTCACATTAGATTAAATATAATTTAAACTAAAGAAGACCATTAGGCATATATTTATATCGAATGACTGTGAAACTCATAATAGAAATTTACACCAACTAATTAATTAAAAACCCTTACTGAAACGAATAAATTTATTTCGTATTAATATGATTTTGTTTATAATCCAACCAGCTAAACGATAACGTGAGTAGTGTGTAATCGTTAAATACCTGACAATTTTCTTTAATAATGATTGATAAATTTGATAATATATACTAATTACTTTATCAAAAATATAGAAGTTATAAAAGGTAGGATTTGGCCTACGGAATGCTACAGCTAGTAAACGTGAGCAATGCTTCGAGGAGCATTAATAGTGGTTTTTACCACGTGTGTAACTTTGGCTACGGCCGGCGTAGTTCCTCAGGATGACATTTATGCATTGTTTAATGCTTCTGACTCACGATATTCAACCGATGTATTTGAAGATGCACGTTTACTAGTGGTAAGTAAAGATATGATAATTAATAAACACCATATGAGTTTTAAGGACACAGAAAATACCATTTATATAAAGTACATTATTTTTGCTATCCCAGTAACTGGCAAATTATTGAGATTAGCAAAAATCAGAATATGATCAAAAACACTTTTCCTGATTACACTTCAAAGAAGCTAATCCTAGGGAGTCTCAGCTATCTTTGGGAAACCCAATTATCAGTTCAGTTATTAGGTAAAGTTATTTCTCCAATCGGTTAAAGTATTTTGCATGCACCATTTCAAAACTAAAGTGAAATTCATGGGTTACTTTTTAACCTAACTTGCGTTAGTCAACTCCTGCGAGTTACCAGACTCGTATTTGTTATTGACGTAGTAAAACTGACTGAATTGAGATATTAATATATGTATTTTTTTAATACTTAATAAGTTTGATTTTAAGTCTCTTTATCGTCTGCTGTAGCAGACAAGATTTGGCCCGCCTAAAACTAAGTGGTAACCGATTCTCATGCTTTTTGCAATGGGCACACACAGGCCGCTATCCACTGTGATAAATTTATCCCTCATATATCTGATTCAAGAAGAACACAAATTACTTTGTTATATAAATGTAATTTAAACCACCTTATAATCTAGATAATTTGTAATATTTCTAATCTTAAATGCAACTTTAGATATGTTCTACAAAGAGTTCAAAACAAGGACTATCTCTGAAAATCAAATTATGTGTTTATAGCCAGACCTCATAAGGAAGTACGGTTATCCTGTTGAGGAACATGTCGTCACAACTCCCGATGGATATATTCTTACAATGCATCGTATCCCTCATGGGAAAGACAAGAACAACGTTCCCCAAGGAAATAAACCAGTTGTATTTTTGATGCATGGATTACTTTGCTCGTCATCCATGTGGATTTTAACAGGACCAGGCGCAGGATATGGTAAGTTTACTTGCACATACTATTTGGTTTCCTTGTGGTGATGGAGTAAGAATACTAATCACCACCCCATATCTTACCCGTGGGTGATCGTACGCGACGACTAAGGGATATAAAACGTATATAACATCTATGCGAGAGAAGGAAAACTCGAAACAAAACTCTATACCAACATGTCCGACCAGCGCGGTGTAGTAGGTTAATTTCGCTCTCCTTACGGAGGAGGCCTGTGCCCAATAGTGGGACATTTATGGGCTATGATAATGATGATGATTATTTGGTTTATTGTAACTTGTGACTTGAACAAATACAATTACCTATTTTTTTGGTTTGACAGCATACATTCTCGCTGAAGAAGGATACGACGTCTGGATGGGCAATGCTCGTGGTAATACGTACTCCCGCAGGCACACATCTCTAAACGCTGATGCGTTATTAAGCACTGCATTCTGGCAATTCTCTTGGGATGAAATCGGTCATATAGATTTACCCACCATGATTGATTATACCTTACAAAGTACAGGTAGAGATAGACTGCACTACGTTGGACATTCACAGGGAACTACTTCATTCTTTGTTTTGGGATCCTTAAAGCCAGAATATAATCAGAAAATCATTTCTATGCACGCTCTGGCTCCAGTAGCTTTTATGGCACACAATAGTAATCCGCTGTTACTGATTATTTCACCTTTTGCTAATGATATTGAGGTGAGTATCATTAATTATTGAGCGTAATATGTTTAAATACAATTAAATAGAGCGTAATATTTTTAAATACAATTAAAATTTGAAATAAAACTATTTTTACACTTTCAATCGCATTTGTATTTGATTTTTAATTCCGCGATGTTTTACAGCGTTCATGGTCACGAGAGGACAGGAGTCTTTCCGTGACCATGAATGCTGTAAAGTGTTCGAAACAATGGGCAATTAAAATTCATATACAAACGCGATATAATTCTTAAACTAGTTTTATTTGAAATGTGCAACACTCGCGTAGACATGAGAAAAACATTTAAAATTTTATTTGCTTTTGTTGTTTTGTAGAGAGTTGGTGCTCTGATAGGTTTCGGCGAGTTTTTGCCTCACAGTAATATCTATACATGGGCTGGTCAAGCTTTGTGCAGAGATGAAGTTGCAACTCAAGCTATTTGCAGTAACATTATGTTCCTACTAGGTGGTTGGAATCCAGCACAGCTTAATGAAGTAAGTTTAGGAATGGAAGACAAATCCTAAAATCAAATATTTTTAACATGTAGAACTCCTTGTTATCCTCAACTTGCGATGTTTAAAATTAATGAAATAATCATATCTTCGTCACCCTACTCTTATATTCAATTTCTTGGGATGGACGTAATGTGCCATCATTTTCTACACAACTTTACCAGATGTTATCTCGCCGCTCTCTCTCTTTTTATCCATGTCACGCATCACAAAATATATTCATATTTTCTTTAGTCTCCTCTTGGCCTTCTCTTTGACCTTTTGGTGTTCGTACTTAAAACTTTCCTCATAACCTTTCACCGATCTTATAATATGTCTACACTATTTGACTTCCACTCTTCAACTTTTTCGTCACCGGTGTAAATTTCAAACTTTTTCTTATGCGTTCTTTCTTTATTTTATCCATTCTTGTTGCATTGCACATCCATAACTATATCCACATCTCTGTTACAAGTAATCATCCCAGATAGCATCCAAATCATAAAGGGTACTACGAGAATTCTTTCAAAGGACGTCTGAGAGAAGTCGAAGTATAAGTTCTTAAAGACATCATATTTAAGAACTCAAAATTCAGACATCTTGAAGACATCGTTTTTAAGACGTCAATTTTATGACAACATAACATATTCATTTTATAGAACTTTTTTTTTTTTTTTTTTTTTTTTTTTTTTTTTTTTTTTTGCTGTGGGCTATGGACGTCGCACCCCGCCAAATCGGTCCGGGGCGACGGAAGAGGCGGCGCGCAACCCCATTGACCCACCCTGCAAGCACCTCTTCTTCGCCGTGCGAGCGGGCCACCGGTACCCGATCTTTGTCTTCGGTGGCCCGCTCGGCGGTATGGCCTCTCGGGCTCCTCTCCTGTCGACGCCCCGGCAGCTTTCGCCGTCGAGGCGTCGTCCTCACGCGGTGGCCTCACGTCAGGTGACCGGACAATTCCCCGGACCAATCACCCGAAGCCTCGGTTAGGGCGGCATCAGGCGCAGGTACTCGCGCCTGCGCCGCCCCGGCCGCGGGCGGCGGCCCGGGTCACGGGAATCCTCCCGGGCCCGTTCCGCCGCCTCCTTCTGCGAGATGACAGCCTCGCAGAAGGCGGCGACCGCGTCCCAATTCCTGACGCTGTCGACCATCGCTCGCGCAACAGCCGGCAGCGTCAGGTCGGCACCGATGACAGCGACGAGGTCACGGCGCTGCCCGTCCCAGCCCGAACATACCTCGAGCGTATGTTGCGCCGTGTCCTCGTCGCTACTGCAATGGTGGCAGGACGGAGTCCACTCCCTCCGCACGACCGTGTGCAGGTACTTGCCGAAGCAACCATGCCCCGACAAGACCTGCACCAACCGGAAAGAGAGAACTCCGTGCCGACGCTCCATCCACTCCATCAGTACGGGCAGGAGGGCCTCAACGGTAAAAACACCGTGTCTAGGCCTCTCCAGCCGCGTAGCCCAACGGGCGATGACTTCTCGGCGGGCGTCCTCGCGCCAGGTGGCTATCTCGTTGAACGATGGGGAGCCACCCTCTTCGCGCATTGAGGTAACCCGCCGGTAGAGGTTGGAGAGCATCTCCGCCTCTAGGTCCCACGGGGGTGTCCCGGCCAATAGGCATGCCGCCTCGGTAGACACCGTGCGGTACCCGCGAATGGCTCTGACCGCCATGGCTCGCTGTGGCCTCCACAGCACCGCCCTGAGCTGGGCGTTCAGAGCCCTCGCCCACACATTCATTTTATAGAACTAGACTATAGAAATCAAAAGTATATATGAGTATTTTATTCATAATAACAATATAATTTTTTGCGCACGCGCGGAATCCATAAACGCACTTGCGCATTATATCTTGTTTACATAAGTATTAACCAAAAATAAATATGGTTCTAACTAGATGTCACTGTTAGAAATTCTGAATCACGCTATGGTTTCGATGCAGGAAATGACTTACGCTACTCGTTGCTAAAATTTGCACTGAAATTTAACAGGTACTTGTAACTTCGCGAATGCGGTCAAGTTCCATTGCGTTTATTGAAGTTTCACTTCAATAATGCGCATTAGACTTGAGTTATACTAGGCAAAATCAGCCAATAGATATCACAGCGACAGTGATTTAAAATACAAGTGTCAGTACTTCTTATTTATGAAGTCAGAGACGTATTCTCAGGGAGCTCTTATTTAAGAAGTCTTAACTTCGTCATAAAGCGGCGCATACGACGTCTTAAAGACTACTGAAAGAGTACATTCCGTTGATAATTCAGACATCTAAATCATAAATAAGAGTAATTTTAATATTCTTTCAGAAGTCATTTTGCTATCTGGGATCCCCCATCTGTCGCTAAAATTAGCAAAATATTAATACATAAATTCACAAAGATTAATAATAATTAACTGTTTTATTACAGACCATACTACCGACGATATTCGGCCACATACCAGCAGGTGCATCAGTAAGACAATTAGTCCATTATGCACAAGGAATAACTGGCAAAGAATTCAATCGTTACGACTATGGCAGCCGGTTGTCGAATTACCGAGAATACCGTAGCTTCACTCCCCCACAATACGATCTCAGCAAAATTACCACCCCCGTTTTCCTTCACTACTCAGATAACGATCCTTTGGCTGAAGTTGCTGATGTTGACAGATTGTTCAAAGAACTTGGAAGACCGGTAGGGAAATTTAGGGTGCCATTAGCTGAGTTTACTCATTTAGATTTCATGTGGGCGATCGACGTGAAAGAATTGGTGTATGACAGAGTTACAAACCTTATTGGAGCAATGGAAACTAATACATTTGATGAAAGTGATATCAATAGTTATTAATAAATTCATACTTAATACGAAAAAATATTTATCAGTATGGCTGTGCAATAATTTAATGAAATATGTATCTACATTTACAATTTACGTAATCAGAGTGAATATTAAAGATATATTTATTTACTGCTTATATTTTTAATTACCCTATAGAGGATAAAGGCGAAATATTATGAACTAACTTTATTTATTAGCCATTTCAATTTTAATGTAAAACAACAAAATAAAGAAATAAGGAAAGGGAGAGTTGAGTCTCATCAGTATAAGAAAAACGACAATACTCAATTTGAATCGTAATATCAACATGATCTTACATGACAGATTTTCAGTAATATAATATCACTTATTAATATCAAAATTTATATTATTGATATATTAACCAAATTTTACTTTTCTTATACATTCTTAATTTGCCATAATGAAGAATAAATGATATTTCTTCTGAAAGTGAATCTTTTTTTAAATTTTTATTCGACAACTTATTAAAATTTTTTTGTTGCCTACTTTATTTTGTTTTAAGGTATTTTGCCAAATTTCTTTTTTAATTACATATTACATAAAAACTTTTATATACCTATACCTCTGTTAAGCTCTTTTGTATTATATTTTTTTATAAGTCGGAATAAAATTGTAAGAGAGCGAGTAGGTATGAAAGAGAGGATTGGTGTAAAGATGCGAAAGTGAATGCTCCGATGGTTCGGACATGTGGAAAGAATGCCGAACGAACGTCTGGTTAAGAAGATATACAATGCGAAAGTGGAAGGATGTAGGTACCGAGGGAGACCGAGACTCACCTACCTAGACCAGATTGGTCACGTGCTGAAGGAATGTGGAGTCAAGAGTGTCCGAAACCGGCGAGCGTGTATGAAGAGAATTATGAATGTTGAGGAAGCGAGTGAAGTATGCAAGGATAGAGTTCTGTGGCACTCTGTTCTCCCTGCCTACCCTGCAAGGGACATGGCGTGATGATATGTATGTATGTATGTATATTAATTATAAATTTTTACATCGCTATCAAATAGTTATAAAATTTTAAAGTATAGTTAGGTAGGCAGTACCTACAGATGCAGAATGTCAGAGTCCTTAACAGTGGAACAGAGATGGATGACTGAGCTATAAAATATTATAATTATGTAATGAGTGGTAACTTTAAGTTATTTCATCATTTGAAATAGAACTATTTTTACGGGAAGATTGTCCTCCCGTGATGTTGAACGCTGTAAAGTGATCGAAACATCAGGCAATTAAAAGTGATATACAAACGTGATAGAATCCGTAAAAATAGTTTTTTTTCAAATGTGTAATCATCGTGTAAATATGAGAAATCATTATTATTTCATCATCTGAGCCCACATATTGTAGGGCCGGGCCTCGACTATGCTTTTTATTACCCCACGGGCGAAAAGAGGGGTAGGGAATGGTATTCTTACTCCGCTACTACGCGGAGAAGTTTAGGTTATATAGCCTACTTTATTTTGTGTCCGGATACTTCAATGAATTTAACATCATTTAGAAATTGACATATATTTTTTTGTTGTGTGTGTTATAATTAGTGTGATGTGCTCGAAGTTTCTGTTATTTGCTATGTGGTGACTGACTATACCAAGCTTTGCTACCCTCTTCTTTCCTGTTAGCCTTTATTTCGTCCCAACAAAACGGTCTGTTACATCCCTAATTTCAATAGGATATTGTTGACATGCAAGAATTACTAATTAAGGTCAATACAAATAAACATATCAGCAATAGCTGACATAAACTTACATTTTATTAATTATTACTCAGAGATAACTGTTGTCAGTAACAGACTTGGGTTCTGTCTCCCGTGCTTATAGCAAGCACACTAGAGCTATAATTTCTGAGTTGTTTCTAATCTTCAATAGAGTACCTATCGTTCGCAAATGTAAGCCAAAGTCATGATGGTGTTTAGGAACTTTATAATAAATATAAACAATTTATAAATATATAAGAAAAAAGTCTTAATCAATCCTAAAAGTTGTTTTTTTTATAACTGTTTGAATTGCTGGAATCTAAGAGATCGATCACTACAACATAAAGCCATTTCCAATCATCCCTTCCTCCACGGGTTGAGAGCCCTCAGCGCTCACCCACAGTCCGGATAAAGTTGTCATAGCCATCTGAGGCTAACAACTAAGACACACGAAAAAAAAAAAAATCCCTTCCTCCCTTTCCTTTGATAATCGTTAAAATCAAATAATAATAATAAAAAAATGTAAGCAGAACATATCATATCACCACAAAAATGAAATAGATGAACTAAAATCTTATGCTAATCTAAAACACTCAGTCGTAAGCAGTTATTTTTTGTGTAACAGCGACGTCTATCTAAATATACTTCAGTCTACGTAGTACTTTAATCAAGAATTGTTGTATTTGGGTAGATGGTGTTGTTATATAAAGCTTGCTGTGTGGTAGCGGCTACGAATACTACCAAACCTTACTTTGTTCGTGGATATCGTAAAAGACGACTAAGAGCCTTATAACGACCTGGGCCAACTCCATCTGATGCCATTTGGTCAACAATTACATGCGCAAGAAGGATTGACGTCAGGCAGGCGGCCGGTCGCCAATAACTATTACAATATGTACTATGAAAGAAGAGTAGGTACATATTGTATCGACCCCAAGCAATTGGGATAAGAGTAGGAGAATGATGGTGTTGTTATATAAAGATCGCTTGCATGTATATCGCGTCCTGCTTATTGATAGGTCCTTTAAGTTAATCCTATTTTTAGTTACATTTCTCTTGTGATACTTCTAAATCGGTCGTCTAACCGGCTTTGCAAGTAACATGACATTCCATGTTTATATTAGCAATACACGAAGGCTCTTATTTCGTTCGCCTTTTATAAAACAAAGTAAATAAGTCTGGCAGGTTTGGACTCTTGGTATAATACGTTGTACAACTATGAGACACATGGTTTGAGAATCTCTCAATGAGAATAGATACAAGGAGTCCGAACGTAATGTTGAACGAATGGTCTCAATTTAGAGGACTAATAATATCATTCTTCTACTCTTATCCCAATTACTTGGGGTCGATACAGTATGTACTCTTATTTCATAGTACATATTGTAAAAGTTACCGGCAATAGTTTTATGACCCGCCGCCTTCCAGACGTCAACCCTCCTTGGGAATGAAATTGTTGACCAATCGGCATCAGACGTAGTTGGCTCAGGTCGTTGTAAGGCTCTTAGTAGTCTTTTACAACATCCACGAGCAAAGTAAGGGTTGGTAGTATTCGTAGCCGCTACCACACAACTCACACAGCAGCAGTTGATTATTATTAGAATATAAATTAACATTCTCAGATCATATTGACTTTGGTAGCAGAAAAGCTTACAAGAATTTAGGATTTGTTCTTAAGTCATGTAAAGTATTTAAAAACATGGAGGCTCTGAAAGTGGTATATTTTGCATGCACATATGCAGCGTCTTAGTATCATCATCTCAGCTCGTATATGTCTCGATATGCTCGAGCCTCCTCCATGATAGGAGGGAAATTTACCTACTAATCCACGCTGGTCAGACGTGTTGGGTTTTGTTTCGAGTTTGCCTTCTCTTACGTCGCGTCTTAGAATACGCGTTTCCAATTTGGTCACCTTCATATATCACACACAAAAATCAGCTAGATCTGATTCAAAGGAAAATCATTAACCACCTCAACTATCGCCTCCGTAAACTTTCAATGTCTTATGAAAATAGCTGTAGGAACTTTATGACATACTCGTCGCACAGGTTACTTTTAACACTCCCTTGCAACCAATCTTAATGTTACACGTGCTCGGCACTTGACTAATTATGCCAAAAATTGCGTACTGACCCGTATTGCTCGAACATACAACACTGACTTTTCTTAAGTTGATTTATTTAACTGTACTAAACCTACATTTAAAGCTCAGTTGATAAAAATCATAAAGTAAGCCAAATGACAAGGAACTAAGCTCTTACTACTTGGCTCAATAAATTCTACTGTTGTGTTAGTTAATATTTTTTTGTAATCAAATGTAATATTGTATTTTTTTTTAAATTTAATTTGTAGTCCGTTCGCATATCTTAAACTTATCCTAGTTAAACAGGGAAACCCCATACAATACTGTAGAACACAAATTATGTAATATATTATATGTATCGTTGTTGGTTTTCTAAATAAATATATTGCCGCCCGTGGACCTTTGCAATACCAAGGGTATAGAGGGTATAGCTAGGCCGCTGCCTACCAATATAAACCCTAAACCCACCCAAGTTGGGCTTCCGACTCTCTCGCTTATCGAAGGAAGTGCAATAGCATATTGTACCATCGACTTTCTGCGAGAGTGTCGTACTACCCCGAACGGAACGGCCCGTGACTGTAGACAGAAAACTGTCAACGCCGTGGTCCTACCACTAAAGCGAATTTCTGTTTAAGTGGACCAGAATAAAATACGTAGCATGTAATGTGTAATAAATATCTCCTCTTTGGTTAAGAATTCCAAATTCAAATTAATAAATTCATTTAGTTGGTACATTTAAGTTTTGAAAACAGTCATTTGTTTTTTCCTCATTATTTTTTTTCTTTGGCGTCACTTATTACCTCGCAATGGAAAACATGAATTCAAATGTCTTCTTTATGCCGATGATCAGGTGTTACTTGCATCGTCGGCTGAGGATTTACAGGCGATGGTAACTACTATGCATGAAGCTTTTGAAAGAAAAGGCATGAAAGTAAATGTACGTAAGACGAAAATAATGGTTTTTGAAAAGGATAAATGTATGACGGAATGTAAAATTATTATAAATGGTGAGGAATTGGAACAGGTGAAAGAATTTTTGTATTTGGGTGTATTATTCACTCGAGATGGTAAAAATGATAATGATGTTGAAAGAAGAGTAAATGCTGGTAATAGGGTGAATGGGGCACTGTACACCTTTATGAGAAGCAGAAATGTGTCCAAAAAGGCACGTCTAGCTGTGCATAAGGGAGTATTAGTACCTACCCTCATGTATGGTAGTGAAAGTTGGATTTGGCAGAGAAGACATGAAAGTAGAATAAATGCTGTAGAGATGAGAGCTCTTCGTAGTATGTGTGATGTGAGCCTGAAAGATAAAATTAGGAATAGTGTTATAAGAGAGCGCTGTGGTGTGAATGAAGAAGTAGTGACAAAGATCAAAAAGAGTATGCTGAGGTGGTTTGGACACTTAGAAAGAATGAGTGAAGAGAGGTTGACGAAGAAAATATATAAAGCAAGCGTGAGTGGGACGAATACAAGGGGAAGACCTCGTCATAATTTTCTGGATCAAATTAGCGATGTATTGACGAGAGGTCATATTAAGAGTATGCGTAATCGTAGAGTATGCATGAAGACTGTTATGAGTGTGAATGAAGCGATGGAAGTATGCCAGGATCGTGGTTTGTGGCAATCCGTAGTCTCTGCCTACCCCTCTGGGAAACAGGCGTGAAGCTATGTATGTATGTATCGAAAACATGAAATATCGGTATATTTACGAGTACGAGTTCTACCGTGGCACCAGTGCTGCAGAAACAGCTCGAAGGATTAATGATGGGTACGGTGCTGGTGCCGCAAAAGAAAGCATGGTATGTTTTTGGTTTCAACGTTTTCGTTCTGGAAATTTCGACCTTCAGAACCAACCCCGTGGACGGCCGGAGACCAAAGTGGAAAATGAAAAATTAAAGGCTATTGTGGAAACGGATCCATCACATTAAATACTTTTACTAGCCTTTAATTTTAAAGTTATTATTATTATATTTAGAATTAGTCATAACTTGCGAAAACTATAGAAGAATAAAGATTTCTTTGTATATATACAATCAATCTTAATTATAAAACCATTTAGTTGGATAAGTGTTCCTATCATGATATAAATATCATCATCTTTCGATTCAATTTGTGTTTTGATTGACTAATCTGATAGATTTGCGTATTTTTTTTGGGGTAATGATGACTATTATAAATTTTCAGCATAATATTTTGTTATTTTTTGTAATAAATAATTTTTGACAATTTTCTACCTTATATTTTTATATTTTGAAATGTAATTAAAGCGAGTAATCAATAAATGCGAAAATATTGATTTCTAACGTTCACACGAGTATTACGCATTTGAAATAAAACTACTTTTACTGATTCTATCTCGTTTGTATTTGATTTTTAATTTCCGGACGTTTCGAACACTTTACAGTGATCATCTTCACGGAAGGAAAAGGAAAGTAAGACACCTTAGGTGTCTCACGTCCAAAAGTCATCGTTATTACAGAAATTTATATGTACCCGCTACAGTATCAGTTATTAAAGTTTGACCCACATTTTAATACAAATTTCATTGCCAGTACAAAAAGAAAATGATTCTATATGTTAAAATGTCCTACCATGACCATGATCACTGTAAAGTGTTCGAAACATTGAGAAATTAAAAATCAAATACAAACGCGATAGAATCCGTAAAAGAAGTTTTATTTCAAATATTGATTTGGCTATCAAAAAAGAAAAAACATTAAAGTACAGAAAACTTTGAGTGTGCCTATGAAAAAAATTATGAGAGTAGAGGTAGATAAAAATTATAATTTATAAATATTCCACTTTATATTTCCACTTCTTATTATTTTTTTCCCAGTCTATATAAATCTTTATTATAGTGGCCGGAGCGTCTAGTTTGAGGGCTGTCTAGGTTCTGTCTAGTTTTCCTTTTCATGTGCTTAAGTTCACTGTTTACATGTTCTAATCGAGTTTGTAGATTACCACGAGAAATCAATAATTAGCGACACAGAGCATTCTTATCCCGTCACTACACGGGGTAATCGATAAATATCATTTTTTTTTAATAATGATTGATAATTTTGATAATAATCAACACTAATAACTTTATCAAAAATATAGAAGTTATAAAAGGTAGCAATTATACTACAGAATGGTAAACATAGTATATGTGAGCAATGTCTCGAGGAGCATTAATAGTGGTGTTTGCCACTTGTGCAACTTTGGCTACGGCCGGAGTAGTCAATCAGGACGAACTTCGAGCATTGTTTAATGACCCCCAGTTCCATTATTCAACTGATATATTTGAAGATGCAACTTTGCTGGTGGTAAGTTGTGATGTTATGTTTGTTTATTTTAAACAGTACAGTGGATTATTTCATACGCTGTGTGGTAGCGGTTACGAATACTACCAACTCTTACTTTGCTTGTGGATGTCGTAAGAGACGACTAAGAGCCTTATAACCGAGCCGACCTAGGCCAATTCCATCTGTTGCCGTTTGGTCAACAATTACATTCATACATTAAACAATTGCCTATAACTTTTGCAATATGTAGGAGAAGGAGTACATATTGCGTCGACCCCAAGTATTTGGGATAAGAGTAAGAGCATGATGAGTGGATTGTTTCATTTCTTATAATATAGATTTTAAGAAGTGATTGAATAAGCGAGCACGTTCTTTATAGGTTTTCTCGAAAGTTTTTAGCTATATTACTATTAAAATTTTCTGTGTACTGATGGCTTAAGATTAATAAACCATTCACCTTTTATTCGGGTGAATCTCGAAAGAAACGACTAAGGGATATATACAGATAACATCGACGCAAAAGAAAGAGAACTCGACATAAAACCATATACCAATACGTCTGAACAGCGTGGTATAGTAGGTCAATTTGCCTTTCATTGTGGAGGAGGCTCGAGTCCAAAAATAGGAATTGTATGGGCTAATAATGTGAAATGAAATGACTATTAGCTATATAAAGTTTATGAGAGTCTTTGTTTGTACGTTTGTTTGAACGCACAAGTCTCAGGAACTAGCAGTTGGATTCCAAAAACTTTCATTGTTTCTAATAATTTATTTATTGAGGAAGGTTATTAAGGATATAATATGCATATAATACATAAAGCTGCAACAAAAAAGAGCGCGGCAATGTATAGAAATATTAGCAAATAAGCAAAAGTATATTAACCGTGACGGTCAATCGCCCTGCGCAATCATTGCTGTCAGGGTAACTAATGACATAACCAAATTGGTGATTGATATCTCATAGATATTATAGGTATATATTTATATTATTACCAATGCTACGAGATAGAATCATCATCGTCTCAGCTCATATATAGGCACGTCCCATCACTAAGCTTCGAGTCTTCTTCACAATAAGAGAGAATTTGACCTTCTAAGTCACGCTTCTCCGATCGATGGTTTGGTATAGGGTTTTATTTCGAGTTTTACTTCTATTGCATATAAAATATTTTCATATTATATCCTTATGTGGTCGGATAGGCAAGAAAGGAGGTGGCTAATTGTATTCATAAGTTTTTGTCCCAGGGATCTAGTGGTTGTTTAAAACAAATAAAATCCTAGAAATTGTGGAGTCCACTACATTCTTAGGTATTACTATTGATGCTAAACTCCATTGGGGCCCTCATATTGAGAAATTATCAAGTAGGCTAAGCTCAGCGGCTTATGCGGTAAAAAAAATTCGAATGTTAACCGATATTGAAACTGCTAGAATTGTTTATTTCGCTTATTTCCACAGTCTTATGTCTTATGGCATACTACTTTGGGGATGCTCTGTAGATTTGAATAATATCTTTGTTCTCCAAAAACGGGCTGTCCGCGCGATTTATAATTTAGGCCCAAGAGCATCACTGCGCGAAAAATTTAGGGAGATAAACATTCTAACTGTTGTATCACAATTTATATTTGAAAACATATTATATGTAAAAAAAAATATTGATAAATTTGATAAATATAGTGACATTCATCACGTGAATACTAGGAATAAGGATAATCTAGTTATACATCATACTCGCCTACAAAAAATTAGTAGGTCTTTCATGGGGCAATGTATACGCTTTTACAATAAACTACCTAAAGATATCCGTGATATGCCCATAAATAAGTTTAAAAAGGCTATCAAAACTAGACTTTGTAAAAAAGGATATTACAACATTTCGGATTATCTAAATGATAATACGGAATGGTTATGAGTTGCTCCTCTCTCAGCAATTACTTTATATAATTTTAACTTTTACGTTGTTTTAGTGCTGATCCTCACTGTTGTCTGAACTCTGTATATTTATCATTGTCACAAATTGTACAGTGTAGCGTGTTTTGCCTAACGAGTTATTTATTGATTTAATTGAGCGATTTGATTGTAATTTATAGATCTTGGTGTGGTCATGCTTACTAAAAAGGTCTCTGCCTGCGGTAGCTACGTGAGCGGGTCTCTCCCTTCCCTCGAATGTGGTTGAGGGGCGTGATGGCTGCTTCAGTAGTTAACTCGTGATCGAGTGCCGCTTGTGGAATCTGGTCCAACCATTTCTGTTCTTTTTTGTGTTTTTTGTTAATGGTGTATTTAACTTTTAAAAAATAAATCTTTACTCGAAGGGCATCTCACTGGAGCTAATGGGGATTAAATATGTATCTAATAATATTAGAAAACATACAATTTAAAAAAAAATGACGAGCCCACTGAGTTTCTTGCCGGATCTTCTCAGTTTGTGGCGGCTTTCCGATCCGGTGGTAGATTAATTTAAAAAAAAAATGTAATATTGACAATATGTAAGTGCCATTTTAGGGCTTATGCATAATAAATGATTTGATTTGATTTGATTTGAATCAAGCTATATAAAAGTAATTCAGTCATTAAAATAACAACTAAACTATGCCATTCGAATGGCATAGTTAGTTGTTTATAAATAATGTCTATTACATACATACATATCATCACGTCATATCCCTTGCAGGGTAGGCAGAGAGAACAGAATGCCAGAGAACTATATACTTGCATACTTCACTCGCTTCCTCAACATTCATATTTCTCTTCATACACGCTCGCCGGTTTCGGTGACTCTTGACTCCACCTTCCTTCAGTACGTGGCCAATCTGGTCTAGGTAGGTTAGTCTCGGTCTCCCCCGGTACCTACATCCTTCCACTTTCGCATTGTATATCTTCTTAACCAGACGTTCGTTCGCATCTTTACACCAATACTTTCTTTCATACCTACTCGCTCTCTTACGTCGTCGTTACGAATATATCTATTATATTTTAAAATTAAAGTACTAAGCTTTTAGTTTGGTAGGTTTAGTTTGATAGTATTAGATTTTTAGCTTTTGGCATGATGTTGTTGTTATTTGTCAAAGGCTAATAACTTTAGATTCACCATATAGATACACAGAAATGGTGGCTATAAGTAAAGATTAATAAATAATATTATGTAATATTTAGTGCTCACATACTGCTGTGTGATAGTGGCTACGAATTCTACCAACTCTTACTTTGCTTATTTTGCTGATGGATGTCGTAAAAGACGACTATATTGGCCTGAACCAACTCCATTTCATACCGTTTGGCCAACAATTACATTCCCAAGGAGGGTTGACGTCAGGCAGGCGGCCGCTGTTGAAACTATTACCAATAACTTTTGCAATATGTAGAAATACATTTTGCGTCGATCCTAAGTAATTGAGATAAGAGTAAGAGAATGATGATGATGACTTAGTGTTGAAATAGATCACATATATGCTAGATTTTAAATAGAGATTTCGATGACAATTTGTTGATTTATGTTAATAGCAGCTTTTGCCAGCAACTCCTTCCACGTAGAATTCATGTTTGACATGCTCACTAAATACGATTTTCATTATTTATGTTGTAGAGCGAGAAATATTAATGTGCAATTTGCCTCATATTTTACACCCTTAAGGGAATTTCCTCTATATATAATCTGAGGGGCAAAGTTTGAGAATAATTTTTTTAGTGAACCGTTAAGACACTGTCTAGTACTTAGTTCTACTAATTTTTAATTAAATACATATGTAATCAAGTGCAAGTATCAGTCGAAAATTTAATCTTCTATTTTATACCCTCAGGGAATGAAAGTTGAGGAATGCTAAAACCTTTTTAATATTTTTTTAATTTTTACTGAAGAATATTTGTGCTTATTTTGGGGACAATATACACAGATTTTTTCTACTTTGCCTTCTTTGTCACTGCGTTTTATTCCCTTTGGATTGAATATTATTTATTAGAATAAAGATGTTTTTCGTCCTATATGAACTGCTACTATTTTTCACAAGTGGAATGTATAAGTATTTAAGTTTATATTGTCTTCGATGAGGCGATATGTATATGTACTTACGTAGGAGTCAAACCTAGTATCGGTTTCCCAAGACTCCTTAACTTTAATAATATTGATACAAACATTCGGGTATTTTGTAAGATTGTTCAATCTACTTCGAACTTCTTGTAAACATTAAAAATAAAATAGATGTAACGTGCATTTATTAATTTCAGCCGGATCTCATCAGGAAATACGGTTATCCTGTTGAGGAACATGTCGTCACAACTGAAGATGGATATATCTTAACAATGCATCGTATACCTCACGGTAAAGATAGAAACAACGTTCCTCAAGCAAATAAACCAGTTGTGTTATTGATGCATGGCTTACTCTGCTCATCCGCTGTATGGGTTTTCTCAGGACCAAGCAATGGATTTGGTAAGATAACTTGCCTGTATAATTGCTTTATTGTAAATTATAAGAGAAATAAATATAATTTAACGTATTCATATTTTTATAGGATACATTCTTGCTGAAGAAGGATATGATGTCTGGTTGGGTAATGCTCGTGGTAATACTTATTCTCGAAGACACACATCATTAAATCCTGATGCAACATTAGGGACTGCGTTCTGGCAATTTTCTTGGGATGAGATCGGCAATTATGATTTGACCAGCATGATCGATTATATCTTAGAAACTACAGGTAGAAAGAACTTGCACTACATTGGACATTCACAGGGCACTACATCTTTCTTTACTATGGCGTCTTTACGACCAGAATACAATGAGAAAATTAGTTCTATGCATGCTCTTGCTCCAGTAGCTTATATGGCACACAATCAAAATAGACTGCTACTTTTTATATCACCGTATGCTAATGATATTGAGGTAAGTGCCATTTAAGTGTCAATTTATTGAACGCGATTATTTTAATTGTAATTTAAATTTAATATAATTTTGTCGTTTTGCAGAGAGTTGGTGCTTTGATTGGTTTCGGTGAGTTTTTGCCCTACAATGATGTCTACAGGTGGGCTGGTCAAACTTTTTGCAGAGATGAAGTTCCAACTCAAGTTATCTGTAGTAGCATGATATTCCTAATCGGTGGTTGGAATCCAGCGCAGCTTAATGCAGTAAGTTAAATATCGTTTTTTAGAACTTTTTCAATATTTTGAGATGCACAGAAATCGTATTTATAATCGTAATTTCCGTGTGATGACGGAGTAAGAATACAATTGACCACCCCACATCTTACCCGTGGGTGATCGTACGAGACGACTAAGGGATATAAAATGCATATAACATCTATGCAAGAGATGAAAACCTCGAAACAAAACCATATACCAACACGTCTGACCAGCGTGGTATAGTAGGTCAATTTCCATCTCATTATCGAGGAGGCTCAAGCCGAATAGTGGGACATATACGAGCTGAAGTGAGGTGAGGTGAGATATCGTATTGATTAAGATACAAACCAACAGTGCCAGTCCTATGGGCTCGATTCCCACGTAGGAAAGCTTTAGTAACCCACGGGTTGACCATGGTCGTCAAGGATTCGCTACCAGAGTCCGGTCTAATAGCGATAGGGATGGTGGATAATGGGGCCTTTTGCCGCCCTTTCATCGCCCCCGACGGAACGGATGGTGTGTGTTCAGACAGCCTGCTAAAAAGAAAAACAAATACTTTGTGCGATCTGCAAATAGTTGTTCTTAGTCTGGAATATTTTGTGGTCGTTAGTTCTATATTTGTAAAGACCCTCACAATACAAGTATTATTGCGACATTGAAGAGAGTTGGCTTTACCAGTGCCCGCATCAATGATGACGCGGAGGGAACGTGGTCGGCTATGGAGCCGCATGGCACTCTTCCATCGCCCCGAGCGAAACGGGCGTGGTGTGTTCAGACCATAGGCTGTAACAAAAAAAGATGTAGTCTTTAAAACAAATGAGGATGAGGATTCCCTTGACCTGCTTATTACGCTTATTGTAACTGTATAAAATTAAATGAGTAATAAAAATAACAATGATATTTATAATTTCAGACTATACTGCCTTTGGCGTTAGGCCACTTGCCAGCAGGTGCATCGGTGAGACAACTAGTTCATTATGCACAAGGAATAACTGGTCATGAATTCCGTCGTTACGATTATGGCAACGCATTGTCAAATTGGCGACATTACCGTAGCTTCAGTCCACCACATTACGACCTCGGCAAAATTACTGCTCCTGTTTTCCTTCACTATTCTGACAATGATCCTATGGCTGAATATCCTGATGTTGACAGGTTGTTCAGAGAATTGGGCAGACCAGTAGGGAAATTTAGAGTGCCGTTAGCCAAGTTCACTCACGTTGATTTCATGTGGGCAATCGATGCGAAAGAGTTGGTGTACGACAGAGTAACAAATTTCATTGGAGCAATCGAAGCTAATACGTTTGATGAGAGTAATATCGATAATTACTAATAAATATGTTATTATGATACCAATAGTAACTGATAAATATAAAATTAAAGGAAGTAAAAATGTTTTTAATTGTGCAGCCCTTAAATGTAATGAAACCTATATAACTCGAATCTCGATAAGACATAATCCTCAGTAACTCACAAAATTATTTCATTTCCTTCTACTGAACACGTGAGTATTTCGAAATATTTAAAATTTGTGTACAAAATTTTAGTTCACGAGGTATTAATAATGCGTATTTATACTCTTTAACTCGATTGTCATAAAGCAGTCGCCACAAGTCGTAGTTATTAAAATATAATGATGTTTAGTTGGAAATTACCTGAACTCATAGCAATCAAATCTTTAAGAAATGTTCGGTGTTTCTAATATAGATTCTTGTGTTACTTTTACCAAGTCATGCAACAAGTAAATACATATACTAAACTTTTTTAAGTAACTTTATAATCGTGCCTTTTTAAGTCGAAAATACCATCATAAGCAAAAAAAGAACGTTTTTTACTGATGGTGGTAACGCATGCAGAAAAAGTGCAGAAATAAACTAATTAATGTAATGGCATATTAATTTAATGAGTTTTTATACAAGATAATATCTTTATAACCAAGATTCAACGCACATAATACTAATCTATATATATATTTTTTTTTTTTCATTTTCTTCTATTCCAATTTTACTTACAGGCACATCATCATCGATCTGTGGCGGAACTGATCAATCAGGATTTAGTTATATTTTTTATACCTATCTAAATAGAATTGATTGCCGGTTCTTAGGTTATTTTTTTAGAATTCAAGTTTTATTCTGTTTCAATGATTCAATTTAAGTATTTATAGTCTTACTACATAATGCCTTCTCAGGGCTAGATAATGCTTTCTTGTAAATACTCAGGAATCTGCGCTGACATAGCAAACAATCATTGAATTTTCGATACAAACCATGCTAACTCCTAGTGATCTCTCTTTAATTTTAATTAGTACCTACTATTTAACTCCGGATTTCCTCATTTCCCTCCTTCTTTAATTCTATAGATTCATCTTGGTCTGGACATCTACGAACTCCGCCCTATTACTGCTACTGCTGGTAGTTAGTTAGTGTAGTAGTATCTGTAATACCTTGGTTTCTTTTATGTCTAAGCTCAAAGTACCTTTCATACAACGTATTGAAAGTACGTATATCCTCGCTCACTTTTACATCGACAGAAGTAGGTATTTTGTGGTTATCCGTTCTTATCTATAAAGGAACTTTCACATCAGTTACTAAAGTGAAGTGACATTACTTCAGAATCTTGATTTTTTGTGATTATTACGGTATTGTATTATTGAGAGTAATATACCTTGATCTTACTAAAAAATGTTGTTCTATAGCCATCGTTATTATCATATCAAATGAAGATGCACGACATTGCCTTCTTCTGCATTTGCAAAAGCTTCAGTTGTGGTTTTTTCCCAAACCACATTTCTACGGTTATACGCTTCTCTCTTTTACTATAACCATTTTGTTCTTGCGTATAAGACATTCCATATTGGTCCAATTTTCTGCCTTTTCTTCGTTTTTGAATTTAATATCCTTAGACTTTATACTATGTTTATGCTCTTTAACATGCTTCACATTACGCTTATCTTTGTGACTCATGCGTTTATAGTAAAGCAGTATATTGCCAACTGAATTTCCATTACGCTGGACTTGGGATGAACTGTTGTGCAGTTTAACTTATATAAGCTATCATATTTTGTTTGTTTTAAGTAACAAAGTTTTAAATTAATATATATTTTATATAATTTTAGATTATTTTTTCATTAAATATACAGTAAGTACCTCGTAGTTAAAATAAACTATCAGAATTTACATCATGCTTTGAAAGCACCGAAAAAATGTCTTTGTTATATTTGGAACGTGCTATACGTCTTTCATTACGAATGTTAATTTCTTTGTCTTCATCAAAGTAGAAGCCTTCTGCTGTATCTGTTATAGTTACCATATGTGGGTTTTTAAAACGTTCAAACCCTCATGTAAATCATTTCTCATCGTGAATTGTTGTGTGGCTCCATTATTTATATATCAGCCATCCCAATCTGCACTACAATCTTGAACATTTAACAACACAGCCATCTGGTTATCATAAGTTATGCACTATGGTTTTTCTTGGGACATTTTTTTATAAAATGTCCAAATTCTCCACAAAAATGATATTTAAAATTTCTAGACTTCTTGATAGTTTTCTTTTTACTGTTTGCTGTCAATGCTTCATCAGAAGCTCTCGACACGTATCTTTTGTCTAAATTGGAAGTTCTTGTCAAGGATTTCTCTGACTGGTCAAGTTAACTACAGTTCTATACTTCCATGACGTGATTATCTAAATCGACATAAAAGAAACGTATTCTTCTCGCAATGTATCTAAAATCTTACATATCAAGATTATTTCAGATAGTTTCGTACGTTCATCTGCTTTTATCAGTTCTAGATTTAGATTCTGGCCCAAATTGTTCATTTTTGAAATATGAGTTGTCATACAGAGACAATTTTAAGCTAAATACGTTATATAAGCGGTCATGATTCAAATCATCAAATAATTGTTTCAATAATTTCATAGTCCTTTGAATTTTTAAACCTAATTACTTCGTCTAACGTTTCATCAGTAACATTGTTCGTTATCAATAACAGAGCAGTACACTCCAATGTAAGATATTCTCCTAAATCTTTTTTATAAACAGCCATTGCCACTGCAACTACTGCTGAAATACTACTGTATTTCCATCACAACCACTCACATAAAATTTCTTCAATAATGTCCATGAGTCCATTTTTCCTCGTAGCAATGATGTTATTCTATACTTTCACTGCACTCACTAGTTTCGTCCAATTTCAAGATTTGACTTTTACTTAATTCCATTTTTAATAATAATTTTCTTCAAGCGTATTTCTGGGGTCTGGCCCTATGGACTGGAACCCATTTCATAACCTATTACAGCGTTTAGAATTTTATAACTTACAGAAACAGTGTATAAATAAACTAATTAACGTATGGAATATTAAATAAATAGGAATTCAATACTACTTTTTATAGTCGCCTTTATCTTATTTTTTTTTATCAGGGTGACTGAGAAAATTAAGAATATCGAGCGAAAATGAGAGTTTGCGATGCAAATTTCTGTATTATTTTAATCTTACAGACTTCTATGTTCTTATTTACATAATAATTACTGCTTTTGTAACTATCGTACCGTGTAGTGATGAAGTAAAAATCAATTTACCACCTATCCTTCCTATGGATGTCGTAAAAGAAAAGTAAGCCATAAAATGAGCATACAATACCTATGTAAGAGAAGGCAAACTCGACATGAAACCCTATATCAACCCGCCTGACAGCGTGGTATCCCATCGTCAATTCCTTTTCTATTGTGGAGGCGGCGCTAGCTCAGCAGAAGAAGAAGTATGAATTGATATGATGATGATGATATGATTGTTACCATCCCTCCGCAGAGAAGACAAGATGCTCATATTACTTATTAATAGTATTATCGTTACTTATTAATACAAATCAAAATTTAATGAAAGTGTGATGAATCTATCAGGTTAAGAATATCTAAAGCATTAGCTTCGGACGACAATAGAAATAAAGAAGAAAAAGAGATTATTTTGTATAATGTTCCTACGAGGACAGTCTAACTAGATAGTTTTCATGAGCAGGGATGAAGAAGAAGAGTTATGAACTCTAATGTTATTACTTCACCAATAACCTATAAGTGGCACATCAAAGCGTATGAGCCGATATTTGACCTGATTTTTATTGTGGTGATCTCCACGTAGGCTAGCCAAAGAAAACAAGTCCCTCATCTTCCAATCAATTTGGACGAATACCAATCTGCTAGCAAACGTTGTGAATTCACAACCAGTCATTTCCGTCACTCATGGTGTATATCGCCGTTGTTCAAATGAAATGTATTGTAGAGTATAGTTAAGAAGCCTTCACTGTATCCTTTTTTAAATGAGAAAGAAAATTAAGTCTATGATAGTTTATTTTCACAACTAAAAGTTCTACAAGTAGATAATCAAGAGACTGTTGCTCGTGGCCAGGATGAATAACGTAAAGGTGTCTCGTTTACCAAACTTTTCACAGCCATGCTTGCCACGTAGATGCTATCACTTGCAGTGCATTAAAACCAAGTTGCAGACCAAATGGTAAGAAACCCTGGTCCGTATAAAAGCCGAATAAGTGATTGACTACGTATTGCAGGGCGGTTTATGGGGCCCAATGGCGTCCTGCAGTTTGACTTTAAACATTTTATATCACAAGTATAGTAGTAATTTGCTCCTTTTGTAGCAATATAATAGGAATACTTTCCGTGTGGTGACGGACTAAGAATACTAATCACCACCCCATATCTTACTCGTGGGTGATTGTATGAGACGACTAAGGGATATAAAATGCATTTAACATCTATGCGAGAGAAGGAAAACTCGAAACAAAACCCTATACCAACACGTCTGACCAGCGCGGTATAGTAGGTTAATTGCCCTCCCATTACGGAGGAGGCCCCGAGCCCAGCAGTGGGACATTTATGGACTGCGATGATGATGATGAATAGGAATACAATTGTCACCACACCTTGTGAGTGGGTAGCAGCTGTTTATAGGAAGACGTTTAACGCCTTACTACTATTGCCAATCTGCCTGCCAAGCGTGGCGATTATAGCACTATAACTCATTCGTGAGAAAGGTGTAGGTGGAGTAGTAATCGACTAAAAACTGAATAATGTTGATGTAATAATCTTTAAACGAAAGGATAAATTTGATTACTTTAAAGAAGAATTTCCATTTAATAATCAATCATAATTATAAATCATTCAATTGGATAAGGGTTTATATCATGATATGAATATCTTTTGATTCAACTTGCGTTTTGATTGACTAATTCGATAGCCCCACTAATTTTTTTGTAGATAATTGTGAACATAACAAACATGCAGTATGCTGTTTTATGTATTATCTATAGTTTTTGAATGGAATTTGAAAAAAAATATTTATTAAATGATTTTTTGACAATTCGGATCAATTTATTAATATTTTGAAACTAAGCTATTTAATCATTTTAAATTATTTTGAAAGTAGATAATGAATAATTTGGAAAATCCAAAAGTGCACGCCTCATAATTTTTATATTATTTATCACTTACTATTAGTCTATAGAATACATGTGTCGCCACCCCTTGCTTGCCCGTGGGAGTCGTAAAAATCGACTAAGGGTTCACCAGGAGAGTGGGCAGCAGCTCTCTCCTGGGAAACGTATTACACCACACTGCGATCGCCAACCCGCCTGCCAAGCGTGGCGATTACGGCTTTAACCCCTTATGAGCAACTCAAATAGAGAAACGGCCCCCAGTCACGGCAGCTCCGCTATCCTACAGGCTCATCGCGGTAGCGGGCCTGGTAGCGATGGAGTAGGGGGTGCGAAGAATCTCCGGCGGCGATCCGGCTACCAATCAAAACGACCTTTGGCCCTGGTAACACACAACATTCGGACACTCAGGACCGATGAGAAGGTCATCGAGCTGGAAGAGGAATTGAGCAAAATCCGCTGGGACATTGTAGGATTATCAGAAGTGCGAAGAGAGGGCGAGGGCACGATAATCCTACGTTCTGGAAACTTGCTCTTCTACCGGGAGGGAGATCACCCGTCCCAAGGCGGTATAGGGTTTATCGTTCGAAGGTCTCTCGTAGGCAACGTGGAGAGGATCGAGAGTGTGTCGGCAAGGGTAGCATACCTTATACTCAGAATTACCAAACGGTATTCGTTGAAGGTCATACAGGTATACGCACCGACCTCGGCATACTCCGACGACGAGGTGGAGGTCTTTTACGAGGATATCTCGAAAGCCATACACGCGTCCAAAACCCACTTCACGGTGGTTATGGGAGACCTTAACGCGAAACTAGGCAAAGGGAGTGATGATGAGCTGAGAGTGGGGAAACATGGATATGGACAGAGAAACCAGAGGGGCCAGAAACTGGCTGAATTTCTGGAGAAGGAAAGCCTCTTTATGATGAATTCCTTCTTCAGAAAGCAGCCACAAAGGAAATGGACCTGGATTAGCCCCGATGGTTCAACAAAAAACGAGATAGACTTCATCTTGTCGGACAAACTGTCGTATCTTTGGAGTATACGATGGTGCCAAATAAAAGTCCCCAATAAGTTTAAATCTAGTATATTATAAAATAACGTGTTACAAGGTGCGAGTTCTGTGGGTAAGTGACAAGTGAATATTTCTATTCAATTACAATAAAGAACGCCTAGTAATAAACGCATATCATCACGTAAAGGCTCGGGGAAATGAATAATTCTTCTAGGCTCCTTATTAGCCCGAACATCTTCCCGGCCGTTGAAAAGTCAATTTTCAACTGTCAAAGTTCTTCTGCTGTCGGTAGTTTGCAGAGCCGGACCAAGGAACGGCGTACGCAACCTTTGTTTGTCAGGATGTCAGCCACCCGGGATATACCATCTTGTCCAGGGATTAAATTTAAAACACGGCCTAGTCTCCAAGTAAGAGGCGGTGTATTAGGATCTGCTAATAGGACCATGTCTCCAACCTTCAAGCTTGCCTTATTTGTCTTCCATTTAGTCCTTTGCTGCAGCTCACATAAATATTCTTTCTGCCACCTTTGCCAGAAGTGCTGCCTTATTTTCTCGACGCGCATATAACGTTGCAACTGGCTTTCCTTGAGTTGTTCCAAGTTTGGTATCGGTGAAGCAGTTAGTGGTCTCCCAATCATAAAATGTCCTGGGGATAAAGGCAGGAGATCGGTAGGAGAGGACGAGAGTGGGCACAAAGGACGACTATTTAAAATTGCCTCCACTTGTGCAAACAAGGTAGAGATTTCTTCAAATGTAAGATGGCTGTTGCCGATAACGCGCTTTATATGATATTTTGCCGATTTCACTCCGGCTTCCCAAATGCCACCGAAGTGAGGTGAATAAGCTGGTATGAAATTAAATTTGATCGATTGTTGACTTGCAAAGTCAGACAGAGGCTTGTGAGCTTCCCCGAGAAACGCTCCTACTTCCTTAGAACCAGCCACAAAATTACCTCCGTTGTCGCAGAATATTTCTACTGGTTTTCCACGACGCGCAATAAAACGCCTAAGTGTCATAATAAATAAATCCTTAGATAAACCTCTAACAGCTTCTAAGTGTAAACATTTATAGCGTAGACATATAAAAAGACACAAATAAATTTTTATCAAGCGACTTCCACGACCCTTCCGATCTACTATATTGAAGGGACCAGCGAAGTCTAAGCCAACCGATAAAAAAGGATAGTCTACATTTACACGTTGTCGAGGTAGGTCACCCATTTTAGGCTGCATTGTTTTGCCTCGCAAACGTCTACAGCGCAGGTAGTTATTGACTACTCGTCTGGCAAGATAACGACCATTGATTGGCCACACTGTCTCTCTTACTGTAGCTAGTAACAGCTGTGGACCAGCATGCAAACTTTTAATATGCTCTCTTTCAAAATATAGTTTAGTTAACCTATGTGAAGCGTGAAGTAAAATTGGATGCTTCTGATCGTAAGGTTGTGTAGACGCGCTGATACGACCACCTACACGAATTAATTTATTTTCATCAAAAAATGGAGATAGTGATGATATTTTGCACTTATTTTTAATAGGTTTGCCCAATTTAAGTAATTCGTATTCATTAGGAAAACATTGACGTTGAGCAATGACACATAATGCGTAGAATGACTCACGGAGTTCTTCAACGGTTAGTATACCTACGCGTTTATTGTGCGAATTTCGGATATTATGTATAAACCTATGAACAAAGGCATATGCTCTTTGGAGTCTCGTTATGGAAGAATACTTATTGAAATCTATGATATATTCGCCCTCCATTGTAATGGCACTGTGTACCTTTAATTCTGGCAGTCCTGTCGAATCCCTACTATTTAGAACTGGCCATTTTGATTCATTCTTAAGTAAAAAACTAGGGCCAGACCACCACAGTGGCATAGAAATAAATTGTTTTATGTCTACACCCCTCGAAACTAGATCAGCTGGATTGACGTCTGTTGGTACGTATCGCCACATTGAGGAAGTTAATTCCTTTATTTCACAAATTCGATTAGCTACGAACATCTTCAGTCTTGTTACATCTGTCCTAAGCCATCCTAGTACTACGCTAGAGTCGCACCAATGAACTATTCTGTTCGGCGGATGCCTGAGTGAATCTACGACTGACTTAGTAAGCTTAGCAGCCAGAAGAGCCGCGCATAATTCTAAACGAGGTATGGTAGTTGGCTTAAGAGGGGCTACCTTTGATTTCGCACATAATAATCTAATTGTAACCTCATCATTGGCATTAATAGTTCTCATATAAATACATGCCCCAAGAGCATGCATAGATGCATCACTAAACGAATGTAACTCTACATGGATTGCCGATTCGCCCAAAACTAGTCTAGGTACCTGCAACTTGGTCAAGTACTTCATATCATCGCAAAATTTAATCCATTTATCTCTTTCTTCTTGAGGAACGGCTTCATCCCAATCTACCTTTTGTTGCCAAAGCCTTTGTAACATAATTTTAGGTTTCACAACTATTGGGCTCAAAATACCTAATGGATCAAATATTTTAAAGGCATTGGACATAATAACTCTCTTCGTTATATTGGAACCATCATATGAGAATCCCTTCACAGGAAAATGTAGTGTATCATTAATAGGATCCCAACCAAGTCCTAGCGTACTAAAAGATTCACTAAACGTTAAACTATCTTGATTATTAACTAAGGTATTCTTAAAAATAGACGGGCAATTAGTTTTCAATTTTCTTAAATTAAAACAACCTGAAGCTAATGCACTTGATACAGCCTCGTGCATGTACATTAATTGTTGAGGATCATTGGACCCCGTTATCAAATCGTCAACGTAGAAGTCCCTTTGAATAATAGTTTTAATAAGTTGGTCATCTTGTTCACTGCCTATTTGTGAAAGACAGCGTGTACTTAAGTAGCTAGCACTCGCCGTACCGTAAGTAACTGTATTCAGTATCAATGTTTGAAGGGGCTGAGACTCATTGTCCCTCCACAAAATAAGTTGTAAATGTCTATCATCTTTATCTACTAATACTTGACGGTACATTTTTTCTATGTCACCTGTAAGTAGGTACTTATATTGTCTGGCACGTATCAAAATAGCGAACAAAGAGTCCTGAATGTTTGGACCGATCATTAAAATGTCATTCAATCCATAGCCAGAAGAGGAGGCTGCCGAACCATCAAACACAACACGAAGTTTTGTTGATTCGCTCTCCTGTTTATATACTGCGTGATGACATAGATAGTAATATGGAGTTGAGCTATGAATAAAATGCTTACCGGACACTGACAGGTGACCTGCTTCAGCATATTCGTTAATAAATTTACTGTATGCCATCTTTAAATTAGGATTTCTTTTGAATCGTTTTTCTAAATTAATAAAACGTGCCTTAGCTAAATCAAACGTATCGCCTAAACAGTCCGCAGATTCTTTCAATGGTAATTTCACACAAAATCTACCAGTATTGTCTCTCGTTGTGTTTGTAAAGTAATGCCTTTCACATTCAAGATCATTTACACTTATACTATTTTTTATGGGAACATCCTCTATGTCCCAAAATTTGGTTAAGAGTTTCTCAATATTTTCACTATCGGATTGAGAAAATATCACATTGTTACAGTGTGTGAACTTTGATGGAACAGGTATAGGACCCGATACCAACCAACCGAATTGAGAATTAATTAATTTAGTACCTTTCATTCCTAACGATAGGCAATCACCAACCAATATATCCCAAAATATATCTGCTCCTATTAACACATCTATTGGAGCTGGTTGATGAAGCATAGGATCAGCTAACTGAATATTGTCGGGCAATTTGAGTAGATTTATGTCGAATGGGAATCTTGGTAATTGACCAGTTAACTGTTGTAAAACAAAACATGGTAAACTGACATTAAATTTAGTGTGTAAAGATTGCAGTTTTATAATACAGCTTTCAGTAGTTTTATTATTAACTAAATTGCCTATTCCAATGATGTTTAAAGCCTCAATAGGTTGAGTATTCAATGATAATTTATTTTTTAGTGATTGAGTAATAAAAGATGATTGGCTACCACAATCTAAGAGTGCACGAACTTTGATCTTTTGCGAACCAAATGGATTCGAGACCTCGATCATGGCGGTGGATAATAGAACTTGACTTGTTTCTTTATTAGAATGATTGACTATTAAATTAGGTTGCTCAATAATATTGACAAGGGTTGACGTTGATGATGGACGATGCAGTAAACTATTGTGTCTTTCTGAACAGTCATGTACTCGACATGGTCCCATGCGACACTCACTAACAGCATGACCTTGCCTGAGACAATTAATACATAATTTATACTTTTCTACGTCTATTATTCTTTCATCAATACCCTTGGCCTTAAAGTTAGGACAATCATATATTCGATGACGTCCGTTACAAATTACACATACAAACGCATTTTGAATTTTATTGGGTTTTTTATAATTACTAGTGCTCGCAAAAGATTTCACATTATTATTTTCAATTGGCTTAGCATTATTGATTTTATTATAATTAGATCGTGATTGCATGAATGACTTTGACCTTACATTACGATAGTCATAGTTGTTATTACGACCTAGAGATTCGAGCACATTAGCACGATCAGTGAGAAATTTAAAAAATTGAAGCAATGTGGGTGCTTCATCTGACTCCCTACTACGATGTTCTTCCCACTTCAGCAACGTATGGGTGTCTAGAATTTTAGAGAGCATAAATACGACTAAAACATCCCATTTATCAGTTGGCTGACCCAAGCTGGATAAGGCGCGTAGATTTTTGGTCACGTGATCTACTATAAATCTCAATGATCGCTCCGATTCGTGTGAAAGTGGCTTGATAGTAAATAAAGAATTTAAGTGGTGATTAATTAGCATTCTTTTGTTATTGTATCGACTGCATAGTAACTGCCAAGCCTCAGGATAATTGATGGCAGATACCTCGAGATTTGAAACAACCCTTTTTTTTTTTTTTTTTTTTTTTTTGTGGTGGGCCATGGACGTCGCACCCCGCCAAATCGGTCCGGGGTGACAGAAGAGGCGGCGCGCAACCCCATTGACCCACCCTGCAAGCACCTCTACTTCGCCGTGCGAGCGGGCCACCGGTACCCGATCTTTGTCTTCGGTGGCCCGCTCGGCGGTATGCCCTCTCGGGCTCCTCTCCTTCTCCTGTCGACGCCCCGACAGATTTCGCCGTCGAGGCGTCGTCCTCACGCGGTGGCCTCGCGTCGGGTGACCGGACAATTCCCCGGTCCGATCACCCGAAGCCTCGGTTAGGGCGGCATCAGGCGCAGGTATTCGCGCCTGCGCCGCCCCGGCCGCGGGCGGCGGCCCGGGTCACGGGAATCCTCCCGGGCCCGTTCTGCCGCCTCCTTCTGCGAGATGACAGCCTCGCAGAAGGCGGCGACCGCGTCCCAATTCCTGACGCTGTCGACCATCGCCCTTGCGACAGCCGGCAGCGTCAGGTCGGCACCGATAATAGCGACGAGGTCGCGGCGCTGCCCGTCCCAGCCCGAGCATTCCTCGAGCGTATGTTGCGCCGTGTCCTCGTCACTACTGCAATGATGGCAGCCCGGAGTCCATTCCCTGTACACGACCGTGTGCAGGTATTTCCCGAAACACCCATGCCCCGTTAACACCTGCACCAGTCGGAAGGTGAGGACCCCGTGCCGCCGCTCCATCCATTCCATCAGTACGGGCCGGAGGGCCTCGACGGTAGTGACACCGTGTCTAGGCCTCTCCAGCCGCGTAGCCCAACGGGCGATGACTTCTCGGCGGGCGTCCTCGCGCCAGGTGGCTATCTCGTTAAACGATGGGGAGCCACCCTCTTCGCGCATTGAGGCAACCCGCCGGTAGAGGTCGGAGAGCATCTCCGCCTCTAGGTCCCACGGGGGTGTCCCAGCCAATAGGCACGCCGCCTCTGTCGACACCGTGCGGTACCCGCGAATGGCTCTGACCGCCATGGCTCGCTGTGGCCTCCACAGCACCGCCCTGAGCTGGGCGTTCAGAGCCCTCGCCCACACGGGTGCGCCGTACATGGCCATTGAGCGGATCATCCCCGCATACAGCCGTCGGCCCTCGAAACTGGGTCCGCCCACATTCGGCATGAGCCGAGAAAGGGCGGACGCCGCAAACAACCCTAGCAGCGTCACCTTGAAGATATGAATTCAAGTAATGGAATTTATTAATGTTTGGAATGCGCTCATTTTTATGAATTAAATTTTCAAACGTGTCTCTAAATTCTAACCAGCGAAAATATTCGCCACTAAACTTGGCGATTTCTATCTGAGGAAGTTTAAGCCCTATATCAACATTATGATGAGCATCATCTACACAGAGAGACGTATTTTGTAAAGACTGTCGTCTTTGTTCATATTCGTTACATTTAGAAAAATGTACAATTAAATTCTTTGCCGTAGCAATGCTCATTATGATGTCTTTTTCCATATTATCACGTTCATTAAGCTCAATGTCCATATTTGCAGAACTCAAAACCTCTATTTCACTCTGCAAATCATCTACTTTAACTGATAATGATTCAAATTTGGCAAGCTTTAAATTCAACATTGTTAACTGAATATCACTTAATTCCTTTTCTTTAGAAATATTATTTAAATAATTTTTAAATCTTGTAATTTGTCCTTTGGCTGACGTTCTTTTAGCAAATAACTCTTTATAACGCTCTTCAGCCATTGTGTAATTTAAGTTAAGTATTTATCTAAATTAAATAAGCTCACGTCACTCCCTTCGGTGTCACCTGTTAGTTGGAAGACCGGGGCAGGCGGGCTACACGTCTGAACAGCTCGTTGGTTGCAGTTATTGCCTGGAATTAGTCGGCAAACACAATGAGAATTTGCTATCAATAAATTGTCACGGGACCGGGCCTTGGTGATTACTTTAAGTCATCAATAGTTTGCTTCTGTTGAACTGTTATTATTAATTAACCTTCTCAAGGCCTACACTATAATAATATGAGTGAAATATACTGTTTATAATTTGTTTAAAGTGATAAAATAATGAAAAATAAATGTAATTTATTGTAACTAACCAATTATCGATAATTAAATCTAGGATTCTTGCACATAATAGTAAGTTTTAGCTTTATAATATATTAACTACCTTTATTTTATAGCAAGACGCTTATATTACTGATAAATAATAGAAAGTATTTGAAATATGTTCGTTAATTTTCCTAAATCGGCACACAAAATTGATAATAAACAAAAAGGTGGGTAGAAAATAATTTGATTTTTGAAAGAATTGGGGACGTTTATGGTTATGACTAAACCACAAAACCTTGTTTACACAAATTAGCTTTAATTAAAAATAGTACATAAGGTGTACGAGGTATTTTGGATGATTTTGATTAATATTGTGACTGTTGGAAGACACTTATCTGTTTGGTGAAGATGTCGATGTAATACTTTTGATGTATTACTGCTCGAACTTGGCTTCTGAATTTCTCTGGAATTAGTATATCTTCGTGTGGAGGCCGTGGCTTTGGTCCATCCACTGCAAGGCTCCAACTTTTGAAGTAATCCGATTCGAAAGTGGACAACCGTCTTGACGAACTTTGTCCCTTTTAATGTCTTCAAAATTTTCGTATTTCTTGAAATTTACGCGGATTTCTAATGGTTCCCCTCATGGGCCACCAATGTCGTATCTTTGGAGTATACGATGGTGCCAAATAAAAGTCCCCAATAAGTTTAAATCTAGTATATTATAAAATAACGTGTTACAATGTGCGAGTTCTGTGGGTAAGTGACAAGTGAATATTTCTATTCAATTACAATAAAGAACGCCTAGTAATAAACGCATATCATCACGTAAAGGCTCGGGGAAATGAATAATTCTTCTAGGCTCCTTATTAGCCCGAACACAAACGACATATATTTAATGATGTCTCAGTGATCAGCCGGATTAAAACTGGGAGCGATCACCGAATAGTACGAGGCACATTAAATATCCACACAAAAGTCGAACGGTCACGCTTGATGAAGTCTACCCTCCGACCTACACCTGTCCAATACCAGAACCTCGAAAACTTTCAACTCGAACTACACAATCGCTTCGAATGTCTAGACGAGTGCGAATCTCCGAACGATATAAACAACAGGTTCGTAGAAACTGTCCACGCGGTTGGGTCGAAATTTTTCAAGGCTCACCGCGCTAATAGACCTAAAAAACTTTCTGACCAGACTCTCAAGCTCATGGAGCGGAGAAAAGAAATGACAGTACAGTCTTCAGCCGATTGGTCCGAACACAGGCAGCTAAATAGGCAGATCTCCAGGTCTGTGCGTCGCGATATTCGCCAATTTAATACGCTCCGTATTAAAGAAGCGATAGAGCGGAATCGTGGCTCAAAAGTGTTCGCACAAGATCTGTCTATCGGGCAAAGCCAAATGACTAAGCTGAAGACCGATGACGGCACTGTCATTTCATCCCAAAATGAGATCTTGGGAGAGGTCGAAAGGTTCTATGGACAGTTATATAAAACATCCCGAAATCCTGTTGTCGGCTTGGTCCAAGATCCCAGATCCAAGCTAACTCGGCACTATACCGAAGAAATCCCGGACATTAGCTTGTGCGAGATCAGAATGGCTCTCGAACAACTAAGAAATGGTAAGGCACCGGGAGATGACGGCATTACGGCAGAGCTACTGAAGGCAGGCGGTAAGCCGGTCTTAAAAGCCCTTCAAAAGCTATTTAATTCCGTTATCCTCGGGGGCGACGTTCCAGAGTCGTGGACCAGGAGTGTGGTGGTGCTGTTCTTCAAGAAGGGCGACAAAGCTCTTCTAAAGAACTACAGACCCATCTCACTCTTGAGCCACGTCTACAAGTTGTTTTCGAGAGTCATTACCAATCGACTCACGTGCAAGCTTGATGACTTCCAGCCGCCCGAACAAGCTGGCTTCCGAAAAGGCTATAGCACCATAGACCATATCCTCACGCTTCGGCAGATTATCCAGAAGACCGAGGAGTACAATCGGCCTCTGTGTATAGCGTTTGTGGACTATGAGAAAGCCTTTGATTCAGTCGAAACTTGGGCGGTGCTGCAGTCCCTTCAGCGGTGCCAAATCGATCATCGTTATATCGAAGTGCTGAAGTGTTTGTATAGGAACGCCACAATGTCAGTCCGTATTCGGGATAAGAGTACGAAACCGATCCAGTTGCAGAAAGGCGTGAGACAGGGAGACGTCATCTCTCCGAAACTGTTCACCACTGCACTGGAAGATGTCTTCAAGCTTATAGACTGGACCGGACTCGGCATCAACATCAATGGCGAATACATCACTCACCTTCGATTCGCAGACGATATTGTCGTCATGGCAGAATCCATGGAGGACCTGGGCACCATGCTCAACGATCTCAGCAGGGTATCCCAACTAGTGGGTTTACGAATGTACATGGACAAGACGAAAGTCATGTCAAATGCCCATGTCATTCCTGTACCGGTCCTAGTTGGCAATGCGATTCTCGAAATCGTCGATCATTATGTTTACCTTGGACAAACAGTCCAGTTAGGTAGATCCAATTTCGAGAAAGAGGTCAGCCGACGAATCCAACTCGGTTGGGCAGCGTTCGGGAAACTTAAGAAGATCTTCTCATCCAACATACCTCAGTGTTTGAAAACACAGGTCTATAACCAGTGTGTGTTACCAGTGATGACTTACGGCACGGAAACGTGGTCCCTAAATGTAGGCCTCATAACCAGGCTCAAAGTCGCTCAGCGTGCTATGGAGCGGGCTATGCTCGGGATTTCTCTGCGAGATAGAATCCGAAATACGGAAATCCGCAGACGAACGGGTGTAACCGACATAGCACGAAGAATTAGCATGCTGAAGTGGCAATGGGCAGGCCACATCGCTCGAAGAACCGACAACCGCTGGGGAAGAAAGGTTCTAGAGTGGCGACTACGTACCGGACGACGCAGTGTGGGACGCCCCCCCACTAGGTGGACAGACGACCTAGTGAAGGTTGCTGGGCGTCGTCGGATACAGGCGGCACAGGACCGCACTCTGTGGCGTAAAATGAGGGAGGCCTACGTTCAGCAGTGGACGGCAATAGGCTGAAATGATGATGATGATGACTATTAGTCAATGCCAGAAATGAAAATAAAATTAAAGAAAAAATCCTTTTTTAACAGCAAACTGTTTATTATTTGCTAAAAAATGCAACACACTTTTATTTATAAAATTGGGACTGTGATAAAAACGGGCAGATTTAATAATTATGGTGTAAAGTTTTAGTGTTAAAGATATATAATTATGTACGATATGGAATTATTTTGTTGTTGAAGATTAATAAAAATATCGTTAAAGGTTACAATGAACTTATAAAGTGTCATATGTCTGATTAGAGTTAATTTATTTTTAACTTTTTAGTTTATTATATTAGCAAATAATAAAAGCTTGTTTTTAAAAAAATATTTTTCTCAATTTTATTTTTAACTTTTTAGTATTTTTATTATTCGTGTTGTTCCCACAAATATAGGACAAAAAGGGTTCATCACCCCAGAGGTCCATTGTGAAGGGATAAGGGCATCAGTATAACAGGGTTCGCCCTGGTACTCTGAGGCGCAACGTTAGCGATATGGATATATAATTACGGAGTTCTTATGGCCAGGTTCCAGGTCCATCATCAGACCCTGGTTACCATATAGTCTCAAAGTACTCGTCAAGACGAATCAAACGAGCCCAAACTCGATGGAGTTGCGTCGCTTAATTATGGAGTTCCTATGGACAGCTTCCAGGTCCATGATCAGACTCTGGTTTCCATATAGTATCAAAATGCTCGTCAAGACGAATCAAACGAGCCCAAACTCGGTGGGGTTGCATCTTTTAATTACGGAGTTCCTATGGCCAGCTTCGAAGTCCATCATCAGAACCTAGTTACCATATAGTATCAAAGTACTCCTCAAGACGAATCAAGCGAGCCCAAACTCGATGGGGTTGCGTTGTTTAATTACGGAGTTCTTATGGCCAGGTTCCAGGTCCATTATGAGACTCTGGTTACCGTATAGTTTCAAAGTACTCGTCAAGACGAATCAAACGAGCCCAAACTCGATGGGGTTGCGTCGCTTAATTACGGAGTTCCTATGGCCAGCTTCCAGGTCCATCATCAGAACCTAGTTACTATATAGTATCAAAGTACTCCTCAAGACGAATCAAGCGAGCCCAAACTCGATGGGGTTGCGTTGTTTAATTACGGAGCTCTTATGGCAAGGTTCCAGGTCCATCGTCAGACCCTGGTTACCATATAGTCTCAAAGTACTCGTCAAGACCGAATCAAACGAGCCCAAACTCGATGGGGTTGCGTCGCTTAATTACGGAGTGCTCATCGAGTTTGGGCTCGTTTGATTCGTCTTGACGAGTACCTTGAGACTATATGGTAACCAGGGTCTGATGATGGACCTGGAACCTGGCCATAAGAACTCCGTAATTATATATCCATATCGCTAACGTTGCGCCTCAGAGTACCAGGGCCAACCCTGTTATACTGAAGCCCTTATCCCTCCACAATGGACCTCTGGGGTGAAGAACCCTTTTTGTCCTATATTTGTGGGAACAACACGAATAATAAAAATACTAAAAAGTTAAAAATAAAATTAAAGAAAAATATTTTTTTAAAAACAAGCTTTTATTATTTGCTAATATAATAAACTAAAAAGTTAAAAATAAATTAACTCTAATCAGACATCTAACACTTTATAAGTTCATTGTAACCTTTAACGATATTTTTATTAATCTTCAACAACAAAATAATTCCATATCGTACATAATTATATATTTTTAACACTAAAACTTTACACCATAATTATTAAATCTGCCCGTTTTTATCACAGTCCCAATTTTATAAATAAAAGTGTGTTGCATTTTTTAGCAAATAATAAACTGCTTGCTTTTAAAAATGGATTTTTTCTTTAATTTTATTTTCATTTCTGGCATTGACTAATAGTAAATGATAAATAATATAAAAATTATGAGGCTTGTACTTTTGGATTTTCCAAATTATTATTAATTGCATTTAAACGACAAAGAATTACCTAGCCATTTTCGAAAGGAAACAGCGCGTTGCGATTATGAAGCTTTTAATAAAAGAAAAATTTCGATACATTCATTTTTACGGTCGAAAGAATGCCAGATACTTTACGGTAACACCCGGACGGACTCGAATGTTTTTATTAATCAACTTTTTTCTTACTTTAAACAAAATAATTGCTTATAAAATCCGATTACGAAATGAAAAATGATGTCGCAAGCGGGATCCGAACCCGCGCCTATTGGGATTCCGGCCCAATCGTGCTACCACTACACCACCGCGACTAATTGTAGGACATGCAAATTTCACTTCGTATTATATTTACGTCTTAAGGTGACGGTATGCTATCTACCCGACAATGTTTACACATTGTTATAGGCTTAATACTTCAAACTTTATAGTTAGAATTGTATTAAACGATGACACACCCTTGTTATTTAAATTACTGAAATTTAGCATTTAATATGCTTAATTATTTATAAAATCCGATTACGAAATGAAAAATGATGTCGCAAGCGGGATTCGAACCCGCGCCTATTGGGATTCCGACCCAATCGTGCGAAAGCATTTTCATTTCGTAATCGGATTTTATAAATAATTAAGCATATTGAATGCTAAATTTCAGTAATTTAAAAAATAATTGCTTTTTAAAAATATCAAATACGTTTAGACGAATGTTTTTTCTTGACATGTGTATAATAATCAGCTGCCTCCTTGGATACAATATTATGTGAACTACGAGATATGAAGCGTCAATTAAGCAGTTTGCCAACCCTAGTTGAAGATATGCGTTCAATAAAACATGAGTTGTCTGACTTGAGAAATACCTGTGAATATTCCAGCGCCAAACTTGATGAATTTGGCTCTAGACTTATCAATCTTGAAAGAAAAGCAGCCGAATTCGAGAAAATTCAAGGAAAAGTCACTACATTGCAAGCAGACCTTGTAGATATGAAAATGCAACTATCCTTAAATGAACAGCGATCTCGTTTAAACAACGTGGAAATCAAGGGTGTACCGCTAAAGAAGGACGAAAACCTATTCTCGATTCTTGACGCAATTAGTCGCAACATTAATTATAACTGCCCAAGGTCTCAAATTAATTACTTGTCACGAGTGCCGATATATAACTCCAAGGAAAAATTAATAATTGTAAGTTTTTTAAACCGCTATATAAAGGAGGAATTTATCGCAGCTGCTCGAGCCAACAAGAATTTATTGGCTTCAGATTTAGGATTTCATGGCACAGATCTTCGAGTTTATGTAAACGACCATCTAAGCGTTGAATCGAAGAAGCTGCTCACCAGCGTCAAGACCGCGGCTAAAAATAAAAACTATGCATATGTATGGGTCAAACATGGTAAAATCCATATACGTAAAAATATTGATTGCAAAACTATGATAATTAGAAAGGAATCTGATTTAAACAAGATTATCTAGTGTGCCATTTACAGTATATATTATCATTATTTTCTGTCATTTTTAACTACTTTTATATCTTGCATCAACAACATAGTTTATATCCATATCGATTTTATACATTGAAATCTACTATAAACTATTTGTCTATTAATAATTATAAAATAGGTGAAAGGTTGCGCATCTCTGCACTGCCCCACCTGTTGCTAATATTTATTATACCTCAACTACATTATAAAAAATTCTATTATGTTTGCAATCGTGCTGTTTACATTGATATTCTAACTCGCAAAAACATATCTATCTCTGTTACACTTGGGTCATGTATTATTCTCTGTTGCTTGCTAATTAGCTTATCTGTTTACAACTTATTTTTATTATTTGAATACGCTGACAATATCGTTTTTCAATATTACCCACAATCGTACTTATTACTAATTTTACAAATATTTTTTATTAACATTGAAGTGACTTTCTTTCTTTTAATACAATGTGGGTTAACTGTTATTAAAATTCACATCCTCAATGCCTCATTACAATGAACATAAACTAAATATCTACTACCAAAATGTGCGTGGTCTACGAACTAAGTCGGATATGTTTTATCGACATGTTCTAATGAGTTCATACGATGTTATTGTACTGACTGAGACGTGGTTAATGGATGGAGTACTAAGTTCGGAATTTTTTGATGATCGTTATGTAGTATGGCGCCGAGATCGGGATTATACTATGACGGGGCAATCGCGAGGTGGTGGTGTTCTAATAGCGACGCGCAGAGACTTGCCCTTTATATCGCAACCTATATTCCACTCCTCAGCGGAAGATCTTTGGCTTAAACTGCGTGTAAAAAAAACTAATTCACGTGACTATATTAACTTATACCTATGCGTTATTTACCTTTGTAAACAAAACAAAGGTTTTACTTTTACTACACAGCTTCGTAATTTTCTTTACAAACTAAACAATGCAGTTATGAACGATCCCTTAAATATGTTCTTGGTAATTGGAGATTTTAATATGAGCGGTATTACATGGGTACCATCGGATAATTCGTCACTTGTTCCGATAAACTTAATCTCTAATGACGAGTGCTTCTTTGCCGACGATTTATGTACGCTTGATCTTAGGCAATATAACGGTATCCCAAATCAGTATGGGAAAACACTCGATTTGGTATTTTCCAATCATGAGTTGTCAGTATCCGAGAACTTGGATCCTCTATTACCCATAGATTTGTTTCATCCTGCATTATTCATAGCCGTTGATTTCTTTGAAGTACCAATTCTTGACCATGCACCGGGTATCCGATTTATATATAACAAGGGCGACTATGAATCAATTAATGGACATATTCGATCAATCAACTGGCAACATGAATTCTCGTCTCGTTCGATGGATGAGGCCGTAGAATTTTTCATTAAATTTATGACTAATTTACAAGATAAATTAATACCTAAAAAGACCATACGTAACAAAGCATACCCAATATGGTACAGCCCAGCGTTAATTAAGATTATCAAAGAGAAATATAAATATTTTAAGAAATTTAAAAATTATGGCAACAAAAATGACGAGATAGCTTTTAAACTTTTACGCGATAGAGTTAAAATATTGGAATCCTTGTGCTATAATAAATATCTTAATTTAACTGAAAAATCTATCAAAGACAACCCTAAGCATTTTTGGTCTTTCGTTAAAAACCGGCACACTTGCAATAAAATTCCTAATATTCTGAAATATGATGAAAAAATATTTAACGACGGTCAATCTATTACCGAAGCTTTTTCTTCATATTTTTATTCTACGTTTGCTAATACTGGTACTACGAGCAACGACCATAGTCCTACCATTGACTACTCACCTTCAGTCGAAAATCCGGTGACCGCTATTCACAATATTAAGATTGATGATGAGCTCGTTTATGAACTTATCAGTAAACTGGATACCACTAAGGGAGCTGGACCAGATAATCTGTCACCTAAGCTTTTGACTCAATGTGCTCAATCCATCGTTAAGCCTATAACCCTTTTATTTAAAAAATCGCTGTCTCTCTGCTTGGTTCCTACGTTATGGAAGTCAGCTTATATTACGCCGGTTCACAAAAAAGGTTCAAAAATAGAAATTCTTAACTATAGACCCATATCAAAATTATGTACTGTTGCAAAAATTTTTGAAAGGATAGTTTTTAATCAATTATATCATGCTCTGTCATCATCATTCAATCCTTTCCAACACGGTTTCTTGAAAGGCCGATCGACTGTTACTAATTTAACACTTTTTAACGATTATGTAACAGCGGCTATGGATAACGGCGGTCAAGTAGATGTGGTTTATACTGACTACAGTAAGGCATTCGATCGTATTGACCACAATATCTTGAACGCCAAACTGCAGACCATAGGAATACATGGCGACTTATTAAGGTGGTTTTCTTCATATATAGATAACAGATCACAAGCTGTGGTACTCAACAACTACATATCAAGGTGGATTTCCATTCCCAGTGGAGTTCCACAGGGATCTCTGCTTGGCCCATTGTTGTTTACAATATATGTGAACGATATTCACACTTGCTTGCAATCATGTCAACTATTATGCTTTGCGGACGACATGAAGTTGTTTGCCACTATTTCAACTCCTGAAGACATAATTGCACTTCAGTCGGATCTAACGCGATTAGAAAAGTATTGCCTAGCGAACAAACTCGACCTTAACCCTGAAAAATGTTCAGTAGTTACTTTTAGTAGAAAACGCGACCATTTATCTGCTCATTATACTTTTGGGGGTCAAACTATAGCAAGAACTGATAGAATACGTGACTTGGGTATTCATCATGATAGCAAGTTACTCTTTGACACACACGTTGATGCTATTGTCAAGAAAGCCTCTAAATCATTAGGTTTCATAATGAGACTCTCTAAATGCTTTACTGAAGCAAAAACACTCAAAATTTTATATTGTACGTTCGTACGCAATAATTTGGAATATGCATCTCAGATATGGAACCCGCTTTACTTCAAATATATTGACCGTATAGAAAATATACAAAAGCGATTTATTAAATACCTTTGTTTTCACCAAAAGATCCCTTACCAGTCCAATCAATACCTGCAACTCTGTAAAAAATTTCATTTATTGCCACTTATTAAACGCCGTGAGATCGCTGACTACCTATTCTTTTTAAAGGTCATACAGAATCATATAGACAGTCCAGAGCTTCTATATAAAATTAACTTTAATGTTCCATATAAATCTAGTCGTTTCCATCCACCAGTACAGATACCACATGCAGCAACAAATTATAGGCAAAACAGTCTTATGATACGCGCAAGCAGAGGCTTTAATAATCTCAGTAAACAGCATGATATTGACCCATTTGTGACAAATATAAATGTAGCACGTAGGCTTTTAAGTCTAGATTTTTTTAATTAGTCTATATATTGTGTGTAGGTATATGTAAGTAGATATAGTATGTATAGTTAGAATGCTCTCAATTCATTTATACGATGACTATAAGTGAAGACTTGTAATTAGCTAACAGTGTTATAAACAATTAGTCTATTAAGATATAACAAGCTGTAAGTTTTCCATGATTTACAAAATAAATAAATAAATAAATAAATAAATAATATTATCCTATAAGTGCAATGTGAGAAAAATACAATCATTTTTAGGTTTGAAAAGTGCTAGGGGTACGATGCCAGAAACCTCCGCGTGGTGTACCCTGGGTGCGGGCGACAGTCCCCCAGATCCTTCTGTCGAATTGTCGCCCGTAGCGAATCTCTGGCGCGAGGGGGGGTTCCCCAGCGATGGGTTGAGCCCCAATTCGCTCCTGACCCTCTAGTTGTAGAGGGTTCAGGAGGCGAAATTTCGGACGGGCCCGGTCACTCATTCATTTGAGGGCTGGGCAGGCTTATGCCACCGCCGACATATCGTAAACCTGATATCTTGCTTCAAGACAAGTTGTCGTGAGGCGTAGTATCAGGAACGAGGGTCTTGGCTTAACCGCCCGGATCGCGAGGAAGAAAACCTCTATAAAGAGTTCGAATCAACATTCGAATTCGGAAATCACCCAGAATCTTAAGTTCTGGCGTGCGGCGAGAAGATGCATGGCAGATGGGTTGTTCTGTCGTTAGCACGCTCCAGCCAGGGTACCGGCCGACCCCCTGGTTGGTAAATGTAGGCTTGCCCGGGTACAGGGATCTCTGCCCGGGTCGACCGTTAGTTCTCCCATACTCGTGGGAATCAAATGGATTTACCTAATAATATTTTACCAGACGGGAATCCAGCGGATTCCCACATCACGGCCTCGTCAAGCCAATGCAAAACTGACCAAAACGACGCCTCGTCCTTAGGACTAGAGGCGTCTGCCGAGGGCCCGGCACCGACCAAGGAGGCCCCCCCCCTCTTGAAGACGAAGAAGGGCCGACAGTCGCGGTTCACATGGGGGAAAGCCGCGAAAGCGAACGCTCGCGAGAAGAAGCGGAATGCTGAAAACCGCGAGCGTTATGCGCGCGAGCGGGATAAGGACGGCGGCAGATCCACTGCAGAGCCGTCAACGGACGAGGGCGACAATTCTGTCGCAGAGCCGTCCAGAGACGAGGGCAGCGGATCTGCCGATGTGATGGACGAGGGCGGTAGTTCCGCAGAGCCGTCCAAGGAGTTCAGCGGATCGGCTGAGGAAGCCGCCGCCGCCAGGTCGTCACCGCGCCCTGCGGCGGCGGCCTTGACCGCGGCCCTGACGGTAAGGGAGGAGGCCCTCCCCTCGAAGGTGCGGAAGCGCCCCCTAAACAAGGAGGGCAGCTCAGGCGCAGATTCAGAGGGGAGCGTGGTCATCATGCCTCCTCCCAAAGTTCCGGCCTCTCGCAGAGGGCGAGGGGCCGCGGCGTCGGGAAGGACGATCCACTCCCCGGCCGGCGGAGTGCGTGGAGGGGTGGAGGCTGGCAGGCGGGCCGACAATGAGGCGGCCGCCGCGAGGGTGCTGGGGGTGTTGTCCGGCATCCCTCCCACCGAAGTGGCGGCCGCTGGTGCCCGCGCAAGCGCCCCAGCCACGAATATGGAGGCCCTGCAGGCCGAAAACGCCCGCCTTGGTGGCGAGGTGTCAGGCCTGCGGGCCCAGAACCGCCGGCTGGAGTCGGAGCTGGCCGCGGTACGGAGGGCCAACCGCCTCCTAACCAAGGACGTGACTGACCTGAAGGCCCAAATGGCGCGGCTCATGCAGCCTGCGCCAACCGCGCCACCGACCAGCGCTAGCCGCGATGGAGTCGAGGTCGCCGCTCTCAAGAAGAAGACGCCACCGACTGCAGGGCGTGCGCCGCCAGCCACCGATAGCCGGGCCGCCGCGGCAAGGAAGCCGTCAAACGTCGCGGAGCGGGCCCTGGTAGAGGTCCAGCCGGCGACACCAACCCCGCTGCCCGCGGTGGAGGGCGTGCCGGACGAGGCCTTGCGCGCCATTATTGACACCATCGGCAATCTGGTCGATGCGCGCTTGGCCGTTCTGGAGGCAAGGCTGCCTCCAGAACCACGTGTTCGGCCGCCTCTTGCCGCGGACAAGCGGCCATATGCGGCACCAGCCCCCGCCCCGCTACCCTGTCAGGGTGGCCGCGTGGGGGGCAGGGCCCAAGCCCAAGGGGCCCGCTCCGAAGAAGAAGACGGCACCGGCTTCTGCCGGACCGCAGTTATCGCCCGCACCGACACCGCCGGCGACGACTAGCGCACCCGTGACTGCGCCTGCCGCGCCTGGCACGCCCGCTGCGCGCGAACAGGGTTGGCAGGTGGCCGAGCGCGGCAGGAAGAGTCGTGGCCAGAGAAGGAGAGCGGCGGCGAAGCGCGCCGCTGAGGTCGCCGCTCCACAGGCAGGAGCCGGAGGCGAGAAGAAAAGGAAGAGGCCGCGCAAGGGGCTCCGGCCGCCGAAGACAGCTGCAGTGGTGATCACTGTGCTGCCTGAGGCGGCAGAAAGGGGCCTCAGCTATGAGGCCGTTCTGAGGAAAGCCCGGCGGGAGCTCGACGTCTCCGACATAGGAGGCGTCGAAGCCAGGACCCGCAAGGCCCGGACAGGGGCTCGGATCTTAGAGTTCCCTGGGGCCGAGGGCACCAGGACGGCCGATAGCGTGGCGTCGAAGCTGCGAGGTCTGTTCGCCGAGGAGGGTGGCGTCAAAATCGCCAGACCCGTAAAGTGCGCCGAAATGCGCATCGCGGGTTTGGACGACTCTGTGACGGTGGAAGACATCCGGGAGGCCATTGCCTCGAAAACCGGGTGTCCCATAGACACCGTCCGGGTTGGCGCCATCCGGCCCGGTCCGGGCGGCGTAGGTGCCGCCTGGGTGCAGTGCCCAGTGGAGTCGGTCAGGCAACTGGCCGGCTCAGGCAGGCTCCTCGTGGGCTGGAGCTCAGCGCGAGTCACCGTGCTGGAGCACCGGCCTGCGAGGTGTTTTAAGTGCATGGCGGTCGGGCACACCCGGCCAACATGCACTAATTGCTTTGACTGCGGCGGACTCTGTTTCCGCTGCGGTCAGACTGGGCATATGGCGGCATCTTGCGCCGCCCCGCCCCACTGCCCCGCGTGTGCGGCGGGCAATAAGCCTGCCAAGCACCGCATGGGCTCTGGGGCGTGCAGACCTCCGGCTTCGGCTCCAAAGGGGCGGGGCGGCCCTTCGACCCCGGCCGCTCCCGCTCCTAGCGCGGCCCGATCGCCCGCCGCAAGCCAGGAGGTGATGATGGACACAGCCCATTAATGGCTGCCCAGTCCACTCACCTCCTGCAGGCCAACACCAACCACTCCGCCGGTGCGCAGGACCTCCTCCTGCAATCCATGGCGGAGTGGTCGATCGGTGCAGCCGTAGTCGCGGAACCGTACGTCGTGCCTGATCGCCCCAATTGGGTGGTCAGCCGGAACGGAACCGCGGCAATCGTCACCTCCACGCAGCGGCACTTCCCGTCCTTATCCCTCTTGGATAGGGGCGAGGAATTTGTCGCGGCGGACTGGGGAGGGGTCACGCTCTACAGTGTATACCTCTCCCCTAATAGGAGGATGGACGATTTCGGGGCCTCCCTCACCACCTTGGAGGCTTCGATACGGCGACTGGCACCGGGCCTCGTCCTGGTCCTGGGGGACTTCAACGCCAAATCCACGGCGTGGGGGTCCCCGATGACGGACGATCGCGGGCGGGCGATCGTGGAGTGGGCGGCGTCACTGGGCCTCTGTGTCCTAAACAGAGGCTCAGTGAACACGTGTGTGCGACAGCAGGGTGGGTCGATAGTGGACTTGTCATTCGCTAGCCCCGCTGTCGCACCACGAGTGAGGAACTGGCGTGTCCTGGAGGAGGCGGAGACCCTGTCGGATCACCGTTACATCCGGATGGAGGTCTCCCCTCTCCGGGACCCCAGCAGGGGTCACAGGGCGGACCGAGCTCCTGCATTTCCGCGGTGGGCTGTGGGGCGGCTGGATAGGGACCTACTGGCGGAGGCGGCCATCGTGAACACGTGGCTGTCCTCACCACCCCCAGCGGACGGAGTGGACGTTGAGGCTGTCCGCATCCGCAGTGCGTTAACGCAGGTCTGCGATGCGGCCATGCCCAGGGTGCGGCGTCTACCTCCGAGGCAGGGGGTCTACTGGTGGTCCCCAAGACTGGCGGACCTTCGTGCGGCGTGCATTAGTGCCCGAAGGTCCTACACCCGCAGTCGGCGGCGTCGCCGCGATGTTGAGCGGGAGGGCCAGCTGTACGAGGCGTACCGCAGTGCGCGTACCGCCTTTCGGCTGGCCATCCGGTCCGCCAAGGACGCGAGTTGGCAGGAGATGCTGGACGGTCTTGACCGTGACCCCTGGGGTCGCCCGTATCGCGCGTCGCTGAATAAGCTTCGCGCGCAGGGCCCCCCCCTCACCGAGACCCTCCAGCCCGACCTCCTTCGTAGAGTGGTCGAGGAGCTGTTCCCGCAGCAGTCGGAGCACACGCCCCCGGTCATGGCTTCGCCAGATCACGACCGGGAGGCCGTCGAGAGTGTTCCGCCCGTGACGGAGTCGGAAGTGGGGGCAGCCGTGGCGAAGATTCGTTCCGCCACCACGGCCCCCGGCCCGGACGGAGTCCCAGTCCGGGTGTTGACGTTGCTCCTCGAGCATCTCGAACCTCGCCTCAGGCGACTGTTCAACGCCTGTCTGACGTCTGGACAGTTCCCTGAGTGCTGGAAGGAAGGGAGGTTGGTTCTCCTGCCAAAGCCGGGACGGCCCCCGGATTCGCCGTCGGCCTACAGGCCCATTGTGCTTCTGGACGATGTGGGTAAGCTGCTGGAGCGTGTCCTCGCTGCCCGCATCGTCCAGCACCTGGAAGAGGTGGGGCCCGATCTGTCGGACGCTCAATTTGGGTTTCGAAGGGGGCGTTTGACCATCGGGGCCCTGCTACGCCTGAGGCAGACGGCCGCGGAGGCTGTCGCCGGCAAAGGAGTGCTGTTGGCGGTGTCGTTGGACATCGCCAACGCCTTCAATAGTCTGCCATTCAGCTGCATCAGGGAGGCGCTCCGGTTCCACGGAGTGCCCCTGTACCTCAGGCGGCTGGTGGCAGACTATTTGGAGGGGCGCAGTGTTCTCTACGCGAGCCCCGCAGGGGACATTGTGCGGACGCCCATGTCGTGCGGTGTTCCGCAGGGGTCGGTTCTGGGGCCGACTCTGTGGGACATCGGTTACGACTGGGCGTTGAGAGGGAGTCTCCCCCCCGGGCTGAGCGTTATTTGCTATGCTGACGACACGCTCGTCACAGCCCGGGGCAGGACATTCGAAGAGGCGGCGAGCCTGGCCACTCTCGGCACCGAGGAGATGGTCAGGCGGATCGAGGCGCTGGGGCTCAGGGTGGCCCTAAACAAGACGGAGGCTCTACTATTCCATGGGCCCCGTGTGAGGCTGCCCATCGGCGCCTCGTTAGTCGTCAACTCCATCCACATCAGTATCCAGGCCCATATGAGGTACTTGGGTCTGGTGCTCGACGGGCGATGGTGGTTCCGGGAGCATTTTCGTCAAATTGCTCCCCGGCTGGTCGGCGCGGCGTCCGCCCTTTCTCGGCTCATGCCGAACGTGGGCGGACCCAGTTTTCAGGGCCGACGGCTGTATGCGGGGGTGATCCGCTCAATGGCCATGTACGGCGCACCCGTGTGGGCGAGGGCTCTGAACGCCCAACTCAGGGCGGTTCTGTGGAGGCCACAGAGAGTCATGGCGGTCAGAGCCATTCGCGGGTACCGCACGGTGTCGACAGAGGCGGCGTGCCTATTGGCCGGGACACCCCCTTGGGACCTAGAGGCGGAGATGCTCTCCGACCTCTACCGGCGGGTTACCTCAATGCGCGAAGAGGGTGGCTCCCCATCGTTCAACGAGATAGCCACCTGGCGCGAGGACGCCCGCCGAGAAGTCATCGCCCGTTGGGCTACGCGGCTGGAGAGGCCTAGATACGGTGTTATTACCGTTGAGGCCCTCCGGCCCGTACTGATGGAGTGGATGGAGCGGCGGCACGGAGTTCTCTCTTTCCGGTTGGTGCAGGTCTTGTCGGGGCATGGTTGCTTCGGCAAGTACCTGCACACGGTCGTGCGGAGGGAGTGGACTCCGTCCTGCCACCATTGCAGTAGCGACGAGGACACGGCGCAACATACGCTCGAGGTATGTTCGGGCTGGGACGGGCAGCGCCGTGACCTCGTCGCTGTCATCGGTGCCGACCTGACGCTGCCGGCTGTTGCGCGAGCGATGGTCGACAGCGTCAGGAATTGGGACGCGGTCGCCGCCTTCTGCGAGGCTGTCATCTCGCAGAAGGAGGCGGCGGAACGGGCCCGGGAGGACTCCCGTGACCCGGGCCGCCGCCCGCGGCCGGGGCGGCGCAGGCGCGAGTACCTGCGCCTGATGCCGCCCTAACCGAGGCTTCGGGTGATCGGACCGGGGAATTGTCCGGTCACCCGACGTGAGGCCACCGCGTGAGGACGACGCCTCGACGGCGAAAGCTGTCGGGGCGTCGACAAGAGAGGAGCCCAAGAGGGCATACCGCCGAGCGGGCCACCGAAGACAAAGATCGGGTACCGGTGGCCCGCTCGTACGGCGAAGAAGAGGTGCTTGCAGGGTGGGTCAATGGGGTTGCGCGCCGCCTCTTCCGTCACCCCGGACCGATTTGGCGGGGTGCGACGTCCATAGCCCACCGCAAAAAAAAAAAAAAAAAAAAAAAAAAAGGTTTGAAAAGTGCTTGATTTTCATAAGTCGAGAGTAGAGCAAGACCTCAACGCTTCGCTTATGAGGCGTGCAATACAGCAATATTGATGCGACAATTAAACATGATCAACAAATGTCTAAAAATAATAATATATAACATACATTTATTATTTGAAAGTAACATTACTTCATAAATAAAATAATGTTTTAACGGAAATTATTGCATTATTTCTACCTATTTTGTATTACACAAGAAAATGCTTAAAACAGGTACCATAGCGTCAGCTGTGACGTCACACCGCAGTATCATCAGTAAACATTGCAGTGTATACGTGAAGAAGTAAGTCAGCCGAATATTATATATTTATTATTTCGTGTGCTAAAAATGAATTTTAAAGTTTATAAGAGAGTGTGCACTATGTTATATTATAACGACCCAGGCCAACTCCATCAGACGGCGTTTGGTCAACAATTACATTCCCGAGGAGGGTTGACGTCTGGCAGGCGGCCGGTCATAAAACCATTCCCAATAACTTTTTACAATATGTACTATGAAAGAAGAGTACATATCGTATCGACCCCAAGTAATTGGGATAAGAATGATGAGATGAAAAAAAAAGTCTTTTATGAAGTCAGAAAGGCTCCGAGATTACGAACTCAATTCATGGTGATTTAGAACTATTCACTTTAATAAAACATTGTGCCTTCAATGATAATTCTTATATTGCACGCCTCATAAACGAAGCGTTGAGGTCTTGCTCTACTCTCGACTTATGAAAATCAAGCACTTTTCAAACCTAAAAATGATTGTATTTTTCTCACATTGCACTTATAGGATAATATTATTATACACATGTCAAGAAAAAACATTCGTCTAAACGTATTTGATATTTTTAAAAAGCAATTATTTTGTTTAAAGTAAGAAAAAAGTTGATTAATAAAAATATTCGAGTCCGTCCGGATGTTACCGTAAAGTATCTGGCATTCTGTCGACCGTAAAAATGAATGTATCGAAGTTTTTCTTTTATTAAAAGCTTCATAATCGCAACGCGCTGTTTCCTTTCGAAAATGGCTTGGTAATTCTTTGTCGTTTAATTGCAATTCTTAAAAAACTAAACTGCTTAGTCATTAGTGTATGTATACTTTATGAAAATTGGGTTCGTTATATTTTTTGTTCGTCCATTCGGACAAGCAAAGGAAATAAATCCCATTCAGCCTATACAGCTATGTTTAGCTCTACGTCGAGAATGGCACAAGATATCTAAAGTATTTTTTTTTCTTTCATTACGAGTATGTACAAGCTTTTATTATTTAGTTTCACCTGTCCCGTTGTCTATAATCAAATCTTGCAAGTTAAATTTGATCCCCTTTCCGGTTTCCGATTGAGCTGAAATTTTGCACGCATGTATAAATTAGATGACAATGCAATATTATTGTGACATAGAGCTGACCTGATGATGGACCTGGAAGCTGGCCATAGGAACTCCGTAATTAAACGACGCAACCCGATCGAAATTGGGCTTATTTGATTCGTCTTGACGAGTACTTTGTTACTATATGGAAACCAGGGTCTGATCATGGACCTGGAAGCTGTCCATAGGAACTCCGTAATTAAGCGACGCAACCTCATCGAGTTTGGGCTCGTTTGATTCGTTTTGACGAGTACTTTGAGACTATATGATAACCAGGGTCTGACGATGGACCTGAAACCTGGCCATAAAAACTCTGTAATTAAACAGCGCAACCCCATCGAGTTTGGGCTCGCTTGATTCGTCTTGACGAGTACTTTGATACTATATGGTAACTAGGTTCTGATGATGATCCTGCAAGCTGGCCATAGGAACTCCGTAATTAAGTGATGCAACCCCATCGAGTTTGGGCTCGTTTGACTCGTTTTGACGAGTACTTTGATACTACATGGAAACCAGGGTCTGATCATGGACCTGGAAGCTATCCATAGGCACTCCGTAATTAAGCGACGCAACCCCATTGAGTTTGGGCTCGTTGGATTCGGTCTTGACGAGTACTTTGAGACTATATGGTAACCAGGGTCTGACAATGGACCTGGAACCTGGCCATAAGAACTCCGTAATTAAACAACGCAACCCCATCGAGTTTGGGCTCGCTTGATTCGTCTTGAGGAGTACTTTGATACTATATGGTAACTAGGTTCTGATGATGGACCTGGAAGCTGGCCATAGGAACTCCGTAATTAAAAGATGCAACCCCACCGAGTTTGGGCTCGTTTGATTCGTCTTGACGAGCATTTTGATACTATATGGAAACCAGAGTCTGATCATGGACCTGGAAGCTGTCCATAGGAACTCCATAATTAAGCGACGCAACTCCATCGAGTTTGGGCTCGTTTGATTCGTCTTGACGAGTATTTTGGTACTATATGGAAACCAGAGTCTGATCATGGACCTGGAAGCTGTCCATAGGAACTCCATAATTAAGTGACGCAACTCCATCGAGTTTGGGCTCGTTTGATTCATCTTGACGAGTACCTTGAGACTATATGGTAACCAGGGTCTGATGATGGACCTGGAACCTGGCCATAAGAACTCCGTAATTATATATCCATATCGCTAACGTTGCGCCTCAGAGTACCGGGACGAACCCTGTTATACTGAAGCCCTTATCCCTCCACAATGGACCTCTGGGGTGAAGAACCCTTTTTGTCCTATATTTGTGGGAACAACACGAATAATAAAAATACTAAAAAGTTAAAATAAAATTAAAGAAAATTTTTTTTTATAAAACAAGCTGTTATTATTTGCTAATATAATAAACTAAAAAGTTAAAAATAAATTAACTCTAATAAGACATATAACACTTTATAAGTTCATTGTAACCTTTAACGATAATTAAGCTTCTTCGTCTACTACAAAATAATTCCATATCGTACATAATTATATATTTTTAACACTAAAACTTTACACCATAATTATTAAATCTGCCCGTTTTTATCACAGTCCCAATTTTATAGATAAAAGTGTGTTGCATTTTTTAGCAAATAATAAACAGCTTGCTTTTAAAAAAGGAATTTTTACCCGACCGCAAAGGAGTGGTATTGTGTTTAACAGTCTATGTATGTATGTATGTTTGTATGTTCTTTTGAAGCACTATATATACCAAACGCCTGGGCCGATTTTTATGATTCGCACGTCAATCGATTCCTCTTAATCCGGCGAGTGTCACTAAAGATATGACGTTATTGAAAATTCAATATGGCGACTACTGAACGCCATATTGTGAAAATAAAAAAAAATAAAGTCAACAAACTATATCGAGTGGGGTATCTTTAAATAGGTATTTAAAAATCATTATTAGTTTTCTTTCAACATTTTTCGATTTGATTGACCGTTTAGGATCTATATCGATTTAAGGTTTCGTAACAACCTTTCTCACATATAGGTTTTTAGACAGTAGAAATTTACGATGAAAAGACGAAAAATTCATATAACTGGATGTGGATGGACATATATTGAAGTATCTAGTAGGTATATTGTCCAATATACCATAGGTAGTCCTACCTAAAGTATCTAATGTCTGACGCAGTCACCCATCTCCAATTTCTAACGATATTGTACTTTACTTCAGTCGAAAAACTATATATAGTTAGGTACTTACCTACTTATTAATAAATAAGATAACTATAGCTACCTAGGTATTTATAACTAAAAAGTATAAAATAAAAAAAATATTAAAAAAATCAAAAACACGACTGTGTAAAAAGTCACCAAAACTACGTACATAATAAAAAAAACTGAAAAGAAAAAAACAAGCACTTAGATGTCCGGTGGTCTAGAATGCCATAATATATTATTGAATAAATACTATTGCAGAAAATGAAATATATTTTAATAATAGAACATGACAACTGAACAGTCGGGATCCTTTATTCGACAGCAAATCTAATTTTTCAATGGATCCCCACTGTTCAGTTGTCATGTTCTATTATTAAAATATATTTCATTTTCTGCAATAGTATTTATTCAATAATATATTATGGAATTCTAGACCACCGGACATCTAAGTGCTTGTTATTTCTTTTCAGTTTTTTTTTATTATGTACGTAGTTTTGGTGACTTTTTACACAGTCGGGTTTTTGATTTTTTTAATCCTTTTTTTTTCTTTAATTTTATTTTCATTTCTGGCATTGACTAATAGTAAATGATAAATAATGTAAAAATTATGAGGCGTGCACTTTTGGATTTTCCAAATTATATTTTGTATTATTAGTATAAATCAGGAATAAATAACAAATTAACTGATTATTGTATAATATTTTTTGCATTATAGCAAAAAATAATTGGAACCCGTAATCATAACAAATGTTCAACCGACATTATGATGTATGACGTCACACCTCAATTTTGCTCTGATTAGTGTTACATGTAACCTTTTTTTTTGTTGCTGTAGACTATGGACGTGGTCTCGCACCGCCAAATCGGTCCGGGGTCACGGAGTAGGCGGCGCGTGACCCCATAGACCCACCATGCAACTCTCCTCTCTTCGCCGTGCGAGCGGGCCACCGGCACCCAATCTTTGTCTTCGGTGGCATGTTACATGTAACCTACTGATTGCAGTATTTTTTACCCATACCCACACACCTCTCTATCCTTTGGACGGACTACTGGTACCGAATCTTTGTTTTTATAATGTTTTATACATACATTCACTATTCGATGTAAGGTGTGGCAGGGAGTGGTTGTGACCATATAACCAATATATGTAATTATTATTTTACTTTTATCTAAATAATTAAAATATATCTATAGTTATTTCTTTTTGTAAAACAAACTAGAAGGAAAAAATATTTGATTGATTGAATGAGTAGACTAATAGTTAACTCGTGATCGGGTGCCGTTTGTGAGGTCTGATCCAGCCATATTTTTTTACATTCTATTTGAATTTGTAAACTGTTTTATTTAGCTTATTTATTATAATGTGGTTCAAAGGGACCTAATTCTTCTTAATTCTAACTGGAACTAATTCTTACCAAATGTGTTGTACAATCTATAATAGAGTTTGTTTGTATATATGACATCGCTAAACTCAGAAACTATATGACCAATCATTATGAAAATCGGTATCCATATGTATTGTTCCACGGAGAAGGTTTATATGCGACCTATTGATGTATTATAAATCACCACCAGAAGGCGCTGCGATATTGACTTCTACAAATAAACCAACGGACTAGGTTTGCTAGTTTTTTTTTATAAAAATGTCATGATGATGAGTTTCTTGGAAAACTAGGTTGCTGCCCTTCCCCTGGTTTTCCCTGATCAGAATTTACGATTTCCACGAGAAAGTAAAGAGTGGCGACGCAGTGCATTGTTATCCCGTCAAAACACGCAGTAATCGATAAATGTCATTTGTTTTTTTAAATAATGATTGATAAATTTGATAATTCATACTAATTCCTTTATCAAAAGTATAGAAGTTATAAAAGATGTACAAAATGATACAACCAGTAAACGTGAGCAATGCTTCGAGGAGCATTAATAGTGGTTATTGCCACGTGTGTAACTTTGGCTACGGCCGGAGTAGTTCCTCAGGATGACATTTATGCATTGTTCAATGCTTCTGACTCACGATATTCAACTGATGTATTTGAAGATGCACGCTTATCTGTGGTAAGTTATGATAATTGTTTCTTCGTCTAGTAAATTATTAAGTGATTAGAAAAATCTTTTTCTGCATTATATGTTTCTAAATTATAATCAAATAAGTATCTCTAAACAGTCTAAAAAGTGTTTCTCGAAAATATTTATGAAATAGATATTTCCAAAGCATAATAGGATACAGAATGAGAGTTATTTGTTTATTTATCTATAAATCAGGATTGTCATTAAATCTATTCTGCTAAGCCTGGCAGTTATATTTACTGTATAGGGGAAGCAATTATTGTATGGAGTGAGTTATTGTATTATTAAATGAGTTCATCAGCTCATCGATGCCCAGTGATGGATATAAATTTCAGAAAAACTATACTTTCAGAAGAATTAGATATTTTTTTGACACGACCATTGTAGCACAAGAACAGAGGAATATTGCCAGAATTAGTGAGAGATTAGTTAGTCCAGGTAGTAGAAAACTTCTACTGTAATCTATTACTAAAGCTAATTCAAGCAACTTCTGCCATATGGCACATTAAAATTAAAAGTTTAATATAACATTAGTTTTAATGTTTTAGCACACTAGAAATGAATGTGTATGCCTAGAGAGAAAGCTGTTCTTCTATGTCACTGCTTTGTCTTCGAAAAACATGAAGTTAAAATACACATTAAACGTGCTCTTGATTTGTTATTTCTAAGACAATAATTTTATTATATGTAGATTAACTATCCTATTACTCTTCAATAATTAAAACAAAATAATCTTCATTAATTAAATCCAAGTTAATCAGTTACACTTTTCAATAAAATGGTCATTATATAAAAAAATCTGGACAAACGGACTTCGATGTTAATAAGATATCAGTTTTTAATTCATAATAGTCTTTAATTTATAACATAATAATCGAAATCATCAGTCTATCCATCTACTTATAGACATTCAGTGTTACATGCATATAATACATTGTCTTCTTGACGTGGCATGGTTGTTTCGGAAATTACTTGCACACGGTCGTAAGAAGGAAGAGTACACCATCCTGCCATCATTGTGATTGCGACGAGGACACGTCGCAGAACACTCTTGAGGTCTGTGTGGCCTGGACAGAGCAGCGCCGTGAACTCGTCGCAGTCATCGATGCCGACTTGACGTTGCCGATCATCGCTAAGACGATGCTCGACGCGTTAGGAACCGGGACGCGGTCGCCGCTTTCTGCGAGACAGTTGTTTCGCGGAATGAGGCGGTGCGGAGCGTGTCCGAGAGGAAGTCCTCTTCGGTGATATTCTCCGCCACCGGCGGCTGGGGCAGTGCAAGCGCGAATATCCGCGGCCAATGCTGCCCTAGCCAACGCCGCGGGTGACTGGACCAGGAAATAGTCCGTCACCCGCAGAGAGGCTGCTGGCCGTGCGAGCGAGACACCTCGGTAACAAGGCGGGGCGTTGACGGGAGATGGTATACGAAAGGGTAACACATCGGGCCACGGTCTTTAAGGGTTTGGTACCAATAGCCGGTCCAATGGCGATAGGGAGGGAATACGGGAGGTTATGGGGCAACGCGCCACGCTTCTGTCGCTCCGGACAGAACGAACTGCACATGCTCAGACCTTAGGTTGCCAAAAAATCCTGCTTACCTGCTAACTAGTGTGGTTAGTATAGGTTATTATAGTGTTTTATTTTGAGTTTTTTTTATATATTCCAATCGTCTTTTACGACACACGTGTGCAAGATAGGGGGTTATTAATAATTTTTACCAGTGTTACCAAACGGCAAATATGTATATGTATGCAACAGATGTACCTGGGGAAGTTTCGCGAAATTTCTTAAGACTTCGACATCATATAAAAGGCATATTTTACAAAAAGGTATAGAACCCTTCAGTAATGAAAAAAGTTATCAATATTTTTGTATATAAATTAATGTAACGTATAATTTTAGCCAGAGCTAATAAGAAAATATGGTTATCCTGTTGAGGAGCATGTCGTCACAACTGCTGATGGATATATATTGACAATGCATCGTATACCTCACGGCAAAGATAGAAACAATGTTCCTCAAGCAAATAAACCAGTTGTGTTTTTGATGCATGGATTACTCTGCTCATCCACTGTGTGGGTTTTCACAGGACCAACCAATGGATATGGTAAGCTAACATGTGTGTATAATTGTTTCGTTATAAATTATAAAAGAAACAAATATAATTCAAATTGCTTATTATCTATATATATATATATATATATATATATATATATAGAATATAACTCATCCTGTCTGTCTCGATTTTTGCAAACATGTTGAGATATATATATATATATATATATGTATATGTATATAGTCTACTAGCTACGCGTTGCTGTGGCTAAGGTAGCCTCAGTAACACGTGGTGGTTATGCTAATAAATTGTAACTTATATAAAACGATGGTACGTTTAACATAGCGCCATCTATTAAATACTTACTCAATCCAATTAACAGATACCGCCATCTGTTAGAATTGTTTGAAGATAACAGATAATTGTGACTGTCAAGTAATAGACAAATAATTTGCAATAAAATAATATTGCGATTATAAATTGAGATGGAAGCTATTCTATGTTTTAAGTTGGATCAAACTACACATGCGGTGCAAATTTGATTAATATCGGTTAAGTACTTTAGGAATCCATCGCGGACAAACAACGTGACACGTAATTTATATATATTAAGATTATCTACATCATTTTCATGCCTAATTCAAAGTAGGTAGAAAAATGCAATAAGTTCTATTAAAACTTTAGTATATTCCTGATATAATATTACATACATTTAAAGAATATTATTAGTTATTAATTGTAGTCACTTGTTGATCTTTATTTAATAATCGTATCAATGTTTCTGTATTCATTAACAACTTTTAAAATAATTTTAAAATATTAAAATACTTTTTCTGTGTGTTGATGGAGTAAGAATACAATTCACCACACCCTATCATACCCGTGGGTGATCGTAAGGGACGATTAAGAGATATAAAACGCATATAATATCTGTGTAAGAGAAGGAAAACTCGAAACAAAACCCCTATACCAACAAGTCTAACCGGCGTGGTGTAGCAGGTCAATTTCCTCTCCATTGTGGAGGAGGCTCGAGCCCAACAGTGGGACATATATGAGCTGAGATGATGATGATTATCTATAAGCACTGCTAGGGTACATATCATATGTCAAATTTATATTTTATTGAAAACGGACCTAATAATCTACCATCTGATCAGACGGCGGCAGCAACAGAGAAGGTTTCTAAAGGTATTCCCGTAGCCGGCTCGTTTTGTTTTTCGGAATTTTTCATTTATGTAAGGATGTAGGATGTAGGTACCGGGGGAGACCGAGACTAACCTACCTAGACCAGATCGGTCATGTACTGAAGGAAGGTGGAGTCAAAAGTCTCCGAAACCGGCGAGCGTGTATGAAGAGAATAATTATGAATGTTGAGGAAGCGAGTGAAGTATGCAAAGATAGAGTTCTCTGGCACTCTGTTCTCTCTGCCTACCCTGCAAGGGATATGGTGTGATGATATGTATGTATGTGTTCATTTATGTAAATTTTAATGTCCTCTGAATAGGATATATCTGTTTTCAAAATATAACGTGAAAGATTATGGCTGCGGTAGATCCAACAAGCGGCACCCTATCGTGAGTTAAATAATAATTATTAGGCCAGCTTTCATAGCTCATAATTTAGTATTTTCTTAATTTTTTTACAGGATATATTCTTGCTGAAGAAGGATACGACGTCTGGATGGGTAACGCTCGTGGTAATACCTATTCTCGAAGACACACATCATTAAATCCTGATGCAATATTAAACACTAACTTCTGGCAATTTTCTTGGGATGAAATTGGCAATTACGACCTGCCTAGCATGATTGATTACGCCTTACAAACTACAGGTAGAAAGAACCTGCACTATGTTGGACATTCACAGGGCACTACATCTTTCTTTACAATGGCGTCTTTACGACCAGAATACAATGAGAAAATAGTTTCTATGCATGCTCTTGCTCCAGTAGCTTATATGGCACATAATAAAAATCCACTGCTACTGTTTATATCACCTTTTGCTAATAACATTGAGGTAAGTGTTTTAATAATTGAACTTGATAAATGTCATTGAATTTTTGAAGTGAAACTTCTTGATCTACGTGTGGGAGAAAAAAATTTTTTTTTTTCTCTTACGCGCCATCTCAATTTCTAAGTCACATTTTTCCGTTACGCACCATATTTATTTTGAAGTGAAACAACTTTGCGCGCGCGCGCGCGCGAGATAGGGAGAGAGAGAGAGAGAGAGAGAGAGAGAGGGAGAGAGAGAGAGGGAGAGAGAGAGAGAGAGAGAGAGAGAGAGAGAGAGACGCTAGTGGTTGATATACGTAAACGAGATTTAAAAATTAGTTTGCCAAAGTTTCACTTCTGATATGATTGTGTACTTTATACACAATTGTTTTTTATCTCTCTTTGTTGTTTTGTAGAGAGTTGGTGCTCTGATAGGTTTCGGCGAGTTTTTGCCTCACAGTGATGTCTATACATGGGCTGGTCAAGCTTTGTGCAGAGATGAAGTTGCAACTCAAGTTATTTGCAGTAACATGATATTCTTACTAGGTGGTTGGAATCCAGCACAGCTTAATGAAGTAAGTTTAAGAGTTACAGATTAATTTTAACATTAGGTATTTTTAATATCTTTTATTGATTATGCATTAAACTTATTTTAATTGTATAAAATAAGTTAAATATCACATAAAAATAAAAGTCACTTTTATAATTTCAGACTATTCTGCCTATAGTATTAGGCCAATTGCCAGCGGGCTCATCAGTAAGACAGCTAGTGCATTATGCACAAGGAATAACAGGCCATGAATTCCGTCGTTACGACTATGGAAGTCGTTTGTCGAATTACCGAGTATACCGCAGTTTCACACCCCCACATTACGACCTCAAAAAAATTACCACTCCCGTTTTCCTTCATTATTCCGACAATGATCCTTTGGCTGAGTATCCTGATGTTGACAGATTATTCAGAGAACTGGGCAGACCGATAGGTAAATTTAGGGTGCCGTTAGCTGAGTTTACTCATGTTGATTTCATGTGGGCGATCGATGTGAAAGAATTGGTGTATGACAGAGTAACAAACCTTATTGGAGCAATGGAAAGTAATACGTTTGATGAAAAAGATATCAATAATTATTGATAAATAGATGTTATTAATTACTAATGATAAATATAAAACTGAAGCAATTAAAAACATGTTTTTTCATTTTCTAATACCTAAATATATAATTACTTGCATTTGTGACATAAAGAAAATTCAGGGTACAAATATAAGTGTAAATAGTCATCATCATCATTTTCCTACTCTTATCTCAATTACTTGGGGTCGATACAATATGTACTCTTCTTCTATAGTACATATTGTAAACGTTATTGGCAATAGTTTTATGACCAGCCGCCTGCCAGACGTCAACCCTCCTTGGGAATGTAATTGTTGACACAAACGGCATCAGATGAAGTTGGCCCAGATCGTTATAAGACTCTTAGTCATCTTTTATGACATCCACGAGTAAAGCAAGGGTTGGTAGTATTCGAAGCCGCTACCACACAGCTTATAAGTGTAATTAGTCAATCATTTCACTTGCATATTTGATAAATTAAAAAAAAAGTGAGGTATTGCTTGTGTATTTAGAAAATTTTACCATTATAATACTTGGTAAGTGTTGCTACAGTAATCTAATTGTTTTATTAGGAGCTGTCTGTAAATTTGAATATTTTTAGCATTATAAAAATATTACAGTAAGAATAGAAGTAATTTGACTACGCAGATGGCGACGTGGTTAAGATAGCTACCGTGCTAGTGCCGTGGGTTCGATTCCCATACAGGATTATACTTTGTGTGATCCACAAATGTGGTTCTGAGTCTGGGTGTAATTTCTGTCTGTTAAATTAAATGTTTGTTAACATCCCCCGCAATACAAGGATTATTACCTTAGTGCCGGCAGTTATCTTGCCATAAAAAAAAATTAGCATTTAAATTGCATTTCTTGCTAGATGCGTTTAACCAATTATTCAAATAGACTGACTGTATGTAAAAAAGGGAATAGAGATTAGTCAAGTAACTGTATACAGAAATGCACACACGCCCACAAAAAGGAATTAGAGATCGATCAAGTAACTGTGTAATATACAGACACGCACACATGCCCACTCATTTGCGCGCACGGACGCTTGCACTGTTCAAAAAGGTCTCAAAGCTATTCGAAATTCTTTTCTGTCTGGAATTTCTCCGATTCCACCTATATATACCTCAGATCCATTGTATGTACGAGTATATATCTATATGACAGAATTTTTGTCAATTATAAATCTAATGAGATAATACAGGGGTTGAAATTATACTCCAGATTTATAGGTTTTTTTTTGGCGGCGGGCTATGGAGTGGTCACACCGCGCTAAATCCGTCCGAGGCAACAGAAGAAGCGGCGCGCGACCCCATAGACCCACCCTACATGTACCTCTCTACGCCGAGCCAGCGGGCCACCGGAATCCGGTCTTTGTCTTCGGTGGCCCAGATTTATAGGATAGCGAAAGTTGTTCAAATACATAGTTTTAGTTTCAGTTAATAGATATATCATTGTTTCGCAATCATCTGATATTGAAGTTATAACAAACACTGAACTAGTTGTATAACACGACAAACTTTTTATTACGCCGGAGTCAATCTAACTTTCTCTTATTTATATACGTCAAAGTTATTTGTATTGAGGCGGGCAATGAGAGCTAATTCCAAATAAGAACAAAATAAAAAGGAGAAATAAGGTACCATGTTTTTAAAACAAAAAATATTGTACTATACATTCATTGTTTTTTTTATTGTATTATTATTTTCTGCTTTTTAGGGTTAAGTGAATGAATTTTTGAAATTGATTTTATATATTTTACTTTTTTTTTAATATATATTTTTCATTTATTTTTCACATTTTTACTTCTGAGCTGTGGTCCAAATTTCAATTATCTAGCTCAACAAGAAGTTAGTTTGTAGTACATTACTGCAGCGGTCAGCAAAACAGGCATTGATGGACGAACGTATAAACGTGTACCTCGGCTACGCCTCGGCTCACTCACAATCAATTCCTAGTTGTGGGCAAGGCTTGTATATTGTTTTTCTCAAATAATGCGCGGAAATTAAAACTAAGTAGTACTAAGTAGAATTGTATACATGACGAACATTTTTCACGTGCTAAAGGGTTCATTTGTTTTTTTTTCATCATTAAACAGGTTTCTTTTTCAAGTCAGTTCGAAATTTAAATAAAACTCTGACAAGTTACCTATTTAGTTACCATATTTTGAAGTAACAAATCGTTCCATTTTTTTAAATATACGATAGATATGAATTTACATATATATTTATTTGGCCGCTAAAACACGACAGATATGGATTTTCATACATTTTTTGCCGGCCGCTGCTCGCTCAGTACAGCAATTTCGATTTATCTCGAAGAAGGTTGTCAAAATAATGCTCAAATTTCCAAGCAGGTTTGAGAAAAAAATAATTATTAAGTTCTACCCAGACAGACTATAGAAGAAATCGAGTTAATAAAAACACGGTAATCTCAGGGCCCTATTATTGCGACAACAAAGGACCTTGGCGGACAGGGTCTTACGCGGATACTACACAGTGGCGACCGGAGCAGCGTGCCTCTTGGCAAGAACTGCGTTGCGGGACTTGGCGGCATAGATGTTCGTTGGACTTTACCGACGGGTGTCGGCAACAATGGCAGATGGTGGCAACGTGTCGCCCCACGAATTGGCCCCCTGGCTGATTGTTCATTGGGCAGTCTGTTTAGAGAGGTCTCGGTTTGGTCCTTGGACCTTGGAGGCCTTCTAGTTAGTGTTGATGGAGTGGTTGGGGTAGTAACACGGGGTCCTTTCTGTTCGTCTGTAAGTACCTGCAGACGGTCGCAACGAGGGAGAGGACACCACTGTCAGTGGCGAGGACACGGCGCAGCACACGCTCGAGGTCTGTACGTCCTGGGCAGAGTAGCGCCGTGAGCTAGTTGCAATCAACCATATGCTGACCATACCCAAAAGAGTAACCCACCAGACTAGCCACGGATGTCAAGGGATCGATAGCAGCGGTCGGTGCAATGGCGGTGGGGTAGGATCATGGTGGGTTATAAATGGGCGGCATATGCCCAGACCATAACCTGCCAAAAAAAGCTCTAAATGGGCCATTATCAACTTTGCATATTTGCAGGCATTTAATGTACTACTCAAAATTCCACATTTCGTCTTTAAGTAAAATAATGTATGTCTGGCACGTCTGGGCTCTTGGACTATTACACGAACTGTCTTTATTAGCAGCGCTGCCAAATCGTAAAGTTGGATGCAACAGTTATACAGCTATTTTATGTATACTGTACGGTGTGCCGAGTGCATATATTGTAAATGCCATAAATTGTGCTCTTTGCGACAAATAAATATTATTTTTACATTACAATCCATTGGTGACGATTTTATTGTAAAAAAGACGATAGGGTAGAAGACAAGGTCTTGATACTGATGTTCCACTTACACAAATGGCGATAGGTCTCATCGCACCCTAACCAAACGGTTAGGGTGCGATGAGACTATGTTACAAAAGGGTATTATGTTAAAAATTAATAGTTGATCAAGCACCATAGAAATTTACCACAATAACAAATAAATTGGTAACTTTAAAACCAGTTTTAAAACTCCTTTTAAAGCAGTCGGCAAAGTCAAGATATCAACATTATTTTGTCTGTGATTTCATCGATAGGTGCAATCAATTTGTTAAGTTTTTCTTAAAACGAGGTGCGGAACCCTAAAAAAGGATATATTTATGAGATTTTTTAGGCATCTTAAAACCTTTTTTAATAAAAGGTTTGCACTCCCCCTTTGCATATGAAGAGTTTTATAAAAATGTAGACATTCATAGTTATCAAGAGGAGAGTACCACGAAATCATAGTACAATATCCTCAATTGAAGCTGAGTTTCATTAAAATATATTATATATAACAACAGATGTTATTTTGTACAATTATAAAAAGAAATTAAAATTATTTTTTTCTAACTTCATATATCACCCGTGCCGAATTATTTCTTCATAGTTTAGACAACTGTCTAACCTACATTGCAGATTAGAAGTGGATGTTTCGAGCCCAGCAATTGAACTATAAGAACTAACATTATATTGGCGATTCTTAATATCTCAAGAAGTTTCAGTAACATTAAAATAAATATGGACAATTTTTTAGAAACTTTCACATTCATAATATTATTTATATTAGGTATGCTTACTTATATTAAACGCCTTAGTCGTGAAACAGAATTAGTTAATAAAACAGGATGTGTACAGTGTACACTATACACATCCTGTATTGACTGAGTTGAAGGTAATTTCCGCCAAACTAAAAGGTTGCTATTTAATGTTATAGCTACTTATAAACGTTAGTATCACCTGAAAGAAGTTATGAAAACTATTAGGTATAAACATAATGTGCGGTAATTTGTTATGTTTATCTAATTAGATGAAAAAGGAAAGAAAATTTATTGTTTACATACTTAGATTCACGTCTGCTTTTATGAAGTTTAGGCTAAAACCATTTAGTTTCGTTGATGTATGTTTTTCGATTTATTCATCATCATATAGTCTCATCAGTTATGTGGTGCTAACCTTCTTTTTATGATTTGTCTAAAAAAAAATCGATATATCTTCTTTTTATAACTGGCTTAAATGTACTTTATCAGTTCTTCGTGAGATTTTATATCTATTCTTTCTGCATATCGAAAGTATTCCAGGTAATTTTTATTTTGTAATAAATCTCTCTCTTTGCTTCCAAATAACCTTTATTATCCTTCAAATATATATACATACATACATAGCCTCACGCCTGTTTCCCAGATGGGTAGGCAGAGACGGACTGCCACAAACCACGATCCTGACATACTTACATCGCTTCATTTACAATCATAATAATTTTCATGTATGCTCTACGATTACGCATACTCTTAATAAGACCTCTCGTCACTACATCGCCAATTTGATCCAGAAAATTATAACGAGGTTTTCCCCTTGTATTCGTCCCGTTCAAAGTTGCTTTATGTATTTTCTTCGTCAACCTCTCCTCACTCATTCTTCCTAAGTGTCCAAACCACCTCAGCACACCCTTTTTGATCGTTGTCACTACTTCTTCATTCACACCACAGCGCTCTCTTATAACACTATTCTTAATTTTATATTTCAGGCTCACATCACACATACTACGAAAAGCTCTCATCTCTACAGCATTTATTCTACTTTCATCTCTTCTCTGCCAAATCCAACTTTCACTACCATACATGAGGGTAGGCACTAAGGGAGTATCCCTTATGGACCGCTAGACGTGCTTTTATGGGCACTATTCTGCTTCTCATAAAGGTGTATAGGGCCCCATTCACTCATTTAGCATTTACTCCCCTTTCAACAACATTATCATTTTTACCATCTCGAGTAAACAATACACCCAAATAAAAAAAATCTTTCACCTGTTCCAATTCCACACCATTTATACTAATTTTAAATTCCGTCATACATTTATCCTTTTCAAAAACCATTATTTTCGTCTTACATTTACTTTCATGCATTTTCTTTCAAAAGCTTCATGCATAGTAGTTACCATCGCCTGTAAATCCTCAGCCGACGATGCAAGTAATACCTGATCATTGGCATAAAGAAGACATTTGATAAGTGACTCATTCATTCTTAAACCATAATCATTTTTTTCCAGATCTTTCAGACAACTATCCATGAATAATTTAACATCAAACTTTTGCTATTGTAGATAAACGTGACTTTGCTCTACCTATGTACTGTCAGTAGTACTGATTCGGACACATTTATATTTGTAAAGGCTTCCACTGTTCCTTTCTTTATCTTGCCAGAGATTATTCCGCTTTCAATAATGTTGTTAATTTTACCAAACTAATAACAAAACCTCTAGTTACAAATCATCATCATCATCACAGCCCACTTTTGGGCTCAGGCCGCCTCCGTAATGGGAGGGAAGTAACCTACTATACCCCGCTGGTCAGACGTGTTGGTATAGGGTTTTGTTTCGAGTTTTCCTTCTCTCGCATAGATGTTATATGCGTTTTATATCCCTTAGTCGTCTCTTATGATCATCTTATGGTAAGATAGGGGGGTGGTGAATTGTTTTCTTACTCCGTCACTACACGGATAAGTTACAAATGTTTTCATTTAATTTTTCGCAGAATTTTTATAATTTTATAATTATTGAATTTCATCATAAATTAAATCCTCTATAAACAGTCAGCCAGGGATAAATGTATGATGTAAGTATCAGCATAAAAAGATTCTCCAGTAGAGATACGGAGATAGTGAGAAAGTAACAGATTAGAAGATACAAATGAAGTACATTATTGTGTAAAATTGAATTCACCAAGTTTCTTTACGATCGATTAAAAGAAATAAGGTAGTTTATTAACATATTAAAAATACATAACAATTAGTTAATGTTGGAGAAAGAGATACATTTACAAGATTCATTTAGTTTCATTAAAGTTGCTTTGAGTTTGGTTTTTAGTTGGCTTTACTTTTTATTTATGGCAAATTCTCAGTTGCGGAAACACGAAACATCTCTACAAGCAAGTGTAGATTTCCAAGTATTCGTGACCAGCTTTCTAAGTAAGTAAAGAAAGGTTGATTTCAAAGAGCAAAGTCAGACAAATACTTTTATTTATCAAACGGAATTCGTATATTTATTTGCAAGGTTTGTTTTCATGGATGAGAATTAGCCTTTGTATTTTTAATATCTATTATATCTCTGTCATCCGTGGGGTGACGGAGTAAGAATACAATTCACCACTCCCTATCTTACCCGTGGGTGATCGTAAGAGATGACTAAGGGATATAAAACGCATATAACATCTATACAAGAGAAGGAAAACTCGAAACAAAACTCTATACTAACATGTCTGATCAGCGTGGTATAATAGGTCAATTTCCCTCTCATTGTGGAGGAGGCTCGAGCCCAACAGTGGGACATATATGAGCTGAGATGATGATTATATCTGCGAATATGCGTGTAATTATGGTAATTAGTTACTAATTAATTAATCTATTTATTATTTAGTAATATTTTTGATGTGGTGACTGAGTAAATTCTTACTCTGTCGCCACATCGCTCACTATCTTGCCCGTGGGTATCGTAAAAGTTGTTTAAGGGATATAATTTGCATATTACGTCTATGCAAGAGAAGGAAAACTCAAAATAAAACCCTATATCAACCCATTTCACCAGTGTGGTTATAGTAGGTCAATTACCCTCCTATTATGGAGGAGGCTCGAGCCCATTAGTGGGAGATTTATGAGTTGAGATGATGATGAATACCCATCCATCTATAAATACATTGAGGTTCACTGTAGCACTTAGGTCTTTATAAGGCGGATAATCAATAACGGGAAATAAATTGTAATTACAATTGCAGTCTCCCTGAAGAATGCTCCTGGATTTTCAAGTGAACACCCAGCCTATTTTTCAAGTAATGGTTGGTGACTTATTCGATTCTGAAGTTATCAATAGACGGGGGGCCAATGGTTAACAATGGTTTTTTGGCCACCTGATTTATAAAGTATCCCCTCTTAAGGAAGCACACTATTAGTTATAGGCATCTATAGCACTGGTAATCAATCTAAACAATGCGCAGTCTGATAATGTACCGCTTGAAAAAAAGGATGCTTTCGAGATTTGTTGAATATCAAAAAGCTTTAAATGATTTATTTAATTGCCTGACGTTATTGTATTCTGTTTTCTGGGACAAATTATGGTGTGGTCATACCCCAACCAGGCAATATAAGGGACGGCGCGCAACCTCTATAGTTTGCTGTACATGTGTCTCCACGCCATGTGGGCAGCTTGCCATCGGTAGCCCGGGCGAGTTACCCTTTCGGGTATCATTTCATGTCGCACTCACACAGTCAATAATTTAAATCCCTACTTATTTTATAATTAATGAGAGATCATTAGAGCTTTAATTTCATTATGCAAATATTATTTAGTTAGGTTAGTATATAAATACATAATATTATGTTTCTTCACCCTCATAATATAATGGAAATTATAAGGGTTTAGTTCTAATTTAAACAGCATTTCTAATATTAAATATAGGGTACAAGTAGATAATTTTAGGATTTGAATTATACAAATAACCTTTCTAGCTAGTAGAATATTAGGCACTAAAACTTAAATGTTTACCTTTTAGTAATTTAAGAGCTAGATTATTTTACAGAAACGTTAAAAAATCCGTTTATGATGGCTTCTGATGTTAACACGGATTCTACCGCGTTTGTATTTGATTTTCAATTGCCCGACGTTTCGAACACTTTACAGTGATTATGATCACGGGAGGACTAAGGTGTCTTACGTCCAAAAGTCGTCATTATTTTTTCAAACAGAATCATTTATTTTTTGAACTGGTAATGAATTTGTATTAAAATGTGGGTCAAACTTTTAATAACTGGTACTGTAGCGGGTAGATATAAATTTCTGTAATAACGATGACTTTTGCACGTAAGACACCTTAGTCCTCCCGTGACCATTGTAAAGTGTGCGAAACGTCGGGAAATTAAAAATCAAATAGAATCCGTAAAAGTAGTTTTATTTCAAACATTTATGATCCTCTATGAATTATTTGCCTTTGTAGGCTTTATGTTTCTATTTAATTGTCTTGTCTCTTTTATAGTCAAATGTTTCGTCTCAAAATTGGTAAGATCTCTAATATTTCAATATCTATTTCAGTATAAAGATTAGATAATAGAAGCAATGACCTTAGTACTGTTTCCCAAATTACTGGGTGGGTTTTGCTTATAGAGACTGCAAGAGAGAGAATACGTTCGTTCCTAAAATTATTAAATAATTTAGCTTGCTCACATTAATGTGATATTTATATTAACATAAAAAAGAATAAGTTAATGACGATAACACTTCAACTTTTATACATTCATAATATCGATTTTGCGTCCTTATTAGATATATTGGTATCGTAAAACGTAAGACAGTAATGAAGTCTCGAAGCAGCTGAGTGTAAACACTATTCCCGAATGATTCAAGAATAGTTTAATTACTGACGAGTTTCGATTAGCGCTCGTCTGCCTGTTATAACATTATTTACTGAAGCTATCTATTTGAATGATCATTTCATTGTATGATATGAATTAATGGGATATTATATAGTTCAGGTTATATGAACTCTATAATGAAAAATCTTATAACCACAACCCAGTATTTTTGGAATATGTTAAGAATTATTCAAAAATATTTAAACGTGCCTGTTCCTGTGCTAAATCTATTTATCTGAGAAGCAAAATAATACAATCTAGTGATATAATTAAAATGACATGGAAAGTGATAAATAGTGAAACCGGTAGGGAAATTGTACGGAAAATGGATTTTAATTTAAAAATAGGTGATAAAATTGTGAAAGCGGATAAAGAAGTGGCGACGGAATTTGATTTGACCAATGTGCCGGTACTAATAACTAAATCCTTAGCGTCATCTCCTACTTTAGCTGATTCGCTCCTTAAACAATGTATTATGAAATGTAACACTTCTTTTAAATTTTCAGATGTCAGTGTGTATGATATTTTAACATACATACATATCATCACGCCATATCCCTTGCAGGGTAGGCAGAGAGAACAGAGTGCCAGAGAACCTGGGGGGGGCACACTTAAAACATTACTTATTTTTACTGACCGTCGCGCCAGATTGCGATCGCGCGTCGCAGATTGTACAAACTTAACGGCTGCCATTTTGTCCTGTATGTCAAACGTTTGACAACTGAGAATTATTATTTTTTGTTCCTAGCGTAGGTACTTATTGTCATCAATCTATTTACGGTTATTGATGTACTTTCTGAAAATTATCTCAATTTTCATTGTTAAGCTGATATTATTATTGCTTCGTTATCAGCTGATATGTTATTTTTATATTTCAGTGTAGCTTTCATAGTAAAAGAAAATTCTATATAATTACACATACACATGTAGATATGTATATATATATCACTTCAACTTTAGTTCACCGCGTAAACTCTGGGTAGCAGCACCTTCCATACATGCATATTTTATCATGGAGTTGCCACTCTTTTTCAGTTTAATAACTTTACTCTTTGCAGAGAACTCTATCTTTGCATACTTCACTCGCTTCCTCAACATTCATAATTCTCTTCATACACGCTCGCCGCACAGTGGGAAAATCGCGTATGTTTCGTCTCAAAACTCCGTATCTCACTTGTTTCAAAACTAAATGAGCTGTAATTTTGCACACATATACTTGAATGTTTAAGGTTTAAATGAAATAACTTTGATTTTAAAAATTCTGTTTATAAATTAATTTAAAAAAATAAAATAAAAAAGACATGCATTATAAACTCATTTGCAAAAAAAACGGGCGGTTTTGATTTTCATTCATATTTAAAAAGATACAATACCAAAAAGGTTTCAATCGTTTGTACACGTTACTGGCCGGTTTTAAAAATGCTGTGGTATTTAAAAAAGTACGTTCTAAATTCAATTTTTCATTTGATGTTCATTTTTACAGAAAACCCCTTTTTATCCTACATTTTTGGCGCGAAGTTCCAGAAGTTAACATCGACTTTCATAACTTTTATTCAATTTTTATCGATTAATTTCATATCCTTGACTGTCAAAGCTTTATTTAATGCTGTTTGGCTGTATCAAAAATGGTAGATAAAGTGGTAAAAGCTACCAAAATTATCACGCTGCTTGAAGAGGGTTGTAGCCAATGTTTCGTGGCTAGGAGGCTAAATGTTAGTCGCTCGACAGTCCAAAGGACCTGGCAGCGATATCAGGAGACTGGTTCCGTCGAGAGAAGGCCTGGTTTTGGAAGAAAACCATGTACCCAACCACGGGATGATCGTTTTCTTGTGAGTCGCGCATTGAGAAATCGCAAATCTTCGTATGTGGATCTTAAGAACAACCTCCAAGAAGTAAGAAATGTGCATATTAGTCTATGGACGGTCAGGAGGAGGCTTCTCGCTGCCAATATACGCAGTCACCGCCCGGCCCGCGGCACAAAATTACTCCGTGAGCACAGAGTTCACAGGCTTAGGTTCGCTAGAAATTGTGAATCATGGACTCAAGACGATTGGAATAGGGTTTTGTTCTCTGATGAAGCCAGGATATCTCTGTTCGGTGAAGATCGACGTCGGCGAGTGCTAAGAAGACAAGGAGAACGCTTTGCAGAGGCGTGTTTCGAAGAAATCACACCTTATGGTGGGGGCTCTGTTATGTTTTGGGCAGGAATAAATTCAATGGATCGTACAGAGTTAGTTTTCATTGAAAACGGCTCACTGACTGGGCATCGATACATAACGGAAGTTCTAATTTCTCATGCACAACCCGCATTGGCCGCTCTAGGTGAAGACTCGATTTTTATGGACGACAATGCTCGCGCCCACCGATCCCGCGATGTTAATGCGTATGTGCAAGAGGTCGGCATTCGTCGTTTGGATTGGCCAGCTCGAAGTCCCGACCTCAATCCCATAGAGCATGTCTGGGACGTTCTGAAACGGCGTGTGAGATCAGTACACCCGGCTCCGCAGACCATCAGAGAGCTGAAGAATGTGATTACTGCGGAGTGGGAACGTATTCCGCAAGCAAGTATCCGGGATATACTCGCTAGCATGCCCAGATGAATTCAAGCTGTGATTTTAGCTAGAGGGGGTCACACTCGATACTAAACATTTATCTGCTTTTACTTTATTAAAGAAAAACAAACAAAAAAACTTTTTTATTTTTACTTCATGAGCATATGCACTACTAGCGAATATACACTACTAGCGAGGTTTAGCATTATTTCCCATAAATTGTATCTAAATTTTATGAAATACTGATGAAAACGATTATTTTCTTATTAATTTACCAAATTGTGTGGATAAAACTACCTATAATTATCAAACAAAGAAATATTAACATTTGAAATGGTTCATTGCTTAGGTGCCCGTTTTTTATGCAAATGAGTGTATAAGAAAAAAAAACCAAAATATGCTTGTTTAATTTAGATAAAATGGTAGAACATAGTACCACACTAGAAAAAAACATTATATACACAATTCGGCAAGCTCCTACAGATTTTCATTGACAGCAAGAAGGGCCTTGGCTTCATCTAATAGTTCTTTCGATATTGTTTCTGATGTATTTCTCAAACTTGATATATATGGATCAGAAGTGTACAATAAGGTATGGAACACGTCTTCATTGGTATCCGCTCTTGAACACTTTCTAGAATGATGCAGTCTAAACTTTTTGTAATCCTTATTTCGGGATTCTTGCGCGTCTTCGGACAATTGACCGATAGGTAAAATAGCATAGTACTCAATGATTTTTTCTCCGTGAATAAGTATTTTATGTATGGAAGAAGGCATATAATACCAATTATAATTATTTACGTATAGTTGGGCTGTACTATATGCGTATTCACCGAAGTTTTTTGAATCAATAGCCATACCAGATGACATAGTTTGTAGTATTATGTACATTCGTTTTATAAGTTCTACGTCTACACCTGTAATGTTTGCAGAGCACGAGTAATTCTGAAAAAATGTCCGAGCGGTGTTTCCGTCATTACTATTTCCAGTGCCTTGACGAGGTTTATCGACAAGCAGTCCCATTTCTTCCCTAAACCGCTTTTGCACCAGTTTTTTCTTTTCGTCTTTGATTTTTTTATTTTCAGGTGTAGTAGCTGACCACTTTTCAAAAGACAAGTTATAGGAAATGTGTAAGATCATCTCCATATTCCTAATCCAAGCATGTAGTGTTGACAGTCCGTATTGAAATGAACTTTCGTTAACATCTCGTGTCCTAACTGCCTCTAAGTTATTCATTTGCCGAGGAATAGCTCCACAAACTGTACAAGAAGCGCTCGAACGAGTTTCAGTTAAAACTTGTGCCACTTTACCATCAATCATGGTTAAAAATAGGTCATGCGTAATTTCGATTACCTCACCATTCTTATTTATCAGGGAAGGAGACAGTTTTTTTTTGATCGTTGATATCAGCCACAACAAACGTGGTTTTTTCAGGAGTTTCTTTGGCAAACTCTAACAATATAGGTCTGCAATATCTAACAGATGAGCAGGTTTCATTCTTCCAAACAACAGTATTAGTTGTCTCATCTATGAGTCTAATGGGTACAAGTGAAGCAATAAAAAGGTTTGTATCTGATATAAAATCGCTTTCTTCGGGCAAAACTTGCTTGTATTCACTCTGCCCTGATGACCCGTCACAACCCCATTTACAGAATAGTTTCAACTTTCTTAAACCGTTTTTATAAACTGAACCAATTTGTAATAAACGTGCCACAGTATGATCTAACAAGTCTTGCAGATTCACTTTTGCACTTATGTTAGTAATGGTTATGCTCGAATCTGGTGGGTAACACATCTTCTTCGCTTCGAGTAAAGTTGGATAAGAAGGAAACACTGACCAGTTTTTTTCCTTCAAACAAAGTCGAAGTTTCCCATACTGTTCTTTGTTAAGGTCTAAGTCAATAAATGTCCGTAGTGCTTCTTCCTTTGTAAAAGGTGTAACGTCTTCAGGGTTCTCAGTTATATATTTAAGAAATTTGTTCTTATCATTTCTTGATGAAGTTCGTATAATATTAACGATTGTGGCCTCCTCCGTCTCACCCATAGACCGTAACTCTTGAGCATATGCATTGAGCACACAGTCCAGTCCGTACTCTTGTATCAATTCCATGTTTTTTCGTTTCTTTGTTTTTTCTGAAGATGCTTCGTATGGTTTCGAAGGTCTGCCACCACCACCACTTCCAGGCGTTTTAGGGTCAGTAACTGTGACTCGACAGTCTAGTGGAACACGAAATTGACCATCTAACCAGTTGGCGTTCTTACTTTCAAAGCGTTCTTTTATTCGAGATGCATTTCTCCAGCGTTCGTTACATTTAGATAACAAGTTTCTTTGAATGTAGGAGACCACAGTAGCCATATCCTCTGGTGACAGATTGAAATTTTCTTGTATGTAGTCTTCTATGTTATGACCATTTATCAATAAATTGCACAGCTCTCGTTTGCTACAAACAAATTCACCCATTTTTCAAATCAGTCAACTTCTGCCAATATTTGAAAATAAGTGCTTCTGCTTTTTAGGGCAACTGAATGTCTAACTAACAACTCAGAATGTTTCAAGGTTCGCCTTCCTTTTATAGGCCAATGAAATAGTGATATGTGTAAAAACTACTAACTTGCACTCTTCCCATAACCTGTTTTCAATTTGACCTTAATAGATAATAAGTGACCATAAATTATCAAGTAAAGTGGTCAAAACTGTATCAAAACCACAAAAACTGCACTGTAATCAATTCGACCTTAATAGATACACAATAATTTTATGAAAGATAAAACAAAATTGATATTTTTTTTTTATTACGCGATATGTTTTAGCCCCGTGTGTAAAAAGGAGCAAGTATGAGCAAAATTTTTTTTTCGCCTTGCATTTACTAATATATAAAGATCTTAAAACAAAAATAAAATAAATAAAATAAATATCTCGACAGCGGCAAGCAGCGGTAAAGGGTAAAAGTCTCGTTAAAAAAAAATTAACACTAAAAATATACCATCTTAAACTATGTTGGTTAATTGTATTTTATTAAACCAATATTTATAATATTAATTATGAAACGTTATGAGGAGATCATAAGCATTCCAAAAATGTATAATACTTGTATATTTATATAAAAAACTTCTGAGTAATGTGGCGTTGAATTGTAGTAACGTATTGCGTCAAAATTACGTTATTAAACATGAGTTAGCTTTGATGCCTATTTATACACATTATGATTAACTAAAAAAAACTAAAAAATTGCGAAAAGAAAGCTTATTTATTAGACTATATTAATTTATTAATTTTATTCTATTACAACGCCTTTCACATGAAATGGTTTTGAGACGGCTTTGTATGGGGCTTGACCATAGTGCGCCGGTTTCGGAGACTCTTGACTCCACCTTCCTTCAGTACATGACCGATCTGGTCTAGGTAGGTTAGTCTTGGTCTCCCCCGGTACCTACATCCTTCCACTTTCGCATTGTATATCTTCTTAACCAGACGTTCGTTCGGCATTCTTTCCACATGTCCGAACCATCGGAGCATTCCCTTTCGCATCTTTACACCAATACTCTCTTTCATACCTACTCGCTCTCTTACGTCGTCGTTACGAATACGGTCGGTCAGCCATACTCCACAGATTTGCCGCAGAGATCGCATTTCGACCGCATTAATTTTACTTTCATACTCTTTTCTGCATACCCAACTCTCGCTTCCATACATATTTTAAAGTCTTTTAAAAACTCTTAATATTAAAAAGACAGCAGATCTGTGGAGCTTATCTATAAAGACTCTTAATTTTATAATATCTATTATTGCTTCCCACTTGACATGTGTGTTTAATGGTTGTGTTGGTCGAAGTGTGTTTCCTGAACTCATGAAAATTATTAGAGTAATTCCTTTGCACAAATCTGGTAGTATGTTAGATGTTAACAATTTTCGCCCTATTTCTATACTACCACTTAGTAAAGTATTTGAGAAAATTTTACTTAATTTGATGTTGAGTCATTTTAACAAACATATTATTTTCCATAAAAATCTATTTGGTTTCAGAGCTGTCAAGAACAGACTCTGTAAAAAAGGTTATTATAAATCTCGGAATATCTAAGCGATAATACAGACTGGCTATGAGCAGCTTCTCATTCAGCGATTATATTGTCTTTTTAAACTGTTTCGTTATTAATTTCTTTTGTAATTAATTTTATATACTTGTAAAGCGTAGCGTGTTTTGCCTGACGAATTTTATCATTTTTGCATTTGTAGTACATGGTATTTTTCATGCTCACTGAAAGGTCTGCTTGCGGTAGCTGCGTAGAGCGGGTCTTTCCCTTCCCTCCAAGGTGGTTGAGGGGAGTGATGGCTGCTCTAGTAGTTAACTCGTGATCGGGGTGCCGCTTGTGGGATCCGATCCAGCCATGGTCTTTTACATTGTATTTGAACTATTGGGTTCGAAGAGCATCGCACTGAAGCTAATTAAATAATAAGTATGTTGTACTATTTTTTTTATAAAAAATCAGAAAAGAAATATAGCCGATTACGAAATGAAAAATGATGTCACAAGCGGGATTCGAACCCGCGCCTATTGGGATTCCGGCCCAATCGTGCTGCCACTATACCACCGTGACTAATTGTAGGACATGCAAATTTCACTTCGTATCATATTTACGTCTTAAGGTGACGGTATGCTATCTACCCGACAATGTTTACACATTGTTATAGGCTTAATACTTAAAACTTTTTTCATTTCGTAATCGGTTTTATAAATAATTAAACATATTAAATGCTAAATTTCAGTAATTTAAATAAAAAGGTTGTGTCATCGTTTAATACAATTCTAACTGTAAAGTTTTAAGTATTAAGCCAATACAATCTGTAAACATTGTCGGGTAGACAGCATACCGTCACCTTAAGACGTAAATATGATACGAAGTGAAATTTGCATGTCCTACAATTAGTCACGGTGGTGTAGTGGCAGCACGATTGGGCCGAAATCCCAATAGGCGCGGGTTCGAATCCCGCTTGTGACATCATTTTTCATTTCGTAATCGGTTTTATAAATAATTAAGCATATTAAATGCTAAATTTCAGTAATTTAAAGAAATATAGATTAAATATAATTAAGACAAGACGAACCCGCTGAGTTTCTTGCCGGATCTTCTCAGTAGCGGTCTCATTCCGATCCGGTGGTAGTTTCTTAGATTATATTTACATTTAAAAAATGACAATATGTAAGTGCCCTCGCAGGGTTTATATATAACAAATGAATTTAAATTATTATAATCTAAATGAAACAGTGATTTTAATTATCCACGTGGTGATGGATTAAGAATACAAAACTAACACCTTCTATTTCTATCGGAATAGTAAACTCTGTTAACATTTAATATTTTCAGTCCATCACAGTATAGGGAATAGTTATTACTTCGAAATAAAATTATTTCTTTAAGCGTTTTATAGATTAATGTTCTTACTGCCCAATGAGTAGACAAAGTTTTAATACATTTTTATGACTGCAGATGGCGTAATGTTGAAGATACTGGCCTTCCATGCCAGTTCTGGGGTTCGATTCCCACGCAGGATAATACTTTATGCACTGTTGAAGCCGACGATTTGACTTACTGATGGACAATGATTTTAAATGAAGAATTTATAAACAAAGATTTGGCTTAAAGGTCTTAGTAACCAAGCTATATAAACTCCAAGAAAAAAAAATCAAGAAAGACTTTTTCATATAACTGTTGTCATTATGACACAAACGAAAAATTATTTATGTGAGGTACTGTTTTTGGATTAAATAAAAAAAAAAATGTAATACTGCAATGAACACACGCTCTAAAGAAATAGTATTTTTTGATGGCGTTCCTCATAAAAAGCACATTATCTTGGCAGATGTGAATATACCATATAAATTATCAATAGACAGAAATAACAACAAATTATTTTTCTGCATAAACGCTGATAATTTTTCAGACCAAAGTTTTCAATTAGTTATATTTGACCTCGATTCTGGACTGGTCAATATAATACCTGGAATACGTAATGGATTTGCAAGCGCTGTAAATCAAATTACTAGTGATGTATATCTCGGTGGGAGTGATGGCATATTCAAATACAATTATTCCACGAACGACATCAACAAACCGGGGCTTGTTAACAACATAGATATTTTCGATATGTGTTTTAACACTAACCTATATTTTATAGATACAAGAACACAGAATCTACATGTTTATAAAGATAATAAAAGCGTTTTAGTTGTTGAAATGAAAGGCAATTTAATGCACCACTTTATTATAGATGACAATTCTAATATGTATTTTGTTAATCGTACAGGATTATTTTTATTATCAAAAGGAGCTAACATTCCAAGACAACTTGAAAGAAGCAATATAAATATACGTGGATTTGCTACGGATATTTATGGGGAGACATTTTTTGTAGCTGTTGATGGAATATATAGTATTGATAGAGTAAGCAAACAGTACATCAAGGTTTATTCTGTGAACGATGGTAATGGTTTGGCGTTTGATAAGAATAATAACATTATTTATAGTGAAGACCGATCCGTTATTGCTTTGTTTCGTTGTTAAGATATGTGGTTTATTAATACAGTATCTAAAATATGTACGATCATTAAAAAACTTTGTCTGCACTATCTTGGTTTCCTATGGGTGTCGTAAGAGAGAACTGTCATTTTGGGACGTAATCAAATTAACTGACAGAGATATAAAACTTGAAAAAAAAAGCTCTGCGTTGAGATATCTCGTTGTTATATATGAGTCTGCTAGAACCAGAGTGGCCTAACTGCATTTTTGAACCTTTTAACCTAATTGCAATTTTGTAATCTAAAAATGTTAATCTACAAAACCACAGCGTCCTAAAATTGTTTACAAGCTCTTAACAATAGATGGCAATACAAGTATAAATTGCGACGTATGTTCAAATCGATTAAATTGAATTTAATTTAATTTTAAAGCCTTCCATATTGTAAAACATAGCAGCTCTAGTTGTAGCAGCCTCATATGGTCTATTAAGGAGAAGAGGAAAAAAATACTATTCTCGATAAATATGCTTTTTTAAAATCAATTTGCTTGTTCTTGAGATTTGCGCGCATAAAATTTTCATCAGATTACTGAAAATTCTCTATTTCAAATTGTCTATTATTTGCGGTTTCGTGGATTTATTAAGATATATTTATTCGTAATAACAAAGAGTTATTAGAATTTTATTTAAAAAAGTGATTTTTATGGAGTAGTATTATAGTACCTATATTATGATGAAATTTTCTTATTTGTGTTTTCCATTCTCTGGTGATGGAATAAGAATTAATAACCAGATAAGAATTTAATAATCATTATATGAAAAAGGAGATGCGAAAGGGAATGCTCCGATGGTTCGGACATGTGGAAAGAATGCCAAACGAACGTCTGGTTAAGAAGATATACAATGCGAAAGTAGAAGGATGTAGGTACCGGGAGAGACCGAGACTAACTTACCTAGACCAGATTGGTCACGTACTGAAGGAAGGTGGAGTCAAGAGTCTCCGAAACCGGCGAGCGTGTATGAAGAGAATTATGAATGTTGAGGAAGAGAGTGAAGTATGCCAGGATACAGTTCTCTGGCACTTGTTCTCTCTGATGATATGTGTTGATATGTATGTATCTATGTATATGAAAAGGGAAACTGGAAACGTTTCTTATGCCAAATGTTATCAACAATAGAGTGGTATGTTGTTGTGAATTCCTTGCAACCATCGGTATCGAACTGATGCTGCTTTATTAATATTACTTGCTGCCGCTTTGTTAATAGTACTTATTATTTTAATTGATGTTTGGTGTGACCATAAAATTAAAGTCTTACCTCACCACTGCAGTTCCGGTGAATTTGCTATCCCGGAGGCACAAATATTGCGTTAAAGTTTTACATTTGTCCAGATTTATTATTTACGTTTATTACGTCTTATAGTTTTTATTAATAAACAGACTATAAAAACAAAAAAAATAAATTCAAATAAAAAATAACGCATAAAAATCCTCTAGCCTACGACGTTAAAAAGTTCGCACAACTTTAAATAGATGTCTTTTTAACGTCATATGCAAAATGATGTATTTTTTTTTTGCGTTATTTCCTATTTGTTTTTTTTTACAAATGTTAATACTATAATTTTTTGTAATAATTATATAAGAAAATTCACTTCGCTTTGAATTCTCATAGAGCGAACCTTGTTCACCGATGACAAGATCTAGGTACCGGTAGCCTGCCCACATAGCATTGAGAAGTACCTGCACGGGCAGACTATTAGCTCATACGGCCCGTGCTGTCGCCTCGGACAGATAGGGTGGGGTGTGACCGAAAGAAAGCTCTTATGATAATGCTATAATAAAAATATGTAATCATTTGTATTTCCAGTAGTGATAGTCAACATTAAAACTATTTCCAGGTCTCATAGTATGATTTATTATTGTAATACAAGATAATTAAGATTACGATAATGGCACATAAAGGCAGTTATTACTAATCTATTAATTAAGAATCATTTAATTCTTTTATATAATCTTTATATTACCGCATTTATATAATACTATACAATTGTATTTAAATACAATTATTTATAAATACAATATAATTATAACGTGTAGTGACGGTGTAAGAATACAATTCACCATTCCCTATCTTATCCGTGGATGATCGCAAAAGACGACTAAGAGATATAAAATGCATATAACATCTGTGCAAGATAAGGAAAACTCAAAACGAAACCCTATACGAATACGTCTGACCAGGTGGTACAGTAGGTCAATTTCCCTCCCGTTATGGAGGAGGCTCGAGCCAAACAGTGGGACATATATGAGCTGGGATAATGATTTTTAAATAAGCTATGGAAATTGATAGTTAAAGAGATATGAGCCCTATTAGTTTATGCTGTTACAAAAGTGACTGATTTAGAATTTGAAACTTTAAAATTCTAGGTTGGGAAAAAAGTCTTGATTATGAACCCTTCGGGCCATTCTAACAAGCTTAAGGTCTGGAACTGCCCGATCAGTGGTAACAGCATCGATCCATATTTAAGTAGAGTAAGACTAAGTATTGTTTATTGAAATATAAGTGTTTTTACATCCTTGCTTAGTTCTTCAGCGATATAAAAAATATAATGAAAAAAAAAGCTCAAATTAATAGAACTAGTTAACATGAGAACAATGAGCCCAAAAATTGATGGGTTTTCTGGATAGTCTATTAAAACAATCCAGTATTTCGTCTTCCATCTTCAAGCTTCATCACCAGAGTAACTCAGTATATGAGTATTTCAAAAGAAAAGTTGTTTATAAGTTTGAAGAAATGATGATATATGGTATATGTTTGAATTACCTGGTATTGACTGGTGATGAGACAGGATAAATGTAATGTTGTGAGGCAAGTTTTAAATATGAATGGGTAAAGGAAGATCAAAGAATAGATGGATGGACTACGTGAAGCATGGAGAGTCAGGCAGTGACTACAAAGTTGACGTTTGATAGGGTTGTACAGAAGAAGTAGACATATTGTATCAAACCCAAGTAATTGGGATAAAAGCAGGATGATGATGAAGTTTGAAAAATTATAAGTTCATTAAGCGTCTAAGATCGCAATGACAGCTAACAAAAAGAGCTGATGACCTTAACACGCCTGAATATGAGATTCATAAATTGTAGCTAAGAACCATCTCAATCATGTCAGCTTTAAAAGAAAAACCTCATCTTAATCGGTTCATTGCTTTTTTCTCCGATGCCACAAACAGACAGAGACAAACATATATAGATACGCTGACACACAGACACGTTAAATTGCCTTGGGGGTTAAAAAGGCCACATTTCACCTGTTAACAAGAGGCAGTCTGGTCCTTGATAGCATATCAGTTATAGCATATCAGTTATAGCATATAAGTTAAATACATATAGTATTAATGGTTTGATCAAAATTCGTGGAATGAATGAAGAATGGTCATGCAATTGGCTGCGACGCTGATTTGCGATTACTGCGAATGATCGACCGGCGTTAGGTTTGCCCACAGCCCGACGAGAACTAAAATAGCTAGCATCTTAGCTTGAAATTCTAGATATGAATTCGATTGTTCGTTAGCATGACTACAATTTTCTTCCTCAACCTATATTCACCCCAATATTAGATATGATTCTCCTTTAGAATGGAATGATTTATTATACAACGCAATTGAGATCGAGTTGGTATAGCATTTTATTTCGAGTTTCCCATCTGACCACCGTAATCTAATCTATTAAAGAAACATGAATGAACCAAGTAAATAGATACCTTGTGAGTTTTCAGTACACACCTTGTGAGTTTACAGTATTTAAATGATAAACTATAATATCTTTTTTATATGTGATTGTGTGTACAGCTAATGCTTTGGTCATACGTAATGCATGCATGCATAAATATGCATTTATATAAGCGTAAGTCGCTTGCTTATAAGGTCCATTATAAACATTTAGTTTATTATCATTGTTATTATTCCACAGTTGGATTCCAGACTCTTTAACAATAGGACGGTAATTGACTTACTATATCACGCTAGTTAGAGGAGTTGGTATAGATTTTTTTATTTCGAGTGTTACTTCTTTAGCAGTGATGTTATCTGTTCGCGTTCCTTAGTCGTCTCTTACCCACACAAGGAAAAGGGGTAGCGAATTGTATGTAGCATATTGTTTCCCAGGAGCATTTGATTAATTTTAAATAATTTTGTTGTGCCGAGTGATGATGGGTTAAGAATACAATTCACCCACCCCATCTTGTCCGTGGATATTTTAAAGACGACTAAGGGATAAAAAACGCATATAACATTTATGCAAGAGACGGAGAACTCGAAATGAAACACTATACCACCTGACCAGTGTAGTCAGTTTCTTTCCGATTGAGGAAACTCGAGTCCAGCTGTGAGTCGACACGAGTTGAGGCAATTATTATTCAAATTAAAACATAAAAAATCGAGTTTTTATTTTCTAGTTCGAAATACCGATGCACTGAATCAATTCAAACACAAGATATTCATTTGCGAAATCCATTTTTTTTCCTAAAAAAAAAAACGATTACTGGATATTGATTTCAGATTGCCATCCTTATTCTAATAAAATAAATATCCATTCTTTTTTTTCACGATGTAAAGCCGACAGTTACATGTTTTGTTTACCCAAAATCTTTACTTAGAAATATAAGAAAATATTAGCTTCATATAAGTTGTTGTTTTCAGTCTATCGCCTCGAGTTATGGCAAGTCCGAAACTTGTGAAGGGCACGCGATATTCACTCTGGACTTGTTTTGGCGTCGTTATAATAAATTCTTCAATCCGAATTTTCTAATAATTTTTGAAAATTATTTAATTTAATTTTTGAATAAATAATTCTTCATTAATGTACAAATATGTATAAATGATTGCAAAGAGGGCGCTATTTAAAAAGCGAACTGCTATGCTAGGTATCATAATTTGGATTCCTGCGAAAAACAATTCTTGCAATCTGCAAATAATCATCATAATTTCTGTTCATTAATTCTAATTTTACTACCTTGTGGTTATGGGTAAAGAGTACATTGTGTCATTACCCTTTACTTGCTCGTAGCGGTGTAAAATCGTCTGAATTATCACTAGGAGAATGGGTCAAAGCTTTCTGCTAGGTAAATTATAACAATAATTAGAATCACCAATCCGTCCAGGTTTTTACTCAGTAGTTTGTTTTCGAAAACTATGTGGTACAAAATTGAGACTCCTGATTATGACGTTAGTTTATTAGGTATAGCTACGATGTATATTTTGTTTATGCTTGTTAATTGATGTAAACGTTAAGATGACTCAATGTACCTGCTGAAGACTATCTTCATAATCTATCTATATCTATAAAAGAGGATGTTTGTATATATGATATCGCTAAACTCAGAAACTATTTAACTGATCATAATGAAAATTGATATCTATGTGTATTTTCTCACGCAGAAAATTTATATGCCCATTAATGTAACTCGCCACCAGGCGGCGCTGCTATATATCGACTTCCACAAATAAACCAACGACCTAAGTCTGCTAGTATTTCTATAAGTCTTTTATGGTGTGTAGTATATTTTTTAACCGACTGCGTGGTGCAAAGTTAGGTAAAATAGCAATTGATTTATGTATGTAGGTAAATATAATAGTTTGACGCGTTCTAGGAGTTGTACGCGTGGGTAAATTTTATCACTAGATGTAGCATTTACGCAGCACACCTTATTACGATTGCTAGCTTCTCTAAGTAATTATAGAAATAAAACTAAATATTCCGATCATTGACGATGTAATTTTAGTAAGAGACACACAATATTGTCCGGAATTTCAGATATTTGTTTCGTAGTTACAAAAATAAATAGAAAACATTCATTTTCAGTAAGAGTGTCATAAACTAGAATCATAAATCTCGCTAGTAAAGTTTTGTTACAAAAGCGACAGAATTTCATAAAAGGTATATTATTCTACAGCATTGTTTGGAGCTTTGCACTAAAATTGAAAAGAATAAGCCGTTTATCTTAGAACTATTTTCAAGAGAATAAGGACAAATATTTTATACCATTCGGTATTACCGGTTCATGGAAAGTTTGGTTCAAACGAAAAATATATTCTAAGAATAGAATGTTTCTAGAGTATTCCTATCGCTTTGTATTGGAAAGGTCAGATGGCTATTGCCATGGAAGATTAAAAAAAGAACGCTGACTCCAATACGTTTGGTTAAACCTGGAGGATTATTTATTTTAAGAATGAAATTTAAAAGATATACCTATGCCGTTACATAATAATTGTCTTCGCCTTTTATATAATTATAATACATTTTTTGTAATGCTTATCCTGTGTTAGCATATACTTTTTGGTTGTTTAGTCCTGAATACGACGTTAATGGGCTCTGTCCTTGCTTTGGCGGGTTTCCAACTGTATGAGAGGATTTTACTAATTGTACTTTGACTTCCAATCAACATCATCATCGTTCATTTCAGCTCGTATAAATCGCACGCTGGGCTCGAGCGAGCGGTAGGTATGAAATAAATAAATACATACGAGTAGGTATAAAAGAGAGTGTTGGTGTAAAGATGCGAAAGAGAATGTTCCGATGGTTCGGACATGTGGAAAGAATGCCGAACGAACCTCTGGTTAAGAAGATATACAACGCGAAAGTGGAAGGATGTTGGTACTGGGGGAGACCGAGACTAACTTACCTAGGTCAGATTGGTCACGTACTGAAGGAAGGTGTAGTCAAGAGTCTCCGAAACCGGCGAGAGTGTATGAAGAGAATTATCAATGTTGAGGAAGCGAGTGAAGTATGCAAGGATAGAGTTCCCTGGCACTCTGTTCTCTCTGCCTACTCTGCTAGGGATATATGTATGTATGTATGTATGGCGTGATGATATGTATGTACATATGTATAATTCATACATATAATACGTAATGCGTTTAATATATACATTTAGATGTATACATTTAGAAGTTCTTCAGGTATTGTTTCCTCTAACCAATATGTTAGGTCTATTATATATATGTATACCTATAATCATCCATTCAGCTTTACTGAACCTTTGACATTTGCCTTTTTTTTATTTTCCTTCATTCTGATCCCTTTTAGCGGTTGCGGCGTTATTGTGTAGGTAATAAGAATCCTTCTAAACTCATTAATGAGTCAAAAAATATATAAGTACTTTTTTTGTAATTGTTTATTTATTTAAATTATCCTGATAACGACTTCAATGATTTTCGAATTTGAAATTTATTTATATACTAGAAACACTGTTATTTGAGGATTTATTTCACATATAACAGTTACCTCACAATAATACGTTTATGCATTTTAATAAACTTAAAGGTCACGGAAGATTAATTGTTTTTAGTGAAAACTTTAATTTCATAATATTAACTTATTTTTTGTCATTAAATGGGAAATATTTAATTAAATATTTCTATTTATCTAACATTAACATTGATGAAATATTATGGGAGATCTTTTGCCTCCCACCCGGGCTGGGCGTTACGCCGACGACACGCTCGTCACAGCCCGCGGTGGGATGCTGGAGGAGGCGGCAGGCCTGGCGACTCTCGGCACCGAAGAGATCGTCAGGCGGATCGAGGCGCTGGGGTTGAGGGTGGCCCTGGACAAGACAGAGGCCCTCTTGTTCCATGGGCCCCGCATGGGCCCTCCCATCGGCGTTTCGATCACCGTCAATTCGGTTGACATCAGCATCCGGGCCCATATGAGGTATTTGGGCCTGGTGCTCGACGGGCATTGGTGGTTTCGGGAGCATTTCCGCAGGCTCGCTCCGCGGCTCGTCGGCGCGGCGTCCGCCCTTTCATGGCTAATGCCGAATGTGGGCGGACCGAGCGCTACGTGCCGACAGCTGTACACGGGGGTCGTCCGGTCGATGGTCCTGTACAGCGCACTGGTGTGGGCGGGGTCCCTGACCGTCCGACTCAGGGCTCTTCTATGGCGACCACAGAGGGCCATGGCGGTCAGGGCTGTATGCGGGTACCGCACGGTGGCGACGGAGGCAGCGTGCCTGTTGGCCGGGAGGCCCCCGTGGGACCTGGAGGCGGCAATGCTCGCCGATTTGTATCGGCGGGTGTCGAGGGTGCGCGCGGAGGGCGGTGTGGTCTCTTTGAGGGAACTCACCGCCTGGCGCGTTGACGCACGCCTAGATGTCATTGCCCGTTGGGCAGTCCGGCTGGAGAGGCCTCGGTTCGGTGTGCGGACCGTAGAGGCCTTCCGGCTGGTGCTGATGCAGTGGTTGGAACGGCGGCACGGGGTGCTCTCCTTCCGACTGGTGCAGGTTTTGACGGGGCATGGATGCTTCGCCAAATACCTGCACAAGGTCGTCAGGAGGGAGAGTACACCGTCCTGCCACCACTGCGATTGCGACGAAGACACGGCGCAGCATACGCTCGAGGTTTGTGCCGCTTGGGCAGAGCAGCGTCGTGAACTCGTCGCAATCATCGGTGCCGACCTGACGCTGCCGACCATTGCCAGGGCGATGCTCGACAGCGTCAGGAACTGGGACGCGGTCGCAACCTTCTGCGAGGCAGTAGTCTCGCGGTAGGAGGCGGCGGAGCGCGTGCGCGAGGAGCGTCTCCTCGACGGCGCGAGCTGCCGCCGGCGACTGGGGCGGCGCAGGCGCGATTACCTGCGCCTGATGCCGCCCTAGCCAAGGCCGCGGGTGACTGGATCGGGGAATCAGTCCGTCACCCGCCGAGAGGCCGACCGCGTGAGGAAAGACCGACATCCTACCCGAGGGGGGGATGTCGGTCGAGGAGAGGGTACTCCTCAGGGGTATTCCGTCGGTCCGACCACTGACGTCAAGTCACTCTGCTCCGGTGGTCGGCCCAACGACGAAGGCGACGTCACGGGTGGGTTACGGGTGTGCGCGCTTACGCCCCTTTGTCACCCCGGATGGAGTGGTGCGAGGAGTGCGCCGACCGTTGCCCACCCCAAAAAAAAAAAAATAATAATATTGAAAATATTTACAACCTATTCTCATACCTATCAAATACTCGCCGGGTGGGCCACCGACGATAAAGAGAGGTACATTGCGGGGCGGGTGTATGGAGTCGCGCGCTGCTTCATCAGTCGTCGCGGACGGATTTAGCAGGCTGTGATAAGACTATAACCCGTCGAAAAAAAAAAAGATATTATTTACGTACGTACGTATTTCCCCTCTTTCTACTTATATGGCCACAGGAAACAACTCTTGACTTTGGTGTGCGTAAGAAAACGTTAATTTTTTTTTTTAATTTTCTAACAATTTATAAAAATAACGATTAATAACAATACGTAAAATTAATAAATTAAATAATTAAAATAAATAAAGAACCTTAAATCAGTTTTCTTTATTATTTTGTTCTGGTAAGGAATGGCTTATTATCATTCTGAGTGAACACAGTCGCGGTTAAAGCTGTTGGTTACAGTACCCCCACGGTCGTCTCGTACTAGAGCCGAAAAAATTGTTGAAACGTGCCGGACAGCGTAATCGCTTGCATACTATGAAATATATATCCATCTACATTTTATCTTCCGTCTACTTATCGTGTGTCTGAAGTTTTCGTACAATAATTATAGAACCGTATTTAATATAATTGTTTTTAAAACGTTGCTCTAAAAGTATCAATATTTTTATATAGCAGATATTATGTGATTTAATATCTGATATTTACTCGAGTATTATTATCATCTCAGCTCATATATGTTCCACTGTTGGGCTCTACCATCTTCCAAAATGGGAGAATTGACCTACTATACCACGCTGGTCAGACGTGTTGGTATAAGGTTTTGTTTCGATTTTTTTAACTAGCATAGGTACATGTTATATGCGTTTTATATCCCTTAGTCGTCTCTTACGATCACCCACGGGTAAGATTGCATGGTGAATTGTATACTTACTCCGTCACCACACTGAAAATCTGATATTTATTCGAGTATTATTATCATCTCAGCTCATATATGTCCCACCTGCTGAGCTCGCACATCCTCCACAGTAAAGAGACGAGAAAGAGATCTACAACACCACGCTGGTCTGATAGGTTAATATGGAGTTTTCCTTGCCTTATATATATGATATCTCCATATTATATCCCTTAGTCGTCTTATATGACCAATAGGCAAGGAATTGTATTCTTACTCCATCTCCACACTGAAAGCGAGTGTTTAAAATAAAACTATTTATACAAATTTTATCGCATTTGTATTTGGTTATTAATTTCTGTACGTTTCGAATATTTTTTAGCGTTTATGGTCGAGGAAAGACGATAGTTAAGTTTATTTTTATAATTCCCATGCCAATTCCAATGCTATTGTAAGTAATGGTAACACATTATATTTTTAATTATTTTAAATACTTTTTCAAAATGTATTTTTACAAAATTCAAAGTTTTGTAGCATCTACTAATATATACATATATATATACATATATATATACATATATATATATATATATATATATATATATATATATATATATATATATATATATATATATATATATATATATATATATGTATATATATATATATGTATATGTATATATATATATATATATATATATGTATATATATATATATATATATATATATATATATATATATATATATATATATATATATATGTATCCAAGCTGTTCTTCCATTCTAACAGGCAATTTAGAATAAGATTAAAGTATATATACCCTTTCATCTTTGAACCTACCTACCAACAATTTTTTTTAAATAATTTCTTCTGAAGCTTTCTTCATATTCTTCGTTAGTAATTATTTCAAAGATTAACCAGTTTTTCCAACCAATTTTTTTTTCGTGTAAACTTACATGTAACAGGCCCATAACCTTAGGTGAAAATAAAAATTCATCCAAATATTTGGAGAAGTTACCAAGGTGCTCTTTTAAAGTTATTTAAAAGTAAAATAATTCATCATCATCCTGCTTTAATTTCAATTAATTGGACAACACATTATGTACTCCATTTCTATTGTACATATTCTAAAAGTTGTTGATAAAAATAATAGTTTTATGATCGGCCACCTGCCTAACGTCAATGCTCTTGAGAATGTAATTGTTGACCAGATGGGTTTAGGTGGAGTTTGCCCAGGTCGATATAAAGCTCTTAGCCATCTTTTATGACAACCAATAATAAAATAATTAGTAGTATTCGTAGCCGTTACCACACAGAATCTGGTATATACAATAGTTATTAGTAACCATCATCTCAGCTCATATATGTCCCACTGTTGGGCTCGAGCCTCCTCCGTAATGGAAGGGAAATGGACCAAATATACCATACTGGTCAGACGTGTTGGTATATGATTTAGTTTCGAGATTTTCTTCTCTCGCATAGATGTGACATGCGTTTTATATCCCTTAGCCGTCTCTTACGATCACCCACGAGTAAGATGGAGTGGGGAATAGTATTCTTACTCAGTCACCACACGGATAGTAATATTAATAATATTTCAATTTAATTAACAAAGCCTGCTCGATCAAATAGTTACAAGTTAATCAAATTACCTACTTCGATTGAAGCGAGGTAAAAATTGACGTTCTAGTTTTCCATTAATTAATTCAGCCGCTCAAATTCTTTGATCATCCATGAAAACAAATTTAACGTTAAGTGTATGAAAATTTATGGACGCCAATTAAAGCATTGATAGATACGTTTTCAAATCAATAAACAATGAGCTAGGTGGAAATCTAAATAACAATAAGTCTTTTGATGTTAGTCTAATTATAATAATGATTCAAGTTAAGCATTTGTCATTGAGTGGACATAATTATTTCTTATAATAGTAAAATCTTTACAGTGCTAAGCTGTGTGGTAGAGGCTACAAATACTACCAGCCCTTGCATTGCTCGTGAATATACTAAAACAACTAAGAGCCTTAAAACGAACTAGGCCACTCAACTCCATCTGATGCCGTTTGGTCAACAATTATATTCCCAAGCAGGGTTGACGTCTGGCAGTCGTCCGGTCATAAAACTATTGCCGATGACTTTTACAATATGTACTATGAAAGAAGAGTACATATCGTATCGACCCCAAGTAATTGGGATAAGAGTAGGAGCATGATGATAGTAAAATCTCTCCTCTAAGAATAAAATTAGAGTCAAAAATTGTTCACTATAAAATATTTAATTATTTATATTATCTACTAGCGAGCCGCCCCAGCTTCGCACGGGGAGCAGAGTATGCATGCCTAATGTTTATTTTGTAATATAGTCGTATTCGCTGGTTGCGTCGATTGTATTACATCGCGTAGCTGTTTGAATTTCTGGATCAGCAATAAAATAAATCTGCAAGAACTTATGATCATCAGGTCGATGCGGAAGAAGACTACCTGCAAGGTGGTAAACCTGTCCTTGGACTTTAAATGTTTGAATAAAGCAGTGTTTAACTACCCATTGGCTCTTGAATGACGTCATCTGAAAAGCATTATTGTACCGACGAATATTACGTGTAAATTCTGTATGTTTTGGATGACTTCCGTTAAGGAGAGAATTGAAAGGATCTGGTGGTGAAACTATGTCGTCTAGTTTAATCTTACCATTAGAACAACATAAACATCCATCCATCCATTTGGTAGTCGACGTACTGCGTCTTATATTTGATCTTCGTGGTGTCATGATTATTAAAAGCAATTAAAAAAGAAAAACAAAAACTTAACCAACGATATTGCAAAGTTAAATTGAAAGAAATACCTATGCCACTCGAAGACAACCTACCGCTTTAAAAATCTGTTTCATATAAGGAAACGCCGCGTTTTTTTTGTGTCTGTCTTTTAGCTGTTAGCCACAGGTGGTTGTCACAGCTTAACCCGGACTATGGGCGAGCGCTGAGGGCTCTCAACCCGGTAAGAACTTTAAGCGACATCGCCCAAGGGCTCTTTCTGCGAAGAACGGACCTCGGCTTGAGGCGTCGCTGGTAGCAAAGTAGGCGTGCCCACGTTTGAATTTATGACTTTTTCGCGTCGCGTCTTCCGACTCCAGCGGCGAAGGCGGAAGCGTGGATATTTATGTGTTATGGTCGCGCGGGCCGTGTATGCTCTTTCTTGAGCGATAGTAATCGAATTGTCGGAGTCCGTCAGTAAATTTCGAGGACGTCGGATCGCTGGGAAACGCGCGCTTTTTTTTGTGTCTGTCTTTTAGCTGTTAGCCGCAGATGGCTGACCCAGCTTAACCCGAACTATGGGTGATGATATGATATGCATTGAGGGCTCTTAACTCGGTAGGAAACGCACGTTTTTTTATGTGTCTTGTTAGCCTTAGATGGCTATGACAACTTTACCCAGACCGTGGGTGAGCGCTGAGGGCTCTCAAGCCGATGGAAACGCGCGCTTTTTTTGTGTTTTTCTTTAGCTGTTAGCCGCAAATGGCTTTCACAGCTTAACCTGGACTATGGGTGAGCGCTGAGGGCTCTCAACCTGGTAAGAAACGCGCGTTTTTTTTGTCTTTCTTTTAGCTGTTAGCCGCAGATGGCTATCACGGCTTAATCCGGACTATGGTTGAGCGCTGATGGCTCTCAACCCGGTAAGAAACGCGCGGTTTTTTTGTCTGTCTTTTAGTTATTAGCCGCAGATGGCTGTCACAGCTTAACCCGAACTATGGGTGTGCGCTAAGGGCTCTTAACCTGGTAAAAATTTTAAGCGACATCGCCCGAGGGCTCTCCCTGTGGAAAACGGACCTCGGCTCGGGGCGAGGTCGAATCGCGGATATTTTTGATGGGACGTAGTTAGCCGCCCCAATCATTAATTGGTTGGGGTGTGTCATGGCAGAGACTTTTTTTGTGTGACTTAGTTGTTATCCTCAGATGGCTATGACAACTTTACCCGGACTGTGGGTCATGGCAGAGAGTTCACCGCTCAGCTTATATAGCAGTGGGCAACTACGGGCTGCGGGTGTGAGACGTGCTTGACGTGCGTATTTTAATTTTGCTATAACTCCTAAGATATTAGTTAAAATGGTATGGTATAAAAGGCAATTATGTAGTGCATTAAATGCTTAAAGTAACTAACGTATTTTATTTGATAATGATTAATATCCTATGCGTCTAAATAACTTTCAAATTATCACGTTATAATGTGGCCATTTTCTTAAACATTAAAGTGGGTATTTTACGTTATCCGTAACAGATAGACATATGCATTAAGACTTTTTTATAGACTTATAAAATATATAAAATTCTACGATACATTGTTTTGATATATCTCCAACGGATCAGACAGCGTTTTAAATAAAAGCGCCCGGGCGGCTTGATTTTTGCCGACCTCTTCGACAATTATTGTCATATTTCAACCAATATACACAAAACATTGATGTATTATACATAGAAACCTTCCCCATGAACCACTCCGTCATTTGGTGAAAACCACATAAAAATCTGTACCGTAGTTTTTGTGTTCTTCGCGTTCAGACAGACAGACACACAGGGGGCGGGGGACTTTGTTTTATAATATTTAAAGATTGCCTTAAGTCCGAAAAGACTTCAGAACGACTAAATTATTGCACAATAAAAGCACTCTAAAGCTTGGATTTATTTTAATTACAACCAATCTTGTAACCAATTAAATATTCAACAAAGTGATCAAATATGCAGCTTAATTTAATAATCAGATTTTCGGTATAGCATCTGGCCACGCGTTGCTGTGGCTTGGTTAGCCTCAGTAACACTTTTTGTTTATTCTAAGAAATCTTGGCTTAAATGAATCGTTTGTTCATTTAACATAGCGCCATCTATTAAGTACTTACTGAATCCAGTCAACAGATTCCGCCATCTTTTAAAATACTTTTGATATAACATATGATTTTGACTGTCAAATATTAGACAAATAATTTGCAATAAAATAATATTACTATAAATTGAGATTTAAGCTATCCTATCTTTTAAGTTGGATCAAATTACACATGCTGTGTAAATTTAGTTAAAATCGGTTAAGTACTTTATGAGTCCATCGCGGACAACAACGTGACACGTAATTTATATATATTAAGATATAAATAATAACAGATTGATTAAAATTTGCCTTATTTCCTCGGTAAAATTTTTCCACTGTAGATTAAATACTCTAAATATACTGGAGCAATATAAGAATCTAGTAGGGAGAGAGTGATATAGAGCGCTTTGAAGATATTAACATATCAAAGAGGTCTGCATATAAATAGTCTTTCAATGTATATTATGGTAGCTGGTGATTCTTTTATCCACACAGAATTGAATTGAAGATATCGTTATTTGTGGCCACTTTCGATAAGCAGCCAATTTTTTTCAATCACACGGTAACACGGTAAGGAAGGTAATTAAGCATATTTAATGCTAAATTTCAGTAATTTGAATAACAAGGTTGTGTCATCGTTTAATGCATTTATAACTGCAAAGTTTTAAGTATTAAGCCTATAACAATGTGTAAACATTGTCGGGTAGATGGCGCATGTCACCTTAAAGACGTAAATGTGATATGAAGCGAAATTTGCATGTCCTACAATAATTCACGGTGGTGTAGTGGCAGCACGATTGGGCCGGAATCCCAATAGACGCGGGTTCGAATCCCGCTTGTGACATCATTTTTCGCTTCGTAATCGGGCTTTATAAAGAATACAGTTGTCACCACCTTATACTTACCCAAGGGAATCGTGCTAATCGGCTTATGATAATAACCCCACCTCTCCTTAGAAAGACTGCGACGATGAAAAATTGAGGAATGATGATATCAGAGATTACAAATAGTTATTCAAAAAGCGTTATTCTTTATAGAAAAGACCAAAATTATCTGGTGATATTGATCGCTACTAACAGAATTGTATCTATTTCTAAGAACACTGCAATAACCTATCAAAAATAATTTCTATGACTATTTTTATAAGCTGAGTTAATGATAATAATGATGGTGACTGCCAGAAAAATGTACTAGACAGGAACGAACTATTTGTCTTTATTATTTATTATTTTTCAGCTTTAATTTTTTTCTTCAGCCTATAAACATATGTCGTGCCACTATTATTTATAATACTATCCGTGTGGAGACGAAGTATGAATACAATTCACCATCCCCTATCTTACCCGTGGGTGATCGTAAGAGATAACTAAGGGATATAAAACGTATATAACATCTATGCAGAAGGTAAACTCGAAACAAAATTCTATACCAACACGTCTGAGCAGCGTAGTATAGTAGGTCAGTTTTCTCTCCCATTAAGGGGGAAGCTCGAGCCCAACAGTAGGACATATATGATATGAGATGATGATCATTATGCACAAGTCTTTCGTATATTGGGCGAGCGAAAGATCTTAAATCCTGCGACCATTTGGTATTACCAGTTTTATTTAGAGTTTTTCATGCTAATGTATATTATTTACTCAATTATCATCATGACACTCTTTTATATATAATTTTCATTAATATATTGGTCTTTAATCGATGACTGATAAATATTTGGATATTAAATCATCGATAGATTAACTATTATTAAATGAAATTAGGAACAAAAACTTGTTTTATCCATAGTTAATAATTAAAATAAATAAATTATAATAATTATAATTTCTCAGAATATGTTCATTCATTCAGTTGTTCATTCAGTTGTTAAGCAATTATACGTCTCCCACATTCTACCGTGTACTGGTGTAGAAATATTACTCACTTCTTTAAAATTACTTCTGCTTTTGTCACTTAAATTTCTTAGTTTTAAATTTCTTAGTTTTTTATTAAGTAAAATAATCAATATCTAAGTTAAATTTATTTTTTATTTATTTATTCGTTTTTAAAGTACAATATTTGTTACAAGGTTTTTATATTATTGTAGGTAACCTTAAGAGCTGGTATCTGTACTAGTCTGTAGTAAATATAAAATTAAATTATACATTTATATAATTACAAATCAAATAACAACAATAAATAATATCTAAATTATTTTTTATATTATACATTAAAATTTATAATCCAATTAAAATTTATAATCCAATTCATCGACCTATATAAAAGCTTTTGTCCAATCTTATTGAAAATAAGCCCATAAGTACTTACATGTATAACAGAAATATGTAGCTGAATAACACTATATACATATATACTATATACATATTATGTCTGGAAGGTTTAATCGGTAAGACTGCGAAGCTCGTAAAGCCATTGTTCCTGTTAAGTTCCATAAGACTGAGCTCTCATTCATTTTATCTCTAAAAGAAATTGCATCAACGACTGCAAATTATTTTGTGAAATTTTGTAAGATATTGGATTCCCTATAGGAAAGATAAGATTACATCGTCAGCGACCTGAGGTTTGACTACGAAGTTCAAGTAAAGATGGATTCATAGCCATGTTATACTAGCACCAAAGTCTTTCATATCCGACGATCGATTTTCACACATTAAGCTACGCCATCAATTCGAATTATTAAATATGCATCTGAAATTAAAGGAATTTTAACTAAAATATTCAAGTGTTTAGTTTTTGGACGATTATCGTCGAGTAATTCTTTCAAACTGAATCGTTTACTCTAGAATTGCGCAGTATACACCTCGGTTATGACCGAAAGACTATCTAGATATTTTTTTTTTGTATTTATTTTATTAATGGTATTTCCGTGTGGTGACGGAGTAAGAATTCAATTCACCACTCCATGTCTTACCCGTGGGTGATCGTACGAGACGACTAAGGGATGTAAAACGCATATAACATCTATACAAAGGGAAGGAAAACTCAAAACAAAATCCTATACCAACACGCCTGACTAGCGTGGTATTGGTGGTAGGTCAATTTCCCTCTGATTATGGAGGAGGCTCGAGTGGGAGAGCATATATAAGCTGAGATGATGATGAATAGTATTTATTTTTTTATTAATGGTATATATTTTCCTTAACTGACTAAGGTGAGGTTTTTTTTTTTTTTTTTTTCATTTTTTTTTTTTATTTTTTTTATTGCTTATGGCGGCAAACGAGCAGACAGCACACCTGATGGTAAGTGTCACTGCCGCCCATGGACCTTTGCCAATGGTATAGCCAGGCCGCTGCCTACCAATACAACCCTGAACCCACCCCAGTTAGGCTTCCGGCTCTCTCGCTCACCGAACGAAGCGCAATAGCACATTGCTATTACTCAGACGTCGATCTTCTGCGAGAGTGTGGTACTACCCCGGACGGACCGGCCCGCGGCTGTAGACAGAGAACTGTCCACAGCGTGGTCCTACCACAATATATAATTTTGGTTTAATTCTCATTCGCGAGTTCGCATGAAAGTTATTAGGTTTTCCATCAGCAAATTCGAAAATTATAAACCTACCACACATTACGAGATATATATGGCGAAAGTTGGGTGTTTTACGTCTATATGTAGGTACTCTGAGAATGAGCCGAGTTTTTGAGTCAATTTTGAAATAAACCACGTCACAATGTTAGACACGAGCTATCTCTGTAATGAATGAGAACTTAAGTTATGATACAACGATGTCGGGAAGAATTGAAAATAATTTGGAAAATCCAAAAGCGCACGCTTCATAATTTTTATATTATTTATCATTTACTATTAGTCAATGCCATAAATGAAGGAAACAAATCCCATACAGGGTTGTACAGCTATGTTTACAACTACGTCGAGAATGGCACGAAATTTCAAAAGTATTTTCTTTTCATTTTCATTTCATCATCATTCTCCTGCTCTTGTCCCAATTACTTGAAGTCGACGCAATATGCACCCCTATTCCTACATATAGCAAAGGTTGAAAGGCAATAGTTTTATGACCGGCCGTCTGCCAGACGTCAACCCTCCATGGGAACGTAATTGTTGACCAAACGGCATCAGATGGAGTTGGCCCAGGTCGTTCTAAAGCTCTTAGTCGTCTTTTACTACATCCACGAGCAAAGTAAGGGTAGTATTCGTAGCCGCTACCACACAAAGAAATTGTAAGCGTTGTTCTAAAGATTGTTTATTTAATTTGGGCATTTTCAAATAAAATATTAATAATTCTTTTTATAGTTTTTTTGATACGTTTTTATGACAGTACACTTAATAATATAAAAAAAAGTTGGAAATAATTCAAAATTCTTTCTCTCTCTCTCTCTCTCCCCTTCCCCCTCTCTCTCTACCCCCTCTCCACTCTCTCTCCTCCCCTGTCCCTCTATACCCCCTCTCTCTCTGCCACCCCTCTCACTCCCCTCTCTCTCTCGCCTCTTTCTCTCTATCTCTATACCGCTTTTTCTCTTTTGTTGTTACTCCATCACCACACGGACAACCCTCATGCGCTTTACACTTCAAAATAAATATGGCGCGTAACAGAAAAACGTTACAATATAAAATTTATACCATTCGTCGTTAAAAAAGTTTCACTTCAAAAAGTTAAAGAAACTAAAACAAAATAAAATATATTTATGATACTGAAGTTAACAGACATGTGATAATTTTTTATTATTTAATTTATCATTTCAAGTCAATGCTATAAATGAAAATGTAAGAAAAAATTTATGCCATTCTCGACGTAGTACTAAACATAGCTGTTCGTTTACAATAGACTGTATGCGATCTATTTTCTTCGCCTGTCCCAAGGGACGGACAAAAAATGTAAACTAACCCAATTTTCATAAAGTAACATACACTAATGACTAAGCAGTTTAGTTTTTTATTAATTGCAATTAAACGACAAAGAATTACCAAGCCATTTTCGAAAAGAAACAGCGCGTTGCGATTATAAAGCTTTTAGAAAAATAGATATTTTGATACATTAATTTTTACGGTCGTGATCCTGCCAGATACAAAATATTTTATCCGACATCCTCGAATATTTTTTTTTAATCAACTATTTTCTTACTCTAAACAAAATAATTGCTTTTTAAAAATATCAAATACGTTTAAACGAATGTTTTTTCTTGACATATGTATTATAATATTATCCTATAAGTGCAATGTGAGAAAAATATAATCATTTTTATGTTTGAAAACTGCTTGATTTTCATATGTCGAGAGTAGAGCAAGACCTCAAACGCTTCGCTTATGAGACGTGCAAAAGGTTTCATTTCAAAATTTCGTGTTGTTCATAAAATTTTCTGGTTATGCCCGTTGATCTAAAAGTAAATATTTATTTTTTGTTTATAACGACGTCACCCTGCACTAAGGAAATAATCCTTGTATTGTGAAGGTAAAGTCCTTCCTTAAACGTACAATAAACGCAGTCGAATTACACCCAAACTCAGAACAATAGTTTGTGAATCGCACAAAGTATTGTCCCGTGTGGGAATCGAACCTATAGCACTGGCACTGAAGGTTGGAATCTTAACCAATACACCATCTGCAGTCAAACTTAGTTATTAACTACATATGCTAATGGCAAATGCTAATTTAATAGTGGTAGGACCACGCTTTGGACAGTTTTCAGTCTATAGCCGCGGGCCGGTCCGTCCGGGGTAGTACCACACTCTCAGAAGATCGACGTCTGAGTAATAGCAATGTGCTATTGCGCTTCGTTCGGTGAGCCAGAGAGCCGGAAGTCCAACTAGGTGGGTTTGGGGATTTTATTAAAGCCTAAGCTAAGCTATACCCTTGGTATTGCAAAGGTCCATGAGCGGCAGTAACACTACCATCAGATGTGCTGCTTGCTCGTTTACCAACAATAAAAAAAAAGAAAATAATGGAACTATTTTATTCCTACTGTTATATATCTAGTGCGAAAGCAATAGAAAACTATTAGTTTATTTTTAATTTAATTAATCATCATCATTCTCTTGCACGCTGAAGTGGCAATGGGCAGGCCACATCGCTCGAAGAACCGACAACCACTGGGGAAGAAAGGTTCTAGAGTGGCGACCACGTACCGGACGACGCAGTGTGGGACGCCCCCCAACTAGGTGGACAGACGACCTAGTGAAGGTTGCTGGGCGTCGTTGGATACAGGCGGCACAGGACCGCACTCTGTGGCGTAAAATGAGGGAGGCCTACGTTCAGCAGTGGACGGCAATAGGCTGAAATGATGATGATGATGATGATTCTCTTGATTTTATCCCAATTACTTGGGATCGACGCGATATGTACTCCTCTTTCGTAGTATATATTGCAGTTATTGATAATAGTTTTAGATATGAACGCTTGCCTGATGTCAATCCTGTTTGGGAATGTATTTTGTGACCAAACAGCATAAGATGGAGTTGGCCCAGGTCGATATAAAGCTCTTAGCTTAGAATAATAATAAAACATAGAAACCTATTCCACGCACAATATTTGACGTCACTAAATTGGTGATAGAAATATCACTCTACGCTGGCCCGTTCCGTAGTGTGCAAGGTCATTGTGTTCCACTTTATAGTAATGTGCGTATTTATAGTATAGTACTATAGTATATACTCGTATAATCGCTTGCACACGAACAGGATTTTTAGCTTCACTTTTAAAAACACTTAAAGTATGGAACTATTCTCCTATGTTTTTCTTTTTTTTTATTGCTTATGGCGGCAAAGGAGCTAGCAGCACACCTGATGGTAAGTGTCACTACAGCTCATGGACCTTTACTATAATCAAGGCTATAGCTAGGCCGCTGCCTACCATTACAATCCCCAAACCCACTCAGTTGGGCTTCCGGCTCTCTCGCTCACCGAACGAAGCGCAATAGCACATTACCATTACTCAGACGTCAATCTTCTGCGAGAGTGTGGTACTACACCAGACGGACCGGCCCGTGGCTATAGACAGAGAACTGTCAACAGCGTGGTCCTACCACTTTTATGTGTTTTTATTCTAAGGCTCTTAGTCATCTTTTGTGACATTGAGCAAAGTAAAGGTTGGCAGTATTCGTAGCCGCTAACCACACAGTTACCAGTGACTCTACAATTATATTTATTTAATTTTAATTTAATTTAAATTATTATTAAATCCATCCATCCATCCATCAGCCCGTAAAGGTCCACTGTTGGACATAGGCCTCCCCACGTGAATGCCATTCAACACGGTCCCGCGCCACCTGCATCCAGCGGTTTCCTGCGACCTTGATAATGTCGTCAGTCCACCTAGTGGGGGTTGTCCTACGCGGCGCCGTCCGATTCGTGGTCTCCACTCGACAACCTTTCTTCCCCAACGGTAGATTGTTAAATACAATAATATAATAGAAACGTAGTTCTAGTCATATTATGTCATAAGTAAAAGTTAACTTCCTGATAAGTTCTGTGAAACATACGGTCGTACGCTCTATAAGCTTACGTAGACAGGGTCCCTTGATAACAAACAAAACTTGGTGTAATGTTTATTTGTCAGATTATATTTCATGTCTAAATGTTTATGTTATACGCCTGACAGAATTCTTTTGACAAGCAAATTTGTGTGTACGTATTTGATGATGCGTTTATTCACGTTTTATTGTAACTTAGCGTATCCAGCTTTGAAATAGTAAATTTGTATTCATTTTCAAACAGTGTATAGGTCCCGATATATGTAATACTAGCGACCCGCCCTTGCTTCGCTTTGGTTACGTCAGTTCCGTTGTGTAGTTTACTTGTAACACGACAGATATGAATTTTCATACATTTTTTGCCGGCCGCTGCTCGCATGTATTTGGTCTCAGTACAGCAATTTTGATTTATCTCAAAGAAGGTTGTCAAAATAATGCTCAAACCAAGCACGTTTGAGAAAATGTAATTAAATATATAAAAATATATATAGCATTTTATGGAAAATAATTCATATATTGTACAGAATATTTTATATATATATATATATATACAAACGCTGTGTGGTAGCGCCTACGAATACTACCAACCCTTACTTTGCTCGTGGATGTCGTAAAAGACGATTAAGAGCCTTATAACGACCTGGTCCAACTCTATCTGATGCTGTTTGGTCAACAATTACATTCCCAAGGAGAGTTGACGTCTGGCAGGTGGCCGGTCATAAAACTATTGTCAATAACTCTTACAAAATGTACTATAAAAGAAGAGTACTTATTGTATCGACCTTAAGTAATTGGGATAAGAGTAGGAGAATGATGATGACTCAAGTACATATAGTAATCGCTATTATAATAATATCCTCCCGTGACTATAAATACTGTAAACTGTTCGAAAGTCGGGCAATTAAAAATCAAATACAAACGCGATATAATCCGTAAACATAGTCTTATAATATTAAATGTGTAATACCCGCGTAAACATCAGAAGTCATTATAATAATATCTTTGTTAATTAACAGTTGCAAAATCAAAGTGTTCGTTCGGTATAAGACTATAGAAGAGACGTAACGTTTTTAATTAACATTTCCAATGCAGGCGTGCTGAATACGATATTCTAATTAACAACAAGTTATATAACATTTTCTTTTGGCATATAAATTCATATCATCATTATTTTCTCATATACCTCCACTGTTAGGTTTAAAGCTCTTCAAAAATAGGAGGGACTTTGACTTAAAAAGACGTGCTAGTTAGATGGGTAGTGATAAAGGCTGTTATTTCTATTGCAGAGGTCATTATAACCCTTTAGTTTACTATTAAGAAATCTACTCACAGTGGCTTGCCAATGGGTGTTGTAAAGGGAGTTTTGAAGTATACAAGTTTTTATAATGAAATGAAAAACAAAGGTTGTACGGAAAGCCGTTGACTATGAAATATACCTATAAATGTACGTACGTAGTTATTTTGTACTGCATCCCGCAGTACAAAATAACTACCTACGAAGTAGAATGATGCATCGTGAAAGTTATCGTTAGCCTTTGGATGCATGTGACCTAGGGGTCACGTACATTCAAAGGCTCACGATAACAAACCTAAGTGTTCAAAATAACATTCTCTAGGTGAAGTATAAGTCTAACAGAGACAGTCCACAGTCTAGTAGTGTAGTGTAACAGTCGATCATGAGAGTTTGAAAGTTGGAATAAATAAAACAACCCACCAATCTTTATGAAGATCAGCACTACACTCAGAGAGAGAGAGAGAGAGAGAGAGAGAGAGAGAGATATGAGGAGAGAAATTGGAGCGAGATCGACGATATCCCCTCAAAACCGAATTAAATATTAAGACAAATTCTGGTTCAAGAATTTTATCAATTTACTTTATTTTGTCAACTTTCAAAAAATCCATAGCATAAAGAATTTTTGGAGACGAAATGGTGTACCCCTTTTTTAGTTATTTAGTAATTACGTAGTCATTAAAATAATTGCAATAGGGTACTGTTATTATTATTTTAGCAAAACATCAACAACTGTAATTAAGAAGATATCATCATAACTAGTTAGTAGTTCGTAGCAGTTTCAATTGAATGCTACAACGTACGTAGCTCATTATTCTCTGAACTTATGTCTTTTGATTTATATGTTACATATATTTATTAACAATATTGTCCGTGTGGTGACAGAGTAAGAATACAATTCACCACCCCCTATCTTACCTATGTATGATCGTAAGAGAAGACTAAGGGATATAAAGCGCATATAACGTCTATGCAAGACAAGGAACACTCGAAACAAAACCCTATACCAACACGTCTGACCACCGTGGTATAGTAGGTTAAATGCCCTCCCATTACGGAGGAGGCCCGAGTCCAACAGTGGAACATATATGGGTTGTGATGATGATGATGATATTTACCGAGTAGGACGAACGACCGCTCAAGGGAAAATAATATAAATATTTTTGTAATAATTTTTTCTATAAACATTTCTATCGTAAATTTTTGAGCTTTGTGCTAGCAGCTACAAATACTACCAACCCTCACTTTGCTCATGGATGTCGTAAAAGACGACTAAAAAACTTTATTTCGACCTGGGCTAACATCTGATGCCATTTTGGTCAACAATAATATTCCGATAACATATGTACCTTTATTTCATTATACATATTGTAAAAGTTGGCAATAATTTTATGACTAGTCGCCTGCCAGACGTCAGCCCTCCTTAGGAATGTAATTGTTGACTAAACGGAATCAGATGGAGTTGACCCAAGTCGTTATAAGGCTCTTAGTCGTCTTTTACGACATCCACGAGCAAAGTAAGGGTTGGTAGTATTCGTAGCCGCTGCCACACAGCAAAATTGAATTGATAAGTACCTATAGCAAGAAATAGGTCTAGATAGCGAACGAATCTCTATCCGTTGATTACTCTACTCGTGACAATATTATGTGGTAATGATATATAGCATTATTATCAATTATTTATTGATATTATGTAGCAAAAATGTTGCTTTAAGTATTATTACATAACGTCTGGTTAAGAAGATATACAATGAGGGAGTGGAAGGATGTAGGTACCGGGGGAGACCGAGACTCACCTACCTAGACCAGATTGGTCACTGGTACTGAAGGAAGGTGAAGTCAAGAGTCTCCGAAACTGGTGAGCGTGTATGAAGAGAATTATGAATGTTGAGGAAGCGAGTGAAGTACGCAAGGATAGAGTTCTCTGACACTCTGTTCTCTCTGCCTATCCTGCAAGGGATATGGCGTGATGATATGTATGTATGTATTACCTAAAATTGACTTGTTGTTTTATGTTATACCATTAAAATAAAAATAAATTAATATACACTTAAATAAAAATGAAACTACACTGTGTCTCAAGTTATTTTTAAACTCAAAGAACTTCCACTAATGCTTGTTCGTGACGTGGTTCTTATTAACTCCCCACTTAAAGGCTGTAGAAGAAATTTAATGCTTTTTATTGTTATGTTATCTTTTTACTATTAGAATAAGGTATTTTCTTGCAGTTTAAATAAAAATAAAATCATAAGATCTATCAAGAACGGCAAAATCTTTAAATATCTTCACGGTTCGTTTGTTGAAAACGATCCTGAACACATATAAATGCAAATTTAAATCTTTTGATCGACAATATTGCACGTTCCAAGAATCTTAACTTTCACATGATAAAAAGAAAAAGTACAGTAATCTTGCACTAAGGAAAAAACTTTAATAAGTGAAAGATTTTACAAACATAATTAGAGAATGGAAATAACATTTAGACACAGACAGATTTTTAACTCATAGACTGTGCAGCGTATTGTCCTACGTCGTGAATAGAACCGAAGACTTTTGACATCGTCCGGCGATATTTATACTACTTAATCATCATCAAATAAAAATTCAAAATCATCTATTATATATAAATTAAGCGGGGCAACTTAGATATTGTCAAGTTTAATATTTTACCTTAAATTAATTTAAGTTTAACATGTTACCTTAAATTAATTTAACAAAATACCAACGAAACAGAACGAGCCCGCCTTGTAGAAGATTCACCAAGAAACTTAGCGTGTTTGTATATTTTTTACCCGACTGCGCAACGCAAAGGAGTGGTATTGTGTTTAACAGTCTATGTATGTTTGTATGTTCCTTTGAAGCACTATATACACCAAACGCGTGGGCCGATTTTTATGATTCGCACGTCAATCGATTCCTCTGAATCCGGCGAGTGTCACTAAAGATATGACGTTAATGAAAATTCAATATGGCGACTACTGGACGCCATATTGTGAAAATTAAAAAAAATAAAGTCAACAAACTGTGTCGAGTGGGGGGGTATCGTTGAATAGGTATTTAAAAATCATTATTAGTTTTCTCTCAACATTTTTCGATTTGACCGGCCGTTTAGGATCTATGTCGATTTAAAGTTTCGTAACAACCTTTCTCACATATAGGTTTTTAAGACAGTAGAAATTTACGATGAAAAGATGAAAAATTCATATAAGTGGATGTGGATGGACATATACTGAAGTATCTAGTATGTATTTTGTCCAATATACCATAGGTAGTCCTACCTAAACTATCTAATGTCTTACGCAGTCGCCCATCTCCAATTTCTAACGATTTAGTACTCAACTTCAGTCGAAAAACTATATATAGTTAGGTACTTATCTACTTATTAATAAATAATATAACTATAACTACCTAGGTATTCATAACTAAAAAGTATAAAATAAAAAAAATAATTAAAGAAATCAAAAAACCCGACTGCGTAAAAAGTAACCAAAACTACGTACATAATAAAAAAACTGAAAAGAAAAAAACAAGCACTTAGATGTCCGGTGGTCTAGAATTCCATAATATATTATTGAATAAATACTATTGCAGAAAATAAAATATATTTTAATAATAGAACATGACAACTGAACAGTCGGGATCCATTATTCGACAGCAAATCTAATTTTTCAATGATCCCGACTGTTCAGTTCTCATGTTCTATTATTAAAATATATTTAATTTTCTGCAATAGTATTTATTCAATAATATATTATGGAATTCTAGACCACCGGACATCTAAGTGCTTGTTTTTTTCTTTTCAGTTTTTTTATTATGTACGTAGTTTTGGTTACTTTTTACGCAGTCGGGTTTTTGATTGATTTTAATAGCTAGTGGCAAAGGCAGTTCGGTTAGTTGTTATAGCCATTTAAGAACGTAAAGATGTACTATGAGTTTTTTTTTTTTTTTTTTTTTTTTTTTTTTTTTTTTTTTTTTTTTTTTGGTGGGCTATGGATTAGCCTCGCCCCGCCAAATCGGCCCGGGGTGACGGAGAAGGCGGCGCGTGACCCCATAGACCCACCGTAAAACTCCTCTCTCTTCGCCGTGCGAGCGGGTCACCGGGACCCGATTTTTAACTTCGGTGGCCCGCCCGGCGGTTCACCCTCGCGGGTTCCTCTCGTCGACGCCCCGACAGATTTCGCCGTCGGGGCGTCGCCCTCACGCGGTGGCCTCACGTCGGGTGACCGGACGATTCCCCGGTCCGATCACCCGAAGCCTCGGTTAGGGCGGCATCAGGCGCAGGTATTCGCGCCTGCGCCGCCCCGGCCGCTGGCGGCGGCCCGGGGCGCGGGAATCCTCCCTTGCCCGTTCCGCCGCTTCCTTCTGCGAGATGACAGCCTCGCAGAAGGCGGCGACCGCGTCCCAGTTCCTGATGCTGTCGACCATCGCCCTCGCGACGGCCGGCAGCGTCAGGTCGGCACCGATGACAGCGACGAGGTCACGGCGCTGCCGCTCCCATCCCGGACACACCTCCAGCGTGTGTTGCGCCGTGTCCTCGTCACTCCTGCAGTGGTGGCAGGCCGGAGTCCACTCCCTATACACGACCCTGTGCAGGTACAACCCGAAACACCCGTGCCCCGTCAATACCTGCACCAGCCGAAAGGTGAGGACTCCGTGCCGCCGCTCCATCCACTCTATCAATACGGGCCGGAGGGTCTCAACGGTCTCCACACCGTGCCTAGGCCTCTCCAGCCGCGTAGCCCAACGGGCGATGACGTCTCGGCGGGCATCCACGCGCCAGGTGGCTATCTCGCTCAACGATGGGGAGCCACCTGCTTCGCGCGCTGTGATAACCCGCCGGTAGAGGTCGGAGAGCATCTCTGCCTCTAGGTCCCACGGGGGTGTCCCGGCCAACAGGCACGCCGCCTCTGTCGACACCGTGCGGTACCCGCGAATGGCTCTGACCGCCATGGCTCTCTGTGGCCTCCACAGAACCGCCCTGAGCTGGGCGTTCAGAGCCCTCGCCCACACGGGTGCGCCGTACATGGCCATTGAACGGATGACCCCCGCATACAGCCGTCGGCCCTCGAAACTGGGTCCGCCCACGTTCGGCATGAGTCGAGAAAGGGCGGACGCCGCGCCGACAAGCCGGGGAGCAATCTGTCGGAAATGCTCCCGGAACCACCATCGCCCGTCGAGCACTAGACCCAAGTACCTCATATGGGCCTGGATGCTGATGTGGATGGAGTTTACCACTATCGAGGCGCCGATGGGTAGCCTCACACGGGGCCCATGGAAAAGTAGGGCCTCCGTCTTGTTTAGGGCCACCCTGAGCCCCAGCGCCTCGATCCGCCTGACCATCTCCTCGGTGCCGAGAGTGGCCAGGCTCGCCGCCTCTTCGAGTGTCCTGCCCCGGGCTGTGACGAGCGTGTCGTCAGCGTAGCACACCAAGCTCAGCCCGGGGGGGAGACTCCCTCTCAACGCCCAGTCGTACCCGATGTCCCACAGGGTCGGCCCCAGAACCGACCCCTGTGGAACGCCGCACGACATGGGCGTTCGCACAATGTCCCCTGCGGGACCCGCGCAGAGGATACTGCGGCCCTCCAAATAGTCTGCCACCAGCCGCCTGAGGTACAGGGGCACTCCATGGAACCGGAGCGCCTCCCTGATGCAGCCGAATGGCAGACTATTGAATGCGTTGGCGATGTCCAACGACACCGCCAACAGCACTCCCTTCCCGGCGACGGCCTCCGCGGCCGCCTGCCTCAGGCGTAATAGGGCCCCGATGGTCGAACGCCCCCTCCGAAACCCATACTGAGCGTCCGACAGATCGGGCCCCACCTCCTCCAGGTGTCGGACGATGCGGGCAGCGAGCACACGCTCCAGCAGCTTACCCACATCGTCGAGGAGCACGATGGGCCTGTAGGCCGACGGCAAATCCGGGGACCGTCCCGGCTTTGGCAGGAGAACCAACCTCCCTTCCTTCCAGCACTCAGGGAACCGTCCAGACGTCAGACAGGCGTTGAACAGCTGCCTGAGGGGCCGTGGTGGCGGAACGAATCTTCGCCACGGCCGCCCCCACTTCCGATTCCGTCACGGGCGGAACACTCTCGTCGTCGTCGGCCTCCCGGTCCTGATCTGGCGGAGCCATGACCGGGGGCGTGTGTTCCGACTGCCGTGGAAACAGCTCCTCGACCACCCTACGAAGGAAGTCGGGCTGGAGGGTCTCGGTGAGGGGGGGGGGCCCGCGCGCGAAGCTTGTTCAGCGCCGCGCGATATGGGCGACCCCAGGGGTCACGGTCGAGACCGTCCAGCATCTCCTGCCAACTCGCGCCCTTGGCGGCTCGGATGGCCAGCCGAAAGGCAGTCCGCGCACTGCGGTACGCCTCGTACAGCTGGCCCTCCCGCTCGACGTCGCGGTGACGCCGCCGGCTGCGGGTGTAGGACCTTCGGGCACTGATACACGCCGCACGAAGGTCCGCCAGTCTTGGGGACCACCAGTAGACCCCCTGCCTCGGAGGCGGACGCCGCCGCACTCTGGGCATGGCCGCATCGCAGATCTGCGTTAACGCACTGCGAATGCGGACAGCCTCAGCGTCCACTCCGTCCGCTGGGGGTGGTGAGGACAGCCACGTACTGACAATGGCCGCCTCCGCCAGTAGATCCCTGTCAAGACGACCCACAGCCCACCGCGGAAACGCGGGCGCTCCGTCCGCCCTGTGACCCCTACCGGGTTCCCGGGGGGAGACCTCCATCCGGATGTACCGGTGGTCCGACAGGGTCTCCGCCTCCTCCAGGACACTCCAGTTCCTCACCCGTGGCGCGACAGCGGGGCTAGCGAACGACAAGTCCACTATCGACCCGCCCTGCCGCCGCACACACGTGTTCACCGAGCCTCTGTTCAGAACACAGAGGCCCAGTGAAGCCGCCCACTCGTTGACCGCCCGCCCGCGGTCGTCCGTCGTAGGGGACCCCCACGCCGTGGATTTGGCCTTGAAGTCCCCCAGAACCAGGACGAGGCCCGGTGCCAGTCGCCGTATCGAGGCCTCCAAGGTGGTGAGTGAGGCCCCGAAATCGTCCATCCTCCTAGTGGGGGAGAGGTATACGCTGTAGAGCGTGACCCCTCCCCACTCCGCCGCGACAAATTCCTCGCCCCTATCCAAAAGGGACAAGGACGGGAAGTGCCGCTGCGTTGAGACGACGATTGCCGCAGTACCGTTTCGACTGACCACCCAATTGGGGCGATCAGGCACGGCGTACGGTTCCGCGACTACGGCTGCACCAATCGACCACTCCGCCATGGATTGCAGGAGGAGATCCTGCGCTCCGGCGGAGTGGTTGGTGTTGGCCTGCAGGAGGAGGTGCATGGATGGTGTACCCATTATCGGGTTGTGTCCATGACCTCCTCGCCAGCGGGCGATCGGACCGCGCTAGGAGCGGGAGCGGCCGTGGTCGTAGGGCCGCCCCGCGCCTTTGGGGCCGAAGCTGGAGGTTTGCACGCCCCAGAGCCCATGCGGTGCTTGGCGGGCTTATTGCCCGCCGCACACGCGGGGCAGTGGGGCGGGGCGGCGCAAGATGCCGCCACGTGCCCGGTCTGACCGCAGCGGAAACACAATCCGCCGCAGTCGAAGCAATTAGTGCACGTCGGTCGAGTGTGTCCGACCGCCATGCACTTGTAGCACCTCGCGGGCCGGTGCTCAAGCACGGTTACCCGCGCCGAGCTCCAGCCCACGAGGAGCCTGCCTGAGCTGGCCAGTTGCCTGACTGACTCTACCGGGCACTGCGCCCAGGCAGCACCTACGCCACCCGGACCGGGACGAATGGCACCGACCCGGACGGTGTCTATGGGACACCCGGTTTTCGAGGCAATAGCCTCCCGGATGTCTTCCACCGTCACCGAATCGTCCAAACCCGAAATGCGCATTTCGGCGCACTTGACGGGCCTGGCGATCTTGATGCCATCCTCCACGGCGAATAAACCTCGCAGCTTCTCGGCCACACTGTCGGCCGTCTTGGCGCCCTCGGCCCCTAGGAACTCGAGAATTCGAGCCCCCGTCCGGGCCTTGCGGGTCCTGGCTTCGACGCCTCCAATATCGGAGACGTCTAGCTCCCGCCGGGCCTTCCTCAAGACGGCCTCGTAGCTGAGGCCCTTCTCGGCCGCCTCGGGCAGCACAGTGATCACCACTGCGGCCGTCTTCGGCGACTTGAGCCCCTTGCGCGGTCTCTTCTTCCGTCCGGCTCCTGCCTGTGGAGCGGGGACCTCAGCGGCGCGCTTGGCCTCCGCTCTCCTTCTTTGGCCGCGACTCCTTCTGTCGCGCTCGGCCACCTGCCAACCCTGTTCGGGTACGGCAGTCGTGCCAGACGCGGAAGGTCTCGTCGCAGCCTCGCTGGTCGTCGCCGGCGGTGTTATTGCGGGCGACTTCAGCGGTCCGGCAGGAGCCGGAGCCGTCTTCCTCCTCAGGGCGGGTCCCTTCGGAGCTGGGCCAGGGCCTTTGGGCTTAGGCCCGGCCGCGGCCGCGGCGTAGCTCCCCACGCGGCCACCCTGACAAGGCAGCGGGGCGGGGGCTGGTGCCACATGCGGCCGCTTGTCCGCGGCGAGAGGTGGTCGGACACGTGGTTCTGGAGGCAACCTCGCCTCCAGAACGGCGAAGCGCGCATCGACGAGCTTGCCCACTGCGCCGATGATTTTGGCGAGGGCCTCGTCCGATATGCCTCCCACCTCAAACGGGTTCGGCTGAGCCTCCTCAGGGGCCCGTTCTACGGCGCCTGGCGGCTTTGGCGCCGCAGGGGCGCTAGCCGGTGGCAAGCGGTCCGCGGGGAGAGGCGTCAACCTCACCACCGGGACAGGGAGTCTCGCCGCGGCGACTGCGCCAGCGTCAGCCGGCGGCGCGCGCTTCGCGGCGGCAGGCGTCTTCCTCGCCGCGGGGACGGGTGTGACGGTGACGCCATCACCCAACGTCGTCGGCGCCGCAGCGCGAGGCGGCTTTGGCGCCGCAGCGGCCGCTGAGTAGCCGGTCTTGGCTGGTGGCGCGGCTGGCGCAGGCGACACGAACAGCGCCACCTGCGCCTTGAGGTCGGCCACGTCGATCAGCAACTGGCGGTTTGCCCGACGCATCTCCGCCAGCATGTCGCCCAGGTTCCTGTTTCGGGTCCGCAGGCCTGACATCTCGCCTCTAAGGCGGACATTTTCGGCCTGCAGATCCGTGGCGTCACCGGCGCGGACAGCGACCGCCGCCGCCCTTTCTACAGCCGAGGTCCCTCGCCCTCTTCGGGAGGCCATGATCTTAGGTGGAGGCATGTTGGCCACGCTCCCCTCGGTTTCGGCGCTCGAGCTGCCTCCCTTACTCAGGGGGCGCTTTCGCACCTGCGAGGGGAGGGCCTCCTCCTTCTTAGTCGCGGTCGCCGGCGGCGTCTTTGCTGCTAGACGCGCCGACGACCTAGTGGGGCCTTCACCAGCCGACCCGCTGCCCTCTTTGGACGGCCCTGCGGGAATATCACCGCCCTCGTCCATTCTGACGGTAGATCCGCCGCCCTCGTCTTCGGACGGCTCTGCGACATCGCTGTCGCCCTCGTCCGTCGACGGCTCTGCTGCGAGTCTACCGTCTTTCTTCTCTTCAGCGGCGGCAGCCTCCCTGCGCGCTCGCCGCTCCTCCAGCCGCCTTTTGTGGCTCAGGCCGTTGCCCCGGGTCTTTCTGGGCGACCTCCTCTTCTTCTTCTGGGCCTCCACGGTTTGTGCCGGGCCCTCGGCGGACGCCTCAAGTCCTGAGGACGAGGCGTCGTTGTCAGTTTTTCTTTGGCTTGACAAGGCCGTGGTGTGAGAATCACAGGGATTCCCGTCGGTAAATGTATTTAATTTTAAGGTATCCGTATGATTCCCACGAGTAGGGGAGATACACAACGTCGACCCGGGCAGAGATCCCTTTACCCGGGCAAGCCTACATTTACCAACCAGGGGGTCAGCCGGTACCCTGGCTGGAGCGTGCTAACGACAGAACAACCCATCTGCCATGCATCTTCTCGCCGCACGCCAGAACTTAAGATTCTGGGTGATTTCCGAGTCCGAATGTTACTTCGAACTCTTTATAGAGGTTGTCTTCCTCGCGGTCCGGGCGGTTAAGCCAAGACCCTCGCTCCTGAAACTAAGACAAGCAAAGAATCAGGTTTACGATGTGTGGGCGGTGGCATGTGCCTGCCCAGCCCTCAAATAAATGAGTGACTGAGCCCGTCCCAATATTTCGCGTCCTATACCCTCTACTACGACTGTAGTAGAGTAAGGAGCGAAATCGCGCAGATATTCGCTACGGACGACAGTACAACAGAAGAACTGGGGACCGCCGCCCGCACCCAGGGTACACCGCGTGGAGGTTTCTGGGATAGTACCCCTGTACTATGAGTAACATGTTTGTAAAAATAATAGACAAAAACAAAATCTTTATTTTTTAGAAATTAATTCTTTCATTTGTTTTATAGAAATAAATTTATATACAAGCACGCATATCTTGTAACATAAATATATAAAAAAAAAAAAAAAAAAAAAAAAAAAAATATATATATATATATATATATACGTGCTGTATTAAGGGTTATGTTATTGTAGGATACAGATACTCCAAGAGCCAACAAACAAACAACTATTGTTTCAATATGTCGTACATATTGATATAGTTATCTCTTTCATAAACCGCTCTATTTTGAGAGTATACAATGCATTTGGTTTCAATATGTAGATGTATATATGGGTTAACTTAATATTGTAAAGCATTTCTATGATAATATTATAAGTGTACAAATGGTGTAGTGTTCAGGATATAACTTACACAGGTCGCAAGTTCGATTCCCAAGCAGAACAATACTTTGTGCGATCCAAAAAAACACGACAAGTAGTTTTGGCAGTCCTTTCTTGATGTTAACCTGTCTAAAGAATTCTGAAGAGACTGAAGCAGGTTGGAATCTGAACGTGCAAGGTTAGGACTATATGGTGGATGCATTAACGCCTCCCAGCCAAACTCTCTTAATTTTTGCTGATTGACTAATAATGTATATGGTCAAGCGTTATTGTGATGGAAGACCACACGCTTTCTGTTGATTAATTCCAGCCGCTTTCTCTCAATTTTTTGCTTTAATCTCATCAGCTGTTGGCAGTAGAGATCCAAATCGATGGTTTGTTCGGCGGTAAAAGCTAATAATTATTTAAATTACTGAAATTTAGCATTTAATATGCTTAATTATTTATAAAATCCGATTACGAAATGAAAAATGATGTTGCAAGCGGGATTCGAACCCGCGCCTATTGGGATTCCGGCCCAATCGTGCTGCCACTACACCACCGCGACTAATTGTAGGACATGAAAATTTCACTTCGTATTATATTAAGCCTATAACAATGTGTAAACATTGTCGGGTAGATAGCATACCGTCACCTTAAGACGTAAATACAATACGAAATGAAATTTGCATGTCCTACAATTAGTCGCGGTGGTGTAGTGGCAGCACGATTGGGTCGGAATCCCAAAAGGCGCGGGTTCGAATCCCGCTTGCGACATCATTTTTCATTTCGTAATCGGATTTTATAGCTAATAATTATGTTGGAATAAAAGAGTCTTTATTTTTAATATAAGATCTTTTTCCTACAAGTTTTATTATATATGACGGTACTGCCGTTTATCGTACGTGCTAAGCGGAAACATGTTAACAAAGTATTCACTAATCGTGCCACCTAGCACAAACTTGTTTAAGAGACGAATAAAGCTAAACGAGCGAGCTCCGTTCGGCAGTCTGAGCGCGCGAGTGGCACGGTGCACTGGTCACATATTGTATACTCACTTACGTTAGCTTTGTGGGCCTCTCTCATGTTGTCACTTGTGTGAGAGTGGTGTCATGGTTGCTACGCTTGGCAAGTGGGCTGGTGGTAGCGGTGGATATTGTACGTTTCCCGGGGAAGAGCTGCTGCTCGTTCTCTTGGTGAAGCCTTTGGCGATTTGGCCGAGGAATCCACGGGCAGGTAAAGGGGTGGCGCCGTTTGTAGTCTTGTCCCGTGGTTGCACGGGAAAGACTATTCTATGTCATCCATCCATACCATATAGTTGTTTGTACAAAGACGATTGCTTGGGTCTGCTCTATGAGATCACTTAAGATGTAAGCTGTGACTATCTGTGACTGTGTGATATCCGCATTTATATTACTCACGACTGACCCATTCGTCTACATATATTTTTATTTGTATTTTGATTTTGGAGTGCTCTTACTTGTTTTTTAGAAAACGTGTCATGTGACACCTGGTTGATTAAAATTATCTAATTTATTTATTCACATACAACCATTTTCTGATACTAAGAGTAGAGTCTTCTAGTTGGTGGGTCTTAAATATTTACGCCCACTACTCACCCGACACTAACAAATTAACAATATCCTTGCAATCCCACAATACAGCATCACCTTATTGCGAGTTAGCCCGAAGTTTGTCACAGTCTGTGATGCCTGACCAACCTTTGACCACGACCTTTTTCACATGTTTTTATAGTACGTGATTCACTTTTCATCACCACTTATCAATCTCTTCAAAAACGGTTCAGTTTTATACGTCTCAGTAAAGAATCGTAAATGAGTACACGGTTCGTTAGGTTTCTTTCATTGAGTTCGTATGGCACCCAAATATCGAACTTTTTTGTATACCCAGGTTTTTTCAAATGGGTTAAAATTATTTTGTGGTCAATTCTCAGATCTTCAGCTACGTTGTAACTACCGATATATCGATCTAGCCTCACTTTTTCAAAAATAGCATCCCTATTATCAGTGACAGTGTGACCAGAGTGAGGTTCATCTTTAACATCAAAATTCTTGCATTGAAAATGTTTAAACCAACTTTGTACTACTTTTACTGGCATTGCATTAGGTTCATAAATGTCACAATTTTTTCCACGGTTTGCTTCGCATTTATTTCTATTTTGTAATATAATTTTAAAATGTAAAGAATTTCTTCACTAGTTCACTGATTTGGACAGAAAGAAAAAAACGAAAAATAGCGGGAAACATCATTTTACTAATTTTAATGGTATCAAAACCAGCCAACTACTATAACAACTAGTATAGCTAAAGAGATTTCATTAAAAGTTTATACGTATATATTGCACGCCTCATAAGCGAAGCGTTGCGATCTTGCTCTACTCTCGACATATGAAAATCAAGCACTTTTTAAACATAAAAATTATTGTATTTTTCTCACATTGCACTTATAGGATAATATTATAATACATGTCAAGAAAAAACATTCGTTTAAACGTATTTGATATTTTTAAAAAGCAATTATTTGTTCAAAGTAAGAAAATAGTTGATTAAAAAAAATATTCGAGGACGTCGGATAAAATATTTTGTATCTGGCAGGATCACGACCGTAAAAATTAATGTATCAAAATATTTATTTTTTTAAAACCTTCATAATCGCAACGCGCTGTTTCCTTTCGAAAATGGCTTGGTAGTTCTTTGTCGTTTAATTGCAATTAATTAAAAACTAAACTGCATAGTCATTAGTGTATGTATACTTTATGAAAATTGAGTTGTTCGTCCCTTGGGACAGGCGAAGAAAATAGATCGCATGCAGCCTATTGTAAACGAACAGCTATGTTTAGCACTACGTCGAGAATGGCACGAAATTTTTCTTACATTTTCATTTATAGCATTGACTAATAGTAAATGATAAATAAAATAATAAAAAATTGTCACATGTCTGTTAACTTCAGTATCATAAAAATATTGTATTTTGTTTTAGTTTCTCTAACTTTGTGAAGCGAAACTTTTTTATCGACGAATGGGATAAATTTTATATTGTAACGTTTTTCTGTTACGCGCCATATTTATTTTGAAGTGTAAAGCGCATAAGGGTTATCCGTGTGGTGATGACTCCATCACCACACGGATATCTTACTCAAGAACAAAAGAGAAAAACCGGGGGAGAGAGAGAGAGAGGGTAGCGAGAGAGAGAGAGAGTGAGGGAGGGGGGCGGGGGAGAGAGAGCGAGCGAGGGAGAGAGGGAGATAGAGAGCGAGAGGGAGGGAGAGAGAGACGGGCGAGAGAGAGAGGGAGGGATAGAGAGGGAGGGAGAGAGGGGGGGGCGAAAGAGGGGGTGGCGAGAGAGGGGGGGGCGAGAGATGGGGGGAGAGAGAGAGGGAGAGGGAGAGAGAGGGTGTGAGAGAGGGAGTGGGAGAGAGAGAGTGAGAGAGAGAGGGGGAAGAGAAAGAGGGGGGGAAATTTGTGTGGTAGCGGCTACGAATACTACCAACCCTTACTTTGCTCGTGGATGTCGTAAAAGACGACTAAGAGCTTTATAACGACCTGGGCCAACTCCATCTGATGCCGTTTGGTCAACAATTACATTTCCAAGGAGGGTTGACGTCTGGCAGGCGGCCGGTCATAAAACTATTGCCAATAACCTTTGCAATATGTAACATAGGAATAGGGGTACATATTGCGTCGACTTCAAGTAATTGGGACAAGAGCAGAAGAATGATGATGAAATGAAAATGATAAAAAGAATACTTTTCAAATTTCGAGCCATTCTCGACGTAGTTGTAAACATAGCTGTTCATTTACAATGCTTGCAGCATTGCCATGGCTGTATGGGATTTGTTTCCTTCATTTATTGCATTGGCTAATAGTAAATGATAAATAATATAAAAATTATGAGGCGTGCGCTTTTGGATTTTCCAAATTATTTTTTATATTATTATTTCATTAAATGTTTATATGTATATGTTTAAACGTATATGTTACTGATATAGTCTATATAGGAAAAGCCCCGACCTATTATAATATTTAAAACAGCGACTTTTACTTAATATCTCAATATTTGCACTGCTCAATAATCCTTAAGCTATGAGACAACTTCTTCCAAGTTTTCGTATTCACCTGTAACTTCAAAACGAAATTAGTCTAATATTTGTTCCAACCTCTACCTCTTCGGGCCAATTCTCACGGGAGTACCCACACAAATGTGTGAGATCATGTGAAATAACCCACCTATAATATTTGTAAGTTGTTTTATTGAAGACGCTCGCGTATACTTATGCGCCAAGTATTTTGAGGGTTGAAATATTAAGTAACATAAAAACACATACGGGGGCCACATTGAAAATAAAATAACAATGATGTTAAAGCTATTCAATATTTTTAATGCCTTTCAAAGTAGTTTCCGTTCGTTTCTGGCGCCACTACAGCTGATTGAACTATTAACTGAAGTCCAATCTTCTATAAGGATTTCTTCCACACCTCGCATGGATGGAGCCATGGCAATTAGTGTTTCTCTTTTTTTTTGGGAATTAATAAACTCACAAGGTGTCAGCTCGAAACTATAAGGTCAATGTTCTACTAAGTCGATAATATGTCTGGTGGAGTGATCTGGAGCGCTATCGTTATAGAGGATCCTACTTCTTGGGCGCTCCTGTTTACCATTTTCCAAGATAACTTGTAATGAATTACTGAGATGCAGTAAAAGTCCTTTATCTTTAAGGACAATTATTGCAAAATTGTGTTTTCCATGTGGGATATAAAACGCATATAACATCTATGCAAGAGAAGGAAAACTCGAAACAAAACCCTATACCAACACGTCTAACCAGAGTGGTATATTGGGTTAATTTTTCTGTCATTATGGAAGAGGCTCGAGCCCAACGGTGGGACATATATGAGCTGTGATGATTGCGAAATGACCCGTCCGGTTAAAAATTATGCAATCATCATTTGCTTTCTTCTTTACTTTTGTCAGCGAATCATCGCATAAAAACTTTCATTACTACAAATGGTCTTGATTTGTCGTTATAATATTATAAGCTGGATATATATTCAGTTTCCATCTCTGATGATGACGTTATACTTTTCAAGCATTGAGAGGGACTAATCAAAACTATGGTGTTTTTAATCTACCGTCAAATTACAAATTATCAAACTAGCAAGCTTAGTTTTAGTTTTATATTAATATTTAAGTGTCACTTAAATGTTATTATAAGATCTTTATAGGTACTTTACGCATATCAATACTTAAACTACCCGAATCATTTGCTATGACACTTTCTATCAGTTTCCATCATTAGCCGCACAGCACTTACATTATCTTTAGTAGTCGCTTTAGTATCTAAAAGTATTTTTCTCCAATTTAATGAGATTTTAGAAACAGTAGTCGCTTTTAAATGGCACTGAATTAACATGACAATTAAGTGGAATATGTTTTGGACGCTTTAATATAAAAAAAGTAAAACTACACAAAAATATATCTAATAGTGAAAAATGAAATTTTAACAGAAAACATATCGTTTCACCATAAATTCCCCAAGAGCCTATCGTGAAATAAATTATAGTGAGTACGAAATTTCGGACGGAGGTTCGCCGTTTAATCGGCAATATTCTTGCTACCTTATTTCTTAGGATCAAATGTTAATTTATACGAAGTCTGAACGTAACGACTATGCAGTCCTGTCTTGAAGTTCTTAAGAACAATTTACCGAGAACTTCACTAAATGACATGCTTTTATATAAAGCATGGTTTTAGAAATGTTTTATTAAAGTATAATAATAGCAGTCTTAGAAATAAGCACTCTTCGTTTCGTGGATGGGGTAAGAATATAATGTGTCATTACTCCTACTTTTACTGGAACAGTCGTAAAATTCTAGCTAAAAGATTATCAGTAAAATGGGTAATTTATAAAACTGAGTACGATCGCCAAAATATATGTTATAAATGGCGATTAAGATATAATCCTTATTTAGGCAGGCTTGTGTCTAGCAGTGGACGTTGATGTGCTAATCCATCCGACGGCTAATCCATCCACGGACGGAGGGATAGACAGATATATTAATAGATGGATGGATGGATATTGCAGCACGTAAAACAATTTAAACAGTAACTTGGATTTGACAAAATAGATCTTTTTAGTTTTGGTAATAAAAAAGAAATATATTGATTTTTATTTTTACTATCATCATCAGAATTGATGAAGAATTACATGGGGTCGGCACAATATTTACTTGTCCATCCATTGTATATATGGCAAAAATTATTGGCATATAGTTGTATACCAGCCCCCTACCTAGTCGGGAATGCAATTGTTGACCAGAAGTTGCAATTGGCCCAGCACGATATAAAACTCTTGGTTGTCTTTTATGACATGGACGAGCATAGCCAGGATTGGTAGTATTCTTAGCCACACAGCAATTTCTTTATAAACCTAGTAAGTATCTACATAAATAACTCAAACTTCTAAAGTAAGAGACACGTATGCTCATAAATCTTAATTAAAACTAAAGTAACTTGAAAACTATCTCAGTCGGCGTCGAAGCCAATCAAAAGTTCGTACATTGCGATCTCTAAATCAATCGATACCCATAAAATAATATACTAGTGTTTTCAAACTAAATATTGTGGCCAATATAATATGTCTGTATAATATAATATGTATAATATATAATATAATATGTCAATATAATATATATGTCAATATAATATATAGTTCTCTGGCACTCTGTTCTCTCTGCCTACCCTGCAAGGGATATGGCGTGATGATATGTATGTATGTATGTAATATAATATGTCATGATTCGTTCTTTTCTGGTCGAAGTTTGACAGCACAGATGGCGTAGTGGTTAAGATACCTTCCGTGCCAGTGCCGTGGGTTCGATTCCCGCGCAGAAAATTACTTTTTGTGATCGACAAAGTGTTGTTCTGAGTCTGGCTGTAATTTGACTGCGTTAATTGCATGTTTGTAGAGTCTCCCATAATACACGGATTATTTCCTTAGTGCAGGGTTAAAAAATTTAGTCTTGAAAAGAAAAAAAAAAGTGTGTGTGTCAGCTCCGACGCACGACTGGAGTTTACTCCTTAAGTACGATTATCAAAACAGGCGCAAAAAAAGCTCATTTGACTATATATATTTACATTTATTAAAACTGTTCAGTGAATTATTATCTCACGTGAGAAAGTGAAAGGTGCGCAGAATAGGTTGCGCATCAAAAACGTAACGAGGTCATTCGATCACTAGATTTTACTCCTCAAATTTTCTTATACCGGGCGCCTTATATGAAAATCGATTCTTAAGGAGTAAACTCCAAAAATAGAGAAGAACGTTTTATAAATTTTATAACCACCTTATATATACGTATAATCAACAGATCTAGTACAATTTTCATTAATAAGTTTCAATATAATTATTTATTTTTATTATAACTGTTACATAAGGGAATCTTGATTGCGTTCAATTCCAATTAGTCCACCGCTATTTTCCCTCACCGTAACATCAGCAGTTAGTTGGTTTCTTGCCTGCATTTTGATTAAAAACTATTTATAGAAACATTAACAGTAAAACATTTAATTTGTACAGTGTCTTTTAATTTCGTGACGTGACGTCAAATAACTAAATAATTGTTCTACTTTCAATAGTAAATCTATCTATAGCTTACGAATATGTAAAATTTGTAACTGAAACAAACGTTTCATAAATAATAGGTGATATGCTTTTGGGCTATTGAATGTATTTGCCTTATTCTATACTTAAATTTGAGCTTCCTTTTGTAAATAAAGCGAGAAAAAATTAATTGCTACCTCACGCTATTCAGGCGGATTGAAAAAGTGATTTGTGCCGGATTATCCTTTTCATACAGTGATTTTATATTTTATTTATCTTATTTAAAAAAAAACAACATTCTACATTAAGAAATAAACCTTTATCGCGGTTGATTTTGTAAAAAATCGATGACCTCGACATTCGGCAAGAGAGGTCGATACTTAAACTATTACACTATAAGTCCAGTCGTCAATATATACTGTAATTAACTACTATAGTCATGTTAACGACATCTATAAAACAATAGGGTGGTGAATTGTGGCCACTGAAGACAAAGATCAGGTACCGGTGGCTCGCTCGCACGGCGAAGGCAGCCTCTTTGCAGAGTGGGTCTATGGAGTAGCGCGTCACCTCTTCCGTCGCCCCGGACCGATTTGACGGGTCGTGACCACCTCCATAGTCTACCGCAAAAAAAGAGTAGTAAATTGTAGTCTTAACTCATTATAACACAGAAATGATATATCTTTACAATTATTTTATGATTATTTTTACAAGATACATATTTGGCCTATTACATACTACACGATTTCTAAATTAGACATATAAAACTTTCTGTTGTTTACGCGAATATTACATGTATGGAATAAAAATATTTTTTTACCAATTTTATCGCATTTATATTTAAGGACTTTATGCTTCTTCTCATGACCATGAGTTGAAAAAGTCGGTAAAATCACTGACTCTACAAACACAATAAAATATGAATAAAATATGTTTTATTTCATATATATATATAATTTTAGTAACACTATCTCGTTGATTTTGTGGTTACCAGTACACTAACATCCAGCAGTAATAATATAAGAATCTCGAAAAATTATGAAATGACGTTATGAAGAATGTGTCTTGCGTAAAGAATAAAACATGTATTTAGATCATTTAAAAAAAAATGATGCTAACCATTAGACTAGAGAAGGAAAACTCGAAACAAAACCCTATACCAACACGTCTGACCAGCGCGGTATAGTAGGTTAATTTCCCTCCTATTAGGAAGGAGGCCCGAGCCCAACAGTGGGACATTTATGGGCTGTGATGATGATCAGGGGCGGCTCTAGCACATGTAGCGCCCGGGTGCAATCCATAACCTGGCGCCCTCTTGTATGAAAATGCATGAACAAAATTAACTAGGTTGATACCCAACACGCTCGACTAAATTCCGAACCTCACTGGAATGCGTTGTCTTGCTTAATGTTGTTGTTTTGACACAAAACCAGGTAAACGCGATCGGATTATGAAGTTATAATGAGCATGGAGACAAAGTAACCTACCCAAACCTGTCAAATAATGCACCCACTACGTTTATAAATGGTTAGGCACTCGCTTCGTATGGTGTACCCGCTCCGTGCGAAGCGTTACAGTGGAGGTTCTATGTGTCCCGAGTGGCTCTTGGCGCCCTCTAACAACTGGCACCCGGGTGCACCGCACCCTCTGCACTATAGGTAAAGCCGCCCCTGATGATGATGATGTGATGAACCATTAGAGTTATCACCAAGATGCATGAAATACGATTGTATATTATACACATAAGATTGCCAATTTCAATGTACATATAATACATTTACAGTAATAAAAATGTCCCTATTCAAAATAATCTCTTATATTATTAAAATATATGTGAGTTTTCCGTGTGGTGACGGAGTAAGAATACAATTCACCATCTTACTCGTAGGTGATCGTAAGAGACGACTAAGGGATAAAAAACACATAAAACATCTATGCAAGAGGAGGAAAACTCGAAATAAAACTTTGTACCTACACGACTGACCAGCGTGTTTTAATAGGTCAATTTCTCTGCTATTATGAAGGAGGCTCGAGCCCAACAATGGGATAAATATGAGCTGAGATTATATGAGATATGGGAGTTTGATGGTCTACGAACCGAGAATCGTTGAGTAGAAAAGGTTATTCATCATTGTCATCATCACAGCTCATATATGTCCCACTATTGGGTTCGAGCCTCCTCCATAATAGGAGGGAAATTGATTTATTATACCATGCTGGTCAGACATGTTGGTATAGGGTTTTGTTTCAAGTTTTCCCTCTCTTGCTTGATGTTTTATGCATTTTATAACCCTTAGTCGTCTCTTACGATCACCCACGAGTAAGATAGGAGGTGGTGAATTGTATTCTTACTCCGTCACCACACGGAGGTTATTGAGTGTAAGTAATTCTACATATCAGACTGCAAAAATATACTAAACGGATTAAAGAAATTGTGAAAGTCACAAGGAATCAAATCAAATCATTTATTTTGCATAAGCCCCATAGGGGCACTTACATATTGTCAATTTTACATTGTTTCTCAAATTAAATTTAATTAATCTACCACCGGATCGGAAAGCAGCCACATACTGAGAAGATCCGGCAAGAAACTCAGTGGGCTCGTCATTTTTTTATTTTTTTTATTATATTTTTTCACAAAAGAGTTTGGATACATGTTTAATTTATGTTAGCTCCAGTGATATGCCCTTCGAGTAAAGATTCATTTTTTTTTAAATTTTGTATATAATACAAAATTAAACTAAGAATATTTATAAAACAAAAAAGAAACAAAAATGGCTGGACCAGATCCCACAAGCGGCACCCGATCACGAGTTAACTATTAGAGCAGCCATCACGCCCCTCAACCACATTGGAGGGAAGGGAGAGACCCGCTCCACGTAGCTACCGCAAGCAGAGACCTTTTCAGTGAGCATGACCACACCATAATCCATATATTTGAAACAAATAGCTTGGATAAATAAATACATAACTCGTTAGGCAAAATACGCTACACTGTACAATTAAGACAATACAAATAATACAAGAGTATCAGACGACAGTGAGGATCAGCGTCAGAACGCTGTAAGAGATAAACATTAAAAGGGTAATTGCTGAGAGAGGAGCTGCTCATAACCATTCCGTATTATCATTTAGATAATCCGAAATGCTGTAATATCCTTTTCTGCACAGTCTGTTTTTGATAGCCTTTTTGAACTTTTTCATTGGTATATCTCGGATATCTTTAGGCAGTTTATTGTAAAAGCATATACATTGCCCCATGAAAGACCAACTAATTTTTTGTAGGCGAGTATGATAGATAACTAGATTATCCTTATTCCTAGTGTTCACACGGTGAATATCAGTATATTTATCAAATTCATTAATATTTTTTTTTACATATAATATGTTTTCGAATATGAATTGTGATACAACAGTTAGAATGTTTATTTCCCTAAATTTTTCTCTCAGTGACGCTCTTGGCCCTAGATTATAAATTGCGCGGACAGCCCGTTTTTGAAGAACAAAGATGTTATTCAAATCTGCAGAGCAACCCCAAAGCAGTATGCCATAAGACATAAGACTATGGAAGTAGGCGAAATAAACAATTCTAGCCGTTTCAATATCGGTTAACATTCGAATTGTTTTTACCGCATAAGCCGCTGAGCTTAGCTTACTTGATAATTTTTCAATCTGAGGACCCCAATGGAGTTTAGTATCTATGGTAATACCCAAAAATACCGTGGACTCCACAAGCTCTAGGGCCACACCATTCATTTGAACATTGGTTTCCACTAGTCTCACATTAGGTGTGGTAAATTTAATACATTTGGTTTTCTTTTCATTAAGAACCAAGTTGTTTGTACTGAACCAATGAACAACATTTGACAGAGCGTTGTTCACATCGTCATAATTAATCATTTGTCTTTTAATTTTAAACAATAAGGAGGTATCATCTACGAACAACACTATGTTTTGGTTATCCCCTACATAATAAGGTAAGTCATTAATATATACAAGGAACAGAAATGGCCCCAGAATAGATGCTTGTGGAACGCCCGTTTTTATAACAGAACCAGATGATCGTACACCATTAACATCGACCCTCTGAATTCTGTTGTACAAATATGATGTTAAAAGTTCGAGAGCCTTATTCCTGATCCCATAGTGGTATAATTTCTTGACGAGAATTTCGTGGTGTACACAATCAAACGCCTTGGATAAATCGCAAAATATACCTAAAACGTCATGCGATTTCTCCCAGGCTGTAAAGATATTTTTTAATAATTCTACACCCGCATCAGTAGTAGAGCAATTCTTGGTGAATCCAAATTGCTGTTTGTGAAATATATCATGTCTCTTAAAATGATGTAACATTTGACTAAGCATAAGTCTTTCAAAAACTTTACTAAGTGTGGGTAGCATGGAAATTGGTCGAAAATTATTAAGATCAGACATACTACCCGCTTTGTTCACAAAGGAATCACTCTACTAATTTTCATGAGATCAGGAAATACGCCTCGAGCAACACAACCATTAAACACAGATGCCAGGTGGGGGGCAATAATATCAATTATAGAATTTACTGTCTTTACAGAAAAGCCCCATAAATCAGCTGTCTTCTTAACATTAAGATTTTTAAAAGAGTTTATGATATCATTCCTACTGACATCTGAGAACTCAAAGGATGTGTCGCATTTTACAATACACTGTTTCAAGAGTGACTTGGCTAAAACAGGAAAACACATCAATGATTTAGTTGTCAGTAAAGGAATATTACTGAAATATTTTTCAAATTCGGTTGCCACTTCTTCGTCCACACATATATTTTTATCATCAATAATTAAATTGAAGTCCTTCTTCCGTACAGTATTTCTACCAGTTTCACTATTTATCACGTTCCAAGTCATTTTAATTACATCACTAGATCATTTGATTTTATTTCTCAGATAAATTGCTTTAGCAGAGGAACAGGCACGTTTGAATATTTTAGAATATTTTTTTACATATTCTAAGAACACTGGACTATGGTTATAAGACTTTTCGTCATAAAGATCTTATAACCTTCGTCTACTCTTGTAGATACCACAAGTTGCCCATTCACTAAAGCCAGCAGGTACTCCAATTGTTACAGTTTTAGGTTTAAATATCTTACTAAATTCATCATCAATTATGTGAAATAGGGATGTATATGTGAAATAGGGATATATATACAATTCATTGGGGTTATCATGAAAAGGCAATAGTGGTATTTTCATACTCAAATTGTGTTTAAAGTGCTCTAAGCGGCTGACATTAATAGGAACAAAGGTAATGCATTCTCGTGGAATCCTATTAGTTCTAGGAAGTACAACAAGTTGTCCGCAGTGATCTGATTCTAATGTGTTTATAATGGATTTACTAGTCAGTTTAGCATTTATAAAAATATTATCTATACAAGTTGCACTCCCAGCAGTTATCCTAGTAGGTTCCAGGAAAGCATTATATAAGTTACAAGAATTCATTAAATTTTTAAATTTTTGTGTTATATTATTATTGTCTAATAAATTAATGTTAAAATCCCCACAAACAGCAACCGTTTTATTTGAGGCTGAGGTTTTGAGTAAGATATCTTCCATTAATTTCTCAAAATCATCATATGGGGAGCATGGGGGTCTGTATACGCATACAACTATGAACTGCTCAGACTCAACACAAGCAATTTCAATAACACGTTCAACAGACAATCTTACAATATCTTTTCTTTCCTTAGATTTAATTAATTTATTTAAAATTATTAAAGAGCCACCTTGTATTATATTGGTTCTGTTGAACGAGCTAACAACCTGGTGATTGGGAAAATTGAACATCAATTGGTTACCTTTGAGCCAGTGTTCAGTAATGCAGAGAAAATCTATATGGCAACCATTTAAAAATAATTCAATCTCCAAATCCTTACCTAACATACCTTGAATATTTTGATGTACCAGACTGATTGACTTATATGTATTCTTATGGCTTACGGAAAACTACGGCTGCTGGCTTAAGGAAACGTTGGATTCCCTTAAGGAGACCTTTTTAAAACAGTAGATGTCAATTGATTAATTTGTGAATGGATTAATATGTCGTATGTATTAAATTCTAATAATTTATACAGCTCCAATATAGAGTATATTATATACAGTAAACTCAATTAATAAAATCACTTATTGAAGCTATTTCCTCTCGTTTGCTCGTTAATAAACTTTAAATGAAAACGTAACTGCCTCTAATACATGACTTGCGCCACTATTTATTTATTTATATTGATTTATCAGTGTCTCTTAAATATTCAATGATGATTGAATTTTTTTTTTCATTTACCTATACCCTGCACTAAGGAGTTGTATTGCGAGAGACTTTACAAACATGCGATCTAATGTAGACAAATTACACCTAGACTCAGAACTCAGACTTTGTGGATCGCACAAAGTATTATCCTGTGTGGGAATCAAACCTATGGAACTGGTACGAAAGGTCGGTATCTTAACCACTATGCCATCTGTGCAGTCAAATGTAAGTGAGGAGTTATTTTTTTTTCGATAATATTTTCTTAAATCTTGCTTTTTTAAAAATCTGTGGCCTAGGTCAGCATTATTCTATAGAAATTGGGCAATTTAGTTGTAATAAGGTTATGCAATATCTTCAAATACATTCTGTTCGGAATCCGGCTATTTAGATAATAATCAAATTCTAAATGTGTTTTAACACGAAACATGATAATGTTCCAATGTCAGTTTTACACATACGTACATCTCATCACGCCATATCCTTTGCAGGGTAGGCAGAGAGCCAGAGAACTCTATCCTTGCATACTTCACTCGCTTCCTCAACATTCATAATTCTCTTCATACACGCTTGCAGGTTTCGGAGACTCTTGACTCCACCTTCCTTCAGTACGTGACCAATCTGGTCTAGGTAGGTGAGTCTCGGTCTCCCCCGGTACCTATGTCAGTTTTGAACGTTGGAATTATTTTTAAACGGTTTTTTTTAATACTTATTATCTAAGAGTTAATCATCATCATCTCAGCTTATATACGTCCCACTATTGGGTTCGAGCTTCCTTCATAATGAGAGGGAAATCAGCCTACTATACCACGCTGGTCAGACGTGTTCGTATAGGATTTTGCTTAGAATTTTCCTTCTCTCGCATAGATGTTATATGCATTTTATATCCCATAGTCGTCTCGTACGATCACCCACGGGTAAGATAGAGGCTGGTGAATGGTATTCTTACTCCGTCACCACACGGAAAGAGTTAATAATATATGGAATATATTAAAAAAAAAAAATTCCAACGTGAGTCATAAAATATAATTTAGAGTATAATATTAAAAAATATGCGTATTTAGTACTATGATGATTTAGGTACCTATGTTTATTTTTGACAGGCTATTCTCTGGTGACACCCCAATCAAACGGTCGGCGACGGAAGGGCGACGTACAGCTTCAAAACTTTTCTGTTGTATTACGAGTGCTACTTACTGTCACTAGAGCGAGTCACTGGGACCGATTGCTTGACAGGCACCTGTATAAATTTAAGAAGCCAATTCTCACGTTGACTGACAAAATAACCGACAGTTCATTTACGATCGAGACCAGTTTTTTTATTGTTCTTAGTGGCAAACCAGCTAGCAGCGCACATGATGATAAGTGTAAATGCTGCCCATGGACATTTGTAATACCATGAGTACAGCTAGGGTGATGCCTATCAATGAAAGCCCCAAATCCACCCAGAAAGTTGGGTTGCTGACTCTCTCGCTCACCGAACGAAGCACAGCAGCACATTGCCACTGCTCAGACGTCGGTTTTCTGCGAGATTGTGGTACTACTAAACCAGGGTCGATAATTTTTGGTCAGGGTCAATAAATAAATCAAAAAAAAAATAATAATAGGAGGATGAAACCCATTGGAAAAGGAAAAGAATATAACAAAAATGAATGGAAATCGAATATACCCTTAAAAACTCCCTTCCACTTCCCGACCACAGATCGTCCGTAAATTATTTTTCCTTTCATTTCCGTTGCATTCTCTTTCTTTTCCAATGAGATTCATCCTACAATTTTTTTTTCGCTTTATACCATTTTTGAAGGCTTCAGCTTCAGCTTCCGCCATCGGACGGACCGGCCCGCGGTTTTAGAGAGTAAACTATCAACAGTGGGTCCTACCACTATTAATCCATCTTGTATTGTCATGCCTTAAATGGAAAAAAAATATATTTACTTAATAATATATAAAAATTATAAATATTCTTTATTTCACATCAATTATTTTCTCATTGGATTACTTGCATCATCATTTTATCATTTGTCTCATCTTTCTGGCGTACCACTGTTAAACATGGTCTTTATGATGGAGAAAAGTTAGCCTGCAACAGCCTAGCTGAACAGACTGGCATAGCGATCTATTTCAAGTTTTCCTTCATTTAAAATGATTCTATGGGTTTACGTTTCATATATTAAAATACCCCTAAGATATAAGGAGTAACCGCCGGGTGGGTCACTGAAGAAAAAGACTGCGTTCCAGTGACCCACACGCACGGCGTCGACATGCATATGTAGAGCGGGACTGCGGGGTCGTGCGCCGTTTCTCTGTCGCCCCGTACGGATGAGCGAGGCGTGACGTACCGTAGCTCACCGCCAAAAAAAAAAAAGATATAATAAGTGAAACATTGTTTTATCAGTCATTTATTTTAACAAGATAATAAAACTATTAATAATTCACCATTGAATTACAAGAACAAGTCGCATTTTATTGGTGCACTCAATTATGAGCTATAGCAAATAACTAAATGATGTAAATGTCTTCTTCTACTTTAATTTTGATTAAAAACTACTAATATTAAACCATATTTGCAAATGTCGAGTGAATTTATTTCACATGTTTGCTCTTATCTTTAAAATCATTTTCTGTTAGGAAGTTAAGTCGTCGTTTTAAGGTTACTCGCTTCAATTAGCAGAACATAAAAACACATAAAGACAATGTTATATTATACATACTTTAGCACTTATTCTGCATTACACTACATACATTTCTAACAAAATTATTTAATATCATATTGTAAAGACTAAAATATTGAGTGAAGTTTAAGAACCCTATATGACATTGTTACGTTCTCGCCAAAACCCTAGATGCAAAATAACAAAGATATGTAATATAATTCATACCATTTGTTTTTTTTAAAGGCTACATATATTTAATTGCAAATTGCCTTTTCAATTAATTTCGCCATTAATATTTGCAAACCGTTACCGAATGAAATCAAGGGCATATTATTATTGCCACAGCACACCACAAAATTTGCGGTTTTTTCATTGTTTAAATGTTTTATCATTTATGTGGCGATCTTTCGTGTATATATATTATATATGTATCTATTTGTTTGGTATTTCTGTATCCGTGGTGCCGTATTGTTGCGCTTATCGTAGCTGTACACCTCTGGTCAATTTTGTTTCCTGTCTCCCGTATTAGCTAGGAGGGAAGTGAAATAATTCTTTCCAATTCTCCTTCTTTAACCTTTTACTAATTAAATTTGTTGTGGGACCTAAGACAATTAAATTTATCTCCCGTGTCTATCTGTGCGTCAAACCTCAGTGTCATTTAAGGAGACCATTATGAATCAAGGCTTACAGAAGTTACAATGGTGGGAATATGTGATGGGATTATTAGTGAGTTCTTTCGTTTATTCTATAATTATTTTTTTTATAATAATTTTATGTTTAAATATTCAGTGTCTACATTTCTATTATTTGAAGATAGTAATAAATTTCCATTCTGTTTAAAGAGTTTCGTCTCCAAGAGGGTGAGAACGATGTCTTATTTGCAAGCTGTATTTGACTGTCTATTGTTGTCTGTCAGCGGGCTGTATCTCATTAATTGTGATAGTCAGACACTTGAAGTTTTCGCGCAATGTTTGCTCTTGGCGCTCTGATAACAAAAACAAAAATCAATTTAAAAATTGAAGAGGCAATCATACAAGAAACGTTTATTGGCGTTCTATGTATTTTACAAAAATGTTTAATTTGAATAAAAGACGTATTAGTAGGTGCTGATTTCCTATTCTGATCACAGAACTGTTCATTGTGGGATCCAAAAGAGATTAGTTTGAGTATGGATGTTATTTCTGTTCTTTAAATGCATGTTTGTAAATCACTTGAGATATAAGATTCATTCTTCAATGCAAAGTGAAAAAAAAAAACAATTAAAAGTATATAGTGTCAAATTTTTTACGACAGCATCAAAAGAAAAGACGGATGGAATGCGTGAGGCATGACATGTATAGACAGAGAGTGACTACAGAGATCATGTCAGATATGACTGTATGGAAGAAGATGACGTATTGCGTCGACCCCAAGTAATTGGGATAAGAGCAAGCTGATGATAATTTGTACGACAGCATCACAATTTGTGGTCGGACTAATTCGGTCTTGACCGATTCTTTTACTTACTGTTTTTAAGAGTGGTATCACCACGCTGTTTTCTACAGCCGCGGACCGGTCTGTCCGGGGTAGTACCATACTCTCGCAGAAGATCGATGTCTAAGTAATGGCAATCTGCTATTGCACTTCGTTCGGTGAGCGAGAGAGCCGGAAGACGAACTGGGTGGGTTCGGGGATTTTATTTGTAGGCCGCTGCCTACCAATAACAGGGATAGGGCGCTCCTTACATATATATATCCCTTGGTATTGCAAAGGTCCATAGGCGGCAGTGACGCTTACCATCAGGTGTGCTCTTGCTCGTTTGCCATCATAAGCAATAAATAAATTAAATTCTAATTATATTTAAATTATGAAGTATAAATTATTTCCTGAATTATTATACGATTTTTTTTATTGTGCTTTACTCAAACTGAGTTGTAACAAATTAGGAAGCATCATCTGTTGTTAAAATTTTGTCCAAAACAAATTGAATTAAAATATTAAAAGTCGAACCTTCGTCACTACAAAAGTTTTTAATAACGTAATAATACATGAAAATTATCTTTATTTTGTACTATATGTCTTTCACGATTGCTTCAATGGAAATGTATTTCTATTACTGTAGGATTTAGGTGGGTACGTACGACGCAACATACGCTCGAGGAATGCTCGGGCTGGGACGGGCAGCGCCGCGACCTCGTCGCTATTATCAGTGCCGACCTGACGCTGCCGGCTGTCGTGAGGGCGATGGTCGACAGCGTCAGGAATTGGGACGCGGTCGCCGCCTTCTGCGAGGCTGTCATCTCGCAGAAGGAGGCGGCGGAACGGGCCTGGGAGGATTCCCGTGACCCGGGCCGCCGCCCGCGGCCGGGGCGGCGCAGGCGCGAATACCTGCGCCTGATGCCGCCCTAACCGAGGCTTCGGGTGATCGGACCGGGGAATTGTCCGGTCACCCGACGCGAGGCCACCGCGTGAGGACGACGCCTCGACGACGAAATCTGTCGGGGCGTCAACAGGAGAGGAGCCCGAGAGGGCATACCGCCGAGCGGGCCACCGAAGACAAAGATCGGGTACCGGTGGCCCGCTCGCATGGCGAAGAAGAGGTGCTTGCAGGGTGGGTCAATGGGGTTGCGCGCCGCCTCTTCCGTCACCCCGGACCGATTTGGCGGGGTGCGACGTCCATGGCCCACCACAAAAAAAAAAAAAAAAAAAGGATTTAGGTGGGTATAGGCAGGGGCGACTCTAACACACGTAGCGCCCGGGTGCAATCAATAATCTGGCGCCCTCATGTATCAAAATGCGTGAACAAAATGGAATAGGTTGATAGTTACAACACTTTCGACTAAATTCCAAACCTCGCTGGAATGCGTTGTTGCATGCTTATTTGTTTTGAGACGAAACCAGGTAAACGCGATCGGATTATGAAGTTACAGTGAGCATGGCGACAAAGCAACCTACCTAAACATGTCAAATAACGCACCCACTACGTTTATAAATGGTTAGGCACCCGCTCTGTGCGGAGCGTTACAGTGGAGGCTATATGTGTCCCGAGCGGCTCTTGGCGCTCCCTAACACCCGACGCCCGGGTGCACCGCACCCTCTGCACTATAGGTAAAGCCGCCCCTTTTTTTTTTATTTTTTTATTGGTGGGCCATGGGTGCGTCTCGCCCCGCCAAATCGGTCCGGGGTGACGGAGAAGGTGGCGCGTGATCCCATAGACCCACCGTAAAATCTTCTCTCTTCGCCGTGCGAGCGGACCACCGGTACCCGATCTTTGTCTTGGGTGGTCCGCTCAGCAGTTTACCCTCGCGGGTTCCTCTCGTCGACGCCCCGACAGATTTCGCCGTCGGGGCGTCGCCCTCACGCGGTGGCCTCACGTCGGGTGACCGGACAATTCCCCGGTCCGATCACCCAAGGCCTGGGTTAGGGCGGCATCAGGCGCAGGTATTCGCGCCTGCGCCACCCCGGCCGCTGGCGGCGGCCCGGGTCGCGGGAGTCCTCCCTGACTCGTTCCGCCGCCTCCTTCCGCGAGATGACAGCCTCGCAGAAGGCGGCGACCGCGTCCCAATTCCTGACGCTGTCGACCATCGCCCTCGCGACAGCCGGCAGCGCCAGGTCGGCACCGATAATAGCGACGAGGTCGCGGCGCTGCCCGTCCCAGCCCGAGCATTCCTCGAGCGTATGTTGCGTCGTGTCCTCGTCACTACTGCAATGATGGCAGCCCGGAGTCCACTCCCTGTACACGACCGTGTGCAGGTATTTCCCGAAGCACCCGTGCCCCGTCAACACCTGCACCAGTCGGAAGGTGAGGACCCCGTGCCGTCGCTCCATCGATTTCATCAATACGGGCCGGAAGGCCTCGACGGTCCCGATACCGTGTCTAGGCCTCTCCAGCCGCGTAACCCAACGGGCGATGACGTCTCGGCGGGCGTCCTCACGCCAGGTGGCTATCTCGCTCAACGATGGGGAGCCACCCTCCTCGCGCACTGAGGTAACCCGCCGGTAGAGGTCGGAGAGCATCTCCGCCTCGGTCCCACGGGGGTGTCCCGGCCAATAGGCACGCCGCCTCTGTCGACACCGTGCGGTACCCGCGAATGGCCCTGACCGCCATGGCTCTCTGTGGCCTCCACAGAACCGCCCTGAGCTGGGCGTTCAGAGCCCTCGCCCACACGGGTGCGCCGTACATGGCCATCGAGCGGATGACCCCCGCATACAGCCGTCGGCCCTCGAAACTGGGTCCGCCCACATTCGGCATGAGCCGAGAAAGAGCGGACGCCGCGCCGACCAGCCGGGGAGCAATCTGTCGGAAATGCTCCCGGAACCACCATCGCCCGTCGAGCACCAGACTTGGGTCTGGTGCTCGACGTACGTCATATGGGCCTGGATGTTGATCTGGATGGAGTTGACGACTAATGAGGCGCCGGTTGGCAGCAGCAGCTTACGTGTGGCCCATGGAATAATAGGGCCTCCGTCTTATTTAAGGCCACCCTGAGCCCCAGCGCCTCGATTCGCCTGACCATCTCCTCGGTGCCGAGAGTGACCAGGCTCCCCGCCTCTTCGAGTGTCCTGCCCCGGGCTGTGACGAGCGTGTCGTCAGCATAGCACACCAAGCTCAGCCCGGGGGGGAGACTCCCTCTCAACGCCCAGTCGTACCCGATGTCCCACAGAGTCGGCCCCAGAACCGACCCCTGTGGAACACCGCACGACATGGGCGTCCGCACAATGTCCCCTGCGGGACCCGCGCAGAGGATACTGCGCCCCTCCAAATAGTCTGCCACCAGCCGCCTGAGGTACAGAGGCACTCCATGGAACCGGAGCGCCTCCCTGATACAGCTGAATGGCAGACTATTGAATGCGTTGGAGATGTCCAGCGACACCGCCTACAGCACTCCTTTGCCGGCGACAGCCTCCGCGGCCGTCTGCCTCAGGCGTAGCAGGGTCCCGATGGTCGAACGCCCCCTCCTAAACCCATATTGAGCGTCCGACAGATCGGGCCCCACCTCCTCCAAGTGTCGGACGATGCGGGCAGCGAGGACACGCTCCAGCAGCTTCCCCACATCGTCGAGAAGCACGATGGGCCTGTAGGCCGACGGCAAATCCGGGGGCCGTCCCGGCTTTGGCAGGAGAACCAACCTCCCCTCCTTCCAGCACTCAGGGAACCGTCCAGACGTCAGACAGGCGTTGAACAGTTGCCTGAGGCGAGGCTCGAACTGCTCGAGGAGCGACGTCAACACCCGGACTGGTGTTCCGTCCGGGCCGGGGGCCGTGGTGGCGGAGCGAATCCGCGCCACTGCCGCCCCCACTTCCGACTCCGTCACGGGTGGAACACTCTCGTCGTCGGCCTCCCGGTCTTGATCTGGCGAAGCCATGACCGGGGGCGTGTGTCCCGACTGCCGTGGAAATAGCTCCTCGATCACCCTACAGAGGAAGTCGGGAGGTAAAGCCGCCCCTGGGTATAAGTCGGTATAGGTGCCCTGTGACATGTTGTTGATGATGATGATGATGATGATTTATTGTTCACATAAAATAGAGTACATGAGTTGTTCATTATATCTAGTAGTTAGTTAGATAGGTATACACAGTGTCATGGCAGAATACCAAGTCTTAAAACAGTTAATTCACTACTATACAAATATACATTTAATTAACACATTTCTTTTACACTATAAAAATTTTTGTCCAGTAACCAGGCTTTTAACTGTATTTTAAATTGTTGAAGCGGTAACGATTTAATATACTGTGGTATGCTATTATATATCTGTACAGATGCACATGGCGTAACAATTCTTCATGTATATTGTAGTTTTAGGCTTAAATTAGTTAATTATTAGCTTAGTTATTCAAAATTTCGTCCCATTTATTAACACACATTATCACTGTTTAAAAATAATGACAGATATAATAAAGATACTTTTACCAGATAGATATAATTGGCAATAATGTTTTAAGTATAGTAATAGTTTAAGTAATGACCATCCGTACCGTGGTTATAGGTTTGATTCTAAAGCAGTGCAATCTTAAGCGATCCATAATTGTTTTTTTTAAGTAAGGGTGTTTATTTATTTTCGTTGAATGTATGTTTGTAAAGTCAAGTATATGGCATAAATATTTGTACCTTATTGCAACGTGGATGTATTAAAAAATAAATAATGTCAAAATACAATAGATTCTTCTAGAGAAAACTTATTGACAAAGCTAGTTAAAGCAATTTAATTATATTAGATACTTCAAATTTTTTTATAAACAAGAGTTAAATATGTCAGATAATAAAATATGTAATGATTGTAATAATAAGGTTATGGGTATAAATGATTGAATTATGAAAATTAAAAAAAAAAAATTCTCTCGAAAAAGAGAGCCGGAAACCCACCCGGTTTGGTGATTGTAATGGTAGGCAGCGGCCTGGCTTAGCCTTGGTTATAGCAAGGGTCCATGGGCGGTATTGACACTTACCATCAGGTGTGCTGCTTGCTCGTTTGCCACCATAAGCTATAAAAAAAAACAAAACCCTATAGCAAGACGTCTAACCAGCGTGGTATCATCATCACATCATTATCATCATAGCCCATAAATGTCCCACTGTTGGGCTCGGGCCTCCTCCGTAATGGGAGGGAATTTAACCTATTATACCGCGCTGGTCAGACGTGTTGGTATAGGGTTTTTTTTTCGAGTTTTCCTTCTCTCGCATTGATGTTATATGCGTTATATATCCCTTAGTCGTCCCTTACGATCACCCACGGGTAAGATATGGGGTGGTGAAAAGTATTCTTACTCCGTCACCACACGAAATAATAGATATAGTAGTGGTGTAGTAGATTAAAATCACTCTCGTTTGGAGGAGGCTCGAGCCCAATAGTGGGACGTGTATGAGCTGAGGATGAGATGAAATACAAACATACATATATACATACCATCACGCCATGTCCCTTGCAGGGTAGGCAGAGAGAACATAGTGCCAGAGAACTCTATCTCTGCATACTTCACTCGCTTCCTCAACATTCATAATTTTCATCATACACGCTCGCCGGTTTCGGAGACTCTTGACTCCACCTTCCTTCAGTACATGACCGATCTGGTCTAGGTAGGTTAGTCTCGGTCTCCCCCGGTACTTACATCCTTCCACTTTCGCATTGTATATCTCCTTAACCAGACGTTCGTTCGGCATTATTTCCACATGTCCGAACCATCGGAGCATTCTCTTTCGCATCTTTACACCAAATACTCTCTTTACAACCTACTCGCGCTCTTACGTCGTCGTTACGAATGCGATCCATCAGCCTAACTCCACAGATTTTCCGTAGAGATCGCATTAATTTTACTTTCATACTCTTTTCTGCATACCCAACTCTCGCTTGAGATGAAATAAATATACGTATATTAAAAACATTAGTAAGTTTTAGTTTATTTTTAAACTATTATAAATTAATATTTGTATAAAATTATACGTATTTGTATATAATATATGTAGATAAGCTTTAAAATAATGAAAATATGTAAACATACATACATATCATCACGCCATATCCCTTGCAGGGTAGGCAGAGAGAACGGAGTGTTTGTATATGTAAACAGATTTGAATAAATTTACGTTGCCGTTGAAGAATATATTTTCATTATTAGATCATTAGCATATTGAAAAGTATTTGCATTTAAATTATTTTAAACAGATTTTACTGTATAATTCCAGTGTATATCGTTGAATTTTTAATAGTTTCAATTATACAATGGTTTTAAAACAGCATTTAAAGTTCGAATATATAAGTAGTATCTTTTTTTATTTTATTTTTGCGATGGACTATGGACGTGGTCACGCCCCGCCAAATCAGTCCGAGGTGACGGGAGAGGCGGCGCGCGACCCCATAGACCCACCCTGCAAAGCGCCACTCTTCGCCGTGCGAGCGGGCCACCGGTACCCCATCTTTGTCTTCGGTGGTCCATATATAAGTAGTACCTCATCATTTAAGCTCATATATGTCCCACTGTTGGGCTCGAGCCTCCTCCCCAATGGGAGAGTAAATTACCTACTATACCACGCTGGTCAGACATGTTGGTATAGGGTTTTGTTTCGAGTTTTCCTCCTCTTGCATAGATGTTATATGATTTATATCCCTTAATCGTCTCTTACGCTCACTCACGGGTAAGATAGGGGCTGGTTAATTATATTCTTACTCCGTCACCACATGGATATATTTTTGAATTTAAATTGATTTTGGCAGACAAAAATTATTTGGTGGTTTTTATTTTAATTATATTTCAATAGTGTCTAGTAAAATAAGTACAAAAGATACGAAACTAGACTGTCTTTCAATAGAAAAACTTAAAACACTTAAAACATAAAACAAAGCAACGTGTAAAGACACTGGTGCATTAATAGTTGATTATAAAATATAAAAAAAAAAAAAAGTTTGAGTGTTGAAAGCTATTTAATCTTATTAATCAATAATATAAATTAATATATTTATATATATCGGTGTAAATATATGAAGATTGAGTTAATTTGCTATAAGTAATTTATTTGTCCCAAATAAATGATTGTATCATCTCATATTGTCTACGTTAGGGGAATATAATAATTATTGTACTGTATTTTTATTTGTTTTATCTAGCTGGTTGCATCTAATATATTGGCTTTTATGAAGTTAATCTAACATTTCATTATATCCATTACTACTTACTAATATAACATTTTCTTTTAGCGTGTAAAATTAATCTTTAACTTATTTCTTTAATCGCCGAGATTTCTCTGTACAGGCATCTATATAAAAAAAAACAAAACATTTAGGGCAGGCTCTTACTATTCAGCATTCAATCCTTATTACTTCTAAATGTATCTTTGATTAATTGATTTTAGACTGGACTTTTAAAATAATGACTGTTACGTCGCTACCTAAAACGAGGATCTGAAACTGGACAGATGAATATTTGACTTGTTCACATCCATATTTATCGTTTAAGACTTTTGGGGATTTAGTAAATTTAACATCATCATTCATCATTCTCCTACTCTTATCTCAATTACCTGGGGTTGATACAACATGTAATCTTCTTTCATAGTATCTACATATTGTAAAAGTTATTGAAAAACTAACTTATTAAAAAAAAGTTATTGTCAAGCTTTCCTTGGGAATGTAATTGTTGACCAAACGGCATCAGATGAAGTTGGCCCAGGTTGTTATAAGGCTCTTAATCGTCTTTTACCACATCCACGAGCAAAGTAAAAGTATTCGTAGCCTCTACCACACAGCGATTTAGTAAGTTTATCATTAAGATATTAAATAGTATTGTATCATAATAATTATTTAAAACTTATCTGTATAGACAAAAAGCACCACGAAATTACGTTTGTGGCGATGGGCCAACCACTAAACTGTCATAAAGATACAACAATAGCAACTTTATCTCGTCACTACTATTCCCTACTGTAATATTTATTTATTTTTATCGGTACAACATACTTTTGCCTATAACAATGAGTACAGAATTTTTTGGCTTTTTCTAGCTATTTGAGATATGAAGTAAAATTACTTCGAAATAAATCTTATTTAAATAAATATAAATATGAAATTCAACTTTAATTTCTGTTTTAATTAAAATATCGTACTTCGTATCGTTGTGGTACGGTTTATAATATGAATTCCGTATGGTGACGAAGTAAGAATACAATTCAACACCCCTTATCTTACCCAGAGGTGATCGTAAGAGTCGACTAAGGGATATAAAACGCATATAACATCTATGCAAGAAAAGGAAAACTCGAAACTAAACCCAATACCAACACATCTGATTAGCGTGGTATAGTAGGTCAATTTCCCTCCCATTACAGAGGAGGCTCGAGCCCAACAGCGGGACATATATGAGCCGAGATGATGATGATAACATGAATTGAAAATATTTATTGGAAAAAAACATAAAAAATTCAAAATAGGCATCCTTTATTTTTAAAGTGAAACTTTTATTACTCGCCTCAAACTTTTCGTCCATCTATTGCATGTCGCGTGACGGTCGGCTGTGGAGTAAGGGTAAAGTGAAAGGCACTCGACAGAGCAGCCGAGGCCAATATGGCGGCGCCTATGGTTCGCATCAGCTGACCGTGTAGTGTATAGACTATTACTCATTTGTGCCAGTGTTTCACGCTATTTGTTTGTTTTTAATATATGTATATCATCTAAATAATTGTATATATTATGTATGCCGTACTCTAAAATACAGAGTTAAATTAAAATATTAGTTAGGGACCTAGTTATCATTTCCCATAATCATTCCCATTTTCAAAGTATAAAATTAAGATTGATGATGCGATTTCAATACTCTAAATCGAATATTTTTCCATAAATTTTTAATTAAATGTCTACAATGCGGGAAAAAGTTTCACTTTTACCGTGGTTTCATAAAACCACAATTTTAATATTTTTTAATTATTTTATAAAACTTATCTAACAATAGGTTTGGCTGACTGATCGCATTCGTAACGACGACGTAAGAGAGCGAGTAGGTATGTAAGAGAGTATAGGTGTAAAGATGCGAAAGGGAATGCTCCAATGGTTCGGACATGTGGAAAGAATGCCGAACGAACGTCTGGTTAAGAAGATATACAATGCGAAAGTGGAAGGATGTAGGTACCGGGGGAGACCGAGACTAACCTACCTACACCAGATTGGTCACGTAATGAAGGAAGGTCGAGTCAAGAGTCTCCGAAACCGGCGAGCGTGTATGAAGAGAATTATGAATATTGAGGAAGCCAGTGAAGTATGCAAGGATAGAGTTCTCTGGCACTCTGTTGTCTCTGCCTATCCTGCAAGGGATATGGCGTGATGATATGTTTGTATGTATGTATGTATCTAACGATAAGGTTGAAGTTTATGAAGTTATCATCGTCATCTGGTATACTGATTGAGTAATAATTCAATTTATCAACTATTGCACGCCTCATAAGCGAAGCGTTGAGGTCTTGCTCTACTCTCGACTTATGAAAATCAAGCACTTTTCAAACCTAAAAATGATTGTATTTTTCTCACATTGCACTTATAGGATAATATTATTATACACATGTCAAGAAAAAACATTCGTCTAAACGTATTTCATATTTTTAAAAAGCAATTATTTTGTTTAAGGTAAGAAAAAAGTTGATTAATAAAAATATTCGAGGCCGTCCGGATGTTACCGTAAAGTATCTGGCATTCTGTCGACCGTAAAAATGAATGTATCGAAGTTTTTCTTTTATTAAAAGCTTCATAATCGCAACGCGCTGTTTCCTTTCGAAAATGGCTTGGTAATTCTTTGTCGTTTAATTGCAATTAATAAAAAACTAAACTGCTTAGTCATTAGCGTATGTATACTTTATGAAAATTGGGTTCGTTATATTTTTTGTTCGTCCATTCGGACAAGCAAAGGAAATAAATCCCATTCAGCCTATACAGCTATGTTTAGGTCTACGTCGAGAATGGCACAAGATATCTAAAGTATTTTTTTTTCTTTCATTACGAGTATGTACAAGCTTTTATTTAGTTTCACCTGTCCCGTTGTCTGTAATCAAATCTTGCAAGTTAAATTTGATCCCTTTTCCGGTTTCCGATTGAGCTGAAATTTTGCATGCATGTATAAATTAGATGACAATGCAATATTATTGTGACATAGAGCTGACCTGATGATGGACCTGGAAGCTGGCCATAGGAACTCCGTAATTAAACGACGCAACCCGATCGAAATTGGGCTTATTTGATTCGTCTTGACGAGTACTTTGTTACTATATGGAAACCAGTGTCTGATCATGGACCTGGAAACTGTCCATAGGAACTCCGTAATTAAGTGACGCAACCTCATCGAGTTTGGGCTCGTTTGATTCGTCTTGACAAGTATTTTGATACTATATAAAAACCAGAGTCTGATCATGGACCTGGAAGCTGTCCATAGGAACTCCATAATTAAGCGACGCAACTCCATCGAGTTTGGGCTCGTTTGATTCGTCTTGACGAGTACTTTGAGACTATATGGTAACCAGGGTCTGATGATGGACCTGGAACCTGGCCATAAGAACTCCGTAATTATATATCCATATCGCTAACGTTGCGCCTCAGAGTACCAGGGCGAACCCTGTTATACTGAAGCCCTTATCCCTCCACAATGGACCTCTGGGGTGATGAACCTTTCTTGTCCTATATTTGTGGAAACAACACGAATAATAAAAATACTAAAAAGTTAAAAATAAAATTAAAGAAAAATATTTTTTTAAAAACAAGCTTTTATTATTTGCTAATATAATAAACTAAAAAGTTAAAAATAGGTTAACTCTAATCAGACATATAACACTTTATAAGTTCATTGTAACCTTTAACGATATTTTTATTAATCTTCAACAACAAAATAATTCCATATCGTACATAATTATATATTTTTAACACTAAAACTTTACACCATAATTATTAAATCTGCCCGTTTTTATCACAGTCCCAATTTTATAAATAAAAGTGTGTTGCATTTTGTAGCAAATAATAAACAGCATGCTTTTAAAAAGGACTTTTTCTTTAATTTTATTTTCATTTCTGGCCTTGACTAATAGTAAATGATAAATAATATAAAAATTATGAGGCGTGCACTTTTGGATTTTCCAAATTATATTCTTTTCTTGTGGACATCACAAAATACTGCTGAGGAATTTAATTAGATAACATTGCCATAATAGAAAGTCACAAAAGAAAAATCTCAATATAAAACTGTGTACCAAATCGTCTGACTAGCGTGGTATAGAAGGCTAATAAATCTCTTTTATTGTGAAGAAAGCTCGTACTAATTAATGAGATGTATAAAAGATGCATTTATTTAAATATATGACCTCGTAAATAAGTGATAAAATGGATTGAAAATCTATTGATTCAATAGAATATTGGCTGTATATTAGGTGCAATAATAAAATTACGCTTGCAAGGTAAAGCGTTAACTTGGAAACAGTATGTTTCTAATAATCTTCTTAAAATAATATTTTTATCAGAGTATAAAATTACTCGCTGATATTACACAATTTTTTAAGAAATAATTTTATTTAATTTTTGCTTTTACTAGGAAAATAATCTTCAAAATGATATTAAATATGAATTTTGATATAATATTATAGCGATAAAAACAAATTTCAAAAATAATCTAAAAGAAGTTTTAATATGGTTCAGCTTTAAAGCTGGTTTAATTAAAAACGTAATCAAATCGAAGGTATCTTAATATTAATATAAGTATATTAATCTTTTTAAAATCAACTTTTTTTGCCGTGATATGATCTGATTATTTATCACTGAGCCAGAGTTACAATAGGACGACAAGAGATCTCATAATCTGTCGGCGATCAGTCTTTGACTTTTGGGCGAAGGTGGACTTTTGGCAGCATGGTTTTACGACTTTAGTCTACAGCCTACTTGGCACAGACTAAGTAGTGATACTGGTTGGCATATTATACATTATCTCATTAGTCATCCTCTAGCTTTCTGGTTTAATTTGAAATCTTTACAGTTTTTTTAATATTTATGATCATTGCTTTGTTCTAGAAGGCCAGTAATTTTTAACAATACATCATCATCATCATCATCTTGCTCTTATCCCAATTACTTGGGGTCGACGCAATATGTCATCCTCCTCCATACAGTCCTATCAGACGTCATCTCTGCAGTCACTCCCAGTCTATCCATGTCATACCTCACGCAGTCCATCCATCTTTTCTTTGGTCTTCCTTTACCCCTAAAGCCTTCAACATTCATATTTAAAACTTTCCTCACAACATTTCTTTCATCCCGTCTCATCACATGTCCATACCATGTTAACCTTTCACTCCTTAACTTTTCCGTCACTGGCGCAACTTTCAAACTTCCTCTTATATGCTCATTTCTTATTTTATCTAATCTCGTCACACCACACATCCATCTCAACATTCGCATCTCCGCTACATGCAGTCGTCTCTCATCCGTCGCTTTTGTCGCCCAACATGCTGATCCATACAGTACAGCAGGTCTTATTAGGGTTTTATATATTTTACCCTTTAATTTAGGGGGTACTTTGGGGTCGCATGTTGTACCCGTGACCTGCCGCCATTTCATCCATCCCGCATCCATTCTGTGTTTCACCGCACGATCCAGGTCGCCATCGCTTTGGATAAGAGAACCGAGGTATCGAAAATCCGAGCATACTGGTATAGGTACTCCATCTAGAGATATGGGTGTAAAATTGGAGAGACCGCCGAAATCGCAGAACATGTACTCTGTTTTAGGTCTGCTGATTTTCAAGCCAACATTCTCCAATTTACAGCGCCACTTCTCCAGGATGCTCTGTACCTCAAGTCCTTCTTCTCCGACGAGAACAATGTCATCAGCGAATAACATGCACCAGGGTGCCTCTTCCTGTATCTCCGATGTTAACGCATCCATTATCAACAGGAAGAGGTAAGGACTTAACGCCGACCCTTGGTGTAAACCTACCTGCACACTGAACTCGTCGGAGTCTCCAGCCGCTGATTTTACGTACGACCTAGATCGTTGGTACATAGCACAGATTAACCTAGTATACTTCACAGGCACACTTTTCTCTTTCAGTGTCCACCACAAAACTGTTCTCGGTATTCTGTCGTAGGCCTTCTCGAGATCAACGTATACCATATGCAAGTTTTTATGTGCACCACGATATTGTTCGCACAGTTGGCGCAGTGCAAATATGGCATCCGTTGTCCCGCGGCCCGGCATAAAACCGAACTGGTTTTGGGTGATCTTGCTTTCTTCTCGCAATCGCTTCTCACCCACTTTTTCCCACACTTTCATACTATGTGACATGAGCTTTATTCCCCGATAACTGCCGCAGTCCTGAACATCACCCTTGTTTTTAAAAATGGGCACTAGCGCACTACTGCACCATTCATTGGGAATTACTTCATCCTGCAGCAACTTATTGAGGAACAAAGTCAGCCACATATATCCATCCTCACCCAAAACTTTCCATAATTCCACTGGTATACCGTATATATATATATATATATATATATATATATATATATATATATATATATATATATATATATATATATATATATATATATATATATATATATATATATATATATATAGAGTATATATATATATATATATATATATATATATATATATAATTTTTAACAATACATAGACTATTTAACTATTAGTACTTTTTAAATAAAACAACAAGTGTAACGAGGCGAATTTAGAGGTAACTGTGGAGACAGGATACCCTACCACTCACCATATACCCAACACATGAATCAAATAATGAGTGACTGTACAGATGATGGAGTGACCTCTTGTGCCAAGAATCGTGGAGTTGTTTTTCACGTAGGAAAATCTTTGTGCGACCCAAAAATGATTGTTCTATAACTTGTGTTCTTTAGTTACATGTTTGTAAAGTTTTTGCACTATAAAGTTTTATTGTTTAATGTTGGTCCTTATATATATACATATATAAAAGATATGTGTTTCAATTCACAAGTTTTGAATGAATTTCAATTAAATTGCTCGTTTATAATTGTCTGAAGAAAGTTAATGCCTAGCTTGTTAAAGTTCACACTAACAACTTTCACAAAGACATGTTGGTCGCTGATTCGAATAACAATTACAATTTATATTAATGAACATATGATTTTGCTGTTTGGTAGCGGCTACAAATACTACCAACCCTTACTTTGCTGTTGGAAAAGACCACTGAGAGTTTTATGTTGACCTTGGCCAGCTTCATCTAATACTATTTGGTCAACAATTATATACCCAAGGAGGGTTAACGTCAGCCAGGCAGCCGGTCTTAAAGCTATTGCCAAAAAGAGGAGTACATATTGCGTTGACCCCAAGAAATTGGAATAAGAGTAAGAGAATAATGACTATTTAATGTTATGATTTTACGTCCTTATATATAAGTATATACTTAGCGTCATTTATATTTGAATATATATGTTATGTGGTGGCGGTTATTGACTACCAATCCTTTACTCGTGGGTAATGTAAAAGACCACCAAGTGCCGTCGTAATCCATCTGATGCCATCTGGTCAACATTTGTCATCTAAGGACGGGTGTCATCAGGGTTGAAAAACTAATGCCAAAACTTTTGCAATAGGGAAGAAGAGCACATATTGCGTGAAAACTTTGATGATGAGATAATATAATTTATCTACGGCAAGTTTTATCTGTATTCAAGCAACCTAAATCTTAAAACATCATAAGTTTTTTTTTACCATTTCTGATTAAGTTGAGAAGGAAAGCTGTATTTAAAGTAAAAAAATCATTTCAATTGAAGTGCCAGTATAAATAATTTACCCACTTGGGGTTTTAATCGAATTTATTTTGTATCGAATGGAGCACAACGTGATGTTAAATCGATTTAATTAACGGCAAGGTTATTTCACAATTTGTCCACGCCTATAAGAAGTTTAATTTGAATAAACATGTTTAGGTTTAAACGTTTGTCCATACCACAAGAGATTCAACGTGGTTTTTTTTTAACAAGCTATGGACTGGACATACGCCGTCCATTCTGTCCAGGGGCGATGGAAAGGCGGCGCGTGGCTTCATAACCCACCGTATTCCCTCCCCATCGCCATTGGGGCGGCCCCTGGTACCGCTTCCTTCACATCCGTGGCCAAGATTCAACATGGCTAAACGTTTTTATAACGTAGTAAGGATAGGACCAAACTATTGAAAGTTTTCTGTATACAGCCGCAGATCGATTCGTCCGAGGTAGTATTACACTCTCGCAGAAAATCGACGTCTGAGTAGCTGTTGCTCTTCGTTCGGTGAATGAGATAGTCGCAAGTTTGTCTTTCTGGATGAATTTTGGTTGATAGAGCTAGCTGCAACTCTGGTATAGCAAATGAGCGCCAGTAACACTTATCGTCAAGTATACTGCTTGCTCGTTTGCCACCATGAGCAATAAATATATATATATATATATATATAACGAGTTTACAGTAATAAAGTTGAAAAAAAAATGGTACTTAAGGAAAATATGGTATCTTATGAACTTGAGATTTTATTTTACCATAAACGTAATTGTACCTATATAAAAACAAACATTCTTTCTTCTTAGCAGCCCCCATATACGTTTTAATGTTGAGCCCAAATGTTGATGTGGAGTTGTATTTAAAGTTTCTGCTTCTCTTAAAATTTTGCTTACGTTTAAAAGGAAATATTGGTGAAATTATTGGAACCGTTGTTAAATTATCTGTTTGTTATACAAACGGATAATTTAACAACGGTTCCAAATTAGTATTCTAAGACAAAAATCTGTATAATTATTTTAATTTATTAGTCTATTAATGCCCGTTTTGGCCATACATCTCTCTGCGAGGTGGTTTAATGCCATAACCGCTACGCTTGACATGCGAGTTGGCAATAGAAAATAGCTTAATAAAAGATATTTATAATTAAAATTAGTTAGAATAACTGGCTACATTTTGAAACATGATATAAGGTTTTGTTGCTGTTGGAATAAAAGGATAAACTTTATAAAATATAAAAGGCAAAAATATTGACATTTAACTTCTGCCCGCAGCTGCGCCTACGTAAAGAGTAACTTTTTCAAAGTTGAACTTTTATCCCAAGGGAACATATTCCTAGGACAAAAAATATCCTATGCATCTATAAAGGAATTGTAAATATCTATCCAGTTGTATCTATGTGCCAATTTTCATCAAAATCTGTTCAACCGTTTACGTGTGATCGAATAACAAACGTCCAAACATGTTCACAAACTTTCACATTTATAATATTAAGTAAGATATATTTCAACTATTATATTTATTACAATATTAAACTATAAATAACATTTCCCTTGTAAAAATTTGCTGAATGTGCCATTTAAGTAAGAACAAAAATAATCTTGATCTAGAGGGGATAAAGGGCTATCACCTCAAGTAAGTCCCTTGATCGTACCTTAGCTTTTTTTACTTTTTGCGGCATGCACGTACTGCTTGTTTACTGTGCTTACATACTTATATTTATTGGTGATGTACATGGATTTGTGTTAGTATTACACATGTAAATCAAAACTATTTTTAACCGACTTCAAAAGGAGGGGGTTCTATGTTTCATTGTATGTATTTTTTTTATGTATGTTTTTTTATATATGATTAAATATCTTTTAATTCTTATTTCCTTTAATAATTTGATTTTATTAATTTTTCACCCTGTGTGTATATCATTAAGCTTATTTTTTTTTGTTAATTTAAGCTTGGCACCGACTTCAAGTCGTGTTAGTGGATTTCTAGCATACATTGTAATTATATTTCATAAAAATTAATACATAATTAGAATTAGACAAGAATTAAATAGTTCATCTTATTTTTCGGTTTTTAGTGTTTTAAATAAGTATGGTTTTTGAGTGATCTTATTTTGAAGTCGGTTTAAATTTTTTTTAAGTTTAATTATTACGGATTTTATCGAGTTTGTATTTATTTTTAAAAAACCACCCTGCACTAAGGAAATAATCCTTGTATTGCGGGGGACTATACAAATATATAATTAACGCACACAAATTACACCCAGACTCTGAACAACACTTTGTATATCGCACAAAAAAGTATTGTCTTGCGTAGGAATCGAACCCACGGATCTAGCACGGAAGGTTAACCACTATGCCATCTGTGCAATCAAAAAGTCTTTGATTTTTATTTTCTGAAATTTTGAACACTTTTCGTAAAAATAGCTGTATTTTTTTTTTAATTTGTTATTTATATTAGTCAAATTAGTTCAGAAATATTCAATCACATACATATATCGCCAGTTTGCGTTTCATTTACCCTCTATTCAGAACTCCCATTTCTAGTTAACAAATAATAAAAGTTATTAAAATCACCAGAACAAGCGTATTTTAATGAATATTTGACGAGTTGAAGCAAAGCGAAGGGAAACTTAAAAATTAAATATCTACCCTTTTTTATTTTGAAACAAAAGACGAAATTAGATTCAAGATGGAGGCGCAAAGAATGAACACAAATGAGATATTTGGAGAAATATTTATCAACAGTTCGTCGAATTTTTAAACACCTTAAAAATTTATAAGAATGAAATAGTTTAAACTATAAGTAGATAAATTTTATGAGTAAACTTTTGAATAAAAAGTGGTTTTAACATCCACTGATCTGCTATGAGATTAATAATAATAATAATTTCTTTAATTTCTCACCACAACTTAATTTAAAACAATATATAGGTTTAATAACATAAAACAAGAAGTAAATAAGCTAAGTTGTGGATCGCTGGTGCCTGTGGTGGGCATTAAAAATGCCTGTGTTACAGGTCACCAGGTCTCCACTCAGACAATTCGGATACAGTTACAAACATTAAGAGTGAGAGTTATATGCACGCGTGCGCGCTTATGTGTGTGTGTATGTGTGTGTGTGTGTTTATGTGTGTGTGTGTGTGTATGTGTGAGCGCGTGTGTGCATGTGTGTGTGCATTCCGTACGTACGTGCAGTGTGTATGTGTGTATGCGCGTTTATATGTGGATGTATGTAGGTATATATATATAAGTCTAACGTATGTCTTATATGCAACTAGTATCAAGTTAAAACATTAATTAAACCCTCCGTGCTCTCGTAAGACTGCTTAAGCAGCCATTCTTGCAGAGTGTATCTACATGTGTGTTTGTTTAGAGGGTACAGTGATAAAATTTTGTGTAATTCGTTATATAAATACGGCCCTAGAAAAAAGAAAAATTTGCGACTGAAGGAGGTTTTTATAGTAGCTGAAGGAGCGACAAGATGGTTGCGACGACAAAGTTCTCGATCAAACCTGGTAAGAGAATGTTGCTTTAAAGTAGCGGCCAAGATGAAAAGTTGTCTTACTGTGAGCACTTGAGAGTATTCATAAAGTTTCATTGTAGGATACAGTCGAGGCTTAGAACAGCATACTTTAAGCACAGCTCTTTGAGCTCGTTCAATATGTATAAATTGTGCCTTCGCACTACCTCCCCAAGTGGTTATACAGTACGACAAAATTGATTGGCACAACGCTTTATAAACCATTTTCATAGTCCATCCATCGGCAACTTGTCGTAATCGGTTAAATATATAAATAAGTTTACGCACCCTACTAGACAAACTGTCAATGTGGTCTTTAAATGATAGGTTACGGTCAATCACTACACCAAGATAACTAACTGAATTTACTTTTTCTATGTGGACACAAGTTTCGTTATCAGAGACATCATCAACTGATTTAGCAGTAATATAATGATCATTTGACTTTAAAGAAGCCTTAGGATTGCGTATGGTAAATTCGACTAGTTTAGTTTTAGAATAATTTAAGGTAAGTGAATTATCTTTGAGCCATTTGTTAATTGTATTAAATCCTTTTTGCGCATAACGATAGGTGTCGGCCCAAGTTGCAGATGTAAAAATTAATACTGTATCGTCCGCGTATGAAATCGTCACTCCATGATCAAGACAGAGATTACATAGGCCATTTACATACACTAAAAACAAACTAGGACCCAAAATACTGCCCTGGGGGACACCGTGAACTAAAGGCAACGCAGAACTTAAGTACGATCCAATTTTGAGTTTTTGTGACCGACCTGTTAAATAACGATGGAATAGTGAAAGTTGAATGCCCCTTATCCCTAAAGATTCAAGCTTAGATAATAGGATACTGGTAGAAATAGTATTAAACGCTTTTGCGAGGTCAAGAAAAAGTGCGACACATTTATGACGTTTGTCAAGTTTTTTGCTACATGATCAACTAAGTTGTGGACAGCATCAGCAGTAGATAAGGTTTTTCTAAAACCAAACTGGTTTGCAGACAATAGGTTGTATGTTTCCAAGTATGCAATGAGCCTAGAATTTAGAATTTTTCAAGTATTTTAGACAAAGCCGGAAGAATAGATATGGGCCTATAATTTTCAACATTGGTTTGATCTCCTGACTTAAAAATAGGGTGAACGATAGCTCTTTTGAAAACGTCAGGAAATATGCCAGTTTTTATACTTACGTTACATATGTAAGTAAGTGGTGGGATAATAACTTTTCTATGTGTTTCTAGAAAAGTAGATGAAATACCATCCCATCCCGGAGTACAGTTAGTTTTTAAGGACATTATAAGACTGTCCACCTCAGATTCATCAGTATCTAGTAAAACGAAAGAAGACGAATGAAAGAATAGAAAATAGTTTGATGTTTTTTCTCTTTTATAAAAACTTGTTTATGAGCGAAAAATGAATGTCAAAAGTAGGATTTGAACCCCTATTGGAAATGCGTTCCAATCGTCGTACCACCTAGACAAGTGTGAGCTGTCTTATGACATTAAATTTGCGGTTCGTATTATTTTATTGTCTTTACGGCAGACGTATGCCATCTACCCGACAAGGTTTACCCATTACACATTTAATACTCTTATACTTTACAGTTAGATTTGTATTAAACAATGACAGGACCCGGTTCAAGTCCCACGTGCGACATTAATTTTTCGCTCGTAAACAAGTTTTTATACATAACTTAGCATGTTAAATGCTAAATTTCAGTAATTTATTCTTTTATTGAAAATCGAACTTGTAAAATCGAACATATAAATTTGTTACGTAATAGTGTAATACGTGTAATTTGTTTACGCTAGTGCTCATTTTTTAAAATAAGGATGATGTTCGGGACTGCGGCAGTTGAGAGTATGAAAGTGTGGCCAAAAGTGATTAAGAAGCGATTGCGAGAAGAAAGTGAGATCACCCGAAACCAGTTCAGTTTTATGTCGAGCCGCAGGGGTAACAGATGCCATATTTACACTGCACTAACTGTGCAAAAAATATAGTGATGCACATAGAAACTTGCACATGTTATTCGTTGACCTCGAGAAGGCTTATGACAGAATTCCAAGAGCAGTTTTTTGGTGGGCTTTGAAAGAGAAAAGTGTGTATGTGAAGTAAGGTTAATGTGAGCTATGTACCGGCAATCTAGGTCGTATGTAAGATCAGCTGCTGGAGACTCCGACAGGTTCAGTGTAGAAATGGATCTGCACCAAGGGTCGGCGTTAAGTCCCTACCTCTTTCTGTACATAATGGATGCTTTAACGTCGGAGATACAGGAAGAGCTACCATGGTGCATGCTATTCGCTGATGACATTGTTCTCGTCGCAGGAAAAGCCTATCGGCTTTAGGTTCAGAGCATGATGAAAAATTGGCGTTGTAAGTTGGAGAATGTATAAATGGAGTAATGTTTAAATGGAGAATTCGCTGATGACATTGTTCTCGTCGCAGAGGATGGGTTTTAGGTTCAGAGAATGATGAAAAATTGGCGCTGTAAGTTGGAGAATGTAGGCTTGAAAATCAGCAGACCTAAAATAGAATAGAAGAGAAAAGAAGTAGAAGTTCTGCGATTTCGGCGGTCTCACCAATTTTACACTCATATCTCTAGATGGAGTACCTCTAACAGTATGCTTGAATTTTTGATACCTCGGTTTTCTTACACAAAGCAATGGCGACCTGGATCGTGCGGTGAAGTATAGAATTGATGTGGGATGTATGAAATGGCGGCATATCACGGGCACAACATGTGATTCCCGAGTATCCTTTAAATTAAAGGGGAAAATTTACAAAACACTAAAAAGACCTATTGTATTGTATGGATCAGCATATTGGGTTCAGCGACGGATGAGACACAATTGCATGTAGCGGAGATGCGAATGTTGAGATTGATGTACGGCGTGACGAAAATGGATAAGATAAGGAATGAGCGTATAAGAGAAAGCTTGAAAGTGGCGCCAGTGTCGTATAAGTTAAGGAGTGAACGCTTGACCTGGTATGGACATGAGATGAGACAGGATGAAATTAATGTTGCGAGGAAGGTTTTAAGTATGAATGTTGAACGCTTTAGGGGAAAGGAATGTATGCATGACATGGATAGACAGAGAGTGACTATAGAGATGACGTCTGATAGGGTTGTATGGAAAAAGAGAACAACACACAGAAACATATTGCGTTAACCCCAAGTAGTTGGGATAAGAGCAAGATAATGATGAAGTCATTATTTTCTATTTATTAGTTTAGTCTTCGTTTGATTTTAATGTGCAGCAATATTAAAACCAAATACAAAATCAAAGGGTTTCAAAGAGCCCATTGCTGTATCAAAACACGGCATAATAAAAATGTTAATTTTTAGAACAAACTCGCGATAACAAAATTAAACACGGTCCGTGTTTCTCTCGAGACAAAGATATTTTTCCTCGCGGAAAATATGCAGCCTTCTGTGTAAAATTTCTTAATTACAACGCCATCATTATTTGGATGACTGCACAGATGTTGTTGTGATTAAGACTTCGACCTATCATGCCAACTGTTACGCTATCGATTTTCACGTGGAATAATACTTTATACGATTCACAGAGTGTTGTTTTGATTCTTTGTTTGATTTGTGTCAGTTAATTATATAATTGTTTGAGGAAAACCGGGCTTAATTCAAATGTTGTAGAATGTTGTATATTTGTTTTTGTACAGAACCACGTCTGTTGGACCAATTAGTTTTTATATAATTATCCTAGCTCATATACGTTCATCTGCTGTGCTCAAGCCTCCTCCGCACCGGTCCGTCTGGCAACAGATGACGCGAAACCCCATAGACCTACCCCGCTATATACCTCTCGACGCCGTGCTATTGAGCCACCGGAACCCAGTTCTTGTTTTCAGTGGCCCAATCAATGGTCTGCGTGGATAGCTCGACAAAAGTCTGGCCATCAAGGCGTCGTTCTTATGCGTTGGCCTCATTCCGGGCGACCGGACTAATCCCTGGCCCGGTTACCTGATGCCTCGGCTAGGACAACATGAGGCGCAGACAATCGCGTATTTTTGATGATGATATTACACCCTATCGCATTACTATGACTAAATTAGCAGTAATAAAAACTATGAACGCAAAACCAACAATTTGTAGTATTCATATATGTGACAGTACAACTAGCTTTTAATCCATTAAGGGAAGAGTTTGATGGTTCAGTATAATCCCATCTCTTAACTAGTTACAGTATTGGGAGCTCGGCCTTGTACATGTCAAATAAGCTTTACCGCGGTTAGATTAGTTGGGCGCTCGGGCCAACGGGTCAGTGTAATAAAGCCCCTATTGAGCTAGCTTTAACTATGTCTGTAGAATTAATGCAACTTAGATTAAAAGCACATGAACTATATGTCAGTGGCCATAATTTTATTTATATGCAATGGGTAATATGAAAATTTTCCATGAGGTGGAGTAGTGTAGTAAGAATACAATTCACCACCCCCTATCTTACCCGTGGGTGATCGTACGGGACGACTAAGGGATATAAAACGCGTATAACATCTAAGAGAAGGAAAACTTGAAATAAAACCCTATACCAACACGTCTGAACAGCGTGTTATAATAGGTCAATTTCCCTCCCGTTATGGAGGAGGCTCGTGCTCAACAGTGGGACATATATGAGCTGAGATGATGAATATGAAAATTTAATATGTAATTTAATGATTTATTCCCAAAAAGTTATGTCCCGAAATTACATTGACGTCAAACAAGCATGCAATATTTATGATGAAGGAACATATTGTTTCGACCTCAAGTAATTGAGATAAGAACAGGACGATAATGAATTCCGAAGAGTTACATAATCGTATAATAATATATCCACTTCTGAAACTACAATAATCAGGATGTAAAAAGGTTGTGGCGTGCATTAAAAAAAAGCGAAACAAAGTTCTATCTACGAAATATCGGTATGTAAACGATATCAATAACTGTTTGTCGATATTTAAACGGAATATCGGTATATAAGCGATATCAATAACTGTTTGTCGATATTTAAACGGAATATCGGTATAAAAACGATATCAATAACTGTTTATTGGTATCTAAATAGAATATCGGTATGTAAACGATATCAATAACTGTTTGTCGTTATTTAAACGGAATATCGGTATATAAACGATATCAATAACTGTTTGTTGGTATCTAAATAGAATATCGTTATGTAAACGACATTAATATCTGTTTGTCGATATTTAAACGGAATATCGGTATGTAAACGATATCAATAACTGTTTGTCGGTATCTAAATAGAATATCGGTATGTAAACGATATCAATATCTGTTTGTCGATATTTAAACGGAACATAGGTATATAAACGATATCAATAACTGTTTGTTGATATCTAAATGGAATATTGGTATGTAAACGATATCAATAACTGTTTGTCGGTATCTAAATAGAATATCGGTATGTAAACGATATCAATATCTGTTTGTCGATATTTAAACGGAATATCGGTATGCAAACGATATCAATAACTGTTTGTCGGATTCTAAATGGAATATCGGTATGTAAACGATATCAATAACTGTTTGTCGATATTTAAACGGAATATCAATATGTAAACGATACCAATAACTGTTTATCGGTAGGCATCTTAACGCTGTTAATAATTTTTTGTCAGTATCTAAATAATATTAATCAACATTTTTGGTACCTAAATGGAATATCGTTATATTTAGCGAAGCGCATTTAGCGAAAGAAAATGAAGCAGCAAGAGACCTAGTAATATATAGAAGTTCAAAATGTACTAATCCATCTCAGTTCATATAAGTCCCACTGTTGGGCTCGAGACTCCTCCATAATGGGAAGGAAATTGACCTACTACACCACGCTGGTCAGACGTTTTGGTATAGGGTTTTATTTCGAGTTTTCCATCTCTGGCATTGATGTAATATGCGTGTTATATCCCTTAGTCGTCCTTTCAATCACCTTTCGCATAGATGTTATTTGCATTTTATATCCCATAGTCGTCTCGTACGTTCACCCACGGGAAAGATAGAGGGTGGTGAATTGTATTCTTACTCCGTCACCACACGGAAAATGTATACTAATAAAGTCCTTTCATTTGACAACCCACGAGGCACTTTTTAAAAAGTTCTGCTTTTATTTAGAACTTTATATTGTTCAGGGGGCAAGATACAATTTGATGGGTGTGATGTAACATAGGCTGTAAATTAAAGGACGATCAAAATGTTTCTTACAAGACGCATTTGTCAATATATCTATATATATATCTATATATATATATATATCTATATATATATATATCTATATATATATATATATATATATATATATATATATATATATATATATATATATATATATATATAATTGGTGAATCTCTTTTTTTTTGGCATTGCTGCGGTCGAGTAAAAATTTGTATTTTACGACATGTATTTTGGCAATTCAGCATAGGTATCAAACCTGAGGTCTTTATGTTTTCTGTCCTTGAATAGTGATAGAATATCACCAACCCTCGCGTAACAGAATCTGTAAAGATTATTATTATTTCAAATGTGTAATACTCGCGTAAACAAAAGAAATCATATCACCATTAAACTTGAGACTATAAAAGTATATAAATAAAAGTCAATATATTAAATATAAAATATAAGTTTGTATTTGTACTTTGTTGTATCCGATTTCGTATAAAACTGTGTCTAGGTAATCTTTACAAAGCTCTTATTTAGAGAAGCGCCCATTAACGGAGGATTAAGGCTTGATCTGTTTGATATCCTTTTAAATTTATTTTCTTTGAGTCTTTGTTTACTTATGGGTTATGTTGTTTTACCAAAGGAAGTAAGGAGTATTTATTAAGTTCTTTTTATGCAAATTTTATTAAATTTGTATCTTCCTTCGCATGAATGTATGTATGCGTACATATATGTATTTTGTTCCTGTATGTTATAAACATCGATAGTGGAAGTAATAATAATACATAGCATTTCAAATAAAATTAGTTTTACGGATTCTATCGCATTTGTACTTGATTTTTGATTTCCTGACGTTTCGAACACTTAACAATATTAATGGTCAAAAACTAATTTAATTTCAAACGTTGTAATACTGGCGTAAACATCAGAAATCATTAATTCATAATTTTTTTTTAGTAAATTGCATCTAGCCTCTCCCGGGTTAGAAATTTGTTATGTTAACGACACCCTTCACATCCGGACTTGAACATTTGAAAGGATATTACGTTTTCGGCTATGAGAAAGAGGTTTAGCACATCTAAGACATCTGTATGACCATATCATAGCCTGTACCAAAAAAAATGGCAGATTAAATTAAATTAGATAAAACAAACCAGACGTCCTTTATTTTCACGGCAGTTGTCACGACAGTCGTTTTATTATTATTATAAGTAATACCTAGCAAGGGTTCTGAATCATATAAAACGGTCTTCTTTTTTTAAACACAACACTCGGCACTAAAGAAATAGTCCTTGTATTGCGGGGGACTTTAAAAATATATAATTAAAACTAACTAACTTACCTAAACCAGATCGGTTATGTACTGAAGGAATGTGGAGTCAAGAGTCTCCGAAACCGGCGAGCGTGTATGAAGAGAATTATGAATGTTGAGGAAGCGAGTGAAGTATTCAAATTCAAATTCAAATTTATTTATTGTGGGCATAGGTTAACATTAAGTTGTACATAATTGGTAAGGCTCTCTATGTCCTGCTACACTGAGCATACAATATTATCAATTTATTATAAACATGTCATTAATTAATTAATTTATCTGATCATTTAAAAAGTCATCAATATTATAATAAGTCTTATTAATTAAGAATGACTGTAATTTATTTTTAAAACTAAGCAAATTTGTTGTCTTCAAAATATCAGCAGGTATTTTATTAAATATTCTTGATGCCATTCCGAAAAAGCTTTTGTCTAGCATTGCTGTTCTGTGAGGTATAGCAGGGATTTTGAGTGCATTTCTCTTAGAAATAAGCTCGCCAAATAGCAGTTTGTTAGTTCTAACAAAGATTCCTACCTCATATATATAAATACATGTAAATGTCATTATGTTATAATATTTGAAATATGGTCTGCAAGAATCTGGAATATGTATATTGGCTATAGCGCGTACGCATTTCTTTTGGGCTTTGAACACCATATCAATATATTGATTTTTTGCGTTTCCCCAAAATATAATGCCGTATCTTAGTGTTGACGAGACGTAAGCATGGTACGCTGTTAGCAGAATTGATCTATCAACAACTTTTGCTAGATTATACAACGCGTATGAGTATTGATTCAGCCTATTACATTTTTTTTTTTATTATGAGTATGTTATTCCACAGACTTTTTGTCCGTGCTCTTTTTATATTTAATTTAATTGTTATAGTGGTTTGTTTATAAAATTAATGTTCTTGAAGTGGCTTTATTACAATTGGATAAAGCTTGAAGAGCGCAATTAGCCTATTACATATTGTGTAAGAATAGAGTTCTCTGTCACTCTGTTCTCTCTGCCTACTCTGCAAGGGATATGGCGTGATGGTATGTATGTATGTATGTATTTTTTCGAAAAGTGTTGTGTGTGATTATGGAGTATTATGGTATTTGTATTTGTTTTGGAGTGTTTTCTTTCCGTGTAATGATGACGGTGTGTGTGCCGATGGAGCAAGAACTCATTCTTTCCCTTATCTTACTCATGTTTGTTGTAGATCACGTCTAAGGGATATAATATACACATAATATCTAAATAAGATAAGGAAAACTTCATACAAAAGCCTATGGTAACTCTTATGATCAGAGTGATTTTTATTACCATTATTATTTTTTATCACCAGCAGGCCATTTATTTTCTACTATGAAGGAGGCCTTATACAGGGGCGGCTTTACCTATAGTGCAGAGGGTGCGGTGCATCCGGGCGCCGAGAGCCGCTCGGGCAACATAGAGCCACTACTGTAACGCTCCACACGGAGCGGGCACACGGAACGCAGCGAGTGTCTAACCATCTATAAAGGTAGTGGGTGCGTTATTTGACAGGTTTGGGTAGGTTGCTTTGTCGCCATGCTCGCTGTAACTTCATAATCCGATCGCTTTTACCTGGTTTCGTGTCAAAACAACGAGACTAAGTATGCGACAACGCATTCCAGTGAGGTTTGGAGTTTTGAAACAAGAGGGCGCCAGGTTATTGATTGCACCCGGTTGCTACACGTCGCTACAGCTACGGTACGCTACATTGAGAACATAGTCTTTTCATTTAATCATTTGATTAAATCTTAATATTAGCATAATGCACAAAAATAATGAATAACACTCAGCAGTGTGGTAGGTTTCTAATACCATTAATCTTCACATTGCTCGTGGGTGTCGTAAATAATGACCAAGAGCTTTACATAGACCTGGGCCAAATTCTATCTGATGCCTTCAGGCCAGCAATTACATTCTCAAGGAGGTTTGACGTCAGGCAGGTAGCCGGTCATAAAACTATTCGCAATAACTTTTGCAATATATACGATATAGGAGTATATATTGCGTCAACCCCAAGACATTGGGATAGGAGCAGGATAATGATAAAGATTAGAATAATGCATTTAATATAGAATTATAGAAATGTATAAGATATAGATAGAGTATATAGAAATCTGCCGAAGAATATATTCTAAAAAGTTAGTTACCTATTATATAAAGTGGGTGGTATATATAAAGTGGGTACCTGCTGAAGGATATCTTCTATAAAATTAGGTACCATCTGTACAGTAATACCTAGGGTACCCTTGTTATGTTGGTACCTACCTAATTTACCCTCAGGTACAGGGGTATACAAAAATGTTCAAAACCATTTGTCTATTACAATTTCTATAGCAATTAATACTTAAGCATATAATGTTAAAATGTAGGTAATTAATTTTTTAAGGTAAACTCATGAAATAAGCATCCGTTAGACGAATTGGTTTAGCACCTGGAATTTACTTCAATATGAATTTGATTAAAATGTTTGGAACTTATTTAAGCTTCCACTTTAAAAGTAATGAATTTTGGTTATGGGTATCGCTTTAATTTCGTTACAATTGTGCAAACGTAAATAGGATATTTTTTTATAATGCACACAATTTTTTTTTATGGTAATGGAGTACAGATGACTAGACCGGGAAATATTCCGTCACCCGCAGAGAGACTGACTGCGTGAGGGCAACGCCCCGGTAGCAGGCACCAGGACGTCGACTGGGGTACCCGAAGAGGTAAGGCTGGCCGCGGATGTCAAGGAAGCGGTGTCAAGGTACCTGTGGTCGCCCCAATGGCAATGGGGAGGGCATATGGTGGGTTATAGGGCCTCAGACGGAATGGACGGCGTGTATCCAGACTAACCTGCCAAAAAAAAAGTGGAAGCAGAGTAAGAATACAATTCACCACTCTCTATCTTTCCCGTGGGTGCCATAAAAGACGATTAAGGGATGAGATGCATATAACATCTATGCAAGAGACGGAAATTCGAAATAAAACCTTTTGTCAACTCGTCTGACTAGCTTGGTATACCACGCTAGTCAGCTCAACACCTAACACCTCCTATAGGAGGTCAATTTCCCTTCTACCGTGGAGGTGGCTCAAGCCCAGCAATGGGACATATATTAGCTAAGATGAATCTATATTTTAGTGTAAGACGTTGTAACCATAATTATAAACATTGTTTTGAATTGTTTTGTAGTTTTTCGGAAGCTTGCTAGTTCTCACTTAAGAAGGCGACTTCTACAATGGTTGTTGGTTGGACCGGTGATGGAGCCACATCATTGGCCCATTGCCACTTCAGAGTGCTTGCTCTTTCTCATCATTATAAACAAATACGTATATTCGAACACGAAATATTTTACTGTAAGCCTTACTAATATTATAAATGCGAAAGTAACTCTGTCTGTCTGTCGCTCTTTCACGCCAAAACTACTGAACCGAACTAAATGAAATTTGGTACACGGATACTCTAGAGCCTGATAAAGGAAATAAGCTACTTTTTAATGCAAAAAAAGGGTTGTAAAGAGGATCAAACGTTGTAAGGAATTATCGTCATTTTTATAGTCAGAAGCTTGAAACTTATTTTTAGGCTATTGATTAGATGGCCTGGCGACTCTCGGCACCGAAGAGATCGTCAGGCGGATCGAGGCGCTGGGGTTGAGGGTGGCCCTGGACAAGACGGAGGCCCTCTTGTTCCATGGGCCCCGCATGGGCCCTCCCATCGGCGTTTCGATCACCGTCAATTCGGTTGACATCAGCATCCGGGCCCATATGAGGTATTTGGGCCTGGTGCTCGACGGGCATTGGTGGTTTCGGGAGCATTTCCGCAGGCTCGCTCCGCGGCTCGTCGGCGCGGCGTCCGCCCTTTCATGGCTAATGCCGAATGTGGGCGGACCGAGCGCTACGTGCCGACAGCTGTACACGGGGGTCGTCCGGTCGATGGCCCTGTACGGCGCACCGGTGTGGGCGGGGTCCCTGACCGTCCGACTCAGGGCTCTTCTGTGGCGACCACAGAGGGCCATGGCGGTCAGGGCTGTACGCGGGTACCGCACGGTGGCGACGGAGGCAGCGTGCCTGTTGGCCGGGAGTCCCCCGTGGGACCTGGAGGCGGAAATGCTCGCCGATTTGTATCGGCGGGTGTCGGGGGTGCGCGCGGAGGGCGGTGTGGCCTCTTTGAGGGAACTCACCGCCTGGCGCATTGACGCCCGCCTAGATGTCATTGCCCGTTGGGCAGTCCGGCTGGAGAGGCCTCGGTTCGGTGTGCGGACCGTAGAGGCCTTCCGGCCGGTGCTGATGCAGTGGTTGGAACGGCGGCACGGGGTGCTCTCCTTCCGACTGGTGCAGGTTTTGACGGGGCATGGATGCTTCGCCAAATACCTGCACAAGGTCGTCAGGAGGGAGAGTACACCGTCCTGCCACCACTGCGATTGCGACGAAGACACGGCGCAGCATACGCTCGAGGTTTGTGCCGCTTGGGCAGAGCAGCGTCGTGAACTCGTCGCAATCATCGGTGCCGACCTGACGCTGCCGACCATCGCCAGGGCGATGCTCGACAGCGTCAGGAACTGGGACGCGGTCGCAACCTTCTGCGAGGCAGTAGTCTCGCGGAAGGAGGCGGCGGAGCGCGTGCGCGAGGAGCGTCTCCTCGACGGCGCGAGCCGCCGCCGGCGACTGGGGCGGCGCAGGCGCGATTACCTGCGCCTGATGCCGCCCTAGCCAAGGCCGCGGGTGACTGGATCGGGGAATTAGTCCGTCACCCGCCGAGAGGCCGACCGCGTGAGGAAAGACCGACATCCTACCCGAGGGGGGGATGTCGGTCGAGGAGAGGGTACTCCTCAGGGGTATTCCGTCGGGCCGACCACTGACGTCAAGTCACTCTGCTCCGGTGGTCGGCCCAACGACGAAGGCGACGTCACGGGTGGGTTACGGGTGTGCGCGCTTACGCCCCTCTCTCACCCCGGACGGAGTGGTGCGAGGAGTGCGCCGACCGTAGCCCACCCCCCCCCAAAAAAAAAAAAAAGGCTATTGATTAGATATAAATAAATATGACATTAAAATTTCGTAAAAATATTACCCTTAAGGGGTAAAATAAAAATAGGGGATGAAAAACTTTAGGATAGTAACCTTTTCCACGGGCAGAAGCCAGTAGAAAATAAAGTAATAGTGTAATGCATAGAATATATATGTAGGTATATGGTATATTTGTACGTGGGAGTCGTAAAATTGGCTGAGAAATTATCGCAAGAATGGGTAAAAACGCTCTCGTAGTAAAACGTATACCTAACAATTTACTGCAATCGTTAAAATGCATGTCAAGTGTGGGGATTTTGTTAGTAATCTCACCAAAGAATAACTGTGACATTTGGAATTCTATGGGAAAGGCTTATTTATGTCCAGCAATTGACAGTAAAAGGTTCATGTACCTATATGTAATTTGATCTAAATAACTTTTAACCCTATATTACTGTACAGATACATACATATCATCACGCCATATCCCTTGCAAAGTAGGCAGAGAGAACAGAGTGCCAGAGAATTCTATCCTTGCATACTTCACTCGCTTTCTCAACATTCATAATTCTCGTCATACACGCTCGCCGGTTTCGGAGACTCTCGACTCCACCTTCCTTCAGTACGTGACCAATCTGGTCTAGGTAGGTTAGTCTAGGTCTCCCCTGGTACCTACATCCTCCATCCTACATCCTTCCACTCTCGCATTGTATATTACTGTAACTTTTAAAAATAACCATAAATATTGTTCTATTATATTGAAAGCAAATGCAATATTTGATTTCACATATTTTTATTAAAATTTCTTTTAATTTATTTTGTAAAATTACTAGAAGCTCTGTGCGAAATTTATTAGCTATGCACCATTAGTTGAGGATTTTCTACGCACCAAATAATTGTAACATATGAAGGGCATGCTTCTGTGTGGTGACAGAGTAATAATACAAATAATCACATCTCGTCTTACACGTGCGTAATCTTAAAGGACGTCAAATAAAATATGGATATAACATCTATGCAAGAGAAGGAAAACTCGAAATAAAACTATATACCAACTCTGACTAACGTGGTGTTGTAGGTCAATTTCCCTCCTAGTGTGGAGGGGGTTCGAGCCCAGCAGTGGGACATACAAAGTGGAGATGACAATGCGGCAATAAAAGAAAACACCGGCAATGTTAGTAGTGTATAGGAGTATTTTGAAACTATCCAAAAAGTCCTCACATGGAAATATAAAAAAAAAAATTTCAAACAAACTTTTTATCATAAATCATCATCATTCTCCTGCTCCTATCCCAATTACTTGGAGACGACGCAATATGTACCCCTCTTCCTACATATTGCAAAGGTTATTGGCAATAGTTTATGACCGGCCGTCTGCATGACATTAACCCTCCATAGGAAAGCAATTGCTGATCAAATGGCATCAGGTAGTGTTGGTTCAGGTCGATATAAGGCTCTTAGTCGTATTTTACGACATCCACGAGCAAAGTAAGGGTTGGTAGTATTCGTAGCCGCTACCACTAGTGTTGCCCAAATGCAAGAACAAGACGAGACTTAGCCAGTCTTGGTCTTGGTCTTGCGCCAATACACCTGGTCTTGGTCTTGGTCTTGCGCTCCCAGTCTTGGTCTTGCAGCAAGAGTCTTGCAAGTCTTGCAATTACCTATTAGTCTATTACTATTTATTAAAGTTTACTTTAAATCTTAGAAAAACGTATTAGAATTGAAACATTGTGAGCTTGAATTAACATAGCCATAGTAAAGATCAAGCAGATTAATAAATAACTGAGGATTTGATAAGAAATTCGAAAAATCAACTGACCTATATGTCGTTTTCCATGGAAGTAACTGTTTCTTAATAAACATTTATGATTTATAAGCTTACATTTGCTAAAACATGTAAAAAACAAATTAATTACAATAACTTGACTGTATTTTAAAGAACAATATCTGTCTAGAAAGAGATTGAACCCTCAACTTATATGAAATTTAATAAAAGAGTACATACATACATACATATCATCACGCCATATCCCTTGCAGGGTAGGCAGAGAGAACAGAGTGCCAGAGAACTCTATCTCTGCATACTTCACTCGCTTCCTCAACATTCATAATTCTCTTCATACACGCTCGCCGGTTTCGGAGACTCTTGACTCCACCTTCCTTCAGTACATGACCGATCTGGTCTAGGTAGGTTAGTCTCGGTCTCCCTCGGTACCTACATCCTTCCACTTTCGCATTGTATATCTTCTTAACCAGGCGTTCTTTCGGCATTCTTTCCACATGTCCGAACCATCGGAGCATTCCCTTTCGCATCTTTACACCAATACCCTCTTTCATACCTACTCGCTCTCTTACGTCGTCGTTACGAATGCGGTCGGTCAGCCTAACTCCACAGATTTTCCGCAGAGATCGCATTTCGACCGCATTAATTTTACTATCATACTCTTTTCTGCATACCCAACTCTCGCTTCCATATAGTAATGTTGGGACAAGCACTGCGTTATGTATTGCTACACGTGCCTTCTGGCTGAGGTGGTGGCTGCCGAAAAGTTGCCCCAACGCTCCGTTCACTCTATTTCCCGCATTCACTCTTCGCTCTATATCAGTGGTGTACCTTCCATCTCGGCTAAATCCACATCCAAGATATACAAATTCATCCACTTGCTCTAGTACATCATTACCTATTGTTACTCTTACATCTGTTCTGGTTTTATCTCTTTCAAAGACCATTATTTTGGTTTTGCTCACATTCACGCGTAGACCCCTTTTCTTACAATCTTCTGTCATTGTGTCGACTAGGGTCTGCAGGTCAGTCGCTGACTGTGCCAGCAGGACTGCATCATCTGCATAAAGCAGAGCAGTGACCACTGAGTCGCCCATCTGGACTCCCACATTCATATCGTTCAACCTTTGGAGACATTTATCCAGATATATGATAAACAGCCTGGCTGACAGAACGCACCCCTGCTTAACGCCGATATTGACGTCAAACCAAGGCGACATTCCATCATCCAGCCGCACACAGGCTCTACAGCCCATGTAACTGGACTGCACAGCCTGTAGCAGTTTACCGTTAATACCATACTCCGGTAAAATGTCCCAAAGTTCCTTTCGTACAACCGTGTCAAATGCTCTCTCCAGATCCACAAAATAATCCAGATCCACATAATAAAAGAGTTTTACGATTTATCATTTATTTCAATAAAAAATAAAATACAACACAAATCAAACATAACAGTACACAACAGCTTTATCATTAGGTTATGTTACTTTATATCAATTCTTTTGACCAAGAATTAATACAAAGTAACCATATGGCTGACTCATCACTTAACCTATTTCTATGTTTTCTAATTACTAATGATGCTTTAGAAAATAATCTCTCAGCAGGTACTGAAGTTGCAGGTATTGAGAGAAAATCACGGGCCATCTTCGATAAAGTCGGATACTCTGTCTCATGCGTCCTCCACCAATCTAAAATGTCTTCCGAGCTGACAGTTCTTGGTTTTCTCAGGTACTCCTCCAACTCGTCTATCACTAAGCCTTGAAGACAAGATCCAGATGACGTCGAGGGACATTCATAGAGTTTATCAAAGTCTATTACGTCTTCATCTTCATCACATACTTTATTTTCTTTTTTTGGTAATTCCAGAGATTTGTTCAGTGAGTGTAGACTTTTATATTCTTCATAAAGTTCATTGAACTTGCGCAGACTTTCTGTTTTAAGTTGTTTCCCCCACATTGTCAGGTCAAAAGTCTGAGCCTTATGCCTTGGGTCTAAAATTAAAGAAGTACAATAAATCCAGTTGCTCTTCTTATAATGTTTAAGCATTTTGTCTCGAGCTGCTTGGAAAGCTAGAATGAGCCTATCATCCACTTCAGATCGATTAGGTTTCTCATCTAACTGTTTTACCATGGATTCAATTTTATCTAGCAAGAGATTGAATGATACAATGACTAGCGGTAATGTAACATATTTGTCTCCACCAAGTTTTGTACTTAAAAGTTTAAAGTTTATTAGAAATTTATATAATTTTTCGAGTACCTGCCATTCACTAGCTGTGATTTGAAAATCATTCAATTCGGTGACAGAACTGCACAATATGTTAATGCCCGCTCTCACTTTTAAACCAAATCCAATCATATCATGTGTGGAATTCCATCTCGTTGGACAGTCCAGAATGGCATTTAGATTTGATGGCACGCCAGCTGCTTCACAAGCAGACTGAAACTTCTTCTTCACTATCTCACTTCTTTTTATTTTACTGGAAATACTGCGTAACTTTGTTACAGATGTACGCGAGTCAGCAATATTTGGTGCATATTCTTCATCTTCCTCATCCTCAGTTTCGTCTGCATAGTCTTCATACTGCTGATCTTGCGCGTTAGTGTCAGACTCATAGTGTAATGCTAAGGTCTTTAATAAATCTTGTACACCAAGGTTTAAAATGTGAGCAAAGCACCGGAAATGTTGATTGTCTGAATCAAAGTGTGGCGGCAGCTGTTTGCCCAGTTCATACATAAATTTGGTATTTGCAGTTGCGTTGTCGACCGTGATACCTTGTATTTTATCAATTATGTCATATTCCAATAAACATTCATGGAAAATCCCCAGTATGTCGACCGCGTGATGGTATAAAATCAAGAACTACAGATCGATACTTCCATTCGTTGTCTATATAATGCATAGTAACCCCGTAGTAACTCCTACCAGTAATTGAGGTCCACCCATCAATAGTAAACGACATTTTAGATGATAATTGTTGAAGTCGTTCCTTGAGATTCAATTGGAGCTCTTCAAATCGCTCTTTGACTTTCCTTCTAAGTGTAGACCTTTTAGGCAACACCATATTAGGGCAAATACGTCGAAAATATACTTGTGTAGCTTCGTCATCGAAAAATGAGAAGGGCAGATATTTTTTCACCACCCAATCAACTGTAGCTGTCGTGATGTTGTCACTGCTGTTTTCCGACTGAAATAAAACAATAAATCTTGTGTTATTATTTAAAACATACTAGGTTTGAGCGTTTAGGAGGAGGAGGTTTGTTGTTGTTAAATCGAGAAAATTGTTAAATTGACATTTGTTATATTACCAAAATAAAGTACTTAGTTGTTACTGGCCGATTATGAAAACAAATGAAAATATAGGTGTTTATAAAAAATATTTAAGACGATAATTACATACTTAATATGTCGCACCCCTAGATGAAAACACCACTAACTCAAAAATACTTACGTAAGTTAATGACGTTTTTGAAAGTATCGCATGAATAGCTACGCGGAGTTAAAATTCCCGTAGCGACAACTTCGACCATTGTTAAAAAAATATTCTTACCTGTCCACTTCTTCCAGCGGTTACTAAAAAGCTTGTGATATCTCCACTTAATTTTGGTTTAACAGGAAGAAATATTTGTGATTCCTTTTTGTGGAAAGATATTAGATGTTTCCTTAAGCCTGAAGTGTTTCTGTTTTTCATTTTTATTTCAATCTTTTTATGTTGGCACAATTTACACAAGGCAGTTTGGGATGCATGAATTATTTCGAAAAACTCCTCAAATTTGCTTTTGGGTCTTTTAGATCTGTGACTCAAACTCTCGTTACTCGGACTAGAATAATTTGAATCTTCGTCACTCATATTAAATTGTACACGTGATACGTTTTTAGAAAACAACAAGAATTAGTAAAAACAATTATTAAGTTAGACTCGAAGCACAGCTCAATTGGAAATGACTGGAATTAAAATAATTCCTTTATTTATAGTACGTTTCCTTGCTTTCTACCGCGCCGCCTCGCCACGTGCCGGCTCTATTAAAAGGATGCAGCCGCAAATCAAACGATGCCGCGTGCGGCGTACAAACACAGATTATTACCTACTTGTGCAGACGCGACGCGTGAATAAAATATATGTAAAGAATTAGTGCCAATCACTATTCTTTACATATAAGTGAATGTTTTGGCGTACATCTATACTTATCTATACTAATATTATAAAGCTGAAGAGTTTGTTTGTATGTTTGATGACAGAAGTTTTAAAATAAATAAATCCTGAACGTCACTATACCTCCAAAGTTACTATTCCTCGTGGACGAAGTCGCGGGCACTGCTAGTAAATACTTACTCTCATCATCTCTCTCAGAGATATTCGGGCTGGTAAGCAATACAAAACTCTTATCGCAGGCTTTTTATTTTATTAGTAGGTAAGTACCTACGCTTTTTATATTATTTTATTAGTTTTGTAGAATTTTTTTACACGTTTCAAGTATATTTAAAAGTGGCTACAATATTTATCAAACGGGTGATATTTGAACACTTTTTTGCTATTTTTTCTTGTACTAACTTAAGAAATATAATGACTAAATGTACAATAATAGTACCTAAGTAATTAGTTTAAAACCATATAATCAATATTATAATATATACTTACTAGAATAAATTATTATGACATCTACTACCTATCCTTAACATTTTTTCCTATCATAATACTACTTGCGTGATCAGTATAATGTATTCATTTTCATTCTAAGCACTCTGAAACTTATTTATTCTTTGGAACACCTGTAGGTACTCTTAAAATTCGAAATTATTTTGCATGAGTATACCTACGCCCTGTGACGGCAATCAAATAGTGTCAAATGTTGTGATTTCGGCGCGGCGGCAACGATTGTTGTATATGATTTCAAAAGAAGCCGCCGGCGCGTGTATCATAACCATGTACTTCCGAAAAGCGGCAAATCTCTTTGAGAAGTAAGTACAAAACCTTTGATGCCGCATTATCAAAGTGCCGATGGTTAAAACATAACTATGCATGCACTCAGTTTGATTTTAATGGATATTTTTTTATTCGCTATGTAGGTATGTTTATGGTATTAGTCGTAATGCGCATAGGTCCAGTTTTTCATATTCTTTGATACAGTTTTTTGCGTCTCATAGAATTCCTAAGCGTACCTATACACCGAACTGTTACACCTAACTACTCCGTGAAATAGCGCTAAGTCCTAGCTGCAAGACGCAAGAGTCTTGCAGGCTTAGTCTTGTTCTTGCTCAAGTCTTGCACGGTCAGTCTTGGTCTTGGTCTTGCTAAAAATACGCGGTCTTGTTCTTGGTTTTGGTCTTGCAAAAACACAAGAACAAGACCAAGACTGCAAGACCAAGACTGAATTTGGGCAACACTAGCTACCACACAGCAAAAACTTTTTACCATAAATATGGAAACACAATAGAACACCGTTTGTAAATATTAGTTCACTGACCTGTGGTCCGACCGAGTAGGTATTCTTTCATTATGCCGCATGCATTAGGTACTTTTAATTTTCTTATCTAAGTCTGATGACATAGTTTATATGGATCTTATGGGTCAGGAATAAGACATAATATGCATTAATTTGTATGGCGTTTGGCGAAGACTTGAAATGGTAAACTAGCGATATATAGATACCTACTTTCATATTAGTTTATACCGATGCGGCATGGGAGGTCTTTGATCTCTTAGGGCCGCCGCTGATTGCGACTTTTTGTCGACGTGACTTATTGTTACTGTCACCTGCTGTCACCCACGATGCGCTGACTTAATCTGTTCTTGGGCAACAAATCGCGTTCATTTTTGTAATTCGTCGTTATTTTTGTAACTTCTTGTTAGAAAGAAGAGTAAAATACTGATTCCTCCCATAACCTTCTTTTTAAAATTACATCGGAATATTGCTTTAAGTTTTTTTGCATATAATGCAGGCCTCTTCTCTACCTCCTCTATTAATAATTCATTGTCAATATCTTCCTCTTGCAAAGAAGACAACATCTTTAAAAGCAAAACACAGCCATACTTTAAATAACATACATCTACTCCGAACGCGTGGCGCCGGCCGAGACGCCGAGTGACAAAAAGTCACCAGTGAGTGGACTCTCATAGTAATGTACAGGGCGAGTGACAGTCACGTCACTCCGATGTTGCCTGCCGCTGCAACTATTTGTCACCATATTATCATGTCACCATAATGAGCGCACTCAGTATGGTTTTCATTGCACTTGAGTGAGTGACAAAAAGTCACGTCGACAAAAAGTCGCAATCAGCGGGGGCCCTTAGTGATAGCCTAATGATTTTAATTTTTAATACAGGGTGTGATAAATTTTAATAATACAAAGTAATGTGCTGTGGCTAAACTATACGACATATTATATTGAAAGTTTCAGTTAAAATTATTGCCGCATGATCATCTCTACCCTGTATATTAGCTGAGATGATGATGATGAAGGGCATATGAAATTCGACACGCGATCAACCGATGTTTTAAATGATAATATTAATATACCTACATTATTTTTTTTTTGCTTGTTGTGGTGACTACGAATACCTACCCTTGCATTACTCATAGATGTGTGATTGTGATGTCATTAAAGACGATAAAGGACTAACCGCCTCTGATACTATCTAATTAAAAATTACATTCCTAAAAAAGGCTAACAACAAGCAGGCGGCTGATGATAAAACTACTGCCAAAACAATATATATGATGGCAAAAGAGTATATATTTCATTGACTCCATATAATTGATATAAGAGTAAGATAAGGATGATGACGATGATGATAATTCCATATATTTCAGCGTTAGAGAAGAAAACACTCTTGAAAATTGCATATCAAACAACAAAATTGATCTCGGATATCTCCGTTTATAACAAAAAAAACTTTGAGAATGAATATACATATAATAATTGGCAACTTCTACAACACGCCATATGCCTGAAGCTGCAACGGAAACATAATTTACTATTAAAGCCTCAATTAATTACAGAAATATAACAGGAGCGTCCCTTAGACTTATTTTTAATTGGAAACTTGTCAAACTCTGTCTAGACTATTTCTTTTATAATAATTATACTATTTCTTTAATAAATATTATTACTTTATAGTTTTAAAATAGCTATAGCTGATGTGGTGAGAGGTAGGCTGCACCATAAAAAGCTAGGATTCTATTATACACACATTAGCTTCTGCCCGCGGCTTCGCCCGCGTAAAAGGTTACTTTCCTAAAGTTTTTCATCCCCTATTTTTATTTTTCCCCTTAAGGGTAAATTTTTACATGTTAATGTCATATTTATTTATATCTAATCAATAGCCTAAAAATAAGTTTCAAGCTTCTGGCTTTAAAAATGACGATAATTCCTTACAACTTTTCATCCCCCTTTACAACCTTTTTTTGTATTACTATGTCCTTTATAGAGCGAAGAGTGAATGCGGGAATTAGAGTGAAGCGGAGCGTTGGGTCAACTTCTCGGCAGCCACCACCTCAGCCAGAAGGCACGTGTAGCAATACATAACGCAGTGCTTGTCCCAACATTACTGTATGGAAGCGAGAGTTGGGTATGTAGAAAAGAATATGAAAGTAAAATTAATGCGGTCGAAATGCGATCTCTGCGGAAAATCTGTGGAGTTAGGCTGACCGACCGCATTCGTAACGACGACGTAAGAGAGCGAGTAGGTATGAAAGAGAGTATTGGTGTAAAGATGCGAAAGGGAATGCTCCGATGGTTCGGACATGTGGAAAGAATGCCGAACGAACGTCTGGTTAAGAAGATATACAATGCGAAAGTGGAAGGATGTAGGTACCGAAGGAGACCGAGACTAACCTACCTAGACCAGATCGGTCATGTACTGAAGGAAGGTGGAGTCAAGAGTCTCCGAAACCGGCGAGCGTGTGAAGAGAATTATGAATGTTGAGGAAGCGAGTGAAGTATACAGAGATAGAGTTTTCTGGCACTCTGTTCTCTCTGCCTACCCTGCAAGGGATATGGCGTGATGATATGTATGTATGTACTATGTCCTTTATCAGGCTCTAGACTATCTGTGTACCACATTTCATTTAGATCGGTTCAGTAGTTTTGGCGTGAAAGAGCGACAGACAGACAGAGTTACTTACGCATTTATAACATTAGTAAGGATTAGGTAATATTTAATTATTTAATGTCACATTTATGTTAGACAGCTACCCCTGTCATACTCCCGCCTACACAAATGAATAGAGAAGAGCGGCGTAGTATCACAGCATGACCACATTTGCCTCAGTACGTACCCAATCTATATTTCATAATCATTTCCAGTAGTCGACACAATTTTACTGCCAAGGCGCGCAAAAAGATGTTTCATATCACAAACTTTCAATACCTATATATTATATACAGGTATAGTATGTTATTTACAAATCGATAGTGATGGCAAAAATACAACAATCATCAACGATGACTGCTCTCACGTCTTTACTTGTGTTCGGGTCGCACAATCGGCGATCTTCTTTATTGCCATATTTCTGTAGTGCGCCCGGTTGCAGCCTGACCACAGCACTGCGCACTCTTATTGTCCTAACTTTTGAAATACTGTACCAAACGACACACGGTAAAAGGCAAAAAATATGTACTTTAAATACCGAAAGTAATAAAAGCATTTGTTTGCATAAGAATCCATTCGTTACTATAAAATGTGCATCGGCAATAAATACCAAATTATTTTGAATTTTTAATTTACTATTTTAACGATAAATGCTTACATATTAAAAATATGCTGTCGCAGACATTTTTGTAGAACTGTTTAAGAGGTACATTTTCACAATACATAACATTCGTCTGAGTTTCAAGATTTTTGCAGCGTATGCAAAATAGCTCGCAGATGGACGTTTTTTTTCTGACTTAAGCAATTTTTATCGTTATATTTTAGCCTATTTACAAAATGTCTCTATAAATTATAGCCTATGTGTTATTCTGATGTGCAAGCTATATTACTATAAAGTTTCATCAAAATCCATTCGCTAGTTTTTACGTGAAAGAGCAACAAAGATGTTCACATCCATACATTATTACAAACTTTCGCGTTTATAATATTAGTAGGATTGTAAAGTATTAAAAACGTCGGATCCGTAAAATAATCCGTAAGAATAGTTTCATTTGAAAGAAAGAAAGAAAAACATTTATTTTGTTCTCGTTAAAAACTAATGAAAATAGACAGAACTAAAGAAAATAACTTCTAGTATAAAATGATAAACGAGAAACAAAAAAGGCTATTGGCTCAGCTTTGGCTATTGTTTTTTTATAAAATAGCGCTGGCAGAAAGAAGCCAACACTTGGTACATTTTAAAGTAATTATAAAAACATGACTAGTATAAAAGTGCGAGAATGTGTGTGTTTGTGTGTAAGTGTAACGATGTATGAATAATTTTAATATAAATATAACAACGTTGCATACATCATCATCATCATCTTACTCTTATCCCAATTACTTGGGGTCTACGCAATATGTCATCTTCCTCCATACAGTCCTATCAGACGTCATCTCTGCAGTCACTCCCTGTCTATCCATGTCATACCTCACGCAGTCCATCCATCTTTTCTTTGGTCTTCCTTTACCCCTAAAGCTTTCAGCATTCCCACTTAAAACTTTCCTCACAACATTACTTTCATCCCGTCTCATCACATGTCCATAAACCTTTCACTCCATTGCAGACTTTGTTTTATACTATGTAGTGATGTACTACATAGTACAAAACAAAGTCGCTTTTTCTGTCCTTATATCCCCTTGTATGCTTAAATCTTTAAAACTACGCAACGGATTTTGATGTGGTTTTTTTTTATAGATAGAGTGATTGAAGAGGAAGGTTTATATGTATAATAACATCCATTAAATAGTGGAGAAATACTGTTATTTTTGAGTTTTCTAATGTGATGTCGTAAATAAAAACATTATTTTGCGCTTACATTGCAAACGCTCGCTGAACCCTACGAAATAGATCAAAATAATGTACTACAGTATTGTACAGCTTAAAAGGGCCTACAAAAAAGTCCGCAATGGTATATGCTTATCTCTTAAGGATAACATACTATTAGTCCCGTCAAGATACGTTTTTGTGCTTGCAAAAGGTCGTGTAGTCGCGAATTTTTGATATGTTATTAGGACCCAAATGAACATAAAAATACACAATTTGCAACTTCCAAAGTGCTGTGCTAACGGTAGGGTGACCATAAAACCATAAAATTTTTGGACATTTTTCAGATTTTGTTAAATATCTTAGTGGAGGAAGGGTCTGACATGTTTGGTTGCTATAAAACATTTAAAGTACACTAAATAAGCTACAATTTAAGACTAAAATCACTTCTATACCGCTATTGGTTCTTGCGATACAGTCCTTCAAACATAGCCAACTTTTTCAAAAAAGTGGATATTTTTCAAAATAGTCACCTATTTTGTGTAATATCTTCTATAATACGCATTTTACACCAAAACTTACTATAACGAAATTGAAGAACATTTAAATATCTTTTATTTGAGATCAAATTGGTACCTGTAGGACCAGGAGTTCCCTCAAAAACGGCAGATAACCAAAACCAGGGCAAATAACCAATAAGTGGGTTTTGAGGGTTAATAGAAATAAACTGCTTTCACGTCTGTCTAACTGACTTTAAAAAACCAAAAGAGAGGAGTTTATCTGATTCTACCTGTGTTTTAAAGATGACGATGTTGATGATGGTAATAATTAATAAAACCCATATTGTTGCGTTTTAGTTAATAATATCTGGATGACCGAGCTTTCGCTCGGTATTTTCTTTTCAGTGTGTTTTGAAGATATATTTAAATATAATAAAAATAATTAATTAAATAATAATAAAAAAATTAAAAAGTAATAAAAAAGAGAAACAGGATCTGAACCGGCCTCGATTAGACTGCTCGATTATTCAATTGAAGTGTCTTAATGACAGCGTCAAAATTTGTCTTCATATTTTAATAGTTGTCAGCCAACGCAAAATTATATTTTTTCATTGCCTGAAACTATTGATAAAACAATATTTTCTACAAATGAAACTTAGCTAGATCGATTAGTCGTCACCGAAACCCCCTACATGCTAAATTGCAAGAAAATTGTTGGTGCCGTTGCCGAGATTCAGAAAATATATATATATATACAAGAATTGCTCGTTTAAAGATATAAGAATATCGTAAGCTACTTTCGTGAGTGTCTACTAAGCTTTTTTTTTATTTTAGATAGCCCGGGCTTTAGCTCGGATGGTGATGATGGTATCCCAAACAATACGATGGATGCTGGGACAGGCACCCAGTCTGTTATCAGGTCATCTTCATCGTCAGAGCATTTTAGCTCCACATCTGGGACGTTAGTACAAAATTTGCCACCGCATGACTGGCAAAGAACTGAGCAGCGGAGTCCCACCTTTCTGCACGAACAGCTCCTAGCACCCTTTCTTGCATTTGCAAGTAATTTCTCGCAGAAGGGTAGGTGGTGCAGGATCCATAGTGGTGGGAATAGGAGCGAGTCCCTGAGGAGACAGCTTCCAACCCCAATCAGTTGGATTCAACTTAATTCCCCGCCATTTCTGCACTTGGAGGTAGCACCTTTCTGCCATCTTCCGTCGGCGGCAAACGGGCGAGGTTTAAGGTTTTTGACGTAACAAACGTCTTATATCGCAGAAAGTCTAAACTATCCCTCGCGATGTCACCACCATACAGAGCCACAAAGCACTTGATACCTGCTTCTTTCACGGCTTCTAGGGTGGAGTCTGGACAAAGAAAGACCTTCACTTGCTCAGCAACTGGTTTACTCTTGCTGAGGAGTGAGGTGATTTTAGTCTTTTCTTGGCCAAACGGTGCTGAAGTAGTGTCGCACCCGGTAAAAGCGTGGGCGAACAGTACCGTTCCTGGTGATGACTGGAGGTCTTGTTGGATGTTGTAGGACTTTGAGGAGTAGTGACAGTAACCAGCTTTGCCCTTTGTGTTCTTTTGAAGGTAGACGTTTGTCTCTTCGGTGCATAAACCGTTAAGAATAACGAGTAAATCGACGTCTTCTCCAATAATGACTACGCGATTAGCTACTGCTCTTTTTAAAAGCGCAGTCATGACGATCTCACGATCCGCATCTTCTTCGGCCACAGCCACTTCTACTCCCTCCGTCCGAAAGGCGTCACAAAGAAGAGCTATTAAGCGTCTCTTGTTGTTCTCATTGCCCAATATGTGCTCTTGAGCAATCTGAATCATTGTGGATCCATCGAACGTTATTTCGTAGCTTGAATTTACTGCGTAGCGCCGGAGTAGTTCCGCTGTTTTCGTATTCTTTTTTGCAGCGTCTTCGGGGTAGCCGTCAAAAACGATAGAGACGTGCTTCCCAAAGTGCAAAATTACGACAGGACCTGTGTCAAGGTTCTCACGACACACGAAACACACGCCTGGACGGATAGACATCATACTGCAAATTTATTAATCTGCTCTAGATAAACACTTTTACAATACAATTCACTTGTTTGGTGGCTGCTCCCCTGCCTTACCAGATACACAGACACACATACCCTTTTTTTTTTTTTTTTGCGGTGGGCTATGGACGTCGCACCCCGCCAAATCGGTCCGGGGTGACGGAAGAGGCAGTGCGCAACCCCATTGACCCACCCTGCAAGCACCTCTTCTTCGCCGTGCGAGCGGGCCACCGGTACCCGATCTTTGTCTTCGGTGGCCCGCTCGGCGGTATGCCCTCTCGGGCTCCTCTCCTGTCGACGCCCCGACAGCTTTCGCCGTCGAGGCGTCGTCCTCACGCGGTGGCCTCACGTCGGGTGACCGGACAATTACCCGGTCCGATCACTCGAAGCCTCGGTTAGGGCGGCATCAGGCGCAAGTACTCGCGCCTGCGCCGCCCCGGCCGCGGGCGGCGGCCCGGGTCACGGGAATCCTCCCGGGCCCGTTCCGCCGCCTCCTTCTGCGAGATGACAGCCTCGCAGAAGGCGGCGACCGCGTCCCAATTCCTGACGCTGTCGACCATCGCTCGCGCAACAGCCGGCAGCGTCAGGTCGGCACCGATGACAGCGACGAGGTCACGGCGCTGCCCGTCCCAACCTGAACATACCTCGAGCGTATGTTGCGCCGTGTCCTCGTCGCTACTGCAGTGGTGGCAGGACGGCGTCCACTCCCTCCGCACGACCGTGTGCAGGTACTTGCCGAAGCAACCATGCCCGACAAGACCTGCACCAACCGGAAAGAGAGGACTCCGTGCCGCCGCTCCATCCACTCCATCAGTACGGGCCGGAGGGCCTCAACGGTAAAAACACCGTGTCTAGGCCTCCCCAGCCGCGTAGCCCAACGGGCGATGACTTCTCGGCGGGCGTCCTCGCGCCAGGTGGCTATCTCGTTGAACGATGGGGAGCCACCCTCTTTGCGCATTGAGGTAACCCGCCGGTAGAGGTCGGAGAGCATCTCCGCCTCTAGGTCCCACGGGGGTGTCCCGGCCAATAGGCATGCCGCCTCGGTAGACACCGTGCGGTACCCGCGAATGGCTCTGACCGCCATGGCTCGCTGTGGCCTCCACAGCACCGCCCTGAGCTGGGCGTTCAGAGCCCTCGCCCACACGGGTGCGCCGTACATGGCCATTGAGCGGATCACCTCCGCATACAGCCGTCGGCCCTCGAAACTGGGTCCGCCCACGTTCAGCATGAGCCGAGAAAGGGCGGACGCCGCGCCGACCAGCCGGGGAGCAATTTGACGAAAATGCTCCCGGAACCACCATCGCCCGTCGAGCACCAGACCCAAGTACCTCATATGGGCCTGGATACTGATGTGGATGGAGTTGACGACTAACGAGGCGCCGATGGGCAGCCTCACACGGGGCCCATGGAATAGTAGGGCCTCCGTCTTGTTTAGGGCCACCCTGAGCCCCAGCGCCTCAATTCGCCTGACCATCTCCTCGGTGCCGAGAGTGGCCAGGCTCGCCGCCTCTTCGAGTGTCCTGCCCCGGGCTGTGACGAGCGTGTCGTCAGCATAGCAAATAACGCTCAGCCCGGGGGGGAGACTCCCTCTCAACGCCCAGTCGTAACCGATGTCCCACAGAGTCGGCCCCAGAACCGATCCCTGCGGAACACCGCACGACATGGGCGTCCGCACAATGTCCCCTGCGGGGCTCGCGTAGAGAACACTGCGCCCCTCCAAATAGTCTGCCACCAGCCGCCTGAGGTACAGGGGCACTCCATGGAACCGGAGCGCCTCCCTGATGCAGCTGAATGGCAGACTATTGAAGGCGTTGGCGATGTCCAACGACACCGCCAACAGCACTCCTTTGCCGGCGACAGCCTCCGCGGCCGTCTGCCTCAGGCGTAGCAGGGCCGCGATGGTCGAACGCCCCCTCCGGAACCCAAATTGAGCGTCCGACAGATCGGGCCCCACTTCCTCCAGGTGCTGGACGATGCGGGCAGCGAGGACACGCTCCAGCAGCTTACCCACATCGTCCAGAAGCACAATGGGCCTGTAGGCCGACGGCAAATCCGGGGGCCGTCCCGGCTTTGGCAGGAGAACCAACCTCCCTTCCTTCCAGCACTCAGGGAACTGTCCAGACGTCAGACAGGCGTTGAACAGTCGCCTGAGGCGAAGTTCGAGATGCTCGAGGAGCAACGTCAACACCCGGACTGGGACTCCGTCCGGGCCGGGGACAGACACACATACCCTGCATCAATATAGACAACTACAACATAAGCCCGAAGGCATGTTAATTTAGCACTATGGTTAAATTATTTGTTAGTTTGGGAGTTTTAGCCAATATAATATTTAATAGTACATTGTTACCGCCTTCACCGCGTGGTTCGTTCACTCCCAGCTTATGTTTCTTTCTTTTTTAATTGTCGTCTTTGTTTACATTTTTTTTGCATATTTTATTATTTAGAAAATAAAAAAGAATATTTGTGGCCGTTACGAAAAATATCCACTTTTCGGCATATTTTCGAATATTTGTATGTTATTTATCAAATCATCATCACAGCCCATAAACGCCCCACTGTTGGGCTCGCGCCTCCTCCGTAATGGGAGGGAAATTAACCTACTATACCGCGCTGGTCAGACGTGTTGGTATAGGGTTTCGTTTCGAGTTTTCCTTCTCTCGCTAGATGATGCTAGATGTTATATGCATTTTATACCCCTAGTCGTCTTGTACGATCATCCACGGGTAAGATATGGGGTGGTGAATAGTATTCTTACTCCGTCACCACACGGAAAATCATCATCATCTTTAAAAAGACGTGAAAACAGTTTTTTGCATTGCCTCGTTATCTGCGTTTTGGAGGGATCTGCTGGTTGAACAAGTCCCAATTTGATCTTAAATGAAAGCTGATTGAATGTACTACAATTTTGTTATAGTAAGTTTTGGTGTGAAATGCGTATTATAGAAGATATTACACAAAATAGGTTACTACTTTGAAAAATACCCACTTTTTTTAAAAAATCGGCTATGTTTGATGAACTGTATCTCAGGAACTAATAACGGTATAGAGCTGGTTTTAGTCTCGAATTGTAGCTTATTTAGTGTACTTTTAATGTTTCATAACAACTAAACATGTCAGACCCTTCCTCTACTAAGATATTCAACAAAATCTGAAAAATGTCCAAAAAATTTATGGTTTTATGGTCACCCTACCGTTAGCACAGCACTTTGGAAGTTGCAAATTGTGTATTTTTATGTTCATTTGGGTCCTAACAACATATTAAAAATTTGTGACTACACGACCTTTTGCAAGCACGAAGGTGTTTTTGGGCCTATCTTGACGGGACTATATATCCATTTTAATACTTTAAAAAATGGTCTATTATAAAACGATAATAGAAAAGCTATTTACACAATTACTGTATTAATCCTTATCATTTTAAATACATTAGTTGGCTTGAGCATTTCACGATGATATTTTTTTTCCTTCAGACCATGCAAATTAAATCAATACCTTAGGAGATATAGCAAAATCAAAATAACGCGCAACGAAATTATTAAAACAAAATAAGGCGGCCGCGCGGCCGCCTCGCGTTCGAGCTCGGGGCCCAAAAGTTTTGGTAGTGTAGTGGAATTGTACGAGTATAACTTATACATATATGTCTACAAAAAAGTCCGCCATGGCATAAATGTCTATATGACAAAGATCGGGTACCGGTGGCCCGCTCGCACGGCGAAGAGAGGAGCAAAAAATCTACATTTCCATATTCTGGCCCTACAGACTTCGAATTTGGTGTGGACTTTCTTTCTGGCCTATAAAGGTCAGATGAAGTAGGGTTTTAAGAAATTCCTTCTTCGAAAGGAATTCTATGTAGGAAAAGTAAACAATACAACTGAATTAACGTAACCGAAGCGAAGCGAGGGCGGGTCGCTAGTATATAATATAAATAAAATTGACAATATTTAATAAAATATATATATTTTATATTTCAAACATTACGTTAATTTGTGTGTAAGGGTGGTGAATTGTATTCTTACTCCGTCACTACACATAAAAATCTTAAGATATATTTATCTTAAGATACTTATCTAAGAAATAAGATATTTATATAAGGAGATATTTATCTTCTCAATGGTAATAAAATTTTCCTATTTCAAATATTTTGACTTTAGTATTTTATTTAGAGGTTTTCTGCTCTGACACTGATATTATCCGTCCCCTTACTCGCCTTATATCATTAACTTGAGGGGCAAGGGTGGTGTTCCATAATTATTTACATCCATTTACATCTGGTCATCGTTATGCCTAAATATAATATTTGCTTTATATTTATACCTCTCCATATGGTGACGGGTGATCAAAAATGTTGGTCATACGTATTGGTGGTGCTTAATTCATCATTGGAGTTTTAAAAAATGGTAAGGGTAAGGCTAAGGGCTCCCCAAGAGAATGGATAAGGTTTCTTAGGATAATATAATTATCCCAACATTAACTACGATTGTAGAAGAATGAAACGAAGTCCAAGAATGTACCTCGATAGGCTGGATAGTAATGATAACATTTAGAACATTCAAGTTTTTCATTATTCAAAGGATTTTTCATTAACATTTTTAAATTGGCATAAGCTGCTGCAAAACTTTGCAATTAAGAGAATATATAGACACGTTGGTTGCGATGTAAAACATAAAGAAAAGGGTTGTAATATAAGCGCCGTCAGGAGTCGGATTGTGGAGGATGGGGACAGGGGGTTACGTGCAGCATGCAATATGCCACCCTGCGACCTATATACAAATTAATAATATTATGTTATCGATGTAATTTTTAAAATATTTCCAATCTTACCGATACGCATTAGTTCGTTCGATGTGATATCGAATTAAGAATATAATTCAATAAATTATCAGTTGAGAATTCTTAAACATTATTTTCATACAAAAGAAAGTAGTGAAATCATAATCGTGCTGACATATCGGTTAATTTTGACAATAATATACTTTGTCACATAATGTACATCATAATAGTTCAAATACTTTAAACTTGTAGTATTGTTTTTTTTCTATTACAGAAGGTATAAATAGAGACTATTTCACACTGGCATGTCTTATTTTTTTTTTTTTGTTTTGCGGTGGGCCATTGACGTCGCACCCCGTCAAATCGGTCCGGGGTGACGGCAGAGGCGGCGCGCAACCCCATTGACCCACCCTGCAAGCACCTCTTCTTCGCCGTGCGAGCGGGCCACCGGTACCCGATCTTTGTCTTCGGTGGCCCGCTCGGCGGTATGTCTCCTCTCCTGTCGACGCCCCGACAGCTTTCGCCGTCGAGGCGTCGTCCTCACGCGGTGGCCTCACGTCGGGTTACCGGACAATTCCCCGGTCCGATCACACGAAGCCTCGGTTAGGGCGGCATCAGGCGCAGGTACTCGCGCCTGCGCCGCTTGGCATGTCTAGCACTGGATAAAATTTCCGTGTGGTGACGAAGTAAGAATATATATAAACCTTTTTTTATTTTTCTTTCATTGCCGGTGGAGGCAAACGAGCCAGCAGCACACCTGATGGTAAGTGACACTGCCGCTCATGGACCGCTGCCTACCGTGAAGAAAGTGCTCTTCTTAAATGACATGTCATAACGCTCGGGAAACACAGCAGCAGGTATTACATTCCAGATCTTGCAAGCCGTGGGTATGGTGACCACCGTGTAAGGACGATGTTCCGATGACGAAAGCTATCGGGGCATCGACACGAGAGGATAACCGTGAGGGTAAACCCCCGGATGGGCCACTGAAGACAAAGACCAGGTACCGGTGGTCTGCTAACATGGCGATGAGAGGTACATGTAGGGCGGGTCTATGGGGTCGCGTGCCGTACTTTTTTTCACCCCGGACGGAATTAACGGGGCCTGACCACACCATAGCCCGCCGCCAAAAAAAAAGCCCGTGGATATCGTAAATAACAACTAAGTTCTTCCTCCTTATTAATCCTTATTAATATTATAAATGTGAAAGTAAGTTGGTTTCTTTGTTTGTTATGCTTTCACGCCTAAGTTACTATACTGATTTTGAAAATTTCTTCACCAATTGAAAACTACATTATAAGTGAGTAATATAGGCTATATTTTATCCCCATACTCCCATGTTAATGGGACTTATGCGGGTGAAACCGCGACAATTTGCTAGTCACCATCATTCTCCTACTCTTATCCCAATTACTTGGGGTCTATACAATATGTACTCCTCTTTCATAGTATATATTGTAAAAGTTATTGGCAATAGTTTTATGACCGGCCGCCTGCCAGATGTCAACCCTCCTCGGGAATGTAATTGTTCACCAAATGGCATCAGATGGAGTTGGCCCAGGTCATTATAAAGCTCTTAGTCGTCTTTTACAAAATCCACGAGCAAAGTAAGGGTAGGCAGTATTCGTTGCCGTTATCACATAGCTATAATAACTGCGCAAGAGAAGGAAATCTTGTCTCAAAATAAAACCCAATACCAATTCGCCTGTTCAGCGTAGTATAGTAGATCAATTTCTCTCCCAATGTGGAGTAAGTTCGAAACCAATAGAGGTTATAAACGTATAACTCCTATTGGTAACGAACGATATGAGCTGAGATGATCTCAATATTAAATATGGGGTTTTATTAGCTTCAAGTTATTCTCAAATATATTAAATAAGAGGTTAAGGTGAACAGTTAGCTCTGACGATGTTCTAAATGGACAGTATATATTTTATAGATCATATCTATACAGATAAATAAAATCGATATAATAGTGTTGGTAATGTCAAAGTAACGGTTTTTTTGCTAAATATCTATGGCAATATATGTATATGGTACTTATAAAAAAAATTGTTTCGGCGGGTACATGAAAATCTCATGTCATTTAAATTATATTTAACAACTTGACTGTCCAATGAGTCACATACGACTCATGATGAGCTTTAGGAATAAGTTCATGAGTCACATGTGACTCTTTTGTTGATGCGATTTGGGGATAAATTGTTGTTATGAACGTGGCATAATGTACTAATATAAATTACGTGAACTTGTAGCGAAAAACTTGAATTTTAAGAAAATTAAACAATATTTCGCAAAAGTTTTTTTTTTATATTAAAGATGAATAATAATCATGACTAGTCGTATAGGCATTGGGTTTTGTATTTGTATGAAATAAAATTAAAATAAAACACAAAGAAAACGTTTGATTAGAAAAAAATATTACATGAACTGATTAATCAAACGTGTTTTTCGTTGTAGCAATCTAAACAAAATGATATTTTACATGCTTTGCACTTTGTATGCACTTGTTTGGCTTTACGAACCAACTGCCCTTGAATTTTGAGTTACATAGCAACCGCTGCATGTCTTTCGAACTAATTTATTGTTTATAGTATTATGCGAAATTTCTTGTAGACTTCTTGTAATCAGAACAAAAAGAAGAACCTGAAGATCTTTCAGTCAGAGACAGCGAAGGTCTTTGCGGCACATTCCGTTCTGTAGTTGTCGCTGCTGGCTCGTGAAAATATCGTACTAATTCTTCTTGAACTTGCAAAACAGTTAACTTATGATATTCTGATATTTTGTCGGTATGTGTACATGTGATACGTATTTCCATCTTGCCATTCTGCTGAATTGCGTATTACGAACTTGTTTCAATAAATTAACGTAATTATTATCTAGTGTGAAACACCATTTCGTCAATCAAGTCATTGGGTACAAAATATTCATAGATTTTAGTCAATGGAACTCGTACATCGTCAATAATAGCGTTCATATTTTGTACCCCATAATTTCTTGTAAATGTTTTCCTATCATAGGCAAAATATCAATTTTCCATTCTGAAACAGGGACGTCAGGTGAAGAGGAAGTTTCTGGATTCGGTGATTGTGGTGGTACTTGTACTACTTGCTATAAAGTTCACAATTACCTCAGTATTCTTGCTGTATTCATAGTTATCTTCGGACTGATACTCATCATCGCTACCATCGCTGAATGGGTCTTCATCGGAATCAGAATTTTCTTAAAAATGGACTAATTCTTCCATGGTGACAATTCTTCTAGCCATTTTAGACCATATCATATGAAATTACAACCTCAAATAGCAATGAAAATATTGCGCGGGTAGGTAGTCAAATATTTAATGGCGGTAATAGATAATATAATATTATGGACTATTTGTCATGCAATTTATTGTCTATAGTCGGTATTACTCGGTATGTGCACATGTGACTCATTGAACTTAGGAAAGATTTTTTTTTATCCTATGCTCATGAGTCATATATGGGTCACAATATCAAACATATAAAATAATATAAAAACAATAAATATTTTTATGAATTAATGTTTTTTTAGGCAATGTGCATGTTATTTAATCCAACAGAAAAGAAAATATGATGGACGTGGGGTAGTCGTAAATTTTATTGTATGGGGCTTGTAAGTTGTTAATACTTTATATTAAATAATGTAATTTTCTTTTAGTTTTTTTTTAAAGTGAAATAAGTACAAAATATCAGTTCTATCTAATATCAGTTCTTCAGTCTATTGTGTTAGTTAAAAACTGTGTTACAAAAGACAGGCATCTTCCTATTAAATATCTTCCTATAAATCTTAATATAAGAATTAATAAAAAAAGTTTATAATATTACAAGAGTAAGTTTTAAATATAATATAGAGTACAAACAACAGTGTGTGTGTGCGTGCATGTATGCATTTGTGCGGGGGTGCGTGCGTGTGTGTGTGTGTGTGTTTGTGCGTGCTTGTGTATGTGTGTGTGTTTATGTAAGTACGTATTCATATGTGTTGAGAACGTGTAGATTTTAGGCGACACTTCCAAGTATGATGTGGATTTAGCCGAGATGGAAGGTACACCACTGATATAGAGCGAAGAGTGAATGCGGGAAATAGAGTGAACGGAGCATTGGGGCAACTTCTCGGCAGCCACCACCTCCGCCAGAAGGCAAGTGTAGCAATACATAATGCAGTGCTTGTCCCAACATTACTGTATGGAAGCGAGAGTTGGGTATGCAGAAAAGAGTATGAAAGTAAAATTAATGCGGTCGAAATGCGATCACTGCGGAAAATCTGTGGTGTTAGGCTGACCGACCGCATTCGTAACGACGACGTAAGAGAGCGAGTAGGTATGAAAGAGAGTATTGGTGTAAAGATGCGAAAGGGAATGCTCCGATGGTTCGGACATGTGGAAAGAATGCCGAACGAACGTCTGGTTAAGAAGATATACAATGCGAAAGTGGAAGGATGTAGGTACCGAGGGAGACCGAGACTAACCTACCTAGACCAGATCGGTCATGTACTGAAGGAAGGTGAAGTCAAGAGTCTCCGAAACCGGCGAGCGCGTATGAAGAGAATTATGAATGTTGAGGAAGCGAGTGAAGTATGCAGAGATAGAGTTCTCTGGCACTCTGTTCTCTCTGCCTACCCTGCAAGAGATATGGCGTGATGATATGTATGTATGTATGTACTTTCAAGTAAGTTCTCTATAACATAATAATCTTGTTCATGAAGCCAGTTTACAATTCTAGATTTTAATTTATGTAGAATTAGCTTTTTTATTTTTAATAATTTGTTAAGTTTGTTATACATAAATGGTGCTAACTGAGTGTAATGCCTCCAAGCTACCCTACTTTTGCAATGTGGCACATTCCCATGGTAATGCAGAGATAGTGCTGAAATCTAATGAGTATGATATAATAGTTCTTTACGTGTATTTTTATGTTTAGTGTCTAACTGCCAAAATTCCCAGATAAATCATTAATTTGGTTATCACCGCCAATTAATGGTAAAGACTTGACTTAATGACGGACTGTTATTATAAATAAGGTACTCAAGATGAAGAAGTGGTATATTATCCTATAAGTTATTAAGAATGCTGTATATATAAGAATTGGTTATATTCAGATTGTTAAGCTACCAATGTATTTGACTAAAGGATATTGTATCTATGATCATAATTGCTGTGTGGTAGCAGCTACGAATACTACCAACCCTTACTTTGCTCGTGGATGTCGTAAAAGACGACTAAGAAACTTATAACGACCTGGACCAACTCCATCTGATGTCGTTTGGTCAACAATTATATTCCCGAGAAAGGTTGACGTCTGGCAGGCGGCCAGTCATAAAACTATTGCCAATAACTTTTACAATATGTACTGTGAAAGAAGAGTACATATTGTATAGACCCCAAGTAGTTGGGATAAAAGTAGGAGAATGATGATCATAAATAAATATAAAAAAAATAGCAAAAAAAAGAAACAAAACTATTTAAAAATGTATATATATATATATATTTTCGTCTGTTTGTTTATAACAAATAATCTATGAAATGACTGAATTAATTTTAATGGCACAGCCAAAACCAAACTATGACGCATAGTCATGATTAAAACCATAGACCATAACGATTATCCCATGGTAGATTATGTTAGATAATTCGTCATCAATTCATCGTTCAAAGAAAAAGCTGATTATGATAAAAATACATTTAAAGCTTTGGTAAAATCCATTAACAAGAACCTTTTTGCGATTTATAATGTTGACAGATATATGGCGAGTGTATATTTTATTAGGTTCATTCATTAGAAAAAATATTATAACAGAGTCAATATAAACAGGAAAACTTTCGTGCCTTTTACAGGATTATATGTAAACCTGTTTTTCCATTAATAAAATTCATTTTAGGCACTTAGCGGCACGCTTGGTTACTTTTACTTACCTCGTCGAAATTAATATGAAATTTGAGGTTAAAATATAACATATTTTGTATATTTTGTGATAGAAATGAAACTAAAATAAATTTGTTAAGATGAAAATATTCGTCTTCTTATTGGATATCAATATACATAGTACCGTGAACCATGAGCTTAATCAACGTCTTTTGGTCCACATAATACTATAGTATAATCATGGACATCCTATAAATGACAAGACGCATGATTCACCATTATGATCATTCAGAATTTTTGGCACCATCCAAAAACTTCCAACGTATTTTATCAAGTCATACTTCGCACCTCCAATAGTACGAGGCCGGCTACAAAAATGTAGATGATAGCGGAGCTCTCGTGACTGGAGTTTGTATTTATTATGTCACACCTATGAGGGTATGGTGCCCTAATCGCCACGCTTGGCAGAAGGGTTGGCGATCGCTGTCAGGTATTATACGTTTCCCAGAAAAAAGCTGCTACCCAGTTTCTTGGTGAACCCTTAGCCGATTACTACAGTCAAATAAGGGGTGGCAACAATGCTATTCTTATCACATCGCTATATGGGATGAAAGCTATGATTAACTCAGTGTAATTATCATTTGAATTTCTAGACTAAAAAGCTTTAAATTAGATTAAATTTTGCGCGATTCAGTTTTCGCGTTATCAAATCGCATCTATCAAATACCGTAGTATGAAAATCGGAGTTCATCTTAGTTTTACTAACAATCTCTGTAAATATTGTTTATTATTCATCTGACTTATTATTTGATTACTTATGTGCATTATTTTATGATAATAGATCGAGTAATGAAGTAATAAAATTATACAATGAAAGTGTAAACAAACAAAAACCTCCCATTTGCATTTACAGTATGGGAATCTAAAAAAAGGTTTCATTATTACAACTGTTATAATGAAATATTTTTGAAGTGAAAACTTCTTTTGGCGTACCGCACACAGATTTTTTTTGAAGGCTGTAAGTGAGGCTTATCCGTCACGCTCTGAGATGAAAAGCTCGATCGGGTGAACTCGAGACCGCCGAGTGTACACGAGCGAGAAAGATACAGTCAGCTGCTCTTCACTTCCGTGTCGCCATGTTTACTATATTCAATTTATATGTAATAATTGTTGTTATTAATTATTATCTATTATTCAATGGTTTTTAATAGTTATTTTTTGAGGCTGGCTATGGTATGGTTACACCCATACACGCTTTTTTATTTTTTTGTATTTGTTTTTTTTTCATTGGTTTAAGTTTTCACTTCTCTCGGCAGTCCTCATGACTTCTCTCTCATGGCTTTGTGTTGTTTTTTTAAAATTAAACATGCAGTGAATAGAACTAGGTTCAAAGTTGTTACTATAGCCTGAGGTATCTAGACAGACTAACAAAGATTCGACTCGATAAAATAAAGAGCGATGAATTACCAAACGGTGCACGTTACTGAGTACAAGCATATCAATCTTTATTAAGAGGATTGAACTTGTACATAAATAAAATTTCCCTAGAGGGCGCTCATTCATGGATGGTTGAAAGGATTTCTTGATCATTCTTCTGTGAATATTATATACAGTGTTTACTGATTTAAGCCTTTTAATCATTGTATCTAAAATACATAATATAATCAGATAGATATATATAATAATGTTTGATGTTTACACGACTATATATTAGTTTTAAATATTATTAGATTTCTATAAGTGCTGTGTGGTAACTGCTACGAATATTATCAACTCTTTCTGTGCTTTTGGATGTTGTAAAAGACGACTAAGAACTTTGTTTCGATCTAGGCCAACTCCAACTGATGCTGTGTGGTCAACAATTAAATTCTCAAGGATGTTTGTTGATATATTTTCGAGAGTTAACGTCAGACAGACGGCCGATGATAAAACTACTACCATAACTTTTACAATATGTATGATGGTAGAGGAGTACATATTACGTTAACCCAAAACAATAGGGATAGTGAGGATTAGATTTCTATAAGATTTTATTTTAAGAAATTATTATGGAACGCCCCATCGGCTGAAGACTTACAGGCGATGGTAACTACTATGCATGATGCTTTTGAAAGAAAAGGTATGAAAGTAAATGTAAGTAAGACGAAAGTAATGGTCTTTGAAAAGGATAAATATATGAGGGAATGTAATATTTTTATAAATGGTGGGAGATTGGAACAGGTGAAAGAATTTGTATATTTGGGTGTACCGTTTACTATAGTAATCACAAAATAAAAGGCCCGTTTTGACAGTTCACGCCCAAGAAGTTCTCTATTTTTTACCGATCGAAATGTTCTGAAGGTAATTATATTTTCCATTGCTGGGTACCGCCCACTCGGCCAAGTGCCGTGCATAACAATTTTTTCATATTGTCCACAGACTATTAATAATCGGTTAAAGAAAAAATAAATCGATCATAATATTTTCTTTTAAGGTGGCCTCGCTCTTGTCCTTTTATCAATTTTAATACTAGTGTTTAGAATTATTGAATTTCACCAGCTGTGTATTGATCTTTACTGAAAGTTATGAGTTTGGAGCTAACAAAGTCACAAATTGGGACAATGTCATATTTGTCGAAGAGATTTGGCTGAACTCGAATCATACCGTGCCGCAGTCGTGGACGGACGATACCAAGGCATCTTGCTCAAAAGTGCCAATGGGAAAAGGTGGACGCTTAATAATCTGCCACGCTGTATCAGCTGGGGGCAGTTTTTTTTAATGATGTCTTGCTCGCAATTGAGTCTAAAAGTACAAAAAAAATATCACGAAGAAATGGACGCAAATATTTTCACAGAGTGGTTAAGCATGGACACAAAGTGATAAGAACGCCACCATACCATTGTCAGTACAATGCTTTGATCTGGGCTCAAATGAAAGGATACGCAGCACGCCACAATACAAAGCCACCATTCTCCACTAAGAAAATTATGACATTGTTGAATGAAGCTTGTGCCAAAATTACTAAAGAAGACTGGGTAAAAGTGGTAGAAAACTCGAAAATAATTAAGGAAGACTATGACAGAGACGTCAATATTGACAATATAATTGAAAACGAAATAATTATAGATACGGGTGACGATAGCTCAACTGACAATTTTGGCTCATCATTTGAAGAAAATGAAGAAATTAAATGAAGTAATTGAAGATTCACTTTTTCTCGAATTTTTATTTTGTGATTGAGTGAAACATTCACTCAATCATAAAATTGTAACACAAATATTAAATGATAGAAAATTGACCTTTCATAACATTGTATCATTTCAAAATACCTACAATATCAAAGTTTTAACTTAAATTTTCAAATCAGAACTTTAATCCAATACACTTTACAATACATATTCAAATCGATCAAATACTTATGCAAACTTGAATCGATTTATCATGAGTATCGAGTACCGAGTCGTATGGTTATATCACTATATCCATCGCTGAGACAAATGTCAAAACGGGCCTTTTATTTTGTGACAACTATAGTGATGGTAAAAATGATGAAGATGTTGAAAGACGAGTTAATGCTGGTAATAAAGTGAATGGGGCATTGTACGCTTTTATGAAGAGTAGGAATGTATCTAAAAAGACACGCCTAACTGTACATAAGGGAGTGTTAGTTCCCACTCTCATGTATGGCAGTGAAAGTTGGATTTGGCAGGGAAGACATGAAAGTAGAATAAATGCTGTAGAGATGAGAGCTCTTCGTAGTATGTGTGGTGTAAGTTTGAAAGATAAAATTAGGAATAGTGTTATAAGAGAGCGCTGTGGTATGAATGAAGAAGTAGTGACAAAAATAAAAAAGGATATGCTGAGGTGGTTTGGACACGTGGAAAGAATGAGTGAAGAAAGGTTGACGAAACAAGTATACAAAGCGAGTATAAGTGGGACGATTACAAGGGGAAGACCACGTCGTACTTTCCTGGATCAAATTGAAGATGTGTTAGTGAAAGATCAGATTAAGAGTACGCGTAATCGTAGAGCATGCATGAAGACTGTGATGAGCGTGAATGAAGCGATGGAGGTATGTCAGGATTGTGGTTTGTGGCAATCCGTAGTCTCTGCCTACCCCTCTGGGAAACAGGCGTGAGGCTATTGTATGTATGTATGTATGTTTATTTTTAGATTTCTATAAACCTCGTGACTTCCTATAATCATAAATACAATAAGTATTAACAAACAATATTAAGTGAAATTACTGAAATTTAGCATTTAATATGCTTAATTATTTATAAAACCCGATTACGAAGCGAAAAAATGATTGTCACAAGTGGGATTCGAACCCGCGCCTATTGGGATTCCGGCCCAAACATGCTGCCACTACACCACCGTGAACTATTGTAGGACATGCAAATCAGCCTATCGCGGTCCACTGCTGGACGTAGGTCTCCCTCATGTTAAGAAAGGTTCTAGAGTGGCGACCACGTACCGGACGACGCAGTGTACGACGCCCCCTCGCTAGGTGGACAGACGACCTGGTGAAGGTTGCTGGGCGTCGTTGCACTGGGGCGTTCCATAATTACGATACACAAAATTATCATTCATCATTCTCCTGCTCTTATCCCAATTACTTGGGGTTCGATGCAATATCTACTCCTCTTCGTACATATTGCAAAAGTTATTGGCAATAGTTTTATGACCGGTTGGACATCAACTCTCATCGGGAATGTAATTGTTGTCCGAACAACATCAGGTGGTGTTGACCTAGGTCGATATAAAGCTCTTAGTCATCTTTTACGACATTCACGAGCAAAGTAAAGGTTGGTAGTATTCGTAGCTACTAGCACACAATGACATTCAAAATAATATCAATAAATAAGTTCTTTTTTTATTATTATTTATCCGTGTGGCGAGGGAGTAAGAATACAATTTACCATCCCCCATTTTACCCGTGGGTGATCGTAAGAGACGACTAAGGGATATACAACGCATATATATACATCTATGCAAGAGATGGAAAACTCGAAACAAAACCCTATACTAACACATTTGACCAGCCGTGGTATAGTAGGTTAATTAAAACAGCAAAGGTAAATGAAAACAGCGTGGTATAATAGGTTAAATCCCATTACGGAAGAGGCCCAAGCCCAACAGTGGGACATATATGGTCTGTGATGATGATGATGAAATAAGTTTATTACAGCCAGTTGCTAGGTCTTTTTCAATTTGCATCATATCGACCGGTCCTTCGCTTTTATGTTGCCCAATATTTTCATTGATCTTCAATATTTCGTTTGATGTGATCGTTATACGTGATTTTAGTCTTATAGAGATTTCAACGAGATTGATACAGTTAATATCGTCTTAATAAAACGCGAATGAATGATTCTCATGAAAATGCCAATTAGGATATCTATTCCACATTCATGTGTTTGATCGTGCATCGCTAAGAACTTAGTTGGTGTAATTAGTTTGCTGAACATTTTAGTTACGCGGTCACATCGCGTGGATACTAATCAGAACATATATTCGATATTAAAACGCACGCACGAATGTTGTGTTTCATAAGGATATTTTATCAGCACATAGGTATGTATTGTTCGTGCATTTTTTAGAAGCGCTATATTTTATTGATCACGAGGAAGCGGCTGCAAAAAAAGTCTATATTCAAAAGCGTATGTAACGGTTGATGGTTATTGCCGTTGACCGAGTTTTAGGGTGTCTATATATTTTATTTATCGATATCGGTATGGGCTTTTAAAAAATATAGGTATGCCAATTTTAAGAGCAAGCAAATTACTACGTTATTAGTCCCTTAGCATAATGATAATTCCTCGTTATGATTCTTTTATATAGATTTACTTGTTTATTCTTTTTATTTACAATTTTAATGATATCAATTATTCTAACTTTAAAGTTAATATATGTGTAGTATGAGTGGGTGGACCTGGGATTAGTCCACCATCCGCAGTGAGGCTTAACGTAACAGATAATATTGCCATGAATCAACAAAGACAAGAACCTAAAGAAATTATATATGTAGACCCACATTTTTAGTCGTCAACTCCATCCGGATCGTATCCAGGCTCATATGAAGTATTTGAGCCTAGTGCTCGACGAGCGGTGGTGGTTCCGGGAGCATTTCTGACGAATTGCTCCCTGACTAGTCGGCGCGGCGTCCGCCCTATCACGGCTAATGCCGAACGTGGGTGGACCGAACTTCGAGGGTCGACGGCTATATGCGGGGGTGATCCGCTCAATGGCCATGTACGGTGCACTCGTGTGGGCGAGGTCTCTGACCGTCCAGCTCAGGGCTTTACTGTGGCGCCCACAGAGAGCCATGGTGGTCAGGGCGGAGGCGGAGATGCTCTCCGACCTCTACCGGCGGGCTACATCAGTACGCGACGAGGGTGGCTCCCCATCGCTTAGCGATATAGCCACCTGGCGCAAGGACGCCCGCCGGGACGTCATTGCCCGTTGGGTTACGCGGCTGGAGAGGTCTAGGCACGATGTTGTTACCATTGAGGCCCTCCGGCCCGTACTGATGGAGTGGATGGAGTGGCGGCACGGAGTCCTCTCTTTCCGGCTGGTGCAGATGTTATCGGGGCACGGTTGCTTCGGCAAATACCTGCACACGGTCGCAAGGAGGGAGTCGACTCCATCCTGCCATCATGCAGCAGTGACGAAGATACGGCGCAGCACACGCTCGAGGTCTGCATGACTTGGCCTCAGCAGCGCTGTGAACTCGTCGCTGTCATCGGTGCCGACTTGACGCTGTCGGCCGTCGCAAAGCCGATGGTCGATAGCGCCAGGAACTGGTACACGGTCGCCTCTTTCTGCGGGCCACTGCCGGCACCGCGGGCGGCGCAGGCGCGAATACTTGCGCCTGATGCCGCCCTAATCGAGGCCTCGGGTGATCGGACCGGGGAATAGTTCGGTCGAAGTGAGGTCACCGCGTGAGGACGACGCCCCGACGGCGAAAGCTGCCGGGGTGTTTACTCGAGAGGAACCCGCGAAGGTAAGCCGCCGGGCGGGCCACCGAAGACAAAGATCGGGTACTGGTGGCCCGCTCGCACGGCGAAGAGAGGAGTTTGCATGGCAGGTCTATGGGGTCACGCGCCGCCTCCTGCGTCACCCCGGTCCGATTTGGCGAGGCGAAATGCACCCATAGTCCACCGCAAAAAAAAAGACCCAAATTTAGTAGTGGTAGCGCACAGTTTTCTGTTTACAGTCGCGGGCCGATCCGTCCGGGGTAGTATCACACTTTCGCAGAAAGTCGAGGTCTAAGCAGTGGCTATGTATTTTTGCATTTCCTTCGGTGAGCGAAAGAACCGAATGCCTAACTTGGTTGCAACAGTCTAGATATACACTTACCATCTGGCAACAGTAACACTTACCATCAGATGTGCTCTTTGCTCGTTTACCACCATAAGCAATAAAAAAAGAATCATTATTGTAAGGTTCAAACAAAATTAAAACGTAAAACATATTTAGAAAAGACTTTTATTTCATATGTATAATATTGAAATGAAATGATTTATTTATGACTAAAGACCGGATTATATGCAATTGCATATTTGCATATGCATTTGCATATTTAGCCTATTTTCAGCGGTTATTGCATATTTTACCTTAAAACTTGTGATGACGCATATTTTCCTTACATTTGCAATATTTCTGGGTAGGATAGTTAATGAAGGAATTAAATCTTACGTCATAGCCGGCCATACCGATTAGCCGTAGGGTGCTCAGATGCTGCTCCCTATATGATCAAGGCAGCCAAAGCCCTTCAAGTATTTTATCTCAATTTGATACATGTGACGTGCTTTACTCATTGAGTACATCGACTCGTTGAAGACGTACGATCCACGTTTGGAAATGTAAATAAACAGATTTCGTCAACAAAGAAAGTGTTCCTTAAGGCACCTGCTCGCATTAATGCCTATAAAGAAAAGCTGCCAAATGTCCCTCTATCTCCTGAACCATTGGTAACTCGATGGGATACGTGGATCGAAGCTGTATTATTTTACAATGAACATTTCGAGGACATCAAAGGTATAATAAATGACTTCGATAGTGCAGAAGCAATGGTAGTTTGTCAGTCTAAGGAAGCATTTAACGATTCTGATATAAAAAAAACATATAGCAATAATTTTCCCACACACCTACGACTATTAAAAAGCTTGAAACTCGAGGCTTGGCGCTAAATTAATCAATTCAGTTACTCAATAAAATCCGTCAAATGAACTCCACATTGCCAAATGTGTACCCGTGTAAACTTAAAGAAAAGTTTGAAAATATTTTGATCAACAACCCAGGCTTTGAACCTTTGTATCAAATTGATAGTTTTGTTAATGGGATGGGTGATCTTTTGCTACAAACAATAAGTGCTAAGATAGCACCCAAATTCAAGTACTGCCTAGTTACCTCAGTGGACGTCGAAAGGGCCTTTTCCACTTATAAAAATAATATGAGTGACAGAAGGCACAATCTTAGTACCGAACATTTAGAGCAGTACCTAATTGTTAATGTCTACAAGAGCACATAATGTTAAATAATTGTTAATTTACCTCTAATTGTATGTGATATTGAAATAAAAGTCATTTTTTTATTATTTAATGTTGCATATTTTGACACTTATCATGCATATTTTAAGCATTTTTCATGCATATTTGCATGCATATTTCAAGCTTTTCATGATGCATATAATCCGGTCTTTATTTATGACAGACACAAGCACAAGCAAAACAAATAGATAATAATAATAACAAAATGGTTAGTTTTTGCCACAATCCGGTCTCAACTCAGCATAATGCTGGCCGCAGACGATCAGCGCTGGTCTTCCGTTATTACCGGGAGGAGACGTCACGCACATGCCCTTAATATGACTTAATATAATGTAGCATCCACAATGTAGTAACACAATCCAGCTTAAATGTAAAACTTTATATAATATGACATGGTAATAACAATAATATGATATGTTAATATTATACAACAAAGAGAATACAGTTTCGTTTAACTTTACTGCGAAAATAGCAAAAAAAGGAACATAAATAACAGAGGTACATATTACAAGCCAAATATTGAAATCCAATTATAGCATTATCTTAGTTCAAAATGATACAATATAAATTCCTTATCAATATTAGAAATGATGTTTACACAATTCATTTCTAAAAAGCACTGGTGTCTTGAGCAAGTAGTTCCTCATTTCTCTGATAATAAAAATAAATAAAATTGCATAGATAAAATTTCTAAGTTTTTTCTTAAATGCATGCAAATTAGGCAGATTCCGTATCGGTGGAGGGATATTGTTCCAACATTTTGTAGCAGCGTATCGGAAACTACCTCTGAAAGCTGCTGAGCAATGTCGCGCAGTCGCTAGTTGCAGAGAACATTGTCTAACATCACGAGACTTACGATTGGCCAACCATGTCAGTTTGCGACATAGATAAAAAGGAGTTTGACTTTTTATAACTCCGAAAAGCAAACACGCCAAGTGAAGCTTGCGACGATGCATCATTTTTAATAAACGTTTCTTATTTAGAAATGGAGTCACATGTGACCTTAAAGGAATACTAAAACAAAACCTAGCACAAGCATTTTGAACGCGTTGTACCAGTGTCCGCGTTTTAGCTAACAACCTAGAACCAAATAGAGTGTCCATATAGTTAAGCCTCGATAATACTAATGTCTCAGTCAACTGAATACGCAAATTTTCTGTCAGATAGGGCCTCATCCTGTAAAGTAATTTCAACCTGTAGAAGCAATTTTTTACACAGTTAGCCACATGTTTTTCGCACCGTAGTTCACAATCCATGTGAAGACCTACCCCCCTATTGACTTTAACATCAAAATAATTATTACTTAATAAAACTTTTGGTACATTCGTCGCTGATAAATCTTGATTTTAGATAGGCATTACATTTATTTACGTCTCAATAATGAGAAAATATTATGTTTCTTGTAAAAATATCTGGCGAACGGAAACATGCCGATCGAATGATAAGGATGGCAGTTCGCCACGCGAAAACTGCTAGCTGTGCGCAATAAATTTCTTAGTACATTTTTACTATATTTTTATGTCACTGGTCTTATTAAACTTGTGTCAAGTGGTCATTTGTAAGACTGTCGTAATATTTTTCTGATCTTTTTCAGCGCTATTTACTTAAATTGAAAACAATAAACTGCTGTCATTTGGATTACACTGTTAGTAAAGTTATTTTTCCAAGTATGAAAGTAATTTGTATATGTTAGATACACTTTGTGTTTGTTATGTTTATTTTATAATCTTCCTAATTATGTACTTCTTTTTTGTATTAGAATTGATTTGATGGCATTCAGCTACAATGCGAAAGTATGTACAATGTGCTTCTCTGTTGATTGGCCATTGTGATTTAGTGTTGCCCTATATACATTAAGCAACAAACGAGTAAAAAAAATCAATTGTGTTTGCAGACTTAGCCGTCTTTTGTAGTGTAACACTGTACTGTCGTTAATTGTGTTATCATGTATGTAAAAGTGAGAGTGTATTTTTTTTTTTTTAGCTATACTTTTTTATTTATTTTTGTTTTCATTTAATGCAATTGTTTTTTTTCTTGTTTTTATTTCTAATGCTCCACCACTTTGGTGGCTTTGATGTCTGACGTCGGAAAAAATCAAATAAAAAGGACATTGCTGAAAATCAGCGTTGTGGTGTTACATTGACATCACAACAAATGCTGAGCAATTATCCTTTTTTCTGCCGCAGCCGAGACGTTCACTCGATGTAATTATTATTATGCTCTCCTTATTTAGTTTATAGATTTCATGTGTTTTCATTTATTGTAAGGTTTATTGTTGTTTTTCTCTGTGTTCCTAGCGTCTCTCCTATGTGGCACTAAATAAATACTTTCTTTCTTTCTATGTTAATTCCATATTTGTAAAGTCTTCTTCGATGCTAGGATTTTATCTTTTATTGCTTATGGTGGCCAAATGAGCTAGTAGCACACCTAACGGTACATGTTACTGCTAAATCTACACAAAAAGTTGGGCTGTCGGCTCTCTCATTTATCCTACAAAGCGCAACAGCATATTGCCACTGCTCAGACTTCCTTTCCTGTGAGATTATGGTACCTACTATCTCATATGGACGGGCCCGCTGCTGTAGACAAAAAACTTTCAACAGTGACGGCCTCTAACTATAAATTAGTCCTTAAAATATTTATACGAGAATTCGATCATCATCATAGGTTCATGTAGAGCATACATCATCATCATCATCATTTTTCTACTCTTATCTCAATTACTTGGGGTCGATACAATATGTAATGTTCTTTCACAGTAGGGGATAGGGTGGCAAGATGGGGTATTTAAGCTTTAAAGGTCAATAATATAAAAAATACATTGTGAAACAATCATATTTATTTTTTAATCAACCAATAATTATTATTATTCTAATATTTGTGTCATTAGGAACTTTTGATAACATATTTAAGAGAGAAAAAATTAAAATAAAGAACAGGTGTTTTTTCCCGTCTTGCCCCATGGTGCTGGTAAGATGGGGTACCCCCCTGAGGTAAGATGGGGTGATGAGAATGATCATAGAGAAAGATGGTTATTTGACCTGGCAGAACTCGCAGACATGGGTGGCTTCGTCACCATCATCATCTATTCCTGCGCAGCTATTATGAGTTCATCTTCCACTCATCGTACACGTTGTCGAGGAAATTGAAGAATTTTTCGACTGCGACTTTGATAAAACCAGATGCTCTGGCAGCAGAAGTAGTTTCAGGCTTACTAATTGAAAGGTGCCGTTTTAGGAAGCCATTTTATCCACTCTCTACCAGCATCTTTTTTCTCAGCGTTGAATGGATTAAGCTTAATATTTTTAATTGCTAACTGGTATACTAAAGCCTTTAGAACTTTAACCGTCCACATAAATTTTCTTCCATTACTAAATAAGCACAAAGCTCATACTCTCATATGGGTAAGATTTAATCAAATGTTTCGTTCGATACTAGGCGAGCAGTCTTAGCTTTTCTCTCTAATGTCATCTGTGGCATATCAAATTGTTTAACTGCTTTATAATAACCCATTTTTCCATCCAAAACCGCTTGAACTGCTTCCCGCATGGATTCTTTGGACCACGACCATTTGTCAGTCGTGCGTTTGTAGTCACATTTTAAAAAGGCAAACTATAACAAGCTCATAAAAACAAACTCATTTTTACGGAAAACATACAAGAACAAAATTATTCCCATTTGGGGCAAGATGGGGTACGTTACCCCATCTTGCCTGCATAGCCATTTTATTAAAAAAAAACGATAAAGAAAAAACAGCCAACAATCTTAAGGAAACACAATGCCTATCTTATTATAGGTTAGTTTAAACGTCAATCACGGCAACACTTCACCCGCTAACGTTATTTAACAAACAACAGTCACGTGTGAAACCAGAAGAAAATATGACAAACAATTTGCAGTAAAACACTTTTTTGAATTTTTTTTGGCACTGCATACTTGTGAACCACAAAACACCGGGCGACTGACAAATATCATGGTGGCGCGTCGAACGATGAATGAAAGAACGTAATTGGTCAATTTGAACTGTGAATTTCGCTGGTTACCCCGTCTTACCCGCTACCCCGTCTTACCTCCTTCTCCCCTACGTATTGTAAAAGTTATTGGCAATCGTTTTATGACCGGCCGCCTGCCAGACTTCAACTCTCCTTACAAATGTAATTGTTGACCAAACGGCATCAGATGGAGTTGGCTCAGGTCATTATAAGGGTCTTTGTTGTCTTTTACGACATCCACGAGCAAAGTAAGGGTTAGTAGTATTCGTAGCCGCTACCATACAGCATACATATACATACATATATCCAAATAATTCGCTGTATTTAATAATAAAATAGTGTATTTTGCTCTTTCTTTTAATAGTTATGAGCTATCTATGCTTAAACAACGATATTACTTTCTCTATTATCTATTTAAGTTCGTATTAAGTACTAATCGATCTTTTCTTATCTATTTGTTCGACGACGCACATAGGTCGAATTCCTAGAATTAGGCGGCCAAAATACAAAATTCCAAAACCTGCCTACAAAAAAAAAGCAGTTCTCGGAATACTAGACAATATAACAATTGATTCTTGATCCCCACCCCGACACGTGAGTCGCAAGCGCGCACCTCACTTTCGATGCTCTAGACAAAACTATCATTTCAAAGTTAATATTTCACGTTAAAAAGTTCAGTGAATAGTGAAATTATGGAAATCGATAATTCAGGTAAGCCTCTTTTTAGCCCATATATACTTATTGAAATATTTGCACATTTAGTGTTAGTAATAATTAATCAAAAAAAGACAGATTTTTCCTACAAATTTTGAGTTTTTTTTACTTTAGCTGTAAAAAAAGGTAACCTTCCGAGTCCGTCCGAGTTACAAATTTTACTTTATTGAATAATACAACTCTTTATCTTTATAAAGTAAAAAATATGGCCACCACTTTTGACCACTTTCCGAGAAAACTTGTTTTATAAATTATAGGGGAAAAAAAATACATTTCATTATTTTTTATTTGTTTTTATATTTTTTTTTGTTGTAGGTGGTCATAGCAGTTCAAACACAAAAGTAGTGACACGCAGATATCTGTTTGACAAAATGAATGAGCAGAGTTTTCCTTACATTGATGAAAAATTAGAACACTTAGAGAATTATTTGATCGTCTCCTATACGGACTCAGATGAAGCAAAAAATAATGTAAAGCACAAATTCTCATATTTTAAATCGGAAATAAAGAAAAGATGGTGCAAAGCGCGCAATATTCTTGAGAAATTTCTCTTAAACAACGAGACATGGCTGCAAGGAACTTTTGAAATTCCCGTGTCAGCGCACAACAAGCCAGGCAGGCCTGTTAATGCTTATGAAGAGTGTAGCGAAAGAAACAAAAGAAGAAAGACGAAAGAAGTTCGCTCATCTGTAAGCAAAGAAATTTTAGTTTACGCAGCGCAAGTGGTTTTACAGAAAGAAGGGAAAAGAAACGCCTCAATGGTTCTTAAAGATATAACTAACTCCCCAAAATGCACCATCGCCAGTGAATGTAAGAAACGACATTCGAAAACGACAGAACCAAGTCCGCTTACCCCAAGAGAAGCTCTCAAGATGTACGTGGAGGCTGGTCTTACTAGAAGGCAATATGAAATGATTAGGGCGAAAAACAAAAGATTTTACCCTACCTACGAACAATTGCTTAAAGCCAAAGAGGAATATTATCCGCCAAAGGAAGTAATAACTGTTACAGTTACCTATGCTGAAAGCGATATTCAAGCACTAATGTATCACACGGTAAATAAATTATCCAATTACCTGGAAGAGGTCTTAATGACCCTAAACAATACTCAAATAAATTCTTTACTTATAATCTGCAAATGGAGATGTGATGGGTCACAACAGGCTCAGTTCAAGCAGAAGTACTTAAACGATGGTGAATCTGATGCAAACATATTTTTGAGCTCTTTTGTCCCACTACAAATTGTTTGTGGAGAAAACACAAAAACAATTATTTGGCAAAACCCAACACCTTACTCTCCTAGATTTTGCCGCCTAATCAGGTTTAGGTACGTGAAGGAAACCACAGACGTTACACTAGAAGAAATAAATTACGTACGAGACAGTGTGAAGAATTTGAAAAACACTGATGTGGAATTAAATGGAAATGTGTACTCTTTTAAGCACTGTCTTAAAATGACTATGGTGGACGGGAAAGTATGCAATGCAGCAACCGGCACAAAAGCAACAAGCAGGTGTTACATATGTAGTGCCACGTCAAAGGATTTTAATGATTTGGACAAAAAACACGAAGTTAGTCCAGATGCTCTTGAGTTTAGCTTGTCAAACTTACATGCTCGAATAAGATTATTCGAAAGCATTCTTCATTTATCGTATAAATTACCTGTGAAGAAATATCGCGAAAAGAGAACGCAAGAAGAAAAATTATTGGAAGAAGAAAGGAAACGAGCGATTCAAGAATGATTTAGAAAAGAAACGGGACTTTTAATAGACATGCCAAAGGCAAATTTTGGGAATACGAATGATGGGAATACAAGCAGAAGGTTTTTTGAAAACCCTGAACTAGCTGCCGAAATAACTGGTATTAGTTTTGATTTAATTTTTAGAATAAAAGTAATTTTAGAGGCTATATGCAGTGGTCATAAAATAAACCTGGACAAATTTGATACGTACACAACTGAGACGGCCAAGTTGTACGTTAAACTATACGGGTGGCATCCAATGACTCCCACCATGCACAAAATTCTTATACATGGAAGACAAATCTGCGAAAATGCAATTTTACCGATCGGACAGCTCTCCGAAGAAGCTGCAGAAGCACGAAACAAACATTTTAGGTTGTTTCGGCTTAATTTTGGGCGAAAATTTTCACGGGAAACATGTAATTTAGACGTCTATCACAGGTTAATTTTGACCTCTGACCCCCTTATAAGTTTGTTAGGAAAAAAGAAGAAAATCTCAACCAAATCATTAATGCCTGAAACGTTACAACTTTTATTACCTGCAGAGCCTAACCCAAATGTAACCTGTGAAAAGTACGTAGATAGTGATGAGGAAGAATATTCTTACATAGAGGAATGAATCCATGTATAGATAGTATAAATTTGATGTAATTAACTAAGTTTATAATAATTTCCCTTATTAAATTTAACTATGTTTATTTTCTATAGAAGATATATTAAAAAAATGTATTAAAAGCGTTATGATTTATTTTATTTTTAACAAAAAGACCGAATTATAGTTGTTAGTACTATTTCTTACCGATATGAACGATAAAATAATTTTGGCCGCCTAATTCTACGAATTCGACCTATGTGAGACGACAATCGCAAAATGCGATTAATAGCTCTACAAATAATTACACGTAACTCGGTGTGGTGAACAGCTTAGTCCAGTTCTTATTCAGCATATTCTGCTGTTCTTATCAGTGATAAAAGAAGAAAAATAATGCGCTACAGTAAGAAAGAAATCATATTTTATTTTATCATCATCATCTCAGCTAGACATATGTCGCTCGCACGGCGAAGAGAGGAGTTGCACGGTGAGTCTATGGGGTCACGCACCGCCTCTTCCGTCACCCCAGGACCGATTTGGGCGAGATGCATCCATAGTCCACCGTATAAAAAAACAAAAAAAGAGGGGGTGGTGAATTATATTCTTACTCCGTCACCACACGGATATTATTTATGTATATGTATATTCACGGGTATCATTTATTATATTATTTATGTATATACTATGTAATACTTATATGCAATACTTAAACTGATATAAAAGATAAAAATTAATTAGTAATTCCCAAAGTGTCTCTTGTAATGATAATTGCGTAATAATAAAATTATTATACTGCTCTCTATTAGACATGGGTTGAAGTTTAATTTGTGATAAGCTCTTTATCGGTTTATAAATAAGTTTTATAAAAATACTTCGTCCATCCATCCATCCATCCATCAGCCTGTAAACGTCCACTGTTGGACATAGGCCTCCCCACGAGAATGCCATCTATAACGGTCCTGTGCCACCTGCATCCAGCGGTTTCCTGCGACCTTGATGAGGTCATCAGTCCACCGAGTGGGGGGTCGTCCTACGCTGCGTCTTCCGATTCGTGGTCGCCACTCGAGAACCTTTTTTCCCCAACGGTTGTCGGTTCGTCGAGCGATGTGGCCTGCCCATTGCCACTTCAACGTGCTAATCCTTAGGGCTATGTCGGTTACACCCGTTCTTCTACGGATTTCCGTATTTCGGATTTTATCACGTAGAGAAATACCGAGCATAGCCCTCTCCATAGCACGCTGAGCGACTTTGAGCCTTGTTATGAGGCCGACATTTAGAGACCACGTTTCAGTGCCGTAAATATATTTTTTTAAACGGCACTGAAATACTTCGTCAGTGTTTAATAAATAAATACTAATACTAATTAACTTATATAACTTAATCAAGATAGACTCATGCAATATTTATATTACTGTATAAACTGAATGGCTTAAAAGTGTCTTGAGAAGCATTCAACTACGCTGAGTAATTAATTACGATAGCTGCCTACTCTTGAACAAAATGTCTATATACATACTTATTTACTTTTAAGAATCGAAACACTGAATCACTTTGATTCAGTGTTTCAGATTTCCTTTGTAATAGGACTTCCTTTGTAACAGAACGTAACAAGACGTTCGTGAATAAAATGAATTTTTCACATCATCATTTCAACCTATCGCTGTCCACTGCTGGACGTTAGCCTCCCTCATGTTACATCATGAGTGGATAATGCCGTAATCGCCACGCTTGGCAGGTGGGTTGGCGATGGCAGTGAGATCTTATACATTTCTCAAGAGAGTGCTGCTGCTCACTCTCCTGGTGAATCCTTAGACGATTTTTATGACTCCCACGGGCAAGCAAGGGGTGGGCGACACTTGTATTCTATCCCGTCGCCACACGGGGCATTTTTCACATTAACACCGTAATATTTTCGCAGAACTATTTTTAGAATATAATTATATCATTATTGAACGAAGGAAAGAACGAAACATGCTATGAAATTGTATATATACTCTGTCGTTTGCTTTCATGTGGAAATATGCAATTAAATTTTAACAGAATACATATTCTAGACGAGAATTATTTCTCAGTTTGGATATTGAACTTATGTCCTATTTGAAAATGATACGTTTTTTATTTTTATAGTGGTAGGAAAATGGATGGAGACAGCAATGAATATAGAGAAATGGATATCTCTAGTGGAGGCCTTCACCTTCGATTCGAGGGTTTCTTGCTAATAGTAGTAAGTGCTACTACATTTTTTGGTTGATAAGTTGAAATGTTTTAGTAAACTATATGTATTGTTCTTGATTTATTATTACTTTATTATTATTTTATTTTATTTGGTCTACGCGTGAATGTAAGCAAAACCAAAATAATGGTCTTTGAAAGAGATGAAGCCAGAACAGATGTAAGAGTAACAATAGGTGATGATGTATTAGAGCAAGTGGATGAATTTGTATATCTTGGATGTGGATTTAGTCGAGATGGAAGGTACACCACTGATATAGAGCGAAGAGTGAATGCGGGAAATAGAGTGAACGGAGCGTTGGGGCAACTTCTCGGCAGCCACCACCTCAGCCAGAAGGCACGTGTAGCAATACATAACGCAGTGCTTGTCCCAACATTACTGTATGGAAGCGAGAGTTAGGTATGCAGAAAAGAGTATGAAAGTAAGATTAATGCGGTCGAAATGCGATCTCTGCGGAAAATCTGTGCAGTTAGGCTGACCGACCGCATTCATAACGACGACGTAAGAGAGCGAGTAGGTATGAAAGAGAGTATTGGTGTAAAGATGCGAAAGGGAATGCTCCGATGGTTCGGACATGTGGAAAGAATGGCGAACGAACGTCTGGTTAAGAAGATATACAATGCGAAAGTGGAAAGATGTAGGTACCGGGGGAGACCGAGACTAACCTCCCTAGACAAGATCGGTCATGTACTGAAGGAAGGTGAAGTCAAGAGTCTCCGAAACCATCGAGCGTGTATGAAGAGAATTATGAATGTTGAGGAAGCGAGTGAAGTATGCAAAGATAGAGTTCTCTGGCACTCTGTTCTCTCTGCCAACCCTGCAAGGCATATGGCGTGATGATATGTATGTACTTATGTATGTATTATTAGCAGACGAAGGATTTTTAATATAAAGAGGAAACAATTAAATGGTTTCTAATGTGTAACACTGAAATATTAATTATCGCAATCAATTTCATTTTCCACAAAACCAACCAATAAGCAAATTATAAGCACTCCTTAAACTAATTCCTAATTCTAACACTTCAACGACATAAATATAAATGGTAATCGGTACACAAGCAAGCAGAGCTTCCGCGCGCTAGATAGGTCGGATGTATAATGCCATTTCTAGTCTCTTTTTCTTTTTGTTTTTTTTTCGCAAGGTGGGACCATGGATGTGGTCGCGCCCCGGCAAATCGGCCCGGGGCGACAGAAGAGGCGGCACGCAACCCCATGGACCCACCCTGCAAACACCTCTCTTCGCCGTGCGAGCGGGCCACCGGTACCCGATCTTTGTATTCGGTGAATATTAATTTGACACCTAACAGTATATAAATTATCAAAACAAAGTTTAATATATTGTAAAACTGATATCTTTGTAGAGTAAGAAATATAATCATCATCACCATCACAGCTCATATATGTGCCACTGCTGGGCTCGGGCCTCCTCCGAAATGGAAAGGAAATTAACCTACTACACTGCGGTGGTTAGACGTTTTGGTACAGGGTTTTGTTTCGAGTTTTCCTTCTCTTGCACAGATGTTATATGTGGGGCATATATACACTTTCAAAATTCGTTATGCTGAGAAAATTCTTATTAAAACTTTTGATTGGAATAACCAATAATATCACGGAGGATTGGAAATCGTGACCTGAGTGTTAGCAATAATTTTAGCATCGCCAGATCAAAGAGATAGTCAATGAAATTATTAGACGAATATCGTCTTTATGTTTACGATTAATCATTAATAATAACACAAACATCCATTTACAAGATATTTTTTAAAGACAATACTCTTTTTTTTTCATATTACTTTTTAAATGAATTCTGATGGTCACATATTAAAAAACAAGTTTATGGTCATGAAAGGACGCTTTAAATCGTCGGGTAAGTAATAATCAAATACACACTCATTCTTTTTTTTCTTATTAGCCATATAAACTCCGCTATTGAACACCAGCCTCCTTCACGATTACAGAAAATTTGCCTACGCTGCTCAGATAGTTTGATATAGAATAGAGTTTTAGCTCGGGTTCTTCTTTTCTTGCTGTGATATTATCTACTTCTATCACTTAGTCCGTAAAACACATTTAGGAAAAAGAGGCGGTTATACTTTGTAATTTTCTACTACAAGGGTAGAATTCTATCTTTTAATATACTTGTAATACGTGTAAAATAACCCGCGTTATTTATAGTACTATGTAGGTATTCAATTCTACGAAAGTTTAAATGAAACCCTATTCAAGCAAATATCTGTTTCGACAGGTTTGTTAAAGGTTTGCAAGAGTCCAAAGTTATTTAATTACTGTTTTGAGTTTCGTAAACCACATTCATATCGTATGATTCGATGAAATACGGTATGTTTGTAAAACGACTTGTTATTTGAGTTCAATTTGGTCTTTTGTTTGTACCAAATATGTATTCACAGATTGAAGAGAATTTAAACAGTTATTTCCTGAATCTGTATCGTATATATTTGATTTTGTCCGGAACGACGAAAGGGCAGCGCATGGCTCCATAACCTACCGTATTCCCTCCCCATCGCCATTGGGCCGGCCATTGGTACCGCTTCCTTGCCGTCCGTGGCCAGCCCAGCGGGTTACCCTTTCGGGTACCATCTATCATTGATTGATTGATTGGTTTTATTTCGAGTTTTTCGAGTTCGAGATTTCATTGATTGATTGGTTTTATTTCGAGTTTTCCTTCTCTCGCATAGATGTTAAATGTGTTTTACGTCCCTTAGTCGTCTTGTACGATTACACACGGGTAATATATGGGGTGTTGAATAGTATTCTTATTCTATCACTACACGGAAAAGTTTAGTTCTTGCAAGTTAATTCTTACTAAAGGAATATTTCATTTTTTATATTCCATGATATAAAAATGATCTAGACATACACTTTTCTATCTCAAGACTAACAACAGAGACGTTTAGCTTATAATAGATGGTGAGAAATTCTAAGCTAAATATTTTCCATGATCTTTTAAGATTTAAAAAAAAACATTACAAATATTCAATTTATTCATCTCATCATTTTCCTTCTACCCAGAACCCACCCACAAAGTTGGGCTGCTAGTTCGCTTGCTCACTGAATGAAGTGCAATAAATAGCACATTGTCACTGCTTAGATGACGATATTCTGCGAGAGTGTGGTACTACCGGGAACAGACCGGCACGCGGTTGTAGACAGAAAATTCACTCATCAACGTCATCATCACAGCTCAAGTATGCCCCACTGTTGAGCTCGAGCCTCCTTTAAAATTTGGTGAAATTGACCTATTACACCACGCTTATCAGACGTGTTGGTATAGGTTTTTGTTTCTAGCTTTCCTTCTCTCGCATTGATGTTATATGCGTTTTATATTAACTTAAAAAACTATATTTATTTAATATTGTTGCATGTGTAATTGACGCAGACACTAGTCTTAAGCCACTGATAAATGTTTAGTTATTTAATCAAAGTGAATCTTATTTTTAGTTATATAAAGCTCGTTTACGCCTCTTATATAACTAATTTATATAAGTAATTATTAAAATTTATAATTAGTTATTATATAATTAAATATAAATTTTGATAAATTAGTTATTTACGCGCCCCTTATATAACTAAATAAATGAATCTCATGACATTGAACCATTAAAAGTTATAGAATTAACGTAATAAATTATTTATTTATATTTTTTTTTTTTATCGAAACCTTATACGATAACGAAGTAATACACCCTACATTTTATACAGATCCAATTGCATTATATAACAGTTTGTGGAAGACTTTGCCACGGGTTTTTTATCCTTTCGTTCAATAATTAATGAACGAGACAATGTTCTAGTAAAGTAACAGTGAAAATCCTTTATTTTAAAGTTTAAAATCTGATACCGTATAATCTTTTATAATGGAGTAAGATCGTTGTTAATGGGTTAAAAATGTAATGTATTATCACCGCTTATTTGGCTGTGGGGCTCGTAAAAATGGGCTGTTGCCCATGCTTTTAGTGATACCTAAGAGAATAATGCTTCATTCTTTTGGGAAACATACAACATCAATTTTAATCACCAACTCACAAAATGCAGCAATTATAACATTATAGCTTTTGAAGAATCCCCTTGGACAGCTGAATTCGATGGGCTAATGGATACATGAAACGAAAACACTGAAACACTTTTATACCTTATAAAACAATTTACAGACGCGTTGTTGTATATTTAAAGTTAAAAAAATATAGCTAAATCAACTACTTCAAATATCAGACAAAACAATATTCTAGTTGACGACAATATTAAATTGCTTTGCGACTGTATTTTCATTAGCCTGAGAGACATCTACTAGGCTTCACAATGTAAATTAGTATATAAATTGTAGCTACATAAACTAATACTAATGCCTTCGCTTTGTATGCGTCAATCGTCTGGTTTTTTTTCTAATGTACACATATTAATTTTTTACGTGTATTTTTAGAATAAGAATGCAATTTACGGTTTACCACTATTTGCCTTGCTAGTTTCGTTAAAAAGACTAGGGGTTATATATTGACCTGACGCTGCCGGCCATCGCCAGGGCGATGCTGGACAGCGTCAGGAACTGGAACGCGGTCACAACCTTCTGTGAGGCAGTAGTCTTGCGGAAGGAGGCAGCGGAGCGCGTGCGCGAGGAACGTCTCCTCGGCGACGCAAACCGCCGCCGGCGGCGACTGGGGCGGCGCAGGCGCGATTACCTGCGCCTGATACCGCCCTAGCTGAGGCCGCGGGTGACTGGACCGGGGAATTAGTCAGTCACCCGCCGAGAGGCTGACCGCGTGAGGAAAGACCAACGTCCTCCCCGAGGGGGGACATCGGTCAAGAAGAGGGTACCCCTAAGGGGATATTCCGTCGGGCCGGCCACTGACGTCAAGTTTATGCTGCTCCGGTGGTCGGTCCAACGACGAGGCGAGGTGTCAAGGGTGGGTTACGGGTGTGCGTACTTACGGTCCTCTGTCGCCCCGGACGGAGTGGTGCGAGGAGCGCGCCGACCGTAGCCCAATCAAAAAAAAAGGGGGTTATATACATATATGAAAGAGAAGGTACTCTTAATGGTAGGATCACACTGTTGACAGTTTACAGAAGATCGACGTCTGAGTAATGGCAATATGCTATTGCGCTTCGTTCGGTGACTGAGAGAGCCGGAAGCCCAACAGGGTAGATTTGGGGTTTGTATTGGTATTCAGCATAGTGGGGCATAGTCCGGAGCGTGCTTGATCGCGTCCCCTGCCAGTCTAATTAGACTGCTAATCCGGCTCGAAATGCGTACCGCAATGCGGGTTAGGGCGTCCCCCAGAGGCGACGCGTACCGACCCGCCCCCGTCGGTACGAACTTCGGCAGTTGCGGCGATGGGGGCCGCCACCCATCACGCCTTGCCCAGTCAGGCGAGTCGACGAGAGCAGAGTGCCGGGTGGGCACGTGGAATGTAAGAGGTTGTGTGGAAGGTAAGTTGCACGAGCTGATATCCGTCATGGCGGACAAACAGCTAGACGTGCTCTGTGTAACAGAGACCAAGCGAAGGGGCAGCGACGCCTGCGAACTTCCTGGTGGCGGGATGGCTCTGTGGTCTGGTGTACCACAGAGCGATCGAGCCAGCATGGGGGTAGGAGTACTGCTGTCCTCTCGCTTGGCCTCAGGTGTGAAGGATTACGGAATGTATGATCCCAGAAAAAAAAAAAAAAAAATAATTATGATATGTATGTATGTATGTCTGAAAAACTCGTAAATAATACCAACTGCGTTCGCCAACCCATCTATCTTACTGGATACGAAAGCAGCGTTCTCTTATGTAAATCATAATTCCGTTCGATCACCAACCCGTCTACTATCATCATTTCAGCCTATTGCCGTCCACTGCTGAACGTAGGCCTCCCTCATTTTACGCCACAGAGTGCGGTCCTGTGCCGCCTGTATCCAGCAACCTTCACTAGGTCGTCTGTCCACTTAGTGGGGGGGCGTCCCACACTGCGTCGTCCGGTACGTGGTCGCCACTCTAGAACCTTTCTTCCCCAGCGGTTGTCGGTTCTTCGAGCGATGTAGCCTGCCCATTGCCACTTCAGCGTGCTAATTCTTCGTGCTATGTCGGTTACACCCATTCGTCTGCCGATTTCCGTATTTCGGATTCTATCTCGCAGAGAAATCCCGAGCGTAGCCCGCTCCATAGCACGCTGAGCGACTTTGAGCCTGGTTATGAGGCCTACATTTAGGGACCACGTTTCCGTGCCGTAAGTCATCACTGGTAACACACACTGGTCATAGACCTGTGTTTTCAAACACTGAGGTATGTTGGATGAGAAGATCTTCTTAAGTTTCCCGAACGCTGCCCAACCGAGTTGGATTCGTCGGCTGACCTCTTTCTCGAAATTAGATCTACCTAACTGGACTCTACTGTGCGTGTTGATTATTCTCGTCTCTCTCGTGAATAGGGTCATGGCTAATGTTAGACAACAACAGGTTAATGATTATTTTATTATCAGAAAGTCAATACTAATGTGTAAGAAGAATTTTGTCTTGATTTATATTTTATAAACGCTCCACTAATAAGCTTAACGACAAGCAAATTGATTAATTATTCCATGCTGGCCGGATTGCTATTGTTTTCTTTAATTATTCCTTTGACAATAGTGAAAGAAAAAGAAAAGAATTAAACAGTTCTATTATTATCTTTGTCTAACTGTAGTATTAAGATATCTGCCCGGTCACATTTTTAAGGTAATTAACTTATCTTAAGTCTATCTGTGTAAGTCACAAAAAACTCGCTAAATCATCATCTTCATTCTCTTACTTTCACCCCAATTACTTGGGTCCGATACAATATGTACTAAAAATGAAGAGTAGGTACATATTGTAAAAGTTATTGGCAATAGTTTTATGACCGGCCGCCTGCCAGACGTCAACCCTCCTTGGGAATGTAATTGTTGACCAAACGGCATCAGATAGAGTTGGCCCAGGTTGTTATAAGGCTCTTAGTCGTCTTTTACGACATCCACGAGCAAAGTAAGGGTTGGTAGTATTCGTAGCTGCTACCACACAGCTTATATGAAGTCTAAAATAATTTAAACAAACAAAAATACACTTTTAGATCAGAGAAAAATCAATATTAGATAGAATAGGTTCAATTAAATGCTATTTAACTGAAACCGTTTGTTCCGTTTCACTAAAAAAAGAATAGTCACTCACTGCAACTATTTGGTACCCAGTGGAGTGATTAACTTGAGGTTAACTACTACCATTGGGTCACTAGTAGATGGATTATTCAACATGAAAAACGCTTTTTCAGCTCAAAATATTGTTTATTGGTTGTGCAACTTAAAGATTACACACCTTAATTTTTTTTATTTTGTTTTAGTCACTCATTACTCAGAATTTCATCGTCTATCGTTGAATGTACTTGGCTTTCCCCACAGATGAAAGGTTAGTGTGGTAATCGCCATTGTTAGAGGAGCTGGTGATAGTTGTAAGGTGTTATAAGTTTCCCAAGAGGCACGCTGTCCACTTTCCTGATATCCTCAGCTGATTTTAACCTCTCGTACGGGCAAGTAAGGAGTGACGCTAATTATATTCCTGTTACATTGCCACGCGTGGATATTGAATTAAGATATAAAATTTTAATTTGATGATGTTCCATTAATTTAGAAAAATATAAATACATCAGTTATGCTAATTATAGTGATGCCTAGCGTCTAAATTTTAGTGAGTTCTCACTATGCTATAACAAATCTACTAAAAAAATTACCATGGAGACGAATATTAAGAAAAGGATTCATACTGTGATTATGCCCTGCATATCATTCACCAACTATTGGATTAGTTTTCCTGAAATATTGATTATATTATAATTTTTACATGATCATCATCATCATCATTATCAAAGCCCATGTACGTTCCACTGTTAGGCTTGGGCCTTATTATATGCGTTTTATATCCCTTAGTCGTCTCTTACGATCACCCACGTGTAAGATAGGGGGTGGTGAATTGTATTCTTACTCCGTCATCACACGGATAATGATCATATTTTATTATATTTTCTAATATGTTTATTTTATAGTGCAGATGATCTAAATAATATTTTAACATATTGTGTAAAGATATTAATAGGCCATATCACTATCCACCGACGACAAACACCGGGTTCAATGGCTCATTCATACGGCATAGAGAGGTACGTGAATGGTAGGTTATGAGGTTGGATTGGGCGGGGTGTGATTATACCGTACTCTGCTCCCAAAGTAAAACAAAGGCCATATCATTATTCTGTTATATTCAAGATATAACAAGAAAGATAATGATATAGAGCGAAGAGTGAATGTGGGAAATAAAGTGAACGAAGCGTTGGGGCAACTTCTTGGTAGCCCTCACCTCAGCCAGAAGGCACGTGTAGCAATACATAATGCAGTGTTTGTCCAACATTACTATATCGCAGCAAGAGTTGGGTATGCAGAAAAGAGCATGAAAGTAAAGTTAATGCGGTCGAAATGCGATCTCTACGGAAAATCTGTGGAGTTAGGCTGACCGATCGCATTCGTAATGACGACGTAAGAGAGCGAGTAGGTATGATCTTATTGGTGTAAAGATGCGAAAGGGAATGCTCCGATGGTTCGGACATGTGGAAAGAATGCCGAACGAACGTCTAGTTAAGAAGATGTATATCTTCTTAACTAGACGTTCGTTGAAGAATGCGAAAGTAGAAGGATGTAGGTACCGGGGGAGACCGAGACTCACCTAACTAGACCAGATCGGTCATGTACTGAAGGAAGGTGGAGTCAAGAGTCTCCGAAACCGGCGAGCGTGTATGAAAAGAATTATGAATGTTGAGGAAGCGAGTAAAGTATGCAAGGATAGAGTTCTCTGACACTTTGTTCTCTCTGCCTACCCTGAAAGGGATATGGTGTGATGATATGTATGTATGTATATCAAGAAAGAAATCATCAAGTATAAGCTGAGCAGTATAAACGAAATACTTTAATCATGAACGTTTCAAAGTAAGCTAGAACCTTTCTTTTATAATTCTGTAAGTTTAAAACGGAATACGGAAATCCGTAGAAGAACGGGTGTAACCGACATAGCCCGAAGAATTAGCACGTTGAAGTGGCAATGGGCAGGCCACATCGCTCAACGAACCGACAACCGTTGGGAAAAAAAGGTTCTCGAGTGGCGACCACGAATCGGACGACGCAGCGTAGGACGACCCCCACTCGGTGGACTGATGACCTCATCAAGGTCGCAGGAAACCGTTGGATGCAGGTGGCACAGGACCGTTACAAATGGTATTCTCGTGGGGAGGCCTATGTCCAACAGTGGACGTTTACGGGCTGATGGATGGATGGATGAAGTTTAAAACTATTTAACAATAGTCCATGTACAGGCCAAAGAGAATGAAGTAAAAGAAATTATGAGAGCTATAATTATTATTCTATATCCTTAATCTATCTATTATCTACCTATTATTCAAAATAACAGGCTGACAATACCAGAAGTAAAAACACAAAACGGTGACGAAGTCTCGTAATTTTATTCTCCTGAGTTTGTATATTCATTTATTTTCTGTTTGTAATCCTGTTACGTAGCTTTTGCATAACGAAAATCTGTTGTTTTCGAAAACAAACTTCACGTTTCCTGTATCGTTTGTTAACAAATAAAACGGAATGTTTTAACAATGTGTGTAATCATAAATCTCTGCAATCTATTACATCAAATCGAATCGCAACTTTGCAAATTTTGTGAAATAAAAATACTTAAGTGTTGACAACGCGGCGGTGTTTTTTATACAGTGACGTTTTGAGATTTTTTTTTTATTATTTTCTACATAACATAGATATTTTTAACGAAACTCTTAGTACTTTTAGATCTCAACTTTCCAAATTTTCGGCATAACTTGTAATCTCATGTATTTCTTTATATTTTATTTATATTAGATGTCTAATAGACTTTAAATTACTAATCTCTTAATTAATATTAGAAACTTCATTGGTGACAGTGTTAATTATTTTAATATTTTTTTCTTATTGTAAATTAATTATAATACTGTGTTTGTTTGTAAATTAATTATAATGTTTCTTTGATGCAATAAATAAATAAATAATGCAAAATACTCTACCCTCTTTGGGCCTTCTGCCAAGTGGTTTATAATTATTAAAAATCAAATACAAATGTGCTAAAATCCGTAAAAATCGTTTTATTTCAAACATATAATACTCGCGTAAACATCAGAATTCATTATCGTTTAGAATAGTTTTCTTTTCAGTTTCTTCTCTCACAATTATCTATTTATATGTCTTGTGTTACCCGCGGTAAATGATGCAAATTGATGTTCTATATTATTTTTATATCACTGCAGGAGAATTTGTAATTTTTATTTTTTATATTTTTATTGTCTTCACTGTGGTGACGGCCACGAATAGTACAAACTCTTATATTCCTTGTGGGTAAAATACGACTAAGAACTTACTTCGACTTCAGTCAATTCGATTTGATGTCGTCTGGTCAACTATTACATTCCTAAAGAGCATTCCTACCTAACGTGGACCACGTTAGGTAGGCGTTAATATGTTCGATAGAAGAATAGTACATATTACGTCGCACCCAAATAATTGGAATAAAAGCAGAATAATGATGATGATTTTATAGTCTTACGCTACTTTTACCCAAGATTGAACAGAACTACCAATCCCCGTCGAGCACCAGGCTCAAGTATTTTATATGGGCACTAAATACTGATGGGAACCGAATTGAAGTGATCGAGGCGTCGCTGGGTGAACTGGTGCGGGGTCCATCAGACATTAGGGCCTATGTCTTATCCAGGGCTACCCGGTGCTGCGACTTGCCAGGCGTGCCGCCTCCTCTATCGTCCCATCCCATGCTGCAACGAATATACACTCGATACCGTCGGCGTAGATTACGCCTGGCTTGAGGCTACCTCTCAACGCGTAGTCGTAGCCGATGTTACATAAAGTTGCCCCCAAGAGCAATCCCTGTGAAAAACCGCACGACATAGACGTTCGCACAACGTCTCCTACTCGATTTTTATAGATGCGCCCCTGCAAATAGTTCGCCACCAGCCGCTTCAGGTATACGGGCACTCCATGAATCCGAAGTGCCTCCCTGATGTAGTTGAATGGTAGTTATTGAAAGTTTATTTTGCTCTTCGACCTCTACCAGCGTGTTACCTCAGTGCGCGACGAGTGTGGCTCCCCATTACTTAGTGAGATAGCCACCTGGCGTGAGGATGCCCGCTGGGACGTCATCGCCCGTTGGGTTACGCGGCTGGAGAGGCCTAGGCACGGTGTTGTTACCGTTGATGCCCTCCGGCCCGTACTGACGGAATGGATGGAGCGGTGGCAGGGAGTCCTCTTTTTCCGGCTGGTGCATGTTTTTTCGAGGCATGGTTGCTTCGGCAAATACTTGCACATGGTCGCAAGGAGATAGTCGACTCCGTCCTGCCACCAGTGCGGCAGCGACGAGGACATGGCGTAGCACACGCTCGAGGTCTGGGTAATCTGGGTTCAGTAGCGCTGTGACCTCGTCGCTGTCATCGGTGCCGACCTGACGCTGCCGGCTGTCGCAAAAGCGATGGTCGACAGCATCAGGAACTGGGACGCGGTCGCCGCCTTCTGCGAGGCAGTCATCTCGCAGAAGGAGGCGGCGGAACGAGCCCGTGAGGATTCCCTCCACGCAGACTCGGGCCACCGCCGGCCGAAAAGGCCGGGCCGCCCTAGCCGAGGCTTCGGGTGATCAGACCGGGGAATAGTCCGGTCACCCGACGTGAGGCCACCGCGTAAGGACGATGACCCCACGGCGAAAGCTGTCGGGCCGTAGACTCAAGAAGAACCCGTGAGGGTAAACCGCCAGGCGAGCCAACGAAGTCAAAGATTGGGTACCGGTGGCCCGCTCGCATGGCGAAGAGAGGAGAGTTGCATGGTGGGTTTATGTGGTCACGCGCCGCACTTCTGTCACCCCGGACTGATTTGGCGGGGCGAGACGCATCCACAGTCCCCACCAAAATAAAAGGTGATTATTGTAGTTGATAATTTGAAACTGTAAATAGAACTTTTACAATGACAGTGCACATCTTAGTAATCAGATACAATTCTCGTTATCATCAATCCTAACAATAATGTAACAATACTCATGACTCTGCAATTATTAAATCATGGATCCAACAATTACTTTCAATTGATAAAGATTTCACACAGAATTTATTAATAATATGTATTTATCACAGTTCGTTATTTGTCTATTAGTATTTTTCGTAGAGAAACGGTAGTTAACTATAGTTTAAAGTATTTTAATTTTATTTTTATTAACTCAAATTAGATGTTAAGAATACTATGTAATCATTAGCATCCTTTAATTTTTGATAGGACATTTATGGCATTGGACCCTCGTAGGTACACCTATGTGTAATAGCTTACGTGAATAGATTTCTGGATGGTATTAAAACCTTATATAGAATATTATATTGCTTCAATTACCTGGTAGTTATTCATTGTATGAGTCGAATTCACGGTTTGAAACCGTTGCGTACATGGTCTCTGACTGAACGCTGTTAAGTGTTCGAAACGTCGAGAAATTAAAAAACAAATAAAAACGCGATTGATTCCGTATAAATAGTTTTTAACCGACTTCAAAAGAGGAGGAGGTTCTATGTTTCATTATTTCAAATGTATAATACTCGCGTTAAACATCAGCATAATTCTTCAAATCTTTCTTATGAACAATCTCATTTCGGTAGATTTTCTAGTATTAGAAAGAAGGTGGAGTCAAGAGTCACTGAAGAAAGGTGGAGTCAAGAGTCTCCGAAACCGGCGAGCGTGTATGAAGAGAATTATGAATGTTGAGGAAGCGAGTGAAGTATGCAAAGATAGAGTTCTCTGGCACTCTGTTCTCTCTGCCTACCCTGCAAGGGATATGGCGTGATGATATGTATGTTCTAGTATTAGCCGTATATAATATGTTAACGAAGCAACATATAGTGGTCGTTATAGAGATCGGTGAGTTACAGAACCCAAGTGTCGAAATATCTCATTTGGGAACATACGTCAGTGTCAGAGGATATTGATTCTCGTTCTGATCAATCACAGATGTACAAAACAGCTAGCGTTGATAGCATGACAGATTGTTTGAGGCATAAATTTCTTATATATTCGAAATCTTTTTTAAAATAACCGTTAAAAAAGTTCTCGATATATAAAATCTGTGTATTCTTATAGGAAAAAGATTCTCATGATATTTTCATTCATCGTTAAGACAAGAGATAATTAATTATTGAGATATCTTTATATGTCCGGGTTAGTTAGAGACAACAGTTTTTTAAAGACACCACACTGTTCTAAGGAAATAATCCTTGTATTGCGGGGGACTTCACAAATATATAATTAACACAGACAAATTACATCCAGACTCAGATCAACAGTTTATGGATAGCACAAAGTATTATCCTGCGGACAAATAGAACCCACGGCACTGGCACCGAAGATATCATCTGTGCCATCAGTACATTTCCTATGAAGCTATCACTAACATTTCGCAGTGCCTAATTACGTCAATTCAATGCATCTGTCCTTACATATTCGTATTATAGAAATATACTACATAGATTTTTGGACAGCAGATATCTATGGGCAAACATACGTGAAATCGAAATATAAAAGCATTTTTCCATTCGAGTGGAATAGTTACAATTCAGCAATGTGAGGTTCTAGTTTCTTTCAATCTTTATTATTTTATATTTGGGCTCCTCTGTTATAATCTCACTTATATGATTTTTTTTGAACAACTATAAAATGTTATAATAATATTTAAGATAAATAATAATTAGAATTTATACTTTTATTTAGATTAATATTTATACATAATGCTGTAGTAGCGCTTATGAATACTAACAATTCTTACTTATTTATACTTTAAAGTTATCATTATTAAAAAAGAATTGGGGGCAGATGTTAAAAATAATCCGTGTGGTGACGGAGTAAGAATACAATTCACCATCCCATATCTTACCCGTGGGTGATCGTAAGAGACGACTAAGGGATATAAAACGCATAAAACATCTATGCAAGAGAAGGAAAACTCAAAACAAAACCCTATACCTACACGTCTGACCAGCGTGGTAGGTCAATTACCCTCCCATTATGGAGGAGGTCCCAGCTCAACATTGGGACATATATGTGCTCAGATGAGATGTTGATGTTAAAAAAAAATGATTGAAATTATAATACAATATTGATCATAAAACAAATGATAAGCTTTAAAAACTATTTATATTTTTATGCTTTAAACTAGGTAACAACGACGACGACGTAAGAGAGCGAGTAGGTATGAAAGAGAGTATTGGTGTAAAGATGCGAAAGGGAATGCTCCGATGGTTCGGACATGTGGAAAGAATGCCGAACGAACGTCTGGTTAAGAAGATATACAATGCGAAAGTGGAAGGATGTAGGTACCGGGAGACCGAGACTCACCTACCTAGACCAGATTGGTCACGTCCTGAAAGAAGGTGGAGTCAAGAGTCTCCGAAACCAGCGAGCGTGTATGAAGAGAATTATGAATGTTGAAGAAGCGAGTGTAGTATGCAAGGATAGAGTTCTCTGGCACTCTTTTCTCTCTGCCTACCCTGCAAGGGACATGGCGTGATGGTATGTATGTATGATGTATGTATGTATGTTTGTAAATGAATGGAAGTGATTGATCAGCCTGAGGTCTAGTGTTGGACAAAGTATAGACTTTAGATAGCTGTATAGGGTAAAGACCTGCAAGGGATATGGCGTGATGATATGTATAAATGTATGTATGTTATAAGTTTCACGCCAAAAAAAAAAGAAAAAGAGAAACGCTGATATCCTTTTTCCTGGTGAACTCTTAGTTGTTTTTTACGATGCCCACCATATCTTTATGCATGAAGTAGGTATGCCCATGAACAAAGTCGAAGGATATATCAAATGACTTCTGTTTGCTGAACAAGTCCAACTTTTGCAAGCGGTAGGGAGATATAACCATCGCTCAATAGTAGACTTTTCATATTATTGGTAAAACAATAATGTCGCAATGAAATACTTCTTTTTTTTTTTTGCAAAATTAAAAAGCACATAGATAAAAAGGAAACAAAAAAAAAGGATTTAAAAAAAAATAAAAATATATATGTATATATATATATATATAAAAAAAGTTGAATGTTAAAATGCGATTGAAATTATAAAACAACAATATTAAACATACATCCAGTTGTAGGCTTTAAAATCTATTTATATTTTTATGCTTTAAACTAGGTCGCATCACACATAAAGTTTAAAATTACACTGTATTGTAAGTATCAAAACTGACATACATCAGTACAATATGAACTATACACGTGTTATTTCACACGATGCATAAGTAACACTAAATGCATTCGTTGTCTTCATTCTACTATTTACCACTAACACAGCGCAGTAATTTTGAAATAAATTTTCTAGCATAATAATAGTCTACATATATTTCTAGTTGAGTTAAAAACATTGTATTCTTTCATGTTTTATTTACCATCATTATCATCATCACAGCCCAAATATGTTCCACTGTTGGGCTCAGGCCTATTCCGTAATGGGAATGAAATTAAACTACTATACCGCGCTAGTCAGACGTGTTAGTATAGGGTTTTGTTTCGAGTTTTCCTTCTCTTGCATAGATGTTATATGCGTTTTATATCCCTTAGACGTCTCTTACGATCACCCACAGGTAAGATATGTGTGAATTGTATTCAACTCCGTCACCACACGGATAATTCATGTTTTATTAAATAATTTTATTTATTCGATCCATATATGAGTTTAAACAACGTCCATTATTAAACATAGACCCCACTTCAAAAGAGGAATGCCATGAAGCTGTGCCTGGCAAGCGATAACAATGGATGTTATGAGTTGCCTAGAACAGCGACGTTACCATTCCCCTGGCTAGCTAGCTGGTTTTTACGATTTCTACAGAAATGTAAGGAGTTCAGACATATCGTATTTTACCCCGTAACCATTTGCGTTTTTGTTAATTATATTGATAAAATTGTTTTGTAAATGTAGTATTTACCAAACAATTCAACAAATCGTAGGTATAACAGCATATGTAAGCAAATCATCATTTATCATCATTCTCCTACTCTTATCCCAATTACTTGATAACTATACAATATGTACTTTTCTTTCATAGTACATACTGTAAACGTTATTGGCAATGATTTTATGACCGGCCGCCTGCCAAACGTCAACTCTACTTGGGAATGTAATTGTTGACTAAACGGCAGCAGATGGGGTTGGCCCAGGTCGTTATAAGGCTCTTAGTCATCTTTTACGACATCTACGAGCAAAGTGAGGGTTAGTAGGATTTGTAGCCGCTACCACATAGCTAAGCAAATGTTGCTATGAAACTGTTTTCGTATAACTCCCACTTACTTAAGAGTTGTTCAGCATTTGGCAATATTAATACAGGAATACATACTAAAATAAACAACAGCTTGCATTTCTACAGTGTCCCGTATATTATACGACGTTTTAGATTCATTTTTAAGTATTACTATACAGTATTCTTTCGTCCTGACGGTGAAACTGTTGGCCATGTATCATTGCGAATGGGAAGACGTGCCACCATGTACAAGCGGATCATAGCCGCAAGGGCGTCTACCTCAAGTTACTGCTTCGTGACCTTCATGAAAGCTATTATAATCCCGCAAAATGAGATCATATTGGATCATCACTTGTCATTAGCGAATATTGATTTCATAATCAATGGGTAATGACACAGGTTTCTTACAATAACCTTAAGAGAAGGAATACCAATGGCCTCACAGGCACTCATCCAGTGTGGCGGACATTGTCACTGGTGGTAGTACCGATGTATCGAAGCATCTGGGTCTGATAAAACCCTACGTATATCTTAATTATTTTTTTTTAAATTGTTATATTTTTAAACAATTTGTTTAAACTGCTTTTAAAAAAATCCTATTAAACTAAAAACAAATTACATGTTCATATTCATTGAAGTATTAAATTATCAAGTATCTAAATATGGGATACTTATAATTAATTCAGTTTTATGTTTCATTTAAATGAATAAATAATTTACAATTTGAAATAAAATGTAATTTAATCTAAAATAAATACATTATTTCTTTGCTTTGGTAATTAACTCGAACATTTAAAATTTCTGAACTTTTTTATAAGACTAGTCTTGGGATAATAGCCGATCGATAGAATTAACAAATAAAGCATGAGAGGTGCTGTGAGGGAGGCGGGTGAATGACTTCTTAACATATAATAGATTTTTTTATATTTGCTATTCAATTAAATGTTATATTAGAATAAAAGAAAATTTTATTATTATTTTTTGTGAATCTTTAGCTATACATATATACCTACTGAGTTAAATGTATTTTTTTTATGACAGTCTAACTATACATGTATATTAATTAGTTAAAAACACATAGTATTTTTTTTGCAGTAACTACACTTATTTACCCATGCGCGTCTTAAATACTGGCTAAGAGATCTTCAGGCAAATAACCTGTAACGATTTTATGAAAAACTAATAACACGGCGTTGGCGATAGCCCTGCGCAACGTAGCGATTATGACGTTATCTCCTCTTGTTTACGTCTAATGTGGATAGTGGATAGGTGGAACGATGTATGTTACAATACAAATTATATTAGGAACATAATAGTAGAAGATATTCAAAAATATTTTCTGTGCGGTGACAGAGTAAGAATACAATTCACCACCCCCTATCTTACCCGTGGGTGATCGTAAGAGATGACGAAGGGAGACAAAACGTATATAACATATATGCAAGAGAAGGAACATTTTAAACGAAACCTTATTGATATAAGATTTCGTACACGCCTGACCATCCTGGTATAGTAGGTCAATTTCCCTCCCGTTAATGAGGAGGCTTGAGCCCAACAATGGGACATATATGTGCTAAGATGAATGAATGATGAACGATGATTCAAAAATAAATACTAAACTATCTCTAAACAATGAATCGACTATCTTACATTTATTCTTATATAATTAGTAACTTCTTCACAGGACATTTTTGTAATTAATACAAAAATATGAAACAATAAAATAAACTATGGCTTATAATAATCGGTAGATGCAATATTGTACGAGTCAATTTTATCGACAAATAAGTCAACCGCATAATATAAAATATGTATGAGAACAAAGGAACTCCACCTTGTATTTTGACGCTCATAGTTTTCCACTCTCCAGGGACTTTCCACCCTTACATGGTTAGTTTAGATATAATTTTTCGAATGACAACATGACAGGCTTCTACAAATATTTACTGAGGAAATATGAAAGACAAAATATTATACAAATATTTGCCAAGAACTTTTCAAACGTGTTAGCTATCTGAAAAGAAAGGTTACAGAAATAAAGTTTATTATATGATGGTATTAGGTTTTTTTTTTAATTTGTTTAGTAAACTATTTATTCATATTTAACTATACTCACCAGTACCGAATAGACTTTTAAATTATTTCTCTGATATATATTTTATTATTAGTAATCAATTAATTAATATCTATAAAATCCGATTACGAAATGAAAAATGATGTCGCAAGCGGGATTCGAACCCGCGCCTATTGGGATTCCGGCCCAATCGTGCTGCCACTACACTACCGGACGACGGAAACATTGTCGGGTAGATAGCATACCGTCACCTTAAGACGTAAATACAATACGAAATGAAATTTGCATGTCCTACAATTAGTCGCGGTAGTGTAGTGGCAGCACGATTGGGCCGGAATCCCAATAGGCGCGGGTTCGAATCCCGCTTGCGACATCATTTTTCATTTCGTAATCGGATTTTATAAATAATTAAGCATATTAAATGCTAAATTTCAGTAATTTAATTAATATCTATTAAAAATAGTATTATATGAAATTGTTGGTACTATGTTTGGATTAAATATTAATTGAAAGCTTAGTTACTAGCTTCAATGTGTTAAGAGTATATTGAACCAAAGTATACCATAGTTCTTAGTAATATGTAATGTAGAGAGTTATGATTAGATCAAATCCCCATAAGCGGCAAATGATCCAGTATAACAAATTATTGAGAGTAGGCTAAATATTGTTTATATATATTTTTTTATAATTACCATAATTTTCCATAAAGTAAGAATATCACTCCATTTTCTTGGCCGTGGGCGTCGTTAAAAACGATAAAGCGGCATGAAATGCAGATAATAATTATGTATGAGAAGGAAAATTTCCAACTTATACCAGCCCGTTGAATCATAAATCGCGCGTCAAATTTTAAATAATTATTACATTGATTTCTAATGTTTTTGTGAGTATTAGATATAAGAAATAAATGTTGAACTGAAAACATGACTCTTTCTTAACCGTAAATACCTCCGGTGACCCACTCGCATGGCATGGAGAGGTACATTGCGGGGCGGGTTTATGGGTTCGCGCGCCCCTTCATCTGTCGCCCGGGATCGATTTAGCGGGATGTGACCAGACCATAGCCCTACGCAAAAAGAAAAGCCGTAAATATTGGAAAGTGTTCGAAACGTAGAGAAATTAAAACTCAAATAAAAACGTGATAAATCCATAAAAGTAGTTTTAATTCATAATTATTTTACGTGTAATATAACTAGATCTAAAGAAATATTTTTTCAATAAATCTTTAGTAAAATGATATTAGCTGTGTGGTAGCGGCTACGAATACCACCAACCTTTACTTTGCTCGTGGATGTCGTAAAAGACGACTAAGAGCCTTATAAATGACCTGGGCCAACTCCATCTGATGCCGTTTGGTCAATAATTACATTCCCAACGAGGGTTGACGTCTGGCAGGCGGCCGGTCATAAAACTATCGCCAATAACTTTTACAATATGTACTATGAAATAACAGTACATATTGTATCGACCTCAAGTAATTGGAATAAGAGTAGGAGAAAGATGAGTTTAGTAAAATTATATATTTATCATGATAATCTATCTATCTTTAATTTCTTTATAATGCGTCCAAAAGTTAAAAAGGCTAATTATAATTAACATTTATATTACGAATATCGTCAATAATTATAGGTTATTTATACTTTAATTCTTATTTTTTTTCTTACTTTTTTAATTGTTTATAGTAAATATGAATTATACATTTTATATTTTAATTGAATCAATAATTTTGAACAAAATTATTGTATTGTATTATATTGAATCTGTGTCTAAATATACCTACTTCTATTTTTTGCTATCAATTCTAATTTATTTTTATTTTATCGCGTCGCTGAGAAAATCCGTAATCTACTGTCAGGTCACGAAAAAGTTTGTGTATTTTTTTTGATAAACTTTCATCGTCGTGTATTGTCATTGTAAGATGGAGAGGTCATGCTTGCGAGCCTTATCCCTGACCTATTTCATCTTAATGAATATTTATATAGCGAGTAAAACTTATTTTGAAACATGTGTTACTTAACCTTTCGAAGGATATGCCTTTTGTGGTTTACACTAAAGTTTTATACGTACAGTGATGTGGTTCCCTTAGAAAAGTTGTCATTAATACATCAGTGCACTAAAGTTTGTGGGGCTTTACGCTGCCGAGCAGATTGCGTTCAAACCATAGCCTGTTAAAATTGAAAACATTTTTTTCTACAGATATTTAATTTGTTGCGGTATGCCACCATTGCAATGGTGAGTCTTTTTATTTTCTGTTTTTATTGCTTATAGTGGCAAACGAGCAGCACATTTGATGGTAAGTGTTACTGCTGCTCATGGGCTTTTAACTTTTGGTGCCACTAAGAATGGCATTTTATTATATATTTTTTAATAGTTGATATATCAGATTAAGATAAATCAGTGCGTATATACATATATATTGAGTATATATTATTCGAGTGGTGACGGAGTAAGAATACAATTCACCACTCCCTTTCTTGCCTGTGAAAGATCGTAAGAGACGACTAAGGTATACAAAACGCATATAGCATCTAAGGCAAAAGAAGGAAAACTCGAAACAAAACTCTTTACTAACATGTCTGGCTAGCATGGTACAGTAGGTCAATTTCCCTCCTATTATGGTGAAGGTTCGAGCCGAACAGTGGGATATATATGAGCTGATATGATTGGGTATATAATAACGTGTATAATATATTTTCTTTATATATAATATAGTATAACCAAACTTTTCTTAGCTGTAATCAAATATTAGATAGTTTTAAATATTGACTGAATGATGAGTAGAATGAGTAGCAAAACTCTTCTAAGAAACTTAAAATCAACTGTAATCATAATTATCATCACGATCGATGCAAATGATAATTACGATCATTGCTCCCACTCAAGAAACCAATGTATGAACTATATGGTTTGTGGTCTCATGCATGTATGATTTTTTATACAATTAATTCCTACAGACAAAAAAGAAAAGAATGAATTCTTACTCTATCACCACAGGTAAATCGCTCACTCATTCACTTCGTGAAAAACTTCAGAAAATAAAAATATCATTGTTGCCTTCACTTCGTGTTAATAATATTGTATTCGGGTTAACGATTAACTACCTAGTTAAGCTACATAGCTTATACTACAGTATTGGTAGCCGCTACCACACGGTAGTGGCTACGAATACTACCAACTCTTACTTTGCTCGTGGATGTCGTAAAAGATGACTAAGAGCCTTATAACGATACGGTATTACGAATACGGTATTGAAGAATGCTCAGATATTTATTAAATAAATTATAAAGATAAAAAAATCGTTTAAATGAGCTAATCTCAGATCACTTACAATTTTAAAAACTTCGTGCTATGCCGTGAGCTTTTAAATTAAACTCGCCATTTCACATTTATGAAAATAATGTTTCAAAAATTAGAATACAATAAAAGTATGCATCAGTAGAGTGATTTTAAAAATAAAATTTCCAATAATGTCTTTTTTAAATCATTCGTATTGCAGAGAAATTATAAGAGAAAAAAAATATTGATTTTTCATAAAATTATTGAACTTTCTGAACTAAATTCAAGATGAGAGAAGTAAGAAATAAATTTTGTTATAACTTTGATCATAAAGTTAACAATATTAATAATGCAGCAATATTTATTATTGAACAATATCAGCGCAACATAAAAATATAAAATGACAAAGATAATTTCAAAGAAATATGAAGAATGTGAATGAAGCGAAGAAACAAGTTTCTTCAGGTTGAAAATAACAAAATAAAATACGATTATGTATATCTTATAAGTTATTCAAGTAATATTCTTCTATAAAACTGTTCGAACATTGATTCAATAACTAGTTTAAGCGCTAGTAACAAACTTCAAGATCTTGTTACTTTAGATCAAGTGAATATCATCAAATTAAATCAAGATTCAACCTTCAAATCACTTGAAAATGTATAAAGTTTTCCATTTTGCTTTTACAGGTAACTGGCTTCAATATTTATTGGAAAATCAGTCTAGCCGATTTAAATGAGAATTGAATATATTTAGATAATTTTTTTTTATTGCTTATGGTGGCAAACGAGCATGCAGCACACCTGAAAAGAAAGTGTTACTGTCACCCATAGACGTTTGCAATACCAGGGGAACCGAAACCCATCTAAGTTAGTCTCTTTGTTCTTACGATCATCAAATGAAATGCAACTACAAATTGCCACTGCTCAGACGTCGATCTTCTGCGAGAGTGTGGTACTACCCCGGACGGACCGGCCCGCGGCTGTAGACAGAGAATTGTCAACAGCGTGGTCCTACCACTTCCAAAGTAAATATTTATTTGTATGGTAACGGAGTATGAATACAATTATCTGTTCTCTATCTTGTCCGTGTATGTCGTAAACGACGACTAAGGGAAATATTATGCATCTAACATCTATGCAAGAGGAAAAACTCATATTAAAACTCTAAATCAACACGTTAAGTTAATGACTGCACAGATGGCGTAGTGGTTAAGATACCGATCTTCCATGCCAATGCCATGGGTTCGATTCCTACGCAAGACAAGACTTTGTGTGATCCACTAAGTGTTGTTCAGAGTCTGGGTGAAATTTGTCTGCGTTAATTATATGTTTGTAAAGTCCCCCGCAATACAATAATTATTTTCCCTTAGCGCAGAGTGGTGTCTTATTAAAAAGAAAAATAAAAAAAGATGATGATTAAATATTTATAGAAATTAATATCATTATCATCATTATTTCAGCCCATATATGTCCCACTGTTGTGCTCGGGCCTCCTACATAATGGGAGGGTAATTGACCTATTATACCACGCTGGTCAGACGTGTTGGGTTAGGGTTTTGTTTCGCGTTTTCCTTCTCTCGCATAAAACATCTATATGTTATATGCGTTTTTATATTCCTTAGTTGTCCCTTATGATCACCCACGGGTAAGATAGGGTGTGGTGAATTGTATTCTTACTCCGTCACTACATGACAAAATTAATATATAAATTAAAATACAAAGTGTGTTCTAGTTTGTGGTAATATCCGATACATAAATTTACATATATTTTTTTGATAGATCAGCCTATCTTTATTCGTGAATTGTACACAATACATAAGCGCAGTTAAAATCATCAGGTGACTTGTTAGTCACTCGATGATTTGTTCGATACTGCCTGAACATAATTTGTGTAGATTTTTTAAGAGACAACATCCAGTACAATGAAAATAATTATTTTATCACGGGGGATTTTATATACATATAATTAATAGACACAAATTATATCCATACCCAGAAGTATAATCTATGGAATGCACAAATTATTTTCCTGCCTGGAAATCGAACTTACGACATTAGCGTGATAGGTCGATCTTAGCCATCATCTTCATACTCCTGCTCTTATCCTAATTACTTGGTCGACGCAATATGTACTAGTAAATATTGCAAAAGTTAATGGTAATAGTTTTATAACCGGCCGCCTGCCTGACATCAACCCTCCTTGGTAATGTAATTGTTGACCAAACGGTGTTAGGTGGAGTTGGCCAAGATAGATATAAAGCTCTTAGTCGTCTATTACGACATCCACGAGCAAAGTAAGGGTTCGTAGTATTCGTAGCCGCTTCCAGACAGCACCTATATACCGATATCTTGATTAAGATATCGATATATAGGTTGATATCTTAACCAATTAATGGCGGCAAGGAAGGCGTATCTTTGCAATCCTAATATTTTTTTGTTTTTGACTAGCTATGCCCTGGATATACGCCGTCCGTTCCATCCGAGGCGACGGAAGCGCAGCGCGTGGTTTCTCCACCGTATTCCATTCCCTTTGCTATTGCGCCACTGGTACCGCTTCCTTGACATTTATAGCCAGCCCGATGGGTTACACTTTCGGGTACCATCCCCCGGCCGTCGTCCTCACGCGGTCAGCCTCTCTGCGGGTGACGGACTATTCCCCAATCCAGTCATCCGCACAATCCTAATATCTGCAAGTAACAAATAATCTGTGCAATAAAAAAGGAAGTACTCAGGAAAATACAGCCGTACAAAGTACAACTCCCAAATTTTTAAAGTAAGTACATATTTTCTTTGATACTTTTATATTATATCCAATTAAAAGTTAATATAAATATGTACAACACAACTGGAGTTCTAACATCGTTAAAAGTTTCACAGATTATTTAACTTGAATAAAAGATTATATATTTTTTTACATGTCGTGTTATTTCTCATAACACAGCTTTAGCGGGGTTAATGAAATAAGCATTTATAACAAGACTGTTTCAACAATACATTATTCCTTTCTTTTTAATACAATATGAGAAATAAGTAAAGAACGAATAGACGTAGAAAATATTGAAAGAAAACTTTAAACAAAACTCTGTCATATTGATTGGCCAGCGTAAATTGGTCGGTATTTTTTCTTGCAATTGCGGCTGTACTTACTATAAAAAAGGCTAAAGTAGAAAAACAGGAATATGATGGTAAGCTAAATATAAATGTTTACGTTATCGAGGCATCGGGTGACCGGGGATTAGTCAGGTCTCCCGGAGTGAGTCCACCGCGTGAGGTCAACGCTACGACGGCGAATGTTGCCGTGGCGTCGACTCGAAAGTATACCCACTTATATTTCTTTTTTGGCGGCGGGCTACGGTACGTCAAACCCCGCTATTCCGTCCAGGGCGACAGAAGAAGCGACGTAAGACCCCGTAGACCCGCCCTACAATATACCTCTCTTCGCCGTGCGGGTGGGTCACTGGTACGCGGTCTTTTTCTTCAGTGGCCCACCCGGCGGTTTATTTACCCTCACGGGTATCCTCGCTGATGTTGACGCCCGGACAGTTTGCATCGTCGGGGCGTCGTCCTCATGCGGTGGCCTCTCTCCCAGGGCGAACAGACTAATCCCTGGTCCGGTCACCCGCTGCCTCGGCTAGGGCGGCATGAGGCGTGAATACCTCCGCCGCCCCAGTTGCCGGTGGCGGCGCAAATCCTCGAAGAGAAATTCCAATCGAAGAGAAGTTCCGAGAGTATACCCGCTAGGGTAGACCGCCGGGTGGGCCATCGAAGACAAAGACCGGGTTTCGGTGGCCTACTCGCATGGAGTCGATATGTACATTGTTGGGCGTGTTTACGAGGTCCCACTCCGTTTCTTCCGTCGCTCCAGACGGATTAGCAGAGTGTGACAATAACGTAAACAGCTGCCAAAAAAAAAAATTAAAGAACTAAATGCCTACTATTGCAAAGGTAAGGAAAGATCAAAAATGTAGGTGGATTGTGTGAAGCATGACAGAATAGAAGTGAATACAAAGATGATATCTGACAGAACTATGTGAAAAATAAGGATATATTTTTAAACCAAGTAATATGGACTGCATACATGGTGTATTACGCATTTTTACCCTACATGCAGAACAATACTTTGTGCGATTCTGACAAATTGTTATTCTGAGTCTGTGTAATTTATATGCGTTAATTATATGTTTTTAAAGTTTAACAATTCAAGGATTATTCCCTTGGTGCACGGTGTTATTTAAAAAAATAATAATACGCATTTAAAGGGCTTGATTATGATGATTAAAAATCGAGAAATGCGCGGCGGTGGTTGTATCTCTTGCGTGTAAGGAACTGTTTCATGCGGGGGTTTTGAATGCACTTTAATATTCTATGCCTTACTTCAACTAATAGATGACAAAATGCTTATAAATATAGATAGAAATATTGTACATTCATTAGTACTTCGTCTATGCTTTTTTGTCACAGTTTAATTCTGTTTTTGTAATGAATTAAGAATCCTTGTGTTAATGTAGTAAGAATAATTTCACCACTCTTTCAAATAAAAAACTAATAAAAAAACGAAGAAAATAAAATGACTGCAAGAGAACAAAAAAATGTCAAAAAATCGTATACCAACACAACCGACCACGGTGGCATAATTGGTTAATTTTATAGGAGGCCTTGACAGTATAGAGGGATGTATTTATAATAAATAAATCCGTTTAAAAAGAATAAAACCATTAAACATTTCTAAGATACAATAGTAAATGGAATAGTTCAGTAATACTTATCAACATTACCTCAGTTCATATACGTCCCACTGCTCAAGCTTCCTCTGTAGCGGAAGGAAAAATGATTTAATATATCGTCCTAGCCACATAGGTTGATTCAGGGTGTTATTTAGAGTTTTCTTTTATTGCAGTTTTACCATTGCCCACGCGTAAGAAAGGGTGTGGTAATTATATTCTTACGTAAGTAGTGACGGCACTACGCACGTAATCAATAATACTCATCCCAAGTTAACCTCAATCACGGAGTAAAAAAGACTGAAATTCTATAATTCTAATTTCTGTATTATTTTTATTGAATTTTTACTATATATACTATTACTTTTTAAAACAAGGTTGACCTTGTAAAGAGCTTTATTTTGCTTGGGCATTTTTTATCATCATTGGGGATTTTTTATCGATATACGCTATTGTATAAAGGACTCCTCTACAAGGTTATATTCGCCAAGATTGGCAAGCAAGTTGATGTTCGAAGTTAGGGTTATGAGTATCCCAGAATACTGCCATTGGCTACAGTCTTGATACTCCTTTGTCTAGTCTCCAACACTCTCACGGGAAATAATGGGTTGGTGACACTGTGTTTTTAACCACAAGGGGATTTGTACATAAAATTCAATTAATCTATAAAAAACTTGGACTTTTCATATAAATGGCGTATAATGATAGTGTCATGCCATCTGCCGTCATGATATACGAAACATATATTGTCTCCAACGACCTAATAGATCCGATTACGAAATGAAAAATTGATGTCGCAAGCGGGATTCGAACCCGCGCCTATTGGGATTCCGGCCCAATCGTGCTGCCACTACACTACCGCGACCAATTGTAGGACATGCAAATTTTCATCTCGTATTGTATTTACGTCTTAAGGTGACGGTGTGCTATCTACCCGACAATGTTTACACAATGTTATAGGCTTAATACTTCAAACTTTACAGTTAGAATTGTATTAAACGATGACACAACCTTGTTATTTAAATTTTACTGAAATTTTAGCATTTAATATGCTTAATTTATAAAATCCGATTACGAAATGAAAAATTGATGTCGCAAGCGGGATTCGAACCCGCGCCTATTGGGATTCCGGCCCAATCGTGCTGCCACTACACTACCGCGACCAATTGTAGGACATGCAAATTTTCATCTCGTATTGTATTTACGTCTTAAGGTGACGGTGTGCTATCTACCCGACAATGTTTACACAATGTTATAGGCTTAATACTTCAAACTTTACAGTTAGAATTGTATTAAACGATGTTCGGGTTCGAATCCCGCTTGCGACATCAATTTTTCATTTCGTAATCGGATTTTATAAATTAAGCATATTAAATGCTAAAATTTCAGTAAAATTTAAATAACAAGGTTGTGTCATCGTTTAATACAATTCTAACTGTAAAGTTTGAAGTATTAAGCCTATAACATTGTGTAAACATTGTCGGGTAGATAGCACACCGTCACCTTAAGACGTAAATACAATACGAGATGAAAATTTGCATGTCCTACAATTGGTCGCGGTAGTGTAGTGGCAGCACGATTGGGCCGGAATCCCAATAGGCGCGGGTTCGAATCCCGCTTGCGACATCAATTTTTCATTTCGTAATCGGATTTTATAAATTAAGCATATTAAATGCTAAAATTTCAGTAAAATTTAGACCTAATAGATGTTACCTCTAAACGACCTAAAGAATTTCAAACACGTTACCACTATATCAGTTAGGGAAAACATATTACGTCAATGTTTTACATGTAAATACTAGTTTCTACCCGACCTTTCAATATCCCGAAGCTCATAAATACATTTCCACCTATTTGATGTATATGAAATTGCAAAGGGCAAAGGTTTGTAACACGACGGCGTACTTATCAGAATTCTAAATATCAATTACGTCACAAAGTAAGCCTTTTTAACGATAAATCGATAAGCTGCAGTTCATTCATTTGTTTCATGATTGTAACTTATGGTATTGCACTCCTCATAAGCGAAGTGTTGAGATGATGCTCTACTCTCGATATATAAATATAATGGCTAATGATTCCCGATAAAAATTACTATACTTTTCTCACACTGTACTTATAGGATAATAATATCATACATATGTCAAGATAAAAATTTCGTTTGAACGTATTTGATATTTTTGAAAAATCAATTATTTTGTTTAAAGTAAGAAAAAAGTTGATTAAAAAATATATTCGAGGACGTCCGGATGTCTGTGCGTATAGATCTGGCACTCTCACGACCATAAAAATTAATGTATCGAAGTTTTTCTTTTATTAAATGCTTCATAATTGCAACGCGCTGATTTCTTTCGAAAATGGCTTGGTAATTCTTTGTCGTTTAGTTGCAATTATTAAAAAACTAAACATTTTACTCTTTATTGTATGTATATGAACATCGGGTTCGTTTACAATGTTTGCAGGCTATGTTTTGCGTGCGGTTGCAGCAAGGATACGGCGCAGCATACGTTCGAGGTCTACGTGACCTGGGCAGAGCAGCGTCGTAACCTAGTTGAAACTATCAGTGCCGACCTGACGCCAGCCGTCGTGAACAAAGCGTCGGGAACTGGTCCGTGGGGAACTCCTATACGGCGAGCGGCCGCTCCGCCGCCGACGCATCGGGTGGCGCAGGCGCGAGTATCTGTGTCTGATGCTGCCCTAGCCGAGGCATCGGGTACACGAACCGGGGATTTGTCTGGTAGCCCGGAGTGTGGCCACCGCATGGGGACGACGCTCCGACAGCCAAAAGCTGCCGGGGTGTCGACTCGAAAGAATACCTGCAAGCCCACCCGGCGTGGACCGCTGGGTGGGCGACCGAAGACAAAGACCGGGTTTCGGTGACCCACTTGCACAGCGTCGATAGGTACGTTGTTGGGCAAGTCTACGAGGTCGCGCGCGTCTTTTCCGTTGCCCCGGATGGATTAGCGGGCTGTAACCACACCGTAGCCCGCGCTTTTGCGCTACGTTGACAATGGCGCAAAATTACAAAATATTTTTTTCCTTTCATTTATGGCATTGACTAATGACGAGGCGTGCACTTTTGGAATTCCCAAACTATCTTTTACATATGATAAAAACGTGGTAAAATGAAAAAATATATATATTAGAGACATATTTAATGGTGCTTTATAAGGTCAAAGAGTGTTTTAGGAGCTTAATATCCATGTAGGGCGGTAAACATTTAATAGCATCCAATCTAGTGGAAATTTGTTGAAAATATGGTATGTTTACTGGGACTTGGGATGGTTGATATTCTTTTTTTTACCAATACATGTAGCGTATGTTATGTGTTATGTGTACCTTATGCACAGGTGAGAAAGTGGTATTCTATTTACTATCATTCCAGAGTATAGTTTGAATCATGGTCAGTAGCGAAAGAGTAGCCACGCTCTGAATCAGTAAATGGATGGATGGACTTGTATATTAGCATAATCTATCTTCGTTCACCACTAGACCATATCGATAAGTTTATTTAAAACTTCAAGGCAAGGGCTCTTCGTTGAGCAGTGAAACTAAGAAACTCCCGCTTAATATAGTAGCTACCCACAATACCTCAACCCTATTATGTAACATCTGCCAACTGAGCCATGAATGAGCCTTTTATTTATACCTCTTACGTCATAGTTGGCCATAACGACAGCCGAGAAACCTTTTTTTTTAAATTATCAATAATTGTCTCTGATAATTGTTATATAATATTATATATATATATATAATATTATATATCATAAATATATATTATGTAAGAGTAACAATAGGTAATGATATACCAGAGCAAGTGGATGAATTTGTATATCTTGGATGTGGATTTAGTCGAGATGGAAGGTACATCACTGATATAGAGCGAAGAGTGAATGCGGGAAATAGAGTGAACGGAGCGTTGGGGCAACTTCTCGGCAGCCACCACCTCAGCCAGAAGGCACATGTAGCAATACATAACGCAGTGCTTGTCCCAACATTACTGTATGGAAGCGAGAGTTGGGTATGCATAGTTAAACGTGTTTAAATAAACGAGCAATACCTTCAACTTGGTGATAGTATTTAAAATTATATAATAATAATAATAATAATTGTTTATTCGACGCAAAAAATTTTTACACAAAATATTTCGAGTTCCCTGGTTTCTACGCTAGTTGTAAACTGTGTTGCAGGAACCAGTGTCATATAATTTTAAAGCTTGTTTTAATACCATTCAAATTATATTTTTACGTCTTCTAACATAAACATTTAGTATGGCAGCATATATTAGGAGAAATTTTATGTCTCAGGTTAATATTACATGACTTTTCTGTTTTTTTTTCATCGTACTGTGCACCGCTAAGTAGGTCACGGTCTCCTTTACGTTCTGGGAAAAGAAAATTCGAATTATCTATTCCAATTTTCTTCGAAATAATCTTATTTGTTTTTCAAATTTATTTAATTCATAAAAGAAAAATGCATATTAATTATTATTGTACCTTTAAAATTTTTAAGTTTGTATAGGTACTCACATTCAAACAGTAAGGCCAATAAACGAGTCTACTTACACGTACATTAAAAAATACAAATCTATATTATATATATATATATAAGAGATTTCCACCTATGTATTGACTCATCACGATATCTCTAGAACCATAAGGCCTACAGACTTTAAATTTGGTAGGAATACTCCTTTCGCCGAGTAAACGTCAGCTAAGAATGGATTTTACAAAATTCCAGCCACAAGGGGGATAGCTGGGGAGCCCCCGGTCATGGCTTCGCCAGATCACGATCGGGAGGCCGTCGAGAGTGTTCCGCCCGTGACGGAGTCGGAAGTGGGGGCAGCCGTGGCGAAGATTCGTTCCGCCACCACAGCCCCCGGCCCGGACGGAATCCCAGTCCGGGTGTTGACGTTGCTCCTCGAGCATCTCGAACCTCGCCTCAGGTGACTGTTCAACGCCTGTATGACGTCTGGACAGTTCCCTGAGTGCTGGAAGGAAGGGAGGTTGGTTCTCCTGCCAAAGCCGGGATGGCCCCCGGATTCGCCATCGGCCTACAGGCCCATTGTGCTTCTGGACGATGTGGGTAAGCTGCTGGAGCGTGTCCTCGCTGCCCGCATCGTCCAGCACCTGGAGGAGGTGGGGCCCGATCTGTCGGACGCTCAATTTGGGTTTCGGAGGGGGCGTTCGACCATCGGGGCCCTGCTACGCCTGAGGCAGGCGGCAGCGGAGGCTGTCGCCGGCAAAGGAGTGAGTGTGCGTTGGCGGTGTCGTTGGACATCGCCAACGCCTTCAATAGTCTGCCATTCAGCTGCATCAGGGAGGCGCTCCGGTTCCATGGAGTGCCTCTGTACCTCAGGTGGCTGGTGGCAGACTATTTGGAGGGGCGCAGTGTTCTCTACGCGAGCCCCGCAGGGGACATTGTGCGGACGCCCATGTCGTGCGGTGTTCCGCAGGGGTCGGTTCTGGGGCCGACTCTGTGGGACATCGGGTACGACTGGGCGTTGAGAGAGAGTCTCCCCCCGGGCTGAGCGTTATTTGCTATGCTGACGACACGCTCGTCACAGCCCGGGGCAGGACATTCGAAGAGGCGGCGAGCCTGGCCACTCTCGGCACCGAGGAGATGGTCAGGCGAATCGAGGCGCTGGGGCTCAGGGTGGCCCTAAACAAGACGGAGGCCCTACTATTCCATGGGCCCCGTGTGAGGCTGCCCATCGGCGCCTCGTTAGTCGTCAACTCCATCCACATCAGTATCCAGGCCCATATGAGGTACTTGGATCTGGTGCTCGACGGGCGATGGTGGTTCCGGGAGCATTTTCGCCAAATTGCTCCCCGGCTGGTCGGCGCGGCGTCCGCCCTTTCTCGGCTCATGCCGAATGTGGGCGGACCCAGTTTCGAGGGCCGACGGCTGTATGCGGGGGTGATCCGCTCAATGGCCATGTACGGCGCACCCGTGTGGGCGAGGGCTCTGAACGCCCAGCTCAGGGCCGTGCTGTGGAGGCCACAGCGAGCCATGGCGGTCAGAGCCATTCGCGGGTACCGCACGGTGTCGACAGAGGCGGCGTGCCTATTGGCCGGGACACCCCCGTGGGACCTAGAGGCGGAGATGCTCTCCGACCTCTACCGGCGGGTTACCTCAGTGCGCGACGAAGGTGGCTCCCCATCGTTGAGCGAGATAGCCACCTGGCGCGAGGACGCCCGCCGAGACGTCATCGCCCGTTGGGTTACGCGGCTGGAGAGGCCAAGACACGGTGTCGTTACCGTCGAAGCCCTCCGGCCCGTACTGATGGAATGGATGGAGCGGCGGCACGGAGTCCTCTCCTTTCGGCTGGTGCAGGTATTGTCGGGGCACGGGTGTTTCGGTTTGTACCTGCACACGGTCGCGTATAGGGAGTGGACTCCGGCCTGCCACCATTGCAGCAGTGACGAGGACACGGCGAGACACACACTTGAGGTGTGTCCAAGTTGGGACGGGCAGCGCCGTGACCTCGTCGCTGTTATCGGTGCCGACCTGACGCTGCCAGCTGTCGCGAGGGCGATGGTCGACAGCGTCAGGAACTGGGACGCGGTCGCCGCCTTCTGCGAGGCTGTCATCTCGCAGAAGGAGACGGCGGAACGAGTCCGGGAGGATTCCCGTGACCCGGGCCGCCGTCAGTGGCCGGGGCGGCGCAGGCAAGAATACCTGCGCCTGATGCCGCCCTAACCGAGGCTTCGGGTGATCGGACCGGGGAATTGTCCGGTCACCCGACGTGAGGCCACCGCGTGAGGACGACGCCTTGACGGCGAAAGCTGTCGGGGCGTCGACAGGAGAGGAGCCCGAGAGGGCATACCGCCGAGCGGGCCACCGAAGACAAAAATCGGGTACGGGTGGCCCGCTCGCACGGCGAAGAAGAGGTGCTTGCAGGGTGGGTCAATGGGGTTGCGCACCGCTTCTTCCGTCACCCCGGACCGACTTGGCGGGGTGCGACGTCCATGGCCCACCGCAAAAAAAAAAAAAAAAGGGGGATTGCTGGGGTGTATAAATCACACTTTTTAAATAGAGCTCCTACAGACTTGAATTTCGGTAGACATATGTGTTACGATACAGGGGTAAACTAAGAACGGTTTTTTAAAATTTCCACTCCTAAAGGGGATTACGCAGGCCATAACTCAAAAAATCCGTATTTTTCAATACTGTCCCTACGGGACAGTATTGGCAAATACGGGTTTTTTTTTACAGATATTTATTATTTTACAGATGACCTTATAATACAGATTGGGAATTTGGTAGACTTTCTTTCTGCCCTATTAAGGTTGGATGAAGTAGGATTTTAAGAAATTCCATCTCCTAAAGGAATTCTATGTCGCGAAAGTTAACTACACAGCTGAATTGATGTAACCGAAGTGAAGCGAAGGCAGGTCGCTAGTAATATATTTATAACTTTTTGACAATCGAGAAATAGTAAAAGTAAGAAACACGTATCTCAATAATAGTAAGCATATTTTTATTTTCTTTTAAAGAGGGTAGTTAAAATAAAATTCACTCGCAACAGATGAGCAAGCGAACCTTGCTAGACCGAACTCGGACATACTACTAAGATAATAATTATGAATGTTGTTCTTTATTTTTAGGTCAATATTAATATCACCTATTAGATAAGCGTCTGATTGTGTGAGTGAAGATTTAGTTATAAACAATTGTTTTATTTGCTTAATAAATGTTTATTTGGGTGTCTGTACTACTGCACTGTATATTATATAGGCAGTATAATTAGTTTTTATCTTCAATTTACCTAGTATTAGTTCACGTGTGTTTGAGTTTGCTGTATAGTGTGAAGTGAGTGAACGTCTCTTACATATATTATTATCCTACCACCGAGTCTATTTTTGCGTAATTTTTTATGCATTTTATAACCACTTATCCGAAAAATAGGTGTAATAGAATCAATTTTTTTTTTATTTATTTTAAGTTATTCCACAGACTTTTTGTCCGTGCTCTTTTTATGTTAAATTTAATTTTAATGGTGTTTTTTTGTTCATAATTAATTTTCTTGAAGTGGCTTTATAACAGTTGGTTAAAGCTTAAAAAGCGCAATTCAGGTGTCATAGATGTTAAGTGACTACATGTCTTTTTGGGGTTTCTTCCTGGCGCTGGTGGTCTTGTTATTTGTGAAATCCTTGTACTTGTAGATGTTGTCTTTCTCTGTGATGCAATTGAATCACAAATATTCACTTCGATCAGAATTAAGACGTCTATAATAATTTTTGAATAATTAATGAGCTTTTTTTTTTTTTTGGTTAGATTACGGTCGTCGGCGCACTCCTCGCACCACTCCGTCCGGGGCGACAAAGGAGCGTCAGCACGCACACCCGTAAACCACCCGTGACGTCCCCCCCTCGGGTAGGATGTCGGTCTTTCCTCACGCGGTTGGCCTCTCGACAGGTGACGGACTAATTCCTCGATACAGTCACCCACAGCCTCAGCTAGGGCGGTATCAGGCGCAGGTAATCGCGCTTGCGCCGCACCAGTCGCCGGCGGCGGCTCGCGTCGTCGAGGAGACGCTCCTCACGCACGCGCTCCGTCGCCTTCTTCCGCGAGACTACTGCCTCGCAGAAGGTTGAGACCGCGTCCCAGTTCCTGACGCTGTCGAGCATCGCCCTGGCGATGGTCGGCAGCGTCAGGAAAGCACCGATGATTGTGACGAGTTCACGACGCTGCTCTGCCCAAGCGGCATAATTAATGAGCTGGACTATATACCCAACATTTTTAGATAGCGATCTAATATTAGTATGCACAATTATTACAATATTAGGTTATTATTACAATTAGGAACTATGTTATTGAAATTACTTATATTAGAACAATTAAAATATTCCTCGTGATCGTAATGAAGAGTGGAAGAGCCCAGAATTGATATAAAGAAATCTGTTACCGACGATCAACTTGCTGCATTATAGCTTCGATATCATCTTGGAATTTCATCACGACCGGTTTATCCTTGTCTTCTTTTCGAACAAGTACCTATCCATCTTGAAATCAGACGTATTTGTAGTGTGCCAATCTAAGTTGTTGTTGAGCTTTCTATAACAGGGTCTTCTGGCTTTAGTTAGGACGTGACGAACATATACTTTAGATTTGGCATTGTCTGTTGGAACATTATCCAAGATATCCTCTGCTAGCAGTTGTGCTTTTTTCGAAGCTTGTATCCATGTTTTAACGAAGTCATTATGCATTAGGCTAACGTGAATATGGCCATCTAGGCCATTGCCGCTTGACCGCTTATTCGCTTAATTTTGGTTATTTGGTTGTGTTGAATGTTTAAAATTTGTGTTGATTTCGTGGAAATTTCTTCGAGAATTTCTTCATTCATCTAAGGAATACCGACGATTTCTATGACGTTCTCAATACTTTTCTGCTCGATGCCATTCAAATGTTGTTCCATAGAACCTACGTTTAACTCGACGAATAGAATGCGCAAAACGAGATGAATAGTTTTGTTTTGTAGGTGGGTATTTTTATTCTCCAATTCTCTTATTTTCTTTTTTTGTACATCTAAGATCTCACTAAGAGCATCAATTTTCTCGCGGCAGAAGTTAACCGATGATTTTATGGGTTCCAATTCACGCTTCAATATCTTTTTCATCTCCATAGTTATATCACGCATAAATTTATTGACATCTATAGTGCAGTTCTCGCCCAGATTTCCAGAGAAGGTTGCAACATCTTCTTCCTTATCATCTTCGGGAATTATGAATGTCGATTTCCTCTTTGGTGAATTATGTTGCCACTCATCACACGTCCACTCTAAATTATCAGTGTTTCGCAAAACGGCTAACTGTTTCGCTGAAAAACCCGTGCAAAGCTAACTAGCGTGGACGATCTTGCCACATTTACTACATTCTATGCCAGGGTTTCTTTTGGTAATATTCTTTTCACAATTATCACACTTGGTCATTATATTATTTATAATAACGATCGTGGGTAGGAGGTAAGCACTCGAGGCACAGTAACGCTTAATAAGAGCACTCGTGATTGAATCTCTAATTACAGTTCCCTGTTCGAACTCCTATTTCTATTGTAAAACTCGAAGATCGAAGTGAATCATGTACTAACAAATAACGTGGAGTGAAACTTTTCATAATCCATAATCAAATTATATAATTATAGAGAGGACTTGTTAGTGTTAAAAATCTCATTCCAGTCATCCCCATCTGTCATCACTAATCTCCATGCATTACCACTCAAACCATCCGTCACCACTCATGGGAATGACCGATGGAGATTCGTTCTCACTCATACCAACCAACATCATGAGGATGAGGGATGGGGAAGAGTGCCATCCTATCCGTTAACTTATCCTAACTATCCTTCATCCCTATTAGTTCATGGCAATAAAGGATAAGATACATACTCATACCATCCACCTCTATCCATTTCTACTAATCCGTTATCACCCATACGATCCATTCCCACTCATCCATGATCATCCCGCTCATTCTATTATTATATCTTTATTTGTCCATCTATAAATACATAAGCCGACTGTCGCACAGGATATCCTGTCGATGTCAGCTGTATACAGTATAGATACACAAAACTACTAAATATAAATATGAGTTCAGAACGCGAATTCTAATTAGAGATAATCTCGAAAAAAAAACAAAAATTGAACCTCCGTAATATATTGAATTGTGAAATGTTTGAAATCGATTTTTTTCTCGTTTTCGTGACCTATTTCTAAAGTGAGAAATATCCTTCTATTGTGTTCGAGATATGATACATTTAAATAAGTTATTATTTAGGATATGTTAGCATGTACCTGTAGCACTTGTTGCAATTCTTTTGTATTAATGTGAAATATATTTTGTAGTAGTGTGCAGGAATTAAATAACCTTTCATTAGTTGCTTAACTACTAACTACCCTTAATTGTCCCTTAAAATATTTAGTAATCCACTGTAGTAACGTGATTATGAGCGAAAAATGATTGTCACATATGGGATTCGGACCCACACCTATTCGAAATCCGTTCCAATCGTGCTACCACTTACAACAACGTGAACTGTTGTATGACATTCAATCTTCGCCTCGTATTATATTTTTGTCTTTAAAGGATACGTGTGCCATCAACCCGACATTGTTTACACATTGTACAGATTTATTACTCTAACCTTGCAGTTAAAAGTGTATTAAACGATGGCACGACCCTGTTATATAAATTACTAAAATTTAGCATTTAACATGCTTGATTATTTATAAAAAACTTGATTACGAGCGAAAAATGATTGTCATATATGGGATTCGAACCCACGCTTACTGGTAATCCGTTCCAATCACCACTAGTAGTAGCACGATTGAAATGTATATGGATGTGGTAACAGGATTGAAATGGATTTCCAATAGGTGTGACTTTGAATTCCATATGTGACAACCATTTTTCGCTCGTAATCAAGTTTTTATAAATAATCAAGCTTCGTAGCGTTTGAAGCGTAAAAGCGTAAGCGTTTGAATTTTATCACCATTTTTATGATACCAGATTTTTTTTTAATAACAGCTTATCATATTTCTACCTGTGAAATTTCTAGTAACAAAGGTGCTAATTTTACGAAACTACTTATAGTAATAAGTTTTCCATACGTTAGACTTGTGTAAAAAGGTTAAAACTTCGGCAAAGTACCTGAAAAGTCTGCGTTTATTCATTGTGAGACTTTGATTTCCAATATGTTTTAGTATTTGAAATGTTCGTTATTTTTGTGGTAAATATTTTTGTAATTTTTCGCAACAAAAAAATCCATCCTAATTTTTGTAGTTCTTTGGAATAATGAAATTCATACTATAAGATACATTATAATATTTACACCTAATGTTTACTTTATTTACGGCACGGAAACGTGATCCCTAAATGTAGGCCTCATTACCAGGCTCAAAGTCGCTCAGCGTGCTATGGAGTGGGCTATGTTCGGGATTTCTCTGCGAAATAGAACCCGAAATACGGAAATCCGTAGAAGAATGGATGTAACTGATATAGCACGAAGAATTAAAACGCTAAAAAGGCAAGGGGCAAGCCACATCGCTCTTCTAGAGTGGCGACTACGTACCGGCAGACGCAGTGTAGGATGCCCCCCACTAGGTGGACATACGACCTGGTGAAGGTTGCTGGGCGTCGTTGGATGCAAGCGGCACAGGACCGCACTCTGTGGCGTAACATGAGGGAGGCATACATTCAGCAGTGGACGACAATAAGCTGAAACGATGGATCTAACAACATTAGCCTAGCCGAACAAATCTCAAATTTGATTAAATTTTGATTGAATCAACAAGGTAGTGAGAGTATATATTGTTTATGTCCGACCAGTCCATCCCATGGACTAAACAGGTCAAATATCTCGGCGTCACCCTTGACAATCGTCTGTCCTTCGGTCCTCACATAAAGCGAGTCCGCGCGCGCGCAGCTTTAGTGTTAGGACGCCTTCACAGCTTGCTGCATGCCAAAGCCAAGCTATCACTTAGTAGTAAAGTTAGATTATACACCGCTTGCGTACGTCCCATCATGACGTACGCTAGCGTTGTGTTTACACAAGCGAAACCCTTCCGGTTACACCGTTTGCAAACATTACAGAATAGGTTCATGCGCCGTGCGACGGGAGCACCGTGGTATATGCGCAATGTGGATCTTCACATAGATCTCGGCCTGCCGACCATCCGGCAGTACATGAAGCAGTGCTCTCGCCGCTACTTCGACTCTGCCGTCACTCACCCTAATCCCATAATGGTTAGGGCGTCTAGTTATACCCCATCTAAAATATCCGCGATCCGCCAACCGCGATTAATACTCGACGAACCCGACGACCTTATTACGCTCGCCCAAACGGAGGCATACACAGCCCGCGCGGCCCTGACAAAGAATTATCCACGATTCCGCCCTCACCGTCGAGGTCGGAATACGTGTCGCGTTCAAATCATAAACGTGGGAGAACCCACTTTGCCAGCGACCCCCCGAGCCGAGGTCCGTACCCCACAGGGGGTGCCCTCGGGAACGGTCGCTTAACTTTTACGGGTTGAGAGCCCTCAGCGCTCACCCACAGTCCGGGTAAAGTTGTCATAGCCATCTGAGGCTAACAACTAAGACACACAAAAAAAAAAAAAAAAAAAAAAAAAAGTATATATTGTCATTTTCGTGTCGTTGCACATTATGAATAATATTGTAAAAGAATATTATGAATATTATCAAAATACCAAATCGTGAAGAAAACAATAATAATGCTAAAAGTACAAGTTTCAAAAACAACAAATATCTGAAACTGCTCAGCCTATTTTAATAATTTTATACATATCATCATTCTCCTGTTCTTATCCCAATTACTTGCGTTAAACACACTATATACTCTTATATATCGCAAAAGTTATTGGCAATAGTAGCTACCTACCTGAAGTCAACCTTTCTTGGGAATTTAATTATTAACTAAACAGCATCGGGGGATGTTAGCCCTAGTCGATATGCTGCACTTAGTCGTCATTTACGACATCTACGAGCAAAATAAGGGTTGGTAGTTTCGTAGCCGCTACCACATAACGTAATATTTTATGGTTTATATACGCATACGTAATAATTTTAGGCATATGGGATCTTGAAAGATATATGAGGCATTGATGGACGAACGTGTAAATGTGGACCGTGGCGTAGCAAAGGCATACGCATAAGCATACGTAAGTCCATTAATTCCTAATTGTGGTCAAGGCTTGTATAGTGCTTTTCTCAAATAATGCGCGGAAATTAAAACTAAGTAGTACTAAGTAGAACTGTATACATGACAAACAACGAACAACATTTTTCACGTGCTAAAGGGTTCATTTGTTTTTTGTTCATTATCAAACAGGTTTCATTTTCAAGCCAATTCGTAATTTAAATAAAACTCTGATAAGTTGCCTATATATACTCTCTATATATATATATATATACATATATATATATATACATATATATATATATATATATATATATATATATATATATATATATATATATATATATATATATATATATATATATACATATATATATATATATATATATATATATATATATATATATGGTTATCGTATTTTGAAGTAACAAATCGTTCCATTTCTAAAATACAAGATAGATATGAATTTGCATATATATTTATTTGGCCGCTAAAACACGACAGATATGGATTTTCATACATTTTTTGCCGGCCGCTGTTCGCATGTATTTGATCAGTACAGCAATTTCGATTAATCTCGAAGAAAGTTGTCAATATAATGCTCAAATTTCCAAGCATGTTTGAGAAAATATTATTCTCTTTTTTATTTTTTAAAGATAGTTTATAATGTGAATGTGAATCATTTTATAAAACTGTTATTTTCATATAATTACAATTATCTTCATAATAATTGGAGCGCGTAATATATTTCATATTTCTATTACATAAAAGGTTATAGGTACAAATAATTTCTGTAAGATCAATCATACAAATTGAGGTTATGTCTCAAACTACTTCAGCAACTATACAGATCCTGTCCTATTTGTCACCGAGCTCAATTTCAAGTTGGACGTCTCAGCTCTTAACTATCTGTACGACCATATTGTTACGGACTTTTGATTGATGTCTTGGTTACGAATAAATGATTAAACTGTCAGATGGATAGACCATTTTGCTATGTTACTACAATATATTACTCATCTATACTTTATGTACTATGTAGAAATGTGAATTTAATTGTTACATTTTCACGTCTTAATTGCGTAATTGATAATGGTTTCTAATGTTTACGCGAGTGTTTTAAATAAAACGGACAGTACTTTACGGATTCTATCGTGTTTGTATTTGATTTTTAATTGCCCGACGTTTTGAATACTTTACAGTGATCATGGTCATGGGAGGACTAAGGTGTCTTACGTCCAATATGTCATTGTTATTACAGAAATTCATATCTACCCGCTACAGTATCAGTTATTAAAAGTTTGACCCACATTTTAATACAAATTTATTGCTAGAACAAAAAGAAAATGATTCTACATATAGAATTTTGTTTTTCATATTAGTAGTAAAACACCTTAGTCCTTGCATGACCATGATCATTGTAAAGTGTTCGAAACGTCGGGAAATTAAAAATCAAATACAAACGCGATAGAATCCGTAAAAGTAGTTTTATTTCAAATGCGTAATTGATGATCATGGATGTTGTGGTTTAGAAAAGTAATAATTAAATAGTAATTCTATATAACATATAAAAATATAGTGTTCTATTTTTTTAGTATTACTATTTCAAATCAAAAATTTCCTCTCAGAAGATTAAATAATGGAAAGAATAAATCCAGGATTAAAATTCCTTTAAGCATTGAATGGTTTGAAATAATCATAAGCGTATTTTAATTAAATTTTTATTTGAAGCAGTTGATTTCTTTACTTAATTATATTATGTTTAGGTACTGGCCATTTATACAAATGTAGATACAAATTTTAAAGATAGAACGATATCAATTGTCTTTTATTTTTGAGTTGCATATATTTTTACATTATTAATATTTGTACTTTTTGATGTGGTGTGCTTAAATAATGTATTGAATTAAATGGTAGTTTAATAGTTGATTTCTTGTGCAATTTCTATTGATTTTATTAACACTGCCAGATGTGCTAAACTGCAAATTCTTGCATCATCTGTTAAGAGAAGTATACAAGACTTGAAATTGGAGTTTTAATACATGGCACACACAAAGGTAATACATACTTACATTACAGTATTTATCTTATTATTTTTTATATATTTTATTATATCCTCATCACAGCCCATAAATGTCCCACTTTTGGGGTCGGGCCTCCTCCGTAATGGGAGGGAAATTAACCTACTATACCGCGCTGGTCAGACGTGTTAGTATAGGGTTTTGTTTCGAGTTTTCCTTCTCTCGCATAGATGTTATATGCGTTTTATATCCCTTAGTCGTCTCGTACGATCACCCACGGGTAAGATATGGGGTGGTGAATAGTATTCTTACTCCGTCACCACACGGAAATTTTATTATATATTATAGTATTTTTATTAGTACGTTATATTTACATTAGCTTGTTATATAAACAGTATAAGTCAATACGTACGGCAATCCATACGTAAGGTCCTGCAGATCTACTCCGAAATTCGCAAGTAAACGATCATTATCCAAAATTTACTATTAAAACATTTTAGGTACAATTAATGTCTACCGATATATATAATTAATGTTGAATACGAGCAATTTTAGTGTTAGAAAAACAATAGATCTGTTATCGAATCGGTCTTCATTTGAATTTCATAGTGGGGCCTTAGATTTTGATTTCAGACGACTAAATATTTTCACCATAAAATAATAGTACAACGTCGAAAATTTTTCCCATAGATATTGAGTAAACCCATTAATTGGTAAAATTTTCAAAAAATTGTCAAATCTAAGCTAATTTTTTTAGAGTTTATGACTAGGTTGCTAAGACCTTTAAGCCAAATTCCAAACTAAGAATATAAAGTTACATATACCTACTTTTCTATTAATTGTTCTAAAGGTAATTAAGGGAAAAAATTGTGTATATCTGATCATTACCAGATCTTCATCTCTATTATGTTACGCAACCACCTAATAACCTAGTGGTCAGTAGGTTCATTCAATGAACTGTTGGCTCATCTTTCATTGCAAGCCATGAGGATTTTGTATATATATTTGTTGCAATATTTTTACATTTCTTACGGATAAAGGCGTGATTAAGTTTAAATAAAATAATATAAAATATACATTACAAAAGGCGCAATCTGGCTTTTATTTTCACAGTATTATTAAAAATTTAGTGGATGAGGGTAGGCTCATTATTATTCAGAGCAAGCGCGGTCGGTCGAGGCGAGAATTGGCGCACTCAGTAGTAGCTTCTTATGACTTGGCCGAAATCGTCCTTTCGACCTCATGATTACATCTTTCTTACGTAATCATAAATATAATGACACATATGTATTTATGATCAATAATATTTTAGTATCTTGGCGGCGTTTTTTATTATAAGATCGTATTTATTTTTGGAGATGAGTCTCACCTACACAAACCTTAAAAGTATAGTTTTCATTCAACAGTGCTATAAATTAATATAAACGAATGCATTAATTACTTTTGCTCAATTTGCAAGGCTACATTTTCATTTGTGTATAATCATATTTTATCTGTGCAAATATCTATTATAGATAAACTTAAGAAAACAAGTTGAAATATTAACACATTCTTTTTTTAAATTTTCAAAGCCGATGCGTATGTCTTACACGAATTATAGTTTGATTTTTTTAATATCATCTTGTACCTACTATGGAAATAATCCTTGTGTAGCGGGGATTTTATAAATATGTAATTAATGGACACAAATTATATTCAAACTTAGAGCAACACTTTGTGGATCCAACAAAGAATTGTTCTGGGTGGAAATCAAAACTAGCTGGCACAATTTGCCTATCTTAACCACAATGCCATCTTGGTAGATTTATACTACAGCTCGTACCTATTATGTTACTTAATAAGTTTTAATATTTATAAAGTTTTTTTTAATTAACTCATGACCCTCGGCGCATAAATTAAATATATTTTCTATCCATATTCTCTTCGACCACTATATAATATGGTCTTCACAAAAGGTGGGGCATGCCATAACATTACCTTAGGTTGGCTGGATGATGGCCACCGAAGTCAAAAATCGGGTACCGGTGGTCCGCTCGCACGGCGAAGAGAGAAGAGTTTTACGGTGGGTCTATGGGGTCACGCGCCGCCTTTCCGTCACCCCGGACCGATTCGGCGGGGCAAGACGCATCCATAGTCCAGCAAATTAAAAAAAAAAAGCTTGGCTGGATGATTATCTGGATTGGCGATCGCACTTAGTGTAATAAGTGTCCCAGAGAGTACTGCTGCTCATTTGCCTGGTAATCTCTAATTAATTTCTACTATTAGTGAAGCTATGTTCGTGATACATTATCTTTCACAGACTTATTTCTTTTGTTCTAAAATACGACCAACATATAATAATATAACAGTTAAGATTAATACAAGAGAAGGAAAATTCTAAATAAAATGCCAATCCATCTGTCTAGTATTGGTAAGCATTAGACCCTTCACGGCCCATTGCAATGATTGCAAAGGAGGCCAGCTTCTAAAAGTAGAACACGTAAGGATTGAAGATGAAGTAGTTTCATCAAACACAAATAATATTTCTAGATCATTTCCTCAGTGATAATTAAGAATAGCTGACTTATCTGTGAAATTTTTCTTCTTCTTATAATATGTATATTGGGACTATTGGGCACGGCTTATTGTTCAAATTGGTTTGCATAGGTTTATATTTCAAGTTTTCTTCCCTTGTTGCGACGTTATCTAATTATATTACCTAATGCATTTTTAGGATTCCTACAGAAACGGAAGCGGTGATAATTGTAAATCCATCACCGAATAAATAATAGATAGATACCTATATAGCTATTTGTGATAAAGGTTATTAAAAATTACCGTTCTATTATACGAGGTCCTTGTATATTTATATCTTCGCAAGTCAGTCGTGAACCAACAAGTACAAAGGGGTGTGACGTCATAATAATGTTGCTAGCGTTGTTCGCTGTATTTTTTGTAACATATACATATAAGTAATATCATTTTCGTCTCTCTTATTTATTATCCAAATATTTTTCATTATTAGACAGATAGATACCTCCATAACCCAGCCTATCAACGTCTACTGTTAGGTAAGGTTACGCATTCTTCAAGGTTAAAATGCGCCTTTGTAATTGGATTGGATTGCTGCTGCCCCTTCGCCTCCTCAGACAGTTTTAACGATCCCCACAGACAAGTATGGCGAATAACGGTGTGTATCCTTAATGTATTTTCAGAGGAATGCAAAGAATTATGGATCAAAATATGGGTTTACAGTTGTATATATTTCGGCTAACTGTAAAGTTAATTGATCATTCAGCCATCTATTACTTTGCCATCTACTGCTGGTCTTAGGCCTCCGTCATACTTCGCCACAGACTGTACTCCAGTGCTGCCCGCATCCAATGACTCCCCGCAACGTTCACCAAGTCGTCGGTCAACCTAGGTCAATTAGGACGAAGTAATTAATACGGCACAAACTGCTTTTTGGCACCTCCTTTTTTTAAATCTCAAGGTGAATGGATAGGTTTTTCAAAGTTAGATAGTAGTAACTCCTCGAAAATTTGAATTCGTGTGCAAAGAATTTGCTTGGCTTTAATGCCTTTAGACTTGATCCATATAAATTATGTTAATAAACTGGGTTCATAAATAAAAATGACGTTGGTAACCCACACATTTTTTATTATTAAGAATATTTTAAAAATATTCACTCAAATAATCAAACAAATTCGAGATTTTGGACTTGTTGCTCGGCGAATGAAAATAACTCACACCTATATTTTATAGCCGACCATAGCATAGTTATACTTCATCTGACCGGATGGTTGCTCCGGATGTAGCAAATGCAGTACCAGGAACCGAAACCAATACCCTGACTTCGGTGCACAATCATGCAGTATTTTCATTCTTGTATCTCCCCTAGTCGGCAACAAAGCACCGGAACATCAACCTGATGCGACGAAAAGTATTACATAAAAAAAAGTTATGTAACATAATATGTGTTACGTCTCTGCTGATCGTTTAGTGGAATCTAAAAAAATATTATAGTAAAAAGTTTCTATCATAGAATAGATAAAATATTATAAGAAAAGTTCAAGAACAGTTTGATAGAACTAAAATAAATATTGGAAAAACCTTATACTTTTCTTATACTGAGTAAAAGGCAACTAATTCAATTTATATGGCTTGACGGCAGCAACGGAGTGCCTCTTATATTTTGTAAAATATATTTAGGTTCTTGAATATAATTATGTATACACAATATTTTAACATTCTCTTATCTTATGTTGAAACGTAAAACACTAAATTAGAATGTAAATAATTGTTATCATCTTTATAACATTTTATAAATAATTTCGTTGGTGTAATAAAATATTATTTTATTTTCACGACTATGTATATATCAAACCTTGCATAAGATTGTAGTGTAGTTTCACTGCAAATGTAAAGGAGACTCTTAATCAATATTGAATCGTATATGTAAATAAAAAGGAAAATAATATTGAGGTTGCGTCAGTGCAACCAAAGTTTCGCCAAGGCTTCATTAGTCACTTGCTGACTATAATTTATAGTTACTGAAATTCATAGATTAAACGTACTGAATTGTAAGCAGTACATCAACCGATTGTTTAGTAGGATAAGAGAGCGTCAGAGTAATCGTTCTTCGTCTCTGGTGGACCAATATCTCCCTAAATATTTATCTTCAGCGGCCCACACACAGTAACTTACTCTAGTTATATGTTCCAGAACCTGAAAGAGGAGGATATATTATTCTACCTTGTAATAAAATTTTGTAATATTAATAATGTACTCTCATATGCTTTAATATTGTTATTATTACGTTTAGCTACCCATTTTCATTGCTATTGAAGTTACAGTGAAGACAAATTCAATTATGTGGTCGGCTCGGAACACAAGCTAATACAATAAGACGAAGTAGTCACCCTTTGACCATAAATAAGCTTACTCTATGACGATGACAGGGCTGCTAACAGGAATAAACTAATTATAATTCATCGTCTTTATATCTATGTGGAGTTCGTATTAAATTCAACTCATAAGTATTTTACCATTATATGAGGAGCTAGATTCAAAGTGTGGGAAAAATATATGCAATGATTATAAATATAGAAAGAAAGGAATTACTGTTCTTACATTCGAGTAATAGGAAACTAATTGTCTATAATAAGCTGTGATATCAACAATTCTATTCTTTATAAATTACTAGTTATTCCACGCGACTCACAGGAGTTGTTCTGTGTCTTGTTATTATTCTAAATTTCACGGATATGTCGATATTTTTATATCTATTGCTTACTTTTGTGAATCGTAACATTACGTTTTTGGTCATAAAAAATATTATTTGTAGGTAGTATTTGTTATTAAAAGCAAAAATGTTTTAGCAAATCAAAATTATTATATACTATACATATTTCTTAAGATTATTATATACAAAACAAATTAAAGTTTTAAAAATATTTTAAAAATATTATAATTCTTATTTTGTTCTTTGCTCGTTTTTTTTTTATGTGTTTCTTTACCTACCTGTAATTAATTGTTATCATCTTTATAACATTTTATAAACAATTTCTTTGGTGTAATAAAATATTATTTTATTTTCACGATTATGTATATATCAAAACGTTTCGACTAACATAAGATTGTAGGATAGTTTGGCTGCTAATGTAAAGGAGACTCTTGATTAACATTGAATCGTATATGTAAATTAAAAGGAAGATTTGACAACATTTTTTTCAAGTTTTTATGAGATTTGATGAGGTTTCGTCAGTGCAACCCAATATATTAATACTATATATTGCTGTGTGGTAGTGGCTACGAATACTGCCAACTCCTACTTTGTTCGTGGATGTTGTAAAAGACGACTAATAAGAGCTTTAAATCGACCTGAGTTCACTCTCCACTTGATGCAGTCTGGTCAACATTTACATGTCCATGAAGAGCTGAGGTTGCGGTCGGCGACTGGTTATAAAGCAATTAACTTTTGCAATATGTACTAAGGAAAAGGAGTATATATTGCATCAACCTCAAGTAATTGGGGTAAAAGCAGGCTAATGATGATATTGCATAGAAATTATATTAAGTTGTATATTTATTTCCCTCAGTCATCTTTTAAGATATCCAAGACAAATAAAGCGTTGACAACTTTATCATCATCATCTCAGGTCATATACGTCCCACTTCTGAGCTTGAGTCTTCCTCATAATAGGAAGTATATTGACCAACGATACCACATTGTTTAGACGGGTTCAAATATGGTTTTATTTTCAGTATTAGTACTTTTGCACAAATTTTATATGCATATCCCTTGGTGGTAAATTGTATTTTTCAGTCACCACACAAAAGGCTTATAACTTATGTGTTGTATACTTTTTCAATAACCATATAGGTCTTTATATAAAGTTTTGTGATAAGTATAGATTACATATGAATATATCAGTCATCATCTCAACTCATATATGTCCCACTGATAGGCTCGAGCCTCCTCCGTAAGGGGAGGGAAATTGCCCTTTTCTTTTCCCTTGCGGTTGACTATGGAGGTGGTCGCGCCCCGCCAAATCGGTCCGGAGCGACGGATGAGGTGGCGCGCAACCCCTAGACCCACCCTACAAGCCTCCCTTCGCCGTGCGAGCAGGCCACCAGTACCCAATCTTTGTCTTCGGTGGCAGGGAAATTGCCCTACTATGCCACGCTGCTTACACGTATTGGTATAGGGTTTTCTTTCGAGTTTACCCGCCCTTGCATAGATGTTATATGCGTTTTATATACCTTAGTTGTCTCTTACGATCACCCACTGGTAAAATAGGGGTGGTAATTTATATTCTTACTCCGTCACCACACGGATAATATATCTGTCACTTTATTCAAAATCCGAGTTAATCTGAGTTTGAATGGTGGATAATAAAACTATGTATATGTTATTTTTAGAGTTTATTAAAGCCAGGAACACAAGTGTTAATAGTACGTACAACTTTTTTTTTTTTTGTAATATTAATCAGTTTGTTATATTTTGAACAAAACATGCACAGTAATATATGTGGGAAATGACATCAATACTAAATATATATACTAAATTACATTAAGATATAATGACTACCCGCTGTTGACACATAATAGAAAATTCGGTTAGAAGGATATATTAGACAGGCAGATAAATTGCGGTCCAAATCGTTAGAAAAGACTATGCTATAAATCCATGACATTCTCTTTATTATAACATACTTATTTTGAGTTATTTTATATTGAACAAAAGTTATTTTTTAATGGTTTCTGTTTTATCATAAGGAATTTTATAAAATTTATTACCATAATATTGAATAGTTATAAAAAATAAACACGGGATTACAAGACCCTTTATGAATAAATACTAATATATCGTTATGTCGAATATAAAATGTTTTCTTTGCATAGTCTATTTTATATAGGTAATTGACTTTGCAGTAGTTTAGGTTTGTTTAAATATTTCATAATAATTTCAGATAAGTAAATTAAAATAAAATAACTGAAATAAAACTAGTAATATGAATTATATAAAATTTTGATGTCGTGTTTACTATCTCAAAGTTTAGAAACAACAGCCACAGGTCACAGGATAATTAAGATATTGCACTTATGCAAGTACTTTTTTTACGGAGGTTTAATCTATACACCATAGCATATCACTTTTTTGAAAAACTTGATTACGAGCGAAAAATGATTGTCAGATATGGGATTCGAACCTATACCTATTGGAAATCCGTTCCAATCGTGCTACCACTTACACCAATGTGAACTGTTGTTTGACATTAAATTTTCGATTTCGAATCGTATTATATTTTCGTGTTTAAGGAGACGTGTGCTATCTCACCTTAAAGAAGAAAATATAATACGTTGCGAAAATTGAATGTCATATGTTCACGTTGGTGTAAGTGGTAGCACAATTGGAACGGATTTCCAATAGGCGTGGGTTCAAATCCCATATGTGACAATCATTTTTCGCTATTAAGCTATTATATATGTATTCGTAATCAAGTTATTATAAATAAAATCAAGCATATTAAATGCTAAATTTCAGTCCTTTCTTTTTATTAAAGAAAACATAATTCGTTAAATTAGATTCAAAAGATATTATATTAAACGTTCATGGCATCGACAGAGACATCTTAAAGTAAATAATTATGGGTTATTCACGTTGAAAAATCTTGTAACATATATATTAGTTTAACCCTTAGTTAGATAGGTGTGTATAGTTCAAAATATTTCTTACTTTGATTCTAAAAAGCTCAGTGATATGATTACAGTAACTGGGATATGATTCTATAAGATTCTAATTTGTTTTATTAATCTCAATATAACCTACAGAGTTATACACATAAGAAAAGAGAGCAGGAAAATTACGTTTACAACAACACCATTATATGCTTTTACATACACAAATTTTAAATAAATATTATTAATTTAAATTGGCTAATTGGTTATAAATAGCGTGATAATAATAAAATTTTCATCCTGTTACAATTTTACTAAGAAAAAATACAGTTTCAGCTAATGAAAACCCACAGCTAATTTACAATAGTGGTAGGACTACGCTGTTAACAGATTTTTGTCTACAGCCGCGGGCCGGTCCGTCCGGGGTAGTACCACACTCTCGCAGAAGATCGACGTCCGAGTAATGGTAATATGCTATTGCGCTTCGTTCGGTGAGCGAGAGAGCCGGAAGCCCAACTGGGTGAGTTTGGGGATTTTATTGGTAGGCAGCGGCCTAAGCTACCCTTGGTATTGCAAAGATCCATGGGCGGCAGTGAAACTTACCATCAGGTGTGCTGCTTGCTCGTTTGCCAACATAAGCAATAAAATAAATCAATACGTATGATCACTATTCTAGTTATAGTGTTTGTTTAGTCTTTATTTCCTGACTTGGAACACCTATGCACTGGCTTGCCAATGCCCACGGATTGGTATTATTATAATAATCTTAACTTTTCACACACCGGTCAACCGGCCCACACACACGTAAGAGTGTCTTCATCTGACATTGATGACAGCTCCTGTCATCCCTTTTGCCGCCAATCCGTGGCACACGAGACAGCGTATGTATGCCTAATTCCATTATTCGCATACACTACACTAGTCTATATATAGACTTTATATCGTAGCGCTCGCCTCGTAATGAGTAGACATTACAAAACTTATTGGAGAATCCATAAAAAATATATTTGAAAATGTTTTATAGAAGCAATTTAGTTGATTTTCATTAGCTGTAATGTATGTTTTTAAACTTTCTCTTACCTACATTGTACATACACAAAATATACCTGCCACGTAATATTTTTAACATCTTGAATCTTTTTTTTTTTTCAAATACAAATCCGTATCGTATAAATTTAACATTCCTTTATACTAATTGTTACATGTATAAAGTTAGATATATAATAATCACTCGCTAATCCAAAACATCAATACAATCATCTATTACAATAATTTAATATAATTGTATACACAATACATATGTCACGTATAGTTACAAAATATATTTTCGTACAACAATTAAATCTAACGATGAAAAATCAGTCGTCGAAGACAATGTGTTTATATATGTGTATTTTTTTTATATTTTACTAGGTATATAGTCAATCATTTGCACATCTTAAAGATTTTATTGTAGATTACAATAATTAAAATCGAAATTAATAAAAATCTGTGCCATATTTCTAATACAAATTTTGAATTGAACTTGTTATCTTAAATTTGATGATATATGGCAAAAACTGCATTTACAACTTTTTACTGATAATGCAAATGATTAAGTAACCTAATTATCAAACAATTAGGTATATAAATATTTATAAATAGAGGTGACGGTTCTTAGAAGAAGCTCGTTTTATTTGCGTAAAGTTTTATCAAAGCTTTATACACAATATTATTTAGAAATATATCATTTTTACAAGAATTATCAAACTAAAAGTGCAATAATGCAATTAGTAAAAATCTTATTTTATTCAAATTCATAATGTAAGCTAAGCAAAATAAATAATAGGATTACTATTCTAAGTTATAAAAGGGTTTGTTTGGGTTGATTATACAGCTGTATTTATTTAGCGATGAAATAGTTAAAAAGTTTTGAATACGATTCCAATTATTTACGCGAGCATTATAAATAGAACAAAAAAATCACAGAGTTTATGGCGTTTTAATTTAATTTTGTTCTACTGACGTATGAAATAAATTACAATGTCCTTAGAAATTAGCAAAATTTAATCAAAACCATAAAATCCTATAAACTTGTTTTGTTTTGTATATATTATATTTTTGCTGATTTGTATATTATTAAGTTTTTGATGATTTCAAAAATTCAAAAATTATTCGTTGGGACGTTATTATTTTATGAACTCTGTTCACCGGGTTTTTAGTAACATGAGAATACGAAATCGGACAGATGGTTATTTCTATATTATCAGACACATATTAAATATTATTTAAGTTCCTACATCTTATTGTGGAGGTATGATGTGAATAATGACTAAAATTAATAAAATTAACTGATTCAGCGATAGTTTTTCTCAAATACCGATATAACGGTACGAACAAATACCGGTATACTAATGACGACGATAGTTTTTCTCAAATACCGACATAACAGTACCTTTTTTTTTTCGCAAGGTGAGACCATGGATGTGGTCGCGCCCCGGCAAATCGGCCCGGGGCGACGGAAGAGGCGGCGCGCAACCCCATGGACCCACCCTGCAAAGACCTCTCTTCACTGTGCGAGCGGACCACCGGTACCCGATCTTTGTCTTCGGTGGCCCGCCCGGCGATATACCCTCTCGGGTTCCTCTCTCGTCGACGTCCCGACAGCTTTCGCCGTCGAGGCGTCGCCCTCACGCGGTGGCCTCACGTCGGGTGACCGGACGATTCCCCGGTCCGATCACCCGAAGCCTCGGTTAGGTCGGCATCAGGCACAGATGACATAACAGTACCTGAGAGATAATACCTTGTTTTGACGATAGATGAAAATTATTAAATTTATTGAATGCGTAGGTACTTACATTATTTAGGTTACTAAATTTATTCTCGTCTCGTCTTAGAGATATCACAGACGAAATCGAAATTGTGGACTTATAATTATTAACTTCGCTCTTATTCTGTTATTATAACACAGAAATATTCTTGCTTATGAAATTGCCATAATGTTTGTGTAAAATTATATCTAGCATTTAACTTGGAACACTAAAATAATTTTACAATATAGCTGTTATAGTTCTTATAAAAAAATATGTACTGATATTCACCCGCCATTATTTTTTTTGTTCATGAACATTTAAAAAATAGAATTGCTGATCAATTTGAATCATCAGTCGCAGTATCAACCTAGCATAGAAATCACGCAATATAAATAACGTGAATGAGCAATTAATCATACATTTTAGATTTTAACAGTCAGCTTTCAATAAAAAATGAGATGACTCATGAAATTAAAAAAATAATTGAATCCTATAAACGGCCGAAACCTCCTCAATAATGGGAGGGTAATTGAGCTACTATACGCTGGTCAGACGTGTTGGTACAGGGTTTTGTTTCGAGTTTTCTTTCTCTCGCATAGATGTTATATGCGTTTTATATCCCTTAGTCGTCTCGTACGATCACCCACGGGTAAGATAGGGGTTAGTGAATTATATTCTTACTCCGTCACCACACGGATTTTTAAGCACAGATTGGTTAAGTAGAAAATAATATACATTTATGTTAAATCGAGGAAATTACAGACTTGTACTTATTTAACTCATTGAGCGAGTGTTGACGCTTCGATGACTTCAATATATTGAATTATAGATGAATGGATCCTTTATGATAATCAAACGTCTTTTGCATTACAACGCTTTGAGTCAGAGACGCCAGTTAAACCTTTACTCACAACAAAATGTCATTTTTTAATTATACTTTGTCACGGCTACGGCTATTACCAACCAAGTTACCAAGTCTGGTCAACAATTACATTACCAAGGAGGATTAGGCGACCGGTCATAAAACTATTACCAAAAACTTTTGCAATATACCTATACGATGGAATGGAATACATATTACGTGTAACCTCAGAAGAATAAGAGTAGAATAATGTTGATGATGATTTTAGTGCCTGTACAGGCAGAGTAAGTAGGCCTGAAATTAATTAAGTGAAAATTATAATTTATGGACCAATATCAGTAGCATAGTTGAATCACTGCATACAATTGCTAATACCCACTTGATCGTAAGTCCTAGGACTACCATCCTAGCATATAAATTTAATAAAAAACATTTTTTTTATAAAGGTAATTTCAGAAATACATAATATACGACCTGAACAATATCTGTACCTACATACCTGTATAAATTAATTCGAATGGCATAGTGGTTGAGATATCGACCTATTGTCCCACATATGTCACAGGTTCCATTTCCACGAAGGAATATACTTTATGCGAATAAATTATTATTCTAAGACTTGGTGTAATTTGTGTTCGTTAATTAAGTAGTCTTTAAAGAAGACATTGGTACCTTTATTGTATTACAAACGCTAATATCATAAAATTGTTATTAAATAGTGCTAAATGGGTAAAGTCAAATAGAAAGCATGTGTGAAGTTGGGCAAGTAGCACGTATATTAAATTGCTAACAACGAGCCTTATAGTACTTGGTCGGGAACTTCTAATAGATTCTAACAACTAGGGACAAGCTCCAAGGGTGCGTACTAAATCTATACACATATAAAATGCTTTGAAATTACATATACACATTTTTTTTTATACATACACAATAAAATTCTCTCTTGAATCGAAGGGATTACAGTCTTTGTATTTATATGTTAATACTGATGACATGAATTTAATTTTAAAATAATTTAATTGGTAATTATAAATACAATTAATATTATTCACAAATAAAGATTGACATTAAAAATATTCATTTGCTTTTTTTGTAAAATATTTTTTTTTATATTGTCGAGATTTAAATGGACGATGTTGCGTAAATAGAAATAAATCTGGAGAGATGTGTAGATATATCTTTATAGACAGTTTTACTGCTCAGCGAACCTTAACTTTTGTTTCTTGACGAAATCGATGGCCAGTTTGTCTGTAGTCCGTGATTCCAGAATTTGTAGGATGGGATGATCTATATACAAAAAAAATATTGGATAAGAATTTATGTCCATATTACTTACAATTATTTACGTTGTGTGGTATCTACTACTAGCCATCTGGCTACGAATACTACCAACCCTTACTTTGCTCGTGGATTTCGTAAAAGATGACTAAGAGCTGCATATCGACCTGGGCCAATATCAACTGATGCCGTTTAATCAACAATTATATTCCTAAGGAGGATTGATGTCAGCTAGACGACAGGTAATAAAACTATTACCGATAACTTTTGCAATATGTAGGCACAGGAGTACATATTGCGTCGATCCTAAGAAATTGGGATAATAGCAGGTGAATGATGATACTTACAAATATTTACGTAATTAATTAATTGCTTAAACAATTATAGTAGATAATAAAAGATTTGTGTTAGAGTGAATAATCAATCCATGCATGGAATATTTCGTTTTTCAAAAGCCATACGTTATTGTATAAGTTTATGAAAACATTTTATAATAAAATCTTTATAAATGGCAAGAAATATCTTATGTAGGAATTGTAATTCTTATAATTACTGTGATATTATATTATTTGTCAAGTAAAATATTATTTCAACCTGCTAAATAGTTGTAAAAAATTTAGCTTATAGATTCAGCTCACAAACGTTCCCCTCCTGGGTCCGAACCACCTCCACAGGAAGAGGTAAATTGACCTAATATACCACGCTAGTTATACGGGTTGCTGCAGGATTTTATTTTAAGTTTTCCTGTATAATATTATATGAATCTATTGTGCATCCCTTAGTCGTCTTTTATGACACCTACACGCATAGGAAAAGATAGGTGGTGATAACTACTATTGATACACCATCACGAAACGGCATTTAGTTTATGTTGATAATATTATGTGAGAATAGATGGCTTTATTTCATTCAAACTTTGGAGTTTATCAAACTAACTCCGATTATTTTCTATTAATTTCCTATAATTAAGAGTCCTAGTTCTTCTTTTCATAGATTATGATAAAAACTATTTTGGCAATAGCATATATCTAGAAGTACATATTACTCATTAAATATTTCTATAAATGTTAATGATATTGGTTTAGAGTAGACAATATTACTATGGTACTTACTGCGATCGTGTAGTTGCATTAGGGGTAGTTCTAGAGGTCGGAGGGGGTCAGGCGGGGCGTGACTGTTAACGCCAGGCACTCGTGACAATGAGACGAATGCTTCACCAGCAAAATCATCTGCCGTTAACACATCGCGATCCCAGACGGACAAAGCTAGAGCTGCGCCTCCACAGCGACAAGCATCCAAAGATACGCCAAATTCAAAGCACTCGTCCCACACAGGGTTTAATGTTTTCTATATTGTAGGATAAAATAAACAAATATTTATAATTATCTCTTCTTAGTTCAGTTATATAGAATGTCAAAACTTAAAAAAATTACTAAGATTTTCGAAAAAAAAAAACTATAATTAAAACTATTATTATAATTATAGTTCGTATCGTAATAATAAAAATATTAGATAATTATAGCATTATCCTTTTTCTAATTTAACCTAGAAAATATTTTAAAGTGGAGTAAATGAAAGCGGTTTTACAGTAGTTAAATAATAGCTGAAGCTCTTAAAAAAGGGCTTGAGGAGTATTCTAACCACTGTTCTTTAAAAAAAACACACACACACACAATGTTCTAATATTATTAACACAAGTGAGACACCCAATGATTTTACAAAAACTGTTGTAAATTTTACGCAACTCCTGTAATATATTTACAGGAGTTACACAATATTTTGTACGGATTGTTTTACGTTAGAGGCAAAATTGATCTTAAAAATTATAAATATATTCTGTACTACATTACCTACCTTCTGTACATTAGTACTTTGCTCGTGAGCTTTGGGAAAAAGTCGCCTGGGCAGTAGTTCGAGTACGACGAATGGATCGCTTAAGCCATTAGGGTCCAGTGGTATCACGTCACGCGCCGACAGTACTTCCACGCACAAGGAATCGTGATTGAAGTATACTCTGATAGAAAAAAAAAAATGAATTTTGGTAAAATATTGAAGGGTTTCTCATATAAAAAATACGTTTTAATGGATCTAAAAAGATATTAGGACATATAACAGGATTTATATGTTTTTATGAACAATACTTCAAAGGAAAATAGATACGAAAGACAGAACAAAAAATATATGGGACAAAAGTAGTGGGCAACAGATTTATTGAAGCGAAAAATTGAATGTTTCCAACGAACAAGTATCTAAAGATAAATTTATATGAACCCTGAATACTTGTTCACATCAAAAGAAACATTTTACGTATACATAAGTATTAACAGTAAGTACATTATTATAATGGTTTCTCATGTTTACTTGTGTATTACACATTTGAAATAAAAAACTATTTCTATGAATCAAATTCGTAAAAATAGTTTTAGTATTTAGTATATATAGCAACACTTTTTATAGATCTACCTTGATTTTCTTGGGATTTGGAACTTGGCAATTGACTCGCACAGTATAGGCTAATTTATGTGACTTTTCTGCAGATTAGACGCGCCAGTTATTATGAGCACTTTATACTAGGTATTGAGAACATCTTAGGACATAAATAATTGGTAATAGGATATTTATGTTAGGCGAGTTTCCCAATGGAGTGTTGCTATATATTCTCCTTAGATGAACAGTACTTAACATATTACATTCAGGCTTTTCTAAATTAATATAGTATAATCGCGTTATTACCGGACAAGTATAGATCCGTAAGGTGAGGGAAGCGGTGTGCGAGCTTGTTCAGCGAGTCTATCAGCTAACCACAGCTCTAGCAATTTCTCTGTGGGCGCTTGATGATATTCCATTCTTTGTTCTACTCGATTCCATTCCGTATTGTGCACCTCTGACATCGGGAGACCTAAATAGATTCTGATTAACAATTGTCTCGTTAAGCCTGTTATTAACGAACTTCATTGCTCTATCCTTTATGAAAATATTTTATTTTAGATGTAATGATAATTTATAATAAATTCTGAACTTTGTATGTTTATTTTATACAATTTGATCAAGGTTATAAAATATCTTGTAATAAATATATAAAATAGAATCTTTAATTGGGCATAAAGATCCGAGTTTTCGTAATAGTTTGCCGTTTAAAACATTATAAAACCCTTTGTTTTTGGTACTTAAGTCTGGATAGTTCTAAATTATAGTATAATCACGTATGAACTTCTACGTTAAAACTAGTTTTAATTCAATTTTTCTGACTAATTTTCTTCTATTTATTCTACTTAAGGAAATTTAAAATTATTTTCAATAAATTGAAATAATATAAATTGAAATTTAAAATATAGCATTCCAAACCTTTTCCTTCTGCATGGAAGAAATCTGCGAGTAAGTCAAGTGCTTCCCTGAGTCTGTGGTGGTAGACTCGGGGCCGCTCAGCACCTCCAGCATCCGCTTGGGCTGATATTTCCTTGAGCACACCGCTCCAACAACCCGCGAGAGCGCGAGTGAAAGCTCGTGGCAGTAACCATGTGTTGAGTGACGACAAATGTTGGTCGAGGAACTCCAGAAGAGGCGTTATAGCCTAGTGGAAATATATTGAAATAACTTGTCTTAAAGCACTTATTTGGATATTGTTATTATAAGTATCAATGGAGGCAATAGTCTTGCGTTGGAAATATTGATAAGTTTGAAATAGAAAAATAAATTTGAGACTTCCATGTTTTAATTAGTTTACCTCGATAGATTTATTGCAAATGTTTTTAAAATAAAAATGAAACAGTTAAAATATAAATAAAACACAGCTAAAAATCTTGTTTCAAAAAAGTAAGATTAAGTTCGCTTTTTGAATTGAAATTACTCTAAAGTATTCCTTTATCTAACATTCCTTAACTTTATCAAAAATATTTGTAGAGACTAAAAAAAATGTTATCTTGAACTTTTCCTTTTTCTTTGTTCTTAGAGTGTTTTCTGCGGCTTGATATCAATAATCTCTACTAGAATTACTAACAATATACTGACCTGTGATGTAGGTAAAGTATCAGGTGACCATGCTAAATGGAACACAGCTTTTCTGAGTGGTGGGCGTGCCCTGGCGGCCAGAGGGGCTGCTGCCCGAGTAGAACGTGCATCCAGAGTACCTAGCGCTCCTCTAACTAGTTGTCTTGCATTATCATCATTTGCACTGAGAAATATATTTATTCTGTACTAAAAATTAAATACATTGCTATTCGAAATTTATTCATATTTATACATTTCACTTTTAAGTACTTAATATTGTTGAATATTGTAGTAATACTAATTAATATTGTTGAATATTGTAGTAATATTGTTGAAAATATTATAAATTAGAAGAACTGTATTCTTCGTGTGGTGACAGAGTAAGAATATAAATCACCACACTATACCTTAACTTTTTAAGGGATTTAATATGCTTATGACGTCTGTATAAGAGGGGAAAACTCGGAATAAAACCCTATACCAACCTTTTAACCGGGGTAGGTTGATCAATTTCCCCCTCATCATGGAAGAGGCTCGAATGCTGTGATGATGAGAGGGAAGCATGTGAAACTTTTATACAATTAGTATGGGATTTATTATATATATATATATATATATATATATATATATATATATATATATATATATATATATATATATATATATATATATAACTATAACTAGGCTACGCCTAGTGTATGATAAAGATACATTATTAAAGATACATTACAACATTGGTTACATGCGAGAAAATCAATTAAAGTTTTAATGAAAACATTAATTTTAAAATATTTTTTATCATTAAGTGAAAGCAATTTTCAAAGTTGAAAATAATTTTCTAAATAGTTTTTTGAATCATATAAATTGATGCAATATTATGGTAGATTTTTTTTTTATAATGTCATGTGAAACATCTTTGAGAGATAATATATAATAGAAGTGCTCATTTTATTATTTTAATAATATTTAATTCTTTCAACAAAAGTTAGTATTGACCCCAAGGCATTGCTCCATATGATATATGCGTATAATAAAGGCGAACGAATATTTCCAAAGAGTAAAGATAAAGAACCTAGGTACTTTGGCCCAATGCAAAAAAAATTAGGGTATAGAAAACAAACTTTTCTGTTTTTCCAAGTTTTAAGAGCGTTTTAGGACAGTTAGGCCTTTTTGGAGTGAAAGTTCACCGCTGTGATTTGTAACTTGATGAAATGATAAAATGACATTAAAAGAGATAATCTACGTGAAAAAAACTTCAGGATATATATATATATATATATATATATATATATATATATATATATATATATATATATATATATATATATATATATATATATATATATATATATAACTATAACTAGGCTACGCCTAGTGTATGATAAAGATACATTATTAAAGATACATTACAACATTGGTTACATGCGAGAAAATCAATTAAAGTTTTAATGAAAACATTAATTTTAAAATATTTTTTATCATTAAGTGAAAGCAATTTTCAAAGTTGAAAATAATTTTCTAAATAGTTTTTTGAATCATATAAATTGATGCAATATTATGGTAGATTTTTTTTTTATAATGTCATGTGAAACATCTTTGAGAGATAATATATAATAGAAGTGCTCATTTTATTATTTTAATAATATTTAATTCGATTTTGTTATAATATTGGATGTAGTATTGCATCCACAGTCGTGGTAGTACGTGTTTAACAGCAAAAAAAAAATAAAAAATGCAATATTTGTAAATTTATATTTAGGATATTAATCCTAAAAAATCAAAAAAAGAATATTATTAGTTTTCTAAAAATATTCAGAAAACTAATGATCATATTTTTTGATTTATATTAATTAATAGTCAGTCACAAAACTCTTACTGGATAGTAGAAAATCTAGATAATTTTATAGGTGGCAAATGTGACAACAGGATGTTTAGCGGAAGATATTAGTGTATCCACATTTCCAATCGCAATCCACAAAAACAACCACAAAAAATTACCCTTTCACTGACGTTTTTGGTATAAAATTGTGATACAGTAATTATACTTTATGATACGTAAACGTTTACGTCCATATCAGTCTATCGAGGTCCACTATTGTAATCTCATTTTTTTTTGGGCAGGCTGTGGTCTAGGTTCACTCCGCTCATGCCGTTCGGGGCGACGGAAGGGTGGCGTGCGGCCTCATAACCCAACCTGTTCCCTCCCCACCGTCATTGGGCCGACCACTGGTGCTACTTTCTTAACATGTGGTCGGCCCAGCGGGTTATCCTTTCGGGTATCATCTCAGGTCTAATTTTTAATCACAAGCAATACCTAAGAAAATAATCCTTGTATTGCGGGGGACTCTATATACAATTAACGGACACGAATTGGACTCGGGAACAACAATTTATGTCGAACAACAATTTGCACATTGCACCAAGAATTGTCTTTCGTGACAATCGAACCCGTAATACTTAATATGATAGGTCGGTATTACAACTACCATGCCATTTGTGCAGTCGTAATCAATGAATTAAAATAAGGTATAATAACAACACCTTAGTTATCTTAACGCTTAGTAGTTAAAAAAACTCTTAAATTAAAAAACATGTATCAGCTTTAAATACCAAAATGTGTTTCAATCAAATTTCAAATTATACACGTTTATTATATATAGTAACTAAAATAAAAGATTTTTTTACAGACGTGAAACTTACCAAAAACCTAAAAGATAAAAAAGAGAAAAAGAAAATTCGTTATCAGGTATGGGATAGAGCTTGAGGAATGTGATAGAAAACATTTTTCAACTGTATTTTATGTAATTATTTTACAGACAAAAATCCTGAAGTTTTTTTCACGTAGATTATCTCTTTTAATGTCATTTTATCATTTCATCAAGTTACAAATCACAGCGGTGAACTTTCACTCCAAAAAGGCCTAACTGTCCTAAAACGCTCTTAAAACTTGGAAAAACAGAAAAGTTTGTTTTCTATACCCTAATTTTTTTTGCATTGGGCCAAAGTACCTAGGTTCTTTATCTTTACTCTTTGGAAATATTCGTTCGCCTTTATTATACGCATATATCATATGGAGCAATGCCTTGGGGTCAATACTAACTTTTGTTGAAAGAATTTCTTTTTTTGTATATTGTTACAAGAATTTAGGATATGCTACATAAAATCAATACTTACGTATAAAATTTCAGAGAACTTGTTTGTTAGTGTCACAAGTTTTACGAGTCTATACAGCTCTCGCAACAACTTTCCTGACTTTTATTAGAATAAATCTGCTGAATAATTTATGAACTCTATTTTATTTTTAGTACAATCATAACTTTATTGAATTGAACTCAAAATTAATAAGTAGTAATAAATAGCTTCCATCCTAGATCCATCGTTTCACTTTTGATCCTTTCAAGAAAGAACGGTGAAAAACTATTAAGATTATTATACTTTTAATGTTATATTTTAAAAAATAATATTTTTTTTTTGTAAGTAAGCGCAAGTCATTAGACTTGCTGTTATTAATCTAATCAAGGCGTCTAATTTCAATACTATTGTGATTAAACGAAAACGTTTATTTAATCTGAAAAGTTACAATACAGGCTATATTTATGCTAAGATAAAAATAAAAACTACGTTTAAAAAAACCGACTTCAAAAACGGAAAAGTACAAAATAATAATACTATAATTTGTATGTGCTATCTATTGATAGATTTGAAATCGGCGCCAAGCCCTAAACAAAATTATAAACAGCTTAGGTACTTACTATAATGAAATTCCTACACTAAAGATACGGATCCCGGCACCGACTTCAGACCTATCAATACAAATGATAGTATGTTAAGTTATTTTGCACTTTTCCGTTTTTAAAGTCGGGTTTTTTTAAACGTAGTTTTTATTTTTATTATTTACTTTTTAGTGTTACAGACACATAGATTGTTCTATTAGTAGCGGGGCTTGAGCTACTCGTTCATTTGTCGCACTCATACTTAATGATAATTTTAGACTTACATGGTTTTCTCATGGATGTCATTGTCAGAACTAGACCAAATTAAAATGGGACCATACGGGAAGCACTAGCTTTCAAATAAAAAAAGAATTATTAAAATCGCTTTACCCAGTCGAAAGTTATGAGGTAACAAACATAAAAAAATACAGACGAATTGAGAACCTCCTCCTTTTTTGAAGTCGATTAAAAATATGAAAATGATCTTTGTCATTATTAATAATTGTGTCTATGAATTTGCGGACTTCTTTTGCATTTTAGTTCGTAAATTTTTTAATTATAACCAATAATAATATAGTGTACAAAATGATACAGGAGTCAGTCCAATCTATGGTTAGCCACAATCTTAAAATTAAACAAAAATTTCAAAGAAGAAAAGGTTTGAATTTTCTCGAAAAATTCAAGTATCAGGATAGGATAAAAACACGGTTTTGTCAACTATGGTTTTTCCTTCTTAAAGTTCTTTTTATTACCGCTCAGTTGAGCTAGGGATTTCAGTACAATTGCATTAAAAACAGATGATAATATTTACGCCACTGCATGTGGCGATGATGGGATGATTCAAAGTTAATCTTTCTCCCCCTCTTGTGTTAATATCTAGCAGAAAATAGGGAAAGGGATACAGTCTCTAGCTCAGTCGACCATCGGCGTCGAGAAGCCTAACGATGGTCGGCAACCACTTTAATAAATATATTGTGTTTAAAATGCTGCTCAGCTTAGTGAAAAAAAATTAAAGTTATGTCATACAGTGCCGTCATCACAATAGCAATTATATAATATAAAATATGTAATATAAAATAGCAATCTGTAGTGTTGCTCAATACTTCATTAACATCGATAAAGCAATCGAGGGGTCTCCAGCTGCACTACCTAATGGACAATGACATCTCGACATCTCTCCGCCGAGTAAACCTTTAAGATATTTTCATAAACCTTTACCTTTCAAGATGAAAGTTAACAAATAATATATTATATTTCTCTCTGCTTGTTTAGCTGGTGAGTGCTTTTCTATGTTAGAGGAGCGAAAGTTAAAAAATAAATTGTTCGTAGATAGTTTTTAATTATAATTAATAGCTGTGCTGAGACATGAAAGGGCTATTTTCTACAATTAACGATAGAGAAGAATATGCATAAAATACTTTCAAGCAGTCTTCATCTATATGTTATGATAAAATGAATGTAAAATAATTTTCTAATATAAGTATAAGCGCACGTTTCAGCTCAATACTTCGATTTTTCTAATTGCACAAGTTTCTCAAGAACTATTTACATAAATTCGGTTTTAATGAGATTAGTGACAATTTAGTGATAAGAATACCTCACAAAGTGCTATCAAATGCTACAAAAACGTTGCACAAATTCTATGTTAACCTAAAAAGTGATAATATTAGATTTTATTTTATGATGAATAGAGATAACTTTATGTTATTTCATGATGCGCTAAATGTTTTTTTTTAATGAAAATTAATTACTGCTCAAACCAAACTACTTTTACACGTTCCATGAATAGCTATTTTTAAATTATTATTTACACTCTAATCTTTTCACTTACATACTTTCGTATCCTGACACTTCAATTACACTATAAATTTGACTTTATTGTATAGTCTCTCCGCAACCAAGGACGCTGAAAAGTATATGTAAATTAAGATACAGTGTATTATATTATAGCATATTAAATATTAGTAAAAGTAGTTTAATTTTTAATTAGTTTTAAAAATTATAATCAAAAATTTAAAAGAACCGACCGCGTAATAAACAATCATTTAATAAATCCAACTTGACATAGTACGTCAACTTTTATTTTTCTCTTTCACAAAATTGATTTTGTTATTACAATATTGATACATATCATTGGACTAATAGTACTCGCAAGATTGAGATAAATGGATTGATATAAGAATCCTCAAAATCTGCTTACAAGTAGCGCCGTAGGACACTGTAAAGGAGCAAACTAGTGTTGCCCAAATGCAAGACTCTTGGAGTCTCGCAAGTCTTGCAACTCTCGCTTTTAGAATAATACAGAGTCACTTATTTTGATAGAAATGAAAAATCTAACTAAATTAATAAAATTCCATTCATCTAGTTGCACTAACTTTGGAACTATCAATAATTAAGTACATACCACTTAACGGGAGTGGGGCTATAATTACACCTATCTGTCATAAGACTGTTTAAAATAACATCAAATTATTTCTCCGTCTACTGGTATTAAGAATACAAAATGTTGATAATCCTTTTTTTTTGTCAAAGGAATCGTAAAATACTGTATAAAGGGGCATTGCGAGACTCTTGCAACGAGTCTTCGTCTTGCATTTGGGCAACACTTGAGCATACATACGTACATAGGCTAATAAATATAAACTTTCCTTTATGTCGTGCTATTAGGTAATAATAGGAGTCATATTAGAAAGAATAAAGTCTCCATAAGATGACCACCTTATAAAGTAAAAATTCTTTACTACAGAGTTACCTAATCCCACTTGTCTATCGTTTTGTAAAACACACAAAACTCACTAATTTTTTTTTTTTTTTTTTATAGACACCTCCCTGCACTAAGGAAAATAATCCTTGTATTGCGGGGGACTTTACAAACATGCAATTAACGCAGACAAATTACACCCAGACTCAGAACAATACTTTGTGGATCGCACAAAGTATTGTCCTGCGTAGGCATCGAACCCACGGCACTGGCACGGAAGGTCGGTATCTTAACCACTACGCCATCTGTGCAGTCATTTAATTCTAATTTCAATTTAATTCTACTACGAATAATATATATAAATAACAAATGCGAAAAAGTTATTATTTAATAAAAAGCGTGTAAAAATAGTTAGTCAAGGACGCGCCATTCATCATCATCATCATCATCACAGCCCATAACTACATGTCCCACTTTTGAGCCGGGCCTCCTCCATAATGGGAGGGAAATTAACCTATTATACCGTGTTGGTATAGGGTTTTCTTTCAAGTTTTCCTTCTCTTGCATAGATGTTATATGCGTTTTATATCTCTTAGTTGTCTCGTACGATCACCCACAGGTAAGACCCAGGGGTGGTGAATAGTATTCTTACTCGGTCACCACACGGATGATTGACGCGCCATTGCATTTATGTATTTACCCAAGCTTGCGACCCGTTAGTAATTTTGTATTATACCTTAGCAGGGTTTGAAACTATTATTATATCAAATATTTTCCGTGATATTTAAGTGTAAGAAATACATATACAACACGATCAAAAACATATCAATATCTATTTCTATTCCGAGTGAGACTGCAAAAGACAAATGAAGTACGCAAATAAATGACGTCATTGCAATAAAGCCAATTAACCCTTCTGATCAGCGTGGAGCTTGAACCAGTAAGACCAATTTTCCTCTTATTATTAAAGATATTACTCATAGTGGGACCATGTGGGGTGATATGAAACTTATTGTTCTATCTATGCCTCAATTCTATAAGGATTAAATTTCACAATATCTATGCTGTAAGTGTTCTAGGAAATGGCAGTTCGCACTGCCCATAATCATTATCGGCCGTTATAATATTATAGTAACATATAATAATAATAATTCAGTTAACCTTAGTCGATAGGGATTTTATAAGGTGTTTCAGATGTAATAATATCATCCTTTTGAGAACTGCATACAGTGTTTTGTTTTAATATTTTTTTAATTTTGTAAATATGCAAAATATTCTATCGCAAGACTTTTCCCAATCAAACTGATAGATCTTGAGTATTAGCGTTTTCAAATACACAAACTTTTCAGCTTTAAACAGTGAAAGAAATACGAGTAGATACTACATAAATTAATTCCCAGGAATTACGCATGATTCTTAATCCTCTTCGAAACTAACTCAGTACTAGTATAGTAATATAAAACTAGCACTAATACAGTAATATAATAAAAATGTTTTAAGGTGGATGAAATTTGGAGGATCGGCATATTTTCCAGAAATTTAAAGAAAATAGGCAGGAAAATTATGAATTCGAATTATTTTAATATTTGTCATTATATTAGTTCAGTCATTATCGAGAAAAAAACATACCGATCGAATTGAGAACCTCCTCTTTTTAGGAGTCGGTTAAAATAGTTATAATGTAAAAATATAGTCAATTTTGTTTACAATAATATTATTTGTGAATTTAGTAGATGCTGTATACAAGAATAATATATAAAGTAATGAATTTAAAAAAATCATCACAAAATCATTGCGATATCACAGAGTAAATGTTTGGTGTAGGAACGGTAAAGGTTTGGCTTCTTAATAGAATTTATCAAAAGGCACGTCGCATTAGAATCTCTATACAAGAGGCCTCTTACTATTTAACCATCAATGGTGATTCCTTGAAATTACTACTTACATATGGTCATCATCATATTCAGCTAATGATCGTCGAACGTATTCCAAATTGTTTACGATGGTGCAAACCTCTTCTGTAGTCTTATTTTGGCCTAGAAAAAAAAATCTTATCTAATAAAACATACATTATATAGCATCGAATTCTATACCAGCTGCTGAAATATTTCTTTTTATTATTTACCCTGATGGTAGGTAAAATAATAAGCTGTGTGGTAGTGGCTACGAATACTACCAACACTTACTTAGCTTGTGGATATCGTAAAAGACGACTAAGAGCTTTATAACGACCTGGGCCCACTCCATCTGATGCCATTTAATCAACAATTATATTCCCGTTTGATGTCCGGCAGGCTGGTCATAAAACTATTGCCAATAACTTTTACAATATATACTATGAAAGAAGAGTAGATACTGTATCGACACTAAGCAATTGGGATAAGAGTAGGAGAATAATGATGGTAGGTAATATAATAGATCTATAATTCATTCACTCATCACTATAAATGGTTCAGGCAATTCATAGCAAGGGCGCAGGTCAAATCCCATTTGAAGACTTGTATTGTTTAGGCAATACGGCGTCAGGAATTTTATTCTAGAGCTGCGTAGATTTGTACTGCCTACAAATTATTATATGCTTGAAATCCAATCTTTAAAACACTTCACAAATTCTTACATCCTCTATTCTAGATATCTACGACATGAAATTGATCTGGCAAATATTTTTATTGATTTCTTAATAGAGTTCGAGTATCTTAGCTTGTTGTTAAAGATGATTTTCAATCAATGGAAACAGACTTGGAAAATATAATATTAAGTCTTAGTTTAAAGGATATATTTGCCCTTTTAATTTAAAACATTATTGTAATATTAAATATTCTATTTGTTTAGATATTTACTTTGTATTTTTAATTTGAATTTTGTATTAATTAAAATTGTGTAGATGTATTAATAATTGAGTGAGATTTTAATTATTTTTTACTACCTAGTTAAATAATAAATCAACAAAAGTCTGTAATTGATAATTATAATTATTTAAATTTAATAAAATCAATTAATAAAAAATACCATGATTATCATAATATCCTTGGTCAGCGAGTGCTCCATGCACGAGGTCGGCATAGTGTAACGCAGTGGCACAAGCAGCTTCAAGCAAGCGCAGTCCACCACCAACGGTTCCCTCTTCAGCACCACCAATAGCTCGCCACACCAAACGCATATGGTAAAGACTAAGTAGCCACAGAAAACAAGTACTAGTTATTTGGATTCACATGTAGTTTCCTCAAGTAATTGGGATAAATGGAAGAAAATGATAATACAGGTCCACAAAAAAAGTGGTCTGTGTTGAGTGCTCGACAAAGATTTTCCAACATATTTTTTGCCGCTGAATACGAATCTGAAGTCAAAATTGTAGGTCAAATGGCAAAAAACGGAGAAAAATGAAAAAAAAAAAGACGATAAAATCTACGATCTAATAATAATAATAACTTTTTTCCCTTTTTTTTTTAAAGTTTGACCCCAATTTTGACTTCATATTCGTATTCAGCGGTAAAAATATACGTCGAAAAATCTTTGTCAAACACCCAGCACAGACCACTTTTTTTGTGGACCTGTGTAATGTATAATTTAGTCAACATATTCTGCATACCTTACATAACTTCTTCGGTACTCTACAAATATCGGCAAGTAACTTTCTCCGCAAGGAACAGACTATATTACAACACTAGTTTAGTTGAAGTATCTGAAGAATTTACGTGTATAGTGAAAATATTTCAAACATTTTATTTACCGATATTTATTTTTCTCTTATTTTAGGTACTTATATATAATACCTAAAATAGGAAATATTTTTTGTAAGTTTTGAAGACTCCTACAGTGTCAGTCCACGATCTTTGCTAACGAACTGTCAGTGCTTTTGATTTATAACCATTGTTGACTACTTTATTTCGAAATAATAATGTTATTTCTTAATGTTTCATCTTGACGTAAAAATATGATGGATTATTCATCAGCTACGACAGCTCAATCTTCCGGGATATCTTAATAACCTTACTTCCACTTTCATATATCAATTTATTTGGATATTTATATATTTATATCCGCCAATCCACTAATCTACAAGTGCGCCTACTGTTGATATAAACCTTGAGTAGGTTGCAACGCCACGATTGAGTCACGGGTTATAAGTTGAAAGAGTACTGTCCATTCTTGTGGTAATCCCATAATCAATTTTTATGACTACCATGAAAAACTATGATGCAGTGACATATAATATTCTTATACTATTATATTTGCATATTTTAAGTTCACTGTAGAGTTTTTGAATGTTATCGAGGTTCTGATTAATTATACTTCATTCAAATAGCTAATTATAGTGCTGTAGTGAGGATTGGCGAACTCAATCTTCTTTAAATGTTTGTTAAATTCTGAACGGGATGAATGAAATACCTATTATTATTTATCATAGGTAATTCATAATACCTATTGTAAAATAAACAATCTGTGATAATGCAATTTGCTATTTTTATAGACATAAAATCGTGGTGAACATTTTGTACTAACAGCATAGATGGCGATTACTTTTAAATACTTTTGGGCTGTATAGAACGTGGGTTGGTATTAGTGCCAATTTCGAATGCCAAGTGTCGTAGTTTTGAACGTTCCGTAGAACAATTATGAGCCTGGAATAAATTTGTATTCGTTAATTATATGTTTGTACAGCCATCATCAACGTAAGGATTTGTACCTTGATGAGGGGTGTTATAATAAAAAAAAATATAAAAGATTATACATTATATATTTGTACACATCTGTTATCCCATATAACTTACCAAGCAGCAGTATCCACAGATGAGGTGCTATGCTTAACCAGGTGCTCTCCTTCCACCGGTCGATCTATATTAAGAATTACACATAGAAAATATACATAGATACATATTCCTTATAACATATAAACGCCATTATGTTCTCTAATCATTATAAGGATTGCCTTGAATATAATATTAATACAGCTGTATCATTATCAAGAATTTATAGCACTGAGTTTAGATCCATCTATATCACAATTTTAAACAACCTAACCTAACTAATGTTATAAATTCGAATATCAGTTTATTTGTTACGCTTTTGCACCTTAACTAATCAACCGATCGTCCCGAAATTTTGCATATAGGTACGTAGTCAGGGAAAAAGATATAAAGGTATCATCTTGGAAGAAAATAATGCCCTTAGGTATAAAAATTGATTAATAAAAATTAATTGAGTTAATTGTTATATAATATAAAATTCCATTATAAATTTCATTCAATTCAATCGCAATGTATTATAATTTATTTGTAAACAAATCTAGGCAAAGAAAGTACATTACCAAAAAAACAACATATCTGTTAAAAGTATCGTACACAATTTACCGAACTCATAACAAATATTTAATTTCTCATCTTTAATCGTAGATAATAATAATTTTATTTAACTCATATAATTTATATTACCTCAACATAATTGAAACCTATTATAGTCGTATTCGGATCAGAAGCCCTAGGTAAATAATAAATGTACGATTATATTATTCCTATAAATATTTTCAATCAATTATATTCAATACTACTTCTATTAAATTACGACAAACATAAGGATTTTTGATGTTTACGTAAATCAACATTTGAAATAAAACTATTTTGTGGATTTTATCGCATTTGTTTTTATTTGATTACTAATTGTTCAACGTTTCGAACGCTTCATAGCGTTGATGGTTACCGGAGAACTAAGATGTCATATACGAGTCATCGTCATTAAACTTCTCTTTCTTCACTCCATATAGCTCATCATCATCATCATGATCATCACAGCCCATATATGTCCCACCGTTGGGCTCGGGCCTCCTCCGTTGTAGGAGGGAAAATTAACCTACTATACCGCGCTGGTCAACCGTGTTGGTATAGGGTTTTGTTTCGAGTTTGCCTTCTCTTGCATAGATGTTATATGCATTTTATATCCCTTAGTCGTCTCTTATGATCACCCACGGGTAAGATAGGGGTTGTGAATTATATTTTTACTCCGTCACCACACGGATAATATATACATATAGCTCAAGCTTTAATATAAGTCAGTCGACATTCTAGAAAATCTCTTTTCATACTACATCCTCTGGATATATTTATCTTATCTTATAAAAATCTGTTCAGCCCTTTCACGTTTATAGTATGACAAACGATGCCTCCTATGATAACTCAGTAAGAATAGAAATCAACACTCCTTCTTTGTCCGAGATTTTTCGTAAAAGACTGATGTAAGAAGATAACTTCATGGTAACAGAAGCAAAATGATTGAGTAAAAATACAAACGTCTTTTATGACATTCACGACAACGGGTGATGAACTGTATTCTTACTCTGTCACCACACGGAAGTTTAAAATATTAGTAAGATATGTACTTAAGCCGTGTTATCGTTTTTATGTAACAAATTTAAAGTTGTTTTTTTTCGTCTAACCCACGAAGCCGCATACACTTTCATGAAAATTAACTGGATTTTTTTGTACAAATATGTATATCTTTTGGCAGCCATATAAGGGTTAAATTTTAAAAGTTTCTTAGCTTTAGTGGTTAAGGCTGTGGGTAAGTCTCTCGGTTTAATTTTGCTTTTTTTTTGTTAAAAACTGCTTCAATTTCTGAGTCTATTTAAATGGAAGTAGAAGTGAAATATTTATGAATATATATAAAAATGTGGTACACCTACATACATATCATCACGCCATATCCCTTGTAGGGTAGGCAGAGAGAACAGAGTGCCAGAGAACTCTATCCTTGCATACTTCACTCGCTTCCTCAACATTCATAATTCTTTTCATACACGTTCGTCGGTTTCGGAGACTCTTGACTCTACCTTCGTTCAGTACGTGACCAATCTGGTCTAGGTAAGTGAGTCTTGCTCTCCCCCGGTACCTACATCCTTCCACTTTCGCATTGTATATCTTCTTAACCAGACGTTCGTTCGGCATTTTTTCCACATGTCCGAACCATCGGGCATTCCCTTTCGCATCCTTACACCAATACTCTCTTTTATACTTACTCGCTCTCTTATGTCGTCGTTGCGAATGTGGTCGGTCAGCCTAACTCCACAGATTTTCCGTAGAAATCGCATTTCGACCGCATTAATTTTACTTTCATGCTCTTTTCTGCATACCCAACTCTCGCTTCCATATAGTAATGTTGGAAAAAGCACTGCGTTCTGTATGCTATACGTGCCTTCTGGCTGAGATAGTGGCTACCGAGAAGTTGTCCCAACGCTCCGTTCACTCTATTTCCCGCATTCACTCTTCGCTCTATATCAGTGGTATACCTTCCATCTCGGCTAAATCCACATCCAAGATATACAAATTCATCCACTTGTTCTAGTACATCATTACCTATTGTTACATCTGTTCTGGCTTTATCTCTTTCAAAAACCATTATTTTGTTTTTGCTCACATTCATACGTAGACCCTCTAGTTTTGGTAATTTGCAATAATATCTTTATATATCTGTTTACATGATAAAGTAGTAAATTCCGTGTTGCTGTATATTGATTAAATTTGTCAACAAAAAAATTAAAATTAATAAGAATATCGCTAAAAAATTCTTAAAGCTAAAGTACAGGATAGATAACAGAAGATAAACAGATTCTTAATTTTTATTTGTACACATTATATGTATATACCACTGATGTAGAGCGAAGAGTGAATGCGGGAAATAGAGTGAACGGAGCGTTGGGGCAACTTCTCGGCAGCCACCCCCTCAGCCAGAAGGCACGTGTAGCAATACATAACGCAGTGCTTGTCCCAACATTACTGTATGGAAGCGAGAGTTGGGTATGCAGAAAAGAGTATGAAAGTAAAATTAACGCGATCGAAATGCGATCTCTTCGGAAAATCTGTGGAGTTAGGCTGACCGACCGCATTCGTAAGGACGACGTAAGAGAGCGAGTAGGTATGAAAGAGAGTATTTGTGTAAAGATGCGAAAGGGAATGCTCCGATGGTTCGGACATGTGGAAAGAATGCCGAACGAACGTCTGGTTAAGAAGATATACAATGCGAAAGTGGAAGGATGTAGGTACCGAGTGAGACCGAGACTAACCTACCTAGACCAGATCGGTCAGGTACTGAAGGAAGGTGGAGTCAAGAGTCTCCGAAACCGGCGAGCGTGTATGAAGAGAATTATGAATGTTGAGGAAGCGAGTGAAGTATGCAGAGATAGAGTTCTCTGGCACTCTGTTCTCTTTGCCTACCCTGCAAGGGATATGGCGTGATGATATGTATGTATGTATGTATGAGAATAGCGGAAGATTATTTTAATTGAAATTTTATTTGTTTTTAATCTGTAATTAATGGATCGTGCGGTGAAGCACAGAATTGATGTGGGATGGATGAAATGGCGGCAGGTCACGGGTACAATATGCGACCCCAAAGTACCCCTTAAATTAAAGGGCCAAATATATAAAAGCCTAATAAGACCTGCTGTACTGTATGGATCAGCATGTTGGGCGATAAAAGCGACGGATGAGAGACGACTGCATGTAGCGGAGATGCGAATGTTGAGATGGATGTGTGGTGTGACAAGAATGGATAAAATAAGGAATGAACATATAAGAGGAAGTTTGAAAGTTGCGCCAGTGACGGAAAAATTAAGGAGTGAAAGATTGACATGGTATGGACATGTGATGAGAAGGGATGAAAGTAATGTCGTGAGGAAAGCTTTAAGCATGAATGTTGAAGGCTTAAGGGGTAAGGGAAGACCGAAGAAAAGATGGATGAACTGCGTGAAACATGACATGGATAGACGAGGAGTGACCACAGAGATGACGTCTGATAGAGTTGTATGGAAGGAGAAGACATATTGCGTCGACCCCAAATAAATTGGGATAAGAGCAGGTTGATGATGATGATGATGATGAATTAAACATATTAATTTAAACTCATAATTTTAGAATAAGAGTTTACGTTTTTAAAATAATTATTTCATCACTATAAATGCAAGTTGGCTCAATCTTGATTTCCGGTAATATATTAATAAAAAATGTTGCTAGGTAGTTCCAATTTCCGGCAAATATATTTTACCTTATGGGGTAAGAGATATCGTCTGGCATTCAACATTGAGCCTTAGAGTGAGTTAGTGATCACCATTGCGAATTATTGTGTACCTAGTGTAATAAAGGACTTCAACTAAAAGGGTGTGTAGAGGGTGGCACAGAAACGTATCGAATGGCATTCTCGTGGGGAGGCCTATATCCAACAGTGGACGTTTACGGGCTGATGGATGGATGATATTCCAAAACTACTATATTTTATCTATCTAAACTCTAAAGTGTATTATCGGCACGTAGTATAAATTTTACTATAAATCCTCATAGTCAGCGACTAGCTTATTGCCGCGTAAGGGGAATAATTTAATAGATATTATTAAACTTAGATTTTAGATTCAGAAACACAATAATTACTTACTTTAGCTCAACAAAATATTGAAACACAAAATTTTGTAGTAAAAAGTTTCACCCACATTCTATTAGATTAACTAGTTTTAGGTCTAGATTAATTCGTTTCTATATTTTAATAATAATACTTTATTTAGTACTTAACAGGTTTAACTGAAATGGACGTGTTACAGAATACGTAATAATTCGCGACTGGAAACAATATTCCGGTGACAAATACAACATTTCACTTTGGTAGGTATTTAAATTTTAGCTTAGCTTAAATAAAGACAACTATTTGAATTCGACTATTATAAAGTCTATGGCAATTTTTCCAACATAAGCGCATCTAGAGTTGGTAACTATCCTGTGTATTATCATATCCTGATGATTAACATATACTATCGAAAGATACAAAACATCGGGAAATTAAAAAGCAAATACAATAACGCAATAGAAACCGTAAACATAGTTTTATTTCAAATGTGTAATACTCGCATATACATCTTTTATTTTCTTTTTTTTTTCTAAGCTCATACACGTCCCACTGTTGGGCTCGAGCCTCCTCCAAACGTTAGGGAAATTAACCTACTACACTACGCTGGTCAAACGTGTTGGTATAGGGTTTTATTTCGAGTTTCCCTTCTCATGCATAGATGTTATATGCATTTTATATCCCTTAGTCGTCTCTTACGATCACCCACGTGTAAGATAGGGGGTGGTGAATTGTATTCTTACTCCGTCACCACACGGAGAGCATAAACATCAAAAATCACCAATAATATCAGTTCTATAAAGGACATATTGATCGGAGTAGTGATTGTTATGAATGTAGGAGTTCGATTTCCATGTAGAATCTTTTCTGCGATTCACAAATATTTACTCTGAGTTAGGATGTGATTCGCCTCTATTAATTATATTACAACTCTTATGTGAAACATAGTTTTGTTCGTTTCATCCATCTACCAACCGCGTTGACGTTTACTGGTCAATAATAGGCCTTTTCATAAATTTGGTAATATTATCATAATAACTACGCTGGACCGGTCGGTTGGCAATCGCACTGGGCATTTCTCATGAAAGCGCTATCCACTAAGTAAGCACCAGAGCCAGTTCTCACGAAGTGAAGTTAAGAAGTGGCGAAACATTGTATTTCTATATCTTTATCACAGACAAATTATTTAATGCAGTATATTTTATCAAAAACAGAGCATTATAAAAACCTTTTAGTATCATTGTGCAATAAAGTATCAGTAAAATTAATAAACTAGTTGTAAATAGTACTTACCTAATTCGACAGCGGCGCGAACTCTTTGCAACGCCATTGTTTTTGTAACGGCGAGCCATCGATCGATTAACGGCTCAAACCACCTGCGACCACAACATTACTGTCATAACCAAACTGATCTTGATTTAATTAATACTAATTAATATTTACCAATATACTATGAATATTAATATTATATATTTACTATACAGATAGCGTAGTAGTTAAGATACTAACCTTCCGTGCCAGTGCCGTGAGTTTGATTCACACGTAGGACAATACTTTGTGCTATCCACATGTTTTATGATCGCCCGCCTGCAAGTCGTCAACCCTTTTTGGGAATGTAATTGTTGACCAAGCGGCATCAGATGGAGTTGGCCCAGGTCGTTATAAAGCTCTGAGTCGTCTTTTACGACATCCGCGAGCAAAGTAAGGGTTGGTAGTATTCTTAGCCGCACTTTTGAAATATGTACTATGGAACAGTACATATTGCGTCAATCCCGAGTAATTGGGATAAGAGCGGGATAATAGGGACATCGAAGATATTTAAAAAAAAAACTTTCAGTATTTTGTGTTCTTAAGTATAATTAAAATTATAAGATTAATATCGGATGTGTGAAATAATGTGGGCTCATAAATTATTATTCTTCTTCTCACGATTTATAAAACGGACACATTTACATAGAACAATCATTTATGGATCGCAATCTATTACCCCGCTCAAGAATCGAACCCACGATACTCCGCATGTAAGTTCATTACTTCTACAATCCGCACAAGAAAAAGAAAATCTTGATATTGGAAGTGTAGATATAAAATAATATATTGCTTAATCTTTTTTGTTACTTACTGATACGCATCCAAAAGTTGTGAAGGTGGGTCATGTGGCGTGTGAGAGGCGTGTGAGTGGGGATGAGGCTGTGGGGCTAAAGTTGCCGCAGCACATAGTTCTCGCACTGCAGAAAGCACCTCAAACGGAAGAGTCTTTGCTGTTGTCACCACGCACACTGATAAAAACGTATGTAAATTAATATTCCAAACCATCTTTAAGTTCGTCCCGCTCTTGGGCACAGACTTTTTGCAAATAAGAGAAATAAGCCTGCTATACCACACGAGAAGGAAAACTCGAAACAAAACCCTATACCAATACGTCTGACCGGCGTGGTATAGCAGGTCAATTTCTTTCCCGTTATGGAGGAGACTCGAGCCCAGTAGTGAGACTTATTGGAACTGAGATGAAGATAACACACATCTTCTTTTGGTGACTGAGTAAGTATAGAATTAACCAAAATCTATCTTCCCGTGGATGTTGTAAAAGATTACTAAGAGATGTAATATACCAACCCACCAACTAGTTTGATATAGTAAGTCAATTTCCATTCTAGTGTGGAGAAGGCTCGAGAGGATACCCGTGAGGGTAAACCGCCGGGCGGGCCACCGAAGACAAAGACCGGGTTTAGCGAGGCATGACCACACCATAGCCCGCCGCCAAAAAAATAAAAAAAAAGTGTGGAAAAGGCTCGAGCAGTAGGAAGTATATGAACTGAAGTGTTGATGATAAACATACCACACTAGTCAGACATGTGGCTATAGAGTTTTTATTTCGAGTTCTCTTGTTGTGAACTGCTGTTATTTGCATACACCTTTTAAGCTATTTTTAAGATACTCACAGAAAAATAAGTATTTTGCAGCTATTGTATTCCTACATTGTCCCCACATAGGTATAAATAAATATGTCCTTAGGAATGTTGCGATAATAATAACATTTTTATTCCTAGCTTTTGTTAAGTAGTATATTTTATCTGGATATTTTCATAGCATACTTTTTCTTTTTACAATACTGTCTAAGCTCGTTCTCGGTAATCTTAAACTATTAAAAGACTCGATGCCAATTTCTATATATTAAACATTTTGTAATATGAAGTACTAGATTATACTTACCAGGAGATCCTTGTTCGGCGAATAAATTTTCTTCCACAACGCCGCACCAACCTTCTATCAACCAATGTTGCATGCACTGCTTAACATCTTCTGATACCTATTTTTTAAGTAAATTAACATACCTATATCATAAATATTTTTAAATATAATTTTAAACTTTATTTCATGTCATTTCATACACGCTATGACAATTATGAAATTAATTTTTGTTAGCGTTATTTTTCTTTGTATGGCGATGGGGTTAGTATAAAGCAGTCGCCACCCCATACTCCTAAGTGAGAATCGGGTGACAATTAAGCTGATATCAGACAGACATTTTTTGTTCATTTTTGTCTTTCATTTTGCACCTTTCACTCGAAGTGACGCATCTAAACACAAAATGAAATATTAGTGCCAAATGAATTCATTAGTGAACCGATCCAATAATGTTGGATATTGGCATCCGGCATCTTTCACTCGCACTCCGAATGAACGAGAAATGAACGGTCTGGACACTAAGAGAACGTTCATTCGGGTTCGGCCACTTTGTTTCGAGTTCTGTAGCCGAAGGACGTCCCGTGTTGATATTTTTTCTGCATTGCGTTGCACTGGTCGCACGCGGCAAAATGGTGTTTAAGTGGAACGATCAAAATACATTGCTTTTTTGGAGAACTTTAAAGAAATGATTACAATATGCATCAGGATTTTCAACTGCTAGTTCTCTCAAGAATGTATTTGATGCTCCTAATAAATTTCTTCTTTCAATTTATGGTCACACCCATCGCCGTCGACGTTATCTTTGTTTCTTTTTTGTCAACTCTTTAATTATTTTTTTAGTGCTCCTGTGGCAAACCACCAAGCAGCACACCTGATGTTAAGTGTTACTGCCGTCCATGGATCTTTGCAACACCAGAGGTATAGCTAGACCGCTGCCTATCAATAATCTCAAACCCATCCAGAAACATGGGCTTCCGGCTCTTTCGCTCATGTAATGAAACACAGCAGCATATTACCACTGCTCAGGCCTCGATTTTTTGCAAGAGTATAGTTACTACCCCGGATGGACTGTCCCGCGGCTATAGACATAAAACTGTCAACAGCGTGGTCCTACCACTAAAAAATTATTAAATGATTACAAATTAAAGTAATTCCAAGATGCACGACTTCATTCGATGACATATTGAAAGAAATGAATAGTGAATGTTCTTTTTTAAATCATTCCCTCTTGGCCGTGTGAACATAGAATGAAAGAAAAATTAACCATCACTGTGAATCACCGAGTGAACAATCACTCGAGTGAACCGTCTGACATCAGTTTTAGTGCTTGACAAACGTACAACATACCATTGTGATCACCAACCTGTCCATCAAGTATTTTACGTCTTCTAGCGGACGGCGAAAGGCAGTTTGACAATTCTCATACATTCTTAAAACTACCCACACATGTCAATAGTTAAGAATAGTCAAAATGTGTTTATAGATACTATATTGAATAAAAATTTTAATTGTAACAAGAAACATATAAAAATAATTCAGATTGAAATTCTATTGCATATTATTTATGTTTTATGGGAAATACCTACCAGTTCTGTGTGCAACATATAAAAAAAAATGCATTGTGCTTCAATATGTAAACTTATAAAATTTTACAGATAATTACAACAAAGTAATTGTATTATTATATTTTATTTTTTATGTTTGTAATAAGATTATGCTATGTGGTAGCGGCGACGAATACTACCAACCCTTACTTCGCTTTGTGGATATCGTAAAAGACGATTAAGCATGTCCTACTGATGCCGTCAGGTCAATAATTACATTCTCAAGGAGGGATGACGCCAGGCATGCGGCCGGTCATAAAACTACAGTCAATAACTTTGGCAATATGTACAATCGAAGTGCAGTATATGTTACATCGATCCAAAGTAATTGGGATAAATGCAGGATAATGCTGAAATACTTCATAGCAGTAGTTATTTTAAAATAACTACTCTAACATTGACGAGATATCTAGTCACAATTTTGACGTCTCTATTGTAGTATATTGTACCCAGTTTTAAGTACTCTATGTATGTTCAAGAATGAAAAAAATATGTAACTTTTAACTATAGTCTATAAAATATAGCATGATCTCAGTGACAGTTCTCACTAGTGCCGCACGCTTACGATGCAGTCCGTATTTTTGTCGATATAATTCCTTATTTTTTTAAAGTTATTTGCTACTGCAATTGAAAAACAATGTATGAAAATCTTATTGAATTTCAATCAAATGGATGGGTGAATCGATTATAAATTTAAAACAATCTATGAAAATCTTATTCAATTTAAATCAACGGATTTTATTTAATTTAAACTCAAGCTGTTAATTAATTCTTTTTATTATTCGAAAGGACTACATCCAAGTTCATCGTCACTATTATCATCATCGCTGGCGCATTCCTGTAGGTTGATGATGAGTTCTTGGTCACAGATTATTTCATGAATAATCATGTTTTTTTTTATAAAAGAAATTATCTTTTTAATATAAAAGAAATGGTCTTACTAATATTATAACTGATGTCTGAATATTAAATTAACACAATTTACTTATTTTATAGAGTAACCATGTAGTTTATGTAGGTAATGTATTGGTTTTACTTGTTTTATAAATAATTAATAAGAATGTTATGGATTTACGTTTATCGATTGCCCCATCTCTATCTTATTCTCAGTCCAGTATTACCTTGTACTTGCGTAAGCATTTTTATAAAATGGTTACTAAGTATTTTAAAACATATGAGGTACAAGTTTTGGTGTAAATATTAATTTTTTTATATTCATAATTCAGTTGAGATATAAGTGGCATGTAAAGAATGAAAATATAGGCGAAACAAAACAAAATTCTAAACATGACGCGTATTCATAATTACTTCATCGGTTTTGTCGCTATCTGTCACAGAGATCAAGCCATATTTTAAGGACTATAGTAATTAATCATTTTTCACTTACCATTTTGTCTATTTGTGTAAAAACTACGCTGAAGTAGTGAACGTTGTTGGTTCTGTAAGATATATTCAATTAGTATTTATTTATTTAAATAATATACATGACAATGAATCTTAAGTATTTTAAGATACGCTTACGATTTCTTGGTCTTTAAAATATGCATGTCGACTTCTTTAATGGATGTAAATATTGCAAAATCGCACTTATTAACATTTTTTTGATCTAAAGAAACGATTGCTTGATTATATCGCATGATAGATAGATAGATAGTAGTTCTATCTATTAATAGTCTATATAGTTTTGAAGATAGATAAATTGAAGCGAACGGGAACACTAGGCCTGCTAAATTATTCTCTTCATTTGCCCTGCGTATTATAAAAGATGACAAATAGAATATCTAAAACATAAGTATAGAAGTCAAATAGACTGGAGGGTTAACGTTTTGAATTTAATTACATGAAAATTGGCAGAAATTCAATACCATTTTAAAGCGAAAGATAAAGTAGCACTCTCTTTTGAATAAAGTTAATAAAACTTACGTTTCAAACAAAGGATGATAATATGTAAGTCCTTGCTGCAAATCTATTTGAACAAGTGTGATGAGGTTGACCAAGTCCTCGCCGCGTTCTGATTCTGTATCCTGTGCACACAAGGCCTCATACCACTCCGATGTGCCTTTTCGTAGAGAACTTACTATATCGCTCCTGTTAAAGTAGTATATTTTTATGTTTTATTCTTTAAGTGTTGACGGATTAAGAATACAATATGTCATCACTTTTTGATATTCTCTAGAGTTTACAGTCTGGCTAAAAGTACCGGGCAACTCAGAACACTTCTTGCGATCGCAAATCTGTCTGACAAGCATGGCTTTATACCTATGGGAATGTTTCTATCCAACAGTGGACGTTAATGGTGGATAGGTGAATGGACGAAATAAAAATATAAGATCCTATGATCTTATATTTGCTACCTATGTAGCTATATACCTACCAGCTATAGCTTTCTTTTAAAACTTACGCTATAAAGCTCACCACATTGTACACTGACAGTAATATAGGGTGCCGATTTTATTAGTAGAATAACTTAAACTAGGTGTAGGAATGACGCCATAAAAAACATTAAAGTTAGTTGCAGACTCCTAGCTCTGCCCAATCTCGAGATAAAGTAATTTGTTTCTTATCAAAACAGTAGGTTTCTCAGCGTACATTGACCTGTAGGTACATTTCGACCCAGCTGTGCGGCGGTGAGCGCAGCGCGAGCAGGTCTATTTGCCTACTAGTTCAGTGTCACACGCATGAGTATATGCCTACATGAAATTTTTATAGTACAAGTGTATTGACCGCTTATCAGTATGGCAATTTAATCAAAACTTAGTTACTATTTTTTTTTACTGATTTGGATAGTGTATCATGGTCTGATACACCCCTTCAAGGATTCTACTAATTAAATCGGCACCCTGTATAAGTGCAAAAAAAGTAGGTGGTAGGATCACATTACATATATAATATTATTAGGTTAAGTAGAAAGATTTCTATGATTTATTACTATATATATAACATATTAAATGTTTAACTGCCTACAAAAAATATGAAATTTTAACGCCACTCCCGTGAAAATTTTAGCGTTTGCACAGATAGCGGAGTAGCCTTATGGATCAACCGTGCGGAGTGTCGTTGATTCGATCCACAAACAGAACAATTCTTTGTCCGATTCATAAATGATTGATCTGAGTTTGGATGTGATTAACGAGCATATCGTTAATGTCTTTAATGTCCCTTACAGATTTATCCTTAGTGCAAACTGTAGTCTTTAAAGAAACTAATTAATAATCTTTAAAGATTTTATAATAGTTTCTTAGACGCTTGTTTGTTATATTTATTATAAAACAAGCTTTAAATTTTGAAAAAAAAAATCAATTGTAATTTTGTTTTTCAATGCTTTGTAGTTTTTTTTATTGCTCTTGGTGGCAAACGAGCAATCAGTACACCTGGTAGTATACTGATAGCATACTGTAAATAAGTGTTACTCTTGACCATGAATCTTTACAATGCGAAGAGTATAGCTAGGCTACCAACCAAAAAATACCCTAAACCCACTTGCCACTGCTCAGACTTCGATTTTTGAGAGTGTGGATCTATCCCGGACAGATCGGCCAGCGGCTGTAGATAGAAAATTGTCAATAGTGTTAATCACATCCAAACTCAGATCAATCATTTATGAATCGGACAAAGAATTGTTCTGTTTGTGGATCGAATCAACGATACTCCGCACGGTTGATCCATAAGGCTACTCCGCTATCTGTGCAAACGCTAAAATTTTCACGGGAGTGGCGTTAAAATTTCATATTTTTTGTAGGCAGTTAAACATTTAATATGTTATATATATAGTAATAAATCATAGAAATCTTTCTACTTAACCTAATAATATTATATATGTAATATGTATACTGTTACGTAGGACCATTTCAAAAGCTTATTTAACATTTACATTTCCACAGTCAGCTACCAAGAAAACGCTGCGTTTGCCTTTGCTCCCTAACCTCATTTGGCAAGAGAAAAAGCTGATTTTAATCTTGTAAAAATATATGCTTTTCGATGGAAGGTCCACTTTTATTTAATGCATGGTATTATTTCTTTCTCTCATGTAAAGTGACATATAGGTTTTGAAGAAATATCTTAAGGATGAAGAAGAAGAACATTCTTACTGTCAAGGTACCATCACCATCAAGAGGTGAAATTAATTTTCTCGATTATTAATACATATAATTGATAGCAAATAAATAAAAAATACGTGGATTTCTTTAATTTTATAGTAATGGATTTTTTATAATGGATTTCTATAATTAATCATTTTTTAAATTTATTTTATGGCCTTAATTAATACTGCTTAACCCTTTGACATCGAAAAATTATTACAAATAAATAACATGTTTTTATTATTCTCATCATTCTTACACTTATAATTACAGTCTAAGTGGTACCATTTTTTAAAATTACTAATAATTAAAACTTTCGTATAAAATATTTCTCTTTATTGCGTTTAAACATAAAAGTTATTTAGCTATTTTACTTGCCTGATTTCCTTATTAAAGGGACAGCATCGCCAAAAAGCCTTCATTTGAGATAATTGATTAAGACATCGCAGTAGATACTCCAACCTATATAGATATATGTATATTTTTATAGCGAACGGTAACAGATGCTACAGATCGAACCGCTACTCATTGACTGAGCAGAGGCTAAATCGCTGCTCACTATAAAAATCAAAGTTTAGGAGAATTGAAATTACATTTCTTAACATGTACATCAAAATACAACAAGTTACTCAATCTGTGTGTGGTGACGGGATAAGAAAACAATTGTCGTCACCTCTTACATTCCCGTGAGAGTCGTAAAAATCAGCTAAGGGTCTCACGAGGAATGTAGGCATCTGCTCTCTCTCGGGAAACGTATAATACCTCACTGCATTCGCCAACCCGCCTGCCAAGCCTGAAAATTATGGCATTATCTCCTCATATATGAGGCAGGCTTGCTTTCAGCAATGAGTGGAAAAGAGCTGTATGATGACTTCGGTTCTTATTAAAACTATCAAGTCTATAGTTTTGGAATATTTGGATGTATCAACAAGTAAGACTCTTGTCATTTAATAATAATATTTTAACATACATACATACATATCATCACGCCATATCCCTTGCAGGGTAGGCAGAGAGAACAGAGTGCCAGAGAACTCTATCTCTGCATACTTCACTCGCTTCCTCAACATTCATAATTCTCTTCATACACGCTCGCCGATAATAATTAATAAATATTTTTTTATTTATCACTAATCTGATATGCCGTGCCAGTTCTATAAATAGGTATTAACATATATTTATCCATATTGTAATGGAGTAAGAATACAATTTACTATCCTCTTTCTAGTTCATCGATTTCATAAATAACGACTAAGGGATACGATATGCAGGTAAATTCGATATAAGTGAAAGCTTGACATGAAACTCTGTGCTAACTAGTCTGACCAGAGAAGTGTTAGTAGTTCAAATTCTCTCACATTGTGGAGGAAGCGTGAGCCCAGGACAGTACATATATGAGCTGAGAAGAAAATTAAATACTTATTTAAGTACTTATTACGCAGTATTAGTGTCCAAATAAATATCATCATTATCATCATCACAGCCCATAAATGTCCTACTGTTGGGCTCGGGCATCCTCGCGTGAGGACGACGCCTCGACGGCGAAAGCTGTCGGGGCGTCGACAGGAGAGGAGCCCAAGAGGGCATACCGCCGAGCGGGCCACCGAAGACAAAGATCGGGTACTGGTGGCCCGCTCGTACGGCGAAGAAGAGGTGCTTGCAGGGTGGGTCAATGGGGTTGCGCGCCGCCTCTTCCGTCACCCCGGACCGATTTGGCGGGGTGCGACGTCCATAGCCCACCGCAAAAAAAAAAAAAAAAAAAAAAAAAAATGGGCTCGGGCATCCTCCGTAATAAGAAGGAAATTAACCTACTATACCGCGCTGGTCAAACGTGTTGGTATAGGGTTTTGTTTCGAGTTTTCCTTCTCTCACATAGATTTATATGCATTTTATATCCCTTAGTCGTCTCGTACGATTACCCACGGGTAAGATATGGGGTGGTGTATTCTTACTCCGTCACCACACGGAAAAGTGTGTCCAAATACTTACTTATTAAGGCTGTATTGATGTAAAACAGGATATAGGTCCCTATGTAGTCGTAGCTGATGTAATGCTCTTTCTACGAATTCGCAGAAGCAGTCTGCTAACCAGCGCTCTTCATCACGCGACGCTCCGGAGCCAGAATCCCCACTACCACCACCAGATATTGCTTCACATGCGCACCACGCCCTTTCTAATTCCGTTAGTAACTTGTACATATACCTTAATTAGAAAATTGCAGCGTTAAAGATTTTCGTAACACTTAAAAAAGGATGGAAGAAGAATAAAGGTTAAGGCCTTTTTTACCGTCAATATCAATTTGATTAAAATTGTAATGATTTCTTACTGCTATTTAATTTAATATTCAAAAAATCAACCTTATGTCGTTTTGCATAGTCAGACGGTGTGTGAGACCGAACCATACCCAAAAAGATTTAGTTTCTTAAAATTTCTATATAACTTTTTCAGTATTTCGTGATAAGTCTATATCGAAAATAAATATTCCTAGCTATTCCTATGTCATCTTCTAGGCATGATTTCAGTACTCGTACTGCTACTAAGAATGTTTAACAGAAAACTTAAAGATTATTTTCCTACAATAAAAAACTGAAATTGTGTTCGCATTTTCTTTGTAGTAGATCAGGCAGTCAGTTTTGTTTCTCCGGCTTATCCAAGGTAGTCACATCGCATCACATCATACTCTGGCAGAAAAGCCACAACTTAGTAGTACGCAATTTACTGTTGCATTTTATTCAGTGAGCGAAAGAGTTCAAAGGTATTCACTTCAATCTAGCACATGCTTAGATGTAGTTCGTGTGTGGCAGTTACCATTTACCATCGGATGGGATACTCGTTTGCCAACAAAGGCTGCTAAAGATAGATCGCTTTCTTATTGTACTAGTTCGAATTTTTTGTAAAATTTTAAGACTTGTTTAATTACTTTGGATCCAGAGGTGCATCACTATTTAATCTGCAGGCAGCTGCAAATCGCGCAATGGCAGCTTGTAGGGCACTAAGATCGCCTTGTATTGCGTGTTGGTGGAGTAATGTCTGCGCCGCACCACAGAGTTCGCCTTCAAATGTGGAACTACTGTCTCCTTCAGCACTAGTTGCACCTGTGGTATTCTCGACCTCGTGCGCCAGTAACACACCAAATAGACGCTCGTGTTGTCGCACCTTAACAAAACATATGTTTTAAAGTTAACTTTTATTTTCTACATAGACTCATTTGGTGCAGTTATAAACTATGATGTGAATTTGAAACGATTTCAAATCTTTTTACTTCCATAATTGTCATAATGAAAGATATGACTGCACAGATGGCGTAGTGGTTAAGATACTGACCTTCCGTGCCAGTGCTCTGGGCTCGATTCCCACGCAAGACATTACTTTGTGTGATCCACAAAGTGTTGTTCTGAGTCTGGGTGTAATTTGTCTGCGTTAATTGCATGTTTGTAAAGTCCCCCGCGATACAAGGATTATTTTCCTTAGTGCAGGGAGGTGTCTTTAAAAAAAAATAATAATAATAATATAGACGAGTAGATAGATAAAATCACCGCAAAGAATATAAATACTTGATAAAAACAACGTGACAACGATTGGCTAACTAATGGTACAGTGAATCAATTGAACTATTATTTTAGTAGAGATTCGTCTTAATAATAGTATGTACATGAGATGTAAAAATAAAGAACAAAAATTATATGTATTTATAGGAACGGTAGCAATAACACAACGGAGAATAATATAAATTTCCAGAGAAAAGTCTCGAGTTCAATATTACCATGGATACAATACATACATATCATCACGCCATATCCCTTGCAGGGTAGGTAGAGAGAACAGAGTGCCAGAGAACTCTATCTTTGCATACTTCACTCGCTTCCTCAACATTCATAATTCTCTTTATACACGCTCGCCGGTTTCGGAGACTCTTGACTCCACCTTCCTTCAGTACATGACCGATCTGGTCTAGGTAGGTTAGTCTCGGTCTCCCCCGGTACCTACATCCTTCCACTTTCGCATTGTATATCTTCTTAACCAGACGTTCGTTCGGCATTCTTTCCACATGTCCGAACCATCGGAGCATTCCCTTTCGCATCTTTACACCAATACTCTCTTTCATACCTACTCGCTCTCTTACGTCGTCGTTACGAATGCGGTCGGTCAGCCTAACTCCACAGATTTTCCGCAGAGATCATCATCATCTCAGCTCATGTGTTCTCGCTCGAGCCTCCTCCATAATGGGAGAAAAATTTACCTACTATACTTCGGACAAGTTTTCCTTCTCTTGCATAGATGTTATATGAATTTTATCTCTTACGATCACCCATGGGAAGATAGCGGGTAGTGAATTGTATTCTTACTCGGTCACCATATAGAAATGATAATATAAGATCCTTTAAATGTTATAAATGAATCAGAATTCTGATAGTAAAATGGCCATAACAAAACTAGTGAAGTGTAAAGAATGATGTCTCGCTGAGTTATAAAAACGCACCTATGAAAAATATAATGGATTTATCGTGTAATCCCATTTTCGCTTCAGTCGCTTGCTTACTTGATTACATCGGGGCATTGGGAGATTCAATCATACCATAGTACCTTGAGTTCATTATACATATGCTGTTGAAGTCATTTGTAAATCAATTCTTAAAATTAAATATATTTCAGTTCTATTTTTCTTTTCAAACGTAAAATTATTATTATGAATATTTCAGTATATTATGATTAAATATCACCGTTTAACAGGTTTGTTTATTTTAGAATATATTGCGTATTAGTCATGCGCAATATAGATCACCGCGCTGAAAAGAGTGATACATATATTTTGAGTGTAAAGATACATATCACTCATTTAGCTCATTTAGCTCACTTAGCTCAGCAGTCAACCACATTATTAAATCACTCCTCTAGCTCACGAACGATCTTTGAAATCGTTCACTTTAAATCTATCACTCACTTTAAATCTATCACTCACTTTAAATCTATCGCTCACTTTAATTCTATCGCTCAAAACAAATCTATAACTCATTTTTCGCATTAGCTTGATAATGTTTCGAATTTACTTTTCAGATAATTATATTTTTTAGAAGATTTTGTCAAATTCATCTATTTTCTAAAATCTATTTTCTAATAATAAATATTAATTATTAAACTTTATAGCTAAGGAAATAGAGTGTATTCTCTTTTGACAACTTAATTACATCGATACGAAAACAGCGTGAAATATCATTCTCGTCGGCCGGCCACGCAACGCACCTATCTCGCTCATTTTGTGAGAGGTGAAACATTCTGCGATGCGAAGTGAGCGATGAACTAGAACTGAGCTACTGAGCTAGTGATATATTCGGCGGTAAAGTGAGTGAGTGATAGATTGTGTCTATGTGAGTGATATAGCTCTTTTATATCACTCACTCAGGAGCTACACAACTTTATTGCGTATCACAGACGATAGAGTAGAAGAGCCCTAAGTGAATAAAGCGAATTGACCACTTTATGATAGTTCGCTGCTAACTGTGTAGGCCAATGGTGTGAAAAAGGCACTTAAAGTAAATCATCATCATCATCATCATAGCCCATATGTATCCCGCTGTTGGGCTCGGGCCCCCTTCATAATGGGAGGAAAATTAATCTACTATAGTAATGTATTAAATACCTTTTTTTTTTCTATTGTTAGTGTCGTTTTTTCTACAAACGTAGAATAAGGCGAAAGATAAATTTTTTGAAAAGATTTTTATCTTGTTACGCCAAAGAAGTATGACTTCTAACGCGTGTACGTAAGTACACACACACTTTTTTATTTGCTGAATAAAAGGTAAGGTACCACATCCTATGTATATCTTTCTTTAAACGCTAATAAAATCTATGTAGAATTTCAAGACGACCCGTTGAGCAGTTATAGCGTAAATATATTTATAATAAGCAATCAAACTCGTATAGTTACTTAGTGTAATTATAATATTAGTTAATATTATTATAACTATTATACAGCATTGTAAAAATATTCATGTTTGTGGAACGCATCATTCTCCTATTCTTATCAGAATTACTTGGGGTCGATACAATATGTATTCTTCATAGTACATATTGTAAAAGTTATTGGCAATAGTTTTATGACCAGCCGCCTGTCAGATGTCAACCCTCCTCGGGAATGTAATTGTTGACCAAACGGCATCAGTTGGAATTGGTCTAGGTCGTTATAAGGCTCTTAGTCGTCTTTTACGACTTCCACGAGCAAAGTAAGGGTTGGTAGTATTCGTAGCCACTACCACACAGTTTGTGGGACTATTCCCTATAAATTCTGTTATGCTGTTATCATTTATTACGTTGATTCTAATAGCGAGTAGGTACTTGAATCAAAACTAACAAATATTAAAATTATAGAAAAATATCCTTCTTCTCAATCGACAAATTCGATACTTTTAACATTTTAATCATTTCAATAAAAACTACAACAAAATATACATATAATAAAATTTAATAATTCTAAATTTTTCAATCGCAAAGAATATTAATTACGCTGCTGAGAAGATATGAAATTAAAATCAATTGTAATAGATATTAATATCACAAAAAAAAATATACGCAATATAAGCTACAAATAATAAATTTTAGGTAATAAATCTATATTTATTATGACCTACTAAATGAATCAAATAGGCAATATTATCCAAAATAACAACATGAGCAGTGTAGCGTGATCGACACGCGCAACGTGCCAGAAGATAGCGCTTTATTTGTTGCGACACAAAGCCATTCGATATACCTATGTATACATATAACAAGCACACGGCTCCGCTGCAAAAAGCCTATATATTTATACAGGCTCGTTATAGGCAGTGGAATATCAACATTGACATGTAATCCCGGAACCATTATTGGATATTGAACAATATTGTTATTTGAAAAAATAATGTCCCATTTTATCTAATAGTTTCTTTTTTAGGTAAACTTATAAAATTATTGAGAGAAGAATAATTCTACATAACACCCTATACTAACACGTTTGACCAGCACTATTTAGTAGGTAAATTTTCCTTCTTGTGAAGGAAGTTGAAGCTTAGTAGTAGAACGTATATGAGATGATGGTGATGATATAGTTATTATCTATTAAATAAAAAACCCACCAAGAGACTCGAACTCGCTACTATAAGTTACCGAAACAACAAAAAAAAAATACTTTTAATTTTCTGGGTAGCGAATTAGTAAGAATGTAAGGAAACGTATCTCGCGACCCACGTGGAAATAATTTTTAACTCCAGATTGATTAGAAATGTATACAGCCAAAACCCAATTTATAATAAATAAGAGGTTGTACAGCCACGATAAGGATAATAGTACAGCACCATGGATAAAACCAATCTTTCGGGACCTATATGCGAGTCTTATAATTGATAGTATATATAGCAGAAACGCCTGAACACAATGTAATTGTCATGCGCTTAGACTGACTTGTCTGACCAGGCGCTGCCTGGCAGTTAAGGGTGACAACTAGGTAGTACTAGGGCCCTGATATATGATCACTCTCCCCCTCGAGTCAGTCTAACAATTAGGACGAGGAACACGGAATCCAATTTAAATATATATTTATATATAAAAGGAAAAAAATGCCTAGAATCTATTTAGAATTCCAAAAAGTAGACAACAATTATAGATATCTACTTAATTTTATTTTATCTTATATAGTATTTAGTTTCAAAGAATAGAAGGTCAGCTATATCTATACATATAATAAAAATGTAACGGGTCGCTGTCTTTACATGGAAGATATATGAAAAAAAATATTACTGGGACCTTTATCAACACTAATAGAACCCAAAACAATAATTTTTAAAATTTTTATCTGTTTATCTGTTTGTCAGTGTGTTTGTGCACGCTAATCTCAGAAACGGCTTATCCGATTTAGACGCAGTTTTCACTAATATATTGTGGTAAGCTTCACTTAACATTTAGGCTTTATTTTATGTCAATTGGTTTATAAAAAAAAAAGTTATGTCAATTTAAAAAATGTTCGGAGAAAAAAATCATTATCGATTTTTTTCAAATTACGTACAAATATTTTTCAGTAAAAATAAATAAACACGTGTTTCAGCATTTGTTGATTTTCCACCTCTGGGGGTGTAAATTAGGCCTGCAAAGCGGGTTGGACGACTGATTAAATCATTAGCGCCAAGCCGATATTATTGAAGCTGGCAACTTGAAATATTGACAGTGATTTCTTTATATGACGTAGAGATTCACTAAGAAAGGATTTTACGAAATTATACCCCTAAGGGGGTGGAGCAGAGTGGCAAATTTTGTGTGAAGAGAAAAAATCTTATTGATTCTTTTCAAATTACGAGTCGAATCAAATATTCTAGGGTAATATCCGGCATATGTCAACTTTCACCCTCTGGTTGTGTAAATTAGGCCTGTGAAGCGGGTTGAACGACTCATTACCGCCAAGCCGAAACTATTAAAGCTAGAAACATTAAATTTTGAAGTACGTTTTTATTTATGACATAGAGATTCAATATGAAAGGATTTTATGAATTCCGCCCCTAAGGGGATGTAACAAAGCGGTAAAGTGTGTATGGGGAGAAAATTTCTTTATCGATTCTTTTCAAATTACGTACAAATATTTTTCGGTAAAAATAAATAAACACGTGTTTCTCTCTCCCTCTCCATCAACCCCGCACCAGTGCCGTTGTGGCGACCAGTTCCGTCGTGAGAGCTCACACGATACACATAGTAGACGACAATAGGTTCTTGCCTAATAGTTTAAGATACAGGTTAAGTTTAGCTTCAAAAATGTTCACTCTATAACTGAAATAATAAATCATATCTAACGAGGTCGCAACTCTGCAGGTGAAACAAAACAGTCAAATAAAGGGTGGCGATAATTATATTTTTATCCCATGGTCATACCGTAAATAGTATATTAATGGCAATATAATTTGTAGAATGAATAGAACTTTAAACCACCTTTTTCTTTAGTGACTGGCTATGGTATATAGACACACGCGCGCCGTACACGTACATCTACGTTGTGCGGGCGGGCCACCGCAACCGGGTATCATCTCGAGTCGAAGCCCTCATGTAGTGAACCTCAATACAGGTACTTATGCTTGCGCCGCCAAAAGCACCGACGGTAGAGCGTGTCAACGTAGAGTATTTTCTCTCGGACCCACCCTATTGCCTTATTCCGTTATACAAATAACTCGCAGAATCAACACCTCAACACATCCCAGTTTCTGAGGCTGTTGATTATCATCCTAGCGACAAACTTTGAACACCTTGCATTGCTTTTTCTATTTAACTCTGTCAGAGATGACTTCTGCGTGGACGAAGTCGCGGGCAAAAGCTAGTTTGTAATATAAAGCTAATAACGAGAGCGAAGGTGGCTCATTGTAGTTGCTGTCAAGGAATAGCAGTTAACATTAGTTAATAGTGATAGGACCACGCTGTGGACAGTTCTTTGTCTACAGTCGCGGGCCAGTCCGTCCGGGGTAGTACCACACTCTCGCAGAAGATCGACGTCTGAGTAATGGCAATGTGCTATTGCGCTACGTTCAGTGAGCGAGAGAGCAGGAAGCTTAACTGGGGTGGGTTTGGGATTTGTATTGGTAGGCAGCGGCCTAGCCTTCGTATTGGAGAGATCTATGGGCGTCAGTGACACTTACCATCAGATGTGCTGTCTGCTCGTTTGCCACCATAAGCAATAAAAAAAATATACCGTTTGATACTAGGCTGGATAGGTGCCATAACAAAATATTAAAAAAAAAATTAACGACAACCATTTACTTCAAGAGATCTCAAATCTTTTATTACACAATATCTTAAAGCATTTTTCACTCAACTGTCGTTTAGAATGTTGAGAATATTTCGTTATTAATAAAAGAGGAACTCAAGTATAAAATAAGCTTTAACAGGCCAATAAGGATCGCGAGCTTTTAAAAGATGCCTTTCTTAGACGAGACTAAGTACTTTTATTATATATGTACGTTCAAAATTTTGTTTGTTTTTATTTTGCTTTCTAATATTTATTCATATTCTTTTGTATAAATATATGTTCTGTATTTATATTTAACTATAATTCTAATATGATATTATAAATTAAGTTTGTATATGATGCTTGCTACTATTAAAACATAAGTATATCACTATCATCCTGCTTTTATTCCAATTAATTGGGGTCTACGCAATATTTTTCTTCCATCTTCATATTTCTCTCTGTATGCTAATTTTATCCATACAAAGATTGCCTGCAAGAGATCGCTGTTAGCAATAAGACCGCTTGTTCTACTAACTATAGTTTTTATAATCTATTTTTGTTTGTAATGTGTTGTACAACAAAGTATAAATAAGTAAATATTTCTTCGTCCATATTGTAAAAGGCAATTGTCTTATAACCAAGCGTTTTTCTGACGTCAATCGTTACTAATAATCTTTTAATTACCATTATTTTAATTTAATTTTTTATATTTATATAAATGAAATTGAAGTGTTTATTGTAATGACAAAATTAAATTATTTTAAAAATGCAAAAAGGTTATATATAATATAACGTTTTTATGTCCGATTTTGACCGGACTTTCGTGTTTGTGAAGTGAAATGACTCTTTTTTTTAATTTTTGTTGGTATTGTTTATTTTCCTTATGTTTTGATTTTCTTTAGATTTTCTTCTTACTATTTTCTGCCATTAAGGTGTTTGAGTAATAATTAGACATAAGTAACTAGATGTTTAATATCGTTTCAGTTCTTCAATTAAACTTCATTCGTAGAAAGTACTCAATTAAATTAGAGCTTCTATGTCGTAAATATACATATACCAGCAAATAAGATTTAACGTCGTTTTATTTCTCAAATAGAAATTCGTTTCTAGAAAATAATTAATTTTATAACTCTATTTCGTAAATATACAAATAGGTATAAAGGAATAAATATTTTATGTAGTTTAGTGTCTTAAATTGAAATCTATTCTTGAAAAGTGTTAAATTTAGAACCTCTATTTGGTAAATTCATACCAGCATTATGAAGAGTAAAGATTTTGTGGTTTGTGTGTTTGTTTGCAATGAATAAGATGAAATGAATAGGATCTGAAGCTACTGGACCGATCTTAACCATTTTTTCTAATAGAAAACCAAATTATCGATAAGTAACATCGAGTTTAGTTTATTTAAAAAAACAGAACGTTTTCTGTAAAGTCTGTTTACAGATGATAATTTTACGTGATATCGTCATAAGAAAACATTGATGTAATATTGCATACTTTTACGGATTGAACAAAAATAAACAATCGAAACTACATTAACTTTTCACTTCACTTTATAAACAGTTTAAAATGTAGGAATTAATTATTTAGCCTAACGCTTAGACCGATTGTGCCTCTCCATCGCTTGTTCCGCGCTCTCGATTTAACGCATAGCTCGGGCGGAATGTGACACTTTTTCGTGCGTGCAGCCGGCGTTCATCAATTTATAAGATGTTATACGTCAAAAATTTGAGATCCTTAAGAAAATTGCATTATTATAACCCAACATATAAAACAAATATTTTTCGTTTACTCTTATCCCAATTACTTGGGGGATCGATATAATATGTACTCTTCTTTCATAGTACATATTGTAAAAGTTATTGCCAATAGTTTTATGACCGGCCACCTGCCAGACGTCAAACCTCCTTGGGAATGTAATTGTTGACCAAATGGCATCAGATGGAGTTGGCCCAGGTCGTTATAAGGCTCTTAGTTGTCTTTTACGACCTCCACGAGCAAAGTAAGGGTTGGTAGTATTCGTAGCCGCTACCACACAGCGCAAGCACATGAGTAAATAAACGTATATTTACTACGTATAAGCACATGAGTAAATAAACGTATATTTACTCATGTGCCGCAAGTAGGTAACGTATTATTTACCTTAAATAGTTCTAAATAAAAGTTCAGTTTACTCTTTATGTGGAAGCACATATTATATTCCAAATTATAAGTCATAAATACATTTAAATTAGATACTTTTTTACAATGCACATTTTAGAAAATAAGGTTTAGCTTTCATCATTTCAGCCCACTGCCGTCCACTGCTGGACGTAGGCCTCCCTAATGGTACGCCACAGAGTGCGGTCCTGTGCCGTCTGCATCCATCGATGCCCAGCAACTTTCACCAGGTCGTCTGTCCACCTAGTTGCGTCCTACACTGCGTCATCCGGTACGTGGTCGCCACTCTAGAACCTTTTTTACCCAGCGGTTGTCGGTTCTTCGAGCGATGTGGCCTGCCCATTGCCACTTCAGCGTGCTAATTCTTCGTGCTATGTCGGTTACACCCGTTCTTCTGCGGATTTCCGTATTACGGATTCTATCACGCAGAGAAATCCCAAGCATAGCTCGCTCCATAGCACGCTGAGCGACTTTGAGCTTGGTTATGAGGCCTACATTTAGGGACCACGTTTCCGTGCCGTAAGTCATCACTGGTAACACACACTGGTCGTAGACCTGCGTTTCAGACACTGAGGTATGTTGGACGAGGAGATCCTCCTAAGTTTCCCGAACGCTGCCCAGCCGAATTGAATTCGTCGGCTGATTTAGCTTATTCTTATCTAAATAGACGAACTCGTTAGCAGCAACTAGTGTGATATATTTTTGGATGAATTGCTTTGTTTACCGTTTCCTTTTTTTTTTCTTTAAAATACCTCCACTAAAGAAGTAATCCTTGTATTGCGAGGGACTTCTGAAACATGCATTTAACGCAAAAAAATTACACCCAGACTCAGAAGAACACTTTGTGGATCGCACAAAGTATTTACCTGCGTGGGAATCGAACCCACTACACTAGCATGGAAGGTCGGTATCTTAACCACTACTACTCCATCTATTTAGTCAATTTACTATAGTATGCATATTTTTATTTATCTAAAAATACTAATGTTTACCATTTCAACACATAAGTAAGATGTATCGACAACTGTATTCCTATTCTGTCGCCACATTGATCATCATTCTCCTACTCTTATCCAAATTACTTGGGGTCAATACAATATGTATTCTTCTTTCATAGTACATATTGTAAAAGTTATTGGTAACAGTTTTATGACCGGCCGCCTGCCAGACGTCAACCCTTCTTGGGAATATAACTGTTGACCAAACGGCATCAGATGGAGTTGGTCTAGGTCGTTATAAGGCTCTTAGTCGTCTTTTACGACATTCACGAACAAAGTAAGGGTCGGTAGTATTCGTAGCCGCTACTACATAGCAGCACTGATATCTTATAAGAAATATTTATTTCGTTCCTGAATAACATTTTCTTTAACTTGGCTATTCTTTATTGTAACAAATTAATGTAATAAATACAATGCCCTTTGTTACCGAATCGAGTATGATCGATTTAAACAATTTTGTACGTGACTGGATCAAGTTGGTTTGAAATTCTGTACGCAAATATTTACTTAAAAATATAAAAGCGAGGTTCTAATTTTATGAAACCAGTATAGGCTGAGGCATGATTTAGTTAAAAAAATATATATCATTTTATTATTATGTTCAAAATATGCTTCCTGACACTTTTTTTCTAACATCTCTGTAACAACAAGACGCCGTAGTATTCAGGAAAAAATGTATAATCACACATACGATGTCGTGGTTAGAATACTAAAAAATATAGTGGTTTCCATCCCCGCAAAAGTTTGTGTCCCTCGCTATACACAGATTAATTCTTTAGTGCAGGTTTTTAAAAATAATAATATGTTTTTTTTTAAATATTTGTATTTATTATTAAAAATTTATTTTGTAATTAAAATTTTAATATGAAGCCGAAGATTTAGTATTTGAAATTAATATGAAACATATAAGTTATTCTACACTCGACGTAATTATAAGTTATTCTACACTCGACAGACATTTGAACATAAAGGTTTGCCAAAATTTTACCGTATTGACTTAGATTACGAATGCCTTATCTTAAGTTGCCCAATTCGTTCCCGTTTCCCATTTCCTTGACTTACATCTGCTCCAAGGACATTCGGTGATAAGTTTAACTTGTAATTTTAACTTATAATCTGCTCATATCCCTTGGGCAGCTTTTACAATTTTTAATCTACAGATTTTTTTCTCATTGGTCACACGGATAAACTTTGTATAAATAACCTTAGATTATCTAAAAACTTAGATAGAATTTTAAATTATAGGTATACAACATGGACCTTGTAGGAACTCGAGAAAATTACAGTAGGTACGTTTAGGTGTTCCAGTCATACCTACTATTGCAATCTTAAGGTTTATATATAGACCTTGTAAGCTCTGTCATAACCGTGGTGCTGTACTGCTGTGCTTCACGTATCCTCTTATCTGTTGGCCAATTTTTTTCATAACACCCGCTTTGCATAGAAAGAAAGTGATTTTTCCATATTCTCCTGTTTTTTTTTCTAATTAATCTTGCGGATACCAAAATAATTAAAAGCCTTTTACGGGACTGCCTGAGAGTCAAACCTCAGCGTCTTTACCATTGTAGAACCTGGTTTACAAGATTTATAGTGTTGAGAATATGAGGTCCTTCTTTAGTTTATAAAAACGGATAATTTAAAAAATGCTTATTACAAAAGTAATGCTTTGATTACTTAAATGTAAATAATTTTAAAGTATAATTATTTATTATTATAAAAGAACACAATAGATAAAAATTGTAATAAGATTTGCTATTTAAGAAGAAATAGTTATTTACCCACAGTCGATACGGACCACTATCTCGTTATTGCGAGATTTAGTGGTCTGTTCAGAAAGTGGAGGCACTGGCGAGAGCGTGTCCACTTCGGAGGGCTTGAAAGAATAAAGGTTGAAAGGTTGCAAGAAGAGTGTGTAAGAGAAAAGTATGCAGAGTGAATGTGAGCAAAACCAAAATAATGGTCTCTGAAAGAGACGAAGCCAGAACAGATGTAAGAGTAACAATAGGTAATGATATACTAGAGCAAGTGGATGAATTTGTATATCTTGGATGTGGATTTAGCCGAGACGGAAGGTACACCAGTGATATAGAGCGAAGAGTGAATGCGGGAAATAGAGTGAACGGAGCGTTGGGGCAACTTCTCGGCAGCCACCACCTCAGCCAGAAGGCACGTGTAGCAATACATAACGCAGTGCTTGTCCCAACATTACTGTATGGAAGCGAGAGTTGGGTATGCAGAAAAGAGTATGAAAGTAAAATTAATGCGGTCGAAATGAGATCTCTGCGGAAAATCTGTGGAGTTAGGCTGACCGACCGCATTCGTAACGACGACGTAAGAGAGCGAGTAGGTATGAAAGAGGGTATTGGTGTAAAGATGCGAAAGGGAATGCTCCGATGGTTCGGACATGTGGAAAGAATGCCGAACGAACGTCTGGTTAAGAAGATATACAATGCGAAAGTGGAAGGATGTAGGTACCGAGGGAGATCGAGACTAACCTACCTAGACCAGATCGGTCATGTACTGAAGGAAGGTGGAGTCAAGAGTTTCCGAAACCGGCGAGCGTGTATGAGGAGAATTATGAATGTTGAGGAAGCGAGTGAAGTATGCAGAGATAGAGTTCTCTGGCACTCTGTTCTCTCTGCCTACCCTGCAAGGGATATGGCGTGATGATATGTATGTATGTATGTAGTTATTTACCTGCTGCCAATTGTCATCGTCGTGGCGACTTGCTTCTCTAGCGGAAAGCCATAGCCTCAGACGAATACGGCCCTGAACAGATGAGCGCTGGGATCGGGCCTCCAACTTGTACCATGCTTCTACACCAGTCGATGGGATCTCCCGTAGTGGTATGTTGACACAACCTGAACAATGAGACGTTTGTTATTCATTTCTTCATTATTTTATTCTTTTCAAAACTCAACATCATTATAATGATTATTATACTTGTAGTCTAGGGAACTTTATAAACATATACTTATCAGACATAAATTAGATCCAGACTTAGAACAATAATTTGCGGATCGCACAAAATATTGTTCTGCGTGGGAATCGAAAATACGACACTGGCACAGTAGGTCGGTATTTAACCACTACGCCATCTATGCAATCAATTTTATACATGTAAGCAGCCTCACTAATACACACCTATCTCACCCTAGACGCCAATGGTGCATGAATATATAGATAAAGGTTTTTAACAAATACTCTGATTACTGATCTAATGTTGTGAAGTATGCACTAAGATATTAGTATAATATTTAATGAATTCTGATGTTTATACGAAGATTACACATTTGAAACAAAACTAATTTTACGGATTCTATCGCGTTTTTATTTGATTCTTAATTGACTGACGTTTCGAACACTTTACAGCGTTCATGCCTCTCGTGACCTTGAACGCTGTAAAGTGTTCAAAACGTCGAGAAATTAAAAATCAAATACAAACGCGATAGAATCCATAACCATAGTTCTATTTCAAATGTACAGCATTTATTTTTTGATGTCATTCGGTTCCGAATGCACGGAATATAAGTGCATGTTCCACCGTATACTCACTATCATTAGAATTATTACAGCTCAGATGTGAGTCTTTCCTCGTGATTGTGAGTAGGTATATGCAGATGCTACCAATTCTCTGCAATTTTTACAGTAAATTGTAGGAAAAAGTCTGTCTGTCACCTTTTCAATATTATTTAAGTAACACCTTACACTAAGGAAATTATCCTTATATTGCGGTGGACTTTGCAAGTATAATTAACGGGCATAAATTCACCCAGATTCACAACAATTATTAGATCACACAAACTATTGTCCTGCATGGGAATTGAACCCCGATACTCGGTAGGTACCTTAACTACTACGCCATCTGTGCAGTTACTTCAATTGAAAGAACACCAGGTGGAGCGCTTTTATGATAGGGCGGCTGAACTGTGGCGATTATAGCAGCCACGCTAACAATAATAACCTTTTGAAATAAAACTATTTTTACGGATTCTATCGCGTTTGTATTTGACTTTTATTTTCCCGACGATTTGAATACTTTACAGCGTTCATAGTCACAGGTGGACTGTCCTTCTGTGACCTTGAACGATATATCGTTCAATGCTCATACACTTTACAAAGTGTGCACCATAAACATCAGAAATCATAATAATAACCTTTGTAGCAAATAAATTAAATAATTGTTATTGAATGATTATTATGTATCCAATATTGTAGTTACACGATGTCATAAATGAAGATACTATGCTGTATATACATTGGCACTTGAAAATAATAGCGTAGTGTAGATACAATATTGGGTACACTATACATACTTGGTACTTGTATATAAACCTATGCTGACATTGGCTTTCATGGACGTCAAAGGCATTCCACTATTGTGCTCAAACCATTGGTGCATGATTTTAAGCTTTTCACTTAATCGTTAACACTACATTTGTTGTGTTATGTATACCTTTAATCTACAAATACAATACTCTAAAAATAATAAATAGAAAGAAAATAAAGTTTTATTACAAACTATTTTTACGGATTCTATCGCGTTTTTTATATTATTCTCATATTCTTATATCAATTACTTGGGGTCGATACAGTATGTACTCTTCTTTCATAGTATATATTGTAAAAGTTATTGGCAGCAGTTTTATGACCGGCCGCCTGCCTGACTTCAACCCTCCTTGGGAATGTAATTGTTGATCAAGCGCATCAGATGGAGTTGGCCCAGGTCGTTATAAGAATTCTATCGCGTTTGTATTTGATTTGTAATATTCGTTTCCAAAACTATAGCATTCATGGTCACATGACACTCAAGTAAACATCAGAAATCATTAATTAAAGGGTTTATTTGTCATAATATTGTAATAGGTATAAAATATTTTGATGTCTTAATCTTTTTTTTATTGCCTATCGTGGCAAATGAGCCAGCAGTACACCTGATGGAAAATCATACTGCCGTGCATATAGACCATAGGTAACACACGAGGCAGAGCCGAACCGCTGCCTATCGTGAAGAAAGTGCTCTCCTAAACCTCTTTTAAAGAAGAACATATAGGTATATCATAACATTCGGGCAACATTACAACAGATAGTCATTTCATTTCTTGTAGAACTCTTTATACGGCAGTTAATTAATTAAATGTACTACTGTATATCCATCAACTTGCGCGTCTTAATGGTCTACCACTCTAACTCTCTTTACCTAATCATATTATGCTACAAGTTTATATTGGCGAAAGGTCAGGTAAAGAGTACGCGGAACCGTAGAGCATGCATGAAGACTGTGATGAGTGTGAATGAAGCGATGGAGGTATGTCAGGATCGTGGTTTGTGGCAATCCGTAGTCTCTGCCTACCCTTCTGGGAAACAGGCGTGAGGCTATGTATGTATGTATGTATATTATGCTACAAAATAACTGACTGACTGACATCTGACTGCACAGATGGCGTAGTGGTTAAGATACCGACCTTCCGTGCCAGTGCCGTAGGTTCGATTCCCACGCAGGTGCAGGGTGGCGTCATTAAAAAAAAAAAAAAAAACTACTAGTTGAACTGGAAACATGAAGTCAATTTTATTTAGTCTTACTGCATTGATGCCTAACAGACGATGGAGTGTTACACTTACATCTCTAGATTAAAAATAAAAATGAAAATATTATTTTTCCAATCGCTTACATACGATTACATCACCATAATAACGTGTGGGAACTCTGTTTTAAATTCTATTACGTATACACATATAAAAATAAATGTATCTTGTATTTGTTTCACAAATTGTTTTTTCAGTAGACACACTTCTTATGTACATAATATATTACCAGATAGACTTATAAATACCGTATATTGCCAGTGTATTATCATCATCTCAGTTTATGTATGTCTCACTGTTGAGCTCGAGCCTACTCCCTAATGGGAGGGAAATTGTCCTACTAATACCACGCTGGTCAAACGTATTGGTATAGGTTTCCTTCGAGTTTTCCATTTCTTGTATAGATGTTATGTGTATTTTATATCCTTTAGTCGTCTTTTACGATCACCCACAGGTAAGTTCCGATGTTAGTCAATTGTGGCCACCGAAGACAAAGATCGGGTACCGGTGGACCGCTCGCACGGCGGAGAGAGGTACTTGCAGGGTGGGTCTATGGGGTTGCGCGCCGCCTCTTCCGTCGCCTCGGACCGATTAGTGACCACATACATAGTCCACCGCAAAAAAAAAACAAGAAAAGGTTAGTCAATTGTATTCTTACTCTGTCACCACACAAAGTGTATGTATTTATATTTTCTAACCTGAAATCTATAATAGCAATGCTGTATGGTAGCGGACACGAATCATCTACTACTATCAACCCTTACTTTGCTCGTAGATGTCTTAAAATATGACTAAAAGCTTTATATTGACTTAGGCTAACTTGGCTGATGCCATTTGGTCAACAATTACATTCCCAAGGAGGGTTGACATCAGACAGGCGGCTGATCATTAAACTATTATCACCTATTTTTGTAATATGTACGATGGAAGAGAATTATAAATTTTCCCTATGGTGACGGAGTAAGAATACAATTCATCACCCCCTATCTTACCTGTGTGTGATCATAACAGACGATTAAGGGACATAAAACGTATATAACAACTATCCAAGAAACATCTAGCAGCAAGAGACTCAAAAAACTCAATACTCTAAAATCGAAACAAAACCTCATACAAACACGTCTGACCAGCGTGGTTTAGTAGGTTAATTTCCCTCCCATTATGTAGGAGGCTCGAGCACGACATATATATGAACTGAGATGATGAGATGAGATGACGAAAGAAGAAGAGTACACAATTATAGCATCGAAACCAAATAATTGGGATAAGAGCAGGATAATCATGAATCTATTATAGCAAGTACAGACAAAAGACTTAGTTAATACGAGTAAAAATTACAAAAAACGTCAATATTGTTTTACATTTATGTTATTTAGGTGTCACCTTACATTTAGGTCATTAAAGTTGAACCATTACCTCGTAATGATCCTAATGAGATAAAGTTTCATTTTCAATGTACCTTTGTTATTATAGCCTTATTTAATGGATATTTTTAGCTACAATGTTTATTTTGGTTTTGTTCATTATATTGTTATCCATTTCAACAATTATGTCGCATAGTCGATAATGTATTTATACATTATTATGATAATAAATAATAGATAATGTATAAATTTATTATGGTGTATTAATCTTTTTTTGGTTGATGTGCGGTGACAGATTAAAAAAATAATGTGATGGTTGATAGTGGTGGCATATATCCTTGTGGTGACAGGTTAAAACATCAATATGACAATTGGTAGTGGTAGCATATCTGTGTGATGACAGATTAAAAAAAAAACAATATGATAGTTGATAATTCTCGCGTAAATATCAGAAATTATTATATAATATTATAACTAATATAATTAAACATATAAATGATATTCTGACATATTTCTACCAATTATATAGACATTTTCGATAGTTATATAGCGGTTATCATCAATACCTGCTCTTATCCCACTTAGGGGCGATGCAATAAGTACTCCTCTTCCATAGCATTATTGTAAAGGCTATTGGCAATAGTTTTACGAGCTGCCTCCTGCCTGACGTCAACAGTATCAGATGGAGTTGGCCCAGGTCGATATAAAGCTTTTAGTCATCTTTTACGACAATTATGAATCATCGGGAATATTCCCAGCCACTACAATATAGCAATAATTTATTTAAGCTATGATAAAATAAGCCGTTGCCTAAATTATTAAAATATCCTGGTAATTTATTTGATATACTCACCAAGAAAATCGTCCTGACTTCCCTGACGAGCACTTTGACAAACTTGTTTAAAAAATCGGCCAAGACCACGTACGCCTCGTACTTCGTTTAGTCGTGACACAGCATCAAGTACTGAGCTTTCGTCATCGTGGTCCCAAATGTCTAAGTGTAGGACGTCCGAAGATATGTCATCGATATCACTGTGAACAAATTGAACGATTCCGAATCTAAAAAATGAAACGTATTGTTTAATACCACCGATAATACTAAAACTACCGCCATTATTTGATAATGTTTTAAGAATTTATTTTAAAGAACATCGTGGACTAAAGAATAAATTCTTAAATCTCGGTTACATACAGTTAAGGGAAACAAATTACACAACAGACTCAGAACGATCAAATTTTTTAATCAAATCTGTCCTGACTCAGGATATTGGTCATATGAGATTCACTTCCACTTATTCCCTCTATTCAGACTCAAAGTAAAGAAGAGAGAAATAACTGCACTGTTTTTCGAATCAATGTACAGTTATTATACAATTAGTTCAGGTAAGTTATTACTGACAATTTTTAATACAATGTTTAATTGCTCACATTTCTATGCCATTATTGAGAGACCAGAAGCAGCGAGCTCTGTATATATTCTACAAATGTAAACATTCAGGCACTCTTACTATATATATTCCAAAAATTTAACTCTGAAATTAGTCTGATATAATCATTTGCCGTTATTTATCATATATCCATATTGAATAAATAGAATAACCTTGTGAATGTCATCTCCGTCCTATTATAAATGAACTGTTTTCAGAGTGAATAGGATTTTTACACAGTTAGTACGCTTTATTGTATAAGATAATGTGGTAATTTTCATTGAGTATGTCCTTGAAAAATATTGATTTGACTTTATTCCATCTATCAGTCTATCGACTTTCACTATTGGGTGTTGCCCTCACCAAGAAATTGGGATACGGTCATACTTGATAGGCAGTTCATTGAATGCAAATGATGTTATAACTTATCACAAGACAGTGCTGTCTAATCTACAGTTACAGCAACTATTTACCACGGGAATCTAAGAATTGGCGCCACATTGTACGCAAAACTGCCCTTCATGAAATAAATTTTATGTATTGGATTCATCTAAAAGATAAAAAAAACAAAGCAATTATTTCAATCTTGTTGAATAAAATTATTATTTACATTTAATAGAATATATATATATATATATAAAGTAACAGACTTTATTCAAATTGTATTTATATTATTATAAATCGGTTCAAATTTAAATGTTAAATAGGTTGTCTTTGTATTAAAATGAGTGATTCATCAAAATATACCTTTTTAATAAAAATATTGTTTTAAATTTTCAATGTAATTATAATAAAATGAAATAAATAGATTTATATAATTCACTCACAACTTGAATGTCTCGTTCCATTTTGGTGACAATGTGTGTGGTCTGACACTTGTAGCACGTATGTAGCGAGCAGGCAGCCGACCAAGAGAGTCTCGCTGCTGACGACCATCACGTCGTTTGAAGCTCAGTCTGAAGCCGTGTTTACGTCCTTCATCTTCAGAAGCCCGCGGTGAAGCAGGCAGTGACGCTGGCTGAATTCCCAACATGCAGTAGGGATCGCTGAATCCTGTATATTTTACCCATAATATTACTAATCGTATTAAAAAGATATAGCTGTGTGGTAGCGGCTATGAATACTACCAACCCTTACTTTGATCGTGTATGTCGTAAAAGACGACTAAGACCCTTATAACGGACCTTGGCTAACTCCATCTGATGGCGATTGGTCAACAATTACATTCCCAAGGAGGTTTGACGCCTGGCAGGCGGCTGGTCATAAAACTATTGCCAATAACTTTTACAATATGTACTATGAAATAAGAGTACATATTGTATCGACCCCAAGTAATTGGGATAAGAGTAGCACAATGATCATGATGATGATGGTATAAAAAGACATTCTTCACTTCTGTGGCTGTTAATTGCTTATAATTCCTATCTACCAAATTAGTTTTACTAGTTATAGTCACGTACTTACTATTTCAAAAACTATGCTACACATAGGGAAACATACTTAACACACCTCACTAGCATGTTCTACAAATAAATCACTGACTAAAAATCTTTTCGACAAAAGTAACTTTTGTATGAGGTTAATTTAGTTTATTTCTATATATATATACCTCGTGTTTATGTGGGTGGTGGTTTCTATAGATAATGGTGGCTACTACAAACATAGTAATTCCATATCCATTATAATTCAATGCTGCTGAAATATAGGGCGATGTTATGATAACATTTCAAAATGAAAGTGAAATAGAATATAATTATACCGTGGCTTAAATGGCTAGAATGCTGTGCTAGCTCAAATGATGATGGATCGATTGCCCACAACGGAAAAGATAATCTCTTTAGTCTACTACTTTAATCTTTAATTGAATCTATTTGCACTTTGCAGTCTATCTAAATTAAAATTTTTGTTAATATCTTTTTGAAAATCGAGGATGCTACAGTATGATGCTGAAAATGTTTTTTATATCAGTACAGTTCTTACAACTGATAGTAAAAGCTTTATGGGCAGAGTCGCCTAATTGGCCTCAGAATAAACTGAGGCGGTATTTTTTTAAATATTATTAAGTTATCTATTATATCTTATTTTTAAATATACTATTTTAGTTTCTACAAATTATATCACACCTTATGTTAGCTTTTGTTTCCATTATCATTATATTTTCAACTCAATTTTAATCCATCAATTGTCACGGGTTGACAATGAATCGATGTAAACTAATCAAAACGTAAAATTAAAAATCTTATTAATTATGCCATACCTATTGTGTTATTTTATCTTTATAATACTCTCGGAAATATAATAAATCAAAGCAAGACTAAATATTTAGCATAAACAATCTTTTGAAACAAAATTCACATCATATTTAATTCATAAATATTAGCCAACCACATCATTCGATATGCACATGACCAGGAAAGTTAGAGGGACGTAATTGAATATGTTTTAACTTTTACTAGTTGGTAGAAAGCTGTCGAAACACGGTTTTGTTCGTTCAAACTAAACTTAGTTAACTATAACTTTCGTAGCATAAATACTAGCATATTTTTATTTTAAATGGAACTGGTTTTTGTTAATATTTTTTGAACAAAAATTGCTGTTGTATATACCGAGTGTCATGAATTTCAAGCCACATGCAGGACAGTACTTGATACGATCTATAAATAAATGTTCTGAGTCCGAGTTATTTCTATTTATTTGACGGTACTTGCAGACATCCATCCATACTATATAGTTGTTTGTACAAAGACGATTGCTTGAGTCTGCTCTGTGAGATCACTTAGGATGTAAGCTGTGATTGGTATATAAGTGTGAAGGTAATCGTGATTACTTGCAGTACGGTCATCTGCGACTTTACCATGACCCATTTGTCTACATATTAATTGCATGTTTGTAAATTTGCTCGCGACGTAAATATTATACTCTTTAGGATAGTCTTTAAAAAAAAATTGACCCACCAACTATTACTATTTCAACTAATTTTCACGTGTGGCAACGGGATAAGAATACCATTTTTACCACCCCTTGCTTGCCCGTTGAAGCCGTAAAAATCGGGTAAGGGCTCACCAGGAGAGTGGGCAACAGCTCTCTCCTGGGAAATGTATAACATCGTACTGTGATCGCCAACCCGCCTGCCAAGCGTGGTGATTACGGCATTATCACCTCATGATGAACATGAGGGAGGCCTACGTCCAGCAGTGGACGGCGATAGGCTGAAATGATGATGATGATACCACTTTTTATAATAATTGTTATGATTAGTCGAATTTAAGTAATAAATATCCATTATCTTTAAACTTATTTTTGTTTATCGAATTATATTTATAAAATAATAAACGGACGTGAACGATTCGTCCTATGATCGTTAAACAAGATTTCTATGCCGTGATTGTGCATAACGTCTGCTAAATGGTATTTCAATTGATTCATTTCATTAATACTATTAAAATTTCTAATTGGAGGAGTATTTTTTTTAAGTTAATACTGGTAATTAAAACTTGGCATTACAATTTATTTCAAGTTTTAAATTCAGTGATATTCTTACATTCATTTCTTAGTCTACTTTAACGAAATGTAGAAGCAAGGAAGAGGTGTACGTTTCTTATGAATACTTTTGATTTCGTTACGGCACGTATGAATATATAATTCTAACTCAGTCTCGCGTAAACCATGTTATATTTACATATATCACTTTATACGTAAATATTGTTGTTGTATTTAACTAAGAACCATGCCAGAGTATAACATTTGAAATGACAAATTCTGTATTTATACTGTATTTCGTATAACTAAATATAGTATAAATACTAAATTTGTAAGAGAATGTAAGAGATTTTCGACTTTCATCTTAATCTTATTCTATAATCTTATCCGTGTGGTGACGGAGTAAGAATACAACTCACCACTCCCTATCTTACCCGTGGGTGATCGTAAGAGACGACTAAGGGATATATAAAAATGCATATAACATATAGATGTTATCTTGCATAGGCAAGAGATGAATATTTCCATCTCTTGCATAGGCAAGAGATGGAAATCTCGAAACATAACCCTATACCAACACGTTTGACCAGCGCGGTATTACTATACCGATGATGATACATCTTAAATATAACGCAAAATGGTTTAATATACCAACCCGCCTGACCAGCATGATGGTATAATAGTTCAATTTCCCTTCTACATGGAGGAGGCTCAAGCCCAGCATAGAACGTGTAGAAGTTGAGATGATATTGAACAACAGTGTAGATTGTATATTGATTTTAATAGCTAGCAGTACTGCCCTAAGCTCGATTTCTCTATAAAGAAAAATAAGATGCTTTTATTCTGCGGAGTATAAGAGAGTCCTTCAATATATTTGTTTTTATTGGAGTTTACTCCTTAAGAATCGATTTTAATATAAGGCGCCTGGTATGAGAAAAAATTGAGGAGTAAAATCTAGTGATCGAATGACCTCGTTACGTTTTTGGTGCGCAACCTATTCTGCGCACCTTTCACTTTCTGACGTGAAATAATACTTCACTGAACAGTTTTAATAAATGTAAATAAAAATATATATATTATTTTTAGTCAAATGAGCTTTTTTTGCACCTGTTTTGATAATCATACTTAAGGAGTAAACTCCAGTCGTGCGTCGGAGCTGACAAACACTTTTTTTTTATTACACCAATGGCTGCAACTACATACACCAATAGTATATGTACATACGTTTGCATAATTGGAACTGGAATGGATACACATTTTTATAAATAATAAGTTAAAGAATTGAGTTTAATTACATATATCATCATCATCGCCCATAAATGTCCCATGTTGGGCTCGGGCCTCCTCCGTAATGGGAGGGAAATTAAACTATTATACCGCGTTGGTCAAACGTGTTGGTATAGGGTTTTGTTTCGAGTTTTCCTTCTCTCGCATAGATGTTATATGCGTTTTATATCCCTTAGTCGTCTCGTACGATCACCCGCGGGTAAGATAAGGGGTGGTGAATAGTATTCTTACTCCGTCACCACACGGAAAATTACAAATAAGTATACTGGCTCCGCTCAATTAAATATAAGAAAAGTATAACAAAAAAAATTCTTTAACCAAAATTACTTTACCAGACCTACTTAGCCGTTTCTTTATTAGTATACGTATTTGAAATGTCAACTTAGATAAGTAACAGAGAAAGAGCACGAAAATAGCTTCAAGGCGACACTCTCATAATTTATGAATATGATTTAGGGGAACGTAAATGGAGGACTTATGATCAGCACGCGGGTTTTATCTTGCGTGGGTTTACTTTCATCGCTTTGTGACGTATAATCTATTACAGATGAAAAAGTATAAAGGTTAAATAAAGTAGGTGACTTTATAAATATATTTTTTTAAGTTATACGCCTCAGCTTAACAGGTTGATATGCCCTCTGCGTATCTGACTTTCAATTCCCGTGGTACCCTATAATGTTTCGGAGTTATGAGTGTATTACATCATAAATTGTTAATTATCATTTTTTTTAATGATGAAAGAAAACGTCAGGCGGCAAATAAAACATATGAGAGAAAAAAAGTTCCTGAAGATATATAAACTTCGTGCCTCGTAGAGTATTTAAGCAGTCGGTCCTACCTGCTACGAAGATTTGTGACAATTGATATAATAGTTCTGGACTAATCGTAAAATAACGTTATCGTATTAAATTGCAAAAGCTCGAAGTGAAACCATTATAATTCAGAATAATGAGTTGATTTTTTTTCTAACCGTTTAAGTATTATACTTTTATTAAATTACCTAAAGTGTTACATAATATTTATGCATATAAAAATGCTATGCAAATACAAATACAAAATCGAATTAAAATAATTCCGATGCATAAAAAGAAACAACTGTCGTTACAAAAAGCGCGCGAAACACGCGCACACCGGCCGATCGATAAACTCACATTAAACATAGCAGCGCAATAGCGCCGCATCGAATTTTTCGCTATTAATGAAGGTAGCACCATTGCACTGCAATGTATTTTACATATATGTATACTAGCAGACCTGGCCACGCGTTGCTGTGGCTAAGGTAGCCTTAGTTATACGTGGTAGTTATGGTAATAAATTGTAGCTTATATGAAAAGTTTGTACGTTTAACAGAGCGCCATCTATTAAATACTTACTCAATCCAGTCAACAGATACCGCCATCTCTTAGAATTGTTTGGAGATAACAGATAATTGTGACTGTCAAATAATAGACAAATAATTTGCAATAAAATAATATTGCGACTTTATAGTCGCCTTTACAGTCGTTGAGATGGAAGCTATCCTATCTTTCAAGTTGGATCAAACTACACTTGCTGTGCAAATTTGATTAAATCGGTTAAGTACTTTAGGAGTCCATCGCGGACAAACAACGTGACACGTAATTTATATATATTAATAAAAAATATTTAGTTCATCAGAATGATGATGACATAATATGTACCTATTATTAAGTGTGCCATATTATTTTTTTCAGTTTTTAAAATAAAAACTCATTCAAATGCGGCTACAACTCTGTGAAAAATTGACAAAAAGACTTATTTAAACTTTTTACTAGTTAAATACAATTTTATTGAGGTAATTTGTTTAGGTAAACAGTATTAAAAATCAAATTACAAACCTCAATACCCTTCGATCAAAACATAATAATTAAAATATAAAATAATAGATCATACCGTTAGCATCCTTGGCTTCCAGTCCATCAGCTTCAATCACAGTACAGCTGAGCACGACGGTGGGAGGGCGTTCACTGCCAGCAGAGCGCAATGCACGACCATGGACATCAGCCGATACCCTAAATGCGCGACGAGCATGCTCTATGACTTCTTCTTTATAGGCTGCGAATTGTCCATCAGGAGCTGGAGCACCAACTGCGTTCTCAATACAATACAGCACCTAAGAATTAACAAAGAAAATTCAGTATGCAACAGTAACAACCTGAATAAATGGAGCGTGTTAACCGTATTAGTCGTGTTAGCTGAATTAGCCAGTGCCTGGAAGGTGAAGTTATCGAACGGGTCATTGGAAGTGAACTACAACAATTCCTGCCAGTGGTCATAATTGCAACGCGCTCTTTCCTTTCGAAATGGCTTGGTAATAATTCTTTGTTATTTAATTGCAATTAATAAAAAACTAAACTGCTTTTGTATACCTTATAAAAATTGGGTTCATTTATATATTTTTTTTAGTTCTGTTCATCCATTCGGATAAGCAAAGGAGACAAAGCACATAAAGCCATGGGTTCGTTTATAACGCTTGCAAGCTATGTTTTGCACTACGTCGAGTATGACGCGAAATTTCAAAAGTCTTGTTTTTTTTCTTTGATTTATGGCATTAACTAATAGTAAATAGAGAGGGAGCAGGTATGAAAGAGAGTATTGCTGTAAAGATGCGAAAGGGAATGCTCCGATGGTTCGGACATATGGAAATAATGCCGAACGAACGTCTGGTTAAGAAGATATACAATGCGAAAGAGGGAAGGATGTAGGTACCGGGGGAGACCGAGACTAATCTAACTAGACCAAATTGGTCACGTACTAAAGGAAAGTGGAGTTAAGAGTCTCCGAAACCGGCGAGCGTGTATGAAGAGAATTATGAATGTTGAAGAAGCGAGTGAAGTATGCAAGGATAGAGTTCTCTGGCACTTTGTTGTCTCTGCCAACCCTGCAAGGGATATGGCGTGATGATGTATATATGTATGTATGTAAATGATAAATAATACAAAAAATAGGAAGCGTGCACTTTTAGATTTTCCAAATTATTTGTTAAGTTTTCTCAGTAGCATGAATGACGTATACCGACACATTTTTTGTTAATTTTTCTAAGTAGCATAAATGACGTATAGAGACACATTTATGTATGTTTGTTTAATTGTTTCTCTATGTATGTAATATACTCTAGTTAAAATTAAACGAAGAATTTTAAAAGCAAATAAATACGATTATACTCGTGGTAACGGAGTGCAAATATAATTAATTGTTCTCTTTATTACCCATGTGGATCGTAAATTACGAATAAAGCATATGATATACAGATATACCTTTTTATACATGAATTTTTTTTACCGATGTAAGAGAAAGAAAACTCAATAGATCAATTTGCCTCTAATTTTGGAGGAGGCATGAGCCCAATATTGAGTTGTATATGGGCTAAATAGAAGAAAAGAAACAGAAACACTCTATCTTATTATATACATCAACTTAGTGCAATTTTATGTGAGGTTTAAACGATTATCACTTTTAATAGTGGTAGGCCCACGCTGTTGACAGTTCTCTGTCTACAGCTGCGGGCCGGTCCGTCCGGGGTAGTACCACACTCTCGCAGAAGATCGACGACTGAGTAATGGCAATGTGCTATTGCGCTTCGTTCGGTGAGCGAGAGAGCCGGAAGCCCAACTGGGTGGGTTTGGGGTTTATATTGGTAGGCAGCGGCCGTAACGGTCCATAGGCGGCAGTAACACTTACAATCAGGTATACTGCTTGCTCGTTTGCCACCAAAAGTAATAAAAAAATATGTTAAATTGACGGTAATTTTCAACGTGTTTCGGCCTAACATCAGTTTGCCATGACTTCGCCATCGGCGTTCGACCATCGGGGCCCTGCTACGACTGAGGCAGACGGCCGCGGAGGCTGTCACCGGCGGGGGAGTGCTGTTGGCGGTGTCGCTGGACATCGCCAACGCATTCAATAGTCTGCCATTCAGCTGCATCAGGGAGGCGCTCCGATTTCATGGGGTGCCCTTGTACCTGAGGCGGCTGGTGGCGGACTATTTGGAGGGGCGCAGTGTCCTCTGCGCGAGTCCCGCAGGGGACATTGTGCGGACGTCCATGTCGTGCGGCGTTCCACAGGGGTCGGTTCTGGGGCCGACTCTGTGGGACATCGGGTACGACTGGGCGTTGAGAGGGAGTCTCCCCCCCGGGCTGAGCGTGATATGCTACGCTGACGATACGCTCGTCACAGCCCGGGGCAGGACACTCGAAGAGGCGGCGAGCCTGGCCACTCTCGGCACCGAGGAGATGGTCGGGCGAATCGAGGCGCTGGGGCTCAGGGTGGCCCTAAATAAGACGGAGGCCCTATTGTGCCATGGGCCACGCGTAAGGCCGCCAATCGGCGTCTCGCTAGTCGTCAACTCCGTCCACATCAGCATCCAGGCCCATATGAAGTACTTGGGTCTGGTGCTCGACGGGCGATGGTGGTTCCGGGAGCATTTTCGCCGAATTGCTCCCCGGCTGGTCGGCGCGGCGTCCGCCCTTTCGCGGCTCATGCCGAACGTGGGCGGACCCAGCTTCGAGGGCCGACGGCTGTATGCGGGGGTGATCCGTTCTATGGCCATGTACGGCGCACTCGTGTGGGCGAGGGCTCTGAACGCCCAGCTCAGGGCTGTTCTGTGGAGACCCCAGAGAGTCATGGCGGTCAGAGCCATTCGCGGGTACCACACGGTATCGACCGAGGCGGCATGCCTACTGGCCGGGACACCCCCGTGGGACCTAGAGGCGGAGATGCTCTCCGACCTCTACCGGCGGGTGACCTCACTGCGCGACGAAGGTGGCTCCCCATCGCTGAGCGAGATAGCCACCTGGCGCGAGGACGCCCGCCGAGACGTCATCGCCCGTTGGGCTACGCGGCTGGAGAGGCCTAGACACGGTGTCGTCACCGTCGAGGCTCTCCGGCCCGTATTGATGGAGTGGATGGAGCGGCGGCACGGAGTCCTCTCCTTTCGACTGGTGCAGGTGTTGTCGGGGCACGGATGCTTCGGCTTTTACCTGCACACGGTCGCGCAAAGGGAGTGGACTTCGTTCTGCCACCATTGCAGCAGTGACGAGGACACGGCGCAACACACGCTGGAGGCGTGTCCGGGCTTTGACCGGCAGCGCCGTGACCTCGTCGCTGTTATCGGTGCCGACCTGGCGCTGCCGGCTGTCGCGAGAGCGATGGTCGACAGCGTCAGGAACTGGGACGCGGTCGCCGCCTTCTGCGAGGCTGTCATCTCGCAGAAGGAGGCGGCGGAACGAGTCCGGGAGGAGTCCCGCGACCCGGGCCGCCGTCAGCGGCCGGGGCGGCGCAGGTGCGAATACCTGCGCCTGATGCCGCCCTAACCGAGGCCTCGGGTGATCGGACCGGGGAATTGTCCGGTCACCCGACGTGAGGCCACCGCGTGAGGGCGACGCCCCGACGGCGAAATCTGTCGGGGCGTCGACGATAGGAACCCGCGAGGGTAAACCGCCGGGCGGGCCACCGAAGTTAAAATCGAGTACCGGTGTCCGCTCGCACGGCGAAGAGAGAAGGTTTTACGGTGGGTCTATGGGGTCACGCGCCGCCTTTCCGTCACCCCGGACCGATTCAGCGGGGCGAGACGCACCCATAGCCCACCAATAAAAAAAAAATTAAAAAAAAGTAATTGGGATAATAGCAGGAGAATGATGAATGATGAATTCCATGGGTATATAATAATAGCAATATTTTTTCAAATACGCTACAAATAAAGACACCTATTCTTATATTTCTCCCCACGCATCTGCTAATATTATGATTTCCCATTTGCCTGTATCTGCGGTACGAATGGACAATTTAAGAATTATTTATTTCGAGAATATATTGTAAAAAATAAACTTTACGTGAATTAAATTTATCTTATTTCTTGAAGGATATTAAATATGGATAGGTATGGTTGAAAGAGAGATCACGTACGACCTAGAATATACAAAGAACTTTTGGACATGTATTCCGTAGGTAACGAGAAATACTGACGTGAAGGAATTTATTCGACGGAGAGACGTGCAACTTTGCATGTCGTAAGAAAATTACAAAAAAGAAACTATTCAGTCACACTAGATTATTTACCTTACCCTCTTTTTAATACGTTACGATTGTAGTACGATTTGGTTCCTTACTGTTGTGATTTGAAACAGAATGAATGTGACACTTGAAGTGTACCTATGCAGCTATAGAATGCCTCCTGATATTTACTTGAGTTTAATAACATCTTATAATATAAATCGATGAACGCTGGCTGCATGCACGCAAAAGTGTCACTTTCCGTCTGAGCTGGGCGTGCAAGCGAGAATGCCGTACAAGCGATAGAAGCACGATCGGTCTAAGCCTGGGACGCTTCTAACTCTCTTTCACTCCATCGGCCGATGCGTCCAAGTAGGAAAGAGAGAGTGGCAGCACACAACCTACACGTGAACTGTTTTTAAACTATTATAAAATGAAGTGAAAAGTTAATATAGTTTCCATTGCTTATGTTTTTTCAATTCATAGAAGTATGCAATTTTTTCTTATTATGTTTTCTTATTACGTTTGTTGCCACTAATGTTGCCTTCAGCAATGTTTTCTTATTATGTTATCACGTAAAATTATTGTCGGTAAACTGATTTTACAGACAGCCATCTGCTTTTTAAAGAACTTTTTTGTATATAAATACCCGATACGAAACGAAAAATGATGTCACAAGCGGGGTTCGAACCCGCACCTATTGGGAATCCGGCCCAACCGTGCTGCCACTTACACCATCGTGAACTATTTTAGGACATGCAAATTTCGATTCATATTATATCTTACGTCTTCAAAGTGACGTATGCCATCTATCGGACAATGTTTAAACATTGTATAGACTTAATACTTCAAACTTTACAGTTAGAATTGTATGCAAATTTCGATTCATATTATATTTTACGTCTTCGAGGTGACGTATGCCATCTATCGGACAATGTTTACACATTGTATAGACTTAATACTTCAAACTTTACAGTTAGAATTGTATTGCAAATTTCGATTCATATTATATCTTACGTCTTCGAGGTGACGTATGCCATCTATCGGACAATGTTTACACATTGTATAGACTTAATACTTCAAACTGTACAGTTAGAATTGTATGTTGCATGTCCTAAAATAGTTCACGATGGTGTAAGTGGCAGCACGGTTGGGCCGGATTCCCAATAGGTGCGGGTTCGAACCCCGCTTGTGACATCATTTTTCGTTTCGTATCGGGTATTTATAAATAATTAAGCATATTAAATGCTAAAAATTTTAGTAATTTGAATAACAAGGTTGTGTCATCGTTTAATACAATTCTAACTGTAAAGTTGGAAGTATTAAGTCTATACAATGTGTAAACATTGTCCGATAGATGGCATACGTCACCTTGAAGACGTAAGATATAATATGAATCGAAATTTGCATGTCCTAAAATAGTTCACGATGGTGTAAGTGGCAGCACGGTTGGGCCGGATTCCCAATAGGTGCGGGTCCAAACCCTCTTGTGACATCATTTTTCGTTTCGTATTAGGTATTTATAAATAATTAAGCATATTAAATGCTAAAAATTTCAGTAATTTGAACTTTTTTGTATTTTTATTTGAATTTATCGTATTTTTATTTGATAATGTTTCGAATACTCAGCGTTCATCGGAAACTCTATAAAATAAAATTAATTCCACCCGACCAGACATACAAAAACGAGTTAATAAAAACATGGTATTTTTTTATTTTATTATTATCGTTCTATAATTGTCCTACTCCTGATTCCGTATTCTTCACTCTGCATTTCAATAGCGTGATGTATTTTTACATTTCTTTTTTTTTTCTAATTAGGAGATTATTTTTTTATTAGATGCCGTTGATATTTTTTTCTTTATTTATATTCTTATGTCTTAACTTTAAACAAGAAAGCATTAGTGTAACAACAGTTGTTAGACGGGCTACCTATGATAAGAACCGCTTAACGATCGCCTGCGTCGCTTCTGTCGCCACGAATGGAACGAGCGGGGTGTGAACATACCATCTGCTTTAAGAAAAAAGGCAAAAGTACAATAGACTCATATTTCAGACATGTAAATTTAAAGGGTCTTCAGCTTTCTACATTTTTATGTTAGATAGAACTAGTTATGGTATAATTACATGCGAAATGCGATCTCTACGGAAAATCTATGGAGTTAGGCTGGCCGATCGCATTCGTAACGACGACGTAAGAGAGCGAGTAGTTATGAAAGAGAGTATTGGTTTAAAGATGCGAAAGGGAATGCTCCGACGGTTCAGACATGTGGAAACAATGCCGAATGAACGTCTGGGTAAGAAGATATACAACGCGAAAGTAGAATAGGATGTAGGTACCGGGGAGACCGAGACTAACCTACCTAGACCAGATTGGTCACGTACTGAAGGATGGTGGAGTCAAGAGTCTCCGAAACCGGCGAGCGTGTATGAAGAGAATTATGAATGTTGAGGAAGCAAGTGAAGTATGCAAGGATAGACTTCTCTGGCACTCTGTCCTCTCTGCCTACCCTGCTAGGTATATGGCGTGATAATATGTATGTATGTGTATATGTAGTTATAATTACAAGGGAATATCTGTAATCCCAACAGACTAGTATTAGAAACCAAGTTAGTACGGATAGGAGTTATATAAGTAAATTTTACTGACGAAAATAACATTATTTTACACACTTGCCATTCGTCCATATTTTTAGAAACTATCATGTTCAGATTTAAATTTTGTAATACACATTTTATTGTGGTAGGACCACGCTGTGGACAGTTCTCTGTCTACAGCCGCGGGCCGGTCCGTCCGGGGTAGTACCACACTCTCGCAGAAGATCGACGTCTGAGTAATAGCAATGTGCTATTGCGCTTCGTTCGGTGAGCGAGAGAGCCGTAAGCCTAACTGGGGTGGGTTCAGGGTTGTATTGGTAGGTAGCGGCCTAGCTATACCATTGGCAAAGGTCCATGGGCGGCAGTGACACTTACCATCAGGTGTGCTGTCTGCTCGTTTGCCGCCATAAGCAATAAAAAAAAAAAAACAAAATTATGAAGTAAGGTAAGAGTTGGTAAATAGCTCATCGTCATTATCCTGCTTTTATCCAGATGACTTGGGGTTGACGCAGCATATACTTCTTTTCCAACTTATATATTGCAAAAGTTATTGGCAGTTTTCTTATGAAGTGCCGCCTGTCTGATATCAATACTTGGGAATATAATTCATGATCAGGCGACATTAGGTGGTGGAGTTGGCCCAGGTCGATATAAAGCTATGAGTTATCTTTTACGACATCCACGAGTAAAATAACAGTTTGGTAGTATTTGTAGTCGCCACGTGGTCATTAATAGCTATTTTTTATTTATATAATTTTATTTTTATTTTAGAATAAAATACTATTATACATAAAAGGCAAAATATTAGAGATTCTTAGAATAAGTTATATTCTAAAATATAAAGCGCGTCACGTAATACAGATCATTCAGAGGCACATCTTAAAAAATTAATATGACTGTACCTTTGCCTATTTATTTCGGATAGAATTCCATTAGACTATTGCCATCTTCATAGACCATTTAATTTATCACCACTTTTCACTCACGTTGAGGATGCAATATTTTAACATCTCCAAGCGTGCAGATAGGCTGATGACAGCAAATGATGGCGAATTTACATCCTCCAGAATAGAGTGTAATTTATAACCACACCATACTCGTGGAGAAGGTTGATATAATATTTTATTTCGAAGTTTTCTTATCGTCTATTACATCTATTAAGCGAGATATGAGGATACCGCCGAGCGGGCCACCGAAGAGAAAGACCGTGTACCGACGCGACGGCCCGCTCGCACATCGTTGATAGTTACTTGTAGGATGGGTCTATGAGGTCGTGCGCCGATTTTACTGTAGCCCCGGACGGAATTAACGGGTTTGACCACACCGCATCTGGCCGCCATTGAAAAAGAAAAGTATAATAAAAAATATAGGCGTTTTAATAGTGAATCGTCCAAGCTTTAATATGATCATCGAAATCATTCAAATAAATACCACATAAATAAATGTCTAAATCTAATTAACAAACCAATTACTTAAGTTAATGAATGTGAAATTTATGCATAAGTAATTTGCTTGATTTTATACACATTTTGTAACACTAGATCCTTTGATAGCTAAATGAACCAATGGGCTCTTTTATTTGCATTACAATAAGCCCCTACCGTATTTGACTTTCGAAAGAAATCTACATTCATATCCCAGTAAATTAGCAAAACGTGACCTAATTTAGCTCTAAATTTCCATTTTTAGTACTTAGCCTATATGACTTTGTATAAAAGTAAAAAAAAAAGTCACCGCTTAAAGGGTCCTAATAAGTGTAATCGACTCTTAAGCTAGCTGTGTGGTAGCGGCTACGAATACTACCAACCCTTACTTTATTCGTCGATGTCGTAAAAGACGAATAAGAGCTTTATAACGACCTGGGTCAACTCTATCTGATGCCGTTCGGTCAACAAATACATTCCCAATGAGGGTTGTCCCAATGAGGTCTTTTACATATAAATTATAAGAAAAAAAATTAGAAGAGTGTTGGCTGCATTGATTATACATATAAAACACGCGAACAATTATATATTTTTTTCAAAAGATAAATCACTGCAAGAGAAGTAAAACTCGAGATAAAATCCTATGCAAACCCATCTACATACGTCGTGGTATAGAAGATCATAGAAGATCAATTTCTTGCCGACTCTGGACACATATGAATTGAAATGATGATGAAACAATATTAATGTTGACCGTTGACAAAGAGTTACTGAGTGAGTAATTCCTCATTTACCCTTATCCTTACTAATATTATAAATGCGGAAGTAACTCTGTCTGTCTGTCTGACTATCGCTTTTTCACGCCAAAACTACTTAACCGATCTAAACGAAATTTGGTTCACAGATAGTCTAGAACTTGGCAAAGGACATAAGCTATTTTTTAATAAAAAAAAAAGTAAAAGGGGAAGAAAAGTTGTAAGGAATTATCGTCATTTTTAAAGCCAGCTTGAAACTTATTTTTAGGTTATTGATATAAATAAATATGACATTAAAATTTTGTAAAAAATTTACCCTTAAGGGGTAAAATAAAAATAGGGGATGAAAAACTTTAGGAAAGTAATCTTTTACGCGGGCGAAGGCGCGGGCAGACGCTAGTACAACATAAAAAAGATAGGGCACCTTTAACACTATTATGCCCTATGGATAAAAAGTAGCTTTAGAACGATCACCTACACAAGCAAAACCATCATCGTATACAGTGCTTTGATAAATAAGTGTTACATCAACTAAAGACATTCAAAAGGATTAAACTGCTATTACGTCAGTATTTGATTAAGCGAGAAACGGGTGGATCTCACATGTTTAATTGGTTTCACGTGTTGGTCATTGCGTTAAACCCGTTTGACTGTTCGTGATTCTAATTACTTTTGACCGTTCCCTAATCAAGAGGACTGAACAATATTGTGTTCATTCTACAGCCCACAATCGTAATTACCAACTAATACAGTAGCAATTATATATATGTATATAGTGCTACTGTATGTTCATTCCACATCGTTATATGTACTTTATATAAGTATTGTTGTGGTTGATATATTATATACAAGCTTTTCTGCTCGCAGCTTCGCTCGCGTAGAAAAATGAAGTATCCTAATACTATATCAGGATATAAAGTATCCTATTTGCTAGTCTAGGCATTGATCTATCTAAGTATCAATTATCCTTTTTGGCCTTCTTCGTCTTGCTAGCATCTTAATAAAAATCAATATTTTAATGATATATTTGATTTTCCTAAATTTATATATTATTTATATATTGTATATATTTAGTTGTGTGGTAGCAGCTACGAATATTACCAACCCTTAATTTGCTCGTAGATGTCGTTAATAAAGACCTGGGCCAACTTTATCTGATGCCGTTTACATTCCCAAGGAGGATTGACGTCTGGCAGGCGGCCGGTCATAAAACTATTGCCAATAACTTTTACAATATGTACTATGAAAGAAGAGTACATATTGTATCAACCCCAAGTAATTGCGATACTAGATACTAGCCGACTGCTGTTTTCCCTTAATCATACTCCTGCTCTTATCGCAATTACTTGAGGTCGACACAATATTTACTTCTCGTTCTTTTGATATATTGCAAAAGTTATTGGCAATAGTTTTATGAACGGACGCCTTTTTTACCGCTGTGGAAACGCATTTGCGCGCTATCCCCCGCCGGTGACAGACGAGGGGGAGTGTGGGACTCACCGGCCAGCTGGAACCCGACCGTAATACCCACTAAAACCACAGCGGCCCCTTCCGCGCTTTTACGGGGAGCCGGAGAGATCGTCTACTGACATTCGATCCCCGGCACCTCCACGCTTGGCCTTCTGGCCACGTCCTATCGTCCCTCAAGGCGGTGGGAGCAGGTGCGCATAACGGCGCCTCCTCCTCCCCGGTCGCCGGCGGCGAAGCGAGTCATGAACGGACGCCTGCTTGACAGCAACCTTTCTTGGGAATTTAATTATTGACCAAACGGCATCAGGTAGTGTTGACCCAGATTAATATAAATCTGTTAATCGTCTTTTACGATATCCACGAGCAAAGTAAGGTTTGGTAGTAATCGTAGCCGCTACCACACAGAGTCTGAATTGTTTTCTCTTATGATAAAGATTTGAACGTAGGAGAGCGAGTAGGTATGAAAGAGAGTAGGTATTGGTGTAAAAGGAGATGCTCCGATAGTTCAGATATGTGGAAATAATGCCGAACGAACGTCTTGTTAAGAAGATATACAATGTGAAAGTGGAAGGATATAGGTACCGGCGGAGATCGAGACTAATCTACCTAGACCAGATTGGTCACGTATTGATGGAAGGTGGAATCAAGAGTCTCCAAAACCGGCGAGCGTGTATAAAGAGAATTATGAATGTTAAGGAAGCGAGTGAAGTATGCAAGGATAGAGTTCTCTGTTCTCTCTGCCTACCCTGCAAGGGATATGGCGTGATGATATGTATATGTATAATGTTTTATGCTTACTTTTCGTAATTGCTGTATTCGATACACTTTGAAATGAAAAGGGTGGCTGGATTAATATATTGTGACCACCACACGGATAAATAATACACTTACTTCTGTATAAAGATGTTCATGTTCTTTATGTGACAAATGCGCGGACACACTAGGTAAACCAAGATCATGTGGTGCCGGCGGCGGTCTTTCAGCCCTAGCTTCAGCAAGTCTCAACGCTGCAAGTCTTCTATTCTCTTGCCTCCAAGCCAAAGCGGTGAAACTCTCGAAGTACGAACCATCTGTTTCTTGCACCCTGTTTAAAAAAGAAAACAATATAAAATATTTTGAATCTGATACGATTCCCGAAAACTGTGGTATTCGTTTACACTATTATTAGAATTTTATTTAAATTTTAAATAGACAATAATAATTAATTATATTATATTTGTACTAATCAACTATAATAAATATTAAATATAAAGCGAAAAAATCTATTAGTATTTAAATTTTTTTTATCCATGAGGCCCAAAATTCTTGTGCCTTGGCATAGCCTATGAGGACCTTAAATACACTTATATTCCAACTATGTAGACTTTCATCTAATTTACAATCGAGACAATATTATATACCAGTCAGTTTTTAATATGTAGCTTATGAACATATTTAAAAAAAAACTGCAGAAGAATCCTATGACACTTTCATGCCATTCAAGATACACACAAGAACTCATGTATATCAGTTGCATTTGCGTCCCATTACAATCATTGTAAGAAAGAAAACAGACTATTATGAAGAAAACGAACTAAATATATGTGATAGGTATATATTTCCGTGTGGTGACGGAGTAAGAATACAATTCACCACCCTCTATTTTAACCTTGGGTGATCGTAAAATACGACTAAAGAATAAAATATGCATATAACATCTATGCAAGAGAAGGAAAACTCTAAACAAAATCCTATATCAACACGTCTGACCAGCGTGGTGTAGTAGGTCATTTTCCCTCCTAGTGTGGAGGCGGCTCGAGGCCAGCAGTGGGACATATATGAGCTGAGACGATGATATTATTTTACTGGAAGCCCAACTTTTTGGGTGAGTAGGGGCTGGTAGGCAGGCCTAGCTGTACCGTTAGTATTGCAGAAGTCCATAATCGGCCTTAACAATCACCATCAGATGTGCTACTCGTTCCTTTACCACCATAACCAAAAAATAAAATTAAATAGCATTTAAGGAATAATATAGTTATTAAGTTAGAGGCACCCTTATAGCCTACTAAAAGAAATTGGATTTGTTTAAAGTGAAGGTGAAACGAGAGTAATAAATTATTGTCTGTTAAAGCTATCCTATAAAAAACAAAGTAATTACTAATATAGCCAAGATTATTCCCATGGGTGAAGCCTAACAATAAATACAGATAGGCTGATGGATGAATCGATATAATCAGTATGTGTTTATGTCGTATCTTAATAGTGGTGTTAGAAAAAGATAGGCATATAAATGAATGACCAACAACAACATACACAGTTTATTAAGTTAATAAAATAAGTGTCGTACACAAGAAGGTGAATGTGTTATGCTGCAAGTAATTTTACATATCTAAATTAAAATTTTTAGTTCATGATCATCATCATCATCTTAGCTCATATATGCGCCACTTGGGCTCGAGCCTCCTCGATAATGGGAGGGAAGTTGATCCACTTTATCACGCTAGTCAAACGTGTTGGTATAGGGTTTAATTTCCAGCTTTTCTTCTCTTGCATAGATGTTATATGCGTTTTATATCCGTTAGTCGTCTCTTGGTCATCGATCTACGGGTCATCATCATTCTCCTGCTCTTATCCCAATTACTTGGGGTCGATATAATATGTACTCTTTTGCAATAGTTTTATGACCGGCCCCCTGCCAGACGTCAACCCTTCTTTGGAACGTAATCGTTGACCAAAGGCATCAGATGGAGTTGGCCTAGGTCGTCATTAGGCTTTTAGTCATCTTTTACGACATCCATGAGCAAAGTCCGTACTTTGCCTTGTCTTACAACCCTGGGTTGGTAGTATTCGTAGCCAGTAGTATGTGGTAGCTACACAGCAAGATTATTTACTAGTTATTTAGAACATTTAAAACTGGCTCATTGAAATGAGTTTGAGACAAGTTGAATAAATTTAGATCAAGGGTCGAGTGTTGCATGTGGTTGACATCTTATGCAAGGATGATCGCTAGCAAATATTAATATGGCACGATAATGTGTTAAATAGATGACGAATATACATTGTAAATTGATAGAAAATACGTGGGACAGCGTAACACAATATATTAGTAAAATAAGAACAGTTGAACCTATGACGGCAGCCAACTTAAATAAAAACATAATATAGAGCAATATACGTCTATTTTTAGCGATATCAATCTTTTTTTCTTTTTTTATCTTTATTATTTATTTGGGACTTTTATTCTTTATGAATATGTAAGCCCCATCGTACCTTAAACATAAATATACCAACACACTTAACACTAATATGACATTATATATGTTTGCAATACAATTAACTGTTTTTCTTCAGCTCATCTCTTTTATATTGGTTCTGGACACATTCCATAAACAAGTGTTGAACACCATCAACAACACCGCAGGGATATTAATCTTGTATATATTCAGTATTATTATAAAAAGAAAAAGGGTGCATTATAGAGATGGAATCCAAATACCTTCTATGCACTGCGCAAGACACTGTGTGGTAATGCTGTTTGGTAGAGGCTACGAATACTACTAACCTTTACTTAGCTCGTGGATGTCGTAAAAAAAAGCTAAGAGCCTTATAACGACTTGGGCCAACTCCATCTGACGCCGTTTGGTCAACAATTACAAACTTAAGGAGGGTTGACGTCAGGCATTAAACTATTGCCAATAACTTCTACAATATGTACTATAAAAGAAAAGTACATATTGTATCGACCCCAAGTAATTGGGATAAGAGTAGGAGAATGATGATGATCTTTAGTATTATTATAGAAGAGAAAAGGGGGCATTAAAAAGATGGAAGACACATACCTTCTATGCACAGTGAATGACAAGAAATAAAATTTACTGCAATGATCCAACTGAGCTTAAACTGATGATAATAGAAAGCCTATGCTCATTAGATTGGTTATATTAAATACTAGAGAAAGGAATCTATTGATCATAAAATCTGTGAAGTGTTTCAAATTAACGATTACGTAATAGCAGTATTATGTCTTCAATATAGAAAATTATTATTATACAACCCACGCTCGTCGATGTTTCAAAGACCGTGGTTTAATTTACATATTTCCATTATTACTTTGTAATGAAAACCAGCCTCTGTTTTAGGATAAATTTCTCTCGCTTAAAAAGATTAAAAATTTTATATAGAATCAATGTCACTCTTATAAAAAAAAGTTTGATTGAATTATTTCAACATGCTTATAGTAACAACTTCTTTAAAACAAATCACATTCGATAGCATTTGCTTAATAAATTTTTATTAAGTTAATATACACCGTGACATTTATATTGTCTTACAAAAGAAGTGCCATAAAAGTATCCAAGCAAAGAAACATATCTAACATACCTATTTAATTGTTCAATAGTGGTAGTGATTAAAAAAATAACAAAATAAAATAAATTAAAGTTAATATTTTGTAACAACCTGGTTATAATGTTTATATTTTAAACAAAAGAAATCATACGGCATTCCGCATGATAAATATTGGCTAACGTAATTACGTAATGACTTCTAATGTTTACGCGAGTATTACACATTTGAAATAAAACTACTTTTACGGATTCTATCGTGTTTGTATTTGATTTTTAATTTCCCGACGTTTCGAACACTTTACAGTGATCATGGTCACGGGAGGACTAAGGTGTCTTACGTCCAATATGTCATTGTTATTACAGAAATTTATTTATATCTACTCTATAAGATATTAAATTTTGACCCATATTTTTATACAAAATTAATACAAATTCATTGCCAGTACAAAAAGAGAATGATTCTATATATAAAATTTATGTTGTTTATGATTTGTTATTATTAAAGTATTTAATTCATGATAATTATTATTGTGACAATTTTACAATTTTACAAAACTAACAAGACTATTCAGCTACCACCGGATCGGAACGCGGCCTCCCATAAAACTAAGAAGACCACCACAAGACTGCAAGACACTGTGAGCGCTTATTGTATAGATTTTACTCACAATAATAGTTAAATTTTAATTTAAGTAATTTTAGTGAGATAAAGTAGGCCGCCACTCAAAAAAATTCAATAATAAAATTAGTATCATGCCTCCTGAGTTTTCTCGCCGGATCTTTCTCAGTCTGGCCGAGTTCCGATCCGGTGGTAGCTGAATAGTTTTGTTAGTTACTACACAGCCTAGACATATGAGCAGAATGCTGATGATTAATGTAATTCAACAAATCATATTAACGTTAATAAACCTACAGGCTAGTGGAAATTGTTGGAACAACGAATAAAGTATGTCACCAGTCGAGTTGCTGAGGTTTTTGCTTTTTTAACCGACGAAAAAATACAGAGGAGCTTCTCAAGTCGATGCGTATATTTTGTTTTTATGAATGACTACGCACAACTTTTTATTGAGTAATGCGATTTAGATAATTCCTTTTTTATTGGAAAGGATATAACCCCAAAGTTGTTCCCATATAAATTTGGAAAAAAAATCCAACGCTAAGGGTAGAAAAACAGGAGATGATTTATAGTTCATTCGTAGATTTTCTTATAGCCACAAAATATTATAAAATAAAACTTTTCAAGAAAAACATTAAACCTTGAAAAAACTGAAAAGAAAAAAATAATAAAGGTAGGTGGCGCTAGTCACCATATAAACATTAGCGCCGCGATTGTAATACAGTGCAAATATATATAATATATACCTATATGTGTTAAATCAATCATAACGTAAAAGCAGTGTTTTCAAACAATAACAAACCAAAACTATACCTAATAGCATTATAAACTTCAATTACAGTTAAATAACGCATAAGTAAACTACTAAATTGCGAGCGAATTTCAAAAAAAAAAAAAGCCGAAACAGTGCCAAATATTTTGGAACACCTAAATAAGTGATATCACATTTGTATGACAAAGTGGGTTCGTTAATTTTATTTGAACTGCAAAAAATAAATGTCAACAAACGAAGACACTAGCAATTTTTCTAAACTATTAACTACTGATATTAAAATTTAACAACTATATTAATAGTGTCGTGGTGTATTGGTAGAACATTGGACTGAGAATTTGTGACGGAGGTTCGGACCTCGCTTCGAAAAGTTACTTTTTGAAGACCTTTTTTAATTTTTCATTCTGATTCTTTTGAACTTTAATAATTATTTTTTGACATTTTCTATTATATTTTTTGGATAAATTATATTATTTCCCTTAATTAATCCTCTTAATTATTGAAGAGAAGATGAACTTTTTAGAAAATATTACTTTTCGACGGGCACGCTCTAATTAAGACTCTATCTTAAATAACAGTAACACTACAACCAAATATACACTAAACGACTCTGTCACTAGTGTGCCTGACTTATCAGAGGATGAGGATGACGAACTACGAAAATTACGAGAACAAATTACAAGGCTAACGCTGGAACTTCAAGGTGCTCATTCAGAAATTGATACCTTGACAATACAGAATAATGAACTTAAATTATTAAACGAAAAATTGATTAAGAAAAATGAATTATATAAGAAAGTAACCATCAGTCAAGTTAAAGATAAAGTCGACATGTACAAAAAAGCATTTAAACAAACAGCGAGCACCTAGAGAAACCCAACCAGAGGTACACGATATTGGAGAGAATCTAAATGGAAACCGAAGCAATTCTAACAAAAACATAGACGCTAAGGTTATGCACCGAAATCACAACCAAAAATGTAAAATATCTATTTTGAGTACTGATAATAAGAATAAAATTCGAAATATTGCTGAAAACTCCCTTAATAATACCGAACTCTGTCATTATATAACACCTCATGGAAATACTCGTGTATTATTAAAAGACATAAAAGAAAAATTGGCTAACTACACTTTAAATGACTATTGCATAATTCTATTGGGCGAAGAAGATTTTAAGTCAACAAATAACTATTTTGACACTATTATACATATTAGAGAAATCCTACAAGAAATTAAGCACACTAACCTAATTATATGCACACCAACATATGTATGTAAACACTATAAAAATCTGTACAATTCAAGAATAGAAACATTTAATAATCTACTTTATCTTGATATATTGACGCATGAATATGGATACCTTTTGGACAGTAATAAAAATCTTACCTACGATTACTCACTATATAACAAATGGACTGGTGCAATAAATAATGCTGGCTTACGAATAATTTTTGCTGATGTAGTTAAATTAATAAGTAACATTAAATATAACAACAACCTGACAAATTTAATATCGACAAACGATGAACGTAATACGGCAAATACACGACGATCTTTTTCGTTACCTACTGAACATGTCTATGTAATGCATCAAAATATTGCAGGGTTATTAAGTAAAGCTAATGCGCTCACAGTATGTTTAAATGAACTTTCTGAAAATAGCATACAAGTTGACTTAATAGCAATTACAGAACATTTTATGATGGAAGGTTACGAAAACCATTTGAATATACCTAATTATTCTCTAGCCCCCCCCGTGTGGCGACGGGAATAGAATACAAAGGTCGTCACCCCTTACTTGCCCGTGGGAGTCGTAAAAATCGGCTAAGTGTCTCACCGGGAGATTGGGCAGCGGCTATCTCCCGGGAAACTTAATAACATCTACCGCGATCGCCAATCCGCTCGCCAAGCGTGGCGATTATGGCATTATTACCCCCCCAAAATAAATATGGATGCACAAAAAGTCACGGCCCCCAGTCACGGCAGTTCCGCTGTTCCACGGGCTCATTTTGGTAGCGGGCCTGTTGGTGGCGGGGTAGGGGGTGCTAGGAATCTCCGGCCGCGATCCGGCTATCAAAAAAATCGACCCTTGGCCCTGGTAACACACAACGTTCGGACGCTTAGGACCGACGAGAGGGTCATCGAACTGGAAGAGGAATTGAGCAAAATCCGATGGGACATTGTAGGATTATCAGAAGTGCGAAGAGAGGGGGAGGGCACGATAATCCTCCGGTCTGGAAATTTGCTCTTCTACCGGGAGGGAGATCACCCAACCCAAGGCGGTGTAGGGTTTATCGTTCGTAAGTCTCTCGTAGAGAACGTGGAGAGGATCGAAAGTATGTCAACAAGGGTAGCGTACCTTATACTCAGAATTACCAAACGGTATTCGTTGAAGGTCATACAGATTTACGCACCGACTTCGACATACTCCGACGACGTAGTGGAGACCTTATACGAGAATATCTCGAAAGCCATCCACACGTCCAAAACCCACTTCACGGTAGTTATGGGAGACTTCAACGCAAAACTAGGCAAAAGGACAGACGATGAGTTGAGAGTGGGGCAATATGGATTTGGACAGAGAATCCAAAGGAGCCAAAAACTGGCCGACTTTTTGGAGAAGGAAGGCCTCTTCATGATGAATTCCTTCTTCAAGAAACGGCCACAAAGGAAGTGGACCTGGATTAGGCCTGATGGATCCACTAAAAATGAGATAGACTTCATCTTGATGGACAAACGACAAATATTCAATGATGTCTCTGTGATCAGCAGGATTAAAACTGGGAGTGATCACCGGATGGTTCGAGGCACATTGAATCTTCGTACGAAAGTCGAGCGGTCCCGCTTGATGAAGTCTACACTCCGACCTACACCTGTCCAATACCAGAACCCCGATAGCTTTCAACTCGAATTACATAATCGCTTTCAATGCCTGGAAGAGTGCGAATCTTCGAACGATATGAACAACAGGTTCGTGGAAACTGTCCACGCGGTCGGGTCAAAATTCTTTAAGGCCCGTCGCGCTACTAGAACAAAAAAGCTTTCTGACCAGACTCTTCAACTCATGGAGAGGAGAAAGGAAATGACGGTACAGTCTTCAGCCGATTGGTCCGAACTCAGGCAGCTTAATAGACAAATCTCTAAATCTATGCGACGCGATATTCGCCGATTCAATACACTGCGTATTGAAGAGGCGATAGAGCGAAATCGAGGCTCCAAAGTGTTCGCACGAGATTTGTCTATCGGGCAGAGCCAAATGACCAAGCTGAAGACCGATAATGGTACTGTCATTTCATCCCAGAGTGAGATCTTGGGAGAGGTCGAAAGGTTCTATGGGCAGCTGTACAAATCATCCCTGAATCCTGTTGTCAGCTTGGTCCAAGACCCCAGATCCAAGCTAACTCGGCACTATACCGAAGAAATCCCGGACGTCAGCTTGTACGAGATCAGAATGGCTCTAAAACAATTAAAGAACGGAAAGGCACCGGTAGATGACGGAATTACCACAGAGCTCCTGAGGGCAGGTGGCAAGCCAGTTTTAAAAGCCCTACAGAAGCTATTTAATTCTATCATTCTCGGGGGCGACGTTCCAGAGTCGTGGACCAGGAGTGTGGTGGTGCTGTTTTTTAAGAAGGGCGATAAAACGCTCTTAAAGAATTACAGACCCATCTCACTCCTGAGGCACGTGTACAAATTGTTTTCAAGAGTCATTACGAACCGACTCGCGCGCAAGCTAGACGACTTCCAGCCGCCCGAACAAGCTGGTTTCCGAAAAGGTTATAGTACCATAGACCACATCCACACGCTACGCCAGATTATACAGAAGACCGAGGAGTATAATCGGCCTCTGTGTCTAGCGTTTGTGGACTATGAGAAAGCCTTTGATTCTGTCGAAACTTGGGCAGTGCTGCAGTCCCTTCAGAGGTGCCAAATTGACTATCGATATATCGAAGTGCTGAAGTGTTTGTATAAAGACGCTACTATGTCAGTCCGCATCCAGGATAAGAGTACGAAACCGATCCAGCTGCAGAAAGGCGTGAGACAGGGAAACGTTATCTCTCCGAAACTGTTCACCACTGCGCTGGAAGATGTCTTCAAGCTCTTAGACTGGACCGGACTCGGCATCAACATCAATGGCGAATACATCACTCACCTTCGATTCGCAGATGATATCGTAGTCATGGCAGAATCCCTGGAGGACCTTGGCACCATGCTCAATGACCTCAGCAAGGTCTGCCAACTAGTAGGGCTGAAAATGAACATGGACAAGACGAAAATCATGTCTAATGCCAATGTCATTTCTGTACCGGTCCTGGTTGGGAATGCGATTCTCGAAGTTGTCGATCACTATGTTTACCTAGGACAAACAGTCCAATTAGGTAGATCCAATTTCGAGAAAGAGGTCAGCCGACGAATCCAACTCGGCTGGGCAGCGTTCGGAAAACTTAGGAGGATCTTCTCGTCTAATATTCCGCAGTGTCTGAAAACAAAGGTTTATAACCAGTGTGTGTTACCAGCAATGACTTACGGCACTGAAACGTGGTCTCTAAATGTCGGCCTCATAAAAAGGCTCAAAGTCGCTCAGCATGCTATGGAGAGGGCTATGCTCGTTATTTCTCTACGTGATAAAATCCGAAATACGGAAATCCGTAGAAGAACGGGTGTAACCGACATAGCCCGAAGAATTAGTACTTTGAAGTGGCAATGGGCAGGCCACATCGCTCGACGAACCGACAACCGTTGGGGAAAAAAGGTTCTCGAGTGGCGACCACGAATCGGACGACGCAGCGTAGGACGACCCCCCATTCGGTGGACTGATGACCTCATCAAGGTCGCAGGAAACCGTTGGATGCAGGTGGCACAGGACCGTTATAGATGGCATTCTCGTGGGGAGGCCTATGTCCAACAGCGGACGTTTACGGGCTGATGGATGGATGGATGATTCTTTAGCTGCCCACTATAGTCGTAAGAATGTTAAGAGAGGTGGAGCATGTATTCTTATAAAAAATGGACACGAATGGAAAGAATTAACTAACATTCCAAAAATATCAACAATGTCGACATTTGAATGCTGTGCAGTTGAAGTGACTAAATTTAATATTGCGTTTGTATGTATATATAGAGTACCTAATATAGGAAATCTTAATGACTTCTTACATAAACTTGAAATTGTACTACATGCATTAAAAACTATGCATTATAAAAATATAATTCTAGCTGGCGATTTTAATATAGATAGGCTAATAAGAAATTATCAGTTTTTAGAGTTTGAATGGCTTCTACTGAACTAAAATCTAAAGCTAGTAATAAACAAACCAACTAGAACAATAAGCCAGAGCTGTATTGATAATTTTGCGCATAATTATGTTAAACAATGTAAAGTAGAAGTATTGGAATTTACCCTCTCCGATCATACGGCACAGTTACTAAAATTCCCAGTGAATAAGATATGTATGATTAATAAATATTATGCAATTAGATGCAATTATAATAAGGAAAGCGTGTCTAAGTTTAAACACTGTATGAGCAAACTCTGTTTCTCTGAAATATATGAAACAGAAGACTCTAATATTGCTTATAATAAATTTATCGAACTGTTTAAGCTATTCTATGTGTTTTTCTAAAGTCAAGGCTATGATAAAAATAATTACAAAGCCAAAGTGGATATCAAAGGGTATTAGAGCCTGTAGTAAAAATAAAAGAAAACTCTTGTGGGCATATAGACTAAAGCCAAATGAATTGAACAAAACTCGCCTCAAGAATTACTCAAAATTATTGAAAAAAATAATGATCTTGACACAGCGTTCTCAAAATAACTTTAAAGTAAAGACATCTCGCGATAAATGTAAAACTGCGTGGCAAATAATAAATAAAGCAAAATTGAATACTCCTAGAAACTATATATTAAAAATTCAAACTAACAGTGCTATTATCACGGATCCACAACAGATTGCTAATGAATTCAAAAGTTATTTCGTGAATAAAATACAGCCGATAATCCATTCTGGTAACAAAATCACATTGACTATTTTAAATCAAAAAAATTCTATGTTTGTGGCTCCTTGTACATCACAACAGATCTTTGACATCATTATGGCTCTGAAGAATACGAACAGTGTCGGGTATGACGGTATATCCACAAAAGTGCTCAAAGCTGTAGCACACGAAGTTTGCCACCATTTATGTCATATTATTAATATCTCTGTCATTAGTGGTAAATGCCCTGATGCATTAAAAGTGGCTATTGTCAAACCTATTTTTTAAAGAGAGAATAAAGAGATGATGGAATATTATAGACCAATCTCCCTTATTCCTGTTATTTCCAAAGTATTTGAAAAGTTCATACAACATAATTCAAATAATTACATTAAAAAATAATAATATATTATGTCAGGAGCAAAAAGGATTTCGTGAAAACAGAACCATAAGCATGGCTATTTATGATTTTCTCCATACAGTGTTAGTAAAAATGGACAAAAGAACGCCTGTTTGTGCCATATTTTGTGACATGACGCAGGCGTTTGATTACGTAAAACACGACATTCTAACTAATAAACTTGACGCATATGGTATAAGAGGTAATGTACTGAATTTAATGAAGTCATATCTAACCAACAGAGTACAAATGACATCAATTACTAGGATTAATACAGCTACAAAAAAGGAGGAGATATATTTGTCGAACGAATGTCCTGTACTATTTGGCGTACCTCAGGGTAGTGTGTTAGGCCCCCTTTTATTTAATTTATATATTAATGTTCTACCAAAATCAACTAAATATCCTATGACGCTATTCGCAGACGATAGTACTGTGACTATTTCAAATGACGATAAAAATATAATACAATATAAAACTGACATTCACGATTGCATAAATACGATAGTACTATGGCTAAATAATAATAATTTAAAATCAATTTGAATAAAACTAAAATAATGCACTTTAACCAACGTTCAATGACAAATAATATAGAAATTAATATAAATAACAAAAGTATTGAGAATGTAGATAACAATAAATTCCTTGGTTTAGTAATTGACAAGAAACTCAACTGGAAATCACATATAGAGACCCTTAGTAAAAGAGTTAGTAAGTCAGCTTTTGCGTTACACTCTCTCAGTGCAACTGTCAATATAGACAGCTTAATCATGGCGTATCACGGACTAGCTGTAACACACTTAAGGTACGGCATCATTTTTTGGGGTAATTTTACAGATTTTAACATCGCATTTAAATCCCAAAAAAGGTGCATTCGATCTATGTTCGGGTTGAAAATAATAGAAACGTGTAAACCATATTTTAAAAAAATTAAATTATTGACTCTGCCGTGTATTTATATCTTGGAAACTGCAATGTTCGTGAACCCTAATTTATTTCCTCGACTACAAAACGCCGTCCCGCGTAATAGACGTGATGCTAATAGAATCTGCGTACACCCAGCAAGAACTGCACTCATGCGCAAAAGTATCATATGTATGGCTCCGAATATATATAATAAACTCCCTAAACATTGGAGGGAATTGAACAACAAGACATTCAAACGTGTATTAGTTAATTTCTTAATCGATAAAGCATACTAGAATCTTATTGATTATCTAGAAGAAAAAAACTGGACAGAATTGAATTAGCTATTGATAATAAGATGCTAGACATATTTGTAAATTTACTTCATTCGATATTGTTTTACTTTGTATTAACTTAATAGAAAATATATTTTTTGACATGAATTTTATAAATATTTGTATTTGACTTTTAATATGATGTCTGACTTTGACATGTATAATATCTTCTAATTTCTTACTTTAATTTGTTGAGAAATATTATGAATTTGATGATAATGACATTTCTTGATTAATGTGGACTTTATTAATGAAATATTTGTACGCCGATACAAACGGCCAAACATCATTGGACTCTAAAATAATTACATCTTGCATGCTTTGTATGTGTACACATGTTTGAACAAATAAAGATTTATTATTATTATTATTATAATAAACTTTGTTTTTATTCGTCTTACTAATCACGTTTAAGTACACCTAAGTAATTTTGAGTAGGCGTCGGAGGTACGAGTAATTTAGTGATCGTTGTTCATTCATTGTTTGGCGCCGACTCAAAATTACTTAGGTGTACTTAAATTAGTTTAAGAACTTAGTTATTAAGGTCAATAAAAACAAAGTTTATTATTTTTTGTTTTTCTGTTTTTTCGGCGATTTAATCAATTTTATCCATGTAAATACACATGGTGTCACTGGGACACTCAAAAACAGGATGCAGATACTTCGGACGGCCGATATGCATTAGATAATGAGCATACATCAAAAATAAAGCTAGTATAATAAAAAAAAGTACATATTTTGTATCATTAATATTGATTAATATTATATGATATTAATTTAAAAATATATGTATGCATGTGATATTGATATTAAAAAAAAATATTTGAAACATGGATATTTATTATATTTCTCTTTATTTATTATTAGGGACTTTTATACAAATGTACGACATACCAGTCCCATCGCATATCAATAAATAATATACTACTTAAATCGTAACATAGCAAACTTAATTAACTTATTGGCTGCTTCAGAATTAGGTGATGAAAATATGTGATGAAACATCCCTATATCACGCACATTTACATTTAGCTGCACAATTAAATTCTCTCTAGCAGACTGAAATCTAGAGCACTCCGACAATAAGTGGATGACATCTTCTACAGTGCCACATATGTCACAATTCGGCGAAGATGGATAAAATTGAAACAAACTATTTCGCCGAAAAACTTATAGTTAATCTCTAAATTTTAAATTTCTATTTCAAACACTATTATGAATATAACGTTCACTATCATGAAGATAACGTTATTTCAACGCTTTTGAAACTAGAGTAATTTACGTTATAAGTTCGCCAGCAAGTCTTTGTAGGCCTCGGGGTCTCGTGTTACGATAATGCTGTAAAGCTTAATCAACTCCCGAACAGGAAACGGCTGTCAGGTGCGTGACGGTCGTAGCGAGATATGCTTACAAATTACGTTTCTACATACAGTAAAACATTTCATTACAATTTATTACTAGTATATTGGGTTCTATCAAATGCTTAATTACAAATTTTTAACTAGTTGGTTAGTATCACTCGACATTAGACTTTTCTCAAGTATTCAAAAAAAGAAAAATGTATATGTATATATATATATATATATATATATATATATATATATATATATATATATATATATATATATATATATATATATATATATATATATATATATATATATATGTATATATATATATATATATATATATATATATATATATAATTATATATATAATATCATCATCATTCTCCTACTCTTATCTCAACGGCTTGGGGTCGATACAATATGTACTCTTCTTTCATAGTACATATTGTAAAACTTATTGGCAATAGTTTTATGACCAGCTGCCTGCCAGACGTCAACCCTCCTTGGGAATGTAATTGTTGACCAAACGGCACCAGATGGAGTTGGCCCAGGTCGTTATAAAACTCTTAGTCGTCTTTTACGATATTCACGAGCAAAGTAAGAGTTGGTAGTGTTCGTAGCCGCTACCACACAGCTAGTATATATACACAGCTAGTATGTATATACATATATAAATATATAGAAGTGATTCTTGTATATTTCAATTTATTCAGAATCTCGAAAACAGCTGCAACGGTTGCCATGAAATTTAGTATGCAGGAGTTTTCGGGGGTGAGAAATCGATCTGGGTTTCAGTTATAGAAAATATTGTTTTATCGGTGCTATTAACCAATGAAATATAATTAGAATATGAAGTTAATATATGTAATTATAATTTTAGGCAATATAAAGAATAAAAATAGCTAAGTAGAGAAATTGAGCATTCAATCTTGGTTCGACATTTCTTCCCTTTATTATGAAAAACATTTTTAAAAATTTTTGAAACATATTTCAATATTTTAACGATATTTTTTTTTATGTCTAAACTAGCTGACCCGGCACACTTCGTTCCGCCAATAAATGAGCAGTCTTTGATTAATTCAAAATTATTTAGTGCTTTTTTTATTATGATAATAATCATTAAATAAATTTAAAAAATCAAGTATTTTAATGTCGTGCCAGTAAGGTGAAAAAGCACCTTGTGATATATGACATTTTTATTCTTAAAAATTATGTAATTGTTGATATCTGACATTTGCTCGACGATTTCGCATTGTCAACCGAGCCATTTCAAGGGCTGCCTCACTATGCTCTTGTGTAATTGTGGAGCACGAAGTCGGCCCATACTAACGCGGTGATCTCCACGTATCATTCTTCTTCAGTGGTTTCATTCGCGATGTTTAGAATCTTAATTGCATTACGGCTTTGTAAGCAAATATTAGATTTTTCTTGGTCAAAACTTTGTTAATAACAATTTCGACACAATAAGATTTATTATAATAATACTCGTAAACACTCTTAACACTCGCACTCGCAAGGACATTGACCGTTCAATTTTAATTTCAACGTTTCGCACCATTTGCCATAGACTACATTACGTGAGCTGTCAGTTGCGTTTTGTTATTCCATCAACAAATGAACGTTTAGAACTGATGTTTGTTAATGTTTTTTTAATGTTATTTTTGTTTATTAATATCATATTTTAATATACCATATCCTATTCCCGACGAAAACAAATAAAAATCACAAAAATTGGTGTAGACAGACGTACTTGAGTTATGAGTCTCGTAACTAACATAACTTTCTTTTATATATATAGATATACAATTTACTACAAATAAAAAATACCGAACTGAGCTCGGTCATCCAGACATTTAGATATTATGAGATATATTCGTTTTTATTCATTTAAGTATGTATATATGTATAGCTACTCTTGTAATCTTGTACGATATAATTTATTAATTAAAATGAAAATTTACTCTGAAGTTTTAAATTAACATCAATTTATTAATCCCAAGAGAATAAATTTATTACTAGTTTAAAATGAATGCTTTTTGAATAATACGATATTTTTCTAAGTACGAGTATGTACAAATATTTATAACATTTGCAAACGACGCCGTGGTTAAACGGACCGGAGATAAGTTACCCACTTGCAGGGAAACCAACCGCGAGAAGACTACTTGGTTATGTTAAGACGAGGGTAAATTACTGAAAAGGTTACCCGCCGGTGGCTCAACGAGGTAAAGGAATAGGTGCCGGTGGCCCGTTCAGTTAACGGGATATTCTTTTTAAAAACCACACCGGGCACTAAGAAGATACATATACTAAGAATATCACCTTGTATTGCGGGGGACTTTACAAACATATAATTAACGGACACAAATTACATCCAGATTCAGAGCAACTATTTGTGGATTGGATACAACCCACGACACTGGCACAGTAAGTCGACATCTTAACGACTACGCCATCTGTGCAGTGAAATCAATAATACAGCTTGTTATGCCCTATCATAATGCTCTTTCGTCGCCCTATATATTTTAATATATGTATATAAATTACGCGTCACGTTGTTTGTCCGCGATGGACTTCTAAAGTACTTAACCGATTTTAATCAAATTTGCACAGCATGTGTAGTTTGATCCAACTTAAAAGATAGGATAGCTTTCATCTTAATTTATAGTCGCAATATTATTTTATTACAAACTATTTGTCTATTATTTGACAGTCACAATTATCTGTTATCTCCAAACGAGTCTAACAGATGGCGGTATCTGTTGACTGGATTGAGTAAGTATTTAATAGATGGCGCTATGTTAAATGTAAAAGTTTCATATAAGCAACAATTTATTAGCATAACCACCACGTGCTACTGAGGCTACCTTAGCCACAGCAACACGTGGCCGTGTCTGCTAGTATATATATATATATATATATGTTTTTTTTTGCAGTGGGCTATGAATACGTTTTGCCCCGCCAAATCGGTCCGAGGTGACGGAAGAGGCAGCCCGTGACCTCATAGATCCATCATGCAAACTCCTCTCTTCGCCGTGCGAGCGGGCCACCGGTATCCGATCTTTGTCTTCGGTGGCATCTCTCGTCGCCCTGGATAGTTTGTAATAGATATGACTATGCCATGGCCTGTCAAAAAAAAATATCAATAAATATAAGTAAAATCGGGTTTTTATAAATAAATATAAGTATTTAATAAGAATAACTTATTTTTGACTTGTAGTTATGCTTTAACTTATTTATAATTTAGGCAGAATTGTTATGAATTACTCATATCCACGTAATACTGCCATTTTACCTATTCATCTTAGCTAATATATGTCCCACTGTTGGACTCGAGCCTCCTCCATAATGGGAGGATCGACGTACTATACCATACCGGTCAGACTTGTTGGTATATCGTTTAGTTTCGAGTTTTCGTTGCGTTCTATATCTCTTAATCGTCTCTTACCACTTAGGTGACCACCCACGGGTAAGACATGGGGTGGTGTATTATTACTCTGTCACCACTTGTTTTTTTTATTTTTTTGTTACCTATCACCTTACTAATTATCGCTGTGGACATCATATTGTTACAGCTAGGGGAATGCCATACCAAGAAGTAAATTCAAGACATCCAATTTATAGTTCAAATAGTGAACATATAGATGAAAGAAATTCAAATAATAAGAATGAAATGGTTTCTCATAAATAAAATTTGAGCATAGAATAAATATCTTTTGATATTATAACTATTTCATCAAAGAATAACGGCCACAAAAGATATCATCTTCCATTCGATACCTTAGTTATAATAGATATTAGTTTTATATTTTTTTTATTTTTAATCCATTAGTAGATAATATTGATTTCATAACATCTAGATTTATTAGGTTAATATGATTATAATGATCGCGTGGAAGTTAGGATACCGACCTAAAAGTGCCAGAGTAGTAGGTTCTATTCCCAAGTAACCTTAACCTTTGTGTTGTCTTTAAAAATATCTATTTAATATTTCGAATTAGTGAACTATATTCATTCATATTATTTTAATAATTAAGTGCAAAATAATTATTTTTTTCTGTTTAAGTAATTTAAATGTTGTCTATAGTAAATAAATGAAGTTAATAATTGATAAACTATATAATTAAAACAGGCATAGGATATTTTAATAAAAATATAAAATGTCCTGTCACCATACAGGCTAGGCTCCCTCGAAAAACGCTCCACGACGCGGTCGTTTGTTAACCACTTATATTAGTCTATTCCGAATAGGGTTGGTTTAGGATTTTGTATCAACGCTTCTGAGGAGAGTTGGTGATATAGGATTTTGTATCAAGTTTTCTTTGCTTATAATGACTTTATCTAATTACATACATACATATCATCACGCCATATCCGTTGCAGGGTAGGCAGAGAGAACAGAGTGCCAGGGAACTATCCTTGCATACTTCACTCGCTTCCTCAACAATCATAATTCTCTTCATACACGCTCGCCGGTTTTGGAGACTCTTGACTCCACCTTCCTTCAGTACATTACCGATCTGATCTAAGTAGGTGAGTCTCAGTCTCCCCCGGTATCTACATCCTTCCACTTTCGCATTGTATATCTTCTTAACCAGACGTTCGTTCGGCATTCTTTCCACAGTCCGGAGCATTCCCTTTCGCAACTTTACACCAATACTCTGTTTCATACCTACTCGCTCTCTTACGTCGTCGTTACGAATGCGGTCGGTCAGCCTAACTCCACAGATTTTCCGTAGAGATCGCATTTCGACCGCTTTAATTTTACTTTCATACTCTTTTCTGCATACCCAACTCTCGCTTCCATACAGTAATGTTGGGACAAGCACTGCGTTATGTATTATACACGTGCCTTCTGACTGAGGTGGTGGCTACCGAGAAGTTGCCCCAACGCTCCGTTCACTCTATTTCCCGCATTCACTTTTCGCTCTATATCAGTGGTGTACCGTCCATCTCGGCTAAATCCACATCCAAGATATACAAATTCATCCACTTGCTCTAGTACATCATTAACTATTGTTACTCTTACATCTGTTCTTTATCTAATTATGTCCTTAAAAAATGAATACTCACAGAAAATTAAAATAATTAAAAAAATCAAAAAACCCGACTGCCTAAATTACGCACACAATAAAAAAAAACTGAAAAGGAAAAAACAAGCACTTAGATGTCCGGTGGTCTATAATTCTGTAATATATTATTAAATGAATACTATTCAAGAAAATAAAATATATTCTAATAATGGAACATAACAACTGAACAGTCGGGATCCATTGAAAAATTAGATTTGCTGTCGAGTAATGGAACCCGACTGTTCAGATTATATATTTTATTTCCTTGAATAGTATTCATTTAATAATATATTATAGAATTATAGACCACCGGACATCTAAGTGCTTGTTTTTTTTCCTTTTCAGTTGTTTTATTGTGTGCGTAATTTACGCAGTCGGGTTCTTTGATTTTTTTAATTATTTTAATTTATTTTATACTTTTTAGTTATGAGTGTCTAGCTAGGCTATAGTTATTTTATTTATTAATAAGTAGATACCTACCTGTATATAGTTTTTGACTTAAGTTGAGTACTAAATCGTTTGAAGTTGGAGATGGCGGCAGTCCAATATACCCTACTAGATACTTTATAACCTATAAAATATAGCATGATCTCTGTGACAGTTCTCACTAGTGCCGCACGCTTACGATGCAGTCCGTATTTTTGTCGATATAATTCCTTATTTTTAAAATTATTTGCTACTACAATTGAAAAACAATCTATATAAATCTTATTGAATTTCAATCAAATGAATGGGTGAATCGATCAAAAATGTAAAACAATCAATGATAATCTTATTGAATTGAAATTAATGGATTTTATTTAATTTAAACTAAAGCTGTTAATTATTTATTTTTATTATTCGAAAGGAATGCATAAAAGTTCATCGTCACTATCGCTAGGGCATTCCTGTAGGTTGATTACGAGTTCTTGGTCACTGATTATTTAATGAATAATCATGTTTATTTTATAAAAGAATTTATATTTTTAATATAAAAGAAATGGTCTTATTAATATTATAACTGATGTCTGAATACTAAATTAACACAATTTTCTTATTTTATAGAGTAACCAAGTGGTTTATATATGTAATGATTTGGTTTTACTTGTTTTATAAATAATTAATAAGAATGTTATCGATATACGTTTATCGATTGTCCCATCTCTATCTTTTTATCAGTCCAGCATGACCTTGTATTTGTGTAAGCATCATATTTTAATAAAATGGTAACTAAATATTTTAAAATATATGAGGTACAAGTTTTGGTGTAAATATTCATATTTTTATATTCATAATTCAGTTGAGATATAACTGGCACGTAAAGAGTGAAAATATAAGCGATCATACTGGTAGAACCACGATTTTGACAGTTTTCTGTCTATAGCCGCGGGCCGGACCGTCTGGGGTAGTACCACAACTCGCAGAAGATCGACGGCTGAGTAATGGCAATGTGCTATTGCGCTTCGTTCGGTGAGCGAGAGAGCCGGTAGCCCAACTAGGTGGGTTTGGGAATTTTATTGGTAGGCAGCGGCCTAAGCTACCCTTGGTATTGCCAAAAGTCCATGGGCGGCAGTGACACTTACCATCAGGTGTGCTGCTTGCTCGTTTGCCACCGTAAGCAATAAAAAAAAATACAAAATAAAATAGTAAAAATGACGCGTATTCAAAATTACTGCCTGGGTTTTGTATCTATCTGTCACAGAGATCAAGCTATATTTTAAAGACTTCAGTATATGTCCATCCACATTCACAGGCACAGTCATACGAAGTTTTCGTCTTTTTTATCATAAATTTCTACAGTCTAAAGACTAGACTATATGTAAGAGTGGTTGTTACGCAACTTTAAATCAATATAGATCCTAAACGGTCGAATCGAAAAATGTTGAAGGAAAACTAATAATGATTTTTAAATACCTATTCAACGACCCAATTCGACGTAGTTTGTTGACTTTAATTTTTTTCATTTTCACAAAATGGCGTCCAGTGGTCGCCATATTGAATTTTCACTATCGACATGTCTTTAGTGACACTCGCCGGACTAAGAGAAATCGATTGACGCGTGAATCATCAAAATCGGCCCAGGAGTTTGGTCTGTATAGTGCTTCAAAGGAACATACATACATACATAGACTGTTAAACACAATACCACTCCTGTGCGTCGCTCAGTCGGGTAAAAAGTACCAAAAGATAGGAGAATTAGGAAAAATAATTCAATTATAAAAATTTACTATTTAATTATAAGTTCTTCAGCTAGCATTTTGCTACAAAATAGCTTCCTGAGGATTTATATCATAATAGGTGTAGAAATAGTGATCATGGAATGTTAATATTTCATTATAACTCAAACTTCCATAAGTAAACAAGCGCCATTTGTAGGGGTTGTTTGACATGCTTATGATTACTTTGGGTACGACGGCTAGTGGTCTTGACAGGTGAATTACGATTTGTTGACTAAAATCTGACGATACGATCAAAGGTGAAACTATCAGTAAAGGGGAAATAATATACCCAATTTATTACTCAAGCTAGATTCCAACTGCTATAGTAAATCTTTTGAGACCATAAAAAAGTAAAAGCTAATCTTTTATTACAGTAGTAGCCATAAGTATGGGGAGAGGTAAATATGGAATAAATGTAGTAAAGTGCAAGATTTTTTTTTTTAAATTAACTTTCAACTAGGTTTAAAAAACACTATACGCCGCGCCGCGCGCCAGCACGATCGATATCCGATTAAATTTTCACCAAACATTTTATTCCTATAGGTGTCTTAAAATAAAAATAAAAATATATATTCCTTTATTATAACGATTATCCTTCATCTATTATAAAATATATATGAAAGATACTTGTTAATTTTTTTCTCTCTTACAAATCTATAATTAGGTATGGCCTATACCTTTTTCTCTACATTGGGAAGGAGATTGACTAACTAGCCCACATACTAGCTACATGGTTCTGTACTGTTGAAAATACGTATACGTCCCAACAAAAAAGAGCAATGTTAAAATCATCACCCTTGGCAGATAGTATTTACGTCTCTCACGGGAAAGCAATGGGTGATGAAACATTGTATTCCTAACCCATCACCATGAGTTGGAGAAATTTATGAATTAGATTATTTTACATACATTTGATTTTTTTTCCGTGTGGTGACGGAGTAAGAATACGATTTACCCTACCCGTGGGTGATCGTACAAGACGACTAAGGGATATAAAACGTATATAACATATATGCGAGAGAAGGAAACTCGAAATAAAACCCTATACCAACACGTCTGACCAGCGTAGTATAGTAGGTTAATTACCCTCCCATTATGAAGGAGGCTCGACCCCAACAGTAGGACATATGTGAGCTGATATGATAGCTACATTTTACACTTTAATATATACCTAAGTATATATAGATACTTATCAACAGTAACAGTATGAAAAATACTCTAGTCGTCTAGTGATATAAAGAAATTGCCTACATTCCACAGAAATACCGCAGTTAATGAATTCCTCGAGGACGAGCCCTGCTTTCTATATAGTGTTTTATAAAGTAAATAACGCTGGCACCGATATTTTTGAAGTCGACTTTGTGACGTAATTTTGAACTAAAGACGCACCTTAGTAATGTGAGACGTGACTTAAAGCTACTTCCTTTAACATTAGCGGCAAAATATATACCAGAAAGCTAAGCAAGAAAAGTAGAGCAATTTCACTTAGCTTTTTTTTTTGGGGCAGGACATGGCATGGTTACACCCCATCCGATATGTCCGGAGCAACGGAAGGGGCAGTGTGCAACCCCATTACTTATCCTAAACGTACTTCTCTTAAGGCATGTTGACGGGCCATCGGTACCTAATCCTTGTCATCAGTGGTAATTTCATTTAGTGTGACGTAGCTTATTATTTAATCTTACTTTTAAGTAACATTTTTCATCATCATCATCATCACAGCCCATATATGTCCCACTATTGGACTTGGGCCTCCTGAAATTAACCCACTACACCACGCTGGTCAGATGTATTGGTATAGGGTTTTGTTCCGAGTTTTCCTTCTCTTGCATAGATGTTATATGCGTTTTCATATCCCTTAGGCATCTCTTACGATCACCCACGGGCAACTTACTCCGTCACCACACGGATAGTAACATTTTTACGAAGTTTAATTCCATACGAATAGACTATAGTCTATAAAATATAGCTTGATCTCTGTGACAGTTCTCACTAGTCCCGCACGCTTACGATGCAGTCCGTATTTTTGTCGATATAATTCCTTATTTTTTAAAATTATTTGCTACTGCAATTGAAAAACAATGCATGAAAATCTTATTGAACTTCAATCAAATTGATGGATGAATCGATTATAAATTTAAAACAATTTATGAAAATATTATTGAATTTAAATTAATGGATTTTATTTAATTTAAACTAAAGCTGTTAATTAATTCTTTTTATTATTCGAAAGGAATACATCCAAGTTCATCGTCACTATTATCATCATCGCTGGAGCATTCCTGTATGTTGATGATGAGTTCTTGGTCACAGATTATTTCATGAATAATCATGTTTATTTTATAAAAGAAATTATCTTTTTATTATAATAGAAATGGTCTTATTAATATTATAACTGATGTCTGAATACTAAATTAACACAATTTATTTATTTTATAGAGTAACCATGTGGTTTATATAGGTAATGTATTGGTTTTACTTGTTTTATAAATAATTAATAAGAATGTTATCGATTTACGTTTATCGATTGCCCCATCTCTATCTTATTCTTAGTTCAGTATGATCTTGTACTTGCGTAAGCACCATACTTTTATAAAATGGTTTTAAAACATATGAGGTACTAATTTTGGTGTAAATATTCATATTTTTATATTCATAATCCAGTTGAGATATAACTGGCACCTAAAGAATGAAAATATAGGCGATATAATAAATTATGGTGGGATCACCCTGTTGACAGTTTTCTGTCTACAGCCTCGGGCCGGTCCGTCCGGGGTAGTACCGCACTCTCGCAGAAGATCGACGTCTGAGTAGTAGCAATGTGCTATAGCGCTTCGTTCGGTGAGCGAGAGAGCCGGAAGCCCACCTGGTTGGGCTTAGGGATTTGGTAAGCAGCGCCCCAAGCTATACCCTTGGTATAGCAAAGGTTCATGGGCGGCAGTGACACTTACCATCAGGTATGCTGCTTGCTCGTTTGCCACCATAAGCAATAAAAAAATACAAATTAAAATTTTAATAATGACGCGTATTCATAATTACTTCATCGGTTTTGTCGCTATCTGTCACAGAGATCGAGCTATATTTTAAGGATTATAGTGTAGGTAATAAATTGCAATAGTAGTCTAATATGACATCTCTAGTGTTTTACATGCTACGATTGCGTGACTAAAACGTGCCGTTTTCGCTCGCTTACCTACTCATTGTATATCGCGAATCAGTCACGAAATGCGAATAGAAGAAGACGTTCCTAAAGCTGATGATCAACAAGCAATCTAAACAGGCAAAGCTACTTTGCAATTGTAAAAATAAATATGTATTGCGACTTATATTTAAATTCTTGTTTAATAATAGCTTTTTCTTTTGGCAGTCTTATTTGGTTTGGAGACACTCATTCCCATTTCTTTTTTGGCAAGGTCTGAACTGGACACATTCCGTGCAATCCATCAGAAGTAACTGAAGGGCGACGTGCGGCCCAATAACATAACGTGTTCCCTCCCCATCGCTATTGGATCGAACACTGGTACAGAGTCCTTGACATCCATGGCAGCCCGGCGGGTTACTCTTTCAGTATCATCTCAACGCCCCGCCAGCAAACCAATATAAATAAAATCTTTCCAATATTTAGTTAAGCCAGAAAATTGTTTAAGCCAGGACAGACGCCAAATGATTTTTCTGAGTTTAGGTTCGATTTGTGTTCGTCAACTACATGCTTGTGAAGCCTAATGCAATCTAAGAATCAATTTATAGAATTTATGTCGTAAATTCATGTCTTCTTTAAAAAAAGTATTGTGAAAATTAATTCTGTAACCGTGACCAAAATTAACTCCTACCCATTACAGTTAAAACTAGCACAAAAACAACATAAATTTATGTAATTGATTGAATTAGGCGATACATGGCGGCAATCCATTCATCAGTTGGAATAAGATATAAGAAAATCTTACACTTATGATGAGCACCCTGCAGAACTTCAAGTGTAAGATTTTCTTATATCCTATTCCACCTTGATCCCATCCTGTATGCCTTCCTTTCTTGAGGTGTACGGTATATTGATTAACCATTGGAAAGTGGTGGGTCTTCCTTCCTTTCCTCCATTTTCTAATTCTTCTTCTTTGGTCTTTTTCTAATTTTCTAATTTTTCTTCTTCTTTATTTTAGGTATTGGTGCTACGCTTCACAACACGCCGCCACTCCTCTCTGATGGCTGCCTTCCTTGTGCATTCATTTAGCGATGATATACCGTGTACTGCCGCTTTTATCTGGGCAGTCCATCTCAAAGGTGATCTTACTCGTGGCCTGATCCCCTCAACCTTTCCCTGGATCACAAATCGCTCTATAGCCACCTCACCTCGGCGGCATACGTGACCATAAAAGTGAGGATACGAGACTGATGACTGATGACATTTTCTAATAAATGTATGATTCGTGGAGTTAGGCTGATCGATCGCATTCGTAACGACAACGTAAGATAGCGAGTAGGTATGAAAGAGAGTATTGGTGTAAAGATGCGAAAGGGAATGCTCCGTTGGTTCGGACATGTGGAAAGAATGCCGAACGAACGTCTAGTTAAGAAGATATACAATGTGAAAGTGGAAGGATGTAGGTAGCGGGGGAGACCGAGACTAACCTACCTAGACCAGATCGATCATGTACTGAAGGAAGGTAGAGTCAAGAGTCTCCGAAACCGGTGAGCGTGTATGATGAGAATTATGAATGTTGAGGAAGCGAGTGAAGTATGCAAAGGTAGAGTTCTCTGGCACTCTGTTCTCTCTGCCTACCCTGCAAAAGACATGGCGTGATGGTATGTATGTATTATAATTCGTTATAAATGCATAAACATATATAACGTTATATTTACATTCACCTAGTATTTCATAGAAACACAAGTTATGTTATCTGTAGGGAAACGGTCTTTGTGGTGGACATTTCACGACCCAACAAATCCTTATTTCGGTCACCTACATTAACACCTGTCTCACAAAATATACAATAGACATTTCATATCACTTTATACCATAGATTATGAAAATAAATTATCATGAAAGCACAATTCAGTGTACTGTTAAACAGACAAGTAACTTTCGAGAATTCCGTACCCTTGTTTGAGTTTTCAATTAAATGTAATATTTTTTGCCGACGTAGATTACCTCATCTTCTGTAATTCATACACGTCACTTTATCAGGTATGAGATGGGTGTGCGGCGTGACGAGAATTGATAAAATAAGAAATGAACGTATAAGAGAAAGTTTGAAAGTTGCACCAGTAACAGATAAGCTAAGCTAAGTTGTGTGGAAGAAAGGCACTTATTGCGACTCCAAATAATATAATAGCAGGATAATTATGACGACTTTGGCGGGTCATCGTCATTCTCCTACTCTTATCCCAATTACTTGGGGTCGATACAATATGTACTCTTCTTTCATAGAACATATTATAAAAGTTATTGGGAATAGTTTTATGACCTGCCACCTTTTTTTTTTTTTTTTTTTTAAACGGTGGGCTATGGACGTCGCGCCCCGCCAAATCGGTCCGGGGTGACGGAAGAGGCGGCGCGCAACCCCATTGTCCCACCCTGAAAGCACCTCTTCTTCGCCGTACGAGCGGGCCACTGGTACCCGATCTTTGTCTTCGGTGGCCCGCTCGGCGGTATGCCCTCTTGGGCTCCTCTCCTGTCGACGCCCCGACAGCTTTCGCCGTCGAGGCGTCGTCCTCACGCGGTGGCCTCACGTCGGGTAACCGGACAATTCCCCGGTCCGATCACCTGAAGCCTCGGTTAGGGCGGCATCAAGCGCAGGTACTCGCGCCTGCGCCGCCCCGGCCGCGGGCGGCGACCCGGGTCACGGGAATCCTCCCGGGCCCGTTCCGCCGCCTCCTTCTGCGAGATGACAGCCTCGCAGAAGGCGGCGACCGCGTCCCAATTCCTGACGCTGTCGACCATCGCTCGCGCAACAGCTGGCAGCGTCAGGTCGGCACCGATGACAGCGACGAGGTCACGGCGCTGCCCGTCCCAGCCCGAACATACCTCGAGCGTATGTTGCGCCGTGTCCTCGTCGCTACTGCAATGGTGGCAGGACGGAGTCCACTCCCTCCGCACGACCGTGTGCAGGTACTTGCCGAAGCAACCATGCCCCGACAAGACCTGCACCAACCGGAAAGAGAGGACTCCGTGCCGCCGCTCCATCCACTCCATCAGTACGGGCCGGAGGGCCTCAGCGGTAATAACACCGTATCTAGGCCTCTCCAGCCGCGTAGCCCAACGGGCGATGACTTCTCGGCGGGCGTCCTCGCGCCAGGTGGCTATCTCGTTGAACGATGGGGACCCTCTTCGCGCATTGAGGTAACCCGCCGGTAGAGGTCGGAGAGCATCTCCGCCTCTAGGTCCCACGGGGGTGTCCAAGCCAATAGGCACGCCGCCTCTGTCGACACCGTGCGGTACCCGCGAATGGCTCTGACCGCCATGACTCTCTGTGGCCTCCACAGAACCGCCCTGAGTTGGGCGTTCAGAGCCCTCGCCCACACGGGTGCGCCGTACATGGCCATTGAGCGGATCACCCCCGCATACAGCCGTCGGCCCTGAAAACTGGGTCCGCCCACGTTCGGCATGAGCCGAGAAAGGGCGGACGCCGCGCCGACCAGCCGGGGAGCAATTTGACGAAAATGCTCCCGGAACCACCATCGCCCGTCGAGCACCAGACCCATGTACCTCATATGGGCCTGGATACTGATGTGGATGGAGTTGACGACTAACGAGGCGCCGATGGGCAGCCTCACACGGGGCCCATGGAATAAAAGGGCCTCCGTCTTGTTTAGGGCCACCCTGATTCGCCTGACCATCTCCTCGGTGCCGAGAGTGGCCAGGCTCGCCGCCTCTTCGAATGTCCTGCCCCGGGCTGTGACGAGCGTGTCGTCAGCATAGCAAATAACGCTCAGCCCGGGGGGGAGACTCCCTCTCAACGCCCAGTCGTAACCGATGTCCCACAGAGTCGGCCCCAGAACCGACCCCTGCGGAACACCGCACGACATGGGCGTCCGCACAATGTCCCCTGCGGGGCTCGCGTAGAGAACACTGCGCCCCTCCAAATAGTCTGCCACCAGCCGCCTGAGGTACAGGGGCACTCCGTGGAACCGGAGCGCCTCCCTGATGCAGCTGAATGGCAGACTATTGAAGGCGTTGGCGATGTCCAACGACACCGCCAACAGCACTTTTGCCGGCGACAGCCTCCGCGGCCGTCTGCCTCAGGCGTAGCAGGGCCCAGCTTCTTGCGGGTCTCGATAGGGATCCCTGGGGGCGCCCATACCAGAGGGCACGGAACAAGCTCCGTGGCTGCGGCGCCCCCATAATTGAAACACTGGACGCGGCTTTCCTATCGGGGCTAATTGGGGAACTATTCCCACACTCCACGGGACATGTTCCCCCCAGGATGGCTCCTCGGTCGGTGGTGGAAGAGGAAACACCTATTCCTCCCATCACCGACGATGAATTGGAAGTGGCCCTCTCCCGACTTAAAGGGAAAAGGAAAGCGCCTGGCCCGGACGGTGTCCCGGGACTCGTACTCGGCGTCGTCGCAGAATACTGCATGGATGTACTCCGGGAACTGCTCAATGAATGTTTGAGGTCCGGGCAGTTCCCGGAACAATGGAAGAGCGGAAGGCTTTGTTTGCTGCGGAAGGAGGGTCGCCCAATCGACTCTCCTTCTGCATACAGACCACTGGTGCTGCTGGACGAGACGGCAAAATTATTCGAAAAGGTGCTTGCGGACCGTCTTGTCCGGCACCTCGAGGCTATCGGGCCGGGACTGTCGGCAAATCAGTTCGGGTTCAGGTGCGGCCGGTCAACGATCGACGCTTTGGCCGCCCTGAAGACCCTGGCCACCGAAGCGGTGGCAAAAAAGGATGTGGTCCTGGCAGTCTCGCTCGATATTAAAAACGCCTTCAATAGTCTCCCACACGAGACTTTAAAGGAGGCGCTCCGATATCATGGGGTGCCTCTGTATCTCCGGAGGCTGTTGGAGGCGTACCTCGAGGGAAGGCACGTGCTCTGGGAGGGGGACAACGGGCGCATGCATCGCCATAGGGTAGAATGCGGCGTTCCACAGGGTTCGGTCCTTGGTCCGACTTTGTGGAACGTCGGATTTGATTGGATGTTGCGAGGCCAGCTTCTCCCCGGGATGGGTATTATTTGTTACGCAGATGACACCCTCATCACGGTGAGAGGGGCTGACTTCCGCAGCGCCGCCCGACTGGCAAGAGTCGGAGTAGCGCTCGTTGTTGACCGGATTGGCAAGTTGGGCCTGAGGGTCTCATTGGAGAAGACAGAGGCCCTCCTATTTTATGGTCCCAGCCAAGGTCTTCCCCGAGGGGCACAACTCAGTGTGTCTGGGGTTGCCGTGCCGGTGCAGACCCGGATGAAGTACCTGGGTCTGCACCTAGACAGTAAGTGGAATTTTGGGCCGCATTTTGCCCAGCTCGTCCCTAGGCTTTCAAAGTCGGCCGCGGCGCTGGGTAGGCTTCTGCCCAATACTGGAGGTCCCGGATCGTCCTGCCGGCGGCTTTATGCCGGTATCTTGCGGTCTATGGCGCTGTATGGTGCCCCGATCTGGTCGCAGCCACTCACCGCCTCCAATAAAGCCTTACTACGCAAGGCGCAGAGGGCCATGGCGGTGAGGACAATACGGGGGTACCGTACGGTGTCCTGGACTGCAGCTACATTGTTGGCGGGCGATCCGCCCTGGTCACTTCAGGCTAGGGCTCAGGCGGAAGCCTACCAGTTCTGCGCTGCGGCGCGGACAAATGGTGAACGCATCACCACGAGGGGACTGAGCAGGGCGAAAGAAGCGGCTCAAAGGGCACTAGTCCAGCGGTGGAGGGAGGAACTAGAGTTCCCCGTAGCAGGACGGGGGACCGTTGAGGCGGTAGCGCCCCACCTTCACCGCTGGACGACACGAAGGCACGGCAACCTGTCCTTCAGGCTGACGCAGGTACTTACCGGACACGGGGTCTTCGGTAAGTACCTGCACCGAATTGGACGTGAAGAGGCCCCTGGATGCCATGAGTGTGGCGCGCAAATCGATGACGCGCGTCACACCCTGGAGGTATGTCCCGCCTGGGGGTCTCAGCGCCGCGACCTGTCGGCGGTCATTGGAGCAGACCTGTCGTTGTCAACCGTCATCAACAAGATGCTTGACAGCGACAGGCACTGGACGTCGATGGCCTCCTTTTGCGAGGAAGTCATCTCTGCAAAGGAGGCTGCGGAGCGAGAACGCGAAGCACTCGCGTCTGCGAACTCGCTCCGCCGGCGGCGACCAGGGAGAAGGAGGCGCCGCTACGCGCACCTCTTCCCACCGCCTTGACGGCTGACTGGTCGTGGCCAGATGGCTAAGCGTAGGGGTGTCGGGGATAGAATGTCAATAGACGATCTCTCCGGCATCCCGTAAAAGCGCGGAAGGGACCGCTGTTAGGTTTTAGTGGGTATTCCGGCCGTCAATCTCATGGCCGGCGAGTCCCACACACCCCCCCGTCTGTCACTGGCGGGGGATGTGCGCAAAAGCATTTCCACAGCGTAAACAAAAAAAAAAAAAAAAAAAAAAGGCGTAGCAGGGCCCCGATGGTCGAACGCCCCCTTCAAAACCCAAATTGAGCGTCCGACAGATCGGGCCCCACCTCTTCCAGGTGCTGGACGATGTGGGCAGCGAGGACACGCTCCAGCAACTTACCCACATCGTACAGAAGCACAATGGGCCGGTAGGCCGACGGCGAATCCGGGGGCCGTCCCGGCTTTGGCAGGAGAACCAACCTCCCTTCCTTCCAGCACTCAGGGAACTGTCCAGACGTCAGACAGGCGTTGAACAGTCGCCTGAGGCGAGGTTCGAGATGCTCGAGGAGCAACGTCAACACCCGGACTGGGATTCCGTCCGGGCCGGGGGCCGTGGTGGCGGAACGAATCTTCGCCACGGCTGCCCCCACTTCCGACTCCGTCACGGGCGGAACACTCTCGACGGCCTCCCGGTCGTGATCTGGCGAAGCCATGACCGGGGGCGTGTGCTCCGACTGCCGCGGGAACAGCTCCTCGACCACTCTACGAAGGAGGTCGGGTTGGAGGGTCTCGGTGAGGGGGGGGCCCTGCGCGCGAAGCTTATTCAGCGACGCGCGATACGGGCGACCCCAGGGGTCACGGTCAAGACCGTCCAGCATCTCCTGCCAACTCGCGTCCTTGACGGACCGGATGGCCAGCCGAAAGGCGGTACGCGCACTGCGGTACGCCTCGTACAGCTGGCCCTCCCGCTCAACATCGCGGCGACGCCGCCGACTGCGGGTGTAGGACCTTCGGGCACTAATGCACGCCGCACGAAGGTCCGCCAGTCTTGGGGACCACCAGTAGACCCCCTGCCTCGGAGGTAGACGCCGCACCCTGGGCATGGCCGCATCGCAGACCTGCGTTAACGCACTGCGGATGCGGACAGCCTCAACGTCCACTCCGTCCGCTAGGGGTGGTGAGGACAGCCACGTGTTCACGATGGCCGCCTCCGCCAGTAGGTCCCTATGCAGCCGCCCCACAGCCCACCGCGGAAATGCGGGCGCTCGGTCCGCCCTGTGACCCCTGCTGGGGTCCCGGAGAGGGGAGACCTCCATCCGGATGTAACGGTGATCCGACAGGGTCTCCGCCTCCTCCAGGACACGCCAGTTCCTCACTGGTGGTGCGACAGCGGGGCTAGCGAACGACAAGTCCACTATCGACCCACCCTGCTGTCGCACACACGTGTTCACTGAGCCTCTGTTTAGGACACAGAGGCCCAGTGACGCCGCCCACTCCACGATCGCCCGCCCGCGATCTTCCGTCATCGGGGACCCCCACGCCGTGGATTTGGCGTTGAAGTCCCCCAGGACCAGGACGAGGCCCGGTGCCAGTCGCCGTATCGAAGCCTCCAAGGTGGTGAGGGAGGCCCCGAAATCGTCCATTCTCCTGTTAGGGGAGAGGTAAACGCTGTACAGTGTGACCCCTCCCCAATCCGCCGCGACAAATTCCTCGCCCCTATCCAAGAGGGATAAGGACGGGAAGTGCCGCTGCGTGGAGGTGACGATTGCCGCGGTTCCGTTCCGGCTGACCACCCAATTGGGGCGATCAGGCACGACGTACGGTTCCGCGACTACGGCTGCACCGATCGACCACTCCGCCATGGATTGCAGGAGGAGATCCTGCGCACCGGCGGAGTGGTTGGTGTTGGCCTGCAGGAGGTGAGTGAACTGGGCAGCCATTAATGGGCTGTGTCCATTATCACCTCCTGGCTTGCGGCGGGCGATCGGGCCGCGCTAGGAGCGGGAGCGGCCGGAGTCGAAGGGCCGCTCCGCCCCTTTGGAGCCGAAGCCGGAGGTCTGCACGCCCCAGAGCCCATGCGGTGCTTGGCAGGCTTATTGCCCGCCGCACACGCGGGGCAGTGGGGCGGGGCGGCGCAAGATGCCGCCATATGCCCAGTCTGACCGCAGCGGAAACAGAGTCCGCCGCAGTCAAAGCAATTAGTGCATGTTGGCCGGGTGTGCCCGACCGCCATGCACTTGAAACACCTCGCAGGCCGGTGCTCCAGCACGGTGACTCGCGCTGAGCTCCAGCCCACGAGGAGCCTGCCTGAGTCGGCCAGTTGCCTGACCGACTCCACTGGACACTGCACCCAGGCGGCACCTACGCCGCCCGGACCGGGCCGGATGGCGCCAACCCGGACGGTGTCCATGGGACACCCGGTTTTCGAGGCAATGGCCTCCCGGATGTCTTCCACCGTCACGGAGTCATCCAAACCCGCGATGCGCATTTCAGCGCACTTTACGGGTCTGGCGATTTTGACGCCACCCTCCTCGGCGAACAGACCTCGCAGCTTCGACGCCACGCTATCGGCCGTTCTGGTGCCCTCGGCCCCAGGGAACTCCAAAATCCGAGCCCCTGTCCGGGCCTTGCGGGTCCGGGCTTCGACGCCTCCTATGTCGGAGACGTCGAGCTCCTGCCGGGCTTTCCTCAGAACGGCCTCATAGCTGAGGCCCCTTTCTGCCGCCTCATGCAGCACAGTGATCACCACTGCGGCTGTCTTCGGCGGCCGGAGCCCCTTGCGCGGCCTGTTCCTCTTCGACCTGCTGCTGCCTCCTCCGGCTCCTGCCTGGGGGGCGACGACCTCAGCGGCGCGCTTGGCCGCCGCTCTCCTCCTCTGCCCGCGACTCTTTCTGCCGCGCTCGGCCACCTGCCAACCCTGTTCGGGCGCAGCGGGCGTGCCAGGCGCGGAAGGTGCAGTCGCGGGTGCGCGGGTCGTCGCCGGCGGTGTCGGTGCGGGCGACGACTGCGGTCCGGCAGGAGCCGGTGCCGTCTTCCTCTTTGGAGCGGGCCCCTTGGGCTTGGGCCCAGCTGCGGCTGCGGCGTAGCTCCCCCCCACGCGGCCACCCTGACAGGGTAGCGGGGCGGGGGTTGGTGCCGCATATGGCCGCTTGTCCGCGGCGAGAGGCGGCCGAACACGTGGTTCCGGAGGCAGCCTTGCCTCCAGAACGGCCAAGCGCGCATTGACCATATTACCGACGGTGTCAATAATGGCGCGCAAGGCCTCGTCCGACACGCCCCCCATTGCAGGCAGTGGGATCGGTGTTGCCGGCTGGACCTCTGCAGGGGCCTGCTCCACGACGGCGATATTTGGCGTGCTGGCACTGGTGTTGGTCGGCGGCGCACGCTCCGCGGTCGGAGGCTTCTTCGGCGCGGTGGGAACCACTGGCCTGCCAACTCCTCGGAGCGGCTTGGCTGCGGCGACGTCTCGGCGGCCGGCATTGGCCGACGACGCAGGTGGCGCAGGCGGCATGAGCCGCGCCATTTGTCGGCCACGTCCTTGGTGAGGATCCGGTTTTCCCTCCTCACCGCGCCCAGCTCCGATTCTAGGCGGCGATTCTGGGCCCGCAGGCCTGACACCTCGCCACCTAGGCGGGCGTTTTCGGCCTGCAGGGCCTCCATGTCCAGGGCGTCACAGCTCGCGCGGGCGCCAGCGGTCGCCACTTCTGTGGGAGGGATGCCGGACAACACCTCCAGCACCCTCGCGGCGGCCGCCTCGTCGTCGGCCCGCTTACGAGCCTCCGCCCCTCCACTTGCTCTGCTGGCTGGGGAGTGGGTCGCCCGACCCGACGCCACGGCCCCTCGCCCTCTGCGAGAGGCCGGAACCTTGGGAGGAGGCATGATGACAACACTCCCCTCGGAATCGGCGCCCGAGCTGCCATCCCTGTTCAGGGGGCGCTTTCGCACCTTCGAGGGGAGGGCCTCCTCCCTTGCCGTCAGTATCTCACCGACCTCCTTGGACGGCTCCGCGGAATTACCGCACTCGTCCATTTTGTCGGCAGATCCACGCCCTCATCTTTGGACGGCTCTGCGACACTACTGTCGCCCTCGTCCATTGACGGCCCTGCAGTAGATCCGCCGCCATCATCTTGGGGTCCAGCGGTGGCAGCCTCCCTGAGAGCCCGCCGCTCCTCCCGCTCCGCCTGTCGCTTTTTGGCGCCGGAAGCCTTCCCCCTATTCGGGGGTCTCCCACGCCTCTTCGTCTTTGGGGCCTCCTGTGATAGTGCCGGGCCCTCGGCGGACGCCTCGAGTCCTGAGGACGAGGCGTCGTTTGTGCCAGTTTTCTGTTGGCTTAGCAAGGCCGTCAGTTGGGAATCCGAAGCTTCCCCGTCTTTATTGTTTTCTGTAGGCAATTCCATTTTGTTCCCACGATTATGGGAGAAATAAACGGTCGACCCGGGCAGAGATCCCTATACCCGGGCAAGCCTACATTTACCAACCAGGGGGTCGGCTGGTACCCTGGCTGGAGCGTGCTAGGAACAGAACAGCCCATCTGCCATGCATCCTCTCGCCGCACGCCAGAACTTAGGATTCTGGGTAATTTCCGAATTCGAATGTTAATTCGAACTCTTTATAGAGGTTGTCTTCCTCGCGGTCCGGGCGGTTAAGCCAAGACCCTCGTTCCTGATACTACGCCTCACGACAACTTGTCTTGAAGCAAGATATCAGGTTTACGATATGTCGGCGGTGGCATAAGCCTGCCCAGCCCTCAAATGAATGAGTGACCGGGCCCGTCCGAAATTTCGCCTCCTGTACCCTCTACAAATAGAGGGTCAGGAGCGAATTGGGGCTCAACCCATCGCTGGGGAACCCCCCCTCGCGCCAGAGATTCGCTACGGGCGACAATTCGACAGAGGGATCTGGGGGACTGTCGCCCGCACCCAGGGTACACCACGCGGAGGTTTCTGGCGTCGTACCCCTTATGACCTGCCACCTGCCAGACCTTAACCCTCTTTGGGAATATAATTGTTGACCAAACGGCATAAGATGGAGTTGGCCATTATAAGGCTTTTACTCGTCTTTTACGACATCCACAAGCAAAGTAAGGGTTGGTAGTATTCGAAGCCGCTACCACACAGCTTAAGCTGAGCTTCATGTATGTGGAAATGAAATTAGCCTACTATGACTTACCACACTGACGAAACGAATTGGTATAGTATTTTACATCGTGGTTGCTTCTTTTAAAATTATTTTATTTACAACCATTAGTCGTTAATTACGATAACAGCTATGATATTATATTCCTAGACTAATTTAGGGCGATTTATTAATCAAATATTTAATGTGGTTATAATTTGTTATTAGACTTTCATACGCATATAAAGATACTTCTTGGAAGCTATGTGGTGGTTGCTACGAATACTAGCAACTTTTAAATTGCTAGTGTGTGTCGTAAAAGATGACTAAAAGCTGGTCTGATTAACAATTACATTTTCAACGAGTATTAACATCAGGCAGGCGGCTGGTAATAAAACTATTGCCAATACCTTTAGAATATGTACGATGGAAGAAAAGTAGATATTGCGTCGACCCCAAGAAATTAGGATAAGAGTAGGATGATGATGGTAATAAAAATACACTGCGTTTTATGGATCGCAGAAAAAAAATACTCGGCATCGAGTATCGATTCGTCGTGCGTGTATATTATTACTAATACCTTATCTGTGTAATATAATTGATCTTATGAATATTTATCTGATATATTCACTCTACCTACACGTATATCGTATTATTTTATGTCGTCAACTACATTTCACGTACCTTGAAACGCAATATACGTATATATTTTTACATTCTCGTGTATTTTCCTCTTCACGTATACTTACTGAAACATGTAACCAGAGTACATTTTCAACGCGATGGATCTTCATATTTCATAAAGATAATGCAAATAATTCTGTACCTTACATGTTGATATTTCGTTTTACTTTCTGCAAACGTAATTGTATTTTATGTTTCTTGTGTTAATATGGAATATAAATTGTTTTTATTATTATTTTCTACAAACCAAGCAAATTTATCATAGAAAATAATATAATAGGAACGTTTACGGTTTTTTTTTCAATCAATTTATTACTAATTGTTATTCATATCCCAAAATCACTATCCTAAAAAAAAAAACATTCATGAGGACTGCCGACAGAAGTGAAATCTTAAACCTATGAAAATAATGAATATTATAAATTAAAATGGAACAAGTACGTATTTCAACTAATTTCAGGACACTCACACTGTTTACTTCGCTGCTTAGCAAGAATACCATGCGCATGTGCTTAGGAGCTACCGACTCACTCTCTTTCTCTCTCCTACTTTCTACCCTTGTGTATCTTTCTTTCTCTTTCTCTCTTGCATTGGAATAATGGACGCTACTCGTTGCTTATGCTCGTGCTGGTCTGTAACAGGTATACTACGCGCATGCGTTCGAGTGCCATTGCGTTAAACGTTTAACGCAACCTTGTTGGAAATCGCATTAGAAGTTTCACTTCAAAAATTGAGCCAATATATTCAACTACACACAATTTTTTTTAGTTTAAAATTTCTTTGTTATACTATGTTTTCTACTTACAGTAATAAGTCGAATCGTTCGACACCCATGAAAAAAAAAGAGTACATAGAAATTATTTTCTTAGTCCGTCACTATAAGGGAAGTTTATTTAAAAACTTTTGAATTATACTAATTTTTACTTGTAGGTTATTTCAGCATAATTATGCGAGTTTTGAGACTAAGTGACGATTTAGGGATAGAAAACTGGAAATCGATCTCAAAAGTGGATAAATTGAAGAGATTTGAATGTTAAAATTACGGTTCCTTGAAATTATTATGTAAACTCAGACATTCAAGCTCAATTTGAAAAGTTTTGAGTGAAAAGAAATGCATAACATATCTAATATTTTCTTTACATACTATTTCTTAATATTATAATTTGAGTGAACTCTTTCTTTAAATAGCTCTGCAATTCTATTCAGATTATTCTTTTAAGTCTTCTTAGACTGTAAGTGCTTTAGGTCATAATTCCTGATATTGGTATTGGTAATGGGCTAACTGGTATTTTGATACTTTAATCATTTTACAAAACATCGGCAAACAGAAATCATAGCAGTATACATACCTAGTGTAAAGTAGACAGTCTTTAACAATAAAAAAGAGACATTATTTTGTTAAATGTTGAGAAATTTCTAAAATGAGATCACATATATATTTATTCTTAATTTATTTTTTTAAAGACACCTTTTTTTAAACACTGCACTAAGGAAATAATCCTTGTATTGCGGGGAACTTAACAATCTTATAATTAACGAACACAAATTACAAAGTATTATTCTGCGTGGGAATCGAACCCAAGGCACTTATAACGGTCTCTTTACCGCTACGCTATCTGTTCATAATTATACAGAATTATAACATCTAAAGGATACATACATGTCGAACGCTTTTGGGGAACGTTAATCAAAGAAGATAATTACATCCGAAGACAAAATAACGCCCTGTTAAACACATGTATTGCAAAACCTTCTAATCACATAAAATGAAAGAGAACATACGTGCAGCTTATTTTAAGCCATAATAAATTTGTATCCATTATATACAGGTTCAGAATTTTCTGAGGCGGCTAGTGGCAGACTATTTGGAGGGGCGCAGCGTCCTCTACACCAACCGAGTAGGGGACGTTGTGCGAACGCCCATGACGTGCGGTGTTCCGCAGGGGTCGGTCCTCGGACCCACCCTGTGGAACATCGGCTACGACTGGGCGTTGAGGGGGAGCCTCCCGCCCGGGCTGGGCGTGATATGTTACGCCGACGACACGCTCGTCACAGCCCGTGGTGGGACGCTGGATGAGGCGGCAAGCCTGGCGACTCTCGGCACCGAGGACATCGTCAGGCGGATCGGGGCGCTGGGGTTGAGGGTGGCCCTGAACAAGACGGAGGCCCTCTTGTTCTATGGGCCCCGCATGGGCCCTCCCATCGGCGTCTCGATCACCGTCAATTCGGTTGATATCAGCATCCGGGCCCATATGAGGTATTTGGGCCTGGTGCTCGACGGGCGATGGTGGTTCCGGGAGCATTTCCGCAGACTCGCTCCACGGCTCCTCGGCGCGGCGTCCGCCCTATCATGGCTTATGCCGAATGTGGGCGGACCGAGCGCTACCTGCCGACAGCTGTACGCAGGGGTCATCCGGTCGATGGCCCTGTACGGCGCACCGGTGTGGGCGGGATCCCTGACCGTCCGACTCAGGGTTCTTCTGTGGCGACCACAGAGGGCCATGGCGGTCAGGGCCATACGTGGGTACTGCACGGTGTCGACGGAGGCAACGTGTCTGTTGGCCGGGACCCCTCCATGGGACCTGGAAGCGGAAATGCTCGCCGGTTTGTATCGGCGGATATTGGGGGTGCGAGTGGAGGGCGGTGTGGTCTCGTTGAGGGAGCACACCGCCTGGCGCGTCGACGCCCGCCGCCACGTCATTGCCCGTTGGGCAGTCCGGCTGGAGAGGCCTCGGTTCGGTGTGCGGACCGTGGAGGCCTTCCGGCCGGTGCTGATGCAGTGGCTAAAACGGCGGCACGGGGTGCTCTCCTTCCGACTGGTGCAGGTTTTAACGGGGAATGGATGCTTCGCCAAATACCTGCACACGGTCGTAAGGAGGGAGAGTACACCGTCCTGCCACCACTACGATTGCGACGAGGACACGGCGCAGCATACGCTCGAGGTTTGTGCCGCTTGGGCAGAGCAGCGTCGTGAACTCGTCACAATCATCGGTGCTGACCTGACGCTGCCGACCATCGCCAGGGCGATGTTCGACAGCGTCAGGAACTGGGACGCGGTCGCATCCTTCTGCGAGGCAGTAGTCTCGCGGAAGGAGGCGGCGGAGCGCGTGCGCGAGGAGCGTGTCCTCGACGATGCGAGCCGCCGCCGGCGACTGAGGCGGCGCAGGCGCGATTACCTGCGCCTGATGCCGCCCTAGCCGAGGCCGCGGGTGACTGGATTAGTCCGTCACCCGCCGAGAGGCCGACCGCGTGAGGAAAGACCGACCGACATCCTACCCGAGAGGGGGATGTCGGTCGAGGAGAGGGTATTCCTCAGGGATATTCCGTCGGGCCAACCACTGACGTCAAGTCACTCTGCTCCAGTGGTTGGCCCAACGACGAAGGCGACGTCACGGGTGGGTTACGGGTGTGCGTACTTACGCCCCTCTGTCACCCCGGACGGAGTGGTGTGAGGAGTGTGCCGACCGTAATCCGCCCAAAAAAAAAAAAAAAGGTTCAGAATTTTTTTACGATGCTTCTGAAGAATTATAATAATCATAACAGATTATAATAATTATGATAGATTATAATAATTATAGTAGATTATAATAATTATGACAGATTATAATATTTATGGAAGATTATATTATAACAATTATGGTAGATTATAATAATTATGACAGATTATAATAATTAAGATCCGTGTGATGACGGAGTAAGAATACAATTCACCACCCCCTATCTTACCCATGGGTGATCGTAAGAGACGACTAAGTGATATAAAACGCATATAACATCTATGCAAGAGAAGTAAAACTCGAAACAAAACCCTATACCAACACATCTGACCAACATAGATTGAGGTAAAGATAAAGGAATGATGCAATATATCCACATATTGTGCACTTTGTATAACCCTCTTTATAGAGGGTAAAGATCCCTTTCTATCAATCCAATCGCAAATGGAACTAAGAAACGAGAATCCATTTATGAAGATGTACGATTTATTACAACCGACTTCAATTTTGTTCAATATTATTTACCACTAGCTATTCCAGTACACTCGCGTTAATGAAGATTATAACAATCAATTTTTCTTTTTTTTTTATTGCCATGGTGGCAAACGAGCAAGCAGCACACCTGATAGTAAGTATCACTGCCGCCCATGGGACCTTTGTTATATCAAGGGTATAGCTAAGCCACTGCCTACCAATGCAAATTTCAAACCCATCCAGTTAGGCATCCGGCTCTCTCACTCATCGAACGAAGCGCAATAGCAACTGTCTTTAGTCAGACATCGATCTTCTGTGAGAGTGTTCTGGGGACGGACTGGTCTGCGGCTGTACACAGAGAACTGTCGAAAGCGTATACGAATATGAATAATATCTTAAACGAATATGTTTATATTACTAGTGATTAATAATAATAATAATAATAATAATGTAAATAGGTCACCTGACGACCTGTTGCGTGTCCTTGCACATATTCTCGTGCGCCAATACACCAACCACCCCATCGTTACAAACGTATCTCCCCTCACTCCGCCTCATGGCAATCATCGTACCCATGTCTTAATTCAATTGAGTAACTCCCGCGTCTACTATTAAGCTAATGGACTAAATTAGTAATCCTATCAAATATAATTTCAACAATAATATTTGAAATAATTTTTATGGATATTTTTTTTTGAGTACTTTATCGTTACCATGTGCTGAAGAACCACAAAAAAAAAAAAAAAAAAAAAAAAACTTATCACCAATTACCCGGATTTCTATATGATACGGACAAGAGGATCCACGGTTGTAATAAAAGATAATTAAGAGAAGTAAGCTGATAACGTCGCAAGAGACGAAAAACTTGACTCAAAAATCAGGATTAACCTATGACCTATCTTGCTGGCTAGATGGTCTAAGCTTTTGATGATATTTGTCACGTACCCTTTTACTATGTACTCTTGTCCAATCATCATCACAGCTCATATATGTCCCACTGTTGGGCTCGGGTCTCCTCCATAATGGGAGGGCAATTAACCTACTATACCGCGCTGGCCAGACGTGTTGGTATAAGGTTTTGTTTCGAGTTTTCCTTCTCTTGCATAGATGTTATATGCGTTTTATATCCCTTAGTCGTCTCTTACGATCACCCACGGGTAAGATAGGGGGTGGTGAATTGTATTCTTACTCCGTCACCATACAGATAACGGACTCTTGTCCAATAGTGAGATGAATATGTTGTAAAAATGCAGAAACCAAAATCTTGTTCAAATAGCTTATATTATTTTTTGTTAGCACTAAGATATACGTGAAAATATGGTTCGAAAATTAATTAAATTCTATAATAGCTATACTTCATTAGCTATCAAATATTTAATTTAGCCTGCCCGTGAAAAAGGTTGTTGAAAATTATTCAAAAGTCGGGCTAGTAAAAACAAAGTTTAAATTCTTGAAAATAGCTTTTTAAACATAAAACATATTTGTTTCACGAAGGACATAACTCTAGCATAAGTTAAAAGACTTTTTGTTTAGTAAATATTTTTGTAATAGATAAATCATGAGAGAATACTTTTGAGTGTGCAGACGGAGTAAGAATACATTTCACCACCATTTTTCTTACCCGCGTGTGTCAAAAAATACAACTAAGGCATATTTTACGCTGATAACATCTTTGCAAGGAAAGGTAAATTCGAAATAAAATATTATACCAACCCGTCTGACCATCATAATATATTAGTACGTCAATTTCCATTCTATTTTAGAGATTTAATCGCAGTATGGGAACCTAAAGGTGACATGATCATAAAAATACTAAAACGTAATATTGTTAATGCGATTCATCATCATTGTTCGGTAATGGAACATAGAAATAAATAGTGACTCGCTCGATATAAATTTGTATATTAAAATAGATAAATAATTACAATGAAAGGTATGCGTATGCGTTTTGGAGGTTCATCGGCGAGTGTTTGCGAGTGCGGTGGAGGTGCATAACAGCTGAGCGCCCTCCCCGCACTCTTTACTGACCCCGTGGTCGCCTTCGACGTCACAATAAGCGGCGACAATCATCATCATCCTACTCTCATCCCAATTACTTGGGGTCGATACAATATATATTATTTTTTTATAGTACATATTGTAAAAGTTATTGGCAATTGTTTTATGATCGGCCGCCTGCTAGACGTCAAACGTCCTTGGGAATGTAATCGTTGACCAAACGGCATCAGATGGTGCTGGCCCAGGTCGTTATAAGGCTCTTAGTCGTCTTTTACGACATCCACGAACAAAGTAAGGTTTGTTAGTATTGGTAGCCGCTACCACACAGCATAATATTATATTTAATACTAGCTTCTGCCCGCGACTTCGTCCGCGTGGATTGGTTACTTTGGGCTAACGTTAACTTCAACTCGCGAATTCGTTTACGTAAAAGGTGGAAATATTTTTAAATAATACATACGTTAAAGCTGTTTTAGGTACCTACATGACCCTTTTATTAGTAAGAGTAGAACATTTAACCTTAAGTAAAATAATAATAATAATAATCTTTATTGAAAACTAAATACATATGACAGTTGACATAGATGTCTTTGCCTCTTGAATTAGGTAATACCTGTGTTTCAAGAGACAGTTCCTTCCCGAAATACATAAATCTTGAACATCAAATTATTTTACAGTAACATACATTATAAATAATGAATATATATATCTTACGTAATAAAGACTAATGATAAAGAAATCTATAATAAATGAATGCGTGAGAATTAACGTGTTAGTGAGCGCGCTCACACGTTGTGTGTGTGTGTGTGTGTGTGTGTGTGTGTGTGTGTGTGTGTGTGTGTGTGTGTGTGTGTGTGTGTGTGTGTGGTGTGCGTGTGTGTGTGTGTGGTGTGCGTGTGTTTGTGAGGTAGTGTGCGTGCATGTATGTGTTTCTTTTTTTTTTGTGTGTATTTGTAGTTACGCGAAATAAGTATTTAAAAGTGATTCAAGTTTGACGTAATCCATATAATGCAATGTAGTACCATATAAAGTAATGCAAGTAAAAGTATTGGGTCTTATCTATACTTTCTATAGATATATACAATGTATGTATATTATACATACATACATACACTTACGCCTATTTACGATTACACATACTTTTAATGTGTATGAAATCGCTGTGTGGTAGCGGCTATGAATACTACCAATCCTCACTTTGCTTGTGGATGTCGTAAAAGACGACTAAGAGCCTTATAACGACTTGGGCCAACTCCATCTGATGCCGTTTGGTCAACAATTACATTCCCAATTAGGGTTGACGTCTGGCATGCGGCCGGTCATAAAACTATTGCCAATAACTTTTATAATATGTACTATGAATGAAGAGTACTTATTGTATCGACCCCAAGTAATTGGGATAAGAGTAGGAGAATGATGATGATGATGACCTCTCGTGAACAAATCGCCAATTTGTTCCAGAAAAGGTCTTCCCCTTGTATTCGTCCCATTCACGATTGCTTTATATGTTTGCTTCGTCAACCTCTGCCCACTCATTATTTCTGCCACTTCATGTCCAACCCACCTCAGCATACCAGCGCTCTTTTATAACATTATACCTAATTTTATCTTTCATACTTACATCACACATAGCTTACGAAGAGCTCGAGAGAGAGAGAGATCTACAGCATTTATTCTATTTTCATGTCTTCCCCGCCAAATCTAACTTTCACTGCCATACATGAGGGCAGGCACTAATACTTCCTATACTTATTATTATTATTTAGGATGTGTAAAGCTGACGGAAGGTCATGAGAAGAAAACAAAACTAAAAATGTAGTGTGTGCAGAAGTACTTTGAAATAACATTAGTTTGAGTTTTTTTTTAATATAAGATTATAAGATCCAGTATTTTTATCGTAAATGCGCGCCCAGTACTTGATCATTATTTTGCTGCGATGTTATTTTTAAACTGCGATATTTCCTAAGATATTCATTGAAATCAAATAATGTAAAGAGCAATTTTGTTTTTAATTAAATACTTGTGATGAATAACTCATTTATTTGGATAAGGATTAATATTATGTTTATAAAAACACCTTCGAAAATATCACATTATTTTAAAACAAATTTGATTAGCATAAAAAAGGTTATAGTGAGCCAATCTTTAAAGATAGACATATGCTGTCGCGGACTTTTATTTAGAACTTTGAAAGGGGAACAATTATGTAGTACATAATTTTTGCGCAACTTTAACCGTTTACGCAGCGGAAGCTCTCAAAAGGAAACATAAACCCGATTTTTACACATTCATCATTGTTGCTCTGCTCCTATTGGTCGCAGCGTAATGTTATATAGCCTAAAGCCTTCCTCTATAAATGGACTAACCAACAAAAAAAGAATTTTTCAAATCGGACCAGTAGTTCCTGAGATTAGTGCGTTTAAACAAACAAACAAACAAACAAACAAACAAACAAACAAACAAACTCTTCCGCTTTATAATATTAGTATAGATTGTTAATGCAATTGTAGACAATAATAAATTAATATTATTTTTTTATGAAAGTATTGCAAACAAATACCATTTTAAAGACACAAGATATACATCTTCAAACTATGAACAATACATATGCAAATAATCTACGTTACAAAAAATGTTATGCTGTGTGGTAATGGCTACGAATACTACCTACCCTTACTGTGCTCGTGGATATCGTAGAAGTTAATAAAGAGCTTTACATCGATTTTACAACTTTATCTGATGCTGTCTGGTCAACTATTACATTCCCAAGAAGGGTTGACTTCAGGCAAAAGTTATTGGTAATAGCTCTTGCAATATGTAAGAAGGAACAAGAGTACATATTGCATCGACCCCAAGTAATTAGGATAAGAGCAAGATAATGATGAATCTACTTTAGGAAAAATAAAAGGTTGTGGTAATAGCTAATGATATTATCATTATATATGATATTATCATTTTATATAGTGTAAAAAAGGTATTATATAAAATAAAATTTATATTATAAAATAAATCGTTTAATCCTTACTAATATTATAAATGCGAAAGTAACTCTGTCTGTCTGTCGCTCTTTCACGCCAAAACTACTGAACCGATCTAAATGAAATTTGGTACACAGATAGTCTAGAGCCTGATAAAGGACATAGGCTACTTTTTAATGCAAAAAAGGTTTATAAAGGGTGATAAAACATTGTAAGGAAGTATCGTCATTTTTAAAGCCAGAAGCTTATTATTGGGCTATTGATTAGATATATATAAATATGACATTTATAAAATTTTATAAAAATGTTCTTTAAGGGATAAAATAAAAATAGGGGATGAAAAACTTTAGGAGAGTAACCTTTTACGCTGGCGAAGCCGCGGGCAGAAGCTAGTACAAAATAAAATTCAAATTATAAACTTATCAGTCAGACTGCCCCGTTAAGTCGTAAAAGCTGCACGAATTAATTTAACGTTAGCGGCAAATAGGATGTTGTGGCTCAAATTAAGTGAGGCCTTTCCTTTATGCCTTTGTTTCGCTTTGGAACGCATTGACTCGTTGATTTTAGTTGTACTACTTTGCCGTGTGTTCATAATGTATAAAGTAATACCAGCTCTTTCCTTCCTATATATAAAATGGTATACCCATGTTTAGAGAGTGATATCACGTCTTTGTTTTTATAGTTGTAGGAACCAGCTCAGAGATCATCAGGATTTGGCAGAAGTTCTCTCCTGTTTTTTTTTATACGGTGTACTATGGATGCGTCTCGCCCCGCCAAATCAGTCCAGGGCGACGGAAGAGGCGACGCGTGACCCCATAGACCCACCGTGCAACTCCCCTCTTCGCCGTGCGAGCGGGCCACCGGTACCCGATCTTTGTCTTCGGTGGCCGCAGAAGTTCTCTCCTGGGAAAGTAGTACCAATTGCGATTGCCAACCCGCGTGGTGATTGTGATATTATACCATCTTGGGAAGTCTATTACCAAAAGTGAAAGTTGACTGATTATGGATTGATGGCATCAACAATTAAAACAAATTTAGCATAGTATATTTAATATTCCGTGTGGTCACAGAGTAGGAATACAATTTACCCTCTCTCTTGCCCATGGCTATCGTAAAAGACGATTAAATGATACGATATGCAGGTATCATCGATTCAAGAGAAGGAAAACTCGATATAAAACTATATATCCGATATAGCAATACGTCTGACCAGCTTTGTACACTAAGTGAATCTCCCTTCTATTGTGGAGGAAGCCCAAGCCCATTAATGCGCCTTGTAAGCTTGTACGCTGATATGATGATGACAATGTTCAATATATTTTTTTTTTTTGGCGGCGGGCTATGGAGTGTTCACACTCCGCTAAATCCGTCCGGGGCGGCAGAAGAAGCGATACGCGACCCCATAAACCCGCCCTACATGTAGCTCTCTACGCCAAGCGAGCGGGCCACCGGAACCCGGTCTTTGTCTTCAGTGGAACAGCAACAATGTTTAATATACTGCGAGTTAGTTAGTGGTCTTTTGCAATTTTATTGATATCAACTATTCAAATGCGTTAAAGACAAGTATATTTATAACAATGTACACTAGGCAGCCTTGTCCCAACACTACACAAGTTCAAATTAACGTAAACGTATTTAAATATGTATATAAATATAGTATAGCTACTGTCATTATCATCATCACAGCCCATATATGTCCCGCTGTTGGGCTCGGGCCTCATCCGTAATGGGCGGGAAATTAACCTACTATACCGCGCTGGTCAGACGTGTTGGTATAGGGTTTTGTTTCGAGTTTTTCCTCTTTTGTACAGATGCCATATGCATATTATATCCCTTAATTGTCTTTTACGATACCCACAGACAAGAGAGGGGGTGGTGAATAGTATTTTTACTCCGTTCACCACACGGAAAAAGCTACTGTATCGTATGATAAAAGACTAAAATACAAAGTACCACCACCACTTTTTACGTATATCATAAAAGACTACTTTTTTATCGGCTGGCTTTGGAATGGTCACACTCCGTTAAATCCGTCCGGGGCGACAGAAGAAGCGGCGTCTGACTCCATAAACCGGCCCTACATGTACTTCTCTTCGCCGAGCGAGCGTGCCACCGGAACCCGATCTTAGTCATCTGTGACCCGCCCGGCGGTTTACATCATTAAAAACTACTAAGAAAAATAATCATATGAGCGGAAATTTTCATATAAAATCCTATGCCAGCTCGTCTAGCCGGCATGAGATAGCTAGCCAATAGCTGTCTCTACATGAAGACAAATCGAAAAGTGGAATTGACGTTTACGAATAGAGAACAGTAAGAAAAAAACATTTCTATCTTCTCAAAGCACGCTTATATGAAGGTATAATAAGCAACGTAACTTTGCATTCAGTTCACTAACTTAAGGTATTTCTAAAAGTAAAAAATTCATTACATTTGAAGTAACAGCATAAATAAGTCACCCGCTGCTTTAATCAAGTTTATATTGAACTAAATGGTTCTCCAGCTGTGAAATCGATTCATTTAACGGCGAGGTTATTTCATGACTTATCCACGACTTCATTTAAGTACATCGATTTCTTTTATTATTTTATGTACATAATAGCTTATTGGGGTGAAATTTGAGAGGGTAAGTAATCATTGTGCTCGGGGCAAGTTCATTATAGTAATTTCTAATAGTATATATATATATATATATGTGTAATAGACAACCTCATACCATACTAATGCTACGTCGAACTTTTGCAACCTTCAGTAGTAGAAGTGCTACAATCATGATACTTTTCTGTCAATAGCCGCGGGCTTGTTCCTTCGGGGACGTGTTAACGTCTAAACTCTTGCAGAAAATAGACATCTGAGCAGTAGTAATGTGCTGTTGTGCTTCGTTCGGTGAGTAAGACAACCGGCAGCCCAACTTCTCGCTGGGTTTTGGTTAGTAGGCAGCGACCTAGCTGTACCCCTGATATTGCAGGAGTCCATGTGCGGTGGTAACAATAATCATCGGAAGTGCTGTTTGCTCATTTACCACCATAAGCAATAAAAAATATCTTATGAAAGTTATATGAGATTTTGTTATAATTTTTTTTTTCCTACATTAATATTATCTGCTGGTCTTTTTAGTCGTTTATTACTTCAACCGTAAAAGAACTTAATACCTTATCTTCTTGCCCACAAACGTTCTATTTATGTTAAAATATCACAATGGCCACTAACCATTCATAGCTTTATTCATAGATCATCATTCTCCTACTCTTATCCCAATTACTTGGGATCGATACAATATATACTCTTCTCTCATAGAACATATTGTAAAAGTTATTGGCAATAGTTTTATGACCGGGCCGCCTGCCAGACGTCAACCCTCCTTGGGAATGTAATTGTCCACCAAACGACATCAGATAGAGTTGGCCCAGGTCGTTATAATGCTCTTAGTCGTCTTTTACAACATTCACGAGCAAAGTAAGGGTTGGTAGTATTCGTAGCCGCTACCACACCGCAATATATTATCTGTTATAGATATAGGCTTAATAATTTATTTTCCAAGACAACACTAAGGGTATCTGAAAACGCATCAACGATAGAGATGATTAGAAGGCTCAGGCACGAGATTATCTTAGTACTTGGACGTGTGATGAGTAAGGTTGAAAGGCATGTGGCAAGGATGCTTATCAAGATTGTAAATGGACGTAAGGAGTTTATGAAAGATAAGAACAAGTTGTGCCCGCCCCATCTAGTGTGTGATGAGGGTAAGCTAATGATAATAGCTTACAATCTTATAAATTGTTAATGAAACTTAAGTCAATGACATCATTCTAAGTAATTAAGTGCTAATTTCCACATCGATCTTAAGTTCGGTTTTGATGAGAATTTTTTATACTTAATTTTATAGCCAGATAATAAATATAAGTACATTATCTTCCACTAGGAAAGTTTAAAAAAAAATGAGAGGTGTCAAGGGACACCCGAATGGAACCAAGTTCCTTTCGATTAATTAGTGAAGAAATTGTAATATTTTTTTTTTTTAAGTTATAGATAATAATTATTTATTATGTACAAAAAACCTGTATACACTCAACATAAATAATCGTCGCGACACCACACTGTTCAATGCGAAATAGAAAGACGAAACGAAAATAACTGGCTTGCTTTCTATGAGAGAGAGAGAGAGAGACAGACAGACAGAGAAACACGCGCACGATGCACGGCTTACAACTATAACAAAAAGTGTCGTTACAACTTTTGGTCTTATTTTTTTCCGTCTAGCCCCAAAATTGCAGCATTTTTAAAGGCCGCATCTTGAACGATGTCCAATTTATTGTTTCGAAGATGACTTTATAAAATTTAATTAACGGACATAAGTTAAACTGTACTTCAAAATACTGAAATTTAGCATTTAATATGCTTGATTATTTATAAAAACCTGATTACGAGCGTAAAATGATTGTTACAAGTGGCATTCGAACCCACACCTATTGGAAATCCGTTCCAATCGTGCTGCCACTTACACCACCGTGAACTATTTTAGGACATTCAATTCTCGCATTGAATTATGAGACGTGTGCCATCTACCCGACATGTTTTACACATTGTAATCGGGTTTTCAGACTGAACTTATTATTTGCTTATTGTACAAAGAACGGTACGAAACTAGTCCTATGAATTTTTGTTACTAATTTTTGCGTGACAGAATTCTGACATTCGACAAGGGAATGTTTATGTTACTGAAGTGATGAGACAATCCACTCAAACTAATCTGTAGTATATTGTTACAATGGTTATAAATATTATATTAATCATCTTAAGAACCCTAACACAATAGTTAGTCGCCTAACATTACGTAATATTTCGTTATCATTCATATAGTTGTATTGTTTTGATAATAGTCTACCATATGTATTGCTTTCCATACCAACTACCATAAAATAAGCTAAATTTAAATGTACGCAAATATGTACATTTTTTTTTCACGCTGTGGAAACGCATTTACGCGTTATCCCCCGCCGGTGACAGGCGAGAGGGAGTGTGAGACTCACCGGCCAGCAGCCTGACCGGAATACCCACTAAAACCACAGCAGCCCCTGCCGCGTTTTTACGGGGTGCCAGAGATATCGTCTACTGACATTCGATCCCCGACACCCCAAACGCAAATATGTACATAAAAACACTCTTTTAAAATAAATAAAATTTTAACAAAAAGAAAACGACTTTAATTAGTAACCAGTGGACGAAATTGACATGGAAGCACCAACTTTCAAATAAAAACAGAATCATTAAAATCGGTTCATCCAATCGATAGTTCTGTGTTAACAAACATAAAAAAAAATACAATGTAATTGAAAACCTCCATTATTAAAGTCGGTTAATTATAGACAAAATATAACAATGATCTCTATTTGCTCTGACTGCACTGACTTTTTTTTATTGCTTTTGGTGGCAAACGAGCAAGCAGTACACCTGATGGTAAGTGTTACTGCCACCCATGGACCTTTGCTACGCCAGGAGTATAGCTAGGCCGCGGCCTACCAATACAAACCCACCCAGTCGGGCTTCCGGCTCTCTCGCTCACCGAACGAAGCGCAACAGCACATTGCCATTGCTCAGACATTGATCTTCTGCGAAACTGTGGTACTACCTCGCACGGACCAGCCCGCGGCTATAGACAGAGAACTGCCAACAGCGTGGTCCTACCATTACTGAATATTTGTCGTGGTTACTAGACAATACTTTGTGCTGTCTATAATCTGCATATTATATCCGGTAAACTCTTTTGTAAAAGAAAAAAAATAACAAACTTCCTCAGTTAAGACGTCTGACCAGTGCAGTCAATTTTGAATAAATTAATAATTTTGAGATAATAGAATAATCCTTCTTCCTATTAATCCTACTATTTCTTACTAATATTATAAATGTGAAAGTTTGTGAAGATGCTTGGATTCTTGAATATATAAATGTTTGTTACTCGATCACGCGTAAACAGTTAAACAGACTTGGATGAAAATGGCCATACAGATAGACAATTTCCTGGACAGATTACCAGGACAAAAGTATCCTATGTATTACATAGAATACTTTTTATCCTTTTTTTTTTTTTTTTTTTTTTTTTTTTTTTTATTGGTGGGCTATGGGTGCGTCTCGCCCCGCCAAATCGATCCGGGGTGACGGAGAAGGCGGCGCGTGATCCCATAGACCCACCGTAAAATCCTCTCTCTTCGCCGTGCGAGCGGGCCACCGGTACCCGATCTTTGTCTTCGGTGGTCCGCTCGGCGGTTTACCCTCGCGGGTTCCTCTCGTCGACGCCCCGACAGATTTCGCCGTCGGGGCGTCGCCCTCACGCGGTGGCCTCGCGTCGGGTGACCGGACAATTCCCCGGTCCGATCACCCGAGGCCTGGGTTAGGGCGGCATCAGGCGCAGGTATTCGCGCCTGCGCCGCCCCGGCCGCTGGCGGCGGCCCGGGTCGCGGGAGTCCTCCCTGACTCGTTCCGCCGCCTCCTTCCGCGAGATGACAGCCTCGCAGAAGGCGGCGACCGCGTCCCAATTCCTGACGCTGTCGACCATCGCCCTCGCGACAGCCGGCAGTGCCAGGTCGGCACCGATAATAGCGACGAGGTCGCGGCGCTGCCCGTCCCAGCCCGAGCATTCCTCGAGCGTATGTTGCGCCGTGTCCTCGTCACTACTGCAATGATGGCAGCCCGGAGTCCACTCCCTGTACACGACCGTGTGCAGGTATTTCCCGAAGCACCCGTGCCCCGTCAACACCTGCACCAGTCGGAAGGTGAGGACCCCGTGCCGCCGCTCCATCCATTTCATCAATACGGGCCGGAAGGCTTCGACGGTCACGATACCGTGTCTAGGCCTCTCCAGCCGCGTAACCCAACGGGCGATGACGTCTCGGCGGGCGTCCTCGCGCCAGGTGGCTATCTCGCTCAACGATGGGGAGCCACCCTCCTCGCGCACTGTGGTAACCCGCCGGTAGAGGTCGGAGAGCATCTCCGCCTCTAGGTCCCACGGGGGTGTCCCGGCCAATAGGCACGCCGCCTCTGTCGACACCGTGCGGTACCCGCGAATGGCTCTGACCGCCATGGCTCGCTGTGGCCTCCACAGAACCGCCCTGAGCTGGGCGTTCAGAGCCCTCGCCCACACGGGTGCGCCGTACATGGCCATCGAGCGGATGACCCCCGCATACAGCCGTCGGCCCTCGAAACTGGGTCCGCCCACATTCGGCATGAGCCGAGAAAGGGCGGACGCCGCGCCGACCAGCCGGGGAGCAATCTGTCGGAAATGCTCCCGGAACCACCATCGCCCGTCGAGCACCAGACCCAAGTACTTCATATGGGCCTGGATGTTGATCTGGATGGAGTTGACGACTAACGAGGCGCCGGTTGGCAGCCTTACGCGTGGCCCATGGAATAATAGGGCCTCCGTCTTATTTAAGGCCACCCTGAGCCCCAGCGCCTCGATTCGCCTGACCATCTCCTCGGTGCCGAGAGTGGCCAGGCTCGCCGCCTCTTCGAGTGTCCTGCCCCGGGCTGTGACGAGCGTGTCGTCAGCATAGCACACCAAGCTCAGCCCGGGGGGGCGACTCCCTCTCAACGCCCAGTCGTACCCGATGTCCCACAGAGTCGGCCCCAGAACCGACCCCTGTGGAACACCGCACGACATGGGCGTCCGCACAATGTCCCCTGCGGGACCCGCGCAGAGGATACTGCGCCCCTCCAAATAGTCTGCCACCAGCCGCCTGAGGTACAGGGGCACTCCATGGAACCGGAGCGCCTCCTTGATGCAGCTGAATGGCAGACTATTGAATGCGTTGGCGATGTCCAGCGACACCGCCAACAGCACTCCCTTGCCGGCGACAGCCTCCGCGGCCGTCTGCCTCAGGCGTAGCAGGGCCCCGATGGTCGAACGCCCCCTCCTAAACCCATATTGAGCGTCCGACAGATCGGGCCCCACCTCCTCCAAGTGTCGGACGATGCGGGCAGCGAGGACACGCTCCAGCAACTTACCCACATCGTCGAGAAGCACGATGGGCCTGTAGGCCGACGGCAAATCCGGGGGCCGTCCCGGCTTTGGCAGGAGAACCAACCTCCCCTCCTTCCAGCACTCAGGGAACCGTCCAGACGTCAGACAGGCGTTGAACAGTTGCCTGAGGCGAGGCTCGAAGTGCTCGAGGAGCGACGTCAACACCCGGACTGGTATTCCGTCCGGGCCGGGGGCCGTGGTGGCGGAGCGAATCCGCGCCACTGCCGCCCCCACTTCCGACTCCGTCACGGGTGGAACACTCTCGTCGTCGGCCTCCCGGTCTTGATCTGGCGAAGCCATGACCGGGGGCGTGTGTCCCGACTGCCGTGGAAATAGCTCCTCGATCACCCTACAAAGGAAGTCGGGCTGGAGGGTCTCGGTGAGGGGGGGGCCCTGCGCGCGAAGCTTGTTCAGCGACGCGCGATACGGGCGACCCCAGGGGTCACGGTCGAGACCGTCCAACATCTCCTGCCAACTCGCATCCTTGGCGGCTCGGATGGCCAGCCGAAAGGCAGTACGCGCACTGCGGTACGCCTCGTACAGCTGGCCCTCCCGCTCAGCGTCGCGGTGACGCCGCCGGCTGCGGGTGTGGGACCTTCGGGCACTGATACACGCCGCGCGAAGGTCCGCCAGTCTTGGGGACCACCAGTAGACCCCCTGCCTCGGAGGTAGACGCCGCACCCTGGGCATGGCCGCATCGCAGATCTGCGTTAACGCACTGCGGATGCGGACAGCCTCAGCGTCCACTCCGTCCGCTGGGGGCGGTGAGGACAGCCACGTGTGAACGATGGCCGCCTCCGCCAGTAGGTCCCTATCAAGACGACCCACAGCCCACCGCGGAAACGCGGGAGCTCCGTCCGCCCTGTGACCCCTACCGGGTTCCCGGGGGGAGACCTCCATCCGGATGTACCGGTGGTCCGACAGGGTCTCCGCCTCCTCCAGGACACTCCAGTTCCTCACCCGTGGCGCGACAGCGGGGCTAGCGAACGACAAGTCCACTATCGACCCGCCCTGCTGCCGCACACACGTGTTCACTGAGCCCCTGTTAACAACACAGAGGCCCAGTGAAGCCGCCCACTCAACGACCGCCCGTCCGCGGTCGTCCGTCATAGGGGACCCCCATGCCGTGGATTTGGCGTTGAAGTCCCCCAGGACCAGGACGAGGCCCGGTGCCAGTCGCCGTATCGAAGCCTCCAAGGTGGTGAGGGAGGCCCTGAAATCGTCCATTCTCCTGTTAGGGGAGAGGTAAACGCTGTAGAGTGTGACCCCTCCCCATTCCGCAGCGACAAATTCTTCGCCCCTATCCAAAAGGGATAAGGACGGGAAGTGCCGCCGCGTTGAGACGACGATTGCCGCAGTTCCGTTTCGGCTGACCACCCAATTGGGGCGATCAGGCACGACGTACGGTTCCGCGACTACGGCTGCACCAATCGACCACTCCGCCATGGATTGCAGGAGGAGATCCTGCGCTCCGGCGGAGTGGTTGGTGTTGGCCTGCAGGAGGTGAATGGATTCTGCAGCCATTAGTGGGCCGTATCCATCACCTCCGCCTCGCCAGTGGGCGATCGGGCCGCGCTAGGAGCGGGAGCGGCCGTGGTCGAAAGGCCACCCCGCCCCTTTGGGGCCGAAGCAGGAGGTCTGCACGCCCCAGAACCCATGCGGTGCTTGGCGGGCTTGTTGCCCGCCGCACACGCGGGGCAGTGGGGCGGGGCGGCGCAAGATGCCGCCACGTGCCCGGTCTGACCGCAGCGGAAACACAATCCGCCGCAGTCGAAGCAACTGGTGCACGTCGGTCGAGTGTGTCCGACCGCCATGCACTTATAGCACCTCGCAGGCCGGTGCTCAAGCACGGTTACCCGCGCCGAGCTCCAGCCCACGAGGAGCCTGCCTGAGCCAGCCAGTTGCCTGACCGACTCCACCGGGCACTGCGCCCAGGCAGCACCTACGCCACCCGGACCGGGACGAATGGCACCGACCCGGACGGTGTCTATGGGACACCCGGTTTTCGAGGCAATAGCCTCCCGGATGTCTACCACCGTCACGGAGTCGTCCAGACCCGAAATGCGCATTTCGGCGCACTTGACGGGCCTGGCGATCCTGATGCCACCCTCCTCGGCGAACAGACCTCGCAGCTTCTCAGCTACGCTATCAGCCGTCTTGGCGCCCTCGGCCCCTGGGAACTCGAGGATTCGAGCCCCCGTCCGGGCCTTGCGGGTCCTGGCTTCGACGCCTCCAATATCGGAGACGTCTAGCTCCCGCCGGGCCTTCCTCAAGACGGCCTCGTAGCTGAGGCCCTTCTCGGCCGCCTCAGGCAGCACAGTGATCACCACTGCGGCTGTCTTTGGCGGCTTGAGCCCCTTGCGCGACCTCTTCTTCTTGTCGCCAGCTCCTGCCTTGGGAGCGGAGACCTCAGCGGCGCGCTTGGCCTCCGCTCTCCTTCTTTGGCCGCGACTCCTTCTATCGCGCTCGGCCACCTGCCAACCCTCTTCGGGTACGGCAGTCGTGCCAGACGCGGAAGGCCTTGTCGCAGCCTCGCTGGTCGTCGCCGGCGGTTTCGTTGCGGGCGGCTTCAGCGGTCCGGCAGGAGCCAGCGCCGTCTTCCTCCTCAGGGCAGGTCCCTTCGGAGCGGGGCCGGGGCCTTTGGGCTTAGGCCCGGCCGCGGCCGTGGCGTAGCTCCCCACGCGGCCACCCTGACAAGGCAGCGGGGCGGGGGCTGGTGCCGTATGTGGCCGCTTATCTGCGGCAAGAGGCGGCCGGACACGTGGTTCTGGAGGCAGCCTTGCCTCCAGAACGGCGAAGCGCGCATCGACAATTTTGCCCACTGCGTCGATTATCGCGCGCAGGGACTCATCCGGCAATCCCCCCACCGCAGGCAGCGGGGTTGGCATCGGGGTCGGCAGCGGGGTCGGCGCCTCCGGTTGAGCCTCCACCGGGGCCCGCTCCGAGACGCTTGGCGACTTTTTCGCCGCGGCGCGAGTCGTCCTCCTCGCTACCGGGACAGGTGTCGGCTCGGTGGCCGTGACGGCTTCAGCCGGCGGCGTGCCCTCCGCAGCGGGGGGCGTCCTCCTTGCCGCAGGGACGGGTTTCACCGCGGCAGCTGTTTTGCGCGCCTTGGCCGACGGCTTTGGCGCAGGCGGTAGGAACTGCGCCATCTGGGCCCGCAGGTCGGCCATGTCTTTGGCCAACATGCGGTTTACCTGACGCAGCGACTCCAGCTCGGACCCCAACTGGCGGTTCAGGTCCCGCAGGCCTGAGACCTCGCCACTAAGGCGGGCATTTTCAGCCTGCAGGTCCAGGGGGCCGTCGCTCGCAGCAGGCGCCGCCTCACGCCGAGGAGTCACCGACCTTCTTCCTGCTACTGCGGCCCCTCGCCCCCTGCGAGAAGCCGGCACCTTCGGTGGAGGCATGATGGTCCCGCTCCCCTCGGAGTCGGCGCCCGAGCTGCCTCCCTTGCTCAGGGGGCGCTTTCGCACCTGCGAGGGGAGGGCCTCCTCCCTGATCTTCTCAGCCGCCGCCACAGGACGCGGCGACGACTTAGCGGGGGCTTTAGCGTCCGTCCCGCTATCTCCTCTGGACGGCCCTGCGGATATACCGCCCTCGTCCATCTTAGCGGCAGATCTGCTGCCCTCATCCACGGACGGCTCTGCGACGTCACTGTCGCCCTCGTCCGTAGACGGCTCTGCAGCATTTCTGCCACCGTCCTCCTTTTCAGCGGCGGCAGCCTCTCTCCGCGCACGCCGCTCCTCCATCCTCCTCTTGTAGCTGGAAGCCTGCCCCCGGCTCTTCCTGGGCGACTTCCGCTTCACTTTTTGGGCCTCCACGATTTGTGCCGGGCCCTTGGCGGACGCCTCAAGTCCTGAGGACGAGGCGTCGTTGTCAGTTTTTCTTTGGCTTGACAAGGCCGTGGTGTGAGAATCACAAGGATTCCCGTCGGTTTTTAAATGTTTTAAAGTTTGCGTATCCATTGTGAATCCCACGAGAATGGGAGATACATTACGTCGACCCGGGCAGAGATCCCTATACCCGGGCAAGCCTACATTTACCAACCAGGGGGTCAGCCGGTGCCCTGGCTGGAGCGTGCTAACGACAGAACAACCCATCTGCCATGCATCTTCTCGCCGCACGCCAGAACTTAAGATTCTGGGTGATTTCCGAGTCCGAATGTTACTTCGAACTCTTTATAGAGGTTGTATTCCTCGCGGTCCGGGCGGTTAAGCCAAGACCCTCGCTCCTGAAACTAAGACAAGCAAAGAATCAGGTTTACGATGTGTGGGCGGTGGCAAGTGCCTGCCCAGCCCTCAAATGAATGAGTGACTGAGCCCGTCCCGATATTTCGCGTCCTATAACCTCTACTACGACTGTAGTAGAGTAAGGAGCGAAATCGCGCAGATATTCGCTACGGACGACAGTACAACAGAAGAACTGGGGACCGCCGCCCGCACCCAGGGTACACCGCGTGGAGGTTTCTGGGATAGTACCCCAGAATACTTTTTATCCTGGTAACGTGTTCCTAGGAATATTAAAAAAAAAAAAAAAAAAAAAAAAAAAAAAATTGTATAATGTGAGCCACTTTTTAACCGGCCAAGTTGTAAGCAGAAGCTAATATTGAATAAATTTGAGATAATTACTTACTTTTATCATTAAAAAGGAAGTTAATCTTCAAAATGGTGTATCAAGTTATAATATTAATGAAATATTATGAAATATATTATATAATGATAATAAAACACCTTTATGAAATAATAAATATATAAAAATACATTTGTATACGTTATGTAGATACATGTAATTTGTACATGTATTTGTCACGGCACTTTCTTCTTTTCACTTGACCTTTGTCTCCTCTAAATCTAAATTGTGATCATTCTTTTTATATATTTTCTGTGTGTATGTTTAAATATTTTATGTGATTCATAATCACAATTGCTAGACGGTATAACGATAGAAGTTTATAGATCTATTTCCAGATTCTATATATGTACTCAAAGAGATTTTTACTAATATTTTTCTTTAAAAAATAAGATCTTGCACTAGTAAATCATCATCATCATCTCAGCTCATATACCATCCCATTGTTAGGCTTGAGTCTCCTCCATAATGCGAGGGAAATTGACCTACTATACCACGCTGGTTAGTTGTGTTGGTATAGTTCTTTTTTTTTTAAATACCACCCTGCACTAATGAAATAATCCTTGTACAAGTCATCAGAACATTAGTTTGTGGATCGCATAAAGTATTGTCCTGCGTAGGAATCGAACCCACGGCACTGGCGTGGAAGGTCGGTATCTTAACCACTACGTCATCTGTGCAGTCAATAGGGTTTTGTTTCGAGCTTTTCTTCTCTTACATAGATGGCATATGCGTTTTATACGCCTAAGTCGTCTCTCACGATGACCCACGGTTAAGATAGGGGGTGGTGAATTGTATTCTTACTTCGTCACCACACGGACTCTTAGCAATTCATTTAATACAAGTATTTCAGTCTTCCAAACTTTACAAATATTACAATGGACACAAATTAATCTCAGTCTCAGCAAAAAAATAAAATCTGCGTCGTATAAAATATTACCGTACTGTGTATTCGAACCCTTGGCACGCTAAGTCATTATCTTCAGCAATATGCCATTTGGTCAGTCGTTTTTCGCAATTCATCTCATTTATCTCACATCATATCTATAATTGAGTCAAGTTTTTCTGCTTCTTAAACTTTTGCTTGTCTAATTAGTTATGTTTATGTATCGCTTATTTGTCTAAACAATTTATGACCTAAAATTCCAGTCAAACCTCGAGATGTAAACATACATATTTTGTGTCACATAATAGAACCTCAAATGATAGGAAGCAAGTCCTTTACCTTTAACTTATTACTTTAATCGGACCAAATTTCTAATTATAAAAAAAAAAAAAGCTGTTGATATTTTTCCTTGAATGGAAGAGCTGCGATTATATCAAAGAGACAGAAAAGAAATATCATCATCATCATCATAGCACATAAATGTCCCACTGTTGGGCTCGGGCCTCCTCCGTAATGGGAGGGAAATTAACCTACTACATCACGCTGGTCAGACGTGTTGGTATAGGGTTTTGTGCCGAGTTTTCCTTCTCTCGCATAGATGTTATATGCATTTTATATCCCTTAGTCGTCTCGTACGATCACCCACAGGTAAGGTATGGGGTGGTGAATAGTATTCTTACTCCATCACCACACGGATAAAAGAAATATACTCCCTCAAAATTACTTGATTGCCAATCAAATCAAGCTTCTGTAAATATTATACACAGTCAAATAAGGTCATTAGTGTGGTGTGTAATATGGAACTAAATATAATATATAAATGTGAAAATGGGAGCTAAGTTCAACATTGAACGTAAATATTTTTAAGACATCACTCTAACTAAAAAAAATAATCATTGTATTGCCTGCCTTGACTTTACAAACATAAAAATAATGGAAACTTAAGAAGACCACGTTTCAGCGCTTTGTTGCTCAGATTTCGAACGTTAAGTATCCACGTAACCCGCTAGATAAAATCAAGAAATCGATTCCCACAGCCCACTAAATTAGCAGAGAAGGATAATTTTGCAGATTAGATTAGGATTCTTGCCCAGGATGGTTTATGTGCATTGTAACCAGCACGTAGCCAGTTGAAGCACAAAAAAAAACAAGCCGGTCTGTAATTTCATCTCATCAGCGTAAATTAGCAGGTCAGGTTTCGTCTTACTATGGAGTCTGTATGGGTACAGAAACGTATATGGGCTGAAAGAGAGAGGATAATAATAATTGCTAGGATATATGCATGAAAATCTAGTATAAAGCACTATCTATAGCTACATACTCTATTTCTATTCCAGACATGTTTCGTTTTCAAGGCTATAAAAGAATACCGCTAATTTCGAGTTGCCCCTTTTCGTGGAAACACTTTAATATTCTTCAAGAGCCCGTGATTTTCGTTATATAATTACTTATTCTGTTTCTGTGCGTTGTCTTTATTATTTAAAGTCAGCCTGCATTAAGGGATGAATGATGCGGGGATGTACTTTTTACAAGTAAATAAGCAAGCAAAAAAGCAAATACTTTAGGCCATGCCGGGTGCTATTGCTACTGCTACAGCCACTCTGAAACGGCAAAATACAATTTCAAACCTTTTTGGTAATTATATTTTCTACCCATGTGGGTCATAAAACTCGGGTTGTGGGTGCCGAATGCTTATTTTCTTTACAAACAGATTGCGAAGCGCCTAATTTATACTTCGTACGATCAGAGAGTCAACTTGTTTTGTAGAAATCGACCAACTTACCGACCTTATCTTATAGGAGTGTGTTAATATGTTTCAGTCGAATAATTATACGGATGAGTGAAATGAGGTTCACCGAAGTCAAAAAGTATTGTTTGGATAAAAAAAAAAATATTACTTAATAATGCCTACGAAGATTGACAATAATATTGGTGATACTCAGTAGTTTGATTTTTTTAACACAAGTTAAGAAGCGTTTAATAAACGGTGTCTTAATTAACGTTTGTAAAGTATTAGTGGCAAAGTTTCTCACCCGGAATTTACGGAATTATCAACTTCGGGCCACGAGAGGCGTCTCTTGCAAAATGCCATTGTTGGCTTCTCTGCAGGTTGCTGGTGACGAGGTACGCGGAGAGAGCCTCCTCGACGTGGCGGTGGAGCCGGTGCTAGACAATCAAGGGTACGCCGACGGGCACTCAGTGCTGAAGCGCCTTCAGTGGGCACCACACGAGGAAATCCTATAACAATAGATAATTATAATTAACCTCCAACTAACATAAAATCAATACACTGCCTTTCGCATTCAAATTAAGTTGTAATTGGAGCCTTTACTAGCATCTGGTTATGGTTTCGCATGTTATTTACATTTTATTTGACAATTGCATCTATTAAGGTCTCTTCAAGATCTAGGCCTTATTTCAAATTATGTGATCGATACAGCACATCTTTTTTCCCTAATACAAGTGGAGTGAAAATTATACCTTGCTGCGTGAGATTTTGGCTAAATAGGATGAACAGCCGCCTGCCTAACATTAATCTTACTTGGAAAGGCAATCGTTTACTATATGGCACTAGATATAGTCATTTTCAGTTGGCTTTACGATTCTCTCTCTCTCTCTTTTTCTCTCTCTTCTCTTTCTATTATTTGTAGCCGCTGCATTAAATATACTAGCAAAACAGTTTAATATCTAATATAACATATACATTAAATAATTGACACATAAAAAATACTATAAAGCGAAATATAAAACAGCATGTCACACTTCTAAAGTTAAAGTTTCGTCAAAACTTGGTAGAATTCCGTTCACATCAGACAAAGCTTTCCTATCGTTCTCAGGTAAAAGTTTCACGGCTTAATTTCCTTTGAAGTAGATAAATGTACATACATACATAGCCTCACGCCTGTTTCCCAGAGGGGTAGGCAGAGACTACAGATTGCTACAAACCACCGGCAAATGCATTATGTAAGCACCAATGCATTATGTAAGAAAGTTTACTATATAGATTTTGTAGCAATTCGAAAAAATTCCCCTGTGTTCACATTTTTCTGCTATTGCTTAAACTCTATTACTTGTATATCCATGATGCTACACTGCTATGCTTATCGTAGCCATCATTACTGTTTTTATTGACTGGCTTCCATTTTACTTAAGGGGTAAGTGATTTTTTCTAACCCCTCTGTTTATCTTTTCTTATTAAATTTGTTGCGAGTCTCAAGACAAAAAAAAAACATTAAAAATATAATTTAAATTTTGTTGATTGATGAAGATTAATTTCTTTCAAAAGTAATCACTATAGTATTTGTAATAAGCGTATTATTACATATATAACAAAATAATATACCTTATAACGACCTGGGCCAACTCTATCTGATGTCAATTAGTCAACAATTACATTCCCAAGGAGGGTTGACGTCTGGCAGGCGGCCGGTCATAAAACTTATTGCCAATAACTTTTACAGTATGTGATATGAAAGAAGAGTACATATTGTATCGATTCCAAGTAATAGGAATAAGATTAGGAGAATAATGATGATGATAACAAAATAATACATACTAATATATATTAGTAATATATCTATCTATATCTATACTTGGAGGATACATATCTATCTATATCTATACTTGGAGGATACATATCTATCTATATCTATACTAACTATATCTATTTTAAGGAGTGACCACAGAGATGACGTCTGATAGAGTTGTATGGAAGGAGAAGACATATTGCGTCGACCCCAAATAAATTGGGATAAGAGCAGGTTGATGATGATGATGATGATGATCTATACTTACAATATAAATGTAACGGATCGCTGTCTGCACATGGAAGATATATGAGAAAAAATATTACTGGGACCTTTATCAACACTAACAGAACCCAAAACAATGATTTTTAAAATTTTTGGCTGTTTATCTGTTTGTCTGTTTGTCTGTGTGTTTGTGCACGCTAATCTCAAAAACGGCTTATCCGATTTAGACGCGGTTTTCACTAATATATTATGGTAAGCTTCACTTAACATTTAGGCTTTATTTTATGTAAATTGGTTTATAAATAAAAAAGTTATGTCAATTTAAAAAATGTTTCAGTGAACCTCAATACAGTTACTTACGCTTGCACCACCCAAAGCACCGACGGTAGAGTGTGTCAACCTAGAATATTTTCTCTTGGTCCCACCCTATTGCCTAATTCCGTTAGACAACTAACTCGCAGAAGGCGGCGACCGCATCCCAGTTTCTGACGCTGTTGATTATCTTCCTAGCGACAACCTTTAACACCTTGCATTGCTTTTTCTATTTAACTCTATCAGAGATGACTTCTGCGTGGACGAAGTCGCGGGCAAAAGCTAGTATATATTATATATGTAATATATATATCAAAATAATACAATATATTGAAAGACTTTATGTAAGCAATACGTGACTTTTTCATGGTTATACAATAATACTTTACAATCCTATTTCAGAAATAATTAATTTTGAACTTTTAGTATATTTTTTTATTATTTCTAACAAATTTTATACACCCTAGACATTTGAATCGTTAAGAAATCGTTAGCCAAAATTCTTGTTTTCTCAAAGTTGTACGGAAGAAACCAACGTGAATAACTTTACATAATTTTCTATGTTAAAGTATACGAGAAAAATACAGATATATGTATATATTGCATTCTAATTACATTTTTTTTTTGTTGTGAAGCAATATGGCGCCTCTTTTAAATTTCCAAACTAAATGTAATTTAAAAATTGTTTTTAAATTTGGGAATAAATATATGCACTGCTTCAAGATGCGTTTATAATTTTAAAGTAAATGAAAAGATAAATTCTTTAATGATTACCCACATGTCTGACAGGCATGACTATTATGGAATTATCTCTATATATGGGGTAGATTTATGTCCAAAAGTGGATTTGATTGATAGATGGTTGGATGGTCTGGTGACACCCCCTCCTAACCCCCTAGCCTGTCGTACATATATCTATCTATCACCATTTGAGCGGGCCTCCATACCATATTCGGTGCTCATCACAGTTGTCCTTTTCGGCGAGTTTTGTGGGGTGTAGACACAGTGGGACTCTCTATGGGTGAACTAAATACCAGTCCAACCATTAGCGGTCTTGGTTATGGTGGTTTTAGGTGAAGGTAACAGGTCCAGCGCAATAGCGGTGGGGGGTTGTCACCATAGAAGAGTTCTCTTCCCGTGAAACAACTACCTCGCAGAAGATAGGAACGGTATCCTAATCCCTGAAGCTGTATAAATTCGCTCTAGCGACGACCGGTAGCGTCAGGTCAACACCAATAGTTACAATGACTTGACGTCACTCAGACATTCGACAGACAGGCGGTCGTTGTAACACCGAATCGAGACCTTTCTCAGCGGACCATGACGTCCCAGCGTACGTCTTTGCGCCAGATAGTGAACTCGCTGAGAGATACACTTTTGCTCTCAGCTCGTATTGCCGATACCGGCCGGTAGAGCTCGACGAGCATCGTCACCTCCAAATCCCATGGTGTAGGTACGACCAAAATGCACGGTTCTTCGGTCGCAACCGTGTGGTAACTGCGTATGTCCGTGACCGCCATGGCTCTATGTTGTCGCCACAAGAGATCATACTATGATAAATATCCTATCCTTCTTTTTTTTTTGCGGGAGGCTATAGACGTGGTCGCGCCCCACCAAGTCGGTCCGGGGCGACGGAAGAGGCGGCGCTCAACCCCATAGACCCACAATGCAAACACCTTTCTTCGCCGTGCGAGCGGGCTACCGGTACCCGATCTTTGTCTTCGATGGCCCGCCCGGTGGTTTACCCTCGCGGGTTCTTCTCGTGTCGACGCCCCAACAGCTTTCACCGTCGGGGCATCGCCTTCACGCGGTGGCCTAACGTCGGGTGATCGGACTATTCCCCGGTCCGATCAACCGAAGCCTCGGTTAGGGCGGCATCAGGCGCAGATATTCGCGCCTACACCACCCGTGACGCCGGCAGTGGATCGAGTCCGCATGGAGGGAATCCTCCCGGACTCGCTCCGCCGCCTCCTTCTGCGAGATGACAGCCTCGCAGAAGGCGGCGATCGCGTCCTAGTTCCTGACGCTGTCGACCATCGCTTTCACGACAGCCAGCAGTGCTAGGTCGGCACCGATGATAGCGACGATATCAAATATAAATATCCTATCCTACTAATATTATAAATGTAAAAGTTTGTGTAGATGTTTGAATGTTTATTACTCAATCAAGCGTAAACTGTTGAACAAATGTGGATGAAAATTGAAACATAGGTAGATACACATTTGGATTAAAACAGCAATATTACTTACGTGCCTATTCTATTCCAAATGTGTATAGTTACATAGTATACTTTTATCCCGGTAATGTGTTCTCTTAGGATAATAGTTAAAATTTAGCAAAGTTACTTTCACACAGGTGAAGCCGCGTACGGAAACTAGTTCTATATAAAACAGTCTAATTTCAAATAAACTATTAATTCAATAACAAATTGATATCATTTCAATCCAAGATTTTGTCTCTTAGAGACATATTTTAGTAGAATTCAATTTTCTAAGTGTTCCATTTTTCATTAAAATGGATAACATAAGAAATTGAATTTATAAGTCGTGAATAAATTGAAGATTTTCATCCTCGATTGTGAAATTGAAATTCCTTATCATTACAAATTAAATAAAAAAAATTAAACTGTTTAAAATTATAACCCTTTTTAGGATTATAGTTAATAGGTTAGTTAGACATTATTTTATTTAACATACCATGAATATGCAATCATCATCATCATCATCACAGCCCATATGTGTCCCACTGTTGGGCTCGGGCCTCCTCCGTAATGGGAGGGAAATTAACCTACTATACAGCGCTGGTCAAACGTGTTGGTATAGAGTTTTCTTTCAAGTTTTTCTTCCTTTGCATAGACGTTATATGTGTTTTATATCCCTTAGTCTCTTACGATCACTCACGGGTAAGATAGGGTGTGGTGAATTGTATTCTTACTCGGTCACCACACGGATAGCATATCGATAGATATGCAATCATATGATAAAAATAATGTATAATGATTTTGACATTTTTTACATATTAGTGATACTAAAATTACTTCAATGTGAGTTCATAGCAATTCTAATTGGCATTATTACGTGAAAGGTTATTTTTTTAAAGACAACAGCTTGCACTAAGGAATTAATCCTTGTATTGCGTTTACTTTAACAAACATACAACAATATTTTTGTCAAACCTAATATAATTCTAGTGACCAGAAGATTACAAGAATTAGATTAATGTTATTTATTTGATGTAATTAACTACTCATTCGTTAAATATATCTTGAGATATTTAGCTTATTGAACAGCAAATACTTGTAAAATTTAAAAATAATTACACTTGAAAGATTTAGAACACTAAATAACTAAATAATTTATATGTAATAATAATTATCTATCCGCGTGGTGACAGAGCACAACGCATATAACATTTATACGAGAGAAAGAAACTTCGAAACAAAACCCTATACCAACACATCTAACCAGCATGGTATAGTAGGTTAATTACCCTACCATTATGGAGGAGGCTCGAGCCCATTAGTGGGGCATACATGAGCTGAGATGATGAATAATTACCTGGTAAATATGATTTTTAATTTGTATCATTATTTTATTAAAAAATAAAATAATAATTTTGGTAGGAAATTAGAAATTAGTAAGCGTCTGATTTTAAATTATTATTTGCTAGCAGCAATTTTATTTTAAATGAAAAAATTAGCACATTTAAAAAAATATATATCTTTAGCGAGATATTTCTTTACCGTATAAACCTTAACCATATCAAATCTACTAGTCGTTCAAAAGCCCAATATTTATTAAAAGTAGTTTAATATATAATAATAAGTGACGTACGAGATAAAAGCGATAAGGGCAGGGGAAATTACTACGAACGATTTACTTGATTTAACATCGGATTGGTATCCTGTTGGATTAGGTATCCGAAAGTGTAACCAACTAGATGAGCTACAGAAGTCCAGAAATCAATATCTCTGGTCAGTTCCATTGATTCAAGAAGTGTAATACAGAAGTTACGGGGCTCCAAACCACCCTTTTGTATCCTCACTTCAGATGGTCTGAGCAGTATGGCCAAATTATGGCCTGTCAACAGAGAACTGCTATCCACTTGTAAAACTTTACCAAAATTCTTACAGCGTATTGTCATCTCGTTTAACTTACGCGTTAATGCTCCTATACCAAAGTTATATGTATATTTTACTAATAACAGAGAACAGAGAATAATGTTTTTCTTTAAAATAAATAAACACAAAATGACCTATTATCCGTCCAACTACTTCATAATATTTTACGAAATTTCGCCCAAAATTTAAGCTGCAAATAATCCACTTAGATTAGAAACTTATAACAAATTGCTTCTAAAATATCGCAAAACAGCTTCTAAATAAAATAGTAATCTCAAATCTGGATTCATTAAGCGCCTTCAACAAAACCTTTTAATAATAAATATAGACCTTCAAGTTGTTAAATTGTTTTTACTATAGGCACTAGTTGCAATATTTCTGATGAAAGGAATTAAACTATTGAGAAATTTTGTTTGAACTTCATTAGGAAGGAAGAATAACATCAGTTTAAATAAAAACTATTGGAATATGGTAGTTAGGGTTGGGTGTATAAATCATATTTTTTAAATATAGCTCCTACAGACTCGAATTTCAGTAGGGTTATTTGTGTTACGATACAGCGGTAAACTAGGAACGGGGATTACGTAGGTGTTAACTCAAAAAATCATTTTTTTTCCAATACTGTCCCTACAGGCTTGGAATTTGGCGTACTTTCTTTTTGCCCTGTAAAGGTTGGATGAAGTAGGATTTCAAGAAATCCCTTCTCCGAAAGGAATTCTATGTCACGAAAGTAAACAACACAACTGAATCGACGTATCCGAAGCGAAGCGAGGGCGGGTCGCTAGTATATTTATATATCAAGCTTTATCGTACAAGTCGTTAAAAATAACTGAAGGGCTTCCAAGAGAATAAGTAGCAGTGCTGTTCCGGGAATCTCATAACACCAACTGCAATGACTAACCCAACTCCCAAGCAACGTAAATATATTATTATCCTTAGTATGAAGAGGCCCATATCCAATAGGCTGATAAAGCATTATCAAAATTAATGATTTAACAATAAGTACCCACGAGGCAATAAAAAATAAATGGCTAAATATGAGAATATTCATTAATGTCAAATTACGCCTTCGATGATAGTGGTATTAGGATGTAAGAAAAAAAATTGCTTATATATATATATATATATACCTCTCATGGTAGCTGTAGAAGGTTGAGGCTGCTGTGCCTGTGACTCTTCTGCGGAGCGATGACGCGAGGGTGGCACCCGGCGCGGTGACAACGCCAACCCGGCCACACTATCCGCCATTCCGGCTACATATTGACCGAGTGAAGTGAGGAAACTCATGATCACTAATACTTTGTAACACTTAACACAACCAACGCATTAGTTCAATGTTACTTAGCTTGACTTTACCAAAAACGAGTCCATTATATATGTCATATGAAAACAAGCACAGTTATTTATTGTTCTAGATCATTTTTGCAACGTTTTACCTGAAAAGAAATACAATCTTTATTAATATAAATATTAACATCTGGATGAATGAACATAGCTCGGTATTTTCTTTTTAGTATTCTTGTAGAAAATTAAAAAAAAATGTTTAATATACTAAAATATAAAACATAAAAATATATATACATATAAAAATTAAAAAAAGGAATAATAATAAAAGACAAAGTCAAGGACCAAACCATGGCTGTCTGGGTGCGCCTGCTCGATTTATCAGCTGAAGTATTTCTATGGTAACAGTGGCTAAATTTACTTTCATATTCTAATTATTTCATTTAATTAATTCTAATTATTTCATTCTAATACTATCATATACTTACCGTGTGGTGAGGGAGTAAGAATACAAATCACCACCCTCTATCCTACCCGTGGGTGATCGTAAGAGACGACTAAGGGATATAAAACGCATATAATATCTAAGAGAAGTAAAACTCGCAACAAAACTTTATACCAACACCTCTTAACCAGCTTGGAATTGTAGGTCAATTTTCTCTCATTATGGAGGAGGCTTAAGCCCAGCTGACCGAAGTTAAAATCGAGTACCGGTGGTCCGCTCGCACGGCGAAGAGAGAAGGTTTTACGGTGGGTCTATGGGGTCACGCGCCGCCTTTCCGTCACCCCGGACCGATTCAGCGGGGCGAGACGCACCCATAGCCCACCAATAAAAAAAAAAAAAAAAAAAAGGCTTAAGCCCAGCTGTGGGATATGTATTATGATCATAATTCCAATTATATTTTTTCATTGACTGAAAACATTAACAAAATTATAATTGGTATAAATGAAATCCGATTTATCGTCTCCAAAACCTGCATACTAAACTTCATGAAAATCGCTGTTGCTATCTAAAAATTTAGATAGATTTGCTCATTTTAAGAATTGCTTATTGAAAAACATTAGATTATAATTTTATATCCATATACGGACTATCATTACAATTTTTGTAGTGAACGTTTTTACGGAAGGGTTTCAAATTCTAATCCACAACCTTATCGTGCCACGAACAGTTCACGTTCACTTTTCCTTGAGAAACTTTCAGAAATAAAGCTAGGTGATTATGAACACTAAGAGAAGCACATTTTATCGTCATAAAGACAATCTCCGTTTGAGAGTTATAAGTAATTCTGTATCAATTCCGCCGTATTCCAAGATGAACGACTAAGAATAGGTAAAAGAACTTAACTCACTTTGATATTTCAAAAGAAATCTCTTAGAAAATGTTGGCCTAAACGTTATGCTAGTTGTGGTGAACATTGTGTAAATGGTGTAAGAGATGGGCTACTGAAGTTAAGAAATCTGTAACGGTAGTCAGCCCAAATGGCGATAATACGGTAGGAAATGGGGGCCGCACACCGCCTTTCCGCGAATGATTCAGGCGGCATACATATATCCAAACCGAATCCAAACAAAAATGATAGAACCACACTGTTCGCAGAAAATCGAGAAAAGGGATTATTGGTAGGCAGCGGCCTAGCTATACCTATGGTATTGCAAAGGTCCATGGGCGGCAGTAACACTTACCATCAGTTGTGCTGCATGCTCGTTTGCCACCAAGAGCAATAAGAAAAAAAAAATACCACTTATAGAGGATTTAGCTGTAATGAAAATTGTGATTGACAAGCCAAAAATTATAAAACATTTTGTATTTACTCAACTATTATATTCAACCTATATTTGTAAATAAATAATTAAAATACACATATATTAATAACTAGCGATCCGCCCTCGCTTCGCTTCGGTTACATCAATTCAGTTGTGTAATTTACTTTCGCGACATAGAATTCCTTTCGGAGATGGAATTTTTTAAAATCCTACTTCATCCAATCTTTACAGGCCGAAAGAAAGTCTACTAAATTCCCAATCTGTAGGGACAGTATTGGAAAATACGGCTTTTTTAAGTTAACACCTACGTAATACCCTCTAGGGGTGGAATTTTTAAAAAAACTGTTATTAGTTAGTAGTTTATCCCTGTATCGTAACACAAATATGTCTACCGAAATTCAAGTCTGGAGAAGCTATATTTAAAAACTGTGATTTATACACCCCAGCAATCCCCCTTCCGGGTGGTATTTTGTAAAATCCATTCTTAGCTAATCTCTAAGGAATTGAAGTATTGAGAGGTTTTATTCAAATTTCATTAGGAAAGTAAACGTCACTTTTGACGGCAATTTGAAAACGTCATGTGGTGCTCTTGTAATATATTCGACACCTTAGTGTTTTAACGTATTATATTAGATAATTTTGATGACATTTTATGTAATGTGATGCGGCGGAACTACTGGGATGTAGTGAATATCCTATAATAGTGCTTTACAACGTTTTCGTTTTCCATCAAAATTCCCACAAGATACCATTAACAGTGTGGCCATAATACTGTTGATGGTGACAATTTGACTTAGACAATGACTAACCTGAAAGACTAAAAACGTGAAGATATTTATAACTCGTCGCTGGCACCAATAGCTCGCATAAGTAGCTGATTGCCAATATATAAGAAGAAGAAAAAAGTAAACGTCTAATATAATGACAGTTTTGGCTTGATTACAATTATATAGTAGGACTTTTGACGGGAATTTGAAAACGTCATGTGGTGCTCTTGTATTATATTCGATATTTTAGTGTTTTAACGTGTTATATTAGATAATTTTGATGGCTTATTATGTAATGTGATGCGCGGAACTACTGGGATGTAGTGAATATCATATAAAAGTGTTTTACAACGTTTTCGTTTTCCATCAAAATTCCAACAAGATACCATTAACAGTGTGGCCATTGCACTGTTGAAGGTGACGATTTGACTTAGACAATGACTAACCTGACAAGACTATAAACATAAAATAATAATAACTTGACACTGGCACCAATAGCTCGTATAAGTAGCTGATTGCCATTATACAAAGAGAAGAAGAAGAATTATATAGTATACGTAGAACTTGCATTCAGTTGCTATCATTTATAGGATATTATCTATGGTTGCTATTGAGCAATATAGTATGGTGTCAACTCATAAATCTTTGTATTGGATATATTAATTCTACCTTTGCCGGGTGGTAACAGGCCAAGAATATATAAAAATATAATAATATCTAATATTAATCATATACAACCAAAATTTGCGATTTTTAAAAATAAAATACGTCAAACAATATATATTTAGAAAAAGCTTATAGACTGTATGGAAAAGAGGACTTCAAGTTATTAGGATAAAAGCAAGATGAGGATGACTTTATTGGGCATCCATAATGGTGGAGAAATTAACTACGCTAAATAGGTGGAATGTAGTGTTTATATCGCGTTTTCCATCTCATACCACTGCAAATAACGTCTCTATGTTGTTTACTTATTTTCCTTAATCATTCCTTTCCTAAGATCAATAACTTGTGCTTGCTCTTACTTTCTTTCTCTACCCACCCCCATTAATCGTTCTGGATATAACTAATAATATTAAGCGTATGTGTATGTAACATACATATCATCACGCCATATCCCTTGCAGGGTAGGCAGAGAGAACAGAGTGCCAGAGAACTCTATCCTTACATACTTCACTCACTTCCACAACATTCATAATTTTTTATTCACCGGTTTCGGAGACTCTTGACTCCACCTTCCTTCAGTACGTACGTACGTATTAAGCGTATTTGAATGGACAAAGTACCTATTTCTAAACTTATATTATCTGTCTCATATTTTATATTTATAATCTTATTTAGATATCATTGGCAAAATAATATTTACTCGTTCACAAGCGATATAATTAGACCCAGCTCTGATAAACAATAGAAAATGTAAACACGAACAAAAAGAAAATTATCGCAATTATATTCCTCGAGTATCAATTTCGCAGAAACTCTACAGGATTCATTGTATTATTTCGTATTACTTATATGAATAGCTTAGGTACGAATCTACGGCAGGTCCGAACAGTGAAAAATGTCATTCAGAAACGTACGCTGTTGAATATTAAAAGGAAGATTTATAATACTATAATATTCTATAGCATAATAAACCTGGGCAAGAAACGTTTTATGTTCTTGCCAGTTTTTATCAAAAATATTTCTTTTGTAGTACGGTTTAGATAAAAAGCTCCACATAATAAATATATGAATACTTCATCTCATAAGCTATAAATTTTCAGAGAGCAATTTTGTTTATTAGAATATAAATTATTTATACGTTTAAGTAAGTTAGGTTTTTTGTATGTCCAAGCAGTGATTGCCTGCACCGCGAGTATTTCTAAGAAGAGCGATCCTCGAAGCGACAATTATCTGACCTCCGAAATTGAAATAGTTTCACATAATTATATTATAAAAATAATTCACGGCAATAGTAAATATCACCGAGGTCGTTGCCGGTGGCTCGCTTAATATACGGCGAAGAGTTGTGGGTTAATGCGCCGCTCTTTCATCGCCCCGGTTACTTTGGCTAGAGGGTGGGATAGAATAATTTAATATTGGTAGGAATACGCTGTTGACAGTTTTCTGTCTACAATCGCGGGCCGGTCCGTCCGGGGTAGTACCACACTCTCGCAGAAGATCTACGTCTGAGCAATGGCAATGTGCTGTTACGTTTCGTTCGGTGAGCGAGAGAGCCGGAAGCCCAACTGGGTGGGTTCGAGGTTTATATTGGTAAGCAGCGGCTTAGCTATACTCCTAGTATAGCAAAGGTCCATGGGCGGAACAGACTGAAAAAAAATACATACAGTCCAAAAATAAAAAGAAATATATATATTTCTTTAAATTATGATTCGGTAATAATATCAAACAATAAATTAAGATTTGCGAAGAATTAACACAATGTTAATTACTGGCTCATTTTTTTATTTACCCTGAATTAAATGAAGTTCATATTACTTAATTAGAACAAATTAAGTAGCAAATTGCTGATATTTCAGAACGGTGTTAACATCTCCGTAGTAACGCGACAAAAATGTCCGCCGGACATTGCTATCTAGTAATAAAGCCTGAGGTGTATTAAAGGCTCACACATTGTATTAACGTACCGTGTAATTATTATATTTTATGTATAAAGGTTCTTCGTAAATGCAATACTCTTGTATCACTAAAGCTATTCTATATGCTGAGTACGCCTTTTCTTTGGCGGCGGACTAGGTATGGTACGTCACTTCCCGCTGATACGTCCGGGGCGACAAGAGAAGCGGCGCACGACTCTATAGACCCGCCCTACAGTTCGGGTGGGTCACCGGAACCCAGTCTTTTTCTACGGTGGCCCACCCGAAGGTCTACTACCCTCGCGGGTATCCTCTCGAGTTGACGCCCCGTCATCTCGATCTAAATAGGTCTCGATGTCAGGGCATCGTCCTCACGCGGTGGTCTCGCTGCGCGCCGACCAGAATGCTGAGTACATTATGGGTGCACCTAAATAAACCTAACCTATTAAATATTTTGACGGGACTGCAGATAATCAATTTTGCGTATGTGTGTTATTACTTTTTATAGAATATTAATTAGGGATCCAGTGTTAAATACAATTTTATAGATTTATTAATTTAATTTTCAACAATTTCGATAAATAAGATTTAGTAAGATTTGTCATTAAATACACACTATAATAGTGTTAGCACCACGCTGCTGACAGTTTTGTCTACAGCCGAGGACCAACCCGTTGGGGGTAGTACAACAATCTCGCAGAAGATCGACGTCTGAGTGATGGCAATGTGCTACCACGCTTCGGTGAGCGAGAGAACCGAAAGCCCAACTAGGTGGGTTTGGGGTTTGTATTGGTAGGCAGCGGCCTAGCTATACTCTTGATTGCCAAGGTCCATGGGTGGCAGTGACACTTACCATCAGGTGTGCTGCTTGCTCGTTTGCAACCACATGCAAAAGTGAGTTTATTTAAATAAATTTAATTTAATAATATCATCGATCTGGAATGACTTAACATAAACGAAAATCCGTTTTCCATGTGGTAACAGAGTAAGAATACAATTCACCACCCTCTATTTTACCTGTGGGTGATCGTACGAGACGACTAAGGGATATAAAACGCATATAACCTCTATGCGAGAGAAGGGAACCTCGAAACAAAACCCTATACCAACACGTCTGACCAGCGTGGTATAGTAGGTCAATTATCCTCGCATTATGGGGGAGGCTCGAACCTAACAGTGGGACATATATGAGTTGAGATGATGATGACGATGATGATAAAACGAAAATCATATTTCTTTTAAACTTGAATTCGCTCAGTTCTTATATATTCTACTATTGGGCTCGAACCTTCTCTGTATTGGGAGATAAAGGGCCTTACTATACCACGCTGGTCCGACATGTTGATATAGAAATATTTATTTTAGAGATATTTCATTTTGAGTTTCCTTCTCTTGCATAGATGTTATATGCGTTTTATATCCCTTAGACGTCTCGTAAGATTACCCACGGGTACGATATGGGGTGGAGAATTTTATTCTTACTTCGTCACCACATAGATAATTGCATTAAATATGTTAAAATCCGCACAAGTGCACAATCAAAAATAAAGAAAGATAGAGAAGAGAAGGAAACTCTAAACAAAACCCTATACTAACACGTCTGACGAGCATGGTATAGTAGGTCAATTTCCCTCCCAATATAGAGGAGGCTCAAGCCCAACATATATGAGCTAAGACGACGACGACGCAATCAAGGATATATAAATAAATCAAATTCTTAATTACACTACCTGCAAACCTCGTACTGTAATGATTAATTAACCGCAATAATAACATAAATAGATTACGTAAACAGTTGCAAGTCCTCATATTGAATACCAAATAAATAAAAGGTATGTTGTGTGTTTCTGTATGGTGACGGAGTAAAAATACAGTTTTCCACCCCATATATTACCCGTGCGTGATCGTAAGAGACGACTAAGGGATATAAAACGCATATAACATCTATGCAAAGAAGGAAAACTCGAAATAAAACCCCTTACCAACACGTCTGACCGGCGTGGTATAATAGGTAAATTCTTTCCCATGGATCCTCCATGGGAAATAATTTACCTATAATATAATATAATAGGTAAATTCTTTCCCATGGATCCTCCATGGGAAAGAATTTACCTATTATACCTAAGCCTAAGCCTCCTGGCTTGAGCTCAACAGTTAGGCTTATACGAGCCGAGATGATGATAATGATGTTGTGTACATATTTCACTTTATTTTGCAGTGATTTTACTTCACATTGTTAGGACAAATCTTACCCACTTATTACGAGCCTAAAAGTTTTTTAAAAAAGTTCAACCCACTAGACTTTGAATAATCTGTGTACTTTATCTAGTTATAAAGGTAACTCGTAACTAAATTTTCTAAACTGGATCAGCCAGTTAACCGTGAAAACTAAACAAGTGTACAGATGAGCTACTTTCGAATATATAATGTAGCAATTTGGAGAATTAAAACTTTTAAACAGTATTTAACAATTATGTTTACTAAAGGAAAATTTATTTTAATTAACGTTAAGTACCATAATTTTTTTTTAAAAAAGTTATAATGAAAATTGCCAAAATTGGACACAGTGTCAGAAAAATTGACAAATTTCGTAAATAGGTCGACTGCTGTTTAAGAGTTAATGAACAAATTGAGCCCAGATTCCCCGGCTGACTGCGTACTCCTGTCAGGGACGCTCGCGGTGAACCCTCGCTTAATTTTGTTATATTTAGTTGACAACAAAAATTTACAAGGCATACTTTATAGGGCTTGATGCTGTATGAATAAATTAATTTATAATCGGTTCTGAATATTTGTCATAACTTTGTGAAACAATGTAGACATTAAAGGAATATATTATGGTGTCAATTTTAAAGGAGCAAATTTTTTATTATTTGTACCAATTATATTTAAGACGAATGTCAATCATTATTCTATGATTTTCCGATTGACTAATACGCTTTTGAACTATTGCATTGAACTGCTTTTTTTTAATTTTTTTTTTATTGGTTGTATTACGGTCGGCGCACTCCTCGCACCATTCCGTCCGGGGCGACAGAGGGGCGTAAGCACGCACACCCGTAACTCACCCGTGACGTCGCCTTCATCGTTGGGCCGACCACCGGAGCAAAGTGATTTGACGTCAGTGGTCAATGGAACTGCTATGTCCTGCTGTGTGTCAATTTTAATAACACACAAAATTATCTCTTTAAGGAAAAGTCTATGTCTAGCTCTATTTTATGTAAAGGGATACAATGGCGCTGGTTGACTGACTCATCAACGCCGAGCCGAAACTATTAAAGTTGAACATGATATTTAAAATTCGTTTTTAATTATTACTTAGAATCTTACTAAGAAAGGATTTCATTTAATCTAATCCCAAATGGGAATAAAATATAGTGGTAAAATTTGTAATGGAGAAAAAAAGCTTTGCCCGCTATCTTCAAATTAAGTACAACTACTCTTCGCTAAAAATAAATAAACACTTGTTTCAGAATTTATCAATTTTAATCCTCTAAAGATGTATTTTATACCATTAATAGGGCATTAAATTTTAAGACAATATTTTTAATGTTTTCATATTGAATTTTTCTTTTTTACAAATCAGTACGTGACAACGTCTTACTTATGTAGAAATTCACAAAAAAAGCTAATTTCTAGCCAGCCTCTTAGAGAATATATATTTTTTTATAAAGGTATAAAATATGGGGTGAATTTTGCTTTGATATTTTCACCCTACAAAACACATAATGAAAATGATATTTGACGGGAACGTCATATATGATTTCAAGGTAAGAATATTAATGTGAAATATTTTTGAAGCCTCGCCACATTATATCTGTATACCGGGTATAACAGAGAATTGAGCAGCTGGTCAAAAGGGTACCACCCTTTTGACCAGCTGCTCAATTCTCTAATTATGGTAGGACTCCATAACAAAAATTTTAAGGGGAAAATGTCGATTCGTCGTTTTGTCATCGCTTTTATTTATTGCTAGTGGTGGCAAACGAACAAGCAGCACACCTGATGGTAAGTGTCACTGCCACTCATGGACCTTTGCAATACCAAGGGTATAATTAGGCCGCTGCCTACCAAAATAAACCCCAAACTCACCCAATGGGGAATATGCATGATATTTTTTTATTTTTTCAAACGTTTATACTAGTTATTACATTACTAAATATAAATATAACACATCCAAAATATAAACCATTAAGCTAAAAAAAATATTAAAATCACTATCATTTTTGTGCGAATTAAACGCAGCTATTATGGAGCGCTTCTGTGACATTAGAATACACACACAAGTTGGATGTCAACAATGAAATGTTTGGTTCACGAAGTTATTGAAAATTACTAAAGTGAGTGTAAAGTCAACTTATTACCATGGAAAAGAACAGAAAACCGTATTATAAATATTGTGTCGTTTCTATGTGCCAAAATATTATCAAAACTGCACCTAACAAAGTATATTTCCTTATGCCGAGAAATGTAATAAATAAGAAAAAAATTACGCAAGGCGGTGAGAAGAGACAATATGTCGTGTTTGAGCAGTTTATACTGTTGTGAAGATCATTTTAACGTAAGTAAACACATTAGAGAAGTGACGAAGAAAGAAAAAGAATAATTTTTCCTTAATAAAGAAAATAATTAATTTTAATAATTTTTCCTTAAACATAACAACGCATGTAGCACATTGTTTTGTTTACAAACTTCGACGTACACACCTAGTTACGTGTGCCTACCTAGTTTACGTACAATTCTTAAAGATATATTTTCGATATCTAATAGGTACATGGGTCTTTATCCATAAAAGTAATATATGTTTAGTCATCTATGATACCTATGAATGAAAACATGTAGGTAACTTATTAGTTAGAGAAAAGTTCGAAACTATTTATTATTTATCTTTCTGTTGGGTTTCAGATAGAAAAAGATACAGAAAATTATATGCAATACAAAATAATAGCATTAGAACAGGGACAAAAAGTGACGTTTGTTAAGTCTCTCATTCACAAGGATTAATACTTGAACACAGAAAACTAATAACTTATGAAATAACTGGGTAACGGTACAAAATAATCACTAGAAATACCTTGATACCAGAAGACTCGAGTGTACGATGACGTCACGTTTTGAACAACCAATCGCGTCGCGTTTTAGAAATTTGTGAGCGAATCTCAAAAAAGCCACTTTTTGAGAATTAAATTTCACTATTAAATAATGATGAATTTCAAAAATAATTGTATAGGTACGTTTTTTAAGCAATAAAGATTACAAATAAAAATATTTTGTTCATTTTGGAGTCACGTGCATATTCCCCATTGGGTTTCCGGCTCTCTCGCTCAAGCGTGGTCCTACCACTATATATATATACATATATTTGAAAGTGAATGAAATGTACCAAGTAAATAATAAATAATCTGCTACATACTCATACTTTCTTAAATATGCCTTAAAACCTAAATAAATTAATGATTACGTTCGCAGATGACAAACGTCGCCTTTTCAAACAGCTAATGGGTCGATGACCCTTGACATTTTCCCTTCAAATTTTTGTTATGGGTTCCTTACCATCATTACCTACCATCCACCTGACCAGCTGTTCCATTCTCTGTTTCACCCGTTATACGTATTTTTTTTTGGTGTTGGGCTACGGTCGGCGCACTCCTCGCACCACTCCGTCCGGGGCGACAGAGGGGCGTAAGCATGCACACCCGTAACCCACCCATGAACCTCGCCTTCATCGTTGGACCGGCCACCAGAGCAGCGTGAACTTGTCGTCAGTGGCCGGCCCGACGGAACCCGGTATATGTATATCTAACCTGCGCCTGATGCCGCCCTAGCCGAGGCCGCGGGTGACTGGATCGGGGATTTAGTCCGTCACCCGCCGAGAGGCCGACCGCGTGAGGAAAGACCGACATCCTACCCGAGGGGGGGACGTCGGTCGAGGAGAAGGTACTCCTCAGGGGTATTCCGTCGGGCCAACCACTGACGTCAAGTCACTCTGCTCCAGTGGTTGGCCCAACGACGAAGGCGACGTCACGGGTGGGTTACGGGTGTGCATGCTTACGCCCCTCTGTCACCTCGGACGGAGTGGTGCGAGGAGTGTGCCGACCGTAACCCACCCCCAAAAAAAAAAAAAAATATGTATATCTAAAATTTGTAACAGTACACACAAATAAATAATATCATACGCTCTTCAGCATTTTATTACTTATATTTATAATTTATAAACGTTTAAGTTTAATATATTTGTATGAATATGGTTTCTATATTAATAGTTGAGTAACAAATAAGAAATATTGTGAAGAAACTCGCATTTATTAAATTCCCTTCTATATATCAAAGTGAGTACTTCAGCAAAATGATTTATTGGTAGAAAATTCATCATGTTAGACCTTCATTCGTTAAAAATATTCCGCTGACAAAGAAAACATTAGGAACGATTGTTATTCTCGACATCTCTTAGGTAATTTAGATATCAACAAAGAATAATTTCCGGTGGCCCATTCACACGGCGTCGATAGGTACGTTGTAGGGGGCCGGTCTTTGGAATCGCGCGCCGCTTCTTCTGTCGCCTCAGACGAATTCACCGGAGTGTGACCACTCCATAGCCCGCCGACAAAAAAAAACTTAATTTTGATATCTTTTAAATAATAATAAAATAGAATCAATAGATGGCAGCACGTTTGGAATGGCTTTCCAATAGATGTGGGTTCGAATCCCAATTGTGACAATGATTTTTCGCTCGTAATCGGGTTTTTATAAAGAATCAATAGAAATATATTACATTCCCTCCTTTCTTGCCCGAGGGTGTCGTAAAAGACGACTAAGAAATATAATATGCATATAACATATATGCATGAGGAGTAAAATTCGACACAAAACCCTATACCAACCAGTCCGACTAGCGTGGTATATGGTATAGTAGGGCAATTTCCCTCCTATTGTAGGGCAACCTCGGGCCCAACAGCAGCGGGACATAATAATATGTGAGTTAATTTGATGATGAGATTTATATTGTACAGTTGCACATTACAAAACAACGAGCTTCATCATTATCCTGAATCCCAATTGCTTGGAATTGAAGCAATATGTAGCATATGTACTCGTACATATTGCAAAATCTATTAGCAATAGTTTTATGACCGGCCGCTTGCTTGATATCAACCCTCCATGGGACTGTAATTGTTGACCACACGGTATCAGGTAGAGGCTTGGGTCGATATAAAAGCACTTAGTCGTCTTTTACAACATCTATGAGTAAAGTAAGGGTTGGTAGTATTCTCTACTACAAAGCATTGAAACAAGCCTAATCATTGAAAAGAAATATTTTTGAATTTTACAATTAATGGTATTTCATAGTTGATCAGGTTAGGCGCACCTATGTTCTTTAATTGGCTTTGGACAAACGCATTTAATTTATATCCCGCCGCACATCCACACTATTCAGCTCAGCTCATATATGTTCCAATGTTGAAAAATTGACCTACTATACCACGCTGATCAGACATGTTGGTATAAGGTTTTGTTTCGTGTTTCCTTTCTCTTGCATAGATGTTATATGTGTTTTATATTCCTTAGTCGTCTCTTACGATCACCCACGGGTAAGATAGAGAGTGATGAATTGTAAGCTTACTCCGTCACTACACGGATTATCATACATAGGTACACACTATTATAACTTCTATTAACTACGATCAGTCATGGTTTCGATTAATAATACCGAAGTTTAAATCCCAAGAAGTATCTGTCACTGATTTTAATTGTCTTAGGAATTTCAACAATTTTATCTAAAATTATGAACTGGTAAAGTAGAAATTAAACTTGCCACAAATGAAATGTGAAGACTTATAAATAGTAAGACTGGCATTTTTTTTTTCTTAGTCCATATATATCCTATATATCTTACAGTTTTGCACAAGGTTTTCCCATATTGATAGATGATAGATAAATAGTACTGCCATATCTTTCTGACTACCTAGTACCACCTAGTTAGTAAGGTATGCGTTGGCATAAGGTTATCCCGGCAAAGGTGAATACATGGTGAACACTTGGTACTGAAATCATCTCCATCTCAGCTCATATATATCGCACTGTTGGTCTCGAGCCTCCTTCATAATGGGAGGGAAATTTACCTACTATACCATACTGGTCAGGCGTATGGGTATAGGGTTTTGTTTCGAATTTTTACTTCTCTTTCATAGATATTATATGCGTTTTACATGGTACCCGTGGTTGATTGTAAAAGACAACTAAGGGATGTCCCTTAGTTGTCTTTTACAATCAACCACGGGTAAGATAGGGTAGTGAATTGTATTCTGACTTCGTCAACACACGGAAGATCACCGGTGTGGGTGGAGTCCCTGACCGTCTGACTCAGGGCTCTTCTGTGGCGGGTCGTCCTGTCGGCGTTTATACGCCGGAGTGGTGCGGTCCATGGCGCTGTATGGTGCCCCTATTTGGGCGGACTCTCTCACCGTCCGCAACAGGGCCCTTCTGCGACGCCCTCAGAGGGCCATGGCGGTGAGGGCTGTCAGGGGCTATCGTACGGTGTCATGGACCGCAGCGACGTTGCTGGCAGGCGACCCACCTTGGCCACTTGTGGCCGAGGCCCTGGCTGAGGTCTACCGGCTCCGTGTCGCGGCGCGGGCCAACGACGAGCAGGTCTCCGTAAGGAGACTGGGCAGAGTACTGGAAGTGGCCCGAAGGGGAGTCACTCAGCGGTGGAGAGAAGATCTGGAGTCCCCCGTAGCAGGGCGGGGGACTGTGGAGGCGGTTGCGCCACATCTCCACCGCTGGATTAGTAGAAGGCACGGCAGCCTAAGCTTTAGGATGGTGCAGGTGCTTACCGGGCATGGGGTCTTTGGTAAGTACCTGCACAGAATTGGAAGAGAAGGGGCCCCAGGATGTCACGAGTGTGGTGCGCCAGTAGATGATGCGCGTCACACTCTGGAGGTATGCCCTGCCTGGGGGCCCCAGCGCCACGTCCTATCGGCGGTCGTTGGGAGAGACCTGTCGTTGTCGACCATCATCTCGAAGATGCTTGACAGCGACAGGTGCTGGTCGTCGATGGCCTCCTTTTGCGAGGTCATCATGAAAAGGAAGGAGGCCGCGGAGCGAGAACGCGAGGCGCTTGCGTCAGCTGACTCGCTTCGCCGCCGGCGACCGGGAAGGAGGAGGCGCCGTTATGCGCACCTCCTCCCACCGCCTTGAGGGACGATAGGACGTGGCCAGAAAGCCAAGCGTGGGGGTGCCGGGGATCGAATGTCAGTAGACGATCTCTCCGGCTCCCCGTAAAAGCGCGGAAGGGGCCGCTGTGGTTTTAGTGGGTATTCCGGCCGCTAACATCTATGGCCGGTGAGTCCCACACTCCCCCTCGCCTGTCACCGGCGGGGGATAGCGCGCAAATGCGTTTCCTCAGCGAAAAAAAAAAAAAAAAAAAAAAAAAAAAAAAGGGCTCTTCTGTGGCGACCACAGAGGGCCATGGCGGTCAGGGCCATACGCGGGTACCGCACGGTGGTGACGGAGGCATCTCGCCTGTTGGCCGGGACTCGACACCCGCCGAGACGTCACCGCCCGTTGGGCAGTCCGGCTGGAGAGGCCTCGTTTCGGTGTGCGGACCGTGGGGGCCTTCCGGCGATGCTGACGCGATGGTTGGAACGGCGGCACGAGGTGCTCTTCTTCCGACTGGTGCAAGTTTTGACGGGGCATGGATGCTTCGCCAAATACCTGCACACGGTCGATAGGAGGGAGAGTACACCGTCCTGCCACCACTGCGACTGCGACGAGGATACGGCGCAGCATACGCTCGAGGCTTATGCCGCTTGGGCAGAGCAGCGCCCTGAACTCGTCGCGGTCATCGGTGCTGACCTGACGCTGCCGACAGCGTCAGGAACTGAGACGCGGTCGCAGCCTTCTGCGAGGCAGTAGTCTCGCACAAGGAGGCGGCGGTGCGCGTGCGCGAGGGGCGTCTCCTCGACGACGCTAGCCGTCGCCGGCGACTGGGGTGGCGTAGGCGCGATTACCTGCGCCTTATGCCGCCCTAGCCGAGACCGCGGGTGACTCGACCGGGGAATTAGTCCGTCACCCGCCGAGAGGCTGACGAAAAGACCAACGTCCTCCCCGAGGGAGGGGATGTCGCTCAAGAAGAGGGTACCCTTCGGGGGGGTATTCCGTCGGGTCGGCCACTGACTACAAGTTCACGCTGCTCCGGTGGTCGGTCCAACGACGAAGACGAGGTTCACGGGTGGGTTATAGGTGTACGTGCTTACGCCCCTCTGTCGCCCCGGACGGAGTGGTGCGAGGAAAATGACGACCGTAGCCGACCAAAAAAAGCAACACGAAGGATAAACCTACAAGAAATGATAAATATGTTCATTCTAAAGAAGTTTACCATACGATTAATAATAACTAACATGAAAATTTGAAAACAAAAATATTTATTCACAATTAAAAAGCCCTTCAAACATAATTTTATATCTTTGTCGAATTTTATTTGATACAATCTAGAAATTTCTAATCTTTAAACAATTTACATTTAATTCCAATGAAAACAAAAGTTTGTAAGCCAATTTTAGGATAAGATATAAACTAAAGTATACATTATTATAATTCGAGCAACAAGAATATCCAAATAAATAAATTTAGTATCTATTTCAAAATTATTTTGGCACAATCGTCCATCGTAGTTGTTTAATTCTAAATAAATTTTCTTTCTTTTAATTGCAAGTTTATACGATACACGTACATATAAGATACCCGTGTGGTGACGGAGTAAGAATACTATTCACCACCCCATATCTTACTCGTGGGTGATCGTACGAGACGACTAAGGGATATAAAACACATATAACATCTATGCGAGAGAGAAAAGCTCGAAACAAAACCCTATACCAGCACGTCTGACCAGCGCGGTATAGTAGGTTAATTTCCCTCCCATTATGGAGGAGGCCCGAGCCCAACAGTGAGACATTTATGGGCTGTGATGATGATGATGATTATCTTTTTAACAAATAAAAATAAATCAATGGCTCAAAATAAATTAGAATTTATTGTAAGTTTCTAATCAACTTAACATATTTTATTTGATCGTAATATACGGTGTGGTAGCGGCTAAGAATACTACCAACCCTCAATTTTCTCGTGAATGTCGTACAAGATCACTAAGAGCTTTATATCAACCTGGGTCAACTCTACCTGCTACCGTGTGGTCAACAACTGCATTCCCAAGGCGAGTTCACGTTAGACAGGCGGCCGGTCATAAAACTATTGCCAATAACTATTGCTATACATATTGCATCGAATGATGATGATTTGATCGTAATATCCCCAAAGCAAGGTAAAGAATTTCATAAAATATCTTAAATTGATTAATTCAAATCGAAATAATTACGGCCATTTTGAAACGCGATACCAATCATTGCTAAAAACAACAACTGTAAAAGTTAGTCATCAGCTCTTTCAATCTCGTATCTTTTCAATAATACATTTGCTTGTAATTGATTAATAATGATGATGACAAGATGTTTTTACATTTAATAGGCATATTTAAAAATAGAAAATATTTTTAATTATGGAATATTTGTAATAATTACATATTATTTATCTATCTACTCTTATAAGTAGTTTATATTTTCATCCTCTATTGCTGAACATAACTCATTGGAATTATCTTTAGCAATTTCCGTATGGTGACGTAGTAAGGATACAATTCCCCACCCCCTGTTGTACCCGTGTACCGGGTGATCGTAAAAGACGATTAAGGGATATAAAACGCATATAACATCTGTGCGAGAGAAAGAAAAATCGAAACAATACCCTATACCAACATGTCTCACCAGCGTAGGATAGTAGGTCAATTTCCCTCTCATTATGGAGGAGGCTCGAGCCCAACAGGGGGACATGTATCAGTTGAGATGAAGATGATCTTTAGCAATGGGATTGCCTAAGAGTTCCTTATAACACGGTAATTAATCATCATCATTATTTGATTGGGGATCATCATCATCATGGGGATTGAAGAGCATACTATAAGAAGCAAACTGCAAAAATGTACCCTTATAGCTTCAAAAGAGTTTCACATGTGATCGGAATCATCCGGCGTCGGTCATAGTTTGGTAGGGGATGACTTATCAAGGAGAGGCAAGACTTATATAACCAGACTGTCTAATTTGTTTTTTTTTTTGCGGCGGTCTATGGTCTGGTCACACCCCGTTAAATCCTTCCGGGGCGACAGATGAAACCGCGCGTTACCACCTAAACCCGCCCTGCAATGGACCTCTCCACGCTGTGCGAGTGGGCCACCGAAACCCGATCTTTGTCTTCAGTGGCCCACCCGGCATAGACTGCCTGACTAGATATCTATTTTTTTAAATATGATTTTAATTAATTTTATTTAAATTATTTATGTCAGCTTAAACAATAAAATTTATATTTTCGTCAAAAATAACCATGTTGGTGTCAACCTTATGGACTATTTGAATTGGACATAAAATGACACTATATAAATCGGCGACCCTGTGATTTCATGGGCCGCGCAATGGTATAGTTACCGGCGCATCTATCAAAGTGAATTCGGTCCCCATGGTGGTTCCGGGAGCATGTCTGACAGCCTTGTATACGTTTTGTCAGCGTGATATCGCCTTGTCATGACTAATAACTAATAGAAAGGACACTACTTTGGTGAGAACTACGCTAGGTGGGTTCGTACATATATTTTTATTACAAGATTTTTTATTATTTCACTTTCTCACAACTCATAAATTTCTGGTACGATCCTTACGGGAAAGGAAAGGGTGATGGAACGTCTATTTAATCCGTCACCATGCGGATATACCATGTTTTTAATACGATTTTTTTGTGACGACTTTTTTAAAGTAGATTTTTTTAAGCATGAATCTATTGTGACGACTTTTTTAAAGCAGAAAAAACAAATTTAATTTATTTTTAATTGCGATTTATTAATTTCATATTAAAAACAATTCAATCTATATGCATAAAAGAAAGTTGTGTTCATTACAACACTTATAACTCGAGAAAAACTAGACCAATTTTTATGATTTTTATGTTTTTGAGTTTGTTGTCGCCAGGAATGGAATATAGGAATATAAAATATGATATTAATAAACAAAAAAAAAAACATTAAAAGTGTCAGTTCTAAACGTTCATTTGTTGATGATGTAACAAAACGCAACTGACAGCTCACGTAATGATTTGTTTGGAAATTACGGCGAAAAGTTGAAATTATTAAAATTGACCGCTCAGTGTTCGTTTTGTGCGAGTGTTGCGAATTTTTACGAATATTGTTATAATAAATTATATTTTATCTATATTGCCATCAACAATGCCGCGACCATTAGGATCAAATCTTTCCGGACAAAGCCGTAACGTAATTAGAATTCGAAACATCACGAATGTAACCACGGCAAAAGAACAAGATATTGCACGGGAAGACCGCCGCGTTAATATGGCCCGACTGCGTGCTTCTCAATCACAAGAGCAAAGCGAGGTGGCCCTTGAAATGTTTCGGTTGACAATGCGAAATCGTCGAGAAAATATCAGAGATCAGCAATAAGATAATTGTCAATGCACATGAAGAAAATATCGTATAGCACAAGGTACTTCTTCGCTTTGCTGGCACGTTATTGAAGTACTTGATTTTTTAAATTTATATATTATTCATATTTATTATCATAATAAAAAAGATAGCTTAATAATTTTGAATGAATCGAAATCTGCTCATTCATTAATTGTTAGGCGAAACGAGGTGTGCCGAGTCAGCTAGTAAGTAAATAAAATTAACAAAAATAATGAATATTCATTAAAAATATTACCTAATTTCTCTTGATATTATTAAAAAAAGAATCAAACGTACACAAATGTGCCAATCTTTGAAGAAAATAGTAGGTAATAAAATATAGTATATATAATATATAATAGGCTTTGAGTATGAATCTTGATGGCTCTAGGGGTAAAGGGAGACCAAAGAAAAGATGGCTGGACTGCGTGAAGCATGATATGTATAAACAGGGAGTGACTACAGAGTTTATGTCTGATAGGGCTGTATGGAAAAAGAGGACATATTGCGTCGACCCCAAGTAGTTGGGATAAGAGCAAGAGAATGATGATGTCTTTGAAGAAAATAAATTAATTAGTTTTTATGTTAAATGCATATTAAATGCTAAATTTCAGTAATTTAGTTTTTATGTATCCATATTTTCATATCATCATTTCAGCTCATATATGTCCTACTGTTGAGTTCGAGCCTCCTCCGTAATGGAAGGGAAATTGACCTACAATAAACACGCTAGTCAGACGTGTTGGTATATGATTTTGTTTCGAGTTTTCCTTCTCTGACATAGATATTATATCCGTCTTATATCCCTTAGTCGTCTCTTACGATCACCCACGGGTAAGATAAGGTGGTGGTGAAATGTATTTTTATTTTGTCACCACACAGAAAATATAGATAGAAATATAGATAGATAAATTATAATAGATATTTCCATTAAATCAATTTAAAATATCGTACTTCTTATATTCTAGAAGACGAGTAAAGAAACAACAGATCTAATGACTTTTCAGTTATTTCATCTTGAATGAAAGCGAGCAACGGTTGCGAGTTATCTTACAAGGAGTTTCCGATTCCCGCCCGGACTTACTCTGTATACAATACTTTGTATAAAGCGAGTATTTGTTGAATAGACCTTCGCTTTTCAAATGCTTTGTTTTGTTATATACTACTGGAATTATTGAGTTCCATTGCACAAATAAATCTTAATAAATCTAATGACACCAGAAAAGTTTCTGTAATTCTTATTAATCGATAATTCGTTTTGTTTTTAATATAGGTAAGTGGTTACTTTCCGGAAGAACTTAATTTGATAAGAAAAATATTTATTTAAGCTCCTAATCGCTAAGTTATTAACCGTATTTAACCGTTAAGTTGCCTGAAAAAGCACTATTGCACTTTCTTCTGCTGATTGGTCTTTTTTGTAGTAGGCTATATGGACATACCCTACCCGTAGCGTTCGAAGAGATGAAATGACGGCGTGACATATAACGTACCGTATTCACTTACTATCGCCTTTGGTCTGGTCAATGATACATTGGTAGCGTCCTTAATCTCGCTGGCCCGTGAATTACCCTTTCGAATGCCGTCTCTGTAGATGCCCCTTGTGATTCTTGAAAGAGCTTGATGATCTGCTATCATAAGTAAGGCTGAATGCTGGAATAAATAATTTCACTGCAAAGATGCAACGATTAAGATATCGACCGTACCAAGAATCGCGGGTTCAATTCCCAGGTAGGGCAATACTTTTTGCAAACCACAGATTGTTGTTTGGAACTTTATATGTGAGGGATTGTTTTCTTAAGACAGACCGTTTAAAAAAAAAAAATTATGCGTGCGTAAAAGTACACATATCAGAAGTGAAACTTTGACAAACTAATTTTTAAATCTCGTTGCAATACATCAACTAATAGCGTGTTCTTTCTCTCTCTCTCTCTGTTTCGTGCCACATTTCTCGCCTCGCGTTTCATCTGTAAAGATTTTACCCTCATGTGCGCAGAGAAGTTTCGCTTCATAATAAATATGGCGCGTAACGGAAAAATGTGACTTAGAAATAAAGATGGCGCGTAATAGAAAAACGTTACAATGTTTTTCTTCTCTTATACTTCGATAAAGAAGTTTCACTTCAAAAATCAACAATAAATTAATAATCTATGGTGAAAACTATTTACAACAACCGGCATTACTAAATATATATTAAGGCAACAACCCACATTACCAAATAAATACGTATGTCATGGTAGATTCTCGCTTACATCAGCATCATTTCAGCCCATATACATGCCACTGTTGGTTTCGAGTCTTCTCCATAATAGGAAGGACATTGACCTACTATGCCACGTAGTACAGTCAAGTTGAATTGGAATTTCATATCGATTTTTCCTTCTCTCGCATAGATATTATATGCGTTTTATATCCCTTAGTCGTCTTTTACGATCTCCCACGGTTAAGATAGATGATTGAGATAAGAGCATAATGATGATGGTGATAATGGTTTTCTGAAGTGACTAATCAATAGTAGTAGGACCACGCTGTTGACAGTTTTCTGTCTACAGCCGCGGGCCGGTCCGTCCGGGGTAGTACCACACTCTTGCAGAAAATCGACGTCTGAGCAGTGTCAATGTGCTGCTGTGCTTCGTTCGGTGAGCGAGAGAGCCAGCCGCCCAACTTTTTGGGTGGGTTTGGGGGTTTATTTGGTAGGCAGCGGCCTAGCTATGCTCTGGTATGACGAAGGTCCATTAGCGGCAGTAACACTTACCATCAGGTGTGCTGCTTGCGCGTTTACTAACAAAGACAATAAAAAAAAATATCATCGTTTCAAGCTTGATGTAAAACACATTGTTATGCAATCACAATACGCTGTCTAACTCATGTTACTAGACCGACAAGGCAGTGCTACTGACGTATATTTTAGTAAGAATAAATCCTCATCTAAATCATGAAACCATGAAGCGTAATAAAACGTATGTCATTTTCACAAGCGCGGGTCAAGCTGGGTATTTTAATAATATACAGAAACAACTATGTTGAGATTCGAAACATCTAAAAGTTATTTTAGTTAGCTCTGGGACAGATATTAGCTAAATGATACTTAAGATTATTATTATACATTGAAATATCTTTAACAAAGCTTAAATTGTTTAGAAGTAATTTGAACCGACATGAATTAAGTAACGCCTACACGGAAACGTAATTCAAATATTTAATTGCTATAATTTGTTAAGAACAGACAAAAGCCGTGAAAGGTTCGCCAACGTCGTAGTGTTTTCATCTAATAACCGAAGGATTTCTTTAAATTATGATTCACATTTACTGGCCTTTCAAAGAATATCATTTATAATTTCATTCATTACAAGATTAATCTCGTGGCGATCATTTATATTATAATAATTTGATTGCATTAATTGTGGAATATTTTACCTAGTGAGTTATCGTGGAATCTGATATAAGTGTGATTCCCGTGTAGTATATTTAGACAAATGTTTGTTTTAAATTTGGATATAATTTGTATGTTTTAATTATCTATTTGTAAAGTTTTACGTCTGATAATCAATTCACCACCTCTCATCTTACCTGTTGGAGGATATAATATGTCTTATTACACTATGCCAATCAAAAGGATTGATGCATGAATGCATTTTATTCCAAGCGTTCCTTCTTTTACAAACATGTTATTTAATTTCATACATATATTCTTTAGCTGTGTGGTGACGGAGTAAGAATACAATTCACCACCCCCTATCTTGTCCCTGGGTAATCGTAAGAGACGACTAGGGGATATAAAACACATATAACATCTATGCAATAGAAGGAAAATTCGAAACAAAACCCTATACCAACACGTCCGACCAGCGTGGTATAGTAGGTTAATTTCCCTCCCATTATGGAAGAAGTTCGAGCCCAACAGTGAGACATATATGAGCTGAAATGATGATGAATAATAAAACTTTTAAAAAGTCCTAAATATAAGCAAAAATTACAAACGTTAAACAGGTAACAGATTTTTGCATTGCCTTTAGACATTTTATGTTGGGGTACTATCCCAGAAACCTCCACGCGGTGTACCCTGGGTGCGGGCGGCGGTCCCCAATTCTTCTGTTGTACTGTCGTCCGTAGCGAATATCTGCGCGATTTCGCTCCTCACTCTACTACAGTCGTAGTAGAGGTTATAGGACGCGAAATATTGGGACGGGCTCAGTCACTCATTCATTTGAGGGCTGGGCAGGCACATGCCACCGCCCACACATCGTAAACCTGATTCTTTGCTTGTCTTAGTTTCAGGAGCGAGGGTCTTGGCTTAACCGCCCGGACCGCGAGGAAGACAACCTCTATAAAGAGTTCGAAGTAACATTCGGACTCGGAAATCACCCAGAATCTTAAGTTCTGGCGTGCGGCGAGAAGATGCATGGCAGATGGGTTGTTCTGTTCTTAGCACGCTCCAGCCAGGGTACCGGCTGCCCCCCTGGTTGGTAAATGTAGGCTTGCCCGGGTAAAGGGATCTCTGCCCGGGTCGACGTAATGTATCTCCCATTCTCGTGGGATTCATAATGGATACGCAAAATTTAAATACTTTTAAAACCGACGGGGATCGTAGTGATCCTCACCCCAAGGCCCGGTCAAGCCGATCAAAAACTGACCAAGACGACGCCTCGTCCTCAGGACTTGAGGCGTCCGCCGAGGGCCCGGCACAAACCGTGGAGGCCCAGAAGAAGAAGAGGAGGTCGCCTCGAAAGTCTCGGGGCAACGGCCTGAGCCACAAAAGGCGGCTGGAGGAGCGGCGAGCGCGCAGGGAGGCTGCCGCCGCTGAAGAGAAGAAGGACGGTAGACTCGCAGCAGAGCCGTCGACGGACGAGGGCGATAGCGATGTCGCAGAGCCGTCCGAAGACGAGGGCGGCGGATCTACCGTCAGAATGGACGAGGGCGGTGATATTCCCGCAGGGCCGTCCAAAAAGGACAGTGGGTCGGCTGGTGAAGGCCCCACTAGGTCGTCGGCGCGTCTAGCAGCAAAGACGCCGCCGGCGACCGCGACTAAGAAGGAGGAGGCCCTCCCCTCGCAGGTGCGAAAGCGCCCCCTGAGTAAGGGAGGCAGCTCGAGCGCCGAAACCGAGGGGAGCGTGGCCAACATGCCTCCACCCAAGATCCAGGCCTCCCGAAGAGGGCGAGGGACCTCGGTCATGGAAAGGGCGGCGGCGGTCGCTGTCCGCGCCGGCGAGGCCACGGATCTGCAGGCTGAAAATGTCCGCCTTAGAGGCGAGATGTCAGGCCTGCGGACCCGAAACCGGAACCTGGGCGACATGCTGGCGGAAATGCGTCGCGCAAACCGCCAGCTGTTGATAGACGTGGCCGACCTCAAGGCGCAGGTGGCGCTGTTCGTGTCACCCGCGCCAGCCGCGCTATCGGCCAGGGCCGGATACTCGGCGGCCGCTGCGGCGCCAAAGCCGCCTCGCGCTGCGGCGCCGACGACGTTGGGTGATGGCGTCAGCGTCACACCCATCCCCGCGGCGAGGAAGACGCCTGCCGCCGCGAAGCGCGCGCCGCCGGCTGACGCTGGCGCGGTCACCGCGGTGAAACTCCCTGTTCCCGTGGTGAGGTTGACGCCTCTCCCCGCGGACCGCTTGCCGCCGGCTAGCGCCCCTGCGGCGCCAAAGCCGCCAGGCGCCGCGGAGCGGGCCCCTGGAGGGGCTCAGCCGACCCCGACGCTGGAGGTGGGAGGCTTGTCGGACGAGGCCCTCGCCAAAATCATCAACGCAGTTGGCAAACTCGTTGATGCGCGTGTGGCCGTTCTGGAGGCAAGACTGCCTCCAGAACCACGTGTCCGGCCGCCCCTAGCCGCGGATAAGCGGCCGCATGTGGCACCAGCCCCCGCCCCGCTGCCTTGTCAGGGTGGCCGCGTGGGGAGCTACGCCGCGGCCGCGGCCGGGCCTAAGCCCAAAGGCCCCGGCCCAGCTCCGAAGGGACCCGCCCTGAGGAGGAAGACGGCTCCGGCTCCTGCCGGACCGCTGAAGTCGCCCGCAACAACACCGCCGGCGACGACCAGCGAGGCCGCGACGAGGCCTTCCGCGTCCGGCACGACTGCCGTACCCGAACAGGGTTGGCAGGTAGCCGAACGCGACAGAAGGAGTCGCGGCCAAAGGAGGAGAGCGGAGGCCAAGCGCGCCGCTGAGGTCCCCGCTCCTCAGGCAGGAGCCGGACGGAAGAAGAGACCGCGCAAGGGGCTCAAGTCGCCGAAGACGGCCGCAGTGGTGATCACTGTGCTGCCCGAGGCGGCCGAGAAGGGCCTCAGCTACGAGGCCGTCTTGAGGAAGGCCCGGCGGGAGCTAGACGTCTCCGATATTGGAGGCGTCGAAGCCAGGACCCGCAAGGCCCGGACGGGGGCTCGAATTCTCGAGTTCCCAGGGGCCGAGGGCGCCAAGACGGCTGACAGCGTGGCCGAGAAGCTGAGAGGTTTGTTCGCCGAGGAGGGTGGCATCAAGATCGCCAGGCCCGTCAGGTGCGCCGAAATGCGCATTTCGGGTTTGGACGATTCAGTGACGGTGGAAGACATCCGGGAGGCTATTGCCTCGAAAACCGGGTGTCCCATAGACACCGTCCGGGTCGGTGCCATTCGTCCCGGTCCGGGTGGCGTAGGTGCTGCCTGGGCGCAGTGCCCGGTGGAGTCGGTCAGGCAACTGGCCGGCTCAGGCAGGCTCCTCGTGGGCTGGAGCTCGGCGCGGGTAACCGTGCTTGAGCACCGGCCTGCGAGGTGCTACAAGTGCATGGCGGTCGGACACACTCGACCGACGTGCACTAATTGCTTCGACTGCGGCGGATTGTGTTTCCGCTGCGGTCAGACCGGGCACGTGGCGGCATCTTGCGCCGCCCCGCCCCACTGCCCCGCGTGTGCGGCGGGCAATAAGCCCGCCAAGCACCGCATGGGCTCTGGGGCGTGCAAACCTCCAGCTTCGGCCCCAAAGGCGCGGGGCGGCCCTACGACCACGGCCGCTCCCGCTCCTAGCGCGGTCCGATCGCCCGCTGGCGAGGAGGTCATGGATACAACCCGATAATGGGTACACCATCCATGCACCTCCTCCTGCAGGCCAACACCAACCACTCCGCCGGAGCGCAGGATCTCCTCCTGCAATCCATGGCGGAGTGGTCGATTGGTGCAGCCGTAGTCGCGGAACCATACGCCGTGCCTGATCGCCCCAATTGGGTGGTCAGTCGAAACGGTACCGCGGCAATCGTCGTCTCAACGCAGCGGCACTTCCCGTCCTTGTCCCTTTTGGATAGGGGCGAGGAATTTGTCGCGGCGGAGTGGGGAGGGGTCACGCTCTACAGCGTATACCTCTCCCCCACTAGGAGGATGGACGATTTCGGGGCCTCACTCACCACCTTGGAGGCCTCGATACGGCGACTGGCACCGGGCCTCGTCCTGGTTCTGGGGGACTTTAACGCCAAATCCACGGCGTGGGGGTCCCCTACGACGGACGACCGCGGGCGGGCGGTCAACGAGTGGGCGGCTTCACTGGGCCTCTGTGTTCTGAACAGAGGCTCGGTGAACACGTGTGTGCGGCGGCAGGGCGGGTCGATAGTGGACTTGTCGTTCGCTAGCCCCGCTGTCGCGCCACGGGTGAGGAACTGGAGTGTCCTGGAGGAGGCGGAGACCCTGTCGGACCACCGGTACATCCGGATGGAGGTCTCCCCCCGGGAACCCGGTAGGGGTCACAGGGCGGACGGAGCTCCCGCGTTTCCGCGGTGGGCTGTGGGTCGTCTTGACAGGGATCTACTGGCGGAGGCGGCCATTGTCAGCACGTGGCTGTCCTCACCACCCCCAGCAGACGGAGTGGACGCTGAGGCTGTCCGCATTCGCAGTGCGTTAACGCAGATCTGCGATGCGGCCATGCCCAGAGTGCGGCGGCGTCCGCCTCCGAGGCAGGGGGTCTACTGGTGGTCCCCAAGACTGGCGGACCTTCGTGCGGCGTGTATCAGTGCCCGAAGGTCCTACACCCGCAGCCGGCGGCGTCACCGCGACGTCGAGCGGGAGGGCCAGCTGTACGAGGCGTACCGCAGTGCGCGGACTGCCTTTCGGCTGGCCATCCGAGCCGCCAAGGGCGCGAGTTGGCAGGAGATGTTGGACGGTCTCGACCGTGACCCCTGGGGTCGCCCATATCGCGCGGCGCTGAACAAGCTTCGCGCGCGGGCCCCCCCCCTCACCGAGACCCTCCAGCCCGACTTCCTTCGTAGGGTGGTCGAGGAGCTGTTTCCACGGCAGTCGGAACACACGCCCCCGGTCATGGCTCTGCCAGATCAGAACCGGGAGGCCGACGACGACGAGAGTGTTCCGCCCGTGACGGAGTCGGAAGTGGGGGCGGCCGTGGCGAAGATTCGTTCCGCCACCACGGCCCCCGGCCCGGACGGAATTCCAGTCCGGGTCCTGACGTCGCTCCTCGAGCACTTCGAGCCTCGCCTCATGCAGCTGTTCAACGCCTGTCTGACGTCTGGACGGTTCCCTGAGTGCTGGAAGGAAGGGAGGTTGGTTCTCCTGCCAAAGCCGGGACGGTCCCCGGATTTGCCGTCGGCCTACAGGCCCATCGTGCTCCTCGACGATGTGGGTAAGCTGCTGGAGCGTGTGCTCGCTGCCCGCATCGTCCGACACCTGGAGGAGGTGGGGCCCGATCTGTCGGACGCTCAGTATGGGTTTCGGAGGGGGCGTTCGACCATCGGGGCCCTATTACGCCTGAGGCAGGCGGCCGCGGAGGCCGTCGCCGGGAAGGGAGTGCTGTTGGCGGTGTCGTTGGACATCGCCAACGCATTCAATAGTCTGCCATTCGGCTGCATCAGGGAGGCGCTCCGGTTCCATGGAGTGCCCCTGTACCTCAGGCGGCTGGTGGCAGACTATTTGGAGGGCCGCAGTATCCTCTACGCGGGTCCCGCAGGGGACATTGTGCGGACGCCCATGTCGTGCGGCGTTCCACAGGGGTCGGTTCTGGGGCCGACTCTGTGGGACATCGGGTACGACTGGGCGTTGAGAGGGAGTCTCCCCCCCGGGCTGAGCTTGGTGTGCTACGCTGACGACACGCTCGTCACAGCCCGGGGCAGGACACTCGAAGAGGCGGCGAGCCTGGCCACTCTCGGCACCGAGGAGATGGTCAGGCGGATCGAGGCGCTGGGGCTCAGGGTGGCCCTAAACAAGACGGAGGCCCTACTTTTCCATGGGCCCCGTGTGAGGCTGCCCATCGGCGCCTCGATAGTGGTAAACTCCATCCACATCAGCATCCAGGCCCATATGAGGTACTTGGGTCTGGTGCTCGACGGGCGATGGTGGTTCCGGGAGCATTTCCGACAGATTGCTCCCCGGCTTGTCGGCGCGGCGTCCGCCCTTTCTCGACTCATGCCGAACGTGGGCGGACCCAGTTTTGAGGCCCGACGGCTGTATGCGGGGGTCATCCGCTCGATGGCCATGTACGGCGCACCCGTGTGGGCGAGGGCTCTGAACGCCCAGCTCAGGGCGGTTCTGTGGAGGCCACAGAGAGCCATGGCGGTCAGAGCCATTCGCGGGTACCGCACGGTGTCGACAGAGGCGGCGTGCCTGTTGGCCGGGACACCCCCGTGGGACCTAGAGGCGGAGATGCTCTCCGACCTCTACCGGCGGGTTATCACAGCGCGCGAGGAAGGTGGCTCCCCATCGTTGAGCGAGATAGCCACCTGGCGCGTGGATGCCCGCCGAGACGTCATCGCCCGTTGGGCTACGCGGCTGGAGAGGCCTAGGCACGGTGTGGAGACCGTTGAGGCCCTCCGGCCCGTATTGATAGAGTGGATGGAGCGGCGGCACGGAGTCCTCACCTTTCGGCTGGTGCAGGTATTGACGGGGCACGGGTGTTTCGGGTTGTACCTGCACAGGGTCGTGTATAGGGAGTGGACTCCGGCCTGCCACCACTGCAGGAGTGGCGAGGACACGGCGCAACACACGCTGGAGGTGTGTCCGGGATGGGAGCGGCAGCGCCGTGACCTCGTCGCTGTCATCGGTGCCGACCTGACGCTGCCGGCCGTCGCGAGGGCGATGGTCGACAGCATCAGGAACTGGGACGCGGTCGCCGCCTTCTGCGAGGCTGTCATCTCGCAGAAGGAAGCGGCGGAACGGGCAAGGGAGGATTCCCGCGCCCCGGGCCGCCGCCAGCGGCCGGGGCGGCGCAGGCGCGAATACCTGCGCCTGATGCCGCCCTAACCGAGGCTTCGGGTGATCGGACCGGGGAATTGTCCGGTCACCCGACGTGAGGCCACCGCGTGAGGGCGACGCCCCGACGGCGAAATCTGTCGGGGCGTCGACGAGAGGAACCCGCGAGGGTGAACCGCCGGGCGGGCCACCGAAGTTAAAAATCGGGTCCCGGTGACCCGCTCGCACGGCGAAGAGAGAGGAGTTTTACGGTGGGTCTATGGGGTCATGCGCCGCCTTCTCCGTCACCCCGGACCGATTTGGCGGGGCGAGACTAATCCATAGTCCACCAAAAAAAAAAAAAAAAAAAAAAAAAAAGACATTTTATGTTGGCAGCGTAATAAAAACTTGTTCACCCATTTTGACAAACATTTAATGTTACTTTAATATTTTTTTTTTGCTTTATTGGTTGGAGATAGCTTTTGCGATTGATCTAAAAAAAATCAATTTAACGATTTTATGTCTTTTTTTGATTATTATTTGATTTCCAATTCCCGTTGGGTTCGTATCATTTTGTAGTTTGTAAATAAAAAAAGAAAAACGTTAAAATTGTAAACACTCCGGTGGGTAATAAATATTGTTTATAAAAGGAAACAGCTGTTTTTTTAAAGCTACAGCCAAGTCAACAGCAGAGTAATTAATATCATACAATAGATAGAATTAATATTTTCAATTAACATGATTATTTATCAGTATTATAGACAAAGCAATTAATTTTCTACCCTGTAAAGGTCAGATGAAGTTGGGGTACTATCCCAGAAACCTCCACGCGGTGTACCCTGGGTGCGGACGGCGGTCCCCAGTTCTTCTGTTGTACTGTCGTCCGTAGCAAATATCTGCGCGATTTCGCTCCTTACTCTACTACAGTCGTAGTAGAGGTTATAGGACGCGAAATATTGGGACGGGCTCAGTCACTCATTCATTTGAGGGCTGGGCAGGCACATGCCACCGCTCATACATCGTAAACCTGATTCTTTGCTTGTCTTGGTTTCAGGAGCGAGGGTCTTGGCTTAACCGCCCGGACCGCGAGGAAGACAACCTCTATAAAGAGTTCGAAGTAACATTCGAACTCGGAAATCACCCAGAATCTTAAGTTCTGGCGTGCGGCGAGAAGATGCATGGCAGATGGGTTGTTCTGTCGTTAGCACGCTCCAGCCAGGGTACCGGCTGACCCCCTGGTTGGTAAATGTAGGCTTGCCCGGGTAAAGGGATCTCTGCCCGGGTCGACGTTGTGTATCTCCCCTACTCGTGGGAATCATATGGATACCTTAAAATTAAATACATTTACCGACGGGAATCCCTGTGATTCTCACACCACGGCCTTGTCAAGCCAAAGAAAAACTGACAACGACGCCTCGTCCTCAGGACTTGAGGCGTCCGCCGAGGGCCCGGCACAAACCGTGGAGGCCCAAAAGAAGAAGAGGAAGTCGCCTCGAAAGTCTCGGGGCAACGGCCTGAGCCACAAGAGGCGGCTGGAAGAGCGGCGGGCGCGCAGGGAGGCTGCCGCCGCTAAAGAGAAGAAGGACGGTAGACTCGCAGCAGAGCCGTCGACGGACGAGGGCGACAGCGATGTCGCAGAGCCGTCCGAAGACGAGGGCGGTGGATCTACCGTCAGAATGGACGAGGGCGGTGATATTCCCGCAGGGCCGTCCAAAGAGGACAGCGGGTCGGCTGGTGAAGGCCCCACTAGGTCGTCGGCGCGTCTAGCAGCAAAGACGCCGCCGGCGACCGCGACTAAGAAGGAGGGGGCCCTCCCCTCGCAGGTGCGAAAGCGCCCCCTGAGCAAGGGAGGCAGCTCGAGCGCTGAAACCGAGGGGAGCGTGGCCAACATGCCCCCACCCAAGATCCAGGCCTCCCGAAGAGGGCGAGGGACCTCGGCTCTGGAATGGGTGGCGGCGGTCGCTGTCCGCGCCGGCGAAGCCACGGATCTGCAGGCCGAAAATGTCCGCCTTAGAGGCGAGATGTCAGGCCTGCGGACCCGAAACCGGAACCTGGGCGACATGCTGGCGGAAATGCGTCGGGCAAACCGCCAGCTGCTGATAGACGTGGCCGACCTCAAGGCGCAGGTGGCGCTGTTCGTGTCACCTGCGCCAGCCGCGCCATCGGCCAGGGCCGGCTACTCAGCGGCCGCTGCGGTGCCAAAGCCGCCTTGCGCTGCGGCGCCGACGACGTTGGGTGATGGCGTCACCGTCACACCCGTCCCCGCGGCGAGGAAGACGCCTGCCGCCGCGAAGCGCGTGTCGCCGGCTGACGCTGGCGCGGTCACCGCGGCGAAACTCCCTGTTCCCGTGGTGAGGTTGACGCCTCTCCCCGCGGACCGCTTGCCGCCGGCTAGCGCCCCTGCGGCGCCAAAGCCGCCAGGCGCCGCGGAGCGGGCCCCTGGAGAGGCTCAGCCGACCCCGACGCTGGAGGTGGGAGGCTTGTTGGACGAGGCCCTCGCCAAAATCATCAACGCAGTTGGCAAACTCGTTGATGCGCGTGTGGCCGTTCTGGAGGCAAGACTGCCTCCAGAACCACGTGCCCGGCCGCCTCTAGCCGCGGATAAGCGGCAGCATGTGGCACCAGCCCCCGCCCCGCTGCTCAAGTCGCCGAAGACGGCCGCAGTGGTGATCACTGTGCTGCCCGAGGCGGCCGAGAAGGGCCTCAGCTACGAGGCCGTCTTGAGGAAGGCCCGGCGGGAGCTAGACGTCTCCGACATTGGAGGCGTCGAAGCCAGGACCCGCAAGGCCCGGACGGGGGCTCGAATTCTCGAGTTCCCAGGGGCCGAGGGCGCCAAGACGGCCGACAGCGTGGCCGAGAAGCTGAGAGGTTTGTTCGCCGAGGAGGGTGGCATCAAGATCGCCAGGCCCGTCAAGTACGCCGAAATGCGCATTTCGGGTTTGGACGATTCAGTGACGGTGGAAGACATCCGGGAGGCTATTGCCTCGAAAACCGGGTGTCCCATAGACACCGTCCGGGTCGGTGCTATTCGTCCCGGTCCGGGTGGCGTAGGTGCTGCCTGGGCGCAGTGCCCGGTGGAGTCGGTCAGGCAACTGGCCGGCTCAGGCAGGCTCCTCGTGGGCTGGAGCTCGGCGCGGGTAACCGTGCTTGAGAACCGGCCTGCGAGGTGCTACAAGTGCATGGCGGTCGGACACACTCGACCGACGTGCACTAATTGCTTCGACTGCGGCGGATTGTGTTTCCGCTGCGGTCAGACCGGGCATGTGGCGGCATCTTGCGCCGCCCCGCCCCACTGCCCCGCGTGTGCGGCGGGCAATAAGCCCGCCAAGCACCGCATGGGCTCTGGTGCGTGCAAACCGCCAGCTTCGGCCCCAAAGGCGCGGGGCGGCCCTCCGACCACGGCCGCTCCCGCTCCTAGCGCGGTCCGATCGCCCGCTGGCGAGGAGGTCATGGATACAACCCGATAATGAGTGGTGTACTCATCAGTATCCATGCACCTCCTCCTGCAGGCCAACACCAACCACTCCGCCGGAGCGCAGGATCTCCTCCTGCAATCCATGGCGGAGTGGTCGATTGGTGCAGCCGTAGTCGCGGAACCGTACGCCGTGCCTGATCGCCCCAATTGGGTGGTCAGTCGAAACGGTACTGCGGCAATCGTCGTCTCAACGCAGCGGCACTTCCCGTCCTTGTCCCTTTTGGATAGGGGCGAGGAATTTGTCGCGGCGGAGTGGGGAGGGGTCACGCTCTACAGCGTATACCTCTCCCCCACTAGGAGGAAGGACGATTTCGGGGCCTCACTCACCACCTTGGAGGCCTCGATACGGCGACTGGCACCGGGCCTCGTCCTGGTTCTGGGGGACTTCAACGCCAAATCCAAGGCGTGGGGTCCCCTACGACGGACGACCGCGGGCGGGCGGTCAATGAGTGGGCGGCTTCACTGGGCCTCTGTGTTCTAAACAGGGGCTCGGTGAACACGTGTGTGCGGCGGTAGGGCGGGTCGATAGTGGACTTGTCGTTCGCTAGCCCCGCTGTCGCGCCACGGGTGAGGAACTGGAGTGTCCTGGAGGAGGCGGAGACCCTGTCGGACCACCGGTACATCCGGATGGAGGTCTCCCCCCGGGAACCCGGTAGGGGTCACAGGGCGGACGGAGCTCTCGCGTTTCCGCGATTGGCTGTGGGTCGTCTTGACAGGGATCTACTGGCGGAGGCGGCCATTGTCAGCACGTAGCTGTCCTCACCACCCCCAGCGGACGGAGTGGACGCTGAGGCTGTCCGCATTCGTAGTGCGTTAACGCAGATCTGCGATGCGGCCATGCCCAGAGTGCGGCGGCGTCCACGTCCGAGGCAGGGGGTCTACTGGTGGTCCCCAAGACTGGCGGACCTTCGTGCGGCGTGTATCAGTGCCCGAAGGTCCTACACCCGCAGCCGGCGGCGTCACCGCGTCGTCGAGCGGGAGGGCCAGCTGTACGAGGCATACCGCAGTGCGCGGACTGCCTTTCGGCTGGCCATCCGAGCCGCCAAGGGTGCGAGGTGGCAGGAGATGCTGGACGGTCTCGACCGTGACCCCTGGGGTCGCCCGTATCGCGCGGCGCTGAACAAGCTTCGCGCGCGGTATCATCGAGAACCTCCAGCCCGACTTCCTTCGTAGGGTGGTCGAGGAGCTGTTTCCACGGCATTCGGAATACACGCCCCCGGTCATGGCTTCGCCAGATCAGGACCGGGAGGCCGACGACGACTGTACGGTTCCATGGAGTGCCCCTGTACCTCAGGCGGCTGGTGGCAGACTATTTGGAGGGCCGCAGTATCCTCTGCACGGGTCCCGCAGGGGACATTGTGCGGACGCCCATGTCGTGCGGCGTTCCACAGGGGTCGGTTCTGGGGCCGACCCTGTGGGACATTGGGTACGACTGGGCGTTGAGAGGGAGTCTCCCCCCCGGGCTCGACGGACGACACGCTCGTCACAGCCCGGGGCAGGACACTCGAAGAGGCGGCGAGCCTGGCCACTCTCGGCACCGAGGAGATGGTCAGGCGGATCGAGGCGCTGGGGCTCAGGGTGGCCCTAAACAAGACGGAGGCCCTACTTTTCCATGGGCCCCGTGTGAGGCTACCCATCGGCGCCTCGATAGTGGTAAACTCCATCCACATCAGCATCCAGGCCCATATGAGGTACTTGGGTCTGGTGCTCGACGGGCGATGGTGGTTCCGGGAGCATTTCCGACAGATTGCTCCCCGGCTTGTCGGCGCGGCGTCCGCCCTTTCTCGACTCATGCCGAACGTGGGCGGACCCAGTTTCGAGGGCCGACGGCTGTATGCGGGGGTCATCCGCTCGATGGCCATGTACGGCGCACCCGTGTGGGCGAGGGCTCTGAACGCCTAGCTCAGGGCGGTTCTGTGGAGGCCACAGAGAGCCATGGCGGTCAGAGCCATTCGCGGGTACCGCACGGTGTCGACAGAGGCGGCGTGCCTGTTGGCCGGGACACCCCCGTGGGACCTAGAGGCGGAGATGCTCTCCGACCTCTACCGGCGGGTTATCACAGCGCGCGAGGAAGGTGGCTCCCCATCGTTGAGCGAGATAGCCACCTGGCGCGTGGATGCCCGCCGAGACGTCATCGCCCGTTGGGCTACGCGGCTGGAGAGGCCTAGGCACGGTGTGGAGACCGTTGAGGCCCTCCGGCCCGTATTGATAGAGTGGATGGAGCGGCGGCACGGAGTCCTCACCTTTCGGCTGGTGCAGGTATTGACGGGGCACGGGTGTTTCGGGTTGTACCTGCACAGGGTCGTGTATAGGGAGTGGACTCCGGCCTGCCACCACTGCAGGAGTGGCGAGGACACGGCGCAACACACGCTGGAGGTGTGTCCGGGATGGGAGCGGCAGCGCCGTGACCTCGTCGCTGTCATCGGTGTCGACCTGACGCTGCCGGCCGTCGCGAGGGCGATGGTCGACAGCGTCAGGAACTGGGACGCGGTCGCCGCCTTCAAGCAAGGTCGCAAGGGAGGATTCCCGCGCCCCGGGCTGCCGCCAGCGGCCGGGGCGGCGCAGGCGCGAATACCTGCGCCTGATGCCGCCCTAACCGAGGCTTCGGGTGATCGGACCGGGGAATTGTCCGGTCACCCGACGTGAGGCCACCGCGTGAGGGCGACGCCCCGACGGCGAAATCTATCGGGGCGTCGACGAGAGGAACCCGCGAGGGTGAACCGCCGGGCGAGCCACCGAAGTTAGAAATCGGGTCACGCGCCGCCTTCTCCGTCACCCCGGACCGATTTGGCGGGGCGAGACTAATCCATAGTCCACCAAAAAAAAAAAAAAAAAGGTCAGATGAAGTAGGATTTTAAAAAATTTCTTCTCTGAAAGGAATTCTATGTGGCGAAAGTAAACTACACAACTGAACTGACGTAACTGAAGCGAAGCAAGGGCAGGTCGCTAGTAGTAATATAAATAAATAAGTATATAATAAATAAATAGTAGATAAATAAAATATTCCAGTATGACGTAAACTTAGTTGAGTGATAATATTCTAAACTGATTAATATTGAGCTTTTTTATACTCGTCATGAATATATTTAGAATTTAAATAATAATTTGACAAAAGTTGACTAAAAAGTCAAATTTAGGCAAATATTTATTTAAATAATTTTATGATAATTATAAAAAATTACTATGTGTTGATAAAAGAATAATACAATTGAATACTATTTCTTTTAGTGCGCATGGAATAAAAGAGGCCTATAATCACTGAAAAAGCAACAAACCATGAAATAAAAACCTATACCAACCCATCTAAAGAGCGTGATATAGTAAATACTCTTACAATTGTGCGCTAAGGAAATATTCCTTCTATTACAATGGACTTTACAAACATACAATTAACAGATAAAAAGTAGATCGCATACTGCGTGGGTATCCACCTCAAGACACAGGTTCGATAGATCGATAACCATTAAGCTATCTACACAGTCAAAATCCGTGTAGTCAGAAATTATTATGTATTAAATAACTATTATGTAGGACCAAGTAGATAGTAAACCCCTTGTGTATTGACACACATAGGAATTGTGTACTAATTGGTAATTACTTGTTGGTAACTATACGCTGGAAACTATAACTAATCCAACGAATAAATTGATCTACATATATAAATCAATGTTATTACAGTTAAACAATAATCTGTAACGACCTGGGCCAACTCCATCTGATGCCATTTGGTCAACAATTACACAAGCCAACATGGTTTTGTTGTTGAAAAGAGAAGGGTCATTTTCGAAATATTTTTTTGCGTAGAATCTGAATCTGGAGTCAGGATTGGCCCATCATGTCAAGATTTTGAGATATTTGAGGATTTTGAGATATTTGATTGATACCCAAAAAATAGCGTTTTTGGTTACTTTCTAGGTTATGTTCGACTTCGACTTAGACTTCAAATTCGTAATTGGTAACCTCGAACACCCGCCAATACAAATTTTGAAGAGAAAAAAAACCAATAGAAAACGTCTGTCTCAAAGTTTCTAATGCAAATGCTCATGACATTAATGGGGCATATCTCGTAATTTGAAATTGCCGTAACTTCGTGAAGCAACCAAACCCAAAAACGATAGTTTTTGGGTACATAACCTCAAATATTATAAAATTCTGACGTGATGTGCCAATTCTGACCCCAGATTCGGATTCTACACAAAAATTACTTCGGAAATGATCTTTTCAACAACTGACATGGCCCCATTATTTGCAGGCCTGTGTTACATTCCCAAGAAGGGTTGACGTCTGACAGGCGGCTGGTCATAAAACTATTGCCAATAATTTTTACAATATGTAATATGAAAGAAGAGTACATATTGTATCGAACCCAAGTAATTGGGATAAGAGAATGATGATGGTGAGTAGTCTGTAATAACGATGTCTTGTTGGACTTGAGACACCACAGTCCGCCCGTGATCATGAACGATGTAAAGTGTTCGAAACGGTAGGAAATTAAGAATCATATTTAAATGCGATATAATCTGTAAAAATTGATTTGTTTTTTTTTATGGCTCTTGTTGGCTTACGAGCAAGCAGTACATCTGAGTAGATTGCCGTCATCCATGGACTTTTGCAATAACCAGAGGTACAGCTAGGCCGGTACCTACCAATTAAAACCCGTAAACGCACCCAGAAGTTTGGGCTGCCGGCTACCATTACCCCGGACGGACCGGTCCGCGGCTGTAGATAGAAAACTGTCAACAGCGTGGTTCGACCACTACTACAGTTTTATTTCAAATGACCAGCGTGGATAGTAGGTCATTTCCCTCCCATAATGGAGGAGGCTCGAGCCCAATAATGGGATATATATATGAGCTGTGATGATGATGATGAAGAATTTTACTGGCGACGGGTAAAAAATATAATATGACGTTAGCGCTAACTGGAATTCGTAAAAATCGATTAAAAGACCATCAAGAGAACGGACAGCAACACTCCCTTGCAAAACTTATAACATCGAGTATAGCTATCAACCCGCTTATCAAGCGTGGCAGTTACAAAATTCAGACCTCTTGAGAACTTTATTTCCAGCAGTGGACATCGATAGCCTGATGGATAAATGGAAGTTTTAGTAGGCCATATTTAGAGTTATATATATTCCATCTCAGTTCATTCACGTCGCACGCATTGTTGGACTTCCATCCATCCATCAGCCCGTAAACGTCCACTGCTGAACATAGGCCTCCCCACGAGAATGCCACTTGCAATGGTCCTGTGCCACCTGCATTCAACGGTTTCCTGCGACCTTGATAATGTCATCAGTCCACCGAGTGGGGGGTGTTGGACTTATGCCTGTTCAAAAATAGGAAAGAAATTGACCTATATAGACTATACCATGCTGATCAGAGGTATCAGCATAGGACTTCATTTCCAGTTTTCCTTTTCTTACATACAAATATATCTGCATGTATCCTTTAATCGTCTTTCTTGACATCTACGGTCTTGATAGAAGTGGTAAAATGTATCTATACTTAGTCACCGTACAGAAAATCATCATCATCTCGGCTCACATATATGTCCTGCTGTTGGATTTGAGTGGCAAAGAAATTGAGCTACTATACCGCGCTGCCCAGACGTGTGCGCTTAGATTTTAATATTTGTCGGACCGGCCGCTGACGTCATTACGGGTTGAGAGCCCTCAGCGCTCACCCACAGTCCGGGTAAAGTTGTCATAGCCATCTGAGGCTAACAACTAAGACACACAAAAAAAAAAAAACAAAAAAAAAAAAAACCGCTGACGTCAAGTTCACGCTGCTCCTGTGGTCGGTCCAACGACAAAGGCGAGGTGTCACGGGTTACCAGCAGTGGGTAACCTCAGTGCGCGACAATGGTGGCTCCCCATCGTTTAGCGAGATAGCCACCTGGCGCGAGGATGCCCGCCGAGACGTCATCGCCCATTGGGTTACGCGGCTGGAGAGGCCCGGCCCATACTGATGGAGTGGATGGAGCGGCGGCACGGAGTCCTCTCCTTCCGGCTGGTGCAGGTATTGTCGGGGCACGGTCGCTTCGGCTTGTACCTGCACACGGTCGCGTGGAGGGAGTGGACTCCATCCTGCCACCATTGCAGTAGTGACGAGGACACGGCGCAACATACGCTCGAGGTATGTCCGAGCTGGGACGGGCACGCCGTGACCTCGTCGCTGTTATCAGTGCCGACCTGACGCTGCCGGCTGTCACGAAAGCGATGGTCGACAGCGTCAGGAACTGGGACGCGGTCGCCGCCTTCTGCGAGGCTGTCATCTCGCAGAAGGAGGCGGCGGAACGAGTCCGGGAAGATACCCGTGACCCGGGCCGCCGTCACCGGACCGATTTGGCGGGGCGCGACCACGTCCATAGCCCGCGCAAAAAAAAAAAAAAAAGACCTTTTTTTTTGTCACGGGACCGTAGCCCACCTCAAAAAAAAAATAGGTTCTAATTTCGATTTTTCGTTCTCATGCATAAAAATATACTTGCATATTATATCCTTTAGTTCTCTTTTATGATATTCAGGGTCATACAAAATAAGGGGTTGACGAATTGAATTCAACAGAGAAACCATCGCCACCCGGTACACCATATTTTTTATTCTCATTGTATTAAGGTTAATAATTTAGTTTAAGACAGTGTTATGCGGACTATATATACAAATTATACAATATGTTAAAATTCTTTCCGTGACTTCAAGTGCCTTGTTAGACTACTAAGAGGCATATGCAAGTAGCATCTATAGAGTTAGGACCACATTGTTGACTATTTTCTGTCTACAACCGCGGGCTGATCCGTCCAGGGTAATACTCCACTCTCACAGAAATATGACGCCTGAGCAATGGCAATGTGCTGCTGTGCTTCGTTTGGTGAGTGAGAGAGCCGGAAACCCAACTTTCTGGGTGGGTTTTTTTATTGATAGGCAGTGACCTAGCTATACCCCTGGTATTGCAAAGGTCCATGGGCGGCAGTATCACTTACCATCAGGTGTACTGTTTGCTCGTTTACCACCATGAGCAATAAAAAAAAACCACTAAAAAAAGCTCTACGCTAACCAGTTTGATTAATTAGGCATAATAATAGTATCAGTTACTGCCTAACCAGTCCAAACCAAAAGATATTTTGATGTTTGCCTCATGATTTGCTCGCTGCTATTCTGCTTACTTATTTAGAGTAAGGCGTGGCACTCTAAAAATTTTGTATCAGTAATAAATATAGATATTTTAATATTCGTAAGTATTCAATACATATGCTAATACTTATTGCATAAAAGGCGCAAAAAATCCTCTCAACTCACATCTCAACTATTAAGCGATGTAAACAAATCAACTGGAACGATTAGTGAATATCCTAATTCAAAGAAGAAAGGCAATCAAAATTACAGTAGACGGGGTGAAATTTATAATAACAGTTAAATAACGTTTATTTCAAGGCAAAGGTTTTATTTCATTATACATACATACATACATATCATCACGCCATGTCCTTTACAGGGTAGGCAGAGAGAACAGAGTGCCAGAGAACTCTATCCTTGCATACTTCACTCGCTTCCTAAACATTCATAATTCTCTTCATACACGCTCGCCGGTTTCGGAGACTCTTGACTCCACCTTCCTTCAGTACATGACCGATCTGGTCTAGATAGGTTAGTCTCGGTTTCTACCGGTACCTACATCCTTCCACTTTCCCATTGTATATCTTCTTAACCAGACATTCGTTCGGCATTCTTTCCACATGTCCGAACCATCGGAGCATTCCCTTTTGCATCTTTACACCAATACTCTCTTTCATACCTACTCGCTCTCTTACGTCGTCATTACGAATGCGATCGATCAGCCTAACTCCACAGATTCTCCGTAGAGATCGCATTTCGATCGCATTAATTTTACTTTCATACTCTTTTCTGCATACCCAACTCTCGCTTCCATACAGTAATGTTGGGACAAGCACTGCGTTATGTAATGCTACACGTGGCTTCTGGCTAAGGTAGTGGCTACCGAGAAGTAGCCCCAACGCTCCGTTCACTCTCGGCTAAATCCACATCCAAGATATACAAATTCATCCACTATCATATTTCATTATCTATGTTATAAATCTCGTATCACGATAATCATTAACGCTAATCTCGGCAACCCAATCGATTTCGCTGAAATTTTCTGACAGTGTCTTGCTTATATAACTTAAAAGAAAGTTTGGTTAGCAAGATATAATATAATTATTTCTCAAACATGCTTGGAAATTAGAGCATTATTTTGACAACCTTCTTCGAGATAAATCGATATTGCTGTACTGACCAAATACATGCGAGCAGCGGCCGGCAAAAAATATATGAAAATCCATATATGTCGTGTTTTAGCGGCCAAATAAATATATGTGTAAATTCATATCTATCGTATATGTTCAAAATTTGGAATTGAATTTGGAACGATTTGTTACTTCAAAACATGGTAACCAAATAGGCAACTTATCAGAGTTTTTATTTAAATTTCGAACTGGCTTAAAAAAAATCTGATTTATAATGAAAAAAAAAACCAATGAACCCTTTAGCACGTGAAAAATGTTGTTCGTTGTTTGTCATGTATACAGTTCTACTTAGTTTTAAATGACACGCAATATTTGAGAAAAGTACTATACAAGCCTTGGCCACGACTAGTAATTACGTATGTGACTTAAGTATATTTACACGTTCGTACATCAATGCCTCTTTTGCTGGCCGCTGCAGTAATGTACTAATTACGTTTGCAAAGATAGAGATTTTCGAGAATTAAGAGAGTGAAAATAAGAAAAAATAGTAGACAAATCATACAGGTTACATCGAATCTCTGTCAAATCTGTAAAAAGACTGCTACTTGATGATGAACAAGACATTAATAATACTAAATGACACTAATAAATTTTAAAATAAATTTTAAGATGAATCTTCGCATAATTATTGATAAAATGCTCTATCTGAATTAACAAGCTATCAGAAGCACAACTTACTCGTACATTTAAAGGAAGTGATAATCAATAATATTAAATACCGATATATGAGAAAAATGGCAATTGCTAGCAATAGTTGATTTTGGTACAAGCATGTCTTTATCAAGATTAAGGTTTCGGACTTGACTTCTTAGTACGACAGCGGTTAATAGTTTTTTCGGGCAAGAAATCATCAAATATTAACTATAAGATTGCTTGGAGCAGTGCTTGGTAGATAACAATAAGCTCGCGTTCAAGCATTTAAAGTTTTACGCTAAGAATAAGGGTGATTAACCCTTTAGTCTTCTACATAGTGACAGTGTAAGTACATAATTTAGTTCATCCTATCTTGCTCGAAAGTATCATAAAAAACTAAGGAATATGACATGTAAACTATATCTGCGCAAAAGAATGCAAACTCCAAATAAAATCGTATACCATTCCGTCTGAATAGGGTGGTATAGTCAATTACACTCTCATTGTGAACTTCAGCAATGAAACACCCTTCGCTAATATTTGGATGATAAGTGAAGTGAAAATAAAAAAAGAATCTCCTTCACATACGTCCCACTCTCGAGCACAAGATGTTGACTATGGATGAACATGTTAGAGAAATTAATCTTCACCATGTTTGTTAAACAGATTGTTATTAAGTTTTATTTTCGACATTGCGTTCACCCGTGAGCCTACCTATGTATAGTGGCTGGCCCAACGGCGATGGAGAGGGAATACGGTGGATTATGGCACCACGCGCTGCCCTTCTGTCACCCCGGACAGAACGGGCGTCGCGTATTCAGACCATAGCCTACTAAAAAAAAAGCCTACTTGTGTACAGATTTGACATAATACTCTGCGGCAATATGAAATGCCACAATAGCTCAGGGTAGTGCAGCTACGGACCACCGAAGACAAAGATCGGGTACCGGTGGTCCGCTCGTACGGCGAAGAGAGAGGATTTTACGGTGGGTCTATGGGATCACGCGCCGCCTTCTCCGTCACCCCGGACCGATTTGGCGGGGCGAGACGCACCCATAGCCCACCAATAAAAAAATAAAGAAAAAAATAAAAAAGGGTAGTGCAGCTATCCATTCTCCTGGTGGTATCTTAGCCAGTTATTACAAAGTCCGTAAGAAATTTAGAATTGGGTGACATATTGTATTCTCATCTTGTTATCCCGTGGAGTAGAGGCACACTCTCCTACAAAAAGGATAAGAAAATCAAATGAAATCCATACTTAGGTTAGACGACTTTGAGCATAAATATAACACTCACTCAACTTAAGTCCTCTAGAGTCCCTAATCTAGAATCATGGGCTTATCATGACTACTGATGCCAAGGTGATTTTGTATCGAGTTAAAAATAAAACTTTCTCCAAGAAGGCTCTCAGCGATGTGTACTAACCAACACCATATCAAAGTAGAAAACAGTCGAAATTTCTGTGTTTATCCCTAAATAAAAAAATCTGTTAGTCTATCAAGCATTTTGCATTGGTCGGTTATATATAATATCTAATATGAAATAATTTTCGGTGATAATACTTTGGTCAAAATCATATAGAAAATCTGGAAGTAACCCCCAACAATAGATCGTATTGGGCAGCGTAATTTATTGTCGCACTGGAAGCCAAATGAGCGGGCCACTACTGTCAATAGCCCACAGCGTTAGCAGTCCGCTGAAAAGGCGGAGAGCGTTTGCACTATGAGTTATGAGGCTCTAGTGCCCGCAGCTGTTATCTTAGATGCCCAGAGGTTGTCAGTTACCTAATATATATATATATATATGCTAAATAGCCTTCAAGTAAAAAAGATGAGACCCCATAATTTTTAAGTACTATATTTATCTCATTCAAAATAATTATAATAATATTTTTTTATAAGTCAAATTTATAAACAAATTTAATACGTTTTATTTAAGTATAAAAATAAACAAAATAATATAATAATAACATTTAAAGAAATTACTTTTTATTTATTGAATTTAAAATTTTGTTATTAATTAATCTTTATTAAATGTAAATAATTTTATTGTATATATTATAAGAACTACAATAATTAAAACTAAAATATAAACTAAAACAAGATTTTCTAATAAGTTTCTCACCCGAAAAACAAATTTATTGCAACATCATTCAATATTTTTTAGAAATAATAACATTTTTAAACATGAATTTACACATAACCACGAAAAGATATAGTAGATAAATTTATTATACGTTATAACTTAACTGAAATTTCATTTTTAGCATGTGGATGTTTAATATCACTTTAAAACTTACCAAGCCTCAGGCGATATTCGTTAAAAGGGTAGAAGAATCCTCCGCTATCCGTTGGCACTCAGTAAACTTCGAGCGATTTCAATTCTAATTTATTTTATCGTTATTTGTATTTATTTATAGACAATTTAAAAGGATTCAATTTAAAAAATTGTCCGTTATTTTTGTAGCATTTGATTATGCAAAAAAGACGTTCAGTACGTGATCAAGCGTAAGTGACCGAATGATAAGGCGGTCGTAGAGAAAACGGTCGCTCGCTAGGGCGGCGAGTTTCACGAAGGGCGGCTGGGCGGCGACTGGCGTCCTCTGCGTGCTCAATTCTCCTCTAAGCCTCGCCCGGGTCCCCTTCCTGTTGATCGTGTACGCGACAGGTGATCTTAAATATCTTTTAATCGCTAACTTCTGTTTACAAACCTGTTACATTATTGATTTATAATAATAACAATATTTTTGTTTAATCTTACACTTATATAATCACCTACATATCCAAAAGGATATAAAAATGGATAACAAGTGCATATGTGAACTTTTTTTGTTGTTTTTTTATGATGGCAAAGGACCAAGCAGCGCAGAGAAGTAGATTGGAGAAAGATGGTAAGTATTACTGCCACACATAGATCTCTGCTATATTAGGGACACAGTTATACCGCTTACCAACCAAAATTCACTCAGGTATTTGGGCTGCAACTTCTCTCGCTCATTAAACGAAACGCAATATAACATTACCTGCGAGATTATGGTACTACCCTGGGTAAACCAGCCTGCGGATGTAGACAGAAAACTATCAACAGCATGCAACTAATCATATTTTGTTCTTCCACCGTCACCCCACAAAATAATATTGCCTGAGCGATAATTAATATAGCTTATGGTTTGTGATAGAAAAATATAGCGAAGACAATGCTAACTTTGGTTATTGTGTTATGTAATTCAATAATGATAGATGTACATTCCAATAACATAATGAGTCCTGAATTTTACTACGAAAGTATTATAGATGTGAATTAATACTATTTTTATGAATTTTTTTTTAATATTTTTTTTTATTGCTTATGGTGTCAAAAGAGCAAACAGCACACCTGATGTTAAATGTCACTGTCTCCCATGGACCTTTGCAATACTAAGGGTATAGCTTAGGCCGCTGCCTACCAATAAAAACCCCAAACCTGGGTGGGTTAGGCTTCCGGCTCTCTCGCAAATCGCGTCTATGTTTGATTTTTACTTTTTAAATCTTTCGAACAGTTTTCAGCATACATGGTCATGGGTGGACCTCACAGGAAAAATGTCTGACCATGAAAATCGGTAAAAATAGTTTTATTGCATATTTCAATAACGTTTGAGATTACATAGTGGACCGACGGTTATATTTCTCTTTAATTTAATTTTAATAAAAAATCTTATCTAAGGGATGAATTTATATATCACAGGGAACTTCACAAAAGTATAATTAATTAGCAGAAACAAATTATGCTCTCACTTAACAATGATTTGCGAATTACGCAAAAAATAATTGTATGGTTTGGATTTTGAATAGATGATTGCACTTAAAGCATATAATACAATTAATTTTATAAAATTAATGGTTGAATGGTATGAGTGGTAGTACACCGCTGGTGTTGAAGTCTCAAATATGAAATCAGGCATGCTCAATTATATTTATTGAGTTTTTTTAAGAAACTGTAGACAACAGGCACTTAAAAATGTATGTGTTGAGTAACTTCCAAACTATCACAAGGAACTAATAATTACCTAGCAAAATATATATTAATACATTTTACAGTTAATTGCGCATTGCGTGAAGCTAAAAAGAAAAAAAAAGAAAAAAATATGCGTGCGTACAAAGTACACATATCAGAAACTTTGGCAAACTATTACTCTCTCTCTCTTCCTCCCCCCCTCTCTCCCTCTCTCTCTCTCTCTCTCTCTTTCTCTCTCTGCACGCAAAAAAGTTTCTCTTCAAAAAAAGATGGCGAGTAACGGAAAAATGTGACGCTAAATTTTTTTTCCAACGCCGATAAAGAAGTTTCACTTCAACAATGGAACAACCAATAATAAAAAGCCCTAAAATGTACGTTTTGTCAACGTACATAATATTGCACGAGACAATAAATTATAGCTAAGGCTAGCTTAAATAAATTATAGCTAATTATAATAAGTATGAATGTGATAAATAAAAAACTATATATGTCAAGGAAGACCCAAGAAAAATGTAAGTATTATGTGGCAGATAATACGGCCAAAAACGATATAAGGGTAGAGATGACGCCTTAGATGTGAAAATGAAAAGCATATTTGGCAACCTCAAGTAATTGGGTAAGGCCGGGAGGGTAATGCAGGATAGTGCAGCTTTGTACTATAAAGACCTATAACATATATTTATACATATACATATATTTTAGTTTTGGAGACGGATTAAAAATATAAAGTGACATTGTCATCCATATAGATACATTAGATTAGCAGCAGTAGAGGTTGAAAATATTTTCAACTTCTATGTTTTATTTCATATTATCTCATCACCTCAACTCAAATACGCTGATGACACTGCTGAACTCGAAAATTTAACTACTTATACCTCACTACCGAGAACTGTTGAAAGAGGGTTTTATTTCATCTTTTCCTTCTCTTGCATAGCCTTTTTAGGGTTTCGTACCCATGGGTAAAAATTTCTCCACTCTATTACTGAGACTCCTCCTCATCTTATTACTGAGACTTCGCTGTCCGTCCGTCCGTCCGTCTGTCACCAGGCTGTATCTCAAGAACGGTGATAGCTAGACAGTTGAAATTTTCACAGATGATGTATTTCTATTGCCGCTATAACAACAAATACTAAAAATAAAATAAATATTTAAGGGGGGCTCCCATACAACAAACTTGATTTTTTTACCGTTTCTTGCTCGTTTTTATATAATGTTTCGGAACCCTTCGCGCGCGAGTACAACTCGCACTTGGCGGATTTTCTTTTTTTTTTATACGCCACCCTTCTATAAGAAAATAATTCTTGTATTGTAGTAGACTTTACAAACATATAATGAACGCAGACAAATTGCACCCAGACTCAGAACAACAGTTTGCGGATCGCACAAATTATTATCCTGCATAGGAATCGAACGAACGGCACTGGCACGGAAGGTCGATACCTTAATTACGTCATCTACGTAGTTAAGATTACCTACACATTATAATTCATTTGTCATTTTTTTCAACACCCACGGGCAAGAAATTGGATGGTGAATTGTACCGTCGATAACGTGCTTGCTAAATAAAATATTTCTAATTTTGTCACTAAATTTTAGTTCTACATCATAGAGGATGCGGATATTAGTTACCTATATACAGTTCATCATCATCATCATCATTATTACAGCCCATAAATGTCCCACTGTTGGGCTCGGGCCTCCTCCGTAATGGGAGGAAAGTTAACCTACTATACTATACCGCGCTGGTCAGACGTGTTGGTATAGGGTTTTCTTTCGAGTTTTCCTTCTCTCACATAGATGTTATATGCGTTTTATATCCCTTTGTCGTCTCGTACGATCACCCACGGGTAAGCTATGGGGTGGTGAATAGTATTCTTACTCCGTCACCACACGGCAAGTATATATAGCAATAGATAGCAAAGTCATAACTGTATATATCATATACAGTTATGACTTTGCTATTAAGAGGTTCATTAAAAAAAAAATCATCTAAAATCTATCAAAGCTGCAGAAACAAATAATTATAGAATCAACAGACAAACATTATTCAAATAACATCTCATATTAAAATGCAATGCATAATTTAAAACTTCAAAATAGCAAATCCATATATAATAATTTTAATTGAAGTTGTATATGTATAGACTTAATATTTACATGTCGCATGCATGAACACTACAAGTTTCACGAACAGTGCTCTAACAGCTTATTGCCGTTGCTAGTCAAAGTTGCCTCGAATCCCAGCTTGTTCAGATGTTTTGTAAGTGCTAACACGAGTGCGGTAACTTAATTACTTTCCGCAAAAGTTCTTGGGGTAATTTATTCCTGAACGAGTGGCTGTTCGAACGGTGATTACCGAAGTTTGAACTGTCACGTCATCTCACCGATAAAACAAGTAATATTGCGTTCCTGTCACTCGATATATAAAAAGTTGTATAATTACTTAATTGGAAATTTGCCGTACTTATTTTAAAATAAGTACTTCGGTTCTATCTGGTAATAAATTAGCAGAATAATAACGAAAAATGTTTAATATTCTTTTTATATTTTTATCACCCTCAAAAAAGAAAGAGGCGCCTACAATTGAATTCTATATACACTCATTTGCAAAAAAAACGGGCACCTAAGCAATGAACCATTTCAAATGTTAATATTTCTTTGTTTGATAATTATAGGTAGTTTTATCCACACAATTTGGTAAATTAATAAGAAAATAATCGTTTTCATCAGTATTTCATAAAATTTAGATACAATTTATGGGAAATAATGCTAAACCTCGCTAGTAGTGTATATTCGCTAGTAGTGCATATGCTCATGAAGTAAAAATAAAAAAGTTTTTTTGTTTGTTTTTCTTTAATAAAGTAAAAGCAGATAAATGTTTAGTATCGAGTGTGACCCCCTCTAGCTAAAATCACAGCTTGAATTCGTCTGGGCATACTAGCGAGTATATCCCGGATACTTGCTTGCGGAATACGTTCCCACTCCGCAGTAATCACATTCTTCAGCTCTCTGATGGTCTGCGGAGCCGGGTGTACTGATCTCACACGCCGTTTCAGAACGTCCCAGACATGCTCTATGGGATTGAGGTCGGGACTTCGAGCTGGCCAATCCAAACGACGAATGCCGACCTCTTGCACATACGCATTAACATCGCGGGATCGGTGGGCGCGAGCATTGTCGTCCATAAAAATCGAGTCTTCACCTAGAGCGGCCAATGCGGGTTGTGCATGAGAAATTAGAACTTCCGTTATGTATCGATGCCCAGTCAGTGAGCCGTTTTCAATGAAGACTAACTCTGTACGATCCATTGAATTTATTCCTGCCCAAAACATAACAGAGCCCCCACCATAAGGTGTGATTTCTTCGAAACATGCCTCTGCAAAGCGTTCTCCTTGTCTTCTTAGCACTCGCCGACGTCGATCTTCACCGAACAGAGATATCCTGGCTTCATCAGAGAACAAAACCCTATTCCAATCGTCTTGAGTCCATGATTCACAATTTCTAGCGAACCTAAGCCTGTGAACTCTGTGCTCACGGAGTAATTTGGGGCCGCGGGCCGGGCGGTGACTGCGTATATTGGCAGCGAGAAGCCTCCTCCTGATCGTCCATAGACTAATATGCACATTTCTTACTTCTTGGAGGTTGTTCTTAAGATCCACATACGAAGATTTGCGATTTCTCAATGCGCGACTCACAAGAAAACGATCATCCCGTGGTTGGGTACATGGTTTTCTTCCAGAACCAGGCCTTCTCTCGACGGAACCAGTCTCCTGATATCGCTGCCAGGTCCTTTGGACTGTCGAGCGACTAACATTTAGCCTCCTAGCCACGAAACATTGGCTGCAACCCTCTTCAAGCAGCGCGATAATTTTGGTAGCTTTTACCACTTTATCTACCATTTTTGATACAGCCAAACAGCATTAAATAAAGCTTTGACAGTCAAGGATATGAAATTAATCGATAAAAATTGAATAAAAGTTATGAAAGTCGATGTTAACTTCTGGAACTTCGCGCCAAAAATGTAGGATAAAAAGGGGTTTTCTGTAAAAATGAACATCAAATGAAAAATTGAATTTAGAACGTACTTTTTTAAATACCACAGCATTTTTAAAACCGGCCAGTAACGTGTACAAACGATTGAAACCTTTTTGGTATTGTATCTTTTTAAATATGAATGAAAATCAAAACCGCCCGTTTTTTTTGCAAATGAGTTTATTTGAACTTCTCAAAATAAAATATATTAAGTACTAGCGACCCGCCCTCACTTCGCTTCGGTTACGTTAGTTCAGTTGTGTAGTGTACTTTCGCTACATGGAATTCCTTTCGAAGAAGAAATTTCTTAAAATTCTACTTCATCTGACCTTTACAGAGCAGAAAGAAAGTCCACACTAAATTCCAAGGATGTAGGATCTATATTTAAAAAATGTGATTTTTACAGCCCAGCAACTCCCCTTCCGGGTGGAATTTCATCAAATCCGTTCTTAATCCGTTAAGAATATAACTCTAACTTTCCCCTAAAAGTCCTAAGAAAATTATATAAAACTACCGACTCGCCCTCGCTTCGCTTCGGTTACGGGTTCGGTTCAGTTGTGTTTAATTTCACAACATAGAATTCCTTTCGAAGAAGGAATATCTTAGGTCCGTTCTTAGCTGACCTCTACTCGGCGAAAGGAATATTCCTACCAAATTTAAAGTCGTATAATTACTTAATTATACATACATTATAGTTCCAGAGATATCGTGATTAGTCAATACATAGGTGGAAATCTCTTATATATATATATATATATATATATATATATATATATATATATATATATATATATATACTCTATATAAAATATATATATATATATATATATATATTCGCAAAAAAATTAATCGCTGCTTCACGTGATCAGAGGGCTGGCCTATATTTTGCACAAAAGGTTAGCATTGCCATTCAACGTGGCAATGCTGCTAGCCTTCTGGGCACATTACCAGTGGACAGTGATGCGGAGGAATTTTTCGATGCCTGATTGCGTCTTTTGTTTCTCCTTTTATTTATTTATTTTTTATTCATTATTATATTTTCTTCTATTTTTCTGTAAATATTTTAATTTAAAACTTAGCTTTAATTTTTCTATATATATATATATATATATATATAGAGTGGTAGATTTATGACTAAAATATTTCGTGTTTTAAGAGTCAGTCAATTTCTAATAGAATTTATATATAACTACTTTTCATTCATATGACTTATTTTTCTTTATATCTGAAGACATATGATGTAGTACTCTCTATATAACAACACAATCCTAAATTATATTATATAATTTTTAAGTGCGTATCATAAAAATGGGTCAGCTTATTTCTGATGCTTCTATGGAGAAAAGTAATATTTTATATTTGATAAATCATATCTAACGAGGTCGCAACTCTGCTGGTGAAACAAAACAGTCAAATAAAGGTTGGCGATAATTATATTTTTATCCCATGGTCATACCGTAAATAGTATATTAATGGCAATATAATTTGTAGAATGAATAGAACTTTGAACCACCTTTTTCTTTAGTGACCGGCTATGGTATATAGACACACGCGCGCCGTACACATACTAGATGTACGTGTACGGCGCGCGTGTTATGCGGGTGGGCCACCGCAACCGGGTATCGTCTCGAGTCAAAGCCCTCATGCAGTGAACCTCAATACAGGTACTCACGCTTGCGCCGCCCAAAGCACCGGCGGCAGAGCGTATCAACGTAGAGTATTTTCTCTCGGACCGACCCTATTGCGTAATTCCGTTAGACAACTAACTCGCAGAAGGCGGCGACCGCATCCCAGTTTCTGACGCTGTTGATTATCGTCCTAGCGACAAACCTTCAACACCTTGCATTGCTTTTTCTATTTAACTCTGTCAGAGATGACTTCTGCGTGGACAAAGTCGCGGGCAAAAGCTAGTATTTTATATTTGATGTTAATACAAAGACTCTCTCTCCTTACCCATCTGCATATTGTTTCTAATTTAAAGTGTGAATCTATCAACATTTAATAATTAACATGATAAATTAATTCAGTCTTATTAACTGACATACTTCTCACTGAAACAGGATGTTCCTTGAAAGTAGGGCGGAAATCGAGGAACTTATAGTGAACGGCGCCCCGGGTTCTCTGAACCAATTAACTGTAAAAGGTAGAATATACTGGATGCGGAAGGCGAAAGACCGGATGTTATGGCACAAATCGAAAGGAACTTAAACTCAATAGTGGGCTGAGGTAATTATTATATTCATAGCTGGCCCGGATATATATATATATATATATATATATATATATATATATATATATATATATATATATATATATATATATATATATATATATATATATATATATATATATATATATATATATATATATATATATATATATATACATATATATATATATATATATATATATATATATATATATATCCGGGCAGTGGATCCAACAGTGGGACATTATGAACTGAGATGATGAAGAGTCTTATAACGACCTAGGCCAAATCCATCTGATACCGTTTGGTCAACAGATACATTTCTAAGGAGGTTTAACATCTGGCAGGCGGCCGGTCATAAAACAATAAGAGTAGGAGAATGATGATGATATATCCGAAATATTTTCATAATTATATTTAGAATGACTTATTCAAATATTCATTTCATCATTATACATGGCTATAATATCATAACTATATAGATATCATATAATCTATGCCATCATAAAAAAATATATAAAATATTTTTCCGTCATATGTACTATAACGCTTGTGCATAGAGAGTATGTCGCGAACCTAACGAATGTTGATTGATGGCAATTTGTCAACATGTTAAGTCTGACGTTAAGGGTTGATATCAATATAATATCCTGCATCCCCAAAGATATATAACATTTATACACACCTCTTTATAAACGTTTTACAGATAACTGAAATAATTTATTTCATATGGTAACTGGGACAGATATAAATTGCAATATTAACACGTTTACTGGGCAGGTGAAAAAAAGCGCGGGAAACAGTTGTCTGGTTCGAACGTGTTTTTGGATTTTTAATTATAAAATTATTTTATTCTTATATTATTAATAGAATTTGATCAGTTGGAAGCACGTTCTTTGTATTTATGTATATTTAGTTTATTTTAAGTAGTGTATTGTGTAGTGTCTTGCTGCTACAATAGGGTAAGTCTTTTTAAACTATTTATCGGATATGGACCCCCCAGGTGATCCTGGGGGGACCATCCCTGAAGTAGGGCATGTTGTAAGTATTTATGATTGCACTAGTCTTGATACTGATGCATCTTATTCTCATGATGGTGTTGTTAGACGAAAACGCACCGCAATTCGTACGTGCAAACATTGCAATAAAAAAAGATCTAAGAGACGCTACGGCGAGGATAGAAAAGTAAGAGATGAGGATTGTCAATGTTCTACTGAGCATAATTCGAATATTATTAATGCTGTTAATACACCATCAATTCCCTCCACGTCTCAGTCTCATGTAGTTGATAATAGCTCGACAAACATTGCACCCCAAACTGTTGCAAGACTGTTATATCAGCAATCGGATGCAAGTCCATATGTAGTCCATATTCAGCGCAACCAAGACTCTCCAAATGATGGTACAACACTGCATCCAATTACATTTGGTAAATTCTTGAAAAGTAATGCATTTCCATGTGTTATAAATGGTAGCTTGAAACGTATTGGAAGAAATAGATTATCAATATCATTCTCTGACTATAAAGCAGCAAATAATTTTATTAATAACCAAAATTTAGTATCAGCAAACTATAAGACCTTTGTTCCATCTTTTACTGTAACTCGCTTAGGTATAGTGAGAGGAGTTCCGTCTGACTGGTCTGATGAAGACATAATAGATAATATTTCAGTGCCTATTGGTTGTGGTCCCATTTTAAAGGTAAGGCGTTTGAAAAGAAAGGTAATTGAAAATGGGATTACTTCTTTAAAGTGTACTGAGTCGGTAGTCTTAACATTTGATGGCCAAGTACTGCCTAAAAGAGTATTTATGTGTTACTCTGCACTGCCAGTTGATTTGTACATATTTCCCACAATTCAATGCTATAACTGCTGTCGATTTGGGCATGTGAAAAGCCAATGTCGTTCTACTCCCAGATGTTATAGATGCGGAGATGGACATTCAGGAGAGAAATGTAATATTGATGAGGAACATGTTATATGCTATCTATGTAAAGGCCATCATATAGCTACTAGCAAAAATTGTTTGGAATTTGAGAGACAGAAAGCTATCAAAGAAAGTATGGCTAATAACTGCATTTCCTATTTTGAAGCTTCTAAGCTACACCCCACCATTTCAAAAATATCCTATGCTGATGCCGTTATAAGCAATACACAAAAACAATCACAACTTCCTGGCAATAATCATGATTTAACCAACACCCAAAACGTACAGCATTCTCACCATCCTTCTCTGTCTCGCTCATATAAGAAAACAGTTATCACCAAACCCACAGGTCCTTATAAGCCCCACCAATCAAAAGGATAAGATGTAGCAGCACATAGAGCTCTTACTAAAGATTATAACATGGAGTCATCCAGTAATAATGGATGTGCTCTCAATCTTAACAATAACACAACGGCCTCAATCACTGAAATTATTTTGATGCTTATCAAATTATTGTCTCAGTCTAGTACACTTACACCGTCCAACGCTGCACCTATCTTTTCACTTCTTTCTCATCTACAATTTAATAATGGACAATCTAACTCAGATTATACAATGGAATTGTAGAAGTATTATTTCAAAAAAATCTGATCTTGTTCACTTAATTAATACATACCACCCTCAAGTTATTGCTTTACAAGAAACTTGGCTAAAACCATCATCCAATTTTAGGATGCCTGGTTACACTTGTCTACGAGAAGACCGTAATGATGGATATGGAGGTGTAGCCCTCCTTATTAAACATGGCATATCTTATACTTATTTTCCTATTCCATCCCATAGCAACGATTTCTCTATAATTGCAGCTGTTATCAGTAATATTTGTTTCATTTTCCTGTATGTTCCCCACCCTTCTTCAAATATTTTCTATGAAATTAATGACATTGTGCTAAATGTAACGAAACCTTGCATTTTATTAGGAGATTTTAATGCCCAACATCAGTCTTGGGGAAGTTTTACTAATAATTCATTTGGAAATTCAATTATGGAAATGTTAGATGCCCAAAATTTATGTATTTTAAATGATGGCACTCCCACTCGACGTACAGCGCCTAATAAAGGCATTAGTGCCCCTGATTTATCTATTTGTTCTGTAAATCTATCTTCCTCATTAACCTGGTCAGTATTATGTTCCTCTTTTGGTAGTGATCACTTCCCTCTTATACTTTCTTTTCCTTTTTCTCATAATTTACCTCAAAAACCTTTGCCACGGCTAAAGTATAGATTAGCCGAAGCAGACTGGAACCTGTATAAAGAAAAAATTGAATTTAAAATATCTTCATTACCTGATATTCAACGTGAAAATGAAGAAATCTGTGCTGAAGCACTTACTATGACTTTACTAGAAATAGCAGATGAAGTGTTTCCAAAAAAAACCAAGACTTCCGGTCTTATTCCCTCACCTCCATGGTGGGATGCTGAATGCACTGCAGCTATAAAAAAAAGAAAACATGCAGAGCGCAGTTATTGTGCAGTTTCTTCTAACGAAAATTTTGACAAGGTTTTGAAAGTAATCAATGACACTAGAAACTTTTTAAACAAAAAAAGTTTCAGGCATGTAGATCATTCTGTCTGTCCATATGTCCCAACACAAGCCCAACTATAATCTGGAATAATATAAGAAGATTTAAATCTGCTTTCCAAAATAATAATTCTTCACCAGTTCTTCCTCCTGTCTTGATAAACCCACTTTTAAACAAACTTGCTCCTCCTAATGTCCCTGAGTTTATTTTACTTCCTTCTCTATCAGATACAACCGGTTTAGAAGTAGTCCATTTACTCTTAGTGAATTAAAAGTAGTAATTTCTGATACTAAAGATTCGGCTCCTGGATCTGATGGGATTCCGTATTCCTTTATTTCCCACCTCAGTGATCCTGCTCTCTCTTATTTCCTTAATCTTATTAATAAGATTGTTGCCTCCAGTCACATCCCTCAATCCTGGAAGAGTCAAGATGTAGTTAGTGCCTTTTCTTAAACCTAATAAGGATCCTTCTGATATTTCTTCATATCGTCCTATTGCACTTTCCTCAGTGTTAATGAAAATATCTGAACGTCTAATTAAAAATCGTCTTGAATGGTATATAGAAACTAACAACTTGTTAAGTAATAACCAGTTTGGATTTAGACGCGGCAGAGGAACAATAGACAATTTAAGTATTTTAATTACAGACATTAGACTCGCTTTATCAGAAAATAAATGCTTAATTGCCGCATTTCTCGATATCACGGCTGCTTATGTTAATGTAGTAATTTCTATTCTTTACAAGAAACTTAAATGTTTAAATGTTCCGGATTTATTATCTAATTTTATTGTTAACATGCTATCAGATCGATGTATAAATATTACTTTAAACGGTTGCACCACATCTCGTCATGTTAGTTGACGATTGCCACAAGGTTCAGTACTTAGTCCTATTTTATATAATATATACACCTATGATTTAGAGTCATCGTTAGGCCCAGACGTCAATGTCCTTCAATATGCTGATGACTTACTTGTCTATTGCTCTCATTATAATGTTCAAGTGGCATCAAACACTCTATCTTATTCACTCTCTTTGCTAGAAAATTGGTTAGATGAGAATGGACTTGAAATATCTGCTTCCAAGAGTGTGATTATTCCCTTTTCCCGTATGAAATCACCCCCCTTTAGTTTCTGTTTTTTTTAGTAATTCACAAATAACTCAAAAAGACCATACCAAATTTCTTGGTGTAATTTTAGATTCCAAGCTATCAGGTATTCCTCATTGCGAACATGTTGCTATTAAGTGTGAGCGTTTATTAAACATTATAAGATGCCTTTCAGGAGTCTGGTGGGGGGCTCACCCCTTTTCCCTGAAAATTATTTACGATGTATTGATTAGAAGTGTTCTTGATTATGCTTCTTTCTTGCTTCTACCAAGCAATAAGACTGGGCTCAGAAAATTGGATACTGTTCAATTTAAAGGGTTAAGGTTGATTTGCGGAGCAATGAAGTCTAGCCCTATAAACTGTTTACAAGTGGAGTGCCTCGAATCTCCTCTAGATTTGAGACGCCAATATCTGTCGGATAGATATTTATTTCGCTGTTTTCAATTCACAAAACATCCCTTACGCACCAAATTACAAGACCTACATAATTCCATAATTAGATCAAGCTACTGGACACATAAAGCTCTTCCTTGCTTAGTTCAAAGTTATCAGAGATTCTTAGGTTTACTGACCCCCTCTTTTAATCATACAGTGCACCCACTCTTTAATGCTAATTTTGATGCATGCAAGGTTGTCAACCTTGCCAGATATAAAATTAGATGTTGGCATCTGTAAAAATGACATAGATGCAAACATTAATTTTAACTTAGTGAAAGACCAACTATGGGCCGACCGGCACCACATATACACAGATTCATCTAAACATTCATCTCGGGGTAATGTGGGAGTTGGTGTATTTCATTCACAATATAATATCATACAGAAAATCAAACTTACTCCTGAATCTTCAGTTTATACTGGGAAGTGCTACGGGCTTTATAAAGTAGTGGAATATATTTTATTGGCTAAGCTTCATAAGACTGTTATCTTTACCGATTCTAAAAGTACTTTACAGGCGCTACATAGGTATCCATTTAGTAGTAAAATTATATTTCCATTAATTATTGACATTAGAAATTTACTATCAAAATGTACAGATTTAGGATATATCATTTCTTTCGCTTGGATTCCCAGTCACTGCAACATCTCTGGGAATGTAATAGCTGACCGGCTTGCAAACGAGGCTATCAAAGATGGTGATATATTCCCATATAAAAACTTTAGTCACGATGTGGTATCTCTTGCCAATGTATTTCTAAGAAAGTCATGGCAGGAGATATATACCAAAAGTTGCGCACATAAAGATAGACATTATTATCGCATTCAACACAATATTCCTCGGTATCCCTGGTTCTCCAGGATGAAATTCTGCAAGAGAGTTACGAACTGTATTATACGCATGAGACTGGGACATGTTTGCACACCTGTTCATCTTGCTAGACTACACTTAGTACAGTCTGAGAAATGCGAGTGTGGTATCGATGATGGTGATTTAAATCATATTTTCCTATCCTGTCCTCTCTATGATAATACCATCATTTATGAAACTATGAATACATATAACATTCCTTTACCATCTTCTATTCCTATATTATTAGCAACTAACAATTTCCATATTTATCACTCATTAAACTTATTTATTAATCGTAATGATATTAAAGTATGAGTATATATCTAATTATGTATCTATTATTTCCTTCTGATTTTTTCCTAAATTCCTCGTTCCAAAATTAACTCCTAATATATCCTGTTTCCTTACCTTTGTTTGTGGCTATACGCAAACCGCGTACGCCATAGAAGGAAAAAAAAAAAACACGTTTACTGTGCAGCTATGATGAGAGAGACTACCCCATAAGTGCAAACGCAAATTATTATAGATAATTTTAAATAAGTTTTCGGAGTTTATTCCTTAAGAATCGATTTTCATATAAGGCACCCGGTATGAGAAAAATTTGAGGAGTAAAATCTAGTGATCGAATGACCTCGTTACGTTTTTGGTGCGCAACCTATTCTGCCCATCTTTCATTTTCTGACGTGAGATAGTACTTCACTGAACAGTTTTAATAAATGTAAATAAAAATATATATATTAGTTTTAGTCAAATGAGCTTTTTTTGCGCCTGTTTTGGTAATCGTACTTAAGGAGTAAACTCCAGTCGTGCGTCGGAGTTGACACACACACTATTTTTTTTTTCAAATTATAGATAAGTCGTTCGGTTTTCGTGTAATATTTATTCTTAATCTATTGCTCATGTGTGTAAACCAAAAAAAGTGGCTAAACTCACACGTGTTTGAGGTTACGAGCTTTACAATTTGTGAAGACCCATGCCCCACCCGGGGGTCATTCACGTACGATGAGCAATTCGAAATGCCCCACCGGTTGGGCATGCACAGTTAACGTGTTAACAGAACTGTCTTCCCCATTTTTTTTTAAATGTATATATACTTGACTCACTTTTTTTATCGAAGAAGTTTGGAGATGTGTCTACCACATTTTACTACAAGCCTAAAATTAGTTAACCTATTTAAGTTTTAGCTTACTCTAACTGTTAATAATGCAATAATTACATTTGCTGTTTGGTGGCGATTACGAATACTATCAACCTTTACACTGCCTGTGGGTTTTGTAAATGGCTACTAATAACTAGCCAGCTTTACATAGATTTGAATGCACTCCATCTGATTTTGTTTGGTAAACAATAACCTGTATACTCCTTGTATTGACGTCAAGTAGGTGCCAAAACTTTTAAAATGTATACGAGGGAAGAAAAGTATTATAAGAGAGATACAAATTCTGCCATAAACATTAATTATAATGGTCAATCAATTACTGAAGTAACAGATACACGTTTTCTCGGAATAAACATCGACAGTCAGGTAACATGGAAAACACACTCTAATGAAATTTGTAAGAAATTGAGCATATCTGCTTTTGCACTCCATAGACTAAATAAAAAAGTCAACACGAAAACTGTGGTAATGGCATATCATGGTTTGGTTTCATCACTTTTAAGATTTGGGGTTATATTTTGGGGCAATTGTAGCGATAGAGAGAACGTATTCCGAGCACAAAAGCGCTGTATTAGGGCCATGCAAGGACTGAAATATACAGATAGCTGTATACCAGTGTTTAAATCCCTTAAAATACTTTCGTTTCCATGTATTTATATATTAGAAGTCGCCATGTTTGTAAATACCAATAAGCATCTTTTCCATATGATATCAGAAACAAGACTTCGATCAACAGCATTACGATCCCAATATAAAGGCTTACTAACTACGTCTGGTCATCACACGGCACTATTCAAAAAGAGTCTAATTTTTATGGGACCTGCTATATATAATAAAATACCTGAGGCAATAAAGACTGAAATTGTTTATGCATTTAAGAAAAATCTTACGACATTTTTATTGGACAAATGCTATTATTCTATAAAAGAATTTTTAGATGACATAATTTGAATTTATTTTATTTTTTATTATTATTTATTTATTGTATGATAAGACATTTATTTTAACATTGAATAGTGACATTTGTTTAATCTTAAATAACATGACATTTGTGTAAATATAATTTTTTATTTTGTGTAATTTAAATATTGTGTGAATTATTTTTTTCATTAACTGTTAGCATTGACTTTTTTATATTTGCATGCTCAATAGGCAGAATGTATCTGGACGAACTATTTTTATATAAGACCCTATCAATGTACATACATTCAACGCAAATAAATAATTTGATTGATTGTTTGATTGATAAAAAAAAAGAGAGAGAATATATTAAGAGAGAGATATTCGTCAACCTAGTAATTGAAATAAGAGCGGGGTGATGATAATGAGATGAGTATTAAGTGAGCATCGTGGAAGATTAATATTTAAAAAAGAAATTCTCAGAAGCTAGCAGAACTATTTGTTAGTGGTAGGACCACGCTTTTGAAAGTTCTCTGTCTACAGCTGCGGGCCGGTCCGTCCGGGATAGTACCACACCTTCACAGAAGATCGACGTCTGAGTAATGGCAATGTGCTATTACGCTTCGTTCGATGAGCGAGAGAGCCGGAAATCCAACTGGGGTGGGTTTGGGGTTTGTAATGGTAGGCAGCAGCCTAGCTATATTCTTGGTTATAGCAAAGATCCATGGACGGCAATAATACTTACCATCGGGTGTGCTGCTTGCTCGTTTGCCACCATAAGCAATAAAAAAACTATTCTAACCTTATATTATATAAAATTATTGCTTATCTTTTCTGAAATGTTACTACCAGTACAATATCTGTCGCGGTTCTTATCAAATAAGTGATTTGCTCCTTACGCCTGCAACAATTTCTACCAGATTTTTTTATAGAAAATTTTGCCGATTTCCTCCTATTTCTAATTCCATGCTGGCAAATCATGCGAATTATGTTTCAATATGATACTATATATGATACTATATATGATATATTATATGTATATGATACTTTCTGTGTGGTGACGGAGTAAGTATGCAATTCACCACCCCCTGTCTTACCCGTGGGTATCGTAAAAGACGATTAAGGGATATAATATGCATATGACAGATGCCATACAGATGTACAAGAGAATGGATGCCATACAGATGTATAAGAGAAGGAAAACTCGAAATAAAACCCTATATTAATACGTCTGACCAGCGTGGGTCAATTTTTCTCCTGTTGTGGAGGAGGCGCAAGCCCAGTAGTGGGACATATGTGGGCTGAGATGAGATGATGATACTATACGAAAACCAAATATGACCTCGGTAAAGTATTATTAATCTTATGTATAATTTTTCGTATGGTGGAAAACCATGAATACCATTCACTATCTCTTGCTTTGGCGAAAATGCCATAGATTAAAATCCTTATAAGAGAAAAAAAATGGCAATAAATTTCTAAGCTACGACTAATTAGCGTATATGTGATTTAGTTTTGCACACATTTTACAAGATCGCCTTTCCTAATAGTGATGATGAAGAAAAAGACTAATTAAGTGAAAAACGAGGCGGCAGAAATACAATGTATCACCACTTCCCGACTAGAAAAAAGTATGGTTCAACCAGATCATGTATCTGGACCCGATCAGGATAGAATGAGGCATGCCGGATCCGGCAAACCCTATCAGGACCAGGTCTGGTCCTGATCTCCTGATCCCTGATAGCCTGATGTTAAATATCATCAAGTATGGTAAGGCATACCGGATCGGGACCAGATCAGGACTAAATAAGGACAGCCTGATGTAAAATATAATCAAGTATATGGTAAGGCATGTAGTAGTATATCAGGACAAGAAACAGTTTTCGTAACAAAAAAAAAATAACAATCAAAATTCAAAAAAGTATCCTATCATGATTGTCATATTTATGCCACAGTGTAAATTGTATTTGCATCAGAGGAGATTAATCTGAAATCTTTAATTAATCATATTTATATAATATATAATAATAATGTTTAATTAATAAAAATAATATAAAAATAATTTATATTTAAAGTTAAAACAAAAATATATAATAGGTACATTTGAAACATAGATAGAAATAAATATAATAATATTGTAACAACCATTCTAACATTTAATTTTGGGTCATAATAAATTGATGGCGTTAGTAAAATGACGTCATTATCTGAATCGCGGTGTTAAGATTCTCCGAAGTGTAATGACATCGCCTAATATTAAATTAGTTGTTATCGAATCAGATCAAAACAGATCGATCAGGTCATGAATGAGAAATTCAGGCGACAGTTGAAGTCGTTAGCATCTGGTGGTTGTGCCCTAATTGAAACGGCACACTGGGACTCTCTATGATAAGAATATAGCACTGCATTCGCTGCCTACGTCATATATTAATTTATATTTTTTTATCTATTAAACATCTTCTTTAAGATATTCATGTTTTTTAAAAGGACCGGACTAGGCATACTCGTTTTGGATCAGGCAAGATATATAACGCAGATGATTGATTTGGTTTCGATCAGTAAAATTTCATCTGAACCCGATCAGGAATGCCTGATCTGGAACCGATAAGGTTTTCCTGATCGGGTCCAGATATATCTTCTGCGTTACATACCTTATCTGGTCCAGGTCGGGCATGCCCGGTCCGGTCCTGCTTAGGAAGACGAAAAAAATTCTAGTTGGGTTCTTATTTGACTGTGGGATTCGTAAAAATTGGCTAAGAATCACCAGAGTAAGAAGCTGCACTACTCTTATGGGAAACTTGTAGCAATAGCGATCAAGATAACATAAAATGTATATATAACATAATATAACAATCTCGCTGAGATTTTTGCCGGATCTTCTCAGTAGCGGTCTCATTCCGATTCGGTGGTAGTTTATTACATTAAATTAAAATGTAAAAAATTACTATATGTAATGCCCTCGCAAGGTTTATGCATAATAAATTTGAATATGAATAACTCACTTTCTAAGCATGGTAAATCCCACATTTTTTTATTGCGGTGGGCTGTGATCACGCCTCGCCAAATCGGTCCGGAGTAACGGAAGAGGTGGCGAGCGACCCTATAGACCCGATCTTTGTCTTCGGTGGCCCTATGGTAAATCCTACCTTGAAAAGTATATGTCCATCAGTGAACGTCGTTAGACTGATGTATGGAGAGATATACTAGCATTTTTTAAATTATAAAATAAATATTATCTCTGCTTATGCATAACCATAATGCACAGATAACATTCCTTTCAATATAATGTAGGTACGTGACATCGTCATGTTGTTGAAATTATATTTGTGCGATATAGTCTGAAGTGTGGAATGTTTATCAGGACATATAATTGACACCAGCTAATTGATCCTGGGCTTGAAGTTTGGTTTACTCATAATGTTTTAGTTTAATTTTAAGAAATTCTCAAAATGTGTGGCCAGTAAATAACAATAATCTTGCCACTCTCTTTTTTACGAGATGAAACTCTTTAGGAAAACCTCTCCACCGAGCAAGCTGAAGATTTATATTAAAGTCCCGGTGCCAATCTCGTCTAATCGTTAAAAGCTAGCGGTTCTTCTCCGCTTAGCTATTGCCAAGATTGAGGATTACGTTCATCACAATCTATCCTCTGCTCTCGGCATGTCTTGGCCGCAAATTCTGACTATTTTATCTCAATCTGGACGTCCTAAACCTTTCTATATGAGAGAAACGCACAGATTTTTTTTTTTGATGCTTTACACAACTCAAAATTGGATTTTACAATCTTGCAATCAGTTTCCGTCTTCTTTATATTAATCATCTTCATCATCATCTCAGCTTATATACCTCCCACTACTGGACTTGAATTCCTCTAAAATAGAGGAGAAAGGCCCTTACCACACTGATCAAAAAAGTCGAAATAGGGTTTTATTAAGATATTTCTTTATCTGCTTACATCCCTGAATCATCTATTATGATTATTTATGAAAAAGGAAGATGTGATTACATTATATAGTCTTCATCTATTATAACACGAGAATATCAATACTTAAATGAAACATGATTGATTTATAAATAATTTCACTGGCTTTAATTTATAGTAAGTAAATAGCCATCCTCATAAATCCAGGGGTAACAAGCCGTAATAGGAGGAATCAGTAATAGAAGCAAATAGATGAGTTTGTATCGAGGATGAATAGATTACGTAATTAATTGGATCTTCGATTAACCCGCCATCGTACTGCGATAAGGCGTCATCTGAAATCCGGACACGACTAAATGAAAAACGATGACGAAATTGCCCAATGTCACTATGATAAATTACGCAGTTAATTGCATTTTACTATACAGCGCATAATTAAATTCAAATGAGTGAATGAGTGTAACTATATGTAATCCATTTTCATGAGTATATGAAAGTCAATGCTGGATTTTTATGGATCATATGTTATCCATGAGACAATATAAATAATTAAATAAATTTGAGCAATTACTCAGCTCAAATACCCCGCTGTTAAAACGTGGTCTCTAAATGTTGGCCTCATAAAAAGACTCAAAGTCACTCAGTGTGCTATGGAAAGGATTATGTTTGGTATTTCTCTACGTGGTAGAATCCGGAATACGGAGATCCGTAGAAGAACAGTCGTAACTGACATAGCCCGTAGAAATTAGCAGGTTGAAGTGGTAATGGGCTGGTCACATCGCTCGACGAACCAACAACCGTCGGAGAAGAAAGGTTCACGAGTGGCGACCACGAATCGGACGACGCAGCGTAGGACGACCCCAACTAGGTGGACTGACGACATTATCAAGGTCACAGGCAACCCTTAGATGCGGTGGCGCGGGACCATTTTGAATGACATTCTCGTGGGGAGGCCTATGTCCAACAATGAACGTTTACGAGCTGGTGGATGGATGGATATTCCACTGTTGGACGCAGGCCTACTCCACAATGGGAGACAAATTGAATAACGTTGGTTGACTTGTTTTATCAAGTTTCACTTTCAAATTACTGAAATTTACCATTTAATATGCTTGATTATTTATAAAAACCCGATTACGAGCGCAAAATTATTGTCACACCTATTGGAAATCCGTTCCAATCCTGCTGCCACTTACATCATCGTGAACTATTGTAGGATATTCAATTCTCGCATCGTATTATATTTTCGTCTTTAAGGAGACGTGTGCCATCTACTCGACGTTGTTTACACATTGTACAGGCATTAAGCCTGTACAATGCTCAAACATTGAAGTTAGAATTGTATCAAACGATGACACGTTTCACTTTTCTTGAATAGAATATCTATTCTCTATATTTCTCCTTTAGCCGTCTTTTACGATACCGACAGTCAAGAAAGGTAGGTACTGTGGACAGTGATGAGTGGTATTCTTATTCCGTCACTATTATATGCCTTAGTCATCTTTTATGATATCCACGGGTAAGAAAGAAGGAATAATTTATTCTGCGTCATTATAAAGTTGAAATACATGCTCTAACTTGAACAAATGCGTACTTATTTATACTAATACTAAAAAAGGTTAACATAAGTAATCCCTGAGCAATAATAAGACTAGAGTTGTCACCATCACTTACTTAGTCCTGAAACACCTCTTTTCCTGTTTTTTTTTCGCGGCGGCTATGGTCTAGTCACATCCCGCTAAATCCTTCCGTGGCTACAGATGATCCCTCCCCGCAATATACCGCTCTACGCCATGCGAGTGGGCTACCGGAACGTGGTCTTGGCCTTCGGTGCCCAGCCCTAAGACTCCTAGAAAAACATATGCAAGCTACTTTTTGTCATATTTTAAAATCCAAAATATTGAAGGCAATATAATTGAATAATAATTTATTACTTAGTAATATTTATGAGAAGAATATTTTTATCATAATGATTTCTGATGTTTATGCGAGTGTTACACATTTGAAATAAAACTACTTTTACGGATCCTATCGCGTTTGTATTTGATTTTTAATTTCCCGACGTTTCGAACACTTTGCAGTAATCATGGTCACGGGAGGACTAAGGTCTAAAGAAAATGATTCTATATATAGAATCATTTTTTTTTGTACTGGCAATGAATTTATATTAATTTGTATTAAAATATTAATTTGTATTAAAAGAATGCCGAACGAACGTCTGGTTAAAAAGATATACAATGCGAAAGTGGAAGGATGTGGGTACCGGGGCAGACCGAGACTTACCTGCCTAGACCAGATCGGTCATGTACTGAAGGAAGGTGGAGTCAAGAGTCTCCGAAACCGGTGAGCGTGTATGAAGAGAATTATGAATGTTGAGGAAGCGAGTGAAGTATGCAAGGATAGAGTTCTCTGGCACTCTGTTCTCTCTGCCTACCCTGGAAGGGATATAGAGTGATGATATGTATGTATGTATGTATTAAAAATGTGGGTCATAATTCAATATCTTATAGGATAGATATATAATTTCTGTAATAACAATGACATATTGGACGTAAGACATCTTAGTCCTCCCGTGACCATGATCACTGCAAAGTGTTCGAAACGTCGGGAAATTAAAAATCAAATACAAACGCGATAGAATCCATAAAAGTAATATGTTTATCATTTATTTTTAATAATATATTCCCGGTACAAAGTTATGTAATTTCGTCACGGACATTTGTTCGTTCTCACGAAATATTAGATAAAAATATTATGTTCGTATAGTTTGCGCAACAAACTATCAGCTTTATATTAATACCGAGTCTTGTTTGGTGAGTGATAAAACATAAGTGTTTTATCGGTGAATAGCAATCAACCTCAATGATGTACTCTTGGGTGGAGCTGGTTTATGTTTTTGCCAACCTTTTGTGCTCATTAGTAACTATTTTATTCTTATTATTATTCTACTTATATATACATTCCATTATTTGGCGAGAGCTGTCTCCACAATTGAAAGTAAATCTACTACGCCACGCTGACCATACATAGGTTTTTATTTCGAGTTTTTCTTTTCTTGCTTGCAGTCGTTATCTGTTTATGCCTCGAAGATATCGGAAAAATAAAAGGATGTAAGTAAATAACATCTCTACCAGAGCATAGGATAATATGACACTTTATCTTCCACTGTAAAGGATGTCCTTCATCAATACGGGACTTATTTGACGTAAAAAGGGAACCAAAAGTACTTGGCACTTGAATCAACCTCAAAATAAATAATATATGATTACGTAATTTGTATTAAGTAATTTACGACAATACTATAATAATAATTCATAGTGTGAATTTTATGAAGTTTATTTATAGGCTCGTAACAGTTACGAGCTTTATGATAGAAAGATAATAGGTAATCAAGAAGCAGTCTAATGGACGCCTCCATATTTGCTAGAGCGCCTTGTTGACATAGAAATTTGAAACATTTCATTGTTATAACAGGATGGATTAGGTTTCAAATTATACTTGAAATAATAGACCGGGGTCGATAATTTTTGAAAGCAAAAGAAATATATATAGTAGGATGAAACCCATTGGAACGCGGTCGCCGCCTTCTGCGAGACAGTCGTCTTCGGCGACACGCTCCGCCGCCGGCGCCTGGGGCGGCATAGGCGCGAATATCTGCACCTGATGCCGCCCTAGCCGAAGCCACGGGTGACTGGGCCGGGGGATAGTCCGTCACCCACAGAGAGGCTGACCGCGTGAAGGCGACGCCCCGGCAGTTCGCTGGGGCGTCGACGGGGGACGGTACCCGATAGGTTAACCCGCCGGACTGGCCACGGATGGCAAGGAAGCGGTACCAGTGGCCGGCCCGATGGCGATGGGGAGGGAATACGGTGGGTTATGGGGGCCACGCGCTGCCCTTCTGTCGCCCCGGACGGAACGGACAACGTGTGTCCGGGCCATAGGCTACGCAGAAAAAAAAGAGGATGAAACCCATTGGAAAAGGAAGAGAACATAACAAAAATGAAAGGAAAAATAATTTATGGGTGATCTGAGGTTAAGAAGTGAGTTTTTAAAAGTAAAACACGGTTTATCTCAATTTCCGGTAAAACTACGAGTCCTATGGAAAAAAAGTTAGACGGCAAAGTTGTAGGTCATAAAAAGATCTACATCTTTTTTTGTTTACATTTTTTCACATAACCTCACAAATCTATGTGAAATATTCAAATAACCAAATTTACAGTTATAATTTTAATTTTTTCAAAATATATTTTTTTACGCAATTTAATGAAAACTTACCTTTTTATTTTTTATTTAAAATATATGTTTTTTTTTTCACAAAAAAGGAAAGGCACCCTAATTTTCAATCGAAAAGTCTGACGTCAAAATGTCTGCCACGTTGAAATCTTGAAATATATTATACAAAAATTTATTAAAATTATTCGTATTTTAATTGTAATAATTTGATTCGGAGTTATTGTTGTAATTTTATAGTTCTGATTTTCTCACTGAAACGTATTTGCGTCGATTTTTAATCACACTATGGTTTCGTTACCTTGCTTGTTAAGAAATTAACATAGAAACACGAATCAATGATGATCAATTACGTATATAGTAAAACCATTACGTATCCACTATAGAGTGGTTCTAGTTATATGGTTGAGAGGACCCAAAATTTAACTTCGCTAGCCTCAATTACATTTCACTTAAAAAATACACAAAGCAATCATGAGAGGACTGCCCACAGAAGTGAAAACTTAAACCTATGAAAATAATTAATATTATAAATTAAAATAGAACAACAGGTACATATTTCAGCTAATTTCACGACGCTCACACTGTTTATTTCGCTGCCTAGCAAGAATACCACGCGCATGTGATGGGGATCTACCGACTCACTCTCTTTCTCTCTCCTACTTTACTAAAGGTAGAAACGTTTGTGTATCTTTCTTTTTTTCTCTCTCTTGCGTTGGAATACTGGATGCTACTCGTTTCTAACGCTCGCGCTGGCCTGTAACAGATATACTAAGCGCATGCGTTCGAGTGCCACTGCGTTAAACGTTTAACGCAACCTTGTTGGAAGTCGCATTAGAAGTTACATTTCAAAAATAATAGAAATTGATATAAGTATTTTGAATTATATATTACACAATATTACAAAACAAAGAATATAAAAATTAACAAACAGAAAAAATAAAAAAATATTAGAAATATGTTCATCGTGATTCTTAATAACTCCGTAATTATCTAAATATTTAGCATTTAACATGCTTCTTTATTTAAAAATAACTTATTTTTATAAGGGAAAAAGGAAAATAAAGTTAAATTCCCCCACACGGGGGAATTTAACCAATATCTATTGGAAGCCCATTCCAATTGTCTTATCCACTTAAACGAGCGTAGTCTCACGTATTTACCTGTATCTTTGTGGTAATGGCGACCGTTCCGTACGCCAATCATCGGAATAGCATTACAACACTATTTCTATTGGGGTGTATTGCCAAAGTAAAATACAATTCACTCAGGTATCTATAATATACATAATATAGATACAACATAGCTGTTGCTATGAAATAGAAGAATTAGAAATGAAACCCTATAGCGAAATGTCTGAACAGCGTAGTGCTATAAAATTGATAGAAAATAAGTTAAAAAGTAGAATTGCCCTCCTACTGCGATACAAGGTTCCACCCCGGCAGCAGGGCGTACATTAGCTGAGATGATTGTGATGAACTATTTTGCACAATTATGTTCAATGTACATATTTTATGTCTCTTTTATAATAAGTGAATAGATTTCAAATACATTATTTTATTTATGACTGAATAACAAAAACTGTAATATAAAATTATTATATAGGTAGTTGGTACGATTTTTCAAAAGATATAAAATACGATATCTTTTGAAAATTCCTATATATGGCCATTTAGACTAGCCCACGGGGTTAGGTAGCTAGCCTACATATATGCTACTGCAATCATAATGTTCTAAATTCAAAAATATGAGGGTTGTTTGGTAACTTTTGCAATTTAATTATCACGGATATTTTCAGGCAACTCCAAAGAGTAAAGTTATTAAACTGAAAAAGAGTGGCAACTCGATGATAAAATATACATGTATGGAAAGTGCTGCTACCCAGAGTTTAGGCGGTGAACTAAAGTTGAAGTGATATATATACATATCTACATGTGAATGTGTAATTATATAGAATTTTCTTTTACTATGAGATCTATCCTGAAATATAAAAAACCATATCAGCTGAGAACGAAACAATCATAATATCAGCTTAACAATGAAAGTTGAGATAATTTTCAGAAAGTACATCAATAACCGAAAATAGATCGATGATAATAAGTACCTACGCTAGGAACAAAAAATAACAATTCTCAGTTGTCAGACGTTTGACAGACAGGACAAAATGGCAGCAGCTAAGTTTCTACAACCAATCTGTAGGCGGCGCGACGGTCTGTAAAAATAAGTAATGTTTTAAGTGTGCCCCCCCAGGGCAACTCTCATCAGCAAATTTGAAATATAGACCTGTTTCTAGTTAACAGCATAAGCAGACTATAACTTTACCACTGCTTACCGCATCGGGAATAGAGATTTATTATTATCCTGCTCTTATCCTAATTACTATACAGGGTGTAAGGGGACCGCTCCCGAAAAGAAAGACAGGTAACCCTACTAGTCCTACTTGTAATGATAGGCTAGAAAAAAAATCGATTCGGATGAAAAAATAAATTTTTTTCACCAAGCGAGGTCCTTGAACTCTTGAACATATGATCGTGAGTTTTGAATAGATACATACATATCATCACGCCATATCCCTTGCAGGGTAGGCAGAGAGAACAGAGTGCCAGAGAACTCTATCTCTGCATACTTCACTCGCTTCCTCAACATTCATAATTCTCTTCATACACGCTCGCCGGTTTCGGAGACTCTTGACTCCACCTTCCTTCAGTACCTGACCGATCTGGTCTAGGTAGGTTAGTCTCGGTCTCCCTCGGTACCTACATCCTTCCACTTTCGCATTGTATATCTTCTTAACCAGACGTTCGTTCGGCATTCTTTCCACATGTCCGAACCATCGGAGCATTCCCTTTCGCATCTTTACACCAATACTCTCTTTCATACCTACTCGCTCTCTTACGTCGTCGTTACGAATGCGGTCGGTCAGCCTAACTCCACAGATTTTCCGAAGAGATCGCATTTCGACCGCATTAATTTTACTTTCATGCTCTTTTCTGCATACCCAACTCTCGCTTCCATACAGTAATGTTGGGACAAGCACTGCGTTATGTATTGCTACACGTGCCGTCTGGCTGAGGTGGTGGCTGCCGAGAAGTTGCCCCAACGCTCCGTTCACTCTATTTCCCGCATTCACTCTTCGCTCTATATCAGTGGTGTACCGTCCATCTCGGCTAAATCCACATCCAAGATATACAAATTTATTCACTTGCTCTAGTACATCATTACCTATTGTTACTCTTACATCTGTTCTGGCTTCATCTCTTTCAAAGACCATTATTTTGGTTTTGCTCACATTCACGCGTAGACCCCTTTTCTTACAATCTTCTGTCATTGTGTCGACTAGGGTCTGCAGGTCAGTCGCTGACTGTGCCAGCAGGACTGCATCATCTGCATAAAGCAGAGCAGAGACCACTGAGTCACCCATCTGGACTCCCACATTCATATCGTTCAACCTTTGGAGACATTTATCCAGATATATGATAAACAGCCTGGCTGATAGAACGCAGCCCTGCTTAACGCCGATATTGACGTCAAACCAAGGCGACATTCCACCATCCAGCCGCACACAGGCTCTACAGCCCATGTATCTGGATTGCACAGCCTGCAGCAGTTTACCGTTAATACCATACTCCGGTAAAATGTCCCAAAGTTCCTTTCGTACAACCGTGTCAAATGCTCTCTCCAGATCCACAAAACTGCAGAAAACCCTCTGACCTAGGGCCAGATGCTTCTCCACAATGTTGCGCAGAGAGAACACTTGATCCATGCATCCCCTTCCACTCCTGAAACCTCCTTGTGTTTTTCCTCCTCCTCCGTGAGTTTTGAATAGATTGCGTCTTTTCTCATCTGAGTATAGTTACGCATTTTTTATCGAGTTATCGTTACATGGCACTGTCCTAATACGATGGAATGTGAAAAAAACTTAAAAATATTTGTCAAAAAAATTTTTTTTTCATCCTGATCGATTTTTTTTCTAGCCTATCATTACAAGTAGGACTAGTAGGGTCACCTGTCTTTGTTTTCGGGAGCGGTCCACTTCCACCCTGTATACTCGTCTTCTATCTTAAATATTGTAAAAGTTATTGGCAATAGTTTTATGACAGGCTGCTTGCTTGACGTCGAACTTCCTTGGAAATGTAATTATTGACCGCATGGCATCAAGTACACTTGGTCAAGGTCAGTATAAGCTCTTAGTCATATTTTACAACATCCACAAGCAATGTAAATGTTGACAGTATTTGTGGCCACTAGCGCACAGTAAATCGAGGATAAGAGACTATAAATAAAAAAAAATATGTGTGTACTTATGTATACGCGTTAGAAGTTATAATTCTTTTCAAAAATGTTATCTTTCGCCTTATTCTACGTTTGTAGAAAAAACGACACTAACAATAGAAAAGGGGTATTTAATACATTGAAAGTTTTATTATAACGCATTATCTAGTTAAATAAATTTTATTTAAATATCACAAAAAAAACTAAAATGTTGACTATAACTAACTTCGGGGTGTCGGTTTTTCGTGACGGTGTGCGCGCGCGCATCGTAAAAATTTACTCTCATCATTTTTCTCTAACGCGCCAAAAGAATTACAACTTCATAAATTAACAAACTAACCTGCAATATCCCCTTACTCTAATTTACAAATGTTTATTACCACCAATGCTTGAGAACTTGTCAATTCCCTTTCTTTAAGTTATTCTTTCTAATTGTTATTCTTTAAGGCCTCAGAGCCTTCAATTCGATATAAAGAGCTTTAAATCCTACATTATAACATCTATTCTGTGTAACAGAAAGTACCTGTCATTCAAAAAACCTATTTTTATTTTTATGCGTTGATATATTCCACACGAGTCAGGTTAAGGATACAAGAATTTTAATTATGTTTACCTTCAGTTTGCTAATGCTATTTATTTAATGCGGTCACAAACACTGCAAACAAATCGTTTGTATGTGTAATAAAACTTTGGAAGAACTGACATCAATCAAACGGTCGTAGTCGTTGAAACATAACAAAAACAGAATCGACCATACTTTGCACAACTCTCAATTTAGGTGCAATCTTTCAATCAATTTATAAAATTTCAACTACATAAATGCTGTTGATTACATCTCAAAATTGAGAGTACGATAAGTAAGATCGCTTAATGCTCGTGTTTAAGGTTTTAGTAAATAGTTTTAGTAATAACGTAATGGTTAAGATACTAACCTATCGAGCCAAGTATCTAGGGTTCTATTACCACGTAGATCAATACTATGTGCAACACAAATGTTGTTCAGAGTGTGAGTGTATTTTGTGTCTATTAATTATATGTTTACAAATAAGGCCAAGCAATACAAGGATTATTTATTTAGTCTTTTAAAAAAAAAGGCATATTGACTGACCATATATTAAATAGATTGAGATAAAAGGAATAAGGATGAGTTTGTTATCCTATTTAATGAGGCTTACATAGATGGATGGAGTTGATGAAATTGATTTTTGCGATTTGCTAATATAAGAAAGAATTAATGCCCCAGAAACACGCTCAGGGACTCACAACAACTTTACCTTTATTGCATATACATACATACATATCATCACGCTATGTCTTTTGCAGGGTAGGCAGAGAGAACAGAGTGCCAGAGAACTCTATCCTTGCATACTTCATTCGTTTCCTCAACATTCATAATTCTCTTCATACAAGCTCGCCGGTTTCGGAGATTCTTGACTCCACCTTTCTTCAGTACGTGACCAATCTGGTCTAGGTAGGTGAGTCTTGGTCTCCCCCGGTACCTACATCCTTCCACTTTCGCATTGAATATCTTCTTAACCAGACGTTCGTTCGGCATTCTTTCCACATGTCCGAACCATCGGAGCATTCCCTTTCGCATCTTTACACAAATACTCTCCTTCACACCTACTCGCTCTCTTATGTCGTCGTTGCGAATGCGGTCGGTCAGCGTAACTCCACAGATTTTCCGTAGAGATCGCATTGCCGAGATATGCCAATGAATAAGTTCATAAAAGCTATCAAAAACAGACTGTGCAGAAAAGGATATTACAGCATTTCGGATTATCTAAATGATAATACGGAATGGTTATGAGCAGCTCCTCTCAGCAATTACCCTTTTAATGTTTATCTCTTACAGCGTTCTGACGCTAATCCTCACTGTCGTCTGATACTCTTGTATTATTTGTATTGTCTTAATTGTACAGTGTAGCGTGTTTTGCCTAACGAGTTATGTATTTATTTATCCAAGCTATTTGTTTCAAATTTATAGATTATGGTGTGGTCATGCTCACTGAAAAGGTCTCTGCTTGCGGTAGCTACGTGGAGCGGGTCTCTCCCTTCCCTCCAATGTGGTTGAGGGGCGTGATGGCTGCTCTAATAGTTAACTCGTGATCGGGTGCCGCTTGTGGGATCTGGTCCAGCCATTTTTGTTTCTTTTTTGTTTTATAAATATTCTTAGTTTCATTTTGTATTATATATATTATATATATTGGGGCAACTTCTCGGCAGCCACCACCTCAGCCAGAAGGCACGTGTAGCAATACATAACGCAGTGCTTATCCCAACATTACTGTATGGAAGCGAGAGTTGGGTATGCAGAAAAGAGTATGATAGTAAAATTAATGCGGTCGAAATGCGATCTCTGCGGAAAATCAGTGGAGTTAGGCTGACCGACCGCATTCGTAACGACGACATAAGAGAGCGAGTAGGTATGAAAGAGAGTATTGGTGTAAAGATGCGAAAGGGAATGCTCCGATGGTTCGGACATGTGGAAAGAATGCCGAACGAACGCCTGGTTAAGAAGATATACAATGCGAAAGTGGAAGGATGTAGGTACCGAGGGAGACCAAGACTAACTTACCTAGACAAGATCGGTCATGTACTGAAGGAAGGTGGAGTCAAGAGTCTCCGAAACCGGCGAGCGTGTATGAAGAGAATTATGAATGTTGAGGAAGCGAGTGAAGTATGCAGAGATAGAGTTCTCTGGCACTCTGTTCTCTCTGCCTACCCTGCAAGGGATATGGCGTGATGATATGTATGTATGTATGTATATTATATATATTTTCAAGGTCTTAATTACAAGAAAACCAGCACTGGCTCTCCATTTCTCGAAGACTTGCGATGGTAAAACTGGTGCCGCACAGCTGGCACTTTAGGCGCTGTGCTCATAGAACTTGTGTATAATGATCGTTTAGGAAGTCTATTCAATAAGTAGGCGAGTCTCCGTCTGCCACTGTTCATCACTTTATATGGTTTTTTAACAGTTCGTAATTTAATAGATTTAAATTAAATCCGTACAGAAACACCCAACCCCATATTCGGATATCAGACACTATTATCACATAAAGTTTTACATCTACTGTTAGCAGTTCACGAGTGTTATATGCAAACATAGAGTGTCATCGTCATTGTTGATTAAATTTCTCCAAAGACCTTGACTCCACCTTCCTTCAGTACGTGACCAATCTGGTCTAGGTAGGTGAGTCTCGGTCTCCCCCGGTACCTACATCCTTCCACTTTCGCATTGAATATCTTCTTAACCAGACGTTCGTTCGGCATTCTTTCCACATGTCCGAACCATCGGAGCATTCCCTTTCGCATCTTTACACCAATACTCTCTTTCATACCTACTTGCTCTCTTACGTCGTCGTTACGAATGCGATTGATCAGCCTAACTCCACAGATTTTCCGTAGAGATCGCATTTCGACCACATTAATTTTACTTTCATACTCTTTTCTGCATACCCAACTCTCGCTTCCATACAGTAATGTTGGGACAAGCACTGCGTTATTAATTAAAATAATATTATTAAGCTACATAGAATCTAATTCAGTATTTATTTTATTTGAATGATAAACCATACAATAAATAGGTAGCACTTAATTATTATTAGTTGTTTTTTTTTGGAGCTTGTTAAAATTTTCCCGAAGTATTTGGATCCCACTTAAATCTATTTACCGACCCCTGTGCTATATGTTACTTTTAAATACACATGTTTATGTCTCACTATGTTTATTTTTCAACTAAAATCCACCACTCAGTAAAGTAATTAAATCAATCTGTTAGAAGTACGCAATCCGTCGGTGGCAAATCCAATCTAAGCGAAGTGTACATCAATGGAACTGATTATCGATTGGCGAGAGGAAATGAACGCGCCGAGTGATGGCCACTTCAACACTTCAGAATCCCACAGCAATCGTTAAATGTACGATGATGTCCAATAACATCATTAGTGTAGTAATTCAATATTCTCTTGCAATAATCTAAATTATTGAATTAATTTGTGATTCATAAATTGCCTTGACTTGTTATCTATCATAAATATTAATGTCTAAAGGAATCCACTAATAAATCCGTCATCAAATGGCAAATATTAATTTTATATTAAACATGGTATATTTAATATTTTTTAATGTATATAAATCTCATATTGGTAGAAATAAAGATGTATATATATATATATATACAGGGTGTAAGGGGACCGCTCCCGAAAACAAAGACAGGTAACCCTACTAGTCCTACTTGTAATGATAGGCTAGAAAAAAATCGATTCGGATGGAATAAAAATTTTATTTTCACCACGCGAGGTCGTTGAACTCTTGAACATATGATCGTGAGTTTTGAATAGATTGCGTCTTTTCTTATCTGAGTATAGTTACGCATTTTTTATCGAGTTATCGTAACATGGCACTATCCTAATACGATGGAATGTGAAAAAAACTTAAATATATTTGTGAAAAAAAAATTTTTTTTCATCCTGATTGTTTTTTTTTCTAGTCTATCATTACATGTAGGACTAGTAGGGTCACCTGTCTTTGTTTTCGGGAGCGGTCCACTATATATATATATATATATATATATATATATATATATATATATATATATATATATATATATATATATATATATATATATGTGTGTGTGTGTGTGTATGTATATATTGTCATCATCTCAGCTCATATATGCCTCGAGCCACCACCATAATGAGAAGGAAATGGATCTACTAAGTACTTAAGTAAGTTAATTTGAATTTACATATCTGCCTAATTACTAAATATTTGATAGTCATTGACGTCATAGCGGGATGTTGACACATACGGACCGGAGATGATTCATTTAAACAGGAAAGGCGCAGAATGAACGTTGATAAGACTTAGAATGAAAGATATAAGCTTCTTTTATAATACATATTTATAATTTTAATAAAAAAAATCTTATATCAACTTCATTCTCCTACTCTTCTCAACTTTCATAGTAGGTACATATTGTAAAAGTTATTGGCAATAGTTTTATGACCGGCCGCCTGCCCAAACCTCCTTGAGAATGTAAATGTTGACCATACGGCATCAGATGGAGTTGGCCCAGGTCGTTATAAGACTCTTAGTCGTCTTTTACGATATCCACGAACAAAGTAAGGGTTGGTGGTATTCATAGCCGCTACCACACAGCTCTTACAAAAAATCTTATATACAATATTTTAATATCCTAATCTGAAAAGTATATCTTTCTGTTATAATTTTCAATCGTTAAATATATTTCTTTAATACTTACTTTTGAACAACAGCAAGCTCATCAAATCGATTCATCCAAGAGAAAGAGGCTTAAAACTCATAACTTTTCTCTTTAATACCTCTAAAAACAATTAGATATTAAGGCGACTATACAGTACGGCGACCTTCATTTTGAGATTTGCGGAATTGAAACGGATATTTGCAAAGTATTTACTTTGAAGAGCCGTTATTTTATGTATTCCTTCTTGTAACAGATTAATTTAATATAACTGTGTATAGTTTACTATTTCTTCTTTGCCGTGTGGTGAGAGACTAAGAATACAATTTACCACTCTCTTACCCGTGGGTGATCGTAAGAGACGACTAAGGGATTTAAAACGCATATAACATCTATGCAAGAGAAGAAAAGCTCGAAACAAAAGCCTATACCAACATGTCTGACCAGCATGGTATATTAAGTCGATTTCCCACCCATTACGGAGGAGGCTCGGGCCCAACAATGGGACATATATGAGCTGTGATGATGATGATGATGATTATTATTTCTAAAGAATAAAGCAAAGTAGTACACTGAGATACATATATTTTCCTACTAAAGTACTTGACTCTATCTTACCTGTGTGTTAAGTGGCCATATTATTTGACCTATTTTAATTAATAAAATTTGAAAGTTAAAATATACTATTTTATTAAAACCCTACGTACAAATAAAGAATTTTTGTAACACATTCATATAGAAATCACCGTAAGTAACTGCAGAAACGTATTGAAATAAAGTAAAGACAGGTAAATGCGTTCGAGTCGCAACGACTGAGCTTGACCCATATTTTAAACCTATTGATCGTCGAGTTCTCGCAAAGGTCCTGACACAGTAAGCAATTCCCTTCATGTTTAATCTGGTACGATTGGAGGTCTCTGAATACAAAATACTTGAACCCTTCGTATAAGTTACTGTGTCAATAGTAGATATATGAGATTATCTATATTTATTTATAAAATTTCGCATGATTGCTTAATACAATAATTGAGTTTCAATCATATATGTTGCAAATGTTTAAAATTACTATAAACTACTATCAAAAGAGACGACGTACGTTTTTATATTGTGCTATTACACTAAAAACAGATAATAAGATTTTTCTCAAACATGCTAGGAAATTTGAGCATTATTTTGACAACCTTCTTCGAGATCAATCGAAATTGCTATACTAACCAAATACATGCGAGTAGCGGCCGGAAAAAATGTATGAAAATCCATATCTGTCGTGGTTTAGCGAAAAATAAATATATATCTATCAAATAAATATATATCTACCATATATTTTAAAAATGGAACGATTTGTTACTTCAGAATATGATAACCAAATAGGCAACTTATCAGTTTTTTTAAATTTCGAACTGGCTTCAAAAAGAAACCTGTTTGATAATGAAAAAAAAACAAATGAACCTTTTAGCACGTGAAAAATTAGGTCGTTATTCGTCATGTATACAGTTCTACTTAGGTTTAATTTCCGCGACTTATTTGAGAAAAATTTACACGTTCGTCCATCAATGCCCCTTTTGCTGGCCGCTGCAGTAATGTACTATTGCATTACTAAGAAAACAAAAATTTTCTCCTGCATGTTGTATGCAATGTTACCTACATAGCAAAAGAAAATTTTTAATTAACTTCTCCGTCCCAAACAACATGCCGAAGAAAATTTTTAATTAACTTCTCCGTCCAGTCTACGTGGTATGTTCGATGTTAGATATATATTGACCTCCCCAAAGGGGGGTAAATGCCATAATCGCCACATTTGGCAGACAGACGGCGATCGCAGTTGCTGCCAGAAGTTTTTCAGCATATGCCGGTGGTCATGCCTCAATGAGTTTTAAGACTCTCATGGTAATTCTACAAGGGAGCAGTGTAATAGTAAACCAATTTCACTCCTACTATGAACTATGAAGAATTGGGACATACGTGTATGAGACATATAATGAGGAAAAAAAATATTATAAATACGTTATAATTCGAATCCGTATGGCATACCTGATAGTTGGAGAAAAATTGCAAATAATTTTATCTTGATTTTTCGCGGACAGACCTGAAACATTAAATTTAGGTTAATTTCTCTCATGCCCACTCAAAAGCTATTTTTATCAATATGGATCTGGTTGGCAATTAATTATAACCTACGTTATCACTCCGACCTCTACCCGAGAAGTATTCCTCGAAACCGAAATTTATTATGGTTTTAGCCAGAAATTGAAATTGTAATCTAATATATAGATGCCAAATATTTACTAACCTATGTTAATTGCGTCTCACATTATTAGTTAATACACTTGTATGTGCTAATATATATATATATATATATATATATATATATATATATATATATATATATATATACACACCCTCTATTTATCCTTCAGAGGGCGTCTTCATATATTTTCGTTTCTAATTTCCAATATGAAATAGATTCTAATTTAAAACCAAAATTGACCTTAAAATAATCTTGAAAGTGAAGTTTAAGATCTAATTTAAGGGCTTCATAAGATTCCTAATTAAAAATCTTCTTTGATACCTATTTTCATATTTCGATTAAATCATCTTTCACCGAGTTCTTCAGGGACTCCATATTTTTTATATATTTATAAAAATATACAGAAGTATAAATTTCCTAGAATGTGAATAAATTCTAAGATGGAATAAAAATGAAATAAGCATCTAACATCATGACGCAAATATCAAAGGTAACTCGGCGGATATTAAATTGCAAACAGCAGAAAATAACTTTGCTTGCATTCAGATAAAATCTCTTGAATATTAAAATAAGATATCATGTTTTGAGGGATATAATATTAATGCTTTTTATCATTCTAGAAAATGGTAAAATTTATAACTTAAGTATTTCCATGTGGTATCAAATTAAGATTAAAAAGACTCCAGTACATAAACTGCGTAGTGATAATTAACTACTAATTGTCCATGCCAAGTCGTGGATTCGATTTCCACATAACATAATTTTTTGTGTTCTTTTTTTATTGCCTTTTGGTGATAGGCGAGTAAATAGCCTACTTGATGATAAGTGACAATTTCGTCTCATAGTTCTCAGTAATACCAAGGACACAGCCAAGTCGCTGTCTATCATGAGAAAAGGCTCTTAAACATCGCGTAAAAAGTACATATTCTAGCGCTAGAGAAACACTGCAGCAGGTAGTTCGTTCTAATGCCTGCACGTGCGTATGAGAAACGAACACTGAAAATGTACAGTCGAGAACAATATCGTTTCCAGATGATATTGGTGAATTTTCTCTTATCTAACTGAGTCGAGTAGTACAATAATAGAATTCGAACAGCACAAATTTGAAGGGTATCAAGTAAGATGAGCTGATTTTTGGGTTTACCCACGCAGACCCCCACGCGTGAGCAAACTTATGCTTTATATAAGACAAGCCATTATCACGGCATATAGTAACGTTTAACTCTGATTTACTCTCTTTCTTCTTCTCGTGATCGTCCCTTAGGATCTCTTACAACACCCGTGGGCAATAAACGGCAAATAATGGACCGAATAACGATGACATGCTGCATCGTTATTCGGTCACCACAATATGTATCATCCCATCGATGCCCCAGCTGCTATCCTACTATACAGCGCTGGTCAGACGTATTGTTGTTATTCATAGGGTTTTGTTTGGACTTTTCCTTCTCTTGCATAGCTATTATATGCGTTTTATATCCCTTAGTCGTGTCTTACGATCACCCACGGGTAAGATAGGGAGGTGGTGAATTGTATTCTTACTCCGTCACGACACGGATATTTTTTTTATTAATACGATAATATTACGATCTTATAACCTTAGGTAAATAAAAAAGATTTTTACCGAATTTTTCTATCTTAGACTTTAATCGGGCATTTACAGACTAATTCTACTTTACAAACCGTCATTACATTTAATACTGATCAACACCATCGTAAAACAACAAATAATGGATTCCTCTTTAGGTATCTAATGAAACAATCAAAAGCATCAATGATAATTAATTTGTGTATTAGGAAATTTAATTCCTAAATGGTACTCCATGCCACGTACTTTTAGAAATCGTTTTAATTGTTTTAAACAATTAAAATGGTGTCCAAATATAGTAATCAAATTTCTAATTCATTGCCTCTGTACGGAAAATGTTATTAATATATTATATTATTACATCTATTATTTTATATTATAATTAGCAAAATTTGTATATACCGAAATCAACAATTAGTCAAAGCAATTAACTAGAGTATGAATATACCTATATGTATTTTATTATGTAACTGTTGTAAATAGAATGAGTGGAACAACTAAATAAGTAGTGGAGAATTTAATTTGTACTTAAACCATAATCACATAAGATACTAAAGGGTTTTTGGTGGTAGACCACGCTATTGATAGTTTTCTGTCTACAGCCGCGGGCCGGTCCGTCCGGGGTAGTACCACACTCTCTCAGAAGATCGACGTCTGAGCAATGACATTGTGCTGTTGCGCTTCGTTCGGTGAGTGAGGGAGCCGGCAGTCCAACTGGGTAAGTTTGGGGTTCGTATTGGTAGGCATCGGCCTAGCTATACCCTTGGTGTTGCAAAGGTCCATGGGCGGCAGAAATACTTATCATCAGGTGTGCTGTTTCCTCGTTTGCCACCACTAGCAATAAAAAAAACAAAAGGGTTTTCCTATTTTAATTTTTTTTATTTGGCATTCTCTTAACAATTTTAGAGTAATATTGAAGAGATATAAATATGTATAGAAGAAGTTATAGATAGCCTATCTTATTCAGGTCACACAGTTTATTTACATTATTTTCTTTTTTTTTAAACACACCTCCCTATACTAGAGAAATAATTCTTGTATTACGGGAGACTTTACAAACATACAATTAACGCAGACAAATTACACCCAGACTCAGAACAGCAGTTTGTTAAAGATCGCACAAAGTATTGTCCTGTGTGGGAATCGGACTCTTAGCACTGGCATGAAAGGTAGGTATCTTAAACACTATGCCATCTATGCAGCCATCATATATATGGGTAAATACATAAAAACACAAAATAATTTTCTACAATTTTGCTTCAGCAAGACTATAGTCCGGTAAATCAGCTTTTGATGTGTGTGTGTTATTATTAAAATTTAATACAATTAGAATTACATACAAACCAAGAATAAGAAAATTCATAAGAAATCCAGTAACATAAGCTATTAGTTCTCTTGAATAACATTTTGGATACCAAAGTTCTATAATATCCTTAGAAAATAAATGTACATTTATAACTAAACAAAGTAAAAATGTAACTACAGCTAAACTACTAGCGAAATGTCTTATTTTCTCAGCTAATACTCTATAAACAATTGTTATATATAAGCCAGTACCTACAAAAATTAGCGGCCATCGGAACATACTACAAATAAGTAAATAAACAAGCCACAAATCCATCACATCGAAGACAACCAAAAGAGTAAAGATAGATATTATAGGCAGCGGTATCAACCAAGAACAAATTAAAACTTTATAAAAATTATTTTGACTTACTTTCACTAAAACAATAATTAAGCTGTCATACATATGTTTTATAAAAAAAAACACTAATATTACTATAACTAAATCTATATAAAACTGACTACAACTTAAAATATATGAAACACAGTCCACCGTTGATATTTTTTCGTATTGTTGTAAAAACTTAAAAACAAATATAACTCTTTTTATAAACCTTCCAAGTGTTAATTGCATTAACATTTGATTTCTGTAGTTTTTTCTCCACCGTGGCATTCTTATTACCGCCCAAATTGATATAATTAGTTCTAATGTTGTCATAACAATTTCAATTATGACAAATTTTTCAAATAGGAGATATTCACTTTCAAGAATATCTTCAGTATCAGTTGGCTGTATGATAGTTTCACCAATATTAAACAGTACTTTGGATTCATCTTGTGCTGTGACCAATTCACTTTCGTTAATATACATTCCCGAAGCATCCATGGCTTCTGTTGTTAAACCAGAACTATCATTGACACTAACATCTGGTAATTTGGCATCCGTTGACATTTTAATCACATTGATATTAAATACTTTAAATAATTTTGGATAATGAACACTCAAAATTAAATTACTTATAGCTCCTATTGTGTCAAGACCGAGGAGTAGAATGATATATAAAACCTATACTTGCATCGGGAAATAATTACTAACATACTCATTATTCCTAAGTAAATGATACACAACAGTTATTGGAATTTGCGGTTTGCTGACGTCATAACGGTGTACGTAAATTGACCATACGCGATGAACAGATGCCCTCCTTTACACGATATTGTTATTTTATTTACTTATTATAGTAAAACATAGTTGAGCTTGCGACTTCACTCACGTTAATGGGGATTTTGTCAAACATTTTTTCCGTAAAAATTAGTCAAAAGCTAGATTTAAAAGTTAGTGATCACTACCATTGCTGGATCTAAAATAATTTATATTATATTTGGACTAGACTACCTACGCTAACATTTTGCATAATTAGTAGAGGATTTATTACGTATGTAACTGTAACTTAGCAACTTCGACAATCATACATTCTTAAACGATACACACATCAAAACATTAAAAAAAAAACAATTTGATGAAAGTTTTAATTCAAAATCTTTATTTTTCGTTGTTTAAAGTATAAACAAGCTCCAAAATGGCAAATCAAACATTAAACTTAATCCCGTATTATGGAAGATAGTTAGCAAAAAGTACCTTTGAGCCTTAGCTATAAACAGCACCTTGGCATGATTTTTAATTTGTATTTAGATAAAGATTTTTTTCTCATATTAATCATGAGGGGATAATGCCGTAATCGCCACGCTTGGCAGATGGGTTGGCGATCGCAGTAAATTATAATTAAAGAAAAAGCAAACCTGATTTGACTGTTGAAATGAAAATTCTTATAGTAACAACAGTTAATATTGCAACGTAGGAAAGGCTACCGTCATTATTACAGGCATTCTTAGTACGCGTTAACGTTACGAAAAGAGTTTATAGACCCTTTTTTTCTGGCAGCTTGTGGTCTGGACACACCCTATCCATTCCGTCCGAGGTAACAAAAGGACAACATGTAGCCCCATAACCCAAATCCTGTTCAAATTTTGTTCTCTCCCTATCACCGTTAGACTAAGCACTGGTACCGATTCTTTGATATCAGTGGCTGGTAGATATTTAAAGAATCACCTATACAAAATTTAAAATAAATTAGATGTATGGTTTTTATGATCTCGTGATCAGTCAGTCAATGAGTGGTATTTCGAATATATAGATACATAGGAAAACACATTCATAATATTATACAGAACATCCGCATGGAAATCTGATGCCTTATATATGATATAGCCACGTCTTTTATATATCTGTTGTTATTATTCTACACATGTTGTAAAACTTAGTCTCTATATATGTATGCTTATATACTTCGATTACAAATGTATCTAATTCGCATATTTTCTTAACGGCTAATAAGCTATAGAAAATTAACGACAATAATGGTGAATGAAATCAAGGGGTTACTTCATCCAATGGGAGAGAAATTGACATACACACTATTCACGCAATAAACGGGTTGGCGTAGGGTAGTTGTTTGAGGTTTTGATCTTTCTCTTGACTTCTAAAGCGCCTATTTTTTTAAATTACCTATGGTAGCGGAAGCCCACATTATGATAATTGGTAAATGCTACTCATGATCCTCACATTCATGACCAAATACTAAATGAATAGCCAAATCACTACCTATCGTAAAGTGAGATTCAGGCATCCGGCTCTCTTTAGCTTATCGTCAGCTTCATAACTTGAGTTTTTATTCGAAACGTGAAATATGTTGAGATTTAGAAGCATAGTTTGGGGTGTTCAAAACACTTAAACATTTATAGTTAAACCCAAAAACCGCAGGGCTATCCAATTAATAACCAATCGGTGCATTTGAAATATTCATGTGACCGCTTTAAGCGTATTTCGTTGTGGTCATATATGCTTGCTGTTGGAATGAGCGATAGTATTAATAAATGTATAGCAATAATTTTATTGGCAGAACAATTATCAGAAAGGCTTTCAATAAATATATATTTTAAAATAGTAGATATACGAGTATAATGTTTATTATTTTGTATATTCGCAAGTGATCCACACTGTTGAATGTGTTGTCTACAGCCGCGGGCCTGTCCGTCCGGGGTAGTACCACATTCTCGCAAAAAAATCGACGTTTGAACAATGGCAATATACTGTTGCGCTTCGTTTGGTAAGCGAGGGAGTCGAAAGCCCAACTTTCTGGGTGTGTTTCCGTGTGATGGTTCAGGTGGTGCCTAAAACTTGCGGTGGTGAAGTCTTGGTTGAGCATTGAGCGTGAGAGGCCGACATGGCTTACAGGGAGACCCGGTGGAAATGGTCACCACCGGCCACCTGCTGGTCAACAGGGGACCTGAACCCAGGATTATCCTTCCTGGGAGGCTGTTACATGACGGATTTTTCACTGGTTAGCGGAACCAGTGAAAAATCCGTCGTGTAATCGTTGTGCTTGAGCAGGAAATCGAGTTGAGTCACGGCGACTGCGCACCGGGGTAATTCCATGGTTCGTGTCAGCTTCTCACGAAACTCACCTTCCAGCCATGCACTGTTTCCCGTTTTTTTGTACCATCGCATCCCATTGTACGCATCCACACTCCCTTCCTCCTCTTCTTAAAAAAAACCCCTATGAAAAGTGACAAAAAAAAAGACACGCTTTTCTTTCTACAGCGGTCCTCGTATCCACATTTGATATAGATTTTTGAAATATAAGGAGTTTACATAGCAATCCAGACGCCGTTCACCACCATCTCGAGACGGCGGGGCATGCCTTGCTCTTTTTAATGGTGACACAGATAGGCGCTCCGGATGATATTTCGTACCTTAACTACCCCGGCTATGAGTTGGAGCACTCCTTCCGTCGTAAGGCCGAGGTCTGCGTGTTCATTCGGGGTGATATCTGTTGTCACCAACTTCGGACCCTCGAACATAGTGAACAAATAATTGAGATAAGAGCGGGCTGATGATGATGATGATGATTTACAGATTTGGTCATGTTTTAATTTTGTTTCTAACTGCATAGATAGCGTAGTGGTTAAGATACCGACTTTCCGTGCCAGTGTCGTAGGTTTGATTCCCATGCAAGACAATACTTTGTGCGCGATCCACAAACTGTTGTTCTGAGTCTGGACGTAATTTTCCTGCATTAATTGCATGTTTGTAAAGTCCCCCGCAATACAAGGATTATTACTTTAATGGGGGGTGGTGTTTTATAAAAGAAAAAAAATCATTGTTGGGCCAGCCTCCTTTAAAATAAAAGTGAATTTATCCTACTATACCGTGCTGGTGTCAAGTATGTTGATGTTGGGTTTTACTTCGAGTTTTCTCCTGCCTAGATGTTGTATTTCTTAGTTGGTTTAACTACACCCATGCTCTTGATAGATGTGGTGAAATGTATTCTTACTCCTTGTATATAATGTTATATGCAAGACAAAATATTGAAAAAGAACCTCTATTGAATATTATTCAAGGGCAAAGTATAGCAGAATATCCTTTTGACCACTTACCGCATGACAAAAGTTCCTTCTCCATTCTGCGGTTAACTAAGTTTGAACTTTGTTCTAGGCTTTGGTTATACCACACATGACTTAATTAAACTGGAGTACAAATTCGTTTATAAGCAATTGTAACAACCTCTTTTATATACATATATACTTATATTATAAAGAGGAAAAACTTTTTAACAAGTATGTATGACCTTTCGTCTGACCCTTAGTCAACCTTTCTTCACTCATTCTTTCCACGTGGCCAAACCATCTCAGCATTACCTTTTTTATCTTTGTCGCTACTTCTTCATTCACACCACAGCGCTGTCTTATAACACTATTCAACTTTCACTACCATATATGAAAGTGTACAGCTAGGCGTGCCTTTTTAGACACATTCCTCTTCTCTTCTACTCTTCATAAAAGCGTACAATGCCCCATTCACTTTATTACCAGCGTTTAGTACTCGTCTTTCAACATCATCATCAATTTTTCCATCACTAGTAAACAGTACACCCAGGTATAAAAATTCATTCACCTGTTCCAATCCCTCACCATTTATAAATATATTACATTCCGTCATACATTTATCTTTTTCAAAAACCATTACTTTCGTCTTACTAACATTAACTTTCATACCTTTTCTTTCAAAAGCATCATGCATAGTAGTTATCATCGCCTGTAAATCTTCAGCCGACGATGCAAGTAAAACCTGACCATCGGCATAAAGAAGACATTTGACGAGTAACTCATTCATTCTTAAACCACATTCATTATTTTTCAAATCTTGCAAACAGCTATCCATGAATAGGTTAAACAGCCACGGTGACGCTACACATCCCTATCTAACACCTTTATCAATGTTAAACCATTCAGTGTAGGACCCGTATACCCTTACGCAGGCTCTGGAATCCTTATAGATGGATTTCAGCACCTGAATAAGATGGCCGTCTACCCCATACATCGATAGTACCGACCACAGTTCATTCCTCCTCACTTTGTCATAAGCCTGCTCCAAATCAATGAATGCGCAAAATACTTTCTGACCTTTAGCCAAAAATTTTTGCGTCTTGCATCGTAAAGAGAAGAGAAACTACCTCTGTATTTTGCGCTTTACCTCGAGCCGCTCTTATGGACTTCCAGAAAATCTTCGAGTTAGCTTGGAAATCCTGCGACAATCCTGCTGTTGCTTTCTCCATTCTCTCGTTGGCTCTGACAGCAAGCCAATCTACCCAGGCTTTCTTTTTCTCACAAACTGCACTCTGCACATCTTTATCCCACCATACATTCTTCATCTTATTTACTTTCCTTCTTCTGGTCACTCCACATATTTCTGTAGCAGTATTTACCACATTTTCTTTAAGTCTTCCATAATTCTTCCATATCATTAATCTCAACTGATTCATACAACTTTTCTGTCAGTTTACTTTTGTACTTCTCTCTAACAACCTCATCTTGCAAATTTTCTACTTTTATTCTTTCTAGAACACTTGTCGGATTATGTATCCGGTTTCGCCACGTTTTCATAAAACCACTTATTCTAGTCATTACTAGAAAGTGGTCTGTATGAATACCAATACCGTGATATACCCTAGTGTCTAGAACTTTCTTTCTGAGCCTTTCATCTACTATCACAAAATCAATCATACTCTTTCTTACATTATTTGTTTCTCGTGTATACATATGGATCTTTTCGTGTTCAACCATAGTATTTGTAACACAAAGGTTCCATTCCAAGCACACCTCTAGTAAATTTTGACCATTTTCATTCACACTTTCATCGCCAAACCTTCCTAAAACTTTTCCAAATCCCTTTCGGCTCACTCCAACCCATCCATTAAAATCACCTAGCAAAATCAACCTTTCATTACACTTACATAATCTCAAAACATCTCTCAGTTCCTCCCAGAATTTTTCTCTTGCATCCTCTTCATACTTATTTGTATTTAAACCCGTGTTCACTGGAGCATATACTCCTACCACAAAAATACGGGTTAGACCCACTTTCATTCTTGTCCATACTAATCTAGCATTTACACATTTATACTCTTTCACACACTGAGCCATTCGGGCAGAAAGAAGGAGACCAACTCCCTGGCAGGCTCTAGTGTTCCTTGATACCCCAGCCCAGTATGCTGTGTAAGGTCCATGATTAGTTATTTCACACCCCTTTCGCTTCGTCTCATTCACACAAAGAATATCAATCTTTTTATCATCCATCATTTGACATACCTCATTTAATTTCTCGTTCATTCCTCCTCCTACATTTAACGTGGCAAAACGGCACTCCGTAGACCGCTTTTCGCCCTCATTGGGAACGAGACATGAAAGGTTGCGAGCCGCATCGCCGTCATTTGGAATTTTAATATTTTTATAACAATTCATAACGTTCCCACGAGAATTAGGGTAGTCAAAGGTCCACCCCCACAGAGCCCTTGTGTGAGGGCAAGATGGAATCACTACTGTGCTCTGTGACCACCAACACATGCACCCTCCGTTTTCGACCAGCTTACCCTCTGGCCGCGAATCCCTCAGCACGGGTCGGTTTACACCTTGGATCGGGGGTTATATTTTGGAGTTTTCCTTCTCCTAGATAGATTGCAGATCAATGCCAACGAGGCTCATCTCTCATATATGAGATGATATATGAGTGCGTTTTGGAAGATATATTTAAATATAATAAAAAAAATTTTGTCTGACTGGTGTCTAACTATTATGGTTAATGAGATACAGACTGGTTATAGACAGATGGACGGCTGGACGGACAGCGAAGTCTTAGTTATAGGGTCCCGTTTTACGCTTAGGGTACGGAATCCTGAAAAGGTTGTACTCACATAAAAGCTTGATACAATGGAAATACTCTTTAAAATTGGAATGTCTCGAAACCCACAATACTGTATTAATATGGCATTTAAAAGTTTCGAAGCTATAAAAAGGTCATACACTTTTAGGACACGGCGTCATAGGAACGTAGAGTTAGAAATTTTAAATTGTTGAACAGCAATTTTCCATGCTAATATTGTAATTGAGAGCCATGATAACACATTGCACCGAATAACTGAAATCCATCGCTCTTAAGATGAATTACCCATTTTTATTTTACCGCATAATGATTAGGTAACAGAGACAGTCATTTGCTATATTTTTGTTTGTTGTTTAGCCAGCGTTTAATCAACATATGTGTAAAAAGCTAGATGGAAGGGCTGAGTTATATTAGGAACAATCAGTAAGATCCAATAAGGAGACAGGATGTTAATGCTGATCAGATTGGTCGCAAGAGGCCATGGCCTGCCTATGTGCGCTACCACAGTCGTTTCGATTTCTTTATACCATTCATCGTCATAGCCAATCGAGCCCATAATATGCCCCACTGTTGGGCTCGAGCCTCCTCCGTTATGAGAGGGAAATTGGCCTACTATACCACGCGGGTCAGACATTTATAGGGTTTTGTTTCGAGTTTTCCTTCTCTTGCATATTATTAATTTATACCATTTACTTGTAAATATTTTAAATTATTTGAAGGGGTTGAATATCAAAATAAATCCTTCGAATAAGTGATAAACTCTGAGTCTAACAACCGCTCAAGCTCCTGAATAGGTATTCTAAAGGCTCCCGGTCTCCCAACTCACATCTTAAAATTGAGAGATGGCGCGCCATAATTATACAATACCACCAGTTTGCAAGAAAAAACATTGCATTGCAATGTAATCGGGTCAACTATACTGACCGGTTGTTCTCAAGCAGAGTCTGTATTTATTCCTAGGATTCTCTGAATACCTACCATCAAATTACTCTTTTGAATTTCAGAGAGTGCAGTTTGCCATTAAAGTCTGTTTCGCAATAACCATAAACAAAGCTCGAGGTCAAATTTTTAAGGTAGCGGGAGTAGATTTGATAGAAAGCTGCTTCTCCCATTGGCAGTTGTATGTGACATGCTTCAGAGTAAGCTCACAGAGTAGTCTGGTAATTCTAGCATCCGAAAGAAAAACAAAAGATATTGTTTACAAAGAAATACTGTAAATAGGTGTAGTATCGCGGGTGGATGTCAAAGAAGTGGTACCAGTAGTCGGCCTAATTTCGATGGAAAAGATGATGGCTTATGGGGCCGCACACTATCCTTCCGTCGCCTTGGTCGAAATGGGCGCGGTGTCTTCAAAACATAAACTGCTAAGAAAAAAGCCTCGTGTCCATAATATATAACAAAAATTTCATTTTATTTTCATGTTTATTAAACCTTCCCTACACTATAATAATGATTGTTATATTATATAAGTGTGCATTTATACATAATAATTTATAAATAACAATAAAATTAATAACGTAAAAAACAAACAAAAATCCTATTAGAACCATTTTCGACTTTTACGCAGACAAAGATACGGGCAAATGATAATAATTAATGAAATAATAAAAAAGACCAAAAAGTAAATAAGAAATGTAAGGATCCGAACCGAGCTTCGGTTTGTTTGAATTAGACTACTTGATTTTTCAACTGAGCTAAATGTCTATTCTTAATGACAGCGTCAAAATTTGAAACCTTTCACATTCTAATAGTTTTAATACAACGAAAAATTATATTTTTTGTTGCCGAAAAATACTGACAAAACAATATTTACTATAAATGAAACCTAGCTAGATCGATTAATGGCCCTCGGAACCCCTCGTATGCTAAATTTCAAGAGAATCGTTGCAGCCGTTTCCGAGATTCAAATTACATATATGTTATATATATTATATATATATATATACCTACAAGAATTGCTCGTTTAAAGATATAGTGAGATATGACTAAACGCATAGATGGACCACCACATATGTTATATAGGTAGAATGCGAATTGCATAATATAAATAATCTGTAATTTAATTACGTTATATACAATATTCGATCATGCAAAGTTATTGCTTTTTTTTCTTATTCTAGACACTTCTATTCTATTCTAGATATAAAAAAATCCGCCAAGTGCGAGTTGTACTCGAGCGCTCAGGGGAACTTTTGTATTTTAAAAAATATATGATGTAACTAAACTTTTTAAGGTTTTCGGAATATTTCTTTTATATGTGCTATAAAACATTGCTTTATGCCAAATTTCAAGATTCTAGGTCGACTGGACTGGAGTACCCTTTAGGTTTTCATCCCTTGCGCGTAGCTGCGTGTTTCAAAATATACGGCTTAAATTGCCGTTTCTTTTGGTTGCGTTGACATAGAAGGCTGATTTTGTTATACTTTAAAGGTACTATAGATATGAGTATTTGATATGAATTTCAATTTAATACATTTACGCGTTTAATACTATTCCTTTTCTCGAAAAGGAGTAGTAAGTTTAAAATTAATAAAAGTATTTTTATAGTATGATGTAATTAAAAATTTTCGGTTTTCGCAATTTACCCTTTATCTGTGTTATAAGACGTTGCTTCGTAGCAAATTTCAAGATTCTGAGTTCACAGGAAGTAACCCTGTAGGTTTTGATTCCCTTGTGAGTATCGAAAATTTGAAGCTTAAAGGGCTGTATCTTTTGATTGCATTAGTTTAGAAATTTGATTTTTTTACTGCTTTAAGGGACAATAGATAGGAGTATTTGATATAAATTTCAGCTTGATATCTTCACGCATTCCTGATAAAAAGGGTCTTGACAGACAGACGGACGGACGAACAACAAAGTGATCTTATAAGGCTTCCGTTTTTTCCTTTTGAGGTACGGAACCCTAATATGTAATGCATAAATTGATAACTGTAATTCTATAATATTAAAATTTAATAAAATAAAAAGCATTATATTACTCCGTACGTAGCAAAATAAATCCAAATTACAAACCTTTTAACTTAATACCCAAATAATAACTCACATAAGCTGTGAAAAACATTAACATCATGAAAATTTCTTGCACACTCCAATCTGAAGTTCCTTAGAGAGAACATTAAACCTCTCCTTCACATAACCTCTCATATTCAGGCAAGACTAATGCCTTAAACTGAGTTTGTAAAAGCTTATCATTATTTTAGCAAAAAAACATCATAATACTTTTTAATATGATATAGAGCAATTTAAACTCATCATATATGCAGTCGGTGTCCGCAATTTTTTAACAAGCTTACTAAAAATGTTAAAACTGCAACTTATAAATTGCACCGACGTGCCTTACAAAGTATACTGTTTTGTAGTAATGCCAGTCGCAACTATGTAATTAAGCATTTAGGAACTTTTTGTTTATTCTTTATAAACGTGATGTTGTTGAACATGTACACTAATTGTAACATAAAATTTTAACTTAGCATGCTTTATCGTCTACGATCCTGTCTTTATTTCTCATAATATATACTATGTTGATATTGTAGTGGAGAAATTCTTTCGCAGAGCGGTAACCTGAGTAATAGTTCATGGAACGAACACCGTGGTGTTTTAAAAGCAATCCTTCGGAGACGGAGATAAGTATAACGGTGATTAGAATGCATGTCACATGCCATGGTTCCCGTGCCGAACCGGGTGCTGGTCCCGATCCTCGAGCATTGTACGACGCCTGTTTAGCGTCTCTATAGTTCCCTAGATTTTGGAAACACGTAAAACTAGCATCTACGTTGAAGCCGAGGCTCAGCTGTGGCTTACAGCCCATCGTGCTGCTGGACGATGCGGAAAAGCTGTTGGAGAGAACACTGGCGGACCGTACATGCTAGCACCTTAATGAAGTTGGTCAGACGCTCAGTTCATTTCCGTAAAGGGCGTGCGGAAGTCAGTCGGAGTGATGTTGGCGATGCCTTTGGACATCTTCAACGCATTCAATAGTCTGCTATTCAACTGCATCAAAGGGGCGGCTAGTGGTGAACTATCTACAGGGTGCAGTCTACTAGACCGAGTAGAGGACGTTGTGCGAACGTCCATGTCGGCGTTTCCTTCCTTCGAGCTGGATGTAATTTACTACGCCAACAATATGCTTCTCATAGCCCAGGTTGAAATCCTGTAAGAGGCAGAATGCTTGGTAACTCATAGCATTGAGGAGATTTTCAGGCTCAAGTCACTGTGACTAAGGGCAGTCCTAGATAAAATGGAAGCCTCGCTATTCCATAGATCCCGCATAGGTCCACACACTCGGCATTGCAATCCTATAAATTCGGTCTTCATCAACATACAGGCCTATATAAATTACTTTATAATTAGATCTAGTGCACAATGGGCATTAGTGACGCCGGGAGCATCTCCGGCAAGGTTGGGGCAGGTGCCCCACACGTTATCGGTATAGCGTTCGCTTTATCCTGCCTCATGCTGAATGAGGGACGATTCAGCGCTACGTCTTGACAGCTGTACGCCAATACAGTCACCACTATATCAATGTACACATAACCGCGAGTATGAACAATCAGCACATCACATTCTCTGGGAGTGCGATCTCTGACGTAACAAGCGCAACCTTATGTTAGATAGTTTGCAAGTCACATCTGGAGTAGTATACTATACGGATCTTATAGCAACTCGAGAAAATTTCCGTGCGTTTAGGCGTTTCTGCCATACCTACTACTGCAATCAATCTTAAGGCTCACATATAGGCCCCGTTAAGTTATCCCGTATCCGTGGTGCCGTACTGCTTATCGTAGCTGTACAACCATTTACTTATTGGCTGACTAGTCAATATTGCTTTCTGTCTTCCACTTTGCCTGCGAGGGAAGTGGAATCACTCTTTTCCAACTCCTCCTCTTTAACTTTTCTAATTAAATTTGTTGCGGGTTCCAAGACAATTAAAATCATCTCCCGGGATTGCCTGAGGGTCAAACCTCGGTGTCATTTATGGTGACCATTGTGGATTCTGGCTTACAAGAGTTACAATGGTGGGAATGTGTGGTGGGTTTAGTCCCAAAAAAGCTGTATGCCGATGTGGTGTACAGGGCTATATGAGGATGACGCATGGTGGCGGCGACGAAAGCAACTTTCCTGTTGGTGGGACTCGTGGGTTTTTTAGTCGAAGATGCTACGCTAGGTAATAATTCTTGTGTTGTACTTTACAAACATAAAATAAACAGATATCTATCATGGCTATTGAACAACATGGCTATGGTTTGCTAATCACACAGAATTTTCCTAAGTGTAAATCGAACCCCTGATACCCAGCACTCCAGCAAAAGGCGGCTGGATACCTGTAGTGTATTTTTTTTCCTTATATCTCATTCCAACTTCGTCTTTCCTGTATTCCTTTCTATTTTAAGATTTGCGGTATAGTGAAACCGTGGGAGAGTAATAGTTTTTCCTTCCTTCTTTCATTGCCAAATCATAAATGTTTTCGTTTTGAATTCTACTCTTATCCGTTAGTATAAGGTAATTATACTTGAGATTGACACAATCTCTTCTTCCTCTTAATTGTGTCAATCTCTTCTTCCATTGTACTTTTTGCAAAAATTTTGCCATTAGTTTATGACAGGCTGCCAGCTTAACGTCAACTCTCCTTTAGAATCTAATTGTTAACCAGATGGCATCAGATAGAATTGGCCCAGGACTTTGTTAAAGTTTTAATTATCTTCTATGACACTTACAGGCAATGTAAAGGTTGATAGTATTCGTAGCCGCCACCACAAGCTAAATTATTAATTTTGAGTTATAATAAGTTTTAACATATCTGTAAATTAGAATATTCAATAATTTGAAATAAAACTACTTTTACGGATACTATCGCGTTAGATACCTACGCGTAGATAACGCGATAGAATCCGTAAAAATAGTTTTAATTCAAATGTGTAATACTCGCGTAAACATTAGAAATCATTATATTCAATAATTTAAACTTCAACCTTGTAATAAATACTTAATACAATATAGAACAATATTAGGCGTCAATCTATGAAACGCTGTTTATAATGTAATATCGGCCAATATTGAAACATATGAACCACATTTATCCATTAAGGATGTTTTGATTAACTTGTACATGTAAGCCTATTATGAACTATACAACTCGTATTATTATTACAATGGTATTCATAATATTAATTAGTCTATACTTGAAATCTTACTTTATAAACCTCTATCCATAACTATATATTATCAACAGAAGATTCTAGTAGATGTAAAGTGGTTTTCGTAACAATATTGAAGACATCTATAAAACCATTATTTAAGAATTTAAACGTCAATGCTTCTATTTTGCCCGTTGGGCAGTCCGGCTGGAGAGGCCTTGGTTCGGTGTGCGGACCGTAGAGGCCTTCCGGCCGGTGCTGATGCAGTGGTCGGAACGGCGGCACGGAGTGCTCTCCTTCCGACTGGTGCAGGTTCTGACGGGGCATGGATGCTTCGCCAAATACCTGCACAAGGTCGTCAGGAGGGAGAGTACACCGTCCTGCCACCACTGCGATTGCGACGAAGGCACGGCGCAGCATACGCTCGAGGTTTGTGCCGCTTGGGCAGAGCAGCGTCGTGAACTCGTCGCAATCATCGTTGCCGACCTGACGCTGCTGACCATCGCCAGGGCGATGCTCGACAGCGTCAGGAACTGGGACGCGGTCGCAACCTTCTGCGAGCCAGTAGTCTCGCGGAAGGAGGCGGCGGAGCGCGTGCGTGAGGAGCGTCTCCTCGACGGCGCGAGCCGCCACCGGCGACTGGGGCGGCGCAGGCGCGATTACCTGCGCCTGATGCTGCCCTAGCCAAGGCCGCGGGTGACTGGATCGGGGAATTAGTCCGTCAGCCGCCGAGAGGCCGACCGTGTGAGGAAAGACCGACATCCTACCCGAGGGGGGGATGTCGATCGAGGAGAGGGTACTCCTCAGGGGTATTCCGCCGGGCCGACCACTGACGTCAAGTCACTCTGCTCCGGTGGTCGGCCCAACGACGAAGGTGACGTCACGGGTGGGTTACGGGTGTGCGCGCTTACGCCTGTAGGCCACCTATATATATAATACACATAAACCTATATAATACACCTATATATATAGAATACACATAAACATACATAATACACATATACATATATAATATATATTTCCATAAACATATATATTATACATTCACGAATTATTAGTACTATCTACAGACTACATTTATATACTTAAAACAATAACACAACTGTCGATGTCGCGTACGGCTGCATAACATTCTCATCACTAGCGGTGCAACAGTTTGTTGCATACCGCCGCGCCGGCGCAACGATCGATCGACTGAAGTGAGTCGATATACCTCAGTGACGCGAAGCGCATGTCGCCTATCTATTCATCCGCCACGACGCGTAATGTTATTGTTTGTTACTGTGCTATCCTATGTGTACAAAGTTCTTCCACTACCTAAACTGTACGTACTTTCTTCCTCACTAAGTTTCATCTACTGTGCCTTCGTAAACTATTTACTCTATTGTGCCTTCTGATAAATTATTTATTTAATATACAAACTGTGGACAGTGGCTTTGTTTTTGTTTGGTATATACCGCTGAACCTATACTAATACAAACACCACCAACCAACCATACTGGTGACCCCATTTCGAGCATGGAAAAGAGTACGATTAATATACCCACAAATACACAAGATGCAAACGCGTCATCATTACCCGGCACTAGTGATGGGACAGTGTCGATAAATCGATCCGATATTTTTAAAGTCGGAGTTCGAGTACCACCATTTTGGCCAGAAGAGCCGGAAATTTGGTTTGCACAAATAGAAGGACAGTTTGCTATTTCTGGAATAACAAATGATGCCACAAAATTCAATTATGTTATTGGTCATCTCGACAACCAGTATTCTAAAGAAGTCAAAGATATCATAGTGAATCCCCCAGCTGTAAATAAATATGACAAATTAAAGACCGAGCTTATCAGGAGACTCACTGCGTCTAATGAAAAGAAGATTAAGCAACTATTGATGCACGAAAAACTCGGAGATCGCAAACCTTCTCAATTTCTCCGTCATCTTAAAGGTTTAGCGGGTGCAGACGTACCAGACGATTTTTTGAAGACTATCTGGATCAGCCGCCTTCCACACGGCATCCAGACGGTACTGGCAGGCCAACCAACGGCAGCTTCACTCGAGAACCTAGCAGACTTAGCAGATAGAGTGAACGACCTTGCATCTTCTACACCGAGGGTCTCTTCAGTTAGCGACGCAATCCCTAGCTCACTCCTCAGTGATCTCACTAGTGAGATAGCCGAACTCCGGAAGCAGGTTCAACAGATGACATCAACGAGAAGCAGCAGATCTCATACTCGTTCTACTCAACGAGACCGCAATTCGTCCGGGCAGAGATCCCAATCCAGCTATAGAAAATTTCCACTGTGCTGGTACCATAGCAAGTTCGGAGATAAAGCCCAGAAATGCGTGCGTCCCTGCGACTTCAAGTCGGAAAACTTAAAAGGCGGTCGGTAATGGCGACAACCGATTGCCCCTCTACAGCTACAGGTCGCTTGTTCGTTACCGATCGATCCTCAAAAATACGATTTCTAATCGACACGGGCAGCGATCTATGTGTTTATCCACGATCAGCACTGCACGACCGTCGTACTCCCACCGAATACAGCTTGTGTGCTGCAAATGGCTCTAACATAGCTACTTATGGTTTTTTAAATTTAGATTTAGATTTTGGCTTACGCAGAACGTTCACATGGCGTTTCGTGGTGGCGGATGTGACTAAACCGATAATAGGTGTCGATTTTTTAAACTATTATAATCTAGTAGTAGACTGCCGACATAAGCGCTTAATAGATAACCTTACCTCTGTTACAGCTTCTGCTGCACTGGCTAATTGTAAGCATGTTTCTTCAGTAAAAGTTGTTACCGGGGAGACAAGTTATCACAAAATTCTCGCCGAATTTCCTGAAATAACACGTCCCGCCGGCAGACATCACACCACACCACACAACACAGTTCACTACATACGCACTACCCCAGGACCTCCAGTTTCATCTCCTCCTCGTCGTTTAGCGCCGGATAAACTTCAAATCGCCAAGAAAGAATTTCAGTCTATGCTGACCAACGGTACAGCTAGACCGTCAGAGAGCCCTTGGTCGTCGCCCCTACATTTGGCACCGAAGAAAAACAACGGCTGGCGTCCTTGTGGTGATTACCGTAAGTTAAACGCTCGCACTATCCCCGATAAGTATCCGATCAGACATATTCAAGATTTCACTTATAGTATTTCAGGTTGTAAGATATTTAGCACACTAGATCTTGAAAAAGCCTATAATCAGATTCCAATTAATCCTGAGGATATCCCGAAAACCAGCATCACCACACCGTTTGGAATGTTTGAATTCCCGTACATGACCTTTGGTCTTAGAAATGCGGGACAAACATTTCAACGATTTGTGGACGAAATGATGAGGGGATTAGATTTCGTATATACATATTTAGATGACTATTTAATATTTTCAAGAAGCGAATCAGAACATGAACAACATCTACGTCAAGTTTTCCAACGCCTAAAACAATATGGTATGTTGCTTAATACGTCTAAATGTATTTTCGGTGTCGAAGAGGTAACTTTTCTAGGTTATTCCATATCCGAAAAGGGTGCAAAACCACTAGATGCGAAGGTGCAAGCGGTACGAGATTTCCCTACCCCCACCAACGTACGCCAACTCAGAGGCTTCTTGGGCATGCTTAATTTTTATAGAAGATTTCTTCCTCAGGCAGCTCAAATTCAAGCGCCCCTACATGCTTTCCTAACAGGTTCAACAAAAGGGTCGCAACCTATTACGCTTACTGGGGAGGCTTTATCGGCTTTTGAAGCTTGTAAGGAGAGCTTATCCAACGCTGCCTTATTGGCTCATCCCGATTGCACAGCAAAGCTCGCTGTAGTAACTGATGCGTCTGATAAAGCTATCGGCGCTGTTTTACAACAATTTAAAAACAGCTCGTGGCAACCATTAGGTTTTTTTTCGCGTAAGCTGAGTCCTGCACAAATTAAATACTCACCCTATGACAGGGAACTATTGGCCATATACGAGGCCATCAAACATTTTCGGCACATGCTTGAAGCTAGGCATTTTATTGTATACACTGATCATAAACCGATTAGTTTTGCCTTCCATGAAAGGAAGAATAACTGCTCGCCAAGACAATATAGGTATCTGGACTTCATTGCTCAGTTCACAACGGACATTCGACATATATCTGGTAAAGACAACGTTGTAGCGGATACCTTGTCGCGCATCGAAGAACTGAGCGTGCCAGTTAGCCTCGGGGCATTAGCCCATAGTCAAGCCACTGACGCTGAACTCGAAAAGCTTCTGAGTGAAGGATCTGCACTACAACTCCAAAAGTTGCATGTTCCTGGCAATAAAGTACCCCTATATTGTGACATAAGTACCTCAGTTTCCAGACCTTTTGTTACAAAAAACTTTCGCAGGCAAGTTTTTGAAAGTCTGCACTCTCTCAGCCATCCTGGTGCTAACGCGTCGGTCAAATTAATTGCCGAGCGCTTTGTTTGGCCAGGCATGAGAAAAGACTGCAGAGACTGGTCCCGTGCTTGTATGTCGTGTCAACGGGCAAAAGTTAATCGTCACGTGACCGCACCACTAGGCACTTTCAACTTGCCACGTGCTCGCTTCCAACAAATTCATATCGATTTGATCGGCCCACTCCCTATCTCAGAAGGATATCGCTATTGTTTAACCGCTGTTGATCGGTTCACACGGTGGCCAGAGGCAACTCCTATCGAGAATATTACAGCAGAAACAGTCGCAAAGGCCTTACTATCAACATGGATAGCACGATTTGGCTGCCCAACAGTCATAACAACCGATCGTGGCCGCCAATTCGAATCAGCTTTGTTCCAACGTCTATCAGAACTAGCTGGGTTCGAACACAAGCGGACTACGTCCTATCATCCGGCCTGCAACGGCCTTGTTGAACGTTTCCATCGTCAGCTTAAAGCGGCGATAATATGTCACGCTAACGAGAAATGGACAGAATCGTTGCCATGGGTCCTTTTAGGCATAAGAACTTCCTTTAAGGAGGAATTGCAATCTTCGTCTGCCGAGTTGGTCTACGGAGAGTCGTTAAGACTTCCTGGCGAATTTTTCGAGCCCACCATAGGCGGCACAACTGATAATACAGAATTTGCCACCAGGCTCAAAGATTTCGCTGAGAAGTTACGACCGATACCTACTTCCCATCATTGTAAGCCGAAGGTATTCGTTTACAAAGAACTAGAAACCTGCGGCCACGTTTTCCTTCGTGAAGACGCAACGCGAGGTTCCCTTCAACCAGCGTATTCAGGTCCGCATAAGGTAGTGAGTAGAGACGACAAAGTATTTAAAATCATTTTTAAAAATAAAGAGATGACGGTTTCAATCGACCGACTAAAACCAGCATTCGTACTGGATGTTATGAATGATGAGTCCACACCAGAGGTCCCGCAAAATTATGTAACCCGTTCCGGTCGGCAAGTTAGACTCCCTAATTTTTATCGCCCTTGACGGTCTCTGGAGGGGGGTGGTGTAGGCCACCTATATATATAATACACATAAACCTATATAATACACCTATATATATAGAATACACATAAACATACATAATACACATATACATATATAATATATATTTCCATAAACATATATATTATACATTCACGAATTATTAGTACTATCTACAGACTACATTTATATACTTAAAACAATAACACAACTGTCGATGTCGCGTACGGCTGCATAACATTCTCATCACTAGCGGTGCAACAGTTTGTTGCATACCGCCGCGCCAGCGCAACGATCGATCGACTGAAGTGAGTCGATATACCTCAGTGACGCGAAGCGCATGTCGCCTATCTATTCATCCGCCACGACGCGTAATGTTATTGTTTGTTACTGTGCTATCCTATGTGTACAAAGTTCTTCCACTACCTAAACTGTACGTACTTTCTTCCTCACTAAGTTTCATCTACTGTGCCTTCGTAAACTATTTACTCTATTGTGCCTTCTGATAAATTATTTATTTAATATACAAACTGTGGACAGTGGCTTTGTTTTTGTTTGGTATATACCGCTGAACCTATACTAATACAAACACCACCAACCAACCATACTGGTGACCCCATTTCGTCTGTCACCCCGGATGGAGTGGTGCGAGGAGTGCGCCGACCGTAGCCCACCCCAAAAAAAAAAATGCTTCTATTTTTAATTAAATTACCTCATTGTTTACATACGAAGCTCCTACTACGTACATCGACGTTTCTGTCAAAATTGTATCAGCCGTTAATTTTAAGTTTATATAGACTTATTACCATTAGCTCCTCCGCTGTATCGTGTACTCATTTAATTAATTATAAGAAAACTATAAATTTAGCCGTTTTATTTAATCGTCCTCAAGTTAAGCTTCATTAAAAACACCCTAGGGCTTATACACTCATGCGTCTTCTGTTATATACAAAGATTGTTTCAAGGTTGGCTACAAGAGCTAACACGGACTGCCTTAATTCTGAAATATAAAAATGCTAAAAAAAAATAGTATAAATGATTGCAAAAGAACCTAGACTCATCATCATCATCAGGGTCATCAGGGTCGATACAATACATGTTCTATCGACCCCAACTACATACTCTTCTTTCATAGTACGTAATGCAGAAGTTATTGGCAACAGTTTTATGACCGGCCGCCTGCCAGACGTCAACCCTCCTTGGGAATGTAATTGTAGACCAAACAGTATCAGATGGAATTGGCCCAGGTCGTTAAAGGCTCTTAGTTGTCTTTTACGACAACCACGAGCAAAATAATAGTTGGTAGTATTCGTAGGCGCTACCACACAGCTGCAAAAGAAAGAAACTAGACTGTAGTAAAAAATCTGATAATTACCAGTGATTTAATATTTCAATTTCACAGTATGTGTAGTACTTTACACAGTAGTATTTCAGAACCACCTATGTAAAGCATGAATATTGAAAGATGATATATAGGGCCAAAGAAAAGTATTTAAATTTAATTTAATTAAACAATATTTATTCTTTCTTTCTATTATTAATTATACCTATTTTCTGCTTTATTAATATAAAGTGAAACTTTGATTACATCGCCTCATATTTTTCCGTCCATTTATTGCATGTCGCGTGACGGTCGGCCGCGGAGTAGGGGTAAAGTTAAAGGCGCTCGACGGAGCAGCCGAGGGCAATATGGCGGCGTCTATGGTTTGCATCAGCTGACCGTGTAATGTAAAGACTATTACTCATCTCATTTGTGCTCAACGCAATTTGTTTGTTTTTAATATATGTATATCATCTAAATAATTGTATATTCACTGTGTAGTAGCGGCTACGAATACTTTATTTTTGTTCACGACGTTTTGTTTGAGAATTATATAAGGTTTTGTAAAATATCTTGCTAAACTAGGTAGGCTCTGCGTAGCCAACAGCCTAGCACATGGCACACTTCTTTTCTTCTACTACTTTGCGCACGCTTAATAGCCGAACAAATGTCTGAAGCATGTAGCTTAGGTTCCAAACTTTTAATCTCACACTATAATGCTGTTTAATTGTTATTATTTTAGACTGATTTCCGTGTGGTGACGAAGCATAGATACAATCCTCTAACTTCGTCTCTTGCCCTTAAGAGCCGTAAAACACGACTAAGGGATATTATATGCAAGTAACATCCCTAACCCCTGTACTACCCCGTCTAAACAGCGTGATGTAGCTGGTCAAATTCCTTTGGACGATGAAAACTACGATTTCAAATAGGTTTTTCCAGTGGAAATTCTAAGCAAAACCCCAATAACAAATTTCGTATTAGTCAGCATTCGTTAAAACCAGGTCTTGACTATCGTCAGAGGCGACTTTGTACTACTAAATATATAATGATAAATTATAATTATACATACATACATACATATCATCACGCCATATCCCTTGCAGGGTAGGCAGAGAGAACAGAGTGCCAGAGAACTATATCTCTGCATACTTCACTCACTTCCTCAACATTCATAATTCTCTTCATACACGCTCACCGGTTTCGGAGACTCTTGACTCCACCTTCCTTCAGTACATGACCGATCTGGTCTAGGTAGGTTAGTCTCGGTCTCCCTCGGTACCTACATCCTTCCACTTTCGCATTGTATATCTTCTTAACCAGAAATATAATAATTATAATATATAATAAATATAAATAATTATAATTATACGGTTCAATTAACAAATAATGATAAAATAATGTAATACGCATATGATATACTAATGTCTATTTTAATATCAGACATGAGGAAATGTTCAGGAAATTATCCTTTGACGTTTACGTAGCTAGTAATTAAGTACATCCTATTATATGTACTTGAAGATACCACTTCTTTACCTATGTATATTAACATAAATATAATTAGAATATAGTTTTCCTCTTAATAATTCAAGAAGTATATGAGCCTGTATTTTGATACAGTTACACATTGTAATAATTAATGATAATTGTAATTACATATTTTTTAAATTATACTTCTTTTGGCGCGTTAACGAAAAATGATGAGAGTAAATTTTTACTATGCGCGCGCACACCGTCATGAAAAATCGACACCCTTTTTTTTTTTTTTTTGGGGGCGGGTTACGGTCGGCACACTCCTCGCACCACTCCGTCCGGGGTGACAGAGGGGCGTAAGCATGCACACCCGTAACCCACCCGGGCCGTCGCCTTCGTCGTTGGGCCGACCACCGGAGCAGAGTGACTTGACGTCAGTGGTTGGCCCGACGGAATACCCCTGAGGAGTACCCTCTCCTCGACCGACGTCCCCCCCTCGGGTAGGATGTCGGTCTTTCCTCACGCAGTCGGCCTCTCGGCGGGTGACGGACTAAATCCCCGATCCAGTCACCCGCGGCCTCGGCTAGGGAAAAAAAAAAAATCGACACCCTGAAGTTAGCTATAGTCAAAATTCTAGTTTTTTAACTAGATAATGCGTTATATTAAAACTTTCAATGTATTAAATACCTTTTTTCTATTGTTAGTGTCGTTTTTTCTACAAACATAGAATAAGGCGAAAGATAAAATTTTTGAAAAGATTTTTATCTTGTTACGCCAAGAAGTAAAACTTCTAACGCGTGTACATAAATACACACACACTTTTTTTTATTAGCTTATAGTTTTTTTTTTAACTTAACAAAATTTTAACAGAAAAAGCATTCTCAGCAATAATATTTAAATGATTTAATGAAATGACGATTATTGAAATTAAATTTGGCTGAATGTCTTACTATCTGAATGATTGCAATAAGACTAGGCCACTAGGTATTTCACTTTGTTACAGTTTATAGTGTTGAAGCAGTAATAACCGAATGGAGATAAAACAATCTGCTATATAGAGCTTGAGAGTTCTATCACCACAGCGTAGGTGTCTATTTTTCAGGGCAGATGAGCAAACAGCTTACCTAATGATAAGTGATAATTGTCGCTCATGCCATGGCCAGGTCGCTGTCTAACTCTACTATAATATAACTAGTAATTTGACAAATGAATCTAAAGTACGTGGCTTGTACGGCAAGGCCCCGAGTTAAGACATATTCGCTTAGTCACTTAGATATATCCGCCACTTACAAGAGATTAAAAAAATGTTTTAACATTATTATTTCAGGACAGTATTGCTTTTCATTTTCTACAAATACTACCAACCCTTATATCGCAGGCATTGTAAAGGATAATTTAGAGCTTTTCATCGACCTACCAACTTCATCTGAAGTCGTCTGATGTCAAGCAGGTGGCTAATCCCAAAGCTATTGCCATTTTTTTTGTAATATACATGAAGAAGATGGAAGAAGAACACATATTGAGTGGACCCCAAGTAATTGAGATAAGAGCAGAAATATGATAATGAGAATGATGCCAATGATATTGCTTCTCAGTCACTCAACTGATTTATACAATTGGGGAAGAAAAGGGTGGTAGCAAATTGTATTCTTACTACACCCCACCATCACTAGGGTACATTATTACTAACACTACTTATTGAAATATGCAAGACGAATTTTTATTCATCCCTCTCCCAATGCCGGCACTTATAGACTACATATGAAGCTCTTTCAATCTATCATATGGCTACTCCTCTTTTGGAAGTACTAGATTTTGTCATGGTTATATGTTTCTCCTTCTTTTCAATTCATAAATGCCGTTCTATTAGATACGAGCTTCCTCCATTACAAAAGGGAAATAGATTTCTGTACGGCGAAACCAATTAGCAAAAATTTATACATCGATTTACCCTTCTCTTGCTGGATGTTATCGGCATATCTTAGTTATTTAGTTGCTCAAGCGAAACCAAGCTGTTGAAAAGAAGACTAAAAAAAAGCAAAAATTACACTTACTTATTTTAATCAATTGTAATTGAAACCTGAAGATAAATCGGCGAGTCTAACTCTCGTAATTGGTAAATGACCATTTATTTCACTATTTCTTTTAATTTTTTTTTACATTAACTGTTTATTCATGGAATAATAAACTAGAAAAAGTTTCGCACATCCAATTGCTTGTCAGTAAATGAAATCGAGATCAAGTATTAATCATAATTAATAAGTAGCACATAAAAATTATTATATTTCCCTTTTATTAATTTTATAAGACAATAATTTGTAAACACTTTGTAATGATAATAATTAAAATCCTAATACTACGGAGGATTTTACAAATTTAGAATTAATCTAGAATCAACCTTATAACTGACGTTTTCTTGTGTGGTAATTTAATTCATGACATTGAACAGTAATGATCGGTTAGTTATCCATTCAACTATCGAGAGAAATCATTATTTAATCGTCCTGTTAATATTGCATTAAAATATATTATTTTATGCCATGAAAACTGTATATTTTTAATTTTTCTTATTCATTCAGTTAATATATTATGGTCTTAACGTCTTGGATATAATAAAATACAACGATATACTTGATATTTTTTTTTAATGAATCATCATCCTCATTCTCCTACTCTTATCCCAAGTAATTACTTTTATCCTAAAGTTTTTTACCCTAAAGTAATTACTTGGGGTCGATACAATATGTACTCTTCTTTCATAGTACATATTGTAAAAGTTATTGGCAATAGTTTTATAACGGCCGCCTGCCAGACGTCAATCCTCCTTGGGAATGTAATTGTTGACCAAACTGCATCAGATGGAGTTGACCCAGGTCGTTTTTACGTCGTACTTAGTCGTCTTTTACGTCATCCACGAGCAAAGTAAGGGTTGGTAGTATTCGTAGCCGCTACCACACAGCACTTGATTTTTTGTTAATGAATATTGACATAAAATATTAATAAAATAATTTATGTTATTAATACAAATGCAATGAAGGTCTTGTGATCTTAGTAAGCGAGTGAGTGGGTGATTGATCAACCACCAACGGTATTAGAAATAACGGTCAATAGGACATCGCCCTTATTGTCATTAAGACATGGCATCATCATCTCAGTCCATATATGTCCCACTGTTGGACTCGCGCCTCCTCCATAATGGCAAAGTAATTGACCTACTATATCACGCTGGTCAGACGTGTTGGTATAGTGTTTTGTTTCAAGTTTTCCTTCTCTCCCATAGATGTTATATGCATTTTTTATCCCTTAGTCGTCTCGTACGATCACTCACGGGTAAGATAGGGGGCGGTGAATTGTATTCTTACCCCACTGTGTATTTTTCACCACACGGAAAATGTGCATGGACATATGTGATATACCAAATCCTGAAATTTCATAGCAATAACTTAATGCTTTAATAACGGCAACTCCTTTCTTATGGCCGATTTATCAATCCCTCCGATATTGCCAGTACAATATAAAAATGAAACGGTAATCCTAGGAAAACATTATAAGGCCGAAATGTAACAAAAGCAGGTTAGCCCAAGTTAAAATGGTTTCATTCATTGAAACTGAATGTGATATGGGTGTGACGTTATTATTATACTTATTCATACATTCTTTTCTTATAATGACGATATAATAAAAGGTTTTGGCTAACTTTTACGATCAGTCGCATGTCTGCCGTCGACCCTCGTTGAGCGTACTATAATACCACGCAATATGTTCTAACAAATGGGTCATGGCTAGCATTGAATTGATAAATCAATTAACTATCAGCTGGATAGCTTTATCAGATAATTCTTTATTTACGCATTTCCTGCTACTGTTAATTATTGTTAAAGGCTAATTTAGATAACGAAACTAACTAAAATGGATAACATATTAACTTTGACCCGACTTGGATTACATAGGTGGTTTATATATTGCTAAAATAAAAATTTTGACCCGACTTTGATTATATAGGTATTTTATGTATTGCCAAAATAAAAACTTTGACCCGAATTGGATTATATAGGCGGTTTATGTATTGCCAAAATAAAAACTTTGAGCCGACTTAGATTATATAGGTGGTTTATGTATTGCCAAAATAAATAATCATTCTCTTATTATTGTCCCATTGGATGCAGGTGGTGCAGGACCGTAGCAAATGGCATTCTAGTGGGGAGGTCTACGTCCAACAGTGGACGTTTATGGGCTGATGGATGGATGGATAGATTCTATTATAGAGCTGAAAGTGCGACATGTATGAACTGAGATGATGTTTAATGATGAAACCTATGGGTACTTTACAAATACGATTAACGGACACATCACCCAAAAATTGTTCATTCGTCGAATTTGTTGACCAATTTTTTAAAGACTGTTGTCCTCGCTGTTGGGCTCGCGTTCGCAGTTCTTTCCTTGAGCATTTATCCTTATATCAAGTGTGTGTCTATAAACTTACAATTAAGCTACACTCAGATTCAGAACAATTAGTTGTAAATGGTACAAAGATACGTCGTACTTGGTGATTAAACTCACGATACTCAGCATAAAAGTCCTCTATTTATACCCTATCTTTGTAGCCATCAAACTATGGTACTGGGTACGGGAAGTAACAACATAAATTAGTATATCATTCGTGTAGATATTTTTCTTTATAATAACACCCTGCACTAAGGAATCCTTGTATTACGGAGGACTTTACAAACACATAATTTGTGGACTCTAGCCACGTCCAGGCTCAATGCAACAATTTGTGTATCACACACAGTATTATCAAAACAATACTTGGGAAATCAAATGTGTAGCCATTGGCAGAGTAGGTAAATATCTTAACCCCTTCACCATCTGTACATACATACATACATATCATCAAGCTATATCCCTTGCAGGCAGAGAGAACAGAGTTGCCAGAGAACTCTATCCTTGCAAACTTCACTCGCTTCCTCAACATTTATAATTCTCTTCATACACGCTCGCCTGTTTCGGAGACTCTTGACTCCACCTTCCTTCAGTACGTGACCAATATAGTCTAGGTAGGTTAGTCTTGGTTTCCCCCGGTACTGACATTCTTCCACCTTCGCATTGTATATCTTCTTAACCAGACGTTCGTTCGGCATTCTTTCGACATGTCCGAACCATCGGAGCATTCCTTTTCGCATCTTTACACCAATACTCTCTTTCATACCTACTCGTTCTCTTACGTCGTCGTTACGAATGCGACCGGTCAGCCTAACTCTACAGATTTGCCGTAGAGATCGCATTTCGACCGCATTAATTTTAACTTCATGCTCTTTTCTGCATACCCAACTCTCGCTTCCATATAGTAATGTTGGGACAAGCACTGTACAATTCAATACAATACACCATCTGTACAATCATTGTATTACAATTTCTCTATCTTATTTCTGACAATCACGCATTACTAATCGCCTGTTTAATAATAATTAAGAAAATAGGTTGTGCGATTCCACGTACATGTTTTGCTTACTATGGAGTTTACTTGTAATTGCTATGTAACTGACCAGTGCAAAGCTATACGGTAACCGCAACACACATCGCGTAATACTTGTACTTTACTTAACTTAAATATAACTTTACTTATAGCTGTGTAGTATTGATGCTCAACTTCGATGTACGGGATCAACTAGAACCGTACGTCCTTTTTGGTCCTTCGAGCCGCCTTGACTATATGCTGAATGAAGCATATCTATGTTTAAGCACAAAGTCAAGGGCCTAACATCTCATGAGAAGATTTCTATCGCAGTTTACTTAAGATATACTCCACAACGTAAGACGCTTATTCATATAAGTCGTGTGCCGGTGTGATACTTATATTAAACCCAAATTTGGAGCTATTTTATATAATAACATAGTATAAATTATAATATATGATCATCGCCTCGCCTCGCCAAGTTATCCGCGGGTATCAATCATATAAGAAATGAATACTGATAACACCAGTGCGAGATAATGAAAACTCGAAACAAAACCTAATGTCAATCCATCAAATCTTCCTCCACGTGTGGTGAAGTGTGTCCCTTGATCGATTTATACAATACTCACAAAAAAAAAGATGAAATTGGTAATTCATTGTATTTCTTACTTTGACATCACATGGATTATGAATTTCTGTTAAGCATAATGGGTAACTCTCGAGTATAATTTTGAATCAGAGTATACAGAAAAACTTCACATCATCATCATCATTATCTCAGCTCATATTATATGTCCCACTGCTGGGCTCGAGCTTCTTCCACAATAGAAGAGAAATTGATCTACTACACCAAGCTGGTCTGATGTATTGGTTAGAGTTTTATTTTGAGTTCTCCTTCTCTTGCATAGAAGTTATATGCATATTTTATCGATACGATCACCCACGGGTAAGAAAGATGGTAGTGAATTGTATTCTGATGTAATCACCATACGGAAAGAATGGCATAATCATATATTAATCAAACATATTGACGAACTTTACACATATATACATACACATACATATCATCACGCCATATCCCTTGCAGGGTAGGCAGAGAGAACAGAGTGCCAGAGAACTCTATCTCTGCATACTTCACTCGCTTCCTCAACATTCATAATTCTCTTCATACACGCTCGCCGGTTTCGGAGACTCTTGACTTCACCTTCCTTCAGTACATGACCGATCTAGTCTAGGTAGGTTAGTCTCGGTCTCCCTCGATACCTACATCCTTCCACTTTCGCATTGTATATCTTCTTAACCAGGCGTTCGTTCGGCATTCTTTCCACATGTTCGAACCATCGGAGCATTCCCTTTCGCATCTTTACACCAATACTCTCTTTCATACCTACTCGCTCTCTTACGTCGTCGTTACGAATGCGGTCGGTCAGCCTAACTCCACAGATTTTCCGCAGAGATCGCATTTCGACCGCATTAATTTTACTATCATACTCTTTTCTGCATACCCAACTCTCGCTTCCATACAGTAATGTTGGGACAAGCACTGCGTTATGTATTGCTACACGTGCCTTCTGGCTGAGGTGGTGGCTGCCGAAAAGTTGCCCCAACGCTCCGTTCACTCTATTTCCCGCATTCACTCTTCGCTCTATATCAGTGGTGTACCTTCCATCTCGGCTAAATCCACATCCAAGATATACAAATTCATCCTCTTGCTCTAGTACATCATTACCTATTGTTACTCTTACATCTGTTCTGGTTTTATCTCTTTCAAAGACCATTATTTTGGTTTTGCTCACATTCACGCGTAGACCCCTTTTCTTACAATCTTCTGTCATTGTGTCGACTAGGGTCTGCAGGTCAGTCGCTGACTGTGCCAGCAGGACTGCATCATCTGCATAAAGCAGAGCAGTGACCACTGAGTCGCCCATCTGGACTCCCACATTCATATCTTTCAACCTTTGTAGACATTTATCCAGATATATGATAAACAGCCTGGCTGACAGAACGCACTCCTGCTTAACGCCGATATGTTGCACAATGTTGCGCAGAGAGAACACTTGATCCATGCATCCCCTTCCACTCCTGAAACCTCCTTGTGTCTCACACAGTAAACCATCGGACACCATCCTCATTCTCCTTTCAATAACTTTTCCATACACTTTTGCTGCCAAACTGGTCAAGCTTATGGCTCTGTAATTTGCGCAGTCATAACGTGAACCCTTGTTTTTAAACAAAGGCACGATGACTGCGCTATTCCAGTCCCTGGGAACCATTCCCGAGCTCCAACATAAATTGAGGAGCAACAGGAACGCCTCCCAGACACAAGAGCCACCGAGCTTGATCATCTCGGCAGACACCATATCAATGCCCGCTGCCTTACCATTTTTCAAACTTCTTATCGCCCATTCAACTTCATCCATACTGATGCCATCGGAGGACGCCGTTGTCGAATGTTGATCTACTAAACCAAACCAACACCGGCGCCAACCGTAGCATCCGCATACATATCGCCAAAATATTCACTCCATCGGCTTAACACGTCTTGTGTTTGTGTAAGAATGTCTCCACCTTTAGACCTTATTTTATTCATTCTGAAGGCTGACCAACCACCCCGAGACTTCTTCACCTCCCTCCAAAAGAGTTTGGTGTTACCCTCGAAGTTTTTAGTCAGCCTATCTTCTGCACTCATACTTGCTCTATCACGTTTCTCTTTCACTAAGGCCTTGGTGTCATTCTTACATTGCCGATATATTTCTTTCTTCTGTTCAGTCATACTGTCATTCAGATTCAAAGAAGAGACATAGTCCAGCCACGCTTTCTTCTTTTGCTCTACGGAAGCTGCCACTTCCGCATCCCACCATGCATCACCATTTGTTTTTCTATGCTTCTTTGAACTTCCACATACTTCTTTCGCTGTATCTCTTTCAATACTCTCCAGCATTCTTCAATGTCCGATTGCGGCTGGCTTGCCATCGTCAGCCGTTCTCGGACACCCTCTGCATATTTTTCTCTTACACACTCTTCTTGCAACCTTTCAACCTTTATTCTTTCAAGCCCTCCGAAGTGGACACGCTCTCGCCAGTGTCTCCACTTTCTGAACAGAACACTAAATCTCGCAATAACGAGATAGTGGTCCGTGTCGACTGTGGGGCCCCTGTAGGCTCTTGCGTCCAATATTTTGCTTCGGAGGCGACTGTCTACCAAAATTAAATCTATTATGCTTTTCTGTTCATTCCTTCTCCATGTATACATATGGATGTCCTTATGTTGGAAAAATGTGTTTGACACAATAAGGTTTCTCTCCATGCATACACGATTCACTCCATGCATTGACGAACTTTATTAACTGAAATATCTTTAAATTTGAATTATTCTACAGAAATAATCATTAGTAAAAGATATTTTACTGTCTTTCTCTCTGCTCCTTTTAACCCCAGACGCAAAAAGAGTTATCATAAGTTTGAACCAATGTCTGTCTGTATGTGGCATCGTAACTCTTGAATAGATGGGCCGATTTCGATGCGATACTTTTTACGTGAAAGCAAGTTTCCATGGTTCTTAGCTATATTGGGTAAAAATTGATCCAGCAGTTTGAAGATTATCAGTTCTTTTTCAAATATGATGTAAGATGTTTTTACCACTGCAGAGATTTCAACCTCCATAGTTCCAATCGGATAAAATCAAACTAAAGTCAGAGTAAAACTAATAAAATTTAATTTAGGATCACAATAATAGAATACAGGTTTATTTCAAAGTTGACAATATCATCACAAATTTTATTATTCCATTGAATTGAATATGCACAGTTATATATTTTTTTTAATTATTAAATGCATTTAGTTTATTTTTTTTATCTATGCAACTACTATATATCAATTAAAATAAAACCAATATAATAAAATGGAATGTATTCAATAAGTTTGATGTATATTGCATCAACGATCTCCCAACCCTCTTAATTGATAAGTAAAAATAAAATTGCTAAACTATTTCTTATAACTTTACATATTGCATTCAAAACTTAAACATTTGATTACAAATCCATAGGTACACCATATAAAATTAATAATTATAATAACAAATATTTAAATTTCCCATAAACACAACTGTATTGTAGCGGGTAATCAAACACCATAATCGGACGCATCATGGGTTAACAACTTTATTTACAGAAAGAAATAAGCTGTAGTGTTAATTAACAAAGTAATAATGTTATGTTGAAGAATGTTGAAATTTGAAACTGAAACAAGAGCACTATTGCGCGTTCTACCACATCGCCATCGTTTAAAGGCTACGAGTGTAGAGCTATTTTACGCGCGCAAATCTTCATTGCGGACGGAACGCGGCTGCAAATCTGAAACAAAAATAATTATGTATTTATTTATTAATCAAAAATTATTATGTATTTGCGTATTCATTTTAGAGTACTTTCATCATCATCATCATCTCAGCATATGTTCCAATGTTGGGCTCGAGCCTCCTCTATAACGGAAGGGAAATTGTACCAACTATACCACGCTGGAGAGACGTGATGGAACCTGTTTATTTTCGAGTTTACCTTCTCTTACATAGATGTTATATGCGTTTTTATATTCCTTAGTCGTCTCTTACGATCACCCACGGGTAAGATAAGGGATGGCGAATTGTATGTTTACTCCGTCACCACTAGGAAAATTACTAAACTAAAATTTTAAAGTACTTTACTCTAAAATTATGTTTATGCTGCTTTGGCTTATTACCACAATTACTATCAATTCTAATATTGTGCATAGTTGTTGTAAAGGCAGGAAGTATTTAACACCGATCTTCTTTTTTTTTGCGGCGGGTTATAATCCGGCCACACCCCGCCTAATCCGTCCAGGGGACAGATGACATAAGTCCGCCTTCAATTAACCTCTCCACGCCGTGCGAGTGGACCACCAGAACCCGGTCTTTGTCTTTGGTGGCCTACCCTGCGGTCTACCCACGCGGGTATCCTCTTCAGTCGATGCCCCTGCAGCTTTCGCCATCAGGGCATCGCCTTACACCGACCTGAGTCAATTTCACTAAAAGCCCTATGATCAACGATTGTATTTCCAAATAGATTGACATTAGGCCAGCCGTACAGCAGCAGAAACTCTGTTCAAAATATTGTTTATATACTGTGCCGACCCCAAATATATTTAAGACCTCAAATATATTTAATATAATAGTAGTATAACAATTATGATTATTACTTCCAAGTTACATTTATTAATCTATTAGACTAGTCTATTTGTACCACTATAGAGTTTGTGTGTTTGAAAATATTGGTATTAAGGACTCCATTTACAACTTAAAAATCTTTTTCCTTAAATAAAAATACAACTCTATTAATTGTAAAATGCAACTACGACCAACGAGGACAAGCGTTTATTGTAATATGAATGATTTTTTTTCTTCAATAAAGCCTTTATGACAGAAATTTGATCTAAAACTTCATTTTTATACTCTTTTTATTTAACAATTAAAAGTAAGTATAAATTATTTATAACGGAAGGAGAATATCTTTCTTTCTTTTCTAAGGGTTTTATAAAAGAAAACTATAGCAAACAAATGTATTCTGTTTACATTATTTCATTGTAGTTAAAGAAAAACTCCAAATAAAATCTGACCATTCAACATGCTATAATTTCCCCTACCAATGTGAAGGAAGTTCATACCCAATTGAGCTATATAGACTATAGCAGGGAAAAAAAGTAAATGTGACTGTATGCATATTCACCTCGATGCTTATTTTAAAATTATTATGTACGTTAACCGTTTTGTGATAATCTACAATAAACAAAGAAAAAATCTGAATGCAGGATAGAAAGATAGACTCATAACTTTCTCCCAGTTAATCAAGAAATAAATACGCATTTCAAACCGAATCGATTTAAAGATGCCTTGTACAGAGGCGAAAGACATGCCAAATCAATATTAAAAGTTGTGCAAGTTGAAGTTCTGAAGACTGCTCATCACATATAAGTAAGAATTTTTCTTATTTCTTAAGCCACATTGATTCTGCCCTTAGTTCCTTTCGTTCATAAGCTCTGCGGTATATCGATTAATAGTGAAAACAGACATGTCTCCTTTTCTCTCCTCAAGATATTACTCATCATTCCCCTACTCTTATTCCAATTACTTGGGGTCGATACAATATGTACTTTTCTTTCATAGTACAGGTTGTAAAAATGATTGACAATAGTTTTATGAAGGCCTATAAGGAAGAAGAAAACTTCTTTAGAGACCTTAGTCATCTCTAACGGTAAGTGATTAGAGTCCCTAGGTGATCCTTTATATTATTAATCCATGACCAAATCTTACATTTTATACAAAAAATAATTTTCTATTAACGCTACATGTCTTCATTTATCCTATCCATCAAAAAGCTTTAATTTTGTATTATACGTCAAGAGTCTCCGAAACCGGCGAGCGTGTATGAAGAGAATTATGAATGTTGAGGAAGCGAGTGAAGTATGCAGAGATAGAGTTCTCTGGCACTCTGTTCTCTCTGCCTACCCTGCAAGGGATATGGCGTGATGATATGTATGTATGTATGTATGTATATTATACGCTACAAGTCTTAGTAATCACCTTCTAAGACCTTGTGAAATTGAAAATAAACACGTTTTATTTGTCTTTGAATAAACATTAATTTCGTATAACATTGTTTTTCTCTTTATATTATTCTTAATTATGCTGACGTAGGGAACAATAAACATTTCAACATAAATATTAGCTCTACAATTTTATAGAACTGAAACTTGTTAAAGTTATATAAGTTGTATTTGCTGGAAAATTACCACAGTTTTTTTACATTGTATTTAACTAACAACATAAAATCTGAGCTAATGAGTATAAGTTGGTGAACTAAATTTTGCTTAAATGAAGCTTAGTTTCGGTTTTATTACATTCATCCATTATATTTAGCCCATATATATCCCACTGCTGGGCTCAGACCTCCTCCACAATGGGAAGGAAATTGACGTACTATACTGCGATGGTCAAGCGTGTTGGTATAGGGTTTCATTGCGAGTTTTTCTTCTCTTGCACAGATGTTATATGCATATTATATCATTTAATCCTCTTTTGCCTTATCTATCATACCAGTGTCGCGGATTCGATTCTTATGCAGTATAATACTTTCTATGATCCACAAATTTTCGTTCTGGGTCTAGGTTTAATTTGTGCCCGTTAATTATATGTATGCGCAAAGATGTAAAGTGGGGGACTTTGGGCAATACAAGATATTATTACTTAGTGTCGGGTGTTATCTTTTTAAAACAAAACAAAATATATAATTATAAATTAAAATTAAAATAAACTTTATTTTAACTTATTATTTTTTTCAAATTTAATCATAAACAGCAAATATATCTAGATTTTAACGAATAAATTCGCTATGGTCATAGAGCTTTCGTGGTTTCTTCTCTTTTTATTATTTTAATTAAAGTCACAGTCTCTACTATCACTCGCAAAATAATTTTAAGAATATTCACAATCTTAGTTTAATACAATATGCGACAAAATTGCTATCACAATCTTATTTAACTAAACAAGTAAAAGCGCTCATAATTTTAAGAAATCTTGCGGGCAAAAGTCGAGAACAACAATATTGTTTGAAACTATTATGCACAAGTGTTGCAGTTTAGGGTTCATTTAATCTAAAGTTAATACAAGTTTTCGAGCAAGATACGAGTACGCTAATTATTCGTTATAAATTATAAATTAATATTTAGTTTTATTTAGACATGCTAGTGAGATACCTGGAAATATATCATCTAAAAATAAAGTTGAGTTAGTAAATACAACTTTATCAGCTCATATGGTGATGATCAAAGAGTAATAATATGTCATCACCCCTTGCTTTACAATGGGAGTCGTTAAAACTAAGTCAATGGTAGCCGAGGCGGCAGCAACGCTTTACTTAATCCATAACACCTTTATTGTTTCTAAAGAACATTAAGAGTTGCTGAGTGATTCCTAATTCTTATCACGTCTTTTACTCACCATCCTCTAAGAATTAAACTATATTGGCGATTTATATTGGCGATTAATAGAAAATCAACAAAGAACTATGGTACTACACTTTAGGATATTATAGCTTGACGTCGAACTTAATTGAATATGAAAGATTCCATCATCATCATCATCACAGCTCATATATGTCCCACTGTTGGGCTCGGGCCTCCTCCATAACGGGAGGAAAATTAACCTACTATACCGCGTTGGTCAGACGTGTTGGTATAGGGTTTTGTTTAGAGTTTTCCTTCTCTCGCACAGATGTTATATGCGTTTTGTATCCCTTAGTCGTCTCTTACGATCACCCATGGGTAAGATAGGGGGGTCGTGAATTGTATTCTTACTCCGTCACCACACGGAGAGAAGAAAGATTTACTTTATTGAAATCATTTATTTCGGATACCGAAAAAGGTTTTAGCATAAGCTGCATTACAAAAGTGATACAGTGCTGATTTTCAGGTAGAACCTTTAGAGAGTGAGTGCGATTCGTCACAGCGTTATTGTAATTCTTTTTTCATACAACACTAGTTGAATGAAATTAAACGAACTGCAATCATTATCGTTCTCATCATTTTGCTCTTATGTCAATGACTTGGGGTTGACGCAATATGTACTCTTCATCAATATATATTGCAAAAGTTTTGGTATTTGACGTCAACCCTTCGTAGGAATGTAATTATAGACCAGATGGCATCAAGTTGGCTCATATCAAAGTAAAGCTCTTAATCGTTTTTTAAGTCATCAACGAGCAATGTCAGGGTTGGTAAGGTTTCTATTCCACCATTACAAAACAATGAACTACAGTCATATTTAAAATAGTTATTATCATTCTCCTGGTGTTATCCCAATTACTTGAGGTCGACGCATTATGTAAACACACTTATTGCAAAAGCCTGAGGTCAACCCTCCTTGGGAATATAATTGTTGACCAAACAGCATCAGGTGGAATTGGCCCAAGTCGATATAATGCTCTTAGTCCTCTTTTATCCACGAGCAAAGTAAGTGCTATTCATAGCAGCTACCACAAATCATATTTGAAATAGTTATATTTGATATATAAATGTTTTTATACCATGCATAGATCAAATTTACAATAAAAAATTTATCCGAACGCTATTGTTCAATACGAACACGACATATAAATTTATTGGAATTATGACGAAGCGTTTAACCTGTTTTGATGTAGACAATTTGTCTACTCATTCATTCTATACAAGGAAACAATGAATCTATGCTAACAACGACTCTATAAATCATAATTATGTTCAACAATCTATCATCATTATTAGCCGAGATTTTGAGTTTAAAGAATTTTCGTCTACAAAGAGACGGTTAACTAAAATATTCTTCCAATCAAAAGAGATTTGACCACGACAATAACATAGACGACTTAATAATTCAAAAAGTGACCCTTTGGACTCTAAATGTATTAAAAATTACCGTATTAGGTTTCTAGTATATTTTTATTCTTATTATAAGTATTAATGATGTATCCATAGTTAAGAAAGAATCATCATCATCTCAGCTCATATATGTCTCACTGTTGGGCTCGAGCCTCTTTCATAATGGGAGGGCAATTGACCTACTATATCACGCTAGTCAGACGTGTTGGTATAGGGTTTTGTTTTGAGATTACTTTCTCTTGCATAGATGTTATATGCGTTTCATATCCCTTAGTCGTCTCTTACGATCACCCACGGTTAAGATAAGAGTAAGAAAAGAGGTGAATTATATTTTTACTCTGTCACCACACGAATAAGAAAGAATACATATTATCATTATATAAAATGTAATGTGGTAGCGGTATACTACCAATCTTTAAATTGTGCGTGAGTGTCGTAAAACAGGACTAAGAGCCTTACTTTCTGGGCCAAATCCATCTAGTGCCATCTGGTTAACAATAACATAGCTGATTGTATTTTTTACTTTTGCAATTCGTACGATAGAACAAGAGTACAAAGTTTTATTCTGCATGAGAATAGAACTCACGGCACAGGCACAGTAGGTCGATATCTTAACCACTATTCCATGTGTGCAGTTAATATAACCATGTAAAATATACATGCAATATAAATTCCAATTAACTGAAATTTAATAATATCATAAATTAAATTAATATGATGCGAAAGGGAATGCTGCGATGGTTCGGACATGTGGAAAGAATGCCGAACGAACGTCTGGTAAAGAAGATATACAATGCGAAAGTGGAAGGATGTAGGTACCGGGGGAGACCGAGACTAACCTGCCTAGACCAGATCGGTCATGTACTGAAGGAAGGTGGAGTCAAGAGTCTCCGAAACCGGCGAGCGTGTATGAAGAGAATTATTGTATGAAGAGAATGTTGAGGAAGCGAGTGAAGTATGCAAGGATAGAGTTCTCTGGCACTCTGTTCTCTCTGTCTACCCTGCAAGGGACATGGCGTGATGGTATGTATATATGTATAAATTAATATGAAACTATATGAATTTTTTAACAAGCTAATAAATTTAGAAAATACAAGTTAGAAGACAAAAACATGTTTATAAAAGCGAGCTTTATTTAAAGTATAGATAATTAATGAACCTGGATTCTTGTTATTTTATAAAATACTCTTTGTTGTCTTAAATTACGTTTTTGTTGATAATCGGTAACTACTAGCTTTGTAATTACTACTAGTTAGTACAATTTTATTTAAGTAATTCAATATTGTACAATTTGTTGTTGAAATATTAAATTACTAAAAATAAAATTGTGTCTTAAATATGGATGTGGCGTATTTCAATATTATTTATTTATCATTTTCCCGTATGGTGACGGAGTAAGAATATAATTCACCATCCCCTATCTTATCCGTGGGTGATCGTACGAGACGACTAAGGGATCTAAAACGCATATAACATGTATGCAAGAGAAGGAAAACTCGAAACAAAACCCTATACCAACACGTTTGACCATCGCGGTATAGTAAGTTAATGTCCCTCCTATTATGGAGAAGGCCCGAGCCCACAGTGGGACATGTATGGGCTGTGATGATTATGATGAATTTAAGAGCTTTTTTTTTAGACGAATTCTTGTGGGGACGTCAAAGTCGCATGCCCAAAAGGCGACCCTTTAGCACCCCAAAATAGACGGGGTAGTGGGGCGCTGTTGGTTTTTAGTGGGTATTCCGATGCCATCTTGCATCGGCGAGTCCTACATGCCCCCCTTGCTATAATGTGCAGGGGGAATGCATAAATGCATTTTCCACAGCATTAAAAAAAAAAAAAAAAGACGAATTCTTGTACTAAGAAATAGTCCTTGTATTGCGGGGCACTTTACAAACATATATTAAGGATACAATTACACCCAGACTTATAGCAACAGTTTGTGAATCAATAAAATTATTGTCCTGTGTGGGAATCGATGGCACGTCAATGGCACGTTAAGTCCATATCTTGACAATTACGCCTAATTTTTATTGATGTTACATTAATTAATTACCGATAACTATGACGTCCTAACACAGTGATGCCTCCATCATAACCATGATAGCACTAAGCAAAAATAATCGCTCTGCTAACCTACGCATTGGCTCTAATAATTGCAGCGACTTCACCGTCACTCAGTCATTATCAAGCAGAAATATGACCAGGGGCATTTACACTGCACCTCGTAAAAAAATTGTTCTTAAGCATTCCAATGACGAGGCCGGGCTGATGTGTATCAGTAATGTTCAGCTTACTCAGCGCCGTACGGTATGAACGTCTGAAGAATCATAGAAGAGACATTATATTATCGCCTGACCTTTTGGATTTTTACCCTAGTAGATTGCCGCCAGCATAATGAAAAAAAAAACAATTAGTATAAAAAGGGGATTAAATCATCTTACTCAGGCTTACCCACGTGTTACGTTTTAAATTTAACTGCCATTTGTTTTACTTTTAAGCGACGTAGTTATAGAAAATAGCTTATTTAAAAAAAAATACTTACAATGTGGCCTCTCATCAACAGGCATATCCTGGGGTAATAACAAAGTGCGAGGGCCACGCTGTATATGCGCCATCTCAGGGCGCGTCTCCTCGGGTTGTTGTTGGTCCTCCGCAGCACGCGCTTCCGCTTCTGCTTCAGCTTCCGCTGCCGCCGCCAATGTGTTCACAATCGTTTTCACCTGCCACAATAGAGTCTAAACTATATATTTATAATAATAATAACGACATGTATGTTTCCGATATAGTATTCTAACCATAAATCATCATCATCTCAGCTCACATATGTTCCACTGTTGGGCTCAAGCCTCCTCCATAATAGGAGGGTAATTGATCTACTACACCACGCTGATCAGACGTGTTAGTATAGAGTATTATTTCGAGTTTTCCTTCTCTCACATAGATATTAATGCGCTTTATATCCCTTTGTCGTCTCGTACGATCACCCACGGGAAAGATGAGGGGGTGGTGATTTGTATGCTTACTCCGTCACCACATGGAAAGACATACAAGTAACGGTCTAATTTCTAAGATAAGCATATTCGGGTTATTGTCATAAAGAAAATAGAGGATAAGTGACGAAATGACGACGATTCAGACCCAAAAAAAATTAAGCACACAAGAATGTCTCTATGTGCTCTCGGAAAAGCGACAGTTCTGAGCTCAAATTTCACTCATCTATTTACGTGACTATACGAAGATTTCTTGACCCCATACTGTTTACGTATCTGTGAGCTCGTTTGACATTGAGCATTCCTAAGGGTGATGCGTATAGTATCCCTAGTTACTTAGTTAAGTTGTGAGCAATAGTATTATAAGCCATGAGTAATATGAAAGCTAACATTTCGATAGAAAGGAGCAGATTAGTGATCGTAAAATGTTTAAAAATCGGAAAAACTTTAGTAGTAAGTTTAGTAGTAATTGTACAATTAAATTGAGACAATTGGTCATCAACATCATCACAGCCCATATAAGTCCCACTGTTGGACTCGGGCCTCCTCCATAGTCGGAAGGAAATTAACCTACTATACCGCGCTGGTCAAACGTGTTGGTATAGGGTTTTGTTTCGAGTTTTCCTTCTCTTGCATAGATGTTATATGCGTTTTATATCCCTTAATCGTCTCCTACGATCGCCCACGGTTAAGATAGGGGGTAATGAATTGTATTCTTACTCCGTCACCACACGGATAAATCACACACATCATGTGAAATTAACATAAAAATATTAGATACTGCGTGATACTGAATTTACTAAAATAATAGCAGCAAATTATAGAGCTTATAAAAAAATATAGATATAAACTAGCGTGGGTCTTCTTTCAAAAAGAAATTAACGTCAAAATAAGGAGACAATTTCACTTCAATGAGAATTCATCAAATAAGTATAGTAAAATAACGAGTTCTATTTATTAGAAATAAACTAGTGAATATCGAATACATTAAAGGAATATTGGTCGTTATCCCGCGAGAGTAAACAGCCTCTAGTTAATGTAATATTGGCGAATATCGCAGTTGATGAACCGCATTAATTTAATAGAGACATTTTGATTAACTTGTACTCAGTATCATATAAATATACGTAATATATAAGTAAGAAATAATTTAGTGAATAATTTATTTATTAACTATTATATATGATAATTATTCATATTTATAATCTGTGCCATTGGATGACGACTTCATAGTCATAGATAAATATACTTTTATTCATAGTCGTCATCTGACAATTTTCAATCGTCTGAATGACAAAAATAATTTTTCATCAGAGAAATAACGTCTAAAAAAAGTAAGCAGTAAACAGAAGATGTCAAAAGTAATTAGACTAATAAATAATTTGCCCAATTTTAATGATATAGTTACCAATAACATTTATCAATATATATTTATCAATATATAAATTCTAACTGAAAACTTAAAAACAAGAGGAATTCGTAAGCTTATATAGCTCGCACTAGATCGAATTTACTAGTTTTACATACATACATACATATCATCACGCCATATCCCTTGCAGGGTAGGCAGAGAGAACAGAGTGCCAGAGAACTCTATCTTTGCATACTTCACTCGCTTCCTCAACATTCATAATTCTCTTCATACACGCTCGCCGGTTTCGGAGACTCTTGACTCCACCTTCCTTCAGTACATGACCGATCTGGTCTAGGTAGGTTAGTCTCGGTCTCCCCCGGTACCTACATCCTTCCACTTTCGCATTGTATATCTTCTTAACCAGACGTTCGTTCGGCATTCTTTCCACATGTCCGAACCATCGGAGCATTCCCTTTCGCATCTTTACACCAATACTCTCTTTCATACCTACTCGCTCTCTTACGTCGTCGTTACGAATGCGGTCGGTCAGCCTAACTCCACAGATTTTCCGCAGAGATTGCATTTCGACCGCATTCATTTTACTTTCATACTCTTTTCTGCATACCCAACTCTCGCTTCCATACAGTAATGTTGGGACAAGCACTGCGATATGTATTGCTACATGTGCCTTCTGGCTGAGGTGGTGGTTGCCGAGAAGTTGCCCCAACGCTCCGTTCACTCTATTTCCCGCATTCACTCTTCGCTCTATATCAATGGTGTACCATCCATCTCGGCTAAATCCACATCCAATACAAATTCCTCCACTTGCTCTAGTACATCATTACCTATTGTTACTCTTACATCTGTTCTGGCTTCATCTCTTTCAAAGATTTTGGTTTTGCTTACATTCACGCGCAGACCCCTTTTCTTACAATCTTCTGTCATTGTGTCGACTAGGGTCTGCAGGTCAGTCGCTGACTGTGCCAGCAGGACTGCATCATCTGCATAAAGCAGAGCATTGACCACTGAGTCGCCCATCTGGACTCCCACATTCATATCGTTCAAGCTTTGGAGACATTTGTCCAGATATATGATAAACAGCCTGGCTGACAGAACGCACCCTTGCTTAACGCCGATATTGACGTCAAACCAAGGCGACATCCCATCATCCAGCCGCACACAGGCTCTACAGCCCATGTAACTGGACTGCACAGCCTGTAGCAGTTTACCGTTAATACCATACTCCGGTAAAATGTCCTAAAGTTCCTTTCGTACAACCGTGTCAAATGCTCTCTCCAGATCCCCAAAACTGCAGAAAACCCTCTGACCTAGAGCCAGATGTTTCTCCACAATGTTGCGCAGAGAGAACACTTGATCCATGCATCCCCTTCCACTCCTGAAACCTCCTTGTGTGTCATACTAGTTTTAAATTAGAAATAATTCGGAGACAACCTACTTAATAAAATCCTATAGTATTCTTTTACTTTCAAACGCCCCGCATTAAAACTAAAATTATTGGATATAAACAATACCCAGACTCGGAGCAATTATTTTTAATACACAAAAAAATATCCTGTCGAAAATTTAAACTCATAACGCTCAGCTTGTAAGTTTATTGAACTGAGACCACCACGCCATTAATACAGCCAATATTAAAGTCACTATACCCTGTGAAATAAAGTATGCATGAGATCTTTATATGTTAATGGAAGTGCTAACAGCTCTTTAAATAGTTATGAAAATCTTTCATAAGGTAACCGTTGATGTAGTCACATCGCAAAATTATTAATTCCCTTTAATGCTTTTAAACTAAATATTTAACCACTCACTCCAACCAGAATTATTTCTTACTCGTATTTTACGTATATTTCATATTTAGAATCCGTTAAAAATATATTTGAAACAAAACAGATTGATGTTCTATGATCCCAAGTTAAAAAAAAATAAAAATAAAATTTAAATTTCGCGCCATATATTAATTGCCATCATAAACATAAACTACTCCTACACACAGAAAATTTCATCCAAATCTTTCTAGCCGCCAGGATGCGCTCAAAAACACATCTCTCGATTCACATACGAGTATGTGCCACTACTGTACCCAATCCTGCTCCACAATAGGACTCAAATTGACGTAATGTAATCTAGCAATATAACCAGTCAGTCAGACGGGTTACTGTAGGGTTTTATTTCAAGTCTTCGTTCTCTTGCATAGAGATGATATGCATATTGTGTACCTAAATCTGCAAGATAAGGGGTGGTGAATTGTATTTTTAATCAGTCATGACAGGGCAGCACATATACAAAAGATTTATTCACACATATACAAATTGTGTCTTATTGTGTCATCTTCAGAAATGTATAACATTTCTAGATCTAATTTTAAAATATTGTTTTCATGTTACATTGTGGAGGAGATAACACAATTGCTTGAAGACAAAATCCGCATCGTTTAAAATCTTATTAAACTTGAAAACCGATTCAATTGGAAATATTGAAGACTATGTATGATGATAATTCCATCTTGAAATAAAATACTTTTAAATTTATCGCATGATTATACTATTTACTTAATTATAATTCTATCGTTACCTTAGCTCATATATGTACTATTGAAAACTGCTATACCATGCTGGTATAGGTTTTTATATCGAAATTTCCTTCTCTTGCATAGATGCTATATTTATACCTATCCTTTAGTCTTCTTTTACGTCACCCACAGGTAAGAAAATGGCTGGTGAGGTGTATTCTTACTCTTTGTCCACCGTTACTTCTCTTGCCATCACTCGGATAGAGATTTATTAGTGCATATTACGCAAACAAATTTGTAAACATACGCTGATTTTTCTACTTAATTTTTATAGTTCAACATAATAATGAGTTAAGAATCCCCACGAATACAATGTGTCACTACCCTCAAATTCCTGTAGGGATTTATGGAAACTGACAAAGGGATTTCCAGAAGAGTGCGCATCAGGCATGTAGGAAACTTATTACATCAACTGCGATCGCGAACTCGCCTACTAAGCATGGCCATTTATACCCTTTATAGCTATCTAAGGTCTATACTTTGTCCAACACTAGACCTCAGGCTGATCAATCACTTCCATTCATCTATTTATTGCTATAACAGATCTTAAGAAGGTTTTTTAAATCTAATGGTGACCCAGCCCTAAAAGATTAACCCCAGAATCGTGGGAAATGTAATGAATAGACACAATTATAAATTAACCTTAGTATATCCAGATTTGGAACAAATATATGTCAACAGGTCCTGCATGAGTCGTTAGTCAAATTACTAGGCAATATTTACAGTTATTTTGCAGCCAAAGCAATTGTATAATAATTCGGCACAGCTTGCCTTCTTTCTCTAGTACAGATGAAAAAAGATGATACTTATGTTGAAGTTTCTCAGCAGGCTCTGTGACCAACATCTACCATCCTTGGGAACGCAATAGTTCATAAAATACTAAGTGGAGTTGCAGATTGTTGCAATGTTTTGAGTCGGACTTACAAAAAACGGCAAATATTATGGGTAATAGTATACGTCCCTGTGTGATTACAGTTTAAGAATGCAAATATCATATCGTCCTTTATATTCCTATAGGATAAAAAATATTATAAAATTAGTTAATTATTTCGTATACCGGTTATTCTATTTCTCTGGGAAACTTATAACACTAACTGTAACCGCCCGTTTCCCTGTTAAAAGGATAAATCTTCATTACCCCGTCCTTCTGCCACTCTCAGTGAAAATCAATAGACTGAAAGATAGATGGATTTATACGAGTTCATACAAAGCTGATATTTACCTCTTGCATATCATTGTCAATCTGCTGTTCACGATGTTGGTTAGCAGCGACATTTTCAGCTGTACGATGAATAGCCTGCAGTTCCTCAGGAGTCAGACCCCAACGCATGTTCATGGGCATTGTATTGCCGTCCATTGGAATCTTCTGAATTTGAATGCCCTGCTAGAGTACAATATATTATACGTTAGAAAATAAGATTTTTAAAGATTTTTCTAATGTTTAAATCCATATATCGCAAAAGCTTTTCAAATATACAATTTACGGACGCAAATTATTATCCGCAGGCTGAACAACTTTTTATATATCCGGCAAAGAATCATCATGCGTGTCATCAAGTTTTATACAAAACAGCTTGTAAGCCATTTAATAATAAAAATCCTGTTTCCATGTAACAGATAAAATTAAAAACGCAAAATATAAGTGTTGTAACACATAAGTCTTGGCTGCAACCGATATAATGATACATAAGGATTCAAAGATCAAACAATGAGGCCCAGTCAAGACGATCGGTGGATATGGCTGCATCTTAGACAATCAAATAATAATATATTCTTTGATTTTGAGGGAAGTCATCCCATATCGATTATCGTAGATGTTCATGGCAAGCAGGACCTATGGCATAAATTATTTTGGCGACACAGATATCAAACATTTATTTTTTTGTAGAACTATGGATTTCCTTTGGATGTTTTTCATCAGCGTTACAGAAAATTTTATTTAGTCCTCTGCTTTTGAATAAAAACATAATCTCTATAGGTCAGTGTCGCCATTGGATATCGAATCAGCATCACTCGTTGTCACTGCTTATACATTCCAAACAATAATATATCACCACTAAATATTATGTAATACAATCAATTACAATTATATACATACCTCGGGTTGTTCCATTTCTTGTGTAGGGGCAGATTGGGGAACAAACTGATGAAGGATGGTTTGCTGCTGTAATAGAAAAAATACGAATGTTTAGACTATAGCTGTTAAAGCATTCGATCACTAGAATACTACATCAGATACATAGAAATACTAGATCGAAATTAGATCGGTAAAAACTTTAACCAAATTTTCCACCTGCCATTTTTTGGGGATAAATCCATAGGTATAACAATAAAAAGGGTCACATAACAAATGAAATGTTCCTGTCGAAATAAAAATCTTAAGTATTTTTATATCCTTATTATAACCTCGTTGGAAATATAAATAGACCGCCCCACGGAGCTCCCAAATTAGAAGTATCAAAAGCTGAAGGTGTAACTATTGAATAGCTTGAGTAATACGTGGGATTTAAATACTTGTTAAAAAACTAATAAATCAACAAGTCTAGACAGATGGGCTGCTAAATTTAAATACAAACAATGCCAGCGGTACGCTCAAAAAGGCGTAGTGTTTATAGTTCCCTAATATAATCCGCAGTGGACCTACGGGACCACTGTGTAGTGAGATCATCACTCACTACAAAGAGACAAAATGAGAATGTGTTATACCTATTTATCTCTTTGGAAATAAAAACAAGAGAAAAAAAAAATCAAATTGTCGAACGTCTTAGGTAGAAGTTAAACAATTTTTGATAACAATACAGGTAGAACAAATTGGCGGCGCCGCGTTGGAACGCTGACCAAATAGCCAAGTTCTTTAACCTTTTAAGAACGATTCAGTGATCGTAATGTGAGGTTTACTTTGAATCTATACTAATGTATAAGAATCTTTATTTATATTTTTGAATAGATTTTACTCTAATCCCTTTAACGTAGACTTATCGCAAGACTGATAGAACCGAGAGAACCGCTTCTTGTAGGTAATTTGGAATGATTAAAAAAATTCACCAAAGTCAACGTTAAAGGGATTAGAATTAAATCTATTCCAAAATATAAAGATCTTTGAAAAATTTTAGATGTAGTAGCAGTAAAAATTATAACGCAAAACAACGTAATATGTAAGTGCAACAAGGTCCTTTTCTTCTGACTGAGACACATATTGTTGTAGTATGCTAGTACACAGTTCCGAGAAGTAAACCGAACGTCACTAAAAAACGAGGACCATTCTGGTATGTAGACTAGATCCCCTTACTTACGCAATTCTCTAGTAATCATGAGCGTAGTAGCCATAATAATGAGTTACCATAATAGTTCTAATCATTTAAAAATATAACAAATGCTATATAAATAAATGTTATTTATTCATTAGCCTCGACAACGAAAAATTATTTCAAAATACAATATTGTTTGAAATAAAACTATTTTTACATATTTTATCACGTTTAATTTTTACGTAACCATGAAGTGAAGTGTTTAAAATATCGGATAATTAAAAACCAAATACAAACTCGATCAAATCCGTAAAAACAGTTTTATTTCAAATGTGTAATATTCGCGTAAACTAGTGTTTATATAAATTACTGAAATTTAGCATTTAATATGCTTAATTATTTATAAAATCCTATTACGAAATGAAAAATGATGTCGCAAGCGGGATTCGAACCCGCGCCTATTGGGATTCCGATTCGATTGGGCCGGAATCCCAATAGGCGCGGGTTCGAATCCCGCTTGCGACATCATTTTTCATTTCGTAATCGGATTTTATAGTGTTTATATTTTACTTCATCTTTACTTTATTTATCAACCCATTGTATTTTAAATTTATAGGAACTCGCGACCCAAGTGTATTCTCTAGGGCAGCGTTGTGCTTTTTGATGTAAATAAAAGTTGTTGAAATTTGTTGGAGAAGTGAGTATTTTGAGAAAACAAAAATTTTACCTCTGGCAACAATGACATTAAGCATTGGAGTTAGCGAAAATTGTATATGGATGGAGGAATTGGTTGTTGCAATAAATGATAAATTGAAATATCCTAAATACCATAACTTATTGTAAATCTACTAAAATATCTAGTAAAAAATAAGCTATTTGTCATAAATTTTATTTTTTGACAAGACAAGGACAAGGCACTAGTTAAAAAATCTAAGCATGAAGTTTTTAATAAAGGCCTTAGTATTTTACGAGCGAGATCTTGTTACTTTAGGTAATAATACCAGTTTTTGCATTTTAGTAGATAATTACTACCACTACTACATTGTTTATGGTAAAAGAAATATCAAAGTAAAACTTTTTTATTACGCTAACTTAAATGCACAAATGGTGTGTGAGAGGAGCAAAAGAGATAGCAATCTCGAAATATAACCCTAAACCAAACTATCTGAATGTATAGTAGGAGAATTGCCTTCCTATAGTATAGGAAACTCAAGCCCAAAAATGGGACGTACATGAGCTGAGATGATGATGCTGAAATAATCTAATTTAGAAACTTCACAATAACAACACACTGATTTTCCTAAATGTTTAACACATCGAACTGCTATATGTAGGCATGCATATACTATGTGAAAAATTTTAGATTATAACAGTGGTTTCTAAACTCTTCACTATTGCTACCTTTTTTTTAGGGGACAGGCTATGTATGGTTCGGCAGGCACAGTCACCGCAGCTCAGAATACAATATTCTGCCCGGGCATCAATCACCCTTGCGATTCAGTCACTATATGTGGCGGAATAATCCGCAATCTAGCCACCCACAATATTGTACCTTTATGGTATATTAGAGAAACATATGGGGTGTATTTAAATGGAATTCGAGTAATATAATTTACTAATCACAGGAATAAATACCTTTAGAGACGGGTTGAAAATACAACGGTACTACACTTTACGTAACTTTGGGAGTCATAAAGGCAGTGTAAGTCTCTCTTGGAAAACTAGTAAACAAATACGATTGCCAACGTGTCTGCAAAGCGGGACAATTTATGACATTATCAACCCTATCTTAGGGAAGCCTATATCTGCCGGGCGGGCCACCGAAGACAAAGATCCGGTTCCGGTGGCCCACTCACTCGGCGAAAAGAGGCGCATTGCCGGTGCGGGTGCGAGGTCACGCGCCACCTCTTCTGTTGCCCCAGACGGATCTGGCGGGGTGAGACCAGACCATAGCACGCAGAAAATAACAAGGTAGGCCTATATCTAAAAGTGGCTAAAAATAGGCTTTCATTTAGTATAATTACAATTACTAAATTATTTTAACATTCATTTTAAATATTAGACCATATGAATAAGCTATTTTACCCCCGCGAAGCTAATTACCCACAGGTACGATACTCAAGTGTTAAGATATTACAAACATTGAATATCTTATGTTATAATTAGACACATCTCTTCTGTTATTTAACTGTCAAAGAACTTATAATTAATGAACGTAGAATGTACGAGTTAAATACTCGCTGCGTATATATTTTGTTCATCGATATGAAATTGAAAGAAATTAAATGATAAATGTTTAAAAACTTGTGTAATAATAAACACAAGTTACATTATATAGGTATTTAATTAAAGATAATTGAAAGACCTTGAATGCAATAAATTATTTCAAGGTGCCCATTTATTAAATAAGGAGAAATCATTTGTATTAACTGTACAAATGTTGTGCGGTTTTAAGTAACGACATTCTGTGTCTTGTATGTATAGTGGATTTTATTTTCACATAAAACAATTCATTGTGCGATCCACAAATAATTATTTGGAATGTTGATATCATTTGTGTCCGTTATTTTTAAGTTTATAAAACCGACAACGATAGAAGAAATGATGTTTAAGTTTTAAAGACAACATATCTTTCGAAAACGGGCTGTGGTAGCACTAACGGAGAGGATAAGAGCACTATTCTGGGAGATTCAAAGCACTAGCTACGAACCCCGACCCGGCTATCAAGCGTGGCGAATATAGCATTATCCCCACGTGAACGATTCTGTCACAACGGCGTGACAGACTTTACTGGGTAACGCACTAATTCTGGGTGTCTAAGAATCAAAAGACATCCTTGAGTTAGGTTATTGGGTGGGAAAATATTTCGAGTAAAATTAAAAATTCATGTAAAATACTATTTATTCTTAGACTCTCATTCACATCACATAATTTAATTTCAGTTAAAATACTATCGACCGATCGCATTCGTAACGACGACGTAAGAGAGCGAGTAGGTATGAAAGAGAGTATTGGTGTAAAGATGCGAAAGGGAATGGTCCCATGGTTCGGACATGTGGAAAGAATGCCGAACGAACGTCTGGTTAAGAAGATATACAATGCGAAAGTGGAAGGATATAGGTCCCGGGGGAGACCGAGACTAACCTATCTATTTTTTTTTATTTTACAGTGGGCTATGGATGCGTCTCGCCTCGCCAAATCGGTCCGGGGTGACGGAAAAGGCGGCGCGTGACCTCATAGACCCACCGTGCAACTCCTCTCTTCGCCGTGCGAGCGAGCCACCGGTACCCGATCTTTGTCTTCGGTAGCCAAGAGACTCACCTACCTAGACCAGATTGGTCACGTACTGAAGGAAGGTGGAGTCAAGAATCTCCGAAACCGGCGAGCGTATGTGAAGGGAATTATGAATGTTGAGGAAGCGAGTGAAGTATGCAAGGATAGAGTACTCTGGCACTCTGTTCTCTCTGCCTACCCTGCAAGGGATATGGCGTGATGATATATACATATCATACATACATACGTATGTTTGTATGTAAAATACTATCAAAATTATTTAATATAATAACCCAAGATATTGAAACAGTATAAGATTGATAGATAACATAAATAAAATTACATCATTACATTCATTAAAGTTTAAAATTATAAATTTTAATACAATATTAATTGCTAAGGAAATAACAATTAAATTCGATACACATGAAGATACACAATCTTAGTATTGCTTATTTACGACTAAATAATATTATTGAGGTTATAGTATAAATTATTTACTATTATAGTATATGTTCCTTCAGTTACTTTTTTGCCCTCCATTACTGGCTTTAAGCCTCCCGTATAAATGAGGGGATAATGCCATAATCACTTAGCATGCGGGTGATGATAGCAGTGAGATATTATTCGTTTTTCCAGGAGACAAATCACTCACCTTGTGAGGACCTTAGCCAAATTTTATGACACGAGTATTCACTCGTGGAAGTCGTAAAATTCGGTAACGAATGGCAACAATTGTATTTTTATTTCCCGTCACCACAGGAGGGATAATATAGTATCAAAAAATTGTGTCTCTGTTGATATATTTTCGGATTCTCTTAGTCATTTTCCCAAAATTGTACAATCATTTAATTTTTTGTGAGATTTATGTGTTCTTGTTTTTAGGCAGAATATGATAACTCTTTGTATTTTCTTTTTGTTTAAACTATCTATAGATTGATAAGTGCATGTGGTGTTTGCTTATTATAGAATGTAACCTTTATATAAATGTATAGAACTAGAAATAAGTTATTGTATTACTGTTACATTTGTTAGCAAACCAAATAAAATAAATAAAAAAAAATTAAAAATAATATTATAATTTATGAATGTTTTTAATAAATAAGTGATCACTTATACCTTATTCAGTATTCGAAACCGATAACTCGCCGTAATCAATCACAACTTTATGTTACAATAATAATAATAGTACCAAATAGTGACGATGGTATAATAATATAAGAATTAATATTATTATTGAAATTAACACTATTATCAAATATTAAGTTATAAATTGTTCGATTCCTAAAATTAATTTGCTAAACATGGCATGACATCGTAATAATTTACATATAGTAATTTTATTTATTTAAATAATTTTGTATTTATTACTAGTATTATCGAAGCACGTTCATCCATACATAATTCTATACATCAAACTTCCGTATAATAAATATACAAGTACATATATATATATACAATTTGAACTCGTTATTGTACTCTTAAATTGCGTAGTAACGGTGTATTTTTTTGTACGATCTCCGAAAGTTTTTTGACATCGGTTTGATTCGACTGTGTCTTTAGTGTAACGAATCTTTTAACACTCCTAGAAACGAAATAAATATTACGGGACATGACTGTAGTTAATATAAACAAATTGTATGTAACACTTAAGATTTATGCATAAAAAAAATATGTTCCAGATTATAAAACCCATATTCTTATCATCTGGTTATAGTTTAATAAAAGTTCCTATTGATTATTGTATTGATATTTAAGATTTTTTAAGCAATTCTTTTTCTTTTATAAGATACTTTAGAATTATGTTTTTAGCTTATGCTGAAGTAATAAGCAAAGCTGTAATAAAAAAAACATATTTCACCATGTAATTTTTAGTGTCACATTATTGGATTTTAGCTCTAAACGAGAAGCCTTATATTCCACGTTATTTATTGTAAATTACCATAGAAAATATCTTCTCATATCTTGTACTTTAAAACCACCAGATCTGTGCTCACAGCCACATCAACGAGTATATACAGGGTGGAAGTGGACCGCTCCCGAAAACAAAGAGAGGTGACTCTACAAGTCCTACTTGTAATGATAGGCTAGAAAAAAAAATCGAACCGGGTGATTTTTTTTTCACAACGAATTTTAAGTTTTTTCCACATTCCATCATATTAGGACAGTGTCGTGTAACAATAGTTCCATAAAAATACGTAACTTTACTCAGATGAGAAAAAAACGCAATCGGTATAAAATTCACGATCATATCATCCAGAGTTGAACGAACTCTTGTGGTGAATTTTTTTTTATTAAAGTCTTTTTTTTCTAGTCTATCATCACAAGTAGGACTAGTAGGGTCACCTGTCTTTGTTTTCGGGAGCGGTCTACTTCCACCCTATATAATATATATGCAATGCAAACACATAAATATACATACATACATATTCATTAAATAAACAAGGATACAATACCTTGTAACGCATTCAATTATTCTTAATAGTTGTACAGTAACACATAGTAACTTAATTATTTGAAGGTAGAGCCTGAATCAGTTAATTTATGTGTACCTTTGCGACCACATAAACTTACCAAAATAGAATAACAAATGGTACCTATATATTTCTTAAAAACTTTACTTTCGTATTATAAAGTATATTTATTGTACAGTACCTTTCTTATGAATCAGCGTTCGAGATGTTAATAATTTATTTATTTTACATACGTACATACATATCATCACGCCATATCCAGTAGGCAGAGAGAACAGAGTGCCAGAGAACTCTATCCTTGTATACTTCACTCGCTTCCTCAACATTCATAATTCTCTTTATACACTGTGTATACATTAGCCAATCCCCATTTTGCCGGATATTTTTCTTTCAAACTTGTGTTTAAGTGGTAATAAGCAATAATCAATTGTACGGTGCCTAATAAAATTTATCCTGGGTGTGAATGGAAACTACGAGACTCGGTATGGGTGTCCTGTCCTGGCCTGTCACTCTATTTGTGCAATTCACATTATGGAAGCGAATTTAAATAAAATCAGTGTAAAAAGAAATTTTAAAAAGTAACTCACCTCATTCTGCTCATTCTGTGGTGGTGGTGGGGGAGGCTGGAAAGGGCTCATGTTCTCTGGAGGTGGTGGCATGTTGTGAGGAGCGGGGACAGCAATCACGCGCTGTACATGAATGCGCATCTCACGAGGAGCTCCCATTTGTTCTTCCGAAGAATCCCATGGCATCTATAACAAAAAAAACATAGATTTTAGCTTAAACACATTAGCAGATTTTGTTCAAAAGCCGAAATTTCACAGACGTCTCACCATATATTTATTCTCTTTCTCTTATTCCACTTCTCCTCAACTTCAATAATAATTATATACAACCAGGTAAAAGAGAGATGCGAGACTTCATGCATTGATATTTGTTTCATGATAAAAACCAATAGCAATTTATATGTCTTAGAACAACACGAATAGCAATCATATAATTAGATATCTAAAATAAGGCAAGTTCATAAAACTAATAACCGCTAAAGTTCAGCTAAAAGTACCTACAAAGATTATAATAAGAGGTCTTAGACAGAAAAGAGGCATAACTACCTATAATATAATGACTCAGTAAAGCAATATATGTATTAACATTATAATACAAAATTACTATTGAACAAAGGATAATAGAGGTAGGATCGTGTTGGTCCATATGAATAATTCATATGAGCAGTTACGCAAACGCAGCGGGATCGACAAATGCGTTTGAGATGGGCGCGATCAGGAAGCAATGACCGCTGACATCCGAGGACGCGCATACAAGCCAACACCACCGTGCGAAATAATGCCGTCGAACTGTACATTAACGCTGGTCAAAACACAAAGCACTACTGCATTCCATAAGAACGATCAAAACAAACAAAATCGTATTATATTTTTTTTTTTTTTATTATTATTTTGCACAACTCATGATTCATAAGCGATGTTTGAATTCTTTTTTTTATGCACATAATTGCAATCAAAATTAATCTTATTAATTATATTTATTAATTTTTAATTAAGTAATTGCACAATGTGAGGACGAGTAAAAAAGACACTGTATCATTACTCGTTACTTAATCGAGCGAATTCTGCACCCTCCTGAGTAACTTATAACATCGGCGGCAATCGCAAGCTCGCCCACCAAACGTGGCGATTATAGCACTATTTCCCTACGGACAGACCTATGTACAATAGTGGACATCGCTAGACTGATTAATAATGCACCGATTGTAGGTAAACGGTTTTAATAAAAGTTTTCATTTCTAACGTGCTTACTCAATTTAGTCATATTTTACGCCACCGTAAAATGATTTGTTTCCAAATCTGTATAATGATGATGAACTTATAATATGGTACACAATATTTATAAAAATATTTAATTGTTACAAAAACTGTATCCCCACAAAAACATAAACTCAAGCTATGTTCAGTAGAAACTACGTATGTCCGAGATAGATATTATTAGATGAAAGATAAAAATATCTAATCAAGCGTTTACTTAAAAATAAGTTTTCTTTGAAATATTTTTATTTTACATGCCAATCTAATTTTTAAACCCCATTATGTAACCAAAATTGAATGACGGCATCATAATTTAATATATTACGACGTCCTATATTATCGCTAGACTGTTTTTGTTCGCTTGTTATTTCTAAAAACGTCAATACGTTTTAGACGCGTCGTGACAAAAATAAATCATATTTTTGCATAGTAATACCTAACCTTCAATCACAAAGTGTAAAAACTTTTACTTATATAGGTAACTAGCGCCCAAATATTGCAAAGTAAAAAATGCAAAACATGCATACAATTAAAACTGTTACAATTTTGTACAGTTATTATTAATTTAAACGTATCTCACAAAATTGTTTAGTATTGTCAATAATAAATATTTCAATTTGTGTTTGGCCTATTATAAGGTTCGCCGGAATAAATATTTTTTCTTTCTTTTTCATTACATACTATCGATATTCTATGTCGAACCATAATGGAAGTACGAGTAGATGTAAAAAAAATCTTATAAACTTAATAAAATCGTTATTGGGAAACCTTTAAGTAATAAATATAATTACCAAAAATACATAATATCTTCAGATTCAGATCACTCAGCTGTGTGGTAGCGGCTACGAATACTACCAACCCTTACATTGCTCGTGGATGTCGTAAAAGACGACTAAGAGCCTTATCACGAACCGGGCCAACTCCATCTGATGCTGTTTGGTCAATAATTACATTCACAAGGAGGGTTGACGTCTGGCAGGCGGCCGGTCATAAAATAATTGCCAATAAATTTTACTATATGTACTATGCAATAAGAGTACATATTGTATCGACCCCAAGTAATTGGGATACGAGTAGGAGAATGATGACACAGATTCAGTCAATTCAGATTACAACTACAAAATATTTTTTTTACAGTAATTATATTGAGATGCTTGTGTTACACTTATAATATACATAAATCACAAGTATCGATTAGACAAAATTATAAGCACATTGTTTGTAAAATGTATTTTTTTTTTATGATTGCGACGTTTCAATTTCGAAATATGTATTATTTATATTTCGATATTCAAATTTAAGGTTCATTTATTTTTTTTAATTTATCAACAGTTTATTAATAGAATGATTTGTAATATTTACACGAGTATTACATATTTGAAATAAAACTATTTTTTTACGGATTCTATTACGTTTATATTGGAAATTAAAAATCAAATACAAACGCGATAGAATCCGTAAAAATAGTTTTATTGCAGATTATTAATCTTTACTAATATTATAAATGCGAAAGTAACTCTGTCTGTCTGTCTGTCTCTCGCTCTATCACGCCAAAACTACTGAACCGATCTAAATGAAATTTCGTGCACAGATAGTCTAGAGCCTGATAAAGTACATAGGCTACTTTTTAATGCAAAAAAGGGGTTGTAAAGGGGGATGGAAAGTTGTAAGGAAGTACCGTTATTTTTAAAGCCAGAAGCTTGTAACTTATTTTTAGGCTATAGATTAGATATAAATAAATATGACATTAACATTTTGTAAAAAAAAATACCCTTATAGGGTAAAATAAAAATATGGCATGAAATACTTTAGGAAAGTAACCTTTTACGCGGGCGAAGCCGCGGGCAGAAGCTAATACAATATAGTTTATCATATACATATTTATTATTAGTACATGAAAATTATAATACTAGTTCTCAGTTTCACAACAGACTACATAATAACACAGAGATTATATGTTTTTATTATTAACGTGTTGTTTGAGTGTTGTATAGCGGTTTCGTGTGTATTTTTTATTTAAATTAGTTAAATGTTTTCCATAAAATTATCAGCTTTCAATGCAATCCTTTTTCATATAACCTTTAATTGTGTCAAATTTCACATCATTATTATTTTTCTTTTCGTCTAGTGACGAAGTAAGAATACAATTCACCACCCCCTATCTTACTCGTGGGTGATCGTAAGAAACGACTAAGGGATATAAAACGCAAACAACATCTATGCAAGAGAAGAAAAACTCGAAACAAAACCCTATACCAACACGTCTGACCAGCGTGGTATAGTAGATAAGTCAAATTCCCTCCCGTTATAGAGGAGGCTCGAGCCCAACAATGCGACATAAATGAGCTGAAATGAATTTCCTAATTCCTATTTTATATCATATAAGATAAATTTCCTAAAATGAAATGCCGAAATTATTTTGAAGCAATTGTCACTATTTTATAAACAGAAAATTTTAATATTTATTATCTTTGGTAGTTTACCAAGTAACAATAGCGTGAATGCAATCACGCAATATAACAATATAAATTCCAATCATGATTTGAAATTATACGATACAAAAGTGATATACGAGTAAATCCAAATACTGACAATTTTAGTCAGTCATATATCAGTCGAAATACTAGTCTCCAGGACATCTATATGTCCGAATAAATTTTATATTGAGAGTCCAATATTTTGTGAAATTTAGTGGTCAAGTCAATTTCGCAAGTGTCAAATATATAATCCCTGCCAGTTTCCTGTCCATTTGCCAATTGGTTTATATGACGCCACTGTGATATTCATAATTTCCATTTCAGTTTAAATTCTTGGTAGTTTTATGAAACCCTCCATCGATAATATCTGATAAAATTAATATTAATGATTGGTCCGACTCCATGCGGATGTAGAATTATCTCAATATTAAATAGAGACAGACAAAAGATTCAATAAACATAAGAGTAACAAAAACTTAGTCAGATCAAACAAAGAAGTTAAACATGCCATGAATCAAGTTAACGAATATTAATATTCTAACAATGATGCGGTTTATACGGAACGTAACAAAAACACGGAAGCTAAGACCAGCACAATAATGTCCATTCATCCTTGGACTTGCTCGCTCATCTTTTACAGGGTTGACAAATATAATTAGGACTAAGTATCCAATGCGGTGACGGCATAAGAATACACCTCACTTTCCCCTAAAAGTCCTTAAAAAATTATATAAAATAAAACATTCGTATTAAAACTGACTGAATGAGACCATGCGTTAATGATTACGGATTACGGGAGTATTCCCGTGATCATTAACGCTTTAGGTGTTCGAAACGTCGGAAAATTTAAAATCAAATACAAACGCGATAAAATCTGTTAAAATAGTTTTGTTTCAAATGTTTAATATACGCGTAAACATCAAAAATCATTATGCAAAATAGCTTATACCTATAAAATACTAATTGCGACCGAAAACCTGATTACCAAAGCCGACAATTATGGAATACAATAAATATGAAGAATTGCTACATTTTTAATAACTTTTTCTTAAAATTATCAAAGACAAATTTTGTATAATTGTAATATAGAATATATTATAGTAAATTATTCTAAACTTTACAGCATTCATGGTCACTGGAGGACTGTCCCATGACCATGCACACTGTAATAGTTCCACACATCGGAAAATTACAAATTAAATAGAAATGCGATAGAATTCGTAAAAATAGTTTTATTTCTAATATGCTTGTAGCTATCATTTTGTCAAGATAGCAATGCTATCAGGCAGTGTTAAGTCTATATGAATTTTATAAACCTCTAAATCCGTAATGATATAGACTTTGGAGTAGACTATCAAATATAATATACCATTTACACAATCTACATATATCATATCGAATTTTTTTCCAAAAGTATTCAACAGAACAATAATAGTTCGCCTTCAAAATAATAAATATTATTTCTTCAGCCACATTTTACGAAGAAACTAATAATTCTATATCAAGTCAATGGCAAATTTACGAAATGATTTTTAACTAATAATAACACACCAATTGAGTAATAACCGAATTCTTATAGTATACAGTTTAACAAGTTGATTATGTCGCAATCTCAACTGATAACAATTCGAGGTGCCTCAATTAATAAGTTCTTCGCCTTGGCGGCTTCCACTCCTTTCGATACACATACGAGTCCACCTGTTCATATATTTAAACTATATTTCCGTTTCAATAAAAATATTTCCGTACAAAATACATCCGAAACCAGTTCGTTTTCTCATTACCATTTAATATTAATAGAACATTTTTTTTTTAACATGTTTTTACGCTCAACCACTTCCTTTGGCTTATCTGAATAGTATTTTATAATCAAGAATCAATTCAAAATAAATCGTGTTGTAAATATTAAAGATTACTTTTTAGTATCTATTAATGTTTAAAGTTAAATATGAGTTTGTTTACTTAGTTCTTTAGTTAAAGTTATTTCAAAATTGAAGTAGATACGATAGATATGAATAAGTTATTCGTATGTTGACCGATTATGAATATAAATATATCTTTTTTTTTTTTTTTGTGTGTCTTAGTTGTTAGCCTCAGATGGCTATGACAACTTTACCCGGACTGTGGGTGAGCGCTGAGGGCTCTCAACGCGTAAAAGTTAAGCGACCGTTCCCGAGGGCACCCCCTGTGGGGTACGGACCTCGGCTCGGGGGGGTCGCTGGCAAAGTGGGTTCTCCCACGTTTATGATTTGAATGCGACACGACTGCCGACCTCGACGGCGAGGGCTTTTATTAAGAACATAAGTAGTAATATGATCGCAAAGACAAGGCAAATTCGAATCAGAACTTTATTATTATCTTTCATCCTCATCATCATCATCACAGCCCATAATATCCCACTGTTGGGCTCGGGCCTCCTCCGTAATGGGAGGGAAAAACTTACTATACCGCGCTGGTCAGACGTGTTGGTATAGGGTTTTGTTTCGAGTTTTCCTTCTCTCGTATAGATGTTATATCCCTTAGTCGTCTCGTACGATCACCCACGAGTAAGATATGGGGTGGTGAATAGGATTCTTACTCCGTCACCACACGGATTTTTTTTTTATTATCTTACACTATATTCGTATTATATAGTAAATAAAATTACATTCTCACTATACCCTCATAGTGTGTCCAATATAGGCCGGTACTTAATATATAGGCAGAGTTCTTCATTAATTCTCAATATAAAATAAAATATTGATTGCACAGATGGTGCAATTTTTAAAATAGCTAGTGTCTTGGGTTCGAATCCCACACAATGTTTCGTGTGATCTACAAATTGTGGTTCCGGGTCAGTATAATTTGTGTCAGTAAAATATTTGTAAAGTCGCCCGCAATACGAAAATCATTTGCTTGGTGCAGGATATTCTCCTTTCAAAAAAAAAATTATATAAGAAAATCCTATCTATTTATATTTCTCAAAAGTAGAGGAGGTATAAAATGTAGGATCTCTCTTAACACTATATCAAAGTTTCTGTTTTATATGTCATTTTGAAGTTTATTTACTTTCTAATCACGGACAACATGTTCATACTTTAAAAATAATATTTTGTAATGACTTCTAATGTTTACGCGAGTATTACACATTTGAAATAAAACTACTTTTACGGATTCTATCGCGTTTGTATTTGATTTATAATTGCCCGACGTTTCGATCACTTTACAGTGTCCTCCCGTGACCATGATCACTGTAAAGTGTTCGAAACGTCGGGAAATTATAAATCAAATACAAACGCGATAGAATCCGTAAAAGTAGTTTTATTTCAAATAATATTTTGGCAAACCTTTTTGTACTGAATGTATCAACCTTGATGAAACAGTTTTATAAACATACAGGCTAGGTTACAGGTTTCTTTTTTCTTATGGACAAGCTATACCTACGTTTTGGGCTTTTTCTTATGTTTAAAGATATCTTTATTTGTCTTAAAGATGAATAGGAGCAAAAAGTGTACGGTGAATCACATCATAAGCTACGGAATTGTTTTTGAAAAAGTTAAACGAAATTTAAAATATAAAATATATCATTTAATAATTAATAAATATTTATATTTACATATCTCCAAATCGTGTGGCTAATATTAATGCGCATTATTCATACGGATCTTCTAGTAACTTAAAAACACATAAAATATAATAATAATCATAAAAACATACAAAGCGGTGAGGCCACTTTCATTCAAGCATAAAAATCTCATTACAAGCGACTAATGTGTTAACATTTCCCACAAACCGTAGAAAATGAATTCTGTTTACCGTATGTTTACGTTATCATTAGTTATCTTTTTATATTATTATGTAATCGTCGAAGCAAGACTGATCTTGGAAGGTCGACAGCTAGCTATGTGCTTCCTGCACGGCATACACACGAAATAACGTTCAGAAGTTCGGATGTGACCTCGAAGATTTAATTCCGGATGCTTTCTATTTTGATAAATTGATATAACGAACAGTTCATTAATATTCTCTAAACAACCGTGAAATAGAAAATTATTGAGTATTTGAATAGAAACCGATTTGTAATATATTACACGTATTGCTAAGAATATATAATAAAATGGATATTTATTTTTAAAAGGTAAATAAAATCGATAGTAATTGCGATTGAGATTTGAAACAACTCCCAGCGATTTTCACCTATATATATATTTCTTCTTGTTAATATATTTCGTGACAAATAACAATTAACTTCATTGCCACCAAATATGTGTATTGTTTCTCTAAAACATTACAAATTATAAAATTCCTATTGCTTTTAACTATATTATTTTTATTTACTAACTATATTTAGTCATTTGTTCTTCGATCGATTTTTAATTATAATAAATAATCGCTTTAAAGAATTATATTGCGGATTAAAAAGGTAGTAGGTAATAAGTTTAATAAATTCTCTTGCCTTTATTTTTAAAGAAATACGTAGTGGTGTCACATGAGTAAATAAACGTACAGAGACCAAGTTTCTAACGAGCGAGCAAAATTGTTATCTATTCTGAGGTTGGTTGGTACATGAGGATGAAAATAAATACACAAAACGTTTATCAGCTTTTTTATGTATGGATATTTTTTTACAAATTGCTTACTCTAAATAGTTGTTTTTGTAATTTTAGATTTTTAATGATTTGTTATATTATATCTCTTAATCGAATGATAAGTTTTAAATCTAATATAAAGTTTTTTTAAATAATCAATGGGAAAGCACTTGCATGGCATATCAAGTTTACAGTCTTGTATACGTTTTAGTATATCACTACCAATGTTAACAATATTTATTTCTAGATCGAAATATTCTCGAAATTTCTTCTCAAGCAATTCAACAAATGCGATGAAGTTGTCAGGAGGTATTATTAAAAAACCCAATTATATACTGCTTTCGTTAAAGTCTTTGTAATGGCTGAAAAAGAGTCTTTCCTCATAATTATCGGTTGTTCAGATCTATTAACACAAAATGTCATTTTCAAAAAAAAGACATGTTTTTATTTTTTCGTTTGTTGTTCATCCACACAGTACAATAAACCATATTTACACTTTTTCTAATTAATTCAAATTTCAAATTTAAACAAACACGTACGACGCGATGCACAGCGATCGGTGAGTGAGCCCTTTGTTTGAGCACTGGCCGAACCAGCTAAACAGGTTTCGTCCCGTACGTGACGAGCCGCCAGTGCTCACGCACACATGCGCATCATACTTGTAGTGATGTACCTACCGTGGCGCGGTTGTTTGAATGTTTGTCTCTGTACGTTTTTTTACTCATATGGTGGTGTTGCACATTTCGCAGTATCTACTAACGTCTAAAGAATAAAAAGTGTCACCACCTAATTTTGTGTGGGATCACCTGGCGAATTATCAGCAGTACCTTCCTCGGAATCTAATAACACCAACTGCGATGTCAAGCCATTGAATAAGCGTGACTATTATAACACTATACCCTATTTAGGAAGGCCTAAATTCATTGGACGTTGAAGGAAAATGTACCCAAAAATTTGTATAAAACTATCATCCTAGTAGTATATTAAGAATACAATAATTCAATGCGAGGTATTAAGTTCTCTGATTTCTAATACGAACATTATTCTGTTACGTCAAGAAATTCATATTCGCTCTAATTACGAAGATCTAAAACGCACAAAATCAAAGGACCTTAAAATAAAACATCATACGTATGTAGTACTCGTAATTATTATATCTTTCCTTGCTACCTCAGATATAAAAGACGTGTGATTATAAATAATTAACATAAAAATTGTCTGTGTTAATTATGTGTTTGTAAAGTCCCCCGTAATATACAGATTATTTCCATAGTCCAGGTTGATTTAAAAAAAAATAGAGGTGCGTGTACAAATGTACGCGCGAGAGAAGTTATACTTTTTGGCATCATTGAAAATATTCTTTAATTGCATATAAATAATTAATTACAATAAAATAATAAAAGGACTGAAAAAGAATAGCATAATTTTTATCACTAATATTTACGAATAGTAAATAATATTAATCAAAATTTTGAATTTAAATCACTACTGAATATAATTTATTAGCACATACATAATTCGCACTTGTATGAAACTAAAACACGTGTTGTGAATGTAGAAACTAGAAATAGGTTCTATTTCTATTTTGTTGGTAGTTTTTTTTCGAGACTTAATGAGCGATTTTGCGGCCAATATCAACACATCTTGAAATTTCACTCTCATCATTTTTTCATAACACGCCTAAATAAGTATAACTTCAAAAATTGTCTTTAAATAATACAGCAATTTCCGTGTGGTGACGGAGTAAGAATACAATTCAACACCCCCTATCTTACCCGTGGGTAAAAGACGACAAAGGGATAAAATATGCATATAACATCTATGAACATCAACATCTAAGAATTAGTGTTTATCAAAAATAAAACCGGAGGTGTCAAGGGACACCCGGATGGAACGAAGTTCTATTTTAATTATATAATTTTTTTCTGCCTTAAGCGATTTTTATCGTTATATTTTAGCCAATTTGCAAAATATCTTTATAAATTATAGCCTATGTGTTATTCTGATGTGCAAGCTATATTACTATAAATTTCATCAAAATCCATTCAGTAGTTTTTACGTGAAAGAGCAACAAACATGTTCACATCCATACATTATTACAAACTTTCACGTTTATAATATTAATAATAGGATATACAATTCCACTAGACTACCAAAACTTTTCGGCCCCGAGCTCGAACGCGAGCCGGCCACGCGGCCCGGTCACGGGCGAAAATAATTTCGTTGCGCATTATTTTGATTTTGCTATATCTCTTAAGGTATTGATTTAATTTGCATGGTCTGAAGGAAAAAAAATATCTTCATGAAATGCTCAAGCCAACTAATGTATTTAAAATGATAAGGATTAATACAGTATTTGTGTAAATAGCTTTTCAATTACCGTTTTATAATAGAACATTTTTTAAAGTATTAAAATGGATATAGTATGTTATCCTTAAGAGATAGATATATACCATCGCGGACTTTTTTGTAGGCCTTTTTAAGCTGTATAATACTGTAGTACTTTATTTTGATCTATTTCGTAGGGTTCAGCCAGCGTTTGCAATGTAAGCGCAAAATAATGTGTTTATTTACGACATCACATTAGAAACCTCTAAAATTATCAGTGTTTCTCTAGTACATTATGCATATATTATACATATAAACCTTCCTCTTGAATCACTCTATCTATAAAAAAAATCGTCGCGACACCACACTGTTCAATGCGAAATAGAAATGAAAATATCTGGCTTGCTTTCTATAAGAGAACCGACGAGCGACGCCGCACAGCTTACAATAGCTTACTATAGCAAAAAGTGTCGTGACAACTTTTCGTAAGAATTTTTTCCGTCTAGCCCCCTTTCACAACGCGCGATAAGGAACTTCGTTCCAAAAATTGTTATTCCATGTGTGTAAAAATATTCAATAAGCTACCATGTAATATTCGCGGACTTCCATTTCCACTTTTTAAAAATAAGCTCAAGACCCTACTTTTAAATGAAGTTATATATTCAATAAATGAATGGATTGATAGTAATTAAATATAAATTATTCGATATCTTTTTGTTTTTTGTTAAATGAATGATTGTAATATGGCACAATTTTTTATTTTTTATTTTTTTGACTACAAACATATTTTGGTTTGGTATTGTAATGTTGCCAAAATATTAATGTGTGAAATGCAAATTTTATTTAAAACTAATTTAATTTATATTTATTATTTATATAAAAATTACTGTATTTCACATGCCAAACAAAGCAAGGCTAAATAGATAGATCTATGTATGTAAAAATGACTGTAACATCTGATTATTGTACTCTATTTAAGGTGAATAAATGTATTTTTGATTTGCAAGAGAAGGAAAATAAGATAGAGAGAAATAAGAGGTCGAATAAGACCATATACCAATATGTTTGACCAGCGTGGTGTAGTAGTTCAATTTCCCTTCTAGTATGGAGGAGGCTCGAGCCCAACAGTGGGATATATATGAGCTGAGATGATGATGATGACGAATACAGCAAAAAGTTAACTTATATCTTAAATACAGAAAATTCTATTCATGAAGTATGTTTCTAAGACAATGAGCGCTGTCTTCAAATGTTCATCCGTGTATCCTTGAACCAATCGTGCTTACATTCATTAATGATAAAATTTAAAGTTATAACAACGTACTCACAATAAGTCTATATTTGATTTATTAAACTTCATTTTATTATTTTCTAATTACTGGTAGATCAATGTATTGATTTAAAAGATTTACAATACAAATGATTTTAGGGTCATTAACCAATAAAATTATGAAAATATATTTCCTTAATTGTTTATACTTTAATTTCCGTGAGGAATCCATGTGCCGTAAGTGACGAATAAGGAATTTGAACGGATTCTTTTACAGTAAGAAAAGGAGAACTCGAAACCTAACCTTATGGCAAAACATTAGCAGCATAGTAAAGTAAGTCAATTTTTCCCAATCTGTAAAGTGTACTCTTGTGCTCAATTAGATTAATGGATGTGTAATTATATATAGGCTATTAAGATATGAACAAATTATTGAATTAACGTGTATTACAATCAGATATTATATATTCCCATTCAATCAAAACAATGTAACAATCATATAATGTCGCCGCAACCATTCTTTATGTTAGTAAACATAAGTGGAACAAGGTTCACGATCGTTCGTGGCCACCGGTGCATCAAACTATACGAACACTAGCATGGCGGGAGACTCACAAGCACGCGGGGCCCAACGCTACAGAGCCAATGCATCTCCGCAATACACTGCCAAGTTCAAGAGTATATCGATCTAAAAAAAAAAATAAGTAAGTACGTATACAAATTGGGCACGAATATCGATCGGTAGGTATATATAAAAATGTGTTGATCGTGCGCGGCTCATACACTCGAAAGACACGGCATCATGTACGCGTTTCTCGCGCTTGTTTTAGCGCTCGCTGCGTCGGCGTTCTCCTTGCCACGGGACCGGCTTGGCTACGATAGAGAAATAGACACAACAAGTAACATTCAAGTGCAGAAACTCCAGCAATTTGTGCTCGATGACAATTATTTGGCTTCACAGAAAAACAGAGCTAAACTCATCACAAAACCGCGGCCAGATGATGCTGTGTTATCCGATAATGTGCTATTAGAATCTAATGTGTTGAAAATTGTACAACCAACGAACAGGGGAGTGAGCCCGGAGTTGGTTAGGCAAAGACGTGGATATAACTTGGAAAATGTGAGAGTACCGGCGCGGTATCCCTATTTAGCAGTGCCGAACTATAACAGATTTCGTCGTTGGGGCTAGTGGCAATGTCGCTGCAGGTGTACGACTACAGCAAATGTCAAGGCTATACTAATGTTACGATGGGATTCGTGCCATTGCTGTTCGACGCTGGCGCATCTTTACTTAATGCGCTTTAAGCCTTATAGACTGTACTTAAGTTTAACGTTATTTATATGAAGTGGCTGTGATCGAATGCTCAAGTTACGCCGTTACCTAAACGGTTAGGAGGCAACGATTGACAGAGTATTAGATTTAATATTCAAGTGTTATTCATAAATGTAAATTAATAGTATTATTAATATATAAAATAATAGTATAAAAATAGTTTTTTTCTTATATTGTGCGGTACCTTTAAAACGGTAGGTGGAATGCATAATTATATTATAAAATAAAAGCTAGATTTAAATATAAATCATCGAGATATTTATATAATTCAATATCAGACTAATGTATTTATGCGTATTTACGCGTCTTGTTTACAACAAACCAAATAATTACAGAACCTCGCAATAACTATAATGGTAATGACATTTTTTTCTAAAACTTCGTGAGCTCTATGAAGAATAATAATAATGTAATAATAATATATCATCATTCTCCTATTCTTATTCCAATTGCTTGGGGTCGATAAAATTTGCACTCTTCTTTCTATGAAAGTACATATTGTAAAAGTTATTGGCAATAGTCCTATGACCGGCCGCTTGCCAGACGTCAACCCTCCTTGGAAATGTAATTGTTGACCAAATGGCATCACATAGAGTTGGACCAGGTTGTTATAAGGCTCTTCGTCGTCTTTTACGACATCCACGAGCAAAGTAAGGGTTAGTAGTATTCGTAACCGCTACCATACAGCTTAATGTAATAATAATGTGTATGAATATCAAAACATACTATTTTTTTACATAACCTTCAATATTTTTATGATACAAATTTTGAAATATGCATACCCACTGCTCGTCGGTCTTATACGATAATGCATTAGTTTTCTATCAGATAAGTAAAAACCAAAACATATATTATCTACCTACTTTGTTTAATTTATAATAAAATATCGCGTGTATATAATATAAGCAAAATCGCGAACGTTACACAGTAATTAGATCCAGTCATTTAGTAATGGGGACAATGAAATATAATGTGTGCAAAGTTAGAATGTTATTAACTATTTGTGTCAGTAAAGTGGTTCTAAGACTTACAAACAAAGACTAGTTGAAGTTATGGTTGAATTACTCCTATAATTGTTACAACAACCGTTGTTTTAACATTACCCAGTTATTATTAACTATAATAATATGATTATTTTAAACATCTGTTGTTTGGTGATTTAAAATCGATATCTGTGTCTTTGTAATAGTTTTAATACACACATTTTCAAGCCAATTTTAAAATATTTGTAACGCTATATATATATATATGTGAGGGTTATAGGGTGGGGAGGACTATAAGTAGTATATCTGTGAGGGTAAACCGCCGGGCGGGCCACCGAAAACTAAGACCAGCTCCCGGTGGCCCGCTAGCTCGGCGAAGATAGGTACATGTAGGGCAGGTCTATGGGCTCGCACGCCGCTTCTCCTATCGCCCCGGACGGATTTAACTACATAGACCGCCGCCAAAAAAAAAATCCAAACAATCTAACTAACGTGTTATTTTAGTTATTTTGCCTTCGTTTGTGAAGGAAGCTCATAGCTAGCAGTAGGACGTATACGCTGAATTGTTAAAACACAGTTCAAATTTCTTCAATTATATAAATATCTCGCTTTTGTGTTAAAAACTTTACTATATTTCACACTTACCTAATTAGAAAATATAACTAACTCCGTAATGAGATCCAACTCTTCACACAGTTCGTGATAAAAAATATTGAAAATATGTTTTCAAAGTATCCAAGAAAATAACGATGATCCGTCTCGAAGGTTGTCACTACTTTTAACTTACCTATATTCTAAAGACCTGCCAAACCTGTATGAGGTATCGTTCGCATAAAATATTTTATTGTTAGAAGTCTTTAAGATATAATCGTTGGTTGTATGAATCTGGCTACATTATTTATACAATTATAATTTGGTTTGTATAATGTATTTGACGGTAAAATCACAGATTAGTAAAGTAAAGAATGAGCGCCTAATGTGACATGGATATGTAATGAGACGCAATGAAAGTAATATTGTGAGAAAAGTTTTAAGTAGATATTAATATTGAAAACTAAAAAGTCAAGGGCAACTGAAGGAAAGATTGATGAATTGCGTTAAGCAAGAAAAGGAGTGAACGCAGAGATAGTATCTTATAGGGTTGTTTGGAAAAAGGATAATGTGCGTCGACCCCAAGTAATTGAGTCATAAAAAGGGTATGATAAAAATGAGTTTCATATCATCATCGTGCTGGCTGATGACGGAGTATTCTAAGTGCAGACATATAGTACCAACACAAAATCGGTTGTCATTTTATGATGATAATTCATGTCAAATGCTTCATAATGTTTAAGCACAACCAATCATAATTTTAACGTTAACCTCATTTAAGATTGTTTTGTTTATAGATATATTTCAAAAATGTGTTTTTATAACAAGTATTAGACATTAAAAAACTGTTTTTATTATATATTTTTTGTAATAATGAATCAAAGTCATAAACAATTTTTAGTGACAAACTTCAAATAATAACTTCTTAAGTTTTTTTTTTACTAATATAGTGATATTTTCTTGATAGATAGTATAAAAAGAATCTTTTTCTACATGAATAAATAACTGGAACTAAATGAAGAAGTTACTGTGCAAATCGTTTCTACTTTTTTAGTTGGCTGTATGAATATTTTGCAACCGTCTCATCGAAGTTGAACAGCAAAAAAACTTGGAAGTGCGCACTATACTTACAAAAAATATATAAATACAAGTTCCCGAATACAACTTATAGTTTAATCTTCCATTAAAATTCATAGACATTTCAATAAAAACAATTACGAAATTAAAAATTATGTTGTATCATAAATTTTTAATTATTAACTGGTGCGACTGTTTGCAAATTTTGGTGTCGATTTCAACGTATTTATTGAATCCTTTGCATTGTATTGTATAAAAATATTATATTTGGGAACCTCCCCCATAGAACGCTGAATCATTTATTATCCTCATAGAATCATTTATTGGAGGAAATATTGCCATAATTACCATGTTTAACAAGCGGGTTGGCGAACGCAGCAGTGTTAAATTTCCGAGGAGAGATCTTACAGCCAATTTTTACGTATCCCATGGGAAAATAAAGGATTGTGACAGGGACATCCTTTAACTTTCATTGTTTCGTAGCTGGTTTTAATGGAAATACAAGCGAAGGAACGCCTTATTAATCTATAATTTGTAGAATTTTTCGTAGACAGCAAGATGAATTAAATTATTATTATTTTTTTAATTTAATGTATTAGTATGTGCCACCAAGTTCAAGGAATTGGTACCAGGGGCCAATCCAATGACGATAGGGAAGGAATACGGTGAGTTATGGGCTCCTACGCCGCCGCCGCCACAAAAAGCGTAATAATATGTAGGTACTCTAAAACTTTTTAACAAAAAATTTAAACCACCGAAAAAACTGAAAAGCTAAAATAATACTTTGTTTTTATTGAACTTAATAACTAAGTTCTTAAACTAATTTAAGTACGTCGGTTTACATTTTTAGTTAAAAAGTTTTATTTTATAATTTTAGGTGGCTATAATGTACTAATTACTACATGCTTAATTTTTAATTACTGTTAAAATAGCTACCTACCTTACTTGAGCTATTAACTGTTATATAAACCTACTTTAAATCATCTGTTTTATTGCCCTTAGGGTTGGATTTTTTCCCCAAATTTATATGGGACCAACTTCGGGGTATGCCTTTCCAATAAAAAAATAATTATCAAAATTAGACTACTCTATAAAAAATGTGCGTGGTCCTACATAAAAAAAATATACGCTTCGACTTGAGAACCTCAGCCCTTTTTTTTTCGTCGGTTGAAAAGTAAATTATAATTACCTAAATTACCGTTTATAATATTTGATGCGTTTAAGTTTTATTTCAAAGTTAATGTAATGTAATAAAAATAAATAGATTTCGTAGTACGTTAAATAAACACCAAGGTAATGTGTTTGGGAAGATCAAAAACCGTAGTACAGTTATTTCTTACTTCCGAATAGCTGAAGCCTTGGCTGCATCGAATTCAATAAAAATATATTTAAAAAATGTAATTATTAAAAAAAAATCAAAACAATGGAATACATTTTATATTTATTTTTACTACCTTGATGGTAGATAATCAACTGACTCAAACCTTCTATCGTTTACTGAATAATAAGGGTAAATGGTTACAAGCTCCTAGTATTATATTACAAGTCGTTTTGACAGCGTGTTGACAAGTTGTCAAGCTTCGCCCCCAGCGCGGGCTCATTCACCCGCCTGCGGCTAACAACCTACCTACCCTACGCCCTTCAACTCCCACACAATGACTGTCAGATGCTTTCTCTCAAATGTTACAATAAAAACATCTTATTATTTTATGATAAATTATTTTAGCATTTAGAATACATTAATAGTTACGTTCTGTATAAGCTAAAAATTATTTGATATATGTATTTTGCTTGTAATGTTACATGAAGGTTGTATTACAGACAGTTTATTTTAGCTTTTTGCTTCGCTTAATTGAAATTATCAAACACGCTCATGTCGATCTTTTTTAAAATAAAAAAAATATAAAGGTACATTTATCTACAGGTTATAAAAGGTATGCTAATTGAATAACAAATTTTTATTGACGGTTTTGAACCATCAAAAAATCATGTTTCAATTTTATTTCTAATTTAATTTCAAAATCTTTTTACGAAAGTGGGAACGGCGAAATTGCATGGATGGTTTATCATCAATCATAGTTGAAGGGGGTCGCTTTTCCATAAAATTTTACCAAGTTTAATAACCGTTTATTGATTAGATAAGTTTGCAAATCTGTCTTCAAAGATTTATTAATTTACGTCCATTTATTCATTCATCCCTCTATTGACGTCCACAGTTAGATATAGGCCTACCTAAAAAGGGATAATGTAATATTCATCGCTTGGTTGACGAATTGGCGCTAAGGTGGCAAATTATAAGCCTCTCAGTGAAATGCTGTCGCCCATTCTTCTAATGCGCTCTTTATCGGTTTTTAAAACTCATTTGGAAAAATAGTAGTTTTCAGTGTTACACGACTAAGAATACAATTCACCACTCCCTTTCTTACCCGTGTAGAAGTAATAAGAATAAGGAAGTAAAGGATATAAAATGCATATAACATCTATGCCAGAGAAGGAAGACTCGAAACAAAACCCTATACCAACACGCCTAACCAGTATGGTAGTAGGTCAAGTTCCTTCCCTTTAGAGAGAAGGCTCGAGCCCAGCAGTGGGATATATATGAGCTGAGTTGATAATGATGATGATGAGATGATGGGAGAGTAAATGTGAGAACACTGCAATGTTAAATCATCTCCTCGCTGGAAAGTAATATATCTAAGTGTTATCTCAATAACACTTATAATAGGAAATCTATACAATAGAGAAACTTCAAGGAAAACGAGGAAAGTAGTAATTCCATTAGAAAGTGTACTTGTAAAATGTGAACAGATGAATACGAAAGTGTAAGTGCGGCCAAAGTTGCATATTACTTTCAAACTGAGAAAAGAAAGTTGCTACGAAAGCTTTTGTGACAACTTTCTTTAAATAACTTGTACATTTATCAACTCACATAAATTGTCTAATTAAAACTTTTTAGTATTGTACAATTATTTATTCAAATATAATTAATTTGATCATCTTTATTCTTTTTAGTATTTTACAGTCAGTTATTTAAATATAAATAATTTAATCATTGACATTATTGTGTGAAGTGGGTCGTATGTAGAGGATTCGATCCCGGTTGATTTTTCTAATCCCGGGATTTCGGGATTATCTACAGTTAATCCCGTGATCCCGGGATTGTATTTGTAATGGAAATGGTAACAAAAAGTCAGTAAACATATCAAAATCAATTTTTGAGGACATAGAATATTTAAGTTTTAAATCACCAAAAAGGCGGTTAAACAAAATTATACTTTTTTTTTATAAACTTTCTTCTTATAAAATAACCAAACTAGACACTTCTGTAAATAATTTATGAAACCAACAATAAACTTGAAAAAATCAACTTCTTTCTACTTATGTTTATGGGTGTAGGTACCTACTTATATTTTAAATTAAATTGACCAGAAACTTTATAGATTACTTATTTAAACCACGAATATTAAAACATTATTGCATTTTTACTTATTAATAATTTGATTATCACCAATTAACAAAAAAAATATCAATATTCACACGAAGTGAAGCGGAAATTTTTACACACTTTTACGCATAATCCGATCGTTAACAAAAACAAATGAAATTACTTAGTATGAATCAATTAATAATATGGGTATTCTAAGTGAAATCAGACGTGTAAATAAGGTGGCTGTTAAAACGTCAAATCAAGATAAGTGCGTTTCGTCTCACACACATATTTATTGACTAATTTAAAAAAATGTATCAATCCCGAAAATCCCGGGATTCATTAAATTTGATCCCGCAAATTTCGGGACTAATATATGACCGGGATCCCGGGATCGAATCCTCTAGTTGTGTGTAACAGTGGCGAGATGAGCTAAGAAGATAATGATGATGGAATTCATAAACTTAAAACTAGTGTCATAACAAGAGAATAATATAGCTTAATTTTAATTCAGATGAAATATTAATCTATATATTTTACTTGTATACATCAGTAATATACAATTCTAGAAGTCAAATTCTATCAACATCAGACTCGGGTTAATTGATGCATGAATGCATGATGATAGCACAAAGATGAATCCTCCTTCGAACCACAATTAACTGAATCCTCGTGAAATAGTCATGACACAGCAGTAGGTATTTATTTTATCCGAATATAGAGCAACCAATGACAAGGCATTAAGTTCCGTCGAGCCGGCCACTGACGTCAAGTTCACGCTGCTCCGGTGGTCGGTCCAACGACGAAGGCGAGGTATCACGGGTGGGTTACGGGTGTGCGTGCTTACGCCCCTCTGTCGCCCCGGATAGATTGGTGCGAGGAGTGCGCCGACCGTAGCCCCATAGACACACCCTGCAAGCACCTCTCTTCGCCGTGCAAGCGGACCACTGGTAGTTTATTTATATACCTGTACCAATAATTAAGGTACCTACCATGCCATATCGTGGGTTCGATTCCCACGCAGAACAATACTTTGGCATTCACAAATTGCTATTCTGAGTTAGGGTTTAATTGGTGACCGTTAAATGTTTATAAAACCGCCCCGCAATACAAGGCTTACTTACTTAATGCAGAGCGCTGTTTTAAAAAAAAAATATGTAGGTACATTAAACAGATATAATTCTATATTAGAATGGAATGCTATATTATCTGTGCCATGTCCTACGTGAACCGACCAAAATGTTCTGCCAAATACTGTAGGATTATATAGGTGTATATGTCAATAGCAATTTCAGTAACCTTATACCTCCTTTCAAAGTGAAAAGTCAAAAAGATAACAGATATTTTTAGTGGATATATTTATATTTATACTTTGCTATTGTTAAGCTGTGACAGCCTGTAAAATAACATGTAACCCATCAATGTCAGTTACAGTTACTCTTCCAAATGAATGACCTGTTTGTCTGCTGACCGACTGACATCTAATTGTCAGAAGAACCTATCATCTTGTACCGCTATTTAAAAGTACCATGACAGTAAACATGTGCTCCTTTTACCTACGTTTTAGTAAAACAAATAAGTATATATTGTTGCTCAGGATAACGTCCAGACGGCCAACTGAATAAACTCATTAATTAATTACACAAAATGGCTTGAAACAGGTTATTTATATATAAATAGTAAAAAAAGACAGAAATATCCAAAGATTTTTTTTATTCTGTTCGTCCATTCGTACAGGCAAGGGGTACAAAGCCCATACAGCCAGCATTCAAAGAACAAAAAAAGCACTTTGTTTTTTTACAGTATTGCTGACATAATAAATCATAGACTGTCAAATTAATAAGTTTTAATGCAGATTGAAAAAAAACTGAGCGGTATACACAATAACGCATTGAGTGTTTTTATATTATATATTATATTGTAAATAGCTCGATATAGTTTAGCTTTGGCATTGATCGATTTTTGTTTTTGTTTGGTTCGAAAATTCATTTTATTGTGCATGTGGTGTTTATATTTAATTAATTGTTCACCGATATTCGCATTTTAATATGTTTATTGATAAGAAACTATGTAAATAACTGTTCATAGTCCAAATAAATAAATATCTAAAATATATTTTTTTTTAACTCGTAGATAACATTGTGGACTATATAGTCACAAGATCTCCATAAAATTGAGAACAAAAATAAAAAGCAAAATGGAGCTTCTATACAACGCTAGCAAGACTTCTAACACTTCTATTTCAGGTTCTTCTTTTATAGAATATTTTATATATTCTTAAGTTCTTCAGCCCTCCTTTACGAACCCTACGCATACTCGTAGGGTTCGTAAAGGGTAAAATATATACAGAATGAAAAATTGTGATCGATTTGAAGATATTAAAATGCGTTTCAACATATTACTTACTCTAACTAGACCCCTTTTTTAGATACACCACGCTTTTTAAAGATTATTCAAGTTGCAATTTCTTATTATATGGTGAAAGAAACAAGGTTTAAGACACTGAGTATCATGGTTTCTATGTAGGTATTATACTCCTGATCGTTTGGCATGAATGGCCGTAAGTTGACATATTGTGGAACTTAATTAAGTAGGAGCTGACACTAAAGATTAGTAATTGTTGCACAGAATGCATAGCGATTAAAATACTGTACTACCGGTTTGGATGCCTACGTAGAACAATATTTGTACTATCCACAATTTTTAATTCTAAATCTGGGTATAATTTTGTGTCCGTTAAATTATATATTTTCTGTGTGGTGACGGAGTAAGAATACTATTCACCACCCCATATCTTACCCGTGGATGATCGTACGAAACGACTAAGGGCTATAAAACGCATATAACATATATGCGAGAGAGGGAAAACTCGAAAGAAAACCCTATACCAATATGTCTGACCAGCGCGGTATTGTAGGTTATTTTCCCTCCCATTACGGAGGAGGCCCGAGCCCAACAGTGGGACATTTATGGGCTGTGATGATGATGATGAAATTATATGTTTGTTAAGTCTCCAGCAATACAAGATTTATTTCCTTAGTGTCGAGTGTTGTTTTTTTTTTTAAATAAAAGTAAACATATATTTTATCTTCTCAGCTACGCCTAAATTCCGTGTTTATACACAAAGTCAAATATATGTTTTACAATTAAAAAGGCATCATAATGTCAATATTGCTGTTAATTAATTTCGTTACTTTATTAAAAGTTGTCACAAATACCATTTGTTCTCACAAATACCTACTACTAAATATATTATAAAATCAAAGAAAACATTTTGAATTGAAAGACACTGTAATATTTATTTTAATTTATAAATATACTTGTCAAGCTAAAAATGTCAAATAAATACAGCATTACATTTATTTGAATTTGCTTCATTTTTATTTAAATATTCTCCATTTGTGTTCATTTAAAATTAGCGCAAGCAACAGCTCCAGCCCGACGACTAAGTAAAATAATTTCGTTTTTATCGCCGGACTTACGGAAAGTAATACAATACCTCGGGGTTCTAGTGCTATATAAGCTCTTGCACATGATTTCGCTCGATATCATTTTTTTTATGAAAAATCATAGAAAACCAACCCACCAAAGCCCCTTTCTATATAAAGAGTACCACCTATTTTTGTTTGCCAGGGGCATCAAACGAATGGTATGTGGCCTCATAAGAAATTTCCCTTTCTACCTTTAAAGTGGGTCTCTAGTGCCAATTCCTTGACTTTAATAGATTGCTTGCCATGTACGCTATGGAATATCTCTTCCACCAGGACGCGGTGAATAAAAAGAAACCTAGCGAACGTACATATACTACGTGAATTTTTTAGCGAGGCAGATCTTCAAAAATACCACGCAGGAACCCTATTTGGTTCGGTTTTGGCTATATACATTTGTAGTTGCCGATGGGGAGATGAGGTTAAAAATTCTAAAAAATTAATACGTAGTATGAGTACATCATCATCATCATCATCTCAGTCCATATATGTCCCACTGCTGGACTCGAGCCTCCTCCATAATAGGAGGGAAGTTGACCTACTATACCACGCTGGTCAGACGTGTTGATATAGGGTTGTGTTTCGATCTGGGAGGGGGGCGACGGGCGCATTCATCGTCATCGGGTGGAGTGCGGCGTCCCACAGGGATCGGTCCTCGGCCCAATCCTGTGGAACGTCGGATTCGACTGGCTCCTACGGGGTCGGCTTCTGTTCGGGATGGAGGTCATCTGCTATGCGGATGATACCCTCGTCACAATGAGGAGGCCCGACTATCTGGGGGCTGCCCGATTGGCAAGGGAGGGGGTTGCGCTCGTCGTGGGCCGGATTGGTATGCTGGGTCTGAGGGTCTCGGTGGAGAAAACCGAGGCCCTCCTATTTCATGACCCAGGTCGAGCCCCAAGGAGCACGCATCAGCGTGTCTGGGGCTGTCGTGCCGGTGCGGGCCCAGATGAAATATCTGGGTCTGCACCTTGATTCCAGGTGAAATTTCGGGCCACACTTTGCCCAGCTCATTCCTAGGCTCATCAAGACGGCCACGGCGCTAGGTAGGCTTCTGCCAAACACTAGCAGTCCCGGATCGTCTTGCCGGCGATTATACGCCGGAGTCGTACGGTCCATGGCACTGTATGGTGCCCCTATATGGGCGGACTCCCTCACCACCCGCAACATGGCCCTTCTGCGACATCCGCAGAAGGGCCATGTTGCGGGTGACGGTGAGGGCTATCAAGGGCTGTACCGTTTCGTGGACCGTGGCAACATTGCTGGCGGGTGACCCGCCTTGGCCATTTGTGGCTAAGGCTCTGGTGGAGGTCTACCGGCTGCGTGTTGCGGCACGGGCCGACGGCGAGCAAGTCTTCGTAAGGGGACTGGGCAGAGCCTTGGAAGTGGCCCGAAGGTATGTCATCCGGCGGTGGAGAGGAGAACTGGAGTCTCTCGTAGCAGGGCGGGGGACTGTTGAGGCGGTTGTGCCGCATCTCCACCGCTGGATTAATAGAAGGCACGGCAGCCTAAGTTTTAGGATGGTACAGGTGCTTACCGGACATGGGGTCTTCGTTAAGTACCTGCACAGAATTGGAAGAAAGACTCCAGCATGTCACGAGTGTGGCGCGCCAGTATACGATGCGCGCCACACTTTGGAGGTATGCCCCACCTGGGGGCCTCAACGCCACGTCCTATCAGCGGTCGTTGGGAGCGACCTGTCGTTATCGCCCATCATCTCGAAGATGCTTGACAGCGACAGGTGCTGGTCGTCAATGGCCTCCTTTTGTGAGGCCATCATGAAAAGAAAACAGGCCGCGGAGCGGTAACGCGAGGCGCTTGCGTCCGCTGACTCGCTCCGCCGCCGGCGACCGGGGAGGACGAGGCGCCGTTATGCGCACCTCCTCCCACCGCCTTGAGGGATGGTAGGACGTGGCCAAGCGTTGGGGTGCCGGGGATCAAATGTCAGTAGACGATCTCTCCGGCGCCCCGTAAAAGTGTGGAAGGGGCCGCTGTGATTTTAGTGGGTATGCCGGTCGGGTTTCAGCTAGCCGGTAACTCCCACGAGTCCCACACTCCCCCTGTCTATCACCGACGGGGGTTTGGGAAAAGGGTTGTGTATCGAGCTTTCCTTCTCTTGCATAGATGTTATATGCGTTTTATATCACTCATTACACATTATCACACTTAATCGTCTCTTACGATCACCCACGGGTAAGATAGGGGGTGGTGAATTGTATCCTTACTCCGTCACCACACGGAAAATGTACACGTAAGAGTACATACCTCTATGTATTTTTCTGTTCCCGTACTAATATCATCATCATTCTCCTACTCTTATCCCAATTACTTGGGGTCGATACAATATGTACTCTTCTTTCATAGTAGGTACATATTGTAAAAGTTGTTGGCATGGCATGTTTTATGACCGGCCGCCTGTCAGACGTCAACCCTCCTCGGGAATGTAATTGTTGACCAAACGGCATCAGACGGAGTTGGCCAGGTCGTTATAAGGCTCTTAGTCATCTTTTACGACATCCAAGAGCAAAGTAAGGGTTGGTAGTATTCGTAGCCGCTACCACGCAGCTTTGTTCGCGTACACAACTTAATAATGCTGAATGGAGTTGTTAAGATTTGAATATGTAAAAAAATAGACGGTATCACTTTTTCATGAAAGAAGATAGTATTGAAATCGCAAAATTTGTTAGTTCTTGACAAATTCAACTCTTAAGAGTTTTCTCAAGTGGTTAGTCGGTGGTACTTTTAATTTATGTATATAAAGTAGATGAGATTCGTGCTAAGTTCAATGTAGCAGTGTATAGTGAAGTGCTTCAAGTGCTTTGCACTTAGTCTGTTGTTAACATTTTCTATCAGACTCATGTTCTAACTTTGTAAAGCTTAACTTTACCGCAATCTATAGTAAGTACATTAATGCTACTTAATGCGACTTCATATAAGTTCAAATAGCAGTTTGTCTTAATAGAAATAATGACTAATATAATATTTCATCATCATCATCATCATATCAGCCTATATATATTATGTCCTACTGCTGGGCTCGGGCCTCCTTCGTAATGGGAGTGCAATTAACCTACTACACCGCGCTGGCCAGACGTGTTGGTATAGGGTTTTGTATCGAGTTTTCCTTTTCTCGCATAGATGGTATATGCGTGTTTATATCCCCTAGTCGTCTCTTACGATCACTTATGGGTAAGATAGGGGTTGGTGAATTGTATCATTACTCCGTCACTACACGGATCATATATAAATAATATTTATCATCTATTAATTTGAAAAATCTGTTATCTATGTGGTGATAAAGTAAGAATACAATTCACCACCCCCATTAAGAGATAACAAAGGGATATGAAACGCATATAATATCTATGCAAAGGAAGAAAAACTCGAAACAAAATTCTATATCAACACGTCTAACCAGCGTGGTATACAAGCTTTCATTAAGGAGGAGGTTCGGGCCCAACAGTGGGCCATATATGAGCTGAGATGATGATGATGATGATTTTGAAAAATATTTTTTATAATGACGGTTGCTGACGATAATGATGATGCTTACCAAGTCGGAGAGAACGACTCATGTTATGGGCCCAACGGTGTATAATAAATTGCCTCGACAAGTAACTTCTGCCCCAAGTCTCAATAGCTTCAAAGTTCGCCTAAAGCAGTGGCTCGTCAGGGGGACATTTTTACTTATGACGAATTTATAAAAATGTAGACAATGCTTATTTGCAGCTATTGTTTACGTTTTATTATTATTGGTACTATTTGACATTGGTTTTTATTTAATTTTAATATAAATGACATTTTTAATTTGCTGTACCTAAATAATATTTAATTATGTATGACGAAATGTAACAATGACATGTAAGAAACCCTTATGAATAAATGAGTTATGAGTTGGACTTTTGACGGGAATTTGAAAACGTCATGTGGTGCTCTTGTATTATATTCGATATATTAGTGCTTTAACGTGTTATATTAGATAATTTTGATGGCATTTTATGTAATGTGATGTGCGGCAATACTGGGATGTAGTGAATATCATATAAAAGTGCTTTACAACGTTTTCGTTTTCCATCAAAATTCTCAGAAGATACCATTAACAGTGTAGCCATTGCACTGTTAATGGTGACAATTTGACTTAGATAACGACTGACTTGAAAGACTAAAAACGTGAAAATATTTATAACTTGACACTGGAACCTCACTGGAACCACTGGAAGCTCGTATATGTAGCTGATTGCCAATACATGAGAGTTATGAGTTATGATAAAGTATTAAATTAAAAAAGAGAAAATTTTGATAAATTAATACGTCACACAGCCACCCTATATAGTAAGTCGTAACTGCTACTTATAGACTTCAGCAGTACCAGAGCTACCTACCGTAACAGGAAAAGGTACATGATTATATAAAATAAAATTATCCTAATTTAATTTTCTGGGAAGATAGGAATTTGGAACTAATGCTTCAAAGTCAACCATTCACATTCTTAATTTGAACCACAGATAGACTCTTTTAGGACAGATAAGTAACGACCTAATTTTTTTGCCTATAATCTTATAACAGAACAAGACTGCAAGAAAATTAAACCTTAAAATAAGAACCTTTGTTAATCCGCCTAACCAGCATATCGAAGTAGTTAGGCCTACTTTATCTTTCATTTAAAAGAAGCACATGCCCAAAAACCACACGTTTTATACATGTAATGAGAAAAAAAAAGCGGATAAAATTAAAATAATTACGGATATGGATTAAGTTAAAATAATTCCAAATAATTTATTGTATAAGTATTTACTTACACGATATATTGCATCGATCTATTCAAGGCTTAATCTACTAATTCATACATATTTTGTTACCGGTTTATTATAGTTAATAAACCGATAAAATATTAAAATTTATTATTCATAATACACAACTATCGTAATTAAGGTAATATGTTACAATGGAAATATTGTAGTCAATATATAAATGTAGAACTAGGAAGCTAAACGCGAAGAAACTACGAAGCTGTTAATGTTACCAATTATTTCATTCTGCGTAGGTATTCGCTATTAATACTTGTAAACTAGTCAAGCAATATTGTCTTTTAGTGATTATAGAGAAGATTATTGCTTATAATGCTATATAAGCTAAGAGTGGTAGGACTGTTTTTTTTTTTTTTTTATTGATAACGCAGTGGTCCGAAATGCGTTACGCACTTACTCCCCGGATGGGAAATGTGGGACTCCTAGCCTAGGGCTAGTATACCCACTAAAACGTATCCACTGCGATTGCTGTTAGCCTAGGGGCTGTTACAGCGTAACCGGGCTGTGGGTGAGCGCTGAGGGCTCTCAACCCGAAAATAGGACTGTTAACAGTTTTCTGTCCTTTTATTTTACCCTCACCTCGTCGACGTTCCGGCGACATGGCAGGAAATCGACCTTTCGTAATAGAAACAACTCCCATCTGATGCCATTTGGTCAACAATTATATTCCCAAGGTGGGTTGACGTCTGGCAGGCGGCCGGTCATAAAACTATTGCCAATAACTTTTACAATATGTACTATGAAAGAAGAGTACATATTGTATCGACTCCAAGTAATTGGGATAAGAGTAGGAGGATGATGATTTGTGCTAAATATATAATAACCTATTTAAATTAAAAATTCATCTCAGCTCATAATATGTCCCACTGTTGAGCTCGAGCCTCCTCCGTAATGGGAGAGAAATTGACCTACTACACCACGCTGGTCAGACGTGTTGGTATAGGGTTTTGTTTCGAGTTTTCCTTCTCTTGTATAGATGTTATATGCGTTTTATATCCCTTAGTCGTCTCTTACGATCACCCACGGATACGATAGGGAGTGGTGAATTGTATTCTTACTCCGTCATCACACGGAAATTATTAATTTAGAATTACCAATGTTATAAGTATTATTATTGAAGAATGTATTACATTCATAAAATCAATACAGATATTACTTTTCATGTATAATAATTGTATTATGTCATTTCATATTTTTCACTGAATATGTATACGTCACAGCGAGAACAGCCGCGTTGTTATTATAAATGTCACGTTAAAAACGACGTCGTGTTACAAACATTACCCTTTACGCTAATTTTATGTACTATAACGTTTTTTTAACAACAATTATATTTTTGTTTTTATTTACACAAGTTGGTGCTGGTAAAAAATCACAGTCCTAGGCTAGATTTTCTTATGATATATTTTTCTTATATGTATACACTTATGTATTACCAATCCTTACATTACTTGTGGATGTCGTAAAAGATGACTAAGAGGTTAACGTCGACCTGGGCCAACTCCATCGGATGCCATCTTGTCAACAATAACATTTCCAAGGAGGGTTTAACGGACTTTTGACGGGAATTTGAAAACGTCATGTGGTGCTCTTGTATTATATTAGATATCTTAGTGTTTTAACGTGTTATATTAGATATTTTTGATGGCATTTTATGTAATGTGATGCGGCGAAACTACTGGGTTGTAGTGAATATCATATAAAAGTGCCACAAGATACCATTAACAGTGTGGCCATAGCGCTGTTAATGGCGACAATTTGACTTAGACAATGACTAACTTGAAAGACTAAAAACGTGAAGATATTTATAACTCGACACTGGCACTAATAGCTCACATAAGTAGCTGATTGCCAATACATAAGAAGAAGAAGAGGGTTTAACGTCAGGCAGGCGGCTGGTCATAAAACTATTGCCAATAACTATTTGCAATATGTACAATAATATTGATTATATTTCAAGGTTATTCGAATTGGAAACAAAATCTCAAATCAGCAATAAAAACATTTTTAAGCATAACTTTTTTTTGCAGACCAACCCAGTGAGGCCATAATCATGTCTTATTATATTTGCGAGTAATGAAGACACTTCTAACATATCATATTTTTAGTTTAGCACATAATATTCTTAGTTTATTAGTTTATCCTTACACAGATCAAGTATTATTAAATTAAATAGTTAATACATGTAAAAGCTAGCTGTGTGATGACGATTCCAAATACTACCAACCCTTACATTGCTTTAAGTACTGTAAAAGACGACTAAGGGCTTAAACATGGACTTGGGCCAACTCCATCTGAGATCATCTGATAAACAAATACATTCTCAAGAAGGATAGACGTCAGGCAGGCTATCAGTCATAAAATTATTGCCTAAACTTTTGCAAAACGTATGATGGAAGGAGAAGAAATATTGAGGTAACCCCAACTAATTGGAATAAGAAACGAATGATGGTAATGACATGTAAAAGTATGATAGGAATAACCAAAAATATGTTCTTTAAGAAAACTAATTTATCTAGTTATTCAAATCGAGGACAATTTTAATCCGCAATTACTTTTAAAATAAACATGAGTATTTTCAATGTAAAAAAAATCTATTCCTTTATATTTGTTTAAATGAAAATCCTCCCAAAGGAGTTCTTCTGGAGGAATTCTCATCCGTTTTTGCTCCAGTTGGCAGACGCACACCCACATTAAGTAACCCTAGTGGATTACGTACTAAACCGTTTCATTCTGAGAAGTAGGCTAGCCGTATGATGAGGAACTTTTTTTTTATTACTATCAGAGATTCCATGTTTCAATTACCAGTCTGACTGTAAACTGTTATTCATGTAGACGGTAATTTGCTATCAAGGACATAATGAAGTCAATTCCTTAAGATCTTTAATAAAAATGATTCGATAGGAAATATTTTTTTTTAATGATTATACAGAATCCTATCAATACTTAAAAATGTAACATAACTAAAGAATTGTAAGAAGTAACTAGTATTGTCGTACAGAATCAAAAATTTATTTCCAAATTGAGTTTTTTGAATAGGCCTTTACGATTTGGACGACGCGCAAGTCGTCGATTATGACTTTTGAATTGTTTATTGTAATCGATTACATTAAAGATTTATTTACTTACTCACCTCCCTGTTCCTATCTAAATTCTAAATATCCCCATCTCTACACACACTTAATTCCCCATTCAGCACTTCTTGGCTGATTGAAGCTTATCTACTATTTATAACCGCGTGCCCAGAATCAATTCATTGGCCATTTCTTTACACACTTTTACATAACTCTAAATCATGTCATCAGTACGTGTCTATGAAAAAATAATGCTGGTTACTAACTCTAAATCGAATATTGATGATATTCGATTTAGAAATACTCGGCAGTCTCCACGGCAAATCAGTATATATTTTTAACCTGCAATTTACTAAGCTGTTGGCCGTTTAATAACAAACAGTTATTTATATATTGCTTTACGTATATCAGCTTTTAAATTTGTACATACATAGGTACATACATATCATCACGCCATATCCCTTGCAGGGTAGGCAGAGTGAAAGAAGAGAAGAACTCTATCCTTGCATACTTCATTCGCTTCCTCAACATTCATAATTCTCTTCATACACGCTGGCCGGTTTCGAAAACTCTTGACTCCACCTTCCTTCAATACATGACCAACCTGGTCTAGGTAGTTTAAATTTGTTCGTTGAATCGTTCGTCGTTTATTTTTTTAAAACCCTTTTTTTTTAATACACGATCCTGCACTGTGTAAATAATCCTTGTATTGAAGGGACTTTACAAACATACAACTAACGGATATAAATTATACCCAGAACAAAACTTGTAAATCACGTAAAGTGTTTTACTGCGAGGGGATCAAACCTACTACGACGCTGGAACGGTAGGTCGATATTTTAACTACTTCGCCTTTACGCCTTCTGCAATAATTTCACACACACATTACTTTCGAAGTCAGCGCTCACCATTTATTTACGTAAGGATTTAATAGCCATCCACATCCACAGTCACATGAAAGAAAAAAAAACAATAAAAGAATAAATTAAGTAATTTACTTTTGTAGATAGATCTATTCTTTTTTCTGTAGACATGTTGAGTCGTCACATTGGTATCTTATTAGACAAGTAAGTAGCAACTACAAATAATACGATAACGGTATCAATACCGTTCTTGTGGATTTATCTCACTGCTACTCACACCACTCGCACATATTTTACATTACAACTGTATTTTACAGTGTTTCTTTCTTCTAATTACAAACAATTTGCGTTTCATGATAATATTATGCATTTATCATTCAAAAAGGAAATAGAAATATTATCCGGGTGGCATGTCTCTCATATAACCCGCCATTAAAAAAAACTAACAGCATAATACATTGTAATAGTTTCAGTTATGTTTTACAATCGACCTAGATCTGTTTTTCTATGCCAATAAATTCATACCAACATGTTATCTTAGATAATAAAATTAATTTCCCTTATTTCATAAAACACTCACACGCAACAGTTCAGTGTTCATTCAAATATTTTATAATTTTGGGACGTTAATATATATATATATGGTATATATATATATATATATATATATATATATATATATATATATATATATATATATATATATATATATATATATATATAAATATGTTATATAAAATTTTCCGTGTGATGACGGAGTTAGAATACAATTTACCACCCCCTATCTTACACGTGGCTGATCGTACGAGACGACTAAGGGATATAAATCGCATATAATATTTATGCAAGAGGAGAAAACTCGAAACGAAACCCTATACCAACACGTCTGACCAGCGTTTTATAGTAGGTCAATTACCCTCTCAAATCGAAGGAGGCTCGAGCCCAACAGTGGGACATTTATGAGCATTTATGATTATTTGTGGCTAATATCTATAAAGCTGAAAATATTATTTCTCTACTTATACGTGATATAGACATTCGTTTTTTTAGTTTAAAGACTAGTTCCTAACTGGTCTTTAGACTAAAAAAACGAATGTCTTTCTACACTACTCTGACCAAATGCCCTGCAGTTGCCAAACACACGTTATTCAATTCATTCTATACCGACGGGAAAGTTGGATATGATGACCTTTTATGTTCTTACTCTGTCTTCATACAATAATAGCCAATTATAAAGACTCAATTAGATTTCTTTTGTGACTCTTATTGGCTTTGGTTTCTTTGATGTGAGATTTTAAACAGTTTCGACGAAATTCGTGCTAATATAAACCAAAAATAAATTAAATTTCAATTAAAGAATTGAAACGGTGACCTTTAACAAAACTGAAAACTTTATTGTAATCATTTAAATATCTCTCACCATTCTATTTTCACTGTCAGCATCATCATCATTATGCTCTTATCTCAATTACTTGAGACCGATGTCTGACAAATAACCAGACAAGTGATAATACCATCGACACGTTGTCAAGTCATAAAGATTACTAAATTAAAATATACGAGGTCTTATGAATTTATTAAACATTCTCACTATAAATTCACCATTAACATTATTATGATAAAATAAATTAAAATTTGTATCAGTGATACGATTAAATAAGATTTAAAATGGTATAAAAATTGCTTCTGTAGATTTAATACTTCTGGGCTAAAACAATTAGTACAAAAACCAATCCTCATTCTATAAGTTGCAACGCTACAATTTTAAATATTTCTTATTATTAAAAATTTCCACATCGAATGCGTTTTTAAAGTTAGTTGATTGAAAAGGTTATAACATAAATTAAAAATTATTACCGGATAGTGGTGGCTGATGGATTATCTACAAATTTTTACAACTCGCACATCTACTAAACCATCAGCGCAACTAATTATAATTCTAATATATTATTTTAATATATTAACATACACATATAATTTAAATGATAAGCGTGTTTCTTCGATGCCGATCGATTCGATAGGTCATATCTTCTTAATTCTAAATCACCTTCAAAAATATACTGCCATTTAAAATTAAAAATTGACTTATAATCGTTCTTCCAACATAAAAAGAGGACGTGGGGATAGCAAGTAGTTGTTAGTTAGTGATAAATAAGAGGTAGGCCCAAAAACTGGCATAATCTTAATTGCATAAGAACATGTTCAAAACAAGTTACGGTCGATGACTTGTCGACCCTGATTTTTGCACAATTTACCAATGACGAATTGTTTTCCGTAATCATAATATTTAACACTTTATTCACATCTCAGATATTACCAGAATAAACTCAGATAACTTTTTTTTTTATCCATGGATGTGGTCGCGCCCCGGCAAATCGGCCCGGGGCGACAGAAGAGGCGGCGCACAACCCCATAGACCCACCCTGCAAACAACTCTCTTCGCCATGCGAGCGGGCCACCGGTACCCGATCCTTGTCTTCGCTGGCCCGACCGGCGGTTTACCCTTACGGGTTCCTCTCGTGTCGACGTCGTAAACTCAGATAACTGGCAATGCCCACTAGACCCACAGCAGTATATATTTAATAAAATTAATAATATGTCAATTTCCAATAAGACTAAGGCAATTTTCCGTATGGTAACGGAGCAGAAATACATTTCACCACCTCGTTTCTTGCCCGTGGGTTTCATACAGAATATATAATATACGCAAGAGAAGAAAAGGCTCGAAATAAAAGCCTATACCAACACGTCTGACCGCGTGATATAATCTCCCTCTCAATGTGGCGGATTCTATAGTCTAGCAGTGGCACATATATGAGCTTAGATGAAAAGAAATGGTATCAGTAATCTTATTAATCAATTAATTAATAATAATATAAATACTTTATATGCATTTACTAATAGATATTGCAATTTTATTATTTCTCATGACAGCATGTAGAACACGATATAAAATATGTTGATTTTTTTTTTTTAAAGACACCACCCTGCGCTAAGGAAATAAACCTTGTATTGCGGGGGACTTTACAAGCATGCAATTAATGCAGACAAATTACACCCAGACTCAGAACAACACTTTGTGGATCACACAAAGTAATATCCTGCGTGGGAATCGAACCCACGCCACTGGCACGGAAGGTCGGTATCTTAACCACTACGCCATCTGTGCAGTCATCATCATTTATATAAGAACTTGTTAGAAAATCATTTCTGATACATAAACACAATTTTTTATTTATAATAATAATAATAAAAATTTCTCCAAAGGCCTCTGCGTGTTGGATCCATATCCCCATGTAAGCCTCCCAAAGGACCGGGCATCTTCCCTATGGAAGATCCCGTGAAAAAAGAAGATACATAATAATAATATAAGCCTTTATTCAGACAAAAATAGTTACATAAAATAATTTAAGTAAGTGTAAATCTGATGAGTCGTTGACACCGACAACTTCGTCTGTTTGCCCAGCTTTGGCAAAGGCCTCCTCTATCTCTTTCCACTTTGCTCGGTTTAACGCTGTCCTAGTCCATGTTTTTCCTGCTATTGCTACCCTCCAAATACTTTTATTTATACAAATCAATGAAATCTGTATTGATTTTGTCATAGAAAAGAGATTCAGATATAATGGTATTGTAAATATGTCGTTATAAACATATTAAATTATACGGGAATGACTAAGAGAGCACAAATTAAATTAAGAACATTTTAGAAATAGAAATTTATTTTAGAACAAAGACCTTGTTGTACAGATGGTGTAATGGTTATGTCCTATGTGCAGGGTCATGGATTCGATTACTATGCTTGCATTACTTTGCTAACATTGTAACATTAAAATAAATTGTTTTTGCAAGAAATAAGTTAGTTTTGTTTTCATGCAATAGTATTAAGAAACTATCATAAAGTATGTATTGTATATGTTACTAAAAATTGTTTAATTCATTTATTCATTCAATTGATTGATTCGATCAATCACATTCAAACCCCTTATTCTTAGCTATCATCATCATCATCTTCCTCTTATCCCAATTACTTGGGGTCGACGCAATATGTCATTTCCTCCATACAGTCCTATCAGACGTCATCTCTGCAGTCACTCCCTATCTATCCATATCATACCTCACGCAGTCCATCCATCTTTTCTTTGGTCTTCCTTTACCCCTAAAGCCTTTCAACATTCATATTTAAAACTTTCCTCACAACATTACTTTCATCCCGTCTCATCACATGTCCATACCATGTTAACCTTTCACTCCTTAACTTTTCCGTCACTGACGCAACTTTCAAACTTCCTCTATACCATGTATATGCTCATTTCTTATTTTATTCAATCTCGTCACACCACACATCCATCTCAACATTCGCATCTACGCTACATGCAGTCGTCTCTCATCCGTCGCTTTTGTCGCCCAACACGCTGATCCATACAGTACAGCAGGTCTTATTAGGGTTTTATATATTTTACCCTTTAATTTAGGGGTACCCGTGACCTGCCGCCATTTCATCCATCCCGCATCAATTCTGTGTTTCACCGCACGATCCAGGTCGCCATTCTTGGCTGTCATGTACTTTATATATTTATTTTTCATTAGTAAACATACACGCGCGCGTATTTATTTCAAAGGTTTAGCATTAAGAACCTGTCATAACGATATGTCATTGATATTTTGACTTCGGTCTCGGGTTAGCACTAACTAGATAAATGGACTTTTGACGGGAATTTGAAAACGTCATGTGGTGCTCTTGTATTATATTCGATATCTTAGTGTTTTAACGTGTTATATTAGATAATTTTGATGGCATTTTATGTAATGTGATGTGCGGAAATACTGGGATGTAGTGAATATCATATAAAAGTGATTTACAACGTTTTCGTTTTCCATCAAAATTCCCACAAGATACCATTAACAGTGTGGCTATTGCACTGTTAATGGTGACAATTTGACTTAGACAACGACTGACTTGAAAGACTAAAAACGTGAAAATATTTATAACTTGACACTGGCACCAATAGCTCGTATATGTAGCTGATTGCCAATACATAAGAAGAAGAAGAACTAGATAGATAGATCTCATTATTACCTTTTTATGTACATAGTTCATTTTCATGTATTTTATTTTTTATTTAGCATAATAAATTATGAAATTAAAAGCATAGTAAGAATATCATAACATATTTTTTTATTATTTTCAATTACTTAAAACTTCAAAGAGTACAAAGTTTAGACGAATATAAAAATTCTACCGTCGCGACGCAACCAACCTAAATATTCAGGAAAGAGGCGAGAAATATTTTCATTTGCGGTGTAATTTTCTCGACAAAGTATTCCAATTTATCAACACCCGGTGTCGCGTAAAAATATACTAATAAAAGTGGTAAGTCACATAAATTCTATACAGCTATGTAACACCTAAATTTTCATCACTTTTGCACGACGTTATAAACGTATTTTAAGCAAATGATAAAGTGCTCGAAATTTTTATTAACCAATCACCATTTTAATCGGCCTGTATATGTACTTATGACGAATATTGCAAGGAAACTAAAACTAAAAAATCCTTTACCACATGAACCCATTTAACTGATATGGTGGTTGGTCATTTTCTCCATTATGGAAAAGGTTCGAACCATATAGCAGGACATACATGTGTTGAATGAATGAATAGAATGAATGCCGAACGAACGTCTGGTTAAGAAGATATACAATGCGAAAGTGTATGGATGTAGGTACCGGGGGAGACCGAATTAAAACCCAATTTAGCATAATGATAGTTTATAATGTGTAGTAATATATAGAAACAAATGAACGGCTGACATGGTATGGACATGTGATGAGGCGGGATGAAAGTAATGTTGTGAGAAAAGTTTAATGTATGAATGTTGAAGGCTTTAGGGGTAAAGGAAGACCAAAGAAAAGATGGATGGACTGCGTGAGGCATGACGTCTGATAGGATCGTATGGAAGAAGATAACATATTGCGTCGACACCAAGTAATTGGGATAAGAGCAAGATGATGATGAGTAATATATGAAAAAAATTAGTGGGTAAATATTTCATGAAATTCAGCATGATAATTATTTTAATCATAAAATAGTGCATCTGAAAACGGTACCGCAGACGAAGTGGCGAGAAAATGTAATAGATTAAATGATTAAAAACAATAAGGACGGCGACATATAATGAACTCATATAAGATCAGTGTACCAAACAAACATACAACTGTATCCACTAATTGCCACATCTACATGTAAATTATTCAAATTTAACATATAGAGAATAATAGTTAACAGCCTCTAATGGCATGTGTATACTAATTACACAATTACAGAGTACATTCTATAAGGGACGAATGATTCATTGTGTAAATCATGAAATAGGTCTACGTTTAATATTGTTATAAGTTTTATCGAATCGATTATTACTGTCGTGATGAAAAAAATATACGTGTGGTGACGGAGTAAGAATACAATTCACCACCCCATATCTTACGTGTGGGTGATCAAAAGAGACGACTATGGGATATAATACGCATATAACATCTATGCAAGAGAAGGAAAACTTGAAACAAAACCCTTACCAACACGTCTGACCACCGCGATATAGTAGGTTAATTTCCCTCTCATTACAGAGGAGGCCCGAGCACAACAGTGGGACATATATGGGCTATGATGATGATGAAAAAAATTAACAATATATGAAATAAAACATTCAAACATTAAATATTGTGTGGTAGTGGGTACGAATACTAACACCCTTACTTTGTTCGTGGATGTCGTAAAAGACGACTACCACGAACAAAGTAAGAGCTCTATATCCACTTGAGTCAATTCCACCTGATGTCGTTTAGTCAACAATTACATTTCCAAGGAGGGTTGACGTCAGGCAAGCCACGGGTCGTAAAATTATTGCCAATAACTTTTACAATATGTATGTTTACATATTGTATAGACCCAAAGTAATTGGGATAAAAGCAGAAGAGTGATGATAATATTCTATGATAAAAATGCATTTTTCTTAAGTGTTATCATTAGTAAATAAATTAGGCAGAGAAATCTAATTAATTTACTAATGACTTGTGTATTTAACTCTTACTTTGACCACTTACATTAAATCCAGCAAACATTGCCACAATTAAAACTAAAACTATTTTTGTTTAGAAAATACGCTAAAGTACGCTTTTGTTGTATACTATCTGATAAGTAGATATTGTTAGTGCATTTATTTTGTTGACAATAGAATATTATTATGTATTGTGTAGAGATTGAGAGAAGAATGGAACATGTAAGTACTTTACTACTTATTATTACTTACTACTATTTTACTTTTTAGAGTCTTTCGTAAAGCTCTATATTGCAAGCTTACATTTTGTTAGTTTACGTTTTATTTCACAAAGTGAGTGCTCTATAAAAATGGAATACTTTTATATCAATATGGGTTGTATGAAGAACACTTCTATGCGATCCTTGAAAATTTTATTTGTTAGCTTGGCAACACGGTCTTGAAACTTTTGATTGACAAACTAACTGATCTTAATTAAACATATCAAGAAATACACAACCAATTGTATTCCACTCATAAAACTTCTGCATAGTGTATTTGAAAATTTATCATGTGCTATAAAAAAAAAATCTTATTATTTTGAAAAGAATTATGTACATACATACATACATATCATCACGCCATATCCCTTGCAGGGTAGGCAGAGAGAACAGACTGCCAGAGAACTCTATCTTTGCATACTTCACACGCTTCCTCAACATTCATAATTCTCTTCATACACGCTCGCCGGTTTCGGAGACTCTTGACTCCACCTTCCTTCAGTACATGACCGATCTGGTCTAGGTAGGTTAGTCTCGGTCTCCCCCCGGTACCTACATCCTTCCACTTTCGCATTGTATATCTTCTTAACCAGACGTTCGTTCGGCATTCTTTCCACATGTCCGAACCATCGGAGCATTCCCTTTCGCATCTTTACACCAATACTCTCTTTCTTACCTACTCGCTCTCTTACATCGTCGTTACGAATGCGGTCGGTCAGCCTAACTCCACAGATTTGACGCAGAGATCGCATTTCGACCGCATTAATTTTACTTTCATACTCTTTTCTGCATACCCAACTCTCGCTTCCATACAGTAATGTTGGGACAAGCACTGCGTTATGTATTACTACACGTGCCTTCTGGCTGAGGTGGTGGCTACCGAGAAGTTACCCCAACGCTGCGTTCACTCTATTTCCAGCATTCACTCTTCGCTCTATATCAGTGGTGTACATTCCATCTCGGCAAAATACACATCCAAGATATACAAATTCATCCACTAGCTCTAGTACATCATTACCTATTGTTACTCTTACATCTGTTCTTAGAATTATGTATCTATTTATAAACTAATTAAAGCACTTTAATTCTTGGTAAATTAATCCGTCAATCGCCTATCCAAGTTCAACGGGTACGCTTGTTTAGGAGCTTTATTTCCAGATTACCTTTTCTTGTATTGTTTAATGATCTGATTACATTCTCTAATTATACAGCACATAAATTAATGGATGGTAAATTGTTATCTTAATCTAAATATATGCATATCATCATTACCATTATCAACTCTAATACATTCCATAGCTGGGCTCGAATCTTCTTCACATTGGAAGGGAAATGGTCTTACTATACCACGCTGAGCAGACGGACTGATATATAGTTTTATTTCGAGTATTCTATTTCTTACAATCATGTTATCCACTTACGTCCCTTAATCGTCTTTTACAATCACCCACGGGCAAAGAAGAGGTGCTAACAGTTGTATTCTTAGTCAGTCTCCACGTGAACTTAGAACCTAGATATATCATTCTCCTACTCTTATCCCAATTACTTGGGGTCGATACAATATGTACTCTTCTTTCATAGTACATATTGTAGAAGTTATTGGCAATAGCTTGATGACCAGTCGCCTGCCAGTTGTCAACCCTCCTTGGACATGTAATTGTTGACCAAACAGATCAGATGACATCAGATGGAGTTTGGACTAGATCGTTATAAGGCTCTTAGTTGCTTTTACGTCATCCACGAGCAAAGTAAGGGTTGGTAGTATTCGAAGCTGCTACGCTATGTATATATAGCTAGATAAAGTTTATAATATATATAAATAGATATTATACATATTTCTACTTTGACGTGTAACTGAAAAGTAATCAAAGAAACCGGAGACTATTATATATACAGATATTATAGGCAATATAACAAAAGAGATTTCTCCCCTTGTGTAGACGGAGGAAATGATGCGTGGATAGATCCCGTCGCATTTGCTTTATGCCTTTACCATAATGTACTTTAAAAAAAAAAAGTTTAACTGAAAAAAACTATGTTAATTTTTTTGTATGGTTACGAAGTAAGAATACAACTCACCACCGAATCGCTTGCCTGTGGGTGTCGTCGTAAAAGAGGATTACTTCGATGACTAGTGATAACATGTATGCAAAAGAAAAAAAACTCAACATAAAGCCCTATGCCAACTCCTTTGAACAGCGTGGTTATAGTAGGTCAATTTCTTTTCCGTTGTGGAGAAAGTCCGAGCCCAAGAGCGATACTCATAAGAGCTGAAATGGAAATGAAAAATAAAAATCTCTCAAAATTTACTTGGTATATAGATATTAGCGATGTGCTGTCAATGTCCTGAAGAATGAATCGTCCTTTAACGCAGCTGTCCTATCTGCCTGTCCTAACATATCTGAATAGCGTGATATATAAGTCAATCGCTCTCGCAGTACATATAGTAATTATTAGGTATGATGCTAATGTTCAAGAGCGGTACGTAAAGAAGGTGAGAGGAAGATGATAGTTGTAGATGTCATAAGATCGATTGCCATAGAATAATAAACCTTAATCATCCAATGAATTAAGTTAATTCTGTATACAGTTCTTAAATGTTGCAAAAAAAAGATGTGTTCTGTGTAATGTATGAGTTAATTAAAATCTACGAAATTCATTTATTTTTTTGATCATACATTCAGCACGTTGAAAGTTTGATATTATTATGGCTTTACTTTTTAAAAGCAATTATGCTATATTACGAAATCGTCTTCTAGCTGTAATCTAATTCTATAGTATCGACGAAATATGTTTTCTTTTTCACATGCCCGTTATATATTTTTCCGAAATCAAATATATAGAGAAATATAAATTTAAACTCAGTTTTTGTAAGTAAATTCTCATAAAATCATTTGACAAAGATTTTTTTCAAACACAATCGAAATAATATTTATATAGCGTGACTAATTATTGGAAATTAAATAGTTTCATAGTTTGTAACTATATATTAAGTATTTATTTTCCAGCTCATATTAAATCCAAAAAAAAAAAACAAATTTTAATTTACAATTATACCAAAAAAAATAACATAAATAATTTTATAACAAATTTACTGTAGTAAAGATCAAATGCGATCTCTACGGAAAATCTGTGGAGGCTGACCGACCACATTCACAACGGCGACGTAAGAGAGCGAGTAGGTATGAAAGAGAGTATTGGTGTAAAGATGCGAAAGGGAATGCTCCGATGGTTCGGACATGTGGAAAGAATGCCGAACGAACGTCTGGTTAAGAAGATATACAATGCGAAAGTGGAAGGATGTTGGTACCGGGGGAGACCGAGACTCACCTACCTAGACCAGATTGGTCACGTACTGAAAGAAGGTGGAGTCAAGAGTCTCCGAAACCAGCGAGCGTGTATGAAGAGAATTATGAATGTTGAGGAAGCGAGTGAAGTATGCAAAGATGGAGTTCTCTGGCACTCTGTTCTCTCTGTCTACCCTGCAAGGGATATGGCGTGATGATATGTATGTATGTAAAGATCAAAGGTCACGTGTTATTAAGTTCATATTCTCATACATATAAGCGAGAATACTCTTGCATGTTTTAGCTAATTAATTTAATATTATTATATTACTATGAAGTTTCCAACTTATATTTAAAACCACATTGCTCTGTGTATAAGACAGAATCTGACATAAATATTTCTTTGCGTATTTTTATTGAGTTTTTTTAACGAAAGTCTTTACTTATCTTAATTATATAAAAGATTTGAAATAAAACTATATTTACGAATTCTATCGCATCTGTATTTGATTTTTAATTTCCTAACGTTTCAAACACTCTACAGCGTTCATGGTCACGGCTCCTCCCGTTTATTTCAAATGAGTAATACACGCATAAACATCAGAAATCAATATATTATAAATGATTTTTCTCATATGTATGACTCACATGAATAAAAATGATACATAAATACGTCCTCGTTTAATATAAAAAAGAAATTATCTTAATATACCAAGCTGTCCAAAGAGATTCGAAAGAATTCTTTTGAAGTTTTCTTCTCTAGCAGTGTTGTTATGCGTTCACATTCCTTATTTGTTTCTCCGATATTCACGGTCAGGTAATGAATGATATTACATTGTATCTATACGTCAAAAATCGTAGATAAGGATAGCGGATAGAGTATATAGCAAGTAGTCAGTAATTATGTCTCGTGATAGTCGCCATTTAGCCCCTACAAGATCAATATCTTTACAAACCACACATATGAGTAAATTTCAAATTACATAAATCATGTATTTATACAAAGAGAGATATGTGACATATTTATTGCAAACGTGTCTTTCTTGGATGAGAAAATGATAAATATGTTTTGATATAGTTAGTTTTTTTGTACGGCAACTGAATAAAAATAAAAATACAAACTACTAAAGTATTGTAAAAGACGACTAAGGGCAAGGGTACAAATATTTTCTTTTTTTGGCGGCGGGCTACGGTACCTCAACCCCGCTAATCCGTCCGGGGCGACAGGAGAAGCAGCACAAGACCCCGTAGACCCGCTCTACAATATGCCTCTCGACGCTGTACGGGTGGGTTACTGGTACACGGTCTTTTTCTACAGTGGCCCACCCGGCGGTCTACCCTCACGGGTAAGGGTACAGATATATAGACTAAATCGCCGCAAGAGAAGAAACACTCGAAATTAAACCCAAATGAATTATTAATTATTTAACAATTAATTAACCCATTTAACCCAACCCAACTTGTCTAACCCGCTTAGTATAGTAGGTCAATTTCCTTCATATATTGGAGTATGTTTGAGCCTAATCATAGCATGAATAGCAGCTAAAATAATATTGTTATAATAGTAAGGAATTTATTCAATTACACATCCAGAATGTGTTACAATTCTCTGTTCTGGTAATCTGGACGTTAAATTAACAGTATCATAAATTCTATTGTAGCGTAAGAATAGGTTCAAAACTCTATCAAATCTAAAACAAAAAATTTCTTACCAAGAAAATTAATCTTACAAAACTTTATATTGTACACTAACTCTATCTAGTGATAAATACAATAAAATAGTTTATTGAGGAGTGGAATAGCAGCAAGATTAAAGATGAAACTAGATTGAGTAGCGATGGAGTAACCACGCAAAATTCGGTTTGACGCCAGTTCACATAGTTTTGTGGTTTCGAAGTTATTTACATACTCGTATATGCGTATTTAATTGTAAATTATTATCCATCCATCATGAAGTATTCGTGTAATCTTGCCAATCTATTCAATACCAACTAGGTGGAGAATGGCTCAAGGTCCTGTCAGTTCTCATCTCAGACTTGTACTATAATAAGATATTTTATTTTAGGTAAATGCTTGATAATTAAGTGTTCAATTATTATTATTCCAAACTATTAACTTTACACTATACTCCATCAATCCAACAGCAAATTGACGTTCAATTGAACGTCGGCATCCCCTTGAGGGGGTAGTGCTATTATCGTAACGTTTATGAGACCGGGTGTTATATAAGATTCCCAAAAGAATGCTGTCCATTCTCCTGATTATCCCTCAATCATTATTTTACCCTGCCTTTGTCATTATTTGTGCTATATCATAACACAAATTAAGTATCACTGCAAAATTACATATTCCTTGTGATGATCAAACCATCAAACAAGTTGATCATTTTAATTAAAATGTTACTCAGCACTAGAATAAAGCAATCAATAAAATTAAATGAGTAGTCAAGCCGCTTTTTGTGCAAAACTCATTCATATTCAAAGTAATTAATAATTATATACATCTATCGAACATTCTCGATAATATATCTTAGTACATAAAAATCTACCATTTTTATGTAAGCAACTTTATTTCATAAATTAAGACTATTAATGCCGAGAATTTTTCCATTTTGAATCGCAAAAATGTTTGCGATTTCTCAAACTACTACCTATACTTATATATATAAAGTGAAAGATAGAAAATAAAATAAAAAATTGTTTATTTTTTTTAATAACAAATTGCATTTGCTTAATTACGTTAAAAGTTTTTTTTTTGCAGAATGAAGGTTGTAATACAGACGTATGATGAAATAGTTTTTTTTTTAACTAATAAGCTAGTGCTTGACAAAATTGGAGTCGATAAGATATAAAAAATCGGCACGAAGTTTTTATTTAAATACTTAAACTGTACTGTAATTAAAACTAATTAAAACGCCAAAGACGAGACACTAAACCTGTATAATAAGTTTAAAAGTATTTTGTTATAAAAAAAATAAGCTAATAATGACCCTTATTATGAACAACCCCTAAAATTTAAGTAAAACCTAACGCAATATTAATTGTACATATCACCAACATCGTCATGATGTGACATTTACAGTGCTTAACCCGTTACCTAAAACTTTGGGGTTCGTTGATGATAACTGACATTAGTATTGTTTACACTTTCTTAAATTCCTCTTAACTAAAAACAATGCTAATGACATTAACAGGGATAAGAATATAATGTGTCACCACTCCTTATTTTCTCTAGGAGCCGTGAAAACCGGGTAACAGATCACCGTCTACTACCCCCAAACAAAAGACTTTATTTTTGGCTCATTTCATTATGCCTTAGTATCTCTTCTCGTTGGTGAACTATCAAAAAATAATATTAAACATATTTCAACTATCAAAATGAATTTTTACTCAAATGTCAACATAGAATATTAATAGCCTTGAATTAATTACAGTGATTATGGATATGAAACTGGTTTAAATTCAATTAAATAATGAATTATGTTATACAAGAAACGATTTCGATTGCTCCAGTTTTTTGTTTGTGATTAATTTCCATATCCAATCTAATTTTAAACGACTATAACTTATAGCTAACATCTTCCATCAGTATCCTTTTGTAAATTAGGTGAAATTTAATTATATACAGAAAATACAAACAATTCGATAAGATTTATCATCATTATCATCATTCAGTTTTTTTGCTGTCCACGGCTGGTTGTAGTTTCTTATATAGAATAACTATATGACTAGACAAGTTACAATATTTTTTAAATGACATATAGTCTAGTTATAAATTGCTGTGTGGCAGCGGCTACGAATACAACCAACCCTTACTTTGCTCGTGGATGTCGTAAAAGACGACTAAGAGCCTTATGACTAGACTCACATTCCATCACACTAATTAGCGCCCCGTAATGGCGGGCAGCCTATTACTACTAATCCTAAAAAGTATATTTTATAGATCTCAAACTTAAAAATCTAGAACGAAAAACGAACTTAGAACCCTAAGACTGTATAACATACGATAAAGCAAGATAAAACTGTTTTTTACGAAATAGATTTTTTAATGTTCCGACGTTTCTAACATTAAAACTATGCTAATCATATACATTAAAAAGTCGAATACAAACATTAATACATATATTATGATGAAATTAAAAAAAATATATTTAAAAAATATTAAGGTAAAGCACAGGGGACATTCTGTTTTCTGTCTCTACATTCGAAAAGCACCTTGAAAATAGTCTTTATCTAAATTTATTCTTAGCCTTTCTACAATAATTGCATTGTTAGATATAAAATAATTCATAGTAACGAAATTTTTGTGAAATAAAAATCCTTCATTATACTTGCGAAAGATTTTCGGACTTTAACTAATGAGATAGTAAAGTTCATGAACAAAAAAAAAAAACAACAGTCTCAACTTTTTTTTTTATATGACTTTTGTTTTCAGTTACGTACAATTTGGTGAGCTATATTCGATGTTACGCTTCTAAAAATTTTCATACATTTATTCATCTCAGCTCATATATATCCCCCTATTGGGCTCGAGCCTCCTCCATAATGGGAAGGAAATTGATCCACTATATACCACGCTGGTCAGACGTGTTGGTATAGGGTTTTGTTACGAGCTTTCCTTCTCTTGCATAGATTTTATATGCGTTTTATATCCCCTAGTCGTCACTTACGATCGGTACGTGGTGTATTCTTACTCCGTCACCACACGGAGAAAATATGGGCAGAAAAATTATTACTAATCCACGTTATTACAAGATTAATTTTGCCGTGTAGTGATGGAGTAAGAATACAATTCACCATTCCCTATCTTACCCGTGAAGGTGAAGTTTACATTTGCGACAACTAATGGACAATGTTAGGGCTGGTAGTATTCGTAATAGGTAGCATTTGTGACCACTTAATAACTACTTAGTACACGTCGTAGCATTCAACGGAAAACAAAATATTAGTTAATGATTAATTTGCATCAAATTGGATAGCTAGATTTTTCGAATTACAAATGGTTGTACTTTGACTATATAGATGATATGCTAGTCTAAGTACTGTATCTCTATGTCAAGTCTCATAGTACTGATTCCGATACAAAACATTTCCTTGTTCACTCTACAAATGATTATTCCAAGTCTGAGTTTTTACATGTGTCCGTTAATTTGTATTATCTTGTAAGTACTAGTTTTGTCTTATACATAAAAAAAATCATCATTCTCCTGCTCTTATACCAATTACTTAGGATCTATGCAACATGTACTCTGCTTCCACCGTACATATTGCAAAAGTTACTGGTAATAGCTTTATGACCGGCCGCCTGTCTGACGTCAACCCTCTTTAGGAATATAATTGTGGAGCAAATGGCATCAGGTGGAGTTGGCGCAGATCAATAAAAGCTCTCAGTCGTCTTTTACGACATCCACGAGCGAAGTAAGCTTTGGTAGTATTCGTCGCCGCCACCAGACAGCAATTATATAGGTTAATTATATCTACATAAAAAAAATATAGATAGCTGTGTGGTAGCTGTTACGAAGACTACCAACCCTTACTTTGCTCGTGGATGTCGTAAAAGACGAGTAAGAGCCTCATAACGACCTGGGCCAACTCCATCTGATGCCGTTTGGTCAACAATTACATTCCCAAATAGGATTGACGTGTGGCAGGTGGCCGGTCATAAAACTATTGCCAATAACTTTTACAATATGTACTATGAAAGAAAAGTACATATTGTATCGACCTCAAGTAATTGGGATAAGAGTAGGAGAATGATCGTTTATACATAAAAACAAACAATAAAAGTTTTTATAACATTTATATATTAAAGGAATATAATAAAAGTTCAATTTTATTTTCAATGTTCTCATTTAGAAAGTGATTAATTGATTGCTTTCAATCCAAAGTTATAAAATTTTCGTCACAAAGATACACATTTTATACATAAAATATGAAATTAGGTACTTAGACTACAAAGCACCATTCATATAGCGAACGAGGGTAATGTAAGTAAGGGTTGAATAAAACACACGTACATTGTCTACATTTCATGTAGAGAAATTCAAAAGATAAGAATTTTAGAAGACTCCAAACATGTCTAGACAGACGTAATAGTCCCCTTAAAATATGCCAAAAGCAGAATATTTACCTACAATTCCAACTTGATTCTTATTTTATTTTTAAAATGCTGAAATAATTGCTATAAAGAAACAAAAAGTACGATACGTCTTGCATTTCTCCCTAAAGGAGTTAAGTGCTTTGTTAAAAGACGGAGAGTGGTCATACAGCGGGCTGTGGGGACCTTTTTTAAACTGTTGTCCTCCAAATGGATACGAAAAGACACATTTGAAATAAAACTACTTTTACGGATTCTATCGCGTTTGCATTTGATTTATAATTTCCCGACGTTTCGAACACTTTACAGTGATCATGGTCACGGGAGGACGTCCGACGACAAGGAGTCCTCCCGTGACCATGATCACTGTAAAGTGTTCGAAACGTCGGGAAATTATAAATCAAATACAAACGCGATAGAATCCGTAAAAGTAGTTTTATTTCAAATGTGTAATACTCGCGTAAACATTAGAAGTCATTACGAAAAGACACGCCAATAAAATAATTGGACTAACAATGTTGCGAAAGCGAGTCTATTACCATCTTCCGGCCACAAATCAAGATTGTGATTGCAATTAAGAATTTCTTCTCACAAAACTAACCTAACGCTTTTTGTTTGACTTGAAATACAAACTCGCGTATAGTTATATTCTTCTCCTAAAAGATTAACAAAGGAAGGTAATAGTCACATGCAGACAAAAAGGCAGTTAACAAATACACTCATTTGCAAAAAAAACGGGCACCTAAGCAATGAACCATTTCAAATGTTAATATTTCTTTGTTTGATAATTATAGGTAGTTTTATCCACACAATTTGGTAAATTAATAAGAAAATAATCGTTTTCATCAGTATTTCATAAAATTTAGATACAATTTATGGGAAATAATGCTAAACCTCGCTAGTAGTGTATATTCGCTAGTAGTGCATATGCTCATGAAGTAAAAATAAAAAAGTTTTTTTGTTTGTTTTTCTTTAATAAAGTAAAAGCAGATAAATGTTTAGTATCGAGTGTGACCCCCTCTAGCTAAAATCACAGCTTGAATTCGTCTGGGCATGCTAGCGAGTATATCCCGGATACTTGCTTGCGGAATACGTTCCCACTCCGCAGTAATCACATTCTTCAGCTCTCTGATGGTCTGCGGAGCCGGGTGTACTGATCTCACACACCGTTTCAGAACGTCCCAGACATGCTCTATGGGATTGAGGTCGGGACTTCGAGCTGGCCAATCCAAACGACGAATGCCGACCTCTTGCACATACGCATTAACATCGCGGGATCGGTGGGCGCGAGCATTGTCGTCCATAAAAATCGAGTCTTCACCTAGAGCGGCCAATGCGGGTTGTGCATGAGAAATTAGAACTTCCGTTATGTATCGATGCCCAGTCAATGAGCCGTTTTCAATGAAGACTAACTCTGTACGATCCATTGAATTTATTCCTGCCCAAAACATAACAGAGCCCCCACCATAAGGTGTGATTTCTTCGAAACATGCCTCTGCAAAGCGTTCTCCTTGTCTTCTTAGCACTCGCCGACGTCGATCTTCACTGAACAGAGATATCCTGGCTTCATCAGAGAACAAAACCCTATTCCAATCGTCTTGAGTCCATGATTCACAATTTCTAGCGAACCTAAGCCTGTGAACTCTGTGCTCACGGAGTAATTTGGGGCCGCGGGCCGGGCGGTGACTGCGTATATTGGCAGCGAGAAGCCTCCTCCTGACCGTCCATAGACTAATATGCACATTTCTTACTTCTTGGAGGTTGTTCTTAAGATCCACATACGAAGATTTGCGATTTCTCAATGCGCGACTCACAAGAAAACGATCATCCCGTGGTTGGGTACATGGTTTTCTTCCAGAACCAGGCCTTCTCTCGACGGAACCAGTCTCCTGATATCGCTGCCAGGTCCTTTGGACTGTCGAGCGACTAACATTTAGCCTCCTAGCCACGAAACATTGGCTGCAACCCTCTTCAAGCAGCGCGATAATTTTGGTAGCTTTTACCACTTTATCTACCATTTTTGATACAGCCAAACAGCATTAAATAAAGCTTTGACAGTCAAGGATATGAAATTAATCGATAAAAATTGAATAAAAGTTATGAAAGTCGATGTTAACTTCTGGAACTTCGCGCCAAAAATGTAGGATAAAAAGGGGTTTTCTGTAAAAATGAACATCAAATGAAAAATTGAATTTAGAACGTACTTTTTTAAATACCACAGCATTTTTAAAACCGGCCAGTAACGTGTACAAACGATTGAAACCTTTTTGGTATTGTATCTTTTTAAATATGAATGAAAATCAAAACCGCCCGTTTTTTTTTGCAAATGAGTTTATAATAAAATTTAAAAGAATATATATGGTCCTCGAATGTTTTAGTAACAGACTAAATATTGTGTCAAGTTCGTTAGATCCTGAATTCAGTTCTGGGCTATTGTTGACTAACTTCCACAGTGAGAGGAATCTTTCTCGCATACAAATAACCTACGCAAACTGGTAACGATGTGAGTTTGGAGGGCCAAACTCACATCAAATTTAATCATATAAATTAAAGTGTTCAAGAAAATTCTCAGAAGCCCTTGAAATGGTAAAATTCATCCAAATAAATAAAATTGAAATCTATTTTAGATTTAACAACAGAAATTTTATTTCCAATTTACATACTTATTACATAATATTGATGTCAAAATATGTAATCATATCTTAGTATTGATATGCGAGTGATAAATAATTGTTTTATTAATTTACCTGTATTTAATTTCGAACAAAATTGTATTTAACATATTACATTATAAATTAATTATTATTCTGGCAATAAGTACTATTTTTGTGTAAAAAGTAGAGGACTCTAAAAATAGACGTATTTTTATGTAAGGTTATATTTAAAAAAAAAAGCTCTGCACAAAATCTGTAATGAATTATTAAACTTTTTTACTTTTTAATCGATAGTATTGAAAGATGTTATTTTATTTTTTTTTAATTTTAGATGGCTACAGCAGTAATAAAGGCATCAAACGTATTATGACGCGCTGTAATTATATTATTATGACGGCCATAACAAAAGACTTTAGCTGACACACGTCATAAATCTGCTACACTGTAGACAGTTATTGCTTGGACACATATAAATTGTTTATTACACATTATGTTAAGTGACCAGAAGATATTTTCTAGCATCTCATTTCATAACAATATATACAACAGGTTGCCATTATATAAAGAGCGACTATAAATCGCAGGGCACAGCATAAGATCACAAAAATCGCAGTAAACTATATTCAATAGGTAGCCCAAAAAGGTTTTGAGTAGTATTTTGGAAAATACTATTCAAAACCTTTTAGACTCTTGGACCTTAAGAGATGGATATAGATTAAACAATAATTAACACGAAGGACCAGGAATATAATGTAGATGAGAAGTTGTAACTCTCTTTTTTTTCCATGAATGGCGGTAAAAGGCGACTAAAATATGTAAATGGATAACGTAAATGCTTAATAATATATAAGTAAATTTCAAAACTAAGATTGTGAAAGATGTGTTGCTGAAATATTGATTCAACTTTTATCTTGATTTTATATCACACCTTTTAAAAATTAATGTTAAAAATGTTCGCGGTTTCATTGACTTTAATTTTTAATCAAATTTATTGTATATCTTGACTTATCTTAGGGACAAAAATAAAACTAAGTACCATCTTAGACTTAACTCTATTCCTTTACCAAATTTCATTCAGATCTATTCATCTATTCTAGCATTAATCTATCCAAACATTCGCATTTATAATAGTTACTACAATTTTAATTTCATTGACTACTCAAATGACATAGCTGTATTCAAAAAATTTTAAACAAATATTATTTAAAAAGTCTTAAAAAAAAGACGTATTAATTGCCGTGATACAGGAATTATAAATAAGAGACTATATCAAAGTAGGACAGTAACTAATGAAAATAAACGAGCATGTGCGTGTCAAATAAGCATTAGTGTTGAATTTCGTGTCTGTTCTTTTCACCTTTGTAAGCTTTTTATAACGTTAAGAAGATTTAAGATACTAAGCCTAAAATATTGACGAAAATTTTTATTACAAAAGCCTGTCTAACCTTTACAAAGTTTATGTTCAACTATATACTTATCTATATAAAGTATTCATTTCGTAATCGGATTTTATAAATAATTAAGCATATTAAATGCTAAATTTCAGTAATTTAAATAACAAGGTTGTGTCATCGTTTAATACAATTCTAACTGTAAAGTTTGAAGTATTAAGCCTATAACAATGTGTAAACATTGTCGGGTAGATAGCACACCGTCACCTTAAGACGTAAAATACAATACGAAATGAAATTTGCATGTCCTACAATTAGTCGCGGTAGTGTAGTGGCAGCACGATTGGGCCGGAATCCCAATAGGCGCGGGTTCGAATCCCGCTTGCGACATCATTTTTCATTTCGTAATCGGATTTTATATAAAGTAATTACATGTTCTTTATGATATTTACCTTTCTTTGTATGATATTCTTTTATCGCCCTATGAGCAATGAATATTAAAGTAAGAAATCTTTTATGTGAGAAACTAATTTTCTGTCTAATCTTCAAACGAACAATAAACAACCATTGCTGTGATTCTTTGCAAATTTTGTTGATTTTCTTGAAGTATAAAAACTTCACGAAAATTTGAAATAAATAACTTCGTTTGTGATCGTGCCTAGTCAAAGGAATAGGATTACCACTTATCACGCGAGGATTAATACTATATGTTATCACTCCTTAATTTCTATAGGACACGTAATAACCGGCTAAGAGAGTATTGGACAAGTGATCCACAGTTTTAAAGGTATTATCCCTCCATCTGCGGAAAGACCAACGTGAAATACTTGATGTCAATAGGCTGATGAATGGATAGAAGTATATCAATCATTATCAGTAAATAATAGTCTCCTTTTCAACTCAAATAATTTAATACTAAATGTATAATCATAAAAATATAATCAAAGAAATATTTCGTATTGATGTAATAATTTTTAATATCAAATCTTTTTCTCAAGTATTTATGTTAAAGAACTGGAAGGCGAAGTACTCGACACGAAACGAGGATAATCCTTCGAAATCACGATTTCACTTGACCTAAATACCAATTCATATGATGTACCTACCACTTGCTTGTATCAAACGGAGAAAGGGTTAAAAGGATAAGTGTATCCGGCAAATGAAATAAAAAGCGTTATAGATATAATATATTATAAAATCAAATAACACAGAAAAGGTAGTAATAATCTGTGAAACTTCGCATGATTGATGTCATGAATAATACATAAATACTACTTTTATTTTCTTACGGTGGACTATGGATATGGTCGCGCCCCGCCAAATCGGTCCGGGGCGACGGAAGAGGCGGCACGCAACCCCATAGACCCACCCTGCAAGCACCTCTGTTCGCCGTGCGAGCGGGCCACCGGTAGCCGATCTTTGTCTTCGGTGGCCATATAAATACTACTAATATAAAATGAAAATAAATTTAAATTTTAATATTAGCTGCCAATTTCAAATATTCTAATGGAACTAAAACTGAATAATCTTTATTCAAATAACAAAAATATTTAAACAAAATAAAAAAATATTAATTTTAAGAATTTCACCGATAATCTGTATGTTTTTATTCATTGAGGCTAAAAATAAATAAAATTAAAGTATTATTTTTTTCAAATTAAAGTAAATTTATATTCGGCTTTGATTTATAATTTGGCCATTACATCGCCACATATTTTTTTCTTCCGTATAGTGACGGAATATAAATTTAGCACTCATTCTTTCTTTTCTGTAATTGTTAGAAAAGACGTCTTCCTAGACGTTATTTTATTTATAATTATTTAGATTTCCTAATTTAAATACATAATTTTATTGTAAAAGAAGCTCTAGCCCCTTTATAGAGATATATTTTTATATTTTTATTTAGAGATATATTTTATTTAGATTTTATCATAGGTATTTGGGCAAGGAATTGTATTCTATTATTAGTGATGAATCGTATCCTTACATCATCATCTCAACGAAAGTATGATGTTTTATACATCAGCTATGGACAAAAAAGATTACATAAAGATACGGTGCCAATACTATAAACCTTCAAAAGAACGTATAAATAATTATTTTTTAAGTCGACGATTTACTCCTGAAAGGAGTTTTTCATAGATTGTTATACCAATAACTTGAAATTTACTAATCTAATGAATACTAAACCTCATATCCTAATATTCGAGTTCAAATTTTCTATTGTTTAACACTTATCGCAAACTCTCCAGGCTTGTAATATCACTATAGTTATTGTAACTGCGAATTATTTTTGGTAGGAACCATCCCGCATTTTATATTAAATTCTCCAAGGGCCGTTAGACCCATATCCTTGTACAAGCCCTTCAGAGATCTTAGTAAAAGAGAATATCTGTATAATGGCGATACATAATTATAAAATTTATTTTGTTCTATAAGCTAACATAACTACATCAAATATTTTTTTACCCCTAGCCATGAATACGTTAGAACAAGATTATAAGAGAAACCTACCGGCAATCTGCCGTAATTTATACTCAGGAAAAGAATAAGGTATAGCATCTATAAGACCCCGAAAAGGTGTGCTCAACTGCTATTAAATTAATTACTAGTAATGGTTTTCTTTATGACACGGAAGATACCCTACGCCAAGTATACTATAATGATCAATCACAAAGTTCTGATCTCCACATTAAGATTCCTTACTCGTTGTAAGCGCTAGGTAATTTTAACTGACGAGTTTTTTTTTTTTTTTTAAAAAGACACCACCCTGCACTAAGGAAATAAACCTTGTATTGCGGGGGACTTTACAAACATGCAATTAACGCAGACAAAATACACCCAGACTCAGAACAACACTTTGTGGATCGCACAAAGTAATGTCCTGCGTGGGAATCGAACCCACGGCACTGGCACGGAAGGTCGGGGAATCTGAACCACTGCGCCATCAGTGCAGTCAAAATTTAATTTTTATTGTTTATATATTAATGCTATTTATCTATATTTATAAGTGGACAAGTTGTATTTGAATGTATTATACATGTTTATTTGATTTATAAAGTGTTGACTTATACTTATAACGACCTGGGCCAACTCCATCTGATGCCGTTTGGTCAACAATTACATTCCAAAGGAGGGTTGACGTCTGGCAGGCGGCCGGTCATAAAACTATTGCCGATAACTTTTACAATATGTACTATGAAATAAGAATACATATTGTATCGACCCCAAATAATTGGGATAAGAGTAGGAAAATGATGATGAGTGTTGTTTTATTGGTTTAATACCCATATACCCAACGCCCTATATTAGATTTCATACTGCTTTTGAGAATTTCTTGGCGAACAAATAATTCGCTTTCACCTACTCGATCATTGAAACTCAGGTTGGAATTGGAAATTCAAGTAATTATATTACTACGTCATTAACCCATTTTCATCAGCTTACTTTTATCCTAATTATTTGGGGTAGACACAATTAGTATTCTTATTCTATCGTACATATTGCAAAAACTTTAATAATAGTTTTATGACCAGCCGCTTGTCTAACTTCAGGTCAACGAGTTACCTCAGGTTCCTTAGGAATGTAATTGTTGACCAGCCGGCATCAGATAGGTTAGGCTTAGGTCGATGTAAAGTTCTTAATTGTCCTTACGACAAAAAAGAGCCTTGTACGACTCCCAAGGACAACGTGAAGAATGAGAATATTCGTAACTACAACACAGCATAACTGATAAACTGAGCCATACTTATCTATCAACTCATCTCAGCTCATATATGTCCCACTGTTGGGCTCGAGCCTCCTCCATAATGGCAGGGTAATTGACCTACTATACTGGTAAGACATGTTGGTATACGGTTTTGTTTTCAGTTTTCCTTCTATCGCATAGATGTTATATACGTTTAATATCCCTTAGTCGACTCGTAAGATCACCCACAGGTAAGATAGGGGGTGGTGAATTGTATTCTTACTCCGTCACCACACGGCGTATACTTATCTATATTTTTTTATAATTATTTATAGTTATAAATAATTTCGTGACAGAAGAATTATTACTTAGAAAGAGTATCTTTATTAAAAACATATGTGTATAATAACAAGATATATATTCCCAAATTTATATATTATATTATGACATGCCCGTTTTATATGTGTAATTTCATATATAATACACATATAAATAGCACCGTATAAATTTTCATGAATATAAAATTACGTAAATAATTTTAATATTAAAATCGCTGGAGCATAACATCTTCCGTCACGTGCGTACTAACATGTATAAAATAAGTGACGTCTCGTAACAAATATGAAACGTTACAGTCATTAAACTGTGACCCACATGTTCACGTTTACACATAATACTTATATTATACGATGTAGGGTAAGCAAACATTACAGATATATCAATGATAGGACATACAAATGGGTGGACATTTTAGATTATCTCTATAGGTAATTCTATTTATATGTTGTGGTTTTTTGTTATTGTTTATTAATACATACTGTATGGAAGCGAGAGTTGGGTATGCAGAAAAGACTATGAAAGTAAAATTAATGCGGTCGAAATGCGATCTCTACGGCAAATCTGTGGAGTTAGGCTGATTGATCGCATTCGTAACGACGACGTAAGAGTGCGAAAGGGAATGCTCCGAAAGAATGCCGAACGAACGTCTGGTTAAGAAGATATACAATGCGAAAGTGGAAGGATGTAGGTACCGGGGGAGACCGAGACTAACCTACCTAGACCAGATCGGTCATGTACTGAAGGAAGGTGGAGTCAAGAGTCTCCGAAACCGGCAAGCGTGTATGAAGAGAATTATGAATGTTGAGGAAGCGAGTGAAGTATGCAAGGATAGAGTTCTCTGGCACTCTGTTCTCTCTGCCTACCCTGCAAAGGACATGGCGTGATGGTATGTATGTGTATGTATGTATGTTTATTAAATGTGCACGATAGCTGATTTAAATATTTTAAAGTAAGCTGATCACGTTATGATAAATGATAACTGCCGCTCATGAATCTTGGCTGGTATAGCAACCATCTGACCTAAAAGTTTGGCCTCCGCCTCTCAATATCCTCCAAAAATTTGTACTATCCTGGATGATAACCCAGATGATTAAAACTAATTACTTCCATACTCATTACAGCGACAAAATTTAATGAAATTATAAAATATTTTATAATTTTAATTAAAAATATGTTTCAATGTGTTTAAATAGAAACTGTACTTACAGGTAGCGGGAAAGGTGCTGGGCGGTGGCCCATGGGCGCGAAGGGTGACATGCGGGGTGCTTGGGGTGCTGGTGGAGGTCCGAGACGCTCCGGCTGGGGTCTCAGAGGTAGCCTCACGGGACCTGTCAATGGGAACGCGAACACCTGCGACTGTGGTTCCGGGAAGTTCATAGGCCTGAAACAAATATATAAATTCGATATATCGTTTTACATTTACCTTGCCTAATCTACTAAAACTTTTTTGACAGGTTGTATTTTGGCCACATCCTACTCATTAAGGGCGGCGAAAAAGCTGTGTAGGGCCTCATAATCTATCGTTATTAGACCTCTCCGCCATTGAGCAAGTTACTCAGCCGATTTTTTGACTTAGAATGTACTTACTAACCATGCTTAATATTAAATGAACTAATGAAATAAAATACTTATTAATCAGGTTTTACACTTTCAACTTTAACTAACAACTCGGTTACCCGCATGACTGAACCCTCATTGGCTATAATACTAAATAATTGGAATGGGCATGAAACAAAATTCTCTATAACAATATTTTGGTACTGGACAGCTGTAATCAGAAAATATCACTTTTAGACAAAATAAAATCTACCCCAATTCATTCATTTCATTCAATCATTCAAATGATAGTGCAATTTTTCGCCTCCCATGTATAGTCCTCGCCCCCAATAGTCTGACGGTGTAGCCTTAAAATACAAAAAGATATATGTCCTTATAATAGAGATTATTTTAATTTCAAGCTATATAGATAACTGTAGTTATATGATAATAAAATTTACAATACTTTCTCCATTACAAAAAAAATACGTGCTTTTAATAATCTCAACATTAAATACAATTAAGTTTTCACTATATTATATAATTTTTATTTATTTATTAGTTAAATACTCAATGAAAAAAGCATATTATAAAATTATTGTAATACGGCACAGAGTTATATAAAAAGTTCTTTATATATATATATATATATATATATATATATATATATATATATATATATATATATATATATATATATATATATATATATATAAAATATTATTATAAAGTTTTTATATTATTGTGCCAATTAAAATTTTTGTTATTACTATTGAATATTATTTCTAACTATTGAAAAATAAATTATTATAGTTTAATAACGATATATTTTACTAAATTTTAAAAGTACGACTTTGAATTTCCCCTTGATAGTAATTAGCAATATATATATAGGTTTTACATATAAATCACGCTATTTTCATATTTCGATAATAGTGATTACCCGGCCTGTGCTAATAGGCTAAAAAAGAAATACATAAAAAAGGAATGTGATTCGCAAATAATATAAATTATGTTTTTGATTTATTTGCGAATAACGCTACCCTTTGATGACATTGTAAATAATTAACAATAATAATTGTAGATTTCAAAGGAATTTGTATTCGGTGAACAGTCAATTTTGCTCTAATTGACGTAAATACCACAGTTATTACTTATTATATATTATAAACCATTTTTGTTATCATTTTGAAATTTTTAACATTTAATTTACTAAGTAAATAAATTATTTAAAACTTGAAATGTTGAAAATTTCAAAATTATCAAATATTTTTGTATGAGCATAGTCGATAATAGACTTCATGAATGACCCGAATGTGTCTAATGCATGTTTAGTAATCTAAAACAGTCATCACATTTTTGCAATAAAATGGTTTAGGGGCACATCAATTAGTTGGTTTCAATTTCTATAACTGACATGGATAGTAACAATTCTTGTATTTTAAAGAAAAGATAGGACTTGTAAGATATTCTTGTATTTTAAAGAAAAGATAACAAGGTTGTGTCATCGTTTAATACAATTCTAACTGTAAAGTTTTAAGTATAAAGCCTATAACAATGTGTAAACATTGTCGGGTAGATAGCATACCGTCACCTTAAGACGTAAATATGATACGAAGTGAAATTTGCATGTCCTACAATTAGTCACGGTGGTGTAGTGGCAGCACGATTGGGCCGGAATCCCAATAGGCGCGGGTTCGAATCCCGCTTGTGACATCATTTCTCATTTCGTAATCGGGTTTTATAAAAGATAGGACAGTCTACAGTCCAGCTGCTAATGCTTTGTTTGACAGTAGTTTTATTAATATCGTAAATAATAAAAATCTAAACTCATCTAAAAAAATTCTATGTCTTATAAATAAAATGAATTCACCCAATTGTGGAATCTGTAACAATATTGATGATATCTATCACTTGCTTATGGAATGTGAAAATAATAGGAGTGAAAAAGAGCTGCTGATGAAAAACCTGGATATTAATAGAATTGACGTTGGTGCATTTAATAGTATTTTGGCTGAACCTATAACAGAAGCAGCACAGCAAATATACCATTTGGTTTCAGCGGCTCTATTTCATTCTCCACCATAAGAGTTATTTGAAGATGTTTGTCAGGTTAGGGAACGATGAGACTGACATGCTATATGAGCCAAAAGCCTTCATAAAAAAATAAGAATAAAAAAGAAAAAAAAATCTAAATTATAAAAAGTTTTTAGTTGTTTTTTACGATAACCATGAGAGCATGTAAGGATTGATAGTATTTATGGACGCCGCCACCCCTTCTGGGAATTCCATGATTTTTGCATTTTATTATATTTTTATTAGGTATTTATTATATTGGTAGAACCACATTGTTGACAGTTTTCTATCTACAGCCACGGGCTGATCCGTCCGGGGTAGTACCACACTCTCACACAAAATCAACGCCTGAGCAGTGGCAATGTAGTGCTGGGCTTCGTAGTTCTGGGAGGATTTGGAGTTTTCATTGGTAGCAGCAGCAATGGCAGTAACATTTACCATCTGGTGTGCTGCTTGCTCGTTTACCACCAAGAGCGATAAAAAAGGTATTTGTCATTACAAAAGAAGCGTTCGAAAATTTTAGCTTTCTGCATATTCCAGCTCATAAAATGCATACCATCGCCCATGGGAAGACAGAAAGGATTGGCTTAGTAATACAATTCTGTTGCCACATTTAAGTACAGAACCCTAAAAAAACAGATGTCGCTAGCCGTAATAATATATTTTATCTTTATTGGCTCAATGTTAAGGACATTTTACATTTACATCATACCTAAGATGGACCGCTATATGTAATCTTATAACTATCTTTTATAATACCGTTATACTTCGAATAACCCAAACTTATAGTACTGTGAATGCGATAAGTTATCACGTTTAAACAGAAGCCTCTTGGCAATTCAAAACTTAAAGCTTTGTGTAAGTTTCGTTTCAGATAAAACGCAGTTAATTAACTTAGACTAGTGTTTGAATTATATCATAATAATATAATTATCTGTCTAGTAACATCTTCGAATACTACCAACCCTTATATTGATCGTGAGTGTCGTATAAGACGACTAAGAGCTACCTATATGTCGATCTCTGCTTTCACTATCTGAGGCCATCTAGTTAACAATGACATTCCCAAAGAGGTTTAACATTAGGCAGGCGGCTCGTCATGAAATTATTGCCAATAACTTTTGCAATATGTACGATGGAGGAGGAGTACATATTTTCTATCGGAATTAATTGAAATAAAAATATGATGATGATGACGAATATATTATCTCCTATGTGAGGATGGGTAAAATACAGTGTGTCGCCACCCCTTACTTTCCTATGGGAGTCATAAAAGTCCGTTTATCCCTCCTATATTGAGAAGCCTTAACTAGCGGATGTCGATACTAATGCTGAATAATTATGACAAATATCACTAGAATTTACGTATTAAGATGTTGTCGGTTTTAAAACCAGTAGATGTTTCTAGAATAATTAAACATTAATAAGCTATAAAATAATATCATTATAAAATTAACTTCTGCATTAATATTTCATATCTCGAATATTCTCCGTGTGGTGCCGTCACCACAGAGTAAGAATACAATTCACCACTCCCTATCTTACCCGTGGGCGATCGTACAATACGAATAAGGGATAAAATATGCATATAACACCTATGCAAGATAAGGAAATCTCGAATAAATTTCTATATCAACACGTCTGACCAGCGTGGTGTAGTAGATCAATTTCCCTTCTAGTGTGAAGGAAGCTCGAGCCTAACAGTGGGACATATATGAGCTGAGATGATGATAATGATGATGATGATTAATATTTTAAAATATACTCAATATATCTAAGCATGCGCTCACATGTTTGTATAATAGTAGATCATAAACGAAACAACAAATCTAGGTTTAAAATGTGCCCGTAGTTTTAAGGATCCTATGACTTCCAACGGGAAGAGTTACCAATGTACCGTTTTATTCATTTCTTTATTGTTTTTAAAGCCAAATTTACTTTGACTATTATAAAACTGAAGACTTTTTTTGTATGAGCTAATATTAGGAACTTCACTGGAATTTCAAAAATTGTTTTTTTTTGTCTGATAACTTGTTTATCGAAATACGTTAAAGGCTATTTAAAGGCTCTGAGAAATAGGAGCGTGTTTATAAATATAAATAAATCGGGTAAAATTTAAAAATAATGTACTATTCTGCGCAGTATCTGCTGTTATAGCAACTGTATTCATAATACATCAATTAACATCGCTTTTATCTCACATAAAAGCGATGTTAATTGATGTATTATGGATACTGTTAATGTTCGTATTATTATTAACAACAGCGGATCAACATCCATGTGTGTATAAATACAATAATAACATTAAATAAGTATGGAGTCGACCCAAATGAGGCTACTGGTATAGTAACTAATAAATATTTTTATTACACCTGTAATCGTTACAGGTAGTGCTAGACTACATATTCATCATCATCCATGACATCATTATCCATGCCTTGAATCTGTCCCATTAATATAATCAAACAGACTTTCACTTTGTCTCAAATATTGCGCACAATCTTTCATTTTGATTTGCATAACGACAAAGCTTAAGTATGCATCGCTTGACGGCACTAAAATGTGTTTACGTAACACTTACGTAGCTAAACACATAAAAATAAAAGCACATAAAACTTACGTAGCTAAAAACATAAAAATATTTATTACTACTTGTCAAATTCACAGACCGTGTGATTAAATATAAATTGTTTGATAGATAGGTACCTAATCTAACGAACAATTTTCTTCTTTTTCTTATTCTATTGGACATTTCACAATAGTAGGGACACATCACATCGATGCTGATACCGATATGGTGACGGATTAATAATGCAATAAGTCACCACTGTTTACATTCCCATGAGAATCCTAAAGGCGACTGAAGAATTACCAAGAGAATGGGCTGCAGCACTCGCCTGGTCAATTTTCTAGAACATGGAAGGGTGGATGTATGAATGGATGGATATGAACTGATGAACTTTTTCATCCATCCGCTTATTTTGAAACAGAGACTAAACATGAACATGAAAGTAATAGAACGAAATTTGGTTTGGTAAATCAGCACGAGAGTCTGGCGGCAGTATAAACTTGGCTGTTAGTGTTAGTAGTGGTAGTAGTGTTAGTTAGACATGAACAATCCGGTCCACTTGCACGGCATCGAGAGGTACATTGAAGGGCGGGTCTATGAGGCATTCTTTCTGTCATCCCGGACAGAATTATCCACGCGGTGGTGCGTCCACATCTTAGCCCCCGCAAAAAAAGAAAAAGACATGAACGAATCCATTAGTAATATGTATGTAATACATACGCACATACACATTACTGTTGTCATGTTATCTATGTTTACTTTTTTTAAATTGTAATGTCTTTTTTATTTTTAACTTCTGTCATAATGTCAAAACAGTTAAACTTCAACCGCATATGAGGGGTTTGGGCGGGAATATGGAAATGTCATTTCACGCTCTACTATTATATTCATTTCTTTAGTGTTTTGTAGTGTTATATTGAATATGTTGGTGGTATTTTATGGAATATGATACAGTTAAAGTGCTGAAGTGTGAATATGGTATAATAGTGCCTTAAGTGCATTTTAGTGTTTTCCCAAAATTCTAAAAGCAATTATTAATTTGGTTATCAGCGCCCAATTAATGGTAACGACTTGACTTACTGACGAGTAGCGACTATTAAGGCTACGCAGGAGTTTTTGGCGGGAATCTAAAACGTCATGTGGTGCTCTTGTATTATATTCGATATCTTAGTGTTTTAACGTGTTATATTAGATAATTTTGATGGCATTTTATGTAATGTGATGTGACGGAACTGCTGAGATGTAGTGAATATCATATAAAAGTGCTTTACAACGTTTTCGTTTTTCATCAAAATTCTCACAAGATACCATTAACAGTGTGGCCATAGCACTGTTGATGGCGACAATTTGACTTACTGACGGACATGACTAATCTGAAGACTAAAAACTTGAAGATAATTTTAACTCTTAACTCGACACTGGCAACAATGGCTCATTTAAGTAGCTGATTGCCAATACATAAAAATAAGAAGAAGTAAGGCTACGCAATATGAAGAAGTGATAAATAATATATGAAGAAAATTAATACATAAGACAAGGCAGTATAGTCGACTGACTATAGCCTGCCCATTAGAGTAAATTAATTAACAAAAGAAATCAATCAGTGCAGGTCAAAACGAATGATCAACGATGTAGACAAAAATCTATGTAATGACGATGACTTTTTGAATGTCAAATACTTTATTTAATCTTCCACTTACTATGTAGTCTATGTATACTAATAAATATTCAAAATAAAGAGAAAATACTTTTATTTGATACGAAATTAATACACGTGTGTATTATGCTCGCCTATAAGTCGGATTTCTTTTCTTACGATAATTTTTTGTGTAGATCCTAGATTTTATTTCAATATTATGTATTGTTCGTTAAATGCCGAGAAATAAGGGCACATTGGTAGATAGAAATCACGGTCATATTTTCTTATGTGAAGAAAATAGAACTCCAAGCTCTCAGATTCTGAGAAGCAGGCATAATCGGTACACTCCGTCGACTTTCAATGCGAATCCCAGTAAAATAACCAACAAAAGAATTTTTGATCCATATGTTTGTTTCGTAAAACTGGATTTTATCGCTTATACATTATATGTATACGTTTATATGTTTACGTTTATATCGTACTAGCTTTTGCCTGACACTTCGTCCACGTAAGAATCACGGGGACGTTTTCAACGTCCCTGGATTTATAGAGTGAGAAATATCACAGCAAAATTTATCATCTATTTTATACCCTCAGGAAGAATATATTCTCTGAGGAGCTGATTTTCAGAATATATATTTTTAAAGTCTCAACAAATATCATCATTCTCCTAATCTTATCCCAATTACTTGAGGTCTATACAATATGTATTCTCTTTCATAGTACATATTGTAAAAGTTATTGGCAATAGTTTTATGACCGGCCGCCTGCCAGACCTCAACCCTCCTTGGGTATGTAATTGTCGACTAAACGGCACCAGATGGAGTTGGCCCAGGTCGTTATAAGGCTCTAAGTCATCTTTTACGACATCCACAAGCAAAGTAAGGGTTGGTAGTATTCGTAGCCGCTACCACACAGCTAAACAAAAATAAGATGCTATCTAAATACTTATTTGAGCTGATTTCTAATTCAATAAGAAAGCAAGTAAAAGTCATCACCATCCTATTTTTATACCAATTACTTGGGGTCGAGGCAATATTTACCTGATCTTCTTCTATAGTACATATTGCAAAAAATTTAGCAATAGTTTTATGGCCGGCTGCCTAACATCAACCCTATTTGGAGAATATAATTGTCAACCTTACAGCCTGAGATGAAGTTGACTTTGGCCAATGCAAAGCTCTTAATCGTCTTTACAACACCCAAGAGTAATGTAAGCGCTGATAGTATACCTAACTGCCATAATAACCTGAAATGAAGTTAATCTCTTAATATAAAATATAATCCCCTATTTTATACCCTCAGAGGGTTTAATAATAATAATAATAATAACCGAAATCTTAAGATCTCTACTACAAATTTAACTAAATCTAACACTCTTACAAGACACCCATCCGTAGAAGAGTTGCAAAGGTTTTGGTCTGATATGTGGACAAATCCAGTTAACCATAATACTTCAGCAGAATGGATTAAATATGAGAAAGATAGTAATACTAATATTGAACCGATGAAGTTTGAATACGTGTCATTGGATACATTTCAAATGGTTATTAAAAAACTACATAACTGGAAAGCACCTGGTTCTGATGCTTTGCATAATTTCTGGTATAAAAAATTTACACATTTGCACCCATATCTCCATAACCACATAAATAACTTCATTAAAAATCCAAAACTTATGCCTAAATATATAACAGAAGGAATCACTTACATGATTCCAAAAGATAGTAATGATACCATCAATCCAGCCAAATATCGACCAATCACCTGTCTACAAACAATTTATAAAATAATTACAGCATGTCTTACACATATCATATACACACATCTCGATACATACAAAATTCTTACTGAGGAACAGAAAGGATGTAGGAAGTTCAGCCAAGGATGTAAAGAACAATTAATAATAGATTCGGTAATACAGAAACACGTCAACAAACACAAAAAAGATTTATGCACCATGTATATAGATTATAAAAAAGCATATGATTCAGTTCCTCACTCTTGGCTTATAGAAGTCCTAAAAATATATAAAATTCATCCACAGATTACAGAATTCTTAAGTAAAATAATGAGAGGATGGACAACGCGACTACGACTGACAACACGTACAGGTATACTTGAGACAAAATACATTAAAATTAGGAGAGGAATATTTCAGGGCGATGCACTGAGCCCCTTATGGTTTTGTATAGCCTTAAATCCCCTTTCAAAGCAGTTAAATCTGCATCAAGCCGGCTATGTTTTAAAATACAAAGACACCATCGAATTAACCACCAACAATAGTATTATGAAGATTAATCATCTTCTTTATATGGATGATATTAAACTATATGCAACAGCTCCAGATGAATTAATTACTCTAGCGAATACAGTAGAACAAATCTCAAATGATATTAAAATGGAGTTTGGGATAGACAAATGTAAAATCAACTCTATTTTGGCAGGAAAAAACCACCAGCATTCATATATTATACAAACTGGGGAAACCATAGGGGCATTAGATGAAGGGGAAGTTTACAAATATCTTGGCTATATTCAATCTAAACAAATTCACCATAAAGAAATTAAAATTAACTTAGCCTCACAGTTTAAGCAAAGACTTCGTGCTATATTTAATAGCCAGCTAAATTCCCTCCATAGTGTTAAAGCTATCAACGCATATGCTATTCCGGTTTTAACTTACTCTTTTGGTGTAATCAATTGGACACGAACTGAACTAAATAATTTACAACGTCTCATAAATACTTCCCTCACCTCACACAGAAAACACCACCCTAGAGCATGTACTCAACGTTTAACTTTACCAAGAGAAGAAGGGGGTAGGGGTATAATAGACCTGATTAATTTGCATAATAGACAGATTACTACTTTGAGAACATATTTCAAATCAAAAATCACTAGTTCTATTCTACACAGAGCAATAGTATACAATGATAAAAAATATACACCACTAAATATGTTTGACAGTAATATTCAAAACAATGAAAAGCAGATTGCCAATCAAGACAAAATAGATATATGGATTAAAAAATCACTCCATGGAAGGCATTGCCTAGACGTTAATCAGCCTACAGTCGACAAAATAGCTTCGAACAAGTGGCTGAGTAGTGGCGAGCTTTTCCCGGAGACCGAAGGATTTATGCAGGCAATTCAAGACCAAGTAATTGAAACTCGCAACTACCAGAAACACATTATGCACATCCCCACAACAGATATCTGTAGAAGATGCAATAGTGCCTCTGAAACTATCCAACATATAACAGGCGCGTGTAAATCTATAGTACAAACGGACTACAAACATAGACATGACCAAATAGTCAACATTATTCACCAAAATTTAGCTATAAAATACGATTTGATATCCGCCCCATCCGTACCCTACTATAAATATACACCTGATGCAGTTTTAGAAAACAATAAACATAAAATGTATTTTGACCGCGCTATTCTCACCGACCGAACTACACACCACAATAGACCAGATATAACAATACTTGATAAAATTAACAAAACAGCGTATATAATAGATATAGCAATACCAAACACACACAACTTACAGAATACAATTTCAGAAAAAATGTCTAAATATCTAGATCTCAAAATTGAAATGACCAGAATGTGGCAGTTAAGTAAAGTGACTATAGTCCCTATAGTTCTTTCAACTACTGGGGTTATACCCAAACAATTACACCAATCTATAAAAACCCTAAATTTACCTCCATATATATATAAAAACCTACAAAAAGCTGCCATACTGAATACTTGCAGGATAGTACGTAAGTTTTTACAGACAGACAATCAATCAAGCACACATCCCGTGATACCTACGTAATTATCCTTCAGCACACAAACACAATTTTAGAACTCATTAACATCTGCTTCTTAGGTAAACACTTGGCTTTGGCCCGTGTTTATCTGATATATCCGGCATTAGCCGAGATACTAAAAGTATAAAAATAATAATAATAATAATAATTTATTTATATCAGACATCAGAGATCCATAGTATTGTTAGTAACTAAACTTAACCTATGTTAGATCATGTTACAATCTTAAAAATAAGTAATAATTAAATAATAACAACAGTATTCGAAAACTGATAGAACAGTGTCCTATGCCATCAATATCCGAACACAGTGTTTAAAAAAAGGGCTGTCCCATTTAGAGGCTAGGGTCTTTAGAATGGTGTTGGTGCTGGTTGCTGCTGGTTTACTGTGTGCTTTATTTGAATACAATGAATGAGATTTTTTTTCTCCCCATACAACCTTTTTACCGCATTCCATAGTTAAAATTTTGTAAAGTCCTTACTTAGTCTCTACATGGTAAAAATTAATTCTACGTAGTACACATAATTACGAATTAAAATAATATTTTTTTTAATCATGTCGGTTAATATCAATAGAGACTGAAAAATCACACACTGACACTGGTTTGCATTTTTTCTGTCTTCAAAAAAGGCAGAGACTTTTAATTAGGGTACGCTCTGTCGTAAGTATATAGATGGATTTACAAAATTCTTTTCTTTTTCTTGGAAAGATTATGATTCCAAAATATCTTTCATTTAAATTTCATAAACGTCCGATGAGTTTCGGATTTATTTTTTCTTAAAAAACGTTGCTTATCGATTTCCCTGTTATAATCCCTTAGTACAATCTGAGATATCGAAACTGAGATAGTAAAGTGAAGACACGTCTTTATATTTCAACCGTTTAAGAGACGTTTAATGTGAATTCAACGCATCTATTGCGCAACGCGCATTGAACGCAACGCATCTATTGCGTTTCAGACCCCAAGGCTGCTTCTAAGTGGTCAATGATTATAATAGGCCCTAAATTAAAAGAATATTACTACTTAAAATTCACTTGCTACTATATTACATTAGTCAGACGGGTTAAGATAGGGTTATTTCAAGGTTTCCATTAGTCAGACGGGTTAAGGTAGGGTTATTTCAAGGTTTCCCATAGTCAGGTGGGTTAAGATAGGGTTATTTTGATCTTTATCGAATCACTTAATCGTCTTATACTTTTACGATAGACAAGATGGGAGTAGTGAATTGTATATTTACTCCGTCAGCAAATGGTCTTTTGTTTTTTAGAATTATTAATGAGTTCTGATGTTTACATGAGTATTACACATTTGAAATCAAACTACTATTATGGATTCAAATTACTGAAATTTTTAGCATTTAATATGCTTAATTATTTATAAATACCCGATTACGAAACGAAAAAATTATGTCACAAGCGGGGTTCGAACCCGCACCTATTGGGAATCCGGCCCAACAGTGCGGGTTCGAACCCCGCTTGTGACATAATTTTTCGTTTCGTATTCGGGTATTTATAAATAATTAAGCATATTAAATGCTAAAAATTTCAGTAATTTGAATAACAAGGTTGTGTCATCGTTTAATACAATTCTAACTGTAAAGTTTGAAGTATTAAGTCTATACAATGTGTAAACATTGTCCGATAGATGGCATACGTCACCTTGAAGACGTAAGATATAATATGAAGCGAAATCTGCATGTCCTAAAATAGTTCACGTTGGTGTAAGTGGCAGCACGGTTGGGCCGGATTCCCAATAGGTGCGGGTTCGAACCCCGCTTGTGACATCATTTTTCGTTTCGTATTCGGGTATTTATAAAATACTATTATGGATTCTAACGTGTTTGTATTTGATTTTTAATTTCTGACGTTTCGAACATTTTACATTGATCATTGTCACAGCGATCAGGGGAGGACCTCCCGTGATCATGATCACTGTAAAATGTTCGAAACATCTGAAATTAAAAATCAAATATAAACACGATAGAATCCCTAAAAGTAGTTTTATTTCAAATTAATGAATGAGTATATAGATTATATAATTAAAGGTTACCTTGGTTCATCTCCTCCGTGGCAGATGATAGCGATGCGTTCAGCTTGCGAGGAGCGTGGTGCGAATGCTCCGAGGATATTGAAGGGGAACTGTCTCTCCATTGGATCGTCACGACGTCTCTCTACTACACAGTTCATGCGCCCTCTGAAAACAATATTATTTTTATTAACTTTTATCCCTATATTTTTTTTGTCAACTTCTACAACAATGAGTTCATCTTATATATAAACCTTTCTATTCCCAAATATGTTATAATTACAGAACAAGAGACCGGAAGAAGTGGCTTCTGCCGCTGGCTAGAGGTTTCCAGGGGCCTAATCTTTCTAGGTTTTTTTATAGACAGTATATTAAAAAAATAATCCTCATATACTGGGACAATTTCCAAACATGCAATTAACAGACATATTTTACACCCAGTCTCTGAACAACAATTTATAGTTTACTCAAGGTATTGTCCTGCGTGGAAAACGAACCCTTGATCAGTATCTTAACAACAACGCCATTTGTAGCCTTTGGTGGCATTATTTCACTTTGTTAACATTTTAATTAATTAGCTAATCTATGGTATTTATATCCTATATAATATAATAAAACAATTAAATTCGCAGTGATTAGATGCGTATAGATATCAATTAGAGTCGAATTATACATCATCATCATTATCATTCAGTCTTTTGTCGACATTTACGATCACCAACGGGAAAAGAAGGGTTAGTCACACATTGTATTTTAACTTGGTCACCACGCGGAAAGTTATTTGGTCGCATAATATCTCTTGTAAAAGATGCGCTTACATAAATATGACAGAGCAGCCTTATTTTCAAATTTGGAATTGGCATTAATATTAATGACGTCAAAAGCTTCATATTTAATATTGCCCCAAAAAAGCACCCTTATTTCGCTCACCAAACGTAATAAGTTGAGTGAAAAAAATAACGGGGCAGAGGAAAAATTTCAATAAAAATCAATCAACCCCGAGACGATGGAACAAACAACAATAATCTTAACGGCTGATTGGTACATTTTACTGTACGCCTTTAAAACTCTCTCTTTCGATATTTTTATTTGATTACACGCTTTTACTTTTATTTATTTTGATTGCAATATTCTTACAATAATTGATTTAAGAACAGAGTTCTGTATTCTAAAATTAATTAGCGAATACGATTTTAATTGATATAATTAATAAAACTTCGGTCTTTTTTATTCAGTACATATATTGGTCGTTCGTTACGAGCCTTTCAAACTATGATAGAGAAATTTTGCGAACTATACGCACATGACTAATGGTCAGTTCCTTAGCATACAATCTTTACTTTAATTGCAATCATTTTATATTCTGTATGCTAACGTAATGAGAATAGGGAGTTTCATATATCTATCATATATAGTGATTAATTTACGCCTGACTTCACGAGGCTAATGTTCGAAATCCGAAAATTTTAGAGTCGGTAAAATTACATACTGTATTTTGATATTTATTTTCTCCACAATACGAGGATAATTTACCGATAATATCATTTAGTCAAACGTATTGGTATATGGCAGGGGTCGGCAACCTTTTGAGTCGGAAGAGCAAAAAATTAGAATTTATAAAGGTCTAAAGTTTTTGAAGAGCCACAGTTTTTTTTGCCAACAATAATTTGTGCCTAATCATCATTAATCAATTCAAAACCATTTTTAAATGTTTTCTTTATAAAATATTTTTTTTGCGTATAGAACTAAAGAGCCGCAACTTGACATCCAAAGAACCGCATGTGGCTCGCGAGCCCCAGGTTGCCTACCCCTAGTATAGGGGTTTATTTCAAGTGTTTGTTTTTTGACATAGATATTATGTGTATATTAATCTTAGCCGTCTTTTAGTACATCCACGGGCAAGATAAGACGTGGAATTGTATTCTTATTTCATACACGACATCATCATTATCCTGCTTTTATCCCAATTACTTGCGGTCGCTACAATATGTACTCTTCTTTCATAGTACATATTGTAAAAGTTATTGGCAATAGATTCATGACCGCCCGCCTACCTGATGTCAATCTTCCTTGGGAATGTAATTGTTGACAAAACGGCATCAGGTGAAGTCAGTCCAGGTCGATGTAAACTAATTATATAAAATATACTTTATACACCACAAAGAAATTAAATTTATTTATGTAGAGTGAAACGTTAATTATTTTCTTTCGCTTATAGCATCTTAATTATCTTGAATATAGTAAACAACTTGTTTGTTTCTTCAACTCTGTAGACTATAAATAAATAAGATAGATAAAATATATAGTTTTCTAGAATCATTTGACGTACACCAACATCTAGATAGAAAGACGTCACGAAACTAATCAACGGGAAACTGGTATAAGACTTCATTTCTATTATTTCTTTGAAAATAGAGGAAACTTATTTCTTGAAAATGACGTGACTTTTACATCAGCAGAAGTGGCTTAGTCATCTAAGTAGTGAACTTTAATGTCGAATGTCATGGGTTTAGCCCCCACATAGAACAGTTCTTTGAACCATTTACAATTAACTGTACTGAGTCTTGGTGTTATTTGTATGAATTGATACAGTCAATTCATACAAATAAAAATGTTTGTAAAGTCCCCCACAACGCGAGGATTAATTCCTTTCCTAAATGTGTTTTCTTTAAAATAAAATGCACACGAATATTGACAGAATATTTTTAGAATATATCACCATTATCATGATCATCTTGGCTCATTCTTTTTTTTCTACATCTGTCCACGGTGACAGATAAGCGGCGCGCAACCCCATAGACCCGCTCCGCACTGTACCTCTCCTCACCGGAACCCGGTCTTTGTCGCCGGTGACCCACCCGGCGGATCCCAGTATTAGACTAGAGCGTCTCCCATAATAAGAATGAAATTAACCTACTATCCCGCGCCAGTTGGACGGATTGGTATAGGTATATTGTTTCGAGTTTTACTTCTCTTTCATAGATATGGTCTACATATTATATCGCTCAGTCGCTTTTTATGACTTCCATGAATAAGGAAGGCGGTGGTTAACTATATTCTTACTTTATTACAACATGTTTTTTTTTTTTAAATATATAGGTAATAGAATATTTTTTTCAATATCAGAAGTTCTTTCAAATAATTATTAGCTTGTAATTGTGCTTTCGTAATTATTCTCATTGTCATATGGTACAATTCCCATTCCCATTCAAAGTTGTTAATTAAGTAAGTAACGATTATCTCAAAAGATTTTCGAGTTTATAATTGTATTTTACAAAAGGAAACATATTGTGAATAATAAATTATTTGAAACTTGATTTGTGTCGAAAGCAATGTTGTAAGGCTTATAATCCATCCATCCATTAACCATCGACGTCCACTGAAGAACATGGTTAGAAGGGGCGTAATACCATAATCACTTTGCTTGATAGGTGAGTAATCTCAGCTGATATTATAGGTTTTCCAAATAAAAAAAAATGCTGCTGATCATTCTCCTGATGATACCTTAGGCGATTTTTACACCTTCCACAGAAAACTAGGGAATTGTAACACATTGTATTCCTAATCCAACATCAACCGGGAAAAGATTATAATATATAAAAAATAACCCTTTTATTAACCTGGGTTTATTAGCTTAAGTGATTATTAAAAATACACAACCCCCGAGGTTATAAACACTAAAACATTTATTATTGTTATCAACAAATATAAATCAAATAAAAACATGTTGTCCTTGCAAAAAGTTGTTGCTAAAAACGTATGAATCATAATATATATGTTTTAAAAAATATATAATCCGTGACAGCTCGATGCAATAGATCTCATTTGAAATTTAAATTAGCAAGTGTATATAATATGTAATCTATTTTTGCCCAAAACGCTATATCTACTGAATAAAATTATAAAATAACAGTTATAATAATGTTTAACCCAAAAACTTGTAGATATCTAATAATTTTCCGTGTGATAACGGAGTAGGAATACAATTCACCACCCTCTATTTTACCCGTAGGTGATCGTACGAGACGACTATATGGAAGTTTATAATTCTTTATTTATATATATATATATATATATATATTCTTATATATATATATATATATATATATATATATATATATATATATATTCTAGAGTTTAATTTTAATCAAATTTATATATTTGACATTATTATGTCCTTAATTTTGATTTAATTTATATATGTGACTGTATTCAAATTAGTAATTTCAATTCAATTTATATATTTGACATTATTCCAGTGATAAATTTTAATTCAATTTCCATATTTGACATTGTTACAAGTATTGACACAATTTGAATTTAATGGAGTATGGGCTTTAATTGTATTTAAATTTTAATGTAATTTAGTACCTACTAATATAATGACTGTTAGCGCTTCCTCACAAATTTGTACGCCTTAGCACGAGGCTGAACATGACAGGACCATTGTACGCTATTTGACATCTTGCATTTATATGTATACTATGTTCAAACAAATAAATGATTATTATTATTATTATTATATATATATATATATATATATATATCCGTGTGGTGACGGAGTAAGGATACAAATCACCACCCTCTATCTTACCCGTGGATGATCGTACGAGACGACTAAGGGATATTAAACGCATATGACATCTACGAGAGAGAAGGAAACCTCGAAACAAAATCCTAAACCAACACGTCGTATCAACGTGGTATAGTAGATCAATTATCCTCCCATTATGGAGGAGGCTCGAGCCCAACAGTGGGACATATATCTAAGATGATGATCTATTAAAGTCTTTTATTGTTCTGATTTTGGAAACATATTTTAAGATAATATTGACTACCGGGTTGGCCACAGATGTCAAGGAAGCGGTACCAGTGGCCAGCCTAATGGTGATGGGGTGGTAATACGGGGGCGGGGGGCGCGTCCTCCGTAATGGGAGGGAAATTGACCTACTATACCGCGCTGGTCCTCATACCAGCGTGGTATCATATATAACACCTCTGTGTTGGTTTTGTTTCTAGTTTTCCTTCTCTTGCATAGATGTTATATGCCTTTTGTATCCCTTAGTCATCTCTTACGATCACCCACGGGTAAAATAGGGGATGGTGATTGGAATTCTTACTCCGTCACCACACGGATATATATATAAAGAAAGAATTATAAATTTAAATATCAAATTATATACAATCGAATTAAAAACCTCTTCCTCGTTTGGAGTCGTAAAATATGATTACATTTAAGTAATAATGTAATTAATTACTTACTTTTGACTGTTAGCCAGAATTGCTCCTGCTAGTTCATCGAGATCCAATTGTCCAGGCAACTTAAACATGGGCCTGATAGCATCGAGTTCCTCTTCCTCCTCAGCCGAACTGTCAGACTCCGAGCTGTCATCGCTCGCTGAGTTCGGTGAGTCATTCTTGTCATCATCTATTTTCTGAAAGCATATACAATATAAATATTTTTAATTGAATGACAAAGGATGCAGTTTTTTTTCCTAGTTCCTTTTGAATATAGAATTTGCTATAAACAAAAAAAAAATCGTGTTAGACTTATCTGACTGATCAAAAAATAAAAATAATTAATTAATTAGATTCGCTGCTTGGCCTTAATCGTATATTCCTTGAATAACGTCATTTTTTGAGTTCCAGTGATCAGAAGGGAATCGGTTCATTTGAAAATGAATACCGTTTTCAAATGAAGCGATTGCCTTCTGCAGAAACTGATTGCGCTAGAGGAACCAAACCCAATACCATAATAGTTATAGTTCATCTAATCTAAGAAGTGCATTTTGACGTTTTGCATTTTTTAATACACAATAACCTCGGTCAAACGTATACACATGATTGTAAACACTAAATCTGAAATTTTAAACAACTATTAAATTATTTACATAATTAACATTGCGGGCGACTTTCTTGTACAATAATCTAATGTTGAAACTCGTAAAAATCATTAAAAATAAAAATAACATGGTAAATAGTAATTGTCACTGATGACCTAACAATGTTACGTCATCACGTTCTATACAATAGTGCTTGACAACTTCCAATTCACGAATATCCAAATAATCGGTAAAAATATTAGAATAATACAATTAATCGAATAGAGATTTTGACAGAGATGTACATTTAGATACTTTGATTTATGAGAAAATTATTAATGTTCGCGACGCTGATAATTCAAGTAATAGTAGTAATTCTTAATAAATAGCCATTTTCAAATCCAGTTTTTGTTTTTAATTAACCTAATCCTACTAAATATGATGAATAGATTCTATGCTGAAATAATTAAATTTGTTTAGTACTAATTTAGCACTTAATTTATTCATCACCTTTTTGAAAAATAAAAAATAAATCGATTATTAATTATAAAGAATCAATATCGATTTCTCAGTAAAATCGGATATTTTCGATAGCGATTATTTGGTTCACATACCTAGACAACTTACTCAGACAGCTGTCAAAGTGCACTTCTTAGATTAGACAGACTATAGTATAATTATATTTTTTATTAATATTGAATCATTAAACCCGTATTACCCGTATTATACCCGCAATATTGACTAGGTATAAAAATATAATGGAAAATGCCGTATTTATGCTGGCTAATAATAATGCCTACATACATAAAAAAGTCTAAAACGGTGGTTAAGTTAATAATAACTCTATGGCTAATAGGATATGCCAGAAGACAACGTCATAAGACTCGCTTAATATTAGCTAGTACATACTAATACATTTCAATACCATATACTAATTATATTTATTTGAAAACTTTCTTCCTAACAGAAGAAGTTACTAGAAGTTTTATATACGTATGTTACTATAGACAATGGCAGTATTTTTAAATATTGTGAAAAAGACAATAATCGACACAGCATTGGAGCAATGGAGACTATTATGAAAGCGGTTTCACCTCACTTACACAACTGTTTTGAATGCTATGTCAAACCAAGTCTTAATTGCTGCTTTGTTTTTTATTAAGTTAAAGTGTCTTTTTTAAAAAATAACAAGTGTTAATCTACACAGATAGCGAAATGATCTAACCGCTGTCCTTTCGTGCCGAATGTTGGGCGTTCGATCCTCATACAGGACATATCTTCATGTGATTCACATTTATTGTTCTGAGTCTGAATGTTATTTGTATCGGCCAATATATATATATTTGTGAAGTTCGCAGTGAAGCAATATTTTTTTTATAATTTATTTAATAACAAACAACACCCTTCACTAATCAAATAATCTTAATATTACAGAGGGCTTTACAAACATATAATTTGAAAAACACAAATTACAACCAAACTCAGATATATATACATTTATTCATTCCTTAATTTGGGTTATTTCTATTTAAAAAAAAAAGATTAACTTATGTAAACACATAATTTGTAAACGTATTTCCCTTGTGATCATTAGGTACACACACAGCAAGACACTTGTAAAAAAACCCAAGTTTTCAACCAGGTAAAAGCAGTAATATATTCAATCATCTATAATTTCCTATTATTACACAAGAAAATCGTAATCGAGGTTAAAAAAAAATAATCTTTCTGTATCAAAATTTACTCGTATTAATTTCCTATATCACTTCTTAATGACCATAAATTATCAACGTATACTTATGTGGTCATAAAAGGTCTTCAATTCTATATCGATCTGGTGGACTATGTGTTGTTTTACCAACTAAAAAGCCCTTTTAATGTGAAACTACGAATTCAAATTTGTCAAAATAATAAATATTTGGATGGCATAATATCCTAACCTTTATTCCTGAAATAATACGCAGAGTGTAGGGCTACGCTTCCATTGAAATATGCAGAATCGTGTGATGCTAATAAAAATAATGACCTACTAAATTTTTTAAAGAAGTGCTTGGTAATTTTTTGTTTCTATCGGTAAGCCAACGAAATGGTAAACAATTATATATAGTCCTGAATATTAAAATTATCGCACAAAAAATAAGAAACAAGATTACTGTTGATATATTGACTGTAATTGTCTGATGTATTTTAAACTAAAGTTTATTCCTACATATACTTTCACTTTAGTTGCAATCGAGCTGAAAACGAAAGCTATATTTGTAAAATAAGAAAAAAAGAAATTCTCTCATGATGGCACACACACTTCATTAGGGTTACATAAAATGAAAGTACAGTAATTCTGTTTTTATATTAACATAAATTTATTGGGTGCCGTATTTTTATTTTATAAAGTGCTTTTATTTTTTTGTCTTTACTCTTATTCATTTTTAATTATTTAGCTAAAATTTCGATATTCACACTGTTTGATAAAGTAACATAGTAAATTTTACGCTTCGTAAGTGAAAACATGTTCATTCATTTTTAATAACCGCTACGTTCGTACATATGTATAATACAATCTGAATGCAATACGACCGAGTACGAGTTGCATAGCTTATGCTTTGCAAAATAGAATCTATAAAATTAATTAAATACAAGCATTTTGGTTATTATCTATATTATTAATTTAAATTATTATTACTTTAAAGTAGAAACCAATGAAGTGCCATATAAAGATCTTAAGATTGAACGGTATGGTAGGCATCTTTATTTTTTAAATTTACATGCTAGTGTATTGCTCTTATCCCTATACTGTGACGGATTAAGATTACAATATGTTACCTTCCCTTATATTTTCGTGGGAATCGTAAAAACCAGCGGAACAATCACTAAGAGAATTTACAGCATTATAAGAGAACTTATAAGAGAACTAAGAAACTTATAACGCTCCGTGATGATCATAATATTGCCTTTAATTAGACCTATGTTTAGTAGTGGACAATGACAGGCTGATGGATGGAATAAATTACTAAGTAATACTTAATTTTGTACTATCTTTGTATAGTGGCAGCTAAGAATACTACCAAACCCGAAAGAGTTTTATATTAACCTGTCCATCCGATGTTGTTTGATCAAAAATTACATTCTCCAGGAGGGTTGATATCAGGCAAGTGGCTGATCATAAAACTATTGTCAAAACTTTTGCAATATATACAATGGAAGCAGTACAGATTGCGGCGACACTATCTAATTGGGATAAGAACGAGAGAGACTGATGATGATAACTTCAATTAGTATTAAAAATAAACAACGAAACGAGATGAATTCCTGATTGAAAAACATCTAGTTCTTAAATCATGTCTGTTAAGCCTCAAATATACTAGGCTAGCGTACTACGTGCCACCGAAGACAAAGATCGGGTACCGGTGGCCCGCTCGCACGGCGAAGAGAGGAGTTTACATGGTGGGTCTACGGGATCACGCGCCGTCTCTTCCGTCACCCCGGACTGTTTTAGTGGGGCGAGACGCACCATAGTCCACGGCAAAAAAAAAGGCTATCTACTACAATTTATATTTATAACAATAGATAACACACTTACTTTAATCACGAATATAAAAAATATGACTTGCTATATTAGATCTATAGAATTTAAAGCTAAGACCTACGCACCTCCGACTACTGAATTATTAGCCAATACGATATCTCTGTGTGTTTTATATTTAATAAAAAAAAGAAACCGTGATTGTATCATGTTTATTAATAGAGAAGTTTGTCTTTGAATAATAAAGTTTGCTATGTAAACAGTGTACATTAATATCTTATTCATTCAATGTAATAATAAGATTTGCATAGACCGCAGCTGATTCAATGATGATCTATCCGATGTTGGTAATATTTACAAACGGAGGGCGACGGAACAATGGTGCGTGGGCGCATTGTCTCGTGCAGGATGTCCGAACCCATTGTACCGGTTAAACAGCACAGAACGTTATTTTAAGTGCTCCTATTTTACACATTTCTTCTTCATTAAATTATTAAATATTATGTTTTAAATATCTTCAGAAAATGTTAAAATATCTTCAGTTTTAAATATCATCATTCTGTGTGGTGATGGAGTAAGAATACAATTCATCACCCCCTATCTTACCCGTGGGTGATCGTACGTGACGACTAAGGGATATAAAACGCATATAACATCTATGCAAGTGAAGGAAAACTCGAAACAAAACCCTATACCAGGGTAGGCGAACCAATGGCACGCGTGCCATTGATGGCACGCGACACAATATTTTAGGCACGTCGCCGATCATAAAACTTGTGTAAAAAATGTGTTAAGTTAGTATTTTCCAAATAATCTGAAAGTCAAAATTATTTGATGGCACGGCAATGACCCCATTAAACATTTTTTAGAAAAAAATGGCACATTGATGCATAAAGGCTCGCCTACCCTGCCCTATATCAACACGTTTGACGAGCGCGGTATAGTAAATTAATTTCCCTCCCATTGCGGAGGAGGCCCGAGCCCAACAGTGGGACATATATGGGCTGTAATGATGATGATGATGATCTTCAGAAAGAGCACTTAAGTTTCAGCTGTAATTCTCATTGCTGGACTCGAGCCTCTTCCACATTATGAAAGACATTGCGTATACCACACTGATCAGGTGAGTTGGTTGTTAGGGTATTATTTCAAGTTTTCCTTCTTTTACACAGATGTTATATACAAATTATATCACTTAAACGCCTTTTGCGACACCTACGGGCAAGATCGGAGATGGTGAATTGCATTTTTTTTTTCTACAGAAAACGTTCCACAATAAACAGGCAATTTAATTAAGCTTTATTTTAGGTGGGTCATGCAAGAACTATGACAAAGATTAATCAAATAAAAAGTCGGAGTAAAAGAAATCACACTCATGTGTGCAACAAATAAACAAAACCACCATCTTGAAAATAATATTTTATACGTATAAAAGTTTTGCGCTTCCGAAGTGCTTTAGATAATAAAATTATTATCTGGTTCCATGATGGCTAAGTTATGATGTTTTTTAAACAGCCAACATATCATTCTAGAAAATAAACCCTTGTATCTCTCTTTATAGACACACAATTAACGAATACAAGGAACACAGAAGATTCGTTCCGAGTCGGTGGTAGCTGAATAGTTTTTGCTAGTTTTTCCAAAATTGTAAATTACCATAATAATAATTATCATAAATTAAATGCTTTAATAATAACAGATCATAAACAATATAAAATTTTATATTTAGAATCATTTTCTTTTTGTACTGGCAATGAATTTGTGTTAAATTGTATTAGAGTTTTTGGCGCGAATGTGGAAATGTCATGTCACGCTCTTGTATTATATTCATTTCTTTAGTGTTTTGTGGTGTTATATTGAATAATTTTGCTGGTATTTTATGCAATATGGTACAGTTAAAGTGCTGAAGTGTAGTGAATATGGTATAACAGTAGTTTACGTGTATTTTCATATTTGTCCAAAATACCCAAAGAAAATCATTGATTAGGTTATCAGCACCCGATTAATGGTAACGACTTGACTTACTGACAGACAATGAATATTAAGGCTACATAATATGAAGAAATGATGAACAATGTATGAAAAATAATTAAATAAGACTTGGCTGTATGGGCTTTGATCCCTTTGCCTGTCCGAATGGACGAACAGAACCAAAAAAAAAATTGTATTAAAAATGTGGGTCAAATTTTAATATTTTATAGGGTAGATATAAATTTCTGTAATAACAATGACATATTGGACGTAAGACACCTTAGTCCTCCCGTGACCATAATCACTGTAAAGTGTTCGAAACGTAGGGAAATTAAAAATCAAATAAAACGCGATAGAATCCGTAAAAGTAGTTTTATTTCAAATGTGTAACACTCGAGTAAACATTAGAAATCATTATGAACACATAAGAATCGTTTATGGATTATAAAGAGTTATTATGACAGTCCACATAATAGATCGCTTACCAGAGCTCTACACCGGCCGAACAGTTTAATATCATCATCGTCATCTAAGCTCATATACATCTCATTGCTGGCCTTCAGTCTCCTCCACGGCAGGAGGAAAATCAACCTACCCACGCTCATCAGACGGGTTGGTATAGGTTTTTATTTCGAGTTTCCTATCTTTTGCAGTATCTGCTTATCATATCCTTTAATGGTCTTTTACGATATAGACAAGAGAAGGTATGATGAATTGTATTCTTACTCTATCACCACAATGAAATCAATTATAAGTTTTGAATATTCATTTCTCTGCTTCATACAATTGAAATGAAAGTAAAATAACCATTATCTGTATACATAAAATGAAATTTGTATGTATATTTAATGATTCATCTTTCGTAAAGTATAGATACTTGTGTGATTTTATATCCATGTGCTTTATCTGGGCAATACAAATAATGGTCGCTTTCACATGGAGTAACTGCGATACTCGAGCATCGTGCAGCGGCCGCACTGAGCCGAGTGAAAGCTGTGAGCTATGTCGTCACCTGCTCTGTATGACGATTGCATGTCAAATGTAACTAAGCGCATATTTTAATATACAATCGTAATATTTCCTCATATTTAACGATTTTATATTCAAAATCGTATAAGTTAAAGTTACTTAATAGACAAGGAAATTGAACTGTTTACTGCACAATCGCAAACACTAAATATTCATCACATAAAATATTTAGATATATACATACATACATACATATCATCACGCCATATCCCTTGCAGGGTAGGCAGAGAGAACAGAGTGCCAGAGAACTCTATCTTTGCATACTTCACTCGCTTCCACAACATTCATAATTCTCTTCATACACGCTTGCCGGTTTCGGAGACTCTTGACTCCACCTTCCTTCAGTACATGACCGATCTGGTCTAGGTAGGTTAGTCTCGGTCTCCCCCGGTACCTACATCCTTCCACTTTCGCATTGTATATCTTCTTAACCAGACGTTCGTTCGGCATTCTTTCCACATGTCCGAACCATCGATATTTAATTAATTTATTTTTTTTATTTAACCATAGATATTTACTTATTAATTAATAGTACTTTTAATTATTTATTAATATTAAAATTAAATTAAATAGTAAGGTAATTAATTAAAATTAAAATCGGCTGAACATGATCGGATGAATAGGCAAAAGTATTCTCCAAAGAAATGTATAAGCCTTTCATAATATAAAAAAAAAGGAATCTATTTGTTTCTTTTTTAATTCAAAGGTCAATGTGTCGATAGAATATGGGCTTATCAGCGAATATCGAAAAAAATACTAAATGATACGAGTATCACTACCTTGCTCTTATCCCAATTACTTGGTGTCGACGCAATATGTCGTTTTATACCACTCAATCCTATCCGATGTCATCTCTGCGTTCACTCCCTTTCTATTCATATCATGCTTCACACAATCCATCCATCTTTTCTTTGGTCTTCCCTTACCCCTAAAGCCTTTCACTTCCACCTAACTCCACCTAGCTGTTGTGGTATAATTGACCAATTTCCTATGATGGTCGAGCCCAACAATGGAATGTTTGGGTTTAAAGAGAAAAATAAGCTTCTTATATTTTTTTATTGCCATTCATACAGATCAGGGGTCGGCAACACGCGGGCCGCAAAGAAGCCGCCCGTGAATGTTTTAGAAATAAGCTATAAATATCAAAATAAATGCATGAACGAACCGTGATTGACCGTATACTGTATATTCTAGTGTTAATATTACTAGTGTGGCCCAGTTTATTTTTCCACCTTGGGACCCTTGCCTGCGAAAAGGTTGCCGACTAGATAGCAGTCCGCCTAGCGACATCCATTATCTAATAAAGGGGATAATATCAGGATCACCAAGCTTGGTAGATGAATTGACGATTGTCATTAGTATTCTGATGTGATGATAACGCTACTGCCTATTCTCTTAATGCCTCGGTTGACTTTTACTCATCATTATTCTCTCAGCTCGTATGTAGCTCAAGCCTTGTGGAAGACGCAGGGAGGGAAACTGACCTACATCATGTATCGTAATGCAAATAACACATCTCAGAATTTGCCAGATTGTGAAAATAGTACCTGCAATTACTACTACTGAGAGAAGATCCGTGATCGATAGTAAAAAAAAAGGATTAATATATCTACAGATATAATCTGATAAGTAATGGTATCAAGAACTAGCAATAGAAGTAGGTATGGGTTTTTTGGCGGGAATCTATAACGTCATGTGGTGCTCTTGTATTATATTCGTTATCTTAGTGTTTTAACGTGTTATATTAGATAATTTTGATGCCATTTTATGTAATGTGATGTGACGGAACTGCTAAGATGTAGTGAGTATCATATAAAAGTGCTTTACAACGTTTTCGTTTTTCATCAAAATTCTCACAAGATACCATTAACAGTGTGGCCATAGCACTGTTGATGGCGACAATTTGACTTACTGACGGACAAATGACTAATCTGAAGACACTAAAAACTTGAAGATAATTATAACTCGACACTGGCAACAATGGCTCATTTAAGTAGCTGATTGCCAATACATAAAAATAAGAAGAAGAAGTAGGTATTGAATTAGACATTCTCATTTTGTTTGTATGTACAACATGAATTGCTATATAGGAATCCCAGTAGTGAACTATGTCGAAGCTTACAACACCACATCTTCACTTAGAACATTGCCGAAAACTGCATAAGTAAAACGCATTTACCACACCTCAACAACCAAAGGCGTTTAAAAATACCTTTAAATTGCGGTTTAGATTTTTTATAGGTGTGCATTACTATGGTGTGTAGTATGCACAAAGGTATCTCCAAACGATTCTAACAGATGGCGGTATCTGTTGACTGGATTGAATAAGTATTTAATAGATGGCGCTATGTTTAACAAATGTTTCATATAAGCTATAATTAATTAGCATAAACACCACGTGTTACTGAGGCTACCTCAGCCACAGCAACGCGTGGCTAGACGGTTATTGTTGGAGTATTAAATTGGTATAATTATTGTTGCGTTGTATTGTCGCCACGGCACAGATACCGCGCAAAGACGACAGATGGCGTGACTTGTTCACAACGTGAACATACTTCTAGTAACATTATTTGAAGGAGTAGCACCAAACAACTGACATAGATATACAGCTAAACCTCTATAACTACATATAACTTATTAACAGGCTTTCTACCACAGATTAGATATCACAACAGAATCCCGTCTACGCGTCTGTAATCGCTATCTATACCCGTTTTCGCCACGAAACCACTCAACCGTAACGCTAATGTTGCCAGAGCACACTCTTGGAATCGCCATCTTTCGATGGGCAATAACATATTACTCAATAAATAAAAAACTACTATGCTTGTATTATAATACTACAAAATGTACAGTCTAAAAATCGTAGAACATTGCGATTCCTAAGTTGAAGGATGATGTCTGTATACTATATCAAAATAAAGTTCCAATATATCTAAAATTTTAAGAGATAGTAACTGGATTACTTAAACTAGATACTAGTAATACGTCATCCGTGAGGTCATTACACCGAAATATAAAACCAGGTGATTTGTGCATTAACCGATTTCAATTTTCTAAGACCTTTCACGCGTGAAACTAGTCAAGTGAAACCGTTCAGAGGTCTTAACCAATCGCTCAGCAATTTGGCAACACTTTTACTATTACTTAAGTATTCAAAGATAAACTGCCTAACAATCTGAGTAGCGTGTGTTCTCAAAATCTTTTAAACAAAAGACAAACGGTGACAAACCACAGTTATGGTGATTAACCACGAGTTTCTACAAACAAAGCCTTTCTCGATAAGTCACCGACGCTTGCTAAGTCAATATACAGAAACTATCCATCAGTATTCGAATGGTGACAGTATAAAATAACAATACACCATCTCCTTTTCTTGCCTGTGGATATCGTAAAAGACAGGTATAGTACATTACTGCAGCGGCCAGCAAAAGAGGCATTGGTGGACGAACGTGTAAATGTGGACCGTGGCGTAGCCGAGGCACACATACGTAAGTCCATCAATCCTCATTTGTGGCCAAGGCTTGTATAGTGCTTTCTCAAATAATGCGCGGAAATTAAAACTAAGTAGTACTAAGTAGAACTGTATACATGACAAACAAGGAACAACATTTTTCACGTGCTATAGGGTTCATTTGTTTTTTTTTTCATTATCAAACAGGTTTCTTTTTCAAGCCAGTTCGAAATTTAATAAAACTCTGATAAGTTGCCTATTTGGTTACCATGTTTTGAAGTATCAAATCGTTCCATTTTTAAAATACACGATAGATATGAATTTACATAGGTATATATATTTATTTGGGCGCTAAAACACGACAGATATGGATTTTCATACAAGAGAAAGGAAACTTCGAAATAAAGCCGAGACATCTGACCAACGCGTTTAGTATGTCAGTTTTTCTGAAGGAATTTCAAACCCAGCAGTTCGACATGTGTTAGCTGAGAAAACGATGATCAGGGTCCATCCGTTCCCCGTCTTCTATATCCGCTTGCGTGTATTATCTTAAAATTATATATTTCATGTTTGCATAGTTTACCTGTAATTTGTCTTCGTTGATCTTCGACTCGGCACGGTTGAGTGCGTCGTCTTTGACCTGACTGACGGCGACTGGTGTTGACGGGTGAGGCTTTGTGGACGTAGGTTCTTCCGCGACAGAGAGAGGTGGTGCACCGTGAAGGGCATGCGCATTATGTACTGGCAGAGGCTCGTCCTACAAAATAAGAAACAAGAATTTATAACAAATATTAAACTAAACTTTAACATAGGTATAAATAAAACCAAAACAAACTGCGATTAAGGCTAGATCTATGCTTAACATTCAAATAATTCACTGATGTTTTTATAAATATGTACAATCTTTGTGAAAAATTCAACCTTTTTAAATGTACTATGGCTATTTAAAATAACTTGCCGTGTGGTGTCGAAGTAAGAATAACATTCACTACCCCCTATCTTACCCGTAGGTGACCGTAAAAGACGACTAAGAGATAAAATATGCCTACAACATCTATGCAATAAAGAGAAAACTCGAAATAAAAGCCTATGGCAACACGTTTGACCAGCGTGGAGTAGTAGGTCAATTTCCCTCCTAATTTGAAGGAGGCTCAAACCCAGTATTGGGACATATATGAGTTGAGATGATGATAATGATGATACAAAAAAAAATTGTGTATATAGATGTAACTTAGTCTTTCAATACTAATTAAAAGACGGGTACCTCTGTAATATTTATTCTATTACAATTATGTTACTATGTATATACATGATATATTATACTTTAATCAGCCATTTTATATTTTATTCACAAAACAAACCTTTACAATTACAGAATAAATTGCAACACTTTATTTTGAAAGAAGTTCTACAACAAACAACAACTAATAAAAACCATGATTGAGGTAACGTTTTTCCCACGTAACCACTTTTTATTCATTCCATTAAAAGAAAACTGCAATTTAGTAGTTTCTACAACTTACGAACTTAATCTATTACCAAATCTGTCTCTTGTATCTAGCATTCGTAGTGTACGCTTACATACTGCACATACACATTTGAGTCACAAAATAATCAGTATCTAACTTCATAGCGATCAGGAAATGTAAAAAACAATATTTTATTTATTTTGCAACAAATTACCGTAATAATTAAAATACCATATTCTTCATGAATATTCTCTGCACAATATTTTTAGCAGTTTCTAAGATTGCTTAATGGCGGCAAAGTACAAGGACATAACGGTTGGCTAACTCATATAAAATTAGTAGTTATAGAGAATAAATATAGTTATTTTGGCCAGATCTCTGCTTCCTAACGTTAAATTATTTTAATAACTACAGATGAATAAGCAAGTTCTAGTAGTGTATAAAGAGAATTATGGATGTTGAGGAAGCGAGTGAAGTATGCAAGGATAGAGTTCTCTAGCACTCTGTTCACTCTGCCTACCCTGCAAGGGATGATTTATATGTATGTAATTAGCAAGTGGTATTTTTAAATATTTTTTATTTTATAAACACTTTTGATATAAGGTATTTATTAAATTTAAATGCTTGATAATAAATGAGATCTATCGTAACTATGAGAGTGAAGACGAATGATAAATTACTGGTAATATAGGCAACATATTCCATTAATGCATCTATAGGCCTTAGCTCTCCACGATAGTTGATAATGCGATCGCAATACAAGTAGTATATTAAATAGGTAAATTAATTATTTAAAATTGAAATTGAAAAATTTTGATGAAATATTTTTGAAGTGAATATATCTTTAGATTATGCACTTTATTTTATTTGTAGGTATAAATTTTTAAACTAAACATTAACTTAGGTATAAATAAAACCAAAACAAACCGCAATTGAGGCTAGATCTATGCTTAACATTCAAATAATTCACTGATATTTTTATAAAATATGTACAATCTTTGTGAAAAATTTCAACCTTTTTAAATGTACTATGGCTATTCAAAATAACTGTTCATGTGGTGTCGGAGTAAGAATACCATTCACTACTCCCTATCTTACCCGTAGGTGACCGTAAAAGATGACTAAGGGATAAAATATGCCTACATTGAAGCCTACATTTTTTTTTGAAGTGAATATTTCTTTAGATGCGCTGTGCACTTTATTTTGTTTGTAGGTATAAAATTTTTAGTGATCACGCTCGTTCAAATAAAGTCAGTCCTCGTTGATTCAGATATCATACATACATAGCTTCACGCCTGTTTCCCAGAGGGGTAGGCAGAGACTACGGATTGCCACAAACCACGATCCTGGCATACTTCCATCTCTTCATTCACACTCATAATAGTCTTCATGCATACTCTACGATTACGCATACTCTTAATATGACCTCTCGTCAATACATCGCTAATTTGATCCAGAAAATTATGACGACGTCTTCCCCTTGTAATCGTCCCATTCACGCTTGCTTTATATATTTTCTTCGTCAACCTCTCCTCACTCATTCTTTTTAAGTGTCCAAACCACCTCAGCATACTCTTTTTGATCTTTGTCACTACTTCTTCATTCAGATATCATTAAGATCATAAGATAGACACTTTCTGTTTGTTACTAATAGTGATAATATATTTTGTAATCACTAAATTAAAAGTCGGCGTAAGTCGATATAAAGCTTTTCGTCGTCTTTTACGACATCCACGAACAATGTAAGATTTCATACTTTGATAGTATTCGTAGATACCGAAACGCAGCAGAATAATAACAAATACTGAAATAAAATATATAATATTTTCATAACTTTATTAGGAATTAAATAAATTAAATAAAGATAAATTTAAATAAAATAGGTAGGTATTCGATTTTTACCCTTTGCCTGTCCGAACGGACGAACTGAATCAAAGAAAAACAAAGTTCTTTGACTTTTATAAAACTTACGGTCGGCACTCGACGTCGACATGGACATCGAGTGTCAACCGTGAGTAGATACAGTAAAAATATATGTCTGTACATATTTTTATTTTATATAATATGCAATTGCGTCTCGTACACTTTTAAATCGATACGAAAATTATATACGCCACGAGCAACCGTTTACGCCCACCATATTTGTTGAAATAATACTAAATGCAACAATTAATTACCTATTATTGAGACGTCGTCGATGTTAGTCATGTCTAAAGAATTGCAATAATAATTCTAAGCACGTAGAGAAAATAAATTCTTTACTTTGTTTAATGAATGGCGCAATAATTATGTTTAAAAGCATGGAAATTTATATCTACCACTGGTATTACCTCAGTGAATAAAAATTACTGTTTCTTTGTATGTTTCTATTTATGCATTTCAAACTATTCATACGTTTGTGATGAAATGTGATGTATTATATGCATGCCCGGAAAGTTTTAGTAATAAATAAATACCCTATGGAACAAAAAAATAGCCGTTAGCCCAACTGGGTGGGTTTGGGGATTTTATTGGTAGGCAGCGGCCTATGCTATACCTTTGGTATTGCAAAGGTCTATGGGCGGCAGTGACACCTACCATCAGGTGTGCTGCTAGCTCATTTGCCACCATAAGCAATAAAAAAAGGATCAATAAAACTTCTATTACATTGTTTATACTTAGCAAGCACTGCACAAATCCCAAAGTTACTATTACAGCTGAAGAATTTTAATAAATATTATAAAACCGATTTTACTATAATGCACTAATTTCCGACGTTATCAACTCTAATCATCATCATAATCAGCTTAGAGAGTGCACTTGTGTATATTCCCACAATAGCGTGTCGTACTACTTCGCTGCAGTTGTCTGGTATCCATTTGCAACTGGCCATCTAGTCAAAAATACGAGGGCGCATTTTTTGTAAAAAAAAAATACTAAAATACATTTGAAATAAAACTAGTTATACGGATTCTCTCGCGTTTGTATTTCATTTTTAATTGACTGAGGTTTCGAAAAATTAAAAATCAAATACAAACACGATAGAATCCATGAAACAACATTAGTAAGAATTGAAAGTTTAATAAAAAAAAACTACAATTATATTGTACTTCAGAAATAAATACATATTTTTTAAAATAAACATTATTGCACCGATGCCGTAGTGGTTAACATACCGACCTACTATGCCAGTATCGTAGCTTCGATTCCTACGCAAAACAATTGTGCGATCAACAAATTTTTGTTCTAAGTCCGGGTATAATTTGTGTTGCAATACAAAGATTATTTCCTTAGTGCAGGGTATCCTTTTAAAAAAAAATACGCTACTCTCGTCTTCAAAACACGCAATTTCTGAGAACTATTTTGCCTACTATAGATGTAGATTGATTTACCTTATTATTTGAATAGGTACGTATACCTGAAATATCATGTGTTGCAATGCAATGCGTCATCCTGTGATGATATTTCACTTATTATATATTTATTTCTAATATATAGGTTTCTATACGCTGTTAAAATATCAGGGAGCAGCAGAGCGCGAAGTGTTCGCGACCGCAACTGATAGAAAACGACGATTACGTAGCAAAACCATTGTCGCATTATGAACAACAACGCCCACAAACACTTTTACTGGTTTTACGAAACACTTTAAACTATTAAATAGTTATTGTACCCGAGTCGAATATTGAGTTGCGTGATAACTAGAAAATTGCTTCGCTTCAGGCAGAAAGTAATTGCTAATGGACAGGAAAATATTGTGTAAATTTCTGAGATTATGACCTAAATACCTATTGGAATGGGTACTAAGACCATGGCCACATAGACCGGGTTACGGTGGCCCACACGGACAGCGTGGAAAGGTACATTGCGGGGCCATTTTATGGGTTCGCGCGCCACTTCATCTGAGGCCCCGGACGGATATAGCGGGGTGTGACCAGACCATAGACCACTGCAAAAAAGGTACCTATTGGATTATTACCAGTGAATTTCTCTTTTCTTTCTTCTTCTCAGCCCATATGTATTCCACTGTTGGTCACAAACCTTCTCCTTAGTTACTGAGCAATTGTATTATTACATTGCCATAAACTAGATTAGTGTTGAGTTTCAGTACCAATTTTCCTTTGCTTATATTGTTATCACAAATAAAATAATTAGGAAATGACGTAAAGCGATAGTCTACATTTATTTTATTAGTTTTAATCATCTGTATTGCAGAAAATAGATACGCTTATCTATAGCCAATTTCCTTTACCGTTAGTCGTAATATGAGCTCGGGCTACCATAATCAATTTTATAACATTTTTATTGCCAAGATAGTTTATTAGTAACAATTACTATTTCGACCTTTTATTTATTGAGTCATTTATGTTGGCAATTCAAGTATATTACCGTAAACTTTAATAGTGGTAGGATCACTCTGATGACAGTTTTCTGTCTACAGCCGCGGGCCGATCCGTCCGGGGTAGTACCACACTCTCGCAGAAGATCGACGTCTGAGTAATGGCAATGTGCTGTTGCGGTTCGTTCGGTGAGCGAGAGAGCCGGAAGCCCAACTGGGTGGGTTTGGTATTTATATTGGTAGGCAGCGGCCTAGCTATACTCCTGATATACTAAAGGTCCATGGGTGGCAATAAAACTTACCATCAGGTGTGCCGCTTGCTTGTTTGCCACCAAAAGCAAAAAAACTTCTTAGTTAAAACTCAACTTTGTATCTCAATTTCTTTCTATAATAGCAAATTCATTGTGAAATTAATTTAAAAGCTTTATAAAGTAAAATCATTATCATCATCGTTCTCTTACTCTTATTCCAATTACTTGGGCTCGATACAATATTCTTTCATAGTACATATTGTAAAAGTTATTGGCAATAGTTTTATGACCGGCCGCCTGCCAGACGTCAACCCAACTTGGGAATGTATTTATTGACCAAACGGCATCAGATGGAGTTGGCCCAGATCGTTATAAGGCCTTTGTCATCTTTTACGACATTCACGAGCAACGTAAGGGTTGGTAGTATTTGCAGCCGCTACCACACAGCACAGCTTTATAAAAACAAATAAAAAAAAATTGTTATTATTTTTTAAGAATTTCATTAAATAACTAGTATAAAATCTTAGAGATTTCCTTCTTTTCATGATCATACAGTGATTCACTGTTCAATGCTGGAAGTAGAACTTTCTATGGCCTCATGCCAAACCATACGGCGTGACCAGACATAAGAGAGGTTTTGACTCTCGAGTTGACAATTAAGGTCTATTGGCAGACGAGTCAGCAATCACAGTTGCTATTGCCCAGGAGAATATTGTAGCTATCTTAGCCGTTTTTTTATTCGATTCATACGTGAAAGCAACACAGCTCTCTTCACAGGGGGGGGAAATAATGCCATAATTGCCTCACTTGGCATAGATGCACATTTTCCAACAGCAAGAAATAGGTGAAGATAACTTATACTTTTTCCGTCGCTATGCGGAGGAAGGATTTGCATCACTTGCTGTGATATTACGTGCTTGTGTACTTATCTTATTTTCCGACAGCCATGTGGAAGAAAATAGAACATGGTAAATTTTATAACATATACTTACACCATTATGAACAATAAAAATTACAAACTTTAAACGTACAGGGATCGTACATCATGTCGTAAATATCGTATTTATAAATATTATATGTACGTGAATGAACTGTAACAACAGCCTCTAGCGTTATGAATACAAACCGTTTATTTAAATGGTAGATAAAATATAAACAAGGAAAACGCAAAGACAGACAATAGTTTTTCTCGAAACTCGTCTCTGTTGACGCAATCGTGATTTGCTTTAAAAACGACTTACATTATATATTAAAGCTTAAGTATATTTAAATTTCAACTAATTTTACGGATTTTATCGCATATAATTTAATTATTGCTAATGGTTTTTAATATTTTAGCAAGTTTCATACGTGTGAAATAATACTATTTTACTATTACACATTGAAACTTAATTTTGTTTTACTTACATTTTAAAGTATCCATAGTCATGGGATCGCTCTACCATTATCGTTTCTTTCATATTTCATAGCATCTATCACGTCAGACTAAAATATATTATTATTTTATAATTACTTACGCAAACCCATGCAGACATGCATGCATGCAAACATTCTCTCTTAGTTTTTGTTAGATAAACCAAGTATAACCGTATTTCAAATACTTCTAATAGTAATTTATTAAGTCTAAAATATTTTAAAATATTCTCTCGTCAAAGTCCTTTCTTTTTTAAATTAAGTACGCTCATAATATAAGAGTAATTATCAGATCATCATTCATCATTCTTCTACTATCATCCCAATTACTTGGATTCGCTACAATATGTACTCTTCTTTCATAGTACATATTGTCAAAGTTAATGACAATAGTTTTATGACCGGCCACCTGCCAGACGTCAACCCTCCTTGGTAATGTAATTGTTGACCAAACGGCATCAGATGGAGTGGGCTTAGGTCGTTATAAGGCTCTTAGTTGTCTTTTACAACATCCATGAACAAAGTAAGGGTTGGTAGTATTATGTATTATATTTATCAACTATAATATTACAAGTAAATTTTTAAATATAGTAAATAATCCCTTGTTTTTCTGTACTACAAATATAAAATTGAACGTCGATATTGAGATCTCTCTGCCATCTGTGCATTGAATCAATCCGTGTCTACACGAGAAATATATTTTAATTGTCACTTTAATTATCATAATCTTCCTGCTTTTATCGCCATCACTTGTCCATGCTCTACTTCCATAGTACATATTGCAAATAGTTAGCAATAGTTTTATGACAGGCCGCTACTCGATATCAAAACTTCTTGAGAATACAATGGTTCACCATATAACATCAGGTGGAGTTTGTGTCATCATCTCAGCTCATATACGTCCCACTGTTAGGTTCGTGTCTCCTCCATAATGGGAGGGAAATTGACCTACTGCACCACGCTGGTCAGACGTGTTGGTATAGGGTTTTCTTTCGAGTTTACCTTCTTTTGCATAGATGTTATATGTGTTTTATATACCTTAGTCGTCTCTTACGATCACCCACGGGTAAGATATGGGGGTGGTTTATTGTATTCTTACTCCGTCCCCACACGGAAAAGTTTGTATAAGTTGATGTAAAGCTTTTTGTAGTATTTTATAACACACACGAACAATGTAAAGGTTGGTAGTTTTCGTAGCAGACACTACACGGCTCCAATACAGTACTAGTATAATATTTCTTTCTTTTTTAATTGTTTATGGTGGCAGACGAACAAGCAGCACACCTGATAGTAAGTGTCACTGCTGCCCATGGACCTTTGCTATACCAAGGGTATAGCTAGGCCGCCTACTATTACAATACCCAAACCCACCCAGATGGGCTTCTGGCTCTCTCGCTCACCGAACGAAGAGCAATAACACATTGCCATTACTCAGACGTTGATCTTCTGCGAGAGTGTGGTACTACCCCGGATGACCGGACCGGCCCGGCCCGCGGCTGTAGACAAAAAACTGTCAACACCGTGGTGCTACCACTAATAAAATATTCAATATAATAAGTAACTATATGGTAATAATTTAGCCACTACTGTGCAATGAAATTGTGTCGAGGGCTCAATGCAACTTAAATAAGGTTTTGATTATTACGTTTAATGATGAAATATATATATACATTTTCACTAACATTTAAAATATATAAATATTCTATTGCCTAATTATAACTTTTTCAGCATAAATGTTTTATTAATAATCAAAAGGTTGAAACTAAATAACTCGGAACCAGCGAAGTACTTCGTTACGACACCAAAAATTGTAGGTCTCGTAATTTATAAAATTCGAATGTTGAATATTGTAAAACATTAAAAGATGGTTACCGTTTTGTAAACCTAAATGGATTCGTAACGAATGATTTCATTAGATATTTTAATTATGTGTTAGAATAAATCTATGATTGTGTTAAGAATAATTTCATTCATTAATACCGCTATTATATTTCACTGTCGCTCCACGTTCAAGTCTAGTCATTGGTTCAACGTTCACCTATTCCCAGGTTATGGAAATCGTATATGAAACCTATAAACATTTATGTAATGCCGTAATCTATAAAAAATTATAACAATGAAACGTTTATCACAATCGGTACGAAGTGCAAACTCTTGTCGACCAAATTAAAAAAAGAATCAAAAAATTCGTGATGTTTTCGGGAAATTTTCTACAAGAAATTCAAATTTGTATCAATGTCTATGTGATTAATAGCCTCATTCTATTAAGCAAAGCTAAAATTATGTGGTGAAGTATTAAGCATCTACCTATTACACTTATGGTGAAAGGTATGAGAAAAATTACTGAAATTTTGCATTTAATATGCTTGATTATTTATAAAAACCGGATTACGAGCGAAAAATTATTGGCACAAGCGGGATTCGAACCCACACCTATTGGAAATCCGAGGAAGCACGATTTGAATAAGCATGAGAAAATTTTTACTAAAATAAATCATCATTTCAGCTCATGTAAATCCCACTGTTGTGCTTTAACCTCATCCATATAGGAAATAAATTGACCTGCTATACTACGCTGGTCAGACAGGTTAATATAGGATTTTATTTTGAGCTTTCACTCGCACAAATATCTGAATAATATATCCCATAGTCGTCTCTTCTTCTTATTTTTATGTATTGGCAATCAGCTACTTAAATGAGCCATTGTTGCCAGTGTCGAATTATAATTATCTTCAAGTTTTTAGTGTCTTCAGATTAGTCATGTCCGTCAGTAAGTCAAATTGTCGCCATCAACAGTGCTATGGCCACACTGTTAATGGTATCTTGTGAGAATTTTGATGAAAAACGAAAACGTTGTAAAGCGCTTTTTTATGATATTCACATCTCAGCAGTTCCGTCACATCACATTACATAAAATGCCATCAAAATTATCTAATATAACACTAAGATATCGAATATAATACAAGAGCACCACATGACGTTTTAGATTCCCGCCAAAAACTCCTAGTCGTCTCTTATAACAACCAGGATTAAGAATTGTATTATAATTATATCGCCATATAGTTATAAAAAAATTAAATTCATTTTTTTTTTTTTAAAGACACCACCCTGCACTAAGGAAATAAACCTTGTATTGCAGGGGACTTTACAAACATGCAATTAACGCAGACAAATTACACCCATCATTACATTCATCTCAGTTCATACATGTCCCATTACTGGACTCGAGCCTCCTCCATAATAGGAGGTAACTAGACCTGCTAAACCACACTGATCAGACATGTTGGTATGGGGTGTCATTTCAAGTTCTCCTCTTGCATAGATGTTATATACGTTTTGTATCCCTTAGTCGCCTCTGACGATCACTCACGGACAAAATAGGGGTGGTGAATTGTATTCTTACTCCGTCACAACACAGTTACTGAAGGAATTAAAAAAATAAAATGTTTGTATAGTTGAGTTACACGAAAATTATTTGCTCGATTCGTTTTCCACCGGAAGAAAACACCATCATTATAATAACCATATTAAAAATCTATGTATATTTGATATTTATATACATAATGTCGATCATTCAAATAATTTTCCATAACAATAATTTCTAATTCTATACACAACGTGACATTGACACGTGTTTTAAAACTCAAATGTTTATTCATGTGTTGTTTATATGTTCTACTTTTGTAACCAATTCGTGAAAAGTTTTATTAAAAAAAATAAAACCAGTTGACCAGATAATCTGACGTCTGCAAATTGGTTATTATATTTTTGATCATTAAAAAAATTGTCACCACATGTGACAGATGAGAAATACAATGTGTCACCACCACTTATTTCTCTGTGGAAATCGTAAAAATCATAGAAATGGGAAACTTATAACAGAAACCGTGAATCCGCCTGCCAAGCCACGCAATTATGCAAAGGCATGTATATTCTGAGTATGAGAAGGCCTGTGTTTACTGTTACTTAGTTGTTACTTTGAGTATGAGAAGGCCTGTGTTTACTTTGTTTACTGGCGCATTCACATAAAAGTCGAAAAAGCCGACTGAAATAGCACCAGGGAAGTGTTTAACAACGCTCTTCTGGAACAGAATGAATGCAATAGAAGACCCGTCTGCCTAGAAAGAGAAACGTATAACGTTACCTTGCACTAAGAAATAATGCCTTTTATTTACAAACATATAATTAACAGACATAAATTATATCCAGAATCAGAACGAAAATTTGTGGATCGTAATAGTAATCGAACCATGACACTTAGTGGAACAGTATCTTAACCTCTACGCCATCTATGCACTAGTAATTTTAGAGTAGTAATTTTACACGCTACTGAGATCGGTTCCTACCCCAACATTTTTGATGATGTTGGGGTAAGAATAGATTTCTTTTCACACAAATCTTATTCGGGTAATAAGGAACACGTACTCGAGTGATGTACTTATTCATCATCATCTCCGCTCATATACGTCCCACTGTTGGGCTCGAGCCTTCTCCATAATGGGAGGGTAATTGAGCTAATATACCACGGTGGTCACGCGTGTTAGTATAGGGTTTTGTTTCGAGTTTTCCTTCTCTCGCATAGATGTTATATGCTTTTTATATCCCTTAGTCGTCTCGTACGATCATCCACGGGTAAAATAGAGTGGTGGTGAATTGTATTCTTACTCCGTCACCACACGAAAATCAGATGTGCGTATTATCCAGCAGCAATTAAGTTTTATTTATATAAATTAGCATTAATACCCACTAACAATAAATTAATATTTAATGTGAGATGTTCAATGCTTGCGATGTCAAATGATTACTGTGATTTAGCAATGTAGATTAGATATGAGTCAATTTCTAAGTAAAGTTTACCCTAAGTTGTATGTTTTTACTTAGTTTTGTATCAAGCACATAACTATTGTAACTTTGTTGCTTTTAGTTGGTTACAATCTGAGCAAACAATGTAATTGTAAGCCCAAACTCGGCTTATGTAACAAACTTGATACATATTAAATAATTAACTACTTACTAAGTTATAATTACTTAAACATTAGAACAATTATGATCACTATAATGCTTCATCATCATCACATCCCATAAATGTCTCCGTAAAGGAAGGGAAATTAACCCACTATACCGCGCCGGTCAGACGTGTTGGTATAGGGTTTTGTTTCGAGTTTTCCTTCTCTCGCATAGATGTTATATGCGTTTTATATCCCTTAGTCGTCTCGTACGATCATCCATGGGTAAGATAGAGGGTGGTGAATAGTATTCTTATTCCGTCACCACACGGAAAGACTATAATGCTTATGATGAGATGACTATCCATTTTGGCTAGACATATACATTTTTCAGTAATGCACCAATGCATTGTCTAAATTTTGTGAATACAAATTGAGCTATTTAAAAATCGCTTATCTATTAAAAGAATAAGAAATCAAAGATTTATTTTAAGTATGCCAATAACAGATTAAAGAAGCTACCACGCTGACCAAAGAGGATGGAGTTGTCAATTTGATTTCTTGCAGTTTTTTTTATTATTGCTTATGGTGACAAACGAGCAAGACCTGATGGTAAATGTTAATGCTGCCCATGGACCTTTGCAATACCAAGGGTATAACTAGGCGGCTGCCTACCAATACAACCCAGAACCAAACCCACTCAGTTGGGCTTCCGTCTTTCTCGCTCCCCGACCGGATCGGCCCACGGCTGTGGACAGAAAACTGCAGTGATATTACTACAACTCTGTACGTTCCCTAGTCCTCTGTTATGACATTCGAAGATCGAATGAACTATATTTTTTCCCAATATGTCATCACATAATTACTGTAAAAGAGTTCATATAGCGACAAACTGTGGTCATAAGATTTGAATGCACAATGATTTATTGATCCACCAAGACTAAAAAAATATTTGTTGACTTGCCGATTCGTAATAAATTAACTAGCCTCAAGGTCTTGAAGGCGGTCATCAGAAACAACGCAAAAGCAGTCGAGCATACACATTACTAATTAAAGGATGATAACTTCTTAATAATCAGAGAATGACAATGCAGTGGGCGAAGCGCGGGTGTGACAGATGCATCGTCACTGAGTTGCGCGTGCGCAGAAAATCGTCAACTTCCGCTATTCCAACGTGCCACAATCGCACACGTAAATTAGACATAAGTATACCTATTTTTGTTGGTCTCAAAATGATATATAATTTATGCGGATGTTCTAGTCGCATTATATCCTCAACATCTATATACTAATGTGTGTAACATGAAAATGTTTAAAATCAAAATCTCTGTGAATGTACAGGATTACGCAATCAAATCCTCAAACGTACAAGTTTGCAAATATATACATACATAGCCTCACGCCTGTTTCCCAGAGGGGTACGCAGAGACTACGGATTGCCAAAAACCACGATCTTAACATACCGCCATCGCAAGTTTGCAAATAAATAAAACTATTCATTATTTTTATGTCTTCATCATAAAAGGCTCAAGGTAGCCCTTGCTTGGTATTTTCCCACAAGACAAAACACAGAATACATAAATCCATAGACGAACGGATGTAAACAATCTAACCCAATGAATTAACACGTTAAACTAACAATGGGCAGGCCATATCGCTCTTCGTTGGGTAAGAGAGGTTCTCGAGTGGTGATCACGTATCAGACGACGCGGCGTAAGACGACCCTGTACTAGATGGTTTGACGATATTTCCAAGGTCGCAGTAAGTCGTTGGATACAATTGGCATAGGACGTTCTCTGTGGCATTCTCGTGGAAATGCCAATGTGCAATGGTGGCGGTTAACGGGGTGATAACTGGATGGATGATTTATTATTTTGGAAAATAGTAGACAGATTAACTTTAACTTAAAGTTTCTTTTCTTCCTCGATATTATAAGAAAGATATCATTATATATTAATATAGATCATAGTAAAAATGCCTACTGCTTGTTCTAGTAGTTTCACAGCTATTGATTTGATTTCTGTGACTATTTTTAAACCAAATTTGATTAACTTTTCCCCTATTTCAACTGAAATATTTCCAACATAATTTGGGTAGCTCACTCATGTGTATTAATTGACACCTCCTTCCAATTTGAGGCAACTTCTTTCAATAGGAAGTATGACCTGATGTTTGCTATATCTAAACCGAATTTTGCTTTTTCTAAGAGAACTGGCAGTTAGAATATTTATTTTTTTACAGTTTTCAGCATATCAAATATCAAACGTTTGAGTAGATAAAATTAAAGCAATGTATAGTAAAAATAGGTTTAGAATAAATAAATTTTGATGTTAACTATCTTATCCGTGTGGTGACGGAGTAAGAATACAATTCACCACCCCCCTATCTTACACGTGGCTAATCGTAAGAGACCAAGAGATAAAACGCATAGCAAGAGATAGAAAACTCGAAACAAAAACCTATACCAACACGTCTGACCAGCGTGGTATAGTATATCAAATTCCCTCTCATTTCGAAGGAGGACATACCTATATGAGCTGAGATGATGATTAAATATAGTCATAATTAACTATAGTCATAATTAACTATAGTCATTTAGTCACGTACAACACAGGGATTGATTGATTTTTCTAAAACAATAACTTCCTTGATTTCTCCTCCTAGCTAAGTGTTACATAGTGACTACATAAAATACATAGATTTATATCTAAAAGCGAAGATATATACAAGTAAACTAGTAAAGAAATATTACAAAGCCCCTATCTGTAATCGACAAGGTGAAATAATTACACAGTTCACAGTTCTGCCTTGATCAATACCGTTTGAGGTGAATAGAGATCGTTGCTTCATTTTCATATTAATATAACCTTTGTAAATGCTAATTATTCCTTTACAAGAAGCCACAGATCCGTCATTAGGAATTGTTTATCATTGAAAATAAATAAAAGCGAATCAATAAGGCGAAATTATTCTTTGGAAGTAAAGAAATCTTTCAAGTTTTTGTGACTTAGTACTTGATTGAATTGCTAATAATAATCACCGTTCGTAACAGGCCAGTGATCTGCGTCTGTCTATAATGAAAAAAGTATGCTATTAAATCCTTTAACTAAAACTATTTGGCAGTGAGTAGGCAAAGCGCCACAAAGGCTGATGTATAAGTTTTTGTATCGATTAAACGGTTTCTTGAATTATGTTTTTCTTATAAATGCCACACAACTAAATCATTTGGTTATATAAGAGGACTGCAATTGATTTAGTCAATCGTCTATTTCCCAAATCGGCCAGTCTTCTTTCGACTACGTATGAATTAAGTTGCTACAAACAATGACAAATAATATTGGATGCTACTCGTTGCTAACGCTCGGGCTGGCCTGTAACAGGTATACGACGCGCATGCGTTCGAGTGGAAGGCATTCACTCTCGCTCTTAGCGTTAAACGTTTAACGCAACCTTGTTGGAAGTCGCATTAGAAGTTTCACTTCAATAAGAAACTTCTAGTATGTTCATTGCTGTACAGGATAATGGATATGCGACATATCAGTAGAAGAACTTGAGATTTGATAGATAGTTGTCCAACTTTTCAATCAAAAGAAAATCGATGCAACTTTTTTTTGTAGAGCAATGATTGAATTGACAGTATGTGTTCGATCTAAATACTTTAGTCATTATAAAGGTTATATATACCTAGGAGATTGACGTAACTATAAAAAATATACAAATATTAGATCTATCTGATACTATAACTAAAATACCTATATTCTTTCATTACATATAAGAATACTTAGCAGATATCGTCACTATAAGAATGGTGAGCCTCGAAGTAAAACACTGAGCCAATCAAGTAACTATATTTTATGCTGCTACAGCAAGCAAATTCTACGTACCATAATAATCAGTATCAATATTCAATAGCGAACGTTTAAGAACTGATGAGATCTATGACGAAATTATCATAGATTGCTTATATTACTTCACAAAAATAAATAGTCTGTAATATTAAGATTCATTTTCCATGTGGTGACGGAGTAAGAATACTTTTCACCACCCCATACCTTACCCGTTGGGTACGAGACGACTAAGGGATATAAAACGCATATAACGAATGCGAGAAATGCGAGAAAAGGAAAACTTGAAACAAAACCCTATGAACCCTACCAACACGTCTGACCAGCGCGGTCTAGTAGGTTAATTTCCCTCTCATTTCGGAGGAGGCCCGAGCCCAGCATTGGAACATTTGTGGGCTGTGATGATGATGATTAAGATTCATGTATTTAGCAGTCACACGGCTAAGTGAGACAAAAAAAATAGGTTTCTATTCGAACAATATTTGGTCTGCGTACTGACCCAGCTCTTTGAAAATTTCTCATTGTAAATTTATTGTAAACAACAAACCAAGTACGTGTTAATTTACAATACAATCGGTCATGACGAATGACTCAAGGACTTCACGGCTTTTGAATGTTTACGATTCAACTCACCGACATTACTAAAAACCGTTCACTAGCAAATTGAATGTTAAATATTATTGCAAATATTCGAAAAGAGGATAAAATAATATAATAATTGACAGACATATGTTTGTGCCTTTCACCAGTAGGTGTTATAAGTTCCCCAGAGGAGCACTGCTTCCAATATGACCGTTTTCCATGGGAAAGTATATAGTAACGACTGCGCCATTACCCTAACGTGTCGCCACAAGGAAAGAGGACTTTATAATCATATTTGTAAATCATACAAATGGTTAGCAGCATTCTTCTGGGAAACTAATATCACGAACTGGGATCACCAATTCACCTGCCAAGTCTGGGGTTTATAACATGGATAATGTAAAGAAACCTACGTCTAACTATAAACTTTGATATACTTAATGGATGGATAGAACTAGTCTGATATGAATACCCAGGTGGCATAGTTACACTATGAACAAATGTTTATTATATTAAAAAAAAATCTAATCAATGATGAGACAAAAACTATATTAAAGGAGGTCCATATCTTAAAGCAATAAATACAGATTAGCTGTATTTATAACAGCCTTTTTTTGGCAGGCTATGGTTTGGACATACGCCATCCATTCCATCCAGGGCGAGGAAATGGCGACTCGTGGCCCCATAATCCACCGTATTCCAATAAAATAAATAATTACATACATTTTCATGTTCATATGAAAACGAATCAATTGAAATAAAACCTTCATTCTGAATTTTGAATTTCAAATATAAAAAAACATTCTAAATTTCTATTATAAGACGTATAAATTCTTAGAAAGAATATATGCTACAAAATTGCTAGTCATATTAACTGGATGAAGAAGCCAGTTCAGCGGAGTGGTTTATTATCTACGTGGATTCCCAAAGAGCGTTTTACTTTATCTGAAACTAACCGGCACATTTTTACTGCAAGATACGAATTAATGTAGGATTATTTTGTTTAATTAGTAAAAAACTATGTTATATACTGTTTAGAAATATTTATATTAAGCAAATAATATTACTACTATAAGTCTAAGTGCCTATTTTTACCTACATCTAAGTTTTAGGTAATACCTAAAGCAATATGTACACATATCATGGTTGAATGATTGATTGATTGACATTATATGTCATTCAACACGTAACATTAATGTGAAGCCTTAAGTGTTACCTAAAATTTAATTATAACTCTCTTCTTCTTCTGAATCTATACATGGTTCATTTATTAGGCACAGATTTTCTCCAAATTATAGAAATTACCATACCATCATAGCCAAACGACATAGGGTGGCATAGGGTTACATACAAAAATCAAGCTTCCCCACTCTTGCAGTGATGATATCTGCTTACTTACGTTAGTACATGTATGACATCCAAGCAAAGGGTATCGTTGTATTATGACCCCATCACTACACGGAAGAGTCAAGGCTATAAATTTAACTAATTGAAAATCATTATGTAACGAAAACAGGTACAATATGAATATTCAAAATAAATGTCCCAATAAGTTTTAAGCACGTCGAGTCGTAGCTAAAAAAATAAATCTCATCAAATTATACGTATCTTTTTAATGAGTAGCTATTATATAAATTTTATAAACCGACATTTTGTATTATTAAAACTATGATGGTAATACAGCAATTTATCTTTAACATGTCCAATATGTACTAAAATAAATAGTTTTATTTCAAAAATTGAAGTACGTTATAAATTTCTGTATTTTATATTTTAAGTTTTAGTCTAACTTGATTAAAACTCTGATGTCAATAAATTGTCCATCGGTCACACTGCCATACCTCGTATTTGCCCCGGAGTTTCATGTCGTAAAAATACATACATATCATCACGCCATATCCCTTGCAGGGTAGGCAGAGAGAACAGAGTACCAGAGAACTCTATCTTTGCATACTTCACTCGCTTCCTCAACATTCATAATTCTCTTCATACACGCTCGCCGGTTTCGGAGACTCTTGACTCCACCTTCCTTCAGTACATGACCGATCTGGTCTAGGTAGGTTAGTCTCGGTCTCCCTCGGTACCTACATCCTTCCATTTTCGCATTGTATATCTTCTTAACCAGACGTTCGTTCGGCATTCTTTCCACATGTCCGAACCATCGGAGCATTCCCTTTCGCATCTTTACACCAATACTCTCTTTCATACCTACTCGCTCTCTTACGTCGTCGTTACGAATGGTACTCGTAAAAATCCAATCACAATATTTACGTGATTTAAAGACTTTCAAACTTCGCTCTCTCTATCGATAGCCAACGAAATTTAGCCGCCATTTAAGTATGTTTTAAAAGCAGTCACACAGTATAGACTTAATTAGCAAAATAATCTATAAATTATTAACTATTTTTTTTGTTCTTCAAATGTCCAAACCAATAACGATTCATGTACCTAATAAATGCACGATCAAAGCTTATGCTAATGTGTAATACGAACGACAACCGAACGTACATATTTTTAAAAATAACCAAACTACCAAAATGGGCAATTAAACATCATCATCATCATCACCACAGCGTCACACACGTCCCAGTGCTGGAGTCGCGCGTCCTCCATAATAAAAGGAATACTATACCACGCTGGTCAGATATGTATATATGAATAAAACCATATATCAGGTTTTATTTCAAGTTTGCCTGCTCTTACATAGATTTTATATGCCTATGATAATCATCTTTTAAAACCCGGTTGAAAAAATAAGTGGCGAATTGTATTCTTATTGCATAACCCCACGGAATAATACATTTATTAGCATTTAATAATGAATAATCAATTTCAATAATAATATATTTAATAGCTTTTAATAATATTTGGTATAATTTTATTACATCCCAAGACGATATGACTTATTAGTAGAGTAGAGCTAATCTGTAATGGTTTATTTACAGCCAATATTTATAGTTCCTATTACGGCTAAAATATACCCGATAGTATTTCTACATCCAAGAGGATAGTCATATATATGTATCTGCTCTCTTCATTTGCAAAATGTAATTAATTTGATAATAATATATGTATAAATATTAGGTAACTTTAGTATAAATATTCTAGACACCAGTTTTTATAATAACTTAATGAGCAGTAAGTGCTTTTATTATTATAATTTAATGAGCAGTGAGTGCGTTCTGAAATAAATTATATTCTGCAATATACATCCCCATAAAACCTACTGTCGGAGTTTGAGGCCAATTAAGTATCTATTTTTAATACTTTGTCAAACGGAGAAAGTAGATAACTCCATGTAAATGAAACTATTAATTCGCAAATGATCCGGATAATAACTTCTTTATTGTAGAAAGCATAACAATTTGTATTATTATATAATTTAAATTATAACTGTACAAAATTTTAAATTATTATTTATTATATCAGTTATGCTGGCAAGACCAAACCATTTTCACGACTCATCGATTAAAAAAATATTACTGAATTTATAGACAATAATAAAAATCACACCGATGTTCTTAAGGTAAATTGCCTTTTATCTAATTCGTTTTGAATAATCAAATTAAATCGTTTGTTACGTTACACTTAGTTATTGACCCAGGTCGAAAAGTACTAGCATTCAATAAAAGTTGTTAAAGGGGAGTTTTATAAAGGTTGGTAGTATTCATAGCTATACAGCGTTGCAAAATTAGAGACCATTAACAAATCTGAAATTCTTGAAATTTTAATTCTAAGAATGATATTCTTAAAGAAAGCTAATAAAAACTACAAATTTTAAAATATATATTAAATACCTGTTAATAAATTATTCAATATTTCATCACTATTCAAATTAAATATAGGTCATCATCATTCTCTTGCTCTTATCCCAATTATTTGGGATCAATGCAATATGTACTCCTTTTCCTAGATATTGCAAAAGACAAATTATTGACAACAGTTTTATGACCGGCCGCCTGCCTGACGTCAACCGTCCTTGGGAATGCAATTGTTGACCAAACAGCATCAGATGGTGTTGGCCTAGGTCTATATAAGGCGTCGTCTTTTACGACATCCACGAGCAAAATAAGGGTTGATAGTATTCGTAGCCGTTACCACACAACGAAGTCAAGTTAAATAAATATAAGTATATAAAAATCTTTAAATACCTATAATATTATTATCTTCAAGTTAAATGTATTCTGAGAAGCCTCTTTGTATTTTTAAATCATTTTATGTCACAAGTAGATACAGAATACAAATGTGTGCGTTAGCTGTTACAATGACGTCAAGAAGGTTTTATGTTGGATTCTTCCATTGTCATTCTAAAATTAGAACTGTTTATTTGTTTACATACATATATACAACCAGAACAATATTCTAGTGGTTAAACCTATTAATATAGAAAATGATTCTCTTACACCTATCTCAACATAATCGTATATGCGAGCATATGGCATTTGTGTTCCTCCTATATACAATTTATCTTGTTTTTCTAATGGAAAGTATCCTATTCAGTACCAAGATATTATAAGTTGTTCTTCGTTATGAAATATTTTGAACAGTAAAATCGCATTTAAAACCGTCCTGAATTAATACTAACGTATTCTCCTGTCATCATCATTCTCCAACTCTTATCCCAATTACTTGGAGTCGCTACAATATATAATCTTCTTTCATAGTACATATTGTAAAAGGTATTGGCAATAATTTTATGACCGGCCGCCTACCAGACGTCAACCCTCATTGAGAATGTAATTGTTGACTAAACGGCACCAGTTGAAGTTGGCCCAAGACGTTATAAGGCTCTTAGTCGTCTTTTACGACATCCACGAGCAAAGTCAGGGTTGGTAGTATTCGTAGCCGCCGCCGCCACACAGCATCATATTCTCCTGTAGATAACTTAAAATTATATCACAATATATGGGTATTTTGCATCTTAATTTATTTATATAAATTATCTATATATTATATTTATATATATATATATATATATATATATATATATATATATATATATATATATATATTATATTTTGGATAAATTATCTATGGATCTAAAGAGGTGTATCTAATACCTACCGAGCTGGTTTCCCAAATAACCTAGTATAAATGTGTTTATAAGCTCAATTGCGTCATGTTAACCATTTATGGTACAGATGCTCATCAATTAATCCTCTCACTTGGATTATTGGGTCATTTATGTCGCAGTAAATATGTCTGAATATTCATTTAGTCGAGTAATTATAGCTACAGGCATATTTGCCACTCTAATTTAATTAAATAATGCAATAGGATGTGATTTCTCATAGAACGTGGATTGAAAACCTACCTATCTCTTTTCCATATCATTCGCCTGCTCTTATCCTAAATACTTGAAGTCGACGAAATACGTACTACATTGTTCTCATTGTACATATTGCAAAAGTTATTGATAATAGTTTTATGACCGGCCGCCTGCTTGAGATCAACTCTCCTTGGGAATGTAATTGATCAAACGGTATCGGATGGAGTTGGCCCAGGTTGATATAAAGCTATTAGTCGTATTTTACGACACCCACGAGCAAAGTAAGGGTTGATAGTATTCGTAGCCGTTTTAACGCTAAGGTTATCTCTTTTTCTATATCATAAATAATTTAAAAAAAATAGGCCAAGCGCGAGTTGTACTCGCGCACAAAGGGTAAAACTAAAAAAAAATCAAGTTTGTTGTATGAGAGCCCCCTTAAATATTTATTTTAATTTTAGTGTTTGTTGTTATAGCGGCAATAGAAATACATCATCTGTGAAAATTTCAACTGTCTAGCTATCACTGTTCTTGAGATACAGCCTGGTGACAGACGGACGGACAGCGAAGTCTCAGTAATAGGGTCCCGTTTTTACCCTTTGGGTACGGAACCCTAAAAACCATGTCAAAATCTTAAAAAAAAACTTAAAATAATTTGTAATAGGTATTAAGTATAATTTAATATAGGTACCTAAATCTTTCTGAAACAGTTACAAATTACGATAATATGTACGCATAGATATTCGACAGATACAAGTACCTAATTGGAATGGATTTTCGTAAGACGATATGTTCAAGACCTAACTGTGAATTGCTCTATTTTACAATTAAAATTAATAATAGCTTAGGTTGCATCATTATACTGTAATACTGGTATACTGGACTTATTTTCTAGAATAACTGATATGGAATACCAATTGTTGTTTTTTAAGATGGTATAATATACATCATCATCATTTCAGGTCATATATGTCCCACTGTTGAGTACGCACCTCCTCTATAATGGGAGGGAAATTGACCTACTGTACCACGCTGGTCAGATGTGTTGCTATAAGGATTTTTTTCGAGTTTTCCTTCTCTTGCCTAGCTGTTATGCGTTTTATAACCCTTACGATCACCCACGGGTAAGATAGGCGGTGGTGAATTGTATTCTTACTCCGTCACCACACGGAAAATATAATATACCCATACTTAAAATTGAAGCGACCTGATTCTTCGCTTCTTCTTATTACTACACATAACTAGTTTAAGATATAAAACAACTCGAACTTCACGATATTTTTTATAACGGCGCGTGCATTCTACGGCGACCACGACTTATCTCATTCAAAAATACATATAACAATAATAAATCTAGCACAATATTTAAAATTACAATACCTACAATACACAAAAGGTGTAACTATGATACACTATCCTATTATAGTCATCATTAGAATGTCTTACATACAAAACTGGCAAACATCAGAACAAAGAAAAGAAAGTCTTGACTATTTAGATGGACAACTATTGACCCGCGCTTAAACCTAATGCATATAACAGTATCTGCTAAAGAAAGCATTGTAAAAGTAAATGTTCGCTCTGTAACTATTTAAGAATAAATATTAGTTATATTTCAACGAATAAGTAGTTGACTTTTCTATTACAACCTCATAACATACCATTACTCTAATTTGAAAAATATTTGAATGTTTAATAACGTGTTTATTAATAAATAAAAACACTATTATACTCTAAATATTGCTGGCAGCAAAATGTAGTTCATCATTATCATCTCAGCCCGTATATTTCCCACTGTTGGGCTCAGGCCTCCTCCATAGTGGGAGGGTAATTGACTTACTACACTACACCCACTGGTAAGATAGGGGGTGGTGAATTGTATTCTTACTCCGTCACCACACAGAAAAAAAAATGTAGTTACTTATTGCCAAACAATTAGAAGATTATAAAATAACATTTTGATGAATAAGAGTGAAATAGTAAACTTTAAATAAATTCCGCATTATTTTCACCATTCATATAGGTAAGACGACTGCATATATGGCGTAGTGCAGGAGGAGTTCCCACGCAGGATCTGCAATAATTGTATGTTTGTTAAGTTTCTTGCAATATAAGGATTATTTCCTTAGTGTAGAGTGGTGGTGGAAAAAGAAAGAAAGTATAATAATGACGGAACACCGCTGCAGTATGTGTACCCAGGGGATGACTAATAGGAAGCTTAACTTTAGCTAATTTAATTATGAAAAGATTTTAAATTATATAAATGACTATATGCTGTAATCTTTATCTCGCCTTAAGCTATAAAAGTTGCGCATATGCTACAAGCAAAAAATATGCGGGAATTTCACAATAGTAGAAATTTCCATCACCAAATCATGAGATGAACGCAGTATTGTGAACTGAGATGAATGTATTATTTATGGGCAGTACGATTTATTTATAATAATGTTGTAATAATAAAACTTAGTTCAACAGTTACTTTATTTAAATATAAACATCAGACACACAGAAGCACAGATATGTACAACGCTTAGTATTTAACGCTTATATTTGTATTTTATCTCACTCTCATGTTGCGAAAAGCCTGTATATGCTTATATCTTTAGTGTTGCGATTTGTTTCATAGAGCTTAAAATAACAACGATGATAAAACTAAAAAAAGGTGAGCAAAAGAAAATGATCCAAGCCAACATATCTATGAATCTATTTATTTAACTATGTATTCAACTATACCTTATGATGTTAATATGTGGATACAACAAAGTCAAAAAGTAAATAAAATATCAGCAAAGTGCATTTATTGTTTCAATTATGTTTATATTTCTGATCCATAACAAAGAAGTAGGTAATATTGATTTCTCCAATTCACAACACGTCTAAGAATTATTTGAAATCCAAACATATAAACAAAACAAGGCTAAATTCGAATAGTATATGAAAAATATACTTCTGTTGTAGGTGTAAAATGAAAGCTAAAAAACAAAACAATCATTGAGGTGAAACTAAGTATCTTCATTTCAATTTAGTTTCTATTTTAATCGATCTAGATATTTAAGACAGTTTGTTAGCCTTAATATTGTTATTTTAAATCAAAAACACGTAAACAATATGGCTACTGAATCATAATTAATTATATAGGAAATGATTCAGTTGTTACGTCGATCACATATCTAATAGCTTTCACCTTTCAATTCCTGTATGAATATATTTCATTTAGCTCTAAAGCAAACACTAATGACTGGAATCAAATTTTGTTCAAATTACTAAAATTTAGCATTTAATATGTTTGATTATTTATAAAAACCCGATTACGAGCGAAAAATGATCCTAATTGTACATACATACATACATATCATCACGCCATATCCCTTGCAGAGTAGACAGAGAGAACAGAGTACCAAAGAACTCTATCCTTGCATACTTCTTCCTAATTGTGATAATAATTTTATGCTTGTAATCGAGTTTTTACAAGTTTTGTTCATTAAATATGGTTTATCTATTTATAACCTTAGAAAATTCGTACATTTATTTAAAAAAACCATCTTGTAAAACTTTTAATTGACTAAATTTGCGATGAATAAGTATTCATGTAGCAACACACTAAAAATACAATGTAGCACCATCTCTTCCTTTTTCCGTCTGTAAGAAACATATAAGGGATGTAAATCAGATAACAGAAAGAGCAGACGGGTGTGATCAGGCCAGTTTTCTTTCTTTTATATGGGTGATTAGTGTCTAACGTGGCTTTGAAAATAAAAAAAACGTTTATAATGAAATAACAATTAATATATGTAGATTTATATATGAAACCGAACAGAATATCGCATTGAGTGATAAAATCTCGTATCAAAATATTAACATGTGTGAAAGTCATGTGAAAGTAGATTATGCTGTCCTCCAGACTGTCACAAACATCTATGTCAGTCAATACAGATCGAGAGTATCTTCAAATGTACATAGTCTAACAATAGAAAATCTTTTTGTATTATTACAGAGGTCAAATGGCAGTCGCTGAGCGAAAAAAAAATAGCGTTCTGCCGAAACCAGTTATACTAGAAAACTGATCTGACCTTAATACAATATTTATTTTAAAACGTCTGTCTATATTATTATACAATTAATTAGATTCGCATAAAAAGTTGTCTCGAGTTGCATTGTAGTATACGACTACGAATAATACCAAACTTTTGACTGCTTGTGGATGTCGCAAAAAATGACTAAGAACTTCACAACCATCTTGTCCATTGGACCAACTGCATCTAAAGCCATTTAGTTAACAACTACGTTCACAAGGAGGGTTGACATCAGGCAGGCGGCTGGTCATATAATAAAACTATTGTTAAAACTTTGCAATATGTACAACTAGCTTCCGCCAGCGGCTTCGAGCGTGAAAGGTTACTTTCCTAAAGTTTTTCATCCCCTATTTTTATTTTACCCTTTAAGGGTAATTCTTTTACATAATTTTAATGACATATTTTATTATTACTAATCGATAAGCCTAAAATAAGTTTCAAGCTTCTGGCTTTAAAAATGACGATACTTTCTTGCAACTTTTCATCCTCCTTTACAACTCATTTGTTTGCATTAAAAAGTAGCCTATGTCCTTTATCAGGCTCTAGACTATCTGTGTACCAAATTTCATTTAGATCGGTTCAGTAGTTTTGGCGTGAAAGAGCGACAGACAGACAGACAGAGTTACTTTCGCATTTATAATATTAGTAAGGATGGAAGAGGAGTACATATTGCGTCAACTCCAAGTAGGTTAGTATCATGATGATAATGATAAAGAATTGTCTTAAGAATTTAACTCACTTCTTAGACCACTATGCAACTAATACAATCTATTGTGAACAATAAAAATAGAATACTGATAGTTATAATGATTTTGTACGTATATTTGGGACTAAATTTCTCTTGAACGTAGATTATGAAGTAAATTTTTGTGTGTGTTTGAATGAATAACTGTGTGGCTTAGATTCACAACTGGTCGGCGCTTTTATCTAGCTCTGGGAATTTTATTATCTTTAACTTGTTTAGAGGAACGTCTGTCAGCTTTTATACAAAAAGAAAGACATTTCATATGGTAAATAGAAATTCGGTCGCTGGTCAAAATACAATAGAATTTTACCTAAGCCTTATACAACACTATATTTTATGGTGTCGTATGAGGCGTAGGTAAAATTATTTGTTGGCCGCGGGTGACTGGATCGGGGAATTAGTCCGTCACCCGCCGAGAGGCCGACCGCGTGAGGAAAGACCGACATCCTACCCGAGGGGGGGACGTCGGTCGAGGAGAGGGTACTCCTCAGGGGTATTCCGTCAGGCCAACCACTGACGTCAAGTCACTCTGCTCCGGTGGTTGGCCCAACGACGAAGGCGACGTCACGGGTGGGTTACGGGTGTGCGTGCTTACGCCCCTCTGTCACCCCGGACGGAGTGGTGCGAGGAGTGTGCCGACCGTAACCCACCCCCAGAAAAAAAAAAAAAAAAAGGTAAAATTATTTGTCGCCATTGCTAATTTGATGTATTGTGATAAACCCGTGGCTCAACTTCAAATTCAAAATATATATATATCATCAACTTGCCCATCTGTCACGCTTTAGGTGCAGAAAATTATTACAAATAATGACATTCCAGTACGAACGGCATACGAAGACCGTGTAATTTTTTTTTTATTATTATTATGCATCAATTTACATCTCACTATTTACCATAAACCTACTCGAGAATATTCCGTAAAATTCACCTATTTCATTAGACAGCCAAACTAGTTTAAGGAAAAAATAAAGAATTTATATCTGGCAACATTCTTAGCTTCACTTATCGGTTTTCGTTCCTCATGGTCACTTTTTTTTTTGTTGAACATATCAATAATTGTTTCTGAACGAAAAAGAATTACTGCAGTATAGACTAATAGATTTTTAAACTAAAACGTTCTTTATTGAAAATAATATTTCTTTTATTACCTTCCTTATTCGTGGCTAGTTATCTCATTAAGTTTCCTATTACGTTTTGTAAAGGTTAGGTAGCTAACAAGAGAATGTGATTCTACATGACATTTAGGTGTGTCACGAAATGATGCATCCGTGTGAGGAGTTCAACGACCGCTACTCAAACCGCTTTCGCTCCATGTACATATAGATACATAAATATATGCAGGTAATCATCAGGTATTTGTGCAATACGCATCAATTACGTAGAACGAACACCGACCTTTGACTTTATGTAATAATACTTGCTAGTCACAGAGTAAGTTTTGCGATATACAAAATTATTTCTAGCCAAAAAGTGAGCATAACGACTAATTACATATTAAATTCGTATTTCAGATTAACAAAAGTTTTCAGTTATTTGTATGTATTTTAAGTTATCTTTTATGTTTAAAAAAAAATTCTTTTTCGTCAACAAATTTCTGTTAATCTACGCTCTCACTCATTCGGTCCATATAATTCTTCAGAGAATTTTTATTTATAAAAGATTATTTATAAAATAAATGGTATTTTTAAAAGGTTATATATGATAATTAAATAATGGGTTCATATATGATTACGCCTAGAAAAACATATAATGAAACAGGTTGTTCTTATCAAAATAAATGAAGGTATAGGTATCGCACGAGGTAGGTATATATATATGTATTTGTCATCACACGTTAGAGAAAACGTAAGAACTACAAGGTAGTACACGTTGGCTCCATTTATCTAAGCAGAAATTCAAGGTAATCAAGTGGCGTCGCAACACGAGACGTATCTACCTACATATTGCTCAAAGAGAACTTCAAATATATATATATATATAACATTTGTATAACTAAGTTAGGGTTACCGCTACCTGCCTTTGTAACATACACACATATGTTTACGAAATCAAATCCAAATAATCCCTATCCAGGAAAATCGACTGCATAGATGGCGCAGTGGTTAAAATACCGACCTTCCGTGTCAATGGACAATATTTTGTGCGATCCACAAAATGTTGCTTTGAGTTTGGGTATAATTTGTTTGCGTTAATTCAATGTTTGTAAACTTCCTCAAAATACAAGGATTATTTCTTTGATAGTAGGTCTTTAAAAAAAATGGTGGCACACGTACTTATAGTAAGTCCTATAAGTCATCTATGTTACTCCCGTTCCACGAACAAAACAAATATATTTGTACAATCCATAAACCGTTACTTTCTCGACTAAGTATGGTATGTATCGTCTATTTATACAGGGTGTCCCAAAATTCAACGATAAGCTGGCACCAGCAGGTGGACCTACATATGACTACTCGAGAACAGAAAAGAAAAAAATTCTACCTTGATTTTTTTTTTCATTACGACAAAAAAACCAAAATCTTTAAAAATGGACATCCTTTATTATATTATTAAGTGCTATTGCTACAGTTTTACAAGTAATTCTGTGATTTTTTTTGTATTGGCAAGGTAAGTAGCACTACTATCGATCACAACCATTAAAAATTCCAGAATATCTATAGTTTTTACACAAAAATCAATCAAAACTATGTTTTTTTCATAAATTATGTAAGATTTTGACTTTCAGCTCACTTTCACTCATCATAGTGAAAAAAAAAAGTATGGACACTACTGTGGCAAATAGTATTAAAAATTGGCGCAACTAACTACAATTCTAAAATGGTATAACATTCAAGGCAAACTAGCCACAAAAATATACTTAGGTGTACTATTTCAAAATAACAACCATATTTCGAAAATTGTTAGTGTTGATAGTAATCACTTTTACTAAGTAGCCAAAATGTTTTTGTAGCAAGTTCCCAGAATTTGAATGAGACATGTGCGTAGTCCGTAGATCCACAGTCTGAATTATTTTATGGCGAAGCTCGTCCAAGGTTGCAATCGGTTTTGTGCAGACTCTGTCCTTTAGACAACCCCAATAGAAAAAGTCCAGGGGATTTAGATCGGGTGAACGGGGTGGCCACAAGATAGGACCAAGTCGCCCGATCCAACGCCCTGGGTACTCTTGGTCTAAGTACTCTCGCACAGGACGGGCATAGTGAGCTGGGCAACCATCGTTTTGAAACCACATGGTTTGCAAATCACTTAAGGGCACATCTTCTAATAATCCTGGCAACTCATTTTGTAAGAAGTTTAAATAACTATTGCCATCTATGTTTCCTTGTAACTCAAAGGGCCCTATCACTTTGCCATTTATTATGCCAGTCCATAGGTTAACCTTAAATTGGTATTGAGATTGTCTTCTCTCACCAGGTGCAGATTTTCATTGTTCCAGCTATGAAGATTGTGAAGATTTAAATATCCATCTTTCTTGCAGGTTGTTTCATCACGACGACGTGACGTTTTAAAATTCTATGTGCAGTACTTTTTGGGATTCCCTTTGCTGCTTGTACAGCACGTACAGAGGTAGTTAAATCGTTTTCTATTTCATTGAGAACTTCTTCATCGTGTTCCGATCTAGGTTTTCCAGCGTTTCGCCTGTCAGATGGTATACAACCCTCCGAAAAAGCTTGATACACGTTAATAAATACGCGATAATCCGGATACCTTTGAAGATTAGGGTACCTTGCTCGATATAATCTGCTAGCAGCGTTGGCATTGCATCGGCATTCTCCATAAATTAGGTGCATATTAGCGTATTCTAACGCTGTGTATGGTAGCGGCATGATGAATGCTAAACACTTGAAAATAAGGCAAAACTTCTTTAAAAAAAACACAAAATCACAGTCTAAAATAATGCCAAGTCAGGTCAATTTCCAGGTCACTTAATTCAATCCAAAAGTCGTCAGTACCAGAGCCACTTTAATTAAAACAGAACGGTGTGCAGTAAACAAAGAAGTAGAGCATCTGACTTGCTGTGCTGCTGAGGACATTAATTACTTCTCCACCTGCATTAATGTTACTAAACAATTAGCATCTATCTATCTCCCTCTAACGTATAATCTCTCTATCTCTGTCCAACTTATTTTATGGACTTATGGACTACGCACATGTCTCATTAAAATTCTGAGAACTTGCTACAAAAACATTTTGGCTACATAGTAAAAGTGATTACTATCAACACTAACAATTTTCGAAATATGGTTGTTATTTTGAAATAGTACACCTAAGTATATTTTTGTGGCTAATTTGTCTAGAATGTTATACCATTTTAGAATTGTAGTTAGATGCGCCAATTTTTAATACTATTTGCCACAGTAGCGTCCATACTTTTTTTTTTCACTATAATGAGTGAAAGTGAGCTGAAAGTCAAAATCTTACATAATTTATGAAAAAAACATAGTTTTGATTGATTTTTGTGTAAAAACTATAGATATTCTGGAATTTTTAATGGTTGTGATCGATAGTAGTGCTACTTACCTTGCCAATACAAAAAAAATCACAGAATTACTTGTAAAACTGTAGCAATAGCACTTAATAATATAATAAAGGATGTCCATTTTTAAAGATTTTGGTTTTTTTGTCGTAATGAAAAAAAAAATCAAGGTAGAATTTTTTTCTTTTCTGTTCTCGAGTAGTCATATGTAGGTCCACCTGCTGGTGCCAGCTTATCGTTGAATTTTGGGACACCCTGTATATTGACTAAAGGTACGCTGGATAAGAATAATTTTTTTTTAAAGACAACCACCCTGCATTAAGGAAATAATCTTTGTATTACGGGGGACTTTACAAACATATAATTAACGCATACAAATTACACCCACACTCAGAAAAACACTGACTGTGGATCGCACAAAGTATTGTCGTACGTAAGAATCGAACCCAAGGAACTAGCACCGAAGGTCGGTCTTAACGACTATGCCATATGTTCAGTTCTTTGATATACGCTATTGCTAAACTAAATTATAAAAATCTGTTATTGAAAGTTTTTTTATTTTAGCTGAGTTAAGACATAGGTACATTGGAAAGCCGGCTAGCTCTAATATAAACTACAATATATACATTTATTGATTTTCAAAACCTATAATTAAATTATTCAAAATTAATTAACAGTAAGTTAGCAATTTGTTTATGAGTCATCTTAATAATAATTTCAAGTTTTAATTTTCTTGTACAGAATTTAGGATTAATTTCTAATAATAAGGACTTTCTGTGTGGTGACAGAGAAAGAATACACTTCACCACTCCTACCTACCTATCCTACCCGTGGGTGATCGTAAGAGACGACTAAGGGATATAAAACGCATATAACATCTATGCAAGAGAGGGAAAACACGAAACAAAATCATATACCAACACGTTTGACCTGCGTGATATAGTAGATCAATTTCCCTCCCATTATGGAGAAGGCTCAAGCCCAACAGTGGGACGTGTATGAGCTGAGATGAATAAGGTGTACAGCAAAGTTTATTATATTTCTTAAACTTATGGTAACACTAAATTTCACAACAATTTATATATTATATGTACGAAGCAGCATCTTGCAACACATTTACCGCTAGTACAATTGCCTTAAGTGAACAGAAACACGCTCAAAACCTTGAGATTAATCTGGGACATAATTTATAAGCCATTTTGTTTCATTTAGTATAAAAAAATTATAAATTCAAACACATGCAAGCAGACCGAAACTGTTGCATAATTATTTTATAGTCTCATCCTTTTACCTTCGATAAGATGTAAAGAAGTTTCTGTGTTCTAGCGGCTACGAATACTACCAACCCTTACTTTGCTCGTGGATGTCGTAAAAGACGACTAAGAGCCTTATAATGACCTTGGCCAACTGCATCTGATACCGTTTGGTCAACAATTACATTGCCAAGGAGGGTTGACGTTTGGCAGGCGGCCGGTCATAAAACTATTGCCAATAACTTTCAAAATATGTACTATGAAAGAAGAGTACATATTTTATCGACACCAAGTAATTGGGATAAGAGTAGGAGAATGATGAAGATGTAAAGAAGTGTAATACACTCACATTTCTCAATAGTCTTATTAAATAATGGTTATTGCTTGATTTATTGCGCTAATCGTCACTATTCCTCCTTTGAAATTGTTGCGAAGAATTTGCCAGAGATAATATTTGAATTTCAAATTTCCGTGTAGTGTCGGAGTAAGAATACAATTCACCGCCCCCTATCTTACCCGTGGGTGATCGTAAGAAACGACTAATATATATAAAACAAATATAACATATATGCAAGAGAAGGAAAACTCGAAACTAAACCCTATACCAACACGTCTGACCAGCGTGGTATAATAGGTCAATTTCCCTCTCATTTTAGAGGTGGCTCAAGCCCAACAGTGGGACATATATGAGCTGAGGTGGATTAAATTTAATCCAAATTTCATCCGTGAATTTAAAAGTGGCTAACTATTGTTTAATATGTCATTAAAATGTCCAATAACAGCACCGAACAGCCATGGCTGGAAACTTTTAAGCTAAAGCTCTTTATAATTACGTTTCCCTCTACCTATCTAATAGTCCTGCTATTAGATATATTAAACAGGTAATTATAAAGAGTATTATTTTTAAAACGCAAAATTAAAATACGAGGAATTCCCCATAAGGAAATAATTATTTTTTACGAGGACTTTAAAAATAATATATAATTATCTGACATAAATTATATCCAGGCTCGGAGCAATATTTTGTGAATCGTATTGTACAACAATTTGAGAATCGTATTCGTGTTGTGAATTGTATTGCCCTGCAAAGGAATTTAATCCAAGACACTGAAATTGTAGATCGGTATTTTAACTACTAACGGCTATACTATCTGTCCACTTTTTCTCTATCTCAAATAGCATGGATAACAAAAAAAATAAACCACAAGACATTCAAAAAATATCTTAATGGCAGACAGAGCTAAAATAAATTTTAAAATCTATATAAGCCCCGAAAATACTTTTATTTCATATTTATTTTTAGTGGTAGGAGGACGCTGTTGACAGTTTTCTATCTACAGCCTCGAGCCGGTCCGTCCAGGGTAGTACCACACTCTCGCAGAAGATCGACATCTGAGCAACGGCAATGTGCTGTTGCGCTTCGTTCTGTGAGTGAGAGCCGGAAGCGCAACCGAGTGGGTGAGTTTGGAGTTTGTATTAGTAGGCAGCGGCCTAGCGTCAGTAACACTTACTATCAGGTATGCTTCTTGCTCGTTTGCCATCATAAGCAATAAAAAAAAAAGTAAAACAAAATGTGTCTGTGTATGTGTGTGTCTCTCTTTGTATGCCGGTATATGTGTGTCTGTGTATGTGTGTCTGTGCATGCGTGTGTGTATATGTAAAAGAAGTAACAGCTTTAATTTGTACTGTAGATAGATATACGTGTCATTACATTGTATTATTGTTAAGACGTAAAATTGCACATTCGCCACAGAGGTATATATATATATTCTAACAAACAAAATACTTTGTTGCTTGTTATCATAATAAACTTTGTGGTCATAGGAACGTGTGAGGTGGTAGCTTCCTAATTTACATTTAAATTATATATTTCCATATCTATGCTAACATGTATTTTTTTGTATATCCTACATATGTACGAAAGAATTAAACTGAATTTCTGTCAGACCTATTTTAATGAAATTTCTCTAAAATTATTTCTGAGGACGGTGAGAATTCCAGTGATTCATCAACATCATCATTCGCTTGCTCTTATTCTAATTAAATGATGTCGACTCAATATGTACTCCACTGCCATCGTACATATTGCAAAAGTTATTGGCAATAGTTTTGTGTGGGCCCCAATCGTAGACCAAATGGTACCAGGAGGAGTTGGCCGAAATCGATATAAAGTCGTCTTTTTTTGACATCCACGAGCAAAGCAAAGGTTGATAGTATTCGTAGCCGCTATCACACAGCAATTTCAGAGAATTCCAGAGATTATAAAACATTTTAAATTAGTATTTTGTTACAAGCGAGTTGCTTATTAGTTCATGCTTTTAAAAACAGCGTTGCTATTGTCATGGTCACTGAAAACTTTATGAACTTAAGGAAAAATATTTATGGAAAATGTTTATATTTTATTTATATTATTATTTAGCCCGAGTATGGCCGGGTATCTTTAGTAATTATTTAAATTCAAATCCACAGCGAGCATACTTATATTATTGATTTTATAGTTAATATTATTTCATAATTATTTCAAATTGTTATAAAAAACCTGACTGACTAACTAAATACTATAAGATCAAGATTGTAATAACCCGGATTCAAATCATCAGTCATTTGTTGTTAAGGTTTTCCATGTGCTCTATCGAAATAATACACGCTACTATATAGCCTATATATTTATTTTATGCAACTGAAAACTCACATGGCGGAGGGCAGACATTTTATATAGAAGAAACATCACTTGATTTTCTGTAGGAATCCTAAATAATGGAGCTCTATCAGAATGGAGAACAACGTTCTATTTGAATTTATATGCCATATTACCAGCTTTTATGACCAACCATGCGTGGCATTTATAACATTACTAATTTCTGCACGCGGCTTCGCCTGCGTAAAATGTGCCTTTCAAACTAAATTATACTAAGGGAACACATTATCAGGATAAAAAGTATCCTAGGTATTAATCTAGGAAATGGCCAATCTGAAGGCCAATTTTCATCCAAATCTATTCCATAGTTTACGCGTGATTGAATAACAGACATCCAAACATTCAAACATTTTCACAAACTTTGATATTTATAATATATATATATTATATATATATATATATATATATATATATATATATATATATATATATATATATAGATATATATACAATATATATATCTAATAGTGGACTTGATACCTTTTTTATTTCTTTTTTTACAACTCAGACAGTGGAGAATGTGTTATAAAATACAAAAGGATACAAAAAAAATGGAAATAGGATGATAAAAATCTAATTTTGAGCTACAAACTTCAATAGAACTGCACAAGGATGAGATATTACTGATTAACATTTGCCAATATTTTCCAAACTTATTCTGCTAAAAGAAATTTAGAATTCTCATTTTATGTATTTCTCCATTCCTTGCGATGACGAATCCGTTTAATAAAATAAGTATGAAATTTCAAAATTATCCGTGACATATTCATATTTATAACATTGATATATCCGAAAACATTTTAAAATATCTTGACTTGTATTCATAGATTGATTATCAAAACATAAAATAAAATTTGCGTAATTAAATTACAATCTTTCTTAGTAAGAAGTATTTCACATGTTAGGCTATTTATAAAAAATAAACTATCAAAAAAATCACTACCATACATACATACGTAGGACTTGATCGTTTATTGAAAATCCGAAAGGCAATTGTTATTCCAATAGATGTAGCCATACTCTCACTGTTTACCAAATTGAAAGAATTCTTTTGGCTGAAATATTAACTTTTTATAATCACGCAACTGTAATTTTAGCTTTACATACATACATATCATCATGCCATATCCCTTGCAGGGTAGGCAGAGAGAATAGAGTGCCAGAGAACTCTATCCTTCCATACTTCACTCGCTTCCTATATTATATTATTATTTTAGCTTTAATTTGTTATATTGTTTCTTATCAATATTTTTATCTTGATTACGTAAACAGATCTAAACATAATAAAGTTTATCTACTATGCATAATATATTATTTATAAATGACATATGACAAATCTACAAATAAAATATTGAGTCAACAGTATAGTACCTGAATAGAATGTATAAATGCGTGAACATAAATATTTAAAACATGTCTGCGTTGCTGTTTGTATGTTCCGATCATTGACTTGAGAATAATAAAGAACGGTTCTAGAAAATAATTATGTGAGAATGTTGCAACCAAAAACGGTATCGATATAAAGACAATTCGATTGTAGCACTATGTAAAGGTACTTGAAACATTTTATAATTTAGATGACAAGTAGTTACTTTGAATTTAAAATTCTTTTTAAACTTAACTCTTTATCTACTAAAGACTTATATTTAAATAGAATTTTAAACTTTAAATTTACATGCAATTTGTTCTAGAAACTATATTATATTTTTATACAGAATTTTACCTGTACAAAATTAACATTAATATCATTATTTATTTTCTTTGTGGTAACGGAATAATGACACTATTCAAAACAACTGCCTTGCCCATAGATTACTTAAAAACAAGTAAGTGATATAATATACATAATATAACATTTATACAAGAAAAGGAAAAGTCGAAATTAAACTATACCAACGTCTGACCAGCGTGGTAATTCACCATAATAGGTAAACTTTGCCCACTGAACCAACCGCTCTGCCCAAGAAGGCTCGAGCCAAGCTGTGGGAGGCAGGAAAACCGATAAGATGATGTATATATCTTAAAAATTGTTTTATTAATTTATCTTACTCTTTATTCATGTTAGCTTATACACGTCCCATAACTGAGCTCGAGCCTACTACGCAGTAGCGGACAAATTGAATAGGGGAAGGGGGGGCATGATGGGGTAGCTAAGGGAAATAATAAAATTACAGTATAATCAGTATGTTTATTACTCTCATTAATTTATGGGACGCTATGTCATTAATCTAACTATGATTTGGTACAGTCTTTGGAGAATCAACATATCACATTTTTCAATAATTAATAATTAATAAGAATATTATGAAAAACCATCTTGCCCCATACTATGGGGTATGATGGGGTAATGAAATTGGGGCATGATGGGGAAGGCTAGTCGTTCTCACAAAACAAACAGATGTGTATTTCCTCCAGATCTTCATCGTCCACGCCAGCACAAGCGTTGTGAGCCCAACGCCCACAGAGCTGGCAGCCTACCCAAGGTTCTGACGATGTCAAAAAATTGTTGTTTACATCATTACAATATAAGCAAATGGCATCTTCATCATTGTTTTTTTGTTTTTTGGCGGAGTGTATGGCCTTTTGTTTGTTTTTAGTATTCTTTTTAAGGCGAGGATCATTTGGTTTGGATGTTTTCCTCGGCTTTTTCAAATTTTCTAGCTCATTTTTATAAGGAGTCGAGGTTATTATGGCTGTTTTTCCTCGGCGGTATTGTTTCCTTTTTTCAGTTCGTTGAACAGAAGGAATGGGCAAAATATCACTTGGGGATGCATTGTCGAAGGTGGACGTCAGATCCCGGAACGCTGCACGAATGGAAGGTTCAGGATAATAAGAACATCCAGGTTCAGGTTCTAGGACGGTTGTTTTATCCACTCTTGGTGTGACATGTTCGTAACATTCGGTGATTAAGTTTGTTCTAGGTGGAGTGGAAGATGTCGTTATAGCTTCAGGTTCTATTGCAAGAGTTTCAGTATGAGAAGTTGTCTTGACTGTTGAAGATACAGTTGTGACTGTTGTTGTTGAAGACAGACTTGGCACTGACTCAGATTGAAGACCTTCGGCTTCTGATACCCTTTGATGTTCTACATTTGATGATTCTGTAATATTTTGTATGTTCGTAGTTTCAGCAGAAATAAAATCAGCATCAGTAAAATTATTTTGATTATAGGGCCATATACCACATTTTCTAAATGAATTAATAGCGGTGGACATTGTAGCCGCCTGAACGTATGCATTACCAAATATTTCACTTATCTGGAATACAGTTACCACACGTCCAGGATGTGATCTCAACCAACCTGTAACAGCATGATCGTAATAAGTGCTGAGTGGCTTCATAAATGCTACGTCTGCAGGCTGCATTTTGTGTGTGCAGTGAGGAGGAAAGCAAAGTATAATTACTCCATTTTCACGAGCTAGATCAATCACTTCCAAATTTTGAGTATGACTCACATGACCATCTAGAAGCAGCAATACATGGTTAGTAGGAGTAGCTCCGGAAAATTTGATGAAATTTTTAAACCAAATCAAAAATATTTCTGATGTTATCCAGCCTCGAGGATTGCAAACTGCTGTAGTACCTGGTGGAGCATGATCTAAAAGTTCTGGTTTCATTCGTTGCCTCGGAAAAATCATCAGTGGGGGCATGTAGGTTCCAGCAGGGTTAAAACATATTTCTACTGTGGTAGTCTGTCCTCGTTCAGCTGATGATAAAGAACCCACTTGTTTTCGTCCTTTCAAAGCTAATATTTTGCTCTTGGTTTTAGAGACTACGGAAATTCCAGTTTCATCACAGTTATATATTTTGTCTGGGGTCAATTCATACTTATCATAAATATCTCCCAGCAACTGATAGAATTTACTTACGGCCACTTTATTGAACCCCATTGCTCTAGCTGCTGAAGTCGCTTCAGGTTTGCGAATTGATAAATTTTGATGACGTTTCAAAAAACTTTTTAGCCAATCAACGCCTGCCATTTCTTTATCAGTACTAAAATTGTGTGCCTTACCATTTTTAACTGCCAATTGATATGCTAGACGTCGTAGTTCGATAGTTGTTAGTCCAAAAAGACCTTCTTCCATATATTTTAGATATGCTTCTATTTCACCTTCTTCTTTAGGTGTAAATATAGATCTTTTTGGGCCTAAAGGTAAACCAATTGCAACTTCACCCCCTTCCTTCATTTTCTTAACATATCGCTCTAAAGTAGTCTGAGGCACTGCATATGCAGAAGCAGCTTTCTTGTATCCCATCTCTTTACTTAAAACTTTATCTACAGCTATTTTCATAGAATCTATTGACCATTCTCCTCTTTTGGTTTTCTTCTTGTAAGTACGTACCATGATTTTACCTAAAAATAATATATTCATGTTATTTATTAAGAAACTTAAATGAAGCCAGACTCACAACCCCATTTTGCCCCAATACCCCATCATACCCCACACCCAATACCCCATCATACCCCACACCCAATACCCCATCTTGCCTCATAAGGTTACTCTGAACAAAAAAAATAATAACAAATAAAATGATTAACGGGTTACTATGAACAACATACCATATCAAAATAAACAACACTAGTTACTAAAGATCAAAAAAATATAAATGAGATGATCATAATTACCTTAAAATAATGACGTTTAACCTTAGAAAAAATTAGATCGACGAAACGCTAAACCACTTTTTCGTTTGTAAACAAAAGACGCGTGCACTCCCGCTCACAGTTTCTCTCGCAATAACCGTCGGTTGAATGAGGCTTCCTATTGGCTTATTGTTTTATATTAACAAACGTCTAGTTTCTTCTATGTGTGGGGTACCCCGTCTTACCTCGCTACCCCGTCATGCCCCCCCTTCCCCTATTGATTCGTGCTACACTGACAAAACAAAAAATACAAACTGTCATTCTCATACAGCCATAAACTTGATATAAAAATAACGGTCTTAATTATTTATCTGTACGTTTTTAGTGTTATCTGTATGATCAAAATCTTATAAAATTAATACTACATTTATTATAAAGTGTTTGTTTATATATGTTATTTAAAAAAAATATTGCATGCACCTTAAAAGATATAGACAAATAGCGAAAATGATTTTGGGTAATTCGATTTTTGGGACATACATAAATGGGATATGTCTCGATTAGTAACAGAAAATAGTGTATCACTATAAAACGTTGTAAATATATGACAAGTTGTTTGTTGTAAGCAATAGGAAATTTCTTTCTAATTCTTATCCAAAATGAGAGATAAATTAACGTATGCTATTGAAAAAATTCCACAACTTCTTTTGCAATTATAATATTTATTTACGTCTCCGTTTTCTACGATACTTACAAGATATGTAAGCACATTATGAATAACATTGTATTCTTACTTGTATTCTGCCGTCACCACATGAATAAATAAATCATAAAAGTAATACAATGTTATGGCGTCCATCTTCACATTGTTATAAAGTTCCCGCGACCGACAATTTTTTTTTTAAAAAGATAATTGCGAAACTAATCGTCCTACACGGAACCAAGTGTCTCATGTCAATTATATTACATAATACTTATAGAAGATGCATGTACGAATATTAAAAGCCTAAGTACCTACACGTCACGGTTGACGGATGTCGTAAACTTATTCACATCATTTTATTGTCTGTGATGTTTTTCTCGCGAACGAATCATACAAAATATCAAATTTACTTAATACCTTTGTATGAATTTAATGATAATTTCAAGGTTAACATAAAATACTGACCATTATTATTCATACAAATACAAATCATTAATTATTTAATGGGTTTTGGGGACATTTGTGCGTTGGCCGTCGTGGCGATCAGTCATATAGCAACACTAAAAGCTAAGCATATAATCAACGTATTATATGCATATACTGCAGTAATTGTTCCAAAAACTGCTTATTTGAGCTAAATATTCCCCTGAACTAACTCGAGCCTGATGAAAAGTAAACTACTATACATGTTTCAGATTATTTACACCTAACTTTATCAAGTATATAGAACAATGGGTCAGTCGTGGCTGAATACGGATATAAATTCTCAAGAGCAAGCATAAAGTCGAGAAACAGGCTATAGAGGCCGCATTAATATCGCTGCCAATTCATTGTCTTCTTAGCCAACCAATCCATATAATTCTTGGATATAGGCGTCCATCAGAAATAGAATATGGCCTACTACATTCCGCTGGCCAGACTAGTTGGCATAGAGATTTATTTCAAGATTTATTTCTTTTCTTTATAACCTTAATTTACTTTTTATTTATTTTTTTAGCGCTGTCAATGGTATTATTTTTATCACTACACGCCGCTTACTTATAAGAATCAAAACTAACATGATAAAATACAGGTATAGCCTTTATCATTTTGGTATTACACCTTTGCTACACTTTTTTTTCCTTGCGTGGGCTATGGATGTGGTCGTGCTCCGCCAAATCGGTCCGGGGCGACGCAAAGGACGGTACGCAACTTCACAGACCCACCGTGCAAGGACTCCTCTCTTCGCCGTGCGAGCGGGTCACCGGTACCCGATCTTTGTCTTCGGTGGCCCTTTGCTACCCTTCACATATAAAGACGTGAAACTATAAAAAAAAACTTAAATGATAGGCATAATTACTATCTAAGTAGCTTTCTCTAGATATAAGTCTTTTTCATCACTCATCATCAACAAATTTTTTAACAACATAATAACATAAATTTTCTCTATCTTAAACACTGCACATAGATCAAAATGTCGCCGTTATATAATGTTAATTGCTTACATTGGCAACAATATATCAGAACAAGAATAAGCAAGAAGGCAAACGGTACAGTATTAAAATTTATGAAGTACAAATTATGATACAGATAGGGTGTTTATTAAGTAAAACGACTTCATAGCCTGTTGCTCTCCATAAACAGTAATTTATGGTGTAACGTATACTTTTCTTTAACTATATTATAACTGAATTAATCATCATAATCATCATCATCTCAGCTCATATACGTACTACTGCTGGGCTCGAGCTCCTCCACAATAGGAGGGAAAATCACCTACTAAACCATCCTGGTCAGACAGATTGGTATAGAATTTTGTTTCGAGTTTTCTTTCTCTTGTATAGTTGTTCTATGCATATTATAACCCTAGAGATCTTTTACGACATCCACGGCCAAGACAGGGAGTGGTGAATTGTATTCTTATTCCGTCACCACACACGAATAATAATGCATATATTACCAGTATCTCCTTTCTTGTAAGTATGGTATTCTACGCGTGGCGATGGGACAAAAATAGGAAAATCTGCTAACGATTTCTCCAGAAGACTAAACAGTTCTCTACTGGGAATCGTATAACATCTCACTGCGTTCGCTACCCAGCCTACCAAGCATGGCAATTATGTTACTATCTCCTCATTGCTAGGGGAGACCTACGTCAGTAATAATGGACGGTAAAAGGTATGTATAAGAGAAAAAAAGTTAAGCGTATTCTTACTCCGTGACTGCACGGTGAAAAAAGAAGAAATACTTCTCCCCAATTGCGTCGAAATATGGGGAGCACTTCAGAAATCAAAAGATTATTTAATTGCCTTTTGATGGCAAGCAAGCAAGTAGCTCATCTGGTGGTAAGTAGTAACTGCCGCTCTTTGATCTCAGTAGTACCAGAGGTTCAGCAATGTCGTTGTTTATCGTGAGAGAAAAGCTCTTCTAAAACCGCGTTTGAAGATGCACGTAATGCCTAATTATATAATTCAAATTTTCATATTACAAGTGATTTTATGTTAAATGAAACCTTTATATGTAAATAATATTTAAAAACTCATTAATTGATGAGTGAATAGGTACTATTTCCCACAGTACTTCATAGTTCTCTATTGAACTCATATTTATTTCAAATCTATCGACTTCTTTCAACTTATATGTAGGTATTTTTTTCAAAGTCGTCCTAAACGATCTAGTTCAAATCGTGGGCGTTAATCTAGAACTTTTTTGTTTAAGTTATGTACATATACCTATTATGTAGACAGTATAGAATAAATGACATGTACCCGTGAAGGTCGGATCTTTGTAATTATGTTTTTGGTAATTCGTATTGTATTATTGAATCTCAATACAATATTAACATATTCTTGTGGACAAAGGGCCAATAAATTAATAAAAATGATAAACAAATATTTTTCGTCTTCTTTTAGCAGGTCTTCAAGGTCAACTGTGTGATATAATAATAGAAACAACACCGTAATTGCCATTCTTGGCTTACAGGTTGGTGATCGCGGTGTAATATTTTCATTTCTTTTCTTTTTGGGAATGGGCGCGCTCTTCTGATCGTTAAATCGTAAAAATCGATTTTTATTATTCTCATCGGAACATTATGATTGAAAACGATTTTTTTAATCTTCCGCCAAAACACCATAACAAACTTAAATATAAAATTCATCACTCAAAAAAGTGTTCTTATTAGTTATATACAAAATATAAAGCTAAAATATAATTTCATAAAAACAAAAGCTATATTTTCAATACTATTAATTGTTAAAATTGTATCTCGAATTTATTATATAAATTGGCATCAAAATTTAATCAATTTAAATAAATTTGCAAAACGTAAAATACGTTTACGACTGAAATTAATTTGAGGTTATTTAAATTGTAATACCTTGCTGTTGTAATAATATGCCGGCTTCTTGATTTGTTTGGTATTTTATTATATTTGTACTCGTATATTAGTTGCTATAGTAACTAAACAGAAAACAGGAAAAATGGAACGTTCCCGTCTATTTACAATTTTATTTAAAAACAAATTATCTACTAGTTTTGGAGACTTCTTCATCAATGATTCATTGCAAAGATTTGAAGATAGTTTTTAATAAGATAGTTTTAAGTATTTTATACTAAGTAGTCCTAAATATTGACTTATTATCGTCCCAAATGTCTACGCATTCTGATTGCAAAATCAAGACCTTAAGCTCAGAATTTAAAAAACGCAAAGATCCGTCTAGGCAGATTATTAGCAGCAGTTTTTATTAAAACCTCAAATGTATTAATTAAAAAAAAATATTAATTATTTAACGAAATCTATGAACTGCCTTTTTAATTAACAAATTTACCGTGCCAAGGATGCAAAAGTGACCGTGTAGCTTATCAACATATTAAAGTATAAATGTCTGGCCACGGAACCGGCATATGAACGTGTCTTATCCCATTCTGCCAACTGTCACTTCAATCACGTAATTATTTATATGTATGTTGCAATACTTTGTATTAGATCATTATAGCGACCAGCCATCACTTCGCTTCGCTGTGGGTTATCGTAAGATACGACCAAGGGATATAAATCGCATATACATCTATACAAGACAAAGCAAACTCGACACAAAGCCATATACAGAAAATGTAGTGGGTTATACCTACAGTATTGTTATTTCGTCATTCGGGAAAGTGTTCTTTAATTCCGCTTTTTTTTTTATTTAATGGTTATATTATTTTTAAGATTAACACATACAAATGGACTCTAATAATGTTTCGACTTCTTTCACTTACATTAACTTTTTTATTATTCTTTCTTACTTGATAGAAAAGACATACTTTTTTATTTAATATAAGCTCATCGCTGTCTTACTTTATTCTATTGTATTATTGGCAATATAATATATTAAAAATACTTTAGTTAAAATTGTATATAACTAAATTATGTAAAATCTTATATAAAATATTCTGAGGAAATCTAATTAATTTTATATGTACCTATTATGTAATAAGTAGTTAAGTAGTATAAATAAATTTATTTTTCCTTTTTTATAAGATTAACACTAAGGAAATAATCCTCGTCTAGCAGGGGACTTTACAATCATATAATTAACGCAGATAGATTACACCCAGACTCAGAATAACATTTTTGTAAATCGCACAAACTATTGCTCTGCGTGGGAATCGAACGCTGGTACAGTGGGTCGATATCTTAACCACTTACGCCATCTGTGCCGTCGCATAGATAGTTGCAGGGCATATTTACGCATATGTACTAAAATTAATTTCACAATGCTTACATTTGTTACAGAATTAATATTTTTATTTATGACAAAGTATAACTTTGAAATGAATTATATAAAATAAATATTAAATAGTATTTAAAATTAATTCACACATGAACAGTATATAATGTATTGCGTCATCATCACAATTTCACCAAAATTCTAACAACTTCCGGTGTAATAAGAGCTAGAAAAATATTAAATACAATCGTACCTAAATAGTTTTAATTTTTATTGTATTTTATTATCAGCCAGCTAACATTATTTTATTTATTTTTCTGTTGATTAATCTGTATTTTAATATAAAAAAGAAACATTCTTCTTCTTATATATTGGCAATCAGCCACTTATACGAGCTATTGATGCCAGTGTCAAGTTATAAATATTTTCACGTTTTTAGTCTTTCAGGTTAGTCATTGTCTAAGTCAAATTATCGCCATCAACAGTGCTATGGCCACACTGTTAATGGTATCAAAAGAAACATTATGAAGGCTTATTGTGACTAGCGACCTGTCAAAACGTCACGTGGGAAGCAATATGTTCAATTGATAATTTCCATACAATTAGTGTATCTCCATTGAAAGGAAATGTTGAATACCAATCAAATACGACAATGTAAATGGATACTAGGCTTTACTATTAAATTTTAAAAGCATTAAACTTGAAAATAAAAATGCCTAGATGACGTAGTGGTCTAGATACCGACCTTTTATTTTCGGTAGGCTTTATATATATATATTTTATTGGCGGTCTGAACACGCCGTCCGTTCCGTCTGGGGTAACAAAAAGAAGACGTGCGGCTCCGTAACCCACCGTATTCCCTACTGGTACCGAATTCTTGTCGTCCATGGCCTGCCCAGATTAGATACCGACCTACCTTGCTAGGTTTAGAGATTCGACTCCCACGCAAGATAATGCTTTACGCAGGCTACAAGTTGTTGTTTTCAGTTTGAGTATAAATTGTGTCTGTTAATTGTATATTCGTACAGTCTCCGGCAATTTATTTTTTGTTTCAGTTGTTATCTGCAATCAGTCTTTCACTATAAGCGGATAAGGTGTAGGAGTTATATTTAGTCAAAGATGCTCCCCAGCGGTAGTAACCTCCTCAGTCTCCCGCAATATAAAAATTATTTCCTTAGTGTGGGGTGATAATTAAAAAAAACTATTCACATAGATAATATTATACACTGAACCTAACATTAATCTTTGAATGTACTGCTGCATTATATTAATCGTGGTATTGCAACTAATCGATTAACATAATTACGATTTGCAAACACAATAGAAATCTAATCTATTATACAATGTAGTACTTACCGCTGTCAATCCATCGTTTCCGTATGATCTTCCTTCTAACGCGAGTTCCTTATCGAGCAAAGCATCTAGCTGTTCAAGTTGGTGGCATGAGGAGCGGGCTGCCACCCAGCTGGAGGCCAGGATGAAGGAGCCCAAGATAAAGGAGGCTGCCACCACTGTCAGTGCTACGATTCTTGCTATCTGCACTGATGATGACACCCTTTGCCGGTATGCCTAAAATAAAATTTAATTGTTATTGATACTCATAAAATGAGAAATGCTTAAAAGTATCATTGACAAAATAGTTTATGTGCCTTCCTGCCGTACAAAGCGGCGTAGATACGATTACCACTTCACAATTCTATACGAGATTGTATCTAGCAGTAAGAATAATTGAACTGATAAATTACATAAAAACTTAGAAAAAAATAGATTACGTATTTCATTATTATATCATTAAATTCAAAATTATTTCTTCTTGTACAAAAAATATTTGTACTTGAAATTGTTTGATCATAATTTGGCATCAATAATTGTATTTAAAAGGCAATATCAATTATGAAAATTTTGGGTAATAGAAATGTGTAACCAAAGATTCTTTTTTCCGTCAATAGATGGAGATGCGTTTATTTTTATAAAACGCAGTATGATTCATTACACAAGATGCCGTTATAAGAGTTTTAGATTTATTTTATTATATTCTACTAGCTATAGACATACAAAAAAAATCGAGTTGTAAAACTTCAAGCGCTTACTGATAGTCCGGACAACGCTGTGAAAAGCACAAGCGAAAGCAACAGCTAAAGATCACAAGTGATATATACTCACTTGTGTTCACTTCTAAATACTAAATCTCAGTAATTTGAATAATATAATCATCGTTTAATTCTAACTGCAAAGTTGGAGTATTAAATCGGTATAATGTGTAATCATTGTCAGATAAATAGCACATACCTAGATACCTACCATAAATACGGTAAAATAATACAAGCCGCAAATTGATTCTCATGCAGATGATGACATATTGTACTCTTAACTCTGATACTTTTATAGAAAGATATATTTATATACCTACCCATGAATAAATTTTCTGTACATGTTTTTCTGACTGATCTCTGCCTAAATGTCTTTGCAGCGTTTTAATAATAATAGTTACGTTGTAAGTATCTGAGTTAGTCACTGGATAAATTAAATTCATGATTGGACCCGTTAGATGATAAACATCAAATTCTCGGAATTTTAGTTTTTTCAAAATAACGGCTGACTACTGATTTAAAATAAAATATTATGAAAAAATCCTACCCATCCCCAATGCCTTTCTACCTGGCAATATTATCAAACACTGACTCTTTTTAGATCAATAAAAAAACTGACCAATTACCTTAATGGAGAAATCGACAATTAATTGTAATTAATTCAATCTCGCGGAGAAATTAACTACTGAAGCAAATAACAATTATTTTCAGTTGTTTAACTTTATTCACTCTCTCTATTTATAATTTACATATAGCTATTGAAATATTGCTTCATACTTGGCGATTGCAATGTGGTGCCCTCAATGAACTTGCCTTAATTATTCGCTTTCATTAAATATATTAACTTAATTATATTAGGTTTGATAATTTATATTGCCAAGCAATTAATTATAATGGCTTATTCGGTGTTACCAAACACCAGTTAAAATATACCTAGGTGTGACTATCTTGTTCTTACTCGTCGAAAAGGTCGGCAAAACGCTAGTATATAGGATATGAACAGTTACTAAAATATAGTATATGAAGTTATGATTCAACCGATTATAGCGGCATAGTACGTAAAATAAATTTCAATTGTTAATATGAGAGCACTTTCTGTGTGGTGACGGAGAATAAATACAAATCCCCACCCCCTATCTTACCCGTGGTTGCAAGAGACGACTAATATCCATAAAACGTATATAACATCTATGCAAGAGAAGCAAAACTCAAAACATAACCCTATACCAACACGTCTGACCAGCGTGGTATAGTAGGTCAATTTCCCTCCCATTATAGAGGAAGCCCGAGCCCAACAGTGGAACATATATGAGCTGAGATGATGAGTGCAAATATTTATTCTGTTTTTCTTGCATATAACTCTGCTAATATTGTAAATGTGAAAGTTTGTGGAAATGTTTGGATTTTTGTTACTCAATCACTTGTAAACCGTTGAACAGGTATAGATAAAAAGTGGCATACAGATAGATCATTTCCTGCATTAAACCATAGGATTTTCATCCCGTGTTCCCTGGATATAATTTAGTGATTTTATATATGCGAAAGTGGAAGGATGTAGGTACCGGGGGAGACCGAGACTAACCTACCTCGACCAGATTGGTCACGTACTGAAGGAAGGTGGAGTCAAGAGTCTCCGAAACCGGCGAGCGTGTATGAAGAGAATTATGAATGTTGAGGAAGCGAGTGAAGTATGCAAGGATAGAGTTCTCTCTGCCTACCCTACAAAGGATATGGCGTGATGATATGTATGTATGTATATATTTTGTATTGTCGTTCTTGTAGTCACGTTTTGCGCAAACGAAGCCTCGGTCAGAAGGTATTGTTTTATATTTATGGGTGCCTAGTGCTGTCTACAATTCTAGAATTTGTCAAAGTTATTGAAACTTTTTTTTTAAATCATCTAGTTGAATACTGAATAACACTTTTTGCTCTACCCAGAAATCAAACCTAGAAGTGAACAAACGCAGTTACATGATATCCTTGGCGAAGCAGCTATATTTAATAAGTAGTACTAGTAATTCTCATGTTTATACTAATTTACCAGTAAGTGTCTAAAAAAGAATATTAAAAAAAATATAGTATATGTCTATGTCGTCATTAAATACTACCCCTACTTTAATTATGTCGAATTAACATTACTTATTTTATATAACGCGAAATATGTATAAATAATGACAGTTATGTAAATATTTTGCTCACAAAACTATCAACAAAACAGTACCAATTAAAGCTTATATAAGTACCTATCTACAGTGAAACTTTGTAAGCGGCTTTCTTAAATGCCATGGTTACAGAGCCCTCAACATCATTTAAGATTTTCCTTTACGTACATTTCCTTACCAACACAGTTGCCTTGACAAGGGAAGAATATAATTGTATTATACTTAGAGATCCTTTCAGTGAAATGACTTATTTTGATGCTTTCTCTTTAAACTGTCTGGGTGGTAAAACTCAATAGCGCTTTCTTCTCTTAGGATTTGAGCCCGATACGTCATAATCGAGTTGCATAAGCTACAAAACTAACAAAGTGAATATGTAATACTTGAAGTTATTTAATACTAGTAAGTGGTCTGGGTCCTCGCTCGTTTCATAGTTCAGTTACAGGTCATTGTGTTGATGTTCCTACTTTTGTAGTATATTACCGAACTAAAAATGCTTCCCTATTTAAATAAGAATTATTCACAAATACTAGAGTTTTATTTTGCACGCCTATTTGTTTTGAATTACTCCTTATTGAAGGAAATAAAGAAAGAAAATCGCAACAGATAAACAGACAAACAATTTTATATAATATTCTTTATTATATTTTTTTATTTTTAAAGTACCTACTCCACCCTGCACTAAGGAAATAAACCTTGTATTGCGGGGGACTTTACAAACATGCAATTAACGCAGACAAATTACACCCAGACTCAGAACAACACTTTGTGGCTCGTACAGAGTAATGTCCTGCGTGGGAATCGAAGCCCCAGCACTGGCACGGAAGGTCAGTATCTCAACCACTACGCCATCTGTGCAGTCGACTTTGACAGTTGACGTTTTTTTTAATTCGTTATTTGACATGAAAAACCGTGTGACAACAGAATGGGAATACAATTAACCACTTCTTATCGTACCCGTGGCGGTTGTAAAATACGACTAAGAGATTATAATATTCATATAACATCTACGCGAGAAAATCTCGGTATAAAAACCTATACCAATCTGCCTCATCAGCCTGATATAATAGATCAATTTGGCTCCTATTGTGAAGAAGGCTCGAGCCCAAAACTGGGATGTACATGAGCTGAGATGAAATGCATTCAATAAAAAAATATTTTGATATTAAATAGCCCCTTTAATTTTTTTATGTGTATTGATAAAAAGTTTTTCAAAGACAATACCGTAATACTGAATAGAATCTATGTCACGTATAGAGTATTTAAGAATTCTATTCACAGACAAACCAAACGCATATATGTATGTATATATAACAAGTCAGGGTATGGTAACGTGACCATTTATTTTTTGACACAAAACAGGACATTTTAGTCGGGTAGTCGATTAAAAAACACTTTTTAAATGTATTTATTCAGAAAAAGTTAGTTAACTTAAAAGTTACGAATTGAAAAATATACCCGAAACGTTTAGTTATCATATTTATATTTAGGTATCAGAGAAAAAAAATGCTTTAATATAGCTGGTGATTCTAAGTAAGAATAAAACTCTTGGAAGGTTTTTTTTTAATTTACTTAAATCCAACCTTTGCGCGGTTTCCGAAAACAGGACAATTTTGCATCCTGGAGTTCATTACGGAGACACCAGGACTCGTTATTATGAAAAGGGACAGTCCCGTTCAAAACGGGATGTCTGGTCACATTAGTATATGGTCACATAAATATTTGTCATTATTGTCCAGACCTAACAATACTAGATACTTTACAAGCTATGTAAGCTCACTAAACAAATCTATTAAGTAACAAACCAACACAATTTTTGACGAAATATTCAAATAGTATAATCAACTTAAATGTCAAAAATTATAGATATTAGCAGCAATGGTTGATGCGACTAACTAATTAATAATTTAATTATTTACTATTTCCAAAAGAATAAGAATAAATGTAACAATATATATTTTATTTTAGCGCTGAACAAAGGCTTCTTGTGTCGAAAATATCACACACATTTTAGCCTTTCACACAATCCATTCGCGTGTAAATTACAAATGTACACGATGTCTATGAACTGTTTACCTTTATCTATGGTTAAGGACGTTTACATCCATAAACCAATGTAGAGAGCTGTAGCAAAAATTACATAACCTAACCAAAGTTATAAAGAATCATTAGGTATATCAGCCGGTTCTTACTACCTAAGCTGGCAAGATATTTTATTGTCACAAATTTTATCTTATTCCCGCGTTAAGCATCATGGCAATAATAACGTCTTCCATTTTTTAATATTCAACAGTCGGTTCACTGGTATCCGACATAACGGCGAACGATTTTGTGTCAATTACATAAAATCGTTTGCGTCTCTATCTGTCTCATCCACACAGTTGTCCGCTTTTGGGTCGAGTTTTATATACATATTAAATTGTATATCTTTTATATATACTAATTTATACTGCACTGGCCACGTTACTCTTATGGATCAGCAAAAATATCTCAATTTAGCCACATATTATATCCCCGTAAATAAAATCGAGATACGAGTAAGCTGAGAATATCAAGAAGGCGATGAACAATATAGGTTCATTTTGCAAGCAAAACAGAGAAAGCGTTGAATCGAAAAATGTGAAGTACAAAAAGGGAGACCTAACCTCAGCAGTGGGACACCTTATAAGAATATAATACAGGGACACCTCTGTATTATATGCTTATGTGTATGGACGTAGAAGTAATCTCTGAAGCTATTGATTCGAATTTACTGTCTACTGTCACTGATAGGGACCTATATTGTCTGCCCAGTTTATAGGTCATCTGAACTCTATGGTTAAAGTTAAAAATAGCCCAGGAGAGACCCTCATTGTGATAATTTTCTCAGAAGAGTCAATTTTATGACAATTATAATAGTCAATGTCATTCTCGTTTCAACTGATCAAGCTCCTCCTGGATATATCTTTAGTAACGTTTATTAAGTATATACAATATAATGTATTTACTATAAGAGTGGTATGGTAGGTCACTCAAAAAATCTCCCCATAAATAAAGTTGAATTAAAAAAAATAAATGTAAGTAATATATGTCATTCCCACAAGAAACAAACTACGCGTGGTATTTTTTTATAAAGATTTAACAAATATTAGCTGTATCAATCTTGATTTGTAGAATTAAATTATAATATTCTAACCTAGTGGCATTTAATATAAAGGTTAATTAATTAATTAACATTACATTCTTAAAATAATGAAGGCTTCGTACCTGTTTTAGTAGCATCCGTATATGCTAATCGCGAGATCCTGGGTTTACTAAGTTCCTGGGGTGAATTTACTATCGGCAAATGAGCAATAGCAGGACAAGATCCCTTTATATCCAAAATCACGGCAAATGGCAATACATTAATGTTTACTCGTACGGCAAAAACTTCACCAGTAATTAGACGGTCCTTCTAGTTACATATCGCTATGAATCTAATGGAAGAGATGTGTGTCCAAGCCCCATAACTAATCCAATCACATGAGTTATAGGTACTTCTAAACTAGGTACTAGTTAATTATAATAATTACGAAGTTGGATTCTAAATGACTTTCTAACATACGAAAGTAGGGCTAGTTATACGAAATTGTATTTAATATATCGCTATTAATGTTAGGTGGTCTGAGTTTCAACTATCTATATAGGGACCGAAGTCCGCCTGTTGCCAACTGCTGCGTTATGAGATCGCGATAAAGTGACAACCCTAAAAGGGTCGCCAGTGACAGTCTGAGGGTACGTGGCATCAAAAGCGAAGAAAGGGAAAGACGAATTGAAGTGAAAGTACTTGTACAGTTGTATTTGAGAAATTCATCTTTAAGCGAGTGCAAAATAATATCGACTTAGCCTCAGCAGTCTACTTATTACACGTCATTAAGCTGTGCTTAACAAACTAGCTATAATTTATTACAAATGAACGGTTTTTGGAGTATTCATCTAACGTAGCTTACGTACTTAATACTGAGCTTTCATCAAAATTGAACGCTCATTACTTTCAATTAATGGTTTCTGATATTTACGCGTGTATTACACATTTGAAATAAGACTACTTTTACGGATTATATCGTGTTTGTATTTGATTTTTATTTTCTCTGACGTATCGAATACTTTACAGTGACCATGGTCACGGAAGGACTAAGGTGTCTTACGTCCAAAAGTCATCGTTATTACAAAAATTTATATCTACCCGCTACAGTATCAGTTATAAAAATGAAATACAAACGCGATAGAATCCGTAAAAGTAGTTTTATTTCAAATACTTTCAATTAGTTTACAAATGTGCTAGAAAGAATAAAAGTAGAAAATTTGCAAGATGAGTATATTAGAGATAAATACAAAAGTAAACTAAAGGAAAAGTTTTTTCATGCGGCTGATATTTGTAGTATGGAAGAATTATGGAAGACTTTTAAAAAACAGGTGGTAAATGTTGCTACAGAAATATGTGGTGTGACTAGAAGAATGAAAGTAAACAAGGTGAAGAATATATGGTGGGATAAAGATGTGCAGAGTGTAGTTCGTGAGAAGAAGAAAGCCTGGGTAGATTGGCTTGCTGTCAGAGCCAATGAGAGAATGAAGAAAGCAACGAATGAAGACATAGATATAGCCAAAGAAGAATATAAGAGAAAAAAAAGAGATGTGAAAGAAATTGTTAGAAGAAAGAAAGAAGATCAAGAAGACGAGTACGATAGAAGATTATCGAAGGATTTCCAAACTAACTCGAAGATTTTCTGGAAGTCCATAAGATCGGCTCGAGGCAAAGCGCAAAATACAGAGCTAGTCTCGATCAGCGATAAATATGGAAGGACAGTGTATGGAGAAGAATGTATACTAGAGAGATGGAAGGAATACTTTGAAAGCTTATTTGAAAGAGAAGAGCCACAAAAATTATCATTTGCGAATGAAAGGGATCTCGAGGAAGGAGAATGCATAAGTATGATAGAAATTACAAATGCATTGAAAGGTATGAGAGCGGGTAAGTCTGCAGGATACGACAGGATTACAGTTGAAATGCTGACGGCTGGAGAAGATATTACAACTAACATCCTATACCAGCTCTTCAATCTTTGCTGGACTAATGGCCGAGTACCTATAGACTGGTGTCAGGCGGTAATTGTACCTCTCTACAAAGGGAAAGGTTCACGGCAAGATTGTAGAAACTACAGGGGCATAAGCCTCCTTAGCATTGTCGGCAAACTGTATGCGAAAGTGTTGATTGAAAGAGTAGTGAAAGTGACCGAAAAGAAAATATGGGATGCACAAGCGGGTTTTCGAAAGAGTATGGGTTGCACGGATCAAGTTTTCTCTTTACGATGCATGGCGCAAAAATTTTTGGCTAAAGGTCAGAAAGTCTTTTGCGCTTTCATTGATTTAGAGAAGGCTTATGACAAAGTGAGGAGGAATGAACTGTGGTCGGTACTATCTATGTATGGGGTAAATGGCCATCTTATTCAGGCGCTGAAATCCATTTATATGGATTCCAGAGCCTGCGTAAGGATAAACGGGTCCTACACTGAATGGTTTAACATTGATAAAGGTGTCAGACAGGGATGTGTAGCGTCACCGTGGCTGTTTAACCTATTTATGGATAGCTGTTTGCAAGATTTGAAAAATAATGAATGTGGTTTAAGAATGAATGAGTTACTCGTCAAATGTCTTCTTTATGCCGATGATCAGGTTTTACTTGCATCGTCGGCTGAAGACTTACAGGCGATGGTAACTACTATGCATGATGCTTTTGAAAGAAAAGGTATGAAAGTAAATGTAAGTAAGACGAAAGTAATGGTCTTTGAAAAGGATAAATGTATGACGGAATGTAATATTTTTATAAATGGTGAGGGATTGGAACAGGTGAAAGAATTTGTATACTTGGGTGTACTGTTTACTAGTGATGGTAAAAATGATGAAGATGTTGAAAGACGAGTAAATGCTGGTAATAAAGTGAATGGGGCATTGTACGCTTTTATGAAAAGTAGGAATGTATCTAACAAGGCACGCCTAGCTGTACATAAGGGAGTATTAGTTCCCACTCTCATGTATGGCAGTGAAAGCTGGATTTGGCAGGGAAGACATGAAAGTAGCATAAATGCTGTAGAGATGAGAGCTCTTCGTAGTATGTGTGGTGTAAGTCTGAAAGATAAAAATAGGAATAGTGTTATAAGAGAGCGCTGCGGTATGAATGAAGAAGTAGTGACAAAGATAAAAAAGGGTATGCTGAGGTGGTTCGGACACGTGGAAAGAATGAGTGAAGAAAGGTTGACTAAACAAGTATACAAAGCGAGTGTGAGTGGGACGATTACAAGGGGAAGACCACGTCGTACTTTCCTGGATCAAATCGAAGATGTGTTAGTGAAAGGTCAGATTAAGAGTACGCGTAATCGTAGAGCATGCATGAAGACTGTGATGAGTGTGAATGAAGCGATGGAGGTATGTCAGGATCGTGGTTTGTGGCAATCCGTAGTCTCTGCCTACCCCTCAGGGAAACAGGCGTGAGGCTATGTATGTATGTAGTTTACAAATAACGATATTCTCTTGAATATTTGAGATTATGCGCCTGGTCACGCAAACCTTAAAAGATAATTGTATTCTTTTATCAGAGTATATAGATAACCTTGCAATTAATCAATGTAGTTATACAGGCTGCATCGATAAGGGGATAAAAGGGAACCTACTTGTAAGCGCTTATTTAAAGTAAGTAATAAAAAAGCACTTATTCAACTATCATAACTATCTTTATTTTGGTAGCTTGCTTGCTAGCACAAAAACTGGTTCTGTGTAACCAATTATGTTTTTATAATGATGTTATAGTGGGTATTTACATAGATTTTTCGAGAAAACGTCTATTTACGAGCAATGGACAATTCAGTACGGATATGACGCAAGCACTATTGTGTCCAACACGGCCACGGCAAATGACGATTTCACTGAATCTTTTTACTAAATTTACTTTAACTTGGCTTCATTTTAACAAACAATTTGACTCAAGAATTAAAGAACAACCCACCATATTGTTAAATTGTATTAATATGTCCATTGCAGATACTACGTATTAACAAACTTGAATTGTCTGGGGTATTATTATGTAAAGACAACTACAGTTGTGCAAATTTGAGCAGAATCTTATAGAATAACAATAACAGCATGTTTAAAATACTTTAATTACTTACGCATTTGTACGTTTTGACAAAAATATGGAATAAAATTTCATAAATCCATCCATTGTTGGACATTGGCCTCCAAAATCTTTTGACGGCTTTTTAGAACTGCTACGGGAAAATAAAGCATGTGCGGCTCCCACACGGAGAAACAAAATTACACTCATTCTACTATATAAATATTTTTGAAAAAATGTTAGCCCCCAAAAACTTTAATTAATTTTATTAAATGCAGTGCACATAATCAGAAGCACTTTTCATTTTCATCTTACACTAATAAATAACATTAGTCCTCTGCCACGCATTATTGAGCACAAACCTTCTTCATTATAATAGGATAGCCGATCTATTACTGATGTAATATTAACGTGATCGTTAGCCATGGAAATCTGTTTAGATTTTTTTTTCTATGCTATTATTAACACATCATTTAATTCTCTTATGTAAAGAATAGGTGGTGAAAACTATATTCTTATTACATCAGACCGTAGCCAAAAATATAGATACTTATATTTACTACGTTTTGTTTTAGATGTATAGGCTCAAAAAGCGCCATAAAATACTTAACCTCGAACGCAATAAACAGTGGAATTATTGTGTGGTAATCTCCAACTGCCTTGTGTTTTCATTTCGTTTGTCAATAACAGTATAAGAGCTCGTGTGAGTCACGAGGTGAAGGCTGAAATTGAATCGACGGTAACCTACAACTGTGTACTTGGACACAAAAATAATACAAAACGAATATCTAAAAAAACATATTTACGGTTGAGATTTTTGTATTTTTAACCGACTTCTGAAAGGAGGAGATTTGGCGGTGTCGGTATCTTTAATGTTGGAATTTCATTACACTAAGTAAGATGTTTATAATTTTGTTTAGGGCTTGGCACCGATTTCAAACCTATCAATAGGTACCTAGCACATACAAATGATAGTATTAAATTAAATCTTTATTAAGTTATTTTATCGTTGTAGTTTTTGAAGTCGGTTTTTTTAAACGTAGTTTTTTTTAACATTAAATTCGATTCCATTTTATGTATAAATGGTCTAACGTGTGAATTAACCAATCTTTCCCCATTCGGAGACAACAGTAGTTCCAAATTGAAGATTTATTTTTATTTGCTTCATGTATAACTGCAAAATAGCCGGTTGTGCTCTAAAAATAGAAAAAAATCTAGGCGGGCAATAGTGATTATGTCACAGAAGGCATTGATTTCGCTATACCCGTATTTACTTAGGTCCATGAACGGACGATCAGTACTCGATATCATTCTACTGATACATCTTAATTCTATTTTTATCGTACTTTTAGTAAAAGTTTCTAAATAGAAGTAACTAGTGAAAAAAATACAAAATATAGTTAATAAATATAGCCATATTATTAAAACTAGAGGAGATAAATGGTGTTTTGAACAAGTAATCTTACTTGTGGTTTTGTTTATGTGATCCGGTTGCTATCAAACGTTATGTCATGTTCTTTTAAAAGATATATTTTACTGTAGAAAGTAAATCAAAATACCACCGACGACTCTACAAATATACAATGAAACGAACACTATTAGATTAGACTTGGAATACTGTTTACTATCAAGCCATAAGGAATTGAATCTCCCCTCGGAATAAGAAGGTTTAGTATAAATTCATAATGTTGAAATGGATTTCGGTAAACGCAATTTCAAATCTCTGATAGAAATTAAAACTTTACGCTTTATACTAAATGCCGATTGTTTTAGGCAAATTCTATCTTTAAAGTAATTTAAATTTCAGTTTTAAAAATTTATATATTATATACTAGCAAATCCAGCCCGTTGGTTTGTTTGTAAAGTCGATATATCGCAGCGCCGCCTGGTGGCGAATTAAATTAATGGAGGTAGCATATAAACCTCCGTGAAAAAATACATATACAATCATACATATAAATTTTCATAATGATCGGTCAAATTTTTTGGTTTCGGAGATTAGCGATGTCATACAAACATCCTATTTTATAGATATAGAAGGCAGTTATCTCTACTGTCCAGCTTGATAAACTTTAATATCTAACGTAATATAATACTTCCCCTCGGGAATCTATTGTTCCTCAATCTGTTTGACAAACATGATGAACAAATTCGATTTCAAATATGAACAGCATAACGCTGCTACGTTCTGTTATGACTGAATTGCTGTTATCCAAATGCAATTTCTGCCCGCAAAATATGCAAATATTAAAAATATTTAATGAAGCATAGAACAAAAATGTTAAATTTCCAGCAACAATACAAAGCTTAACACTCAATATAGAGTATCTGTATTATTATTACTTTTTGTTTAAAACTGTAATATTCGCTATATAACAATATTACGTAAGTCTATGGCTAATATAAAGTATGATAAAACCTGTCGTTAGAGGGAACCACTAATATGCATTCGCCTTTTCGTTTTGCGCGCTATCACTACACAACGTGGCTATGTAGCGCGCCCTTATTGCTGTGTTTAGGGAAAAATTTCTACTATCCGACCTTTATATGAAACTAGCTTCTGCCCGCGACTTCCTCCGCGTGGAATAGTGGTAATTTAGTGTTAATTCAAAGTAACTATTCCTCCCACAATATTTCATCCCCCTTTACAACGCTTTTTCCAATTAAAAAGTATGCCTACGTCCTTTTTCAGGCTTTAGACTATCTGTGTACCAAATTTCATTTAAATCGGTTCAGTAGGTTTGCCGTGAAAGCGAGTCAGACAGAATTACTTTCGCATTTATAATATTAGTAAGGATTTAAAGGAGCAAGAATATATATCCCATGAATCTGCATGACTGCGTCATATGGAATTTATGAATTATTAACCTTTTTTCTACTCTAGACTTTTTACCGTGTTATATGAAAATACTCATAAATGTACCAAATCTACAAGCTGATGGAAATCTTCGAGCCATTGGATTATGTAAGCGATCATTAAGACTTCATGATCACTGACAAATTAACTAGATCACCAAGAGCTCTTTGAACATAATATCTCTTTGAACATAATATCTCTTTGAACATAATATCTCTAAGAAAGGTTCATATTGTAGATGCTACATATGAATCCAGAAAGGAACGTTTTTTTATTGCTTATCACCAAACGATGATACCATGAGTAGATGCAAGCAGCTCGCCTAATGGTAAGTATTACTGCGGCCCGTGGACCTTTGCAATACGAGGAGTGCAACTAGGGCGCTGGCTACCAATGAAAATCTCAAACACATCTAGAAAGTAGGGCCGCCCGCTCTCTCACTCACCGAACGAGTAAAAAAGCACATTGCCACTGTTCAAATTTTGCTTGCTCTTTTGCCACCACAAGCAACAAAAAAAGCCTTCCCGATATGCATATATTAAATATACAAAGACACACGTATTAAATACGCAAATAACACTTTTATAGTATAATAAGTATTTAAATTTAGAATATAACTGGCTTCTTGGCATTATTTCATATGTTTAGTAGCATCATAGCTACCAATAATTTCACCATTATATCATGAATTATTAATGGAATTTCTTTGATAGAGGCAACCGATTCTTAAATGCAGACCTAATGAACACATGTTCATTTTTAAATATAAACAGATTAACAACTTGGTTAAATATCTTTTAAAATGGGTGCTATTTTCTAGAAACCGATAATGTTGCGTGATAACTATGATAATAAGCGAAGGCTAAATTAAATAGATGGCCAGAGACAATAGAACAATGATTTTTCCCACATTTTATACGTATCACAATCATATTCTTGGAAAAGCATATACGTGGCGTTATATATATATATATATATATACGTTTTTAATGCCAATTTTAATATAGAATTAACTGCTATATTATTCTATAGGATTATTATTATTCCATATATATGCCTCGTTATTTATTCAACTTATTTGTTAATCTTATTATTTAAGGAACAACTTCTTCTTGACATCTCCTAAATATCCTACTGTGGGGCAAACATATTCTCATTTTCAAATATATATTTTTGATGGGATTTCATTACTCAATTTTTATAAAATACAAAATTTACATAATTATGTAAACAAATAAATTTATATAAGTCTATTATTATTATTATTATCTATGTTTTTCAGGTCTACGATGAATAGTTATACTTTTAGAACTATTCTCTAGACTTTAACGAATATTTAGTTAAATTACACAGCATAAAACTCAACCTCATAGATAGGATAAAGAGTGACAACCGAATAGCATGGATGAGGGATTATGAATTATTTGCTTATTAAGGGGGTTGACAGCTAGTTAACAGCTATCTTTAAGTGCCATATAGAATTTAATGTGATATCATTAACTTCTAGTTTTCTACTCTTCAATACCTTTCATTTGATATCTAAATATAACCCACCTTTTTGGAACGGTGGACATATTTAATTCGATATGTAGTACCTACTTTTATTTAAAGAGTTTAAAACAAAACTGTATTTCGCCACGTTGGAACGGTGTCTATGTTGAATCCCATCACTATAACTCCTGCAAGCCATAATCCACAATGATTTTCGTAAAAGACGCTGGGGTTTGACCCTCAGAAAATCCCGTGCAAACCTTTTAAATGTCTTGGTACTCGCAACAAAATTAAATAGAAAAGAATAACAGGAGGCGTTGGAATAAAAAAGTAATGCTAAAATTAAATATATTAGAGATGCCTATAAAATTTCAGCTCATTTGGACGCCGAAAAATGCGATATTTGCAACGTGTAACATTTGATTACAAACAAACAGATATTCCAGGATATGTCAAACTAAATAAATGTTTATAAAAACGATAAAAACAAGGAAATTTCATCAAAAAATGTATTCTCCTGCGAACCTGAAAAAGTATGTTGACTATATATTTATGAAATTCTAAGAATTAAAATTTTATAAAGTTTTAAAATCTAGGTCATCATGAAGTAGTTAAGTTAGGTTCGTGATCTACATACAGACAATCATAAAAATGACAATTTTTGGACCTTAATATCTGTATAATCGTTTAATTTGTGTTTATAAAATTCGGGAAACTTTATCTACCTTCGCTTGAACTTGTGCTGGTTTGATACGTTACCGCACCTAGATCTAAGCAAGGTAAAAAGCTTGCTACTGTTTGCAGTAATCTATCTACCTTTTTGTAATTAATGCTATTGTCTAAAGTTCATTTCCGTAAAGTGAGAAGTTATGAATATATTTTGTTTTCACACTTCACTGTCCTGCGGCTGTTGAATAAAATCACTAGAAGAGCGAAAATTTATTTAAAATCTAACTTAACTAGCTGGGAATTTAAAAACCAGGTGCAAAAAGTTGTGCAAAAAGTTATCGTCTTCTTACCAGTCTTTATTATTCTAAATTATAGTAGCATCTATATTCAAATGTAAACAGATTCACATAGCAATTTTACGAAGGAGGAACTTCCATCCAACATCCGCAGATCAGTGCGTGACGGTGGATTGACCACACAAATAATGTAGCAGGCTAAGTGGCAACCTTTCGTGTTATAGATACATTTTCTGCACAGGAAATATTTGTAGTTTCTACAAATAGTTACCCTTCGTGTAATTTGTATCAGTTCATTGCATGTTCATATCCATATGATTGAGGGGTAAGAGTACAATTCACCATCCTTGCCTTTGCCCAGATTATCATTAAGGACCATTAAAATATTTTAGCAAATAACTTCAATACAAAAAATAACTTGAAATAAAACCCAACCCATTGCCAACTGGTAAAAACACCGTAAAATTTTCTTGCATTTTGAAGAAGGTTCATGCATAATAATTTAATCGTTCAAGAAATTATATATTTAAAAATCGAAAATATAAAATTAAAAAAGGATTACCTTTGCGAGGATTTAAAAATATACAATTTATATTATATAATTATAAAAAAAACAGGATTTTTTTTACTGTTTATTTTAAAGAATAGAACACTTGAAAATTACAATGATATTCTAAGTACGCCGACGATATACTTTAAAGAGATATCTGCATATGTATATCTAATCTAACCTAACATACTTATGTTTCAGAATACCGTGTGCAATCATCGCGCTGTCGAACCGACTACAACGACTCAACATTTACAACAAAAGAAAGTTACTGTTACGTGAAAATATTATTGTCTCCTAAATACATACGCGTTCTATTGTCCAAATCAAATTTCCATGTCCATAGTCTTGTTTAAAAAAAAAAGAAAGCATAAGAAGAATAAATGGATTAATTTGAACCAATATATACCAAATATACCGAGATAATATTCGTATGGTGACAGCGTAAGAATATAATTCACCACTCATTATCTTACCCGCGGATGAACGTAAGAGACGACTAAGAGACATAAAATGCATATAACATCTATGCAAGAGAAGGAAAACTCGAAACAAAACCCCGTATCAACACATTCAAACAGCGGGGTATAGTGGGTAAATTTCCCTCGTATTATGGTGGAGGCTCAGACACAACAGTATTACGTATATGATAATACATGTAATATAAATAAACATAAATAAAATCTAGAGTAAGAAAAAAATGTGAAAGATAATGTAGAGTAAGAAAAATTTATGTGCTTTTAATATACATGAGATTTTTTTTTAATTTGTGATGACATGTAATACGAACTAAGCTTTTTAATCTATCTATAACCTTAGCATAAAATGAGAGATAGTACCTACCCAACTGTGGATAAATTTAAAAGACAATAACTAATTCTTGATGAGCTTCACTTCACTGTACCTAAATGGTGGCAAAAATACTATGTAAGGAGCAAAAACCTATGTGATTGCTTAAATAACTGCAGTGGAACATAATAATACCTACAACATGAAGCCAAAGACCCATTCACTTATTAAACTTATGCGACAATCGCGGGCAAATAGAGAAACAGATAATAGATATATTTTATACCTAGGTTTTCACCCAAATAAGAGTTTATAACAACGAATAAGTACCATAATTGTTGTACTCTGTATCTTCATTCATGCATACCTTAATTAACTTTGATTTATCATTAAAAAATATAATATAAGATATTATTTGAAATGATTTACGCAATTATAATATTAGATATAACGTTATAGTTAAAATATTAAGCACAGTTATTGGAAATTGTTATTTGACTATTGATATTGCAAAACTTTTGATTAACTCGTGTACCTAATAATATTATTCATTCAATGGAAACTTTGAATTTATGTAAATCCTATATTATATTATTATTGAAAGTTAAAATATGGTAGACCTAGACTTTATTTTCGTTGTCAAAAGAGCTAACTTCAGATTGAAGCTAAAAACAAAAACATTTATAAAATCAATCAACGCATGTAATTGATATTCGTTTTAAAAAAAAACGAATTAAAATTTAAATTCTCGAAAACTGCTAATAGGTAATTAAATTAAACTTTTACTTTAATATTTTTTAGTACATATCTACTAACTAATCTCATAAAATATAATTAAATGCTTTTAAGTCTTATATGATTTATGTAAAAGATAACTCAGGACTGCTTAACAGACAATACACAATAGACTATGGTACAGAGGTATGCTTATTTCTATATAGTAGGTATGGAATGTGTTTTATTATTCCGTACTATTGAATAAAGGGCATCATTGTGTGATGTGATAAAAAGTTACGAAATTTTTAATGTTGACGTGATGCCACTCGTTGGTCGATCTATCAATGAATGTCTACCGCATTAGCCTACCACGATTTAAAAAACGCAATCATACTGGCCCAGTATGGATTTCATAAAAATAAATATTCGAAACAAATTATCAGAGTTATTACCATTAAAATTTCACTGACCACTTTAAAATGTATGCTATAAAAAACGAATTGGCCATTTAGTTAAAAAAATCTTACGTAATTATTTCAAACTACCTTAAAAAAGTCTGTAAAATTTAAATATCGAAACAGTTTAGCAAAACTTAATGGGTATATGCCTACTATAAAATTCAAAAAGCCTATTATTATATAACTATGTGTTAAATAAAATATATAAAATAAATAGAATACTAAATCAATGCTATACATAAAACAAAGTTAATTAATTACTTATTTGTTTATTTTAAAAAGTGTTTAACCTTTTTTTGCGGAATTTGGCACTGAGATAAACCGGTAATTCCGGTATTTAACAAATACTACACATATTATCAAACTTTTTCTAACACTGGGCATTCCAAATTGCTATTTTATTTATTTACTAATATAATATATCAAATCGAAGTAAGAAGAGATACTAATAAACTATGTTTATAAACAACCTACTATGCGCCAACGGTAAAGCCGTCACGAAGGCTGAGAGAGAAAGGCGCTTTCCCGCAATAAACTCCCTCACTTAATAGACACTTTACACTTAATTAGTAACACTAGATAACTAAATAACCAGACTAACTATGTAGAAAGTTTCACAATTATTACAAAAAGGATAAAAATAATAAATATCGAACAAAGACTATTACAAAATTTATTGACTATTTTTTTTTTAATTAAAGTTTCTTAATTTATTTGTTTTTATCTCAGATAAATTATAATCTTAATAAATACAAAATAACTCCCTTATATTACGAGCTATACTGTTCTCATATCCACTTTTTAATTTGCTTATGTTATTTTATATAGGTATATATAATATATAATAAATTATCTGATGGTTAGGAATAAAGCTTTATATGTAAAACAAAGCCCGTTTATAGTCACAAGTCACGATTTTGATTTGCGGCCAGAAAACCTACATGTTACGTGTTTGACATTAAATCAAAGTGGAATAACGGATACTGTCATACCGGTGGTGGCTCCGACGTGCTGTACACTTCAGACGGTGGGTACTCCGGTTTCATTGTAATAGTAGCCATGGAGTCTGGTTGATGTTCCTTCTCCATCACGTATTTACTCTTCACAAAAATAATAAAATTTGCCTTGCTGGTGTTGCGCGTGTTTCGTTTGACGTTCGAAGTGGTAATGCGCGCGAGTGAGCGGTGGAGCCTGTCAGCCTGTCACCAGTATACGCGTAAGCGCAGCTACAAAGTATAGTCAATATGGTGGGGCTGCGCCACACAAACGCATTCACTTGACTAACACCGGTATTGTAAAGGTGATTGTGAAGACAATAGCGAAAACTATTCCTCATAATAACGCTATACCATAATATTACGTTTTCATACTTGATCTTATGTTGACAATAGACAATGAACATTGATATCGACAGATGGTTTAATCTTAGTCATCTTCTACACCTACGCAAACCGCATTTTAATTCTAGAAACATATTCTTTCAAGTCAAATCTGATCGTGAGATCTTCAGTTATATTTCTCGTTTTCTGTTCTTCTTTATAACTTGAATTTCTAAAATTATAATGTCTAACACTATTCTCATGGTATCTACTGGTTATCTAGCAATAGGCCCCTTTATAATAATGGACTTCAAAAGCCACATATATGGATGAAATGTTGACATATGCACACTTCTCAGAAATAAATAACACATTATAAATAAATGTATATAAAATTATTTTATTAGTGTCTACATCACCACATATGAAGAAACGTGCACGAATACCACACTCCTACACTCCTATTATTATCTGTACATATAATAAAAATGTAACGGATCGCTGTCTGTACATGGAAGATATATGAGAAAAATATTACTGGGACCTTTATCAACACAAATAGAACCCAAAATAATGATTTTTAAAATTTTTGCCTGTTCATCTGTTTGTCTGTGCGTTTGTGCACGCTAATCTCAGAAACGGCTTATCTGATTTTGACGCGGTTTTCACTAATATATTGTGGTAAGCTTCACTTAACATTTAGGCTTTATTTTATGTCAATTGGTTTATAAATAAAAAAGTTATGTCAATTTAAAAAATGTTCGGAGAAAAAAATCTCTATCGATTCTTTTCAAATTACGTACAAATTATCTTCAGTAAAAATAATAACACATGTTGTGTTTCAGCATTTGTTGATTTTCACCCTCTGGGGGTGTAAATTAGGCCTGCAAAGCGGGTTGGACGACTAATTAAATCATTAGCGCCAAGCCGATGTTATTGAAGCTGGCAACTTGAAATGTTGACAGTGGTTTCTTTATATGACGTAGAGATTTACTAAGAAAGGATTTTACGAAATTATACCCCTAAGAGGATGGCAGAGGAGAGAGGAGCAGAGTGGCAAAGTTTGTATGGAGAGAAAAAATCTTTATTGATTCTTTTCAAATTACGAGTCGAATCAAGTATTCTAGGGTAATATCCGGCATTTGTCAATTTTCACCCTCTGGTTGTGTAAATGAGGCTTGTGAAGCGGGTTGGACGATGCATTACCGCCAAGCCGAAACTATTAAGGCTAGAAACATTAAATTTTGAAATCACGTTTCTATTTATGACATAGAGATTTAATATGAAAGGATTTTATGAATTCCGCCCCTAAGGGGATGTAACAAAGCGGCAAAGTGTGTATGGGGAGAAAATTTCTTTATCGATTCTTTTCACATTACGTACAAATATTCTTCGGTAAAAATAAATAAACACGTGCTTGTCTCTCCCTCTCCATCAACCCCGCACCAATGCCGGTGAGGCGACCAGTGCCGGCATGAGAGCTCACACGATACACATAGTAGACGGCAATAGGTTCTTGCCTAATGGTTTAAGATACAGGTTAAGTTTACCTTCAAAAATGTTCACTCTATAACTCAAATAATAAATATTATCTAACGAGGTCGCAACTCTGCTGGTGAAACAAAACAGTCAAATAAAGGGTGGCGATAATTATGTTTTTATCCCATGGTCATACCGTAAATAGTATATTAATGGCAATATAATTTGTAGAATGAATAGAACTTTGAACCACCTTTTTCTTTAGTGACCGGCTATGGTATATAGACACACACGCGCCGTACACGTACATCTACGGTGTGCGGGCGGGCCACCGCAACCGGGTATTACCTCGAGTCGTAGCCCTCATGCAGTGAACCTCAATACGTTAGACAACTAACTCGCAGAAGGCGGCGACCCCATCCCAGTTTCTGACGCTGTTGATTATCGTCCTAGCGACAAATATTCAACACCTTGCATTGCTTTTTCTATTTAACTTTGTCAGAGATGACTTCTGCGTGGACGAAGTCGCGGGCAAAAGCTAGTTGTAAATAAAGCAAACATTTGTCCTTCGTGAGATTTGAACCCACGGAGCTTAGCACTCAAAATAACTCGGATTACTTTCTGTTTTAGTGAGAATAAAAATATTGTAAAGTTGTGTTTAAAATACAATAATACTTATTGTATTTTAATAACACACTTTCGCAATGTATTGTTTGGCCTGTTTAATGGTCGCAAAGTCTAATACATAGTCCCAAACTACAAAATTGCTGTTGAGAGTATCTTAGGAAACATTACAGACGAGTATAAAACTTTTTTCATGATGAACCCTTTTTTTTTTTTTTTTTTTCGCACGTGGGACCATGGATGTGGTCGCGCCCCGGCAAATCGGCCTGGGGCGACGGAAGAGGCGGCGCGCAACCCCATGGACCCACCCTGCAAACACCTCTCTTCGCCGTGCGAGCGGACCACCGGTACCCGATCTTTGTCTTCGGTGGCCTTTCATGATGAACCCGAGATTGTAAAATCAATTGTCACACACCTATGCCACCAGATCAAAAAGCAATTTTAACGATAAGTTAACATACGCATAGCTTAATTCATTATCATCTCAGCTCGTATATGTTCCACTATTGGGCTCGAGCCTACTCCATAATGGGAGGGAAATTGATCTACTATACCACGCTGGTTAGAAGTGTTGGTATATTTCGAGTTTTCCTTCTCTTGAATAGATGTTATACCTATGCGTTTCGATCCCTTAGTCGTCTCGTACGAGCACCCACGCGTAAAATATGGGGTGGTGAATTGTATTCTTACTCCATCACCACACGGATAGCTTAATTACTTATTGAAAATTGAATAGGTCAATCGTTAATCATTTAAAATCCTATTTATGGAAAGCTAACTTAATAAATCGTTAGTAATAATTATTTTCATCTCAAAACTTGTCAACTCGAATTTCTTCGATCAAATAGGGGAGAGTCGGGTAGCCCCGGCCGGCGGGTACCCTCGGCCAGTGCTAGTTACAGGAAAGTTCGCACACATACATGCACAAGTGTCACATCCACACGACCGCAGCACCATTTAGCCGTATATTCATATCAAACGCGCTGCGACTGATGTGCGAACAACACGTGACATTCGTTTGTTTAACAGTACCTATACTTTTGTGTGCGCCGTTTACTTTTTGAGTGCGGTTATTGGTTATACAATGTAAGTACTTCACCATAGTATATTACTAATTCTGTAAGTTAGTCATTATAGTTAACAAATTAGGTAAATACTTGACGTTGTTTTTATTGATATTTCCTATATGAATAAAAACATAGGATCGAGGCGGTCGGGTACAATCGGACACTTTTTTGTCGGGTACCCCCGGACATTTCTTTTATGACGAAATGTTTAGTTTCTTGGATTGCATAGTGAAATTAAGAAACGTGGTAGTTTCACCATGTCTGTTTGTCTATGCATCTCTATGTTACAGTCTTTTTTTATTACAATGTTGAGACAAGTGTATAAAATCTTGTGTCTTTTGCAGATAATGCCAAAATTCAAAGGAAGGATTACGCCTAGAGGAAATTGGGACGAAAATAAAATGAAACAGGCTATAAGATGTGTACTGGAAAAAAAGATATCGGTGAGAGAAGCAGCTGAGAGATATGACGTGCCGAGAAGCACCCTTCAGGATCGGATAAAAGCTGTCGGTAGTGGACAAGAAGCACAGTTCAAGCCAACACTAGGGAGATATGAACATACCTTCTCAGAAAATCAATCACTGCAATTGTATAACCATGTCAAAGACCTCGATAATCGCCTGATGCCGCTGACCAAAGTAGAGTTTTTGAAATTGGCATTTCAATTTGCAGAACGTTTAAAAATACCTCATAGGTTCAATAAAGAAAAGAAAATGGCCGGCAAAGATTTTTATTATAGCTTCATAAAGAAATACCCAGATATTGCTCTCAGAAGTCCAGAGTCAACCAGCATTGCAAGAGCCGTTGGGTTTAATAAACCACAAGTCTATCGGTTTTATGATCAGCTCCACCAACTACAAGATAAATACAAATTCCCTGCCTCCAGAATATACAATGCTGATGAAACGGGGGTCTCCACTGTACACAAGAATGAGAAAGTTATTTCTACTAAGGGAAAAAAGCAAGTTGGCAAGTTGACTTCTGGTGAAAGAGGACGAAACATTACATTGATGTTTGCTATGAGCGTGTGCGGCCATTTTATACCTCCACTTTTTATTTTCCCGAGGAAAAGGATGGATAAAAATGGTCGTTTGATGATTGGAGCTCCACCAGATAGCATTGCTATTCCACACGAAAGTGGTTGGATGAATGGTGAGATATTTTTAATGTGGCTCCAGCATTTCAAACAGCACGTACAGCCTTCGAAGGAGAACCCTGTCCTTCTGATTCTCGATGGACATGGAAGCCATAAAGAGTTGGCAGTGATAGAATTTGCTCGAGCTAATCACATCCATATGATTAGCACTCCACCACACACAACACACAAGGTGCAACCTCTGGACAGGGTATTTTTCAAGCCGTTTAAGTCTGCATTTGGTTCAGCAAGCGCAATGTGGATGAGACAAAATCCAGGGGCTAGGATCACTGATTATGACATCGCTGCTTTAGTCAATTCAGCTTTCGTTAAGGCAGCGAGACTAGAAATAGCACAGAATGGGTTCAAATGCACAGGGATTTATCCATTCAATAGGGAAATTTTCAGTGATTTGGATTTTTTGCCATCATTGATGACCAATATTGAACAGGAACCAGCTTTTTCTGAAGAGACAGTCGTGGGATCACAGTTATCAACTAGTTGCAATCAGCAGAAATCCAGATGCTGCAATCAACAGTCATCCTCTAGTGGTACCCAGCAGCCATCCACAAGCTGCAACCAGCAGCCATCCACTAGTTGCACCCAGCAGCCATCCACTAGTAGTAACCAGCAACCATCTACCAGTCTTATATCACACCCATCAGCCAGTGGCAATACGCAGCCATCATTTATGCCCGCATCAACGTCAGAAATTACAGAATCAACTGCACCTGCTACTGTAAATGAATTGCTTAAGCAGTTGTCCCCTCTTCCCGATGCATCCAAGAGGCGTCTTGCAGCGCGTTCACGAAAAACACAAAAAAGTGAGATTCTGACATCTTCGCCCTTCAAAAATGCGTTGGTAGAGAAAAAGGCTGCGACCAACACAACCAAGGCTGCAACCAATAAAACTACAACGAATAAAAGAAAGGCGGCAACTAATAAAATGAAAACAAAGAAGAATATTCAAAGTTTGACTCAGCTAGAAAGAGACCACGATACAGAATGCATCATTTGTGGAGAAACGTTCGAGGAAGATTGGATCCAGTGTCATAGATGCAAAGACTGGGCGCACGAAGCGTGTGTGGATATTGATCCATCGCTGGCTTACTACTATTGTGACGTATGCAAGGCTAAAGAACGATTTGGTCATCAGTAATTCTATGTCCGGGGCTACCCTCCAAAAATTATTTTAACAAATATTGAAGACTGCTTTTGAGACTTGATTTAAGCTAAGATAATAAAACTATCAGTTTCTAACTTAATTAATATTATAAGATATATGTTTAGTTTAAGTTAAAGTTTAAAAATAAATGTTTATTTCGGTTGATTTTCAAGATATCATGAGTTTTATTTATGTGGCCGAGGCTACCCGACTCTCCCCTACTTTATTCTCAAATATGATCTAAGTCATCATTCTCCTACTCTTATCTCAATTACTTGGGGTCGATACATGTACTCTTCTTTCATAGTACATATTGTAAAAGTTATTGGCAATAGTTTTATTACCGGCCGCCTGCCAGACGTTATCCCTCCTTGGGAATGTAATTGTTGACTAAACGGCATCAGATGGAGTTGGCCCAGGTCGTTATAAGGCTCTTAGCCGTCTTTTACGACATCCACGAGCAAAGTAAGTATTCGTAGCCGCTACCACACAGCTATAAATATGATCTAAGTAAATTTGAAAAATAATTTTAAACTTAATAAATAATGGCTCGTAGTATTACAATTATATACTATAAATGCCTGGAGCTTAGTTATAAACTTCTTGTTGGTAATTAAAATTTATTAACGGTATAACCATAAGTACCTGTCCAAGGATCGATTCTGATAGTCCACTGTTATCGGTTGTATGCTCACATTCCAATTGCATATAACTTGTAATGATCTAGAGCGACCTCTAATGCTGAGTTTCAAGAGTTTGATATCCATAGCATTTTTTATGGAATCTAAGTACAAATAATAAGAAGCGACCTTCCATACCAAGTGTCTTCGGTACGATCCTCACAAAAGGACAGTTGCTTATACGATCCACAAGTGATTGTTCTATTTTTTTTTTCGAACAGAAAGAAAAAGTATTAAGTCTGTGCAATGTCGGGTTGATGGCACACGTCTCCTTAAAGACGAAAATATAATACGATGCGAAAATTGAATGTCATACAACAGTTCACGTTGGTGTAAGTGGTAGCACGATTGGAATGGATTTCCAATAGGTGTGAGTTCGAATACCATGTGTGACAATCATTTATCGCTCGTAATCAAATTTTTATAAAGATTGCTCTATATTAGACATTTACGTCAGTGGATAGTTTACTTTTAGAGTTCTCGCCAAAATAGAATTGAATTCTGAGTAAGTCTTTTAAAAAAAATGACACGTACAGACTAACAAACGGTCAGCTTGAAAATAGTTATAAGTAAATATAAATATATTGCTTTGGAAAAAACCAAGTAAGTAGGAAGCGGTCGATGTAATAATTATTAACGCATACAGAGACATCTTGGTAAGCTAAACATAATAATGAAGCAAATAAGTGATTCTTAATCCGTCACAATGCGGATATACGAAATGGTAACTGTTCTGAGTTGTATTAAGTTCGATGTGATTAAACAAAAACCCCTCAATAGATATTAAAAGTCATTCAACCATATATTTTTGAATTGAAATTGTATCTATGGCTATGGCTCGAATTTGTATTTCCAATAATGGTTTCTAATGTTTACTCTTGTATTATACATACTTATATGTTTTTTTTTACAGATTTAACCGCGTCTGTTTTGACTTTCTCGACGTTTTAAACAGTTTTTAGCGTTGTTTAATGATCATAGACTAATAAAATCAAATACTAACGTGATAAAATTCGTAAAAATATTTATATTTTACATTTGTAATGTACAGATGTATTCTTCATAATTTGCACAGTTGTATTCTGTAAGTTGTATTTTGTTGTATCTGTAAATTGAATTGTAAGTGATATATACACCTCTGTTTTTGCGCGTTAATTTTTAGGCTTGCATATATATTATATATATAAGGTGTTAAAATTTACTGGTTGGTAGTGGCTGCGAATACTACCAACTCTTACTTTGCTCGTAGATGTCGTAAAAGACGACAAAGAGTCTTATAACCTGGACCAACTCCATCAGATGCCGTTTGGTCAACAGTTACTTTCCCAAGGAGCGTTGACGTCTGGTCGGCGTGGGCGGCCGGTTATAAAACAACTGCCAATAACTTTTACAATATGTACTATGAAAGAAGAGTACATATTGTATCGACCCCAAGTAGTTGGGATAAGAGTATGCGAATGATATAAGGTGTTAAAAATATTGTCGACCAACCGTTCTGGAGCAACGAAAGTGTGACTTTGGGAACCCACAATTGCCATAGACCTCGCCACCTATTGATTGAGTCACTTTTATTTTTGGTGGCGGGCTATAGAGTGGTCATACCCTGCTAAGTTGATTGAGCCACTGGAACTGCTTCTTTTCCCTCAGAGTTACGCGGGTTAGCCTTTCTGGTACTTATTACCTCCATGTCATGGTTGCAAAACGCCGGCAATTTCGCTATACGTGGCTGGTCTCCACTACTCATCTGAACTGGTTTTAATACTATTTCTGAATCTACAATTGAAAAAAGAAAAATCGTATTTTCTTTTTATTCTCCATTGTATAATATTTAGTTACTACATTTATTATGTGTATTTGCACTATTGGTATTCTTTAAAATAAATAAAAGTCCCTTCTAGTTTATTTATTTTTGTTGTTCTAGTTTATTTGTTTGACAAGGTAAGTGGTAATTATCTCTGTGCTTTTCTACCTATGTTTTTATCTACTACTAATCTGCTCAAAATCCACTTCCCTTACTGCGTCACTTACCCACGTAGTGGATATAATACAATAGCCGTCACACTTAGCAGGTGGGTTGGCGATCAGAGGTCGTGCTATAGCATTCCTTTAAAACTCGCCAAGAGAATAACTGCTGGCCACTTTTAAGGTGTTCCATTATTATTCTATTCCCACGGAAAGTCCACGCAGTAAAATCGGCTTAGTATAGATAAAACCGGGAGAGGTATCTGCTTCTTGGCAATGCACATTTTTACCTATATATAACTACGTATACAGCTATAGTATATATGTACATATGAAAGTATTACCTACATAAGTATTGTATAAGCCGGTTACGTCGATACATCTACGGAAGTTTCAAGTTAAATTTATTCTATGTGGCCCGTCTGCATCAACGCAACAAATAAATATATAAATGCGAAAGTTTATCTGTGCGTTTGACAATTGTTACGCTACGATCGCTGGAAGAGAAAAATATCACTACTTGAATTAAGAGATACTTTAGATTTTCTCTCTGTATATTCCTATGCACACCATAACAGAAAAAAAGTGTGCATAAATGTACATTTTTGTTTTTTTATTGGCTTGTGACTGGTAGTAAACGAGTAAGACCTAATAGTAGGTGCTTTTGCCGCCCATGGACTTTTGCAATACTAGAGGTACATACAACTAGGCCGCTGCCTGCCAATCGACTGCACAGATGGCGTAGTAGTTAAGATACCAACTTTCCGTGCCAGTGCCGTGGGTTCGATTCCCACGCAGGACATTACTTTGTGCGATGCACAAAGTGTTGTTCTGAGTCTGGGTGTAATTTGTCTGCGTTAAATGCATGTTTGTAAAGTCCCCCGCAATACAAGGTTTATTTTCTTAGTGCAGGGTGGAGAATTAATAAATAAAAAATAAAAAAATTAAAGCCTCAAACCTACCCAGAAAGTTGGGCTGTCGGCTCTCTTACTCACCAAACGAAGCGCAGCAGCAAATTGCTACTGCTCAAACGGCGAATTTCTGAGAGTGTGATACAAATCAAATCAAATCAAATAATTTATTATGCATAAGCCCTAAAAGGACACTTACATATTGTCAATATTAAATATTTTTTTAAATTAATCTACCAACGGATCGGAAAACCGCCACAAACTGAAAAGATCCGGCAAGAAACTCAGCGGGCTCGTCAATTTTTTTTTTAAATTACATGTTTTCTTAATATTATTGGATACCTGTTTAGTCCCTATTAGCTCCAGTGAGATGCCCGAGATCGAGTAAAGATTTATTTTTTAAAAGTTAAATACAACATTAACAAAAAAAAAACAAAAAGAACAAAACAAAAAAGAACAGAAATGGTTGGACCAGATTCCACAAACGGGTACTAATACTAATACTACCATAGACAAATCTGCCGGCGATAGTAGACAAAAATTGTCACTAGTTTGGCCCTACGACTATTATATGCTATCAGTGTTGCATCCAAACTGTTAAAAGATTAACAGTATGGATGCAACACACACACACAATTTTAGAATAAAAATCACACTACTTTAGAATAAAAATAGTAAGGTACAAAAATGTATATAAAACGTAAGAAATATGTTGCTATTGAGTTTTTGAACGATGATTGTCGATCAGAAAGATTAATTATTTCTTTCATTATACTGCGATTCTTTTCAGATTCTCTTATACTTTGAAAAATGCTATAGATATTTGCTTGGAATTTTCTTCCCGAAGTCGAAATATTTTTAAGATATTATTGGGCTGTTTTTTTTATTGCCGATGGTGACAAACGAGCGTCAAAAATCGAGTACCGGTGGTCCGCTCGCACGGCGAAGAGAGAGGAGTTTTACGGTGGGTCTATGGGGTCACGCGCCGCCTTTCCGTCACCCCGGACCGATTCGGCGGGGCGAGACGCATTCATAGTCCACCAAAAAAAAAAAATGGTGACAAACGAGCGTGCATGACACCTGGTGGTAAGTGTTACTACCGCTGATGGACCTTTGCAATGCCAGGGCACAGCTAGGCCGCTGCATACTTTGAAGAAATTGCTCTTCCCTAACCTCGTTTAAAGAAGGACATGTCACAGCGCTCGGGAAACAGCAGCAGGTAGTTCATTACGAATCTTGCACGTACGAAATGATTTAACTCCTTTTAAAGAGTTTTTTGTCAAATTTATCTTCTTCTTTTCATTTTTCGATATCATAGTTAACAGGCGAAATAGTATAAGGTTTTAATTAGAGTTTTGTTTCTGATACAGTAAATATTACCTACTTATATTCCCTTCTTTTGCGACTGTTTATGGCCAGACCCTATGGTCTATGTGTCTATACACACACCCCACAATTCCTCCATGGCGTCGGAAGGACGAGTTGCGTCCCCATAACCTATCTTATTCCCTTCCCATCGCCATTTGTTCCACTTTTACCAATTCCTTAACCTCGGTAGCTACTTATATTCTCTTAACCGTCTTTTACGATAACTGCAGGAAAAGATTGGATGGTAATTTTCGTTAGGTTTTACAATGCACAGAATTCCCAAGTGTAGTTAAAAATAAAATATGTCACTACTCCTTACATTGCCGTGAGAAACGTAAAACCGACTGATGGATCACCATTAGTATGAGCAGCTCTCTCCTGGGCAAATATCTACCTTGCTTGATATGGAATTATCTCCCCCTTGGAGATACCTACGTCCAACAGTAGGTACGCTGTAAGCTGATGGATGAAGAGATTACATTGCAAAACAGTAACCTAGCTTATGTTAATTCATCTCAGTGCATATACGTTCTGCTGGGCTTAAGACTCTTCTACATTAGGAGGGAAATTGACCTACTATATCACGCTGATCCGACAGGTTGGTGTAAGTCCTTATTTAGAGTGTTCCTACTCTTGCATAGATGTTAAATGCATATTATATTCCTTAGTCTTCTTTTGCGACAGCTTCGGGCAATACAGGAGCTAATAAATTGTCTCCATCACCACACGGAAAATGTTTATGTAAAATATGATTAATTATGGACAATGATTATATTAATTAATAATTATTAACTCGGTACACAAACATACATACATATCATCACGCCATATCCCTTGCAGGGTAGGCAGAGAGAACAGAGTGCCAGAGAACTCTATCTCTGCATACTTCACTCGCTTCCTCAACATTCATAATTCTCTTCATACACGCTCGCCGGTTTCGGAGACTCTTGACTCCACCTTCCTTCAGTACATGACCGATCTGGTCTAGGTAGGTTAGTCTCGGTCTCCCCCGGTACCTACATGCTTCCACTTTCGCATTGTATATCTTCTTAACCAGACGTTCGTTCGGCATTCTTTCCACATGTATGAACCATCGGAGCATTCCCTTTTGCATCTTTACACCAATACTCTCTTTCATACCTACTCGCGCTACTCTTACGTCGTCGTTACGAATGCGGTCGGTCAGCCTAACTCCACAGATTTTCCGCAGAGATCGCATTTCGACCGCATTAATTTTACTTTCATACTCTTTTCTGCATACCCAACTCTCGCTTCCATACAGTAATGTTGGGAGAAGCACTGCGTTATGTATTGCTACACGTGCCTTCTGGCTGAGGTGGTGGCTGCCGAGAAGTTGCCCCAACGCTCCGTTCACTCTATTTCCCGCATTCACTCTTCGCTCTATATCAGTTGTGTACCTTCCATCTCGGCTAAATCCACATCCAAGATATACAAATTCATCCACTTGCTCTAGTACATCATTACCTATTGTTACTCTTACATCTGTTCTGGTTTCATCTCTTTCAAAACCATTATTTTGGTTTTGCTCACATTCACGCGTAGACCCCTTACTCGGTAATTAATTAATAACTGTAAGTACGGCTTGTGGTGTCTGTACTTATATAAACATACATACATACATATCATCACGCCATATCCCTTGCAAGGTAGGCAGAGAGAACAGAGCAAGCTTACAAAGGGTGTAAGGGCAAGTTAAATAAAAGTTACAGTTATCTGCATTCAAACTTATAACTTTAATTGGATTAGATTAACTTAGCAGGGATTTTAATAATTATTTTGTGAGGCTTTCATTCTTTTATGAATAATGATAATAATAATTCGATTGATATTGTCGTACCTAGTGTTGCCGAAATGCAAGACTAAGACTCGCTGCAAGAGTCTCGTTAGTGCTCTCTTAGACAGCATTTTACGATTATTTTGGCAAAGAAAAGATTGTCAACATTTTGTATTCTTATTACCTACATGGGGAAATAATTTGATGTTATTTTAAACAATCTGATAATAGATAGGTGTGATTATAGCCCCACTCCCGTTAAGTGGTATGTACCTAATTATTGTTAGTTGTACAGTTAGTGCCACTAGATGAATGGAATTTCATTAATTTAATAGGATTTTTCATTTCTATCAAAACCTGTGACTCTGTGTTATTCTAACAGCGAGAGTTGCAAAACTTGCGAGGCTCGCAAGAGTCTTACATCTGGATAACACTAGTCGTACCTAATACTCAATATGTAGAAAACAATAGCTAAGAAAATTAATAATATACGGCAATTAAAGAATACATTATAAGAATATGTTTCATTTTTTGGGTCGGTCTTTTAGCTGTTAGCCGCAGATAGCTGTCACAGCTTAACCCAATCTATGGGTAAGCGCTGAGAGCTCTCAACCCAGTAGATAAGAATATGGAAACAGGATAAAGTTTATATAGTACCGATAGTTCCATCTACATGTATCATCCCCAAACATCTACTACATAGCCTAAAGTTATTAGATTTCAATGAAAATACATACATTAATCTCCAAAGAGCAGCAATCTTAAACACATGTACGTACTGAGGATAATAGACGAAAGCGATAGTATCACACAAAACAATATGGTATTATAACAATTTAAAACTTACATGCTACATTTATTTGTTAGGATGTGGTTAAAACCAGGCAAGAGCTGAGTATGTTAAAATAAACATAATAATAATATTTTTTGGGTTTTCAAAACTAAAACTATAAACAAGAAATTACAGTAAAAATAAAATTAATAAAGTAAAGGCAAATCAATTGTTTTTGCTATATCCATTTACAGCGCTAATTTTTAGCCATCCTTGTGTTTTATCTAATGTATTTATTGTATTGTGTACGCTGGTTGTGTGCGTGTGCGCGTGCGTGTGATGGGCGTCCGTGCGGGCGTGAGCGCGTGCGACTGCATGTGCGTGTGTGCGTGCGTGTGTGCGTGCGTGTGTGCGTGCGTGTGTGCGTGCGTGTGTGCGTGTCTGTGTGCGTGACTGTGTGCGCGCGTGTGCGTGTGTGTGTGTATGCGTGTGTGTATGAGCGTATAAGTGTAAAATATTGACATTGTTTGAAAGAATAAGCATAAATAACTGTTTTTTTTACATAAAATAAATGCTAAAAAATACATACTACGTATTTTTCATTTCATAATGTCATTTCTATGTGGTGACTTAGTAATAATAAAATTCACCACCATTCTTGCTCTTTGCTGTCGTAAAGTTCGACTAAAGTATATATGTAGATAACATTACTACCAGATAAGGAAGACTCGAATTAAAATTGCAACGCATAACTTACCAAGCTGTCAAACCAGCCTGGCAGTGCAGGTCAACTATCCCCCAATTTGGAGAAGATTCGAGCCAGCAATGGGTCATATATAAAGTGTTATTATGATAATGAATGTTAATGCTTCGTATAGTGACGATTAAGAACTGAGATCGAAGAAATAAGTCACCATCCTTTTCTTTCTCGCAGGAGTCATAAAAACCAGATACAATCTTACCAGGACTATAATCAGCAGTACTGTCCAAGGAGCATTAAAAACTTACGTTTGGTCTCCAATTTGCCTGTCGCGCTTTGGTATTATGGTATTATCATGACTTCATTTTGCTTGTAAGCGTCCTAAATATATACATTGATACCATTATGATGTACCACGACACAGTAGACAAATATAAATCCGCCTTCAATTATTAAATATTATCAAAAAAAATTATAACCTATAATCTTTATGCATTTAATTTAAGATTCATAATGAACGAAATGGTGAACGCTCAAGAGATCTCAATCAAAGGAGAAAATTAATATCGCTATTTTCAGCCAGTTTTAGTAGCTTCGTACTTCAGCGATCATGGATGGTGGAGAAATTTGACCCTTTGAAATTTCAAACAATTTGTTTATAATCATTTTGTGTAATTATTATAAGCTATTAAAAATGTGTATCCATTCGGATAGTTAACTACTATTAAAATTGTTTTTATAAGGCAGATAGTTTTCAGACTAATCGTGCTATAATAATAAAAGGTATATATATTTGAAGAAATTAATAGCTTGTGAAGTTATTAAACAGGTCATATACCTACTTCCTTTTTCTGCTAGAACGACGGTTTATTTAAGATAGAACGGTTTATTTAAAATAGATTAGTATTGCAGATTAGTATTGCGGAGTAAACGCCGTTTTATTGTATAACAATCTCTGTCTAATTATTATAATTGAAATGCCTGTAACCATCTCAATATAAAATAATGTTATGTAGTTTTCGTAAATCATTTATACACAATATATTAAATAGTAGATGTTTACTAATTATGTAAACAAACTAAAAATTAGAAACTACATATTGTGAGTACTACATATGATTGACACTAAAAAAAAGTTTGTATCTTGTATAAATAATTTTGTAATTGCCACAACATGGACTGTTACATTTCATATTTTATAAGAATAAATTTGAAAACTTAAAAGTTGTTATATCTTTAATTAATTGTTAGAACTTCAAATACAACCTATTAATCACACGCAATATAACAAAATTCAATTGTTCTTTTTCTCGAAATTTCGAATACATATCATCACGCCATATACCTTGCAGGGTAGGCAGAGAGGACAGAGTGCCAGAGAACTCTATCTCTGCATACTTCACTCGCTTCCTCAACATTCATAATTCTCTTCATACACGCTCGCTGGTTTCGGAGACTCTTGACTCCACCTTCCTTCAGTACATGACCGATCTGGTCTAGGTAGGTTAGTCTTGGTCTCCCTCGGTACCTACAACCTTCCACTTTCGCATTGTATATCTTCTTAACCAGACGTTCGTTCGGCATTCTTTCCACATGTCCGAACCATCGGAGCATTCCCTTTCGCATCTTTACACCAATACTCTCTTTCATACCTACTCGCTCTCTTACGTCGTCGTTACGAATGCGGTCGGTCAGCCTAACTCCACAGATTTTCCGCAGAAATCGCATTTCGACCGCATTAATTTTACTTTCATACTCTTTTCTGCATACCCAACTCTCGTTTCCATACAGTAATATTGGGACAAGCACTGCGTTATGTATTGCTACACGTGCCTTCTGGCTGAGGTGGTGGCTGGCGAGAAGTTGCCCCAACGCTCCGTTCACTCTATTTCCCGCATTCACTCTTCGCTCTATATCAATGGTGTAACTTCCATCTCGGCTAAATCCACATCCAAGATATACAAATTCATCCACTTGCTCTAGTACATCATTACCTATTGCTACTCTTACATCTGTTCTGGTTTCATCTTTGGGGGTCATAGTCGGGAACGTGCTCGTTCGAGTCCCCTGCCAGTCTAATTAGACTGCTAATCCGGCTCGATATGCGTACCGCAATGCGGGTTAGGGCGTCCCCCGGAGGCGACGCGTACCGACCCGCCCCTGTCGGTATGAACATCGGCAGTTGCGGCGATGGGGGCCGCCACCCATCACGCCTTGCCCAGTCAGGCGAGTCGAGGAGAGCAGAGTGCCGGGTGGGCACGTGGAATGCTTTATATAACAATAAACCTAATTAATATTTTAAACTATGTGTTGTAGGTTTAGGATACTGGATAGGTACTATATACTGCCACTTACTACTTCCTCTCCCTCTCTGTGGAAATCCTAGACACCGGCTGAGGTATCACCAAGAGCATGAGCACGTACATTTACCTGGCAAATTTATTTCTCATTTGTTTTTCTGAATAATATTCCTGTTCGTGGACGGGCCTGTGTCCAACGGTTGACATTAATGGGCTAATGGACGATGTATATCTTTACAATAATATAAAAATATTTTATAATTGTTTAAAAGAATATATAATTGTCATTTAACCAAATTTCAAAACGACCATGATGATGTCACAGAATTGTCAATCAAGTAGGGATGCCGGCTATACAAGAAAAAAGAAAAAAATATCGATACATATTGTATCGATACCTTTTAGCGATATACATATTGGTTATAAAATTCTATGAAACAGTAAAAAAAATGTATCATTTAAAGAAAATGCTAATTGGAAAAAGTGGGAAAAAATTTCAGAAAAAAGAACACATAATTTTGAAAACGATATGAAAGAAAAAATATTCTGGATGTATTTCTGTGTCTTCAAAATGTGTGGAATTCAAAAAGCATTCAGGAAAAGAAGGGAGATGTTTTTCGTTGTGGCTGTATCTAGATCCAGTAGTAGCTATGCACTTTAGGTATTGACAATAAATTTGTATCAAAACGTGGGGCAAACTTTAATGACTAATACTGTAGCGGGTAGATCTAAATCTCTATAACAATTATGACTTGTTGGGCATGAGATGCTTTAGTCTTCCCTTGATCCCGAATACTATAAATAGTTTGAAACGTCGGCAAAATAAAAATTAAACCCTGTAAAATCCGTAAAATTAGTTTTACTTAAATGTTGTAATAGAAAAAAATATTTGAGACAGAAAAAAACTCTTTTACTTATTGTCTACTATATGCTGACGTCTGTTATTACGTAGTGTAGTATATATGCCCAATTCGTTTAAAGATACTATCTACAATAAGTAAGACAAGCCGTTTAATAGTAAAACCTGATCTCTTAAGAGCTTCAATCTTTAAAAGAATGCTAGCTAGTCTAAACTCGGGATGTTAAAAAATAATCGATTTTTATTTAAATCGATTATTATTTTCTTATAATCGATTATTTACAATCGATTTTTATAGTGTATTAATCGATTTTTAAAAAATCAATTATATAAATTACGCATTAAAATCGATTTTTATAAACAGCACCATCTTTGCGACAGATGAATAAAATCTGAACTAAATTCATTATTATTTAGTCGAGTTGAGAGCCCTCAGCATTCACCCACAGTCTGGTTAAAGTTGTCATAGCCATCTGAGGCTAACAACTAAGTAAGAACCAAAAAAAAAATATTATTTACAAGTTAAGAGTGAGATAATATAGTTGTTGGTGAATTAAAAATGTCATCTCACCATAAAACACCTAGAAGGAGCTGGCGAAAATATTTTATAACGAGGAAGGATAATATCACAGCAATATTGCTGTACTAAGTACTATTCGAAAGAATTAAAAACTTAAAGTAATATTATAAATTTAAAACAGAACATAGAACGAAAACATCCCACTGTCTTACAGGTAACATGAATTACTATATTTTCTAATGATTATTGTGCTCCCTTATGGCACCAAAATCATGGTCTCTGTAAAATTCGCTCAAAAAAACTAAAAACGTCTGTCATGCGAGTCATACGTTTTATAAACTCAACATTTTGAATAAAAAAATATAATGACTTCTAATGTTTACGCGAGTATTACACATTTGAAATAAAACTACTTTTACGGATTCTATCGCGTTTGTATTTGATTTATAATTTCCCGACGTTTCGAACACTTTACAGTGATCATGGTCACGGGAGGACTGAGGTGTCTTACGTCCAATATGTCATTGTTATTACAGAAATTTATTTATATCTACCCTATAAGATATTAAATTTTGACCCCCTTAGTTACTAATGAAGTTCCTCGCCCCCGTCACGGAGACCGTGTGAAACCACCAACAGTTGAACGTCTCCCTGCAGTCCTACCTTATGTAAAAGGAGTCACTGACAAGATTGGCTATATCCTAAAACATGCTTCTATAAAAACCTATTTTAAGCCACTGAAGAGGATTAGTCAGTTCTTACCACCTGTCAAGTGCCAGATCCCTCTACAGGATGCAGGAGTTTATAAATTAGACTGTGACTGTGGTCTCTCTTATATAGGCCAAACAAAGAGATCTGTAAGAACTCGGATCAAGGAACACATAGCTGATGTGAAACACCGCCGTCACACTAAGTCTGCAGTCTGTGAGCATAGTCAGGACCGCGCCCGCCATTATATCAGGTTTGATAAACCACAAATCCTCGCAAAAGAACACCGATACCTTCCTAGAATGGTTCGCGAGGCTATTGAAATCAAAAAACATAAAAATTTCAATAGGGAGGATGGCTGGGTATTATCATCAAGCTGGGATCCTGTCATTCACTTAATTAAAAATAAAACTAAGAAAACTACCACAAGACTGCAAGACACTGTGAGCACTTATTGTATAGATTTGACCCACAATAATAGCTAAATTTTAATTTAATTAATTTTAGTAAGATAAAGTAGGCCGCCACTCAAAAAATTCAATAATAAAATTAGTATCATGCCTCCTGAGTTTTCTCGCCGGATCTTTCTCAGAGTGGCCGCGTTCCGATCCGGTAGTAGCTGAATAGTTTTTGTTAGTTTTGTAAAAATTGTAAAATTGCCACAATAATAATTATCATAAATTAAATACCTTAATAATAAAAAAAAAAAAAAAAAATCATAAACAACATAAAATTTTATATATAGAATCATTCTCTTTTTGTACTGGCAATGAATTGTATTAATTTTGTATAAAAATGTGGGTCAAAATTTAATATCTTATAGGGTAGATATAAATACATTTCTGTAATAACAATGACATATTGGACGTAAGACACCTCAGTCCTCCCGTGACCATGATCACTGTAAAGTGTTCGAAACGTCGGGAAATTATAAATCAAATACAAACGCGATAGAATCCGTAAAAGTAGTTTTATTTCAAATAAAAAAATATGTTATGGTAAACTCGTCATAAGTTTTTACAAACTAATATTTTATTTAAAACTAGTCAAATGTAAAATCATCATCATCATTTGACTGCACAGATGGCGTAGTGGTTAAGATACCGACCGCCAATACTTTGTGTGACCCACAAAGTGTTGTTCTGAGTCTGGGTGTAATTTGTCTGCGTTAATTGTATGTTTGTAAAGTCCCCCGCAATACAAAGATTATTATTTCCTTAGTGCAGGGTGGTCCTTTTTTTAAAAATAATCAGCTTATTGACGTCCCCAGCCAAACATAGGTCTAAATGTAAAATAAAGGCTTTAAGGTGACGTGTGCCATCTACCAGATAATGTTTACACATTATATAGGCTTAATATGTCAAACTTTGTAGTTAGAATTGTATTAAACGATGACACAACCTTGTTATATAATTACTAAAATATAACATTTAATATGCTTAATTATTTATAAAAACTCGATTACGAAACGAAAAATGACGTCACAGGCGGGATTCGAACCCGCACCTATTGGGAGTCCGGCCCAATTGTGCAATTCACTTTGATTTTTAGTTTTGAATTGGTTATTTTTTCATTTATATCATTTTATTTGATTTTTAATCTGATAAATTGTTAATATGAATCTCTTATGTTTTGTAGTGGAATATGAAAAGCATGTAGAATTTTAAATAATATAAAAATCGATTTTTTCGTAAAAATTGATTATTTATTTTATTAAAAATTAATTTTTGGCAAATTGATTAATTTTGAATTACGAAAAATCGATTTTTATTTAATCGATTATTTTCCATTAACCTCACATCCCTAGTTTAAACACAAGTAATAACTGTTGCAACATGTTCCTTACACTGTATTATTTAATAATGTGAAAAAAAATGTTACCACCTGCAGTTTTATATCGATATAACTGGGCAAATTAAGTATCGTTATTAATATCAGTTTATCGATAAATTCATATTTTTCTCAAGCCTAGTCATGTCATGAACAGTTTTAATAAATTGTCAAATGTCAATTTCAAGTTGCATTATCAAGTCGCGGTAAATTAATCTCAAAAAGTTCGAATATTTGCATTAAACGTTACATTATCTTAAATCTTATAAAATAGAAATTATGGCTAATTCAAAAGGCACCTTCCAACCCGTAAGTTATAGTATTTTCTCTTTCTAATTAGGTTATGTTCTCTTTTCAAAGTATATAACCTTTCACAGGACTCAGATGTTCACATTTCATTTGAAGATCAGCAAAAAATAAATAAATTCGCACGTCTTAATGCTAAAGTAGACGATTATAAGGATGAACTTAAAGTTAAACAAAACGATATGAAAAATTTAGAAGAAGCAGTTGAAGAACTGGGTTTGGCTGACGACGATGAGAAAATTCCGTATCTCATAGGCGAAGTATTCATTTGTCAAAACTTGGAAGATACGATGGTAAGCTCTAAAGTTTAAACATAACAAATTTATTATTTGTTTAGTAACCAACCAAGTAGAAAATCGTCATTCTTCTACTCTTATCCCAATTACTTGGGGTTGATACAATATGTGCTCTTCTTTCATAGTACATAACGTAAAAGTTTTTGGATATAGTTTTATGACCGGCCGCCTGCCAGACAACTCTCCTTGGGAATGTAATAGATGACCAAACGGCATCAGATGGAGTTGGCCCAGATCGTTATAAGGCTCTTAGTCGTCTTTTACGAATTCCTTGAGCAAATTAAGGTTTGGTAGTATTCTTAGCTGCTACCACACAGCTAAATTTAAAAAAAAACGTTTAAAAAGAAAGCAATTTAAAATATACGTATCTTTACAGAAGTCATTAGAGATTGCTAAGTCTAAAAAGCAAAGCGAGATTGATGAACTGGAAGCTAAATGTACAGACATTAAATCACAAATGTCCAATTTAAAGGCACACTTATATGGCAAATTTGGCAGCCACATCAACCTGGAAAATGAAGATGAATGACTTAACTATAATTTAAATTTATATCCATAACTTAATTAGGCTTTGTATTAAAATTTTATTGGAAAAAAACATTACTTCTGTCAAGAATTCATTGTGGTGTTAATGCTTCAAATATAATACAAATTAAACAAATAATAATAATGTGATGTCTTGATGTTTCACAGATAAAGAAATTATTTATAAGAACTACAAATCTTCTAAATCTGAACATACTTTGCGTCTATTAATTGTAAGTCCCTCCTCAACAATACAAAAACAAATTTATTAACTATTTTTCTTTTAATTAAATGTATATCTCAATATATTTGTCTTTGTGATCTACTCCAACTATACAATTATTTGTTGGTGTGGTAACTGACTGTGCTAATACATCTGACAACACTAGATACTATCTTGTCTTGGCAACTCAACTCTTGGGGTGGATTTGAGGTTTTCATTGATAGGTAGTAGCCTAGCTGTACCTCCGATATTCAAAAGGTCCATAGGCAGCAGTAACACTTACCATCAGGTGTGCTGCTCGCTAGTTTGCTACTAAAAGTAATAAAGGAAATGGATAGAATTCCTTCACATATTGGAGGTGTGAACCCAAAAGTGGGACATATGTGGGCTGGGATGATTATACACATCTGCACAGTATTTGGACTGCTAGATTTACAACCTTAGTAACTAATATCTTCCATATTCCATTATAAGTATCTATCCATACTTATATCTTTTTTCCTACACGAGGAAAATAGTTATGGGTATGTCTGCCGGGCTGACGAAAAAGTTATGCCAGACTCCCAGTGTCACCCACCGTCAACCTGCTAAACCCGCACGGTGTTCCTTCCGTCACCCTATTGCCAGCGGGAAAGGGCTCACTCATCGCATTCATTCCTCTACCTATGTTTAAGCCGCCATTTCTGGTAGCAGGGGCGGCTTATCCTATAATGCAGAGGTGCAGTGCACCCGGGCGCTTGATGTTAGGGGGCCGAGAGCTGCTCGACACACAGAGCCTCCACTGTAACGCTGCTGCGCCCGCACGGAGCGGGCGCACCGTACGCAGCGAGTGCCTAACCATTTATAAATGTAGTGGGTATTTGACAGGTTTGGGTAGATTACTTTGTCACCATGCTCACTGTAACTTTATAATTCGATCGCGGTTACCTGGTTTTGTGTCAAAACAACGACATTAAGTATTGGACAACGCATTCCAGCGAGGTTCGAAGTTGAACGTGTAACTATCAACCTATACCATTTTGTTTACTCATTTTGATACAAGAGGGTGCCAGGTTTTTGATTGCACACGGGCGCTACATGTGCTAGAGCCGCTCCTGTCTGGCAGCCTTATCTAGTTTTGAGCACCTTGCCCTCTCAGAAGTCACGCGCGGAACACGAGCACGCCACCCTCCCAGGCCTATTTTTGTTAGGCCTCAGGCTAACTTATGGAGGCCGAAGGTCATTCAGCGCTCTTCGACGCCCAATGCATCGCCTACCTGCGAGACAGGAGATGGGTGGTTCTCTTTTCTCTCCAGTTCCCGGTCGTCACCTTCTTTGCGTAAATCACCTCGCAGAAATAAAATCCCAAACGCTCTGGATCATGGCTTAAACCATGTTCGGCAGTGAATGGTTAACCACTTCAGTTGCCGCAATGAGTCCACGGCGCCGCTCTGCCCTTGCTGGGCATGCCACCAGCGTATGCAGAGCCGTGTCCATGCTTATGCTTAGATATTTTAAATTGAACTGTAGGACTACATAAAACTGTCATTGAGATGTTTTGTTTATATGAATATTTAGTTTGAATTAACAGAAATTAGATCTTTGAGAATATATGTTAGGCTGTAGGCAACTAATGTCCTTATTTTTTTCAGTTAAATTTTCCCTTTATATGTATAAATGAAATAAAACAACCTTTCCTTGATACAAATATTTAATACATATATTAGAATGTAATTATTATTTATTGCAAAAGTATCACAAATAAAATTTCAAGAAGGGCTTTGCCCATGTTTAAGTTATTTAAATAATACAATTTGTTTCTTTTTATATACTGACAATATTTGCCTAATCTGTAAAATACTGTTGTTATATAATAAATCTTGTCACACACATCGGCCTGATGGAGTAATCAGAGTCCACCAAAAGTGTTAGTTACCACATAAATATATCACTTCAAATAATCATACATAAAAAATAATTTTGCATAATACACATGTATACATAAATATGGCTAAAAGCTTGAACTATTCAAATTATAGCTATATTGCACTAAATTTTAAATAATAATGATGTTCAATTATTAAGCATTTTCTGTTAAAATTAAAGCTATTAACAATACTTATAGTACATAGTTTTATTAAGTACCTTATATTTTTACATGCCTCACATTTTTAAAATAGAATATATATATTAAATTTACACAACCAAATACAACAACAGCCAAGTATACACTGATGGATGCAATTTAAGCATTTATGTAACTTGATGTGATTGATGGAAAATACTTTTAAAATACTTATCTCATTTAGAGATAAAACTATCCTCTAAATGGTATAACCATTGAATTAATTAAAAATATAAAATCAAAAGCACTCTACATTTTTAAAGCCTATTATGGCTTACATATATTTTCAATATTATAGTATATATTTTTCAAAATTCAACCCGCAATTTGTAAAACATGCATGTAGTTTAACTTGTGCAATTTTAATATCGTTTTACAATGTCTTGGGCTACATGCCCACCAGACATTATATTGGGCTGTTCGTATTGGCTTATTTACATTGAATTATAAAATGAAACTGAACCTGCCTTGCCTCATAGAAAACAATATTTCCGGCAAATTTGTTTCAACCTTAAAATAATATAACTCAATTTTGTACTATGACTTATAAAAAACAATATTTAAAGTAGGCAGAGACAGTAGCAGTACTCTTCTCTCTGCCTACCCTGCAAGGGATATGGCGTGATGATATGTATGTATGTATATTTAAAGTAAAACTGATTTTATATTATAGATTCTGTCGCATCTGTATTTGATTTTTTATTTATTGATTTTTTGTCATAATGATGTGAAAATAAACCAAAAATCTATTAATATTTAACGTATATTGCAATATGAGAAAACAAGACGCACAATTTCATATTGCATCTATAGCACTATCTTGTTCCCTCATGAATAAACAATTTCAAATGATATTCCCAAATTTGTTTATCCATTGCAAGTAAGAAATTGTGTAAGATTGAAATAATACTGCTAAAAAAAAGCGTGTAAAAATAGTTAGTGGTGACCGCCCTGGTCATCATATTTTTACGTCATAGTTTCAACATTAAAGGCAATTGCTATTAAACATGACAAATACATGTTCAAATATTTACATTAGATGCACTAAAATTACCATAAAACCCAAACATGTAGAAATATGAATACACATATTAAACTGCAAGCATAGAAATCTAATATTCTTGTAATATGTATTAACATATTACAAGAATATTAGATTTCTATTAAGTTGGGATATTGGAATGAGATAACATATTAAAAGTATAATTACAAGCTAACGGTTTTTATTCATATCTCTGGTTGCATACTATCTTAAAGATATTTGTGCGTAAAAGAATATTAATTAATTAATGGAATATTGTTTTGTTTATCACATTATTTATTTGTAATAAACAAAATAAGTCATCATATTTGTAGATGAGACCATTGAATGAAGCATCAAATCAAATAAATAATTATATAGTTACATCTATTGTACACATAAACTAGATATATTAGTAATTAAATTCTTTATGTGTACTTTCGCTACACATCTTTGGCTTCTATTATTTTTTTTTTTAAATATTACCTATTTACAATACTCAGATATCACATTTTCTGACTAAAATGTAATATATTATAGGAATCCAAAAGTTATCAGCAATACAAAATAAATTATAATTACAGCTAATATAATTATTTATCTTATAAATTGTTGTAAAAATTTACTAAAGCAATAGGCATTGATTTGTACATATGTCACTAATTAATGCGTACCCTTTTATATTTAGACTAATCTAACCTGTCAATCGTCATTATTAAATAATTAAATATAAAATAATAATTCATTGTGAATATTATCAAAAACAATTGCAAAATATGGCTAAATATAACTAGAATATTTAACAAAAGAAATAACAAAACGAAAACTAAGAAAACGATTGTTCTGCACAAATACGATTTACGAAATTGTTTAGCAATAATATACGTAATAACTTTTAAAAATCTTATTTACAGTATCAGTTATTTTTTTTTTATATTTCAATCTCATCATCTACTTTTCTTTTGGACAAACATTATACACGTGGTGTTATGACTTTGAACAAGATTCGAAGGACAATTTTAGAAAATTAAAAACTATATTATTACTAATCTTAATTCTGAAATATTATAATTTCAGAGCATCCATCAAATTAAATCAAAACTTGTGAATAAACAGAGTTTACCCTTTTTTTTTTTTTTTTCGCAAGGTGGGACCATGGATGTGGTCGCTCCCCGGCAAATCGGCCCGGGGCGACGGAAGAGGCGGCGCGCAACCCCATGGACCCACCCTGCAAACACCTCTCTTCGCCGTGCGAGCGGACCACCGGTACCCGATCTTTGTCTTCGGTGGCAAACAGAGTTTACCCTAGGACATTGAGTCATTATTACTACATAAGCGCTGCGAAGTTTTCGCGGCAAGAGGCAAATTGAATACAACTTATTTATAGTCCATAAAATATAGCATGATCTCTGTGACAGTTGTCACTAGTGCCGCACGCTTACGATGTAGTCCGTATTTTTGTCGACATAATTCCTTACTTTTTAAAGTTATTTGCTATTGCAATTGAAAAACAATGTATGAAAATCTTATTGAATTTTAATCAAATGGATGGGTGAATCGATTATAAATGTAAAACAATCTATGAAAATCTTATTAAATTTAAATTAATGGATTTTATTTGATTTAAACTAAAGCTGTCAATTAATTCTTTTTATTATTCGGAAGGAACATCCTAGTACATCGTCACTATTATCATCATCGCTGGAGCATTCCTGTAGGTAGACGATGAATCCTTGGTCACAGATAATTTCATGAATAATCATGTTTATTTTATAAAAGAAATTATCTTTTTAATATAAAAGAAATGGTCTTATTAATATTATAACTGATGTCTGAATACTAAATTAATACAATTTACTAATTTTATAGCGTAAGCATGTGATTTATATAGGTAATATATTGGTTATACTTGTTTTATAAATAATTAATAAGAATGTTATCGATTTACGTTTATCGATTGTCCCATCTCTATCTTATTCTCAATCCACCATGACCTTGTACTTGCGTAGGCATCATATTTTTACCCGACTGCAAAGGAGTGGTATTGTGTTTAACAGTCTATGTATGTATGTATGTTCCTTTGAAGCACTATATATACCAAACGCCTGGGCCGATTTTTATGATTCGCACGTCAATCGATTCCTCTTAATCCGGCGAGTGTCACTAAAGATATGACGTTATTGAAAATTCAATATGGCGACTACTGGACGCCATATTGTGAAAATAAAAAAAAATAAAGTCAAACTATATCGAGTGGGGTATCGTTAAATAGGTATTTAAAATCATTTTTAGTTTTCTCTCAACATTTTTCGATTTGACTGGCCGTTTAGGATCTATATCGATTTAAAGTTTCGTAACAACCTTTCTCACATGTAGGTTTTTTAGACAGTAGAAATTTACGATGAAAAGACGAAAAATTCATATAACTGGATGTGGATGGACATATACTGAAGTATTTAGTAGGTATATTGTCCAATATACCATAGGTAGTCCTACCTAAAGTATCTAATGTCTGACGCGGTCGCCCATCTCCAATTTCTAACGATTTAGTACTCAACTTCAGTCGAAAAACTATATATAGTTAGGTACTTACCTTCTTTTAATAAATAAGATAACTATAGCTACCTAGGTATTTATAACTAAAAAGTGTAAAATAAAAAAAATGATTAAAAAAATCAAAAAACCCGACTGCGTAAAAAGTCACCAAAACTACGTACATAATAAAAAAACTGAAAAGAAAAAAACAAGCACTTAGATGTCCGGTGGTCTAGAATTCCATAATATATTATTGAATAAATACTATTGCAGAAAATGAAATATATTTTAATAATAGAACATGACAACTGAACAGTCGGGACCCTTTATTCGACAGCAAATCTAATTTTTTAATGAAATGAAAATTGTAAACATGACGCTAAATCAAAATTATTTCATCGATTTTGTAGCTATCTGTCACAGAGATCAAGCTATATTTTAAGGACTATAGTCTATGCACTTTCCAATTGTGTGCTGAGGAAAAAAAATCAACATATTTTCCATCGTAGATGGAGAAAAGTAATATAAAAGCTATGAATTCTTCTGTTTACGTGGAAAAGAGATGGAAGTATGTAAATAAACAAACGTTGTACCTAATCGATGAACACCGGCTACACGCATGAAAAAATATCACGTTCCGCCTGAGCCGAGCGTGCAAGCGAGAGCGCGGAATAAGCGATAGCAAGGCACGATCGGCTTAAGCGTTAACTCGTGACGCATCTATCTCTCTTCCACACTATTGGCCGATGTATCCGAGAAGAAGAGAGATAGCGGCAGCACAACCTGTACGTGAACAGTTTTGTAAACTGTTTATGAAGTGAAATGAAAAGTTAATGTGATTTCCATTGTTTATGTTTGTTCTATTCATAAAACTATTAAATTTTTGATGAATGTTTTTTTATGACGTTATCATGTAAAATTATCGTCCGTAAACCGATTTTACAGATAATCATCTGTTTTTTTTTTTAATTAGAATGGAAGATTGCTTGGCATCTAAGTGATGCTACACTAATTAGTGAAATCTTTGTGTATGAAAAGTTCGTTTTTCACTATAACCTCATTAATTACAGAACATCATTTGATTGATTAAAGGTACTTGTAAATATAATGTATACGCTAATGTACCGTTAATTTATAACAGCTTGCGTTTTCAAAATTTCCATAGCTACATTTAACGGCATTGTCATGTTAACGGCAGTCATATTGTTTTCGTGTTCTAGTACTAGAAGTAGTATTTACACTTCGACGAGCCTAAGGATTCGAGATTAAGTCTACGGCTGAATGGTAAATAAATTATTACATGGATATATTAAGCTAATTATTTCTTATGACCAAGCAAGAATTTTCGCAAATAATATACAATTATACTAAATTTATACAACGCGTTTATACACCTCTTTGTAGACTATTGATGGAATTAGAGTGAGAAGTTTGCGGCAATATATCTTCTTCATCAGTTTCACGGTCATTTGATATTCTTATAGCCTGGTACCACTGATTTGTGAGATCCGTCATTTGACTTTTACAATCTTTCAGCTCCTGAAGCAAAAAAAAGGTTATTAGTAAAATATTTTATTTTAATTTTTTTGATTATTTTGACAATCCTTGTGTCAAGTAAAAAAAATTATCCTTATATCGCGAGGAATTTACATACAGAATTAAAGGACATAAATTAGACCTATACTTAGAAAAATCATTTTGGAAAGGAATTGTCCTTCAAGGAAATCGAACCCACAGTACTCGGCACGTCAGGGCGGTTAGATATATCGCCATCTTTGCAGTCAATAAACTATGAGCTTCACTGATGAATATTTGGTTATCAAGCTCTTGCTTTTGTGGATATTATATGAAGAGACTTGTGGAATAGATCTTTCACCTAGGAACAATGGGACAATTTACTGCAGATAAATTACTACTACCCTTTTTTGACATGCTACTAACTGGCCCCGACACCCCTGTCAAACCGTCCGGAGTGACAACAGTGCGGTATAGCGCCCCAAAATTTAGGTCACCGATGATAAGAACCGGGTATCGCTTGCCCACCCACATGGCGATAGAGTACGTGTACAGAAGGTTATTGGGTTTCACTCCGTCCCTTCCTTCCGACGGATCAAGCGTGGCGTGTCCATAACATAGCTTCTAGTCTTGTATTATTCCTCTCCGCCAATTCAATGGGTCATCTATTGCTTGAGTGCGGTGAAATAATTTACCACACCAATAAAGTCGTGTGGCTAAATGTTGCTAGCCATGTCACGGCATGATATTAATTGAAACTTAAATTTCGAATAGATTGTTGACCTATAAATGGATTGTTTATTTTTTATCCGTGTGGTGACGGAGAAAGAATCTTACCCGTCGGTGATCGTAAGAGACTAAGGGATATAAAATGCACATAACATCTGTGCAAGAGAAGGAAAACTCGAAAGAAAAGCCTATACCAACATGTCTGACCAACGTGGTGTAGTAGGTCAATTTCCCTCCCGTTACGGAGGACGCTCGAGCCCAACAGTGGGAAATATATGAGCTGAGACGATGATAATAATGATGATGAAATGGATTTTTAAATTACTGACCACCAACTCTAAAATCGTTCATGTGTGTTATAAACCTTTTTAAATGAACCTTTACATAAGTTGAGAGTACAATAGCTATAGGGTAAGCAAGTTCCCCACAGACGAGAGGAGGGGCATCACCCATTCTTACGGTAAATTGACAGTGACAATTGACGCCGTCGTACTACGAGTTAATATATAATAAAAAGAATGCAAATGACTTGTTCTTGGTAAGACAAAATAAAGCTAAAAAAATTGAAAGAAACATTTTTTTTTGGGACAAATATTGTTAATGTTAATAACAACTAATCAAAAGCTATGTTTTTCTTTATATAGTATAATTGTTTTTTTTTTGTACTGCCAATGAATTTTGTATCAACAATTCATAAGTAATATTTATATCGGGTATATAAAACCTCTGTAATAACGATGACTTGTCGGACGTGAAACAACTTAGTCCTCCCGTAAACACGCTGAACGAACGCTGAAGTGTTCGAAATGTCCGCAACAAATTATTTTTGTAAAAATAATTTCATTTCAAATGTGTGTCTAACATCAGAAATCTTTACAGAAAAAAAAAATGATGAACGATATAGTGGCAGTTGTGAAAAAATATTAATGTGTTGATGCGTTCCAAAAAAAAAGTCTCAAAAATAATCACGACGAAAATCAGCATGATAGAGATTATTTTATATCCAAGCGTAAAAAAACAATATTAATAACTCCTAATAAGTACTCCACACATTTCTTAATCGTGTCTTAAAAACAAAAAAGTAGCTTACACACCTGGTGCGTGAATCTTCGCGTGAAGAAAGGAATCAGGTATTTCAAATCTAACCGCACGAAGCCTCGTAATCTGGTTGCGTGTGAATAGTTCACCTGAAAATAAGTTACATTTATAAAACTTGACATTCCATTTGTGGTGACGGAGTATAAATACAATTCACAGGTATGCAGATAACATCACTGGAAAAGAAGGAAAACTCGAAATAAAAATTATAGCAATCTGCCTGACAAGCGTGGTATTATACATCCATAACTCTTAATTGGAGAAGAGAAGCTCGAAGCGAGCAATGGAACATATACGAACTGTGATAATGATAATGATGAGAATTTTCCATCCATCAGCCAATCGACGTTCATTATTGGATACAAGCCTCGAAGCGCAAAAAGAGGGAAATAATCATCATCCTTGGGTTGATCGAATCGAAAGCGCACGAAGAGTATCATCATTTCTTGGGTTGATCGAATCATGGAAAACTCATAACACCGATTTTGGTTTTCCAGGAGAATGCTCCTGCTCGTTTTCTAGGTGCTCCTTTAGCGGTGGAATCTTTACGACCCGCCACTGGCAAAATAAAGCGTTATATTTTTATAACGGTGTCAATGAAACACTATTCCTAAGCCTCTACAGTCCGCCTGCTTATGAGAAAACTGTGTATGAAATAACATTGATACGAATAAAGAATGATAAATTGTAAAATTCTCCCCAGTCTAAGACCTCAATTTAATCGATGGAAATTACTATTTTTCCGTGACGACGGAGTAAGATTACAATTCACTTTCCGCCTTTCTTCCCCGCCGGTGAAGTAAAAGACGATTACGGGGTACTATAAGCGGAGAACATTGAAGTAAGAGAAGGAAAACTTAAAATCCTATGCCAACCCGTCTGAGCAGTATAATAGGTAAATTTTGCTCCCATTGTGGAGGAGAACCGGTCGTATAGGTATTAGCAGATATGAGCCACTAATAAAAAAAGAAGAAATACTTTTCGAAAAATTGTACTTATTTTTAATTATCACTTGCATTGTATAGCACATAAAACCGTCGATCTCTCTCGGATCGTATGTGATACGTATGGATCCAACAAATTATAAGAATGTTGAGACAATAAAGCATATGTGCATACACACTTATGCACTATAATATTTTTGTGCAGTTACATGTAGTCCTCTTCCATCGTATACAGGATGGAAGGGGACCGCTCCCGAAAACAAAGACAGGTGACCCTACTAGTCCTACTTGTAATGAGAGGCTAGAAAAAAATTGATTCGGAAGAAAAAAAATTTTTTTCCCATTCCATCGTATTAGAACAGTGCCATGTAACGATAATAACATAAAAAATACTTAACTTTACTCAGATGAGAAAAGACGCAATCTATTCAAAGCTCACGATCATATGTTCAAGAGTTTAACGACCTCGCGTGGTGAAAAAAAATTTTTTTTTCTTCCGAATCGAATTTTTTTCTAGCCTATCATTACAAGTAGGACTAGTAGGGTTACCTGTCTTTGTTTTCGGAAGCGGTCCCCTTCCACCCTGTATATTGCAAAAGTTATTGGCTAAAGTAAACCCTCCTTGGGAATGTAATTTTTGACCAGACGACATGACGTGGAGTTCTCCTAGGTAGATATAAAGCTAATTACATAATAATTCTCCTTTTCAGTCCATATAAGATTCATTATTGGGCTCAGGTCTCCTTCAAAATGTAAGGGAAATTGACCTAATATACCACATCGGTCAAACAGATTGGTATAGTTGCATATCGAGTTGTACTTCTCTTGCACCGACGTTATATACTATCATATCACTTCCCTCTTATGCTCATTTTATAAGATACCCAGAGACAAAAAAAAGGGCGTGTTAAATTATATTGTTACATGAAAATAATTAGACCAGAACAAGAATAACTAAATTCAAATAGTATTTATTTATATAAAGGTTGCTCACCTCTAGTTCCTCTTCCGTAATCTCTGATAAATGTTCGGAGTCTATGGCTTGTCCCCACTCTTTAGTTTTAGACAAACTGACTTCTTTTTGTTTGCGCTGTGATCTGGAACGCTTAGTCTTTTTATTAGCCTGCAAATAAAGAAAACACTTAAGTTCAGACATAATAACGATTCTTCTATACAGTTTGAATATTTTAGGCATATTATGTATATGAAGTTTGGAATCTGGATACGGATAATTCAAATCCATTTATTATGCGTAAACTCTGTGAAGGCACTTACATATTGTGAGTTTTAACATTTTAAATTAATCAAATAAACTACCACCGGATCGGAACGTGACCGCAATTGAATAGACCCGGCAAGAAACTCCGCGGATTTGTATTATTATTTATTCCTTTACTGTTTTTTTGTAAAAAAAGTAGTAGGTACAACTTTCTTAATAAGAATTAGCTCCAGTGATACTCTTCGAACCCCGATATAATATGAAGTTCAAATACAATGTGAAAGACCATGGCTGGACCAGATTCTGTAAGCGGCACCCAATCACGAGTTAACTACTAGAGCACATCATCACTCCCTTCAACCACCTTGGAGGGAAGCGAGAGACCCGCTCCGCGCACCTACCGCAAGCAGACCTTTCAGAGAGCATTATAAATACCATATAATATGGATATGAGAGAATATTATACCGGTTTTGAATACGGTTACGAATTATTTCGGATTGCTTTCGAGTAGTTTCAATTACGGATATTCGATTTGTAAGGTATTTGACAGGGAAATACTAAGTGTGGTGTATTATTATTGATGATGAGTGTATACTTAAGAAGATTATACACAAGATGATTTTATATTATCAAATACTATTCCGGTCCAACGTTAGTATATCATTGTATTTGTTCGCCGAGGTGTATGGATCAAAATTAAAATGAAATGAGCAAAGATTTCTAATGTTTACGCGAGTATTACACATTTGAAATTATAATAATCACTCGTTGAACGACACCTAGTCGTGATCATGAACACTGTAAAGTGTTCGAAACGCTAAATAAGCTAATGCAAGTTAAAAGTCCATAAACGCGATGGAAACCCTAAAAATAGTTTTATTTCAAAATAATAATTATATTTCAAATAAATGAGTAAATTTCTTTAAATCATATTAAACGTTTGCCATCTACATTATTGTTTGTTCAGGTGAACCAAAACATAACAATATGATAGCGGTATTTCCGTCTTATGCATATAAAACGCCCAAATTATTTCTTCTTTTTATGTATTGGCAATCAGCTGAGCTGCTGCTAATACGAACCATTGTCGCCAGTGTCGAGTTATAATTTTTTTCACGTCTTTAGTCTCATCAGGTTAGTCATTGTCCGCCACCGAAGACAAAGATCGGGTACCGGTGGCCCGCTCGCACGGCGAAGAGAGGTGTTTTGCAGGATGGGTCTATGGGACCGCCTCTTCTGTCACCCCGGACCGATTTGGCGGGGGATGACTACCTCCATAATCCACCGCAAAAAAAAGATTAGTCATTGTCCGTCAGTAAATCAAATCGTCGCTATCAACGGTGCTATGGTCACACCGTTAATGGTTACTTCTGGAAATTAAGGTGTAAAACGAAAACGTTGTAAAGCAATTCGATATGATATTCACTACTTCCCTACAGTTCCATGGATACATACATACATACAGGTAGGCAGAGAGAACAGAGTGCCAGAGAACTCTATCCTTGCATACTTCACTCGCTTCCTCAACATTCATAATTCTCTTCATACACGCTCGCCGGTTTCGGAGACTCTTGACTCCACCTTCCTTCAGTACATGACCAATCTGATCTAGGTAGGTTAGTCTCGGTCTCCACCGGTACCTACATCCTTCCACTTTCGCATTGTAGGTATAGCTTCTTAACCAGACGTTCGTTCGGCATTCTTTCCACACGTCCGAACCATCGGAGCATTCCTTTTCGCATCTTTGCACCAATACCACAAATCACTAAATAACCAATACTCTCTCTCATACCTACTCGCAGTTCCATCACATCACATTACATAAAATGCCATCAAAATTATCTAATATGAAACATTAAAACACTAAGATATCGAATATAATACAAGACCAACACATGACATTTTCAGATTCCCCAATTAATTATCATATTGGTTTGCTATGATTTTTTTCTCCAGTTTCGACTTATAATTACCATTTTCGTCTTGTTGTTTGTTATGTTTTATTTCACCTAAAGAAGCAGCAATATAGCTGCGAAATGTTAAATATGATCTAAAAAAAAATTACTCATTTAATTTTAATTAACTCCATTAAATTATTTGACTGCACAGATGCCGAAGGTGGTTAAGATATCGACTTACCGTGCCAGTGCCATGGGTGCGATTCCCATGCAGGATAATACTTTGTGAATCTACAAATTATTGTCCGTTAAATTATATGTTTGTGAGGTCCCTCACAATACAAGGATTATTGCCTTAGTGCTGTATGTTGTCTTTTAAAAAAAAATATAATGATTTTATATCTAAATTACTACAATTTTTATGATTTCATATATATTCAGTTATTAATCAGATCCGGTTTAAGACCTTCCAAACACATACTTCCTAGTACTATCCATTCATTAGCCTACCGATGTAGACATAGGCCTCCACACAGAGGGGAATAATGCTATAATCGACACGCTTTGCAGGCGGACTGGCAAACGTACAACTGCATGCACCAAAGCACTAATCCTAGTAATGCGGGGGACTTTACAAAGATATAATTAACGGACACAAAGCAGACTACACACAGAATCAGAACAATATTTTGTGCATCGCACAAAGTATTATCCCGCGTGAGAATCGAACCCTTTTCATCGGTACGATATGGTGGTATCTTAACTACTATGTCATTTGAAGAGATTTTATTCTTATCCCATCATCAAAAATGTAATTTCAGGTCTTAGTAAAATTCTTAATATTTTATCCACTTACTCTCAAAAACTTCAACAACGGCATTGTAGATCCACCAAAGAACAACGTTGTGAACAAAACGATGATGAGCGTAGTTGTTATGATCACATGGCGCGTTTCGTCAGAAAAACCAAGATGCAAGGATAAGGCATACGATATAGCGCCCCTCAATCCTGAAAAACAAAATCAATTACAAAATTTCACTGCACCAGGTGGTGAAATGAAAACCGCCACAAATGAACCTGGGTCAGTTACGTAAGGTTCAACTTCGTTGACGATTTAATGTACTGTAAGTAGTTTTTAAATTCTTTCTCGTATATAATCCCTCACTTTTCCATAGGATTCATAAAAACTAGCTAAGTGATCACCAAGCTACAGCCTTCCCAGCGCTAGCATCAGTGCGCTGCTTGCTCGTTTGCCACCATCAGCAATAAAAATAAAGCTCCAAGCTCTTACGAAAAACTTTAACCTCGACTATGATCGCTGGTATTGTATCAGATGACTGACTAGTTACTGTTAAACAATGAAACTACGAACAGTAGCCTACAATCCCGAACATATGAGTAAAGCCAATACAGAGAAATAAAGAACATACCTACTTTATAATATTCGTGCATATTCTTGTTTACAGATTAATATAAAAAATGTAAATCGATTAAACCGTTTTGCGTTGCGTTTTTACTGCGATAAAACCAGTGTTTTTAACAATCCTAGTACCTCATTACGTTGTCATGTCTTTTAATTGAATATATCACTTCCGTGTTGACGAAAGTGATAAGAAACTGCGTTATAAAAAATTGCTAAGTTAATCTTTTAAATCATACCAACTGAATTCATTTACGTTGCGCGACATCATATTTCAACGAATACGCGCATAATTATTACTAATTTTGCGCGTATACACCCATATTTTACCACGCGGGTATACACTTAGATTTCACCACGCGGGTATACACACATATTTTACCACGTGGGTATACACCTAGATTTCACCATTGTACCTTTTTAAGCTTTAATTTGCCTAATGAATATGCACATTCAATAGTATAAAATGTTAATGGTTCCTTTAGCAGTCGTTCGAAGTTTCGAACTTTTTTAAACTAGTAAATTGTTATAATATAATAATGATCATAAATGTGATGTTTAATAATAACTGACCATAAACAATATAAAATTTTATATGCAATCTTTTCTTCTGTACTGATAATGAATTTGTATCAAAAATTTGGGTAAAAATTTAACTAATGATTTGTTGGACGTGAGACATCTCAGTCTTCTCATGACTACGAACGCTCTAAAGTATTCGAAACATCGGGCAATTAAAAATCAAATCCAAACGCGATAGAATAAGTATTCTATCGCGTTTTGATTTGATTTTTAATTATAAGACTAAGCAGCCTTATTTTAAAAAATATACGTCCAGTTATGAAACAGTTAATACCCTCGAAATATGTTCTTCTTTTTTCGCCTTCAACAAGGAAGAATGCAATGTAGCAACATCAAATATATTTTGACGAGGATAGGATCCTCTGATAAGAAACAATGGACCATTCATCAAATGAAAACCAACGTTGAAATGAAGTCGACCGATCAAAACTATAATATGTGAACTTGCTATAATATGTATGTGAGCCGTGTCCTTGACGTACGTTATGTCAAGGAGATGGCTCGGTATGACAAAACCTATGAATTAGTTACGTGTAATGTAAACTTTACACAGACCTTGTATGTATACATATATACTACACATAAATTATATTTCGCTATTTGTATCCTGCACACAAATTTCCTTTATAATCCGTGTGGTGACGGAGTAAGAATACTAATCACCACCCTATATCTTACCCGTGGGTGATCGTACTACGTTGGCGAGAAAGATATGTATATTTTTAATTGCCTGGAAGAGTGCGAATCTTCGAACGATACGAACAACAGGTTCATGGAAACTGTCCACGCGATCGGGTCAAAATTCTTCAAGGCCCGTCGCGCAACTAGAACAAAAAAGCTTTCTGACCAGACTCTCAAACTCATGGAGAGGAGAAAGGAAATGATGGCGTCTTCAGCCGAATAGTCTGAACGGCAGCTTAATAGACAAATCTCCAAATCTATGCGACGCGATATTCGCCTATTCAATACATTGCGTATTGAAGAGGCGATAGAGCGAAATAGAGGCTCCAAAGTGTTCGCACGAGATTTGTCTATTGGGCAGAGCCAAATGACTAAGCTGAAGACCGATAACGGTACTGTTATTTCATCCCAGAGTGAGATATTGGGAGAGGTCGAAAGGTTCTATGGGCAGTTGTACAAATCATCCCTGAATCCTGTTGTCGGCTTGGTCTAAGACCCCAGATCCAAGCTAACTCGGCACTATACCGAAGAAATCCTGGACGTCAGCTTGTACGAGATCAGAATGGCTCTAAAACAATTAAAGAACGGAAAGGCACCGGGAGATGACGGAATTACCACAGAGCTCCTGAGGGCAGGCGACAAGCCGGTTTTAAAAGCCCTACAGAAGCTGTTTAATTCTGTCATTCTCGGGGGCGACGTTCCAGAGTCATGGACCAGGAGTGCGGTGGTGCTGTTTTTCAAGAAGGGCGATAAAACGCTCTTAAAGAATTACAGACCCATCTCACTCCTGAGCCACGTGTACAAATTGTTTTCAAGAGTCATTACGAACCGCACGCAAGCTAGACGACTTCCAGCCGCCCGAACAAGCCGGTTTCCGAAAAGGTTATAGTACCATAGACCACATCCATACGCTACGCCAGATTATACAGAAGACCGAGGAGTATAATCGGCCACTGTGTCTAGCGTTTGTGGACTATGAGAAAGCCTTTGATTCTGTCGAAACTTGGGCAGTGCTGCAGTCCCTTCAGAGGTGCCAAATTGACTATTGATATATCGAAGTGCTGAAATGTTTGTATAAAAACGCTACTGTGTCGGTCCGCATCCAGGATAAGAGTACGAAACCGATCCAGTTGCAGAAAGGCGTGAGACAGGGAGACGTTATCTCTCCGAAACTGTTCACCACTGCGCTGGAAGATGTCTTCAAGCTCTTAGACTGGACGGGACTCGGCATCAACATCAACGGCGAATACATCACTCACCTTCGATTCGCAGATGATATCGTAGTCATGGCAGAATCCCTAGAGGACCTTGGCACCATGCTCAATAACCTCAGCAAGGCCTCCCAAATAGTAGGGCTGCAAATGAACATGGACAAGACGAAAATCATGTCTAATGTCCATGTCATTTCTGTACCAGTCCTGGTTGGGAATGCGATTCTCGAAGTTGTCGATCACTATGTTTACCTAGGACAAACAGTCCAATTAGGTAGATCCTATTTCGAGAAAGAGGTCAGCCGACGAATCCAACTCGGCTGGGCAGCGTTCTGGAAACTTCTAGGATCTTCTCGTCTAATATTCCGCAGTGTCTGAAAACAAAGGTTTATAACCAGTGTGTGTTACCAGCGATGACTTACGGCACTGAAACGTGGTCTCTAAATGTCGGCCTCATTAAAAGGCTCAAAGTCGCTCAGCGTGCTATGGAGAGGTCTAAGCTCGGTATTTCTCTACGTGATAAAATCCGAAATACGGAAATCCGTAGAAGAACGGGTGTAACCGACATAGCCCGAAGAATTAGCACATTGAAGTGGCAATGGGCAGGCCACATCGCTCGACGAACCGACAACCGTTGGGGAAGAAAGGTTCTCGAGTGGCGACCACGAATCGGACGACGCAGCGTAAGACGACCCCCCACTCGGTGGACTGATGACATTGTGAAGGTCGCAGGAAACCGTTGGATGCAGGTGGCACAGGACCGTTGCGAATGGCATTCTCGTGGGGAGGCCTATGTCCAACAGTGGACGTTAATGGGCTGATGGATGGATGTATTTTAAATTTCCCTTGTTTTATAATGATGCTTGATTTACGTAAGCATTTCATTGTATCGTACACTTCTGTGGAAAAGGAAGGACTCGTGATGCTACCTATCGGTTGATGAGAGTTTATTTAAATCTTTCCTAGGATTTGAAAAGCGAAAACACGTAACGTGTAAAAAATAAATCTACGATTGGTAAACGAATTGTAATGCAGGCGGCTACCACGGGTATATCTACTCTATATTTATAAATAACATATCAATTATGCCGCGATTGAGCAAACCTATAGGCAATTAACCTAATAAAAATGGTTATAATCCGATATTACCGATATTAGAGTTCAAAGTTATTTTTTTTTATAATATAGCAGCAATGCTGGCCTTATCAATAGATTTAACAGCATCAATTTTTTTTTGTGTGTGTTTTTAGCTGTTAGCTGCAGATTGCTTTGACAGCTTTACGCGGCCTGTGGGAGCTTAACAGCATCTAAAGCCATGACACTTTTCTACTGTATCATGCTTATACATCTTATAAAATCATAAGAAGGACACAGATGTAACAATGTTTAATCTGTATGATAGAGTTATTGCTATGCTATATTTACAGAGCATAGTGCCAAATCTTTTGAATTAAAGTTTCTTCAAAAATATACAAAAAACCTCAACGCAAACTTTTCTATATCAAGATCGCATTGGAAATTCGCATTCTCTGACTACCCTCCTCAAAAACAGACATAAGTCTCTGTAAGTACAGAAGTATTCAATGGCAATCGTATGTGTTAGCATAGGTATATTCCGAAAATTGATTACAGTTTTACCCCCTATAACATACATATCTCCGTGACGATTTATACTACATAGATATTACCGAATTATTTTTCATATGGCATTCGTAAAAAATACTCTAAGAACTTAAACAGAAAAAAAAACGTAATGAAAGGCAAATTTAATGCCCACCATGATCACCAACATCCGCTCTATTGTGGAGGAGTCTTACACAAATAAGGCTGAAAATTAGAATATAAAAAAGCTTATGGAAACAACACTTACCACTAAACCACATAATAAACATCATTTTCTTAGTTATCTTGTGTTCACGGAATTTGTTGCATAGAAGTGCTAGTGGAAATATATTGGCGGCTCTGCCAAGTAGACACATCACTATACTCCACACTACAAGTGCTGGTTCTACACGATGTCTGAAGCTAGAATAGTAAAGAAAAATAATGAATTTTGCATATCGATAGGTATAACACTTCAGTTTCTAGCATTTGTTCTTTTTATTATTACAAGATGAGGCGGTAGATTTTGTGGTATTTAACTGCGGCAAACTTGTTAATGGAAAAGAAACCTTTAAAATCCTTGCTTTTTTTCCAGTCAAGTATTGTTCATTTAGAGTTACGGTTACATGTACGCAGTAGAAACTGTATCTAATGCATTTGATAGAATACAATTTTCACATTCTTCTCCTCAATTACCTATTCATTTAAAGCATTCAAATTTTCGCCTGAAACAGGCCAGTTTATCTTATCCCGCTTAAGAATGTAATTGATGACTAGACGGATCAGATCAGATGGAGTTGGCCCAGATTGCTGTTTTCGAGCCACGTATTGTTACAGTGTTTAGAGTTAGCGTTACATGTACGCAGTAGAAACTGCATCTAATACATTTGACAGAATGCGATTATTACACTATTTTCCTCGATTACTCAAATTTTCGCCTAAAGCAAGCCAGTTTGACTTATCCCACTTGAGAATACAATTGTTAAGTAGACGGCATCAGATTGAGTTGGCCCAGGTCGATGTAAAGCTCAATACAATTAATCAGACGTCATCAGATGGAGTTGGCTCAGATTGATATAAAGCTCTTAGTCGTCTTTTATGACACCCACGAGCAGGTTGGTAGTATTCGTAGCCGCTACCAAACAGTACACACTAAAGGGACAATATTAATTACTTATTGACAAGCGAGTGAATGTTGTAATTTATAACGTTCATAAACACGACACGTCTAAACCACCACATAATAAAGGTGCGTATCAAAATCAATAAAATTGCGTCATCACGTTGAATACTCTGTCCATTTGTATGATTAAGAAATAAAGGCCATTGGCTGTATCATAATGGAATTTTTAAATACGGATTGTAACCACCCTTGTCCTCTACACTACCTATTTCAATGAAAAACGATACCCTGCACTAAGGAAGCAATCTACATTGCGGGATACTTCACAAACATAATTAACGAACACAAATTGTAAAGACTTAAAACAATAATTTGTAGATCAAACAAATATAGACCTGGGTGGAAATTGTATCCATGTCACGTGGCACTATAAATACGTCATGATTATCATCATCATCATCATTCTCCTACTCTTATCCCAATTACTTGGGGTCGATACAATATGTACTCTTCTTTCATAGTACATATTGTAAAAGTTATTGGCAATAGTTTTATGACGTCAACCCTCCTTGGGAATGTAATTGTTGACAAAACGGCATCAGATAGAGTTGGCCCTGGTCGTTATAATCCTCTTAGTCGTCTTTTAGGTTCGACATCCACGAGCAAAGTAAGGGTTGGTAGTATTCGTAGTCGCTACCACACAGCAAACTATAGATCAGTAAGATACGATAAGATGTGATCCCTTAAGTCAATTGTGCAGTCATCATTTCTAACAATTGGGCCCCGATGTTTTTAAAAAAAAATTGCTAATTTTGACGCAAATTGTGTGTCTGAGTCTGGGTGTAATTCGTGTCCGTTAATTTATGTTTTTAAATTTGCCTGCAATACAAGGATTACATATTTAATAAGTATTTAAAAAAAAATACCTCAATTATAAATTAGGGAATGTACCTATACTACGTCGCCTGTTCAGAGGGGAAGGTCTTCAAAAATACCACGCTTGAACAAAATTGGACCCATTTCTAAAACTGTCACAGAAGAAGAATAAGGTTAACAATTCGCAACAATGGCCATGTAGTATAGGTACGTTCCTTCATTTCATCATCATCATCATTTCAGCTCATATATGTCCCACTACTGGGCTCGAGCCTCCTCCATAATGGGAGGGAAATTGACCTACTACACCACGCTGGTCAAACGTGTTGGTATAGGGTTTTGTTTCGAGTTTTCCTTCTCTTGCATAGATGTTATATGCGTTTTAAATCCCTTAGTCGTCTCTTACGATCACCCACGGGTAAGATAGGGGTGATGAATTGTATTCTTACTCCGTCACCACACGGAAAACGTTCCTTAGTATACAGTTTTATTTCGAGGTTTCCTTTTCTTATCCACAAATAAACTAGAATTTTATCCTGATACCCAAAAAATAAAACGAATGCCAGCCCAACTTCTATACTATTAAACAATAAAAAAAATTACCATAGTTTTGTATCTTGGATTTAAAACAACTTGGTATAGAGAACGCAAGGTCATTAGTGCAAGGTAAGATTTTGTTAATAAATTGTGCACCAACTAAACTACCTACGTCATAACCTTTTTATAGGTAAGTAAATATTTTAATAAACGCTGTAATTTTGACATGGGTATTAATTTTCCAATCATACGAAAAGAACACTCGACTTCCTAGTTTATCGATATACGGATAATAAGGTCAATTAAAAATGTAATCGATGTTTCAATGAGCTTTCCTACTCGTAGATCAATATGAACAAATTATATATATATATCATTATTCTCGATAAATCAAGAGATGACTTTAATACAACTATGTATTCGATATCAAATGCTCAATCGAAGCCTTTTTTGCGGCACGCTACAATGCACGTCCCGCCCAATTAGTCCGGAGCGCCGGAAGGGATGACTTATGACCCTATAACCTGCTATGGATGTACCTCTCTGTCGCCATGTGGAAGGTTCACCGGTACCCGGTCCTTATCATCGGTAGTCATCTAAGCCTAACCTTATTAAATCTAATTATTATACTTATAGCAGCCAGATACAAGTGCTAATAAGACTTTGGGCGGAATCGTAAAATTATGGAGATCTAAATTATACTCAATAGTTTAGCATTAGAGTGGTAGGTATATTAAATATCTTTGATATAATTTTATTTAAATGAATGCTGAGAAAGTGCTAAATTAAAATACATACATACATACATACATATCATCACGCCATATCCCTTGCAGGGTAGGCAGAGAGAACAGAGTGCCAGAGAACTCTATCTCTGCATACTTCACTCGCTTCCTCAACATTCATAATTCTCTTCATACACGCTCGCCGGTTTCGGAGACTCTTGACTCCACCTTCCTTCAGTACATGACCGATCTGGTCTAGGTAGGTTAGTCTCGGTCTCCCTCGGTACCTACATCCTTCCACTTTCGCATTGTATATCTTCTTAACCAGGCGTTCGTTCGGCATTCTTTCCACATGTCCGAACCATCGGAGCATTCCCTTTCGCATCTTTACACCAATACTCTCTTTCATACCTACTCGCTCTCTTACGTCGTCGTTACGAATGCGGTCGGTCAGCCTAACTCCACAGATTTTCCGCAGAGATCGCATTTCGACCGCATTAATTTTACTATCATACTCTTTTCTGCATACCCAACTCTCGCTTCCATACAGTAATGTTGGGACAAGCACTGCGTTATGTATTGCTACACGTGCCTTCTGGCTGAGGTGGTGGCTGCCGAGAAGTTGCCCCAACGCTCCGTTCACTCTATTTCCCGCATTCACTCTTCGCTCTATATCAGTGGTGTACCTTCCATCTCGGCTAAATCCACATCCAAGATATACAAATTCATCCACTTGCTCTAGTACATCATTACCTATTGTTACTCTTACATCTGTTCTGGTTTTATCTCTTTCAAAGACCATTATTTTGGTTTTGCTCACATTCACACGTAGACCCCTTTTCTTACAATCTTCTGTCATTGTGTCGACTAGGGTCTGCAGGTCAGTCGCTGACTGTGCCAGCAAGACTGCATCATCTGCATAAAGCAGAGCAGTGACCACTGAGTCGCCCATCTGGACTCCCACATTCATATCGTTCAACCTTTGGAGACATTTATCCAGATATATGATAAACAGCCTGGCTGACAGAACGCACCCCTGCTTAACGCCGATATTGACGTCAAACCAAGGCGACATTCCATTATCCAGCCGCACACAGGCTCTACAGCCCATGTAACTGGACTGCACAGCCTGTAGCAGTTTACCGCTAATACCATACTCCGGTAAAATGTCCCAAAGTTCCTTTCGTACAACCGTGTCAAATGCTCTCTCCAGATCCACAAAACTGCAGAAAACCCTCTGACCTAGAGCCAGATGCTTCTCCACAATGTTGCGCAGAGAGAACACTTGATCCATGCATCCCCTTCCACTCCTGAAACCTCCTTGTGTCTCACACAGTAAACCATCGGACACCATCCTCATTCTCCTTTCAATAATTTTACCATACACTTTTGCTGCCAAACTGGTCAAGCTTATGGCTCTGTAATTTGCGCAGTCATAACGTGAACCCTTGTTTTTAAACAAAGGCACGATGACTGCGCTATTCCAGTCCCTGGGAACCATTCCCGAGCTCCAACATAAATTGAGGAGCAACAGGAACGCCTCCCAGACACAAGAGCCACCAAGCTTGATCATCTCGGCAGACACCATATCAACGCCCGCTGCCTTACCATTTTTCAAACTTCTTATCGCCCATTCAACTTCATCCATACTGATGCCATCGGAGGACGCCGTTGTCGAATGTTGATCTAGTAAACCACATCCAACACCGGCGCCAACCGTAGCATCCGCATACATGTCGCCAAAATATTCACTCCATCGGCTTAACACGTCTTGTGTTTGTGTAAGAATGTCTCCACCTTTAGACCTTATTTTATTCATTCTGAAGGCTGACCAACCACCCCGAGACTTCTTCACCTCCCTCCAAAAGAGTTTGGTGTTACCCTCGAAGTTTTTAGTCAGCCTATCTTCTGCACTCATACTTGCTCTATCACGTTTCTCTTTCACTAAGGCCTTGGTGTCATTCTTACATTGCCGATATATTTCTTTCTTCTGTTCAGTCATACTGTCATTCAGATTCAAAGAAGAGACATAGTCCAGCCACGCTTTCTTCTTTTGCTCTACGGAAGCTGCCACTTCCGCATCCCACCATGCATCACCATTTGTTTTTCTATGCTTCTTTGAACTTCCACATACTTCTTTCGCTGTATCTACCATACTCTCTTTCAATACTCTCCAGCATTCTTCAATGTCCGATTGCGGCTGGCTTGCCATCGTCAGCCGTTCTCGGACACCATCTGCATACTTTTCTCTTACACACTCTTCTTGCAACCTTTCAACCTTTATTCTTTCAAGCCCTCCGAAGTGGACACGCTCTCGCCAGTGCCTCCACTTTCTGAACAGACCACTAAATCTCGCAATAACGAGATAGTGGTCCGTATCGACTGTGGGGCCCCTGTAGGCTCTTGCGTCCAATATTTTGCTTCGGAGGCGACTGTCTACCAAAATTAAATCTATTATACTTTTCTGTTCATTCCTTCTCCATGTATACATATGGATGTCCTTATGTTGGAAAAATGTGTTTGACACAATAAGGTTTCTCTCCATGCATACATCAGCTATGAGCCTACCTGCGTCGTTCACTCTCTTATCACCAAATGGACCAAGTACGTCCTCATAGTCAGGACGCTTGGTCCCCACCCATCCGTACAAATCTCCGCATACTATCACGCGTTCACTGGTTTCTGCCATATCCAGAACTTCCCTAACATTATCCCAAAACTTCTCTAGGTCTGATGCCACCGAGGATCCTACGGGAGCATATGCTACAACCATGAATACCTTGGTGACACCAAGTTTTATACGGACCCAGAGAAGTCTGGGATCATACATTCCGTAATCCTTCACACCTGAGGCCAAGCGAGAGGACAGCAGTACTCCTACCCCCATGCTGGCTCGATCGCTCTGTGGTACACCAGACCACAGAGCCATCCCGCCACCAGGAAGATCGCAGGCGTCGCTGCCCCTTCGCTTGGTCTCTGTTACACAGAGCACGTCTAGCTGTTTGTCCGCCATGACGGATATCAGCTCGTGCAACTTACCTTCCACACAACCTCTTACATTCCACGTGCCCACCCGGCACTCTGCTCTCCTCGACTCGCCTGACTGGGCAAGGCGTGATGGGTGGCGGCCCCCATCGCGGCAACTGCCGAAGTTCGTACCGACGGGGGCGGGTCGGTACGCGTCGCCTCCGGGGGACGCCCTAACCCGCATTGCGGTACGCATTTCGAGCCGGATTAGCAGTCTAATTAGACTGGCAGGGGACGCGAACGAGCACGCTCCGGACTATGCCCCCCTAACTATAAAATATACAAATATAATATAACATTGTTTTACGTGTATTTTCATTCATCATTTTACGTACATATTCTAACAAAATTGCCAAAGGTAACTTTCGCTTTAGCTCTTATTCGCATGACCGACTAAAGCTAAACGGTACGTACCTATGTATGTCCCACTGTTGGGCTCGAGCCTCCTCCATAATGGGAGGGAAATTGACTTATTATGCCACGCTGGTCGGACGTGTTAGATAGGTTTTTGTTTCGAGTTATCCATCTCTTGCATAAACGTAATATCCGTTTTATATCCCTAACGCTATGTCCTAATTGGCTGTCGCAATACGACACGACTTTTGTTGTCCAACCGATCAACTAATGCGACAAAATTAAAACACATGCTTTTGAATGGAGCTGTCCTAACTGACAACTCGCACTGACGTGCGACATCGCATTTGTTGGTCGTTGTGTTTTAAATTCAAACCTGTTCTAATTTGTCGTGTCGGTCGTCCGGGCAACACGTGTTTTTGGTTGATAAGTAAAATGAATATAGTACGAGATCAGACTGCGGGATTAGTACGCTCATCGGTTATTTGCTAAAAACCAAATTTTTATGTATATTTATAATTAGGAGAATATATATCTACCAAGATGCCTATCAAAATTTGGCCGCTAATATTTTTAATTAAATTATTCTTAATTGCTTTTTGGGAAAAAATTTCGTTCACTTGTTTTTTAAATAAAATATCGTCTACATCACGGCAATTTACATAATGATTTTAAAAAATCACGATTGCTATTGCGCACCTGGCCGCACCTCTTCGCAGCCAGGTGTAAACAGGTATGATTTCGATACATTTATACGTTCATAACGTATATTTATTAATTATATATCAAATTGAAGCTATTTTTTTTCTATTAATTATCATATATGGTTACCTAATTAAATCTGGCCGCAAATAAGGGTTGCTGTTGACTGTTAAACATGATAAATATTTAAGGTAGAGTGAAAGAGAGTTAACGCGTAACATCATTTGTCAGACGAGGATAGCGATTGTCGGCTGTGCGACGGTTTTAAGCCATTGCGCATGCGTTGAATGTTAGTGTTCTCAACCACCGGGAAGTAACAGAGAGTTAATAAATACTCTCTATAAAAAATCTATAAAAACTCTATAAAAAATTAAAAAAATAAAACCGCGATGACGATGATTTCTAGCGATGAAAGTGATAGCTCCGATGATAGTGTAACTGAAAGCTCCGATGATTCAGATTTTTAAACAAGAGTTACGGAAATAGAAGATACATTTTTAAAATTTTTAATTTGCTTAAGTGTTTTGTAAAAATTTGGTTTTTAGCAAATAACCGATGAGCGTACTAATCCGACGCCCATATCGTGCGGCGTTCCGCAGGGGTCGGTTCTGAGGCCGACCCTGTGGGACATCGGGTACGACTGGGCGTTGAAAGGGAGTCTCCCCCCCCCGGGCTGAGCTTGGTGTGCTACGCTGAGGACACGCTCGTCACAGCCCGGGGCAGGACACTCGAAGAGGCAGCGAGCCTGGCCACTCTCGGCACCGAGGAGATGGTCAGGCGGATCGAGGCGCTGGGGCTCAGGGTGGCCCTGAAAAAGACGGAGGCCCTACTTTTCCATGGGCCCCGTGTGAGGCTACCCATCGGCGCCTCGATAGTGGTAAACTCCATCCACATCAGCATCCAGGCCCATATGAGGTACTTGGGTCTGGTGCTCGACGGGCGTTGGTGGTTCCGGGAGCATTTCCGACAGATTGCTCCCCGGCTTGTCGGCGCGGCGTCCGCCCTTTCTCGACTCATGCCGAACGTGGGCGGACCCAGTTTCGAGGGCCGACGGCTGTATGCGGGGGTCATCCGCTCGATGGCCATGTACGGCGCACCCGTGTGGGCGAGGGCTCTGAACGCCCAGCTCAGGGCGGTTCTGTGGAGGCCACAGAGAGCCATGGCGGTCAGAGCCATTCGCGGGTACCGCACGATGTCGACAGAGGCGGCGTGCCTGTTGGCCGGGACACCCCCGTGGGACCTAGAGGCGGAGATGCTCTCCGACCTCTACCGGCGGGTTATCACAGCGCGCGAGGAAGGTGGCTCCCCATCGTTGAGCGAGATAGCCACCTGGCGCGTGGATGCCTGCCGAGACGTCATCGCCCGATGGGCTACGCGGCTGGAGAGGCCTAGGCACGGTGTGGAGACCGTTGAGGCCCTCCGGCCCGTATTGATAGAGTGGATGGAGCGGCGGCACGGAGTCCTCACCTTTCGGCTGGTGCAGGTATTGACGGGGCACGGGTGTTTCGGGTTGTACCTGCACAGGGTCGTGTATAGGGAGTGGACTCCGGCCTGCCACCACTGCAGGAGTGACGAGGACACGGCGCAACACACGCTGGAGGTGTGTCCGGGATGGGAGCGGCAGCGCCGTGACCTCGTCGCTGTCATCGGTGCCGACCTGACGCTGCCGGCCGTCGCGAGGGCGATGGTCGACAGCATCAGGAACTGGGACGCGGTCGCCGCCTTCTGCGAGGCTGTCATCTCGCAGAAGGAAGCGGCGGAACGGGCAAGGGAGGATTCCCGCGCCCCGGGCCGCCGCCAGCGGCCGGGGCGGCGCAGGCGCGAATACCTGCGCCTGATGCCGCCCTAACCGAGGCTTCGGGTGATCGGACCGGGGAATTGTCCGGTCACCCGACGTGAGGCCACCGCGTGAGGGCGACGCCCCGACGGCGAAATCTGTCGGGGCGTCGACGAGAGGAACGCGCGAGGGTGAACCGTCGGGCGGGCCACCGAAGTTAAAAATCGGGTCCCGGTGACCCGCTCGCACGGCGAAGAGAGAGGAGTTTTTACGGTGGGTCTATGGGGTCACGCGCCGCCTTCTCCGTCACCCCGGACCGATTTGGCGGGGCGAGACTAATCCATAGTCCACAGAAAAAAAAAAAAAAAAAAAAATGAGCGTACTAATCCCGCAGTCGGATCTCGTACTATATTCATTTTACTTATCAACCAAAAACACGTGTTGCCCGGACGACCGACACGACAAAATAGAACAGGTTTGAATTTAAAACACAACGACCAACAAATGCGATGTCGCACGTCAGTGCGAGTTGTCAGTTAGGACAGCTCCATTCAAAAGCATGTGTTTTAATTTTGTCGCATTAGTTGATCGGTTGGACAACAAAAGTCGTGTCGTATTGCGACAGCCAATTAGGACATAGCGTAAGTCGTCTCTTACGATCACTCACGGGTAAGACAGGGGTTGGTGAATTGTATTCTTACTCCGTCACCACACGGATAACTATATAATAATCTATATATAATTATAGATTGTACATATAGTTACAATAAAGTATCAGTACAATTACTTTAGGTAAACAAAATAAAAGTTGTATGTATTACATAATTTACATGTAGGTATGCCTTAATGACTGTATTGGCTCAACCTTTCACATAATTCACTATGTATTACGACAGTTCAGTAACAAGTTTAAACAAATCCTTGACAAGTAATTGTTCTACACATGAAACTAGAGCAAACTCAATTCTCTGCAACGATTCGTTAAGAGTTAACAAATGATAATGTGGTCATAATGTCCAATAACATATTGAACAATATAATTTGTCTTGTTAGGTACTAGTACTGTACCAAAACTCCTATGTTAAAAACAAATAAAGCAAAAAAATATATATGGTATTTCGGCTCTTTACAATGTCATTATAATCATTATATTATTTGATACGCGGCAAAATATTTTGCTAACAAACATCTAATATTTTTGTGTGATGACGGAGTAAGTACGGAGGACTACAATTCACCGCCCGTTTTCCTGCCCGTGGGTGAACGTTAAAGACGACTAAGGAACGCAAAACGATATTATCATTGCAACAGAAGAGAAACTCTAAATAAAACCCTACATCAAACCGTCTGAACAGCGAGTATAATAGGCTAATTCCCGTCCCACCGTAGATTTGGGCAAGGCATAGCAGTAGGATGTTTATGAAATGTAATGCATTACAAAGGGCCGTTCATAAACTACGTAAGGGATTTTGAAGAATGATTTGGCCAAACCGTAAGACATCATAAGATTGCAACCACTCCCCCCTGCCTCTTGATAAGATTTTTTTAAGACAAGGCCCTAATGATCAAATATAACTCCGTTTATTCTGAAAATATCTTTTATTACAATCTTCTTACTACAAGTAGGTATCATAACTCACTGCAATAACATGAATCTTTTAAACTATTACAGTTTTGACTAAAATTAGTAATTTTCAATTTAATATCTTACGTATTGTTCACTATATTGCCTATAGTAAGAAGTTATAATATTCAGTCAACACCCCCACTCCCCTAAACGTCTTACATAATTTATGAATGGCCCTAATAATAATAACAAATAGCAGACTTACGGGTCCACAAGAGATCTGCCCTTGTTTTCTGCCTAAATTCGTAAGATAAAACCAAATTAGATAAAAGATTAATAGCAGACATTTATCTGTACCTATACATATTAATCACTGATACATAAATCTCTAGATTTCAAAAACCACGCAGCAACCGTTAAAATAAACAAGCTAATTTGAAATTTAATTTAACAATGTTGAATAAACAAAACAAATTGTAATAATCAAGTCACAAATCAATAGATTTATAATTTCTCATTCAATCGAGGCTGGAACCATGAAGATTGATTTCACCCTAAGCTAGACAATCCTTCCGCAGAGAGGCTGACCGCGTGAGGGCGACGCTCTGGTAGCCAGCCCAGGCGTTGACGGGGGATGATACCCAAAAGGGTAATCCGCCATGCTAGCCACGGATGTCGAGGAAGCGGTACCAGTGACCGTCCAAATGGCGATGGGGAGGGAATACGGTGGGTTATGAGGCCACGCGCCGCCCTTCCGACGCCTCCTCCTAGACTATCCTTCACTTCGACGCTATGTGAAGTGGCTCAAACTTTATAATGCTAAATGTTAATCAGGTTTTTGCATATTATAATTCATCCTATCTCATCTGATTGCTATTCAATATCTGGTTAAATGAGGGTCTCAGCTAGTATAGATACTTGTATCATACAATGTGTACATATAATCATCATTCTCCTACTCTTATCCCAATTGCTTGGGGTCGATACAATATGTACTCTTTTTTCATAGTACATATTGTAAAAGTTATTGGCAATAGTTTTATGACCGGCCGCCTGCCAGACGTCAACCCTCCTTGGGAATGTAATTATTGACCAAACGGTATCAGATGGAGTTCGCCCAGGTCGTCATAAGGCTCTTAGTCGTCTTTTACGACCTCCACAAGCAAAGTAAGGGTTGGTAGTATTCGTAGCCACACAGCTTCAATGTCTACATATAATGTAGAACATTTATATTACACAAAAATTACTAACCTAACTAATTACTAAACTAAATTACATTACAATTACTAAACTAATTACATATTTGTATTACACAAAAATTTATAACATTAATGAGATCATACAATTTGTATAATGTCTTCTTGGAACCTACTATGATAGCTGCTGGGAGTGCAACTTGTATAGATAATATATTTACAAATGTCAAGCCCATAAATAAATCTATTATAAGTGTTTTAGAATCAGACCACTGTGGGCAACTTGTTGTACTTCCGGGAACTAGTAGGATTCAACCTGAAAGTATTACCTTTGTTCCTATGACCGCTAGCCGCTTAGAGCATTTTAAATATAACTTGACTATGAAGTTACCAATGTTGCCTATTCATGATAATCCTAATAAATTATATACATCTTTATTTCGCATAATTGATACTGAATTCAATACAGTATTTAAACCCAAAACTGTAACAATTGGAGTGCCTGCTGGTTTTAGTGAATGGGCTACTTGTGGTATCTTCAAGAGTAGAAAAAGGTTATATGAACTCTATAATGAAAAATCTTATAACCATAACCCAGTGTTTTTAGAATATGTTAAAAATTATTCAAAAATATTTAAACGAGCCTGCTCCTGTGCTAAATCTATTTATCTGAGAAACAAAATTACACAATCCAGTGATATAATTAAAATGATATGGAAAGTGATAAATAGTGAAACTGGTAGGAACTTTGTACGAAAAAAGGATTTTAATTTAAAGATAGGTGATAAAATTGTGAAAGTGGATAAAGAAGTGGCGACGAAATTTGAAAACTATTTTACAAATGTACCCGTATTAACAACAAAATCTTTAGCGTCGTCTCCTATTTTAGCTGAATCGCTCCTTAAACAATGCATTGTGAAATGTAACACTTCCTTTAAATTTTCAGATGTCAGTGTGAATGATATCTTAAATTCCTTTAAAACTCTTAATATTAAAAAGACAGCAGATCTGTGGGGTTTATCTGTAAAGACTGTTAATTTTATAATACCTATTATTGCTCCCCACCTGGCATCTGTATTTAACGGCTGTGTTGCTCGGGGTGTATTTCCTGAACTCATGAAAATCTGGTAGTATGTCAGATGTTAACAATTTTCGTCCTATTTCCATACTACCAACACTTAGTAAAGTATTCGAGAAAATTTTGCTTAATCAGATGTTGAGTCATTTCAACAAACATAGTATATTTCATAAAAACCAATTTGGTTTTACTAAGAATTGCTCTACTACTGATGCAGGTGTAGAATTGTTAAAGAACATCTTTGCAGCCTGGGAGGAATCGCATGAGGCCTTGGGTATATTTTGCGATTTGTCTAAGGCATTTGATTGTGTGCACCACGAAACCCTCATCAGAAAATTATACCACTATGGGATCAGGGATAGCGCCCTTGAGCTTTTAACTTCTTACTTAAGCAACAGAATTCAGAGGAGTCCATGTTAATGGTGCACGATCATCTGGTTCTGTTATTAAAATGGGTGTTCCACAAGGATCCATTCTGGGGCCATTTCTGTTCCTTGTATACATTAATGATTTACCCTACTATATAGGAGACAATCAAAACATTGTGTTGTTCGCAGATGACACATCTTTGTTATTTAAAATTAAAAGACAAAAGCTTAATTATGACGATGTGAACAACGCACTGTCTAATGTTGTTCATTGGTTCAACACAAATAACTTAGTTCTTAATGAGAATAAAACAAAGTGTATCAAATTTACCACACCTAATGTGAGACAAGTGGGAACCAATGTTCAAATGAATGGTGTGGCTCTGGAACTTGTCGAATCAAATGTTTTTTTAGGTATTACTATAGATGCTAGACTGCAATGGAGCCTTCATATTGAAAAATTGTCGAGCAGGCTTAGCTCAGCGGCTTATGCGGTCAAAAAAATTCGAGTATTGACCGATATTGAAACGGCTAGAATAGTTTATTTCGCTTATTTTCATAGTCTTATGTCATACGGCATATTACTGTGGGGATGCTCCGCGGATCTCAGTAGTGTCTTTGTTCTCCAAAAAAGGGCTGTCCGCGCAATTTATAAACTAGGCCCAAGAGTTTCACTTCGAGAAAAATTTAAAGAAGTAAATATTCTGACTGTTGTATCGCAATATATTTACGAAAACGTATTGTATGTAAAAAGAAATATCAATAATTTTGAAAGGTATTGTGACATTCATTGTGTTAATACTCGGAATAAGGACAAATTAGTTGTACACACGACTCGTCTCTAAAAAATTAATAGGTCATTTATGGGGCAATGTATACGCTTCTATAATAAACTGCCAAAAGATATCCGAGAAATGCCTGTGAATAAATTTAAAAGGGCTGTCAAGAACAGACTCTGTAAGAAAGGTTATTATAAAATCTCGGATTATCTAAGCGATAGTACAGACTGGCTATGAGCAGCTCCTCATTCAGAAATTACCTTGTCTTTGTAAACTGTTTGTTTTATGTTTTTTTTTATAATGATCTTACATACCTGTGAAGCGTAGCGTGTCTTGCCTAACGAATTTTAACTTTGGTTAGCGTTAGTAATACATGGTACTGGTCATGCTCACTGAAAGGTCTACTTGCGGTAGCTGCGTCGAGCGGGTCCCTCCCTTCCCTTCAAGGTGGTTGAGGGGAGTGATGGCTGCTCTAGTAGTTAACTCGTGATCGGGTGCCGCTTGTGGGATCTGGTCCAGCCATTGGCTATTTTACATTGTATTTAAACTATTAGGTTCGAAGGGCATCACACTGGAGCTATTTCTTTCATGTACCATTCTTTTTATATATATAAAAAAAATGAAAAGAAATAATAAAAGACAAACCCGCTGAGTTTCTTGCCGGATCTTCTCAGTAGTGGTCTAGTTCCAATCCGGTGGTAGTTTATTACATTAAAATTAAATTGTTAATACTGACAATATGTAAGTGCCCTCACGGGGTTTATACATAATAAATGAATTTGAATTTAAAATTTCAACCCTGCTATATCCCTAGTATCCCGGGCATAATAAATTTATTTGGCTGTACAAATGCGTGCATACATGTACGTACGTACTGCGGGCGTGTAGTTAAATACATATGTATGCACGCAATATAGATAAAAATATAAACATAAATTAGTCATAGATATAAACTTTTATATATTACCTAAATATGGCGAGGCCCAAATAAGCAAATACACAAGTTTCTGCAATGAAGGCCAATGTTCTCATAGTCTGCTGCATTGTGACCTGAGTCACTGTCGAAAGGTTGAAATGGGTATAATGGGACATCACAATACCGCAAAACAATATTGCCATTATTCCTGAAACAAAATTCAATTAAATTAAGACGTTATTTAAGCTTAAATATACATCTAAGCTTTTAACATCTTTATGTGTAACATTTATTTTATTTGTATGTTATATCATCTTTTATGGCACCTATGGGCAAGAAAGGGGGGTGGTAAACTGTTACCATATAGAGAATGTGTGTAGTTCACCATCACCACACTGATGTACCTAGCTAATATTACAAAATTATTTTAGAGATCGGTCATGTACTGAAGGAAGGTGGAGCCAAGAGTCTCCGAAACCGGCGAGCGTGTATGAAGAGAATTATGAATGTTGAGGAAGCGAGTGAAGTATGCAGAGATAGAGTTCTCTGGCACTCTGTTCTCTCTGCCTACCCTGCAAGGGATATGGCGTGATGATATGTATGTATGTATGTGTATTTTAGAGTTGTATTTGGTCACTTGCAACTTGAACTTAGAAAAAATACAAATTTTTCAGGATAAATCTCCCAATCTATTTAAAATTTATTTATTATATTAAATATTTCAAATCAATATCATGTCATACACCTTTTTTACAACAATTTCATTGTAAATTACACTTTAATAATTATTTTTCTACATTCACCACTGTTAAGTCAATCAAGACTGGTTGAAGGTGGATGGAAAGGATCTATTCCAATTAACCACATTTACACTAACATTTCAAATAGAGCTTATAATCACACTTTTCACTATGCCCCACAGTGTTCATATATGAGATACAACTGTTTTTCATCAATCATTAAAAATATATCAATATTAATTTGTAATTTAAATCTAAAATAAAATATTATTTTAATTATTTCAAATTTAAAAACTACACTCTCACTTATATTATAGTAACATGTCAAAATTATTTTATGTTTGGAAATGTTGTCATATTTGCAAACATAGTGCATGCACCTTATTAAGATACCTGACAAAACTAAACAACTTGAAAATTTTAATGAAAGTCAAACAAATATATCAAATAATAAACAAACTTAATTACTAACTATATGTGTATGTGGGTGATTCCGTTCTAACTGTGATTTTTTTGATTAAAAATTTTAAGATTTTGGAATTAACTTTTTTCAATTTTTTTATGCATATTATTTATCTATATTACTGTCAAAATAAAAATCTGAGAGGATTTTACTACAACTTCGAAGCATCAAGAACGAGAAACAAATTTCGAATTTTACGTTCCACGGTACTCTCATTTATCCATGGTACTGACATAAAATAAATTCGGTAGAAATTGTTTGAGAAAATGATTAAATTTATTTATAAATTCTGTTTTAACATTTTTAAACTCTTTTTAACTAATTATTTAACACATTAATGACAATTAACAACAATCTTTTTTTATATATATATATAATATTTTAATATATAATATTTTATATATAATATTTTTTTACATGGTACTGACAAACACGGTACTGACATTTTCATTTTAAATAACAACTGTAATTGTTTGGTTATGTATTTGATAATATCTATTTACTCTAAAATTTAGACTGGTATTAAGTACAAGAATTTAATAGTTTGGTCAAAAAAAAATAATAGTTGATGAAGTTTATCAATACCACGGTATCGACAAGACAATTTATGACATACCTTTTTAAAAATTGAGTTCTAAAATGACACAAACTCTTGGCACTATTTCTTCAGCTCATTGTTTGTAAATATTACTCAGATGACGTACTTTCAAGGTGGTTCACTAGACGTTTCATAAATCTCAATGTAGATGGCGCTCGAGTCGCACATGTTCAAATTCAAAAATTCGTTAAAATTTAAAGACAAAAGTTATTGAACCGGAATTCAATGTTAACTTAATACATTAAACAAAAAATGTGTCAATTTTGTTCAGTTTGATCATAAACATTAGAATTTATGAGGTAATTAGTTTAAATCATTTATTACGACAAAAAAAACTAACAATTTATAAATAAATTCTAGAAATGAACATGACACGGTACTGACATTTAAGTGATATATTGTAAGTTTCCTGTAAGTGGCAAGTTATATTATATGAAAATAATGTTGAAATATGTTCATAATTTTCCAATAAGCACAAAAATTTCGTAAATTGATTATTAATTAATGACCTATGAGAACAAACAATACAGGACATTGAATATCACAGTTAGAACGGAATCACCCATGTGTACATGTATGTATAGGCGAATGTGTATTTGCATGTGTATGTGTACATGTATGTGTATGTGTACGTGAGCGTGTGCGTGAGCGTGAATGTGAGCGTGTGCGTGAGCGTGAATGTGAGCGTGTGCGTGAGCGTGAATGTGAGCGTGAGCGTGAATGTGGATTTGAATGCTAATGTGAACGTGAATGTGAATTTGAATGGGATTATAAACGTGAATGGGAACGAGAATGGGGTTGTGAATGTCAATGGAAACGAGAACATAAAATTGAATGTGTATTTGTATGTGTATGTGAATTAGAATGTGAATGAGAATGTGAATGAGAATGTGAATGTGAATTTAAATGTGAATGGGATTATGAATATGAATGGGAATAGGAATGAGAATGAGGTTGTGAATGTGAATGGGAACAGGAATGTGAAATTGAATGTGTATCTATATGTGTATTTGTATGTGTATTTGTTAGTGTTTGTGTATGTGTATATGTATATATATATAAGATATTTACCTGATAAATGAATTCCTTCAGCCAATACATATGGAGCATATGTAAATACTAACATCATACCAAACTCTAGAGAAGGATTTTTTCGAAGATCAACATGTTTCAGTAATAGAGCACTCACAAGTGCAAACAACACACCAATGCCAGCTGATGCAAAGAACATGAGCCAAAATCTATTTATAGCCGAGAGTATCGCTTCACCAGTAGACATGAGGGGATCATTTGAATCCAATACAGCTGTTGTTAGTACAATGGCAACAGCATCATTTAATATACTCTCACCAAACACCAACATGTTTAGTACTGGATCCACATCTAAAGCATGAAATATAGCCACTGTGGCTACAGGATCCACAGCCGATATTAAGGAACCAAAAGCAAATGATTCTACAAAGCTCAGTTTGTAAACCACCTGTGCTAATCCTAATAGATATATACCAGCACCAATAACAAATGCAGATATGGCCGTTCCTACAATAGCAAATAACAAAATAGATCCAATGTTTTGGAAAAAGTTACCTTTATGGAGATTATAACCAGATTCAAAAATAATTGGTGGTAAAAGTACCAAAAAGAAGGCTGTAGGTGAGAAAGCTTCTTCCTTTCTCCAATTTGCTATATTTCTAATAGACATTAAGTTTATTAGCATACCAATTAAAGCACCAAGGAAAACGATAACAACACTCTCAGGTAGATAGGAAAATCCTGTTTGTAACATAAGATGAATTAACAAGATACCAAGTGCTAGAACACACAAAACAAAAAATATAGCCATTGAACTATTATGCTCATCTTCAGCAGAACTCTTTTCTGGTAATGGAGCTGCATCGGAAGGACTCACAATGGAACCATTAGGAGCTACAGAGGCTGAAATGTTCACAAGCACAGAGGATAGCAAAGATTCATTTTTTTCTGTACTACTCTTTCCGTTTGAAGACTCAGTAGATGAGCTAAGAGTGGAAGTAAGTTGACTACTTATAGTGGCATCACTAGAGTTAGATGTATCAAGAATACTCGCTCGTTTTATCCTTAGTTCGACATTATTATGATGATCAATTGATCCACTTTTCAAAACCGTCTGCGTTTGTTCCGTAAGAAACACCTTCTGATTACTTATTTTCTGAGATGAAAATGATGACTTCAGACGTTCACCATAGCAAAAACTAATTAAACATATTATAACGATCCAAAACACATCCTTTCTGACGCAAACCATTTTATGATTTCACTAGCGAAGCACTGACGGGATAGAAATAATTTCAGAGATATTATCAAATTGAATTATATTACGATAGTTCTGTAAATATCTACTGCAGATAAGTGAATTCCACCGAGTACACAACGAACACAAAAAGCTGACTCTTGTAAATAATATTTTACAATTTGTGGCCGACTAGACGTCTATGATTGATTGACATTGATAATAGTGACAGTAATGACATAACTGTCATTGTTATCCATTTTTGGCAAAGTGATTTTTTTTTTTGGTTCTGTTCGCCCATTCGGCCAGGCAAAGGGATCAAATCCCATACAGCCAAGTCTTATTTAATTATTTTTCATATGTTGTTCATCATTTCCTTATATTGTGTAGCCTTAATAATCATGGGTTGCTTTCCATTTAGTTAACACAGAGGGACTCTGCGGTATATTGTGAAACACTGCCAAACACTGTAAAAGTTTAAATGAAACAGCTAGTTGTCTCAAAATAACACTAGAGTGCATCAATATCGCAAAATTCTGGGTGTCGTATACCTAAATGCAAGTTCCTTGACAAAGTCTTGGCTCAATAATTTATAAACATAACTACATTATCAGGGCTCACTTCAATAATGCAATATTTACATTCTACATTTTTATTAAATTTTAATTAGCAGTAAGAGACAAGCTCAATTTAATAATCTCAAATAATACTACTAGCATATGCCGTAAATAAATTGCGAGGTTACCTATATACCTAAAGTAGTACCTATATAATATTTAAAGTACTCTATGATAGTAGGTAAGCATCTGTCAAACACCACTTTTTCGAGTGTCGAACAGTGTACGGCTGTGTTCAACAGTGTCGTTGATGGAAAGCGCTTTATCGAACACTGCGTTACCCTGCATCACTTTTTGTATTAAATGGAAAGCACACATTGTCTGTCATTAAGTCCGTTACCATTAATCGGGCGCTGATAACCTAATCATGATTTTCTTTGGGAATTTTGGCAAAATATGAAAATACACGTGAACCACTATTATACCATATTCACTACACTTCAGCACTTTAACTGTACCATATTCAATAAAATACTAGCAAAATAGCTCTATACTAGCAAAATAGCTTTAGCAAAATAACACTAAAGAAATGAATATAATACAAGAACGTGACATGACATTTCCATATTCGCACCAAAAAACTCCCATAGACTTTAATTTGGTATATAATACATACATACATACATATCATCACGCCATATCCCTTGCAGGGTAGGCAGAGAGAACAGAGTGCCAGAGAACTCTATCCTTGCATACTTCACTCGCTTCTTCAACATTCATAATTCTCTTCATACACGTTCGCCGGTTTCGGAGACTCTTGACTCCACCTTCTTTCAGCACGTGACCAATCTGGTCTAGGTAGGTGAGTCTCGGTCTTCCCCGGTACCTACATCCTTCCACTCTCGCATTGTATATCTTCTTAACCAGACGTTCGTTCGGCATTCTTTCCACATGTCCGAACCATCGGAGCATTCCCTTTCGCATCTTTACACCAATACTCTCTTTCATATCTACTCACTCTCGTACGTCTTTATTGCGAATGCGGCCGGTCAGCCTAACTCCACAGATTTTCCGTAGATAGTAGATAGATCGCATTTCTACCGCATTAATTTTGCTTTCATGCTCTTTTCTGCATACCCAACTCTCGCTTCCATATAATAATGTTGGGACAAGCACAGTGTTATATATTGCTACACGTGCCTTCTGGCTGAGGTGGTGGCCACCGAGAAGTTGTCCCAACGCTCCGTTCACTCTATTTCCCGCATTCACTTTTTGCTCTATATCAGTGATGTACCTTCCATCTCGGCTAAAACCACATCCAAGATATACAAATTCATCCACTTACTCTAGTACATCATTACCTATTTTTACTCTTACATCTGTTCTGGCTTCATCTCTTTCAAAGACCATTATTTTGGTAAACCGATACAAATTCGATTTCTGATATTTAAATCGATTTTAAAAACCGATTTCAGAAATCGATTTCCAGAGCGGTTGACGGAGCGGGTTTACTTTAGTTTCGATCGATATTCGATGTTTTTAGTTATTTTAGCGTAGCAAACGAAAAACGCAATCGAACGAACGCATTCAAAATATTTTTCTATAATTTCTTTGTTGATTGGATTTAGGTGTACGATTTTCCTTCATGCTTTATCTAGGCTTAACTAGAGTACTAGACTAGCAAAAATGTTTTGTTTTGGATATGATACAAAACTTTCTTGCGTATTTAAAAATCGTCATATTTACAATGATTTCATGATTATATTATATAATGTACATTTTTTTTGTATGGTTTTTTTTTATTAATCCCGATTACGAAGCGAAAATCTTACCTTTTTACATTAAATAGTTATTTCTTATTTATCATCAAATCGTATGTATGATACTAACATACGTTAGTATAGTATTGAATCGTAAAATACCTATCTAATTATATAGTTCACGAGATCACAAAAATAACATTACGCGCACACCGCACGTGTCACCAAGGTCAAGTGTGCAAAAACTCTCCCATAATTCAAAAATCTATTTAACAAATACAAAACTTAAACTACTATCATTAAGTATTGTGTAATATTATCATGGAAGTAGTTGCATTCTAATATAGATCTTATTCCCTGACTCTTGTAATTCTGTTTCGTTTCCATCTGCCATTCTGAGTTTCTTAGAAACCGCCAAATTCCAAAACAGATGACAATTCGCTTCATCTCTTTCAATGCACTAAACGATCGCTTAGTTAGAATGAAAGGAGGCGAATTTTAATGAAATTCGCTTTCTCTCATTCTGACTAAGCGATCGCTTAGCGGAGTGAAAGAGATAGTTAGTAAGTTTTCAAATATTGGTTTGGTTTGCAAAACTAGCAATAGAAAACGATTGCGCGATGATTAGATTTATTATTAGTTTGCGTTTTCGTCGTTTTGTTTTGATATGTGTTGATTTAGTTTCTGCCGAAATACGTTTTCTAAAATCAGTTTGTATAGTGTTGAATATCGATACGATACGATTTCTGACTGAAATCCGATTTCAGATTCGTTTTGATATATCGGACGCATACCTAATATTTTAATATATGACACAAAATTAACCACATATCTATAAGTTAGTACAATAACAAAATAGAATATTTATTATAGTTCATCTAATCTAAGAAGTGCATTTTGACGTTTCGCATGTTTTAATACACAATAACCTTGGTCAAACGTATATACATGATTGCAAACAATAAATCTTAAATTTAAAAGAACTATTAAGTTATTTACATAATTAACGTTGCGGTTGACTTTCTTGTACAATAATGACGTAATGTTGAAACTCGTAAAATTAATTTAAAATTAAAATAACATGGTAAATAGTAATTATTATTAACGATCTTACAATGTCATGTCATCACGTTCTACACAGTAGTGCTTGACAACTTCCAATTCACGACTATCCAAATAATCGGTAAAAATATTAGATTAATATATTTAATCGAATAGTGATTTTGACAGCGATATACGTTTCGACAATGTTATTGATAAGGAAATAATTATTAATGTTCGCGACGATAATAATTCAAGTAATAGTAGTGATTCTGAATAAATAGCTATTTTCAAATACAATTTTTGTTTTTACTTAACCTAATCCTACTAATTATGATGAATAGATTTTATGACGAGATAATTAAATTTGTTTATAATTAATTTAGCACTTAATTTTTCATCTCCTTTATGAAAAATAAAAAAATAAACCGATTATTAATTACAAAGAATCAATATCGATTTCTCACTAAAATCGGATATTTTCGATCGCGATTATTTGTTTCACATACCTAGACAACTTACTCCGACAGCTGTCAAAGTGCACTTCTTAGATTAGATAGACTATAGACATATGATTTGACTTTTGACGGGAATTTGAAAACATCATGTGGTGCTCTTGTATTATATTCGATATCTTAGTGTTTTAACGTGTTATATTAGATAATTTTGATGGCATTTTATGTAATGTGATGGGGCAATACTGGGATATAGTGAATATCATATAAAAGTGCTTTACAACGTTTTCGTTTTCCATCAAAATTCCCACAAGATACCATTAACAGTGTGGCCATTGCACTGTTAATGGTGACAATTTGACTTAGACAATGACTAACCTGACAAGACTATAAACGTAATAATAATTATAACTTGACACTGGCACCAATAGCTCGTATATGTAGCTGATTGCCAATATATAAGAAGAAGAAGAAGAAAACATATGATTAATATATTCGTAATAGGTATAGATATTATAACACAAGCATATTCACATTAGGCGCTCACTCGCCTCGCTTTTATAATATGCCATACGCATTCATCTCACTCACTTGCTAAATATATTGTATTATATGAACAGCCCTGGTGCTTACTTGCTGTTGTGCCTGCATAATGTATGTATTGTAGAGACGTAGTTGTACACTTGTGCTTCGTATTAAAGCTGCATGAGTAGGTTGCCAAGTAAGTGAGCAATGAATACTGTTTTTTTTTACATTTTATCACTTGTTTCTTGCGTTGTCTTAGTGTTAGCTAATATAGATATTAGTTTATAATAAGCGAATTTCACCGTGACTTTATATTATATTCGGACTCTATAATGTATATGTGTAAGACGTAAAATTTCATAGCTTCTTAACTATATTTCACTCTCATGTTTATTAATATATTAGCTTATTACATCGTTTACAATATAGTTATATTTCAGCGAGTTTAACTGATATGCTCCAAACTCTTTCAAAGAACGTTCTATTAGACTAGGTTGCATAGGTGCTGATTCCGTTGCCTGTCTGAATATATGAACATATAGAAAAAAGTTGGTGAGCGAAAGAGCATGACGTAAACAAAATAAAAATATCTAATAGTACCTATCTATCTATCAAAGTTGTTTCAGATTCATATAATAAAACTTAAATATTAAAAATTGAATAATAATTTCGTACTGATCTTATTTACTTAATAGTTTTTGTCTTTGCTATTTTATTATAAGACAACATCTAGCCCCTAATGGTGGGTAATATTAGTTGTAAACAAAACAGTTCCAAATGCGTTTCTATTTATGTTGTTGAGTATTCATGAGTTCCATTTAGTTTTAATTCGAAATCTGTTAGCTAAAAGCTATTAGCTTTTAAACCAATTTTTTTGTATTGCTGTTAGAACTTGAGAATATGTTCTAAGATTATTTATTTATGAAATGTATTAACATAAATAGATTCATTCTTGGTACATAAATATTTTATTAAACTTTTTGGACTAGTATTATTAGAAATGAGTACTTTTGTACTTTGCATCTACTGGTGTAAATTTGAAAAACTAATCTGAATGACTGGTGGTATCATAGTTTTCTTTTCTGTAAACATGCCTTTTTTTTAAAAGAATTACATTGTGATATTTAGAAAACTCATCACAAGTTTTTCTATTTATAGTATAAAAAGCTTTGATTATAATGCATATTATTTTGTAGAACTAAAAGCCATGGAAAAAGAGGAAATTACTTTGGGAGAGGAATTGGGTCGTCTTGAAATAGAACCAATTAAAACTATAAAGAATAGAAGAAATGTTGACAATCCATTTACAAGTATACTACAACAAAAGAATTATATGAAGAAATCAACTGTACCAACAAGAGAATTGAAATGCACTTGTAGCTATCAAAAAAAAGTTAACAAATCTGGTGTCTATAAAAAGAGAAGTAATAAAATAATTAAAGATCCAATACTGAAGATATTGAAAAGTTGTGATAAAAGTATTATTACGGAAACTAAGGTACCTTATGAATCTAATAAAAATTTATCAAATACAAACAGAAGTGATCCATTAAATCTATGTACACTTGTCCACAACTGTAATCAATTAACAATATCATCAAACTCCAATGAACAAAATATTGTAGTACAAGATGATAATAATGATAATAAATGGTGGCGAAAAGAAATTACAAATACACAAGAGACAAGAGAACCAAAACAACAGAGTAGTCATTCCGGAAGTTGCTCTCAACAAGCTCTCAATCCCCCATGTGATATCACTATTGATGAACTGGCAAGTTATTTTGAAACATTGGTTCACATACCAAAGAAAATGTCATCTATGGCTGAAATGATGTATATTTAAATATGTACCAAAAGAACTTTGAATCAATTATTGTTAGATAAATAATATTAAGAAGACATATTAAGAATTTAATGAAATCGAGGCTATTTCTATGTATACCTGAGCAGTAATAGGTATAATTTATTTACATTCTCTATAAACATAGATATGTCAAAGCTAATGGAAGTTGACAATATCTAAAGCACTTATCTTTATATTATATATGGTCAAGATTCAGCGGTCAATATCTCTGTGTGTACAATGTTTTTGTATATGTAAGTAAAGTCCTCCATACTATACAATTCTTAGAGCAAATTTTCAATATTATATTCAAATAAAATAATATAAGCATCAGTGAGCTAAGAAGGTCATATATTTCAAAATCGCATGCACAAACTATGCATGCATTTTGTAATAATCGGTAACAAAAACATTAAAGTGTTAGTTAATTATTTTAACTTCCGTGATATGTATATTAATTATTATAATGGGCTGGGCCTCAATAGAAACAGTTTTAATATTTAATTTTAGTACAAACATATTCAACTAACTTGCACCAAACTTCACTGCAGACTGTACATAGTCTTTAAGAGTAGTACTCTTGCATGCATGATTATATTCTAGTTCAACTAGTGTAAACGTCACCATCTAAGGTAAGTGTAAATTTAACTACCTCAACACTAACACACTAGCTTATTTCAAATTAAGTCTACTGACCAACCTGTAGAATAGGCCATCAAAGTAAAGATATTGTTTCGGGTGCCTACATAATAGGCGAAGAGGGAGACTAACATTATAGATACCCACATCTGTGGCACTAGATGCCCTAGATGGATAGGCAGGGGTCTTGGAGGAGTATCATAAAATAGAATAATGTACTCCCACTTTGCTTTGGCTGCATACAGTGCCATGCAATAGAGAAATTAGTTTGTATGCAAACTGCAAAGTAATAAAAAGGATCAATTGATAAGAATGTGAGTTTAAATGTATGGTGATTACTAAGAATAGATACATCCATCTGCTCAGTACATATTTGGTGAGACCTTCCATCCAGGATCCCACCTTACAATCAGGTGGAATACTGTCAAGTAGGTAGGTATTACATTTTATTGATTGATAGAAAAATTAGATGTTACTAGGACAGTAAAACACTATTGAAAATTTGTAAAATTGTCTATAATTGGAATTTTGTTTCCTCTTCATTTCTTTACCAACCTGCTTGTAAAAATTATCTTGCGTTTTTATATATAGATGTTATAGCCCATTACTATTTTTTATAGTTCATTTTGTGTCATTTTATTCTGTAAATGATATAAATAAAAAAAAATACCATAGATGAATTATATTAATAAGAATACAAGATATTATTCTGAGTCATTATGTTATTTAAGAAAGTGGAATAAAGTTTCGTATTCATATTAGTATTTAAATTATTTATAAAACAAATTTATATCAATGTTGTTTCATCAACGGCGATAAACTAATAATATAATTTTACACCACTAACAACACTGCCGAAAAGTAGAGACAAGGAAGAAGGTAAGTTTTCGCTTGTACTACGCCTACAAATCTAACGGCGTCATTTAGCATGTTGCTACAAAATGCAAGTCATTAATTTATTGCTGTGTGTTACTAATATAAAACCTAAAAACTAGTATTATTGCCACCTACGATTACAAGTAGCACGCAGCAGCAAGTCAGATCTTGGTATAGTTGAAAGTGTTCACAGTAGGTAATAAGTCTCATTTAAAATTATTCTGTACAGTAAATATTTCATTAAAGTTTGAATTGTTGTTATTAATACCTGAATCATTCGAATTGAACAACCGCTTGTGACCAGTACACTGAAAAATATTTTAACCATCAAGATATGACTTCTTGGCAAATTAAGCTGTTTTGAGGCCTGGAGTACTGCTAAAAGCCAATGTAATAATTATATATAAGTACCTATAAAGTAGACCTCACTTCGTGACTCAAGTCGGTGGGATGTCGTATAATAATTAGACTTGTGTGAAAAAATATAAGCAAACCTTGCTCATTATTAACGATCTCTGGCTTCGAACCTAAGACGATTAGTATGCTTGTGACTAATAGCACACAACTAACAGATCGTTGGATGTACTTACCTAAATAAGTAGGTCGCAATCCCGTAGAGCAGACTTGTCGCAGTAAGTAGATACCTCTTTTCTGATCATGTTTTCCATACTCTTTGGAGGCTAATTTAATAGGAAATGAAGTATATCAATCAAGAATTAACATTGCGTTTTTCTGCTAGGATCTTATGTCATAATTCTTGCAAATGTCAATATAATAATTGCATCACGTGCAAATGATAATCAGCAAAGAATCAAACTGAATCAACAAAATTATGTTGAGTTTGTGTTGTTGGCATTCATTATTCTTAGACGCCTACACATATTCTTCAAGGTACTTAATTTGTGTTATAACAATAGTAATTATATCAATAGTTTCGGTTTGGATTTATGAAAAGCCTCAGTTTTATAAGGTGAGTGCTACAGACTTCTTAATAAGAAATTAATTACTAAAATAACCAAACAAATAAATATTTACAGTTTAATAAGATGATCAATTATTTATTATGGCTATCTCACGTCGAAGTCTGCCTTTTGCGATCACTTTTAGACTAATAAAAACTCATCATCTTCCCGAAGATTTTTTTCGTAAAAACCTGCTTTTTACTATCATAAGAGATACATCTGTGTGCTTAATAATTAATTACTAATAGCTGCGAATGTATCTGGTGTACTTATGTACTGTGACTCTTCTGATCGGTAGGTTGGAACCGCGTTTGCTAATTAGATCCTCGCTCCATTCTAAATTTTTGCCGGGGCGTTACTATTGATGATAATTTTTTTTATTGTTTTAGCTATTATTTAAAAAGAGTAAACATTCAAATATTGCAATTCCTAGAGAAAGTAGTGAATTACTTGAAGCTATTTACAGTAACGTATTAGTACATGATGAAAAAAAGGGCACAGAAGCAGAGCAAGAATCTGAATGCCTCGTGGAACCAGGCATCAGTTTCGTTCAATATAAAAAACTACAAAATGTAACCAACTACAAAATGTAAACGAAAACCACGACCCAGACCATACTTTAAATAAAGTATTAAGTGAAAACGGGAGAGTGAGGACCAAAATACGTTACGCCTAATGTTTGCATTTGTTAATTTTATGTATTTAAATCATTGTCAGATTAGCCACTGTCGTATGTTGAGTTACGTACAGCAATCAGATTATAAAGTCAATGTGTTAATTTTGTACGTTTTGTAATCTTCACGTCAAAGGTAAATAAAGTTGCATACTTGCATTTCCCAATACAACTATTACTATCTCGTAAGCAGGCGAGTTTATGGTCTTGAACTTTTAGCCCAAATTTCAAGCCAGTTATTGAGAAATTTAAGGATAGCAGAACAAAAAAAATCAGGTCATGAACCGTGCACCTTGCGATTTACGCTTGCATCATCACTGGACCAAAGAGGGAAAACTAAAATTCACCTCTAAAAATCAGCCGGCATATGCCGAAAATGATTTATTTATATTTATTCCGCTAAAGGCGTCAAAATACAATAAAGTTATTATATAGCTAACTATTTTATTCAAATTGAAATAGCTCGTTTGATTAGTTAAGCAACATATTATCAAGTCAAGTAACAGACGCTTTGTATCTAATTTTATGTGAATGAACGCCTAAAGAAGTCGTACACAGCACGCCATACTTTTTATCCTAGAAGTTTTAAATTGTAATCGTAGCCTATGCGTTAAATTCGAATAGAATCAACACCAAGCATTTGCCACTCGACCATATGAGCGCTGTTAATATTATTTCTATCACTATTTTGTTCCATCACCGGTCAAGTCTTACTTATTGGGTTTAGAACAAATATTAACCGCCAACACGTAAACAAGAGAAAGTTATTACCCTATAAATAGGTATCCAAATATATACAAGTGTTCTCAAAATACTAAGAATGTATACAGAAATATAGTTAACGTTGCTCATAATCGGGACGTTGACTACTTTTTGTAGTATATTATCCCTGCGAGTTTTTAAATTTTTGTCATCAATCAATTTTACTGTAACCTTCGTGATTTTCATACTAATCTGTTCTAAAAAAAAACGTCATACAAGCAAAAATTATATAACTTTTGAAGCTTAAAATTTTTGTATATTTTTTAATTATTAACACTTTTTTTTATTTACACACATATCATCACGCCAAGGGATATCCTTGCAGGGTAGGCAGAGAGAACAGAGTGCCAGAGAACTCTATCCTTGCATACTTCACTCGCTTCCTCAACATTCATAATTCTCTTCATACACGCTCGCCGGTTCGTAAACTCTTGACTCCACCTTCCTTCAGTACGTGACCAATCTGGTCTAGGTAGGTGAGTCTCGGTCTCCCCCGGAACCTACATCCTTCCACTTTCGCATTTTATATCTTCTTAATTAACCAGACGTCTGTTCAGCATTCTTTCCACATGTCCGAACCATCGGAGCATTCCCTTTCGCATATTTACACCAATACTCTCTATCATACCTACTCGCTCTCTTACGTTGTCTTTTTTTATTTAAATGCAATTTAAAAAATGTTAGTAATCATTTAATACTTTGATTGCATTCAAATGCGCAATCCATGATATTTTAAAACTGGTGGTTTTAGAAGCTATTATTTAACTACATAGAACTATTGTGTTCTCCATTATATTTCACATATATCGCCACAAATATTTAATTTTAACACTATACTGAAATCATTACCCATTGAGTTGGTTGATTCATACACTTCGCCTCTCAACTTGCATCTTCCCACCAGCCCTCCACAGAGCACTACATAAATACAACTGTAAGAATCGTGAAACTGTGGCAATACTATTTCGTAGGGTTATGTGGCTATAATTTGCATTAAAAACTGTAAAAATCTAAATACAAATTATAAATAGCTATCGTTGTCTACTTGTGAAAAGTGTACTTATTTCTTAAAATTCCTTATAGAAACGGAAATGCTATATTTCATTCCATGGTCATTAGTTGCAGAAAATGATTTCTTTCTTATCTATTTTTTTTCATCCATGAACATTTTGAAACGGAGGTAGTACTTTGAAAACACTTATAGATATTATTGATTTCATTGAGAATATTTGAAACACATGTTATAAAATACAATCATTTTTATTCGTGACAGCCGAAAAAAAAAGCATATTAGTGTCTTATAAAAATAAGACAATACGAAATAACACTATAAAATAAAAAAAAATATATGTAATATCAACATTGAGACTGGTGCAAAATATGAAATCGCTAATAAGTATAATTATATACATTAATTTATATAACCTAATGAAATTAGGTTATATAAATAAAAAAGAATATGCAAATGTAATATATAAATATTTACATACACACAATACAAAAATAATATATTTACATGAATAAATACAAAGATATATATAATATATATATGAAAATACATGTTATACGATTATATAAAGATATCACCTACTAATAATGTATGATAATAAAATTTTGATCAAATAATTCATTTTAATATTTTTACTCGATCTACAATAAGAATACCAGACTAGTTTAATTTCATTATAGAAACAATGAATTATTATTTATTTAAACATAAGAATATTAATAAAAGCGACGCTATGAGCAGCTCAAATGGCATGTCGATGCCTCTTATACTTCATATTTTACCCCTACATAACTGTCGTCGTGGAACTTTTAGTCACTTTACGGGGTACTGTTGATGTAACTTTTGGACATATGACATTTTTAAATGCAATATAATATTCCGGACTTGTATGAGGCATACTTCGATCAGAGCCGCTTAACCATGAATGTTGTGCTGTCAATTTTCGGGCGAGGATCTGATATGTACGAAATATGAAAACTTGTACACCCATTTCTTAATAAATGGATGATCGTTTAGTAACACTAAATCATAATTAATATATTTGAAAACTCAAATATTTCATTCTAGGGAGAACTTAACGTGAAAATACACTAACTCTTTAAATAAGAAGATATAGAAGAAATCACATATAATCTGAGGTCGCATTTGAGGAATGTTTATATCAAAGGACTCATTTTGTGCTGCTCACAGCACGCTCATGCATCAAATACGAGCCGACTTTATATGTATATTATATATTACATACTTAGCAGAAATTATCAAGAACAAAATAATTAAATTATTTTACGATATTACGCTAATTCTATCTGTATTGTAATTACAATAAATTATTTGAGATACATCAAATAATATTGACCCTGATGTGATATGAATATATATTTATATATTGATTCGGGTACACAAGAGCCAGGAAGTTAATACAGATTTGGATCATTCTCCATTAAATGGAACTGCTATTTAAAAAGTAACTTTATTAATAATAAGCGTTGGTAATTGCATCAAAATGCATTACTTCAACATTGAAGTAGCGGATAGTGGTGCAAGGCAGTCTCGATAACTGTCAGATCGGCCTCCAGGCCCAAGTGAAACGGAGCTTGGTGTTCGAAGAACGATGGTGATTCCTGTAGTATTTTCACTGACTTGCTCGACGATTCGTTGTCGTGGAGGCGTCCCTCCCGGTTTACACCGAATAGGGGCGGCTCCAACGCTACGTGCTGGGCATCGTACGCAGAGGTGGTTTGGGTCTATTTCCCTGTACGGCGCAATATAGTGGATGAAGTCCATGACTTTCGTTGACAAGACTTTCTTTTGTGGAGATCATTCATGCTTCGCTGTGCAAAGTGGACGCTTAGGTTGGAGAGTCGGCCTGGAAAGACCTCTGTATGGTATTCTAAATGTGTAATAGTGGAGCGGGAGCACAGTCCATTCTTTTCAATTGTTGCAGGTTTGTTTCAGGCAAGTACAAGGCCGCAAATAGAGAGACGACCATGTACGGCACCACTGTGATGAGAACGAGAGTATGCTACAATATACGCTCGAATTCTGCGTCGAGAGAAATGGTTCCGATAGTCCGCTCAATAAACGATGAAAGTTTATACGGTGCATTATGAGAACCAACGGCATATTTAGGCTTGCGGCCTAAAACTAAACTCCTCCTGGCTCGGCGGTGGTAGTCACTGCTACACAACGCCAAACCCTTCCAGCAAGAATGTTTAAATAGATATTCATATCAAGTCGATCATTAACATTTGAAATATCAGTTTACAATATGATACATGGTCTGTCATTATTATAACACAATGCATTCTGCAAATAAGTCTTCACAATTAATTAGATACTTAACATTAATTTATTTCAAATTTGAAACTTTTCTCGTTATTGAGAACTGCTTAAATTTATAATATTACAAGGCTTTCAAATACATAGAAGTAATGATTAAGTGCGAGAGAAAATACAAATACTTAACTGATTGCAAGAAAATCATTATGACACGCACCAGTGAGTGAAAAATAACAAATTTTATAAATGTATATTCTAATAATTCATTACAAATAATATACCTAATAGGTGGTAATGTGATGGACATTGTCAAATCAAAATTCAGATTATTGCAATAACAATAATTATCAACAAATTGAGAATTTTCAAAGCTGAAGTTATTTTCCACTTGTATTTTATTCACCAATGCATTAGAATTTTTATCAATCATATTTTAAATAACAAGACCTAAGACATAATATGACTTATTGTGCATACTTTGAAACATTGTATACATATAAACAGGTAGATATTTTAATAGATTTAACATGATTGGCTACAACAACCCTATATATTGTCCAGCAAACCAACGCTGCTTGTAGGGTGTTTACTAAAGTAGATACATTTCATACACAATTCCACAGCTCACATTGCGCACCATTAGAAAAATAAATTATAGATGCTCCTAAACTAATAATTTCAAATTTATCTTGGCATATTTTCGCTGCACATCTGAAAATAAAATTATAATAATTAATCGATTTATATATACAAATTTTCTATATTATGACAATGGAATAAGAGTACAATTTGCTGTTCCTTATTTACTTACATGTATCCAAAAAAGAACTATAGATTGATATATGCAGATAACATAAATGCAAGCGACTGAAAACTTGAAGGAAAACCCTATACCAACCCGAAGTCCCGCGTGGTATTTCGTGAGTAGATCAGTTTTTCTCCTGTTGTGTAAGAGGTCCATGCCCAATAGTATAGCGTATTTGGACTGAAGAAGAATTTACGAAAATAAATATAAGAATTTGTAGTCTGCAAACAACCTCATTCTCCTGGAAAATAACTGATTTTCAAAGACGAGATATTTTTTTAGAAACTGATATAATAAATATCATCAAGTTTTGGTATCCTAGTATTCGAGCTGTCAATCAAAGTTTCAGTATGGGAGCCATTTGCAGAACATTGGCAATAAATTTCGGATAGAGACGAAGTCTAAAAAAAGCTGGGCGTTTTGAATAGAGCCAAGCGGTACTTCACGGCGAGACAGAGTCTTGTGCTATACAAAGTACAAGTTCCTCTTCACGAGGAGTACTGCTAACATCTCTGTGCAGACGCGCCTTAATATCAACTAGACCCACTTGACTCCCTGCGAAAACGTGCTGTTGGAATCGTCAGTGATTCCAATGTCACACATAAATGGAAGTCGCTGGAGCGGCTGCGAGACTTTACACGCTGTCTACCAATACAAACCCCAAACCCAACAGTTGGGCTTCCGGCTCTCTCGCTCACCGAATGAAGCGCAATAGCACATTGCCATTACTCAGAAGTCGATCTTCTGCGAGAGTGTAGTACTACCCCGGACGGACCAGCCCGCGGCTGTAGACAGAACTGCCAACAGCGTGGTCCTACCACTACTATACTGATGTAAGAAACATAAAATTTTGACCGTCGTTTCTTTTTATGACATATCGATCCATTAAGAACGGATTTTCGGCAATTCCGCCCCTAAGGGGATGATACTGAGTGTCAAAATTTGTTTGCGAAGCTGGTCGACTCATTAGCGCCGAGCTTATAAGTCGAGCGACGTCGAGTTTCTGTGAGAGTGCGGTACTACGCCGGACGGACGGGCCGCGGCTGTATACAGAAAACTGTCAACAGCGTGGTCTTACCACTATTAAACACTTTACAACTGTACCACTCAACATCCTAGTAGGGTTCATCGATATCACTTGGAAACGCTACGATCCTTAACTGTACGTTCTCAACGATCTCCTACGTACGTGCAGGATCTGTTGCTGATGCCCGAGCGCTATGACATAAAGAAGGATCTTATAAGGATCTCTTATCTTAAGAAAATCACTTTATTCAAGATAGGCGAAAAAACGACCTGACTGCTCCTGGTATTGCTAACGTCCATGTGCGGCAGTATCATTTACCATCAGGTGTGCTGCTTGCGTTTGGTGCCTTAGGCAATAAAAAAAATCCCCTACCTTACCACGCTCGTCAGGCGGATTGCTGAAGTATTCCATTTCAAGTTTTCTGTTTCTTACATAGATGCTACCTACATATTATATCCCTTGGTCGTCTTTTATAATACCGACACGTGTAAGATTTGACCCCCTTGATGATGAATTATATTCTTACCCTGTCATGACACGGAAAATAACAAAAATATTTGTAAGATAATATAAATCTATTGATGATAACTGCTGAAAATTATACTAAAGTTAAGAACTACTGGGTCATGAGGCAAAACAGGCTCAAAAAATGATGGCTGAAAGTGTAAAGACAGCATTGACCATGAGTGGTAAGTTCCATTAAAAATTAAGACAACGGTAAATTAATAATGTATGAATTTAAATATACTTACAGCAGTTGAGCAGGAGATTGATGAATAATTGGTTTGAGAATTTGAAGAAGTGGGAAACATGTTCATCTGCACATGCGGCGGCGGCGGTGGGGGTGGTGGATGTGTTGCTAGCGGGGACACTGGTGGCACTGTGGAACTAGCACAACCAACCGCAGTATTCGGGCTGCCTGTCGTCGATAACCGCGAAAACGCCGCTAATGCATCCGGGAAGTTAGGTGGTGTGGCTGGAGTATTGCACGGTGTCATCAGTTGCTAAAACAAGCATTTTGATATTTATTTGGTTCAAATCAATCCAAATACAAGAATCTAGTCAGAACATGTAATGTTTTCATATTCCAAATTTTCATGAAATCACAGGCATACAAACATCTTTGATGTTGAAATTCTTAATATTCTGTATAAGAGATTTCAATGGCATTGTAGGTAGAAATAATTATTATGTACCTGATGGTAATGCGGTGCTGCAATTACGTTAGACCCAGCGGGTAACGTAACTTCTTGAAAAAATATTGATAACGCCGTCTATAAAGAAAGGTATTAATTAAAATACGTTAGTGTGTTTTATCATATATATGAAGTTGCAATATAACGAGGCCTGAGGATCGAATCTCAGTCATCTATGGATACCATTTAGGATCCTGGTATACAGTGACTATGGTGGAAATATGTGGTGACATTGGTCACATAAAAGAAGATTAACTACAGATTTATGCAGCGAGTAATCTTTGATTCGTAGTATACGAATTTAACTTAAAACGAAACTGTCGATGGATAAACAGGTCATTTCTTAACAACACTGCTTTTTGCATTATATGTTAAAGTTCAATGTAAACAGAGGAAAATAAGAGGCAAGGATAGAAAGATAGAAGAGACAAGGAAGTAATAGTTTAATAGAAATTTTGTTGGCTTTAGAGTTGATATTTTGTAACCCTTGCCACCGGTGGTGGGGATTTCAACTACTATGCTATATATACATACATATCATCACGCCATATCCCTTGCAGGGTAGGCAGAGAGAACAGAGTGGCAGAGAACTCTATCTCTGCATACTTCACTCGCTTCCTCAACATTCATAATTCTCTTCATACACGCTCGCCGGTTTCGGAGACTCTTGACTCCACCTTCCTTCAGTACCTGACCGATCTGGTGTAGGTAGGTTAGCCTCGGTCTCCCTCGGTACCTACATCCTTCCACTTTCGCATTGTATATCTTCTTAACCAGACGTTCGTTCGGCATTCTTTCCACATGTCCGAACCATCGGAGCATTCCCTTTCGCATCTTTACACCAATACTCTCTTTCATACCTACTCGCTCTCTTACGTTGTCGTTACGAATGCGGTCGGTCAGCGTAACTCCACAGATTTTCCGAAGAGATCGCATTTCGACCGCATTAATTTTACTTTCATACTCTTTTCTGCATACCAAACTCTCGCTTCCATACAGTAATGTTGGGACAAGCACTGCGTTATGTATTGCTACACGTGCCTTCTGGCTGAGGTGGTGGCTGCCGAGAAGTTGCCCCAACGCTCCGTTCACTCTATTTCCCGCATTCACTCTTCGCTCTATATCAGTGGTGTACCTTCCATCTCGGCTAAATCCACATCCAAGATATACAAATTCATCCACTTGCTCTAGTACATCATTACCTATTGTTACTCTTACATCTGTTCTGGTTTCATCTCTTTCAAAGACCATTATTTTGGTTTTGCTCACATTCACGCGTAGACCCCTTTTCTTACAATCTTCTGTCATTGTGTCGACTAGGGTCTGCAGGTCAGTCGCTGACTGTGCCAGCAGGACTGCATCATCTGCATAAAGCAGAGCAGTGACCACTGAGTCGCCCATCTGGACTCCCACATTCATATCGTTCAACCTTTGGAGACATTTATCCAGATATATGATAAACAGCCTGGCTGACAGAACGCACCCCTGCTTAACGCCGATATTGACGTCAAACCAAGGCGACATTCCATCATCCAGCCGCACACAGGCTCTACAGCCCATGTAACTGGACTGCACAGCCTGTAGCAGTTTACCGTTAATACCATACTCCGGTAAAATGTCCCAAAGTTCCTTTCGTACAACCGTGTCAAATGCTCTCTCCAGATCCACAAAACTGCAGAAAACCCTCTGACCTAGAGCCAGATGCTTCTCCACAATGTTGCGCAGAGAGAACACTTGATCCATGCATCCCCTTCCATTCCTGAAACCTTTGCGCAGTCATAACGTGAACCCTTGTTTTTAAACAAAGGCACGATGACTGCGCTATTCCAGTACCCGGGAACCATTCCCGAGCTCCAACATAAATTGAGGAGCAACAGGAACGCCTCCCAGACACAGGAGCCACCAAGCTTGATCATCTCGGCAGACACCATATCAATGCCCACTGCCTTACCATTTTTCAAACTTCTTATCGCCCATTCAACTTCACCCATACTGATGCCATCGGAGGACGTCGTTGTCGAATGTTGATCTACTAAACCACATGCGACACCGGCGCCAACCGTAGCATCCGCATACATATCGCCAAAATATTCACTCCATCGGCTTAACACGTCTTGTGTTTGTGTAAGAATATCTCCACCTTTAGACCTTATTTTATTCATTCTGAAGGCTGACCAACCACCCCGAGACTTCTTCACCTCCCTCCAAAAGAGTTTGGTGTTAACCTCGAAGTTTTTAGTCAGCCTATCTTCTGCACTCATACTTGCTCTATCACGTTTCTCTTTCATTAAGGAAGTTAGCTAGATTAGATCTTTTAGCTTAGATTATAATTTGTTTTAATATAATTTCAAATAAAAAACTAATACTTTATAATAAATTACATGCAAGGTTAGAGTTCTTCGTCTTGTTGCGGAGTTATAATCTAATCTGATTTATCATTTGTGACTTTTATGTATATCTATAAATAGTAAGATATTACTAGATAAAATGTTAGTTAAATTGATAATGTAAAAGTTCTGAATATTTGTTTAGGTAGGTCCATCCATCCTTTAGCCTATTAATATCCACTGTTGGTCAGAGGGGTCTCCTAAAAGACTACAATGCCATAATAGATATGCTTAGCAGGATTAATAATTGCACTATTTTAGTCAAATAGTCCAAATAATACTTAAATATTAAGCGGCAATGTGATGACTACATATGTAAACTACAAATTTCTATTCCTTAATTTGACCTCATACACAACTCTCAGTTTCTAGTTAGAGGAGATGCTGGATTTTAGTTCCCAATGTAATTTTAACAAAATTTAAATGCTCTAAGGCTAAGCAATAGTATATAAAATTTCACTTGTACCAGTTTCAATTTATTTATATATGTATATACATATAATAAATTCCAAAATTTAAAAGGTGCCTACATCATAAATGGAATTGTGCTCAAAATATGAAGATTCTGATCCCAACAGTTTAAGGCCTAGTGTTTATTCAACAAGGTCAATTCAAGGCCTAGTGTTTATTCAGTCAGTTCAGTTTAAGGCCTAGTGTTTATTCAATTTCTAGTTTTAAACAAATCTCAAATTTTCAAAAGTTTTATAAATATATGACTTGAATCCTATAGTAGTACAGTTTAACAGATAGTTGGTTACTATATAAGCACTAAGTGATTAACCCATTTCCTTAGTCAACTGGTGGTATAGGTATACAGGGTGGAAGTGGACCGCTCCCGAAAACAAAGACAGGTAACCCTACTAGTCCTACTTGTAATGATAGGCTAGAAAAAAAATCTAATCTAATATGATAAAATATAGAAAAGCTCAAAAATTGTTGTAAAAAAAAAATAATAGGTATGCATTATATCTTTAGCTATTTATCCTGCGTAATGTTAAACCTCAGACATGTAATTGTTGAACAGATAGCATCAGATGGAGTTGGCCAAGGTTGATATAAAATTCTTAGTCATCTTTAATGACACTTATAAGAGTTATAAGCAATGTAAAAGTTGTTAGTATTTGTAACTACAGCACATGTCCTATTGACTTAGAATTATGCTAAAATATATTACTTTTAGCTACCTACATAAAAAAAGGAGGTTGTAATTTAACTGCGTATTTTTTTGGGTGGATTTTAGAGATATTGGTAAGTTTTACAAGAAATATGGAGTTTTTATTTTGGTGAAAAGGTTTTTTTTTTTGTAAGACACAGAGTTATAATTTATGCTACCTGTATATACATATATATATATTTACAGGGTGCCGATTTTATTACTAGAATAACTTAAACTAGGTGTAGGAATGACGTCTTAAAAAACATCAAAGTTAGTTGCAGACTCCTAGCTCTGCCCAATCCCGAGATAAAGTGATTTGTTTCTTATCAAAACAGTAGGTTTGTCAGCATACATTGACCTGTAGGTACATTTCGACCAGCTGTGTGGCGGTGAGTGGTACTTGCCTACTAGCTCAGTGTCACACGCATGAGTATATGCCTAAATCAAATTTTTATAGTACTAGTGTTTGACTGCTTATCAGTATGGCAATTTAATCAAAACTTAGATACTATTTTTTTACTGATTTGGATAGTGTATCATGGTCTGATACACCCCCCTTCAAGGATTCTACTAATTAAATCGGCAACCTGTATATAAAGACTACTGCCGAACATGAATTTATTTTTAAGATTGTAATATGGTATACAGAGTGTATTCATACACATCACATAAATGGTATAATAAAAATCTTCAATAGTTTGGTTTAATTTCAGAGATAAACATTTTCCAAATGTTTTCAATAAATACTCTTAAAAATAACCTCCCATTGTAATTCTGTGCATTATTTTTACAACTACATATAATAATCTTACGCCTATTATAGCAAAAGTAAATTTTTGGACACTTCTCAACACATTATTAGAAATAATACCAATATTTATGCTTAGCATTTCAAACGTAACACAATACAAAAAAAAAAGATAACCAAAACAGAGTAATAATTTCATTCTTAGGGTAGCATCCATGCATTTTAGTCAATAGATTTGTAAAAATTACCAATATTTAAGTAAATAATCGTCAATGAATACAATTTCATACATTTTTTTTTATTAATTACATTCAATACATTAAATATAACATAATTAACGATCTTGCATGAAAAATAATCTGATAAGTTGGACAACATTTAAAACAATGATTACGACCAAAGTTATGCCAATTATTTACTTCAATTACTTATTGCGTATTACTTCTAATAGATAGCTATTGATAGTACATAATAAGTCTAACAAATATCAAAATAGTAACACTATACAAACTTAGCGTGAAGTTGGTGCAAATAACATTACAACAAACCATAATTTTGCAAAACCTTCGAAAATATACACCTTTATATACACAATGATAACAATGTGACAATCTAAATAAGGTTACATGTACATATCAAAATATGTAGCAGCCATTTCATGATTACATACTGTTTGTTTACATAAATTAAAAAATTTACCTCAAATTGCCAATGAGCAGCTTGCAATAACTGTCTAGCTTGTTCTTGAGCACATCCTGCCGCTAACACAAACTGATTTATCATTACTTGTTCACGTAAAGTTGAATCCATTGCAACAAAATTCAACAAAATATAAAAAGAAATACCAACAATCAAAGAAATAGCAGTAGGCAATGAAAATAAAAGACAAGAATGCGTAGGTACCTAGGTAGGTATCTATCTAGTGCAAGCAGTCCGCGCTAGCGCTAGTGAGCCTGGTTGTACCATAAGTGTGAAAGAGAGATCCGAATTGATCCGATAAGTTTACGTAATATTCACCCCTATAGATATTTTGGGCCAAAACAACACAAATTTTCTCATAGTGTTGCCAGAGTGCAAAGGGAGGACAAAGAAAAGATGGATGGACTGCGTGCAGCATGATATGGATAGAGAGCAGTGTGTTAACAGCAGGGTTGGATTTGGGTAAGCTGAAAAGGATAGTACAAAAAAATTAAAAAGATAGTATTTGTAAAAAATTATAGTACATACACTTTATTATTTCAAATTAAAAATACCTAAACAATAAATCAACAGGAGTTTACATAAAATTTAGTTTATCAGTTCTTCAATATTAGTTTTATCCTCAGAAATCGTAGAATTTAATCTTATTATAACATATCCTCGGCAGGAAATAGGAATAAGGTCGGTACAATTCCCACCTTTGCTACTGTCTTTGACAGTGTCACAAGATGGCGTCTATGGATTGTGTTGTCACTTGTCAGTTTGTTCCTTATCTTAGTCTTAGTAAGGTTCACTTTTTGGTAGTATTGCTGAACATAATGCACGCCACTGGTTATATTTAAATACTACTTATATTAGTTGTATATGCAAGGTATTGAAATTATAGTATTTTTTCGTACTATCGTTAGATATGGATAGTATATAGTACGAAGTATGAAATTGTAGTACAAATACTATAATTATAGTACAAAATCCAACCCTGGTTAACAGTTTGCCTATAGAAATTTTGTATGAGATTTTTAATTCTACCCTGTTGCGTTAGATGGCGCCAATATTAAGCTTTGTTACGATAAAAATAATATAAAATTAATTTATATTATATGAGCTTATTTGTATTTGAGTAAAACATTCATTTTAACTCTTTTTATTTTTATAAATCACATGTTAATTTTTATACATTTTATTGTATTTTGCGTAAAAAGAAACGTGCTGCCACCATGGCAGACCTTTAAAAAAAATACCTTGCGAGCAGTGTGACCAAATTTAGCAGAATTCTGCGATTTTAGCAGAATTCAATCTCAAATTTATGACAGTAGATTGTCGCAGACTTTAAAATTAGGCAGATTTTGGCATAATATTGAAAAAGTTCCGCAGGAAACTAGCGGGGTAAGACATTAATTAATTACCATTCGGTAGTTGCGAAAACATATTTAAAAAAACCTGTCTTTCTTAAAGAACGTATTTTTTTTCTTCTGAAGGCACCTTTCAATCTTGGGGAAAATACCCCTTTAATGTATATTTTGCTTTGAAATTGTATGTAATATACATTTTATGCGCAGATATCGTTAGTCAATTGTTTCGTCCGCGTCAGAAAATATGACCAGAACTATCGTGTTGAATGGGAGAAGGATCCAATGTTTTCATCTTGCTTATGAAGATCAAAAATGAGAGCAATGCCGCTTTTTGTAAAGTATGTAATAACAGTAGTTTCATGACTTTCTGTTTTTAAATAACATGTAAACTCAGTGAAACATAAAAAAAATGTGATTATTCTAGACAGTCGTCGGTAAGAGACTCTTTTTACTTATGTTGCTCTAAAAATACTTGTAATGTAATTAGTAAACAATTCACATCTGTATGTAACATAAGACAAACGTCTATAACTGAAGAGGTAAAAAAAGCTGAAATTAAAATGTGTATGTTTCTGGCAAAACATAATTTATTATTTAGAGTTATGGATCATTTGAACGAGTTACTTGAAAAATGTTTGCATAATTCAGTAATTGCAAGATCATTTTTATGTAAACGCACTAAAGCTGTTGCATTGACATATAATGTTCTCAAACCTGAAGTTGGAAAAGAATTGCATGCTGAATTGGCTTCTTGTTTAATACATATATTTAAACAAAAAGCTAATTGAACATGCAGTGTGTGCCAGAAAACCTTGTTTCTTCAGTTGTCATTGATGAAAGTACCCACCACATTTCAAAAACCACGAAGGCAGATGGAATTAATTGTACCCACACTCCCCAAGTACATTATTTCGCAAAAACTATGATGATTTTATCTATGATTATACATGTACATCTTGTGAACGCATATTTTTTCAAATGAACAATATAAAAAATGACGTGCGAAAAAAATTTAAAAATGAACATGTTGCTGCAATTCTACATGTCAAACAAGCAGTTAAAGAACAGTCTGGATCCATAAATTGTACGCCATCAAAAAATATGGTTAAGATAGTTCAAAACTCTATAGTTCTATATAAAAATGTGGATAGAACTTAGAATTTTTTTATTTGAAAATATTGAGTTGCGTTTTTCTCTAGTACACATTAAAACTTATCTATTAGCAGAATTTTAACATTTATTGCAAAAATAATATCAGATTTTTAGCAGAAATTAAATGAGTGGCTAGCATATTCATCAATTTAAATCTGGCCACACTGTACGTGAGTTTGACATTATTCTATGCGTAAGCTTATATTAGTCTGTGGTTATTCATTTCTGTTTATTTGTTGTGTGAGTATCTTTTGTTATCACCGACGACTATTTTTTGTTTCCTAGATACCGATCGACGCTTGTTTTACTAACCTCACCCATGTGTAATACCCACGGAGACCAGTGATATAATTAAAATGTTGTATGTAGTTAAATGTAGTATTATAATAAAAGAAAGCATACATAATAAGGTAAACTGTTGTTTTATTTGTTTTTCTTTAAGTCTTTTAATAATCTTCAGTTGTGAAATCAATTCTATAAAGATTTTACTTCTGAAAATTACTTGGAAAAATTTATATTAATTTTAATGAATAATTGAATCCTCCCTAGCCCAGGAGGCCGCTCTCCATTTACACCACTTATCGACAGATGGCGTCTGTACCTGAGCTTTGCTGTTGCCTCTATACCTATATATATAAAATACTCTATGATAGAGAGGAAGTGACTGTAGAGAGGACGTCGAATAGAGCTGTATGGAAAAAGAGGACGTATTGCGTCGACCCCTGGGGGGGCACACTTAAAACATTACTTATTTTTACTGACCGTCGCGCCGCCTACAGATTGGTTGTACAAACTTTACTGCTGCCATTTTGTCCTGTCTGTCAAACGTTTGACAACTGAGAATTGTTATTTTTTTTTTTTTTTTTTTAATTTATTAACGGCTATGGATACAAGTCCTTTAAGCCTATCTTATTTACATTTTACTTTACAGAATTATATTTCACCTATTGTATTAAATAAAGTTTTGAAAAATAATGGTTCCCTTAATATCTCTTGCACATTCGTAGGCATACCCTTATTTTCACTATCACATATTTGGTTAAGTTCGGACACTAACAGCAAACGCTCTATTTTAAATTTCTGACACCTCATAACGACATGTTCGATATCGACACTCTGATTTATGCAACGGTTACATTTTGCTTCGGAGTTGGTGATTATTTTCAATTTAGCTAAATGGGCTGGTATTTTATTGTGACCAAATCTTAATCGATTTATTGTGGTTATGAAATTTGTATGACCTGCATTTTTATATGAATTGTACCAAGGTGAAGGCGGCGGGGATTCTTGGATTTTAGTATACCAACTTCCTTTACTACTACTTATAATTTGCCGTAATTGTGCCATAAAATATTCAAGTCTTTCTTCAATTTCTCTTCATAGTCAGTGAATGGAATTTTTAGCAAAGTGCTGTGATCTTCATCGTAAGTGTCTCTAGTTGCCTTGTCTACAATTTCGTTTCCAGGCGAAATGCCACTGTATGAAGGAACCCATTTAAATCCAACTGTTTTGCCTCTAACATTTAGTTCTAATATTATTTGTATAATATCAAATATAAGGTAATTTAAGTTTGGTCTCATTGAAATGTTATCTAAAGCTAGCAAGCAACTTAAACTATCTGATACAATTAAAAAATGGACACTATTTACAGTTTGTATATACAATAATGCTCTATAGATTGCATAGCATTCAGCTGTAAATATGCTACATAATGGGTCTATCTTAAAACATTTTGTTATGTTTGATTGTGGATCATAATATGCTGATGTAACCCTATTCATTTCTTTAGATCCATCAGTATACACTTTGTAAACATATGGTTGGTTATTTAAATACTCTAAAAATTCTATTTTATTATCAATCTTCTGTGTATCACTTTTAGTTAACTTTTTGGCTATACATTCAAAATCTATTTTATAAAAAGGTAGACTGTTGGAAAAGTACATATTTTTACAAAGTGATTTTATGTTTAACAATATAGCTAACATTTCTGGGATATGTTCAGATATCAACTGAGAAGCATTAATATTAATATTATTCATCAAATTTGTGGGCAGATTTTGACTAGGTAGAATTCTATTTATTAAAAAAGTATTATTAGTAGCTAACAATTTAAGACAGAACTTGTTAGCTATTTGTATTCGTCTAATTTTCAGGGGCACTATATTAGTTTCTGATTCCATTGCATTTATGGGTGTAGAGCACATAGCTCCTGATATAATTCTAAGTGCTTTATTTTGTATTGTGTCTAATTTTCTGAGGTAAGTCACATTTGTGTTCATATAGGCTAAAGCGCTATAGTCAAAATGACTCCTAATAAGGCTTTTATATAACATAGATAATGTTTTTGGATCAGAGCCCGAATGGACTCCAGCTAATGAGCGCAAAATATTAAGGGACTTTGAGGCATTTTTAATAATATAGTTGATATGGTTTTCAAATTTTAGCTTTGTATCTAAACATACACCTAGAAATTTTTGATTAGTTAACCAAATCAATGGATTATTGTTATATATGATAGGATTAAAGTGTTCCAATTCACCTGCTTTTTTACTAAAAATCATAGCTCCACTTTTATTTACATTAATATCTAATCTAAGATAATTATAAAATCTATGGATTTGGTTAAGCCCATTGTTAAGAGTTTTTATGCCATTATTTACATTTTTATTTACAGTATATACAACTATGTCATCAGCAAATAATAGACACTTAACAGAGGGATCTATTAAATATCTATTGATTTGTGAAGTATACAAATTATACAATAATGGGGATATCACCGCCCCTTGCATGGTTCCTTTATATACAAGCCTAGGCCCATGTAATGTGTTATTAAACTTAATATACATTGTTCTCTCGTAAAGAAATGTGAATATCCATTTACACACTTTACCTGGTACTCCAACATCATTGAGAATCTCAATTAATACTAGAGGATTTACATTATCAAAAGCACCCTTGACATCTAGAAAAGCACACACTGTATTTGAATGACTATGAAAACAATGTTTTATATCTGCAATAAGAGATGTAAAACTCTCACTGGCACTCTTACCTCTCCGGAAACCGAACTGTTGTACAGGTAAAATATTATTTCTTTCACTATAGTATTCTAATCTGAGTTTTAACATGCATTCAAATAACTTACCTACACATGATGACAGTGAAATTGGTCTGTATGAATTACAGTCATTCTCAGGCTTATCTGGTTTAAGTATGGGAATAATACATTGAGTTTTCCAACTTTCAGGGATAGTTTCTGATAGCCATAGAAGGTTATATATTTTAAGCAGAACAGTTTGAGCTTTTGGATGGAGGTTACTTATTAACTTATATGGTATGTCATCAAGACCTGGTGAAGTATCTTTTCTAGATTTAAGTGCTATTGTAAATTCCTGCATGGTAAATGGATTGGAAAGAAAGTAACTGTTAATGTTGCCAGGCATATGAAAAAAATGATTTAATTTGTTTTTGTCTAATTCCTTTTCAGGTGGAGAGTTTGGTGCGTACTTATTAAGAAATGAAGGGATCCACTCATCATTTTTTGGAGCCTTTCTATGTGTTATCCGTTTGAATCTACGGATATAGTTCCAAATTATGCTAACAGGTGTGTATCTATTAAATGATTCACATAACAGTTTCCAACCTAATTTCTTTTTCTCCTTAATTAATTTCTTTTTTATAGCATCAGCTTTTTTATATTCAATATAGTTCTGTATTGTAGGATAAAGTCTATAATATTTTAATGCCAATTTGCTTTTGCTAACTGCAACAAAACATTCATTATCCCACCAAGGAACGGGGCTTTTTATCATATGTGGTGTTTTATTTGTAATTTTGGGTATACATTCCAGCTTTAGTTTGTTAAGGATGGCACAGAAATTATTATAAGCTATTATGGAGGATTCTACATCAAAATTAAAATTATCAAATACATCTTTACTTTCAGAATGGTATTTGGACCAGTCAGCTTGCTTGTATATGAAACGTTCAACTGGAGGCCCTTCTATATATTTTTCTATGGATGTCTGGATATTGGTTATGGTAGGGAAGTGATAACTGCCCATTGGGTCATCATCAACTTTCCATTCACAATAAGGAGCTACTGTGGGACTTATGCATGAGATATCAATAGCAGAAGGATTATGATTAATTGTACCTACTGTTGTTGGTAAACCTGTATTAAGAATACATAGATCACATTCATCTAACAAGTTATATAAATCACTACCCCTGGAGTTTGTTGACAAACACCCAAAGGCAACATGATGTGCATTAAGATCACCTGAAAGCATAACTGGTTTAGGCAAATTATTAATAATATTCTTTAATTTTCTAAACTTAAAACGCCCACCCCGGGGGGGACTGTACGCGCATAACAAAGATAAATTGCCTATGCCTGTTTTAACAATAATTGCACTAGTTTGTAGGTAATCATAGTAAGGGGTATTAACCACCTTATATTTAAAAGTATTTTTTATTAAAATTGCTACTCCACCATGGCCATTTGGTCCATTCTGTTTTGTAATATCATATCCTGGAACACTAAAGTTACTTCCTTCTTTTAACCAGGTTTCATTTAATAAGCAAATATCTATGTTATTGTTAAATAGAAAGTTAATTAGCAAAGGTTTTTTATTGTTAACACTCTGGATATTAAACTGTGCTATTGTTATATAGGTCTTGACTACAGGACTATTGTGATCACTATTATTATCCATATTAAGTTAAATTAGAAAGAAAAACATCTTTTATTTTACTAATAGTTATTGGTTCCTGCCCAGAATTTGCTAACTGTACAAGTGATTTTACTATGGCATTTAAAATAATTTCATTATTGGTAATTTGTTCTAATTCATTTTTGTTATCATGTACATATGCAGTATTTGTTTTATTTACATAACTTTGTGGCTTTACATAAGGTTTATTTACATTAGAGACATTTTTTTGTATAAAATTGTCTTTCTTAACTTTTAAGGCTGGAAATTCTTTTTCGTTAATTACAGATTTGCTTACATCAGCATAGGAAATTTTATTTTTTTTATCAATAATTTTCTTAATTTTAATTGGACATTCCCGAGAAATAGCAAGGTGAGGTCCACCACAGTTAATGCAATTTAACGAGTCAGAATTATCGCAGTCTTTATATATATGATCACCAGCACAAATTGAACACTTTTGGATGCTATTACATATTTTAGCAGAGTGGTTAAATTTAAAACATTTAAAACACTGTAGCAAAGGAGGAATATAATCAAATACCCTATAGGAGAATAAATCATATTGTACAGAATCAGGCAAAACATTGGATAAAAATGTAATACTAACAGTTTGTAATGGAACCCTTTCAGATCCCATTTTCTTGGTAAATCTTCTGATGGATATAATATCAAATTTGGATGATAATTTCGTATATAGATCTTTGTTTGAAATGTTAGTTGGCACATACCTTATGATACCTGTCTTTTCTATCTCTTTTGCTGGGATGTATGCCTTTAAATTATACTTTTCTAAAAAACTTATATTAAGCAGGAAGTTATTTGCATTATTGTGTTGGTTAAAATGTACTAGAATTTTGTTGGCGTTTATTCTATGCATGCTCTGTATTCTTTTTATATCAACTGAAAATATGTGGTTTAAATATATTGGACTTTTATTTCGTATTTTTTCCTTGATGTTGACACTTTCCACAAATACCTGATAAGATTGATACTGAGTACCTTCAGGGTAAAGCCTTTTATATCCAGTCTTTAAAAAAGGCCTATAGGGGTCCTCCGAAATTCCTCCACTTGTATCACCGCCCCCAGAAGCCAAAGCGGTGAATTTTCTTTTTCCAGGGGGTGGACCGGCCCCACCAGGACCTGGGTCCTCCTCCCCATCCATTTTATTAGGAAATTACTAATTAAAAAGTATTTTTTGAAATATTTTATGAAAAACCTGACTTCTTCTTTCGAAAGTTCCCGCCAGAATCCGTTATTTTTTGTTCCTAGCCAGTGTTTCCACTATCAGATTTTAGTTTTACCCTAGATTTTTCTAATAAATGCCCTAAATACCTTAATTATTCTCTGAAAATCCTTGATTTAGGGCGCAAAGTTTAAATGAGCTCAAAATAAAGCAAAAGTTGATGGTTTGAATATTTATTTTAATTTTCATCTATTAATGAGAGGTAGTACATAATTAATCATAAGAAGAATTAATTTTAATCTGTGAAAGAAGTAGATGGTGAACAATGTGATGCTGAAGCTAAAGCACTGGGCTTAAGTTTTTGAGCTGCATTCAATATTTGTCGTTAGGTTCTAAAATCAAGCTTGTCATACCTAGTTTGGTATGCAACAAATCGTTGAGGGTTTCATTGTGAAGCCTGTTTCTTTTATAAGTTTTACATTTCTTTTAGTACACTGAGTATTCTTCCTACCTCAGTATTCGAAGATGGCAGTGCTAATAGAAGTGAAATCACAACTTCAAGGTTTTGGTATTTGTAAGTGCCAAAATGATATTTCAAGCTCAACACTTTATTCCAATATACTTCCGTTAGTAGTTTTGTGACCTCTTCTTCACTTTTTACCTTGAAATATTCGCTTCAATAAGGGTTTGTTGACGCCATTTATTTTCCGCTTTTTGTATATTACATTTATTACTTAAAAAACTGAAATGGCTGAACACAGGATGTGTTATAGAATGATTTTCCAACTGTCGTACAATTTGTGGATCTACATATTTTATAAAATAGAAAACATTTTCAAAGTCAAATCTGAATTCATCATCATTTCAACGTTTCGCCGCCCAGCGATTTTCACCAGGTCATTTTACCCCAAATTACCCTAAATCCCTAAAAATATTAAATAGCCCTAAGCCATATTTTAAATTAGCAGTTTCGCCCTGAAATAGGGCGAAATCCCTAAAAGTGGAAACACTGTTCCTAGCATAGGTACTTATTGTCATCGATCTATTTCGGTTATTGATATTCTTTCTGAAAATTATCTCAAGTTTCATTATTAAGCTGATATTATTATTGTTTAGTTATCAGCTGATATGTTTTTTTTATATTTCAGGGTAGCTTTCATAGTAAAAGAAAATTCTATGTAATTACACATACACATGTAGATATGTATATATATATTACTTCAACTTTAGTTCACCGCCTAAACTCAGGGTAGCAGCACTTTCCATACATGCATACTTTATCATCGAGTTGCCACTCTTTTTCAGTTTAATAACTTTACTCTTTGGTCGACCCCAAGAAGTTGGGATAAGAGCAGTGGCGTAGCGACCCTTGGCGGGGCCCCGTATAGTAATTTGTTTGGGGGCCCTTATGAAGGGTAAAAATTTCTTACAAAAGAAAAAATGTCTGCATAAAATTAAAAGAAATATTTATTCATCATAATTATCTATCTGTCACTTTTTCCAAAATTATTACAAACATTTCGGGAGGCTCCCGTGCCCCGAGGGCCCCGTATAATTGATACGGCAGATACGGCGTTAGCTACACCCCTGGATAAAAGCAAGAGGATGATTTTTTTTTGGTTCTGTTCGTCCATTCGGACAGGCAAAGGGATCAAAGCCCATACAGCCAAGTCTTATTTAATTATGTTTTATACATTGTTCATCATTTCTTCATATTATGTAGCCTTACTAGTCATTGTCTCTCAGTAAGTCAAGTCGTTACCATTAATCGGGTGCTGATAACCTAATCAATGATTTTCTTTGGGAATTTTGGACAAATATGAAAATACACGTAAACCACTATTATACCATATTCACTACACTTCAGCACTTTAACTGTACCATATTGCATAAAATACCAGCAAAATTATTCAATATAACACCACAAAACACTAAAGAAATGAATATAATACAAGAGCGTGACATGACATTTCCACATTCGCGCCAAAACTCCGCAAGAGGATGATTATAATGAGTGCTGCCAGAGTGCTTTTAATTCTATCACCATATTATAATATTCGTTTAAAGACCCATTTAGACGGGTAGAATTCCTCTCCTGGAAGATACAATTATCTAAAAATATAAAAAAGTTTAATTGTCTAAACATCACACCTCAAGCTCTTCCGCGTTGGCGATAATTGCATCGCAATAGAATATTGATAGAGTCCGTCTAAACAGAATTTTAAAGCAAATATTAATTTCGAGATTTTGTGCTAGTTACTACCATAAGCGCAGGCCACGAGGGTGTTTTAATTATACCTACCTAATCGGGTATTTCTAAATAATTAAGCATATTAAATGCTAAAAATTTCAGTAATTTGAATAACAAGGTTGTGTCATCGTTTAATACAATTCTAACTGTAGTATTAAGTCGGTTAAGGTTGAAGTATTAAGTCTATACAATGTGTAAACATTGTCCGATAGATGGCATACGTCACCTTGAAAACGTAAGATATAATATGAAGTGAAATTTGCATGTCCTAAAATAGTTCACGATGGTGTAAGTGGTAGCACGGTTGGGCCGGATTCCCAATAGGTGCGGGTTCGAACCCCGCTTGTGACATCAATCAATCAATCAATCAAATCATTTATTTGCGTTGAATGTATGTACGTTGATAGGGTCTTATAAAAATAGTTCGTCCAGATACATTCTGCCCATTGAGCATGCAAATATTAAAAAAATCAATACTAACAGTTAATAAAAAAATAATTCACACAATATTTAAATTACACAAAATAAAAAATTATATATACACAAATGTCATGTTATTTAAGATTAAACAATTGTCACTATTCAATGTTAAATTAAATGTCTTATCATACAATAAATAATTAATATTTAATAATAAAAAATAAAATAAATTCAAAATATGTCATCTAAAAATTCTTTTATAGAATAATAGCATTTGTCCAATAAAAATGTCGTAAGATTTTTCTTAAATGCATAAACAGTTTCAGTCTTTATTGCCTCAGGTATTTTATTATATATAGCAGGTCCCATAAAAAATAGACTCTTTTTGAATAGTGCCGTGTGATAACCAGACGTAGTTAGTAAGCCCTTATATTGGGATCGCAATGCTGTTGATCGAAGTCTTGTTTCCGACATCATATAGAAAAGATGCTTATTGGTCTTTACAAACATGGCGACTTCTAATATATAAATACATGGAAACGAAAGTATTTTAAGGGATTTAAACACTGGTATACAGCTATCTGTATATTTCAGTCCTTGCATGGCTCTAATACACCGCTTTTGTGCTCTGAATACGTTCTCTCTATCGCTACAATTACCCCAAAATATAACCCCAAATCCTGGGGGGGCACACTTAAAACATTACTTATTTTTACTGACCGTCGCGCCGCCTACAGATTGTTTGTACAAACTTAACTGCTGCCATTTTGTCCTGCCTGTCAAACGTTTGACAACTGAGAATTGTTATTTTTTGTTCCTAGCGTAGGTACTTATTGTCATCGATCTTTTTTCGGTTATTGATATTTTTCTGAAAATTATCTCAAGTTTCAATGTTAGGCTGATATTATTATTGTTTAATTATCAGCTGATATGTTTTTTTTTATATTTCAGGGTAGCTTTCATAGTAAAAGAAAATTCTATGTAATTACACATACACATATAGATAAGTATATATATTACTTCAACTTTAGTTCACCGCTTAAACTCTGGGTGGCAGCACTTTCCATACATGCATATTTTATCATCGAGTTGCCACTCTTTTTCAATTTAATAACTTTACTCTTTGCCCAAATCTTAAAAGTGATGAAACCAAACCATGATATGCCATTACCACAGTTTTCGTGTTGACTTTTTTATTTAGGCTATGGAGTGCAAAAGCAGATATGCTCAATTTTTTACAAATTTCATTAGAGTGTGTTTTCCATGTTACCTGACTGTCGATGTTTATTCCGAGAAAACGTGTATCTGTTACTTCAGTAATTGTTTGACCATTATAATTAATGTTTATGGCAGAATTTGTGGGCATACGCTGGTAAAAATCATCATCATCATCATTTTTCGTTTCGTAATCGGGTATTAAGATTTTCATAGAATGTTTTAAATTTATAATCAATTCATCCATCCATTTGATTGACATTCAATAAGATTTTCACACATTGTTTTCAACTGCAGTAGCAAATAACTTTAAAAAATAAGGAATTATATCGACAAAAATAGGGACTGCATCGTAAGCGTGCGGCACTAGTGACAACTGTCACAGAGATCATGCTATATTTTATAGATCATAGTAATAACTGTGTTGAGGACTTTTGACGGGAATTTGAAAACGTCATGTGGTGCTCTTGTATTATATTCGATATCTTAGTGTTTTAAACGTGTTATATTAGATAATTTTGATGGCATTTTATGTAATGTGATGTGCGGAAATACTGGGATGTAGTGAATATCATATAAAAGTGCTTTACAACGTTTTCGTTTTCCATCAAAATTCCCACAAGATACCATTAGCAGTGTGGCCTTTGCACTGTTAATGGTGACAATTTGACTTAGACAACGACTGACTTGAAAGACTAAAAACGTGCAAATATTTATAACTTGACACTGGCACCAATAGCTCGTATATGCAGCTGATTGCCAATATATAAGAAGAAGAAGAACGTCTGTATTATAGAAAAAACAATTTTAACGTTTGAATGGGACTTTTGGCGGGAATCTAAAACATCATGTTGTGCTCTTGTATTATATTCGATATCTTAGTGTTTTAACGTGTTATATTAGATAATTTTTATGGTATTTTATGTAATATGATGTGACAGAACAGCTGGGATGTAGTGAATATCATATAAAAGTGCTTTACAACGTTTTCGTTTTCCATCAAAATTCCTACAACATACCATTAACAGTGTCACCATAGCACTGTTGATGGCGACAATTCGACTGACTGACAGACAATGACTAACCTGAAGAGATTAAGAACGTGAAGATAATTATAACTCGACACTGGCAAAAATGGCTCGTATAAGTAGCTGATTGCCAATACATAAAAAGAAGAAGAAGAATAACTGTGTTTTTGACGTGAATTTGAAAACGTCATGTGGTGCTCTTGTATTATATTCGATATCTTAGTGTTTTAACGTGTTATATTAGATAATTTTGATGGCATTTCATGTAATATGAAGCGGCGGAACTACTGGGATGTAGTGAATATCATATAAAAGTGCTTTACAACGTTTTCGTTTTCCGTCAAAATTCCCACAAGATACCATTAACAGTGTGGCCATTGCACTGTTAATGGCGACAATTTGACTTATAATAGACAATGACTCACTTGAAAGACTAAAGACGTGAAAATATTTATAACTTGACACTGGCAGCAATAGCTCGTATATGTAGCTGATTGCCAATATATAAGAAGAAGAAGAAGAAGAAGTAATAACTGAAGACTTTTGACGGGAATTTGAAAACGTCATGTGGTGCTCTTGTATTATATTCGATATCTTAGTGTTTTAGCGTGTTATATTAGATAATTTTGATGGCATTTTATGTAATGTGATGTGCGGAAATACTGGGATGTAGTGAATATCATATAAAAGTGCTTTACAACGTTTTCGTTTTCCATCAAAATTCCCACAAGATACCATTAACAGTGTGGCCATTGCACTGTTAATGGTGACAATTTGACTTAGACAACGACTGACTTGAAAGACTAAAAACGTGAAAATATTTATAACTTGACACTGGCACCAATAGCTCGTATATGTAGCTGATTGCCAATATATAAGAAGAAGAAGAAGTAATAACTGAACTTGATAGAATCTTGCAATCAAAAATAGTTCAAATCGATTTCTACGAAATTCGTATGAACGAAGATCGTATTTATACAAGTCGAGATTCTCGTAAGCAAAAATCTTCATACCATAATTTAGCTGTATAAACAGGTGCTTGTAATTATCACCTCGAGATAAGTGATAAGCGAATCTCATGACATAATCGTAATCATAGTTGAGAATTTAGGTCTTGCCTGCATGTAAACATTTTGATACGATAATGTTATGGCAATTATTGCTTCTGATAGGAGCATACGATTTCTCGAACCGAAATGTGCGAGAAACTTTTTCCCTAGAGAACAATTTTATTGGGAAAATACAGAAATTTCAATTTTTTACCAAACAAGCATTTAATTACATTAATGATTCTTAAAATTCTCTATATTTTATAAAAAATCACTCATTCTAAGTTAATAAAAAAGGCCATGCGACGACCTTGTAAACATATTTATATCCATACTGTTAAAGCAAATAGGCTGCATTCATTAATATACGCCCTACTTAGTTTGTAGTCGTTACCAATCCACTATTATTTTTAAATAGCGAATTGTTATTCTTTTTATAAGCATATATTAAAGGTATAAAAGCATTCCGGTTAAGAGCCCTCAGCTCTCACCCACAGTCCGGGTAAAGTTGTCATAGCCATCTCAGGCTAACGAAGTCACTCACAAAAAAATGTATAAAAGCAAAGACGCTTCACGTCAAAAAAGCGATCCGACGACGTCGACATGCGCCGACCCGACGCTTACGATGTAATAAATCGCTCAAGAAAGAGCCTACAAGGAAATATTATACTAAAAGATATCAAGAAACGTAGACAATTTGATTACATTCAGATTGTTAACTATGTATATATTTGAAGGATTCTGTAATTTCTGTATATATTATATAATCATGAGTAAAATTAATCAATAGGGGGGCATAGTCCGGAGCGTGCTCGTTCGCGTCCCCTGCCAGTCTAATTAGACTGCTAATCCGGCTCGAAATGCGTACCGCAATGCGGGTTAGGGCGTCCCCCGGAGGCGACGCGTACCGACCCGCCCCCGTCGGTACGAACTTCGGCAGTTGCGGCGATGGGGGCCGCCACCCATCACGCCTTGCCCTGTCAGGCGAGTCGAGGAGAGCAGAGTGCCGGGTGGGCACATGGAATGTAAGAGGTTGTGTGGAAGGTAAGTTGCACGAGCTGATATCCGTCATGGCGGACAAACAGCTAGACGTGCTCTGTGTAACAGAGACCAAGCGAAGGGGCAGCGACGCCTGCGATCTTCCTGGTGGCGGGATGGCTCTGTGGTCTGGTGTACCACAGAGCGATCGAGCCAGCATGGGGGTAGGAGTACTGCTGTCCTCTCGCTTGGCCTCAGGTGTGAAGGATTATGGAATGTATGATCCCAGACTTCTTTGGATCCGTATAAAACTTGGTGTCACTAAGGTATTCATGGTTGTAGCATATGCTCCCGTAGGATCCTCGGTGGCATCAGACCTAGAGAGGTTTTGGGATAATGTTAGGGAAGTTCTGGATATGGCAGAAACCAGTGAACGCGTGATTGTATGCGGAGATTTGAACGGATGGGTGGGGACCAAGCGTCCCGACTATGAGGACGTACTTGGTCCATTTGGTGATAAGAGAGTGAACGACGCAGGTAGGCTCATAGCGGATGTATGCATGAAGAGAAACCTTATTGTGTCAAACACATTTTTCCAACATAAGGACATCCATATGTTTACATGGAGAAGGAATGAACAGAAAAGTATATTAGATTTAATTTTGGTAGACAGTCGCCTCCGAAGCAAAATATTGGACGCAAGAGCCTACAGAGGCCCCACAGTCGATACGGACCACTATCTCGTTATTGCGAGATTTAGTGATCTGTTCAGAAAGTGGGGGCACTGGTGAGAGCGTGTCCACTTCGGAGGGCTTGAAAGAATAAAGGTTGAAAGGTTGCAAGAAGAGTGTGTAAGAGAAAAGTATGCAGAGGGTGTCCGAGAACGGCTGACGATGGCAAGCCAGCTGCAATCGGACATTGAAGAATGCTGGAGAGTATTCAAGGAGAGTATGGTAGATACAGCGAAAGAAGTATGTGGAAGTTCAAAGAAGCATAGTAAAACAAATGGTGATGCATGGTGGGATGCGGCAGTGGCAGCTCGTAGAGCAAAAGAAGAAAGCGTGGCTGGACTATGTCTATTCTTTGAATCTGAATGACAGTATGACTGAACAGAAGAAAGAAATAATAAATGGCAATGTAAGAATGACACCAAGGCCTTAGTGAAAGAGAAACGTGATAGAGCAAGTATGAGTGCAGAAGATAGGCTGACTAAAAACTTCGAGGGTAACACCAAACTCTTTTGGAGGGAGGTGAAGAAGTCTCGGGGTGGTTGGTCAGCCTTCAGAATGAATAAAATAAGGTCTAAAGGTGGAGACATTCTTACACAAACACAAGACGTGTTAAGCCGATGGAGTGAATATTTCTGCGATATGTATGCGGATGCTACGGTTGGCGCCGGTGTTGGATGTGGTTTAGTAGCTCAACATTCGACAACGGCGTCCTCCGATGGCATCAGTATGGATGAAGTTGAATGGGCGATAAGTAGTTTGAAAAATGGTAAGGCAGCGGGCATTGATATTGTGTCTGCCGAGATGATCAAGCTTGGTGGCTCTTGTGTCTGGGAGGCGTTCCTGTTGCTCCTCAATTTATGTTGGAGTTCGGGAATGGTTCCCAGGGACTGGAATAGCGCAGTCATCGTGCCTTTGTTTAAAAACAAGGGTTCACGTTATGACTGCACAAATTACAGAGCCATAAGCTTGACCAGTTTGGCAGCAAAAGTGTATGGTAAAATTATTGAAAGGAGAATGAGGATGGTGTCCGATGGTTTACTGTGTGAGACACAAGGAGGTTTCAGGAGTGGAAGGGGATGCATGGATCAAGGGTTCTTTCTGCGCAACATTGTGGAGAAGCATCTGGCTCTAGGTCAAAGGGTTTTCTGCAGTTTTGTGGATCTGGAGAGAGCATTTGACACGGTTGTACGAAAGGAACTTTGGGACATTTTACCGGAGTATGGTATTAGCGGTAAACTGCTACAGGCTGTGCAGTCCAGTTACATGGGCTGTAGAGCCTGTGTGCGGCTGGATGATGGAATGTCGCCTTGGTTTGACGCCAATATCGGCGTTAAGCAGGGCTGCGTTCTATCAGCCAGGCTGTTTATCATATATCTGGATAAATGTCTCCAAAGGTTGAACGATATGAATGTGGGAGTCCAGATGGGTGACTCAGTGGTCTCTGCTCTGCTTTATGCAGATGATGCAGTCCTGCTGGCACAGTCAGCGACTGACCTGCAGACCCTAGTCGACACAATGACAGAAGATTGTAAGAAAAGGGGTCTACGCGTGAATGTGAGCAAAACCAAAATAATGGTCTTTGAAAGAAATGAAGCCAGAACAGATGTAAGAGTAACAATAGGTAATGATGTACTAGAGCAAGTGGATGAATTTGTATATCTTGGATGTGGATTTAGCCGAGATGGACGGTACACCACTGATATAGAGCGAAGAGTGAATGCGGGAAATAGAGTGATCGGAGCGTTGGGGCAACTTCTCGGCAGCCACCACCTCAGCCAGAAGGCACGTGTAGCAATACATAACGCAGTGCTTGTCCCAACATTACTGTATGGAAGCGAGAGTTGGGTATGCAAAAAAGAGTATGAAAGTAAAATTAATGCGGTCGAAATGCGATCTCTTCGGAAAATCTGTGGAGTTAGGCTGACCGACCGCATTCGTAACGACGACGTAAGAGAGCGAGTAGGTATGAAAGAGAGTATTGGTGTAAAGATGCGAAAGGGAATGCTCCGATGGTTCGGACATGTGGAAAGAATGCCGAACGAACGTCTGGTTAAGAAGATATACAATGCGAAAGTGGAAGGATGTAGGTACCGAGGGAGACCGAGACTAACCTACCTAGACCAGATCGGTCAGGTACTGAAGGAAGGTGGAGTCAAGAGTCTCCGAAACCGGCGAGCGTGTATGAAGAGAATTATGAATGTTGAGGAAGCGAGTGAAGTATGCAGAGATAGAGTTCTCTGGCACTCTGTTCTCTCTGCCTACCCTGCAAGGGATATGGCGTGATGATATGTATGTGTATGTATGTAGTAAAAAAAAAAAAACGATATTGCCATATTTTTGGGAAACGTCCAATTTCTTCCAAAATGTATAATGGTGGGTGTGATGCTGCGAATACTTAAGTGCACGTCCTCGCAGATTTTATATGATCCTTACGGAGTAAGCGTAATGTAATAATTAATTTCTTCTAATACATGCCGAAGAGGTTGATGGCGGAGCTTTTAAAGGGTTTATAGTTTAATACTTCGAATATATATATATATATATATATATATATATATATATATATATATATATATATATATGTATATATATATATATATATATATATATATATATATATATATATGTATATATATATATATATATATATATATATGTTGTTTTAGAGATCCTATTACAATTACCTTATAAATTATTGCTAAGTGTTTGGTTTGCTAGTTCCAAAAAATAGTCTTGTCTTATACTCTAAAGGGAGAATTCTTTTTTGGAAGATACAAGTGACCAGCTAGCATATTGAACTCACTGCGTCACTCTTCTCTGGATTTATCCCTATCATCTTCGTTCCCTAAATCATTTAAATATGGTTATTGACCGCTTCGACTTTGGCACACAATGCATCACATAGGTATATCTATTAAGTTTTTCTTCATTAACTCAGTCTATATACGATAAACCGTTGGACACTGGACTTTTCATATTAAGAAAGTTACATTACTATTGTGCGCTAGCCAGATGAGTTAATGTAGATTTTTATTTTGAGTTTTCCTTCTTTCACAGCGATGTTATCATTACTAGATTTTTAAAATACGCAATAAGAAAAAGTAGCTACTGACCATTTTAGACAAGTAGAGTAACTTGGAAGCTTGCTATTAATGGTATAAATTATGTATTAGCTATATCCAAACATGTCAGCAACAATTTTTATAGCGCAAAGTTAATCATCATTAACATTTCGATTGTCATGGGATAATCGTTAAAACTTTATATTAATAGGTTAATGTTTTCGTGCGTGTTACAAATACAAAAACCAGTTTAACTGTATATTGAACCTATATGAACAAAATCTTCATCTTCCAAAAACATACACGATACTTCTGGTAGAAAATAATTGAGGTACTAGAGTATTTACGTCTGGTTAAGAAGATATACAATGCGAAAGTGGAAAGAAGTAGGTACCGGGGGAGACCGAGACTAACCTACCTAGACCAGATTGGTTACGTACTGAAGGAAGGTGGAGTCAAGAGTCTCCGAAACCGGCGAGCGTGTATGAAGAGAATTATGAATGTTGAGGAAGTGAGTGAAGTATGCAAGGATAGACTTCTTTGGCACTCTGTTTTCTCTGCTTACCCTGCAAGGGATATGGCGTGATGATATGTATGTATTATGGAGGGTAAAAACTAAGGAGGACCATCTCAGTGTATTAAGAAGTGTCCATTGAACGGGAGCAAATTAAGGTGGCGCTATAGTAGCAAGTGGAAGAATTTTAAAAAGAGCGCCACAAATTTCATAGGTTCATAGGTTATTATTTAAATTACTGAAATTTTTTAGCATTTAATATGCTTAATTATTTATAAATACCCGATATGAAACGAAAAATGATGTAACAAGGTTATTATTTATCAAATCACAGTTGACTACGTAACTCAGCACACTTCACTCTGCTTATTACTGCTACATTCATATCATTTCCACTTGCTACACTAGCGCTATTTCGGTGAGTGTTCGAACAATAATTTGCTGTTTACAAGTGGACACTTTTTTGACTAATCCCCCATACAAGATGGTATTCCTTAGTTTCTACCTTCCATAATACATATACACAATTCTAAAATTCTCATAAATGTAAAAATATTACAAAATGTATTGCATGTATTTCTTTGTGAAAAACACTTCAAAAAGAGTAACTGACTTGTGTTCAAATTAAATTATTGTATTAAAATATTAATATAATAATTTTATTATTAATAGCCATAGAGTTATATGTATAGAGAAGCTATCCCGAATAAATATTTTGTTCCATTTTGGTAACAGTTAAACTAAAGTCCGCTGCAGCGCTAAAAGAATAAATAGGCAATCTAACGCGAACATTGAAGCACACAGCGCTAGATCGCTTTATAGTTGTAATTTTCTCGCGACCAAAACGAAAAAATCGTAAGATATAGGCATTTCATGCGCACTTACGCGTTTTGTTCAACGTTATGTAACAAAGTGTGTTACTATATAGATGTTACACCGCAGAAGTGACACAGCTTTTGTACCTACAAACATTCATTAGAACTCATACAGCATACTCTATTTCAAAGTGTATTATTCAGTAGTTAAATAAATAAAAATAATAGTAAATTATAAAAGAAAATGAACTATTATATGTTTATATAAACTTTGCTTACATACGACAATAGTTTATGAATATCCGTGTGATGACGGAATAAGAATACAATTCATCACTACCTGTCTTGGTCTTGGATATCGTAAAAGGTCGTCTTTAAACGATATAATATGCATATACTACACACTACTACACTATACTACTACACTATACTATCAAGAGAAGGAAAACTCGAAACAGAACCCTATACCAACCTATTTGATCTTTGAAAAATAAGTATCAACTGATAACACAAACTAAAGGAAAAAGAATATAAATAATCAAAATAATTTCTAGACACTACGTCAAGTCTGTGTTTAGTCACACATTTTTACCTCCAACCAGGGTAATTGAACATCTGCGGGCTTTAGTCTATAATCAAAGATGGCGTGACATTTAAATGTAGAATATTTTTTTTTATTGTGCTAATTCGATATTATTACCTATTTGTGCACTTTAACAACAAAACATTTTACTTAGTTAAATAAAGAATTTTTTCACATCCACATGTGCAAGTTTTGATTGGTATTATTCGAATTATCGTATTAACAACGCTGCTCTGTATACACCCACAGCCCATGATGGTCGCAGTCACACTAAAGTATGGAGGACTTCAACGCCAAATCCACGGCGTGGGGGTCCCCTACGACGGACGACCACGGGCGGGCGGTCATCGAGTGGGCGGCTTCACTGGGCCTCTGTGTTCTTAACAGGGGCTCAGTGAACACGTGTGTGCGGCAGCAGGGCGGGTCGATAGTGGACTTGTCGTTCGCTAGCCCCGCTGTCGCGTCACGGGTGAGGAACTGGAGTGTCCTGGAGAAGGCGGAGACCCTATCGGACCACCGGTACATCCGGATGGAGGTCTCCCTTCTCCGGGGCCCCAGTAGGGGTCACAGGGCGGACGGAGCTCCCGCGTTTCCGCGGTGGGCTGTGGGACGTCTTGACAGGGACCTACTGGTGGAGGCGGCCATCGTTCACACGTGGCTGTCCTCACCGCCCCCAGCGGACGGGGTGGACGCCGAGGCTGTCCACATCCGCAGTGCGTTAACGCAGATCTGCGATGCGGCCATGCCCAGAGTGCGGCGGCGTCTACCTCCGAGGCAGGGGGTCTACTGGTGGTCCCCAAGATTGGCGGACCTTCGTGCGGCATGTATCAGAGCCCGAAGGTCCTACACCCGCAGCCGGTGGCGTCACCGCGACGCTGAGCGGGAGGGCCAGCTGTACGAGGCATACTGCGATGCGCGGACGGCCTTTCGGCTGGCCATCCGAGCCGCCAAGGATGCGAGTTGGCAGGAGATGCTGGACGGTCTCGACCGTGACCTCTGGGGTCGCCCGTATCGCGCGTCGCTGAACAAGCTTCGCGCGCAGGGCCCCCCCCCTCACCGAGACCCTCCAGCCCGACTTCCTCTGTAGGGTGGTCGAGGAGCTGTTTCCACGGCAGTCGGAACACACGCCCCCGGTCATGGCCTCGCCAGAACAAGACCGGGAGGCTGACGACGAGAGTGTTCCGCCCGTGACGGAGACGGAAGTGGGAGCAGCTGTGGCGCGGATTCGTTCCGCGACCACGGCCCCCGGCCCGGACGGAATACCAGTCCGGGTGCTGACGTCGCTCCTCGAGCACCTCGAGCCTCGCCTCAGGCAGCTGTACAACGCCTGTTTGGCGTCTGGACGGTTCCCTGAGTGCTGGAAGGAGGGGAGGTTGGTTCTCCTGCCAAAGCCGGGACGGCCCCCGGATTCGCCGTCGGCCTATAGGCCCATCGTGCTCCTCGACGATGTGGGTAAGCTGCTGGAGCGCATCCTCGCTGCCCGCATCGTCCAGCACCTGGAAGAGGTGGGGCCCGATCTGTCGGACGCTCAATTCGGTTTTAGAAGGGGGCGTTCGACCATCGGGGCCCTGCTACGACTGAGGCAGCCGGCCGCGGAGGCTGTCACCGGCGGGGGAGTGCTGTTGGCGGTGTCGCTGGACATCGCCAACGCATTCAATAGTCTGCCATTCAGCTGCATCAGGGAGGCGCTCCGATTTCATGGGGTGCCCTTGTACCTGAGGCGGCTGGTGGCGGACTATTTGGAGGGGCGCAGTGTCCTCTGCGCGAGTCCCGCAGGTGACATTGTGCGGACGTCCATGTCGTGCGGCGTTCCACAGGGGTCGGTTCTGGGGCCGACTCTGTGGGACATCGGGTACGACTGGGCGTTGAGAGGGAGTCTCCCCCCCAGACTGAGCGTGATATGCTACGCTGACGATACGCTCGTCACAGCCCGGGGCAGGACACTCGAAGAGGCGGCGAGCCTGGCCACTCTCGGCACCGAGGAGATGGTCGCGCGAATCGAGGCGCTGGGGCTCAGAGTGGTCGTAAATAAGACGGAGGCCCTATTGTTCCATGGGCCACGCGTAAGGCCGCCAATCGGCGCCTCGCTAGTCGTCAACTCCGTCCACATCAGCATCCAGGCCCATATGAAGTACTTGGGTCTAGTGCTCGATGGCCGATGGTGGTTCCGGGAGCATTTTCGCCGAATTGCTACCCGGCTGGTCGGCGCGGCGTCCGCCCTTTCGCGGCTCATGCCGAATGTGGGCGGACCCAGCTTCGAGGGCCGACGGCTGTATGCGGGGGTGATCCGTTCGATGGCCATGTACGGCGCAGCCGTGTTGGCGAGGGCTCTGAACGCCCAGCTCAGGGCTGTTCTGTGGAGACCCCAGAGAGTCATGGCGGTCAGAGCCATTCGCGGGTACCGCACGGTATCGACCGAGGCGGCATGCCTACTGGCCGGGACACCCCCGTGGGACCTAGAGGCGGAGATGCTCTCCGACCTCTACCGGCGGGTGACCTCACTGCGCGACGAAGGTGGCTCCCCATCGCTGAGCGAGATAGCCACCTGGCGCGAGGACCCCGCCGAGACGTCATCGCCCGTTGGGCTACGCGGCTGGAGAGGCCTAGACACGGTGTCGTCACCGTCGAGGCTCTCCGGCCCGTACTGATGGAGTGGATGGACCGGCGGCACGGAGTCCTCTCCTTTCGACTGGTGCAGGTTTTGTCGGGGCACGGATGCTTCGACTTGTACCTGCACACGGTCGCGTGTAGGGAGTGGACTTCGTTCTGCCACCATTGCAGCAGTGACGCGAAATCTGTCGTGGCGTCGACGAGAGGAACCCGCGAGGGTAAACCGCCGGGCGGGCCACCGAAGTTAAAATCGAGTACCGGTGGTCCGCTCGCACGGCGAAGAGAGAAGGTTTTACGGTGGGTCTATGGGGTCACGTGCCGCCTTTTCCGTCACCCCGGACCGATTTGGCGGGGCGAGACGCATCCATAGCCCACCAATAAAAAAGAAATAAAAAAAAAAAATAAAAAAAAGTCGCACTAAAGTATACCTGATTACCTGTGTCGGTCGTGATTGAACGAATCAAAAAGATCGAATCACGCTCTCTGCGTGACCGATTCGGTCACCAATCGTTTGAGACCCGGATCTTTCGTGATCGATCGATCGCGAGCGACCGACACAACCCGCCTCGATCCTTGTGAACGGCGACCGATTGAGATCGACTACGATCAAATAACCGATGTGCACGACCGAGATCGAATACGATCAAATAACCGACGTGAACGACCGTGATCCAATACAATCAAATAACCGATTGACCGGCGCGTCATCAGTCGAATAATTAAAAGAAAAATTACTTTTTGTTTTTTTTTATTTAGTAGTTTTCTTATTTGTGCTTTTCGTGAATAAATAACTGTCAACATCATTGAAAAAAAATATTTTCTTTACTTATATATTGCGCTTCGCTCGCCTTTATGATATTATCAGGGCGAGCGAAGAGTGATAAATTCTATCATGTTTGGATGCGTGAATCACGAACATAATATTTTATCCACATTTTTAGAAAATATATATTTTTTTTATTAATTTGATTTCTTCTTGTGTTTTTAATAATTAACGCTGTCTGTCGAAAATTGTAAAAACAATTAAGGCATGTAGATTAACATCGGGTTTGTTACTGCCATCTGTTAGAAAACTAAAGAATTAATATATAATAATCAATTTATTTTACTAAATATAGATGGGGGGCATATCTGGTTGTCGTGACCGATAACCGACGTTTTGATCGAATCTTTTTAATCGGTCACTTGCCGTGTCGGTCGCGAACGACCGAGGTCTCTGAAAATGACCGACCGACACAGGTATAGTCACTAAAGTAAGGTACGGATTGCAGTACAGTAGAGATGGGCGTTTTCAGATTTTTACGCAAACCGATACAAATTCGATTTCTGATATTGAAATCGATTTTAAAAACCGATTTCTGAAATCGATTTCCAGAGCGGTTGACGGAGCGGGTTTACCTTAGTTTCGATCGATATTCGATGGTTTTAGTTATTTTAGCGTAGCAAACGAAAAATGCAATCGAACGAACGCATTCAAAATATTTTTCTATAATTTCTTTGTTGATTGGATTTAGGTGTACGATTTTCCTTCATGCTTTATCTAGGCTTAACTAGAGTACTAGACCAGCAAAAATGTTTTGTTTTGGATATGATACAAAACTTTCTTGCGTATTTAAAAATCGTCATATTTACAATGATTTCATGATTATATTATATAATTTACATTTTTTGTATGTTTTTTTTTTATTAATCCCGATTACGAAGCGAAAATCTTACCTTTTTACATTAAATAGTTATTTCTTATTTATCATCAAATCGTATGTATGATACTAACATACGTTAGTATAGTATTGAATCATAAAATACCTATCTAATTATATAGATCACGAGATCACAAAAATAACATTACGCGCACACAGCACGTGTCACCAAGGTCAAGTGTGCAAAAACTCTCCAATAATTCAAAATTCTATTTAACGAACATAAAACTTAAACTACTATCATTAAGTATTGTGTAATATTATCATGGAAGTAGTTGCATTCTAATATAGATCTTATTCCCTGTCTCTTGTAATTCTGTTTCGTTTCAATCTGCCATTCTTAGTTTCGTAGAAACCGCCAAAATCCAAAACTGATGACAATTCGCTTCATCTCTTTCACTGCACTAAACGATCGCTTAGTTAGAATGAAAGGAGGCGAATTTTAATGAAATTCGCTTTCTCTCATTCTAACTAAGCGATTGCTTAGCGGAGTGAAAGAGTTAGGTAGTAAGTTTTCAAATATTGGTTTGGTTTGCAAAACTAGCAATAAAAAACGATTGCGCGATGATTAGATTTATTATTAGTTTGCGTTTTCGTCGTTTTGTTTTGATATGTCGCGTTGATTTAGTTTTTGCCGAAATACGTTTTCTAAAATCAGTTTGTATAGTGTTGAATATCGATACGATACGATTTCTGACTGAAATCCGATTTCAGATTCGTTTTGATATATCGGACGCATACCTACAGTACAGTTTAGTCGAACAAAGCAAGTGTTCGGAACGCGAAATCTAGTACGTAGTACATATATATCGATGTTAATAGCCGATTTCGTAGACAAATCTTGATATTTGTGACAGCTCTACCGATTTCAGATTTTGACGTTCAATACGAGAACTCTGACTACGATGTACCTACCTATTATAGATTGAAATTGATTGAATTAAAGATAATTCTGTAGTAAAGAAATTCTGTTACTTTTATGTGCTGGTGATATTTTCCGGCTATTAACTATTGATACGAACCATCACGATGGAACCTAACCCTGTAATAATTGCTGCTACAGCTAAACATACGGCATCCGTAAGTTTATACTTATAAATGAGAAACCATAAAATTTACAGTGTACCTATTTTATTATTTATCTAAATTGCTGTTGATGTCTTTTCAGCTTATATTTCTCCACGGACTCGGTGACACAGGGTTAGTTTTTATATTATATTTATTATTTTGGAAATTAACAGTGCATTTGTATATTCTATAACATTTGTAAAATGTATTTTTCAGTCATGGTTGGGCTAGCACTATTGCTGCTATTCGTGGGCCTCATGTTAAGGTGATTTGCCCAACGGCATCGACGATGCCAGTTACACTTAATGCGGGATTCCGAATGCCATCCTGGTTTGACCTAAGAACTTTGGATGCAACAGCTCCTGAAGATGAAGAAGGTATATTGAGGGCTACTGACCAAGTTCACCAGCTTATCTCTTCTGAAATTAAAGTAAGTGTATTTTAATTCTAATCATCATTACTTATAAAGCAGTAATTGGAGAAAGTGAAATATTGTAATGCAGTTTACTTTTCAAATTTAAAATACACATTTAATGAATCAATAACACATGGGTACATAAATATTTAGTTCTCAACCTTAACACAAAGATAAGATAAACTGTTAGTTTGATAAGAGTAAGCAGCAATCAATTGCAAATTATAAATAAAGTGAAAATGAAGTTAAAATGTCACAACTATTTATTGAATATTATGTTAGTGTGACTATTAAATTATTTAATGTTATAGTAACTTTTATAAACTCAACATTTAAATCTTAATATTTTCTCTCTGCCTACCCTGCAAGGGATATGGCATGATGATATGTATGTATGTATGTAATATTTAAATCTAGAATTTAAATAATTCTATCATACAGTATACACCTTCTGCTAATTGACTTTGGGCCATAGCCAATATAGTATTAAAAAAAAAAATAGAAAGATCATATACACATTTAAATTAAATTTTTTTTTACTCTTAAAAAAGTTATGTATTTAATATAAAATTTTGAACTCAGTACTGCACACCAACAGTTTCTGGAAATCTCAGTTATTATTGTTAATACAATGTAAACTCTCTATAACGTCATTCATCATAACGAAAAACTCTATAATGTATAAGTTAGCTCAATTTGGTTGGTATCATGCGTCCTATATATTATTATGTATAAATACTACGAAAATCACTTCCCAATAAATGTTTATAAAATATTACACAAGATGTTAAAATGACAATATATATAATAAGGTATACAGTTGTGTGGTAGCGGCTATGAATACTACCAAACCTTACTTTGCTTGTAGATGTCATAAAAGACGACTAAGAGCCTTATAACAACCTGGGCCAACTCCATCTGCCCATCAAGCCGTTGGGTCAACAATTACATTCTCAAGGAGGGTTGACATGTAGCAGGCGGCCAGTCATAAAACTATTGCCAATAACTTTTACAATAGGTACTATGAAAGAAGAGTACATATTGTATCGACCCTAAGTAATTGGGATAAGAGTAGTAGAATGATGATGGTTTATAATAAGGTAGTAATTAAAAATATAAATACAATTCACCACACCTTATCTTGCTTGTGGGTGTCGTAAGAGATAACTAAGGGATACATCATGCATATAATATCTAAGCAAAATAGGGCAAATTCATAATAAAACACTATACCAAATCATCTGAATAGCATGAAAATCTTATTATAAGATCATTTTCCTCCTACTATAGAGAAGCTGAGTCCAGAAGTGGAACTTATATGAATTGACATTATGATGATAAATTGTATATACAGAATTCAATAAATAAAACTTAATTAATCCCAAATCCCCCCCACTCAGTGGACTAATGACATTAAGAAGGTCGCAGGAAACCATTGGATGCAGGTGGCACAGGACCGTTTCGAATGACATTCTCGTAGGATAGCCTATGTTGAACAGTGGAAATTTATGGGCTGATGGATGGTTGGAATCCCAAATAATAACTTTTAAGAAATTATAACGTACAATAATCTCCTAAAATAAATTAAAACAAATATATTGACTGCACAGATGACATAGTGGTTAAGATATTGACCTTCTGGGCCAGTGTTTTGGGTTTGATTCCCAGCAGACAATACTTTGTGTGATTCACAGAGTGTCATTCTGATTCTGGGTGTAATTTGTCTGCATAATTTTTATGTTTGTAAAGTCTCCCACAATACAAGGATTACTTCCTTAGTGGTATGTTAAAAAAAAATGCATGCAGCTATGAATGGCTTAAGTTTAATTGCATAATTTTATATTTTACTTAGGACTTGTGTCACACATATTAATCTTATTTATGCAAATAAATAAATTTGAATTTGATCATTTGATCATATTATGTACACATGTATATAACATTATGTTCCAAGTTACAATTTTTAATTAAACTGCTTATCATAAGTATCACCAGGTCAGGTAACATGCCTGACCTGGTGATACTTATCACCATTATTTTTTATAAATAATTTATCATACATAACTAATTAAAAGTTATATTAGCTAGTTCCAATAAATAAATCTATACATATAATAAAAATGTAACGGATCGCTGTCTGTACATGGAAGATATATGAGAAAAAATATTACTGGGACCTTTATCAACACTAATAGAACCCAAAACAATGATTTATAAATTTTTTGTCTGTTTATCTGTTTGTCTGTGTGTTTGTGCACGCTAATCTCAGAAACGGCTTATCCGATTTAGACGCGGTTTCCACTAATATAAAGTTGTGATAAGCTTCACTTAACATTAAGGCTTTATTTTATGTCAATTGGTTTATAAATAAAAAAGTTATGACAATTTAAAAAATGTTCGGAGAAAAAAATCTTTATCGATTCTTTTCAAATTACGTACAAATATTTTCCAGTAAAAATAAATAAACACGTGTTTCAGCATTTGTTGATTTTTACCCTCTGGGGGTGTAAATTAGGCCTGCAAAGCGGGTTGGACGACTCATTCAATCATTAGCGCCAAGCCGATATTATTGAAGCTGGCAACTTGAAATGTTGACAGTGGTTTCCTTATATGACGTGGAGATTTACTAAGAAAGGATTTTACGAAATTATACCCCTAAGGGGGTCAAGCAGAGTGGCAAAGTTTGTATGGGGAGAAAAAAATCTTTATTGATTCTTTTCAAATTATGAGTCGAATCAAATATTCTAGGGTAATATCCGGCATTTGTCAATTTTCGCCCTCTGGTTGTGTAAATTAGGCCTGTGAAACGGGTTGATCGACTCATTACCGCCAAGCCGAAACTATTAAAGCTAGAAACATTAAATTTTGAAGCACGTTTTTATTTATGACATAGAGATTCAATATGAAAGAATTTTATTAATTCCGCCCCTAAGGGGATCATCATAGATATGCTACGAGAAATACAGAAAATAAAATATTTTCTTGGCAAGCAGAAGCTGATGCCGATGGACTAATAATTGAAATCACACTTAAACTGCAAAAAAATCCGAAAACATTGTAGTAGTGTTCAACGATTTTTAGTTTTATTGACTGCGTTTTCACCAACAGACCGAGAAATTTATTTTCGAAAACCTTCCAACGGCAAAAAATACCACAAGAAACCTACTCTTTTAAGAGCTTAGAAAAAGTACTACCAAATTGTAGACAGCATATTCTGTTCTTAGATGTATTCACTGACTGTGACACGACGTCAGCTTTTTTCCATTGGGCAAAAACGTGTTTGCAAAAAAATTTGAAAAACGAATGGTATTGCAAAATCCTGAGACAGATTTTAAAACGAATGGAAAGATATTAATGAAATTTTTAAGGCTGGTGTTACAGGCACTCTTGCTTTATAGGTTGCCTCCCAAAATATAAAAGCTTGTAATCTATTAACTCTTTTTTGAAAGCAACTGCTAAAAAACGCAGGTAGCGTTAAACTGCCATCTTTGCCACCTACTACAGATGACGTCAGTCAGGCTGTTGCACTGCTTAACTCATTGCATGAAATTTTTGAATTTCACTCAAAAGATTGCACACTCCAGAAGTTGATATATTCTTCATTAAATTTGATTTATTTTTTTAAATTATGTTATATACTTATTATCTTATAATTATACACTTAATTATAGAATTGTAATGGTTCACTAGACGTATTGGGAAGCTGCTAGTGTAATGAGCAAGAAGTTCTATTGTTCCATTGAAAATAACTTTATTATTTTTACATACATACATATCATCACGCCATATCCCTTGCAGGGTAGGCAGAGAGAACAGAGTGCCAGAGAACTCTATCCTTGCATACTTCACTCGCTTCCTCAACATTCATAATTCTTTAAATTACTGAAATATAGCATTTAATATGCTTAATTATTTATAAAATCCGATTACGAAATGAAAAATGATGTCGCAAGCGGGATTCGAACCCGCGCCTATTGGGATTCCGGCCCAATCGTGCTGCCACTGCACCACCGCGACTAATTGTAGGACATGCAAATTTCATTCCGTATTATATTTACGTCTTAAGGTGACGGTATGCCATCTACCCGACAATGTTTACACATTGTTATAGGCTTAATACTTCAAACTTTACAGTTAGAATTGTATTAAACGATGACACAACCTTGTTATTTAAATTACTGAAATATAGCATTTAATATGCTTAATTATTTATAAAATCCGATTACGAAATGAAAAATGATGTCGCAAGCGGGATTCGAACCCGCGCCTATTGGGATTCCGGCCCGATCGTGCTGCCACTGCACCACCGCGACTAATTGTAGGACATGCAAATTTCATTCCGTATTATATTTACGTCTTAAGGTGACGGTATGCCATCTACCCGACAATGTTTACACATTGTTATAGGCTTAATACTTCAAACTTTACAGTTAGAATTGTATTAAACGATGACACAACCTTGTTATTTAAATTACTGAAATATAGCATTTAATATGCTTAATTATTTATAAAATCCGATTACGAAATGAAAAATGATGTCGCAAGCGGGATTCGAAATCGCGGCAGCACGATTGGGCCGGAATCCCAATAGGCGCGGGTTCGAATCCCGCTTGCGACATCATTTTTCATTTCGTAATCGGATTCATAATTTTCTTCACACACGCTCGCCGGTGTCGGGAGACTCTGGACTCCACCTTCCTTCAGTACGTGACCAATCTGGTCTAGGTAGGCGAGTCTCGGTCTCCCCCGGTACCTACATCCTTCCAATTTCGCATTGTATATCTTCTTAACCAGACGTTCGTTCGGCATTCTTTCCACATGTCCGAACCATCGGAGCATTCCCTTTCGCATCTTTACACCAATACTCTCTTTCATACCTACTCGCTCTCTTACGTCGTCGTTGTGAATGCGGTCGGTCAGCCTAACTCCACAGATTTTCCGTAGAGATCGCATTTCGACCGCATTAATTTTACTTTCATGCTCTTTTCTGCATACCCAACTCTCGCTTCCTTATAGTAATGTTGGGACAAGCACTGCGTTATGTATTGCTACACGTGCCTTCTGGCTGAGGTGGTGGCTACCGAGAAGTTGTCCCAACGCTCCGTTCCCTCTATTTCCCGCATTAACTCTTCGCTCTATATCAGTGGTGTACCTTCCATCTCAGCTAAATCCACATCCAAGATAAACAAATTCATCCACTTGTTCTAGTACATCATTACCTATTGTTACTCTTACATCTGTCCTGGCTTCATCTTTTTCAAAGACCATTATTTTGCTCACATTCATGATGGATGTTTTTTTTATATAAGTAGATATACAAAGGTAAAAAAATATAAGTATACACAAATCATACATGGATCACACAAAGTTGGTTGTTTGGTTAGCCCTACTACTATTGCCTTGGGTTCCAGCCAATCAGGCATAGGTAAACATGTTAAAACATATTTAGGTACACATTTAGTAAAACATTATATTAAATGTCATGTGCCAATCATGCGTCGTTAACACTTATGATAACTAATGTCAGAGGTAAATTAAATGTGATCAGAACATACAGTCCATGTGTATGGAGTTGTAGATATTTTTACTGAATTACATTGTGTCAATATTTATTTTGACAGGCTGGCATTCCTTCAAGTAGGATATTACTGGGCGGATTTTCTCAAGGAGGCGCCTTAGCACTTCATGCTGGATTGACATATTCAGACAAACTGGCCGGAATTATGTCACTATCTTGTTGGCTGCCTAGACATGCTCGATTTCCGGATGCAGTAAAAGCACCATTGGATTTAGCGGTATGTATTCTTTTTATTTATTTTAGTATCATGTTTGCTTGAATAACTACTATACACGGTGACATTTATATCGTCTTACAAAAGCAGTTCAGTTAACGTATCCAGTATCTACTATTCATTCGTACAATTAAAAGGTTAAAAAAAATATTTACAGGAATATTTTTTACTAAAAATTATTATAAATTATTACAATAGTAAGAAGACAGCATGTAGCGAGTGTAGGCATTCGACATAACCTACATACTGTGTAGGTACTACGACCCTTTACCACGCTGCGCGCACCGATCATTCACCTTACAGCTGATCGGGACATCGTAACGGACCTAGCGTAGCGTAGATACGTTTTGGAAAAGTAGTCCTAGTGGACTTCGTAGTTGTGATTGGCTAAAGTAATTACGTTAGCAAATCATTATCATGCGGAATGCCGTATGATTTATTTCATTTAAAATGTAAACATTATAACCAGGTTGTTACAAAATATTAGCTTTAATTTATTTTATTTTTTTTATTTTTTTATCACTACCACTATTGAACATTTAAATATGTTAGATATGTTTCTTTGGTCGGATACTTTTATGGCACTTCTTTTGTAAGACGATATAAATGTCACGGTGTATATATGCACACAAGTCACATATATTGTAATTTAATGTTACATTTACTAGCAAACCAAATAAATAAAACTCACGAATTTAAATTTCATTATCTGAATTATTTATTAAATACTTCCATTTACACAGTGAATGTATAAATAAAAATATGGTAAACACTATATGGAAATACAATCATTATTATGTATATAAATCAGCGTTACCTTGAATAAACAAGTTAACTATTATAATTATATTATAAATTAGCGATTAGAACACATACAAGGTCATTATCATCAGACTACGGACCAAGCCAAAGTCATTCCCGCCCATATTGTAAAGTGTTCATATCGTTATTAAAGCTATTTGTATGGGATTTAGCACCAGCACCTCTATCGTCTGTAAATTGAACTAATATCGGCAGCACGAACAATTTTACTCGGTTATCGAATTGTTAACGTAATGTCATGTAAATGAAACTTGAATTTGTGAGCACTAATCAACAGTACGAAACTGCGGTTAGGTAAAATTCGATGGCCAGCTGCCCAGTGCTCACGAAAGTTTTGTCACTGAAAATTTTTCGGTGAGAAGAGTTTCGAAACCTATTAAAGACCATATATAATTAGGATGGTAACATTTTTTCTTTGCAAATAAAGTATATTGGTTATTATGGGTAAAAAAAAGTACACAGTATCAAAATAAAGTACAATTTATTTACATTTATTATTATGTTTAAAATCTTGTTTTTATTGCTTTTTGCAGCTTGCCTTTATATTTGTTGTGTGAATCATTAATTAACGAATCGCCATGTTCAATTTCCCACGGATTTTTATACTTGTAATAGTTTATTATTCTGTTTTGTTTAATTTTTTTTAAACATTTTTTCTGTGTAACATATTCACTGTCTATCTCTCTCTATCTATCTATCTATAGCTCCGTTCCACTATCGAGGTTGTGTTTGTAAGTGTATGTGAAGTATTCTTGTCCATGATTTACCATGGCATAAATCTATAAAACTTTAAATCATATTCTTAGTCCACTTGAAACTGTTTTGCACAAAAACATCAAGAAATTGACATTTGAGGTTAAATTGCATTCAGAAATTATTAAAAATGTGTGCTTAAGTGATGTGGCGCTTGCGAGTGGCGGTTAATTTCGTTAATGAAAATATACCTACGACTAATAAAATTCCAAAGAATTCATATCATACGAAATAAAGTATTTTCGTAAACTTTATTGTTCTCATAAAGTATAGAGTACATTTATCTGAAATAACGTACAATATTTTATAATAAAGTACGGGTGGCAACTCTAATTATAATGTTAAAGTGTATTTAAATTTAAGGTAGATTTATTAAAGTAGGTACTTGAATACCTTAAAATTAAAAAAAAGTGTTTTATAGAAATATTATTCACATTTGAATTTATTTTTTAATAAAATTTCTTTATAAAAGTATATATTATTGTAGGTAATAGAAATCTCTGTTATAACGATGACTTATTGGACGTGAGCAACTTTAGTCCTCCCATGACTTGACAAGATTGTAAGAAAAGGGGTCTACGCGTGAATGTGAGCAAAACCAAAATAATGGTCTTTGAAAGAGATGAAGCCAGAACAGATGTAAGAGTAACAATAGGTAATGATGTACTAGAGCAAGTGGATGAATTTGTATATCTTGGATGTGGATTTAGCCGAGATGGAAGGTACACCACTGATATAGAGCGAAGAGTGAATGCGGGAAATAGAGAGAACGGAGCGTTGGGGCAACTTCTCGGCAGCCACCATCTCAGCCAGAAGGCACGTGTAGCAATACATAACGCAGTGCTTGTCCCAACATTACTGTATGGAAGCGAGAGTTGGGTATGCAGAAAAGAGTATGAAAGTAAAATTAATGCGGTCGAAATGCGATCTCTGCGGAAAATTTGTGGAGTTAGGCTGACCGACCGCATTCGTAACGACGACGTAAGAGAGCGAGTAGGTATAAAAGAGAGTATTGGTGTAAAGATGCCAAAGGGAATGCTCCGATGGTACGGACATGTGGAAAGAATGCCGAACGAACGTCTGGTTAAAAAGATATACAATGCGAAAGTGGAAGGATGTAGGTACCGAGGGAGACCGAGACTAACCTACCTAGACCAGATCGGTCATGTACTGAAGGAAGGTGGAGTCAAGAGTCTCCGAAACCGGCGAGCGTGTATGAAGAGAATTATGAATGTTGAGGAAGCGAGTGAAGTATGCAGAGATAGAGTTCTCTGGCACTCTGTTCTCTCTGCCTACCCTGCAAGGGATATGGCGTGATGATATGTATGTATGACCTGTAAAATGTTCGACACGTCGGTAAATTGAGAATCAAATACAAACGCGATAGAATCTCGTTCAGAAAATTGTTTTTTTTTTAAAGAAACAACTCATTCGAAATATAAAAAAAACTTAATATTAATACATTATTTATTATTTGTACTGTTTATATTTACTCAATTTCTATCACGTATAAATATAACTTTTAAAAGAAATTTATTACAGACATAAATCTATTTTCAACCGAACAAAACGTTATTTTTGTTTTTAAGAGCTTTTCGCAATACACGGTGACATTTATATCGTCTTACAAAAGAAATGCCATAAAAGTATCCGACCAAAGAAACATATCTAACATATTTAATTATTCAATAGTGGTAGTGATATACATGGACAAGACGAAAATCATGTCTAATGCCCATGTCATTTCAGAAGTTGTCGATCACTATGTTTACCTAGGACAAACAGTTCAATTAGGTAGATCCAATTTCGAGAAAGAGGTCAGCCGACGAATCCAACTCGGCTGGGCAGCGTTCGGGAAACTTAGGAGGATCTTCTCGTCTAATATTTCGCAGTGTCTGAAAACAAAGGTTTATAACCAGTGTGTGTTATCAGCGATGACTTACGGCACTGAAACGTGGTCTCTGAATGTCGGCCTCATAAAAAGGCTCAAAGTCGCTCAGCGTGCTATGGAGAGGGCTATGCTCGGTATTTCTCTACGTGATAAAATCCGGAATACGGAAATCCGTAGAAGAACGGGTGTAACCGACATAGCCCGAAGAATTAGCACGTTGAAGTGGCAATGGGCAGGCCACATCGCTCGACGAACCCACAACTGTTGGGGCAGAAAGGTTCTTGAGTGGCGACCACGAATCGGACGACGCGGCGCACGGGCTGATGGATGGATGGATGGATGGATGGTAGTGATATAAAAATAACAAAATAAAATAAATTAAAGCTAATATTTTGTAACAACCTGGTTATAATGTTTACATTTTAAACAAAAGAAACCATACGGCATTCCACATGATAATGATTGGCTAACGTAACAATAATAAACGACTTCTAATATTTACGCGAGTATTACACATTTGAAATAAAACTACTTTTACGGATTCTATGGCGTTTGTATTTGATTTTTAATTTCCCGACGTTTCGAACACTTTAAAGTGATCAAGCAGGTTCGACGTGCAAACAAGCTGCAAGTTCCTCGCCGCCGTCACGAAGACCGTGTGAAACCACCAACAGTTGAACGTCTCCCTGCAGTCCTACCTCATGTAAAAGGAGTCACTGACAAGATTGGCTATTTTCTAAAACATGCTTCTATAAAACCTATTTTAAGGCACTGAAGAGGATTAATCAGTTCTTACCACCTGTCAAGTGCCAGATTCCTCTACAGGATGCAGGAGTTTATAAATTAGACTGTGACTGTGGTCTCTCTTATATAGGCCAAACAAAGAGATCTGTAAGTACTCAGATCAAGGAACATATAGCTGATGTGAAACACCGCCGTCACACTAAGTTTGCAGTCTGTGAGCACAGTCAGGACCGCGCCCACCATTACATCAGGTTTGATAAACCACAAATCCTCGCAAAAGAACGCCGATATCTGCCTAGAATGGTTCGCGAGGCTATTGAAATCAAAAAACAAAAAAATATCAGTACGGAGGGTGGCTGGGTATTATCATCAAGCTGGGATCCTGTTATTTATTTAATTAAAAATATAACTAAGAAGACCACCACAAGACTGCAAGACACTGTGAGCACTTATTGTATAGATTTGACCCACAATAATAGTTAAATTTTAAATTAATTAATTTTAGTAAGATAAACAAGGCTGCCACTCAAAATTTCAATAATAAAATTAGTATCATGCCTCCTGAGTTTTCTTGCCGGATCTGTGGCCGCGTTCCGATCCGGTGGTAGCTGAATAGTTTTGTTAGTTTTGTAAAATTGCCACAATAATAATTATTATAAATATACTTTAATAATAACAAATCATAAACAACATAGATTTTATATATAGAATCATTCTCTTTTTGTACTGGCAATGAATTTGTATTAAAATGTGGGTCAAAATTTAATATCTTATAGGGTAGCTATAAATAAATTTCTGTAATAACAATGACATATTGGGTATAGCTATTCTATCTCACGAAGTCCGTTTAACTATGAATGTTGTTAAGCGTGCACATGCACATTGTTTTAGTGTGCGTAAGTCTAAGAGCGCTCAGTCTCGATTAGAGATGGGCGTTTTCAGATTTTTACGCAAACCGATACAAATTCGATTTCTGATATTGAAATCGATTTTAAAAACCGATTTCAGAAATCGATTTCCAGAGCGGTTGACGGAGCGGGTTTACTTTAGTTTCGATCGATATTCGATGTTTTTAGTTATTTTAGCGTAGCAAACGAAAAACGCAATCGAACGAACGCATTCAAAATATTTTTCTATAATTTCTTTGTTGATTGGATTTAGGTGTACGATTTTCCTTCATGCTTTATCTAGGCTTAACTAGAGTACTAGACTAGCAAAAATGTTTTGTTTTGGATATGATACAAAACTTTCTTGCGTATTTAAAAATCGTCATATTTACAATGATTTCATGATTATATTTTATAATGTACATTTTTTTTGTATGGTTTTTTTTTTATTAATCCCGATTACGAAGCGAAAATCTTACCTTTTTACATTAAATAGTTATTTCTTATTTATCATCAAATCGTATGTATGATACTAACATACGTTAGTATAGTATTGAATCGTAAAATACCTATCTAATTATATAGTTCACGAGATCACAAAAATAACATTACGCGCACACCGCACGTGTCACCAAGGTCAAGTGTGCAAAGACTCTCCCATAATTCAAAAATCTATTTAACAAACACAAAACTTAAACTACTATCATTAAGTATTGTGTAATATTATCATGGAAGTAGTTGCATTCTAATATAGATCTTATTCCCTGACTCTTGTAATTCTGTTTCGTTTCCATCTGCCATTCTGAGTTTCTTAGAAACCGCCAAAATCCAAAACAGATGACAATTCGCTTCGTCTCTTTTTCACTGCACTAAACGATCGCTTAGTTAGAATGAAAGGAGGCGAATTTTAATGAAATTCGCTTTCTCTCATTCTGACTAAGCGATCGCTTAGCGGAGTGAAAGAGATAGTTAGTAAGTTTTCAAATATTGGTTTGGTTTGCAAAACTATAGCAATAGAAAACGATTGCGCGATGATTAGATTTATTATTAGTTTGCGTTTTCGTCGTTTTGTTTTGATATGTGTTGATTTAGTTTCTGCCGAAATACGTTTTCTAAAATCAGTTTGTATAGTGTTGAATATCGATACGATACGATTTCTGACTGAAATCCGATTTCAGATTCGTTTTGATATATCGGACGCATACCTAGTCTCGATCGCGACGCGGTCCAAGCAGCTAGTGTTATTAGTTCTCGCTAAACTGTTTCACGGAGTAACGTCAGCATGGCAACTAAACGTAGAAGAGTTCTCCAGAGTGAGGTATTTTATTTTTTCATTTTAGCAATAACATCTACATTCATAATAATATATTAATAATTATGTCAATGTTTAAAATTCATTTTTCATTACATAAAATACATTCATACAAAAGTCTTATTAATTTAAATTATATTTGTCTTTTGTGTTTTTGTATTATATTGTATTTGTTACTTATTCAGTTTCTTTTTTTTAGGGCCGAAGCATTATAGCTAGTGTTTACCATTTCCTGCGAAAAGAGTATGATTTTACAAAATCATTTATGGAGCCTAAATGTGATTTGTCTCATTTACGAGATATTACACGGCGTACAGCTGAGGCTACAGGTGAAGCGAAGGAATCGCCATGCACATCATCAAAATTCACTTCGCCCATAAAGAAAAGAAGAAAGCGAGAAAATAAGATAGAAATAGATAATTTTACGGCTAATGTTGTTCGAAGTACTATACAAAATTTCTATGTTCGAAGTACTATAAAAAATTGAAAAAGAATATTTGAAATACATTGACCTGGATTTTGAAATGAAAATTAATTTGCAAGATGATTCTGACGACAGCATATCGGAATCAGACTTAGAATATTTATCAAATAGTGAATAAAAATGCTAAAAATGTAATGTATTTTGATTCCACTCTGTCGTAATTAAACATAATGCTATGCTCTAAAAATATCCGCGGTTTTTTTTTATTTTATATTTTGCCTTTATATTTTAATGCAAAATGCGTAATCTTGGATTTAAATATAACTGCAAGCTGCATGTGTATTTCTTTGCTAACGCTCCCCACGTTCACACACACAAGCGCGCTTGTCGGTACACGTCACTACTACAATCAGAGCCCAACGGACTTCGTGAGATAGAATATCTATAACGTAATTACGTTAGCCAGTCACAGCTACGAAGTCCACGTGGACTACTATTCCAAGATGTATCTACGTCTAGATAGTACCTACACAGTACGAAGGATATGTCGAGTAGGTAGCCTACCGCTCGCTACATGCTGTTCTCTTACTATTTTAATTAGTAATTATTTATAATAATTTTTAGTAAAAAATATACCAGTAAATATTGTTTTTCATAAATATTTTTTTTTCATAAATAATTAAATAATTTTTTCATAAATATTTTATTTTTTCATAAATATTTTAAATAATTTTTTCATAAATATTTTTTCCAGTAATTTTTTTTTTTTTTTTTTTTTTTTTTTTTTTTTAACTTTTTCATTGTACGAATCAATAGTAGATACTGGATACGTTCACGTATCGTATCGCACTGACGATAGTTGATCGAAAAGACTGTATCTTTGACACTCACAGTATCTTTATACTATCGAGAGTGCGATACGTTTACGTCGAGAATTCTATTTGAAAAAAAAAAATAACTTGAGGATCTCATTGTTAAATCTCGTTACCTTATGGTTACAGTGTATTAAAATATTCTCTGAATGAAAATTTTAGTGAATTCATTCCTCTAAATGTTGAAGAACATGATTTCAAGAAGTATGAAGTAATAAGTTCTTATGGCAGGATAAACCGCTTCGTTGCGTAAGGGCCGTCCATTAATCACGTAAGCTTTGAAAGGGAGAAGGGGTTTGACAAAAGTTACGAAATATAACGCTGTATGTACGCTGACAAACCTACTGTTTTGATAAGAAACAAATCACTTTATCTCGGGATTGGGCAGAGCTAGGAGTCTGCAACTAACTTTAATGTTTTATGTGACGTCATTCCTACACCTAGTTTAAGTTATTCTAGTAATAAAATCGGCACTCTGTATAACGACCTGGATGAACCATCCATCATCCTTCTGCTGCTGTCTGGTTAACAATTACATTCCCAAGGGAGGTTGACGTCGGGCTGGGACGGGCAGCGCCGTGACCTCGTCGCTGTCATCGGTGCCGACCTGACGCTGCCGGCTGTTGCGCGAGCGATGGTCGACAGCGTCAAGAATTGGGACGCGGTCGCCGCCTTCTGCGAGGCTGTCATCTCGCAGAAGGAGGCGGCGGAACGGGCCCGGGAGGATTCCCGTGACCCGGACCGCCGCCCGTGGCCGGGACGGCGCAGGCGCGAGTACCTGCGCCTGATGCCGCCCTAACCGAGGCTTCGGGTGATCGGACCGGGGAATTGTCCGGTTACCCGACGTGAGGCCACCGCGTGAGGACGACGCCTCGACGGCGAAAGCTGTCGGGGCGTCGACAGGAGAGGAGCCCAAGAGGGCATACCGCCGAGCGGGCCACCGAAGACAAAGATCGGGTACCGGTGGCCCGCTCGTACGGCGAAGAAGAGGTGCTTGCAGGTTGGGTCAATGGGGTTGCGCGCCGCCTCTTCCGTCACCCCGGACCGATTTGGCGGGGTGCGACGTCCATAGCCCACCGCAAAAAAAAAAAAAAAAAAAAAAAAAAAAAAGGGAGGTTGACGTCAGACAGACATATGTACGATGGAAGAGGAGTACAGATTACATCGACACCAAGTGATCGGGTTAAGAGCAGGATTATAAAAAAGCAGAATAATGATGATGTTACTTAACCCTTTCGCTAATATCGGTGATTATTGTTACCCGTCACAAAACACCGCCTGTAAACGATGTGAACCTGACATTACGTAAGATATTAAATTGAAAATTACTAATTTTGGTCAAAACTGTAATGTATTAATAAGATTAATGTTATTGCAGTGAGTTAATGATTCTTGCAGTAGGTAAAAAGATTGTAATATCAGATATTTTCAAAATAAACGAAGTTATATTTGATCAATAGCGCCTTTTCTTACAAAAAATCCTATTAAGGGGCAGGGGAGAGTAGTGGCAATCTTATGATGTCTTACGGTTTCTGGTTAGCAATTATTCTTCAAATTCCTTACGTAATTTATGAACGGCCCCTTACCACCATGATCACTGTAAAGTGTTCGAAACGTCGGGCAATTAAAAATCAAATACAAACGCGATAGAATTTGTAAAAGTAGTTTTATTTCAAATATAAAATAGTAGTTATATTATTTTCTCTTGTTCCTGGGCGTTTAAAATAATAATCGTTTTATACTTGGGTGTACCGGTGTAATAATATGCCAAGTTACTGCATTTTTCTGTTTACTACGAAACACTTTGCTTGGGGCTTTAAAATTTTTACTCAGGTAACATCAACAATTCTAAAGAACAGAACTAGTTAAGACAAATCCAAGCTAAGTCCACACTCGATCGGCTTACTAAGGCTATCAAGGATTTCGTCTCCTACCTTCCAGTTCCATCATCAGAGTAGTTCAGTGATACCATTTTACAAGGGTGTTCCAAATGCTAAGTCACATATATGATTGAAAATAATGTAAACGCCCATTGCGTCTAAGATCCATACAGTAGCTGACAAAGAGCTGGATGACCTTAAAAAAGTATTCAGAAATTTTAGCTAAGTACCATCTCGATCACGTCAAAAAACAACCTCATCATAATCGCTTCATTTGTTTTGAGACCACAAACACCAACAGACACACAGGCACTTCAAAGTTATAAAACCCCTTTTTTGAGTCGGAGATTCCGAAAATAATGCCGTAACCGTAGCTACAGGCAACAAACCTTTAACTTTGCGTTCCTTTTGGAATAAACAATTCACAGTTTCATTGTGAACTTATTAAACTAATGATTACTAGCGATTATGTTTTGTAAACTTTACTAGTGCTAAATTTATTATTAATATGCCATCATTTATTACAGATATTCCAGGCTCATGGCGATTGTGATCCAGTAGTACCATTCAAGTGGGGTCAGATGACTGCATCATTCATGAAGACATTCATGAAAAATTGTGAATTTTCAACTTATCAAGGCCTCTCTCATAGTTCATCAGAGGCAGAGCTTAAAGATATGAGAGTATTTATAGAAAAAGCTTTGCCCGCTAAACAATAAATATATCAAACGAGTTTAACCTTTCAAAATACCGATCGTGAAATGTATTTGTTCATATACTTATTGCTAACTATAGTTACACTCTGTATAAAATGAAGCAGTTTAAATTTCGTGGTACTATTTATCATAGGATAATTATATAAACTCTTAGTGGTTTAGATCAGCGTCAATTTATTTATTGTACATAATAATTGAGTTCATATTTTGTTATAATTTTCTTTTTATTTTGATCACGCGGATTGCACTTTTTGCTAAATGTAATAATAGTAATAAATTTTAATATTAAGAATTCCGTCTTGTAATCTGTTATAAATAGGTATAAATAACGTTTTGAGCCTTTATAGGCTAGAAGCTTATCTGTTTTGAATAACTTATTCCAATTAATGATTTTTATTTAAAATATTTCAAAAAATAGTGTGTCCATGTTTATATTCATAATAAATGCTATATTTCTGGGTAGAGTCTATGAAATTATTCAAAGCATATAGTGTCAGCATATGTATCCACCCATTAGCATATCGATGTCCACCGTTGGGCGTAGTCGTCTTCACTGTGCAGCAATCGCTACGCTTGACAAACGGATTGGTCATCGCAGCTAGTTTTGCGAGTTTCCACGGAGAGCATTGTTGTGCACTCCCCTTATAACACGGGAAAATAAGTAGTGGTGACATATTCCATTCTTTAACCTGTTACCACATAGGAATATCATATGTGACGTCGTAGAACGTCATATTTGTATTATAGTCTGTCTAATCTAAGAAGTGCATTTTGACAGCTGTCGGAGTAAGTTGTCTAGGTATGTGAACCAAATAATCGCTATCAAAAATATCCGATTTTACTAAGAAATCGATATTGATTCTTTATAATTAATAATCGGTTCATTTTTTATTTTTCAAAAAGGTGATGAATAAATTAAGTGCTAAATTAGTACTAAACAAATTTAATTATTTCAGCATAGAATCTATTCATCATATTTAGTAGGATTAGGTTAATTAAAAACAAAAACTGGATTTGAAAATAGCTATTTATTAAGAATTACTACTATTACTTGAATTATCAGCGTCGCGAACATTAATAATTATTGCCGCATCAATCAAAGTGTCGAAATGTGCATCTCTGTCAAAATCTCTATTCGATTAATTGTATTATTCTAATATTTTTACCGATTATTTGGATATTCGTGAATTGGAAGTTGTCAAGCACTACTGTATAGAACGTGATGACGTGACATTGTTAGGTCGTCACTAACAATTACTATTTACCATATTATTTTAAATTAGTTTTACGAGTTTCAACATTAGAATATTGTACAAGAAAGTCACCCGCAATGTTAATTATGTAAATAACTTAATAGTTGTTTAAAATTTCAGATTTAGTGTTTGCAATCATGTGTATACGTTTGACTGAGGTTATTGTGTATTAAAAATGCAAAACGTCAAAATGCACTTCTTAGATTAGATGAACTATACCTCATATGGTAAAAGACTGCATTTTAAACTTATCAAGTAGTATCGTAAAACACTCAAGAAATCGCTTTAGGCTCTAAAGCACGTTAAAAGAATGTGTCACCTGTTAACAATGAAATTATTCATAATTTGGCGGACATTATCCGAATCTAGATTACAATTTCTTAAAACAATTTGTTTAGAACTGTAAATGCACTGTTTCTGAACACTCACTGTTGGACCATATTTAAATTATGTGTATATAAACTTACTAAGATCATGGGTTCTTGGTTCAGACGAATAAGAATAAGTGTTGGGTTTGGAGCAGACATTTAAATTTTCTCAATAAAAATATACTAGTTTGGTACTGAGCATGGTTAAGGGTAAGAAGGCTCAATCTTGTTACGTGAAACTAACATTGAATGGCAAAATGTGGCTATGTTTGACCCTCTGCATTATTTTCTTAATGCTCAAAGAGTTAACCCTTTGAGCATTAAGAAAATAATAAAAAAATAATATGAAATTCTTCATCCAATAAATGCAATATTTATGCTTAGTATTACAGGATCCACTTTCTAACAGTTCTATGTAGCATAAGATTAGCATTGCATTATAGTTATTACGTAGGTTCTATTTCAATATCAGATTCAAATGTTAATCCTCCCACAGTTGCTAGTACAATGATTACGTGGATATTAGATACAAAATAAATATAATTTTACGAATTTGGCTGCGTTTAAATTATTTTTCCTAAATATTATTTCTCAGAGCCTTTATTAAGTTCTATCGTATCGGGACAAGTAACTTAATCAATTTGGAATTACATCATTTTTTCAGAGTCAAGTGTCGGACTAAGCCCCGTGGGGCACGAGGTGGTAATATCTGGATTTTTCACGTAAAGATTCAACGTGTCGCGTACCATTAGGGACCGTCCATTAATCACGTGAGGTTTGAAAGGGAAAGCAGGGGTTTGACAAAAATCACGAAATATCACACGTTGGGTTGTAGTAAGATATCACGTGTATTTATTTTCTCGTCAAACACAGATTTCTAAACTAAAAAGCCGTTACCAGACAACGAACGAAGTCCTTTAAAGTAGGTGATCTGTATAAAGATCTTTTTGCGAAGTACAAAAAAGCAAAAAACCGAGAATATAATGAACTGTGGGCTACTTATTTGTAGGTACTATAAATTCACGTGATGTTGGTGGGGCAGGGGGTTATATTCTTAAAGCTCACTACGTATATCACCAAGGAGGAGGGGGTTAAAAATGCTAAAAAAAAAGATCACGTGATGAATGGACGTCCCTTAGGTGATTATTCCCAGTTTAAATTCTGTTTATCTTTAAGATATTGAATCAGACATTAATAGTGGTAGGACCACGCTGTTGACAGCTCTCTGTATGCAGCTGGAGGCCGGTCCGCCCGAGGTAGAACCACACTCGCAGAAGATCGACGTCTGAGTGAGTAATAGCAATGTGCTCTTGCGCTTCCTACCAATACAAATCCCAAACTCAGTTGGGCTGCCGGTTCTCTCACTCACCGAACGAAGCGCAATAGCACATCGCCATTACTCAGACGTCGATCTTCTGCCAGAGTATGGTACTACCCCGGATGTACCGGCCCACGACTGTAGACAGAGATCTGTCCACAGCGTGGTTCTACCGCTATAATAAGCAATAATCGCACCTCGGATTAACTTCATTGCCGCCCTTAAATCTTTGCAATACTAAGGGTATAGCTTGTGTCGCTGCCTACCAATAAAATCCCCAAGCCCACCCAGTTGGGCTTCCGGCTCTCTCGCTCACCGAACGAAGCACAATAGCACATTGTCACTACTCAGACGTCGATCTTTTGCGAGAGTGTGGTACTACCCCGAACGGACCGGCCCGCGGCTGTAGACAGAAAACTGTCAACAGCGTGGTCCTACCACAATTGATTATATCGCCTTTATTTTCATTCTTTAGGTGCCAGTTATATCTCAACTGAATTATGAATATAAAAATATGAATATTTACACCAAAACTAATACCTCGTATGTTTTAAAATACTTAGTAACCATTTTATAAAAGTAAGGTGCTTACGCAAGTACAAGATCATACTGAACTGAGAATAAGATAGAGATGGGGCAAGCGATAAACGTAAATCGATACCATTCGTATTAATTATTTACAAAACAAGTAAAACCAATACATTACCTATATAAACCACATGGTTACTCTATATAATAAGTAAATTGTGTTAATTTAGTATTCAGACATCAGTTATAATATTAATAAGACCATTTCTATTATATTAAAAAGATAATTTCTTTTATCTGTGGAGTTATCCTGACCGACCGCATTCGTAACGACGACGTAAGAGAGCGAGTAGGTATGAAAGAGAGTATTGGTGTAAAGATGCGAAAGGGAATGCTCCGATGGTTCGGACATGTGGAAAGAATGCCGAACGAACGCCTGGTTAAGAAGATATACAATGCGAAAGTGGAAGGATGTAGGTACCGAGGGAGACCGAGACTAACCTACCTAGACCAGATCGGTCATGTACTGAAGGAAGGTGGAGTCAAGAGTCTCCGAAACCGGCGAGCGTGTATGAAGAGAATTATGAATGTTGAGGAAGCGAGTGAAGTATGCAGAGATAGAGTTCTCTGGCACTCTGTTCTCTCTGCCTACCCTGCAAGGGATATGGCGTGATGATATGTATGTGTATGTATGTGTAATTTCTTTTATAAAATAAACATGATTATTCATGAAATAATCTGTGACCAAGAACTCATCATCAACCTACAGGAATGCTCTAGCGATGATGATAATAGTGACGATGAACTTGGATGTATTCCTTTCGAATAATAAAAAGAATTAATTAACAGTTTTAGTTTAAATTAAATAAAATTCATTAATTTAAATTCAATAAGATTTTCGTAAATTGTTTTAAATTTATAATCAATTCATGCATCCATTTGATTGAAGTTCAATAAGATTTTCATGCATTATTTTTCAATTGCAGTAGCAAATTACTTTAAAAAATAAGGAATTATATCGACAAAAATACGGACTGCATCGTAAGCGTGCGGCACTAGTGAGAACTGTCACAGAGATCAAGCTATATTTTATAGACTATAGGTATTGACATAACGCATTTGTAAAAACCTCTAGCTTAATCTGTAAGCCATGTCTCTTAAGCATTCTCTCTCACAGTGATAGTACAGGAGAGACTCTTTCTGGAGTTTCTGGCCTTCACGGCAGTTGCAGTTGAGGAAACCTTGTTATGACAATGCCCATGACAACTATCATGGGGAGACATGATAATAATCTCTCTAGCTACGTCGGGAATTACCAACACTCCATCTAATTCCTTCAGATTCGTCTGTACAATAGGAGTTTGGTAATTCTTAATGTTCCCAGGTTACAGTTATCTAACCAAAAGTAAAGTGACACAAGGTTCTCTTCTTCTAGAACCCACAAGGAGGACCTGGTAAACAGATTCGACCTTTATATAATGGTTAACGTAAGTAAGGTAAAGTAAGTAAGTAAACAGGGCCGGCTTTACCTATAATGCAGAGGGTGCGGTGCACCCGGGCGCCGGGTGTTAGGGTACGCCGAGAGCCGCTTGTAACCATCAACCTATTCCATTTTGTTCACCCACTTTGGTACAAGAGGGCGCCAGGTTATTGATTGCACCCGGGCGCTACATGTGCTTGAGCCGCGCCTGGTTGTAGAGTATGTTTTTGATGACCCCACTATCAGGGTCCTCCTTCAGACTAAAACAAATAGATATATATATATATATATATGGTGGTTCTCATATCTGAAAGTAGTTTTGACAGCGCGGTTGCTGGATATATTAGTTAGGAACCAACTTTCTAAAATATAGTTCAAATGTGATCGACTATCTTAGGTATTTTAAAATCAAGTCAATACAACCAACCGGTGGTGAACGATCGGTATTATGACAAGTAAAAAAATTAAACCATCAATCCTATGCTTACCGGGTTGAGAGCCCTCAGCGCTCACCCATAGTCCAGGCTAAGATGTAAAAGCCATCTACGGCGAATAGCAAAAAGACACGACAAAGTAAAAAAAACGAGTGCGTCTCGGGACGCCTGACAGAAGTGATAGATGAAACTAATCTAAGTTGAACTATTTAATATTGAAACTGGTTAACTTTAGAAACGCTTACGCTATTACTTAAATTTTATGTATATTAATATGATAATATAAGGAAAGCTAATATAAAAAATATTAATAAAATCTTTTATTTATTATAAAATATATGTTATTATGAATATCATAGATTTTATACAATTCTTGAATATGTACATGACAATTTTGTGTACCTACGTACATTATTAGCATGTATCATTATTTAATCCTATAAAGCGGCCAGACAGACTGACGCCGTAACGCGTTACGTAACGAAGCGGTTTACCATCCCATAAGAAGTTATCATATCACTTCAAAATCAATATAATAGGCTGAAGAAGGTTTTTGGCGGGAATATCAAAATATCATGTCACGTCATTTCTTCAGTGTTTTGTAGTGTTGTACTGAATAATTTTGTTGGTATTTTATGGAATATAATACAGTTTAAGTGCTGAAGTACAATGAATATGGAATAATAGTGATTTAAGTGTATTTTCATGTTTCGCCAAAATTCGCAAAGAAATTACTCCTTGAGTTGTCCACGCCTAATTAATGATAATGACTTGACTTACTGCGACTATTAATAGCTTACTTAATATGAAGAAGTATTAAATAATTATGAAGAAAATTAAATAAGACTTGGCTGTATGTTCCGTGTTTCTTTTGCCTTTCCGACCGAATGAACAAAATCAAAACAAAAAGTCTGTGATCAATAATTAGCCTGTGCTTAATAATCTATCAGCCAAAAATAGGGATGCTCGATGTCAACATCGATAGTAACATCGACTCAAAAGTATCGATGTACGATAAACATCGATTTGTCTAAGACATTGATGTTTTCGGACGCAAAAAAAAAATCTATTCTATTTTTTAAATGTGTTTATTGTTATTGAAAATACAATGCAAATTATATTTACTTCTACTTCACAAGTTTACTTACAACACACACATACTCTTTCAAGAATCACGTGAACGTTGAAGCTGATAGCATTCTTTTTAATATCTTAGAAAATGCAAAGTAATAGCTATTCGTACAGCTAATTTCGTTTACGTTAATCAGTGTGATTTAGTGTAAAATTGTTGGATTAGATAGTCTTCTAGCTGGTACATCTATGCAATTAGGGTTAATTATATTAAAAATATGCCCTAAATAATATATTGACGCCATTGACGTTTCGATATTTTATTCTCTTAACATCAATGTGTCGATGTTATCGAAGAGAAAACATTGATTTTTTTCAGCTAAATACCGATGCTTATTCACCATCGATGCACGGGTTGAGAGCCCTCAGCGCTCACCCACAGTCCGCGTAAAGTTGTCATAGCCATCTGAGGCTAACAACTAAGACACACAAAAAAAAAAAAAAAAAAAAAAAAAAAAAAAAAACCATCGATGAATATCGATCATCCCTATCGCCAAATCTCAAATCTCCATGTTTTACTTTAAAATTTTAAGGATGCGGTTTTGCATAAGTTGAGAAGACATTGTTCTGCTATTACATGTGATTACAATGAGCACTGTTGATTCAACAACTACTAAGATAAGTTCTAGGAAGCGTCGTGTGTGTGTTGAAGTTGCAAAAAGTACGTACCCGTGTTATTTAATAAAAAGTAAATAAATATCAAAATAAAATGCTCGCTGGTGCCTCCAAATAATACATGCGGTTAATAATTTATTAAGTTTAATGCTCAACATTAACTATTAAATGCTCAAAATCAACCATAATCTGTACGAGTAATTTAACTATTTTATGAATTTATTTTACTTAAATTGTATTTGCATTAAAAGCAAATATAAAAGTGTACGACTTAAGGAGAACTAGAATACACTTCTTATGACTATGAAACAATCCACTTTATATTCTATATTGAAATACATATCCTGAAATTTTCCCTACTTGAAAGGATGTACTAAAACTTTAGGTGACCAAACTAAATATGGTTGTTTATTATTGTGATTATATATTGCAAGATATTTTTATTTTTCTGATTAATAAATAATGAATCATTATTATTATTACCACCTAATCAATTATTGAACATTAGGACTAAATTATAATATTTATTGAAATTGCTACCCTTGTGATGGGTTAAGAATAGAATGTGCTTACAATAACATTCCCAAGGAGGGCTGCAGCCAGGCAGGCAGCCGATCCTAAAGCTATTTACCTGCAACTTTTGCAATATGTATGATAGAGGAGGAATGCATATTGCGTCAACACCAAGTAATTGGCATAAGAGCTGGAGAATGATGAGTGATATTTTTAGCTGAATAACAATATAGTTTCTCAATATCTTTTTTTATATATATTTCAGATGGAACTATTGATGGGGATTGTACCTACAAAACCTTAAAAAAGGGAAAGAAAGCAGAACCACATTTCCGATTAAAAACAAATGGTGAAAATGCATCATTGTCTGTGGCAGTAAATGAAAGGGTTCCCTTAACATTAACCGATATTCAATACTTACTGTTGCATTCTCTTTTGGGAAACCTCAACTTAACAGAATCACCACGCTGGTATGTTTTAGATAAGTGTGAGAGCATCAAACATACAGCTTGTTTTATACTAGAAGGTGTATCCGTCAAGCAATGGGAAAAGTATATAGATAAATTTGAATACACTAATAGTGTATTCAGTCATTTTGTTGAATTGGTAACTCCTTCTCTTTACTGCGGATCCTTAGTTGAAGAATTAGCACTTGTGCCATTATCAGAAGTAGAAAAAGAGAGCCTTATACAAAAGTATGGCAGTATGAATCTGGCTCTAGAAGCCAGAAAAGATTTAATGGTTATGATGAGAGCTGTTTTTCCTATAGGAAGCGAAACTATAACAGAATTAAATTATGAATCTGAAGATAAATTTCCAAGGACTCAACTTATATTATCAGCTTGGCAATTGATTGAAGAAAATTATCCAGTACCTTTAAAAGGAAAACTAAGTCATGTTTATTCTGATTATGTATTAACTAAAGATGAATATGCACCTGTTACAACTAATTCACCATTGTTTGGTGTGGATTGTGAAATGTGTATAACAGATATAGGTTCAGAGTTAACTAGAATCTCAATAGTTAATGAAAAACATGAAGTGGTTTATGAATCATTAGTAAAACCGTATAACCACATTACAGACTATTTGACTAGATTTTCTGGCATTACTAAATCGATATTAAATGATGTTACCAAAAGACTTGAAGATGTGCAACAGGATCTAAGAGCATTATTACCCCCTGATGCAATTTTAGTCGGTCAGTCATTAAATACTGATATGCATGCATTAAAAATGATGCATCCATATATTATTGATACTAGTTTAGTGTATAATTTTACCGGCCAAAGAACTAGGAAGCCAAAACTTCAAGCGTTGGCTAGAGAATTTTTAAATGAGAAGATTCAAATGGGAAGTAATGGTCATTGCTCAACTGAGGACTCTTTAGCAGCCTTGAAGCTAGTACAATTAAAATTAAGTAAAAGTTTAGAATATGGTGATGCCGTGCACACAAATAGGCAAAAATATAAAGAGAATGTTAGTAAAATGAAGAAAACACCGCAAGTAACATTATCAATATTTAATCATATGTTGGAAAAAAAGAAATCATCATTCATTGTAGGCTGTGATAACATAACCGGTGATTACCACACATACTTAACACAAGCAAAAGAAAGTATGTCTATTCAACTAAAGAAAGGCAAACCAAAAAAAATAAAACTTGTAACAGTAGATGGAGTTGATGAAGTTATTTCATCTTTCACAGACTCCATTAGCAATTTCAATTTTTCCATGGCCCATTTGAAACTTGATATCTCGAAAGATAATGAAATAGAGGGAATGAGAGCAATTGATTCTTGGATTAAAACTATATGGGATAGTCTAGTACCATCAACACTTTGTGTTATAGTGTTTGGGGGTACAACTGAAGATAATGGCTTAGCAATGGTTAAAGTAAAGAACACATAGAGTGATTAATATTAATTATGATTATTAAAAATATACTTTTGATTCAATGCTTTTACTTGTAATTAATCATTAAAATTAATATTGCCTTAGACTACATGCATAAGTATATTACTACTGATTCTGAGGTTCTTAATTTCATATTGTTCCATTGTTCCTTAAAAAAAAGTCAATTGTGAAACCTGGAACTGCATTGTGTAGACTGTGGTAGACCTCAATTATTATTAAATAGTGGTCTGTGTCTCGCAGTGGGTTCCAATTATTAGTAGGTTATTGAGGTTTTAAGTTATAGAGTAAAGTTATGTATCTCTTGCTTACCCCTTCTGTGATGAATAAGAGATTCATAAAGAAAACATTATTTTATTTAATAGGGATTAAATTGTGGTAATTATGAAGTGGTCTATAAATTATCTTTTATGTATTATACATTTTTATTGCAATTGAAATCATATATATCATCATATATATGATTTCCTAAGGCCTATCACGATTATGTACCATCGGTACATAATCGTGATAGGCTCTAGAGAGTGTTGAATATATCACATTATGGGGTCGTTAAAGAACTTAAGTACTGAAGTTTAGCGGATTTTCCTAAGAACTAAATCAATTCACAAAATCTATAAATAGTTTTATCATGTCTTGCTTTATGTGGTGTAACCGGGTTGAAATCCCTCAGCGCTCACCCACAGTCCGGTTAAGCTGTCACAGCCCTCTCGGCTAACAGCAATCGCAGTGGATACGTTTTAGTGGGTAACCTAGCCCTAGGCTAGGAGTCCCACACTCCCCTAGGCTGGGAGTCCCACACTCCCCGGGGGTAGTGCGTAACGCATTTCGGAGCACTGCGTTATCAAAAAAAAAAAAAGAGTGCTTTATGTTATTTTGCCAAGCACGGAGAGAGTTTGACAATCAAACTCCGTCCGTCTCACTTACCTCCAGTAATCCGCAACTTGGCTATACTTTTTTTGGCGTCAAGCTATGGTGTGGCCACACTCCGTTAAATCCGTCCTGGGCAACAGAAGAAACGGTGCGTGACCCCATAGATCCGCCCTACGTTTACTGTTTAGATAAACAAGCCGTGCGAGCGGGCCACCGAAACCTGGTCTTTGTCTTTAGTGACCCGGTTGGCGGATTATCCTCGCGAGTATCCTCTCGAGTCGATGCCCCGGCAGCTTTTGCCCTCGGCCACCTTCAGCCCCACCGCCTCGATTCGCTTGACCATCTCCTCGGTGCCGAGCTGTGACGAGCTTATCGTCAGCATAACAAATTAAGCCCAGCCCGAGAGGAGACTACCTCTCAACGTCCAGTTGTAACCGATTACCCACTTACAATCCTATCAGAAGTCCTTCCCTTTCCATCCACGTCATGCTCCACGCAGCCCCTTCATCCTTTCTTTAGTCTTCTCTTACCCCTAAACCTTCAATATTTGTACTCCAATCTTTCCTCAAAATATTATTTTCAACCCGTCTTATCATATGTCCAACCAATGTCAAGCGCGCTACTCCTTAATTTTTCCGTCACTAACGCAACTTACAAACTTCCTCTAATATGGTAATTTATATATTCTTTTCACACCACACATCATTCTCTCAACATTCTCATACGCGTTACATGCAGTCGTTTCTCATCCATCGTTTTTGCTGTCCAACATGCTGATTCAGAGTACAGCAGGCCTTATTAAAGTTTTGTAAATACATATTTCCCTTTAATTTAAGGGTTACTCGGCAGCCGAATGTTGCACGCGCGACCTGCCTATTTAATCCATCTCGCGCCAATTCTGTGCTTTATCGCATGATCTGGGTCGCCATCGCTTTGGATGAGCGAAAGGAGGTACATTTTTTGCCCTCACGCACCTTTAGAAAATTAAATTTTGTCTTGAGCCTGTGTCTGTATAGATTTTTACTTACATTCCTTGATTTCCAATATTTTTACTTTCTTCTTTCATAATCTTCTTTCCATTCCTTAAATATATTCTTCTTTTCTTTCAAGGCCTTTTCCACATCTTCATTCCACTACCAAGTATACTTATCAATTATACCTACCTTTTCATTTTATTTCTTCTAGTATTGCTTTAGTTGTGTTTCTAATACAAGCCATTTAATTCCTACAATTTTTCGTGTGGTGACAAAGCAAGTATACATTCACCACCCCCTATTTTACCCGTGGGTGATTGTAAGAGACGACTAAGGGATATAAAACGCATATAACATCCTTGCAAGGGAAGGAAAACTCGAAACTAAACCCTATACCAACACGTCTGACCAGCGTGGTATGGTAGGTACCTAACTTAATTTCCCTCCCGTTATGTGGGATGCTCAAGCCCAACAGTGGGGCATATATGAGCTGAGATGATGGTGATGATTTAATTCCAACATTCATTCACAGATTTATCCTCCATATCATTTAGCTTTCACTTTCTGGAATCTATACTAATATTATGAAGCTGAAGAATTTGTTTGTTTGAACGCGCTAATCTCAGGAACTACAGGATTTGAAAATTTCTTTTAGTGTTGGGTAGCCCATTTATCGAGTAAGGCTTTAGGCTATATACCATCACACTAAGTTTAATAGGAGCAGAACACCAATAAATAATATCACAAAATCAGGCGTTTTATTTTACTTTTGAGAGCTTCTGCTGCATGCGCTGCGCAAACGGTTAAAGTTTCGTAAAAATCATGGATGACAAAATTAATACTCTTTTTAAAGTCTTAAAAAAAAGTCCGCGACAGCATATATTTCTCTCCAAGGTTTGGCTCACTATAACCTTTTTTATGTTAAAAATTTTATTCTAAAATAATGCGACATTTGTGAAGGTATTTTTATAAAAATGTCATAAATCTAGATCCAAATAAATACGTCATTCATCACAAGTATTTAATTTAAAACAAAATTGCACTTTACATCATTTGATTTCAATGAACATCTTAGGAGATATCCCAGTCTTTTTTTTTTAAATAACATCACAGCAAAATATTGATCAAGTACTGCGTGCGTATATATGACTCCTGTTCGCGACTTTCTACGCGTGGAATAGTTACTTTGGGCTAATGCTTAGTTTAACCCGCGACGTTAAGTAACTATTCCTTGCGGACGAAATTGCAGGCAGAAGCTAGTATGCCCGGGGCAGGACACTCGAAGAGGCGGCGAGCCTGGCCACTCTCGGCACCGAGGAGATTGTCAGGCGAATCGAGGCGCTGGAGCTCAGGTTGGCCTTAAATAAGACGGAGGCCCTATTATTCCATGGGCCACGCGTAAGGCTGCCAACCGGCGCCTCGTTAGTCGTCAACTCCATCCAGATTAGTATCCAGGCCCATATGAAGTATTTGGGTCTGGTGCTCGACGGGCGATGGTGGTTCCGGGAGTATTTTCACCGAATTGCTCCTCGGCTGGTCGGCGCGGCGTCCGCCCTATCACGGCTCATGCCGAACGTGGGCGGACCAAGCTTCGAGGGCCGACGGCTGTATGCGGGGGTGATCCGTTCGATGGCCATGTACGGTGCACCCGTGTGGGCGAGGGCTCTGAACGCCCAGCTCAGGGCTGTTCTGTGGAGACCACAGAGAGCCATGGCGGTCAGAGCCATTCGCGGGTACCGCACGGTATCAACCGAGGCGGCATGCCTACTGGCCGGGACACCCCCGTGGGACCTAGAGGCGGAGATGCTATCCGACCTCTACCGGCGGGTTACCTCAGTGCGCGACGAAGGTGGCTCCCCATCGTTAAGCGAGATAGCCACCTGGTGCGAGGACGCCCGCCGAGACGTCATCGCCCGTTGGATTACGCGGCTAGAGAGACCTAGATACGGTGCTGTTACCGTTGAGGCCCTCCGGCCCGTACTGATGGAGTGGATGGAGCGGTGGCACGGAGTGCTCTCCTTTCGGCTGGTGCAAGTGTTGTCGGAGCACGGGTGCTTCGGCTTGTACCTGCACACGGTCGCGTATAGGGAGTGGACTTCGTCCTGCAACTATTGCAGCAGTGACGAGGACACGGCGCAACATACGCTCGAGGTATGTCCGAGCTGGGACGGGCAGCGCCGTGACCTCGTCGCTGTTATCGGTGCCGACCTGACGCTGCCGGCTGTCGCGAAAGCGATGGTTGACAGCGTCAGGAACTGGGACGCAGTCGCCGCCTTCTGCGAGGCTGTCATCTCGCGGAAGGAGGCGGCGGAACGAATCCGGGAGGATTCCCGTGACCCGGGCCGCCGTCAGCGGCTGGGGCGGCGCACGCGCGAATATCTGCGCTCCGATCACCCGACGTGGGGCCACCGCGTGAGGACGACGCCCCGACGGCGAAAGCTGTTGGGGCGTCGACAAGAGAGGAACCCGCAAGGGTATACCGCCGGGCGGGCCACCGAAGTCAAAGATCGGGTACCGGTGGACCGCTTGCACGGCGAAGAGATGTGTTTGCAGGGTGGGTCCATGGGGTTGCGCGCCGCCTCTTCCGTCACCCCGGGCCGATTTGCCGGGGCGCGACCACATCCATGGTCCCACCTTCCGAAAAAAAAGGCAGAAGCTAGCATCAATTATAATTTCATCGAAAGTCTACTAAAATTTTACTTTCACTTCATCCTTACATCCGGGTTGGAGTGCATACGCGCAAATAACATTTAGAATGACACTCTCTCACTATTTTCACAATTATCGATCTATCATTCATCCTCTTTGCGTTCGATACATTCTTTGAAAAAACTTTTCTAATATTTTTTTTTTAAAGACAAGCTGCACAAGGAAATAATCCTTGTATTGCGGAGGCCTTTACAAACATGCAATTAACGTAGACGAATTACACCCAGACTCAGAACATCACTTTGTGGAAAGCACAAAGTATTATCCTGCGTAGGAATCGAACCCTCGAAGCATTGGCACCGAAGGTCGGTATCTTAACCACTACGCCATCTGTGTAGTCATTTTTTTGCATCAGTACCACCGTAATAAAGTAGGTATGTATCCTTTACCAATTTCTCTGGTTTGAGTTCCCTTCCATTTTGTGTCTCGCAGATTATTTATTCTTCTCCTTTTTAACAGATCTGCCAACTTCCTTCCTCTTTTAGTCGTCGTTCCAATATTCAAACTTGCATAGCTCTCTCTTTCCTATTAAGAACTCGTTTCTTACGTTGCACCCACCCGTAGTGCAACAACCCTTGTGGATTTACAGGAATGACAATGTGCTGCTCGTGAGCGTTGCTTGTGGTGTTACGCCCTAGCTCTTCATGCAATTCATTTTTCATATCATATTGCAAATAGTTTTGGTAATGGTTTTATGACCGGCCTGCCTGGCATAAATCTTCCTTGTGAATGTAATTCTTGACTGGACGATATCAGATGAAGCTGGTTCAGGTCGACGTAGAGAGCTCTATGTCGCCTTTTACGACATCCACGAGCAATGTAAGGGTTAGAAGTATTCGTTGTCGCTAACATTCGTTCAGTAGTCCTAATTTTTATTTCTAGGCTAAGATAATAGTTAAAGACAATTGTATAAAAGATTACGACGTAAGAGAGCGAGTAGGTATGAAAGAGAGTATTGGTGTAAAGATGCGAAAGGGAATGCTCCGATGGTTCGGACATGTGGAAAGAATGCCGAACGAACGTCTGGTTAAGGAGATATACAATGCGAAAGTGGAAGGATGTAGGTACCGAGGGAGACCGAGACTAACCTACCTAGACCAGATCGGTCATGTACTGAAGGAAAGTGGAGTCAAGAGTCTCCGAAACCGGCGAGCGTGTATGAAGAGAAGAAATGAGAATGAATGTTGAGGAAGCGAGTGAAGTATGCAGCGATAGAGTTCTCTGGCACTCTGTTCTCTCTGCCTACCCTGCAAGGGATATGGCGTGATGATATGTATGTATGTATAAAAGATTAAAGTAGGCACCACGGAGGTATTGCTAAAAATCAGTGTTGCATTGCTTATAGTTTTCAAAAATACTACGCTTGGTCAAAGTTAGGCCTTGGCTGCATGTTACAGACGGTAAACGATAGAGAAGGGTATAAATGGGTAATAGCGTACCCGTAAACACTTTTTTATGGGTACGTTTTCTAGGGTGCACAGAAATAACACTACGAAACAGAAATTAACCGATTGCCTCTTTCTAAAGATCGGTGTATAATATTTATCGTCGTGTACTTTGGTGTCTGGCTTCACCGTCTAGCTCTAGTGCTTTGATGACTACGCCACTGGATGCCATATCTTTATAAAAGAAAATTTACATATATGTCAGTACAACAGATCGACAATTGCTACGGCAAGGAGAAAAGTGAACGAAACGGATGGGATACCCAGTGGGGATGAATGAGTGGTAGTAGATGGTATGATGTCATAATTGTGTTGCCGGGGCGTTGCCCTCACGCGGTCAGGCTGTCTTTCAGCGTCAACTTTTTACTAGAAAAACTATAATTTTACATATAACTAGCTTCTGCCCCCGGCTTCGCCTGCTTAAAAGGTTACTTTCCTAAAGTTTTTCGTATTTTTATTTTACCCCTTAAGGGTAATTTTTTTACAAAATATTAATATCATATTTATTTACATCTAATCAATAGCCTAAAAATAGGTTTCAAGCTTTCGGCTTTAAAAATGACGATACTTCCTTACAACTTTTCTTTTTTCCTCCTTTATAATCCTTTTTTGCGTTAAAAAGTAGCCTATGTATGTCCTTTGTCAGGTTCTAGACTATCCGTGTACCAAATTTCATTTAGATCGGTTCAGTAGTTTTGGCGTGAAAGAGCGACAGACAGACTGAGTTACTTTCGCATTTATAATATTAGTAAGGATTGTGTCGAATTGAATTCGAGTTTACTTTTCGCGTGGTCCCGACCAATCGAGACCTGAGATGTTCATATACCACTTAGTACCAGGTAGGCTGAATGCTCGTCTGTCACCAAGGCAAGATACAAGATAATAAGAATAGGGAGTAGTGAGGAAATAATGCTAAATCTCAGTGCATACCTAACGTCGAAGGCGCCATTCGCTGATCTTACGTACACTTTATGACCGGTGCACACAGGCACTTTTTATACTTCACAGGCTATATTTTTCTTTTAACACACGCCATATAATTGTCCTGGATATCCACTACGTCATATGCCTTCTTAAGTTTAACGCATACCATATACCTACAGGTTATTTTATACACCAAGTTAAAATTTTAGAGATAGCAATCAATAATAATCTTCATAATAGCACTTATCTAATATATAATTAGGGGATTCATGTGGTAGGTACACTAGGGATGGAAAGGAAAAAGCTCATTATCACACTTAGGGAAGTAGTGCCAAGAACATTACCTATATAAATATATTCCAAAGGTCATCTAGATCCATACAGTTGTTTAGACATGAACAGCTAACACGCTAATTATTATTAGTTCTTTGTAGTTTTGTGGATAGATAAATAGACATTTGTTTTTTGTAGTATTGAAATAATTTATTTTATTTTGAAAGTGAAAAGATCTGCCCTGTGATTGGATCAATTGCGAGGGAGGCTGGTAACTCGGCTGCGATATCTGCTAGCGCTTCCCATCTAGTCGCTCGACTACTCTCGGACTGACTTGGACTTAAAGCTTCCTCAATATTCTCCTCTCTGTGAATAAATACATTTATTAATGTATATTATTCTTATATGGCCATATTTATGGTATATTTATTTGAATGCACTAATTTCTGAAACTAATAGACGGATTGTAAATAAACAGACAAAAAAAACATATGATGCAAATAACATCTATGGAAGAGAAGGAAAACTCTAAACAAAACTCTATACCTACACGTTTGACCAGCATGGTGTAGTAGGTCAACTTCTCTCCCATTAAGGAGGAGGCTCGAGCCCAACAGTGGAACATATTATGAGCTGAAAAAATATTGAAGTGACTTCAAAAAGCACAAACATACATTACAGTAAAAGTCAGAAATAATAAAATACAAATTAAATCTGAAAAACGTCCTCCTGATTGATTTCACTAACACGTGTAGTTACGTCTATCTAAGAAATACTCAGTAGTTTCTCGTGACATTACAATATTATTTCCTAATTCGAAAAATTGAACTAAACTTGAATTGAATACTGAGGTTTTTATCATTTTGCGTGTGGTGACGGAATAAGAATACAATTCATCACCCATTTCTTGTCCGTGTGTGTCGCAAAAGACGATTGACAGATATAATGTGCAAGAGAAGGAAATCTCGAAATAAAACCGTATACCAACCCGTCTGACTGAAACTTTCATTTGAAATAAAACTACTTTTACGGATTCTATCGCGTTTGTATTTGATTTATAATTTCCCGACGTTTCGAACACTTTACAGTGATCATGGTCACGGGAGGACTGTCCTCCCGTGACCGTGTAATACTCGCGTAAACATTAGAAGTCATTATGAAACTTTCATCATCACCTCAACAGCGTGAAGTGGCGAATTTTAGACTTAAATATTTGATCAGTACCTAATCGTTTTCATGCGATCAAAGAGTAGCTATTCAAGAAAGAAATGAAAGTCTTTAAAATATTAGTATTGTCTTAGATTTTCATGGAAGTTCCTCACCCGTTGCTACCTTGGTGCCTCGCAGAAATCGAAATACATACTGTGAGTTGAACACAGAAATTGGTTAAAAATCTTTTGTGGTAGATAGCGTGCTTATTAAGATAGTCTAGATTTTAGGCTGTGACAAATAAGAAGTAGAATCTTATATAGTAAGTAGAATCTTATATAAGAAGTAGATATTAGTAGATAGCGTGTTTATTTTATTTATTTATTTTAGTTCTCTGGCACTCTGTTCTCTCTGCCTACCCTGCAAGGGATATGGCGTGATGATATGTATGTATGTATTTTGTTATGTTTATTAGTCTAGATTTTAGGCTGTGACAAAAAAGAACGATGCAGTAATAATAAATATTAAAGAAATGAGCAACATATAGTATCAATAGCGCATGGTATATATATCACTGTTGTCGATTACGACATTGTTATTAAACAGATGTGATAACAAATTTCCTCTTAGATCAAAAAGATACTGCCTTTTTGATCTACTAGACGAACTTAACCTAACCTAAACCTGGATAATCATAGTGCTCATGAAATTGTGTTGTATCTAATATTGTATTATATAAACTATTCATTTTTTGCCACATGCTTTATAACAGATGACGCTCTTATTGTCGTTTACCGGGCATAGTATACATCTGCACTGTAATTCTAACCCAAAATTTTACCTTCTGCATTTAAATGTTCGTGTCACTAAGCAAACGGATCATATAACGCACCCATTGCAAAAAAAACAAACTACATGGCAGTCGAAATAGCTATCAATATTCCATAAATGTTGGAAAAAAATATGGAATTAAATAATTATATTATCCAAGCACTGGAAGCTGCTAGAACGGCTAGTTGAATTCCTATTCATGTAGTAATAACCTACATAGTCCTACATTTACATACATACATACCATCACGCCATGTCCTTTGCAGGGTAGGCAGAGTGCTAGAGAACTCTATCCTTGCATACCTCACTCGCTTCCTCAACATTCATAATTCTCTTCATACACGCTCGCCGGTTTCGGCGACTCTTGACTCCACCTTCCTTCAGTAGGTACATGACCGATCAGGTCTAGGTAGGTTAGTCTCGGTCTCCCCCGGTACGTACATCCTTCCACTTTCGCATTGTATATCTTCTTAACCAGACGTTCGTTCGGCATTCTTTTCACATATCCGAACCATCGGAGCATTCCCTTTCGCATCTTTACACCAATACTCTCTTTCATACCTACTCGCTCTCTTACGTCGTCGTTACGAATGCGATCGATCAACCTAACTCCACAGATTTTCCGTAGAGATCGCATTTCGACCGCATTAATTTTATTACATTTGCCTATCTAATTCGGTCTGGATTTTGAGTACGTAATATGTAATACTTTTTACTAATAGTGACATCATAATATTATTATGATTAATAAACTTAATTTACTTAAAACAAAATTTATTAGCGTAGAAAAAAATATTTATACAAATACTAACTTTTCTTTATCATTTTCTTCTACAGCTTTTTGTTCTACTTCTGCCTCTTTATCTTCTACTAAATTGTTGTTATTTGTATTTTCTTCGGGTTTTGGATTCGTTGGTTCCGGAACAACCCTATCACGTCGTGGTGGATCACTCTCGTGCTCGCTCGTATGATGTAATTCAACAACTTTTTCCACCACTTCTTCTAATTTCTGTGCTTTGTCTTCTTGGTGTAATGAATTTCTAGAATTTACCTTATTAACAATACTTTCAAATTTATTTTCAGTTTCCGAATTGTCTGAAACAATATTCTTATTACATAGTTATATTGCTATCAGATACCATTATGACATAAAGTTTTATTAGTCGTCTTGTCCATGTTCATTTGCAGCCCTACTAGTTGGGAGACCTTGCTGAGGTCATTGAGTATGGTGCCAAGGTCCTTCAGGGATTCTGCCATGACTACGATATCATCTGCGAAGCGAAGGTGAGTGATGTATTCGCCATTGATGTTGATGCCGAGTCCGGTCCAGTCAATTTTATCTTAACTTTAATATATTTAATTTGTAGGTATAGACGTAGTAAGACACAATATGAAAGATTATTACTGTTGATAGAAGCAGCGGCCCTAGGTATACTCGGACGCGTCTTGTCAGGATATTTCCGCCAAGAACTTTTTACCCAAGGTTCTTTAGACCTACGTGAAATGTCACCAAGGTTAGTTGCTATCTACGGATACGGACATGACAACATATGTGCATAATACTCTACGACTGTAAGTATGCGTAGTTAGGACAGTGAGTGACAATGAAATATTGTCTTGTGCAGGTTTTCGTTTTAGGTGGCTTTCATAAACTTTAACTAGTTGTACGCGATTTGACGCGCCTTAACATTCTTTAGGTGTGCCACACCAGTATTGAGCATAATTGAATTATTTTTTTAATTATAGAAGCAAACAATTACAATATTTAGTCCAACTAAATCAATTGCAATTAAATCAATACAATTATTTTTTAAATCCAATTGAAACCAATTGATGTTAAATCTCTTAATTGTGGTTTACAATTAATTTAATTGCAATTAAATTTTTACTTGCAAATAACTTAATTGCGAATTAATTAACAACTATCTAACAAAGGAACTCCATTAGGCAGTAATACATTAAAAAAGCAGCCAGTCGCCCAAAAACTACTGAAATTATAGATTAATTCTAGTTAGGTGCCTGTTACTATATTCCACTTTTATGTATTGTACTAGCTTAAATCCAAGTCTTACAGATCATTACAGAGAAGGCCTTCACATATTTAACATTAGCCTTCTTTGTTCTGTAATTATGTTCGTTAGGACATTTATTAATTATTAACAGAAATTGTAAATGTGCATCAAACAACTAATAATTAATTGATTGCAAAGTTTAACAAGCACAATTAATATATTGTTATTTGTTTTATTGTGTTATATTGCAATTACAATTAATTATTTTAGTTGTTAGTTGCAACTAAATAAGACAATTTACTTGTTAGTTATTAATTTTTTTACAACCCGGGAAAAAATGATCAGCCCTGATCAGGCATGAACAGGCATGAGTCGTCAGGCCTGATCAGACCTGATCCGGCCTGATCAGACCTGATCCGGTCAGATAACAAAATGACTTCTGAGAACATCAAAATTACTCTTATTTATGATTTGGACGTCTGAATTATCAACGGAATGTACTCTTTCTAGAGATGAGTAGTTCCGGAGCGTAATAGTTCCGAGAACTATGTCTTTTGCCGGAACGATCTAGTTCCAATCCAACCACACGGCTGAGATAGTTCCATAGGTCCGAGTCGTTCCGACGACCGAGTCGTTCCGACGACCGAATCGTTCCGACGACCGAGTAATAAAGTGTGCGTCATGCATGCGCGTAAATATTCTTCTATATATCGTCGACGTCGTCTATATATCTTGGTTGTCAGTCCTAACCCTGTCATGTCAAGTATGGGGGTAAATCAACTGATATTCCGACAAATACTGACAAATAAACGGTACCTAAAAATAACTTGTATTTCGTAGTTTATAGCTCCTTCAAAATACTAAATTTGAAGGAGTTATAAACTAAGAAATATGGATCTTGAATGGCTGGAGCCGATTAAAATTATGTCCGCACATGTTACGTTGGATTGGATTGCATAATCATGTCATTAGAACCGATAGGATATGACTCATGTACTATCGGTCAGCGGAACTAGATAGGTCCGCGAACATGTTTCCTGGATATAGTTCCGACAGAAAAAGGAATCGTTCCATGTCCGATCCGCTCCAGGACATGATTTGCACATGACTAACTCTTTCAATAGTCTTTAAAAGGTGGCATGCACCGCTTTATGACGAAGTTAAAGACTTCTTAAATAAAACTTCCTGAGAATACCTTTACCCGGACTGTGGGTGAGCGCTGAGGGCTCTCAACCCGTCTGAGAATACCTGTTTCTGACATCATAAATAAGAAGTACTGACAGTAGGGTAAGATTTTACTGCATTGAAATCATAGCGTGATTCAGAATTTCTAACAGCGACATCTAGTTAGAACCATATTTTTTTTTTTTGGGTAATAATTATGTAAACAAGATATAATACGCAAACGCGTTTATGGATTCCAAGCGTGCGCAAAAAAATATATTAAATTGTTATTATGAATAAAATAGTCATATATACTTTTGATTTCTATAGTCTAGTTCTATAATATGAATATGTTATGTTGTCATAAAATTGACGTATTTATTGGAACAAAGTTCCTTATCGCGCGTTGTGAAAGGGGGCTAGACGGAAAAAATTCTTACGAAAAGTTGTCACGACACTTTTTGCTATAGTAAGCTATTGTAAGCTGTGCGGCGTCGCTCGTCGGTTCTCTTATAGAAAGCAAGCCAGATATTTTCATTTCTATTTCGCATTGAACAGTGTGGTGTCGCGACGATTTTTTTTATAGATAGAGTGATTCAAGAGGAAGGTTTATATGTATAATATATGCATAATGTACTAGAGAAACACTGATAATTTTAGAGGTTTCTAATGTGATGTCGTAAATAAACACATTATTTTGCGCTTACATTGCAAACGCTGGCTGAACCCTACGAAATAGATCAAAATAAAGTACTACAGTATTATACAGCTTAAAAAGGCCTACAAAAAAGTCCGCGATGGTATATATCTATCTCTTAAGGATAACATACTATATCCATTTTAATACTTTAAAAAATGTTCTATTATAAAACGATAATTGAAAAGCTATTTACACAAATACTGTATTAATCCTTATCATTTTAAATACATTAGTTGGCTTGAGCATTTCATGAAGATATTTTTTTTCCTTCAGACCATGCAAATTAAATCAATACCTTAAGAGATATAGCAAAATCAAAATAATGCGCAACGAAATTATTTTCGCCCGTGACCGGGCCGCGTGGCCGGCTCGCGTTCGAGCTCGGGGCCGAAAAGTTTTGGTAGTCTAGTGGAATTGTATATCCTATTATTAATATTATAAACGTGAAAGTTTGTAATAATGTATGGATGTGAACATGTTTGTTGCTCTTTCACGTAAAAACTACTGAATGGATTTTGATGAAATTTATAGTAATATAGCTTGCACATCAGAATAACACATAGGCTATAATTTATAAAGATATTTTGCAAATTGGCTAAAATATAACGATAAAAATCGCTTAAGGCAGAAAAAAATTATATAATTAAAATAGAACTTCGTTCCATCCGGGTGTCCCTTGACACCTCCGGTTTTTTTATGAATTCTTAGAAGAGTTCAACAAAACAAGTTCGAGTAGATCATATAATTCCTTTTAAAAAGTTAATTCATCATTATTAATTAATTGTAATAAAATAAAGAATATGTTTCATTTAATTGTAGTTGGCAATTATATATGTAAGCGACCAAATATGTTAAGGCAAATCTTTTGAATGTAAAATGCACACATTTATTTAATCATGAAGCTTGTAAATAATCAATAAATAATATATTTTATTATTTAATCTAAAATTTTATTTGTTCATTAATGAAATCCTTCTGTAGGAGATAAATTCATCTATAATTTTCAATATAATGAAGTTTTCTAAATTTCTTCCACCATATCAGACTTGGTCAGACATTAACAGCGCTAATGATATATACATGTTTGAATCATGTACATTTATTTCAATAATTTAATTTGTGTCTAAAAACAATAAATTTTATTATCCAATTTACAAAATTATATATATATAAATATATCGAATCAACATGTCTGGTCTGATCCAACTCGAGTTGGATCCAGTTGGTCCAGCTCGATCGAGCCCGGCATATATAAAGATATAGGAATAATTAAGTATTTAACTAATCAGACCTGATCATGTCTATTCATGCATGATCAGACCTGAACGTATTTAACACATCAGGCCTGTTCATGCATGATCATGTCTGATCAGACCTGCAGTGTTAAATATGTCCAGGTCTGATCATGCATGAACAGGTCTGATCAGGCCTGCTCAGACCTGCTCATGTCTATTCATGCATGATCAGGCATGATTAGACCTGGGCCGTAAAATACATTCAGGCCTGATCAGACATGATCATGCATGAACAGGCCTGATCAGATCTGAACGTATTTTACGGCCCAGACCTGATCATGTCTAACGTCCGGTCTGATCAGGCATGAACAGGTCTGATCAAGTCAAATTTCAGGCCTGATCATGCATGAACAGGTCTGATCAGGCCTGGTCATTTTTTCCCGGGAATTCATTTTTGCCCACACCTACTAGCGCCATATCCCGTCATTATTTTAGATTTTGGATTTATTTCCTTATCTAAGACAAAATGTCGACCAACGTCGCACTAATGTCTTTAGAAGTCGAGTATGTCTGAAACATTTTTTGCATTGCATGTCGTCAACTCCAAAAACTTCCATTTGTGTTTTGCTACATGAACAGGGTATATATCACCTTGAAAATATACTACAAGGGGTAAAAACAGCTTGTATAAAGGGGTCTACACGTAAATGTGAGCAAAACCAAAATAATGTTAATTTTTTTATAATCTAGGGCCAAGAGCTTCATTGAGAGAAAAAATTAGGGAAATAAACATTCTAACCTATCTCTCTATCACAATTCATATTGGAAAACATATTATATGTAAAAAAAAATATTAATGAATTTGATAAATATAGTGATATTCACCGTGTGAACACTAGGAATAAGGATAATCTAGTTATCTATCATACTCGCCTACAAAAAAATAGTAGGTCTTTCATGGGGCAATGTATACGCTTTTACAATAAACTGCCTAAAGATATCCGAGATATGCCAATAAATAAGTTCAAAAAGGCTATCAAAAACAGACTGTGCAGAAAATGATATTACAGCATTTCGGATTATCTAAATGATAATACGCAATGGTTATGAGCAGCTCCTCTCTCAGCAATTGCCCTTTTAATGTTTATCTCTTACAGCGTTCTGACGCTGATCTTCACTGTCGTCTGATACTCTTGTATTATTTGTATTGTCTTAATTGTACAGTGTAGCGTGTTTTGCCTAACGAGTTATGTATTTATTTATCCAAGCTATTTGTTTCAAATTTATAGATTATGGTGTGGTCATGCTCACTGAAAAGATCTCTGCTTGCGGTAGCTACGTGGTGCGGGTCTCTCCCTTACTTCCAATGTGGTTGAGGGGCGTGATGGCTGCTCTAATAGTTAACTCGTGATCGGGTGCCGCTTGTGGGATCTGGTCCAGCCATTTTTGTTTTTTTTTTGTTTTATAAATATTCTTAGTTTAATTTTGTATTATATACATAATTTAAAAAAAATGAATCTTTACTCGAAGGGCATATCACTGGAGCTAACATAAATTAAACATGTAAACAAACTCTTTCGTGAAAAATATAATAAAAAAAAATAAAAAAAATGACGAGCCCACTGAGTTTCTTGCCGGATCTTCTCAGTATGTGGCTGCTTTCCGATCCGGTGGTAGATTAATTAAATTTAATTTAAAAAACAATGTAAAATTGACAATATGTATTGACAATATGCCCCAATGGGGCTTATGCAAAATAAATGATTTGATTTGAATGGTCTTCGAAGAGATGACGCCAGAACAGATGTAAGAGTAACAATAGGTAATGATGTACTGGAGCAAGTGGATGAATTTGTATATCTTGTATGTGGATTTAGCCGAGATGGAAGGTACACCACTGATATAGAGCGAAGAGTGAATGCGGGAAATAGAGTGAACGGAGCGTTGGGACAACTTCTCGGTAGCCACCACCTCAGCCAGAAGGCACGTGTAGCAATACATAACGCAGTGCTTGTCCCAACATTACTGTATCGAAGCGAGTTGGGTATGCAGAAAAGAGCATGAAAGTAAAATAAATGCGGTCGAAATGCGATCTCTACGGAAAATCCGTGGAGTTAGGCTGATTGATCGCATTCGTAATGACGACGTAAGAGAGCGAGTAGGTATGAAAGAGAGTATTGGTGTAAAGATGCGAAAGGGAAGGTTCCGAGACATGTGGAAAGAATGCCGAACGAACGTCTGGTTAAGAAGATATACAATGCGAAAGTGGAAGGATGTAGGTACCGGGGGAGACCGAGACTAACCTACGTAGACCAGATTGGTCACGTACTGAAGTAAGGCGGAGTCAAGAGTCTCTGAAACCGACCGGCGAGCGTGTATGAAGAGAATTATGAATGTTGAGGAAGCGAGTGAAGTATGCAAGGATAGAGTTCCCTAGCACTCTGTTCTCTCTGCCTACCCTGCAAGGGATATGGCGTGATGATATGTATGTATGTATGTAAAATGTAATTGTGAATCAGAGGGCACCAGACGGAGTTGAGTATAGCTCTTAGGCATCTTATAAAGACACTCACATGCAATGTAAGGGTTGCTAGTATTCGTAGCTGCCACCACATAGTAAATAATATCATCGAACGAGAAGAATAACATAATAAAGCGATAGGGAGATTTTTCATCAATTGTGATGGAAGCATCACAATATGTACATAGAAGAAGTAAGAAAGTGTCAAAAACAGAGTGGCCCACGAATAGAAACTGGTATAGCACTTTTTTCTGATGTAATTGGAAAGATCATCTATAAGTTTTATAACAAAACTATTATTTTTTTTTTTCGCAATGTTTAAAAAGTTTTATCAAAATAAAAAAATATTTTTGAGTAGGTACAGTACCGAGGACCCGCCGACAACTCCCGAACGAACCCGAGCGCGTGTGACGTCATAACGTTAGTTTTCACCCATTGTAGCATACAGAGATAATAAGTATGTACAATATTTTGATTTTTGAATTGCTTTAACATTATGACGTCACAAATATGGTGACGAATCATGGTGCGTTTACAGTCACGTGATTATTGTTCAAATTTTATCAATTTTTATTTGTTTATAATTTAATGAAAAAAATCGCATTAAATAGGTATCAATATAATTAATAAAAAAGTTTAAAAATATGTATACTTATATAAGATATTTATTATAGAGTAGGTAGTCTATTTATGCCAATAGGCTCTTTTTAGACGTTGATTAAAAAAGCAATAATAATTTTAATTCTTAAATAAACTTCTTACTATTTCAAGATATTTGAAACAAAAACGACGCACGTGTTAAAACATAATTAATACTGAAAATAATTTTTCGTTTGTAATTTAATCTTGTTCTAAATTTGTACATCACGTAATCACGTTACAATGAACAATATGAACATGTTAAATTGAACACGTTAAAGTAAAAATATTGTTGGAGTTATGCTGAAGGGTGTGTAAGCATGGGACCTGCGAGTACTTTGCTGTAATTACCTAATGACGTCACCGAGGTATTAGTTAGGCATATTAAAACATTCATTTGAACAATGTTAACTAAAAAAAAATTGTGATTAAATGCGCACTTTTATTTTTTGTTGGATATATAAATAATAAAGCTTTTTTTTTTTAAATCAGGTACAAGTTTAATAAATAATTAATATGTACAATTAAAGCTAAGTTTTAAATTAAAATATTTACAGAAAAATAAAAGAAAATAGAATAAGAAATAAAAAATAAATAAATAAAAAGAAAAACAAAAGGCGCAATCAGGCATCGAAAAATTCCTCCGCATCACTGTCCACTGGTAATGTGCCCAGAAGGCTAGCAGCATTGCCACGTTGAATGGCAATGCTAATAATAAAACTAATATAATTAAGCTATTATAAATAATTGACCTAAGTAAATAATTAATAACGCGTGATAGCGAGCAAAATATTTATTTTTATATTTGATGAAGCTGATGTGATAATGATTTATCATCATCATCTTAGCCCATATACTGCTGTGCTCGAGCCTCCTCCACAATTCCTAGATTACTACAGTACGTCGGACGTAGTAGAGATATAGTTGATAGTTAATTAAAATAATCTAATTGATAAGATCTACCTTTTGTTAGTCCAAGTCTTTTGCTAGGCATAAATAAGTCCACTCTATCGGGTATGTGATTAGCTCAATTTACCAAGTTACCTCGTTGGCTACATTGGCATGGTTACGAGACACGAGTAATATTTGTAATAGTTACCACACGGCATATGGCTATTAAACGACCTAAGTCACATTATTAAAATGAAAATCTGTCTGCCCGATTTCAGATAGCTATGATTAAAAATTAAGTTAAGGCGCCTGGGTGGAAAATATTCACTTAATTGCTACATAAAACGTGTGAACTTTACGTGAATAAAATAATTATTCATTCCATCGACCTATCGACATCCACTTTTGTACAGAGGCATTCAAGGGGAGAAATGCCATAATAACCACGCTGGGTAGGTGGATTGGCTCACGCAGTCTATCTTTTAAATTTTTCAGAAGAGCGCTATTCACAAGGGCAATGGTGCCCAACACTCAACCGTGTTTAGCTATCACGATGAGTGTGTGAGTACATTATTATTATTATTTTTTTTTTTTTTTAAGACACCACCCTGCACTAAGGAAATAAACCTTGTATTGCGGGGGACTTTACAAACATGCAATTAACGCAGACAAATTACACCCAGACTCAGAACAACACTTTGTGGATCACACAAAGTAATGTCCTGCGTGGGAATCGAACCCTCGACACTGGCACGGCAGTTCGGTATCTTAACCACTACGCCATCTGTGCAGTCAAACATTGTATTATTATTAAGTCAACACACGCAAGCAGTTTTATTTAGGGAGAACACCCTGGTTAAGAATCTAATCCTTGTATTATTAGGGAACAGGAGGACAAACATATTAGTTCCGGACACAATGACTCCCAGACCCGCAAAAACAATTTGTGGATCGCACAAAGTATTATCCTGCATGGGAATCGAAATACCTGTTATCTGTATGTTTAATGAATACATGGACGACTACACAAATATACAACAAAAATATTAAATTTCATTAAGTACTCCTTGTACTTGTAACAGAATACCACATATGCAACGATCCTAAAAGCTTTTCATTAATTTAAATTTTTTTACATTCTCACGTGAAGCAAAACTTGGAATAAAAACAAACCAAACTATCTGAATAGGGTAAAGGCAGTTGGAGTTTAATTTCCTTTTAATCGTAGAGGAAGTCCTTACCCAACAATAAAATGTTTTGTGGGCTGAAGAGGTTTTAAAATTGTCACGAACATAGATATCGTAGAGCAATATATTAACTGAACGTTTACAGAAAATATAGTTGTAAAATGAATTATCTACATCTTGTTTACTATTAACTTTTTCTTATTGATTCATTTGTAAATAGACTTAAACTGTCATAAACTATTTGCACACATTTAGTCAAAATGTCGCAAAGAAATTTTATCATATAATTTAGATATTCGTTTGATGTTTATAACGATTATTATTGCATATTTTATAAACTATATGTACGAGATAAGTATTCGGTGAAATATTATTATGCTTACCTTTTTCATTTTTAAAGCTAGAAGTAGATTTATTTCTATCTAAATGTATAGGTTCTGGTAAAGTATCACATGGAGGAAGCACGTTTATATTATCAGCTGTTCTATAAATTATTTCTTCTTCGTAATTAGAATGGCTATGACTATGTTCATATTCAAACTTTATACTTTTCTCTGAAACAATATCAATTCAAATCAATCTTGAACGTACTTATATAATGTTCATAATATAATTCAAAAATAATGTGAAAAATATTAATGTTCTTATAATAAATTCCTATTTTTAAAAATTGTCTGTCTCAATACCTTATTTTCCCTCACAATCTTGTGTGGTATCATTTGATTAATAAATAGACAGATTTAGCGTACCAACTTATTTCTAATATTTAAATTTAGTATTATCACATTGATTTTGTTATAGTATTAAGTAAATAAACATTTCTAAATTATCTCCAAATCGTTTGATTCCTTTTGAAATTAAAAAAAGCATTTGATTAATAAATAGACGTATTTAGCGTATCAACCCATTTCTAATGTATAAAAATAATATGATCACATTTATTTTGTTGTAGGAGTTGTCTAAATAAATAAATATTTCTAAATTATATCCAATATTTTTGTTGGCTTTGAAATCAAAAGCACTCCCATCTATCTAATTTATAGTCTCAAAATAAATCGCTTAGTAAAAAACTTAAGCGTTAATAAATTTCACATAAGGGGTTATTACCCAAATGTCACATTTCCATACCTGCCGTACTCGAATTAGCCATGTTCGGTGCGCTGCTGGTACAACCCATGATCTTGGGGGCAAATGTTTAGACATTGGCCATGTGTTCAGGTTCAGAATTGTTTGTTAAGTTAATTTTGATAAGTACGGAGGCGTGTGGCTTGACCAGCCGCCCTCAACCACTCCGGTCGACTGGCCGCTACTTGAATAGTCAAGATCGTATCGCAGCAGCTACCTATTATAGGAGGAGGCAGCCCGCTAAACTGACCTCGCACCCCCATCGCGTTTTTCCTATTAAACGAACGTAGTACATTCTTTGACTCGCAAATGGTTTTGTGAAAAACTTTTCTTCCGTGATTAATTAATGGGTTATAGTTTACCAATCAATGCTACTAGATTTTCCGTGTGGTGTTGACGGAGTATACAACTCATCACCCTATCTTGTTCGACACATCCGTCTAACCAGCTTATAGTTGGTCAATTTCGCTCCTGTTGTGGAGAAGGCTCGATCCCAGCAGTGGGATTTATATGCGTTGAGACGCTGATATTAGGTAGGTACTAGATATTGTTTGAGATAACATAAAGAAAGCGGCTGAGAGCGTTCTACTTTTCTTGCCAAAGTTTGTAAATTAACCATACCTACTCGTCTACTTATCAAAGCCTCCGATTTATTTTCATGACTTGAAGTCCCCAAATTACGAGTCACCAAAATAATTCGTCATTTATCTTTAAGATCTTAAACTAAACCATTTGAAAATTATTAACCAGCAAGTTTAAAATATGTATATTCAGGAAGCTACTGAAGTGCAATTTGAAATGTTAACATCACACTCATTAATTTACTCGAAAGTTAAATTATTTAAACAAATAATATCCTTTACTTAAGTAGTATCTTCACACAATGTCTCGCCCCGTGAGCTGGTCGCCTGGGAAGGGCGACGACCGCCGTGACGTCATCACCAGTTGGGCAGGCTGGCTGGGGAGGCCTTGACACAGTTCGGACCGTGGAGGACTTCCGGTGCAGAGGGAATGGTTAGATCTGCGGCACGGGGTCCTCTGCTTTCGACTAGTGTAGGTTTTGACGAGAGAGTTCTGTTGTGTCGGGAAGCCGTACACCGTATGCAGGTAACAGGGTCGCGAGGAGGGAGAGGACATCATCTTGCCACCACTGCGATTGCCATGAGGACATGGTACAGGACACGCTCTGAGGTTTGCGTGGCCTGGGTAGAACAGCACTGTGAACTCATCGTAATCATCGGTGCCGACATGACGCTGCTAACCATCGACCAAGAAGATACTCGATAGCGTCAGGAATTGCAACGCGGTCGCCGCCTTCTGTGAGGCGGAGGGGAATGTCAGGGGAAGATTCTCCATGCTGACACACGCCGCCACCGGCGAACGGCACAGACGTGAGTACCTGAGCCCAATGGCGCCTTAGCCGAGGTCGCGGGTGGATGAACCGGGGATTATCCTCCACCTGTAGACAAACAACTATGTTGTGGGGCGGCAATGCAGATGATACCCGAGAGGGTTACCCGCCGAGCCCGCCTCGGATGTCTAGGAAACGGTACTAGTGGTTGGTCCAATGGTGATGGGGAGGGAACACGGTGGGTCTTAATTATTACAAAATACTGCATTTAAAATTATATTTTATTAAAAGTGTTTTCCTATTTTTCGACGCTGTGATGAAGCAAGAATCAGCGCTTTCCTTTTTTTCGTAAGCATTGAAGGGGATTAATGGATAGGTATATATTTTCTGTAAGGTGACGGACTAAGAATACAAGTTACGACCCCCTATCTTGACGATGCCTATCGTGGAAGATATTATGGGTAAAGTATTTGATATGCGGGTAGTACAAGAGAAGTAAAACCCGAAATAAAATATTTACTGTCTAAACACTGCTTAATAAGCAGCATAGTATATTACGAAAATTTCCCTTTCATTATGGAGAAGACTTGAGCCCACTAGTGGGTTGTATAGGAGCTGAGATGTTGATGATGAAGGGATATACCTACATATAGGAAGATAACAAAGTACGACAAGGATAACTTTATGTAAACCTCTGTACGCGTGAGAACGATGCCCCGACGGTGAAAACTATCGGGGCGTCGACTCGAGAGGCACCCGCGAGGGTAAACCGCTGGGCGGGCCACCGAAGACAAAGATCGGGTACCGGTGGCCCGCTCGCACGGCGAAGAGAGGTGCTTTGCATGGTGGGTCTATGGGGTCGCGCGTCGCCTCTTCCGTCGCTCCGAACCGATTTGGCGGGGCGTGACCACAGCATAGTCCACCGCAAAAAATAATGTAAACCTCTGTTCTTTATCACTTTGGTGAGATAGGGCTCCTGAGCAGCGTGATTGGCACGTACCTAGTTAAATTTCCTATGTAGATAAAATTACCTAGGTACTTAAATATCATGAGACTTGAATTTCACAAGTGAGCGAAGAAAGATATCCATTTTGTAATACATGTTTACATGTATCAGAAAATTTTATCGTCCTAGTTTTAGCATTTCTGAAGTGTTTAAATATCTAGAAAAGAGTGGAATGAGAGCTGGCACGCAATGTGTTGCAATCTTAGGCAGATCTTGATCTCAGCACAGTCTTCATGAACTACTCTTGGCCACAGACCTCTTCCAGATGAGAGTTCACTATACTAGGCTGATCAAATGAGGTGGCATAACGTTTTTCTCGTCTTACTATGATATTATCTGCTTACATCCAATTGAAATAGAATAAATTCTTAAGATGCCAAAGATTTTACGAATATTTGTATTATTTAACAAACAAAACCTATACATACCAACGGACAAAAACAACATCCTGACTCAGAAGAATCACGCAAAGGGACAGATCCATAACACTCTTTATGGGACCACCACTTACCCAGCGTCTCTGTGACCAAAGTTAATAAACCTTATCAAATTATTAGATGTACGAACGCTTGGTAAGCTCATTTTTCAATTATTCTTCATTAGTAAAATGGCCTCCGCGAAACCGAGACAAGTTGCTAGTAATATAGACGAAAGATTTAATCGATAGTAATGGAGTTATTTGGTGAAAAAGTTAATGAACTCTCATTGTAAATCTTACCGAAGAATCTTAGCACCGTTGTAAACGTACCCGAAATTAATGTGTTTATTCGCCTCAAATTACACCTTACAAATAAAATTATTTTTATTTTGTACAGCCAGTGTACTTGTCCGAAAGTAGGCTCTAAGTATTTTTAATATTTCGCTTCTGGTAATGATTTTTTTTTGTGTTATATCGATAATAGAACATAATTATATATACGTTCTAAATATTTATTGTAGAATAAAACGTTCGAGCAGAAGTTATGAAAACGAATATTGAATATTGTGTGTTGCCGAGTAGTTCTTAGGGGGAGATCAATTTTAAGATAATACGAGTATGTCAAATTACTGAAATTTAGCATTTAATATGCTTGATTATTTATAAAAACCTGATTGCGAGAAAGTTTGAGTATTAAGCCTGTAAAATGTGTAAACAATGTCGGGTAGATGGCACACGTCTCCATAAAGACGAAAATGTAATACGATGCGAGAATTGAATGTCCTACAATAGATAGTTCACGGTGGGGTAAGTGGCAGTACGACTAGAACGAATTTCCAATAGGTGTGGGTTCGAATCCCACTTGTGACAATCATTTTTCGCTCGTAATCGGATTTTATAAATAATCAAGCACATTAAATGCTAAATTTCAGTAATTTGAATAACAGGATTGTGTCATCGTTTAATACAATTCTAACTGCAAAGTTTGAGTACCTATTAAGCCTGTACAATGTGTAAACAATGTCGGGTAGATGGCACACGTCTCCATAAAGACGAAAATATAATACTATGCGAGAATTGAATGTCCTACAATAGTTCACGGTGATGAAAGTGGCAGCACGATTGGAACGGATTTCCAATAGCCGTGGGTTCGAATCCTACTTGTGACAATCATTTTTCGCTCGTAATCGGGTTTTTTATAAATACGAGTTGAAGCAATTATGTACTACCATCTTTACAACTTGTTTCCCGAACCTAAAATTACTCCTTCATTAAATCATGGTGCTTGTTTTCAAAAACGTTTGATCAATACAATAACAATAATCTTTATATATGAAATTTGAAAGTTGTATACCTACATAGGTATAAAAAATTGGTTTATAATATAAGGATTTCATTTATTATTCGCAAACGACTTGAAAAAATTATAAGAGGCAAAATAAATCAGTCAGAACTAATAAAAAATAAGTGTATAAAGTGGTTTATAAGTAATAAATAAAAGTGGCAATTTAGTTATATTTGATGTAACTCAATAGGGTAATAAGCTCGGCGACAACATTATCAGTATTGTGCCGATTGATCGAAACACGGCATAACATTGTACCTATTACACATAATTTCGCACACAATTACGCACGTAGCCGAAAAGCAAACGCTAATTTCTATTTAAATCAACGGACGGAAATGGCTTTATTGCTTTTGAACTGAAATTTATCATCTCTCTGTTGCACCTTATTACTCTTTCAGCTTCATATGACGGCAGGATCACGTAATATAATATGTTTTATATGTCGGTAACATAGGGAGGTATGCATAATATTTTCAGGTCCAAAAAAAAACAGAAATTAATTTTAAGCTATAAGATAGTGCTAAGAGATAGATTGTAAACTATGTACGGATTATTTATAAATACCCGATTACGAAACGAAAAATGATGTCACAAGCGGGGTTCGAACGAATATACTACTTATACAGAGAAATTTTGAAAAAACGCTAACACACATACTGTTTTATTTCTAATAAGATGTAGGTGTGCGAAATTTCGTACTTCTAACTTTGAAAATGATAAACTTCCATATAAATGTTCATACCGTGATCCTTATTTTACCCCTTAGTAACATTGTTGTTTTACCATCAGCTAAAGCTCATAAAGATAATCTCCATACACAAATAATCAAACTATAGTCTGTCTAATCTAAGAAGTGCACTTTGACAGCTGTCTGAGTAAGTTGTCTAGGTATGTGAACCTAATAATCGCTATCGAAAATATCCGATTTTACTGAGAAATCGATATTGATTCTTTATAAATAATAATCGGTTTATTTTTTATTTTTCAAAAAGGTGATGAATAAATTAAGTGCTAAATTAGTAGGTACTAAACAAATTTAATTATTTCAGCATAGAATCTATTCATCATATTTAGTAGGATTAGGTTAATTAAAAACAAAAACTGGATTTGAAAATGGCTATTTATTAAGAATTACTACTATTACTTGAATTATCAGCGTCGCAATTATTTCCTCATCAAGCAAAGTGTCGAAATGTACATCTCTGTCAAAATCTCTATTCCATTACAATTAAATTAATTAGAATAATACAATTATTATTCTAGTATTTTTACCGATTATTTGGATATTCGTGAATTGGAAGTCGTCAAGCACTACTGTATAGAACGTGATGACGTGACATTGTTAGGTCGTCAATAACAATTACTATTTACCATGTTATTTTTATTTTAAATTATTTTTACGAGTTTCAACATTAGATTTTTGTACAAGAAAGTCACCCGTAATGTTAATTATGTAAATAACTTAACAGTTGTTTATAATTTCAGGTTTAGTGTTTATAATCATGTGTATACGTTTGACCGAGGTTATTGTGTATTAAAAAATGCAAAACGTCAAAATGCACTTCTTAGATTAGATGAACTATAAATTATGTATAGAGCCGTCAGAAACAGCATTTTTGCCCTACATTTTAAAGAATAGCATTTATGCATTGGGGGGCATAGTCCGGAGCGTGCTCGTTCGCGTCCCCTGCCAGTCTAATTAGACTGCTAATCCGGCTCGATATGCGTACCGCAATGCGGGTTAGGGCGTACCCCGGAGGCAACGCGTACCGACCCGCCCCCGTCGGTACGAACATCGGCAGCTGCGGCGATGGGGGCCGCCACCCATCACGCCTTGCCCAGTTAGGCGAGTCGAGGAGAGCAGAGTGCCGGGTGGGCACGTGGAATGTAAGAGGTTGTGTGGAAGGTAAGTTGCACGAGCTGATATCCGTCATGGCGGACAAACAGCTAGACGTGCTCTGTGTAACAGAGACCAAGCGAAGGGCCAGCGACGCCTGCGATCTTCCTGGTGGCGGGATGGCTCTGTGGTCTGGTGTACCACAGAGCGATCGAGCCAGCATGGGGGTAGGAGTGCTGTTATCCTCTCGCTTGGCCTCAGGTGTGAAGGATTACGGAATGTATGATCCCAGACTTCTCTGGATCCGTATAAAACTAGGTGTCACCAAGGTATTCATGGTTGTAGTATATGCTCCCGTAGGATCCTCGGTGGCATCAGACCTAGAGAAGTTTTGGGACAATGTTAGGGAAGTTCTGGATATGGCAGAAACCAGTGAACGCGTGATTGTATGCGGAGATTTGAACGGATGGGTGGGGACCAAGCGTCCCGACTATGAGGACGTACTTGGTCCATTTGGTGATAAGAGAGTGAACGACGCAGGTAGGCTCATAACGGATGTATGCATGGAAAGAAACCTTATTGTGTCAAACACATTTTTCCAACATAAGGACATCCATATGTATACATGGAGAAGGAATGAACAGAAAAGCATAATAGATTTAATTTTGGTAGACAGTCGCCTCCGAAGCAAAATATTGGACGCAAGAGCCTACAGGGGCCCCACAGTCGACACGGACCACTATCTCGTTATTGCGAGATTTAGTGGTCTGTTCAGAAAGTGGAGGCACTGGCGAGAGCGTGTCCACTTCGGAGGGCTTGAAAGAATAAAGGTTGAAAGGTTGCAAGAAGAGTGTGTAAGAGAAAAGTATGCAGAGGGTGTCCGAGAACGGCTGACGATGGCAAGCCAGCCGCAATCGGACATTGAAGAATGCTGGAGAGTATTGAAAGAGAGTATGGTAGATACAGCGAAAGAAGTATGTGGAAGTTCAAAGAAGCATAGAAAAACAAATGGTGATGCATGGTGGGATGCGGAAGTGGCAGCTTCCGTAGAGCAAAAGAAGAAAGCGTGGCTGGACTATGTCTCTTCTTTGAATCTGAATGACAGTATGACTGAACAGAAGAAAGAAATATATCGGCAATGTAAGAATGACACCAAGGCCTTAGTGAAAGAGAAACGTGATAGAGCAAGTATGAGTGCAGAAGATAGGCTGACTAAAAACTTCGAGGGTAACACCAAACTCTTTTGGAGGGAGGTGAAGAAGTCTCGGGGTGGTTGGTCAGCCTTCAGAATGAATAAAATAAGGTCTAAAGGTGGAGACATTCTTACACAAACACAAGACGTGTTAAGCCGATGGAGTGAATATTTTGGCGATATGTATGCGGATGCTACGGTTGGCGCCGGTGTTGGATGTGGTTTAGTAGCTCAACATTCGACAACGGCGTCCTCTGATGGCATCAGTATGGATGAAGTTGAATGGGCGATAAGAAGTTTGAAAAATGGTAAGGCAGCGGGCATTGATATGGTGTCTGCCGAGATGATCAAGCTTGGTGGCTCTTGTGTCTGGGAGGCGTTCCCGTTGCTCCTCAATTTATGTTGGAGCTCGGGAATGGTTCCCAAGGACTGGAATAGCGCAGTCATCGTGCCTTTGTTTAAAAACAAGGGTTCACGTTATGACTGCGCAAATTACAGAGCCATAAGCTTGACCAGTTTGGCAGCAAAAGTGTATGGTAAAATTATTGAAAGGAGAATGAGGATGGTGTCCGATGGTTTATTGTGTGAGACACAAGGAGGTTTCAGGAGTGGAAGGGGATGCGTGGATCAAGGGTTCTCTCTGCGCAACATTGTGGAGAAGCATCTGGCTCTAGGTCAAAGGGTTTTCTGCAGTTTTGTGGATCTGGAGAGAGCATTTGACACGGTTGTACGAAAGGAACTTTGGGACATTTTACCGGAGTATGGTATTAGCGGTAAACTGCTACAGGCTGTGCAGTCCAGTTACATGGGCTGTAGAGCCTGTGTGCGGCTGGATGATGGAATGTCGCCTTGGTTTGACGTCAATATCGGCGTTAAGCAGGGGTGCGTTCTGTCAGCCAGGCTGATTATCATATATCTGGATAAATGTCTCCAAAGGTTATGAATGTGGGAGTCCAGATGGGTGACTCATTGGTCACTGCTCTGCTTTACGCAGATGATGCAGTCCTGCTGGCACAGTCAGCGACTGACCTGCAGACCCTAGTCGACACAATGACAGAAGATTGTAAGAAAAGGGGTCTACGCGTGAATGTGAGCAAAACCAAAATAATGGTCTTTGAAAGAGATAAAACCAGAACAGATGTAAAAGAAACAATAGGTAATGATGTACTAGAGCAAGTGGATGAATTTGTATATCTTGGATGTGGATTTAGCCGAGATGGAAGGTACACCACTGATATAGAGCGAAGAGTGAATGCGGGAAATTGAGTGAACGGAGCGTTGGGGCAACTTCTCGGCAGCCACCACCTTAGCCAGAAGGCACGTGTAGCAATACATAACGCAGTGCTTGTCCCAACATTACTGTATGGAAGCGAGAGTTGGGTATGCAGAAAAGAGTATGATAGTAAAATTAATGCGGTCGAAATGCGATCTCTGCGGAAAATCTGTGGAGTTAGGCTGACCGACTGCATTCGTAACGACGACGTAAGAGAGCGAGTAGGTATGAAAGAAAGTATTGGCGTAAAGATGCGAAAGGGAATGCTCCGATGGTTCGGACATGTGGAAAGAATGCCGAACGAACGCCTGCTTAAGAAGATATACAATGCGAAAGTGGAAGGATGTAGGTACCGAGGGAGACCGAGACTAACCTATCTAGACCAGATCGGTCATGTACTGAAGGAAGGTGGAGTCAAGAGTCTCCGAAATCGGCGAGCGTGTATGACGAGAATTATGAATGTTGAGGAAGCGAGTGAAGTATGCAGAGATAGAGTTCTCTGGCACTCTGTTCTCTCTGCCTACCTTGCAAGGGATATGGCGTGATGATATGTACGTATGTATGTGTATTTTAAGGAATTACTCTCGATTTTCCCAGGATCCCAGCATCAGATCCTGATACCCTGCATATGGGACTACCCTTAGAGTATCCTCTTTCTAACAAAGAAAGAATTATAAAAATCCATCCATAATTGGAGTTGCTATCGCGTAACACACATACAAAACACAAAAAAAGAAATAACGTTCGAATTGAGAACCTCCTCCTTTTTAGAAGTCGGTTAATAACATAAAATGCAGAAGAAATTTTTTTATTTATTTATTTACTTATTTATTTCAAATATACATCTATCTTTACAGGAGAAATACCTAATGCGATAGTGCAACATTATTTTATATAACTTACTTCTATAATATAACATATGTAGTTTATTCTATATTTTACTCCATAACTTATTGTGATTAACAATACCTTAGTGAATTCACTTAAAGATCACGTGAAAATATCGATTTTGATATGAACCTCGTTAATAATACTAAGCGCTCGCGTCATAGGCGCTCTGGCGAGCAGGTTTGTCCTGGACGTTGGCAGGGCCAGCAGTGTTGGGCGGCGTCGCCTCCATATATAACGATCCGGTATGTATAAATATAAACATAAGTTTTGTAACACTCCCGGATTATGTTGTAGACCTCTGAGTACCTTTACCAAGTACAACACTAGCGTGAACTCCCGTCGTACTCTCAACTCGTTATATCCTACCATTCCTAATACGAATAAGGTCGGGTACATCAACGGGTAAAATGGGTATACACCGTACAATTTCTGATACAAGTACCGCGTGAACTTGTTCTGTACTCGTTCTAACATCGCCGAGTACTTAAGTTCATGCGGGGCCCATATGATTGCACTATGTTCCAGATGACTCCTGACTAGTGCATCATGCAGTGCTCGCACTGCAGAAATGTTGGTAAACTCACGCGTCTGTCTTAATACAAATCCCAAGTTTCTATATGCTTTATTAAAGTAATAATATTAAGATTCCGGCCCAATCGTGCTGCCACTACACCACCGTGACTAATTGTAGGACATGCAAATTTCACTTCGTATTATATTTACGTCTTAAGGTGACGGTATGCTATCTACCCGACAATGTTTACACATTGTTATAGGCTTAATACTTCAAACTTTGCAGTTAGAATTGTATTAAACGATGACACAACCTTGTTATTTAAATTACTGAAATTTCGCTTCGTAATCGGGTTTTATAAATAATTAAGCATATTAAATGCTAAATTTCAGTAATTTTAATAATATTAAATTAAATAGAAAAAATAATTTATAGGCTTATTGCAAACACATTTAATTAGCTACTAACTATAATAATTACTGTTAAGAATCAAAAAAACTAATGATATGCTGTATTTATGTATTAATTTTACCGTTTTAAGAAAGCATTGTTGTCAATTATAATCACCTTTCTGATGAACGGCGAACGCAAATAAAATCTATTAATTTTATTTTAAATTCGTTTAGATCTTGCGCGTATCGGTGGAGGTATATTATTCCAATATTGCACGCCTCATAAGCGAAGCGTTGAGGTCTTGCTCTACTCTCGACATATGAAAATCAAGCACTTTTCAAACCTAAAAATGATTGTATTTATAAAATCCGATTACGAAATGAAAAATGATGTCACAAGCGGGATTCGAACCCGCGCCTATTGGGATTCCGGCCCAATCGTGCTGCCACTACACCACCGTGACTAATTGTAGGACATGCAAATTTCACTTCGTATTATATTTACGTCTTAAGGTGACGGTATGCTATCTACCCGACAATGTTTACACATTGTTATAGGCTTAATACTTCAAACTTTACAGTTAGAATTGTATTAAACGATGACACAACCTTGTTATTTAAATTACTGAAATTTAGCATTTAATATGCTTAATTTATAAAATCCGATTACGAAATGAAAAATGATGTCACAAGCGGGATTCGAACCCGCGCCTATTGGGATTCCGGCCCAATCGTGCTGCCACTACACCACTGTGACTAATTGTAGGACTCTGGGGTGATGAACCGTTTTTGTCCTATATTTGTGGGAACAACACGAATAATTAAAATACTAAAAAGTTAAAAATAAAATTAAAGAAAAATATCGTTTTTAACAAGCTTTTATTATTTTTCTAATATAATATACTAAAAAGTTAAAAATAAATTAACTCTAATCAGACATATAACACTTTATAAGTTCATTGTAACCTTTAACGATATTTTGATTAAGATTCAACAACAAAATAATTCCATATCGTACATAATTATATATTTTTAACACTAAAACTTTACATCATAATTATTAAATCTGCCCGTTTTTATCACAGTCCCAATTTTATAAATAATGTTTGTTGCATTTTTTAGCAGATAATAAACAGCTTGTGATATGTATACTCCTTACTACTACTATACTACTGGCACAATAATTGTATTATAGTTTTATATATAATTTATATGTCATTACTATGGAGATTTTCTAACAAGCTAATTGTAATTCTTAAAGTTGATTAAAACCAAGTTTCCTTATGGTTTGTCGTTTAAATGTATCAATTTAATCAACTTTAAAATCAAAATTTCGAAGTCAAATATAGCTGAAGTCGAAAAAATTATCGAAGCGAAATATTCTAATTTATCCCGTTTTTTGTGACCGGAACGATTCGATGTACAACCAGATACAAGTACTGCTGATGCTGAATCGACACACTGGCGGTATACTTTTCTTAATTTCTTATCTGAAGATAGCTTGTCTATGACACCAGATTCCACTAAATTAAAGTTTCACCATTTGTCACCAACATTATTTGCATATATAAAGGATTGCAAATCATTTGAAGAAGCCATAAATACTCTTGATAAAATATACTTAAAACCAAAGAATGAGATTCTTGCCCGCCATAAACTTAATACAAGAAGACAAGGTTCTACTGAGTCCATTTCAGATTACTTAAGAGCTCTAAAACTACTTGCACATGATTGTGGCTATCAAAGTGTTTCAGCTCAACAACACGAAGAACAGTCTATACGGACCGCTTTCATAGTAGGAATATCATCGCAAAAATTAAGAGAAAGGCTTTTAGAGAGTATAAATTTATCTTTAGAAGAGACTGTGAAACAAGCTGTATCTTTAGAAGTAGCAGAACAGAGCTCTTTAATGATGTCACAGAGTTCAGCTTCTTCACCCATACATTCAAACGCCATATCTGAAGGTACTAAAGAGGATGACAGCAATAACCTTGCTGCAGTATTATCATCGAAATATCGAAAACGTTGTTTCTTTTGCGGTGGCAGCGTCCACTCTAGAATAAGATGCCCTGCAAATAACTCTGTATGTCACAAATGTTCTAAGCCAGGTCACTTTGCAAATGTTTGTCGTAGTAGTCGTGAACAACTCAAGCAATCAAAATACGTTACGAATGCAACTGAAATCAGCACTCCTAGTCAGCTTGGAGCAGCATACGTTCTAGCTGCGTCTCCAGCTAGTCTTCGGAAAGCTACAGTGTCTGTAATCATAAATGATATACGTGCGGATGCTCTTATTGACACAGGTAGCTCAGTAACATTTATCAATAAAAATTTTGCATTTTTGCTTAGTCTGAAGAAGATACCGTGCAAACAAGCGATATCTCTGGCATCACTGTCCCAAGTATCTTTTGTAGAAGGTATGTGCCACGCATCTATTCAAATAGGTGATCACAAATATAAAATGCGTTCTCTACTTATTGTAAATAATCTCTGTGCTGATTTAATCATTGGTCATGATATTTTAAATGAACACAAGACACTTGTGTTTAATTTTGGAGGTCAAAAGGCGCCACTAGAACTCTGCAATGTAATGGAAGCAAACGTGCCTCCTGCTTCTCTTTTTACAAACTTATCACCTAATATTGAGCCTGTGGCAATAAAATCTCGGCGACACAACATCAACGATATAAAATTTATATCCGATGAAGTAGAGAAACTTTTAGCTGATGGTGTTATAGAACCTAGTATTTCGCCATGGCGTGCTCAAGTTTTGGTAGCTGGTGGAGGAATGCACCGAAAGCGTCTGGTAATTGATTGCTCTCGCACTATTAACCGTTTTACACAATTAGATGCGTATCCTTTACCCAATATTTGTTCAATAATTTCTAATGTAGCAAAATATAAGGTCTTCAGCCAATTTAAAAAGTGCTTACCATCAGGTACCGATTTTGGAAAAAGATAAAAATTATACAGCTTTCGAAACTTGTGGCAAACTGTTTCAATTTACAAGAATACCTTTCGATGTCACTAATGGGGTCGCTGCATTTCAACGTACGCTTGAATATATTATAACAGAAGAGCATTTAAAAGGTACGTATGCGTATTTAGATGACGTCACAGTCTGTGGAATGAATAAATGTGATCACGATGAAAATCTAAATAAATTTATGGATGCTGTGACTAAGTATAAATTGACTTTAAATATAGAAAAATGTAAGTTAGCTCAAAGTTCTATTAGTTTACTAGGCTACACTATATCTGATAACACTATCAAACCCGACATGGACAGACCCAAACCTTTAATAGAATTACCCTTGCCAACTAATACGCAAGAGATGAAACGAACACTAGGCTTATTTGCCCATTATGCAAAATGGATCAGTAATTTTTCAACCAAAATTCGTCCACTTACTGAGACAGTTTTATTTCCTATCACTAACGAAGCTAAAACGAGCTTCCAAATCCTGAAATCCGAAATACAAAAATCGTCTCTCACTGCTATTGATGACCAAGAAATATTTACTGTTGAAACAGATGCTTCAGAATTCGCTTTAGCAGCTACCTTATCACAAACAGGACGACTGGTAGCATTTTTTTCGCGAACACTTACAGATTCAGAACGTAGACAATCTTCTATTGAAAAATAAGCAAGAGCCATCGTTGAACGTGTTCGCAAGTGGAGACATTTTCTAATTGGTAGACATTTTAATTTAATCACTGATCAACGATCTGTGGCATTTATGTTCAACAGCAATCATAGTAGTAAAATTAAGAACGAGAAAATAGAGCGCTGGCGTCTTGAATTATCCTGTTTCAAATTTGACATTTTATATCGACCTGGCGCTGAAAATATAGTTGCAGACGCATTATCTCGTGTTTGTGCTCACATGAATATTGATAAACTGCGGGAATTACATAAGATCTATGCCGTCCAGGGATTGTAGGATGATCCATTGGATACGTGCTAAGAATTTACCATATTCTGTGGAGGAGGTAAAAGCAATGACAGCTTCTTGCAGGGTATGCGCTGAAATAAAACCACGATTTTGCCAATCTAAAGGACAATTAATTAAAGCTATTGCACTTTTTGAAAGACCTAACATTGATTTCAAAGGTCCGCTACCGGGTTCTCATAAATATCTACTAACAATTATAGATGAATATAGTCGATTCCCTTTTGCATATGCCTGCAAAGATATGAGTTCCGCTTCAGTAATAAAATGCTTGCAAGACCTATTCTGTATATTTGGTACTCCATTATATCTTCATAGTGATCGAGGGACGGCGTTTATGTCAGTAGAACTAAGTGAGTTCCTAAAGCCTCTTGGAGTTGCTACTAGTCGGACTACGCCATATAATCCTTGTGGCAATGGCCAGATCGAACGTCTTAATGGCACCTTATGGAAGGCTATTCAGCTTGCTCTTCGTGCAAGAAACTTGCCTATAGATAAATGGGAGCATGTTTTACCTTTAGCTCGATCCGTTTACTTCTATGTACATCCATAAATGAAACGCCTCATGAAAGGCTTTTCAATTATTCGAGGCGATCCGCGAACGGAAACTCTATGCCGTCCCGGTTAGTTCCAGGACCAATTTTATGTAGAAAGAATGTGTGTAATAAAAACGATCCGTACGTGAAAGAACGACTTTTACAGAGTAACCCATATTACTCATTTATTCGACATAAAGATGGTCGAGAGTCCACAGTCTCAAATAGAAAACTGGCACCGCTTCCTGACGAGGAGAATATTATAGATAGTGAAACTTCTACTTCACCGGTTCTGACAGATCAAAGCACTTCTGAACAATCAAATTTAGAGCCAGTCAGCGAGTCTCAGCAAGAGAATTCAGTTGAGATTGAAGTTGCTGTACCAAGAAGGTCAGAAAGATCAAGAAAACCACCTCGGCATCTAAACGATTACGTCACATAAATCCTTATCTGCTAACAAAATGTAGAGGGGGTGAATGATATGTATACTCCTTACTACTATACTACTGGCACAATAATTCTATTATAGTTTTATATATAATTTATATGTCATTACTATGGAGATTTTCTAACAAGCTAATTGTAATTCTTAAAATTGATTAAAACCAAGTTTCCTTATGGTTTGTCGTTTAAATGTATCAGCTTGCTTTTAAAAAATGATTTTTCTTTAATTTCATTTTCATTTCTGGCATTGACTAGTAGTAAATAATATAAAAATTATGAGGCGTGCACTTTTGGATTTTCCAAATTATTTTGAAGTAGCGTAGCAGCAACTACCTGTGAATACGGCTGTTCTGTGGCTTTCTGTATATAGTTGCATCGAGTACTGACGACTCTGATAATAATGAGACTTTATCCAGTCATCTCTGCTCATATACCTATGTCTCACTGTTGGGCACGAGCCGCCTCCATGATGAGAGGGAAATTGTAGGTCAATTTCCCTCTCTCCTATTGGTATAGTAGGTATACGTGTTGATATAGGGTTTTGTTTAGAGCTTTCCTTCATGCATAGATGTTATATACGTTTTATATTCCTTAGTCGTCTCTTATGATCACCCATTGATAAGATAGAGGTATGAATTATATTCTTACTCCGTCACCACACGAAAAACTAGTAATAATGGGTTCGTAATTATAGCTGATTGATGAAACTAAAAAAGAAGAAGAAATCTTGATAATGAGTTTTGGTTTGAAATTATATTCAACAATTCAGTATTTTATGGTGTACCTAATATTAAACAATTTTAATGGATTTTTATTAATGTAATGCAGCAAAGGTTCCAAATATGAAACTACAGCGCTGCTTCACATGTGTTTTCAAGTTTTATCAAAACTCAAAGAAAACTTTCAATGAGGTGCTATGCTAACTTGACTTACCGATATAGACAGTGACTTTATATAAGCAGTGAACTTGTTTTACCTTTCATTTTAATCAAGATAAGTACAGGTGTTAGTGAGGTCGTATAAACAAATTCTTAATAGTTCTATTAGGTAGTTTCAGAACTGAACTATAGAGTTGAGAGAACTTTGTTGGTGTCAATGTCAAATACGAGAAACTAATTTGATTTATTAGGTGGTGTATGGACTTTTGACGGGAATTTGAAAACGTCATGTGGTGCTCTTGTATTATATTCGATATCTTAGTGTTTTAACGTCTTATATTAGATAATTTTGATGGCATTTTATGTTATATGAAGTGGCGGAACTACTGGGATATAGTGAATATCATATAAAAGTGCTTTACAACGTTTTCGTTTTCCATCAAAATTCCCACAAGATACCATTAACAGTGTGGCCATTGCACTGTTAATGGCAACAATTTGACTTAGACAATGAATAACCCGACTAGAAATAAAGTATGGTTCAACCAGATCATGTATCTGGACCCGATCAGGATAGAATGAGGCATGCCGGATCCGGCAAACCCGATCAGGACCAGGTCTGGTCCTGATCAGGATAGCCTGATGTGAAATAACATCAAGTATGGTAAGGCATACCGGATCAGGACCAGATCAGGACCAAATAAGGATAGCCTGATGTGAAATATCATTAAGTATGGTAAGGCATACCGGATCAGGACCAGATCAGGACCAAATAAGGATAGCCTGATGTGAAATATCATTAAGTATGGTAAGGCATACCGGATCAGGACCAGATCAGGACCAAATAAGGATAGCCTGATGTGAAATATCATTAAGTATGGTAAGGCATATCGGATCAGGACCAGTTCAGGACCAAATAAGGATAGCCTGATGTGTAATATCATCAAGTATGGTAAGGCATACCGCATCAGGACCAGGTCAGGACCAAATAAGGATAGCCTGATGTGTAATATTATTAAGTTTGGTAAGGCATACCGGATCAGGACCCGATCAGGACAGAATAAGGCATGCCGGATCCGGCAAACCCTATCAGGACCAGGTCTGGTCCTGATCAGGATAGCCTGATGTGAAATAACATCAAGTATGGTAAGGCATACCGGATCAGGACCAGATCAGGACCAAATAAGGATAGCCTGATGTGAAATATCATCAAGTATATAGTAAGGCGTGTAGTATATCAGGACCAGAAACAGTTTTCGTAACACAAAAAAAATATCAATCAAAATTCAAAAAGTGACATGATTGTCATATTTATGCCACGGCGAAATTGTATTTTCATCAGAGGAGATTAATCTGAAATCTTTAATTAATCATATGTATTTAATAATAGATAATAATAATGTTTAATTAATAATATAAAAGTAATTTATATTTAAAGTAAAAAACAAAAAAAATATATATATATAGATATATAAATATACCTAACATTTGAAAACATAGATAGATAGAAATATTATATTGTAACAACCATTCTAACATTTAATGTTTTGGGTCATAATAAATAGATGGCGTTAGTAAAATGACGTCATTATTTGAATCGCGGTGTTAAGATGCTCCGAAGCGCAATGTGATGGCCCAATATTAAATTATTTGTTATCGAATTAGATTAAAACAGATCGATCAGGTCATGAATGAGAAATTCAGGCGACAGTTGCAGTCGTTAGCATCTGGTGGTTGCGCCATAATCGTAACGGCTCACTGGGACTCTCTATGATAAGCACTGCATTCGGTGCCTACGTCATATATTAATTTATATTTTTACCTATTAAACATGTTCTTTAAGATATTCATGTTTTTTAAAAGGACTGGACTGGGCATACTCGTTTTGGATCAGGCAAGATATATAACGCAGATGATTGATTAAATTGATTTGGTTCCGATCAGTAAAATTTCGTCCGGACCCGATCAGGAACGCCAGATCTGGACCCGATCAGGAATGCCTGATCTGGACCTGATCAGGAATGCCTGATCTGGACCCGATAAGGTTTTCCTGATCGGGTCCAGATATATCTTCTGCGTTACATACCTTATCTGGTCCAGATCGGGCATGCCCGGTCCTGTCCTGCTAAGGAAGACGAAAAAATTTCTAGTCGGGAACTTGAAAGACTAAAAACGTGAAAATATTTATAACTTGACACTGGCACCAATAGCTCGTATATGTAGCTGATTGCCAATATATAAGAAGAAGAAGAAGAGAAAACCTCACATCACATTGACAATATTGGCATCTATTATCTATCTATCTAATTGATTGAAAACTAAAAAAAGAAAAGAAGTCATAGTAAAACCTATAATTAATATTGTGAACACGATGCGTGACAATAATGACCTTTAAAATATCTGATCCGGCTGTAAAATTTTGTAAACAAATTAGTATTACGGTAATATCCGTAGCGTGAAAGAAATGAACATATAAGAGGAAGTTTGAAAGTTGCGCCAGTGACGGCAAAGTTAAGGAGTGAAAGGTTCACATGGTATGGACATGTGATGAGGCGGGAAGAAAGTAATGTTATGAGGAAAGTTTTAAGTATGAATGTTGAAGGCTTTAGGGGTAAAGGGAAAACCGACAAAAAAAATGGATAGACTGCGTGACACATGACATGGATAGACAAGGAGTGACCACAAAGATGACATCTGATAGGGTTGTATCGAAAGGAGAAGACATATTGCGTTGACCCCAAATAAATTGGGATAACAGCAAGTTGATGATGGTAATATCCGAATGAAATACAAACGTGATAAAATTCAAAAATTTCAACTGTCTAACTATGACGGTTCATGAGATAAAACCTGGCAATAGACAGACGGACGGACAGTTGAGTCTTAGTAATAGAGTACCTACCGTATTACCCTTTGGATACAGAACCCTAAAACGTAAGGCTTTTTGGAAATTACATAAAAAATCTAATATTTCACGTCAAACAAATGAAAGGTTGATTATTTCGGTGCTACCCACTTTAATTTTTATATTTCTGAACTTGAGATTACGTAATTTGCTAAAAAATTCAACAATACCTAATATAAATTCATTAACATTTAAATTTATTGTAAATTTTCGTTTAAATTTAAATTATACAATTGACTGCTGCTCATTTTAGGTAACCTGAAATAACTTATTTTACTAAACTAATGAAATTAAGTAAATTTGACTATCTTAATTAACATTTAGTCTGACTAATATCCTTGGTTTAATTATAATTTCCAGGGGCGACTTACGGCTAAGTGAAATGTCCTTAATGCTAAACAGTCACATGACAAATCTATTCTAGAACACTTGAAGTGAAAGCGTACATGTGTTGGTATAATAAATCTTTTTAAAGTTGCTAGCTATTCACATTTGGTATTTCAATTTTGCAACTCTGATAAATGGTACTTTATTTGTTTATCAAGGTAATCAACTAGCATCATTCATCATCGATAGAAGAATTTTTATTTATTTCACTTTTAGGCACATATAGTAGGTATATTAACATAGACGTATCTACTTAATACCATGAAGCATTTCCAACCAATCAAATAGCTAATTTATAAAAAATGAAACAAACCACCCAGAAATTAAACAAATAATAATTTTTTCATAATCGATGTCAATTTTTTAAAATTTCTAGTAAAATATGAATTATCTTTGAATAAGTTTTAATCAAAGCTAGACAAGTAAATAATCAAAGTTTTCGGTATAGATTTTTTCTGTAAATAGGATGACGATTATGTCAATTCTTACTGGCTCTACCACTTACTCAACTATTTAACCATATTTTAGAAAATTCTAAAACACCGACCCAATGGTCAGAGTCAGATATAATACTTATATATAAAAAAGGCGACCCTTGCGATGTCGCAAATTATAGGCCAATAAGCTTACTGCCATGTCTATACAAATTATTCTCCTCGCTCATAAACCAAAGAATAAGTATTACATTGGAAGCAGAACAACCTATAGAACAAGCGGGATTTAGAAAGAATTTCTCTACTACAGACCATATCCATACTTTGGAAGTCCTGATAGAGAAATACCAAGAAAGACAAAGACCTCTATACTTAGCCTTCATAGATTACAAAAAAGCTTTCGACACCGTCTCGTATTCAAGCATTTGGAGAGCACTACTAGAGCATGGGATAGAGGAAGAGTATACACAGGTATTAAAAAGTATCTATAATAACAATATTGGAAGAGTAAAACTAGAAAGAGTTGGTCCATGCTTTCCCATTGAAAGAGGAGTTAGACAGGGCGACCCGATCTCTCCGAAGCTGTTCATAACTATCCTGGAATCTATAATAAGGAAGCTGGACTGGAAAACAAAAGGCCTGTACATAGACGGCAGATACCTCAGCCACCTTAGATTCGCTGACGACTTGGTGCTCTTTTCGGAAACAAGTTGTCAATTACAAGTTATGATTCAATCACTAAACGTGGCTAGTAAGAAGGTAGGACTTGAGATGAATCTAACAAAAACAATGCTAATGACAAACAGCACGAAAAAGAATATATTAGTTGACAGCGAAATATTAAAGTTCACTAACACATATGTGTACCTAGGAAAACAAATCAGTTTCAACAAGGACAGTAACTACTCAGAGAGAGGAGCATGCTTAAAATCAAAAAAATTAATAAAATTAGACACTCGAATATAAGAAACGTTACCAGAGCCACCGATGCTCTGGACTATGCTAAAAGGCTGAAATGGAAATGGGCGGGGCATGTGGCGAGGATGTCGGACGAGCGTTGGACTATAAGGGCGACTCGTTGGAGAGGTCCAAGTGGCAAACGTCACAGGGGAAGACCACTTACAAGATGGGCGGACGACATTTTGAAAACGGCTGGGTCTAACTGGATGCACACAGCACAAGACAGGGAAAGATGGAGTTCCTTGGAGGAGGCCTTCACCTGCGGAGGGGTTCTTGCATAATAAGCGAACAATATTATATTAAGTTTAAAAATTTGTTTGTTACAACTAATTTACTTTACACCAATTTAGGTGTAACTCTAGTGTTATATATTACTTACTGTATCTTTAATTGCAAGAAATAATAAAGGCTTTTTATTTATTTATTTATTTATATGTCAATTCATATTCGTTATCGCTAACATAACAAGCTGCCGAGAATTTCTGATAATAGGTCTGCATAATTTTTATATTTTTTTTTTATTTATTCCAGCTCTAAATAATTAAACAAATTATTTATAATAGGCTGTTGAGTGTGCTATAAGCAGCCGATAAGTAAATTATATATTCCTAGTTGCTATATTGCCTAGTAGTAGTTTAAATAGACAATACTTAGGTAATCTCAGCTTAATATAGATGTCTGTAAAAACCCGAATAAATCCATTTAGTAGTATTGAAGATTAGCTTGTACGTACCAGATGCAAAGATATTTTAATTTTTTTTGTATTCTAAACGAGTAGGGGCGAAACCCTTACTCGTTTTTGATAAATCCATTAAATGTACAGAAACGCGTTTATATTGCTTTATTATATGTATCATCAACATCATCATCACAGCCCATATAAGCCCCACTGTTGGGCTCGAACCTCCTCCGTAGGGAATGGGAGGGAAATTAACATACCTACTTTATCGCGCTGGTCAAACGTGTGGGTATAAGGTTTTGCTTCGAATTTTCCTTCTCTTCTCTATTATATGTATATGTATAGAGAAATCAATAATATACATACATATATATTTGAAGTTGGATAACCAAGCTTAGTTCGGTATTTTCTTTTTATTGTTTATTTAAAAATAAATTTTGATGTTAAAAACGATACATAAAATAATGAAAAATAAAGAAAAATTAAAAAAGGGAAAAATTATAAAAAAGGAAACATAAGTACCTTCATATATATAGGTAACCCGCTCATTTAGAGATATCAGATAAGATATAACATTTGTTTCGTAGTTATATGAAATCACTCATAAAAGGACAAAAGCCGTCTTTAACAAGCAGGATTCCTTCCGCATTTGGGGCGTCGGGGATCGAAATGATCGAATGTCAGTAGACGATCTCTCCGGCGTCTTGTAAAAGCGTGGAAGGGGGCCGCTGTGATTTTAGTGGGTATTCCGGTGGAACAGTCAACCGGCGAGTCCCACACTCCCCCCCGTCTCGACACCGGTTTTAGCGCGTAAACGCGTTTCCACAGCGTTAAAAAAAAAGGATTCCTTCCGCTTCGGACGTATTTTTTCTTATCGTAAGACCTTCACCTTATTAAAGCTTGGACAGAGCATTAACATGCTAGTGCAGATCATCCGGAAGACCAAGAAATATAATCTACCTTAGTGAACTTTTATAGTCCAAGCTTTGTAGACTACAAAAAAATTAAAAAAATATCTGTGGTGAGTATTCATAATACAGAATGCATTTCCCTGTAGAAGAACGAGTGTAACCGACATGATAGAAAAAATGAGCACTCAGAATTGCAATGGCTAGGCGACATCACTCCTCAACGAATTGACTAGTGTTGCGCAAGAAAGTGTTCTCGAAAAGCAACCGCAGATCAGACGATGTAGTGTAGAACGGCACTCATTAATTGCACTAACAACTTGATGAAAATCGCAGAGCCGTTGGATGTGTATAGCAAAAGACTGCGATACATAGTGTACCATGATTGACGCCTACCACCAGCAGTAAACGCTGATAGGCTGTTAGATGGTAAGTACGAAAAAGAACATTGCGTTGGCCAAGCTCGAGTAAGGCATTAGAAGTGCTGTAGCAGCCAATTTTAGATTAAGTGCTATAATAGTGCTACAAAAACCACTTCGTTTACTCGTCTACTAGAGCATGTCCTGTATTATTTTGCATTACATGCTAGCTTTGCTGAGATTGACTCCTCAAAATTATCATCTACTTTCCAACCATAATCCTTTTGAAAGCCACATAAACCTGCTTAAAGTGGAATGAACCAAACAGGATGATGATCGAAGCTTCTGATTTACAAGGAGATTGTTGGTGCCTATTATCATAGAGATCCTTCAGCTGGTTTTTACGACTTCCGTGAGAAACGGTGCAGTAATTCTCTTTTTATTGGGAGGCTTTATTTGTCTGGACACACACCCTGCGTTCCGTCCGGTGCGACGAAAAGGCAGCTCGTGAAACCAAAACCCACTGTACTCTCTCCCCATCATCGCCGTTGGGTGGGTCACTCGTACTGAATCCTTAACGTCGGTGGTTAGCCCGGCGGGTTACCCTTTCGTGTGCCGTACCCTGTCGACACCCCGGCTTGTAGCCGAGGCATCGCCCTCACGCGGTCAATGTTGTTCCCCGTTTGGTAATGGTTAAGAATACATTATATTCTTAACATAGTATTAGAATAGATTTAAATCCTATGAGAAATAATTTAATTTACTCGGTAAATTAACTTACGTATATTTTTTGTGTTTATAAAGGTCGAGGACCTCGCACGCAATTTTCTAATAATTATTATATTAAAATGCGTACTTTAACAAGGTCATCCTTTATTTAGTTATTACTTGCTTAGCTAAATATTGAAAAAGTTTGTAACCTCACTACTTCTTTATAAATAATCATAAGTAACGAAATTCATAAATTACTCTGATTGCATATAACATTTTTCGTTTTGTCATCATCAAAGCGTTTTACTACTTTAGGTAATGTTGTTTGAGCTTATGTAGATATTGTTCATCAATTTTAACAATTTTCTATCGTTCGATAATCCTTATAACATTTGTTAAATTAGTGACAATTATATCTATTGATCTTCCATACCCCGGCTAATACTATTAGGGTGAAGTCGGATACGGAAACGGACAGTCGCAGATATAGCAGCATGCATAAGCTCACGCCTGTTTCCCAGAGCGATAGGTAAAAGCTACGGATTACCACGAGCCATGATCCTGGCATAACTCCATCCCTTCATACTAATTACAGTCTTCATTCATGCTCTACGGACTCACGGCACACTCACAACATACTCTTAATATGACCTTTCGCCATCTCCAATTTTCGTTGGTCTAAATTGGAAAGGATATAAAAATAGTTTTATACGCCTTTATAAATATTACGCTGATCCGTCTGAATATGAATAATATATAATATCAGTCATATAAGACCATTAGGATATACCGTAACCAGAATACGAGATGGAGGAAGACTCTCAAAAGCATCCTTTACCAACACCTCTAGCCGGCCTGAGTATATTAGGCCAATTTGCCTTCTAAGAAAGTTATATTTCATACGCAACTATGGTACCTTCCTCAGATTACCATATTTTTCTCGTGATGTTTACATAGCATCCCTATTAGATTGTTAGAATGTGAATGTGAAAAAATTATATTAAACAGACACATCTGAAATAAATTGGCAAAAAATTGCATTGCATGTCGGTCGATTGATTTGTGTTGTGACTTTCCAATCAGTTGTGTGTCATGAGTTCGACTCGATGCACAAATAGTTGATTTGGGACTATAAGTTTTTGCATCAGTCAATTTGATTAAGGAATTCGAAATACAATGTATTTCGTAAAGCACTTAAAAACGAATTTAGTTTATGTAAGTGGAGTCGCGATTACCTACTATATTTATTAAATTAAGAAGAAAATAAACATTTTGAACAGTGCTGATTAATAGCCAATATTCTAGTTTATTTATTTGCTGTGTGATGAAGGTTACGAATACTGCCAGCCCTTGCATTGTTCGTAAGCGTCCCCGTCGTAAAACACAACACAAAAATAGATCTGGGCCATTTCCATTTGATGCCATCTGGTCAAGGGCGTAGCCAGGATTCTGTATAGATTAAGAAAATTCTAGATTATGTATATTGTTTTAATCATGGTTTTTAACATATGGGTATCTCACATTAGTAATGAAAGTGGGGTAAAATTTAAAAACAATATACAACAACTGGAAATAGCTTTATTACTTGAGGAGTAATCTGCGGTTATTCACAAAATCTATTTAAAACTTCTCTTACAATTTCATCTTTTTTTTCTTGAACAATTTTCCGGTGCACGCTTAATATACGCAGCTCGTTTAAACGGTTTTCGGTTATCGTAGACCTCAGTCGTTACGTTTTGACACGTCGCAGGATAGAAAAAGACCTTTCTATATTACTTTTTGTACACGGTTGTACCAACGAAATAAGTATGCCTTCTTTGGTTGCTGGGAAGAAAGTGTCCGCCTCCTTTAATACATCAGTAAAGTCTAATTTTTCTAGACCTTCTCTTTCAATACCTTTATCCTTCAAATGTTTATACCATAATTCCGCTTCATGCTCAAAAAGAGGAAGATCATAGTACTGGCAGAAGTCTTGCGAGGATGAATGACGCGCGCAGCTGAATCAGTTGCCTCCCATCTCACCCCGTATCCCGCTCCGCTACTATCGTGAAGTTTGAAGCTCGTGATCATTAGCGACCGACCGTTCTTCTAGGAGAGGGCAGCTGCCCCTCCCTGCCTGTACCTCGCTACGCCCTTGCATCTGGTCGAAAATTACAATCCCAAGGTGGTTGACGTCAGGCAGGCGGACGCTTATAAAATTATTGCCAAAACTTTTACGATATGTATGATGTAAGAAGAATACATATTCCGTTGACCCCAAGAACAGGGTGATGATAATAACAGCGGGTGTTTTTATAGCAAACTCCTAAGACTGTTGTCCTTTGGAATCATTTTATCGCACTAAATAATACTGCTTATATACTTACATTGTTCGTTGCCTACGTCATTATACACATAAATGAGACACTATTTTTAAAATGACCTAGAGTGGGTGGTCATGAAAAGGCAACAACGGCTACATATTTTAAAGCTAGACATGCACAGGACGATTTGTATGACTGATAACATATCCATTTCGTGTCAAGGATTATTATTTTTTTACTGTATTTGTAATTACCTCGATAAGCTAAAATTTTAATAGATAAGTATTAAAAATTTGCATAAAATTTTAGACACTCAGTATGTAAATAGCTATCAGTAATAATAATAAATGTATTAGATAGGTACTGTTTATTCTGCCTTTATATGTCAATACTAGCAAACCCAGGCCATTGGTTTGTTTTTAGAAGTCGATATATCGCAGCGCCACCTGGTGACCAGTTACATCAATGGCGATAGCATATAAACCTCCTCCGTGAAAAAATATAATATACATACCAATTTTCATAGTGATCGGTCAAATAATTTCTGAGTTTAGCAATGTCATACATACAAACATCCTCTTTTATAGATATAGAAGATAGAAGAAGATGTATTAACTATATTAAGATATATACCTATAGGTATGTACTAAGTTACGTAATTTTTATAATAACCAAAAGGTTAAATTAAATTATTTAAAAGGTAATCATTGGTGTTGATATTTTACACATTCCTAAATGATAGATTGATGGTGTTAAGAATACAATCTATCATCAACACTTACTTATTCGTATGACTCTTAGAAACTGGTTTAGAGAACACTAGGAGGACGGTCAGGAGCACACTCTTGGGAAAATTATATTAGCAATAGCAATTAGGATCGTCATTACATCGATCAAACATGACGACTAGGGATTTATATTCTCTTTTTTTGGGGACAGACAGACAGTCTGGTCACACCTCGTCTGATCCATCCGGGGCGATATGAAGGATAACTTCATTTCATCATTCATCATTTCAGCTCATACACGTCCCACTGTTAGTTTCGAGCCTCCTCTATAATGGGAGCGAAATTGACCTACTATACCACGCTGGTCAGACTTGTTGGTATAAGGTTTTGTTTCGAGTTTCTTTTCTCTTGCATAGATGTTATATGCATTTTATATCCCTTAGTTGTCTCTTACGATCATCCATGGTTAAGATTGGGGGTGGTGAATTGTATTCTTATTCCGTCACCACACGGATAAGTTGTCGAAGAAGGATGACTTGCAAACCCATAATTTGCTGTAAAAGTGCCTCTCTATCGCTGTGCGGGCCAACGGTATTAGGTCCTTGTCTTCGGTGCCTTGGATTTATAAAAAAGATGTCCAACAATGAATGGTGATAAGACTAAAGGAACGTTTCAATTTCTTTATTACCTCCACATCTGTGATAGAATACTGTAATAAGGCAGAATTAAACCCCCGACTATTTCTGGATAAGTATGGATCTAAGAAAGCTTGATAGCAAGCATCTCTGATCGCAGAGACTATAATTAATATCACAGTAAAAGTCTCTTTAAATGCTCCTATTCGATCATCTTGGCTTTTCATGTACACATATTTAATAAAGGTATTCTACTTACGATGTTAACTTTCTCTTTAAGGCGCTTTTAAAAAAATATATTTTAGGAATATTATTTCATCATTCAACCTATCACAATTTCTATTGTGGTAGGACCACGCTGTGGACAGTTCTCTGTCTACAGCAGCGGGCCGGTCCGTCCGGGGTAGTACCACACTCTCGCAGAAGATCGACGTCTGAGTAATAACAATGTGCTATTGCGCTTCGTTCGGTGAGCGAGAGAGCCGGAAGCCTAACTGGGGTGGGTTCAGGGTTGTATTGGTAGGCAGCGGCCTAGCTATACCATTGGCAAAGGTCCATGGGCGGCAGTGACACTTACCATCAGGTGTGCTGTCTGCTCGTTTGCCGCCATAAGCAATAAAAAAAAAAACAATTCACTGCTGGATGTAGCTTTATTCTACTATTTACCTATAAATGAAGAGATAGTGCCTTAATACCACGTTTGGAAATTCGGATTGATAATTTTTTCTCTCCTATTTCCGCTCAGATATAACACGTCTCACGTCGTCGCCTCATATGAAGTCGTCGGAAAGGGACGAACTGCTGATACACTACATTTTATTCTGTCAAGACATTGATATATTTGGAAGATTCTATAATCTTCTAAGTTATAATCAGTGGTTACTTTAGAGATACAGTAATAACAACTAGTGGCCGAGTAAGATAGACCATGAGTCTGGAAAAAAATTGTGTTATTATTGAACATTTTTGAAATGTCTTTTATCATAGACAGATATCTCTGCCATTATGAAAATTTTTCAAAACTGTATTCGCAACAAAATTCTAATAGTTGGGAAATGCGACATGTAAAGGAGAACATTCGATTCAATAACATTGTAACTATTCGATGACAGTAGATAAAATTCGGGACACTAAAAACTAAAATTGTAGTGGAATGAATAGTGATATTAAAAACACGAGGAAGGTGGAGAATTGGAGGCGTCATAATTTATACTACACGTACGTTGAATAGCGAGCTTAAGTTAAATATTGCGTGTATATAAGAACAAAGAGCTTTTGCAGTTAACCAACCAGTACATTACATTTGTGTGAGTTAGCCCCCCATGAGGTAAGTACATAATGTATGTATTTATAGCTGGCTAATTATAATTAAACAAAGGAATTAATCGTTTAATGTTACAATGTTTTCATAGTTCTGTATTCTTAATACTGCGTACTTTATTACATACAAGTGCTTTCCCGCAGCTTTACCTCGTCATAGTTTAAGTCCTAGGATATATATTAATGGCACACTGTTTTTAAAGAGTACCATCACATTATCAAAATTTTTGTAATAAAATTGCTAAAAAACCATCTTAATAGCACAAGTTAACGACCAGTCAAAGCCCCATTCAAATCGGTCCAACCGTTTCAGAGATTAACCAGTACAAACAGATACTTATTTTTAACGTGTTCTAAAAACTGTCATACACATTCGATAAAAACCTGTATTATAACATTACAAATATACACTTTAATTCTAATTATTATTTGTATAGAAAACAAAAACGATCTATGGTTTCAATAATCACTGTTATCATCATCGTATTTCTGTCTTTACAGTAATTTATGGCACATCATTTATTTTATCTATACCATTTATGAGAACGAAGTCATTGTCCATATATATTCCACCTGACTTGCTATGAAATCGTGTGGAGCTCTCAGTACGCTTTAACAAAATATCTAATGTCTATAAAAACCCGATTACAAGCGAAAAATGATTGTCACATTGTTGAAGTGGGATTCGAACCCACACCTATTGGAAATCCGTCCCAATCGTGCTGCCACTTACACCACCGTGAACTATTGTAGGACATTCAATTCTCACATCGTATTATATTCACGTCTTTAAGGAGACGTGTGCCATCTACCGGACAATGTTTACACATTGTATAGGCTTAATACTTCAAACTTTGCAGTTAGAATTGTATTAAACGATGACACAACCTTGTTATTCAAATTACTGAAATTTAGCATTTAATATGCCTGATTATTTTAAAAACCCGATTACGAGCGAAAAATAGTTAGACTAATAGTTTACGGTGGTGTAAGTGGCAGCACGATTGAGACGGATTTCCAATAGGTGGGGGTTCGAATCCCACTTGTGACAATCATATTTCGCTCGTAATCGGGTTTTTTTTATAAATAATCAAGCATATTAAATGCTAAATTTCAGTAATTTAAATATCTAATGGCATTAACACACACCTCAAAAACTACTATGTACCTATGTGTCGCGAAGAGCCTACAATCAATATCTATAAATGACTCGTCTTCAAAAGTGCAAGTTTCAAATAGATTAGTTTCTGAGGAAAGAAATAATTTGAATTATATTATTAGGACTAGCTTTTGCCCGCGACTTCGTCCACGCAGAAGTCATCTCTGACAGAGTTAAATAGAAAAAGCAATGCAAGGTGTTGAAGGTTTGTCGCTAGGACAATAATCAACAGCGTCAGAAACTGGGATGCGGTCACCGCCTTGTGCGAGTTAGTTGTCTAACGGAATTAGGCAATAGGGTGGGTTCGAGAGAAAATACTCTAGGTTGACACGCTCTAGATCGGGTACCGGTGGCCCGCTCGCACGGCAAAGAAGAGGTGCTTGCAGGGTGGGTCAATGGGGTTGCGCGCCGCCTCTTACGTCACCCCGGACCGATTTGGCGGGGTGCGACGTCCATGGCCCACCACAAAAAAAAAAAAAAAAGCTTGACACGCTCTATCGTCGGTGCTTTGAGCGGCGCAAGCGTAAGTATCTGTATTGAGGTTCACTGCATGAGGGCTTCAGCTAGAGATGATACCCGGTTGCGGTGGCCCGCCCGCACAACGTAGATGTACATGTACGGCGCGCATGTGTCTATATACCATAGCCGGTCACTAAAGAAAAAGGTGGTTCAAAAATCTATTCATTCTACAAATTATATTGCCATTAATATACTATTTACGGTATGACCATGGGATAAATGTATAATATAATTATCGCCACCATTTATTTGACTGTTTTGTTTCACCAGCAGAGTTGCGACCTCGTTAGATTTATTATTTGAGTTATAGAGTGAACATTTTTGAAGCAAAACTTAACCTGTATCTTAAACCATTAGGCAAGAACCTATTGCCGTCCACTATGTGTATCGTGTGAGCTCTCACGTCGGCACTGGTCGCCACAAAGGCACTGGTGCGGGGTTGATGGAGAGGGGAGAGAAACACGTGCTTATTTATTTTTACCGAAGAATATTTGTACGTAATTTGAAAAGAATCGATAAGGAAATTTTTTCCTCATACACACTTTACTGCTTTGCTACACCCCCTTAGGGGCGGAATTAATAAAATCCTTTCATATTGAATCACTATGTCATAAATAAAAACGTGCTTCAAAATTTAATGTTTCTAGCTTTAATAGTTTCGGCTTGGCGGTAATGAGTCGATCAACCCGTTTCACAGGCCTAATTTACACAACCAGAGGGTGAAAATTGTCAAATGCCGGATATTACCCTAGAATATTTGATTCGACTCATAATTTGAAAAGAATCAATAAAGATTTTTTTCTCCCCGTATAAACTTTGCCACTCTGCTCGACCCCCTTAGGGGTATAATTTCGTAAAATCCTTCCTTCTCTTCTTCCTAAATCTTAGTAAATCTCTACGTCATATAAAGAAACCACTGTCATCATTTCAAGTTGCCAGCTTCAATAATATCGGCTTGGCGCTAATGATTTAATAAGTCGTCCAACCCGCTTTGCAAGCCTAATTTACACCCCCAGAGGCTGAAAATCAACAAATGCTGAAACACGTGTTTATTTATTTTTACTGGAGAATATTTGTACGTAATTTGAAAAGAATCGATAAAGATTTTTTTCTCCGAACATTTTTTAAATTGACATAACTTTTTTATTTATAAACCAATTGACATAAAATAAAGCCTAAATGTTAAGTGAAGCTTACCACAATATATTAGTGAAAACCGCGTCTAAATCGGATAAGCCGTTTCTGAGATTAGCGTGCACAAACACACAGACAAACAGATAAACAGACAAACAGATAAACAGACAAAAATTTTAAAAATCATTGTTTTGGGTTCTATTAGCGTTGATAAAGGTCCCAGTAATATTTTTTCTCATATATCTTCCATGTACAGACAGCGATCCGTTACATTTTTATTATATGTATAGATAATAAGCAAGACAAATTAAATATCATTTCATCATCATCATCTCAGCTCATATATGTCCTATTGTCGGGCTCGAGCCTCCTATATAATGAGAGGAAAATTGAACTACTATAGCACAGCACGCCTGGTCAGACGTGTTAGAAATATTCAAATTCAAATTCTTTATTTAATTGAATTTGAATTTGAAAATATAATGTAGTTACAATAGTATAATGTTGCTTACTGTACTTATCGTAGCTGTACACCTCTTTACTTATTGGCTGACTAATCAGTGAGTTTTCCTGTCTCCCGCTTTGCCTAGGAGGTAAGTGGAATCATTCTTTCCAACTCCTCCTCTTTAACCTTTTCTAATTAAATTTGTTGCGGGTCCCAAGACAATTAAAATCATATCCCGGGACTGGGTGAGAGGCAAACCTCGATGTCATTTATGGTAACCATTGTGAATCCTGGCTTACAGGAGTTACAATGGTGGGAATATGTGGTGGGATTAGTCCCAAAAATAGTATAATGTACTTAGTAATAATATAAATATAAAGTACTTAGTAGTAATATAAATATAATGTCATCATCATCTCATCATTACAGCCCATATATACCTGCCCTACTGTTGGGCTCGGGCCTCCTCCGTAATGTGAGGGAAATTAACTAACGATGGGTAATTCGAATCATTTAATTCGAATAACTCGAATAACACTATTGACTCGTTCATTCGAATCGCCTTTGACCGAAACGGAATCAATTCGTTAACTCGTCGTACCTACTCGCAGCGCGGGCGACCGCTGCGGCGCAGCGATCAATCGATTCGGCTTAATTGGACATTCGTTGATTTGCTCTCTCGTTCTAATACGGAGTCGAATAATCTAACGAATGAATTCTACGAGTGAGAAAATACATGAAATGTTCTAAGAATCACGAATTGGTTGGATACAATTCCATTCGTTTAACGTATCTATTACATTTGCAAAGAGTCGTCTAGAGGAAATAAAAGTTTGAACTGGGAGTTTTTTAATAAAACTGAAGATGGAAACAGTTTCGTGTAAACTATGTTCCTGTAGTTATAAATATTGGTAACAAACAGTATAAATTATTTAAAATGAATAATAATGTAAACGAGTTATAACTCGCCAACTCGGCTTAACAGGCGGATGACTCGACATACGAGTACGAATTCGACTGTAATGCTTTCGCGAATTTATCGCGCGATTTGACGACTCCCACGTGACGATTCGAATCAATCCGAATTGTGATTCGAATCAATAATAATTTTAATTCGACTGATTCGAATTGAAAAAAATACCATTCGTCTCATCGCTAAAATTAACCTACTATAAACCTAAATATACAGAGCTAAAAATACAGAGCTAGTCTCGATCAGCGATAAATATGGAAGGACAGTGTATGGAGAAGAATGTATACTAGAGAGATGGAAGGAATACTTTGAAAGCTTATTTGAAAGAGAAGAGCCACAAAAATTATCATTTGTGAATGAAAGGGATCTCGAGGAAGGAGAATGCATAAGTATGATAGAAATTACAAATGCATTGAAAGGTATGAGAGCGGGTAAGTCTGCAGGATACGACAGGATTACAGTTGAAATGCTGACGGCTGGAGAAGATATTACAACTAACATCCGATACCAGCTCTTCAATCTTTGCTGGACTAATGGCCGAGTACCTATAGACTGGTGTCAGGCGGTAATTGTACCTCTCTACAAAGGGAAAGGTTCACGGCAAGATTGTAGAAACTACAGGGGCATAAGCCTCCTTAGCATTGTCGGCAAACTGTATGCGAAAGTGTTGATTGAAAGAGTAGTGAAAGTAGTGTTGCCCAAATTCAGTCTTGGTCTTGCAGTCTTGGTCTTGTTCTTGCGTTTTTGCAAGACCAAGACCAAGAACAAGACCGCGTATTTTTAGCAAGACCAAGACCAAGACTGACCGTGCAAGACTTGAGCAAGAACAAGACTAAGCCTGCAAGACTCTTGCGTCTTGCAGCTAGGACTTAGCGCTATTTCACGGAGTAGTTAGGTGTAACAGTTCGGTGTATAGGTACGCTTAGGAATTCTATGAGACGCAAAAAACTGTATCAAAGAATATGAAAAACTGGACCTATGCGCATTACGACTAATAACATAAACATACCTACATAGCGAATAAAAAAATATCCATTAAAATCAAACTGAGTGCATGCATAGTTATGTTTTAACCATCGGCACTTTGATAATGCGGCATCAAAGGTTTTGTACTTACTTCTCAAAGAAATTTGCCGCTTTTCGGAAGTACATGGTTATGATACACGCGCCGGCGGCTTCTTTTGAAATCATATACCTACAACAATCGTTGCCGCCGCGCCGAAATCACAACATTTGACACTATTTGATTGCCGCCACAGGGCGTAGGTATACTCATGCAAAATAATTTCGAATTTTAAGAGTACCTACAGGTGTTCCAAAGAATAAATAAGTTTCAGAGTGCTTAGAATGAAAATGAATACATTATACTGATCACGCAAGTAGTATTATGATAGGAAAAAATGTTAAGGATAGGTAGTAGATGTCATAATAATTTATTCTAGTAAGTATATATTATAATATAGATTATATGGTTTTAAACTAATTACTTAGGTACTATTATTGTACATTTAGTCATTATATTTCTTAAGTTTTTACAAGAAAAATAGCAAAAAAGTGTTCAAATATCACCCGTTTGATAAATATTGTAGCCACTTTTAAATATACTTGAAACGTGTAAAAAAATTCTACAAAACTAATAAAATAATATAAAAAGCGTAGGTACTTACCTACTAATAAAATAAAAAGCCTGCGATAAGAGTTTTGTATTGCTTACCAGCCCGAATATCTCTGACAGAGATGATGAGAGTAAGTATTTACTAGCAGTGCCCGCGACTTCGTCCACGAGGAATAGTAACTTTGGAGGTATAGTGACGTTCAGGATTTATTTATTTATTTTAAAACTTCTGTCATCAAACATACAAACAAACTCTTCAGCTTTATAATATTAGTATAGATAAGTATAGATGTACGCCAAAACATTCACTTATATGTAAAGAATAGTGATTGGCACTAATTCTTTACATATATTTTATTCACGCGTCGCGTCTGTACAAGTAGGTAATAATCTGTGTTTGTACGCCGCACGCGGCATCGTTTGATTTGCGGCGGCATCCTTTTAATAGAGCCGGCACGTGGCGAGGCGGCGCGGTAGAAAGCAAGGAAACGTACTATAAATAAAGGAATTATTTTAATTCCAGTCATTTCCAATTGAGCTGTGCTTCGAGTCTAACTTAATAATTGTTTTTACTAATTCTTGTTGTTTTCTAAAAACGTATCACGTGTACAATTTAATATGAGTGACGAAGATTCAAATTATTCTAGTCCGAGTAACGAGAGTTTGAGTCACAGATCTAAAAGACCCAAAAGCAAATTTGAGGAGTTTTTCGAAATAATTCATGCATCCCAAACTGCCTTGTGTAAATTGTGCCAACATAAAAAGATTGAAATAAAAATGAAAAACAGAAACACTTCAGGCTTAAGGAAACATCTAATATCTTTCCACAAAAAGGAATCACAAATATTTCTTCCTGTTAAACCAAAATTAAGTGGAGATATCACAAGCTTTTTAGTAACCGCTGGAAGAAGTGGACAGGTAAGAATATTTTTTTAACAATGGTCGAAGTTGTCGCTACGGGAATTTTAACTCCGCGTAGCTATTCATGCGATACTTTCAAAAACGCCATTAACTTACGTAAGTATTTTTGAGTTAGTGGTGTTTTCATCTAGGGGTGCGACATATTAAGTATATAATTATCGTCTTAAATATTTTTTATAAACACCCATATTGTCATTTGTTTTCATAATCGGCCAGTAACAACTAAGTACTTTATTTTGGTAATATAACAAATGTCAATTTAACGATTTTCTCGATTTAACAACAACAAACCTCCTCCTCCTAAACGCTCAAACCTAGTAGGTTTTAAATAATAACACAAGATTTATTGTTTTATTTCAGTCGGAAAACAGCAGTGACAACATCACGACAGCTACAGTTGATTGGGTGGTGAAAAAATATCTTCCCTTCTCATTTTTCGATGACGAAGCTACACAAGTATATTTTCGACGTATTTGCCCTAATATGGTGTTTTCTAAAAGGTCTACACTTAGAAGGAAAGTCAAAGAGCGATTTGAAGAGCTCCAATTGAATCTCAAGGAACGACTTCAACAATTATCATCTAAAATGTCGTTTACTATTGATGGGTGGACGTCAATTGCTGGTAGGAGTTACTACGGGGTTACTATGCATTATATAGACAACGAATGGAAGTATCGATCTGTAGTTCTTGATTTTATACCATCACGCGGTCGACATACTGGGGAAGATATTGCAACGATTTTCCATGAATGTTTATTGGAATATGACATAATTGATAAAATACAAGGTATCACGGTCGACAACGCAACTGCAAATACCAAATTTATGTATGAACTGGGCAAACAGCTGCCGCCACACTTTGATTCAGACAATCAACATTTCCGGTGCTTTGCTCACATTTTAAACCTTGGTGTACAAGATTTATTAAAGACCTTAGCATTACACTATGAGTCTGACACTAACGCGCAAGATCAGCAGTATGAAGACTATGCAGACGAAACTGAGGATGAGGAAGATGAAGAATATGCACCAAATATTGCTGACTCGCGTACATCTGTAACAAAGTTACGCAGTATTTCCAGTAAAATAAAAAGAAGTGAGATAGTGAAGAAGAAGTTTCAGTCTGCTTGTGAAGCAGCTGGCGTGCCATCAAATCTAAATGCCATTCTTGACTGTCCAACGAGATGGAATTCCACACATGATATGATTGGATTTGGTTTAAAAGTGAGAGCGGGCATTAACATATTGTGCAGTTCTGTCACCGAATTGAATGATTTTCAAATCACAGCTAGTGAATGGCAGGTACTCGAAAAATTACATAAATTTCTAATAAACTTTAAACTTTTAAGTACAAAACTTGGTGGAGACAAATATGTTACATTACCGCTAGTCATTGTATCATTCAATCTCTTGCTAGATAAAATTGAATCCATGGTAAAACAGTTAGATGAGAAACCTAATCGATCTGAAGTGGATGAAAGGCTCATTCTAGCTTTCCAAGCAGCTCGAGACAAAATGCTTAAACATTATAAGAAGAGCAACTGGATTTATTGTACTTCTTTAATTTTAGACCCAAGGCATAAGGCTCAGACTTTTGACCTGACAATGTGGGGGAAGCAACTTAAAACAGAAAGTCTGCGCAAGTTCAATGAACTTTATGAAGAATATAAAGTTGTTCAGTAAGTCTACACTCACTGAACAAATCTCTGGAATTACCAAAAAAAGAAAATAAAGTATGTGATGAAGATGAAGACGTAATAGACTTTGATAAACTCTATGAATGTCCCTCGACGTCATCTGGATCTTGTCTTCAAGGCTTAGTGATAGACGAGTTGGAGGAGTACCTGAGAAAACCAAGAACTGTCAGCTTGGAAGACATTTTAGATTGGTGGAGGATGCATGAGACAGAGTATCCGAGTTTATCGAAGATGGCCCGTGAGTTTCTCTCAATACCTGCAACTTCAGTACCTGCTGAGAGATTATTTTCTAAAGCATCATTAGTAATTAGAAAACATAGAAATAGGTTAAGTGATGAGTCAGCCAGATGGTTACTTTGTATTAATTCTTGGTCAAAAGAATTGATATAAAGTAACATAACCTAATGATAAAGCTGTTGTGTACTGTTATGTTTGATTTGTGTTGTATTTTATTTTTTATTGAAATAAATGATAAATCGTAAAACTCTTTTATTAAATTTCATATAAGTTGAGGGTTCAATCTCTTTCTAGACAGATATTGTTCTTTAAAATACAGTCAAGTTATTGTAATTAATTTGTTTTTTACATGTTTTAGCAAATATAAGCTTATAAATCATAAATGTTTATTAAGAAACAGTTACTTCCATGGAAAACGACATATAGGTCAGTTGATTTTTCGAATTTCTTATCAAATCCTCAGTTATTTATTAATCTGCTTGATCTTTATTATGGCTATGTTAATTCAAGCTCACAATGTTTCAATTCTAATACGTTTTTCTAAGATTTAAAGTAAACTTTAATAAATAGTAATAGACTAATAGGTAATTGCAAGACTTGCAAGACTCTTGCTGCAAGACCAAGACCAAGACTGGGAGCGCAAGACCAAGACCAAGACCAAGACCAGGTGTATTGGCGCAAGACCAAGACCAAGACTGGCTAAGTCTCGTCTTGTTCTTGCATTTGGGCAACACTAAGTGAAAGTGACCGAAAAGAAAATATGGGATGCACAAGCGGGTTTTCGAAAGAGTATGGGTTGCACGGATCAAGTTTTCTCTTTACGATGCATGGCGCAAAAATTTTTGGCTAAAGGTCAGAAAGTCTTTTGCGCTTTCATTGATTTAGAGAACGCTTATGACAAAGTGAGGAGGAATGAACTGTGGTCGGTACTATCTATGTATGTATGGGGTAAATGACCATCTTATTCAGGCGCTGAAATCCATTTATAAGGATTCCAGAGCCTGCGTAAGGATAAACGGGTCCTACACTGAATGGTTTAACATTGCTAAAGGTGTCAGACAGGGATGTGTAGCGTCACCGTGGCTGTTTAACCTATTTATGGATAGCTGTTTGCAAGATTTGAAAAATAATGAATGTGGTTTAAGAATGAATGAGTTACTCGTCAAATGTCTTCTTTATGCCGATGATCAGGTTTTACTTGCATCGTCGGCTGAAGACTTACAGGCGATGGTAACTACTATGCATGATGCTTTTGAAAGAAAAGGTATGAAAGTAAATGTAAGTAAGACGAAAGTAATGGTCTTTGAAAAAGATAAATGTATGACGGAATGTAATATTTTTATAAATGGTGAGGGATTGGAACAGGTGAAAGAATTTGTATACTTGGGTGTACTGTTTACTAGTGATGGTAAAAATGATGAAGATGTTGAAAGACGAGTAAATGCTGGTAATAAAGTGAATGGGGCATTGTACGCTTTTATGAAAAGTAGGAATGTATCTAACAAGGCACGCCTAGCTGTACATAAGGGAGTATTAGTTCCCACTCTCATGTATGGCAGTGAAAGCTGGATTTGGCAGGGAAGACATGAAAGTAGCATAAATGCTGTAGAGATGAGAGCTCTTCGTAGTATGTGTGGTGTAAGTCTGACAGATAAAATTAGGAATAGTGTTATAAGAGAGCGCTGCGGTATGAATGAAGAAGTAGTGACAAAGATAAAAAAGGGTATGCTGAGGTGGTTCGGACACGTGGAAAGAATGAGTGAAGAAAGGTTGACTAAACAAGTATACAAAGCGAGTGTGAGTGGGACGATTACAAGGGGAAGACCACGTCGTACTTTCCTGGATCAAATTGAAGATGTGTTAGTGAAAGGTCAGATTAAGAGTACGCGTAATCGTAGAGCATGCATGAAGACTGTGATGAGTGTGAATGAAGCGATGGAGGTATGTCAGGATCGTGGTTTGTGGCAATCCGTAGTCTCTGCCTACCCCTCAGGGAAACAGGCGTGAGGCTATGTATGTATGTATGTATAAACCTATTAGAAACAAAACCCTATACCAACCGTCTGACCAGCGAGGTATACCTCGGTTGGTATAAGGTTTTGTTTCGAGTTTTTCTTCTCTTGCATAGACGTTATATGCGTTTTATATCCCTTAGTCATCTCTTACGATCACCCACGGGTAAGATAGGGGTGGTGAATTCAAATTCAAATTCATTTATTATGCATAAACCCTGCGAGGGCACTTACATATTGTCATTTTTTTTACATTTAAATTAAATCTAATAAACTACCACCAGATCGGAATGAGACCGCTACTGAGAAGATCCGGCAAGAAACTTAGCGGGTTTGTTTAATTATATTTTATCTATGTTATTATAATTCTTTTCATATTTTATATAAAAAAAAAATGTACATGTTTATTATTTAATTAGCTTCAGTGCGATGCCCTTCGAACGCAATAGTTTAAATACAATAAAAAAATACCATGGCTGGACCGGATCCCACAAGCGGCACCCGATCACGAGTTATCTACTAGAGCAGCCATCACTCCCCTCAACCACCTTGAATGGAAGGGACCCGCTCCACACAGCTACCGCAAGCGGATCTTTCAGTGAGTGAATTGTGTTCTTACTACGTCACCAAACGAATAATTTACCCTCAATCATCTTAGTTTTTTTAAACACCACACCATGTACACACCACAAAAAGTACCATGTATGTGTCGCGAAGAACCACTGCGTATATAATGTACTGGTAGTTATGTATTAATATAATGTAGTTTGTGGCATTAAATTCACAGTTGAGCTAAAAAGAAAAATAAAAACGCTTTTCAAAAATCTTTTCACAATATGATTTTAAAAGCGACTACACTCGTAGGCATGAAAACCCACAGGCTCTTGAAAATAATTAGTATGATTGAAACCATGACCATTTTGGCTATTCAAATGGCGTCATGGTTATGGTAACGAACTGTGCCTAGTACCGTGTATTCGATTTTTAAGTAAGAAAATACTTCGTGCTTTTCAAAATTATTATTCTGAATGTAATTTGTATTCGTTAATTATGTTTGTAAAGTCTGCCGCAATACAAGGATCATTCTTGTATAGAATGTTGTCTTTATAAAAGAAGGAAAGAAGGAATTAAATACTGCAACTTCTTTTGTCTAATTCATCATCAACAGCCTTTCACCACCATAGAATGTCACATGGCGCTGTGATTCTTTGATGAGGTGATTGCCACAATCGCTACTTCTGGCAAACAAATTGGCAATCGCAGTAAGGAAACGTACCCATACTACGTGACCCGTTTAGGGAGTGAGGTTCTCAAAAATACTGTATTGGAACAAAATTGGGTCTTAACCGGATACATTTGTGGTCACCGAAAAGGAGGAGGTGGTTAAAAATTGTAAGAAATGTGCGTTCGTTTAAGGTACGTTCCCTAAGGTGCGAACGAAGGTAAATGTTTCACCAGAAGAGCACTTCAGCCCCTAGTGACATATCAGCCAATTTTTACGACTACCCTCAGCAAATTTTTACTTTTTTTTTGACTTCCCTCCCGATGATTTTCTTCCCAATTAAAATGTTCACAAAATGTATCAAAACTTCACACTGTATGCGTATGACGTTTTGAGATGTTCTGTGGTTTAAATTCAATGTTCTGCTAGATAGCTCAGCTGTCCTTCTTCTCTTACGTTATGTTATGTTATATGCATTTTATATCCCTTAGTCATCTCTTACGATCACCCACGAGTAAGAGGGGGTGGTGAATTGTATTCTTACTCCGCTAGGTAATTTATTGTAATTTCCCATACCCTTATTATCTAGTGTACATGATATCATAGTTAGATATTTTTATATTTTACAGTGTTAAGTCGGAAAGCATAAAATAAAGCATATATATTTTTATAAGTCGCGTTATTTTCTTTATATTTGTGCATATATATAATATATATAAAAGAAATAACAATAACAATAATAGACAAACCCGCTGAGTTTCTTGCCGGATCTTCTCAGTAGTGGTCTAGTTCCGATCCGGTGGTAGTTTATTAGATTAAAATTAAAATGTTAATACTGACAATATTTAAGTGCCCTCGCAGGGTTTATACATAATAAATAAATTTGAATATAATATAGGTACATACACCTAATAATTCTTCTTCTTATGTATTGCCAATCAGCTACTTCTTCTTCTTCTTCTTATGTAATGGCAATCAGCTACATATACCAGCTATTGGTGCCAGTGTCAAGTTATAAATATTTTCACATTTTTAGTCTTTCAAGTTAGTCGTTGTCTAAGTCAAATTGTCGTCATTAACAGTGCAATGGCCACACTGTTAATGGTATCTTGTAGGAATTTTGATGGAAAACGAAAACGTTGTAAAGCACTTTTATATGATATTCACTACATCCCAGTAGTTCCGCCGCTTCATATTACATAAAATGCCATCAAAATTATCTAATATAACACGTTAAAACACTAAGATATCGAATATAATACAAGAGCACCACGTGACGTTTTCAAATACCCGTCAAAAGTCCATACACCACCTAATAAATCAAATTAGTTTCTCGTATTTGACGTTGACACCAACAAAGTTCTCTCAACTCTATAGTTCAGTTCTGAAACTACCTAATAGAACTATTAAGAATTTGTTTATACGACCTCACTAACACCTGTACTTATCTTGATTAAAATGAAAGGTAAAACAAGTTCACTGCTTATAATTATATTACATGGGTCACTGTATGATGGCTGAATATGTACGCAGGTTAATCTTAAAGAGTGTTAGTACCTAATTAAGCCTATAAAAGAAATAATTAACTCAACGCTGCTGTGAACTGTACATGTATGTTTTTATTATTCTTTATGTTTTTTATTAACGGCATTTAATAGAAGATATAGCAGTTATATCATAGATAATACATATTTTGATACATATTTCTTTTCTACGAACTCAACAATACAGTACAGTCAACAATTGACAGAAACTTTGATCTGTGCAACAGTAACTTGTCAGCCCCATTTTCAGATGAAGCTAGGAGCCTGTGCGCGATATACCTGGCAAGAATGATATCTTAAGCAAAATTATCCCATGCATGTGTTTTGTATGTATAAGTTTGCGTATCTCTGTATGTATGTGAATATACATGTAAGAGTATATGTATATGTAGGGGTATATACGTGTATATGTGTATTTATGAGTGTGCGTGTGTGTGTGTGCATATGCATATACGTAAGTGTACATGTGTTCGTGCGTATGTATACAATAATATGTGCATATGTAATATATAATAATGTATTTACTTAAGTTACCGTTTAATAGTGAATAACTAATTTAAGTTTGTTTATTTTTGTAATTCTGTTAATTATAGGACGACTTCGTCAATGATGACGAAGTTCCTTTAAATAAAGATAAAAAAAAAGTACAGTCAACAATCAAGTACAGTCAAATTTATTTTTACTTTATACAATACTCATTTGTGAGGCGAAAAAGACCTTATCATAGTCAAGACTTGAATCCACGTTTGTTTTAAATTTGTTCTAATTGCTCAAACATTTAAACTGCTGCTTAATAAAAAATAATTTTCTGTTCCAAGTCGCCTTAACAAGTGACATTTTATCGCGTTATCTATGCCATATGTTTACACACTATTCCTTTTTAGTTAAAATTATATAACACACTAAAATTACTCAATATTTTGAATTATATTATTGATTACTTTCTCTTAAATTAACATTTGACAAGCTAGACTGTCTAAGTTACGCTACGGATGTTAAGGAAGCGGTACCAGTGTTCGTTCCAATGGTGATGGGCAGAGTACACAGTGAGTTATGAGGCCGCACGCCGTTCTTCCGTCGTCCTGGACCGACTGCTTTATGTGAAAACAGTTTACAACAATTTTTATTTCGTGCTATACAAACTATGACAGCGAATCGTAAAAAAAAACTACTGCCATATTTTTTGTATCTATCTTCAGTAGTTTTAGGTCGGCGTTTATGAATTAATCAACCAACCTCTTCAGTCTATTTTACACGCCCTAGGAGATGAAAATAACAAATGCTGAAATACCTGCTCATTTATTTTTACTGAAGAGTATTTGTGCATAATTTGAAAAATAAATCTAGACATATGGCGATCTTGAAACTAAAGAAATAAAATAAAGAATTAAAACAAAAACAAAAAAAGAATTAAAAAAAATACAAAAGTTCAAGACTTCTTCAGATTTATAAAATGATTTTTGCAGTAAATGAGGACACGAAGAACAAAGAAACAAGATTTTTTTTTAAATTCTAAGGCAACACATTACTTTAGTAGAGACAAAAAAGAACGTTACTTGGACTCTCGTTTAGAAATTTTAAAATAAATGCGTTATGATTTTCTATGGCGTGATGATATGTATGTATGTATGTATGATTTTCTTAGCGTCTTGCCTGTTTATGAAATCCTAAGGTTAGGCAAGAAGGCTTTGGGGAAACATCTTGAGGTTACACTTTCAGGTTAGTACCCGTAAGACTAACCCACTGGGCTTGCCATTGAGTTCGAGGAATCGGTACCAGCTAATCCAGTGGCTATGGGGAAGGAATACGGTGAGTTATCGGGTCGCACGCCGCCTTTTCGTCGTTCCGAATGGAACGGGCGGAGTGTATCCAGACCATAGCCTACTACAAAAAAAAATCGGCCATTTCGAGTTCTACTCGCGCACGAAGGGTTCCGTAAACCTAAAAAAATGTGATGTAACTAAAAATTTAAGGTTTTCTGAATTTTTACTTTATATGTGCTATAAAACATTGCTTCATGCCAAATTTCAAGATTCTAGGTCGACTGGAAGTACCATTTAGGTTTTGATTCCCTTGCAAGTAGTTGCGAGTTTGAAAATATGCGGCTTAAATTGTTGTTTCTTTTGATTGCGTTGACATAGACGTTTGATTTTATTACAGCTTAAAGGTATTATAGACCTGAGTATTTGATATAAATTTCAATTTAATACCTCTAAACGTTCAGGAGGAAAGGGGTAGTGAGTTTAAAATTATTAAAAATATTTTTTTTATATGTCATGTAATTAAAAATTTACGGATTTCACAATTTTTCCTTTATCTGTGCTATAAGACGTTGCTTTGTACCAAATTTCGAGATTCTGAGTTCACGGGAAGTACCCTGTAGGTTTTTATTCGCTTGCGAGTGTCGAAAATTTGCAGAAATTTGCGACATAAATAGCTGTATCTTTTGACTGCGTTAGCTTAGAAGTTTGATTTTTTCACAGCTTCAAGAGACAGTAGACTTGAGTATTTGATATAAATTTCAGCTTGATACCTCCACGCGTTCCTAAGAAAAGGGGGCTTGACAGACAGACAGACGGACAACAAAGTGATCCTATGAGGGTTCCGTTTTTTCCTTTCGAGGTACAGAACCCTAAAAAGTAGGCTTACTGCTACGGCTACTGCACAATAACAGAAAATGAATCAACTAAAGGCAATAAAAATCACAAAATTATAATGATTACTTTATTATCCACTTCATGAAATTAATATAATGTAGCGCCCAACAATAATGAACGCCAACAGTTAAACTAATCTATTTCAGGATTTGCTTTTATAAAAATAATATAAAATAAAATATTTGGTGAGCAGCGTAGAGTGTTTATTACTTGAGAGTGTATTAAACACTCACAAATAGCTGTATTAGGACGGACAGGGACAAATTTCATCTATGATTAATTCACCACTCAAGGCGATAGCTTCGATCTCCACGGCTGCATCCAGTGGTAATTTGCCCACTTGAAAAGTAGCGCGAGCGGGATAATTCTTGGTGAAAGCTAAAATAGAATTTTCTTGGTGAAATCTAAAACTTGATAAACACTACATAATGCGCACTTAACTACGAAACTACGCGCACTTAAAACGATATCTTGTGACAGATTGCGTTCTTGTAGTTTGGAAGTGCACATCGGCATTTAGACGGCAGTAAACTGTATTTAACAGTTTTTGTTTAACGAAGATTATCCTATCCAATAATAATTTTGATCCATTATACTACAAAAAAAATCACGAGATTATGTGTTGTGTCATCTTTACCTTCTCCTTATTTTATTTGAGAGCCAGTACGTGCTGTGTTAAGTAACGGTTTCTTTTTTATATAAAACTAGATACATACCAAGTAATTTAATAAAGTATTGAATGCTGTTATCCTGCCTGTGCCTTATATAACTGTGAATACCGGATCCAAGTAAGGTCCGATTATACAACGCTTGCATACGGCCAATCATGACCTATGCTAGCATAGTGTTCGCGCATGTTAAGGCACACAGGATCCACAGACTACAGACAGACACTTCAAAATAGGTTCATGCGCCGAGCTACAGGAGCACCGTGGTTCATACGAAACGTCGATCTTCATGTCGACCTCGAACTACCGACCATCAGGCAATTTATGAAACTGTGCTCCCGGAGCTACTTTGACTCTGCCATGACACACCTCAACCCACTAGTGGTTGGGGCGGCTTCCTACACGCCCTCTCGTAATTCAAAAATCCGACGTCCGCGGCACGTCATCGACGATGACGACGACGATATCACACTTGCTCAATTAAGAGCTTACACGGCCCGCGAGGCCATTACACATAAATATCCGCGGTTTCGTCCTCGCCGTCGAGGTGCGAAATCGCGACGCGCAAATATCATAAATCCAAACGTGGGCACGCCCACTTTGCCACCAGCGACGCCCCAAGACGAGGTCCGTTCCCCACAGAGACAGCCCTTAGGCGATGTCCCTTAGCTTACCTCAATCGGATTGAGAGCCCTCAGCGCTCACTCATAGTCCGTGGCGTTCTGCGGCTAACAGCTAAAAACACACAAAAAAAAACAAAAAACCGGATCCAAGTTACTTGCCTGATATTTCAGTAATAAAAACAAAGCTGTAATTATTGTTTTTAAAGGATAGAAATTGGGTAAATGGCAGGTTATGATATTCCATGGTGCACTGAAGTCACACCGCTCAGTACGAAGACATGGGGTGAGACTACGTCCCCACAAAAATCGATCTATATAGTAATTATTGGAACAGTTGTACTATTTCTACGTATGGTGGCGGGTGATGCGATTAAAATTGTATTTATAATATAATTTTCCATCACTCTTTCTTACCCTAGGGAGTCGTCATCCATAAAACTGGCTGAGACATTACCAGGAAAATGGACAGCAACACTCTCCTGGAAAACTTATAACAACAACTGTAATTGTTAACCGCCTGCCAGAGGTTCGCAAATAAGTTATTATTCCCTTTCATTAAGCATATATCAATCAATAGACGTCGATAGGTTGATGGACAACTATTGCTTTTCACCTTTTCAGGGTTAAAGTCATGGAAACATACTAACATTCTCCATAAACCTTATTGACTACTTGAAAGTCTTCCATACGCGCCAATAAGATGGTGGTTTTTATTACAGAATCCAATGAGGCACCCCCTGCTTCAAGAATATGTTTTAAATTGTCAAAAATCTGCTTCGTTTGGCCTTCAGCTCCACCGCTAACCATCTTCCCTTCAGCGTTCATTCCCAAGACGCCTGATACATAGAGAGTGTCACCAGCCAAAATGGCTTGACTGAAATTAGGAAATTGATGTCAATTATGATTATTATTAAAAAAAAAATAATATTATGAATTCAACAAATTTAAAATTATAAAGTCTGCACATATCTAACGCAAATAATAATAATTATTCGGTTCATATTTCTGTGATGACAGTCGTACTAAACAAGCAAACCAAAAAAAAAAATATTGTTATTTTATAGATGAAGGGTAAATGTAAAATGGTTTTAATACACCACTTCCTCAGCCAACATCATTCATCATCATCATTACCCTGCTCTTATCCCAATTACTTGGGTTCGACGCAATATGTTCTTTTCTACCACACAATCCTATTCGAAGTCATATCTGCGGTCACGCCCTTCCTATCCATATCATACTTCACCTAATCCATCCATCTTTTCTTCGGTCTGTGGCGACGAAAAAAGACTACATATTCCTTCGTAAGCACCACCACCTTTCTTACCCGTGTGTATCGCAGGTGACGACTAAGGAATATGCAGATAACATCGATGGAAAACTCGTTATAAAACCCTACGCCAAACCAGCGTGGTATAGTAGGTCTAATTTCCTCCCACTGTATAGGAGACCACGAGACCATCAGTAGGACGTACGAAAGCTGTGAAAAAAGCCAATCCTTTCATTGTCAAGGATGCTTGTGTACCACAATGAGACTCAGATACTGAAATTACCTACAATAGCATTCCTGTATACTATAACAATCCGTAGAATAACAATACGAACTAAAACTCATTGTGTCAATAGAAGAGAAGATATGTATATTATTATTATTTATATTTCTATGGTAGGTATCCGCACAAACCTATAAGGTCCCACAGGCTTGTATACTGCTGGCGACGTGACAATTGTTTTAGTCACTTTATTTTTCGTTGGCTGATTCTCTGCACTCATTTTAAAAATCCTTCTTGTTATTAGCCACTAATACTTTATGCAATAACTAGTAAACTATTGCGATAGGGTCACCCGTTCACGCTACGCTCACTGATTAATCTTTAAATAAAGTCGGGTAGGTAATAAAATATGGATGAGAATTAACATACAAGGAATTTTAATAAATATAGGTAAATCGGCTTATTGTGTATGTCAAAATGGTAGTTTTATTTTATGACATAAGCTCTCATTGCATTGTTATCTTGAATGCAATAATTTATACAGCTATGAGGACTCTTTGGAGTATTATGTCGCATATTCAATGCGGCCTCAGTGGCACATGTATGCGAATGTTGTCTGTAAGTGCCCATATTCAAATCCTAGTTATAATATAAAAATCACACTATTTGTCACAAAATCTTCAAACAGAATGATCAGTTCTCAACACCATCATTGAATCTGGAACTGTACGTACTTGGTAGTTGAAACGGATTGTAGACAAAGACTAGACTTATTAGACTTAGACCCAAAAATCTGGCATGCCGGTTCTATATTACAAATACGTACACCTTGTCATTTTCTACTTTTAAAGCTGTGCTTCCGGCTCTCTTGCTCACCGAAGGAAGCGCAATATCACATTTACACTTAACATATTGTCTCTGAATATTGTGTTGCCACACATTCCTGGCTACCGCCAGGAATACCCTACCGACTCCTACTTTTTTTATTAAAGACTTCACCCTGCGCTAAGGAAATAATCCATGTATTGCGGGGGACTTTACAAAAAGACAAATAAACTAAGAGCTTTAATATCGACCTAGGCCCACTCTATGCCGTTTGGTCAATAATTATTACATAATGCTAAAAAGTTCAAACAAAAAAATGTAAAAAAAAAGAATTAAACGGACGACGTGTAGGCTATAGCCTGCCAAAAAAAGGATGGAAAACTATCAAACCAAAATTCATCCCCTATCCTTAGGGAGAAATATATTTCTGAATTCTAATTTTTAGAATATGCTTTTTTATTGAATATGTATATAATAAAAGTAGAGGCTGTTTAGTACTTATTGGTCCTAATTTTTAAATCAATACGAATTCAAATAAAAGCGTCACCGCAAAATATAATCCTCTATTCACCCTCAACGAAAAAGGCAAATGCTAAAACACGTGCTTCACACTGTTCGGTATGGATTTTCGTAAGATTCTTTCTTAATGCATCTCTACGTCATCACCGCAAAATCTAATCCCCTATTCACCCTGAAAAAAAAAGACAAAAGCTAAAACACGTGTTTCACACTCTTCGGAGTGGCATTTCGTAAAATTCTTTCTTAATGGATCTGCTGTCAAAATTTCATGTTTCAAGATTCAGTAGTTTCGGCCTAATGCTCAAGAGTCAGTCAACCAACTTTAGCCTATTTAACACCTGCAGTCCCTGCAGAGGATGCAAATTGACAAATGCTGAAACACGTGTTTATTTATTTTTACTAAAGAGTTTTTGTACATCATTTGAAAATAATCGATAAAGACTTTTTTCTCTGTCTTTAAAGTTTACTACTCTGTTTCATCCCCTTTAGTGTGGCATTTTGTAAAACCCTTTCTTATTGGGTCTCTACGCCACAAAACGAAACTTATTAAAATTTCATTTTTCTAACTTAAGTAATTTCGGCTTGGCGTTGATGAGTCAGTCAACCAGCTCCCTTTTTTATTGCTGATGGTGGCAAACAAGCGAACAGCACACCTGGTGGTAAGTGTTACTGTTGACCACGGACCTTTGCATTACCAGTCGTACAGCAAGCCTGCTCCCTACCAAAAAAAAACCAAAACTCACCCAGAATGTTGGGCTGTCGGTTTTTCTGCTGCCTACCGTCTGCGTCTACAATTACATTCGCAAAGAGAGTTGACGTCAGGCAGGCGGCTGGTCATAAAATTGTTGCCAAAACTTTTGCAATATGTGTAATGGAAAAAGAGTACATATTGTGTCGACCCCAAGTAATTGGGATAGAGCAGGATGGAATTTTGATTGTTAAGCAGCGGCCTATATACTTAGGTACGTTGTTCGTTGCCTTTTTTATTTCTTTTTTCAGGCTATGGTCTGGATCCACGCCAACCGCTCCGTCCGAGGTGACGAAAGGTCGGCACGCGGCACCTTAACCCAGCGTATTTTCGGATCCTTGACGTCCACGACCGACTCATCGGGTCAAATTTTAGATTGGTAGTCGAGGGTTATATAAAATTTTAAATTTTGTTTTAATCTATGCAAGTGATCTCTATATTTCTAACGATGCTCAAAAAAATATTAATACGTTATTTATACAAAAGTAATTAATATTGATAAAATGAAAATAAAATATCTAATCTAGATTAGAAAACAATTAGAGGTAAGGTGATATTTAAGAAATAAAATAAAGGATTAAAAATTTTACAAAAATTCTATACTTATTCAAATTTTTAAAAATATTTAGTAGTTTTTATATGACACGTAAAATAAAGAGTATCACAGTTTAAAAAAAATCCATTTTAACACAATAATTTTGTACCTAGGTTCCTAACCTGGGGGTAATTACCCTCGCGGGGGTAAAACTTGTATTTCACGGGGGTAACAATTAGCTGGTTATTGTTTCTCTGTTTGCCTTAAACTTTTAACTGACGGTTGTAAAATCATTCCTAAATTATTTTATTTTTATTTATTATATATTCATTGACAACTTTGCTTATAAATGTAATTTAGAATAAAATATCTCAATTTTTCAGGTGCAATTGTTTTTATGTTTAATATAAAGTTTACGTATTTTTATTAACACGTATTGTTTGAGATCATCGTTGGGAGGAGGGTAAAATCAGTGACCCTAGTTAGGTCATAAAGGTAATGGGCCTAAAAAGGTTAAGAACCACTGATTTAGTAGATAAAATGAAGAACTTGGACTCTTAGAAATTTAAAATACTTTAGAATTTTCTTAGCATCTTGCTTGTTTATGAAATCTTATGGCTAGGCAGTAAAGCTTCGGGGATGGTACCGAAAAGGGTAACCCACCGGGCTGACCACCGAGGGCAAAGAATCGGTAGCAACGTCCAGTCCAGTGGCGATAGAGAGGGAATATGGTGTTTTGGGGTTGCACGCCTTTCGTCTCCCCGGACGGAACAGGCAGGGTGTGTCCAGACCACAAGAAAAATCAGTAAAGTTTACTGCACAATATCAGAAAATGTATCTATATATAATGTATACCTAAGGGCAATAAAAATCACAGATTTATAATTATTACTTTTTTATTAACTCAGCAAATTAATACAAAAAATTGAGAGATAAACTAATCTATTTGTTTATAAGTAAACATTTTGTGAACACGACGTGTTTATTACTTCAGTGTATATTAACCACTCTCCAATAGCTGGATTAGGATGGACATGGTCAAGCTTCAGCTATGACTAATTCACCACTCAAGGCAATAGCTTCAATCTCCACGGCTGCATCCAGGGGTAGTTTGCCCACTTGAAAAGTAGCGCGAGCAGGTTGATTCTTGGTGAAATCTAAAATAGAAATTTCTTGGTGAAATCTAAAACTTGATAATTTAACACGCACTTATCTAAGGAATTCAAAATGGATATTTTATGGCTATTTGCGGACTTGTCGGAAGTGCTCATTGGAATTTAGTAAACTATTAAATATTTTGTTAAACTCAGATATTCCTATCCGATAAAAAAATCCTGAAGAATACTAAGAAAGAAAGAAAGAAAAATTATTTATTACTCCATTCACGGAAAGGACATATAATGGTTAATATTAGTAACTGTTTAACAAAAATTAATAAATAAATATAAAAAAGCACTAAATCATAAGAATAGAGCGAAAAAAAAAGAAAAATCAATTATAAAGTATTTATATAATGACAATGGCGTCCCCTCCGCAAATGAGGAAAAGGATGGCTGCTCAGCTTAATGTTGTGGTATCTACTATAGAAGTGATATCACAACGCTGTTATTCTGCAGCGTCCTACTACAAAAAATAAACATTTTGGAGCCATTCCGAGACAAAATCTACATATTAATTATCTAATTAAAAGTATACTACATACTATTGTATACTATTTTGGCATGATGGCGGATTACGAAGACAATGTTCCACCACCTTTCTTACTCTGGGGCGCCGTCATACATAAAACCGGCTGAGGCATTACCAGGAGAATGAACAGCAGTACTCTACTGGAAAACTTATGACACTAACTGTAATTGTTAACCGTCTACTAGAGGTTCGTAATTTAGGTATTATTCCCTTTCATCATCATCATCATTCTTCTACTCTTATCCCAATTACTTGGGGTCGATACAATATGTACTCTCCTTTCATAGTACATATTGTAAAAGTTAGACGGCAATCCTCCTTGGGAATGTAATTGTTGACCAAACAGCATCAGACGGAGTTGGCCCAGGTCGTTATAAAGCTCTTAGTCGTCTTTTACGACATCCACGACCAAAGTACGGGTTGGTAGTATTCGTAGCCGCTACCACACAGCTAGCTAGCTACCTAGCTCCCTTTCATTAAGCATATCCACCAATAGGTTGATGGACCTATTGCTTTCCACCTTTTCAGGGTTAAAAACATGAAAACATACTAACATTCTCCATAAACCTTATTGACTACTTGAAAGTCTTCCATACGCGCCAATAAGATGGTGGTTTTTACTACAGATTCCAATGAGGCGCCACCTGCTTCAAGAATATGTTTTAAATTGTCAAGAATCTGCCTCGTTTGGCCTTCAGCACCACCGCTAACCATCTTCCCTTCAGGGTCCATTCCGAGTACGCCCGATACATAAAGAGTGTCACCAGCCAAAATGGCTTGACTGAAATTGAAAAACCAAAGTCAAACATGATTATTATTTAAAACAAAAAAATAATTGCACTCCGGGAGTGCTGGCAGAAATGAAAACTTGAACATTATGTAGCGTTGTGCATTTTTGAATATTTTGGAATGGTTAAGGAATAATTTCGTATGAATTGATTTATTTATCATCATAAAGGTACTATCATTTATTTGGTTAAATGCAATATTTGCGCTATCGCAAACAAATATGACAATTTATATTACATAAAAAAATTAACACTTCAGAACAACAATTACAATTATTTTACATTAAAAAGTTTATCTCTCGAAAAAAATTACTTTCGTCCATAATTTCAACGACTCTTTCACCATCATCATTACCATCATCATCATCATCGCCAATCTCTAAAACTAATACAATAGGTTTATGGTAGCTGAAATAAGAAACGAACAATTTCGATTCGAATATATTTAAATGTCTAAATAAAGACCGTATCAATAGTAGTTTTGTATTTCGTTGTGCTATGATTGCGATCATTTGACATCGTTAAACCAAATTCATTATTCCAAAATTCAATTAATAGACACACACGCACAGTCGCGCAAGCTTCCTGCGCCGCCGCCGCTTTAAAGAAACAAGCAGGAGCAGGCACACATTTTCGCCGCGCAGTAAAAAGAGAGAGGGATATTTACGTCTTACGTCCGTCTTACGAATTTTAGATCAGGTCACGTGTCCTGACGCGAGTTTAATATTTTTTACCCATCCCAAAAAGTACACTACGCCGCTAAAGAAGTTTTCGATAATATTATAAGTTCTGCAAATATAAAATTTTAATGTCTGCACATCTAACGCCGATATTAATGATTGTTCGATTCGTGTTTCGGGGATAACAGTCAACGTTAATGCAGAGAAAACAAGCAAACCAAAAAATTGTATTATTTTTGTAGATGAAGGGTAAATGTAAAATAGTTTTAATGCAGCGTTTAATCAAAATGTTCCTCATCCATGTAGTGACGGAAAGACTACAACATGTCCCTTCTTAAGCATCACCATCATTCTTACCCGTGGTAGCGTAGGAGACGACTAATAAATATGTTATGCAGCAGACGACTAATAAATATGTTATGTCGGGGCAAGCCGGGGCCTATGCCCCGGGCGGCAAGTTCAGAGGGCGGACAAATTCACATTTTACAGACGAATGGACAACTCATAATTTACTTAGCTTTGCCCACGAGATTAATAATTGTACAAGTACAGAAATTTCATGACCATATCAACTCGACCGATACTCTGAGCGCGGAGTAAGCGGAGCGGAGACGTGCTGCGCGTAGGTAAAGTTCAAACCACGCGCCCGTTCGCGCGCAGGAATCACTCGCGGTAGCACGCGACGCGTCTGGATACCAAGCGTACGAAAGGGTTCAAGCTTATATTCGAAAATTTCCTCCGAAACTCCACGACAGTATTTTGTTTTAAGCATGTGTATTGTTTCTTCCTGTTTACTATTTACTCGTAGTACTGGTCGATCAACCGAAGGTAAAATACTGTTTGTATTAGTGTCGCATCAATAAATTTATCACAGCTCATAGATCGTTTTCCTAGGTAAATATTTTGTCATAACTATCTTATTCTTTTTAAGTTACTATATTTATTTTTTAAATTCAGTTTAATACGTGCAATAACATACGTCTTCTATTCGTCATTATTCAAACTTACTTGAAATTGAATTTAGATCTACTGCACACAATGCAAACATCTAATATCTTCTATGTGGTACAGGACCTTGTCTAATTGCGAAAGGGCTAAAAGATCTTGGCCTATATTTTCTAGGATTTTCTTGTGCGTATTGCAAGATTTACCAAAAAAACTATCTTCTACCGCCACAAGTGCATTGTGTTCTACAGGGTTTATTAATTGGAAAAAGAATTAATTAAGAGATTAACCGAACACAAGGCAACTCAAATGCACAAAGACAGTATGATCAAGTGGAAAAGACGGGTACCATAAATGAAATCATGCCAGGGATTAAGACATTGAGAGAGAAATTCACTCAGATAAAGAAAAATGGAGACAGATCCTGCGTATTGTTATGAATGCTGTATTGTATCTATCTACAAACTGCCTCTCTTTTCGTGGGTCTCACGAAACTCCTAGCAATCTCATCACGCAATATACGCGGCCTATAGTCAAGGTAAGTAATTTCCCTGCCCGCCAAACATAATTCAACTCTTAAGTTTCAATTGGAACACTTAGAAAAGGGGCAAGTATCATATTTATCAAAAACAACACAGAATGAAATAATTAACATAATGTCAAAAACAGTTAGAAAATTATTTCTATGGGATACATCTAGAGTGCAGTCGAACATAATCGTATAGTATTTGAATTCTTTGATGTTATTTAAAATACTAATTTGAAATAACATCAAAGAATCCAAATATTATACGATAATGTTCGACTGCACTCCAGATGTATCCCATACAGAACAAATGAACCTGATAATTCGATATGTGAAAAGAACTGGCGATGTGTGTGAAATAAAAGAAATTTTCATTGATTTCATAGAAGTTGCTGGAAAGAGAGGAGAGGATATTTTTCAACAGATTTTAGAAATACTGGCAGTTGATGATTAAGATACTGGACAATGTCGTGGCCAATCATATGATAATGGGTCCAATATGGCCAACATCTATAAATGAGTACAAGCCAGAATTGCAGAAAAGAATGAACTGGCCGAGTTTCTACCGTGTTTAGCTCACTCCTTAAATCTTGTAGGTATACATTCTGCCTCATCATGCCAGGAAGATATTAACCTATCTGGACTGATTCAAAAAGTATATTGCTTTTATGTTGGCTCCACTACTAGGTGGGACATTATGTAATATACGTTAAATCAAATTTAAAAGCAAGTAGTCAGACGAGATGTTCGGCGGAACATCTTGCTGTGAATGCCTTATTAAATAATTTGCCAGAAGCAGCGGAAGCCTTACAAGAAGTTAAGCAAACTTCTCGTGCTCCAAAAGCTAAGTAGGAGTCGGGTCATCTCTTAACTGCTATAAAATATTTTAAATTTATACTTAATTTAACTTTTTGGGCAAACATTATTTGCGAAATCAATCGAGTAAATATAGAAATTCAGTAGAAAATATTATCCTTGCCCGTTCATTTGCACTAATGGATGGTTTGCTCCAAACTTTGTAAAAAATGAGACAAAATCCAATGGAATATTGAAATAATAAAAGATAGCAATAAAAATATAAAAAAGAAACTGGAGAAGTTGCTGAAAAAAGTGGTGTTGATACAATTTTGCAAAACAAACGAATTCCGAAACGTAAAAACATTTCGATGAGATGTGTGAAGACGAATTACAAACACTCCAACCTGTTCAACTATTTTCGAAAGAAATAATAATGGTATTTGATTGAATTATATCAGAAATTAATAAGAAGTTTGATTGTGTTACCATTCTGAATTTGAATTTTGCTTTTCTTAATGGTACTAATATGTTTAAAATGTCAATTGACAAACTGCAAAATTATGGAGCAGATCTGGCTCGAAAATACGAGCGAGGTTTAAGCACCGTTGAATTCTGCCAGGAACTTTACGTTTTTAAAAAGCAAGCTCCTCTTTTATTTGGTGATATAGAAAAGGCTAATAGTTTCTACCTTTTGCAACAGAATAGATCAGTTGCGCATGATTTACAGGATGCTTTTTCTAATATTTGTATTGCCCTGCAAGCTGTGAGTGAAATTTTAGCAGACTAAAACTAATTAAAAAATATTTGCGATCTTCTATGAGCCAGGAATGCTTATCGAGTCTTGCACTCTTAGCAATAGAAAACCGAATTGCATACGAGTTAAATTATAACAAGGATTTATTTGTTGAACAAAAAGCTCGAAGAGTAATAATTAGTATTGTAATTTCAATTCACAAATGCGATAATACATTTGATTTTCATTTTTATTATACCATTTTTTTATTTTAAATCCTATTCTGTGCTGTGTATAAAATATACTTATATCTTACACGTTTATGTCTATATTTGTAAATAAGTTGGCTTAATACACACGAAAAAAAGAAAACAGGAACTTTATGGTTTGAAATATATACCTAAATAGTAACGTAGGGCTTCGAACTCCAAAGTGAAAAAATCACAGTATCAAATAGTAAATTTTACATTTCTGTAAAACTTACAGTTTTAAAATGAAGTTTTAAAATGAAATTTGGAAAATAAGATTTGGAGTTCAAACTGTCAGATTTACAGAATTTGTCAACTTTACTATTTGAAACTATAATTATTCCACTATTACGTTTGAAGCGCCACGTTACTATATATTTCAAACTATAAAGGTTCCTGTTTTCTTTTTCCGTGCAGGAAAAACAGCGATGGGTGCATTATTTCCGCAATGCCTATGTAGGCTTTGTCCAAATGTCAATCAATTAGTGGACATCTGATAGCTGAAATTATATAGATGATAAAGGTAAAAATAAATATAAGTGCGCATGGGCGGCATTTTTCAGTTTTTGCCCCTCCCAAAAAAAAATGAAGATCCGGGGCTGGTAGTCCTACCTAAAGTATCTAATGTCTGACGCGGTCGCCCATCTCCAATTTCTAACGATATTGTACTTTACTTCAGTCGAAAAACTATATATAGTTAGGTACTTACCTACTTATTAATAAATAAGATAACTATAACTACCTAGGTATTTATAACTAAAAAGTATAAAATAAAAAAAAATGATTAAAAAAATCAAAAAACCCGACTGCGTAAAAAGTCACCAATACTACGTACATAATAAAAAAAACTGAAAAGAAAAAAACAAGCACTTAGATGTCCGGTGGTCTAGAATTCCATAATATATCATTGAATAAATATGATATATACTTTTTGAACATATGATATATATACTTTTTGAACATAATAATATTAATTTCACAATCGTTGTTACGGTGGTGAAATTGTAATATTGCAGTTGTTAAGTATTACTTAACATGACACCTGATTTAAATAAATTTATTATAAGAGATTTCCACCTATGTATTGACTCATCACGATATCTCTGGAACCATAAGGCCTACAAACCTCAAATTTGGTAGGCATATTTCTTTCACCGAGTAAAGGTCAGCTAATAACGGATTTTACGAAATTATATCCGTAAGGGGGTGAAAAAGCAGGCCAAAGTTTGTATGGGACAACGTGATTCCTTGGTCCAATCTATTTCAAATTTTGCATAAATATTCTTTAGCAGAATTGATGAAAGACGTAATTCATATTTTATTGAGATTTATCTCCTAACTGGGTTAAAAAGGGGTGGCAAGTTATTTTAGGGGTGATTTGCTTTAAAGTTGATATCAATACTTCTTAGTGATTTTGATTTAAAAGACATTTTATTTTGACACATGTTTGAAAACTCAATTCGATTATATACAAAAAACCGGCTAAGAGCGACTCGAAGTCGCGCACGAAGGGTGATGGCAAAATAATCATGTTTGTTGTATGGGAGCTTAAATTCCATTTTTGTTTTATTTTAATTTAATTATTTATTTCTAAAGTGAATATATTACTAAATATTCTGTGAATATTTCAAACGTCTACCTATTTTTGTTATCAATATCGAGCAAAAACGAGGAAAAAGATTACCTTTGTTGTGTGGGAGCCCCTCTTAAACATTTATTTTATTATTTTTTAGTATTTGTCGTTGTAACGGCAAAAGAAATTCATCATTTGTCAAAATTTCAACTGTCCAACTATCACGATTCATGAGAACAACCTGGTGACAGACAGGCGAAGCAACGGACGGACAGCAGAGTCTTAGTAATAGGGTCCTGTTTTATCTTTTGGGTATGGAACTCTAAAAAGGTTGATGTCACATAAACGTTTGGTACAATGCAAATACTTTTTAAAATTGAAATATCTCGAATGTCACCGCACTATATTAGTACGGTGTTTATAGGTTTCTAAGCTTTAGAGAGGTCATGTACTTTTAGGATACGGCCTCATATGAACGTAGACTTTGAAATTTGAAATGATTGGACGGTAATTTTCTAAGCAGAATATTGTAATTCAAAGCCATGGTAATACCGTGCATCGAATAACTGAAATCCATCGCTCACACGATGCATTACAGTTTGTGTGACAATATCCGTGTGTCATGCTTCGGCGTTGGTCGATACTCTATTTCAGCAGTTGTTTGGTTTTTGAATTGTGCTAGGATATAGCCATTGCGATACTAAAACCACAAACACCGCTTTATAAAATCATAACTACTGCAACTTTTTATTTTACCCTATAATGATAGGAGTATAAGATCATCTGCTATATTTTTGTTAGCTGTTTAGCCAGTTTTTAATCAACATGTTTGCAAAAATCGAGACAGAAAGGATGAGTTATAATAGCAACAATCTTAATATATATAACTGCACTCTTAAAGTACTTAACCGATTTTATTCAAATTTGCATAGTAATTAGTTAATAGTGTGTAGTTTGATCCAACTTAAAAGATCAATTTATAGTCTTCCAGCTCAATTTATAGTCACAATATTACTTTATTGCAAATTATTTGTCTATTATTTGACAGTCACAATTATCTGTTATCTCCAAACGATTCTAACAGATGGCGGTATCTGTTGACTGGATTGAGTAAATATTTAATAGATGGCGCTTTGTTAAACGTAGAAACGTTTCATATAAGCTACAATTTATTAGCATAACCACCACGTGTTACTGAGGCTACCTTAGCCACAGCAACGCGTGGCCGGGTCTGCTAGTATATATATATATATATCACTCTTCCCTCCAAAACTATTACATTCTTTTATTATATACTATTAACATTTATATGATAAGTATTCCAACAAACCTGTAAGGTCCCACAGGCTTGTAGATTGCCGGAGACGTGACTATAGTCTTCGTCACTTTATTTTTCCTTGCCTGATCTCCTGCACTCATTTTAAACGTCCGTCTTGTTCTTAGTCACTACTGTAATGTATACTTTATGCAATATAGAGTTAACTATTGTAATAAGGTCACCAGTTCACACCACGCTCACGATTATCGTTGATAAACGTGTAAATAAAGTCGAGTATGTAATAAAAAATATACTGATAAATTAACATATAATGAATTTTACTAAAACTAAATCAAGCAATTAGGTACGTCAAAAAGGTATTTGTAACTTTATGACATAAGCTCTATCGCATTATTATCTTTAGTGTAATAAATGTATGTTGATATGAGGACTCCTTGGAGTATTATATCATTTTAACCGGTGGTTAGAGGCCGCATTGAATCAGTGGCACATTATGCGAGTGTTGTGCGTAAATGCCCATAATCAAATTCTATTTATAATGTAAAAATCATACTCTTCTCAAATATCTTCACTAATATCGCTGTTTGTGATTCGGTGAACGGTTGGCGTAAAATCTAAATTAATGAATTAACAAGCAATATTAATTCTGACTCTGCATACTATATAAGCCTGTCCAAAAAATGTGGAACGCTTCACGATTTTGCGTGTCATCCTTGCGCAGGGGCCATGCTAATCTTCTCTGTATCGTTCCAATTTTAGTATATATGTACTAAGCAGTTCTTGAAGTGAGGCTGCTTTAAGCTCACTTCATCCAAACCTTGGATATTGGACCAATTCAGCAATTAACGTGATTTACGCACTTAAACTGACATAAGACTTCTTCTTCTTCTTCTTATATATTGGCAATCAGCTACATATACGAGCTATTGGTGCCAGTGTCAAGTTATAAATATTTTCACGTTTTTAGTCTTTCAAGTCAGTCGTTGTCTAAGTCAAATTGTTGCCATTAACAGTGCAATGGCCACACTGTTAATGGTGTCTTGTGGGAATTTTGATGGAAAACGAAAACGTTGTAAAGCACTTTTATATGATATTCACTTCATCCCAGTAGTTCTGCCGCTTCATATTACATAAAATGCCATCAAAATTATCTAATATAACACGTTAAAACACTAAGATATCGAATATAATACAAGAGCACCACATGACGTTTTCAAATTCCTGTCAAAATCTCCTACATAAGACTTATATGGTAACAACCCTGAAGTAGAAAATTTGACACCCCTCTTTATTACCTTTTTTAAAGTTCAACTGTTATATTAGGTACGTTGAAAGTTATTATACTCGAACTTAACATAACTTTACTACTATATACACAATAGTCTATTTTATGCATATATCTTTATATATTTTGTCTGGCCATAAATACTGTTATAATTAAAAATAAACAAAATATCACATTTGAATTTGAAATCTGTCATTTTTATATGATTGTTCATTGTGTTTTCTCATTTTGGCGCCAATACATTGTACAATATTTTGCAATATAAAGAACCGAATGTGATTGCATTACACAACGAAGGTATGGAGCCAAATGCAATTTTTAAAACTCTCCATACACTTGGTATTAGTAAAATGTTTGTGTATCGGGCTATTAATAGGTACATTGAGACCTCCTCTGTTTGTGACAGAAAAAGATCTGGCCATCCACGTAGTGTTCGTACGAAAAAGGTGACCAAATGGACTAAGAGCCCGTGATCGCCAGTCATACCACATAGTATAAAGGCTAAAAAAAATTCTGTGCAAGTATCCTACAGCAGGTAAGAAGGTTTGGATATTATGAATCTCGAACCGTGGTGGTTTTGGCAGGTAACAGTTAGCAAAGGTGAGCATAACTGCTGCCCAAAAACATTATAGCATAATGCGCAATTTTTTAGTATGTTCTACAGAATACTATTAGATAATCATACTTTCCATTGCCAGACACTTTGTAGGGTGGCAACCCCCTGCCAGACGCCTTTAAAGTTGAATAAATAATAATTCTACTTACGTCATAATATAAAATCTGAGTTTTATATATGTTACTTGGTCAACTATTCAAAGATGTTTCCCAAACGGCCAGACAGTTTCAAAGGTTCTAACACTCTCCCAGACATAGTTAAAGGTCAGCTGTAGGGGCGAGCGCAGAGGCGGTTTATATACTATATGCAATATATGTAAGTATAAGTAGTGAGTATGATTTATTGTTCAATCCAATCGTACAAAAATACTATTTTTATAAATTAAAAATATCTTTCAATTGATATCATTTTAATTATAATATAAAAGAACATATATATTAATAATATAAAAAGAACTTAATCGTTATACAAGTAGTTGGCTATGTCAATATCTTCATCGCTACTGCAGTTTGTAACTTGATCATTTTGATTATCGTCTTCTTCTTCAGTTTCAGTAAAAATATAAACAAGGTGTGAGAATTTGAACAGCTAAAATTTATGTATAATAATTAAGATAACAAACAACTAAATACCTGATGGAGCTATCAGTGCATCAGTGACAAAGTATGAGAGCTGATCTCCATCGAACCATTTGAAATAATATTTGTTATCTTTGCGTACCCAACCATTATTTTCTGGCTGGTATACGCTAAGATGTTTTAAGTGGGCATTATTGCAAATAGTGGATACGACATCTAGTAATTATTATTATTTGCTCTAGAAAGTGTTGTACCAGCTCGCTTTTACGTGGTGGTAGACTATTAGCATCGAAATTCCGTGACTTCTTGATGTTAAAAGCTTCATTGACATCAGAGACTGTATATGTATTGATGAACATCTGGAGCCGAGCAGCATCGAGGATAACACCAAACTCTTTTGGAGGGAGGTGAAGAAGTCTCGGGGTGGTTGGTCAGCCTTCAGAATGAATAAAATAAGGTCTAAAGGTGGAGACATTCTTACACAAACACAAGACGTGTTAAGCCGATGGAGTGAATATTTTGGCGATATGTATGCAGATACTCAGGTTGGCGCCGGTGTTGCATGTGGTCTAGTAGATCAACATTCAGCACCGGCGTCCTCCGATGGCATCAGTATGGATGAAGTTGAATGGGCGATAAGAAGTTTGAAAAATGGTAAGGCAGCAGGTATTGAAATGGTGTCTACCGTGATGATCCAGCTTGGCGGCACCTGTGTCTGGGAAGCGTTCCTGTTGCTCCTCAATTTATGTTGGAGCTCGGGAATGGTTTCCAGGGACTGGAATAGCGCAGTCATCGTGCCTTTGTTTAAAAACAAGGGTTCACGTTATGATTGCGCAAATTACAGAGCCATAAGCTTGACCAGTTTGGCAGCAAAAGTGTATGCTAAAATTATTCAAAGGAGAATGAGGATGGTGTCTGATGGTCTACTGTGTGAGGCACAAGGAGGTTTCAGAAGTGGAAGGGGATGCATGGATCAAGTGTTCTCTCTGCGCAACATTGTGGAGAAGCATCTGGCTCTAGGTCAGAGGGTTTTCTGCAGTTTTGTGGATCTGGAGAGAACATTTGACACGGTTGTACGAAAGAAACTTTGGGACATTTTACCGGAGTATGGTATTAACAGTAAACTGCTGCAGGCTGTGTAGTCCAGTTACATGGGTTGTAGAGCTTGTGTGCGGCTGGAGGATGGAATGTCGCCTTGGTTTGACGTCAATATCGGCGTTAAGCAGGGGTGCGTTCTATCAGCCAGGCTGTTTATCATATATCTGGATAAATGTCTCCAAAGGTTGAACGATATGAATGTGGGAGTCCAGATGGGCGACTCAGTGGTCAGTGCTCTGCTCTATGCAGATGATGCAGTCCTGCTGGCGCAGTCTGCGACTGTCCTGCAGACCCTAGTCGACACAATGACAGAAGATTGTAAGAAAAGGGGTCTATGCATGAATGTGAGCAAAACCAAAGTAATGGTCTTTGAAAGAGATGAAGCCAGAACAGATGTAAGAGTAACAATAGGTAATGATGTACTAGAACAAGTGGATGAATTTGTATATCTTGGATGTGGATTTAGCCGAGATGGAAGGTACACCACTGATATAGAGCGAAGAGTAAATGCGGAAAATAGAGTGAACGGAACGTTGGAACAACTTCTCGGTAGCCATCACCTCAGCCAGAAGGCACGTGTAGCAATACATAACGCAGTGCTTGTCCCAACATTACTATATGGAAGTGTGACTTGGGTATGCAGGAAAGAGCATGAGAGTAAAATTAATGCGGTCGAAATGCGATCTCCACGTAAAATCTGTGGAGTTAGGCTGACCGACCGCATTCACAACGACGACGTAAGAGTGCGAGTAGGTATGAGGGAGAGTATTGGTGTAAAGATGCAAAAGGGAATGCTCCGATGGTTCGGACATGTGGAAAGAATGCCGAACGAACGTCTAGTTAAGAAGATATACAATGCGAAAGTGAAAGGATGTAGGTACCGGGGGAGACCGAGACTCACCTACCTAGACCAGATTGGCCACGTACTGAAGGAAGGTGGAGTCAAGAGTCTCCGAAACAGGCGAGCGTGTATGAAGAGAATCACGAATGTTGAGGAAGCAAGTGAAGTATGCAAGGATAGAGTTCTCTAGCACTCTGTTCTCTCTGCCTACCCTGCAAGGGATATGTCGTGATGATATGTATGTATGTAAAAATAGTATTTTTGTACGATTGGATTGACCAATAAATCATACTCACTACTTATACTTACATATATAGTATATAAACCGCCTCCGCGCTCGCCCCTACAGCTGACCTTTAACTATGTTTGGGAGAGTGTTAGAACCTTTGAAACTGTCTGGCCGTTTGGGAAACATCTTTGAATAGTTGACCAAGTAACATATATAAAACTCAGATTTTATATTATGACGTAGCCGAAGCCCCTTAACAACACCATGTTCAATAACCAAGAATCGTCCTTCCAGCAAGACTCGGCGCCGGGTCATAAAGTCTCCGGTCCAGTCTTGGTCTACGCAGTCTTGGTTGGAAACGAACGTTTCGGACTTCGTAAGAGCTGAAGACTGGCCATCTTCTAGTCCTGATCTTAATCCGCTGGATTATGATTTATGGTCAGTTTTAGAGAGTACGGCTTGCACTAAACACCATGATAATTTGGAGTCCCTAAAACATTCCATACGATTGGCAGTGAAGAATTTTCCAATGGAAAGAGTGCGAGTCTATTGACAACTGGCGTCAACGTTTAAAAGACTGTATTACAGCCAATGGAAACCACATTGAATAGCGCATTTGAAGCCAAACTGTCCTGAGGATTCCTCGTTTAGAGGCAGGGGCGGCTTTTCCTATAGTGCAGAGGGTGCGGTGCACTTGGGCGCCGGGTGTTAGGGGACGCCGCGAGCCACTCGCGACACATCGAGCCTCCGTAGTGGGTGCGTTATTTTACAGGTTTAGATAGGTTGCTTTGTCGCCATGCTTACTCTAACTTCATAATCTGATCGCGTTTACCTGGTTTTGTGTCAAAACAACGAGACTAAGCATGCAACAACGCATTCCAGCGAGATTCGGAGTATAGTCGAACGTGTTGTAACTATCAACCTATTCCATTTTGTTCACGCATTTTGATACAACGCAGGTGATTGATTGCACCCGGGAGCTACATATGCTAGAGCCGCCTCTGTTTAGAGGCGAAAAATCGAAATTCGAAGTTCTGCGGAAAATTGCAAATTGAAGTTCTGGAGGGTGCTCATTATAAGTGTCAGATTTCCTTATATCCTATTCCACCTTGATCCCGTCTCATATCCTTTCATTTCTTGAGGTGTGCGATATATTGATTAACCGTGGGGTGGTGGGTCTTCCTTCCTTTCCTCCATTTTCTAATAATAATAGATTGCCGCCATATATCGCCTATTCAATCAATTATATATCTTTTCTTTTGGCTTTATCTATTTTATGCCACGACATATAGATATACATTCGACATAAATCTTTCCAGATCAATGACAACACCTATTTTTCTAATGTTCGACGGTATTCTAAACTTTACCATGAAGTTTACCTACTAATACACAAAGGGTCGATTGTGGATCTGCACACTACCACCCTACGACGGACACGTACAATTCTAAAGCGTGTTAATCTTTCTACCGGATCTGGTAACGACAGGACCAAAATGAGGTGAATTAAAAGACGAATCATAACGTAGTAGTTAAACAAGGTTAGAAAAAACGACAACCTCGCAGGATCCCTCGGCACTAACAGTCGAGAACCGGAACGTGCAACGGAATTAAGCGATAACCCTGGTTCAAAATGCACGGGGTTGACGCAATCAATACTGATAGTTGGTCACGTCCTTTAATTTCTAAGGTCAAAGTCTTATCAGATAAGAACCAAAATACGGAGGTTGCAGAGGTCGACGAACAACGAACAGTGTCGTTTTGTAATCACAAATCCGTTGCCGTTTTAAAGACTTACTTTGAAGACGAAAATATACGGTTTAAAATGCTGTGCAGCAAAAACAGAACACAATGCGTCACGACTTCTGCGTTCAGATTTCTAGGTTCATACTTCTGAGATCAAAGACAAAATCTGCTACAACATCCGGGCTATTAATACTAACTGGTGCTAAAATAAATTCGACTGGTAATCGAAACGTTTCCCTGTCAACCAGCTCAACGGCAGAAGCGTTAATGTCCTCTTTAAACACAGTCCTCATTTCGAAAATGACAAAATGACAAATGTCATTCAACGAGTCAATGAAGGCCTTTGCCTTGACTCGTTGAGTGACATATCAAATATTCTTTTAGCTGTTGATGGTGGTGATAACTTGTAGTTCGAACCTTCTTAGTGATGCAAACGTTCATGAGATACTGAAAAAGAAAACTCAAATTAACATCCTGGATCGATTATCAAAATACTAGAAAATCTAAAACTATATCCTATCAACCTCTCTTCAGCGGTTTTTGAGTACAATGGCCAAGCCCTTGACCAACGCGTGAATCTGTCTATTGCATTAAAGCAATAATTAAAACCATCAGAATGCTGCAAAGGATCAAGAATATCAAAATGAATATGCCTAAATCTAACTGATAGAGACTAGAGAGTTAAAACTACTAAGAGGAGACGTAACATATCTAACTAGTCACCCTGCAACGCTGGCAGTCTGGGCAAGAACGTACCTATTTACGACAATCTACTTTAATATTAGGCCGAACATACCGTTATGATTTCTGATGTTTACGAGATGAAACTATTTTTAACCGACTTCAAAAAGGAGGATGTTCTATATGTAGGTATATGTTTCGTTGTATGTATTTTTTTTATGTATGTTCGGCGGCATTTCTGTCAATTGTGGTCCGATTTTCAAAATTCTCTTTTTTATTCTAAAGGGTATACTCCCGAGGTGGTCCAATTGTCACTAAGTCATGATCATAAAGGATTATGGAAAGTCATGGAAATCGAGGGCAACCCTCAAATTTTATAGACACATATTACGTGTCTCATATATTTTCAAAAGCTATTCAAATATTTGCATCTGGCAGTGATAATTTAATTTAGGAGAGCTGGTGATGGAAGCGACATCTTCTTAACGGTTAGGAGTTGGAGGATAATTCTTTCAATATCATATGCACGCATAGACCTTTAGCTGTATTCTTTCAAGTTAATCATATAAGCTGATAATGTAAGGTACTACTCCATAACGATTAGGAGTTAGGTAATTCTTTATGTCTCCGATATAGTAATCTTTGTTACGTAGGTAGATAATAAAATACCAAGCTGGAAGGATGGACCTTTTTCAATTCACCTTTCTCAAAGTCGAACTGTTGTAAATATATATCATTATCTTAAGCTTCTCTCATATTTCGCCACAAAATGCCAAACTTTTATTTTCCAGCAATTATCGGTTCGTAGAACGATGTGGCCTGCCCATTGCCTCTTAGTGTACTAATTCTTCGTGATATGTCGATTACACCCGTTTTTCTAGGGATTATCGTATTTCTTATCCTATCTCGCAGAGAAACGAGCGAGCATACCCCGCTCCATAGTACGCTGAGCGGCTTTGAGTTTTGTTGCGGGACCCACATTTAGGGACCACATTTTCATGTCATAAATCATCACTGGTCATAGATTTCCTTACCTTCAGACACTGAGATATGTTGGGTGAGAAGATCCTATTAAGTATCCTAAATGCTGTCCAGCCGTATTGGATAATTGTATCACAATTTTCTAATTTAAATACGTACCTATTTAGAACCGTCTTATTCTTTCGCTTACGCTTGCTCCTGGTATAGTCTTTTGAGTAGTTTATTAGACTCCTAAGTCGCAAAAAGCTTTTTTTTTTTTTTTTTTTTCCCGTTGAGGAAACGCATTTACGCGCTATCCCTCGCCGGTGACAGACGAGGGGGAGTGTGGGACTCGCCGGCCATAGATGTTAGCGGCCGGAATACCCACTAAAACCACAGCGGCCCCTTCCGCGCTTTTACGGGGAGCCGGAGAGATCGTTTACTGACATTCGATCCCCGGCACCCCCACGCTTGGCTTTCTGGCCACGTCCTATCGTCCCTCAAGGCGGTGGGAGGAGGTGCGCATAACGGCGCCTCCTCCTTCCCGGTCGCCGGCGGCGAAGCGAGTCAGCTGACGCAAGCGCCTCGCGTTCTCGCTCCGCGGCCTCCTTCCTTTTCATGATGACCTCGCAAAAGGAGGCCATCGACGACCAGCACCTGTCGCTGTCAAGCATCTTCGAGATGATGGTCGATAACGACAGGTCTCTCCCAACGACCGCCGATAGGACGTGGCGCTGGGGCCCCCAGGCAGGGCATACCTCCAGAGTGTGACGCGCATCATCTACTGGCGCACCACACTCGTGACATCCTGGGGCCCCTTCTCTTCCAATTCTGTGCAGGTACTTACCAAAGACCCCATGCCCGGTAAGCACCTGCACCATCCTAAAGCTTAGGCTGCCGTGCCTTCTACTAATCCAGCGGTGGAGATGTGGCGCAACCGCCTCCACAGTTCCCCGCCCTGCTACGGGGGACTCCAGATCTTCTCTCCACCGCTGAGTGACTCCCCTTCGGGCCACTTCCAGTACTCTACCCAGTCTACTTACGGAGACCTGCTCGTCGTTGGCAATCGCTTTGAAAATCTGTTTCCTATAGGGAAACGCGCGGTTTTTTTTTGTCACTGTTTTTTAGCTATTAGCCGCAGATGGCTGTCACAGCTTAACCCGGACTATGGGTGAGCGCTGAGGGCTCTCAACCCGATAAAAATTTTAAGTGATATCGCCCGAGGGCTCTACCTGTGGAGAACAAACCTCGACTCGGGGCGTCGCTGATAGCAAAGTGGGCGTGCCCGCTTTTGAATTACTGACTATTATGCATCGCGTCTTTCATCCCCAGCGGCGAGTGTGAAAGCGCGGATATTTATGTGTTATGGCCGCGCGGGCCCTTATAGGATCACTTTGTTGTCCGTCCATCCGTCTGTCCGTCTGTGTGTCTGTCAAGACCCTTTTTTTAGGAACGCGTGGAGGTATCAACCTGAAATTTATATCAAATACTCAAATCTACTGTCCCTTGGAGCTGTCATTTAGTGAAAACCGCATGAAAATCTGTACTGTAGTTTTTGTGTTTCGCTTTCAGACAAACAGACAGAGGCGGCCGGAGACTTTGTTTTATAATATTTAAAGATATATAATAATATTTTTATTAAAAATATATAATATAATATATAACAATCATTAATAATTGATAATAATAATAATAATATAATTTTTTTTTTCTGTCTATTTTTCATACAAAACATAACTTCTACTTACGATTTGGCGAACAGTGTAGCCAAAGAGTAAAGTTATTAAACTGAAAAAGAGTGGCAACTCGATGATAAAATATGCATGTATGGAAAGTGCTGCCAGTCAGAGTTTAGGCGGTAAACTAAAGTTGAAGTAATATATATACATATCTACATGTGTATGTGTAATTACATAGAATTTTCTTTTACTATGAAAGCTACCCTGAAATATAAAAAAAAAAACATATCAGCTGATAACTAAACAATAATATTATCAGCTTAACAATGAAACTTGAGATAATTTTCAGAAAGAATATCAATAACCGAAAATAGATCGATGACAATAAGTACCTACGCTAGGAACAAAAAATAACAATTCTCAGTTGTCAAACGTTTGACAGGCAGGACTAAATGGCAGCTGTTAAGTTTGTACAACCAATCTGTAGGCGGCGCGACGGTCAGTAAAAATAAGTAATGTTTTAAGTGTGCCCCCCCAGAGTGTAGCTCAATCACGACAAAATCACACAAAAATACTTCGAATGTGTAATTCAGATTTTATAATAATTTGGTTGATATGCAAATGAATATACGTTTTTTGGTTGTTAATAAACAATATCATCGAGAATAGGTAAGGTTTTACAGGCGACTGCGGTTGTCGTTACCTAATATGGCGAGACTTCCTCTCGCTTCCGACAGATGGCGCAGTTAGGGTTATGTTAGTAACTTGAAAAATAGATAAAAACAATCTTTAGAGCGTGTTGTATAATCATGGTAAAATTTTAGCTGAATCGATGCAGACCATTTTGAGTTTTTGAAGCATACACAAACCAACTTAACATTTTTATATATATAGATAAATAAATATTATAATTTGTAAATACATATATGTAGCTTGATTGGTAAGAACATTAATATTATATAGGTTCATTTAAAATATTATCATTTGAATTAAATAGTTCATCTTATTTTTCGGGTTTTAGTGTTTTAAGTATTGTTTTTTTGCTGATCTTATTTTGAAGTCGGTTTACATTTTTTTTAAAAGTTTAATTATTGCAGATTCTATCACGTTTCTTCTTTGTTTTTTAATTTCCCAACGTTTCGAACAATTTGCAGCGTTCATGGCTCCGGGAGGACTGATGCACCACGAGATACGATAGGGAGTTAATATGTCAGGTTATAAGGTCGATACGGGAAGGAGGAGGACAATAACCTGTCAAAGTAAATAAAAGTTTGCCAATGAATTCATCGTCGAAATATGTATTTTCGCCTTTTACTGATATTACTAAAAGATTCATTCTTTCTTTATTCATCACCACATCTACAGAATGTGGATTAGCTGTGTGATAGCGGCTAAGAATACTACCAACCCTTACTTTGCTCGTGGATGTCGTAAAAGACGACTCAGAGCCTTATAATAAGATCTTGGCTAACTCCATCTGATGCCGTTTGATCAAAAATTACATTCTCAAGGAGAGTTGACGTTTAGCAGGCGGCCGGTCATAAAACTATTGCCAATAACTTTTACAATATGTACTATGAAATAAGAGTACATATTGTATCGACCCCAAATAATTAGGATAAGAGTAGGAGAATGATGATCTACAGAATGTGGATTGAAATACAAAACTATATCGTCGATGTTCAATGCTCTTGCGGTATCTTTCATTATATTGACATGACCGGTTCTTACGCTACGTAAGTAATCATGTAGGTACTGCTCTATGCATTTGTGGATATAATTTTTTCGAAAGGTTTTCGTTATTGAAGATGTAGGTAAGATAATCAAAGACTTTAACCTAGCTAAACTAGCGAAAAGCTGAGCTTTGTGTAGCTCGCATAGTTTTTAAACGGGTAATAATTTATAAATCAGTTTTTATTTAATTATCATTTTTGATATAGGATTATTAATATAGGCTTCGGTAAATAATTAATACGACTAATCATTTTCAAATATTTTTTTATTGATCAAACATACTAACCAATCTTTAAATCTAACTTACACCTAAACCTACTTAAAATAATTCTGTGTCATGAATCATGATGAATATTTTGAGTATTAAGTTTAATTCTGGTGCGGCGATGTTAACTGTTTGGTTTTCTAACAGATGGCGTTAGTAGTACAATTTAGGGATGCACATCGATGTTTGTAAGTATCGATATTTTTAAATGAATCATCGATTATTTATAAAAACTTGATTACGAGCGAAAAATGATTGTCACAGATGGGATTCCATTTGTGACAATCATTTTTCGCTCGTTAAATGCTAAATTTCAGTAATTTGAAACATCGATGTCGAAAAAGTAATACCAATCGATTCTCCTGGTGGTTCTCTGGTTTTTACGACTCCTAGGTGAACTGTGACTCCAGGACATTTAAGTCTTAACCCATTGTCATATGGAGTTTATATTAGACAGTTATATCGTCACAGAGGAACCAAATTTCCAAAAGCAATATAATTGCGGTTATAACTATGTCGTGCCTCAAAAACAAAATACATTGATCTAAAGAGTAATAAACTCAATTATAGTAGGTAACTTTAGAATCACTATCCATTTAAATATTTCATGAAATGAAATAACATTTTTATCAATTGCAGATTTATTTATTTTTACAATATAATTTTGAGATTATTAAACATTTTTACATATTTCTATACAAATTTTATTTTTTACTGATGTGAAGGTAAAAGTTTTGTAAAAGTACCTTAAATAATCTAGTCGCCAGAAGCCTATTTCACATAATTAAGGTCTTATTCATAAATTTTACATAGGTATTGTCTCTACAGCTTATATAATATATATGTATATAGGTAGTGGAATAATATATTTATATAGTTTAGTTAGGTGATAATTCACGAACACTAGACACGGAAACCAATTATATATCTTGATCTTCTGTATAATATAGCATGGCGGTGTGGATGTGGTCTATGATAGGTACGATTCGTCTAAATTGGTTGACAACAGAGCCTAGATGTCGACAAAATATGGAAGTAAAGTCTTAAATATTGACTTTTATTATAGTTCATCTAATCTAAGAAGTGCATTTGGACGTTTCGCATTTTTTAATACACAATAACTTTGGTCAAACGTATACACATGATTGCAAACAATAAATCTGAAATTTTAAAGAAATATTAAGTTATTTACATAATTAACGTTGCGAGTGAGTTACTTGTACAATAATGTAATGTTGAAACTTGTAAAACTAATTTAAAATTAAAATAACATTGTAAATAATAATTATTATGGACGATCTTACAATTTCACGTCATAACGTTCTAAACAGTAGTGCTTGACGACTTCCAATTCGCGAATATCTAAATAATCGGTAAAAATATTAGATTAATATATTTAATCGAATATAGATTTTGACAGAGATGTACGTTTCGACAATTTTATTGATAAGGATATAATTATTAATGTTCGCGACGGTGATAATTCAAGTAATACTAATGATTCTGAACAAATAGCTATTTTCAAATCCAGTTTTTGTTTTTACTTAACCTAATCCTACTAAATATGATGAATAGATTTTATGATGAAATAATTAAATTTGTTTAGTGTTAATTTAGCACTTAATATTTCATCTCCTTTTTGATGAATAAAAAAATAAACCGATTATTAATTACAAAGAATTAATATCGATTTCTCATCAAAATCGGATATTTTCGATAGCGATTATTTGGTTCACATACCTAGACACCTTACTCTGACAGCTGTCCAAATGCACTTCTTAGATTAGATAGACTATAGTCAAATTATAATGTAATTCTTAAAGCAATTTGACAGACATCTGTTATCTAAATGGCATAAAAACCTAGTCGCTTGTTTTGGCTTTTATTTATAGTATATTATCTAATAGTTGTTTTGTGTAAAAGATTACTGACCTAGAAGGGTGAGAATATTGCGAGAACTGGTTGCGTATATTAAGTCTGTGAGCTCTCATAAATTAGTACTTTTTGCTGAATAATAAACAGCAGTAAACCTTTTATATCATACGTATCTTAAAACTAGATTTTCATAAATCCAGCTCTAGATTATTTCTTGAAAAGTGCGTTCGCAACACTGAATCGAGATGTCACTTTGACAGTTGAGTTGACTGTATTTTGAATTCTTTGATTCAGAGTTGAGGTTATGAGATGAAAATGAAATAAAGCTATAAATCAATACAAGCAAATTTTAAGACTATTCGTATCCGAATTCAATATTCAACTGGTAAGGTCGCAGTTCTAACTTATACTTCTACTTGCCTAAAGCCAAGAATTATTTCGTATGTAGTTTAATAATAACTTTTGTTACAGCGAAAATGCAGAGAATTTTGAGTCTTATGAAAAATTTATCATCTCTCTCAACAGTATGTTCGAAAAGTTACCCGATGCTAAGTTCATTTCAACGATTTAATCAAACACAATTATTGCAACCCTGTCTTCCAATAATCAATCCAGTATGTGGTTTTAAAGTAAAAGGCAAGGTTAGAAGACGTTGTAAATCATGCTATTTTGTTGTTCGTGATGAGAGATTATATGTTATATGCCCAAAGTTCCCACGCCATAAACAAATGGCTATGAAAGCAAAACCTCTGAACACATATATTTTAACACACGCCAGTCAAAGTCCTGTTCGACCTTGGTAGATATTAGTTATTTAACTATATTTAGAAAAAAAATTAAATAGTTGCCGATTAAAGTGTATGTATAATATCTACATGTATGTTTTATTTAGAAGAGTAAGCTGCATCAAAGTGATGTGAGTTGAGTTTGTATAGTCTATAAGAAACATGGAGGAGGAGTTATTTACCAAATAGTTTCAAAAAAAATCTAAATAAATACAGTCTCTATGTCTATCACTACAATCTAGAGTCAAGCAAATCCAAAATGTTACAGAACCACTAATTAACTTTAAATTTATATACTACTATATAATACTTGCATTATATTTAGTTAATAATGCATTCCTAAAGCCAGCAATGGTTACATACATAATATGACCAGATATAATGAAGGTAAAAAAACACACATTTTTCATTTCGTAATCGGTTTTTATAAATAATTAAGCATATTAAATGCTAAATTTCAGTAATTTAAACAAATACTCATATTTTAACTCTATGCATATCCATCATGGCAAGCATGGTGTATCAGGTCAGTTTTCCTAATCTGGATGAGAGCTGTGCCACAATAGTGCATGGGTGGGCTGAGAAGAAATGAAAATACAAGATAATTCAATTTGCATGTTTAACTTCAATGTTTTTACATCATGCTGAGTCTCCTAACTTATAGTATTTCTAATTCTATTGGACTTGTTTTATCATCAATTTGGTGGGATATCATATTTTTACAACTGCACAGATGGCGTAGTGGTTAAGATACCGACCTTCCGTGCCAGTGCCGTGGGTTCGATTCCCACGCAGGACATTACTTTGTGTGATCCACAAAGTGTTGTTCTGAGTCTGGGTGTAATTTGTCTGCGTTAATTGCATGTTTGTAAAGTACCCCGCAATGCAAGGTTTATTTCCTTAGTGCAGGGTGGTGTTATAAAAAAAAATATATTATAACTGAAAACTGATTTCTAATAGTAATTTTGGTTTAGACAGATATCGAGCCTACTTCATGTGTTTTGATGTGAGATATTAGCACAGCATAGTATTATGGTGTATAGTTTATATTTCTAATACAGGTTCCGTCAGAAAGGGTGGATGAATTTTAAAATAACGGTACGCCCAAAGTAATTGCGATTGAAAACCGTTTAATATCTCAAAATTTGCACAAACATGAGAAGTTTGAATCATGAAAAAAATGTTTAAGTTTTGAAGACGACGTCATTCATGGAATGCCCTTGTGCCGCGATGCACGATTCCAGGCGCTCTCGGAAAGAGCGGTTTGCATTAGGAACTTCTCCGACCGCTCGCCTGATTTCCTCCTTCAATTCATCGAGTGTTCGTGGCTTGTTGATGTAGACCTTCGATTTTAGGTGCCCCACAAGAAGAAATCACATGAAGTAAGGTCGGGGGAGCGAGTAATATTACATTTAACCATCACTTCCAACATCACACATGACATTTCATGTCATGTGTGATGCGTAATGCGACAGCGCTCTATACATATGGCAGGCTCAACAAATATAAGCCTTAAAGTTCTGAAAATAAAGCTCAAAATAAATATTGAATTGCCAGACACCGAACATTGCAGAAATGCAGAACAGTACACGGGTGTTCGCGTCATGTTTAATGTGATGTGTGATGTTTAATGTGATGTGTGATGTTTAATGTGATGTGATGTTTAGTCGCGTAATGTGTAATAGGTCAGTACGCGGTCGGGTAATATTACGTGTGATACATCACTCGCATTACTTACACATGTCTAGTCTACATCAACAAGCCACGAACACTCGATGATCAGGCGAGCGATCGGAGAAGTTCCCAATGCAAACCGCTCTTTCCGAGAGCGCCTGGAATGGAGCATCGCGGCACAAGGGCATTCCATGAATGACGTCGTCTTCAAAACTTAAACATTTTTTTCATGATTCAAACTTCCCATGTTTGTGCACATTTTGAGATATTAAACGTTTTTCAATCGCAATTACTTTGGGCGTGCCGTTTATTTTAAAATTCATCCATCCTTTCTGAAGGACCCTGTACATTGCACTATCAAGATCAACAACAACAAGATCTTTGTAAATATTTCACACCATTAATGGAGGATATATTACATATATAATTGTAGCCTATGAATGACATGTTTATGTCCTTTGATAAACACATATTTTAAAGTTTGATACACATTCCGAGAATCAGTATTTACTTATTTTTTGTCATTGGAGGGGTAAATATTATAAAACATCTTTGAGAAATATAGAGATAAAACCTCACTAAGTCATTAGTACATAAAGTTTTTAATTTAACATATTTACCTTCCTTACGATAAGGTAGTATAAATAAAAGAAATTGGTTTGTTAAAAAAAATCTATACATTTTGTAACTTTTAAACATAAAAGAAAAATACAAGTACATTGAAAATAGGACTAAAGTAATATGTTGATTCAGGTATCATCATGATCTTGAGAATGATTTTCCTCGTCTAAGTTAATAGCACTGAAAAAAATTAAATTGATTAACACTTCATCCTCACTCTCTCTTGCAACTAATTTATACTTAGTTATACCACCACCAAAACACAAAACCCACAATATCTACTAATACCATATACATGAACTCATTCAATCTAGTAAGTATGACTGCAGGCAACTCAACATGAAAGACCGCCATAACTTCCATTACACCATGTCAACAAAGCAGCTGCCTGGCTACAACACGGTGAACTATTTAAAGTGAAAGTTATCTGAGACACTAAAACTAGTACAAGTATCTTATCCTTAAGTAGAGATACATTTAGCCACTGTCGCTAAAGCTATTAGACGGATCAGTATGTTTTATTTTCCTTTTTTTATTTCCTTTGGTGGTAGACGAACAAGTAGCATATCCTGGAACACAGCCAGTTTATCTGCCCACCGTACAGATGAAGTTTGCAGCCCTGACTCTCTATATCACCAAAAGAAGTGCAACAACAAACTTATGCTATCTACCCATGCAACGATTTTCTGTGAGAATGTGGAACTACCCCGGATGCGCCGATTTATACGTCCGTTTACCTATGTTAAGCGAAAACGATTATAAACTCCAACACATCCTAGTTAGTATCTTCCATTGACAACTAACAGCTTATACGTAAACATAAATACTACAAAAAAAAGCCTTCCATACTTTGTTATAATAAATACAAATCAGAGACAATATTAAAAAACAATAACTGGACAGAACTGCTAACTACTATAGAAGTCATAACCTGACTATACACTTCACACTATTCAGCAAAGAAAACCAAACATCTTGTAAATCATGACCATTAAGTATTCATTTATACAGGGTGCCGATTTTATTACTAGAATAACTTAAACTAGGTGTAGGAATGACGTTATAAAAAAACATTAAAGTTAGTTGCGGACTCCTAGCTCTGGCCAATCCCGAGATAAAGTGATTTGTTTCTTATCAAAACAGTAGATTTGTCAGCGTACATTGACCTGTGGGTACATTTCGACCGGCTGTGCGGCGGTGAGCGCAGCGAGCACGGGGCTATTTGCCTACTAGTTCAGTGTCACACGCATGAGTATATTCCTACATCGAATTTTTATAGTACAAGTGTATTGACCGCTTATCAGTATGGCAATTTAATCAAACCTCAGGTACAATTTTTTTTTCCTTATTTGTATAGTGTATCAAGGTCTGATACACCCCCTTCAAGGATTCTACTAATTAAATCGGCAACCTGTATATAAGTACATACATACATACATAGCCTCACGCCTGTTTCCCTGAGGGGTAGGCAGAGACTACGGATTGCCACAAACCACGATCCTGACATACCTCCATCGCTTCATTCACACTCATCACAGTCTTCATGCATGCTCTACGATTACGCGTACTCTTAATCTGACCTTTCACTAACACATCTTCAATTTGATCCAGGAAAGTACGACGTGGTCTTCCCCTTGTAATCGTCCCACTCACACTCGCTTTGTATACTTGTTTAGTCAACCTTTCTTCACTCATTCTTTCCACGTGTCCGAACCACCTCAGCATACCCTTTTTTATCTTTGTCACTACTTCTTCATTCATCCCGCAGCGCTCTCTTATAACACTATTCCTAATTTTATCTGTCAGACTTACACCACACATACTACGAAGATACTGTATATAAGTATCATTCATTAAACCATATATTAAGTAAATCTTAACTCTGCGATAAATATTGCACATCAACCCTTGGAAAGATACATCCGACTAATTTTGGCTTCATAGAGCATTGTGGCTGTCGCACACTACCCGTGTGGCGTAGTACGAAATAGTCAAATCTATGGGAAGCTGTGAAATCAACCTTTAAATTTCCGAAATTACTTATTGGTAAAAAGTCACATTTTTATCTCTCAGCTAGCAGATTATGCACTAAAGTTTTCACTAAACTAATATTACTATAACTTTTTTGTAATAATCCTTACTAATATTATAAATGCTAAATTACTCTGTCTGTCTCTGTCTGTCGCTCTTTCACGCCAAAGCTACTGGAACCTACCTAAATGAAATTTGGTACACAGATAGTCTAGAGTCTGATAAAGGACATAGGCTGCTTTCTAATGCAAAAAAGGGTTCAGGAAAAGTTGTAAAGAAGTATCGTCATTTTTAAAGCCAGAAGCTTGAAACTTATTTTTAGGCTATTTATTAGATAAAAATAAATATGATATTAACATGTTGTATGTGAATGTGAGCAAAACCAAAATAATGGTCTTTGAAAGAGATAAAACCAGAACAGATGTAAGAGTAACAATAGGTAATGATGTACTAGAGCAAGTGGATGAATTTGTATATCTTGGATGTGGATTTAGCCGAGATGGAAGGTACACCACTGATATAGAGCGAAGAGTGAATGCGGGAAATAGAGTGAACGGAGCGTTGGGGCAACTTCTCGGCAGCCACCACCTCAGCCAGAAGGCACATGTAGCAATACATAACGCAGTGCTTGTCCCAACATTACTGTATGGAAGCGAGAGTTGGGTATGCAGAAAAGAGTATGATAGTAAAATTAATGCGGTCGAAATGCGATCTCTGCGGAAAATCTGTGGAGTTAGGCTGACCGACCGCATTCGTAACGACGACGTAAAAGGGCGAGTAGGTATGAAAGAGAGTATTGGTGTAAAGATGCGAAAGGGAATGCTCCGATGGTTCGGACATGTGAAAAGAATGCCAAACGAACGCCTGGTTAAGAAGATATACAATGCGAAAGTGGAAGGATGTAGGTACCAAGGGAGACCGAGACTAACCTACCTAGACCAGATCGGTCATGTACTGAAGAAAGGTGGAGTCAAGAGTCTCCGAAACCGGCGAGCGTGTATGAAGAGAATTATGAATGTTGAGGAAGCGAGTGAAGTATGCAGAGATAGAGTTCTCTGGCACTCTGTTCTCTCTGCCTACCCTGCAAGGGATATGGCGTGATGATATGTATGTATGTATGTAACATGTTGTAAAAATTTAACCTTAAGGGGTAAAATAAAAATAGGGGATGAAAAACTTTAGGAAAGTAACCTTTTACGCGGGCGAAGCCGCGGGCAGAAGCTAGTTATTATATAAATCAATAGAAAACATCGTTTCGTTGTTGAAACTCGCAATAGTTTCGTTATGCATGATATAAGCTCAAGTTTTTTTTTACTATATTTAATACATATCATATCCCTTGCAGGGTAGGCAAGAGAACAGAGTGCCAGAGAACTTTATCCTTGCATACGTCACTCGCTTTCTCAACATTCATAATTATCTTCATACACGCTCGCCGGTTTCGGAGACTCTTGACTCCACCTTCTTTCAGTACGTGACCAATTTGGTCTAGGTAGGTTAGTCTCGGTCTATCCCGGTACCTACATCCTTCCACTTTACACCATCCACATAATACCGATTATGAATTCTTACATAAGAAAATTAACTAGAACTTGTTGACTAGTTTTCAGTTCAGCAAGCTCAGGACCGCAGAATGCAGCGACTGCGTAATAGTTCCAGACGCTACCGTCCATCGCTCTAATAACAGCCAACAACGAAAGGTTGACACTAACTATCACAGCGACATAACGCGCTACTCTGCCCGAGCTACACAATCTCTAGCGTATGCTGTGTCATGTCTTTGCTGTAATTATGTGGTGGCAGTACAGATACCCTTCTCATGATCATGTTTATGTGCTTGTCGACGCAACCATGCCTCGACAAGACTTGCACCAATCAGAAGAAAATAACCCTGTGTTGCCAACCCAACCAACCCGTCTCTGCCAGCCGCAGGACCTCCACAGTGCAGACCAGAAACGAGGACTTTAATATTACATTACAGGTTCACATTGTGAATTGCAAATGATGATGGACCAACTTGCTATCAAACAAACCAAGATTTATGGACTAGATTAATTTGCTCTTCCTAAAACACTTTTTAAACACCAAACTATTGATCTTCTAAAAATACAGAAGATACGATAGGAAATTCAACAATAAATAACACTGAAATAGGTTAATACCTAGCTAGCACTTTTTTTTATATTTGGATAAATAATGGTCAATCGCCATTAACAAAGAGTCATCAATATGGATATAGTCGGTGGTGCCGGCAGTCATGATACATTGCCCTCTCTTCCACAATGAGATTTCCGTGCCATACCATAATCGTGTCATATCAAATCATCATCATCATCTTTGGTGTAACTCACCACTCAATGCGGTGACATTGAACCTACCTAATTCTATCACTTATAAGACTAACATCATCCTCCTGAACAGGTCTTGATTCAATCACCGTATCTTCACTATCGCTGATTTCTATAATTTCATTGACTGGTTCTACTATTACTACATCCTCCGATTCATTATCACTATTTGTTCGTCTTGTATTAATATTATCAGTCTTTATACCAGCTATTCCTAAAATAATACAATGGAATTATATAATTATTAGAATATAGAAATAGATATGAACATAATGATTGCTCATGTTTACATGAGTTTTACACAAAACTATTTTTACGAATTTTATCGCGTTTGTATTTGATTTTAAATTTACCGACGTTTCGAACACTTAACGATGTTCATAGTCGCAGAAGGTCTAAGGTGTACCCAAAGAGATAAGTTACATCAATGGTGTATCACATTCAACAAGTCACCAATATTAGAGATATTTATGTCTACCCGCTACAGTAGTAGTTATTAAATTGTCCAAACAAAGAGATTCATAAGAACTTAAAACTGCAGTCCTCGAGCGTGGGAACTTATGATTGAACACACAAATTCACATTTTCTAATCACACATACGCATCGCACAGTATTAATACATGCACCCTGGAAACGAATAAATCCAATTGCCGGTGCTTGCATTGGTTACATATTTATTAGGTACACGCTTGTATTAGTAGAACTTCACAGTGTCACAGAAAACACGCAATGTATTAGGCATAAGCTTGTGCTTGTGCTAAGCCTGCAGTGAGTAGCCGGCAGCAAAAGGTGGATCAGAGTCTCAGAGTGTATGCTTTTTGGGTATTATACACAGAACAAAATACTTAGAGAGAAGAACGACAACTTCATACTGTAGAATTGCTCACACGGTGCACACTAGCGCTCCAGTTTATTTCACCGAAAACATTCGTAGTGCAGGTTACTTAAAAATGTGATTATTTCAAAACAATATTTAGCTATCGAATTTCTGATTGCTGTTTTTACACAATACAATTAAGGTACATATATTCGAATGTATAAAAATTGTACGAATTATGAAATCTCTAATCCAACATTAAAAACAATAGTTCCATATAAGCTTGCAACTCCATTTGGATCATTTTTGCCAGTAAAGAAATGAATAATTTACTGCATAACTATACTTACTACTTTATTTTGAATTTGTCTTTATTTTTTCATGTTTATAGTAATTTTCTTTCGGTTTCCCCATATCTACCTGAATACGACTTCGATGCGATTACGATAAGTACTTGCATAGTGTTTGACAATTCGGTAAAAATCATTCGATAATAAAAAAATCGGTTTACAAAAATACATAATTACATACATACATACATATCATCACACCATATCCCTTGCAGGGTAGGCAGAGAGAACAGAGTGCCAGAGAACTCTAACCTTGCATACTTCACTCGCTTCCTCAACATTCATAATTCTCTTCATACACGCTCGCCGGTTTCGGAGACTCTTGACTCCGCCTTATTTCAGCACGTGACCAATCTGGTCTAGGTACGTGAGTCTCGGTCTCCCCCGGTACCTACATCCTTCCACTTTCGCATTGTATATCTTCTTAACCAGACGTTCGTTCGGCATTCTTTCCACATGTCCGAACCATCGGAGCATTCCCTTTCGCATCTTAACACCAATACTCTCTTTCATACCTACTCGCTCTCTTACGTCGTCGTTACGAATGCGGTCGGTCAGCCTAACTCCACAGATTTTCCGAAGAGATCGCATTTCGACCGCATTAATTTTACTGTCATACTCTTTTCTGCATACCCAACTCTCGCTTCCATACAGTAATGTTGGGACAAGCACTGCGTTATGTATAATACATGATTACATTTGCATAATATATGTATTATGTACCTTGATCTTTTATTTGTTCGAAGAATATAAATTAGCAGCCGTGTTCGACACTGACACTCGCAACCCACCCTAAAGAAATTATCGCGAAGCTATGGAGCTCGACCCGAACAACTAACGGACATGCTCTCACCTTGGATACTGACACGGCACTGATTATTTTTCTTTGGGTGTGCGTTATTATAATGCTGATTACAGGACGTTTTTGTTTCATTGTAAAATATATGGACAACTAGGGACGATTTCGGCTAAAAAAATCGTGTTGTTCGAAAAAAAAAGTGTTTAGGATTATTTTATATTTTTTTGTTTTAAATTAGTAAAAAAATTGAATGGTGAATGTATTACTCCTTATCTCTTAATCCTTACTTTAGTCTCACGATTCAATTGAAAATATTTACAAATATATCAAAGGCTATTTGCCTAGATAGTCATAATAGCAAAGGTCGATTTCGATATTTTTGATCAATGTTACGGAACTATTTTCTCGAACGTTAAGAATTATCTTAAAATTATGACGCGGTGTTTTTATAGACTCATTTGTTAAGCATTTGAGATATTTTTTTAGTATCATTCAATGCAGTAAATTTTTAGATATATTTAAAACCGTAAGTGGCTATTCGCGCGTTTCTTAGGGACGCGCCCCTTAATAGAAATCAAAGAATGCATAAGGTCCCTTATTAATAAAATAATTTAATTCATTTAAACCTAAAATAATTTATTCATTTAAACCGGACAACTCTAATTTCGAATTAGATTTGTCAGGTTTAAATGAATAAATTGTCATAATATTATGACTACCACAAATTTAATATTTATTAAACATTAAATTTATAACTGGTCAAAAACAGAACAGAACAGACAGAAACATCTACAAATAGAAGGGTTTCACCAACAACAAGACCACCAGCGCCAAGAAGAAACCCTAAAAGACATGTTGTCGCTCAACATCTATGACACATTAATTGCGCTCTTCAAGCTTTATCCAATTGCAATAAAGCCACTTCAAGAACATTAATTTTATAAACAAACCACCATAACAATTAAATTAAATATAAAAAGAGCACGGACAAAAAGTCTGTGGAATAACATACTCATAATAAAAAATAAAAAAAAATAAAAAAACTGGTCAAAAACAATATATTTTTTTATTTAGAGTCATTTCCTTTTAATACTGACAATACATTTTGTTTAAAAAAACACAGAGCAGTCATGAGAGCTGCCGACAGAAGTGAAAACTCAAACTTATGAAAATAATGAATATTATAAATTAAAATAGAACAAGTACGTATTTAACTAATTTCACGACGCTCACACTGTTTACTTCGCTGCATAGCAAGAATACCACGCGCATGTGCTTGGGATCTACCGACTCACTCTCTTTCTCTGTCCTACTTTCTACCTTTGCGTATCTTTCTTTCTCTCTCCCTCGTGTGTTGGACTCGCGCTGGCCTGTAACAGGTATACTACGCGCATGCGTTCGAGTGCCATTGAGTTAAACGTTTAACGCAACCTTGTTGGAAGTCGCATTAGAAGTCTCACTTCAAAAATGTGAATCAAAATTTAACATCTAATGCTACATAGTATTAGACAGCAGGTAGGCAAACAAAACCTCTGTAACAACAATTACTTCTTAGCCCTCCTGTGACCATAAACAACAAAAAATTTAATAACGCCGGGCAATTGAAAATCAAATACAAACGCGATAAAATGTATGAAAGATTAATATAAAATAGCGATGAGACGAATGGTATTTTTTTCAATTCGAATCAATCGAATTAAAATTATTATTGATTCGAATCACAATTCGAATTGATTCGAATCGTCACGTGGGAGTCGTCAAATCGCGCGATGAATTCGCGAAAGCATTACAGTCGAATTCGTACTCGTATGTCGAGTCATCCGCCTGTTAAGCCGAGTTGGCGAGTTTATAACTCGTTTACATTATTATTCATTTTAAATTATTTATACTGTTTGTTGTATTACCAATATTTATAACTACAGGAACATAGTTTACACGAAACTGTTTCCATATTCATTTTTATTAAAAAACTCCCAGTTCAAACTTTTATTTCCTCTAGACGACTCTTTGCAAATGTAATAGGTACGTTAAACGAATGGAATTGTATCCAACCAATTCGTGATTCTTAGAACATTTCATGTATTTTCGTATTTTCTCACTAGTAGAATTCATTCGTTAGATTATTCGACTCCGTATTAGAACGAGAGAGCGAATCAACGAATGTCCAATTAAGCCGAGTCGACTGATCGCTGCGCCGCAGCGGTCGCCCGCGCTGCGAGTAGGTACGACACGAGTTAACGAATTGATTCGGTTTCGGTCAAAGGCGATTCGAATGAACGAGTCAATAGTCTTATTCGAGTTATTCGAATTAAACGATTCGAATTACCCATCGTTAATATAAAAGAGACTCTAAAATAAGCATTGAAAAAGTAAAACACTTGTACCAATAAATGTTTGTTTTTTGTCTGCAATATCCATTCTTTTATACACAATTTTTGTTTATCTTTTAATATTTTTTTTTATATCAAATTCAAATATTAATAAGAAATTTATTGATACCTTTGGATGGAAACATTGGTGACTCCCGGCGCACATAACGTCGCCTAGTTAAATCGCTGTGTCTGACCTGTGTCATGCTTTCGAAATCAATCTTATATAAGGTTCCAGCAAGCAACAATGTACATACAGAGTCACCAGCATTGAAAGCAGTTTCCAATTCTGTGTTACTTCGTTCGTCATATTTCCACCAGCCTGAAAACATTAATACTTTTTACGGGGGCGGCTCTAGCTCATGTAGTGCCCGGATGCAGTCTATAACCTGGCATCCTCTTGTGTCAAAATGCATGAACAAAATGGCATAGGTTGATAGTTACAACACGTTCGACCGCGCTGGAATGCGTTGTTCCATGCTTAGTCGCGTGGTTTTGACACGAAACCAGGAAAACGCGATCAGATTATGCAGTTACAGTGAGCATGGCGACAAAGCAACCTACCCAAACATGTTAAATAACGCACTCACTACGTTTATAAATGATTAGGCACCCGCTCCGTGCAGAGCGTTACAGTAGAGGCTCTTTGTATCCCGAGCGACTCTCGGCGCCCCCAAACACGCGACGCCCGGGTGCACCGCACCCTCTGCACTATAGGTAAAAGCCGGCCCTGACTTTTTAAACAACGAGTTTTATGTGGCGAACTGTAAGCTATAGATTACATTATACAAACAATTTAAAAGTGGAATAATTATTTATTTTTATTAGTAGAATTTATTCTCTGATACTTTTATGACAACTGACAATAAAATACAATAATTTAATGCCCTATATTCTTGATTATTCAGCATAGAGTGAGAGCATATTATTAAGAAATCTCAATGTTCTTACCATTTCTGCCTTCATAAAACCACTGAAAAGTATTTTCTTGGACCTCATTTGTGTCAGTTTCATCATTTGATAGTGGCTCCAATAATATTGGATTATCTAAGTAGTTTGGAGGGATTTCGGCGCGACACATGGCACATTTTTTACTTTGGAAGGTGATGCCCTGAAAATTTTCTACATAATTCAAGTATGACGATTTTGATTTTAGATGAATAAGAGTGAAGAATAACTTGGCATGTTAATATTACAATTTTAATATGTAGTGAAAGGGCAATTGTTCTTTGAACTTTTATCTTTTGGTCATATACCTAGTTCCTTTACTCCTAAGAATTTTCATATCAAATAAGATTTCAGTAAGATATAGATATGGGATTTTTTTTAAATAGCTAGATAATATAAAATGGTAAACACTAATGCTTGTTACTTGAAAGTATAATTTTTAAGATAACTGATGACTGATCATATTGTATCACAAATTAACCTTTTATCATTCTTCTTTAAACCTTACATATTCTTCATAGAAAATAGCTGTTTGGCGTCTGGCAGGCCAGCCATGAAACTATTGCCAATAACTTTTACAATATGTACTATTATAAAAAGAGTACATATTGTATCGACCTAAAGTAATTAGGATAAGAGTAGGAGAATGATGATGATTCTTTATAAAAAATGGACTGGACTAGAGGTTCTGGGTTAATATCATACTGTAATAGGCTAAACACCCTTCATATATTATCCAGGGCCATCTGTTGCAAGGAAGAGGTATTACTACATTTCATATAGATATGTTAAGATTAATTTGGGGATATGTGAACTGCAATTACAAGGCATATTACAAGGACGCAATAAACTGTTATGGACAGTTATTATTAGTGATAGTCGACAACAACAATCACATGCAAAATATGCTTTCAGGATCAAAGACGACTTTTGTTTATATATCTTGATACATGAATGTTTGTTTTCTCCAAATAATTTATCTAAAGGTTAATATTTGTTTTACCCAAATTTTTTTTTTTAAAACCACCCGCCACTAAGGAAATAAACCTTGTATTGCAGGGGACTTTACAAACATGCAATTAACACAGACAAATTACACCCAGACTCAAAACAACACTTTGTGGATCGCACAAAGTAATGTCCTACGTGGGAATCGAACCCATCTTAACCACTACACCATCTGTGCAATGGATTTAAATAGAAGTTGCTTCGACTAATCTAATCAATATTACCAGATAAAAACAATAATACCCATATTAAATTTTTACTTAAACATAAGTAATAAAATAAGAAAATCCTCAATGAAATTGAAAACACACTAAAAATATTACTACATTATTTATTTTAATAAAAGTATTAGCTACTTTAATAATATTACCTACCTTCACACAGAGAAAACAAAAAATGTGTCCACAGGGTAACTTTGTGGGATGATTACATTTTTGTAAACAAACTGCACAATCGACCCCTAAAATCATAAGAAAATATATTTTATCTACTATACTATATAATCTACTATTTTTATTACTTATTACTATTATTTCTATAGTAGTTCACTGTATCCTGTTCGCTGTATCCCGCATTTAATCAGCCAATTGCAAGGGGCAGTAGACGTGAAGCGTAGATTCCATCCAATAAATTTAAAATAAAAAGTTTCTCATTTCCAAGTATTTGTATAAGTAAATTGTTTACAAAAACATTTATTTCTGAAACTATATATTTGTTATGCCAATGAAGAAACAGATGTTATAAATCCTTCAACCCTTATCCCAATCTATATGGGATTGATTTAATGTCTTCTATTAGTATATGTAAAAGTGGAGCAAAACCGCTAAGTTCTACCACAGGCCACCAGCCTTTTTGTATGTAACTTATATCCAAAATAATATAGATCAAGCATTTTCTTACCTAACTAACACAGTTTCTGAATTTATGTTAAAAATTTCGCGTCCCCTGCCAGTCTAATTAGACTGCTAATCCGGCTCGAAATGCGTACCGCAATGCGGGTTAGGGCGTCCCCCGGAGGCGACGCGTACCGACCCGCCCCCGTCGGTACGAACTTCGGCAGTTGCGGCGATGGGGGCCGCCACCCATCACGCCTTGCCCAGTCAGGCGCGTCGAGGAGAGCAGAGTGCCGGGTGGGCACGTGGAATGTAAGAGGTTGTGTGGAAGGTAAGTTGCACGAGCTGATATCCGTCATGGCGGACAAACAGCTAGACGTGCTCTGTGTAACAGAGACCAAGCGAAGGGGCAGCGACGCCTGCGATCTTCCTGGTGGCGGGATGGCTCTGTGGTCTGGTGTACCACAGAGCGATCGAGCCAGCATGGGGGTAGGAGTACTGCTGTCCTCTCGCTTGGCCTCAGGTGTGAAGGATTACGGAATGTATGATCCCAGACTTCTTTGGGTCCGTATAAAACTTGGTGTCACCAAGGTATTCATGGTTGTAGCATATGCTCCCGTAGGATCCTCGGTGGCATCAGACCTAGAGAGGTTTTGGGATAATGTTAGGGAAGTTCTGGATATGGCAGAAACCAGTGAACGCGTGATTGTATGCGGAGATTTGAACGGATGGGTGGGGACCAAGCGTCCTGACTATGAGGACGTACTTGGTCCATTTGGTGATAAGAGAGTGAACGACGCAGGTAGGCTCATAGCTGATGTATGCATGGAGAGAAACCTTATTGTGTCAAACACATTTTTCCAACATAAGGACATCCATATGTATACATGGAGAAGGAATGAACAGAAAAGTATAATAGATTTAATTTTGGTAGACAGTCGCCTCCGAAGCAAAATATTGGACGCAAGAGCCTACAGGGGCCCCACAGTCGATACGGACCACTATCTCGTTATTGCGAGATTTAGTGGTCTGTTCAGAAAGTGGAGGCACTGGCGAGAGCGTGTCCACTTCGGAGGGCTTGAAAGAATAAAGGTTGAAAGGTTGCAAGAAGAGTGTGTAAGAGAAAAGTATGCAGAGGGTGTCCGAGAACGGCTGACCATGGCAAGCCAGCCGCAATCGGACATTGAAGAATGGTGGAGAGTATTGAAAGAGAGTATGGTAGACACAGCGAAAGAAGTATGTGGAAGTTCAAACAAGCATAGAAACATAAATGGTGATGCTTGGTGGGATGCGGAAGTGGCAGCTTCCGTAGAGCAAAAGAAGAAAGCGTGGCTGGACTATGTCTCTTCTTTGAATCTGAATGACAATATGACTGAACAGAAGAAAGAAATATATCGGCAATGTAAGAATGACACCAAGGCCTTAGTGAAAGAGAAACGTGATAGAGCAAGTATGAGTGCAGAAGATAGGCTGACTAAAAACTTCGAGGGTAACACCAAACTCTTTTGGAGGGAGGTGAAGAAGTCTCGGGGTGGTTGGTCAGCCTTCAGAATGAATAAAATAAGGTCTAAAGGTGGAGACATTCTTACACAAACACAAGACGTGTTAAGCCGATGGAGTGAATATTTTGGCGATATGTATGCGGATGCTACGGTTGGCGCCGGTGTCGCATGTGGTCTAGTAGATCAGCATTCGGCGACGGCGTCCTCCGATGGCATCAGTATGGATGAAGTTGAATGGGCGATAAGAAGTTTGAGAAATGGTAAGGCAGCGGGCATTGATATGGTGTCTGCCGAGATGATCAAGCTTGGTGGCTCCTGTGTCCGGGAGGCGTTCCTGTTGCTCCTCAATTTATGTTGGAGCTCGGGAATGGTTCCCGGGGACTGGAATAGCGCAGTCATCGTGCCTTTGTTTAAAAACAAGGGTTCACGTTATGAATGCGCAAATTACAGAGCCATAAGCTTGACCAGTTTGGCAGCAAAAGTGTATGGTAAAATTATTGAAAGGAGCATGAGGATGGTGTCCGATGGTTTACTGTGCGAGACACAAGGAGGTTTCAGGAGTGGAAGGGGATGCATAGATCAAGTGTTCTCTCTGCGCAACATTGTGGAGTAGCATCTGGCCCTAGGTCAGAGGGTTTTCTGCAGTTTTGTGTATCTGGAGAGAGCATTTGACACGGTTGTACGAAAGGAACTTTGGGACATTTTACCGGAGTATGGTATTAACGGTAAACTGCTGCAGGCTGTGCAATCCAGTTACATGGACTGTAGAGCCTGTGTGCGGCTGGATGGTGGAATGTCGCCTCGGTTTGACGTCAATATCGGCGTTAAGCAGGGCTGCGTTCTATCAGCCAGGCTGTTTATCATATATCTATAAATGTCTCCAAAGGTTGAACGATATGAATGTGGGAGTCCAGATGGGTGACTCAGTGGTCTCTGCTCTGCTTTATGCAGATGATGCAGTCCTGCTGGCACAGTCAGCGACTGACCTGCAGACCCTAGTCGACACAATGACAGAAGATTGTAAGAAAAGGGGTCTACGCGTGAATGTGAGCAAAACCAAATTAATGGTCTTTGAAAGAGATGAAGCCAGAACAGATGTAAGAGTAACAATAGGTAATGATGTACTAGAGCAAGTGGATGAATTTGTATATCTTGGATGTGGATTTAGCCGAGATGGACGGTACACCACTGATATAGAGCGAAGAGTGAATGCGGGAAATAGAGTGAACGGAGCGTTGGGGCAACTTCTCGGCAGCCACCACCTCAGCCAGAAGGCACGTGTAGCAATACATAACGCAGTGCTTGTCCCAACATTACTGTATGGAAGCGAGAGTTGGGTATGCAGAAAAGAGTATGAAAGTAAAATTAATGCGGTCGAAATGCGATCTCTTCAGAAAATCTGTGGAGTTAGGCTGACCGACCGCATTCGTAACGACGACGTAAGAAAGCGAGTAGGTATGAAAGAGAGTATTGGTGTAAAGATGCGAAAGGGAATGCTCCGATGGTTCGGACATGTGGAAAGAATGCCGAACGAACGTCTGGTTAAGAAGATATACAATGCGAAAGTGGAAGGATGTAGGTACCGAGGGAGACCGAGACTAACCTACCTAGACCATATCGGTCAGGTACTGAAAGAAGGTGGAGTCAAGAGTCTCCGAAACCGGCGAGCGTGTATGAAGAGAATTATGAATGTTGAGGAAGCGAGTGCAGTATGCAGAGATAGAGTTCTCTGGCACTCTGTTCTCTCTGCCTACCCTGCAAGGGATATGGCGTGATGATATGTATGTATGTATGTAAAAATCTCTTGCTAAAAAATAAGCATGATTCAGAACTGAAACTTGCAGGTTGTTACATACATTACATACTGTTACTGCACATACGAAGCAGGAAACAAATATCATCTTAAACTATTAACTATATAAACTAGGTTAAGTTTTACGATTACATTACGTTTGCCCCAGAAGCGAATAGAGGGCCTTTCATATACTTTTACATCCTAACATTTAATATGGGCGATTAAATGAGCATGAGTATCTCTGTGCAAATTACTAATGTCCAACTCTAACAATACTTTAAAAGGCTAAATGTTTTATGAAACAACTAAAGGTATAAAAAGTCATATAGGTACCTGCTTTTTCCAAAATATTTTCATCATTATTCATTGTATAACTTTTGAAATAAATTAGCAACAAAATTTATAAATTCATAGATCTTTCTGGCTTGGGTAACATTTCATTTTTGTATGTAGTTGTTTTGTTTGTTTCTTCGATCATAGATTTGTTAAACAAACGATTATAATACGATTATAGTTTTATATTAACTACACAGAAAACCAGGAAATTCTGACCAGATAGAATGACATTTGACAATAATGACATGTACACACCACAACAAAACCAGAGTTGCCAATAACACCAGCCAGCTTATTTTATACCGTTAAACATTATAAAATTATAGAAAATCGAATCTAAGAGCTTATGGCTTTAGAAATGAACTGTCAAGCCATCCGTAGAATCTGATATAATCGAGTAAAGTATAGCTTTCAATGATAAAAATATAAATACAGCAGTAAAATTATGGGCTTAAGATATCTCAATAATGGTACTTTTAATAAAATCAATTGACCATTTCACAGATCGTTCCTCAGCCCATTAGCCTACACGGTGAAGGATTATTCCAAAATACTGCTGCAAGGACCTGATTAATCTAATTATGCTAAAATGTAGTCAGATTAAAGCTTAATAAACAAACATCTACGGAGCGCTTTTTCGATTGGAATAAATTTAAAATTGCGGCAAAGTGACTGCTTAAGAATTAAGAAAAGTTAAAAGTCAAGTAGTACATAGTATGTACTACATACAGATAGTACGGTAGTGCATGTATAAGTTATGGACCGGCCTAGCCAAAATATACTTAATTACAAGACGAGCCAGTCTATTACGCATAAAAAAAAACACAACCATATTATACCAAATTTGTATTGAATTATATCATTTGGTAGCCCTGGCAAATCAAATGTCAGATGTGGAGTCATGCTAGAGCCGCACCTGCGTATATCGTCACGAAGCTTCGTGCAATGAGACGATATACGCAGATGTGACCGGTGATTATTGGCTATCGTCGTGAACATTCGGGCTTCGTGTGCGTTATCGCTTGGGTGGCAATAAGTCAAAGAGTTTCAGCGCGCCAGTGGTCAGACTAGCGTTTTTCATTTCGGCGGAAATTTTCGATGTGTTTAGACGCGTTTGAGGATCTCCAATTAATCAATAAATATGGAGTGGAGTGATGAAATGGTGTTAAAATTTTTGCACCATTATGAAGCGGAACCCATGAAGGGATCCAAAAATATCATTATGTAATTATTAGCATAATATAGCTGTAATAGTAGAACAATTCGTCATCCATAGTTAAACTCATGAAAATGATTTCGCCCATCTTTAATTATTGCACGATATTTCGTGTAAGATACTGAAGTCGCTAATGTGACCACAGTTTTATCGCGATAACTTTCTAGTGTACAAAACGTACGAAGCTTCGCCACACATTACTTCGGGACGATACACGCAGGGGCGGCCCTAGCATAATAGGTCAATTTCCCTACCCATGGAGAGGGCTAACTAACAATGAGAAATATGAGAATTACATGGAGTGAGAAATAATGATGATATCAGCTTGACCCACTTGACTCCCTGCAAATATGTGTATTGACTTTAAGTGAATACTGAAGTCATCATTAATAAATAAAAAAATGGCATAAAACAGTAGTTAATTCCATCAAGATATGTAAAAAAAACTGATAATTGATATAAAAAAATTGTATAACTTTGTCTTTATTCGCTGTGTCTGTCCGAACGAACAGACAGAACCAAAACTGAGCTGGAGAACCATTTAAACCCTTTCGGCCCAGCCTAACCCTGATTGGATTTTTCTTGTTGATAACGACAAACAATTTAAATATTCGATAATCAATGCTGAGCCCTGATGGTTGATATTTTTCTAGCTTTATCTGATGGAATGTAACGAACCTACCTATATAACTAATTATTATTGACATATATGATTTACGGCATTCTTTCAATGCCGAACGAACGTCTGGTTAAGAAGATATACAATGTGAAAGTGGAAGGATGTAGGTACCGAGGGAGACCGAGACTAACCTACCTAGACCAGATCGGTCAGGTACTGAAGGAAGGTGGAGTCAAGTCTCCGAAACCGGCGAGCGTGTATGAAGAGAATTATGAATGTTGAGGAAGCGAGTGAAGTATGCAGAGATAGAGTTCTCTGGCACTCTGTTCTCTCTGCCTACCCTGCAAGGGATATGGCGTGATGATATGTATGTATGTATATGATTTACGCCTATATACCTAATTAGTATGGACATAGTATATGATTTGCGATCACATAAAGAGATAGGAAAGTTGATTGGATTCTAGCAGACTTTAAAATAATGACTCCGCGGGGTTCCGGTGACTAAGCATAGCTACATAGCATTCTTATAGTAGCATCTTTATACTATGCACCAGCAATCAGCATATTGTCGTGAAAAATGTCTCACGTTTACGAATGCGTAACTTTTCTAAAAATGTGTATCTCACTATATCTTTAAACGAGCAATTCTTGTTTATATATATATATATGTAATCTGAATCACGGAAACGGCTCCAACGATTCTCTTGAAATTTAGCATAGAAGGGGTTCCGGGGGCCATTAATCGATTTAGCTAGGTTTCATTTATAGAAAATATTGTTTTGTCAGTATTTTTCGGCAACAAAAAATATAATTTTTCGTTGTATTGAAACTATTGGAATATGAAAGTTTTCAAATTATGACGCTGTCATTAAGAATAGACATTTAGCTCAGTTGGAAAATCGAGTAGTCTAATCTAAACAAACCGCAGCTAGGTTCGGATCCTTACTTTTTCTTATTTACTTTTTGACCTTATTTTTTATTATTTTATTAATTATTATTATACATTATCGACTTCTACGCAGACAAAAATGCGGGCAGCATTTTTGTCTGCGTAGAAGTCGATAATGTTTTAATAGGATTTTTGTTCGTTTTTTACGTTATTATTTTTATTGTTATTTATAGATAATTATGTATAAATGTTTGTATTCTGATATAGTATAACAATCTTATCCGTGTGGTGACGGAGTAAGGATACAATTCACCACTCCCTATCTTATCCGTGGGTGATCGTAAGAGACGACTAAGGGATATAAAATGCATATAACATCTATGTAAGAGAAGGAAAACTAAAAAAAAAAAACCAATACCAACACTTCTGACCAGCACGGTATAGTAGGTTAATTTGCCTCCTATTATGGAGGAGGCCTGAGCCCAACTGTGGGACGTATATGGGCTGTGATGACGATGATAACAATCTTTGTTATAGTGTAGGGAAGGTTTAATAAACATCAAAATCAATGTTTTTCAAAATCAAATTTTGTCATATATTATGGACACCAGGCTTTTTCTTAGCAGGCCATGTTTTTTTATACGCTCGAGGTTTGTGCCGCTTGGGCAGAGCAGCGTCGTGAACTCGTCGCAATCATCGGTGCCGACCTGACGCTGCCGACCATCGCCAGGGCGATGCTCGACAGCGTCAGGAACTGGGACGCGGTCGCAACCTTCTGCGAGGCAGCAGTCTCGCGGAAGGAGGCGGCGGAGCGCGTGCGCGAGGAGCGTCTCCTCGACGACGCGAGCCGCCGCCGGCGACTGGGGCGGCGCAGGCGCGATTACCTGCGCCTGATGCCGCCCTAGCCAAGGCCGCGGGTGACTGGATCGGGGAATTAGTCCGTCACCCGCCGAGAGGCCGACCGCGTGAGGAAAGACCAACATCCTACCCGAGGGGGGGATGTCGGTTGAGGAGAGGGTACTCCTCAGGGGTATTCCGTCGGGCCGACCACTGACGTCAAGTCACTCTGCTCCGGTGGTCGGCCCAACGACGAAGGCGACGTCACGGGTGGGTTACGGGTGTGCGCGCTTACGCCCCTCTGTCACCCCGGATGGAGTAGTGCGAGGAGTGCGCCGACCGTAGCCCACCCCCCAAAAAAAAAAAAAAAAGGCCATGTTTTTAACACAACGTGCTCATTGCGACCGAGGCGACGGAAGGGTAGTGTACGGCCCCATAACCCACCGTTTTTTCCATCGAAATTAAGCCGACCACTGATACCGCTTCTTTGACATCCCCACCCACCCGCGATTCTACACCTATTACAGTATTTCTTTGTAAACAATATCTTTTGTTTTCATTTCGGATGCTAGAGTTACCAGGCTACTCTGTGAGCTTACTCTGAAGCATGTCACATACAACTGCCCATGGGAGAAGCAGCTTTATCTCAAGTCTAATCCCGCTAACTTAAGAATATGACCTCGAGCTTTGTTTATGGTTATTATTGCGAAGCAAACTTTAATAGCAAACTGCACTCACTGATATTCGAAGGAGTAATTTGATGGTATTTGGAGAATTCTAGGTATAAATACAGACTCTGCTCGAGAACAACCAGTCAGTATAGTTGACCCGATTACAATGCAATGTAATGTTTTTTCTTGCAAACTGGTGGCATTGTATAATTTTGGCGCGCCAGCTCTCAATTTTAAGATGTGAGTTGGGAGACCGGGAGCCTTTAGAGTATTCAGGAACTCGACCGGATGTCGGAATCGGGGTTTATCACTTATTCGAAGGATTTATTTTAATATTCGACCCCTTCGTATGATTTAAAATATTTGCCAGTAAATAGTATAAAGAAATCGAAACGACCGTAGTAGCACACATAGGTAGGTCATGGCATCTTGCGACCAATCTGATCAGCATTAAGATCCTGTCTCCCTATCGTATCTTGCTGATTATTCCTAATATAACTCAGCCTTTCCGTCTCGATTTTTACAAATATGTTGACTAAATCCTGACTAAACAGCGAAAAAAAATATAGAAATTAACTATCTCTCTTTCCTAATCATTATGCGGTAAAAATATCCTCGCCAGAGTAAAATTAAAACGGGCAATACATCTTAATAGCGATGGATTTCAGTTATACGATGCAATGTGTTATCATGGCTCTTAATTACAATATTCGGCTTAGAAAAATGCTGTCTAACAATTTAAAATTTCAAACTCTACGTTCCTATGACGCCGTGTCCTAAAAGCGGCCTCTTTATAGCTTAGAAACTTTCAAATGCCGTACTAATACAGTATTGTGACTTTCGAGACATTCTAATTTTAAAGAGTATTTGCAATGTACCAATTTTTTATGTGAGTTCAGCCTTTTCAGGGTTTCGTACCAAAAGCGTAAAACGGCACCCTATAACAAAGACTTCGTCGTCCGGCCGTCCGGTCATCTGTCTATCACCAGGCTGTATCTCATGAACCATGATAGTTAGACAGCAGTCGGACAGAAATTTTCACAGATGATGTGTTACTCTCTTCTTTTTGCTCGATACATTATTTTATTTTCTATTTTTGTACTTTTGCTTTTTTAATTTAATTTTTCATTGTTTTAATTATATTTAAATATATCTTCCAAAATACACTAATAAAAAATACCGAGCAAGGCTCGGTCCTCCAGATATTTCTGTTTATATATGGTAGTTTAATTCTTAATGGTTACTGCATACAAAATATTACTAATTTATTATTCAAATTAAAGAAATTGCCTGATTTTCAACAAACTGGAAATTGCAAATAAAATACGTCTGGTGACCATGAACGCTGTAAAGTATTTGAAATAATAAAACGCGATAAAATCCGTGAAAATAGTTTTATTTCAAATATGTAACACTCTATAAACATTAGAAATCATATTTGTTTTTAAATTAAAATTGACAATATCGATATAATTTAATGACATCTCTATTATGCGACACTAGCGCCCTAACGCCTTTGGATCGTTTTCTTTCGCTTGTTGCTTGCCTTTTTTGAGCCATTAGCGTGGGTTGTGAAATTCTGTTTTTGGTCATTACTAATAGTTTCTAGAAATATGCGTAAACGGAAATCTCTGAAGAAGAATGACGAAGATTCAGATGGATCTGAACCAGGTGGTGAACCAGAAGAATTCCAGGACTCTGGCGAAGATTGGACGCCGGATGCCGATTCTGTAAGTGTTAAAACTTGTCACTGTGGGTATACATTTCGAAAATACTTTAAAATTTGTATATTTATCCTTACAATTATCGTAATTAAGTGTAACGCTTAAACCTATTTGTAAGATGTCAATTTATTTTACTATTATATTATCAACTAAGATATTGGTACAAGGTTAGGTTAGTTGGGTTTGTGTAACCATATTCTACAAGGTAGATCGCAGTATATATAAACCTAATTGTGGATGATTAACAACTTACAATGGAGTTTAAATGTTGATGTGTACGTGCACTACGTGTATATTAATAGTGCATTTGTTAACTGTCACATGTTTATTTTTTACAGAATGAGCAACCCGGCCGTGGACCTCGTAAACGTACATCTAAACCAGCTTTGAACAACTCCAAAAAGAAACGTAAAAACTCTTCATCAGAGGAGAGTGAGGGAGAAGGAGAAGACGATGAAGAAGTAGAAGATGAAGAAGGGGATCTTGAAGACGAAGAAGGCTCTGATGATGAGAAAAATGGGTCTGATGGAAATAAGTCTGACTCGAGTCAATCTAAAGATGTACCAAAGCATTTCCATGTAAGTTTACTCTATTTATATTGTTTTTTTTTTTATTATATTACTTTTATTTATTTACTACTTTAATAACTTTGAATTTATAAAAAAAAATAGCTTATCTAATTTAATTACTCGCAGGATATTATAAACTATAATGTGGCAAAATAGTCACTACAGATTAGTTTTGATAGATTTAAAAAAATAACAAAGTATATTTAAAGTTCTATTTGCCATAATTCATATAATTATCTATTAATCATATTTAATAATTTCCCCTAGTATTAAATAAGTAGAAAAGATATCCTAGGTAATAAGCACACTAGAATTGTTCTAATTTCCATTTGTATATAAATAGTATTACAGGGTGGGTGGTTATCTATTCTGGAGTTAACTATAATCTAGTACTCTGTTGACAATCACTCATTACCTTAATAAAACAGTCACACCTCTTCTAGACTTTTATTTTCTATTAATACTGTTATAAGAGGAAATAACAGGCTACTATAAGTTTTAAGTCTTGTACTATTATGTTACTTATCTATAAACCATTAGACTATTGAAAATCTTTAAGAATGGAAGACCTTACCGTGAAATCTAAATTGGGTATTTACTGCAATGCAATTTAAAGCAATTTTATATGTCAATACTTATGTAACAATGGTATTGTTGTTCATACAAGCAATGGTATGATAAATAAGTGAATAAGCTAAAATACCTATATTATTTAAAATCAATTGTACCTAGTAAGTGTAATTATCATTTTGGGTAACCATTTAATGATTACTCACATTATTATGGTCCTGTTTATGTTCTAAGCTACACTTGTTAGTGTTGATTTGTATCATCAAATTTGTTTTTGAGTTTTTTTTTTAGTTTAACTTAGCAGTTATAAATTTGTTTTTATTTTTTTGCAGTCGGGGAACTTTATTTTGTTAAAATCTGATGTCAAATGGGATGGTGACACAGTAATTTCAAAACTGGATGAATTGAATTTGTGGAAAATAGATGGTAAAGCATTATTACAGAAGTTCATACCAATGGAATCTAACGGGAAAATCTTGCACAAATGCACATGTGTGGTAAGAGTTTTTATTTTTATTACATGTTAAGTTGAGAGTAATATGTAAGTCAGAGTAGTTACCACTTAAATCAGTTCAGTTACAAGTGGTTAATGTATTGTTGCTATATGGTTAAAATTCTAAATATGAGGATAATGATCATTTAATCAAAAATGAGGAAAATATACTTAAGCTAATGAATATATTAAATATATGTTTGTTAAGTCTTCTGCAATACAAGAATACATCCTTAGTGTAGGGTATAGTATTTTACACAAAATTGGTCAACAATTTTATTATTCACATAATGACAACAAAAGAATAATTACCACACCATGTCTTCTGTTCCCACATGTGGCATGGAGAACTGAGAGATTAAGGTAACTTAGCAAATATCATTAGTTCAAGAGAAGGAAAACTTAAATTAATGCATTATGGCAATTTGTTTGGCTGTGGTGGCTTAGTGGGTCAATTTTCCAGTTGTCTAGTATTTATTATAGAAACATGTTTGAGCTGTAAAAAAAAAAGAAAATAATATGATTCTGTTTACTATTTCAGTACTCTGGATGGAATGTGGACAACAGAGATAACTATTATCCTATCACTGAAATATTGGACCGAAATCCTCGCACCGACTCCAAGGAAATATGTGTTGCATTAGATCTAAATGATCTTGTTAAAGTAAGGGACAAGTAAAACACATTTTACTTAATTCATTTAGATAAGTGAAAGTAAATTAATGGATATTTCAGTGATTCTTGATTAATTTGGTTAACTCAATTTCATTCCAGTTTTACTTTGTGTAATGTTTTATATAAGCTGGGGATTAAATATTTCATTCTACAATAGCTTTATTGTTTGTTTCATTTCATATAAAATTATTTTTTACAGCAGTATTGCAAATTGCAATAACAATATAAATTTATTTTTAATATTACTTTAATATAAAATTAATTAAAATCATTGCATTCAATGATGATTACGAAGTATGTTACTTTATTATATAATAGATTGATTACCACGTATTAATAAAATATCCATCATTTGTTCACTATTGGATTTTGGTACTGGATGGTTGGCTACATAGTTAGTAGGATGTCCCGATCCCATGATATATTCTAGCAGCATACTAATAGCGTGATTGTTTCAATGAAACATATTATCGAAGTGTGGCTTAAGCAATTGCACATGTGGCATAGGAAATCCAAGTCTGAATTGATCCCATGGAGTACAATATTTTGTATAAATGGCAATATGAATTGAAATGTAAAAATACATTTAAAAAGAGTTTCCATGTGGTGATGGAGTAAGAATACAATTCACTGCCACCTATCTTACAGTGGGTGATCGTAAGAGACGACTAAGGGATATGAAACATAACATCTATGCAAGAGAAGGTAATCTTAAAACAGCCATCTGACCAGCGTGGTATAGTAGATCAATTTTTTTCTCATGACAGAGGAGGTTTGAGCCCAATAGTGTGACATATGAGCTGAGAATAGTAATGAACCCTGAGTATTAAACATTTGGGTCATATAGCTTTGACAGTTACATAATACTTACAAAGAAATCTTTATGTATGGTTCTTCATGTGCAAAAGATTCCATAATTATATTTATAGCTGGAAGCCTAACTGGGTAGGTTCGGGGTTTATATTGGTAGCCAGCGGCCTAGCCATACCCCTGGTATTGCAAAGGTCTATGAGCAGCAGTAACACTTACCGTCAGGTGTGCTGCACACGGTCGCAAGGAAGAAGTTGACTCCGTCTTGCCAACAGTGCGGCAGTAACGAGGACACGGCGCAGCATATGCTCGAGGTACAAGTTGGGACCGGCAGCGCCGTGACCACGTCGCTGTCATCGGTACCGACCTGACGCTGCTGGCTGTCGTGAAAGCGATGGTCGACAGCGTCAGGAACTGCGATGCGGTCGCCGCCTTCTGCGAGGCAGTCATCTCGCAGAAGGAGACGGCGAAACGAGTCCCGAAGAAAAAGATCGGGTACTGGTGGCCCGCTCGCGCGGCGAAGAGTGGTGTTTGCAGGGTGGGTCTATGGGGTTGCGGGCGGGCCGCCTCTTTCGTCGCCCCGGACTGATTTGGCGGGGTGCAACCATGTCCATAGCCCACAACAAGAAAAAGGTGGGTCTATGAGGGCGCGCGCCGCCTCTTCCGTCGCCCCGGGCCGATTCGGCGGGGCGTGACCACCTCCATAGACCACTGCAAAAAAAAAGGTGTGCTGCTTGTTCGTTTGTCACCATAAGCAATGTAAAAAAAATATCTACTTTAAATTTTCGCGGTATTTCCGATAGAATAACATATTCCGCTGGAATTTATTGTAAACTAATGCTAGGGCCGCACCTGCGTGTATCGTCCCGAAGTAATGTGTGGCGAAGCTTCGTACGTTTTGTACACTAGAAAGTTGTCGCGATAAAACTATGGTCACATTAGCTACTTCCGGTATTTTACATGAAGTATCGTGCAATAATTAAAGATGGCTGAAATCATTTTCATGCGTTTAACTATGGATGACGAATTGCTTTACTATTACAGCTATATTATGCTAATAATTACATAATATTTTTTTTTAAACCCTTCATGTGTGCCGCTTCATAATGGTGTAAAAATTCTAACACCATTTCATCACTCCACTCCATATTTATTGATTAACTGGAGATCTTCGAACGTGTCTAAACACACCGAAAATTGCCGCTAAAAAAACGCTAGTCTGACCACAGAGTGCGATACATTAGCGCGCTAAAACCTTTTGACTTATCGCCACCCAAGCGATAACGCACACGAAGCCCGAATGTTCGCGACGATAGCCAATAATCACCGGTCACATCTGCGTGTATCGTCTCATTGCACGAAGCTTCGTGACGATACACGCAGGTGCGGCCCTAGCATAACCCAAATAAACACATATAGGCAAATTAATTTATACAGAGAATAAATGCCAGTCGATGTTAGTTTTTTGTTATTAATATCTTTTTCTTTAATTACATGGGAACAGCTTAAAATTCTAAAGCTAATAAAAAATATCGTTATACGTTTTATAAGCGTAATCGTGTCAGATCTATACAAACAGATCAGATTAGCGGTCGTCCGCATTGTTTTCTTTTCAATTAGAATTATTTTACATTAAATAAAATAAATGTCCTTTAAAAATATGAAAACGAGTGTAATTTCTCGACTTACATATATTCATATTATTCAATAACTGCAATAGGAATAAAAGACATTTTATTTCGAGCCATAGCCTTAACTCCTGTAAGATTAAAGTAGAGCACTACTTACCGCAAAAATGACGTGCAAAAGCATAAAAAATATTGTAATAAAGAAAGATTAAAAGTGACCAAACGCTCGTAACGAGTACCCTAATATTGCCGCTGCCGATTCCCCAGCAGGATCAGTGAAACCTGTGGTCATATATCATATATGCGGATACGGCACAGAGGCAGCGTGCCTGTTTTCCGTAACACCCCGCGGGACTTGGAGGCGGAGATGCTCTCCGGACTATATATACTAGGTATGCGTCCGATATATCAAAACGAATCTGAAATCGGATTTCAGTCAGAAATCGTATCGATATTCAACACTATACAAACTGATTTTAGAAAACGTATTTCGGCAGAAACTAAATCAACACATATCAAAACAAAACGCAAACTAATAATAAATCTAATCATCGCGCAATCGTTTTCTATTGCTAGTTTTGCAAACCAAACCAATATTTGAAAACTTACTAACTATCTCTTTCACTCCGCTAAGCGATCGCTTAGTCAGAATGAGAGAAAGCGAATTTCATTAAAATTCGCCTCCTTTCATTCTAACTAAGCGATCGTTTAGTGCAGTGAAAGAGATGAAGCGAATTGTCATCTGTTTTGGATTTTGGCGGTTTCTAAGAAACTCAGAATGGCAGATGGAAACGAAACAGAATTACAAGAGTCAGGGAATAAGATCTATATTAGAATGCAACTACTTCCATGATAATATTACACAATACTTAATGATAGTAGTTTAAGTTTTGTGTTTGTTAAATAGATTTTTGAATTATGGGAGAGTTTTTGCACACTTGACCTTGGTGACACGTGCTGTGTGCGCGTAATGTTATTTTTGTGATCTCGTGAACTATATAATTAGATAGGTATTTTACGATTCAATACTATACTAACGTATGTTAGTATCATACATACGATTTGATGATAAATAAGAAATAACTATTTAATGTAAAAAGGTAAGATTTTCGCTTCGTAATCGGGATTAATAAAAAAAAAACCATACAAACAAAATGTACATTATATAATATAATCATGAAATCATTGTAAATATGACGATTTTTAAATACGCAAGAAAGTTTTGTATCATATTCAAAACAAAACATTTTTGCTAGTCTAGTACTCTAGTTAAGCCTAGATAAAGCATGAAGGAAAATCGTACACCTAAATCCAATCAACAAAGAAATTATAGAAAAATATTTTGAATGCGTTCGTTCGATTGCGTTTTTCGTTTGCTACGCTAAAATAACTAAAAACATCGAATATCGATCGAAACTAAAGTAAACCCGCTCCGTCAACCGCTCTGGAAATCGATTTCTGAAATCGGTTTTTAAAATCGATTTCAATATCAGAAATCGAATTTGTATCGGTTTGCGTAAAAATCTGAAAACGCCCATCTCTAATATATACCTATATATATATATATATATTAGCAGACCTGGCCACGCGTTGCTGAGGCTCAGGTAGCCTCAGTAACATGTGGTTGTGTGGAAACGTTTGTACGTTTAACATTACTTACTCTATCCAGTTAACAGATACCGCCATCTGTTAGAATCGTTTGGAGATAACAGATAATTGTGACTATCAAATAATAGACAAATAATTTGCAATAAAATAATATTGCGACTATAAATTGAAATGGAAGCTATCCTATATTTTAAGTTGGATTAAACTACACATGCTGTGCAAATTTGATTAAAATCGGCTAAGTACTTTAGGAGTCCATCGCGGACAAACAACGTGACGCGTAATTTATATATATTAAGAAGATAAGATTACTATACATTGTCGGAGAGACATCATCTTTCTGTCTCTCACCTTTTTGCAACTGGACCGGTTTCGAACTCTTATACCGGATGCGGTGTATTCACTTAGTCTGGCCATAAATACTATATTATCGGGTAGTTGCTCTTATTGCACGCCTCATAAGCGAAGCGTTGAGGTCTTGCTCTACTCTCGACTTATGAAAATCAAGCACTTTTCAAACCTAAAAATGATTGTATTTTTCTCACATTGCACTTATAGGATAATATTATTATACATATGTCAAGAAAAAACATTCGTCTAAACGTATTTGATATTTTTAAAAAGCAATTATTTTGTTTAAAGTAAGAAAAAGTTGATTAAAAAAAATTTTCGAGGACGTCCGGATGTTACCGTAAAGTATCTGGCATTCTGTCGACCGTAAAAATGAATGTATCGAAGTTTTTCTTTTATTAAAAGCTTCATAATCTCAACGCGCTGTTTCCTTTCGAAAATGGCTTGGTAATTCTTTGTCGTTTAATTGCAATTAATAAAAAACTAAACTGCTCAGTCATTAGTGTAAGTATACTTTATGAAAATTGGGTTCGTTATATTTTTTATTCGTCCATTCGGACAAGCAAAGGAAATAAATCCCATTCAGCCTATGTTTAGCTCTACGTCGAGAATGGCACAAGATATCTAAAGTATTTTTTTTTCTTTCATTACGAGTATGTACAAGCTTTTATTTAGTTTCACCTGTCCCGTTGTCTGTAATCAAATCTTGCAAGTTACATTTGATCCCCTTTCCGGTTTCCGATTGAGCTGAAATTTTGCATGCATGTATAAATTAGATGACAATGCAATATTATTGTGTCATAGAGCTGACCTGATGATGGACCTGGAAGCTGGCCATAGGAACTCCGTAATTAAACGACGCAACCCGATCGAAATTGGGCTTATTTGATAGGTCTTGACGAGTACTTTGATACTATATGGAAACCAGATCATGGACCTGGAAGCTGTCCATAGGAACTCCGTAATTAAGCGACGCAACCTCATCGAGTTTGGGCTCGTTTGATTCGTCTTGACGAGTACTTTGAGACTATATGATAACCAGGGTCTGACGATGGACCTGAAACCTGGCCATAAGAACTCTGTAATTAAACAGCGCAACCCCATCGAGTTTGGGTTCGCTTGATTCGTCTTGACGAGTACTTTGATACTATATGGTAACTAGATTCTGATGATGGACCTGGAAGCTGGCCATAGGAACTTCGTAATTAAAAGATGTAACCCCACCGAGTTAGGGCTCGTTTGATTCGTCTTGACGAGTATTTTGATACTATATGGAAACCAGAGGCTGATCATGGACCTGGAAGCTGTCTATAGGAACTCCATAATTAAGCGACGCAACTCCATCGAGTTTGGGTTCATTTGATTCCTCTTGACGAGTACTTTGAGACTATATGGTAACCAGGGTCTGATGATGGACCTGGAACCTGGCCATAAGAACTCCGTAATTATATATCCATATCGCTAACGTTGCGCCTCAGACTACCAGGGCGAACCCTGTTATACTGAAGCCCTTATCCCTCCACAATGGACCTCTGGGGTGATGAACACTTTTTGTCCTATATTTGTGGGAACAACACGAATAATGAAAATACTAAAAAGTTAAAAATAAAATTAAAGAAAAATATTTTTTTAAAAACAAGCTTTTATTATTTGCTAATATAATAAACTAAAAAGTTAAAAATAAATTAACTCTAATCAGACATATAACACTTTATAAGTTCATTGTAACCTTTAACGATATTTTTATTAATCTTCAACAACAAAATAATTCCATACCGTACATAATTATATATTTTTAACACTAAAACTTTACACCATAATTATTAAATCTGCCCGTTTTTATCACAGTCCTAATTTTATAAATAAAATTGTGTTGCATTTTTGGCTCCCCAGCTTTAAAAAAAAAAATGTAATTTTACCAGCCTTTTTTTGGAAGTGCAACTTCTTTGCGCGCCATGAGGATAAATTTTTTACAGATGTAACGCAATATTAGTGAGACCGATTGAGAGAGAGTAAGAAAGAAATGATGAAACACAAGCCATGGAGCGAGAGTAGGGAGCAAGCGAGTGAGATAGATCGAGAGAGAGAGTGAGATAGAGCTAACATCGCATCACGAACAGTGCCATGGAGCGAAAGATTAAGAGAGAGTAAGATAGGGGGAACGTCGCATAACGCACATGGCCATGAAGCGAGAGGTCCCTCATCTGAGACTAAGACTGAGAGCGAGAGAGTAAGAGAGACGAGAAAAAATACACGCTATTGGTTGATGTATGTAAACGAGACGAGAGAGAAGAGTAAAGAGAACGAGAGACTGGTACAGATCTTGACATGGCATGGTTGCTTCGGAAAATACCTGCACACGGTCGTGAGGAGAGAAAGGATACCGTCCTGCCACCACTGCGATTGCGACGAGGACACTACGCAGCACACGCTCGAGGTCTGTGTGGCCTGGTCAGAGCAGCCCCATGAACTCGTCGTAGTAATCGGTGCCGACCGATGACGAACGATGCTTGACAGAGTCAGGAACTGGGACGCGGTAGCCACCTTCTGCGACAGTCGGAAGGAGGCGGCATCACGGCTCCTAGAGGAAAACCTCTTGTGTGAAATGCTTTATCACTGGTGCCTGGGGTGGCGCAGACGCGAGTACCTGCGCCTGCCGCCCTAGCTAAGGCCGCGGGTGCCTGGACCGAGGAATAGTCAGAGCATCGAAAAGGGATGGTACCCGAAAGGGTAACCCGCCGGGGCTGGCCACGGATGGCAAGAAAGCGGTACCAGTGGCTGGCGTAATGGCGATTGGGAGGGAATATGGCGGTTTATGGGGCCACACGCTGCTTTTTCGCCGCCCCGGATGAAACTGGAGGCGTGTGTACGAACCACAGCCTACCCAAAAAAAAAAGTATACAAAGCCAGAATTGTATATAGGTTAGAAAGCTAAAACCACAAACAGCCGGTAGGAGCAGGCTTGCTCCTAATCTTGTATCTAGTTTTGCTTTTGATGGATCTTAAAAATGTTGTGTCGTCTGTAGTGTTTTGATCTTGCTGAAATTATGAAGCTACTAAGCACATTTTTAATCTTGTCTTGTTTAGGATATGATCAGGTGAACGCGGCAGCATTTCGGGGTCCCTTTCGCATCTTTACACCAATACTCTCTTTCATACCTACTCGCTCTCTTACGTCGTCGTTACGAATGCGGGCGGTCAGCCTAACTCCACAGATTTTCCGCAGAGATCGCATTTCGACCGAATTAATTTTACTTTCATACTCTTTTCTGCATACCCAACTCTCGCTTCCATACAGTAATGTTGGGACAAGCACTGCGTTATGTATTGCTACACGTGCCTTCTGGCTGAGGTGGTGACTGCCGAGAAGTTGCCCCAACGCTCCGTTCACTCTATTTCCCGCATTCACTCTTCGCTCTATATCAGTGGTGTACCTTCCATCTCAGATAAATCTACATTCAAGATATACAAATTCATCCACTTGCTCTAGTACATCATTACCTATTGTTACTCTTACATCTGTTCTGGCTTCATCTCTTTCAAAGACCATTATTTTGGTTTTGCTCACATTCACGCGTAGACCCCTTTTCTTACAATCTTCTGTCAATGTGTCGACTAGGGTTTGCAGGTCAGTCGCTGACTGTGCTAGCAGGACTGCATCATCTGCATAAAGCAGAGCAGTGACCACTGAGTCGCCCATCTGGACTCCCACATTCATATCGTTCAACCTTTGGAGACATTTATCCAGATATATGATAAACAGCCTGGCTGACAGAACGCACCCCTGCTTAACGCCGATATTGACGTCAAACCAAGGCGACATTCCATCATCCAGCCGCACACAGGCTCTACAGCCCATGTAACTGGACTGCACAGCCTGTAGCAGTTTACCGTTAATACCATATTCCGGTAAAATGTCCCAAAGTTCCTTTCGTACAACCGTGTCAAATGCTCTCTCCAGATCCACAAAACTGCCGAAAACCCTCTGACCTAGAGCCAGATGCTTCTCCACAATGTTGCGCAGAGAGAACACTTGATCCATGCATCCCCTTCCACTCCTGAAACCTCCTTGTGTCTCACACAGTAAACCATCGGACACCATCCTCATTCTCCTTTCAATAATTTTACCATACACTGTTGCTGCCAAACTGGTCAAGCTTATGGCTCTGTAATTTGCGCAGTCATAGCGTGAACCCTTGTTTTTAAACAAAGGCACGATGACTGCGCTATTCCAGTCCCCGGGAACCATTACCGCGCTCCAACATAAATTGAGGAGCAACAGGAATGCTTCCCAGACACAGGAGCCGCTAAGCTTGATCATCTCGGCAGACACCATATCAATGCCCGCTGCCTTACCATTTTTCAAACTTCTTATCGCTCATTCAACTTCATCCATACTGATGCCATCGGAGGACGCCGTCGCCGAATGTTGATCTACTAGATCACATGCGACACCGGCGCCAACCGTAGCATCCGCATACATATCGCCAAAATATTCACTCCATCGGCTTAACACGTCTTGTGTTTGTGTAAGAATGTCTCCACCTTTAGACCTTATTTTATTCATTCTGAAGGCTGACCAACCACCCCGAGACTTCTTCACCTCCCTCCAAAAGAGTTTGGTGTTACCCTCGAAGTTTTTAGTCAGCCTATCTTCTGCACTCATACTTGCTCTATGACGTTTCTCTTTCACTAAGGCCTTGGTGTCATTCTTACATTGCCGATATATTTCTTTCTTCTGTTCAGTCATTCAGATTCGAAGAAGAAACATAGTCCAGCCACGCTTTCTTCTTTTGCTCTACGGAAGCTGCCACTTCCGCATCCCACCATGCATCACCATTTGTTTTTCTATGCTTCTTTGTACTTCCACATACTTCTTTCGCTGTATCTACCATACTCTCTTTCAATACTCTCCAGCATTCTTCAATGTCCGATTGCGGCTAGCTTGCCATCGTCAGCAGTTCTCGGACACCCTCTGCATACTTTTCTCTTACACACTCTTCTTGCAACCTTTCAACCTTTATTCTTTCAAGCCCTCCGAAGTGGACACGCTCTCGCCAGTGCCTCCACTTTCTGAACAGACCACTAAATCTCGCAATAACGAGATAGTAGTCCGTATCGACTGTGGGGCCCCTGTAGGCTCTTGCGTCCAATATTTTGCTTCAGAGGCGACTGTCTACCAAAATTAAATCTAATAATAGATTTAATTTAATTTAATGAACAGAAAAGTATAAACTTTTCTGTTCATTCCTTCTCCATGTATACATATGGATGTCCTTGTGTTGGAAAAATGTGTTTGACACAATAAGGTTTCTCTCCATGCATACATCCGCTATGAGCCTATCTATCTATTGGGATAAGAGTAGGAGAATGATGAGTTCTAAATACATACATGTAAAAATAATATACTTAAAATAAGGTCAACCAACTGGTAACGTAAGTTAATATAAATTGCATCCTTATTTTGAGCTTTCAAAGAAATTTTAGTTGAAAGTTCACTTAATGTACAGGTACGTCCAGACGATTCTTTGCTACTTTCACGGATTAGATTTCAATAAAATGTACTCTTTAGGAGTGTAATAACGTGTTTGTTTTCCGGATTTATATAATGAACACGAAATATTAAAAAATTCTGCATGAAAATCTAGAGCCTTTTCCTATGAAGAGAATTTGATTATATTCGAAATGGAGCATTTTTTTATATTGACAAATTTTTACATGATATGTACAATGTATCGCCAAGTCGCCATACTGCAGACGCACGTGCAATGTAGGCGTAAGGTGATGGCTTATTTATTAGATATAAATAATTAAAAATTAAACGAAACGAACGAACGTCTGGTTAAGAAGATATACAATGCGAAAGTGGAAGGATGTAGGTACCGAGGGAGACCGAGACTAACCTACCTAGACCAGATCGGTCATGTACTGAAGGAAGGTGGAGTCAAGAGTCTCCGAAACCGGCGAGCGTGTATGAAGAGAATTATGAATGTTGAGGAAGCTAGTGAAGTATGCAGAGATAGAGTTCTCTGGCACTCTGTTCTCTCTGCCTACCCTGCAAGGGATATGGCGTGATGATATGTATGTATGTAAAAATTTAATTGTTTTTATGATCGAACAATCATCAATAGTGATCGAACAAACGATAATTAATCAAAATTAATTAATCTGAGCGATGAAAATAAAGATTTCTAGTAAGGGGTGCCAACTTAAGGGTGAACATTTGTTTAATTAATTATAAATAAATGAAAGACGAACAAACAATTTTTACATTCAAACAATAACGAACAAATAATTAAAAAAAAAAGACTTCAAAAATCAAAATAAGTGGGGCCAAATTCAGTGAGTGAGCCTTATGAACATTGGGTACGTTTACATTTTTTGTTCGTCCATTCGGACAGGCAAAGGTAACAAATCTTATACAGTCATGGGTTCGTTTACAATGCTGCAAGCAATGTCAACGAACAGCTATATATAACACTACGTCGAGAATGGCACGAAATTTCAAAAATATTTTTGTCCTTCATTTTCATTTATGGCATTGACTAATAGTAAATGATAAATAATATAAAAATTATGAGGCGTGCACCTTTGAATTCGCCAAATTATCTATTATTATTCTTTATGTACTACAGCGTTACTAGAGTTATAGAAGTATATACAGGGTGTCCCAAAATTCAACGATAAGCTGGCACCAGCAGGTGGACCTACATATGACTACTCGAGAACAGAAAAGAAAAAAATTCTACCTTGATTTTTTTTTTCATTACGACAAAAAAACCAAAATCTTTAAAAATGGACATCCTTTATTATATTATTAAGTGCTATTGCTACAGTTTTACAAGTAATTCTGTGATTTTTTTTGTATTGGCAAGGTAAGTAGCACTACTATCGATCACAACCATTAAAAATTCCAGAATATCTATAGTTTTTACACAAAAATCAATCAAAACTATGTTTTTTTCATAAATCATGTAAGATTTTGACTTTCAGCTCACTTTCACTCATCATAGTGAAAAAAAAAAGTATGGACGCTACTGTGGCAAATAGTATTAAAAATTGGCGCATCTAACTACAATTCTAAAATGGTATAACATTCTAGACAAATTAGCCACAAAAATATACTTAGGTGTACTATTTCAAAATAACAACCATATTTCGAAAATTGTTAGTGTTGATAGTAATCACTTTTACTATGTAGCCAAAATGTTTTTGTAGCAAGTTCTCAGAATTTTAATGAGACATGTGCGTAGTCCATAAGTCCATAAAATAAGTTGGACAGAGATAGAGAGATTATACGTTAGAGGGAGATAGATAGATGCTAATTGTTTAGTAACATTAATGCAGGTGGAGAAGTAATTAATGTCCTCAGCAGCACAGCAAGTCAGTATGCTCTACTTCTTTGTTTACTGCACACCGTTCTGTTTTAATTAAAGTGGCTCTGGTACTGACGACTTTTGGATTGAATTAAGTGACCTGGAAATTGACCTGACTTGGCATTATTTTAGACTGTGATTTTGTGTTTTTTTTAAAGAAGTTTTGCCTTATTTTCAAGTGTTTAGCATTCATCATGCCGCTACCATACACAGCGTTAGAATACGCTAATATGCACCTAATTTATGGAGAATGCCGATGCAATGCCAACGCTGCTAGCAGATTATATCGAGCAAGGTACCCTAATCTTCAAAGGTATCCGGATTATCGCATATTTATTAACGTGTATCAAGCTTTTTCGGAGGGTTGTATACCATCTGACAGGCGAAACGCTGGAAAACCTAGATCGGAACACGATGAAGAAGTTCTCAATGAAATAGAAAACGATTCAACTACCTCTGTACGTGCTGTACAAGCAGCAACGGGAATCCCAAAAAGTACTGCACATAGAATTTTAAAACGTCACGTCGTCGTGATGAAACAACCTGCAAGAAAGATGGATATTTAAATCTTCACAATCTTCATAGCTGGAACAATGAAAATCTGCACCTGGTGAGAGAAGACAATCTCAATACCAATTTAAGGTTAACCTATGGACTGGCATAATAAATGGCAAAGTGATAGGGCCCTTTGAGTTACAAGGAAACATAGATGGCAATAGTTATTTAAACTTCTTACAAAATGAGTTGCCAGGATTATTAGAAGATGTGCCCTTAAGTGATTTGCAAACCATGTGGTTTCAAAACGATGGTTGCCCAGCTCACTATGCCCGTCCTGTGCGAGAGTACTTAGACCAAGAGTACCCAGGGCGTTGGATCGGGCGACTTGGTCCTATCTTGTGGCCACCCCGTTCACCCGATCTAAATCCCCTGGACTTTTTCTATTGGGGTTGTCTAAAGGACAGAGTCTGCACAAAACCGATTGCAACCTTGGACGAGCTTCGCCATAAAATAATTCAGACTGTGGATCTACGGACTACGCACATGTCTCATTCAAATTCTGGGAACTTGCTACAAAAACATTTTGGCTACTTAGTAAAAGTGATTACTATCAACACTAACAATTTTCGAAATATGGTTGTTATTTTGAAATAGTACACCTAAGTATATTTTTGTGGCTAGTTTGCCTTGAATGTTATACCATTTTAGAATTGTAGTTAGTTGCGCCAATTTTTAATACTATTTGCCACAGTAGTGTCCATACTTTTTTTTTTCACTATGATGAGTGAAAGTGAGCTGAAAGTCAAAATCTTACATAATTTATGAAAAAAACATAGTTTTGATTGATTTTTGTGTAAAAACTATAGATATTCTGGAATTTTTAATGGTTGTGATCGATAGTAGTGCTACTTACCTTGCCAATACAAAAAAAATCACAGAATTACTTGTAAAACTGTAGCAATAGCACTTAATAATATAATAAAGGATGTCCATTTTTAAAGATTTTGGTTTTTTTGTCGTAATGAAAAAAAAAATCAAGGTAGAATTTTTTTCTTTTCTGTTCTCGAGTAGTCATATGTAGGTCCACCTGCTGGTGCCAGCTTATCGTTGAATTTTGGGACACCCTGTATATAGTTATAGAATATTGAGATGATTTTTAAGATTTAGTTATCTCTATAGACAGTGTAAATCAATTTGCCCATACTATAATAATAAAAAAGGTTAACAGAGGCTCTGCCTTATAATTCTAATAAAAGCTTAATAAATTATTTATATTCAAATTTGAAAGAACGCACTAGTAATAAAAATATTGTGGTTTTTATAGATTATTTAACGCCCTCTGTTATTAATTGCTCAGAACTTCAAAAGTGCAGTTTTTATGTTCTTAGTGTAGACTCCCTAATAAACATTGCTTGTCATAACAGCTGATTGCGTCATTGCTTTAGAGTCATTTATCGCAAAAACAAAAAACAAGTCGCAGTAGATATCAGCTCCGACATTACTGTTGATAGTTTGCAAATTGTGAAGTGCGCAACAACTCAAAATGAAATTCCAATATAAAGAAGAGCATTCTTTTGAAAAAAGAAAGACCGAGGGCGAGAAAATTCGCAGGAAGTATCCGGATCGCGTTCCAGTAATTGTTGAGAAAGCTCCGAAGGCTAGGCTTGGCGACCTAGACAAAAAAAAGTATTTGGTACCATCTGATTTAACCGTCGGCCAGTTCTACTTCTTGATCAGAAAACGGATTCACCTACGACCAGAGGACGCATTGTTCTTTTTTGTTAACAATGTAATTCCTCCTACATCGGCAACAATGGGTTCTCTGTACCAAGAACATCACGACGAAGACTTCTTTCTCTACATAGCATTTTCCGATGAAAATGTATATGGATATTAATCTTTCTATCATAAAGTATGTTCATTCTATTCATTGCATTACGATACTGTGTTAAAATATATGTGACCATATGGTGAAACGTAATTTTAAGGTTTAGCTTATAAATAATGATGTATTATGTTTTTATGGTGATTTTAATGTTTATTGGCACTTTCACATTGTGTTAAAATAATGCTATATTATATTACATAAATGTAGAGCAAAGATTGCAGTGTTTCCAATTATTCTTTGTTTGGTTTAGGCATGTAATTATTTCTGTATGTAACAAAAACAATAAACAAAATAAAAACCTAATGTTTTCTTTGTTTACTAATCATTTATCCCAATTATATATCAAAATAACATTAAACATAATAAAATTGTTGGAGAAAATTTTTTATAGCCATGAATTTATTTGACACATCAGTGAACAAAAACTTGCTACTTATGGTTTTTTGTAATTGTTTGTGCTAATTTGTTATCTCTTATACTTAAAAGGAAACAGAAAAATTTAGCTCCACTCAGTAATATGATTAGTTTTACCTTTGCTAATTATTTCTATGAAACTATTAAATGTTGATAATAGTAATGACTGTACAATTGATTAATCACTAGGTAGGTTATTAGATACACCTGAAGATGCTTACTCGTAAAAAAAAATGTTTTTACAGGCCGTGTCTTCTCCGCAGTTGGACAGAAGCTTCTTCTATAATATAGGGGAAATTGGCCAGATAGATTTGTCTTACTTTTATATCTACATTACCTTCTCTTGCAATGATTTTAGCTGCAAGTATTTTCTCATAGTTTGCTTATTATTTTTTTACATTTTAGTGCATGTGACAATGAAACTATATAATTGTGACTGCACAAGTATATAGTTTCACACATTCATCCCTAATGGTGCAGGCAGAAGTATACTTTCCTCATAGAACTGTCAGTCCAACATGAATACCCCAAAGTATAAAGGACCATAATGCCAGACTTTGTATTTGATAATAATAATGATGCAGAGAAAACTTCCAATAACAATTCAGAAATAATAAATCCATCCAGGATTTGAATTCAGGAGCTCATATTTGGCTGTAACATGCACATACTAGCACTCTAATGGAAAAGCCTACAGACTAAGGTCAATAGTTAGTTAAGAGAAAGAGCAAATATTTTAACCTAATTACCATTAATTAAGTAATAATAATATTGTTACCATTAAATACTTTAATTATATTATTACCACTAACAATATTATTAAATACTTTAACTAAAATTGACATTAGTAGAGAAAACAATTGATTGGTAGCAAGCAACCTTTAACATAAAGTAACAATAAAGAATGGAATGTAGCTATTAATGTTGTTTAGGACAACAAAATCTTTAAACGTTTATGTAGATAATTCCATGCGTGCATGTTTGTATATATATCATGTTAGTTCCATTCTAAAAAGATCAATAAAATGAGAAATGTATAATGCTTATTATACTTTCATATACATAAGGTCAGTAGACCTACACAGCTATATAATAGGAGTTAGTCTGTTAAAAGGTTCGATTCCCGGTTAGCATTCAGGGATCATTACTAATTCAGTATATCGTCATCGTAAAGCCATGGGCCTGAGAGCCTTCCACCAACTTCCATTGAAGGTGAATAGTGTATTCAGCGGTTCACATTATGTAAATTTAATACAGCGCTACTGTTGATTTAAACTGAGGTTTCCATAGAAATCTTAATAAGACTAATGTTTAATTGCCGTCAGGATCCTCAATAGCGTAGCGGTTACGTCACTACTATCGCCTAGCCTTGTATGCATGCTGCTGAACATATCCACATGTTATCGCATGATTGCCTTGAGAGCGCTTTTTTCGGTAGGTTTTCCAACCAATATTTTTGCAAAATTAACTCTACATAAATAGGGAAGTTAACGAAATATTAATAGACTTTTTGATTGTTATGTATAATTTTAAAAGAACTTCTGGGGCAATCTGTAAATAGCCTTTAATGTCTGTCCAAGCACCATTACAATAATTTCTAGATCCGTTTTGCAATAGTATTTTTTTATACTCTCGCGACATAAAATTCAAATATCTAATATTAATTTTAAAAGAATATTTACACGACTGAGGTAGATATATTCTTTATTCCAGACATGTTAGATTTTTTACTATTTGTGTGAAATGAACATGTTTTGATAATTTCTTGTCAGTCAATAACTACTAACCTGTAGCAAAAAAAAATATATCTTTTTTGTAGTTTTAAAATATCTCATGTAGTTATGTGGAGGTCAACTTCATTGACTTGTCGCCATCACTACCGTATCCGTGTTGTGGAATTGAAGGTTTCAAGTAAATAAGAAACATTAATCGAATGCTCAAAACTTAATTATATTTTGTTTGAATAAAGATAATATTAAGAAAACATTACTACCAAATGTAACCACATGCACTATTGTTCTACTTTCAGGCATACACCAGGATCCTCTTCACAGTCTGTATCTTAATGCAACGCTGTTTAAATTTAACTATGAAATATGTACATGCTACAAAATATACTTTATATTGAATCTATATATAAATATTCCCGCTTCTAGTCTATGAATATTCCCGCAAATGTACCGTCAAACGTGGTAAATACGTGTGTATTTAAATGCGTGTGTGTTGTTTCAAGTTTTGAACAGATTTTAAACACTGCTTTTGTATTGAATAGCAACTGATTATTCGTTCTGGAAGTTTATACTTATGTATGGAATAGATAACAGTTTCCATTTTGCGTCAAAGTGTCGTTGATGTTTAAAATAGAATAACGATACAAATCCCTTACTCATTCTTTCTTTTGGTTGATGAGCACGTTAATCGTAATTTTAACTGGAACAGCTTTTTTTTACTTTATTTATTAGAATAAGGTATAAAATAGGTTTTTAACATATAAAATCACTAGTATCGTTCATTTCTACCATAAAAACCGGTATACATGTATAGCACATACAATAAAATTGATCTGTATGATTTTTTATATCATTACTTGAATGGTTCATTGCTACAAATTGGCTAAAAATGTATTGATATGGATAGTTCACAAATTTTGTAATATAAACATGTTAAATATCGGACAATATCGTAAATAGTATATTTTATTTTGTACTTATTCCCACTCTCATTTGCTGCGCCTGACGGTAACATTTAGTACAGATAAACAACTTTGTTCTATAGTAATTTATGTTTATACCTTCTATTACAATTATTTATATTAATAACAACAATATTATGTTTGTAATAAATATAAAGACAGGCAATATGTATAATATGCCTACATTGGTGGAGTTCTCTTAGGGGACGTCCGTTAATCACGTGAGGTTTGAAATGGGTCGACAAAAATCACGAAGTCCTAAACCTTCATAGTATATGAGATATTGTAAAATCGATTAGGAGATGTAAGAGGGGGAAGACGGAAAACTAGAAATAGTAGTGCCCAATGGGAATCCATTTGTCTAGCGTAGTGAAGCAGACTAATTTATTTAGTCTGAAGGAAGACCGTGATTAATAGTGGAATGTATATGGTTTGGTTTGTTTAGTGGATTAGTAGTAGCTCGACAAACGTGGTTACTTATACTAGTCAATTTCGCTGGCATTTTGGAGGAGGCTCAAAACCCAGTTGAGCCTAGAGACCTATATGAGCTGTGATGATATTTTTATTTAGAATTAGTCATAATAATAGCACTTAAGTAGTTGTTATTATTATACAATTAAAAAATGTAGTGTCATAGTGACACAGCAAAATTTTTCTTTACAATGTAAATAACTAAACAATTGTACAAATAAGTATTAAATTTTAATTAAAGCGATATCATTTACAAACATATATATATGAATACACAAAAATATAGACATCCTAAACAGTAAACATGTTTCTTTTTTTTATATAAAAGGTACATAAACATAAATTACTTGAAATTAGTCATTCAATTATATCTTTGAATAGTGTTTAAAACAAAATGTCACAATTAATATCGAATTAGTTTCGTAAACGATATTTACTTTAACTCCATAAATACTAATTATAGCTATCTAAAGAAAGATTTACGTTTTTTTTTTAATTTTAGCATGGTGTGTAGTTAGTAGATTGGGGAAGTTGAAAAAATATTATGTCACAGCTATGTTTACAATAGGTGACTCGAATATGAAGTCATTTTACAAGCCTTTATTTAGTTTCACCTATCCTGTCTATATGACTGTTTGTAAGCAAAATTTGACACACTTCCCGGTGTCTAAGGGATTTTAAAGATAAATCAGCACTTCGTATATCTATGTGTTTATTGCGAGAAATATAATCAACAATTAAACCTTGTAAAAAATAAATCTCTTCGTATGGTGACAGGCAAAAATATAACGTGTATAACCCTTTACATTTTCGTAGCAGTCGTGAAAACCAGGAGAAAAGGTAGTATTCATTCTCGTGGGAAACTTAAAATTCCAACTGCTTGTCACCAACTCTGCCAAGTTCCCATTTCTTTGTGCGACGATTATAACCGGCATTGTTCGTCAGTAGGTCAATGTATGGATGGACAATTAAATCGGGGCCAAGAATATCTGTCAACGCTCTTTATGAAACATCTTCATATTTTTTTTAAATTATATTTAATGGGTACTTATATGTATAAAGTACTAACCTATTTATTTAACGTTTAATTTTTCAAGCAATTTAAAAAATATCCTAAATTTATATTAATCCGAAGAAGTATTTTTCTATCTAATAATAAAAGTCACCAAAATATTTTCTTTTATGCAGTCGTGATAGGTAACAAAATAGATGTAAGCAGAGGACATCATCGAAGAAGTACCTCTCAGTAGTGAATAATATACTAGATTAATTTCCGTCTCATTCTAGAAGACGCCTTTGCTCAATAATGAATGAGTTTTAATAAGAATACATTGGTTTTAAATCGGTCATCTCCATCTATTCAATAGAGAGATGGGTTTATGTGTTACTTTACGAATTTGTATCAATACTGCCCCAGTAAATATTGGATAGCAATCTATCTACTTGTACTTTCATTTAAAATAAAATTACTTTTACTGATTCTATGCTATGGCGTTTGTATTTTATTATTAATTTCCTAATACTCCTTCCTATAACTGATACTGTAGTGGGTAGATATAAATTCCTGCAATAACGATGACTTATTAGACGTGAGACACCTTATCCCACCCACGATCACTGTTAAGTATTCGAAACGTCGGGAAATTAAAAATCAAATACAAAAGCGATAGAATCCGTAAAGTATTATAGTTTTATTTCAAATGTGTAACACTGGCGTAAATATTAGAAATCAATTTGTATTTTCATTTCTGTAATTTAACTTCATGTAATTTCTATATTATTATCGGTATAAATATTCTTGTGGTAATGCAGCAAGAATATAATGGTCACCACCACCTAGCTAAAGGCTAAAACGCCGCAAGCATCATGAGAGAGACATAATTAACCATGTCGAGGCTAGTCAGTGTAAATATCGCGATCCGTTTTCAACCGTTTAAAACGATCATCTTGAAACTTTCTATTTCTTTTGTCGGAGTGCCTTTAGCTGAATTGGCTCTCCGAGACAGTTGTCTACTCTATCTAATGGTTAATCTGGCTCTAAACATCCACTAAACTAAAACCCTATATGTTAACTCGGCATTATTGGATGAGGTTCGGTGTGTTAGGTTTATTTCGCTCATCTGGAGGAGGCCATTACACAACAACGGGTGCATATAGTGAGAAGAATTGATATAAAAATATATCTATCAAATTTAATAAACTAGGAGACCCGTACAAATAATTCAGGATTCAAGATTTTTACGTATATATCAAGTATACTAGCAATGCTATATTAAAACATTTTGATAATTATACAATTTCAACAAATCAATATTTTCTTGCATGCGTCAACCATGCAAGAAAATGCTGATTTGCTTGAGTGAGGTCGTCAGTTTACAATACTTATTTACTTTTGTATCTTTCGTTAGTAAATAGGCAATTAAATTAGAGACCACGTTCACATCATTGACATGGCGTATTCAAAAGTGATGCAGTAATATAGGAGATACCTAAATTAAAAAAAACTTGGTGTATAATATATAAATAGATAGATTGAACCTTTACGATTCACTTTCTATAATACTAGAGTAATAAAAAACTTAAATTTTCCTCTTTACAACTTATTTATTAAAATATATCACACCATGCTAAAATAAGAGAAGCGTTTGGCCAAAATAAAACCACAATCCGAGGATTTAAATCAGTCTGATACATATTGAGATGTTCTATAAATAACGGCTAAAATCGTACATCTAATATTACAGTAGAAACCCGATTATCCAGGCACTGATCATCCCAAACACCTGATTTGTATGCCCATCTCTAAATATTAATTATAAATCCAGACAAACTTTTTTAAATTATATTATTATATGTTAATTATTGCATCACCGACATCTCTTTCGACTATACTTATTTTAAACTTAATTATTTTTATACGACTATATCGTTTGTATCGCATAATAATAAAAATATAATTAAAAATGTTATATATTTATTTTGAATATTAAATCTATTATGTGCATCTTCAGCTATCCGGACTACCCACAGTTTTAATTGATCGGGATTCTACTGTATTGACAATTCACCACGTAACTTTTTATCCTGCAGTCTGGGTTCATATCAATTTAGTGGCATAATAAAAATAAATCACCACTCCTTGCCTTACTGCAAATATCTTAGCAGACGTCTGAGGAACGTCTGAAATCAAGTAACGCTGCAAGAGAAGGAAAACTCGATACAGAAGACTATTATAACCTGTCTAATAAATTAGGCCAGTCTTCATTTCAGCCTATATACGTTCCACAGGCTCGGACCTTTTACACAATGGGAAAGAAAATCATGTACTACATCACGCTATAGGGTTTTATATCGAGAGGTCTCATCTTACGTCGATGTTATCAGCATATCATACCCGCCTAGGCATCTTTTACGGCATCCATGATACCGAGGACGGGTGGTGAATTGTATTCTAACTCCGTCATCACACGAATAAAATATGTCAATATCCGTCTTATTTTGGTGGAGGTTCATAGGGGACAATAGTGGGGTGTATATGAGATACACGATCCACCTCGAAAATGGGAAGAAGGAGATGGATAAGAAATATTGGCCAAGTCTATTATTATCGAGCCCAATTCCGAGATTTGTGTTTAATAATAAGATATTATTGTAAGAAATATCTAATATATTTTTGCCCTCTTTTCTGACATTCTATAGCCTGGCCACATCCCGTCCAAACTACCTGGAGCGTGGGAAGGCAGCGAAAGGAACATAATCTGCAGTATTATTATATCTCTTCACAAATTGAGCGTGCCAACGGAACCGTCTTCTTAAACAATTATTGCTCTAGAATACGAGCATTTTATAAATTTCTAAGCGATATTAATGTCACTAGCATACTATAAAAAATTATTTTAATAACATTGAATAGGTATATATTGTATTTGGATATTATGTTCCGATATTCTATTGCAATGAGTAGGTAATTTGAGTAAGAAAGCCTCGCACAAAAAGTCGTAAATTTTTAGATTCGTACTTAATTTAATTTTACTGACAGAGGAAACATTTTATTCAAAATATAATAAATTCTAGATTACATTAATTATAAACTATGTCCAGCGAAATATCAATTAGAATGGAAATCTACTTAAAAAGATATTGTGTTACATAAATAGAGGGTTAAAACCTCATGTAATTATGGGATCTCCTTGATGGGCGTCCCCGTCTCATACCGCGTCCACGTGGTCCACTCTCGCTGTCTGTAAATATAAATCAATAATTACAAAAGGCAATTTATCACCACCCTACACTAAGGAAATAATCCTTCTATTGCGGGGAACTTTACAAACATATTAACGCAGACACATTACGCCCAGACTCAGAACAATACTTTGTGGAATGCATAAAGTATTGTCCTGCGTAGGAATCGAACCCATGGAACTCGCACGGATGGTTGGTATCTTAACCACTAAGCCATCTGTACAATCAAAGTCTCAAGTCAGTTTGTATGTGTTGTGGGTTTTTTGCATTAATTACATATCCCGGTATTTTTTTAACGGATATATACTATTCTTGGGTTAAGACTTCTTCAATAATAGGAAGGAAGTCAAACCTGCCGTAGGGGATTCAAACTATAACTCGGCAAAGTGTTATTGCATTTGCCTGCATGGTATTTCCAATTATAAAAATGTATTTGGTAACGCTCTGGTTGTCATTAGGCTCTGCTCCAAGCAGATTGATATGTGGAAACGGAGTAAATGTACAATTCACCTATCTTTCTTTATCTACCGGTATCATAAAGGACAGTTAAGGGATAAAAGCACATTACATCACTACGAGAGACGGAAAATTCGAAATAAAACTATATCAACTCGTCTGGCCAGATTGATATAGTGAGTTAATTTACCTCTCAATGTGAGTGTGTGAAGGCTCGAACCCAGCAGAGGGAGGTACATTTTAAAGTAGCGATGAGAGGGGATGATTATGGTTATCACATTAATCAGTTGTTTTTCTTTCAAGATTAAGAGAATCATCATTCTCCTAGTCTTATCCCAATTACTTGGGGGTCGATATAATATGTACTCTTTCTCTTTCATAGTACATAATTATGGTAGAAGTTATTCATTGGCAATAGTTTTATGACCGGCCGCCTGCCAGACGTCAACCCTCCTTGGGAATGTAATTGTTGACCTAACGGCATCAGATAGAGTTAACCCAGGTCTTTAAAGGCTTAGTCGTCTTTTATGACATCCACAAGCATGTAAGGGTTGGTAGTATTCGTAGCCGCTACCACACAGCTTTCAAGACTAAGAGAATATTTCTTGAAATGTGAGGGAGTTAACAAAGATACAATTAGCGGACACAAGTAACAGAAAAACAATTTGTGAATCACAAAGTGTCGTTCTGCGCGGGCATGTCACGATATTTGACACGATTGGTTGGTCTCTTAACCATTGCACCATCTGCATTAGATTAGAAGCAAGTTAGGGACGTACCCATACTACGTGATTTGTTTAAGTGGCGCAAGGGGTCTACAGAAATACGGGTGGTAACCGATGGAGGAGAGGTATAAAATTGTAAAAAAAATGGGTCACGTAGTATGGGTGTGTTTCTTTATGTAGTCACTTACCGGCGGCACGCATCCATCGTTGGTTCTGTGAGTGTGGTGAGTGCGGCGAGTGTGCGTGAGTTGGCGCATGAGCTCTGCGAGCCACCACCGTGGGGGCGCTCGCTTCTGCTTCACGACCCTCTTCGGCGATCTGCTTAAGAATTTGATTAAGTTTAATACGACACAACTCTTTACTAATAGTGGCTGTTAATAAAAACCTACTTAGACAACTATACATCATCATCAACTCCTTGTGGGGAAGTAAGGATACTACTACTAGTATTATTTCGAGTTTGCCTTTTCTTAGATAGATGTTTTCATTTTCAACCCGTTTGACTAGCGCGGTATATAATTAATTTGTGTCATATCGTGGAGGAGCTTCGAGTCCAGTAGTGGGAGGTAAAAATAAGAGCTGAGATAATAAGATGATGTATCATCATTCTCCTGACTTTATCCTCATTTATTTAGCGTCATAACAGCATTGCTTATGTCCCTACAGTAGTGGTGACACGATAACAGAGACGAATGAAAATATGTCTCCACCTCAACTTTGCCTGTAGGAGTTGTAAAAACTGGCTGAAATTAAGAGAATTATAGTCCGGCCGCTGAGATTGCGTTTCTGACACCTGTCAATTCGTCATTGCTAGTGATGTACAATACATAACATTAATAATATTTATAGTCTATCTAATCTAAGAAGTGCACTTTGACAGCTGTCGGAGTAAGTTGTCTACGTATGTGAACCAAATAATCGCTATCGAAAATATCCGATTTTACTGAGAAATCGATATTGATTCTTTATAATTAATGGTCGGTTTATTTTTTATTTTTCAAAAAGGTGATGAATAAATTACATACATACATACATATCATCACGCCATATCCCTTGCAGGGTAGGCAGAGAGAACAGAGTGCAAGAGAACTCTATCTCTGCATACTTCACTCGCTTCCTCAACATTTCTCTTCATACACGCTCGCCGGTTTCGGAGACTCTTGACTCCACCTTCCTTCAGTACCTGACCGATCTGATCTAGGTAGGTTAGTCTCGGTCTCCCTCGGTACCTACATCCTTCCACTTTCGCATTGTATATCTTCTTAACCAGACGTTCGTTCGGCATTCTTTCCACATGTCCGAACCATCGGAGCATTCCCTTTCGCATCTTTACACCAATACTCTCTTTCATACCTACTCGCTCTCTTACGTCGTCGTTACGAATGCGGTCGGTCAGCCTAACTCCACAGTTTTTCCGAAGAGATCGCCTTTCGACTCTTTTCTGCATACCCAACTCTCGCTTCCATACAGTAATGTTGGGACAAGCACTGCGTTATGTATTGCTACACGTGCCTTCTGGCTGAGGTGGTGGCTGCCGAGAAGTTGCCCCAACGCTCCGTTCACTCTATTTCCCGCATTCACTCTTCGCTCTATATCAGTGGTGTACCTTCCATCTCGGCTAAATCCACATCCAAGATATACAAATTCATCCACTTGCTCTAGTACATCATTACCTATTGTTACTCTTACATCTGTTCTGGCTTCATCTCTTTCAAAGACCATTATTTTGGTTTTGCTCATATTCACGTGTAGACCCCTTTTCTTACAATCTTCTGTCATTGTGTCGACTAGGGTCTGCACGTCAGTCGCTGACTGTGCCAGCAGGACTGCATTCCATTTCATTCCATTCATTTTATTGTGGTAGGACCACGCTATGGACAGTTCTCTGTCTACAGCTGCGGGCCGGTCCGTCCGGGGTAGTACCACACTCTCGCAGAAGACCGACGTCTGAGTAATGGTAATGTGCTATTGCGCTTCGTTTGGTGAGCAAGAGAGCCGGAAGCCCAACTAGGGTGGGTTCGGGGTTTCAATTGGTAGGCAGCGGCCTAGCTATACCATTGGCAAGGGTCCATGGGCGGCAGTGACACCATCGGGTGTGCTGTCTGCTCATCTGCCACCACAAGCAATAAAAAAAAAAAAAGAAATCCATTCCGTCCATTGAAAAATTATATTTGCTGTCGAATAAAGGATCCCGACTGTTCAGTTGTCATGTTCTATTATTAAAATATATTTCATTTTCTGCAATAGTATTTATTCAATAATATATTATGGAATTCAAGACCACCGGACATCTAAGTGCTTGTTTTTTTCTTTTCAGTTTTTTTTATTATGTACGTAGTTTTGGTGACTCTTTACGCAGTCGGGTTTTTTGATTTTTTTAATTTTATACTTTTTAGTTATAAATACCTAGGTAGCTATAGTTATCTTATTTATTAATAAGTAGGTAAGTGCCTAACTATATATAGTTTTTCGACTGAAGTAAAGTACTATATCGTTAGAAATTGGAGATGGGCGACCGCGTCAGACATACACTACCGTCCAAAAGTTTGGAAGCAGCAAGGTAAAATCGAATAAAACCAAACTAAGTCATTTAAATTTAAATGTATTGATAAAAAAATAAAGAACAAACAGAAACTAACTTAAACAAAATAAAATAATAATATACAATGGTAAATTAGATTAAATTTTAGCTTCATCAAAGTGTCCACCTTTCTCCTTTATAATCTTCTCACATATTCTGGGCATTCTATTAATCAATTTTTTAAAATAATCTTTATCTAATTTGTTCCATTCGTTCTCTAATAGCTGCCACAAATGTTCTGAGCTCGTAGGACAACGACTTTTCACCCTCCTGTCAAGTTCATCCCAAACAAGTTCAATGGGAGAAAGATCAGGGGATTGAGATGGCCATTGCATGATGTTTAAAATGTTTTCAGCTTTTTTCTTGTTTAAAAAGTTCTGGCACAATTTAGACGAATGCTTAGGATCATTATCCTGTTGAAAAATGAATCCAGAACCAATGAGACTTAGTCCACTGGGTATGGCAGAATCTTGGAGAATTTTTAAATAGCCTTCCTTGTTTAATTTTCCGGTTATCCTCACAAGATTGCCGGGTTTACTGTTGCCAAAACACCCCCAAACCATGACATTACCACCACCATGTTTGATGGTAGGCACTGTACATGCCTCTGAAGCCCTCTCTTCTTTTGACCGGCGTACAAAGACACGTCTATTGGATCCGAAAATCTGAAATTTTGATTCGTCACTCCAAAGGACATTTTCCCATTGTTCTATAGTCCAGTTTTTATGCGCTTTTGCCCATTCTAGTCTATTTTTCTTATGTCGATTTGTTAGTTTGGGTTTTTTAGCAGCAACACATCCTCTTAATCCCGCAGACAGTAAGCGTCTTTTAACAGTAGTTGTTGAAATGGGTGTTTCTCGCGTATCATTCAGAGCTGCAGTGATCTGTGGTGCAGTTAAGCGTCGATTCCGTTTAGAAAGAACTCTAATGAAGTTGTCCTCTTGATTTGTTGTGGATTTGGGCCTACCAGATCTCTTTCTATCTTCATTTTTCCCCGTTTCTTGTTTTCTAGCAAGGGTATAGTGGACACCTTTACAAGAAATTCCGAGCCTTTCTGCGATTTGACGTTCACTGTATCCTTCCTCGCGTAGAGTGCAAATAGCGCTTCGCTGTTCAAGCGTGATTTGCTTGCGTTTTGCCATTTTCAGAAGAAAAAATACGGTCAAAGTAGTAGCCGATATCTTTCGAATACAGACAATGTTAATATCACAACTTTCACGTGCCAATGCTCAAGTGCGACTGAATAAGGTCTAAAAAAGTTAAAACCAGCAAACATTATCAATAAAACTACACCATTGCATAGGATAAAGTAGCCGACGGATTAAGTCATAAAACACGTGTTTCGTCAACATTAAGGAATTCCATAAAACTTGATGAATGTAGGATAATAATCCTTTTGTGTTTGTGTAGACAGTCGTAAAAGGTTGTAAAACTTAAGATTATTGCTAATTTTTACCGCTATTAGTCGGCATTTATTTGTTTTGTTTGAAAACAGGTGTGCTTCCAAACTTTTGGACGGTAGTGTAGATACTTTAGGTAGGACTACCTATGGTATATTGGACAATATACCTACTAGATACTTCAGTATATGTCCATCCACATCCAGTTATATGAATTTTTCGTCTTTTCATCGTAAATTTCTACTGTCTAAAAAACCTATATGTGAAAAAGATTGTTACGAAACTTTAAATCGATATAGATCCTAAACGGCCAGTCAAATCGAAAAATGTTGAGAGAAAACTAAAAATGATTTTTAAATACCTATTTAACGATACCCCACTCGATATAGTTTGTTGACTTTATTTTATTTAATTTTCACAATATGGCGTCCAGTAGTCGCCATATTGAATTTTCAATAACGTCATATCTTTAGTGACACCCGCCGGATTAAGAGGAATCGATTGACGTGCGAATCATAAAAATCGGCCCAGGCGTTTGGTATATATAGTGCTTCAAAGGAACATACAAACATACATACATACATAGACTGTTAAACACAATACCACTCCTTTGCAGTCGGGTAAAAAGACGTCATTTTTTGAAACGCTTAGTTCTTGCGCTCGTCAGTGATCATTTGAAAAATCGTCAAAATTTGAATCGCCTGCCACGAGAAATGCGTAAGGGAATCAGAGAGTTCTCTGGTGCATCACCTGAAGAGCCTCCTGCGAAAATACCCAATGACCGCAAAAGATACCAAGTATGCCCTGTACAAAGCGATCGTAAAACCAAACACTTATGTCGAGGTTGTGACAAATATATTTGCCCTGAGCATATTATTGTACCTTTCTGCAGTGATTGTGTAAATAATGAGGATTCTAAACTACTGGAAAAAATTAAGGGATCAAAAAAAAATCCAAATTTTTGGGCAATTTTCAACAAGCAGTAACTTTGAGAGAAATGGTCGTACAGGAAATAAAAAAAAAGGAAATTGTAGCTCCAAGTGTCTAGTTTTTGGATTGGAAGTTTAAAATTTTGTAACCTCTGCGGTTTTTGAGAAATCGTAGAAAACCAGCATCAAAAAAAATGTCAAAATTTTTTTTGATTTTTTTTTTCAGTCTACGGGCGTAGAAAAAAATTTTTCCACTTAACTACTATATCTATCAGATAACTTGTTTATTCAGCTTGAATTTGCTTTTAAAAAAGTTCAATACGATCATTTCTTGCTGAGATATCAAACTTTGAATGGAAAAGGATCTAATTGTCTTTAACCATCAATATCTCAGCAAGCAATGATCGCATAGAAAGTTAAAGGTCGGTTTCAAGAACTTGAATGAATTCTCCTTAACGACTAGCCGTTGCATGTCCGAAAAAATTTTTTTTCTTTTTGTCACATTAATTTGAAAATGCAACAAAAAAGGGCTTTTAGTGTTTTTTTGGAAAATCAAGCGCTAGATCGAAAATATTGAGGAAACCACTAATGTTAAGTGTACCTTTTACAGTTCAATATGTCCACAAAACCCTACAAAAAACCAAATTAATCAGGCCAGCCGGTTTTTTGTTTCAAACGCTCGAAATTTTGAAAAAATTAAAGGATCACGTTTTTTGCTCTGAAAAGCTTATAATTTTTAAAAATGAGAAAATAATTGTTTTTCCGAGATTTTTCCACATTTTTGCTCAAAACTTTTTTTCGGAAAAGCAATGGCTAGTCGTTAAGGAGAATTCATTCAAGTTCTTCAAACCCACCTTTAACTTTCTGTGCGATCATTGGTTGCTGAGATATTTGATGGTTAAAGACAATGCGATCCTTTTCCATTCAAAGTTCGATATCTCAGCGAGAGATGATCATATCGAACTTTTTGAAAAAGCAAATTCAAGCTGAATAAACAAGTTATCTGATAGATATAGTAGTTAAGTTGGAAAAATTTTTTCTACGCCCGTAGACCGAAAAAAAAAACAAAAAAAATTCAGTTTTTTTTGTTGCTGGTTTTTCTACGATTACCCAAAAACCGCGGAGGTTACAAAATTTTAAACTCCAATCCAAAAACTAGAGACTTAGAGCTACAATTGCCTTTTTTTTGATTACCTGTACTACCATTTCTCTTGAAGTTATGGCCTGTTAAAAATTGCCCAAAAAATAAGGATCTTTTTTTTGATCCCTTAATTTTTTCCAGTAGTGTAATTAGATTTGTTAAACTTTTTTCTAAAGATATAAGTGCTATATGTGATTGAAAAGACTATAATTTAGAATAGTAACGTGATAAAACTCTAAGGGATCTCAATATTGTTAATTTTGCAAGAATTTAAGTAAATATCTAGATACTTTGAATACATACTTTGTGATTAATATTTTTTTTCTTTTATTCCTAAGATCAGAGTGTAAATATGCATTATAATGATAAAAATTACAAATATATTAAAAGGAACATGAAGATGTCATACTTTATATACACGGGTTATATTGACCCACCTCAACATCCGTGTAACAATTTAGTACCACCATGACGCCGGGTTAAATAATACTACAAAATTATAACGTTTTATTTTATATTATACTGACAGATTATAATTATTAAGAATACAAAAATATTTGATTATAATTGTCTCGTTATTTTGTCCATATCACTACAAAAACAAACGGATAATATAACTTGGAAACAGCGTAGTTTGACGTGATTTGACTTTTAAAACCTATTGTTTTTATATTTGTTAAATAATTAATTGTTGATAATTTTAGCCCAAAATTAATAGGTTTATTGTAAGTTGGCATAATTATTCAATTTTTAATGTTATCACTCGTTAATAAGGTAAAGAAAAGATATTTAAATTTGTTCCGTAAATTGTACGCCAGTTCAAAGCTACATCGCCCATTCCATCACGACCTGTCAGAAACGCAATCTCTGAGCGGCTGGACTATAGTAGCACTCATTAGATAATTGTATTTTTCGGCAATACTCGCGCGTTAGAGTCGATTATGTCAACCCGAGGTTCGAGCATATCCTATGCTCCTCATCAGGGTGAGTGCGCAGCTGCGCCGACCGCCGTCGACTCTAACGCGTAATGCCGAAAAATACAATTGTCTGATGTGTCAAATTCACGATAGTTTCAACACTAAAATTAGTAGCACTGACCTAGTAAACTTATTTTAATAGGTTAAAGTTTTATAAATACATACTTGGTGTGGGGATGAGGGCTCGCTACCCTGAGAACTGACTGCTGTAGCCTCCTCCTCCGCTCGCGACTCTTCCCAATCACGTGTTTCTCCACTCTCTGCCCCTGTATAAACAAACATATTATTTTATAAAACAGAAGATATATAAAGAAATAGATTTAAAAATTTTAAGTAACACCGTCATAAAAATAACTCAAATGAAAAAAACTAGTTAAGACGAATCCAATTGAACTACTTTACCACGCTAGTCAGACGAATTGAGGGTTTCATTTCAAGATATCCATCTCTCTTGCATATCTAGGCAATTTAATTAAGCATAATAAATCCCTTAGTTGTCTATTACAACCCCCACGAGCAAGATTAAGTATAATATTATACCCCTTGTATAATTATATTCTTACGGCGTTACCACATAAAAGAATAATTTTACTCAATCCTAAATACGCATTTGTATATAGTACATCATCATCATTCTCCAACTCTTATCCCAAGTACTTGGGGTCGACGCAATATGTCATCTTTTTCCATACGATCCTATCAGACGTCATCTCTGCCGTCACTCCTAAACTATCCATATCATGCCTCACGCAGTCCATCCATCTTTTCTTTAGTCTTCCTTTACCCCTTAAGCCTTCAACATTCATACCTAAAACTTTTCTCACAACATTACTTTCATCCCGCCTCTTCACATGTCCCTTCACCTGTTCCTCTTCACTTACCCCAAGTAATTGGGATAAGAGTAGGAGAATGATGAGTGAGACCTATGTCCAACAGTGGTCGTTCGTAGGCTGATGAAGAACAAGAACCCAAACATAATTAATGTAGCAGTAAAAATAAGTGGTACTGACGTGAGTCATGCGTAGCGGTTGCGGGTGCGGGTGGCAGAGCGGCTGTGAGGTCCGCGTGCGTGTCGTGATGCGCTGCAAGTGGCGCGCTCGCTCCCGCTCCCGCCGCCGCCTCTGTGAATGTGAAACGTTCCCCGCCCGCTCCTCTACCACCGCCACCCGCTCCCACCGGCGACACTACCGCTTCGCCGAACCTAAATTTAAAAAAATATTAAATTATCACCTGACATAAGTATACATTTGGTCCAGTGATTTAAGCATTCCACTATGAATTAATTTTGAGTGTGTTTTTACAATTTACCATTAGAAAAACTCATTAGCTATTAAACAATCTCTCAGTAAACTCCACATCGAAATGTAAGTGAAAATATAAAGTGCTAAATGCTTGAACTACTATTTTTTTTAAGACAACACCCCAGATTAAGAAATAAACCCTTGTTTCGCGTGGGATTTTACATACATACATAAATAAAGGTCACAAACAACACCCGGATTACGGAATGTATGATCCCAGACTTCTTTGGGTCGGTATAAAACTAGGTGTCACCAAGGTATTCATGGTTGTAGCATATGCTCCCGTAGGATCCTCGGTGGCAACAGACCTAGAGAAGTTTTGGGATAATGTTAGGGAAGTTCTGGATATGGCAGAAACCAGTGAACGCGTGATTGTATGCGGAGATTTGAACGGATGGGTGGGGACCAAGCGTCCCGACTATGAGGACGTACTTGGTCCATTTGGTGATAAGAGAGAGAACATAGTTCATCGAGCGTCCGTACAGAAAACAAACATTAATATGTACTGCAGTTGTAATTGTTGTTTATATTTTAAACCGTGCTAAAAACATGTTATTGTTGTGACTATTTGGTTTTGAAACATTAGGCCATACAATAGTGAAGTGATATCTGGCTAACAGTGTCCTAAGGTGTACATTTTTAATAATATTGGTGTTATTCAACTGATTAACTCGCGTTGTTAAGAACTGCTGTAAGTGTTTTATAAATACGCGTAACCGCCGCCTTTTCCCTGGCGCTTACGACGTTTACATGAATTAACAGCGACGACGCACAGTGGGCTGAAAATCGCGTTTCATAGACATAGAAACTTAAGTTATTACATATGATTTTTTTGTGTGAAAATGGATTCTCCTGATCATTACTACATTATAAAATATCATATGAGATAATTCGGTCAACAATTGAACGAGTTATGATTTTTTTTAGAAAAAAATGTATGGAGCGAACATGAAAAATGAGGATATCTCTGAAATCGAAAGGTTGGCCGTTATATCCACGCAGTCGTATATAGTAATCATTATTTATGATTTTTTAACGTACTTCGTATTACGGTATCGCTTGCGATATTTTTTTTAAAAATCGTCAAAGTTTTAAATTTTTATTTTCGTTGATAACTACTTTTACTTGTACATTTATTTAATAATAACGTTTAAATTTTTCAAATACGCATGTATCTAGCTTACATACAAAGAAGAGTAATAAATCACGTTAGTCCGTTGTTTTATTTATCGTTTATGTCCTTTGAACGTAAGTTAGTAATCTCTAATTCTTAGGTACCTACTATACTATTACTTAATGACTTCGCAGTAGCTAATCATTTCAAATATCATTAAGAACCTTCATTATACTTACTGCATTGCTTAATAAAACATAAAAACACACACAAAAGAAATAAAGGAGTATATGGTTAATGGTGCAATTAGGTAATGTCATGAGCACCGTGTATTTAAGTAGAGTATTGTGTTTTCCTAATTACCTTCTAAAACATCAATTACTCAATAGCAATAAATAGTCAAAATTGAAATCGAAATTTTAGTCCATTTCGAGTATTTCTACCGCTAACATCTTTTAATATTTTTGTAAGTTGTGATTGTGAATAATGGAAAGTGTAATTACAAACTTGGACTTGTTTGTTATTTTGATTAGTCAGGATACTATTTCGTTTGATCACGAAGTATTAATCAATTCAATAGTAGTTAGATTGGGTTCTAGCCTTTCTGATGGAGACAGTGTTTCATTCAAAGAATTTTGGCGAAGATTTACACGAGCTGTTTAAAAGAGGTGGTTGAGATCCAAACGTAATTCTGAGAAATTTAGACGTGACTACTCTAATTGGCTTCAGACAAATATTGACTGGCCGAGTTGCGTGCAATCTGATTTACTCATCCAATATCCGTTCAAAGAAAATTTGAGTGACGAACCTTTACCATCAACGTCAACCATAATATCGATTTCAACAATGACAAAAAGATCTCGGAAGCCTTTTGAAGATCTAGGCAATAAGCAGAAGAAGAGAAGGTCTAACGAACATAACGGCTAAAAACCTTTTGAGTTAGCATATTCAGCTGCAGCACTCTTGAAAGAAGATGGTCGTGAAGATATTGCATCCGTTATTGAGTATATGCTCAAGAACCCACAAGCAGCAGCAAAATTCAAGGAAATAATGAGGAATCCAGCTTCTTTATCATTATTTTCGCCAGAAAAAGCACTCGCATTGCTACTTTCATTAAAACTCTCAAAATTGCAATATATCACTTTGAGGGAAACTACAATTCGAGAAGGTTCTAAAGATGTATATCCATCTTATTATAAAGTACAAAAAGCTAAGCTGCAGTGTTAACCTCCAAAAAACTTCGTAACTGTAACGGAATCTTCAGCTAAAATTGCACTTCAAGCATTACTGGATTTAACAGTAAACAGGATTCTAGAAAATCTTCCTGGTGCTATTAAGATACAAGACCAGAAATTGAATTTTATATCAAAGTGGGGATTTGACGGTGCATCTAACCAAAGCCGATATAAACAGAAAATGAACAGTGAGCAAGATGATTCTAGCATATTCATGACCTCTTTGGTTCCACTAAAATTGACAGCTGGAGATGAAACAATATGGACGAATCCAAAACCCTCCTCATCTACATATTGTCGTCCAGTGCAGTTTACTTTCATAAAGGAGAGTAAAGACGTTGTCATGAATGAAAAAACTAGGATGGATAACGAAATCGAAGCACTGCTTCCCACAAAATACAAAGAAAATGAGGTCAGTCACCAATTATTGATGACAATGATAGACGGTAAAATTTGTACATATTTATCTGATGCCAAACAGATGTTAATGTCAAGAAAAAAAACTTATTCAAGATAAATTTAACAATGAACTAAATCTTTTAGTCGACTTCGTTAAGCAAGGATCTGGCATAACTAATGACGGTAATACCACGAGAAGGTTTTTTGAGTTTCCTGACAAAACTGCTGCAATCACTGGACTAAACGAAAACCTAATTCGCAGGTTTGCTGTGATTCTGCAGGCAATCACTTCTGGTGAGATTATAGATGTACCGAAATTTAAAGAATATACCAAAATAACAGCTGAGAAATATGTAGAACTATATAATTGGTATTACACGTCGTCGACAGTCCATAAGTTGTTAATCCATGGAGGTGACATAATCGCAGAAAATGCTATTGTACCAATTGGTAGTCTTTCAGAAGAAGCTTCAGAGGCGTGCAACAAAGACTTCAGAAGGTTTAGAGAACACCATTCTAGGAAAACAAGTAGTTGCCTACTTGTACCTCTAATGAGGATATTCTCAATATGCTTATCTTCTCATCTGATCCCCTTATTACAGTAATAAGACCAAAGCTGGACGCTTATAAGGAACAAGCATATTTTAGTGAAACATTAGACCTGCTTAAACTCCAGGAACCTTCGATAGAGTTCTTGGGTGTAATGGAAAACATAGAGTCTGATTCTGAAGTGGATTCGGATGGTGATGAAGAATATTAGATTTTTTTTATTTAGTTAACTTAATTATTGCAGTTTATTTTTGTTACTTTAGGTTAAGATTTATTTATATCTAAATATCATGTTAATTGAAATAAATATAATATATTAGATATCGTATACTTACTCTATGTAACATTTACTTGTGTCTAGTGATCTGAGGTATTTCTTTATTTATAAAATGTATATTTTCTTTTCTTTTTATTAAGTTTTTGGTATTAAGTTTTTGGTGGGCGATTTAAGAGATATCCTCATTTTTCATGTTCGCTCCATACATTTTTTTCTAAAAAAAATCATAACTCGTTCAATTGTTGACCAAATTATCTCATATGATATTTTATAATGTAGTAATGATCAGGAGAACCCATTTCCATACAAAAAATCATATGTAATAACTTAAGTTCCTATGTCTATGAAACGCGATTTTCAGCCCACTGTGCGGCGCGGTCATGTCTCGACGTGTACAGCGTAGGTACTCTGGTCAAGGATTACACGTCGAGACATAACTAGAGTCTAGTGTGAGAAAATAGAGTGGACGAACGATAAGGTTATGCAGTTTCTAGAGTTGTATCAGATGCAACCTTGCATCTAGGACCCAAAAAATGCTTGCTATAAGGTAAAAGTAAAGATAAACGATGCCTGGATTGAAATAAAAAATAATATGGGAGAACCCACATGTACAGTGAAAGGCGTGCCAAATATTTGGCATGATGGCACGAAGTGTGGAGTAGCATGTTGTCATAAAGTGTTTGTCAAATATTTGGGCAAATAAATAGCAGCCGCATAACAAATAACGCATAACGAAGTGTGGTACCACCATAAGACTGAGAGTTAACTATTGTGAATTTATACTTTAGATTTCTTCATATCACTGTTTCTAAAGAATAACTACAATGTCTTTATCATGGGGATGTTGTGGCAACGAAGATGTTGATGCCAATGAAAAATTTATTATTTGTACTCGATGTGGTAAATCATATCACTTTTATTGCTTATCTATACCGTTGATAAAAATCGGTTTTGATGCCTATTGTAAGTGGAGATGTCCTGGATGCCATAATTTGACTCCAAAAACGCTTAAAAAGGATAGCACTCCTGTCCGTAATGTGTCCACTATAAGGGGAAGTAAGAGACCGGCTTTAAATTCACCTCCGGAGATAAAGGGAATTACGAGTGAGGACGTACGTATTATTGTTCAAGAAGTTATCAAGACAGAGCTGAATTCTATGCTGCAGCAACTTAACACCTCTATACTTATAGTCTATCTAATCTGCAGAGTCAGAGAAAGTTGTCTAGGTATGTGAACCAAATAATCGCTATCGAAAATATCCGATTTTGATGAGAAATCGATATTAATTCTTTGTAATTAATAATCGGTTTATTTTTTATTTTTCACAAAGGAGATGAAATATTAAGTGCTAAATTAACACTAAACAAATTTAATTATTTCATCGTAAAATCTATGCATCATATTTAGTAGGATTAGGTTAAGTAAAAACAAAAACTGGATTTGAAAATAGCTATTTGTTCAGAATCATTAGTATTACTTGAATTATCACCGTCGCGAACATTAATAATTATATCCTTATCAATAAAATTGTCGAAACGTACATCTCTGTCAAAATCTATATTCGATTAAATATCTAATATTTTTACCGATTATTTAGATATTCGTGAATTGGAAGTTGTCAAGCACTACTGTTTAGAACGTTATGACATGATATTGTAAGATCGTCCATAATAATTACTATTTACAATGTTATTTTAATTTTAAATTAGTTTTACGAGTTTCAACATTACATTATTGTACAAGAAACTCACCCGCAACGTTAATTATGTAAATAACTTAATATTTCTTTAAAATTTCAGATTTATTGGTTGCAATCATGTGTATACGTTTGAACAAGGTTATTGTGTATTAAAAAATGCGAAACGTCAAAATGCACTTCTTAGATTAGATGAACTATAATATCGTCAATAAGGAGTTGGAACCGATAAAAAATGATGTAAGAGAATTGAGTAACTCTCTGACATTTCATACAAAGATTTTTGAGGAATTTCAATCGGAGTACTTAACTTTGCAAAATAACATGAAGAATTTGATGTCACAGAACGTTCAATTAGAAAATACTATTATCGATTTAATCCAAAGACTTAGTTATTTGGAGCAGCAAACGCGTTCAAACAATTTAGAGATACAAGCTTTACCAGAAAATAAACATGAGAACTTATACACCATTGTGAAACAGTTGGGCTCGGTAGTTGGGTGCAACTTGAATGATAATGATATTCTGCATGCCACCCGTATTGCAAAGGTTCAACCCAGCAGTACACGCCCACGATCTATTGTAATACAGCTGGCGTCTTCAAAAATTCGAGATCAGATGCTGGCATCAGTAATTCAATACAATAAAAAGAACGCTAATAACAAACTACAGCTCTGATTTTGGTCTATCTGGTAAAATTACTTCAGTCTACGTCCAAGAGCATTTGTCGCCATCGAATAAAGCTCTTCATGCTGCGGCGAGGATTAAGGCAAAAGAAAGGGGATATAAATACGTATGGGTCAGAAACGGTAGGATCTTTGTCAGAAAAAATGATGATAGTAGTCATATACTTATTAGAAATTTGAACATGTTATCTAAGATCATTTGATTTTGTATTCTAATTTTTTAGGTATACATAATATTAATTTCTTTTTTCAACTTGCATTCAATTAGTTTTTTTTTTAATTTTAAAATGCAATAATTTACAAATATATTATACGAATTGTCGAGGATTGAGAACAAAGACACATATTTTTTATCGTAATGTTTGCTGTAATAATTATGATATAATAATTGTAACAGAAACATGGCTTAATAGTTCTATACTGAGTGGTGAATTGTTCGATGATAGGTATACGGTTTATAGAAGAGACAGAGGAAGGTTTACATTCTAGCAAGGATGGTGGAGGAGTACTTATAGCAATTAGGAAAAAAATTAAATCCAATCGTGTTAAAATCTGGGAAAGTGTTTGCGAGGACCTTTGGGTTACTATGGACTTATCTTTATCACTAGATATGCGTCAAATAGCTCTTTGCGCAGTATACTTGCCTCCGCCTATGCGGCTTAGTACTCTTGAACACTACTTAGATAGTTGCAATAAAGTTTTTGAGCAAAACATGGATTCAAGTATTTTTATTATAGGTGATTTCAATATAAGCAACATTGATTGGAGATTAATACAAAATGTAAATTGTGAGCTTACATTGCCGAGTATTAGCGAAGTTTTAATAGATTTCACGAATATTAATAAGCTCGAGCAATTTAATAATATTGCCAATTCATCTGGTCGCATTTTAGACCTTGTTTTGTCTACGCACTCATTATGTAGTGTAAATCAGAGTACTAACCCTTTTAGTAACATCGATTGGCACCATCACCCCCTCGAAATTATAGTAACGTACGACGAAATGGTTTGGTTGTCATATAATAATACAAAACTAAAATTAAATTTTCATAAAGCCGATTACATTCTTACACGAAAATTTCTAAGACAATGCAATTGGGTAGAATTATTTGCTGGGAGTGGTGTGAACGACATGTTAGGCGATTTTTATAATATTTTAAATAATGCTATACACAAATTTGTGCCCACTTGCAGTCCAAAAAATTATAAATAACCGCAGTGGTTTAATCGTAAAATAATTAAAATGCTAGGTTTGAAAAATAAAATAAGAACACGTTACAATAAATACAAAAACCCTCGTGATGCCATTGAATTAAAATTAATAAGTAAACGGTGTGATAGGCTGGCTAGATTATGTTATAATAATTATTTAATTAAATTGGAAACTGACCTTTCAAAAAATTCAAAGTTGTTTTGGTCACATGTCAAGAGTAAACGTGGTGAATCTAGTATTTATCCCAATATTATGTCTGATGGACATACAACAACATCTGATGGAACAAAAATCCGCGAACTATTTGCTGCTTATTTTTCTTCTGTCTATAGCCACGATCAGGGCGTTGGCTCTGAATCCATTTCAGAGTCATTACAAATATTAAAAAACTATAGTATATGTTTAACGAATCCAATAAGCAAGGATTTGCTCCTCAGGAAGCTTCAGTCTTTAGATTGTACGAAAGGCGTTGGACCAGACGGAATACCATCTCTCTTTATTAAAGAATGTGCCTCAGAACTAGTCATACCATTGGCAATAATATTTAACGAGTCTTTGATCTCTGGTATATTTCCTACGAAATGGAAAATAGCAAAAGTAGTGCCAATATATAAAGGCGATAATAGTGATCATATTGGCAACTACAGACCTATTTCGCTACTATCCTCTTTGGCTAAAATATTTGAGTCGTTGGTCTGTCCGTACATCCAGACTCATTTAAAATTATATTTAAGTGAAGATCAACTTGTCACGATCAACGATTGCAAATCTAGTACCCTTTACTGAATTTCTTGTGCAAGCTATTGACTCAGGGTGGCAAGCCGACGTCATATACACCGACTTCAGTAAAGCCTTTGATGAAGTCTCCCACAAAATATTAATTCAGAAGTTAGAAGCCTATGGTATACAAGGATCTATGCTGAACTGGATAGACTCATATTTGAAAGATAGGTCTTTTTACGTGGTTGTAAATGGATTTCAGTCAACAGTGCTAAACATCAGCTCGGGTGTTCCGCAGGGCTCACATTTGGGGCCAGTACTGTTTAACTTATTTATCAATGACATTACTAAATGTTTTATACACTCTGAAGTTTTTTTATGTATGCTGACGACTTAAAATTCGTAAGCATTATAAAGTCGGAAAAAGATGTCTTGAATTTACAGGAGGACCTTAATAGATTGCTTCAATGGTGCAATCTAAATAAGATGTATCTTAACACAAAGAAATGTTTCCATATAAAATATCATAGAAAACACAATATAATTACATCTACTTATTTTATCGAAAATAATCAAATAGATGAGTTGGACAGTGTGCGGGATCTTGGTGTACTATATGATAAAAACTAACTTTTGTACCTCATATAAATAACGTTATTAATAGAGCATCAAAAATGTTAGGATTTGTCATAAGAAATTGTAAGACTTCGCAACTATAAAACAAAGGTTTATATACAACCTAGTTCGAAGTGTTCTGGAATACTGTAGTGTAGTTTGGAGACCACATTATGCTACTCACTCCTTGCGTATAGAACGCATTCAGAAGCGTTTTGCCTGGCACTTAGCCTTCTCTACAGGTATTGTTAAAAAAGTAAGATCATATAATGATAGACTAAAACATTTCAAATTACAGAGTCTAGAGTTCTAGACCATAGAAGATGTTTAAATGATGCAATATTCGCGTTTAAAATAATTAAAAATAGTGTTGACTGTCCCCGTTTGCTATCTCTTTTCAACTTCCGTGCTCCCACAAGAATCCCTCGCAACTCGATCACACCACTTTATCCACCTTACAGGAGAACGGTTTTGGGTGCTAATTCTCCATATGCTAGGTTTTGCAGGATTATCAATAGCTGTAGTGATGTCATTGATGTACACTTTGACTCTCTATTTCAAATGAAACGTCAAATCTTTAACTGCCTATCTGATGGTTCTCTCAATGTTTTGTAGTACCTACAGTCTATAAAGTCTAAAATGAATGAAAATTAAATAATCTGAGCATTATGCAGTATCGTATGATGTGTTCCTTCCTATATTACAATAGTTTAGATGGTTAGAATTAGTTCTTATAAAAATTTTGTTTTCTGTCTGCTCAAATAATCCAATTTACTGTGCATGTGGTGTTTACCTTTAATTAGATGTTACTGTTATTTGTAATTTAATATGTGATTTATAAGAATTTGTGTATACAACTGTTGGCAAACCAAATAAATAAAATAAAATAAGAGAGTGAACGACGCAGGTAGGCTCATAGCGGATGTATGCATGGAGAGAAACCTTATTGTGTCAAACACATTTTCCAACATAAGGACATCCATATGTATACATGGAGAAGGAATGAACAGAAAAGTATAATAGATTTAATTTTGGTAGACAGTCGAATCCGAAGCAAAATATTGGACGCAAGAGCCTACAGGGGCTCCACAGTCGATACGGACCACTATCTCGTTATTGCGAGATTTAGTGGTCTGTTCAGAAAGTGGAGGCACTGGCGAGAGCGTGTCCACTTCGGAGGGCTTGAAAGAATAAAGGTTGAAAGGTTTCAAGAAGAGTGTGTAAGAGAAAAGTATGCAGAGGGTGTCCGAGAACGGCTGACGATGGCAAGCCAGCCGCAAACGGACATTGAAGAATGCTGGAGAGTATTGAAAGAGAGTATGGTAGGTACAGCGAAAGAAGTATGTGGAAGTTCAAAGAAGCATAGAAAAACAAATGGTGATGCATGGTGGGATGCGGAAGTGGCAGCTTCCATAGAGCAAAAGAAGAAAGCATGGCTGGACTATGTCTCTTCTTTGAATCTGAATGACAGTATGACTGAACAGAAGAGAGAAATATATCGGCAATGTAAGAATGACACCAAGGCCTTAGTGAAAGAGAAACGTGATAGAGCAAGTATGAGTGCAGAAGATAGGCTGACTAGAAACTTCGAGGGTAACACCAAACTCTTTTGGAGGGAGGTGAAGAGGTCTCGGTGTGGTTGGTCAGCCTTCAGAATGAATAAAATAAGGTCTAAAGGTGGAGACATTCTTACACAAACACAAGACGTGTTAAGCCGATGGAGTGAATATTTTGGAGATATGTATGCGGATGCTACGGTTGACGCCGGTGTCGCATGTGGTTTAGTAGAACAACATTCGACAACGGCGTCCTTAGATGACATCAGTATGGATGAAGTTGAATGGGCGATAAGAAGTTTGAAAAATGGTAAGGCAGCGGGCATTGATATAGTGTCTGCCGAGATGATCAAGCTTGGCGGCTCCTGTGTCTGGGAGGCGTTCCTGTTGCTCTTCAATTTATGTTGGAGCTCGGGAATGGTTCCCAGGGACTGGAATGGCGCAGTCATCGTGCCTTTGTTTAAAAACAAGGGTTCACGTTATGACTGCGCAAATTACAGAGCCATAAGTTTGACCAGTTTGGCAGCAAAAGTGTACGGTAAAATTATTGAAAGGAGAATGAGGATGGTGTCCGATGGTTTACTGTGTGAGACACAAGGAGGTTTCAGGAGTGGAAGGGGATGCATGGATCAAGTGTTCTCTCTGCGCAACATTGTGGCGAAGCATCTGGCTCTAGGTCAGAGGGTTTTCTGCAGTTTTGTGGATCTGGAGAGAGCATTTGACACGGTTGTACGAAAGGAACTTTGGGACATTTTACCGGAGTATGGTATTAACGGTAAACTGCTACAGGCTGTGCAGTCCAGTTACATGGGCTGTAGAGCCTGTGTGCGGCTGGATGATGGAATGTCGCCTTGGTTTGACGTCAATATCAGCGTTAAGCAGGGGTGCGTTCTGTCAGCCAGGCTGTTTATTATATATCTGGATAAATGTCTCCAAAGGTTGAACGATATGAATGTGGGAGTCCAGATGGGCGACTCAGTGGTCACTGCTCTGCTTTATGCAGATGATGCAGTCCTGCTGGCACAGTCAGCGACTGACCTGCAGACCCTAGTCGACACAATGACAGAAGATTGTAAGAAAAGGGGTCTACGCGTGAATGTGAACAAAACCAAAATAATGGTCTTTGAAAGAGATGAAGCCAGAACAGATGTAAGAGTAACAATAGGTAATGATGTACTAGAGCAAGTGGATGAATTTGTATATCTTGGATGTGGATTTAGCCGAGATGGAAGGTACACCACTGATATAGAGCGAAGAGTGAATGCGGGAAATAGAGTGAACGGAGCGTTGGGGCAACTTCTCGGTAGCCACCACCTCAGCCAGAAGGCACGTGTAGCAATACATAACGCAGTGCTTGTCCCAACATTACTGTATGGAAGCGAGAGTTGGGTATGCAGAAAAGAGTATGATAGTAAAATTAATGCGGTCGAAATGCGATCTCTGCGGAAAATCTGTGGAGTAAGGCTGACCGACCGCATTCGTAACGACGACGTAAGAGAGCGAGTAGGTATGAAAGAGAGTATTGGTGTAAAGATGCGAAAGGGAATGCTCCGATGGTTCGGACATGTGGAAAGAATGCCGAACGAACGTCTGGTTAAGAAGATATACAATGCGAAAGTGGAAGGATATAGGTACCGGGGGAGACCGAGACTAACCTACCTAGACCAGATCGGTCATGTACTGAAGGAAGGTGGAGTCAAGAGTCTCCGAAACCGGCGAGCGTGTATGAAGAGAATTATGAATGTTGAGGAAGCGAGTGAAGTATGCAAAGATAGAGTTCTCTGGCACTCTGTTCTCTCTGCCTACCCTGCAAGGGATATGGCGTGATGATATGTATGTATGTAACAACACCCAGTCTCGGAAACACGTGCTCCTTGAACGACCGACACGACAAAATAAAACCGGTTTGAAATTCAAACTCGCCGACCGACCAATGCGATGTTGCACGTACATGCGGGTTGCCAGTTGGGACTGCTTCATACAAAAAGATATGTTTAAATTTTGTCGCGTTAGTTGATCGGTTGGACAATAAAAGTTGCGTCGTATTGCAACAGCTAATTAGGACATAGGGTTAGAAAGCATGAATTTTTGTCTGGCTGTCAGCATCTAACACACGACACGGCAGCAACCCCAGAGCAAACAAAAGTACTACAGTTATGGTCTAGGGATAAAGTATAATTATAAGAAATGTTTCAAAGTAACAATGATGCCGTCACATTTTATAATACTAAATAGTCATAAAAACAACGAAATTGTCGGGCTTTAGTCAGATCGTACGGCAATCAGTCCTTTGGATGTAATAAACTAACTAACACCGTATCCATTGTACACTTTATCTTGAAACTTGTTCTGATAATAAGCATTCACATTTTTAGGCTTATTCTGGTGCACTAATGTCAGCCTTATGTAGGAAGAACAAAATTTTTGTCACTGCCTATTTTTGACTAGGGTAGTTATCTATATATATGTATAAAATTCTTCTGTACGCGTATATATGAATGAATTGTATTTAATTTGTATAGATCAAGTGTTTGTTACGTTAGCTGGTACTAATATAGAACGTTAAACTTACCCGTCATTGCGTCTAGGAACATAAAGTGTTGGTGTAGATGGTACAATGCTATCATCAGCGTCATCACCTCCATTGCCACCAAGGGATAACGTGCCGCTTGCTAAAATTAAAAAAAAAGATTTCTTTTATTGCTTTTGGTAGCAGATAAATACGAGGCTCAGCTGATGGTGTAAGTGGTAACTGCCACTTATAGCCGCAACTGGGGTACATTCAAGTTGCCGCCTAGGTAGATGCAGGTTTTCATAGAATGAGGATAGGAAGTGGAGAAAGTATGCGTCTGGCTCTCTCGTTCAACGAAAGAAGCACAATAGCAAATTGGTGCAACTAAGATGTCGACACTCACAGAAGGGAGTGTTTCAGATAACAGCCTAGATGCGCCCGCCCATTCATTCGTTTATCGATGTCCACTGTATGGAGGGTAAAAACTAAGGAGAGCCATCTTGTATGGGGGATTATACTAATCACAAAATAAAAGGCCCGTTTTGACAGTTCACACCCAAGAAGTTCTCTATTTTTTACCGATCGAAATGTTCTAAGGTAATTACATTTTTCATTGATGGGTACCGCCCACTCGGCTAAGTGCCGTGCATAACGATTTTTTCATATTCTCCACAGACTATTAATAATCGGTTAAAGAAAAAATAAATCGATCAAAATATTTTCTTTTAAGGTGGACTCGCACTTGTCCGGTTATATTAATTTTAATACTAGTGTTTAGAATTACTGAATGTCACCAGCTGTGTATTGATCTTTACTGAAAGTTATGAGTTTGGAGCTAACAAAGTCACAAATTGGGACATTGTCATATTTGTCAAAGAGATTTGGCTGAACTCAAATCATACCGTGCCACAGTCGTGGACGGACGATACTAAGGCATCTTGCTCAAAAATGCCAATGGGAAAAGGTGGACGCTTAATAATCTGCCACGCTGAATCAGCTGGGGGCAGTTTTTTTTTAATGATGCCTTGCAATGGAGTCTAAAAGTACAAAAAAATATCAAGAAGAAATGGACGCAAATAAATTCACAGAGTGGTTCAGCATGGACACAAAATGATAAGAACGCCACCATAACATTGTCAGTACAATACTTTGATCTGGGCTCAAATGAAAGGATACGCAGCACGCCACAATACAAAGCCGCCATTGTCCGCTAAGAAAATTATGACATTGTTGAATGAAGCTTGTGCCAAAATTACTAAAGAAGACTGGACAAAAGTGGTAGAAAACTCGAAAAATAATTAAGGAAGACTATGATAGAGACGTCAATCATCATCATTCTGCTCTTATCCCAATTATTTGGGGTCGACGCAAAATACATTAGAGGAAGTCTTCCTCTAATGTATTCATTTCTTACTTTATCCATTCTTGTCACACCACACATCCATCTCAACATTCGCATCTCCGCTACATGCAGTCGTCTCTCATCCGTCGCTTTTATCGTCCAACTTATGATAGAGACGTCAATATTGACAATATAATTGAAAATGAAATAATTATAGATGTGGGTGACGATAGCTCAACTGACAATTTTGGCTCATCATTTGAAGAAAATGAAGAAATTAAATGAAGAAATTGAAGATTCACTTTTTCTCGATTTTTATTTTGTGATTGAGTGAATGTTATTGTAACACAAATATTAAATGATAGAAAATTGACCTTTCATAACATTGTGTCATTTCAAAATACCTATAATATCGAAGTTTTAATTTAAATTTTCAAATCAGAACTTTAATCCAATGCACTTTACAATACATATTCAAATCGATTAAATACTCACACAAACTTGAATCGATATATCGTGAGTATCGAGTACCGAGTCGTATGGTTATATCACTATATCCATCAATAAGACAAATGTCAAAACGGGCCTTTTATTTTGTGACAACTATAGTCCAAAAAGTGTCCACTTGTAAACAGCAAATTATTGTTCGAACACTCACCGAAACAGCGCTAGTGTAGCAAGTGGAAATGATATGAATGTAGCAGTAATAAGCAGAGTGAAGTGTGCTGAGTTACGTAGTCAGCTTTGATTTGATAAATAATAACCTATGAACCTATGAAATTTGTGGGGCTCTTTTTAAAATTCTTCCACTTGCTACTATAGCGCCACCTTAATTTGCTCCCATTCAATGGACACTTCTTAATACACTGAGATGGTACTCCTTAGTTTTTACCCTCCATAGTCCACTGGTATAAATCGAGGGATAATATGCCATAATCGTCACATTGCAGTGATAGGGCCGCACTGTTGACAGTTCTGTCTGCACCCGTGGGCCAGTCTGTCCAGAATACTACCACACTTGCACAAAATCAACGTCTGAGCAGTGGCGATGTGCTGTTACTCTTCTTTCGGTGAACGAGAGAGCTGGAAGCTCAATTTCTGGGTGGGTTTAGGTTGGTAAGCAATGGCCTAGCTCTACCGTTAGTATTGCAAAGTCCATGGGCGGCAGTAACACTTATCACCAGGTGTGCTGCTTGCTCTTTTGCCACTATCAGCAATAAAGTTTGTTTACATGCCTACATTATATTCTGACAATATCACCACCCATATATGAACCTGATCAATTCAGGTTCATAACATCAGCTATGATAATGTCTAGTAATAGCAAGGCCTATATATGAGTATACGTACGTTCAGTGCCACTACTGATAGCTTCAATCTGTTGGTGCGGCGGTGCGGGCTCGCTGTCCGCCTCGGCCTCTGCTTCTGCATCGGCTGCCGACGCGCTACCGCTGCCACTACCGCGAGCCTCGCTCTCCTCACCCTCCTCGCCTTCTTCGCCAGCTTCTGGAGACTGTACTGGAGACTCCTGTTTCAAGCAATTGTCTAATGCATTAATAATAATCTATGATATACTACTAACAGGCAACATATCTATAAGTCTTGGCAAGATATCAGTGCTAATTTAATGTAGTCATACTTCAGAAGCTGAGCCTGTTCTTATTAGACTTAGATTAATGACTACACAAATGGCATAGAGGTTATGATACCGACCTATCGTGCCAATAACGTGGATTCGATTACCACCCAGGATAATACTTTGTGTAGTCCACAAGTAATTGTTTTGAGTCTGGGTGCAATTTATGTCTGTTAATCTTAATTATATGTTTGTAGTCACCGCGATACAAGGATTATTTCCTTACTGCAGGGTGTTTAAAAGCAGGTCTTCAAAAATATATTGTTATATTACTTTATATACCCACGAATTGTAAAATTTTGTAATTGTATGATAGCAGAATAAACATTGTTTTCATTCTTTCTTTAGCAACAAGGCATCTGACTCAAGACGATTTGATGGTATAAATTACATATTCGAATTCACTTATTCGAAACTTTTATGTGACGAATCCATTAAAATGTATTAATTTATGCCTTAATATCGTTATTACAACATGGTCTTTGAATGTCAGCCCCATAAAAAGTCTCAAATTCACTCACCGTGCTATGAAGAGGGCTAAACTCGATATTTATCTACGTGATAAAACCCAGTATACGGAAGCCCGTAGATAAACGGGTGTAACCGATATTGCCCGAATAATTAGCATGTTGAAGTGGCGATGGGCAGGCCACATCGCTCATCGAACCGCAACCATTGTAAAAGAAAGGTTCTCAAGTGAGGTTTTCGGCGACCATGAAACGGATGATGCAGCGTAGGACGACCCTCCACTAGGTGGATTGACGATAACTTGAGAGTCGTAGGAAGCCATAATAAAATCATTTCTAATATTAAGGGACATCCTGATGTAGTGACAAATTAAAAATACATATATGTGCCTTACTTTCATTGAAAATCATAAGATCCAGTTAGCATCACCGCGACCATTATGTAAATCGATGGCAAGATTCTTTGTGCATCTGAACAGAAACTATCCATGGAGTTTAAAAAAATAATAATATTAATACCTGACGTGCCGCATTATCTCCATCATCTCCTTCTACTTCTTCCTCCTCCTCACCACCTTCTACCTCCTGTTCTTCGTCCATATCATCTTCATCCTCTTCACCTTCCTACGTTAATGCAAAAAAAAACCAGTTAATTGATTTTGAAAACTATTGTGAAACATAAAGAATCAGAAAAAAAATTATAATGAATATGAATGAAATAAAGTTAAATAACTTGTCAAAATGCCTCTAAACTCAGGCAATAGCTTAAACACGAGTTTGTATTTTTATTTGACTATAACAAAACCAAACAATTTCAGTCAGGTAAACAATAATTATGTCAACAACGATTCATCATGAAACTATGTATGGTCCATACCCTATACATGGTGCCAGTGCATCGTTCATCATCTTCCTCGGAGTCAACAACAATGACACCCTCGTCGTCTTGATCGCAACGCGATGACGTTGGTACCTGATACTCCACTTCTACTGAACGTTCGAATCCCTGTGACAGATGGAGAGATTCTAAACTAGTAACAGTAAAGTGTTAGTCGTTTATGGAAAAAGAGAAATCACCCAACGCCATACTTAACCTTTATAAGAATATTGTTATTAATTTTCTTCAAACTTTGTTTAATTTAAGTAGCAGTAGAGTCTAATCTAACTACCGAACAATTATACCTTGTTGCGAATCTCCCACCCAAGACAATATTCACGGGATCCACAAATCTAGGCGTAATTGAGTTCATTATGTAAAGTCTTTTATAAAAAAAATAGATTAAGGATTTGATCGCGTAAATAATGTGAGAGGAAGCTAAATGGTGAAAGGAAGGTAATCATCATTCTCCTACTCTTATCCCAATTATTTGGGTTCGATCAATCACACGATCAATATGTACTCTACTTTCATAGTACATATTATAAAAGTTATTGGCAATAGTTTTATGATCGGCCGCCTGCCAGACTATATATATATTGTGAGATCTGGTCCAGCCATTTACCGCTTGTGGGATCTGGTCAAGCCATTTTTGTTTTATCAATATTCTTAGTTTAATTTTGTATTATATACAAAATTTAAAAAATGAGTCTTTACTCGAAGGGCATATCACTGGAGCTAACATAAATTAAACATGTAACCAATCTCTTTCGTGAAAACCCATAATAAAAAATAACGAGCCCACTGAGTTTCTTGCCGGATCTTCTCAGTATGTGGCTGCTTTCCGATCCGGTGGTAGATTAATTAAATTTAATTAAAAAAACAATGTAAAATTGACAATATGTAAGTGCCCCTATGGGGCTTATGCAAAATAAATGATTTGATTTGATTGACCAAACGGCATCAGATAGAGTGGACCCAGGTTGTTATAAGGCTTGTTGTCGTCTATTTAGTAGCTACGAATACTACCAACTCTTACTTTACAAGAAGGATTTTATCGTGTTACATTTTGTATACATTACTATATTCAAGCTCATGAGAAGTTTTACTTGACACATATTATTACTAAACTGCCCTATTTTGCTACTCTTTACAACAACAGTTCAGGATTCCTATGAATGTTTTAACAATTTCTTCATTGTATGGATGGTATATGGTATGATCTTAGAGCCTTATAAATTAATATTAATTTAAAGAATTAAAATACTGTTAGAAAAAAAGAATAGCTGAATTTAATTTAGTTAAAATATTCAAATTACTGAAATTTTTAGCATTTAATATGCTTAATTATTTATAAATACCCGATACGAAACGAAAAATGATGACCCCGCTTGTGACATCATTTTTCGTTTCGTATCGGGTATTTATAAATAGTTAAAATATTTTAATGGATAGCTTTTATATCATTTTTAGAAAATCGGCACCTCAAGAGGCTCTTTCCATTTTCTTCAAAATGACAAATAGGATAATAGCCAGTTAATATATTGATATATATATGACGTAATATTGATGTTTTGTCATTAATATTGCGTTAAGTGTTATCTAAAATTAGGAACCGTGGTAGAAAACGGCCATTAGTCTATTAAAAATAGACAGACTTCAACTATTACTTCGTTATATACTACATGAATCGTGAAACATACCTGTACCCTCGTTCTCTTAGCAGCAAGTGGACGCTGTTGTAGACGACGCTTTGGTGGGCGGGATTCAGGCGGCGCATGCGATGTGCTCACTCCAGGAGGAGCATGCGACGTACTGACCCCAGGAGGTACATGGGAGGTGCTCACACCTGGAGGGTGTGAAGTACTAACACCTGCTGCCGGCTGGGACGTGCTCACTCCCGGCAGTGTATGGGATGTGCTTACGTTACCAGAAGCCTGAGATCCAGCAACTGTTGCACCAGTGCCTGGTGTACCTATTGTTGTAAAATCAGATTGATACAGCCGAAAAGCCATTTCTAATTAGAGCCAAAATTAACAGTTAACAAAGTTTTTTTACATTACCCGGCGATAAACATTGCACATCGACCCTTGGACGGATAATTGTACAGTAGATCTTTGTCTCTGTCTCACACTGCCTGTGTGACATCATACGAATTCTTAACAGTCTGGTATCTATTAGGTGCTGTTAAAACAATTATTTTTATTGCTGTTCAATAAAATAGACCTGATTTACAAGCTTTTGTCTAAATTGTTAGGGTTATACAGCTCTTCAACTTGATTTTTTTTTGAACTGAAGAGAAGGCAAGTACATTCTCTCAGAACTTGTACAACAACTGACAATCATCACACATGTAATGTGTTACAGAGACTACGCTCCAAAATTAGTCAATTGCCGCTTCAAAGATCGATGTGCAATATTTATTGCCGGGTACTGTCAATTATTAATTCATCATATACATCCTAAAGCATTTATTATTCCTCTATGCAAAGGTGGAGGAATATAGAAAATACTGCAAGGATTTTGCTCATTTAAACACTCAACCTCTTGGATGGCTGGCTTTCACCATACTTGGATAAGTAAACATTGACTAGACAATTATAGATTATTTTAGCTTAAATATATGTACAGATCTTTGTTGGACTATACCAGGCACATAACTCATAAATTACGTAAAGGTCGCAGAGTTTTATTGTTGCCTAAGGTGGCGGTCGAATAAGCAGTACACATGATGGAAGTAGTAACTGCCGCTCAAGGTCCTTAGCAGTATCAGGCGCATAACAAGGTCAAGCTTCGACATTCGGCTCTCTCTTTCATCGAAGGAGCACTACCGAATAACTACTATTCAAATATCGATTTTCTGTGAGAGTATGGTAGAAGGTACTTTGGCTGAGCCAGCCCATTTATAGTTGCAGGCGAACTAAAAACTAAGTAACTCAGTTTACCATATATGTGTTGAAGCTTATTATACTTTTTAAGATAAGTTATATTTATGAAAAACATACTAGTCAATGGAGAAGCTGAGACTGCGGGTGTAGACACGCTGGATGCAGCTGCGGAACTAGCAGCAGCCACGCCTGTCACGCTACCGGATGCTACTGTGCTCGGCTGTTCAATACGCGGCATTACCATAGCAACAGCCTGCGAAAAAACAATATCAAACTTCCAGAGAGAATTTTCAATAAATTTTAGAAAAACTAGCAAAACCATAAATTGCCACAATAATAATTATCATAAATTAAATGCTTTAATAATAACAAATCATAAATAATATAGCATTTTATATATAGAATCATTTTCTTTTTATACTGGCAACGAATTTGTATTAAAAATGTGGGTCAAAATTTAATATTTTATAGGGTAGATATAAATTTCTGTAATAACAATGACATATTGGATGTAAGATACCTTAGTCCTCCTGTGACCATGATCACTGTAAAGTGTTCGAAACGTCGGGAAAATAAAAATCAAATACAAACGCGAGAGAATCCGTAAAAAGTTTTATTTAAAACTATTTTTATGGATTTTTTCGCGTTTAGTATTCATCCCTTACGAGGTTACGCAAGATTGCTACTAACGAATATTCTCGAATTTCACTTTTGGTATACCATATATAAGGTCCTTGAGGGTGATTATTACCTTACCCAGTCGAAACGTCAGAAACATAGGTAATTCTCCTTATTCACCTTTCAGTACACACGTGAGGTCTGGTTTTGTGTGATTAAATGATTATGGAACGCAAAAATATACTATATTAGGGTAACATTTATTCACCTGTTGTGGTGCTTGAGAGTGTGATGAAGGTTGTGCAACGCTATCACTAGAACCAGCACTACCCATACCAGCCTCACTGGTATCCATGTCCTGTAATATGCAATTTATATTAAATGTAAATAACTTAAATTATTAAATTTTGATTATGGAGGAATCTTCATAGAATCACACGACCATAACCAGAGGGTTTTCGATGTTCAAACATCCAAAAATGCCCAAAATCAAAAGCTGTATTCTTTAATTTCTTGTCAATTGAATTTAAGTTGTGACACACAATCTTGTTATTTTTAAGAAGAATACATAATTATGTTTGCATGCATATTTTAGTTGTTTGATTTTCTTGAACTCTCTCCGATTTTAAAACTTGCTTATGACCGTGAAGTGCTATAAGTTAAATGCTAGGGTTGTTCACGAAGTCACAAGAAACTCCTTAATTGGCTTGTACAACAAACAACTCTAATGAATTTTCTTTATCTTTTTTAAGAGACTACTAGTAAAACAATTCTTTCTTTGTGTGTGCCTTTATAAACATACATTTAACGGATACAAATAACACTCAGTTTCAGACCAATAGTTTGTAGATCGAACGAAGAACTATAATGAATGGGAATCGAACCTATAAAACTTTGTATGGGAGGTCATAACCATCCCTACGACATCTGTGTAGACACACGTCATTTAGATTTCATTCCGTATTTTAGCCACCACTATCTTCCATAAAGGAATAAAAAGGCCAACTATCTTCCAATGGCCAGATGTTTGGGCATTTAAATTGCTAAGTCGGTGGAACGGTTTCGATGTCCTGCTCAAAAGAGGCAGAGGAGGAATTAGGTAATGTTGGAGCCTTTAAAAATGTTTATTTGTGACAATGCCATAAAATTCCTTAATAGTAGATAAGATAATTACAAACCTGTGTTGATTCTGGGGGCGCAGTGGAAGCCGCGAGTGCAGCGCGGGGCAAAGGCCGCGAGGATGATGCGGGCATGTACTCGGTGGTGTGTGCGTCGTGCGGTGCCGTGGGGCCCACTTGCGCCATGGGCCTTATGGACGCCAATGGAGTTTCACCTCCACGACGACTCGCCGTTACGCTTTGTTGCGCTACTCCTTACCAAAGCAAAACTGTTTAATTCACACTCACTAACAACTGCGTACGTACTGACGTACTCGTAAAATACACGTAAGTATTTCGTTTAAAGGGTTTGTTAAAAACTTTGACTGTGGTGGCAGGTATTAGTTTCACCCATAAACTTCTGCAGATGGATATGACACATTTACTCATTATTATAATATTTAGTTAAATTGCCAATTTAAAAAAAAAAAGTAACCATTCATAGATCGACCCGTAGACGTCTACTATTAGACAAGATTACCACTTAGAACGATCCTGTTCTGTTTCCATGTATCCGTGCCCCGCGACTTTTGAGATATCGTCTGTCCACCTGGTGTCCTGGTGGGGTGCCGTCCTACACTGCGTCGTCAAATTCGTAGTAGCTACTCGAGAATCTTTCTTCAGTAACAATCGTCGGTTCGACGATCGATGTGGCCTACCCATCGTTAATTCTTCGGGCTATGTCGATTACACCCGTTCTTACACGCTTAGCGACTTTGAGCCTTTTTATGAGGTCGAGAAGTTGACAAAATTACATGGTAAAACCATCACTCTACGGTCTACCTTCTGTTAATAGACACATTACAGCAGTACTTTCATTCTCAGTGACACTAGTTCTACTGCTGTCATAAACGAACTATGTAAAATTATTGTATTGAACGACACTTCAGTTTGTAAACGTAACTTCCGTACAAGAAAGATTTAAGTTACTCTTCATATCAAGCCTTAAGATGTTTAACTTTTATGAAAAAGCAGATGCGATATTAACGCATCATCAATGTATTACGTCTCCATTGCATGGTCTTACTCCAAAACATTAAATGACCACTTTGTCACGCCGAAAGAAGTTTTATTTCAAACACTATTTCATCAGAATAATGAGAATGTTTCTTACATGATGCTCAACATTGCAATAGATTACAATACTATCTAGTGGTTATTACAATAAAAAAATAGTGCCTTACCTGCCATTGGTTTTATATTGGCTGTTGGTGGATCTGTAGTTGTTTTGTCTGTTGTAGTTTGCTGTTTGGATGCTGATGATTGATTGGCAAGTTGCCTCTGAAGCATAGTCACTTTCTGGTGCAAAGCTTCTACTTCTCTGGTTTTTTCCACTTGAGCTTCACTACGTTCCTTCTCCAAGCGTGATAAACGACCTTCATATTGAGACTTTATGAGTGCTACTCTAGTATCTTGTTCGTCCCTAGTGCTTTGTTCAAGAGCGCCTATTTTGTTACGAGACTCATCCAATTCGCGACTTAGAGAATTTTTCAGTTCAGTCAGTTGGACAATTTTATTTTTAGCTTGTTTCAATACTTGTTTTGATTTTTCTTCTTTTTCCATATTAGCTGTTCTGAGTGTTTCGAGTTCTTGTTTCAACTTTTCAGTATTCAATTTTTCAGCTTCTAATTTTGCCTGAAGCTCAACTATTTGTTCTTCGAATTTTTTGTTGGTCTCTGATACTGCTGCATCAGCTGCAGCAATTTCTCCTTCTGCTTTTTTCTTATCTTCTTCTACAGTCTTCACTAATTCTTCATATTGAGCTTTATATTTCTTAGCAATTTTTCGTATTTGGTTTTCTTTATTTCTAATATCAGTCAATGATGCATCTTTAACAGACAACTCCTCAGTTAATTTGGTATTTGTGGTTGTAATTACAGAGTGATCAGACTTAAGTTTAGATACCTCCTCAGTAACTCGGGCCATATCATCCTTAAGAGTTTGCAACTCTTCATTAAGTTTCTTGTTTGCTTCTGCCAAAATATTTTGTTGCCGGGATACTAGAGTGTACTGTTCTTCTAATTTAGTTTTTTCTAATTTAAGACTACTGAGTTCCTCATTTAATTTCCTAACATTTTCTTTTTCATTTGTTAACATTTTCGCTAGAGTTTCCCTTTCATTTTGAAGGCGTTTCCAATCTTCAGGGCTTGTTTTGTTAGCACGTTCCACTAAAGCATTTACTCTAGTTCTCCATCTAGCACAGTCTGCTTTCAGAGCATTGTTTTCAGACTGCAGAGTTTCATTTTTGGACGATATGTCTGAAATTTTTTCTTGTAATGGTACTAATAACGATTCCGTTGCTTTAGCTGCTGCAGTAAGTTCTTCCACACGAGCAGATAAGGTATCTCGCTCTTCTCTAAGAATTCTGTTACTGTCTGCTAAAGCATTCAAAGTTTCAACTTTTCTCAATATATCTGATTGTTTATTAACCGTTACCATGCTCACTTCCGATTTCTCTCTTTCGCCTGCCAGTGCTAGTTTGGTATCGTCGAGTTGTTTTTCAGCTATCTCTAACTGAGATTTAAGTCGCATAGTTTCAGCTTGAAGTATGTCAAATTTGGCCATAGCAATGTCTTTCTCTTTTCTCAAGAATTTCACGATTTGGAATAGCTGCTCAGATGACTTTCCATCGTCTTCAGTTAAAGATATATTGATATTAGAATCGCTTGCAGATTCATTCATACTTTCTGATCTTGATCGAGAAGCATGAGTAACTGATAGTTGTGTACCTAAAGCTTGTATTTGATCATGTAACAGAGAATTTTGATCATTCAAATCCTTTAATCGATAGGTTATCTGCTCGTTTTCACTCCTTAGTATTTTTTCTCTTTCAAGCCAAGACTTCTTTTCAGTGTCAAGTTCATCGACAGCACGATTTCTTTCCGCAATCAATTGGTTTATTTGATTTTGCGCTATTTGTAGGTCTTCTTTTACTTGTGCCAAAGCTTGTATATCGGTCGAATGTAATATCATTTCATGCGTATACTTTTCTTCAGCTTTTTGAACTGCTTCAGATAATTTAGTCATTTCGGATCGAGTACTCTCCAGTTCAGATCGATAGCCATTCATATTGGCTACAGAATTCTTTAACTCTTCTTTCAAACTGGCTAACTCATTTTTCAATGCTGTATTACTATTTGTATGTTCACCATTTGCATGCAAAGACAATTCTGCCTCTAATTCAGAACATTTCTCTTCTAAATTCTGAAGTTTGGTAGTGTAAGTTGCTAATTTAGATTCACTCTCTGTTTTGTATGATTCATATTCACTGTGAAGGGATTTTAATTCTTTTTCTGCACTTTCTGATATATTGCAATACTGCTTAATATGTTCTTTAGCTACATTAAGTTGTTCTTGAAGAGATTTAACTTCTTCTTGTCTTTCAGATAAATTGTTTTCCAACTCTCTTATTTTCTTTACAGTATCAAAAGAACTATCTGTACTAGGAGAAAGGGCTACTTTAAGCTTCTTCGCTAATTCCTCGTGAGCTTTGCCTTTTTCTGCTAGGTCTTGTCTCAGTTCGGTGATTTCTTTTCTTAGAGCATCAGCAGAATTCTTTTCTTCATGCATACGTTCTTTCGCAGTATTTGTTTGACGCTCAAGATGAGCTGCTAATTCCCTAAACCGATCTTGTTCCTCCTGGAGTCTCCTTCTTAAAGCTGAACATTCCCTAGTGGTTTCGTCTAATCTTGACTCTAATTTCATTCGATTTTCTGCTTCTACACGTTCCAGACTAGCTTTAATTAATTCCAAATTTTTCAACAGTAAAGATTGGCCTTGTCTTTCTCTATTCATAATTTCTTTTTCTGTTTGTATGCGAGCTTCTGCATCTTTAAGTAATTTTAATTCTAGTTTCACATTTTCCAATTGTATTTCTGCTGCAGCTAATTTACTTTGGGCATTCAGAGCCTCATCCCTCAAATGTTGTAAAGATACTTCATGTTTAGCTATTGTGGTATTATAGGCTTTATTCTTTTCCTCTAATGAAGTAATTTGTTTCTTGTAAGTTGTTATATTTGTTTGTAAAATTTTAAGCCTTTCATTATTATATTCAGAAGTAGACGCGCATTTACTGTTGGCAGCTGTTAATTTTGCTATTTCTTGTCGCATATTATCTATTTGATCAAATAACATCCTTTCATTCGTTATTTTTTCTTCTTTATAAGTCTTGTACTCCTCTTTAAGTAGTTCTAGGTGTTTTTCAGTTTCTTTGTATTTAATCTCAAATGGAGTTATTTCAGAAGTGACAGGCTTACTTACATTCTCGGGCGATGATATTTCCATAGAGTATACTCCACTCTTTTCTAATTCTGCAGCTTCCAAAGGAGATAATTCATGTCTTTTACCTTTCATATGATCATGATATAACTTTTTAAACATGTCCCTTTGTCTGATCAAACCATTAACCATTTTAGTTTGACGATCTTGAGCTTCAGTTAATTCAACCACTCTATTCTTTAAAGTTTCAATTTTATTCTGCAGTTCACCACTCTCAAATTGGTCTTTGTTTCGTTCAAATTCTTCCTGCTTGTCTGTCATTTCACGAATCATTCTGAGAAGTTTTTGATTATTAGATTGTAACTCTTGGATATCACTAAATGTTACTAAAGTTTTAGAAATTATACGTGAAGAATCTGAAGAATTTGTTGTATTAGAAGTCATCTGAGAAGAATCATGATCACCGTTTGGCAGAGGACCTCCACGACTATGTTCAATTTCTTTTAATAAGAAACAAACTTGCCTACCCAAATCAGCTAATTCACCTTTAAGTTTAGCATTTTCACGATTGTAGTGATTGGCAATTTTGGATGATTCACTGTAATCATCCCGGAGCCTATTACATTCAATAACAAGAGACTCAATCTGCTGAGAGAAAGCAGCATTGCTCTCTAAAGCTTCGTCAAATTCTGCCTTTTGTTTTTGAAGCATGGGTGCTTTCTCTTCTAGTTCCTGAACAATCGTGTTTATAGTTTGATTCAGACGTCGATTCTCCTCTTTTTCCTGAGCTAGTTCATCAGAAACTTTCACTAACTGTGAATATATTTGTGTTAGGGACATTCCTGATTTTAAAAGTTTACTGGCAGTGGCTGCTGAAGGAGCCAAATCACTTAAAGCCATATCAAGATTTTGAGCATGGGCGGCCTTTAATAGATCATTTGCATGCTCTAATTCATTTTTCAAAGAAGAAATAACTTCATTCTTCTTATCTATAAGTTCTTCATGGTCTAATTCGGCTTGTTTATATTTCGTCTCTAGGTCTCCATATTTCTCAGTGGCTTCATTCAATAACTTCTGTAGCTCTGTTATACCTTCGGTCAATTCTAAAGTTTTTGATTCAGCATCATCATGCATAGTTTTGAATAAATCAGCTAATTTGGTTTTAGCATCCAATTCCTTTTTGTAATTTTCCGTCATTTTATTTTCTATTTCTCTTTGTTCCATTAGCCGCTGTGTAAGATTCTCACAGCGATTATTCAAATTCTTTTTAACATCATTCAATTGAGCTATAGTTTCATTTGCCACATTTAATTCTTCTACTTTTTCAGATAATTGAGTCTCCAAGCCTACCAAACGACTTGTATTATTTAACCTAAGAGTTTGTAATTCTGAAGTAAGCCGATTGACTTCTTCTGTCAAGCCAGCGATTTGAGAATTAAGTAAAGTTCTTTCCTGTTCTATACGTTTCTCACGATATTGCAGTGAAAGCTCTTTACTTTGAATTTCATCATTTAATGCTAAAGCTTCGCACTTAGCATCAATTGCAGCACGTAATTGTTGAGACAATGCTGTTTCATTAGCAGTCAGTCTTTCAAATTCGGCATCACGCCTTTCTAATATTCTGGTTAAGTCATTTCTTTCATCAACAGCAGCATCTCTTGAACTTTTGATAGATGTGATTTCATTTTCTAACCGACCAATTTTCTCTCGAGCTTTCTCTAATTCTGTGTTTAAAGTTTCTACTTGTTTATTCAATTCGGAAATGGTTTCATCAGATGTTGATAACTTCTTTGCTGCATCTTCATATTTAGCAGTTACTTCCAAAAGTCGAGCCTCCAATGTGCTTACTTTTTCACCTATAATTATAAGAACGAGATTTTAATTAAGCTAAACTAATAAAACAAAGAATCAACGCTCGACGTTAGGAACCCACATCACAGATTTTATCAAAAGTTCTATCATTAGTACCTACACAGAGTGATATTTCATTCTGATATTAAGTTTAAAAAAAAAGATTCTTCGATTTGGTATTTTCTAGCGTTGTTTGGTCTGACTACTAAGTTCTTGGTGGTAATTTGTCTAGAATTCATATCATCATTCTCCTGCTCTTATCCGACTTACGTGAGGTCGACGCAATATGTACTCGTACATATCGTAATTAGCAATAGTTTTATTACCGGCCGCCTGCCTGATATTAACCGTCCTTGAGAATGTAATTGTTGACGAAACGGCATTAGATGTAGTTGGCCTATAAGGCTCTTAGTCGCCTTTTACGACATTCTCGAGCAAAGTATGAAATATAGTCAATGTATGAAGGTAATTTATTTAGTTCTGCTTACAAATAAGATTTTCGATTATACATTAAATTATCTAAGATATTAAATTAATATGATATATTAACATTTTTAATATATATACAGGGTGTCCCAAAATTCAACGATAAGCTGGCACCAGCAGATGGACCTACATATGACTACTCGAGAACAGAAAAGAAAAAAATTCTACCTTGATTTTTTTTTTCATTACGACAAAAAAAACCAAAATCTTTAAAAATGGACATCCTTTATTATATTATTAAGTGCTATTGCTACAGTTTTACAAGTAATTCTGTGATTTTTTTTGTATTGGCAAGGTAAGTAGCACTACTATCGATCACAGCCATTAAAAATTCCAGAATATCTATAGTTTTTACACAAAAATCAATCAAAACTATGTTTTTTTCATAAATTATGTAAGATTTTGACTTTCAGCTCACTTTCACTCATCATAGTGAAAAAAAAAAGTATGGACACTACTGTGGCAAATAGTATTAAAAATTGGCGCAACTAACTACAATTCTAAAATGGTATAACATTCAAGGCAAACTAGCTACAAAAATATACTTAGGTGTACTATTTCAAAATAACAACCATATTTCGAAAATTGTTAGTGTTGATAGTAATCACTTTTAGTAAGTAGCCAAAATGTTTTTGTAGCAAGTTCCCAGAATTTGAATGAGACATGTGCGTAGTCCGTAGATCCACAGTCTGAATTATTTTATGGCGAAGCTCGTCCAAGTTTGCAATCGGTTTTGTGTAGACTCTGTCCTTTAGACAACCCCAATAGAAAAAGTCCAGGGGATTTAGATCGGGTGAACGGGGTGGCCACAAGATAGGACAAAGTCGACCGATCCAACGCCCTGGGTACTCTTGGTCTAAGTACTCTCGCACAGGACGGGCATAGTGAGCTGGGCAACCATCGTTTTGAAACCACATGGTTTGCAAATCACTTAAGGGCACATCTTCTAATAATCCTGGCAACTCATTTTGTAAGAAGTTTAAATAACTATTGCCATCTATGTTTCCTTGTAACTCAAAGGGCCCTATCACTTTGCCATTTATTATGCCAGTCCATAGGTTAACCTTAAATTGGTATTGGGATTGTCTTCTCTCACCAGGTGCAGATTTTCATTGTTCCAGCTATGAAGATTGTGAAGATTTAAATATCCATCTTTCTTGCAGGTTGTTTCATCACGACGACGTGACGTTTTAAAATTCTATGTGCAGTACTTTTTGGGATTCCCGTTGCTGCTTGTACAGCACGTACAGAGGTAGTTGAATCGTTTTCTATTTCAGTGAGAACTTCTTCATCGTGTTCCGATCTAGGTTTTCCAGCGTTTCGCCTGTCAGATGGTATACGATCCTCCGAAAAAGCTTGATACACGTTAATAAATACGCGATAATCCGGATACCTTTGAAGATTAGGGTACCTTGCTCGATATAATCTGCTAGCAGCGTTGGCATTGCATCGGCATTCTCCTGAAATTAGGTGCATATTAGCGTATTCTAACGCTGTGTATGGTAGCGGCATGATGAATGCTAAACACTTGAAAATAAGGCAAAACTTCTTTAAAAAAAAACACAAAATCACAGTCTAAAATAATGCCAAGTCAGGTCAATTTCCAGGTCACTTAATTCAATCCAAAAGTCGTCAGTACCAGAGCCACTTTAATTAAAACAGAACGGTGTGCAGTAAACAAAGAAGTAGAGCATACTGACTTGCTGTGCTGCTGAGGACATTAATTACTTCTCCACCTGCATTAATGTTACTAAACAATTAGCATCTATCTATCTCCCTCTAACGTATAATCTCTCTGTCTCTGTCTAACTTATTTTATCTTATGGACTACGCACATGTCTCATTAAAATTCTGAGAACTTGCTACAAAAACATTTTGGCTACATAGTAAAAGTGATTACTATCAACACTAACAATTTTCGAAATATGGTTGTTATTTTGAAATAGTACACCTAAGTATATTTTTGTGGCTAGTTTGTCTAGAATGTTATACCATTTTAGAATTGTAGTTAGATGCGCCAATTTTTAATACTATTTGCCACAGTAGTGTCCATACTTTTTTTTTTCACTATGATGAGTGAAAGTGAGCTGAAAGTCAAAATCTTACATAATTTATGAAAAAAACATAGTTTTGATTGATTTTTGTGTAAAAACTATAGATATTCTGGAATTTTTAATGGTTGTGATCGATAGTAGTGCTACTTACCTTGCCAATACAAAAAAAATCACAGAATTACTTGTAAAACTGTAGCAATAGCACTTAATGATATAATAAAGGATGTCCATTTTTAAAGATTTTGGTTTTTTTGTCGTAATGAAAAGAAAAATCAAGGTAGAATTTTTTTCTTTTCTGTTCTCGAGTAGTCATATGTAGGTCCACCTGCTGGTGCTAGCTTATCGTTGAATTTTGGGACACCCTGTATATATATATATATATATATATATATATATATATATATATATATATATATATATATATATATATATATATATATATATATATATATATATATATATATATATATATATATATATATATATATTTGAACGTGTTAACAGAAGTGTAACAGTTTCTATTATGCCATATAAGTTAAAAATTTACTTATGTTTACGAGGTCAAAACATATACATAATAAGTTATATATATATATATATCATTTCAATTTGTCACTACCCCTTCACCTCATCTCACCTCAGCACATATGTCTCGCTGTTGGGCTCGAGCCTCCTCCACAATGGGAGGTAAATTGACCTAATATTGTAAATTGACTACGCTGGTCAGACATGTTGGTATAGGTTTCGAGTTTCCTTCTCTTGAATAGATGTTATATGCATTTTATATCTCTTGGTCGTCTTTTACGATCACCCACGGGTAAGATAGGGGGTGGTGAACTGTATTCTTACTCACACGGAAAGTACTTACACTACCCCTTACTTTCTTATTAAGTTGGAAAACAGGCGGTGAGTCGTTAAGAGAATGGATATCATTCTCTGCGGTAATTATATAGTCAGCTCACCTCCTCAGAGTGGCGATTACGGCATTATCCTAGCATGGGGCGGCTTATATACAACATTAGATGTTGATAGGCTGACGGATTGAATTAGATTACACCCTTTCTTTGATTGTATGTACATATTTACGAAGTAGAATGTTGAAGGTGACAGAAGTCAGACTGCGTTACATTTTCTCTGATAGGCCCACATATCTTTACCTTTTTAATATTGTCGTCCTCAAGTTCTTATCCCAATTTATATAGGGTTAAGACAGCAAGTCATTATCCTTTAACGCAAATGGAAGAAGTTCAAAAATACGCTGTTCTTTCGTTTTATGACCAGATGACTGCCTAATCTCAACCTTCATTGCTAAGAATGGATCCTTAGCATAATATAAAATTAGCACAATAAAATAAATTACTTTAGCATAACAAGATAAACACAGATATTGTGTGGACATAATTTCTGTGTTTAAGGGTGCATAATGGATAAACAAATAGAAGCATAAAAAGCCTGTAATAAAAGAATAACATAACTGTAAGAAAAGGAAATCTCAAAATAAAATACTATGCCAAAGGCAATCAGGCCAGTTTAGTATATTATATCTTACTCATCAATATTATCTTATCTCATTGTAGAGCTGGAAAAGAAAATAACTATAGAGTAGAATAGTAGGTGTCCACATAATAAAAGCACTGCCAATTTGAACAAATGTGCATATTTATTAAAGCACCTATCGTTATTACGATGCTATATATGCTGGTATATATTTGTTAACATGAATATCACGATGGTGAACATAATGATGAAGTTTTTTTTTGTAATAAGTGAAAATCTTTCAAATTCAATGAGAGGTTTTTAGGTTTATTACATATGGGACATTCTTTTACAAATTTATTTTGGACCCAATCAAAATCGTCAAGCCAAAATAGGTGTTCGATATTGTGAATGAATGTCCCATATGAGAGAAATCTCTTTTTTTTAATTATAAGATTTTATAAAAAACTTTACATTTTAGTTCATAAATTAATTACAACATAATTATAACATTTTAGTTATAACATTGACTCTGAAAAGACATTGATAAATACAATTCTACTAAGACATATTATGCAAGTATTTGTTAATTATCTGTATTATAAGAAGTAATTAGTGAAATAACCCACATGACCCCCATTTTTTTTTTCCCCATTTCGCTAATGTCACCTAAATTTTAGATTATTTTTTATTGCTTATGGTGGCAAACGAGCGAGCAGTACACCTAATGGCGTTACTGCTGCCTATACATACCAGGGGTACAACTAGGCCGTTGTCTACCTATAAGAACCCTAAACCCATCCAGAAAATCAGTCTGCTGGCTCTCTCGCTCACTGAACTAACCGCAACAACACATTGGCACTGCTCAGAAGTTGATTTTCTGCAAGAGTATGGTACTTACTACCTTGGTTGGACCGGTACACAACTGTACACAGAAAACTGTTGTCCTACCACAAAAACTTCTAAGGCTATGTAAACATCAATATTACATTGAATAACACAATGTCAGTCAATCATTGATGTTATTTATGATTTAGATATGATTGCGAGAATAATATTTTGAAAATTAATATTCGTCTGACACTGTGACAGATGAATAATGCACTATCATCAATTTACTTCAACTTCGATGTTGTAAGGGATTAATAAGTGCAAACTATGCTGTTTGGTAGTATTCTTAGCTGCTACCACAGCATTTAATAACACTGATTACTAAACATTTAACCCCATTTTCACCAGCAACACTAATATTTTAGGTAAAACTTCAGGCAATTGCAACAACATTGCTACATGATAAATAGCATCATTTAATTGTTATTAATGTTATTTGTCATATAGATAATGTGTTAACTAAAAGTTAGGTGTCAGTAGTTCAAAAAATAATTTAATAATTCTTAATGAGATACTAAGGTTTCCATCATATATCCATGTAGGGTAAAATATATCTTGCGAAGCTCGCAAATCTTGCACCTTTTGCTTTTAGAATAACACAAAGTTACTTGTTTTGATAGAAATAAAAAATCCCCATAGACATTAAAAATCCAACTAAATTAATGAAATTCTATTCATCTAGTGGCAGTAACTGTACAAGTATCAATAATTAGGTACATACCACTAAACGGAAGTGGGGCTATTATTCTTCCGTGTACTGGTATTACTCGTAAGAATACGAAATGTTGACAATCCTTTCTTTGCTAAGAAAATCGTAAAATCATGTCTAAGGGAGCACTGCGAAACTCTTGCATCAAGTCTTGATCTTGCATTTGGGCAACACTAATGTGAAGGGTAACCTTGGCTTTGCTTGCATGTTGATGGTTAGGGTCGGCTTTCCTACTTGGGGTCTCAGATAAGAATACTTCAGTGAAGCATTGATCTCATCAGTTCTATTTCCTCGAGTTTTAACAGGAAGGATTTGCCAAAAATCTCCAAAGAAAAGCACCACTTTTCATTACGATCTCGTAGTGCTCGATCTACGGCCTCTACGTTTTTTTTTTAAATTCATCATTGTTCAATCCACACAAACGATTAGACAGCAAACCTTAATAAAAACACTAATAGTGGTAAAGCCACCGTTGATAGTATTCTTTCTACAGCCACGGGCCGGTCCTATCCCCAGTCGGACCTAGTACCCCACTCTTGCTTGAAAAGCAACGTCTGAACAGTGGCAATGTGTTATTTCCGCTTCATTTGTAAGAGGCGGCGCAGGCGCCATCACCTGCGTCTACTTGCCTTAGCCGAAGCCGCGGGTAACTGGAACGGGGAATGGTCCGTCACCCGCGGAGAGGCTGACCACGTGAGGGTGAAGCCCCATGGCCCGGGGCGTCTTCTGGGATGGCACTCGAAAGGCCCAATGGTGATGGGGAGGGAAAACGGTGGGTTATGGGGCCACGCGGACGGAATGCAAGTCGTGTATCCAGACCATGGCCTGCCAAAAAAATAAGCGCATGCTGCTTGCTCCTTTACCATCGTACACAATAAAACAAAATACACTTTGAATGTGTCGCAGTTTCGTGTTATTGAACATCTCGGTGTTTCATTACTTTATAAATCTATCGGGTTTTTAAACAAAGCTCTTTTACCACCAAGAAGTAATGCAACTGCAGTTTCTGACGTAGTTGCTTCCAAAGTTATTTTACGCTGTCTCCTCATTTTGGTAAGATTGCTTTGCTCAGATAAGTCTTTTCAGCGCTACCTGGGGACATGGACGTCTATCATCTCAGCTTATATACGTCCCACTATTGGACTCAAGCTTCGTCCGTAATGGAAGGGAAATTGACCTACTATATCACGCTGGTCAGACGTGTTGGTATAGGGTTTTGTTTCGAGTTTTCCTTTTCTTCCATAGATGTATGATATGTATGATGTCCTTTAGTCGTCTCGTGGGTGATCGACCCACGGGTAAGAAAGCGGTTGGTGAATTGTATTCTAACTACGCAACCGCACGGATCAATATATAATCAATAGCTTTCATTACAAAAGAATTAATAAAAATGAATTTCTTGGTCCATGCCGCGTTTTAGTAGCGTAGAATATCTTCAGATCATTTATATTTTATAATAATGTCAAAATATTTGAAAGACTGTAAAACAATGACATCATTAAAAGCAAAAGACTCAAACGAATGGGACTATGACTGTTACAGGCCTGCTCAAGGAAGGCATCTCAGCGCTGATCACGTTCAAGTGCTCTGCAAGCTGCTTGAAACGTACTCTATGCTATAAACAGTGTATAAAAATGTAAAAAAGTAGGCCCTCGCACAATATGCAGCAACAGACGGCAGTAACATCAACACGATGCTCTATAGCGTCAGAAACTCTCGACTCGGTCGCCGCCTTTTGCGAGACAGTCGTCCCACAGAAAAAGGCGGCGGAGCGTGTCACAGAGGAGACTCTCCATGCTGACACACTTTGCCACCGGCGCATCGAACGTCACAGACGCGGTGCCTGCACCTGTTGCCAACCTTACTGAGGTCGTGGGTAGATGGACTATGGGAATTAATCTACCACTACGAATGTACGTTTGACTACTACCAAGAATAAACGTTTTGTATGCTCTATGATGTGGACTTTACTTTTCTTTTTCGTGTTTGACTTAGTTGTTAGTCGCAGATGGCTATGACAACTTTACTCGGACTGTTAGATGAGTGCTGAGAGCTTTCCACCCAAAGTACCTTTACTAAGTTCAAGAAGTTAATGTGTGTTTGAAAATACAACGAAAAATGATTGAACATTTTAAATTAAATTATAGCGCCATCTATTGCTCATTTAACAAGCTAAATAAATCATGCATTTTATTAATTTATAGCTAAATTATATATTATTAACTAATTAAAACATTCTTTTTTATCACAAATAATTTTAATACATATTTTGACTACCTGACTAATGTTATGTATTATGTCAACTTCCCTTCAACTTTGTGGGAGGTTTGAGCCCAGCAGTGAGATGTATATGAGCTGTATTGATGAAACTACTATACATTAAGTAATACAAATAATTTCCTTAAATTATTTTGAATTGAACCTTCTAGTGACATGAAAGGCGAGCGGTGATTTTAAAAACTTAAATGACCATAACTTTTTTACAGTCATCAGATTTCAATGAAACAGAGACTAAATGTTGTTCTGAATTGGACTTAATACTGGACAATCATTTTTCGTTCTTTTTATCAAAACTGCGAAACAATCCGTTCAGTAACTTCGGAGATTAGCAATTACAGACCTACAGATAGACAAGAAATTCCAAAAAATGTTTTTTGTTTTCTGTTACGTGTTTTCTTACTGCCTAGATTCATTTTTTAATCAATTTATCAAATGTACAGACATGGGATTTCTACTGATTTATTATATGTATAGATATAGATATATAGATAAACACTGTGAATGTAAATGAAATATGTAAGGGCCACTTACATATTTTAAATCTGAAATCAAGCTATTCATACTTTTATTTAATTGTAAAACATATAAGGCTAATTGCTTCCTTATATTATGTATTGTATAATTCTGCAAGCTTGTCATAAGATTGAAAGGTGCACTATCTTCCATACTAATGAAAACTGTATTAAAATAAGATAAAGATAGTCCACCTGGCTCTCAATCAACACCATATAACGAATAAAGTGAAATACCAGGCCTCTAAAAGATAGCTAAAGAATCTAGACAGATATAGTACAAGCAGGAGAATGAGAACTTATAGCATAGAGTTTTATACTAATGCTCTTTGCCAAACCATCTAACCAGTATGGCATATTAAGCCAAACTGCCTCCTATTTGACAAGGTTTATGTCCAAAATTGGAGTAAATATGGCTCGTGACCGTAAATATCAACAGATCCAGCAAACCATTAAATGATGGAACACTTGGGTCACAATTATAGGTAACGCGGGAAGTTCTAATTTTTAATATGATTTAATCGTTAAATCACCAATTTACAATTATCCCACGTGTTTATAGTGATCACCATATAGCAAAAAGGGTATGATTAGAAATATGTGGAAATTCAGTTAATTTAACAAAGGTTATGAAATTGCATTTTGAGAACTATAAACAGTAGTTGATTAGGTAGTGGGTATCTGACACAAGTTGATATTTAGACCACAGATTTAAATTTTGTTAAACGATTGATGCAGCTGTAAATTATATAGGTAATAATTTATTTTATCAAATCATGATTTTCGAGCCATGCCACTTTACGTTACATCTAAACAATGAAATGAGTGAAAGCGCCAGAAAACGCCGGTTTACTTACCTATCTGTGACTTATTCGTTTCATGTAACGCTTTAGATGTTAAGTACTCTTCAAACTTTGTGTCAATATATGAACTAATTTTCTCTGCAACAGGCTTAGATAAGTTAGCAAATTCTTCCTCAGATAATACATTCTTTAAATGATTATTAGCACCGGCTTCGGATTCCGTAGCCTCCATCTTCAAACGATGATCATAGAGTAAGTAAAATCAAGCAACATAACACATGAAGACGAAAGGTGAGTAAAATAATACCAAATATTATAATACTACGCAGTCAAACCCCATAGATTAAATAGTGATGCTCACAGATTAATAAATTATACTAGTGATGCAATGCTATGTATATATCAAACATTTTTCAATATGAAGGACTAATATCATATGCTCGGCTCTTATGGTATAAAATTATGTTTACGGCTCTCATGATAATTTGAATATTTAATTTCGAAAAGAGATCACACATCTCGTATATTTTTACAAATACATTTTTTTTAAATATAATCTAAATGCTTCCCGTCACCTATTATGTTCGACTGAGGTACAGCTCTAACATTAAATCTACTGTCCACGTCATAGTATGTCATCATCATCATCATCATTTCAGCCTATTGCCGTCCACTGCTGAACGTAGGCCTCCCTCATTTTACGCCACAGAGTGCGGCCCTGTGCCGCCTGTATCCAACGACGCCCAGCAACCTTCACTAGGTCGTCTGTCCACCTAGTTGGGCGTCCCACACTGCGTCGTGAACCTTTCTTCCCCAGTGGTTGTCGGTTCTTCAAGCAATGTGGCCTGCCCATTGCCACTTTAGCGTGCTAATTATTCGTGCTATGTCGATTACACCCGTTCGTCTGTGGATTTTCATATATCGTATTCTATCTCGTAGAGAAATCCCGAGCATAGCCCGCTCCATAGCACGCTGAGCGACTTTGAGCCTGGTTATGAGGCTTGCATTTAGGGACCACGTTTCCGTGCTGTAAGTCATCACTGGTACCACACACTGGTCATAGACCTGTGTTTTCAGACACTGAGGTATGTTGGATGAGAGGATCCTCTTAAGTTTCCCGAACGCTGCCCAACCGAGTTGGATATGTCAGCTGATCTCTTTCTCGAAATTGGATCTACCTAACTGGACTGTTTGTCCAAGGTAAACATAATGATCGTCAATTTCGTGAATCGCATTACCAACTAGGATTGGTACAGGAATGACATGGGCTCATTTCACATGACTTTCGTCTTGTCCATGTTCATTCGTAAACCCACTAGTTGAGATACCCTGCTGAGATCATTGAGCATAGTGTCCAGGTCCTCCATGGATTCTGCCATGATGACAATATCGTCTGCGAATCGAAGGTGAGTAATGTATTCGCCATTGATGTTGATGCCGAGTCCGGTCCAGTCTAAGACCTTGAAGACATCTTCCAGTGCAGTGGTGAACAGTTTCGGAGGGATGACATCTCCCTGTCTCACGCCTTTCTGCAACTGGATCTGTTTCGTACTCTTATCCCGAATACGGACTGACATTGTGGCGTTCCTATACAAACACTTCAGCACTTCAATATAACGATGGTTGATTTGGCACCGCTGAAGGGACTGCAGCACCGCCCAAGTTTCGACTGAATCAAAGGCTTTCTCATAGTCCACAAACGCTATACACAGAGGCTGATTGTCCTCCTCGGTCTTCAGGATAATCTGCCGAAGCGTGAGGATATGGTCTATGGTGCTATAGCCTTTTCGGAAACCAGCTTGTTCGGGCGGCTGGAAGTCATCAAGCTTGCACGTGAGTCGATTGGTAATGACCCTCGAAAACAACTTGTAGACGTGGCTCAAGAGTGAGATGGGTCTGTAGTTCTTTAGAAGAGCTTTGTCGCCCTTCTTGAAGAACAGCACCACCACACTCCTGGTCCACGACTCTGGAACGTCGCCCTCAAGGATAACGGAATTAAATAGCTAATGTAGGTCTTTTAAGACCGGCTTGCCGCCTGCCTTCAGGAGCTCTGCTGTAATTTAATAATTTAATAGTATGTATAAAAAATAATTTAAGATGCGCTCTTAACGAAATTATTGCATTAAACATAAAAGCTCCAGAGAATCTTGGCACCATGCTTAACGATCTCAGCAGAATTTTTTAACTATTGGGTCTACAAATGAACATTTGCAAAATAAAAGTCATGTCTAATGCCCATGTCATTCCTATAGTGATCCGAGTTGAGAATACGTTTCTCCTTTGAGACTTTTTGTTTGACTTCTTATTCTTCTTCTTCTTCTTATGTATTGGCAATCAGCTACATATACGAGCTATTGAGGAGCTTGTTCACAATCACAAGCTGTCAATAAGTCTTCCATTCTGTCATGTTCATTAATTGAGCGCTGGCAACCGATCTAGTATCTAGGAATTACGGAAGTACGTTAGAACACATGTTACAACAAGCTATAGTTCCTTTTTTTACCAGGCTGTCGTCTGTACACACGCCGTCCGTTCCGTTTGGGATGACGAAAGGGTGGTGCATGGCCCGGCCACTAGTACCGCTTCTTTGACATCCGAAGCCAGACCAGCAGGTTACTCTTTCAGGTACCATGCCCGTCGACGCCCCGACCTGCTGTGGGGCGTTGCTCTCACACGGTCAGCCTCTCTGCGGGTGACAGACTATTCTCCGGTCCAGTCATCCATGACCTCGGCTAGGGTGGCATAAAGCACATGTAATGAGTTCACGGCGCTGCTCTTCCCGGACCACACAGACCTCGAGCGTGTGCTGCACCATGTCCTCGTCGCAATCTCAGTGTTGGCAGGATGGTGTCCTCTCCCTCACCCCGACTACGTGCAAGTTCTTGCCGAAGTAATTATGCCTCATTAAGATCTGCACAAGTCGAAAAGAGAGGATCCCATGCTGCTGACCTAACCACTCCATCAGCATCGGCTGGAAGGTCTTCACTCTCCGAATGCCAGATTGCCCAACAGGTGATGATGTCCCAGTGGGCGTCACTCTGCCTGGCGGCCAACCCGTGGGCTGACATTGCTGACCCCTGCCAGCGTCGCTGACACCCGCTGGTAAAGTCCGGCGAACATCTGCCGCTGATCTCTGCCTCGATCCGTCATCATCGTGCGGTATCCGCGTATGACTCTGACCGTCATGACCATCTGTGGTCGCCACAAGAAGACCCTGAGATGGGCAGTCAAGGATCCCGCCCAAATGGATGTGCCATACAGAGTCATTGATGGACCGAATCACCCCCGTGTACAACTGTCGTCAACTGCGTGTGGAGCTTACTCAGAGCCACACGATAGTAACCCCAGGGGTCACGCTCGAGACTGTCTAGCAACTCCTGCCGACTGACGTCCTTGGCCTGACGAATGGCCAGCTTGAAGGCAGACTGCGGTAAGCCTCGTACAGCTCCGCCATGACGCCGCCGGTTGCGAGCGCGTATACACGCTCCCCGTAGGTCCGCCAACTACTGGAACCACCAGTGGACCCCTTTCTTCGGGAGTGGACGCTATACATGGGGCATGGCCGCATCGTAGATCTGTGTTAACGCACGATGAATGCGGCCAGCCTTAGCGTCCACCCTGTCCGACGTAAGATATTAGTATGACATATTCACTACAGTTTTCAGCAAAATTATTCAAAATAACATTATAAAACACTAACATATTGAATACAATTTAAGAGCGCTACATGACGATGGTTTCATGTTTACGCCAAAACCTTCCTACGAAATTCAGCTGGGGATCACATTAAGAACAAATTAAAATTATTTTGTTAAAAATGGGTTTACCGTATGTTGGGAACATTAATAAAAAAATTATGCACTTCAACTTAGTATCCTGTGTCCTAGTTTCAATAATAAAATTTAAAAAATCTTACTTATCTTACTCCTGTCATAATAATTGACATGTATGTAATTGATGTATGTGTTTTGTAATGATCGTGTAATGTACGAATTTAAAATTGTATAATTTACAATACGATATTGTTCTTAATTTCTAAAAAAAAATAGCTAAAGTAGTATTACTTTTGATGAGTATCTAAGATATCGTGTAATAATTTTAGACAAAGTAATATTGGGGGAAAATGGAAGAAGAGCAATGTTTACATGAATGTGAAAACTACATTCAAAGTCATAATATTTCATTATTATTAAAGGATTGTATTGTTCAATTATGTGTAAACAAGCCTGAAAACCCTGTGTCCTTTTTGAGACAGTATTTTCAAAAACTGGAGCGGGTAAGTTAGACAATTTAGTCAAGTTATGTATTAAATATATATCATTTACTAAATATTACAAATATGTTTTCTAATATCAATGTTTATGATATCGACCGCATCTTTTATATCTATATGCCCTATTAGAAGAACATATTGCTAAGTATAAGGTGAATTATTGTTCCTTCAAAAATCCTTGAGAATGCCTTTGTTAATAATAACCTGTGATTTTCTAATTGCTTTTAAGATAATCCAAAGGGAATTATCATTTATTTATTACTTAGATATAATAAAATACTTTACTACTGGCTATATCCATGACATTAATTTAGATTTTGTCAAATAATTTTCACTCACTCAGCAATCATCCATGAAAGACATACAGTATGTCTTTCTTGGATGAAATAAAAATTTCAAGATATGTAATTAGTTAGTTAAAGTGTAAAAAATTAACAAACAAATTCACATCATCATGTACTATTTACTGAAATATTGATATAGAAAAATATTATAGAGTAAAATTTTAATGTTATTACCAATTGTATTGCCCGTCCCTCTAGTCGACCCAGTTTTTACATATTACGATTTTTCATAACAGCAACTGCCAGCTGTTATTTGCAATCTAAAGGGATGCTAATATTCTAGGAATATAGTATATTACCTCCCAATTTTAACTGTTATAGATGTTTATGGTAGTTGCCACTAAAAGTATAGTGTGTACAACATGGCACTGATTTTACTTATTTTTGAGATAGTTGGTCATGCAATAACACTTGCAAAGATTCCCTTTACTATCTATCAATAATAAACTATTTATTATACAATACAAAAAAGTTATTTGTATATAATATGAGTTTGAACCTGAGTTCTATGCAAGACAATCTATTTGCCAAATTACATTAGTTTGCTTTTTAAGATAACAATTCCAGATATCATATTGTGTCATCATTATGTTATATAAATTGTTAGGATAATTATTTTAATAAAAATATACTTATTTCTCCAGTCATTTTCATTGCAGTGACAATTTATCTATACAACTTTTGAAAAATTAACTGCCTGGGAATACTGTTAGAATATATTCCTCAAAGGCTTTTTGTAATAGCTTTAATTATATGTTAAAAAATGTACATATCTAATTGTCTAAATTCTAGAAAATTTTATTCTGATGATCATAGTGTTTTTGATTGTCTGTATAGCAGTAGTAACAAAGTAGCTTGTAAATATATAAGCTTCTCTGTCATTACATATGTGAAGCTCTTTAGTTTATTACATCATTAATGCTCTTACACCGACAATACACTTATCACAGCCTAGATTGGGATACTGGAAGAGATGGCACGACTATCCTTGGGAAGATGGTTAGGTAGACCAAGACACTAGAGTTTAGGGTGGCCCTTATTACAATGGAGGCCTTTTATTCCATAGACCCTGCAATAATCCATCCGCTGGTACCTTGACCACCAGTCCCTATCAGCATCCAGGCCGAAATATCTGCAACTGGTGAGAAAAGTGATGATTTTTCCGGGAGTATTTTTGCCAACTTGCTCTGCTGCTTAGCATAGGGCCTTGGAGGTTAGACTCATACGCGGATACCGCACAGTGGCGACGAAGGCAGTTTGCCTATTGGCCGGACCTCTCAGGTGGGTTTTTAACGTAAAGGTGGTCCCCGAACTTTTCCGGCGGTATCGGTGACGCTGGTAGGGTCTGTCAATATCTCACCCAGCGAGTTGTCCACCTGGTGGGGCGATGCTGGCGCTATTGCCCGTTGGGCAATCGGCTGGAGAGGCCACGGTTAGCTGTACGGACGATGGAGGCCCTCCGGCCAAAGCTAGTGGAATTAATGAAGTGGCAGCACGGTGTCTTCTGTTACCGTTCGGTGACTTCGGCAAGTACCTATATGAGCTCGCGAGAAGAGGAAGGATATCATCCTGCCATCATTACACGCGGCTATGCTGTGCAGGCAATTGTCGCACAGAAAAAGGCAGCGAAGGGAATCATAGAGAAAATTCTCCACGCAGACAAATGCGCATCGGGCAATTCAGGCGCGAGGTGGATGAAGCATAGCCTGCAAAAAAATCATTTAGGCTCTTGTTATATGATGCACAGTTTTGACTACACAGATGGCGTAGCGGCAAGTGCCCTGGCTTCGGTTCCCATGCAGGATAATACTTGGTCACAAATGGTCCTGTGTCTAGGTGTAATTTGTGTCCGATAATTATATCTTTGTAAAGTCGCCCGTAATACGAGGATTATTTCTTTAGTACAGGATGGTCTTTATATATAAAAAAAGATATGCTAAGCTGTGATGAATGACTTTGGCTCTAGACGTCATTGAATTTATGCGTAACTTACTTCTGCCATTTTGCATGCAGCTGGAGACTAAAACTTTCACTAAAATATAATAGAAGCACAGATTCTGCTAGATAAAAGATTTTAATTCTCCACTTATTTGCAAATTATCATTATAGTTAAAGTACTCAATTACCAGTGAGTTTGCTTCACCGAGCTCAGAAATAATTCACAGGTATTGATACTAGGAATGGGAGTATAGAATATAAAATTAAAGGACAAAAATTACGGCGCAAAAATAATTGTCCTACATGGAATCGAATACGTGTAACTTGGCATAGCATTGTCATAGAAACCATAACAACATGTGTGCAACAATACAAAGTTTTGTGTCTGGATACGTATAGGTTGTATAGGAATATTAAAATAACATTATACTGGTTTCGGATTAGCCGATATTTTTAGTTATGGATATTAAATTTTTAAGATATTCTCAAATGAGAAAACATTACATTATTTCTACATTAACTATTAATAGATACTATAACGCAACCTGCATTTTTTAGACTTCGTCTCTATCCGAAATTTATATCGGCTTTGGTTATAGTTTAAGATGTATTTTCATTTTAGAAATACTTTAGTTTTGGTTAAGGTTATGGAACTCCATAACTTTGTTTTTTTTTTGGCAGACTATCCCTCCCGCCATTGGGCCGGCATAACATCCCTGGTGTATTGGTTTAAGTGCAAAAAAAATATGATATTCTGCTAATAGTTCATAATTGTAATAATTCCGCTTGTAGCTTCATATTGTACCATAAATATTGTCTTACTCTTAAATAATGTACTTATATAGTGTATAAATACGATGTCGCATAACCCTTATCGTTTTCCTCCTAATTAAATTGTTATTATTATTATTAGTTGCAAAGTTGTAATTATCCCTATAAAATCCAAATATAGTGCTTGTAAAACTTATTTAGTAGAAATCTATATACTTGACAACTTGCTTTTTGAGTGCTTTCATTTTCTATATAAGGTGTGGTCTATAAATATATTGCAACAGTATCATGAGAATTGTGATGTGATAATTATATAACTAAACATAGTAATTTTGCTAAAATAATTATCACATTTTCAAGATCAGGTTACCTAGTTCCAATTTTGACTTGCATTTTTTTTTTGTATAATAATATACCGATGTATTTTTTTTTATTTAAAAGAAACTAGTGTTTGATTATAATTCTTCTAATGGTGAGTAGCACAATTTTTTTTTTTAAGTCTATGTATGCCCTAATATTACTAATAATTATAGAGAAATTGATATAATACTGGTCAGATGTGTTGGCATATACATTAATTACAAGTACTGCAGCCTTTACAGTTATCTTTTTACGTCACTTAGCCTTCTCTTACGACACGATAGCTTAAATGTTAACTAATATTCATGGACTCGCCTAAATTTCTCTCATGCAAGCTAAAAGATGTAATTAATAAAGCTGGAAGGCAAAATGAAATTAATTCCATGTGATTTTTTTTATCTATTTTATTATATAAGCATGAACTATCAATAGAACTATATTTGTTATTTTTTTTAAAGATAATGCCCTGCCCTGGTAGAATTTGGTGCTGCATCGAATCCTTCTATAATAGAAATCCTTGTATTGTGGGGTACTTTACAAACATATAATTTAACGGACACAAATTACACCCAGACTTTAACAATAATTTTTGGATCCCATAAAGTATTGTCTTACGTGGGAATCAAAGCCGCGATATTGGTATGTTAAGACGGTACCTACCTTAACCGCGCACGCCATTTGTGCAGTACGATATAGTATTTTATACATACTCAATTCGTGTATATTTTTGCAGGAGCAAGTGAAAGCCGCGGCAGCTGCAGCTGCAGCGTCTGAGGGTGAAGCAGATGGTGAATTGTCACCACTTCCAGTACCAGTAGGACAACCGTCTCGAAGACGTGGAGGAATTAGCGCTGAGCCAGTAACTGAAGAAGATGCAACCAGTTATGTCAAGAAGGTTCGGCTTTACTTTCTCTATATTATAAATACGGTACTTAGTATTAGGTATTATGTTTTTTGTTCCCCGACAGAATCACTGATTCCGTGTGGAAGTTCACATGTCCCACGACGTGATTTAACATGAGCGGAACTTTACCACTACGCCATCTTTGCAGTTATAGATGAAGACAACGAAGTCTTATCTTTCTTTTTTTTTTCACAAATCGAAAATAAATTGGTATACTGGCGCTGGCCAGACGGGTTGGTATAGTTTCAAGATTCATTCTCTTGAGATCCCGAGTCAGAAACCAGACCTGATATTGTACTCTTACTTGATGCTATTCGATTACTTACCTGTATAAAAAGATATATATCTCTTTTGTTCTTAGGTGGTGCCAAAAGATTACAAGACGATGGGTGCTTTGTCGCGTGCTATAGCATCAAACGTCCTCTTTACGCATCTGGACGAATCAGAGCGTGCAGATATGTTTGACGCTATGTTCTCCGTGCAATGCTTACCTGGCGAAACAGTTATCAGGCAAGGAGACGAAGGAGACAATTTTTATGTTATTGACTCTGGCGAAGTCGAAGTAAGTTAAACTAATATATTTTTCTTAGTGTTAATTATAACGTACATATTGGATTTTTACTCACTAATATTATTCAGGTACCATGGAAGAGCCTCTGGCCTAGATGTTTGTTTAATGCCGTAATTAGGCTGTGATTTACATATCTATGATCAAGTGACTGGTTTACGAATTGTAAGTTGAAGAATAGTGGTATACTTTTATGCTTTGTACACAGCAAACTGACAGAAATTATAATAAGGACGGGCCTCGTGTCTCATCTGACTTAAGGGAAGGAAAGGGATGGCAAATTTTTAAAGTTAAACAAGGCAAAGATATTGAAGATGGTGACTATCCATTTTGTCTTTCATAGACCTTCATAACATCCGCGCAGTAATAAATATGCTTTATGAAAGAATTTTCACACCATTGTTATTCTATCAGTAATTCGCCGTTTATATCTAGACGCAAAAGAACACTACATATTACGGTGCACCTAACGTTTGACCAGCGTGGTATATTAAGTCAATGTACCTACCATTTTAAAGGAGGTTCGAGGCCGTAGCACATATATGAGTTATGAGAAATCAGATACAGTGATAGTTCAAAACCCCACTCAAACTCCCGTATTAAGAAAGTGTAGTGGTCTTCTCCAAGTAATTTCTCTTGCTTGAATATCATACCTACTGCCGCTTTTTAATTTGCCCACGTCAAATATATTCGTCTATTCCAAATGAACTGAAATAAAAGTTATGTTTGTGTCGCAATATCGGTGTGGAAAGGCTGTAATAGACACCTGATGCATATATATTAGCAAGCATTAAAAAAGCGTAAGCCAAGATTTATTATGATCTACATGGATGACACCATCATTCTCCTACCCTTATCCCAATTACTTGGGGTCGAAACAGTATGTACTCTTATTTCATAGTACATATTGTACTAGTTATTGGCAATAGTTTCATGACCGGCCGCCTGCCAGACGTCAACCCTCCTTGGGAATGTAATTGTTGACCAAACGGCATCAGATGGATTTGGCCCAGGTCGTTATAAGGCTCTTAGTCGTCTTTTACGACATCTACGAGCAAAGTAAGGGTTGGTAGTATTCGTAACCGCTACCACACAGCTCTATCTTTATATCTATCTACATGTATGACACCATAAAAATATTTTAATTTAGTACTTACTACAACGAGATCTTAAATTTATCAATCTTACAGGTTTTAGTGAATGGTGAACCCGTAACAACAATTGGCGAAGGTGGTAGTTTTGGTGAATTGGCTTTAATATATGGAACGCCGCGTGCGGCCACTGTTCGGGCGCGTACCCCACTCAAGTTGTGGGGTTTAGACCGTGATTCATACCGCCGTATATTAATGGGCTCTACAATAAGAAAACGACGCATGTATGATGAATTCTTGTCACGGGTATCAATATTAGGTAAGTTATTATTATGGTGTATATTTCATAAACACTTGACCTTGTGACAACCATGGCGATCTTGGGCAACGTATACCCGAAATGTGGCTTTGAAACCATAATGTATAATCACGCAGCTCCACATTATCAACTCACTCCAGTATTAGTTATTAATTTTGATAAATAATTTCCCTAGAAATTGTAATTTCCTTTTCCAATAGGCGTGGGTTCGAGGCCCATAATGTCACAATGTTTAGATGCTATGTGCACATATTCCTTAGTCGTCTTTTACGACCTCCATAAACTGGAATAGTATTCTTACTCCGTCATCACACAGAAATATATTGATTACCAAACGCATTCTTTTAGCAAGCCAACTTTAAAATATGCCTATAATTTTAAATTTTGCCCATAATTTTAAATATCTACCTGCATGTAAGTATTGAAATTGCTTTAAAACTATTTCAGAGAGTTTGGAAAAATGGGAACGGCTGACTGTTGCGGATGCCTTAGAACCTGTATCATTTACTGACGGTGAAACTATTGTGCGCCAAGGCGAACCTGGAAATGACTTTTATATAATAGTTGAAGGTAGTTTTAGTTTAAAAAACAGAACTAATTTACATAAAAGGGCTTTGGTAAAAGTGAGTTTTTCTTGTATATATCGTTCGTAAAACATTTCACTATGTCTGAATTAACAGTTCTACTTCTGCGCCTTCAGGTATTCGAAATTCTGCTAATCTGTAAGGGCTAATATAATATACGCTGCATGTTATAATCATCAGCAATTACATTCCCAAGGAGGGTTGATGTCAGGCAGGGGGCCGATCATAAAACTATTGCCAATAACCTTATCAGTATGTAGGAAGAGGGGCACATATTGTATTGTATTCGTCGTTTATTTGCTACGCTTTCATACCGCAACCATTAAACTGATTTTAGAAATTCTCTCACTTACCGAAAGCTACATTATCAGTGAGTAAGATAGGCTATATTTTATCCCCGTATTCTCTCGAGAACGTGAACTACGCAGGTGAAAACGCGGCAATTAGCTAGTATATTATGTTATATCTAATCAAGCAATAGATACCAGTGGCTCAATCAATTAGCGGTGTGAACCAAAACTGTAGGTAATAGGGCAACACACCCGCTGTCCATGACCAGGCCATAGCAAAAAAAAAATGCTTAATATCTCCTTTAAGCTATGAACATCGCATTATAACTTACGGTTCTTCTGAATAAAACGCGGGAGATTGGCCCACAGTACCTTGCTGGCCGGATGTGTTATTACCTATAGGGTTCTCTTTAAAATTTGCCTTCTCTTGTAGTGATATCATCATTCTCCTACTCTTATCCCAATTACTTGGGGTCGATACAATATGTATTCTTCTTTCATAGTACATATTGTAGAAGTTATTGGCAATAGTTTTATGACCGGCCGCCTGCCAGACGTCAACCCTCCTTGGGTATGTAATTGTTGACCAAACGGCATCAGATGAAGTTGGCCCAGGTCGTTATAAGACTCTTAGTTGTCTTTTACGACATCCTCGAGCAAATTAAGGGTTGGTAGTATTCGTAGCCGCTACCACACAGCTAGTCTCTTGTAGTGATAGTATCCTGTTATGTTCTATATTCGTTATTATGAGAGAATATGTATTAGGTATCATCGTCATTTATATTAGCTTCTAGCCGTACACTGTTGGACGTAGAGTTCCATCATAAATGAGGGAATAGTGCCGTATTCGCCATGCTTGACAGGCGTGTTGGTGACGCAGTGATATGTTTTACGTTACCCAGAAGAGAGCTATTGCCTACTCTCCTTTTGAGACACTTAGCCGATTTTTACGATAACCACGTGCAAGTAACTTGTCATATATTGTATATTATACTAAGCTTTCTAACCGTCAAATAATTTTGTAAAAAGGTGAAAAATTATGTATTATATTCTTACTGACATACCACATATACGTATTTTATTTTTTAATAAACATTAGGAACAGCAGTGGTACTACAACAAAGAAATGGGCAAGCCGAAGGATCAGCGGTAGAAGTAGGGCGATTGGGACCTTCGGACTATTTCGGTGAGATCGCACTGCTATTGGACCGACCGAGAGCAGCAACAGTGCGTGCTGCTGGACCTCTCAAGTGTGTCAAATTGGATCGTGCAAGGTTGGTAAATTATTATACGTGTTAATTGACTTTTTTGTCTGTGTGGCTACGAATACTACCAACTCTAACAATGCTCGCGGGTGCCGTAAAAAATTACTAAGAACCTTGCATCAATCTGGCCTAACTGTAACTGATTCCCTAACAATAATTATATCCTCAAAGAGTGTTGATGTCATAGTGTAGCTGGTCATAAAACGCTGATGGTGGCAAACGAGAGCTAGGCCGTTGCCTACCAATGAAAACCCAAATCTCACTCAGAAAGCTGGGATGCCTGCCTTCTCGCTCAATGAACGAAACGTAACAGCATATAGCCACTGCTCAGACGTTGATTTTCTGCGAGAGTGTGATACTGCCCCGGAGCAGTAGACAGAAAACTCCACAGTGTGGCCACCCTACCATTTAAAACTCTATATTAATGTCTGACTAGCATGGTATAGTAGGTTAATTTCTCTCCTGTTATGGACTGAACTTGGGCCCAGCCGTATAACGTGTATGACACCCGTGAGTACAATAATGTGGTGACGAAGTAAGAATAGAGTTCACCACGCCCCTATCTTACCCTTGGGTGAACGTAGACGTTTAAGATATAATATGCATATAACATCTGTGTAAGAGAAGTAAAACTCGAAATAAAACGCTATACCAACACGTCTGACCAACACGATATAGTAGGTCAATTTCCCTTCCATTATGGAGGAGGTCTGAGCCCAACATTGGGGCAAATGTGGACTGAGATGAGAGTAAAATAAAGGGGTTGGTAGTATTTAAAGCCGCCGCTACATAGCAAACTATAACATTCCTCTATAACTAAATAAGATATTTAACAGAATTATTTTCGGACTCTAAGGTGCTATTTTAAAATGCCTATTAAAAATAATTCCTTCTTTCCAGGTTCGAGAGAGTTTTGGGTCTATGTGCTGACATCTTGAAACGTAATATCGCCCAATACAACAGTTTTGTCTCCCTTTCGGTTTAACATTGTGTTCGCGATCGCGTCAATTACACCACAAGTTGTAACGCGTAGTGTCTTCAGTACTTAAGTACTATAATAACACTAATAATAATTTTATAATATAAAAATTGGGTGAATTGAACTAAAGGGTTGAATAAAAAAAATATTTGTGTTTTAAGAAGAAAATCTGTAATAATAGATGCCTAATACGATGACTGCAATTGACTTTTTATAAAACAAATATGAGTAAAACAATAATTTTATATTCCATTCGTTTAGTCTATTAACGCCCACTGTTGGACAAAAGGCCTCCTCAACGGGATGCTGTAATTTGCCAATGTCAATAAATCGGTACTGGTGATGAGCCCAATTGGCGATGAGGAGCTAAGACTGCAGGTTATGAAGCCGCACGCCGCCTTTCCATCGCTCCAGACGGTGGCGGTAAAAAAAGTTAAACAAAAAGGGGGATAATGCAATCACCACGCCTTAGGTTGGCGATCGCATTTGGTGTTATAAATTGTCCAAAACAGTGCTCTCAACTAGTTTTTATGACTTCAATTTCTGCTGCCCATTTTCTTGTGGGTGGTGGCACATTAGGCATATTCTCAACCTATCGTTACACGTCATAATATATATTATAATCCTTAAAATATAGCTTGATCTCTGTGACAGATAGCGACAAAACCGATGAAGTAACTATGAATACGCGTCATTATTACAATTTTAATTTGTATTTTTTTTATTGCTTATGGTGGCAAACGAGCAAGCAGCACACTTGATAGTAAGTGTCACTGCCGCCCATGAACCTTTGCAATACCAAGGGTATAGCTTGGGCCGCTGCCTACCAATAAAATCCCCAAGCCCGCCCAGTTGGGCTTCCGGCTCTCTCGCTCACCGAACGAAGCGCAATAGCACATTGCCACTACTCAGACGTCGATCTTCTGCGAAAGTGTGGTACTACCCGGGACGGACCGGCCCGCGGCTGTAGACAGAAAACTCTCAACAGCATGGATGGTCCTACCACAATTGATTATATCGCCAATATTTTCATTCTTTAGGTGCCAGTTATATCTCAACTGAATATAAGAATATGAATATTTACACCAAAACTAGTACCTCATATGTTTTAAATTACTTAGTAACCATTTTATAAAAGTATGGTGCTTACGCAAGTACAAGATCATACTGAACTGAGAATAAGATAGAGATGGGGCAATCGATAAACGTAAATCGAAAACATTCTTATTAATTATTTATAAAAAAGTAAAACCAATACATTACCTATATAAACCACATGGTTACTCTATAAAATAAGTAAATTGTGTTAATTTAGTATTCAGACATCAGTTATAATATTAATAAGACTATTCCTATTATATTAAAAAGATAATTTCTTTTATAAAATAAACATGATTATTTATGAAATAATCTGTGACCAAGAACTCATCATCAACCTACAGGAATGCTCCAGCGATGATGATAATAGTGACGATGAACTTGATGTATTCCTTTCGAATAATAAAAAGAATTAATTAACAGCTTTAGTTTAAATTAAATAAAATCCATTAATTTAAATTCAATAAGATTTTCATAAATTGTTAATCGATTCATCCATTCATTTGATTGAAGTTCAATAAGATTTGCATGTATTGTTTTTCAATTGCAGTAGCAAATAGCTTTAAAAAATAAGGAATTATATCGACAAAAATACGGACTGCATCGTAAGCGTGCGGGACTAGTGAGAACTGACACAGAGATCAAGCTATATTTTATAGACTATAATAATAATAATAATCTTAATTGAATACCAAATACATTTGACATTTTTACTTCTTCTACCCCCTTGATTTAGGTACTACCTGTGTCTTAAGAGACAATATTACATTGTTTTTCATATATTTTATCTTTCCATGTGGTACAATTCTTCAACACCTATCTTGTACGACACCCAAGAAAAAGACGACTAAGGAATACTAAACGCATATAACATCTATGCATAATAAAAAAACAAAATAATCGGATTTTATAAAATAAAACCCTATAAGTAACACCTCAGAGATATACCTCACGTATAATTGGTCAATTTCCCTCCTATTCTGGAGGAGACTTGAGCCTAGCTGTGGGACGTAAATGGGCTAGGATGATAATAATGACGTTGTTTTTATTTTGAAATTAATTACTGACTTTATATAAGGTTTTGATTTTGTGATTATTCAACCCTTTAGTTCTATTCGCCCCGATTTGCCACTATATACTATATGTTACTAATATAATATTTAATGATAGCTTTGTTACTGTCTTTGTAAGTTAGTCTAATAAGCAATTAGTCTTCTATAGTTATAATAAGGTTTCCTTCCTCTTTTGTGTTAACTACTAAAAGTTTTATTGTGAAATATTATATCACTGCTTTCTCCTTTGCGACATGAGACTAAAAAAAAACTAAATAATGATACGCAAATAGCAAAATGAAGTGAATAATTTGGCTGTTGTATGAAACTTATTGGTGGATCGAAAAATAGATTACTGTAGGACTTGATTCTCCATATATTGTGAATCAACTTCCTAGTGCTTAACCTATTAAGATAATATTGGTCACTTAAAGTGATGAACGTGTCGATTTCTCCTTTTTTCGCTTGCGTCATTGTTTGGCATAAATTTACATAAATTAAAAATACTGAATTAAAGTAATAATTGATATTTAGCGTGCTAAAACATCTCCTGAAATGTAAGGAAAAAATAATCAATACGGGATACGACAATAGCTTAATTGGTTAAGCACTTGTAATGGTTTCTCTACAGTTTTTTTAAATTTTATTTAAGTTAAGGGCACCAGTAATTGACTACTTAAGAGCAATGCCATATATAAATTTTTGTTGACCACGTACATTTAAATTTTATAATATCGGTGGGTACTTAAAGGAAATCACTACAACCTTCAGATTAAGTTTTGCTAATAATTATTTCAATGTAACTAATCGTAAACATTAAAAACAAAATAACTTATTAAGTTTTTGCTTCAGTAGTTGACCGAGCAAAAACTGAAAAAAAATAGTAGTTGGCCGTATTTTAGCATCATTATTTGACCATATGAATAAAAGCTATTTATAAGGCAAATAAGATCGCAGATGTCAAAACTCAAAACTATAATTTGCATTTAGAATAAATACAATATTCAGTGATGATCTCGAGAAGTGGAAGGCTTACTTCCACATAAAATCTAACCCAGGAACAGAGTAAACATTACGTGTTTTACTGGTTTCTTTGGGCTCGTTTATGAGTGATACCACATTTTTCCACTGGTATTCAAGGACATTAGGTCTCTCGGACCATTTCCATAAGCGACCACACTGTACCATCGATGAAGTTGCGGAATGTTCCAAAACATTATTTTGCCAGGATGGTACTTATTATTATCATATGTGATTATGACATATTCATTAACTTCTTTTAACAACGGTTTCCATAGAAGGGTTAAGATTGTTGAAGTACTAATCTTTCGAGGACTCTGAAACCACACTGTCTCCAGAGGAAACGTCGACGCTAGAGTTAGAGATATCTGAAAGAATCATTGATACACTTTTAATGTGTTTATTTTTCATCTGTCTGAACCTAATTTTTTTAGTATTTCATTCTCTTCCTTCTTTCGTTGTCTTTCAGTATCCCTTTCTATCTTCAATTGCTCAAGTTGCTCTTTCTTCTTCTTTTTGGTTTCAAAATACTTTTGGCACAATTCTCCGGCAACAATCATTGGATATTTTCTCCCATGATTCTTTTTTTCTTGTTTCCTTCAAACGCAGAATAAAAGAAGTGCTTCTTGAATTGACTAGGTATTTCCCCTTGTGAAAGGCCTGCAACATTTCCTTCAGTTTTCGAATTGTCATGGGGATATGTACATGATTCGGACATGAGACTGGTGGATGCCTCTAATACTTGTGGCAGATCTTGTTGTCTAGTAGAATGAACAGAATCTGAAACATTTGGGTGCACTTGGGTGTCACTAATGACATCTAAGTCCTTTACAGAAACTTCGTTTATATTTATTTCGTCACCAAGAAACTCTGACGAATTGAGAGAATTGATAAATTATCAGCAAGGCTAGTGGAGGCCTTTGTTGCATGTGAGAGATATTTCCGTACAGACTGAACTGTGTCTGAATAAATTGTTTCGTTCGTTTATATTTCTTCCGTCAGCAAGAAACTCTGAAGCATCATTTCTAGGCGGCACATTAGAAATATTTTCCCCATCAACACAAGCCTCAGTTTCTGAAGAAAATTTTGTGAAGCTCCATTTTTGTTTTTCCCATAATTTGTACAAAGAAGTCTACGCGTGAATGTGAGTAAAACCAAAATAATGGTTTTTGAAAGAGATGACGCTAGAACAGATGTAAGAGTAACAATAGGTAATGATGTACTAGAGCAAGTGGATGAATTTGTATATCTTGGAAGTGGATTTAGCCGAGATGGAAGGTACACCACTGATATAGAGCGAAGAGTGAATGCGGGAAATAGAGTGAACGGAGCGTTGAGACAACTTCTCGGTAGCCACCACCTCAGCCAGAAGGCACGTGTAGCAATACATAACGCAGTGCTTGTCCCAACATTACTGTATGGAAGCGAGAGTTGGGTATGCAGAAAAGAGTATGAAAGTAAAATTAATGCGGTCGAAATGCGATCTCTACGGAAAATCTGTGGAGTTTGGCTGACCGCCCGCATTCGCAATGACGACGTAAGAGAGCGAGTAGGTATGAAAGAGAGTATTGGTGTAAAGATGCGAAAGGGAATGCTCCGGTGGTTCGGACATGTGGAAAGAATGCCGAACGAACGTATGGTTAAGAAGATACCCGTTCGGCAAGAAGATAGCATAAAGTTCTCTTAATGTTAACATTATTCAAGATCTGATATCAGAAATGATAATCAAAAAGTCAACATAAAGTTAACATAAAGCTCTCTTATGAGCCATCTAGTGTCATCTTTTAGAGATCATTAAAAAGATATCAGAAAGATAACATTTTCTAGAGATCATAAAGTTAACGTTTTTATGTTAAAATTAAGAGGCTAGTGTAAAATTAAAATTGACATGGAAAATAGGTTTAATTATTGTTTATTTGATAACACAATGAATAATAACGATATTACATACCAATATAAATAATCTTATTATTAAAATTATAAATACTTTTACGGCTCAAGTAATTATAAATTAAATAACGATATTACAAACCAATATAAATAATCTTATTATTAAAATTATAAATACTTTTACGGCTCAAGTAATTATTATAATTATTTAAGTTATTTAAGGCGATCGCCAGCATGCTGAAACCATGATTTGATAACTTTTTCAATTTTCTCTTTATCAGAGGCACTCCACTTTTGTAAAATTGTTTCTGAAAAAATAGAATTATGTATAAAGTTATTAATATAATTTTTACATAATTTTGAATGTATAATGTTACAATTAAGGTGAAAGCCCTAATAAATGCTCATGTACCAGTATATGATCACTTTATGTATCTATATTTGTGAATATAGATATACAAGTACATGGATTGTATACAAATGTTTAAAGTTAGTAATAATTTAAAAAGTTAAATATTTTAACGCCATTTAATTAAAATAGCGAAGAGCATCGTGTTAACAATTTTATATAATTTAATTAGTTATAAAATATGAAAAAATGTGTTTATAACCTATATTCATACTTACAAGTTTATTTGTTCGGCAATTTAATTCTTGATAACTAACTGAATAATAAGAATCACAAAGACTATTAATTATATTTTCAACCAGTAGGTTAAGTCAAAAATAATACGTTTATGTTGTAATAATTGAATAAAAACACTTAGCAATGCCGAACGAATTACGATGCAATTCACGCTTGTCAACATGTCAACAATCACTCTTTTATGGATGAGTGAGAGGTCCGTAGTATATAGAACAAAAATGGCCGCTGTTAAAAATGGCCGCTGGCGCGAAAAGTACTAACAATTCAATTTTTTGTATATTCCAATTTCGAATTATTTTTGAATTGAACACCAAATTTATTTTTGAAAAGTAACAAATTAAAATTGTTTTTTAAAAATGATTTAAGGAAATTCAATAAATCTGAAAATAGCAGAAATCTGAAAATTTTTAAAAGTTTTATTAACAAAAAAATTAATACAAGGAAAATTATAAAATAAAGAAATTATAAGATATCTATCAATTTCAATGTCATAAAATTATATGAAAAATTTATGTCGTCGTCGTAACACAAGTTCTTTTGAGAACTTGTCATCATTTAGTTATCATTGAGATTGCTTTAAAATGACATCGGCAAAAAGTTATCGAAAAGACAACATTTTGCTGAGCTCTAAAAGTCAACATGTTTCAGACAACATTATGTCATCTTCCTGACTTTCATGCCGAACGGGTATACAATGCGAAAGTGGAAGGATGTAGGTACCGGGGGAGACCGAGACTCACCTACCTAGACCAGATCGGTCATGTACTGAAGGAAGGTGGAGTCAAAATGTATGAAGAGAATTATGACTGTTAAGGAAGCGAGTGAAGTATGCAAGGATGAGAGTTCTCTGGCACTCTGTTCTCTCTGCCTACCCTGCAAGGGATATGGCGTGATGATATATATGTATGTGTACAAAGAAGTGTCCAGTAGATCTCCATGCTAAGTATCGGTTGATGCCTCAAAAATATTGACCTGTTTTCTTCCTATCAAGTCATTAAGAAAATGCAAACCTCGATTTAAGTATTGTGTTTTCTGCTTGGTGGAGTTACGTTCATCTTTTTCTTTGGATGGTCCTTGTCCTAGTATCACAACTGCTTGCGGATCCCACGGATACAATCCACATTTTTTAAATCCATTGGACAATATATATTCTTTAATATTTTGAAGTACCTACCACTTATAAAATCCGATTACGAAATGAAAAATTGATGTCGCAAGCGGGATTCGAACCCGCGCCTATTGGGATTCCGGCCCAATCGTGCTGCCACTACACTACCGCGACTAATTGTAGGACATGCAAATTTTCATTTCGTATTGCATTTACGTCTTAAGGTGACGGTGTGCTATCTACCCGACAATGTTTACACAATGTTATAGGCTTAATACTTCAAACTTTACAGTTAGAATTGTATTAAACGATGACACAACCTTGTTATTTAAATTACTGAAATTTAGCATTTAATATGCTTAATTTATAAAATCCGAATACGAAATGAAAAATTGATGTCGCAAGCGGGATTCGAACCCGCGCCTATTGGGATTCCGGCCCAATCGTGCTGCCACTACACTACCGCGACTAATTGTAGGACATGCAAATTTTCATTTCGTATTGCATTTACGTCTTAAGGTGACGGTGTGCTATCTACCCGACAATGTTTACACAATGTTATAGGCTTAATACTTCAAACTTTACAGTTAGAATTGTATTAAACGATGACACAACCTTGTTATTTAAATTACTGAAATTTAGCATTTAATATGCTTAATTTATAAAATCCGATTACGAAATGAAAAATTGATGTCGCAAGCGGGATTCGAACCCGCGCCTATTGGGATTCCGGCCCAATCGTGCTGCCACTACACTACCGCGACTAATTGTAGGACATGCAAATTTTCATTTCGTATTGCATTTACGTCTTAAGGTGACGGTGTGCTATCTACCCGACAATGTTTACACAATGTTATAGGCTTAATACTTCAAACTTTACAGTTAGAATTGTATTAAACGATGACACAACCTTGTTATTTAAATTACTGAAATTTAGCATTTAATATGCTTAATTTATAAAATCCGATTACGAAATGAAAAATTGATGTCGCAAGCGGGATTCGAACCCGCGCCTATTGGGATTCCGGCCCAATCGTGCTGCCACTACATTGTCATACAAACATTGTCGGGTAGATAGCACACCGTCACCTTAAGACGTAAATGCAATACGAAATGAAAATTTGCATGTCCTACAATTAGTCGCGGTAGTGTAGTGGCAGCACGATTGGGCCGGAATCCCAATAGGCGCGGGTTCGAATCCCGCTTGCGACATCAATTTTTCATTTCGTAATCGGATTTTATAAATTAAGCATATTAAATGCTAAATTTCAGTAATTTAAATAACAAGGTTGTGTCATCGTTTAATACAATTCTAACTGTAAAGTTTGAAGTATTAAGCCTATAACATTGTGTAAACATTGTCGGGTAGATAGCACACCGTCACCTTAAGACGTAAATGCAATACGAAATGAAAATTTGCATGTCCTACAATTAGTCGCGGTAGTGTAGTGGCAGCACGATTGGGCCGGAATCCCAATAGGCGCGGGTTCGAATCCCGCTTGCGACATCAATTTTTCATTTCGTAATCGGATTTTATAAATTAAGCATATTAAATGCTAAATTTCAGTAATTTAAATACCTACCACTTCTTGCAGTAACTTTGCGAAAACTTTTTTTTTAGGATATGAAAATCTCCTTGAACAACTTTATTCATTCTCCATTGATGGACTTTTTACCTCTATCCTTCTTTGAGGCTTCTGAACACCGCAACATCCATAGGCTGTAAAATATGGGTAGCGTTCGGTAACAAAGCTACCAAAATTATCCCATGTTTTCGCAAAATTGGCTTATTTGCAAACATAAATGGAACGAATATAATCCACGAAAAGAATGACTAGACAATTTATTTGTTTTTTTACTAACCAGGTATGAAAAATATTGGCAATAAATTCAAAAAATGCCTCACATGTCATTCATCCTGAATCCGTTTTTCCTAGCCCCCACTCATTAGGAAAAATTTCAGCGATCGCCTGAGGAATACGTTTATATTTGTATACGCAAGTTGCGGGAGCTACTACACCACTCGCACTACTAGTTACCAAAATTGTAACGCACTCCTCATCAACAATCGCTTTTTGATAAACCGTTTTATTTCCTTTTTTAGCAAGAACTTTGGGGCCTTTTGAATTTTAAAAAAAGCAGACTCGTCACAGTTGAATATCGGAGATGGGTCTTCCAAGATCTCATCACCGTACTATTTTTCAATGTAGGACTCCACTTCTGAAAACCAATTCACTATGTTTTCCCTTTTGACCGCTGCCCGTGAGACAGTCAAGTTTTGAAAAACGCTTTTTAAGATCGAAAGATTTCTTCGGCGAAAACCTATACGCCCACGTCCTGCCTGGTCTTCCATTTTTGAAAGGGGTATTACGTTTCATCTCTTTCATGTACTTCTGCACACTAATGCACAGCTGCTCAACAGTGACCGGAAAACCAGCCTGTGCCATGTTCTCCACCCATTTGCTTATTTCAGCCTGCTCTTTACTTGTTAGAATGGAAGGAGGGTCCATTTTTCTGTCCATTGCTGATTTCCCCTCTAATTTATATTTCAATGTCTGATATTTTGTGCTGATGAACATTTTCAACTACTAGCTTTCATAGCATTTTCACTGTAGTTTAAAAATGTGTTCTTGTTTCCAGGCATCTTAAAAATAATATTTACCCTGAAATGAAAACAACTTGTCTACATTTTGTAAATTGTGTTAAAAGTTGACCACATTATGCTTTAGTAAATGACCATGTGGTCCACTACTAAAACCCATCACATTTTAGAAATCTGGACCAGTGCTATAATGTTATGTGTCTAAGTTGATTATGAGAATACATTTATAACACAATAACAATTTTAACTCAATTGAATCAGTTTTTAACCACCACGGTCAATTTCTGATACTTTCCGAAAATACCATTCCGTAGATGACGACCCCAAACACTTGGACATAAAATGAATACTTTAAGAAATAGATTCAAATGTAAATCTTACCCAACAATTAATTTTTATGACTTCAGAGCTCACAAAAGCAATCGTCCTATAGTGTAAATCAAATAATAAAATCAAGAAACGTGTCACACAGCTGAACTCGTCAACAACAACTGTCGGCCATTGCTACACACAATGCGCTTCAGTTCTTGAGTTTTCAGCTGTAGATGGCAGCAGGGACTTACAAATTTATTTTTTATTAGCTACAACAAACACAACGCTTATTATTTTTAAATTTTATACAAAACGGTCAACTACTAGTACATGGCCAACTACTAATGCCCTTACCTTAAGGGATTTTTATAGTTTATATATGTGGGTACGACAATCCCATATTAAAGTAACTATTATTACACTTCTGCTTATATATTACGCTGTTTTAAGTTTACGTGAATATTTCAGTAGACTACGATCTCGTACAGTTTTTTTTTTAACAGGCTATGGTCTGGTCACACGCCGGCCATTCCGTCCGGGGCGACGGAAAGCAGCGCGTGGCCCCATAACCCACCGTTTTCCGTCCCCATCGCCGTTTGGCTGGCCAGCCCGGTATCTCGTACAGTGCTAAGGCGTGCTCAGAAATCGATTTGGACAAAAATAGTTTGCAATAGTTTTGCATATGGTTAATCTTTTTTCAGTTCACAAATGGTTTTCTACAAAGCCTACCACTTCCTGTGCTTCATTAACAAAATGTAAACAATTAAATGTTACTGTTTAGTTATAATTTTGATGTCTTTACTCTTACAGTGAAAAAATCATTTCACTAATCGTTATCAAGTTGAGAGTAGACATGTGTAAGTAATGCGAGTGATGCATCACACGTAATATTACCCGACCGCGTACTGTCATATTACACATTACGCGACTAAACATCACATCACATTAAACATCACACATGACATTAAACATGACGCGAACACTTCTGCACGACGAACGAACTGTTCTGCATTTCTGCAATGTTCGATAATTTGGTAATGGTTATCTATCTCTCAAACGCGCCGTGTGTCTTTTCGGGAGAGTGAGAGAGATAGAACGACTAGATCGCGCTGCGCCTGCGGTCGATAAATATTTATTTTGAGCTTTATTTTCAGATAATTAAGGTTTATATTGAATGAAATGTCATGTGTGATGTTTGAAGTGATGGTAAAATGTAATACTACTCGGCACGAAATGTAATGCCATATAACATCACTTGTCTAGTTGAGAGACCTCAATGTTCACGCAACAGTGCAGAAAGTTGTCATTGTCGTCTGCGACGAACTATAATCACATAAAAAATAATCATTACCTTGAATTACACATTCGGCATTTTACATATAAAAAGTCGATGCCTCCCGGAGCCCCATGAGGCTATTTACTAAGCATTATTATTAATCTTTTTGTTGAAACTACCTATTGTCTAAAATAACGTTTGTATGTAACTGTACAATGAGTTAATGACTGACTAATAATATAATATGTTATATCGCTTTTTCTCGCTGAGGTCGTAACAAATGACTGAGTGTTGTAAGCAAATAATAACAAGAGACGAAAAACTCAAAATTAAATCCTAAGGCTATACCTATGTTCGGCCAGCCCGGTTAGGTGAGTTCAGCTCCAGCTGTGTGGTGGATATGTTGTGTAAAGAATTGTAAAAGTATTGTGTAAAATTTTAAATCATACACATGCTCAAAATTGAATTCTCAGTGTTCACATTATTCATTATGTCACAATCGCAATATTATTGTTGGAAATTCTATGATACAATATGTTCGTATAAGATTTATTTTCTTTAATATATTGAATACATGTTTTTTATTGTCTATACATTCACGAACCCTTTATAGTCCACTGAATTACATAGGTTCATCCAAGAGAATAATCTAGCCGTAGCTTAAAAATTGTTCCCCAAACTCTAACCCGCCGGGCTGGCCATTGATGTCAAGGTTTCGGTAACAGTGGCCGGCTCAATGGCGATGGGGAGGCGAATACGGTGCGTTATGGGGCCACGCGCCACTCTTCCGTCGCCCCGGACGGAATGGAAGGCGTGTGCCCCGACCATAGCCTGCAAAAAAAAACGTCTGCCTGAGAACGTGCCATCTAGGAAAACTTGGCGTTGAAGCCAACTACGTCGTTGACGTGGCGCTATAATAGTTGCTGTTTTGAGGTATTAGGAAGTTCTCAAAATCCGTAAGACTCCGATTTGATATAGCCAGGGAGAAATATACACCATAAAACGTGACCGAGAGGGTCATCCACTGAAAGTGTGTCCAACCAACAAGGGCTAATAATGATGCGCCGCAGGGCTGAAACTTGTTGCTGCTAATTGCCCAATTGGGACATTCTGGTCCTTTGAACGGTCCTGTGGTTAAGATTGCGCTAGTTAACCACTTACATTTGCTAACTGAATCGAAAGCAACGCTTATTTCTTTTACCCATCAGCCTTTTGACAACCGCTGTTGGAGATAATGTCCCCAAGGAGAATAATGCCATAATCTACGCATGGCGAGAGGGTAGGCGATTGCAGTTGATGTTGTAATTTGCCAGGGAGAATGTATCTGTATAAATAATGTATTCAATAATTGAATGAGATCATTCTATATCGCTGCCAATAAAAAAGATTAACATTTATTTAATTTAAAAATTGTACTTTCTTCACCTCGTTTATCTTTACATGGTGAATATATTTTGAAAAGATAGCTGGTGTGTGTTACAGTATTAAAACTTTATGTTAAAATGTAATGTTATCAATTGTAAGTTATATTTAAACTATTACACACTATTTAATAGCATCTTTGTATTTACATGTACTTTTTTTTGGCGGCGGGCTATGTCGTGGCTACACCCCGCTAAATCCGTTTGGGGTGACAGATGAAGCGGGCGCGCGACCCTATAGACCCGGCCTAGCGGCCTACAACGTACCTATCGACGTCATGCGAGTGGGCCACCGGAACCCGGTCTTTGTCCTCGATGGCCATATTTACATATACTGCTTATATGTCTAATGCGTGTATCGTCCCGAAGTAATGTGTGGCAAAGCTTCGTACGTTTTGTACACTAGAAAGTTATCGCGATAAAACGGTGGTCATATTAGCGACTTCAGTATTTTACACGAAGTATCGTGCAAGATGGCCGAAATCATTTCCATGCGTTTAATAAAACTATGGATGACGAGTTGCTTTACCTTTACAAGTGTGCTAATGATGAAATAATAAACGTGATGATTTTTTTGGATCCTAATATATGATGGTTTCAGGTGTAAAAATTCTAATACCATTTTATCGCTCCACTCCATATTTATTGATTAACTAGAGATCCTCGAACACGTCTAAACACATTGAAAGCAACCGCCGAAATGACCAACGCTAGTCTGACCACAGAGAGCGATATATTAGCGCGCTAAAACCCTATGACGTACCGCCAACCAAGCGATAACGCATACGAAGCCTGAATGTTCTCGACGATAGCCGATAAGAGCTGGTCACATCTGCGTGTATCGTCTCATTGCATGAAGCTTCGCGACGATACACGCAGGTGCGTCCCTAGCATTACAATAAAATCCATAATAGCAAAACGGAAACTTAGTTTCCAGGACACTACCAACTTTCAACGTCTAGCCTAATTCTTACATAGATGCAGTACCTATCTCGTGTATCGAATAATGGCGGCCTTTCAAGTCTAGTGTACGTAGTTTTTGAGAAAACGTAAGACTTGACTGTAAAGCCAATGTTCCCTTTTCCAGTCAATACAGATATTCAATAAAAAAAACAAAGAACCATTACTTTTGATGGCCGCAGGAGTTTCAGCGCGAATGTGGAAATGTCATGTTACACTCTTGTATTATATTCATGTCTTTAGTATTATATATATTGAAGAATTATGCTGGTATTTTATGGAATATGATACGGTTAAAGTGTAGTGAATATGGTAATTATAGCATATTAACCACTATTAAGTGGTTTACGTGTATTTTCATATTTTGCCAAAATTCCCAAAAAAATCGTTGATTAGGTTATTAGCGCCCGATTAATGGTAACGACTTGACGTACTGACAGACCATGACTATTAAGGCTACACAACAAGAAGAAATGATAAATAATACATGAAAAAATTAAATGAGACTTGGCTGTATGGGCTATGATCGCTTTGCCTGTCCAAATGGACAAACAGAACCAAAAATAAATAATTTAATATCGCAGCTATTGTATACATAGTGACCACAGACAATAAAATGTCCATTAGCAATATTTGAAATAAAATACAGAGTTATAGTTGTCACAAAATAAAAGGCCCGTTTTGCCATTTGTCTTATTGATGGATATAGTGATATAACCATACGACTCGGTACTCGATACTCATGATATATCGATTCAAGTTTGCGTGAGTATTTAATCGATTTAAATATGTATTGTAAAGTGCATTGGATTAAAGTTCTGATTTGAAAATTTAAGTTAAAATTTTGATATTATGGGTATTTTGAAATGACACAATGTTATGAAAGGTCACTTTTCTATCATTATATATTTGTGTTACAATAACATTCACTCAATCACAAAATAAAAAATCGAGAAAAAGTGAATCTTCAATTTCTTCATTTTCTTCAAATGATGAGCCAAAATTGTCGGTTGAGCTATCGTCACCCGCATCTATAATTATTTCATTTTCAATTATATTGTCAATATTGATGTCTCTATTCATAGTCTTCCTTAATTATTTTTCCAAATTTTCTACCACTTTTGTCCAGTCTTCTTTAGCAATTTTGGCACAAGCTTCATTCAACAATGTCATAATTTTCTTAGTGGAGAATGGCGGCTTTGTATTGTGGCGTGCTGTGTATCCTTTCATTTGAGCCCGGATCAAAGTATTGTACTGACAATGGTATGGTGGCGCTCTTATCATTTTGTGTCCATGCTGAACCACTCTGTGAATTTATTTGCATCCTTTTCTTCGTGATATTTTTTTGTACTTTTAGACTCCATTGCAAGCAAGGCATCATTAAAAAAAACTTCCCCCAGCTGATTCAGCGTGGCAGATTATTAAGCGTCCACCTTTTCCCATTGGCACTTTTGAGCAAGATGCCTTGGTATCGTCCGTCCACGACTGTGGCACGGTATGATTCGAGTTCAGCCAAATCTCTTCGACAAATATGACATTGTCCCAATTTGTGACTTTGTTAGCTTCAAACTCATAACTTTCAGTAAAGATCAATACACAGCTGGTGAAATTCAGTTATTCTAAACACTAGTATTAAAATTAATAAAACCGGACAACTGCGAGTCCACCTTAAAAGAAAATATTTTAAACGATTTATTTTTTCTTTAACCGATTATTAATAGTCTGTGGAGAATATGAAAAAATCGTTATGCACGGCACTTAGCCGAGTGGGCGGTACCCATCAATGAAAAATGTAATTACCTTAGAACATTTCGATCGGTAAAAAATAGAGAACTTCTTGGGTGTGAACTGTCAAAACGGGCCTTTTATTTTGTGATTAATATAGAAAAATAAATAAAATCCTAAGCTCAGCCGGCCACTCAGCGTTGCGTGATATTGTGATCTAATTGTTCCATACACGTATAAATTATGTATGCACAACAGTGTCGCATAGGTTTAAGGCCTGAAAAGGAGATAGTATCATTTTATATTTAAACGAAAAAAAAGAAATGATAGTATCAATAACACTGAAAAATTAAATGGTTATCGTATTTATTTCTCTACGTTATTATATTTATGGTAATTAGAATTGTATAGCTGTTATTTCGACACTATAAACATTTATAGCCTGTGGTAACGTGGTCAAAATAACTACACTTTTGAACAGCGCGGGAAAATGATAGATTTGTTGTTAATAATTCTCAATACTATTATCTACGTCTATTACGTAAATGTTAGCATTAAATAATTACTAAATGCAGTGTATTGTGACAACAATTATATAAAATACAAAAAAATATGGAGGTTATTGAATCCATTAAGAAAGATAAAGCGTATATAAAGTGCAAGCTACTAGTAAAAACATGGGAAAAGGATTTCAAGGCAACACACAGCCGAACACCATCAAAATTTGATATTAAAGAAGCTCCATCAAATATAAAATATGCTTATAAGAAATATTTTCACTTAAAAAGTAATGCTCTTGAAAATTCTTTATTTACTTCTTTTTGTGAAATTGATGATGATCCTATTGTATCACCAGAAATTATGCAGCAGGTGGAAACTTTTACCAGTGACTCTTCAAACTCTCACTTACCTGGATTGCCTAGTGGCCAAGAACTACAGAAATTGCTATCAAATAGTGAGACTATGACTGAAGATGGGCAAGTATTACTACCATTCACAAAAAATCTTTCCAAAAAGCTGTTTCATAATCAAAAGAAAGGTGAAATTATTAAGAGTGACTCCTTAAACACTTTTACGGAATTGCCCAATTTGCCAAGTGGTCAAGAGTTACAGAAATTGCTAGCTAATAAAGAATCTATGACTAAAAACACAAAAATAACTCCATTTACAGAAAACGTATCTAAGAAGCTGTTCCAAAATCGAAAGTTTTCTTTGAGAAATCCTAGAAAGCTGTCAGCAACACGATCTCAGTCATTACTGGCAACTAAATGTTTCAGTAATGACAACGACATTGCCACTACTCAAACTTTTGGCAATAGTAATTCAGAATTAAAACTTGACAAATCCTATGAAAATCTTAATTTATATACTTCTACACAAAGGGTTAATGTGAACGATACATGTAAATTTACTGATTTAAATGTTGGTAATGAATTTGTAACTGGTGGTATTAAGAATCAAATTATTTCTGATAATAAAAATTCATCCACAACATCACAGTTCATCAATTTCAACTGTTCATTCACAGGGTCAATTCAAGGTGAAACAAGTAATGAAAATAATTGTTTAACAAACTTTAAGGAGTCCACCCCAAAAACTTTAATACGACAGCTAGATAATGCCTGGCTTAATAGAGCTACTGGTTTAATTTCTGAAGATTGTGAACCAGTTAGAGAAAGTAAAAAGTTTGGTATAAGGAATCTCATAGTTGATCCGAATGATAAGCAAAATGATTATATAGAAAATAGTGCATCTGAAGATGAGGATACTAACATTGATAAGTTAAAACCTGCACTCAAAAAAAGAAAATTAAACAATAAGAATGCTATTGAAAGCAGTGGATATGGTCTTGTTACTAATAAAGAAATTGATAATGACAATACTCAAACAAAAGAAACTAATCTCAAAAAATCTCGGAATACTAAACAAAAATATACTCCTAACAAAAGGTCAATTATTAGAACTCGAAGAAAAGATGATGTTAAAGAAGAACAAGAACTGCCCGATATAAAGGAATATGTGCCCTTTGGTTTGGAAAAAGACATTTGTCCCCGTCATACACAATTAACTAATGCATTAAAAAATGTATCCAAAGCCGACAAATATAATAGACTTGATGATAATGAAGAAAACAAAAGCTTAGAAAATAAGATTAAACATGGTACATTGAATGATAATTTTGTTAAAATTAATATTGAGAAAAAAGTATTTGTAAGAGGTAAGAAAAATATTAACTATACTAAATACAAAAAACAACAATGGAAAAATAAAAAGAGCCTTCATGGTGGCATGGAATTCCCTGAATCTGGAAAAGTTTCATGTTTTAAATGTGGAGAGACTGGCCATATGGCCAGATACTGCAGAGCACATAAAGGTGAGGTGCTCTTACCACTTGAGAGCTATAGTGAAAATGAAATACCAACATTAGAAGAGATGAAACAATTTGCAGCAGACCCAACAAATGCAACTAATGACACCATAACTAAGCAATTGCAAGTATCCATCTATCAACCAAGTCAAATTCCAGATTCAGTTTTAAAAATTCTTGCAGAATCATCAAGTGCTGTAAATGATGGAAGTGTACAACCAATTTATTGTAATGATGATCAGAATATAAATGATGATTTAAAAAACATCCTTCAAATGTTTGGACATAAGTCATTCAGGCCTGGTCAAGAAACTGCTATAAAGCGTATACTATGTGGTATGTCAACTCTGCTATTATTATCAACTGGAGGTGGAAAATCACTCTGTTATCAATTACCTGCTTATGTGTATAGTAAACACTATAAATGTATAACATTGGTAATTTCTCCATTAGTATCACTTATGGAGGATCAAGTTTTAAATATACCAGAGTTCTTGAAAGCAGGATGTTATCACAATAATCAGTCACAAACTCAACGTCAGAAAATTCTACAATATTTGAGAGATGGTTTATTGAATATTCTTCTTATATCACCTGAGGCTTTGGTAGCATGTGATTCATCCAATGGAGTATCAAGTTTATTTAAATCACTACCTCAAATTGCTTTTGCATGCATTGATGAGGCTCATTGTGTATCACAATGGAGTCATAATTTTCGACCTAGTTACCTAATGATTTGTAGAGTCCTTAGAGAAAAGTTGAAAGTTAAATGTATACTTGGACTCACTGCTACAGCAAGTCAAACTACAATTAAAAGTGTAATTAGTCATATTGACATCCCTGATGGAGTAAATGGAGTTATTAGAAATCCAGCTCTGCCCGATAATCTCTACTTATCAGTTTCTAAAGAGAAAGATAAAGATAGGGCTTTAGTAACATATTTGCTTTCAGAAGAAATAGCAGCATTTAATTCCATTATTGTGTATTGTATAAGAAGAGATGAATGTGAAAGAGTGTCGGCTGTTCTTAGATCTTGTTTACAAGAACCTAATAAAATTAACATGGAAAGTAAAAAAAACAAGAGGAAAAGAATGTCTTACATAGCAGAAACATATCATGCGGGCATGTCAGCTTCACAGAGAAAAAAAATACAAAAGCACTTTATGGATGGTACCTTAAGGATAATTGTTGCTACAGTTGCTTTTGGTATGGGAATAAACAAATCTGACATTAGATGTATTATTCACTATAATATGCCAAGCAGTTTTGAGTCCTATGTGCAAGAGGTTGGCAGAGCTGGACGCGATGGTCAACCTGCATACTGCCATTTATTATTAAGTAACAAACAAAATGATAAAAATGAATTGTTAAAACATATATATGCCAACTCTATTGACCGACCAATAATTAGGAAATTGCTTGCTAAGGCTTTTGTGCCTTGTGAATGTGTTAAATCTAATAACACAGCTGACACTATCTGTAAAGGTCATGAAGTTGGAATACCCATAGATGCAACAGTTGAAGAACTTGACCTACCATCAGAAAATATTGCTACTTTACTATGTTATGTTGAACTTCATCCTCAACAGTATATAAAAGTACTTAATAATGCTTATATTAACTGTAAAATTTCATCATACGGGGGACCACAAAAAATACATGAAGCTGCCAAAACTTGTAGAGCCCTAGCAATGGCTCTTCTTTTAGAAAATGAAAAATATTCTGATACTATGACAAAAAGTGTTATAGAATTTAATGTAATAGAAGTTTCTGCTGCCATTGGTTGGGAAAGTGGCATTACAAAATATCAATTGAAAAATTTAGAATGGATTTCAGAAAGAGGTACTTCTCAAAGATCCTTCTTGAAAGTAGAATTTAACACATTAGGTTTCAGAATAAGAGCAAGAGGCGACTTAAATTCAAATGAACTTGATACTATTTTAGATGATTTACATAATTCTGTTATTTCTCAAGAAAAAGCAAGATTATATCAGTTAGAAGAATGTAATACGACTTTTCATAAATTAGGCAATCACCCATTAGAAAACATTCACATGTCTAAGGAGAATCTCACAAATACTTCAAATGATTTAAAAAATGCAATTAGAAATTATTTCGAAAGAGATCGGTTATCTGACAATATTGTATGTGAAGAGAGACCCATAGACGTCGAACGTATTACATCAGATGTTCGTGCTTTAATATATTCTTACAAAGATTGTAATTTTTCTGGAAGAAGTATAGCAAGAATATTTCAAGGTATTTCATCTCCTAATTATCCAGCAATCGTATGGGGTAGATGTAAGTTTTGGAGATCTCACATACATGAAGACTTTAATGGCATAGTTAAAATAGCTACACAACAAATTATTCAAATGAAACTGTAACATTTTAAAATTATGATTATGTCTAATAAAAAAAATATTTAAATGTGTATACACATTTAAATATTTTAGTAAAATGTAGTGGTCAATTAAATTAAACCAACTTGACTATTTTAAAATATTGGTTGTTAATCTTTTTGTGATAAAATAAATGAGATTTTCTTTTTTCATAAAATAGATATCTGGTTTGTGCTGTTATGTTTTAACTCGTTAAGCGCGGGAAAATAGAATTTTGTTGCCAGGACTTTTGGCGGGAATCTAAAACGTCATGTTGTGCTCTTGTATTATATTCGATATCTTAGTGTTTTAACGTGTTATATTAGATAATTTTTATGGTGTTTTATGTAATATGATGTGACAGAACAGCTGGGATGTAGTGAATATCATATAAAAGTGCTTTACAACGTTTTCGTTTTCCATCAAAATTCCTACAACATACCATTAACAGTGTCACCATAGCAGTGTTGATGGCGACAATTCGACTGACTGACAGACAATGACTAACTTGAAAAGATTAAGAACGTGAAGATAATTATAACTCGACACTGGCAAAAATGGCTCGTATAAGTAGCTGATTGCCAATACATAAAAAGAAGAAGAAGAAGAAGCTGCAACTTAACTTTGACATTGGCTTAAGTATAAACAGAGCCACAACAAAAAAAAAAAAAAAATTTTGTTGCCGTCGCCCAAAGAGTAAAGTTATTAAATTGAAAAAGAGTGGCAACTCGATGATAAAATATGCATGTATGGAAAGTGCTGCCACCCAGAGTTTAGGCGGTGAACTAAAGTTGAAGTAATATATATACATATCTACATGTGTATGTGTAATTACATAGAATTTTCTTTTACTATAAAAGCAACCCTGAAATATAAAAAAAAAACATATCAGCTGATAATTAAACAATAATAATATCAGCCTAACATTGAAACTTGAGATAATTTTCAGAAAAATATCAATAACCGAAAATAGATCGATGAAAATAAGTACCTACGCTAGGAACAAAAAATAACAATTCTCAGTTGTCAAACGTTTGACAGGCAGGACAAAATGGCAGCAGTTAAGTTTGTACAACCAATCTGTAGGCGGCGCGACGGTCAGTAAAAATAAGTAATGTTTTAAGTGTGCCCCCCCAGCCGTCGCCTATGCCCGGGGTTTTTTGGCGCGAATATGGAAATGTCATGTCACGCTCTTGTATTTTATTCATTTCTTTTGTGTTTTGTAGTGTTATATTGAATAATTTTGCTGTTGTTTTATGGAATATGATACAGTTAAAATGTTGAAGTGTAGTGAATATGGTATAATAGTGGTTTACGTGTATTATCATATTTGGCCAATATTCCCAAAAACCATTGATTTGGTTATCGGCGCCCGATTACTGGTAACGACTAGAGATGAGTAGTTCCGGAGCAGTTCCGAGAACTATGTCTTTTGCCGGAACGATCTAGTTCCAATCCAACCACACGGCTAAGATAGTTCCAGGTCCGAGTCGTTCCGACAACCGAGTAATAAAGTGTGCGTCATGCATGCGCCTAAATATTCTTTTTTTTTTTTTTTTATGGCGTTTACAAGATTTCGCCAATAACTAGTTATAAATATCTTCAGTCTTTCAGGTTAGTCATAGTCTAAGTCAAATTGTCGCCATCAACAGTGCTATGGCCACACTGTTGATGGTATCTTGTTGGAATTTTGATGGAAAATGAAAACGTTGTAAAACACTTTGATATGATATTCACGACATCCCAGTAGTTCCGCGCATCACATTACATAAAATGTCATCAAAATTAATATAACACGTTAAAACACTAAAATATTGAATATAATACAAGAGCACCACATGACGTTTTCAAATTCCCGTCAAAAGTCCTAAATATTCTTCTATATATCGTCGTCGTCTATATATCTTGGTTGTCAGTCCTAAACCTGTCATGTCAAGTATGAGGGTAAATCAACTGATATTCCGACAATTACTGACAAATAAACGGTACCTAAAAATAACTTGTAGTTTATAGCTCCTTCAAAATACTAAATTTGAAGGAGCTATAAACTACGAAATATGGATCTTGAATGGCTGGAGCCGATTAAAATTATGTTCCACATGCTACGTTGGATTGAATTGCATAATCATGTCATTAGAACCGATAGGATAGGACTCATGTACTATCGGTCAGCGGAACTAGATAGGTCCGCGAACATGTTTCCTGGATATAGTTCCGACAGAAAAAGGAATCGTTCCATGTCCGATCCGCTCCAGGACATGATTTGCACATGACTAGTAACGACTTGACTTACTAACCGACAATGACTATTAAGACTACAATATGAAGAACTATTGAATAATATATGAAAAATAAATAAGACTTGACTGTATAGGCTTTGATCCCTTTGCTAGTCCGAACAAAACAAAAAAGATGCCTATGCCCGGAACGCCAAAGCACCATTGGTGTGCTTGCATGCTATTATGCGGCAAATAACACCGTGCGTTTATTTTACAACGCTACACTATATTCTTCTTAATTAATGGCCTCTGTGAGTGATTAACCACAACTTTGCCAATGTCAAGTAAAATAAGTTTAAAAAATCATAATAGATTTATATTTTAGTCGTCAGTCATGTCGGTTCATTGTCTAAGTCCAGTCCTCCACTATAGTCTATCTAATATAAGAAGTGCACTTTGACAGCTGTCGGAGTAAGTTGTCTAGGTATGTGAACCAAATAATCGATATCGAAAATATCCAATTTTAGTGAGAAATAGATATTGATTCTTTTTAATTAATAATCTGTATATTCTTTATTTTTCGAAAAGGCAATAAATAAATTGAAGTGCTAAATTAATACTAAATAAAATTAATTACTTCAGCATAAAATCTATTCATCATATTTACTAGGATTAGGTTAAGTAAAACCAAAAACTAGATGAGAGAGTATTGGTGTAAAGATGCGAAAGGGAATGCTCCGATGGTTCGGACATGTGGAAAGAATGCCGAACGAACGTCTGGTTAAGAAGATATACAATGCGAAAGTGGAAGGATGTAGGTACCGAGGGAGACCGAGACTAACCTACCTAGACCAGATCGGTCAGGTACTGAAGGAAAGTGGAGTCAAGAGTCTCCGAAACCGGCGAGCGTGTATGAAGAGAATTATGAATGTTGAGGAAGCGAGTGAAGTATGCAGAGATAGAGTTCTCTGGCACTTTGTTCTCTCTGCCTACCCTGCAAGGGATATGGCGTGATGATATGTATGTATGTAAAAACTGGATTTCAAAATAGCTATTTATTCAGAATCACTACTATTACTTGAATTATCATCGTCGCGAACATTAATAATTATTTCCTTACCCTGGCGGTTTCATGCTTACGGTGAATTCGCGGTGACTCCATAGTGAAAAGATGGACGATGAAAAAAATTTTAAGTAAGCCCTTAAAAAAAATTCATTTAAAATTTATTTTTTCGCTCGATAAAAAAAAAAATAACACGACACTTACCACGGTGATAGTAAATTCTAAAGAATCTATGTAGGTATATTATCAATGCAAGGCAACAGTTTATCTCAAATAACTGTTCAGAAATATATTTAAAAAATGTCAGTGTTGAAATTTTTTTGTACTCATATTAAAACGTTTTTTACTCAAATTAAAATATTATTTCGGGATTGAAAAGTATTCAATAGAATTAAAAATTTTAAATGCTGGTTAAATTCTAAAAAAATACTCAAATTAAAATATTATTTCATAATCAAAACGTTTTCAATAGAATTAAAAATTACAAATTGTAACGGAAAATTTTCTCTTTTGTCGGTAGATGGCGATGAACCATTTTCTGAAACGCGATATGGTTTCAAATATCTTCTTGCTACCTCTTGAGTTGTTTGGATCTAAATCTAAACCTGAAGACTAGCTAGACTGACTGGCTCGGCTACAAAATGCTTACGGGTTGAGAGCCCTCAGCGCTCATCCACAGTCCGGGTAAAGTTGTCATAGCCATCTGAGGCTAACAACTAAGTCACAAAACGAAAAAAAAATACAAAATGCTATTTTAATTCTGTTATATTCTACCATTTCTCTTCATGATTCCAGGATTAAAAAGTATTTAATATGATTATTCGTGAATTTTGAAACAGTATTCATCAGAATTTTAAAGTATTAACTGTGAAAGGAACATGAAACAACAGTGACACGACAATGAAATGACAGTTAAACGACGGTGAAACAACTTTGGATTCACTCCTATTTTACTGTGTCACAATAGTGACTTTGACTGTCAATTAACTATACATTTATCAACTGTTTACCATGGTTTCACTCTATAGCTGCCCTATAAAAGTGTCGTTTTAACCATTTTACCTAGGTCTAATATTCTAATATATACCATATTTTGACAGTTGTGAAATGAAACAAAAGCACGAATGATACATCGTGAAAACACTGTTGTAATACTAAGTTGTCACTGTTGATCATAAAGGGAACTACCGACATTTCATGGTTTTTTCACCGTGACCACAAAACCGCCAGGGTATCAGTAAATTTGTTGAAACGTACATCTCTGTCAAAATCTCTATTCGATTAATTATATTATTCTAATAATTTTACCAATTATTTGGATATTCGTGAATTGGAAGTTGTCAAGCACTACTGTATAGAACGTGATGACGTGACATTGTAAGATCGTCAATAATGATTACCATTTTATTTTAAATTAGTTTTACGAGTTTCAACATTAGATTATTGTACAAGAAAGTCACCCGCAACGTTAATTATGTAAATAACTTAATAGTTCTTTAAAATTTCAGATTTATTGTTTGCAATCATGTGTATACGTTTGACCAAGGTTATTGTGTATTAAAATATTCAAAACGTCAAAATGCACTTCTTATATTAGATGAACTATAGTGCTGCGCGCAATGTGTGCTTAGGTGACAATGGAGATATTTAATAACATTGCACTCTGTTTCTTGAGTGTTAAATATAAATAATTAAATAGTAGGTTCTTTATGAATCTATTCACCAGCCTATCGAAATCCACTGTTGGATTAAATCTCCCCACATAAATGAGATACAATCGTAAACGATTGCGAATTTTGTTGCATGTTATGAGTTTCCTAAGAAAACACTACTGCCTAGCCCTAGTTCTTAATAAATTTGAACCATAACGGGAATCTCAAATCGTTAAATATGTGCATAACTTCTTATATTTATTTTTTATTGCTCTTGTTGGCAAACGAGCAAGCCGTAGGTACACCTGATGGTATGTGGTACTGCCACCCATTGCTCTAACAAGGTATAGATAGGCTGCCAATGAAGTGAAAGAGACTTATTTGAATGTAACATATATTTATTTTTGTGTTGATATAAATAATTGCACAGTGTACAGAATATCTTGCAAGTATGTTGATGTGCGTGAAAATTATATTGTCAGCTGCTTTTAGGTTGTAAGTAGGTGTTTTTAGCAAAATTATATGTGGGTCCTGGATTACTAATATACCTATATATGTCTTGCATTTGGGCAACACTATAATAACAGATATGGCGACTAAACGTACGGCAATATGTACACATACGAGCTGTTGTATGGTCGTAAGTATACTACACTTATATTCCGCCAAGCACGTTTTGAAATTTATTTAACATAAATACATTAGTTTACTATCTTGCATTTTCACTATGTTCGTACCGCGTACTAGTTTCCTCTCGCATTTTCACTTTCTTGTGGGTAGGCAATTATTTGCTTTACGCTGTTTTGTTCTTTACGAAGTCCGCGGGATGTCTTGAAGAGAAAGGCAACGGCACATTATGTTGTCATCATACGCCAGGTACATCACTTGCAAACCATTAACTCACGTATCAGCGAGTCGTATTCACCCTACACTTAGTAATAATTCTGCAGATCTACGCATATGTTCACAAAAGTGAAGAGATGAAATCGTTACTGGCCAATTGGCGGCGAGGTAATACGACAGGTTAGAAGACCGCACACCACCCTGATGTCACCCTGAATTATTCGAGCGAGATATGACCAGACCATAGACTGTTAAAAAAAACCGTCCGTAATGACTGCTACTCTTTGTCAATTTTTAAACCCCGACGAAAAAAGGGTGTTAATGTTGGAGTCTGTCTGTGGTGTTGTAGTGGATAAACCGATGTCAATGTAGATGAAGGATTTAAAAAAATAATCCTTACTTCGAAGGGCATCTCACTGGAGCTAGCTAATACAGATTAAACATGTATCCAATCATTTTGATAAAAATATGTAATTTAAAAAATGACGAGCCCGCTGAGTTTCTTCCCGGATCTTCTGTTTGTGGTTGCTTGCCGATCCGGTGGTAGATTAATTTTAAAAATGATGTAAAATTGATTGTAAAGATAGCATTCCGATCTTAACGACCGCAAGTATTCGATTACGCAACCATGGTCGCTTGTCGCGGGGTGACTGCTATTATATATTCCGATGTCAGCGAAGCGACCGCGACTCGCCACTCTTTCCATAGTTTTATGGGTGACGATTTTGTTCTATTATAGCGATATGTCGGACAAATTGTCCACAGCTAGAAAAAAAGATATTCAGCAGCTATTGGAAGATGAAAATGACGATGAAATTGTATATGTTAGTATGATTCAAAGATATGTTAGTGTCTCTTCCTTCGGAAGAAAATCCATTCAATTTTCACATCGCAGAAAGACAAGGGTTGCTTTCAAACATTCATAAAGCGCCGTCATTTTTATGAATTTCTCGCCTGCATTGCGTGACTGCACTATCTCTGGCGCGACCGGGTCGCGGTCGCCGCGCGACTCTCCAGCCACGCCCACCGGTCGCGAAGTATGTTTAGTGCTCCATATAAATTCATACTAAGCAGATGGTCACGCTACCCGTTCGTGGTCGCGGATCGCGGTCGCTAAGATCGGCATGCAAACTTTAGCGACCGCGACGCGGTGTCTGAGACCATTCGAGTACGCAGCCGTGCTCGCTTGTCGCCACTTTTTCCATAGTTTTATGGGCGACACTTTTGTTCTATTGTAGCGATATTTCGGACAATTCCTCCGCAGCTAGAAAAAAATGTTATTCAGCAGCTATTGGAAGATGTTGAAATGATGATATGTTAGTATGATTTGAAGATGTGTTAGTGTCTATTCCTTCGGAAGAAAGGAAGATCCAATATTTTTTTACATGGCATGAAGACGTTACGAGGTTTGCTGCCAAACATTCATGAAACGCCCCCATTTTTAGGGTTCCGTACCCGAAGGGTAAAAACGGGACCCTATTTCTGAGAATTCGCTGTCCGTCCGCCTGTCACCAGGCTGTATCTCAAGAATGGTGATAGCTAGACAGTTGAAATTTTCACAGATGTATTTCTATCGCCGCTATAACAACAAATACTAAAAATAAAATAAATATTTAAGGGGGGCTCCCATACAACAAACTTGATTTAGTTTTACGTGACCCTTCGTGCGCGAGTACAACTCGCACTTGGCCAATTTTTATGAATTTCTCGCCTGCGTCGCGTGACTGCACTGCCCCTGGCGCGACTGGGTTGTGGTCGCTGCGCGACTCTCTGGCCGCACTCACGAGTCGCGGTCATTGTTTAGTGCTCTATATAAATTCATAATAAGCAGTGGGTCGCGCGACCGGTTCGCGGTCGCGGGTCACGGTCGCTAAGATCGGAATGCTACCTTAATATCGGCATTTTCGTGTGATTATTCGACGAAACGGAAGCGTTTAGTCGAAACATGTGAAAGTAGCAGGGGCGGCTTTACCTATAGTGCAGAGGGTGCGGTGCACCCGGGCGCCGGGTGTTAGGGGGCGCCGAGAGCCGCCACTGTAACGCTCCGCACGGAGCGGACACCTCGTACGCGGCGATAGTGCCTAATCGTTTATAAACGTAGTGGATGCGTTATTTGACAGGTTTGAGTAGGTTGCTTTGTCGCCATGCTCACTGTAACTTCATAATACAATCGCGTTCACCTAGTTCCGTTACAAAACAGCGAGACTAAGCATGCGACAACGTATTCCAGCGAGGTACGGAGTTTAGTCGAACGTGTTGTAACTATCAACCTATTCCATTTTGTTCATGCATTTTGATACAAGAGGGTGCCAGGTTATTGATTGCACCCGGGTGCTACATGTGCTAGAGCCGCCCCTGGAAAGTAGGTATAATCGTTAAAATGACATATTACAGAAACCTTGATCTGGTGCTGTAACCAGGTTTTTCTGTAGAGAACTAAAACTTCGAAAACTTACAGGCGACAGGTTGTTTGGATTTATTTCGTTAATTCCAAAAGCTCGTAAAATAGTAACATTTTCTTTCGGCCTTTTACTTTCATTAAAAGAAGCTATTCATATTTTTCAGCATCAACACGTCTCAAGGGACGGCTAAGTAGGTACCTATATAAAATTAAATCAGAATACAAATGAAAAAAATAATTGATGATGATAAAGTATGTACGTACGTATGTGTATGTACTTATACGTACCTATGTGTACCTCAGGTACGAAAAAGTATGCCACCTGCTTATTATTACACGCATGCTATTATCACGATATAAGACCTCGAAGTGAAGACGTGAGACGGATGCATAATATGGAAACACTGCAGAAACTTAGTAAACCTTGTAGAATAATACATACATACATATCATCACGCCATATCCCTTGCAGGGTAGGCAGAGAGAACAGAGTGCCAGAGACCTCTATCTCTGCATACTTCACTCGCTTCCTCAACATTTATAATTCTCTTCATACACGCTCGCCGGTTTCAGAGACTCTTGACTCCACCTTCCTTCAGTACATGACCGATCTGGTCTAGGTAGGTTAGTCTCGGTCTCCGTAGAATAAACTAATGTACAAAATTAAGTTCATACGTACAATTTGAAACTAATCATCATCTCAGCTCATATATGTCCCACTGTCTTCAATGCTCGAGCCTCCTCTATAAGGGGAGAGAAATTGAACTACTATACTACGCTGGTCAGACGTGTTGGTATAGGTTTTTGTTTAGATCTTTCTTCTCTTGCATAGCTGTTATATGCGTTTTATATCCCTTGGTCGTCTCTTACTCATCCACGGGTAAGATAGGGGATGGTGTATTCTTACTCCGTCACCACACGAATAAATGAAACTAAGAGATATTTTCTATTCGTTTTACAGTAGGTACCCAGTAATAAATATTGCACATCGATCCTTGGATAGAGACAATCGGTTAATTTCGACTTCATATAGCTTTGTTTCTATTGCACACTATCTGTGTGACATTTGTTAGTCTTCGTAAAAATGCGAGTATAGCTGCGTCCTATCAAAAAGACATATGGAGATTTTATATATGTAAGGATTTAAAAAAAATCTCCTAGAATAGTTGTACTTTATTTGATAACAAAAAATCATAACTGTTTTAGCAGCTCTTAATAGATACCAGAATGATACGTGCGACAGGGACAATGCTCTACAAATCCGAAATTAGTCGAGTAACTCTTTCCAAGTGTCGATGTGCAATAATGATTACCGGATACTGTGCCTATGTAGATATAAATAACTATTTACTACTTTATTTGTCATATTCAAATAACGTGACGACTACCTAGACGACTGAAATAATAAAAGAAAACTATTAGCGAAATCTCATGGTTCATTTATGACGTGATGGATACGAACTTGACCGCCTAAATAAATAGTTATATTCATTACTACTTTACATAAATAGTCGTCTTAATATTTGCTGCTTATTATTTAAATAAAAACATTCATACCATTATTAAATTCTTTAAATTATGACATAATTTTGTTCTACAGTTTGCTTGTAAATAAATATAACATTCAACAATTTATATATTTAAATTTATATACTAAATTTATAATTCCAATTATACAGACAAAATGTATCTAGTTTATGACAATAATATTAGTCCAAATTTATATATTAAACTAATCGAGTACGAGTGATAGCTACATACCCAAAAGATTCACAACAAATCGTGCCTTCTCTTTTTGTGCACTAACTTCCAAAAAATACTTAATAAATTACTTTTATCACGAAATAACTTTAAGAAGAACATTTTATTTAAGGATTACTAAAAGTAAATAATCCTGAGGTAACTTTGTCTACTACCCTGGTAATTGATGAAGTCCCTGAGCGGTTAATCATCAGTTGCGGTGTTTGCTGGACAGCCCCATATGCGATAATATACAACAATAATGATAATTGCGAGACGGATGCATAAATTTCGCACTTCTCTTTCTATTCTTATTCTATTCCCCAAATTTCTGCTCCTTTACCTGGTACGGTAAGCAGCAACTTGGCTATGCCTCTGGCATTATTGAAGGCCATAGTCTGCAGTTATCACTTACCGCTATACGAGTTGCTGACAAAAAGAAATAAATATAATAGCAATTATTACGTGTGTTAAATTGCTTTAGTCGAAATCTATTTGTAAGTTTTTTTGTGTACGTAAAGTCTTTTATGTAAGTACATGATTTCTAATGTATTCTGGTCGGTCATTTACCAAAGGTCACAATGGCAATGCAGAAGTATAAACACATTCGTACTTTGCTACACATCTTTACTTCCAAATAATAATTGCCGCTAATCGAGCATAGTTCCAATCTTCGAACTGAGTATTTGAAAGCATATTTCCTGTAAATATGTCTAAAATCGCGACAGTTTACGGAATCCTACAACGCTTTTTTTGGCAAACCAAGAATTCGAACTACCTCCATTAAGGAATAAATCTTTGAATCACAGGGGACTTCATAAATATACAATTAATGCAGTGGTGGATAAAAAGGGGTGGAAATTGGCATCAGCAGTCCATATCGGGCTTCCAATATAGATGAGCCCTAAATCGCGAGATTTGCATCGTCATTTGGAAACCTTTAATCATTTAAAGGTCTATTGAGGGATACTTTGGATTTATAAGAGTTCTAAAACCATATTTTTACGGTAGCCATGATTTACATACATACATATCATCACGTCATATCCGTTGCAGGGTAGGCAGAGAGAACAGAGTGCCAGAGAACTCTATCCTTGCATACTTCACTGGCTCCCTCAACATTCATAATTCTCTTCATACACGCTCGCCGGTTTCGGAGACTCTTGACTTCCTTCAGTACGTGACCAATCTGGTCTAGGTAGGAGAGTCTCGGTCTCCCCCGGTACCCTCATCCTTCCACTTTCGCATTGTAGGTATATCTTCTTAACCAGACGTTCGTTCGGCATTCTTTCCACATGTCCGAACCATCGGAGCATTCCCTTTCGCATCTTTACACCTACACTATATTTTATACCTACTCGCTCTCTTACGTCGTCATTGCGAATGCGGTCGGTCAGCCTAATTCCACAGATTTTCCGTAGAGATCGCATTTCGACCGCATTAATTTTGCTTTCATCCTCTTTTCTGCATAGCCATGATTTCATTTCTGCAAAAAGTGGACAATGGACAGAAGTTATGGCCATATCAAAACCATATCATCTTTTACATGGCATTCACAATCCCTCTGTTCCTACAGCTCCACGTACGGATCAGTACGTGGTGGGCTCATTTAGCGCCTGGGGCCCTCAAAACTTAGTCCGCAACTGATTTAAAGGGCACAATTTACACCTAGATTCAGAACAACCACTTATGAACGACAATAAATGCATATTTAATAGAGCATATAAAGTAATGCGTCGATTGGTTAATTATCATCTGCAGTCAGATGGAAAGGTTTAAGATTTTCTCTTAACTGTAATTTCAACTGTTACCGCCTTTTCGACACTTGTAATTATTGTGCTTTTAAACTAAAGTATGAGCCTTCGTCATATCCGCTCTAAGCGTCCCGTTATTTTATTTAATTTACCTATAAAACCTTTAGGGTCAGGAGAAAGGGAACTCCATTGTGTTGCTAAACAATTTTCAAATTTATATTGACCACAGGACGGTTGATCTTTGATATTACTGTCAAATTTAATACATGATCCTAGAATATTATAAAAATCTGAATTAAGCACATCTATCCATTCCTTTAAATCGTGATTTACTCTTTGAATATTAGAATGAGATTTTTTTTGTAACAATAATATTTCTTCATGGTTAGGTAAAAAGTTCTTTGGTTTAATATTTGTATAATTTTTATATGAATTTTGAGATCCACTATGAATAATATTAGATTCTTGATGGGACAGCTGTTTACCAGAAAAGTATTCTAGTGGTGATATCAAAAATTTTGTTGACACTATTAATCTATTTTGTTCAAATAAACCGACTTTCCACACACCTGGTAAAAGTGGCGCTTTTAAAGTAGGTTTAATAAAGTTTGTAAGATTGTTTTCATCTACATGAATCTCATTTATATCACCTATAGTTGCTGTTGGATCTAACCATATTAATGTTAAGTTTTCATTCTTATTTATCTGAGCGGAGAACTGATACAGCAACACTGGTTCAGATAGAGGTCCTAATATATTAGCTAAGTTTCTAAACATCATTTCTTTCTGATCATATTCTGAGCTTACTTTAAATATTTTAATATTATCTGCATAAGAGTTTTCCAAATTTAGTTCTATATGTTTTTTTGGTTTATACCATGTCTCAATCAATACTTCTTTGTTATTAATAATTGCCTTATGCAATATCAGGTTTCCTTTATAAACATCTGCGTAGTTGTAAGAATTAATTTCAATAATCTCATCAGGTTCTAATGTGCATTCTTCTTCTAAAAGAATTTTTGCATTGTGTCGAACAATACTTCCTGCGTGTGTTAACAATATATCATCTGAAGTAGCTGTTAAATCTTCTATGTCATATAAACTCTGCCAATATGCTTCTAAATTGTTTAACATGTAATGGTCCTTAAAACCAATATATTGTTCTACTCTATTGATAACTTCTTGATTTATAATAGGCTCAAATTTTCTTGCAAAAAATAATTGTCTGTCTTGAGTATTTTGTATTCTAGGCCAGTCTTCAGTTCTGAAATCATTTGGAGAACATCCACACCAATCAACAACGTGTTTATATTGGCACTTACAACCCAATTTTCTTTTCCAGTTAGTGACATGCAAATTGTTATCTACATATGTATTACAAAACTGTGAATTCCTTAACGCTGTATGAAAAAAGGACTCTGCTGGTAATAAAGTATGTTGGAATATAACATCCAAACCATTTAATAATTCATCTTGCTTACTCACTACATACGAAACGAATTCCGGCGACAATGCGATCCAGTCGCTTCCACCGTCTATTACAATTCCTCGCGGCAACTTTCTCTCGCCGACACGCCACATATGTGTGTCGCATTCAATAAATGTTTTATCTAAACCTTGTTTTTTTATAAATCTTTGAACTTCACGTCCATGAGATTTTACAAAATTAAGTCCTTTATTTAGAGAGAGGAAAATTTCTAAGTCCTCTAACGATTTAATAGGAAAATCACTTTCACTTAAATTAATAACAAAATCCCATTTCCAACCGAGTGAGACAAAATCTTTCATAGACGCTAGTAACATTTTTAACAGTGATGCACCACCCCATATCGTGGAATATCTATTTTTAGCTAATTTGATATTAGGGAACATTTTTTCTAACACTGATAATTTTCTATATAAATAGTCCTGACGCTGAAACAAAGAGATATAATTTTTAGGATTAATTTGACATGTCTACTTAGAACGCCTTGAAAATTATACGATAGGGATTACTTTATATCTTACCTTATCTACATGTATATAAAAATAATGATTGCTTCTATACAAAACATTAATTAATCGACGAACTTGTCTTACTGCTCGACCATTCAAGGTTAATAGAAATACGATACGTATAGAGTCGTTTGGAGTACCCGAAGTATTCGGTATTCTAGGTGTAAATTCTGAAATAAAATATTTTTCTTTTAGTTACTAGGTCAGCCACTTCTTTCTATTAGTGTTCTTAGTAATCGTTGCTTGTTGTTCTCATAAGGCATAGTATTAGCAATTTGGCAATCACGAGTTAAAAAGCATAATTAACATTTTATCAAACTTATTATAGTTTTCATTAGTGGTAGAGCTACACTGTGGACAGTTTTCTGTCTAAAGCCGCAAGCCGGGCCGTCCGGGTTAGTACCACACTCTCGCAGAAAATCAACGTCTGAGCAGTGGCAATGTGCTGTTGCAAAAAAAATGAACGAGCTTTTAAATCCGTAATGGCCAAATGAATTAATACTGAATTTATTGAACGTAGTTAGAAGTATAAAAAGGAAAGCAGCTGAATGCAAATAAATGAAATATAAATGATACAAATCTGTTGCTATTACAAAATGTGTTTTCATTTAGATTTATATCAATTCTATACAAGTTTACCAAATGGTAAACTTTATCAGATGATACAGCTGATTAGAACTAATTTCGAATAGGCGCCATAAGTGTTTTCGTATAAACTTTTAGCATTTATGTTAATTGACAAATCGATTATCTTATAATTATATTATTAGTATATATATTATTAGTATATATAGTGGCGGTACTATAATCCAAACAATAGAGATATAATCTAAGTACGGTGATTTATACATAGATTTGGCTATTATAAAGTGCTCAAGATATATATATTTTTAAAATACAAATCGATGCAAATACAATATTCGAAGCTAAAAATTATATTGATGCTTTAGTTCATTCACAAAGGCATGGGTGTAATCCATAACGATAAATCGGTTCGGATTGCTCCATACTCGTCATATTCGCCAATGTAGATCTCAGTGATTATTATCTCAGTCTACATCTTTACATCGCTGAAGATATACTTCCAGGAAAGTTTAAAAGTAATGGCCGCACTTAATGCGTTTTGAGAAAGTCAAAGCACACACTAATTCAAACAAAAGTATTTATTTCTAAAGTAATCTAAGTTAAAAAAAGAACAATTGAAATTTGGTTCAATTGTTCTTTTTTTTACATTCATTGCTAGGAAAGTACATAGCTAAATAAATCTTTTTAAATATAATAACTGTATTTAATTTTAAATATTATTTATTTTTAAATATGATTTTCAAATTCTAACAATCGAATTATTTACATAAAGCAATATATACCAATTATGTGCGTTATATTGAATAGTTTTTGAGTTCTGAAGGGGTCAAAAATGGCTCAAAATGGTTCATATATTTACATATGGTGCGACTCGCCCGTTCTCCTTGCTTGGAGTTTGGCTTGACAGCCTAACGCGTGTGATAGATTATTGGCTTAAAATATAAAAATAATTAAAGTTGGATATGTGTATGGCTCATTTTTAGGCATATTTACCTTTAGTATTATATATCTTTTGTATTATTTTGTAACAATTTGAGATAAAAATGTAAACAACAAAGAAATAAAATAATATATTCATTAATATTGTAGTGTAAAGGTAAAAAGAAAAAAAAAAGAGTGTGTAAGAGAAAAGTATGCAGAGGGTGTCCGAGAACGGCTGACGATGGCAAGCCAGCCGCAATCGGACATTGAAGAATGCTGGAGAGTATTGAAAGAGAGTATGGTAGATACAGCGAAAGAAGTATGTGGAAGTTCAAAGAAGCATAGAAAAACAAATGGTGATGCATGGTGGGATGCGGAAGTGGCAGCTTCCGTAGAGCAAAAGAAGAAAGCGTGGCTGGACTATGTCTCTTCTTTGAATCTGAATGACAGTATGACTGAACAGAAGAAAGAAATATATCGGCAATGTAAGAATGACACCAAGGCCTTAGTGAAAGAGAAACGTGATAGAGCAAGTATGAGTGCAGAAGATAGGCTGACTAAAAACTTCGAGGGTAACACCAAACTCTTTTGGAGGGAGGTGAAGAAGTCTCGGGGTGGTTGGTCAGCCTTCAGAATGAATAAAATAAGGTCCAAAGGTGGAGACATTCTTACACAAACACAAGACGTGTTAAGCCGATGGAGTGAATATTTTGGCGATATGTATGCGGATGCTACGGTTGGCGCCGGTGTTGGATGTGGTTTAGTAGATCAACATTCGACAACGGCGTCCTCCGATGGCATCAGTATGGATGAAGTTGAATGGGCGATAAGAAGTTTGAAAAATGGTAAGGCAGCGGGCATTGATATGGTGTCTGCCGAGATGATCAAGCTCGGTGGCTCTTGTGTCTGGGAGGCGTTCCTGTTGCTCCTCAATTTATGTTGGAGCTCGGGAATGGTTCCCAGGGACTGGAATAGCGCAGTCATCGTGCCTTTGTTTAAAAACAAGGGTTCACGTTATGGCTGCGCAAATTACAGAGCCATAAGCTTGACCAGTTTGGCAGCAAAAGTGTATGGAAAAATTATTGAAAGGAGAATGAGGATGGTGTCCGATGGTTTACTGTGTGAGACACAAGGAGGTTTCAGGAGTGGAAGGGGATGCATGGATCAAGTGTTCTCTCTGCGCAACATTGTGGAGAAGCATCTGGCTCTAGGTCAGAGGGTTTTCTGCAGTTTTGTGGATCTGGAGAGAGCATTTGACACGGTTGTACGAAAGGAACTTTGGGACATTTTACCGGAGTATGGTATTAACGGTAAACTGCTACAGGCTGTGCAGTCCAGTTACATGGGCTGTAGAGCCTGTGTGCGGCTGGATGATGGAATGTCGCCTTGGTTTGACGTCAATATCGGCGTTAAGCAGGGGTGCGTTCTGTCAGCCAGGCTGTTTATCATATATCTGGATAAATGTCTCCAAAGATTGAACGATATGAATGTGGGAGTCCAGATGGGCGACTCAGTGGTCACTGCTCTGCTTTATGCAGATGATGCAGTCCTGCTGGCACAGTCAGCGACTGACCTGCAGACCCTAGTCGACACAATGACAGAAGATTGTAAGAAAAGGGGTCTACGCGTGAATGTGAGCAAAACCAAAATAATGGTCTTTGAAAGAGATAAAATCAGAACAGATGTAAGAGTAACAATAGGTAATGATGTACTATAGCAAGTGGATGAATTTGTATATCTTGGATGTGGATTTAGCCGAGATGGAAGGTACACCACTGATATAGAGCGAAGAGTGAATGCGGGAAATAGAGTGAACGGAGCGTTGGGGCAACTTCTCGGCAGCCACCACCTTAGCCAGAAGGCACGTGTAGCAATACATAACGCAGTGCTTGTCCCAACATTACTGTATGGAAGCGAGAGTTGGGTATGCAGAAAAGAGTATGATAGTAAAATTAATGCGGTCGAAATGCGATCTCTGCGGAAAATCTGTGGAGTTAGGCTGACCGACCGCATTCGTAACGACGACGTAAGAGAGCGAGTAGGTATGAAAGAGAGTATTGGTGTAAAGATGCGAAAGGGAATGCTCCGATGGTTCGGACATGTGGAAAGAATGCCGAACGAACGCCTGGTTAAGAAGATATACAATGCGAAAATGGAAGGATGTAGGTACCGAGGGAGACCGAGACTAACCTACCTAGACCAGATCGGTCATGTACTGAAGGAAGGTGGAGTCAAGAGTCTCCGAAACCGGCGAGCGTGTATGAAGAGAATTATGAATGTTGAGGAAGCGAGTGAAGTATGCAGAGATAGAGTTCTCTGGCACTCTGTTCTCTCTGCCTACCCTGCAAGGGATATGGCGTGATGATATGTATGTATGTATGTAAAGGTAAAATGTACAAATACCCTCTGATTAAGTATTTATAAAAGAATTGGACCGCCCGGTTGTGTATAAAAAGGTTTTTGGCCGTGCGATCGGCTCTTTCGGGTTGAGAGCCCTCAGCGCTCACCCACAGTCCGGGTAAAGTTGTCATAGCCATCCGAGGCTAACAACTAAGACACACAAAAAAAAAAAAAAAAAAAAAAGCGATCGGCTCAGTTTTATGCCGGCCAACCTAGCGAGCGGAGCTGCCGACTTAGTTCAAAAAGAACAGAACAAGCTAAGTAGATATGTATAATATTCCTTTATATCTATGTCAATATGTATAATTACTATATACGTATATGTATGTGTAAGTGTATATGTCTGTATACGTTTATCGGGTACGTACATGAGTAGTCTGACTATTTGAGTTGTAAATTAGTTAGTTTAAAAATATACAAATGTACACATATATAGAAATACATAGATTACTAGTTAGTTGTTAATAAATTACTGGATTATTAGTTAATTATTATATATAAAAATGACTGACTAGTTTATTATTTAATAGCTGCTTTAAAGAAAGGAAAGTTTTTTATCTACCTTATAAAATGATAAATATATATTGTTAATAGCTTTATTAATCAAGTAGACAATAATTCATTACGTGCATAGGTCCACGAACAGAGAAAGGGTAACGGCGTTTGAATTTCGGTACATCACTAAAAGCGCGAGCTCTTCATTGTGATTCAAATGCATTTAAAGTGTTTAGGCTGAATAAATATTTATAAATGTGTCATATGACAAACTATGAATATTTAATAAAAATATTAAAAAAATGAATATTTGTCTTCAAACGTATAAATTTGTTACACATGTATGTGCCTGAATTTTTAAGTCCAAATAAAATTTAGTAATTGTCAGTTACTTTATTTTGATTGATTCAAATTTAATCATTTGAAGATAAACTAACTGTCATCTTGTTCTTTCTGTGGTAACAGATTAAGAACACAATTTAGAATCCCTATAGTATAGGTTTCGTGGATCGACGACTTCGTGAAGGTTGTTGGGTGTCGTTGGATGTGGGCGATAGACCATTTGACTATCTAATAATTCCATGAAGAAGTGCAAGAGGCTTGTAGCTATAAGTGGAATGTATATGGGCAGCTGTTAATATTTTTTTTATAAGGGAACTTTAGGAGTAGCAGTTACAATGAAGGCTTTCTGGATAAAAAATCGGCCAAGTGCGAGTTGTACTCGCGCACGAAGGGTTCCGTAAAACTAAAAAAATATGTGATGTAACTAAAAATTTAAGGTTTTCGGAATTTTTCCTTTATATATGCTATAAATCGTTGCTTCATGCTAAATTTCAAGATTCTAGGTCGACTGGTACCTTTAGGTTTTGATTCCCTTGCGAGTAGTTGCGTGTTTGAAAATATGCGGCTTAAATTGCTGTTTCTTTTGATTGCGTTGATATAGAAGTATGATTTTGTTACACCTTAAAGGTTTTATAGACCTGAGTATTTGATATGAATTTCAATTTAATACCTCTACGCGTTCATGAGGAAAAGGGGTAGTAAGTTTAAAATTATTAAAAATATTTTTATTACATGATGTAATTAAAAATATACGGTTTTCGCAATTTTTCCTTTATTTGTGTTATAAGACGTTGTTTCGTACCAAATTTCATGATTCAGAATTCACGGGAAGTACCGTGAAGTAACTACCCCAACGGGAAAGGGTATTGACGGACGGACGGACAACAAAGTGATCCTATAAGGGTTCCGTTTTTTCCTTTTGAGGTACGGAACCCTAAAAACAAGGCGAGCATTATCCGTTACTCCGTAAGTGGTAACCACTAGATACTACTACTAGGTAGGTAAGGTAGACTTTTATCATATAACCAATTTATTGAGTATTTATTAGTGTAATCATGTGTCTGATGGATTTTTCCAAGAATAGGCTGCAATTTACCATTTCTGCTGCAACAATTCCATAAATGAAAAACTTACTTGCTAATCCAGTTTCGTAAACATTCATTGTAAAGTATCCTCCACAATTCTGAGATGGGTCTGCAGGACATTTCATATCACATAACTCCTTGGTAATAGCTGCTGATGGGTCTGGCGGATTTTCACCACAAAAACATTCAGACCTGATAATTGAAATGTATGTCATAAGTTTAAAATGTTAAACTGCAAATTTAGAAAACTCCATCGAGACCAGACATTGTTCTCAATTATTGGCGTCGCACGGTTACACAATATATACTTAATTTTCTTCCATCGTTAATTTATTGAAAAAGATTTGATTGCTTTGATGTCGTCATCAGATGGAGTTGGCCTCTGTTAACACAACTTTGTTTTTCGACACACATGACCAATGTAAATGTTGGTAATATTCATGGCGGTCACCACACAGATGCTTAAAAAATAAAAATGGTTTATATCCCATGATTTTTTTTATTACCAATTGGTGGCAGATAAGTAGTCCATTTGGTGGTGAACGGTAATTGCCGTTTATGGATCTCGGCAATACCAGAAGTACAGCCAAGTCACTGTCTACTGTGAGAAGAGCTCTTCTTGAGTGAGAGCTAATTTCAGAGCCTACATACATATCTTATACTACGGTGTCGAATGGTACAATGACAGAAAAAGGACATTGATACTAAGTCAAACAGCTCCTCAAACCACTTCCCATTAAAGAAATGATAGAGCACACAGAGATATCCTAGAATGACTCATTAGATTTTACCCGATCTGTCGCCGTTATAGGGCCTAGCAGAATGCACTTATGGAATAGAGCTGCAGTGACTGGTGCAATATTATTTGCGATTTATAACCTATAATGTAATTATTGCAGCATTGTGGTGACAAATTAACAATACAATCGACGCTCAACCTGTTCTCACCATGGCAACTATTGCATTATTTTCCTTTATAAAAACTCAAGCTCCTGATACACCTGAGACTGAATATTAATTCAATCAACCGTTATCATCATCCAAAACTTTTCAAAACTGATTTTATGGAACATGTCCTCAAATTTTCTATATCATTATATAAACAAATTATATAATCTAGCTCTGATTTAGTGTTTTTCACATTTATTGAGCTGGGACCTAATACACAGACCTTGCAATTTACCAACCACCTGGTTGGCTTGTGGCCAGACCCAATGGGCATTCAAACTGGGACCCAGTTACCAAACTACACCTCACCTATACAGCTAAACCAAAGCTGTTATTCTTATTCTTATTTGAGTTTTAGGACTCTCAAGTAAAAGTTACAAACAAGCTATATAAGTAAATAAATTACCAATAAATATAAAAATTAATAATTTATCAAAATCTGTATCTCTCTGTAGGTATCAGATAAAACTGAATATTTTCACTAAATATTTATAAAGTCTAAGAAAGCCCACTGAACTTGTGCAAATAAAATGCAGACAATATATTCTATGTAAGTCAAAATTTTATTATATATTTAAGTTATTATTTGAAGTAAATTGCTATACTTACGCATATTGGACTCCAGCATATAAAAAGCCAGCTTGTATGCAAATATCTAAACAAGATGTGGGTGAATTTGTGTTTGCATAATTGCCATAAAACCCAGACAACAATCTCATTTTTTTCTCATCAGCATAACAGCCCAGGGGTCTTCCGTATTTAGTATCTCCATGATAACAATAATTTGGTAAAGCTTCAGAATAAAAATGACCACTTTGTATCAGACATGTTTTATTTACAATTTGTTGTTTGCAATTTTGTGTCTTGGCACGATGTATGGCAGATATTGCCTCTCTACTTTTAATATCACAAGGAGGTTTAAAATCTAATTCTTCGAGTCTCAGATTTGTTGCTACTTTACTCTGATGTTTACTGTTTGTAGACTGAAGGTCTTCATCATCGCTAAAGGCAAAATTATTCTTCCTAGCCGATACTTCAGCCCCCTTTTGTCGTTCAAAAGGCGACAAATTGTTTTTCTTAAGTAAATTATCATTAACAGACGGAAAGAAACACACGGCTATAAAAATGTGAATAAAAAATGCTAATATAACAGATATTATCAAACACTTCGTATACTTATAATATAATCTATGAAAATGAATCGCCATGTCAATATAGTTTCATCGTTTGTTTTAATTATTTATATAATATATAATATACTTGACGCGGCCGAATTCAAACATAACATTAATGAATAATTTTAATAAAACACTCCACATCGTAAATCACTACACCGCTCTAACCACCACAGACTACTAATTAGTGGTGAGCACAGAATAGTAAGAGATACTACGTATGTGGTGAGTCGTATTTATCGTCACTGTGAAATATCAATGATAATTTAAAACAGTGGTCGGCAACCTTTTGGCAGGCAAGGGCCGCAAGGTCGAGAAATAAACTAAAGGCAGGCCACACTAGTAATATTAACCCTTTTCTTGCGGCAGGCTGTGGTCTCGTCAAATTCCGCTAATTCCATCCGGGGCGGCAGTTGAAGCGGCGCGCAATCCCATAAGCCCGCCCCGTAATGTACCTCTTCACGCTGTGTGAATGAGCCCCGGGATCAATAGGGGCCCGAAGCCCTCAACTGTACGAACACCGAATCAAGGCCTCTCCAGCCGCGTAACCCAACGAGAAATGACGTCCCAGCGGGCGTCCTCACATCAGGCGGCCACTTCACTGTACGATACAACGGCGCCCTCGTCGCGTATTGCAGACGCCCGCAGTTAGTGATAGGAGAGCATCTTCGCCTCCAGGTCCCATGAGGGAGTTCCGGCCGACACCGTGCAGTAACTGCGGATGGCCCTGACCACCATGACTCTCTGTGGACGCCACAGAAAAGCCTGAGCTGGATGGTCAAAGACTTCACCAATACGGGTGCGCCGTCCAGCGCCATTTAGTGGATCACCCTTGCGTAGAGCTGCCGACCTTCCACACTGCGTCCGCCCACATTCGGTATAAGCCGTGAGAGACCGGACGCCGCGCCGACGAGTCGGAGAGCAAGTCTGCGGCAATGCACCCGGATCGTGATATTAACCCTAGAATATGCGGTATATGGTCGATCGAGGTTCGTTCATGCATTTATTTTGATATTTATAATTTATTTACAAAACATTCACAGGCCACAGAGAAGACGTTCCCGGGCCGCGTGTTGCTGACCACTGATTTAAAATCACATCTTGTAATAGTGACGACCAAACACCAGTAGCAGCCACTGTGATCTGACGATATATCTTATAAACATAACTGTGATACTACGACGCAGTTAGTAGCAGTTAGTACTCGTAGTTGATAAAACGCAGCGACTGTGACAAAATGTTATGTTTGTCACAGTCTCTCCTATAGTATAGTAGGTCAATTTCCCTGCCATTGCGGATGAGGCTCAAGCCCAACAGTGGGACATATATGAGCTGAGATGATGATGATGAGAAGACTATATTTTTAATAGCTTATTTTGAAAAATACTGTACTTCGTTGAAAAAATATTGGCAACCTAAATGAACCCAAGCATCATTAATTTTTTTCTTGTCATTGGGGTCCCAAATAATTGTCTATGTTTGCAGAGTTTCCAGGAACAATATAATATGCTCCTGTGACCACTGTATATTGCTCATAATTACGTCTGGCACACACGACGTCTGAATGAGTACGGAACAGTACTGAAATCGGCCGAGTAGTGTAGAGAGGTACATCGTGAACGCACCTCGCGCAACTTTAAGCCCTTTGACTAGGGCGCGAAAACTGACAACAAACGGAAGTCGCCCGAGGCGAGGTAAAGTTTGACGAGGTAAGTCGAAGTGCCCCTCTACACTATCGTATACGTCTAACTTCGTCAAACTTCGCGAGTAGTGTAGAGGAGGCTTTAGGATACTACGCCTCTAAGTAAACCATCGATACTTTTTTATTCTGTTCGTCTGTTCGGTTACACAAAAGGAACAAAGCCGATACAGTCACGATTTACATCATTTTCTTTACGAGTTATCAGCTTTTGTAAAAAGCTGATCGTGATGGAATTAACTACTATATGTCAAATGTTCATAATGTCTTCTTCTTCTTCTTCATCTTCGTCTTCTTATATATTGGCAATCAGCTACATATACGAGCTACTGGTGCCAGTGTCAAGTTATAAATATTTTCACGCTTTTAGTCTTTCAAGTTAGTCATTGTCTAAGTCAAATTGTCGCCATTGACAGTGCAATAGCCACACTGTTAATGGTATCTTGTGGGAATTTTGACGGAAAACGAAAACGTTGTAAAGCACTTTTATATGATATTCACTACATCCCAGTAGTTCCGCCGCTTCATATTACATTAAATGGCATCAAAATTATGTAATATAACACGTTAAAACACTAAGATATCGAATATAATACAAGAGCACCACATGACGTTTTCAAATTCCCGTCAAAAGTCCGTTCATAATGTCATTTATAAATTATCACTACATTAAAAGTCATTCACAAATCGTCACCTTCAACCACAGAGCAAATACAAAGAGGAACTGTTGTAATGAATATTTTCTATGAAACAATACGTGTCATTTATAGGGGGTGAGGTGAGACTGTCGAATGTAAGCCCTAGTTAGACTTTTAGTAAATATGTTAGTTACACGGTATTATTTCCTTCTTTTTTGTCTTTTCCATATAAAAAAGAATCAAAGCTCTCTATTAAAATAATGCTTTATTTGTATAAAAAATTATTGATTGTTCGATAATGCAACAATAGTGTCAATGACCAAGACATGTAAAAAAGTATTTCAGGCGAGCAGACCAGGGGGTAGCGACCGTTTGATTGACGCACTGGCCATCTAAAACTTAGCCATGTCAAAGGTAACTTGAAGACTCGGTCTTCGACGCCACCACCATTTTGAATATTTTTGTGACGTGCTCAACCTCGTTAATCTTATCAAGAAATTACATCGAGTGCAATTACATTATTAATAAATAAAGGAGAAAGGGAGACAATATGAATAAATTCAACCCAGATTCATGCAGAATTGAGGACTATATGGATTTTTTTGAAACAAAATGCAAGCTACTCGACATAACGAACGAAAATTTACAAAAAGATTTGCTCTTAAGTTCCCACACACCAGAAATTTTTTGTAAAGTAGAAGTAGCGATGACGCCAAATTTTGACAGAAGTACTTTTAATGAGATAAGTAGTAAAGTATTAGATTTAAATCGAATAAAACGTACTAGATATCGTGCATTAGCAGGATTCTGGAACTGTATACGTGAATCATCTGAAACAATGAAATAATACGCAAACAGATTAAAAGGCCTAAGCACAGATTGTGGATATAAAGGTGAACATCTAGAACATCAACTATGTGATCGCTTTGCTACAGATCTAAGTCATACAGATCTGGAAACATATTAAAAACAGAAATGGCCTGATTTACTTCAAGAAACGGAAAAAGGAGTAACGAGAGAAGTTACATTTGCTGAAATATTTGCCATAGCACAATTACGAGAACAAGCAGAACGCGATACACCACATACATCTTTAAATGTGAATAAAATTAAACAAACCAATACTAAGAAACCTAAACCTAACTAATTCAAGACATCACATAAGTTATACTCTCATCAATATTTGCGATGTGGCAACAGTGAAAAACATGCCTTAATTAGGTGTTTAGCTAAACACCACATTTGTGTTGAATGTAATACTTTAGTATTACATTCAACACAAATGTGGTGTTTGTTATAATTTCCAAAGTGTCCTTTAGGACACTTTGGAAATTGCTGTATTAAATTTGGACGCACATACATTATTCAATCAAATCAAAAGATCAATAATAAAAACAAATTACTGACGTACCTAGTACGTTGCCCGATTCCGTGGACAGCAGTGACGAGGAAAATTTTGTTTGTAAAATTGGACATACTCACAACAAAGATGTAAGCAAATTGTTGTAGTAATCAACGGTATTAGTTATACAATGGATTGGGATCCTGGTTCAACATACTTAATTATCAACACTGATTTCTGGAGAAAAAATGGAGCACTAGCATTAACCAATGCTCTGAAGCTCAAAGCTCATGGTAACAATAAATTAAAGTCTAAAGGTCTTGCTGAAGTTATTGTCGAAGTTGATGGACAACATAAAAGGTTACCAGTTGTTGTTATGAAATATGCTAACCCAATGCTCTTTGGTCTACACTGGAGTGAAATGTTCGAAATGGTATTTCCAAGACTAGTCTATTCAATAAAAAAAGGTAAAAAAAAAATTGTAGTTAAACGGTTTTATTGTAAATAGTCATGGTAATTTTGCAGGTAAATGTACTAAAAGCTAAAAAATAATTAAATAGATACAGGCATGGGTACCAATTAATATAAAATAAAGTGGGTCACTACAAAACGAACATTTTAATGGACGATTGTAGATATTTGACGTGCTCCAAGATTTTATTTTATATTAATTGGTGCCCATGACTGTATCTATTTAATTATGTTTTAGCTTTTAGTACATTTATCTGCAAAATTACCATGACTGTTTACAATAAAACCGTTTAACTTAAAAATATTTTTTCTTTTTAAATTTTTAAGTTTTTAGTTTTTATTTCTCATTCTATTTAATTCATTTAAGGCCTCATTATTGCAAGGTTTCTTGCCCGTTCATTTATTACATTGTAACTCCTCGAAACGCAATCTCTCCAAAGATCTCACTCTACAACGACGTATTAATTTGAGCTACCCTAACGCCACACAGTCCTCGACACGATACAAAATCTTGACTTGGGTGAGAGTTTCAGATATTGATTTTGTAAAGAGCACTGTATTCTACCTGTCGAGCCCTTTCATTTAATACCCATAATAATGGGATTGAAAAATAGATTATCTGCCATTTTGTAGCGGTGGCCATCTTAGATTTTGATTTTGTATATTTTACGTGTGAAGCCCTTTCATTTACCTAGCCGAGGCAGCGGGTGACGGGACCAGGGATTAGTCTGGTCACCCCGAAGCTAGGTCACCTCGTGAGGATGACGCCCCGACGGCGAAAGCTGCCGGGGCGTTGACTCGAGAAGATACCCGCGAGGGTAGACCGCCAGGCGAGCCACCGAAGACAAAGACCGGGTTCCGTTGGCCCGCTCGCTCGGCCTGGAGAGGTACTTGTAGGGCGGGTCTATGGGGTCGTGCGCCGTTTCTTCTGTCGCCCCAGACGGATTAGCGAGGCATGACCAGTCCATAGCCCGCCGCCAAAAAAAAAAAAATAAGCCCTTTCATTTGATACCTATATTGATAGGATTAAAAAAAATAGGTTATCTGCCATTTTGTAGCGGCGGCCATCTTGAATTTACAATCAATTTTAGTATACATAATTTTATTGTCACCAGAACTAAAGGCGTTTACCAAATTTCAGATCAATCGGTTGTCAGGAAGAGGGTGAAATTTTAATTACTAAATTCGACGCAAGATAGAAAAAAGAAAAATAAACAAACGGAATAAGCTAAATAAAATCGTTTGAAAACCAAGACAACGACAACACTCAAACAAGTCCTAGATAATCACGTGCAGCTTTTTGATGGTAAACCAGGTAAAGTCGTATTTACGACTTTACCTTTATAATTTTATCAAGTTAACATCTACATCATTATTACATTAACTTGATAATTTTATCAAGTTAACATCTACATCAAACCCGGAGCAGAACCAGCACGATCAATTAATTCAGCATAAAGAAGAACGTGGAAAGGGAATTAGATCGTCTTTTTCACCAAGTCATCAAATAAAGAATTGATCCAAACGCAGTTCTAATAGAGTGGGGTACTCCTACAGTAAATATCCTGGAAAACACTGGAGAAATTAGAATTTGTGGAGATTATAGTACTACAATAAACACAGTTCTGATTAAACACCTACACCCAATATACCAATTTTTGATCAATTACGACAAAATTTAGCAAATGGTGCGATATTTTCAAAAATAGATCTGAAGGATGCATATTTACAATTTGAAATAGCTCCTGAGTCAAAAAAATACTTAACATTATCAACACACAAGGGATATTTTCAAAACAACCGAATGCCATTTCAAATTTCAACAGCACCTTCAATATTTCAACATTTTCTTGATAAACTATTGGGAAACATTCCTAATGTGGCTGTGTACTTTGATGATATCGCAGTTACAGGCAGAAATTTAAGTGACCACCTACATACGCTTTCTATTGTACTAGACCGATTGCATGAAGCAGGTTTGAAAGTAAATTTACGGAAATGCACTTTTCTACAAAAAGAGATTGAATATCTAGGACATACAATAAATAAAAATGGAATACGCTCAACAAAAACAAAAATAGAAGCAGTTACGAAAGCTTCACATCCAAGCAATTCCAAAGAATTAAAAGCTTTTCTCGGTTTAGTAAATTTTTATGAACGCTTTATTCTACATCTTCATTATATATATATATATGCAAATTTACATGAACTAACTAGCGGCAGACAAAAATAGCGCTGGATAGAGCACGAAAAGCAAATCTTTGAAACAATCAAAACTGCATGCTTTGATTGCTTCAAAGATTTGGTTTTCGTGCTTTTCGCTTTTTTTTTGCTACCTCAAAACCTTTAATAGCATTCGACGACAAACAGACTCTTTCTTAGATTGTGATGCATCTGAAAAGGGCGTTGCAGCAATCTTATATCACAAAGATAAAAATATTGAACAACCTATTGCATTAGCATCCAGGAAACTCCCAGCAGAAAGTAACTACTCAGTTATAGATCACGAAGCGCTGGCTATTGTATTTGGAATTTAAAAAAAAACTATCAGTACTTACGTGGCAGCAAATTTACCTTAGTGACAGACCACAAGCCACTTATTCATATTTTAGGCGCTCGGCGTAATCTGCCAAAGCTAGTTAACAATAGATTAGTAAGGTGGGCACTATTAATTGGAAGCTACAATTACGACATTTGCTATCAAAAAGAAGAAAATAACATTTTAGCTGATTGCTTGTCCAGATTGCCCATCCAGAAACGAAACCATCACAATCTGAGAGTACTTTTTACAAAATAAGCTTACAATTACTAGGAAATAGAATGGCCGATCTACAACTATCAGAGAAAAACATATGTGAAAAACACATAAAGATCCAATTTTTTCACAGGTTTGCCAATATTTGAAGATAGGTTGGCGAGAATTGGAATTTAAAGCAGAAATGAAACATTATTATAGAAAACGTTTTGAACTCCCCATTGAAAACAACATCTTAATGTGGCAGGGCCGGGTGGTAATACCTGAAGCACTTCTAAGAACAATCCTCACATACCTACACTAAGGTCATCCTGGTATATCTGCTATGAAAGCTCTTTCACGCTTCTACGTTTGGTGGCCTTCGATCGATGAAGACCTTTGTGAAAACGTGCATGAGATGTCAACAAAATCGACCTAACAGTACGGAGCTTGCAATATTTTCTTGGTCTATACCAGATCAAGTTTGGGAATGAATTCACATTGATTTTGCGGGACCATTTTAAGGTACCTACTGGTTAATTTTATGTGAGTAATAAGACAAAAAAGGAAAGGAAATGGCAACCCGCAACAGTTACAAATCGTAATTATAAATCGTCGTAAATCGTAAAATATATCGTCACAACATCTGATGGGGAGTAAAACGGAGACATGCTGATCATATCAGACCCCGAGTTACCTTTCCTAATACCGCATCATCAACATTATCATCCATTTCCACACTACCTATCTACATAGCTTCAGCGTTTAATCCATGCACATCATTCACACCTATATATGCATCATCCTCGATACCATCTCCAACATCACCATTAGCATCTGCACCAATTGTTTCCAGCCCCACTGAAACCACACCTGCGATGACAGTTGCAACTACACCATCTACAGCAACTTCGCCGCCTTTCGTCACGCCTACGGCCACTGTTGTAGCACCTACACTTCGTCGCAGTCAGCGCACAGTACATCCACCGCGTCGGCTAATTGATTAAATGTGAATGGGGAGGAATGATATAGTGCGTTTCACCAAAGAGTTCCTTTGCTGTAATGTTGGCTGCCCTGCACTTCCCTGACTGTCACAAACGTCTTACAGTGTAGTCGTGTGTCACGTTATTCCAAGTGGTTCCAGGTTTTACTATTCTATTGTTGTTGTAATCATGCCTAGAACATTAAAAAGTGGTGAAAGAGAGATGTTGTTGAAAGTAAGAAGCTTTTGTGAACTCGAAAAGTTTAACAAAGCGCCATTAATTCCATTAGAATGCGTCCGCAGTCGTGTTGCTGCCATGACAGGTTAGTGAAATAGGGATACCAGATTCCCATTATTTTTCCTGTTCTTTTTAAAAATAAGATCAGTCGCTGTGCGTCTTCCTCGCATCTAAACTTGTAATTATATATATATATATATATATATATATATATATATATATATATATATGTATGTATATATATATATATATATATATATATATATATATATATATATATATATATATATATATATATATATATATATATATATATATATATATATATATATATATATATATATATATATATATATATATCTATAATATAACTCATCCCTATTTGATTATTTTGTTTTAGGTGTATCTGAAAAAACAGTTACGAAAATCACCAAAGAAGGTGAAGTCGCTGCATCTACACCGACGAAAATTTCAACTCCAGGCAAAATACGTCCTCGAGATAAAAAAATCAAGATTGATGATTTTGAACTTTGTGTTTTGCGACATAAAATTCACGAGTTCTATGCCGTGAGAAAAGAATTGCCTACTTTAACCAAACTTTTGTGTGAAATGCGAAATGAAATAGATTTCAAAGGAAATCGCACCACTTTATGGCGGACTATGAAGGAAATAGGATTATATTTTCAAAAATGTAAATCCAAAAGAACAGTCTTGATGGAGAGGTACAATATTGTAGCGTGGCGTGATCGATATCTTCATGAGTTGCGGCAAATTCGTAATGAGAACCAGCGCCCAGTTGTATATTTAGACGAGACTTATATACACTCAACATATTGTGGCGGCAAATGTTAGCAAAGTAACACAGAAGAAGGCGTTTTATCTTTGGTCTCAAAGGGACCACGTTGGATAATCGTCCATGCAGGCAGTGAAACAGGTTTCATACCTAACGCTCAGCTAATCTTTAAATCGCAATCTAAATTGGGCGATTATCATGATGGCATGAATAGAGAAAATTTCAAGAAATGGCTTCAAGATAAACTATTGCCGAATTTGCCACCTCATTCGATTGTGGTCATGGATAATGCTTCTTACCTTACGGTGGCAGCCAACAAAGCACCAACGATGTCCAGTACGAAACTTGAGATGCAAAACTGGATAAAGAGTAAAGGTCTTGCTTATTTGCCAACGATGACGAAAGGTGCACTATTTGAAATAATTACAGAACATAAGGAACCGCCTGTTTATAAAGCAGACTTGATACTGGAACAGTACGGTCACAAAGTGTTAAAGCTTCCGCCTTATCACTGTAATTTGAACCCGATTGAGCTCATATGGAGTCTATTGAAAAGAAGGATTGCAGAAAGAAATGTTGGCCAAGAAGCAAGAAACATAGTTAAAATAACCGAAGAGGCATTTTTAAGTATAACATCAGAAGAATGGAAAAAACAATGCGATCACGTCAAGAATTTAGAGGAAAAATACTATAACAACGCCGTATGTGTAGACGAAGAAGTGGACAGATTCATAATTGAAGTAAAAGACACTAGTGATACTTCTGAATGTGATGAAATTTCTTCTTATGATACGGATGATAGCAACATATCGGGTGTGAGTCCTTTAAATGACTACAATTATTTTAAGAAATAATTTATGTATTTTTGAAAACATTATCATCCGTATCATAAGAATAGTCATAACACGCTGAAGTGTCACGATTCTTTTACTTCAATTATACACTGATTTTAATAATACTATCTTTTACAAACACATAAAGCCATAATATCCAGATTGATGACAATTTACTCATAAAATAAACGTAAACATACATACATATCATCACGCCATATCCCTTGCAGGGTAGGCAGAGAGAACAGAGTGCCAGAGAACTCTATCTCTGCATACTATACTCGCTTCCTCAACATTCATAATTCTCTTCATACATGCTCGCCGGTTTCGGAGACTCTTGACTCCACCTTCCTTCAGTACCTGACCGATCCTGATCAATAAACGTAAAGCAATAAAGAAACTAATTTATTTATAAAAATCTTTTTCCTAATGAATCTTTAAATCATATATACTTAATATACATATATTATGCATACCGATATTATATTACAGACGGCTGCTTGGTATAATAGTTAGTTACTCAGACTCATTCATATCGTTCAACCTTTGGAGACATTTATCCAGATATATGATAAACAACCTGGCTGACAGAACGCACCCCTGCTTAACGCCGATATTGACGTCAAACCAAGGCGACATTCCATCATCCAGCCGCACACAGGCTCTACAGCCCATGTAACTGGACTGCACAGCCTGTAGCAGTTTACCGTTAATACCATACTCCGGTAAAATGTCCCAAAGTTCCTTTCGTACAACCGTGTCAAATGCTCTCTCCAGATCCACAAAACTGCAGAAAACCCTCTGACCTAGAGCCAGATGCTTCTCCACAATGTTGCGCAGAGAGAACACTCGATTCATGCATCCCCTTCCACTCCTGAAATCTCCTTGTGTCTCACACAGTAAACCATCGGACACCATCCTCATTCTCCTTTCAATAATTTTACCATACACTTTTGCTGCCAAACTGGTCAAGTTTATGGCTCTGTAATTTGCGCAGTCATAACGTGAACCCTTGTTTTTAAACAAAGGCACGATGACTGCGCTATTCCAGCCCCCGGGAACCATTCCCGAGCTCCAACATGAATTGAGGAGCAACAGGAACGCCTCCCGGACACAGGAGCCACCAAGCTTGATCATCGCGGCAGACACCATATCAATGCCCGCTGCCTTACCATTTTTCAAACTTCTTATCGCCCATTCAACTTCATCCATACTGATACCATCGGAGGACGCCGTTGTCGAATGTTGATCTATTAAACCACATGCAACACCAGCGCCAACCGTAGCATCCGCATACATATCGTCAAAATATGAATGTGGGAGTCCAGATGGGCGACTCAGTGGTCACTGCTATATGCAGATGATGCAGTCCTGCTGGTACAGTCAGCGACTGACCTGCAGACCCTAGTCGACACAATGACAGAAGATTGTAAGAAAAGGGGTCTACACGTGAATGTGAGCAAAACCAAAATAATGGTCTTTGAAAGAGATGAAACCAGAACAGATGTAAGAGTAACAATAGCTAATGATGTACTAGAGCAAGTGGATGAATTTGTATATCTTGGATGTGGATTTAGCCGAGATGGAAGGTACACCACTGATATAGAGCGAAGAGTGAATGCGGGAAATAGAGTGAACGGAGCGTTGGGGCAACTTCTCGGCAGCCACCACCTCTGCCAGAAGGCACGTGTAGCAATACATAACGCAGTGCTTGTCCCAATATTACTGTATGGAAGCGAGAGTTGGGTATGCAGAAAAGAGTATGAAAGTAAAATTAATGCGGTCGAAATGCGATCTCTGCGGAAAATCTGTGGAGTTAGGCTGACCGACCGCATTCGTAACGACGACGTAAGAGAGCGAGTAGGTATGAAAGAGAGTATTGGTGTAAAGATGCGAAAGGGAATGCTGCGATGATGCTATTTTCAAATCCAGTTTTTGTTTTTACTTAACCTAATCCTACTAAATATGATGAATAGATTTTATGATGCAATAATTAAATTTGTTTAGTGTTAATTTAGCACTTAATATTTCATCTCCTTTTTGAAAAATAAAAAATAAACCGATTATTAATTACAAAGAATTAATATCGATTTCTCATCAAAATCGGATATTTTCGATAGCGATTATTTGGTTCACATACCTAGACACCTTACTCTGACAGCTGTCCAAATGCACTTCTTAGATTAGATAGACTATAATTATATTTATTTTAAATACAAAGGACAGAATGTGAAATGTTATTCTAACTAGTTTATTGAATATATTCTTAAGTTCAGTTTATAGAATATATTAACTTTTTGATTCTGTTTTAGTGTTCTCAGGAATACCATTGCTGTATTTTATGATAATATATTGTTTCCCTTCATTTCAACGCAATTCATTTCTTAGATTTTTAAGATACTTCTTTTGAATATTAAGCCACTTTATATAAAACAATATATAAACATAGCGCATATATACATAGCGCCCATCTATATGTTAAAGTTAAATATGATATTTTGTTAAAAACAGAATACGACTGTTATGAGATAGGAAGACCACTCTTACAATACATACCTACTGAACTATACTCGGTTTTTGGCGGGAATCTAAAACGTCATGTTGTGCTCTTGTATTATATTCGATATCTTAGTGTTTTAACGTGTTATATTTGATAATTTTTATGGGATTTTATGTAATATGATGTGACAGAATAGCTGGGATGTAGTGAATATCATATAAAAGTGCTTTACAACGTTTTCGTTTTCCATCAAAATTCCTACAACATACCATTAACAGTGTCACCATAGCACTGTTGATGGCGACAATTCGACTGACTGACAGACAATGACTAACCTGAAGAGATTAAGAACGTGAAGATAATTATAACTCGACACTGGCAAAAATGGCTCGTATAAGTAGCTGATTGCCAATACATAAAAAGAAGAAGAAGAAGAACTATACTCTTCGACTTTGAACACTTCGGAGATAGAGATGTAACGATACCATGGAGATATCGATACTTTACTCGATATAGTATAGTTGATCATAAAGTCTCGATACTTACTTGGTATTGATTTATAAGCATCCTTATTTACTCTAATTGATGATTTTTTTTTTAAACTTTCTTCAATTAATAAAAACAATACTATAATAGACATACGCTTTTTTTGCAGTTTAGAGCAAATTAAGTTATATATTCAGCAATGTGTTAAAATCGTTTCGTCATATTTGAGGTGAAGTTTATATACTGGAACGTATCTAACAACCCGATATGAACTTAACAGTAGGTACACATATCGGGTATCCACGACAGAAGCCCGGTACCCACCGGGTGTTGTGCATGATAGAGGCTGGGTAGATATTCCCGATAGGAATTGCACGATATATAATGTATCGTTATGGACGGTACAAACAATTCAATATTTGAACCCCAATAATGAATGTTGCAGGTATATCTTATACCTAGTGATATTGCCATTACCGATACCAGTACTTTTGAGGGATATCTACTCAATATTTTGTTTCAAAATATCGATACAAAAAGTATTTAACCTCAGAAAAAAGTATCTAGTAAGTACATGTATTTACTCGTACGTATATTTGTATCCCTATTCGTAGATTCATAAATGATAATACGATCAAGTTAAACCAATGAGCTAAGTTGTTAAAATATTCAGACTTTCTTAAACGTTGGCAATGATAACATTAAATAGTATTTTTAGTACGATGTCTAAAGCTAATACCATAGCAAAAGTAAGTCCGTATATTGTAAGTGGTCGAAATATTCATGACAATGGCAGATTAAAAGGCAAAGTTGCGATAATCACAGCATCAACTGATGGGTAAGACACCTACATTTTAATTATTAAATTCACTTAGAATAGGTGCCCATTTATGTATTTCATTAGTAGATCTAAAGGAGATACGTAAATGAAATATTTAAATCATGATCCAATACTTATTGAGTCGATAACTTACTAGCTGTTTATTGTTTGTATTGTACTTGATTGTACTTTTCACTTGTGGCCGAAGTTCATTTTTTATAGAGATTACATAGTTTAAGTATTTACTTAAACTATGTAATCTCTATAAAAAATGAACTTCGGCACGATAGTAGCACTATCTATTTTTATATCCTAAGAATGAATAAAGGATATTAGACAGTTTGTCAATAGATGGCGCAGACTAGATTTAAATCACATTGTTAAATAATATTTTAAATTCGTTTGTTTTTTTTTTTTTAATTACTCTATTATTATGGCAGTCAAAGTTGTATTTGATTAATATTGCATTGGATTGTGTAATTTAATGAAGAACTTTAATAAAATATGGACCTACCAGAAACTTGATTCGAAGATGTTGATCTTAGATTATTGATAGGTCTCTACGCGCTCCGACTAGAGGATTTTTTTAAGATAGTAGTATAAGCATGATTTATTAGTTTTTAATAGTTTATCTATTTATTTACATGTCTTATACTAATGTTAAACAAAAAAAATATCGTCATACAATAAGTGTGGCAACAAATTTTAGTGTTAGGGCCAGACTATGGACGGTTTTCTATGTACAGCCCCGTGCCGGTTTTTCCAAAGTAAGCTCTCGTAGAAAATCGAAGTCTCAGCAGTGGAAATTTAGTGTTGCGCTACTTTCAGTGAGTGAGAGCTAGAACGCGTAGCCTAACTTTCCGGATGGTTTTGGGGTTTTTCATTGGTAGGCAGCGGCGTAGCTGTATCCCTGGTATAGCAAAGGTCCACGGGTGGCAATAACACTTACAATCAGGTGTGCTGCTCGCTCGTTTGCCACTACAAGCAATTAGTAATCTCTAATTAGTTTTCTCCGTTCGAACTCTTATTTCTGTTGTAAAATCATGTACTGTGACCGTGGAGTGTAACTTTTTAAAATCGTAAATCAAATTATTCTATAGATGTCAAGTCCTACTCTCCTCGAACGCTGGCTGCCGAATTGCTGAGTTTAGATCTCGATTAGTCTAGACTATGCGATAAGTAATTCAACTCCACAAAGTTATAAGTTAAAAAGCATAATCTCGTCTAATTGTATTGGCAATCATACAAAAAAAGAAGACGAGTGAGAATTGTCCACCAAAAGAGACAGATAAATATGCTATAATTTAGAGAACCAGACAGAGGTCTACAGATCCGGGTTGAGAGCCCTTAGTGCTTACACATAGTCCAGGTTAACCTGTGAAAAACATCTGCGGCTAACATCTAAAATACACACACAAAAAGAGGTCCAGAGAGACTTAATGGTTTCTGATGTTTACGCGAATATTATCAGCTATCGTCGCGAACATTCGGCTGCGTGTATCGCTTGGTTGGAGGTACGTCAAAGGGTTTTAGCGCGCTAATATATCGCGCTCTGTGGTCAGCGACAAGCATTGTTCATTTCGGCGGCAATTTTCGATGTGTTTAGATAGATTTATTCGATGGTCTCCTTTTAATTAATAAATATAGAAGTGGAGCGATGAAATGGTGTTGGAATTTTTACACCATTATGAAGCTGAACCCATGAGGGGATCCAAAAAAATCATTACGCAATTATTAGCTTATTATAGTTGTAAAAGTAAAGCAACTCGTCATCCATAGTTAAACGCATGAAAATGATTTAGGCCATCTTTAATTATTGTACTATAATTCATGTAAAACACCGAAGTCGCTAATATGACCACAATTTTATCGCAATAATTTTTTAGTGTACAAAACGTACGAGGCTTCGCCACACATTGCTACGGGACGATAGATACACGCAGGTGCGGCCCTAGCATTATTGTTGTACAAAATTTATGAATATTTGGTAGATATTTATATTATTATATAGTTTATCTTTGGTCTAAAGTATTAAATATGTGTAGAATAATAAATTATCATTAACTGGATTATATAACTAATGTTTTCATTCTCGCTGATAACATTAAACATTAGATTTTGATAATTTCTCATAAATGTTGTAATGACGTTGTAAAAAAAAATAAATGATAAATTTGTTGACAGTTCTTGTGTAATAAGTAGAAATAATTTGGAATATCCAAAAGTGCACGCCTCATAACTTTTATATTATTTATCATTTATTATTCAGTCAATGCCATAAATCAAAATGAAAGAAAAATACTTTGGAAATTTCGTGCCATTCTCGACGTAGTGCTAAACATAGCTGTATAGGCTGTATGGGATTTCTTTCCTTAGCCTGTCCGAATGGACTAACAAAACATATAAACGAACCCAATTTTCATAAGTTTACATACACTAATGACTAAGCAGTTTTTTTATTAATTGCAATTAAACGACAAAGAATTACCAAGCCATTTTCGAAAGGAAACAGCGCGTTGCGATTATGAAGCTTTTAATAAAAGAAAAACTTCGATACATTCATTTTTACGGTCGTGAGAATGCCAAATGCTTACGGTAACATCCGGACGTCCTCGAATATTTTTTTTAATCAACTTTTTTCTTACTTTAAAGACAATAATTGCTTTTTAAAAATATCAAATACGTTTAGGCGAATGTTTTTTCTTGACATATGTATGATAATATTATAAGTTCAATGTGAGAAAAATACAATCATTTTTAGGTTTGAAAAGTGCTTGATTTTCATATATCGAGAGTAGAACAAGACCTCAACGCTTCGCTTATGAGGCGTGCAATACTCTTAGTATCTATTTACCAAAATAGGAATCCTCCAGAAAACACTACAGTTTATCACCTCACAATAATAGATTCTACTAGTAGGTATATTTTAAGCTAAATTAAATAAGGAATGTGCTCAAATGATTTTTTAATAACTTTTATTGACAAAAAGCAATGTTAAAATCTCCCGCAATTAATACAAAGAGTATTTGCCTTAGTGCAGAGTTATTACTATTATTTCTGTAGTCTTAAAAAAACATTATACCGGCATTGCAAGTAACTTGGTTAAAATTACCTAGAAATGTCAGCATATACGAGTTCACTTGTTGATGATACTCTAATACTCAAAATGAATTTCGAGCCTCACGTGATTAATGCATGTGCCCTACATTGTATTTTCATGTATCCCAGTTTAATTTCTCTTCTTCAAGAAAATCACTCTTTTTTTGCGGTTGTGCCGTTGGAACCCATCCATTACAATCAGCTCATTTAGGTTCCAATGCTGAATTCAACCCTTCTCCACAATTGGATGGAAATTGATCCACTATACCACGTTGATTAGACAGGTGATATATTATGTTTTCGTTTTCTTATAGGGATGTAATAAGCAACTAACACCTGCGTTAGTTGCGTATTGTACCTATGCCTTGTATTTTACTACGTGGAGTCACCAAGTTCTAAACACGCACGTCTTCACATCGTATTTGATGTTATCAAATAATTTAATAATATGCCATTATTCCATTTTACACATTAACCGGTTTTCAGAATTGGTTACGCTATAGCTCAGAGATTAGGAAGTGAAGGTGCGTCATTAGTTGTAAGCAGTCGAAAAGAAAATAATGTCGACAAAGCAGTGAAGAGTCTACGCGATGAGGGCATTACAGTCGAAGGGGTTGCCTGCCATGTGGGTAATAAAGAACAGAGGGAAAAGTTATTCGATGTGGTAAATATTTATCAATTTGTTGTTTTGTCTTTAATCAATGTAGTAGGTAATGAAATAATGACTTATTGCTGTCGCCCCGCTGTTGTGCCAGGCACTTGTCAGTTGGAGATGTTATTCGAATTTGTTTCTTGAAAGCCCTCTACGGTACGGATTTAAAAGATATTACATGGTATAAATACTGCATGATGCTAATGTACTTTAAATCTAGAAACTATGGGACTGTAAGTCCCTATTTGCCTATAACGATTTAAAGCACACAGACATGCACCACTAAACTGTGGGATACCTGATACGACCAGATTTAGATGTACATACAGATAGCAAGCACGGTCTGAGTAGCAGCCTTTCGTGCAGTGTCATGTATGGGTTTGATCCCACACAGGACAACTCTTTGTGTAGGTAATTCACAAATGATTATTCTGAGTTTGGGTGTAAATCGTGTTAATTAAAATAATCGTCCATTGTATGTTTATAAAGTCCCCTAACGACTCATGGATTCGTTCCTTAGTCCCGCACTAATAGTCAGCATAGATGGTCTTGAAAAAAATAATTAAGTAATAAAAATGTTTTTTTTTCTTTAAGGCCAAAACTAAATATGGAGGATTTGATATACTGGTTTCTAACGCTGCAGTTAATCCCGCGGTATCACCTATTTTAGAGGTAAAGTGTTTTTAATCAGGTACATACATACTTACATGTTAGGTACGTAGTATTGTAGAGCTAATTAAACAAACTTCTATTTCAGACAGATGATGGCGTTTGGGATAAAATATTTGATATAAATGTAAAGTCATCGTGGTTATTAGCTAAAGAAGCATATCCCGAACTTGTTAAAAGGGGAGGTGGAAGCATTGTTTTTATTTCATCAATTGCTGGATATCAGCCAATGGAAGTAAGTCGTGTAAACTACGGCGATCAAATATTAAATTATGTTTTTATAGATTTTAAACGTTAATAATTTTTAATATTTTAGCCTTTAGGTCTTTACAGTGTGAGTAAAACATCTCTGTTGGGTCTAACAAAAGCCATTGCAAATGAAGTTGTACACGATAACATTAGAGTGAATTGTGTTGCACCTGGGATAGTTGACACGAAGTTTGCTTCTGCAGTGAGTATTAGATTACCTATATAGATCTAAGCTAACTCAACATATACTTACCGAGGATATAAGGTCCGGCCTCAGCTCTGTACGAGATCAGCATTGCTCTCAAGGGACTTAAGAAGAGCAAAGCGCCCCTAGATGTATTATTATATAGCTTCGGAGGGCAAGCGGCAAGCCACCCGGGCTGGCCACGGATGTCAAGGAAGCGGTACCAGTGACCGGTCCAAATACCATTGGGCCGGCCACTGGTACCGCTGAGATGGGAAAGGCAGTACGGTGTGTTATGGGGCTATGCGCCACCATTCCGTCGCCCCCGACCAAAGAGTAAAGTTATTAAACTGAAAAAGAGTGGCAACTCCATGATAAAATATGCATGTATGGAAGGTGCTGCTACCCAGAGTTTACGCGGTGAACTAAAGTTGAAGTGATATATATATACATATCTACATGTGTATGTGTAATTATATAGAATTTTCTTTTACTATGAAAGCTACCCTGAAATATAAAAAAAAAACATATCAGCTGATAACGAAGCAATAATAATATCAGCTTAACAATGAAAATTGAGATAATTTTCAGAAAGTACATCAATAACCGTAAATAGTTGATGACAATAAGTACCTACGCTAGGAACAAAAAATAATAATTCTCAGTTGTCAAACGTTTGACATACAGGACAAAATGGCAGCCGTTAAGTTTGTACAAACAATCTGTAGGCGGCGCGACGGTCAGTAAAAATAAGTAATGTTTTAAGTGTGACCCCACCGACGGCACGGAAACGGAATTTTTTTTTGAAGGCGCAAAAACGCTTTCATTACAGACCTATCTCGCTCGTCATTAACTCAGTCTTACGCAAGCCCGAAGATCTCGGCCTCTTTATCTAGTCTCTCTTTTATTAAATTGTAATTTGAATAAAATATTACTTTTAGATAACTACCTCAGAAGCCGGCAAAGAGAAAAGTTTGTCCATAGTACCTATGAAAAGATTTGGCAAGCCTTTGGAGATCGCTGCTGCAGTAGCTTTCTTAGCCTCCGATGACGCCAGTTATATTACAGGAGAAACCATTGTAGTAGCAGGCGGAGCTTATGCTCATCTATAGTAATAAGTTGTTGTATAGTTTGAATATGTAATTACGAGCATTTAAGTCAATATAAATCATTACGTTAATAAACACGTCTCGAAAAAAATATCTGTAGCAATATTAGTTACATTCGGTATTTCACTATTTGATACTATTCTCAGTCAACGTTTCTATTAGATTTGTATTGTTACTAAGATTCTTTAAACACTAGTTGTGTTTGCTACAGTATTGATATTGGTTGAATTGGTAATGTGGTGGTGGTTTATATCTAATGCAGATTAATAAAGAGGCGCACAGGGCTTGCTTAATTCAGGATATCTTAACTATGTAATGAATCAATACAAATTTCTGGCTACAAGCTCGTCATACAGAGTATCAACTCTATCCAGATAATTTAGCAAATATACATTAGATAGAGTATGAAGTTTGTTAAAGCTCAAAAAAACTTAGTCTAAGGACAAACGTATTATGGCTAAAAAGTGTGTAGTCGTTACTTTTCGGCAACTCGTTGACACTTTTAGACGCTATGAAATCGATTTCAACCTGTTGCTATAAAGCGATATAGCAAAATCCTACCTATCTCAATAATAAAATCATATTCGTAGCTCGCAATGTTCCAAAGAAACGGTTACCCACATTTGCTCAACAATTAGAAAATACACAAAAAGGCCTTAATCCCTTGCCGTGTAAGCTAATGGGCTTCAAAAATGTCTGTTTGATGAACTAGAAAATTGGTTTAATTTGTCCGTTATACCTATTTACATTTTTCACATATTGAACAATTTAAATGATTAAGGAAATGAGATTTTAGGAATAGTCTGATTGTTCACGCTGTAGTTCATTGCTTAGACTGTAAGTAATTCGTATTGTTTAACATCATCAAAGTCTTTTAAATAATAATGTGTAATAATTAATAAGCTACTTGTTATATTTTTAATTGTTTTATATTTCTTATTAAATGTGTTGGTGTTTTTATATCTGTTATTTCATTCTATTCCGTCATCACAATATGGATATCCACGCTAGAAAGCATAAACGTAGTAACGTACAAAATTAAAATTGTACATAAGACTAGAACAACCCTTTTATTTTTGAAGTGAAACTTTTTTATCGAGGTATGGGTGAAATTTTATATTGTAACGTTTTTCTGTTACTCGCCATCTTTATTTCTAGGGGACGTCTATTAATCACGTAATCTTTTTTAGCATATTTTTTTCCGCTTTTATGTTTAGAAATCGCGCGTTTGACGAAAAATTAAATACACATGATATCTTACTACACCCCGCTTCCCCTTGTGATATTTCGTGAGTTTTGTCAAACATGAGTATAGAACCATTGTTGAATTTTATCTTTATATATAAAATGAATGATTGTCTGTATGCCTTTATAAAATCGTAAATTATGCATTTGATCATGTGATGATCTTTAGCAAAATTGTTGCGCACGAGCCAGAGGTTTGTGAAATGGTACGACCAATTTTCGACTAATAGCGACACTGTCATTCCAAGGTAAATGGAGAGGGAGTGAATGTAGGCACATAAAGACAATAAAAAAAAACGGTTGGTAAGCAATAATTTATACATACATATCATCACGCCATATCCCTTGCAGGGTAGGCAGAGAGAACAGAGTGCCAGAGAACTCTATCTCTGCATACTTCACTCGCTTCCTCCACATTCATAATTCTCTTCATACACGCTCGCCGGTTTCGGAGACTCTTGACTTAATTCACCTTCCTTCAGTACATGACCGATCTGGTCTAGGTAGGTTAGTCTCGGTCTCCCTCGATACCTACATCCTTCCACTTTCGCATTGTATATCTTCTTAACCAGGCGTTCGTTCGGCATTCTTTCCACATGTCCGAACCATCGGAGCATTCCCTTTCGCATCTTTACACCAATACTCTCTTTCATACCTACTCGCTCTCTTACGTCGTCGTTACGAATGCGGTCGGTCAGCCTAACTCCACAGATTTCCGCAGAGATCGCATTTCGACCGCATTAATTTTACTATCATACTCTTTTCTGCATACCCAACTCTCGCTTCCATACAGTAATGTTGGGACAAGCACTGCGTTATGTATTGCTACACGTGCCTTCTAGCTGAGGTGGTGGCTGCCGAAAAGTTGCCCCAACGCTCCGTTCACTCTATTTCCCGCATTCACTCTTCGCTCTATATCAGTGGTGTACCTTCCATCTCGGCTAAATCCACATCCAAGATATACAAATTCATCCACTTGCTCTAGTACATCATTACCTATTGTTACTCTTACATCTGTTCTGGTTTTATCTCTTTCAAAGACCATTATTTTGGTTTTGCTCACATTCACGCGTAGACCCCTTTTCTTACAATCTTCTGTCATTGTGTCGACTAGGGTCTGCAGGTCAGTCGCTGACTGTGCCAGCAGGACTGCATCATCTGCATAAAGCAGAGCAGTGACCACTGAGTCGCCCATCTGGACTCCCACATTCATATCGTTCAACCTTTGGAGACATTTATCCAGATATATGATAAACAGCCTGGCTGACAGAACGCACCCCTGCTTAACGCCGATATTGACGTCAAACCAAGGCGACATTCCATCATCCAGCCGCACACAGGCTCTACAGCACATGTAACTGGACTGCACAGCCTGTAGCAGTTTACCGTTAATACCATACTCCGGTAAAATGTCCCAAAGTTCCTTTCGTACAACCGTGTCAAATGCTCTCTCCAGATCCACAAAACTGCAGAAAACCCTCTGACCTAGAGCCAGATGCTTCTCCACAATGTTGCGCAGAGAGAACACTTGATCCATGCATCCCCTTCCACTCCTGAAACCTCCTTGTGTCTCACACAGTAAACCATCGGACACCATCCTCATTCTCCTTTCAATAACTTTTCCATACACTTTTGCTGCCAAACTGGTCAAGCTTATGGCTCTGTAATTTGCGCAGTCATAACGTGAACCCTTGTTTTTAAACAAAGGCACGATGACTGCGCTATTCCAGTCCCTGGGAACCATTCCCGAGCTCCAACATAAATTGAGGAGCAACAGGAACGCCTCCCAGACACAAGAGCCACCGAGCTTGATCATCTCGGCAGACACCATATCAATGCCCGCTGCCTTACCATTTTTCAAACTTCTTATCGCCCATTCAACTTCATCCATACTGATGCCATCGGAGGACGCCGTTGTCGAATGTTGATCTACTAAACCACATCCAACACCGGCGCCAACCGTAGCATCCGCATACATATCGCCAAAATATTCACTCCATCGGCTTAACACGTCTTGTGTTTGTGTAAGAATGTCTCCACCTTTAGACCTTATTTTATTCATTCTGAAGGCTGACCAACCACCCCGAGACTTCTTCACCTCCCTCCAAAAGAGTTTGGTGTTACCCTCGAAGTTTTTAGTCAGCCTATCTTCTGCACTCATACTTGCTCTATCACGTTTCTCTTTCACTAAGGCCTTGGTGTCATTCTTACATTGCCGATATATTTCTTTCTTCTGTTCAGTCATACTGTCATTCAGATTCAAAGAAGAGACATAGTCCAGCCACGCTTTCTTCTTTTGCTCTACGGAAGCTGCCACTTCCGCATCCCACCATGCATCACCATTTGTTTTTCTATGCTTCTTTGAACTTCCACATACTTCTTTCGCTGTATCTACCATACTCTCTTTCAATACTCTCCAGCATTCTTCAATGTCCGATTGCGGCTGGCTTGCCATCGTCAGCCGTTCTCGGACACCCTCTGCATACTTTTCTCTTACACACTCTTCTTGCAACCTTTCAACCTTTATTCTTTCAAGCCCTCCGAAGTGGACACGCTCTCGCCAGTGCCTCCACTTTCTGAACAGACCACTAAATCTCGCAATAACGAGATAGTGGTCCGTGTCGACTGTGGGGCCCCTGTAGGCTCTTGCGTCCAATATTTTGCTTCGGAGGCGACTGTCTACCAAAATTAAATCTATTATGCTTTTCTGTTCATTCCTTCTCCATGTATACATATGGATGTCCTTATGTTGGAAAAATGTGTTTGACACAATAAGGTTTCTCTCCATGCATACATCCGCTATGAGCCTACCTGCGTCGTTCACTCTCTTATCACCAATTGGACCAAGTACGTCCTCATAGTCGGGACGCTTGGTCCCCACCCATCCGTTCAAATCTCCGCATACAATCACGCGTTCACTGGTTTCTGCCATATCCAGAACTTCCCTAACATTATCCCAAAACTTCTCTAGGTCTGATGCCACCGAGGATCCTACGGGAGCATATGCTACAACCATGAATACCTTGGTGACACCTAGTTTTATACGGACCCAGAGAAGTCTGGGATCATACATTCCGTAATCCTTCACACCTGAGGCCAAGCGAGAGGACAACAGCACTCCTACCCCCATGCTGGCTCGATCGCTCTGTGGTACACCAGACCACAGAGCCATCCCGCCACCAGGAAGATCGCAGGCGTCGCTGCCCCTTCGCTTGGTCTCTGTTACACAGAGCACGTCTAGCTGTTTGTCCGCCATGACGGATATTAGCTCGTGCAACTTACCTTCCACACAACCTCTTACATTCCACGTGCCCACCCGGCACTCCGTTCTCCTCGACTCGCCTAACTGGGCAAGGCGTGATGGGTGGCGGCTGTTAACTTAATATGTTGTTGTACTGTGGATGAAAGATTAGTCTGTGACATATTTTAGACTGTGGCTGTGGTATAATAGGATGATGCAATAATATATGAACAAGATGGCGTTTAGGCTTAGAAACAATGTTAGTGTTTTACATTAATAAATTAGTTTAAATAATAATATACAGTTTCTCTTCCTTCCACGGACCCCTCATCAGGTTATGGGCCCAGGGGCAGTTAAGTAAAACCCAGGGGCAGTTAAGTAAAACCCAGGGGCAGTTAAGTAAAACCCAGGGGCAGTTAAAAAAAACCCAGGGGCAGTTAAATAAAACCCAGGTATCGATAAATAAAAACCCGGAGGGACGCGAATTTGTTAAAAAACCAGAACAGTGATAATAATTAAAACCAGTGTCGCGAAAATCTCAAAGGGAAAATAAAAACAAGAATCAGTGGAAGAGAAATAAGAAACGTCGCCATAAATATACTATACCAGAAGAATAACATACATAAAGTACAGGTCAGTACGTGTTTATATTATTAGAAAAGAAAGTAATAAGTCAATTTAGTAAGCCGAGATTATACGAAATATAAATAAAAATGGATAGAAAGTATGATGAAGATATTCAAATAGAGAAATTAAGAGATAGTAAGAGTTTTCTATTATGGAAATTTGAATTCAATATATACATAAAAGCATCAAAGTTAAGTGAGGCTTTATCAACAAATATTAATGAAGAAAGAAAGACAAACGAAGAGTATATTACAAAAGATGCTAAGGTACAGAAATTAATTATAAATTCTATAGATAAAAAGTTAAAAGGCCATATATTATCATGCAAAAATGCGTTAGAAATGTACACAAAGTTATGTGATATATTTGAAGGCACAGAACAGAGGAATAAATCATCTTTATTGCAAGATTTTTTCAATTTTAAATTAGATAACAGATCTATTACACAATTAATAACAGACATAGAGAACCTTCAATTTAGATTGAACCAGATTGGTGAAAACATTAATGAAGAAATGGTAATGTCAAAAATACTGACATGTTTACCTAATAATTTGAGATATTTTATAACAGCGTGGGAATCAACACCCGAAGATAAGAAAACATTACTAAACTTAACTAATAGATTATTAAATGAGGAAAATAGAATGGAGAAACAAAAATCAAATAAAGTAGAAAACCAGTTAGCATTTCAAGCTATTAAGAATGAAAGAAGTTCTAAAATAAAATGCTTTAAATGTCATAAAGTAGGACATGTAAAGAAAGACTGTAAAATATGCTCAATATGTAAAAAATATAATCATGAAGAAAACAATTGCAAGTATAAAGGAAATCAATGTACAATATGTAAGAAAAATAATCATAATGAAGAAAATTGTTACTTTAAAAATAAAACTCAGTACGAGAAGAAAACTGATAAGACATTTTTAACAAAATTAATAAATGAAAATATAAAAGGTACAGAATTTATTGTGGATTCTGGTTGCACAGCACATATGACAAATGATATAAGTAATTTAAGAAATTTTGAAAATAAAGAGTCGTCAGTATTGACAGCGAATGAATCTAAAATGAAAGTACAAGGCAGAGGTACTATAAATGGAGAAGAATGTATTTTGAAAAATACTTTATTTGTACCAGATATTTCACAAAACTTATTATCGGTGAACCAAGTAACAAATAATGAAGGAACAGTAATTTTTACTAAGAATAAAGTTGAAATATATAAAAACGAACGATTAGTATTAACAGGAAATAAAGAAAATGGTTTATATAATATAAATTTAAATATTGATAAAGAACAATATATAGAAGAAAAATCATTACTAATGAAGGAAAATGGAACTGCTATTGAATGGCATAAAAGATTGGGACATCCTGGCAATAAAACACTAGAAATATTACCAAATGTAGTTGAAGGGATAAAAATACAAGGAGTAAAACAATTAGAGAAATGTGAAATTTGTACACAAGCAAAACAGACAAGATTACCTTTTAATACAATAAGAACCAGAGCAAAAAGACCATTAGAATTAATACACACAGATATTTGTGGTCCATTTGAAGAGAAAACCTATGATGGTTATACATATGTTTTAACAGTTATGGATGATTACACTCATTTTACAAAATTATACTTATTAAAGTTTAAATATGAAGCAAAGGATAAAATTATAAATTATATAATAGAAACAGAAAGAGAAAGAAATGAAAAAGTATTCACTATACGTTGTGATAATGGAGGTGAATATACTAGCAAAGATTTCAGACAATGGTGCATTAAAAAAGGAATAAAATTAGATTTAACAATACCATATACACCTCAATTAAATGGTAAATCAGAACGTTTAAACCGAACATTATTAGAGAAAACAAGAGCATTATTATTTGATTCAGAATTTGGAAAACAAATGTGGGGTGAAGCCATGTATTGTGCTACTTATATTATTAATAGACTACCTAGTGAATCATTGAAAAATAAAACACCATATGAAATGTGGTATGGTAAAAGACCCAACATAGCAAATATGCAAAAGTTTGGTGCTATATTATATGCAAAGCAATTACACACAAATATAAGAAAACTAGACCCGAGAAGTAAGAAATTAATAATGGTTGGATATACCAGTAATGGATATAGACTATGGAATGAACAAGAAGGAAAAATAGAAATAGCAAGAGATATTGTTGTAATTGAAAATAGTAAAAAGGAAAATAATATTTTATTAAAAAAGCAAGTACAAAGAGATATAGTAGACAGTGATGAAGAAATAAGTGATGAAGGCTATAATAATACACAAGAAATAGATATACCAAATTATGAGATAGAAGAAAATATTCCAATTAGTACAGAAGAAGATTTTAACACAAATATTGAAATAGAAAGTAATAAAAATATAGAAAATAAAAATGAAGAAGAAACTGAAAATACAGAAAATAAATCAGAAGAAGAAATAAAAATTACTAATACAAGAAGACAAAAGAGGAAACCAACTTACCTGCAAGATTATGTATTACTTACCTATAACGAAGTAATGACATCTGAAAGAGAAAATTGGGAGAAGGCAATAAAATCAGAGAAAGAATCATTAGAGAGTAATAACACATCGGAAATTGTGGATTTAGAAAAGACAAAGGAACATAAAATATTAACAAATAAATGGGTATTCTGTATAAAAGAAGACGTAACATACAAAGCGAGACTAGTTGCAAGAGGTTTTGAACAAAAGAATATAGATTTTCAAGATATATATAGTCCAGTAGTAAGTCAGTCAGCATTAAAATCAATAATAGCAATAGCTGCTTCAAAAGACTATGATATGATAACATTTGATGTAAAAACAGCATTTTTATATGGAGAATTAACAGAAGACATTTTTATGCAAATACCAGAAGGATATGAAAAACAGCCTAATAAGGTGTGTCACTTAAAGAAAGCATTATATGGTTTAAAACAAGCTCCTATTACATGGAATAAGAAATTTACAGAAACAATGATAAAACATGGATTGAAACCAACAAGAACCGATCAATGTGTATTCTCAACAGAAGATAAAACAATAATAATAGCAATTTATGTGGACGATGGATTAGCTATAACTAAAGATAAAGAAAAATTATTTAAAGTACTTAATCATCTAGAGAAGGAATTTAAAATAAAAGTGTATGAGAAACCTAAAAATTACATTGGATTCGAAGTAAAAAGAAATGAAAAAGGAATTTTGTTACATCAGCAAAACTATATAGAAAAACTACTAAGAAAATTTAATATGTTTGATTCTAAACCAGTAAGTACACCATGCAATACCGATAAGAAGGAAAGTGAGACTATAAACAATAATATATCAGACTTTCCATATAGAGAATTAGTTGGAGGATTATTATACTTATCAACAAGATCAAGACCAGACATAAGTCAAGCTGTAAATGAAGCAAGTAAAAAGTTAGAAAATCCATCTAAAGAAGACATAATATCAGTTAAGAAAATATTGAAATATTTGAATGGGACAAGATCTAAAGGCATAATGTATAAAAGAGGAGAAGATATAAGAAATCTACATGCATATTGTGATTCAGATTATGCAAATTGTACCAAGACCAGGCGTAGTACAACAGGTTATGTAATAATGTTTACGGGAGGACCTATATCGTGGTGCTCTAAAAGACAGCCTATAGTGAGTTTATCATCAACTGAAGCTGAATATATAGCAGCAGCAGATTGTGTTAAAGAGTGTTTGTATTTAAGATATTTTATAAGTGAATTAATAAGTGAAAATGTTAAAATTAGTTTGAATATTGATAACCAGAGTGCTATACAGTTAATAAAATCAGGTTCTTTTAGTAAAAGATCTAAACATATAGATGTGAGATTCTATTTCATACATGAGAACTATAAGATAGGAAAACTAGATATAAAATATTGTCCTACAGATTTACAGATAGCTGATATGTTTACAAAACCATTGTATAAAAATAAGTTTAAATTTCATTGTGAGAAAGTTATAACATAAAAATAGAATATTGTAAAATGTGATTGAAATAAGAGATCAGATAAGAATTATAAGAAATAGTTTTGTATAACATAAAAAAGAAAAGGTTAAAATGTATAAGTAAAATAAAACTACAGAAATTGTAAAATAAGTTTAATATTTTGAAAATTTGTTATACATATAAAAATTTTAAAAATAGGAGAAGGTGTTAACTTAATATGTTGTTGTACTGTGGATGAAAGATTAGTCTGTGACATATTTTAGACTGTGGCTGTGGTATAATAGGATGATGCAATAATATATGAACAAGATGGCGTTTAGGCTTAGAAACAATGTTAGTGTTTTACATTAATAAATTAGTTTAAATAATAATATACAGTTTCTCTTCCTTCCACGGACCCCTCATCAGCGGCCCCCATCGCCGCAACTGCCGATGTTCGTACCGACGGGTGCGGGTCGGTCGGCGGGTATAATTGTTTATGTATATAGTAAAGGTTCTGACTGCTGATTGATGTTCCGAACGCATTTGCAGAGCAGTTTTTTTTTTCGGATCGTGAGTGGTGTTAAAATTGGTTTCAATAATTCTCGAATGCTGATTTTTCTACTTCAATTTTTCCTCAGCGAATTTGTGATCACCGTCAATATTAAAATTTCCATCCGTGTGTGAACAGCCGGTTCAATTGGATGAAACCAACCTAGACCGATTGGGATGAAAATTTTTGCGTGTGTTTGAGGGGATTCGAGAATGGTTTAGATTTGCAATTGGACCTGACAGATGGCGCCGTTGTCGCTATGACAAACGGCTGGACCGATTGGGATGAAATTTTCTATGTACGTTCCAATGGGTCCCTAGATGATTTCAAAATATAATTGGACCCGGTAGATGGTGCTGCTGTCGGCATATCGCTTAAAGCTTTTCCGGGCAGGACGATGTCTGCCGGGATAGCTAGTTATATAAAAATGAAAGTTTTGTCTGTATGTCCTTCATAGAATCGTAAATTATGCATTTGATCATGTGATGATCTTTAGCAAAGTTGTGCATAAGCCAAGGAGGTTTCTGAGTTGGTACAACAAATTTTCGACAGATGGCACCACTATTATTCCAATGTAAATGGAGAGGGAGTGAATATAGGCACATGGAGACAATAAAAAAAAAAAAATGGTTGCTAAGCAACAGTTTGAAACGCTTCAATGACACATTTTTTTCGAAATAAACAAAATCAATAAAATGACTTGAATATGTGTTTAAGGTCTTTCCTTCAAATTTACTTTAGTTGGTAGCGTAGCAACGCGCGTACGATACTATATTAATATATAAAATCCTGTGCATGTGTATGTCATCGAACTCCCCTTAAACGGCAGGACAAAAAAAATATCCCAATCGGGATATTTTTTGTGTGTTTGAGGGGATTCGAGAATAGTTTAGGTTCACAATTGGACCTGATAGATGGCGCCGTTGTCGATATGTCAAACGGCTGGACCGATTAGGATGAAATCTTCTATGTAGGTATATTCCAATGCTCCCTAGATGATTTCAAGACACAATTAGACCCGGTAGGTGGTGTTGCTGTCGGCATATTACTTAAAGCCTTTTCGGACAGAGAGGCAGCTAGTTATTTATATATATATTAAAACTTATTAACAAGTGAAAAAATGAAATACACGCGTGGGACTCGAACCCACGCTTATTGGAAATCCATTCCAATTATTTTATCACTTTGACGAGAGTGCTGTCCTATGACATTCAATTTGCGGCTCGTATTATTTTGTCGTCTTTATGGGAGACATGTGCCATCTACCGGAGAATGACTACAAATTGTGCGATTTATTGCTAAATGTTCATTTAGTTAATAGGGTCGTGTCATCGTTTAATAGAGTTTTAACTGTAAAGTTAGATTATTAAATATATATAAAAACTATCGTATCAAATTTTAATAAATTGTTGAGCATGGTAGTTTTTGCGTTATTCGCGAAAAGATTTACGAACGGACAAATGACAAAAATTATCTGCATATATTCTCAAATCATGATTTTAACAGTAGGAATTACACTAAATTTTCAAAAATTACAGTTTTATCTTTACTGTTTGAAACCGACTAAGTTTTAGAGTGTGTAACGGGTGGCAGAAGCGGCTCTAGCACATGTAGCGCCCGGGTGCAATCAACAACCTGGCGCCCTCTTGTATCAGAATGCGTGAACAAAACGGAATAGGTTGATACTAACAAGACGTTCGACTAAACTCCGAATCTCGTTGGAATGCGTTGTCGCATGCTTAATCTTGTTGTTTTGACATGAAACCAAGTAAACGCGATTGGATTATGAAGGTACAGTGAACATGGCGACAAAGCAACCTACCCACACTTGTCAAATGCACCCACTACGTTTATAAATGGTTAGGCACTCGCTACATAAAGTGCTCCCGCTCCGTGCGGAGCGTTACAGTGGAGGCTCTATGTGTCCCGAGCAGCTCTTGGCGCCCCTAACACCCGGCGCCCGGGTGCACCGCACCCTCTGCACTATAGGTAAAGCCGCCCCTGACGCGTGGTACTAATGTCGAGATTTTAAATATGTATGTAGGTACCACTCTAACATGCATGGCGGGTTCCAAGTTAGGTTGATAAAATAAACAAAGGTTTATCATAGTAAAAAAATATGTAATTTAATTAATTATTACAATTGAATGAACGATGGCAGTGTTCCTAATTTACATCTCATAGGCTTAATAATTTCACATGTGTCGGTAGTATTCAATTCACCTTTATATTCCTCATAATATCTGCAGTCTAAATTATTGCCTTCCTTTTCTGTAATAGTGTCTTGGTTTTCGGTAATTTTTGACTCTTCTGTGATATTACGCTCGAGTTTCTTTTCTTTAATTTTAAGGAACTTCCGTTTTAGGACTTTTGATGATTTCATTGAAACCAACTTGCCCGACTCTCTATGGGCATTAACATGTCGTTGTAAACACTGATCACCTTTTTCACAATAACCTTTAAGAAAATCTGGACAAATCTTAACTTTTTCGCTTAATTTTACATGCAAATATGGACAGTTTGATTTAGTGCACGTTCCTTGTAAATAAAAATAGCACGTAGGCATCTTTTTTGTAGTGAGATCGTGAGAAAGCAAACAAGCTTTATCGTGACACCGACCTTTCAAAAAATTTCTACAAATAACTACGTGTTTTTTGTCATGCAAAAACTCACACTTTTGCCTTAAACATTTCCCAAATTTTCGAAATATAGGGCATGGGATATTATTTTTCTTTAGATTTCTTTTCACCTTTCTCTGTTTTAATTTAATTAATTGATTTTTTCGATGTATTTCATTAGACATCACTGTTGAAATTCTATTATTTGAAATTGATCGTCGAATATTGCTATTTAAAAATTTGAATTGACTCTTAGTGGATGCGTTACAAGACGACGAACCTATGGACTTTCTACTAGATGATGTTACAATAGAGCGAGTATGTTTAATACCATCAAGGTTTTTCTTAATATCATTTAAAGGTATAGATTTGTATTTGGTCACCTGAATAGTGGTTTTACTCTTATCAATGGCTGGTCTTTCTACTATTTTGGTTGTATTTTGTCTTACTAAACAATATCGTGATTTCGAAACTGGCAATGGTGTAAATAACCTTTCTTGTTCTGATATTAAATTAGCATTAGGCTGGTAAGCAACAGAATGATTGACATGAGTCGACCCCTGAAAACCACTTATATTTGTACTAAATGCGGTCTGCGTATCTTCAACAGAATTTCTACACTTTACAAAATTAGGATTTACATAAATTTTAGGCTTGATTGCTTTAACATTTGGCTGGATGTTTGGCAAGAGATGAGAAAATTTTGGATTCACATGCATAGCTGAATTACTGGTATAATCACTTGGAAGCCTATTAAAATTCGGATTTATATACACTTTATTTTTACTTTTATCTATACAGTCATTGTTCAATTTTGTAACACTACTATAGTACACAGCCATATCAACTTAATAAGTACTGAAAAGATTTGTTTCCAATTTTACAGTTAATAGTGTCAACTAACACACTTTTTAGAGATTTATCTGATTCTTGCAACAAAATGTCATTCATTGACTCAAGTATGCTGTTAAGTTCAGATTTCTTGTCTCCATTCACCCACAATACACTCATATGAAATGATGGATCCTGAAAGAGAAAATAAAATATTCAGTTGTAATTTATTGTTAACCTTAAGTGACTATCTATTCACTGGGCTATAATGTTTGTATTTGGCCTTTAGTGGCAGACAAGATAGTCAGCTTGTTGTCTAACTTAAGGTGAACCTGCTCTCCTTCTCACCAAACGAAGTAGCAACTATGCAGTTGTGGCTTTCTTTTTTGGCGGCGGGCTACGTTGTGGTTACACCCCGCTAATCCATACGGGATGCAGTTTGCTACTTCACATATGGTCAAAAATTCGTAATAATTTTTAAACACTAACGAAAGGCGAGTTTATTTTCTCATTAGCTCCAAATACGATTTTGATGCTCAATGCCAATTACTTCGTCTGAGGTAGATCTGAAGGTGGTGATGAAACATATACAAAATGCTATTGGGTAGCACACTTAGACTACCATGGCGGGCGTTATACGCATGGCACATACAGTCTGTTTATTTATAATAAACATGTTTTAACTTAAAAATAAATAAGGTTTATTAAACACATTCCTTTTTTATTAAAATAAATGTATTGCTATTATAATTGTCTGGGTATGTTTTCTTATATTTTTTGTATGTCATGTATAATTAGGTCATGTATGGTAAGACCTACAGATCTACCAACCTCGACACACACTAGTGACAAAATGAAGGCCTTATATGAGAATATTTCCAAAGTTACATACATTGTGTACATGCCAACATCAAGGAACTAAGTTGTAATGATAATATAATTTATTTCGGAATTGAGAACTCCATATAGTGTTAGTATTAGTACAGTAACACTTGTCATATATATTTAATACAAAACAAAATAATAGAAGAGATTGTAAGACAATAGGTGCAGCATTTTTTTAAACAAAAAAGATCATCCTTCTTTAGCATGCAGGAACAAAAGAAATAGAACTGAGTTAGGCCTGATTCAATAAAAAATAAGATTTCCAACTTGTCAGACGAATAAGAGATTCAATGTCTTAGTGATCACCACAATTTAAACTGCGAGTGGTAATAAGATAATAAGAGGCACATACAGAGTATGAAAATTGAGCGCTCATGCTTAATGAAATATTAGTCTGATCTATACCTGTCCTATAACAGGAGATCAATATGAATGCATAAATTACCTATTGACAAGTTTATAAGACACACATAGCTATCCATCAGATAGGAAAATTAAATGTGGTATACAATTTTGTATTTGTTTTGTTCAGTGTGGTGGCGGAGTAATTTCATCTTACCCGTGGGTGATCATAAGAGACAACTAAGGCAAATACAACGCATACAAAAAACCTTAAACCAACACATCAGACCAGCTCGGTATAGTAGGTTAATTTCCCTCCCATGATAGAGGAGGCCCGAGCCCGAACAGTGGGACATTTATGGCCTGTGATGATGATGATACAATTTTGTTGCTAAACATTTTGTCAATGTCAATATATGTGTGTTTATATTGAAAAGATATTACCTCATAGAATGTTGGTAATTGGAACTCTTTCAAAATTTCATCAACTTTTTTAGAAATATTCCACAAATATTTATGTGCAAATGGATCAACTTCTAGAGAGATAAATGTCCTTGATTTTTCTTCATTACAGTAAACTTTCACAGAAGTAAACGCAAGATCAAAACTGAAAATAAACGCAAAGAAATATTAGTTTAATAAATGTATCGTAATTGTTAAGCCAGCTATATAGTATTGATGAAGTTTTTCTATTCTATTATTAACTTAATAAATAATATGCATGTGAACTCTTTTTATATACAACATTTTGAAAAAAATTGTAAATCTAATTGCATGTGAGCAAAACCAAAATAATGGTCTTTGAAAGAGATGAAACCAGAACAGATGTAAGAGTAACAATAGGTAATGATGTACTAGAGCAAGTGGATGAATTTGTATATCTTGGATGTGGATTTAGCCGAGATGAAAGGTACACCACTGATATAGAGCGAAGAGTGAATGTGGGAAATAGTGAACGGAGCGTTGGGGCATATTCTCGGCAGCCACCACCTCAGCCAGAAGGCACGTGTAGCAATACATAACGCAGTGCTTGACCCAACATTACTGTATGGAAGCGAGAGTAGGGTATGCAGAAAAGAATATGAAAGTAAAATTAATGCGGTCGAAATGCGATCTCTGCGGAAAATCTGTGGAGTAAGGCTGACCGACCGCATTCGTAACGACGACGTAAGAGAGCGAGTAGGTATGAAAGAGAGTATTGGTGTAAAGATGCGAAAGGGAATGCTCCGATGGTTCGGACATGTGGAAAGAATGCCGAACGAACGCCTGGTTAAGAAGATATACAATGCGAAAGTGGAAGGATGTAGGTACCGAGGGCGACTGAGACTAACCTACCTAGACCAGATCAGTCATGTACTGAAGGAAGGTGGAGTCAAGAGTCTCCGAAACCGGCGAGTGTGTATGAAGAGAATTATGAATGTTGAGGAAGCGAGTGAAGTATGCAGAGATAGAGTTCTCTGGCACTCTGTTCTCTCTGCCTACCCTGCAAGGGATATGGCGTGATGATATGTATGTATGTATGTAATTGCATATAATTCCCTAATGACCCATTACATCTAATGAATATAAGCAATATTTGAATATTAAATTGAATTTGAATATTAAACTGATACTCCAAACCTTACCTTTCGAGATTTTTAAGATCTCTTTGTAATGATGAGCTAAAAGATGATATTAAGTGATATTGTAATACCACAGTCTTAGACAAACTTATATGAAAATCATTACATCTGTGACAAGATTCTATTTTCATTAAAATTATTTCTTCTAACTTATCTAATAATTCATATAGCGCATCCAGATCTAGATCTAAAATAAAAATAAAAGTTAACTAACCTTGTAGTAATAATAGATAAGTTAAAAATATATAATTACTATAATATTAGAGACCCACATTGTACAAAAACATAACTTGCCCAGTTTCCTCTTATGTGTGGAAAAGAGCGTGTTCTGCCACCGTGAAGTTCTGGATTATCCTTATGTTCGTAAACAGGAACAACTGGCACTTTGTTGAGATTAGGTGTAGGTAGCCTGTGTCTGCAGAATCAACAATTTATGCTTAAGTAACTATTTAGAAAATTTAGTTATCTGCGTACCATGTCTATGTGTTTCAACCTCAGCCTTCAATGCAAGATGTTATAAGAGACGATCAAGGAGGGTAGGCATTTAGGAAGTTAACGTAACAAAAAGGGAAGTTCATTACTTTTGCTAATTCGTTTTATCAGCAAGATAGCAGCTTTTCCCTCATTCATTCTTGTGTTCGACCATGTCCTGTGTATAATTTGGTCATATGCAGATCACACAGTTACAATCAACAGGCAGTCAAATGTGTATATAAAATTGTATTGTATTTGTTAAGTAAAATTGACCAATAAGACTTACTTTTGTTCGTTGCTATTAAGTTCAGAATCACTTCCTTCCGAGTTGGATCCGTACTCACTTAAATATGACAAAGCTGACATCGCATGTTGTACAAAATAATGATAATGAATTTATTTTGTTATCTACCTATTTAATTAGAAATGGCGATTTGAAATAAGAATTTGTGACGGTGACAGATGGTATGGTATTACATTTTTTTTTAATGGAGTTTATGTCTTGGTTACTTAGACCTTTAAGCCAAGACTTCATAGTTTAGACACTTAGTGCCTTGTCTTCCGTATCATTGTTTACCACTTCTTCAAATTGTAATTAGTCCTTGATAGTCACTGTCCGTCAGTAAGTCAAGTCGTTACTATCAATTTGACACTGATAACCAAATTCATAATTTCGTTGGGAATTTTGGGTAAACACCAAAACGACTATTATACCATATTCACTATACTTCAGCACTTTAACTGTATCATATTCCATAAAATACCAGCAAAATTATTTAATATAACACTACAAAACACTAGAGAAATGAATATAATACAAGAGCGTGACATGACATTTCCATATTCGCGCCAAAATTCGATGGTATGACATTATTTTACTTTATGGTAGAGGCTGGGGGGGGGCACACTTAAAACATTAATAATTTTTACTGACCGTCGCGCTGCCTGCAGATTGGTTGTACAAACTTTACTGCTGCCATTTTGTCCTGTCTGTCAAACGTTTGACAACTGAGAATTGTTATTTTTTGTTCCTAGCGTAGGTAGGTACTTATTGTCATCGATCTATTTCGGTTATTGATATTCTTTCTGAAAATTATCTCAAGTTCATTATTAAGCTGATATTATTATTGTTTAGTTATCAGCTGATATGTTTTTTTTTATATTTCAGGGAGCTACCCTTCATAGTAAAAGAAAATTCTAGGTAATTACCTGGGGGGGCACAGTTAAAACATTACTTATTTTTACTGATCGTCGCGCCGCCTACAGATTGTTTGTACAAACATAGCTGCCATTTTGTTGTAATTGTCAAAAGTTTGACAACTGAGAATTGTTATTTTTTTGTTCCTATCGTATGTACTTATTGTCAATAATCTATTTTCGGTTATTAATGTTCGTTCTGGAAATTATCTCAATTTTCATTATTAAGTTTATACTATTGCCGTTTCGTTAACGGCTCATATGTTATTTTTATATTTCAGGGTAGGTTTCATAGTAAAGAAAAATCCTATATAATTACATACACACAATATGTAGATACGTACATGTAGATATGTATATATATATATTACTTCAACTTTAGTTCACCGCCTAAACTCTGGGTAGCAGCACTTTCCATACATGCATATTTTATCATCGAGTTGCCACTCTTTTTCAGTTTAATAACTTTACACTTTGGGTAGAGGTGAGGTGTATATACTGGAACAGGTCAAGAGACCCGGTATGAAGTTGGCAGTATGCGCACCCGGTATGTAGGGCAGATAAACGATAGGTATTGCGGGTCTGGCCCCCTCCCGCACCTGTTAGAATCGCGTTCTATGGGAAAATTAATTGAGAAATAGATTTTGTTATTTCAGTCGTATCGATTAGGGGAATGGAATCCGGTGTTGGATGTGGTTTAGTAGATCAACATTCGACAACGGCGTCCTCCGATGGCATCAGTATGGATGAAGTTGAATGGGCGATAAGAAGTTTGAAAAATGGTAAGGCAGCGGGCATTGATATGGTGTCTGCCGAGATGATCAAGCTTGGTGGCTCTTGTGTCTGGGAGGCAATTCTGTTGCTCCTCAATTTATGTTGGAGCTCGGGAATGGTTCCCAGGGACTGGAATAGCGCAGTCATCGTGCCTTTGTTTAAAAACAAGGGTTCACGTTATGACTGCGCAAATTACAGAGCCATAAGCTTGACCAGTTTGGCAGCAAAAGTGTATGGTAAAATTATTGAAAGGAGAATGAGGATGGTGTCCGATGGTTTACTGTGTGAGACACAAGGAGGTTTCAGGAGTGGAAGGGGATGCATGGATCAAGTGTTCTCTCTGCGCAACATTGTGGAGAAGCATCTGGCTCTAGGTCAGAGGGTTTTCTGCAGTTTTGTGGATCTGGAGAGAGCATTCGACACGGTTGTACGAAAGGAACTTTGGTACATTTTACCGGAGTATGGTATTAGCGGTAAACTGCTACAGGCTGTGCAGTCCAGTTACATGGGCTGTAGAGCCTGTGTGCGGCTGGATGATGGAATGTCGCTTTGGTTTGACGTCAATATCGGCGTTAAGCAGGGGTGCGTTCTGTCAGCCAGGCTATTTATCATATATCTGGATAAATGTCTCCAAAGGTTGAACGATATGAATGTGGGAGTCCAGATGGGCGACTCAGTGGTCACTGCTCTGCTTTATGCAGATGATGCAGTCCTGCTGGCACAGTCAGCGACTGACCTGCAGACCCTTGTCGACACAATGACAGAAGATTGTAAGAAAAGGGGTCAACGCGTGAATGTGAGCAAAACCAAAATAATGGTCTTTGAAAGAGATAAAACCAGAACAGATGTAAGAGTAACAATAGGTAATGATGTACTAGAGCAAGTGGATGAATTTGTATATCTTGGATGTGGATTTAGCCGAGATGGAAGGTACACCACTGATATAGAGCGAAGAGTGATTGCGGGAAATAGAGTGAACGGAGCGTTGGGGCAATTTCTCGGCAGCCACCACCTCAGCCAGAAGGCACGTGTAGCAATACATAACGCAGTGCTTGTCCCAACATTTCTGTATGGAAGCGAAAGTTGGGTATGCAGAAAAGAGTATGATAGTAAAATTAATGCGGTCGAAATGCGATCTCTGCGGAAAATCTGTGGAGTTAGGCTGACCGACCGCATTCGTAACGACGACGTAAGAGAGCGAGTAGGTATGAAAGAGAATATTGGTGTAAAGATGCGAAAGGGAATGCTCCGATGGTTCGGACATGTGGAAAGAATGCCGAACGAACGCCTGGTTAAGAAGATATACAATGCGAAAGTGGAAGGATGTAGGTACCGAGGAAGACCGAGACTCGATCATGTACCGAAGGAAGGTGGTGTCAAGAGTCTCCGAAACCGGCGAGCGTGTATGAAGAGAATTATGAATGTTAGGAAGCGAGTGAAGTATGCAGAGATAGAGTTCTCTGCCACTCTGTTCTCTCTGCCTACCCTGCAAGGGATTTGGCGTGATGATATGTATGTATGTAATTCAGTGAATATATTTATATCACCAAGAAATCTGTTACTACTTTTAAAGAAAATCGAAATCGCAAAATTACTTCTAAAAAATTAGTTGCATTTTATTTTTACATGCAAACTGCCTGCCTGAGTAGTCAACACAAGCAAACATAGGCATCTATGTGTTATTCAATAGCAGAGCAGACTAGAAAGCCATATTAAAAAGTGTTTATTTATCGCTCTTACTGAATAACTTCTAAAATAGCTGTATACATATATAGTATATACTTTGTCCCTAACAGATACAAAAAGTGATTTGTTATCAGTGATTTCTTATATCTTTCGACACTTTTGTTGCGATCAAAGATCTTGATTGTCACCTCCATTGCCATGATTCTCCACATTTACATGTTTGTATTACATCATAAATTGTTAATGTTAGTCTTATTTAATGGCGAAAAAAAAATATTCTGACGATATCTCTAATTTATAAATAGATAATATAGAAATATACTTACTGTCTTTATGTGCAACTGACTACTTTATTTACTCTTTTAAATTTCAGAACATTGTATTCATTTATTATACGTCATTATATGGCATGTCTGATTCTTAAGAATAAAACCATATACATATTTTCATCAAATGGTATTTTAATTGTACAATGTATGCGTTAAATATAAAATTGGACAAATACCTAAAACGAGAAAGATTTGAAGCAGATCCTACAACTAGATCAGATCAATCATCATCATGGATCCATTGGAAAAAAACATTCGATTTATTTTTAGAGGCTATACAAACTATAAGTCAGCAAGTCACTACAAATGTCTTTTACTGATTAATCATATATCACCACTCGTCTTTACATAGGCAGTCGCGCGCGAGCATTCACCCGTGGTGTTTGTGTGTAAACGCTGTGATCAAAAATGTCATCGCGTACTTTGAAATGTAACGTGTGCAATATTGTAATAGACGAACTTTTAGCGTATATTCAAAACAAAGTTTCGGTGTCTGATGAGGAAAGCTTAGTAAAGATATGTGTGTCATCTTTTTCGAAAGAAGAAATAAATATTTCAAACAAATTATTATTAGAGTCACTACCGTCTGATATACAAACTCCTTTAAATAGGAAAGGAAAAGGCAAAGAAAACCGAATTTTATGTGATATAATCAGCGTGTTTAAGGGAAGTGACCCAAATGTGCTGCCGGTATTTGTGGCTAAGGAGCTGCATAAGTTGCCGCCATTAACAGTCGACCACCTTGATGTTGGCAAGCTTCTGAAAGACTTAGCGGCCGTACAAACCGAAATTAATATGATCAAGTCATCGTATGTGCAAAAAGAGCAACTTAAAAATCTTGTAAAAGACTTTCGTAATACAGCGACATTATCGCCACCATTTTCGGCTGCGAAAATTAATATGAAAAGGGGCGCTTATCTCAACAGCGGACCAATAGGCCTATCAAACGTGCACGATGAGATGTTCGCGAATAATTCCAATTCCAATTCATTATCACCTTCAAATGAACATGATTTGCGTTATAGATCGATTACAAATTATAACGAGGGTAGAACGGAGACATCGAGCGGCAAATGTGATATCAGCTGTGATGACGTCATACGGAACAGTCCGAACGCTGAGCGAATTGTTGACGACGCGGCGACTACGTCACTGCGACAGATAACGGTTGTCAAACCGATTGATCAGCTGACTACGCGGCCGACGACGCCGGATAAACAATCTTATGCAGGCGTTGTGAAAGTAAATAGCGATGTCAACAACAGTAAGGGATGGACACTTATTAGTCGAAAAAAGAAAATATCGCATTATCGTATACAAGGTAAAACAGGCAGTGCTACCACGGACCATGTAGACAATTTCCGAGCTGCGGAAAGGAAATTACCAATGTTTATAACAAACGTACATAAAAGTACATTGGAGAGTGATATAGTGCAATACATCGAAAAAAGGACACAGGAAAAGGTAACTCTAGAGAAAATCTCGATACGACGCCAATGTGAGTACAATGCCTTTAAGTTTTTTGTATCAGTACATAAGTTACCTCTATACCTTGACGAAAAACTATGGCCTCAGGGCATTGTTTTTAGAAGGTTTGTTAATTTTCGGCTGAAACGGGAGGTGGAGGCCGCCGGCTCAGAAAACTAAACAATAATGGATCAAATAAAAAGTAATTTTATTTCTTTTAATTGTAAGAATGTTAAGCGCTCTCTGCATGGTATTCGCGATCTTTGTAAATCATGCGATTTGATAGCACTACAAGAAACGTGGTTGTTACCTAATGAGATGTCTTTCTTGGAGTGTATAAGCTCGGACTTCAGTTCGACAGGGGTATCAGCGGTAGACATGTCCGCGGGCATACTACACGGCCGTCCGCACGGAGGCGTGGCATTGTTATGGCGACGTAGTATTTTTCAACATGTATCTGTTGTTGAGTGTAATAACTCGCGTCTGTGTGCGGTTAGAATAATATTAAAAGATAAATGTGTACTAGTGTTCAGTGTCTATATGCCGGTAGATTTGTACGCAAATCTGGCGGATTTCACCGATGTACTTAGTTCAATTAGTGCAATTATAGAAAATCAAAATGTTGACTGTGTATATATGTTAGGTGATTACAACGCCCATCCTAAACAACCGTTTTTTAGTGAACTTGTAGACTTCTGCGTGGACCAAAAATGGTCGTGTATTGATACAGAAAAACTAGATTCTTCAGATACATACACCTTTTTAAGTGAATCTCACGGTTCTAAGCGTTGGCTCGATCACTGTGTAATAACCCAAGCTGCTATTAAAACTGTAAATAATATTTATGTTTTATATGACGTAATGTGGTCTGACCACTTTCCTCTTGTTATAGAATGTAAGCTTAATGTGATAACACCGAAATTGTATGACTTTAGTATTAGTAAAAATTGTGTTATTTGGGGAGAAAGATGCCATAAAGATATATCACTGTATCAAAAAAAATGTCATGAGAAGTTGCAATACATTAGTTTCCCACAAGAGCTTAACAGCTGTTGTGGTAAAATGTGTAGACTTGATAGTCACAGAAGTAGCATAGACAAGTTATATGAACATATTGTAAACGCTTTAACAGAGGCGGCCAGGGTAGGTTGCAGAAATGGAATAAGGGTTCAAAAGAGGACCATTCCGGGTTGGAATAAACACGTCGCGGAGGCTCATGGTCAGGCTAGACAGAAATTTCAGATATGGAATTGGTATGGTAGACCCTCTCATGGAGAAATTTATATGGAAATGTACGAAAGTCGTAAAATTTTTAAATCGCGTCTAAAGTGGTGTCAGGATCACGAGTCTCAGATCAAAATGGATATGCTTGCGTCATGCCATTTAAAAAAAGATTTTCGTGGATTCTGGAAAAACACCAATAAATTACAATATAAGTCTGGGCTGCCCGCGAGCGTCGGCGGCGTATCGGAGCCTAAAGAGATTGCTAACCTCTTCAAGGACCATTTCTATGTAAAGTCACCGTTGGGACCATCTCGTATGGTGCTCGATGATGAGGATGGCATGATGCCGGAGGTAAAATTTAATTCTAAAGAGATTGCCCATACAATAAATTCTATGACCAGGGGCAAATCTCCGGGCCATGATGGCCTCAGCGTCGAGCATCTTCGATATGCAGGACCTCATTTGCCTAGGGTACTGAAATTGTTGTATTCGTTGTGTGTGTCTCATAGCTATATACCTACGGATATGTTGCGAACGGTGGTAGTGCCTATAGTGAAAAACAAATCTGGCGATTTAGCAGATAAATCGAACTATAGGCCAATATCGTTAGCTACAATTATAGTGAAGGTATTTGATAGCATGCTTAATACGCAGTTAAATAAACACATACATCTATGTGATAATCAATTCGGTTTCCGGCCAGGATTATCAACAGAGAGTGCTATACTGTGTCTTAAGCATGCTGTCAACTACTATACCAGGCGTAAGACACATGTGTATTGCTGCTTTCTCGATCTCTCCAGAGCCTTCGACCTGGTTTCCTACGACATCTTATGGTTGAAGTTGAAACAAGCTCAGGTACCTGTTGCGATTATTAATTTACTAAAATACTGGTATGGCGGTCAGGTCAACAATGTGAGATGGGCAGGAACTCTTTCGCAGTCGTACAGGTTGGAATGTGGGGTGAGGCAGGGGGGATTAACCTCACCTACTCTTTTCAATCTGTATATTAATGAGTTAATTAGCAAACTCAGTAGCACCAGGGTTGGGTGTCACATTGACGGAGTGTGTGTTAATAACATCACCTACGCCGATGACATGGCGCTACTGAGTGCGTCACCGTGTGGACTGCGACAACTCATAACGATTTGTGAAAACTATGCTATGAGTCACGGTTTGCAATATAATACGAAAAAGAGCGAGCTCATGGTTTTTGAGACCGGGTGTAAAAGCCCTCAAAATATACCACCAATACGCCTTCAAGGTGATAATTTGAAAAGAGTTTTCAAATTTAAATATTTAGGGCATATATTGACTCCTGATCTCAAGGACAATGATGACTTGGAAAGGGAACGGAGGGCACTGTCAGTGAGAGCGAACATGATAGCTCGCAGGTTTGCACGATGTACAAAACAGGTGAAAATTACACTGTTTAGAGCCTATTGTACATCATTTTACACATGCAGTCTGTGGGCTAGATATACTCAAAAATCTTACAATGCCCTCCGTATCCAATATAATAACGCGTTCAGGGTGTTGTTGGGGCTGCCCCGCTTCTGCAGCGCTTCGGGGATGTTCGCCGAGGCGCGTGTAGATTGTTTTTACGCCACAATGCGCAAAAGGTGTACATCCTTGGTGCGTAGGGTGCGGGCCAGCTCAAATAGTATCCTGGACATGGTTGCTAGTCGGCTGGACTGCATATATATAAATCACTGCTGTGCAGTCTCTCACGGAGTGAGATAGCAGTGATTTGTATTAGCAGAAATTATTTTTATTTGCATGTATTTTTTTTTTATTTTTTCTTGATGTCTTTGTTTTTTATTATTATTTGTATTTACTATTTTTAATTATGAATATTTACTAACAATTTAGATTAAGTATTACTAACAATAATGAGTCTCTGTTACTTAAATAAAGGAGTATTATTATTATTATTATTATATAGGTACATCAAAGATTTGAAGGATTACGACTCAGCTATATAAAAACTAGACGCCTTATTTTTCCATATATTATCCACAAATTGTATTTTAATTGTACACTTACTATACTCTCTAACCACTTTTTTCTCTATTACGAATTTACATAACGTTCGCGTCGACACCAAGTCGGCGGAGTTGTCTTTACCGTTCACATGACACCACGGGAAAACCTTAGAGATATCATAATCTAATCTAATTTTGCGCGAAAGTTTTTAATAGATTAAATGTCAAGCGCAGCCATCCTAACACAATTGTTGAATCACACCAGGCAAGCATGTTTGGTTGAATCACACCAGGCAAGGAGTTTTACTTACCAGTGGCGAATTAACATATTTGTTGCCAATAGGCTATTCAATTTTGCCACCCTTTTGATACCCTACAGCCTACATGAACAAAAAAGGTGATAGAAAATACATACATACATACACATACATACATACACATACATACCATCACGCCATGTCCCTTGCAGGGTAGGCAAAGAGAACAGAGTGCCAGAGAACTCTATCCTTGCATACTTCACTCGCTTCCTCAACATTCATAATTCTCTTCATACACGCTCGCCGGTTTCGGAAACTCTTGAGTCCACCTTCCTTCAGTACATGACCAATCTGGTCTAGGTAGGTTAGTGTTGGCCTCCCCCGGTACCTACATCCTTCCACTTTCGCATTGTATATCTTCTTAACCAGACGTTCGTTCGGCATTTTTTCCACATGCCCGAACCATCGGAGTATTCACTTTCGCATCTTTACACCAATACTCTCTTCATACCTACTCGCTCTCTTACGTCGTCGTTACGAATGCGGTCGGTCATCCTAACTCCTCAGATTTTCCGCAGAGATCGCATTTCGACCGCATTAATTTTACTTTCATACTCTTTTCTGCATACCCAACTCTCGCTTCCATACAGTAATGTTGGGACAAACACTGCGTTATGTATTGCTACACGTGCCTTCTGGCTCAGGTGGTGGCTGCCGAGAAGTTGCCCCAACGCTCCGTTCACTCTATTTCCCGCATTCACTCTTCGCTCTATATCAGTGGTGTACCTTCCATCTCGGCTAAATCCACATCCAAGATATACAAATTCACCCACTTGCCCTAGTCATTCTCATTACCTATTGTTACTCTTACATCTGTTCTGGTTTCATCTCTTTCAAAGACCATTATTTTGGTTTTGCTCACATTCACGCGTAGACACCTTTTCTTACAATCTTCTGTCATTGTGTCGACTAGGGTCTGCAGGTTAGTCGCTGACTGTGCCAGCAGGACTGCATCATCTGCATAAAGCAGTACAGTGACCACTGAGTCGCCCATCTGGACTCCCACATTCATATCGTTCAACCTTTGGAGACATTTATCCAGATATATGAGAAACAGCCTGGCTGACAGAACGCACCCCTGCTTAACGCCGATATTGACGTCAAACCAAAGCGACATTCCATCATCCAGCCGCACACAGGCTCTACAGCCCATGTAACTGGACTGCACAGCCTGTAGCAGTTTACCGTTAATACCATACTCCGGTAAAATGTCCCAAAGTTCCTTTCGTACAAACGTGTCAAATGCTCTCTCCAGATCCACAAAACTGCAGAAAACCCTCTGACCTAGAGCCAGATGCTTCTCCACAATGTTGCGCAGAGAGAACACTTGATCCATGCATCCCCTTCCACTCCTGAAACCTCCTTGTGTACACACACAGTAAACCATCGGACACCATCCTCATTCTCCTTTCAATAATTTTACCGTACACTTTTGCTGCCAAACTGGTCAAGCTTATGGCTCTGTAATTTGCGCAGTCATAACGTGAACCCTTGTTTTTAAACAAAGGCACGATGACTGCGCTATTCCATTCCCCGGGAACCATTCCCGAGCTCCAACATAAATTGAGGAGCAACAGGATCGCCTCCCAGACACAAATTGACATAATTTCCAGAAAGAACATCAATAACCGAAAATAGATTATTGACAATAAGTAACAAAAAATAACAATTCTCAGTTGTCAAACTTTTGACAAACAGGACAAAATGGCAGCTATGTTTGTACAAACAACTTGTAGGCGGCACGACGATCAGTAAAAATAAGTAATGTTTTAACTGTGAGCCTCCCCCCTAGCTCGGCATACTTCCAGCGCATTTGTGGAAGATTTTTGAACTGTTATTTATAGCATACATCTGGACACTTTTTCAACTTTTCTCCCATATGAGATTGTTCTCTCCTTAAACTTTCTATTAAATAACCTTTGGCTATAATGCAATGTTCCCTTTGCCTGTCAGACCAGACGAACAGAATTAAAAAAAAATCAAATTTACAGGCAGTATAATATTATAATTTATGTTTACAGCAGTGTTGCATAAAAATCGATAGTTTGACTATCGATAGTTAACCTCAAAAAGTATTCATACTATCGATAGTACTATCGATAGTATCGTCACATATCAATACTATCGAGACTATCGATAGTATCGATAGCTCTCCACGAGCAATACTATTGATAACGGCGATACTATCGATACTATCGATAGTGATTCATTCGATAGTATCAATACTATCGATAGTATTGTTAATACCATTAGTTTTAACCAAAAACTATCGATACTATCGATAGTATCGACTATTTCGGGCTATCGATTGCCAGAAAAGTTTCAATAGTATTGCTTAAAAATATAAATACCGTAGTTGCGTCCCTGTTGCTTGTTTTCAGTGAATTTTGTAGTGACTTTTCTAGCAGTAACGTGCATTTGCGTTCTTACTTTGAAGCCCAAGTTAGCTAATAATGGTTAAGATCAATAGCCATTGAAAGTTGAGTAAAATTATAATGCTCCGAGACTTCTGGACAATTGGGTCAGAATGTTAGTGTGCATAAATGTAAGTGGTACCTTGTACTTGTACCACACTGTTGACAGTTTTCTGTCTACAGCCGCGGGCCGTTGCGTCCGGGGTAGTACCACATTCTCGCAGAAGATCGATGTCTGAGTAATGGCAATGTGCTATTGCGCTTCGTTCGGTGAGCGAGAAAGCCGGCAGCCCAACTGGGTGGGTTTGGGGATTTTATTAGTAGGCAGCGGCCTAAGCTATACCCTTGGTATTGCCAAGCTTTATGGGTGGCAGCAGTAACACTTACCATCAGGTGTGCTGCTGCTTGCTCGTTCGCCACCATAAGCAATAAAATAAAAAAAAAATGGTTTGTTTCAGTATACTAATGAAACTCAGAATGTCTATTACTGTAAAATTTTATTGTAGTTATTAGTTTTGAAAGTTTCGGTTTAACAAAATTAAGAAAAACATAATCAAGAATTTTGAGTTACAATTCTACACAGAATTACGGCCGCAATTAGTCATTAGATTTGTTGTATTTTTAGCAATATTAACCTAGTGAAATAAATTTAACAGGGTCTGAAAAACATAAGTTCTCTGTACGCTCAATTGCAATGTAATCCATCTAGAAGGCTCTATTAAAAATATGCTTACATATATATAACTTCACATTATAGGGATATAGAAATATGTATCTAACTGAATCCAGAATCAATTTTCAATTGTATATTATATACAATCGAAAATGAAATGAGCGAGATGCAACGTTGACATCAAAATTCCCGAATTGAAAACATTTAAACCAACTTTGTGTTACTCTCTCTGACTCCACATTAGGTCCATAAACGTCACAATTTTTTCACAGCTTGCGTTGCATGTATCTTTTTTAAAATAAAGTTTTAAATTATGTCGAATTTCTTCATAGATTTGACTCATTTTAACAAAAAGAAAATAAAATGAAAGACGACGGAAAATAACATTTTACTAAATTGTTTCTTTATTTAAATGATACTTTTAATTTGTTATCAATACCAGCCAGGTATAACTAGTACAGCCAAAGAAATTGTATTAAAAGTTTATTCAGACTATTTGCCAAAAGACTTTTTCTCTGTCTTAGTATATACCAATGAATGTAATATAACACTGTGTGATAGTGATAAACACACTAGAAAATGAAATAATCTAAGAATATGACATAATACTTCCACATTCCCACCGAAACTCAAGAAATATTGACAGCAGCAAGTATTGCTATTACAATTGTTTCACTTTGTTGGTATCACAAATTTAATGTTATTCATCGGATTAAAATTTGTTCTACTCTATGATGACGCAAATTTAAATAAATTTCTTTAATAATAATGTTAGTACTTGGCTTACTACATAACATAACTTTAGACAACAATACTATCGAATAGTTGCTTGCTATCGATAGTCCAAAATAGTTGATACTATCGATAGTTTTAAGTTAAAACTAATGGTATTAGCGATACTATCGATAGTATTGATACTATCGAATGAATAACTATCGATAGTATCGTTGTTATTAATAGTATTGCTCGTGGAGAGCTATCGATACTATCGATAGTATTTACGTATTACAATACAATCGATATACTATTGATACTATTGCTTATACGTAAACTATCGATAGACAATTGATTGTCTATCGATAGTAGACTATCGATATTCAACACTAGTTTACAGGTTATGAGTAAAGAAATGTTTACAAAAAATAAAATAAACATATTCACCGGCCCTTTAAATATTATTTTGTACCGTACAATCTTCTTCGTCTTACGAACGAATCTTACGGGACATTAACGAAGTTGAAGCCATTCATCAAGAGGAAAAAATAAAATGGCATTGGCACCGGTAAATGAGGATACAATTCACTGTACTTTTTATTCAAGTCCACTTGGTTGTGATAAATCTAAATGGACAGAATTATGCCGCCAGATCAATGATACCATATTGATAATGTCCAAAGATTATATCTGGCAAAGGAATGAATTTCAATTGTATTTTCCTCTAGCGGAGAATAATGATACAGGTAACTATTAGGTGTTTTTTCTTTTTACAAAAAAATAACTAGCTACGTCTTATGCGATAGTACAGAATCCCTCGGAAATAAAGCCTACCCGTCCTTGGCCACTTTTTGATTCTAACTAGGTAGGGTACAACAAAAAACCTCTTAAATTTTGCACTTTCATTGTGTAATATAAATATTAACCAATGTGATGTTTATATATAATCACATAACTATAATTATAAAGAACCTGTAAACAATATATCAACAAACATCCATCCTTTACATGACCAGGCTCTAACTGAGCATATCATTCATATAACCTGTAGTTATAAATATTTTTTTTTATAAATGTATTTGCGGTTTTTAGATATTCCTATTCACCTCTGCAGCAGTACATGTTTTGGAGATAATGTAGAAGATGAGTGGTTCATTGTGTATTTGGTATTGGAGATATCTAAAAAAAATCAAGATTTAATTATTCAGATAACAGACAATGATGGAGATTTGCTTTTAATAGAATCAGCAGACTATTTACCAAAATGGGTAAATACAGAAAACATGGATAATCGGGTAAGTTATCTTCTGGATTCTTTATAAAATTAATTCTGGCCTACTGTTAACCTTTTAACTATTGACTTGTGAGTGTTTAGTACTCTAAAGAAATTCCTCACAATGGGTGTCACATTCTGGTATTATATTGCTTGTATACCTTATCTAAAGATTAATATTATTTTTCCATCACTCAATCATGTGTTTATTATTTTTCAGGTTTTCATTTATAAAAGTCACATACATATCATTCCACCAGAATTGGCCCCATTAGATACAGAACTGGATATCAAAACTGCTCTCAAAATAATTACTCAATCATGTGAATCAACACAAGCTTCTATTGACATAGAGCAAGCTATACTGAAACGAATTGGCAATTATCCTGAGAAAATTCTAACAAATATCCATAAAGCAGTAGTGAAGTTACCACCTAATTTGGCAGCTTTATTGATTTTGAAACCATCTCTTATAGCCCCAATAGTTGATGCATATGGTAACCATGATATAATTGACATGAAGTGCTGTAAAAATATAGATTTTAGTAATTGTGTAAGAACAGAAGTCAAATTTACAAAATATTTATATGCAAGCCTAATGCATTCTAAACTTATCAATAGTGTAAAACATTGCATATCTAACAATGATAAAGAATCTATCTTAGGACTGAAGTTAATGTGTGGATTCCAAATGATAATCAGCAATCATTCAACTGATTTGTTTTCCTCAAAAGAGTATCACAGATTTGTTAAAAATTTGAAGTTAAATGGATATTTCAAAGATAATATTGAAGGTTCCAAACTGTATAATGAATTATTAGAAAATGCCAAAGAATATTTTTCAATTGTTGAGTGTCCAGTAAGCTCAAGTTTGTCTCATAGTGTATCTCAACTTATGGAATCAAGTGATTATAGAGAAATTAAATATTCATTAAAAGATAAATATATGGTACAACCAGAATATACTGGTGATAATGAAGATTGGTTAAACATAAACCCAGAACAATTAAATGAATTACTATTTTCTCGTTATGGCAAGACCACTTCATTGACAAACACTGACGTGGTAACATCTCAGAGTGTGACCACCGAATTGTCTTCATTTTTGAAACAAACATCTGATTTTGAAGGTATTGAGCCAAACCGCAATACAAAATCTGAAGATAATATTGAGTTTGATTCTGATCAGTTTGTGTCTTGTATAGAAAAGATGTTGAATTTATTGAGCACAGGGGGTGATCTAAGTGATATAAGTGTCAGTGACGATGATGATGAAGGTGATGATATGTTATATGATGAACATGATGATGATAATGAAGATTGTGTCATGGAATTGAAAACTAAGCTTGTACAGGACCAGTCGGAAAATTTACAAGATAATGAAACTATACTTGCAAATATTGTTAAAAGTATGAAAGAAGAAAAGGCTTCAACAGGTCCTACAAGTAATTTATTAAGGACAATGGGTATTAATAAATCACAGTTTTTGGATTCTGATGATGATGTTGATTAGTATTTGAAAACAACATAGTTTATCCCTGAATGTAAATAAGTATATTTAAAATAAACATGATTCTATTGAAATAGAAATAAATATGGAAATAGTACACTTGTTTGACCAATGATGAATGATTGACAATTGAGTATTCAGGCTTAGCATTTTTAGTTACATAAAATATACAAAAAGATCAGTATGACATGTGCAACTAAATTGAAATTGGGTAGACATGTACGTAAATTTAAACTCATCATCATCTCAGCTCATATATGTCCCACTGTTGGGCGCGAGCCTCCTTTATAATGGCAGGCAAATTGACCTACTATACCATGCTGGTGACTCGTGTTGGTATAGGGTTTTGTTTTGAGTTTTCCTTCTCTTGCATAGATGTTATACACATTTTATATCGGTGGTGAATTCTATTCTTACTCCGTCACATGGAAAGTGAAAAAAAGCACGGAAATTTAAACAAGTACAGTTAAAATTTCAAGATTTAAATAGGAAGAATTCGAGGACACAGGTAGCTACGTGAAAATCTAGATTAAGATTTACATTTGTAACTATTTCCATGTATGAGAGATATTAAAAATATATATTTGAGGCATATTGAGATTTCAAGATCATAATTAGAATACATACATATCATCACGCCATATCCCTTGCAGGGTAGGCAGAGGGAACAGAGTGCCAGAGAACTCTATCCTTGCATACTTCACTCGCATCCTCAACATTCATAATTCTCTTCATATACGCTCGCCAGTTTCGGAGACTTTTGACTCCACCTTCCTGCAGTACGTGACCAATCTGGTCTAAGTAAGTTAGTCTCGGTCTCCCCTGGTACCTACATCCTTCAATTAGAATTATTTTCAAAAAGAAAATCCTTTCTGGTGAGACATTCTACCTGTTGTTATAGCTGATCGAGAATGTTTTATATACAGTCAGCATAAAAAATAGATGACAATATCTATTATTAAAGTACGTCAGTACAACGTAATAAACGTTAAGCAAGAGCGCTATACTAAGTATGGAGAAGTGGTAGAGAGAACTTCGCGTTTTATGACGTATTCTGTGACGTCACGCGCTCCTATTCGATCCATTTGACAAGACCAATACACACACCAACACTCTCTTTCATACCTATTCGCTCTCTTACGTCGTCGTTACGAATGCGATCGATCAGCCTAACTCCACAGATTTTTCGTAGAGATCGCATTTCGACCGCATTAATTTTACTTTCATACTTTTTTTTGCACACCCAACTCTCGCTTCCATATAGTAATGTTGGGACAAGCAAGTATGTATTGCTACACGTGCCTTCTGGCTGAGGTAATGGCTACCGAGAAGTTGTCCCAACGCTCCGTTCACTCTATTTCCCGCATTTACTCTTCGCTCTATACCAGTGGTGTACCTTCCATCTCGGCTAAATTCACATCCAAGATATACAAATTCATCCACTTGTTCTAGTACATCATTGCCTAATTGTACTCTTACATCTGTTCTGGCTTCATCTCTTTCAAAGACTTTTGGTTTTACTCACATTCATGCGTAGACCCCTTTTCTTACAATCTTCTGTCATTGTGTCGACTAGGGTCTGCAGGTCAGTCGCTGACTGCGCCAGCAGGACTGCATCATCGGCATCAAACAAGGCAGTGACCACTGAGTCGTCCATCTGGACTCCCACATTCATATCGTTCAACCTTAGGAGACATTTATCCAGATATATGATAAACAGCCAGACTGATAGAACGCATCCCTGCTTAACGCCGATATTGACGTCAAATCAAGGCGGCATTCCATCATCCAGCCGCACACAAGATCTACAGCCCATGTAACTGGACTACACAGCCTGCAGCATACATACATATCATCACGCCATATCCCTTGCAGGGTAGGGAGAGAGAACAGAGTGCCAGAGAACTCTATCTCTGCATACTTCACTCGCTTCCTCAACATTCATAATTCTCTTCATACACGCTCGCCGGTTTCGGAGACTCTTGACTCCACCTTCCTTCAGTACATGACCGATCTGGTCTAGGTAGGTTAGTCTCGGTCTCCCTCGGTACCTACATCCTTCCACTTTCGCATTGTATATCTTCTTAACCAGGCGTTCGTTCGGCATTCTTTCCACATGTCCGAACCATCGGAGCATTCCCTTTCGCATCTTTACATCAATACACAGCCTGCAGCAGTTTACCGTTAATACCATATTCCGGTAAAATGTCCCAAAGTTTCTTTCGTGCAACCGTGTCAAATGTTCTGTCCAGATCCACAAAGCTGCAGACCCTCTGACCTAGAGCCAGATGCTTCTCCACAATGTTGCGCAGAGAGAACACTTGATCCATGCATCCCCTTCCACTCCTGAAACCTCCTTGTGCCTCACACAGTAAACCATCGGACTCCATCCTCATTCTCCTTTCAATAATTTTAGCATACACTTTTGCTGCCAAAGTGGTCAAGCTTATGGCTCTAATTTGCGCAGTCATAACGTGAACCCTTGTTTCTAAACAAAGGCACGATGACTGCGCTATTTCAGTTCCTGGGAACCATTTCCGAGCACCAACATAAATTGAGGAACAACAGGAACGCCTCCCAGACACAGGAGCCGCCAAGCTTGATCATCTCGGCAGACACCATATCAATGCCCGCTGCCTTACCATTTTTCAAACATTGTTCAGTCATACTGTCATTCAGATTCAAAGAACAGACATAGTCCAGCCACGCTTTCTTCTTTTGCTCTACGGAAGCTGCCACTTCCGCATCCCACCAAGCATCACCATTTGTTTTTCTGTGCTTCTTTGAGCTGCCACATACTTCTGTATCTACCATACTCTCTTTCAATATTCTCCAGCATTCTTCTGTCCGATTGCGGCTGGCTTGCCATCGTCAGCCGTTCTTGGACACCCTCTGCATACTTTTCTCTTACACATTCTTCTTGTAAACTTTCAATCTTTATTCTTTCAAGCCCTCCGAAGTGGACACGCTCTCGCCAGTGCCCCCACTTTCTGAACAGACCACTAAATCTCGCAATAACGAGATAGTGGTCCGTATCGACTGTGGGGCCCCTGTAGGCTCTTGCGTCCAATATTTTGCTTCGGAGGCGACTGTCTACCAAAATTAAATCTATTATACTTTTCTGTTCATTCCTTCTCCATGTATACATATGTCCTTATGTTGGAAAAATGTTTTTGACACAATAAGGTTTCTCTCCTTGCATACTTCCGCTATGACCCTACCTGCGTCGTTCACTCTCTTATCACCAAATGGACCAAGTACGTCCTCATAGTCGGGACGCTTGGTCCCCACCCATCCGTTTAAATCTCCGCATACAAGCACGCGTTCACTGGTTTCTGCCATATCCGGAACTTCCCTAACATTATCCCAAAACTTCTCTAGGTCTAATGCGACCGAGGATCCTACGGGAGCATATGCTACAATCGTGAAAGGTGACACCTAGTTTTATACGGACCCAAAGAAGTCTGGGATCATAAATTCCGTAATCCTTCACACCTGAGGCCAAGCGAGAGGACAACAGCACTCCTACCCCCATGCTGGCTCGATCGCTCTGTGGTACACCAGACCACACGGCCATCCCGCCACCAGGAAGATCGCAGGCGTCGCTGACCCTTCGCTTGGTCTCTGTTACACAGAGCACGTTTAGCTGTTTGTCCGCCATGACGGTTATCCGCTTGTGCAACTTACCTTCCACACAACCTCTTACATTCCACGTACCCACCCGGCACTCTGCTCTCCTCAACTCGCTTGACTGGGCAAGGCGTGATGGGTGGTGGCCTCCATCGCCGCATCTGCCGATTTTCGTACCGACGGGGGCGGGTCGGTACGCGTCGCCTCCGGGGGACACCCTAACCCGCACTGCGGTACGCATATGAGCCGGATTGAAGTCTAACTAGACTGGCAGGGGACGCGACGTGCACGCTCCGGACTATGCCCCCCTACACGCTCCGAACTATGCCTCCCTAAAAAAAATCATCAAATCAGGCTGTTACCATCCACTGCTAGACGTAGGCCTAAATGTAAAATAGTACTGGACATTTATGGCATTTTTTTGTTGTGATTTATATTTTAGTTTTTGAGACAATAAGGTTGTTATTTTGTTAGGATGCTCATCATTTCCTTTTTATGATAATAAAAATGTGTCAATAATTACATTTGACAGTACATTTAAAAATCTAGTGTTCATGAAAGGAAACACTGGTTTTACTGATTAATTAATCTTGTTTTCCTCTACTTTTCAGCCCGTGCTGGTCTAGATTACTTATTTTGTAATATGTAATTTGTATTTCAATTAAAAATAGCTAAAATACTGTATTTTGTATTTTACATTTCAAATACCTTACTTAAAGATATTTTGTATTTTAATTACTTGCGATACTGTATTTTGTAATTTGTATTTCAATTAAAACAAAGCATGTATTTTGCCCAACCTTGCCAACGGCTAAGTTATTGACAGAGTACTAAAGATAGGCAGCATATTTTTACTATAACCGCCTGTCCACGGCAAGACAGCTCAAAACGGAACGAAACTGACCAACGAAGTATCGGCTATACATATCCCTATATGGCCCTTAGTAGTCTTATTATTAAAAAATAGGGGTAGTGAATTGTATTATTATTCCATCATCACATGGATAAAACATAACTATAATGTCCTAAAGAATAGCATTCCTCAAGTATAATGTTTAATTTAGTATACATAAGGTATACTAGAATTCGAATATTTATAGTTAATTATTCAAGTACCTAACAATTTACAGGGAAAAATATACAGTTATTTCTAAAAGAATGTTATTGCAATAAAGTTTAATTAATCGATTATTTTTTTTACACGCTTTTATTAGCTTGACCTGTATGTTTGTAACCGACTTTGGATTTGATTTTGACCCACTTCGAACGGTCAGATTTCATTTAAATTATCTCTTGCTAAGCATGAGTCTTCGTAGGCCACTGAGTCTGTCTCTAACGCACATAATATTTATTTAAACAAACTTTATTGATACGGATAACATGGAGTATAAAGTGCAAATATTATAATCTTAAGTAACATCACGAACAAAACAAACTTAAAGGGTAACAACACAAATGGTAACTTGATTTGCTTTACTTACAGCACGTCAAATCGTCAATCGTCGGTTCTAACCGTGTAGCTAAATGTATTTAATATTTGTGATAATCCCCGAAAATGCGTTTGGTTTTAAAGCATAGACAATGTGTGGGTCCACATATGTAAAAAGTAAATAACTACTACTGACGTAATCACCATCTAGACCTCCCCCACCCTACCATGTCATCAAATATAAGCAAATTAGAAACTCAGCCCCCACTATATGATGATATATGATTTTCTTGGCGTATACTGCGGGTAGTCTTCGAGGGGCGATAAAAATTATAAAAGAATGGGTGACGTGGTATCGATACGATCCTCAACGTTCTCCCTGTGTAGTACGTCTAAAGACGTTTGATGTGTAGTTATGATGTAAACGCCCACTATAATGCGCCGTCTCCGTTGTTCGTGCCTTTTTTGCCACTTGCTCTTGGCGTAAACAGACTGAATAGAAATTTAGGTACATTAAATGCCTGTACAGATTTTAATGACTATATTTTAGTTTAGATTAACTAGTGGACTTTTAGATGGTACTGTGACCGAATTCTCAAATTTCTTTTTATATTCGAACAAAACGTTAGATTAGCTGCCACGATGAAAATCTTTTTACTTAAATGTGCCTTCAAAGATTAAGGAATTCAAATAAAAATTAACGATTTTGTTCAAGTATGTATTTAAGCAGGTAAGTAAATAAATTAATTAAAATCTTAATAACTAAGTACCCAATTTATTTCAAATTTTGATTATGAATACACATGATCTCTGCCTTGTACAAGAAAATTTATTTTTCTTAACTGCGATAGAAAACGAAAAATAGGTATATGTAGAAAAAACGCAAGTCATACGACTTTGCCTTGATATTGATTTCTCTGTATGCTATACATACATACATACCATCACGCCATGTCCCTTGCAGGGTAGGCAGAGAGAACAGAGTGCCAGAGAACTCTATCCTTGCATACTTCACTCGCTTCCTCAACATTCATAATTCTATTCATACACGCTCGCCGGTTTTGGAGACTTGACTCCACCTTCCTTCAGTACATGACCGATCTGGTCTAGGTAGGTTAATCTCGGTCTCCCCCGGTACCTACATCCTTTCACTTTCGCATTGTATATCTTCTTAACCAGACGTTTGTTCGGCATTCTTTCCACATGTCCGAACCATCGGAGCATTCCTTTTCGCATCTTTACACCAATACTCTCTTCATACCTACTCGCTCTCTTACGTCGTCGTTACGAATGCGATCGGTCAGCCTAACTCCACAGATTTTCCGTAGAGATCGCATTTCGACCGCATTAATTTTTATTTCATACTCTTTTCTGCATACCCAACTCTCGCTTCCATACAGTAATGTTAGGACAAGCAATGCGTTATGTATTGCTACACGTGCCTTCTGCCTGAGGTGGTGGCTACCGAGAAGTTGCCCCAACGCTTCGTTCACTCTATTTCCCGCATTCACTCTTCGCTCTATATCAGTGGTGTACCTTCCATCTCGGCTAAATCCACATCCAAGATATACAAATTCATCCACTTGCTCTAGTACATCATTACCTATTATTACTCTTACATCTGTTCTGGCTTCATCTCTTTCAAAGTACCATCATTTTGGTTTTGCTCACATTCACACGTAGACCCCTTTTCTTACAATCTTCTGTCATTGTGTCGACTAGGGTCTGCAGGTCAGTCGCTGACTGTGCCAGCAGTACTGCATCAACTGCATAGAGCAGAGCAGTGACCACTGAGTCGCCCATCTGGACTCCCACATTCATATCGTTCAACCTTTGGAGACATTTATCCAGATGTATGATAAACAGCCTGGCTGACAGAACGCACCCCTGCTTAACGCCGATATTGACGTCAAACCAAAGCGACATTCCATCATCTAGCCGCACACAGGCTATACAGCCCATGTAACTGGACTGCACAGCCTGCAGTTTACCGTTAATACCATACTCCGGTAAAATGTCACAAAGTTCCTTTCGTACAACCGTGTCAAATGCTCTCTCCAGATCTACAAAACTGCAGAAAACTCTCTGACCTAGAGCCAGATGCTTCTCCACAATGTTGCGCAGAGAGAACACTTGATCCAAGCATCCCCTTCCACTCCTGAGACCTCCTTGTGTCTCACACAGCAAACCATCGGACACCATCCTCATTCTCCTTTCAATAATTTTACCGCACACTTTTGCTGCCAAACTGGTCAAGCTTTATGGCTCTGTAATTCGTGGAGTCATAACGTGAAACCTTGTTTTTAAACAAGGGCACAATGACTGCGCTATTCCAGTCCCCGGGAACCATTCCCGAGCGCCAACATAAATTGAGGAGCAACAGGAACGCCTCCCAGACACAGGAGCCAACAAGCTCGATCATCTCGGCAGACACCATATCAATGCCCGCTGCCTTACCATTTTTCAAACTTCTTATCGCCCATTCAACTTCATCCATAATGATGCCATCGGAGGACGCCGGTGCCGAATGTTGATCTACTAAACCACATGCGACACCGACACCAACTCGAGTATCCGCATACATATCACCAAAATATTCACTCCATCGGCTTAACACGTCTTGTGTTTGTGTAAAAATGTCTCCACCTTTAGACTTTATTTTATTCATTCTGAAGGCTGACCAACCACTCCGAGACTTCTTTACCTCCCTCCAAAAGAGTTTGGTGTTACCCTCGAAGTTATTAGTCAGCCTATCTTCTGCACTCATATCTGCTCTATCACGTTTCTCTTTCACTAAGACCTTGGTGTCATTCTTACATTACCGATATATTTGTTTCTTCTGTTCAGTCATACTGTCATTCAGATTCAAAGAAGAGACATAGTCCAGCCACGCTTTCTTCTTTTGCTCTACGGAAGCTGCCACTTCCGCATCCCACCATGCATCACCATTTGTTTTTCTATGCTTCTTTGAGCTTCCACATACTTCTTTCGCTGTATCTACCATACTCTCTTTCAATATTCTCCAGCATTCTTCAATGTCCGATTGCGGCTGGCTTGCCATCGTCAGCCGTTTTCGGACACCCTCTGCATACTTTTCTCTTACACACTCTTCTTGCAACCTTTCAACCTTTATTCTTTCAAGCCCTCCGAAGTGGACATGCTCTCGCCAATGCCTCCACTTTCTGAATAGACCACTAAATCTCGCAATAACGAGATAGTGGTCTGTATCGACTGTGGGGTGCCCCTGTAGGCTCTTGCGTCCAATATCTTGCTTCGGAGGCGACTGTCTACCAAAATTAAATCTATTATACTTTTCTGGTCATTCCTTCTCCATGTATACATATGGATGTCCTTATGTTGGAAAAATGTGTTTGACACAATAAGGTTTCTCTCCATGCATACATCCGCTATGAGCCTACCTGCGTCGTTCACTCTCTTATCACCAAATGGACCAAGTACGTACTCATAGTCGGGACGCTTGGTCCCCACCCATCCGTTTAAATCTCCGGATACAATCACGCGTTCACTAGTTTCTGCCACATCCAGAACTTCCCTAACATTATCCCAAAACTTCTCTAGATCTGATGCCACCGAGGATCCTACGGGAGCATATGCTACAACCATGAATACCTTGGTGACACCTAGTTTTATACAGACCCAAAAAAGTCTGGGATCATATATTCCGTAATCCTTCACACCTGAGGCCAAGCGAGAGGACAACAGCACTCCTACCCCCATGCTGGCTCGATCGCTCTGTGGTACACCAGACCACAGAGCCATCCCGCCACCAGGAAGATCGCAGGCGTCGCTGCCCCTTCGCTTGGTCTCTGTTACACAGAGCACGTCTAGCTGTTTGTCCGCCATGACGGTTATCAGCTCGTGCAACTTGCCTTCCACACATCCTCTTACATTCCACGTGCCCACCCGGCACTCTGCTGTCCTCGACTCGCCTGACTGGGCAAGGCGTGATGGGTGGCGGCCCCCATCGCCGCATCTGCCGATGTTCGTACCGACGGGGGCGGGTCGGTACGCGTCGCCTCCGGGGGACGCCCTAACCCGCACTGCGGTACGCATTTCTAGAGCTGTGTACGCATTTTCTGTATGCTATAACTCTTTAATAATCTATTCCTCAGCCCGTAGACGTCCACTGTTGGAAATAGGCCTCTCCACGATAATGCCACTCAGAATGGTTCTGTGCCCCTTGCACTCAATGGCGCCCCGCAACGTTTGAGATGTCTTCAGTCCACCTAGTGGATGGATGTCCTATGCTGCGTCGTCTGATTCATGGTCGCCACTCCAGAATCTTTTTTCCTTAAAGGTTCGGTTCTATGAGCTATGTGGCCTGCCCATTGCTACTTTAAGATGCTAATTCTTCGAGCTGTATCGGTTATACCCCGTCCTTCTATGGTGGTTTTAGCACATAGAGAAATCTGAGCGCCTATATCTAAGTCTTTTTATGAGGTCCACATTATTATTTCTTTAATAATAATTTCAGTATATCTTATTACCCCCTTTCTTTCTCGTAGTTGTTATAAGAGAGGACTCGGGAACGTCAGCAGGTAATAGCACAACAAGAGAACGATATCTACCATACAAATAAAACCCTATACTAACCCTGGTTCTGATCAACTTGGTACAGTAGACGAAGTCCTCTCCGATTATGTAAGACCTAAATGTTTAGTAATGCAAGGTTAAAATATGGGCTGATAAGAAAAAAATATCGTCTTGCTTACTATAATATTTACTGAAACTGAATCTGAAATGTGACGTATACACGTCTAACAATATCTATTAAATTATAGACCGGATAATATTTCTAATTCGATATACCGGATATTATTTCCAATGATAAAAATATAATTACATTTTTTGTTCTCAATTCAATTTTGCCCCTTGTTGGTTGCGGGCCATTTCCATAATGACAGAGAAATTGACGTATAAAATATATAAATAATTAATAATATATAATAATTATTATAATTAACAATCACCACACTGGTCAGATGAGTTGGCATAAGGTTTTATTAGCTACATAAATTTATTGCATTGATATTATCTGCATATCATATCCCTTAGTCGTTTTTCCGATATCCACGGGCAATAAAGGAAATGGTGAATTGTTTTCTTTAATGTCACCATATGGAATATTAATTACATATGTTTAGGCCAATAAAAATTCTCACAAAATATGGCATTTTGTAAACCATTCATCCATGAACATTACATTCGACGGCGAAATTAAATAACAAATGGTTGGTATCTTGGTACAATGATTACTTGAACCATTTTGGCGTTTTGCTACTGCCTTTTGAAGTAGATGGTAAACTGGATTTCTGTGATGTAGCCGAATCATCTCTTTTTCTACTTGGTGCTCTGTAAGATAAAGCATTGTTTCTTCAATAAAGGTGGTGTATTATTTTAAGATTATACGTTTTATGCATCTACATTCAGTAATATTATAGACAAATATGAAAGGACTTCAGTTTTTTTATTTGTGTTGCTACATGGCATATCCGGTTGAATTTGCTGAAGATTTGATTAAAAGTTTCAGTCAAATAGATAATTGTACAATAAACATTATTTAATTATATATTAAATTCTTCGTGTGGTGACGACGCCTCCCATTACGGAGGAGGCCCAAACTCAACAGTGGAACATTTATGTGCTGTGATGATGATGATATATTAAAGTAATTTTTCACTAAATATTATAGTTATTTGAAATTTAAATAACTGAAGCAACAGTGAATAGACTCTGAATAACTGTTGACGAATTTTACTCACCTGTATTTAGACGCCAAAATACCAGCGGCATCTGATGGCGTCGTCCTCAAATATATCTCTTCTTTCAGATACGGTTGTTCTGTTGGAGTCTCTTCTAGCCATTTAAAGTGCATGTGGACGCAAGGTACGAATTTTGCTTCCATTAAAGTCATTTTAGGATCTAAAGTTTCCTTTAGCGGTGTTATGACTGTAACATGAAAAAAGCTTTTTATTATTACACTGAAAAAGTTTTTTTTTATCTTACAACCGGGAATGCATTCCTCCTTACAAGGACTTCAATATTTATTTCGAAGCATGCCTGCGCGTGCTTGGATATCTCAGTTTATACGCGAATATATAACGGAGCAGTTTAACTGCATTTAAACTCCGCTCCTATTTTGATAAAGAATACTTACAGCCCGGTAATAAATATCTCACATCGAGCCTTGGAAAGAGACCATCGACTAATTTCGGTTTCGTAGAGTGCTATCCCTGTTGCACACTACTTGTGTGACATTGCAGGGAGCATTGACAGTTTGTTAACTATTAGGAGCTCTTAAAATAATTGTGATCTTTTGTTACCAAATAAAATATCCTATTAATTAGCCTCTTTATTAATTGTGACGGTTTTAACAGCTCTATATTATTGACTGGACACAACTTCATTCTTTCGCACTTGTTCAACGATTGATGAATGTCACATACTGTGTGCTGAGTGTGAGTTTTGTTGTTAACATAACGCGCTCTACAGCAAGAAGAAATGTACAGCGCCACTAGCGGCGCGTTTTTGAAACTACACTGTAGTGTGTGACATTGCTACGAAACCGAAATAAACCAATTGCCTCTTTCCAATGTTTGATGGGCAATATTTATTGCCGGGTACTGTGTATACCGAGTAAGGTGTATGTGCATAATAAACTAAAAAAACCGTCATTTTATTTTTTTGTGATCGGGTAACTATACGTATGACAACAATATTCCTGATTAACTTATAGAAAGTTTAAAAAAACGTGTTCTGGTTCGGGATGAAGCCAAATAAAACTTATATTGGCGAGTTGAATAGTTAAACATTTCAATAAATGGTAATGAAATTCATATAGCGTTTGACTTGAAGTAGTATTTGTAACCACACAGCATTTGTTATCTAGGTACATTTATGGACTAGCTAGCTAGCTTATATAGCTAGCTAATCCATACAGCTACAATTATTATTATAATCGGATTTCCAAATGATGAATTACGAATGCAACTTAACATTCTAAAATTGACGGGAATATAGGGTCCCTGTTAATTTTTTTTGGGTATCCCAGTGTTGGAAAAAAAATCACCAATAAATGCTACATACATACATATCATCACGCCATATTCCTTGCAGTGCCAGAGAACTCTATCCTTGCATACTTCACTCGCTTCCTCAACATTCATAATTCTCTTCATACACGCTCGCCGGTTTCGGAGACTCTTGACTCCACCTTCCTTCAGTACGTGACCAATCTGGTCTAGGTAGGTTAGTCTCGGTCTCCAGCGGTACCTACATCCTTCCACTTTCGCAATAAATAAATGCTATATCTATACAAAAGGTATGCGGAAAATACATGTTCACCAAAGAATAGTTCTCTTATATTGGTTTTATTATTATTATTATAAATAATAATATACAACAATTAATAAAATATTACTGTATTCGTTTTGTACCGGAAATACAAAAATAGTATTTTAATGTACAGCACTCGCCAAACTTTATGGCCGCTAGATCTTAGCCACATTACGCTGCGCAGGACACAAAATCAGGTATCAGCGGGACGTACGTGGGGCGTGGAGGCAGGTCACACCCGCGCGCGCTGTCTTCCACCCGCAAGCTTCCTCGCCTCCCGCGCGTTACTGTGTGTGCTACGTTCATAGACGAATCACATACTCGCTGAGCTCAGACAGTACTGTCGCATTCAGAATAGTTTTATATTGTTACTTCTGTGTTATTTGTTTTTCGTTGCTATCGTTATTGTTATTGTTTTTTGTTGTTATTTGTACTGTTATTTACCATTTTTATTAATCACGCCTCGCGGTCGTTACAATGTTTTACGTCGCTTATAAGTTTGGTATAGATGAAATTCAGCCATTTTATATTGTTTCTATAAACCTTTTTCTATCAACATACATATACAAACAAATGATGATTTCAAATAATACTTACATACGTGAAACATTCTGCTAGAATCCCATAAAAATTCTTTGATGAAATTAGTAACGTCTTCTAAAGTATTTGTTGGTGAAAATATTCCCTGTAGGATAATACGATCTGGGAACTGTACTCGCACTACAGCATGCTTGTATAAATTTAATGTCCGTTCAGCTGTCTAAAACGAATTTTATTATTAATTTGCTTGTTAATTAACACCACAATACAAAAACAGTTGACTTTCTGCAGTCACCAAATCAAAACATTTGACACACTGCAGAAACATTTCTGGTCGGGTGATCGGACCGGGAATAAGTAAGTCACCGAAAAACGCCTACCACGCGACTCCCCTGCAGCGAAAATTGCCGGGGCATTGACAAGGGACGATATCCGAAAATGTAACACGCTGAACCGAGTATCGGTGGCCTGTTCACATGGCTCTAGAGAGGTACGTGTACGGCACGTTATGGGGTTTCATGCCGTCACTGACGACGGATCGGGCGGGACGTGACATCACCGTAAATTGTCCTCAAAAATAAAAGAAACGTTCTTGGCGTATTAGGAATAAAAAATATTCATTTACCTGTTTATTATTTTGTTCTCGATGTGCCGATGATAACAATGGGGTATTTTCTAAGCTTATCCGATTTTGTTGCAAACTGTGATATAATTTGCGTACTTCATCAACTGACAGTTCATAGAAATCATCTGGCAAATCTTCAAGTTCTACTTCTACAGAATCCGGTTGCATAAAAGCTATGGCTTTTTGATTGCCTAACTAGAAATAACATATTATAGATTCGTTATGAATATTATCATAAAATTCATCTATCTTATTCCAATATATTTGTAGTCGACAAAATTATATTCCATATACACCGTGATATTTATATCGTCTTACAAAAGAAGTGCCATAGAAGTATCTGACCAAAGAAATATATCTAATATATTTAATTGTTCAATAGTGGTAGTAATAAAAAAATAACAAAATAAAATAAAAGTTAATATTTTGTAACAACCTGGTTATAATGTTTACATTTTAAATAAAAGAAATCATACGGCACTCCGCATGATAATAATTGGCTAACGTAATTATGTTAGCCAATCACAGCTACGGAATCCACGTGGACTGCTTTTCCAAAGAGTACTACGCTACGCTAGGTCCGTTACAATGTTCCGATTAGCTGTAAGGTGAATGATCGGTGCGGGCAGCGCGGTAAACGATCGTAGCACATGAGTAAATAAACGTACAGAGACCAAGCTTCTAAGGAGCGAGCAAAATTGTTACCTATTCTGCTAGGGTTGGCACATGAAGATGAAAATAAATACACAAAACGTTTGGGTCTTTGGAATAATTAAAAAAAGATGTTTTTATTTTTTCGATTGTTGTTTATGCACACAGTACAATAAACCATATTTACACTCTTTCTAATTAATTCAAATTTAAACAAACACGCACGACGCGATGCACAGCGAGCGGTGAGTGAGCCTTTTGTTTGAGCACTGGCCGAACCAGCCTAAACAGGTTTCGTTCCGTACGTGACGAGCCTCCAGTGCTCACGCACACACGCGCATCATACCTGTAGTGATGTACCTACCGTGGCGCGGTTGTTTGAATGTTTGTCTCTGTACGTTTGTTTACTCATGTGGTCGTAGTGCCTACACAGTATGTAGGTTATGTCGAATGCCTACCACTCGCAACATGCTGTTCTCTTACTATTTTAATTAGTAATTATTTAAAATATTTTTAGTAAAAAATATTCCAGTAAATATTTTTTTTAACCTTTTAATTGTACGAATGAATAGTAGATACTGGATACGTTAACTGAACTGCTTTTGTAAGACGATATAAATGTCACCGTGTATAGTTACAGGTGAAACAAATTGAATACAATCTTTTAAATAACCAAAAAAAATCTTGATTTACAAATTGTCTTACTCTTTATAATATATTTTCTTTGGGTTCATTAATTTTTGTTAACCAAACGGAACATAATTTTCTTTAGGTTCATTAACTCTTGTTAACCAAAGAGATGGTTCCACAGACAACATTCTATTAATTAAAATATATTATTATAGAAAATGTAACTATATTGAAAATAACGAGACTAATATTTCGTTGTAGATTTTCTGTATTTTCTTTCAAGCTTTTCTATTTGAACTTTGTTTTATTCTAAAATGGCGTACTGTCAAATTTGGCGTAATTTAGGAGCATAGTCCGGAGCGTGCTCGTCGCGTCCCCTGCCAGTTTAGTTAGACTGCTAATCCAGCTCGAATGCGTACCGCAGTGTGGGTTAGGGCGTCCCCCGGAGGCGACGCGTACCGACCCGCCCCCGTCAGTACGAACATCGGCAGATGCGGCGATGGGGGCCGCCACCCATCACGCCTTGCCCAGTCAGGCGAGTCGAGAAGAGCAGAGTGCCGGGTGGGCACGTGGAATGTAAGAGGTTGTGTGGAAGGTAAGTTGCACGAGCTGATAACCGTCATGGCGGACAAACAGCTAGACGTACTCTGTGTAACAGAGACCAAGCGAAGGGGCAGCGACGCCTGCGATCTTCCTGGTGGCTGGATGGCTCTGTGGTCTGGTGTACCACAGAGCGATCGAGCCAGCATGGGTGTAGGAGTGCTGTTGTCCTCTCGCTTGGCCTCAGGTGTGAAGGATTACGGAATGTATGATCAGACTTCTTTGGGTCCGTATAAAACTAGGTGTCACCAAGGTACTCATGGTTGTAGCATATGGTCTCGTAGGATCCTCAGTGGCATCAGACCTAGAGAAGTTTTGGGATAATATTAGGGAAGTTCTGGATATGGCAGAAACCAGTGAACGCGTGATTGTATGCGGAGATTTGAACGGATGGGTGGGGACCAAGCGTCGCGACTATGAGGACGTACTTGGTCCATTTGGTGATAAGAGAGTGAACGACGCAGGTAGGCTCATAGCGGATGTATGCATGGAGAGAAACCTTATTGTGTCAAACACATTTTTCCAACATAAGGACCTCTATATGTATACATGGAGAAGGAATGAACAGAAAAGTATAATAGATTTAATTTTGGTAGACAGTCGCCTCCGAAGCAAAGTATTGGACGCAAGATCCTACAGGGGCCCCACAGTCGATACGGACCACTATCTCGTTATTGCGAGATTTAGTGGTCTGTTCAGAAAGTGGAGGCACTGGCGAGAGCGTGTCCACTTCGAAGGGCTTGGAAGAATAAAGGTTGAAAGGTTGCAAGAAGAGTGTGTAAGAGAAAAGTATGCAGAGGGTGTCCGAGAACGGCTGACGATGACAAGCCAGCCGCAATCGGACATTGAAGAATGCTGGAGAATATTAAAAGAGAGTATGGTAGATACAGCGAAAGAAGTATGTGGAAGTTCAGAGAAGCATAGAAAAACAATTGGTGATGCTTGGTGGGATGCGGAAGTGGCAGCTTCCGTAGAGCAAAAGAAGAAAGCGTGGCTGGACTATGTCTCTTCTTTAAATCTGAATGACAGTATGACTGAACATAAGAAAGAAATATATCGGCAATGTAAGAATGACACTAAGGCCTTAGTGAAAGAGAAACGTGATAGAGCAAATATGAGTGCAGAAGATAGGCTGACTAAAAACTTCGAGGGTAACACCAAACTCTTTTGGAGGGAGGTGAAGAAGTCTCGGTGTGGTTGGTCAGCCTTCAGAATGAATAAAATAACGTCTAAAGGTCAACCGAGACATACATATCATTACGCCATATCCCTTGCAGAGTAGGCAAAGAGAACAGAGTGCCAGAGAACTCTATCTTTGCATACTTCACTCGCTTCCTCAACATTCATAATTCTCTTCATACACGCTCGCCGGTTTCGGAGACTCTTGACTCCACCTTCCTTCAGTACGTGACCAATCTGGTCTAGATAGGTGTGTCTCGGTCTCCCCCGGTACCTACATCCTTCCACTTTCGCATTGTACATCTTCTTAACTAGATGTTCGTTCGGATTTCTTTCCACATGTCCGAATCATCGGAGCATTCCCTTTCGCATTTTTACACCAATACTCTCTTTCATACCTACTCGCTCTCTTACGTCTTCGTTGCGAATGCGGTCGGTCAGCCTAACTCTACAGATTTTCCGTAGAGATCGCATTAATTTTACTTTCATGCTCTTTTCTGCATACCCAACTCTCGCTTCCATATAGTAATGTTGGGACAAGCACTGCGTTATGTATTGCTACACGCGCCTTCTGGCTGAGGTGGTGGTGGTACTATAATTTGTAAATCTTACAAAAGTGACTTCTTCCTCTATCTTAAGTCTTCTTTCCAAACTGAATTGGGTTTGCTCAGTGGGTGTATTAGTAGTACTATCTACATCCATTGGGACTTCACTTATAATTGCTTTCTCTGTTTCTTGTATTTTCCCCTGGTCCATAGATTCCTCTACAATTTCTATTTTTTTATTTTGAAGAGCATCTTCTTTGAATTTAGTTATAAGATCTGGCTGGTGACATTTTTGTTGTTTCAACTGAGTATTGTCTATGGTTGCAGAAATTGAGGGTTGTTCTGGATCTGGTATGTTCGATAATATCTCAGGTTTTATGTCTGATGCCTTTGTTTCAGTAACTGCTTTTCGATATACACACGAAACATTGGCTTGCCTAGAAATAAAAACAAAATACTATCTGTTATATACAGTAATTAGTATCATTTGACAATCCACATATTGGAAGCATAAAAACTAAAATCTATTTTTATAGGGGCTAAATTTAATGGGTTGTAAAATTTAGTTAACAATAGCTATTCAATCATTTTACCAGGATGTGAATGGACATCAATTCTAAAATGTGTAAAAGGACCAATTAAAGCAATTGGTAATTTCCATCCTTTGCAATTAAAATACAATGTAAGTAAATATAAGCAAGACATAGTAGTAGCTTTATAAATTAGTTAGAGTAAGTTACCTCAACACTGTTTTTATACACATAACTTATTAGTCCCCCTTAACTTTTAGATATTTTTAGGATATTATAATTATGGATTTTTGAAACATGATATTTTAAAAACATTGTCAACATGGCAATTGAATATACAGATTAAAACATTTTTAGTAGACCAATTGAAGTTAGAATATTTAAAACATTAAAAGTAGTCTTATTTAGATCAAGATTCAAATAGATTATTTACAAAATTTTAAAGAAACACCTTCAATAAAACATTATGATGCAATAGTGATACTTAATGATGAATATCATAATATAAATATGAGTCATAAAGTTATATTATGTGGTGTAATGTTAATATATCATCATCATCATCTTAGTTCATATATGTTCCACTGATGGGCTCAAGCCTCCTCCATAACGGGAGGGAATTTTACCTACTATACCATGCTGGTCAGAGGTGTTGGTATAGGGTTTTGTTTCGAGTTTTCCTTCTCTTGCATAAATGTTATATGCATTTTATATCCCTTAGTCATCTCTTACCATCACCCACAGGTAGGATAGGGAGTGGTGAATTGTATTCTTACTCTGTCACCACACGAAGAAATGAGAATGTTGTATATAATAAAAGAAATTCAAACCTCGCTTCTTCTTGTTTATTCATTAGCCTTAAAATAGCTCTTCCCTGAATTAAACCTAATTGCCTTAATGTTTTATTTTTTAGTGCAATTTCGCCGACAACCTCTTGACGCATGTATGATATAGTCGGTTGCTGTATAGATCCTATTTCTAATGGAGCTAGGGCTTTAACAAGGTCATATAATGTGATTGTTGGTGGAAAATCTGCTGTTCTTCTTTCACCTTCAAAATCAGAAACAAATGAAAACTTAATTACTGTGGAAAATATATTTAATAACTAAATAAATATATGGGGGGCATAGTCCGGAGCGTGCTCGTTCGCGTCCCCTGCCAGTCTAATTAGACTGCTAATCCGGCTCGAAATGCGTACCGCAATGCGGGTTAGGGCGTCCCCCGGAGGCGACGCGTACCGACCCGCCCCCGTCGGTACGAACATCGGCAGTTGCGGCGATGGGGGCCGCCACCCATCACGCCTTGCCCAGTTAGGCGAGTCGAGGAGAACGGAGTGCCGGGTGGGCACGTGGAATGTAAGAGGTTGTGTGGAAGGTAAGTTGCACGAGCTGATATCCGTCATGGCGGACAAACAGCTAGACGTGCTCTGTGTAACAGAGACCAAGCGAAGGGGCAGCGACGCCTGCGATCTTCCTGGTGGCGGGATGGCTCTGTGGTCTGGTGTACCACAGAGCGATCGAGCCAGCATGGGGGTAGGAGTGCTGTTGTCCTCTCGCTTGGCCTCAGGTGTGAAGGATTACGGAATGTATGATCCCAGACTTCTCTGGGTCCGTATAAAACTAGGTGTCACCAAGGTATTCATGGTTGTAGCATATGCTCCCGTAGGATCCTCGGTGGCATCAGACCTAGAGAAGTTTTGGGACAATGTTAGGGAAGTTCTGGATATGGCAGAAACCAGTGAACGCGTGATTGTATGCGGAGATTTGAACGGATGGGTGGGGACCAAGCGTCCCGACTATGAGGACGTACTTGGTCCATTTGGTGATAAGAGAGTAAACGACGCAGGTAGGCTCATAGCGGATGTATGCATGGAGAGAAACCTTATTGTGTCAAACACATTTTTCCAACATAAGGACATCCATATGTATACATGGAGAAGGAATGAACAGAAAAGCATAATAGATTTAATTTTGGTAGACAGTCGCCTCCGAAGCAAAATATTGGACGCAAGAGCCTACAGGGGCCCCACAGTCGACACGGACCACTATCTCGTTATTGCGAGATTTAGTGGTCTGTTCAGAAAGTGGAGGCACTGGCGAGAGCGTGTCCACTTCGGAGGGCTTGAAAGAATAAAGGTTGAAAGGTTGCAAGAAGAGTGTGTAAGAGAAAAGTATGCAGAGGGTGTCCGAGAACGGCTGACGATGGCAAGCCAGCCGCAATCGGACATTGAAGAATGCTGGAGAGTATTGAAAGAGAGTATGGTAGATACAGCGAAAGAAGTATGTGGAAGTTCAAAGAAGCATAGAAAAACAAATGGTGATGCATGGTGGGATGCGGAAGTGGCAGCTTCCGTAGAGCAAAAGAAGAAAGCGTGGCTGGACTATGTCTCTTCTTTGAATCTGAATGACAGTATGACTGAACAGAAGAAAGAAATATATCGGCAATGTAAGAATGACACCAAGGCCTTAGTGAAAGAGAAACGTGATAGAGCAAGTATGAGTGCAGAAGATAGGCTGACTAAAAACTTCGAGGGTAACACCAAACTCTTTTGGAGGGAGGTGAAGAAGTCTCGGGGTGGTTGGTCAGCCTTCAGAATGAATAAAATAAGGTCTAAAGGTGGAGACATTCTTACACAAACACAAGACGTGTTAAGCCGATGGAGTGAATATTTTGGCGATATGTATGCGGATGCTACGGTTGGCGCCGGTGTTGGATGTGGTTTAGTAGATCAACATTCGACAACGGCGTCCTCCGATGGCATCAGTATGGATGAAGTTGAATGGGCGATAAGAAGTTTGAAAAATGGTAAGGCAGCGGGCATTGATATGGTGTCTGCCGAGATGATCAAGCTCGGTGGCTCTTGTGTCTGGGAGGCGTTCCTGTTGCTCCTCAATTTATGTTGGAGCTCGGAAATGGTTCCCAGGGACTGGAATAGCGCAGTCATCGTGCCTTTGTTTAAAAACAAGGGTTCACGTTATGACTGCGCAAATTACAGAGCCATAAGCTTGACCAGTTTGGCAGCAAAAGTGTATGGAAAAATTATTGAAAGGAGAATGAGGATGGTGTCCGATGGTTTACTGTGTGAGACACAAGGAGGTTTCAGGAGCGGAAGGGGATGCATGGATCAAGTGTTCTCTCTGCGCAACATTGTGGAGAAGCATCTGGCTCTAGGTCAGAGGGTTTTCTGCAGTTTTGTGGATCTGGAGAGAGCATTTGACACGGTTGTACGAAAGGAACTTTGGGACATTTTACCGGAGTATGGTATTAACGGTAAACTGCTACAGGCTGTGCAGTCCAGTTACATGGGCTGTAGAGCCTGTGTGCGGCTGGATGATGGAATGTCACCTTGGTTTGACGTCAATATCGGCGTTAAGCAGGGGTGCGTTCTGTCAGCCAGGCTGTTTATCATATATCTGGATAAATGTCTCCAAAGATTGAACGATATGAATGTGGGAGTCCAGATGGGCGACTCAGTGGTCACTGATCTGCTTTATGCAGATGATGCAGTCCTGCTGGCACAGTCAGCGACTGACCTGCAGACCCTAGTCGACACAATGACAGAAGATTGTAAGAAAAGGGGTCTACGCGTGAATGTGAGCAAAACCAAAATAATGGTCTTTGAAAGAGATAAAACCAGAACAGATGTAAGAGTAACAATAGGTAATGATGTACTAGAGCAAGTGGATGAATTTGTATATCTTGGATGTGGATTTAGCCGAGATGGAAGGTACACCACTGATATAGAGCGAAGAGTGAATGCGGGAAATAGAGTGAACGGAGCGTTGGGGCAACTTCTCGGCAGCCACCACCTCAGCCAGAAGGCACGTGTAGCAATACATAACGCAGTGCTTGTCCCAACATTACTGTATGGAAGCGAGAGTTGGGTATGCAGAAAAGAGTATGATAGTAAAATTAATGCGGTCGAAATGCGATCTCTGCGGAAAATCTGTGGAGTTAGGCTGACCGACCGCATTCGTAACGACGACGTAAGAGAGCGAGTAGGTATGAAAGAGAGTATTGGTGTAAAGATGCGAAAGGGAATGCTCCGATGGTTCGGACATGTGGAAAGAATGCCGAACGAACGCCTGGTTAAGAAGATATACAATGCGAAAGTGGAAGGATGTAGGTACCGAGGGAGACCGAGACTAACCTACCTAGACCAGATCGGTCATGTACTGAAGGAAGGTGGAGTCAAGAGTCTCCGAAACCGGCGAGCGTGTATGAAGAGAATTATGAATGTTGAGGAAGCGAGTGAAGTATGCAGAGATAGAGTTCTCTGGCACTCTGTTCTCTCTGCCTACCCTGCAAGGGATATGGCGTGATGATATGTATGTATGTATGTATGTAAATAAATATAAGTTTTAATAAAATATAAGGTTTTGCAAGTGTATCTATGCTGTAGGGTATATTAGTAAGCCAGGCTGACCACAGAGATTGTTACCAGTGGCGATGTCTAATGGGGAGGGAATATGGTGGATTATGGAATGCGGTCGGTCAGCCTTAATCCACAGATTTTCCGCAGAGATTGCATTTCGACCTCATTAATTTTACTTTCATACTCTTTTCTGCATACCCAACTCTCGCTTCCATACAGTCATGTTGGGACAAGCACTGCGTTATGTATTGCTATACGTGCCTTCTGGCTGAGGTGGTGGCTACCGAGAAGTTGCCCCAACGCTCCGGTCACTATTTCCCGCATTCATTCTTCGCTCTATATCAGTGGTGTACCTTCCATCTCAGCTAAATCCACATCCAAGATATACAAATTCATCCACTTGCTCTAGTGCATCATTACCTATGGTTAATTACCATTAATTACATTTTTAGGATGTAGGTACCGGGGGAGACGGAGACTAACCTACCTAGACCAGATCGGTCATGTACTGAAGCAAGGTGGAGTCAAGAGTCTCCGAAACCGGCGAGCGTGTTTGAAGAGAATTATGAATGTTGAGGAAGCGAGTGAAGTATGCAAAGATAGAGTTCTCTGGCACTCTGTTCTCTCTGCCTACCCTGCAAGGGATATGGCGTGATGATATGTATGTATTAGTCATGCGCAATATAGATCACCGCGCTGAAAAGAGTGATACATATCTTTTGAGTGTAAAGATACATATCACTCATTTAGCTCATTTAACTCACTTAGCTCAGCAGTCAACCATTTATTATTAGTCAACCACATTATTAAATCACTCCTCTAGCTCAATTTCAAAGATCGTTCACTTTAAATTTATCACTCACTTTAAATCTATCGCTCACTTAAATCTATCGCTCAAACAAATCTATAACTCATTTTTCGCATTAGCTTGATAATGTTTCGCATTTACTTTTCAGATAATTATATTTTTTAGAAGATTTTGTCAAATTCATCTATTTTCTAATAATAAATATTAATTATTAAACTTTATAGCTAAGGAAATAGAGTGTATTTTCTTTTGACAACTTAATTACATCGATACGAAAACAGCGTGAAATATCATTCTCGTCGGCCGGCCACGCAACGCACCTATCTCGCTCATTTTGTGAGAGGTGAAACATTCTGCGATGCGAAGTGAGCGATGAGCTAGAACTGAGCTACTGAGCTAGTGATATATTCGGCGGTAAAGTGAGTGAGTGATAGATTGTGTCTATGTGAGTGATATAGCTCTTTTATATCACTCACTCAGGAGCTACACAACTTTAGTATGTATGTGTAATTGCATTTTAGAAAAGGATTACTGGTTTCTTATACACATTAAATAGATATTAGAAATTAACTTGAATAATTTAGTGAAACAGTTGAAGTCCCATATTCCAAAAAGAATTCCATTTATACACAGAGGCTTACATTGAGCCATTCATATTTTTTGTACTATACCTATATATACTTAAACTTTAGCATATATTGTATACAGTGAGATTTTCGTTTAGAAAATACATAATATTTTGACTTCATTAAAATATTGTCATTATTTCTTGTCTTATTAGCCACAATCATGTAAAAATCAAGAATACTGTTTCATTTGAAATAAAACTACTTTTACGGATTCTATTGCGTTTGTATTTGATTTATAATTTCCCGATGTTTCGAACACTTTACAGTGATCATGGTCTCGGAAGGACTGAGGTGTCTTACGTCCAATATGTCATTGTTATTATTATTATTATAGTAAATAAAAAAAATAAAAAATTATATATAGAATCATTCTCTTTTTGTACTGGCAATGAATTGTATTAATTTTGTATAAAAATGTGGGTCAAAATTTAATATCTTATAGGGTAGATATAAATAAATTTCTGTAATAACAATGACATATTGGACGTAAGACACCTCAGTCCTCCCGTGACCATGATCATTGTAAAGTGTTCGAAACGTCGGGCAATTATAAATCAAATACAAACGCGATAGAATCCGTAAAAGTAGTTTTATTTCAAATGTGTAATACTCGCGTAAACATTAGAAGTCATTAATACTGTTTCAGTTCTTCAACACATTGCTATACACCCAAAACGGATGAATTGGATCTTTAGTAATTATCATTAGCAGTTATCTCACATACAAAGTGGGTTATTAACCCATTTCAAATTATAAGCATGAAAAGTAAATTATAATGAAATTGAATTAAATCCAATATTACCATCTTCTAGCTGTAAACCAATGGTGACATTTGATTCTTTCCTTTTTTTCTCAGCTTCTACCATTTCGAGCATAGCTTTATTGGGTAGATTTGAAAATCTTAATGTAGTTGTTAGATCCAATATACGATTGTGGTGTTTTAAATCATAGTCGGAAGGCTGGAAGCCTTGCTTAATGCATACATCTTCTAAAACCTGGAAGAGATATATTTATTTTTTTAGATTCTATTCAATAAAATGGAATAAACATTCTAGGAACGAAAATAATATGACGTATCGAAAATTGATAAAAAATTAAGTTTATTTAGACGATTCGTACAAGTAAAATAGACGTTATACAGTACCTGCAAAAAGCTTGTATCAGGTGTACAGTGAATTTTTTGCCGCCTGCCATTAGGTATCAACACAATTATATCCTTGGACATGATTTGTTTTTTAATATATTATTTGTTTACAATTAAATAATTTTCGATAGTCATTCATAACCCAACTTTCATCAAAACATATGTCAAATTCGCGAGCTTCGCCGGTATGTCCAGTGTTGCCAACTGGCATTTTGGATGCAACTTAGGTCAGACATCTTGTTTTTTATATAACGAAGTTTTTTTATCATTTGATTTAACTGCTTTTATTTTTAAAACGTAATAAAGAACAGTAGTTACGGAAATGGTTTAATATTTTTCAGTTTACTGTGTTTTTACCCGACTCAGCTTTTATAATTACTATTATGGAGGCCATACACGCTAGGTTTTGCATGATGGTTTTAACTGTGCATGCATAACCGACAGGCATAACCGAGTTTCATATTACACATACACGTTAGGGTTTGCATGCACAGTTTTGCCATTAAATCTCAGTTGAGCTACGTTACGGTACGTGTAGGATGTCTACTTCACAGTTGAACTACGTACTACCATGGGCGTACCCAGATAGGGGCGGGGATAAAATAAGAAGATAAAATAAACGTCAATTTTCCTGGCAAGTGTTCAATATACCCGACCGACCATCATGACCATCATATGAGCTGCCCCATTCTATCTGAAATTCTGGGTACGCCGTTGCGTAGTACGACAATTAAAAACAGAAAACTGTATCAGGCAAGCTCGCCGGACCGCCACACACGCTCGGTTATGCTCGCGCGCAAACATAACCGAGCGGCAAAAATATCAATTTTGATATTTACTCGGTTGCATGTACATGCAAAGATAACTGTACAGTTTTATCACACACACGCTAGGGCATGCCTGTCGGTTATTCATGCACAGTTAAAACCATCATGCATAACCTAGCGTGTATGGCCTCCGTTAGAAAGATTTCATGTCATAACGAATAACAGATTATATAGACAAAGCAATGGCGTAGTAAAGGGCTAGGTAATGTAGTACACAGGAGTAGACATGCGCGAAACAGTACTTCACGAAGCGATGTTATATGGCATTACATTAATTCATGCCGAGTAATATTACATTTTACCATCACTTCAAACATCACACATGACATTTCATTCAATATAAGCCTTAAAGATCTGAAAATAAAGCTCAAAATAAATATTTATCGACCGCAGGCGCAGCGCGGCCCAGTAGTTCTATCCCTCTCACTCTCCCGAAAAGACACACAGCGCGTTTGAGAGATAGATAACCATTACCAAATTACCGAACATTGCAGAAATGCAGAACAGTACACGGGTGTTCGCGTCATGTTTAATGTCATGTGTGATGTTTAATGTGATGTGATGTTTAGTCGCGTAATGTGTAATATGACAGTACGCGGTCGGGTAATATTACGTGTGATACATCACTCGCATTACTTACACATGTCTACACAGGAGTTTTTACACCATTTTTTTTTTTTTTTTTTTTCGGTGGGCTATGGACGTCGCACCCCACCAAATCGGTCCGGGGTGACGGAAGAGGCGGCGCGCAACCCCATTGACCCACCCTGCAAGCACCTCTTCTTCGCCGTGCGAGCGGGCCACCGGTATCCGATCTTTGTCTTCGGTGGCCCGCTCGGCGGTATGCCCTCCTCCTGTCTCCTCTCCTGTCGACGCCCCGACAGCTTTCGCCGTCGAGGCGTCGTCCTCACGCGGTGGCCTCACGTCGGGTGACCGGACAATTCCCCGGTCCGATCACCCGAAGCCTCGGTTAGGGCGGCATCAGGTGCAGGTACTCGCGCCTGCGCGTCACGGCAATCCTCCCGGGCCCGTTCCGCCGCCTCCTTCTGCGAGATGACAGCCTCACAGAAGGCGGCGACCGCGTCCCAATTCCTGACGCTGTCGACCATCACTTGCGCAACAGCCGGCAGCGTCAGGTCGGCACCGATGACAGCGACGAGGTCACGGCGCTGCCCATTCCAGCCCGAACATACCTCGAGCGTATGTTGCGCCGTGTCCTCGTCGCTACTGCAATGGTGGCAGGACGGAGTCCACTCCATCCGCACGACCGCGTGCAGGTACTTGCCGAAGCAACCAGCCTTTACACCCTAAACAACAAGACATAGTTACCTATATTGAGCTAGTGGAACTAAAAACAGTCTTCTACATCTTGATTAGAATTAAAAGCTATATTTTATTCATAGCAACTCATTTAAAATAATGTAGGAGAAATCCCAAAAAAAATACTTCCTTTAGAAACTTGAATGAATTAATAAAATAGATTTCTTTCTGTACTTGTACAGCTTTGCCAACTGGAAAGATTCGTTGTTACATTTAGCAGATTAAGGCAGTAACAAAATAATTCCAAAGTACAGGGAGACGACTGAACAGACTGACATAACCAAAAGTGCGCATTGAAAGACCTTCAGTAGGGGTGTCCACTTTGAAAAAACATCGATGTTTTTATCGATTCGATAAGTCGAAACTGTACATCGATGTCATTCGATGTATCGGATCAAAACATCGATGTTTTGTAAACATCGAGTACTTTTTCTAAAATATATTACAAAGCTAAAGTCATATCAAAAGTGATACTTCTCAAAACAGGTCTTCTTTTTAGAGTGATTTTTTTTTTGTATTTGAAGGTTATGAAAAGAGCTAAATCCATTATTTTATTATAGTGCCACAAACTTATCTGACCCGGTGGCAAATTGATGAACTAATGACGCCATTTTAAATTGTCAGCAAACGTCAAACGTCCTCCCTATATGCTGATATTTCAGTTGTTGGCATCATGGAGAATAGAGTAAGGAGTAACATCTCAGTGTATTAAGAAGTCTCCAATGAACGGGAGCAAATTAAGGTGGCAAGGTGGCGCTATAGTAGCAAGTGGAAGCATTTTAAAAAGAACGCCACAAATTTCATTGGTTCATAGGTTATTATTTATTAAATCACAGTTGACTACGTAACTCAGCACACTTCACTCTACTTATTACTGCTACATTCATATCATTTCCACTTGCTACACTAGCGCTATTTCGGTGAGTGTTCGAACAATAATTTGCTGTTTACAAGTGGACACTTTTTTGACTAATCCCCCATACAAGATGGTATTCCTTAGTTTTTACCTTCCATAGTTGGCATGGTAGTAATAAGTACTCTGTACAACAGAGTACTTATTACTTCCATGGTTGTTGGTTGTTTATATGGAGGGTAAAAACTAAGGAGAGCCATCTTGTATGGGGGATTAGTCCAAAAAGTGTCCACTTGTAAACAGCAAATTATTGTTCGAACACTCACCGAAACAGCGCTAGTGTAGCAAGTGCAAATGATATGAATGTAGCAGTAATAAGCAGAGTGAAGTGTGCTGAGTTACGTAGTCAGCTGTGATTTGATAAATAATAACCTATGAAATTTGTGGCGCTCTTTTTAAAATTCTTCCACTTGCTACTATAGCGCCACCTTAATTTGCTCCCGTTCAATGGACACTTCTTAATACACTGAGATGGTACTCCTTAGTTTTTACCCTCCATAACTAATTCATAGACAATTCACTGACTCTTTCTTGCTTGCGTAGTGCTGCCAATATCATCAGTGCTTCCAACTGCTTACATCATTTCTATGTTGGCCAAACCGCCACGCCCAGATTTTTTAAAATCTTTATTGTTATATTTTATTATGACTTTATTTCCGATAATTTTATAAACAATTTTTTTTAGGTTTTGTGGCATTTATTTCATTTTAATCACATTCCAATCCCTTATAAAACTGTAATTTATTATTAAAAAAAATATTTATATTACTTTGAAATATCATTGAATCATTTATTTATAAACTTGAGTTTTTGTCACATTAACTGGTTGTCATCGATTCGATGTTTTATGAAAAAACATCGATACATCGAGTATATACATCCTAAAATAGTTCACGATGGTGCAAGTGGCAGCACGGTTGGGCTGGATTCCCAATAGGTGCGGGTTCGAACCCCGCTTGTGACATCATTTTTCGTTTCGTAATCGGGTATTTATATGTAGGTATGTAATATTAATATAGGTATCATCATCATCCTCTCAGTTCATATATGTCCCACTGATGGGCTCGAGCCTCCTCCATAACGGGAGGGAATTTTACCTACTAGGTATACCATGCTGGTCAGACGTATTGATATAGGGTTTTGTATCGAGTTTTCCTTCTCTTGCATAGATGTCATACGCTTTTTATATCCCTTAGTCGTTATCTCTTACGATCACCCACGGGTAAGATATCGGTGGTGGTGAATTGTATTCTTACTTCGTCACCACACGGATTAACATGAAACTAACGCCGACAAATTACACCCAGACTAAAGAATTGTCCTGTGTTGGAATGGAATCCACGGCACTGGCACGGAAGTTCGGTATCTTAACTACTACGCCATCTGTGCAGCCAGGTGTGAACACTACACAGACATAGGTCATAACACTCATAACGTATCGGCCGATAAGCTGTATGCAGGCAGTATTGATAGGACCTTCTTTCTTAAAGACATGTACCTAGAAACTATGACTTTTGTAAGCAATGATGGCGTCTCATCACAAAATTTGCATGCTCACGAACTTGCCGCATCTGTGGGGCAAATGTGAGTCGATTGTTTGGTAATAAAAGAATTACACCTAAGTATTTGGCTTGTCTACTGCATGTCACAGGATTAAGTCGGGAAATGCTGGCCGTGCATGCAATAGGTATATATACGAGTAGGCAGTTCTTCTAGAATTTTTTTTTTGTGTCTTAGTTGTTAGCCTCAGATGGCTACGACAACTTTACCCGGACTGTGGGTGAGCGCTGAGGGCCCTCAACCCGTGCTCTTCTAGTAAACGTGATCACCTCTTACCGAAATTTAACTCTTTGGAAACTATTTGATTGGAACAGTAATCTCTGCCCAGAATGTCTTATTTATGGTTGTCGGGTCATTGCTGCACAAAAAGTGCAGTGTCTTCAGCGTAGTGTTTTGTATACTCTATTAATGTTTAGCATAACGCTAGTGAATAAGGTCCATCTGTATGAAGTGGGAGTGATCCTCGGGGCACGCCTGTTTTTATATGTTGACTTTGAGTGGTCGACATATCCCTTTCACCTCGGAGCAAATGCTGCGATGCATTCATCATCCCAGCTCATATATATCCCACTATTGGGCTCGTGCCTCCTCCAGAATAGGAGGGAAATAGACCTATACCACGCTAGTCAGACGTGTTGGTCTATACTTTATACCAAACGACCAACTAAACTCTATGGTTTAGTTTCCTTCTCTTGCATAAACGTTATATGCATTTTATATCCCTCAGTCGTCTCTTACGATCACCTACGGGTAAGATAAGGGGTGGCAAATTGTATTCTTACTCCGTCCCCACACGGACAGCGATGTATTATTATAAGTTGTGGGAAGTGCATGTTGCCTCCGTGGAGCTTTTGTACCTTTATAATTGGGAGTGACATGAAACATTATACTACATGTGTATACTCTACGTGACTAGTAAATAACCAGACGTTCGTTCGGCATTATTTCCAAATGTCCGAACCATCGGAGCATTCCCTTTCGCATCTTTACACCAATACTCTTTTTCATACCTACTCGCTCTCATACGTCGTCGTTGCGAATGCGTTCGGTCAGCCTAACTCCACAGATTTCGGTTTAAAGATCTTTATTCTCATTAAGACATTGTCACTTACACGAGAATATTAATACTAATATAATAACAATAGCTCGATGTGGGTAGTTTATTAATAATAACAAAGACGAGTTCGCTGTATTGGTATTTTAACTGGTGGTCCAAGTTAAAAGTTTTTGTTTTTTTTTTAGAAATTATTACAAATATATACGGAAAGTGTTTTTTTAAATAAACTCAGCGAATTAGCCTCTCTGATTTCTTTTGGAAGAGTGTTATATATTTGTGCTCCCACATAAGTTACAGTATTTTTACCATAGTTTGTACGTATTCCTGGCAAAACTAGATGGTCCGCGCGACGAGTTGTGTACTTTTTTATTTTATCTTTAGTTGTGAAAGTAATATGTGAATGAATGAGTTTGTTAATAATTTTAAATATAAGTATGCATGTGTTGTATGTATAGAGCTGTTGAATGTTCATGAGTTTGGTTTCTTTATAGATAGTTTTAGAAGATGTTAAGTAGTTATAGCGATATAGAATTTTTATTAGTTTATTTTGTAATATTTGTATGGGTTTTATATTCGTTTTAGCTGCGCTACCCCATATCTCAATTAGGTATAATAAGTGAGGTTTAACTAAAGCACTATAGATGAGTTTTCGGGCATTTTCTGGGATGCATCTGGCCATATTGTGGAGTGCGCCTACTAGAGATGATAGTTTATTTCTTATATACTCTATATGTGATTTGAACGTTAAGTGTTTATCCAATAATAATCCTAGGTATTTTTCCTGATTAAGCTTTTGAATGTTATCGCCATTAATATTTAAATTGTTATGATGAGGTAGTTTTTTGTTTTTAGCACTAAATATTATATACGAAGTCTTTGAAATATTAATAGTTAGCAAATTGTATTTGAACCACTGATTGAGGACATCTAAATCGTTTTGAGCTTGTTTAATGATTTCATTAAGATTATACCCGAAGTAAAAGAGACATGTATCATCAGCATATAGGGAAAGTTGTCCATGTAGGTTTAATTGGCAGATGTTATTCACATAGATTAAAAACAGTAAAGGCCCCAGGATTGAGCCCTGTGGAACACCACATGTTAGAGATTGGCGGTTGCTTTGATAGTTTTGAATCTTAACAACCTGATACCTATCAGTTAAGTATGACATTAACATTTTGTATGGTGTGCCCGTAATTCCAATACTCCATAATTTCTTCAGAAGTAATTTATGAGAAACTGTATCGAAAGCTTTTTTTAAGTCAATAAAAACTCCAATTGCCACATGTTTATGATCAATTTTAGTTTTGATAGTAGTTACTAGATCTATAGTTGCGCCAACTGTGTTGGATTTTGAACGAAATCCATACTGATATTTAGACAAAAAGTTTATTCTTTTTAAGTACTCGTCTATTCTACTATACATAACTTTTTCTAGTACTTTGGATAGTACTGGTAATACTGAAATAGGACGATAGTTCCCCGGATCTGATTTTACACCATTTTTGTAGATAGGAGTGACTTTCGCAATTTTTAATATTTCTGGAAAATACCCCTTTGTCAATAAATTATTTATGCAATCTGTTAAATTTTTGATGATTAAGTTCTTTATACATTTTAGAGCTTTGATACTAATGTCGTCAATACCAGTACTAGTGTTTGAGTCAAGACTGTCAATAATTTTAGAGACTTCGTTTGTATCGCAAGGACAAAATTCACTGAGGCTATTGTGTAATGTATTAGTAATTGATTTAGGTAGTGTATATGTATCATTGTTGTGATATTTTAAAGGGATTTTATTAGCCAATTGCGTCCCTACGCTAGCAAAAAATTCATTAAATATTTCACATACCTGTGTAGGCTCTGAAATAACTACACCATTTTCGGTTTTGAGGTTAGAGGGAGCACAAGTATTAACAACCTTGTTTGATGCGAGCATATTAATTAACTTCCACATTTTTTTAGGTTTATTTTTACATTTCATAAACTCTCCGTAAAAATATTTGTTCTTCGTATTTCGTATTGTTTTGACTAGATTTGCCCTCATAGCTTGAAAAGTTCTTGCTAATGTATCATCTTCAGGTTTACGTTTTAGTTTAATCCATATACTGTTTCTTTCTTTTATTTCAGTTATTATATCTCTATTTATCCACTCCTTTTGCGGTTCATTAATTATCTTATATTTTTTTACTTTATGCTGTGTAATATTCTTTTTAATGAATTGATCTAATACATTTAAGTCATTATCCTTGTTTTTAATTTCAGTTGATTGTATCATTTCATACATTTTTTTAAAATTTATGACCTCGTAATATATTTTTTGTTTTGGAGGTGGAGGTACTTTTTTTAGTTCAATATAAATATTCTTATGATCCGATAAACAAGAGTCTATTATTCCGAAATGAAATAGATTTTCCTTTAAATTAGTTGAAACATGATCTATTATTGTTTTAGTCGTTGATGTCTCTCGAGTACAGTATGTTGCATCCACTTTGTTTAATAATTTGAATCCAGACTCCGCTAGCATAGCAATATACTGCTTGGTTTTGCTATCAGATATCAGTAGATCAATATTGGTATCACCAAAGACTATGGCTCTTTTCTTCTGCAGCAACTTTGTCTCGTAGTTTACAAGGAAATCGCCGAAGTTTGAGTGCCCAGGCTTATATAAAACTCCAACATCCAATGCAAGCCTATTGAGATGTATAGATAAATAATTATTTCCACCAATAAACGATGATGACGACAGTTCATGTTTCAAGTTATTATGGACATAAATAGAAACTCCTCCTCCGATTATTTTAGGCCTAATATTGTAGTAGTGTGTATAGTTCGGCAGTTGTAAATATTGTGCCTGTTGGTCCGATCTTATCCACGTTTCTGTTAGTAACACAATATGTATACATTTTGAAAAGGATTGCAGTATACATTTCAGTTCATCAAGTTTGCCAGGTTTACAAACACTTCTGATGTTAGCATAGAAAAAGTTTAAACTTGATTTGCCAGGGTTTAGATTTTGATAATCATTGACTACTTGATAGGTTATATTAGAAGGTATATCATAACGGCTTAGTAGTTTTTTGGGTGGATTTTTGCTACAATACATGGTTTACCTTTTATGTACTTTATCGTTATGTTATCCTCGCCATTTTTCATTCTTCTCTCTAATTCCTGTTTTATATTCTTTAAATAACTTTGTTGTGCTGGGGTAATATCGGAGTATATCCTAATGCCTGCTGGGAGCTTATTTTTATTTTGCAATAACAACTTTGCTATCTGAGGTGATTGAAAGCATATTTTAATTTTTCTATCCATTGTGGAATTGTATTTGCCCAATCTAAATATCTTGCTTGGCTTAGGACAGTCATCTATCAGTGAATTGATGATGTTAGTTATGTTGGTCCAGTCGGAATCATAACTTTCCTTAGATGTTTTTGCCTTAGACTCCTTTATTCCTACCATAACAATATTTTGAGCTCTAAATGTACGTTCCTGTATTTCTTGTATAACACTTTCATTCATGTAATCATCAAATGTGGTTTTATTAACGGACAAGTCCTTTTTTAGATCAGCCAATCCTGATTCAAGAACTTCCACTTTATTCTCAGTTGCATTATTTCTATTCAATAAATCAGATATTTGAGTCTTTATAGAATTCTGTTCATTAGTTAGATTATTAACAGCTGTTCTTATTTCATTTAATTGATCTTTCATTTCGCTCATATTTTCGCGCATACACTTCAGGGTTTCATCTTGAGTAATTCCAAATTTGTCCAATAAGTTGATAATATCTTTGCGAAATCCTTGCATTTCTTGTACGCAATTGCAACATTGTTCTGGTTGTTTTCGTTTTCTGCTAGTACTTTGATGGCCCGCTGCCTCTTTTGTTATCGTTGATAAATTAGTCAACGAGCCGCTTCGTGTGGGGGGCGAATGCTTTACGCTCATGACTTGTACCACACAACAACTATGGCTACCCGAGTTCTTCTAGCTGTTTACCCGCTTTTCACCGCGTAAATCCTCGATGAGCGGGACAAAAAATATGAGCTTTTCTCTTTTACCCGAGGTGGTGAAGAGAGCTTCTGCTGCTGTGTTCTTGGTCTTACGTCGTTGATTATGTTAATACCACTGTTTACTAAACAACACTTTAAGAATTAAGAGATAATGTTCAATTTTGCGCAACTTCGTTAATAATATCTTTTAAATAACCGAACACACGTCTACTCAGTATTACTATCGAGCGTGATCCTGATTTTCCTTAGAGATCGCATTTCGACCGCATTAATTTTGCTTTCATGCTCTTTTCTGCATACCCAACTCTCGCTTCCATATAGTAATGTTGGGACAAGCACAGCGTTATGTATTGCTACACCGGCTACACGTGCCTACTGGCTGAGGTTGTGGCTACCGAGAAGTTGTCCCAACGCTCCGTTCACTCTATTTCCCGCATTCTGGTTAAGAAGATATACAATGCAAAAGTGGAAGGATGTAAGTACCGGGGGAGACCGAGACTCACCTACCTAGACCAGATTGGTCCCGTGCTGAAAGAAGGTGGAAGGTGGTGAACCGGCGAGCGTGTATGAAGAGAATTATGAATGTTGAAGAAGCGAGTGAAGTATGCAAGGATAGAGTTCTCTGGCACTTTGTTCTCTCTGCCTACCCTGCAAGGGATATGGCGTGATGATATGTATGTATGTACTAGTAAATAAAAAGCCTTATATTGTCCAAAAAATATATTTTATTGTAGTAGACAACACGAGGGCGCGCGCCCGGAGCCCAGCCTGCACCGCGCGCGCGTCCCACAACAACGCTTCGCTATCTACGCCCAGCTCTCTGTTTTAATAATTGGAATAGTTTATTTAATAATTACAACGTTTTTTTTATCTGTCCGTATTTTAACATTAGGTATAACTAACTTCGTCGTGTATAACTTGGTGTAAGAACAGCCTTCAGGAATTGAATAAGGGTGGCGCAATACACGCCTCACAGCACTGTTTCCATTTCTACCCGCATCTGCTCTCTGAAAAATTTTAATATATTTATATCTACTTGTACCTACCACTTTCAGCCAAAAGGAGATAAGTATTTCTACTTAACTCTCGACGTGAAATACATATATAAAATGTAATTTACTTAATAGAATTCGTCGTGCTGGTAGAGTAACTCATAGGATTATGAATGGGTGCTAATGGTCACCTGAGGTACTTTACATTCCTAATAGAGACGAAGTAGAAATGCTTAACAGTTTTAGTAAGTAAGCAAGGCATAAACAATTCTTCGTCAGGATAAGGCAGGAGCAATATTAACAGTATCTTTCTACAATAGCAGGGTATAGTTATAAGTTGGCGCGTTCAATGTAAGATTGATGTCTAGATGCAGCGCATGTTCTATTCCAGACGGGAGTGTGATAGACCAACAATAGTAGAGCTGTGAACTTCACTTCTCCATATTTTTACATTGTATATCTTGTGTAACCCATATGACTATCAGGTATCACAATAATTTATTGACAATCCATGAATTAGGGCAGGTTATGTCCTTTATAGGCAAGCTCAATCATCTAAGGGAGAAACTACCACAATTGAATAAGTGAGTTAATGATGTTATTATAAGTGAGTTAGTGAGTTAATATATTAACAGATTCAACTGATAATAAATATGCATTTGTAGAGTAAAAAAGAGGATTCCTTCATTACGCAGGGAATATAGATTTGTTAAGTCTTAATTGTTTTTAAATACTATGCCACATACCAATGCGAACTGACTAGTTCTTGAAGTGTAGTGAGATTTTCTTTGGGTTCTATTGGCAATGTCGAAATTTTGCATAGGTATATAGTTTTTTTTTTTTTTTTTGGGACTAATCCCACCACACATTCCCACCATTGTAACTCCTGTAAGCCAGGATCCACAATGGTCACTATAAATGACACCGAGGTTTGACCCTCAGGCAGTCCCAGGAAATGATTTTAATTGTCTTGGAACCCGCAACAAATTTAATTAGAAAAGTTAAAGAGGAGGAGTTGGAAAAGAGTGATTCCACTTCCCTCTCAGGCAAAGCGGGAGACAGAAAGCAATATTGACTAGTCAGCCAATAAGTAAAGGGGTTGTACAGCTACGATAAGCACAGCAGTACGGCACCACGGATACGGGATAACTTAACGGGGCCTATATGTCTTTGCCTTAAGATTGGTTGCAGTAGTAGGTATGGCAGAAACGCCTAAACGCACGGAAATTTTCTCGAGTTGCTACAAGATCCGTATAGTATACTACTCCAGATGTTACTTGCAAAAAGTCTAACATAAGGTCGCGCTCGTTACGCCAGAGATCGCACTCCCAGAGAATGTGATGTGCTGATTGTTCATACTTGCGGTTATTTGTAGAACATTGACATAGTGGTGAAGGTACGAGTTTAAAAGAAAATAATTTACTTTTAAAGTTGCCATGGCTAGTTAGAAATTGGGCTACAAAATGATCAACTTCCAGCCACACTCTCTAGGCGCTCGCGGACGCATGGGAAAAATAGATAGAGGTGACGGCCCTTCGATGATGAATCCCATCTTTCTTGCCATTCAATTAAAAGTTTTTCATAGACAACGGACTGCGGTGCAAACAATCGAGCGATTTTATTACGGTCGCGCGGTAGAAGGAAATCTGTGTTCATATTTTCCCTTGTCATGTAATACATTGATGCCCGTCTCTGAATCTCCAAGTCAACCGGAAGTACACCCGCGAGTACTGGCAAGGCCTCGGTACTGACCGTCCTGTAGGTTTTACACAAGAATATTAAGGCCAATCGTTGGCTTTGTAATAATTTAAGGCGAGTTGCCCCTATGGTAGCCCTATCAGCCCAAACAGGTGCAGCGTAACAAATATACACCAAATATGTGGCCATATATGTAGTTTTCAGTGTATTAAAACGAAGGCCCCAGGTAGATGTTGATATTCTAAAGCGCATAGAAAATTCGTTTCGCTTTTTCACCTACAATTTTAATATGCTCGACAAATGAAAATTTTTTTTCTAAGAGTAGACCAAGATAGCAAACTGAATCTTTCTTTTTGACTGTCATATTATTGAATTTTATACGCGGCAACGATTGTAAATTTCCTTTTAATAAAAGGTGATACGTTTTTTGTGGGGCAAATGTAAGCCGATTTCGTGTGCCCCATTCGAATATATTATTGAGACAAATTTCTGCTAATTTCTCTAACCGGTCTCTAGTATTGGATTCTACGAGTAGAAGACCGTCGTCGGCATAGCCGATCAATTGACAGTGTTTCGGCAGAGGTAATTCGAGGAAATCGTCAAAACCTAAATTCCATAGATATGGACTTAGTACCGAATCTTGGGGGCAGCCCATCGTCAGTGGCTTCGACACAGCATGGTGACCAAGTTTCAGTTTAGTCGAACTTTGTGAAAAGTATGACTGTATAATTAGGTAGATGTTCCTATAGCACCCACGAGTCTTTAATTTAAGAAGTAGCATTGGCCACCAGGCGTTTTCGAAGGCACCTGAGACATCCAGGAAAACGCCTAGCACGTATTTAAAAGCGGATGTATTAATAACTTTTCTCACCACAATGGCTGCGTCGATAGTTGATTTACCGCGAGTGAAGCCGAATTGCTTATGGTTGAATGTTGGTCCACCCGGCAATAAACGAGGAACAATTAGCCGTTCTAAGAGTTTGCCTAGTGAGGGCAATAAGGTGATTGGTCGATATGATTTCGGGTCATCTGGTGGCTTATCACCGCCTTTAGGAATTATCCGTATATATCCGCGACGCCATGACCGAGGAAAAATACCTTCAGATATACAACGATTAAAAACCATTAACATTGAGCTGATGCTCGACTAGCTTCTTTGATCATTTTATTTGTTATTTTGTCTTCACCAGCAGCTTTGTTGAGGGGAAGAGCTCTAACGGTATTCATAAACTCAGCAAAAGACGGAAGGTCAGACATAGGCGAGAGAGGTGGGTCAGCAGCCCACGCGCGTATTTGTTTATGGGGTTCGCTGTCGACTGATATGTTATCGTCTGGAATTAACGTATTTAATAAAACTTCCGTGGTCTCCTCAATACCCGTAGTGTGTTTATCATTCACTTTGATATTTTGTACGTAAGCTAGATCGATTGGGCGATTTGCTTTAAACTCATGATATAGTGGAGACCACGGACCTTCACTTTCTAATTTTTCTACAATCCTTTTTAATAAAGCGTCTTTCGACTTTGCCACCGCAGTTCGGTAGCAAGACCGGGCAGCTTTCAGTAAAGATAGAGATTCATCAAAGGCCGCTCCCATCCTGCATGTCTTTTTGAGTTTATTATGTTTCCTGCGCGCCTTTCGGAAGCGTTTGCGGAGCTCTACTAAGTGATTATTCCACCAATCACACCTCTTAGTGTTAGGCAGGGGTGTTCGACCTAAAGCTATATCAGCACATATACGTATATTAGAGAGTTTGACATTATTTCAGCACTTTCTTCTGCGGTTAATTGACTGCGAGTGAAATCCCTAGCACATGAGGAAAAGAGCGAGCTGGAAAATTCCCAGTTAGCTCCTTTAGATTTATATCTAAAATTGTAGCTCTGTCTAGTAGGATCCTGTGACAGACTCGATCCAAATTCGTACACGATCAGAAGGTATACTGTTTAGCGAGAACTATTAAAAAATGTTACTGGGGTGTGTTCAAAACATATCGTCAACTTGCTTCACACCTAAGCTTACCTTAGTATAAACCTAAATCGAAGTAAATATGGGGAATACAGATAAGAAGATCAATTTCATATGAAAGTCAATCTGAAAAAATGTCTGGTTGAAAGTATTAAGTATTTGTACTGAAAATACCCAGAATGGCGATGACATAGATTATACCTGCATTAAAAATAATGATAATAAAAATAACCTAGCTAATCTACTGTGAAATACCGTGGAAAAGGATTCATTCCATAGTTTCAATTTTTTTTTAAATATTTTAACGTAATTTTAGACGCGTTATTTATACAAAACTTTTGAAAATAATTAAACTGTATTGAATAAAATCATGACACCATAAGGTAGCACAACCAATTTAATGCTTTCCAACGGACACTCAGATACAGAGATGGTCCTCCTCGTCTCGACTCTCCATATTTTTTTACGCGACACCTCGCACTAAGGAAATAAAACCTTGTATTAATTAAGTCTCCCCGTACTGTGGTTCACCCACAAGCATATAGTCAATGGACTCAAGTTACACCCAGACCCAGAAAAATATCTTGCGGGTCGCACAAAGTTTCGTACTGCATAGAAATCGAAGCTGCTGTCTGAAACGGTAAGTCGGTATCCTAACCATGACACCATCTGTGTAGTAAAATATATGCGAGGTATGTTGAGTGTATGTGCTGTACCTCGCGCGCAAATCGCCACAAGAGAGCGGGCGGTCGAGGTCCGGTAGCAGGTCGGCGGGCGGGCGCAGCGTACGTACGCGTGTTGCGTCGTGCGCCTTCCCGCCCGCCAACAGAGCGCCGGCTGACGCAAGGCGGCGAGGGGGCGCAGCCAGCCCGTGCGCCGCCAACGCCGCGGCCAGCTGTCGCGCGCGCGCCACAGCCATATCGCGCTCATGCCGCGCGCGCCATACCTACACAACAAATAACTATAGGAGAAAGCGAATATAATTATTACGCACGATGATAGGTAAAATAAAACCTTCAAGCGACGCTAACACACAATACCTAGTATTGGTTCATAGCCGTCACACCGCGCACCGTCTCCAGTAGTTGTGTAAATTTCATAACCGATGTATATACCTACTGTAGTCTCGACATGAAGTAACATTTGAGAAATCTTGGACTTACGCACAGTTACTGTCAGGATTGTTGCTTCCTAGTCTGCTACCAAAGATAATAAATGTAATTAAAAGAAAAACTCAGGCAGAAATGTCTATTACACAACGGTTCGCGTTTTGCTGTCAGTTCCCATGAGGCGCCGGTCTAAAACTATTCTTGTTCTAATATCGTATCACGTGTTATGAGTGGAGTGAGTTAAGGGTGATGAACCCATCAACATCAGCTTTGTCAGCACAATCTCCCCACCTAAACGCCCTAGTTAAGTTTATTGATTAGTTTGCATTTAATTAGTATAAATATATGCTATTTATTATTATTATTACCATATTATTATTATTCTTAGTATTTTTATTATAAAACATTTGTTACTCTGTCTATTAATAAAAAAACCGGAGGTGTCAAGGGACACCCGGATGGAACGAAGTTCTATTTTAATTATATAATTTTTTTCTGCCTTAAGCGATTTTTATCGTTATATTTTAGCCAATTTGCAAAATATCTTTATAAATTATAGCCTATGTGTTATTCTGATGTGCAAGCTATATTACTATAAATTTCATCAAAATCCATTCAGTAGTTTTTACGTGAAAGAGCAACAAACATGTTCACATCCATACATTATTACAAACTTTCACGTTTATAATATTAATAATAGGATATACAATTCCACTAGACTACCAAAACTTTTCGGCCCCGAGCTCGAACGCGAGCCGGCCACGCGGCCCGGTCACGGGCGAAAATAATTTCGTTGCGCATTATTTTGATTTTGCTATATCTCTTAAGGTATTGATTTAATTTGCATGGTCTGAAGGAAAAAAAATATCTTCATGAAATGCTCAAGCCAACTAATGTATTTAAAATGATAAGGATTAATACAGTATTTGTGTAAATAGCTTTTCAATTACCGTTTTATAATAGAACATTTTTTAAAGTATTAAAATGGATATAGTATGTTATCCTTAAGAGATAGATATATACCATCGCGGACTTTTTTGTAGGCCTTTTTAAGCTGTATAATACTGTAGTACTTTATTTTGATCTATTTCGTAGGGTTCAGCCAGCGTTTGCAATGTAAGCGCAAAATAATGTGTTTATTTACGACATCACATTAGAAACCTCTAAAATTATCAGTGTTTCTCTAGTACATTATGCATATATTATACATATAAACCTTCCTCTTGAATCACTCTATCTATAAAAAAAATCGTCGCGACACCACACTATTCAATGCGAAATAGAAATGAAAATATCTGGCTTGCTTTCTATAAGAGAACCGACGAGCGACGCCGCACAGCTTACAATAGCTTACTATAGCAAAAAGTGTCGTGACAACTTTTCGTAAGAATTTTTTCCGTCTAGCCCCCCTTTCACAACGCGCGATAAGTAACTTCGTTCCAATAAAGTATTTTTTTATTAAATCTTCGAGTTTCCATAACTTAATTGGCGTAGCCGGTAGGATCTCTGCAGTTATTTTGCTACATATCAAACTCTATAGTACAACTTGACGTCCGTCTTAATGTTTTAGCAGAGATAAAACCGAAACAAATAAATTTATTAAGTGGAAACCGCCAAGAAATAGAAGCAGAGTAAGTGGTAATCCAGGAAGGAGATGGGAGTAACTACGGGACTGTGAGTAAAACTTTTCACTATCCTTCCTGTTTTCCTTTTTTTCTCCTTTTTGTTCTATATATGTGTGTGTGTTATTAGGGATTAGACAACGCCGTAATAACATTTTTTTACGATTAAAATCTCGTTATAAAACCAGTTTAGTTTAATTTTTTAGCTTATTTTCTTTTTGTGTGTATTTTTCCTCTCTCTTTATATATACAATGGAAGGTATAGTAAAGGTTCCGTCTGAATTCGTAAAAATCATCCCAGTGTTTAGTGGTGACGCGAGACAGCTACCACTATTCATAAAGAAATCAGAATACATATTAAGTAGGTACTTTTCAAGGGGGTGAATTACAAAACGAATATTTATTTCACGTAATAACAAGTAGATTAGCAGGGGACGCAGCGAACTTAGTTGGGAAACGGGACCAGATAAATACTTGGGATGAACTGAAGTCCTTATTATCACAACATTTTGGCGATCCTAGAACGGAAGAGTGTTTAGTCTTGGAATTAGAATCATTAAAAATCGGACACAAAGAAAGTTATTTAGATTTTTGTCACAGAATACAAACTATTAGGAGCGTTACTATACTATTAGGAGCGTAGGGAATATGCACGTGACTCCAAAATGAACAAAATATTTTTATTTGTTATCTTTATTGCTTAAAAAACCTACCTATACAATTATTTTTTAAATTCATCATTATTTAATAGTGTAATTTAATTATCAAAAAGTGGCTTTTTTGAGATTCGCTCGCAAATTTCTATAACACGACGCGATTGGTTGTTCAAAACGTGACGTCATCGTACACTCGAGTCGTCTGGTATCAAGGTGTTTCTAGTGATTATTTTGTATCGTTACCCAGTTATTTCATAAGTTATTAGTTTTCTGTGTTTTTCTCTGGCACTCTGTTCTCTCTGCCTACCCTGCAAGGGATATGGCGTGATGATATGTATGTATGTAAGTATTAATCCTTGTGAATGAGAGGCTTACGTCACTTTTTGTCTCTATTCTAATGCCATTATTTTGTATTGCATATAATTTTCTATGTCCTTTTCTATCTAAAACCCAACAGAAAGATAAATAATAAATAATTTCGAACTTTTCTCTTACTCTAATAAGTTACATATTTTCATTCATAGGTATCATAGATGACTAAACATATATTACTTTTATGGATAAAGACCCATGTACTCGTACCTATTAGATATTAAGAATATATCTTTAAGAATTTTACGTAAACTAGGTAGGTAGGTATGCGTACGTCGAAGTTTGTAAACTAAACAAGTATGTGCATGTAATTAAGGAAAAATGATTCTTTTATGTATCTCATCACTTCTCTAATGTGTTTACTTACGTTAAAATTATCTCCACAACAGTATAAACTGCTCAAACACAACACATTGTCTGTTATCATCGCCTTGCATATTTTTTTCCTTATTTATTACATTTCTCGGCATAAGGAAATATACTTTGTTAGGTGCAGTTTTGATAATATTTTAGCACATAGAAACGACACAAAATTTATAATACGGTTTACTGTTCTTTTCCATGGTATAAGTTGACTATACACTCATTTTTTTAATTCGAATAACTTCGTGAACCAGACATTTCGTTGTCGACATCCAACTTGTGTGTGTATTCTGACGTCACAGAAGCGCGCCAAATTAGCCGCGTTTAAATCGCCCAAAAATGATAGTGATTTTAATAGTTTTTTTTAGCGTAATGGTTTATATTTTAGATGTATTATATTTATTTTTGGTAAGGTAATAACTAGTAAAAACGATTAAAAAAATAAAAAGAAATTATGCATATTCCGCATTGCCAAAATAAATGAAACAATAAGTGACAGTAGCTTACGTCTGGCAAAACAGCATATCTACAACAACTCTTCACTGAATGTTTTCTTATACAGCCTACCAGCGTATTTAGTTAGATTAGTTAGATTAAGAAGCGTTGATTCCCTTGAAAGTGCGTTATGAATCGTTTTAGAAGAAGAAAACTTCCAAGCGGTATACGACCTGAAAAACCCCGGGAAATTCTCGAAACCACCTTTCAGGAATCATCCTAGTAAGTTCAATAATTCACCATTAAATCAGTCGTCAAGTACTCCTGTACCAAATAGCCCACAAGTTAGCAATATGTATAGAAACGATTCTCCTTCTTCTTCGCAATTTAGAAATAATTTTAATTTTAAGCCGCAACAAAACATTACAAATCGCTCTCCACAACAAAGTAGGTCAGCGCAATGGCAGACTCAGCACATTCCGCCTCAGCCGCCGACACCGATGGATAATGCATCGTTGCCAAAATCGGGGTCAAACACCGATGCTACAATGAGAACTGCAAGTTCTAGACGCGTAAATTATACAAATAATGATCAATTTATTATTTACGAAAATAATGACAATAACTTACAATCACAACAAAGCACATCTCAAGCAAATAAGTCAACTCAAAAATTTTTCATAGTAGCCTCAATCATAGAAAAAGAAATAGAGAGATTAAGTAAAAAGGAATCTGAGATAGAAACCATCGCGTTATCAGACTCTGAAAGCGATGCTGCTACCGCAAACTCTGTCTATAATAGGGAACACGAAGGTATACCAATTCTCAATGAAGCAGTAGATACAAATCCTAGGCAAACCATATTTATGGAAAATACGAGGACTAGAAAATTCAAAGAACTTCCACGTTACAAGAAAGCCTTGGTAACTGGAAAGGTCGAACGTAATATAGTTAAATTTAAAAAATATATATCAAGTACAAACGCGAAATTATAAATCAAATACAAACGCGATAGAATCCGTATTAGTAGTTTTATTTCAAATAATATAGTTAAATTAAAAAATCTAACTACTAGAGTAGCAATAAAAACGTCAAACGACCCCCACAGGTGGTGGTTGATCCTGCTCGTCCTAAAAGGACAACTTTACGTATCCAGTAAATAATAATAACATGGTTAGATTAGAGGGAAGCATAAAGATTAAAGGATATATAGATAGTAGTAAAGTAGTTTTTATTCTAGAAGTACCATTAATAAGCAAAAATACACATATTTACTCCAAAGTAATTCCCATTCCAATCTATCACCCTAATACCCATAAAACTCTCATCTAATTCCTAAATACCCATACATTATAGTGAACAGAATGAAATACAAGCCCGTAATAAACCCATGCGAGGAGATAGATGACCTTACATATCTATGTTCAGAGGACAATATAATCCAGTATCGAGTAGAAACCTGTATCGAGCAGCTTATGATGTTGAAATATAATTTTACGGAATGTCAGCAATACCAGGTCAATATAGAAGACACCAAGATACAGCCTGTCACGGACAACCATTGGCTAATCTACACGCAGCACGAGATCATAGCTACAGAATACTGCGACGAAGAGACGCGGCAATACAACTTACAAGGAACATATATTTTATTACCAAGCCAGCATTGTTCACTACAGATTGGTGAGACATATATTTCAACGCCGAACAACACTAGCGTGGTCTACTTCAGCCTGCCGTCAGTACAGATGCCTGAAGTTCGCAGTGACGCAATCTCGCCAGCCAAGCAGATGGATCTTCGAGGTGTGAACCTCGGTGACGTCAAAGACTTATTAAACCGAGCTAAATATAGTGGCAATATTGTAGAAAGTGAAGGTTACATTATTAGTGACAGTATTAGTGTATGGATACTTAGTATTTACATTTTAATCATTATTATTGTCTTAATTTACTTGTTTTATAAATTTAATTATATTAAAATGGGTTGCCGAAATTCTCTAAAGTACACTGAGTTGCGTTGAGATAATTTCTCTCCTGGGGAGGGAGGAGTTCAGGATGATGAACCCATTAACATCAGCTTTGTCAGCACAATCTCCCCACCTAAACGCCCTAGTTAAGTTTATTGATTAGTTTGCATTTAATTAGTATAAATACATGGCATATTAAATAAATTACCATTTTTATTATAAAACAATTGTTACTCTGTCTATTAATAACAGTGATGCCAATTTAGCTCTTTTAGAGCTAAATTTAGCTATATTTTCAATAAATCGGCTCGAAAAAAACAATTTTAGCTCTTTAGCTCTTTTTTAAAATTTTAGCTCCATGCCAATATTTTAAAAATTTTAAGTGAGTTTCTGAATTTCATGCTGACTGAACTGGGAATTCCCGTATTGTTTCGTATCATTTAAGTACTTCGTTTCGTTTGATCGTTCATTCCTTGATCTTGGTGACTGGTGTTTGATCTTGATAAAGTACTGCGTTGATTATTTGTGTAATTGAAGTGCGAATACCAATAAATTAGTACATATATATATATATATATATATATATATATATATATATATATATATATATATATATATATATATATATATATATATATATAAGTGCAACATTCAAAATGTCATCGACTAAGCCATACACACAAAAGTTCCGAGTAGAATGGCTCTCCGAGACTGCTTTTCGAGGTTGGTTGAAAGAAGTTAGTAATGACAAAACGAAGGCGTATTGCTGCTATTGTCGATGTGAATTAAATGTAAAGTAGAAATGCAATGAAACAGCATATCCCTGGTGCCATGGCAAAAGAAGGAGAACACAATTGCATTTTGGTCTGAAGTTTTGCAGTACAAAAATGCGGTGGACATAAATCCTTTTAAAGAACTTTGTTCTTTTGCTCTTGCAATGATTTCATTGCCATGGTCAAACGGAGAAGTAGAAAGAGTATTTAGCCAACTAAATATTGTCAAAAACAAATCTAGAAATCGACTTAAGAATGACACCACCAATACGATTTTAACTGTCAAATCTAGATTACGACGGACATAAAAATGCTGCCATAACTATGAATTGCCACTAGATGACCTAAAAAAAAATTGGTAACATGGCAACTTATGATGAAGAAAACTCAGGACCAAGCACAAGTGGATTACAATTAGTAAATTTGACACACAATATCGATAGTTCTGACGAAGAATAACTATATTTTTAAATCCCTTTTATTATTCTAACAAGATATAAAACCATGTTATGTTATTTTATGTAAACAATTAAAATTTAGATTTTTAAGCGTTCTTTTACTTTAGCTCTTTTTTTTTTTCAAAAATTTAGCTTTATTTTAGCTCTTTTTCGAAGGTGATCTGAAAGTCAATCTGAAGGTGAAACTTTATTATTAATCAGTGTGGCCAATTGGTTTTTTTAAAGAGAGCTACTCTTTAAAAAAAACGAATTGGCAACACTGATTAATAATAAAGTTTTTTTTTATTAAATCTTCGAGTTTCCATAACTTAATTAGTGCGTGTGTTAGGTTCATACTTATACTTAAATTACAATGGCTATTGGAAACAAACATACATACAGCGGCAGTCGTATTAATATTTTTCCTGGGTTACATTTTTTTTATTGCTTTTGGTGGCAAAGGAGCAAGCAGTGCACCTGATGGTAAGTTTTACCTACTAGAGAAAACCCACCCCAAAAGTTGGACTGCCGGTTCTCTCGCTCACCGAACGAAGCGCAACAACAATTGCCATTGCTCAGACGTCGTTTTTCTGGAAGAGTGTGCTAGGTACTACCCCGGACGAACCGATCTGCGGCTGTGGACATAAAACTCTTAATAATGTGTCCCTACACTTTAGAATATGTGTAGCAAATAATCAAAATTTATATCTCCCAGCAGCAGATTTATTTAAAAATGTATGACTACTTTCTCATGTCACATTTACGAATTCGTGAGATTAACTAAACATTAAAACTATCGGCACACATCAAGTTATTGGAAGTTATGACTTTAAACTTATAAGTATAATTTCTATTTAACAAATCATTACCAAGTATTGGTAAATTATATTATTAGGGGGCATAGTCCGGAGCGTGCTCGTTCGCGTCCCCTGCCAGTCTAATTAGACTGCTAATCCGGCTCGAAATGCGTACCGTAATGCGGGTTAGGGCGTCCCCGGAGGCGACGCGTACCGACCCGCCCCCGTCGGTACGAACTTCGGCAGTTGCGGCGATGGGGGCCGCCACCCATCACGCCTTGCCCAGTCAGGCGAGTCGAGGAGAGCAGAGTGCCGGTTGGGCACGTGGAATGTAAAAGGTTGTGTGGAAGGTAAGTTGCACGAGCTGATATCCGTCATGGCGGACAAACAGCTAGACGTGCTCTGTGTAACAGAGACCAAGCGAAGGGGCAGCGACGCCTGCGATCTTCCTGGTGGCGGGATGGCTCTGTGGTCTGGTGTACCACAGAGCGATCGAGCCAGCATGGGGGTAGGAGTACTGCTGTCCTCTCGCTTGGCCTCAGGTGTGAAGGATTACGGAATGTATGATCCCAGACTTCTTTGGGTCCGTATAAAACTTGGTGTCACCAAGGTATTCATGGTTGTAGCATATGCTCGCGTAGGATCCTCGGTGGCATCAGACCTAGAGAAGTTTTGGGATAATGTTAGGGAAGTTCTGGATATGGCAGAAACCAGTGAACGCGTGATTGTATGCGGAGATTAGAACGGATGGGTGGGGACCAAGCGTCCCGACTATGAGGACGTACTTGGTCCATTTGGTGATAAGAGAGTGAACGACGCAGGTAGGCTCATAGCGGATGTATGCATGGAGAGAAACCTTATTGTGTCAAACACATTTTTCCAACATAAGGACATCCATATGTATACATGGAGAAGGAATGAACAGAAAAGTATAATAGATTTAATTTTGGTAGACAGTCGCATCCGAAGCAAAATATTGGACGCAAGAGCCTACAGGGGCCCCACAGTCGATACGGACCACTATCTCGTTATTGCGAGATTTAGTGGTCTGTTCAGAAAGTGGAGGCACTGGCGAGAGCGTGTCCACTTCGGAGGGCTTGAAAGAATAAAGGTTGAAAGGTTGCAAGAAGAGTGTGTAAGTGAAAAGTATGCAGAGGGTGTCCGAGAACGGCTGACGATGGCAAGCCAGCCGCAATCGGACATTGAAGAATGCTGGAGAGTATTGAAAGAGAGTATGGTAGACACAGCAAAAGAAGTATGTGGAAGTTCAAAGAAGCATAGAAACACAAATGGTGATGCATGGTGGGATGCGGAAGTGGCAGCTTCCGTAGAGCAAAAGAAGAAAGCGTGGCTGGACTATGTCTCTTCTTTGAATCTGAATGACAGTATGACTGAACAGAAGAAAGAAATATATCGGCAATGTAAGAATGACACCAAGGCCTTAGTGAAAGAGAAACGTGATAGAGCAAGTATGAGTGCAGAAGATAGGCTGACTAAAAACTTCGAGGGTAACACCAAACTCTTTTGGAGGGAGGTGAAGAAGTCTCGGGGTGGTTGGTCAGCCTTCAGAATGAATAAAATAAGGTCTAAAGGTGGAGACATTCTTACACAAACACAAGACGTGTTAAGCCGATGGAGTGAATATTTTGGCGATATGTATGCGGATGCTGCGGTTGGCGCCAATGTCGCATGTGGTCTAGTAGATCAACATTCGGCGACGGCGTCCTCCGATGGCATCAGTATGGATGAAGTTGAATGGGCGATAAGAAGTTTGAAAAATGGTAAGGCAGCGGGCATTGATATGGTGTCTGCCGAGATGATCAAGCTCGGTGGCTCTTGTGTCTGGGAGGCGTTCCTGTTGCTCCTCAATTTATGTTGGAGCTCGGAAATGGTTCCCAGGGACTGGAATAGCGCAGTCATCGTGCCTTTGTTTAAAAACAAGGGTTCACGTTATGACTGCGCAAATTACAGAGCCATAAGCTTGACCAGTTTGGCAGCAAAAGTGTATGGTAAAATTATTGAAAGGAGAATGAGGATGGTGTCCGATGGTTTACTGTGTGAGACACAAGGAGGTGTCAGGAGTGGAAGGGGATGCATGGATCAAGTGTTCTCTCTGCGCAACATTGTGGAGAAGCATCTGGCCCTAGGTCAGAGGGTTTTCTGCAGTTTTGTGGATCTGGAGAGAGCATTTGACACGGTTGTGCGAAAGGAACTTTGGGACATTTTACCGGAGTATGGTATTAACGGTAAACTGCTGCAGGCTGTGCAATCCAGTCACATGGGCTGTAGAGCCTGTGTGCGGCTGGATGATGGAATGTCGCCTTGGTTTGACGTCAATATTGGCGTTAAGCAGGGCTGCGTTCTATCAGCCAGGCTGTTTATCATATATCTGGATAAATGTCTCCAAAGGTTGAACGATATGAATGTGGGAGTCCAGATGGGTGACTCAGTGGTCTCTGCTCTGCTTTATGCAGATGATGCAGTCCTGCTGGCACAGTCAGCGACTGACCTGCAGACCCTAGTCGACACAATGACAGAAGATTGTAAGAAAAGGGGTCTACGCGTGAATGTGAGCAAAACCAAAATAATGGTCTTTGAAAGAGATGAAGCCAGAACAGATGTAAGAGTAACAATAGGTAATGATGTACTAGAGCAAGTGGATGAATTTGTATATCTTGGATGTGGATTTAGCCGAGATGGAAGGTACACCACTGATATAGAGCGAAGAGTGAATGCGGGAAATAGAGTGAACGGAGCGTTGGGGCAACTTCTCGGCAGCCACCACCTCAGCCAGAAGGCACGTGCAGCAATACATAACGCAGTGCTTGTCCCAACATTACTATATGGAAGCGAGAGTTGGGTATGCAGAAAAGAGTATGAAAGTAAAATTAATGCGGTCGAAATGCGATCTCTTCGGAAAATCTGTGGAGTTAGGCTGACCGACCGCATTCGTAACGACGACGTAAGAGAGCGAGTAGGTATGAAAGAGAGTATTGGTGTAAAGATGCGAAAGGGAATGCTCCGATGGTTCGGACATGTGGAAAGAATGCCGAACGAACGTCTGGTTAAGAAGATATACAATGCGAAAGTGGAAGGATGTAGGTACCGAGGGAGACCGAGACTAACCTACCTAGACCAGATTGGTCAGGTACTGAAGGAAGGTGGAGTCAAGAGTCTCCGAAACCGGCGAGCGTGTATGAAGAGAATTATGAATGTTGAGGAAGCGAGTGAAGTATGCAGAGATAGAGTTCTCTGGCACTCTGTTCTCTCTGCCTACCCTGCAAGGGATATGGCGTGATGATATGTATGTATGTATGTATATTATTAGTTTACCTGGGCCGCACAAACGGCGGAGCGACAGTGACTCCGACCTCCATATCCTCGCGCCGCTGCCTCCACCACGGCGCCGTGAAATGTTAGAGATTGCCCTATTAAAATATATTATCATTCAGTTAAATTCAAAACATAAAAAATCATCTCATGGTCTTATTATTATAAGTTAAGTATACACTAATATTTTAATTATACATATGTAATTACTATTATTATATCATCATCATCATCATCATTTCAGCCCATCGCCGTCCACTGCTGGACGTAGGCCTCCCTCATGGTACGCCACAGAGTGCGGTCCTGTGCCGTCTGTATCCATCTACGCCCAGCAATTTTCACTAGATCGTCTGTCCACCTAGTGGGGGCACGTCCAACAAGCGTTGGAAAAAAAAATATAAACTATTATATCATCATCATCATCATCACAGCCCACAAATGTGCCACTGTTGGGCTTAGACCTCCTTATTCCGTGTGGTGACGAAGTGAAAATACTATTCACCACCCTATATCGTACCCGTGGGTGATCGTACGAGACGACTAAGGGATATAAAACGCATATAACATCTATGCGAGAGAAGGAAAACTCGAAACAAAACCCTATACCAATACGTCTGACCAGCGCGGTATAGTAGATTAATTTCCCTCCCATTACGGAGGAGTCCCGAGCCCAACAGTGGGACATATGTGGGCTGTGATGATGATATGATCATTATATACTACACAACTCATACTAAAGAATAAATCCTTCTATACCAGAGGACTTTCATCATCATCATCACAACCCAGAGGACTTTACAAAAAAACTATTATTAAATTAATATAGCAGATATAATAAAGTTTAAATTTAAAACTAATAGCCACAAATATTCGTATGATGACAGATTAAGAAAACGATATTGATATCATTCCTCACTTGCCCGTGGGACTCGTGCAAACCGGCTCGCGACGTACACCAAGTCAGTGGGTATTCTTCTTGAAAATAGGAACAGAAATATTAATGATGAAAAGTTAAACCTACAACTAAGGTATTCAGTTTGTTCCTTTTGAAATAAAACTATTTTTACGGTTTCTATCGCGTTAATATTTGATTTTTAATTTCCTGACGTTTCGATCACTTTACAACGTAGCTACATGGTCATGGGAGGACTCTCCGTAATTGAATTGAAAATTAAAAAACCCTGACACAAAAACCATCCTTTAAAAAGTAAAAAATAATAAAAAAATGAAACTCAATCTTAAAGTACTTAAGTACCTATGTATGTATTAATAATTCTAATAAAAATACTTCGTGTTGCGGGACCGCTCCTTATTATTTATTATTATCTACGATATTTTACATAAATATCACATGCCTACCTATCTAGTCTTTTACCCAAGACTTATTGTTACTATTTTTTGTGTTAAATTTAAAGTAAACTGATGTTAAAGTACATAACAACAACTCGGAAAATAGGAATACTACAGCGCGGGCGGGCGGCGCGGCGCCTGTGTGCAATGCGTATTCATACGCAGTGCAGCATTCAATTTTTAGGTTTGGAGCGGTCCCCCAACGCGATGTATTTTTTTTAGAATTATTAATAGGGGAAGGCGGGGTAATTACAAACACTTAAGGGACTTTTGAAATAAAATAAAGGTTAGTATTTGTAGGTTAAGTTTAATAGCTTTATTTGAAAAGTAAATTATCATACTTTTGACTACTACAATCAACAATATCAATTTCTCTTTATATAATCAACTTTTATAATAAAAACAAAACCTTTGGTGTTCGAGTTTACCCGACACTGGTCGGGCAATCACGAATACTTAATGGGGCAATTACGATCGTTCGCAATTGAACAAGACTAGCCTAAAATGAGATCATACACGACAGATTAGTCAGGATTAAACTTAAATTTAAAAACGTATTGACCGGCAAAAATCACAACAGTAGCCAAGTGAAGACGATTGCCCGTCTGAACACTTTTCATGGGCCCATTTTAAACAGACGTAGCATTTGATCCAATGCTCACCAGGAAAACTATTTTCGTACTTTTCGTTGCAAAAAATGCAATAATATTCTTCATTCTCGTTATTTCTCTTGTTTATCTTTCTTTTCATCCCATTATCACTTTTAGAACTAAAAAGCTCAATATTTTCAAGATTTTTCACAGCCTTATTATTAGTTTTCAGTCTTTTTATCATAGTGAGTATTTGTTCAGTGTCTTTATTTTGTTTTGATTGTTTATCTTTATATTTTTTTTTCTTTTGTCAACGTGTTTCTTTTTCTTTGTTTCTTGGCAGTTTCTTTCTTTTGTTTTCTTTTTTTTTATTATACTTTTCTGCAAGATCATCCTTGGCGGGTGTACTAGTTAAAATAATTGAATGCTTCTTTTTGGTATCATACTTAGGTACTTTAAGATTGAGTTTCTTTTTTATTATTTTTTACTTTTTAAAGGGAAGTTAGGTTTTTGTGTCAGGGGTTTTTAATTTAAATTTTTATTTTATATTTTTTATAGCTACATACTTATTATAATGTAGATTTTGTTAAATTGTAAATATTTAAACATTCGGATTTCCATCCCTATTCCACCTACCCCACATTTATTTGTAGACATTGGGTATTTTCCCCACTTTTACCCCAGACCTTTTTCACAGCTCAACCGATTTTCATTGATATTATTATTTTGTAATGTGCACGTAATATGCTTTCATTTGAGACTCCACTCGAGTATATTTGCAGATATTCGGTTATTCTTCCCCAGCTTAACCCCCCACAACTTTTAAACGGCCCAACCGATTTTCATCAAACATGTCCAAGAACACTCGCACATAAGTCACCTTTAATACAAAAAAAAACTAAATTGAAATCGCTTCATCCGTTCGGGAGCTATGATGCCACAGACAGACAGACAGACACACACGGCCAGAGACTGTGTCCCCTCTTTTAGCGTCGGGGGTTAAAAATAGTTTTATTTCAAATGTGTAATACTCGCGTAAATATCAGTAATCAGTTGTTCCTGTAAAAATGATATGTACTTTAAGTACCAGAATGACGTTACTAGCTTGCGGTATTAGAATTACAATTATCTATAGTACTTTGAGGAGATTATCCTTACTAATATTATAAATGCGAAAGTAACTCTGTCTGTCTGTCGCTCTTTCACGTCAAAACTACTGAACGGCTTTAAATTAAATTTGGCACACAGATAGTCTAGAGCCTGTAGAGTAAAGGAAATAGGCTACTTTTTAATGTAAAAAAGGCCTTTACAAAAAAGGTGGATGAAAAGTTGTGAGGAATTATCGTCATTCCAAAGCCAGAAGCTTGAAACTTATTTTTAGGCTATTGATTAGATATAAATAAATATAACATTAAAATTTCGTAAAAAAAAATACCGTTAATATAAAAATAGGGGATGAAAAACTTTAGGAAAGTAACCTTTTACGCAGGCGAAGCCGCGGGCAGAAGCTAGTAGAAGATAAAATTTAATTGAACATATCTTACTATGGTACCTATAATATAAATATTAATTGCAGAATTTAAACTGAATAATATCTATTTTTTGATAAATTCCTTTTTATTTTCTATTTTTGGGTTTTGTTGCAACACCTTAGGAGCAATTTCGCGAATGTCCCAGTAATAATGCCTCGAAGAAGGATTTTATATAAAAAAGTAAGGGCACCTTGATGATAGGTTACTTTACTTTTCGATGCTTTAAAATCTTGTTGGCCGGTTTGGTCAATGGTTCAAGTCTCAGAATCATATGACACTTGCTTTAACTCATGTAGAATTGAGAATGTTGAAGGATAAAAGAAAGATAAAAGTATCTCGAAATATACCAGACAGTCCTTAAAATAATACTCCTTGCTTTTTTTCTGGCGGCTATGGTCTGGACACACGCCATCCATTCCATCCAGGGTGACGAGTGGCCCCATAAACCACCGTATTCCCTCCCCATAGCTATTGGGCCGATCACTGGTACCGCTTCCTTATCATCTGTGGCCAGCTCGGAGGGTTACCCTTTCGGGTTCCAATCTCTATCGACGCCTCGGCCTGCTGCAGGAGTGTCGTCCTCCCGCGATCAGCTTCTCTACGGGTAACGGACTATTCCCCGGTCCAATCACTCGCGGCTTCGTTTAGTGCTGCATCGTTAGGCGCGGGTACTCGCATCTGCGCCGACCTAGGCGCCGACGACGGAGCGTGTCACCGAAGAGGATTTCCTCACGAACCCGCCCCGCCGCCTCCTTCCGCGAGACGAACTGTCTCGCAGAAGGCGTCGACCGCGTCCCAGTTCCTTACCCTGTAGGGCATCACCTTGGCGGTGGTTGGCAGCGCCAGATCGGCACCCACGATTGCGACGAGTTCACGGCGCATCTCTGTCTGGGCCACACATACTTTTAGTGAGTGCTGCGCCGTATTCTCGTAGTGGTGGTAGGACGGTGTCGTTTCCCTCCTCACGACTGTGTGCAGGTACTTGCCGAAGCAACTATGCCCCGTCAAGACCTGCACCAGTCTGAAGGAAAGGACTCCATGTTGCCGATCCAACCACTCCATCAGCACCGGCCAGAAGGCCTCGACGGTCCGAATACCGAACCGAGGCCTCTCCAGCTGGATTCCCAACGGGCAATGGCGTCACGGCGGGCGTCGCTCTGCCTGGTGGCCATCTCACTGGGCGAAACGATTCCGCACTCTGCCCGCGTCGCGGGCACCCGTCGGTACAGTCCGACGAGCATTTCCGCCTTCAAGTCCCACGGGGGTGTTCCGACCAAACCATTCCTTGCTAAACGTTATTGATATTATTTTTGTTGGTTGTCTTGTATAATGCACATTACCTACTCAATATATTGTATATATTTTTAAATCATCACCATCACAGCCCATATATGTCCCACTGTTGGGCTCGGGCTTCCTCCGTAATGGGAGGGAAATTAACCTACTACACGGCGCTGGTCAGACGTGTTGGTATAGGGTTTTGTTTCGAGTTTTCCTTCTCTTGCATAGATGTTATATGCATTTTATATCCCTTAGTCGTCTCTTACGAATACCCATGGGTAAGATAGGGGCTGGTGAATTGTATTCTTACTCCGTCACCACACGGAAAATTTACTTTTAAATAAAAAGAAGTAACTTAAAATAAGACAAGCCAGCTGAGTTTCTTGCCGGATCTTCTCAGTGGTGGGTGCGTAGAGATGCGGCGGTATATTTCAGATTTATTTAAAGTAAAATGTGAAATTGACAATATGTAACGGCCTTCTTAGGTTTTATACATAATATAATAAATAAATTTGAGTAAGTATTTAATAACGATAGCTCATTTTAAGTGATATAAAGACTATTTATAAAAACCCGATTACGAGCGAAAAATGATTGTCACCAGTGGGATTCGAACCCTACACTTATTGGAAATCCGTTCCAATCAAGCTGCTACTTACACCACCGTGAACTATTGTAGGACATTAAATTCTCGCATCGTATTTTCGTCTTTAAGGAGACGTGTGCCAGCTACCCGACATTGTTTACACATTGTACAGACTCAATACTCAAACTTTGCAGTTAGAATTGTATTAAACGATGACACAAACCTGTTATTCAAATTGCTAGGTACTAAAATTTTATGAATTATACTAGAATACTGGGAATTCACTAGTATAGGTTAATATAATTTGATACCTACCCATAGATAGGGATACGAGAGCACAACAAGAGCCCGCACTGGAGGCAGCAAGGTGTGACCGAAGGTATCGGAAGTAGACGTGCTCTAGCAGCAGTAATAGTGCTGCGAGTAAGATGCCAGCCATCAATAAAAGGAATGCTGACAAGAACTGCTCCAAAGCCAGGGGGTCAGATGACTTGTGCTCTTGTTTATTAGGCTTACACGTACCCGTCATCCAGTATCTGTCAATATATTTATTTATAGTTAATATATTATAGTTTTATGCAAAGCTCTTTGAAGAGTTAAATTTAATGATTTTTTTAATAGAGAAATTATGATTTATTCTTTGATTATTTACTACAATTAAATATTGGGTATTTATGTTTTGGTTTTTATTATTTGATATCTCAAAAGCGTCTCACATATAATATACAATTGACTACAATATCACATGAGTAAATAAACGTACAGAGACAAACATTCAAACAACCGTGCCACGGTAGGTACATCACTACAAGTATGATGAACCACCCCTGAATTAACAGTAGGAACAAATGATTATCGATTTGATTTACCGGAAAAAATGGTTTAGTCTATGTATCGGGCTATTTGTACAGAAAACGCCTCGAACAACACAAATGTGAGAAAATTACATTGTATGTTAATAGATCTGGACAACCTATAAATATAGGGAAAGACTCTTTTTTCAACCATTACAAAGACTTTAACGAAAGCAGTATACCTACAATGGGTTTTTTAATAATACCTCCTGACAACTTCGTCGCATTTGTTGAATTGCTTGAGAAGAACTTTCGAGAATATTTCGATCTAGAAATAAATATTGTTAATATTGGTAGTGATATACTAAAACGTATACAAGATTGTAAATTTGATATGTCATGCAAATTAAAAATCAAAAATTACAAAAAAAAATCTATTTAGAGTAAGTAATTTGTAAAAAAATATCCATACATAAAAAAGCTGACAAACGTTTTTGTATTTATTTTCACCCTCATGTGCCAACTAGAATAGGTAACAATTTTGCTCGCTTACGTTTATTTACTCATGTGACAATATATAGTATTGGGTCTAAGTTCTTAAGAATGCCTTCATATCATACATAAATACATAGTAAGAGGGTGCCTTATGTACCTAATACATGTTGCTGTAATTATAATGTTACCATATTATATAAAAAGTTTATCAATATTTAAGTATAGGTATATATCTTAAAGTACATACCTTCTTAATCTTTCAAGATCACCATTAGATCTTAAATCGAGTAATCTTTTATTAAACATACTGACATATTTAGAATTACGTGTAAATGCTAGTCCATATCCAGACATCGCATACCAAGACCCGACAGTCAAAAGTCGGCAGTCTTCATCCTGTAACAAGTAATCGTAACAATTTCATTCATTCTTAATTTCCAATCCCATTTATGCTTTTTAATATACGCGTATACTTACTTGTGATACTAAATAATCTAGTACAGTTCCATCATAAATGAAGGCGTCTAGCTCACCTGTCAGTATGCTTGTGACGCCTGAACTGACTATGCTTCGATTATATCTAAAAATAAACATTAACATATGATGTAAAAGAAAACATCAAATATAAATTGAAGCTATAGAATTAATGCCTAATGTTAGACAATCCAGAAATAAAGACAATGAAGCAATGTGCTCATTCACAAAATTAATATGGATGTAAATAATAAAATTCCGGTTTACTAAAATACGATATTAAGTATCAAAAAGATACACTAGAGTCAAGAAGTAGAAAGTCTACAAAAAATAGTCTACTTACTGAGCCATATAAGCGTGGGGCTCTGGAAAATATTTGGCCAGTGTGGCATCAGTGTGAGACCACGGTACTGTACCAAATTTGAGCGGCGGCCTCACACTCAGTGGCCGTGATATTCGTGGATCATCAATGCCGCTTAATTCATGGAACTCTTCTCTAGTAATCATAAATGCTGCCAAATTGGCAGTGTAAATGGCAAGAAATACCACTGCGAACATTGCCCACATATTTGTCATAAACCGCGCTGTAAACCCTCGAGGAGAATCCACGTGTACTGAAGCCTGCAAGTTTCAATACTTTATTTAATACTACAATTCAAAAGTCAATAATTGATTTATATTATAATATAATATACATTGAGCACCGACCTGAAAAAGGACTGCCCAAACAATCCAATAAGTTCGACACAGAGAGAAACGATTTTGTGGCATACGTTTAGAATTATTCCCAGTAGAGCAATCAAATCCACTTGGTGATAACCATTCAAAGAAGAATATTGAAAATGTTGCTGCTTGGATTGCAACAGCCCCCACTAGCATCCATGACGCTGTATCGAATGGTTCTAAGAAAGCTGTAGGGGATATTATACCAGTTCGTTTCGCTACTACTATAGCGACACCGGTTTCCATAAATGGTACACTAAAATCCACAACAGCCTCTCTGTCTGAATTTATAATAAGTGATGTTAATACCTGAAAGTGAAATGTTTTTACCTAATAATTACTAAAAGTCTTTGTCATACATCATAACTCTTTAAAATCCGCTAATGTTGTTTAAAGCGTCTAAAGCAAAAGCGAATGCAATGTTTAGTGCAAAAAGTTAGTTTAAATAGATGGAAAGAAGATTTACCAGGACTACTTGAGATTAGGTTGCTAGAGATAGTTTAGGGGATACATTTTACTTCAAAAACATAACAAATGAATACGGACAGAATAGTTTAACGTTGATTACCATGTCAGTTTTCTTGTTGACTAAATCAGCTATTAGGCCATTCCACTTGCCGTGGTGCAGGGTACCCCAACGACCGTCCTCGACCCGCACCAATTCGTATGTAAAACCGAGTTGTTCTGCTAACTGTTGAAGAAGATCTATGCAGAACCCACTACAGCATTGATATAGTGAACTATTTCCATGTGCTGATCCCGCCTCCAATCTAAAAATAAATTGTCAATAAACAATAATCACAACCTAGAAACAAAGGGTTCTCAATCCAAAAACTAAGCTAATTCATTTTAATTAATCTCATCCGCCTCATTCCAATTCAAGGAATTATATCCAAAATCTAGCAGGCAATAGAGCTGTTTGTTTTTTTAAAAATGTAAAAATTCTGCTTATTATTAAATTTATAATAAGACTTACCCAGCTACTTCAACTTCTGGTGCCACACGACATATGACCCCCCGATCCAGGGAACAGCGTCCGCTCACCGGATCTGGGGGTGCCAAGTTGATATACGGTGGCTCCTCCAGAAATGTTATGCGCATGTGAAATTTTTCCGGCACTCCTTGCGGTGGAGTGTGTAATCCACCTGGCCACACTATATCCTTGATTATGAGTCTCTCTCGTGGATATGAATTCCAGGTGCCAATTTCTTCCCACACTAACTGCAAAAGATAAATGTGAGTTAGACAGTTATATATAACTAGTTGTAACAACAGCTTCCCCTGCGTGAATTACTAACATATTCAATGCTATTCATCATTCTCCTGCTCTTATCCCAATTACTTGGGATCGACACAATATGTACTCTGCTTCCATCGTATATATTGTTAAAAGTATAATATATATATTAATAGCCAATAGGCTATAGTTTTATGACCGGCCGCCTGGCTGACCCCAACTCTCCTTAGGAATGTAATCGTTGACCAAACGGCATCAGATGAAATTGACCCAGGTCTATATTAACTTATATAACTTATTCAATGCTATTATATTATTTAAACACTCACGAATAAATAATATCAACATTAATAACATGCGTAATACATCAATCACCATTATTGTTATCTCAGCAGTGTGTACAATAACTGCGTAGAACACCATGTACTATTGTGTTCAAGATTTGTGTTTTGTGTCGTTTATTAAGTTGTTAGCTGTAGATAGCCTTAACAGCTTTGCCCGGACTGTAGGTGAATGCTCGGGGTACTCAATCCAGCTCAAATTTCGCATGATTGGCTAACATTTATACCCACATTCGTTCATTCCTATTTGTCACAGCGTTATGTTTTTGCCTATAACCTGTCCCGATAAACAAATTATCTTGCAAGTCCTTGTTTGGACACACGTTAGATACGTGTGTCCAAAAAAACAAAGAACTCTTCAACATCGTAATAATAATATGGATTTTTAATTGACTATGGGGCAAAAATGAATGATTCACATAGTTTTTAGGTGTTAACTGATGGTTTGATACTCAAAGTTGTACTTAATGCCATTTATGTTACAAGGCAGCAAAGTCGACCCCAAACGGCATTCGGGTCGACCTACGGTCCTCCGACGACCACCGCACCCTCTCAAAAATGTTAAGAGATCAACAGATCCCCTATCACACCTACACCCTCCCCGAGGCCAAATTGTTACGCGCAGTAGTCCGTAACATGCCTCGCGAAATAGGCACAACAGAGATTTTAGAATCTCTAAAGGCCGACAACCTCCCGGTTGTCGAAGTTCACCGCATGATACACGGTAGGGGAAGACTCCCCCTCAACATGGTACTTGTATGCCTCCAAAACACACCGGAGGATAAAGGCATCTACAAGACAACCAAAATATGCGGCCTCTCCGGTGTAACTGTTGAGACACCATACAAGAATGGCAACCTGGCACAATGCCACAAGTGCAAGATGTATGGCCACTCTTCCACCAACTGCTTTGCACGCCCTAGGTGCGTAAAGTGCTTAGGTGACCACAACACCAGCCAGTGTGAGCGTCCAAAGGACCACTCACTGTGCAAAGAACCGCCAGCGTGCGTTCTTTGCGACGAGTACGGCCACCCGGCTAACTACCGCGGCTGCCCACGTGCACCGAGGTGGATAATCCGGCAGCCAACCAGACAGGCCTTATACTACAATAAAGCCTTTGTCCCAGCCCCAATACCAACCCACAACGCCCCTTGCTTTCCAACAAGGAGGCCTATCCAGCCCTGCCCATCAGGCAGCCCACCATCCCGCCACCACCACCATCCCAGCCACCCAAACCAAATCCGCCAACCGTTGGGCATAAACAGTCCGCCGTGGGCCATCCTAAGCCCCCTCAAGGCACGAAAAACACCGCGAAACCGGTAGTTAAGAGCAACGTGCTCCCCAAACTTCCGCAGGGACTAGATCCGGATCTAGCCCTGGTGGCAAACTTCGCGGTCCTCATCAATTTTACGGAAATCCGTGAAATTGCGGCTGAACTAAGAAGGAACGAGGGAAATAACCTCGTCCTTCTTAATACAGCCATCAGATTCGCTCCCACACTTGAGCGACTAGGTTCTTTTAAAACGACCAAATAATGGATAGGCACACTCCCGGCAGAGTCAAACCAAGACACCTCAAGGTACGGACGTTCAACGCTAATAGCCTCGCCCAACAAAAGGATGAAGTAGACACAGAATTGCGAACTATAATATAGTCCGTAATGATAGGACAACCTCAACTATGGAAGGAACGCTCATCTACTACAGGAGATCGTTGCACTGCACACCTGTGGATCCGCCCCCTCTGGCGTACATCGAGGCCTCCGTCTGTCGGCTAGCTCTCACCGGCCATCAGCCAATTACTATCATATCCGCATATCTGTCTCCCGACAGGGATTCTAAATACTTAGTCGAAAGCGATCTCAAGGCCTTGTTTGACTTGGGCGGCGCCGTCATTATTGGCGGCGACCTTAACGCCAAGAACACCTCACGGAACTGTCTCAGCACCAACAAGAGGGGCAGGACTTTAGAGACCTACGCTGACCGACTGAGATTTGACGTATACATAGCGCCATTAGAGCCGACGCACTTCCCATATGCTATTTCACACAGATCGGATATACTCGATATTGTACTTCTCAAGAATATAAACTTACGTTTATGTTCAATCGAAGTTCAACACGAGTTAGACTCAGATCACTGCCCGGTGACTCTGGAACTCGCCTCCCACTCCTCCGGCCCCTCAGGCCAAAACAACTCAACGACAAGGATGACCACCAATTGGGTTCGGCTGCAGAAAGGCCTGCAATCAACATCCTCGGCCCACCTTGATCAAATCCTCAAGGACATTGTCAAGGAAGACACCTCTCTTTTATTTATTTATTTATTATTATTTATTTTTTTGCGGTGGGCTATGGACGTCGCACCCCGCCAAATCGGTCCGGGGTGACGGAAGAGGCGGCGCGCAACCCCATTGACCCACCCTGCAAGCACCTCTTCTTCGCCATGCGAGCGGGCCACCGGTACCCGATCTTTGTCTTCGGTGGCCCGCTCGGCGGTATGCCCTCTCGGGCTCCTCTTCTGTCGACGCCCCGACAGCTTTCGCCGTCGAGGCGTCGTCCTCACGCGGTGGCCTCACGTCGGGTGACCGGACGATTCCCCGGTCCGATCACCCGAAGCCTCGGTTAGGGCGGCATCAGGCGCAGGTACTCGCGCCAGCGCCGCCCCGGTCGCGGACGGCGGCTCGGGCCACGGGAATCCTCCCGGGCCCGTTCCGCCGCCTCGAGATGATAGCCTCGCAGAAGGCGACGACCGCGTCCCAATTCCTGACGCTGTCGACCATCGCTCGCGCAACAGCTGGCAGCGTCAGGTCGGCACCGATGACAGCGACGAGGTCACGGCGCTGCCCGTCCCAGCCCGAACATACCTCGAGCGTATGTTGCGCCGTGTCCTCGTCGCTACTGCAATGGTGGCAGGACGAAGTCCACTCCCTCCGCACGACCGTGTGCAGGTACTTGCCGAAGCAACCATGCCCCGACAAGACCTGCACCAACCGGAAAGAGAGGAATCCGTGCCGCCGCTCCATCCACTCCATCAGTACGGGCCGGAGGGCCTCAACGGTAAAAACACCGTGTCCAGGCCTCTCCAGCCGCGTAGCCTAACGGGCGATGACTTCTCGGCGGGCATCCTCGCGCCAGGTGGCTATCTCGTTGAACGATGGGGAGCCACCCTCTTCGCGCATTGAGGTAACCCGCCGGTAGAGGTCGGAGAGCATCTCCGCCTCTAGATCCCACGGGGGTGTCCCGGCCAATAGGCATGCCGCCTCGGTAGACATCGTGCGGTACCCGCGAATGGCTCTGACCGCCATGGCTCGCTGTGGCCTCCACAGCACCGCCCTGAGCTGGGCGTTCAGAGCCCTCGCCCACACGGGTGCGCCGTACATGGCCATTGAGCGGATCACCCCCGCATACAGCCGTCGGCTCTCGAACCTGGGTCCGCCCACATTCGTCATGAGCCGAGAAAGGGCGGACGCCGCGCCGACCAGCCGGGGAGCAATTTGACGTAAATGCTCCCGGAACCACCATCGCCCGTCGAGCACCAGACCCAAGTACCTCATATGGGCCTGGATACTGATGTGGATGGAGTTGACGACTAACGAGGCGCCGATGGGCAGCCTCACACGGGGCCCATGGAATAGTAGGGCCTCCGTCTTGTTTAGGGCCACCCTGAGCCCCAGCGCCTCAATTCGCCTGACCATCTCCTCGGTGCCGAGAGTGGCCAGGCTCGCCGCCTCTTCGAGTGTCCTGCCCCGGGCTGTGACGAGCGTGTCATTAGCATAGCAAATAACGCTCAGCCCGGGGGGGAGGCTCCCTCTCAACGCCCAGTCGTAACCGATGTCCCACAGAGTCGGCCCCAGAACCGACCCCTGCGGAACACCGCACGACATGGGCGTCCGCACAATCTCCCCTGCGGGGCTCGCGTAGAGAACACTGCGCCCCTCCAAATAGTCTGCCACCAGCCGCCTGAGGTACAGGGGCACTCCATGGAACCGGAGCGCCTCCCTGATGCAGCTGAATGGCAGACTATTGAAGGCGTTGGCGATGTCCAACGACACCGCCAACAGCACTCCTTTGCCGGCGACAGCCTCCGCGGCCGTCTGCCTCAGGCGTAGCAGGGCCCCGATGGTCGAACGCCCCCTCCGAAACCCAAATTGAGCGTCCGACAGATCGGGCCCCACCTCCTCCAGGTGCTGGACGATGCGGGCAGCGAGGACACGCTCCAGCAGCTTACCCACATCGTCCAGAAGCACAATGGGCCTGTAGGCCGACGGCAAATCCGGGGGCCGTCCCGGCTTTGGCAGGAGAACCAACCTCCCTTCCTTCCAGCACTCAGGGAACTGTCCAGACGTCAGACAGGCGTTGAACAGTCGCCTGAGGCGAGGTTCGAGATGCTCGAGGAGCAACGTCAACACCCGGACTAGGACTCCGTCCGGGCCGGGGGCCGTGGTGGCGGAACGAATCTTCGCTACGGCTGCCCCCACTTCCGACTCCGTCACGGGCGGAACACTCTCGACGGCCTCCCGGTCGTGATCTGGCAAAGCCATGACCGGGGGCGTGTGCTCCGACTGCCGCGGGAACAGCTCCTCGACCACTCTACGAAGGAGGTCGGGCTGGAGGGTCTCGGTGAGGGAGGGCCCTGCGCGCGAAGCTTATTCAGCGACGCGCGATACGGGCGACCCCAGGGGTCACGGTCGAGACCGTCCAGCATCTCCTGCCAATTCGCGTCCTTGGCGAACCGGATGGCCAGCCGAAAGGCGGTACATGCACTGCGGTACGCCTCGTAAAGCTGGCCCTCCCGCTCAACATCGCGGCGACGCCGCCGACTGCGGGTGTAGGACCTTCGGGCACTAATGCACGCCGCACGAAGGTCCGCCAGTCTTGGGGACCACCAGTAGACCCCCTGCCTCGGAGGTAGACGCCGCACCCTGGGCATGGCCGCATCGCAGACCTGCTTTAACGCACTGCGGATGCGGACAGCCTCAACATCCACTCCGTCCGCTGGGGGTGGTGAGGACAGCCACGTGTGAACGATGGCCGCCTCCGCCAGTAGGTCCCTATCCAGACGCCCCACAGCCCACCGCGGAAATGCGGGAGCTCGGTCCGCCCTATGACCCCTGCTGGGGTCCCGGAGAGGGGAGACCTCCATCGAAGACACCTCTTTGGCAATCGATTCCTTTACAAGTCACGTGCAGTCAATTATTGACGACTGCTCACGGCGGGTACCAATTACGAGCGATCGTAGATAGCGCCTGCCAGACGACGTCCGTGACCTGTTAAGACGCAAGAACGCCGCTACCCGCGCTTACTTGCGCGCGAAGTGGAACGTCGTACCACTATCTCGCGTTCCCTCGTAAACGACAACCCAGAGGAACCTATTCCAGCAGTGACCACCGACGAGGTCGAATCACTAGTCAAGGGTCTACACATCAAGAAAGCCCCTGGTTCGGACGGTATTTCCAACAGAGTAATTAAACTATTCCCTGCCCACCTCATTACTTCTGTGCTGCATTTACAATGCAGCACTCAACAATAATATCTTTCCCTCGCAATGGAAAGAGGCCGTGATAATCGGAATCCACAAACCCGGCAAGCGACGTACCGAACCAAGCAGTTACCGCCCGATAAGTCTACTAAAAGGATTAGGCAAGCTCTACGAGCGCATAGTCCTCAGTAGACTCAGAACATTCGCCGAGGCTAAGGCAATGAGGTTACTCATTCCAGACGCGCAATTCGGCTTACGCGCGAGCCACAGCTGTGTACAAGTCCACAGACTGGTAGTATACACAAGTGGTCAGTTCATGATGAACAGATTCATGGATGTATTATTCCTAGACGTAGCGAAAGCATTCAACAAAGTGTGGCACGAGGGCCTCATTTACAAGCTTTATCGTCTAAAGATCCCCGATTACTTAATTCAAATAATACATGACTACTTGAGTCACCGCAGCTTTCGCTACGGGGTGGAAGGGACGCTGTCTACCTCCCACCCTATCAAGGCCGGCGTCCCTCAGGGGTCGGTCCTCTCCCCATTCCTATTTACGATATATGCTAGCGATATGTCCAAATTTAATAGAGTCCATAAAGCGCTTTACGCTGATGACATCGCACTCTTTTGTGCAGGTAAGACCCGGACAGCAGTAGCTAAGATTTTCCAAACAGCGGTTACCGCCCTAGCCAAATGGTTTAGGAAATGAAGAATCGAAATCAACCTCGATAAGAGTCAGGCGGTCATGTTCACTCGCAGAACTGCCCGCACCTACTCTATAGATAACATTCCGCTCCTCAAGCTCTTTAACAAGCCTGTCACTTGGAGCAGGCAAGCCAAGTACTTGGGTGTAACCCTTGACGACCGACTCAGCTTTGCCCCTCACATAAAGCTTGTCCGCGCGCAGCTTTTGTGATGGGACGCCTCCATAGCCTACTAAATGCTAGGTCAAAACTACCCTTGAGCAACAAGGTCCGATTATACACCGCTTGCATACGGCCGATCATGACCTATGCTAGCGTAGTGTTCACGCACACTAAGGCACGCAGGATCCACAGGTTACAGACCCTTCAAAATAGGTTCATGCGCCGAGCTACGGGAGCAACGTGGTTCATACGAAACGTCGATCTTCACATCGCCCTCGAACTGCCGACCATCGGGCAATTTATGAAGCGGTGCTCCCAGAGCTACTTTGACTCTGCCATGACACACCCCAACCCACTAGTGGATGGGGCGGCTTCCTACACCCCATCTCGCACATCTAAAATCCGACGTCCGCATCACGTGCTGAATGACGATGACGACCCAATCACACTCGCCCAAACAAGAGCCTATGCCGCCCGCGAGGCCATCACACTTAAATATCCGCGGTTTCGTCCTCGCCGTCGAGGTGCAAAAACACGGCGCGCAAAAGTCACCAACCCAAACGCGGACACGTCCACTTTGCCTCCAGCGACGCCCCAAGCCGAGGTCCGTTCCCCACAGGGGGAGCCCTTGGGCGATGTCTCTTAGTTTACTTTATTCGGGTTGAGAGCCCCTAAGGCTCACCCATAGTCCGGTTAAGCTGTCAAAGCCACCTCGGCTAACAGCTCGCAGTTGATTTTTTAGTGGGTATTCAGCCCCGGGGCTGCTTGAGTCCCACACTCCCCGCACGGGCGGGAGTGCGTCAAAGCATTTTTCGCCACTGCGTTACCAAAAACAAAAAAAAAGCCATTTATGTGGAAATTTGCCTAAATCCAAAATAATATCAATATATCAGTGAAATCAGCTGCATACCCAAGGTATGTAGTTTTTTTAAATCGTTGAAATGAAACCTTGTTTTGCGTTCAAGTAAATTTAAATTTTTAGAATTTAACCTACCGTTGAGGTTCCACGAGTACACGAGGCAAGATTTAGAACCTATTATTTTGCATAATTTGAAATAAATCAATTTATAAGGGTTAGTTTTAAACACTTTACATTGTTCACTGCATAAATGTACAAATGTAGATTTATTTCAAATGTGTAATGCTCGCGTAAACATCAGAAACCACACCACGTTTTGCACAACACACAAATTTTAAACTTATGCTTGAATAGGTAAAATAGTGATAGGTATATTGCTTTGTATCTGTACAAAATTCAAAGTCGAATATATAATAAGTTGATAAATTAACGTTAATGATAGTATTGAGATACTTATTAGTTTGGGGTCCAAAATAGAGAATTAATCAAATCCAAATCCTACCACTGTCCTCCACAAAATTACGATAACTGCAAAACCTTACAATTTTAATTTGACTCACTTGTTCACCAATTGCAGGTCGTAGGTTCATAATTTTAAGTTCAGCCGCTTTTAATTCACCATCAGGTGTGAATTCTATACTTGGCCTACCACTTTCCCCTTCCACGCTTACGTTTCGCAAATGCCTGTAGAATCTTTCGCCAGTTGACCATCGAGCTTCTCCTGTAGCTGCACCACTACAAGACATCCGAGTTCCTAGCGGATACCTGATATTGTCTGGATGTAATATGTATGACTCCACACCATAAGCAAATACTTTAACGGCAGTACCTATTTCTGCGATTAACGATGAACTTGAGGTATCGAAATGTACACCTATAACAAAAAAACATCATGATCATTCACCTGTTCTTAACCTAATTACTTGGGGTCAATGCAATACGTAAACATGCTAATTGCAAAAGTTAAGGCAATAGTTTTAAGACCTTCCTGAGAATGTAATTGTTGACCAAAGGGCATCAGGTGGTGTTAGCCCTGATTGATACATAGCTCTTAGTCGTATTTTACGACAACCTTGAGTAAAGTAAGGGTTGGTAGTATTCGTAGCCACATAAAACAAAAATAAACATAGCGCATGTTAATTAGTTTGACTAATATCTTCAATAATTAACTAAGCATAATATTCTTTTCTTTCCTTTTTATATTCGTTATTTTAATCCCTGACGCAAAAAGAGGAGTTGTATAAGTTTGAAGTATCCATGTGCCTGTCTGTGGCATTATAACTCTTAAACGAATGAACAGATTATGATGCGGTTATTTTTTTGTTTAAAAGCTTTACCAGGACTACTTGAGCTATTAACCCGAGCGTGATTGAAATGGTCTTTAGTTACAATCTATGAATATCTATGTTTCAAGATCATCAGCACTTTTTGTTAGTTACCGTGAGGATCTTGGTCCCCTTGGTTTTAGATAGGTATTTACTTTACTTTGAAATATATATGTGATCTAACACTTGAAAGATCTATGTATGATGGTACTACTGAGCTACTCTGATGAAAGAACTCGAAGGTGAGATGAAATCCTGGATTACCTAAACCCATCAAGTTTGGGCTCATTGGATTCGTCATAATTAGTTCTGTTCATCATTATCATCATCTCAGCTCACATATGTCCCACTGTTGGGCTCGAGCCTACTCCATAATGGGAGGGTAATTGACTTTCTATACCACGCTGGTCAGACGTATTGGTATAGGGTTTTGTTTCGAGGTTTCCTTCTCTCGCATAGAGGGTATATGCGTTTTATATACCTTAGTCGTCTCATACGATCCCCCACGGGTAAGATAGGGGGTGGTGAATTGTATTCTTATTCTGTCACCACACGGAAAAGTTCTGTTCATTAGAGTTTAATTTAACCTATTTGATTTTTTTTAAAGACGTCTTTGCATTAAGTAGATAATCTTTGTATTGCGAGGGACTTTACAAACATATAATTAAAGGACACAATATACACTCAAACTCAAAACAACTATTTATAGTTCGTACAAAGGTCTTGAGTAAGAAACTCATGTTGGTCGGTCAATCGGTCGGTCACTGTATGTCTACCCATACCATCTGTGCAGTCATATTACAATCGGAGCCTGGAGTTAATCTTTTAAATGGTGCAATAAACCTATAGATGGTTGCCGAATTTTTTTTTTTGTGGCAGGCAATGGTTTGTTTGTCCGGACCGGGGATTAGTCTGGTCGCCTGGCTGCCGGAGCGTCGGCTCGAGGTCGAGGGGATACCCGCGAGGGTAAACCGCCGGGCGGGCCACCGAAGGCAAAGGCCGGGTTCCGGTGGCCCGCTCGCACGGCGTGGAGAGGTACTTGTAGGGCGGGTCTATGGGTTCGTGCGCCGCATCTTCTGTCGCCCCGCACGGATTTAGCGGGGCGTGACCACTCCATAGACAGCCGCCAAAAAAAAATAGCTCCATAATCGACCACATTCCCTCTCCATCGCCATTAGGCCGACCACTGGCACCGATTTCTTAACTTCCACGGCCAGCCTGGTAGGTTACACTTTCGGGTGCCACCCCCGTCGACATCCCGGCAACAATCAATACTGTTACTAGGGCGTCGCTCGGTTGATGCGCTTCACTGGATCCATTAGAAGATAGTGACCTATCTTCTAATGGATCTGACTGACTGTGAAACACGAACATTTGCTATGTAAGTCAATGTTGGTGCTTAGAGAGAAATGGATTGAGATAAATTAAATTTGCTATGACTACAGCAACGTATTCGAGAATGATTATAATCAATTCAATATGATTATCATTATAATTTTCTGCTCCTATCTCAATTACTTAGGGTTGACGCAATATGTACTTATACATAATGCAATAGATATTGGTAATAGTTTTATGACTGGCCGCCTTTCTGACCTCAACGTTCAATGGGATTGTAATTGTTGATCAAACGACATCAGTTAGAGTTGGGCCAAGTCAATATAAAGCTCTTAGTCGTCTTTTACGACATTTACGAGCTAAGTAATGGTTGTTGGTAGTATTCGTAGACGCTATCACACAGCACAATGTTAAGCTTAAGCGTACAATCATTTCACGTAACCAACAAATTTTATTAAAATTGAAATCGGTGCGGTTATTAAATTGTTTAAGTACCATTGAAGTATTCTGCTAAATTCGTTGGCTCAGTTCCCGATTGTATCTGCGTATATTTTAATTACAAAATCACATTTATTTTGTACGGGTACAAAAAATAATTTTGCCGTATTTGCAAAAGGTTCTATTACAGAAAGGTATCTAAGTAGCGTTTTTATTTACTTATAGCAATAGATTTAATTGGTGTTACGTACCAAGCATGCCAACTGGAAATTTATTCGGTTGTTGCAACGAACCAAGAACACTTTGTGTGACTATCCAGACGAAATTTTCTCCCGTAAGATGTAAGTCACCCGCTGCAGATAGAATTTCAGCTGCTTCCTCGCGTGTTGCGTATAATAACATCACACGCGCTTCACTTGTCACCAATTCATTCAAATCCGCAGATCTTTTTACCACAATAGCATTCAAAATTGTGAATTTGAATCGATCCTGTGGATTTTTTTTTTTATTATTGATATCATTCGTCAATTTAACAACACAAGTAACGGTTTGGTATAAAAGTATTCAAAGTTACATCAAAGTACTAAACCAAATTGTATCGTTTTTTAATTAACTAGACTAGAATTTCAATAATTTATAATATTTTACATATTTTTATAAATAATAACCTGATCAGCTAAGAGGGTTTTAAGTAGTGCAGGAGCAAGAAAGAATTACGAGAGATAGATTTATGAGAATGAAAATATGTGTTCAAATCAAAGCATGCGAAGTGCGAGCAATATAAAATGTTTAAATTATAGTAAATAACCTTCCAAACTTCATTTCTCGTTATCTTTGATAGTTAACTCGCGCAATCCAAAATCAGTAAAATTATTCATTAAATATCCTTGTCAACCATATTTTTCAGACAACGTTGTTTCATATTAAGACTAGACTTGATTATTGACAGTTACGCTTTATTACTGCATCGATTTAGAGCCTAATGACATACAGACCTGGGTGTGAAGATGGAACAAAATTGTGCTCCGAAAAGTCAACCGTTGAGTCTAGTCTAGCTGAGTCTACACACATAAAGCGTTTTAAACAATATGATTACAGACATTAACCAAATAAAAATATTATAATAGTGAACATGGACACACATACTCATAATAGGATCATGTTAATACGTACTTGGAGAGCAATGACTCTCTCGCGTACGGCTTGTATAAAGTCGTCATGGCCTGCAATCGCTGAAGTAACGACACTGAACTGATGCCATTTATAACGTTCTAATATCGATAACATGGCAGCCGTTTGATGCTCTATTGATGGAGCCAATTGAAGGCGTAAGGATGCATAAGATGCACGTTTTTCGAGACCACTATTGTCTGCGTTCCATGCTATTACCTACGAATTAAAAATGAATTTATATATCAATTCAAAATATACTCAGTTAAATAAATAAAGTCTTATGAATGTCTTCAATTTTATTTCAAGAACGCACATACGCGAAGATAAAAATCATTACCGGTATGCCAAGATAGCCGGCGAGTTGTAGAAAATACTGCGCAGAAGCAGTTGATCTTCCGTATTGTTCATGATTCATGAGATAAAGGATAGCAGATACATTGACTGCCAGAAATTCTTTACATAGCGAATCCAGGATAGCTGAAAGCGTTCAGATATTAGTAAACCATGACAGCATTCATAATGAGGCATGTACGAGAAAGATGTAAGAAGTACCTAAACAAGCATTAAAGATTAAGGATTCACTTACACATAGGACTAGGCGTCAAGCCCTGAGTAGAAAGCGTAATATTTAGGCGCACGTGCGAGAAAAGTTTGAGTTTGCGCGGCAATTTGGACAATGCTGCTTTTTCGGCCTTGGTATAATCACGTGTGCCAAAGGCTTTATGTGGCACGACGAGAGCTGCGGTGATAGAGGAAGGCTGTCGAGGTGGTGGCGGTGCGGGTGACGTGCGCGGGCGCCGTAGACCATCGACACCGATGCGCACTCCACCTCCACGGCCAGAGTCCCGTGCGCCTCCGCCGCTCGCACCACCGCCCACTTTGATGCCTCCACCGCGCTCGGCCGCTGTCGCTACCGCTGTTACCGCCGTCACCGCCGCCGCCGCCAGCGCACCTAGCGCCGCCAGCGCCATTAGCGCTGTACGCGTCTGCATCTCCACTTTTGATGCTAAATGGTAAAAAAATATCTTATTATTAACCGTACCCCAATACGACTACGCTTGGCTCACGATGTTGTAATTCATATTTACGAGTATACAAGTTAAAATTCTTACCTATGGGCTTATATAAAGTGATTGTTTTATTTTTAAAGGTCCCTTAGTTTAGTCATTATAATCTCGGTTTTTTGTTTATTTACACTTCGCGAGAAGGTCTTTATACAGATCACCTACTTTAATTTAAACGACTGCGTTCGGTCCATGGCAACGGCAGCAATGTACACGCCGCTTTTAAGTTTGTCTGCTGCACTAGGTACCTACTCGAAGACGAACTTAAAACGAAATCGTTAGAATACCAACATATTTATTAGGAAAAATAATAATCTATACTTCTACCGTCCTTCCGGACCGTGAGTTTAGCCCTAGGCTAATGCTACATGCCGGGCGGGCCACCGAAGTCAAAAATCGAGTACCGGTGGTCCGCTCGCACGGCAAAGAGAGAGGAGTTTTACGGTGGGTCTATGGTGTCACGCGCCGCCTTTCCGTCACCCCGGACCGATTCGGCGGGGCGAGATGTATCCATAGTCCACCAAAAAAAAAAAAAAGGTTTATGCTACATAGGGGCCCACCTATAATTACTCAAAGTATATGACAAAAATAAAACAATAAAATATTTGATTTATATTATAATACAGTACCTACTTATGTTGTTTTTGTTAAATATAACCGTAACTTGACAAATTATAAAACAACCTTTCTGCATTTTCCTTTGACAAATTCTTTAAATTATTATCGTCTATTTTTGACTTTAACCTGACTTAGATAAGGGCCCTTTGAATCCACGGGGCCCTAGGCTAAAGCCTTAAAAGCCATATGGTAGATCCGGCCCTGAGTAAACTACAATAAAAGTAATTGAAGTCAGAAAAACCACTCGTCTGGATGCATGATATATCGGATATATCGGCGTACGCTGCCTAAACGGTATGAGATAAAGAAACAAAATGTACTACAAAAATATTAGTCTATTTTAACTTTACAAAAGAGTCCGCGACACCATACCTCTAACTTTTCAACTACAAAGATAGTTTTGATGTTAAAAGTAAAAAAAAAATATCCAATATGAACTTTGGGTGTAATATCCAATATGAAGTTTGGGTGCAATTTTCAAATACACTCTATGAATTCATATAAAAATAATAGCTTAACCTAAATAGAAATTTCATGGAGATAGAGTCTGTTTTTTTACAGTACAGTAATGGATGAAGTAATGTAGAAGATAATGCGAAATGAAAACAATGAGTCGATATGTAATTTCGTTGGCTGGCTAATTAATGGCTATATTCAGCTACAATACCTAAAGTCAGGCAAGACCTAAGGCAATCTATATGACACTGATTTTTTATCTTTAGACATGTAGGTAAGTAATATTAAAATTTAAATTAACTTAGAATTTATCTAAAATTTAGTTGTATTTCGTGAAAACAGGCATTAGTAGGTATAGAGATCTTGATCCTATCCCTGAGTATTATAAGCTAATGTTTATATTTATCAGGGAGAACGAAGCGAACCCTAACCACATGAGTAAATAATACGTTTATTTACTCATGTGCCCTAACTACCACAACCTGACCATTTTTGTGGTACACTTTTCTGAAAAACTATCACGCTTATAGATTTTTGCTTTAACGTCGTATGAATTATTTACCGAAGCCCATATCAATAATATGTAAAAAAATAATAAAAAAAACTGTTAAAAATTATTACCCGTTAGAATTTCTACGCGAGCCCTCAGAAAGCTCAGCTTTTTGATAGGAAATATATTAATAATTATTATTCTTACTAATATTACAAATGCTAAAATAAGTTTGTTTGCTATGTTTTCGCGCCTAAACTAAATCGATATTGATAGAATTTGGTACAAGATATATTAGATTGAAAGCGATGATAAGCGACGATAATAGGCTACTTTTTAAGGGAGGTTTTTATAGGAAGCATGCGCATGATGAAACTATTTTTATCCTATATTGTACGAGCGAAGACGCGTACAGAAGTTAGTCCTATGACGAAGAGATAAAGAATACAATGTGTCACAATCCCTTACCTTGTCACGCATGTTGTAAAAATCAGCTTAGCGTGTGCCATTCGGTTTAGTCAACCGCCTGGCGCACTAAGCTAGATATCTTTTTTTTTGAACTACTGGCTTTCCTGGGGAACTTATAATACCAAACTATCTGCGAGACTTGGTGATTTCGGCGTTATGCCTAATTAGGAAGGCCTCTGTCAAAAAATACTGTGTTATCAAAGTCTGATAAGTTAATGATGATGAAGGCATCATCACCCTTAACCATTCCCTAAAATGGTCTAACATTTTGTTTCTTAAGTTATTAGTTGTGGATTACAAATAATAGGCGTACCTATATACATACCTATGTAACAAAACGCACTACGCCCCTATATTTAGAACTTTTTGAGAGCAACAATATATTGTTTTAAAGTAATTTTACTTATATCACGCAGTTTATGTAAATTGAAAAGACGCGAATTCGCCGACTTAATTGACAAACATTGTAAAGTTATTTTAAACACAATAAAATCTATGTCGATCTGATATATTAACCTACAGAGAAATTACGAAAGAATTTTACATTTTAGATTTATTGACGTTTTGTTGTTCTAGATTTTTGTCTTTTATGGTCACTGCTCCGTTTCTCTTTAAGGAACAAAACTTACTAAGAACATAGTATATGGTATTTCTTTCTAATTTAGTCTGTAGTAGGTAGGTAGTATTCTTGCCCGTGGGTGCCGTAAAAGACGTCTGGGCGATCAAATTCTCATAACATCTGCAAGAGATGGAAAACGCTAAATAAAACACTATAACAACTCGCCTAACCAGCGGGCCTTGTAGGTTAATTTCCCTTCCTATTGTGGAGAAGACTTGAACCCAACAGTGGGACGTATAAGGGCTGAGATCCTGATGATGGTATTTCCGTAAAATTATGTATAGGTAATATAATTTTATTATATTATAATAAAAGTCCTGAAGATAATATATCTAATAAACAAACACACGTAACGGAAGGCTATTATTGTTTATGAAGCCGTGAAATTGTCCATATATTCTCACTTAGTGGTAATAAGGCACTGGACCACCCGCAATCGTTACAGCCGATTACTATACAGCTAGGTAAGTTATTAAAAGCAACATTTGTCGTGTCATTGATGAGGTCAACGTTTACAAACTCTAAGTAATTTTGGATTTATTCCAGCATATTGACTCGGACTTCTACCGTAAGAAAATCATTAATCACTATGAAAGCACTTCATTATAACTAGTTACGCGCCTACTTGATGTAGAGATTTCAGCAATTTTGGCAAGTACCTACACAGTAGAAGTGCCTAAGATTCTTTGCGAGAATATTAAACCTCAAGAATATCGAGTAGAATATTTTAATAGACCGTTTGGGAGACATGTCACAAAAAGGTATAAAATAATAAAGTCGTAAAGCTTCTACAAGGTCTGAGTAGTCCTACCCGGACTACACAGACCTTGTAGAAGAAAATCAGTATGCTTGCAAATATGTCTGATACTAGATTCATCCTACCCCGTAAAATATGAAAGATAAGATGAGCACAATTCTAATAAATAAACAACAAACTTCTGTGATACCTATATGTCTTATCGTTCACAAGTTATAGTTATCCCCATATAGTAGATATGAATAGATATATGTAACCATCTACCTATGTCAGTATTTAGTAATCGGCGCCACTTTACAAGTCGATATAATGTTTCTTAAATAGTCATGTTTCTCAGAATATAATAGCAATAGGTGTCTGTTTACGCAATATGTAGATACCAATAATTTGAATTTTATTAATTATTCCAAGCTGCCTATATACATATATCGACAAAACAGATCGTTAAAAACAATATAGTATTATAAGTAGGTATGTACCTATAAGCGCGTTAAACGGCGATGGTGACAGTGGCAGCGGCGGCCCCACGATAATATGCGTGCAACTATCCACATAAAATTAGTAGGCGGCGCGGGCCAACATGAGGTCGATCTAGGACGGACAGTGGCACGGCACCGCGCCGCCTGTGACACGAGATTTGTGCCACGCGTGTTTACGTAAGCGCCACGCCCCGAGCCACGCTTCGGCTGTTTGGGGCGCGGCGCAAAGCGCGAAGCACCACCAGACGCCGAGCGTCGACTGACGCGCCCTCACCCCGCGCGCACCATCTTTATTCACGCCTGCGCATTATATCTATGCCTTCCCAGTACCTTGTACACTTACATAACATTACTAAACATTCAGTAGGATTACTGTTATCGGTAGCACAGATCAACTTAATATGACCTTCACTTTTTTCTTGTAGGAACTTCTGAGTTAACATAATATACATATCCTCTAAAACTTACAACTGAACATTTTCGCCTTTCTATCTATTGAGGATCCATAATAATACATGCGATGTATCTACTTTACATGCTTATCTTTCAAATCATTATTATACCATCAACCCCCAGAAAGCTAACCGCACTGTCTCATTTATAACTCTTGTTATTACATGAGTAATATTTCGATTAGTAATATTTGTCGCAAGCATCTATTGGACTTACTTACCTATTTAATTACAGTTAACAGTATGTTTTAACTAATGCTTGACCTCTCTAGGTAAGGGTGCTAAGCAGAAACGCGATTCTAGGTGAGAAACCAGATGGTCGTCCGCAAAAACCTAAGACCGATTTACTTCTATGGCACTGGCGGCAAATGGGTGGTGATGAGAAAAGGTATTCTTGGTCAGTTTTTATATCGAGAGTAATTAATACTAGAAGTACCTATTAAAAATTGGAAACACTGCTTATGTTAAAACATGTAGCTACATTCATTGTATAAACATCTGCACAACTGCCGCAGCGGTTAAGACACTAACCAATCATGCCCATTGTCGCGAGTGCGATTCCCATACGGGAAAGTATTTTGTGTGATCCACAAATAGTATTGTTGTGTAATTTGTGTCCCTTAATTTTATTTGTAAAACTTCTTGAATTACAAAGAAATAAAAATCCGCAAAGTTTAGAATAAGCTTGTTGTTCATTGGTTCAGTCTTTCGTTTGTTGTTCCATATTGTCATCCTTGTGATATTTTTTTTATTCACGCTGTGGAAATGCATTTACGCAAAATCCCCCACCGGTGAATCCAATCGGGGGTGATTTGTGTGGGTCTAGTCGGCCATTGGGCGACTGACCATATTAGAAATGATGGTCGGCAATGCCAGGTCCAGTCCAAATTCCACCGCCAGGACGTGGCGCTGGGGCCCCCAGGTGGGGTAAACTTCCAATGTGTAGGGCGCATCGTTAATTAACGAAACACACCTATGACACTTCTCTTACAATTTTATGCAGGTACTCACCGAAGACCCTGTGTCCGGTAAACACCTGATCCGTTCTAATATTACTCGGCTACCTTATGAAGCATAAGATTGATGATTTATACTTGTGATGACGGACTAATGGTACATTGTGTCATGTCGTCTTTATTTTGGGTCGATATTGGCCAATACGAATAAGACATATGAGCAGGTAACATCACTTCAATAGAAAATATAAAAAGCTGTCAGCGTGGTAGGTATATTAATTTCCCTGTTTGAAGAAGGCACGTGTTCAACAGCGGCACGTAAGCGGGGTTAACGATTATCTCTAGCAGTCTTCAATTTAATACTCCTCTCTCTCAGCGTATATTCATCCTACTGCAGCACACAAGCTTACGCCAATGAACAAAAGCGATTATAGCATTACCTGCTTCTGGAGAGCCATAATATAATTATATACATAAATTCTCCAATATAATTAGGTACATAGATATCAGGGACAAATTGTGAGACTACATAGGTACTTACATATACGGTGTATCTAGTTCATCCTGTTCTTATCCTGATTACTTAGAATTGACGCAATACGCACTCCTCATCCATCGTACATATTGCAAATGTTATTTCAGTCCTTTTACGACCGACATGGCATGCCTAAACGTCAACACTGCTTGGGAATGTAATTGTTAACCAGACGTCATCGCGTGGAGTTGGCCCATATAGTCTTTTACGATATTCAAACTAGAAAAGTAAGAGTTAGTTATTTATTCGTAGCCCCTACCACACAACATTATTATAAAATGTATCTAAAAATAGTTTAATAGCTCTAGCGATTCCCTACCTCAGGATTTTTTATTATTAGCTCTTCAACAGGCCAGCGAGTGCACAAACAGTCTAGGTACTCAATATGAAAATTCCAGAGTAACCTACCATATATATGCTAATAGCCCAGTGTTTGTTCAGACTATCTCGGCACTTTCCATCCATCCGATGACTTACGGCACTGAAACGTGGTCTCTAAATGTCGGCCTCATAACAAGGCTCAAAGTCGCTCAGCGTGCTATGGAGAGGGCTATGCTCGGTATTTCTCTACGTGATAAAATCCGAAATACGGAAATCCGTAGAAGAACGGGTGTAACCGACATAGCCCTAAGGATTAGCACGTGGAAGTGGCAATGGGCAGGCCACATCGCTCGACTAACCGACAACCGTTGGGGAAAAAAGGTTCTCGAGTGGCGACCACGAATCGGACGACGCAGCGTAGGACGACCCCCCACTCGGTGGACTGATGACCTCATCAAGGTCGCAGGAAACCGCTGGATGCAGGTGGCACAGGACCGTTATAGATGGCATTCTCGTGGGGAGGCCTATGTCCAACAGTGGACGTTTACAGGCTGATGGATGGAAGACTGTGGGGGAAGCCCATTAAAACATAGTTATATTGCATTGTTTATTGATATTACAAATTCGAAAAGGTTAATGGCCCGTCCGATCTGGGATATCAAGTGATATTTCAGTTGTCTGCGGGTGGTTTTTACTTACTGGTCTGATGTGTGAAACAGGTTGGCTTACAGAGAAATGTATCAGTAATGCAAGTGACCAGGGCCGGATCTACTACATGGCTTTTAAGGCTTCAGCCTAGGGCCCCGTGGATTCAAGGGCCCCCCATCTAAGTTAAAGTCAAAAATAGACGATAATAATTTAATGAATTTGCCAAAGGCAAGTGCAGCAAGGTTGTTTTATAATTTGTCAATTTATTTACGGTTATTTTTAACAAACACTAAAGGCATACTAGGTATATTATAATCGTATATTTTATTTTCTTATTTTTTACTATACTTTGAGTAATTAGGTGGGTCCCTAAGTAGAATTAGCCCCTGAAAGTCACGGTCCAGCCCTGCAAGTGACGTGGACAAAGGTCGGCCAGGTAAATTTTTTTGTGCCTGATGGATCAGCTTCCGTGTGGTGACGGAGTAAGAATACTATTCACCACCCCATATCTTACCCGTGGGTGATCGTACGAGACGACTAAGGGATACAAGACGCATATAACATCTATGCGAGAGAAGGAAAATTCGAAACAAAACACTACACCAACACGTCTGACCAGCGCGGTATAGTAGGTTAATTTCCCTCCCATTACGGAGGAGGCCCGAGCCCAACAGTGGGACATTTATGGGCTGTGATAACGATGATGATGATGGATCAGACATTTGCTATTTGGTGACGACAACTGCCTCTATTTTATCTAGTGCAACATACAGGATTGTTTCTTTCGTATGAAGCAACTTCAGTGCTAAAGAAAATTTGCCCAATATTCCACGAAAGCTCTAGTTTCTTGTAAGACCAAATAACTTTTGTGTAATATTCTTCCGTGTGGTGACAGAGTAAGAATACAATTCACCAACCCCTAACTTACTCGTGGATGATCGTAAGAGACGACTAAGGGATATAAAACGCATATAACATCTATGCAAGAGAAGGAAAACTCGAAACAAAACCCTTAATGTACCAACTATTACCAACACGTCTGATCATCGTGGTATAGTTGGTCAATTTCCTTTCCATTATGGAGCCCAGCAGTGGGACATATACAGGGTGGAAGTGGACCGCTCCCGAAAACAAAGACAGGTGACCCTACTAGTCCTACTTGTAATGATAGGCTAGAAAAAATATCGATTCAATCAACTCATCAACTAAATCAACGAATTTTAAGTTTTTTTCACATTCCATCGTGTTAGGACAGTGCCATGTAACGTTAATTCCATAAAAAATACGTAACTTTACTCAGATGAGAAAAGACGCAATCTATTCAACTCACGATGATATGTTGAAGAGTTCAACGACCTCGCGTGGTGAAAAAAAAAATTTATCAGCCGAATCGATTTTTTTTCTAGCCTATCATTACAAGTAGGATTAGTGGGGTTACCTGTCTTTATTTTCGGGAGCAGTCCACTTCCATCCTGTATAAGCCGAGATAAAAAAAAAGATGAATATTATAAAAATATTATAAAATGAAAATGACACAAATAGAAAATATATTATGAAGTTGTGCAAATTCTAGAAACGAGTATCTAGTCCCAACATTATTACACTGTGTCCAATGAAAATACTAATGTTAAGATAGTATATTAAGGTAGTGGTATAGTCTGCATTAAAATTAGATGACCAAAGCCATTACTCCAAAACCCACGCACGTACATCGTAAGAGTATAACTATTAGTGCTACTTAAATGTTTAATATTTACCTAGTACCTACTACTGATGATGATACATCATACATCATCCATCGATGATACAACATACTGCTTTTGCTTCTGCGAAAGTCGATTATATCTATACGGTTTCATATCTGTTATAACAAGAGAAATTTGCAGTCACGATACCACTTCCACTACCCAAGTGAGCCAGACAATATGATAAGAGATGCATAGGAGAGGTATTCCAGCCAGGTAGTCAACTGGTTATGGGTTAGTGTCGTTAGCACACTTCTTGTAATCCGTTCATTCGTATTCTTAACCCCTAATCTAAAAAAAAAAAATGATTAAAAATATCAAAAAACCCGACTGCGTAAAAAGTCACCAAAACTACGTACATAATAAAAAAAACTGAAAAGAAAAAAACAAGCACTTAGATGTCCGATGGTCTAGAATTCCATAATATATTATTGAATAAATACTATTGCAGAAAATGAAATATATTTTAATAATAGCACATGACAACTGAACAGTCGGGATCCATTGAAAAATTAGATTTGCGGTCGAATAAAGGGTCCCAATATTTATTTGCATAAGTCATAAGTAGTTTAATGAAAAAAAAATTGTGAGTACTTGTGCTTTTTTCTTATTGACACATCAACTGTCATTTCCATATCCTCCAAAACTGAGAATGAAATAAAACCTCATACCAAGCCGTCTAACCAACATGGTATAGTAGCCTATTTTCCTCCTATTGTGCAGGAGCCAGCAATGGAACATATATGAGCTGCTTAGAATAATAACACATAGAAACCTATTCCACACACAAAATGTGTGCCACTAAATTGGTGACAAAAATGTCACCCTACGCTGGCCTGTTCCGTAGTGTGCAAGGTCATTGTGTTCCATTTTATAGTAGTGTGCGTGTATACTCGTGTAGTTGCTTGCACACTAACACTTTTTGACCTCACTTTTTTAAACACTTAAAGTACCGAACTATCCTTCTGTGTTTTTATTCTAAGATGAGTTGAGATGATGAGGATGATGATGATGATAAGCCTGGAATATAATGTAAAATGTTTTCACCTGAACTCACCCATAAATATATACATGTGAAATACTAATGAATATTGTAATTTTACTTTGATGATCCTTTATGTTTGATTGACTATAAATAAGCATTAAAACTCATATGTACCTTCTCTAACAGCCATTGGAAGTTAACATCCAAAATGCAACCAAAATAAAACTTTGTATTCACACCAAAATATTAAATGTCCTCAAAATTTCAACAGTAAACAGTTTAGAGGTGTAATTCAAAATGTTGAGCCAAGCCGTAATATAATTAAGATTCTGCATAAGATAATCCTTAATAATGACTAAGACTCCAGAATCGAAATATTTGGAAACACAACTTAAAGCGAATAAAAAATACTTTGAATCTATTCTTTGGTGGATTGTATTAGCCACAATAGGCTTAAATGTATATATTTACAAGTAAAATACGTGGTAATATATCACAGATTTACACAACCATTTCCGTTGTACAAAAATAGTCATAAAATGTTATTCTCTTTGCATATGTAACACTAACCAAAGTTCTACAATTAGAATATTAAAAAATTACTTGGCTAGTACTACAATATGCAAAAACATGAATTTTCAGTCAATGAAAATTCACACATTCATCTAAATACCCTGTAAAAAGATTTTTTTGTATTAAAAGTGAACTTCACTGAGAGTACCCATCGCTATTTGTCCCTTTGGGATTATCTATTAAAGTATTAAATTGTCCAAATTCAATCTTTAATAAAGTTCAGTTATTTTAACTATAATTGTTCATCACAACACTATAAAAATTTGATTCAATAAAGTTCAAAGTTCAAACACAATTTTTTATTAGCAATTATTAGATATATCATTACATTAAGGATAGTTACACTTTCATCGTCGATCACGATATGATCTATGCGTTTCACGTTCACGGCTACGACCACGAGCACGATCCGAAGTACGCCACAGAAATTCATCAACCGAACGTTCATAAGACCTTTTATCATATACTAGCACTGAACGATGATAATCAGCTAAATCATAATAGCGCGGTGGTGGGGGCGGTGGGGGAGGAGGTAGACCCTCGTAAGAAGGCAATGCACCACTAAATCCAGGAGGAGGTACATATGGCAATGGTGGCAACTGATGATGCATTGATCTCATATATTCTGCTACATAAGCTTCAGCTGCAGCAGAACTTCCAGTGCCATAACCATCACGATTACGCCCAATCCATACTGGCAAACGTTCCCGTAAATATGGAGATGGAGATCTTCTTTTGTAGGACCCAGATGAAATTCTACTCCTGGGAGATATAAAAGACTTTCTCCTATTCCGGCTTGAAGTATTTAGACGGCTTCTAAAGTGTGATCCTCTTGATGATAATGGGGCTCTGTATGTTTTATAATTTCCTCCACTTTTCAAATATGCTTTCTTAGAAGCCTCCTTAGATTTTCTTAATATAGGGGTCATTTCTATACCCTCATCTTCAGGAAAGAGACGACACAATTCTTCAGCCACTTTTGGTTCAATTTCTTGACCATCCCTGCCAATTTTTACTGGCTTGCCTTCATTCCATGGATTGTAGAGATGCAGCGTACTACTAAATGGTAATTCTTTCCGACATAACCAATCAACTTTAAATACTCCATCTAAAACTTTTGCAGATAAACCAGGTGGTAAAACCCACGATATTGGGGGAACATCTCTACGGGACTCACTACCCAAACGAGCAAATCCTGCAAACTTGCCACTTTCCTTTACTGAAAATATTAATAATACATTTCGGGATTCTCTGTATGCTTGATTTAAATTTGCTTCATTTTGGGGCAGAGTAGACCATACACCTTTAGCTTTAGACAAAGTTATATTTTCAGCATTATTTGATTTTATTAGAAAAAAACGAGTATCTCTGAATAAATAATTTAATTTGGTCATATAGTCATAAGTCTTTATTTTGCTTTCAACACAGCGGCGTTTATTTTGTACGGGTGAGTGGCTGGCTGACTTGTTTCGTTTGCGATTTATGTGTCTCTCTTTTGATTTGGAGCTCACCGAACTAATACTTGGACTGCTTGATTCACTTGATGATGAACTAGACACTTCACTACGAGTATCAAAATCTTTGCCTTCTTCCAATTGTTTCAGTTCCTCACCAATTTCTGCCTCCACTTCACCGACGCCAAGGTTGACGGCGTCGGTGTTGTTAGAGACCTCCATTTGCAGTTAAAGTGAATAATTCATGTATTAGACTGTCTTATGGTAATTAACACTGTTATGAACGACTAAATAATAAAAGCAATAAAACTTACAAAAGAGACACTAATATTAATAAAAAGAGTTTGAGAAATTTAATAAAATGCAATGGTTTACAATTATTATTATCATTCCCTATCTATCATTCTGAAAGAGGCAATATTTCATTCAATTGTATTTCATTCGATTTCTTTTTTTTAATTAAAGATTATGTAAAGATGGATACAAAGCGATTCAGTTAAAATATTTGTAATAGTTATTGCTATTATAACATCATGGTTAAATTATTTATTGCGAAACATCGTATGCTGTCAAAAAAGAACCACCTTAATTTTCAATACAGTACAACATATGTTCGAAGAAAGTAGAGGTTATGATGGACCCTAAAGAAGCATAGATACACAAAAACTTGGACTCACTTTAAACATTTGTCGAATACTTATTTCAAAAAATCCTGAACACAAAATCGCGATTTCGAACCTTCCTTTGTAGTTCGAAAGTGAATCGCAATGATTTAAAAAGGACCACCATACGATGATAGCTTAAAAACAGAATAATGTAGAGAAAATAATGTAAAGAAAGTGCTGGTGTATAATGAATATGATATTAAAGTGATTTATATGTTTTCATGCACTGCCAAAATCCGGAGAGAAGCCTAGATAATTAAGATAGATAGATTAAGATAATCAACGCTAACTAAAGGCGAAGACTGACTAATAAATAATGGACTATGAAGAGGCACCAAATATTTAAAACGATATTTTATGGCGAATTTAAGACGTGGCAGTATAAGATTTATTCACTTTTATCTATCCGAACTGAGGAAAGGAACCAAAACGTAACTCTATAGTAGCTTGCTACTGTCAGTCAGCTGATTTTTAGTCTTTTATGTTGGCAGTATTGTATTTTTGTAGAAAGCCGCGTAAAAGTTGAAGATTTGTGTTGTTCTAATGGAGTTTCGATAGGTCTTTTTAGCACTTTACATTTTGTTGACTACGTTTATAATTACTTCCATTTAAAATGCATTATGTGCAAAAGTATATGGAAAAATTACCTCTACCTAAAACGAATAATAATGCAATTACTACTAATAATATTAATAAATCAAACATTTACCTGTATTGTAACTATTACAGCTTTTACTCTCAAAAGGTAAGTTATTTAAATATCTGAAATTAAAAGTGAATTTGTGAATGCAGCCTACAATATATATTCTATAAATAGAATGATAGAAGTTGAATATTTATAAAAACAAATTATTATCCTTACAAGTTAATTAATTTATTTCTCAGGTATTAATGGCACTTTATGAAAAGAATATAGATTTTGAGCCACTTATTGTCGATATTACAAAAGGAGAGCAGTATTCATCTTGGTTTTTAGATATCAATCCTCGTGGTGAAATCCCTGTACTTAAAGTTAAAGAAGAATTAATTCCTGACTCAACAAGGATTTTGGATTATTTAGAGTCCTATTTGGACACAGGTTAGTCACATATAATTTTTTTTTATATTAAAGTACTATAATATTAGTTTTTTGTTTACTTTTTAAATATACACTTGTACTTTAGCAATAATTCTTGTATGATTAGAAACTTTACAGACATATATTTTACAGACACAAATTATATCCTGACTCAAAACAATGATCTGTGGATCACACAAAGTATTGTCCTATGTGGGAAATAAACTTGAGACATTTGCCACTTTGTCGATATTTAAACCACTATTCCATCTGTGTAGTTGAAATTATAATAATAGAAAGAGCATTGATTTTATTAATTCTTTTTTATCTTATTTCTGTCTTGGCTCTTTTAATTAAGAATAATACTAGCACTGTAAGCCAGGAAACCCAAGTGGTTTCCATAACCAGGTTTGACTCATGTAAAATGCCACAACAAAATTAATTAAAAAAGATAAACAGGATAATTTAAAAATATCCTACTTACCTCCTATGCAAAACAAAAAGACAAAGTACAGCCAGGATAAGCCCAGGAATACAATGCTAATATGACAGAACTAAAGAACCCTATTAGTGAACTTGACATTGATTACAATAAGGGAAAAACTAAATGATGGCGCATGAAAATTTTTCTTGAGTTGCTACAAAATCAGTATAGTTACTTCTTGAGATGTAGTAGTGTACCAGTAATGAATCAGCGTACACAGAAGTGAACTTTCTAAAAATATTTTCTCTAAATGCTCACAAACAAGTGACAATAATGATATATATAGTCAGGGTCGTGTTAGGCGGCGGGGCGTGTCACAGAGGAGATTATCCACGCTGACACACCGACGCCGGCGCTTAAGGTGACGTGCACACGAGACCTGCGCCTAGAGCCGCTCTAGACGAGGTTGCGGGTAGATCAACCAAAAATTAATCCGCCACCCGCAGAGAGGCCAATCACATAAGTGTGATGCCCCGGCCACACAGCGCAGTTGTTAGTTGCCAGGGCGTCGATGGAGATAATACCCGAAAGAGCAACCTGCCGAACCGGCCACTGATCTCAGAGAAGTGGTGCCAGTAGTTGGCCCAATGGCGATCAGAAGAGAACACGGTGGATCATGGGATCGCACGATACCCCTCTGTTAGCCCGGACGGAATGGGCTGGGTGTGTCCAATCCATAGCCTGTTAAAAACGGCATTGGATATAAATGATAGCCCTTGACGAATCCCACTTTTTCTGTAGTTCGATCAGGAGTTCTTCGTAGACAATGGATTGTTGCGCGAAAAGTCAAGTATTTTGTTATGGCTGCATGGTAGAAAAATTGGTGCTTATGCTCTGATGAAATAAATAAAACTATTACCCGTGCATTTAGGTATCCAAGTCTATCAGAAGTACTCCTGCTTTTTCTTTACTTGTCACCACCCTACTTTTCTATGCGTATGGCAAAAAACTACGGAGGAAAAATAAAACCTTAAATGACCCAGTGTGTGTATCACATAGAAGACCAAATTTCCTTCTATGATGAGAGACTCATGCTCAATATGAGAGATTGAGACCTGTGTAGTCTTAATAAAAACAACGTTCACAATGAACTGAATGAATTAAATGTTCTATTGTAACAAAATTATGAAATGCATCTTGGCGTGCAGGTGTCGCGCAGAAATCTGTGACCACGTATATAATGTGAGAGCTGGGATGACACAGGAGAATGTTGCACATGCCTGCGCCGCTGCGTACGCAGCTCAAGGATACTCAATGCTCTGCACACTTAGCCTTATTCTTGAGTGCTATAAAGTTGCCTTTTATGACAATAAGGCGATTCACACACTGCTCCGCGCTCCGTCGCCTGGCGCGGAGTGGCAGATTTTAATATTATATGCAAGTACATCGATTAGTATAGAAAACACCCCAGATCCAACACACCGAAAACGCGCCTAATTGCGCCAGGCGACGGAGCGCGGAGCAATGTGTGAATCGCCTAAAACATCATGCCCTAGAATGTGAGAAAATATGTCTGCAGAGCCGCAGATGAAACGCGATTATATAATTGTGTTAAAAATGATATCTTCATGTTTATTTTTAGACCTACCACCATTGATAAATGTGTCAACAGACAGTAAAGTGCTGGATAGCATCAATCGATTTCGTGATATGATAGAAGCTCTGCCTGCTGGTCTAATAACAGTTGGATCATTTTGTCAACCACACTTGAGTGGTACACCTAAACTACCATTCATCTTACCAGTGCGCGAAATACTTAAAAGTAAGTAGGTGTGTAATTATCTTTCAGTTTTAATTAACATTTACTCATTGCTGTAACATGACGTCAGTTGTCAACTTTGAAGGATTTTTAAAGTATTTGTGTTGTATTCATTAGTATTACTTATATATTCATTCTAATTGATTAAACTTCTAGTAACTACTGCCTATGAAGGTTACCCTTGACGTGTTTTGTAATGTACAAAGTTGTATTCAGTTAAAATTGGCCTGAATTTCGTTTATCATGTTTTCTCAGAGCACACAAACTATATTTTTTAATAAGGAATATCATGATCATCCTGCTCTTATCCTACTTACTTGGGATCGACGCAATATATACTCTGCTTACATCGTAAATATTGCAAAAGTTAGGGGCAATAGTTTTATGACTGGCCGCCTGCCTGACGTCAACCCTTCTTGGGAATTTAATTGTTGACCTGGTGGCATCAGATAGAGTTGGCCTAAATCGATAAAAAAAAAATAATAAGCAATACAACACCGAATAATTTTAGAATCATGCAATATCTTATGACGTTTGCCAGGGGCTTCGATGATCATCCTGACTGAGCATTACTGGTGATAGTTATGAGTTTTATCTTCAGACTGAAGGTATTTGACAGAATCAAGTATAAAGCTTTTTATAGAAGCTACTGTAAGTGTTGTGAACGGTCGTTGCTTCGAGAGTATGACAATGCTGGCGTACCAACTTCAAGGTCTGGGTGTTTGGCTTAATACATTTTATCCAGTGTATCAATGACATACACTACATAGATTGAATAAATTAAAATAAAATGAAGTGCTATGCTAATGACATGTCCTTCAGAATATATTGGAGAAGTTATTGTCCAATTTGTGCCCGAAGTCGATCTGCTTGAACTGGTTGCCCTCTCCAGCAGACTTAGGAATAAGATGAGTTAAAATTGATCAGTTGAATCACAACAAGAAATATGTTTTCACGTTGATTGCTAAAAACTATTTTTTTTTACTAAAACTACTCATTTATAGTCTCTTTTTTTCATATACTAACTTGCCGTGTATCTGAGAGTATTCAAATTTTCTAAACAAATACAAACGATACTTCGTGCCCACAGAACGACACGAGTGCCATACTTATGTTCGTTCAGGAGGTGTAATAGTGTTTCTTGAACTGACAGAATATTGGTGCTTATATTTTATATCATTCACGCACGTCCATATCGGAGCGTGATACGAAGTTTCAGTAGCTAGGCCATGATCGAGTCCAAGGATATTTTCTGTGTAAATTGCTGATTTTGTTTGTAAAATCAATTTGTTAATAGATTTACCGGGCCACGTCTTACGCACAGCCCGCTCACGTCCCTGAAGTGTGTAACAGAAAAGTTCCTATAGGTACAAGGACGCACGGTCTTGGCACGACCCTGACATCCGTCTCGGTACGGCCTTGTAAGGTGTGAATGGAAGTTTAATAACATGCGTCTTATCACTGTACAATGTACACGGATTGACCGTATGCTGCCTATCAGTTGGGCTGTTTCCTTGTCTGCAACTATACCTACCAGTTTAAATTCACAAAGTAAACAATTACGTGATTATAAATGTAGAATACCAAATTATTATGACTAAGAGTAATCTACTCTTCGTTAGTGAGGCGAATAAATATCTTCTAAGTTTTTAAACGAGTGTTTATAAAGATCCTGAAAATATAGATAACTTTATTTGCATTGATAAATTTAAGCGCTCGCTGTAGGTTTTGGATGATGTCATGTTATGACTAATTTCATATACAAGATATCATATTGGAATAGGAGAAGAAATAAAGAGAAACATTCACATATTCATTACTAATTACAATAAATATAAAAATAGTCTAAATGAAGATTTTCATGGAACGTTTGAAATCTTCACAAATACACTTTCATATATCCGTGTGGTGACGGAGTAAGAATACAATTCACCACCCCCTATCTTACCCGTGGGTTATCGTAAGAGACGACTAAGGGATATAAAACGTATATAACATCTATGCAAGAGAAGGAAAACTCGAAACAAAACCCTATACCAACACGTCTGACCAGCGCGGTATAGTAGGTTAACTTCCCTCCCATTACTGAGGAGGCCCGAGCCCAACAGTGGGACATATATGGGTTGTGGTGCTGACGACACTTTCATAGCCCATCTAAATTAAAGCTACAAATACAAACTTTAACAGGCTGGCCTAAAGCATATGCCTATGCCAGGTAGGTACCTGGTTAATATAGGATTCTATTTCGAATTTTGCTTCACCGACAGTAAGTTGTATCTCCTTACTCAAGAGCCGATTAGAAGGGAACGTCTTTTAAGATATCCTAGGAAAAAATACTTGCTGTATTCCTCATCGGTCACAATCTCTGTCCCTAGGAGTCGTAAAAATATATTAAGGCATTTAAGCAAGGAAAATAAAACATGAAATATGACCACATAAGGGGACGTCCATTAATCACGTGATCTTTTTTTTAACTTATTTCAATCAAGACAAAAATAGTTTATTTTTGGCGGGAATTTGAAAACGTCATGTGGTGCTCTTGTATTATATTCGATATCTTAGTGTTTTAACCTGTTATATTAGATAATTTTGATGGCATTTTATGTAATGTAATGTGACGGAACTGCTGGGATGTAGTGAATATCATATAAAAGTGCTTTACAACGTTTTCGTTTTTCATCAAAATTCCCACAAGATACCATTAACAGTGTGGCCATTGCACTGTTGATGGTGACAATTTGACTTAGACAATGACTTACCTGAAAGACTAAAATCGTGTAGATATTTATAACTTGACACTGGCACCAATAGCTCATATAAGTAGCTGACTGCCAATATATAAGAAGAAGAAGAACAAAAATAGTTTGGCAAATCCAAAAGTGCATGCCTCGTATTTTTTTTATTATTTATCATTTGCTATTAGTCAATGCCATAAATGAAAGAAAAAAAACCTTCAAATTTTGCGCTATTCTCTACGGTAAACATAGCTTGCAAGCATTGTAAACGAACCCAAATTTCACAAGTTATACATACACTAAAGACTAAGCAGTTTTGTTTTTATTAATTGCAATTAAACGACAAAGAATTACCAAGCCATTTTCGAAAGTATGTTTCCTCATTATAAAGCATTTTCTTAAAGTTTTTTTAAATTTTTCTTTTTTTAAAAGCTTCATAATCGCAACCCGACTAGAAAAAAAGTATGGTTCAACCAGATCATGTATCTGGACCCGATCAGGATAGAATGAGGCATGCCGGATCCGGCAAACCCGATCAGGACCAGGTCTGGTCCTGATCAGGATAGCCTGATGTGAAATAACATCAAGTATGGTAAGGCATACCGGATCAGGACCAGATCAGGACCAAATAAGGATAGCCTGATGTGAAATATCATTAAGTATGGTAAGGCATACCGGATCAGGACCAGATCAGGACCAAATAAGGATAGCCTGATGTGAAATATCATTAAGTATGGTAAGGCATACCGGATCAGGACCAGATCAGGACCAAATAAGGATAGCCTGATGTGAAATATCATTAAGTATGGTAAGGCATACCGGATCAGGACCAGGTCAGGACCAAATAAGGATAGCCTGATGTGTAATATCATCAAGTATGGTAAGGCATACCGGATCAGAACCCGATCAGGACAGAATGAGGCATGTCGGATCCGGCAAACCCTATCAGGACCAGGTCTAGTCCTGATCAGGATAGCCTGATGTGAAATAACATCAAGTATGGTAAGGCATACCGGATCAGGACCAGATCAGGACCAAATAAGGATAGCCTGATGGGAAATATCATCAAGTATATAGTAAGGCTTGTAGTATATCAGAACCAGAAACAGTTTACGTAACACAAAAAAAATATCAATAAAAATTCAAAAAAGTGACATGGTTGTCATATTTATGCCACGGCGAAATTGTATTTGCATCAGAGGAGATTAATCTGAAATCTTTAATTGGTCATATGTATTTAATAATAATAATAATGTTTAATTAATAATATAAAAATAATTTATATTTATAGTAAAAAACAAAAATAAATTATATATACACTCATTTGCAAAAAAAACGGGCACCTAAGCAATGAACCATTTAAAATGTTAATATTTCTTTGTTTGATAATTATAGGTAGTTTTATCCACACAATTTGGTAAATTAATAAGAAAATAATCGTTTTCATCAGTATTTCATAAAATTTAGATACAATTTATGGGAAATAATGCTAAACCTCGCTAGTAGTGTATATTCGCTAGTAGTGCATATGCTCATGAAGTAAAAATAAAAAAGTTTTTTTGTTTGGTTTTCTTTAATAAAGTAAAAGCAGATAAATGTTTAGTACCGAGTGTGACCCCCTCTAGCTAAAATCACAGCTTGAATTCGTCTGGGCATGCTAGCGAGTATATCCCGGATACTTGCTTGCGGAATACGTTCCCACTCCGCAGTAATCACATTCTTCAGCTCTCTGATGGTCTGCGGAGCCGGATGTACTGATCTCACACGCCGTTTCAGAACGTCCCAGACATGCTCTATGGGATTGAGGTCGGGACTTCGAGCTGGCCAATCCAAACGACGAATGCCGACCTCTTGCACATACGCATTAACATCGCGGGATCGGTGGGCGCGACCATTGTCGTCCATAAAAATCGAGTCTTCACCTAGAGCGGCCAATGCGGGTTGTGCATGAGAAATTAGAACTTCCGTTATGTATCGATGCCCAGTCAGTGAGCCGTTTTCAATGAAGACTAACTCTGTACGATCCATTGCATTTATTCCTGCCCAAAACATAACAGAGCCCCCACCATAAGGTGTGATTTCTTCGAAACATGCCTCTGCAAAGCGTTCTCCTTGTCTTCTTAGCACTCGCCGACGTCGATCTTCACCGAACAGAGATATCCTGGCTTCTTCAGAGAACAAAACCCTATTCCAATCGTCTTGAGTCCATGATTCACAATTTCTAGCGAACCTAAGCCTGTGAACTCTGTGCTCACGGAGTAATTTGGGGCCGCGGGCCGGGCGGTGACTGCGTATATTGGCAGCGAGAAGCCTCCTCCTGACCGTCCATAGACTAATATGCACATTTCTTACTTCTTGGAGGTTGTTCTTAAGATCCACATACGAAGATTTGCGATTTCTCAATGCGCGACTCACAAGAAAACGATCATCCCGTGGTTGGGTACATGGTTTTCTTCCAGAACCAGGCCTTCTCTCGACGGAACCAGTCTCCTGATATCGCTGCCAGGTCCTTTGGACTGTCGAGCGACTAACATTTAGCCTCCTAGCCACGAAACATTGGCTGCAACCCTCTTCAAGCAGCGCGATAATTTTGGTAGCTTTTACCACTTTATCTACCATTTTTGATACAGCCAAACAGCATTAAATAAAGCTTTGACAGTCAAGGATATGAAATTAATCGATAAAAATTGAATAAAAGTTATGAAAGTCGATGTTAACTTCTGGAACTTCGCGCCAAAAATGTAGGATAAAAAGGGGTTTTCTGTAAAAATGAACATCAAATGAAAAATTGAATTTAGAACGTACTTTTTTAAATACCACAGCATTTTTAAAACCGGCCAGTAACGTGTACAAACGATTGAAACCTTTTTGGTATTGTATATTTTTAAATATGAATGAAAATCAAAACCGCGCGTTTTTTTTGCAAATGAGTTTATATATATATATATATAAATGTACCTAACATTTGAAAACATAGATAGATAGAAATATTTTATTGTAACAACCATTCTAACATTTAATGTTTTGGGTCATAATAAATAGATGTCGTTAGTAAAATGACGTCATTATTTGAATCGCGGTATTAAGATTCTCCGAAGCGTAATGACATGACCTAATATTAAATTAGTTGTTATCAAATCAGATTAAAACAGATCGATCAGGTCATGAATTAGAAATTCAGGCGACAGCTGCAGTCGTTAGCATCTGGTGGTTGCGCCATAATCGGAACGGCTCACTGGGACTCTCTATGATAAGAATATAGCACTGCATTCGGTGTCTACGTCATATATTAATTTATATTTTTACCTATTAAACATGTTCTTTAAGATATTCGTGTTTTTTAAAAGGACCGGACTGGGCATACTCGTTTTGGATCAGGCAAGATATATAACACAGATGATTGATTTGGTTCCGATCAGTAAAATTTCATCCGGACCCGATCAGGAACGCCTGATCTGGACCCGATCAGGAATGCCTGATCTGGACCCGATAAGGTTTTCCTGATCGGGTCCAGATATATCTTCTGCGTTACATACCTTATCTGGTCCAGATCGGGCATGCCCGGTCCGGTCCTGCTAAGGAAGACGAAAAAATTTCTAGTCGGGTAAGTGCAGTGTGAAAAAAATACAGTCAATTTTACATACATACATATCACCACGCCATATCCTTTGCAGGGTAGGCAGAGAGAACAGAGTGGCAGAGAACTCTATCCTTGCATACTTCACTCGCTTCCTCAACATTCATAATTCTCTTCATACACGCTCGCCGGTTTCGGAGACTCTTGACTCCTTCAGTACGTGACCAATCTGGTCTAGGTAGGTCTGGTCTCAACCAGACGTTCGGTCGGCGTTCTTTCCACATGTCCGAATTTAATTCAATCATCTTTAAATTTGAAAAGTCCTTGATTTTATTATATCGGCAATAGAGCATCACCCCAACGCTTCGCTTATGAGGCATGCAATAAAGTCCGTTCAGACGATTGCACGAAAGCCTAATCAATGCATTTTTAACCGACGTAGTTGCCAATCATTATTGTGAAGTATTGTAATAAAAAATAATAAGTACAATAATTAAAATAAATTAGGTAGAAGTACAAAGACAGAGACATTAGCTTTAACTGAGCATGCAAAAATACAAAAGAAAAGAGAATTATTATTCTCAATACGATATTTCGTATTTTTTCTTATGATAATTCTATTAGTATGAAATGTTCTTACTCGACTACGGTGAAAACGTAAGGGTTGTTCTGACGGCTATTTATTTGGGTGTTACTGCTAAGTTAATCCATTAATTACGTGATGTTTTTGGCGTTTTTTAAACACCCTGGTGTTATATGGTAAGATTTAAGATAAAACTAAAGGGGTTTTATCTCCCCAACTCAAAACCACGTATGTATATATTTTTAGCACAAAATATATTAAAATTTTAGAATATTATCTTTAAATGCAAATAAGTAAAATATGTCCGTGTGGTGACGGAGTAAGTATACAATTCACCACCCCCTTTCTTACCCTTGAGTGATCGTAAAAGACGACTTAGAAATATAAAACGCATATATCATCTATGCAAGAGAAGGAAACAAAACCAAAACAAAACTCGAAATAAAACCCTATACCAACACATCTGACCAGAGTGATATAGTAGGTCAATTTCCCTCCCATTGTAGAGGAGGCTCGATCCCAACAGTGGCAGATATATGAGCTGAGATGGTTAAGTATAATATAATTTAATCCTGGACAATTAAAGAGCGTAATAAAAATGTCCAAACAGATATTACGGTTGCAGTTTGTTTTTGCTTGGAATAAAAATAATACCTAAAGGAAATGTGTTATCATACGAAAAACATATTTGTGCTGGCGAGTCAAGCTCACACGCCGCTTCTTGGTTGTTTAGAAATCGCGCGTTCAACGACAAAATAAATACACGTGATATCCGAATACATTTCCTTCTTGTGATATTTCGTAATTTTGTTGAACCAGCGCGCTTGTTCTTTTTTTTGTATTGGCTATCGATCGGCTACTATTACGAGCCCATTGTCGCCAGTTACTATTAACAATTTTCTTCATAAATTATCAGACCTTTGATTCTTCACATTTTTATTTACTTCAAATTAGTCATCGTTCATGATGTCTTCTGGGAATTTTGATGGAATGTAAAGATTTGTAAAGCACTTTTATATAATATTCATTACAACTCTGCATTATATTACATAAAATGCTATAAAAAATCCTTACTAATATTATAAATGCGAAAGTAACTCTGTCTGTCGCTCTTTCAAGCCAAAGCTACTGAACCGATGTAAAAGTTGGTACACATATAGTCTAGAGCCTGATAAAGGACATAGGTTACTTTTTAATGCAAAAAAAAAGGCTTGTAAAGGGGAATGAAAAGTTGTGTAAGGAATTATCGTCATTTTTAAAGCCAGGATCTTTAAACTTATTTTTAGGCTATTGATGAGATATAAATAAATATGATTTTAACATTTCGGGTTAAAATAAAATAGGGGATGAAAACTTTAGGAAAGTAACCTTAAGCTAGTCTTTAATATAACACGTTAAAACACTAAGATCTTGAACATATGATGCTTTCATATGCCCGCCAAAAGTTCGTATAGAAGGTCAATTTCCCTACTAATGTGGAGGTCCAAGCCCAACAGTGGGACATTTGTATGCTGCGATAGTGATGATGATATGATATAAAGTCTAAAAATAGACCCGACTTCGAAAAAGTCTAAAACGGGTAAACAAGAAAATATTGAATATGCTATCTTCAGACCATATCCGTGGTCGTATGCTAATTTCGCCTGCTGTATCGCCCTTTAAAATCACGCAATGGTGTTTTCTTGTGTTGTGAAACTAGTATGTTTATACTAATAAGACATTGTGAAAACAATCATTCGAATAAAAGATATAAGGCCAAGTTCTAAAGGCATAATACCAGTTTCATATTTTTAGAGAGCGATATTTTTGTTTCACTAATTGTTCTCATAACCCCGTGTGGTGATGGGTTAAGAAGACTGTATCCCACTTATTTTCTGTGGGAGACATCAAAACCAGATGACGAATCACCACGAGAATGGATAGTAACTCTAATAGTTGGAGGGCCACACTATTGGACAGTTTTTTGCCTACAGCCGCGGGGCGGTGTGTCTGAGATAGTACCAGATTCTCGCATAAAATCGAAGTCCGAACAGTGGCTGTGATGTTGCGCTTCGTTCAGTGAGCGGTAGAACCGGTAGCCCAAGTTTCTGGGTGGGCAGCGGTCTAACTGTACTCCTATGATTACAAATGTCCGTGGGCTGCAGGAACACTTACCATCAGGTGTGTTGCTTCCATGGATGTCAAGGAAGCGGTACCTGTGGTCAGCCCAATGGTTATGGGGAGGTAATATGGTAGGTTATGGAGCCACGCGCCGCCCTTACGTCGCCCTGGACGGCGTGTGTCCAGACCAAAGCCAACCAAAAAAAAATAAAAAAGGTGTGCTCCTTGCTCGTTTGCCACCATAAGCAATAAAAAAAAAATCTCTCCGAAATTTTTATAAAAACGTTTCCATTGTGACGATTATGACATCACTCGTGTTAGTTATCTAGTTCTATGTTCAACATTGGACGACAATAGGCTGATGAATGAATATTTAAATTGCAATGATAGAAACATAAGTTCATAATAATTTAAAAGCAATGTGATTTACATAAACTAGGTACTTAAGTAATTATATACTACTATATATAGCCATACTACATTATATATCCAAAATAAAATTCTATTGAATATATATTTCATGAATTGTTCGTGATTATTTCTTAAAGTGTCAATCACGACTTCATGTTCGGCTAAGTTAAGCATATGACATTTTCATTAAATATGGCATTCATAATGTTTTCTTGTGTTTAACTCAGAGCAGTGTTAGCTTAGATAAATCAAGGGTTATTTATAAAACCCGATTACGAAGCGATTTTTCGCTTCGTAATCAGGTTTTATAAATAATTAAGCATATTAAATGCTAAATTTCAGTAATTTAAAAATCAAGTGTTGCTAGAATTAATTTTGGTCAACACTCAATTCCAGAGCATTCATTCACTATGCTACTGGAGATTACACAAAAAAAAAAGTGTAATTTAACTATTAGAATCCTCTGTTAGACTGTTGCCTCTTTTCACCAACTACGCCTAAAGTTGAAGTAACTATAAATAACACGTAATATTTATGTTAAATGGCATATCGTATATTTTTTAAATTTTATTTAACATCAAAACAATTAACCGTTATGTTATTTGATTTGTATTGCCGTGGGCAGTTGCGTAACTATATGATGGCAAGGCTGGCGAAATACCACGGGCCCCGAATCAAACGTTAGTAGAGATGGGCGTTTTCAGATTTTTACGCAAACCGATACAAATTCGATTTCTGATATTGAAATCGATTTAAAAAACCGATTTCAGAAATCGATTGCCAGAGCGATTGTCGGAGCGGATTTACCTTAGTCTCGATCGATATTCGATGGTTTTAGTTATTTTAGCGTAGCAAACGAAAAACGTAAACGAACAAACGCATTCAAAATATTTTTCTTTAGTTTCTTTGTTGATTGGATTTAGGTGTACGATTTTCCTTCATGCTTTATCTAGGCTTAACTTAAAAGAGTACTAGACTAGCAAAAATGTTTTGTTTTGAGTGTGATACAAAACTTTCTGGCGTATTTAAAAATCGTCATATTTACAATGATTTCATGATTATATTATATAATGTACATTTTTAGTATGGTTTTTTTCTTACCATTTTACATTTAATAGTTATTTCTTATTTATCATCAAATCGTATGTACGATACTAACATACGTTAGTATAGTATTGAATCATAAAATACCTATATAATTATATAGTTCACGAGAACACAAAAATAACATTACGCGCACACTGCACGTATCACCAAGGTCAAGTGTGGATCAAAACTCTCCAATAATTCAAAAAATCTATTTAACAAACGCAAAACTTAAACGTATTGCGTAATATTATCATGGAAGTAGTTGCATTCTGATATAGATCTTATTCCCTGTCCCGTATAATTCTGTTTCGTATCAATCTGCCATTCTTAGTTTCTTAGAAACCGCAATTCTCTCCATCTCTTTCACTGCACTAAACGATCGCTTAGTTAGAATGAAAGGAGGCGAATTTTAATGAAATTCGCTTTCTCTCATTCTGACTAAGCGATCGCTTAGCGGAGTGAAAGAGATAGTTAGTAAGTTTTCAAATATTGGTTTGGTTTGCAAAACTAGCAATAGAAAACGATTGCGCGATGATTAGATTTATTATTAGTTTGCGTTTTCGTCGTTTTGTTTTGATATGTGTTGATTTAGTTTCTGCCGAAATACGTTTTCTAAAATCAGTTTGTATAGTGTTGAATATCGATACGATACGATTTCTGACTGAAATCCGATTTCAGATTCGTTTTGATATATCGGACGCATACCTAAACGTTAGCCCTTAGTTCGACATGCCGCCAGTTCAAAATTAACCAAACATTTTAACAATCTTTAACAGAACTTATAAGTTTTATTGTCATTAATAAAACTTATAATTATTAGATTTATTGAAATTAAATAACAAAGTGACGATTTTTATTAGGATCAGGTATTTAGACCACTAGCCGTAGGTGTTACTTAAAATTTAATGGTCATCGGTGAAAGTGGACATAAGGTTTGTTGGTCAGTAACATGTTGATTATAATAAAGTAATAGTAATACTCCATGTGTTGACGGAGTAAGAATAAAATTCATCATCCCATATCTTAGGGGGCGTTCAAGTATTACGTAACGCAATTTTTGAAGATTTTTGATACTTCCTCTCCCCCATGTAACGCGCCGTAACGTTTCTATGTATCCCCCTCCCTGAACGTTCGTAACAGCCAAGTGACCGTTTTTAAACGTATTTGCGGCAATAATAAATAAAAAAGAGCTTCCAAACTCGCAATACATGTGTATATTGTTTATTCATCATCTAAAAAATAAAATTTGCTTGGCAACTTGGGAAATTTTAATTCCCTAGTTTTTTATTTAATAAAATAACAATGTTACATAACGCGTTGTTTGAACCCCCCTCCCGGCTATGTAACGCATTGTAACATTTTAGAAGACCCCCCTCCCCACAAATTGCGTTACGTAATACTTGAACACCCCGTTACCCATGGGTAATCGTATGAGACGACTAAGGGATATAAAACTCAAATAACATCTATGCAAGAGAAGGAAAACTTGAAACTAAACCCTATAATAAGACGTCTGACCAGCGTGGTATAGTAGGTTAATTTCCCTCCCATTACGGAGGAGGCCTGAGCCCAACTGTGGGACATATATGGCCTGTGATGATGATGAACAAAGTGACCAACGTAACTCTTTATTATAATACTAGCTTTTTGCTGACCGCGCAAAATGGGACTTATAATATAAAATTTTAACAATATATCACCACCCCTTTCCCATGGAGTGAAAGCCGACTAAAGGATCTTAAGAAGGGGCAGCAACACTTGCCTAGGAACCTTAACACTAACTGCGATACAAGCATGTTTGTAGAGACCGATTGACGAGGCCTTCTAACAGTAGACATCTATAGGAAGGGGCGGCTCTAGCACATGAAGCGCCCGGGTGCAATCAATAACCTGGCGCCCTCTAGTATCAAAATGCGTGAATAAAATGGAGTAGGTTGATAGTTACAACGCGTTCGACTAAACTCCGAACTTAGCTGGAATGCGTTGTCGAATGCTTAGTCTCTCTGTTTTGACATGAAACCAGGTAAACGCGATCGGATTATAAAGTTACACTGAGCATGGCGATAAAGCAACCTAACCAAACCTGTCAAATAACGCACCCACTACGTTTATAATTGGTTAGGCACGCTTTTTCGCTGCGTTCGGTGTGCCCGCTCCGTGAGGAGCGTTACAGTGGAGGCTCTGTTTCCCGAGCGGCTCTCGGCGCCCGGGTGTACCGCACCCTCTGCACTATAGGTAAAGCCGCCCCTGTCTATAGGATGGAATGATATACCCGAAAATGTCCTGTAAATTAATTACTATGTTCACCTTTATTTATCTTGCCAAAGGTTAAATTCAACCGAATGGAATGTTATTAGGTAATCTCACCGAATTAACATTCATGAAAGATGCACTCTTTCATTCAATCTAAATTTCGGACATTATTAACTATACGCTACTTAAAAGCAATGTTATCAACAGTTAAGATTAAAATTATTGAATCTACTTCTTAAAAACCCACTTTAAAATTATTCACATTTCCATCAAAGATAACACGAGATAACATCATATTGATTTTCTTATTTTGATTTATCTCTGTAATATGTTATGACTCATAAATGAGAAAATAAAATAACCATTAAGTAAATTCTGCATGGAGACGGAATAAGAATACAATTCACCACCTCTTGTTACTCGTGGATGATCGTAAATGTTGACTAAAGAAAGCAAGCATTGCGTGAGCCGGATAACACGAAATATATATCTATACCGATCCGTCTGATCAGCGTGGTATAATAGATCAATTTACCTCTCACCGTGGAGGAAGCTCTAGCCCAGGAGCGGGACGTGTAACGATCTAAGATGATAAGAGGCTGCTAGAACCAGAGCGGCCTAACTACAAGAACCATATTTTACAATACGGAGGCCATTAATTAAATTTAATTTAATCGATTTGAACATAAGCCGAAAATGTACTTGTACTGCCGTGTATTGTTAAGAGCTTGTAAATAATTTTAGGGAGTTGTGGTTTTGTAGATTAATATTTTTAGATTACAAAATTGTAATTAGGTTAAAAGTTGCAAAAATGCAGTTAGGACAGTCTGGTTCTAGCAGCCCCTAATTAATTAAATACAAAATTCATTTAACATAAAATAAAACATTATTTCTAATTATTGATAGTTCTATATCGCAATTTGAAATTGTTGTTGTTGAAATGCATTAATAATTCGCTTTACAGGTGGTGATCTAAGTAATTCGTCGAATCTAAGAAAATTGGCAGAAGAAAATCCAAAAGCTAAAAATATATTATTATACAAAGCTGAGATACAAGACCGCAAACATGAAATAATAAGTAACGAAGAAGAATACACCAAAGTTTTGAACATCATAGACCAAGTTCTGGCTCATGTTGAAGCTCAATTGCAGGCGCAACCGGAAGGTGCATATTTACTCCTATATAGATTTCAAGTCGTTTGTCCCTGAATCATGAGCCACTATCATGTAGTTAATATGGGGCGTCAGTGCCTTCATATATTCTGACATATGGTTTAATCCTGAAATATCACTATCCTTTTAGGTTGCAGAGATATCTGACTGCTGTATGCAAGAATCACTCCATTTAAAAATTCTACTGAAACTGGTTGGGCTGTAATGCCGGTCCTAATACAATTACGAACACGGCTGGGTATAATGATCTAAAAGTTATAAAAAAAAAAACAATTATTATTGTTCTTTTTTGTTTTGCATGATTAGATATTTATATTAAAAATATAATCTGGAAAATGCAATAAATTAAAAAATATTAATTTTTGAGAAATTGATTTTTTAGACTCCGATTTTCTATGTCAATTCGAATCCATCAACATAAATCAACATACAAAGATGTATGTTGATTTAAAGTTCATGAATCGATCTTTTTCAGAAAGATTGGTCATCTCTACTTACGGTTAACTATAATGATTATTAAAAATATGTATTCAAACATTTCATTTAGATCATTTCATAAGACACTAGATGTCTTATGTAAAAAGTAGGATCATAACGAGATACTTTTTTGGGTAATGCTCATGACTCCTGTAGCTGACAAACCTTCTTTAAAGTCTATGAATAACATGCGCAAAACTCATATGTGGGCTTAGAACGTCGTTCTTTAGATTATGTCGTGCTAATCTAGGGTTGCCACTTCTAAAATTTGGCAACCAGGACAAGGCGCTTAAAACCCCCAGATTTTAGAGCCCAGAACTCGTACATGTCAACAGGTATTTTTGGTTCGTCGGTTGATCACGACATGCGTGAGTCGGGAGCGACCCAAGTTTTACATTTTTAAACCCTTCATCTGTAGTCCACAAATGAAACTTAGCCAAGACACTCCTAGGGTGCCCTCTAAACTGGGACAAATCCGGGGAAACCCGGATGGATGGTAATCCTATGCTGATCACGCATAGTAATACTTTGGTCTCACATGAGCATTCGACTGATTACCTACTTTTATTAAATTTAGATTACACATATAGATATTAGTAATCTAAAATGACGGCAATTGCCACACCGCACGCATTTTATCTTCTAGCAAAACCTATCTTTGTTACCTAGGCCACAATGCCCGTATCTGCGTGCCCACAATGGATCTAGGCCGACAAAATCAATCTTAAATGTGAGTCAACTTCTGAGTAGGTACTTTAAATTTCTAACTTTCAAATCAAAAGTGAGGACCTTTACTAACATATAATTATAGGACGCAAATGAGGATGATGATGACCCAGTCCTATAACAATCATTTGTTGACCACATAAAAAACCGACCTGTTAGGTATCGATGCCATGACACTCAGCTAAAAGTTTTAAAATATGTATACTTCTTAATATCTAATTAATAATATTTTTCAGGGAGCTGGTTATGCTGTGAAAACTTCAGTATAGCAGATATCAGTTTGGCTATTCTTTTGCAACGTCTTTGGGAACTTGGATTTGAAGATAGGTTTTGGACAAATGGTAAACGTCCCTTGATAGAAAACTATTATGAACGCGTGAAACAGAGAGATTCCTTTAAACGTACAATCCCAAACTTAACAGTTCATCTAAAAATGATAGTTACGTCTCAACCACCAGTTTATGTAGGAGCTGCGGGTGCTGTAACCGTTGGTGCAGTACTTGCAGTGGTTTACATTTTCAAGAAAATTATATTCTAAAATACTATTTAACATTCTTAGATAATAGTTGTTATGCATCACACACTTAATGATTGCAGCTGAAGTGATTGATAGTAATTTTTGACTTTTCTCTTTGTCTTCTACCTTCATCATTAGAAATTTAAAACACTGTTATTACTATATATCCATATTAAATGAGAATTTCTTTCTCTAAAATATCTTATTTTGTTTAGGGGTATGAGAATCTGCTTTTGTAATACAAAGCTATTATTTTACACCTTTCAAATAGATAGTGGAAAATCGCTTAAATATATAAATCTGTTATTTATTAAAACATTCTAAATTATTTATTGTAATTAAAAGTATTATTTCTGATCTCGAATTAAAGGATTTTGAATACAAAAATCACTTATTAGGTATATAATGTAAAACTGGATTGTAAAAAATCTTCTGTATCTACTAAAATAATGTTAACATTGAAGTATTAACTACATTTATTCCAAAAATCAGTGGTAATTATATAAATTAATCTAAATTGGCAGCTCTATTAAATTTTTGCTTAACAAAACTGTGATGTGACCTAAATTGAATATTACCCTTTACACAATTATAAATTAAAAAAAACAATAGAAAATGTCTTAAAGTATAGATTCTCAATAGTTTGTAGTACTATTAAAACAAACAGTATTATATTTGTGAAATATTTATTAAATTGATAACAAATAACAGTTGTTTTATTTGAAAACTAAAAAGTTTTATTATGTGTTAACAATAAACACTCTAACAACAAAATTGTAGCAACTTTTTGTATCATTTATTTATGATGGACATAAATAAGTCAGGCAGGTGAAACTATTTTTTGTTAACATCAAACTAGTTTGAAGCTACAAAAAATAAATATTCGAATAATTTTATTAATACAAATGTGTTACTGCTTAAATATAAAACCTTTTGTTACATTTAATAATAAACATACAAATATATGTGTTAATATTATAAAGATTTGTATTAACAATAACATTTTTTCCTATCTAACCACACAACCAAAATATTCCCAATACCATACCAATATTACCAACTTATTTATCAGAACTATATAAATAAGCACATTCACTTTATTTATCTTGCATCATCTTTAACTGGCTCTGTATTCTGATTTGTGTTGATAGGCATGCCCATGAAATGTTTACCATTTGTAGAACTTCTTTTTCTATATACAGGGGTAGAAGATGCTGACTTGTCCTTATTATTATATTTAAATATACCATCTCCAGGCAACTTTGGCAAGATGTTAGGTATTGTGTACCAGACCCTATAGGTCACAAACCATGTGAGTATTGCTATAATACCACTAATAAACTTTTCTACCATAATATGATAATATAATATTGTAGAAACGAGCATTACATCCCAGAGCAGTTGCAACAATGCAATACCAATAAAAAATGCTCTTACATATGGTGTAAAATTTTCATAAGATGTTTTTAAAACATTTAAATCTTCTGTAGAGATATTTCTTAAAGGATTTAAACTGATTGATTTGTCCTCTATAGTCCTGGCATACTTTTCATCTCTGATATAATCTTTTATTCTTTCCCAGCCATTAATTGCCTTTGCTTCTTCTATCATCACTAAACTTGAATAAATGAGGATAAAACAATGGCCAGATATATCAAAACCATTCCAAAAATGGCCATTTTTCAAACATGATATTTTATTGTCATAGATTTTGGTGTTGCATCTTCCATAGCTTGTTTCTATCATATTGAAAACTGTTGTCCAAGTGTACCAAAATGCAGTAGCAACAGCTAATCGAATTAAATGTGATGTCACAATTAATCTTCTCTTTCCACAACAAGTTGTATAAGATGTTAAAAGGACATAAGGTACTGTCATAAATAATGTCCAAAACCATCCTATTTTCACAAAATATAGGTTAAATATATTATCACTTCTCGAAAAGTAAGATTTTGGAAATGTTAATACATCTGCTATTAAAGAGAGTAAAAAGAGCGCCCCTAAATAGACTGCTATTTTTAAATTTGTATCAAAGAAAAGTATTTTTTTGCATACATGCACAATCATTAATATTAGAACTTCTAATATCGAAGATTCTTCACGTGTAGGTTTTGTACCTTTAGGGTCAAGCGGCTCATTTTGTACTTTAAAGTTCATTCGGGAACCTTTGAAGTTGCCTCGAGTTGTCATGATTTGAAAATTTTCATCTACACTAATCCTTAAAGACTTTCACTTAAAACAGCTAGCACAATGTATGGATATGTATGTATACTTTTATATTTACATCAAGTATGCAGTGAGGTTGTTCAATTCAATTGCGTGAGAACGGTAATATTATCAAATTATTTATTTCATTGTCTAATTCTATTAGCGATGGGCTGTAGCGGGTTATTTGGTTAACGAAACGAAACTATCTATCGAATGCCAATAGCGGTTTTTGAAACACGCTATTTCAATAGCGGGTTTTTTTTGCTACTATACTAACGTGCACACGAACGGGCGAGCGTCGCGGTCAATATTTCGGTAACATATTCGGACTACCTATGTGTATTGAATCGTATCTACTATCTATATAAGCGAAATATTCATTGCATAGGTATATCGTTAATGTATCTGAACTTTTCAATTAAAATAGTGTGACAGGAACATAATGTAAAAATTAAGATCGCAGCGAGCCGCTGGATGCAGGTGGCGCAGGACCGCGCGCTGTGGCGTTCTTTGGGGGAGACTTATGTCCACCAGTGGACGGAGAAAGGCTGATGGATAGATAGATAGATAAAAAACACCCAGACGCAATACAAATAACTGTGTACATCATACAAATAATTGTACTGTGTGAGTATACTCTGGGACTATCAAATTTAATATTTATACTCAAAAGTAAGCGACACGTCTATAATACACAATGTCGCTAAACACGTGAATTAGATAATGATTAGTTCAAGGCCACATAATTAGGCATCAACCTGCAACTAACAATTATCTAAGTACCTAATGACGAATAACAAAAATAATCTTCCAAAAAATGCATCTTATTTCAAAGGCTCTAAGGGCTAAAGTCAAAGGACAAACGCAGCTTTGGCGTGTGTGTGTATGAAAGAGACAAAATGATCATTGATGAAAGAACCGATGTCCCAGCCATGTCGCGATCGCGATAGCTGTTAGCCACAGAGTTGTTGTTAGCTATAACTAGCTACAATAGCGAGTAGCGATTGTTAGCTGCCGATAGCGATCGAGTATTACCGAACATGATTGAGTTAATAGCTGTTAGCAGGTTATTGTAGTACGACAAAACTATCTAACCGCTATTGTGCCGATAGATAGTTTCAATAACCAGCTAAGTTGCGCAACGACCATCTCTAAATTCTATTCTCCATCCTCCAACCACAGATTAATAAATTCATATTGTCTGCCTTTACGGCGAACTGCTTTTATTTGGCGTTTATGGCCATACTTAGACCTTTAAGCCAAGTCTTCATAGTTTAGACACTTCGACACTAATTCTTCATATTGTCTAGTCTTAATAGTCATTGTCTCATTACTATTAATCGGGCGCTGATAACCAAATCAATAATTTTCTTGGGAATTTTAGCAAAATATGAAAATACATGTAAACCACTATTATACCATATTCACTACAATTCAGCGCTTTAACTGTACCATATTCTATAAAACACCAGCAAAATTATTCAATATAACACTACAAAACACTAAAGAAATGAATATAATACAAGAGCGTGAAATGACATTTCCACATTCGCGCCAAAACTCCACGACGCACTGCTCTCAAGCATTTTCTATCTTTTTCGATTTATTCATTTGTATAGACTAAAGGAATTAATCGCACACAGCCAAGTATCATGATTTTCGACTCGAGGGGTATATCAATTATGAACAGTTTGTACGACTGGTGGTCTACTATTGATTTGCCATGATGGCATATCTCTCTAGATAATTATAATGTATTATGTAGTGTTGATAATGTATCGTAGTCTGGGGGGGCACAGATAAAACATTACATATTTTTACTGATCGTCGCGCCGCCTACAGATTGATTGTACAAACATAGCTGCCATTTTGTGCTGATTGTCAAAAGTTTGACAACTGAGGAATACTGAGGATTGTTATTTTTTGTTCCTAGCGTATGTACTTATTGTCAATATTCTATTTTCGGTTATTGATGTTCTTTCTGGAAATTATCTTAATTTTCATTGTTAAGTTTATATTATTGCTGTTTCGTTAACGGCTGATATGTTTTTTTTTTATATTTCAGGGTATGTCTCATAGTAAAAAAACCCCATATAATTACATACACACATGAAGCTACGTAGGTATATATGTATATTACTTCAACTTTAGTTCATCTCCTTAGCTCCAGGTAGCAGCACTTTCCATACATGCATATTTTACCATCGAGTTGCCATTCTTTTTCAGTTAATATAATTTACTCTTTGATCGTAGTGCTTTGTTCCTAGCTTATTAGTGAGATGCTTAACTTTGTCATGAAGTACAAAATTTTGCTTCACGATTTTATACAAGTAATATTTAATCTTATAAGTAATATGTAAATGAGTAAAACTCAAAGGGAAGGATTTCCATAAGGATTTCATTTAGAGCAATTATTTTAAATTTATTTATTAAGCTGTTGATGAAAAAATATAAAATAATCATAACTAGATACTGTGTGAACATATATAATATTGATTGCTAGTTCTTTTAAAAAAAAATCCTGAATTTCATAACTGTATACCTGGTATTAGGTGAAGTATCAATGAAAAATGATATGTGAACGATAAACGAGTCTGTATCATAGTTGCTATAAGTGCAGTTGCGTAACAATAATATTACTTTCCTCGAGATTAATGTTGCGTAAAAATAATCAATAATATTACCAAAATATAAACATAGGCCCATAGAATTTAATCAATAGATATATAAAACAGCTACAGCTAAATTATATAATCTGTTTCATCTCAATAGTTTCATTTCTTTTTTTCTAATGACCATCTGCCCTTTTGTAATTTTTGAGCCCTAAATATAAATATACAGGGTGGAAGTGGACCGCTCCCGAAAACAAAAACAGGTGACCCATGACCATAAATAGTTGGCACAGATTGAGCGTTTTCCAATTTCAGCACTAGAGTGCATTAAGCTGCATAATGCGCTCTAGTGCAAAACCACGAAGTATAGATACATACATGTATATATATATATATATATTCATGTGTATATATAGATGTATGTATCTATAATTCGTGGGTACGATCTAAACACTAGCGCAGCCAGTGGCAGAAAAAGAACTAAGATCTGGGTTTATTTTTGTGACCAAAAATACTATGGAAAAGCCTATATCGTTCGGACTCCTGTGTATCTATACTTCATGGTTTTACACTAGAGCGCATTATGCAGCATAATGCGCTCTAGTGCTGAAATTGGAAAATGCTCAATCTGTGCCAACTATTTATGCCGGGGAAGAATAAGTTGTTTAAATAAACGGTGGGACCATTTCGATATTCTTATATGAGCTTCGTAAACTATGAAATTGGTATAATTTAATTAAATTAATTATTATAATAAAAATTTAAATAAATTCTATTAATTAAATAACTATTTTGTATATGTGTTTTTTTAATTTATCCTTGTAGTTATATTTCATTTATACAATGGTACAGTCAGACTGGTTATAGCAGATTTTGTAGATAAATGGATAGTTCAATGCTTACACGATCCCGTGTGGCCTGTCTCCTTACCGTAAGCTAATGAGCTTTTTAGCCATTTATAAAATGACTTATGAAATGGTACTATTAATTAAATAAATATATGTTTATTATTATATGGAATCATATGTTGTCCTTAATTTTTTTATTACCACTGTCAAGGCACAAACTTATTAAAGGAGATTCCACAGGTAGTTTGAAACTGTACTTTGGAGTTCATTGTACAGGGAAATAATTAATATTGGGGGTAACATAACACGTGGGTATTGTAAAAAGCGGTTAAAATTCTCATTAGAAAAGTGGAAAACAGCTTTCTCCTGGCAAACGTATAATATCTCACTGTATGTGATTGCCAACATACAAGCGTGGCTATTATCTCTTCGCTTGTGAAAATAATGCGTTATTAGGAAAGGACTCTATATAATTTAGGAGAGAACGACGAAAATATGTCGTATAAATATAGTACATTACTGCAGCGGCCAGCAAGAAGCATTGATGGACGTACGTGTATAGCGGAGGCACACATATGTAAGTCCATCAATTCCTAATTGTGGCCAAGGCTTCTATAGTACTTTTCTCAAATAATGCGTGGAAATTAAAACCAAGTAGTACTAAGTAGAACTGTATACACGACGAACAACATTTTTCACGTGCTAAAGGGCTCATTTCTTATTCATCCTCAAACGGGTTTCTTTTTCAAGCCAGTTCGAAATTTAAATAAAACTGATAAGTTGCCTATTTGGTTACTATGATTTAAAGTAACAAATCGTTCCATAAAATACACGATAGATATGGATTACATGTATTTGGTTGCTAAAACACAACAGATATGGATTTTCATACATTTTTTGCCGGCCGTTGCTCGCATGTATTTGGTCAGTACAGCAATTTCGATTTATCTCGAAGAAGGTTGTCAAAATAATGCTCAAATTTCCAAGCATGTTTGAGAAAAACATATTATTGTATAATATATTTATATATATATATATATATATATAGCTATTAGCGAACATAACTCTATTTAGAAGCTAATAGATAAAACAGGTGGACGATTATGGTAGTCTATAATATATGACAGACGACTTAAGTTATTAATATCTTTTATAATAGACTTAAGTTATTATTGATAACTTAATATTAGAATAATATATCAACGTAATAAGTTTTTGTCCAATGTTCACGAATATAATCATAATATAGTGGCATACATTTTTTTTTTGTTATCTCTTTTTTTGTCTATTTTGGACCACTCGGTTTGAGTATTTGCCATTTACATGTGAAAACCGTCAAAGTCAAAGATTACCGCGCTTTTTCTATTTGTTACTTTCTGAACTTCATGCAATGTCTGCCTTATGTTGTTATTAGACGTTAATCCATCTTGAAAGCCAAGTCTTATTTAATTATTTTTCATATATTGTTCATCATTCCTTCATATTGTGTAGCCTCAATAGACATTGTCTGTCAGTAAGTCAAGTCGTTACCATTAATCGGGCGCTGATAACCTAATCAGTGATTTCCTTTGGGAATTTTGGTAAATATGAAAATACACGTAAACCACTATTATACCATATCCACTACACTTTAGCACTTTAACTGTACCATATTGCATAAAATACCAGCAAAATTATTCAATATAACACTACAAAACACTAAAGAAATGAATATAATACAAGAGCGTGATATGACATTTCCACATTCGCGCCAAAACTTCTTATCTATATTTAGAACGCTTTATTTGAACGCTTTCTGTCTTCATAAAAATAGAGAGGGCAGCACTAAGCAAGCGTTATGCGTGCGCATTCTGTTGATTTGATCTGTTGTAAAGCAAAGCTTTGCTTACCTTTGCTTAGATTTTCCCTCCATTTGCATTTTCAGCATACGAATAACTGATTTTTGTGCGCATCAATAAGTTCATCATGCGTAAGATATCAAAAAGTCGTACAGATGATGATGTAGTGTCTTCCACGAACGGTTCTGTAGTAAATGAAGAGCAGCCGGAATCAGATCCCAAAAGTGACCCAGATCTGAAGGAACCCGATTCTGACTCAAATGAGCATACTGAAGCAAACGAAAATGAATCTACTAGTACTAGCAAGGAATCTTCAGCTAAAAAGGGTAAAGCTAAAGGCAAGTCCAAAAAGAAGAAATCTACTAAGGATAAAAGTGTCGTTGAAGAAGAATATGAGGTTTGTAAATCCCATGTTATATGTTGTATCAACTAACCTAATTTTTTAATTTTATTAGATATTTAGAGCTTTGCGATTATAGCTGTATTTGTTATTATTTATATTCCTATAATATGCTACGAATAATGCTTTTGAGTACATGCTCAAGTAAGCACCAATTTAAAGGAGGCATTAATTACTCATTTATTGATAATGTCGGCTTTTATGTGTGTATTGGTTATATCCATTAGTTATTATCATTTATAACTATAATCAATGTACATCATTCTTTGCTATTTATGTTATGGTTGCAGTAGTTATAGTTTAAATTTCACATGCAAAATTTGGTTTTTATAAAAGATTCTATATGTAAAAGGTAGTTTATAATGATATTGGTTATAGAAACATAAACACATGTCGTTCATTGTCACTAGTTTTTAAGAAATTATGTTCAGTTTTAGTGTTAGATCTTATAATCCCTTACACAATGTAGAGGGTAACAAAAAATTTTTGACACCCTGCACATTCTGCTATAGGAATTAGCACGCTTGTGGCACAAAAATTGTTTGTGTTTTAATTCCAAATGACAATGATAATTTTCATTGCTATGCATGTTAGGGATCTGTGCATGATGACTGTAATTACTATTGGTGAAAACAAAGCAGGCTTGCTTATCTGTGTGGTGACAGGGTAAGAATACAAATCCTTTCTTACCAGTGGGTGATCATAAGAGATGACTAAGGGATATAAATACATATAACATCTATGCAAGAGAAGGAAAACTCGAAACAAAACCCTATACCAACACGTCTGACCAGCGTCATATAGTAGGTCAATTTCCCTCCCATTATGGAGGAGGCTCGAGCCCCACAGTGGGACATTTGTGAGCTGAGATGATGATGCTGATTATGTAGGCTTACTGCAATATGTATGCATACATATTTTAAGTTTAAGTATTTGGGATTGGTTATGATGTTGTCATCAATAATTCATAAAAACAAGAACCAGTTGGAGGTAATATTAAATTTAAATGTTTGGAAATTTATTGAGATCTATTATTCCTTATGACACCTACTTATTATGTGGTATGTTTGTCACTTCCCTTCAATGTCAGTATGAGCAAAGAGATAAGAAGGTTAAAAATTGGTGACGTATCTCCATTTTACGGTGTCCTTCAAGGGAGTATTTGGGAACCCATTTGCTTTCAATTGTAAGTCAATGAACTTTATACACAAATATATTTATACAGATAATATGTGGGTGATTTTGCAATAATGGTAGTGGAGTTCTGGTTAACTCATACTATGATTATCTATCCATCTCACTTTTAACATCAGTAAAACACTCTTTATTCCTTTCTCACTGTCTATACAAAATGCCTCAACTGAAGATTTCAATTAAAATTCATACTAACTTCCCATGTAAAAATTGTATCTGTCAGAAATTCATTAATGGTGGGTGCAGAATTTAACTATTGTATTGCCTTTGAGCACTTTGGTTAAAGTTACAATATATAACTATGAAGTTACACACTTTTATTATATTACTCCATATAAGCATTGCATAAGTACATAAGTAGTATGGTTGTCCCTCAACCTAGCTACTCTAGGATGAATGAATAATTTAATAAGTTCTGGTAATTGCTTGCTATAAACAGCAGTAAGTTTTTTGTTTATTAAACTTACTACTTAGTTCTGTGAGTATTAATAATTGCCATTTATTTACAGGTTGAAAAGGTTATTGATTCCAAAAGAATCAAGGGTAAACTTCATTATCTGATTCGCTGGAAGGGATATTCTGCTGATAGCGATACCTGGGAGCCAGAAAACACTCTGTCCTGTCCGGAACTAATAAATAAATTTAATGAAGAGGTGAGATTCACAACTATAAACTTTAAACAATAAAATCTTTGGTTACTAAGTAGATGTTATCATATCTTCTTCTCAGCCCATATAGATCATATATTTGGGCATAAACGTCAACTGCAATGGTAGGAAATCAGTCTTATATTAAAAGTATGAGCTGACAGTCATTTTTATGTACTATGTTCTTTGTCAGTGTGGTGTGTTGATAAACTTACCTTTTTTTTTCGATCAACCCGCCTTACAACGCACCTCTCGACGCCGTGCGGTCACCGGAACGCGGTCTTTTCTTCGGTGGCCCACCCGGTGGAGCCCATGTATCTACCTAGGTTTCTTCCGCGCACTTGATCATGGCTCGTCTCTTCACCTTCGCTATGCGCGGCGCCGACTTACTCAGTAACTTTTTTGCTCAAATCAATTTTGTCATGATATTTTTATAAAATAAAGGTACGAATATTTAAAAAATAATAAGTACGAATAGTTAAAAAATATTTTTACAAAAAATATAAAAATATATAAGCAATTAGTGCATAAGGAACGAAATTTATCTACATTAAATACTGAAAACAGCAAATGTATCAATTTTGATAAGAATTAGCTAAATACTGTAAAATGTGCATGCACAAGAATTTTGCCAACTTATACCTTTGATACTTATCGTAATATTATAGCCAAATTACATATTTTTTTTATAAATTGTGGCCTACATGTTATTCTGATGTATAAACTAATACTTATCCAACTATAATACCCAGCCATAAGTAACACGGCAAGCAAGAACGAAGATAGCTGCCAATATACACTCTCTCTCACACTACAGCTTGCCTATAGGGCTACAGACTCATGCCTGTCTATAATTTGTTAGATCACCTGGCAGGTAGAAAGTCGCACCAAAATGATCTGTCTTTTTTAGAATCTTATTTTTTAGTTATAAATAATACTCTATTAAAATTTTAAGCTGCCTCAAATACATTTTTCATAATTTTTTTGCAAAATATTTTTGCACACGTCTGGCAATGTTAAAGCCCCGACTAAATCGTCTGGCTTATTTTTTTTTGTATTTATTCAACAGTACACTGCAACATATAAAAATTGCATATTGCCTCAAATACATTTTTGGGAATAAAAAAAGAATATTTTAAAAAATTCAGGGGGTGACTTAGCCCCGCTACGTCTGCTATTTCGTATAGGGGTATAATAGGAGGGTTATGTGGCAAGTTTTCAGCTTGCCTCAACACTTACCCAAAAATTGGTGCCAGCTCTCCTACTATTTTCAGTTAAACATGTCTTACTATTGTTATAATCATCATCAATCACCATCATGACAGCTCATATATGTCACTACTGGGCTCAAGCCTTCTTCACAATAGGAGGGAAATTGACCTACTGTACCATGCTGATCAAATGGATTGGTACAGGGTTTTATGAGTTTTCCTTCTCTTTTGTTATAATGTTTTTTCTTTATTACATACATACATATCATCACGCCATATCCCTTGCAGGGTAGGCAGAGAGAACAGAGTGCTAAAGTGCTTTTTTTCTTTATTCACCTTTTATATCAATTGAAAAAATATACTGGTATCATATTTTCATAAATTAATTAAATATGATTATAATGGTTAATTCATATATTTGTTAAATGACAAAACCTATTATATCATACTACTTAACTTTTCAGACAGAGAATTCTAAAAGCAAAGATGGCAAGCCAGAGAAGAAAGGTAGTAAAAGGAAAGGCAGCAAAAAAGAATCAAAAGTGCCCTCAAAAAAAACAAAAAATGATTGGGACTCCAAAAACGATGATGAGAATGCTGAGTATGAGGTAATAACAAGTAATATATTGAATCAATTCAATTCGGTATTAATTATGTTGGCCCTTTAAATGTCTTATTCTTTCTTTCTTTTTTCTTAAAAGATCAGAAATATAATGATTTAAATTAAATATCAAATTTGGGCAATACCATTAATACCAATTGGTATTTAATATTTTTAAATGATAATGTTAATAGATTATTAAATGTGAGAGAGGACAAGGAGGTGAATATATTGGTTATAGTCAATATAGTCCAGACAGAATTTGGAAGGACATTTTCATTGAACAATGTCCATGAGACGCTTCACAACTAGTTATAGCTGTTTGTGGTCTGCAAGAAATTCAAATTCTTCTTCAGTGCCAAATCCTTCCCTACAGTTTCTATGTTCTTCGTAAAAAGACCACACCTTTCACTAAGAGCAACAGGAGACTTTACAAGCTTAAATTGCACCCGGATTCCAAACAACCATTTGTGGATCAATCAAAGTATTCTTTTGTTGTAATTGAGTGCTAATAACCAGTATGCATTGCCAACTAGGACCGGTACAGGAATGACATGGGCATTTGACATGACTTTCGTCTTGTCCATGTTCATTCGTAAACCCACTAGTTGGGATACCCTCCTGAGATCGTTGAGCATGGTGCCCAGGTCCTCCATGGATTCTGCCATGACGACAATATCATCTGCGAATCGACGGTGAGTGATGTATTCGTCATTGATGTTGATGTCGAGTCCGGTCCAGTCTAAAAGCTTGAAGACACCTTCCAGTGCAGTGGTGAACAGTTTCGGAGAGATGACGTCTCCCTGTCTCATGCCTTTCTGCAACAACTGGATCGGTTTCGTACTCTTATCCCAAATACGGACTGACATTGTGGCGTTCCTATACAAACACTTCAGCACTTCGATATAACGATGGTCGATTTGGCACCGCTGAAGGGACTGCAGCACCGCCCAAGTTTCGACTGAATCAAAGGCTTTCTCATAGTCCACAAACGCTATACACAGAGGCCGATTGTACTCCTCGGTCTTCTGGATAATCTGCCGAAGCGTGAGGATATGGTCTATGGTGCTATAGCCTTTTCGGAAGCCAGCAGCTGGCAATGCGATTCTCGAAATTGTCGATCATTATGTTTACCTTGGACAAACAGTCCAGTTAGGTAGATCCAATTTCGAGAAAGAGGTCAGCCGACGAATCCAACTCGGTTGGGCAGCGTTCGGGAAACTTAAGAAGATATTCTCATCCAACATACCTCAGTGTTTGAAAACACAGGTCTATGACCAGTGTGTGTTACCAGTGATGAATTACGGCACGGAAACGTGGTCCCTAAATGTAACCAGGCTCAAAGTCGCTCAGCGGGCTATGCTCGGGATTTCTCTGCGAGATAGAATCCGAAATACGGAAATCCGCAGACGAACGGGTGTAACCGACATAGCACGAAGAATTAACACGCTGAAGTGGCAATAGGCAGGCCACATCGCTCGAAGAACCGACAACCGCTGGGGAAGAAAGGTTCTAGAGTGGCGACCACGTACCGGACGACGCAGTGTGGGACGCCCCCCCCCCCCCCACTAAGTGGACAGACGACCTAGTGAAGGTTGCTGGGCGTCTTTGGATACAGGCGGCACAGGACCGCACTCTGTGGCGTAAAATGAGGGAGGCCTACGTTCAGCAGTGGACGGCAATAGGCTGAAATGATGAACCAGTATGCTAGTTTGTACAAAAATCGTTGCGCCATCTTAGAAGCCTGCCCTTATCCCCTTATGTACTTACTTTCTCTTGTCACTACAAGTTGAATTAGTTACCTCAACATCTGGGAGTAAAAATAAGTGATGATAGATAAATAATGAAATCAAATACTTTAATTTGTTAAATATATATGTATAAATTAATATCTTATTCATAATTAGCTGAACCAACCAATATTGTCCTGTACAAGTTTAAAAAATAAATAAATTAGATTTCTTTTATATCTTCACATACTGTATCCTAATGCATTGTATGTGGTTTAAAACCATCTTCACATTGTTGCTTTTCTTTTGAACCTGGTTTGGAGTGTACCAGTTGATGGTTGTCTATAATGGACATAGAAACACACTATTATATTATATATAAAGTATTCTAAGGTAATAATAGTTAATTATTAATTTAAAGTTAATCAAAAAAAAAATAAAAATTTTCAATTATGTAAAAGTATCTAACATTTTATTTAAGGTTGATCGCATCCTAGAAGTTCGAATCAAAAAGAACAACAAGAGAGAATTTTTCATCCACTGGAAGGGATGGTCTAATAAGTTTGATTCATGGGAACCAGAAAGTAACCTAAACTGCCCTGAACTGATTAAAAAATTCATGGATAAGGTTTGTATAGAATATTTCATTATTCATGTCGTGCTAGGAGATAAATATCATCGGGACGCGGCAGCCGCCTTCTGCAAGGCAGTAGTTTCTCGATAGCAGAATGGGTGGCTCAGAAAATATCCCATCGGATGAGCCACCAAAGACAAGGACTTGGAACTGGCAGCCGAGTCAAATGGCCATAGATAGGTCGTGTACGGCAAGTTATGCTATCGCACGTCATCACTTCTACTTCTCCAAGTGGTTTGGTCTGGGTGTGATTGGACCATAGCTGATGAAAGATGGTTCATCATTCAGTCTTACGCCGTCCACTATTGGACGAGGACCTTCCCTCAATGTAGAGATCACAAGCATAGAGACGCATTCGCCACGCAGACAAGTTAACGATAGCAGTGAACTGTTATATTTCCCAGGAAAGAACTGCTACCGTCTCCTGGTGAAACCTTTAACCGATTTATACGATTCTCACGGGCAAGTAAGAGGTGGCAACAATTGTATCCTTATCTCGTTGCCACACAGGTAATAATGATTACATGTGTAATCTTTGTGAACAGGTGAGTAAGGCTCGCTCGGTTGAAGCTCGCGATTTAAGAGTAGCTCCCATTACTACTAATCGCTATACACTACAAGATCCTTCGTCTGGACGCCGTCTGAGCAAAAGGCGTGGTCAACGCCAGAGGTAAGATAGTTGTATCACATACACATACATAATGCCACCGGCGTAGCTAAGTTTTGAAGAAAATTAAACAATATAAATATGCATGAATTAACACCTATCTATTATGTTATAAAAACTATTATAATAATAATTTTAATATTTGTCAACTTAAAACTAATTGACGAGAAATATAAAATACTCTTCTTGATTTTTTGGGGGAGTTTAAACCGCGAAAACTCTCCCTCATTCTCTGGCTACGCCTGTGCACAACACTAACATATTACAATTGTAAAACACTATTAAAACTAGAGATACTAATACTACTAACTTGCATGTTTATTATCTGATGTTGGCAACTGGTATGGCAAAAGCAATTTCATATTTTAAGCATTTCAATATTTGAATTATTTATTTATTTAATGAAAAAAAAAAAAGGTTTTATTGCATTATTTACTTTCTATTATTTACAGAGTGCGTTACGACAACGCTGAATAATGCTGAATTGATACATCTCTATTTGCATAGTACATTGTTTGTATCGTATTTCCTAAATTTTTTACAAAGATGTTGAATTTATACAACTTGGTAAAATTATTTTGTAATAAAATATATCTTTTTTTTTTATTTTTGTGCAGTGTTAGTAATTATATTCCTGATTTTGCAATACATATTAAAGTATATTATTGCGAAAGAGCTATATTGCTCAATTCGTTATAATGTATGTAAGCTGTACTGCACTGGGTTTTGTATTAAAGTGTCCAAAAAGGCACTGACATTGCATTTGTTTCGTTAATAATTTCAATATGAACTAAAACAAATATTTTTAGAAAATTATTTTCCAAATAAATGTTCATATTCATCGGCTCCTAAATTTTAGGTAACACCTAAGGGTATTTAAATGTTAAACATTACTAGTTTATGAAATGTTTATGAAAATTAAGAATTTTAAGTATGATCAGTAAGATCATACTTAAAATTCATATTTTATTTAACACCTACGGAGATATATAATTATATATCATATAACATCATTGTTAAGTGTTCTTTATATTGTCTAAGGTGTTACCTAAACTTTAAAGGATCTTTAGTGAATACGGTCATTAGACATTTTACGATATATTTGTACGCTTTGTCAGTACTCACTCTTAAATGATATATATATACGAGGCTCTGAGGGTAACGATCGTAATTTTTAGGTATGTCAAATATAAACAAAAATGTTTTTTTATTAAATTTAAGACTTCATTAACCTGTAAGCCATGTGTTTGTATAGTAATGATACGATTTAAGTCTGGTACCAATATTAGATTGGTTATCCACACTCAGTATGCCAATAATATTTTCAAAGGAATCATTCATGAATGAGGTGTTTATTCCACAGGCCTCATTTCCAAACATATTGAATTATAATATTATTACGAAAGCAATAAAAATATTTTTACGAGTGGAATACTAGTGCGGTACATATTCCTCGTCATAACATCAGTAGTTATAATATGTGTAATTTTTAGGATGTGACATATGTAAGATGAATCAATGCTGCTATATATGTAAGTGGTAAAATATTAACTTTGTAACCGAAAACGAAAATTAGTAATAAATTGAAATTCAATTTGAGCAAATAAAACTAAAACCTCTTTCACAACGTCACAAAGATATAAATGTACAGTGCAACAACATAGCTGTTCTCTATACCTGGTAACACCTATTTTCTTATCAATATTATGATGCCCCAATTAAGGGCAAATGGTGCCTGGGAAGTAATTTCCACTCAGAAATAGATCAGTAAATCGAAATAAAATTTTGAATTCGAATTTTGCACAAGCCGGATTGGTCAGTTCTTAATGAGTCTTTTCATATACGGAGGCTCAATTCTCGTTTTTTTTTCGAGATTATCTCTAATAAGAGTTCCGAATTCATATATTATTATTATATTTAGTAGTTTTGTGTATCTATACTGTATACAGCTTACGTGTACAGGATATCCTGCGCGACAGTCGACTTGTGTATGTATGGATGGGTGGACAGATGGATACGGATAGATGTGATTAGTGGCGACGGATATGGATGAATGGTGACGGATAGGGAGGGTTGTGATGGGTGAGGCCGATAGTAGATGCGTTTTAATCCCTTAGTCATCTGTTACGATCACCCACGGGTAAGATAGGGCATGGTGAATTGTATTCTTACTCCGTTACCACACGGAAAAGCATAATTTCTCTAGAATAGCATAATTTACGATTGCAAAAGTTTACTCCACGGTCATAGTACATGATTCATTTTGATCGTCGAGTTTTAAAATAAAAAATAGGGGTTCGAATGGAGAACTCTAATTAGATATTATCTCGAAGTAAATGAAAGTTGCCTCCCTGGCTCTCATTTTATTAGTCCCTAAGACCACTTATAAGGAAAGACTACTTACAGTTTTTATTTGGCCAAAGGTAAAATATATTTTTGATGTTGGGACAATGTAAATTCAGACACCAGTATTATATAGACTTCTTTAATAAACTAAAAAATATATTCATTTCGTTCGAAGACAAACATAATAATTGAAACATAGATTTAAATATAAAAATGCACTTTTTGTAGATGGTACTATTAATTTTAAGATTTTTTTTATTAAAATGTATCTCAGACATCTATCTAATAAAGATCTATAACCGTAACTGAATCTAACCGTAACTGTCTTATAATCTGCAATAACTTCATATCCATAACCTTAAGGAATGTTCCCAAGCCTGTTTTTTTATATCGGGGCCGTGGTTATCAAAAGTACCACTAATTGTGATCACTGATTAAGCTAGAAATTGCAAGAAATGGGTACCGTAGTAAGGCCTACGTTTTCTTATCTATAATCGTTATACTTTATACTCCGTATCCATATATAGATCCGAAATTTAACATGTGCAAAGTTCCGTCATTTACACACGTGTACTCATGTATAACTCGTGCTTTAATTAATTGTTTCTAATAGATTTGGGTCAACTGATTTGATAAGTTCCTAATGTCCTAAACAGTTGTTCTACGTTCGTTTCTCGGGTGAGGTGATGTTCAGACTGGTATAATAGGTATATCTATCAGGAAATTCTCAATATCAGATTCTGGAACGCAGGCGGATTCATACATTCGGTCAGGGGCATTCACGGTATTAGTTTCGATTATTTTAAGTAGATTGAAAACTTGTAAATTACATAAAAACGCCAGGTTTGTCTGTTATTAGTTGGATATTTGACTACTATCAAAATATGAAATTATTACTAAAATTGCAAGTAAATTTAAGAATAAACGTGCTATAATGATTTTAAAATGTTGTGTACATTTTTTTAATGAATATAGCACATTTTTTCTTGATAAACACTTGCAAGTTTTTAAAATTATATTTGGTATATTCTACCCTTTTTCTTGCACAACGATTTTTGTTTATATTAGTGTGGAGATTATAACGTCGACGTAAAGTTGTATTGCTCTCTCTCTCTCTCCCTCTGTCTAATTATTACAATTATAATGCTTATAACGGTAAATAAATGTTATTGTATTCACAAATTCATATAAATTTTAGTCTATTTTTATAATAAGGTAGTCGAATGTCTGGTATAGATATTAACGGGCTCTTCTGTTACTTGAGAATCAATAATGACATAGCGCACTGTAGATGTCGCATATCAAGTTTGTTAATAAATGTGGCATTGTCAAAATATTATTAAAATTGTTATATTACTAAAATTTTACCATAGGTATTGATAATTTAGGTAATTTACCTACAATATCGTTAATTTTAAATTTTGCTGCATAGAATGTTTTATATAATAATGATTTACCAATTCGCTGTGCAAATGATGAGTTGCCGCAAATAGCACTTTAGATCTTCACTTTATATCTAGAATTCTATGTTATCGATGGTTTAAAAATGGCGATATGAGATTCTCATTTTGAATAGTTATATATTTTTTTATGGAAACTAACATTTGTAATTAAATTTATTTAAGTATGTTTGATATCACTGCCTGAGATTCGAAATAATATTATCATTAGGATATACAAACAATCCAAGATGTCTAAGTAATGGTCTCAAATATACTTTCAAAATGAACAAAATCTCAATAACATCGTTTATTATTCGCCTTGTAAAATAGCAGTATTTGTTCAATATCATTGTTTATTAAGATCCTCGTACGTATTTCTTATATTTTATCATTATTTACGACTTAGTTAACCTGGTAACTAGTATATTAAGTTATTTTTTTTGTATTATTTTATCGTGTGGTTTGTGCTCAACCAAGTCAGAGCCATTTTAAGCAAAGCCTCTGACTTTCCTTATCTTGTTTTATAATAGCAGTCGAAGATCATTTACATTGATATATTCGTGCCCTGCAAAGCACCATGATATTCAATTACTAATAAGATATATGTGTCATCCATTAACTGACAGATCATGCCAAACTTTCTTAACCACTTACTCGTATTCAGCAGCAGCAACCAGTCAGTCAATTGAGTCACTATAATCGTCTCATAATTTTATAGTATACTTGTCCTATAGTGATTTACAATGAATGATCGGTATTTTCCTATATGACAGTCTTAGCCAGACCTTATTATCACGATTATTTTACTAGCATATATATATCAGGATATTATGTTATATACGTTGTCATAGCTTGTATTTTTCATGATAATATTAGCATCAGCTTTTTAGATTACCAAATTTTGTAAAATTCCAAAATGACTGCCATCTGACATCCACGGCCTGAAAGTATAAAACATATTCTAGAATAAGACTAGATGTTAGCATATAAGAATATTTTAGAAGAATAAAAATATATTCAACAGACAGCAGATGCAAAGCAAAACTAATGATTGCACAGGATATATAGGTTTTTTTTAAACATTAAACTTACTTGAAATGTTTAACTTTGCAACTGCAATTATTAAATATATCAAGATTCGCATTTCTATGTTGTCTACTCTAATACATACAATAGCTTAATTTGTGCAATACAAGCACATAACTTTTTTATATAACATGTGGTCGACATTTTGTTTCGATACTGTATGTAGATGTAGTTATTGAAATTTAAATGTGTGCATTTTACTTTTTATTATTATTCTAGGTACATAGATGTATAATGAAAGATTTAAAGGTAATTCAATAATATATTTGTTTAATTTTGCTATGTCACATGCTATTCCATAGTTTATTCCTGCTTTAGATTTACTATGCAACAGATAACGCCTTGGCGTGCAGTATACGGTACATTATTTACATTATCATATACGATTTTTAGTGATTCCCAATGAGGGTTGACGTCAGGCAGGCGGCGGGTCATAAAACTATTGCCAATAACTTTTGCAATATGTATATTTACATATTACATCGACCCCAAGTAATTTGGATAAGAGCGAGAGAATGATGATGATACGATTTTTGGTGACTTGCGAGTGATCTCAGAGAACTTATATATGTTGCGGAAATTATACAGTGAAATCATAACAGTTCGAACCTCATAATTCGTTATCCTCAGTAAGTAAAGGGACATTCCCTTCTGATGAACACCTAAATACACGGTATCTCGAATTATTAAGACTTTGTAACCTTGTCTCGAATTATTAAGACTTTGTAACCCGAATGAAATGTTATAGTACCAAAATGTTAGCGCTTCATGCGATATCACAGATATAGTATGCGAGAGAGACAGTGCTCTACAGAGCTGAAATTAGACGATTGTCTCTTTCCATAGGTCGATGTTCAATATTTATTACCGGGTACTGCAATTCTAATGTATTTTTGAGCACAGGTGCATCATTTCCTATGAACACATTTATAAAATTTTCTAGACAACTGAAAATTTCACCTTTCTGAGTCGAAATTTTAGCATTTAAATACTCTGTCTCGAACTAATTGTTAAGTGGAAAACTCATTAACTCCTTTTTATTATCCTTGACTATCAAAGTCAGGTAATTGAGATTCTATATATCGCTCTCGTGACGTTATCGAAGAATACATAATGTTACCTCCTACGGGAAACCGTGGCAGTCGTAAAAAGCGGCTGAAGGATCACCAGGATAATGAGAGCTCTCCTGGACAACTCAAAACACTAACTGCGATCTGCAACCCACTTGCCAAGCGTTGAGATTGTGTCATTATTCTCTTGTGTATAAGCCGAAGAATGGACAACTATAGATTGTTGAAGAAAAAATATACCCATCGAATTGGGAACCTCGTTTTAGAAGTCGGTTAAAAACTGAGATTATGTGACGATAACTGCTTAATCCTGCGAATACTTGAAATTATTATTTATGTAAATTTTTTTTTGCTTTCACATAAGACTTATTATATAAAATATGGCATAGGTATCCATAAGAAGAAATCCATATATATACAGGGTTTTTTTTCTAAGAGTACCCAAATTTTTTTATGATGTTCTACATATAAATAATGTTATATTAAAAATGTCAAATATTTAAAATCACTAGTAATTACCTAATTATTTTCATTTAAAAAATATCTAAAAATATTCCTGATTTATAGACAACCTAATCTTGTTACGCGCGGCCATTGATCAAGAAACTATCACCCTAACGCACACAAGTACATGTTAGAAATTATCGACACCACACTACTGTTACACTTCTACACACACACACACACACATGTAAAATAGTAAATAAGATTAAGATTCCAATTTTCTTTCATACTTTTAACGGGCTTAGCACCGTCACGCGTCATAATAAATAGATAATTAAAATACCAGTTTATTATTTTAAAACTACATACTAATGTTCGTATTTATTAAGGCGTATTTAAAAAGTGGAATTAACTATTTACAACAATTAAACTTACCTATTCATTTAGTCCCAGGAAAAACACTATAACTGATATTTTAACAATTGTTCGAAATGAAGTCCATTTCTTTCAACACAAAGCTGAGCACGCCTTCTTAAATTGTTTTTTAACATTATCTGTGTCCGAGCACTTTTCACTTCATCAAATGCAGTAATGATTTTACTACGAAGGTCCTCATAACTTTGCGCTTCTTCAACGTAAACACGTCTCTTAATTTCACCCCACAAATAAAAGTCTAATGGTGTAAGGTCCGGTGACCTTGGAGGCCACGGTATCGGGCCCCCACGACCTATCCACCTATTCCCATATTCAGTGTTTAAATACTCACGCACAGCACTCGAATAATGGGGTGGAGCACCGTCATGTTGGAAGTATAGATTATTTAACAGTATTAGAGGTACGTCCTCTAGTAAATCGGAAATCACACTTCGCAACATATCCAGATAATTACTGCCAGTCAATCGGTCTTCAATAAAGTACGGACCCACGATTACGTTATCAATGATCCCAGCCCAAACATTAATACTAAATCGCACTTGATGAAAACTGTCTTTGATTACGTGGGGATTGCTCACTGCCCAATAGTGTTCGTTACGACTATTATAAAGTCCTATCCGTGTAAATAAAGCTTCGTCAGTCCAGAAAATGTTTGTAGAGTTAATGTTTGACAATAACCATTGACAAAATTGTACTCGAGCAGCACCATCATTTTCATGTAGTGCTTGAACCCGTTGATAATGATACGGGTGGTACCCTAAAGAATTTAGCAGCTTCCACACGTAATAACGGCTTACACCGAATTGTCGAGCTGCGTCATTGGTGCTAGCACGGGGGTCTCGTTCAAAGAACTCGACTATAGCGCTCTCGACTGCTGGGCTAATCACGGCATGACCTCCTTGGGATGTTGCATGCGCCGGTGTAGTGAACTGCCCAAAATCCAATAATCTTTGGTTGGCTGCCAAAATCGTCCTCGAATTAGGTACTCTAGAATTAATACCTTGTCTCTCTAAACGCGGTAAAGAGTAACGTTCATAAAGTCTTTGCGCACCACGTAAAGTTTCACCACTTAATATGTAGCACCGTACCATCTCATAATACTCGCGATTAGAATATCTTGTTTGATCTGCCATTGTGGGAGATAAACAATAAAACAATTAACACGTGCTGCTAATTAGGTCACGGCCAAAGTATCACTGGCGAATTAGCGCTGCGGACGCGCAGGTCGGTCTACGAGGGGAAAGTGTTGCAAGGGGAGGCGGGAAGACGATTTCGACGAAATAAGCCGATCCGTACCGACAAAGGAATCAAAGTTAGGTACCTAATTTTGTTTTATCGTGAGCGCTTAAATTTTTGTTTGTGTGTGCGTGTTTATAAAATGAATGACTTACATATTAGCAACAAATTTAGTGGCATATAGGAATTCACCGAATAAGAAAAAATATTTTTTTGCTAAAAAAAACATATGTTTTTATTTCAATAATCAATTATACTATCGAATCTGAACCTCCTGTGAAATTTTGGGTACCCTTAGCAAAATAACCCGGTATAAAGCCGTTGACTGACCTATCAACGCCGAGCCAAAACTACTGATTCGAGAGACATGAAATTTTTACCGTAGTTTTGTTTTATGACGTAGAGATCCACTGAGAACGGATTTTACGAAATTCCACCCCTAAGGGGGTGAAACAGAGCGACCAACGGCCTCTTAATTTTATATTGAGACTCACTAAAAATATTTACATATTCTGAAAATCAGCCAGCAAGGCTGGGTTAAGGGTGTGTATGGGGAGATGAAAATTGTCTCGATATTTCTGATATTTTCTCTACGCCGAGTGGGCGGGTCACCGCAACCGGATGTTTGTTAGCAGCACTTTTTCGGGTATCATCTTAAGTCAAAGCCCTCACGCAGTGAACCTTACTACAGGTACTCACGCCTGCGCCGCCCAACGCACAGGCGGTAGAGCGTTTTTTTTTTTTTTTTTTTTTTTTTTTTTTTTGGTAACGCAGTGGTTAAAAATGCATTTCTCGCATACCCGCCCCGGGCGGGGTATGTGGGACTCACAGGCCCTGAAGGGGACACTGAATACCCACTAAAACATACCAACTGCGAGCTGTTAGCCGAAGGGGCTTTTACAGCTTAACCGGACTGCGGGCGAGCCCGAAGGCTCTCAACCCGATAGACATGAATTAGGCGACTTCGCCCGAGGGCTCCCCCTGTGGGGAACGGGCCTCGGCTCGGGGCGTCGCTGGGGGTAAGGTGGACGTGGACGTGTCCATCTTGGGGTCGGTGATTTTTGCTCGCCGTGTTTTCGTACCTCGACGTCGAGGACGGAAACGCGGATGTTTGTGCGCAATGGCCTCGCGCGCGGCGTAGGCTTTGGTCTGGGCGAGCGTAATAACGTCGTCATCGTCGTTGAGGACGTGACGTGGACGTCGGACTTTGGAGATTCGCGATGGGGTGTAGGAAGCCGCCCCGACCACTAGTTGGTTGGGGTGTGTCGTGGCAGAGTCAAAGTAGCTCTGGGAGCACCGCTTCATAAACTGCCTGATGGTCGGCAGTTCGAGGTCGATGTGAAGATCGACGTTACGAATGAACCACGGTGCTCCCGTAGCTCGGCGCATGAACCTATTCTGTAAGGTCTGTAACCTATGGATCCTGTGTGCCTTGGTGTGCGCGAACACTACGCTTGCATAGGTCATGATCGGCCGTATGCAAGCGGTGTATAATCGGACCTTGCTGTTCAAGGGTAGTTTCGACCTAGCATGGAGTAGGCTGTGGAGGCGTCCCATCACAAAGGCTGCACGATCGCGTACAATCTTTATGTGGGGTGCGAAGCTAAGTCGGTCATCAAGGGTCACACCCAAGTATTTAGCTTGCCTGCTCCAGGAGACAGGTTTGCTAAATAGCTGGAGGGGTGGGATGTTGTCTATAGAGTAGGAACGGGCAGTTCTGCGTGTGAACATGACCGCCTGACTCTTTTCTGGATTGATTTCGATTCTCCATTTCCTGAACCAATTGGCTAGGGCGGTAACCGCTGTTTGGAGAGTTTTAACTACTGCTGTCGGGGTCCTGCCTGCACAGTAGAGTGCGGTGTCATCAGCGTAAAGCGCTTTTTGGACTCTGTTAAACTGGGGCATATCGCTAGCATATAGCGTAAATAAGAATGGGGAGAGGACCGATCCCTGAGGGACGCCGGCCTTGATGGGGTGGGAGGTAGACAGCGTACCTTCCACCCTGTAGCGAAAGCTGCGGTGACTCAAGTAGTCGTGTATAATTAAAATTAGATAATCTGGGATCTTTAGACGATAAAGCTTGTGAATGAGGCCCTCGTGCCACACTTTATCGAATGCTTTCGCTACGTCTAGGAATAATACACCGGTGTATCTGTTCATCATGAACTGACCACTTGTGTATTCCACCAATCTGTGGACCTGTTGTACGCAACTGTGCCTCGCACGGAAGCCGAATTGCGTGTCTGGAATGAGGTTGTTATCCTCGGCGAATGATCTAAGTCTGCTAAGGACTATGCGCTCATAAAGCTTGCCTAATCCTTTTAGTAGACTTATCGGGCGGTAGCTACTGGGTTCGGTACGTCGCTTGCCGGGTTTGTGGATTCCGATTACCACGGCCTCTTTCCATTGCGAGGGAAAGATGTTATTGTTCAGTGCTGCATTGTAGATACAGCACAGAATGGTAATGAGGTGAGCAGGGAATAACTTAATGACTTTATTGGAGATACCGTCCGAACCGGGGGCTTTCTTGGCGTGTAGACCCTTGACCAGAGATTTGACCTCGTCATTGGTCACTGCTGGGATAGGTACGTCTGGGTTGTCGTATTCTGAGGAGCGAGAGATAGTGGTACGACGTTCCACTTCACTATTTATGGTACGGTGATTATTTGTGTCGTCGGGGTATAGTGTGCTTGGCGTGCACTGAAGTTCCAGACAGTCGGCCAGGCATTCGGACTTTTCATCGTCCATGAATGCCTGTGGCTGGTTTGGTCGGTTGAGAGGAGGGAGAGTGGACACTATGTCCTTTTTGAGTGAGCGGGAAAGCTGCCAGAAGGCTTGGTGAGAGGGCTTTAGCTCCTCAACCATGGCGTCCCATTTGCTCTGTCTCATGTCTTGTATAGCTTCTTTGACCTCCCTTTGTAGGGACCGCAGACGAATGCGGTTGTCCTCCGTAGGGTATCGGTCATAAGCGCGGGTGGCGGCGTTCTTGCGTCTTAACAGGTCACGGACGTCGTCCGGCAGGTGCCATCTACGATCGCTCGTAATTGGTACCCGCCGTGAGCAGTCGTCGATAATTGACTGCACGTGACTCGTTAAGGAATCGATTGCCTGAGAGGTGTCTTCCTTGGACCTAATGTCCTTTGGAATTTGATCAAGGTGGGGCGAGGATGTTGATTGCAGTCCTTTCTGCAATCGAGCCCAGTTGGTGGTCATCCTTGTCATGGTGTTGTTTTGACCTGAAGGGTCGGGGGAGCGGGAGGCGAGCTCTAGAGTCACCGGACGGTGATCTGAGTCTAACTCGTGTTGTACTTCGATTGAACATAAGCGTAGGCTTATATTCTTGAGAAGGACAATATCGAGTATATCCGGTCTGTGTAGGATGTTGTGTGGGAAGTGCGTCGGCTCTAATGGCGCTATGACGTCATATCCCAATCGGTCGGCGTAGGTCTCTAAAGCCCTGCCCCTCTTGTTGGAACTGAGACAGTTCCATGAGGTGCTCTTGGCGTTAAGATCACCGCCAATGATGACGGCGTCACCCAAGTCAAGCAAGGCCTTGAGATCGCTCTCGACTAGAAGAGTGTCCTTGTCAGGAGACAGGTATGCGGATATAAGGGTTATCGGCTGATGGCCGGTGAGGGCTAGCCGACAGATGGAGGCTTCAATGTACGCCAAAGGGGGCGGATCCATAGGTGTGCAGTGCAGCGATCTCTTGTAGTAGATGAGCGTTCCACCCATAGTAGAGGTTGTCCTATCGTTACGAACTATGTTATAGTTCGCAATTTTAGGGTCCCTGTTGTATGGTTTGAGGAACGTCTCTTGTACCAACAAGATGTCGAGCTGGTGGTCCCGAAGGAATGTGCCTACTTCGTCCCTTTTGAGGGCGAGGCTATACGCGTTGAATGTCCCTATTTTTAGGTGTCGTGGTTTGACTCTACCGGGGGTGTGTCTATCCATTAACGGCTATTGAAGGAACCGAGACGCTCCAGGGTGGGAGCGAACCTAACGGCTGTGTTGAGGAGGGCGAGGCTGTTGCCTTCATTCCTTCTCAGCTCAGCTGCGATCTCGCGGATTTCCGTAAGATTTATGAGACTCGCGAAATTTAGCACCAGGGCTAGGTCCGGGTCTAGTCCCTGGGGTGGTTTTGTAGGCGCGTTGCCTGGGGCTACCGGCTTCGCGGCTTTTGTCCCTTGAGACTTTGTATGGCCCACGGGGGGAGGGTTTGGCCTAGCGGTAGGCGGTTTGGGGGTTTGTGATACCAGTGGTGGCGGGTGGTTGGGCTGCCTGATGGGCAGGGTTGGGAAAGCCTCCTTGTTGGATAGCAAGGGGCGGGCCCACGCGTTGTGGGTAGGGATTGGGGCTGGGACAAAGACCTTATTGTAATATAAGGCCTGCTTGGGTGGCTGCCGGACTATCCGCCTCGGTGCACGTGGGCAGCCGCGGTAGTTAGCCGGGTGGCCGGACTCTCCGCACAGAACGCATGCTGGCGGTTCTTTGCACAGTGTGTGGTCCTTAGGGCGCGCACACTGGCTGGTGTGGTGGTCGTCCAAGCATTTCACGCACCTAGGGCGCGCAAAACAATTCGTTGACGAATGGCCATATAGCTGGCACTTATGGCATTGTGCCAGGTTGCCATTTTTATATGGTGGCTCAACGGTTACACCGGAGAGCCCACATATTTTCGTGGTTTTATATATGCCTTTGCCCTCTGGGGTATTTAAAAGGCATACTAGAACCATGTTGAGGGGGAGTCTTCCCCTACCGCGTACCATGCGGTGTACCTCTACTACCGGGAGATTGTCAGCTTTCAGAGATTGGAGAATCTCTGCTGTGCTGATTTCGTGAGGCATGTTACGAACTACTGCTCGTAACAGTTTGGCCTCGGGGAGGGTATAAGTATGGTAGGGGATCTGTTGATCCCCTAACATCTTCGATAGTTTGCGGTGGTCGTCGGAGGACCGCAGGTCGACCCGGATGCCATTTGGGGTCGACTTGGCCGCTTTGTAGTTTACGTGGTGTGTGGTACACCACGTTTGGATGGCCAACCACTTATCCTTGTCCCTAATGTATAGGGGCGGCGGAACAAGTGTTTTGACGGGGGCCTGAGGGGCCGGGCTGGGCTTAGGAGCGGAGGACGCTACTGGGGTGGCCGGGGCGGCCGTAGCAGTAGGGGTCGATGCCGATTCAGTCGGCTGGATTTTAGCGGCCTTGGAAGGGCCGTCATTGGAGGACTTTTTAAGCCTCTTGCGGGAGTGGACTTCGATGAAGTCACTGTCATCGGTTGCAGAGTCATCTGCTTCCGAGGAGGCTGGGGATGGTGACGGCTCTTCTGTTTCCATCGCCACCTCGATAACCGGCAATTGCGGTTGGTGCGATGTGGCTGGTGGAGACAGCGAGCGGGCGCGTGAAGGGTGGGTTGGCGGCGCGATCGTTAGGTCGCTGGTGCCGAAGTGCCGGAAGAGGGACTCCTGGATCTCCGGGATGGAGAGGATGTCCTCTATGGTGATACTTTTCTTAGCTGCCATGGCTGCTAAGAAAGTATTCGCGGGAAGAATTAAATTTTCGTGGGGAGCGACTAACTCCCCGGGGGGTGGACCCGGGGATGTGTACCTATATTCCCTCCCAACCGGGTATAGGTCGGGAGGATGTGTGCTTAATTAATGAGCCCTAAGCTTGTAGCCTGTTGCCGATCTTATTGTGCGAACAGGGCCCTAGCTGCTTGGGCTGTTAGGCCCGCGCAGAAAAATGATGATATGCCGTAGGTTAGGTCCGACTAGGAGATCCCCCAAGGCCGGATGCTCTAACCCCTTCCGATTGTTAGCCTTCGCCAAAAGGGCTCGGCAGGCAAATCGGGGCCTTGCCTCACTCGGCTTCGTTGGCACCGTAAGGTTTCAACCGAGGACCAAAGTTGGTTTTTCCCTGAAGGGGCCAAATGGACTTATGTCACTAATAGAAATCGGATTTCTATGTCTTCAGAAAGACAAGAAATCCGTTGGATGGGTGTTGCAATCTGGAATCTCCGCGGCGACTCGACGGTCTGGCAGCCGCAGCGCGGTTCAGGCAGCCGTAGCGCGACACACTCGTACCGGTTGCGGCTTCCTGTCTTGAGTTGCGGCTTCCAGACTTGAGTACACTGCAGCGCTTCGGAGTTCCGCGAATTGCAACAGCGCGACGCGAGAGAGCGAGACGGCACGACGAGCGAGCCGAAACACGAGAACGCACGACCGCAGGGCGCGGGTGCGAGTGAGAGCGCGAGTGGGAGAGCGGGCAGCGCACGTCCGTACGCTACGAGTCTCCGACGCGGAATGCGGTAGAGCGTGTCACCGTAGAGTATTCTATCTCGGATCCACCCTATTGCTTAATTCCGCTAGATAACTCGCAGATGGCGGCGACCACATTTTCTGACGCTGTTGAGCATCGCTCTAGCGACAAACCTCCAACACCTTGCATTGCTTTTTCTGTTGATCTCTGTCAGAGATGACTTTTACGTAGACGAAGTCCGGGCAAAAGCTAGTACTATATAAATTAATTACTTTTTCATATGCTGACGGAGTATATATTAGAGTATATACCATCTCTGCGTCACCTGTGGTTGACTGGTAGAGAATGCCTCGGGCATTAAGTCCGCCAATGTACATGTTGCATGAAGTTTAAATAAATAAATAAATAAAAAATATTCAAGTCTCGCCCGTGGGTGTGGTAAAAGACGATTAAAGAAATATATATGCAGATAACATCGATGCAAGAGAAGAAAACCATCTGTCAACACGTCTGACCAGCATGATGTATTAGCATCAATTTTCCTCCCATTATGGAGTTTCAACCCCAACAGTGGGACCACTATTGATAGTCTACGGTCCGCCAGTTGTTCATTGCGTTTTAAAGTCTCAAGTTTGCTTAATAAAGACTTAACACATTTACCTTACACAAATTTACTTTACTAATTAGAGATTCGAATTACTAATTAGCGATTAGAATTTGCAAATCTTTCATTAAAGTTTAAAAGGGTTTCACGATAGCTATCATGAGGTTGACGAGCATCTATTTGTAATAACTGACTGAACTTTGTGATAATTAGCTATATCTATTGCGGTATTGTGATAAATAAAATAAGACACATTTTGATATAGATCAATATAATAACAAACAAAGGTTATATTCACTTTATATTACAATAAATATGTTTCTGACAAGATATATTTGCATGCTATACTATACCCTCAAGATCTGGACGTGGTGGAGCTACTAATATTAAATCGAAGTCTTGTGGTGGCGGTGAGCGGCGGCGTGGAGCGCGTTGTGGTAACGTTAGTCCGTCAGTGGGCGGTCGCCGACCGCATGCACCGCAACTCAACTCTGTCTCGCAGTGTGCGTGCGTAGCGCGAGCGCAGTGCCCAGTGCGAATTGGTGGTCGTTCGAAAAGGCGACGACCGCAACGGGTGCAACTGCCTCGTACGGCGAGCGCACGTTGCGCCACTGCTAACGCGCGAGCCAGTCGTTCGTGAGACTCGCGCGCCACCGCTCGTGCACAACAGCGCCACGCAGACCGCCGCGTGGCTGCGCATGCTAACAACGCCAATGCGACGCTACTGGATTCGCACGCACCCTCCACCAGTTCAGTGATAGGCAGATACGCGGCGGCCTCCAGTAACAAGGCGGGTGTCGGTGCACGCGCTTGTCGCACCAGACGTGCCCACATATCGCTTGCAATGCCATGCGGCAACGTCGGTGCTGCGCGCGCACATAACTCTGTTCCTTCGGCGAACCATTTAGCTGCGATGCGCTCGTCATCGGCGGCAGCTGCGAGTCGTAGGATCGCGTCGAGAGCTGCGCCCGGATCTCCGAGCGCCTCAAGGCATAAAGGCTCAGCGTCTGCCGGTCCATCTCTTCGTACTACCGCTAGCGCTTCTTCGGGTCGAACAAGCCCCGGGTTCTCTGCTAAGAATGATCGTACGTCGGCAGGCCGGCTCCTAGATAAATTTTGCAAATGCACGCCTGCCGCTTCACCACTAAGCCGACCAACTTCGAGTAAACTCTTGCCTAGCTCGATGACATCATCACTGGGTGCTGTCCTCAGTACAGATATACACGAATCGGATAGGTGATCAGCCGCGAGCCGAGCCGCCGCTTGTGGTCGAAGCTTGATAAGCGAAGGTAAATATTTCTCGAATTGCGTTTTTACATCTTCATTATTATTAACCAGAGGTCGTAGATATTCGAAAAGTTCGTCGACGTCGATAGTTGAGGGAGAGCTTATTTTGAAAAAATTGTCGAGCGCTATTTCATGTCGATTCAATACAACGTCAATGCGCCACCGAACTCGAGGCCGTTGCTCTGCAACAGTGTATTGTTGCTCTAGAGTTTCTCTTTGCATCCGATTTTTCATTAATATTAAGAGCCATGCTCGATCTGCACGCTCGCAATTAGTTAACGCCGCTAATTCTTGTAGACCCGCTATTACTTCTTGATCAGTCGGTAGTGCGCCTAAATTTAGTTGAGTTGTTAAAAATTCAAGAATTTCAACACGATCTTCTGCATCCTGTAAATGTTAATTGTTAGTTATATATATAAATTTCTTAAAAGACTTAATAAAATCTTTCCGTCGATGTTGAAGGTCTAAGATTGCAATATTTCGACAACTCCTTCATTGTCGACGCGAAATGTACAAAATAAGTATACGAAAGGATATACGAGTAAGGTGATTTTTTTAGACGATCGTTAGCGTAGTTAAGATATGAAGGTGTAACAGAAAACAAGCGCATCTTCATAATATAAGTTAGGATAGATGATCCCACTTGTGGAGTTATAAGTTCATAAAAAAAATATCAAAATACGATATAATTTAAATTATAATTATTCATTATAACATAATATGTCGACTAAGCTAGTCATGATCTATCATTGACTGACTGACTTATTATTATGAGAGATCGCCGAAACCATAGATCTGATGTACTTTAAATTTAGCATATGTGGATTGTGTTTTACGAAAATCCTATGCAATTACCTATGTAATTTTTTTTATTAGCAAATCAAAATTATATCACTCCTTGATAGGCGTTGCCATTATTAGCATTGTTATTGTAATCATTACCATGATAACTGATAAGCAATTATCTGTAATATTTTCAATTATAAAACTTAGTACATTTTCTCAAGGAATTTTGAATAGATGGGCATTAAAAGCTATTATTCAAAACTTTCGAGATTTAATTGAAGGAGAGTATTGTTTTCTACCCTGTCTCCACTGCTGTGATGTATTAAAGGCTGACGAAATTTGAAAAATTGTGTTTAATATACTGGGATCAGTTGCAATGTTCGACTCATTTACCATTTCATGCCCTTTACAGTACTAAAGTTTGATGCCCCTTACATTTCAGCGCAATGAACTTCTTTAGTACTGTAAGGGGCATTAAACTTTAGTACTACTAAAGCATGGCGCGGCGCGTATTGAACAATTTGTTAGTAGCAAATTTATTTCTTTTTCAATTTCAAATATATCAAGGTTTCCCGATGGTTTCTATTGGAAAGGCAAACAAGACAGGTTGTAAAAGGCACAGAAATTTTAAAGCCTTACCTAACATATGGATAGTCAAAAATAAAAAATTACCGGTAAATCGCGAGCAAATGTTAACAGTGCCCGTGCGACTTTCAGTCTATTCTGTTTACCCAGTGGCCCCACAAAAGGTGGATCGCGAACGCACTGCTCCAATAATCGCACCGCGGCCGCTGCATCATGTTCCACCATTACCCTTAAAGGTGATTTACTGCAGTCTTCTCCCTGTAACGTGAGTCGAGATTTAACCAGAATAACAATAAAGATGTATTTTTGATTATATATTAATTAAGGTCTAGTTGTCTAATACCACCTTCCTACAGTTATATTACTTTCCTTAATATTTTATCCCTTATTAAGGAATCTTACGGGTTGGCGTGTGTCTATAAAAAGCTTTATCATAATTAGATGAACAATTTAGGAAATAAGATTGTACATCTGTATCTTTACTTACATTATGTCACACATACAGAATTTAAGACAACATATAAATTTGTCATCATTTTAGGAGATCATAATCTAAAATATGCCATTATAGTCTTAACAATCACCAATCTAGTGACCAATCCTTCCTTTTTCCATGGATAAGAGACAGGATACAAGCAGTACAAAGTGCGCAATTACCTCATCGAGCAGTGCTCGCAATGCGTCGTGACGGGCGGAGGGTTGCGCGTGATGTGGTAATTCGCGACCGGCTGCGCCACGGCCCGCAAGCGCATCCGCTGCAGCAACAACGAGTGCGGCGCCCGCGCATTTGCAACCTTCACCGTCCTTATCCCGCCCGCAATCAGGCGATACATGCGCCGACAGTTCTCGCATTGCGCCACCTCCACCTCCTGATAACAAATAGCGACAATAGAATCAATACTATAGATATTCATATATAGGTACTCGCTGTAGTAAAGATGACATTTTGGAAGTTAAATACCTTAGTATTCCCGTGACCTCATGCTGACATTTTGACTGAATATTAGAAAGGTTGGCCAAAGAATAATTAAATCAGAAAGCGATAAAATTCCTGAATGTTATTATGCCGAATTTTCGGATAGTGTTTAGCATTTATGACAACAAGAGGGCCATGAATGATGATAAGCTCTTCCCTGATCATTGAAGCTGAAAAGTTAATGTAATAAATTTTATTTTATACTAGCAAATTCCCGCAGTTGCAAGCGCCTAGTCGCCGTTCCACTGAGAATACATATACTATAGTATATAAAATATAACTGTAGCTCTACGTTGTATACAACATTTAGACGAATTGATAGCTTGTTTGTGCTTTCGACTTAAACAATCTTAACTTCAATTGTTATTTTGATACAGATATATAACGGGCATAATAAATGCCCGAGCCCGTGTTATCATCGGCATATTAAATAAATATCTACATAATACCAATGATTAATGTCATATAGATAAGTGTTACTTAAAAGTTAGATGTTATTGGTGCAATCGGGAAATATTGTGAGTAATTTACAAAATGAGGATTTTATTTTTACCTAATGCTGCGGCAATTGCACCAACCGCTCGCCACAGACCCTTCTCTCTCGTCAGGACGCTTGCTCGATGCGGATCCAATGATGTAAGTGGCAGAGAAGCTATTACTCGCTCTACAAGACTAGGTTCAAACTCTGCTAGTTTTTCGATGAGTGCCTAAAACAGAGTTTCTGCTATACGTAATATGTACTTTCAAAATCAGGTGTAATACCTGATCATTAAATATCACCAAATTATAATTTAAATGCAGGATGGCGAGTATTCTTTGTACGAATTGATTCGTTTTTATAATTTGTTTAAAAAATAACAATAATTAGCCTCACTAAAATAAGGGGTGTTAATGGTGTTTAATACTGCGTATCATGAGAAATTCCAAATTTTTAAATTTGAACAAATTTATTTTAACTAAAATTGGATGACAAATTTAATACTTTGCTTGTTGCTGGGGTTGCTTTAAAAGATTATATTTAAAAATGTTAAAATAATACCTGCGTGTAGTCTGGTGACGGCGGCGACATGGATAATTCACCGCGTACTGCCGAATCACCTACAGCTTCTACAAAGGCTTTTTCATTGGAACATTGCTCCCATAAACGATTCCAAAGTTCATCACTGTAATAAATAAAAAATGATTTCGGGTACCTAGTTTAAAAAGATAACTCGTATCTACCGCCTAACAGACGGTAGATACGAATGATGTTACCGCTAGATCCGCCCGGGGCGACAGAAGAGACGGCCCGCGACTTGATAGACCCGTCCCGCAATGCGCCTCTCTTCGCCGTACGAACGGGCCACCGGAACCCGATCTTTGTCTTCGGTGGCCCGCTCGGCGGTTTACCCTCACGGCTTCCTCTTGAGTCTATGCTCCGGCAGCTTTCGCCGTGAAGGCATCGTCCTCACGCGGTGGCCTCACTACGGTCGACCGGACTAATCCACGGTCCGATCACCCGATGCCTCGGCTAGGGCGGCATCAGGCGCAGATAGTCGCGCCTGCGCCGCCCAAGGCGGCCCAAATCTCCGTGGAGGCAATCCTCCCGGACTCGTTCCGACGCTTCCTTCTGCGAGATGTCTGCCTCGCAAAAGGCGGCGACCGCGTCCCAGCTCTTGACACCGGGCCGGCTGCACCAGGTCGGCACCAATGGCAGCGTCGAAGCTACCGGCACTGCCGAGCCCAGGTCGTACAGACCTTTGAACGTATGCTGCGTCATGTCCTCGTCACTGCAACTCTATCAAAGGTACATTCATTTTGTCTTAACAATAGTGGCATTAAAGTCTTGTGTGTAAAACTTATAAATTGTTAAGACTTAGAATAGGTACGTGTTATTTGTGTATTGTCCATCTTCTGTGCGAACGCATGCCTTAGACTGGGATACACTATTTTCGACATCCACTACTAACACATTAAATGCTGGGGACTTTAATGGTCACACCACATGAGTTGGTCAGTTAAAACTGCCACAAGAGGTATACAAATTATGGACGCTGCCATCGACCATGACTTTATTTCACTTAATAATGGTGCACCAACTCGGGTAAAGTTAATTAATGGGAATTTACAATAAACCTCGCCAGATATTTCCTTTGCAACTTCCGATCTCGCGATCAAGTTTACGTGGCAAGTACTGAATGAAAATCTGGGAGATTACCATCTTCTCATTAAAATTTTCACTAACATTGACAATAATATTCCGGTTTTAAAAAAATGCAAATGCTGATTGGGTTCGAATACCAAAAATTCATTACTGAAAATATTTTTGAATATAATAGCGGTCCCGAACACTTACAAGATACATACATTTTGTTTATTAATCTTATTAAGAAAGCGGCAGAAAGGTACATTCCCTAAAACAAGCAGCCTACTGAAAAGTTTACCCCTAAAGAATATTGGAACCCTGAACTATCAAAAATAGTTGCACAGCATAGAATATCTTTACGGAATTTTCGATGTAACCCAACTCCCAACAATTTAGGATCTTTGGAAGAAATTACACGCGCATCTTACTCCTTAATACGTAAAGCAAGATTTTTAAGTTGGCAAACATTTTGTAACTGGATTGACGAAGTAACTTCACTTTCTGATTTATGGCGGCGCATGAGATTAATGAAGGGATTTAAACAGACAAACCGACATTGTTCTCTAAAAAAGCAAAGCGATTGAAAAGTTATTGAAGTCCCACCAGATTACGTTATTAACGTAATGCCCGCATTCATATCTAACAATGCAGATTTGGAAGTTAACTTTTCCATTCAAGAACTTAAAAATTGCTTAAAGAAAAAAGATACGGCACCTGGAAAGGATAGGATATCTTTTTCAATGATCTACTATTTACTTAATACAGCAAAAATGTTTTACTTCGGATATACAATGATTATCTGAAATTCGGTGTTCCTCGAGCGTGGTGATATATCCGAATAATACCCATACTCAAAGCTAGTGCTTGTTCTAGTATTGAACCTAAATTTCGAGCCATATATCTAATTTCATGCCTATATAAAAAATCTTTCATTTACTCATATTTAAGCGCTTAGAGTGGTATACAGAAAAAATAAATATTCTTTCACCTCATGTAGTTGGTTTCAAAAAATCTTAATCCTGTTTGGATGGATACCTTAACACGTTTAGTTTGTCACATTCCGATTGGGTTTTCTATAAATAACACTAACATATTTTCTGGACATCAAAAACGCTTATAATATCCGTTGACGTGGCAGTAAATATTTTGGATGACCTTCAAATAGGATCTCAAATTTTAAATACCTCTAGTCCTTTTTAAGTGAAAGATTCCTACAGATTGGGGTTGATAAATGAGATATCACATTTATCAGATATACCAACAAAGGGATAGCACAGGGAGATCCTTTGTCTCCATTTTATTTAACTTAGTAACCCTCAAAATATGCAAACATTCAAAATGTATCAGTATCACAGTACGCAGATTATTTTGTTCTGTTTGTTACTCACAAAGACATTACGACTTCAGAAATATATTTTCAACACGTGCTAGAATCTGTAACAATTTTATTAAAAGAATTAGGACTGAGTTTATCCACTAATAAATCCTATTATTGTCTATTTAGGAGAGGCCAATGAAGATACTGTCCCTGCGTAAAAGCAAACGGTCAAATTCTGGCAAGATCTAGATACATGAAATACTTGGGCATATGTTTGGATGATAATCTGAGCTGGGAAAGCATATTTTTATAAGCAGGGTTTTTTAAACCACTGATAAATATTCTAAATTCTTAAACACTTTGAAATTATTAGCGGGTAGTACATGGGGCATTCATACTAAACATTTGCGCAGATTATATATTGCAATAATTAGGAGCAAACTTGATTACGGGGCTTTATTTATGATTGTGCTGCCAAAGTTCACATTCACAAGCTCGATAAAACACAAAACCAAGCTTTGCGGTTTGTGGGAGGCTTCATTAAAAGTACCCGATTCATCTCATGGAGATTGAATTGAACATTATGCCGCTTTTTATAAGGGGATAGAACTTAGCATATAAGTTCATGATAAGAGGTTTATCTTGGTCAGAGGGTGTAACTACTAGGGCAGTATCAGATATGAGTGCTATTTGCGAAACTAGGTACTAGATAAATAAAAGAAAATCGTTGCTTGTTAAAACTCTCCAGGATGTAAAAACAATTTCCAAAGGCCTCGTCACAAAGTCTTAGAACTTTAGTTTAGATGTGTGGATATCCGCGGTTAATGTGCAAAAAAACATTAAAAGCGATCTCGATTGTCTTTCTGGAAATAAATACTTCTGTGGAGGGTATTACATTAATAAACAATGTTATGTTTGAATTAAATACCAAATACAAAAACTGCCATAAATTTTACACTGATGAATCAAAAAGCATTAAGGGTAGAGTAGCTGGATTTTTTTATTATAATCTAGGCGTTAAATAGGCTAGGCGGATATAGAATAAATATAGATTTAACTGTTATGTCGTTGGAACTCTTTGCAATCCTTCAAGCAATGTTGTATGAAAAAAAAATGTATGTATGTATTTTTATCTATGTACCTATGTATTTTTATCTGATTATTATATGGTGTCCGATGGTTTACTGTGTGAAACACAAGGAGGTTTCAGGAGTGGAAGGGGATGCATGGATCAAGTGTTCTCTCTGCGCAACATTGTGGAGAAGCATCTGGCTCTAGGTCAGAGGGTTTTCTGCAGTTTTGTGGATCTGGAGAGAGCATTTGACACGGTTGTACGAAAGGAACTTTGGGACATTTTACCGGAGTATGGTATTAACGGTAAACTGCTACAGGCTGTGCAGTCCAGTTACATGGGCTGTAGAGCCTGTGTGCGGCTGGATGATGGAATGTCGCCTTGGTTTGACGTCAATATCGGCGTTAAGCAGGGGTGTGTTCTGTCAGCCAGGCTGTTTATCATATATCTGGATAAATGTCTCCAAAGGTTGAACGATATTAATGTGGGAGTCCAGATGGGCGACTCAGTGGTCACTGCTCTCCTTTATGCAGATGATGCAGTCCTGCTGGCACAGTCTGCGACTGACCTGCAGACCCTAGTCGACACAATGACAGAAGATTGTAAGAAAAGGGGTCTACGCGTGAATGTGAGCAAAACCAAAATAATGGTCTTTGAAAGAGATAAAACCAGAACAGATGTAAGAGTAACAATAGGTAATGATGTACTAGAGCAAGTGGATGAATTTGTATATCTTGGATGTGGATTTAGCCGAGATGGAAGGTACACCACTGATATAGAGCGAAGAGTGAATGCGGGCAATAGAGTGAACGGAGCGTTGGGGCAACTTTTCGGCAGCCACCACCTCAGCCAGAAGGCACGTGTAGCAATACATAACGCAGTGCTTGTCCCAACATTACTGTATGGAAGCGAGAGTTGGGTATGCAGAAAAGAGTATGATAGTAAAATTAATGCGGTCGAAATGCGATCTCTGCGGAAAATCTGTGGAGTTAGGCTGACCGACCGCATTCGTAACGACGACGTAAGAGAGCGAGTAGGTATGAAAGAGAGTATTGGTGTAAAGATGCGAAAGGGAATGCTCCGATGGTTCGGACATGTGGAAAGGATGCCGAACGAACGCCTGGTTAAGAAGATATACAATGCGAAAGTGGAAGGATGTAGGTACCGAGGGAGACCGAGACTAACCTACCTAGACCAGATCGGTCATGTACTGAAGGAAGGTGGAGTCAAGAGTCTCCGAAACCGGCGAGCGTGTATGAAGAGAATTATGAAGGTTGAGGAAGCGAGTGAAGTATGCAGAGATAGAGTTCTCTGGCACTCTGTTCTCTCTGCCTATATGGCGTGATGATATGTATGTATGTATGTATGTATTTTTATCTGATAGGAATAGTGCTTTGCAACATATAGCTCGATGTGCCTCTAACATCAGAGGTACTTCGATAGCCTATGATATTATCGATACAATTTTGCTCTGAATGGGATTGAATTTAGAATGTAATGGGTAGGATCGTATTTCCAAATTAGTAATTAGCACTATCAGGAAACGAAATCAACTTAATGGCAGACTATCAGGTCTTAATTCCTAAACTTAAAATAAAATGTCATGACATCTGGAAAGAATATTTTAATGAAAAATCTAAAATAAAAGGCAAAACTATTCATCAGCAGCCTCCTCGTTTCCCTTGGTTTGACGAATGTAAATTAAGTAGAAAGTTAACATTAAGATAGCCCTAAGAGCGCGATCTGGTCACTTTCCATCAGCAAAATTTGCATTTTTAATGAAGAAAACTGACACACCATATTGCACAGTATGCAATTATTTAGAAGACGTGCAACGTTTGCTGATGGATTGTACAAGGAACCGCAGCGAAAGAATGTTATTCCTAAGGAGATTTAACTTGAACATACTTGATGGTTTGGTCCAAACAATATTATCTCAACCTAAGTCCGAACCAAAGAGTAAAGTTATTAAATTGAAAAAGAGTGGCAACTCGATGATAAAATATGCATGTATGGAAAGTGCTGCCACCCAGAGTTTAGGCCGAGAACTAAAGTTGAAGTAATATATATACATATCTACATGTGTATGTGTAATTACATAGAATTTTCTTTTACTATGAAAGCTACCCTGAAATATAAAAAAAAACATATCAGCTGATAATTAAACAATAATAATATCAGCCTAACATTGAAACTTGAGATAATTTTCAGAAAAATATCAATAACCGAAAATAGATCGATGACAATAAGTACCTACGCTAGGAACAAAAAATAACAATTCTCAGTTGTCAAACGTTTGACAGGCAGGACAAAATGGCAGCAGTTAAGTTTGTACAACCAATCTGTAGGCAGCGCGACCGTCAGTAAAAATAAGTAATGTTTTAAGTGTGCCCCCCCAGGTCCGAACAGACAAAACATATGTGCAGCCTATTAACTATATTGTATCCATGAAATGCTGCTGGCCTATTTTAGCCTTGATTTTTATAGTAGTTTATATTAGACATGCGCGAAACAGTACTTCGTGAAGTGATGTGATATGGCATTACATTTCGTGCCGAGTAATATTACATTTTACCATCACTTTAAATATCACACATGACATTTCATGTCGCGTAATGCGATAGCGCTCTATATATACGGCGGGCGTCGTCAAGAAATATAAGCCTTAACGTTCTGAAAATAAAGCTCAAAATAAATATTGAATTGCCAGACTGAGCAAAACGTTTCGAATTTTCTTTTGTTATCGACCGCAGGCATAGCGCGGTCCAGTCGTTCTATCCCTCTCACTCTCCCGAAAAGACACATGGCGCGTTTGAGAGATAGATGACCATCACCAAATTATCGAACATCGCAGAAATGCAGAACAGTACACGGATGCTCGCGGCATGTTTAATGTGATGTTTAATCGCGTAATGTGTAATGTGGCAGTACGCCGTCGGGTAATATAACGTGTGATACATCACTCGCATTACTTACACATGTCTAGTTTATATGATGTAAATGTGCCTTGATACAATGGGGTTGACGTGTCGATGTCAACAAAAAACCCCTATAAATTACTAGATAATAAATAAATAACTATTTATTATGGATAAAAACATTAACTATCGGTCATGGATGTCGCAATAGTCGATTTAAGAACATAAGTGCCTGGTTCCTGCAAAGGAAGAAAGTCTCGACATACAATTTTATGCAACTCATTTAGTAATAGGTATGGTTATAATAGGTTATTATACCTCCCATCATGAAGTATGACGTATACAATTTGAGATATGCAGTTTGTTTGAGGTATAAAAATTTAAAGTTATTTTTTACTCATGGTGACAAATGAGCAAGCAGCACAACTGACGGAAAGTATCACTGCCGCTTATGGATCTTTGCAATATCAGGGGTACAACTAGGCCGTTACCAACTAACCAATACCTAACCAGAAATTAAGGCTACCGGCTCTCTCGCTCACCGAACGAAGTGCAATAATATATTGCCATTACTCGTCGAACTTCTGCGAGAGTGTGGTGGTGCCGGAGCGCGGCTGTAGACAGAAACCGGTCAACAGTGTAGCCCTACCACTATGATACGTAGAACTTATTGTCCTGTGTGCCGATGGCCTATCTACAAAGGATGATAATTGAAGCTATACTTATATAGGTACTCACACTTGGATGGACGGACCAGAGATTAGTCCGCCACTGCGTGAAGTCAACGCAGCATTTTGTTCCTGGAATGTTGAGCGCTTAGGTACTCAAAAAGATAACCCGCCGAGCTGGCAATCGAAGTGAAGTGAATCAATTCTAGTATGCCTCTCAAAAAGCTCAAGGGGGGTAATACGACTGGTTAGGATGCCCCATGGCACCCCCTATATGGACGAGGTGCGACCATATCAGTTTGTGAAAAAATCGTACTTACGTTAAATCATATTTCAAGCACAACTTCACGGTCTGGTCGGCAACTTGTTTACAACTCATCACATGAGGTCTTTCAGATATGTTAATTATAAATTGATTAGCGAGCGATTTCGCAGCTTCTCCTTGTGTGGAACACAACAAACGTAGAGCATTAAGATGTTTGCCTGAAGATAGGAATGCTTGAGCTCTGGCAAGGAGATTACGAGGTCGTACTCGAACTATGCCGCGTCGTCCTAGTAAGGATAGTGTTCCTTCGTATACGCAAGCACCGGCAAGGGCACTCACTCCGGCTGCGTGCATGGCGCGCGATACACGCCCATCTGTCCAATGTCCCTACAAGAAGTTATCGTATTTCATTTTAGAAAATAAGTATAACAATTAAATAATACAACTCTTTCATGATCACATCTAAACAAAAGAAGAAAACTCGAAATGAACCCTATACCAACACCTTTGACCAGTGTAGTATAATAGGTCAACTTTCCTCCTATTGCACAGCAGTGGAGCGCATATGAACCGAAATGATGATGATGAAATGATTATAGACAGGCTACCTCTATGGTAGGACCCCAACTCACTGTTGCATACGAAACAGACGAGTTGGTGCAATGCTGCAATTAGTTTTCCTTTCTTCCTAATATCGAAGTTAGTGCATACATGCCTTAGTCACTTTCACGATCGTCGCAGGAAAAGAAGGAAAGCTTTTATTTTCCATTACTTTTTGTTGGATCGCCAGGAGGATGGAGAGTTCATTCTTCTGGAAGACCTATAAGACCAACTGTGATGTCCAACCTACCTACCAAGCGTGCCAATTATGGGATTACCAGGAGAATTTTAATTGACATTAAGGATGCCTATATCCAACAGTCTAGTAGAGTTGGGCTGATGGATAACTATTATTATAATTTCATCGATCGATTCAGTACATAATTCGATCACTGAATTTTTTAGTTTGACTCATGACTTTAATAGAGCGCTTGTGTACTTAACACAATATTAGGCATTGGCAGTCTTCGGTTCAGTTAATCTTGTCTAAGTTGTGTGTGTGTGTGTCCAAGTTGCGCTGTGTGTTTTTTGGATAATCTATAAATAAACGAAGGTGCAATATATTTATTAAAACGCACGTTTTGGATTCCATTGTAAGATCCTAAAACACTTAATTCTCTTTGTAATCTAAAATTATAACTACAAAATCATAGTTACCTTAAAAAAAGCTGATGCATAAACTGGTTCCATATGCGAAAGATCCAGTGGCTTGCCGTAGTCTTCTCCCCATAATCGCAAATTCTCGTCCGCATCAAATATAGCCAAATTGCCGCCAAGCCAACCGAGCCACAAAGGACTTGCCAACAATTCCACACGTTGAATCGGTCTAAGAGATATATTACTTCCAGTTATTGTTAGAGAAAGCCACTGTAAAGTCGTTGCACGACTGCATACAAGTACTCGTTCGTCTGTTTCACTCCACTCTAGAACAGGAAGGGTATCAGGCGGTCCTGTGAGGCGTATTCCGGCGGCTCGCCCACCAGCTACAATAATAACCCGCGATAGCGTAGCCAAAGCCAAAATGCGGGCATCTCTAGGCGCCATTGCAACTACTTCACCACGTGCTCCGGAAAAAAGACATGACGTCCGCGCAGAACGTACTCCGAGTGGTCGCGAAAACTTGATTAACCAAACAGAACCACCGGTATCAAGAGCAAGGCCTGAGGTACCAGCCCAGGTTACACGTAAAGTACCCCACATTTCGCCACCAAGAGTAACGCGTCTTAAAATTGTGCCACAAATGCTTTCGTACTGACATATCAAACCTCTTGCATATCCCGCCAGAAGGCGTGTGCTATCTCGGTTATATGCTAAACATGACACAGCGCCTCGATCGGTATTAGAATCACAGACCCATCTTAATGTTTGCTCATGAAAAGATAGCAGATGGCCATGTGCCGTTCCGACAGTTAATTTAGCATCTGTTCCAACACTGAGTGCTGTTGCAGCACCTGCTGATGACCTTTCCTAAAAAAAAATTGTGTATCTTAAAATAGTAAAGAGTTGGAACTGTATGAGGTACTAAAGAGTGATCGCAGCATTGCACTTAGAATCTAAGGTCATCATTATAAATAATTTAACTTCTGTCCTGGTGTTTCGAAATAATATAATAACGAAAATAGAATAGGTGTGGAGGTGTAATGTGAATGACCGTGATCACCTGGGGAATTGTGAAAAACGATTTAGGAATAAAGACATATGTGTCATGATTTCTAATATTCAAATTTATATTTTTAAATTAGATAAAAATTATAAAAATGTTTCGTCTACTTATGTCTATACATAACTGTATTAAAAATGCCCCTTTTTCACAATATGTTAATAGTGTATATCTATAGAGTAAAGGCGTTTTACTATAACTACGCTGGTCGGGAGATGGAGATGGTCTGTTTTCTAATGTGCTTCTCTTCAAGTAATTGTATTTGCTTGCTTACTTTCCTTGGTCGTCTTTTACGACATGCTTAGATTAGGAAAGAGTCCTGAAATGTATTCACAATCCGTAACGGTTTCTGGTTCTAATAAAGGGTACATACTTGAGCCTGCAAGATTTGTTGCGACACTCCCTGTATGAAGTCCACCTGAAGAGCAGAACAAGTAGCTGGCTCATCGTTTATTGAGTTCTCTTTATTCTTAGTTTCTTCTTCTTCTTCTTCATTAGACAAAACTTCAGCTAAAGTCGGTGCTTCACTTGCAGGTAGTGCATACTCAACTTCATCTAACTGAAATATATATATATATATATATATATACGTTAGTAGCTACGCCTTGTAGATTTTCATGCGTAATGTGGCTAATTATATTATAGATTCAAAAATCCACACACATTTTCTCATTTTTAATGTTGCTATGTTATTATAAGTAAATGATAAATATTTATGGCCTGTACAAGAAGAATGTTCTTTTTCCTTTGATTTAATTAGAGATATTCTTATTTCTTTATTTCATTGAGTACCGCTGTTAGGCTCACAGCAAATACAAAGAGGAGATGGCCTAAGTTACTGTGCACTGTGATTCTCAAGTAGGCCTTGACGTCATCGCGTTAACATCAATAGTAGGCGTGGCCTATTAGTCTGCTGTCGTCGCTGCCGGTGTTCGTACGGTGCACAGAATTATATTTTTGGTGTATTTTTATGTTATTACGAAAAAAACCATGAAGTGTTGTGTTTTATCATGTAAAAACTACTCCGATAAACGTTCAGATGCTATGGAATGAATCACATTTCATTTGTAAGTATATTTGTTCATAATTTATCAAAATAATTTCTAGAAAAATCTTTTGACGGTATCATGTTCAAAAATAATTTTACTCAACGATAGGGACCACTTTGCGTAATAGGACCTAGAACTATAAAAGCACATAAAGTTCAAACTATTAAGATTATCGTAATAACTAATAACCATGAGTATTAAAATTTATACCCAAAGACTTTTACCTCGACAAAAATATGAGTTTTATATGTAGTTAATAAATATTTTGTAAGCAATACGCCAGCTGTCGTTAACTATGAAGAACCATAAAAGTGTCAAAATGCCAGGGTCGTAATAAGAATATAATTATAACATTCGGATTTTTATCAAAGAAAAATATTTTTTACACTACATTAAATGAACCTATTATAATGAAACTGTAAATTTTGTATGTTTTAAAATACCGTCCAATGATAATGTTAAGAAGCAATGGATCAGAGAGTACGGTTTGCTAAATGCCATGATAATTTGGAGTCCCTAAAACAATCCATACGATTGGCAGTGAAGAATTTTCCCATTGAAAGAGTGCGTGCTTCTATTGACAACTGGCCTCTACGTTTAAATGACTGTATTGCAGCCAATGGAAACCACTTCGAACAAGCTTTTTATATTTTAAATTGTTTTATATTTATGTATTAAACTAACACTGTAAAAGTATTATAATAAATATTTTTTGCAATAGAAAAAAGTTTTTCTTTGTTACAGTATTTAGGGCAAGACTAGGTATAGCTGAAGAAATATATGATGCAAAAGAGTATTTAATTTTTATTATTGGAACCAATGTCTCCCTTTCTCCTTTATTTATTAATAATGTAATTGCACTCGATGTAATTTCTTGATAAGATTAACGAGGTTGAGCACGTCACAAAAATATTCAAAATGGTGGTGGCGTCGAAGACCGGGTCTTCAAGTTACCTTTGGCATGGCTAAGTTTTAGAACGGTTGCTACCAGGAAGGGCTGGTCTGCTCGCCTGAAATACTCTTTTACATGTCTTGATCATTGACACTATTGTTGCATTATCAATTGTATAAAGCATTATTTTATTAGAGTGGTTTGATTCTTTTTTATATGGAAAAGACCAAAAGGAAGGAAATAATACCGTGTAACTAACATATTTACTAAAAATCCAACTACGGCTTACATTCGACAATTTGTTCAAACCCAAACAAATAATTGTATTATTTGGTCGTATGAAAAGGACACAAATATGAAGAAAAAAAAAGGTTTCCAAACTTCGAGTTTATCAGAATTTCAGTAAAGAAAAGATGTTTTTTTCATAAAATATTAACATTATGAACAATGCTGACAAGCCTTATAAAGAAATTTGTGATTAAAAACAGTAGTCATTCATCTATTAGCTATGCAAAATTATTTGATTATAAACATTTATATTTGAATAGAGCAAACTGCTATTAAGATTTGTTTGTATCTTTGAAATAAAAAAAATTAGCACTCCTTGATATAGGTAAATTCTGAGTATGTCATCTAATGCAAGATAGCTCAACTGCATAAAATATACGAAATTAGTAGTTGTGCTAATAGCCGGTAGATGGACATAAAGGAGGGAGTGAGACAAGTACTATTACTTGTCTCAATCTCTCTATTAGCAGCGATCCCCTCACCCCCTGTAAATGATACGCATTGTTTCATAGAAAATATTCATTACAACAGCTCCTCTTTGTATTTGCTCTGTGGTTAGGCTCGAGCTGACTATGTAAATATTAGATAATTTGCCTATTGGCTCATGATGGCCAGAATACTAGCGTTTTTATTTCGCTGTAAGTACGCATATACGCGCTATATCCCGTCAGTGACAGACGAGTGGGTGTGTGGAACTCACGGGCTAGCTGAAGCCCGACCGATAAACCCACTAAAACCAAAGCGGCCCCTTCCGCGCTTTCACGGGGCGCCGGAAAGATCGTCTACTGACATTCCATCCCTGGCACCCCAAAGAATACTTGAGTCTTGAGATAGGGTTGGTATAGTTTTATTTTAAGATTTCCTTCTTTTTCAGTGATGTTATCTAATTGCTTGTCTTAGTTTTATCTTAACATTTCGAAGTTATGTCATTCAACATATCAACATTAATGTTTATATTGCCCTAGGGAACCCCATACCCATACATATGCTATATATATGCCATATGCCCATATATCGTAACCTATTTTTTACAATTTTTTAACCGGCAATTCGTGATACAAAACTGACCATTAGATAAGGTACAATTTTGTTCAAATATATGTGTAAGTTTTTAACCGACTTCCAAAAAGGAGGAGGTTCTCAATTCGAACGCTATTTTTTTTTTTTTTTTTTTTTTTTTTTGTATGTTTGTTACGCGATAGCAACGCCAATTATGGATGGATTTTTATAATTCTTTCTTTGTTAGAAAGAGGATACTTTAAGTGTGGTCCCATATGCAGGGTATCAGGATCTGATGCTGGGATTCTAGGAAAATCGAGAGTAATTCCTTAAAATGTAGGGCAAAAATGCTGTTTCTGACGCCTCTGTACATAATTTATAGTTCATCCAATCTAAGAAGTGCATTTTGACGTTTTCATTTTTTAATACACAATAACCTCGGTCAAACGTTGATGACACATGATTGTAAACACGAAATCTAAAATTTTAAACAACTATTAAGTTATTTACATAATTAACATTGCGGGTGACTTTCTTGTACAATAATACTTACATACATACCATCACGCCCTGTCCCTTGCAGGGTAGGCAGAGAGAACAGAGTGCCAGAGAACTCTATCTTTGCATACTTCACTCGCTTCCTCAACATTCATAATTCTCTTCATACACGCTCGCCGGTTTCGGAGACTCTAGACTCCACTTTCCTTCAGTACATGACCGATCTGGTCTAGGTAGGTTAGTCTCGGTCTCCCCCGGTACCTACATCCTTTCACTTTCGCATTGTATATCTTCTTAACTAGACGTTCGTCATTCTTTCCACATGTCCGAACCATCGGAGCATTCCCTTACGCATCTTTACACCAATACTCTCTTTCTTACTTACTCGCTCTCTTACGTCGTCGTTACGAATGCGATCGGTCAGCCTAACTCCACAGATTTTCCGTAGAGATCGCATTTCGACCGCATTAATTTTACTTTCATATTCTTTTCTGCATACACAACTCTCGCTTCCATACAGTAATGTTGGGACAAGCACTGCGTTATGTATGCACTTCTGGCTGAGGTAGTGGCTACCGAGAAGTTGCCCCAACGCTTTGTTCACTCTATTTCCCGCATTCACTCTTCGCTTTATATCAGTGGTGTACCTTCCATCTCGGCTAAATCCACATCCAAGTTATACAAATTCTTCCACTTGCTCCAGTACATCATTACCTATTGTTACTCTTACATCTGTTCTGGCTTTATCTCTTTCAAAGACCATTAATCTAATGTTGAAACTCGTAAAAATAATTTAAAATAAAAATAACATGATATAATTGTTATTCACGACCTAACAATGTCACTTCATCACGTTCTATACAGTAGTGCTTGACAACTTCCAATTCACGAATATCCAAATAATCGGTAAAAATATTAGAATATTCGATTAAGATTAATCGAATAGAGATTTTGACAGAGATGTACATTTTGACACTTTGATTGATGAGGAAATAATTATTAATGTTCGCGACGCTGATAATTCAAATAATAGTAGTAATTCTTAATAAATAGCCATTTTCAAATCCAGTTTTTGTTTTTAATTAACCTAATCCTACTAAATATGATGAATAGATTCTATGCTGAAATAATTAAATTTGTTTAGTACTAATTTAGCACTTAATTTATTCATCACCTTTTTGAAAAATAAAAAATAAACCGATTATTAATTATAAAGGATCAATATCGATTTCGCAGTAAAATCGGATATTTTCGATAGCGATTATTTGGTTCACCTACCTAGAAAACTTACTCAGACAGCTGTCAAAGTGCAGTTCTTAGATTAGATAGACTATAGTTTGATTATTTGTGTATGGAGATTATCTTTATGAGCTTTAGCTGGTAAAACAACAATGTTACTAAGGAGTAAAATAAGGGTCACGGGATGAACATTTATATGGAAGTTTATCATTTTCAAAGTAGTTAAGAACGAAATTTCGCACACCTACATCTTTTTAGAAATAAAAGAATGTGTGTTAGCGTTTTTTTCAAAATTTCACTACTAAGGGGTAGTATAAGTAGTATAAAATAGGTAAAAACAAGTGAAAAAAAATTAAATATATTTTTTTAATTAATATTAATTATTTTTTTAAATATTATATATTTTTTTTCAATTTTGTTAAACTTTCGTGTATTAAGCTAATACGTTGAGATCGTTGCTCCTCGATTTGGTTTGATAACGTTCGCGAATCAAACTGAGTCGCTGAGAATTACTTTCTGTAGTTTCATTACGCCTAGATAAGTTTGTGTATGCCCTCATCTGAGAAAGCCTATTGACCCGCTGCTCGTCACTCTCATTTGTAATATTTATCCCATTTCCTAACCCCATTTTTCTTTAAACGAGTGTCTCTCTCGTCACACGTATTTTCCAAACGGTGCTGTCTCATTCGAGCAGCCCGTTTACTAGGTCTACCTATTAAAAAAAATCTGAATTCACTTATTTTCCACTAAAAACCGGCAAATAAAAAATTATTTTATAAAAAAAACAAAAACCGACTTCAAAACTATGCCTACGATAAACGACATACAATAAACTTACACTAAAAAGTAGAAAATAATTTATTTTAATTAGTTTAATCTCAAAAGAATAACAGAACAATTTACGAAATTATAGTATACCTACCTATTTACAGGTAGGTATGTAAAAACTTATACTATGTCAAGAAAAATGGATAATAATATTATATTTTGTATTTCAAAGTAAGGAGCTTTGAAATATCATAAACGAAATTATTAATATTTATTTACAAGTACTATTTTTTTGGAGTCGGTGCCAGCTAAATCAAAATTAAATTCCCTTGCATAAATCTTTTAAGTGCATTAAATCATCAACGAAATCTGCCCGCGTTCGGGTAGTTCACTCAGAAAAGAGGGGCGATGTCTGACATCGCCCCTCTTTTCTCGCACCTGCCTCGCTCCGGCTATCGCCCTATTCGCAGTGATCGTCCATCTTTGCGTAGGTCAGGTAGGTACTGCGTGAGCCGCGTGATTTTCGCAAAGTAGAAAAACTGTGCTAGAATACTCACAGCGCGCTGTGGAGAACGCTATACTCAGTATTTCTCCATGAAATAAAAACCCTCACACGGCATTTCGTATAAGAACAGATGTCACCGATAGCCCGAAAAATTATCATGCTGGTGTGCCAATATACAGGCCATGTCATTCCATGAACCGACTATGCATCGAAGGATGCATGACGGCATTTCAACAGATGGGCTGAATTTGCCAAATCGCAGAGCGCGAAATGACACAAGCAGTACAGTACTGTACGATGTAGCCTTCTCTGGGGGTGGTCAAGTCATACAATAAAGGGCCCAATAAATGGGCTTAGACATAAAAAAAATGACAAGCAATATAGGTACTGTTAATATAAAAATAGTTGTATGAGATGAGCCTGGATAAGCTTACTATATCTGTAATATATTAAGTACATAGTGAATACAATTATATTAGTTATAGTAAAGTTATGTACAGTGAGGCTGTAGTGACAAGAAAATGTAATCCGCAACTGTGGATCAACAGTCATATTGAATTTGCCTGTGTCACTAACTTCATTTGATGCCCATACTATTTGGAAAATAAAATGAACCAGCATTTGTGAATGTGACCAGACGATTGGGCTATTGAATTTAGTATAATATCACAAACTTTTATATTTTCCCACTCTTCAAGATTCATTTCATACTCATATCAAGGGAGTTTCCTATGTTCAAACCACTTCTTTATACTCATGTTTGGGGGTAAAAAAAATTCCATCATCCGCAACCGCCATCTTGGTATTCCAGGAATTATTATATTGAATATTACACATTATATAGTCAGTACAAATAAAGAAAAATATGCCAAGTCTTGTCAGATGACTAAGGATGTCTATCTATCAAACTGTCAACATCCTGTTGGACATAGGTCTCACCATGACAATGCTCACTCAGAATCATTCCTAAGTTACCTGCATTTAGGGGGTGCTTATGTCTTTTATGATGTCGTCAATCGTCTTGGTGAAGGTCATCTTACATTGCATTGTAAGCTTTATGACCTGAGCATCACCACTTTGAGGTGTTAAATCTTTGAGCTATGTCAGTTACATATATTTTTCTACAGTATTAAATATTTTATCTTCTAGACAAATCCCGAACATAAGCTCCTCTATACCAGATGGAGCAATTATGGACTTAAATGAGTTTCATTATTTAGAAATCGTGTTTCAGTGTCATAAATTATTACTAGTTCTAATACACAACTATATAAATCATTACTCTTCCTAATGATTTCATATGTTTGTGCCAGTATTAGATATTTGAAATAAAATATTTTTTTTGGATTCTATTTAAAAATGAAATATAAACATGATAGAATCCATAAAAATAGTTTTATTTCAAATACACCTAATTTTCCAAAGGCCTGCCTAACCAAGTTAGAAGGCTTCTTTTTCAAAATTAGATCAATCTAATTAGATGTTTATTCTAGGTAAAAATAACTACTTTAAAGATCTGCAAAACTTGACCTAACCAACCTTAAATACATACAAAAATGGCAAATTAAATGAAAGCTTTTGCAACAATATTAAGAGCATGTATTAAGACTGTGATGAGTGTGAATGAAGTGATGGAGATATGCCAGAGATTGTGGCAATCCATAGTCTCTGCCTAGCCCTCCTGGAAACAGGTGTGAGGCTTAACAGGTGTTAGACTGAGGTATGCTTTTACAATCTTTTTGTAAGATTAGACATTTTTGCCAAAGATCAATTGGAAATAAAGAATAGAAGATAGCAGGTATAAATTTTTGATTAGGTAAATGAATACTAGCACATGGAAATCTCAGAAACAAAACTCACCATACTTAGAGACAGAGACAGTGAAGTCTGAGGCCTTTATGTATACAATTAAAGTCCAAATTAGAAGCTAGATATATCACTGGCTGCTATCTATAGCATATTGGGAGTTTATTATCTACATTGGTAGATGTCTATGTACCTAACCTGACCTGAAGTCATTTATTGCAACATGCATGATATCATTATGATATAACCCAATTAATCCAATGTCAAGGTAATAAATATAACATATTAAATGTAAGTAAATTAATTTCGTATGTATATCATATAATTAGGTATAAAAGAGAGTATTGGTGTAAAGATGCGAAAGGGAATGCTCCGATGGTTCGGACATGTGGAAAGAATGCCGAACGAACGTCTGGTTAAGAAGATATACAATGCGAAAGTGGAAGGATGTAGGTACCGAGGGAGACCGAGACTAACTTACCTAGACCAGATCGGTCAGGTACTGAAGGAAGGTAGAGTCAAGAGTCTACGAAACCGGCGAGCGTGTATGAAGAGAATTATGAATGTTGAGGAAGCGAGTGAAGTATGCAGAGATAGAGTTCTCTGGCACTCTGTTCTCTCTGCCTACCCTGCAAGGGATATGGCGTGATGATATGTATGTATGTAAATTAATTTCTTTACTATAAGAACTCTTTATATAGTCAAAAAATAATATTGTTCTTTAAAGACATACTTTTACATCCATTATAATATCTGTGATGTAATAAGACCTCTTTTCATTAGTAGATAGCTATCTATTTCGGTGTATAATGTAAATAATATAGGGGGTTGTATTTATCATTACTTTAACAATTAAAAAAGAAAATACATCAATTCTTTGGGTGTATGACTACAATACATTCAGAGCCTTACTCTAAATCTAAAGTTGACTTATCAAATACCTCTTCAATATCCAAATACTGAAGACTTTCAACAGATTCCAAATCAGAATCCAGTAATGACTGCACGGAGGGCGTTTTCAGTAAATCCATATCTCTGACTGGTATTATAATTAAACTGCAGTCTGCAATAAATATAATATTATAAGACTAATGAAACATGTAAATCATTTATTCTTGCAATATTTAGGTTTTTTAATAATTTCACAAAACTTCAAAACGTAAGAAATTTGTCATTATAATTCTTCCAGCAAAGAACAAATAACAGAAATTAAAAAAATAAGACAACTACCTCGTGAGTATTTATTGAATTGGACAATTACTAGACAGATTAGTCGCCATATGTTTTATAACAATAAATATTGTAATTACTATCGTTATAAAATAATCATAAATTTAAATCAGTTTAGATGTGCTACAATTTCTTTCATTTATACACAGAGCACAGATTAATGGACACAGACTCAGAGTAAGACTCACAGGTATAAAATATAATAATATTATAAAGTATGCGCTACACGGTTTCAAACAGTAGTTAGAAGCAGAAAAAGCAGAAATGCGCTTTGCTGGCTACATGGTTTAAGAGTAGTTTGAAACAAACAGTGTTTAAGAGCATTTAAGAGAACGTGGCGCGGATAGGACGTCTTTACGCTCGCGTACCGTATATTCCCTACAACGACGTCATGGCGCCAACAAAAAAAGTTGGTTATTCCAAATTTTTGTTCAAAGGCTTAAATGGGAACCAACCTGATGATACGACATTCAAAGAGACATAATTTTATTTAAAGCTTACGAACAATGAATTGCATTTACCTAAATCCTACCTTCTACCAGAAACAAATATATTTGTACCATAAGCTTTTGGGGTGATAGTGCTTTTGCACTTTTTTTTTCTCTTTATTTATGATTAGGGACTTTTATACAAATGTACATGCCAGTCTCATCGTATATACCATGACACACCCCAACCAACTAGTGGTTGGGGCGGCTTCCTATACCCCATCGCGTATCTCAAAAATTCGACGTCCGCGTCACGTCCTCAACGACGATGACGACGCTATAACGCTCGCCCAATCTAAAGCCTACGCCGCACGCGAGGCCATCGCACACAAATATCCGCGATTTCGTTCTCGCCGTCGAGGTGCGAAAACACGGCGCGCAAAAATCACCGACCCAAAGATGGACACGTCCACGTCCACCTTGCCCTCAGCGACGCCCCAAGCCGAGGTCCGTTCTCCACAGGGGGAGCCCTCGGGCGATGTCGCTTAACACACTTCCATCGGGTTGAGAGCCTTCGGGCTCGCCCGCAGACCGGTTCAGCTGTAAAAGCCCCTTCGGCTAACAGCTCGCAGTTGGTAGGTTTTAGTGGGTATTCCCCTACTTCTACGTATGGAGTGTCCCCTACTTCTACGTATGGAGTGTCGTGCGATACCCACATACCCCGCCCGGGGCGGGTATGTGGCAAATGCATTTTTAACCACTGCTTTACAAAAAAAAAAAAAAAAAAAGCCATCGTATATAATAGTGCTTTTGCACTTTAAAACATATAACGAAACCATTTCCTGAACGAAACATTAGAAGGGAGCAAAGAATATTCAAATACTGATTATACAGAACTAGAAGAATTATTGGCAACGCTTTCGGCATCCTTGCGTCCCGTTTTCGCGCTAAATTGAAAACTTGAAAATTTGTATTGGAAAGTTGTGTTTTACACAATTTATTGAGGAAAAAGTCTAAACAATTTTTTTAAAAAATAAAAAAAAAAATCATTTGCTAAAATATTCTACGCATTTTTTTTGTGTAATATTTTTATAAGCTTCACAATTTAAGTCCCAAAGACAGGGCAAGTCTTTGTATAACTCGAGAAGTTGAGTAATAACATCGCGATCGCATTCTGTCTGCTCACGCGCCATTTTGTACGCAGCACGTCGTCACGTGCGTCTGCTCTCGCCTCTGCAGCGTGACTGTAGTCGTGGGTAGTTCACGAACGACCTAGGTGGGAAGAGCACTCCTTTAGGTGAACTATGCGAACTAGTTCGTCGATGATCTCGCTCTTAGTTCTTTTCATATTTTTTTAGCGTCCGCTTTACTAGACAGTGGCGCTATGTGACCAACCGAGTTATTTCCTTTTACTGTGCGCGCCTTGATATTTCGATATCGATACTAAACAACTTCACATCCACATCTAATAACGGACTTTAAGTAAATGTTTTGAACTAATGAATAAATGAATATTTGACAAAATTCAATGTCTACTCGCATAATCAGGGTTTTTTATTAAAGTATAAAATTCATCATAATTTAGCATATGGTTTAAATTTTATGAAATCTTAACAATCGCCAACTGAAGTATTGCTAGCTAATTATCAAACAGTATACTAATACATACATACATACATAGCCTCACGCCTGTTTCCCAGAGGAGTAGGCAGAGACTACGGATTGCCACAAACCACGAGCCTGACATACCTCCTTCCTTTCATTCACGCTCATCACAGTCTTCATGCATGCTCTACAATTACGCGTACTCTTAATCTGACCTTTCACTAACACATCTTCAATTTGATCCAGGAAAGTACGACGTGGTCTTCCCCTTGTAATCGTCCCACTTACACTCGCTTTGTATACTTGTTTCGTCAACCTTTCTTCACTCATTCTTTCCACGCCACGTGTCCAAACTACCTCAGCATATCCTTTTTTACTTTTGTCACTACTTCTTCATTCATACCACAGCGCTCTCTTATAACACTATTCCTAATTTTATCTTTCAAACTTACACCACACATACTACGAAGAGCTTTCATCTCTACAGCATTTATTCTATTTTCATGTCTTCCCTGCCAAATCCAACGTTCACTGCCATACATGAGAGTGGGAACTAACACTCCCTTATGTACATACTGTTTATAACATATTTGATTTTACGGTAGTTTAATTAAATTTTCAAAAAAAGAACTAATGAACTAATAGAGTGAACTAGTTCGCAATTAGATTATGAACTAAATTGAGCGCTCACAGTGGTGACCGACTAAGCCCAAGACTACGTGACTGTCGTTCGCTTGGTTTGAAGCAAGCGGCTAAACGGTTTCAAACAAGATTTAGACGAACGCTTGGCCAGCAGTTTGTAGCGCAAGCCTCGCTATCAAGGACGTTTAGAGGTCATAAGAAATTTGGCATAAAACATCTATCTACACTGTTTGAAACCACTGCTTCCAACCACTGTATGAAACCGTGTAGCGCATACTTAAGACTAATTGACTATATAAATACCTAAATGAGTTTTTGGCGGGAATCTAAAACGTCATGTGGTGCTCTTGTATTATATTCGATATCTTAGTGTTTTAACCTGTTATATTAGATAATTTTAATGGCATTTTATGTAATGTGATGTGACGGAACTGCTGAGATGTAGTGAATATCATATAAAAGTGCTTTACAACGTTTTCGTTTTTCATCAAAATTCTCACAAGATACCATCTACAGTGTGGCCATAGCACTGTTGATGGCGACAATTTGACTTACTGACGGACAATGACTAATCTGAAGACACTAAAAACTTGAAGATAATTATAACTCGACACTGGCAACAATGGCTCATTTAAGTAGCTGATTGCCAATACATAAAAATAAGAAGAAGAAATACCTAAAACTATGGAGGGTAAAAACTAAGGAGCACCATTTCAGTGTATTAAGAAGTGTCCATTGAACGGGAGCAAATTAAGGTGGCGCTATAGTAGCAAGTGGAAGCATTTTAAAAAGAGCGCCACAAATTTCATAGGTTCATAGGTTATTATTTATCAAATCACAGTTGACTACGTAACTCAGTACACTTCACTCTACTTATTACTGCTACATTCATATCATTTCCACTTGCTACACGCTATTTCGGTGAGTGTTCGAACAATAATTTGCTGTTTACAAGTGGACACTTTTTGGACTAATCCCCCATACAAGATGGTTCTCCTTAGTTTTTACCCTCCATAGTTTTATGATAGAACTACTTTTGCTATAGACACAAAACTGTTTGTGAGTTGCACAGTAGAAAAGCGTTTTATAAAACGCTTTTAGGAAAAATCGCCCTGCCTTACTAAGAAATAAGCTATTAAATATGTATTAAAAAGTGCCCATCATTAAATTTGTGAAAAATTTATATAAAATTTGGCTGTATGGGTTTAGTTTCCTTACTTTCCTTTGCCTAACTGAATTAATAAAAAAGAACCAAAAAGGGAGCAGAAAAAAAATCGAATGCAGTGATTTTGTAATTGTGATACGTTGTTCTTCTTTTCCATGATTGTAATTTTAAGTTTAAAATATTTTTTTTGCAATTTCACCAATTGCGCGGATTAGTGATTCATGAATTTGTGTAAATGAAGCCATTATATGAAAACACATTTAATATAAGTAGTTTTATATGGATTTACTACTACGTCGCCATTTTGTTGAGGTCATCCTAACATTGTAAGTTATTGTCAAAATCAATTTAGCACTTTTGTCTGTTGGAGCAGGAGAACCATGTCTGAAAATAATTCGAAAGAACCACCGCTGCAAACAATGAGCGGTTTACCACCCAACCATAATCCGTGGTTATATGGTATGTATCATCCACAATTCAATAGTTATCATGGTGGTATGTATCCTCCTTATTACAATCAGTACTATAATCAAATTAGCAATAATACAGGATTTTCTAGTAATAATCATTTCTTTCATCAAAATAAGGATCAGAAACCTGATTACATTAATCCTCAATTTTCTAAACCTCCGCCATCCACACCTATTCTCGGGATGTCTCCCATGGATGCAAATCGTCCTTTTTTCAATCAAGCTCCTATCAGATTTAATCTCAACAATATTAGAAAACCTGCACCTATACCATTAAATGAAAATCCACTGTTGTCCAACAATGGACCTAAAAAGAAGCGTAAGAAATCTAATAGTAATGATAAAGAAATGGAAGAAGATGTTGACTCTGTGGATAATGGATTACCACCATTGCCAAACCATCCTCCACCATTGCCACCATTGCCTCCTCCAGATATACCCAAGCCACCTCCACCCCCACCCCTAGATGTTCCTCTGCCACCACCTCCAATGGCAACAGAAGACATACCTCAGCCACCAGAACCAGAAGGACATGCCAGGATTGATGAGTTAGTTGATGACATACAAAATGAAGAAACATTAGAAAATAATAACTCTTCAAGTTTTTTTAAATCTACAACAATTCCAAACACTGCTGGCACTTGGCCTGAAAGTTTAGAGAGGTATATAAAAAGATGTTACGAGAAATGTAAATCTACATTTGACCGTGATCAGATTGATATCTGCTTGAAAGGAAGGATAACAGCTGCTGCTAATAAAGATGAAATGTGGACTAGAAACTGGGATGAGGAACCTATTCCTAGTGTTCATAGTGAGCGTAACAATCTCTCTGTTAAACCTGTAAGAGGAACATTGAATTTATATCAAAAATGTGATACAGTAGATCCTCCTAAAAATAGGGGACATTTAAATAGTCGATCCTTTGTCGGACATAAAAATTCTCCTCAAAGGAGACGACGCCCACACTCTAGGAGTAGATCTCATTCAAGAAGTCCTAATAGAAAGAGACTAAGGTATGTATACTTAATATTTTATGATAAATACATTCATTAGGCTATCAACATTTGCATTAGGCTCACACCACATGGAAGTAATAGTGTAATAATTAATGGGTTATTTCTTTTTTAGTGGTTCTTCTGCTTCTGGTGATGAGGTGGATGAGAAAAGGCACATTAAAAGCAAGTCACGGCAGAAAGTTAAAGATAGATTGTCATTAGATCAGAAAAAAACTGATAAATATCCAAAAAATGCTAACAAAAAGAAACCTTTTGAATTTGTAGTTGAAGATTTTCAGGGCAATGCTGAGAAATTGTTAAAGAGAGCTGAAAGATTTGGTAATTTACCTAGTAATGTTCCTTCCATAGCAAGCTCAATTCAAAGAGGACCTAGGAAACAAGAGCCATCAGCAAGGAGGCCTATAATTCAGGACACTGATGGAGACTATGAGGACAATAATGTGCATATAGTAGGAACTTGTTCAGAAATTGAGAAATCATTCTTGAGATTAACTAGAGCTCCAGAAGCATGTGAAGTCCGACCTCTGACTGTATTAGTTAACTCATTAAAAAATGTAAAACAAAGATGGATTGATAATCAAGATTATAGATATGCATGTGACCAATTAAAATCTATAAGACAGGATTTAACGGTAAGTTATATACATTAACTTGTCATAAATATTTCTGATCTATGATATTGATGAGCTGAACTTGGAAGCAATAAAAAAAACATTCAAATAATGACTAAATTATACTATTTGAAATAAAACTACTTTTACAGATTCAATCACGTTTGTATTTAATTTTAAATTTTTTTTCTTTACAGTGATCATGCTCACTCCTCCCCTTACCATGATCACTGTAAAGTGTGTAAAACGTCGGGCAATTAAAAATCAAATACAAACGCGATAGAATCCGTAAAAGTAGTTTTATTTCAAACATGTAATACTCGTGTAAACATTAGACGTAGTCGCACTTGCATAGACATTAAATTATACTAAAATAGATAATATCGCAAAATGGATATAAGACCTTGTTTTGTTATTTATTTTAATTTATTCATATACACTAAAAATTTAAAACATAACATTTAATTTTCAGGTACAAGGAATTAGAGATGGTTTTACAGTTGAGGTTTATGAAACCCATGCTCGGATTGCTCTTGAGAAGGGTGACCATGAGGAGTTCAATCAGTGCCAAACACAACTTAAAATGCTTTATTGTGAATTACCTGATTGTGCAACTAATATTTCAGAGTTTACAGCATATAGGATATTATATTACATATTTACAAATAATACATTAGGTTTGTGATAATTCATTAATTTTTTTATGATAAGTTAAAATACTGAAGAAATATTAAAGCACATGAAAGTTTAATTGAAGATAGTATACAAGAAAGGGGATGCATGATATATTATATTATACTTGTACATATGTAGTGTAGGGTATAGTTATTACCACTACTACTTATGGATAGAATTGCATTTCACTAAAGGACTTAGCCCTCAGACCTTGGAGACATAATTTTTTAAAAGAAAATGTGAGATTTCTAATAGTGTTCATTTGTATATTGCATGTCAGCATATCTGCAAAGTTAGTTAGATAGCTAATTTAGAGATACCAGGTGGTAAAGGTTGATAGCGCTGCTATATAATGCAGCAACACTGACGGCTTAAAGTTTTGCTAGCTAGGTGGATGATTAGCCCTTATCTGGCTTGTCTAACTGACAAAACATGTTTGGACTTGTTTAAAAAAATATAAAATGTAAACATCACATCATTTAAACTTGTCCTATTTTTATTTACATTTTTCATCCTAGTTCCTCATATAGGTACCCTCTAAATCAGCCGTCTAACAATGCAGTTATGCTTACATATTAACACCAGGATGTTATGGAGCTTTGTAATCATAACTGAACCTATAAGATGAAATGAAAATGTATCCAAAAGCTAAATCAATATAAAGGTTTGGAATAATTCCCAGACGTTACGTACCCAGATATACTATACCCACCCTGGGTATAGTATATCTGGGTACGTAACCTGAAGCCTAATATAAATCTAATGGGTAATTATATGATAATCATCACATTCAGCATTACCCGTTTTTATAACTGCCTAAATATCCAATATCCATAACCGAAGCTTGGATAATTCGAAAAAAATCAGTTATAGCGATATTCTAATATATCCGTATACAGATTTGAAACTTATTTCTAACATCCCTAATAAACACTATTCGAAGCTCAATAGTCTGTCTTTCAGAAAATAAAGTATGTCTACCAGTTTGGCTTTTGGTTATAAATGCAAGTGATAGGTTAATTTCTAAGAATCTTTGTATCATATAAGACACTGTTACATTTCTTTTTCTATTTGCAGATATTGGCACAATGTTAAAAGTTCTTCCAAAAAAGGATCAAGAGACTGATGAATGTATGATACATGCCATGAAAACTAGACATGCTTGGGCGTTAGGTAACATGCGCAGTTTCTTCAGGTTATATAAAAGCGCGCCAAAGATGGGAGGATATCTTATGGACTGGTTTGTGGACAGGGAAAGAAAGAAGTACCTGAAATACATCATTAAGTCGTACGTCTTTTATTTATATTTTAAATTTGGAATTGGTGGTACTAAACTTTTTTTTTCGATTTCGAATATAGACTTTATACATATAGGAAGGTATAAGTTTTTAATTTAGTTGATAAATTTATGGGGTGCTTTCGAATTACTATAAAGTGATTTTCTGTGCATGCACAGTGACTTAGGTATTGTAATATATATAGCACATATCTCCTCCCGTGTAGTATTAGGTTCAGAATACAATGCGGCACCATAGTCATAAAATTGTTTAAGGTATCGCGAGAAGGCTGTGCATGCATCTGTAAAACTTATGATTCCAATTGCAATCACTAATTGACCAGGCAAGCATGACCATTAGGGCATTACCCCTCTTTTACGGGAAGGCCTATGTCCAGCAGTGGAAGTTGATGCGGTAAGTGATGATGAAGACAAAATACAGAAACCTTAACCCGGATTAAGTAATTGGGATATATATTTTTATCTTGCAGTGTATATATTCAATAAAATTCCATATTTGTTAGCCATAGAAAAGGAAACTTTTAGGACTGAATCTGTACTTAATGTCATTTGGTAGTGATATTTGTATGCTATAACAAGTTTAATTTATCAAGACGTGGACACCAATATATCAATAATAGACTGACGATAGGTACCAAACATGTTTTGAAGGATTACAGCAATCAATAAATAATTGAACTACAATTAGAAAAAAAAAGGTTTTTTTTTGGATCTTGGATTGTTTTAAAATAAATACTTAAAATATGGACATCAACATTGAATTGAAACATACTTAGAGATTACACGGCAAACAATGTGCAATACCAGTTAAATCAATTCTTAATATGTCTTTTGACAATATATATTTTAATTTTAATAATATATAATGTGGGATTTTTGATTATATGGCTTGTTGTAAAATCAGTCATATAATTTGTTCTATATAAATAATGGTCTTTTGTCAGTTCTTTCAGAATTAATGCAAAATAAATAAAAATTACAGCCATCAATGCTCTTAACTAGTGAATATATTGAATATAAGTAATCAATGTTACTATTACAGGGGGATAGTTAAATTATAGCTTATAATGAATTATTTTATTTAAATCAATTATATTTTTGCATTGGTTGGGTTGGTTGTTTTGTGCAATTTATTTCTACGCTCTTTGGCACAGTATCACTTTTCTTTCACTAATATGCAATAAATGTTTTTAGAAACCCATGCCATTGTCATCCATGATTACGTGTCATCATATCTTTCGCCCTCATTGCTACTTTATTATACTTAGTCAATTATTCCTAAATATTAATGACTAATTATATGACATATAGTTAAGACTTAGCTGATAATACGAAATACATGATTCATCAAAGTAAATTAACTTCGACCTTACCAATTTAGATATAAACCAGAGCACCATATGATGCTTATTTTTTAGGGAAGTAGCGACGTCAGGCTATTTTTTAACCTATAAATTGCCAAATTTCTATCCTATCATTACTATGATATTCTGATTTTATAGAGCTAGTGCTTAAAGAGTCATTAGAAAATCACATTAGCTTTTTTCTGCTAAAGCCATTTTACTGTTACCGACGAGTAAGGTTTGTAAAAAATGAGTCACGTATAGTAGTATGGGTGTGTTAAGAAAAAAAAGGACGTACAAAGTATGTTCCTTTAAAAGAAATGTGGCTGACGCACTCAATGCTTCACGAATCTAAAGTAGCCGCCGCGCCGTAATAACTATCACTTCGAAAATTATCGTAATTTTATTTTGAGTGAGGCTAATCGTTAGCTTATTAATGGTTTTGTGATACATAAATACGTTTTAATTTTGAATATTTGAATGCTGTACCAGCTGTGCTGGTGTTTGTATTAATATGTTCTTTTATGTACAGCTACAGACAAACTGTTCCTGTGGATTTCATCGTTCGGGAGTTGGCGTTTGAGTCGAGTTCTAAAGCATTAGAGTTCTTAAACCAATTCCCACTTTCTTATAATGGCGATCAGTCACACATTGATTGTAAAGCCAGTCAACCAGTTGTTGCAAATCTCTAACATTTTCTGCGTGGACGTCCCATTAGATGTCCAGTCATAGTAGCTTGGTGCGTGATTATGTAAAGGCTGCAGTGCTGCCGGTTTGCAGTGTGATTACAGATTCACTGTGCTCTCTAATTAGCTGAGTTGTCATCGTCCGGCACCATAGTTCATCTTAATTTTAATCAGCTTTACTAGGATGAGGTGGCGAGACTGCTTTACATCTGATTGTACAGAAGAGGAACCATGTAGAAGATGCTGTTTAGTCAATATAGGAGTGAAGAGTGAAATCACATCTACGCAGACGGAAGAAAGTTTAGATGAACTACTATTAGTGGGAAAGTGATGAGAATGGACTTCAAAGTTATTTTAATCTCGTTTTAAAATCTTTTATCTAGTTAATATTTTAAAATAATTATGATTGTATGTAAAACCAGGCAATTTAATCTATTTTAGAACTTGTAAATAAAGAATAGTACATTGTTTTTATTAATTATTTGTTTTATTTTAGCACCTTGGTACTAACCCATTTATTGTCTGTCCAAATAAAACTATATTATGAACGTTGTTAAATGTTCAAACGTCAGGCAATTAGAAAATTAAATGTAAACGTCATAAAATCCACAAAAATAGTTTCATTGTGTAATCATCAGATGCAAATATTAAACATTGTCTTTAGTCAAAACTACATAGTACACAAAACGTATGTGCATTCTGTTAATTACGGTCTAGCAATTTTTCGATTTTATTAGGTATAAGGCAATATAACCCATGTGTCGCTAATGAAGAAAAGCCTTTATTGCAACTGGAAGGGAACTTGGTCAACCGTTTACCGTTATGGAGTGGCATTGAATAATATTTCGAGATTTCCTTTTCTCGCAAAGATCTGCTTAGTTTTTTAGTCGTCCCACAACACCGGGAAGAGATTCCATTTATAGACTGATAGTTTTTCGCACATTTCGGTTCGATAAATCGTACGCTACTATCACAAGCAATAATTGTTATAACATTATCGTATCAAAATGTTTACATATAGCCTATAGGCAAGAACTAAATTCTCATCTACGATTATGTTCTACGAGATTCGCATGTTATCACTATAGTTTAGACTTGGGTAGCTCCTGAATGAGAGATACAAATGAACTAGCTCTTTTATTTCAATCTAGCTCACAGTAGCTCAGTTAACCGAAACTTTAAAAACTAATAATTACAATAAAATTTTACAGTAATAGACATTCTGAGTTTCATTAGTATACTGGAACAAACCATTTTTTTTTATTTTATTGCTTATGGTGGCAAACGAATAAGCAGCACACCTGATGGTAAGTGTCATGCCGCCCATGGAGCTTGGCAATACCAAGGGTATAGCTTAGGCCGCTGTCTACTAATAAAATCCCCAAACCCACCCAGTTGGGCTGCCGGCTTTCTCGCTCACCGAACGAAGTGCAATAGCACATTGCCATTACTAAGACGTCGATCTTCTGCGAGAGTGTGGTACTACACCGGCGCGCGGTTGTAGACAGAAAACTGTCAACAGTGTGGTACAACTACAAGGTACCACTTACATTCATTCACAATCACATTCTGACCCAATTGTCCAGAAGTCTCGGAGCATTATAATTTTACTCAACTTTCAATGGCTATTGATCTTAACCATTATTAGCTAACTTGGGCTTCAAAGTAAGAACGCAAATGCACGTTACTCCTTTTTCTTTTTTTTTTTTTTGTGGTGGGCCATGGACGTCGCACCCCGCCAAATCGGTCCGGGGTGACGGAAGAGGGGGCGCGCAACCCCATTGACCCACCCTGCAAGCACCTCTTCTTCGCCATGCGAGCGGGCCACCGGTACCCGATCTTTGTCTTCGGTGGCCCGCTCGGCGGTATGCCCTCTCGGGCTCCTCTCCTGTTGACGCCCCGACAGATTTCGCCGTCGAGGCGTCGTCCTCACGCGGTGGCCTCGCGTCGGGTGACCGGACAATTCCCCGGTCCGATCACCCGAAGCCTCGGTTAGGGCGGCATCAGGCGCAGGTATTCGCGCCTGCGCCGCCCCGGCCGCGGGCGGCCGCCCGGGTCACGGGAATCCTCCCGGTCCCGTTCCGCCGCCTCCTTCTGCGAGATGACAGCCTCGCAGAAGGCGGCGACCGCGTCTCAATTCCTGACGCTGTCGACCATCGCCCTCGCGACAGCCGGCAGCGTCAGGTCGGCACCGATAATAGCGACGAGGTCGCGGCGCTGCCCGTCCCAGCCCGAGCATTCCTCGAGCGTATGTTGCGCCGTGTCCTCGTCACTACTGCAATGATGGCAGCCCGGAGTCCATTCCCTGTGCACGACCGTGTGCAGGTATTTCCCGAAACACCCGTGCCCCGTTAACACCTGCACCAGTCGGAAGGTGAGGACCCCGTGCCGCCGCTCCATCCATTCCATCAGTACGGGCCGGAGGGCCTCAACGGTAATGACACCGTGTCTAGGCCTCTCCAGCCGCGTAGCCCAACGGGCGATGACTTCTCGGCGGGCGTCCTCGCGCCAGGTGGCTATCTCGTTAAACGATGGGGAGCCACCCTCTTCGCGCATTGAGGTAACCCGCCGGTAGAGGTCGGAGAGCATCTCCGCCTCTAGGTCCCACGGGGGTGTCCCGGCCAATAGGCACGCCGCCTCTGTCGACACCGTGCGGTACCCGCGAATGGCTCTGACCGCCATGGCTCGCTGTGGCCTCCACAGCACCGCCCTGAGCTGGGCGTTCAGAGCCCTCGCCCACACGGGTGCGCCGTACATGGCCATTGAGCGGATCACCCCCGCATACAGCCGTCGGCCCTCGAAACTGGGTCCGCCCACATTCGGCATGAGGCGGCGGACGCCGCGCCGACCAGCCGGGGAGCAATTTGGCGAAAATGCTCCCGGAACCACCATCGCCCGTCGAGCACCAGACCCAAGTACCTCATATGGGCCTGGATACTGATGTGGATGGAGTTGACGACTAACGAGGCGCCGATAGGCAGCCTCACACGGGGCCCATGGAATAGTAGGGCCTCCGTCTTGTTTAGGGCCACCCTGAGCCCCAGCGCCTCGATTTGCCTGACCATCTCCTCGGTGCCGAGAGTGGCCAGGCTCGCCGCCTCTTCGAGTGTCCTGCCTCGGGCTGTGACGAGCGTGTCGTCAGCATAGCAAATAACGCTCAGCCCGGGGGGGAGACTCCCTCTCAACGCCCAGTCGTACCCGATGTCCCACAGAGTCGGCCCCAGAACCGACCCCTGCGGAACGCCGTACGACATGGGCGTCCGCACAATGTCCCCTGCGGGGCTCGCGTAGAGAACACTGCGCCCCTCCAGATAGTCTGCCACCAGCCGCCTGAGGTACAGGGGCACTCCATGGAACCGGAGCGCCTCCCTGATGCAGCTGAATGGCAGACTATTGAAGGCGTTGGTGATGTCCAACGACACCGCCAACAACACTCCTTTGCCGGCGACAGCCTCCGCGGCCGTCTGCCTCAGGCGTAGCAGGGCCCCGATGGTCGAACGCCCCTTCCGAAACCCAAATTGAGCGTCCGACAGATCGGGCCCCACCTCCTCCAGGTGCTGGACGATGCGGGCAGCGAGGACACGCTCCAGCAGCTTACCCACATCATCCAGAAGCACAATGGGCCTGTAGGCCGACGGCGAATCCGGGGGCCGTCCCGGCTTTGTCAGGAGAACCAACCTCCCTTCCTTCCAGCACTCAGGGAACTGTCCAGACGTCAGACAGGCGTTGAACAGTCGCCTGAGGCGAGGTTCGAGATGCTCGAGGAGCAACGTCAACACCCGGACTGGGACTCCGTCCGGGCCGGGGGCCGTGGTGGCGGATCGAATCTTCGACACGGCTGCCCCCACTTCCGACTCCGTCACGGGCGGAACACTCTCGACGGCCTCCCGGTCGTGATCTGGCGAAGCCATGACCGGGGGCGTGTGCTCCGACTGCCGCGGGAACAGCTCCTCGACCACTCTACGAAGGAGGTCGGGCTGGAGAGTCTCGGTGAGGGGGGGGCCCTGCGCGCGAAGCTTATTCAGCGACGCGCGATACGGGCGACCCCAGAGGTCACGGTCGAGACCGTCCAGCATCTCCTGCCAACTTGCGTCCTTGGCGGACCGGATGGCCAGCCGAAAGGCGGTACGCGCACTGCGGTACGCCTCGTACAGCTGGCCCTCCCGCTCAACATCGCGGCGACGCCGCCGACTGCGGGTGTAGGACCTTCGGGCACTAATGCACGCCGCACGAAGGTCCGCCAGTCTTGGGGACCACCAGTAGACCCCCTGCCTCGGAGGTAGACGCCGCACCCTGGGCATGGCCGCATCGCAGACCTGCGTTAACGCACTGCGGATGCGGACAGCCTCAACGTCCACTCCGTCCGCTGGGGGTGGTGAGGACAGCCACGTGTTCACGATGGCCGCCTCCACCAGTAGGTCCCTATCTAGACGCCCCACAGCCCACCGCGGAAATGCGGGAGCCCGGTCCGCCCTGTGACCCCTGCTGGGGTCCCGGAGAGGGGAGACCTCCATCCGGATGTATCGGTGATCCGACAGGGTCTCCGCCTCCTCCAGGACACGCCAGTTCCTCACTCGTGGTGCGACAGCGGGGCTAGCGAACGACAAGTCCACTATCGACCCACCCTGCTGTCGCACACACGTGTTCACTGAGCCTCTGTTTAGGACACAGAGGCCCAGTGACGCCGCCCACTCCACGATCGCCCGCCCACGATCGTCCGTCATCGGGGACCCCCACGCCGTGGATTTGGCGTTGAAGTCCCCCAGGACCAGGACGAGGCCCGGTGCCAGTCGCCGTATCGAAGCCTCCAAGGTAGTGAGGGAGGCCCCGAAATCGTCCATTCTCCTGTTAGGGGAGAGGTATACACTGTAGAGCGTGACCCCTCCCCAATCCGCCGCGACAAATTCCTCGCCCCTATCCAAGAGGGATAAGGACGGGAAGTGCCGCTGCGTGGAGGTGACGATTGCCGCGGTTCCGTTTCGGCTGACCACCCAATTGGGGCGATCAGGCACGACGTACGGTTCCGCGACTACGGCTGCACCGATCGACCACTCCGCCATGGATTGCAGGAGGAGATCCTGCGTACCGGCGGAGTGGTTGATGTTGGCCTGCAGGAGGTGAGTGGACTGGGCAGCCATTAATGGGCCGTGTCCATCATCACCTCCTGGCTTGCTGCGGGCGATCGGGCCGCGCTAGGAGCGGGAGCGGCCGGAGTCGAAGGGCCGCTCCGCCCCTTTGGAGCCGAAGCCGGAGGTCTGCACGCCCCAGAGCCCATGCGGTGCTTGGCGGGCTTATTGCCCGCCGCACACGCGGGGCAGTGGGGCGGGGCGGCGCAAGATGCCGCCATATGCCTAGTCTGACCGCAGCGGAAACAGAGTCCGCCGCAGTCAAAGCAATTAGTGCATGTTGGCCGGGTGTGCCCGACCGCCATGCACTTGAAACACCTCGCAGGCCGGTGCTCCAGCACGGTGACTCGCGCTGAGCTCCAGCCCACGAGGAGCCTGCCTGAGTCGGCCAGTTGCCTGACCGACTCCACGGGGCACTGCACCCAGGCAGCACCTACGCCGCCCGGACCGGGCCGGATGGCACCAACCCGGACGGTGTCCATGGGACACCCGGTTTTCGAGGCAATGGCCTCCCGGATGTCTTCCACCGTCACGGAGTCGTCCAGACCCGCAATGCGCATTTCGGCGCACTTCACGGGTCTGGCGATTTTAACGCCACCCTCCTCGGCGAACAGACCTCTCAACTTCGACGCCACGCTATCGGCCGTCCTGGTGCCCTCGGCCCCAGGGAACTCTAGAATCCGAGCCCCTGTCCGGGCCTTGCGGGTCCTGGCTTCGACGCCTCCTATGTCGGAGACGTCGAGCTCCCGCCGGGCTTTCCGCAGAACGGCCTCATAGCTGAGGCCCCTTTCTGCCGCCTCAGGCAGCACAGTGATCACCACTGCGGCTGTCTTCGGCGGCCGGAGCCCCTTGCGCGGCCTCTTCTTCTTCGTTGTGCCGCCTCCTCCGGCTCCTGCCTGGGGGGCGACGACCTCAGCGGCGCGCTTGGCCGCCGCTCTCCTCCTCTGGCCGCGACTCTTTCTGCCGCGCTCGGCCACCTGCCAACCCTGTTCGGGCGTAGCGGGCGTGCCGGGCGCTGAGGGCGTAGTCGCGGCTGCGCTAGTCGTCGCTGGCGGTGTTGGTGCTGGCGACGACTGCAGTCCGGCAGGAGCCGGTGCCGTCTTCTTTTGGGTCGGAGCGGGCCCCTTATTTTTGGGCCCAGCCGCGGCCGCGGCGTAGCTTCCCCCCACACGGCCACCCTGACAAGGCAGCGGGGCGGGAGCTGGTGCCGCATATGGCCGTTTATCCGCGGCGAGAGGCGGTCAAACACGTGGTTCTGGAGGCAGCCTTGCCTCCAGAACGGCCAAGCGCGCATTGACCATATTACCGACGGCGTCGATAATGGCGCGCAAGGCCTCGTCCGACACACCTCCCACCGCGGGCAGCGGGGTCGGTGTCACCGGCTGGACCTCTGCCGGGACCTGCTCCACGACGGCGACAATTGGCGTGTTGGTCGGCGGCGCACGCTCCGCGGTCAGAGGCGTCTTTCTCTGTGCGGCGGCAGCCACTGGACGGCCGGCGCCTCGGGGCGGTTTCGAAGCGGCGACGACGGCGACAGCTCCTCGGCGGCTAACACTGGCCGGCGGCGCGGTTGGCGCAGGCGGCGCAGTTGGCGCAGCCGGCGCAGTTGGCGCAGCCGGTGCAGTTGGCGCAGACGGCACGAGCCGCCCCATTTGAGCCCTCAGCTCGGCCACGTCCTTGGCGAGGTTGCGATTGGTCCTCCGCACCGCGGCCAGCTCCGACTCCAGCCGGCGGTTCTGGGCCCGCAGACCTGACACCTCGCCACCAAGGCGGGCGTTTTCGGCCTGCAGGGCCTCCATATTTGCGGCTGGGGCGCTCGCGCGGGCACCAGCGGCCACCACTTCGGTGGGAGGGATGCTGGACAACACCCCCAGCACCCTCGCGGCGGCCGCCTCGTTGCCGGTCTGCCTGCCAGCCTCAGCCCCTCCACGCACTTCGCCGGCCGGGGAGTGGGTCGCCCTTCCCGACACTGCGGCCCCTCGCCCTCTGCGAGAGGCCGGCACTTTGGGGGGAGGCATGATCGTCACACTCCCCTCGGAATCGGCGCTCGAGCTGCCATCCCTGTTCAGGGGGCGCTTCCGCACCTTCGAGGGGAGGGCCTCCTCCCTTGTCGTCGGAGCCGCAGCCGCAAAACGCGGCGACGACCTGGCGGCGGCGGTTTCCTGCGCCGACCCGCTAGCCTCTTTGGACGGCTCTGCGGAACTACCGCCCTCGTCCATTATATCGGCAGATCCACTGCCCTCGTCTCTGGACGGCTCTGCGACACTACCGTCGCCCTCGTCCATTGACGGCTCTGCAGTGGATCTGCCGCCGTCTTCCTCCAGTTGGGCGGCAGCGGCGGCCTCCTTCTGCGCCCTCCGCTCCGCCATACGCTTCCTTTCTGTAGGAGAAGCCTTTCCCGTAGTCCAGTTGGCCCGTTTCCGGTACTTCCTCGGCTTCTTCTTTTGGGCCTCCGTAGTCTGTGCCGGGCCCTCGGCGGACGCCTCAAGTCCCGAGGACGAGGCGTCGTTTGTGCCAGTTTTATTTTGCCTTGGCAAGGCCGTCAGTTGGGAATCCGAAGCTTCCCCGTCTTTATTGTTTTCTGTAGGCAATTCCATTTTGTTCCCACGATTATGGGAGAAATAAACGGTCGACCCGGGCAGAGATCCCTGTACCCGGGCAAGCCTACATTTACCAACCAGGGGGTCGGCTGGTACCCTGGCTGGAGCGATGCACGTTACTCCTAGAAAAGTCACTACAAAATTCACTGAATTTATATTTTTAAGCGATAGTATTGAAAATTTTCTGGCAATCGATAGCCCGAAATAGTCGATAGTATCGATAGTTTTAGGTTAAAACTAATGGTATTAACGATACTATCGATAGTATTGATACTATCGAATGAATCACTATCGATAGTATCGCTGTTATTAATAGTATTGCTCGTGGAGAGCTATCGTTACTATCGATAGTATTGATATGTGACGATACTATTGATAGTTTCGATAGTATTGATATGTGACGATACTATCGATAGTACTATCGATATTATGAATACTTTTTGAGGTTAACTATCGATAGTCAAACTACGATTTTTATGCAACACTGCGCTATGATGGCCGTTTTGACATATTACAATAGTGATGTGAAATGTCAATTTATTCTCGAAAAAATATAGGTACTGAAATCTATAAGTTTTTATTGCAAGTAGTACCTGATTAAAAAGGTTTAATAAAAAAATATATAAATGCTATATAATAAAACAAAAATATAAATAATCCTATGTGACAATCGTATTAAATTTCATTTTTTTTTTAATTTTGAATTTCTCAAAAAAAAAAAAAAAAAAAAAAAAAAAATACCGAGTTGTGTCGTAAATAAGTACACTAATAATTATAATCTTATAAAAAAATAAATGTTCGCGGGACCCTAATATATATAATTTAGAAACCAATGTAATAAATAAATTTTGAGTCCTAAAATAATACATTTGATAAATTTTATGACTATAGTTCATCTAATCTAAGAAGTGCATTTTGACGTTTCGCATTTTTTAATACACAATAGCCTTGATCAAACGTATACATATGATTGCAAACAATAAATCCGAAATTTTAAAGAACTATTAAGTTATTTACATAATTAACGTTGCGGGTGACTTTCTTGTACAATAATCTAATGCTGAAACTCGTAAAACTAATTTAAAATAAAAATAACATAGTAAATAGTAATTATTATTGACTATCTTACAATGTTACGTCATCAGGTTCTATACAGTAGTGCTTGACCACTTCCAATTCACGAATATCTAAATAATCGGTAAAAATATTAGAATAATATAGTTAATCGAATAAAGATTTTGACAGAGATGTACATTTCGACAATTTTATTGATAAGGAAGTAATTATTAATATTCGCGACGATGATAATTCAAGTAATAGTAGTGATTCTGAATAAATAGCTATTTCCAAATCCAGTTTTTGTTTTTACTTACCTAATCCTACTAAATATGATGAATAGATTTTATGCTGAAATAATTAAATTTGTTTAGTATTAATTTAGCACTTAATTTATTCATCGCTTTTTGAAAAATTAAAATATACCAATTATTAATAAAAAAGAATCAATATCGATTTCTCATTAAAATCGGATATTTTTGATAGCGATTATTTGGTTCACATACCTAGACAACTTACTCCGACAGCTGTCAAAATGCACTTCTTAGATTAGATAGACTAGTCATGTGCAAATCATGTCCTGGAGCGGATCGGACATGGAACGATTCCTTTTTCTGTCGGAACTATATCCAGGAAACATGTTCGCGGACCTATCTAGTTCCGCTGACCGATAGTACATGAGTCATATCCTATCGGTCCTAATGACATGATTATGCAATCCAATCCAACGTAACGTGTGCGGACATAATTTTAATCGGCTCCAGCCATTCAAGATCCATATTTCTTAGTTTATAACTCTTTCAAATTTAGTATTTTGGAGGAGCTATAAACTACGAAATACAAGTTATTTTTTAGGTTCCGTTTATTTGTCAGTAATTGTCGGAATATCAGTTGATTTACCCTCATACTTGACATGACAGGGTTAGGATTTTTTTTTTTTTGTTTTTAGTAACGCAGTGGTTAAAAATGCATTTTTCGCATACCCGCCCCGGGCGGGGTATGTGGGACTCACAGGCCCTGAAGGGGACACTGAATACCCACTAAAACATACCAACTGCGAGCTGTTAGCCGGAGGGGCTTTTACAGCTGAACCGGACTGCGGGCGAGCCCGAAGGCTCTCAACCCGATAGACATGAGTTAGGCGACTTCGCCCGAGGGCTCCCCCTGTGGGGAACGGACCTCGGCTCGGGGCGTCGCTGGGGGTAAGGTGGACGTGTCCATCTTTGGGTCGGTGATTTTTGCTCGCCGTGTTTTCGTACCTCGACGTCGAGGACGGAAACGCGGATATTTGTGCGCGATGGCCTCGCGTGCGGCGTAGGCTTTGGTCTGGGCGAGCGTAATAACGTCGTCATCGTCGTTGAGGACGTGACGTGGACGTCGGACTTTGGAGATACGCGATGGGGTGTAGGAAGCCGACCCAACCACTAGTTGGTTGGGGTGTGTCATGGCAGAGACAGGGTTAGGACTGACAACCAAGATATATATAGACGACGACGATGTATAGAAGAATATTTAGGCGCATTCATGACGTACACTGTATTACTCGGTCGTCGGAACGATTCGGTCGTCGGAACGACTCGGTCGTCGGAACGACTCGGACCTATGGAACTATCTCAGCCGTGTGGTTGGATTGGAACTAGATCGTTCCGGCAAAAGACATAGTTCTCGGAACTACTCATCTCTAAGATAGACTATAACTGCACGTCACTATAGGCAATAATGAACAGCAATTTGCTCCTTCAAATGTACCTAATTAAATACGAAACTTCATGAGTGGACAAACGTCAAAACGGCCATCATAGCGTGCCAGTAGTATAGGTGATAATTGCCTGCGTCTTTGGACTTTACAAACATAATTAACACATAAATTACACCCAGACTCAGAGCAAGAGTTTGTTGATGGCTCAATTATTGGTCTGCGTGGGCATCGAACCTATTGCATTTTACGCTTATTACTAGCGTCCATCCATCAGCATATAGACAAGCACTGTTGAACCTAGGCCTCCATGAGATTGTCGCTCATAATGGTCCTGCGCCACTTGCATCCAAGGGCATCCTACTGCACCTCTTAAGGTGTAGTCAGTCCACCTAATGGGGGTTGACGCAACCTATAAAACACGACCTTAATCAAGGTAGGTGCTACTACTAACTAATTTGTAAGGATACAAGGCATTCCCAACAAAACTCTACTTCAAAACTTGCCAGAGTTCTTTTGGATTTTTCTATTCGTTATGCAGTGTTGCCAACTCAAAAGATTCGCCGTAACATTTACCGGATTAAGGAAATAGGAAACGGGGACAATTTTCGTTATACAAATGAATCATGAAAGCGAGATAAAAATTCGATTTAGAATTTTGCACAAGCAAGACACCAGTCTTCGAGAACTGATTAATCCGGCTTGAGAAAAGTTTAAATTACGAAATCAAGATAAAATGCGACGAAATTAACCCCCGCGGTCCATAAAAACAATGTGTTAAAACTTTATTGCAACCGAAATATTTAGGGAACTATATTATTTGTTATTTTCTTTTTATGAAATTTATCTAAAAATAGCTATAGTATACAACTTCTATTATAAGCAAAAAAAGTAAAATTTTTACATGACAAAAGCTATGTTTTAGCACCTAAGTTAAAAATTTATACCTTAACTTCTACATAATTTAGAGATTCTATCAAGAAGGTATTTCTTAACACTACACCTCATTGGTCTAAATTTCATCAGGCTTGGATGTGGAGTTCTTATTGAGCCACCACGTGAGCATTTCTTTAGTATTCAAAGTGTTCTTATACCTACATTTTTAGGGTAGATATTTAAGGCATAGATCAGGTCTTAAATTTCCCTTGAAGACCCCAGATCAATTTATTGTGTGTAATATTAGCTGAAAGTGGCATTCACAACTCTGCCCAGTAAACGCTGTGGTCTTAGAAAAATAACACATCATCATTCTCCTAATCTTAACCCAATTACTTAGGGTCGATACAATATGTACTCTTATTTCATAGTACATATTGTAAAAGTTATTGGCAATAGTTTCAAGACCGGCCGCTTGCCAGACGTCAAACGTGCTTGGAAATATAATTGTTGACCAAACGGCATTAGATAGAGTTGGCCCAGGTCGTTATAAGGTTCTTAGTCGTCTTTTACGACACTCACGAGCAAAGCAAGGGTTGGTAGTATTCATAGCCGCTACCACTCAGCACAAATAAAATAAAAAAATAACACATATACATATGTTATTATTCTAAGGCAGTGCCCAGATCAAAACGCGGTGTTGAGGGTACTATATTTAGCTTCAAATTGAACAATAAGATTTAATACAATAATAAGTAATATTACATACATAAATCATTTAATTATTAAGATACAAAACATTTTAATAATCTTATCAAAACCTTAATAAAATATTGATCTTAATTGAAGTGATCAACTCTTAAAGCTAACCTTATATATACACATATATAAATATTTAGTGTTAGTCTTGATTAAATTTATCATCTAAAAATAATTATACAATATATACAATGTTTTGATAATTTTAATAATACTATGTATATTATTATATTAAAATTCGATTACTATTTTGGTCCACTGGCATAAGTAACTACTTGTTTGTTATTATTGATTGTTAGTTCCTCAGTTTCAATTCAGATTAGACAAAGTGTCATGCTGTATTCGGCAATTCTTTGTGCCTAATTTTAAGTTTAGAACTGATTAAAAGTAACAAGTTTCAACTTATACTAACTATACTTTCACATGAGATTAAAAGATCTGGGTAACTGTCCAGGTCTGTTTAGAATGAACCCATATTATGTAATTTTTACAAATTTTAATGCTCTTCCTTTGGCAATCATAAATGTATGCGGCTAAGACCCAATGGAGTAAATGTCTGAAACAAATCCAGTGTGGTACCTACTTTTGAAGATCCTCTCCTCCACGTCTAAAAGGTCACGTAGTATGGGTATGTTCCCTTACCACTTCTTGATATGCATATAAAGTGTGAGATTACAAATAAAAAAATCGGATCTTATGCAATTTTCTTCATCGTTTTCAATATTGTCTTGTATATATATATCATCATTTCAGCCTATTGCCGTCCACTGCTGAACGTAGGCCTCCCTCATTTTACGCCACAGAGTATATATATATATCAGGCTAGTACTATTTTTTTTAAACATTATAAAATTCCATCTCTATAAAAGGTAACCCAAGCAAGCTAAAACAATGTTGTTACATTGTTTTAGCTTAAACAAACTTAATTCCATTTAAAAATGAGGTAGACAGACCTTGCCTGCAAATAATTCTGATATTACAGTAATCCACAGAGATAGAACAAATAATATGTATGATATGCCAACTTGATGGCTGTTTGGTAGTTGATAAGGTTGGCCTCCAATATCATCCACATGGAATCCCATTGGGAATATGACAGCAGCTAAGCAAAATACAACCACTGAAAATACAATAAATGAAGTTAATATATATTTTTTTTAATCTTGTGTACTGCAAGAGTTGTTTAAGAAGAGAAACATGTTCCATCATAAATAATGTAATTATCTAAATAACATATCCACAAAACATGGCTTATTATAGTCTATGACTATAGTCATACATACATACATACATATCATCACGCCATATCCCTTGCAGGGTAGGCAGAGAGAACAGAGTGCCAGAGAACTCTATCTCTACATACTTCACTCGCTTCCTCAACATTCATAATTCTCTTCATACACGCTCGCCGGTTTCGGAGACTCTTGACTCCACCTTCCTTCAGTACCTGACCGATCTGGTCTAGGTAGGTTAGTCTCGGTCTCCCTCGGTACCTGCATCCTTCCACTTTCGCATTGTATATCTTCTTAACCAGACGTTCGTTCGGCATTCTTTCCACATGTCCGAACCATCGGAGCATTCCCTTTCGCATCTTTACACCAATACTCTCTTTCATACCTACTCGCTCTCTTACGTCGTCGTTACGAATGCGGTCGGTCAGCCTAACTCCACAGATTTTCCGAAGAGATCGCATTTCGACCGCATTAATTTTACTTTCATACTCTTTTCTGCATACTCAACTCTCGCTTCCATACAAATGTTGGGACAAGCACTGCGTTATGTATTGCTACACGTGCCTTCTGGCTGAGGTGGTGGCTGCCGAGAAGTTGCCCCAACGCTCCGTTCACTCTATTTCCCGCATTCACTCTTCGCTCTATATCAGTGGTGTACCGTCCATCTCGGCTAAATCCACATCCAAGATATACAAATTCATCCACTTGTTCTAGTACATCATTGCCTAATTGTACTCTTACATCTGTTCTGGCTTCATCTCTTTCAAAGACCATTATTTTGGTTTTGCTCACATTCACGCGTAGACCCCTTTTCTTACAATCTTCTGTCATTGTGTCGACTAGGGTCTGCAGGTCAGTCGCTGACTGTGCCAGCAGGACTGCGTCATCTGCATAAAGCAGAGACCACTGAGTCACCCATCTGGACTCCCACATTCATATCGTTCAACCTTTGGAGACATTTATCCAGATATATGATAAACAGCCTGGCTGATAGAACGCAGCCCTGCTTAACGCCGATATTGACGTCAAACCAAGGCGACATTCCATCATCCAGCCGCACACAGGCTCTACAGCCCATGTAACTGGATTGCACAGCCTGCAGCAGTTTACCGTTAATACCATATTCCGGTAAAATGTCCCAAAGTTCCTTTCGTACAACCGTGTCAAATGCTCTCTCCAGATCCACAAAACTGCAGAAAACCCTCTGACCTAGGGCCAGATGCTTCTCCACAATGTTGCGCAGAGAGAACACTTGATCCATGCATCCCCTTCCACTCCTGAAACCTCCTTGTGTCTCACACAGTAAACCATCGGACACCATCCTCATTCTCCTTTCAATAATTTTACCATACACTTTTGCTGCCAAACTGGTCAAGCTTATGGCCCTGTAATTTGCGCAGTCATAACGTGAACCCTTGTTTTTAAACAAAGGCACGATGACTGCGCTATTCCAGTCCCCGGGAACCATTCCCGAGCTCCAACATAAATTGAGGAGCAACAGGAACGCCTCCCGGACACAGGAGCCACCAAGCTTGATCATCTCGGCAGACACCATATCAATGCCCGCTGCCTTACCATTTTTCAAGCTTCTTATCGCCCATTCAACTTCATCCGTACTGATGCCATCGGAGGACGCCGTCGCCGAATGTTGATCTACTAGACCACACGCGACACCGGCGTCAACCGTAGTATCCGCATACATATCGCCAAAATATTCACTCCATCGGCTTAACACGTCTTGTGTTTGTGTAAGAATGTCTCCACCTTTAGACCTTATTTTATTCATTCTGAAGGCTGACCAACCACCCCGAGACTTCTTCACCTCCCTCCAAAAGAGTTTGGTGTTACTCTCGAAGTTTTTAGTCAGCCTATCTTCTGCACTCATACTTGCTCTATCACGTTTCTCTTTCACTAAGGCCTTGGTGTCATTCTTACATTGCCGATATATTTCTTTCTTCTGTTCAGTCATACTGTCATTCAGATTCAAAGAAGAGACATAGTCCAGCCACGCTTTCTTCTTTTGCTCTACGGAAGCTGCCACTTCCGCATCCCACCATGCATCACCATTTGTGTTTCTATGCTTCTTTGAACTTCCACATACTTCTTTCGCTGTGTCTACCATACTCTCTTTCAACACTCTCCAGCATTCTTCAATGTCCGATTGCGGCTGGCTTGCCATCGTCAGCCGTTCTCGGACACCCTCTGCATACTTTTCTCTTACACACTCTTCTTGCAACCTTTCAACCTTTATTCTTTCAAGCCCTCCGAAGTGGACACGCTCTCGCCAGTGCCTACACTTTCTGAACAGACCACTAAATCTCGCAATAACGAGATAGTGGTCCGTATCGACTGTGGGGCCCCTGTAGGCTCTTGCGTCCAATATTTTGCTTCGGAGGCGACTGTCTACCAAAATTAAATCTATTATACTTTTCTGTTCATTCCTTCTCCATGTATACATATGGATGTCCTTATGTTGGAAAAATGTGTTTGACACAATAAGGTTTCTCTCCATACATACATCCGCTATGAGCCTACCTGCGTCGTTCACTCTCTTATCACCAAATGGACCAAGTACGTCCTCATAGTCGGGACGCTTGGTCCCCACCCATCCGTTCAAATCTCCGCATACAATCACGCGTTCACTGGTTTCTGCCATATCCAGAACTTCCCTAACATTATCCCAAAACTTCTCTAGGTCTGATGCCACCGAGGATCCTACGGGAGCATATGCTACAACCATGAATACCTTGGTGACACCAAGTTTTATATGGACCCAAAGAAGTCTGGGATCATACATTCCGTAATCCTTCACACCTGAGGCCAAGCGAGAGGACAGCAGTACTCCCTACCCCCATGCTGGCTCGATCGCTCTGTGGTACACCAGACCACAGAGCCATCCCGCCACCAGGAAGATCGCAGGCGGCGCTACCCCTTCGCTTGGTCTCTGTTACACAGAGCACGTCTAGCTGTTTGTCCGCCATGACGGATATCAGCTCGTGCAACTTACCTTCCACACAACCTCTTACATTCCACGTGCCCACCCGGCACTCTGCTCTCCTCGACTCGCCTGACTGGGCAAGGCGTGATGGGTGGCGGCCCCCATCGCCGCAACTGCCGAAGTTCGTACCGACGGGGGCGGGTCGGTACGCGTCGCCTCCGGGGGACGCCCTAACCCGCATTGCGGTACGCATTTCGAGCCGGATTAGCAGTCTAATTAGACTGGCAGGGGACGCGAACGAGCACGCTCCGGACTATGCCCCCCACTTATGACTATAGTCATAAACTATAATATGCCACCTGTACATGATGGGTGACTAAAGTCACAGGCTATAAAACACTGCCTATACAGGATATGTGACTGTAGTCACTGTAGCAGTAGTCAGGCATTTAAAATAACGAACATTTTATACTTGGGTCTAATAATATGGCAAAGTACTGTATTTTATTATTTTCTACAAAATACATTGCAGCGAGGCCGGCTCTAGTGAAAGGTTTAAATTTGATGCACTTATTTGTCTATAATTTATGACCTTTTTTTGTTGGTTTTGTTCGTCTGTTTGGACAGGCAAAGGGATCAAAGCCCATACAGCCAAATCTTATTTAATTGTTTTTCATATATTATTTAATACTTCATATTGTATAGTCTTAATAGTCATTGTCCGTCAGTTAGTTGTTACCATTAATGGGGCGCTGATAACCAAATCAATGGTTTTTTGGGAATTTTGGCAAAATATGAAAATGCACAGCATACTAAGATATCACCATAAAAATTGGCAATAGGATTCTTTTTGGAAACTTATAACACCAACTGTGGTTGATGGTCAACATGCCTGCCACCTGGTAATTATATTTATACCTTTGGAAATGTCCATGTCTAACAGAGTATGTCGATAGGCTAAGTAGAACTAGCCAGAGGTATGTGGTAAGCATAGCTGGGCACCATTAATCAAATAGTTAACTACGTTAATCGTTAAACCGCTACAAAAAAAGTTAGCTTCGTTAAACGTTAAAGAGTTACATTTCGGAAAATTAACGCAAGTTAACGTTAATCGTTAATCCGTTAATATGTGTAAAATTTCATCTTTATATCGTTGCATAAGTGAACTTATAAAACCTGTGCTTTAGGTTCTGGAAGTTAACAGGTTAGGAACAAAACAAAATACTTGTATAATTCGAATGTGTAATTGAATCGTCGGGTAGGTGCATATTTCCCTTCATGAACATTAACATTTTGAAGTAAAGAAATGATCAAACGAAACAAATCTTTTCGCAGTTTTATTTCTCACTCGCACGCGCCGGCAAAATATATCTAGTTTTGTTTTTGTTTCTCTCACTGCCATGCGCCACCCGGCACTTGTCAGTGCCGTGCAGTAAGTATTAGGCATTGGATTAACGATTAACGGACTTCTTGCATATTAACGGAAGTGAACGTGTCCGTTAACATTTTTAAAAGTTAATCCTAACGGATTAACTTTTAAAAATCAAAATGTTAACTTCGTTAATTAACGATTAACGAGTTCATGCCCAGCTATGGTGGTGGCCTTTGACCTCTCAAAACCTGATTTTGTGGTTCAAATTTGGATAAATGATAATGATGCCTACATGTTTCTTCTGTAATAAATAAAAAATCTTAGTGCCAAAACAAAATATAGTTATATATTCAAATTTTTTTAATACACCACCCTGCACTAAGGAAATAATCATTGTATTGCGGGGGACTTCACAATACAGACTCAGAACAACACTTTGTGGATCACCCAAATTATTCGCTTGTGTGGGAATCAAACCCATGGCATTGGCACGGAAGGTTGGTATCTTAATCACTACACCATCTGTGCAGTCAGTTGTTTTGTAGCAGTTGTTACTCTCCGATTTCACTTAGATTAGTGTCAAGAGACACTGATTTCTTGTTCCATCACCATATAGATATAAGTATACTATGCTTAGAAGTTTTATATACTTACTAGCAGCAAATCCAACCCATCTTGCGTAAGGTATAATATTTCTGTCAAAATGGCTTGATGCTAGCAGAATCACAGTAAGTGAGATGCATAAACAACCTATAATTATGCAGATCAAAGCAAGTAGCCATTCTGGTTGTAGCTCAGGTGTGTAACATACTTGTGGCCTATTGTATAAAGTAATACAAGACCACATTAAACCAAGACGAGTGTCACCTGAAAAAATGAATTTAATAGTAATGTATACTAGTAAATCTCAATAAGTTAGTATATACAGTATTCATAATTCTACACTGTGGTTTTACTAAATAGGAGGTGCCTGGCATGCACGCAAATACATAAGTTGAGAGACTATTTATATTGTTAATTGACAAGGCATTCATAAGAGTGAGTTAATTGAGCATTTATAATCATAACAGATTACACAAAGATCTATATCTCTTTAGATTAGTTCAATCAGTACCTGCATATAGTAAAAGTTTAAAATTGCTATAATGGCTGCAGAGCTGATATGTATTAATTTTTTACTCATTAATACAATGTATTCACACAATTCTGTATACTTCTTTAAGTAGGTAAGACTGTATTTATACAGTAATATACTCTATTTATACTGTTGGCTAGTATCAAGGTCAAAAAAAAAATGTTAATTTGCAATAAAATATTTTACCTCCAACTTCAGTTATTATCCAGTCTGGCATTGCGAGACTTATAATTGCAAACACATCAGCGGTCATGAACAGAGTCCCCGATATCACTGTTAATTTATCCATTGTATTATAAATTTTAAAACAGTTTCATACTTTTGTATCTTTTCACAAAGATCAGGTCAATTATTGCCACTCGCACTCCTGGAGAAGGAAATACAGAAACATGTAATATGTATTCTTTTAAACTATAATCTAGATTTGAGCAGATACAAGGCCTACGCACAAAATAATCAACAAAATACACAAGCGCTTATTGTAGTGCCTTGATACTTAGAACCACAGAACCACAGTTTAGAACATTATTTTCTTATATTACCAAATAAATATACTTTTTATGAAGTTGGTAATAGAGTTTTATTTAGAGTAGCCATGAATTAGGGCATAGAAAAGTTATAATAGCACATAGTTGTTCCAACGTAGGGATGGCCAATCGATTTAACTCGGGTTGCGCTTAAATCGAGTTGAATTTTCCCTAACTCCAATTGGTTTGATGCAGTAAGTGAAGAAGTGAGCACTTACTCTGCTTCATTCTTATGCGCGTGCAGTGATCATTAGTGTATAGGGATTAAACGGTACGAGTAAATACAAATACTTACTCGGTACATTCTGCCCGATAGCAATTACTTTTTGCATCCGTATTTTAAAACTAGTATCGAGTAATTATCGCTCAAAAATACTCATATTGGTAACGCTAATGTCACGTGTTACTTTTAACATATTGATGGATAGAAATACGCTCTCAGGTAAAAAAAAAAGTTTGCATTATATATTTATCTCCTAAGGAAACTCTAAGGATCTCCTAAGGATATATAATACAAGATGTGATAGATAAAATGAGAGGAATGAATGATATGAAAGATAAATCTGTAAATATATGTTGGAATGAAATGGCTTATTGTATTAGAAATACAGCTAAAGTAAGATGCCACTATGGTCGAGGCGAGTGACTGGACCGGCGATTATTCCGTCACTCAAGCAAAGATCGACCACGGGACGTTGTTCAGCCTATCACATGGTGACAGAGAGGTAGGCATACGGCAGTTTATGGAGTCGCATGCCATTTCTTCAGTCGCCCCGGGATAGGGGCATGACGTAAATGTATGGCCGAGCCTTACATAGTATTTCATCAGACATTTGCAAAATGTATATAGTCAAGGGCTTCAAATGTACTTTGCAACCTTTTACCAGTAAGGAGTGATTAGAGTCTGATCGACGATGACAAATACACTTATAATCTGAAGGTTTTCTAAGTATTGCAGAAATGTTGAAAGATCAATATTTAAAATTGTATATTTCTAATGGTTTTGCATTTAAATTGGTGCTGATAAATGCCACGTTATGGACTTACGAGATGGAACGTAATGTAATGACGAAATTTAAAGAGCCATTTAAATGTGATTGTTTATATTCTCTACTACAGAACAAAATTATAAATAATAACATAATAATTTTACAAAATAATGTTGTATAACAATATTAGATAATTATTTACTAATGTTTAACTACTATGTAGTATCAATGAGACAGGAATCAACTTATATGATTAAATTTTCACAATAATTAATAAATTTCACAGTACATTTATATGTATAGGTACATAATATAATTTTAACAAAACAAGTATAACATATTTTATTAATCTATATTAGAGCTAAACAAGTTAATTATAAGATATATATATATATATATATATATATATATATATATATATATATATACTTAAGAAATATAAATTAAATTAAAATATTACAAATATAGAAATATTTGTGAGGGGTTTCCATATAACAGACATGATTTTCTTGCCGTTTTTATAGATAATGGTACGGAAACCGTTGTGTGCGACTCCGACTCGCATTTGGACGGTTTTTTAAGGAAAATCGAATTGAATTTTCAAATATGTGTCAAAATAAAAAAAAACACTAAGGAGTATAGATATCAACCTGAAGCAAATCACCCCAAAATAACTTTCTATCCAGTTTTAAACCTGTTAGAAGTTAAATTTTAATAAAATACGAAACATGTCTTTTATCAATTCTGTTAAAGAATGTTTATGCAAAATTTGAAATAGATTGGATGAGGGAATCACATTGTGACATACAAAGTTTGCCCTGCTTTTTCACCCCCTTTGAGGTATAATTTAAAAATATTTCTTATCGCATGCTTACGTCCCACAACAAACACGCCCTTGAAGTTTCTGGTCTCTACGATCAGCGGCTTCTGAGCATTGATCCATCATTCAGTCGTTCAGGACAAAGCATTTTATTATACCTATAGATAAATTGTATCACAGAAAACAACATAGTGGAGTAACAAGCTGTAGACTAATACTAAGATTCTTACATCCTACCATGGACTTAATAACATAATGTATGAAACGTGAATATACTTATAAGGATAACAATTCACATAATAATAAGTTTGATAGTACTACAAAATATAATTTTAACAAACCAAACATACCTATTATATACAGGGTGTCCCAAAATTCAACGATAAGCCGGCACCAGCAGGTGGACCTACATATGACTACTCGAGAACAAAAAAGAAAAAAATTCTACCTTGATTTTTTTTTTCATTACGACAAAAAAAACCGATTTCTTTATAAATTGACACCTTTTATTATATTATTAAGTGCCATTGCTACAATTTTACAAGTAATTCTGTGATTTTTTTTGTATTGGTAAGGTAAGTAGCACTACTATCGATCACAATCATTAAAAATTCCAGAATATCTATAGTTTTTACACAAAAATCAACCAAAACTACGTTTTTATTCATAAATTATGTAAGATTTTGACTTTCAGCTCACTTTCACTCATCACAGTGAAAAAAAAAAGTATGGACACTACTGTGGCAAATAGTATTAAAAATTGGCGCAACTAACTACAATTCTAAAATGGTATAACATTCTAGGCAAACTAGCCACCAAAATATACTTAGGTGTACTATTTCAAAATAACAACCATATTTCGAAAATTGTTAGTGTTGATAGTAATCACTTTTACTATGTAGCCCAAATGTTTTTGTTGCAAGTTCTCAGAATTTGAATGAGACATGTGCGTAGTCCATAAGATAACATAAGTTAGACAGAGATAGAGAGATTATACGTTAGAGGGAGATAGATAGATGCTAATTGTTTAGTAACATTAATGCAGGTAGAGAAGTAATTAATGTCCTCAGCAGCACAGCAAGTCAGTACGCTCTACTTCTTTGTTTACTGCACACCGTTCTGTTTTAATTAAAGTGGCTCTGGTACTAACGACTTTGGATTGAATTAAGTGACTTGGAAATTGACCTGACTTGGCATTATTTTAGACTGTGATTTTGTGTTTTTTAAAGAAGTTTTGCCTTATTTTCAAGTGTTTAGCATTCATTATGCCGCTACCATATACAGCGTTAGAATACGCTAATATGCACCTAATTTATGGAGAATGCCGATGCAATGCCAACGCTGCTAGCAGATTATATCGAGCAAGGTACCCTACTCTTCAAAGGTATCCGGATTATCGCGTATTTATTAACGTGCATCAAGCATTTTCGGAGGGTCGTATACCATCTGACAGGAGAAACGCTGGAAGACCTAGATCGGAACACGATGAAGAAGTTCTCAATGAAATAGAAAGCGATACAACTACCTCTGTACGTGCCATACAAGTAGCAACGGGAATTCCAAAAAGTACTGCACATAGAATTTTAAAACGTCACCAGTTTCATCCATATCATTACAGGCGCGTGCAGGCGTTATTACCCCGGGACTATCCACTGCGGGTCGCATTTTGCCGTGTAATGCTGCAAAAACACAGGGAAGATCCCCAATTCTTAGACAAAGTTTTATGGTCGGATGAAACAACCTGCAAGAAAGATGGCTATTTAAATCTTCACAATCTTCATAGCTGGAACAATGAAAATCCGCACCTGGTGAGAGAAGACAAATCCCAATATCAATTTAAGGTTAACCTATGGACGGGCATAATAAATGGAAAAGTGATAGGGCCCTTTGAGTTACAAGGAAACATAGATGGCAATAGCTATTTGAACTTCTTACAAAATGAGTTACCAGAATTATTAGAAGACGTGCCCTTAAGTGATTTGCAAAACATGTGGTTTCAAAACGATGGTTGCCCAGCTCACTATGCCCGCCCTGTGCCAGAGTACTTAGACTAAGAGTACCCAGGGCGTTGGATCGGGCGACTTGGTCCTATCTTATGGCCACCCCGTTCACCCGATCTAAATCCCCTGGACTTTTTCTATTGGGGTTGTCTAAAGGACAGAGTCTACTCAAAACCCATTGCAACCTTGGACGAGCTTCGCCAAAAAATAATTCAGGCTGTGGATCACATGAACAGAATCAGATATGCAATATTGTAATTTTAATAATATAGTAAATTCTAATCTCTCTATATCTATCTCTGTCTAACTTATGTTATCTTATGGACTACGCACATGTCTCATTCAAATTCTGAGAATTTGCAACAAAAACATTTTGGCTACATAGTAGAAGTGATTACTATCAACACTAACAATTTTCGAAATATGGTTGTTATTTTGAAATAGTACACCTAAGTATATTTTTGTGGCTAGTTTGCCTAGAATGTTATACCATTTTAGAATTGTAGTTAGTTGCGCCAATTTTTAATACTATTTGCCACAGTAGTGTCCATACTTTTTTTTTTCACTGTGATGAGTGAAAGTGAGCTGAAAGTCAAAATCTTACATAATTTATGAGAAAAACATAGTTTTGGTTGATTTTTGTGTAAAAACTATAGATATTCTGGAATTTTTAATGGTTGTGATCGATAGTAGTGCTACTTACCTTGCCAATACAAAAAAAATCACAGAATTACTTGTAAAATTGTAGCAATGGCACTTAATAATATAATAAAAGATGACGATTTTTAAAGAAATCGGTTTTTTTGTCGTAATGAAAAAAAAAATCAAGGTAGAATTTTTTTCTTTTTTGTTCTCGAGTAGTCATATGTAGGTCCACCTGCTGGTGCCGGCTTATCGTTGAATTTTGGGACACCCTGTATATATATATATATTGCTATGTGGTAGCGGCTACGAATACTACCAACCCTTACTTTGCTTGTGGATGTCGTAAAAGACTATTAAAAGCCTTATAACGACCTGGGTAGACTTCATCTCATGCCGTTTGGTCGACAATTACATTCCTAAGGAGGGTTGACGTCTGGCAGGCGGCCGGTCATAAAACTATTTCTAATATCTTTTACAATATATATTATTATATTTTACAATATCTATATATATATATATATATATATATATATATATACATATATACAACCAGCGTGGTATACTAGGTCAATTGCCCTACCATTATGGAGGAGGCACGAGCCCAACAGTGGGACGTGTATGAGCTGAGATGATGATGATATCATTATCATTAAGATTATTCATATAATCCTAAATTAATATTCTTTGTTAATTATTATTTAGTATAAATACCTAAGTATTACAACTAAAAATACTGTTTCCTTAAAAGTGAGGTAAGCACACTTTGCCTGCAAATAATTCAGAAATAACAGTGATCCACAGAGATAGAACAAATAGTATGTATGATTTGCCTACTTGATGGCTGTTTGGTAGTTGATAAGGTTGGCCGCCAATATCTTCCATTTCGAATCCCATTGGGAATGTGATTGCAGCAAAGCAAAACACCATCACTGTAATGAGATAATTTAATACATTATTGATGATTTTTTTGATGTATTGGGGGTACAGCTTTAAAATCACTTTTAGATGCATTTTTGTGATTCATAATATATAATGTACAAAGAGTTTGTATACTTACTACCAGTTAATCCAATCCATAGCGCATCAGGTAACAAATTTCTGTAAAAATGGCTTGCTGCTAGCATGATCACAGTAACTGTTATTTTAATGCATCCTAGTACAATACACATTAAAGTTAACAGCCAATCGCTGTTCAGTTTGGGAGAGTAGCATACTTCTGGTCGGTTGTGTAGAGTAAAGCAAGATGATGTTAAACCAAGACGAGTCTCACCTAAAAACATTCAGCAAAATGTAAATAAATATACTCAATTTCTAGATTTCTATTTATTAACTCAAACGTTATACTTTTGACTATTTTTTTTCCTTTTACCTATTCAATATACAAAATGTAAAGAAAATGTATTATTTAGTTTTTAAACAGTAAATTTTAGTTTTAACTCATTGAAGCAAGGCATTGAATTACACAATCATCATCTTTGTATAAAAAATAATTGATAAATTTTATAATAGCTATCTAGGATATCTAATTGAATTAAAGCTGTGTGGTAGAGGCTACGAATACTACCAACCCTTACTTTGCTTGTCAATGTCGTAAAAAAAGACTAAGAGCTTTATAACGACCTGGGCCAACTCCATCTGATGCCGTTTGGTCAACAATTACATTCCCCAGAAGGGTTGACGTCTGGCAGAATAAAGCTATTGCCAATAACTTTTAAAATATGTAATATGAAAAAAGAGTACATTTTGTATCAACCCCAAGTAATTGGGATAAGAGTAGGAGAATGATGATGATCTAGGATATCTAATTACCACAATATTGGCTAGAGTAAAATGCAATTAATGTAGTTAATACAAGTAAATTTTTTATATATTTATATGTTTTAAGTGTTTAGTGTTTTATTTTCACAAATTTTGGCAATATTAAACTTTTAGCCACCCTCATACCCTAGCAAGTATCTTTGCTAGGCTTAGGTGAGATATTTCAAGCTCTATATAACTAACACCAGTCATTCAAATTCCACCTGCAAAATGATTAAAACTTGTTTTATTAATTGCCATTAAAGATTTCAACCATCTAATGCCTGGCTCATGGTTGGAACCCCGATACTGAGCACAATATATTAGGCTTATCAAAACATCGTTCAATTTACTGTGAGTGAAAAATTGTAAAAAGTGTGTCACATAGTATAGGTAAGCACTCCTCGATCTAACACTATTTTTTCATGAACATGTAAAAATTAAGTGTAGCCTTACCAGTGTGTTTACTCTAGAATAGTGTTTAGATATATTGCCTAGAGATAATCATCTGTCTTAGGGCAGGGCGAAAATAATTTGTTTAGTTAAAAATAAATTAATAATAAATATATAAATAATAAAAATAAATAAATTATAAAAATAAATATATAATAAAAATAAATAAATAATAAAAATAAATAAATAATAAAAATAAATAAATAATAATTTTAGTTTTGAAAAGGCAATAAATTATTATTAGTTTAATTTTATAAATATATTGGATAATAAACACGTCAGTTAAGAATTTACTAATTTCAATCTGAATGATTCAAACTAAGATGATGACAAAATAAAGGCTATGATCAAAATTCAAAACAATTGTTTATTTTCAACAAGATATTTTACCTCCAACTTCACTAACTATCCAGTCTGGCATTATGATGCTCATTATTGCAAACACATCAGCTGTTAAGAACAAAGCACCAGATATAACTATCGACTTATCCATTGTAAATTTACTTATTCCGAGGCCCAATTTAACATAATTTTTCAACGAAACGTCAAAATAATCAATACTATGGGTGGAACTGTCACTGTGTATTAGGGATGTTGATATTCATCGAGGGTTTATAAACATCGATCTTTAGATGGCAAATCGATGTTTTGACATCGATGTTTTGTATTCGATGACATCGACACCTCGATGTTAAGAGAATAAAATATCGAAATGTCAATATAGTATTTAGCACAGACTATGTAGTAATATATATGGCCATCTCTAGAACAAAATTTTCAACCGTGAGCGAAACAATCAACGAGTGTGGAGTTTTGGCGCGAATTTGGAAATGTCATGTCACGCTCTTGTATTATATTCATTTATTTAGTGTTTTGTAGTGTTATATTGAATAATTTTGCTGGTATTTTATGGAATATGATACAGTTAAAGTGCTGAAGTGTAGTGAATATGGTATAATAGTGGTTTTCGTGTTCACCCAAAATTCCCAACGAAACTATGAATTTGTTTATCAGCGCCAAATTGATAGTAACGACTTGACTTACTGACGGACAGTGACTATCAAGGGCTAATTACAATTTGAAGAAGTGGTAAACAATAATACGCAAGACAAGGTACGAAGTGTCTAAACTATGAAGACTTGGCTTAAAGGTCTAAGTAACCAAGCAATAAACTCCAAAAAAAAAAACCGTGAACAAATTAGAGCATGACAGTTCCTATCTTATAACACACACCCACTATATATATAATTATATATATATATATATATATACATATATATATATATATATATATATATATATATATATATATATATATATATATATATATATATATATTATATATATCACCGTGGAATCTAATTGGCTGTTTTCCTGGAACGTATGTACTACTCAGTTAATCATTCTTAATATCCCCACATAACTAAAAACATAATACATTGAAAAAAAAAAAGTCTGATAAATAGACGTTCTTAAGTTTGTCTGATATGCAACGGTATTGTTCCCAACATGCCTATGACATAGCATTCGAATTAAATCGCAATAATAGGTAAAAGAAATATTTAGGCACTGTAGCTCGTAGCCCGTCCGCGTCCCGCACGCACCCCTTGCTTTTGATGCGCCGGAGCCGCGCGACCTTGGTCTATGTTTTAATAGGTCAGTTTGCAATTTTTTGCCAAACGGCTTAGACGTATATCATATGTTTATAACAAATCCCGAACGCGAGTGCTAGTAAGTGCAAAAAATGACAAGTCATTATCAGTATTCTGACGTAGAGTGGTTAGACATGGTTCGTTTTTATGCGATTGCTGGAGACAACTTGGCGAAGGCTAGATGCCTGTACGCTCAGCCAGAACACCTGGATTCGTTACGCAGATGTGGCATTATAAATCCGCCTGTGACTACAATAGCGATAATTTTATCAGCCACATAACGCCTACTAACCCACAGGCAGTTTTGAGTGCTTACCGTGCTCAGGCTAGAGGTAGGTGTCGCCGACATTCTGTTCGATTAGAAGAAGAAATTCTTGAGAAAATGGAGGCATGGTTTTAAAGTAATTAAAGAAAGTAGGTAACCAAGGTAACAGCATTGACCGTAGGTTGATAGCTACGGTCGATGCTCTCAAACGACCGTAGGTATAACAAAATTATTAGACAAAACATGTTACAGTTATGCAAAAATGATATTTTAAGGAAACGTCCGGGATTGCAAATGATTAGAATTTATGTTTTTATTTTATTGAATAAATGCTATATTATGGTTCTATATCATTAACTGAGTATATTCGTTTCGGGAAAACAGCCAATTAGATTCCACGGTGTATATACACCGTGGAATCTAATTGGCTGTTTTCCTGAAACGTATGTACTCAGTTAATCATTCTTAATATCCCCACATAACTAAAAACATAATACATTGAAAAAAAAAAGTCTGATAAATAGACGTTCTTAAGTTTGTCTGATATGCAACGGTATTGTCCCCAACATGCCTACGACATAGCATTCGAATTAAATCGCAATAATAGGTAAAAAAAATATTTAGGCATTGTAGCTCGTAGCCCACCCGCGTCCCGCACGCACCCCTTGCTTTTGATGGGCCCGAGCCGCGTGACCTTGGTCTATGTTTTAATAGGTCAGTTTGCAATTTTTTGCCAAACGGCGTAGACGTATATCATATGTTTATAACAAATCCCGAACGCGAGTGCTAGTAAGTGCGAAAAATTGACAAGTCATTACCAGTATTCTGACGTAGAGTGGTTAGACATGGTTCGTTTTTATGCGATTGCTGGAGACAACTTGGCGAAGGCTAGATGCCTGTACGCTGAGCCAGAACACCTGGATTCGTTACGCAGATGTGGCATTATAAATCCGCCTGTGCCTACCCAAAGGCAGTTTTGAGTGCTTACACGTGCTCAGGCTAGAGGTAGGTATCGCCGACTGATTAGAAGAAGAAATTCTTAAGAAAATGGAGGCATGGTTTTAAAGTAATTAAAGAAAGTAGGTAACCAAGGTAAGAGCATTGACCGTAGGTTGATAGCTACGGTCGATACTCTCAAATGACTGTAGGTATAACAAAATTATTAGACAAAACATGTTACAGTTATGCAAAAATGATATTTTAAGGAAACGTCCGGGATTGCAAATGACTAGAATTTATGTTTTTATTTTATTGAATAAATGCTATATTATGGTTCTATATCATTAACTGAGTATATACGTTTCGGGAAAACAGCCAATTAGATTCCACGGTGTATACAGGGAGTTTAAAATTTCAAGGAAAAATCTCGATTCCTTAATGAATTAGAAACATTTGAAGTTTGCAATTTTGTCATAAATTTTTCATGTAAAACTGATTGAAATGTATCAAGTAAATGATATCTAATCCTCAACATATTCATACTTTGTTAAATACATATTAGAACTTCAGTAAATTAATGATAACGTTTCAATAAAAAACTCAATCTTCGCCTTTACGACATTGCGAACATCTGACTGGTGAATGACCTATTTCAATAGCGATGGTCTGTTACAGAAATACCTACAAACAGTTTTAAAGAAATGCCGACATCCAGGGATGTAGTAAGGAAAAAGAAATAAAATTAAATAATTACCTTCTGATGTAGGCAAATATTCTTAAACTTAATAAAAAATATATTAAAACGTAGTAGGTTTGTATCGGAAACGTAATTCGTCTCTGTATACTTTAGGCTATTAAAATATGTCAAAGGTGCCGCAAAGACTTGGCCGCCATATGTCCGGCCCGTTCTGCCTACTTTGTCGCTCACTCTTGCAAATTAAAGCTCCGCTTACACTGGTCATACACCGAACAACAAGCGAATAGTCTAATTCTTGTATATAACGATTCTCATCACGTGACCTTATTATTAATAAAATGATTCCCTGGTCCCCGGTTCCGTTAATCCTTCAGTTTCATTATTAGATAAATTCCTAATGCACAATATAATGTTTTGCATTTGTCACTTTAATTTTTAGCTAGGTTTCGTAGTAGATTAGATTGATGGCAAACTGAATGGATCGGATGGGGCGTGAATGTACCATATACATTCACGCCCCATCCGATTCAACGAAGATGCCGGAGGGAACAGTGAGTGACCCCATAACCTCTCAGCACGTACCGGTCAGCGGTATCCGGTTCGTGTCATCGGTGACCCGTCCGATTGGTTACCCTTTGGAGTACTATCTATAGTCGACGCTCCGGTATTGTACCCTATTGAGGCGTCGCCATGATAATTACATTCACAATACGATTTTGAGTAGTAAACAGACATAAGAAGTAACGAATATACATTTATTCATTAACGATTAATTTTAACTAATGTGAGCTTACCTTTATAAAGAAATTTGTACGTTAAAAATTGAATTATTATTGTTTTATAATTTATATTAGTTTACCCCGGGTGTTCGGTCTAAGGACACGTACGAACGATTATCATCTCCTTAGACTTTCTTCGTGTATTAAAGATTAGTCTTTTAAAGTGTTTAGTAATATAGTGTGAGCGTTTGGTATTCCATGCACTCGTGGTGATCAAATGGTGTTTGTATTTTGCCTTGGCATGATGTGTAGCTTATGTGTTTCATATCAAAAACTAATGAAATGTGAATTCTAAATAAATTTTAATAACAAAATTATAATGTTAAAACCCTACATTATCTGGATATGCCGTGTATCAATATTGGATATTTACCACTGTGGCAACTTTCACAAAAAGGTTAGTTCATCTTATTTATTCAAAATAAGTAGGTGTTACTACTCCCCGTGTAGCTATGGGATAGTATACAATTGTACATACATACATATCATCACGCAAAATCCCTTGCAGGGTAGGCAGAGAGAACAGAGTGCAAGAGAACTCTATCTCTGCATACTTCACTAGTATACAATTGTCGTTGCCCCTTACTTACCCGTGGAAGTCGTAAAAATCGGCTGAGTGTCTCACCGGGAGAGTGGGCAACGTCTCTCTTCTGGGAATCGTATAACTCCTCACTGCGATCGCCAACTCGCCTGCCAAGCGAGGATTGCACCGTATTGGCACAAATCTCATTCGTGAGGGCTACGTTCAGAAGTGGACGGTGAAAGACTAAACGATGATGATAATGATAAAGTAGAAAATTAAATAACACTTTTTTTTTTCCTACAGAAGCCTATATTAAACTATAACTCCAACAAATACATTTTAGGTATGTACCTATTCATTCCGGCTCGTGACAAGGTAGGTAGACATAAATGATGTCACAATTTAAGGCGAAGTCCTACAAAGGCATATTTTTGAAATCGCTATAACTACTATGTTTTACTGTTTTTCGTATAATATACATTCTAAATATGATCTACGACTATGCTACTATAGCATGTTTAAAGGATGGTCACATAACCTGATACAAGTTACATAGATATTTATACGTTCTTTCGTTACTTGCGTTCTCCCAGGAAAATATAAGAAGAAATATAAGAATGGCTAAACTTTCCATTATGGGCCATTGATTTGGAAGTTCATTTTTTTTTAGATAGTGTTCATAAATAGAAGGCTTTTTACAAATTCTCAAGTTGCGGAACATCACGGTTTACGAGATATAATTTGTTAATATTTATAAAATTGTTAATATTTTCTAATTTATATGGAAACTCCATATAAATTAGAAAACATCACGCCATTTGCAAAATTTTAGGTTAGTTAAATTGTCATGGTAGACGTCAAAGTTGACATTTCACGTTCCGTTGATAGTAGAGGTGTATTTAATTCAATTTTGTCATATTTTTTATATAAATTTTATTTTATTTTCACATATTCACATATTAAATTTGGTGTGTAATTAATGTGCACAATAACCGTACTGTATTATGCAATTACATTGACTTTCTTACACAAAAAATAATGAATTTTTGTTTACACTGTGGAACGGAATGTGAAGCGACGCCATTTAATGTTTACTCAATTTAGACAAAGTGATAAATGACATAGAATTAATCACATTAACTAGCAATTTTATATAAAAAAAAAAACAAGGAGGTCCAGGTAAAGATTATAAAATTGTATTTTGTGTTATGTATAATAGCAATTTAATCACAATATATACACAGAAGCGGGGCTCCGTCGACTTGATCCTAAAAGTTTTTTAGTATTTAAAACAACAATAATAATCATGAGAAATGGAAGCTCATCCAGTTTGACTAAATAGCGCTATTCTAACCTAAAAACTTTAACCATGGATATCTCCATAACCATGGGGCTCCACTGGTGGGGATGGTACAGGGGGGATGGCCCGACTACCCTCTCCCCTCCGCCACCACCCCCGCCCCAAAAATCGCTGGCCCATAATGGAAAGTTTAACCCTGTAATCCTACTAAAAGTCCTTTCGCACAGTTTCAGTCTGTCTGTGGAGCACAAAGACAGTTTAAATAACAACACACACTTGTTAAAAGACGCTTGCAGGCCTTGCAGATTTCAAGCAACGTCTTAATCACAGATTAATACATGATACTAAGTAGCGACAATGACGCCATTTGTAATTATGGCAACGAGGGGAGGAGGGCAGAAGTGAAAAGGAGAAAATGAGAAACGTGAAGTAATATTTCGCTAATTTGCCATAGGTTAAAAACTTAAATCCATTACACTTATGCTAGGGCCCATAGATAATCTATACATATACTAAAAATGTAACGGGTCGCTGTCTGTACATGGAAGATATATGAAAAAAATATTACTGGGACCTTTATCAACACTAATAGAACCCAAAACAATAATTTTTAAAATTTTTGTCTGTCTATCTGTTTGTCTGTTTGTAAATAGTAATCTCAGAAACGGCTTATCCGATTTAGACGCGGTTTTCACTAATATATTGTGGTAAGCTTCACTTAACATTTAGGCTTTATTTTATGTCAATTGGTTTATAAAAAAAAAGTTATGTCAATTTAAAAAATGTTCGGAGAAAAAAATCTATTCAAATCACGTACTATTCACGTATTCTTCAGTAAAAATAAATAAACACGTCTTTCAGCATTTGTTGATTTTCACCCTCTGGGAGTGTAAATTAGGCCTGCAAAGCGGGTTGGACGACTCATTAAATCATTAGCGCCAAGCCGATACTATTGAAGCTGGCAACTTGAAATGTTGACAGTGGTTTCTTTATATGACGTAGAGATTCACTAAGAAAGGATTTTACGAAATTATACCCCTAAGGGGGTGGAGCAGAGTGGCAAAGTTTGTGTGAAGAGAAAAAATCTTTATTGATTCTTTTCTAATTACGAGTCGAATCAAATATTCTAGGGTAATATCCGGCATATATCAATTTTCACCCTCTGGTTGTGTAAATTAGGCCTGTGAAGCGGGTTGAACGACTCATTACCGCCAAGCCGAAACTATTAAAGCTAAAAATATTAAATTTTGAAGCACGATTCTATTTATGACATAGAGATTCAATATGAAAGGATTTTATGAATTCCACCCCTAAGGGGGTGTAACAAAGCGGCAAAGTGTGTATGGGGAGAAAATTTCTTTATCGATTCTTTTCAAATTACGTACAAATATTCTTCGGTAAAAATAAATAAACACGTGTTTCTCTCTCCCTCTCCATCAACCCCGCACCAGTGCCGTTGTGGCGACCAGTTCCGGCGTGAGAGCTCACACGATACGCATAGTAGACAGCAATAGGTTCTTGCCTAATAGTTTAAGATACAGGTTAAGTTTAGCTTCAAAAATGTTCAAAGTAAATAGTAAATCATATCTAACGAGGTCGCAACTCTGCTGGTGAAACAAAATAGTCAAATAAAGGTTGGCGATAATTATATTTTTATCCCATGGTCATACCGTAAATAGTATATTAATGGCAATATAATTTGTAGAATGTATAGAACTTTGAACCACCTTTTTCTTTAGTGACCGGCTGTGGTATATAGATACACGCGCGCCGTACACGTACATCTACGTTGTGCGTGCGGGCCACCGCAACCGGGTATCATCTCGAGTCGAAGCCCTCACGCAGTGAACCTAAATACAGATACTCACGCTTGCACCGCCCAAAGCACCGACGGTAGAGCGTGTCAACGTAGAATATTTTCTCTCGGACCCACCCTATTGCCTAATTCCGTTAGACAACTAACTCGCAGAATCAACACCCCAACGCATCCCAGTTTTTGACGCTGTTGATTATTATCCTAGCGCCAAACCTTCAACACCTTGTATTGCTTTTTCTATTTAACTCTGTCAGAGATGACTTCTGCTTGGACGAAGTCGCGGGCAAAAGCTAGTATACTATAAATTAGAAACTAGGGCCGCACCTGCGTGTATCGTCCCGAAGTAATATGTTGCGAAGCTTTGTAAGTTTTGTACACTAAAAAGTTTTCGCGATAATACTGTGGTCATATTAGCGATTTCAGTATTTTACACGAAGTATCGTGCAATAATTAAATATGGCCGAAATAATTTTATGCTTTTAACTATGGATGACGAGTTGCTTTACTTTTACAGCTATATTATGCTAATAATTACAAAATGTTTTTTTTGGATCCCTTTATGGGTTCAGATTCATAATGGTGTAAAAATTCTAACACTATTTCATCGCTCCACTCCATATTTAATGATTAAATGGAGATCCTCAAACGCGTTTTAAACACATCGCAAAATTTCCGCGGAAATGAAAAACGCTAGTCTGACCATAGAGCGCGATATATTGGCGCGCTAAAAACATTTGACTTATCGCCACCCAAGCGATAACGCACACGAAGCCCGAATGTTCGCGACGATAGCCAAAATTGACCGGTTACATCTGCGTGTATCGTCTCATTGCACGAAGCTTCGTGACGATACACGCACGTGCGGCCCTAGCATTACACATTATACACCGTGGAATCTAATTGGCTGTTTTCCCGAAACGTATATACTCCGTTAATGATGTAGAACCATAATATAGCATTTATTCAATAAAATAAAAACATAAATTCTAATCATTTGCAATCCCGGACGTTTCCTTAAAATATCATTTTTGCATAACTGTAACATGTTTTGTCTAATAATTTTGTTATACCTACGGTCGTTTGAGAGCATCGACCGTAGGTATCAACCTTACGGTCAATGCTCTTACCTTGGTTACCTACTTTCTTTAATTACTTTAAAATGATGGCTCCATTTTCTCAAGAATTTCTTCTTCTAATCGAGCAGAATGTCTGCGACACCTACCTCTCCGACTCTACCTCTAGCCTGAGCTGTGTAAGCACTCAAAACTGCCTGTGGGTTAGTAGGCGTTGTGTGGCTGATAAAATTATCGTTGTTGTAGGCACAGGCGGTTTTATAATGCCACATCTGCGTAAGGAATCCAGGTGTTCTAGCTGAGCGTACAGGCATCTAGCCTTCGCCAAGTTGCCTCTCGCAATCGCATAAAAACGAACCATGTCTAACCACTCTACGCCAGAGTACTGGTAATGACTTGTAATTTTTTCGCACTTACTAGCACTCGCGTTCGGGATTTGTTATAAACATATGATATACGTCTAAGTCGTTTGGCAAAAAAATGCAAACTGACCTATTAAAACATAGACCAAGGTCGCGCGGCTCGGGCGCATCAAAAGCAAGGGGTGCGTGCGGGACGCGAGCGGGCTACGAGCTACAATGCCTAAATTTTTTTTTACCTATTATTGCGATTTAATTCGAATGCTATGTCGTAGGCATGTTGGGAACAATGCCGTTGCATATCAGACAAACTTAAGAACGTCTATTTATCAGACTTTTTTTTCAATGTATTATGTTTTTAGTTATGTGGGGATATTAAGAATGATTAACTGAGTACATACGTTTCAGGAAAACAGCCAATTAGATTCCACGGTGTATACGTGGTATATAATCTAAGGTTAAAAAAATGAGTTTGTACGGTATAAAGCCAATGTTCCATCATTTCTCACCGTGGTATTTAGGTTATTTGGCGTTAATTGGATGGATGTACGTGTGTGTTTTCCGTGTGGTGATGGAGTAAGAATACTATTCACCACCCCATATCTTACCCGTGGATGATCGTACGAGACGACTAAGGGATATAAAACGCATATAACATCTATGCGAGAGAAGGAAAACTCGAAACAGAACCCTATACCAACACGTCTGACCAGCGTGGTATAGTAGGTTAACTTCCCTCCCGTTACGGAGGAGGCCTGAGCCCAACAGTGGGACATTTATGGGTTGTGATGATGGTGATAGATGGATGTACTAGCTGGATGATTATCAAGTTCAATTATTTTACACTAGATCACACTGGTCAACATAACTGAAAAAAGTTTTACGAATAATTATTATTTTGTATTTTCCATGGTATGAAAAAAAAATGTGTGCATCTCAGGACGCCCGACAGAAGTGATAATTAGATTAGTTTAAATAATCAAATTGCACTATTTAATATAGAAGTTGTTTAACTTGAGAAAAGCTTAAGTTATTACTTAAATTTTATGTATCGTCGGTTAAATACAAAAGTGACATTAATCAAAAATACCAAATTTTATAGTATACAAGTGTTAAGATTTTTCTCAACGAACAAATGTACGCCGTATCATAGAATAGTACTTCTGATAGCACAATTTTTGACATTTAATTTGATGGTTTATAATTTTTTATCATTGTTTATCATATGACCTAATATTGATTACAACATTAAGTATGGCAGAAACGCACAGAAATTTTCTCGAATTGCTACAAGGTCCATAGAATATACTATCCCAGACGTGACTTGCAGACTGTCTAATATGACAGAGACTGCACGCCCAAAGGATATGGTGAGCTGTTGTGTCACCCGTGCGCCGGGTTTAGGGGGCGCCAAGAGCCGCTTGGGAAACATAGAGCCTCCACTGTAACGCTCCGCACGGAGCGGGCACACCGAACGCAGCGAGTGCCTAACCATTTATAAACGTAGTGTGTATTTGAGAGGTTTGGGTAGGTAGCTTTGTCGCTATGCACACTGTAATAAACAGTGTTCATAATCGCGTTTACCTGGTTTCGTGTTAAAACAACGAGATTATGCATGCGACAACGCAGCGAGGTTCGGAGTTTAGTCGAACGTATTGTAACTATCAACCTATTCCATTTTGTTCACGCATTTTTATACAAGAAGGCGCCAGGTGATTGGTTGCACCCGGGTGCTCCATGTGCTAGAGCCGTTTCTGCTCGCAGTAACATGTAGAATATCATTGATAAAGTAATGAAGCTACTAGTTTAAAACTAAAATAATTTACCTATAAAATTCCAATGACCAGTGAGGAATGTGCTACCAATTAGTCAAATTCCAGCCATATTTTCTTTAAACACTCTCGAATACATGGAAAGAATAGATATAAATGACGACCCTTCTTTGATGAGTCCCACCTTTCCTGCCATTCGGTTAGGAGCTCTTTGTACACGAAGGATTGCGATGCGAAAAATCTGGTAATTCTAATACGATAATATTAATATGATAATATAAGGGAAGGTTATTTATTAATCAAATCTTTTATTGATTATAAAATATATTTTAATTCTTAGTTACCATTTTTGAATATGTGAAAGCCAAACAGATTGGCACCGTAACGCGTTACGTAACGAAGCGGTTTAACCACCTCATAAGAAGTAATCACTTCAAAAAAAAAACAAAACCTGTGCGTCTCGTCACGCCCAACAGAAGTAATAACTTGAAATTATTATATCGCACACTAAACACTGAATAGAGAGAGGGGGAAGCGTCGCCGTCGGTCGGAAATGCGGCTAGTACTGTGGGTTAGCGTTAGAGAGGCCCACGCCACCTCTCAGGCCAAGGTAGCCCGTCAGTTACTACTGCCCATCCTCTCTTCACACCTCCCGCTCAGGAACAAGCTGACGGTATATCTCTTCTCTTATCTTATCAGCTCGCCGCCGTAACTTCGCTTACGGCGCGCCGATGCAACCATAACCTTCACTTTCATTCTCCTCTCGTAACCTTATCCTTCCAAATCCATCTCTGCCTCTCCTTTCTTCCACTAAGATTCCAGGCTCGCCTCCCAGTGCACCCTCAGGGAGACTCACAATCTCCTGCATAAAACGGAAATCCCGGGCCTGCGTCCCCCCCTCTCCTTGGCATTTGCACGCACTTAACTAAGTGCGGGCATTATGCTTGGAGGGCGGGGGTGCGCAGGCCCCGGGATCTAATAACTACTAACGTTTGATCCCACCAGATCGTCCGCGGCCCCTCGTATTGTCACCGCTGTTGTCGCTGGTCGTTCGGAGCTGGACCTTCCCCGGGGCTACCGGGGGTCTTATCCGGCTCGGGCTGACCGCCACAGCAGTGTGAAGCACGAGGGAACCCGCGATTACATCAACCCCAACCACCGATGGCTTGTAAGCCATCGCGAAGATAACCACAGGCAGGGGGCCCACCAGCCCTGGAACTGTTTCCACGCCCCCCCACCAGGTGCTCTGTGAAGACCACGTACCGTTAGAGAGGAGGAACCTACCTACCGCTGCTGTGCTTTTTTTTTTTTTTTTTTTTTTTTATTGCTTATGGCGGCAAACGAGCAGACAGCACACCTGATGGTAAGTGTCACTGCCGCCCATGGACCTTTGCCAATGGTATAGCTAGGTCGCTGCCTACCAATACAACCCTGAACCCACCCCAGTTAGGCTTGTTAGTTTGCTTGGCAGTTAGGCAGTGTGCGCGAGAGAAAAGGAAGCCAGACAGACTGGCGCCGTAACGCGCTACGTAACGAGGCAGTTTACCCGCCTATAAGAAGTTATCACCTCAAATATTGTCAATTTCAGCGTTCACGTGATTCTTGTAAGAGTGTATGTGTTGTGAGTAAACTTGTGAAGCAGAAGTAAATTTAATTTGCCTTGTATTGGTTTATTTGTGTTTTCTGGTGGTTTTGTAAAATATTATTGTATAAATAGGTCATTTAACGGCATAATCTTCTTTCCTGTAGTTAGTGCTCATATTATATGTGATTTAGGTAAGTCTTTTTTCTTAATATGGATCCCGGATGATCCGCGGGACCGCTCCCAATGTTGGATACAATATAACATTAACCAATGCTCCAAACACTGATAGTATGGACACCTATTGTTCTCGCCAGCATATTTGTAGACGCTGCAATAAATGACGACGTAAACAGGGCACTAGTAAAACGAAAGAGCACAATTGTGACTGGATCTCTGAATCACAGTGCCGATGAAATGATGGCAACAAAGAAAGTATACAAGGTGAACTAGAAAGTAATGGTATGCCAAAGTCATATACCTACACCGCAATCTATTGCAAGATTGTTCTTTGAACCATCAGATATTTCACCTTTTATTGTACATGCTCAGAAGAATATGTAATCCCCTGATAATATATATATATATATACATACATATATATATATATATATATATATATATATATATATATATATATATATATATATATATATATATATATATATATATATATATATATATATATATATATATATATATATATATATACATTTGGTCGCTTTTTAAAGAATAATTCTTTTAAAAATATTTTAATGGCAGCCTGAAGCGGATAGGCAGAAACAGAATTTCTTTTGCATTTCAATACTGCAGTGATGCCAATATATTCATAAACTCCTTGAAAGTGTTAATTACAAACCATTCATTCCATCTTTATTAGTGACATGGATGGGTATTCCCGCTGACTATATAGAGGAAGATATTATTAATAACATCAACCTCCCTTATGGTTGTGGTAAGATTCTTAAAGTTAGGAGATTAAAAAGAAAATTTCAATTAATAATACCACAGAACTTAAGCCTACAGAATCAGTAGTGTCAACTTTTGATGGCGAATCATCGCTGGTAACAGGCACTGGTTATAAATCTTTGTTTTCAGACACTGCGGCATATTGGACGAGAAGATCCTCCTAAGCTTGCCGAAAGCTGCTCAGACGAGTTGGATTCGTCGACTGACTTAATTCTATCTTGACATTAGGCCTACTTGCTCGTAATTAGGCAAATTGTCACAGGTAAACATAGTGATCGACAACTTTGAGAATCGCACTCCTAACCAGGACCGATACTTAAATGACAGAGGGAGATTAGACATGCTTTTCGTCTTGTCCTGCTCCTTTCCTTTGCAGATCTGTTTGTTGAGAAACCATGCTAAGGTCATTGAGCATGGTGCCAAGGTTCTTCAGGGATACTGCCAAGACTACGAAATAAAATCTGCAAATCTAAGGTGAGGTGGCGTATGTTATGGTTGATTGTATTAGAGATGTCTTGTTTATTTTTCGATAGTGATTCAGAGAATTTGGATACCGTATTCATAGAGAGAAGGAATTTGGATATCGAACTCAAGGAAGAGGTTCAAATAAATTGTTATTAAGAGTAGTCTAACGAGTAATTTCTATGGATTGAGAAAAAGAGCACGAGAGAGAGTACGTGAGTAATATGCGAATTATATAGTAGCTGAAATCGTATTATATTATCGTAGATTAGTGAGCTTGGAGATTAAAGGATTTTCCTCACACTAGTTTAGACCGATAGGAGTAGCAAGACTGTTTCTATAAAAAGTAGCGGATGTAGCTATAGATTATTGGGATACTTGAAAAAGACGAGGGGGATTGTAAACGTGTAACAGCTTCTGAGTATAGATGGTTAAATTGGGCAACCTAAGCAGAAGCTTTCAAATAATAAATGCTCTCTTAAGACATTACTAAAATTATTTTTTGTTGATCATCTGCAGGGCGTATATCAATATATATAGAGTTTTGTTTTAAGTTTTGTTTCTCTTGCACAGATGTTATGTCCCTTAGTCGGCTCTTACGATCACCATAACCTTTACCGTTATCCGTGGGTAAGATAGGGAGTGGTGAATTGTATTCTTACTCCATCACCACACGGAAAATTATAAAGTTATTTATAATTAAACGATAGGTAACTCATAAAACCCGATTACTTATAAAACCCGATTACGCATATTAAATGCTAAATTTCAGTAATTTAGATAGGTTACGCTTTATAGATGATAGATATTTCAGTGTCAATTTTCACTTCTAATTAGGTATACGTATGCAATCGCGTTCAAACTATAAAAATCTGGAAAAATGGCGTCGTACTATCATCAAATATTAAAGAGCAAACGGCAATGCTCTAATTGGGTATTTAACAGGTTTCCTTGTGTTGCTCCTTTAATTGATTTTTACGATACCCGTGGGAACACATATTTTTAGTTAGCAACAAGGGACTGTTAAATATAATTACAGAGTGCTGTAATTATGAAATAAACACAGTTAGCGTTTCAATTAAGTATTATCGTTATTTTATTTGAACGTGTATATGTATATTGGAGATCTGGGTGTTTATAGTGCCTGATATATTATTTCGTATCGAATGCTAAGAAAAATTTTGATTTTGTTTTCACCTGGTACTTACCTACTTGATTTTAGGTTCATTGCAAGAAAATATACAAATATTATAAATAAAGAATATTTATTTCTCTATAAACACATTATTCCTTTTATATCATCAATGGCTCACGTAATTATAAATCGCAGATCGCATTGGGCTTTCGTCAACGAAGTCGAGTGCATGGATGGAGAAGAGTTCAGCGGGCAGATCGCGATCGGCGCCGAGACGAACCGCCCAGCGCGCGCGTTTCCTTAGCTAAACAATTTGTGCATCGAGGTCAGGTAGAGATTACTTTAATTGCTAAATCACATTTGGACACTAATATACATGTATAACTACGTTCAACAAGTGTCAATATTGAGCAGTACGAGGGGGGCCGCGGGAGCGCGCGGCTCGTAGCCTGCGTCACGCAGCCCCGTACACGCAGTCACCTCGACGGGCACCCGCCGTTTCCTCGCCTGGAAGTACAGCGGCACGCCGCCACTGGTCACGCACTCGCTCCACGTGCTGCAATACACGCACTACATTCATACCAGCCAACTTGCGCACATCGTCCTCGCTCCAGTCAGGGTCTCGCAATAATTCCGCCAATAGATGCGGATAACGCGATACATCTTCTAGCCCTTCAGGGGGAGCGTCGATACCGTCATAGCCAGCTCCTAAACCGACATGCTCAACGCCAGCTATCCTTCGTACATGGTTTATGTGCGCTACCACATCTTCCAGTGTAGCTTTTTCATCACATGTAACAAGTTTTGCATAAAAATTGATCATAACGACTCCTCCATTTGCCGCAATCATGCGCAGTAAATCATCAGGAACGTTTCTACTCGAGTTACAAAGTGCCGCAGCTCCTGAATGTGAAAATACTACAGGTGCTTGTGATATTTGTAAGGCATCACGTGCCGTTTCTTCACCTGCATGCGAAAGATCTACTATCATACCGAGACGATTCATCTCTCGGACAACAGCTCGTCCAAATTCGCTTAATCCTCCTGATGTGCCAGCTGCGCGAGCCCATCTAGTATCACAAGTATGTGTTACGGTTAAGTACCGAGCTCCAAGTTGGTAAAACGCCCGAAGTACAGCTAGAGAGTCACCGAGAGCATGTCCTCCCTCTACTCCGATAAGAGAGGCTATACGGCCCTCGCGATGTGCTTCCATTAACTCTGCTGCATCAGTAACAAGCGACAAGTGTACCGTATTTAGATCTACAATACGTTTTATAACGTCCATTTGTTCAAGAGCTAGTTGAACAGCGTCACGATCTCTTGCACCGCATGGCACATAAGCTGACCAAAATTGAGCACCGACCTGGCCAAGTCTCAAGCGCGGGATATCAGTATGCGACCAGCGCGACCGCGCCCAAGGTTCAATGGCGTCCAGACCGGCGCTCAAATTAAAGTCTCCTATTTTATTATGTAAAAATTTTCTGACATTCCACGCTAAATCATTGTGACCATCAACTAATGGAGAGTCTCGTAGCATGCGACGAATTGTGGTAAGCCGTTGTTCTGGAGTGGCTCGGCCACCCCCACCGAGCGCGAGAGGTAAGGCTAGAGCCGCAGCGAGCGCGGCCAGCACGACCAGCGCAGCTAAAGCGATCCTCCACCGCGGCCGGCGCGGCGTGGGCTTCTCGTCCGAGCTGCCAGACGCCGAAGCGGATAAAGAATCAGGCGCCCAGCGCCCACATCGTTCGGCGACATCAGGCAGTGGACCGGTGAATGTCATTCCTTCTGGCACTGCAGCCTGGAAAGAGAAAATTTAATTGATTTTATTTGGAATGGCATTTCTATGATGTTAAATATCTTTGAGTATTTGATAATAATTTTGTTGTTAATACTCGGTCCATAGAGTGACCTTCCTGTGCCTTTTGAGCGGACCATCGACACTGTGGGCCTTCGGTGTCTCATATTTTAGTAGATAGTCTAGTTCGGCATAGTTATTGTTCTCCCTGGCTGAAACAGTACACAGCCTCCTGTGAGATCACGGCCTCGTAGAAGGTGTCGATTATGATTTCTGAATCATAATCAACACCTTCTACGATTTTAATGTCTGATTTTAATGCAGGATAATTAAGTTTGAATGTACATATATTGCGTTTGTTAATTGTATATTTGTAAAGTCTATCGAGACATAAGGATTACTTTGCAATGTTTCTTTTTAAACACGTAGTTAGTTACAATAATTTGCCTCCTTTTTTCATTTTCCTTCATATCTGCATCCTATTGTCGGGCACCGATGTATCTTATGGTTATTTTGACCTAGCATGCTAATCATTCAGGTCAAACAGAATTTTACTTCGAGTTTATTTATGTAATTTGTGTAAGTATACATTATTTGTGTAAGTCGTTTATTGCACGCCTCTAAGTGAAGCGTTGAGGTTTTGCTCTACTCTCGATATATGAAAATCAGGGACTTTACAAAACTAAAAATGATTGTATTTTTCTTACATTGTACTTATAGGATAATATTATCATACATATGTCGAGACAAAACATTCGTTTAAATGTATTTGATATTTTTAATAAGCAATTATTTTCTTTAAAGTAAAAAAATTGTTGATTAAAAAATATTCGAAGACGTACGGATATTTATTCTGGATCTGGCACGATTACGACCGTAAAAATTAATGTATCAAAATATTTTTTTTTTAAAAGCTTCATAATCGCAACGCGCTGGTTCCTTTCGAAAATGGCTCCGTAACTCTTTGACGATTAAAAAAAAATCGTTTAAAAAAAATTAATAAAAACTAAAAACTGCTTAGTCATTGGTGTATGTATACCTCAAAGAGTATGTAACACTACGTATGTATACCTTATGAAAATTGGGTTCGTTTACATTTTTTTGTTCGTCAATTCCGACAGGCAAAGGATACAAATCCCATACAGCCTATTGTAAACGAACTGCTATGTTTAGCACTACGTCGAAAATGGCACGAAATTTAAAAAGTTTTTTTCTTTCATTTCCATTTATGGCATTGAATAATAGTAAATGATAAATAATATAAAAATTTTATATTATCAACTTCAGTTGAGTTCTAGTTTATCTATGATTATTTACCGTAATTTCGTATATTGATATTATTAGCATATTGTAACCCTTTTATATCAGTCAATTTATGCGTGATTTCTGTACTCAATTATACTGTACATATATTGAGAAGAGAGAAGCTTCAAGGCGAGGGTATGGTCGAGTTTGCATTATTTCCGATACTAATTAGGTACGGAAGAAACTTACTGGGAGAGTATCCGATCTGTATTTTATTCTTGAATGAAATGTAATTTCAATTAAAAGTATTAACTTTTATACTTTGTTGTTATACTTATTTTAATTGAGCATAGGGTAACAATGTAAGGTATAGAAGCGCAAAGTAAAATCTAATCACTTTTAACTTAAAGATATCTGGCAGTGAGGAGTATAGGAAATAAGATGATGGATGATACGAGGTACCACAGGTCTTTATATGTAGCTTCGTAATATACAAGGCGTACGACACCACAATATATTCTATCATTTATATTGTCCGTTTGTACTTTACACCATAGTTTTCATTAAAAAAACATATCTAAACCATTGACTTAATTAGTTTTGAGTTTTGGCGGGTACGTGACAGTGTCATGTGACGCTATTAAATTATATTCAATACTATATAATTTTCTGTGTGGTAACGCCTACGAATATTACCAAACTTTACATTGTTGGTGTCCAGGATAGGTGTGATCTAGGACAATTGTCCTAGATCAGTGTAAAGTTCCTAGTTGTCTTTTAAAACATGACACCAATACACACAAAAAAAAATATAGACCAGACATCATATTGAGTTCAATATGATGTCGTCTGGTCTATATTTTTTTTATTGCTTATGGTGGCAAACGAGCAGCACATCTGATGGTAAATGTCACTGCCGCCCATGGACCTTGGCTATAACCAAGGTTATAGTTAAGTTAAGCCCAAACCCACCCAGTTGGGCATCCGGCTCTCACGCACACCGAACGAAATGCAATAGCACATTGCCATTACTCAGACGTCGATCTTCTGCCAGACTGTGGTACTACCCCGGACGGATCGGTCGGGGCTGGACAGAGAACTGTCAACAGCGTGGTCCTACCATTAATATATTCACAAGAAGGGTTGATATCAAACAGTTGACCAGTCATAAAATTATGGATAAGTTGTCCAATATGTACAATGGAAGAGGAGTACATATTGCTTCGACTCTTAAGTAATTGGGATAAAAGATGATGATGATTTTACTAATTTATGTTGTCTATATACTCTTATTAATTTGTAGGATTTGTTTGTATATTTGAACGCACTGATCTTAGCCACTTCAAGTTGCCGACCACTGACGTCAAGTTACTCTGCTTCGGTGGTCGGCCCAACGGCGAAGGCGACGTCACGGGTGGGTTACAGGTGTCCGTGCTTACGCCCCTCTATCGCCCCGGACGGAGTGGTGCGAGGAGTGCGTCGAACGTAAGTGCTTGCTCACGTAGGAACGCGCGGGCGCGACGGCAGGTGCGGGCGTGGTAGACATAGCGAGTTCGTGTTCACATTGGCCGCCAGGCGTTTGCGCGAGTGTAAACTCTTCTGTATTGAAAGACATGATATCGTTTCTAGCGACAAGTTCAAAATGATTGAACTTACCTGACGTCGCGAATGAATCGCGCGCTTCGCCACTAGTTCGACGTGAACACACATTATGCAACTCACGCGTTTGAAATTACCGCGAGCGCAACGCGCGCACCAGTCGCTAGCTTGCCCGCTACTTAGACCGCGCGTGCGTTTCGTACGTGAACACTTAGATATTACGCCATATGTTTGATATTTCGTGACCGCGCCCGCCACCGCGCCCGCGAGTCAACGTGAATGAATACTAACGCAAACCAAAAAAAAAAGGCTTGAAGTTGGATTAAAAAATATTATATTGTATATAGTTTATTTATCGAGAAAGGTTTTGCGGTATATAATACCTAAAGTTACGACAAAAAGTAGCAGAGCGTATCAATACATATCTATATATAAATTTGGTAGCATTCGGACATCGCGCATTTACGCAGTTGCCGTTGTATGACTACTGCCGAGAGAGCAAAGATGGTGATTGATCTATCGCGTTTAATGTTAAATGTAATTATTAAAAGTAATTAACTCATGTAAATAAAGGCTGCTGCTACAGTCAGGCGTACAACTAACTACTAATATGACGATTATTATTGAAATTAATAATTGTTATTTGTTAATTAATTCTATGTTAATTTTCGCAATCGGAGCTTCATGAAGTCTAGTTTGCAACTAAATATATACGCTCATTGTAAACAGCATCATTAATATTTCAATTAATGTGGTTTTGGTAAGAACTGACTTCCGTGTGGTGATGGAGTAAGAATACAATTCACCACCCACTTACCCGTGGGTGATCGTAAGAAACGTCTAAGGTATATAAACACACATATAACATCTATGCAAGAGAAGAAGAACTTGAAACAAAACCCTATACTAACACGTCTGACCAGCGCGCAGCGTGGTACAGTAGGTCAATTTCCCTCCCGGGGGACATATATGAGCTGAGATGATGATGATGGTGGTAAGGACTATTTAAAAAAACCTAAACGTAACGCGTCAATCAAGTTTTATTCTTAATTCTTAACGATTACCGCATACGAAGTTTTATTTCAAATGTAAGGGAAAATCACACGAATACTGCATACAGTACTTATTATTTGTTTTTTATAAGTCTGTACTAAATAAAGGCTAGATCTTTGTATTGTTTAGGTCTTTATTCGTAGAAGTAGCAGCAGCTCGTAAGAACAAGTTTATTTTGCAACATTCCAAAATCTACAGCACTTTCATAAGTATTCACTTATGAAAGTGTTGTATCTTTTGGATTTCTTTTGCAAAATAAACTTTATTTGAATATTTGCTTTAGTAACTCACACAAGGTTAATACATTTTAATATAAATACAGTCATAGTTGATTTTAAGTAAAAATACTTTCTATAGCCTCTCTTTCGTTTCGCATTCTCAAATGACTCTTTACAAACTTTGGCTTCCCTACGGACGGAGTGTTTGCAATTAATGAATACACTATTAGTTACATTGTATGGAAAAACTATATTTTATTCACTTTAAAATGAGACGTTTTATTTAAAATAAAACCGGAGGTGTCAAGGGACACCCGGATGGAACGAAGTTCTATTTTAATTATATAATTTTTTTCTGCCTTAAGCGATTTTTATCGTTATATTTTAGCCAATTTGCAAAATATCTTTATAAATTATAGCCTATGTGTTATTCTGATGTGCAAGCTATATTACTATAAATTTCATCAAAATCCATTCAGTAGTTTTTACGTGAAAGAGCAACAAACATGTTCACATCCATACATTATTACAAAATTTCACGTTTATAATATTAATAATAGGATATACAATTCCACTAGACTACCAAAACTTTTCGGCCCCGAGCTCGAACGCGAGTCGGCCACGTGGCCCGGTCACGGGCGAAAATAATTTCTTTGCGCATTATTTTGATTTTGCTATATCTCTTAAGGTATTGATTTAATTTGCATGGTCTGAAGGAAAAAAACTATCTTCATGAAATGCTCAAGCCAACTAATGTATTTAAAATGATAAGGATTAATACAGTATTTGTGTAAATAGCTTTTCAATTACCGTTTTATAATAGAACATTTTTTAAAGTATTAAAATGGATATAGTATGTTATCCTTAAGAGATAGATATATACCATCGCGGACTTTTTTGTATGCCTTTTTAAGCTGTATAATACTGTAGTACTTTATTTTGATCTATTTCGTAGGGTTCAGCCAGCGTTTGCAATGTAAGCGCAAAATAATGTGTTTATTTACGACATCACATTAGAAACCTCTAAAATTATCAGTGTTTCTCTAGTACATTATGCATATATTATACATACAAACCTTCCTCTTGAATCACTCTATGTATAAAAAAAATCGTCGCGACACCACACTGTTCAATGCGAAATAGAAATGAAAATATCTGGCTTGCTTTCTATAAGAGAGCCGACGAGCGACGCCGCACAGCTTACAATAGCTTACTATAGCAAAAAGTGTCGTGACAACTTTTCGTAAGAATTTTTTCCGTCTAGCCCCCTTTCACAACGCGCGATAAGGAACTTCGTTCCAAAAATTTAAACATTCTTTTCATAAAATTAACATTAATAACGCTATGCCAGATAATAAATCAAACAAATTATGTTGTTAGTCTGATATTATGTGTGACCACTCCATAGCCCGCCGCCAAAAAAAGTCTGATATTATATTTGAGGTTTACCTTCCCAGTTATGATCTTCCTTTACAATATGAGGAAAATTAGTCTCCAGTGTAATTCGAGTAGTGTTTCTCTTCCATTATCTACTTACATGCCTTAGGTAATGATCATATTTATTTATAACACCTGCGGGTAAGAAAGGAGTTCTATTTTCCCTAATATTTGGAATATACAGATTGTGATACTCTACAGTTTTATAATAAGTAAAGATAATTTAATTTATGATGGATTCTAACTCTGGATGAAGTAAAGATTATTAAATTATTTTCTAGAAAAAATCTGAATAAATATGTAAACAGAAAACGTGAGGTCTGAAACAGTGTACGTAAGATATCAACATCCTCGGATGATTTAAAATTAAATAACAAATAAGTAAACATACCAAGAGTAATAGTATAGTTTGTACTAAAACAAACTATACTTACTAACTATAATTATTATATTAGTTACATTATAAATACCCGATTACGAAACGAAAAATGATGTCACAAGCGGGGTTCGAACCCCGCTTGTGACGCTTTTTCGTTTCGTAATCGGGTATTTATAAATAATTAAGCATATTAAATGCTAAAAATTTCAGTAATTTGAATAACAAGGTTGTGTCATCGTTTAATACAATTCTAACTGTAAAGTTTGAAGTATTAAGCCTATACAATGTGTAAACATTGTCCGCTAGATGGCATACGTCACCTTGAAGACGTAAGATATAATATGAAGCGAAATTTCCATGTCCTAAAATAGTTCACGATGGTGTAAGTGGCAGCAAGATTGGGCCGGATTTCCAATAGGTGCGGGTTCGAACCCCGCTTGTGACATCATTTTTCGTTTCGTAATCGGGTATTTATAAATAATTAAGCATATTAAATGCTAAAAATTTCAGTAATTTGAATTTTAGTTACATTAGTTACATTGTATACAATGTGATTGTGGTAAGAGTGAAATATCACCAAACAAACTCGGTTAATCAGAAAGAGGGATTAAAATACCAATTTCCTCTACTGTGTATTTATTTAGTTTTAATTATTTTGTTTGGGAAAAGTAGTTTATTTCGATTTAGTGTAAACAGTGTTGTCAGGACAGACTAGAAGTGGCAGGAACATACTGTTCACAGTTCTCTGTCAACAGCCGCGGGCCGGTCCGTCCGGGGTAGTACCACACTTTCGCAGAAATTCCACGCCTGAGCAGTGGCAATGCGCTGCTGTGCTTCGTTCGGTGAGCGAGAGTGCCAGAAGCCCATCTTTCTAGGTGGGTTTGAGATTATTAGTTGGCAGCGGCCTGACTGTACCCCTGGTATTACAAAGGAATATGGCGGCAGTAACGCTTACCATCAGGTGTGCTGCTTGCTCGTTTGCTATCAAGAGAAATAAAAAATAAGACACTATAGGTATACTAAATACAAAAATATGAGACACACGTCTTGAACATAACGTCTTTGATACTGAAGAAACTTCTGACCATATTTTAATGTGCTTTCGTACACTCAGAAACGGGGGTTGTCTAATATTTAATTAAAGCTATCTTTTATATCAAAAATACAGAGTAATAGAGTACATGTTGTAAGCAACCGAACTGTAATATCACCAATTGGTTTGATATGGCATCGAGGTTACGAGCTGGAGTTATAACATTGTTATACTAAGGGTTCATTTTAAACTCATTTGCTCGTTATAATAGACACCTTTACGTTTGATATAAAAAGTTTTGGAACGCGTGCATCTATTTTATTAACATCATCTTGTCCGTGAAGGTGGATAGACTTTTTTTAAAGACCTGCACTAAGAAAATAATCTTTGTATTGTGGGGGACTTTACAAACTATATGTTTATGTGTTATTAACGGATACAAATTACATTTAGACTTATAACAACATTTGTGGATCAAAAATATTATCCTATGTGGGATGTAGTGGCAGGACTACGCTGTTGACAGTTTTCTGTTTACAGCCGCGGGCCGGTCTGTCCGGGGTAGTACCACACTCTCGCAGAAGATCGACGTCTGAGCAATGGCTATATGCTGTTGTGCTTCGTTCGGTGAGCGAGAAAGCCGGAAGCCCAACTGGGTGGGTTTGGGATATGTATTGGTAGGCAGCGGCCTAGCTATACCCCTGGTTATGCAAAGGTCCATGGGTGGCAGTAACACTTACCATTAGGTGTGCTGCTTGCTCGTTTGCCACCAAAAGCAGTAAAAAAAAAAGAAACCGTGACATTTAGCAGGTCGATATCTTAATCACTACGGTATATATACAATGAAAATGAGCAGAATAAATGTATAGTAAAAACACAAATTGAAGAGTTCTGGTACAATAAACAGCGAAATTAAGCGATATGAATATATTTCACTATAAAGACAAGAAGAAAAGAGAATCTTTTCAGTTTATTCATGGAGTAGTTATGCCAGTGTCAACACCGATCGTTAGTCCTTGAAGTGTGCCGAGCTCTAAACTATACAATTAATGTAATATTAATTTAATTATATATCTTTTTTATAGTTTCGAATTTATATCCGTGAAGGTGTAAGATTTCGGCATTAAAATTTTAGTCTCATATAACACGGCGTGCTTTTATTACCTCTTAAGAGCTTAAATATTTTTTGACTTTAAGAAAAATAGATATATTATGAAAACATAAGAAATATAGATTCTCGCTATATAAAATAAAATCTATGCCAAAGAAGGAAAAGTTAAAGTATAGGCTTTACTATATGGGCTTTGGTATAGACTAACACATCTGCATAGTGTGGTGTAGTAGGTCAACTCTCCTATTGTGAAGGAGACTTGAGCCCAGCTAACCAGTAGTGGGATGTATATGAGCTGAGATGATTGATTTTTTTTCAATTCTTTTGGCTTTTATAACGTTTTATTTTAATTTCCTATCATTCATTCATAGCTACTCGATGTCCAATGTTAAACATAGACCTCTCCATATACCATAATCGCACGTTTAGCAAGCGGGTTGGCGATCCCACTTGGCGGTATGCTTCTCAGGAGAGTACTGTTTCACCATTCTTCCTGATGATTTTTCAAACGTATTTTTAAATCATATGGCAAAGTAAAGAAAAAGGGTGACTGGCTGTCCACGTTTTCTTCACCCATTACTTAAAAAAGAAATTATAAAAAAAATATAACATGTAAGTAATTTTTATTGGTTTTGTATAATTATTTTATAGTTTTCAATGTAAAATAGGGCTTAAGGCTTTAATTGTAAATAAATAAATAAATCAGTAACCTAGTCTGGTCGTGATAACAACAGCTAGATCAGAATATTTTTTACTCTAATTGACCGTTTATGGGTTTGTTTATTTTTCAATGAAATTTTCACCGACATCTATGCAAAAACTTTACAAAGTTTCAAGTAAACTAAAGGCACGCACGTATACATTATAATATACATGGAAAATAATAAGTAAACACAATCTCATATTTTGAGTCTATTGTATTTATAAACGAACACAAAGTCCTTTATAGGTCATCAAACTTCACAGCAAATAAGCACAATTAACTTGAAGGAGAAATGTTTGGGTGAAGGCGAGGGAAATCGTGACGAGAGAGTCGACGGGCGCGGTTAGTGCGGGGGCGGAGCTGCATCGATTCGCTGCAAGGCAGACACCGGGCCGGCGGAGCCTGCGAGCTCCGCGGCCTACGGCTCACAAGCCACGACCCACACCGTTACCCCGGCATAATGTTGCGTGAAATTTGCGCCTCCATTGTTACCTATAACTACTCGTTCGTCCGTAACGCCAAACGCGTTGTGGACAGTCACCGACGCTATTTGAACCGAGTGTATATCACATCATGTGTGATGATTGTGAACATATTTATATTTGTTTGTATTACTACTTATCTAACTGTACCTATTACAAAACATTTTAAATACAAACTATAAAATTATTGGAAATACAGTGGTGATATGATGTAAAGATGTTTTAACTTTCTTATGATTTTTACTCTTGGTTTTTGCTTTTTTTTATGGCTTAGCAATAAAATCTACTATAAAATACTAACTGATTTTTATTAATATTACTAAATATGGAATAATTACCGACAAGGATGGAAAAGCCACAGGTGTGAAGATCGTGAATCGTGATCGTGTGAATGTGAAGATAATTGAAATTTGTAAAATTGTTGCTGCGAGAGAAATCTTGAAAATGGGCAGTATGATATTTAAATTACTGAAATTTAGTATTTAATATGCTTGATTATTTATAAAAACTTGATTACGAGCGAAAAATGATTGTAACACATGGTCCCATGTGTGACAATCATTTTTCATTCATAATCAAGTTTTTATAACGTTGATCTTTGGTGGAAATCGCATTTTTTATCACAGTTTGCAAGAAATACTACTTGTATTTAGTAGTTGTTGTATGCGTAGTATTGCACGGTGAATAAAATTAATGACAATACCGGTGAATCTAGCTTAAAGCGACCAATGTACTACATATACTGCTGACTACTTTCGTAGGAGAAACGTATGAGGTTGCAAAAGATTTAGTATTTCCGGAGCAGTCGGATAACGCTGAGTTTTGTAAACTGGTAGAAATATAAGGTAAGCATTTTTACCACAAAGAAGTACTTTCACGAATATGTTAAACTTTTATAAGGCGGAGCAGCGTGTAGGTGAAGATTTAGCAAAATGGGCGCAAGTGCGTAATCTAGTATTATTGTGCTTTTTTATTCTCACATCCTCATTTTCTGGCCTCTAAACAGAGGTGTAATATACACTATAATAGAATATACAGAATATTTTGTTTGCTTGAGGATTTCTTTTGCATAATCTACGAAATAACCAATGTCTATTTTTTACGTTATAGAAGATTCGCGTCGTGGTATCATAAGTTGTAAAGAACAAGTGGCTGTAAATTAAAGTACTAAAGTTCCATTCGTTGTCATGTCAATACGAGAAAGACCTGTAATAATTCCTTATACTAGAATCTGTCGTAAAATTCACACGTCATTTTACATTACAGTTTGTTCATGGCCACCGAAGACAATGACCGAATACCGGTGGCCTACCCACATGGTGAAACAGAGGTACGTGTATGGTAATAAATGGAGTTGCACGCATCTTCTCCGCCGCACCAGACAGATTGGGCGGGGTATGTTCAGACCATATCTTGCCCCAAAAAATGTTAATTCCACTGATAGCCTATATAAGCTGGAGCTGATACCACTGTATAATGTGGTTGCTGCGAGTTTGAAGGTCATATTCTGTCATCGTTGAGTGTGTAACTATTCAATCTGTAGATCCTACTAGAATGAGTGGGTTTTTATCGCAATGAAATACTTGCCCGTGAATGATCTCCATAGGTTACGTTCGACTTTCGCATTACAAATTAATTTAGTTTAGCCTACCATTTTTATTTGATAAATATATTTATATATTATTTATTAGGTATATGAACTTCTATTAAAAAAAAACTTTTTCTTGTTAGATTACTACACGGTACCCAAGACTTATTGTTAATTGGTGAAATCTCAGTGAACTATAAAAACTTGATCTACTTTTTACATTCTTAGCCTACACCTTAGGATTTATTTTCTATAAATAGAGATTAGTTACTTATTAATGCCATATAGTAATACTAGCAGACCCGGCCACGCGTTACTGTGGCTAAGGTAGCCTCAGTAACACGTGGTGGTTATGCTAATAAATTGTAGCTTATATGAAACTTATATAAACTTTTAACACAGCGCCATCTATTAAATACTTACTCAATCCAGTCAACAGATACCGGCATCTGTTAGAATCGTTTGGAGATAATAAATAATTGTGACTGTCAAATAATAGAAAAATAATTTGCAATAAAATAGTATTGTGACTATAAATTGAGATGGAAGCTATCCTATCTTTTAAGTTGGATCAAACTACACATACTATGCAAATTTGATTAAAAACGGTTAAGTACTTTAAGAGTGCATGGCGGACAAACAACGTGACGCGTAATTTATATATATTAAGATTGTTCCTATTATAACTCATCCTTTCTGTCTCAATTTATGCAAACATGTTGATTAAAAACTGGCTAAACAGCGAATGAAAATATAGCAGATGATCTTATACTCCTTTCCTAATCATTATAGGGTAAAATAAAAAGTTGCAGTAGATATAATTTTATAAAGCGGTGTTTGTGATTTGGTATCGCAATGGCTATATCCTTTTTTTTTTTTTTTTTTTTTTTTTTTTTTTTTTGTGGTGGGCCATGGACGTCGCACCCCGCCAAATCGGTCCGGGGTGACGGAAGAGGCGGCGCGCAACCCCATTGACCCACCCTGCAAGCACCTCTTCTTCGCCATGCGAGCGGGCCACCGGTACCCGATCTTTGTCTTCGGTGGCCCGCTCGGCGGTATGCCCTCTCGGGCTCCTCTCCTGTTGACGCCCCGACAGATTTCGTCGTCGAGGCGTCGTCCTCACGCGGTGGCCTCGCGTCGGGTGACCGGACAATTCCCCGGTCCGATCACCCGAAGCCTCGGTTAGGGCGGCATCAGGCGCAGGTATTCGCGCCTGCGCCGCCCCGGCCGCGGGCGGCGGCCCGGGTCACGGGAATCCTCCCGGGCCCGTTCCGCCGCCTCCTTCTGCGAGATGACAGCCTCGCAGAAGGCGGCGACCGCGTCCCAATTCCTGACGCTGTCGACCATCGCCCTCGCGACAGCCGGCAGCGTCAGGTCGGCACCGATAATAGCGACGAGGTCGCGGCGATGCCCGTCCCAGCCCGAGCATTCCTCGAGCGTATGTTGCGCCGTGTCCTCGTCACTACTGCAATGATGGCAGCCCGGAGTCCATTCCCTGTGCACGACCGTGTGCAGGTATTTCCCGAAACACCCGTGCCCCGTTAACACCTGCACCAGTCGGAAGGTGAGGACCCCGTGCCGCCGCTCCATCCATTCCATCAGTACGGGCCGGAGGGCCTCAACGGTAATGACACCGTGTCTAGGCCTCTCCAGCCGCGTAGCCCAACGGGCGATGACTTCTCGGCGGGCGTCCTCGCGCCAGGTGGCTATCTCGTTAAACGATGGGGAGCCACCCTCTTCGCGCATTGAGTTAACCCGCCGGTAGAGGTCGGAGAGCATCTCCGCCTCTAGGTCCCACGGGGGTGTCCCGGCCAATAGGCACGCCGCCTCTGTCGACACCGTGCGGTAGCCGCGAATGGCTCTGACCGCCATGGCTCGCTGTGGCCTCCACAGCACCGCCCTGAGCTGGGCGTTCAGAGCCCTCGCCCACACGGGTGCGCCGTACATGGCCATTGAGCGGATCACCCCCGCATACAGCCGTCGGCCCTCGAAACTGGGTCCGCCCACATTCGGCATGAGCCGAGAAAGGGCGGACGCCGCGCCGACCAGCCGGGGAGCAATTTGGCGAAAATGCTCCCGGAACCACCATCGCCCGTCGAGCACCAGACCCAAGTACCTCATATGGGCCTGGATACTGATGTGGATGGAGTTGACGACTAACGAGGCGCCGATGGGCAGCCTCACACGGGGCCCATGGAATAGTAGGGCCTCCGTCTTGTTTAGGGCCACCCTGAGCCCCAGCGCCTCGATTCGCCTGACCATCTCCTCGGTGCCGAGAGTGGCCAGGCTCGCCGCCTCTTCGAGTGTCCTGCCTCGGGCTGTGACGAGCGTGTCGTCAGCATAATGGCTATATCCTAGCACAATTCAAAATATCATGGCTTGGAATTACAATATTCTGCTTAGAAAATTACCGTCCAATCATTTCAAATTTCAAAGTCTACGTTCATATGAGGCCGTGTCCTAAAAGTAGGTACATGACCTCTCTAAAGCTTAGAAACCTATAAACTATATACTAATATAGTGCGGTGACATTCGAGACATTTCAATTTTAAAAAGTATTTGCATTAAATCAAACGTTTATGTGACATTAACCTTTTTAGAGTTCCATACCCAAAAGATAAAACAGGACCCTATTACTAAGACTCCGCTGTCCGTCCGTTGCTTCGCCTGTCTGTCACCAGGTTGCTGTCATGAACTGTGATAGTTGGACAGTTGAAATTTTCACAGATGATGAATTTCTTTTGCCGCTACAACGACAAATACTAAAAATCAATAAAATAAATATTTAAGGGGTTCCCACACAACAAAGGTAATCTTTTTGCTTGTTTTTGCTCGATATTGATAACAAAAATAGGTAAACGTTTGAAATATTCACAGAATATTTAGTAATATATTCACTTTCGAAATAAATACTTAAATTAAAATAAAACAAATAGAGAATTTAAGCTCCTATACAACAAACATGATTATTTTGCCATTTATAGATAATGTTACGGAACCCTTCGTGCGCGACTCCGAGTTTTTTGAATACTTCCGGTTTTTTGAATATAATCGAATTGAGTTTTCAAACATGTGTCGAAATAAAATGTCTTTTAAATCAAAATCACTAAGAAGTATTGATATCAACTTTAAAGCAAATCACCCCTAAAATAACTTTCCACCCCTTTTTAGCCCAGTTAGGAGATAAATCTCAATAAAATATGAATCACATCTTTCATTAATTCTGTTAATGAATGTTTATGCAAAATTTGAAATAGATTGGACCACGGAATCACGTTGTCCCATACAAACTTTGCCCTGCTTTTTCACCCCCTAAGGGATATAATTTCGTAAAATCCGTTCTTAGCTGACCTTTACTCGGCGAATGAAATATTCCTACCAAATTTGAGGTTTGTAGACCTTATGGTTCCAGAGATATCGTGAAGAGTCAATACATAGGTGGAAATCTCTTATATATATATATAGATAAAGACACGGCAGTTACGAATAAATGCCGTGATAGATTTTTTTTTCATTTATTAGAGGGCTTTGACGGTGAGCGACCACAACACCGTATAAAACAATTACAGAATAATTAAGAAACAACCATGTTGTAAATAGTAAACAACTACATACTATCTAGGGCTATATCCACTAATTTACATAATAATTTACATTTATTAGAAATGGGATCGGCCGAAAACGTGTTACAAAACCCAACCTCCCTACTTGTCACAGCTGCAAAGTACCTGGATAGATACAGGTACGAGTATTATTCCTCTTACATTCTAATAAAATGTGCTGCAGTGATAGATCATCATTCTCCTACTCTTATCCCAATTACTTGGGGTCGATACAATATGTACTCTTCTTTCATAGTACATATTTTAAAAGATATTGGCAATAGTTTTATGACCGGTCGCCTGCCAGATGTCAACCCTCGTTGGGAATGTAATTGTTGACAAAACGGCATCAGATGGAGTTGGCCCAGGTCGTTATAAAGCTCTTAGTCGTCTTTTAAGACATCCATGAGCAAAGTAAGGGGTGGTAGTATTCGTAGCTACTACCATACAGCTGCAGTGATAGATGTTATCTTGTAAATGCATTAGCATGCAAAGCCAATTTCAATCTCAGTACTAATATTGACCAACAGTTCCTCTATAATGTCATCATATCACAATAAAGGTCTAATATATAGTTTACGCCTTTCCTACATTACTTTGCTAGCCCAGCTCGAAGAGATTTTACCCGATAGTTCCACAGAACACAATTACAATAGACTTTCAATTGATTTCCAGCCTGTGGGTCAACGATTAATTTTCCATGTGTGGCGATGGCTTTCACAAAAAAAATCAAAATCTTGGCAACTTTGGCTGCCAGAGCGTCGAACCTCACAACAAAATCCTCACAATAAAGAGAAGAATTGGTCCGTATAGTGATAGAATCCATAACCCTCGGCCTGAAATTTTATCTATTTGGACCATCACACTATCTATTAAGTTAACAATTCAAGTAAAGATAATAAATACTTGATGAACAAGGGGATTGCGCTGCATCTAATGACCTAGTAAAATATACAGGTGACTTGGGAATGTTTAGCGGAATTTGCAGAGCTTAATAAAGCTTACTAGTGCTTAGTCGCACAAATTAGAATATAATCAAAGTCTCACAATTTATATAGAATGATTTTTGATTTATTACATTCAATCCTGAAACAGGAGTAGTAAATATATATTTTTAACATTTTTGATACACTGGCGCTGAAGGCAGCGCCAGTATATCAAAAATGATACACCGTGTCCATTACGTTTAAATCATTGTGTATCACAAATGCTCACAATTTTCATACATTTCTTTAAAGATAAAAAAGCTTTGGCCTGGACGAATCTTTTGGTCTATTTGGGTTTGGGGTACCATAAAATTAATAAAAGAAAAACAAAAATATGTATGATTTTAGAAATCATTCTTAGCACCGAAGGTGTTAAAGAGAACATTCACACTTGAGGGGAAGGATGACGTGCAGCCCATAACCTATTATACTGTACCTCTATATCACGATTTGGCCACTGAAGACAAGGATTTCTTTTAGCGGGAATATGAAAGGTGTCATATGGTGGTCAATATTTTTGATGACATTTTATCTGATGTAATGCGAAAGAACTGCTGGTGTGTAGTGACTATGATGTAAAAGTGCTTTACAAATGTTTTTATTTTCCACTAAATTTCACAAAAGATATCATTGAAAATTTGACCAATAGCATTGTTGAAGACGACGATTTAACTTACTGACAGGAAATTACTAATATTAAGAAATTAAATAAGTGAAGAAAGAAGAGGTAATTTGTGAAGAAGATTGTAACTCGTCACTGGCAACAATGGGCTCGTATTAGTACTGATTGCACATACAAAAAAAGAAGAAGAAAACGAGGATTTGGTGTCGGCCCGTTCAGCGAGACAACACTTCTACTAAGGAATAATTATGTTATAGAGGACTTCACAAATACAAATTATACATACAATCTGATATATCATTTGTGGATCGCGTAAAGAATTGTATTATTGGAGATCGAACTATGACACTCGATGCGAGTGTCATTACTTAGACCGCCATCTATACAGACAATACCTACATATCTTCCTGTCTATTAAAGCATTAGTAAATTGTATTAATTATTACCGTGGATATACTACACATTCTACTTACAGATTTTAGTTAGTATATCCACCGTGTTTATATAATTTAGTTTTAGTTTATAATAGGAAATCAGAGTTATTACGCACCAAAGAGTAAAGTTATTAAATTGAAAAAGAGTGGCAACTCGATGATAAAATATGCATGTATGGAAAGTGCTGCCACCCAGAGTTTAGGCGGTGAACTAAAGTTGAAGTAATATATATACATATCTACATGTGTATGTGTAATTACATAGAATTTTCTTTTACTATGAAAACTACCCTGAAATATAAAAAAAAACATATCAGCTGATAATTAAACAATAATAATATCAGCCTAACATTGAAACTTGAGATAATTTTCAGAAAAATATCAATAACCGTAAATAGATCGATGACAATAAGTACCTACGCTAGGAACAAAAAATAACAATTCTCAGTTGTCAAACGTTTGACAGGCAGGACAAAATGGCAGCAGTTAAGTTTGTACAACCAATCTGTAGGCGGCGCGACGGTCAGTAAAAATAAGTAATGTTTTAAGTGTGCCCCCCCAGTTACGCACCTATTACTAAATTAAAAAAAACTTGTTAATTTGTGACCTAAGAAGCTGTTTTCATGCTGCGCTTATTGCAACTGTAGATATATTCTTTTTGCAATATTGAATGACTCCCAGTTAATTTCACCAACCGCTTTGCATACGAGCAACAAGTTAACTAACGTATTTTTTAACTTTATAATTAATTTGTTGCTAGTTTAATAATTGTCATCTTAATGTTATTCACAGTAACTAATGTAGATTATGGTATAGTTGACATAATGTTAAGAAATTATAGTAAGATATAGTACGCTACTAATATAGGACAACAACCGATCGTTAGTTAACAATAGACATTTGGATAAAAGGGTCGTACTTATATATCCCGTTGTTAAGATTTTGTGTCTTAAAAAGTGTTATAAGCCTTTATATTGAGATAAAAAGGGGACTCGTTTCGGTCAGTGAATTTTAGAGGGAATTGGGTTTTCTTTATGATGACAGTTTCATAAGCATCGTATTAGTAAACTCTACGAACCCAGTCTTAAAATAAATTGTCTTTTTTAGTAAGTTTTTATTAACTGGCTGTATGCCCGTCATCAACCCTTTTTTTTTATTACCTTCGCCGCACTCCTCCGTCTTGCGGTCTTATTTCAGAATAATAGGGATTTATGTCATAATTGACTGGCTTTGTATATTTAACACACTTTTGAGCAAATCTCTTGTGGACGTAAATGAAAATAAATAATTAATTTAATTTGATTAAACTAAAGAGTACTAAACTAAGAAGTTTAACTAAGCTTACCCGTGTGGTGACGAAGTAAAAATACTTTGGTCATTATCCTTTCCCATGGGTGAGTGTAAACAGCCAATAGACAACTACGGGACGCAAGTAGATAACATTAAAGCATGAGAAAGAAGTTTGAAATAAATTTTTATGTCAACCTGGCTGTTTAGTATGGTATTCAATTTGCCTTTGTGGATGAGGCTCAAGCCCAATAACGGGACATTAGGAGCTCATGATGATGATGATGAAATTAAAGAATATTAAACGATTTGAAATGCTTTGCGATTTAAAACAAAAAAGGAGCATTTGTATTACATATTTGCAACGAGTTTAAGTAATAGTTATGAATGAGAAGAATGTTAAAAAAAGTATATGATTTTCAGTGCGATAAAATTACTGTATAATGGACGAATCTGAAGCAATATGTCTCGGATTTTTGCTTTAATTTAAATAAATACTTAAATTATTTTGTCCTTTCAGAGCCTTCATTTATTGTTATTAATTATTTGAACATAGTACATATTTTGACGTGAACCTAAAGAAATATAAGATAGAAATATGAAATTGGTAACTTAATCTTTCTATAGCGTGAAATATTTTTTGTATCTACTTAGCTTAACCGCATTTTATATTGCTTTTTTTTAATCCGTCTCTGGATCACTGTCTTCATCTTCAAGGATTAAAAATGTATTCGACCAGGCAAGCGTATGCCAACAACAACTAGTTAGATATAAAAATGTTTACTTACATATTAAATATGTAAAATGGTTAAGTAATTATAAAATATGCCAAGCAGGGTATAGAGTCTGGTAACAAATAATAGCACGTAGTTTATTATTGCTTAATTTGCTTTCATTCGAGAATAACAAAGATTCGAGATGTTATCTGAATATAGGAAAAACAAGCAGACAGGGTTGACCAAAGAGTGAAAAGAATACAAATGTAATGGATTTTATCGGGTTTATATTTATTTTATAAGATGCTAGAGACAATTTTAACGCTCATAGTTATGGAATGACTAAAGCGACTCACGTCTAATAAGTTATCGCTATTATAAAGGTATCTATCTACTTACTACAGTATCATTTAATTTTGACTCAAATTTTGATATAAATTCATTACCAGTACAAAAATGATGATGAAAAACTGATTCTATGCAAAAATATGTATCGTTATTTTTTTGAGTTATTATTAACTGTTAAATTTTTGGTAATTGTTATGTTATGACAGTTTTATTTATTTAAACCTGATAATTTTATAATAGGTAAGCTACCAACAGATCAGAACGTAGCCGTACTGCGTAAGATTCAGCGAGAAAACTCAGTTAACATTGTTGCCGGACATGGGCGGACCTTTCTCTTTTTGAACTTGAGACGTCTTTGTTCTAGCGTGTCCATGAACTCAAATAAGAAAGAGACAAAATCCGTAAAAAATGTGTTATTTCAAATGAGTAATACGCACGTAATCATGAGAAATCATTAAGTGTAATGCAGTACGATATGGTGACAGGTTACGAACGTAATGGAGGCCATACACGGTGGGTTATGCATGATGGTTTTAACTGTGCATGCATAACCGACAGGCATGCCCTAGCGTGTGTGTGATAAAACTGTACAGTTATCTTTGCATGTACATGCAACCGAGAAAATATCAAAATTGATATTTTTTTTGCCGCTCGGTTATGTTTGCGCGCGAGCATAACCGAGCGTGTGTGGCGGTCCGGCGAGCTTGCCTGACACGGTTCTCTGTTTTTAATTGTCTTACTACGTAGTTCAACTGTGAAGTAGGCATCCTACACATACCGGCACGTAGCTCAACTGAGATTTAATGGCAAAACTGTGCATGCAAACCCTAACGTGTATGTGTAATATGAAACTCGGTTATGCCTGCCGGTTATGCATGCACAGTTAAAACCATCATGCATAACCTAGCGTGTATGGCCTCCATAAGGTATCAATGTCTACAATTAGTAATACGTACTTACTATTTAATATCCGCTCAAGTATCCCTCATATGCAACTTTAACGAAAATATAATAGAAATTTTAATGAAAATATATTCGTTTGTTATATTCTATGTTTAATAAACCATGTAATGTTTTGTAGGCTTTAGCAGAGAAAGAGGTCACGCATCGCAACTACGTTCGCGATGTTCTCATTCATCATTGTCTGGATTTTATGGGTTCCGGAAAAACATCAGGAGGCACAAGAAGTCAGCTATCGCTGTTCATTACAACAAAATGTGCTGTGTAATTTAGAATTCTTTTGAGTTTCTGTTTGCTCGTTTTAATATACATTTACAGAATAAATGCGATCTTTGGCACTTTTATGAAGTGAAATGTAAAAAAATATTTTAATGGCGCAGAAAAATATCGTTAAGAAATACCGCAATTTAAAAAAAAATGTTCTGGAAGATGTGCAAACGACAATAACAAAGATCTTGACTCAACATTAAGAAGATTGTTATATTTTTGATATTTTCACTGATACCATGTTTCATTGCTGTGTGGTAGCAGCTACGAATACTACCAACCCTTACTTTGCTCGTAGATGTAAGATTACACTGAATTATAGGGCTATCAACACGCCTCATGTTAACTCTCCTTAGGAAGGCATTAATAGAACTGTTGGTCTATCAATACAATGGGAATTACCTGACGTAGTTATGGAATTTTCAGTTGATTTTTATGACGCATTAGAGCAATGTTCATTATTGACTGACTTATCATCTGATAGAGTTGGGTATCCAGAAAAGAGTATGAAAGTAAAATTAATGCGGTCGAAATGCGATCTCTGCGAAAAATCTGTGGAGTATGGCTGACCGACCGCATTCGTAACGACGACGTAAGAGAGCGAGTAGGTATTGGTGTAAAGATGCGAAAGGGAATGCTCCGATGGTTCAGACATGTGGAAAGAATGCCGAACGAACGTCTGGTTAAGAAGATATACAATGCAAAAGTGGAAGGATGTAGGTACCGGGGGAGACCGAGACTTACCTACCTAGACCAGGTCGGTCATGTACTGAAGGAAGGTGGAGTCAAGAGTCTCCGAAACCGGCGAGCGTGTATGAAGAGAATTATGAATGTTGAGGAAGCGAGTGAAGTATGCAAAGATAGAGTTCTCTGGCACTCTGTTCTCTCTGCCTACCCTGCAAGGGATATGGCGTGGTGATATGTATGTATGTATGTACCATCTGATACAATATTGATCATATTATTTTACTTATTAGTTAATAACTTTTATTAGTAATTATCAAAAGAGAGTGAGAGATAAACTGTATACGTTCATTAATATTCTTATATATACATGGACGGCTTGGTTGGTTTGGAGCTTATATTGGTAGGCAGCAGCCTAGCTATACTCCTAGTATAGGAAAGGTCCATGGGCGGCAGTAACGCTTACCATCATGCTCGTTTGCCACCAAAAGCAATAAAAAAAAAGAAAGTCTATCCACCAGCCAATCTACATCTCATATAAGAGATAATGTTAAGATAATCTTCCCTTCGAGAACAGTATAGTCTCATAATCATTACGTTTGGCTGGTGGGTTAATTTTCACAATTAATAATAATTTTTATGTCACCCATGGGAAACTAAGAGCTGATAATACTTTGAATTCTTAACCAGTCACCATATAGTTAATATTTTCATCATCATCACAGCCTATATATATCCCACTGTTGGGCTCGGGCCTCTTCCGTAATGGGAGGGCAATTAACCTACTATACCACGCTGGTCAAACGTGTTCGTGTAGGGTTTTGTTTCGAGTTTTCCTTCTCTTGCATAAATGTTATATGTGTTTTATATCCCTTAGCCATCTCTTACGATCACCCACTGGCAAGATAGGGGGTGGTGAATTGTATTCTTACTCCGTCACCACACGGATAATACTTTTATATATAATAGATGTGTAAATAAGAATTTATTAAATGATTACAGCTCAAACATACATAAATATTCCCTGCTGTTATGGTTTAAAGTATATTTTCTCTTGGGTGACCGAATTTTTCAACTAGGTCATCCCTTAAATTATATGGTCCACGCGAACCCTCATAAGCACGGTTGCTCTAACGTATTATAAAGATAGATTAGATCGATATCTCAATATGGGCAGTCTGTTTTAAATAGTTCAAACAGCAAGGCATAAAACCTCTTAGCAAAGTGAGTGTTTTGGAAGTCAAAATCGAAATATTATCGTATCCTTATATTATTAATTAATAATTGTTTATTTAAAACAGTAATGCCGAGAAGGATACGACATTTTTAAAGGCCAATTTTCCTCATATGCTTGTTTTATGTACATCGTTTGGATTTTAAATATTTAATTAATAAACTGTGCCAGGTTAGCTATGTAGGCAAATAAGCTTACGGCACCCAGATAACCATGGCTTCCAAGCATTAAATATTTTAGGAATACGTATACTATTAGATATAGGCCTCCCCATAGAAGGGGGTGATGCCATAATCGCCACACTTAGCATGTAAATTGATGATCGCAATTGCTATTGTGAGTTTCGAAGAAATCTCTACTGTTCATCCTCCCATGAGCTTTTCTTAGTCAGTTTATAACTGACCCGTGAAATTAAGGGCCGATACATTGTATTTTTATTCCGTTATCAGTAGTTTCATACGTAAAAAATATATTATTAAATAGTTATTAAATAATTTTAAAATATAATTTTTATACGCAACAAAACAAAATGTACACGTGCTCGCTCCCAATGAATAACTAAAAAACTAGAAAATAATTAATATTATCAACATTTTGTTACGTTGACTTCAACACTTTGAGAAATAATGAGAATCTTTATTATTCTCTTCTTTAGTTATTTGAAGAATTTTTTAATTTTTTAATTTTGCTTCCGGTGGCAAACGAGGCAGCCACACATCTGATAGTGTTACGCCCGGTATGGACCATTGCAATAGCAAAGGTACAGCAAGGTCACTGCGTATCAACCAAAATCTACCCAAGTTGGCTTTTCACACATTTCCACTGCTCAGACGTCGATGTTATGCGACAGTGTGGTACTACCCCGGACGGACCAGCCCGCGGCTGTAGACAGAAGACTATCAACAGTCTTACCACACTGCTAACCTATCTGTGCCCCTAGTACCTATTATTTTATGAGTTAACGTTAGTTTGACGACTTTCAATACATCGTCAGTCATATCGTTAAATAATATAAGTCATGTTTAACATTTTTAAAGACTTGTATTCTTTTAAACTAAACATTTTATAGTAAATCACCACAAAGTGATTATTATTATATTATTTAGGAGCGATTGTTATTAATTACAATTAATTTGGTCAAAAACATTACGTATACATGGTATTTGTTCTTACTAGAGTCAATAATAGAATAAAAATAAGAGCTTTGAGATATCATTTCCGCATTTACACCTTTGGAAAATCGATCAATGGCGCGGATAAACTTATTGCCTTAGTTTTCTACATGGTGTAGTGGCTGATTAAGCTCTTTGGGGGCCTGGGGCGGGGTTATTAAATCGAGGCCTCTCGTACTATCCAGCTGTGGGTATAGTTTGTACGAAAAGAGGAATGTGAATTGTATGATGACGATGGTGTTGATATTTCCATAAAAACATAAACTGATTTTTACAGGAATCATTTTAATGTTATTTGTTTACAGTATTTAAATCTACTTCTGATTAGCTATATGATTAAGAAGCAGCCTCAGAATTTAAATCTACTTCTAATTAGCTATATGAGTATAATTATTTTGATTGTTTTTGATTTGGCTGTATTTTTATGGACGGTTTTATTTTTAAAGGTCTCCAAGTCCCAAGGTACATCTTTCCATGTGGTGACTGAGTAAGAATACAATTCACAACCCTCTATCTCTATTGCCTGTGGGTGTCATAAAAGACAACTAAGGGATATGACATGCAGATAACGTCAATGCGAGAGAAGGAAAGTTCAAAATAAATCCCTATGCCAAGACGTCTGCCGTAGTAAGATGCTAGTTTCCCACCCATTGTAGAAGGAAATCCGAGACCAACAATGGATTTTTTTTGGGCTGAGATGATAAGGATGGCCGCACATCTCGCAATTTGGGATTCTGCCTAGACCGGATCCTGATTGACCTGATTCTGCTATCTTGAGCCAGGCTCAAGAGTGAGCCAGAGATAGGCTCTCTGGCTCACCGTCCAAACAAACGTGCGGTAACAGATACTACTACTCAAACGTTGATATTTATTACAAGAGTGTGAGCCGACCGACTGCAAACAAAAAATTGTTAGTATTGTTGCCATTTTTTTTGTGGAGTCGGGCTATGAAGTGGTCACACCCCGCTAAATCCATCCGGGGCGACAGAAGAAGCGGCGCGTGACTCTATAGACCCGCTCTACATATACCTCACTTCGCAAAGCGAGCGGGCCAACGAAACCCGGTCTTTGTCTTTGGTGGCAGTATTTCCATACCAATACAACTCTCCTTATCCACCAGTTTTTTTGGAGTAGGGAGTACAGATTTCCAATATAGATGCTAGTCTCCCACACTGATACTTACACCTATATTAACTTAGTTTAAGATTTATTCATAATCTATGTGAGAGAGGAGAAAGTTAATTATTACTATTATTTGTATTTTAAAGTTGTAGAAGTTTTTATAAAATAATCAAATCTAGCTTGCAGAGAAAAAAAATTTTGCAATTTTGTATTCATGATTTGGTATTTTCTATATGAATGTTTTATAATAATAATTAAAGCAGCTACTTACAAGTATTTCATCCTTATTCAAGTACTACCTAATAATACTATAAGTAGCTACCTAAAATATTTCGTCCTACAACGTTATTTCATCCTTATTCAACAAATATATAATATCTATATATAACGTAAAAATTTCATGTGAGTTCTCAAATCAATTATTAACGTTTACAGTCCCTTTGTTGCGTGAATGTTCATTCTTCCTAAGCTAAGCTATGTAAATAAATAATAAAAAGGGTTTTGTCAGAAAATTTGCCAAATTTTTTACATAATCTTTTTTTCCCTTCAAAACTAGTATCAAGATAAAGTATGTGCATTTATTATTAAGACGGAGTTTGGATTGAAAATATTGCAATGTAAAACAGCAAGGATAAAGTACTTTTTTCTTTTTTTTTATTGCCTATAGCGGCAAACGAGTAAGCAGTACACCACCTGATGGTAAGTGTTACTGTCGCCAATGGACCTTTGCTATATCAGGGGTACAACTAGGCTGCTGTCTATCAATGTAAACCCAAAAACCCACCCAGAAAGATGGGCTGCCGGCTCTCTCACTCACCAAACGAAGTACAGCAGCAGAAACAGGTGACAGTTACTGTATGTGGCAACAGAGTAAAAATCAATTCATCTTCTCTCTCTTATTCATGGATGATTAATATTAAGCTGAGAAATTTTCATTATAAAAAAGTGAAACATGAAAAATATAATTTTAATGAGAAGACAACGAATCATTTATAAATAATAATTTATGTAGAATTGCGGTGCTAAATTAGACAGAGGCACGGCTATGATTGGTGATGCCACAGCTTCTCAGTTTGAGTATCGAGAGCAGAGAGTAGTCAACTTATGAAACGCATTCTAATAGTACATAGCTGATAGACGTGACAGTGGACAGGCTATCAAGAGCGAACAACATCTTAATATTGTTAGGTCAAGTATTAGATGCAGTCATTGGATGTAGTATTCTTAACATGACATGTATTTTATAGAAAATTATCTCGTAATTTTGTCATAATTTCTATACTTATCTTGTTTTTAGATCGTTATATCTGTAGTATGATTACACATATTTCAAAACAACTATGAAAGATATGACAGCCAACATTATTATTGGGCGTATCGACACTTTACAATTATTAGTATTAAGATGCTTCACAGAAAAGAGACGAAAGAAATAAATTATTGTTTATAAAAAGTAAATTCTAAAGATGTTTCATTTTCATAATGATTTCCGACATTTACACGAGTATTACATATTTGAAATAAAACTACTTTTACGGATTCTATCGCGTTTGTATTTTTTTGTTTGACAGCCTTCATGGTAACAGGAAGACTAAGGTATTTCACGTCCAATAAGTTATCGTTATTACAGAAATTTATCATCGTTATTACACAAATGTTTCATTTTCATATAAACATTGAAGTAACTTTCATAAAACATTGTTTCATAACCTATGATAAAACAAAAAAACGTTATTTTATATAATACAACGTAATCAGACGTAGTTGTACTGGATTAATAACGAAACGCGTAAGTACCTATATAAAACATCCAAGAACAATTTAATCAGAAGATATTTCAATACTCACCGTCTCACATCCACGGGAAATGAGATTGAGCAAGCGACAAAATGTATTAAAGCAGCCAAATTTAAATTTATCAGATGCAAACACAGGCACTGTCTCCCAGCTGTGATGTAATTCGTTTAAATGCGCCCCTTCGGACCGGTAATAATGTTATCCTTGGTTCGAATACTAGCTTGCGTAAAGTATTGCGAATAAATAAGGTGAAGAAAGCATTATTCAATCTGCATAAATTATTAGCGACCCGTCCCTTACTGAAGGTACAAATACTTCAATTCCTAACAAACATTAAATATCTACAGCTGGATGACATATTTAGATAACATCTTAAATGCCAGGTTAATACAATACACTAATATACAATAATACCAAACCACCAGCGCCAAGAAGAAACTCCAAAAAGACATGTAGTTACTTAACATATATGACACATGAATTGCGCTCTTAAAGCTTTAACCTTTTTAATAAAGCCACTTCAAGAAAATTAATTTTGTAAACAAACCACCATAACAAATAAATTGAACATAAAAAGAGCACGGACAAAAAGTCTGTGGAATAGCTTAAAAAAAAGGAAAAGAAATATACACTAATAAAATGTAATAAAAAAAGTCTAAAACTAATAAGCCACATAAGAAAAGACATCTATTGCTTGAGAAATAATACCACTCCCAAGAGAATCAACACTCGAAAAAATAATGATTATGTGATGTTAGGATTTATTACTGACTGATAGTTTGTCTTTGCCGTTTTAATCAGTCGCGAGTTATATCGATGTGTTTTGGTTTGTGGAGAAAAATAGCCGATCAATTTCTTTCATCTGGATATATCTTGTATCGTTGTTATGCCTTTTGTATTATTTGTTTTAAGATTGAAAATAACAATTTCTGTATGTTGTGTGGTTAAGAAGAATACTTATATGGTGCAAATAATGGATTTAATCGTGTTTTCTTTTTATTTTTTCCTATGGTTTGAGTAGAAAAATACAATGAAAATTTTAAGACATGGCCACTGAAGTACTATAGATGTTATAAAGAAAAATCGCAAAAATTGTATTATTTCATATGTCTAATTTATCATTATTTTCGGCTCATTATTTTCTTTTTGTGGCAAATACTGGAAGCCTAGCAACAGAATCTGAAAGTATTTTAGTAAATGAATAAATAAATATTTGCTTCCCAGTTATTTATTGAATAAATGAATATTTTTTTCTCATATCATTAAAAAGTATTACAGCTTACTTGAAGACATTGAGATATCTATCTGTAGCTACTCGTATTTACGTTCAAGAGGAATTAATTTTGATCATATATGTGTTGTTTTTTGATTAGAATCACGCGATGTTGTAACATCGACGGACAATTGGATATTCATGCTAAATCGGAGAATGGAATTGATAGATAGCTGTTTAGACGATTGCTTCTTAATTTTTTTTTAAGAGTCTAATTAATGTTATTCTTTCATATAAGTACTAGTTTTTATTAAAACTGATATAAAATATTGGTTTTATTACAATTTTTTTTTATCTTGCTATAGCAGTGTCTCAGAAATTTTATAAATCTATACATATAATCAAAATGTAACGGATCGCTGTCTGTACATGGAAGATATATGAGAAAAAATATTACTGGGACCTTTATCAACACAAATAGAACCCAAAACAATGATTTTTAAAAATTTTGTTTGTTTATCTGTTTGCCTGTGCGTTTGTGCACGCTAATCTCAGAAACGGCTTATCCGATTTAGACGCGGTTTTCACTAATATATTGTGGTAAGCTTCACTACACATTTAGTTTTAACATTAGTTATTTTATTTTATGTCAATTGGTTTATAAATAAAAAAGTTATGTCAATTTAAAAAATGGTCGGAGAAAAAAATCTTCATCGATTCTTTTCAAATTACGTACACATTATCTTCAGTAAAAATAAATAAACACGCGTTTCAGCATTTGTTGATTTTCACCTTCTGGGGGTGTAAATTAGGCCTGCAAAGTGGGTTGGACGACTCATTAAGTCATTAGCACCAAGCCGATATTATTGAAGTTGGCTACTTTAAATGTTGACAGTGGTTTCTTTCTATGACGTAGAGATTTACTAAGAAAGGATTTTACGAAATTATACCCCTAAGGGGGTGGAGCAGAGTGGCAAAGTTTGTATAGGAAAAAAAAATCTTTATTGATTCTTTTCAAATTACGAGTCGAATCAAACATTCTAGGGTAATATCCGAAATTTGTCAATTTCCACCCTTTGGTTGTGTAAATTAAGCCTGTGAAGCGGGTTGAACGACTCATTACCGCCAAGCCGAAACTATTAAAGCTAGAAACATTATATTTTGAAGAATGTTTCTATTTATGACATAGAGATTCAATATGAAAGGATTTTATGAATTCCACCCCTAAGGGGATGTAACAAAGCGGCAAAGTGTGTATGGGGAGAAAATTTCTTTATGGATTCTTTTCAAATTACGTACAAATATTCTTTGATAAAAATAAATAAACACGTGTTTCTCTCTCCCTCTCCATCAACACCGCACCAGTGCCGTTGTGGCGACCAGTGCCGGCGTGAGAGCTCACACGATACACATAATAGAGGGCAATAAGTTTTTGCCTAATGGTTTAAGATACAGGTTAAGTTTAGGTTCAAAAATGTTCACTCTATAACTCAAATAATAAATCATATCTAACGAGGTCGCAACTCTGCTGGTGAAACAAAACAGTCAAATAAAGAGTGGCGATAATTATATTTTTATCCCATGGTTATACCGTAAATGGTATATTAATGGGAATATAATTTTTAGAATGAATAGAACTTTGAACCACCTTTTTCCTTAGTGACCGGCTATGGTATATAGACACACGCGCTCCGTACACGTACATCTACGTTGTGCGGGCGGGCTACCGCAACCGGGTATCATCTCGAGTCGAAGCCCTCACGCTGTGAATCTCAATACAGGTACCCACGCTTGCGCCATCCAAAGCACCGACGGTAGAGCGTGTCAACCTTTTTTTTTTTTTTTTTTTTGCGGTGGGCTATGGACGTCGCACCCCGCCAAATCGGTCCGGGGTGACGGAAGAGGCGGCGCGCAACCCCATTGACCCACCCTGCAAGCACCTCTTCTTCGCCGTGCGAGCGGGCCACCGGTACCCGATCTTTGTCTTCGGTGGCCCGCTCGGCGGTATGCCCTCTCGGGCTCCTCTCCTGTCGACGCCCCGACAGCTTTCCCGTCAGCTTTTTCGTCCTCACGCGGTGGCCTCACGTCGGGTGACCGGACAATTCCCCGGTCCGATCACCCGAAGCCTCGGTTAGGGCGGCATCAGGCGCAGGTACTCGCGCCTGCGCCGCCCCGGCCGCAGAGCGTGTCAACCTAGAGTATTTTCTCTCAGACCCACCCTATTGCCTAATTCCGTTAGACAACTAACTCGCAGAAGGCGGCGACCGCATCCCAGTTTCTGACGCTGTTGATAATCGTCCTAGCGACAAACCTTCAACACCTTGAATTGCTTTTTCTATTTAACTCTGTCAGAGGATGACTTCTGCGTGGACTAAGTCGCGGGCAAAGGCTAGATATAAATATAAATTTGGAATTTATATAATTTCTGAAATATTTATTTTTTGATTTTATTATCAAGAGTCTCGAATATAGTTTTAACTTGGCAATTATATAATTTGAAACAGATTTATCATTGGGAAAGGAGTTTTCAAAATGACACATTACTCTTTTAAAAAAGAACTACAGAAAAGAAAATTTAAAAATTAATAAATGATAATGTCATTTATACTTAAGAGGGAAGGGACAAAAAGCCTTTAATATTAAGGGACAAAGCCTTTAATTATTTATTAAGTGGTAGGACCACGCTGTTGACAGTTCTTTGTTTACAGCTGCGGGCCGGTCCGTCGGGTTGTACCACACTCTCGCAGAAGATCGACGTCTGAGTAATGGCAAAGTGCTATTGCGCTTCATTCGGTGAGCGAGAGGGCCGGCAGCCCAACTGGGTCAGTTTGGGGTTCGTATTGGTAGGCAGTAGCTTAACTATACCCTTGTTATTGCGAAGGTCCATGGGCGGCAGTAACACTTACCATCAGGTGTGCTTGCATGCTTATTTGCCACCATAAGAAAAAAAAACATCCGATCTAATCATCACTTTTCATTGCGCTAGTAGTTTTAGACTAGCTTTTAAAGTTATCTCAAAACGATTGTGACTCTAAATAAATAAATAAATAATTAAAAACTTGCAGATGGAATATCAAAATTCTTAAACCGTTAAATAAATTTGCCTATTTTTTATTCATGTTTACAATTACTCTAATAGATTTACATCTATTTCATCTATTCATCCTTACGAAAGTAGTTTGAAATTGATTACTGTATTCATCCCATACATCCAGCAGATAATTTGCATTTTAACTAGTTTTTTCTTATAAGAAAAAAACAGAAATATCAAATTTTTTATTTTTGTTTCTTTTTCAATAGACCCCACCCTGTACTAAGGAAATAATCCTTGTATTGCGGGGAACTTTACAAACATGCAATTAACGCAGACAAATTACACCCCGACTCAGAACAATACTGTGGATCGGTCAAAGTATTGTACTACGTGGGAATACAACCTAAGGTACTGGTACGGAAGGTCGTTGTCTTAACCACTACACCAGTGTCAATTATCACACCAAAGTTAATCCTCGTTTTAAATTTATAAAATCTCGTTCTTATTTCACGGTAGAAATAACTAAGCTATTATCTAAATTTTAATCATTACAACCGTGTATTGTTTTCTCAATTAATTAGTCAGAATAAGCTCTTTTATGCCTATACAGGGCTGGCATTTCAGACTTGTGTAAATTTACTTTCCAGTAGTCACGTTGGTACTTGTCACTTCGTACATTATTATTTTTTCCGTGTAGTGACGGAGTAAGAATACAATTCATCACCCCCTATCCTACCCGTGGGTATCGTAAAATACGATTAAGGGATATAATATGCATATGGCATCTGTGCAAGAGAAGGAAAACTCGAAATAAAACCTTATACCAATACGTCTGACCAACGTGGTATAGTAGGTCAATTTAAATAAGAATTATCAGCGTCGCGAACATTAATAATTATTTCCTCATCAATCAAAGTGTCGAAATGTACATCTCTGTCAAAATCTCTATTCGATTAATTGTATTATTCTAATATTTTTCCCGATTGTTTGGATATTCGTGAATTGGAAGTTGTCAAGCACTACTGTATAGAACGTGATGACGTGACATTGTTAGGTCGTCATTAACAATTACTATTTACCATGTAATTTTTATTTTAAATTAGTTTTACGAGTTGCAACATTAGATTATTGTACAAGAAAGTCACCCGAAATGTTAATTATGTAAATAACTTAATAGTTGTTTAAAATTTCAGATTTAGTGTTTACAATCATGTGTATACGTTTGACCGAGGTTATTGTGTATTAAAAAATGCAAAACGTCAAAATGCACTTCTTAGATTAGATGAACTATAGTAACCATCGTAAGCGATATCCGGGACACTCTGACGTGTCACAACAACTTCGTAAGTTTTACTACAGGCGCTGAACTGCATCTGGTTCTTGCTTCTGTAGAACTACGGTCTATTCGTTAATAAATAAACAATTTATTGTATATATAATATGCATAATATTTAGTTTTATTACTACCATGAAACAAACAAATAATAACTAATTTTCGACAGTATATTTCATAAACAGCTTCATTGGTCTATTAGCTTAAGCATGTGACTAGTGAATGTGAGGTATATGTTCGATTCTTGAATCCACTATTTGTCCTACATCATTCAGTGATGCAGTTTGGCACTAAGCTCAATGAACAGCAATAGAATATAGTCTTTAATGTCATCTATTTAAATGCGGGTAGGCATGTTATAAAAACAACTCTGCCTACGCTATCACGTTAACAAACGTGCTAATATAAAAGTATAAATAATAGTATAATACTACGAGTATCATTATCTGGGAGGCATCAGTGACGAAGTAAGAAAAGACGACTAAAGGACGTAGATATATAAATCTATGTAAGAGAAGGAAAACTTGAAATATAACGCTATATTAACCCATTTCAGCAGTGGTAGATGATAATAGGCCAATTGCCCTCCTATTGTGACAAAGCTCCAGCCCAGCAGTGCGAGGTACGAGTATATTAACTGTGATGATAATAATAGTATATAAGTACTGTTACTAAAAACAAACTACATCTACTCGTATTATTTCGTTTTATGATGCGAAAATGATCTATATTATGCTGTTGTAAAAGAAAATCTTTTAACACTTACAATAAAATTGAAAGCCGGTTGAATTGAGATGTAAAAAAGATGTGTCCTGGCGGAGACGGAATCAGCTCACACGTGTAAAATTTTATAGCCGTTCGACCTAATACGCTTTAATAAAATATTGAACTGCTCAACAGATTATGTTTAGTGTTTGATTTGCTCTTTTTTATTTCTTAAAATGAGAAATGGATATTATGTTTGGTATTTATAGTTCATCTAATCTAAGAAGTGCATTTTGACGTTTTACATTTTTTAATACACAATAACCTTGGTCAAACGTATACAATGATTGCAAACAATAAACTTGAAATTTTAAAGAACTATTACATATATTATTATTTTTTATAATACACTTCATTTTAATTATGAATAATTGTTTGCAGGTTTGTTTTACAGTTTAGGTTAGCACCAAATAAGGGTTAGAAAGTTTGTATGAAAATAGTGTGTCATTTTTTAAAATAGCTATGACATTTGATATTTAACTGTTCAGTTAATAATTAAAATAGACATATATTTTTTTAAATTTATTATCTATGGTTATCAAAGAGGGGAAAGTTAGTATAATAGTAATTAGTATATAGTAATAGTAACAAGTAAGGTAAGTTAGTATATAGTAATAGTAACAAGTAAGGTTTATAATATATATATATATATAAATTACAACGCGTTTGAAGAAATGATGAATATGTTTAGACCGCATACCGTCTGTAGTTCACAGTAGTTCAGCGGGATTGTATACAATATACAGCCATGTTTTTTGAGTTACTGGACTCAGTCTCTGTCTTTTGAGTGAAAACCACCGAGAACCTTGAGTACATATACACATTTAGGTATTTCTCTCTTCGGTGGCTTACTCTTTTGAATACCAACCCTGCAACGCTTCGAAAACACATTGTAACATTTCGAAACGTATTCTTACGGGCAAAGTTTTTTACAGGTGGATAACCCTTCGCTCCGTACTTTCGTGACGTATACATAAATATTTATCTAATGACACTTACAGTATTACTATTGTATTCCGTGAGGTACTGAGATAAAAATAAAATGTAGGTAAACCCTCACTTTTTTGTGCGATTCGTATAAGTTAAGGCATTATCAGAAGAATAGACTGCAAAATTCTCTCGGCAAACTACTACCATCACCAACCTGCCTGTCAAGTCTGGCGATTATCATAGTATCCCTCTCGTAGAGTGGTCTTTGTCAAACAGTCGATGTCTAAATGTCGATGGTTACGTGACTATTTAAAATAGTCTAGATGAAGAATTTATTATTAGTTATTTTCCTTTTCAGCTCATACGTGTTTTACTGTTGGGCTTTAGCATTTTGTATAATAGAAGTTGACCCATATTCTTTATCTTGAGTTTTCCTTCTTTTGTTGTGATATCATACGTTTCCCACTGTTCGTTACGCGGTTTAAGAATAAAATTACTTGCCATACATTACTTAATGGGAGAATGTGTGCACTACACAGCTCTCTCGGAGAACTCACTATAGCAACTTCCATGGCCAACTATACCAAGCGTGAAGATTTTAGTATTAATCTATCCCTTTTAGCAGGAAGGCTTATGTACAACAGTGGACATCAGCTGTTGTGTGGATGGATGTATATAGACATATTTCATGAGATAGGAATTATTATCTTATCAGCTGATCATAGTAATAAGAGTAAGCCAATTCAGCAAAAATGGACGTCAGCTGTTGGCTGGAACTATGGATGTAGTTGTCTTTTATAACACTCGCAAGAAATTAATTAGTATATTATCAACTGATCACAGTAATTTTATTCTTATTATGGAATAGGATCTTGTCGAATGGTAGGCTACATCTAAGGATATACATAAAACCTAAAAATGCTAATTAATGTTAATTAACTGCTTTCGTTTGGCGCCGTACTCAACATAGCCCCGTTTAAAAAGTTTCTTTTTTAATTGAGGACATTTTGTAGTTTAAAAACCACTCTATTTAATTTACTGCAAAGTTATATAGCAAATTGCCTACGGGCAATCAAGATGCTTCTATTGGTAGATCGTTTGTTAAATTTGATTAGTAGTTTGCAAGTTATGATGGAACAGATGGACTTATATACGTAGCCACATATAAACACAGCCTACTTTAAGATTTCAACATAGTCGGATTAAAAAGGTCTGTTGTGTAATTTTAAAAATATTTTCTCATAATATTGTTCATGCTTCTTTGAAGTTCAATCAAATTATTAATTTAGTTGATAGGACCGATGATATTTCAGCTCTTATCAGTGAAATGTGAAATTACGTACTCATTATGGGTAATCATTATTAATGACCATAATCTTGTCATTATTATATTATGTCTGGTTATTATCGTTATTATATTCAAAGTAATCATTCAACTATTCAAGATAATAATTTTATTGGATTTATTAGTCAACTTGTTGAGATAACCACAATCAGAATGAAGCAATAAGGATGAAAAATAAAGCGTTCTGCTCAAAGAGCCTTTATGATTAGGTATATGACTTTTTCTCTCTCACAATTTTGTCTTCAGCACGGTAAGCTGTAACATGGCGTAAAACGTTGTCAATAGTTATTAGAAAAATGTTTAGTTACAAGTTTATTTGCGGTAATCCTGAATACACAAATGTGATATTTCATCTAACAGGATATACTCGTATATCCTATGGTTGATAGGATTTATATCCTATGGTTGATGTGGATAGGCTCATAGATAGATGACGTGGATAGGCTGATAGGCTTATGCCTTCCCAAAAGGAGATAATGTTATACTCGTAATAGTTACGCTTGCCAGGCAGGTTGAAGATCGCCATTATTGTTATAAGTATGCCGGAAGACCGCTGATGCTAATTCTTTTGTTGAGACCTGAGAAAGTTTACGGAAGGTATACGGTAACCACGGGAAACTGCTGGGTGACATATTGTATTCTTATGCCGATACTACGACGAGATAATGTAAAAAAATGTAATGGATACGAAAAACACAATGGGCTATATCTCCCAGAGTGTACGATCGTTTTGTTTGGCGCAAAACGTTCTGTATTTTTTAAAATCCAGAACTTTCCTCGATCGTTTTTATAGAACCTCTGGTGCAAAAAGTAATACTTCTAAAAGTCTTATGTCAAGCTTTTGGAATAGCTACACTCGATGGATAGATATTGGAATATGTGGTTGGCTTGCAATTTCTTAGTGGAAATATGAATTTAGTATATTCCAACAGATTGTGAAACTTTTTTATGCCTTGTTATGTTTTCATCAAGCGTTTATAGACATTTCTATGTTCTTCTTCTTCTTTTTATGTATTGGCAATCAGCTACTTATACGAGCCATTTTTGCCAGTGTCGAGTTATAATTATCTTCACGTTCTTAATCTCTTCAGGTTAGTCATTGTCTGTCAGTCAGTCGAATTGTCGCCATCAACAGTGCTATGGTGACACTGTTAATGGTATGTTGTAGGAATTTTGATGGAAAACGAAAACGTTGTAAAGCACTTTTATATGATATTCACTACATCCCAGCTATTCTGTCACATCATATTACATAAAATACCATAAAAATTATCTAATATAACACGTTAAAACATTAAGATAGTTTTAGATTCCCGCCAAGAGTCCCCATTTCTATGTTACACTCATTAGTATTTTAGTAGATAAATATCTACTAATACTAAATATAAGGAACTGAAGTTAGTGTAGCCACTAATTTTATTGTATATTGTTCCCTTATCATTTGTCGAATACGTTGTCTTAATTTTACATTGTACGGTACTGATAACAGCTAAAACTTATATTCCTAAGAAAACTGTATAAATTATAAAGTAATATAATAATAATCTTTCTGATTATTAGCTGTATGGTAGCGGCTGCGAATACTATCAACCCTTACTTAGCTCGTGGACGTCATAAAAGACGACTAAGAGTCTTGTAACGACCTGGGTCAACTCCATTTGATGCTGTTTGGTCAATAATTACATTCCCAAAGAGAGTTGACGTCTGGCAGGCGGCCGGTCGTAAAACTATTGCCAATAACTTTTACAATATGTACTATGAAAGAAGAGTACATATTGTATCGACCCCAAGCAATTGGGATAAGAGTAGGAGAATGATGATAATAGTAATCTTTCTGAGACTAAATAAAATAAATATATCAAATATTAGTTTATAGTTCGTATTGCATCCTGTCATACTCGAAATGTTAAATTCCCAAAATTTGTTTATTTAGATATTATGTAATGTAACAACATTATACAAATACAGCTAAACTCGCATGTATAATATTAAAAAGGAAATGAGAAAGATTTGGGGAAGTATTGCCTAACAAGATAAATAAATAACTAAGCCAAGATGTTTTTATAATGGATGTAATGGGACCGAGTAAAGTTAAGCTTTGTTGAAACGCGAACTGAAAACAGAATACAACTGGAGACAGATTGCGGCGAAGCATCTCTCGCTGCTGTCGTATTTGTACATATTGTTACAAACGTTCTTTTGTGTTACCTTTCTTTTAAATTTTATACCATTTGTCTTGACTCTATTCTTTGTCTGGTCACGTTATACACGCGCACATACACACACACACACATATATATATTTATATATACATATAATCACGCCATATCCCTTGCAGGGTAGGCAGAGAGAACAGAGTGCCAGAGAACTCTACCCTTGACTCCACCTTCCTTCAGTATATGACCGATCTGGTCTAGGTAGGTTAGTCTCAGCCTCCCCCGGTACCTACATCCTTCTACTTTCGCATTGTATATCTTCTTAACCAGACGTTCGTTCGGTATTCTTTCCACATGTCCGAACCATCGGAGCATTCCCTTTCGCATCTTTACACCAATACTCTCTTTCATACCTACTCGCTCTCTTAAGTCGACGTCGAAGTATGACAACCACATCCAAGTGATGTAAATAATTGTGACGGTTTGATGCAATTGTTAAAACTAGACATAGGCTCCAGAGTCATGGTAAGATGCAATATCTCTGTCATTAAGGGCTTGATAAGCGGGGAATAGGGATAATATCCAAACTTGTGGGCTTCCCTTTCGTTGTGACCAAATTGAAACAGGCTAGTTACTTGATTTGGTTTTTATAAAATTTAATGACGACACTATTGGCAAGTGAAAGATAGTGACGGGATAGTTGCCATAGCACCTGTGTCAATCATATATCAGAAAACGAAAGGTTACGGGATAATGAATGGAAAATGCTCCCGCTAATCCTCTGTTGGGCGGTTACGGTATATAAACTCCAGGATACTTTACAAAGCCTTAAACAAAGCTGTCATTGATTTAGGCAAAACTAAAATTGCCAATGATCAATTTGATATTGCACTGAGTTGTGTAAAGTCTCTAGGGGGACAGCTTTTTGCGACTTAGGGTCTAATAAACTACTCAAATCAAAAGACTATACCAGAAGAAAGCGTAAGCCAAAGAATAAGACAGTTCTAAATAGGTACGTATTTAAATTAGAAAATTTTGATACAATTATTCAATACGGCTGGACAGCGTTTAGTAAACTTAAGAGAACCATCTCACCTAATATATCTCAGTGTCTGAAAGCACAAGTCTATGAACAGTGATGATTTATGACATGAAAATGTGGTCCCTAAATGTGGATCTCGTAACAAAACTCAAAGCCGCTCAGCGTACTATGTAACGGGGTACACTCGCTCGTTTCTGTGCGAGATAGGATTCGAAATACGCTAATCCATAGAATAACGGGTGTAATCGACATATCACGAAGAATTAGCACACTAAGAGGCAATGGGCAAGGCCACATCGCTCTTCGAACCTAAATTACTGGAGAATAAAAGTTTGGAATTTTGTGGCAAAATATGAGAGAAGCTTAAGTCCAGATGATGATACATATTTACAACAGTTCGACTTTGAGAAAGGTGAATTGAAAAAGGTCCATCCTTCCAGCTTGGTATGTTATTTTCTACCTACGTAACAAAGATTGTTATACAACGGCAACATAAAGAATTACCTAACTCCTAATCGTTACGGAGTAGTACCTTACATTATCAGCTTACGTGATTAACTTGAAAGAATACAGTTAAAGGTCTATGTGTGCATATGATATTGAAAGAATTGTCCTCCAACGCCTAACCGCTAAGGAGATACCTTCCATCACCAGATCATCTAAATGAGATTATCACTGCCAGATGCAAATATTTGAATAGCTTTGGAAAATATATGAGACACGTAATATGTGCCTATAAAATTTGAATGTTGTCCTCGATTTCCATGAATTCCCATCATCAGATCATGATTTGGTGACAATGGGACCATCTCGGGAGTTAACTTGAAAGAATACAGCTAAAGGTCTATGCGTTCGTATGATATTGAAAGAATTATCCTCCAACTCCTAACCGTTCAGGAGATGTACCTTCCATCACCAGCTCACTTAAATGAAATGTTCACTGCCAGATGCAAATATTTGAATAGCTTTGGAAAATATATGAGACACGTAATATGTGCCTATAAAATTTAAGGGTTGCCCTCGATTTCCAAGAGTGCCCATCATCAGATCATGATTTGGTGACAATGGGACCACCTCGGGAGTTAACTTGAAAGAATACAGCTAAAAGTATTTGCGTGCGTATGATATTAAAAGAATTATCCTCCAACTCTTAACCGCTGAGTAGATGTACCTTCCATTACCAAATCACCTAAATGAAATGTTCACTGTCAGATGCAAATATTTGAATAGCATTGAAAAGTACATGAGACACATAATATGTGCCTATAAAATTTAAGGGTTGCTCTCGATTTCCAAGAATTACCATCATCAGATCATAATTTGGTGACAATGGGACTACGTCGGGACTTAACTTGAAAGAATACAGCTAAAAGTCTATGCGTGCGTATGATATTGAAAGAATTATCCTCCAACTCCTAACCGTTAAGAAGATGTACCTTCCATCATCAGCTCACCTAAATGAATTTATCACTGCCAGATGCAAATATTTGAAGAGCTTTTGAAAACATATGAGACACGTAATATGTGCCTATAAAATTTGAGGGTTGCCCTCGATTTCCACGACTTCCCTTCATCAGATCATGATTTCGTGACAATGGAACCACCTCTGGAGTATATATACCCTTTAGAAAAAAAAAGAATTTTGAAAATCGGCCCACAATTGACAAAAATATCGCTGAAAATACATAAAAAAAAAATACATACAATGAAACATAGAACGTCCTCCTTTTTGAAGTCGGTTAAAAATTGCGTTCATCCCCGCCCAGACCCTCGTAATAAAAAAATTATAATATTAAATAAATAAAAAAACTATCAAAAGAGTTTATGTACACCATGCAAGTGTACGACAAACGCAAAGCGTTTATTCTTAGACAAATAAATGCTTTGATATTTTGAATGTCACTAAGATTTAACTCACAATGCATAATCTATATTCTGTTTTTATTGCGTATGTATTATTTTTTATTGCTCAGACGTTGATTTCTTGCGAGTGTCGTACTACCGCGGACGGAGCGGCCCGCGGTTTGTAGACTGAAAACTGTCAACAGTGTAGTCCTTACCACTGCCAAATATCCTATATAACTATTGTAAAGTTTTAAAGAGTTGTTTATTTGATCAAACGCACTGGTCTCAGTAACTACTAGTAGGATTTAAAAATACTTAAAATGTGTACAAATATAAAAATTAGTAGCAGTAGAGCTGCACTGTTTTCCGTGTGGTGACGGATTAGAATACAACTCACCACCCCCATATCTTACCCGTGGGTGATCGTACGAGACGACTAAGGGATATAAAATGCATACAACATCTATGCGAGAGAAGGAAAACTCAAAACAAAACCCTATACCAACACGTCTGACCAGCGCGGTATAGTAGGTTAATTGCCTTCCTATTACGGAGGAGGCCCGAGCCCAACAGTGGGACATTTATGGGCTGTGATGATCATGATGATGATGAAGAGCTACACTGTTGACAGTTTTCGGTCTACAGCGCGGGCCGGTCCGTCTGGAGTAATACCACACTCGCAAAAAATCGACGTCTAAACAGTGATAATGTGCGTTGTGCTTCATTTGGTGGGCGAGAGAGCCGGAAGTACTTTTTTGTTCACGATGTGGAAATACATTTACGCACTATCCCCCGCCAGTGACAGACGGTGTGTGGGACTCGCCGGCCGACTTCTCGACCAAAATAACCACTAAAAACGGTAGCGGTTCCTTCTGCGCTTTCACGGGGTGCTGGATAGTTCGTCTATTAACATCCTATCTCCGACACGCTAAGCCATCTGGCCACGTCCTGTCCACCGTCAAGGCGGTGGGAGAATATGCGCATAACGGCGCCTCCCTCTCCCTGGTCGCCATCTGTGGAGCGAGTCTACAGAAGTAAATGCCTCTCCACGGCCTCCTTCGAAGAGATGACCAGCTCACAGGAGGTGGCCATCGACAACCAGCATTTTCAATTGTATTGTAACAGCGAAGACCCCATGTTCGGTAAGTACCTGCATCATCCTGAAGGGAAAATGCCGTGCCTTCTCTTCACCCAGCCGTGGAGAAGGGGCAAAATCGCAATTGTGTAGTGGGTAGGACCACGCTGTTGATAGTTTTCTATCTACAGCCCCGAGCCGGTCCGTCCGGGGTAGTACCACAACTCTCGCAGAAGACCGACGTCTGAGTAATGGCAATGTGCTATTGCGCTCCGTTCGGTAAGCGAAAGAGCTGGAAGCCCAACTGTGTGGGTTTGAGGTTATAGGTAGGCAGCGTCTTAGCTATACCTTTGGTATTGCGAAGGTCCATGGACGGCAGTAACACTTACTATCAGGTGTGCTACTTGCTCGTTTGCCACCATAAGCAAATAAAAAATTGCCTCGACGGTCCCCCAGCCTTGCTACAGAGGACTCCAATTCCTATCTCTACTGCCGGCTGACAGCCTCTCGAGTGGCTTCTCTTACCCTACTCAGTCCTTCCGTGGCAATTCGCTCACCTCGCATGACCTCCGCCAAAATACTGGCAGAAGTCTACCCAGCGCCGCGACTGCCCCGACGAGCCTGGGGACCAGCTGGGCAAAGTGCGGCCCGAAGCTCCACTTACTATATAGGGGCAAACCCAGGTACTTCACCCGGGTCTGCATCGGCACGAGCCGGAAGTCCTACTTTCTGGGATGGGTCCATACCCATGGATTTCTGGGTTGGTATGCAGCTTATCTGAACCCCTAGTACTGCAAAGGTACATAAGTGGCAGCAACTCTTATCATCAGGTATACTTTTAGCTCGTTTGCCTCCGTAAGCAATAAAAAAAAACTCGAAATAAAAATCTATTCCAAGAAGTCTGAACAACGAAGCTCGTTTGCCACCATATATAAGCAATAAAAAAAATCGAAATATATCCTATTCCAAGTGTAAATGGCTTACAACAACAAAGTGTCGTAAGCCATTTACCTTTTTTGTTGTGGAGGAGGTTTGAGCCCGGCAATAGGTCCTATATGACCTGAGATGATGATGATAGAATATTGTTGATATTATTTTTGTATAAGTTAGTGGTAAATTTACAGCAACCCAAAGAAGAATTCACTATGAGCGTTGTTATTTAGCGATCATATCAATGTCAAGATTCCCGATACTGATTCATATGTGCAATTTAAGTAACTTGAGTTAATAATCTTTTATTTTTTATTACTTATGGTGGCAAACAAGCTAGCAGCACGCCTGATGGTAAGGGTAACTGCCGCCCATGGACCTTTGCAATATTAAGGGTATAGCTAGGCCGCTGCATATCAATACACGCCTCAAACCCAACCCACATGGGCACCCGGCTCTCTCGCTCACCGAACAAAACACAATAATACTTTGGCAATCCATTACTCAGACGATTTTCGATCTTCTGCAAGAGTGTGGTAATAACCCGGACGGACCGGTCCAAAATCATAATAAAGATATAAAATTATAATAAAGAGTTTTAGTTAATGAAAAGGTCAATTACTATTCATGCGGTAAGGGGACGTCCATTAATCACGTGATCTTTTTTTTAGCATTTTTTATAGCCATCCCCCTTGGTGATACGTGGTGAGGTTTACGACTATGAAGGTTTAGGACTTCGTGGGATTTATACCATGCATTTTTTTTATTCATGTGTTGCCGATCTTTCGACACTGTTGCAAGCGTTATGATCGCGCAAAAACTGGGCCATTCTCTCGTGATAGAATTATTTTTTAATTACGCGATGGTAATCGTGTTACAACCGAACATTATACGAGCAACCTATCAATTGTATCCATCTATTTATCAGCACGTAGATGTCCACTTCTGTATACAGGTCTCCCCATGAGAAGAAAATTAGAATGGTCCAGTGCTACTTGCGTCCAAATTTTCCTTGGGGAAAAATGCCATCATCATTACGCTTGGCAGGCGGGTTGGTGATTGCAGTAGGTGTTATAAATTTCACAAGAAATAGCTGTAGACCCTCAGCCGATATTTATACCCACGGGCAAGTAAGGGGTGCCGATAATTATAATCAACTGCAGTTATAACTAGAAGTTATTTATTGTTTTAAGAGTTATATTAGTATATTACTGTAGTTCTAAATCATCTATCATCTTCATCTCAGCTCATACACGTCCCACTGTTGGGTTCGAGCCTCCTTCATAATGGGAGTGCAATTCACTTACTATACCACGCTGGTCAGACGTGTGTGGTATAGGGTTTTGTTTCGAGTTTTCCTACTCTCGCGTAAATGTTACTTGTGTTTTATATCTCTTAGTCGTCTCATACCCACGGACAAGATAGAGGGTGGTGAATTGTATTCTTACTCCGTCACCACACGAAAAATTAGTTCTAAATTTAACATTAATATTATATCTTATAAAAAAAAGCATCCCGGTATTATTTTCCCCGTGGCCGCCCTAATTTAATGCGCCTGACGAGGCGAGAAAGGATTTCAGTGTAGTAATTTACTTGTCATTCTCACATTCGATTTAGAGCCGGTTTTATTATAGGTACTATTTTCAATTGTATTGTAACTTATTTATTACATACTCATTTGTCCTTTTCTTATTTGTAGGATCGATTTAAAATATGGTAATGTGTAGTTTTAGATATATTATCTAGATAATAGGGGACGATTGTGAACTGTTGATTGATATATGGTCATATCCTATCAAACTGTTTCTGATTGTTTATTCCCTATTTTTCAATATTTAAATTTAAGTAGCTGATATATTTTTTTGGTAAAACTCTGCACTAAGGAAATAATCTTTGTATTATGGGGGACTTTCCGACTTTCTATACCTATATTCTTTACAAATATTAAACTGTACATCATATTTTTTTTTGCATACATATCTCAAGGTTTTAGGAAATAATGCATGGGTCAACCAGATGTTATTCCGGTATAACACCTAAATGAAACCGCACGTATATCTAGTAAAAAGTAAATAATAATTATATGCTACTAGTACATAATTATTATTTATTATTGAACTAGTGACAGATAAGTAGCACGCCAACAAATGTCAATTTTACAATGTCAAGTTTGAGTTCCAGTCTTTAAATCTCGACTGTGATATCGCATAAAGTTGTAAAACTAAGTTAGGGACATGCTTAGATTAATGATTAAAATACAGTCTAAAGAACGTAAGGACTAGAATGTCTACTCTCTCAATTGATATCTGTAAATACCAATTGAGGGAGCTAGACATTCTAGTCTTCGATATTCCGTGTGTAAATGTTTTGATTGCCATCTTTTTTAAATTATTTTTTTAAATGTGCCCACACTTTTTGCTTTGTGGTTGCGGCTACAAATACTATCAACCTTTATATTGCTCATAAGATAGATCATCTTTACATCGATCTGGGCAAACTGCATCTGATGCGGTTTTGTTAACAATTACATTCCCAAAGATGGTTCACTTCAGGCAGGCGGCCGTTAATAAAATTATTGCCCAAACTTTTGCATATAAGCACGGTAGAAATAAAGTACATATTACATCGAGCCCAAGTAACTAAAATAAGAGCAGGTTCATGATGTTGCGTTTATTGTTCCTGCTTGACGAATACTTTAAAAGAAGTAAGAGGGGTGCGTAATATAATAATATGTAAAAAAATGTAAAATGAAGAATCATTATATAATTTTAAGTATAAAAGAAGCTTTTATTTAAGTCATATTACCTTCCATCATTAAAATCGATCAATAAACGTCAACAAACATGTTTATATATAAGACGATCTACTTTAATTTTTAGTATTTGCTGTTATTGCGATAATAGAAATCCAATGGCTATTAAGTTGCGTGACGGCAGAGAGATGAAGAGATGACCGGACACGGTAGTTTTACAAATAAAGCTCCATTGACTAAGGACGACAACCTTTGGGTAAGGATCCTTAAAATGGGCAATTGTAAAACAATGCAATAAAGTTCATCAGTGCTACTTTGGTAGAGGTTACGATGTGAATGTAATATGTACTTATATGACGAATTTAGACGTCTATAAACTTTTAGTGTGCTGTAGAATCTGACAATAATATATAACAATCAGTATGTTTACTAGTCTCTAATAAACAAGTAAACATTTTCAGCTTTACTATTACAATTTCAGTTTAAGAAAATTTAATGTGTGTGCTGTTTATCTATTTTTAATATCTACATTAATTCTCTTTTATGAAAGGCGGTAAATATTATTAAAGGCGCACATGTAAAATTAAACTGTATTTTAAGCATGTTACCATATTTTAAATTTAGATTTTTGCTATTTAGAGATGCCAGCATTGATTTGCATTGTTCACGAGAAGACTAAACTTTGTTCGTATATCTGTTATTACAAACACATCATACTAAGAAATAAGTACTTGTATTGCCGGCAACTTCACATATATAATATATATAAATAATTAAACAAACAAAAATATACAAATAATTAAACAAACAAAAATATACAAATAATGAAACAAACAAAAATATAAAAATAATTAAACAAACAATAACTTCCCAAATATAAAATATCGGGCATAATTTACATAACCATTTGTGGACTGCACCAAGAATTATTCTGCGTGGACATTGAATTCACGACACACTGCGTGACTATATAGTTGAAACCAATCCTTACAGTCAAAGTTAAGTTTAAATTTATTATTTTAATTTATTCCTCTATCAGGCATGTTTTTGATACCTTATATTTCTCGTGCATATAATAAAGGCTAACTAAAACCTATACACTGACCTATATCAATTATCCGTGTGGTGACGGAGTAAGAATACAAATTCACCAACCTCTACCTTACTCATGGGTGATCGTAAGAGACGACGAAAGGATATAAAATGTATATAACATCTTTGAAAGAGATGGAAATGTCGAAATAAAACCCTCGAACACGTCTGATCTGCTGGTATACCTTCTAATACGGAGGAGGCTCGAACCCTACAGTGGGATGTCCCACTGTTGATATGTCACTGTCATAATTGCATATATATATACGAGCTAAGATGATATTAATTAAATGTATAATATACCATGTGGTCAAAGTACATATTCTCAAGAAGAGTTGACGTCAGGGTGGCGACCGTAAAACTTAGTTGGAACTCTTTTTAGAATATTTCGTCTCTTCCTTCATCCATATTAGTGGCAGAAGATATGCTATGGTAGCTGCATATAACTGTGGATCAAGGTAGGAAAATGATTATGATGAGTCAGTTCTCCAGCAGAAATGGAACACGATTTGTTCGTATTTTTTTAATTCGACGTAGTACCTACGCTGTGAGTTATTATTGCCAAATGACAATATCCCAACGTAGTACGATCTTTAATTGAAAATTTATTTTATAGGAGAGATATATAACTTCTGATATATTTTAATATGACACCTTACGGTTAGCACATGTTTGCTAACTAGGCGTTCAATTACAAACATCAACGTTTTAAAACTTAAAACACGGCTCGAACGTAAGAGCTTTTAAATTTTCTGAGTATTCAATCTGGTCCTTTAATCTAAATTTCTTTTTCTTAATTTTGGTTTAAAAATAAAAGCATTCATCATCATCTCAGCTCATATATGTCCCACTGTTGGGGTCGAGCCTCCTCCGTAATGGGAGGTAAGTTGACCTACTATATATACCACGTTGGTGTGACGTATTGGTATAGGGTTTTGTTTCGAGTATTACTTCTCTTGCATAGATATTATAAGCGTTTTATATCCCTTAGTCGTCTCTTATGATCACCGACGGGTAAGATTAAGTGGTGACGAATAAAAGCATTAATAAATACAAAATATCTATAAATATCATACCTAAGAACCATAATACACAATGATTTACTTTATAGATTTTCTAGTACTATTCTTTTAAGGTAAATGGGATTTGTATAAACTAATTATAGAGCTACTGGATGTTAAAATTAAGTTCCTAGTGGTTTGTTTAACATTCTCATGCGAATGGTAACTGGATACTAATGGATGAAAATTAATTACATGTTTAAGATTTAATATACATCTATCATAATAATGTAGAATTGCAAGAAACTACATTTAAAATATTAAATGATGACTAAAGAAATTAGATAACTTGAGTAAAACTGAAATGAATGAACATAATAAAGTGAATTAACATAATATCATTCCAATAAAAAGTAATGGTAAACACGTTCAGTGTAATGTGTTGTTGCACTGGTATAACACAAACAAAACAGCGTGATCGAGGCATCTAGTAAGGCTACCCCTACAGATACTAGTTGTGTAGTGGATTGGTGAGTGGGGTTGGATCGCTGGAAGCGCTAAGTGAGTAGTACGGGCAAGGTGACACGTACGTGAGCGTGTGGCGACGTGATCGCGCGGCACATGCAGGCGTGCGCTCCCGGCGCCACTTGGTAGTCCATATAGTTGCCGTAGCCCATGTGATCGCAGGTGCAGGCACAGTTCTCGATATGTCGCCGCAGTTCGAGCTCCAGTTCCCAGGGCGGCTCCATGAGCGCGTCGAGGCGGGCGGGCGCGCAGCCCGGCGTGCCCGCGCCTCCGCGCGCTACGATAGCGGCCCCGGGCCGGGCGCGGGCCGCACCTGCGCGACGCCACCTGCGTCCCCGCCCCCACCCGGCGCGACACCATGCAAGAGTGGCTAGCGCGGTCCGGCGCGGCCCTTGCAGCGAGCCAGGGCCGCTGCGGCCGTGGAGTCAGCGGCGATGTACGCACTCGTTTGCTTGTCGCCGCACATAGCGCTGCGCCCGCCTGTCGGCTGGGGAATGCCGCGGCGCTAGCTCGGCGGCCGCGAGCCCGGGCGACCCGGACGCGCCGGCGCCCCGAGCTCCACGTGACACCCTCCTCTCGCCTCTCGTTACCCGCTGCGACTCTCACCGGACACGTTTTTCAGATGCACAATCGTCAACCATCAATTAACTCTGCGATGTTGGTACATTACTCGGAAACGTAATGGCAGATTACGTACTGAGATAACCAATTCCAATTGTAAACATCTTTCAAAGTATGTTAATGGAGGCAGTCTGTTAATAGAATCAGTTTAATATGCTTGTTTGTTGCTCGCTTATAAAGTTATTAAGTAATAAAGGGCTGGGTATCTGTATACCAAAAACTCTATATTAAATTATTTATATTAAAAATGTACAGCAAACAAATTGCGGGATATCACTAAATTGACTTTCATTATAATATCGTATTTCTTAGCTAGTTTAATTAAAGTATATTTATGTATGTAATTTATGTACGATTTAAGGTGACCTGGTTAAATAAGATGTATTTAGATGTAGTCCATACCCTTAGTATATCAAGGACTTAGACTGTTTCGTGAGTTTCAAGGTATAGCTCTGCTGTAAACTTTGAGCACTTGTTTGAGACTGGTTTGCATATTTGGACATTATTGAGTTTATTGTACATTTTTGATTTGGTCTTCATCAACATTACTTGATTGGCAGTATCTATCATACAATTTGAAAAGTGAAAGTACTTAAAATATGCATTATATCAGCATTGACAATTTTTTATAACCTTTTCAGCCCCCTAATACTTTAAACCCTAACCCTTAATTATAAACCTATATCTCGTATATGGGTATCGAAAAAGCCGACGAAGAACTACATATATTTTTTTTTATTACTATATATACTTCAACGAATGCCAATTAACAAATACTTACATTACTTTCCCAAAATGGGTTGAAATTAGGCAGACAGCCGGTTATAAACGTTAGCCAAGAATTATACGTTGCATGTTTTGTTCTTCTTCTATCTGTGTTCGAGAAAAAGGCATGCTATGCCATCCTCATATAAATTTAGATTGAAGTAAATTGATGGATAACCAAAACAGATGTAATTTAGAAGGTATTGAAATAGATATTTTTACATTTTAGTACTTTTTTTATAAAATTACATTTCTCTACGCCAAGTTTCGTTGGCCCTCATAAACGCTGTCAAACAAAGTTCTAAATAAAAAGGGCAGTTTGAACATCACTCGTGTCAGCGCGTTGCAAATTAATATGGTTTTAAAGTTAAATGTAAATGTTGTGTCGTGGTATTGTAACTTGTGAACCGTTTAAGTTAAGAATGCTTCTTAAGTGATTACATAACACATTTAATATTTATTTACATTATATTGTAGAGTTTCTACGAACTGAAGGTACTTACCGTGGGTTAATTGCTTTTGGTACAGTTAGATAGGCTTTTAAAATCTCGGGAACTTTGTCTTCATTGCACACTCATGTCGTGGCTGTTAAATGTTAATATAATTTTTTGATGAATATAAAATAAAATAAAAAAATCATAAGTGAACTAAATTTTGCTGTGTGCTGGTGGCTACGAATATTACTTACTTTACATATATAATGTGAAATAACTTAGTACTACTTAGTAATGAACATTCTTTATTTATAATTTTCCTATTGTTGTATATAAGCCTAGTTCGAAATAATTTAAAATAATTAATTTATAATTGCTTTGAATATAATAATACTGTTAGTGGTAGGACCACAATGTTGACAGTTCTCTGTCTGCAGCCGCGGGCCAGTGTAGTACCACACTCTCGCAGAAGATCGACGTCCAAGTAATGGCAACGTGCTATTGCGCTTCGTTCGATGAGCGAGAGAGCCGGCAGCCCAACTAAGTGGGTTTGGGGTTTGTTTGGTAGTCAGCGGCCTAGCTATACCCTTGATACTGCAAAGGTCCATGGGTGGCAGTGACACTTAATATCAGGTGTGCTGCATGTTCGCCTGCCGTCTGTCCGTGAGAGTAAACCGCCGGGCGCGCCACAGAAGACAAAGACAGGGTTCCGGAGGCCCGCTCGCTCAGCGTAGGGAGGTACATGTAGGGCGAGTCTATGGGGTTACGCGCCGCTTCTTCTGTCGCCTCGGACGGATTAGCGGAGCGTGACCACTCCATAGACCGCCGCCAAAAAAAGTCTATGTTGTGGTTCCTTGTTAAATCTGCCCGGGATGACAGAAAGAATGCTGCGCGATCCCATGGACCCGCTCTACAAGTACCTCTCAACGCCATACGAGCGGGCCACCGGTACCCAGTCCTTATCTTCGGTGCATGTGGATGTGCTACGAATATAATGTGCAACTACTCTTGTTTTCCCAAAAGATTTACAAAAACTAGCTAAGTGAGTACCAGGGTAGTGGGCAGCAGAGCTTTTCTAGCAAACTTAGGACACCAACTGTGATCACCCACTTGTTAAGCGTGGCAGTTATAGCATCTATATCTCTGCTTCGTGGTAAGGCCTGTGTTTAGCAGTGGGCGGTAATAGACCGATGATTGGATTACAAGAGAGGTCAAATTCGTCTGAAAAGCTGGCGAACATCGATTGTGACACATATGGTGTAGTAGTTAATATACCGGTTATAAACGGGTAATATCTTCAGTGCCAGTGCTAGTGGGTTCGATTCCCACGCAGGACAATACTTTGTGCGATCCAAGTATTGTTCTGAGTCTGGGTGTAATCTGTCTGCGTTAATTGCATGTTTGTAAAGTCCCCCGCGATACAAGAATTATCTTCCTTAGTGCAGGGAGGTGTCTTTTAAAAAAAAAAGAAGCCTGAGCTTCTGCTTTATGGATTAGCTATTGAGGACACCGTGTGTATACACAAGACTAGTGTGACTTAAGGATTGAATGGATCCATTCAAAAATGTTAAATTCACCATCATCATCATTCAGCTTTTTGCCATCCAACTGCTGCACGTAGACCTCTCTCATACTTCATCGCCAAGTGTGGTCCTGTACCGCCCGCATACAACGACTGCCGGCAATTTTCACCATGTCGGTCCATCTGGTCTGGCATCCAAGACAGCTTCGCACTATTCCACAGCCACCAGGCCCGTTACCATAATGAGTCCGTAAGATAGCAAAGCTGCCGTGACTGGGGGGTTGTTTATGTTTTATTGCTCATTATAAAGGATTAGTACCGTAATCGCTATGCTTGGCAAGCGGTTTGGCGATCGCAGCGAGAAGTGATGTGTTATACGTTTCCCCGGAAAGAGCTGCTGCTTGCTCTCCTGGTGAACCCTTAACTGATTTTTACGATGCTCACGAGCAAGTAAAGGATGACGACAATTGTATTTTTATCCTGTGACAAAAGAAAAGTGTGTGTGTGTATATAGGAATAAATATTAATGAAATATATTAATCGGTTATGTTGCTGATAACTTTAATGTATCCCTTTACTCCAATGTGATTGAGGGGAGCGATGGTGGTTTTGGTAATTGATCTCGTTATCCGAAGACGCTTCTGGGATCTGGTTTATATATATTGTTTTCGTATATGTATATACACTTATTAGAAGAGCATTACACTGAAACTATATAATACTACTCGGTTTGGTGATGAAGTAAGAACAATTCACTACATCTTATCTTGCCCTTAGGTGTCGGAAAACCCGATTAAGGGTACATACTGTCTCTATAGTATGCATATAATTTTTGTGCAGGAGAAGGAAAACTCGAAATAAAACCCTATACCAATTCGTGTAGCCAGCGTGGTACAGTAGGTCAATTTACTTCCTACTGCGGAGTAGACTCAAGCCCAGAATAAAATGTGGATGGGCTGAAATGATGATTATGAATACTTTCTGAACATGACGTATATAATTTTATACAAAAGAAGTAATTTAAAAAATAATAAGTCCGCTGAGTTGAGTGTTGTTGACTTGAGTGAGAAAATGAAATTTTTGAGAATTTATAAGTGTCCTTGCAGAATTTATATACATAATAAATTACTAGAATTTAACGTAATAACGTTGTAAATTCTAATGATTAATATGGTTTGGTACTCACTATCATAATCATTTTGCTCTTATTCCAATTACTAGGGGTTTACACAATAAGTATAATCTCTTCCATCGTACATATTGCAAAAGTTATAGGTTTTGTGACTCATGTCTGATATCAACTTTTCTTGACAATATAACTTTTGATCAGACGGCAAAATATGGAGTTGATCCAGGTCAATGTGAAGCTCTTAGTCGTTTTTTACGACAAAGAGCTTTGTAAGGGTTGGTAGTATTTGTGGCTGCCACTACATAGCATTAATATGGTATTTATGGTACTAAATGTAATAAAACCTATGTACTCAAAAGTATAATAAAGATGCGTAGCTCGTGAGAATATATTTCAAGTACAGTGGGATTTTAACCTGTAAGTTTATCTAACTAGACTAGAGCCAGTGAGCTAGATCCTAAACATATACCATTAATCTCATGGAACTATTCATGTACACATGAATTAAAAACACAATTTATCACTACACCTTTAGTTACCCAGGATGGTGTATAAAATAACTTACCAAATAGGTCTTTGAACCCATTCATATCCACCCACGCATCATATTATGTTATGTATAAGTGGAAAACTTCAGCTGTGGGTTTATTATCACTCACTTAATAAAGTACATATGTCGGTAAACGATACGACGTCTGCTGCGATACATGTTATTTAATTGGAAGTATCCGTGTAGTAATGGGAAATAATACAAGGGTCCTAAAAACTGGCTAAGGAACCATTATGAGAGTGGGCATCGACGCTCGCCTGGTAAACCATAATCCATGCAATCGCTAACAGGTCTGTCAAGCATGGCAATTATGACATTAATTTTCCTTTATAGCAAGCCCTATGTCTTAACGTCTATAAAATATAGCATGATCTCTGTGACAGTTCTCGCTAGAGCCGCACGCTTATGATACAGTCCGTATTTTTGTCGGTATAATTCCTTATTTTTTAAAGTTATTTGCTACTGCAATTGAAAAACATTCTATGAAAATTTTATTGAATTTAAATTAATGGATTTTATTTTATTTAAACTAAAGCTGTTAATTAATTCTTTTTATTATTCGAAAGGAATACATCCAAGTTCATCGTCACTATTATCATCATTGCTGGCGCATTCCTGTAGGTTAATGATGAGTTCTTGGTCACAGATTATTTCATGAATAATCATGTTTATTTTATAAAATAAATGGTCTTATTAATATTATAACTGATGTCTGAATATTAACTTAACGCAATTTACTTATTTTATAGATTAACCATGCAGTTTATATAGGTAGTGTATTGGTTTTACTTGTTTTATAAATAATTAATAAGAATGTTATCGATTTACGTTTATCGATTGCCCCATCTCTATCTTATTCTCAGTCCAGTATGATCTTGTACTTGCGTAAGCATTACATTTTTATAAAATGGTTTACATGTTGTGTGGTACAATGGTGGTACATGTTTTGGTGTAAACATTCAATTTTTATATTCATAATTTAGTTGAGACATAACTGGCACGTAAAGAATGAAAATATAGGCGATACAAAATAAAATTGTAAACATGATGCATATTCATAATTACTTCATCGGTTTTGTGGCTATCTATCACAGAGATCAAGCTATATGTTAAAGACTTATAGTAGTAGATGTCTCTAAGTTAATGGAAGCATAGAAGCTGAACTAAAAATGAGAAAGAGTAATCACTTAGTACCACTTTCTTTTTACCACCAGGTGGTATTTTGTCAAGCAAAAGCGTTTTTAAATGAAATAGAAAGCTATTTTCCTTTAGAACTTATTAGTAGTGACGCAAATGACAAACCAATCAAAGTATAATCTTGTTAATTATCATCACACTTCGCCGATTAAACCTGATAGCAAACAAGCAGGCTAAAGCTAATAGAGTTTGCATTTCTATTTAAACACAATTTACGTTAAGATGCGATTCAATTTCAATTATCTAATTCTTTAGTTATTTGATGTCTGAGATTGTGAGGAGTTATTGTGACAACTGAATATGAACAAGGTCATTGAATTCAAAGTAAAAAACAACCAAATATCTCTCATCTTGACAGTCTAAATTGTATCAGTGTTCAAATAAAATCTAGTTAACCTGCTGCCTGTACTTAAAACGGACTACACAAATGTTCCCAGTCGAATTAACTACATAAATGACTTAATGATGTAGTAGCGAGCTGCCATATTGAGTTTGGTACCAAGTCAAATAGTTCCTCAGAGCACTCTTCGTGGAAGAGCCCGTATAGAACATAGAGTCCGTAGAGTACATAAAATCTCTACACTGCTCCAGCGATTCCAATCTGTCCGTAAGATGCCATCACCGACGAATCGAACAGCCCGCATTTGCAGAGAGTCTAGTGGATCTAGCTGATATTTAGGCGCGCCTGCCCAGAGATGAGAGTGGTACTCCACATGAGGACGAACTTGTGCTTTGTATAGCATAAATCGTTGTATCGGCGTGAAGTATCGCCTAGCTCTGTTCACCTAGCTTTTTGCTTGTCAATTTGGTTTTGTCCTCCAAATGGCTTCAAAACTGGATTTTGTTCGATATTTCGACGCCGAGGATCCCAATCCTCTCGACAATTCAGAGAGTTACTCCTTGGATTTAACTTTTTTACAGGAATAAAATGGTAATAATGAATATATTGTGGTCATATGTAATGTACGATAATGGAATAGACGATCCACCTGATGGTAGTCACACACAGCACATCTGATGGTAAGTGGTACTGCTGCCCATGGACCTTTGCAATACCAGGGGTATAGCTAAGCCGCTGCCTACCAATACAAACCCCAAGCCCACCTAGTTGGGCTTTCGGTTCTCTCCCTCATCGCACGAAACGTAACACAGCACATCGCCATTGCTCATACACCGATCTTCTGCGAGAGTGTGGTACTTGCAAATACCCTGAATAATTCATCATGATAAAAGAGTTGTATGAATTTTAACAAGTTTTTAATTACATGATTTGCAACCCGGTTTGAACTAAGGTCTCAATTTGCAGACCTGTTCTTAATGCTGCATATTCGTAGATCGGCGTATGTGTTATACCCCAGATTACACTGGAATGTAACTTAGAGGGTAGATATTTGAAAGGATAGTCTGTCTGATGGACCGTTGCACGTTGGTCCGTTCAAAAGACTGAATGATCATGACGGAATAAGGCCACACCTAGCTGTTGCCTCGAGCGACCGGGCAGGTTATGGTCAGATCGTAGTACGATGTACAAAAGATTCCAAGCGAGTAGTCCACCAATAGATCAATGAGATAGTCTACTTTAAAAATTGATATATTGACTGAAGAAGTAAAGTCTTTGTTATTGAAATGGCGTGAAATTATATAGCGCATTATCAAACGAGTGAATAGATAGTGGTTAGAATTCTTAAAACAACATTAACAACGGTACATGCAAATAAGGCAGCGAGTACAGCTAGTAAATAATAAACAGATAAACTATTGTATAATTCAAAGGCACAATTTGCAATAATATATTCATATATTAACAAAAACTTTGCTTTATAACTGTATAAGAGTATAATCATTAATCATAATTTTTGAGAGCTTGCAAACTCCATACAATTCTCAAGCATCGTAATTTTTATTAACGAAATTAGGACGCAGGTTGCCTGGAGCAAAGAGGCTGAATGCGTGCGCAGCCGAATCACGAAAGAGCTTCGGAACGGACGGCAGTCGGAATGAGGCGCGCGCGAAGTGTTACTGGGCCGTTGCGACGCGCCCACCCCGCTTCGGGGGCTACTTGGAATGTCCAGGTACTACCATAAATCTTCTTATACCATGTAAATCCTTAATACATTCTATTTAAGTTTGCTTTTAGGTGAAATATTATTATAGTCTGATATTGAGGTCCATTTGATGAATTTAAACACATTCGTAATCGGACATTATTATATGTATACATGATAACTGGAAGCTGAAACTCAACAGTTGGAGAGACTTGTTGCTATAGTAAATCCGTGAATATATTATAGTTATTCTCATCTATAAACAATAATGTATTTAATACAAAAGGAAATAAAATAACTGTTTGCAAAAATAACCGCATTCTCGTAAACAAATGTATTACGTATAGTAATTTACTGGCTATATATTACAATATATCTACCTATGATATGTATCTAATTGACTTAGTGATAATCTTTTTATTTTAAAAGACAATTCTTGAAGGTGTAACAAGCAGCGATGAAGCACTCGCAATATATTTTGCAATCCCGTCTAAAAGGCATCGAAACTTTTACTGTTTAAAAGCATTACTTCAAAAGATTTATTTCAGAAATATTTATAACAACTATTAGTATATTTTGCCCGAGTCAGGTAATAGCTTATAATATTAAACAAGAGAGAAATCTCGCTAAATATTGATGTAAATAAACAGGTGGTGCGGGGCAAGATGAGTTCACGATGTTTGTGGCATGCATGTCGAGCGCTCTCGGCTGGCTTGCTGTTAATGCTGCTTGGTGCTGCTATGGCCGTTATAGGTAACAACTTTAATCTAATAATGTAGGTTTAACAAATATAATATTTCGAAGAATTAATAGGTTTAGTATACAGGCCACATCGTTTATGGAATAGACAACCGTTGGTAATAATGATTCTCGATTGCCGACCGAACCGAATAGATCGAACGACGCAGCATAGTATGATCAGGTGGGCTATAAATATTGAAAAAGTTGCGGGTATCTTAGAACCTAGATAGCAAAGGGACTATGTCCAGTACTGAACGTTTACAGGTTGTTGAATGTATTTGTCCGGTGAAGGATTAGTAATATTTATAAGATGTCTTTAAAATATTTTTACACGAATATTCTAAAATAGGACTAAGGGGTATAATATACATATAAATGTATATTAGAGTCGGAAATTTTCAAATTAAAATCTATATCAACCCATCTGGTCAGCGTGATATAGTAGGTCAAATGCGGTATAGTAGGTAAATCCACTTATTGCGGAGGAGGCTCGAGCCCAGTAAAAGGACGTACAATATCAGCTGATATGATGAACCTTGCGTCACCTTCTTTGACACCTGTGTGAAAGAAAGGGGTGATGAATTATGTTCTCTCACATGGAAAAATGATTCAAAATACTTATTTATATACTTATACTACTAATGCCTAAATGCCACACTGTGGACAGTTTCGTGTCTACAGCCGCGGGCCGGTTCGTCCACAGTCTTGTAGAAAATCGATGTCTGCATAGTGTAGTGTCAATGTGCTGCTATGCTCCGTTCTGTGAGCGAGAGAGCCGGCAGCCCGATTATTGGGTTGGATTTGAGGTTTTTATTGTTACGCAGCGGCCTAGCTGTACCGCTGGTATTACTAAGGTCTATGGGCGGCAGTAACACTTACCATCAGGTGTACTGCTTGCTCGTCTGCCACCAAGAGAAATAAAAAAAATGCATTAATTTAATTAAAAGTATAATCATATTCACAGTGAAAGTATATTATTGTTACAATGCATTTGTACGTTATTTCCTGTGTATGTAGCGAAGCTGACGCTTCCGGCTCACAGCGCTTGTGTTGTTGCTATGTCAAAGATGGACTCTATGTCCTCATTCCGTGTTTGCACCGACTATTGTTGTTGTGCGATCAATTTTCTGATTGCCAACTCTGTATTGCATCCATATGTATATACAATGATTCTTTTGAATGAGGACAGGCAGAATGAATGAAAAGAATCAGTTTTGTATAGAGTGGTGGTCTAATTGACATTTCACGCTACTTTTTATTTCCCTTTTTTTTATTGCTCAGGTTGGAAAACGAGCAACGTGAATGTCATAGAAGAAAGCCTTATAACGACCTGGGCCAACTCCATCTCCATCCATACATTCCCAAGTAGGGTTGACGTCTGGCAGGCGGCCGGTCGTAAAACTATTGCCCATAACTTTCACTATATGTACCTACTCTGAAAGAGGAGTATATATTGTGTCGATCCTAAGTAATTGGGGTAAGAGTAAGAGAATGATGGTAGAAAACGAGCAAGTAGCACACCTGATGGTACGTGGACCTTTCCCATGGATCTTGCCAATGTCAGAGGTATAGCTAGGCCGCTGCCTACCAATGAAAACTCCAAATCCATCCAGAAAGTTAGGCTGCCGGCTCTCTCGCTCACCGAACGAAGAGCAACAGTGGTAATATACCACTACTCAGGCATCGATTTTCTGTGAGAGTGTGGTACTACCCCGAACGAATCGGCCCGCGGCTGTAGACAGAAAAATGTCAACAGTGTGGTTTTACCACTATTTAAATTTTATGTTTGGTTAAGATAATAGGTATAAGTGAGTAAATATTTTCTTGTATAAATTAAGTTTTTTTTTCAATCAATAAGAGATTAAGAAATATACTCTATAACTGATATAACACGCCAATCCAGCATAATCATTTATTGGTCGGACAAAAATCATCCTAGTAGAGCACCGATTTTCCAAGTTCCACACGGCTTGGGAAGTTATTACTTGCTGTAGCCACATCAAAATGTTTAATTTATTTATTATAATAGCATGTATAGAACCATGATTGAATAAGTTGATCAGAAAATACTTATACTTTATTTACATTGTATTTATTTCTTCTTTAAAACAACCACTTTACTCATGGGGTTAGGACTTAAGAATGTAACGTGTCATGAAGACTTATTTTTCGCGTGAAAGTCTTAAATTACCTGGACGACCATAGTTTGATGAGCGTTTTGGAAAATTATAATACCAATTGTGATGGCCAACCCACATGCCTAGTGTGGCGATTATATTATTGTCCCACGTGGGAAAGTGTATGTACTTATAACTGCACGTTTATATGGTATGGATGGATGGAAAACAATAAATGGATCTATTAATATTCCAGGATACTATGCAGAAACGCTGTCAGTGGCACAAGAAATTAGAGGTAACTCCACAGTGTCGGTCAAAGATGAAGCTCGAGGGTTTCATCTGAATAATCTGTCATATGCTGGGCCTATTGTGATGGGATTTGGAGGTAATTATTATTGAATTTTCAGTTATTATTTATAAAACCCGATTACGAAGCGAAAAATGATGTCACAAGCGGGATTCGAACCCGCGCCTATTGGGATTCCGGCCCAATCGTGCTGCCACTACACCACCGTGACTTATTGTAGGACATGCAAATTTCGCTTCGTATCACGCGACCCGAAGATCCACCAGCTCCCGGGACCACCAGTGGATAGCCCTCTTTGGGGGCAGACACCACACACGGGGCATGGCCGCATCGTAAATCTGCGTCAAAGCATTGCGGATGCGGCCAGCCTCGGCGCCCACCCCGTCCAACTGGTGGGCAGAGGACAGCCACGAGTGAACGATGGCTGCCTCCGCCAGCAGGTCCCGGTCCAAACGACCCACAGCCCATCACGGGAACGCGGAACGTCCGTCCGCCCCGTGACCCCTGCCAGGCGTAGGGAGTGTCTGGGAGACCTCAATCCGGATATATCAGTGGACTTGGCGCGGTGCCGGTCGCCGTAACGAGGCTTCCAAGATGGTGAGGGAGGCCCCGAAATCAGTCACGCTCCTGTTAGGGGGGAGAGATAGACTCCGAAAAGCGTAATCTCTCCCCATTCCGTCGCGACGTATCCGACGCCCCTGTCCCTAAGGGTCAGAGACGACGAAGACCACGATGTGGAGGCGACGATTGTCACAGTGCCGTCGGTGCTACCCAGTCAGTTAGGTCAGTCGGGCACCACGTACGGCTACGGCTACGGCTACTCCTATCAACCACTCCGCTATGGCTTGCAGGAAAACATCCTGCGCACCGGCGGAGTGCTTGAGATTGGCTTGGAGGAGACGGATGGATTCGTGGTCCATTAACAGACCGTTTCCATCGTCTCCTCCTCCGTGCTAACGGGCGATCGGGTCGCGCTCGGAGCGGGCGCAGGCCCGGTCGATGGGCCGCCCCGCCCCTTTGGGGCCGATGCCAGGGGTCTGCAGTCTCTAGAGCCCATGCAGTGCTTGGCAGGCCTATTGCCTGCCGCATACGCGGGGCAGTGGGCCACCGCAGAGCACGATGCCGCCTGGTGTCCAGCCTGACCGCAGCGGAAGCATAACCCACTGTAGTCGAAGCAGTTGCAACACGTCGGTCAGGTATGCCCGACCGCCATGCACTTGTAACACCTCGCGGGCCGGGTTTCCAGCGCGGTTACATGCGCCAAACTCCAGCCCACGAGGAGCCTGCTTGAGTTGGCCAATTTCTTCACCGACTTCACCGGACACTGCACCCAGACAACACCAACACTGCCCGGACCAGGGCGGATGGTGCCAATCCGGACGGTGTCCGAGGCACATCCGGTATACGCCACAATGGCCTCCCGAACGTCATCCACCGTCACGTAATCGTCCAGACCCGTGAGGCGCATCTCTGCGCACTTGACGGGCCTGGCGATTCGGACTCCATCCTCCGGCCCGAACAGCTCCCTCAGCTTCAAGGCCACACTATCGACCGCTTTGACGCCCTCGGCCCAGGGGAACTCGAGAATAGGAGCCCCTGTCCGAGCCTTGCGGGTCCTCGCCTCAACGCCTCCGATGTCGGAGACGTCCAGCTCCCGCCGGGCGCGTCTTAAAATGGCCTCATAGTTGAGGCCCCTCTCGGCTGCCTCAGGCAGCACGGTGATAATAACCGCTGTTGTCTTCGGTGACTTGAGGCCCCTGCGCGACCTTTTTCCCCTTTGTCGCCTCCCGTCTGGGGAACGGCGGCCACAACCGCACTCTTGGCCGTCGCTCTCCGCTTCTGGCAGCGTGCCTTTCTGCTCCGTTCAGCCACCTGCCAGCCCTGTTCGAGCCTGGCAGCAGCGCTGGGCGCAGCAGGCAAAGTCGCGGGTGCGCTAGCCGGAGCCTGCAGTGTAGGCGCTGGCGCCGGCCACTGCCCGGCCTTGGCGGGAGCCGGCACCGTGCCGGCCTTCCTCTTGGCCCCCTTGGGCCCGCCTACAGCTACGGCGTACCTCACCACGCGGATATCCTGGCATGGCAGCGGGGCGGGAGCTGGCGCTTGCGGCTGCTTCGCCTTGTCAGCGGTGAGCGGTGGCCGTAGGGTGCCTCGGGCGGTAGACGATCCGCCACGGCCTGGATGCGCGCGTCCATCATCAACTCAATTTTGGCGAAGATGACGCGCATCGCCTCCTCCGGCACAACGTGCACCACAGGCAGCGGCTCCTCCCCCGTCTTGGGCCTTCCGCGCTTCCTGGCGGCGCTCACGGCCGGCGCCGCGGGCGCAACCGGCGCAGCAGGCATCACGGACGCAGGCAGCGCCACGGACGCAACCGGCGCAGCAGGCACCATGGGCGCAGGCAGCGCCACGAGCGCAGGCGACACCACGGGCGCAGAGGACGGGTCCGCCCTCCCCGACGCAGCCCGTTTCGGCGGCGAGGCCGGTGTCGGCGACGCGGCTGGCACTAAACGTGCGAATTGAGACTGCAGGTCAGCCGTCCTTGGCCACCCCGCGGTTTTCCTTCCGGTTGCGCTCCCACAGGCCGGAGATCTCCCTACTGAGGCGGGCGTTCGCGGCCTGCAGGGCCGCCACCTCACCTCCTTGACCAGCTTGACCCGGGACCGGCCTCGCCGCCAACGCCGACCCACGACCTCTAAGCCCACGACGTGCGGTTGGACCTTGAGAGGAGCCATGACGACACTCCCCTCCGAGTCGGAGCTGCCACCCTTATGCAGGGGGCGCTTCCGGACACTCGGGGGGTGAGCCTCAAACTTCTCCCTGACATTTAAGGCCGCCGTCAGAGCCTTCGCCACAGGGTGTGGCTCAGACTCCTCGGCGGCCTCGGCAGCTGAGCTGCCCTCCTCCATGCTGGACGGCCCTGCGGCATTGCCGCCCTCGTCCCGGCTTCGGCCGACCTCCTCGTCGGATGGCTTTGCGGCCTTCCCGCCCTCGTCCGACTACTTCTCCAAGGCCGTGTCGGTGTCGGAGCTTCTGGCACTCTCCGACGACGGCCCTGCGGCTTTACTGACGCTCTCACTCCGAGACGCCTCTGCGGTAGATCCGCCCTCGTCACTCGACAGCTTCGTTGAGCTGCCACTCCTCGTCCCCTCCTTGGACGGCTCTGCGACATCGTCGCCCTCGTCCCGGGACACACACCCGCTGCTGCTCTCCCTCCGCGGTGGCCCTGCGGCGCTACCACCATCCGTATGCGACAGCTCTGCGGCAACTGTGCCGCCCTCGTCGCTGGGAACGCTGGTCTTACGGCGTGCCGCGTCCTCCAGCACCTCCCTCTTCTTCTTAGGGCGGTTGGCGCGCCATTTAGCGCGCTCGCCAAGCGGAGTTAACATCCGCCTGCTCTTCTTCCTCCTTTTTGGGGCCTCTTTTGTTGGTGCCGGGCCCTCGGCGGACGCCTCAAGTCGCGAGGATGAGGCGTCATTTGTGTCAGTTTTGCTTTGGCTTGACAAGGCCTTGAGGTGAGAATCATTATGATCCCCGTCGTTATTTAGTTTTAAATGTACAGTATCCATAATGAATCCCACGAGTATGGGAGATACATTCCGTCGACCCGGGCAGAGATCCATGTACCCGGGCAAGCCTACATTTATCAACCAAGGAGGCAGCCGGTACCCTGGCTGGAGCGTGCTCAGAACAGAATACCCCATCTGCCATGCATCCTCTCGCCGCACGCCAGAACTTAGGAATTCTGGGTAATTCTTTATAGAGGTTGTCTTCCTCGCGGTCCGGGCGGTTAAGCCAAGACCCTCGCTCCTGAAACTAAGACAAGCAAAGATCAGGTTTACGATATGTCAACGGTGGCATATGCTTGCCCAGCCCTCAAATGAATGAGTGACTGTGCCCGTCGAATTTCGCGTCCGGTCACCCTTTACGAATAGAGGGCTAGGAGCGAATTAGGGCTTTCCCAAAAAGGGGGACCCCCTCGCGTCAGATATTCGCTACGGGAGACAATCCATCAGAAAGATCTGGGGGACTGCCGCCCGCACCCAAGGTACACCACGTGGAGGTTTCTGGCATCGTACCCCAAAAGTGTTGTCTTAGAAAATACATAATAAATATCCGAACTGTTGTGATACCAATATCATGGATTGCACAAAATATTGTCTTGCGTGGGAACCGAATTCACGAGATTGGCACGGTATGTCAGTATCTTATTCTTATGTCATCTGAGCAGTCATTTAATTTCCCGTGGCAGTTGTAAATGCTGTCTAAATGATCATTAGCTGTCCTAGGAAATGTATAATACAAACTGATCAAAAACTCCCTATGCGTAACTATTATAATATTTATCCCAATTTTGGAAAGTTTTATATTGTACGTTCGACCTCTAATACTGATGAAGGAAGAAGAAGAAGCATTGAATGTAGAAAACGTTTAGGTAGTTCTTATGTAATGCATTTCGTTTTACATAAGGACACTTATAACTGAAATGGAATTTTGATGATGTGTAACTATTTCTTTCCATTGCTGTGCATATAAAAGATGATGAAAAAAGTGGTACATACTCGTATTTATGTGGTATGAATGGAAGCTTATTATTTGTCTGAATCTTAAATGGTAAATTTAAGAAACTCAACGTTAAATGCAATCTTAACACTGATCTAATCACTGCATAGATAGCACAGTGGTTAAGATAACAACCTTCCTTGCCAGTGCCATGGATTCGATTCCTACATAGGATCATCATGAGTCATCCTGCTGAGCTCGAACTTCCTCTTCAGTAGAAAAGAGAACTCACCGCACTAAATAATGAACTTCCTCTTCAGTAGAAAAGAGAACTCAGCTCACTAAATAATGAACTACCTCTTCAGTAGAAAAGAGAGCTCATCTCACAAAATAATAAATCCTTGTATCACGCGAGATTTTACAAACATACAATTAACGCACATAAATTACATTCAGATTTAGAACTATATCATGGATCGACAAAGCACTGCCCTCCACGGTGATCGAACCTATGACACTAAGCATGGGAGGTCGCTACTTATTCAAATAAATTAACTAAATTAAATTTCAGGCTTTATTGTGGTAGCAGCGTGTGTAATGACGTTTGAGGCCCGCGACAGTGCAGCAAAAGTGACACCAGCGCGGCCTCAAGCGATGCCACGACCGGTGCCTCGTCGTGGTCCAGCTTGTGCAGCACCAGCTCGACTCGACCAGCTAGGGGTGTACCGCCTACCTCACGTTCTCCCGCTACCACATGTTCTACCGCACGTCTTGCCACTTGCACCACCACATAGACATAGAACAAGTCACCTTAAAGGGTATGCCACTATCTTTATTATAGTTATATATAATTAGCTTGATAAAAATTCTTTGATCCATATATTTTGAATTAACCCTATAGATTAAAAAAAAATATGGTTGTTCATAAAAATATATTGCCGACCCTGTAGTTAAGCAATCCCTTTGTTTCAATGCTGATCACTTCGGTTTAATAGTTGTTAAATCACCGCTTTTGCCATATGTTAAGCATCAAAATTTTGGAGTATATTATTTCATAAACCAATTTAAGTGTGCTTTACAGCTAAAATTTATGTATAAAATTTATGTTTGGAATTATCGGTGACTGAGTTTATGGACTGTTGAAAGTGCTAAGTATTGAAATAAATATGAACGGCATAGGGAAGTCAGTGTATATCGTACAGAGTCGTCGGTGAAAGAGGAAAGACTCGAGCTCGTTTTGGCTCAGCGCCGGACTTGCACAGCGCCGGCATACGTGCTACGTTACCAATAGGTGCGCTACGCCGACCGCTACGACGCTACGCGCTCTCCGTAGATGAACCGCCCCAGTCAGCTGTCAGGTAATACCCATTTTGTTGTTCAACGCTATTCTTCATCTACATTATTATTTTATTTTTAGTGTACCTTTATGAATATATTGCTTTACCTATGTAGTAGAATGAAATTGTAATTAATATTTGTTTTTGCTGTTATTTGAGGTTAACTTAAGTCGGTGAAATTAATTGAGTAATTTTTGTATTGGTAGAGAAATCATCACAATAGAACGAGGCAATCCAAATTAATCAATTTTTTATACTTTTGTTTAGTGAAAAGTTTTAATTCACCAGGTAATGTTGCTAATAAGTGTAGTTTTAGAAGATTAACTAGCTTATTAACCACTCACGCGCCAGACTTCGCAGTGCTCTCGAGTGCCACGCGCTTTGTTTTAATGAAAAAAGTTTTAATTCTCCAGGTAATGTTGCTAATAGGTATAGTTTTAGAAGATTAACTAGCTTATTAACCCCTCACGCGCCAGACTTCACAGTGCTCTCGAGTGCCCCGCGCTTTGTTTTATTGAAAAAGTTCAGTAAATTTTATGGTTTTACGTAAACTGTTATTGTTGCTATACTACAAGAAAATGTGAAATACAGTGCTAAAAACAATTGCTAATTGTAGAACGTTTAATTGGGCCAAACCTGTCTTAAAAGCGCGTTGAGCAAATTTTTTTTGGGTCAAACGGGTGTCCCAAAAGCGCATGAGGGGCTAAAAAAAGGTGCCACTCCCAGAGATATTTATAGTTAATCTTTTAGTGGCTTGTCAAAGTAAGGCTACGTTACTCTAAACAGAATATGCATATAAATAGTACTAGAAATTTTATCCAGCCTTTCAATGTCGTAGAAAGGGAGTAAAGGTCGTAAGCAAATAACACTAATATAATAAAAGGAAACTTGAAACAAAACCTTAATGCCAAGCCCTCTGGCTAGTACCTGGACGGATTTAGCGAGGCGTGACCACTCCATAGCCCGCAGTCAAAAACAAAAAAAAAGCCCTTTGGCTAGTATGCTATAGTAGGTAAATATCCCTCCTAGTATGTGAGGACATTAGTAGATAAAAGTGTAATGCTATAAAAAAAAAATAAAAAAGAAATGTTTAGAAACAATAAGGTATGCAAAAAATTTCTTCTTTTTTTATTACGAGTTCATACTCCTTGCATAAAGTATGTATGTAGCATAAAGTGACCACCCACTTTATGCTGGGTCTGCAGTATTTTCTCAAGGCACAACAGTATGCAAACTAAAACTGTGTTGAAATAATTTTTGAGTTCAGCTTTTCTATTTAAGACAGAACTACCTTAATGAAATTCCATGTCACTATTTCTGGTAAGCTGCAACCATAAATTGTCGTAAGACCTTTCTCCGCCTTTTGAGAGAACTATCAGCACTGCACTGCGTTGTGCACGGTTTTTTAACAGGCTTTGGTCTAGTCACACATCGGCCTACCCTTCTGGTGTGACGGGCAGGCAGTATTGGGCCCATAATCTACCTATAATATTTCTTGTCTTCGCTTTTGCACATAAAATACGCATTTCTTAAGCATAGAATATTTCCTATACATATTTAACTCACATTTTAATACTCGGAATTGGATCAAATTAAAAAAAAAATAAGTACCCCAGCAGTGTTAAAATGATTAAACTCTTTAAGTAAATACTTTGAGCGCATAATTGGTTTAAGTAATTAAATTTGCAAAATGATTTGACATAAACAGATACTTCTAACCGCCAATAGATGACTAAATTCATTTAAAAGATAAAAAGGTCACATCATCCTCATCATCTTGGTCTCATCTCAATTAATTGGGGTCGACGCATTATGTACTTCCCCGCATGTACTTCTACCGCTTCCATTGTACTAAAAAAAATATTAGCTTTAGTTTTATGAGCAGTCGCCTGTCTGACGTTAACCCTCCTTGGGAATATAAAATAGGTCACATAAATATTATCTTAAAAATATCGGTGTTACAAAAAACAAAGCTAATTTATAATAAATATTTTTCATATTGAATACTCCAGTGCAAGTGCAGCAGAGTCTGAGTGTGGATCTCAATCGTCTCTGGCACTAGATCTACACGGGACCGGAGCATGTACAGGGATCACTTTACGTGTAAGGGACAACACGCGACGGCGACCTCTAGCGAGACAGCAACGTCTCAGAGATGACACAGTACACCGTGAGTACTTAATATTTATTAACTTACTAACTATAATAGAGTGGTATTATCGTTTAATACAATTCTTACTGCTGATTTAGAGTATTAAATCGGTACAACTTGTAATCATTATCCGATAGATGGCGCACGTTTGCCATAAAGATGACAAAATAATACGAGCCACAAATTTATCGTTATAAGATAGCTCACACTTTTCTAAGTGGTAGAACGATTGGAACGGATTTATTGTAGGTTTGAATCCCACATATAACAATCATCGCTCCTAAAAAGTTTTATAAATAACCTACAAAGTAATTATATGTCGGTGGTGACATAAAGATAGCCAACAATCCAATCTAAGCTGTATATTTAAATATTTGTATATCTGCCTGTATAAGGTCGCAAGAAGAATTCTCTTCTTTTTCTTCATCCTACCATCACTGTGGTTCCAAGGAGACGGTACAGTGTTCGCTCAAGTTCTGCGTAACTTAGACAGGCCATCATTGTTGCAATTTGATGGCGTCATTGATGCCAACCTGTCACTTCCAGCTGTTATTTGAGCGATAGTTGGCAGTATCAGGAACTGGGACATGACTGCCGCTTAGGTTTAAAGAAAGAGCGGGAGTTGGTCAAGGAGAATAACTAATATACAAATCTGGTCCATAACTAATGCTTGGGGAGCGTAGTTGGCAGTGCTTTCGCCGCCCCAGTGCGGGAGAGTGATGACGTCGAGTATGACAAGCACTCTAGTCGGCCACCACACATAAGGCATTAGTTTAAATAGTCAATCGAGGGAAAGGACAAATACAGTGGAACAACTGAGCTTATTTTATCTTATATGAGGCGGGAAAGGTGACATCACCCTACCCACGCCAGGAACACTCGGGATGAGGTCGGACAAAAATATCAAATTGAATCTACTTTTCAAAATTATGTGTTCATTAATTATTTTTTAGTTTTGATGGTGCGGAGTGCACATGCTTGCACAACTGATCTATCTTCAATCGTTTTAAATGGACTTCTATTCAGAATAAGGCTGTGAAAGAATAGAAGGGTACAAACTTAACGGGCTCAGAATTATCCCCTGTAATATGATCTCCGCAATTGGCTATAATGTATGAACACTGACCTTTATGCTCATATAAAAATAAATTATAGATATTGCAACACCTGATTTTGAAAGATAATGAAAACTGAAACATATGTTACCATTTTGGACATCCTAGATTCAAATTGACCACACTGAATGGATTGTAAAAACTTTGGACTTCAATTCAGCAGTCCACAGTTACAGTCCAGATATTGCCATAGACGAGAACTGTAGTGCCAATGCATTTTATCTATTTACTACATCAATCTTTATATATTACCCTTACGGTGACGTGTTGAGAATGATGTGTGGTGGCAGCTATGAATGCTATAAATTTAAACCTCTCATAATTGTCGTAAGTAACGACTAAGAGTTTGACATCGACCTGGGCCAACTTAACTGGTGACATCTGATCAACAATTATATTCCCAAGAAGGATGATTGATGTCAGTAAGGCGGCCGGTCATAAAACGATTGCCATAAGTTTTTAATATATTCGATGACAGAAGAATACACATTGCGTTAACCCCAGGCAATTGTGATAATAGCAGGATAATGATGATTCTGGTGACCGTGTTAAGAATACAAAATGTTATTTTCGTATTCTTTGACGTCGGACAGGACAAAAACAGCTTATTCGTTGGAAAATACATTGTTAAAACGTCCGATGCCAAAACAGGATAGAATTAAGTAAGCCGCGGGTGTCTCTTTTTTCTGCAAGATGGTTGAAAAGAGTGATGCTGCTCTAGTAGTGAACTCGTAGTCGGATGCTGCTGTCTAGAGGTGGAATCTGGTCCAGCCATAATATTTTGCATTATAATTGAAATTTGAAGTGAATAACACTGGAATCAATACTTATTAGGTATTTTATATACAAGTTTATATAAAGGAAGACATTTTGCTTTATGGTAGCGGCTACGAATACTACCAACCCTTACTTTGCTCATAGATGTCGCAAAAGACGACTAAGAGCCTTATAACGACCTAGGCCAACTCCATCTCATGCCGTTTGGTCAACAATTACATTCCCAAGGAGGGTTGACGTCTGGCAGGCGGCCGGTCATAAAATTATTGCCAATAACTTTTACAATATGTACTATGAAAAAGGAGTATATATTGAATCGACCCCAAGTAATTGGGATAAGAGTTGGAGAATGATGATGATGATAAAGGAAGACATTAAAACAAAGATAAATCCGCTCAATTTCTTGCTGGATATTCTCAGTGAGATCGCGATCCGATCTGATAGTTATTTCAATTAATTTAATGTAAAATGTAATAATTGACAACATATAAGTGCCCACGAGGCTTATGCATATGCAAATATTATGAATCTGAATTTGCCAAAAAACTATACAGAATCATTGCAGTCACAAAAACATAGATAATAATAATAATTCTCGTGTATGTGGCACCATAATACCAATGCTAATTGTTGAACATAATATGCATATAGCCAAATATCTAAAGCATTTATTAAATCGTTTTAAATTTATATTTTCCTTTTTTTTTCAGCTACCCCAGTGGCGAGTATCAGTAACATAAATAATGCAGAAGAGAATACATACAGGTAATATTGCATACTTTCCTTGTGGTGACGGATCAAGTATACAATTCACCACCCCCTATCTTACCCGTGAGTGATCTTAAGAGATGACTAAGGGATATATAAGGCATATAACATCTATGCGATAGAAGGAAAGCTCGAAACAAAACCCTATACCTACACATCTGATCAGCGTGGTATAGTAGGTAATTTTTTTGCCCGTTATGGAGGACGCTTGAGCCCAACAGTAGGACATATTTATATATTCAATGGCTGAGATGATGAATATTCCATGAGTCAGAGATGAGAGTGCAGATAATGACAATATATCATCATCATTGCTTATTTGCCCACGTGTAATTGGTAAAGTCGATTAAAGATAGACGCAAATAATATCACTGCAAGAAGAATAAAATTTTATACTATGTTAATATCAGACCAGCCATTATTATCATTATCGTCATCTCAGCTTATAAACGTGCGGCTGCTGGGCTTTAGCCTTTCCAAAATAGGAATAAAATTGACCTACTGTACCATGCCGGTTGGCAAAATTTTGTTTTTGAGTTGACCTTGAAAGGATGCCTTTTACGACATTCACGAAGAGGATCAAGAAAGGGGGTGATAGATTGTATTCTTCTCCATCACTACACCGAGAAGTCACCACACGAGTACCTATATATCATAAATATTAGCTGAGAAAAAGATAGTGTATGTAAAGATAGTGTATGTGTATTCCATTATTAAAATTAGTAGGACTCATAGCTTACAGTGTATCTAAATAATACAAACTTTAAAACTAAATTTTTGCTCCGTCCAAGACTCAAAAATCAAATTCAGCAGCACTTCTAATTGTTACAAAATATACAAATTGATTTTATGTAAAGTGTTATTAACCATTTAAAATTATCAAGAAATTTAATTTAATAAAGAAAATTCATTAATTCAATAAAAAATATATATAAATAATTACCTTTATATCATCTAGGGGGAATAATGATGAGGTAAGTAAAAACAACATGGAAGTAATGCACTTGTCTGTGGAGAAGGAACAGCGAGCGTGCAGCGCACCGCCAGATGCTCGCTTATCGCCCCCACACTCGCCTCAACTTGTAGTTACTCCTTGTTCGTTACCTGATAATACCGATACTTGTATCAGTATTGAACCCCTAATAAAGGATACACCATCTGAAACTAATATTGATAAATGAGAACTATCCATGTCTCAACTTGAGACAAAAGAAATTTGTACATCACCCGCCGAAGACGACTCATGTTGATATTTTGTATAAATTATACTATATATTTCGTTATCATTTAATTTAGATAATATATTAATGTAAATACATAATATACTTATCGCCTTTTGAATGTAAAAATGGCGACAATTATCACCTATTTTTTAGATATTCTATTGTATTTACAATTGGTTTAATGTTTTTTTTAGAGACGAGTATTGGAAACGAAATTGTATAAAACAATGACAGCTTGATAAGAGATATCTGTCAAATTTGTCTTGTTAACGCTCAAAATATTTAATGTAAAATAATCGATGCATATGATATGCGAAAAAAAACATTAGAATATGCAGATATTTCTGTGCATGATTAAAAAAAAAAGTTATATAAACTCATCTAATTTTATATATTGAAAAAAAATATAGGATATTTCTGGTACATAAAACTGCCTGTGGTGAAAAATGATAAAAAAAAATTAAGATTCTTATTTCAAAATTAAAATTTAAATAAATTTGTTGAGAGCTACGAATCGTCGTAGTACATGTGTGTGTATAATAAGCATGTTTTGCGCGTGTTTTCTATATGCTACAATTTGGACCTGTAGCGTAAAATTTACATGATTGTAGTAGTTTATACCTTTGTAATTATGTATATGGTTGTCTTGTTGAATTGTGTGATGGGCGATGTTATTGCGTAGCGGATGTATAACTGCGCTGTGTTGAATAGTAGTATAAAACCCCAATTGTTTAAATATACAAATAAATTAATGTTACTGATTTTCAACGACGTAATAATATTTACTATTTTCCTTTTCCTCAAAATCTTAAATCGTTTAAAGTTAAGTTAAGTAATTATTATAAAACAAAAAAAAATTAAACATTTATTTTAAAATTAATGTGTGTTTCAACTAAATCATCCGTTATTAAATTAAAAGACTGATAAAAGCGAATTTTATAAAAGAAAAACGCATAAATTGATTCATTAAATATGTACTTGTAAACTTAGGTCATAGCAGAATATCGTCATTATTGCATGATTACGAATTGCCTATGATACGTCTTGCCTTTCATCATGTCATCATTTATTTTGACGAAATAAAAGTAGGTACATAAATTTTATTGTTGTACTATCTTATTGACAATTGTTTTAAGTTTAACATATTAACAAATTGCTATTTTTGTTACATTTTTAACAAATTTTGAATATAAAACATTATCGTCATTTTATAAGACAGGTTATTAAATACCTACTGCTGATCATTTGAAAAGAAAAATATTTGTCACAAGCGGGACTAACATTAATTTAATTAGAAATACATTCCATGCGTACACATTTTTTCAACATTTTCTGATGATGTGGTAGAACTTCTTTTTTATGACGAGTAAACGAACAACAGTTTATTTACTACAAGTAACTGCGATTCTTGTTGAAATGGCATAGAGGTTGGATTTTCAATAAGCGTATATTCAAGACTCGCTAACGATAATTTTTCGTCTTTTAGTTTGCAAATAGAATTTTATAAATAACCCAGCACGTCAAAAGCTAAATCAGCAAAAAGTCATGAATATAATTTAAATAATGAATGAAATAAAATACAGTTACTATAACTGTCGTGTCATGTTATTATAACTATTATACACAACAGTTACTAAAACTGTTGTGTAATAGTGCTATGTTTTTAATTTAATAATTATATTAAATACTATTTTATTAAAATGTAACCTTCAAACGTTTTTCTAACCTCTTACTCTGTATTATAAAGGAAATTATAAACTTTATACCAAGTTTTAGCTTTCTCGTTATGAAAGTGTTTGAGATATTCATCTATTTTATAATTAAAAAAATATTACTTTTAAGGCACAGCTCAAAACCAAAAAGTTATTAAAGTAACGTACACGGAGCACCTAGTTTTGCACGCGTTCAAGTCATTTAGGTTCTTGTTCTGTATATTGTGCTTTTCTTTACTACACGTGAAGAATAGTTTCCCAGGGTTCCCACAACATTCATTACTTACATAAGATTTTATACATTTTTATAAACGTTCATAATAATTTCACGTATAATTAAAACGTATAATTTCACGTTTTTATAAACGGCCATGTTTATCGATTAACTACAAATCAATCAATATATTTATGTAGTTGCATCGTCATGTGTTATATTCATTTTCTTTTCACATTCTATATATTCTTTTCATATTGCGCATATCGGGCTCTTATTAATTTTATGAAATTAACAACCAAAAAAAATAAAAAAAATAAAGCTATTTAAAGCTCGTAACTCTAAAATCACTTTTTTTTATTCAGTATACACAGTTTAATTAAATAACTAGCAAGTATTGTAAAATGCATTATAACACATTTAGTTATGAAACAGATATTGTTCGAATGCATTATAACATTAAGGTATCATATTTAGGTCTACGTGTACGTCTATTACGTCCAAATAACTGTATCTTATGTAATGTATTATCATACAGGTATTTTACGTAATCAATGTCTAATTATTTATTTTTTTAGAAACTAATTATAAGTTATATTCTGTAATTGTATTATCAAAGGATTTCATATATATACTGCAGTATATGATAAAATAATCTTATGTTTATATTGTTAAAATTATTTAAATTAATTAATATATTTTATGAACAAGTAGCGTAACGTAGAATCAGTAAAATATGAAACTTCATACAATTGAAGATGTTTAGATATATAAATACCCGTTACAGGCTAAGGCACATTTACACTTTGGTATTGTATTATATCTATGTTCATGGGAAAATCGTGGATCTCCCTTCCTATCCTCATTTCAAAATAATAAGAGATATTTGACATGTATAATTTAATTTAACCAATACAGTAGCCACCAATAAATATCGCACATCAATCCTTGAAAAGAAGCAATTGGTTAATTTGGGTTTTATAAAGCGTTCTCTGTTGCATAGTAAGTGAGTGACGTGTAGAAATGTGAGAGAGCACAGTTGCTTTGAGTAAAAAATATATGCAGAGTTGTTAAAACAGTAAGATTCCAAAAAAAGGTATGGAATAGATTTATTTTAGTTGGTAACAAAATGTAATAATTATTTTAATAGCTCCTATAGCTATAGTACTTCGTGTGACGTCACACAGGTATTGAGATGTCAGAGGAACAATGCTTCACAAAGGCGAAATTAGTCGATTTTCTCTTTTCAAAAGTCGATGTGCAATATTTATTGGGTGGCTACTGTATATCTATGTCTCCTAATGTTTATTTTATAATAATGACTTTAAATTCTGTTTTAAGAAGATAAAATATCAAACTCGCTTATATAAGGCCTAAAATAAAAAGCTATATATAAAAATATACATAATGATCACAATTTTATATCACCTAAAGATATTTTTAAGTGTGATATTTAACCTTAGCAAATTTACAAATCTTTTAAGTAAGTGCACGATACCAATTATATGGAACGTAGTTGTCAAGTTAACAAATTAGTTCATTACTCACATTTAAAATGGAAATTTTTTATACTCTAAAAATAATAGAAATTTAAATTTGCTTATTAGCAGGGTAAACAACATTGGCAAAATGGGCGCATATTAGTTTAACAATCTCATACTTCAAAAAACTCAACTACCCAAAGAATAGAAAAGATATTTAATTATAATACTGATATTGGTTTGGGTAAGATACTAGGTTGGAACGAAGGACCTCTACCTGAAGTTTGAAAAATGTGTAGAATGAAAAATATTTAATCAGTTTTATGATTTGTCTGCTACCACAAACCTTTATTTTCTATAATTTGATAAAGATCTTCATTAAAATTCATTTCACATTCGACAATATCCTATGCCGTCTGCATACAACGGATCAGTCTTTCTTCTACATTCTTCTTGTTTCGATTTTTTTTAATCTTGAGCAAAGGCCACTCTGTAATATGTTGTGTAGTTCAAACTTTTGTTATGATAAAAGACTCCGGATTCGTAGTTCAAGGCTTATAACAGCGGTACATATTTCGTAGTACAAGTCTTCATTTATAATAACCTCTGTGAAGAAACTCAGCAAATGCATATTTGTCTGAGTTAGAGAAAAGTTAAAGTTAGCCAGCTGACTTTCTATTCGGAACTGGAGGAGCAATAATATAACATCTGAAAAAGTTTAAGCTACAAAAAGAAATAGTAATAACGTTTTATCACGGTGGCTTGCGATTGTTTATTGTTAGTTCCATTGCCTATCGTTTTTCTATAAGATGAGGCCTATCTCATCAATTGGTAAAATATTGGAACTAATAATATATAATGGAGCCTTATATCGACCTGGGTCAACACTACCTGATGCCATTTGGTCAGCAATTGCATTCCCATGGAGGCTTGACGTTAGGCAAGCGGCCGGTCATAAAATTGAGAATGATGATGATGATGAATGGTTTTATCTGTATTATGAAGAAAAAAACTACATAAAATGACTTTTCTGCTCCAGAAAATGAGATAATTTGTACTTGAACCTTGTGATTTTTTGGCCAAATTTATATTTCTATATATTTTAAATTTATATTTTAGTTCTCCGTTTCACCTTTCTCTTAGTTTGTAAGAATCAGCAAAAGACAATATTCGTCTTTCATAATGACCCCACGCGTATCTGCACGTTTGGGTGAATATTATTAGAAAATTATGAGCTACCAAATGTATATTATCTTAAAGATTCTTGACAATATATTATCAATTCCTTACATGTGTGAAAGATGTAACACACCTACTTTTCGCCTCTATTGCTTTGGACGGCAACATTTGTGGAATTTGTCCTTCTTATAAAATTTTATTTCAGAAAGGCCTGCACAAACCTTTTACTATACCCAAATTCACTATTGGTAGACATGCCTATTACACTATATTAATGAGGCAATTTCAATAGCTTTATAAAATTAGTCCACATCATAAAATGCGGAACTTTAAGTTCGTATCAGTAATATATTATTGATTTTTTTTATTGAGTTATTACTGAAAAAGGAAAGGACAATTAAGATGGACAAAATTGTAACTTTTTGGTGTATTTTGGGACGTTTTGGAAAGGTATATAATAATTATTTATGGAATTAGTATTGATATTATCTAAATATATTTGTATCGTCCCACGTAGTAGTTAGATAAAGTTAATTTAGTGTATAACCTAAAAATGTTTCTAATTTTGAATATTTCGACAGTGGACATCTGAATATGTCATCTTCTGACTGAGCCGCGGTAATATTGATCGTAATTTTATATGATATACCTTTAAGTGCGTTTTGTACGACCCGTATTGTGTAATCATAGAGTTCTCATAGGATTAAGAATTATTTTGTAAAATTAGAAAGGTGTACTCAATCCAAATGGTTGTTGTGATGTCTATTAAAATTGTTGATTATTTTGCTTTTTTCATTTGTCCGAATTAAATAAGAAAATATGTGATACTTTTTAATATTAAAAAAAGAATTAATATATGACAAGATTTTCGTTTTAAGAATAAGTAGCAATGAGAGCCTAGATAGTAATGGACTTTGGGTCGAGTTATAGGTTTTACCTCTTAGGTAAAACTAGTACTTTTAGTGTTGAAATTATCGTGAGTTTGACACATATTAGACAAATGTATTTAGGACAATACGTGTTAGAGTCGATTATGTCGACACGGGTTTCGAGCATATCCGATGCTCATCAACAAGGCGAGTGCGCAGCTGCGTCTGAGAGCCCCCGACGCGCACTGCCTGTAAAAACGAGTAGTACTAGCTAGGACTGGACGTCTATATCCTGCGCTATCCTGCAGATTTTGGCTTTGATGGCGACTCTATGGAATATCAATGACCCTGTTGTTCTATGGGTCTCTAAACGGTTCGATGTCAATTCAGTCCTGATTAATATCCAGGCCTGAATGACATTCCACCGAAGACAAAGATCGGGTATCGGTGGCCCGCTCGCATGGCGAAGAGAGGAGTTTGCATGGTGGGTCTATGAGGTCACGCGCCGCCTCTTCCTTCACCCCGGATCGATTTGGCGGGGAGACGCATCCATAGCCCACAGCAAAAAAAAATTGAACCGAATGACATGTTCAGATATATTATCCAGGCGACCACTCGAAGGACGATTAGTATTTCTTGCGACTTGCTCTATAGCGCAGTGAACACAGTGTTTTAGTTTATCTTGAATCATGGAGGTCAGCGTTACGTGCTGTGCGTAGATGTGGTTTTCGGCTCATGGCTCTTTACTGTGTACTTACTTTCTGAAGCGTAACGTCCTCTCCAACTCGTGCAGGTCTTATTAGGGCATAATTGCTTCGTCAAGTACCTGTTCACGATCACGTGGAAGGATATGACTCTGTGTGCTACCATTATCAATGCAGGGAGGACACGGCTGAGCATACACCTGAATTCTGCGAAGCTTGAACAGTACAGCGTTATGAACTCGTTGTAAACATCGGTACCGACCTGTTGTTAGGCATGCTTGTTTCGTCTAGTACCTGTTTACGATCGTGCGGGCGGAGATGACTCTATGCTGTTACCATTATAATTGCAGTGCGGCCACAACTCAGCCCAAGTACTGCGAGGTCTGGGTAGAATAGCGTTGTAAACTCGTTGCAATTATTGGAAATAAAGGATTTAGAACGATGGTTGTTGTTGGACAGGAACTGCAATATGGCCATAGTCTTCTATGAAGCAATTGTCTCACGAAAGAAGGTGGATCACGGAAGAGCACTCTTATGGGTGCTTCCCGTCAAGGGTTGAGGAACGACAGGGCTTTTTTTAAGAACACAGCCCCCAACATTAACAAAAAAATCAGTGTAAACCAAATAAATCCACATATAAAATCTACAGTTACATACAAAATAATACTATATAAGGTTTCTTTTTCTACATTCCCTTTGTTGTATAATACGTCAGCACAAAGTATTAGTTACCACTGTAAATACATTAGTCAATAAGCATCAATCCGCGCCTCAGATAATCCCATCAAAGGTGTCCGCATTGGATAATCTATTAAATCTGGTTAACATCAAGTAATATAAAAGCCAAAGTATGACCTGTATGAGCCAGCAGTCAGTCAGTGGAGTGAGCAGCCACACTAACTACGGAGGGCTGCTCACATCAATATCTAAAATTCAACATGTATAATCAAACAAACAAGTCTTATGGTGTACATTTTGAACCTTTCAAGTAAGTACATTTTTTATTTTATAGATCCTCTAGTTCTATATTGCCCAAAGTAGTAGTTTCTAACTCCTTTTAAGGATTTTCTAAGTTTTGCAATGCAATGTGCATTTTTTTGCAATCTCTTGTAATTTGTCTTTAGTTCTCCTTCGAACTCCCTATCGGGATTAGCATGTTATTTTTCTAAACTGTTCGAGGATATTCGTGCGTTCGATATATCCGCTTAATCAATTTAGATTTTGTATATAGATCGAGCAGGCCTGGTGATGTGGAAATGTTAGGAGCGGGATTAACAGGCGAGGATTTGGCAGCGGTACCAGAACATTGGCTATCGTTCCCAGCACCTCCAGCCAGCGCTCATACGGCTTTAGCATTGCTCTATATATTTTTCACTGCTGCCGCTCTTATTGGAAATGGACTAGTCATCTTCATATTTTCATCGTAAGTTACATTTATTATTATAAAATGATTTAGTTTTTGATGACTGAATTTGGATTATATATTTTATGGATTTATGAAACTACTTTTTTTTTCCTCCAAATGCCAGTAAGTGTTAAATTAATGTCATTAGTACCAAATTGCAGGTCATGATCAGGCCAATGCTAATATAAGTTTCATTATCAGATCCATGGGCTTGGAACTTAAAGAAGTTTCTACAATGCTAGTAAAATTTTCTTATATCCCCAAATGAGTACACATACAACTTGCCATCTAACTTTTGATGCCACCTAATAGGAAGCGAGCCTATTGCATAAACTACATTGATATTTTTAAATATAACTTAATATTGGACTGTTTTGACAAAATTACCGCATTGGTGTGGTAGTAGCTACGAATACTACCAACCCTTACTTTGATCGTGGATGTCGTAAAATACGACTGAGAGCTTTATTATCGACCTGACCTAACTCCATCTGATGCCGTTTGGTGAACAATCCTAAAGAGGGTTGACGTCAGTTAGGTGGCCGGTCATAAAACTATTGTCAATATCTTTGCAATATGTACGAGTATATATTGCGTCGGCCCCAAGTAATTGGGATAAGAGTAGGAGATATAGCTCTATTTTTGATTGTATGAAAATATTCATAAGTTAATAAATTATTTTAAAATGGAGAAGATTACTGGAAAGACGACTGGAGAACTTGATTTTGTAATTTGGTGCAGAATCTGGATTACAGATTTGATACGTATTTCATCTCTGAACGAAACATATTCGGAATAATTTGACTGTGAATAGGTCAATAATTGAATTAATTATCTTGCCGAAAATACCTGCAGTCACACATGTGTTTTCACAACTCCTTATATATTTCTCAACAAATACAAACACTGTAATAATAATATAATAATACTTAATATGGGTTTGAACTTAATATGGGTTTGAAGGCAGATGACAGTTTAAAATTTCTTAGATTTAAGGTGAACCAGTCCACTAAGCACCCACTCCTATATTCAGATATTAGATACCATCATCACACAATAGTTTTACACTTACTGCTGGCATTCCACAAATATCATGTGCAGCCGTGGAATGTAATCGGTAGATGTCCCATCCCAATATTTAGATTAAATTTCTCTAAAGGCCTCTGCGTGTTGGATCCATATCCACATGTAAGCCTCCCAAATGACCGATCCCGTGAATAAAAAGGAGATACATATAATAATAATATTCTCGTAGAAAAAAAAATAAGATGTCAAATATGCTTACATATTTGCCCGTATCTGCTCTAAAACTAAATATATTATTGAAGCCAATTTTCTTTGTTATACCAGTAATTTATTAATTAATAAATTATATTTTTTTAAATATAATTTTTGCGGCATACTTGTTATACGCGTATTAATTTTACATAGCAGCATTATACAACATTTAAATGACAAAATAGACTGTGCTATTCACACCGTCTATTTTTGTGTATGTACAATACATATTCATGTATACAACATACGACACTTAATATCACTGTAAAACTCTTGCGAAAGGCGTCATAGTTTCAAAAAATACAAGTCAGCATTTTCAATTTTACCGCGATCAAGAAGTTGTTACAAATACTATCTATACTGTTGTGTGTTTATTTTCAGAACAAAAAGTTTAAGAACATCAAGTAATCTGCTCATCCTTCAATTAGCTATTTGTGACTTTATAATGATGGCAAAAGCTCCAATTTTCATCTATAACAGCGCCATGCGAGGCTTCGCTACAGGGACTATTGGCTGCCAAATATTTTCTGTGATGGGTGCATATAGTGGGATTGGAGCGGGCATGACTAACGCTTGCATTGCTTATGACAGGTAATACAAATCTTAGTGATGAAGGAATTTTCTTTCTGCCAGGCCAAGTTTCTGAAATGTTATCTATTACAGATATGGTGCTCAATAGCAAATTTAAAAATTGTCCTCGAGTTGAAATGTACCTTATAGATATGCTTCACATTCCTTGCTCACCACTCGGATCCAAGTGGGCTGGGTTATAGTAGGGTCGCCTCACACTCGGATTCGAGCGAGCGTAGTAGTAGGATCCAACTGTTTGGCACCCAGCGTGCTATGTGCCGAGCACTCGGATCCAAACAAACAAACAAACATATCATCACGCCATATCCCTTGCAGGGTAGGCAGAGAGAACAGATCATCGGATCCGAATGTGTTAATATCTTAATTCTTACATTTAATGTTTTTATAGTTTATGTAATTGAATTTTGGTGTAATATTTCAGTATTTTTTTTAGTTCATCACATTTTTCCCCTTATGTATCGTAAAATGCGACTAAGGGATGTAAACAGATAATATCATTGCAAAAGAAATAAATTTTTAAATAAAACCCTATAACATCTCGTCTCGCCAGCACGAGATAATAAACTTCTTTCTTTTCCTTTGTGTGGAAGGCCCAGGCGTAGCACTGGGATGTATATGTTTTGATTATGTGTGTGTATATGTGTTGAGTTATTAGGCTACGAAATTGAAAAGTTTCTGCCTATTGCCATAAATGGGTCGACTCGTCTGGGTTAATACTGCATTTTCACAGAAAAGTAACGTCTTAGTAGTAACAATTTAGTTAGATGGATGAGAGATTCGGAGGTTTAAACCAATCTCATAAGAGTCAGCAACCTAGTTGTGACTCCCGTATTGTAATGGCCTATGAACAACAGTTATCATTTAACATCTGATGTGTTGCTTGTTAATTTGCCATCAAATGCATCAATCAATCTAAAAAGTAGAAAGCTTATAAGTTCTCAGTATAATATTCCAAAAGACTATTACAATGATCAGAAAATCAGGGCAAATAAGGTAAATACAGGGTGCCGATTTTATTACTAGAATAACTTAAACTGGGTGTAGGAATGACGTCATAAAAAACAATAAAGTTAGTTGCAGACTCCTAGCTCTGCCCAATCCCGAGATAAAGTGATTTGTTTCTTATCAAAACAATAGGTTTGCCAGCGTACATTGACCTGTAGGTACATTTCGACACAGCTGCGCGGCGGTCAGCGTAGTGAGAGCGGTGTGCTGAGTGTGAGTTTTGTCGTTAACATTACGCGCTCGACGACGTGCGCGTAAGCATGCCATTTGTATGTAGAAATATACAGCGCCACTAGTGGCGCGTTTTTGAAACTACATTTCTTCATACAAATGGCATGCTTACGCGCACGTCGTCAAGCGCTTAATGTTAATGACTAAACTCACACTCAGCACACGGGACTATTTGCCTACTAGTTCAATGTCACACGCATGAGTATATACCTACAACGAACGTTTATAGTACAAAGTGTATTGACCGCTTATCATTAGGGCAATTTAATAAAAAATTGGGTACTATTTTTTTTACTGATTTGGATAGTGTATCATGGTCTGATACACCTCCTTCAAGGATTCTACTAATTAAATCGGCAACCTGTATAAACGACTAACTTATCTGATAAAAGAATACTACGCACGTTTTTATTAATGACAAATATAAATTTTACGAGAATTTAACTTGGTAGTTAAAAAGTGTAATGTAGTTATCACGCTGGTCAACAGTTAACGGTTGAGACGGATAGTTATCATAGGATTTTTTTTAATTTTCTTTAATGAATGTACTTGCTTAGGTGCCTAATTCCCTCTGCCTCTTCTTCTGTCCGAGAAAAATACATGAAGCATGGGTACTTTAGAAGTAATGTCAGTAGGGTTAGCACATAGCCTAAAACGACGTGCGAGTACTGCAACAGGCGCGAGTGAAGTTTATGCATGACACGTCAGCAAGTTAATATTAAACTTAGTACGCAAATGACAGTCACTACCGCTTACTTTCGAGATATAATTTAATTTTGTGTCTAATACGCCACTTTTGAACATATATCAACTGTTTAAAACCATTTATTCCCAAAAAAAAATGCAACAACAACAATAATTTTATTCAAATACATGTATGTATATGTATACTTATATTTGGTTTACAATAGCTGAAAATTTATTATTTGAGTCATGATTTTATTATCTAGACTTGTCATGAACCTTCATCTAGACTTTTTAAAGAGCATAATGATTTCTAATGTTTACGCGAGTATTACACATTTAAAATAAAACTACTTTTACGGATTCTATCGCGTTTGTATTTGATTTTAAATTTCCCGACGTTTCGAACACTTTACAGTGCTCATAGTCGCGGGAGAAGTAAGGACGTGTTGCATATCGGTAGTCTACTATCGATAGACAATCAATTGTCTACCGATAGTTTACGTAGAAGCAATAGTATCAATAGTATATCGATTGTATTGTAATACGTAAATACTATCGATACTATCGATAGTATCGATACCTCTCCACGAGCAATACTATTAATAACAACGATACTATCGATAGTGATTCATTCGATAGTATCAATACTATCGATAGTATCGCTAATACCATTAGTTTTAACTTAAAACTATCGATACTATCGATAGTATCGACTATTTTGGACTATCGATAGCAAGCAACTATTCGATAGTATTGTTGTCTAAAGTTATGTTATGTAGTAAGCCAAGTACAGATATTATTATTAAAGAAATTTATTTAAATTTGCGTCATCATAGAGTAGAACAAATTTTAGTCAGGTGAATAACTTTAAATTTGTGATACTAACAAAGTGAAACAATTATAATAGCAATACTTGCTGCTGTCAATATTTCTTGAGTTTCGGTGGGAATGTGGAAGTATTATGTCATATTCTTGGATTATTTCATTTATTTATTTTCTTTTTTCTTTTTGTTAAAATGGGTCAATCCTATGAAGAAATTCGACATATTTTAAAACTTTATTACAAAAAAGATACATGCAACGCAAGCTGTGAACAAATTGTGACGTTTATGGACCTAATGTGATGTCAGAGAGAGTAACACAATGGTTTAAATGTTTTCAATTCGGGAATTTGGATGTCAACGTTGCATCTCGCTCATTTCATTTTCAATTGTATATAATATACAATTAAAAAATTATTCTGGATTCAGTTAGATATATATTTCTATATCCCTATAATGTGAAGTTACATATATGTAAGCATATTTTTAATAGAGCCTTCTAGATGGATCACATTGGAATCGAGCATACAGAGAACTTATGTTTTTCGGACCCTGTTAAATTTACTTCACTAGATTAATATCGCTAAAAATACAACAAATCTAATGACTAATTACGGCCATAATTCTGTGTAGAATTGTAACTCAGAATTCTTGATTATGTTTTTCATAATTTTGTTTAACCGAAACTTTCAAAGCTAATAATTACACTAAAATTTTATAGTAATAGACATTCTGAGTTTCATAAGTATACTGGAACAAACCATTTTTTTTTTCATTTTATTGCTTATGGTGGCGAACGAGCAAGCAGCACACCTGATGGTAAGTGTCACAGTCGCCCATGGAGCTTGGCAATACTAAGGTTATAGCTTAGGCCACTGCCTACTAATAAAATCCCCAAACCCACCCAGTTGAACTGCCAGCTTTTTCGCTCACCGAACGAAGCGCAATAGCACATTGCCATTACTCAGACGCCGATCTTCTGCGAAAGTGTGGTACTACCCCGGAACCACCGGCCCGCGGCTGTAGACAGAAAACTGTCAACAGGGTGGTACAAGTACAAGGTACCACTTACATTCATTCACACATTCCGACCCAATTGTCCAGAAGTCTCGCAGCATTATAATTTTACTCAACTTTCAATGGCTATTGATCTTAACCATTATGAGCTAACTTGGGCTTCAAAGTAAGAACGGAAATGCACGTTACTGCTAGAAAAGTCACCACAAAATTCACTGAAAACAAGCAACAGGGACACAACTACGGTATTTATATTTTTAAGCAATACTATTGAATATTTTCTGGCAATCGATAGCCCGAAATAGTCGATACTATCGATAGTATCGATAGTTTTACGCTAAAACTAATGGTATTAACGATACTATCGATAGTATTGATACTATCGAATGAATCACTATCGATAGTATCGCCGTTATTAATAGTATTGCTCGTGGAGAGCTATCGATACTATCGATAGTCTCGATAGTATTGATATGTACGATACTATCGATAGTCCTATCGATAGTATGAATACTTCTTGAGGTTAACTATCGATAGTCAAACTATCGATTTTTATGCAACACTGAGTAAGGTGTCTTACATCGAAAAGTCATCGTTTTACAGAAATTTATATCTACCCGCTACAGTATCAGATATTAAAAGTTTGACCCACATTATAATAGAAATTTATTGCCCGTACAAAAAGAAAATGAATCTATATGTAATTTTTTTTATATTGTTTTTGATTAGTTATATTAAACATTTAATTTATGATAAGTATTATATTGTGGCAATTAATTGGTTAAAAAAAAATCTAACACTTAAACTACCACCGGATCGAAACGAGAGAGCATTTATTATACATATATTATTTTCAGACATTCAACCATTACCAGGCCTTTGGATGGACGACTATCTCGAGGAAAAGTTCTGCTGATGATAGCGTTTATCTGGATATATTGCACGCCTTGGGCTATTCTACCTCTACTAAAGATTTGGGGCAGATTTGTACCTGGTAATTTATGCTGAATAATAAATTAATTATATTATATTAGACTGGCCCTTGACATCTTACTCAAAATCCCGATACTATTTTTAAAAACGCAAGAATAAATTATTGTCTACAAAACTAGGGAATGACAAAATTCCTCTTAACGCTTAGTCAGCTATGCTATTTGCAAAGCTATATGTGGAAATATGGAGTTTCAGGTATCATGAACACTTATTTCTGTTATTTGGCGATATAGCTTAGAATGCTTAGATACTTTGTGCGGTAGGAAATTTACACCAGAAACCTTTTAGGTACTGTAAAATGCATTGGACTGTATAGGTATGTGTAACCTCGGCAAACCTTCTGTACGACTAAAATATCTAATAATTATTACGTTGATTAATAATAATTCAAATATTAAAACATATCTCTATCTTCTTTCAGAGGGATACCTGACATCGTGTACTTTTGATTATTTGACAAATACATTTGACACTAAATTATTTGTGGCGTGCATATTTACTTGCAGCTACGTATTCCCAATGTCAATGATAATTTACTTCTACAGTGGTATTGTGAAGCAAGTCTTTGCTCATGAAGCTGCGTTGAGGTAAGAAAAAGCTTTTTTCGAAAAAGATTGTTGACTAAACGGCATCAGGTGGTTATAAGGCTCTTAGTCGTCTTTTACGACATCCACGATCAAAGTAAGGGTTGGCAGTATTCTCGGCCGCTACCACACACCTGCTTTAGATGCTTATGTACTTAATATTTAAGAATATATAATTAATTCTACAAAATTAGTACAACAACAATTTTAATTCCCAGAGAACAAGCTAAGAAGATGAACGTAGAATCACTTCGAGCTAATCAAGGCACCAATGCGGAATCGGCTGAAATAAGAATAGCTAAAGCAGCCCTCACTGTGTGTTTCTTGTTTGTTGCATCATGGACTCCTTATGGTGTTATGGCGCTTATAGGAGCTTTTGGAAACCAACAACTTCTTACACCTGGGGTAATTAATATCTGTAGTATTTGTTACCTTTTTCATATTTACGTTTATATTGGTATAACTTTTCCCGTGTGGGAACTAGGTAAGAAAATGGTGTGATGCTATCTTTTCTTTAACCATAATTTTAGCAAAAGCCCCTAATGTCGTACCAAGGCGAGTGGATAGCAGCGCCGTCTGCGATAACGTATTCCCCTGACAAGCGTAGCCATTACGACATTGTCTTCCCCTCTTGGTGGGAGGCTTATGTCCAACAGTGGATGTTGTTATACTGATGGTTGGATAAATTATTTTTAAGATTAAATATAGTAGAATGAATATTTATATAAATATTTTGTAATAAGTATGCCATACCTACTTTTGTAATTAATTTTAAGGCACACATATATGTAGGTCCTTTAAACTCTGTCATATCCGTTGTGCTATACTACGGCGCTTCACGTAGCTGTACCTCCTCTTATTTATTGTCTTATTAAACAGTAAATCGTTCTTCATGTTTCTCGCTTTGTATAGGAGGGATGTGGAAATTGGAAACCTTGGCCGGAAGTTCCTGAGCGTGAAACCTCTGTGCCATTTAGTGGTAGAACCACGCTGTTGATAGTTTTCTGTCAACAGCCGCGGGCCGGTCCGTCTGGGGTAATACCACACTTTTGCAAAAGATCGACGTCTGAGTAATGGCAATATGCTATTGCGCTTCGTTCGGTGAGCGAGAGAGTCGGAAGCCCAACTGGGTAGGTTTGTATTGGTCGGCAGCGGCCTAGTATACCCTTGATACTAAAAGGTCCATGGGCGGCAGTAACACTTACCATCAGGTATGCTGCTTGTTCGTGTGCCACCATAGGCAATAAAAAAAAGGAGACCATCCCGGTTTACCGAAATAACTGTGCACATTCTCAATGTGCTATAAGATTAGGCCAAAACAAAAAATAGTAAAATAAAAAGTTAGATTAGTTTAATGCTTTTAAAAAAAATCCTATGAAATATTATATTAATACTTGAGTTTATAAGATACACTACATACATAACAAAGTTGCCAAATACTCATTATGTGCTTCATATGTAGGTACTAGTTTTATGTTAGTTATGTTACACTTACAGGTGACAATGATACCAGCTGTCGCGTGCAAGACTGTCGCGTGCATAGATCCATGGGTTTATGCAATCAGTCATCCTAAATACAGGTAATTAATGCTTGATTTTCACCAAAGATGCGTAAATTGTAGGTAACATGACTATATAAATGACACGTAAGATCAATGACATATATCATTAATATCGTTGTACGTATTAACTATTTTTTTTATGAGTACATAGAATATTCCTTTACCATGTTCTATTCCTATATTATTAGCAACCAATAATTGCCATATTTATCGCTCATTAAACATATTTCGATATTAAAGTATGAGTATTTATCTAATTATATATTATTACTATTATTTACTTCTGATCTTTTCCTAAATTCGTCGTTCCAAAATTAATTTCTAATATATCCTGTTTTCTTACACTTGTTTGTGGCTATACGCAAACCGCATACCAGCCAGAGAAGAAAAAAAACTAAATTTTTCATTTTATTTAACTTATTGTGTTGCTATTAATTGGTGCAAAATCTCAGCCAATCGTTAGTGGTAAAAGGCCTCACAGTCTTCCTGTATTTTCCCTATTCGTTTATAGAGTTCGCCATCTGAACTGATTCTTTGACTTCTGTAGGCGAGTTACTGTTTCACGTATCTCTCTCATAGAAGTTAACCTCACTAATATTGTAATTTGATAGATTTTTAATATACCTAATTGTGACATATTTTTTTCAGGCAAGAGCTTCAAAGGCGTATGCCATGGCTTCAGATTATTGAACCTGATGATACAGCTTCTACTGCAACGAATAATACAGTTAGCAGCGCCCCAGCACCCGCCTAGATCACTATCAACTCATACTTCTATTTAATTAAGCTCAAAATGAGATGAATTTATGCTCCACGATTGTCTTTTTTAACTAACGACCATGGCATGATAACGGACTGGACATATAACTTATACTTATATAATATATGAATTAATAATATTTCACTATGTATGCGATAATTTATCCTTAATGATGCAATATTACACATTTGTGAAATGTATTAGCATTGTTTTCTTTCATTTTATTTTCATTTATACAACAGTCTATCGACTTTCGTTGTGACACAAAATCCTTCCAATGAGAATAGAATGTTAGTAACGTACCCATACTACGTGACCAATTTGTTAAGATTTTTCGACTCCTCCCCTTGGTGATCAGTCGTAGTATATGCCAAGACCCCTTCCCCTTAAAAGTTTCAAGTAGTATTGACAAGTATAACTTTTAACCATTTCGCAGGCAGAAAGTGAAACACATGAAAAAAAAATTTACTCATATTCGTCTTTATAAAGATCTTTATTAGTAATATATTAATACGGCGTTTATTGCATTAGACTGTATGCATGCTTATAATTAACTGTGCCACCAACTGCGAGTTTAAAAAGCACTAAATACTACCCGTCATATTCAAAGATAGGTTGAAAAAGCGCGAAATTTCTCTAAGCAAAATCGTCTACGTAACAAAAATTTAAAAGCATCCTCCCATCATGTAACTAAGCGTAGTTTTATGACAAACTCCCTTCCCCTCTTAAATGAGTAACGTTTCCTTAATATCGTCAAGATTAGAATGCCGCTTGATGTTAGAAATATTCCAGATATCTGATGATTTATGAGTCCCCCGGTAAAGTAATAAATGAATGACGTATCAGATAAGAGTAATGGCCGGTGTTTTGGCGAACATAGTTATTTGTCAGCCAGCAGAGTGCAGTTGCACACCTACGAGAAAGTGAAGGGTGCTAATAGATTTTATCCTTACCATCACCACACGGGGACGGACATAGACCTTTTAACCTAGAATAGCTAGTTAATTATAAATTCAAAATCATAAATCGGAAAACAAAACTGACCATGTCTTAGTCAATGTGTCGCAAAAATAGCCTATGTGGTATACAGAAATATTGTATTGAGAGAATATAAATATAGAGTCTCATATATATGAGATCATGGCATTAAAACAAACATGATATGATTTACTCTTTAGATTTAATTAGCATAGATTCGTTGATAATGAAAGAGATTCATAGTGATTAAAACATATATTTTCTTCTGATAGTTTACCTAATTGGGATGAAAAATTATTTAACAATTAATTTAGCTTGTAATGTTAATGCCTTTTGTGTTCTCGACTGTTTGTGATATTTAGAGCTAGCTAGCTGGAGTCTAAAATGCAGATGCTGTACATTGACAATTTAAATTGGAGCTGTATTTATGGTCCTACAAGAGCAAGAAGATCTCCTAGTTTTGGTAAGACAACGTCTGGCAATGGTGGAATCTTCTCGCTGCGAATCTTTTCCACGTCCTTTACAGATGTGATACCACTTAATACAAGGAGTGTTTGGAAACCACAACGTATACCAAACTCAATATCAGTGTCACAACTGAAATAAAATACAAAACATTAAAATTGAAAAGACTGCCTATTCGTTGACTTTTTTTACAGCTTATGGTATCAAACGAGCGAGCAGCGCACTTGATGGTTAGTGTTATTGTTGCGCATGGGCCTTTGTAATATCAGGGCTTCAGCTAGGCCACTGCCTACCTACAAAAACCCACAAAGAGAGTTAGCCTACCGGCGCTCTCACTTACCGAACGAAGCGCAATAGCACATTGCTACTTTTAGGTGTCGATTTTCTGCGTTTTCTGTTTTCTGGTTTTGGGTGTCCTCACTTTCTTCTCGCAATCGCTTCTCAATTACTTTTCCCACACTTTCATACTATGTGACATGAGCTTTATTCCCCGATATTGCCACTGTCTTGAACATCCCCATTTTTTTAAAAAAAGGGCACTAACGGGCTATTGAACCACTCATCGGGGATTTCTTCTTCCTGCAGCAATTTATTGGAGAACAAAATCTCCACTCATAACTACGCTCTCCTAAAATCTTCCACACTTCAACTGGTATACCATCTGGCCCTACAGATTTCCCATTTTTGACACTAATCTAGTGATTAGTACCTTTTTTACGTCATCATCATTCATCATCACAGTCCATATATATCCCACTGTTGGGCTCGGGCCTCCTCCGTAATGGGAGGGAAATTAACCTACTATACCGCGCTGGTCAGACGTGTGTGTATAGGGTTTTGTTTCGAATTTTCCTTCTCTTGCATAGATACGTTTTATATCCCTTAGGCGTCTCTTACGATCACCCACGGGTAAGATAGGGGGTGGTGAATTGTAATCTTACACCGTCACCACACGGATTTTTCTCTTTGGGGTGCCGGGGATCGAATGTCAGTAGACGATCTCTCCGGCGCCCCGTAAAAGCGCGGAAGGGGCTACTGTGGTTTTAGTGGGTATTCCGGTCTGGCAGCTGACCGGCGGGTCCCACATTCCCTAAATGCGTTTCCACAACGAAAACAAAAAAGAAGCCCAGAGTTCTCTGATTTACTTTTAAATCTACACTTCATGCATTCTCTTCGTTCATTAGTCTTTCAAAATACATCTTTCAACGCTCTTTTATTTCCTCATCTTTCATCAGAATCTTGCCTGCTTCATCTTTTATACACTTTACATGACTAATATCTTTCGCTCGTTCTTCCCCTGCTTTTGTAATGCGATACAGCACTTTTTGCCCTTGAGGCCCATTTAAGGAGTTATATATCCTTTCTTGGACCTGAGTCCTCGCCGAAGCTATCGCCCTTTTAACCTTTTTCAGTATTTACTCTTTATCACTTTCTTCGCTCTTTGCTGTGTGGTAGTGGCTACAAATACTACCAACACTTACTTTGCTCGTGGATGTCGTAAAAGACGACTAAGAGCTTTATATTGACCTGGGCCAACTCCATCTGATGCCGTTTGGTCAATAATTACATTCCTAAGGAGGGTTAAAGTTTGGCAGGCGGCCGTTCACAAAACTATTGCCAATAACCTTCACAATATGTACTTACTACGAAAGAGGAGTACAATATTGTATCGACCCCAAGTAATTGGGATAAGAGTAGGTGAATGATGATCACTTTCTTCACACTTTCATTATCCTCTTTCTGCCATTTCTTAAATATATTTTTCTTTTCTTTCAATGCCTGTTGCACATTTTGATTACACCACCATGTATCCCTATCGATTACACCTATTCCTTTCGTTTTTTCCTAATATTACTCTAGCTGTATTTCGAATACAGGCTTACTCCATCATAGGGGTTATATCAACCTAATATACCTATATGGTCAGGGAGTTTCCATAAGGCGCTGTTTAAAAAAACCTTCTCATGCAGTGAAGTATTGTTTACGCCCCGTAGTCGTCTTTTAGGACATGTCCACGGAAAGGAGACACGGAAGATGTTTTGAATTAGTGTGAAGACACTGCAAGGATTTAGAGTTATAGAAAACTAACAGCAATTTTAGCCTGATCAAACATTAGCACCCAGAACCTCTCAATAACCACTTCCATTCTTTAATAGCTGAAACTATAAAGCAGTAGTAGATTTTTATACGGTTATGTACAATCATCCTTTTCGCCTTAACCATCAAGTTTGTACATGCGTAATCTATGTAAAGTGAAGCAATCCTTTTAAAAATATTTGATTTTATTTAAATTTTATTAATGAACAAAAAGCTTAACATTTTTAATTTAAATTTAGTTTTTTTAATTTGTACTTGTAATAGTTAAGTATCTATATGGATATAATTATGTAAGTCTGAAGTAAATAGAATTATTATTAAATACATCCCTTATGGGGGAACAACAATCCCGATATATCGTAGATTCGAAAATGAGTATTTCACCCAATCAGGTTGGATTAGACTAAAGGAGCATTTTAATTGTAGGAGGATGTCGTATCTTATTTGAAATAACGGATATTAAAATAGAACATACTTGTCTCCAATCATCAAAGTCCGTGCTGGATTTAATCCATACGATTCAATATATTGTCGTATATAAGAATTGGGTTTCCCAAGAATGTGCGCCTCTCTGCTTGAACAAATTTCAACTGCTCTAATCATTGTGCCAGCTGCAGGAATAACAGTTGAAGCACTTTTGTATACTTTAGCATCACAATTAGTGCCGATAAATAAGCATTCATTGGACGATAAGTACGAAGCAGCTTTCACTAATTTAGGATAACTAATATGTTCATCAAATCCTACAACCACTGCACCAACGTCTGTGTCTAAATCTGCCTTGAATGAGTGGTAATCGTCTTCAGTCATAACGTCAGGCTGTAAATATTTTTCATCTGAATTTATTTATATCTTTTTGTTCCATATAGGGCCATAAATTATGGTTTAATGTTTCACTACGCCTCGTTATCAGTAGTGGAGCGTCACTGTGAGTATAGACCTTTGACAAATGAGAAATCTCATACATGACGTCTACTTTTTATCCTATAATCGATTCTTATGATATTTACGAAAGAAAAAAGGATTGGTGGTCATTGTATTTTTACTACATCATCATGTGGAGAGTAAATATACTTGATATAAGTATATTCATAGTTGAAGAATAAGTAGTATTTATAAATTAACTTTGGTTCGTGATTTATTCGCAGCTTCAAAGTTTATTATATTTCATATATAGTCGTATATTTTTAACAGACTTCAAAAAAGGAGGAGATTCTCAATTCGTTGGTATTTTTTTTTTATGTTTGTTACCTAATAACTTTCGACTGGACGAAGCGATTTTAATGATTCTTTTTTATTTGAAAGTTGATGCTTCCCGTGTGGTCCCATTTTAATTTGGTCCAGTTCTGACAATGGTGCCCATGAGAAAACCATAATATAAATCTAAAATTAGCATTAATATGTGTGCGGCAAATGAACAAGTAACTCAAGCCCGGCTACTAATAGAACAACCTATGTGTATCTGTAACACTAAAAAGTAAACAATAGAATTATAAAACTACGATTAAAATAACAGACTTCAAAAACAGAAAAGTACAAAATAACTTAAAATACTATCATTTGTATGTGTTATCTATTGATAGGTTTGAAGTCGGTGCCGGTGTCGGTATCTTTAGTGTAGGAATTTCATTACAGTAAGTAAGCTGTTTATAATTTTGTTTAAGGCTTGGCACCGATTTGAAACCTATCAATAGATAGCACATACAAATGATAGTAAGTATTTTAAGTTATTTTGTACTTTTCTGTTTGTGAAGTCGGTTTTTTTAATCGTAGTTTTATCAATTTCCCAATGATTATTCACAAGGAGGGTTAGTGTCAGCCGGTCATTAAACTATTGCCAAAACTTTTACAATATTTTCGATGAAGGAGGGTACCTACATACATATTACGTCGACCTCAAGTAATTAGGATAACAGTAGGATGGTGATGAGTCGTATATTTTAAATCAGAATAGCTCAAAAGCTAGACGTATGTTTTGCGTTTAATGAATATCCAGGTTATGACAAATGCTTATTAGGGCAATCGTGATTCTGGTGTGTTCGTGATTTGTCGCAATATTGAAGGATTTTATTAATATTTTTTTTTGCATCGTAGTATCTACTATTTTTCTATAAGAAGTATCACAAAATTTACATTTTGTCTGGTAATGACACAACGTAAGAGAAGTAAAACTTAAAAGCAGGTTAACGTTGCATAGTCGGCCAATGTCCCTCTCTCGAAGAGATTCCTGTCGTTTATTTAAAACGTTGTCACGTACTTTTTTTCTGAATGATATTCTGACAGTGTAGTATATTTTTATATGAGCTAACAGAAATAATCGTCATTCTTTTTCTATTGCTCTCATGATTTAGATGAAATAGACACAACGTGTAATTATTTCTTACACAAGCAGAAGGAATAGGGCAAAACATGTTGTATAGTGTTTGGGCAAATATTTTACCATCAATTACCAAACATCGACCTTTTTACCCGACTGCAAAGGAGTGGTATTGTGTTTAACAGTCTATGTATGTATGTATGTAGGTTTTTTGGTAATGTAATTGTTGCTCATAGGGCATTAGGTAGAATCAACACGGTTTGATATAAGTCTTGTTGGATTTTATGAGACTCACTACCAATATTAAATTTTCGTAGCCGCTATCACATAGAGCAAGGTAACCGAAATATGTTTTTATTTATAGTGCATAATAGTATATTCAGAACTAACGCCAACTCCTAAGTGTTTAACACCAACCGCCTTTAATTCTTCTGCTATAGCATTAGATCCCACGATGTAAGCTTTCTTTGTAAATTTTACGTCTTTAAAATAATGAGCCACTAAATATGAACTTGAGAGAATTTCTTCCTGTAACATAATTACTTACCATAAGTAGATGTTTTTAGTATGTGAAGAAACTAGCTTGTACGCATGTATAATATACCTGTGACACTACAAAGCCCAACTTCATAGCTTTTTCGACAATTTGACTGCGAGTTCTGGTAGAGTTATTTGTCACATAAAATATTTTCTTACCCAATTTACGAAAATAGTCCAGCGTCTCTGCTGAATCAGGAATGGCTTTATCGTGACACAAACACCATAAGACTCCTGAAAGTGTATTTTGATTAAATTAATTTACTAAATTTATAGATTTACTAAATAATATATCACAATAACGTTGATATTAAACAAATTATACAAATCATATATGCGATGTGACGGTAATACCACCTTCTACGGGCGTAGCTTAAGGAGAGGTTTGGGAGTTCAAAGGAATATTCAAAATCAAGTCAAACAATTGTTATTTCAATATATTATTGCGTGTTACTTCATACATTCTTGCTGTTTTGTTATCTTGAACGCTCACCAAAATTAAAATTTTACTTCGACAGTTTCAATTTCAGTAAAATGCAACACTGGAGCTACGTAAATATGAGGAGTAGGCACGAAATATTTACTCTCCATCGATGCCCCGACAACAATCAGCAATGTTGCCGGAGCATCGCTAGATGATTATGATTCGGAAACATTAAAATGAATATGAAAGTTCTCTTCCCACTTCTCTTTAAGACGATAAAAACGCAATGGAGGAATTAGTTTGAATTTTTTTCTCACCATCACAATCTGTTAGAACCGTGTCAAATGAATGCAGATAATCCTGAACTTGTTCTTTAGAAGCCTCTTGAAGATTGAACACCGATGATTTATACATATTTATAATCCAATTTTTTGGCGTTTTGCTACTGCAAGAAAAGTTACGAATTTTCATCGCATGTAAAATGATTAATTTTACAATATATAGGTAATGCAAGCCACGTGTTCGATTCATTGCCCGGTTACGAACTATATAATTAATTTCCTAAAGCGGGTTCTTCCGCCATGTTTTCATTTTATATCGAGTAGGCAAGTATCGAATAGATAGGTACTTAAGAATTTTGTCTTATTTTAAATTTAAATCCAATTAAATGAGAATTATATTCCCTATATGGTCGGTGACGTGTGATAGATACCTACACATTGAAGAGTTGACAAAGAAGTCAAAGAAGTGTCTAGTATTGTCAGTAATAGATAATAGCTTGATTTTGTAATAAATTATTTAAGTAACGTTTTGTGCAGAGCTTCGCTCGCGTCCTAATTTAGTTACGTGCCGTTGTATTTCTATATAATATTTTTTAAAACATCTGAACTAAACGTTGATATAAATTTTCATCTAAGGCGTAAAACTTATAATTATTGTTTTTTTTCTTCTCTTTTTGGCTTTTGCTGCACTGTAGGAGCAGTTTCGCCAATATCCAAGTAAGCGCCTCGAAAAGTCTTCAGAATTTTCTATATAGATACTTCCTTAGCATAATTTTTGTTTTCCAAATGAATAGGAAAATTTACGATTAGTCATTTCTTGGGTGTTTTAATTTATTTTTCGCGCGATTTTAATTCTTTTTTTTTAATATATATAAAGGAACAAAGAATGTACACGCAAAAAATTATAAGTAAAATAGATCAGATACAAAAATGTATGCTTCCGGTTTTTTTGGCGGGAATACGGCAATGTTGTATCGTGCTCTTGAATTATATTAATTTCTTTAGTGTTTCGTAACGTTATATAGATTAATTTTGCTGCTATTTTATGTAATATGATACAGATGTGCAGTGAATATAAATTATAATGATTTATATGTATTTTCATATGTTGCCAAAATTCCCAGACAAATCACGATTTGGGTTTCAATGTCCAATTAATGGTAACGATTAACGGACGGTGATAGTCACTGTCTAAGCTAGGCATTCGAAATGCTATGCGACATAAAAATTGTTAATAATTTATGTAGAACATTGTATAGGACGTGTTTGTATGCCTTACTCCCTTTGCCTATCTGAATGGACGAATAGAACAAAAAAAAATCTAATATAGTTTCAGTGTATTTATGGAGGGTAAAAACTAAGGAGAACCATCTTGTATGGGGGATTAGTCCAAAAAGTGTCCACTTGTAAACAGCAAATTATTGTTCGAACACTCACCGAAATAGCGCTAGTGTAGCAAGTGGAAATGATATGAATGTAGCAGTAATAAGCAGAGTGAAGTGTGCTGAGTTACGTAGTCAACTGTGATTTGATAAATAATAACCTATGAACCTGGGGGGGCACAGTTAAAACATTACTTATTATTACTGATCGTCGCGCCGCCTACAGATTGTTTGTACAAACATAGCTGCCATTTTGTTGTAATTGTCAAAAGTTTGACAACTGAGAATTGGTATTTTTTTGTTCCTAGCGTATGTACTTATTGTCAATAATCTATTTTCGGTTATTAATGTTCGTTCTGGAAATTATCTCAATTTTCATTATTAAGTTTATACTATTGCCGTTTCGTTAACGGCTGATATGTTATTTTTATATTTCAGGGTAGGTTTCATAGTAAAGAAAAATTCTATATAATTACATACACACAATATGTAGATACGTAGGTATATATGTATATTACTTCAACTTTCGTTCACCGCCTTAGCTCTAGGTGGCAGCACTTTCCATACATGCATATTTTACCATCGAGTTGCCACACTTTTTCGGTTAATATAATTTTACTCTTTGCTATGAACCAAAGAGTAAAGTTATTAAATTGAAAAAGAGTGGCAACTCGATGATAAAATATGCATGTATGGAAAGTGCTGCCACCCAGAGTTTAGGCGGTGAACTAAAGTTGAAGTAATATATATACATATCTACATGTGTCTGTATAATTACATAGAATTTTCTTTTACTATGAAAACTACCCTGAAATATAAAAAAAAACATATCAGCTGATAATTAAACAATAATAATATCAGCCTAACATTGAAACTTGAGATAATTTTCAGAAAAATATCAATAACCGAAAATAGATCGATGACAATAAGTACCTACGCTAGGAACAAAAAATAACAATTCTCAGTTGTCAAACGTTTGACAGGCAGGACAAAATAGCAGCAGTTAAGTTTGTACAACCAATCTGTAGGCGGCGCGACTGTCAGTAAAAATAAGTAATGTTTTAAGTGTGCCCTCCCAGCTATGAACCTATGAAATTTGTGGCGCTCTTTTTAAAATTCTTCTACTTGCTACTATAGCGCCACCTTAATTTGCTCCCGTTCAATGGACACTTCTTAATACACTGAGATGGTCCTCCTTAGTTTTTTTTACCCTCCATAAATTGTTTAGTTATCTGTGTTCGAAGTTGATCGTTTAATTATAATTATAGGTATAATTATTATAGTGTTTATCATTATATATCAATATTTTCAATATACTTGGTGTTTATTATCATGGATGTTATAGAAACCATAATTGAAACCAATAGAGATGGAATACATATAGTACAATACAATAAACCGTCCAAGAAAAATGCAATAGATAATAATATGTATCGACGTGTTACAAGAATATTAAACAATGCGGCAGCTGACGAAAGCGTTTCTGTGATTGTATTAACAGGGACTGGAGACTTTTATAGCAGCGGTAATGATTTTACATCTCCAGTACAGAGCTCTAGTAGAAATATTTTGAAAGAGTTTATAAATGCCTTTATAACATTTCCTAAAATATTGATTGCTATTGTTAATGGACCTGCTATTGGAGTAGCTGTTACAACATTGGCGCTATGTGATCTCGTCTTTGCTTCAGAAAATGTTAGTATCAAATTTAAACTTATTAGATTCAAAAACTTATTATTAAATTCAACAACTAGTTGTAGGTAGTGGAAACCTTGTCAATCAATGGTGTGTTATTGGCGCCGAGTGTTGTGGATGAAATTTACTGTAGTTTTCTTTATTTATTGGTTTACAATTGTGTTTCGCTCATGTGTATATTTATTTTACAGAAATATGTAGTATACATATTTAAATAAAATAATCTCATAGGTAGACAATTAATGTATTACTATAATACTTATAGATCATTACAAAATATATAACCACATGGAAAAAGCTTGTAATAAAATGTAGGTTACTTAAGTAATGAAGTCCTTGGATAATAATGCATAGAAATATACTTCAGTAGCTTAGGATATACTACTTACGATCTGTATAGTTAATTTATATGTATAACATAAATTATTATAACATTTATTTCAGTCCTACTTTTACACTCCATTTACAAAGTTGGGTATTGTTGCTGAAGGCTGTTCCACGTTTACATTTCCCCGTTTAATTGGAACTAGAAAAGTATGTATATTAAATTTAAAATTATCATTTTATTTTGATAATATGTTATTATAGAGATATTGATATTTTTCAGGCAATCGAAATGTTATTATGTAATCATAGAATGTCGGCTAGGGAGGCATTGAGTTGTGGTTTTATCAATTATATTTACAAACCTGAGGATCTCCAAAATGAAGTTTGGAATAAAATACTTGAAGTCTCAAAATTACCAAAGCATTGCCTATCTGCAACAAAAAGATTATTAAGAGATCCTTTAAAAGAAGAATTATTAAGAGCAAATGACAGAGAGATGGAAGAATTGAATACTATATGGACAACAACCGATTATTTAAAGAAAAGTAAATTGTAAGCGTAGTTAGACTAAAAACAATCTAAATATTCACATTGTTTTGAATAAAAGTGATAAACATTTATTTTTGATAAGGTTTTATCACTTTTATATATATATAGATTTTAATATTGAATTGTTATTGTACTGCATATAAAGATATCGGACCAAAAAGATAGAGTGATAAGTTTAAGGTTTATCAATATTTATGTATATTTGTCATCAACTGCTCATGAAAGATTGACATGGTATGGACATGTGATGAGACGGGATGAAAGTAATGTTGTGAGGAAAGCTTTAAGTATGAATGTTGAAGGCTTAAGGGGTAAGGGAAGACCGAAGAAAAGATGGATGAACTGCGTGAAATATGACATGGATAGACAAGGAGTGACCACAGAGATGACGTCTGATAGAGTTGTATGGAAGGAGAAGACATATTGCGTCGACCCCAAATAAATTGGGATAAGAGCAGGTTGATGATGATGATGTCATCAACTTGAAATAGTAGCTGGTTATCTTGTATAGTATTTTCTTTAAGTTTTCTTATGTAAATATTAATAAATGATTCTTCTGTAATGTGGTTAAAACTATGATTCTTCTGTTATATGGCTAACCTATCCTAAATGGTTGGACTAATTTTGATGATTCTTTTCTCTATGTTCAGATTCAGGGATACAGGAACTAATGAAACTGGCAAATCTATGTAAATTAAAGTGATAATGAATTTAAAACATTTGAACCGCATAATGTTCGTCAGGTCATCTAGTTGTACAACTAGGTGACCTGAGAATGATAATTTTACTATTGTATTATAATTATAACTTATAATTATAATACAATAGTAGAATTTAGATAATGTATTCTGATATATACGCAAGTAAGTTCATAGTAACTGCCGTGGCCATGAACCCATTAAGTGTGCGAAACATCGAGAAATTAAAAATTAAATACAAATACGACAAAATATGTAAATAGAGTAGAATTTTATTAAAATATTGGCACTAATATAACAGAATATATATTGAACAGTGTTAATGCTAAGAGAAAACTCCTCCAGAGAATCTGGTTGAATTTTAGGACTTGCTTACTTACTTGCTTGAGATTATGTAGTAATTGTGACATAAAATACTATCATAAATCAAACTGTTATGCATAAGCCTCACACTTATATATTGTCCTTTTTACATTTTGTTTGAAATTGATTTAATAATCTACCTGGATCGGAAAGCAGGCCCAAAATGAAAAGATCCGGTAAGAAACTCGACAGGTTCATCATTTTCTAAATAACACATTTTTAATAAATTTGGTAAGTATAAATGTTTCGTAAGTGTTAGCTCCAGTGTGAGGCCCTTCGAATTAGGATACATCCGCACCTGATCATGAGTTAATTACTAAAGTAGCCATCAGTCTCCTCAACTACATTGGAGGGAAGGAGGAAGCCCGCTCCACGTAATAATCGCAAGCATTAAGACTGAAAGAAGATTAGTGAGTTCAGACGACAGTGAGAATCAGGAAAACAGTTTACCTAAACAATATAAAAAACTGGAAGAGGAGATGCTTATAACCAGTCTGTTTTATCATTAACATATCCCAAAATTTTCTAGTGTAGGTACAGTGTACTGGCAATCGTACTATTTAATAATCCATCTATTCCTACTTCGATCTGTAGACGTCCACTGTTGGACATAGGGCTGCCCACAAGAATTCATTAAAAACGCTTCTGCGCCACTAGCATCTAACATCAGCTCCCTGCAACTTTCAAGACCTCGTTAGTCCAAGTAGTGTTTACATTATTATTCATATAACGAGATGAACGGCTTTCGTTTGCCACTAAATACTAAAAAAAAAAGGTATAGGAAAATCCTTATTTGACGAACACTGAAAGTTCAGGAAGTCATTACAATTAAACATCCACGGTGCATAACTGTTGGCCTCATAAAAAGGTTCGAAGTCGCTCAACGTGCTATGCTTGGTATTTCTTTACGTGATAAAATTCGGAATACGGCAATCCGTAGAAGAAAGTATAACCCATATAGTCTAAAGGATTAGTACGTTGAAGTGGCAATGAGCAAGCCACATCGGTCTTTGAATCGACCAACGTTAGAGAAGAAAGGCTCTCGAGTGCCGACTACGAAACGAACTACGCAGCGTAGTATCCCACGTCAGTGACAGACAGGGGGGAGTGTAGGACTCACCGGCTAGCTGAAGCCCGACTGGAATTTCCACTAAAACCACAGCGGCCTCTGCGCTTTTACGGGGCGCCGGAGAGATCGTCTACTGACATTCGATCTCCGGCACTCCAATGCTTGGCTTTCTGCCCACGTCCTATCGTCTCTCAAGGCGGTGGGAAGAGGTACGCATAACGGCGCCTTCTCCCCGATCGCCGGTGGCGGACCGAGTCAGCGGACGCAAGCGCCTCGCGTTCCCTCTCCGCGGCCTTCTTCCTTTTCATGATGGCCTCACAAAAAGATGCCATCGACGACCAGCACCTGTCGCTGTCAAGCATCTTCGAGATAATGATCGACAACGACAGATCTCTGCCAACGACTGCCGACAGGACGAAGCGCTGGGGCCCCTAGGCCACCTCCACAGTGTGACGCGCATCGTCTACTGGCGTGCCACACTCGCGACATCCTTCTCTTCCAATTCTGTGCAGGTATTTACCGAAGACTCCGTGTCCGGTAAGCACCTAGGACGAGTGCCGCCTAGTTAGACTGATGACTTCGTCAAAACCGCAGGAAGCCGTTAGATACAGGTGGCACAGGACCGTTATGAGTGCCGATTCTCGTGGGGAGTCCTATGCCTAACAGTGGTATTCTACGGGCTGATGGATGGATGGCATACATGTATCTTTGGCATACCTATTTCATAGCTCCATTTCATTTAGTTAACTGAGAGCAGTTCCCTGCAGGGTGCCGGTCACACCGCAAAACGTAATATTCGTTTTTAGTAAAATAGTACCTTATAAGAGGAAGTGAAAATTTCATATTCAGAACACGTGGAAGAACATGAATTTTCAGTGGTTTAATCTGCGCGCGCTTTCGTTGAGAGATTATATGACTGACTGATGGTTTTTTTTCATGATAAGTACCTATATGGCAACATGGTTATGAGTTTTCGCAGCGACTTGGTTAGAGTTAATATTACCAAGGATATACCTTGTTATTACTAATGACTGTTTTCACCAACGCTCGTTATTTTTAGTGTTTTAGGTGTTACTTAACACCTAAACACTATAAATAACGCATAACATTGATGATATGCATCATTTATATATATCGCCTTAGATGTGACATAAATTTTGAATTTTATTTACCTAACATCAAAAATTCAATTCAATTTTATCTTCCATTTATGTTAGTTTAGGTGTTACCTAAATTAAGGGGTCGTTGTTGAAAATAAAAAAAACATCAAAATCTTTTGGAGACTACGTTTAGAAATTTATTCATACATTACGCGATTTCGAGGTGTACCTATATTAATTCAAATATATAATAAAATATTTTATATATTAAGTATTTCTATCTACATTTACATAGTACTTATGATGCGATTCAATTCCCAAGGAACTTTGACGTTAGGCAGGCGGCCTGTCATAAAATTTGCCAAAATTTTGCAATATGTACGAGTACATTGCGTCAACTCCAATTAATTGGAATAAGAGCAGGATGATGGTGACAAAGTGATTCGATCAACGAGATGGTAAGTTTGAATACCTAATCCACTAATTTATTTGTCACTAACAGGTACGTATGTGCGAGGTATCTTTTGTAAAGTTTTTAATAATAATAAATACCTCATTTCAATTGTTTTAAACCAACTAGATTTTATTAAAAAAAAATACAATCTGCACTGATAAAGCAGACGCAATTGTTCATTATTACTATGAAGTTCTAAGTTATTAATGTTTTACTAAACTGGGTAACTACATAAAAATGAGATCATTAAGTTCAAATAACTCTTCCTTGTCAGATTTTTTTCGTCCAAAAAAGCCAAAAGGGCTTACATCGAAAACATTGAGCTTCACGCGACTTCATTTATTGAGAAAAGAGATACAGACGGATTTGCATCTTATTCCCTTGAGTAAGTGTTTTAAAATATCTACTATAATATTATTGATATAAAAAATAGATAAAGAAGTGCTCATTGCGAGAAAAATAAGTTTAACTTAGAGCGTTATTCGCCCTGTGTAGTTACTAAATCGAATTTATATATGCAAAACGTGTGTATGTGTATTATACCTCTGTTAATTCCTTCCCAATTAGAGGTAAGTGTCTATAAAAGTAAAGAAACGAAGACAATTTGCTCTTGTAGATTCTATTCTTGCTATGAACAAAATATTTATCGTGCAGTGACGGTGTAAGAATATCATTCATTACCCCTCATTTGCCGTTGGTATTACATATATTAAGGTACGTCAGCAGGTAACACTACTGCAGAAGGAAATAAAATTATATATTAATCCAACTGATCAACCTAGTATCTATTAAATTAAATATAGTTTGAATATTAGCATTACGATGATGGTATGAATTGCGTCGAGTTAAAGGGATCTAACTTGACAATTTACTCGTTGCCTTCTTGGTCTGTTGTTATAAAGGTATTTTACTTTAAGCAACCTTTAGAATCACGGTCTCAATTTTCGGACCAGGAAGACCTAACTAAAGGTTCTTTTGTTATTAAATTCATCATCATCTCAGCTCATATATGTTCCACTGTTAGGCTCGAGCCTCCTCCATAATGGGAGGGTAATTGACGTACTATACCATGCTGGTCAGACGTGTTGGTATAGGGTTTTTGTTTCGAGTTTTCCTTCTCTCGTATAGATGTTATATGCGTTTTATATCTCTTAGTCGTCTCGTACGATCACCCACAGGTAAGATAGGGGGTGGTGAATTGTATTCTTACTCCGTCACCTAGCGGAAAAAAAAATATACAACGATAAATAGTTATAGCACTACTTTTCAGTTTGAGGAGACCCGTGAATTCATAAATGTTAACGTATTTATAAAAAATATATCTTGATTTTTAAATTTTACTTTATTTAATTACCAACAATTTAAAACGTTTAACCTACAACTCTCGCCTCTAATTATTTTAGATGTGTATCTGTCTGTATTATCTGCAACTTTGGTCTAGTTCAGAAGTGGGCAAAAAAAAAACTATAATTCATTATTGTTATCTGCCGCCTTGGTAAAGTAGCACATTTTTTTTTTGTTAGTATATGGCCCGGTCTCACGTCGCCCGCACTGTCCGGGGCGACGCGCGACGGAAGGGCATCGCGTGGCCCCATAACCCACCGTATTCCCTCCCCATCGCCATTGGGCCGGCCACTGGTACTGCTTCCTTCCTTCCTTCGCTGGTAGAGTAGTACATGAGTTATCTTGGGACGGCAAAAGCTGTTATTGTTTTCATCAATAAATTCTAAATAGCTAGCTCGGAGTCGTTCACTGTGCCCGATAGGCAATAATTGATTCGTTCTTAATGAATATTACATGGGTTAAATTAAAAATTATTGATTTTAATTTTAGGTCAACTGTATGAACAACTACAGACAGATCCAGTAAATGGTTTATCTAATGAACGAGCTAAAACTTTACTTGAACATTTTGGTCCTAATGCACTCACACCTTCCAGACAATGTGGTTGGCCAATTGTGTTGTTTCAATCATTATTTACAGGTATTCGCTTTTAAATACATTTTACTACTTAAGCTCCGACTCAAGGTGGAATCAAGAGTCTCCGAAATCGGCGAGCGTGTATGAAGAGAATTATGAATGTTGAGGAAGCGAGTGAAGTATGCAAAGATAGTTCTCTGGCACTCTGTTCTCTCTGCCTACCCTGCAAGGGATATGGCGTGATGATATGTAGGTATGTATGTATGTAAGCTCCGACTCAAAAATTGGTGTTCTTTGTCAATGTCCATCTGTCACATCATAGCTCTGTTTACGTGAAGAAGCGAATTTTCCTGGTACTTAGCTATGTTTCGTAGAAAGTAATCCAACAGTTTGCATGTATAGCGTATTGGTAAGTAACGACCTTTCATGCTGACTGTCATGATTTCGATGCCCACACAGACCAATTCTTCGCACGATTCTCAAATTATTCTTCTGATTCTTCTTCTTTTTTATATTGGCAATCAGCTACTTATACGAGCCATTGTTGCTAGACTTGCTAGTATCGAGTAACAATTATCTTTACGTCTTTAGTCTCTTCAGGCTAGTCACCATCCGTCAGTAAGTCGTCGCCATTAACAATGCCATGGCCACACTGTTAATAGTATCTGGCTGTAATTTGATTTATTCCACAGTGCGATTGTTACCTAATAAAAATAGAATCAACTTAAATAAAAATGTTAACTAATAAATATAGTGACCAATGTTCGTATTAAGAATAATTTATATTTTTTACAGGTTTTTCAGTATTGATTTGGCTTGGAGCGCTATTATGTATAATTTCCTACATCATAGAGTCATCGACTAAACCGAATCCTAGCTTTGACAACCTTTATCTGGGATATGTACTAATTGTAGTGGATGTTATATGTGGACTTTTCAGTTTTTATCAGAACTATAAAAGTACTAAAGTTAGTGTTGCTATTTATCTATTGTCTTTTTTATGTTAATAATAGAAAGATAATTTTAGAGAAAATTAGGAGATTCACAATATTTTTAAAGAGAACTAGTAAAATTTTGTATTTTATTATTTTTAATCATTATTCGCTGCTCTTTAGCTTTCTGCGCATTCGTCACAGTTAGAACAACATGAAAATTTCAAGTCTTTAGTAGGGGAGACCTAGGAGAGTTGTGCCAGAGTTGAGTTGTGACAAGCACGATTTCTCCCAACCTATTATAGGTGGCGAGCTGGCAAAAATGCATGCATCACGCTTTCGATACGCACTACTCGACTTAGTACTTGCCGGCGACGCACCAGTCGCTGTTGCGTAAATACGACGGCTGTGTGCAAAAAAAAATCAAAAAGTAAGTTTTTCTTCAAAATTTGATTTGAATTTATATCATTTCTTATAACATGTGCTTTGCTTTCTTATTTTTTCTTAAGTTGTATGGTTATTCAACTCTCAAAACATTGCAATATTTTTTTATGTGCGCATCGTGTTTAGAAAATATGAATAATTATTCAGATCATTTGAAACACCTAGGAGAGTTGTGACAGCTTGTCACAACTCTCCTATATTACTCCATTTTTAACCTTGGCTAATTCCTTAATGTTTTTTATTAATTTTTGATTATTGTTTATGTTTTAGTCGGTAGGTACATAATGTATATAATGGCATACTGCATGCTGAATGACTCTTTTTTGTTTCAGAATGCCTAATACATGAAATATATAATACACGAAAGACTGATAGAGAAACCGCTAGTCTCGAAATGCTGAATGGTTCTTTTTTGTTTCAGAATGCCTAATACACGAAATATATAATACACGAAATATATAATACACGAAAGACTGATAGAGGAACCGCTAGTCTCGAAATGCTGAATGGTTCTTTTTTGTTTCAGAATGCCTAATACACGAAATACATAATACACGAAAGACTGATAGAGGAACCGCTAGTCTCGAAATGCTGAATGGTTCTTTTTTGTTTCAGAATGCCTAATACACGAAATATAAGTATAATACACGAAAGACTGATAGAGGAACCGCTAGTCTCGAAATGCTGAATGGTTCTTTTTTGTTTCAGAATGCCTAATACACGAAATACATAATACACGAAAGACTGATAGAGGAACCGCTAGTCTCGAAATGCTGAATGGTTCTTTTTTGTTTCAGAATGCCTAATACACGAAATACATAATACACGAAAGACTGATAGACGAACCGCTAGTCTCGAAATGTACGACATAGCTTTTGAAGAAGTTAAGAGGTAAAAATTTAAGAGATGCTGCGGCCTCTTACAATCTAAACTACATGTCTTTATCAAGATATATTAAGAAGAAAGAGGCTTTTAAAGCAACTGGAACATGGCCAGTTAACACAGACATATTTCAAGATTCTGATTTCCTGCCAAGTCAAGTAACTGTTCGTCCCAATCCAGAAGTAGAACAATCCGTTTCAGAAATTGTTGACAATCCAGCAGAAAGTACAATAACTCCGAATCTTAACCCTGATGCAGTTGATAATGATGAAGCAAGAGCTATTACTCCAGGTACATCTGCAGATCAAAGCATGCCATCTAGCAATTCATCAGTTGTGAATAATAATGCCAATGAACCTGTTGCCTCCACGTCCACAGCCCATACCCAGTTTTGAATGATATAGCTATAGAACCAATTGCATCCACATCTACAGCTCCTAGTGCAATTGCCACTATTTCTAATGTGTTCTCGCCGGAATCAGTTAGGCCATTGCCGAGAGCTCCGCCAAGGAAAAACCGTCAACGAAACCGACGTAAAATCAAATCTGCTGTCCTTTCTGACACTCCCACGAAGGATGAAATAGCTGCAATAGAGGCTAATAGGAAGTCTAAGAATGTTAAGAAGCGTATCTTCAGCGAAGGAAAGAAGAAATCTAAAACTGCCAAGAAGACTTATAAGACGAGGTTAACAAGTGGTCACGAAGAAGAAGCAGAAAACAATTATTTTTCCTTGGTTTGCCTTGAAGCCTATGCAAACAGCAGATCGAATGAGCAGTGGGTTCAATGCCTAGAATGCAAAGACTGGGCACACGTAGATTGTACTGGAGACGAGCGGCATTACGTTTGCAATAATTGTGAATCTGATTAAATTAAGATTTTGGACTGATTATAATAATAATGATTGATTTCAAAGCGATGCCATATTAGGCTAATCAAAACTATAATTACTTATTATGAGAATGTTACTATGTTAATTTTATTGATATTTAAGCATACTAAAAGTACATTTTCCTAAAAAAAAAAGTTTGATTTATTAATATTAAGTGTTATGATAATTTTTATACCTAATATAATGCTGTCACAACTTACCTCGGTGCCTGTCCCAACTTACCTCGGTAGTAGGAGAGTTGTGACAGGGGGAGTGGTCTTTAATTTTGTCGATTTTCTCAGAAACCATAATACTTAAATTAGTTTTGGTGATTGGTTTGAAAACAGAAAGAATGCCGCTAAATTAATCACATGGGTCCATAACAGTGGAATGTTTCTTGAGCGAATTATGGCCCCAAAAGTAAAAACTGTCACAACCCTCCTAGGTCTCCCCTACATCAGAAATTTAGTGAAAATAAATTATTATAAACTGTACAGATGGCGTAGTAGTTAAGATACAGACCTTCCGTGCCAGTACCATGGGTTCGATTCCCACGAAAGACAATAGGTACTTTGTGCGATATATGTCTGCGTTAATTGCATGTTTGTAAACTCCTCCGCAATACATGGATTATTTACTAAGCGCAAGGACGAGTATTAAAAAAAAAAAGAAAATAATTCAAAATTCTACCTACAAATTGCCGTTGTTGTTTTTTCAGATAATGAATACTTTTAATAAAATGATACCAGCATACGCGACATGCATTCGAGAAGGAGTAGCTCAGACGAACACACCAGTTCGAGATTTAGTTAAAGGCGATATTGTGCGCATAACTGCAGGAGATATAATTCCAGCTGACATACGTATTATCAATAGCAAAGGATTTAAAGTAACAAATCTTTAATATTATCATACGTTACTACGTACACATATTGCAAATGAATCATTAGAAATACTAGAAATGATTCATCATTCTCCTACTCTTATCCCAATTACTTGGAGTCGATACAATATGTACTCTTCTTTCATAGTAACAAAGTAAGGGTTGGTAGTATTCGTAGCCACTACTACACAGCAAAAATACCAGAAATAATTATAGCCATAAAACCACTTTTCTTTTACCTTTCATTTTTTTTTTGTAATTTATATTCATCACCATGGATGTGTGTCCTGTAACTACCAACCGTAAGGGTTGGTAGTTTGCTCGTGGATGTCGTAAAAGACGACTAAGAGTCTTATAACGACCTAGGCCAACACTAACTGATGCCGTTGGTCAACAATTACATTCCCAAGGAGGAATGACGTCTGGCAGGCGGCCGGTCATAAAACTATGGCCAATAACTTTCACAATATGTACTTACTACGAAAGAGGAGTACAATATTGTATCGACCCCAAGTAATTGGGTTAAGAGTAGGAGAATGATGAGGATGTGTGTCCAGTATTGGTAAGTCATCATCATTGTTCTGCGTTTATCCTAACCACTTGAGGTCGACGCAATATGTAAATATATTTATTGCAAATATTATTGGTAGTAGTTTTATAACTGAACGCCTGCCTGATGTCAACCATCCTTAGGAATGTAATCGTTGGCCAAATGATATGATATGATATCAGTTGGAATTGGCCCTGGTCGGTGTAAAGGTCCGAGCAAAGTAAGGGTTCATTCTTAGTCCAGTATTAGTAAATAGATATTTAGTCCTTTAGTGGAATACACTGTTAACCTTCAATAGCTAAACATTGCAAATATATTCAAATCTTATGCGATTTACTTTGTAACTTACAGCTTAATATTCCACTCCTTCATATTGAGTAACTTATAATAACAGTCTGCCAGTATGTCAATTTATTTCCATTAATTGGGCGCTGCCTCTGGAAATTTAGGCAGAACATGAAAATACACTTAAAACACTATTACCGTAATTTGGTCCTACTTTGCTCCAATATTTGCTCCAAATTTTGAAAATAGTGAATATTTTTAAAACAATGAACTATATAATTTACTTGATGAATTATTATAAAGAAATAAAGCTTATGTAACATGTATTTATAGGTAAATGGATATTATGAAGTATATTATTAATTTATTTTTGAAAAAAAATAAGGAGTAAAGTTACCCGTGTTGTTGGGTATCTTTGCTCCTAGAAATAGTTTTTACGTAATCTCCAGTGTTAAAGCTATTGAAGCAAGTTAATACTTCCCTAACTCAATTTCTGCTTCAGTTATGATATGTTCTGTGAGTATTGATGATATAAATTGTTGAGATATGGGTAAAAATAAAAAAATTAAGTATTTTTCGTATTTCATTTAATCGCATATCTGATGCGGAAAATAGAGTGAACGGAGCGTTGGGGCAACTTCTCGGCAGCCACCACCTCAGCCAGAAGGCACGTGTAGCAATACATAACGCAGTGCTTGTCCCAACATTACTGTATGGAAGCGAGAGTTGGGTATGCAGAAAAGAGTATGATAGTAAAATTAATGCGGTCGAAATGCGATCTCTGCGGAAAATCTGTGGAGTTAGGCTGACCGACCGCATTCGTAACGACGACACAAGAGAGCGAGTAGGTATGAAAGAGAGTATTGGTGTAAAGATGCGAAAGTGAATGCTCCGATGGTTCGGGCATGTGGAAAGAATGCCGAACGAACGCCTGGTTAAGAAGATATACAATGCGAAAGTGGAAGGATGTAGGTACCGAGGGAGACCGAGACTAACCTACCTAGACCAGATCGGTCATGTACTGAAGGAAGGTGGAGTCAAGAGTCTCTGAAACCGGCGAGCGTGTATGAAGAGAATTATGAATGTTGAGGAAGCGAGTGAAGTATGCAGAGATAGAGATCTCTGGCACTCTGTTCTCTCTGCCTACCCTGCAAGGGATATGGCGTGATGATATGTATGTATGTATGCATATCTGATTACATAAATAATCACGTTAAAACATATTTACGATAATCCGTTGTGCTATTTTCGAGATGGAAGTGACTTTTTCGGCACCAAAAAAATATAAAATTTTGACCTCTCACGAAAGTTGTTTCTATCATTAAAAAGAAATGGCGTATGAAAAGTTTGACAATTGAGAGTTGTTACTTAAACGTTAAATGTTACGGATGCGTTCACAATTCAATGAATTTTTGCAAAATTTTCAACGTAGAATAGGCGAAAACATTTTACAGAATTGGAGCATAATTACCCATACAGGAGCAAAGTAGGACCAAATTACGGTATTTGTAATAATATTCACTACACTAGCATCTCACTCTATTACATTACATAAAATATTAATATTACATAAATTATTCATTAAAACTGTAATAGGTACACTAAAGTATTTAAAATAATTTAGGAGCGTCTCAGGACATTTCATGTTCCCGCCAAAACTTCCATCTATAATCTTTACGACTTACTGTAACCAGCCAATTTAATTAAATAGTCGAGGATGACTGCGTTCATTACTTTAAATTTCTTTGAAGACTCCGAACTTAGTCAGAAACTCTCTCTAATGGAGAACACATAACATTTTTATTCGCAGGTAGATAATTCATCTTTAACCGGTGAATCCGTTGCAGTATGTAGATATAACAGAGATGGTACAAGCAATATACTTGAATCACAAAATGTTGCTTTCTTTTCAACTCAATGTGTTGAAGGTTGGGCTTTAGGTAATTATATTGTGATTGTTGTTTTATGTTAAGTTAATTCCAGTTAATTCATCTATTACTATATCGACTTCCAATGTTAAATACAGGATGTAACAGAGAATGGAGCAGCTGGTCAGAAGGGTGGTAGGTGATGATGGTAGGAAAATGTCGATTCGTTAATGAATTACAAGCATTTAAAGTTTTACAATTTTGTCATCGCTTTTTCTTTGAAACTAAATGAAATGTACCAAGTAAATGATAAATAATCTACTACATAGTCATACCACCAGCTGTTCCATTCTCTGTTACACCCATATAGATAATGCCATAATCGCTCCGCATGCTGATCTCGAATGTTTTATTTTAAATGCCCTGCAGTAATAATTGTGAGGATCTTTTCAAACATACAATTAATCTACACATATACCAGACTCAGAATAACAATTTGTTTACGAATTATTGTCCTGCGTGGGAATCGAACCCGTGTCACTTGGCACAAGTCTGCATTGTAAGCTTTATGTCACCTGTAGAATTTCATTCCTCTAATGATTCTTCTGGTGGTGTTTGTGACTCCCAAAGTAACGGGTGGTGATAAATATTTCCAACAAATACACAGACACACGGAAATTGATTTAATTAAGATGGTCTTATTAGAATCTTATCAAACAGTGTAGGAACTTGTAAGAAATATTTTCTTTTTATATTTACAAACTGCTTTTTCTTTTTACCTTCTTTCTTGTGTTCCAGGTGTAGTATTGTGCTGTGGTGATCTAACTGCTCTGGGTCGAGTGGCGGGTTTAGCAGCTCGTCTAAAGCCCGGACCATCGCCTCTGGCCCGCGAGCTACAAAGATTTATGCGCTGCATGTCCGCCTGGGCTCTCGGTCTTGGTATATTTATCGCTACATCAGCTGTAGCGCTTGGATATCCGTTCATGGAAACCATTATATTTGTAATTGGAATTATAGTTGCTAATATTCCTGAAGGTATTTTAAATTTAAATAATTCTTTTTTATAATTTATATAACTTAGTGGTAGCCGTGGTTCGTAGGTTTTAACGATTGTTCCATATTGATTCAAACAACTATAACATGACATATTTAATCCGTATTAATTGTGTATTTTTAAAGATTTTTTTGTCATTCCTCGACGTGGGATGGGATAGGAGAGTTCTGTAGTCTCGCTCGTTCAATATGCAACTAAAACCGCCCAATGCAAAGTCTTGATTTCATTCAAAACACACAACATCGTCAATACAAACATTTGAATTGCCGTATTTAAGTAAATACTAAAACGGCGTGTTGCCGTGATACAAATGATACAATTAGACGCTTGCTGTGAATTAAAAAATAAATTGTTGTTTTATATGGTAAATTATCGTATCAATAATAGAACTACACGCCGCGGCATGATAATATTATACAAGAATAATTAAAAATTATAATATGTGCACAAACATTGCCTTGTTGGTCTAGTCTCTAGTGCTTTAAGTGTGCAAGTATGCGAGTGCTCCTAAAATCCCTAGCTCTAAGAAAGCCCAAGATCCCCAGCCTAGAAATTCAAACAGTCGCTGAGAAAATATTTCTAAATAATATAATTTGTTATGTATAAGGGTAAACATTTTATCAATTTTACATTTCGTTTAGAATTAGTAATCTACTACCGGATCGGAACGCGGCTACATGCTGAGAAGTATCGAAAAAAAAATTTAGCGAGCTCGTCAGTTTTTAAGTTACATCTTTTAAATAAAATTATATTTAGGTACCTATATAACTTGTTCAGCAAGTAGGTATTAGTACTTTCGGATGAGGAAGAGTAAGAATAAAGACGATACTGGTTTACAAATTTGCATAAACGCATAGTATTGTAACATCGGTAATTAAACTACATATTCTTATGATAAGACAGTTTTTTTTTATTGCCTACGTGATATGTGATATTACGAACACAGGAGTTGCTACTACACTATGGTAGGCAGTTGGGTTGGTTTAGAGTTTTATTTCGAGTTTACCTTCTCTTGCATATATGTTAAATGCACATTATAATCCTTAGTCGTCTTTTACAACACCTATAGACAAAGAAGTCGTGAGTTGTATTCTTACTACGTCACCACATGAAAAGTATATATACATTCGCATATCATGAACAAAAATAGTACCTTATCACAATATTTGCCACTGGTAAATGAGTAATGTGTAACCTTCCGAGTTCGTAGTATCAGATAAGCAATCGCAGTAAATATAGTTTAACATTTTGTTAATTGTAACAATATTAATAAAAATGAAGAAGTTTGCGTATTTAAACCTATATTTTTCCGTTTTGTAACAGATTAAAAATATAATGTGATAAGAGACTTTTTCTCCATGGGAGTCGTATAACAGTATGAGCAATGACAAACTTGATTCTTTTCACTTACTACTCTTAACTTGTCGGGCATATGTGTAAGGCCAGTTTTCTTTTTATTACAAAAAAGCTAATCCATCAATGAAAGACGTATGAGCTAAGAAAGTACATGCCCTGGTTTTCCAATAATTGGGTATATTGCATCTCAGTAACTTATCTAGCAGCGATAACCAATGGCAACGAGCCTCTTGTAATGAGAGAGAAAATGGACGGCTATGCTACGACGATTTCTCTTGCATTAAATATCACTATAAAAAACATCATCTACGTATGTCATTCGTCTTAAAAACAATGCAACAAAATACATAATATACATAATCAGGACCGAAGCTATCATATGGCTTTTAAGGCTTCAGCGTAGGGCCCGTGGATTCAAGGGGCCCATATCTAAATCAAAATAAAAATAGCCGATAATAATTTAGAAATAAAGGAAAGGAATAGAAGGGTGAAAGGCTGTTTTTTTAATAATTTATCAATATATTTACGGTTGTATTTAACAAACACTAAGGCATACTATATCTATTATAATATAAATCAAATACTTTATGGTCTTATTTTTTGCTATACATTGAATAATTAGGTGGGCCCCTAAGTAGTATTAGCGTAGGGCCCTCTAAACTCGTGAGTTTAGTTGTGATTATGTACAGGGCCGCACCGTGGTCCGGCCCTGAATATAATTAAATAACTAAAACTGGATAATAGTGCCTACAATTGTCTTACCGAGAAAATCATCGATTTAGCTATCAGTAACCGAAATATAATAACAGTGATAATTTATTTCCGTAGGCCTCCAACCAACAGTTACGGCAGCCTTAACATTAACAGCAAAGCATATGATAAAGAAGAATTGCTTAGTGAAGAATTTAGAAGCCGTGGAGGCTCTAGGCGCTTGTAATATAATATGCTCAGATAAGACTGGTACTCTTACACAAAATAAAATGTCTGTTAATCATATATGGACATGGAATACAAAATTGGATGTTAAAGAATTAGAAGGATTGACGTTCATAAGTACACGTATATATATTACTATTATGAAATATCCTACTGTAAAGTCTATTCATTCTTTGAAATTTTAAGATTTTTTCGTCGTACGGCAATGGGATAAGAATACAATCACCCTTTATTTCTTAAAAATCTGCTCAAGGTCTCATTAAGAGTGGACAGCAGCTCTGTACTTAGAAACGTATAACATTGTAATGCAATCGCCAACCTGTCTGGCAAGCGTGAAGATTATGGCATTATCCTCTTATTTCTGAAGGTCGGCAGTGGATAATGGAAGGTTAAATTGTTATGAATTTCTTAGGATTTATCAGCCTTATTTGAAAGATCATTCTGCATTACTTATCAAGATTAGATGCTAATTTAAACGGTAACTCTGCGATTTAGAAAGACAACTGTCTGCAAGACTTTATTACACTAGGGCCCAGGGCTGGCTTTACCTATAGTGCAGAGGGTGCGGTGCACCCGGGCGCCGGGTGTTAGGGAGCGCTGAGAGCTGCTTGTAACCATCAACCTATTCCATTTTGTTCACCCACTTTGGTACAAGAGGGCGCCAGGTTATTGATTGCACCCGGGCGCTACATGTGCTTGAGCCGCGCCTGCTAGGGCCCGACCAAACCTATATCCCTACATAAGTAGCGATACAGGTTTGTTCGATGGAGACTGTGTATAGACCTATTCTCAACAGAATAGTAATACGATATACTAGAACTAAGATTAGATAAGCAATCTATGAACTCTGCATTAATCAGTTAAATTATACCATTTTATGTGAAAAATATAAATACAAATAATACATATTATAGATATTTAGACACATTTGACTAATGATGCCATTTGACAGATGAGGGCAATATAATTATAGACATACGAGTAGCATATATTATAAGCCATTCAACAGATCGTTTCGAAACTTACATGGTAAGGAGGCTGGTCTGAGTTGGTCATTTAGCCTGACTCGCCTTTTAGGCTACGTAAATAAATAGGTTATATCGTGATTATTTGATCCATAAATAATTCAATTTATTTACAGGCGCTACAGAAAATAACCAAGGTACGTCAAAACTGCACAAGAGACTGCCGAACTAAACATGTTTATTTCCGCTAAATTCAGTTTGTACATTTTTTTCTTCTGATTATGTAAGCTGTCTATTTTTTTTCGTCCAAACGAAGCCTCAAAAGTCGATCTTCTGTGAGAGTGTGGGACTACCCTGGACGGATCGACGAGCGGCTGTAGACAGATAACTGTCAACAGCGTGGTCCAACCACTAAAAATGTGTCTATACCTGCTCTTATGCTTATCCTAATTGCTTTGGTTCGACACAATATGGCGTCTTTTTCCACACAATCCTATCAGATGTAATCTTTGCGTTCACTCCTTACCAATCCATATCATGCTTGACGCAATCCATCCTTCTTTTTGCGTCTTCCCTTGCTAAAGCCTTCCATATTCATTCTTAAAACTTTCCTCATAACATTACATTCATCCCGTCGCATTGCATGTCATTCCAAAAACGTTTTTTACTGTGTTTTTCCATTTTGTCATTTTAATCATCGTTTGTATTGTTCGATATGCAGCATTCTCGGCTTTAATAAATTGCGGCGCTCTGTGCAGTAATGCAAATATAGATAGTAACGGCGATATTTACGGCGACGCATCAGAAACTGCCATTTTAAATTTCATTTTAAAATTTGATGATCCTATTGCTATCCGAGGCATATATCCAAAAGTTGCGGAAATACCATTTAATTCTATAAACAAATATCAGGTAAGAGTTTCCATCTTTGTGATGACCAATAGTAATGCAATATATCACCACTCTTATCTTTCTTCGGGTGATGAGATGAGATGAGAAGGTAAAGGGATGCCAGCAGGTAACGACTTCTTGCAATACCATCAGTCTCCTGATCTTATCCCAATTACTTACTTGGTGTCGATACAATATACATATATATATATATATATATAATATGTAAAAGTTATTGGCAAGAGTTTTATGACCGGCCGCCTACCTGACGTCAACCCTTCTAGGGAATATAATCGTTGACAAAACGGCATCAGATGAAGTGGTCTCTAGATCGATATAAAGCTCTTTCTTGAAATAGTAAGAAGGATAAATCAGGTTCACCAACTACTCCGCTCTAAGTTCGGCCAATATGATTTTAGTACCTACGCCCATTTGCATCTGAATATGAAAGGTACGTGTACCTACTTAAGTCTTCTGTAAAGAAAGAAAGAAATACCAGCTTTTATATCATTACAACTTGAGGGTCAAGATATTTGGCTAAATGCCCCAGAAATAATAACAATGACTGCACTAAAAAGTGAATAAAAGATTAAGATAAGCGGATGTTATCAAAGCAAGCAAAGGAAAGTAAAATAAAGCCTACACGTCCGGTGCTTAGTGAATTCATTAAGGAATCTGTTCTTTTTCTTGCACTGATAACATCCGCTTATCTTAAGCTTTTGTTCATATTTTAGATTTTTATTGTAGAATGCTGACGTAATATATATTCAGCATTTCATACAAATTGAATTAGTCTTATTTAAGTAGGTATATATGTTAATAAGTTACCAAATATAAAAGAGAAAGATGATGCACGATTATATGAGCATGTTTATTTTGTATATTCTCTTTTAAGACTAGATTAGGCAAGTGCCGCGGTTCGTTTTATTTTTTTCTGTTACATCGTTGAATCCTAATGGATAAATATGTTATAATTATCCGTATGTAGTTTTTAGTATTGAGTACTGATGAAGACTAGTGTGACGGGTTAAGAATACAATTTAAGTAAGAGGTGACCTCTTACTTGCATGTGGGAGTCGTTAAAATTGGCTAAGGGAAAGCAGACAGCAGTCCTTCCTGGGAAACTTATAACACCTCGCTATGGTTATCCGCCTGCTAAGCGCGGTAATTACGGTTTATTTATACGAATGACAAATATTGAAAAGTCACGGCAGTTCTTACCCTATGGACTCAATTTCTAGGAGTCGTTGGATGCAGGCGACACAAAACTGCGCTTCGTGGCGTTCTGTGCAAGCGGCTTACGTCGAACAGTGGATGGCAAAAGGCTAAATGATGATGATAAAACACTATCCAGACGAAGTAAATATAAAGCTTGTTTGTGAACTGAAAAAGCGCCAGGACTTAATTAGCGCACATAAAGCATGTATTCACATTCTAGTATAGTTTCATTCTATAGGAGTAGAAGAGTCCTGTCTGCAATAGATCTCTTTTTAGGGAAAAAGCCCTTATCAAATGACAATGATTAATCAACAAAAGTAATGAATAATATAGAAATATATCTATTTATAGTAATTATCGACAAAAATAAAATTGAACGCTAATAGGGGATGTTTACTCAGAAAATTGATTAATTATTTATAGAAATAGGTCATTGATGCGGATAGGTGACGTAAGTTACTCTTTATTATATTCAGGTCAGTGTGCACCTGGATACTACGTTATCACAGTATATTGTGGTAATGAAAGGCGCACCAGAATGTTTAATTGATCGATGTACCACAATAGCGACTGATGATAAGGATACGCCATTGTCAAATGAAATAAAAATGGCTGTGGAAAAAATAAGTGAAAGCTTAGCAATGACTGGTACAGTAAAATATAACACAAAAAATATATATTAACATATAATTAACTAGATATTCGGCTGTGTGGTAGCGGCTTCGACTACTACCAACCCTTACTTTGCTCGTGGATGTCGTAAAATACTACTAAGAGTCTTATAACGACCTGGGCCAACTTCATCTGAAGCCGTTTGGTCAACAATTACATTGCCAAGGAGGGTTGACGTCTGGCAGGCGGCCGGTCATAAAACTATTGCCAATAACTTTTACAATATAGTACTATGAAAGAAGAGTAGGTACATATTGTATCGACTCCAAGTAATTGGAATAAGAGTAGGAGAATGATGATGAGGCCTGAAAGATAGCGTATTTTCCTTTTAGGTGAAATTTATCATTCGATCTAGGCAACGGCAACGTAATTTGAAAGCCGAGATGATAACCGTTTTTACATTTTTAGGAGAAAGAATTTTAGCATTTGCTGATATAATCTTGGATACAAAAGAGTTCCCTATAAATTCTGAATTCGATTCTGATGACGTAAATTTCCCTATGACAGATTTACGTTTTCTTGGGATAATGGGACTAATGGATCCGCCTCGCGTTGAGGTCTGTATTATCTAAGTTGTTATTATATAATATTATTTTGCTATTTATTTATATTAGGCGTCTTTTAAACAATAGCATGAAAATATCATTTCTACTAACGTAATAACTATTACGTTAGCTCGATCGAGGTAAAAATAAAAGTAGCAAAAACCTGAGCTCGCGTAGTTTTTCTAACGGATAATAACATTTAAGACAGTTTTTTTTTTTATTTTAGTTCTGTTGCAGCGATCTCGCTCTTTCGTTTTCTAACAGATGGCGTTAGTAGTACAACAACAATCTATCCAATTAATACAAATTTGTTAGTTATTTTCTTTTATAGTTATATTTTTTTTTTTGACAGATAACACATCCAGGTAGGAAGTTAAATTACCATGTTAAAGCACAAATCTATAGGTAGTATTAGTTTTTCAGTAAAGTGAACCACAAAAATGCTCAGGTTGTGGGATAATGTTAGGGCTCGTTTCGCTAACCCTGATTACGTAGGTAGGGTTTATTAGTACGAAAGATGGTTACCACACAACACTATCAGTCAACAAGCTATTGGTTAGTCTATTTCAATTCATCATCTTCATCAGCTCATATATAGAAATATATCTCAGTGTTGATAACGAACCGACTACGCAATAGGAAAGGAATGAAACTTCTATGTTACGCTTGCCAGATGGAGTTGGCATAGGGTTTTGGAACGAAGTTCCTTATCGCGCGTTGTGAAAGGGGGCTAGACGGAAAAAATTCTTACGAAAAGTTGTCACGACACTTTTTGCTATAGTAAGCTATTGTAAGCTGTGCGGCGTCGCTCGTCGGCTCTCTTATAGAAAGCAAGCCAGATATTTTCATTTCTATTTCGCATTGAACAGTGTGGTGTCGCGACGATTTTTTTTATAGATAGAGTGATTCAAGAGGAAGGTTTATATGTATAATATATGCATAATGTACTAGAGAAACACTGATAATTTTAGAGGTTTCTAATGTGATGTCGTAAATAAACACATTATTTTGCGCTTACATTGCAAACGCTGGCTGAACCCTACGAAATAGATCAAAATAAAGTACTACAGTATTATACAGCTTAAAAAGGCCTACAAAAAAGTCCGCGATGGTATATATCTATCTCTTAAGGATAACATACTATATCCATTTTAATACTTTAAAAAATGTTCTATTATAAAACGGTAATTGAAAAGCTATTTACACAAATACTGTATTAATCCTTATCATTTTAAATACATTAGTTGGCTTGAGCATTTCATGAAGATATTTTTTTTCCTTCAGACCATGCAAATTAAATCAATACCTTAAGAGATATAGCAAAATCAAAATAATGCGCAACGAAATTATTTTCGCCCGTGACCGGGCCGCGTGGCCGGCTCGCGTTCGAGCTCGGCCGAAAAGTTTTGGTAGTCTAGTGGAATTGTATATCCTATTATTAATATTATAAACGTGAAAGTTTGTAATAATGTATGGATGTGAACATGTTTGTTGCTCTTTCACGTAAAAACTACTGAACTGAATGGATTTTGATGAAATTTATAGTAATATAGCTTGCACACAACACATAGGCTATAATTTATAAAGATATTTTGCAAATTGGCTAAAATATAACGATAAAAATCATTTAAGGCAGAAAAAAATTATATAATTAAAATAGAACTTCGTTCCATCCGGGTGTCCCTTGACACCTCCGGTTTTTTTTTATTTGTGGATTTCTGATGTTATATAATATGCTGTGTGGTGGGAGCTATGAATACCAACAGCCCTTAAATAGCACATGGATATCATAAAAGTCGACTAAAAGTTTTACATTGACTTGGACCAACTGCATCTGATGACGTCTAGTTAACAATTACATTCTCAATGAGAGTTGACGTCAGACGGCCAGTCTAAAACTATTGCAATTTTTTTCTGTATTATGTCCTATGGAATAAAAGTTCTTTTTTTTATTGTAGATGGTAGTAAACGAACAAGCAGCACCCCTGATGGTAAGTGTTACTGCTGCCCATGGACCTTACTAGGCCGCTGCCGACCAATCCATTCAGAAAGTTGGGTTACCGGCTCTCTCGCTCACTGAATGAAGCATAATAGTACATTGGCATTGTTTGGACGTCGATTTTCTGCGAGTGTGGTACTATCCCAGACGGACCGGCCCGTGACTGTAGACATAAAACTGTGAACAGTATGGTGATTGGGATGATGATGATGGTGATGAATAAATAATAAATCGATTGCTCCATTCTGCGTTATATTACAATCATGAACTATTTATACATCTTTATTAGGTACGTGCAGCTATCGAGCGAGTGCGTGCAGCGGGCGTACGTGTATTAATGATCACGGGTGATCACCCAGCTACTGCCCGCTCTATAGCACTCGAAGTAGGCATCGTCACAGATCCAAAATGTCACGTGGTTACAGGCAACGAACTAAGAGAATTAACACCTGATTTATTGCAATGGACACTTCAAAAACATTACGAAATAGGTAAGTGGAAATAAATAAATATTTTCCTTAATAATTGATTGTTATTTCATCCTATTGGATCATACTTATTACTTCCCTATTTTATTAATATCCTATGTTAGAGTTTCAGAATGTTATTTTGTTCTGTGATTAGAGTATAGATTTAAAAAATATTAGTATTGGTCGATGTTTGATTTGTGATAAACTTAATTTTACGTTGTCATTTTTTTTCAATTAGGTATTTTTAATTGTTATTTTGTCTAAGAACAAGAATCAAAGGTATACTTATTTTTAGTAATTGTAATAAATCTGCCTTTTTATGTACCTTATTCTAACTGTACGAGCCAAAATTGCTTTGTGCACTACGGAGGATTGTATACGACTGTGTATCCGGCTCGAAGGACCAAGATGTTTGGGATTTTCCGTAGCTTACGGTAACCCCGGTGTATCTGAGTCGCACCTATCGTAACGTTAATACTACACACGTTTGTGCACTACGGGAGATTGTATACGACTGTGTATCCGGCTCGAAGGACCAAGATGTTTGGGATTTGCCGTAGCTTACGGTAACTCCGGTGTATCTGAGTCGCACCTATCGTAACGTTAATACTACACACGTTTGTGCACTACGGAGGATTGTATACGACTGTGTATCCGGCTCGAAGGACCAAGATGTTTGGGATTTTCCGTAGCTTACGGTAACCCCGGTGTACCTGAGTCGCACCTATCGTAACGTTAATACTACACACGTTTGTGCACTACGGAGGATTGTATACGCCTGCCTCATGCTAACTAGGTCGCAGCACTTATAGCACGCAAATCGCTGTGTGAGCAATTTTCGCTCGTACACTAACACTAAAATTTACAAATGCATATTTAATACTCCTCTAGTAATTTTATATTCATCCTGTCTCTTTACAATTCAACATCACTACAAACACCAACTCTTCATTTGTGCTTACTATACTAATCACAAAATAAAAGGCCCGTTTTGACAGTTCACACCCAAGAAGTTCTCTATTTTTTACCGATCGAAATGTTCTAAGGTAATTACATTTTTCATTGATGGGTACCGCCCACTCGGCTAAGTGTCGTTCATAACGATTTTTCATTTTCTCCACAGACTATTAATAGTCGGTTAAAGAAAAAATAAATCGATCAAAATATTTTCTTTTAAGGTGGACTCGCAGTTGTCCGGTTTTATTAATTTTAATACTAGTGTTTAGAATAACTGAATTTCACCATCTGTGTATTGATCTTTACTGAAAGTTATGAGTTTGGAGCTAACAAAGTCACAAATTGGGACAATGTCATATTTGTCGAAGAGATTTGGCTGAACTCGAATCATACCGTACCACAGTCGTGGACGGACGATACCAAGGCATCTTGCTCAAAAGTGCCAATGGGAAAAGGTGGACGCTTAATAATCTGCCACGCTAAATCAGCTGGGGGAAGTTTTTTTTAATGATGCCTTGCTTGCAATGGAGTCTAAAAGTACAAAAAAATATCACGAAGAAAAGGACGCAAATAAATTCACAGAGTGGTTCAGCATGGACACAAAATGATAAGAGCGCCACCATACCATTGTCAGTACAATACTTTGATCTGGGCTCAAATGAAAGGATACGCAGCACGCCACAATACAAAGCCGCCATTCTCCACTAAGAAAATAATGACATTGTTGAATGAAGCTTGTGCCAAAATTACTAAAGAAGACTGGACAAAAGTGGTAGAAAACTCGAAAAATAATTAAGGAAGACTATGATAGAGACATCAATATTGACAATATAATTGAAAATGAATTAATTATAGATGCGGGTGACGATAGCTCAACCGACAATTTTGGCTCATCATTTGAAGAAAATGAAGAAATTAAATGAAGAAATTGAAGATTCACTTTTTCTCGATTTTTTATTTTGTGATTGAGTGAATGTTATTGTAACACAAATATATAATGATAGAAAATTGACCTTTCATAACATTGTGTCATTTCAAAATACCCATAATATCAAAATTTTAACTTAAATTTTCAAATCAGAACTTTAATCCAATGCACTTTACAATACATATTCAAATCGATTAAATACTCACGCAAACTTAAATCGATATATCGTGAGTATCGAGTACCGAGTCGTATGGTTATATCACTATATCCATCAATAAGACAAATGTCAAAACGGGCCTTTTATTTTGTGACAATATATAATGTACGTACTAAAATGTCAATATCTTTTTTTTTTTTGGTGCGGGTTATGGTGTGGTCGTACCCCGCTAAATTCGTTCGGGGGAAGAAGCGGCGGGCGACCCCATAGACCCACCCTACTGTACCTCTCTTCGATGTGCAAGCGGGCCACCGCAACCCGGTCTTTGTCTTCGGTGGTCCGCCCGGCAAAAAAAATGTCAGTATCTAAGCCTAAGTTTCATATGTGAAACTTAACGTAATTTTATTGACAATTAAATTACTTTTAGTTTAACAAAGAATTATTATTCAAATTACTGAAATTTAGCATTTAAAGGTTGTTGTATTGTTTACGAGCGAAAGAATAAATGTTACACGTGGGACTTGAACACCTATACCTAATGGAAATCCGTTTCAATCGTCCTACCATTTAGACAAGAGTGAGCTGTCGTATGATATTCAATTTGCGGTTCGTATTATTTTGTTGTCTTTATAGGAGACTTGTGCCATCTACCCGACAATGTTTACACATTATACAAATTTTAATAATCTAACTGTGTTATTCAAATTACTGTATAGGTATTTCAGTAATTGTGTAAACATTTTCGGGTCCTCTACCCGTCTCCCATAAAGACGAAAATATAATACGAGCCGCAAATTGAATGTCATACGACAGCTCCCACTTGTCTAAGTGGTAGGACGATTGAAAGAAATATTATTGTTATCTAGCACAACTAGATTTTTATCCACACTTTGTACTGTCTATAAATTAATTCAGCATCGCAGCTTCTTACGTATGACAGAAATAGATTGTTTTTAATCTCACTGTATTATGGCATCATAATCTTTGCACATAGTTTATTTTTATTTATAGTCTGACTCCTTTATTGCCCAAGGCAATAACAAATGTATGTAAAGGTATAATAAACACACGAACATATCATCACATAATGCTTAGTACCTACCTACCTATGATTTTATGCTTAGTGGCTTATGATAGGGATAAGTCAATTCCCGCCTTAATTGGTTACATTACCAAACTTCGTGCTTGCTGCTAAAAAATTGCCAAACCTTTCAAGAATCGAAGACAGACGGGACAGAACGCAACTAGTTATACTATATTACGTTTTTACGTTACACGATTATATATGGACCCTCCCTAGTGGGAAGAATATTCACGTAGGTACTATATAGGTATTATACACCAATAGTTATTGGTGATTTTCCAAAATGGTCTTACGGTCTGGTAATAAGGATTTTATTTAATGGAATTTTTCTTATTATACATTGATGGAATTAGGTTTATACCAGGGAGGCCTTCTAAATCGATTTTTTTTTTATTATTCGCAAGACCAAATTGTTTTGGTTCTTTTTAAAATCTTAAAATAACACAATTTAAAAGACAAAATTCTTTTTTCAAAATGATGAATCTTGTAATTATTAAAATTTATAATATCTTACAATGGTACTAAAATTTATTATTATGTTTAACATTATATTAACTTGAACATCCATTGAATCTAAATTCATCACTATTGTGATCTGCTTAGGTATATATCGTAATTGTTATTCACTAACCCCGCTGGAAAGATGGAGAAATCATATTTTTATCCTATCAATACACGGAAATTCTATTACTAGCATATAATAATTTGAGTAGGTACACACAAATGACATATTGCATAAATATACACGTGACATTGTATCTGACCTTCTATTTATGCTTATATTTAAATATGACTTGTGGAATTTAGTTTTCCTGCTTTAAAAACAGCTTGTTTTATAATAGTGTTTGCAAGAACGTCTCCTACTCAAAAACTTCAGATAGTAGAGGTTTGTCAACGTCAAGATCAAGTGGTCGCAGTCACTGGAGATGGCGTTAACGACGCTCCTGCGCTTCGACAAGCTGATATTGGAATTTCAATGGGCATTACTGGATCTCAAGTTCGTATTTTCATTTGTTTATGAAACACATGTGTATGTAGTTTAATAGATTAGATATACATGTATGTATTCTAAACGAGGACTAACTCGTAGAGGGCAAATATCTTAAGTCTTCATTAGTCAACGCAGCATAAATGTACAAGATAGGCTAACGTTGTAATTAAAGTAGTAGGGATTAATACAGCCAAATTATTATTATTATATATTTTTCATAAATTCATCATACACGACTAAAGGATATAAAAAAAAAAAATAAAAAAAAAAAACGTATATAACATATATGTAAGAGAAGAAATCTCCAAACAAAACCCCATATCAACACGTCTCATTATATAGTTATAGTATGCCATTTTCCCTCCCATTATGGAGGAGGCTCGAGTCCAACAGTGAGACATAAATGAGCTGAAATGATGATATTTTAGTTATTTTTTGTACATATACTATCTTGAATTTGTACAACGACTGACAAACGTTATTATAGGTATCTAAACAAACAGCTGATATGATACTAATGGATGATAATTTTGCCACAATTGTTACGGGCATCGAAGAAGGAAGGAAAATATTTGATAATCTCAAGAAATCCCTTTGTTATATACTTATATCTAATGTACCAGAGATATGCCCCGTTTTAATGTTTATATTATTCGCTATACCGTTACCTTTAGGTATGTATGCAATATTGATTGATTGATGAGACTAATTAACGGTAATTTGGAATTGATGTTTCTCTCAGAAACAGGCAGAAATAACTTTCTGCCAATTCTGGCATTTTAAATTTCTTATAAGAACGACGTTTGCAGGAAATGGATTCCCTTTTATTCTTGTTTACACTTTAATGTCTTTAATAGCGACGGCTTCAAGAAATATAGGTTTAATAATCTCTGACTTTTTTTTGCAGCGGGCTATGGCCTGGTCACATCCCGCTAAATCCGTCCGAGGCGACAGATGAAGCGGCGCGCGACCCCATAAATCCGTCCCACAATGTACCTCTCCGCGCCGTGTGTGTGGGCCACCGGAACTCGGTCTTTGTCGTTGATCTCTGACTGCATAGACGGCGTGGTGGTTACGATACTGACCTACCGTGCCAAGTGTCTGAGGTACGATACCCAGGCAGGACAAAATTTTATGCAATCCACAACTTGTTCTTCTGGGTCTGAATGTGATTTATATCCGTTAATTGTAAGACTAAAAATTCTCCGCAATGCTAGGATTATTTCTACAATATTTGAAAAAACTAAATTTAAAAAAATCTCGGATACCACAACAAACTCGAAAGCTTATATCACTGGACGCTGACAAAACCCATATGGTTGAATTAAGTAACTGATTAGTAAAATCAGAAAATAATAAATTGCCAAAATTAGCAGCTTTAATTTAGTGTCGTATTGGGCTAGTGTTGAGTGTTCGATATCCAGAGTCAGAAATGTCTTTATGGTGCAGCCGTAGGATCTCACATTGTGCTTACTTGACTAGAAACGTCAGACGAGCACTATAAAAATTTGACTAACTATACTTATGGACTATAAAAATACGCTAACACATTCATCGTATCCTAAGTCTCTAAGAGGAAGGATTCTTGAGACATTTTCTGCTACAGAAGGATGCTTCATGCTGTTAAATAAAGAGTTTTGATTGTGATAATTATGTGCAACCCTAAACGGGCAACTAGTGTGTTTAATTGCAAGTAAACTTAAGTCAAACCTTTGCTATTTTTTTTAGTCCACGAAAGTAAGTTTTGTAAGGGCCACGAGTTTTAATTTTGATTAGTTGTATTTAATACGTCACTAATGTTTATAATAAAACCATTAATTATTAATTATTTTACTTTATTAACCATTAAGAAGACTCAATATAAAACATTATGCCAACCTGTTTTGTTAGGCAGCATGGTGTAGTAGGATAATTGCCCGCATTTGAAATTGTTAGATGGAACAAGAAGAATGAAACTGCTGAGCACACTCGAATAACGATGTTATAATTTATAATAATATTATTATTTAGCAGGTTTATATAATATTTTCCTTTTTATATAAAAATTGTATATTAAGTTAATTATTCACAGTTTTTTTCTTTTAAGACTACGAACAACTTCGAACGGTATAGATCCGGTTGACAAGTTGATAACATTTAAAATAATAATTCACGTATAAGCTAAAACTATTAGGTAGTAGAAGATCCGAACCTATATCGACCTTCAGCGAGCTGATAATAGAATAGAAACTTTCTTATATTCGAGGTCCTATCAGGTGCGACTGCAAGGTTTTTTATTATTCGGGTATTTATTATTACACGGAAACACCTCGGATCTCTCTGTTAAAAATTTCCACTCGCGTTAAAATTAAAATCTTTAAAATTCGCAAACCAAAATAAGGAGCAACATTTTTGCAAACAACCCCATATGTGTTCGCAATAAAACAGCGCTTATGTTGATATATTTTTTTTTTTTCTATTATCCGATCAAGTGAAAGTAACTGCCATCGACATAACTGTTTATACCTGGCAACCCTCCAGTAGCTCGTCCAGGTAAATAATAGGCAACCCAACGGCTGCACATTCTATACGTTTTATACTTTAAGTCAGTAGAAAAATTTTCTTATTACCTTGATGTTGCAAAATATAAACAAAATTAAATTTTTAAAAATATATTAAAATATAATGCGTCTCGAAATGCGTACCGCAATGCGGGTTAGGGCGTCCCCCGGAGGCGACGCGTACCGACCCGCCCCCGTCGGTACGAACTTCGGCAGTTGCGGCGATGGGGGCCGCCACCCATCACGCCTTGCCCAGTCAGGCGGGTCGAGGAGAGCAGAGTGCCGGGTGGGCACGTGGAATGTAAGAGGTTGTGTGGAAGGTAAGTTGCACGAGCTGATATCCGTCATGGCGGACAAACAGCTAGACGTGCTCTGTGTAACAGAGACCAAGCGAAGGGGCAGCGACGCCTGCGATCTTTCTGGTGGCGGGATGGCTCTGTGGTCTGGTGTACCACAGAGCGATCGAGCCAGCATGGGGGTAGGAGTACTGCTGTCCTCTCGCTTGGCCTCAGGTGTGAAGGATTACGGAATGTATGATCCCAGACTTCTTTGGGTCCGTATAAAACTTGGTGTCACCAAGGTATTCATGGTTGTAGCATATGCTCCCGTAGGATCCTCGGTGGCATCAGACCTAGAGAAGTTTTGGGATAATGTTAGGGAAGTTCTGGATATGGCAGAAACCAGTGAACGCGTGATTGTATGCGGAGATTTGAACGGATGGGTGGGGACCAAGCGTCCTGACTATGAGGACGTACTTGGTCCATTTGGTGATAAGAGAGTGAACGACGCAGGTAGGCTCATAGCGGATGTATGCATGGAGAGAAACCTTATTGTGTCAAACACATTTTTCCAACATAAGGACATCCATATGTATACATGGAGAAGGAATGAACAGAAAAGTATAATAGATTTAATTTTGGTAGACAGTCGCCTCCGAAGCAAAATATTGGACGCAAGAGCCTACAGGGGCCCCACAGTCGATACGGACCACTATCTCGTTACTGCGAGATTTAGTGGTCTGTTCAGAAAGTGGAGGCACTGGCGAGAGCGTGTCCACTTCGGAGGGCTTGAAAGAATAAAGGTTGAAGGTTGCAAGAAGAGTGTGTAAGAGAAAAGTATGCAGAGGGTGTCCGAGAACGGCTGACGATGGCAAGCCAGCCGCAATCGGACATTGAAGAATGCTGGAGAGTATTGAAAGAGAGTATGGTAGACACAGCGAAAGAAGTATGTGGAAGTTCAAAGAAGCATAGAAACACAAATGGTGATGCATGGTGGGATGCGGAAGTGGCAGCTTCCGTAGAGCAAAAGAAGAAAGTGCGAGCGTGGCTGGACTATGTCTCTTCTTTGAATCTGAATGACAGTATGACTGAACAGAAGAAAGAAATATATCGGCAATGTAAGAATGACACCAAGGCCTTAGTGAAAGAGAAACGTGATATAGCAAGTATGAGTGCAGAAGATAGGCTGACCAAAAACTTCGAGGGTAACACCAAACTCTTTTGGAGGGAGGTGAAGAAGTCTCGGGGTGGTTGGTCAGCCTTCAGAATGAATAAAATAAGGTCTAAAGGTGGAGACATTCTTACACAAACACAAGACGTGTTAAGCCGATGGAGTGAATATTTTGGCGATATGTATGCGGATGCTACGGTTGGCGCCGGTGTCGCATGTGGTCTAGTAGATCAACATTCGGCGACGGCATCCTCCGATGGCATCAGTATGGATGAAGTTGAATGGGCGATAAGAAGTTTGAGAAATGGTAAGGCAGCGGGCATTGATATGGTGTCTGCCGAGATGATCAAGTTTGGTGGCTCCTGTGTCCGGGAGGCGTTCCTGTTGCTCCTCAATTTATGTTGGAGCTCGGGAATGGTTCCCGGGGACTGGAATAGCGCAGTCATCGTGCCTTTGTTTAAAAACAAGGGTTCACGTTATGACTGCGCAAAATACAGAGCCATAAGCTTGACCAGTTTGGCAGCAAAAGTGTATGGTAAAATTATTGAAAGGAGAATGAGGATGGTGTCCGATGGTTTACTGTGTGAGACACAAGGAGGTTTCGGGAGTGGAAGGGGATGCATGGATCAAGTGTTCTCTCTGCGCAACATTGTGGAGAAGCATCTGGCCCTAGGTCAGACGGTTTTCTGCAGTTTTGTGGATCTGGAGAGAGCATTTGACACGGTTGTACGAAAGGAACTTTGGGACATTTTACCGGAGTATGGTATTAACGGTAAACTGCTGCAGGCTGTGCAATCCAGTTACATGGGCTGTAGAGCCTGTGTGCGGCTGGATGATGGAATGTCGCCTTGGTTTGACGTCAATATCGGCGTTAAGCAGGGCTGCGTTCTATCAGCCAGGCTGTTTATCATATATCTGGATAAATGTCTCCAAAGGTTGAACGATATGAATGTGGGAGTCCAGATGGGTGACTCAGTGGTCTCTGCTCTGCTTTATGCAGATGATGCAGTCCTGCTGGCACAGTCAGTGACTGACCTGCAGACCCTAGTAGACACAATGACAGAAGATTGTAAGAAAAGGGGTCTACGTGTGAATGTGAGCAAAACCAAAATAATGGTCTTTGAAAGAGATGAAGCCAGAACAGATGTAAGAGTAACAATAGGTAATGATGTACTAGAGCAAGTGGATGAATTTGTATATCTTGGATGTGGATTTAGCCGAGATGGACGGTACACCACTGATATAGAGCGAAGAGTGAATGCGGGAAATAGAGTGAACGGAGCGTTGGGGCAACTTCTCGGCAGCCACCACCTCAGCCAGAAGGCACGTGTAACCAATAGCACCAAAATCAAAACCAAAAGCAATATATAACGCAGTGCTTGTCCTAACATTACTGTATGGAAGCGAGAGTTGGGTATGCAGATAAGAGTATGAAAGTAAAATTAATGCGGTCGAAATGCGATCTCTGCGGAAAATCTGTGGAGTTAGGCTGACCGACCGCATTCGTAACGACGACGTAAGAGAGCGAGTAGGTATGAAAGAGAGTATTGGTGTAAAGATGCGAAAGGGAATGCTCCGATGGTTCGGACATGTGGAAAGAATGCCGAACGAACGTCTGGTTAAGAAGATATACAATACGAAAGTGGAAGGATGTAGGTACCGAGGGAGACCGAGACTAACCTACCTAGACCAGATCGGTCAGGTACTGAAGGAAGGTGGAGTCAAGAGTCTCCGAAACCGGCGAGCGTGTATGAAGAGAATTATGAATGTTGAGGTAGCGAGTGAAGTATGCAGAGATAGAGTTCTCTGGCACTCTGTTCTCTCTGCCTACCCTGCAAGGGATATGGCGTGACGATATGTATGTATGTATTAAAATATTCTGTCCAGGCTTTTTTTCAGCCAACCCATTTTTAGTATTTTTTCTAATATACTAAATTTATTATAAAATACTTTTTTTTTATTTGGTAGACTATGTATGCGTCTCGCCCCGCCAAAAACCCGGACGGTTGACGGAAAGGCGGCGCGTGACCCCATAGACCCACCGTAAAACTCCTCTCTCTTCGCCGTGCGAGCGGACCACCGGTACCTGATCTTTGTCTTCGGTAGTCCGCCCGACGGTTTACCCTCGCGGGTTCCTCTCGTCGACGCCCCGACAGATTTCGCCGTCGGGGCGTCGCCCTCACGTGGTGGCCTCGCGTCGGGTGACCGGACAATTCCCCGGTCCGATCACCCGAAGCGTGGCATCAGGCGCAGATACTCGCGCCTGCGCCGCCCCGCCCGTTGGCGGCGGCCCGGGTCGCGGGAATCCTCCCGGACTCGTTCCGCTGCCTCCTTCTGCGAGATGACAGCCTCGCAGAAGGCAGCGACCGCGTCCCAGTTCCTGACGCTGTCGACCATCGCCCTCGCGACAGCCGGCAGCGTCAGGTCGGCACCGATGATAGCGACGAGGTCGCGGCGCTGCCCGTCCCAGCCCGAGCGTATGTTGCGCCGTGTCCTCGTCACTACCGCAATGGTGGCAGGCCGGAGTCCATTCCCTATACACGACCGTGTGCAGGTATTTCCCGAAGCAACCGTGCCCCGTCAACACCTGCACCAGTCGGAAAGTGAGGACCCCGTGCCGCCGCTCCATCCATTCCATAAGTATGGGCCGGAGGGCCTCAACGGTAACAACACCGTGTCTAGGCCTCTCCAGCCGCGTAACCCAACGGGCGATGACGTGTCGGCGGGCGTCCTCGCGCCAGGTGGCTATCTCGCTCAACGATGGGGAGCCACCTTCGTCGCGCACTGAGGTAACACGCCGGTAGAGGTCAGAGAGCATCTCCGCCTCTAGGTCCCACGGGGGTGTCCCGGCCAGTAGGCATGCCGTCTCGGTCGATACCGTGCGGTACCCGTGAATGGCTCTGACCGCCATGGCTCTCTGTGGCCTCCACAGAACAGCCCTGAGCTGGGCGTTCAGAGCCCTCGCCCACACGGGTGCGCCGTACATGGCCATCGAACGGATCACCCCCGCATACAGCCGTCGGCCCTCGAAGCTGGGTCCGCCCACATTCGGCATGAGCCGCGGTAGGGCGGACGCCGCGCCGACCAGCCGGGGAGCAATTTGGCGGAAATGCTCCCGGAACCACCATCGCCCGTCGAACATCAGACCCAAATACTTCATATGGGCCTGGATACTGATCTAGATGGAGTTGACGACTAACGAGGCGCCGGTTGCCCTTACGAGCCTTACGCGTGGCCCATGGAATAATAGGGTCTCCGTCTTATTTAAGGCCACCCTGAGCCCCAGCGCCTCGATTCGCCTGACCATCTCCTCGGTGCCGAGAGTGGCCAGGCTCGCCGCCTCTTCGAGTGTTATGCCCCGGGCTGTGACGAGCGTGTCGTCAGCATAGCATATCAAGCTCAGCCCGGAAGGGAGACTCCCTCTCAACGCCCAGTCGTACCTGATGTCCCACAGAGTCGGCCCCAGAACCGACCCCTGTGGAACACCGCACGACATGGGCTTATTATAAAATACTAGCGGACCCGGCAAACCTCGTTCCGCCTAATAGTCAATGTACGAAAAGTAAAAATCCCACAACTTGATCGCAGGGCCCCCTGCCGGGTCCAATTGCGAATCTAAACCATTCTCGAATCCACTTGAACGCACACAAAATTTCAACAAAATCCGTCCTGCCGTTAAGGAGGAGTTCAGTGACATACACACGTACCTAAGAATTATTATATGTTTCATTCTAATATCAGCTCGGTGAAAGTCAATCTAGGTTCGGATCTTAGACTATATAATATATTGTTAATGGTTGGAATAAAAAACAGATAAAAAATCAACATATTTATTAATTATTTATCTTGTTTTTGTTACATAAAAATAGAAGATTTCGATGGAAATGTGTTTTAAATTATTGCTTTTGCAATCTGCCTAATCTTGAATCAATAATTGTAACATAAAACTATTGGTTGAATTATGTATGTTAATTTGATTTTGATGATCACAAAACATATGTGGATTGTCGTTATAACAAGTTATATTTGGCAATGATGTTAATTATTTACTTCAAATGTGATTTTAGTTGTTTTTTAAAATGTTTATCAATATAAACATTAAAATTTAAATATACCTCAACATGTATATTCTGCGTTAAATCTAAGCTATGTTAATTGGCACATTAGTTAATTTTTAAGATAAACAGTTTAATGACCCAATGGAATGGCTGGGTTCCTTCTTTGTCACATTCAGCTTTTAACGTATGTATTAGAGTAGAGAGATTGTAACGCACCTAATCCGCGTATTATTATTCACTCTTTTCTCCAGGCTGCCGTAAAAAACAACTAAAATACGTTATATATCATGATTGCTAAAGAAAGAAATCTTGAAATAGAAATCTATGCCAACTCATCTGGCGGACGTTGTATAGGCGATGAGTACATACTATAATAATGAGCAGTTCTGTACCCACTACAGGAACCGAGAATATCTAATCCGTCTGAGACTCGTGAGATAGGTACTACTATATATTATCATATATTACCTACTTGTAGTATCCTACAGGTTGGAAATCGCAGCCCTAGATGACCGGCCAGGTATTTATTTTGGTCATAATTCACTACTACTGCTTATAACTTTAAATTTAAATTAAGGCCAAAATTTTTAGGTGTAATGACAATTCTATGTGTGGACCTGGGTACAGATATGTGGCCTGCAGTAGCTCTGGCGTACGAGCCAGCTGAATCTGATGTCATGGCACGTCCACCACGATCTCGTGACCTCGTATCTTCACGCATGTTGTACCTTGTGTATGGACATTTAGGCCTCATTGAGTTCGCGGCTGGGATGTATGCTTACTTTTTTGTCATGGCCGAACACGGGTTTTACCCGAACGATTTGTTTGGTAAGATTGTTTTTTACATTCAGACAAGGTCAGTATTATATTCCTAAGAATCATTAGCATACCTTTAAATCTGTGTGACTTGCAATTGACATGTTTTGCATATCATTTTTATGTGATGTCATAAGTTTAAAGTAAATCATTGATATATAGTATACTTTTTTAATTATTAAGTTTCTTTAAATAGTATATGTACTAAAGAACTAATCCTTGTATAAGGCTGGACTTAACAAACATAACAAAGCCAAATTATACCCAAATTCTAATCAACAATTGGAACTCTTAATGCGTTTTAAATCGAATCAACGCGTAAAATTATGAAAGATAAGAGGAGTACACATAAAAATCTTTGTGTCGACACATTTAATATATTTACAATCTTATTTTTATTAATTAAATGATTATAGGCCAAAGAAGCCGGTGGGACAATGAAGCTGTAAGTGACTTAATGGACTCTTTAGGACAGGAATGGACTTTTCAGTCTCGCAAAGAGCTACAGCGGGCTTCTCAGGCGGCCTATTTTGTGGCAGTAGTGATTACACAAATGATGAACGCTATTATTTGTAAGACAAGATATAATTCTTTGCTTCACGTGGGTGAGGATTTACATGGACTATTTAATTGAACTTATATTAACTTGAACTCCAGATTGCCTTTGACTAAACAAACGTAGTGATCTAAGAACCTTCCATATCAGCAATCGGAAGGCCTGTCTACACTATCCATTTTTAGGCAAAAAAAAAATGGCAACATTGTTTCATTAATGTGGATATTCTCCTTGAAATCCAAATGAATCACTCAAATCCAAATAAATATTGCTATTAAATGTTGCCATGATTTAACACCGGTTAAATTCTCCATTGTTCAATTCGTAAGTACGTATTACGTACTTCCGTCACAACGTTATGGCGAAACATTTTTTTGCATTAGTATCTAGTTATTTCTATTGTAAAAAGAAAAAGACATCATTGTAAACAAGCAATAGGTGCCTAAATAAAATTAACAAATCCACAACGATGTATATTTAAAAAATAATAAAATTGTGGAACCTATATTTGGTTTTGTCATAACAGTTTTCTCCTCAATACCTATGTCAGTATACTATATTAATGTTACTTACCTACCTATTATATATATTTTTTTATCTGGGTAATCGACTTGACCGATTCTGACGAGACGTTCAATTAATAGAGAGCTGACATTTGAAGGAATAGCTTAAACTACATTCATTTAAAAACAATCCTTTTATTTTTAAATGAATGTAGATATGTAGTTTAAGTCTATCCGTGTGGTGATGGAGTGAGAATACAGTGCACCAACCCCTATCTTACCCATGGGTGATCTTAAGGGACGACTTAGGGATATAAAACGCTTATAACATCTATGTGAGAGAAGGAAAACCCGAAACAAAACCCTATACCAACACGTCTGACCAGCGTATAGTAGGTCAATTTCCCTCCTATTATGGAGGAGGCTCGAGCACATATATATGTCATAACTTCATCTCCGCATATGAGCGGAGATGAAGTTTAAGTCACCCTAATGGGTGCTGCGTAAATAAATAAAATTATAAACAAATCATATTGATATAAAAATATAACTACTAACGTTATTTTTTGTCGAAAATCAACAACAACGTTTGATTCAGATAGATAAGTACTGAAAGAGTGTATAAATACATATAAAAGCACTTAACTAAACTAACTCATTAGTTAGTTATTACTAACCGATACGTGGGAAAGCCACAGGCACAACTTTAAAATTAAACCTGAAAACTGGAGATGATAAAACCTACAAAATAGAATTGAAAACATAAACTAAATGTGTAAAGTAATATATGAAAGTAATAAAATTGTATATCATAAAAATCTAATTGACTATAAAAGGGACAAGATATGAAGAAATTGTTTCCACCTGCCTGTCCACATTCTACTGTGGAAGTAGTAAAAATCGCTAGGAGTACCTTTTTTTATTGTTTGTGTTGGCAAACGAGCAAGCAGCACATCTGATGGTAAGTGTCACCGCCCATGGACCTTTGCAACACCAAGGGTATTGCAATGGTAAGCTTAGGCCGCTGCCTACCAATAAAATCCCCAAACCTACACAGTTGGCTTCCCGCTCTCTCGCTCACCGAACGAAACGCAATAGCACATTGTCATTACTCAGATGTCGATCTTCTGCGAGTGTGGTACTACCCCGGACGGACCGGCCCGCGGCTGTAGACAGAGAACTGTCAACAGCGTGGTCCTAACACTACTGCGTGCCTCACCAGGAGATAAACCAAGAACTCTCTCCTGCCAAGCATAGCGATTATGCAAATATTCCTTTATTTGTAGGAGATCCTCGCCATGTAAAAATGGACGAAAAACTGATTAAAAATATGATACAACGTTACTCGCTTTCAGGAATGAGGAATAAAGTTTTAAACGTGGGACTGATATTTGAATTGTTACTATCTATTGCCGTTTGCTACATTCCTGGTGTTAATACTTTCTTCCATACTTATCCTCTGCGATTGCATTGGTAATTATAGAGTAATAACAAAAATAATTATTATCTAGACTAGTAATATAAAAAGCAATAAGTTTTTTAAACACATATAAATACAACTTTTCCGTGTGGTAACGGAGTAAGAATACAATTCACCACCCCCTATCTTACCCGTGGGTGATCGTACGAGACGACTAAGGGATTTAAAACGCATATAACATCTATGCGAGAGAAAGAAAACTCGAAACAAAACCCTATACCCACACGCCTGACCAGCGTGGTGTAGTAGGTCAATTACCCTTCCATTATGGAGGAGGCCCGAGCCCAGCAGTCGGACATATATGGGCTGAGATGATGATAAATACAACCTGCCACACTAGTGTTATTGATAGATTGATTTATAGGGCCGTGACATCTTTTCGTCGCCCTGAATAAATGGGCGGGGTGTATCCAGATCATAGCCTACCGCAAAAATTAAATTTTTGGTTAGATGGAACAAATATGTTAGCAATCCTTACCACCTAGGAGTCGTAAAAAACTGAGTCAACTAACCAAGAGACAACAGCACTATTCTAGGAAACTTATAACGCGAACTGTGATCATCAACGCGACTTTGAAAGATCAACGGCCAACAGTAGAGTATAGTGGGATATAGTGGATGAATATAGATGAACAATCGTTATTTTATCCTTTAACAATTTTCATAACTTAAAGCAGTATTATTATAATTTCAGCTCATGTATATCCTAAATGCTAAGCTGTGTTGGTAGCGGCTTCGAATACTACCAACCCTTACTTTGCTCGTGGATGTCGTAAAAGACGACTAAGAGCCTTATAACGACCTAGGCCAAACTCTATGTGATGCCGTTTGGTCAACAAATACATTCCGAAGGAGGGTTGGCGTCTTGCAGGCGGCCGGTCATAACACTATTGCCAATAATTTCTACAATATATACTCGTACTATGAAAAAAGAGTACATATTGTATCGACCCCAAGTAATTGGGATAAGAGTAGGAGAATGCTGATGATCCTAATGCTGGGCCCGAGCCTGCTTCACAATAGAAGGAAAATTTACCTACTACCACTATACTGGTTAAACGGGTTGGTATTTCGAGATTTCCTTCTCTTATATAGATGTTATCGGTATATGATTTTATTTCAAGTATTCCTTCTCTTGCATAGATTTTATTAGTAGGTATATAAGATTCGTTAGTGGCCTTTTACGATACCCATGTCAACGTGAAGTATGGTTGGTGAATTTTATTCTTTCTCCGTCACCATACGGAAAGCAATTATGAAGTCCCTAACTTGTACTGTATGATTTATTTCCATTTAAAAAAAACATCTTGATGGACTTACGCGTTCTTATTTCTCGTAATCCACATCGAAATAGTCTCGAATGGAACATCTCAAACTGGTGTCTCAAGTGGATAGATTAATGAACAAATACGAGATGTTTAAACGCACATTCAATAACGTGTAGTTTAGCTATTACAATCGACTTAGGCAAATTGCCAAAACGCTATATGTAGAGGAATAATGCAGTTGCAAAAACGCTACCAAAATTAGATATCATGTACCTACTAAATGCCTGCCTGTGTGGTAATGAATACAATATATCCCCACCTTGTACTTGTCCGTGACAGTCATAAAAATCAACTAAAAGATCACCAGGAAAATGGACAGTATAATCTAGAAAAAAAAACATTCATTGCCTGGGAAACTTTTATAAGAAATGCGATCACCAAATTGCATGCCCGCTTGGCTTATTATCATTAGTCCTAGAGACCTATTCCTAGCAGAGGCGATTTTTTTTAATATTAATAATACTCGACACTACGGAAATAAGTCTTGTATTGCGTGGGGCTTTACACTCATACAATTAATGGAACAAATTACAACTACACTCAAAAAATAATATGTGGATCGCACAAAGTATGAGTGGGCATCGAACCCACATTTAGCAAGGTAGATCGGTGCCTTGAACATTACGCCATCTGTGCAATCAAAAGTTTAATAGGCCAATGTATGGAGGAAGAGAGGAGAAGATACATCCATCCATCAGGCTGCTCCAGATCCAGATCATCATCATCATCACAGCCCATATATGTCTCACTGTTGGGCTCGGGCCTCCTCCGTGAGGGAAATTGACCTACTATACCACGCTGATCAGACGTGTTGGTATAGGGTTTTATTTCGAGTTTTCCTTCTCTTGCATAGATGTTATATGCGTTTTATATCCCTTTGTCATCTCTTACGATCACCCACGAGTAAGATAGGGGGTGGTGAATTGTATTCTTACTCCGTCACCACACGGAAAAAGCCACCAGAACCAGATATGCATGATAAAATTAAATGCTGATGCCTTTTTTTGCGGCGTGTTATGGTGTGGTGACATCCCATTATATCTGGGCGACAGAAAGAAAGGCAAGCGATCCTACAAACCCACGCTACAAGTACCCATCAATGACTTGCGAGCAGCCCACCGGTACTTTGTCTTCGGTGGCCCTCCCGGCAAAATGTTGCTGCCTATCCTAACTTCCTTTTTTTATTCACAGGTGGTTTCTTGCGCTACCATTTAGTCTCCTAATGTTAGCATTTGACGAGTTCAGGAAATATTGCATCCGAAAAGAACTGTTTAATGGATTCTATAACAAATTATTATATTATTAAATTATTGTTGTATTTATTTACTAATATTTCAAATTATTATTAATTAACATCATAATTAGCCTGCCCTTACGTTAAGTTCGGTCGGCATAATATGTTCTTATCATACATAGACTCCTGTAAGCTGTCATATTCTCACTCCATTTGTATCTATATCCTCATTTACACAATCCATTCATTTGTTTTTAGATCGACCACGATTCTTACGCCTCTCCATATTCATACTTCATGTCGTATACGTTTTGTATCTTCATTTCAAAATTTCCCAACATACTCAATACTTATCTTGTCTAATCTTCTTTGATTTACTAGCAGCAATATTTAACAACAGTTAGATATTCTTTTATGTTGGTGATACTAACTAGCTATCAGAAAGCACCTAGCCATTAGATTATAGTCCGTATCGTAAAAGCAATACGCTTTTTAGACATCTAAATTATCAATTAGCTATACAGTTTACGATCTTATTCATCATCATCACAGCCCATATATGTTCCACTGTTGGGCTCGGGCCTCCTCCGTAATGGGAGGGAAGTTAACCTACTATACCGCGCTGGTCAGACGTGTTGGTATAGGATTTTATTTCGTGTTTTCCTTTTCTTGCATAATGTTATATCCCTTAGTTGTCTCTTACGATCATCCACGGGTAAGATAAGAGAGGTGGTGAATTGTATTCTTACTCCGTCACCATACGGATATTCTTACCACGATTTTATTATCAGCATATTTTTTTTTAAAACACCACTAAGAAAATAATCCTTGTATTGCAGGGACTTTATAAACATATAATTAACGCGGATAAATTACACCCAGACTGAGAACAACACTTTGTGGATCGCACAAAGTATTGTCCTGCGCAGGAATCGAACCCTGTCACTGGCATCAAAGGTCAGTATCTTAATCACTACGCCATCTGTTCAGTCAGTCATATAAATAGTAGCTACGCCATTGGCTTAAGTATTATGACTATTAACCGTTTAAAAGATATTTTCCTATTTTTCGAAAGTCGTACTTTTCATCTGCTGAATAATTGAGACGATATGTCCTTTACTGTATCTCATTAACGTCTTATCTTCCATTCCAAAATGAAAAATATCATGACGGTCGGTTGAGTAAGTACTTACGGCATGAAACTGTAATATTCAAATACACAATTTCACCTTCATAATATAATATTAGTTGGATGGATATTAGATATTCTTGCCTATTATTTAACGAGATTGTTGGTCTTTAGATTAGTAGTAGCCTTAGAATTCTTCGATTTTTTAATTAGCATTTGCCTCAACGAAAAGCACAGCAACTACGAACGTAATTTGTCTCCTTGTGGCTCATCATTTGGTTTCCATACGCATATGTTTATTCTCTACCCAATCCTCATCGATATTATCTCAACAGCAACAAAGTGTTAAAAACATACATTACACATAATTATTTAATATCACCGAAATCAGGCGCGGCTCAAGCACATGTGGCGCCCGGGTGCAATCAATAACCTGGCGCCCTCTTGTACCAAAGTGGGTGAACAAAATGGAATAGGTTGATGGTTACAAGCGGCTCTCGGCGCCCCCAAACACCCGGCGCCCGGGTGCACCGCACCCTCTGCACTATAGGTAAAGCCGGCCCTAACCGAAATTAAGGCATTGGTTCCAGTGTTCATTTGGCGGATTGAGGAAATTAGGCAGGTTATGTGAAGCCCACATCGCCCGTATGGTTTAGATGCGATTCAGCCAGACCATAGACTGTCAGAAAAAAAGGTATAATTATGTAATACAGATAGGTTATTTATATAAATATAGATAACACAAGATCCTACTTTAATTGACAGGGTCAAATATAATTATTACTACATTTGTTGCGTGGCATCCGCTTGATAAAGGATATTTATACGTACATAAAAATAATATAGCAATTTAATGATAATGTAATGTTTAAAAATAGAATAATGATTTATATATATCATTATAATTAAAGGACTTCCGTGTACCTAGGAAGTTAGAATACAAATCGCCACTCCTCTTACCCGTGGGTATAATATGACTTAGTATATGATATGCATATGACATCAAAGTAAAAAAGACAAACTCGACACAAAAATCGGTGCTAACACGTTTGTTCCGCGTGGTAGGTCCGGACCTTTCTTTAAATTGCATGCATTTTCTTATTTTTTGTAATTTATGTTTCTTATTTTTTAATTATTTGTAGTAATATTCATCAATATCATCAGCAGCATTTTGTCATCTACTGCTGAACATAGGCCTCCCTCATATTTCGTCACCAAGTGCGATCCTGTGCCGCATCCAAGTCTCTATACAAAACCTTCTTTTCTTTTTTAATCCAGCAACCTTCACCAAGTCGTCGGTCCACCTGGTGCGGGAGATATTGCAAAAGAAAACTGAAAAAGCCAATTTATCTTTGTTGATCCAAATTTCATTCATCCATCATCTTATCGACGTTCCTATCAGGCAGATGTCAAGGGAGTATAATACTGGGCTGGCCACGAATGTTAAGAAATCGGCACTAGTAGTCGGCTCAATGCCGTAGCGGAAGGAATACGAGATATTATAGGGCCTCGGATTGCCTTTTCGTCGTCCCGGACGGAGCAGGCGGGATCCAAATCATAGCCTGCCAAAAAAAGTGTAGGTAATGCACAAATCGCCAAGCTTTGTAGGCGAGTTTGAAATTGGAGTTGGAATTATAAGCTTCCCAGACGACTGCCTTTTACCTAATGTTGGTGAGATTATTAATTATAAAGCTGATGAATCACCATATGATAAGCAGTGACTGTCATTATTAGCAATACCAAAGCTACAGTTGAATTGTTGCCTACCATAAAAAATAATTACTACGCTTAAATTAGAAATGTCTGAACAATCAGTTATCTTCCTCTATAAAACACAGAGATATGAAATAAAATTATTTTTACATATTTTATCACGCTCTACAGTATCCAGGGTCGCGGAAGGACGATCTTCCCGTGACCATGATCGTTGTTTAATACAAATTTCATTGTTTTCTTTTTTTTATTATTTTAACTTTATAATATTGTAATACTTTATATATCCGTGTGGTGATGGACTAAGAATACAATGCACCACCCCCTATCTTACCCGTAGGTGATCGTACGAGACGACTAAGGGATATAAAATGCATACAACATCTATGCAAGAGAAGGAAAACTCGAAACAAAATCCCATACCAACATGTCTGACCACCGCGGTATAGTAGGTTAATTTCTCTCCCATTACAGAGCCCAACAGTGGGACATATATGGGCTGTGATGATGTAATGATGATGACTGTTTAACTTTATGAAATAAATTGCCAGGTCCTGGTATCTGTAGTACAAGTTAAATCATACTTTCGGTACCAGTGTTCAAATAAATAATATTTTAGTATTGATGATATTTTCATGTAATGCTCTTTTTTTTTTATAAACAAATCAACATTTCACACATCAAAATGAGTAAGTAGATAACATATAATTGGACTTTTGGCGGGAATCTAAAACGTCATGTGGTGCTCTTGTATTATATTCGATATTTTAGTGTTTCAACGTGTTATATTAGATATTTTTTATGGTATTTTATGTAATGTGATGTGACTGAACTGCTGAGATGTAGTGAATATCATATAAAAGTGCTTTACAACGTTTTCGTTTTCCATCAAAATTCCCAAAAGATACCATTAACAGTGTGGCCATAGCACTGTTGATGGCGACAATTTGACTTACTGACGGACAATGACTAATCTGAAGACACTAAAAACTTGAAGATAATTATAACTCGACACTGGCAACAATGGCTCATTTAAGTAGCTGATTGCCAATACATAAAAAGAAGAAGAAGAAGAACATATAATTGAATAAAACAAACATAAATTTATTGACTTTTTATTTGTTCCCACACATACTTAAAACTTCGAACATAGTAAAACATTTATTAAGTACCTAATTTTATTATTTACTATATACAATTAAAACATAATGAGCAAAAACATATGTACATGAATCAGGTCACATTTTTAACATCACAATTGTCTATGGTCAGTATCATATAATGAACCTTGGATCCTATAAGTGACCAGCTTCGGTTATTTAACACTTTATAAGTGAGCAACTTTAGAGCGCAAATATATTTCAAACATATAAAAACATTTTTTACTAAAATATTCTATAATTAGGTCGTACACCTGACGAGAGCATGCCCGCATATTATATGAAAATGAGAATGATTATGTGAATCAAAGAGAATGTTTGAATAATCAAGCGTGCGTAGTCACTTATGCTGTTTACGCTTGAATGGCACACGAGTAATGCGTATAGTCGCTCGCGCGCATATTTTCATTACTGTATGTTACTTATTTTTCTCTAATTCCTTTGAAAAATTATTGGCAATTACTTGATAGTAGAAAATATGGGCTGTGCATATCGCCTGATATATACCTACTGGCCCTTACAATAGCGTTTACACAGAAAGGCAGCCAAGGACAAGAAAATTACACTTTCTAATTATTTTTCGTCTGATCTATTCCTATACGGCATATAGTATACAAGTTGTATAGAAACAGATCAAACAAAAAATATTGGCGACGCTATTAGTAATTTCAACAAATTATTTCCTTTAAGTACGTATTATCGAATAAATAAATTTGAATTTATTTCTACATCATAACCGTTTATAACCAGCAAACAATATTGTTATAAAACATTTTCTTTTAATTTCTTATTACATCCTAAATACAGATTGTCACAAAGTAAGTAGTTTAAATACCAACATTTAAATGCTTGGCAGATTAGGCTATAGCCAATAATATATATAAAAATAAATAATCACACCTATAGGTAGACCTGGTGGACACACCTATAGGTAGATACTTGAAATAAAAAGATAAAATAGGGCAGAGACTCAACAGTAAATATCATGGATCTTGAATGCATTCTAATAATAATAGATAAAGTTCAAGGTTTGCTTGATTATCCTACAATAAGTTACATATTAAGGAACTGAGCAGTATTAAAAGGATGGTTTGTATCCTTAAGCTAACGACTGGCTTAAATACTTAAGCAAATAGATAGACCATACATTTACATTATAAACAAGTACCCCATTTAAATATTGTTAAGTAAATCTTTAAATAGAATTTTTGAAGTTTATTAACATTTAATTTAAATCCTATATCAAATATACTTATTTAACATTGATATGATTCAATTTACCAATATTAAGTTGGTCTTTGGTAGTTGCGGGGAAGAAAAATACCGTCAATTGGACGTCGGTGATTGATACCAATTCTGAGACGTTAACAAAATATAAAAATAGATTGATTCAAAATAAACATTTATGCTCAGAATATTATTAAACGCAATATCAATAACGATAAGGTTTTTGATTTAAGTAAGAATACGTCAGCGGTAACCAGATACTATAAAATTAATATTGTTTGTAGATGTTGTAAAAGACGACCGAGTGTTGTATGCAAACCAGTAGTACCAATTTTATAAGTGCCGTATGGAAACCATACGGTATGGTCTTCTCAGAGAGTTGATGTTAGTTAATCATCCGGTTGTAAAATGTATTTAAAACCTAAGAACAATCCCTCCTCTTTCTAAGAACAATCCTCTTTTTCTTCCATCTTCAAGTCCGTAGAAAAAAAAATATGTTTGGCCAAATCCATATCAATTGGAATAAAGTCAGAAGGATGTTAATAATTCATTTCGAAGCACACACTTTAAATTCCTAATCACGATTCTATATTTTCCTATACACAGACGGCAAACGTCAACAGAAATAATTTTAAAAATTGAGCCGTAGTTCAAATTATCTAGTACGTTAGCGTGGACGTGACTTTAGATTTCATTCGAGTTTAATTTGTAGCACATGAAATCACAATCGAATCTATGGGACGTAATCGAAAAAAGGTAAACATATTTTTTTTTAATTTAAATACTCGGTGATTAGCCTCTTCTAATACTCTATTCAGTCACCACTCCATGATGCCTTAGCCTTAAAGATTAAGCCTTAGCAATAAAGATTTCAATTTCACAAAAAAATCATATTCCACAAAGAAAAATCGATACTATCACAGAAGAAAACAAGAGAAAGAAGCCCAAGGAAAGGTTGCATAAACAGAAAGAAGGCCAAGGAAAGATTGCATATAGAGAGAGTAGCCCAAGAAAAGATTTTAGGCGGCAAGATTTATAGTTATTTGCACACTACCGAAGTGTCTAACACCAATAAATTAAAAGTATTTAACGTAGACTCCGAATTATTAATTCTTCTCAATATTGGCATGCTCTGTATTGTTTAATATGCTATTACGATATCTCAAATATTTTATTATTAATCTATAATGAATATTACATTACTATTATTTTTAACATGACCAAAATGTATATATACAGAATTTTTCCTCCCCCTCATATTTTTTTTTCTATATTCTCAGTCCGTGATTAAAATACCAAGATATAATAAGAAGAGTACTGCAGAAAATTTTTAAAAACATCAACAAAGATATAATATATAAATATGTCCGTCTACTTATTTTCTAAAATAGTTATTTTTTTTTTAAATAAATAAATTCTTTCATTCTACCTATATGCTTACCAGGCAAGTTTGATATGATGATCGTTCAATTAGGTATACAAGTTATTTATTAGCAATTGCCGTAAATGCAATATTGACAATATAAATTAAGTGACATCAAATCGAAATTAAATTCATTAATTTAGTCATATTTTATTCGTAAGCAAATATGATTTAGCAATATAAACACGTTGGCATTTCTAATTTAGAGTAAATAACCAATGACTAATGCATAAATTACCTCTTTAATATGTAATAAATTATATCAAATAGCCATATGTGCAAATATGTAATGTTTTGAGGGATCTATCTATGTGTGTTATATAAGTACGTACCTAATAAATTATATCAAATAGCCATATGTGCAAATATGTAATGTTTTGAGGGATCTATCTATGTGTGTTATAAAGTACGTACCTAATAAATTATATCAAATAGCCATATGTGCAAATATGTAATGTTTTGAGGGATCTATCTATGTGTGTTATATAAGTACGTACCTAATAAATTATATCAAATATCCATATGCAAATATGTAATGTTTTGAGGGATCTATCTATGTGTGTTATATAAGTACGTACCTAATAAATTATATCAAATAGCCATATGCAAATATGTAATGTTTTGAGGGATCTATCTATGTGTGTTATATAAGTACGTACCTAATAAATTATATCAAATAGCCATATGCAAATATGTAATGTTTGAGGGATCTATCTATGTGTGTTATATAAGTACGTACCTAATAAATTATATCAAATAGCCATATGTGCAAATATGTAATGTTTTGAGGGATCTATCTATGTGTGTTATATAAGTACGTACCTAATAAATTATATCAAATAGCCATATGCAAATATGTAATGTTTTGAGGGATCTATCTATGTGTGTTATATAAGTACGTACCTAATAAATTATATCAAATAGCCATATGCAAATATGTAATGTTTTGAGGGATCTATCTATGTGTGTTATATAAGTACGTACCTAATAAATTATATCAAATAGCCATATGCAAATATGTAATGTTTGAGGGATCTATCTATGTGTGTTATATAAGTACGTACCTAATAAATTATATCAAATAGCCATATGTGCAAATATGTAATGTTTTGAGGGATCTATCTATGTGTGTTATATAAGTACGTACCTAATAAATTATATCAAATAGCCATATGCAAATATGTAATGTTTTGAGGGATCTATCTATGTGTGTTATATAAGTACGTACCTAATAAATTATATCAAATAGCCATATGTGCAAATATGTAATGTTTTGAGGGCTCTATCTATGTGTGTTATATAAGTACGTACCTAATAAATTATATCAAATAGCCATATGTGCAAATATGTAATGTTTTGAGGGATCTATCTATGTGTGTTATATAAGTACGTACCTAATAAATTATATCAAATAGCCATATGTGCAAATATGTAATGTTTTGAGGGATCTATCTATGTGTGTTATATAAGTACGTACCTATGTAAATGTTACACTTGTGTACGTTCCGTCCGGGGTGATGAAAGGGTGGCGCGTGGCCCCATAACCCACCTTTTCCCCTCTCCATCGCCATTAGGCCACTGGTACCGATTCCTTGACGTCTGTGGCCAGTCCGGCGGGTTATCTTTTCGAGTATTATTCGACTACTGAGACAATTTGCATTTGAAAGAATGAAGGAGAAAATTTAAAACAAGGTTTTTTAATTACTTATAAAACTCGCTGAACCTAATTTTACATATCACTGTAAATTATGAAATAATTTATTTTAATTTACAATTGATAATGGTAGCAAATATGGAGCTCCGTAATCGTAACCGATTCCATCGGATATCCGAAATGAAGATATTACCTGAAATTGTTATAAAAGTTTCGAATAGTTTTAGATAAGGTCGGTGTCGGTATGTGATACGTACGACAGGATTTCACCAGCCAAACTGACAGACTGAACGTAAACCTGTCCAAAGGATAATAATATGATCATCAGCACATTTAAAATTTCCATTTTACAATTCCCTAGAAATCCAATATCCGTATTTGAAACTACTCGAAAGTTTCGGATAAACCGAAATAATTTTATATCCGTAAACATATCTGAAACCGGTTAATATTATGTTATTCTAATATCCATATTCGTATGCAGATCCAAAACTACATATCCACAACATCCCTAGTATCTACGGCTATTTGTTTGTTTTTTAAAGTTAGCGCTTTGATGCCAATAAAGAATGTACATACTTATATAATGACATACATATGTAAATATTATATAGCTTTTTTCGATAAAAGATTTCTCTAAAGTTACTTATAAATTTTTGATAATAATTTATAGTAAAATAAATATTTTTATTAGCCTTACAATTTCTAAATAGATATTTAAATAAGTAGTTTTTTTTTATAAAGTACATATATTTACCTCTCTGAGCATCATAATAAGACTAATAATTTTTAGATTAAATATTAGATGATTCGATATGAAAGAAAAAAAATGTTATAATCCGACAAATTTTTTAGAAAATATTTATCTTAATTTACGCCAGAAATGTACGCAATGATAAAACTAATCCAATACCAAACATTCAACAATAGACGACGATAAATAACACATCTATTACTCAGGCTTAGATTTGTGCAAACATTAAATATTAAAAATTGGTAAAATGAGCTCGTCTTTTTAACGTCCATCAGTATCAGAACCATTTACATAATATTAATCTCACAAATTAATGTCACTGATCTCATAAAACGACATTGTAAATAATGCCTGGCCTTTTATCTACATTCAAATGATTCGTTAAAACTTAACATTATTAGGTTCGACTCCTTTACACAATTAAAATATAGAAAACCCATGTTGGTAAGTTTTGCTCCAAATAAATCTTAATTATGTTTAAAACAAAATTATGAGAATGTCGACTCTACAGTCTTAGAAAATTAAATTACAAACTACAGCCGTGTGCGGTGACGAAGTGAGAATAGAACTTTTCTTCAGTTCTTCTCCATTCTGTGTAGTAATTACTGCACAACGTGATTAAATGAATGGCTGCGTTCCTAATTATTATTCCTGTGTACGTTAATTAGCTCTTTACTTCTTGAGAGGCCTCGGTCGTGGGTTAATTACAACCATGTTACCAATTGAAATGCATTTCGCTTACAAGTTCTACTTACAGCAAAATATTACTTAATATTATTTATTTCTCATATTCAGTAAAAAACAATCAGTTAAAAAATAATTTAAATATATAGACCTGTTTAACTCATCAATAATTAATATCCAATATAGTATATCCACGAACGTTTCATCATATATCATATATGTCTTTTCTTGTGTCTTGTTATAATTTATTCAATTGAAAACGTGGCTTCAATAAAAAAATTGAGCGTAAAATTTTGAGCTATCATACTCACTTCCTTTGCACACACAACAATAAAATATATAAAAATTAATAACAATCATAAAAATAAATTAAATTATGCAAAAAAAATATTATCAAATAACAAAAAATTTAATTGACCCTCGTCATTTATATTCAAAATTATTTAAGTACTACATCATATACAATTATAATTGAAAAAAAAATGGTAAAATGAATTTATTCAACAGATTGAAACCACATAAATTGTAATCTATGTTATTTCAATACTTTCAATCATCATTTAAGCGAACAACCTATTAATAAATAATTATTATAAAAATATTTAACTTTGGCGACATCCTGTATGAAGTATAAAATAACTTCATTCACGTCATGATTCTGTGACACTTTATAATTAAACTCAAATTCACGCAATTTAAAAAATGATTATGACAAAAATGATGATCTATTGTTACATCGAATTAAATCACTAATAATAAATAAATAAATTCAATACATAGCTTTTAGCTGTGTATTAAATTTTGCAATTATACGAAAAGTTAGCTTTACAAAAACGAACTTTGTATGATAGTCTAGAAATTTTGTGACCACAGAATCGGCCGTACTTTAAATAGAATTTAATTACAATTAGTATCGAGACAAGTTTTCTATATGTCTTTTAATCGTAACGTAGCCGTGCTGCGAGTATAGCCTGTAGGTTGGGTTGAATTCGCATATCGGCTATGGAATGTCGGGCTTTAATTACTGCCTCCTCACGGCAAACTTCATCTTGTAGTATACAGCCAATTATTTTAGCTACAATTGTCGATGGTGGAACATGAGGATTCCCTGTAATAGTACATCTCCGCTTAGTTTTATTAAGTAAACTAAACTAATTCTGTGCAGACTCCCTAGGGGCACTAAGAACATTTTTTTTTTGTTAATTTTCATGATGATGATGATCATATGATGGCCAGTGTTACTGCCGCCCCTGGCCCACCTTTGCAATACCAGGGACACAGCTAGCTGTATCATACATGTATATAGTTTTTTATTAGTAGGCAGAAGCACAGACCCTCTGCCTACCAATAAACTATTAAAACTCCAAACCCACCCAGAAAGTTGAGCTGCCGGCTCTCTCGCTCACTGAACACAGCACAGCAGCACATTGGCACTACTCAAAGGTCGATTTTCTGCGAGTGTGGTAACTACCCTGTTTTATTACAGTGACTAGTTTTATCACACTTCCATGAACACGTGTCATAAGGGTGGATTAAAGACACGAGCAGACTCATTGTAGAACAAGCACATGACCAATATCAGGCAATATATCGATTATACAAAAGAACTGAAATAATTGAGACTTCATAGTTTGGAAAATAATGGATAGAATTTTATTAAATTGATTAATTGATTATATCCGTTCATTGGCTTATGGTTCATTAAAATGAACTTGCAAATACGAATTTCAAATTAATAAGGAGCAATGTTATCGTATTTCATAAGCTCTTCTGTTGATTATCTATTTTGTTGATAACAGCAAAATATAACTATATTAGGATATTAAACTTTAATAATATTTTACAGATAAAAAAGTATTACTTTCACAATTACTCACTAAAATAATAACATAGTATTTCTTTCCAATACGTGATTCATTAAAAATTACTATACTAAGAAACTGAGAAGAGTTTTATTCTTCAATAGTCGCCATCTATAATCGCCACTAACACCACAATGGACGGCTAAATAGCTTGACTATAATCTAACAATAACGATCATCGTATTGAAAATCCCGAACAGGAATTTAGCATTAAACAATAGAACATCTATTCTAATAAGTTATGTATATGGATGTAATAAGATATTGTTATAATATTAAATAGATTTTCAAGCAACATATTCGTAGTAGTTCAGTGATATATTATTGTTACACGTTAGTCAGCGTGAAAAAGCATTCCCAGAGGATGACGTTATGAAAGATTTTAAAAACTCAGCAATTTTAGCAAGAATCATAAACCAATACATCGACGCTAGAATAATAAACGTAGTAGTAACTCATATAATTAAAATTTGTACTTGTATTGGCTAGATTTTTTTTTATTAAAATTATTACTTTCGTATTTATGAATCTAGAACTGAGTTTTGGCGGGAATCTAAAACGTCATGTGGTGCTCTTGTATTATATTCGATATCTTAGTGTTTTAACGTGTTATATTAGATAATTTTGATGGCATTTTATGTAATGTGACTGAACTGCTGAGATGTAGTGAATATCATATAAGAGTGCTTTACAACGTTTTCGATTTTCATCAAAATTCTTACAAGATACCATTAACACTGTGGCCATAGCACTGTTGATGGCAACAATTTGACTTACTGACGGGCAATGACTAATCTGAAGATACTAACTATATATATAAAAACTTGAAGATAATTATAACTCGACACTGGCAACAATGGCTCATTTAAGTAGCTGATTGCCAATACATAAAAATAAGAAGAAGAAGAATGTAGAACTGTAGATTTTCGATATTAGTCCGTTTGGACAGCAACAAGCGGCAAAGGGATCAAAGTCCATACAGCCAAGTCTTATTTTTTTTTCATACAGGTATTATTATACTTAATATTCTTTCATATTGTGTAGTCTTAATAGTCATTGTCCGTCAGTAAGTCAAGTCGTTACCATTAATCGGGCGCTGATAACCAAAACAATGTATTTCTTTTGGAAATTTTGGCAAAATATGAAAATACACGTAAACCACTATTATAATAGTGGTTTACGTGTAATAAATGTAGTGAATATGGTATACCATATTCACTACACTTCAGCATTTTAACTGTATCATATTTAATAAAATACTAGCAAAATTATTCAATATAACACTCCAAAACACAAAAGAAATTAATATAATAACAAGAGCATGACATTTCCATATTCGCGCCAAAAACCCTATCCAAAAATGAAACTTTCACATTCTTTTTAATTATTTACTTTCTTATTTTTTTTTTTTTGCTTTATTACGTTTATGCTTTCTAGACATCGATATTTTTCATGTTGGGACATAAATAGTTATGTAGCAGTTAATAACTAATGAAAAAAGATAAAGACACTATTAACACACGCTATCATACACTTTGGGGAGCATATCCATGGTCAAGCGACCAAGAACCAATTTTGTTCCAGCGTGGTGGCCACTGAAGACAAAGATCGGGTACCGGTGCCCCACTCGCACGGCGAAGAGAGGTGCTTGCAGGGTGGGTTTAAGAGGTTGCGCGCCGCCTCTTCCGTCGCCCCGGACCGATTCGGCGAGGCGCGACCGCCTCCATAGTCCACCGCAAGAAAAAAGAAAAATAAAATCGCGGTATTTTGGAACACCATTAACAAGTTACGTAGTATGGGTAGCTTTCCTTGTATATTCGCAGGTAGTTAACGCTTAGAAAAATCGTCAACTACCTACTAACATTGTCTGAATAGGGTCTTAGAATAGCATTGTTAGTATTATTGTTAGTATACTTACTGCACTGCAATTTCAGGAACTTGATATGACCTATGACAACTCGATGGAACAGGTTTCATAAAGCGGCAGACAGGCGTGCAGTGTTCTGTTAGTCATTTTATTCAATGTTACTTGTTAGTATAAATACCTTCACCGAAAAAGCACCATAATAATAAAAATACATAAATAACATATTTTTTTAGTAAATACAGTTAATTCTAACGCTTATGTTAATAATATAACCATAAACAAATAATTATAATTTATATAACATTATTATTCGATCAAATGCAGAATAGATACATAGTCATTTCGGGACGAAATAAAAACCAATAAATATCGTATAGTTGATTGTATGCGTTTCAATTTATGTTTATAGTGTACAAGCATTCAATTGATTCTCGGTAGTTGCTTAGAGACATTAAAAAAACAGGCGCTTAATAGATGCTACTAAATGTCTAACTGTTTAGTTCATAAAAAACTGACTTTTGATGTTTACGCAAGTAATACAAATATAAATTAAAACTATTTTTATAGATTTTTCAGCGTTCATGGTCTCGAGAGGACCGTGAACGCTGGCCACAATGAACGGATTCATCCTGTGAACATGATCCGTTAAAAGTGTCCGAAATGTTGAGAAAGTAAAAATGAAATACAAACGCGATAAAATCTCTAAAAATTATTTTATTTCAAAACTGAACTGTCTAAAGGGTTGCATTTTTCAGTATTGAATTGTGTTGTATTTTACAGACGAATGAAAAGACCTACAGCAAATCCGAATACACAATTTAGTTGCTACAGTTCTTCAAGCTCTTGATCTTGTATCTAGAGTATATTTGATCGAAGTAGAAAATACATAATTGGTAATTTTTTTACTTAAAATAAACAGAGGCTTCGCTCTCGCTTATCGCTAAGTCTGTATGACAGTCAAAGCTACGGATGTGTAAATTCCCCCATAGATGAATTTGGCAATGGATGATCCATTGTTCAGCACTATTTAATTTAAAATATTTATAGAATAACCATCATAAGCCTTACAGATATGCATGCCATGCTAAAACCATCTATGATCAAGTAGCTGTTTTTTTATTCTAGCGAAGCAACTAACTGCTCACAGTGTGCGTAATAATAATAGCACAGTATAAATAACCAATTGCCATTTTATCCGGCACAAAACCAAACTCCATAGTGCTACTGAAAATTTTTTGACGCTCAAATCCAGTAACTGTTCTTGCCCCATGCAAGATTTGACCCAGAATATCAGACGATCGATGTAATTAGATCAATAATGTAGATGAACTAATTGATTATAAATAATTATTGGTAGAATGAGAACGCCAGTGTGTAAATAATACCTAGCTATACAATAAGTAACAGCCGTTTTTGCGTAAATAAAAATTCGGAATGCCTTTCTCTAAATGTTGTTAATGATTATGAATGTTAATGTTAGAGAATAATTGACTGTGATTTGGAACAAAACTGAGTAGGGGAGACGGGGCTACAATTAACAAGCGAATTTCTTTGAAACTATACACACTAAATCTATAGGATTTGTTTTAAAACGTCATATAAATCACCCCACATGACTCGGGATTGATCAGTTGTGAATCGCGCGTCATGCGACTGAGTTTTGTAACAGCCTACTTTATTACGCAGGTAACGAACATTTTTCATTTTACATTTTTTTGTTTTATGCCTTATGTACGATCTATTTATGCCTTATGTAAGATCATTATGATTTTGTTTTTTGTTTTTCTAGAAGTATATTTCATACTTAATAATGCTATGTTGCTGAATTAATTATTTATTAACAAATATTTTAATATGATACTTTTAACTAAAAATGTACCTTTGGGGTTAAAATTAACAAGTCGGCGGGGCTAGTATTAACATGTTAATACTAACCCCAGATGTGGGAGCTAGTATTAATAAATTACGTATAATTATTTTAATTATGAGAACGTATCGAGGAAAAACTACTAGAGGAACCAAATCCTTAGAGGTATATGAATTGGCTGCGATAGAATTAATAGAGAAAAAAATTAACTTTTTTGGTTTATTTTTTGAGATGTGGCCAAAGAATTTGATCTGCGTCACGTTTCACTCTTCAACTTTGTGAAAAAACAGATAGCAGGTGAACCTGAATAAATGGGTTACAAAAAAAAACCGCTTAATCTTTAGTGCTGAACAAGAATCAATTTTAGCAGAGTATTTGCTAAAATGTTCTTGCTACAAATACTGATTCACTAGACGTTAAGGTAAAATTGTGCCATTTTCTACCTCATCTATGATAATTTATATAGCTGTGTGTCAAATAATTTAAATTTTAGCATAGAAGTCATAACTTATTACGTGAGAGAGACTAATCTTAAGAAAATTAGACTATAAGACGTTGATTATTTATAATAGATTTTTAAAGTAATATGTCAATTCATATAAAAAATGTGTTCAATACACATTTGTATAGAATGCACTTTTAATAATAAAAAAGAATTTCATATGTAGGTATGTTTGTTTTATTTTACCTAGACCATGGTTTGGTGATAAGAGAGTGAACGACGCAGGTAGGCTCATAGCGGATGTATGCATGGAGAGAAACCTTATTGTGTCAAACACATTTTTCCAACATAAGGACATCCATATGTATACATGGAGAAGGAATGAACAGAAAAGCATAATAGATTTAATTTTGGTAGACAGTCGCCTCCGAAGCAAAATATTGGACGCAAGAGCCTACAGGGGCCCCACAGTCGATACGGACCACTATCTCGTTATTGCGAGATTTAGTGGTCTGTTCAGAAAGTGGAGGCACTGGCGAGAGCGTGTCCACTTCGGAGGGCTTGAAAGAATAAAGGTTGAAAGGTTGCAGGAAGAGTGTGTAAGAGAAAAGTATGCAGAGGGTGTCCGAGAACGGCTGACGATGGCAAGCCAGCCGCAATCGGACATTGAAGAATGCTGGAGAGTATTGAAAGAGAGTATGGTAGATACAACGAAAGAAGTATGTGGAAGTTCAAAGAAGCATAGAAAAACAAATGGTGGTGCATGGTGGGATGCGGAAGTGGCAGCTTCCGTAGAGCAAAAGAAGAAAGCGTGGCTGGACTATTTCTCTTCTTTGAATCTGAATGACAGTATGACTGAACAGAAGAAAGAAATATATCGGCAATGTAAGAATGACACCAAGGCCTTAGTGAAAGAGAAACGTGATAGAGCAAGTATGAGTGCAGAAGATAGGCTGACTAAAAACTTCGAGGGTAACACCAAACTCTTTTGGAGGGAGGTGAAGAAGTCTCGGGGTGGTTGGTCAGCCTTCAGAATGAATAAAATAAGGTCTAAAGGTGGAGACATTCTTACACAAACACAAGACGTGTTAAGCCGATGGAGTGAATATTTTGGTGATATGTATGCGGATGCTACGGTTGGCGCCGGTGTTGGATGTGGTTTAGTAGATCAACATTCGACAACGGCGTCCTCCGATGGCATCAGTATGGATGAAGTTGAATGGGCGATAAGAAGTTTGAAAAATGGTAAGGCAGCGGGCATTGATATGGTGTCTGCAGAGATGATCAAGCTTGGTGGCTCTTGTGTCTGGGAGGCGTTCCTGTTGCTCCTCAATTTATGTTGGAGCTCGGGAATGGTTCCCAGGGACTGGAATGGCGCAGTCATCGTGCCTTTGTTTAAAAACAAGGGTTCACGTTATGACTGCGCAAATTACAGAGCCATAAGCTTGACCAGTTTGGCAGCAAAAGTGTATGGAAAAATTATTGAAAGGAGAATGAGGATGGTGTCCGATGGTTTACTGTGTGAGACACAAGGAGGTTTCAGGAGTAGAAGGGGATGCATGGATCAAGTGTTCTCTCTGCGCAACATTGTGGAGAAGCATCTGGCTCTAGGTCAGAGGGTTTTCTGCAGTTTTGTGGATCTGGAGAGAGCATTTGACACGGTTGTACGAAAGGAACTTTGGGACATTTTACCGGAGTGTGGTATTAGCGGTAAACTGCTACAGGCTGTGCAGTCCAGTTACATGGGCTGTAGAGCCTGTGTGCGGCTGGATGATGGAATGTCGCCTTGGTTTGACGTCAATATCGGCGTTAAGCAGGGGTGCGTTCTGTCAGCCAGGCTGTTTATCATATATCTGGATAAATGTCTCCAAAGGTTGAACGATATGAATGTGGGAGTCCAGATGGGCGACTCAGTGGTCACTGCTCTGCTTTATGCAGATGATGCAGTCCTGCTGGCACAGTCAGCGACTGACCTGCAGACCCTAGTCGACACAATGACAGAAGATTGTAAGAAAAGGGGTCTACGCGTGAATGTGAGCAAAACCAAAATAATGGTCTTTGAAAGAGATAAAACCAGAACAGATGTAAGAGTAACAATAGGTAATGATGTACTAGAGCAAGTGGATGAATTTGTATATCTTGGATGTGGATTTAGCCGAGATGGAAGGTACACCACTGATATAGAGCGAAGAGTGAATGCGGGAAATAGAGTGAACGGAGCGTTGGGGCAACTTCTCGGCAGCCACCACCTCAGCCAGAAGGCACGTGTAGCAATACATAACGCAGTGCTTGTCCCAACATTACTGTATGGAAGCGAGAGTTGGGTATGCAGAAAAGAGTATGATAGTAAAATTAATGCGGTCGAAATGCGATCTCTGCGGAAAATCTGTGGAGTTAGGCTGACCGACCGCATTCGTATCGACGACGTAAGAGAGCGAGTAGGTATGAAAGAGAGTATTGGTGTAAAGATGCGAAAGGGAATGCTCCGATGGTTCGGACATGTGGAAAGAATGCCGAACGAACGCCTGGTTAAGAAGATATACAATGCGAAAGTGGAAGGATGATATGTATGTGTGTATGTGTAAAGTAAAATGTCAATTGATATAAAAAATGTGTTCAATACACATTTGTATAGAATGCACTTTTAATAATAAAAAATAATTTCATATGTAGGTATATTTGTTTTATTTTACCTAGACCATGGTTTAATATACAGTTAATACTTACCCCATGGCTGTTAATTCTAGCCCCAAACACGGGGTTAGAATTAACTAACGACTTTTTTGAGAAAACAATATATATGTTAGACAACAGTTGATGTGTGTTTCATTTATGTTAATAACATGATACTTTAATAGTTTAAACATCATGTGACATAAGAATCAGGTCTAAATGTTGAATAATTTCGAAGGTATAACTAAAAATGCATTTATTGTTAATTGTAGCCCCGGCCTCCCCTACTGTGATACATAGTAGTACCTAGTGAAATTAAAGTTTAAGTGTTACCTATTTTTTTTAAGAAACAGAGATAATTACTGTATTAAGAGTTAAATTAACAAATATATACACCAATATATATTTGATTGCCACTCACCTGTCAATCCTCTATATCCAAAAATACCGCAATCGTGCATACGCATTGAATGGTGTTCGTTTTTTATAAAGTCTTCAGTACTTATTCCCTTAAGCTGAAAATAATAATAGGTATAGAAAAAAAAAATAGTTTATTTATGGCACAACAAATAAGTTGTCTGCAATAGTTTTTAAATTTGTAGGTGACAAGCATGGCTAAAATATTAATTTTATTAAAAAATCAAATTATGGTAATAGTAATTGAAAAACATATGTAACTACCATCATAAAACCAAGCTGAGCTTTGCTGTGTGGTAAAAGGTTAGAATATAAAATGCCATCACCCTTTACTTTTCCACGGGGGAGGTAAAAACCGGCTTAAGGTGGACCAAGGGGTGGAATCGCCAAAGATCTAGCGCGGCGGTTATAGCATTAATCTACATTGCGGAGGCCTATATGGTGACAGAGTAAGAATACATTTCATCATCTACTTTCTTGCCACAGGATGTCGTAAAAGACGATTAAGGGAAAAATAAGCAGACGGACAGATACAAGAGAAGGGAAATTTGAAATGAAACACTATATCAACCAGCCCCATCAGCATGGTATAGTAGGTACATATTTCCTCCGATGGTGGAGCAGACTCGTGCCTAACAGTGCGATCCATATGAGGTGAGATGATAATGATGATAAAGTCCAAATCGTCTATATTTCGACAGGCTGATGGACACAATAAGGCTCACGGCTTTTTTCAATGGTTTGAACACGCTGAAACTAGATTTGGATGTAAATAATGTTTTATTAGATACCCAATTTCTCTAGCCTATAGATTCATCATCATCTCCATCATCTTAGCTCATATATGCCCCACTGTAGGGTTCGAGACTCCTCTATAATGGAAGGTAAATTGACCATATCAATGTGGTTGCTCAGACGTGTTGGTACCTATACCATGGGTTTCCTTTCGAGTTTTCCATCTCTTTCATAGACGTTATAAGCATTTTATATCCCTTAGTGGTCTCTTACGATCACCCATGGGTAAAATAGAATAGAATAGAAATAGGGTAGTGAATTTTATCAAATATAAAAGAATCGAATAATAATAATTAATGCGAAAGTGGAAGGATGTAGGTACCGGGGGAGACCGAGACTAACCTACCTAGACCAGATCGGTCATGTACTGAAGGAAGGTGGAGTCAAGAGTCTCCGTAACCGGCGAGCGTGTATGAAGAGAATTATGAATGTTGAGGAAGCGAGTCAAGTATGCAAGGATAGAGTTCTCTGGCACTCTGTTCTCTCTGCCTACCCTGCAAGGGATATGGCGTGATGATATGTATGTATGTAAAAGAATCGCGCTATGCAATGGCATGTGATCATGTAATGTGATGTGAAAAATAATAACAATCTGACAAAGGTACCTACTTAACTCGTTGCTAGAAACACTGTTGTCATAAAAATTGTTATAATAATTTCACATTAAATTGTCATTGAAGTATTATGTACGAATATTACTTTTATATAAACTGCTGTGTGGTAGCGGCGACGAATACTACCTTACTTTGCTCGTGGATGTCGTAAAAGACGACTAAGAGCTTCATAGACCTAGGCCAACTCCACCTGATGCCGTCGGGTCAACGATTATATTCCCAAGGAGAGTTGACATCAGGCAGGCGACCGGTTATAAAACTATTGCCAGTAACTTTTGCAATATGTACAATGGAACCAGAGTACATATTGCGTCGACCTCAGGTAATTGGGATAAGAGCAGGAGAATGATGATGATAATTACTTTTATATAAAACTAGCTTCCGCCCGCGACTTCGTCCGCGTGGAATGGTTACTTTGGGCTAACGTTAACTTCAACTCGCGAATTCGTTTACGTAAAAGGTGGAAATATTTTTAAATAATACATACGTTAAAGCTGTTTTAGGTACCTACATGACCCTTTTATTAGTAAGAGTAGAACATTAAACCTTAAGTAAAAGTATTGGGTCTTATCTATACTTTCTATAGATATACCATATACAATGTATGTATATTATACATACATACATACATACACTTACGCCTATTTACAATTACACGTACTTTTGACGTGTATGACATCGCTGTGTGGTAGCGGCTACGAATACTACCAATCCTCACTTTGCTTGTGGATGTCGTAAAAGACGACTAAGAGCCTTATAACGACTTGGGCCAACTCCATCTGATGCCGTTTGGTCAACAATTACATTCCCAATGAGGGTTGACGTCTGGCAGGAGGCCGGTCATAAAACTATTGCCAATAACTTTTATAATATGTACTATGAATGAAGAGTACTTATTGTATCGACCCCAAGTAATTGGGATAAGAGTAGGAGAATGATGATGATGATGACCTCTCGTGAACAAATCTCCAATTTAGTCCAGAAAAGTATGACGTGGTCTTCCCCTTGTATTCGTCCCATTCACGATTGCTTTATATGTTTGCTTCGTCAACCTCTGCCCACTCATTATTTCTTCCACTTCGTGTCCAACCCACCTCAGCATACCAGCGCTCTTTTATAACATTATACCTAATTTTATCTTTCATACTTACATCACACACGTTACGAAGAGCTGTCAGCTCTACAGCATTTATTCTATTTTCATGTCTTCTCCGCCAAATCTAACTTTCACTGCCATACATGAGGGCAGACACTAATACTTCCTATACTTATTATTATTATTTAGGATGTGTAAAGCCGACGGAAGGTCATGAGAAGAAAACAAAACTAAAAATGTAGTGTGTGCAGAAGTATTTTGAAATAACATTAGTTTGAGTTTTTTTTTAATATAAGATTATAAGACCCAGTATTTTAATCGTAAATGCGCGCCCAGTACTTGATCATTATTTTGCTGCGATGTTATTTTTAAACTGCGATATTTCCTAAGATATTCATTGAAATCAAATAATGTAGAGCAATTTTGTTTTAAATTAAATACTTGTGATGAATAACTCATTTATTTGGATAAGGATTAATATTATGTTTATAAAAACACCTTCGAAAATATCACATTATTTTAAAACAAATTTGATTAGCATAAAAAAGGTTATAGTGAGCCAATCTTAAAAGATAGACATATGCTGTCCCGGACTTTTATTTAGAACTTTGAAAGGGGAACAATTATATAGTACATAATTTTGGCGCAACTTTAACCGTTTACGCAGCGGAAGCTCTCAAAAGGAAACAAAAACCCGATTTTTACACATTCATCATTGTTGCTCTGCTCCTATTGGTCGCAGCGTAATGTTGTATAGCCTAAAGCCTTCCTCTATAAATGGACTATCCAACAAAAAAAGAATTTTTCAAATCGGAACAGTAGTTCCTGAGATTAGTGCGTTTAAACAAACAAACAAACTCTTCCGCTTTATAATATTAGTATAGATTAATAATATAATTAGGTAAGTTAAATGTCATCCATTCATTTAAATTATTTTCATGTGATTATTTCATTAGTATCTATTGATAATGATTTTTTAATGTTTACGCGAGTGTTACTACACATTTGAAAATTAATATTTGATTTAAATTTTCTATCTGATTTAAATTAATAACGATGACATATTGGACATAAGACACCTTAGTCCTCCCGTAACAATGATCACTGTAAAGTGTTCGAAACGTCGGGAAATTAAAAATCAAATACAAACGCGATAGAATATCCGTAAAAGTAATTTTATTTCAAAAGCAACTATGATATTCATTTTAAGCTACATTAATATACCCGCAGTTAGATATAATATTTTGTTCTATTTTTTTAAAACAAAATATTATATCTAAGTAGGTAGCTGAATAGTTTTTGTTAGTTTTGTAAAAATTGTAACATTGCCACAATAATAATTATCATAAATGAAATACCTCCAATAATAACAAATCATAAACAACATAAATTTTATATATAGAATCATTCTCTTTTTGTACTGGCAATGAATTGTATTAATTTTGTATAAAAATGTGGGTCAAAATTGAATATTTTATAGGGTAGATATAAATAAATTTCTGTAATAACAATGACATATTGGACGTAAGACACCTCAGTCCTCCCGTGACCAGGATCACTGTAAAGTGTTCGAAACGTCGGGAAATTATAAATCAAATACAAACGCGATAGAATCCGTAAAAGTAGTTTTATTTCAAATATTTTTTTAAAGTTTATTTCGTTCACGCTTTATTAATATCTCATTTGTCACATGTGTAATTAATACACACCGTAAACAAAAGCTGCTAATTATACATACATACATACATATCATCACGCCATATCCCTTGCAGGGTAGGCAGAGAGAACAGAGTGCCAGAGAACTCTATCTCTGCATACTTCACTCGCTTCCTCAACATTCATAATTCTCTTCATACACGCTCGCCGGTTTCGGAGACTCTTGACTCCACCTTCCTTCAGTACATGACCGATCTGGTCTAGGTAGGTTAGTCTCGGTCTCCCTCGGTACCTACATCCTTCCACTTTCGCATTGTATATCTTCTTAACCAGGCGTTCGTTCGGCATTCTTTCCACATGTCCGAACCATCGGAGCATTCCCTTTCGCATCTTTACACCAATACGCTGCTAATTATAATACTGATATATCGTCAGAATGCCAAATAAAAATATTTAAACATGTTATTTGAAAAAAAAATTAATAAAAAAGTGGTTGGTCAAAATTATAATAAACCTACAGGTTCAGTTCAGCAATCTAGACTAATGAAGTTACGGTGATAGCAGTAGTAATTTACCTAATTATGATTATTGTGATCAGCTTATGCCCGCGACGTCGTCCGTTTTATTCGTACCTCGGCTTAACTAATTACATTATATGACAATAATATTTTTCACTGACATATTATTTATTTATGCTACTAATTTCATCATCATCATCATCACAGTCCATATATGTCCCACTGTTGGGCTCGGGCCTTCTCCGTAATGGGAGGGAAGTTAACCTACTATACCGCGCTGTTCACACGTGTTGGTATAGGGTTTTGTTTCGAGTTTTCCTTCTCTTGCATAGATGTTATATGCGTTTTATATCCCTTAGTCGTCAATTCGTCATATACTACTAACTTAATAAACAAAATTAAATGTTGCTCCAAGCTTATCTCAATATATTTGTAAAATGTATGAAAAAATGTACAGACCTGCGGTTTTTGTAGTTAAATTACTTGATATTATTTTAAGAAAATTTATTATAGAAGAAAAAGAAGTTTCAAAATTCTGACTACGAGTATATTTTTTAACTCCTAAAATATTTTATTAATATTCTGTAAAGTTGACTAAATAGTGTCTTTCCATGCAGGGAGCAGTTGAAGGAAAGATTTGTGTGATTCATAAATGTTTGTCCACTCTGTAATTACCTCAGGATTGTTAATTATATATTCGTGAAATCTTTCATAAAATGAATCATTTTTAACAAGGTGTATTTTTATTAATATTTGTTTCCAAAATACTCACTCTAGATGGAACTAAGAACCGATCAGGTATTCTTTGTAATTTTTGCTGCTTTTCACTTGGTCCAAATCCTAAGGCTAGTAGTACTGACTCGGCATCCACTTTACGAGCGCCCAATACATTTAAAACTGAACTCCCACTGGATCCGCTGGCGTCTGACTACAAAGAACAATAGCACCTTGAGATATAAACAAAGTAATACATTATTAGGTATATAATATTTAGTATAAATTAATATAGAGCCAATTAGTATTAAAAACGGTTTATATTTGAATTTAGAATTGTAAAATATTCCAAAACTGCTACTAAACTATGTTTTAGACAATTTAATACACATAATGGAATAAAAAGTATTTCTTAACATAGATTAAATGCTACTAATTGCTCTATATATGATATGCTGAATATATGCTTACTAATCATTTTATTGTGTGATTTTAAAATATTATAATTTCATAAAGTACCTAAACTAATAGAGATATACACCCAGAATTTTCAGTTTAATTTATTTTAGAGAAATTATCAGTAAATAATACAAAATGCACATAAGTGTAATATAGATATAAATAAGTACAATATATATTTGAAGTAGTAAAACCTAATGAGAAGACCAAGTGACTCCCATGCTTTCTGGTTCAATACATACATACATATCATCACGCCATATCCCTTGCAGGGTAGGCAGAGAGAACAGAGTGCCAGAGAACTCTACTCGCTTCTTCAACATTCATAATTCTCTTCAAACACGCTCGCTGGTTTCGGAGACTCTTGACTCCACCTTCCTTCAGTACATGACCGATCTGGTCTATATACCTGAGAGATTTCTTCTCAATATGCGAGTTCTACCAACACATATTGCTCCAACCATGTGCAGTATAGTCTTAAAAACCTCTCATTCCAAGAAAACTTACAGTTGGATAAACATAAATAAAATATCTATACAAACACATCTGACCAGTGGTATAGTAGGTCAATTTATTCCCCTACTGTGGAGGAGACTTGCCCAGCTGTGGGATGTATATGAACCAAGATGATAATAGTAAACATGTAAAGTTATGGAGGCCTATGTCCAGCAGTGGACGGCGATAGGCTGAACTCCTGACCTCCCACTGTTGAGCTCGGGCCGCCTCCGTAATGGAAGAGAAATTAACCTACTATACCATGCTGGTGAGACATGTTGGTATAGGGTTTTGTTTCAAGTTTTCCTTCTCTTGCATAGACGTTATATGCGTTTTATATCCCTTGGTCATCTCTTACGATCACCCATGGGTAAGATAGGGGCGGTGTGTGATGAATTGTATTCTCACTCACCACATGGATAAAAAAAGTTAATTTAATCATCATTCTCCTATTCTTATCCCAATCAGTTGGGGTCGATACAATATGTACTCTTCTTTCATAGTACATATTGTAAAAGTTATTGGCAATAGTTTTATGACCGGCCGCCTGCCTGACGTCACTATGCGTATAATATATATACAAAAAAAGTTAATTTAATAATATAGTTTATTTACCTGAAGGGAATGATCTCTAAATAATGGATTCTTCAATTTAGGAGAATAGCCTTCTGATTGTATTGAGTGGTCCCTTTGTAATTTTCTAATATTATTTTTCTGAGGCGTACTACTTAATAGTCCACTATCAAGGGATTTTCTCTTCCATGCATCTTTAGTAATAATAGGAACATCTAAATTTTGATCTTCTATATCTTTCTCTTTAATTGGTTCGATAACTGTATTCTCTGTAACCGTCTCATCAAGTTTACTTTCATCAGATACAGCCTCTGTTGTTTTCACTAAAGTTTCTTCATTTGATGGAATTTCAGAACTTTCAGATTCAGCAGTTGATTCAGTGGGGAGAGAATCCAACCACTGTTGTACTGGACTACTACGCCTCATATCGTCTATCACTCCGCTAAGCCAACCTCTAACTTTCCTCTCAATTATTGTTGATACAGACTCATTAAAAGTATCTAAAATATAAAGTGAACCTTGAAATAATCATTATATTAAAATTAGAACAAAATATAATAATAATATAAATACCTAAATATATAAATATCAATATATATATTATTTAACACTTGTTATTCATGCTTTGATATCAACAGATCAATTTTCATAATTCTTTTCTTGTAAAGCAGGATTCATGATTCTTACCTTATACATTTATGATAAACTACATAGTTATTTTAAAAACAATTGCATATTCTTATAAATAAATTCACGGGCGGTCATCTATCTATGAACTTATCTTTTTTAAAATATAGGTTGTACTTAAAAAATGTATATATTATATTAATAATCAGAGTAGCCACATTAGTTAGCAAATGAGATGTGATAAAAATAAACTTCTTAGCATTGGATTATTATTAATACTTTTACATGAATAAATTTCTACATAATTATATTTAGTTTTTATAACCGACCTTGTTTAGGATCCATCTTCAATCAAGGTAACGCTGCATGCAATATGAGGAGGATCATGAAATTGGCGTGCAAGATGCAATGCTCACATACACTTAGTTATAACGTTATTTCGCTACGAACTTATTAAATTTTACTTACCTTACACAGTAGAACTGAAATACTAATACGAGTATGTATTACATTGTATGTATATTTGAGTGGAATATCATTACTGTAAAAAAACAGGACCACTTGAAGAAATAGTTATAAGCACATACGTGGATATTTGTAATTTTAATGCCAAGTGTAGATAAACACTGTACTGGTGATTACTGAACAGGGTTGAATAATATTAAAAGACGAGAAAAATTACAATTTTAAATATTAGTCTGAAACTGAACACAATTGCAAACAACAGTGACAAACAGTATCAAATCACTGTGGATGAAATAGCAACATTAGCAACAAAACAGACTACCGACCAGCTATGAACTGATCAATCAAATTCTCAAATCAATGACAGTGACATAAATGACATTGTCATTTGCAATGTTGCAATCTATACGCTACGTTCCATTTGACGTTCACAACGATTACAATAGCCATTTAGCCGTTCCACTTGACGACCGTGGGCGCTTGGCCGTGATGAAAACGTCACTAATGACATCATTGTTTTCGCTCACGCAACGCTCTCTATCTGCAAGGGTGGGTCGTCGTGGTCACGGTGAAATTTATATTTTTAAATCTTAGAAAATGGCAATTGAAAAATAACGTTCTTAGATTTAGAAAGAGACATTCCATTGTAAATTCGTATTTCTCCAGCAACGTGTAGACGGAGCAATAATTTCCCAACCGTTGTAAAAGACATTTTGATATATAAAATAAATTATGCTACTTCTTGGTATTCATGTTAGCCACAAATTCCCATTTTTATATGACAATAATTGTTACATTTGTTACCCACATAGTTAATGTTGGAATTAATGTGAAATGGAAAGAATATTCAAAATTATTTATTTTCTAACAGTGACATTTAGAACGATCATTAATCCATTCCTCTTGTGATAACGATTATAACGCTCATAAGCAATTGAAACGAGAAAAACACGTATGTGAACGCGAGCTTTGTAAACGCCAAGTGGAATGCAGTAATAGTTTATGACTCAGCCACACTTTGTTCTATAGCCTGCTCATCGTATTAATAGCACTGCCGCGATGTTGCCATTTCTGCCGTCCGCACACTGCCCTACTCACACATTTACACTCCGCATTAATTCGTTTGCGTTTGTACCACAATGGATGATGAAACTATGGCAGCATGCGGAATAAAAATATAATAGTAATAATTTACTTTACTGTTGCCATACGTTGCTAAGTCTCTGCCTCTTGCCTCACTACTTCCCATGCCACACGACGAGTGTAAGGCGTTCATAACGCTCATGCTTATAAATTAATATGATTTCTTGCTTGCTAGCGTTATAATATAACCGTTATCGCAATTGAAATGTAGTATTGGTTCACTGTCGCACATGGTTTGTTGTGAGTCTAATAGCCTGGGCGAAAACAATGACATTGTTAATGACGTTTCCGCCACGACCACAACATTCGTGATTCAGTGGAACGGCTAAATGGGTATTGTGAATTATGACCGTTGTGAGCGTCAAGGAGAACGTAACGTTAGCAGAACTTAGGGTTATAGCTGGGGGGGCACACTTAAAACATTACTTATATTTACTGACCGTCGCGCCGCCTACAGATTGGTTGTACAAACTTAACTGCTGCCATTTTATCCTGCCTGTCAAACGTTTGACAACTGAGAATTGTTATTTATTGTTCCTAGCGTAGGTACTTATTGTCATCGATCTATTTTCGGTTATTGATATTTTTCTGAAAATTATCTCAAGTTTCAATGTTAGGCTGATATTATTATTGTTTAATTATCAGCTGATATGTTTTTTTTATATTTCAGGGTAGCTTTCATAGTAAAAGAAAATTCTATGTAATTACACATACACATGTAGATATGTATATATATTACTTCAACTTTAGTTCACCGCCTAAACTCTGGGTGGCAGCACTTTCCATACATGCATATTTTATCATCGAGTTGCCACTCTTTTTCAATTTAATAACTTTACTCTTTGGGTTATAGTAAACATGGAGACTAGAGTAAGGAGTACCATCTCAGTGTATTAAGAAGTGTCCAATGAACGGAAGCAAATTAAGGTGGCGCTATAGTAGCAAGTGGAAGCATTTTAAAAAGAGCGCTACAAATTTCATAGGTTCATAGCATGGAGACTAGAATAAGGAGTATCATCTTGTATGGGGGATTAGTCAAAAAAGTGTCCACTTGTAAACAGCAAATTATTGTTCGAACACTCACCGAAATAGCGCTAGTGTGGCAAGTGGAAATGATATGAATGTAGCAGTAATAAGCAGAGTGAAGTGTGCTGAGTTACGTAGTCAACTGTGATTTGATAAATAATAACCTATGAAATTTGTGGCGCTCTTTTTAAAATGCTTCCACTTGCTACTATAGCGCCACCTTGCCACCTTAATTTGCTCCCGTTCATTGGACACTTCTTAATACACTGAGGTGTTACTCCTTACTCTATTCTCCATGATAGGGACAGACATTTTTGACAGTGACGTTTGTGACATATTTGACCTTTCCCCTCCCACTAGTCCAGAATTCCAGATCCAGAGAGTTCCAGCCAATTCCAGGTTGGTTATGGTAGCTATGCACAATTTGGCATTTAATTTTATTAAATTGATCAGTGTGTGTTCTTTCAAAAAAAATAATCTCGTTAAACTTTCCAGTAGCAATAGATATTTGAATACCAGTAGTATAATGTTTAAGTCATCGGTGTTCAATCTTCAAGAAGCTACTAAAGAGCAAATCCAAGGGTTTTTGGACTCTTTTGACACAGTTCTAACTGATTGTGATGGTGAGTATTATTTATCATAATTGAAAATTGAAATGATATTTCCTAAATGTTGTCTACTTACATAATTATCTACTTTCAAGTAAGTTTTAATAATTGTAACAATAATTTCTAATTTCAAGCATAACCTAGCTTGACGAAAAACATTGGATTCTGTGTAGATGTATTATGTAATATAATGTTCAATTTAGTATCAGCGAATCGTAACTAGATTAATTTTAAATCTAATTGAAAACAAAATAATAAATAAATTTGAGACAATAAATTAGAATTTTAAAATAGATTATTTATAATCTAAAATATATTATAAAAACTATAGCAAAATTTTAATATCTAGACTAATTAATTTAAAGTATGAGACAAACTTATAGGTGTCAAATAAAAGTTTATATAAACATGGACTGAATGTTTGACATTCTCTATGTACATTTTTCATTAATTTATATTATTTTTTCTGTGTTAAGGAATGATAATGATTGAATTTGCACAATAAAGTTTGTCTATGTATTGTAGAGTTTCCAAGGTATTAGAGTCATTTATCATGTTATAATTACATTTCAGGAGTACTATGGCTTGATAACAATGCAATTCCTGGCTCAGCAGATGTAATGAATTATTTCCGAAAGCTGGGAAAAAGAATATTTTATGTGACAAATAACTCAACTAAAATTCGCAGCGACTTTGCCAGTAAGGCGCAACAGTTGGGATTTATAGCTTCTCAGGTAAATTGAATGCATTAAAATAAAACGGGCAAACATCCATATTTTTCCATTCATGTGAGTTGAGTTGAGAGTTGAGTCACGTGAGTTCAAATTTGTGAATGCACCAATGACGTACATTTAAGTAATTAGATCACGTTTTGAGTGTGGATTCCCTTGGCAGAACAATATTTGATCTTTTTTTAATTGTGGTAAACCAGCAATAGCACACCTGATGGTTAGTGTTACTGCCACCCATAGACCTTTGGAATACCAAAGGCACTATACTACACTACGGCTACACTGCCTACCAATAAAAAGTCCAAAAAACCCAGAAAGTTGGGCTTCTGGATCGCTCACCGAAACAAGCACAGCAGCACATTGCTCTGGCGAATGCGTGTGTTACTACCCCAGATGGACCGGCCCGCGGCTGTAGATAGAAAACTATCAACAGCATGATCCTACCACTAATAATTATTATATAAATTGCAAACGTACAACCATATCTCTACTTATCACAGAAAGCATTGTCTCTAGCCTCTAAGAGTGTGTGCTTTTTACTGAACATTTTATACTTTACCAAAATTTCTATTAGTGAAGTCTACAACATTCCTAGTAATAAAAGTTACTAATGATATACTATATGGTTTGTTACAGGAAGAAATCCTATCTACCTCATACTTAGTGGCGCATTACCTAAAAGGTATTGGTTTTACAAAGAAAGTATATGTACTTGGCTCGAATGGTATAGGAGATGAATTGAAAGCTGTTGGAATTAGACATATTGGCATAGGGGTATGTATCTTTAATTATTTGTAATAGTTTTTGGAAATATGAAGTCTGCATAAATTGGAAAACCAACTGCTAAAAGTCTATTTTAAGCAGTTGGTTAGATGGTCTACCATCTATACTAGTCATGCGCAATATGTATCACTGCGCTGAAAAGAGTGATATATATATTTTCACTGTAAAGATATATATCACTCATTTAGCTCATTAGCTCATTTAGCTCACTTAGCTCAGTAGTCAATCATCATTATTAAATCACTCCTCTAGCTCACTTTCAAAGTTCGCTCACTTTAAATCATTCGCTCAAACGAATCTATCACTCCCACTTCCCATGATGCGCTTTGCTTTTTAAAAGCACTTTAAATTACAGATTGTCGATAGTAAAACTTAATTTTTAATGTATATTAACGTTGTACAAAAACACTTAAGCATACAGATAATTCTATTTAGATTTCTATTACTAGAGAAAAAAGGTCCTACATAAACAGTAACGCACATAATTTAATCTATTTACAGTTCCAATAATAGTAACTAAAATCTAATAATTATTAAAATCTATATAAACATTTCCGCAAATAAATATACAGTTTTATTACTGAAAACGTCTATAAAAATAAATTTTATTCAACACTCTGTCACGTATGTATTTCCAAGATACCCCGGGAGCAACTAATTTCAAAAAGAATTTCAAAATACTTTATCGCCATAATATTATAATATCAAAAAAGGATTAATAGTTGGTTATAATAAAAAAATACAAATCTATTTCCTAATAATAAATATTAATTATTAAACTTTATGTGTAAAGAAATAGAGTGTATTCTCTTTTGACAACCTAATTATATAGATACGAAAACAGTGTGAAATATCATTCTCGTCGGCGGGCTACGCAGCGCACCTATCTCGCTCATTTTTCGTTACCTTGAGAGAGTGAAACATTCTGCGATGCGATATGTTCGGCGGTCAAGTGAGTGAGTGATAGATTGTGTCTATGTGAGTGATAGCTCTTTTATATCACTCACTCAGGAGCTACACAACTTTAATCTATACGTCAGACTATATCAACATTGACTGATGCTGTATGTGTCGTAGAAAGTTCTGCTGTTCATTCTCCTACTGTGCTCTCAACTGGCGAGAGTAATGGGTGACACAATGTATTCTTTACCAGTTACAAAAAGTAATAGAATATAATGGTTTGTCTAAATTCATCATCTTCTTTATAAAATCCGATTACGAAATGAAAAATGATGTCGCAAGCGGGATTCGAACCCGCGCCTATTGGGATTCCGGCCCAATCGTGCTGCCACTACACTACCGCGACTAATTGTCTTCATCATCCTGCTCTTATACCAATTATTTGGGAGCAATGCAATATGTACACTTCTTCCATCATACATATTGCAAAAGTTTTGGCTATAGTTTTATGACCAGTCTGCTTAATGTCAACCTCTTTGGGAATATAATTATTAACCAGACAGCATTAGATGGGTTGACCCCAGTTCGATTTAAAACTCATAGTCTTTTCCAACATCTACAATCAATTAAGGGTTAGTAATATGCCTGTCATCGAAAAACAAATGATTTGTCTAAACTCATCATTCTCCTACTCTTATCCCAATTACTTGGGGTCGATACAATATGTACTCTTCTTTCATAGTACATATTGTAAAAGTTATTGGCAATGGTTTTATGACCGGACGTCTGCCAGACGTCAACCCTCCTCGTAAATGTAATTGTTGGCCAAACGGCATCTGATGGAGTTGGCCTAAGTCCTTATAAGGCTCTCTTAGTCGTCTTTTACGACATCCACGAGCAAAGGGTTGGTAGTATTCATAGCCGCTACCACACAGCATGATTTGTCTAAACTAAAATGTAATAATTATATATATAATTTTTACAGCCTGATCCCGTGAAACCAGATTTCAAATCATTAAAACCATCAGAGCTAGATCCCGAAGTTGGAGCAGTAGTTGTTGGCTTTGATGAGCATGTTAGTTATCCCAAATTTATGAAAGCCGCCTGCTATTTATCATCAGAAGAATGTTTATTCATAGGAACTAACACTGATGAGAGGTTTCCTAAAGGTGGATCTATTGTGTTGCCCGGTACAGGTACATTAGTTAGAGCTGTTGAAACATGTTCTGAACGGAAAGCATTTGTGGTTGGAAAGCCACATGATTATGTTAGAAAGTATCTGGAGTCTTGCGGTATGGATCCAGCTCGAACTTTGATGATTGGAGATAGGTAAGTTTTATTGGGTTATTGTTAATATAAGTATAGATAGAAGTATAGATTTTCCGTGTGGTGACAGAGTAAGAAGACAGTTCACCACCCCCTCTCTTACCCGTGGGTATCGTAAAAGTCGATTAAGGGATATAATATGCATATATAATCTGTGCAAGAGAAGGAAAACTCGAAATAAAACCCTATACCATAACGTCTGACCAGCGCGATATGGTAGGTCAATTTCCCTCACATTATGGACGAGGCCCGAGCCCAACAGTGGGACATATGATGACGATGATGATAAGATATACATAGCAAATATTGTCTTGTATATAAAATATTTCTCAGGAAATATGAAATTCAATCGATTAAGACTGAATAGACTGCTACGCAAAGGTCGCCATACAATTCCATAGAGTTATTTGTCAAAATAAATATTTGTTTCGTATGATGTAATAAGAATACAATTCAGTAACTCTCACTTTCACATTGTTGTTATAAAAGATGATTGTGGGATATAAGTAGATGACATCGCTACAAGGGTAGGCAACCTTGCAACACTCTGTGTTAATTTTCTTGGACATAGACAGATTTTCTTTGCTACTGTGGACGATGCTCCTGTACAAACGCGGAGTTATATGTATAGGTCTAAGGAGAATATTTTTTCACATCCAACTTGTTATGAGGAGCTATAATTATCATAGATTTTTAGTTACACATGGATTTCAACGTTGCTAATACTAACACGAATATGTCTTTAATGGATCGAAAACGGAATAGACATTCTATCTATTATCAACATTCTATCCACTACTACTAAAAAAGGTAAATTAGGTACCACGTATAACTAGGTTCACAAGTATGTAGGTAGGTATAACTAAGCTCACAAATGTGTAGGTAAGTATAAGTAGGTTCACAAATATGTGATATAGAAAATAAACTGCATAAAAAGTGCATAAGTAAAAAAATAAGAAAAAACGTAGTTTTACAATAAAAATTATACGTAAAATATTATATTCGCATACCATATCATTAGATGTTCTCTAATAACGGTAACACAAGTAAAGAAATAACTACGCCCCCGGTGACTGAAAATGGCATAGTAAAATAAACTCATTTGCAAAAAAAACGGGCGGTTTTGATTTTCATTCATATTTAAAAAGATACAATACCAAAAAGGTTTCAATCGTTTGTACACGTTACTGGCCGGTTTTAAAAATGCTGTGGTATTTAAAAAAGTACGTTCTAAATTCAATTTTTCATTTGATGTTCATTTTTACAGAAAACCCCTTTTTATCCTACATTTTTGGCGCGAAGTTCCAGAAGTTAACATCGACTTTCATAACTTTTATTCAATTTTTATCGATTAATTTCATATCCTTGACTGTCAAAGCTTTATTTAATGCTGTTTGGCTGTATCAAAAATGGTAGATAAAGTGGTAAAAGCTACCAAAATTATCGCGCTGCTTGAAGAGGGTTGCAGCCAATGTTTCGTGGCTAGGAGGCTAAATGTTAGTCGCTCGACAGTCCAAAGGACCTGGCAGCGATATCAGGAGACTGGTTCCGTCGAGAGAAGGCCTGGTTCTGGAAGAAAACCATGTACCCAACCACGGGATGATCGTTTTCTTGTGAGTCGCGCATTGAGAAATCGCAAATCTTCGTATGTGGATCTTAAGAACAACCTCCAAGAAGTAAGAAATGTGCATATTAGTCTATGGACGGTCAGGAGGAGGCTTCTCGCTGCCAATATACGCAGTCACCGCCCGGCCCGCGGCCCCAAATTACTCCGTGAGCACAGAGTTCACAGGCTTAGGTTCGCTAGAAGTTGTGAATCATGGACTCAAGACGATTGGAATAGGGTTTTGTTCTCTGATGAAGCCAGGATATCTCTGTTCGGTGAAGATCGACGTCGGCGAGTGCTAAGAAGACAAGGAGAACGCTTTGCAGAGGCATGTTTCGAAGAAATCACACCTTATGGTGGGGGCTCTGTTATGTTTTGGGCAGGAATAAATTCAATGGATCGTACAGAGTTAGTCTTCATTGAAAACGGCTCACTGACTGGGCATCGATACATAACGGAAGTTCTAATTTCTCATGCACAACCCGCATTGGCCGCTCTAGGTGAAGACTCGATTTTTATGGACGACAATGCTCGCGCCCACCGATCCCGCGATGTTAATGCGTATGTGCAAGAGGTCGGCATTCGTCGTTTGGATTGGCCAGCTCGAAGTCCCGACCTCAATCCCATAGAGCATGTCTGGGACGTTCTGAAACGGCGTGTGAGATCAGTACACCCGGCTCCGCAGACCATCAGAGAGCTGAAGAATGTGATTACTGCGGAGTGGGAACGTATTCCGCAAGCAAGTATCCGGGATATACTCGCTAGCATGCCCAGACGAATTCAAGCTGTGATTTTAGCTAGAGGGGGTCACACTCGATACTAAACATTTATCTGCTTTTACTTTATTAAAGAAAAACAAACAAAAAAGCTTTTTTATTTTTACTTCATGAGCATATGCACTACTAGCGAATATACACTACTAGCGAGGTTTAGCATTATTTCCCATAAATTGTATCTAAATTTTATGAAATACTGATGAAAACGATTATTTTCTTATTAATTTACCAAATTGTGTGGATAAAACTACCTATAATTATCAAACAAAGAAATATTAACATTTGAAATGGTTCATTGCTTAGGTGCCCGTTTTTTTTGCAAATGAGTGTATATAAATATAATTGGCAATTATATGTGACAATTTATGTTGTGAAGATAAATTTTCTTGTTTTACTATGGAGTATAATAATTACACATAACGTAATGCACCCACACGCATGCACAGTGATATATGAACACACATGCGCAACATTCATTCTTATTGTATAGGTATGTATTTTTGTGTGCGCGAGCGATGGAATAAAAATACTCTCCTTGCTAGTGTGAGTCGTAAAAATTGGCTAGGAGTCTTACCAGGAGAGTGAATATAACAGCTTACTGTGGCGATTACGGCACTATTTCCTCATTTGTTAAGGAGGTTTGCGTCTAGTTGTGGACAACGAAAGGCTGAATAATGATGATGATGATAGATATATTTTACATATTTTAATTCTCACAAAATCTATTAAAAGCAGATTTCGAAGGGTTATTTTGCATGTAATACGTACATGTTAGCGAATATTTGAGAATATTGGTGTCCTTAATAATTAGCCAAAGGAAGTTTTGATAGCTTTTTTGTGTAAATATAATCTGTCTATAAATGTTAAGTTATTTGTTTGGTGACGGAGTAAGAATACAATTCACCACCTTACTCGTGGGTGATCATAAGAGATGACTAAGGGATATAAAACGCTTGTAACGTCTATGCAAAAGAAGGAAAACTCGAAACAAAACCTTATACCAACATGATTGACCAGCATGGTATAGTGGTTCAATTACCCTTCCATTATGGAGGAGGCTCAAGCCCAACTGTGGGACATATATGAACTGAGATGATTATGATGGTGATATTTTAGCTTTTCAATATTCTAAAACGCCTAGGTAATATATAGTCTTTAAGTAAATAAATATCACTACCTTACCCACCTCTTATCTTGCGTAGAACATCTGTGGTTTTTAAGTTATTAATTTTTAATTATTCTATCCTTTCAGATGTAATACGGACATTGAATTGGGTGTACGTTGTGGTTTCCAAACACTACTTGTACTAACTGGTGTCACTTCTGAAAAGGACGTAGAGAAGATTCGAAGTGAGAAGACACCTCCGGTACCAGACGTTGTATTACCGAAACTAGGGGATTTGCTCTCTCTTGTATCTTCATAGTACATTTATAGCTGTATTTAATTTAGTTCCAACATAATTTGCGTGTTAGGGTTATATAGCATAGCATCAAGACTGCTATTTGTAATCATAATGTGGTTAAACCATTGCTTTAAAAATAAATTTTTGTCATGAAACTAGCTTATCATAATGCAGTCATGATGATATCGTCAAGATGCTATTTCAATTAATTGCTTTAGATTTTGAGCTGCACAGTTACCATGTGGTGTTTGGTTGAGTACAGTGTGTGCCCACACCTCACTTTACCGTGGACACCGGCTATGGCAACACCAGGCGAGTGGATAGCAATGTTCAGCTGGGAAATTCATTAAGGTTATGGTATTATGGAGCATAGCTCCTATGGGAGGTCTATATTGCACGTTGTACGTGTTTGAGCTGATAGAGGAAGGGATCAATTAAGACACGATAAATGAAAACCGGCCAGCTTATTGCAATCAAACTGCCATTGGATTATTATAATGTGTGTAGCGTGTTTGCGTTACTGATGAGATGACTGTGATGCCTTTGTGCTTAGATTTGGCTTCAATTATCACTACCTTGTATTCGATGTATGTACGTAGAAAAATTCAATAACGTTGTTTAGCTCTTTTTTTTCTTGCCGTGGACTATGGAGTTGGTCGCGCCCCGCTAAATGGTTCTGGGAAGACGGAAGAGGCGGCGCGCAACCCCATAGACCCACCCTGCAAGCACCTCTCTTCGGGCCACCGGTAATCGATCTTTGTCTTCGGTGGCCTAATAATTTTGACCCAAAAGTGATAACGTAAATATTAAAAGACTTATGGCAGTGCTTAAAAACGCCTCTCAATTTTGAGACAAACATTTTATCAATGTGGTAGCAGTAGAAGAAAATTTCACCAAATCCAATTTTGAAAATGGTAAGACCGTGCTGTTGACAGTTTTCTTTATACAGCCACGGGCCGGTCCGTCCGGGGTAGTACCGCACTCTCGCAGAAGATCGACGTCTGAGTAATGGCAATGTGCTATTGCGCTTCGTTCGGTGAGCGAGAGAGCCGGAAGCCCAACTGGATGGATTTTGTGGTTTGTATTGGTAGGTAGCAGCCTAGCTATACCTTTGGTATTGCAAAGTTCCATGGGCGGCAGTGACACTTACCATAAGGTGTGCTGCTTGCTCGTTTGCCATCATAAGCAATAAAAAAAATCACTTAATAATTGTCTCAAACTCGAAGCGTTTATAAGTGGTCTTACTTACCTAGCTCTCAATATTTAGATAATAATATAATTTAACATGGGTTTATGACTGTGATTTGTAATAAGTAGAAAATGTGTGACTATTAATATAAAGTTTAGCCTCGCTGTATTTACCTGTTTTAAAACTAATTGATAAATATAAAATAATTTTCTATCAAATCAATTATTTTTAGAATAATTTGTAAACCTTATTTTTGTAGTTATATGTACGAAAAACCATCAAAATGTTATCGAGTAATGCTTATGTTATTTTTAAACTGCCGAAGAACTTTGTCTATGGCAAATTTGATTAACATCATTGTCGATGTTTAATGACAAGAGCATGTTAAAAGTGCGCAGGCGCAATACGTATATAGTGACAGATACTCTCATATTTTTATATTTTTCGCTGGTGACATAGAATATATTAATTATTAGAATTAAATTCTAAATAACTTATAAAGTTTCTCTCTTAATTTATTTGCGAGGTAAAATACAGATGAATCGCCATTTTGTAAGTATATAATACTTACTGTTGAGGAAATGTTTAAATCGTATGTCAATTTAATATTAGAAAGAGGAAATCAATAAACAATGTGTTGTTAAGTATTATGCGTAGTACAAAATCATGTATTTTACGTATATTTAGAGAGATATTTTTATTTTTTTACAAAATCATTTTTATTAAATGTTATTTTATGTTGTTCTTTTGTTATCAATATGAATTTTAAATCTTAATTTATTCTGGATAAAATTTATAAAATCAAGATATTGATTTCATATGGCACATTTACGGCCTAAAGTGTTGGTACATTTATTGTTCCGTAGCTGCAAGATCCAACTGAAAATTTAATAATAACGAAAATGTAATGTAATAAAATATTAAGGCTACATTAAAAAATATCGTTTTAAAGTTAATAAATATAATTGCCAATACAATTTTCAATAGATTTTACAAAAGCTGTGTTTTATTTTACTAAGCGTTTTCACTCAAAAAATTCAGAAATGGATTTTTACGAAAAATTATTAAATCAACATCATTATTAATATTTATAAATTTCTCGCTCACAGTAGCTTCGTGTTGATTAACAATGTACTATTTTATCTAATTGAAGATAGGAATGTCAGGATTTACCTGAAAATCCTAAATTTTATTTTCTCGCATTAAGTATGCGAAAGACAAAACTCATCAAAAATGTTTTTAAATTAAATCTTGTAACGGAATTTACTTAAACTTAAAAAAGTTATTGATATACATTTCCATTTGGAGCAGTTTTGTCCACATGTTTTCAAATATTTGAATATGTAGGTAATTCATGACCAAATTTTAATGGCGCCAAAAAGAAAAAGTGTAGTTATACCTATATATGTTTTAGATATTTTCTGCTTAATGGCATAAAAGCACTAAGATAAGTACTTAATATTCAAATAACACTTAGAAAATAGTGCTTAATATTCAAAAGTTTCCGTGTGGTGACGGAGCAAGAATACAATTCAACACTCCTATCTTACCCGTGGGTAAGAGACGACTAAGGTTGTAAAATGCATACCATCTAAGTATCTACACGTCTGACCAGCGTGTAGTATGTCAATGCCCTCTCATTATCCCAAGAGTGGGACAATATGACCTGAGATAATGATGATCAAATAGCATTTCTTTCTATCCAGTCTCACTTAATATATTTCTTACATACATACACATAATATGTATGATAGCTTAACATGTAGCTTAATATTACTGTAAAGTTTGATAAGTTTGCTTAAAACAGTAACAAATATACATATACTACACGTTCATTTCAAGATTGCCGTTATCTCCTGTCCCACATCCCTACCTCGTGCCGCCAACATCGCCCGCTTAGTACCGTAGCAACGCTATTGTATACATATTTTCATATTAAACAATTTCTTGATATTTGTTTTTTATTTATTAAGTAATAGTTTCCACCAGCAACTTTGCACGCGTGGTATGTCAATATAAGTATCCTTTGTCCTTTTCTTTACTATTGAAACATCTAATAATGATAATAACTTGTAATAAATTTCGTTATAATGGGTCGAGTTAACTAATAACAAACAAACTCACATTTATATTTATAATATTAGGAAGGATAAGCATAATATTTTCTCCCGCCCGGGCTGGGCGTGATATGTTACGCCGACGACACGCTCGTCACAGCCCGTGGTGGGACGCTGGAGGAGGCGGCAAGCCTGGCGACTCTCGGCACCGGGGAGATCGTCAGGCGGATCGGGGCGCTGGGGTTGAGGGTGGCCCTGGACAAGACGGAGGCCCTCTTGTTCCATGGGCCCCGCATGGGCCCTCCCATCGGCGTCTCGATCACCGTCAATTCGGTTGATATCAGCATCCGGGCCCATATGAGGTATTTGGGCCTGGTGCTCGACGGGCGATGGTGGTTCCGGGAGCATTTCCGCAGACTCGCTCCACGGCTCGTCGGCGCGGCGTCCGCCCTATCATGGCTTATGCCGAATGTGGGCGGACCGAGCGCTACCTGCCGACAGCTGTACGCAGGGGTCATCCGGTCGATGGCCCTGTACGGCGCACCGGTGTGGGCGGGATCCCTGACCGTCCGACTCAGGGCTCTTCTGTGGCGACCACAGAGGGCCATGGCGGTCAGGGCCATACGCGGGTACCGCACGGTGTCGACGGAGGCAGCGTGTCTATTGGCCGGGACCCCTCCATGGGACCTGGAAGCGGAAATGCTCGCCGGTTTGTATCGGCGGATGTTGGGGGTGCGAGCGGAGGGCGGTGTGGTCTCGTTGAGGGAGCACACCGCCTGGCGCGTCGACGCCCGCCGCGACATCATTGCCCGTTGGGCAGTCCGGCTGGAGAGGCCTCGGTTCGGTGTGCGGACCGTGGAGGCCTTCCGGCCGGTGCTGATGCAGTGGCTAAATCGGCGGCACGGGGTGCTCTCCTTCCGACTGGTGCAGGTTTTGACGGGGCATCCATGCCCCTTCGCTTCGCCAAATACCTGCACACGGTCGTAAGGAGGGAGAGTACACCGTCCTGCCACCACTGCGATTGCGACGAGGACACGGCGCAGCATACGCTCGAGGTTTGTGCCGCTTGGGCAGAGCAGCGTCGTGAACTCGTCGCGATCATCGGTGCTGACCTGACGCTGCCGACCATCGCCAGGGCGATGCTCGACAGCGTCAGGAACTGGGACGCGGTCGCATCCTTCTGCGAGGCAGTAGTCTCGCGGAAGGAGGCGGAGGAACGTCTCCTCGACGACGCGAGCCGCCGCCGGCGACTGGGGCGGCGCAGGCGCGATTACCTGCGCCTGATGCCGCCCTAGCCGAGGCCGCGGGTGACTGGATCGGGGATTTAGTCCGTCACCCGCCGAGAGGCCGACCGCGTGAGGAAAGACCGACATCCTACCCGAGGGGGGGACGTCGGTCGAGGAGAGGGTACTCCTCAGGGGTATTCCGTCGGGCCAACCACTGACGTCAAGTCACTCTGCTCCGGTGGTTGGCCCAACGACGAAGGCGACGTCACGGGTGGGTTACGGGTGTGCATGCTTACGCCCCTCTGTCACCCCGGACGGAGTGGTGCGAGGAGTGTGCCGACCGTAACCCGCCCCCGAAAAAAAAAAAAAAAGAAAAAAAAAAAAAGCATAATATTTTATTTTATCAACTTGCCAAGCATTTCTGTGTAACAAAATCAACAATAATTTCATTGTTTTGTCCACGAAGTATAGATACACGTGTTTCTTATACTTCGTGGTTTTGTCAACGGTGTTGACAACTGTGACGTCGTAACGGTCGCCGACGGCAATCTCGAAGTGAACGCGTAGTATGTACTTATATATTTTTATTGGTAGGTTATACTATAAGTTATGGTCTACAAATATAAATGTATCTACATTAATACTGCTAGAATGAAGTGAAACAATGGATAAAGGCACTTTTAGAACGAAGTAACAAATAAACAAGTGTTAATATTAATATAGCTTTACCAAAAGCTAAGATCAAATATTTATATACATATATTATAGGTACACGAAACATTTAAGCATATTATACATGAATTCGCAGATACGCACGCACATACCCACGTACACGCACGCACAAAAACTTATACATCCATCATAATAATTGTATTAAATTCTGTACTAATATTATTTTGACTGCGCAGATGGCATAGTGGTTAATATCAATATAATAGGTATTGACCTACTGTGCCAGTATCGTGGGTTCGATTCCCACACGCGACGATACTTTGCGATACACAAATTTTTGTCCTGAGTCATGATCATTCTCCTACTCTTATCCCAATTACTTGGGGACGATACAATATGTACTTTTCTTTCACAACACACATTGTAAAAATTTTATGACCGGCCGCCTGCCAGACGTCAACCCTCGTTGGAAATGTAATTGTTGACCAAACGGCATCAGATGGAATTGGCCCAGGTCGTTATAAAACTAGTCGTCTTTTACAACATCCACGATCAAAGTAGGGATTGGTAGTATGCTTAGCCGCTACCACACAGCTTAGATTTTTGTCCTGACTATGGGTGTTATTTGTCTCCGTTTAGTAATATGTTTGTAAAGTCCCCAGGATTAATTCCTTAGTAGGTACAGGATGTTGTTTTTATATTAAAAAAATATATTTTATAAACAGGTAGTTTGTAAGTGGATGTTCTTTGTATACAGTCGCGGGCCGGTCCGTCCGGGGTAGTAGGTACCACACTCTCGCAGAAGATCGACGTATGAGTAATGGCAATGTGCTATTGCGCTTGAGCCGGCAGCCTAACTGGGGTGGGCTTGGGGTTTATATTGGTAGGCAGCCTAGTTATACCTTTGGTATTGCAAAGGTCCATGGCCCATGGCAGTGACACTTGCTATCAGGTGTGCTGTTTGCTCGTTTGCCACAATAAGCAATAAAAAAAGTTTAGATGTAAAGGGTAATCTCTGAAAGTACTGGGTTGAATTTGATAATTCTTTCACCATTAGAAATAGAAAGCCACATTATCCCTAATTGTTACAGGCCCTTTTTATTTTGATAAAGACATGTGTTCAACAGTATAACATAATACAAGTAATTGAAGTTAGAAAAAAACTATCCATCTGGTTGATAAATGCGTACGCTATCTAAACGATGAGATAAAAAAATAAAATGTACTATAAAAATATTAGTCTATGTTATCTTTACAAAACTGGTTAAGAAGATATACAATGCGAAAGTGGAAGGATGTAGGTACCGGGGGAGACCGAGACTCACCTACCTAGACCAGATTGGTCACGTGCTGAAAGAAGGTGGAGTCAAGAGTCTCCGAAACCGGCGAGCGTGTATGAAGAGAATTATGAATGTTGAAGAAGCGAGTGAAGTATGCAAGGATAGAGTTCTCTGGCACTCTGTTCTCTCTGCCTACCCTGCAAGGGATATGGCGTGATGATATGTATGTATGTATGTATCTTTACAAAAAAATTCGTGGCACTACTTATACCACTTTTTTTTTTGATGGTGTTCTATGTAGTGGTCGCACACCGGTAAATCTGTCCGGGGCAATAGAAGAAGTGGCGCTTGACCCCATAGCCTCGCCTCGCCCTACATGTACCTCTCTTCGCCGAGCGAGTGGGCCACCAGAACTCGGTCTTTGTCTTCGGTGGCCCGAGCACTATACCACTAATTTTAATATCTCATCTACAAAAATAGTTTTTACAGATTTTTTAATGCGGATGGTGGCAAACTAGCAAGCAGCACACCTGGTGGTAAGTGTTGCCATTCATGGACCTTTGCAATACCAGTAGTGCAGGTAGAACGCTGCCTACCAAAGAAAACCACAAACCCACCCAGAAGATGGGCTGCTGTCTCTCTCGTTGACCGAACGAAGCACAACAGCATATTGCTGCTGCTCATACGTCGACTTTCTCGACAGTGTGGTGCTACTCCAGACGGACCGACTAACGGCTGTAGACAAAAAACTGTCAAAGGTGTGGTCCTACCATTAACAGTAAAAAAAAATACAACATGAACTTTGGGTGCAAGTTTTAAATATAATGATATCGATGTATTTTAATTAAAACTAATAGTTAAAACAAAAAACAAAATTCATGGAGCTAAAGTTTGTTTTCACATTAATTGGTGAAATGGAAACAACAAGCAGATACGTAATTTCGTCGGCACACTGGTCGATGGAGAGTGTTAGGCGGCGAGCAGAGCGGGGTAGTGGCGGGCGATATTTAATTAATCGCTGTATTCACCAATGACGCCGTATTAACCAATGTTAAGATAACACCTGGCAATCTGTATGACATTAATGTTACTTCATTGATCATGTAGGTAGTTGATAGTGGTAGGACCACGCTGTTGACAGTTCTCTGTCTGCAGCCACGGGCCGGTCCGTCCGGGGTAGTACCACACTCTCGCAGAAGATCGACGTATGAGTAATAGCAATGTGCTATTGCGCTTTGCGTTCGGTGAGCGAGAGAGCCGGAAGCCCAATTGGGTGGGTTTGGGGTTTATATTGGTGGCAGCGGCCTAGTTACACCCTTGGTATTTGCAAAGGTCCATGGGCGGCAGTGACACTTACCATCAGGTGTGCTGCTTGTTCGTTTGCCACCATTAGAAAATAAAAAGTTAATATTGATGTTTAAATTGATTTGGGAGTCACTTTAACTTTTGGTAGGTATAGTTCGTGAAAACGGACGTCAGAAAACAAAAGGATTTTCGCCGAGTAATTACTCGTATTATAGGCTACTTTTTATTTTGATAAATATATGAATTAAATATTAGTCCTTATTTTTAGTAATATTACAAATGCAAAAGTGAGTTTGTTCGTTTTCACGCCTAAATAAAAACCAAACTGATATTGATGAATTTAATTTTAATTGTGGGAGGACCATGCTATGGACAGTTCTCTGTCTACGGCCGCGGGCCGGTCCGTACGGGGTAGTACCACACTGTCGCAGAAGATCGACGTCTGAGTAATGGCAATATGCTACTGCGCTTCGTTCGGTGAGCGAGAGACCCGTAAACCCAACTGGGGTGGGTTTGTATTGGTAGGCAGCGGCCTAGCCATACCATTGGCAAAGGTCCATGGGCGGCAGTGACACTTACCATCAGGTGTGCTGTCTGCTCGTTTGCCACCATAAGCAATAAAAAAAAAATTTAGTACAACGATATATAGGACCCTGGCGATGGAACGAGGTCACAGCGTTGCCGGGCCCAGGTCACGCAGACCTCCAGCATGTGTTGGGCCGTGTCCTCGTCACTGCCGCACTGGTGGCAGGACGGAGTCGACTCCTTCCGTGCGATCGTGTACAGGTATTTGCCGAAGCACCCGTGCCCTGACAACACCTGCACCAATTGGAAAGAGAGGATTCCGTGCCGTCGCTCCATCCACTCCGTCAATACGGGCCGGAGAGCCTCTACGGTAAGAACACCGTGCCTAGGCTTCTCCAGCCGCGTAGCCCAGCGAGCGATGACGTCTCGGCGGGCGTCCTCGCGCCAGGTGGCTATCTCGCTAAGCGATGGGGAGCCACCCTCATCGCGCACTGAAGTCACCCGCCGGTAGAGGTCAGAGAGCATCTCCGCCTCTATGTCCCATGGGGGTGTCCTGGCCAACACGCATGCCGCCTCGTTCGACACCGTGCGGTATCCGCGGATGGCTCTGACCGTCATGATTCTCTGAGGGCGCCGTAGAAAAGCCCTCAGCCGGAGGGTCAGAGACCTCGCCCACACAGGTGCGCCGTACATGGCCATCGAGCGGATCACCTACGCATACAGCCGTCGGCCCTCAAAGCTGGGTCCGCCCAAGTTCGGCATGAGCCGTGACAGGGCGAACGTCGCGCCGACCAGCCGGGGAGCAATTCGGCGGAAATGCTCCTAGAACGCCCATCGCCCATCCAGCACCAGGCCCAAGTACTTCATATGGGCCTGGATACTGATGTGGATGGAGTTGACGACTATCGAGGCGCCGACAGGCGGCCTTACACGGGGCCCATGGAATAAGTGGGCCTGCGTCTTGTTTAGGGCCACCCTGAGCCCCAGCGCCTCGATTCGCATAACCATCTCCTCGGTGCCGAGAGTGGCCAGGCTCGCCACCTCTTCGAGTGTCCTGCCCCGGGCTGTGACGAGCGTATCGTCAGCATAGCATATCGAGCAGCCCAGGGGGGCGATTCCCTCGCAACGCCCAGTCGTACTCGATGTCCCACAGAGTCGGCCCCAGAACCGACCCCTGCGGAACACCGCACGACATGGGTGTCCGCACAATGTCCCCTGCGGGACCCGCGCAGAGGACACTGCGCCCCTCCAAATAGTCCGCCACCAGCCGCCTCAGGTACAAGGGCACCCCATGAAATCGGAGCGCCTCCCTGCTGCAGCTGAATGGCAGACTATTGAATGCGTTGGCGATGTCCAACGACACCGCCAACAGTACTCCTCCGCCGGATCTTTATATAAAACTAGCTGTCGCGGCAGACGTCGTCCTGCCCGGAAAAGCTTTAAGCGATATGCAGACAGACAGCAGGGCCACCTACCGGGCCCATTCATACATAGAAAACTTCATCCCAATCGGTCGAGCCGTTTGACATACCGACAACGGCCCCACCTACCGGGTCCAATTATGAATCTAAACCATTCTTGAATCCCCTCGAACACACACAGAAATTTCAAGAAAATCCGTTGAGTCTTTTAGGAGGAGTTCAGTGACATACACACGTACAGTAAAATTATATGTATAAAGAAGATGAGTATTCTCTATTTGATATGAAATGACATAAGATATCATTAACATCTTAAGTCGGTCAGTAAAGACATGTACCTATTGTATGACCGTTTACACTCCATTTATATTCAGACAAACCTTCAATAGAAAAGAAATAATTCTTGCTACCATTTTATCCACTAGATCAGCACGCATGAATGTGAGCAAAACCAAAATAATGGTCTTTGAAAGAGATGAAGCCAGAACAGATGTAAGAGTAAAAATAGGTAATGAATCTAATGATGTACTAGAGCAAGTGGATGAATTTGTATATCTTTGTGTTTTAGCCGAGATCGAAGGTACACCACTGATATAGAGCGAAGAGTGAATGCGGGCAATAGAGAGTGAACGGAGCGTTGGGACAACTTCTCGCTAGCCACCACCTCAACCAGAAGGCACGTGTAGCAATATATATGAAAGCAAAATTAATGTAGTCGAAATGTGATCTCTACGGAAAATCTGTGGAGTTAGGCTGACCGACCGCATTCGCAACGACGACGTAAGAGAGCGAGTAGAAATGAATACTCTCTGTATTGGTGTAAAGATGCGAAAGGGAATGCCCCAATGGTTCGGGCATGTGGAAAGAATGCCGAACGAACGTCTGGTTAAGAAGATATACAATGCGAAAGTGGAAGGAGTACCTACAGTATCGGGGGAGACCGAGACTCACCTACCTAGACCAGATTGGTCACGTACTGAAGGAAGGTGGAGTCAAGAGTCTCCGAAACCGGCGATCGTGTATGAAGAGTTATGAATTTTGAGGAAGCCAGTGAAGTATGCAAGGATAGAGTTCTCTGGCACTCTGTTCTCTCTGCCTACCCTGCAAGGGATATGGCGTGATGATATGTATATATTGTACCCACTGCTATGGACCATAAAATCTTGTCAGGCATCTTCCTGTCACAAGCCCCTCTTCTCAGTAAATGTACTCCACATTTCTTTCTCTGTTACGATAGACAGCAACATGTGTGCCCTTGGTATTGTTGAATTATATTAAAATATTGCCTCCAAATCACCAACCCGCTTGCCAAGCGTGGCGATTATGGCATTATACCTCATTGGAGCCTCAGTCCAACAGTGAACGCCGTAAGGCTGTTTAATGATGATAATAATTGATGAGTTAGACGTAACTTTCTAGTATAACTAGTTTTTGTAGAATATCGCTGTATTATTATGCAAGCTGCGCAATCTTTTGTACACGTGGCTATAGAATAATAAATCAATTCAACCCTGGGATCATACATCTTACCCATGAGTGTCGTGAGAGAGGGCTAAGGGATATAATATGCATATAACAATTGTACAGGAGAAGAAAAACTCGAAATAAACAGTGATGGATTTACGCCTAGGCCCGTGAGGCCCCACCGAAGTCAAAAATCGGGTACCGGTGGCCCGCTCGCACGGCGAAGAGAGAAGGTTTTACGGTGGGTCTATGGGGTCACGCGCCGCCATTTCCGTCACCCCAGACCGATTTGGCGGGGCGAGACGCATCCATAGTCCACCAAAAAAAAAAAAAAAAAACAAAAAAAAAAAAGGCCCGTGAGGCTCGGGCCTAGGGCGGCAAATTTTTAGATTGTCAAAATTTTAAACTATATAAAATGTAACGACAATTCATTCCGCTTTGAATTGGTTCGGATTTTTTTTTATGAAAATAGAATGTAATTCATTCTTCAATTAACTTTTTTTATTCGTGGGTCCAATACTGTTCAAAGATTTTGATTGATAAATAATGTTTTGAAAAAGAAATAATCAAATTGATCATCCTTTTTTGAAAAATGTTAAAGCTCTCTTTACTTTTTGTGTCATTACATGTTAAAAGCTTCTAATTGGTTGCTCAATGGTTTTTATTTTGTTTTTGGTATTAAATAAAATCTTGGAGAATTAACATATATAAATTAATATTTAGTATTGATTTAAAATTTATTTTTTTGTTTGTATATATAATTTTTTTTTTTCAAAATGAATCCTACAGGATAAAATAAATAAATATGTTCATTTTATATCGAATTTTTCGAAAAATAAATATAAGTCGTAAAAAATATTTTTTTTATTATTGTCTAGATCGAAAATAAAAAAGATTTTATATCCGAAATAATGTTGAATTATAACTACAAATTTTAACAAATTTTCAAAATTTTAAAACGGAAATTCATCAATATTGTAAAATTTTATCAAATTCAAGTTCATATTTATGTTGATATATTAGAGCGATTGACGTATTTATGTGTTATCGTTACGAGTATGAATAACTGCCATTTAGCTGCATCAGGGAGGCGCTCCGATACCACGGAGTGCCAGTTTACCTGAGGCAGCTAGTGGTAGACTATCTGGAGGGGCGCAGCGTCCTCTATACCAACCGAGTAGGGGACGTTGTGCGAACGCCCATGACGTGCGGTGTCCCACAGTGGTCGGTCCTCGGACTTACCCTGTGGCACATCGGCTACGACTGGGCGTTGAGAGCGAGCCTCCCACCCGGGCTGGGCGTGATCTCGTACGCCGACGACACACTCGTCATCGCCCGCGGTGGGACGCTGGAGGAGGCGGCAAGCCTGGCGACTCTCGGCACCGAGGAGATCGTCAGGCGGACGAGGCACTGGTGTTGAGGGTGGCCCTGTACAAGACGGAGGTTCTCTTGTTCCATGGTCCCCGCATGGGCCCTCCCATCGGCGTTTCGATCACCGTCAATTCGGTTGACATCATATGAGGTATTTGGGCCTGGTGCTCGACGGGAATTGGTGGTTTCAAGAGTATTTCCGCAGGCTCGCTCCGCGGCTCGTCGGCGCGGCGTCCGCCCTTTCGTGGCTTATGCCGAATGTGGGCGGACCGAGCGCTACGTGCTACAGCTGTACGCGGGGGTCGTCCGGTCGATGGCCCTGTGCGGCGCATCGGTGTGGGCGGGTTCCCTGACCGTCCGACTCAGGGCTCTTCTGTGGCGACCACAGAGGGCCATGGCGGTCAGGGCCGTACGCGAGTACCGCACGGTGGCGACGGAGGCAGTGTGCCTTTTGACCGGGACTCCCCCGTGGACCTGGAGGCGGAAATGCTCGCCGATTTGTATCGGCGGGTGTCGGGGGTGCGAGCGGAGGGCGGTGTGGTCTCATTGAGGGAGCTCACCACCTGGCGTGTCGACGCCCGCCGAGACGTCATTGCCCGTTGGGCAGCCTCCACGGTCCGCACACCGAACCGAGGCCTCTCCAGCCGGTGCTGATGCAGTGGTTGGAACGGTGGCACGGGGTGCTCTCCTTCCGACTGGTGCAGGTTTTGACGGGGCATGGATGCTTCGCCAAATACCTGCACACAGTCGTCAGGAGAGTACACCGTCCTGCCACCACAGCGAGATGTCACTCAAGGAGAGGATACCCCTCATGGGTGTATTCCGTCGGGCCGGCCACTGACGACAAGTTCACGCTGCTCCGGTGGCCGGTCCAACGACGAAGGCGAGGTTTACGGGTGGGTTACGGGTATGCGTGCTTACGTCCTTCTGTCGCCCGGGACGGCGTGGTACGAGGAGTGCACAGACCCACCCAAAAAAAAAAGCTGAGCGGTGCAGAATATCGTTAAAGAAAAGCAGAAGAATCTTTAAAACAAGAAAGTTTACTGAATAAAATTCCAAAAATATCTAATTTTATGACAACTGTGACAAACTCAAGGAAATTTGTAAGTGATGATCAGCAAGCATCAGGTTCATCTGCGGTAAGTATTTTAATGCAATTGTTAATAATTTCACTCTCTAAATATAACCCTGAAAAAAAAAAGATTTAAAACAATTCGTCATATACTATTTTTCCATAAAAGGTAAAGTAAAAGCTCTTTATTCGCGGGGTATGTGTTCCATAAATATGCCGCGAATACAGAAACCGTGAATATGGAATGGTAATTTATATGGGATTATAGGGGATACGTTCCTAGGTGACGAAATAAAAAAACAAAAATATATGAAAAATCAATTTAATTGAAGTTTTTGAACATTTCGATTATAATTATCTTAAGGCTTCCTAAGCCTTAAGATAATTACCTAATCAAAATGTTTGGCCTAAATGATTTGAAGAATTTTGTAATTTTTTCTTGCTTGACTTTTTAAAAGCTCCTTCAATTCAGACTGATACGCAGCAGTCGCATTAGCAATTTGCCTATTAAAAATAAGACTTCGTAGGCAAAATTATAATAAGATCTATTTAACTTTTTTTATTAGTCCATTTGACGGCATGTACAAAGGATATTGGGTTGGATGCCTATTGGACTATTGGTATCCTTTTATTATTATGTACCATATGTACTTATTAGATCCGCGAATAACGAAATTTTTAGCCGCGAATATAGGAATTGAGTCGCATTTTTTTAATCCGCGAATAGTGAAAACGCGAATGAAGGAAGCGCGAATGAGGAGCTTTTACTGTATTTGAAATATTGATAATTAAATTCTTTTATTATTTTTTTAATCTTTTTGTCTAATCAGGGAAAGTTTTAATTTTAATTTAGAATATATTAATGTCAGTTGTTAAAAAATATTTTTGTTTTTAGCCGAAATTAGACGAGACTTTAGCACAAGATACCGAAGAAGTGAAATCAAATCCTTCTTTATTTCAAGATACAAATATGTATAAACAAAACGCCGTCTAATTTTCTTCCATCTGAAGATACGGAAACAAGAGAATTAAGAACTGATATATTTCAATTGAGGAGTGATTCTTTTCTTTGGAAGTTGAATGAAGAAACACGGGATTTTATTACTCTGAACGGCCTACCACAAATTAATGTAACTGATTTTATAAATTCAAGAAATGTTTATAATGACTAGCTGACCCGTGCCCACTTCGTTGGGCATAATGTTAATAATCCAAGTTCAAGTTTCTTAATAGCATGATAGGAATGCCAACTTTTAACACAAGGTCGTGAGGAGGTAAGCCAGAAGGGTTCAAAGAATTTAAAAATTCTTGGGGATAGTGCACTGTATCCTCAATATTACACACCGTATCAATAGACTTATAGTGTTTGACCTGACCGGGAATTTTCTCTAAAATGAGCTTATTTATTTCATTCACTGTATCGTTTCTGGGTGACACTATTGCCCTAGAACAAAGCCAATGATAATCTCTCTCCAATAAATTTTCAAGACCGGGATATATTGCGTCAATAAGATGTTCCAACCTGTGCAATATGTGTCCTAATGTCTCGTCAAGTTTAATGTCATTGCTGTTGGTGTTAGTAGAGACAAATTTTTCCTTCGCCAAGATTGAGTAGTTGACGCGGCAAGTCGTCATCGTCGTTGTCGCTCAAATGGGCTCTCATGTTTGTTCGTAAATTGAGAGATGCAACCGAACTCCATAAGTGAGATGATTTTAAGCATGCTCTGATGACATCGGCGCGTGTTCCTTTTGCTACTACAGGCAGTGTTTGCCGAAAATCGCCCGCGAAAACAAAAGTAATGCCACCCATTACAGCATCAGAGTTTCTGAGGTCTTTGAGCGTTCCGTTTACTGCTTCAACATGAGCTCTATGACTCATGGTACATTCGTCCCATATAATTAAAGATGTTTCTTGTAAAAGTTTCCCGAGTGGCCCATTTTTACGTATGGAACAAACTGACTGTTGCTCTAGTGAGACTGTCAGAGGTAGCTTAAAGGTGGAGTGTGCTGTTTTCCCATCATTTAACAGAGTAGCGGAAATCCCCGAAGAGGCAACGGGTAGTCCATTTCTCCCGGATTGTCTTACTTTTGCCAATACCAAATTTGCAAGAAACGTTTTGCCAGTGCCTCCCGAGGCGTCAAGAAAGAAAATTAAACCTCTGTTATTTAGCACACTGTCAATTATTGCATCAAAAGCTTGTCTCTGGTCTCTGACTAATTTCGGTATATTTTCATTAATAAAAACTGACAACTCATATCGTATGAACGTATCAGTATTATGTCCGATGCATTGTTATGTGGCCGAATTGGAAAAGGTAAACCAAAATCATTTAAGGTTTTCTCATTTAGTTCTAAAAATCTATTTTCTATTTGTAATAGACCTTCATTGTACATGTCATCATTATAGGGTAAAGTGAAATCCTGATTCTGCTGTCGTATTCTATGTCTTATATCGTCACATAAATCGTCTTTGAAGTTTTCCACAAACTGAGTGGTTCAGATGGGTAACAAAATAACAATATCATCACAAACAACTCCCTCAACTTCCAGGGACATTGAGAAATTGAGGCTTCTCGTAGAGTGTTTACCCACTGGTTATCGTCTTCTAACAAACCTCTCTCACAGCAAGCAGCTTGGTATGTTTCTTTGACAACTCCGTTCACTTCCGCCCCCTTCTCCCCAAGCGAGCACAAACGCGAACCGAATTAAACCCGAAGCCATCGCGCGCCGTCCGCTGCTTTGGCCTTCACACTTAAGACGATGAGTTTACTTATTTTCATAAAGATTCATAATTTTTGATAATATGACTAATAAATATGACCTAACGATTTAAATTATTTTATTAATATTAAAAATTAAATTATCTATACTAATATTAAAAAAACTACTTTTTGTAACTTAAATATAAAAGTTAGACATATGCTGTTGTTGATTTTTTTGTAGGCATTTTCAAGCTCCACATCTTTTCTCTAGAACTCAAAAATATATCTTTTATAATTAAGGCAGCATTCATAAGAAACGCTTTCATTCGACCATTTTTTCTCCGATTCACTTTGCAAAACGGACTACCACGTAAAAGCCTTTTTAGTTTTCGGTTTTTTATATAACCTATGGCACTCAACAATAATGTGGCTTTCTATTGGTGAAAGAATTTTTAAAATCGGTTCAGTAGATCCCGAGATTACCCCTTACAATTTAACAAATATACAAACACACAAACTTTACTTCTTTATAATATTAGTATAGATAAAACGAGGTATTGTTCTATAAGTTTATTCCAACGTACTCTGAATAACGGAGAAATTCAACGTCGCGAGTGGTTAATATACTCAGAAAGTAAAGGATCGGTGTTTTGTGATCTATGTTTACTATTTGGTAGAAGCGGTGAAGTAAACGCTTTTACTGGTGAAGGATTTCGAGATTGGACAACTCAAAAGCGCGCATTGAAGCTCATGAAAATTCTGATTTTCACAAAACTAACATTAGTCATTTCAAAGCTCGAGCTGTTGTTCAAGGCCGTGTTGATCAACATTTAATGAAACAGCTAGATGAAGAAACTTTATACTGGAAAAGAATTTTGTATCGAGGAATTGCGATTATTAAATCCCTCGCGATAAGAGGGCTGCCATTTAGAGGATATTCAGAACGAATTGAAGATTCCCACAATGGAAATTTTTTAGGTTCAATCGAATTTCTTGCTGAATTTGATCCGTTTTTATCAAAGCATTTAAAATTATATGCGCACCCTTTTTTTTTTTTTTTGCGGTGGGCTATGGACGTCGCACCCCGTCAAATCGGTCCGGGGTGACGGAAGAGGCGGCGCGCAACCCCATTGACCCACCCTGCAAGCACCTCTTCTTCGCCGTGCGAGCGGGCCACCGGTACCTGATCTTTGTCTTCGGTGGCCCGCTCGGCGGTATGCCCTCTCGGGCTCCTCTCCTGTCGACGCCCCGACAACTTTCGTCGTCGAGGCGTCGTCCTCACGCGGTGGCCTCACGTCGGGTGACCGGACAATTCCCCGGTCCGATCACCCGAAGCCCCGGTTAGGGCGGCATCAGGCGCAGGTACTCGTGCCTGCGCCGCCCCGGCCGCGGGCCCGGATCACAGGAATCCTCCCGGGCCCGTTCCGCCGCCTCCTTCTGCGAGATGACAGCCTCGCAGAAGGCGGCGACCGCGTCCCAATTCCTGACGCTGTCGACCATCGCTCGCGCAACAGCCGGCAGCGTCAGGTCGGCACCGATGACAGCGACGAGGTCACGGCGCTGCCCGTCCCAGCCCGAACATACCTCGAGCGTATGTTGCGCCGTGTCCTCGTCGCTACTGCAATGGTGGCAGGACGGAGTCCACTCCCTCCGCACGACCGTGTGCAGGTACTTGCCGAAGCAACCATGCCCCGACAAGACCTGCACCAACCGATTATATGCGCACCCTGGCAGTGGAAATACCTCGTATTTATCTGACACAATCTACGAAGAAATTATATTACCAATTCAAAATAAAGAATTGCAACATATTTCTGGGGAAGTGCAATCTACTAAGTATTTTAGTGTAATTGTGAATTTTACGCCTGATATTGCTCATGTTGATCAACTTACGATAACTATTAGATATGTACGTGGCAATGGTCAAATTGTCGAAAGATATCTAGAATTTATCCCAAATACTGGTCATAAGGTTAAAGATATTGAAGATGCTCTGTTAAAATCTCTTGAGAATAATGGTTTGAGTATAATGAATTGTCGTGATCGTGATCAATGTTATGATAATGCAAGCAATATGTCAGGCTTATATTCAGGTGTGCAGTGACGAATAAAAGCAACTAATTCATTAGCAGAATATGTTTCTTGTGCTGCTCATTCCTTAAATTTAGTGGGAACTTGTGCAGCTGAATCTGTAACCGAAGCAGTTGAATATTTTTTTACTTTGCAAAAACTTTATAATTTTTTTACCATTTCAACATTTTCAACACATCGCTGGGATATCTTAGTACAGCATACAAGTTTAAGCCTTTCTTAAACTCGTTGGTCTGCTCGATATGATGCATGCTACGTATTAGAAAAAGAGTGGCCTGGAATAATTGTCGCATTGGAATTTATTGCTGAAAATAAGGATGAAAAACCCACTACGCGATCTGAAGCTAGGGGACTGCAGCAAAAATTACAACATCTAGAAACGGCAATACTAGTCATTATTTGGAATGCAATTTTGGATCGCTTTAATGTTGCGAGTAAGAAGCTTCAGAATTCTCAAGCTGATTTGTCATCTGTGATACAAATGTATAGTTCCTTGGCTATATTTTTACAAGACATGAGAGATAAACAATTCTCTAAATGTGAAGAAAAAGCCAAAGAACTGTCTGGAGTGCAAAATTATTATCGTTATGATACCCGCCGTAAAAGAATCCGGAAAATTCAGGCAGAAGAATCACGGGAGAATGAAAGAACATTTTTATCTGGAGAAGAAAATTTTCGTTTCTACGTTTATTATCGAATTTTAGATACTTTAAGTGTGCAATTGGCAGGATATGGAAGTGCTTATCATAAACTTTACGAATGTTTTAACTTTTATGAAAATTTGTCTGAAAGACTAATGAATTGAAAATTCGTGCAGATGAATTAGTTACTAAGTATCCTGATGATTTCGAAGGAACTTTAGGGAATGAATGTATTCATTTACACTATCAGCTTAAAGATTCGCTATTAAATACGGACGATGTACGTTCTGCGCAAGGAATATGCAATGGGTTACATTCTCGGAATCTTCGAGATGTTTATCCGAATGTAGACATTGCACTACGTATTTTTTTAAGTATTCCAGCTACAAACTGTTCAGGAGAAAGATCTTTTTCCACCTTGAAAAGGTTAAAAACGTATTTACGCGCAAGTAAGGACCAAGACAGACTTAATGCTTTAGCCTTACTGTCTATTGAAGCAAAACTAGTTCAAGAAATTGATTACGAAGAGATAGTTGATGTTTTTGCACGGACGAAAGCCAGAAAGAAGATATTTATGAATTAATCAATATATTATAGTTCTCTGGCACTCTGTTCTCTCTGCCTACCCTGCAAGGGATATGGCGTGATGATATGTATGTATGTATGTATTATAGTTTAAGAAAAATGATTATTTATTTTGTTAACACTTATTAAATATTTATTTGTATTGTTTAACAATTATACGTCAATAAAATAAAAATAATAAATAATGATAATAAATCCATAGAATTTCGTCTATTAAAAAGGGCGGCACATCAGACAGGGCCTAGGGCGGCAAGAAGGCTAAATCCGCCACTGGAAATAAAATTATATCAACCCGTCTGACTAGCGTGGTAATGTAGATTAATTTTCTCTCCTATTGTGGAGGATGGTCAAGCTCAGCAGCGGAAATTATGTGAGCTGTGATTATGAAGCTGCGTAATTTGTATAAATAACGACATTCTTGTCATGTTAGAATATTTAAAGGGTAACCGAGGGTACTTACTAAGATAAGCGGTATTTAATCATGCATGCAATCATTGTTATTATAGAAATTTATATCTACCCTATAAGATTATTTCAAATGTTTAACACTCGCATAAACACTAGAAATCATTAAAATAAGATTATTATGCTTTCAAAATGCTCGAGGCGTACACTGTAGCCTCGAGACTTCATGAGTTCATGCCCATCATTTGGTTTCTCCATTAAACTATGGCTGTACTTTTCGATATGCAACAAAAAGATTATTTTGCTTAAACAAGTGCGCAATGATCCTCTTCATAGTTCACTAACAATTTAATTCCAAAATATGTTTGGGGATCCTTGTGTAACCGTGATAGTTTAGTTAAGGGAATAGGGAGTATGTAGCTATGAAGCGCATGCGTGATGTGGAATCACTTTTCGCGCCGCGCATCTGGGGGCTTGTCAACATACGTTTCCTTGTTATTTCGCGCCAGTATCGGGGCAGCCGCGGTAGAATCGCGTCGCTACAGATATCGTTCAAACAAACAAACGCGCTATTTTAAGTGATCTCATTTATTAGAAACATATCCTGACATCCTAATGTGAGTATCTACTCAAAACATCTGTTTTGATTTATAGTCTATATACGAAATATTTAAAGGACTGTTCTGGTATGGCGCAATTTTCATAAAGGTATAGAGTATATAAAAATATTTGCATTCGGAAACCTTATCTCAATATATTTATTGGATAAATCCAAATTATATATTATCTGAAATATATTTGTGACTACCATATCACGTAATGGATGTGAAAGTATATTTTATTGCGTTTATTGATACGTATAGAGAGGCAGTACACCGTCATCCCCTTACATTCGCCGAAAACAAAGAAGGCGAGGGTGAAATACAGCTCTTTCAAGCCCCATACGATGTGTCCGAAATGAAAAATGAAATTTAGAGACAACACAGTGGTACTAAGAGGACTTTATAGTAGACATTCTTGTTATATAAACCTGTAGTATATTTTAAAGACATTATGCAAAAAAATACAAAATGTTTACTTAATTAATCAAAATATCTCAAAATCTATTCATCATTTAGTCAGGCCAAAAAAACCCTTTTTTTCATATTTGTCTAATTCGTTATATAAATATTGGTGCATTTCGTAGAGGTAAAAGTCTTAGACCTATTTTCTTGGTCTTTAACGTCGTAATATCTCCCATACATTCAGTTATATCGTTCTTATTACATATGCCTTGCTATTTCCCTAATAAATACCCTAATATTGCTCCTGTTTGTTTTAAAAGCCGACTTAGAGCTCCATAATGATCTATGCCAATTGGACCCAGTGTCCTGTGTCTACGAAAACATTGCCAATGAGGATTGACATCAGGCAAACAGTCAGTCATAAAATCTAAATAAACGGTGGTTGGTGAATTGGTATGGAAGGCTATTATGGAGGAGGCTCGAGCCCAATAGTGGGATGTATATGAGCTGAGATGATGATGATGAGACAAAATAATTTAGATTTATATTAAAATTAAAAAATTGCCAAAATTATTAAATATCTACATAATTATATTACATGTAAAACAATGTCATAAACATTTTAATATATGAACGTGACAAAATTAATAAAGATTAAACGATAAAAAGTTTACTAGCTAATGATTATGTTATCTGAAGTATCATCGCATTCAAAATCTATTGTGCAATTATGGTGATAACAGCGGTAGCAGTCACGGTTGTTGCTACAACCTTCGGCAGTAGATTTACATAGAAAATAATTCGGTTATTACTTAAAGTTATTGGATTACTGTTATCGGTTATAACGGTTATATTTTTGTTGTAAACAACAGATTATTCATTTAACCCACTCAATAGAAATGTGTAATTAGTTTTAGATTCTCTTTCAATTTCTGTTACCTAATTATTCTGTGTGGTAGTAGGAACATCATATTCCTTTCCTGTGGGCGTACACGAAAGACGATTAAGAGACGTACCTAATATAACTTCACTGTAAAAGAAGGAAAAAGCCCTGTACTAATCCATCTAATCACCATTGCAATTTTTTACCTATGGTATGGAGGAGCCTTGTTCGAGGTTAGCAGAAGTAGGATGTAAATGAGTTGAGATCATGATGTAATTGACCTAATTGCTGCGGGGTAAGGTAAATAAACAAAGAAATGTTTGTTGTCGTTTGCCACGATAGGCAATAAAAAAAAGTATCGTAAATATATGTTCATTAATTTTCTATCCCAATTTGTGATGAGAAATGTTTGTTACATAACTAACAATATTACTTGTGTGGTAAACTAAGAATGTTATGTTCCGACACGGTTTTCCTTCTTAACCCGACTAAGGGACGATAAAACTATGAGAATAAATAAATAACATCACGGTTAGTAAAATAGTATCTACTGGTATCAGACGAAGCATCTTCTCTAAATCCTGCGCTGTATTTCACATATCAAAATACTGTATGTTTTTTATGAAGATAAGATCCATTATTATTTCATTATGAAAATTAACTTAGAAATATAAGGGGGATTTGTCAATGCATAACAGTTACAAAGTAGACAAATTCAGATTTGATTTATTTATTTTAATTTTAGTGAGAATCCCATTTAAAACACAGCATAAAAGCTCCTTACATAATTACACAATTACAGTTAACACTTTCAATAATAGCAGTAACAGGAGAATAAATAAAAAAAAAAATCCAATTTACTACCAATAAAATAAAGCAAATGAAAAACAATAGATCGTTCCACATCGTGTTGACGACTAAAATATTACTTGTTATCTTGAATACCTATTCTTCTGTATGATGTCATTAATTTAGTACTAATATCACAGTACTGTCGTAATATGGTACTAATATCCTTGAATTGTTGAAAAGCTGATTTATTAATCGTCAAAAATGATGTTTTATAGGTTCATTATATGTTGACTTGTAGACTTTTGACGGGAATCTGTAAACGTCATGTGGTGCTCTTGTATTATATTCGATATCTTAGTGTTTTAACATGTTATATTAGATAATTTTGATGGCATTTTATGTAATGTGATGTGACAGAAGTACTGGAACATAGTAAATATCATATAAAAGTGCTTTACAACGTTTTCGTTTTCCATCAAAATGCCCACAAGATACCATTAACAGTGTGGCCATAGCACTGTTGAAGGTGACGATTTGACTTAGACAATGACTAACTTGATAAGACTATAAACATAATAATAATTATAACTTGACACTGGCACCAATAGCTCGTATAAGTAGCTGATTGCCAATACACAAAGAGAAGAAGAAGTTGACTTGTAAATAGCAAAGATAACAAATTATAGTTTTACATAATTCATTAGCTCAATAGTTAATCTATGGTTTTAATTATTAAGAATAGTATTGTAACTATTAAACGAGAATCGACGCTATAAATATAAGAAACAAGGTTGCCGAAAACAAGTTTTATAAAAATATTTAAACCATTAAACCCACTACCCACCAACTTATTATTAAATAGTAAAATAATAAGTAACTTATTATGTCATGTCCTACAATAAGTGACGGTGGTGTAGTGGCAGCACGATTGGGCCGGAATCCCAATAGGCGCGGGTTCGAATCTCGCTTGTGACATCATTTTTTGCTTCGTAATCGGATTTTGTAAATAATTAAGCATATTAAATGCTAAATTTCAGTAATTTAAATAACAAGGTTGTGTCATCGTTTAATACAATTCTAACTGCAAATTTTGAAGTATTTAATACTTCCTATAAAAATGTATAAACATTGTCGGGTAGATGGCATACCGTCACCTTAAGATGTAAATATGATACGAAGCGAAATTTGCATGTCCTACAATAAGTCACGGTGGTGTTGTGGCAGCATGATTGGGCCGGCATCCCAATAGGCGCGGGTTCGAATCCCGCCTGTGACATCATTTTTCGCTTCGTAATTTATAAATAATTAAGCATATTAAATGCTAAATTTCAGTAATTTAAATGATGTTGAAGATGATCTTGGATATATTAAAATCTTATAGTAAAATATTATTCAAATTGTTACAATGGTAATGTTTTTAATATGTCAGCATTTATATAAATCCTGTTTGACTGATAAATTAAAAGGTGAGATCATCAAATATTTTGAGCAAGTATAAACAAAATTGAAGTGATTTTTTCTCTTTGAATTTCGAAGCAGTTAGGTAAGTTATAGCATAATACTACTTAATGGTAAAATACCACAAATTTAATACTGAGTATTTGATTTTAAGCTTGTTATGAGCTCGTCACATTTTTTCAGTATATGGTGGATATTGTATATTAGTATAATATCTACCAGTATACAACGTAGAATTATCACTGAAAACAGATTTTTATAGAATTAATCTGGTCATAACTTCTGTCACAAATAAAAATGCATTTTTTATGAAGTAATTTAATCTTTAACAACGTTTTCTATTAAAGTTTCAGCCATAAATAAAGAAAAAAATAGGATTAATGTACACCTTCAATCTGTTTGGCTTCGAATCTATGGATTTACGCAATATTTCCATGGCAAATGTAGTCACTGCGTATTTTAGATATTTAAACACTAGTCTCGAAGGCGGTGTGTCGTTTAGAGCAGATTATATCTTCTAAAAATTATTTATAGTCCACGGGGTTCAGATCTGGGCTTGTCAAGGACCAGTCTTCAGCTGTTATAAAGTCTGGAAAGATATCGAAACGTTTTTTCGGGACAAGCTTAGGCAGTTTGTGGTGTCTTAAAACCAGATGAAGAGTCTTGCTGGAAAGTCTAAGGTACATTTTTACAAAATGTGTTGCTAAGAGTTTACATACAAAACCGTAGCCCGCCGCCAAAAAAAAAGAGATTTTTACATATAGTCAGTTAAAAGAATATTTTTGTGTTTTTCACTCGACTATCAGTACAGAAAGCATATTGATCGAGCCACTCTCTTAAAGTGTAGGAATTGATTTAGGACGTATATATCAACGATAAACATCAAGCTTGTCTTGTTTGATGATACGCGAAAGAGTCCTAGTGCGAATCTACTCGCGATAATAATTTAGTTTTCTTATAGGTATCATACGCATTCCAAATATGAATTGAAAAAAAATTGATGGAATAATTCCGACAACTCTTTTCTAATTGTGATGATACACTGTCGTACTAGTTAAAACTACCAAGTAGCCAGATATGAATACATGAATTTAACATATCACGTCGTACATAGCCATTGTTTGAGTCACTGGACGTGCGACGTCTTAATTAACTATTGTGTTAAATATCTTAGCTATTATATCTATACATAGCGGTTATCATTTTCTGCTCAGTTATTCGTTGAAATAGAACCATAGATGATGATGAACTTTATGATGATTGTTATTATTTATGATGATGATGAACTTTACAGCTCAGAGTATCTAACTCATACCTATAGTTTGTGGAAGTTTATCATCATCAACTTCTATCAGTCCATCGCAAACGCAATTGAAACGACAACATATTAAAAAAATTAAAAATGTCCTACGACACAAATAATCTACAAATCTATCAGCCTATTGACGTTTACTGTGGGCCATTGGGTCCCCAATGAAAGGGGATCATTCCGTAATTGTAACGTTTAGTAGGAGGATTGGCGATCGTAGTATATGTTATGATTTTCTCATTTCAATGTTCCTGTCTATTTTCTAGTAATTAAGTATTGAGAAGAGATGAAGCCAGAACAGATGTAAGACTAACAATAGGTAATGATGTACTAGAGCAAGTGGATGAATTTGTATATCTTGGATGTGGATTTAGCCGAGATGGAAGGTACAACACTGATATAGAGCGAAGAGTGAATGCGGGAAATAGAGTGAACGGAGCGTTGCACGTTGGGGCAACTTCTCGGTAGCCACCACCTCAGCCAGAAGGCACGTGTAGCAATACATAATGCAGTGCTTGTCCCAACATTACTGTATGGAAGCGAGAGTTGGGTATGCAGAAAAGAGTATGATAGTAAAATTAATGCGGTCGAAATGCTATCTCTACGGAGAATCTGTGGAGTTAGGCTGATCTGGGCTGAGGTATGAAAGAGAGTATTGGTGTAAAGATGCGAAAGGGAATGCTCCGATGGTTCGGACATGTGGAAAGAATGCCGAACGAACGTCTGGTTAAGAAGATATACAATGCGAAAGTGGAAGGATGTAGGTACCGGGGGAGACCGAGACTAACCTATCTAGACTAGATCGGTCATGTATTGAAGGAAGGTGGAGTCAAGAGTCTCCGAAACCGGCGAGCGTGTATGAAGAGAATTATGAATGTTGAGGAAGCGAGTGAAGTATGCAAGGATAGAGTTCTCTGGTACTCTGTTCTCTCTGCCTACCCTGCAAAGGACATGGCGTGATGATATGTATGTATGTAAGTATTGAGAATATATATTGAATTTATGATTACACAGTTCACTGAAATTGTCCCATCAACCCTTTGGACGTTTTTGATTCCAAAGCAAATTCGATAAAATGTATTGCTTGTATTTTCCCGCCAAGAAATTTTCAATAGCAATTGTGAAGACTAAAACTAAAGCACGATAGATGAAAATGGTTTCATCTTCTAACACCTTCTATCTAAAAGTTACATTGTGGAATTTTGGGTGATTTATTACAGTGCCATGAAAGCTAACACTATAAAGAAATATAATCCCTTAAAAATATCAACTAAATTGTCAAATAGCCTTAAGAAATCTGTTTACATTCGGTTCACGTGTTCAAATGAAATCGAAACTTGACATAGTTTATCTTAATAATATTGATCTTTGAACTCAGCACCTTTAGCACGTAGCCTACGGCATTGAACGATGTTGACATCATCTTCAAAACAAGCTTATGCTCTATTAGATCCCACCTGATGCTATGTAACAATCTTGTATTTAGAAGCACAATTACTATTTAAACTTTTTAAAGGTGATGAGGGGTTAAGCTATATTTTGAATGAATTCAAAACTCTCTTCTAGGGTTCTTAATTATTCTCAATTCGACTGTATTTTTTTTAAATGATTTTTGTTTGCTTTGTTAAAAAGATAAATATTTTTCCCGCTTACCACAACTATTATTAAATAAGTTTAACCGCCATAAAAGGTTTAAGAAACACATCTAGTATTATAGCCAGGGAAAGTTTATATACAACATTAAGCTATTAACTTCGATATAGAAACTTGCAAACCCATTCACATTCGGGCTCGTTTTTCGCACGCTAACTCGCTTTCCAGATTTCCCTCCATTTATAGATAAAGCAAAAGTATTTCAACTCGAGTATTAATATTCAATTAAATTGTACGAAGAAATTATCTTTCTATATTTATTTTAATGAATAACAAAATGTAACTTACTCATCATCATTATCTAACTGCTCTTTCGATAATAAATTGGGGTCAATACAATATTTATTCTTTTTGCATCGTACATACTGCAAAAGTTTAGAATTATTTTAATGTTCGGCTGCCTTTTGTTTTTTTTTTCTTTCGCAAGGTGGGACCATGGATGTGGTCGCGCCCCGGCAAATCGGCCCATCGGCCCGGGGCGACAGAAGAAGCGGCAAGGCAAACACCTCTGTTCGCCGTGCGAGCGGGCCACCGGTACCCGATCTTTGTCTTCGGTGGCCAATGTTCGGCTGCCTGCCTGACGTCAATCTTCCATGGCAATGTAATCAATGACGGCATCAAATGAAGTTAGCCCAGGTTGATGTAAGCCTCCTAATCGTCTTTTACGACGCCCACGACCAATGAAAGGGCTGGTAGTCATCATAACCGCCAATTCACAGCACAGCACACCCCAAATAAATGTACTCATTTGATCATTTATTCATTTCATATACGTCTCATTGCTGAGATTGACCCTCCTTCACAGTGGGAGGGAACTGCACATACGATTGTGTATAGGATTTTATTTCGAGATTTCCTTCTCTAACATTAATGTTATATGCATAATATACCTAATAGTTTTTTTCGATATTGATGAGGTGATGAATAGCATTCTTACTTCGTCACCGCACGGAAGGTACATAAATTTCTTTTTGGCGGCGCGGCACGTTGCCGTCACGCTCCGCTAATCCGTCCGGGGCGACGGGAGAAGCGGCGTACGACCCCGTAGACCCGCCTAACAACGTACCTCTTGACGCTGTGGGAGTGGGTCACCGGGAACGCGGTCTTTTTCCTCGGTGAGCACGGAAGGTACATCCCTGGAGAGACCTACGTTCCTCACGTTGATAGCTGATGGATGGATAGAACATTGTAAAAGAAAGCTGTTCAATATTATTTTTATTTTATTATGTTAACATTGCATAAGGAGATAAGTTACTAACTTCAAGTAAAGGAAATCAATCTCGAAATATAATACAAAACCAAAACGTTAAATTAATCTTATACAACTTAATACATATTTGTGGAAGAGATTTAGTAGTGGGCAGCAAAATAAAGTAGTGTACATAACCAGCTAAATTGTCGCAGAAATCGAATAATTTTTATTTTCTATATGCACCAAATAGCCAACTAAAGCTTAATAACTTTGGACTATAAGAGACAGTAACACGTCTCTTTTTTTAACCGACGAAAAAAACGGAGGTGGTTCTCAAGTTACGACTTAATAAAAATATACGCATACGTTACGCACGTATGCGTATATGTATTTTATATATATGTATGTATTTTATTTATATATATGTATATGTATTTTTTTTATGTATGACTATTGACTACGCACTACTTTTTATAAAGTAGTCCAATTCTGATAATTCTTTTTTCATTGGAGAGGGTATAACGCTGAAAAGGGTAATTACAAAAAAAAAATGCAATCCTAGCAGTGTAGCACAAATTTTATTATAACCTCAAAAAATATAAAATAAAAACTTTTTAACAAAAAAATTAAACCGCCGAAAAACTGAAAAGCAAAAAGTTTGTTTTTATAGACCTCAATAACTAAGTTCTTAAACTAATTTAAGTACACCTAAGGTAATTTTGAGTCGGCGCCAAACAATCAATGAACAATGATCACTAAATTACCTCCGACGGACGTCGCTCGGCGGTTTATTTATTTTTTATTAAAAGCTTTTTTAAGACTGTAAAACTTCTCTTTTTTTCAAGACTACTTTGCACTAAGGAAGTAATTCTTGTATTGCGGGGGGACTTTACAAACATACAATTAACGCAGACAAATTAAATCCAGACTCAGAACAACACTTTATGCATCGCACAAAGTGTTGTCCTGCGTGGGAGTTGAACCCACGGCACTGGCACGAAAGATCGGTATCTTAACCACTACGCCATTTGTGCAGTCAGTCTGTGCCTTAGATGCATCACACTTTCAACATCAGAAACCTGCGCAGCACCTATTTTATAGATATCGTCAATACCAACTCTTTAATTAGAATCTTTATTATAATCTATGTACTCGTACCTACTAATATCAAGTAAAAGTAAATTTATAACTTTTTTATTCTGTTGTGCCTTAGGTACCATAGAACGCGTCATTAACTCGGCGGTGTCAAAATAATTTGTTCAGAAACAATACAAATTATTTTTTTTTATTTTACTAAAATAATTTTAAAATATTGCCGAGTTTATCTTGATATTTACTACCTTTTCATGGGAGCCGATCGAGCAGAGTACAGAATTTTACTACGAAATGAAAGACGATAATATTTACAGTTAGATATATATGTATGTAGTCGCAGTCTTTGGATTTCGCGACATTAATGATGTCCTCAGTCTATTTGGTGGAAGGCTGTCCTACGGTCATCACCATTTGTGATCTCCACTCAAGAACCGGCTTTCCCGATAGTTATAGGTTCAGTAAAGGAATTGGCCTGCCCACTACCATTTCATCGTTCTAATTCTTTGCGCTATGTCGGTTACATCCGTTCTTCTACGGATTTCTGTATTTCGGGATTTATCACATATAGATTTGTCGAGATAGTCCTTTCTATAACACACTGGGAAACTTTTAGTTTAGTTATGAGGCCGATATTTAAAAGCCAAGTTTGAGTTCCAAATATCCTATGATTGCTTGGGAAATTGCCAATTGTGCTATGATCGCCAGTTCATTCTATACTGCGATGGTCATAATTACAAATTATATCTGTTTCCTAAAATGTGCTATTAAAATTATTTATCTATCTGAGTACATACTGTAATGTATTAAGCAATGCACACCCGTGGCCCAGTGACCGAGGGTGACGTCACGCCCATCAACAAACACACAATTCCCCCCTTTTTTTTTTTTTTTTATTGGTGGGCTATGGGTGCGTCTCGCCCCGCCAAATCGGTCCGGGGTGACGGAGAAGGCGGCGCGTGATCCCATAGACCCATCGTAAAATCCTCTCTCTTCGCCGTGCGAGCGGACCACCGGTACCCGATCTTTGTCTTCGGTGGTCACACAATTCCCCCCTGGAAATGACTCACTGTTATAAAAAAAAAAAAAAAAAAAAAAAATATGTTAATATTAGTTGAGCTGTTGTTGTTGGAATAGTTATAACATAGGTACTCTTGAATTTGAATCTTGGATTGCACGTCGCGACTGTTTTTCTTTCAAGAAATACAAAGAAGCAGTTCAAATACAAAATGTAATGGAGTTGCTTCATATGCTATTACGATATACAAAAATAATAGTATACAATTAACATTATTAAACTTTGGCCTAACTGCCTACAGGTAAATTAGTAGTATAAAATGGACTTGCTTTCTTTGACTATTTTCGCGTGACTCAAAGGTATCAAGGTAACATTTTAGCAAATAAAGTTTAGTTTATTAGTTAAAAATGAAAACCTACCTTACTTACTATCAAAATGTTACTATAAATAAGGCTTTAAAACATTGAAACCAGTTAACTTGAATTTCTAATATTTTCAACATATATTCATAGACATATAACTAAGAGATATTTTCCACAGTCTATCTATTGTAACAGATAGGTTGCTAATCAATTATCAATACAGTTACATATTCTATTTATAGTTCAGATTTTAGAGTCACACATTATGATTCTGCCGTCATTTTGTCCTGCATCTATAAAGATACTTGTGGTGACGAAGTAAGAATTCAATTCACCTTCTTCTATCTTGCCTGTGGACGTCATAATAGACGCCTATCTTATACCTACATATAATATTTTGCATAGATTTAAGAAAAGGTAAACTCGAAATAAAACCCTACACTGATCTGTCTGACCGGTGTAGTAGGTCAATTACTCTCCTATTGTGGCAGAGCTTTGAACCCTAGCACGGGATCTTACCTCTTGAGAGGATGATGATGAAAAGCATCCGTAATAAATGCATCCTACTTACCTCTCTATACATTATTGAATGAAAAATCTTTTATAATTAAAACGACTTTATATATTGTTGATTGCGGCTATAAGTTTATTATTGTGCTAGACTTTATGATTTTTGCGACCCTGACCTAGAATTAGGTCAGGGTCCAGATATTTAGATCTCGACGCTCCATATAAAACTACGTCTACGTGACTACGTTTTAAAAGCAAGTGTTCGTAATAAGGAACATGTATATAAATAAAAATGAATCGCAGAAGTGTATGTAAGCGTAAAACTTCCGAACGACTGCACCAAATTGGATAATTATTTTTCTTAGTATTCGTTATTGTTCGATTGCTGTGTGGTAGCGGCTACGAATACTACCAATCCTTACTTTGCTCGTGGATGTTGTAAAAGACGACTAAGAGCCTTATAACGACCTGGACCAACTCCATCTGATGCCATTTGGTCAACAATTACATTCCCAAAGAAGGTTGACGTCTGGCAGGCGGCCGGTCATAAAACTATTGCCAATAACTTTTACGATATATATTATATGCTATGCAAGAAGAGTGCATATTGTATCGACCCCAAGTACTTGGGATAAGAATAGGAGAATGATGATTCGTTATTATTCGAACAATGTTTGTACATACATACATACATATCATCACGCCATATCCCTTGCAGGGTAGGCAGAGAGAATAGAGTGCCAGAAAACTCTATCTCTGCATACTTCACTCGCTTCCTCAACATTCATAATTCTCTTCATACACGCTCGCCGGTTTCGGAGACTTTTGACTCCACCTTCCTTCAGTACATGACCGATCTGGTCTAGGTAGGTTAGTCTCGGTCTCCCTCGGTACCTACATCCTTCCACTTTCGCATTGTATAACAATGTTTGTTTAAAAGAAAATTTTAAAGAATCTAATTTTTTTTTATGAAACGTGAGTGAGTGAACGAGTCCGAAGGCTGTGAGAGATCTTCAATATATTGACAAAACAATGTGATAGATTAATGTTCAGTTATTTAGCCAGCAACTGATAACCCCTCTAATAGAGTACCTGGCAATAAATATTGCACATTCATCCTTGGAAAGAGGCAATCGGTTCATTTCGGCTTTGCATAGCGTGGTCTATGTCGCACACTACCTATATGATATTTTTCTGTCGTTATACAAGTAGGTTTTCCGTGTGATGACGGAGTAAGAATACTATTCACCACCCCGTATCTTACCCATGGGTGATCGTACGAGACGACTAAGGGATATAAAACTCACATAACATCTGTGCGAGAGAAGGAAAACTCGAAACAAAACTCTATACCAACACGTCTGACCAGCGCGGTATAGCAGGTTAATTTCCCTCCCACTGCAGAGGAGGGCCGAGCCTAACAGTGGGACATTTATGGGCTATGTTGATGATGATGATACAAGTACGAGAAAGTGCAGTTCTGTCCAGTCAAAAAAGAAAAAAAAAAATATATATATATAGAGTTGTATTTGAATTAAGAAAAAAATGTGTATTTTAAAGTAACATAAATTGTTAGTGTAGGTACTGTTAATTTGTAATTGTGTTAGTGTGTAATTGTTGTGTAGTGGCAGCACGATTGGGCCGGAATCCCAATAGGCGCGGGTTCGAATCCGGCTTGTGACATCATTTTTCGCTTCGTAATCGGGTTTTATAAATAATTAAGCATATTAAATGCTAAATTTCAGTAATTTGAATAACATAAAGTTAAAATTATTTTAACAGCTTCTAATAAATCAGACTGTCAATGTTCCGTGCAATGTCACAAAGTTAGTGTGCAACTAAGAGTCGATGCAATATTTATTGACAATATATATAGATTTCATTTCATAAAAAAATATTCCGTGTGGTAACGGAATAAGAATACAATTCACCACCCCCTGTCTTACTCGTGGGTGATCGTAAGAGACGACTGAGGGATATGGAACGCATTTAACATACGGTACCCTATACCAACACGTCTGACCAGCGTGGTATAGTAGATCAATTTTCCTCCCATTATGGAAGAGACTCGTGCCCAATAGTGGGACATATATGAGCTGAAATGATGTATAGATTGACTTTCACAATATAAGATTAACATTAATTCAATTATAAAATTCATTATGATATGGAATTCAAATTATAAACTGAAAAAAAAATCACCAGGAGAGTTGTGTAGTTTATAATTAATAAATAAAAAAAAGTATCAATTGATTTAAAAAAAACAAGTACTTTCAAAAATCAAAAAATATACTGTAGAGGTTACATACAAACCTCTGCAAAAACATCGACTTGTTACGTGAAACGTCTTAGTCCTCCTGTGACCTTATGGTCAAAAGTTTGAAAGACTTCTCAGTATTCATATGCTGAGAAACTTTGGACAAATAAAAATTATATACATAAGCGATAAAAACCGTAAAGGTAGTTTTATATCTTATGACACTATAGATATTGTCATGGCACGTACGTACACAATTCCTCAATGGTCATGCTATATAACAAATTTGGTAAAACTGTCCACTTTGTTCTGCTTATGTATTGTGCTTATGTCATACTTTACGTTTATCGAGGGCAGCCATTACGGTTGTAAGCTAAATGATAGGCTAAAAATAAACTACCTCAAAATATGTAGCACGCGCATTTTGAAATTTATTTAAGATGAAACATACATACCGGTCCATTGGGCAACCATTAATGTAGAAAATAGTAGTATTACTAGAGATTGCTTACAGCACTGAGAACGTGGTGTCTAACTGTCGGTCTCATAAAGAAGCCCAAAATCGTACAAGTATCTGAGATTGATATTTCTTTTGTAAATAAAATCCGGTGTATAAGATTGAATTAGCTCCCTGAAGTGACAATGGACAAGCCACATCGCTTGAAGAACTGAAATCAGTTGTAAGAAAAGGTCTCGAGTGGTGGCCACGGATCGGATAACGCAATGTAGAATGGCCTCTATCAGATGAACTAATGACATCACAATAATCGCAGGGAAACCATTGGTCGTAGTCGTAAGGAAGTGGATGACACAAAACAGTCCACATGACTTTCTTGTGGGCTAGGCATATATCTAGAGGGGTACTATCGCAGAAACCTCCACGCGGTGTACCCTGGGTGCGGGCGGCGATTGTCGCCCGTAGCGAATATCTGCGCGATTTCGCTCCTTACTCCACTACAATTGTAGTAGAGGTTATAGGACGCGAAATACTGGGACGGGCTCAGTCACTCATTCATTTGAGGGCTGGGCAGGCATATGCCACCGCCTACACATCGTAAACCTGATTCTTTGCTGGTCTTAGTTTCAGGAGCGAGGGTCTTGGCTTAACCGCCCGGACCGCGAGGAAGACAACCTCTATAAAGAATTTCGAATGTACATTCGAATTCGGAAATCACCCACAATCTTAAGTTTTGGCGTGCGGCGAGAAGATGCATGGCAGATGGGTTGTTCTGTTCTTAGCACGCTCCAGCCAGGGTACCGGCTGCCCCCCTGATTGGTAAATGTAGGCTTGCCCGGGTAAAGAGATCTCTGCCCGGGTCAACGTAATAGTATCGCCCATTCTCGTGGGTTTAACTATGGATACTCTAAAAAATTAAAAAACACAATTAACGACGGGGATCTTAGTGATTCCCACCTTAAGGCCTGGTCATGCCAACGCAAATCTGACCAGAACGACGCCTCGTCCTCGGGACTTGAGGCGTCCGCCGAGGGCTCGGCACAAATCGGGGAGGCCCAAAAAGCGAAGCGGAAGTCACCCAGGAAGAGCCGGGGGCAGGTTTCCAGCTTCAAAGGGCGGATGGAGGAGCGGCGAGCGCGCAGGGAGGCTGCCGCCGCTGAAGCGAGGAAGGACGGCGGTAGATTCGCATCAGAGCCGTCGACGGACGAGGGCGATAGCGATGTCGCGGAGCCGTCCGGAGAAGACGAGGGCGGCGGATCTACCGCTAGAATGGACGAGGGCGGTGACATTCCCGCAGGGCCGTCCAAGGAGGATAGCGGGCCGGCTGTTGAAGCCCCTGCCAGGTCGTCAGCGCGTCTTGTGGCAAAGAGCCCGGCAGCGACAGTGACGATCAAGGAGAAGGCCCTCCCCTCGCAGGTGAGGGAGCGCCGCCTGAGTAAGGGTGAAAGCTCGGGTGCCGACTCCGAGGGGAGCGTGGCCAACATGCCTCCACCTAAGGTGGCCTCCCGAGGGCGAGGGGCCTCGGGAAAAGAAAGGGCGGCGGCGGTCGCTGCCCGCGCCAACGGCGACCCCCCGGACCTGCGGGCCGAAAATGCCCGCCTTAATGGCGAGATGTCAGCCATTCGGACCCGGAACCGGCAGTTGGGGGACATGCTGGCGGGGATGCGGCGGGCAAACCGCCAGTTATTGAAGGACGTGGCCGACCTTAAGGCGCAAATGGCGCTGCTCGTGCCGCCTGCGCCAGTTGCGCCACCGGCCAAGGCCGGCTACTCAGCGGCCGCTGCAGCGCCAAAGCCGCCTCGCGCTGCGGTGCCGACGACGTTGGGCACTGGCGTGACTGTCACACCCGTCCCCATGGCGAGAAAGACGCCTGCCGCTGCGAAGCGCGCGTCGCCGGCTAACGTTGGCGCAGCCGCCGCGGCGAAACTGGTCCCCGTGGTGAGGATGACGCCTCTCGCTGCGGAGCGCATGCCGCCGGCTAGCGTCCCTGCGGCGCCAAAGCCCCCAGGTGCCGCGGAACGGGCCCCTGAAGAGGCCCAGCCGACCCCGATGCTTGCGGTGGGAGGTTTACCGGACGAGGCCCTGCGCCAAATCATCGACGCAGTCGGTAAACTCGTCGATGCGCGCGTGGCCGTTCTGGAGGCAAGGTTGCCTCCAGAACCACGTGTTCGGCCGCCTCTCGCCGCGGACAAGCGGTCGCATGTGGCATCAGCCCCCGCCCCGCTGCCTTGTCAGGGTGGCCACGTAGGTGGCAGCTACGCCGCGGCCGCGGGTGCGCCCAAGACCAAGGGGCCCGCGCCAAAACCAAAGAAGAGGACGGTACGGGCTCCTGCCGCACCGCAATCATCGTCGGCAACAACACCGCCGGCGACGGCTAGTGCACCAACGACAGCGCCTTCCGCGCCTGGCGTGCCTGCTGCGCTCGAGGGTTGGCAGGTGGCTGAGCGCGAACGGAAGAGTCGTGGCCAGAAGAGGAGAGCGGAGGCCAAGCGCACCACTGAGGTCCCCGCTCCCGCTCCACAGGCAGGAGCCGGTAAAAAGAAGAGGCCGCGCAAGGGGCTCAAGTCGCCGAAGACAGCCACAGTGGTGATCACTGTGCTGCCTGAGGCGGCTGAGAAGGGCCTCAGATACGAGGCCGTCTTGAGGAAGGCCCGGCGGGAGCTAGACGTCTCCGATATTGGAGGCGTCGAAGCCAGGACCCGCAAGGGCCGGACAGGGGCTCGAATCCTTGAGTTCCCTGGGGCCGAGGGCGCCAAGACGGCCGACAGCGTAGCGGACAAGCTGCGAGGTTTGTTTGCCGAGGAGGGTGGCATCAGGATCGCCAGGCCCGTCAAATGCGCCGAAATGCGCATCGCGGGTCTGGACGACTCTGTGACGGTGGAAGACATCCGGGAGGCCATTGCCTCGAAAACCGGGGGTCCGGGCGGCGTAGGTGCTGGCCGGCTCAGGCAGGCTCTTCGTGGGCTGGAGCTCGGCGTGGGTAACCGTGCTTGAGCACCGGCCTGCGAGGTGCTATAAGTGCATGTCGGTCGGACATACTCGACCAACGTGCACTAATTGCTTCGACTGCGGCGGACTGTGTTTCCGCTGCGGTTAGACCGGGCACGTGGTGGCATCTTGCGCCGCCCCGCCCTACTGCCCCGCGTGTGCGGCGGGCAATAAGCCCGAAGCCCGCCAAGCACCGCATGGGCTCTGGGGCGTGCAAACCTCCAGCTTCGGCCCCAAAGGGGCGGGGCGGCCCTCCGACCACGGCCGCTCCCGCTACTAGCGCGGTCCGATCGCCCGCCGGCGAGGGGGAGGTCATGGATACAGCCCGTTAATGGCTACACAATCCATGCACCACCTCTTGCAAGGCAACACCAACCACTCCGCCGGTGCGCAGGATTTACAGGAGTGGTCGATTGGTGTAGCCGTAGTCGCGGAACCGTACTGCGTGCCAGATCGCCCCAATTGGGTGGTCAGCCGAAACGGAACTGCGGCAATCGTCGTCTCAACGCAGCGGCACTTCCCGTCCTTGTCTCTTTTGGATAGGGGCGAGGAATTTGTCGCGGCGGAGTGGGTAGGGGTCACGCTCTACAGCGTATACCTCTCCCCTACCAGGAGAATGGACGATTTCAGGGCCTGCCTCACCAACCTGGAGGCCTCGATACGGCGACTGGCACCGGGCCTCGTTCTGGTTCTGGGGGACTTCAACGCCAAATCCACGGCGTGGGGGTCCCCTATGACGGACGACCGTGGGCGGGCGGTCATTGAGTGGGCGGCTTCACTGGGCCTCTGTGTTCTTAACAGGGGCTCAGTGAACACGTGTGTGCGGCAGCAGGGCGGGTCGATAGTGGACTTGTCGTTCGCCAGCCCCGCTGTCGCGCCACGGGTGAGGAACTGGAGTGTCCTGGAGGAGGCGGAGACCCTGTCGGACCACCGGTACATCCAGATGGAGGTCTCTCCCCGGGACCCCAGTAGGGGTCACAGGGCGGACGGATCTCCCGCGTTTCCGCGGTGGGCTGTGGGTCGTCTTGATAGGGACCTACTGGCGGAGGCGGCCATCGTTCACACGTGGTTGTCCTCACCACCCCCAGCGGACGGAGTGGACGCTGAGGCTGTCCGCATTCGCAGTGCGTTAACGCAGATCTGCGATGCGGCCATGCCCAAAGTGCGGCGGCGTCCACCTCCGAGGCAGGGGGTCTACTGGTGGTCCCCAAGACTGGCGGACCTTCGTGCGGCGTGTATCAGTGCCCGAAGGTCCTACACCCGCAGCCGGCGGCGTCACCGCGACGTTGAGCGGGAGGGCCAGCTATACGAGGCGTACCGCAGTGCGCGGACTGCCTTTCGGCTGGCCATCTGAGCCGCCAAGGGTGCGAGTTGGCAGGAGATGCTGGACGGTCTCGACTGTGACCCCTGGGGTCACCCGTATCGCACGGCGCTGAACAAGCTTCGCGCGCAGGGCCCCCCCTCACCGAGACCCTCCAGCCCGACTTCCTCCGTGGGGTGGTCGAGGAGCTGTTTCCACGGCAGTCGGGACACACGCCCCCGGTCATGGCTTCGCCAGATCAAGACCGGGAGGCCGACGAGAGTGTTCCGCCCGAGACGGAGACGGAAGTGGGTGCGGCTGTGGCGAAGATTCGTTCTGCCACCACGGCCCCCGGCCCGGATGGAATACCAGTCCGGGTGTTGACGTCGCTCCTCGAGCACTTCGAGCCTCGCCTCAGGCAACTGTTCAACGCCTGTCTGACGTCTGGACGGTTCCCTGAGTGCTGGAAGGAGGGGAGGTTGGTGCTCCTGCCAAAGCCGGGACGGTCCCCGGACTCGCCGTCGGCCTACAGGCCCATCGTGCTCCTTGACGATGTGGGTAAGCTGCTGGAGCGTGTCCTCGCTGCCCGCATCGTCCAGCACCTGGAGGAGGTGGGGCCCGATCTGTCGGACGCTCAATTTGGGTTTCGGAGGGGGTGTTCGACCATCGGGGTTCTGCTACGCCTGAGGCAGACGGCCGCGAAGGCTGTCGCCGGCAAAGGAGTGCTGTTGGCGGTGTCGTTGGACATCGCCAACAGCACTCATAAATATAACATTAATACATAAAATTATTTCGTAGACTTTCGAAGCTGTGACTGTAAAAAAATATTTAAGTCATATAGACGCAGCCTGACGCAGGTGTGAAAGAATTTTCTCAAATATGCACATATTTATATTTCTGGTTTTAGGATAATGTATGAATTAATGTAGTTCTTGTACTACTTGATACCTAGCGATCAAACTTTTCAATGATAGCCTGTTTATTCCCCTCTCTGCCTTTTGCGCGGGCCAATGGCACTGATTTCTAAACTTGGGTGGCCCGTCTAGGCTTAACTATGTATTTTTTCTTCTTTCGAAACGAAACGTGTTGTCATGAATGTTAAAATATTTACGGCTATTCATAATTTTCTAACTAAAAACTTAATAACACTTGTGGTTCCATACAGTATCTAGGTGCATTCCTTATTTCTATTTATGAGATGTTAAAATATGAAAGATCGTGACTGCCACTATCCGTTCATTCATTCGTTTTAAATAATCTTTAACTAAAATAGAGCTAAATAACTATTCCTAATTTAAGTATATGTAAGTTGGTAAGTCTATTGCTTTATCAACATCATCATCTCATAACGTTTTACTGCTAGGCTCTGGCCTCCTCCACAAAAGGAGGGAAATTAACATACTATACCATGCTGGTCATGCAGATTGGTATTGTTTTATTTCAAGGTTTCTTTATCTTGTATGGATGTTGTGTACATATTATAAGCCCTTAGGTCAGGTCGTTATAAGGCTCTTAGTCGTCTTTTACGACATCCACGAGCAAAGTAATGGTTGGTAGTATTCGTAGCCGCTACCATACTGCAAACACGGACAAGTGTATTTCACTATCTCTAAATCGAAAAGCTAAATAACGATCAAGTCTTATTAAATTATTCAAATCGTATTTGGTATAAAATTCTAAAGAGTTCTTTAAATGTTAATTCATATTGCAACGAGTTTCCTGCCACAAGATAATAAATAGTCAAATGTTTTTATTTCATTCCTCTATGTCCTTCCTTTGTCGCCAAATTTAGCTTGATAAGATTAGATAAAAGCATATTATGCTGTTGTTTATCAAAAGTAGATATCACCATAGCTATGTATAGAGCAATTCTCGCTGGTATGTATGCAATTGCATTTTGTAAAAACGTGTTGCTGAATGAATAGTACGACGTACCTGTGAATACTTTACGCAATATAAGCAAGAACTTTGACCGGAATTGTATGAATATAGGTTAAAGCGAGATGTAGGTCGTATAGTGCATTTCCTTTGGCCTCGTTGATGCTTCAGGGATTATGAATACGAATTATTAAACGTTTTCTGCATCTTAATCTTTTGTGTCACATGCTGTGTGGTGTCACAAATATTACTATTAACTCTAATATTGCTATTTTATAGCCTATGGCGATCGTATATTCTTGAGGTGACAGCGTAAGAATGTAATGATTACCATTACGTAAATTATCGTAAGAGATGAGAAACAGACACAAGCAGGGCTGCAATTCGAAATAAAACCTTATAACTACCAGTCTGGGTCACCGACGACAAAGACCTGATTCCAGTGGCGCCTACCTGTGGCGGGGTGTGAACATACCATGGACTGCCACCAAAAAAAAAATACCGACCCGTCGCCGAAGGAGACTCGAGCCTTCGAACAGTGGGATGTATATATAAGCTGAGATGATAGTGAGTGACGAGTGAGGAGATAATTGTATTTAGTTACATATAATCAACCGTTGAGTTTTCAAAACGGGTTGACGTCAGGCAGGCGGCCAGCCGTAGAACTTAGGTAAATCTATATATAGCACGCTCTGCTCTTGTTCCACCTATGTTAGATGAAGAAGACACGCTGTCCCGTATTCATATAAATTATGATAATGACAAAATGATCTATGATCGTTATTCTCTGCTAAATTAGTGAAACGTCTCATTTATTTCAGTGATATATAAAGTATAGCAAATCTCTCATTTATTTCAGTGATATATTTCATATTCAGTGATAAAGTTAGAATACAATTTGCCATCCCCTATCTTACCCGTGGATGATCGTAAGAGACGACTAAGGGATATAAAACGCTTATAACATTTATGCGAGAGAAGGAAAACTTGAAACGAAACACTATACCCTACATGTCTGACCAGCGTGGTATGGTAGGTCAATTTTCCTCCCATAGAGGAGGCTCGAGCCCAACAGCTGGGAGGTATATGAACTGAGATGATATAAAGTATATTATTCTTAAAAGACAGCCACGTAGTAGTCCATGTTTCGTAGCTACCCCATCTTAATATTTTCCATAGATATTCTAATACTTGACCAAGGAAAGTTAACATCTACCTAATATTTTTTTAACAATTTCACCGATTTCGATGTCGAAAACGATAAAATTCTTTGCAAGAATAGAGACTGATTTATATAAGTTAATTCGGTCACGGTACACTCAAGTGGATTTGATCGATTTTATTTAGACTGCCGAATTCGGGATCGGTTTACAATCGATAATAGGTAGCGTATTTATATCACTTCCTTGTAAAGAATTAATTAAAATGCGACAGTTCTAACTTTAAAAATAACAGAAGAATATATTATTTTCAACTAATTAGATGGTAATTGAAAATGTTGCCGACAAAACACCAAACACTCGCGGGGTAAATTAGTTGAAATATTCACCTTGAAAATTGTCATAAATGATGTCACAACCGGTAACTGATAATTTAATTGCTTACTATTTTAACATCATGTTCCGCATATTATTTCGTTTCGCTTAAAAGTAACAGGTAATTTTATTTGGACCAATAAGTATTCTATATATGTCTTCCTCTTTGTCTTTCCCTTTTAGTGGTTTTTAGGACTGTCTGTGAAATACAGGTTTTGGTATTGTAAATTATCGTTTAAAATGATTTATATACTTATATATGTAAATCATTTTTACATGATATATCCTTTAATATATTTTGATGTTAATATTTCAATACTTCATGTATTACAATATTATTTTTTTTTCGAAAGGTTTGTAGTAAAAGTAATTATCAATTTGCATAAAATTTAAGGTACCTAAATAAATTTAAGGTAATTAAACTAAATGAAGAAAATATAAAAATGGTCTCCGAAACCGGCGAGCGTGTATGAAGAGAATTATGAATGTTGAGGAAGCGAGTGAAGTATGCAGAGATAGAGTTCTCTGGCACTCTGTTCTCTCTGCCTACCCTGCAAGGGATATGGCGTGATGATATGTATGTATGTATAAAAATGGTAGGTACTAACTACCTCAGTTAAGCAGTAACGTAATAGAGAACTGGAAAATTTTGTACCAAATATAGAAGATAATGAATATATTATTTAAATTACTATTGTAGCTTTATTGGTGACTATTTTATTTGTTAAAAAGGTTGCTCGTCGCCTAGAACAATATTATGGCAAATTGCAAGAAATATCATTTATGTTAAATAGCAATTATTATGCTGTATTTACTCTGCCTTACATTCATATCATCATGCCATATCCCTTGTAGGGTAGGCAGAGAGTTCGGCAGCGGGGTGGGTCGATAGTAGACTTGTCGTTCGCTAGCCCCGCTCTCGCACCACGAGTGAGGAGCTGGCGTGTCCTGGAGGAGGCGGAGACCCTGTCAGACCACCGGTACATCCGGATGGAGGTCTCCCCCCAGGATCCCAGTAGGGGTCACACACAGGGCGGACGGAGCTCCCGCGTTTCCGCGGTGGGCTGTGGGGCGTCTTGACAGTGACCTACTGGCGGAGACGGCCATCGTTCACACGTGGCTGTACTCACCACCCCCAGCGAACGGAGTGGACGCTGAGGCTGTCCGCATCCGCAGTGCGTTAACTCAAATATGCGATGCGGCAATGCCCAGGGTACGGCGTCTACCTCCGAGGCAGGGGGTCTACTAGTGGTCCCCAAGACTGGTGGACCTTCGTGCGGCGTGCATTAGTGCCCGAAGGTCCTACACCCGCAGCCGGCGGCGTCACCGCGACGCTGAGCGGGAGGGCCAGCTGTATGAGGCGTACCGCAGTGCGCGGACTGCTTTTCGGCTGGTCATCCGATCCGCCAAGGACGCAAGTTGGCAGGACATTCGAAGAGGCGGGAAGCCTGGCCACTCTCGGCACCGAGGAGATGGTCAGGCGAATTGAGGCGCTGGGGCTCAGGGTGGCCCTAAATAAGACGGAGGCCCTTCTATTTCATGGGGCGTATGGCTGCTTATCGGCACCTCGTTAGTCTTCAACTCCATCCACATCAGTATCCAGGCCCATATGAAGTATTTGGGTCTGGTGCTCGACAGGCGTTGGTGGTTCCGGGAGCATTTCTGCAGGATTGCTCTCCGGCTGGTCGGCGCGGCGTCCGCCCTATCGCGGCTCATACCGAACGTGGGCGGACCCAGCTTCGAGGGCCGACGGCTGTTTGCGGGGGTGATCCGCTCAATGGCCATGTACGGCGCACCCGTGTGGGCGAGGTCTCTGACCGTCCAACTCAGGGCTTTTCTGTGGCACCCACAGAGAGCCATGGCGGTCAGAGCCATCCGCGGATACCGCACGGTGTTGACTGAGGCGACATGTGCATTGGCCGGAGCACCTCCATGGGACCTAGAGGCGGGAAAATGCTCTCTGACTTCTACCGGCGGTTTAATTTAGCACGCGACGAAGGTGGCTCCCTATCGCTTAGCGAGATAGCCACCTGGCGTGAGGACGCCCGCCGTGACGTAATCGCCCGTAGGGTTACGCGGCTGGAGAGGCCTAAACACAGTGTTGTTACCGTTAAGGCCCTCCAGCCCGTACTGATGGAATGGATGGAGCGGCGGCACGGAGTCCTCTCCTTCTGATTGGTGCAGGTCTTGTCGGGGCACGGTTGCTTCGGCAAGTACCTGTACACGGTCGTGAAGAGGGAGTCAACTCCGTCCTGCCACCAGTGTGGTAGTGACGAGGACACGGCGCAATACACGCTCGAGATATGTACGAGCTGGGACGGGCAGCGCCGTGACCTCGTCGCTGTCATCGGTGCCAACCTGACGCTGCCGGCTGTCGTGAAAGCGATGGTCGTCAGCGTCAGGAACTGGGATGCGGTCGCCGCCTTCTGCGAGGCTGTCATCTCGCAGAAGGAGGCGGCGGAGCGAGTCCGGGAGGATTCCCTCCATGCGGACTCGATCCGCCGCCGGCGCCTCGGGCGGCGCAGGCGCGAATATCTGCGCCTGATGCCGCCCTAACCGAGGCTTCGGGGGATCGGACCGGGAATAGTCCGGTCACCCGACGTGAGGCCACCGCGTGAAGACGACGCCCTGAAGGCGAAAGCTGTCGGGGCGTCGAAACGAGAGGAACACGCGAGGGTAAACCGCCGGGCGGGCCACCGATGGCAAAGATCGTGTACCGGTGGCCCGCTCGCACGGCGAAGAGAGGTGTTTGCAGGGTTGGTCTGTGGTATTGCGCGCCGCCTCTTCCGTTGCCCCGGATCGATTTGACGGGGCACAACCAGGTCTATAGAACACCGCAAAAAAAAAAGGGTAGGCAGAGAGAACAGAGTGCCAGAGAAATCTATCCTTGCATACTTCACTTGCTTCCTCAACATTCATAATTCTCTTTATTCACGCTCGCCGGTTTCGGAGACTCTTGACTCCACCTTCCTTCAGTACGTGACCAATCTGGTCTAAGTAAGTTAGTCTCGGTCTCCCCCGGTGCCTACATCCTTCCACATTCCCATTGTATATCTTCTTAACCAGACGTTCGTTCAGCATTCTTTCCACATGTCCGAAACATAGGAGAATTCTCTTTCGCATCTTTACACCAATACTCTCTTTCATACCTACTCGTTCTCTTACGTCGTCGTTACGAATGCAATCGGAGAGCCTCTATTATATTATTATTGCTATTTACTCTGCCTTCTTATGATTAAAGGTTAACGAAGGCGTATACGAAAAGTTATAAAGTATTGGCTGCTTCGCTTAGGATCTTTAGACCGTAGGAACTAGGCACTAGAGTCCTGTTACTTATTAAAATGCTTAGGCGCACCTAAGGAGAATAATACCGCTACTTATCAGCCCTTTTGCCGATCTCAGCAGGTGTTATATTTAGAAGTCTCTCGAGTCCTGTTGCTTATTATCCTGGTAATTTCTCGGCCGGTTTTATCAACTCTCAGAGGAAAACAGGCAAGTAAAATTGTATTCTTAACCTGGTAAATTTACTGTTAGTATTAATGTTAACTTAATAATGGCCTTACAAATTTGTTGTTCTTTTACTTTATAAAAATACGCACTGCGACTTTTTAACATTGTTGTCTATTCCAATACCGAACAAAGGCGTCACGATGAATATGTCCATGAAGGACACACTATTATGTCTACTGGCAAAACGTCAAGTCTTTATGTATTGCAACTTGAATGATAATTATAAATGGATATTATAAGGTTAAGAAATAGCACACTAAAACTTATATATGTACATATATTGAAAGTGATAGTTTTCAAATCGTTCACTGCTGTGTGGTGGCGGCTACGAATACTACCAACCCTTACTTTGCTCGTGGATGCCGTAAGAGACGACTAAGAGCCTTATAACGACCTGGGCCAACTCCATCTGATGCTGTTTGGTCAACAATTACATTCCCAAGGAGGTTTGACGGCCGGTTATAAAACTTAACTTTAAACAATAACTTTTACGATATGTACTATGAAAGAGGAGTACATATTGTATCGACCCCAAGTAATTGGGTTAAGAGTAGGAGAATGATGATGAGTTTTCAAATAACCTGTTCAGTGTGTATACGAATATAGGTGGAGCGTTCTATTAAACAACAGATGTCGCTATTGTCATTAACATTAAGGATATATATATAAATACCAAATAAATTTATGCAATCCTTTTTTTGTGATATGCTATGTTCTAGTCACAGTCCGCCCAAACTAAGGCATACGGACCTATAATCTGCCCTATCATTAATTGAGCTTGCCATCAAAACCGATTCTTGACGTCGATGTTCCGCTTCATAACTATTGGAGGTTCTGAATAGAAAAACCCGTCGCATCCGCTTATAAGCAGATTTTTGTATCCAGTGTTTCTAAATTACCGTTGTAACTTAATGTCTGGATACCTATTATATAGTAAAACTAGCTATAGTTTCAAGCAATATTTTTATGCTAAAATCAAGGCGATATAATTGCAAATTTCTAACATATATAGACTAACGATTGACGCACCCAATTTAAATGAATTATTGACTTCCATAATAAGTCACCTCTCATAGTCATCCTTGATCTGTAGGTCATATCATTTAGTATAGTTCTAATAATATATAGAGTACCCACAATTAGAGAAAAAGGTGTTTCAGTTACTTATTTACCAGCCCCCGCAAAGCTGTCAAGTAAATTGATAAATAAATTCTTTTTTATTTCCACATTGTGTTCGCGATTAAATAATCAACCAAGGCTATGATTTCCAAATCAGGATTGGTCATATCCTTATTTGAACGATGCAGCTAGGTAATATACTTTAAATTGTGTAGCCTACACATATGTTGTCGTGATATACCGTGGGAAGTATTTTATTCTAAACATTTTTATCCGTTGTACTTTAATAAAGGTAATATGAATACTGAAAATTAATCTGCAGCATATGACTTTTTTTTTCTTGTGGTGGGCCATAGAGTGGTCACGCCCCGCCAAATCGGTCCGGGACGACGGAAGAGGTGGCGCGAAATCCCATAGACCCACCCTGCAAAACGCCTCTCATCGCCGTGCCAGCGGGCCACCGGTACCCGACTTTGTCCTCGGTGGCCTGCAGCATAAGACTGGGGAAAATTATAGAGAAATTTAATATGATGGGTATCTAGGTCTAATTATATTTAAGCAGACAACATCAATGCATGAGTATCACTGTAAAGATCGAAATAAAGCCATCCTTCTGGGCAACGCGATATAAGTATCGTAAACAAATTTCTTTTATTCAAAGTAAAAGATCCGTGCCCTATAATGCGGCGCATATGGGGTTAAAAAGAAGAGGAAGAAGTTCAATGTGAAATATACAAATAACTAACGGTGAAACTATCGATGAAAATAAATAACTATTGGTGAACTTAGTACGTTAGCAAAGTAGCGTCTTAATTTATCGCGACATTGCATCTAATTTTCAGGCAGCTTATCGGTTACATTTTGATGAAATCTAATATTGCCTCTTGTGAAAATTATAAATTAGACAAACAAATTTTCACTGGATTACTTTTTTGGGTAGGTAGGTACCATCCGAGTACCTACCTACCAGTGTTGCCGAAATGGCCGTCGCCCTCGAGCGTTCGGCGTCTCTACGGGTAACGGATATTCGTCCAATCACCCGCGGTCTCGACTAGGGAGGTATCATAAGCAGGGACACTCGCTTGCGCCACCTGAAGCGCCGTCGGCGGAGCGCTTCGGGCTTCAGCGTGGAACATTTGCTCCCTGAACAAGTCTGCCGGGTCCTTCCGCGATGCCGGGTAAGAGCGGTTACGCACTACGTCCGATCCGAACCCGTGAAAATATGGATCTAGAAAACTCGGACCGAATTCGGATATTGCTTACGCACTTGTCCGATCCGAACCCGTGAAAATATGGGTCTAGAAAACTCGGATCGAATTATGTGATTTTACGTGGAGCCACAACAGAGTGTTCACGTCGTTGATCATGACTCCTTTAAATCGACGTCAACTTCTGGCAATAGATACTATTGTACATACGAAGAACGTAGACGTACGTTCATACAAATAATTCTATGGCTACATCGGTTCGTCAAAAATCATCTCCGGCATGGAGATTCTAGAATGTCGGAAAGAAATCGGATGACGGCGATCGGATGTACTGCGTAAATTACCATAGAAATAGTTCTACGACTACGACGAACCATATTTTCACGGATTCGGATCGGATGTAGTGCGGAACCGCTCTAATTGATCTAAACAGAATTCATAACTGAAACTTTTACAATTAATTGATGTTGCCTTACAGATAAAAAACAATTCAGAAACAAGAATATCTTGCATACACGAAAGCAATAAAATTAAAGTTTAGAATCTCAGCTGGTGTTTACTGCAAATTGGCGGCAAATCTTTTCGTCGGCAAGGTCAATGATGTAATAGCCGTTTTTAGCGTTGGAACGTGATCTACTACGATTCATGTTAACCTACGATTTATACTTTGATAGGTATAGTCGAGTATGTGTAGGTATCGAATGTATATTTGAAGGTAAATTGTGTTTGACTGAACATACATGACATCATTTCTTACCGCAACAATATTTATTTTTGCTTAGATCATTAATCATCGTATCTTGGATAATATAGAGACAATGCTCAAGATATAGACATATAAAAATTAGCATCTAATAGGGACCGAATCTTAATCTTTCTGGCAATATAGGTATTGCAGCACTTTTTAATAATCGATATACAGATTTTACATCGATCTAAATCTCAATTTATTTTCTTTACTACTATAATATTATTAGTAAATAGGTTTTACCTGCCAAAGGGGAAAACGAGTAAGTTGGAAAAGAAAGATGTCAATCTTATTATTGAAATCGAATGCATTCATCGTTGTTATTCAATAACGTTCGATCCATCTACCATCCATCGGTCCATCCTACCAACTATATCATCCGTAAGAGTAGCTCGCCTAGTCTCCAAAAGTATTAGTATCCGCTAGAGAAATATATTTAGTAGAGTCCAATATGAGTTATAATTGAGAAAAAGGTGAACTAGAAGTTGAGAATTTAAAATAAGTCGGATAACACGAAATGGCACGCATGCCATTTCGTGTTATTGTACTAAACTCAAAAAAAAATTATGCACTAACCCATCTGTCCAGTCTGATGAATAACAAGAAAATATGTCTTAAATCGAGACAGCATATTGTGTTACTCATCATTTTTCTACTCTTATCCCAATTACTTGGTGTCGACGCAATATGTACCTACTCTTCTTCCTACATATTTCAAAAATTATTGACAATAGTTTTGTGACCGGCCGCCTGCTAGACGTCAACCCTCCTTAATTGTTGACCAAACGGCATCAGGTTGTTTTGGCCCAGGTCGATACAAGGCTTTTATTCGTCTTTTACGACATCCACAGCAAAGTAAGGGTTGTTACTATTTGTAGCCGCTGCTACACAGCGGTCTTGTGTTACTCACAGGTGCTTTTGCACCTGAATAAGGCGGTACCTGTATTGCTTCATTTTCTGGAAACACTAACTCACTTGACTTGCTAAAAAGATACAGGATTTCAATCATCGGTAATACTCATCGTATAGATTCCTGGCGACGCAGAAACAGTGGTTCTTATGCAAAATCCCGCTGTATTCTCTAAAGCTTCATAATCAATCGCTGCAAGTTAAAACTGTCTATCACAGTACATAGTTGATACCGCAGTAGAGTCCCCAGAAAATAATACGAGAAACTTGTTTTGTGAAAATTAGAATTAAATAATTATAAATACCCGACTACGAAACGCTTGTGACATCATTTTTCATTTCGTAATCGGGTATTTATAAATAATTAAGCATATTAAATGCTAAAAATTTCAGTAATTTGAATAACGAGGTTGTGTCATCGTTTAATACAATTCTAACTGTAAAGTTTGAAGTATTGAGCCTATATAATGTGTAAACATTGTCCGATAGATGGTACACGTCACCTTGAAGACGTAAGATATAATATGAAGCGAAATTTGCATGTCCTAAAATAGTTCACGATGGTGTAAGTGGCAGCACGGTTGGGCCGGATTCCCAATAGGTGCGGGTTCGAACCCCGCTTGTGACATCATTTTTCGTTTCGTAATCGGGTATTTATAAATAATTAAGCATATTAAATGCTAAAAATTTCAGTAATTTGAATTAAATAATTAATTAATTTACGAGTATGTATTTTCTTATGTAAATTAGATCTAGTTGCTTCATAGTTTTGTTAGGGTTATCGTTAAAAATGATGATGGATTAAGTTCTTTTTAAGACTATACCCCGCATTAAGGAAAATTCTGTGTCTACTCTAATTCTCTGACTACAAATATACAAGAAACGACACAAATTAGACCCATTTGTGAATAGTAGCAGATAGTATTAAGACAATTTCTAAAAGTCCTTGGATCGATTCAAATCCAAAATCTCTACATGTTAGTATTGTTGTACCTAACCAATAAGTTTACTTTGATATTTACAAACCAAATACAACATTTTAACAAATAAAAAAATATCTACAAATGATATTTTAAAATATATTTTTTTTATAATAATTTATTTTGTTACAGTAAATAAAAATGTCTGACGCCGTAGAGCAAGTAACTCAGGAAGTGAAGGACATCAAGTTGGAGAATGGTAGTGCGTCGGGAGCGGTCAATGGAAACTCGAACAAAGAAGACGGTGCAATACCTTTTAAGGTAACTAACTATTATATTACTAACATCGTTTTCATTTTTAAGGTAATAAGAGACACAGATAAACCTTATAAAAAATTATCTGTAATATTAAAAAATATCTACGAGTATGTCAAAAAGGAATCTAATTACTACCCTTTTCTGGGCCTTTTTTTTTTTGTTTATTGGTGGGCTATGGATACGTCTCGCCCCGCCGAATCGGTCCGGGGTGACGGAAAGGCGGCGCGCGACCCCATAGACCCACCGTAAAACCTTCTCTCTTCGCCGTGCGAACGGGCCACCGGTACCCGATTTTTGACTTCGGTGGCCCGCCCGGCGGTTTACCCTCGCGGGTTCCTCTCGTCGACGCACCGACAGATTTCGCCGTCGGGGCGTCGCCCTCACGCGGTGGCCTCACGTCGGGTGACCGGACGATTCCCCGGTCCGATCACCCGAGGCCTCGGTTAGGGCGGCATCAGGCGCAGGTATTCGCGCCTGCGCCGCCCCGGCCGCTGACGGCGGCCCGAGTCGCGGGAATCCTCCCGGACTCGTTCCGCCGCCTCCTTCTGCGAGATGACAGCCTCGCAGAAGGCGGCGGCCACGTCCCAGTTCCTGACGCTGTCGACCATCGCCCTCGCGACGGCCGGCAGCGTCAGGTCGTTACCGATAACAGCCCGGACACACCTCCAGCGTGTGTTGCGCCGTGTCCTCGTCACTGCTGCAATGGTGGCAGGCCGGAGTCCACTCCCTATACGCGACCGTGTGCAGGTACAAGCCGACGCATCCGTGCCCCGACAACACCTGCACCAGTCGAAAGGAGAGGACTCCGTGCCGCCGCTCCATCCACTCCATCAGTACGGGCCGGAGAGCCTCGACGGTGACGACACCGTGTCTAGGCCTCTCCAGCCGCGTAGCCCAACGGGCGATGACGTCTCGGCTCGTCGCGCAGTGAGGTCACCCGCCGGTAGAGGTCGGAGAGCATCTCCGCCTCTAGGTCCCACGGGGGTGTCCCGGCCAGTAGGCATGCCGCCTCGGTCAATACCGTGCGGTACCCGCGAATGGCTCTGACCGCCATGACTCTCTGGGGTCTCCACAGAACAGCCCTGAGCTGGGCGTTCAGAGCCCTCGCCCACACGGGTGCGCCGTACATGGCCATCGAACGGATCACCCCCGCATACAGCCGTCGGCCCTCGAAGCTGGGTCCACCCACGTTCGGCATGAGCCGCGAAAGGGCGGACGCTGCGCCGACCAGCCGGGGAGCAATTTGGCGAAAATGCTCCCGGAACCACCATCGCCCGTCGAGCACCAGGCCCAAGTACTTCATATGGGCCTGGATGCTGATGTGGACGGAGTTGACGACTAGCGAGGCGCCGATTGGCGGCCTTACGCGTGGCCCATGGAATAATAGGGCGTCCGTCTTATTTAGGGCCACCCTGAGCCCCAGCGCCTCGATTCGCCCGACCATCTCCTCGGTGCCGAGAGTGGCCAGGCTCGCCGCCTCTTCGAGTGTCCTGCCCCGGGCTGTGGCGAGTGTATCGTCAGCGTAACATATCACGCTCAGCCCGGGGGGAAGACTCCCTCTCAACGCCCAGTCGTACCCGATGTCCCACAGAGTCGGCCACAGAACCGACCCCTGTGGAACGCCGCACGACATGGACGTCCGCACAATGTCCCCTGCGGGACTCGCGCAGAGGACACTGCGCCCCTCCAAATAGTCCGCCACCAGCCGCCTCAGGTACAAGGGCACCCCATGAAATCGGAGCGCCTCCCTGATGCAGCTGAATGGCAGACTATTATTCAATAGTCGCATTCGCGTTGGCGATGTCCAGCGACACCGCCAACAGCACTCCCCCGCCGGTGACAGCCTCCGCGGCCGTCTGCCTCAGTCGTAGCAGGGCCCCGATGGTCGAACGCCCCCTTCTAAAACCGAATTGAGCATCCGACAGATCGGGCCCCACCTCCTCCAGGTGCTGGACGATGCGGGCAGCGAGGATGCGCTCCAGCAGCTTACCCACATCGTCGAGGAGCACGATGAGCCTGTAGGCCGATGGCGAATCCGGAGGTCGTCCCGGCTTTGGCAGGAGAACCAACCTCCCCTCCTTCCAGCACTCAGGGAACCGCCCAGACGCCAAACAGGCGTTGTACAGCTGCCTGAGGCGAGGCTCGAGGTGCTCGAGGAGCGACGTCAGCACCCGGACTGGTATTCCGTCCGGGCCGGGGGCCGTGGTCGCGGAACGAATCCGCGCCACAGCTGCTCCCACTTCCGTCTCCGTCACGGGCGGAACACTCTCGTCGTCAGCCTCCCGGTCTTGTACTGGCGAGGCCATGACCGGGGGCGTGTGTTCCGACTGCCGCGGAAACATCTCCTCGACCACCCTACAGAGGAAGTCGGGCTGGAGGGTCTCGGTGAGTGGGGGGGGGGGGGGCCCTGCGCGCGAAGCGTGTTCAGCGACGCGCGATACGGGCGACCCCAGGGGTCACGGTCGAGACCGTCCAGCATCTCCTGCCAACTCGCCTCCTTGGCGGCTCGGATGGCCAGCCGAAAGGCCGTCCGCGCATTGCGGTACGCCTCGTACAGCTTGCGCCCTCCCGCTCAGCGTTGCGGTGACGCCGCCGGCTGCGGGTGTAGGACCTTCGGGCTCTGATACATGATGCACGAAGGTCCGCCAGTCTTGGGGACCACCAGTAGATCCCCTGCCTCGGAGGTAGACGCCGCCGCACTCTGGGCATGGCCGCATCGCAGATCTGCGTTAACGCACTGCGGATGCGGACAGCCTCGGCGTCCACTCCGTCCGCTGGGGGCGGTGAGGACAGCCACGTGTGAACGATGGCCGCCTCCGCCAGTAGGTTCCTGTCAAGACGACCCTTTTCTGGGCCTAGGGTGATCGTAAAAGATGATTAAAGGATGCAAGGAGATAACATCACTGCAAGCGAAGGATCGAAGCTTTCTGTGTGGTGACGGAGTAAGAATACAATTCACCACCCCATGTCTTGTTCGTGGGTGATCGTACGTGGCGACTAAGGGATATAAAACGCATACAACATCTGAACAAGAGAAAGAAAACTCGAAACAAAAGCCTATTTCAACATTTCTGACCAGCTTGGTATAGTGGGTGACTTTTCTTCCCATTATGGAGGAGGCTCGAGTCCTACAGTGGGACGTATATGAGCTGTGATGAAGCGAAGGAAAACTCGTAATTAAACCATATACCAAACCGTCCAAATAATGTGTATTTGTGAAAAAGGTTGCGTTAACAACTATTAAAGCTGAAAAGACGTTATTTTTGTTTTATCTTTCTGATAGATAGATATCTTATTTGTTTCCTTGGTCTAATTTTAAAGATGATTGCCTCAATTTAATGGCTCAGCTTAACTGAGGTTGTAAGCAGTGACTTTTATAAGAAGTAATTTAGCAACCTAGGAAAAAAGTTAGGGACATACGTATGAAAATTAATGCATCTGTGTTTTGACGGAATAAGAATACCATGATACCCATCCCTTTTTTGCGCAAGGGTATTACAAAAATCAATTAGGAGTGTAACCAGATAGCATCACTGTAAGAGAATTTTAACTCGAAATGAGATACTAGACCAACCCGCCTGTGTAGCATGGTGTAGTAAGATCATTTCTGCCGGATCAGCCACGGAAGTAAAGGAAATGGTACCAGTGGCCGGCCCGATGGCGATAGTGAGGAAACACGGTGGGTTCTGGGGTCACACGCCACAGATGAATGAATGTGTCCCGACAATAGCCTACAAAAAAAAGTAGCATCATTTCCCTCATCTGAGGTCCATATTTAACAACGGCTATGATATATACTCAGATGCAGAAGGAAAAGAAACTTAAATTAATTTTGCTGCAATTAATATAATTAGCATATTTAATAAAGTTTCCACGCAGACGGAGCTATGTCTAAGGTCAATTCCAGAGTCCATGACTGTCAATTTTCTGACGGAAAAGGCAGTACCAAATGACCAACCTAGAAATAGTACTGGGAATCTCACGGTTGTTTATGGTACCAGTTTACCAGTCACTCAACCAGTACCAATTCAACATTATCCTGCTCTTATTCCAATTACTTGGGGTTAACATAATATGTAATCCTCTTCCATTGTACACATTGCAAAAATAGGCAATAGTTTTATGACCGGCCAGCTGCCTGACGTCAACCCTCCTTGAGAATGTAATTAATGACCAGATGACATCAGGTGGAGTTGGCTCAGGTCGATATAAAACTCTTAGTCGTCTTTAACGACATCTACAAGCGAAGTAAGGGTTGGTAGTATTCGTAACTGATACAACACAGCAAAGTCAATATATCAACTATAAAAAGAAAAGTTATAATAATTACAATTATTATTTAATAACCAGAGCAAAAAATGCTTTGAAGTTATTACAGTTGATTTTTTGATATTTAGTTATGGTACCTATTTGTGTCGCATAAACTACGGCCAGGCAAGCGAACTACAAATCAGGTATTATCATGTTATAAAACATGTTGTCATTTTTTTGGTAATGAAATGAAATACAAAATAAGATAAATCAGCTGTAACATAGATTTATGATGCGTAGGTACAATGTTTTCTGTAATTATATGCTTTACCGAGTGTATTATAAAAGTTAATGCTATTTGTCGCAGGAGATCGGTAGTAAAATATTATATCAGTGGGTAATGATAAAACTTTAACATTAATTATATTTTAATTACAGGATGCATTTAAGGCGTTTTCAAAATTCGGAGATCCAAAATCAGATGGCAAGACCATAACACTTTCACAAAGCGACAAATGGATGAAGCAGGCAAAGGTCATTGATGCTAAGAAAATCACGACAACAGATACTGCTATCCATTTCAAGAAACTCAAGACACTGAAACTTGGTATTGACGATTACCAGAAATTCCTTGATGAATTGGCTAAGAATAAAAAGGTGGAACTAGATGAAATTAAGAATAAGCTTACCACTTGCGGTCAGCCTGGATTTTCTTCACACGTAAGTATTCATAGTGGATTGCCTTACAGCCCAGCCACTAAGAGAATACACAAATGGATAGATACTTGTACATTAAAAAATCTTGAAAACACAGTATTCGAAATTGATAACAATATGTTCAAATAACCAACATATTTGTTAGATGTGAATGATATAATTTTGATTTTTATCATTTATGCTAACTATGAAACGTTTTCTTTTAGTTGGAATGTGTAATATTATTTTTTAATGTTTAGTTAAATTTTACCTTTAGGTACCTACAACAAATATTAAGATAAAACAAATATACTTAAAATAGCACATCGTGTTAAGGAGGACCATGATAAGTTGACGTCTTGGCAATTTGCAGCTAATTCAAATTAAATTATTTATTATGCATAAACTCCATAAGAGCATGTCGGCGTGGCGTTACCGTTCGGGTAATCGAAATCCATTTCGGTGAAATAATAATCGCAATGGAGTAACAACCCTTTTGTAGATATCGAACAACTGAACGGCCGTTAAGTACCGTTGGTCTTTCAATAGGATAAAATCACCGGCTAATTACTTCCGATAAACAATTTTAAATTTCAACTGACTTATCATAGGTTTTATTACACTGTTCTAAACTCATAATAATTATTCTATAATTAAATAAATAATTATTCTATAATTAAATATGGGTAGGTAATACCAAATGCATTCATTATACCTAATTAAACATTTTCCAAGGACACCTAAAATATTTTATTACAAAGAAGTCATATTAGCTTCCTTTTTATTTCTGATTACTTGTATTAAATAAATCAAATGCCAAAATAAATTAAAATTCATCATCATCTCAAATCATACACGTCCCACTGTTGGGCTCGAGCCTCCTCCATAATGGGAAGGAAATTGACCTACTATACCACGCTGGTCAGACGTGTTGGTATACGGTTTTTTTTTTCGAGTTTGCCTACTCTCGCATAGATGTTATATGTGTTTTATATCCCTTAGTCGTCTCGTACGATCACCCACGGGTGAGATAGGGGGTGGTGAATTGTATTCTTACCCCGTCACCACACGGACAATTATATTATATTTAATTAATTACATTAATGAATTATAATAAACGGAAGCAGTGTTTATCTATTAATTCATACACAGACATGTGATATCGATATTTCGTTCAAATAATCAAAGCAGCGCCCATAAGCACTTACCTACATATTGTCAATTTTAAATCTTTTTTAAATCAATTCAAAATAATCTACCACCGACAAGCGGCCATAACTTAGTTGATCTGGCAAGAAAGCCGGCTTCAGTAGGCTCGTGTTTTTTAATTTACATATTTTAATCAAAATTATCTGTATACGTATTTAGCAGCTATTAGCTCCAGTGCGTTTCGCGCAAGTATACATTTTGTAAAGATGAAATTACCAAACAAAAAATATATACATATAAAAAGCGACTAGATCCCACAAGCGACACCCTATCACGAGTTAACTACTAGAGTAGCCATCACTCCCCTCAAACACATTCGAGGGCAAAGAGAGATCCGCACCACGTAGCCACCGCAATCGCAAGCAGAGATCTTTTCTGGGAGCACGACCAAGCCATAAGCTACAATCAGATAGTAGATAGAGAATTTTTAAAATGAGTTCTGAAGTTTCTTTACATCCATACTTAATTATTATCATCACTTATATACTTCATTATCATCATCACACTGTTGGCCTCGAGCCTATTATAACCAAGTTGGTTAGACGGGTTGGTATAGAATTTTATTATTAGTTCTCCTTCTCATGTATCTTAAGTAGTTTAGTATAAGTAATGTGTTATCTACATATCATAGTCCCTTAGTCGAATTTTACGACATCTAGAGTAAAGAAAAGGAGAGATGAATTCACCACTCCATAAAATATAGTTTTTTACCCTATAGAAATTCAAACTTACAAATATATGAAATTTACTCATTTACTTCACCTCCTAATAGACTATTTTCCGTGTGGTGACGGAATAAGAATACAATTCACTATCCCTTATCTTACCCGTGGGTGATCGTAAAAGACGACTAAAGAATAAAATATGCATATAAAATCTATGTAAGAGAAGGAAATCTAGAAATAAAACACTATACCAAACCGTCTGCCCATCGTGGTTTAGTAGGTCAATTTTCCTTCTAGTGTGAAGGAGGCTCGAACTCAGCAGTGGGACTTATTATGAGCTGACATGATAAACAAAGTATAGCAGGTTTCACATATGTATTGATTATACCTATTGCCTTATTGCAGGTGACGAAATCCCCTGCTGCAGCTGCAGCTGTCGATCGCCTGACTGACACTAGCAAGTATACGGGATCTCATAAGCAAAGGTTCGATCAGACTGGCAAAGGCAAGGGTATCGCAGGCAGAAAGGACCTTGTCGACGCTTCTGGTTACGTCTCTGGCTACCAACATAAGGATTCTTACAATAAGACCCATTAATTAAAAAGTTTTATATAATATATGTACTCATACTATATTCAAACATTGCGAACATTAAACTTTTCTGAACCTATGCAATTCATTCTTACCAATTTGCACAAAGAGATAACACAGGCTTCTTGTAAATATTTTATGTTTTAAATTAAACATCATTCTCGTCCTTGCAGTTCTACTGCAAGGACGAGAAATATTTAGGATTTAAATTGTTTTAAAAGCTATTAAGATATAGCGGTTGAATTTTTTTAAACTTAAAACCTATTTTTATATTGTTAAGTGAGTACTATAGTAAAAAAATATTACGCTATAGTAAAAATAATTCTAATAACACCATTCAGAAGTTAGAGGCTTAAGTTCGCGATATCAGTGGTTAAACATTTATTAGATTATCACTTTCTATCAGGTAGTACGTGACATACTTAAATGATGGCTTAACCATCAGATATCGAGATCATGCACTTATTCATCAGCCTTTTCATGTCTACTACCGATCAGGTTCGAGAAATCCTCAGGGCTTCTCCGCGAAAGAGGGATAGTGCCATAATCGTTACACTTGGCAGCCGGGTAGACGATCGCGGTTAGTTTTAAGTTTCCTAATAGAAAACAGCTATCCATTCCTCTGGTGCTACCTTATTCCTTATCCGGTTTTCACGACACGGGAAAGAAAGGATAGACGACACATAGAACTCTTAAGCAGTCACCGCAAGGAAAATATCGTAAAGCTGATAAAAAAATACAAAAAAATCGGTATTATATATTCAATTTTGAGTGATCCATTTGGAATAAAACCATTTTAACGTCTTTTATTGTGTTTTAGCAAATGTATATATGAGCCTCATGGTTTAATATTTTCTTCTTCCTGTATTTTTTTTAATGAAGTTGTCTCAATAAATATGTTATCGTTATTTGTTGTTTTCATAAATAAGACCGCTCTCGATTTCGTTCTACATAATCACTAGACTGCTGTTCACTTTTTAGTTCGTATATCAATTTATATATGATATAGGTTTATCAATTTTGTTGCATTTTCTGGCTTACGTTTCTGGCTACCAACATAAGGATTCTTACGATAAGACCCATTAATTAAAAAGTAAATTTATATAATATATGTACTCGTACTATATTCAAATATTGCGAATATTAAACTTTTTCGAACCTATATAATTCATTCGTACCAACTTGCACAAAGAAAGAACTCATGCTCACGCAGGTTTTATTTTTTTAATTAAACATCATTTGGAACTGTAAAGATGAGAAATATTTATATTTTAAATTGTTTTAGGCGCTATTAAAAAATGGTGGTCGAAATTTGTTTAAAAATTCGAAAAGTAAATTGTCACAAGAATATTCACTCCTAATGTAATGGTGAACGGAATTATTTTTCTTTTCTTCATATCAAAATATATTTGGAAAGATTGTATTCGTAAACATTAATTTAATTTTACGCTCAACAGAACTATTAAATAGGTATTGTATAAAAACATCTCTTAATACCTGTAAGTATGAATTAAAATGTTTACTAGTACGAACTATAGCTTTTTGAGTACACAGTTAATTCAATATATTGAGCGATTAGATCTAGGCCTTGTAAATTCTGCAAAAAGACATTCCTTCTTAAAATAATTTAAACTTACAGGTCCAGGCAAGTATCTATATAGCGACGTATACTTTTGAAACTTCTATCCATATTTTTAACTTCTTAGTGATTCCAAGACAATTAAAAGCGCTTCCTGTGATTGCCAGAGGTTTCACCCAAGCATAACTCGGACTTTTATTTTACATGACTTAAAATGTAAAGAATGTGTGGGATTAACCTCTTTAAAAGTATTATTATTATGCCATATTACAAAATATTTAGTGATGTTCGATCGCTGTGCTCGAGAACAAAAAATTAATTTCGTATCTACTTGATTTGAAGGTAATATTTTGAACTTTGGAAAAAAATCTAGTTAATATACCTATGAATGCAAAGAAACATTGATTTTAATGTATGTTACTTACCTACCAGTTTGTTCTACTTCTTATATTTCGATATGCTATCTAAAGTATTTTATAGCGAGTATTTAGGTAACTGAGTATCGAGTTCTTTGTGGAAACTTTATAGACAATATGATTTAAGTATATACCTACATATTTAATTATGATAAATGTTACCCATATTATAACTGCCTTCCGAAATGTCTTAAAATATATCTAGAAAAGTAAGGTCCAACGTTTTACAAGTTAGTTATCGATGTAAATTTTGTGTATCAGTTCGTCTAGTCGTGCGTAGATATAGATTCGTTAAAAATTAAACAAATTTATGATGTTTGTCGTACTATTAAACAGTCAGAATTGTCTATAACAAAAAGCGAAGATTATTTTTATTTATTACAATGAATAAGTAACATTTAAAACTAATTACAAAATTACACATCATAATAATTTAAGAAAGAGCACGTTTTATTCATAAGTTATATTTTTAATGGTTCTCATTAATACATTACATGGTATATAAGCCTATTTTATCTATACCTAAGTCAATGTATCTATCTTATATTTATTTTGTTATTAATAAAATAAATCGATAATTATGTTTTTTATTTTTTCACGGCTATCAATATATTGATTAAGCAAAGTATTAAATAAAAATACCTGAATAAAATGTATTGAATACCTACTCGGTTTTCCTCTAGTGCATTTTTGTAGCTAGACCTGCTTCTGAATCTATGTTTGTACGACCTACTATTTGAAAATTGTCCTATTATACTATGAATTGATAAAGTTGTCTTCCAAGTGTTTTTGTCTTAACGTAATTATTTATATTATACATACATATAAATAATAAATGGTAGACAATACATTTTAGAGTTGTGCTGTAATAATCAATCACAGCAGAACTCTAAAATATATTGTAACCAATTCGATATTGGAGACGATAAATTATTAAACTCATTTTATTATTGTACATTATGGAGTAAGCATCCAGTACAGCAAACATATCGTAGTAGACCTGACTATTCAATGCCCAAATGTATACATGCTAACGCGTTTTTATTTTCTTCTTTTGGGCCACTCAGTTATTTGCCATTTACATGTGAACAAAGCTAAGGGGTCGTAATTAGTGACTACAGAAATTTAAGGTAGATTATAAAGTAAAATTTGGTAGAAATGTTAGGATATCAAAGCATGAAAAGTTATGAAAATAATGTTAATAAATATTCTGATAATAATATCAGGATGGAGGATATTAAGTTGGAAAGAGATTTATAAATATCAATAATTATTGAAAGCAAGTAATGTTAGGATGGAAGTAGGAATAGTGATGTTAGTATTCTAAGGGTAACTTAATTTGTTGAATAAAGTTATAATTAGAATAATTACCTACGTCGACACAGCCTAATTGTTTCTGATTTAGAAGCATACAGTATATAAAAATATAGTGCCAATCCTTCCACGAGATGTTTAGAAAACGTTTAAAGTGAATATCAGGAATTATGGCTAAGGATTCCAAAGCTACACAAAATAGCAAATAGAACGCAAAATTATAATATGGTATTCCAATATGGAAGTCCAGTTTGGGAGTCATTTGGAGGACAAAGCTAAATTGGAAAGCTTTTCGTTTGCTAGACGTGCGGAGCAGAGTGAGGTGATACTCCACACCTAGAAAACGTCTTATGCTATATAAAACACTTGCAAGTTCGTCCTCACGCCGGGTGACTGGACCGGGAAATAGTTCGTTACCCGCCACACCCGAGAGGCTGACCGAGTGAGGGTGTGGCCCTGGCAGCAAGTCGGGGCGTCGACGGCAGCTGGTACCCGAAAGAGCAAACCACCGGCTTGGCCACGGATGTGAAGGATTCGGTACTAGTGGTCGACCTAATGACGATGGGGCGGCAAGACGGTGGGTTATGGGGCCACGCACCACCCTTCCGTCGCCCCGGACGGAATGGGCGATGTGTGTCCAGACCATAACCTGCCAAAAAAAAGAAAAAAAAAACACGTGGAGTAGGTACTTACTGCTCTCATCTTTATGCAGGCACGCCTAAATATTAGCTATAGTCTATAAAATATAGCATGATCTCTGTGACAGTTCTCACTAGTCCCGCACGCTTACGATGCAGTCCATATTTTTGTCGATATAATTCCTTATTTTTTAAAGTTATTTGCTACTGCAATTGAAAAATAATACATGAAAATCTTATTGAACTTCCAATGAAATGGATGGATGAATCGATTATAATTTTAAAACAATTTATGAAAATCTTATTGAATTTAAATTAATGGATTTTATGTAATTTAAACTAAAGCTATTAATTAATTCTTTTATTATTCGAAAGGAATACATCCAAGTTTATCGTCACTATTATCATCATCGCTGGAGCATTCCTGTAGGTTGATGATGAGTTCTTGGTCACAGATTATTTCATGAATAATCATGTTTATTTTATAAAAGAAATTATCTTTTTAATATAATAGAAATGGTCTTATTAAAATTATAACTGATGTCTGAATACTAAATTAACACAATTTACTTATTTTATAGAGTAACCATGTGGTTTATATAGGTAATGTATTGGTTTTACTTGTTTTATAAATAATTAATAAGAATATTATCGATTTACGTTTATCGATTTACCCATCTCTATCTTATTCTCAGTTCAGTATGATCTTGTACTTGCGTAAGCACCATACTTTTATAAAATGGTTACTAAGTATTTTAAAACATATGAGGTTACTAGTTATGGTGTAAATATTCATATTTTTATATTCATAATTCAGTTGAGATATAACTGGCACCTTAAGAATGAAAATATAGGCGATATAATCAATTGTGGTAGGACCACGCTGTTGACAGTTTTCTGTCTACAGCCGTGGGCGGGTCCGTCCGGAGTGGTACCACACTCTCGCAGAAGATCGACGTCTGAGTAGTGGCAATTTAATGTGCTATTGCGGGTCATTCGGTGAGCGAGAGAGCCGGAAGCCCAACTGGGTGGGCTTGGGGATTTTATTGGTAGGCAGCGGCCCAAGCTATACCCTTGGTATTGCAAAGGTTCATGGGCGGTAGTGACACTTACCATCAGGTGTGCTGCTTGCTCGTTTGCCGCCATAAGCAATAAAAAATAAATACAAATTAAAATTGTAATAATGACGCGTATTCATAATTACTACATCGGTTTTGTCGCTATCTGTCACAGAGATCAAGCTATATTTTAAGGACTATAGACCCACTTGACTCCCTGCAAAAGCGTGCTGTTCGAATCGTCAGTGATCTCTCTCTCACGGACAGATTGGAGCTGCTGGAACGGCGAAGAGACTTTGAATGTACTCTACCGGCACTGTCACGTGGATTCACTGAGGAATTATTTGACTTGGTACCAAGGGCGTAGCGAGGTAAGGGCAGGGAGGGGCAGCTGTGTCACTTATCATCAGTGTGCTGTTTGCTCGTTTGACATATTGACAATAAAAACAATTCTTACCATAGCCATTGGCATACATCAAAAATGTACGATTCTTTTAGGAATCTTCAAATTTGGATGTATGCCAATGGCAAGTCATATAATAAAGTTCTAAGGAATTTTATGATTAGCAATGACGAATTTGATTAACGGATTGATGTAAATAATATAATAGTATGTTACCTGCTTATAGAAATACTCGAAAATTCAAACTTCTCCAACATCGGTACTTTCCTCTTTGCTAACACAAATAAACCTCCGTCCGTCCCTAAAAAACTCATGCTTCTAAGTTTTGCTTAAATTTATTAGGGCGAGCAATGCGAGCCCTAACACTATGCCACATCCTGAAAATTTTTGTGGTACACTTTATTAAAAAACTATCACGCCTATAGATTTGTGCTTTAACATAATAATTTAACTTCATATCTAAATCTGTAGAAAAAAAAAAATATAACCATTAAAAGATGAACATTAACAATTTTGTTATTGTACTACTAACGCCACCTGTTAGAAAACTAAAGAATTAACATCAACAAACAAAAAAATATCTGAAAATGATTGGTCCTATGAATTATTTACCGAAGCCCATATCAATGATCTTGTGTTGTGTTAAGGATGTAGGTACCGAGAGACCGAGACTAACTTAACTAGACCAGATTGGTCATGTACTGAAGGAAGGTGGAGTCAAGAGTATCCGAAACCGGCGAGCGTGTATGAAGAGAATTATGAATGTTGAGGAAGCGAGTGAAGTATGCAAGGATAGAGTTCTCTGGCACTCTGTTCTCTCTGCCTACCCTGCAAGGGATATGGCGTGATGATATGTATCTATGTATAATTTAAAAAAACTGTCTTTAAAATTATTACTCGTTAGAAAAACTACGTGAGTCACAAAACTTGGCTTTTTGCTAGTTATTATTAACTGCATCATGTTTAAATGCTGCCTTCTCAATTGCCGTACTTAAGGGTCTTTTAACTAAGGTACCTAAATGATTCATATTCCATGTTCTTCTATTACGCATGTTTCAGATAAAATACATACATACATATCATCACGCCATATCCCTTGCAGGGTAGGCAGAGAGAACAGAGTGCCAGAGAACTCTATCTCTGCATACTTCACTCGCTTCCTCAACATTCATAATTCTCTTCATACACGCTCGCCGGTTTCGGAGACTCTTGACTCCACCTTCCTTCAGTACATGACCGATCTGGTCTAGGTAGGTTAGTCTCGGTCTCCCTCGGTACCTACATCCTTTAACTTTCGCATTGTATATCTTCTTAACCAGGCGTTCGTTCGGCATTCTTTCCACATGTCCGAACCATCGGAGCATTCCCTTTCGCATCTTTACACCAATACTCGCTTTCATACCTACTCGCTCTCTTACGTCGTCGTTACGAATGCGGTCGGTCAGCCTAACTCCACAGATTTCAGATAAAATCTTTGTTATTATCTTAATATGATAAATTTTATTACGACAACAGGAAAGATACCTTCTTCATTGCACTGTCAATTGGTTTTACCAATATCGACGCCTGATAAAAGTTCTCTTTTCTGTGTCAACGCCCTAGCGCACTCTCTTCGTTCTCATGGAAGTTACTATACATCTTACCTTAGTACAAAGTCGGGTATTTCATCTGTACCTATACCAGCGCAGCAATCTCCACGCTGATGTGGGCACTTCGAGGACTCCTCGGCATGGACTGTAAAATAGGAGGGTCTCAGTTTTATCCAGTGATACGTTTAGACCTGCCAATCCGGTCCACGACAAGCGCACTCCAACTTGTACCAGGGACGGCTCTAGTACATGTAGCGCCCGGGTACAATCAATCACCTGGGGCCCTCTTGTATCAAAATGCGTGAACAAAATGGAATAGGTTGATAGTTACAACACGTTCGACTAAACTCCTAGCCGGCATGCATTGTCACATGCTTAGCCTTCTTGCTTTGACATGAAACCGCGATCGGATTATGAAGTTACAGTGAGCATGGCGACAAAGCAACCTACCAAAACCTGTTAAATAAAATAACGCATCCACTACGTTTATAAATGATTATGTACTCGTTGCGTACGGTGCGCCCGCTCCGTGCGGAGCGTTACAGTGCTACAAACAGTTAATTATATACAGTTATGATTAATCTGCTACAAAATAACACGCTGATCACGTGATCAGCGTGTTATTTTGTAAAAATTTAAAAAAAATTAGCAGATAAGGTCCATCTCCGAAAGTAGGAACGTAGGAACCAGTCGAACCCAACGTTCCATAGAATCTGCTCGAGGATCGACCCTTTTGAGATAGCGTTATTTAATTACGTAAGGCATTTTTGAGGAATTTTTGATCCCAATCGGTTAGATGTTGTAAGATTGATCTCACGGGAGGATTTTTAAAAATTTGTATTTTGGGTATAAAAGCGTTGATGGATGCTGTAATCTTAAATCACATTTTATTCAACACACATTATTAGCTTTCATTTAACTTTAACTTAACTTTCAGGCAGTTTCACACCGTTTTCTGCTAGAAAAAAAATACGTGATATTTCCCCCAAATGAAATTAAATAAGATTCGGCTCGATCACCTACCCATCGCCTGAACACCTCACGTAATTCATGAACGCCCTCATTCGAACTAATGATACCAATTTTGAAATCTTTCTCTAATAGTAAACTCTATTATATTGGTTAATTTTTATCCCGGTAAAATATTTTATTCCCATATAAAGAAATAATATGAAAAAATATGGATTGGGACGTCATGGAAAATCTAGTCTATAACAAGCCATCGTTGTGAATAACATAGAAAACAAAAAAATATGATTAAAACTAGTTGTTTATGAATAGATTGATTTACATATTTAAACAACTTGTTACCATGTACCATGTTGAAACCAAATTTATTACCATCAAAGATTGTTGAACTTGATTTTTAAGAGAAATTTTTATCAGATCTTTTTTACTTTTATTGATTTTCTAATATTTAGCCCGAAGACGCTAGCAGAAGGGATAAGAAATTTGTTCAATATTCGTTTTCTACAAGTACCTACTTTAATCCCGTGTAAGTAAAGCGGACCTACATATGTATAGCGGGTTAATGTTTACTAGCAGAGCTAGTATGTAAACGTCATCCTAACAAAAGACCCGTGATGTCGATGGAAACTTCTTGGGAGAACTAGACCCAAGCGACGGAATGAATGAGGAAAATGAGTTCAACCCTCGTCTTCAAAAATAGATAAAAAGACACTGAAAAAACCTATACTATATTTGTAACTATATCACTTTAAATGTACTTAAAAATATATACATAATGAGTGATTGCACTCGCCTAAACGATTGGACAGAATTTGATAAAAAAATGTATGTATTTAATGGGATTCGAGAATATTTGCGGAAACGGAATTCATATTGTATACATATTATTATGTATCAAATACTATATGAAACTATGACAATTTACAGTGTTTTCTATAATCATTTTTAAACATTTTTACATGCTTGTAACTGTGAATATTTTCTTTATTCTAGACAGTTTATAGTCTAACCGCATACCTCCGGTCGTTTGAAGCGCCATCTCATAACCCGTTATGTATCCTCTCCACCTTTTGAGCATATTGTCCTAGCATTTCAGTAGCTCTTCATTTTGACTGTGGGTGAGCGCTGAGAGCTCTCAACATGACGTGCGACGTCGCACCAATGCAGGTCTCATTACCGTTGACGAGCTGTCCCCACTCCATGCATCCGTGGCCTCGGCTAAGATGGTATTAGACGCAATATCAAATTATTTAAAATGTAAATGTTTGAATTATCAGGTATACGAATGAATAGTGAGCTAAACTTTGCTAATAACAGAGCAGCGATACCGGATTCTACAATAACAAGGATTTCAAATGTTTAAAAGAGGTCGCCTCGAATAAATTTATATAGCATTGATTAACAAATATCTAACAACTTATTAGAATATCTATTAATAAATACGATGTTAGTAATACTATTCCTTAATTACTGAACATTAGGGTAGGCAAAAAAAAATCTTAGTACCTAATCGAATTCTAATAGCGAAAATATGTTGAAGTAAGATATCGTTATCGACTCTCTAAAATATCATTGAAATATTTTAAGTGGCATAGCCCGCGCAGAGCCCTTGAAATTTTGAAAAATATCTCCAATTGGGTGCTTTTCATCTTAGGTTGCATGCTTGTGGTTGGGTATAGTTTAATGTTCTAATTGGAATTTACTGAAATAAATATCGATTTTGATATTTAAATTATGTTATTTATACTAAAAAAACAGTTTTGAAGTACCTACCTACCTACATTTAGAAAATTCTTGCGAAAATGTGACTAGTTTCTTGTGAAATTACGTTTAACGTCATTTTTGTTGTAGAACTTAGTTTTTATCCATCATGTCGAATAATTGGCAGTCGTACAAGTACCTATCCTATATAAGTTATGAATGATGATGTGTTAGTAGAACAGAATACAAGTGAAATTTCGGCATGACAGTAACAAAGAGCTCGCACTGTCCAAAATTACAGAAAAAGTACCCCAAAAAGTTGAAGAAGTATGAACAAAAATCATAAATTCCAACAGGAATTGATTACGAGACTCTCTCGTATAGTGTGACGACCGTAGCCCACACCCCAAAAAAAATGCATTTGTTTGATTACATACATACATATCATCACGCCACATCCCTTGCAGGGTAAGCAGAGAGAACAGAGTGCCAGAGAACTCTATCTTTGCATACTTCACTCGCTTCCTCAACATTCATAATTCTCTTCATACACGCTCAGCGGTTTCGGAGACTCTTGACTCGACCTTCCTTCAGTACATGACCGATCTGGTCTAGGTAGGTTAGTCTAGGTCTCCCTCGGTACCTACATCCTTCCACTTTCGCATTGTATATCTTCTTAACCAAACGTTCGTTCGGCATTCTTTCCACATGTCCGAACCATCGGAGCATTCCCTTTCGCATCTTTGCACCAATACTCTCTTTCATACCAACTCGCTCTCTTACGTCGTCGTTACGAATGCGGTCGGTCAGCCCAACTCCACAGATTTTCCGCAGAGATCGCATTTCGACCGCATTAATTTTACTTTCTCTCTTCTCTTTTCTGCATACCCAAATCTCGCTTCCATACAGTAATGTTGGGACAAGCACTGCGTTATGTATTGCTACACGTGCCTTCTGGCTGAGGTGGTGGCTGCCGAGAAGTTGCCCCAACGCTCCGTTCACTCGTTCCCGCATTCACTCTTCGCTTTATATCAGTGGTGTACCTATCAGTGTGTGTGTAGTGTGTGTGTTTGATTACATAGATAGTAAAACTTCTGGTCCATCTTCATACAATAGTCTTATTGGTAAGGTGCTGGCTAAGTGTGAAACACAAGCTGTAGTTGAATTTGAAACCACACCAGGTCTATTACCACCGCTAAAACTTAAAGACCTAAGCGCGGACCAAAATTATTTAGGGGAGGTGGGCCCATAGAGGGTACGCTAAGGTTGACAGCATAAAAAATAAGTTAATTTTTGGATTTCTCACTTGTATCAATACTTATATCTTACTACATTTATCAATGCTTATGTACGTAAGAAAAAAACAGAAACAAATACTGTCTTTTAATATAAAATTAACAAAAAACGTAACACTTCCAAATACCCGCTTTGCCCATAGTAGTGGCCTAAAGCAGGTAGGGTCATTGGGCAAAGCGGGTAGTAAGTAAATATATGAGATCAAATCAACTTAGGCAGTAATTGAGTAATCAGTTTTTGGCTTAAATTTCACCACTCACTTTTACCAGAATCATAACTTAAGATGCATCTTATTCATACTCGTACCAAACCTTATTGTAAGGTTTCTAAATTTCATGACAAAGATCACAGTAATAAGACCCAATGCCACTGTAAGAGGTACAAGCCTCATGAGCCCACAATCCACAGTCATCACATCTAATCCAATCTTCTGAAGGTGGATCATTGTATAGCTCGCTGCATACTAAACACCTGCACTCGATTGCTACATTTTTATTATGGTTTGGTCCAATTTTGTGTTTTTTCACCATTCTTTTCTGTCTTTTCATACTTGTAGACGGTTTAAATTCCTTTAAATCTCTTTTAACTGTATCAACCTTTGCCTTACAATCTTTCTTTTTAGTTTGCCTTTCCCTCTGCTGGTCTTTAATAGGAGTGCTCGTAATAATTTCTGCTCTTTGAGTTTTTCTTTTCCTTATGGTTTTTGGGGGCTCAGTCTTCGGTAATGGTCGAATGGCAATAGGAGATACGTGGATTGCTGAAACTACTTCACTCTCAGTTATTACAGTCTTTTTATTATTAAGTTTATCAGGCGTCAAGGATCTATCTATAAATTGCAATATCGGCTCAGCTGTAGATAAGAGCGTTTTATCCAAATGGTCTAAAATTGAAGGTGAAACATTGTAAACCAAACCAGTGGACTCGCAATCAATTGCAGGAATCTCAAATAGCCTGTGGAAATTGACAGATGTCTCGGACTCGATTACATTTAGACCTGTGTTGCTTACAACCAAAACAGGATCAGGTTTATCAGTTAAACTGGACGGCATGTAATCGTTATCGTCGAATATATTTCGATTCGTAGGCCATATGCCAGTAGAAGCAAATCCTTTCACTGCGTTTTGGGTGCTTGCTGCCTTTAAATATGCTTCTCCAAACAACCTGGCAACCTCATATTGAGAAATAATTCGTCCAATATATGTTTTCTGGAATACAGAAACTGTTTGTTCAAAGTAGGTTTTCAACGGTCCATAAACACACGTATCTAACGGCTGCATACGATGTGTTGTATGTGGAGCAAGCGAAACAAAAATTACATGATGTTTTGACGCAAACTCCAATACTTCTAGGTATTTGTGGGCCTCGTGGTTGTCCAACACCAAAAGTGCCTTTTTTTCTGAAGTTGGCCTAACTATGTCTACGAAGTGCCGCAACCACTCCAAGAATGTTGGCCCATTGATCCAGCCATTATCAGTACAAGATGCTGCTGATCCAGGTGGAGCGCCATCCAGAAGTCTGTCTACCATACGTTTTCGGCCGAAAATAAGAAAAGGTGGTATGAAAGAACCAGCGGCATTACAGCAGCATACCACTGTGGTTAGTTTGCCCCTTTCAACACTTGATATAACACCAACCTGTTTTTTTCCAGTTCTGCATAGGATTCTTGGTGGTTTGCTACTTGTAGTCTGGATACCAGTTTCGTCGACATTATAAATTCGATTTGCGTTTCTCGATTTCAGTTTCAAGCAAATCGAAGAATCTCTCCACTTGAGCTCGATTGAAACCTCTGGCACGTGAGATCGATGTTGGTTCAGGGCGACGCAGTGTTACATTGGGATGTCGCTTCTTGAAGCCTGAGTACCAATCCTCTCCGGCTATTCCGTTTTTAAATGTATGAGTAATATTATTTATTTGGGCATATTGAAAAACTAATTTCAAAAAATCAGTTTTCGTCAGCCCGTAAAACAGACTGTCCATATGAAATAAATACTCCACCAATTCAAATTCTTGAGTTTCTGTAAAAACAGTAGTAAATCGTCCAAGCTTCTTTTTTGAACAACCTTTCCTGATGTGTCTCTGTAAAGTGGACAAATTAATGCCATATTTTTTCGCTGCTCCTTTTACAGAAGTTTTGGTAGCCTCTTCCATAGCCAGTCGCATAGTGTTCTCATCCCAAGACGCCTGAGCAGTCTTCCTTTTGTATTTACTGACCATCTGCAATATAAGTATGCAAATCAGCGGAAGCAGTAAGCTGTTAATTAATCTGATTAAGAGGAGGCAAAGCGGGTACCCTACCCGCTTTAACCATACCCGTTTTGCCCAAGCGCATGACTTTTTTTCACCAACATCTCAGCTCAAAATCGTAACCACAAAATGCAAAGCTACGTCATAAATAATAGGCCACAATGTCACACAATAATTACCTATAGCACATGAGAGTATAGAATGAACTATTTTACAGTAATCAGAAATAGGAAAACTTAAAAATTTTTAGTGAAAACAGCAAAAAACTTTGTTATTGTCTTACCTTGTAAACGCGTGCGCCATGGAACTGTGGTGACTGCCTGTGATTGGCTAGCGCGCGAGGCACACGCTTGCTTTCAAACATTCCCAATAGTAATAAAGGCGCGCAAATACAAATGCATACCCGCTTTAGGCAGGGTACCCACTTTGGGCCCACCTCCCCTACGTAAAATTATCTCAGCAGCGATGACAGATGTTCAGATGACTTGGCAAATAAATCATTTGGAGAAATGTCAAACACCCGTTTGTTAACTAAGGCTATCAAAAAAAAGCAAATTCTATCATATGGTTCCAAATAAAGATACACGCATTGTGCACAGATGGATCATGGCATCTTTGAAAATTAATTGAGAGTTTGCCATGTTTATCAAGTACGTTAATAACAGTTATAGATCCTGTTATTCAACGGAACGCATATTTTGCTGACGATGTTAATAGATGGAGGAAAGCATATAAGAGTTCTCGTAGCTAGAAGAATTCTAAATGCGTGTCTTTTACTTAGAACTGAAACACTACAACGTACTTTTGAAGTGTCACAACTCATCTACTAATTCTAACGAAATCAAACGAATCTTTTTATCTGTTTATTAGGCTGCCTTGCCATAATCAAGTGGTTGAACAATTTACACAATAAAAAACAAGAGTATGGTATGATTCATGGAAAAGTCGGCTTCCAGAAAAGTTATTTATTAGAATTGTTTATTTCGCTTACTTCCACAGTCTTATGTCTTATGGCATACTACTTTGGAGATGCTCTGCAGATTTGAATAATATCTTTGTTCTCCAAAAACGGGCTGTCCGCGCGATTTATAATTTAGGCCCAAGAGCATCACTGCGAGAAAAATTTAGGGAAATAAACATTCTTACTGTTGTATCACAATTTATATTCGAAAACATATTATATGTAAAAAAAATATTGACAAATTTAATAAGTATAGTGACATTCATCACGTGAATACTAGGAATAAGGATAATTTAGTTATACATCATACTCGCCTACAAAATATTAGTAGGTCTTTCATGGGGCAATGTATACGCTTTTACAATAAACTACCTAAAGATATCCGAGATATGCCCATAAATAAGTTTAAAAAGGCTATCAAAAATAGACTTTGCAAAAAAGGATATTACCACATTTCGGATTATCTAAATGATAATACGGAATGGTTATGAGTTGCTCCTCTCTCAGCAATTACTTTATATAATTTTAACTTTTACATTGTTTTAGTGCTGATCCTCACGGTCGTCTGAACTCTGTATACTTATCATTGTCACAAATTGTACAGTGTAGCGTGTTTTGCCTAACGATTTATTTATTTATTGATTTGATTGAGCTATCTGATTGTAATTTATAGATCTTGGTGTGGTCATGCTCACTAAAAAGATCTCTGCCTGCGGTAGCTACGTGAGCGGGTCTCTCCCTTCCCTCGAATGTGGTTGAGGGGCGTGATGGCTGCTTTAGTAGTTAACTCGTGATCGAGTGCCGCTTGTGGTGGTCCTGGTTTGCCTTACTAACTCGAAAGAGGGTAAAGGCAAGGTCACGCAAATATGCGGGTTATCCGGTATATCCGTGGAACCCCCATATAAAACGGGCAATATCGCCCAATGTCACAAGTGCCAATTATATGGCCATACATCCAACAATTGTTACGCCCACCCTTGGTGTGTCAAATGTGGGGTACGATGCCAGAAACCTCCGCGTGGTGTACCCTGGGTGCGGGCGACAGTCCCCCAGATCCCTCTGTTGAATTGTCGCCCGTAGCGAATTTCTGGCGCGAGGGGGGGTTCCCCAGCAATGGGTAGAGCCCCAATTCGCTCCTGACCCTCTAGTTGTAGACGGTACAGGACGCGAAATTTCGGACGGGCCCGGTCACTCATTAACTTGAGGGCTGGGCAGGCTTATGCCACCGCCGACATATCGTAAACCTGATATCTTGCTTCAAGACAAATTGTCGTGAGGCGTAGTTTCAGGAACGAGGGTCTTGGCTTAACCGCCCGGACCGCGAGGAAGACAACCTCTATAAAGAATTCGACCTTCGAATTCGGAAATTACCCAGAATCCTAAGTTCTGGCGTGCGGCGAGAGGATGCATGGCAGATGGGCTGTTCTGTTCCTAGCACGCTCCAGCCAGGGTACCGGCTGACCCCCTGGTTGGTAAATCCCCGCCCCACTGCCCCGCGTGTGCGGCGGGCAATAAGCCTGCCAAGCACCGCATGGGCTCTGGGGCGTGCAGACCTCCGGCTTCGGCTCCAAAGGGGCGGAGCGGCCCTTCGACTCCGGCCGCCCCAGCTCCTAGCGCGGCCCGGTCGCCCGCCGCAAGCCAGGAGGTGATGATGGACACGGCCCATTAATGGCTGCCCAGTCCACTCACCTCCTGCAGGCCAACACCAACCACTCCGTCGGTGCGCAGGATCTCCTCCTGCAATCCATGGCGGAGTGGTCGATCGGTGCAGCCGTAGTCGCGGAACCGTACGTCGTGCCTGATCGCCCCAATTGGGTGGTCAGCCGGAACGGAACCGCGGCAATCGTCACCTCCACGCAGCGGCACTTCCCGTCCTTATCCCTCTTGGATAGGGGCGAGGAATTTGTCGCGGCGGATTGGGGAGGGGTCACGCTCTACAGTGTATACCTCTCCCCTAACAGGAGAATGGACGATTTCGGGGCCTCCCTCACCACCTTGGAGGCTTCGATACGGCGACTGGCACCGGGCCTCGTCCTGGTCCTGGGGGACTTCAACGCCAAATCCACGGCGTGGGGGTCCCCGACGACGGACGATCGCGGGCGGGCGATCGTGGAGTGGGCGGCGTCACTGGGCCTCTGTGTCCTAAACAGAGGCTCAGTGAACACGTGTGTGCGACAGCAGGGTGGGTCGATAGTGGACTTGTCGTTCGCTAGCCCCGCTGTTGCACCACGAGTGAGGAACTGGCGTGTCCTGGAGGAGGCGGAGACCCTGTCGGATCACCGATACATCCGGATGGAGGTCTCCCCTCTCCGGGACCCCAGCAGGGGTCACAGGGCGGACCGGGCTCCCGCATTTCCGCGGTGGGCTGTGGGGCGGCTGGATAGGGACCTACTGGCGGAGGCGGCCATCGTGAACACGTGGCTGTCCTCACCACCCCCAGCGGACGGAGTGGACGTTGAGGCTGTCCGCATCCGCAGTGCGCTAACGCAGGTCTGCGATGCGGCCATGCCCAGGGTGCGGCGTCTACCTCCGAGGCAGGGGGTCTACTGGTGGTCCCCAAGACTGCCCGAAGGTCCTACACCCGCAGTCGGCGGCGTCGCCGCGATGTTGAGCGGGAGGGCCAGCTTTACGAGGCGTACCGCAGTGCGCGTACCGCCTTTCGGCTGGCCATCCGGTCCGCTAAGGACGCAAGTTGGCAGGAGATGCTGGACGGTCTCGACCGTGACCCCTGGGGTCGCCCGTATCGCGCGTCGCTGAATAAGCTTCGCGCGCAGGGCCCCCCCCTCACCGAGACCCTCCAGCCCGACCTCCTTCGTAGAGTGGTCGAGGAGCTGTTCCCGCGGCAGTCGGAGCACACGCCCCCGGTCATGGCTTCGCCAGATCACGACCGGGAGGCCATCGAGAGTGTTCCGCCCGTGACGGAGTCGGAAGTGGGGGCAGCCGTGGCGAAGATTCGTTCCGCCACCACGGTCCCCGGCCCGGACGGAGTCCCAGTCCGGGTGTTGACGTTGCTCCTCGAGCATCTCGAACCTCGCCTCAGGCGACTGTTCAACGCTTGTCTGACGTCTGGACAGTTCCCTGAGTGCTGGAAGGAAGGGAGGTTGGTTCTCCTGCCAAAGCCGGGACGGCCCCCGGATTCGCCGTCGGCCTACAGGCCCATTGTGCTTCTGGACGATGTGGGTAAGCTGCTGGAGCGTGTCCTCGCTGCCCGCATCGTCCGGCACCTGGAGGAGGTGGGGCCCGATCTGTCGGACGCTCAATTTGGGTTTCGGAGGGGGCGTTCGACCATCGGGGCCCTGCTACGCCTGAGGCAGACGGCCGCGGAGGTTGTCGCCGGCAAAGGAGTGCTGTTGGCGGTGTCGTTGGACATCGCCAACGCCTTCAATAGTCTGCCATTCAGCTGCATTAGGGAGGCGCTCCGGTTCCATGGAGTGCCCCTGTACCTCAGGCGGCTGGTGGCAGACTATTTGGAGGGGCGCAGTGTTCTCTACGCGAGCCCCGCAGGGGACATTGTGCGGACGCCCATGTCGTGCGGTGTTCCGCAGGGGTCGGTTCTGGGGCCGACTCTGTGGGACATCGGGTACGACTGGGCGTTGAGAGGGAGTCTCCCCCCCGGGCTGAGCGTTATTTGCTATGCTGACGACACGCTCGTCACAGCCCGGGGCAGGACATTCGAAGAGGCGGCGAGCCTGGCCACTCTCGGCACCGAGGAGATGGTCAGGCGAATCGAGGCGCTGGGGCTCAGGGTGGCCCTAAACAAGACGGAGGCCCTGCTATTCCATGGGCCCCGTGTGAGGCTGCCCATCGGCGCCTCGTTAGTCGTCAACTCCATCCACATCAGTATCCAGGCCCATATGAGGTACTTGGGTCTGGTGCTCGACGGGCGATGGTGGTTCCGGGAGCATTTTCGCCAAATTGCTCCCCGGCTGGTCGGCGCGGCGTCCGCCCTTTCTCGGCTCATGCCGAATGTGGGCGGACCCAGTTTCGAGGGCCGACGGCTGTATGCGGGGATGATCCGCTCAATGGCCATGTACGGCGCACCCGTGTGGGCGAGGGCTCTGAACGCCCAGCTCAGGGCGGTGCTGTGGAGGCCACAGCGAGCCATGGCGGTCAGAGCCATTCGCGGGTACCGCACGGTGTCGACAGAGGCGGCGTGCCTATTGGCCGGGACACCCCCGTGGGACCTAGAGGCGGAGATGCTCTCCGACCTCTACCGGCGGGTTGCCTCAATGCGCGAAGAGGGTGGCTCCCCATCGTTTAACGAGATAGCCACCTGGCGCGAGGACGCCCGCCGAGAAGTTATCGCCCGTTGGGCTACGCGGCTGGAGAGGCCTAGACACGGTGTCACTACCGTCGAGGCCCTCCGGCCCGTACTGATGGAATGGATGGAGCGGCGGCACGGGGTCCTCACCTTCCGACTGGTGCAGGTGTTAACGGGGCATGGGTGTTTCGGGAAATACCTGCACACGGTCGTGTACAGGGAATGGACTCCGGGCTGCCATCATTGCAGTAGTGACGAGGACACGGCGCAACATACGTTCGAGGAATGCTCGGGCTGGGACGGGCAGCGCCGCGACCTCGTCGCTATTATCGGTGCCGACCTGACGCTGCCGGCTGTCGCGAGGGCGATGGTCGACAGCGTCAGGAATTGGGACGCGGTCGCCGCCTTCTGCGAGGCTGTCATCTCGCAGAAGGAGGCGGCGGAACGGGCCCGGGAGGATTCCCGTGACCCGGGCCGCCGCCCGCGGCCGGGGCGGCGCAGGCGCGAATACCTGCGTCTGATGCCGCCCTAACCGAGGCTTCGGGTGATCGGACCGGGGAATTATCCGGTCACCCGACGCGAGGCCACCGCGTGAGGACGACGCCTCGACGGCGAAATCTGTCGGGGCGTCGATAGGAGAGGAGCCCGAGAGGGCATACCGCCGAGCGGGCCACCGAAGACAAAGATCGGGTACCGGTGGCCCGCTCGCACGGCGAAGTAGAGGTGCTTGCAGGGTGGGTCAATGGGGTTGCGCGCCGCCTCTTCCGTCACCCCGGACCGATTTGGCGGGGTGCGACGTCCATGGCCCACCACAAAAAAAAAAAAAAAAAAAAAAAGGTGTGTCAAATGCCTAGGCGATCATCACACAACAGAGTGTACAAGGCCCAAAGACTTATCGCTCTGCACAGAGCCGCCTTCGTGCGTGCTGTGCGGTGAGATGGGCCACCCGGCCAACTACCGCGGCTGCCCCAGGGCGCCTCGCAGAATGGTCCCGCACAATAGCCGGGCCAAATATTATAACAAGGCCTTCGTGCCTAGCCACCAACACCCCCAAAATAAATGCGTGAAATCGCCCCCTAGCATTCGCTAAGGAGGCCTTCCCCGCCCTGCCGCAAAGGCAGCTCCTCCCGTCACCCCCTACAACTAGGCACGTGACGTCATTACTCCCGCCAATTGTAGGGCACACTAAGCCCACTGAAGGACAACCTAAGCCCCCAATGGGCCTTAATACAAACAAACACATTCCGCCACCGGTAAAGGCGGTAAACCCCCCGACCCCAAAGGCTTCGCGGGGGCTAGACCCGGATCTAGCCCTTGTGATGAACTTCGCGGCTCTTATCAATTACGCGGAACTTCGCGAAATAGCTGCGGAGTTGAAAAGGAACGAAGGTAATGCCCTCGCCCTTCTCAACATCGCCACCAAATTCGCACCCACGATCGAAAGACTGGGCGCTTTCAATACAAATATAATATAACTTAAACATTATCCGTAGAATAGAGCATACACGGCCCGCGCAGCCGTAACACACACAAACATTTGCGCTTCCGATACCGCCGCCGGTGTAGAAAGACGTAACGCGTAATAATCAATATTTCAAACATGGGCACGCCCACTTTGCCACCAGTGACGCCCCGAGCCGAGGTGCGTCTCCGCAGGGAGAGCCCTCGGGCGTTGTCACTTAAAATTTTTCGGGTTGAGAGCCCTCAGCGCTCACCCACAGCCCGGTTACGCTGTAACAGCCCCTAGGCTAACAGCAATCGCAGTGGATAACCTAGCCCTAGGCTAGGAGTCCCACACTTCCCATCCGGGGAGTAAGTGCGTCATGCATTCCTGGACCACTGCGTTATCAAAAAAAAAAAAAGCCGCTTGTGGAATCTGGTCCAACCATTTCTGTTCTTTTTTGTTTTGTTCTTTTTTTGTTTTATTTTTGTTAATGTTGTATTTAACTTTAAAAAAATAAATCTTTACTCGAAGGGCATCGCACTGGAGCTTAAATGGTCTAAATATGTATCCAATAATATTAAGAAAACATGTAATTTAAAAAAAAATGACAAGCCCGCTGAGTTTCTTGCCGGATCTTCTCAGTTTGTGGCGGCTTTCCGATCCGGTGGTAGATTAATTTAAAAAAATATGTAATATTGACAATATGTAAGTGCCCTTTTAGGGCTTATGCATAATAAATGATTTGATTTATGCCGAAATTTAATAGGATTTTTTTTTAACTTTTGTTTATTAAGTTTCGTTTTTAACATTAATCTGTATTGATAACTAAATATTTGTTGTTACAATAGTGATTAATGAACAAAATATACAAATTATTTCCATGTGGTGACGGTGTAAGAATATAATTCACCACGAACCAATAGTGGGATATATGACTTGAGATAATGATGATACAAATTATATAAAGTACGATTTTTTTTAAATGAGCCTTATTTTATTTAGATTCATGAGTCTTGTGATACTATTGCCGCAAAAGGTGATGAAATAGGTAAGACTCGGGGGACTGTTAAATGCGAGCGATGGAGGACTGTTCTACGACCTCATCCTAGAATTGCCTTATAGGATGAGGTCCATGTCTGTCTCTAAGAGGGAGAACTTTATGGTTAACTAAAATACTACCTATTAACTTCAGAATAAATATTTTGTTTAAATAGGTACAATATGGCCGTAATATAAAACGCGATTAGCGAATAAAAGAAACTCATTTATAAGCTTATACTTTTAATTAATATACATTTTAACACTATATAATTATTTTAATGTTATTTTAAATAATTAACAGGCCTCGTGGTCCATGTGGTTGTTTTGTCATAACACCGTTTCTTGATATTCTTTTTAGTTTCCTATTGTCTCTTCACAGGCAGTGTACGAGTTATAAATAATTCAAAGGATTTCTTTTTGTATCTATTAAGTTATTTGTAGCCATCTAAAATATCCATTATATTTAGAACCATTATTAATTATATTACGATTGAAAATAATGAAAATAAAAAAAGTCTCTTATTTTGTATATAAATCATAACATTAAGAGTATATTTAAAGTCACATCATGTCAACTAACAAAACATATAAATAAATAGGTACAAAAATTATTTACAATATATTTTATTGAAATAATAAGACAAAAAAAATTATACCTTATTTTTTTTATAATGATCTATAAAACGTAAGTGTGCTATATGATATTCACCCTGTTTAAAACAAAAACTTAATATAGAATTTAAAAATAAACTAACAGCGTTAAACCCAAATTATACATATTAACTATTAATCTCATGGCGTTTTAATAAAATATATTTAATAAATCAAGGCAACGTAAATTATACTTAGCCTATATGGAATACATGAAAGTTCGAGATTGATCGGTCGAATTGCATATTAATATTTGAGATTCTGCCTGACCACAACTTCCGTTGACATTATTTGACTAAACTTGAAAAAAAAAAATCAAACTAGCCACACGCATTTGTATATATCTTTATTATATTTAACACTCAATAACATTAGTCTGTGCTGCCAAATATGTCAAGAACTTACTTAGAAACACTTTATACAATATAATAATAATAATAATTATATATAACCTTCACTAATAAATGTCGCTAGGTGAATAAATTCTTACTTTTTCACGAGTTTATAAAATTGAAAAAGTGGATATCCCTTTCACCTATACTGTCGATCAAAGGTTGATTATATTAAATACAGATTATCACATGTTATTAATTCACATAGAGCTTAAATATTTATATTTGAAAATATTATATCTTCTAAATGTGACCGGGTTCGAACTCTTAAACGAAAGATATAACGCTACAGTTAATATGTTGCGATAACTTTACTTTTTAATTATTTCTCTTCACTATAAAACAGAAAGACGATAACCTTTGCATAACAGTATATTTGTCTTTATTAGCGGCAGGCTAGTATCTCCATAATTACAGAAAAGCCAACATAACAAAAAAAAGAAATAGTACGTACATACACGGCTTCTTTATTGCGTTGATTAATACACTTGGAGTTACCAATAACCTTATATCTATGCTATATGGAATTGAGAATTTCTCTAAATACTTTTTTGTCGTATCACAAGAGCGAAATGGGTAAATATTTACATTGGGCCCTCAATCGTGCTCACTTTCATTGCGAAATAATAAACAGCTCTACTGCCTAAAGCGAGTGCAAGTAAGAAACCAGCGACGTAAGCGACATAGATGCCTCCTCCGTGAGTCTTGGCAGCTGAGAGTGTTCCGAGAGTGACTGCAAGAGCGATGATTAAGAACATTAACGCCAGTAAGGCGAAAATGGTGCCTCTGATGCGGGCCATGCGGTGTCCTACCGATGATACTTTGCGGCAATGTGGACATCGCACCGGAGCGTTTTTCAACATCTGATACTGCAAAACAAGTGATTTATATAAACACAATATCTAAAGTTCAACGACCGGCCTATAACGATAATTAACATTAAGTAGATTGTGTGTCTCAAAGCATTTATGATAACAATCAGTACAAATAAATATATCTATATATAGCTGTTTAAATTTTAAAATGTGCAGCAAAAGATACTGCATAATAATTCATGCTAATTTGTCTCAACGTGATTTCCGTAGCCAGTCTAATTTATGTAAATTTTATTTTATATGCATAATCCAAATGACGTTGTTATGATGTTTATAACTTCGCTTCGAATTATTGTGATTATTAAACTGAAAACTTTTCTAAATCTACATCAACATATATGAGGCTGCTAGAACCAGAGTGGCTTAACTGCATTTTTGCAACTTTCAACCTAATTGCAATTTTGTAATCTAAAAATGTTAATCTACAAAACCACAGCGGCCTAAAATTGTTTACAAGCTCAACAATAGATGGCAATACAAGTACATTTCGCCTTATGTTCAAATCAATTAAATTGAATTTAATTTAATTTTAATTCCCTTCATATTGTAAAACATGGTTATTGTAGTTAGGCCGCTGTGGTTCTAGCAGCCTCATATAATATAGATTAGTAAATTATCACAAACTAGTTTCTAAGTGTAGCTATACTGTAAATCATGTACTGCTTGAAGAACGACGCGATGTCCAAGGTACAGTAAATTATAGAAATTTTTTTTTGGGGACAGGTTTTGGTATAGTCACACCCCGCCCAATCCGTCGGGAGCGACGGAAGAAATGGCGTGCGACCCTATAACCTGCCGTACACGCTTCTCTATCTCCGTGCGGGTGGGTCACCGGAATCTGGTCTTTGTCATCGGTGGCCCGTCCGACGGGTTACCCTTTCGGGTATCGTCTCGAGTCGACGCCCCGGCAGCTTTCGCTGTTGGGGCGCCACCCTCCCACGGTAATTATGTCTATAACCTAGAGGCAGTTTGTGGGAGAAATTAATAATAGCTTATAATACCACACTAAATAATCGATAATTATAAAAAATTTAAATGTGATAATGGTAACAGTATTGTTCTTTTTGATAGTTATTAAGTATAATAGTGAAAACCTGTTATTGGCTTTTCGTATCCTAAATATTTGTAACAAGAATTTTATTATTTGAAACTGTTGGTCTCCCGATAAATAAATTAAATAAATAATAAAAGTGACTCAAAAAATTGTTCTGTATAAATCTAAAAATATACTGCATAGAAATCGTTGGGAGCGACATCTACCGGGTCAAATTGTGAAACTAAACTATCAAAGGATAGCGCTCATACACATAAAAAAAATAAGTCATCGGGGTTCCATGGCAGGTTCTAAACATCGAAAATATTGTGTATAGAGAAAATAAGTATTAAAGAACCGTTTAGGAAAGAAATTAAATATGGCATAGGTAAAATTAAATAAGTATAGTGGCTGTGGTTATGATAGTTTTACGGTGCGCTGCACGGTAACTCGTTATTAAAATGATGGCTGTACAAAAATCATTGAATTGCCTGAAATTTATTAATTCAGCCTCTAAGAGCTACATACGCATTTATCTCAAATCCAAGAATTGTTTTGCAACAATGTCAACCACTGATAAGATAATGAGGGCGGTGTAGGAGAAAGTGTTTTAAAATTATTTATTTTCCGATTATGCACCGGCGCATACGATCTATCATGACCTATGCCAACGTGGTGTTTGCGCATATTAAGGCACACAGGATCTAACAGGAAAAGGCTAGAAATTATACACATCATAAGAAATTTTTGTCATATTGTCTGCGGACTTGAGTACAATTTTGATTTTTTTTCTCTGAATAAATAATGCAGTTTCAGAAATGAAACTTTTTGAAGAATGTAAACATCCTAAGGAGAACCGTAATAGTAGATTATATAATATGATATTCTACCGATGAAAAATGATTTGGTGAAAATCGCAAGCGAATTCCAAATGCTATTTGGATGGTTGTCATTCAAATTGACAGAGAAATCCGCTAGTGAACAGGGAAACATTACCAACGGAACCGTTTTCTGACTAAGAACAATGAGTGTTAGACTAGATATTTTACAGTTTAAGTACCAATTTACCACTCGCCACCGTCATCATCAAAAAACGTTTGTAACACTGTTGACAATTTTCTATCTACATCCGCGGACCGGTCCGTCTGGGGTAGCATTAAGCCGCGTATCGACTTCGCGCTCCAAAAGGACGAACACAGGCGCGCGTTCCGGCCGCGCAAAATGGATTGCACTTTGGAACGCTCGAATATGGAGCGGGTCGTTCCATCTGTTGTTGTTTTTTGCCGCGTATCAAACGTGGCACGCGCTAGTTGAGACGGACACGAAAGTATTTTGTGTGTTTGTTGCGTTCGAAGCGATGGATAACCAAAGTTGACGTCAATGTGGTACAAAAGAACTGCTGTGGAATAGCAAAAGTTCTTTGCATCATAATAAACAGATGCATATCTGTCATAAGTGTCATTCCATACTGCATCCTTTTTCGGTAAAACTTTTTCATCCAACAACGCACTCTTCGTTTCTGTTTTCTCTTATACATAATACTGTGAATAACTATTAACGCTACGGCTGCTCGCATTTGATGCCAGCATGATGAACGATCAAACACTGGAACAGTTGCCTCGCGCGCCAGGTGCGCTTAGTTGGTATAGTTCATATATTTGGAACGCGTACCGTGGAACGCACTCTCGGCGCGGTCATTCATGGCATGCGCGCCAGGAGCGCGAAGTCGATACGCGGCTTTACTCTCGTAGAAAATAGAGGTAGCAATATGCTGTTGCGCTTCGTTAGGTGAGCGAGAGAGCCGAAAGCTCAACTTTTTCGGTGGGTTTTAACTGCCAGGTAACGGCCTGCCTGTATTAAAAGGTCATTGAGCGGCAGTAACACCATCAGGTGCATTACTTGCTCGTTTGACGACACCGCCTTTTATTTAGGTGGTTTCTGCTAAAGAGCTTTAAAATATCGTAAGAGAGCCCCACAAAGCAAAATAAACTAATACCACATAAATGTTGTCTATGTAACTAGCTTGTCCTAATAGAAATAGTGTGTATGCAATAGAAATGTGTGAATCTATACCAATGTATAACAGCCAATTTGAACACCACATTAGATGTTTCATATCAAATAATCTCATTTACCCTATAATCTACCAAACCATACATTACCACATATCATACAGGACCATCTAAAAAAAAGTCATCAAATTCTATCCACACAATGGGGAATATGCATGATTTTTTTTATTTTTTTAAACGTTTCTACTAGTTATTACATTACCAAAAATAAATATAACACATCCAAAATATAAACCATTAAGCTAAAAAAAATATATTAAATCACTATCATTTTTGGGCGATTTAAACGCGGCATCATGGCGCGCTTCTATGACGTCAGAATACACACACAAGTTGGATGTCAACAACGAAATGTTAGGTTCACGAAGTTATTGAAAATTAAAAAAGTGAGTGTGAAGTCAACTTATTACCATGGAAAAGAACAGAAAACCGTATTATAAATATTGTGTCGTTCCTATGTGCCAAAATATTATCAAAACTGCACCTAACAAATTATATTTTCTTATGCCGAGAAATGTAATAAATAAAATAAAAAATGGTGCAAGGCGATGAGTACAGACAATGTGTCGTGTTTGAGCAGTTTATACTGTTGTGAAGATCATTTTAACGTAAGTAACCACATTAGAGAAGTGATGAAGTACCTAAAAGAATCATTTTTCCTTAATTACATGCACATACTTGTATTGTTTACAAACTTCGACGTACACATACCTACCTAGTTTACGTAAAGTTCTTAAAGATATATTCTCAATATCTAATAGGTACACGAGTCTTTATCCATAAAAGTAATATAAATATGTTTAGTCATCTATGATACCTATGAATGAAAACATGTAACTTATTAGAGTAAAAGAAAAGTTCGAAATTATTTATCTTTCTATTGGGTTTTAGATACATATGCAATACAAAATAATGGCATTAGAACAGGGACAAAAAGTGACATTTGTTAAGTCTTTCATTCACAAGGATTAATACTTGAACACATAAAACTAATAACTCATGAAATAACTGTGTAACGACACAAAATAATCACTAGAAACACCTTGATCAGAAGACTCGAGTGTACGATGACGTCACGTTTTGAACAACCAATCGCGTCGCGTTTTAGAAATTTGGGAGCGAATTTAAAAAAAAAATGATTTTTGATAATTAAATTTCACTATTAAATAATAATGAATTTCAAACATAATTATATAGGTATGTTTTTTAAGCAATAAAGATTACAAATAAAAATATTTGGTTCATTTTTGAGTCACATGCATATTCCCTATGCACATATGTATTTTAGAATATATAATGATTCTGAGATTTCCCTGCCTGGGAGTAATTTGTCTGCATTAATTGCATGTTTGTAAAGTCCCCCGCAACCCAAGGATTATTTCGTTAGCACAGGGTGGTGTTTATAAAAAAAAAATAGTTATTTATTATGCTTCATAAATATATCCACCCATGAGCCTATTGATATATCAACATACACTGTTGGACATAGGCACCCTCAAGTATGTATAATGCCCTAATTTCCATGCAAGTAATTTTTGATTGCAGTTGATATTATAATTAACTACATAACATTTATCATATTGAGCTAATTACAAACATTTCAATAATTAGAGAGAGCAATACAAATAAAATGCTCTTAACATCATTATCTCCATACTAATCTGTGTATGCCCTAAACTAACATAGTTTTGAGAGAAAAGGTTTAGTATATGCCTCTTTCATTATTTCAATGCTTATGAATTCTTTAAATGTGTTTGTTTATTATTTTTTTATTGCAGATAGTTTTAAAGGTTATTTTGTAGGTGAATAATATTTTGATAGTAGTCCAATAACCAATTTTAAGATTCTCCTTACAACATCTTATTGGTTTTTGTTTAGGCTAGTTTTTTTAACACATACATACATACATATCATCACGCCATATCCCTTGCAGGGCAGGCAGAGAGAACAGAGTGCCAGAGAACTCTATCTTTGCATACTTCACTCGCTTCCTAAGTCTAGTTTTTTATATAGTCAAAATAGTTTTCTTTTTTAAAGACCACCACCCTGTACTAAGGAAATTATCCTTGTATTGCGGGGGATTTTAAAAACATACAATTAACGCAGACAAATTACGCCTAGATTATATTAGAATGAAGTTATTACACAACAAATATTATATTTTACTGTGACCAGTGACAGATGTATTTATAACAGAGAAATGTGTTATAACAAAGAAAATATATGATGTGTTATGAATGATAGATAAGATAGCTTGGTGACTAATAAATGTAATTTCTTAAATGTTTGTAAACTATTAGTTCTTCATCGCAAAAAGTACAAATAATAATATAATCATAATGTTTTGTTAATATAGTTCTGTTGCATTTATAAATTGCAACATTATTTGGAATATCTATAAGAAAATTCTCATTAGTTCATTTCCAATTCAATTTGCCACATCTTACCTATGGCTGAATGTGAGAGACAGCTAAGGGATAAAAAATGCATATAAGATTTTTTTTTTTTTTTTTTAAAAAGACACCACCCTGCACTAAGGAAACAAGCCTTGTATTGCGGGGGAAAGGGAAGGGGGAAGGGGGAAGATCTATGCAAGAGAAGGAAAACTCGAAATAAAACCGTATACCAACACGCCTGACCTGCAATAGAGGTATAGTAAGTTAATATCCTTCCCATTTGGTGGAAGCTCGAGCCCAATAGTGGGATGTGTATGAATTGAGATGAATGAATAAAAAACTACTAGAGTAGTGGGTGCAGAACTGTGCCCATCTATGTTTTACTAAATGTAGGACTAAAAGATACAAATGTCTGACTGTTGTGTTAAAGTTGTAAAAATTTTAACACAACACATCTATTAAAATATAATATAATATTCAACCAAACAAATACAAGGTCTTTTAAAGGTTACATTAATATTGTATAAAAAATATTATTTGACTCCACAAATGACAGTGCATGTTGTGCAAAGGGAGATCTTCATATTTTTTAAAGGCTTAGTTAATATGTTTGGTACATATCAACTAAGTCTTTAAAATACAGGCATAACTTATGCAACTCTAGGGTTGTACTGCTATCGTTGGAAGATGCATCTTCGTAATATATTTCTATATCATAGTAATGCAGCAAATATTATCTTTGTAAATTAAAATGTTATGCTCTAATAAAGTAGTTGCAGCATAAAACTGATAAAAATATGTAAACATATAATGTTATATTATCTGTATTTGTTTTACAAAGATCACTTTTAGACAATAACTTAAAAACTGGGTCAAACAAATAAATTCTACTCATTACTTATTATCAAATTAATAACAATATTATAAAGAATAAAGTAAATAACACCGCTTATTAAAATAGAGTTGTTACACTTTTGTATAGCTCTAATCAAAGTTCCAAAGATACTGAAATCCATAAAATTGTGAATATTGCTATCCAATAACCACTCAAGCGTCCGCGGTGATTGTAGTCACCATAAAAATTATTGCCTTACCTGTCCATGGGGACTACAATCACCGAACGAAATCGTCCACTTTAAACGCGTACAGTGTTACATCCAGTCGTTAAAAGTTTAATAGAAAACTACTAGATGGCAGTGTATTAAATTTACCATCCATAAGAGTGAATATTATCGGTACTATCGAAACATAGGATTTAGAAAAAAAAAGTGAACATGACAGTTCACCATTCTTCGATTCTTATAATTTATTGTGTTACAAAAATTAACATTTATATTGCGATTCTGGTGTCGATTCTGGTGTCATTTTAAAGGGTATATCATGTACTTTATTGTATAAAATAAATTGTTCACACTAACTTTCATATATTCTTGTAAAACTCGAAATAAAAAGAATTTCTTTTTCTTGCATATCCCTAATTTTAAGCTATATATTCTTCCCTTATTATTAATTTAGGAAATTTGTTTAGAACTAAATTAAATTCTAGATATTTTCAACTTTTCGGGAATATTTTTTAATTGAGTGTAGCTATAGTAGTTTCTCAGTAGTAATCGTTTTTGTAGAGAAGGACTCGCGCGATTCAAAATAATTATGTGGCATTTGTTGCGCGGACAGGTGAAGCGAGTGTCGCTTGCGCGGGATGGACGCTTGAGTGGATAAGCAATAAAAATAATACCAATAGTAAAAAGAAACACAACTTTATAAGCAGTCTCTTCATAAATAATATTATTGATTAATACACATTAAGACTACTCACCAGAAATGTGTCTTGGCAATGGGCACAGATGACTCTGCACATTCCCGGCAACGTAGGCACAGGTGGAGTTACTGGTGATGGTGCTAAATTAATGATTCTCTTACAGTCTGCACGAGGGCATGCAATGCGCTGTGATGAAGACTTGCAAATCAACAAGCAGTTGCATGGACAGCGCACATACTTTTTACCAGGTGGGGCATTCCTTATTGGCTGCAAGATTACAATTTGATTAAGAATATATATTGACATGAATATATATAGATATTTTAACTAAATAATAAACCATCCAGATACAAATATAATTACAAATTTTGAAAGGGTACATAACTTTTCAAACAATTTTAGGACATACATAAATGGGCTTATTATACTTGGCAGTTCTGCACCTGATAGTTTATCTATATATTCTCGAATGATACAAATAAATAATAAACATGTGAATGTAGATTTAAACTAGGAATTTTAACTAACAGTCAGCAATGGCACTCTTATTTCATTACAACAATAACTGTATTTTAAATAATATAATTTTAATTAGCTTGAAAAATTATTACTTTTTACAGGCATATGTTTAATTTTTTTTTAACATACCGTAGCTTCGTTACATTCTGAACATTTAACAACATGCTGTTCCCTTTTGCCAGATATATCGATCATTGCCTGGCATACACGACATGTTACCATTGGCATTCCCGCTTGCTGGTACGGCGGAGGAAGCTCGTCGGGTCCAATAGGAGATATGGTGCTGACATTTACCTCCTCTGTCATAGAACAATAAAATATTTGCGTGTTATATTCTTAGTTGGTAAAATACGTAATCAATCATGTAATAACTAGAAATTTGTTGCACAACATCGTCATTGTTGATTGATTTCGTCGGTAATATTTAAGTCGTGCCATCATAATGGATTGTTTAGATAAAGGAATCACTGGTAGGTTGAATCATCAGCTGTCATAACAATAGAGCCACAAAATCACTTACCATCTCTCAGTAAAGGTTTATTTTCACTTTGACCGTCTCCCATTTTGTAACACTAAAACTTTATTCAGTGCACTTTACAAAATGAGAAAATACGGCAATAAATTACGTACGAATATGCAAACTGATATTTCAATCCAATCATGGATGAAAAGTACGTAGATACAAACAGAATAGACTAATTCTTTATTTTATTTTACTCTATGGAATAAAGACGATAAACTATGGGGAGATGAAGTAAGGAGAAAAATACCTGTTATGTAGGGTAAATATTGGTACTGGGGTAAATATTAAATTAATGGCGTGTACTATAACGTCTATAACTCAAAAAAGTCCATTATTTAAAATTAAGATAATTATTTTAAATTAGTCTATTATTTAAAAGCTTCCTAGAGACTTTTCAGTTGCCTATATAATATATGCCTCTTTACCTCTATTCTCCATTCTTAAAGCTTGTGTTATTAATTTGTTATATAGAGTAAAATAATATACTAGTTTCTTGTCAATGATTAGCAGATTTGCTGCGTTTTATTTTAAATTTCATCGAATTAAGCACTCTTTAGCTAGCATTTATTTACTAACGTCTAAAAGCTAAAGTCAAAATTTTAAGCTTGCGCCACTTTTGCTTGTTACTGCTTATTCTTGTATTTTTGATAAAGATTAATTTTTCTGTATTGCAACGGGTTAAGAATACAATTGTTACCACCCCTTACTTGCTAGGGGTGGTAAACATTAGTTAAGTATTTCACTAGGATAGTGAGCGGTAGATCTCTCCTAAGACATGAATAGCACCTCACTGCGACTGCCAACCTAGGCAGGTAGGCAGGTCACCACGTTAATCGCCTAAATAAAATCATTCAATATAACACTACGATTATATTCAATATAAACTAAAGAAGTGAATAATTCAAGAGCGTGAAATTAAACTTTCGCGTTTCTACCAAATCTTCAAGACGATAGTAAGTTGTTTTTGGTTCAGTACAAAACCTATACAGCCAACGCCTTATAACGCCTACAGACTCTACAGAGTCATGCTTAGCTTAGCTCAATTTTAAGGGAGAGTTTTGGCGCGAATGTGGAAATGTCATGTCACGCTTTTGTATTATATTCATTTCTTTGGTGTTTTATGGTGTTATGTTGAATAATTTTGCTGGTATTTTGTGCAATATGGTACAGTTAAAGTGCTGAAGTGTAGTGAATATGGTATAATAGTGGTTTACGTGTATTTTCATATTTGTCCAAAATTCCCAAAGAAAATCATTGATTGGGTTATCAGCACCCGATTAATGGTAACGACTTGACTTACTGACAGACAATGACTATTAAGGCTACATAATATGCAGAAGTGATGAACAATGTATGAAAAATAATTAAATAAGACTTGGCTGTATGGGCTTTGATTCCTTTGCCTGTCCGAATGGACGAACAGAACAAAAAAAAAACAATTTTAAGGTTATGTATTTATTTATATGTCGGCAATGCTACATGCTTTGTATTGGTTTGATGTGATATTTTAGACTTAAATTGATTAAAGTTGTTACAAATGGCTAGTAGAGTACACAGAGTGCGTTATTATAGCCCAAAACCAGAACCTATCAATTGTGTTTCATTAAATAAAACAAGTAAACAAATTGCTATTGCCAGGTTAGTTGGCAGGCACTGTTTATAAATTATTTTCTACTTGTGTAACTGTGTAAAAAAATATTTTAATTTTAGGGGTGATGCTTCTATTGAAATATGGGATTTAAATCATGCACCATATCTTATTAAATTTATACCGGGTGTGGAGAAGGGTTCAGTGGAAGCCTTGGGATGGGTGGAAGAAAGATTGTTGGCAACTGGTCTTGGCGGCGCATTGGTAGAATGGGATCTCGACAAATTAATCTTGAAAACAACAGTGCTACTTACGGGTTATGCAGCTTGGTGCCTGGATGTAAACACTCATAGCCACTTAGTAGCAGTTGGTACTGAACAAGGATATATAAATCTGTATAGTGTTGATAACAATGAAATAATGTATAAAAAGTTATTTGATAAGCAAGAAGGCCGAATATTATGTTGTAAATTCGATAACACAGGAAATGTTCTAGTTACAGGTAAAATTTTATTCTTTTTAGTCCATACTACATACATTCTTATGTACAAACTTTCTTCATAGGAGACAAAAGGTTTGTCTATAAAAATGGATTTTGTTTTTGGAGGATAAGCTATGGTATGGTCATAACCTGCCCAATCCACCCAGGACGGTGTGCCACATAATTTACCATACGTGAACCTCTCAACACCATGTGGGCGTGCCACTGGAACCTGGTGTTTTCATTGGTAGCCTGTCTGGCAGGTTACGCTTTTGGGTGTCATCTCGCATTCTTCTCATGTGTTCAGTCTCTCTGCAGCTGACTAATCCCCAGTCCAGTTATCCGAATTTTTTGTTAATTTCCATACATTTTCATGCTGGACTTTTTTAATGCATTGCTTTTACTAAGACATGAGTCCTAGTCTATGGGACTGGTACTATAGGACTTTATTAATGTACAAATAATGACTTATCATTTCTAAAATAATCCTAAATGGAAAACAAATTAGTGATACTTACTGGTAGATAGTCACTATTTTACCATTACATTACATTGTCTGTGTAATCATTTTGAATATTTTTACAATGACATTTCTTTAAAGAAACTAATCCCATAATCTATTTAATATTTCAGGCTCCATTAATACAATTAGAGTATGGAATGTGGAAACGGGTCAAGCAATTAACCGCATGTCAGTTAGCCGGCGTGGTAAAGAAGTTATAGTATGGAGTCTTGCAGTTCTTAGCGACAACACAATTGTGTCTGGAGATAGTTTGGGCAGGCTTATATTTTGGGACAGTTCAGTTGGTGATCAGGTATAAACTATAATTATATATGTAAAGTTGTGTATAAGTTAGAAATTCTTGGTTCAAACTTTTAGATTTTTGTATATGTATATGATTATAAATAAAAATATCTGATTTAACTTATTTAAAGTTATTAATTACTCTTTCTATACATTGTGAATGAAAATGAAAATCTGTGGAGTTAGGCTGACCGACTGCATTCGCAACGACGACGTAAGAGAGCGAGTAGGTATGAAAGAGAGTATTGGTGTAAAGATGCAAAAGGGAATGCTCTGATGGTTCGGACATGTGGAAAGAATGCCGAACGAACGTCTGGTTAAGAAGATATACAATGCGAAAGTGGAAGGATGTAGGTACTGAGGGAGACCGAGACTAACCTACCTAGACCAGATCGGTCAGGTACTGAAGGAAGGTGGAGTCAAGAGTCTCTGAAACCGGCGAGCGTGTATGAAGAGAATTATGAATGTTGAGGAAGCGAGTGAAGTATGCAGAGATAGAGTTCTCTGGCACTCTGTTCTCTCTGCCTACCCTGCAAGGGATATGGTGTGATGATATGTATGTATGTATGTAGTTCTTTAGTTTATTGATGAGTATATTGTATACCCAGCGTTTACTTTCTACTGGGTGGCATAAAAACCAACTAATAGAGTTGAAATGGTTGATGAATGGTTGATTTAAGTGTAAATGTAATACTGTGCTTTCTAATCATTATGTTGTGTTATCTTAAGATGATATGAACAGTGAATTTAATGCACATATGTTTACAGATTGAATCTTATTCTACACACAAAGCTGATATATTGTCAATAGCAGTGTCCGATGATGAGAAAAGTCTGTTCTGTAGTGGAGTAGACCCAGTCATTATGAACTTTATCAAAGTGAATAAAAATGTCAACAAAGTTACTGAAGCACAATGGGTTAAGAATGTGCAAAGGAACATACATGAGCATGATGTAAGGTATGTAATTAAGAAGTAATTATCTAGAATGAAAAGTATTTGTATGATTAAGACTTATCCTGACTCTCTGTCTACTTGCAAGCTCATTCAGGGCTTATCATTTCTAACATATTTAATATTGAAACTATTGGATATATGAGACGATTTGTATGTTGTTTGGTGTAGGATATTTTAACTTATTAATTTACATATTTCTAGTAAGCTTGACTAGTTTTTGATCTACGAAAAAAAATGGAGGTTCCCAAGTCGACGCATATATTTTTTTTTTGTTTGACCAGGCATAACTTTTTATAGAGTAGTCCGATTTTGATAATTCTTTTTTATTGGAAAAGACCTACTTCGGAGTATACACCCCGAAGTTGGTCCCATATAAATTTGGGAAAAAATTCCAACCCTAAGGGTAGGCAAACGAGATGATTTATAGTTTATTCACAGATTTTATTATAGCCACAAAAATTATAAAAAAACTTTTAAACAAAAAAATTTACATACATACATAATATAATAAATAAATTCCGGAATACGGAAATCCGTAGAAGAACGGGTGTAACCGACATAGCCCGAAGAATTAGCACGTTGAAGTGGCAATGGGCAGGCCACATCGCTCGACGACAACCGTTGGGGAAAAAAGGTTCTCGAGTGGCGAATCGGACGACGCAGCGTAGGATGACCCCCACTCAGTGGACTGATGACCTCATCAAGGTCGCAGGAAACCGTTGGATGCAGGTGGCACAGGACCGTTACAGATGGCATTCTCGTGGCTGATGGATGGATGGATGATGGATGATATACATACATACATATCATCACGCCATATCCCTTGCAGGGTAGGCAGAGAGAACAGAGTGCCAGAGAACTCTATCTTTGCATACTTCACTCGCTTCCTCAACATTCTTAATTCTCTTCATACACGCTCGCCGGTTTCGGAGACTCTTGACTCCACCTTCCTTCAGTACATGACCGATCTGGTCTAGGTAGGTTAGTCTCGGTCTCCTCCGGTACCTACATCCTTCCACTTTCGCATTGTATATCTTCTTAACCAGACGTTCGTTCGGCATTCTTTCCACATGTCCGAACCATCGGAGCATTCCCTTTCGCATCTTTACACCAATACTCTCTTTCATACCTGCTCGCTCTCTTACGTCGTCGTTACGAATGCGGTCGGTCAGCCTAACTCCACAGATTTTTCGCAGAGATCGCATTTCGACCGCATTAAGTTTACTTTCATACTCTTTTCTGCATACCCAACTCTCGCTTCCATACAGTAATGTTGGGACAAGTACTGCGTTATGTATTGCTACACGTGCCTTCTGGCTGAGATGGTGGCTGCCGAGAAGTTGCCCCAACGCTCCGTTCACTCTATTTCCCGCATTCACTCTTCGCTCTATATCAATGGTGTACCTTCCATCTCGGCTAAATCCACATCCAAGATATACAAATTCATCCACTTGCTCTAGTACATCATTACCTATTGTTACTCTTACATCTGTTCTGGCTTCATCTCTTTCAAAGACCATTATTTTCACAAAAAAAATTAACTTCCAAAAAAATTGAAAAGCAAAATATAATAAACTTTTTTTTTATTGACCTCAATAACTAAGTTCTTAAACTAATTTACGTAAACCTAAGTAATTTTGAGTCGGCGCGAAACGATCAATGAACACTCACTAAATTACTACCGACTCGGAGCTTTTTCGGCGCTTAATTTTTTTTGTTATGTCTCTTTAAAATTGTCCAGTCAAATTATCAAGTATATGTGAACAATGGTCCAGGAATTCTAAATTTTAGATTCAAATTGTTGATGTTCTTCCTTTGTTCTCTTCAAATATTTGTACCTATGTATTTCTATGTAAGTTTTATTTCGAATTTGGTAGTAATATCAGCCAACATCAAAATCAAGCAAGAACAATAAATCGGTAACAATGGTCAAATTTAGGTATTTGAATTTGTTTTCAGAGGGCTTGTGATACATGATGAAAAATTAATATCAGTTGGTGTTGACGGCTATATTACATTTTCAAGTTACCCACCAAAATGGGTCATGAGAGTACCACCGCTAATACCATTGCCACGATCATCAGTATGTGCTCGAAAGAAATTATTATTGTTGAGGTGAGGGCTGTTTTTTACTTTCTACGTTATCAACTTTGTTTTTATAGTTTTGTAAAACTAAGTTGTCTTCAAAATGATTACATTTAGGGTTAGATTTGTCCTTATGTCGTGCTTGATTATGGGATGTTTATAGGCTGAAAAGAAGATCAAAATCAAAATGCTGTGCGGAACGCCTGAGAGCCTCGGGTCGCGTTTCTGTAGCATGTAAAGTCAGAATGTCTGTCAATAATGACTCGCACAGATGGCGTAGTGGTTAAGATTCCTAATTTTTATTTTGCTTATGTTGTCAAACGAGCGAGCAGCACACCTGATGGTGAGTGTTACTGTCGCTCGTGGATATTTGTAATACCAACGGTTCAGCTAGGCCTTTTTTTTGCAGCGGGCTATGTACTGGTCACATCCCGCTAAATTCGTCCGGGGCGACAGATGAAGCAGCGGGCGACCCCATAAACCCGCCCCGCAATGTATCTCTCCACGCCGTGTGAGTGGTTGAATGGGCCACCGGAACCCGGTCTTTGTCGGTGGCCCACCCGGCGGTCTACCCTTGCGGGTATCCTCTCGAGTCGACGCCTTGTTATCTCGATTAATAAGTCTTGACGATAGGACTTACAACGAGGCATGCCAACCCATCCAGAAAGTTGGACTTCCAGCTCTCTCGCTCACCGAACGAAGCCCAACAGCAGATTCACACTGCTCAAACATCGATTTTTTTGCGAGAGTGTGGTAATACTCCGGACTGACCGTCCCGCGGCTGTAGATAGAAAACTACTAAACTAGTATAATTTAATAAGCAGTTACTATTCCAACAGGTATAGCAATCATTTAGAAGTATGGAAGTTAGGTTCTTATGCAACTAACGACCACGGCAATTTATTGATCAACAATATAAGTTCCATAGACGATGTGAAAAAAACAGACAACACCATAGAACAAGATTCTACAATCGACGTCATTAACAAAGCAAATACAGATAATACACGAAAACAGAGTTTGAAACTTACAGAGATGCCATTGAAGCTGGCCTCGATACAGACGAAGGGAAAGATGATATTACGATGCTGTGCAATGTCACCTAATGGCGAATTAATTGTGTATGCAACCAGCAATGGTGTTAGGATGCTTAAATTAGATATAGTAAGTTGTTTTCTATTTTTCTTAGACAATGAATGTTCTACTGTTGAAAACGGCTGTGTTCAGCCTTATACCGCTCGATGTTCTTGGGGCCTGGAGGGCGCCCTGTGACACTGTAACCAGTCGTGTTTCCCTTTTGTGTCTTTTAAATGGGCACTTCGGAAGTGATTCATTGACTTCAGCGGCCGGCCCAGCCAAGGCTTCCCGCCCTTTGTGACGTTTGATTCGTGAAAGAAATTGGTGTTGAAATCTGGTACTCTATGACCATGTGAATAAGATACGTATCATTTAAATTTCGCGGCTCGATATATTACTATATTATTGGTCTAATGTAATTGACGTCTTGGTGACAGTCGCGGGGGTCTTTAGAGCTTTGGGCGGCATAGGACAGTGCAATTTAGCATTCTATAGCGGGAGACTACGTCCAACGGACGGCGAAAGAGTAAATAATTCGTCTAGTTGCATAAGTATACGAAAAATGATCGGGATCACGGATTTGAATCTTGGGTCGGGCAGAGTGCTATTTTATTTTACCGTTAGAATGTTTTCTATAAATAATGCTCAATTTAGAATAGTCTGATTGAAAAAAATATCCTCTCCATATCTACCTTTTTGCTTACCTATTTACATATATCGATTTCGTCTCTGCTCATATACCTCCCAACTGCTTGGCTCGGGCCTTCTACATAATAGGAGAGAAAGTGACGTACTGATCAAACAGGTTGATATAGGGTTTTATTTCAAGTTTACCTTCACTTGCATAGATTTTGTTAGCATATGGTGTCCTTTAGTTGTATGTTATGTTGTGTTTAATAAACCCATGGGCAAGCAAGGGGGTGGTTTTATTCTTACATCGCTACTACACGAAAAGTCCTCATCACCCTGTTCTTATCGCAATTACTTGGGGTTGACACAATATATATTCCTCTTCCATCGTACATATTGCAATAGTTTTATGATCGGCCGCCTCCTTTACATTAACCATCATTGGGAATCAGGTGACGTTAGCACAGGTCGATATAAAGCTTTTCCGCAGGCTCGCTTCATACACTCTCCGCTCGTCGGCGCAGCGTCCGCCCTATCGTGGCTTATGCCGAACGGACGAACCGAGCGCTACGTGTCGACAACTGTACGTGGGGGTCATCCGGTCGATGGCCCTGTACGGCGCACCGGTATGGGCGGGGTCCCTGACCATCCGACTCAGGGCTCTTCTGTGGCGACCACAGAGGGCCATGGCGGTCAGGGCCATACGCGGGTACCGCACGGTGTCGACGGAGGCAGCGTATCTGTTGGCCGGGACTCCCCCGTGGGACCTGGAGGCGGCAATGCTCGCCGGTTTGTATCGGCGGGTGTTAGGAGTGTGACCGGAGGGCAGTGTGGTCTCGTTGAGGGAGCTCACCGCCTGGAGCGGCGACGCCCGCCGAGACGTCATTGCCCGTTGGGCAGTCCCGCTGCAGGGGCCTCGGTTCGGTGTGTGGACCGTAGGGGTCTTTCGGCCGGTGCTGATGCAGTGGCTAAAACGGTGGCACGGGGTGCTCTCCTTCTGACTGGTGCAGGTTTTGACGGGGCATGTATGCTTCGCCAAATACCTACACACGGTCGTCAGGAGGGAGAGTACACGGTCCTGCCACCACTGCGATTGCGACGAGGATACAGCGCAGCATACGCTCGAGGTTTGTGCCGCTTAGGTAGAGCAGCATCGTGAAATCGTCGCAATCATCAGTGCCGACCTCAGGAACTGGGACGCGGTCGCAGCCTTCTGCGAGGCAGTAGTCTCGCGGAAGGAGGCGGCGGAGCGCGTGTGCGAGGAGCGTTTCCTCGACGACGCGAGCTTCCGCCGGCGACTGTGGCGGCGCAGGCGCGATTACCTACGCCTGATGCCGCCCTAGTCGAGGTCGCGGGTGACTGGATCATGGAATTAGTCCGTCACCCGACGAGAGGCCGACTGCGAGGAAAGGCCGACGTCCTCCCCGGGGAGGACGTCGGTTTTTCCTCACGCGGTCCGCCTCGGTCGAGAAGAGGGTACTCCTCAGGGGGTATTCCGTCAGGCCGACCACTGACGTCAAGTCACTCTGCTCCGGTGGTCGGCCCAACGACGAAGTCGACGTGCCATGGGTGGGTTACACGTGTGCGTGCTTACTCCCCTCTGTCGTCGCCCCGGACGGAGTGGTGCGAGGAGTGCGCCGACCGTAACCCACCCCTCAAAAAAAAAGATCGATATAAAGGTCTTACTAGGTTTTTACATCATTGTTAAGCAAAGGGTTGGTAGCATTCGTAGCTGCTACCCCACAGCTAAATATATAATTAATAATAAAAAGTAAAATTATTTGTTCCAGGATGAAGATTATGCCAACATATCATTGTCAAAAGTTCTCATAAATGGTTTGCCAGCCAATTGTGATCGCATAACGTTTACAAATGATTCTAGTATAATGTTGGCACATTGCGCCGGCGTTCTTTATGTGTTACAAGTAGATCCAGAGGCTGGTGCTATACCTATACAGACTATTTCTTTGGAGAAATGTGAGTATCTTTTTTTAATTCAAACTCCCATACTGTTTTAAGGAATAAATCCTTGTGCCGTTGAGGACTTTGCGAGCATACAATTTATTGACATAAATAACTCCATATTCTATTACCACTCCACTCCATTGGGGGGCATAGTCCGGAGCGTGCTCGTTCGCGTCCCCTGCCAGTCTAATTAGACTGCTAATCCGGCTCGATATGCGTACCGCAATGTGGGTTAGGGCGTCCCTCGGAGGCGACGCGTACCGACCCGCCCCCGTCGGTACGAACTTCGGCAGTTGCGGCGATGGGGACCGCCACCCATCACGCCTTGCCCATTCAGGCGAGTCGAGGAGAGCAGAGTGCTGGGTGGGCACGTGGAATGTAAGAGGTTGTGTGGAAGGTAAGTTGCACGAGCTGATATCCGTCATGGCGGACAAACAGCTAGACGTGCTCTGTGTAACAGAGACCAAGCGAAGGGGCAGCGACGCCTGCGATCTTCCTGGTGGCGGGATGGCTCTGTGGTCTGGTGTACCACAGAGCGATCGAGCCAGAATGGGGGTAGGAGTGCTGTTGTCCTCTCGCTTGGCTTCAGGTGTGAAGGATTACGGAATGTATGATCCCAGACTTCTTTGGGTCCGTATAAAACTAGGTGTCACCAAGGTATTCATGGTTGTAGCATATGCTCCCGTAGGATCCTCGGTGGCATCAGACCTAGAGAAATTTTGGGATAATGTTAGGGAAGTTCTGGATATGGCAGAAACCAGTGAACGCGTGATTGTATGCGGAGATTTGAACGGATGGGTGGGGCAAGCGTCCCGACTATGAGGACGTACTTGGTCCATTCGGTGATAAGAGAGTGAACGACGCAGGTAGGCTCATAGCGGATGTATGCATGGAGAGAAACCTTATTGTGTCAAACACATTTTTCCAACATAAGGACATCCATATGTATACATGGAGAAGGAATGAACAGAAAAGTATAATAGATTTAATTTTGGTAGACAGTCGCCTCCGAAGCAAAATATTGGACGCAAGAGCCTACAGGGGCCCCACAGTCGATACGGACCACTATCTCGTTATTGCGAGATTTAGTGGTCTGTTCAGAAAGTGGAGGCATTGGCGAGAGCGTGTCCACTTCGGAGGGCTTGAAAGAATAAAGGTTGAAAGGTTGCAAGAAGAGTGTGTAAGAGAAAAGTATGCAGAGGGTGTCCGAGAACGGCTGACGATGGCAAGCCAGCCGCAATGGGACATTGAAGAATGCTGGAGAGTATTGAAAGAGTGTATGGTAGATACAGCGAAAGAAGTATGTGGAAGTTCAAAGAAGCATAGAAAAACAAATGGTGATGCATGGTGGGATGCGGAAGTGGCAGCTTCCGTAGAGCAAAAGAAGAAAGCGTGGCTGGACTATGTCTCTTCTTTGAATCTGAATGACAGTATGACTGAACAGAAGAAAGAAATATATCGGCAATGTAAGAATGACACCAAGGCCTTAGTGAAAGAGAAACGTGATAGAGCAAGTATGAGTGCAGAAGATAGGCTGACTAAAAACTTCGAGGGTAACACCAAACTCTTTTGGAGGAAGGTGAAGAAGTCTCGGGGTGGTTGGTCAGCCTTCAGTCAGTTCAGTCTTCAATAAAATAAGGTCTAAAGGTGGAGACATTCTTACGCAAACACAAGACGTGTTAAGCCGATGGAGTGAATATTTTGGCGATATGTATGCGGATGCTACGGTTGGCGCCGGTGTCGCATGTGGTCTAGTAGATCAACATTCGACAACAGCGTCCTCCGATGGTATCAATATGGATGAAGTTGAATGGGCGATAAGAAGTTTGAAAAATGGTAAGGCAGCGGGCATTGATGGTATCTGCCGAGATGATCAAGCTTGGTGGCTCCTGTGTCTGGGAGGCGTTCCTGTTGCTCCTCAATTTATGTTGGAGCTCGGGAATGGTTCCCGGGGACTGGAATAGCGCAGTCATCGTGCCTTTGTTTAAAAACAAGGGTTCACGTTATGACTGCGCAAATTACAGAGCCGTAAGCTTGACCAGTTTGGCAGCAAAAGTGTATGGTAAAATTATTGAAAGGAGAATGAGGATGGTGTCCGATGTTTTACTGTGTGAGACACAAGGAGGTTTCAGGAGTGGAAGGGGATGCATGGATCAAGTGTTCTCTCTGCGCAACATTGTGGAGAAGCATCTGGCTCTAGGTCAGAGGGTTTTCTGCAGTTTTGTGGATCTGGACAGAGCATTTGACACGGTTGTACGAAAGGAACTGTGGGACATTTTACCGGAGTATGGTATTAACGGTAAACTGCTACAGGCTGTGCAGTCCAGTTACATGGGCTGTAGAGCCTGTGTGCGGCTGGATGATGGAATGTCGCCTTGGTTTGACGTCAATATCGGCGTTAAGCAGGGGTGCGTTCTGTCAGCCAGGCTGTTTATCATATATCTGGATAAATGTCTGCAAAGGTTGAACGATATGAATGTGGGAGTCTAGATGGGCGACTCAGTGGTCACTGCTCTTTATGCAGATGATGCAGTCCTGCTGGCACAGTCAGCGACTGACCTGCAGACCCTAGTCGACACAATGACAGAAGATTGTAAGAAAAGGGGTCTACGCGTGAATGTGAGCAAAACCAAAATAATGGTCTTTGAAAGAGATGAAACCAGAACAGATGTAAGAGTAACAGTAGGTAATGATGTACTAGAGCAAGTGGATGAATTTGTATATCTTGGATGTGGATTTAGCCGAGATGGAAGGTACACCACTGATATAGAGCGAAGAGTGAATGCGGGAAATAGAGTGAACGGAGCGTTGGGGCAACTTCTCGGAAGCCACCGCCTCAGCCAGAAGGCACGTGTAGCAATACATAACGCAGTGCTTGTCCCAACATTACTGTATGGAAGCGAGAGTTGGGTATGCAGAAAAGAGTATGAAAGTAAAATTAATGCGGTCGAAATGCGATCTCTGCGGAAAATCTGTGTAGTTAGGCTGACCGACCGCGCGACGACGACGTAAGAGAGCGAGTAGGTATGAAAGAGAGTATTGGTGTAAAGATGCGAAAGGGAATGCTCCGATGGTTCGGACATGTGGAAAGAATGCCGAACGAACGTCTGGTTAAGAAGATATACAATGCGAAAGTGGAAGGATGTAGGTACCGAGGGAGACCGAGACTAACCTACCTAGACCAGATCGGTCATGTACTGAAGGAAGGTGGAGTCAAGAGTCTCCGAAACCGGCTAGCGTGTATGAAGAGAATTATGAATGTTGAGGAAGCGAGTGAAGTATGCAGAGATAGAGTTCTCTGGCACTCTGTTCTCTCTGCCTACCCTGCAAGGAATATGGCGTGATGATATGTATGTATGTATGTAATAACTCCATATAACCATGAATATCACCAACCTTTGTATTGTTTGTGGGTGTCCTAGAAGACGACTAAGAGCTTTGATGATGTTGACCCAGGTCGATATGACCTGGGTCAACATCATCTGTTGTCATCTGGTTAGCAATTATATTCCTAAAGACGTCTCAAGTCAGGCAGACGGTCGGTCATAAAACTATTGCCAAAACTTTACGTTTTTACGATTTAATTACTTTTTCTCAAACATGCTTGGCAATTTGAGCATTATTTTGACAACCTTCTTCGAGATAAATCGAAATTGCTGTACTGACCAAATACACGCGAGCAGCGGCCGGCAAAAAATGTATGAAAATATCTGTCGTGTTTTAGCGGCCAAATAAATATATATGTAAATTCATATCTATCCTGTATTTAAAAAATGGAACGATTTGTTACTTCAAAATATTGCAACCATATAAGCAACTTATCAGAGTTCTATTTAAATTTCGAACTGGCTTGAAAAAGAAACCTGTTTGATAATGAAAAATAAAGCAAATGAACCCTTTAGCACGTGAAAAATGTTGTTCGTCATGTATACAGTTCTACTTAGTACTACTTAGTTTAAATTGCCGCGCATTATTTGAGAAAAGCACTATACAAGCCTTGGCCACAACTAGGAATTGATGGACTTACGTATGTGTGCTTCGGCCACGCCTCGGCCCACATTTACACGTTTGTCCATCAATTCCTGTTTTGCTGGCCGCTGCAATAATGTACTATTTCGATTCAATTACTCTTTTGATCCGATTACTCTTTTCAAAGTAGTGTCAGTGACGGATAAGTTAAGGAGTAAACGTTTGACCTGGTATGGACATGTGATGAGCCTGGATGAAATTAATGTTGCGAGGAAGGTTTTGAGTATGAATGTTGAAGGCTCCAGGGGTAAAGGGAGACCAAAGAAAAGTTGGATGGACTGCGTGAAGCATGATATGTATAGACAGGGAGTGAATACAGAGATGACGTCTGATAGGGCTGTATGGAAAAAGAGGACATATTGCGTCGACCCCAAGTACTTGGGATAAGAGCAAGAAAATGATGAAACTTCTTTAATCTTTATACGATTGAAGAAGAGTAATTGGATTGATATATATTATCATACAAAGGGGCTGCAACCATATACTCGGAATAGGTGGACCCATGACCCTCGCCATAGGTGGATCCATGACACTCGGCATAGGTGCACCCATGACACATAAGTGGACGCTCTTTTGATCACGCCGCCACTACTTTGATAAAAGAATCGTAAGATGTGCCTAAGGTATCATCAGAATCTGCAGCAGCATTCACTTAGAGAATTTCACTCAACACTAAGCTCGCTAACTCGCCTGCTAGGTATGACGATTATTATTTTTTACAAAGACAAGTTCATCTATACAGGCAAACATAATCCACTCCTATTTCTAACAGTAGAGGTCAATGAGCTGATGGATGAAAGAAAAACATTCATTAATTTATGTTTTACAGATTTCAAAGCCAAATCAATATTGCACTTATGCGTCTCCAAGAAGAGTCCAACCGGTGTTATTTATATAGTAGTAGCAGACACGTGTGGTTCTCTCGCTGCGTGGACACTGACTGGCAAGAAGATTGAATTCCACATTGCGTTACCCAAATACCAGTGTCTACCATCAGCGTTAACAGTCGACATTGAGAGAGAACATCTTATTTTAGTATATGTCGATCAAAAGGTAATTTTTAATTTTAATATATTAATTTTAGTGTTTTCATTTTTTTATTTTTCTATTGCTTATAGTGGCAAACGAGGAAGCAGCACAACTGATGGTAAGGGTCACTGCCGCCCACTGACTTTCTCAATACCAAGGGTATAGCTTAGGCCGCTGCTTACCAATAAAAACCCCAAACCCTCCCAGTTGGGCTTCCGGCTTTCTCGCTCACCGAACGAAGCGCAATAGCACATTGCCATTACTCAGACATCGATCTTCTGCGACAGTGTGGTACTACCCCGGACGGACCGGCTCGCGGCTGTATACAAAAAACTGTCAGCGTGGTCCTACCACTATTGATACGGGTGGTTTTTTTTTTTGGCAGGCTATGATCGACACACGCCTTCCGTTACGCCCGGAGCGACGAAAAGGCGGCGCGTGGCCCCATAACCTACCGTATTCCCTCCCCATCGACATTGGGCCGGCCACTGGTGTCGAATCCTTGATGTCCGTTGCTAGCCTGGGTGGTCATCGCCACCCCTTAGCGCCCAATTATTATTTGCGTAAAGACCAAAATCGTGGTCATTTTCAACGCTTTCTTTTCATTTGCTATAGTTATATATTTGCCGTTATGAAACTCCAATACCGTAACCGAATCTTACGAAAAAAAACCGTATGCCGTATGCGAAACCGTAACCGATATAAAAGTTTCGAATAATTTTCGTTAGTGTTGATTTTTTTTTTTTTTTTTTTTTTTATTGCTAATGGTGGCAAACGAGCAAGCAGCACACCTGATGGTAAGTGTCACTGCCGCCCATGGACCTTTGCAATACCAAGGGTATAACTAGGCCGCTGCCTACCAATATAAACCCCAAACCCACCCAATTGGGCTCTGTGAGACAGGTTTCCTTTCTACTAGCTGAACTTACAACCTAGTCGATACAATGACAGAAGATTGTAAGAAAAGGGGTTTACGCGTGAATGTGAGCAAAACCAAAATAATGGTCTTTGAAAGAGATGAAGCCAGAACAGATGTAAGAGTAACAATAGGTAATGATGTACTAGAGCAAGTGGATGAATTTGTATATCTTGGATGTGGATTTAGCCGAGATGGAAGGTACACCACTGATATAGAGCGAAGAGTGAATGCGGGAAATAGAGTGAACGGAGCGTTGGGGCAACTTCTCGGCAGCCACCACCTCAGCCAGAAGGCACGTGTAGCAATACATAACGCAGTGCTTGTCCCAACATTACTGTATGGAAGCGAGAGTTGGGTATGCAGAAAAGTGTATGAAAGTAAAATTAATGCGGTCGAAATGCGATCTCTGCGGCAAATCTGTGGAGTTAGACTGACCGACCGCATTCGTAACAACGACGTAAGAGAGCGAGTAGGTATGAAAGAGAGTATTGGTGTAAAGATGCGAAAGGGAATGCCGAACGAACGTCTGGTTAAGAAGATATACAATGCGAAAGTGGAAGGATGTAGGTACCGAGGGAGCCCGAGACTAACCTACCTAGACCAGATCGGTCATGTACTGAAGGAAGGTGTGGTCAAGAGTCTCCGAAACCGGCGAGCATGTATGAAGAGAATTATGAATGTTGAGGAAGCGAGTGAAGTATGCAGAGATAGAGTTCTCTGGCACTCTGTTCTCTCTGCCTACCCTGAAAGGGATATGGCGTGATGATATGATATGTACCTAGACATAAACCTCAATAAAGGGGAATAGATAATCGTAATCATTTAGTATTTCCTTTCTACAATTCCCTAAAAATCCAATATCTGTAACCGAAATTATCTGAAATTGTCAAGTCAATCCGACATAATTTCATATCCCTAACCACATCCGAAATCGGTATAATGATATTCTAATATCCGTATCCGTATCTAGATCCGAAAGTTCATATCCGCAATATCCCTGATTAGGGCATTCCTCAAAAATAGAGCTATGATCGAAACGAACACATGGCATCTTGACATGGGATATTATTTTACTCAAATAACTTTGCTTTATATTTAGTTATAGAGGCAGACAACTTGTCTCTTATATAGCATACGAGCAATTCTTTTCGTATTTTTAACCGACTTCTTATTCAGTTTATCTAAATGTCAACTCACGTTTTTCTTTTTTTTAAGGATACTACCTGCACTCAGTAAATAATCCATGTTTTGCGGGGGACTTTACAAACATGCAATTAACGTAAATAAATTACACCCAGACTCGGAACAACACTTTATGGATCGTACAAAGTATTGTACTGTGTAGGAATTAAACCCACGCCACTGGCACGGAATCTTAGCCACTACGCCGTCAGCAGCAGCTCAACTTAAAAATATCTTGTATTTATTCTCAGATAGTTGAATACGATTTGAAAGAGAAGAGATTTACAAAATGGCCGGGTGCGGCGTTACCACCAGAGTGGTTGTCACGTAAGTCCACAGTTACATCTATCGCAGCGCACCCTACACGGGACGCGGTTGTATTTCAAGATGACACCTCACTGTGGATCATGGAGAAAACAATTCAGGTAATTATTTTAGTACTTACCCTGTATAGTCGTGGCTGCAAATACTACAAACACTTATATTGCTCCTGGGTGTCGTACAACTAAGAGTTTTACATCAACCTGGGCCAACAATATTTTATGCCGTCTGGTCAACAATTACATTCCTAAGAAGGGTTGATGTCAGGTCGGTCATAAAACTGTTGCCAAACCTTTTCAATATTATATAGTAAGGAACAAAAGTATTGCCAAAACTTTTTCAATATTATGTACAACGGAAAAATGTCCATATTGCGTAGAATAAGTCGTCCAGATAATTTAGAAGTAAGATAATGATGATTTTAAAACGTTAAGTAAAATTATACCAACTTGTTTGACTAGTTTAGTGTAGTAGGTCAATTGCCTTCCTATTGTAAAGGGGAAAGATGTGGATAGGCGTAAATATATGGCTGATGAAAAATAAAAAGTATTTTTTGTATAGTTTATATAAACTTGTCTTAGTAAATGTACTTAATGCAATTGCTCTTTCTCTTGTCGTTTTTGTTTTCTTCTAAAATTCATTTTCTTGTTTCCCTGCTTCGCTCGTACATACATCATCATCTCATCATCTCAGTTCATATTTGTCCCACTGTTGGGCCCGAGCCTCCTCCATAATGGGAAGGTAATTGACCTACTACGACCCTAGACGTGTTGGTATAGGGTTTTGTTTCAAGGTTTCCTTCTCTCGCATAGATGTTATATGCGTTTTATATCCCTTATTCGTCTCATACGGTCACCCACGGCTAAGATAGGGGGTGGTGAATTGTATTCTTAATCCGTCACTACACGGACAATTACAACACGTATATAAATTTAGTTACAAGAAATAACTTAAAAAGTTACGTATCCGTTTCTTCGGGCCTCCTCCATAATGGGAGGGAAATTGACCTACTACACCGCGCTGGTCAGATGTGTTGGTATAGGGTTTTGTTTCGAGTTTTTCTTTTTTTGCACAGGTGATATATGCATATTATATCCTTTAATCGTCTTTTACGATACCCACGGGCAAGAGAGAGGGGGGATGAGGGGATCCGGTTTGGGTGAATTGTATTCTTACTCCGTCGCCACACGGAAACACATCTTTTACAAAAAAAAAATAATTTGAAACAAAGTTGTTTCTTTTTCAGGATACTAATGAGCCGGCAGTTAAAAGGAAATCCAAATCGGAGAGTAGGAATGTCGGTCTTAAAATTGTTCCCATAAAGGTAAGTAGTAAGTTTTTATTATAGTTTGTGGTGGCATACGAGCGAGCAGCACGCTCTATGGTAAGTTATACTGTCACTCATGGACCTTCACAATACCAGAGACACAGTTAGGCCACTGCCTACCATGAACAATGTCTTCTTCTTAAATCTCGTTTAAAAAAGGACAGGGTACAGTGTTCGGGTAACACAGCAGTAGATACTTCATTCCAGTGCGTGGGAGAAATTATTGCTGAAAATGTACAGGTTGAAGACCATACATAACTTTTTTAAGTGAATTGGATGAATTCTGTTATGGTTTCGAGTGGTATGGCGGTAAAAAGATGACGGTAGTACCATTTCAAACAGTTCCTCAGAGCACTTGTGAAAGAGCCGGTACAGTTACAAAAGATATTATCCACGCCGACACGCTTCGCCGCCAGTGCGTCGGCTGGCGCAGGTGCGAGTACCTGAGCCTGGTCCCGCCCTAGATGAGGTCACGGGTGGATGGACCAGCACTTAGTCCGTCACCCGCAGAGAGACCTACCACATGAGGGCGACGCTGGTCGCGACGCATTGGTTGTGTTTATACCCGAAAGGGTAATCCGCCGGAAACGGATGTTAAGGAAGTGGTACCAGTGGTCGGTCCAATGGCGTTGGGGAGGGGGAGCACGGTAGGTTATGTGACCGCATGCCGTCCTTCCGTTGCCACGGACAGAATGGGCGGAGTTAATTTAGAGCAGACCCGAAGTTGACGTAATTTTATTTGTATTCCTCGCTTTGTCGAAATATTAAAATAAAATGCTTGTAATTCAATACAGAAAATAAATGTTTTCACAAATAGATGTAGTTTTCAGTTTATTTTATATGCGATAAATATAGTTGAAATTTCAATTGTTCACAGTATTTAGCAGACTTCCATTGGATTGACAAGGATGAAGCGGTGATCGTTGAAGTGCCGCCTGAGAATATAGTATCTCAGCTACCACCGATAGCTGCTGTAAAGCGACACGGTCACATCTGATAATAAATAAAAGTTGCATTATGTTTTTATTTACATGTTTTTTTTTATTTATATTGATTAATTTTACAATAACCTTAAATGTTATAAGGGAACGTGACTAATACTATGCGACGTATTTTTTTAATTATTTACCCCCTTCTCCATCTCAATGATCTTATAGTATACGCCAAGTCCAAGGACAAGGTCAAAGTCCCTCTCCCTCTAGTTTTTACATAGTAATTCAATAATATGATTTTAAATCTTTATTTTTTGCAAGCAGAAAGTTGAAAAAGGTGTATCAGCTTGATGATTAATATCTTAAATTATTATCTTAATATTTGTATAAAAAAAAAACGTGGTTCGATCGAAGGGCATCACACTGGTGCTAATACTCGCTAAACTTGTAATATATGTACATACTATCTCAATTAAAAGAAATAATTTAAAAAATTACAAGCCCACTGAGTTTCTTGTCGACTCGAATTATTAGATTAATTTCAAACGAAATGTAAAATGAGCAATATGCTAATGCCATTAAAGGGCTTCTGCATAATAAGTGATTTGGTTTAGCTCGATTACATGGCGATAATTTAAAAACCTTCCGGTAATACTTCTATTATAAGGGACAATTTCCTACGCTATGCTTGGCAAAATGGGGAGCGCAGTTGGTGTGAAAATTTTCCTAGTAGAGAGCTGCTGTCCATTCTTATGGTGATTCCTCAACCGACGATTTATACTACTTCTACGTGTAATAAGGGAGGGTAACACACTGTATTAATCCATCAGGGTTCATCTAAGAATTCTATGTCAATCTGTTTCGCCATCGTGGTAAATTGAAGCCAAATTCCTTCACATTGCAGAAGAGAATTGTGCGAAAAAGAGAGACTTATATGGAAAAAACTAAGAATTGCGTAATATTAATTCATATAGAGGTTAAGAACTAAATATAGGGTGACGAAAAATGCAATATTATTAACAAATGTGCACTGCTTTGTTTGCGTTGATTACTTAGATATTTATTATTTTGATATTTTTTACAGGATGTTTCAAGTTAGATTTTTAAAAATGCATCGGTAATAACTGCATTCAATTACATGCAGTAGTCTTGCCGTGTACAAACATGAGAGACAAAAATATGTTTATTGCCTTTTGGTGGCAGATAAACAGTCCACTTGATGGTAAGTAGCCACCACCGCTCCTGGATTTAAACAATACCAGGGCACAGTTAAGTCGTTGACTAGGTACCGTGAGAAAAGCTCTCTTCTTAAACCTCGTTTAAAGAAGGGCATTATCATGGAGTTCGGTATACACCGCAGCAGATAACTGATTTCAGAATCACAGCCTACGCACATGCGTAAGAGAAAACGTAGAATACCTACGGACGGAGTTTCTAGGTGGTATGGCTGAACCCTACTAATAATATTTGGGCTTCTGTTGTTTGTAATGAATGTTAGTTTCTTTTCAATATCTACAATGTCGGCTGATCGGCCTATTATAATTTTATAATTGAACCCAGTAAGTGGCGCTCCGATTACTTATAGAATTTTATTTCTTTTTCTTTAGATTTACAAGTATATGGAACAGCGTTTTTTTGGGTCAGCTAATATTTATATATTAATAAGAACGTCAGTGAGTGTGTAAGAAAATAGATAAAGGATTTGTAAATTAAGAGCCTTCATATATATGAATGACTCTGTTCACTTTCTCTCATGACCCGTTGAAGATTGTCCCATCCGAGAGGACACACGGTAAGTTGATGCGGCTGCGCCCACATTTCATCTGTCACCTCACACCTCGATGTAGGCAGCTTGTATGATATCGGATCACCGTCGACACTCCTGAAAAGAATATTATCTTTAATTATCATCTTTATAGATAGATAGAGTTCTCTGGCACTCTGTTCTCTCTGCCTACACTGCAAGGGATATGGCGTGATGATATGTATGTTACATACATTACATATGTATAGATACATACATATGTATAGAGATCTAGGTGACCTAACACTAAAAATAGAATTGAAATCGATCATAACGCCACCCACCGGTGATGTATTATTTTCGTGGTCTAGAACGCTTCTTCACATTAGGTATTGTTGTTCTAATGAGGTTTGGGATACGGCGGTTGGATAATTCTAAGCCTATTACAGACAATATCCGTGTGGTGACGGAGTAAGAATACTATTCACCACCCCATATCTTACCCGTGGGCGATCGTACGAGACGACTAAGGGATATAAAACGCATATAACATCCATGCGAGAGATGGCAAACTCGAAACAATACCCTATAGTATAGGAAGGAAAACTCGAGACAAAACCCTATACCAACACATCTGACCAGCGCGGTATAGTGGGTTGATTTCCCCCTCATTACGGAGGAGGCTCGAGCCTAACAGTGGGACATTTATGGGCTGTGATGATGGTGATGATGATGATGATGATGATAACAGACATAGGTAGGAACGATATGATTTATTCACAATATTTCCGTGTGGTAAAGTAGTAAGAATACAAGTCCCTACTCCCTTACTTACCTGTGGATGTGGTAGACGACTAAACATATGGTCAGCAAATAACCTCTATGCAAGAGAAGAAAAACTTTAAATAAAAGGCTATAGCTATCTGTCTGACCAGCGTGGTATAGTAGGTCAATTTCCCTCCCATTGTAGAAGAGCCCAGCAGTGGGACGTGTATATGAGCTGAATTGATGACGATATTAGCCTACAAATACCACGTTCGCCAGACGGGTTGGCAATAGGATTTCGATTATTTCTTGTTGTGATGTTGTGTTATGACTCTTGGTGGTTCTATCTGACGCCTACGAGTAGTGATGGATTTAATTTCGCGTCGCGCCCTAGGTCCAAATTAATATAACACTATATATAAATACCTAATAGCTTAACGAATACTTTTTAGTACTAATTTGATAAATATTATCAATTTTATTACTATTTAAGTAATAAAATTGATAATATTTTAATTTTAGATTAATCGTTTTAACAAAAGAATTTTACCATTTGAATTTTATTATTTTAAGATTGTAAAAGTAAGAAAGCTGTAAAAATATTTGATCGTACAGATAAAAATCGATTTGAAAGTTTTGCTACTTCCAAAATGGCGTTATTAAAAATATGCTGCCCCAGGCCCGGGTCTTGCCTACCTAAGCCTAAACCTGTCACTAAATACGGCCAAGTGGGTCAAAATTCTTACTCTGTGCGAATGCATATTTATTATACAGTAAGCTTACTTGCTATGTAAAAGATAACATGTTCGGTGAAACTAACTACTTGTAATATATAAGGTAGGTAGATAAATGTCCTAATAAAATGCAAATTTTTAGCAACCGGTGTTACCGAGTTATATATGAGCCATTTATTAGGAGTTTTTACGGCACGAGATGTCTTTTTATCGGATAGTAGATGTTCTGCGGTTTTATAAGACTTATATTAATCTTATCAATGCAGTGAGCAGTTACTCACTCTGAGACAATAATGTGTCACCACTCCATGAGTGTCGTATAAGACGACAAAAGGGTGCATATATCATCATTACTAGTATATTAGGAAAATTTCAAATAACAGTAAACAATTGCAACTTGCAGGCCCCGTAAGATGTGCTTATTTAATTTTATTTTTTTAAACAAAACTAAAAGTCGGCACTAAGGAAATAATTCTTGCCACCGAAGACAGAGACTAGGTTCCGGTGACCCCCTCGGTCGGCGTAGAGAGGTACGTGTAGGGCGAGTCTATGGGGTCGCGCGCCGCTTCTTCTGTTGCCCCGGACGGATTTAGCGAGGTGCCTAATCCATAGCTCGCCGCAAAAATAAAATTCTTGTATTGCGGGGGACTTATTTACTTAAACATATAATTATCCACACTCAGAACAACAATGTCTGGATCGCACAAAACATTGTCCTTCGTGGGAATCAAACCCACTGCATTAGCATTATACTATCTTAATCACTACGCTATCTGTGAACTCAGTTTGCTCAGCGTATATACAATTTACCTCGGACTTTTCACCCAAAGGTGTAGTGAAAATCCACAAAGGAATGTAAACTAATCAAAGAGATATTACTCTGAGAAAAGGCTTTGTATAAAATACAACCCTATACCTATCAATCCATTATCATCATCATCATAGCTCATATACGTCACACTGCTGGGCTCAAGCCTTGTCCACAATAGGAACAAAACGAAACTATCTACTATACCACGCTGCTCAGTATAGTTCCATAGAATTTTGTTTCGGGTTTCCTTCTCTTGTATTAATTTAATCTGCATATTATATTCCTTAATCGTATTTCAAGATACACACGGTCATGAAATAGGGCGGTGAATTGTATTCTTACTCTGTCACCACTCATATACTTTTTTTTTTAATTTATATATCTAAATTAACAACAAACTTCATCCAGTTAGTCCACTAATTACAATAATCAGAACTTTATCGAATTTTTTGACTTGTGTGATTATTAATCCGCTATTATATGTGGCAAAGTTATGTTTTAGGGCGTACTATCTACCCACACAGTCCGTATTCATATGATCCTCAAGTATGAAAATGGTAAAATGACGTTATCTGGACAAGATTTCTTCCTTTAAGGGTTATCTAGCCAAAAGTTACGCTATCGGTCAAGCTGGATCTAAAAACATTTTCATAAAATGTCGCTGAAATCAGTTGTTTTGCTCCACAGGTTAGCATGTTCGAATGTTACGTGACATTTCAGTAATTGATAATTCATGTGCATATGTATTACATATTACAAAGTATTTTCTAGAAAATAAATTATTAATTTACTTTAACCTGCACATAAAATACAAATGCTGACTCTGAACCATATCTCAATAAGAATAACTACGTACCCTAAGAACACAATTGTCTGCTTGTAAGGGTCGTAAATTTGGCCGTGTCGTAATGGCGGGCGGAGTGGATAATCTCGGGCGGTTTTCACTAGACGACCATATCGCTCCAAAGGGCATTGGGCACGTCGACCGATCATTGCTGGAAAGATTAAAATAAGTCTTAACTATGATTAAAAGTAGGTCAGACTTTAATTGGATTGTTGGCACATGTAATTTTTTATGACAATTCGCTGGTACGTATAAAAATGTATCTATAAAAACGTGTAAATTGTAGTTTGAAATCTTTATTTATACTTTATAATTAGACTATTAATATATATTAGGTATATGCTAGACTAGACTTATATGATAATTAGACTATCTCATTGCATGAATGACTTATGCAAGCTACCATTGATAGTTAATATTTAAATTCATGGTTAAATGCATTAAATTTCTTTCGAGACATTCTCAGTGTCTTCAACGGTGCGTTTAAAGAGAGACGCCATGCTAGAGCATTAGAATTTTAAATTTTAACATTAAAAGAAACATCATTTTATTTCAATCCATATATGTATATAGTTTTAATATTGAAAGCTTTTTTTTCAGAAATTCCCTCTCCAGACTAGTATCGGTGTTATATTAATTCACGATGTGTAGTTTATTGTTTTCTAAATATTTTATTAATACGTCTTGCTTTTATTGAAAGTTCTAGAAAAATGTTGCAAGATTCTTTTTAAATAAAACGCGTAATGTGGCAGTTTAGGTATTTCTTGGCCTATCGTTGACCTAACTTGCTTTATTTACTATTAGAAAATTCTTGTGCCCTGTTTTTTTTCTATATAGCTAGTAGTTTACAAGGTTTTTTAATACTTTGTAGACACTTTTCTTATAGGTATTATATAGAAGTTTGTCTTCGCAGGAGAGGATCTTTGTGCTTATTGTTTCATCTTAATTATAATTCATCGTTGCGCGCGGCCTCTTTCGTCGCCCCGGACTGATTTGGCGGGGCACGACCACGTCCATAGCCCACCACAAAAAAAAAAGCGTGGTAAACGAAAAAAATCATAAATTTATCTATGTCCTTTTCTTATGAGTGCATTTAAATCTTATTAATTTATTAGAATTGATATATATTATTATCTTTAATTGTGTTTAATTTTAAACAACTGTATGGAGATAGTTTATAAACATTATAATTTTTACTAAATTTTGTTAGAAATGCTAGGTTACTTCTGACACGCACGCGGTTTCTCGGTTCAGGAGCTCATGAAGAATCGGGGATACATGGCATTTCGCTAACTCTACCATCTTAAAGTTACGCCACTATTTAAGAATTAAAACTACTACTAACCTGCAGATGTAAGTGGCAAAGGAGTTGGCGATGGATCCACAATTACTGGGTAATGTTGGGGCTCAGGTTGGCTGCTGTGGGATTGCAAAGCTGCGCGATATTCATCCACCGTCATTCCTACATTACAAAAACCAATTTCATTAAATAATTTTTCGGTGCCGGATTGCGCCTTTTGTTTTTTTATTCGTTATTTTATTTTCTTCACTTTTTTCTGGAAATATTTAATTTTTTTAAAACTTAGCGTTAATTGTACATTTCATTAATTGTTAAACGTTTATTGGTCTGTCAAACTAGAGGGGTATAACTAATTCTAATAATATCTTAGATCAGACACAACAGGTAGACACTATTTTGGCCACCGAAGGCAAAGATCGGGTACTGGTGGCCCGCTCGCACGGCGAGAGGTTTGCAGGGTGGGTCTATGGGGTTGCGCGCCGCCTCTGCCGTCGCCCCGGACCGATTTGGCGGAGCGCAACCACGTCCATAGCCCACAGCAAAAAAAAAAGTTAGACACTATTTTAGATTAGGTATCTCTTAATAATTCTTAATGCACTTATATTAATAAATCTATAGTGTAGATTCTTGACCATCAGTCGTTAAGATTTGTCCGAAATATTTTTTATTTGTATCATATACACACACAAAGAGAGAGAGAGAGAGAGACATACACACACACACACACACAGAGACACACACACACACACACACACACAGAGAGAGAGAGAGAGAGAGAGACACACACACACACACACACACACAGAGAGAGAGAGAGAGAGAGAGACACACACACACACACGCAAATATATACCCTGGCATGTTTCACAAACATTTTCATTTAATTTTGTCTAACTAATAGTATTAGACCTACATACATATAAATTAAATAAGTTTCTTTTTATATTTTAATACATTGAAACTGCGGAGTGGGCACTGGTGACCAGTAATACTGATTTTTCCTAACTCTAAACTTGGGATTAGCTCTCACAACGTGGTTTTTAGTACAAATATATTACCTGTTACTTCCTATTTTTTGTACAAAGACTATATTTGTGAGAGAAGTAAATAAATAATATTAAATTATTAATAGCATTCGTGGATATACTGTGTTTAAGCTGTGTGGTAGCGGCTACGAATACTTCCAACACTTACTTTGCTCGTGGGTGTTGTAAAAGACGACTAAGAGCTCCATATCGACCTGGGCCAACACCACCTGATGCCGTTTGGTCAACAATTACATTCCCAAGGAGGGTTGACGTCAGGCAGGCGGCTGGTCATAAAGCTTTTGCCAATAACTTATGCAATATGTAGGAGGTAGAGGAGTCCATATTGCATCGTCCCCAAGTAATTGGGATACGAGTGGGAGAATGATGGATATACTGTGTTTATTGTTGCAGATAAAAATCTTTATCAGACTCTAACGAAAAAATATGGGACCATCCGCAAGTATACGCTGGTATTTTTTTCAGAATTGATTTAACCCTCACTGTGGAGTCCCTGACACAGAGGAGAGAAATTAACCCACTATAGCACGCTATGCAGATAACTTGACATAGGATATTACCTCCACTGACTTGCTGTTGCAAGTGATGTTATCTGTTTGCGACGTATAAAAATGCCTATTTATATTAATAGAACGCGTCTCAAATATTAAATTAATTAATAACCTATTTTTGTCGTAGGTAGGTACTGGTGTACGTATACATAGCTTTATGCATTTGCTGTTGTGTAGGTAAGTATTTATATAGATATTTTTGAAAATCTCAATAATAATAATAACCTAATTTGGAATAAGAAATATTTATATATATTTATTATAATAATAATAACCCAAAGAAACCTACCTATTTTTTGAGCTTCCTCCTGTTGAATTTCGCGTATTTTGCTGTAGAAGTACCATCTCTGTGGCCATAGTCTGGCCGCGGTGTTGCCTTTCCGAAGTACTGAATTCCTAAAATTAATTTTTCTGCATTAACTCTCGGTTTTTTTTTATGTAAAAGATTGGTTGCATTCCATCTGAGGATTAGTGGAAATAAGATCTTAGATGTTATAATAGATGTATTAAGTACTGTAAGTTTTATATTACATAATATAATATCACGAGATTGTATGAAATTTTTCGTAGTTTTGGGTGGAAAAGGTGAAGTATAGGCTAAGTTTTTTTTACCATTTATAATAGTTAATAATAAATAGGACTTTTACTTAATTAATGAAATATCCCGTCGCCACACTTCCCGTGTGGCGACAGGATAGAATACAAGTGTCGCCACCTTTTGCTTGCCCGTGGGAGTCGTAAAAATCGGCTAAGGGTCCACCAGGAGAGAGGGCAGCAGCTCACTCCTGGGATACGTATAACACCACACTGCGATCGCCAACCCGCCTGCCAAGCGTGGCGATTATGGCTCAAAACCCCTAATGATAAGCACAAATAAAAAAACGGCCCCCAGTCACGGCAGCTCCACTATCCTACGGGCTCATTGTGGTAGCGGGCCTGGTAGCGATGGAGTGGGGGGTGCTAAGAATCCCCGGCAGCGATCCGGCTACCAATCAAAACGACCCTTGGCCCTGGTAACACACAACATTCGAACACTCAGGACCGACGAAAAGGTCATCGAGCTGGAAGAGGAATTGAGCAAAATCCGCTGGGACATTGTAGGATTATCAGAAGTGCGAAGAGAGGACGAGGGCACGATAATCCTCCGGTCTGGAAACTTGCTCTTCTACCGGGAGGGAGATCACCCGTCCCAAGGCGGTATAGGGTTTATCGTTCGCAAGTCTCTCGTAGGCAACGTGGAGAGGATCGAGAGTGTGTCGACAAGGGTAGCGTACCTTATACTCAGAATTACCAAACGGTATTCGTTGAAGGTCATACAGGTATACGCACCGACCTCGGCATACTCCGACGACGAGGTGGAGGCCTTTTACGAGGATATCTCGAAAGCCATACACGCGTCCAAAACCCACTTCACGGTGGTTATGGGAGACTTTAACGCGAAACTAGGCAAAAGGAGTGATGATGAGTTGAGAGTGGGGAAACATGGATATGGACAGAGAAACCAGTGGGGCCAGAAACTGGCTGAATTTCTGGAGAAGGAAAGCCTCTTTATGATGAATTCTCTCTTCAGAAAGCAGCCACAAAGGAAATGGACCTGGATTAGCCCCGATGGTTCAACAAAAAACGAGATAGACTTGATCTTGTCGGACAAACGATATATATTTAATGATGTCTCAGTGATCAGCAGGATTAAAACTGGGAGCGATCACCGAATAGTACGAGGCTCATTAAATATCCATACAAAAGTCGAACGGTCACGCTTGATGAAGTCTACCCTCCGACCTACACCTGTCCAATACCAGAACCTCGAAAGCTTTCAACTCGAACTACACAATCGCTTCCAATGTCTAGACGAGTGCGAATCTCCGAACGATATGAACAACAGGTTCGTGGAAACTGTCCACGCGGTTGGGTCGAAGTTTTTCAAGGCTCACCGCGCCAATAGACCTAAAAAACTTTCTGACCAGACTCTCAGGCTCATGGAGCAGAGAAAAGAAATGACAGTACAGTCTTCAGCCGATTGGTCCGAACACAGGCAGCTTAATAGGCAGATCTCCAGGTCTGTGCGTCGCAATATTCGCCAATTTAATACGCTCCGTGTTAAAGAAGCGATAGAGCGGAATCGTGGCTCAAAAGTGTTCGCACAAGATCTGTCTATTGGGCAAAGCCAATTGACTAAGCTGAAGACCGATGACGGCACTGTCATTTCATCCCAGGGTGAGATCTTGGGAGAGGTCGAAAGGTTCTATGGACAGTTATATAAATCATCCCGAAGTCCTGTTGTCGGCTTAGTCCAAGATCCCAGATCCAAGCTAACTCGGCACTATACCGAAGAAATCCCGGACATTAGCTTGTGCGAGATCAGAATGGCTCTCGAACAACTACGAAACGGTAAGGCACCGGGAGATGACGGAATTACGGCAGAGCTACTGAAGGCAGGCGGTAAGCCGGTCTTAAAAGCCCTTCAAAAGCTATTTAATTCCGTTATCCTCGGGGGCGACGTTCCAGAGTCGTGGACCAGGAGTGTGGTGGTGCTGTTCTTGAAGAAGGGCGACAAAGCTCTTCTAAAGAACTACAGACCCATCTCACTCTTGAGCCACGTCTACAAGTTGTTTTCGAGGGTCATTACCAATCGACTCACGAGCTAGCTTGATGACTTCCAGCCGCCCGAACAAGCTGGCTTCCGAAAAGGCTATAGCACCATAGACCATATTCTCACGCTTCGGCAGATTATCCAGAAGACCGAGGAGTACAATCGGCCTCTGTGTATAGCATTTGTGGACTAAGAGAAAGCCTTTGATTCAGTCGAAACTTGGGCGGTGCTGTAGTCCCTTCAGCGGTGCCAAATCGACCATCGTTATATAGAAGTGCTGAAGTGTTTGTATAGGAACGCCACAATGTCAGTCCGTATCCGGGATAAGAGTACGAAACCGATCTAGTTGCAGAAAGGCGTGAGACAGGGAGATGTCATCTCTCCGAAACTGTTCACCACTGCACTGGAAGATGTCTTCAAGCTCTTAGACTGGACCGGACTAGGTATTAACATTAACGGCGAATACATCACTCACCTTCGATTTGCAGACGATATCGTCGTTATGGCAGAATCCATGGAGGACCTTGGCACCATGCTCAACGATCTCAGCAGGGTATCCTAACTAGTGGGGTTACGAATGAACATGGACAAGACGAAAGTCATGTCAAATGCCCATGTCATTCCTGTACCGGTCCTAGTTGGCAATGCGATTCTCGAAATTGTCGATCATTATGTTTACCTTGGACAAACAGTCCAGTTAGGTAGATCCAATTTCGAGAAAGAGGTCAGCCGACGAATCCAACTCGGTTGGGCAGCGTTCGGGAAACTTAAGAGGATCTTCTCGTCCAACATACCTCAGTGTCTGAAAACACAGGTCTACAACCAGTGTGTGTTACCAGTGATGACTTACGGCACGGAAACGTGGTCCCTAAATGTAGGCCTCATAACCAAGCTCAAAGTCGCTCAACGTGCTATGGAGCGAGCTATGCTCGGGATTTCTCTGCGTGATAGAATCCGTAATACGGAAATCCGCAGAAGAACGGGTGTAACCGACATAGCACGAAGAATTAGCACGCTGAAGTGGCAATGGGCTGGCCACATCGCTCGAAGAACCGACAACCACTGGGGAAAAAAGGTTCTAGAGTGGCGACCGCGTGCCGGACGACGCAGTGTAGGACGCCCCCTCTGCGCGTTGTAGCGCGCGCCGGCGGCGAGCAAATCTCCGCAAGGAGACTGGGCAGAGCTTTGGAAGTGGCCCGAAGTGGAGTCATCCGGCGGTGGCGGGAGGATCTGGAGTCCCCCGTAGCAGGGCGGGGAACTGTGGAGGCGGTCGCGCCGCATCTCCACCGCTGGATTAGTAGGGGGCACGGCAGCCTAACCTTCAGGGTGGTGCAGGTGCTTACCGGACACGGGGTCTTCGGTAAGTACCTGCATAAAATTGGAAGAGAAGGGGCCCCAGGATGTCACGAGTGTGGCGCGCCAGTAGATGATGCGCGTCACACTCTGGAAGTATGCCCCGCCTGGGGGCCCCAGCGCCACGTCCTGACGTCGGTCGTTGGAGGAGACCTGTCGCTGTCGACCATCATCTCAAAGATGCTCGACAGCGACAGGTGCTGGGAGTCGATGGCCTCCTTCTGTGAGGCCGTCATGGAGAGAAAGGAGGCTGCGGAGCGGGAACGCGAGAGGCTTGCGCCCGCTGAATCGCTCCGCCGCCGGCGGCTGGGTAGGGGGAGGCGCCGTTATGCGCATCTCCTCCCACCGCCTTGAGGACCGACTGGGCGTGGCCAGAAGGCCAAGCGTTGGGGCGTCGGGGATCGAATGTCAGTAGACGATCTCTCCGGCGTCCCGTAAAAGCGCGGAAGGGGGCCGCTGTGGTTTTAGTGGGTATTCCGGTTTGACGGCGAGTCCCACACTCCCTCCCGTCACGACATCGGCGGGAAGGGGTTAGCGCGTAAATGCGTTTCCACAGCGTAAAAAAAAAAAAAAAAAAAAAAAAAGTGTAGGACGCCCCCCCACTAGGTGGACAGACGATCTAGTGAAAATTGCTGGGCGTCGATGGATGCAGACGGCACAGAACCGCACTCTGTGGCATACCATGAGGGAGGCCTATGCCCAGCAGTGGACGGCGATGGGCTGAAATGATGATGATGATGAAATGATGAATGAAATATCGTTGGATTTATTTAGCGAGAAAACCAACATCGTTCTTATTGATGCCTTAAAATTTACATAATTTTTAATTTAAAACTTATTATATTGTATTAATACATAATTTAGAGCAAACGTTTGCTTGTTATAGTAATATATGTACCTACCTAAGTATTTAATTCTTTTATAATTTTACTTTTGGTATCGTCTACTAATACTACAAAACCTTCCATTTTAATTTGATTAGAACTCCATTTCATACCATCTAGTTAACAGTTGACATCAGGCAGGCGACCACTACTGCTAAAACTTTTGCCGTATGTGCAATTGAAGATTGTACATATTCCGCCGACACCGCGTAATTGAGATAAGAGCAGAATGATGATGATTATTATGTATATAAATAAAAATGAATAGCTGAAATGTATGTATGCGCATAACTTCTGAATGAGTGCACCAAATTGGATCATTCTTATTTCTTGCTGTTTGTTATTGTCACGACAAAGTTTGTATAAAAGAAAATTTAAAAATGAAGCATTTTTTTATATATAAAGAGTGAGTGAGTGAATGATATAGAAGGCTGTGACAGATATTTAATATATAGATAGATTAATGACAGATTGACGTATCAGTAGCCAGCAGTTGATAACTTCAAATGTTGACAGGATTTTAATAGATTTTTCATTCGAATTCATTTATTATGTATAAATTCTGTGAGGGCACTTAAATATTGTCAATTTTAACATTTTAAATTAATTCAATAAACTACTACTGGATGGAAACGTAACCGCTACTGAGAAGATACGGCAAGAAAATCAACGGATTTGTCTATTATTTCTTTTTATTGTGTTTTTTTATTAAATAATATTAAATGTTTAGTAAGAATTAGCTCTTCGAACCACGATGTAATAAAGAATTCAAATACAATACAAAAGATTATGACAGGACCAGATCACAAGCGGCACCTGATCTAGGTACTATTATGATTGTTATTAATTCGTTTATGAAATTAAATTGTATTATGAAATGAAATTGAAATTATGAATTAAAAAAAAAACGCAGATGAAGTTGAGCGGGTCGGCTAGTATTGAATAAAAATATGTCCAAAAACTAAAATTTACTACGAAAATTCTTGTTGCCAGTATAAAAACAGAAAATGATCGTATTCGTGTGCGTTTTTATTCAATTTTAATAAGTAGTTTTGAAATTATCAGGAAACAGTTGATCGAAATATATTGCTGGCCTCGAGTCTCCTCCATAATGGGAAGGAATATCACACTTGACAGAATGATACAGGGATTTAATGCGAATGTTGCAGTAATGTTACCTTCTTACTTCCCTTGGTCTTCAATTACAATCACGGAAATTAAAGGAAGCAGGAATTTTAATTTGTCATTACAGTATCTATTATATAGTGCTCTCGTTTCTGATTCAATTATCTCGAATTACATAATGATCATTAAATAATAATAGTTATAGCGCGCGATTCGAAGTTGCATCATTGAGTCTTGACTGTTTTGCTAATTCAGCGCAAATATGTGCGATAGTAATCGACAATTTGCAGTGCAGATTAGTCTAATTGTAAGAGTAGTAGAAACTACTAATTCTAGTTATTATTAGATTCTTAGAAGATTTCGGTTAATTGCTTTCGAAGAAACCTCCATCTCCACTTAACAAGGAAAACAAGCTTAATCATGACAATATAAGTTGGCCAGTGATCCTATGTAACTATGTATAGCTAACTTATCCTATATCTTTCACAAAAGACCTTTTATAATTTTGATAAAAATTAAAACTTACAGAATTCCTTGAGCTTTCACAGGATCTATTGAAGATTCATGTCGACCTCCTATATTGGCGGGTGCTTGTACTGCATTCTCCATTATTCAAGTTTAGCATAGAATTTAAATACAATTCAGTGAACTTTATTCTAATAAATACGGAAATTCACCACCTACACATCCCTCTTACTTCGTTTCCGTGCATCGAATGTTGCTTGGACTATAAAAATAATCGATCAAACAATAAAAAGGAATAAATTACTTGCAATCAAAGTCATGGTGAAGGATCCTTTGAATTTCATTATGCAATGAATTTTATTACATTTCTTGCATGCTACAGGTTCAGTTTTCTTTGATATAGGGTTGTTTGAAAATAATTTATTTAATATTGTATTATATTTCAAAATCAATCCATTCATGGTTTCATGAATGGTTTTATAAGAATAACTCATATGCATCTCGGAATCTTAGTTTCCAAAGGGATCAACCGATTTTATTTTATTTAAATGGCAAAGTCATTTATTCGTGTGTATTAGTGTTTCAAGCATCATATTTCAAGACAGTCTTAGTCGTAGACTTTTAATTTTTGGAAGGGTGTGTACTTTTTAATTCATTTCTATAAGTAAAGACAGTTGTAACGTATACATTTTTGATATCATTTTTTATCCTAGTGAGTCGCTAATATTATACCATACCATATCTACCTACTTCCTGTGAGACATCTCGGTGTACTTGGGTATATTACACTTACGCGGTAGGTCTTGCTCGTTAGGGGCTGTATTCCGTTCTTCTAACCGCTCCAGTGCCAGGTTCCGTGATTGAAAGTCTCAAGTATTTGCGAATGTGACGCTCAGCTCCCAATAGTGGTTACTATCCCACTCTAGCACTTTCTTAAGCAAGAATCCTCGGTAGGTTGTGTGATTATTATTACTCTAATAAATTATGAATTTGAAACATTTAATTCTGTTTAAAAATATTAAAGTAATATGAAGAGTTTTACATTTTTCCAACCCTAGTTTATTATGAACTCTCAAGGTTGTACAAGTAATGGATCGAGAAAACATTATATTTAAGTAGGTAGCTTACTGCTATGAGACACACGATCTAATCAACAATACGGTTGCAAAAATTTTTAAATAAAGAATACTTATCCCAACAAGTATTATTTTCTTTTCCTTTAATTCGTCGTCGGACTAGCTTAAATTCATTAATTTACGGCTTACAAAAATTGTAATCCTTATCTCAAATGTGGTAAGAGTTCATATTTTTCTCATGAATAATAGAGATTTCAATTTCAGACAAAGTTATAGTCTATATATGTATATAAAATGCTTTGTCCTGAATGACTGACTTATGAATCAATGCGCAGCCTAAGCCGCTGATCGTAGAGACTTGAAACTTCGAGGGTGGGTTCTTTGTGTGACCATTTTCGACTACTACGCAGATAAAGTAGCGGGCAAATCCTAATGTGAAATATAGCGACGGCCATCTGTCGCTATATTTCATATCGCTGCTGCTAGAAAATGTAGTATTTTGGAGATTTTATCTTATCGTTATAAAATAGGTCATGTTTTTTATTAGTTTACAGATAATAAGATTAATATCTGGATGATCAAGCTTAGCTCGGTATTTTGTTTTTAGTATTTTTTGGCAAATATATTTAAAAAGAAAGATAAAATAATGAAAAAAAAAACCAAAAATTAAAGAAGAGAAAATAATAAAATAGGAAAATCAAGAATCGAACCGAAGTCTGATTTAGACTGCCCGATTTCTCAACTGGAGTATGTCTATTTTAGTCCCGGAGGCGAAATTTACCTCTGTATTCTAATAGCTTAAAATCACTAATAAAAATATTTTCAATAAACGAAACCACGATTTATTATACCCCCGAATCGATTATCACTCCCGAATCGATTATCGCCCCGAATCCTGCACATGAAATGTTATGGCAGTCGCTGGTGCCGTTGCTGAGTTTATGAAAATATATAAATACTAGCTGACTCGGCCACGCGTTGCTGTGGCTAAGGTAGCCTCAGTAACACGCGGTGGTTATGCTAATAAATTGTAGCTTATATGAAACGTTTGTACGTTTAACATAGCGCCATCTATTAAATACTTACTCAATCCAGTCAACAGATATCGCCATCTGTTAGAATCGTTTGGAGATAATAGATAATTGTGACTGTCAAATAATTTGCAATAAAATAATACTGCGACTATAAATTGAGATGGAAGCTATTCTATCTTTTAAGTTGGATCAAACTACACATGCTGTGCAAATTTGATTAACATCGGTTAAGAGTCCATCACGGCAAATAACGTGACACGTACTTTATATATATTAAGAAGATAGGAAAATAAAAGAACTTCTCCTTTAAATATATTAGATAGATAACGTACTTAGTTCAAAATAAAAACCGTAGGCACTTTAAAGTATAGCTGCCCTAATTTATTTTTTTAAACCTAGTAAAAACGTAGGTATAACTTTTGAGAGGATTGGCAAAAGTATAAAAGTTTAAGATTTAAATTTAACTTACGCCGGTAGAAGTAATAATAGCCAGCTTCTATTCTAATTGCTGTTTTCTTTAAGTATTAATATAACGAATATTATTTTTTTACTATTTATATAACACCGGCAAAATAATTGTGGAGGAATATGGATAGGATATACGATAAAATAGCTTTTATAGAATTATAGAGCAGATTTACGTTTTCTATTTTTTTATTGCTTTTAGTGGCAAACGACCAAGCATCAGACTTGATGGTAAGTGTTACTGCCGCATAGGGATGTGAGGCTACTGGAAAAAAAGATTAAATAAAAATCGTTTTTTTTTTTTTAATTTAATATTAATCGATTTGGCAAAAATCGATTTTAATCAAAATAAATAATCGATTTTTACGAAAAAAACGTTTTTTTTCAATTATTTAAAAATGTATATTCTTTTCATATTCCAATAATAAACCTAAGGGATTCATATTAACAATTTATCAGATTAAAATCAAATAAAATTATATGAATAAAAAATCAACCAATTCAAATCTAAAAATTCATCAAAGCGATCTTTTAAATTTTTAAGGCGATTCATTTAAATTTTTAAGGTAAGGAATAAGGAAACCAAATGTAATTATTGACACATTTTTTTTATCATAAAAATGAATTGATCCTTACAAAATAACAACCTTATTGTCTCAGAAACTAAAATATAAATCACAACAAAAAATGCCATAAATGTCCAGTACTATTTTACATTTAGGCCTACGCCTAGCAGTGAACGGCAATAGCCTGACATGATGATGATTTTACATTTGACTAGTTTTAAAATGAGATACCTAAAACAAGAATTAAAAACTAAACGACTATGTTGTGATCTCAAAAACAAAAATATAAAATAAATCTTTCGTTAATCTTAAGTTTAAACAATAAAAAAAATTAAAATAATTATAGTCACAAATGTCCAGTCCTATTTTACATTTGCCTGGTATTAAAATCAGAACTTAAATGAGATTTAAAAAACTAAACGACTACGTTGTGACCTTAAAAACTAAAATATAGAATAAATCTTTCGTTAATCTTTAAGTATAAACAATAAAAAAAATTAATATAATTATTGTCACAAATGTTCAGTCCTATTTTTAGTTCCATTTGACTAGTATTAAAATAAGATACTTAAACGAGATTCAAGAAACTAAACGACTACGATGTGATCTCAAAAACTAAAATATAAAACAAAGCATTCGTTAATTTTTAAATTTAAACAGTAAAAAAAAATATTATTATCACAAATATTCAGACCTATTTTTATTTAGTTCCATTTGACTAGTATTAAAAAAGTACAGTCATATTGCTGTATGTTTCTTATGCTAGGGTCGCACCTGCGTGTATCGTCACGAAGCTTCGTGCAATGAGACAATAAACGCAGATGTGACCAGTCATTATTGGCTATCGTCGCGAACATTCGAGCTTCGTGTGCGTTATTATATCGCCTGGGTGGCGATAAGTCAAAGGGTTTTATCGCGCTAATATATCGCGCTCTGAAATTTTCGATGTGTTTAGACGCGTTCGAGGATTTCAGTTAATCAATAAATATGGAGTGGAGTTATGAAATGGTGTTAGAATTTTTACACAATTATGAAGCGGAACCCATGAAGGGATAAAACAAAAACATTATGTAATTATTAGCATAATATAGCTGTAATAGTAAAGCAATTCGTCAATAATAGTTAAACGCATGAAGATGATTTCGGCCATTTTTAATTATTGCACGATACTTCGTGTAAAATAACGAAGTCGCTAATGTGACCACAGTATTATCGCGATAACTTTTTAGTGTAGAAAACGTACGAAGCTACGCCACACATTACTTCGAGACGATACACGCAGGTGCGGCCCATTAATGCTTCGTACGTTTTGTACACTAGAAAGTTATCGCGATAATACTGTGGTCATACTAGCGACTTAGGTATTTTACACGAAGTATCGTGCAATAATTAAAGATAGCCGAAATCATTTCGATGCGTTCAACTATGGATGACGAGTTGCTTTACTTTTACAGTTATAATATGCTAACAATTTCATAATGATTTTTTTGGATTTCATCATGTGTTCAGCTTCATAATGGTGTAAAAATTGCAGCACCATATTATCCCTCCATTCCATATTATTTTATTGATTAACTGGAGACCCTCGAACGCGTCTAAACACATCAAAAATTTCCGCCGAAATGAACAACGCTAGCGTAACCAGAGAGCGCGATATATTAGCGCGCTAAAACCCTTTGAGTTATTGCTAACCAAGCGATAACGCACACGAATTCCAAATGTTCACGACGATAGCCGATAATGACCGGTCAAATATGCGTGTATCGTCTCATTGCACGAAGCTTCGTGACGATACACGCAGGTGCGGCCCTAGCATTAATCGTAAAATATTTTCGCCAACCGATTTTAGATGTTTTAATATTGGAAGACATTTTTATTGTTTACCAACAACTACATAATAATACGGCACTCTTAACTTGTAAATAATAATGGATTTACTTCGAGTTTTATCCATCCGTTCCATAGATTGCGCTTTTCATAAAAATCGATTAATATTACAATAAAAATCGATTAAAAAAATCGATTATTAGAAAAAAATAATCGATTAAAATAAAAATCGATTATTTTTTAACATACCTACTGCCACACATGGACCTTTAGGGCCGCTGCCTGCCAATAGAAACCCCAAACCCATCCAGTTGGGCTGCCGGCTCTCTCGCTTTCCGAATAGCACATTGCCATTACTCAGACGTCGATCTTCTTTTCTTCTTCTCTGCGAGAGTGTAGTACTACCCTGGACGGACTGTTGGGTGCAAGCCTCCTCCACAATAGGAGTGAAATTGACCTTCTATACCACGCTAGTCAGACGTGTTGGTATATACCAACACGTCTGACCATAAGACATACAAGACCATATGGTCTTGCTTCGAGTTTTCCTTCTCTGCATAGATATTACATGCGTTTTATATTCCTTAGTCGCTTCTTACGACCACCCACGGATAAGATACGGAGTGGTGAATTGTATTCTTACTCTGTCACCACACGGAAATTATAGTAGTATATGATAGTGATAAAAGCTTTATCCCACTTTAGTAAGGCCTTTGGTAGGTCCAACAGTGAAAGTCAAAATGTTGATGGGTGTATTAAAAACTATATGACATAAACTCGTCTAGAATAATGTAGCGCTGTAATTGGTACTGTTTAACCACCTAAATTTAATTTCACTAGATTTATTTTCTTGTACAGAGAGATGTTTTATGTCTATAGCTGAGAAGTATGTGGAGGCACTGACCATTAGCAGCAGTATATGTTGATCCAAGTTTATTATATTTTATCTTTATTGTAATTATTCAATACATCTTTAAAGGGGTCTACGCGTGAATGTGAGCAAAACCAAAATAATGGTCTTTGAAAGAAATAAAGCCAGAACAGATGCAAGAGTAACAATAGGAAATGATGTACTGGAGCAAGTGGATGAATTTGTATATCTTGGATGTGGATTTAGCCGAGATGGAAGGTACACCACTGATATAGAGCGAAGAGTGAATGCGGGAAATAGAGTGAACGGAGCGTTGGGGCAACTTCTCGGTAGCCACCACCTCAACCAGAAGGCATGTGTAGCAATACATAACGCAGTGCTTGTCCCAACATTACTGTATAGAAGCGAGAGTTGGGTATGCAGAAAAGAGTATGAAAGTAAAATTAATGCGGTCGAAATGCGATCTCTACGGTAAATCTGTGGAGTTAGGCTGGCCGACCGCATTCGTAACGACGACGTAAGACAGCGAGTAGGTATGAAAGAGAGTATTGGTGTAAAGATGCGAAAGGGAATGCTCCGATGGTTCGGACATGTGGAAAGAATGCCGAACGAACGTCTGGTTAAGAAGATATACAATGCGAAAGTGGAAAGATGTAGGTACCGGGAGAGACCGAGACTCACCTACTTAGACCAGATCGGTCATGTACTGAAGGAAGGTGGAGTCAAGAGTCTCCGAAACCGGCGGGCGTGTATGAAGAGAATTATGAATGTTGAGGAAGCGAGTGAAGTATGCAAGGATAGAGTTCTCTGGCACTCTGTTCTCTCTGCCTACCCTGCAAGGGAGATGGCGTGATGATATGTATGTATGTATGTATGTATCTTTAATAATATGTTATTCTCCTCAGTATGTACAAAAATATTGTCTATTATTGTGTATGGCACGCTGTCAGCAATAAGGAAATTAAATAAATATATAAATGAAAAAATAATAACGTTTATATAAATATTAAAGAAAATATTTTGTACCGAAATATTAATTTTAGATACGTGATCTTAACAGGGTTTTCTTTAGTCAAGTTTTCAAAAGGACCAATAATCTTTAGCATACATAAGCAGAACATCGCCTCGTGACTTATCGTGAGATCTTTTAGAATATAAAAGCTAGACTCTTAAAATTTGGTAAGTACTATCCTTAAAGGACGCAGACGATCTGTAAATAAAGTATTCAATATATATGTATATAGTCTAAATTCATGAGTATAGACTAGGTCACCTACATGTTAAAAGCAAAGACGAATTTATTAACATTTTTTTATTTAATTTTAGATTTTTTTTTTGAAGGTGTAGGCAGAATTTTATTTATTTGAAGATTGCGGCTACGAATACTACCAGCCCTTACTTTGCTCGTGGATGTCGTAAAAGATGATGAGCCTTATAACGACCTGGGCCAACTCCATCTGATGCCGTTAGGTCAACAATTATATTCCCAAGGAGCGTTGACGTCTGGCAGGCGGCCGGTCAAAAACTATTGCCAATAACTTTTACAATATGTACTATGAAACAAGAGTACATATTGTATCGACCCCAAGTAATTGGGATAAGAGTAGGAGAATGATGAGGCGGAATTGTTATTTATGTTGTTGTTAAGTGTTTTCTTAGTTTACGTATTTTACCAACGTAACTACTTTCAAATTTAGTAAGTGATGCGGCACTTAAAGCCTACCAAGTATAAGTTCAAAGGTTATTAGAAATTTCTAGATGGCAAATCTAAATATTGTTGACTCAGGAATATAGTCAACGAGATTACATCGTTAATCACTGAGTTCACGTTCTAACTTCGTTCTAAACCAAGTAAGTAAATGCAATTATTATTGAGAGCACCGATATCCATATCAGGTAAATTAAACAAGAAACTGATATTAAATCCGGTGTAGACGTCGATTGCAGAAAATCCACGTCTCAGGCGTGTAGCGTATGTGGCGTTTGACTATTTATTTAAATTTTAAAACTTGCATGCCGTAAACATGGCTTAACATACTGGATAATTTGTACATAGTATGAACTTCAATGTACCATGTTAAAGCAAATCAATATATTCTATTTTTTGTAGTAATTTGGTACTTTGCTTTGTTCAGTTGACAACACTTACTACTTACCATCAGGTAGACGCTTTGATTACTCGTCTATCCAAAAGGCAATAATAAAATCCACACCATTAAAGAAATTTATTCAATACAACAAGTCTCTGCAATATATCTGAGTTCTACAAACATTCGTCCTATCGACATATTGAGTTGAGCGAAATGACAAAATGATGTCGAAACGTCTGGACATAGCTTAAACTGTCTTAATCTAGTTACATAGTTTCATATTCAAAATATATAGGTAACAATCAAGTCCAACAAGTATGAGAATTTGACTAAATACATCTATACGACGTCAACCCTCTTGGGAATGTAATTGTTGACCAGACGACATGAGATCTCGTCGTCCTCTACGACATCCATGAGCAAAGTAATGTTAAAAAATATGTAAAAGATATTTTTTTTTATTTATAAAAGTATACATCTGATTGCCTTTACTTAGTCTATATAGAACAGCCCACTTAATGGTTGTCTGTAGAAAAAAAAATGCAGTAAGCGATACCACTGCTTGATATACAAACTTATAAGGCGTTCCTTATATTCAATGATCGTTTGCGGTTTACAATAAAGTGTATTTGTCTTGTATTGAAAGATACTGTGGCTATATTGTAAGCCCAGGCAAAGGAATGACAGTATGGAGCCTTATAATTTGCCGAGCGCCCTCCCTACACAATTAGAGTGGACTACTGCCATCTGGACCTTGTATTAGGTGTCACGGATGTCAGGACTCAGGTTATTCTTTCAGATATCTACTTCGTAAACGTTATGGCGTGAGTGAGTCTGATGATACAAACGTATTTGGCCTGTATATATGTGGTTCAACCATAATCGACCTTCGTTTGAAAACCTCCATTAGTTCAAACGAATAAAAAGTTTTAAAAACTCAGACCAAGCCTTAAAATCGTGTCTGTTTGGTCCTTTTTGCTATAAAAGTTCTAACGCGTTCTACTTTTGAATTTTGTTTATTATAAATATTGAGTTTATATAGCAATGTATTTATATAGTAAGAAGTTTCTTAGGTCTGTATAAGTGTGGGTGTATATAACATTGTGTTAGGTAGACAGACAAAGGGCGACGGAAGGGCAGACAGTTCGCACTGAGAATGACTTTGTTCGCAATTTTTGTTTGAAATTTAAACAATGAATTTTAACGTTTAAAGGTTTTATACTAAAATGTTGTATTATATTTATTAAATTATTTGACTTTATAATATTTTTTTAACAATAGATTTGAAATAATGAACACAAAATTTACTTAAGAAAATAGTAAAAATAACAGTTTGTATTTTAATGACTTCTAATGTTTACGCGAGTATTACACATTTGAAATAAAACTACTTTTACGGATTCTATCGCGTTTGTATTTGATTTATAATTTCCCGACGTTTCGAACACTTTACAGTGATCATGGTCACGGGAGGACTGAGGTGTCTTACGTCCAATTCCAAGTCCAAAAGTTTGTATTTTGATCAGCGTGTGTTAACTGAGATGACTTATGGCACTGAGACGTAGTCCCTAAATGTAGGTCTCATGACCAAGCTCAAAGTCGCTCAACGTGCTATGGAGTGGGCTATGCTCGGAATTTTCCTGCGAGATAGAATCCGTCATACGGCAATACGCAGAAGAACGGGTGTAACCGACATCACCAGGTGGACCGACGACCTGGTGAAAATTGCTGTGAGTCGTTGGATGCGGGTGGCATAAGACCGCACTTTGAGGCGAAATATGAGGGAGGCTTACGTCCAGCAGTGGATGATGACAGGCTGAATGATGATGAAATGATGTTGATGATTTTGGACTTTACCTTATTGTATCATCTTACCATCATCTCAGGCCATATATGCCCCCACTGTTGGGCTCGGGCCACCTCCATAATGGAAGGGTAAGATAGAGGGTGGTGAACTATATTCTTACTCCGCCACCACACGGAAAACATGTCACAACTAATACCTATGATGATGGTTGTATATGCGTGGTTTATTACTGCTACTTGTAAATGCTTCATGAAGGTTAATTAAAATCAAATCTTTACAATAAATTTGTAAATTAAGGTTGGTAATAAACTGATCCAATTTTAAACATATGTATATATGAAAATACGAAACACGGCCTCTTGGTCAAATATCGGCAGACATTGTTGAAATAACGTATAGAATAAAACCAGTAGCAATAATATGGAAATTATAATCCACTGCAAATTTTATTTTGAAATAGATTATAGGAAAGAAAACCCACATTTCATATCCAAATAATGATGTTATAATGATTTCCGGCATATATCATCTAACTCAATCAATTATTAATACAAAGAAAAACGATCAACACAGCAGATTTCAATCAATATGATTGTAAGTTAAGAAATAATCTGTCAATTCAATTAACTTTATATTGTGTGATAAACAAATTATTAATTAACGCGATGATGAAATTCTATTGAATTAATTTAATGTATTGAGTACAATATTTGAAAATAGATATCTCAAGCTCGCATCATAACGAAGTGACCGTGCGACCTTTTGTCGAACTTAACACTGCCCGTATTATACCTATACATATTACTCAATTAGGGTAACCATGTGCTATTTATTATGCAAGATAAAAATGGTTTACAATCAAGCATATTAATATACAGGGTGGAAGTGGATCGCCCCGAAAACAAAGACGGGGGACCCTAAGTAGGACTACTGCTTGTAATAATAGGCTAGAAAAAAAACGATTCGGATGAAAAAAAAATTTTTTCACCATGCGAGGTCGTTGAACTCTTGAAGATATGCTCGTGGGTTTTGAATAGATTGCATCTTTTCTCATTTGAGTAAAGTGACGTATTTTTTTAATGGAATCATCGTTACATGGCACTGTTCTAATACGATGGAATGTGAAAAAAAAATTAAAAATCGGTGTGAGATTTTTTTTTTATTTTTCATTCGAATCGATTTTTTTCTAGCCTATGATAGGCTCTACAAGTAGGACTAGTAGAGTTACCTGTCTTTGTTTTCCGGAGCCGTCCATTTCCACTCTGTATAATTATCCGTGTGGTGACGGAATAAGAACACAATTCACCACCCTCTATCTTACCCGTGGATGATCGTAAGAGACGACTAAGGGATATAAAGCGCATATAACATCTGTAGAGAAAATGAATTCGAAACAAAACCCTGTACCAACACGTCTGACCAGTGCGGTATAGTAGGTTAATTTCCCTCCCATTACGGAGGAGACCCGAGCTCAACAGTGGGACATATATGGGCTGTGATGACGATGATGATGAAGAGCTATTGTTTTGCAAGTTCGTTTTAAGGATAACGTCAGCTTAGAAGCATTGCTAGCTTTTGATGATTTTATAGTAATGAAGAATGAAGGGGGCATAGTCTGGAGCGTGCTCGTTCGCGTCTCCTGCCAGTCTAATTAGACTGCTAATCCGGCTCGAAATGCGTACCGCAATGCGGGTTAGGGCGTCCCCCGGAGGCGACGCGTACCGACCCGCCCCCGTCGGTAGGAACATCGGCAGTTGCGGCGATGGGGGCCGCAACCCATCACGCCTTGCCCAGTTAGGCGAGTCGAGGAGAGCAGAGTGCCGGGTGGGCACGTGGAATGTAAGAGGTTGCGTGGAAGGTAAGTTGCACGAGCTGATATGCGTCATGGCGGACAAACAGCTAGACGTACTCTGTGTAACAGAGACCAAGCGAAGGGGCAGCGACGCCTGCGATCTTCCTGGTGGCGTGATGGCTCTGTGGTCTGGTGTACCACAGAGCGATCGAGCCAGCATGGGGGTAGGAGTGCTGTTGTCCTCTCGCTTGGCCTCAGGTGTGAAGGATTACGGAATGTATGATCCCAGACTTCTCTGGGTCCGTATAAAACTAGGTGTCACCAAGGTATTCATGGTTGTAGCATATGCTCCCGTAGGATCCTCGGTGGCATCAGACCTAGAGGAGTTTTGGGACAATGTTAGGGAAGTTCTAGATATGGCAGAAACCAGTGAACGCGTGATTGTATGCGGAGATTTGAACGGATGGGTGGGGACCAAGCGTCCCGACTATGAGGACGTACTTGGTCCATTTGGTGATAAGAGAGTGAACGACGCAGGTAGGCTCATAGCAGATGTATGCATGGAGAGAAACCTTATTGTGTCAAACACATTTTTCCAACATAAGGACATCCATATATATACATGGAAAAGGAATGAACAGAAAAGTATAATAGATTTAATTTTGGTAGACAGTCGCCTCCAAAGCAAAATATTGGACGCAAGAGCCTACAGGGGCCCCACAGTCGATACGGACCACTATCTCGTTATTGCGAGATTTAGTGGTCTGTTCAGAAAGTGGAGGCACTGGCGAGAGCGTGTCCACTTCGGAGGGCTTGAAAGAATAAAGGTTGAAAGGTTGCAACAAGAGTGTGTAAGAGAAAAGTATGCTGAGGGTGTCCGAGAACGGCTGACGATGGCAAGCCAGCCGCAATCGGACATTGAAGAATGCTGGAGAGTATTGAAAGAGAGTATGGTAGATACAGCGAAAGAAGTATGTGGAAGTTCAAAGAAGCATAGAAAAACAAATGGTGATGCATGGTGGGATGCGGAAGTGGCAGCTTCCGTAGAGCAAAAGAAGAAAGCGTGGCTGGACTATGTCTCTTCTTTGAATCTGAATGACAGTATGACTGAATAGAAGAAAGAAATATATCGGCAATGTAAGAATGACACCAAGGCCTTAGTGAACGAGAAACGTGATAGAGCAAGTATGAGTGCAGAAGATAGGCTGACTAAAAACTTCGAGGGTAACACCAAACTCTTTTAGAGGGAGGTGAAGAAGTCTCGGGGTGGTTGGTTAGCCTTCAGAATGAATAAAATAAGGTCTAAAGGTGGAGACATTCTTACACAAACACAAGACGTGTTAAGCCGATGGAGTGAATATTTTGGCGATATGTATGCGGATGCTACGGTTGGCGCCGGTGTTGGATGTGGTTTAGTAGATCAACATTCGACAGCGGCGTCCTCCGATGGCATCAGTATGGATGAAGTTGAATGGGCGATAAGAAGTTTGAAAAATGGTAAGGCAGCGGGCATTGATATGGTGTCTGCCGAGATGATCAAGCTTGGTGGCTCTTGTGTCTGGGAGGCGTTCCTGTTGCTCCTCAATTTATGTTGGAGCTCGGGAATGGTTCCCAGGGACTGGAATAGTGCAGTCATCGTGCCTTTGTTTAAAAACAAGGGTTCACGTTATGACTGCGCAAATTACAGAGCCATAAACTTGACCAGTTTGGCAGCAAAAGTGTATGGTAAAATTATTGAAAGGAGAATGAGGATGGTGTCCGATGGTTTACTGTGTGAGACACAAGGAGGTTTCAGGAGTGGAAGGGGATGCATGGATCAAGTGTTCTCTCTGCGCAACATTGTGGAGAAGCATCTGGCTCTAGGTTAGAGGGTTTTCTGCAGTTTTGTGGATCTGGAGAGAGCATTTGACACGGTTGTACGAAAGGAACTTTGGGACATTTTACCGGAGTATGGTATTAGCGGTAAACTGCTACAGGCTGTGCAGTCCAGTTACATGGGCTGTAGAGCCTGTGTGCGGCTGGATGATGGAATGTCGCCTTGGTTTGACGTCAATATCGGCGTTAAGCAGGGGTGCGTTCTGTCAGCCAGGCTGTTTATCATATATCTGGATAAATGTCTCCAAAGGTTGAACGATATGAATGTGGGAGTCCAGATGGGCGACTCAGTGGTCACTGCTCTGCTTTATGCAGATGATGCAGTCCTGCTGGCACAGTCAGCGACTGACCTGCAGACTCTAGTCGACACAATGACAGAAGATTGTAAGAAAAGGGGTCTACGCGTGAATGTGAGCAAAACCAAAATAATGGTCTTTGAAAGAGATAAATCCAGAACAGATGTAAGAGTAACAATAGGCAATGATGTACTAGAGCAAGTGAATGAATTTGTATATCTTGGATGTGGATTTAGCCGGGATGGAAGGTACACTACTGATATAGAGCGAAGAGTGAATGCGGGAATTAGAGTAAACGGAGCGTTGGGGCAACTTCTCGGCAGCCACCACCTCAGCCAGAAGGCACGTGTAGCAATGCATAACGCAGTGCTTGTCCCAACATTACTGTATGGAAGCGAGAGTTGGGTATGCAGAAAAGAGTATGATAGTAAAATTAATGCGGTCGAAATGCGATCTCTGCGGAAAATCTGTGGAGTTAGGCTGACCGACCGCATTCGTAACGACGACGTAAGAGAGCGAGTAGGTATGAAAGAGAGTATTGGTGTAAAGATGCGAAAGGGAATGCTCCGATGGTTCGGACATGTGGAAAGAATGCCGAACGAACGCCTGGTTAAGAAGATATACAATGCGAAAGTGGAAGGATGTAGGTACCGAGGGAGACCGAGACTAACCTACCTAGACCAGATCAGTCATGTACTGAAGGAAGGTGGAGTCAAGAGTCTCCGAAACCGGCGAGCGTGTATGAAGAGAATTATGAATGTTGAGGAAACGAGTGAAGTATGCAGAGATAGAGTTCTCTGGCACTCTGTTCTCTCTGCCTACCTTGCAAGGGATATGGCGTGATGATATGTATGTATGTATAGTAATGAAATCTATTTATAGTAGATTTCTATTTATAGTAATGAAATCTATTATGGTACTCTTAATAGCTGCTTTGGATTCATTTAGAAATTATAATTATGTATATAAAGGTGATGATAAAATTGAGAGAGGCCTATGAGCAATTCTATATTGAAGCTTAATTGTCACGGGAGTGGAGTTGAGACAGTAAGACGTTTGTACACATAACTTAGTACACTAACTATCGGCTTTTAGTACGGGATGATTTGGTCTTAGTTCTTATATTTTTGCGAAAAGTTTTTGCGAACCATCCAATTTAGATGCCACCTTCCACATTTGCTTACTTCCCCTAGAAAAAAGAAGAGTACTTCTACAGGTAGTGACATTGCACAATATATATAATAATAAACTTAATTGCATGGAAATAAATAATGAAATAAATCTTGCTTTGCCGAGATCAATGCATCGTCGTAGGGTGCGTGAATATGCCCTGTTTGCCTTGACTTCTTGCGAGACAAACGCGGGTAAGCGCGCACCTCTTCGACGCTTGATGCAATTTTATAATGATTTTTTGGAGATATAGATATTTTTGCATTAAGTAATAATAAATTTAAAAACAGATGATTGTTACACTAACTATTAACTAAAACAGAAGCAGTAATAACTAATTACAATATACACTTAACTCATTGCTAATTAACTAGGTACCTATAAGAAAACTAAATTATTGATTATATATTTGCAGCTTGTTCGTTTTTCAGCAAACCTCTATCTAATAATTAATAACTGGAAGATGTTGTTGTTATTATATTTATTTGTATTACTTATAAGACTACATATTAAGCTAAAATATAATGTAATATCGTTTGTTTTCCTAAATAAAATAAAATACAATAAATAAATTAAATGTATGACAAATCATATATTATCTTATATCAGCCACAAGTAATTATTATCAATGTGGTTTGTGTTGTTTTTTGTATCTTTTATTTATATATCTATAAGCTCTTTAAACATGATTGTCTTTTACAAAGAAATTGAACTAGTAGAAAGCCCAATGTAAATGGATACTGGAGAGATACTAAAGACTAAATCCATATCAAATGTCTATGCATTTTAAGATGGGCAGTCTAGATAAGTGGATCTCATTTTGAGAAATTATCAGCCGACGAAAACAACTCGGCTGGGCAGCGTTCGGGAAACTTAAGTGATTTTTTCATCGAAAATACCTCAATATCTGAAAGCAAAGATCTACGACCAGTGTTTGTTACCAGTGACATCTGGTACGAGGGAGTGTTCCTTAAAAGTTGGCTTCACAAAAACTAATAAGATTCGATCAGCCTGCTATGAAGAGGGCTATGCACAGGATTTCTCTGTGAAAAAAATTCAAAATACGAAAGTCTGAAAAGAACAGGTGCAACGGACGTAGCACGTTGAAGTGACAGTAGGCAGCCTAAATCGCTCGACGAACCGATAAATATTGGAGAGGAAAGGTTCAAACGGGGTACTACGTATCAGACAGCGGGGTATAGGACGTCCCCGCACCAGGTGGAGCGATGACTTGGTGAAGATTGCTAGGGGTCGGTGGATGCAGGTGGTACAGGACGCTTTGTGGCGTTCTATAAGGAGTGCTTACGTCCAGCAGTAGACATAAAAGGACTGAATGGTGCCAGTGGCACTAATCATCATCATATAAGCTCATATATATATCCCACGGTTGGGCTCGAGCCTCCTCCATAATGGGAGGGAAGTTGACTTACTATACCACGCTAGCCAGACGTAGTGGTATAGGGTTTTCTTTCGAGATTTCCTTCTCTTGCTAGATGTTATATGCATTTCATATGCCTTAGTCATCTCTTATGATCTCTCACGGGTAAGATAGGGGGTGGTGTATTGTATTCTTACTCCGTCAGCACACGAAAAAGTGGTGCTATTATCGCACGTTTATTTTATGTTTAAGTGGAAGTGGTGGTATGAATTTGTATAAATATTCATTTAACCTAAATTGTTATGATTCTGATATTATCTCTCATTCAATCATATAAGTGAGTCACCCTACATAATGTTAATATCTATAGTCAAGCTTGTGCTAAACGAAGTCTAGACGCTATTAGTATTATGTATACCTATACTTGGGTCTCACATACACGTTTCAGATACATCATAAAACGTTCGCAGACATTTTTCAGTATTGAGATCGTCTGGGTCTTTGATAGAATTGATGCTAGACCTAGATAATTTATAACAATGCATGTTCCATACATATTTATTGTTCTTGTATAATACAGATAATATTATTTCATTCTAGATTATGGTATCCCATAACGTTTTATGCCATGTCTGATCTATATATAAATTATTAGAAGACTTATTTTTCAGAAAAGGCCTTCTATCAGGAAATTGTTCACCAAATTGCACTAGCCAGTTTTCGTCGCTTTGTGTGATGTTAAATCTTTTAGCTGTCTCTTACAATATCGCGAAAAGATGAAAAATGTGATAATATATTTTATATAATCTTTGGCCGTCACCACATAGAAATATCGTTGAAGCTGTATATTAAACGTCTTATTAATCTTGTAAGTAAATATTGTAAAAAATGTGACGTAACTTACATTACTGAGATTTTTATTGATGACGAGTTAAGTATATCATCTTGTATTGAGTATTATTTTAATATGGCCTGTTCACATCGAAAGAGCATGACTCTTTTGATGTGAAGAGGCCCATGCACTATATTGTGTAAGTGTGATATCCAAAAGTGCTTTATAACCTTTCTGAGAAGCACTAACTACAATACTACTAATTTTACAAATGTATAAGTTTATTAAGATGTTTGAATATTTATTACTTAATTACTCGTAAACTTTCGAACAGATTTGGATGAAAATTGGCAAATAGATAGACCATTTCCTAGATTAACACGATCATGTGTTCCCTTGGGATAATAATTCAAATTTGATAAATTTACTTTTTATGCGGGCAAAGCTACGAACAGAAGCTAGTATTTTATATCTTTCTTTCTAACAGTAATAAATAATTGATAATAAAATAAATAAATATAAAATTAAAGGCTGTTATTTCATAAACATAAAAATGTAGTTATATATTTTTATAAGAATGATTTGGACTCTTCTGAGGTAAAGGCCTCCTCTAGTTCCAGCCATTTGTCGCAGTTTTCAGCTATTTTGGTCTAGTTTTTATTTATGTTTTAAATGTTGTCTTACCGATGCACGTTCGGTTTTCCCGGTCTTTTTTATACGTGATATGGTCACACCCCGCCCAATCCACCCGTAGCAACGGAAGTCAAGGCGCATGACCCCACAACTTACCGTTCATGTAACTCTCTACGACATGGGGGCGGGCTACCGGAACCCCCAGTCTTTATCATCGGTAGCCTGTGCCGGCGGGTTAGCCTTTCGGATAGAACCACGTGCTCTCCCTAACAATATTTAAAAAAAAAACCCTTAAGTATTCAACAGTAACTTTATAGTTAATATATTTAAAGAAAAACAGTCTACTAACTTATATTAAAAAAAAACCGTGTATTGTCAATATATATTTCGCTACTATTTATTTTTAACCTAGTCTTAGTTATTTATTTTCTCAAAAGTTTCTATTTAAAATAATATCAAAGTCTTTTTTCACTCGTTTTATTATTCAAAATGTATAAAAAAATATTCAAAAAGGAAATTACACTTAATTATTCATTTGTGCGGCTTACTGTATGGTAGCGGATAAGAATACTACCAACTCTTACTTTGCTTGTGGATGTCGTAAAAGACGACTAAAAGCCTTATAACGACCTGGGCCAACTCCATCTGATGCTATTTGGTCAACGATTACATTCCCGGTATATCTATACATATAATAAAAATGTAACGGGTCGCTGTCTGTACATGGAAGATATATGAAAAAAATGTTACTGGGACCTTTATTAACACAAATAGAACCCAAAACAATATTTTTTTAAATTTTTGTCTGTTTATCTGTTTGTCTGTGTGTTTGTGCACGCTAATCTCAGAAACGGCTTATCCGATTTAGACGCGGTTTTCGCTAATGTATTATGGTAAGCTCCACTTAACATTTAGGCTTTATTTCATCTCAATTGGTTTATAAATAAAAAAGTTTTAAAAAAATGTTCGGAGAAAAAATCTTTATCGATTCTTTTCAAATTACGTATAAACGGGTTGGACGACTCATTAAGTCATTCGCGCCAAGCCGATATTATTGAAGCTGGCAACTTGAAATTTTGACAGTGGTTTCTTTCTATAACGTAGAGATTTGCTAAGAAAGGATTTTACGAAATTATACCCCTAAGGGGGTAAAACAGAGTGGCAAAGTTTGTATGGGGAGAAAAAAATCTTTATTGATTCTTTTCAAATTACGAGTCGAATCAAACATTCTATGGTAATATCCGGCATTTGTCAATTTTCACCCTCTGGTTGTATAAATTAGTACTGTGAAGCGGGTTGAACGACTCATTACCGCCAAACCGAAACTATTAAAACTAGAAACATTAAATTTTGACGCGCGTTTCTTTTTATGACATTAGAGATTCAATATGAAAGGATTTTATGAATTCCACCCCTAAGGAGGTGTAACAAAGTGGCAAAGTGGGATGATTGATTCTTTTCAAATTACGTGCAAATATTCTTCGGTAAAAATAAATAAACACGTGTTTCTCTCTCCCTCTCCATCAACCCTGCACCAGTGCCGTCGTGGCAGCTCACACGATACACATAGTAGACGGCAATAAGTTCTTGCCTAAAGGTTTAAGATACAGGTTAAGTTTAGCTTCAAAATGTTCACTCTATAACTCAAATAATAAATCATATCTAACGAGGTCGCAACTCTGCTGGTGAAACAAAACAGTCAAATAAAGGGTGGCGATAATTATATTTTTATCCCATGGTCATACCGTAAATAGTATATTAAAGGCAATATAATTTGTAGAATGAATAGAACTTTGAACAACCTTTTTCTTTAGTGACCGGCTATGGTATATAGACACACCGCGCCCAATCCGTCCGAGGTGACGCGTGACCCATAGCGCGCCGTACATGTACATCTACGTTATGTGGGCGGGCCACCGCCAGCGGGTATCATCTCGAGTTGAAGCCCTCTTGCAGTGAACCTCAATACAGGTACTCACGCTTACCCCACCCAAAGCACCGACGGTAGAGCGTGTCAGCGTAGAGTATTTTCTCTCGGACCCACCCTATTGCCTAATTCCGTTAGACAACTAACCCGCAGAAGGTGGCGATCGCATCCCAGCTTCTGACGCTGTTAATCATCGTCCTAGCGATAAACCTTCATCACCTTGCATTGCTTTTTCTATTTAACTCTGTGAGAGATGACTTCTGCGTGGACGAAGTCGCGGGCAAAAGCTATTATATATATATATATATGTATATATATATATATATATATATATATATATATATATATATATATACCGGGAGGGTTGACGTCTGGCAGGTGGCCGATCATAAAACTTAAAAATCGTTAAAAATTTGTAATCTATAAAGTAACAATTCCCCGATTAATTTTCCCTCTTAAATTTGGAGGGAGAGCTTTAAGCTGTAAGTGGACTATATAGTTTACAAGAAAGATACTGAAAGGGCCAAACTATAGTGCGCTACTGAACTTGAATAGTCACGATCCAATGATCCAATCAGAAGTTGGAAAGTCATCTTACCCTGGCTAATGAAGCCCCATGCTACCTTAACGTTGTTCCAAACTGGTAGAAAGGTCGCTATTAAATCATGATCTAAAAAAAAAGTATATGGGGCCAACTAAATAAATGTTCTTAATAAAGTCACTGATACAACTTTCTAACGTTTTCTAAAACGGTCATTCCTTATTTTATCTAAATCATACATCCATCTCAACAATTGGGTCTCCATTCCATGCAGTCGTCTCTCATCCATCGTTTGTGCCGCCCAAAATTCTGATGCATACAGTACAAAAGGCCTTATTAAAGTTTTGTAAATTTTTCCCTTTGATTTAAGCAGTACATTGGGTCATAAATAAAAGTTAACTAAAATGGGCAACAAAAAGCAATACATTTTTAAGTAATATATTTATATAGACAGAAATAAATTATTGTTAATATAATAGAAGCACAAGTCAAACAATGAAGAATGATAAATACAGCCAGAAGTCTACGAAACTTCAACCAAATATACATTATTTTTTATCATTTAATAGAAAAAAGAAAATGTAACGAAAATTATGTTAAAACGTAGATGACCCAAATCTGGTAACATAAAGTTGAACTGTGGAAGGAAAGGGCCTGTCTGTGTTATACATTTTTAACCTCTGCGTACGCCCCCGCGACTAGACTCTAGTTCAATATAAACATACGTTGCACGCAACTTTAACTACTAATACGCAGATGGATTTGTTTATTTTGATATTTTTGCACAAAGTTTAAGATGCACTTGTTATTTTGTATTATCTTTTTCAATCAATTGTTCTATTCAATCCATCAGCTGGACGTTCATTATATACTATGCCTAATAAAGATGTGGTAATGTCATAATGTGGTAGTGTCATTCTCTGTGTGGCGACGGAGTAAGAATACTATTTACCACCCCATATCTTATCCGTGGGTGATCGTACGAGACGACTAAGGGATATAAAACGCATATAACATCTATGCGAGAGAAGGAAAATACTAAACAAAACCCTATACCAACAGGTCTGACCAGTGCGGTATAGTAAGTTAATTTCCCTCCCATTACGGAGGAGGCTCGAGCCCAGCAGTGGGACATTTATGGGCTGTGATGATGATGATGAATGTCACAATGGCTATTATTGTTAGGTTAATTGGGAATAGCAGTTAGTGTTATAAATTCTGCAGTAGAGTGCTGCTATAAACTACTGCGGTGCTCACTTCGCCGTTTTATACGTCATATTGTATTCTTAAACTGTCACCATACTTTTAGCTGTTAGACATTTCCAAAGTTAAAATATCAATCATTATCGGGAGTACTATTGTTGGTGATAACCGCGACTAAAAAGTATTTTTTTATTTTATTGTGTGTCTTTGTTGTTAGCCTCAGATGGCTATGACAACTTTATGCGGACTGTGGGTAAGCGCTGAGGGCTCTCAACCCGAGGCTAAAAAGTAAGTCTTGCTCCATCTCTTATTTACGTCATTGCAAAATCACAATTAATCATAAATAGCTAAATAACTGAGCGTGTCAATAATCTCGTCGCAAATTATCGTCGCGTCGAATAATATTGTCGCGAAACATAAATTCTATAGGTTTTAACTTTATTTATTCTTTTCATCACCGTCATCATCAACGTTTTCCTGTTCTATCTAGCTGGTACTAAAAGTAATACTATATCGAATTTTATTTAGAGTTTTCCTTCTTTTGCAGTAAGTGATATTATCTGCTTCTATCCGTTTGATTCCTTTTGCGATACCCATGGGAAAGAAAAGGATGATGTATCGTATCCTAACTGTACCAACACGGCAAATAAAATTATACACATATCATCACGCACATATCATATCATCACGCCATATCCCTTGCAGGGTAGGCAGAGAGAACAGAGTGCCAGAGAACTCTATCCTTGCATACTTCACTCGCTTCCTCAACATTAATAATTCTGTTCATACACGCTTGCCGGTTTCGGAGACTCTTGACTCCACCTTCCTTCAGTACGTGACCAATCTGGTCTAGGTAGGTGAGTCTCGGCCTCCCCCGGTAAATCTTTCCACTTTCGCATAAATAAAATTATAAATACTCAATTTTTTGCATTTAATTTAGTGAAAAATCTTACAGTCACTCACAAACAAAATAAAGAAAAATATTAAAAACGATTCATGTTAGTATTATAAAGTTTGTTGTGCCTACTATGTAATAATTTCAAACATTGCATAACTCCAAAAATAAATAAAATAAATACCTTTGAAATAACTTTAATATAACCTTGTCTAAAATTGCAGACTAGTTACAAAATATACAAAGTTAACACGCATACACCGGCGAAGTTGGAAAGGTCGACCTAGAGTTTTGATTGGACAATAGGTCTGCAGTACAAAGGTCGATTAAATAAATTGGATATAACGGTGGCATCTTTAATTCATCGAATTTATAAATTAGAAAGCATTGATGGAATACACTGCTAAGATATTTACTGTTTCGTTATTATTTTTTTCTCTGAAATTATGTTTCATTCATCATCATCTCAGCTCATATATCGCTTGCCCGGAAGAATAGTGTTACAACTCTAAAAATTACAATATTCATTATATTTCAATTTTTGATGGTGGAGGGGTGTTAATATTATAAGGTCTCCTTATCAACTCTTTATCGTCATTCTTAAGGATATTATGCTGACGTTCCTGCATTTGGAATCGCTGCTGAACCGAACTGAAAAAAAGGAAATACTTATTTTGAACATCCTGAAAAATGTAGCTTTTATGAATTATGTCGCTATTCTTCTGGACATGCGATATGTGTGGGACATATCGCATGTTTGGCTCGAGCCTCCATCATAATGGGATTAAAATTGACTTATTCACCTACCACGCTGTTCAGACGTGTTGGTATAGGGTTTTGTTTCCTTCTCTCGCGTTATATACGTTTTATATCTCTTAGTCGTCTTACAATCATCCACGGATATAATAGGGAGTGGTGAATTGTATTCTTTCTCTGACACCACACGGAAAAAATTACGTATTGTAAAAAAGAAAAAGATATTTCATGATTACTCATTGCAAGTTTTAAAAAAAAATAGAGGTTCAATGGCTTAGTTACGTATGTATGCAGTTACTGATCGGTCCCGCAACTTAAATTCTGAGTCATGCAAAAAGAGTTCAAATTTATTCTCAATATTTAAATCACGAACGAGTCACACACACACTCTTACAAAGGTTATATACATTCAAGGCAATGAAACACGTCATTATTTGTCAAAATAAACATGTTCGCTTATAATATTTGTGTCGATATGTCTGGGCTAGATAGCCGTACTTAGGATATCATAACTCTAACAGTTTCCTGTCTGCGATCTGTAATTTACACAATCTATACTAATATTACAACGAGGTAATAGTTACAAGCTTGAATGTAATGTATTATCTCCGAACCCATCGATCCGATTATAACATTTTTTTTATTCTTTTTTTTTATTGCTTATGGTGGCAATACAATACGATCAAGCAGCACACCTGATGGTAAGTGTCACTGCCGCCCATGCACTTTTGCAATACCAAGGGTATAGATTAGGCTGCTGCCTACCAATAAAATCCCCAAACCCACCTAGTTGGAGCTCGGTAACAGTTTAATTTCCCATTAAGTAACTACTTTCCGTGTGGTGACAGAGTAAGAATACAATTCATCGCCTATCTAACGTGTGGGTGATCATAAAAGACGACTAAGGGATAAAATATATATATATATAACATCTATTCAAGAGAAGGAAGTCTCGAAACAAAACCCTATACCAACACGTCTGACCAGCGTGGTATTAGGTCAATTTCCCTCCTAGTGTGGAGGAGGCTTTAGCCCAGCAATGGGACATATATGAGCAGAGTAGATGATGATAACGATGAAGGAAACCACATCATCACTGATTACTATAAGGCTACCTCTTGCACAGGATTTCTTCCGTATTCAATTTTATGGTTCGATTTCCACGCAAAACTATTATTTGTAAATTATATAAATAATTAATTTGAGTTTGTTAATTGCATGTTTGTAAAGTTATCACGTAAGAATTTATTACTTAGTACCGCTTACGCTTTAGACGCGTAAGAATTCATTATATTATATCTAGATTATTACTATTAAACGCATTATATGTGTCAGACAATGACGCATAGTTCCGCGTAGTCAAATATCAGATATAGACTTTCATAATACCTAAGTAAGTGCTACGAATGTAGGTAGAAAGGGGTGCGTTTGTAGTGCACAGACACGGGTTGAGGGGGGCGTTAGGCTGTCTAGACGATCGGGCCGGCCACGTCGCGTCGCACCCTGTACACCTACAAACACTAATTAATATTACCGTCTACTCTGTAAGCGTGTTCTGTTAATTGCACTTTTAGCCATCAGTAAATAATACGTAGGCAGATAATAATATATTTGGTAGGTAATTAAGTTAACTATTATGCTGTAATTCTAATAATTTCAGTCATATGAATTACTTACTTTCTCGTAGAAAGTACTTTTTCTATACATAAAAAAATTCTCGTAGCAAATTTTATATATGTATTTTTCGTATGTTGACTTTACACCGTCATCGAATATAAAGTGTTATAACCTCTTTTTATCTTATTCGTGTCATATTAGAGGATTCATCATCATCATCTTGCTCTTATCCCAATCGCTTGGGGTCAACGCAATATGTCCTCATCTTCCATACAATCCTATCAGACGTCATCTCTGTAGTCACTCACTGTCTATCCATGTCACACCTCACGTAGTCCATGCATCTTTTCTTTGGTATGAGAGAATTAAGGTATCTAAATTTTAATCATTGCCAATTATAGCAATAAATAATAGCTGTATGGTGACATATTATAGATACAATGAGTTCTCTCCGCCTTATGTTCCTGTGGGAGTTATTACACCTGGTTGAGGGGTCAGAGAAAAGTGCAATAGCGCTCTCCTGAGAAAGTCATAACGCAAATGCGATCGAATCTGGCGATTATTGCATAACCCCTATTATGAAGAGGCTAATACTGAATTTCGATAAACTATTAAAGAAGAATAGAAGTTATATTTAAAAAAAAAACCAATATTTTTTTTTTGCAGGGTATGGTCTGGAAACACGCCGTCCATTCCGTCCGGAGTGACGAAATGACGCACTGGTGCGTATCCCTTTTTTTTTTCTTTTTGCGCATGGCCCCATAACACACTGTATTTCCTCCCCATCGCCGTAGGGTCGGGCACTAGTACCACTTCCTTGACATCCGTGATCAGCCCGGGAATAAAACCATTATGTCAATTCGTCTGGTCCGCATGATACAGTAAGTTAATCTTCTTTTCATTTTAAAAGCGGCTGCCCAATGTGTAATGTATATGCTGTAAAGAGAAAAAATAATTTCTTAAGTTGCATATCAATTTACCTATCTATGTATTCGTATATGTTTTTGTTAGCTGCCACTTATCGTCGTTTCTTACGTTAGAAATATGATAAAATAAATTTCCAAATTGTAGCGTATGTTTATTTCTTCTCTACATTAATGCAATTTTGTATATTTCTTTATAAAAGTAATAAATATCTATAGATACTCAATTTATTTTTTAGTGTATTAATAAATAATTAGACTGTAATATATAGAAATTAAAATCTAGCTTTATACTATCAATCATAAAATATGGTTGGCTGGCTAAACAGTACTGAATGCATTTACTTGTAAAAGGTATCGAGGCCTTCGCTTCACCTCCAGACAGTCCGCGCGGCACGTCTGTTGTCCTCCGTCAGTGGCAATGCGCGCTGTCTAGACTAGACAAATAGCTAATACTCGACGTCACCTAAAACACTACAAAGAAAAAGTATCACGGATATAAAAGTAAACAAGAGTTTTTATAGTACTTATAGAATATTCGAGACGGTAGCACCTTTATTCACTTGCGGCCATTATGTGAATGAATTATATCAGTGGATGAATCATATGTATTCTATATTTGAACTTAGTTCGTTTTTGGAATCAAAATGGATATGTCGTAAATTCTTATCAGATTTGCGTGTTTATGCCTAATATTCATCTACTATGATACCGAGGAATGATGTTATGATACTGTATATTTTGCTTTTCACGCTTTATTTCCTCATAGAAGTCGTAAAATCTTGTTGATTAATCATCAGGTGAATGGGCAGCAGTATTTTTTTTAGGAAACTTAAAAATACTACTGCGATCGCCAGGACATAATGTCATTATTCCCATATATTTTTTTATTGCTTATGGTAGCAAACGAGGAGACAGTACACCTGATGGTAAGTGTCACTGCCGCCCATGGACCTTTGCAATACCAAGGGCATAGCTAGGCCGCTGCCTACTATTAAAAACCCCAAACACATCCTAGTTGAGCTTCCGACTCTCTTGCTTACCCAACGAAGCGCAATAGCACTTATTAGACGCGCCATTACTCAGACGTCGATTTTCTGCGAGAGTGTAGTACTACCCCGGACGGACCAGCCCGCGGCTGTAGACAGAAAACAATACACGGACCATGCTGTGTACTGTGTATACTGCTATTATATATCCAATAGTGGACGTCGATAGGCCAATTGATGGGCGAATGTGTTTCTAATTGATCAACAAAAATGATAACTGCGAGCATTTTATAGTGATAAAATTGATTCCAACAATTCAAGTCCCATATTCGTTATGACAAATTAAAACTTACTCGGCGGCGTCGTTATGAAATAGTATTTTTTTTATGCTTTTTTATTGCATGTGTTAGCAAACGAGCAAGCAGCACGCCTGATGTTAAGTGTTGCAATACCAAGGGTACAAACCCCGAACCCACCCAGTTGCGCTGCCGGCTCTCTCGTTCACCGAACGAACCGCAATAACACGTTGTCATTACTCAGACGTCGATCTTCTGCGAGAGTGTGATACTACCCCGGACGGACCGGCCCGCGGCTGTACACAGAAAACTGTCAACAGAGTGGTCTTATCACTAGAAGCGTGTTCTTACCACTTAGTATACTCAATATGGCAATATTTTCAAATATATCCTTGTCTATTGCAGTTAATAACACGCTATAACGTCACGCGTTATTAACGCGTTGTTAGCGCGTTGTTAGCATAGCCAATTAGCGCCCAGTAGCATAAATGTTAGTTTATGATTGTATTATTAAGTTAAATACCGAGTAAATTTACCAAGTTAGTACTTAACGTCATTTGTTCTTGACATTTTTGTTCTCAACGTCAACACGTTTAGATGAATTAAGTGCACTTCAGTCATGTGTAGCATTTAAAATAAACGAACGGTGCTAAATTCAATCTGTACGTGTGATAATGAAATGAGAATATCTTTTTTTTTTGTAGGTATTGGGAAAAATGATTAAGATATATAAGCAGAAAATATTATTAAAAAAGTCAGAAAATGTTATTAAAAAAAGCTGAAAACTTAAAAGATATCCCTATGCAAACTCGTACAGCCAGCATGGTATAGCAGACTGATTGTCCTAATCTGGAGGGTGTCTATATCTTACAATGGAGCATATATGGGTGGTTCTTAGACGAAGAAAAAAAAAGAAGAATTAATTAGGATTTTTTTTAAATTTCTACAACTTCTTATAATCTCTCTCTGACTGCACAGATGGCGTAGTGGTTAAGATACCGACCTTCCGTGCCAGTGCCGTGGGTTCGATTCCCACGCAGGACATTACTTTGTGCGATCCACAAAGTGTTGTTCTGAGTCTGGGTGTAATTTGTCTGCGTTAATTGCATGTTTGTAAAGTCCCCAGCAATACAAGGATTATTTTCCTTAGTGCAGGGAGGAGTTTTTAAAAAAAAAAAATCTGATAACGTTATCAAAAGATTTCCCCATTTATTATTTATCAGGCTACATTGCTCGTGTGCTCAACACGCACACGAGCAACTGCACAGATGGCGTAATGTTTAAGATTCCGACCTGCCCTGCCAGTGCCGTGGGTACGATTCCCACGCAGGGCTATACTTTGTGCGAACCACGAAGTGTTGTTCTGAGTCTGGGTGTAATTTGTCTGCGTTAATGATATGGCCTGCAATACCTACAAGAATTATTTCCTTAGTGCAGGGTGGTGGTATCTTTAAAAAAAGAGTTTGGTTGACATGGTTGGTTTTGGTAGGAATATTCCTTTTCTATCCTTTTTCGTTTGACGACGGCATATCTACAATTCGTCAACTACTTTCTTACATGTGAGTGTCGTAAAAAACGACTTAGGAATATAATATGCAACTAGCAGCTAATTAGGAGAAGGAAATTTTGAAATAACACGATATAACAATCCATCCGATTAGCGTATAGTACTTCAGTAAACCTCCCATTGTGAAGGAGATTCAAGCCTAGCAATGAAATATATACAACATTTAATAAAAACATAGACTTAAAATATAATATTAGCGCGTTAGAAGTTTTTAAGAGACCCTTGTAACCATCTTGAATATCTTGTCTTAAATATCTTCAGTATTCAAAATTACGTTATGAACTTGTAACGTAAGAAGGTCACGTTTCTTTTTTTATAAATCACAAAATTTCGTTATTTTCCGTTCTAGTTTTATTACTTTTTAAAATTTTAAGCAATGTTATTATATTTTCAAATCAAATTTGATTAGATACTGAACATATCAGTTCAATCTCGTCATCATCATTCTCCTACTCTTATCCCAATTATTTGGGGTCGATATAGTATGTATTCTTCTTTTATAGTACATACTATAAAAGTTATTGGCAATAGTTTTATGACCGGCCGCCTGCCAGACGTCACGCCTCCTTGGGAATGTAATTGTTGACCAAACGGCATCAGATGGAGTTGGCCCAGGTCGTTATAAGGCTCTTAGTCGTCTTTTATGACATCCACGAGCAAAGTGAGGGTTGGTAGTATTCGTAGCCGCTACCACACAGCTATCAGTTGTCAGTTCAATATATAGAGTTTAAATATAATATGTAGGATACTTTCTACAGCAGAGCCAGTGCAATAATGAGTGACAGATTATGGTATCTAAACGGATGAGAAAATCGGGTGATGATTATATAAACTAATTACCTATAACATCAACACAATGAGTTTTTAAATTCATAGGCTTTGTTTGGACAAAAAGATATTTTCAAGCTTTTTTTTCTCTTGTATTGAATGTGTTTAGTGCATTTATTAGCCGTACGACACTTGCACTCGTAAAATGAGGGTTGGTAACCTATTCTTAAACCATTATCCCAATTCCATTATGTTATTATGCCAAATGACTACACAGATGGCGCAGTGGTTAAAATACCGACCTTCCATGCCAGTGCTCTGGGTGCGATTCCCATGCAGGACAATACTATGTGCGATCCACAAAATGTTATTCTGTAAATTGTCTGCGTTAATTGCATGTCTATAAAGTCCCCCGCATTACAAGGATTATTCCCTTAGTGCAGGGTGGTGTCTTTAAAAAAAAAAAACATATGTAGGTAGTTCTACTGCACTGTGCTATCTATCTGATGATCAAAGCATTTTGATTAAGTTTGGAGCCTTAAACTTAAATTAAAACATTGAAGATTGATTTTAAAATATATTTATTCTTTTTCTAAAATGATAATGACGTCATATTGACGTCAATTCTGGCATTGCCATCTTTAATTTAATTGAATCGTTTTCATTAACACATGACGTCTAGCTAACTAAACAAACGTTCTATTGAAATATGATTTACATAAAATTGTAATAAAATATATTTAGCAGGCATATTATTACAAAACATTTACTATGTGGTAGCGGCTATGAATACTACCAACCCTTACTTTGCTAGTGGATGTCGTAAAAGTCGACTAAGAGTATTATAACGACCTGGGCCAACTCCATCTGATGCCGTTTGGTCAACAATTACATTCCCAAGGAGGGTTGACGACAGGCAGACGGTTGGTCATAAAACTATTGCCAATAACTTTTACAATAAGTAAAAAGAGGCATATTGCGTTCAATACCCTCCTTCCCTAAGTAATTGGGATAAATAAGAGCAGGATAATGATGATGAAATACCTTTCTAAAAAAAGGGATCTAAAAGGGATTTTGCCACCTAAACAGCGGGAACGAATAAGAAAGTGTCATGAATATCGCATGTATTTGGTATCGCAGTAATTGGGATAAGAGTACTTTCTTTTTACCCGACTGCGCAACGCAAAGGAGTGGTATTGTGTTTAACAGTCTATGTATGTATGCATGTTTGTATGTTCCTTTGAATCACTATATAGACCAAACGCCTAGGCCGATTTTTATGATTCGCACGTCAATCGATTCTTCTTAATCCGGCGAGTGTCACTAAAGTAGCACACACAGCAGCACGATTGAGCCGGATTCCCAATAGGTGCGGGTTCGAACCCCGCTTGTGACATCATTTTTCGTTTCGTAATCGGGTATTTATAAATAATGTTTATTTAAATTTTTCAAAACTTCTTTGTACACTATATGAAGTGTAATATTATTACTTGGCACCAAAATATATTGTCTTTCATGAGTTCCAACCCGAGATAAGCCAACATATAACTGCCCATGGGAAAAACAGTGTTTTCGTAGGTCAATGCCCACCAAAGAAAATGTTTGACCCTGGGATTTATTAATAGTGAGGGCAAAAGAAATCTTAACGGGATATTGTAGCCCTTTAAACGGTATGGGTAAATCTGTCGGAATCATGGGTATACACGGAATATAAGCCAGTTGTCCCACTGCAGGCCCTGTGAGAATGGTCGTCACGATTATATTGTCCCGCAACTCTTTTATAAGCAACATTGTGGCATTACACATATTGGGGGGCTTAAGTTTCTTAATAGTATGATAGGAATGCCAAATTTTAACATGAGGTCGTGAGGAGATAAGGCAGAAGGGCTCAAAGAATTTAAAAATTCTTGAGAGTAGTGCACTCTATCCTCAATATTACACATCATGTTTTGACGGATTTGTAGTGTTTGACTTGGCCAGATACTTTCTCTAAAATCAGTTTATTGATCTCATTCATTGTGTCTTTTCTGGGTGACACTATTGCCCTAGAACAAAGTCAATGGTAATCTCATTCCAATAAATTTTCAAGACCGGGATATATTGCTTCTATCAAATGTTCTAACATATGTAATATGTGACTTAATCTATCGTCAAGTTTAATATCATCGCTAGTACTGTTGATGTTAGGACAGCAAATTTTTTTATCTCTTAAACTATACAATCAAAAACCATGCTGTAAAAAACGAATTTATCTAAAACTATAAAAGATTAAATTTCCTTGGTGATAAAGCAATAGAAAAATCGTCTAATAGATGTATCAATCGTCTAATAGATGTTTCACAATTTGAGTATGAAAGTGCCACTATTGCCTTTTCATGATAACCCCAATGAATTGTATAACATCCCTATTTCACATAATTGATGATGAATTTAGTAAGATATTTAAACCTAAAACTGTAACAATTAGAGTACCTGCTGGCTTTAGTGAATGGGCAACTTGTGGTATTTACAAGAGTAGACGAAGGTTATAAGATCTTTATGACAAAAAGTCTTATAACCATAGTCCAGTGTTCTTAGAATATGTAAAAAAATATTCTAAAATATTCAAACGTGCCTGTTCCTCTGCTAAAGCAATTTATCTGAGAAATAAATTCAAACGATCTAGTGATGTAATTAAAATGACTTGGAACGTGATAAATAGTGAAACTGGTAGAAATACTGTACGGAAGAAGGACTTCAATTTAATTATTGATGATAAAAATATATGTGCGGACGAAGAAGTGGCAACCGAATTTGAAAAATATTTCAGTAATATTCCTTTACTGACAACTAAATCATTGATGTGTTCTCCTATTTTAGCCGTGTCACTCTTGAAACAGTGTATTGTAAAATGCGACACATCCTTTGAGTTCTCAGATGTCAGTAGGAATGATATCATAAACTCTTTTAAAAATCTTAATGTTAAGAAGACAGCTGATTGATAGCTTTTTGTAAAGACAGTAAATTCTATAATTGATATTATTGCCCCCCACCTGGCATCTGTGTTTAATGGTTGTGTTACTCGAGGCGTATTGCCTGATCTCATGAAAATTAGTAGAGTGATTCCTTTGTTCAAAGCGGGTAGTATGTCTGATCTTAATAATTTTCGACCAATTTCTATACTACCCACACTTAGTAAAGTTTTTGAAAGACTAGACTTATGCTTAGTCAAATGTTACATCATTTTAAGAGACATGATATATTTCACAAACAGCAATTTGGCTTCACTAAGAATTGCTCTACTACTGATGTGGGTGTAGAATTATTAAAAAATATCTTTACAGCCTGGGAGGAATCGCATGATGCTTTAGGTATATTTTGCGATTTATCCAAGGCATTTGATTGTGTACACCACGAAATTCTCGTCAAGAAATCATACCACTATGGGATCAGGAATAAGGCTCTCGAAGTTTTAACATCATATTTGTACAACAGAATTCAGAGGGTCGATGTTAATGGTGTACGATCATCTGGTTCTGTTATAAAAATGGGCGTTCCACAAGGATCCATTCTGGGGCCATTTCTGTTCCTTGTATATATTAATGACTTACCTTATTATGTAGGGGATAACCAAAACATAGTGTTGTTCGCAGATGATACCTCCTTATTGTTTAAAATTAAGAGACAAATGATTAATTATGACGATGTGAACAACGCTCTGTCAAATGTTGTTCATTGGTTCAGTACAAACAACTTGGTTCTTAATGAAAAGAAAACCAAATGTATTAAATTTACCACACCTAATGTGAGACTAGTGGAAACCATAGTTCAAATGAATGGTGTGGCCCTAGAGCTTGTGGAGTCCACGGCATTTTTGGGTATTACCATCGATACTAAACTCCATTGGGGTCCTCAGATTGAAAAATTATCAAGTAGGCTAAGCTCAGCGGCTTATGCGGTAAAAAAAATCGAATTTTAACCGATATTGAAACGGCTAGAATTGTTTATTTCGCCTACTTCCATAGTCTTATGTCTTATGGCATACTGCTTTGGGGTTGCTCTGCAGATTTGAATAACATCTTTGTTCTTCAAAAACGGGCTGTCCGCGCGATTTATAATCTAGAGCCAAGAGCTTCACTGAGAGAAAAAATTAGGGAAATAAACATTCTAACCGTTGTATCACAATTCATATTCGAAAACATATTATATGTAAAAAAAAATATAAATGAATTTGATAAATATAGTGATATTCACCGTGTGAACACTAGGAATAAGGATAATCTAGTTATCTATCATACTCGCCTACAAAAAATTAGTAGGTCTTTCATGGGGCAATGTAGACGCTTTTACAATAAACTGCCTAAAGATATCCGAGATATGCCAATGAATAAGTTCAAAAAGGCTATCAAAAATAGACTGTGCAGAAAAGGATATTACAGCATTTCGGATTATCTAAATGATAATACGGAATGGTTATGAGCAGCTCCTCTCTCAGCAATTACCCTTTTAATGTTTATCTCTTACAGCGTTCTGACGCTGATCCTCACTGTCGTCTGATACTCTTGTATTATTTGTATTGTCTTAATTGTACAGTGTAGCGTGTTTTGCCTAACGAGTTATGTATTTATTTATCCAAGCTATTTGTTTCAAATTTATAGATTATGGTGTGGTCATGCTCACTGAAAAGGTCTCTGCTTGCGGTAGCTACGTGGAGCGGGTCTCTCCCTTCCCTCCAATGTGGTTGAGGGGCGTGATGGCTGCTCTAATAGTTTACTCGTGATCGGGTGCCGCTTGTGGGATCTGGTCCAGCCATTTTTGTTTCTTTTTCGTTTTATAAATATTCTTAGTTTAATTTTGTATTATATACAAAATTTAAAAAAAAAATATCTTTACTCGAAGGGCATATCACTGGAGATAACATAAATTAAACATGTAACCAAACTCTTTTGTGAAAAAATATAGTTAAAAAAAAAAGACGAGCCCACTGAGTTTCTTGACGGATCTTCTCAGTATGTGGCTGCTTTCCGATCCGGTGGTAGATTAATTAAATTTAATTTAAAAAACAATGTGAAATTGACAATATGTAAGTGACCCTATGGGGCTTATGCAAAACAAATGATTTGATTTGATTTGACTCAATAGATTATGACACGGTCGCGGGTCCATACCTATATCGTATTATCTCTTTAACCATTTGTCCAAATTATATACAGTAAAAGGGAACATGGGGTCTTTTATTTTAAACACTCAAATATCCATCCATACATCTATACAAACCTTCGCATTTATAATATTAGTAGGATTTTGTTTAGATTGACATTTTTAAACTCGTTATATCTTTTGAATGCAATGGGAGATTTTAATAATTCAAAAAGTAATTTTCAGGTACTGAAACAGTCTTAATTCATAAATAATTTATTTGAATAAGGATTAATACAAAGACATGAATAGTGTGGTCTTTTAGGCATGGTGTGGTTTTTCTTAACATTTCTTTCAAAAAAGTAGTTATACTGACATAACTACAATAGTTAGATATATGGTATTGTGAAGTTTTTTGTAGATATTAATATGTTCTTTAATATTGTAGAACATTATTTTATTCTACTAATCATAGTTTGCGCAGTGCATAAGATCAAAGACATTTTATGGCAAGTTTTTTCATACATTTGTTTAAATTATTGAAGTTTTAGTAAGAATCTGTATTTTTTTAATAAAATATATAGTCTATGACACTCCCAAACGACATGGCTTTCTATTGGTAAAATAATTTTCAAAATCGGTTTAGTAGATCCAGAGATTACCCCCTACAACGTCACAAACTCACACACTTTACCTCTTTATAATATTAGTATAGATAGATCAGGTGACACACATTTCAAATCAGCAAAAAAAGAAAAAGAGATTTCAAAACTAATATGAACGTAAATATAATTATCAATAATCATCATCATCATTCTCCTACTCTTCGATACAATATGTACTCTTCTTTCATAATACATATTGTAAAAGTTATTGGCAATAGTTTTATGACCGGCTGCCTGCCAGACGTCAACCCTCCTTGGGAATGTAATTGTTGACCAAACGGCATCAGATGGAGTTGGCCCAAGTCGTTATAAGGCTCTTAGTCGTCTTTTACGACATCCACGAGCAAAGTAAGGGTTGGTAGTATTCGTAGCCGCTACTACACAGCTAATATATATAATTATCAATCATCTATATTTTGTAAATTCGTTAGAATATGCAAAAATATAGATAATATTATTTTGAATACTCATTTTTTTTTTAATTTTTACTATTCTCAATTACGAAATTAATTGCAATATAATAATTATTAAATTAACTACATCCATCCAATTATCTACTAACCCTTACGTATATAAAAACAATAATATCATCAATAGTTAGCAAAATATAATTGTATATGTAATTCAAAAACAAATAAAACGTTTTTGATCAATTAACTCAAATGAACAATTAGTACTTAAGTATCTTTATTTGAAATAAATCTTATATGTTCAAGTGTGTTCCACAATAAGTGCACAGCGCTATCAATGCATTGCGTCTCCTTTCACCTCTAGACGTCTCTCCTTCGGCACGCGCTGGTAAGCGCACTCTCCAGTCTAGACGAATTGCATTATGTAAATTTATATACCTAGTGTTACCTAGACGTGACGACTATTTTAAACATTGAACTATTAATACTGAAAAACAATAGCTTATAATGTGTTGGAATTTTATTATTACTAGACTATTAAGTATTAAAAATATTGCTCGTGAGAATTGCTATTGAATATTTAAACCATTCTCTTTGTTTTTATTATACTAAAGTTAGATTGCAAATTAGCATTTTGTAAAAAGTATAAATTTACAGATGGCTAAGAAATCCATGTAGCAATTTTTCGGGTGTAATGTGGTAGGTTCGATTTCTATGCAGGGTTAACTACAAAGGAAACTTGTAAATGTTATTATTCTTTGTCTAGGTATACTTAGTGGTTGACGGTCTTCTGCCTACAGCCGCGGGGTGCTCACATAACAACCTGCTCAATCCGTCCAGAGCGATAAAAGGAACGGCGACCCCATCAACCCGCCCTACAATGTACCTCTCAACACTGCCCGAGCGGGCCACCAGTACCCGGTCTTTGTGTACGGTGTCGCCCAGCGGGATAACCTGGGATGTTCTCTAGGATCTGCAGACTATAATAACGTAAAATTATAAACTTTTATTACCAATTAATTATCAATAAATTAATAAATAGAATTATAAAAAAAAGAAAACAAAGTTATTTGAAAACGTTATTAATTAATATTATTTTCGGTTATTTCTACTGATACAATTAAAATTACTTTAGTAAAGCAGGAAGAGAAATAATTAAAATAATACCCTATATCAATCCGTCTGACTAACGTGGTATAGGGCTTCAATTGCCTTCCTATTGTGGAGAAGGTGCGTGCCCAGCACTGGATCATTGTCCGTGTAGCCATGGGTTAAATAAAACGTGTATCTAAACAGACATATACTTTAATTCCCCGTAGAAATCCCCGTAAAAAACGGCTAAAAGAACATCACGTGAGTCGGCAGCAGCGTTCTCGGGACAAAACCATAACAAACCCAACTTTCTGGGTGGAATTAAGACTTTTATTGGTAGGAAACGGCCTAGCTATGCCCATGGTACTGCAAAGGTCCTTGTATGACATTAACATATACCATCAGGTGTACTGTTTGCTCATTTGCCAATAAGAGCAATAGAAAAAAAGCCAACAACTGAACTGCGATCGCCAACTGGCCCACCAAGTCTGTCGATTACGGCATTATTCTTCCTCCATGAAAAGGTAGAAGATATGGCCATGGCTTGACGGAGGAAAATTTCCATATTATTGTATTTTGTTTTAGAACGTGCATGATAGATGGACATAATTCTACTTGAAAAAGTAACATAGTATAATATAAAATAAGCAAGATGTAAATGTATATATAATACAGTTGAAGGCGTTGCAATATTTGATTAGCTCTTGCCACTTATTCTTCAGGAAGTAGGTTGATTGATAAGGTGGTTGAGTGAGACCTCACGCGTCGCGACGTTAAGGCGGGCTCCAAGTCCAGCCAGTGCGTCCTATTTTTCTACCGGGTGGCAGACTGTCGCAATCGTACAGACGTCGTCTCGCCAACCGTTAGTTACGATCGCTCCACTTTAAACCTCATCAATTTTAATTTAACAAAAGTGCCCGCCGATAGCGAGGAGGAAGGACTCATATCCGTTGGCTCACATCTGACTCACGACGCGCCAAAACTGACAGCGATTTATTTTTAATAAAATTAACATTTTATTACTTTGGGTAAGGAAGATGTTAAACGGTTTTATTAATTCTGATTTATTTACCATGTTGTTTATGAGCTGCTTGTGGTAATGGCTTTATAATATGTTAGCAAGCCTTACTTGTTCGTGGGAGAGGTAAATACCTGCTGAGAGATTATCATGAGACGTGTAGTAGTTACTTTTGGTAGTTAATACATTTCGTTGGTTTCTAATCCTTAATGCTAAACTTGCCTCGCAACTTTATTTCAATACATAACATAAAAATTTAAAAGTAAGCTCTGATACTTTAAGAATGACTAACCATGAAGTTATGTGAATTTTAGAAACTGTACATCATTGTCATCCAGTCTTTTGCCGTTCCTTCCTGGACGTAGATCCTTAATGAATTAAGGGATTGTGCCATTAGTAGGCGAGTTGGTAATTGCAATGAGATGTTATATATTTCTCAGAAAAGAGCTACTGCACACTCTCCTCTTGAAAACACTAGCCAACTTTTACGACTCCTACGGGCAAGTAAAAGTTGGCGAAAATTGTATTCTTATCTCATCGATGCGTGCCATCACCGAGGGAGTAAGAATACAATTCACCATCCCAATTTTGCTTTTATTTATAGTCTGTGTAGTTACTATTGTTTAATCTAATCTATCATCAAGTAAAATAATGTTTATCATATTTAGCCTGTTTCCTTTGAAAGAACCCTCTCTTTTATAGTACATTACTGCAGCGGCCAGCAAAAGAGGTATTGATGGACGAACGTGTAAATAACGTACGTAACATACGTAAGTCCATCAATTCCTAGTTGCGGCCAAGGCTTGTATAGTGCTTTTCTCAAATAATGCGCGGAAATTAAAACTAAGTAGTATTAAGTAGAACTGTATACATGATGAACAACGAACAACATTTTTCACGTGCTACAGGGTTCATTTGTTTTTTTTTTTCATTATTAAACAGCTTTCTTTTTCAAGCCAGTTCGAAATTTAAATAAAACTCTGATAAGTTGCCTATATGGTTACTAGAATTTGAAGTAACAAATCGTTCCATTTTTAAAATACACGATAGATATGAATTGACATATATATTTATTTAGCCGCTAAAACACGACAGATATAGATTTTCATACATTTTTGCCAGCCGCTGCTCGCAAGTATTTGGTCAGTACAGCAATTTCGATTTATCTCGAAGAAGGTTGTCAAAATAATGCTCAAATTTCCAAGCATGTTTTAGAAAAATTGGTATTTTTCTATCCAATAGTCAAATTGTTTTTCAAACAAAAAGAATTATATATTCAAAAGAATTATTACATTGAAGTGGCAATAGGCAGCCCACATCACTCGACAAACCGATAACCGTTGGGGAAGAAAGTTTCTCGTCTGGCTCCCGCGTATCGGTCGTTGCAGTGTAGGTCGCCCCTCACCAGGTGGACCGATGACTTGGTGAAGGTTGTTGGGAATAGTTGAATCCGGACGGCACAGGACCGCTCTTTGTGGTAAAATATGAGAGAGGTTTCCGTTCAACAGCGGGTAACAAAAGGCTGAATGATGATGATGAATGATGAGTCAAATTGTAATGTTTTAGTAGAACAATTGTAATATTTTGTTTTTCCATTTTGGAGAAAACATAAATATTCATAAAAAGCATTATTATTATTATATTCACTAAGCTTAAATATTCATTATATGTAATATAAAACTGCCACGAGAAAATTTTATGTTCTTGAGCCAAATCTCTTGACATAGTTTTATTATATTAAGGTCATGCAAAATATCAGAATTTAATATGTTATATCTTGAGATTATACCTAAACATGTGAAAATTCAAATGATAAAAAGTTAGCTAGCTAGTCTCTCATTGTGTTTCAAGGGTTTGGTTTCTTTCTCCAGTTCTTACACCAGAGTTGTCGAGGACCTATTCCCATGGTGGGTGGAGCACACGACCCTGGCCATTGCACCGCGAGATAGTGACCAGGAGGCTGACCACGAAAGTGTTCCACCCGTCACAGAGTCGGAAATTGGGGCGGCGGTGATGTGAGTGCCAAGACCACCGCTTCTGGCCCAGACGGGGTACTCGACCGGGTGCTGGCTCTGGTCCTCGAATACCTAGGTCCACTCTTAAGAGGACTGTACAACTTGTTTAACGTTTGGACAGTTTCCTGGGTATTGGACTGGGGACGGTTTCCGGGCCGCGGCCTACAGGCCAATCGTGTTGCTGGACGATGAGAGTAAGCTGTGGGAGAGGATCCTGACTGCCCTTATAGAACAGCACCTTAGAGAGGTTGGCTCCGATCTATCGGACGCCCAATTCGGTTTCTGGAAAGAACGTTCGACAACAGCGTCCAACAATTTATGGATCGGTGTTTTTTCAAAAAAATCTTCATCCCTTGTCTACTACACAAAAAAAATTAACTGCACAGATACAGCGTAGTGGTCTCAGCTACAACCTCGCATATCGAGTGTCATATATTCAACTGGATGTAGGACAAGTCTTATTGTACTATCCACAAATTATAGTTATGAGTTCCTTCAAATTTTTGTTATAGGTTCCTACCATCATTATCTACCACCCTTCTGACCAGCTGCTCCATTCTCTGTTACACCCGGTACGTCCCTTGATTGTACGTTTGTAAAATTTTCCGCTATACAAGGATCAATTCCTCAATGTAATGTGTTGTCTTTTAAAAAAAAAATATAAATTAGCCACGTAAGTCAAAATGTTCGACACGAAGTTTTATTGACAGATTAACTTTTATGAGAGCGAGTAGGTATGAAAGAGAGTATTGGTGTAAAGATGCGAAAGGGAATGCTCCGATGGTTCGGACATGTGGAAAAAATGCCGAACGAATGTCTGGTTAAGAAGATATACAATGCGAAAGTGGAAGGATGTAGGTACCGGAGGAGACCGAGACTAACCTACCTAGACCAGATCGGACATGTACTGAAGGAAGGTGGAGTCAAGAGTCTTCGAAACCGGCGAGCGTGTATGAAGAGAATTATGAATGTTGAGGAAGCGACTGAAGTATGCAAGGATAGAGTTCTCTGGTACTCTGTTCTCTCTGCCTACCCTGCAATGGACATGGCGTGATGGTATGTATGTATGTATGTATTAACTTTTATTGATGCTGCAAATTTACTATATCTTCATTTGTTATTTTTCACAAGACCCATAGTTAAAAATAATAAGTCATATATTACATTCTTCAGCCCTCACACATCTTGATTCATAAAATATAAAAACATATAAGTATACGGCTATGTAGATAATTAAGTCGCAAATAACAAAGATATCGATTTATTAAAAGATAAATACTGATGTAATTATGTCGGCGATCACCGCCGGCGGCAATTTGGAATTACAGCGTGTCTCCTTACATGGTACACACATACACACAGACGTACAGACATAACGAATACATGGAATAGCCGCTAAAATATATTACACATTAACTTTAAATATTACTGAAAATATCTAAATTACATACATACATACATACATATCATCACGCCATATCCCTTGCAGGGTAGGCAGAGAGAACGGAGTGCCAGAGAACTCTATCTTTGCATACTTCACTCGCTTCCTCAACATTCATAATTCTCTTCATACACGCTCGCCGGTTTCGGAGACTCTTGACTCCACCTTCCTTCAGTACATGACCGATCTGGTCTAGGTAGGTTAGTCTCGGTCTCCCTCGGTATCTACATCCTTCAACTTTCGCATTGCATATCTTCTTAACCAGACGTTCGTTCGGCATTCTTTCCACATGTCCGAACCATCGGAGCATTCCCTTTAGCATCTTTACACCAATACTCTCTTTCAAAATATCTAAATGCATATAAATATATACGAATGCCTATTAAAATATTGGTATATATCCTTTAATTTAATTGTGGAGCACTATCAGAGTTAAAATATGTCCTATGAACTATTTGTCTTATTAGGCTCAGTATATTCTATTATATGAAAAAATAATTTTCCAAATCGGTCCATAATTCATTGAGTTTTTTAGTAACATAAAAAATTTAGAATCTGTTCATTTTTTTTTATAGGTATTTAAAAATTATCCGTGTGGTGACGGAGTAAGAATACAATTCACCACCCCCTACCTCACTCGTGAGTGATCGTACGAGACGACTAAGGGATATAAAACGCATATAACATCTATGTAAGAGAAGGGTAACTCGAAACAAAACCCTATACCAACACGTCTGACCAGCGTGGTATAGTAGGTCAATTGCCCTCCTATTATGGAAGAGGCTCGAGCCCAACAGTGGGAAATATGTGGGCTGAGATGATGATGACGATGATGAAAATAGTCTACATTAATCTGTAGAATATCAAAAACATTTAATTCAATTGAGTTTTCGAAGGAAAGGAAAAAAAATGTCATGTTGTACTCTTGTATCGGAGCTCCCGCGTTTCCGCGGTGGGCTGTGGGTCGTCTTGACAGGGACCTACTGGCGGAGGCGGCCATCGTTCACACGTGGCTGTCCTCACCGCCCCCAGCGGACGGGGTGGACGCCGAGGCTGTCCGCATCCGCAGTGCGTTAACGCAGATCTGCGATGCGGCCATGCCCAGAGTGCGGCGGCGTCTACCTCCGAGGCAGGGGGTCTACTGGTGGTCCCCAAGATTGGCGGACCTTCGTGCGGCATGTATCAGAGCCCGAAGGTCCTACACCCGCAGCCGGCGGCGTCACCGCGACGCTGAGCGGGAGGGCCAGCTGTACGAGGCGTACCGCGATGCGCGGACGGCCTTTCGGCTGGCCATCCGAGCCGCCAAGGGTGCGAGTTGGCAGGAGATGCTGGACGGTCTCGACCGTGACCTCTGGGGTCGCCCGTATCGCGCGTCGCTGAACAAGCTTCGCGCGCAGGGCCCCCCCCTCACCGAGACCCTCCAGCCCGACTTCCTCTGTAGGGTGGTCGAGGAGCTGTTTCCACGGCAGTCGGAACACACGCCCCCGGTCATGGCCTCGCCAGAACAAGACCGGGAGGCTGACGACGAGAGTGTTCCGCCCGTGACGGAGACGGAAGTGGGAGCAGCTGTGGCGCGGATTCGTTCCGCGACCACGGCCCCCGGCCCGGACGGAATACCAGTCCGGGTGCTGACGTCGCTCCTTGAGCACCTCGAGCCTCGCCTCAGGCAGCTGTACAACGCCTGTTTGGCGTCTGGACGGTTCCCTGAGTGCTGGAAGGAGGGGAGGTTGGTTCTCCTGCCAAAGCCGGGACAGCCCCCGGATTCGCCGTCGGCCTACAGGCCCATCGTGCTCCTCGACGATGTGGGTGCTGGAGCGCATCCTCGCTGCCCGCATCGTCCAGCACCTGGAGGAGGTGGGGCCCGATCTGTCGGACGCTCAATTTGGTTTTAGAAGGGGGCGTTCGACCATCGGGGCCCTGCTACGACTGAGGCAGACGGCCGCGGAGGCTGTCACCGGCGGGGGAGTGCTGTTGGCGGTGTCGCTGGACATCGCCAACGCATTCAATAGTCTGCCATTCAGCTGCATCAGGGAGGCGCTCCGATTTCATGGGGTGCCCTTGTACCTGAGGGTGCTGGTGGCGGACTATTTGGAGGGGCGCAGTATCCTCTGCGCGAGTCCCGCAGGGGACATTGTGCGGACGTCCATGTCGTGCGGCGTTCCACAGGGGTCGGTTCTGGGGCCGACTCTGTGGGACATCGGGTACGACTGGGCGTTGAGAAGGAGTCTCCCCCCCGGGCTGAGCGTGATATGCTACGCTGACGATACGCTCGTCACAGCCCGGGGCAGGACACTCGAAGAGGCGGCGAGCCTGGCCACTCTCGGCACCGAGGAGATGGTCGGGCGAATCGAGGCGCTGGGGCTCAGGGTGGCCCTAAATAAGACGGAGGCCCTATTGTTCCATGGGCCACGCGTAAGGCCGCCAATCGGCGTCTCGCTAGTCGTCAACTCCGTCCACATCAGCATCCAGGCCCATATGAAGTACTTGGGTCTGGTGCTCGACGGGCGATGGTGGTTCCGGGAGCATTTTCGCCGAATTGCTCCCCGGCTGGTCGGCGCGGCGTCCGCCCTTTCGCGGCTCATGCCGAACGTGGGCGGACCCAGCTTCGAGGGCCGACGGCTGTATGCGGGGGTGATCCGTTCTATGGCCATGTACGGCGCACCCGTGTGGGCGAGGGCTCTGAACGTCTAGCTCAGGGCTGTTCTGTGGAGACCCCAGAGAGTCATGGCGGTCAGAGCCATTCGCGGGTACCGCACGGTATCGACCGAGGCGGCATGCCTACTGGCTGGGACACCCCCGTGGGACCTAGAGGCGGAGATGCTCTCCGACCTCTACCAGCGGGTGACCTCACTGCGCGACGAAGGTGGCTCCCCATCGCTGAGCGAGATAGCCACCTGGCGCGAGGACGCCCGCCGAGACGTCATCGCCCGCTGGGCTACGCGGCTGGAGAGGCCTAGACACGGTGTCGTCACCGTCGAGGCTCTCCGGCCCGTATTGATGGAGTGGATGGAGCGGCGGCACGGAGTCCTCTCCTTTCGACTGGTGCAGGTGTTGTCGGGGCACGGATGCTTCGGCTTTTACCTGCACACGGTCGCGTGTAGGGAGTGGACTTCGTTCTGCACCATTGCAGCAGTGACGAGGACACGGCGCAACACACGCTGGAGGCGTGTCCGGGCTTTGACCGGCAGCGCCGTGACCTCGTCGCTGTTATCGGTGCCGACCTGACGCTGCCGGCTGTCGCGAGAGCGATGGTCGACAGCGTCAGGAACTGGGACGCGGTCGCCGCCTTCTGCGAGGCTGTCATCTCGCAGAAGGAGGCGGCGGAACGAGTCCGGGAGGAATCCCGCGACCCGGGCCGCCGTCAGCGGCCGGGGCGGCGCAGGCGCGAATACCTGCGCCTGATGCCGCCCTAACCGAGGCCTCGGGTGATCAGACCGGGGAATTGTCCGGTCACCCGACGTGAGGCCACCGCGTGAGGGCGACGCCCCGACGGCGAAATCTGTCGGGGCGTCGACGAGAGGAACCCGCGAGGGTAAACCGCCGGGCGGGCCACCGAAGTTAAAATCGAGTACCGGTGGTCCGCTCGCACGGCGAAGAGAGAAGGTTTTACGGTGGGTCTATGGGGTCACGCGCCGCCTTTCCGTCACCCCGGACCGATTCAGCGGGGCGAGACGCACCCATAGCCCACCAATAAAAAAAAAAAAAAAAATGTTGTACTCTTGTATAATAATCAATATCTTAGTGTTTTAACGTTTTAGATTAAGTAATTTTGATGGCATTTTATGTAATCTAAGTATATAATGCTTGTCAAATGATTTAGTTAGTTTTTATTTTAAAGCTTTCTTACAGCCATTACAAACTCCATAATAGAATGGGTCTAAAATAGTTATCTGTGTGTTGACGGAGTAAGAATACAATTCACCACCCCCCATCTTACCCGTGGGTGATCTTAAGAGGCGACTAAGGGATATAAAACGCATATAACATCTATGCGAGAGAAGGAAAACTCAAAATAAAACCTTACACCAACACGTCTGACCACCATGGTATAGTAGGTCAATTTCTCTCCCATTATAGAGGAAGCTCAAGCCTAACAGTGGGACACATATGAGCTGATTTGAAGATGAATAACACTCAGATCAAGCATTTATAGATCCTACAAATAGCTCCTATGCGTGAGAATCGAACCTTTTTTTTTTTATTTTTGGGGTGGGTTATGGTCGGCGCTCCTCTCGCACCACTCCGTCCGGGGCGACAGAGGGGCGTAAGCACGCATACTCGTAACCCACCCACGAACCTCGCCTACGTCGTTGGACCGGCCACTGGAGCAGCGTGAACTTGTCGTCAGTGGCCGGCCCGATGGAATACCCCCTGAGAGGTACACTCCCCTTGAGCGACGTCCCCCCTCCCCCGGGGCGGACGTCGTTCCCTCCTCGCGCGGTCAGCCTCTCGGCGGGTGACGGACTAATTCCCCGGTCCAGTCACCCGCGGCCTCGGCTAGGTGAGAATCGAACCTAGAGCACTCAGCGTAGCATGCCGCCACTTAAATCACAACACCATCTATACAGTCTCAAAATTTTAATAAATTTCTATTATATAATCTCTCACATAATAATCTGCCAACAAACTGTCAACAAACTGCCAACAAACAAATAATCTGCCAACAAACTGTAATACAGCATGGCAGAAAAAAAACTAATTGTAAAAGTGTGCATTTGTTCCTTTGAATAAATTTATTTCTATTCTATACATTTATTTTTACTTACTGTTAGCAATGGCAAAACTTTTTCTTAAATACACTGGTATATCTATTGTAGCCGGGAGCTTTGTTAAATCCATAAGAGACGGTAGACTCCTATGTCATTATTCATACGATTAGAAATCACACGAACCTACCCATGTGGCGATGGAGTAAGAATACAATAGTTACAAACCCTTCGTTTCCCGATCGGCAAGACGACTAAAGGACGCAAGCAATAAATCCTTATACCAAATCGTCTGACTAATATGTCAGTTTTCCTTTCACTACGGAGTAGGCTCAAGATTAGCAGTGGGACATATACAGGGTGGAAGGGGATCGCTACCGAAAACAAAGACAGGTAACCCTACTAGTCCCACTTGTAATGATAGGCTAGAAAAAAATCGATTCGGATGAAAAAAAAAAAAATTTTTTTATCATTCATTTGCATTGGTAGTTTGCAATCGTTAAGTTATAACTACGTTTTAGTATATTCAGGTATATTAATTACTAGTAGCACTGATTGATTAAAGTTAAGGTCAGAATGTTAGGTGAAAAGTCACCTCTACGGGTGATTTTGTAGGTCGTTGCCGAATGTCAACATAATTAGAAAGAAATATCTAGTATACCTAATACTTCTCTTAAATATTATATATGATTGATTGAAATCTTTTGAATATATGTAAGATATTGAATAAACCTTTGTTAACCAGTTAGGGATAGTTTTATAAAAAAATAAGTGGACGTTTATATGAGCTAGTGGTTTGGGTTCCCGAAGACAATTCATTGATGCCGATAGCCGGTTCAATAGTGTGAGTTAACACATACAATATACATATCTTACTTCAATCCCTAAATAGACTATTTTAAATTGAAGTAATAGATCCTGAACATTATCCATGTGGTGACGTAGTAAGAATACAATTCACCACCCCCTATTTTGGCCGTGGGTGATCGTAAGAGACGACTAGGGGATATATATAGACTATAAAATGCAAGTAACATCTATGTAAGAGATGGAAAACTTGAAACAAAACCCTATACTAAGACGTCTGACCAGGGTGGTATAGTAGGTCAATTTCCCTCCCATTACGGAGGAGCCCCGAGCCCAACAATGGGATATATATGGGCTGCGATTATGATGATGATGATGATGATGAGATCCTGAACAAACAAAAACTAAATCTTTAGCTGTAATAACGAATTACATCATAACACTATTTTTTTCGTAATCGTAAACAATAGAACATTACTGAATACCGATTTAAAATATATATATGTAAAGAGTTCTATGTCTCGTTAGCATTATACTCGTATCAATGTATTGTCTAGCCTAAAAAGTAATAGAAAACTATTTGCTAGATACCATATATGATATAAGTCCAGACAGTCAATGTGCTGACGGTGTAGCGATAATTTACATGGTCACGAGTTCACGGCTGCACATCGTAAAATGCGGTAAGCTATGACGTCAACTATACGTAATTTTCTTCTTGCATGATGCGCATTTAATAGTTGTGTAATATATACACATAAACCTTATGATTTGTGGTTATGCTTTTGTGTAACACGCCATAACCTTTTGTGGTAAGACTTGTAGCAAAACAGATAATGTTATTAATAATAAATAAATTTGAATTTGAAGAATAAATATTATGTAATAATATCATTGTAATGTAATTGTCTGCAAAGATGACGCAATGGTTAAGATACTGGCTTATCATGCCAATGTCATTGGTTCGATTTTCACGCGGAACAATACTTTGTACGATCCACAATTGTTCTGAGTCTATATTTTATTTGTAATTTGTGTCAGTTAATTATATTTTTGTAAAAGTACCCCACAATACCAGGGTTGGCGTTTTGTCTTTTATTTTTATAGATAACAACATCCTATTTTCTTCACTTTTTTCATGTAAATTTCCTAAAAGATGTCGAAGGGATATAATATGCAGATATATGTACGTTTATATAAGAGACGAACGACTTACTACAGTAACATAACAATTATTAGTTCTCGAGCATAAAGCCATTAAAAACATTGGATCAGTTTATGCCACATAGATTTTTCTTTTATAGGTGCTTAGGTACTCACACTTTTAAGCATAAAAATATTACTCACGTATATTTTACTATATAATATTTAATTCCATATACATAATCTTATACAATTACCGGGGAAAAGTTTCATTAGCTGTGTTACTCTGTAATGGGTATTAATTAACGAAAAAACCCGATACCTCTGATCTCAATAATTGAATTATTAGCCAATATGCCATTGGACCAACCAAAGAGTTATTTGCCATCTTTTCTCACAGCTGTATTAATTATATAGAACTGGTAGGGAGTGTTATGTCTTATTGCAATATTGTTTTGGAATATTCCAGACGGTCGAATTTCAAGTGCAAGCCCTTGTAGTGTGTAAGTATGATTATGTGGTGTGGGGGTGGCGGCCTTAACCTTGAACGTCGCCGTCTGACCCCACCTCGTCGTCATCGAGACCTCCTCACAACCCCCCAATGACCCCTTCCTTTTCAGTCTCGACACTCGATAAATGAAGTTGAAAGTCGTGTAAAATACACGCAATAATAATATATAGTCACATTTTATTGATTACAGGTAAAGCGTCTTTAATTTGCCATTAAGATTTGTCGTGAGTATAATTATCTACGTCCTAGGAATTATGTTTATTCTTTGTGGTTCTGTGTGCATAGTAAGGCAATCCCATTACTAAGCTTTCGCTTTCGTTTGTCCGTTCGTTTTTCAGCGTGCTGTAACTTCATCATCTCAGTTCATATATGTCCCACTGTTTGGGTTCGATCCTCCTCCGCAATGGGAAGACAGTTGAGCTACTATACAACGCTAGTTAGACATGTTGATATAGGGCTTTATGTCGAGTTTTCCTTCTCTTAGTGTAACTTACAAACCGTAATAAGCATACAGACTAGTTATTTATGTTGCCATTTTAATAAAAAATAATAAAAGCAGGAAACGGAGATAGAAATTAAATGAGTTAAAAGACGAGAAATAATGAATCCTATTATCTTGATTTAATAATTACGTACAAAAAAAAAACACAAATATCATACATACAAAGTAATATATATGTACAAACAACGATTTTAAATCATAGAACTTCTAAAGTTTCTTCTAAAAAGGTATTTAAAAATAAGTAGAGATAGAATTAATCCAAAGGCGATGGAATAGAATCCATCACGAGCGAGTCTGCTACACACTTGATCTATTGTCTAACTTCTAACTAAAGTCATATCAGAGAATAATTAAAATGTAAAATCTAATATTGTATAAAAAAAAAAATTAAAAAAATCAAAAAACCCGACTGCGTAAAAAGTAACCCAAACCTCGTACATAATAAAAAAACTGAAAAGAAAAAAACAAGCACTTAGATGTCCGGTGGTCAGAATTCCATAATATATTATTGAATAAATACTATTGCAGAAAATAAAATATATTTTAATAATAGAACTTGACAACTGAACAGTCGGGATCCATTATTCGACAGCAAATCTATTTTTTCAGTGGATTCCTTTACTTTTTACGTAGTCGGGTTTTTTGATTTTTTTAATTATTTTTTTTATTTTATACTTTTTAGTTTTTAGTTTTAGCTATAGTTATCTTATTTATTAATAAGTAGGTAAGTACCTAACTATATATAGTTTTCGACTGAAGTTGAGTACTAAATCGTTAGAAATTGGAGATGGGCGACCGCGTAAGACATTAGATACTTTATGTAGGACTACCTATGGTATATTGGACAATATACCTACTATAATTGTCACAAAATAAAAGGCCCGTTTTGACATTTGTCTTATTGATGGATATAGTGATATAACCATACGACTCGGTTCTCGATACTCACGATATATCGATTCAAGTTTGCGTGAGTATTTAATCGATTTAAATATGTATTGTAAAGTGCATTGGATTAAAGTTCTGATTTGAAAATTTAAGTTAAAATTTTGATATTATGGGTATTTTAAAATGACACAATGTTATGAAAGGTCAATTTTCTATCTAATAATACAATAACATTCACTCAATCACAAAATAAAAAATGGAGAAAAAGTGAATCTTCAATTTCTGCATTTAATTTATTCATTTTCTTCAAATGATGAGCCAAAATTGTCGGTTGAGCTATCGTCACCCGCATCTATAATTATTTCATTTTCAATTATATTGTCAATATTGATGTCTCTATCATAGTCTTCCTTAATTATTTTTCGAGTTTTCTACCACTTTTGTCCAGTCTTCTTTAGTAATTTTGACACAAGCTTCATTCAACAGTGTCATAATTTTCTTAGTGGAGAATGGCGGCTTTGTATTGTGGCGTGCTGCGTAACCTTTCATTTGAGCCCAGATCAAAGTATTGTACTGACAATGGTATGGTGGCGCTCTTATCATTTTGTGTCCATGCTGAACCACTCTGTGAATTTATTTGCGTCCTTTTCTTCGTGATATTTTTTTGTACTTTTAGACTCAATTGCAAGCAAGGCATCATTAAAATAAAACTGCCCTCAGCTGATTCAGCGTAGCAGATTATTAAGCGTCCACCTTTTCCCATTAGCACTTTTGAGCAAGATGCCTTGGTATCGCCCGTCCACGACTGTGGCACGGTATGATTCGAGTACAGCCAAATCTCTTCGACAAATATGACATTGTCCCAATTTGTGACTTTGTTAGCTCCAAACTCATAACTTTTAGTAAAGATCAATACACAGCTGATGAAATTCAGTTATTCTAAACACTAGTATTAAAATTAATAAAACCGGACAACTGCGAGTCCACCTTAAAAGAAAATATTTTGATCGATTTATTTTTCCTTTAACCGATTATTAATAGTCTGTGGAGAATATGAAAAAATCGTTATGAACGGCACTTAGCCGAGTGGGCGGTACCCATCAATGAAAAATGTAATTACCTTAGAACATTTCGATCGGTAAAAAATAGAGAACTTCTTGGGTTTGAACTGTCAAAACGGGCCTCTTATTTTGTGATTAGTATAGATACTTTAGTATATGTCCATCCACATCCAGTTATATGAATTTTTCGTCTTTTCATCGTAAATTTCTACTGTCTAAAAAACTTATATGTGAGAAAGGTTGTTACGAAACTTTAAATCGATATAGATCCTAAACGGCCAGTCAAATCGAAAAATGTTGAGAGAAAACTAATAACGATTTTTAAATACCTATTCAACGATATTCCACTCGACATAGTTTGTTGACTTTATTTTTTTTAATTTTCACAATATGGCGTCCAGTAGTCGCCATATTAAATTTTCATTAACGTCATATCTTTAGTGACACTCGCCGGCTTAAGAGGAATCAATTGACCTGCGAATCATAAAAATCGACCCAGGCGTTTGGTCTATATAGTGCTTCAAAGGAACATACAAACATATATACATACATACATAGACTGTTAAACACAATACCACTCCTTTGCGTCGCGCAGTCGGGTAAAAAATGAAAAATAGGCCCAGATTACTCGATAAGAGTCGTTTGTCCTTCATTTGCCCTCCAATTGACATCATTACTGTCCTTATTGACATAAGTGCCATTTGGCTACTTCATTTTATAAAAGGTAGAAGAGTCTGATCGGGCGGGATCTTAAGAACAAGTACAAGTACCTACTTGTTAGTACAAGATTTATCAGCTCTATTATTGTCTTAATAATTTAATATTAATTTTGATGAAAGTTGGTGCTTAAATAATGAAATTATTTATTAAGTGTAAATAAAGAAATTAGAACATTTGCTATTACTTAGGCGTTGAGGCGCGTGAATTTTGTTTTGACCAAATATGTTTCTTTAAAACTCGCATGTAATATACAACACTCTATTAATTGATATTCCTGTGGGCAAGCAGAATCTAAACCAACTCAAAACCTTATGACGTATGAATCTTTTTATAGACGTAAATAATAATAAGAAAATCACGACGAGTTAGCGATGTAATTGCGGTAAACTTGTCAAATGTCTAAACAACAAATGTTGAATGACTGAATAGTTTTTATGACTACTCCCCGGCCTCATATAAAACCACTCTTTTTTTTTTTTTTTTTTTTTTAAAAAGACCACCCTGCACTTAGGAAATAATCCTTGTATTGCGGGGGACTTTACAAACATGCAATTAACGTAGACAAATTACACCCCGACTCAGAACAACACTTTGTGGATCACACAAAGTTTTGTCCTGCGTGGGAATTGAACCCACGCCACTGGCACGGAAGGTCGATATCTTAACCTCTACGCCATCTGTGCAATATATTCTATGGGATTATGACGATCCATTGTGACTATATTTATTGAAATTTTCTAATCCCATGATTATGACATCTTATAACAGTTAATAACTTTGTGAAGGAAACTTAAATCATCTAAAAATCTTATAAAGAAAATATAATAGGTGCAGTAAATATAATACGTAAATTTATATTAAATTATATACAACAAAAGTGAAATTATGCTACCAGTGCGGCGATACCAAATTGATATCAAGAATACTATATAAGACCGAATATGTTACTAGTTTTTCATGCTCGTAGATGTCAGTGTGCATCAAAAGACATTATCCGTGTGGCGACGCAGTAAGAATACAATTCATCACCCTCTTTCTTATCCATGGGTGATCGTAAGAGATGACTAATGGATATAAAACGCGTATAACATCTATGCCAAAGAAGGAAAACTCGAAACAAAACCCTATGCTAATACGTCTAGCCAACGTGATATAGTAGGTTAATTTGCCTTCCATTATGGAGGAGGCTCAAGCCAAACAGTGGGATATATATGAGCTGAGATGATGATGATGATGATTGTGATAAAAAGACTTAAACAATACACTGTAAAGTAAATAAACTAGAAATAAATATTTAATATATAAACATACATATTCAGGATTTTATACTAAGGCAATTGCACTCTTATTAGATAGATGATTAAATAAGAAACATGAGTAAGTTGAAAAGAAGAAAAAAGAATATAATAAAATATAAATTATAATTCGTTTTATATTTTTCATCAGCCTATTTTAACTAATATTATTGAATATAGGTCTCTTCATAAAAGGGTTAATGCCAAATCACCAGGCGTAGCAGGTGGTATTATCCTGGTAAACTGCTGATTCCCCTAGTTTCCGTTTAGCCTGTTTTTGCAAATCCCCTAGTTAAGTAAAGAGAGACGGCACATTATATTCTATCCCGTTATCACACGGGCATAGATCTACTATTTTTAATAAATATATATGAAGTCAACTAGATCAAGAAAGTAATGTTTTCATGACAATTAAAGGAATTTAAGTCGCTGTAAATGCCAATACTTAAGTTGGATATAAAAGTCATCATTCTCCTACTCTTATCCCAACTACTTGGGGTCGATAAAATGTGTATTTCTCTTTTAAAGTACATACTGTAAAAGTTAGTGGCAATAGCTTTATGACCGGCCGCCTGCCAGACGTCAACCCTCCTTGGGAATGTAATTGTTGACCAAGCGACATCAGATGGATTTGGCCCAGGTCGTTTTAAGGCTCTTAGTCGTCTTTTACGACATCCACGAGCAAAGTAAGGGTTGGTAGTATTTGTAACCGCTACCATACAGCAAATACTTAAGTTAGATATAAAAGTAATATTGTAAATAAAAAATGGATATTTTTTCAAGATCAAGAAGAAGCAACGATTCTACAGCATTATTGCCACATAAGTTCGTATTAATATTACAGTAACGAATATTGGTTGAGGTTGAAATCAATTAAACGAATCAAAAGTTCTAGTTTAAACATTTATAATAATTGTTTGTTTACGTAAGAAATGAATCGGATCATCAATTTCATAAACGGCATTCAGTTTGAAACTTCATATAGTATGTTTACATTGTAACTGCTACTATGGGTTCGGTTTTATCTTTTGGCTAGAAGTACGCATAAAAATGTTTACGTATTCCTTGTTTATTTAGTCTACAACTCGTTCCTATGTTTTATTGAAACAGATATCTGAATGAATTGTTACAACCAGCATTTTAAATGTCTGTTTATTATTTCGTGATGTGTTTTTATGTAACTGAAACTATACATAGATGGGTAGATTATATATTTTTTAAATCAATCAATCGATAGTCTCAACTTTTGGCTGCCCGTGATCTGGACTCTCTTCCAACCATCCGGGGCGACAAAAGTGTGGGGCTATCCATAACCCACAGTACTTTCCATCTTTACTTATTGAGAGAGCCTCCAGGAGATCAATTCTCGTCACACGATAAGATCACAAAATCGAGATAAAAATTAGAATACAAACATTACACAAGCAGGACTGGTCCGTTTTCGAAGGCTCATAGAGAATGAACAAATCCTGCTTGAAACAATCTTAAATTACGTAATCGAGCTAAAATACGAAAAACAAGTATTGCCTCCCAGAACGGAAGGAAACGGTCCTTGACTTCGGAGTCCAATCAACCTGAAGTGAATCAAAACTGTATAGTGATGGAGTAATTAAATTCGATATATTACATATATCAAAATAAAGAAAAGCATACAGATTCAGATTAAAGTAAGATATCATAAAATAAAATTCTTACTTCTGTGTGGTGAAGAGCCTCCAAAACTTCAATTTACAATTGTCACCTCACTTCTGTGGAAAATTGCAATGAGAATTTTTCCTCATAGAAGCTGATAGGTGTCCTTATCTTTCTTCCATTTCAAAATAATAATTGATTGCAATTATGTATCGCCGATTTCAATCAATTATATCAGAATAAAAATAACCTTCAAATATCTGTTTTTTTTACCTTACTTCATCCTGAAGGAAAATGGCTGTATATGTATAATAGGAAATCTTTAACACTGAATCATTTCGCAGTGTAAATACGCTCACCTCACGCTGTTCTGTTTCACAATGAGACACAGTCCACCAAACGTCATTAGACTGCTTTCAATACTTCTAGTAGATAAGTTATTGAGTAACTAGATATTTGAAGAAGCTATTTTTCAGGACTTTAAAGTGACAATCTCACATCATAGATCCGAATTAAATGTTATGTCTTATAATTTTGTTTTATGTTATACTTTGAGAAGAGAATAAAAATGCTAGTAAATGGATATCAGTTGTTTTAGGAATGCCTGCCCAATCGAATCCGTAAAGAAGTCGGTAACTAGAACCAGCCGTTCAAAGTAACATTCAAAATTATTCGAAGGATTTATGAATAATTTCATTATTACATTTACTTAGGAGTGTCATACGTTTCTTAAATTAATAATAATAATAATAAAAAATAAAATAATAATAATAAAACCTCCGGGCCAGTCGTTACTTCACCATGAGGCTAACGCAAAACTCGGAGGAACATTATTTGGCTCCCTAAGTTCTTTTGATATAAAAAAAAATGTATCACAAGATTTACAGGCAAGCCAATAAACCGCAGGGCAGCTTGTGGCGAGCTGAATGTGAGTGGCGACACTGCGGTCCTGAATACTCCAGAGAGTCGATCAGGGACTCGTCTCCAGCTGGCCTTCATTGGCTGGCTAGAGTGGAAACCGAAGAGTGCCCGAAGGACTCTCAGCTCTGGCTTGCCTTAAACAGCTGATCAGAGAGGGGTCGCCAGAGCTATATGCTCGGGGTTGGAAGTGTCATTTTCAAGGGCATAATTACGGGGAAACCATGAGTTTGTTTATCGCAGACTCAATGGTGAAACCGGCGCCGCACCGCTCGACACCCCAGCCACTTACATCAATGTTGCCCTCTGTTGCCCGTATGACTTGTGTGTCTGTGGCGACTATTTAGGGGGCCCATTCAGTGAGTTGGCGAGTCACCGTCTGCCACCGTTCAGCTCTTAACATGGGTTTGAAGGCAGACGACAGTTATAAATTCATAGATTTAAGATGAACCAGTCCACTAAACACCCACTCCCATATTTCATATATTAGATACCATCATCATACAATAGTTTTACACTTACTGCTGGCATTCCACGTATGTTAAGTGCAGACGTGGAATGTCATCGGTAGGTGTCCCACCCCAATATTTAGATTAAATTTCTCCAAAGGCCTCTGCGTGTTGGATCCATATCCCCATGTAAGCCTCCCAAAGGACCGGGCATCTTCCCTATGGAAGATCCCGTGAATTAAAAGGAGATACAAATAATAATAATAATAATCTTTATTGGGTCGAAAAAATAGGGTTACAATAATCTCCTTATGTTAGACATTTGAAAAACACAGGAGTGCTTTGGCATTCGTACTAGGATACCCTGTGTCACGAATGCCGTCACCTTCCCTCGTAATCCAAGTAAACATACCTTAGACATTTTAATTATACATATTACATTTAATATTTGCATAGAAATATAAAATAAATAATAGTAGTACAAATTGTGACGAACAGAGGATATCCACATATATGGGAATAAATATATCATTGATTATCAAATTATTATTTGATTAACAAATTAGAAGCTTTAAGTCATAGGTACGATAATTTTAAAAATAGTTATAGCACCAACCCAAGAAAACCAAATAACCAACCCAATAAAATTTAATGTCGGTTCAATCAAAAAATCAGTTGAAGTTATTCGCAAATTTATATTTAATATGATTCATTTTGAGGCATGTAAATGGATTTAAATTTATTTATTATTATTTCTTACTTCAAAGTAGGTAGTTCAAATAAAACTTTTTTTTTATTGTTATTTATTGACTAAAATACTACCAATACAATAATAAAAATCACAATACTCAGTCCCATATCCCTTATAGTGTCCCAGTCCCATATCCCTATAAGTGTGGCTGTAAAATGTCGTAAAAATTCCATTAAAATTCATGAATTTTAAAATTCATTATAATTACGTATTAAGAATATAATTATTGTTTTCAATTTGATAATTTCAATTACGTTTTTATTATTTTCTAATAAACAAGTTACGTTTAAACATCAACTAATGGGCGGATTGACCGTGTGTCCTCTAGACGGCAGACAGCATGGCGACCATCGAGGTTGACTGCAGGCACCTGACCGAATAAAATCAGACTTGTGACGCACATTGCATTCATTTGACTTACAAACCTTTGTACTTTAGGTCAATTGTTATATTTTGATTGTTGTATAAATGCATATTTAATGTTGTTTTGTTATTCGTATGGTCTATATATGTACTTTTTATTGACTTAGAAGTATTTCATTTTGTTTCTATTTTACAATTTTATATATTACTGTACTATTTTCAATGAGACAGATATTGAAGTGAAACCGGGTACCTAATCCAACTTTTATTAAGATAAACACTGTTATAGTTGTAATAATTAGAACAAATATTTGTTATAGCGGATATCAAGTTGAATGTATCGCTAGTCTATTGGTATAAACGATTGCTTCCTTGCAATTATGGATACGAGTCCTGGATCGAACTTTGGAGGGTTAGACTATTATGAAACATATAGTGCATACATATTTCAGATAAATATCATATAGTGAAACTAAGGATGCTGATGAAAGCTGTGCGGTAGCGGCTACGAATACTACCAACCCTTACTTTGCTCGTGGGTGTCGTAAAAGACGACTAAGAGCCTTATTACGACCTAGGCCAACTACATCTGATCCCGTTTGGTCAACAATTACATTCCCAAGGAGGGCTGACGTCTGGCAGGCGGCCGGTCATAAAACTATTGCCAATAACTTCTACAATATGTACTATAAAAGAACCTCCAAGTAATTGGGATAAGAGTAGAAGAATGATGAGCGAGACTAAGGATGGCTAACTATTAGAATATTTTTGTATTTTTAATCAGTTTTCTTAATCACTACACTGTTTTATTCATCCTATTTTCATTCTTTGGTCATAAAAAATATTGAATGTTGTTTATTATTTATCAAATAATGATTAATTTGAATATACTATTTAAAATGTAAAGGAAAATATACTATTCATATTTAAAAGTGTCCGTATTCCGTGTGGTGACGGAGTAAGAATACAATTCACCACCCCCTCTCTTAACTGTGGGTGATCATACGAGACGACTAAGGGATATAAAATGCATATAACATCTATGCAAGAGAAGGAAAACTCGAAACAAAACCCTATACCAACACGTCTCACCAGCGTGGTATAGTAGGTCAATTACCCTCCCACTATGGAGGAGGCTCGAGTGCAACAGTGGGACATTTATGAGCTGAGATGACGATATTTAAAAGTAATCGATTATTGTTTATCATTATGTGTAGGATATTAGCGACTTACCTTTGCGAAACGAAAAATGATGTCACAAGCGGGGTTCGAACCCGCACCTATTGGGCATCCGGCCCAACCGTGCTGCCACTTACACCATCGTGAACTATTTTAGGACATGCAAATTTCGATTCATATTATATCTTACGTCTTCAAGGTTTTCAATTTTTCGTTTCGTATCGGGTATTTATAAATATATTTTTATTTATATTAAGCATATTAAATGCTAAAAATTTCAGTAATTTGAATAACAAGGTTGTGTCATCGTTTAATACAATTCTAACTGTAAAGTTTGAAGTATTAAGTCTATACAATGTGTAAACATTGTCCGATAGATGGCATACGTCACCTTATAATAATATACGTCACCTTATAATGGGAAATTGACCTACTATACCATGGTGGTCAGACGTATTGGCATAGGGTTCTGTTTCGTGTTTTTCTTCTCTTGCAGATGTCATATGCATATTATATCCATTAATCGCCTTTTAAGATTCACACGGGCAAGAGAGGAGGTGGTGAATTGTATTCTTAATCCGTCACCATACGGATTAAAAAATCAAATAACCTATTTATTTTTAGTACCTATTGTAAAAATATAAACATGTAGGTTAATCCTTAGAGATGGCCCGCTCGCACGGCAAAGAGAGGAGGTTGCATGATGGGTCTATGGGGATACGCGCCGCCTCTTCAGTGACCCCGGACCAATTTGGCGGGGCGAGATGCATCCTTAGCCCACCGCAAAAAAAAAGGTTATCCTTAGAACATTATTTGATTTTATTTCGTACCTTTATTGTTATATCCAAAAATATAATTTATTATTACGATAAAGGGTTACCGACCAGACAGTCCATTACTAATTCAGCTCCTCAATAAATCTGAATAGGTATTGTCCGCAGTTCGCGGTTGCATACAAAAAGATGTTGCTTATTGTGAATTAAATTCGTTGAGTGAAGCTTCAAGAAGGCGTTGACATCAATGATTTAAACGTGATGAGATTATTATAAGACCAGAGCCATTCAAGGCACGCGTCTCTACGACTCCTCTTGACTGAATTCAATTAGCTGGTTTAAGATTACTTAAAAGAATTTACATCAAAGATAGCTTTTATTAGTAAGTTTCATCTCAGCTTATATATGTCCCACTGTTAGGCTCGAGTATTCTACCATAATGGGAGGGTAACTGACCTATTATACCATGCTGGTCAGACATGTTGGTATAGGGTTTATGTAGCGATATGTAGTAAGTTTATGTGTTAGGGTTTAGTAAGTTTGCCACCGAAAACAAAGATCGGGTACCGGTAGCCCGCTCGCACGGCGAAGACAGGTATTTGCAGGGTGGGTCTATGGAATTGCGCGCCACCTCTTCCGTCGCCCCGGGCCGATTTGGCGGGACACGACAGGCTACATAGTCCACCGCAAAAAAAAGGAAAGGGTTTAGTAAGTTTATGTAGCGTTAATGCCTCAGTTAGATATATAGATTTTCTTACTTTCCGAGTGGTGACTCTTTCTTGCTCTTGCATACTTATAAATTGGGTTAAGGGATATAATAGGCAAATAACATCAATGCAAGAGAAGGAAAACTAGAAACCAACCCAACTGATTAACATGGTATTGTATGTCATTCTAATTGTGGAGGGGACTCGAGGAATGAGACGTACCTATATCAGCTGATATGATAATGATGGTATCTTGATCTTCGATGGTGGCTCAGGTCACTTAAATTCAGAAGGAACACCAAAAATATTGGCCATGACCGGGATCGAGGGAAGAAGAAACATTACGAGATATTAAGTAGATACTTATATAGTAATTTACGTCGCGATATGGTCTTCTCTAGCCTCGCAAAGAGCTTTATTGAGTAAGGCAAAAAATAAATGTTTTAGAAGTATACTTCTTGTATTAAGTATAGGTTTTTTTTTTTTTTTTTTAGTATGTGTGACTTAGTTGTTAGCCTCAGATGGCTATGACAACTTTAACCGGACTGTGGGTGAGCGCTGAGGGCTCTCAACCCGTAATATGTATAGGATATCAGTAAATACTTTTAACACATTCACTGTCGACCACTCGGATCCGAGTAGTAGCGGCGCCTCGCACTCGGCTCCAAGCAAGCATCCCGTTCATTTTGTAGTAGGTAGGGCCGACCACTAAGATCCGAAAAATGTGTTTTTTATTGAAATACTAACAATATACATTTATCCATATTTTCAAACATTCATATGTAGATACTTAGTCAAAATTCGCCTTCGCCTTAAAAAGTTATTGCAACCGGTTATTATTTTTATTTATTTTGTAGGCAGTGAATGGGTTAATACTAGAGTACCAATATCTCGCCGGGCTGACCACGAATGTCAAGGAAACGGTATCAGTTGCCGGTCCAATGCCGAGGGAGGGAATACGGTGGGTTATGAGGCCACGCGCCGTCCTCCCGACGCCCCGGACGGAACGGATGGCGCGTGTCCAATCCAGACTATAGTCTGCCAAAAAAAGGATATCAATATACACTTATTATTATCATTGGTATTATTATTTGCTTATTATTACCTAGTATGGCCACCAAATACAAAGATCGGGTACCGGTGGCCCGCTCGCACGGCGAAGAGAGGAGTTTGCTGGGTCTATGGGGGTCACGCGCCATCTCTTCCGTCACCCCGGACCGATTTGGCGGGGCGCGACGCATCCATAGTCCAAAGCAAAAAAAAAAAAAAGAAAGCTAGTATGAACATATTGGCTATTATGCCTTACAATAGTAATCTAGACTGCTAAGACTATACAAATGTGCATTCTAAGGTTCAACCTTCCGTGTCTTGTTGCATTTTCTATGCAACGTTTTATGAAATCTAATGAAATCTAGAATTGATTGTTCTGAGTTCAAGTATAATTTGTATCCAGTAAATATAGGTAGGTATATTTGTAAAAGGAAAATAATGACTTTATCCTCAACGATATAAAGATTTTTCGTGTATTATCCTTAAAAATTATTACACATAGAATCAAAATCAGGTCAAATAAATATTATTCAGTTTGGTTATAATATAACGTAGGTACTAAATATAATAAGAAAATCCAGAATTTTCCTGTGCCAGCTGGACATGTAAGTCAAAAACGTTATTAAAATGCAGCATCACGGAGCGCCCGTATCAAACCAAATGGGGAGAGCCAACGATTGTAGAGATAGGGGGCGATGCAAGGCCAACAGCAAAATAACTTAGAAATGCAACTTGGTTATTCATTCGAATAGAGTGCTAACGTATATAGATATTAAAATTGAATGTACAGTACAGATGACGTAGTGGTTAAGATATCGACCTTCTGTGCCAGCGTCGTGTGTTCGATTCCTACGCAGGACAAAACTTTGTGCGATCCACAAAGTGTTATACTGAGTCTGGATGTAATTTGTCTGCGTTAATTATATGTTTGTAAAGACCCCGCAATACAAGGATTATTTCCTTAGTACAGGATGGTGCCTTTTCTATAAAAAAAATAACATAGAACTTTTCATTGTAACATAATGGCTGGAGCACGAAAAGTAAAAAGGTATTTAGCATAGAGTTCTGCTGTCCATTTACCTGAAGATTCCTGAGCAGATTTTTACAATATATACGTGCAATTAAGAAGTGATGATATATTTATAATCCACTTGAATAAGAGAGTATGAGAGAATAAAACTTATTCAAAAATAAATTTTAATAAAATTTAATGTGTTTTTTTTTTGAATTGCTGGAATGCCTGGCAACACCTCGCCTATTCCATCCAGGACGACGGCAGGTTGGCGTGTGGCTCCCTAACCCACCATATTTCCTTTTCATCGCCATTGGGCCGACCACTGGTACCCAATACTTAACATTCGTGGCCGGTCGGCCATAACAAGGGTCGCCTAAATATTATTTTTCACCAAGCGATTAAAGTAGTCAGATGCCTTTATAACACAGATAATGAGATTTCAGGATTACTCCAAATATCCAGGTTATTTTTAATATTTGACGACCTGTCATCAATGTTAATAACAGTCGACTTAACGTAGTTCCTGAGGCAGGGATTTCATTAATTATGAGAATATTATTACGAATTATACGCGTTTCTCGATGTTTTTTTTAGCATTAAAGTATGTAATAATTAAGAATTAACCACTAAAAATTATGTGTTTGTGTAATAATAAAAATAACTTAAAAAGTCATAGTTGTATGTCATAAGAATCGAAAAGACACTTCTGAGTGAAAGTCTGATAGCTTACCATTTGACTATAGCTGTTTGCTATGGTATCATAGTTTTAAAATGATTGTGAAAGATCCAGCCTTTTGTCTATTGAATGAATTTTTGAAAAAAAAAATCATGTTGTACTCGATTATATTGAAGCCGATACTTATTAAACATGCTCTATACAATTTTAAACAAAAAAGGCATTAAGACTATGTAAAAAAAAAAGAATGAAGAACAAGAAAAAAGAATGAATCAATTTTTGAATGAAATAATAAACAGATTCTTGTCGGCTCTCAGCAGCCGCCACGTCGGTACATGATCTGCTGATAGATTATTGGATTCATTTTAATTACTATACAAAATTGGCACTTATAGAAGTACCTTCGTAGATTTTATAGCTAATATAGTATTAAATTTCAATTTGAATAAGGCGTATTAATACTATGTGCTACAAATATAAAATAAATAGTAAGTATGGTTTGAACATTATAATATTCAGTTGTATTTCTGTTATTTAGTGTACGTGTGTTAGTAACAGGGTGCATGCACCGCACGTCGACAAGGGCATAGAGGGCGCTGCAAGCGATGCACCCTCTCGCCCGCGGCGACCTGCCCGACCTGCGCGCATCGCTACTCTGTCCCGGCCCGCCCAATGACAAACAAGGTGCCGTTTTCAATAAACTAAGAATTTCTGTTTACATAAATTATTAAACGAACTTTTATTATAACGTATACAACATTACGTAAACATGTATTCTAAACATGTTTATATTAATGTAAAACTGTTTATAATGAATCAAAATTACTGTATGTATTTTGTTGAGAAATCACAATACTTTTTTTGTAGGTAATGATTAATTATTTGAGCTATGCGGAATATTATTTCTATGCAAGAGGCTCTTAAAATAAGAGAAATTTAGTGACCCGCCATCGCTTTGTTTCTTTTAAACTGAAAACTTTTTAAGTTAATATAAAATATAGCTCACAAAATATGCAAAATTAGTTTTTTTTAAGCTTATGCTTTCTAATTTTAATAATCTAATTATAGTAAAAAATTGAGAAAAATAGTTAAAAGATACAGAAGTAGAAAAGATAGTTCTTTGTTTTTTTTTAAAGTTTCAGTTTTGTTGATCTTTAATGTAACATTAAATTAAGAAATTAATGTTAAATTAAATTAAGAAATCATAGGGTACTGCAATCAACACAATTATGTTAGTCAAAAACATTTTAGGTACCTGAGGAAGAGATGAGACTAAATACAACTAAGTCTCATCTCTTCATTGTTAATTCAGTTTTTAAATTAAGAAATTCTATTTAAAACATCTGCAGGCTTTTGGTATTTACATACTCTTACGGAGTTGTGTGCGATCCTTATTGTACTTTAATTAACAGCGAGTTTTTGCGTGTGAGCGATTTCGTATGTATAATAAAGCACAAAATTTTCGGTTACGAAATTAATATTTAATTATTATTATTTAATTGTAAATTGTAAAAGATATGTGGTAGCGGCTACGAATATTACCAACCCCTACTTTGCTCGTGGATGTCGTAAAAGACGACTAAGAGCCTTACATCGACCTGGGCCAACACCACCTGATGCTGTTTGGTCAATAATTACATTCGCAAAGAGGTTTGACGTCAGGCAGGCGGCCGGTCATAAAACTATTGCCAACATATAACCCAAACTAATTGGCAGAAGAGCAGGAGAATGATGATTACTTAATTGTAAAATAAAACTTAACTTGCTATCATTAATGTTGCTCAATAAATACAAATGGCACTTGCAAATTGCAACTTTTTTGGATATATTAGTCATATACACAATTAGGCAACAAAACAAGAGTAGTATAAACAAAAAAACTCTTGATCGTTCACCAAAATGACTCAGATCAGTCACAATTCAGTAACTAATTAGTTTAAATAATAAAAACAAAATGTTTGACATTGTCTCGACCTTATAGTACGAAATTAAAGTACGAATACAACGTAATTAACACAAATCATATGTTTATTTTTTGTTTGTTGTTTATAATGCATTTGATTAACTAAGGTTTTGAACAAATAAATCAATTATTTTATGTAGTTTTAAATGTTTATAGACAGATTATTTATTTATTTTCAAACGTACTTTTGGATATTGAAGCATCTATAACAGAAATATAAGTACTGAGTTCCTGTGTTATATAATTTTGAAACTACTCACTGGGTTGCCAGGTAATAAAAGAATAAAAAATAACTACTACCTAACCCTTCTTTCTGTTTTAAATAGCAGAATACTGTAACTTTGATAATAGTTCTATTGTGGTAGGACCACGCTGTGGACAGTTCTCTGTCTACAGCCGCGGGCCGGTCCACCCGGGGTAGTACCACACTCTCGCAGAAGATCGACGTCTGAGTAATAGCAATGTGCTATTGCGCTTCGTTCGGTGAGCGAGAGAGCCGGAAGCCTAACTGGGGTGGGTTCAGGGTTGTATTGGTAGGCAGCGGCCTAGCTATACCATTGGCAAAGGTCCATGGGCGGCAGTGACACTTACCATCAGGTGTGCTGTCTGCTCGGTTGCCGCCATAAGCAATAAAAAAAAAAAAAAAATAGTGGTAATTTATGGTCCATCAAGGGCATTGATGACATCGTAAAAATCGCAAGGAACCGTTTGATGTATTCTCGAGAGAGAGCCTACGTCCGATAGTGGACTGACGGATGAATATCATCTCAGATCATTTACATCCCACTGCTGGGTTCGAATTCCTCCAAAACAGGTAGGAATTTGACCTATACCACGCTGGGAGAACGGGTTGGTATAAGGTGTGTATCATATCCCGGTACGGGATAGAAAGGGGTAGGAAAGGGGTGATGAATTGTATTCTTACTCAATTAACACAGGAAAGACAGACGAAATGATAGGTGGATCGTTATTATACCTGCATACTTTGCGAAGGTTCTAGTAATTATAGTTTTATTTCAAGTTCACATAGACATTATTTATGCAACCCTTAAAATAGATAATTAACATTATGTGAATTTATTTCTATAAATTAATCACATAATACTATAATGAAAAGAACTGCAATGATGGCGTGTAAAAACTTTTACATTTACTCCGCGACCATGCAAGATCAAAACTTCGTATTAATACAATAAAGGCGTACAATCAATTTAAATAACCAAAATTAACATCATTCAGTAATATAGCTGTGTGGTAGCGGTTACGAACACTACCAACCCTTATTTTGCTCGAGGATGTCGTAAAAGACCACAAAGAGCCTTATATTAATCTAAGCCAACACCACTTGATGCCGTTTGGTCAACAATTACATTCCCAAGAAAGTTTGACGTCAGGCAGGGCTAGTCGTAAAACTATTGCCAATAACTTTTGCAATATTTAGGAAGAGGAGTACATACAAGTAATTGGCATAAGAGCATGATAATGATGATGATGAACATCATTCAGTAACAGTGACTTCCAAGTGACAGTAACATATGACTTGTTTGAAAATAATGAAATAAATATTATTTCTAAAGTTTATTCACTGGTTGAGATATAATATGTCATTGACTGTCATATGACAGTCAAAAATATATATTTTTATTTAATTTTTCTTTAGCTTTATTATTTACGATGTCGGATGACCGATAATGCTACTCCCATAGTATAATTATGTTATTTAACAAACTTAATCTTTAAATAAATTATCATTCTCCTACTTTTATCCCAATTGCTTGGGGTCGATACAATATGTACTCTTCTTTCATAGTATAATACATATTGTAAAAGTTATTGGCAATAGTTTTATGACCGGCCGCCTTTTTTTTTTTTTTTTGCCAGACGTCAACCCTCCTTGGGAATGTAATTGTTTACCAAACGGCATCAGATGCAGTTGGCCCTTTTTTTTTTTTTTTTTTTTTTTTTTTTTTTTGTGGTGGGCCATGGACGTCGCACCCCGCCAAATCGGTCCGGGGTGACGGAAGAGGCGGCGCGCAACCCCATTGACCCACCCTGCAAGCACCTCTTCTTCGCCATGCGAGCGGGCCACCGGTACCCGATCTTTGTCTTCGGTGGCCCGCTCGGCGGTATGCCCTCTCGGGCTCCTCTCCTGTTGACGCCCCGACAGATTTCGTCGTCGAGGCGTCGTCCTCACGCGGTGGCCTCGCGTCGGGTGACCGGACAATTCCCCGGTCCGATCACCCGAAGCCTCGGTTAGGGCGGCATCAGGCGCAGGTATTCGCGCCTGCGCCGCCCCGGCCGCGGGCGGCGGCCCGGGTCACGGGAATCCTCCCGGGCCCGTTCCGCCGCCTCCTTCTGCGAGATGACAGCCTCGCAGAAGGCGGCGACCGCGTCCCAATTCCTGACGCTGTCGACCATCGCCCTCGCGACAGCCGGCAGCGTCAGGTCGGCACCGATAATAGCGACGAGGTCGCGGCGCTGCCCGTCCCAGCCCGAGCATTCCTCGAGCGTATGTTGCGCCGTGTCCTCGTCACTACTGCAATGATGGCAGCCCGGAGTCCATTCCCTGTGCACGACCGTGTGCAGGTATTTCCCGAAACACCCGTGCCCCGTTAACACCTGCACCAGTCGGAAGGTGAGGACCCCGTGCCGCCGCTCCATCCATTCCATCAGTACGGGCCGGAGGGCCTCAACGGTAATGACACCGTGTCTAGGCCTCTCCAGCCGCGTAGCCCAACGGGCGATGACTTCTCGGCGGGCGTCCTCGCGCCAGGTGGCTATCTCGTTAAACGATGGGGAGCCACCCTCTTCGCGCATTGAGTTAACCCGCCGGTAGAGGTCGGAGAGCATCTCCGCCTCTAGGTCCCACGGGGGTGTCCCGGCCAATAGGCACGCCGCCTCTGTCGACACCGTGCGGTAGCCGCGAATGGCTCTGACCGCCATGGCTCGCTGTGGCCTCCACAGCACCGCCCTGAGCTGGGCGTTCAGAGCCCTCGCCCACACGGGTGCGCCGTACATGGCCATTGAGCGGATCACCCCCGCATACAGCCGTCGGCCCTCGAAACTGGGTCCGCCCACATTCGGCATGAGCCGAGAAAGGGCGGACGCCGCGCCGACCAGCCGGGGAGCAATTTGGCGAAAATGCTCCCGGAACCACCATCGCCCGTCGAGCACCAGACCCAAGTACCTCATATGGGCCTGGATACTGATGTGGATGGAGTTGACGACTAACGAGGCGCCGATGGGCAGCCTCACACGGGGCCCATGGAATAGTAGGGCCTCCGTCTTGTTTAGGGCCACCCTGAGCCCCAGCGCCTCGATTCGCCTGACCATCTCCTCGGTGCCGAGAGTGGCCAGGCTCGCCGCCTCTTCGAGTGTCCTGCCTCGGGCTGTGACGAGCGTGTCGTCAGCATAGCAAATAACGCTCAGCCCGGGGGGGAGACTCCCTCTCAACGCCCAGTCGTACCCGATGTCCCACAGAGTCGGCCCCAGAACCGACCCCTGCGGAACACCGCACGACATGGGCGTCCGCACAATGTCCCCTGCGGGGCTCGCGTAGAGAACACTGCGCCCCTCCAGATAGTCTGCCACCAGCTGCCTGAGGTACAGGGGCACTCCATGGAACCGGAGCGCCTCCCTGATGCAGCTGAATGGCAGACTATTGAAGGCGTTGGCGATGTCCAACGACACCGCCAACAACACTCCTTTGCCGGCGACAGCCTCCGCGGCCGTCTGCCTCAGGCGTAGCAGGGCCCCGATGGTCGAACGCCCCTTCCGAAACCCAAATTGACCTCGCCACCAAGGCGGGCGTTTTCGGCCTGCAGGGCCTCCATATTTGCGGCTGGGGCGCTCGCGCGGGCACCAGCGGCCACCACTTCGGTGGGAGGTATGCTGGACAACACCCCCAGCACCCTCGCGGCGGCCGCCTCGTTGTCGGTCTGCCTGCCAGCCTCAGCCCCTCCACGCACTTCGCCGGCCGGGGAGTGGGTCGCCCTTCCCGACACCGCGGCCCCTCGCCCTCTGCGAGAGGCCGGCACTTTGGGGGGAGGCATGATCGTCACACTCCCCTCGGAATCGGCGCTCGAGCTGCCATCCCTGTTCAGGGGGCGCTTCCGCACCTTCGAGGGGAGGGCCTCCTCCCTTGTCGTCGGAGCCGCAGCCGCAAGACGCGGCGACGACCTGGCGGCGGCGGTTTTCTGCACCGACCCGCTAGCCTCTTTGGACGGCTCTGCGGAACTACCGCCCTCGTCCATTATATCGGCAGATCCACTGCCCTCGTCTCTGGACGGCTCTGCGACACTACCGTCGCCCTCGTCCATTGACGGCTCTGCAGTGGATCTGCCGCCGTCTTCCTCCAGTTGGGCGGCAGCGGCGGCCTAGATGGAGTTGGCCCAGGTCATCATAAGGCTCTTAGCCGTCTTTACGACATCCACGAGCAAAGTAAGGGTTGATAGTATTCGCAGCCGTTACCACACAGCTATCTTTAAATAAATAAATATTGAATTATAATCCGTGTGTCACCATTAGGTGACATTATATTATATACAACTATTTTAGTAGTTGAAACCATATTACTATCACATTGTTCAATCAATTATTGTTCTAAAATTACTTCTCCGAAGAAAATTACTACGATGGGCATCATCCCGGCCATACTCCATCAAAACAATTGTCGTAAACAAAGTTAGAACGAGCGTAATTCAATAAATCAACTTTGCTCATTATATATTTAATGTTCAGTTCATGAACACAAGCCAAAGGCTTAACCTTAAGGTTTTGAGGTTGCACAATGTTCTCATACAGTTTTTTTACGTAGTTTGCCTTTAATGTTACAACAAAAATACGCAACGATTTAACATCCACTAAATTCCCTGTGTGATGAAGGGATATACAAAATAAGCAACAACAAAAATATATACGCAAACAAAAATACGCAACAATTTAATATCTACTAAATTTTCCGTGTGGTAATGGAGTAAGAATACAATTCACCACCCCCTATCTTACCAGTGGATGATCGTAAAAGACGACTAAGGGATAAAATATGCATATAGGATCTCATCATATGCAAGAGAAGGAAAACTCGAATAAAACACAATACTAACACGTCTGACCAGCGTGGTGTAGTAGGTCAATTTCCCTTCTAATGTGGAGGAGGCTCGAGCCCACCGGTGGGACATATATGACCTGAGATGAGATGATGATGAAGGGATAAGAATATAGTTGTTACTATCCCTTACTTGCTTAAGTCGGCAAAATTGGCTGGGGGATCACTAGGGCTGATTAGCAGTGACGACTGGGTTACATGTCATTTTATGGAAGAGGCCTGCGATCTGCAGTGGAAAGTGGTAGAACGAAGATGACGATGAAAGTAAATAATTCTTTTGCAATATTTATTATATATCGTCCAAAATTTATTCATTACAAACTTGTAAAATTAAAATTAAATAGAAGGAAAATTTAAAAGAACAATAGAAGTCCCTACGAAAACAAAAGTTTCAAGATATGCGGAGAATCATCAAGTTGATATTAAAAGTTCAAAGACTATTATTTTGCATTAAAAGCGTCGAAGTATTTGAGAGTACAAAATTTTAAAAAATACCACACATTATAAGTCATCCTAATGTACCTATTACTAATAATTCAAACACAATAGTCACACTGCATAAAGATTTATAAATATATACAATTAAAAACTGAATGTTAGTTGCACTGTCATAAAAAAAAATGGCCAATGTTATTTAGTGCAGACGGTCGATTTATATAATGACGTGACACCGTCACAACGACCGATGTCCTTGCATTGACATTTTGATATTACACTGACACGTCTAATTATTTTCTCATGATATATGAAACAAATGAGTTACAACCATTTAAATACAGAGTTTTATGTTTTGTATTATGTGAAATTTGAATATTTGGGTTTTCCGTGTGGTCACGGAGTAAGAATACAATTCACCACCCCTTATCTTACCCGTGGGTGATCGTAAAAGGCGACTAAGGGATATAAAACGCATATAACATCTATGCGAGAGAAAGAAAACTCGAAACAAAACCTTATACCAACCAGCGTGGTATAATAGGTCAATTGCCCTACCATTATGGAGGAGGCTCGAGCCCAACAGTGGGACATATATGAGCTGAGATGATGATGAATATTTGGAAGTGTATGATTTCGTCGTGTTTTTTTCTTTGATGAGACGTAGTCTGGTCTCATATGTATGACCCGTACGATCCTTTCGTGTTACCCGTCACCGTCAATTGATTAGGATTTTTTGACATTGGTACATACATACATACATATCATCACGCTATATCCCTTGCAAGGTAGGCAGAGAGAACAGAGTGCCAGAGAACTCTATCTTTGCATACTTCACTCGCTTCCTCAACATTCATAATTCTCTTCATACACGCTCGCCGGTTTCGGAGACTCTTGACTCCACCTTCCTTCAGTACATGACCGATCTGGTCTAGTTAGTTTAGTCTCGGTCTCCCCCGGTACCTACATCCTTCCACTTTCGCATTGTATATCTTCTTAACCAGACGTTCGTTCGGCATTCTTTCCACATGTCCGAACCATCGGAGCATTCCCTTTAGCATCTTTTTTTTGACATTGGTAATATTATATTAATTATGCGCTAACTTAGCAGAATAGTTAGGAAAGTGATTTCACCTATTTTTTTGTTTCTGTGTAATGAGATAATGACTATGTAAGAATAATAATTATCTCTTCTATCCTCGCCAGCGTTTATAAAACACTCAAGGGTGTCTCTGACACCCAAAACTGTCACGTCGTGTCATTGCAAAGAAAAAACCTCGAAACATATCTTTGGCAATCACAAATGGCGGGTGTGGAATGGTAGCTTGGTTTTCCTATCACTTTGGAGGAGGTTCTTGACTAACATAGCGACAATCTATAAATTAAAAAGATGAACACCATGATAAATGGATTATTCTTTGTACCTATATATTTGTATATAATTATAGTAAATAATTGGCCCTGTGGGGTGGCGGTACGAACGCTCCCGTTGCTTATGAGTGTTCTAAAAGACTATCAGGTCTGATTGCAATGAGTTTACGGTGCTGCTCTGCCCAGGCCACGCAGATATATCTGAGCAAGTGCTAGCAAGCAACCATAACCCGTTAAGACCTGCATAGAGCGGACCCCGTGTCACCGATTTAACCACTCCGTCAGCAGCCGCCGGAGGGCTTCCACAGTCCGATTCTCTTCAGTAACAACGTGCGTATGACATCTAAACTTGTCGTATCTCATCATCATTCTCCTACTCTTATCCCAATTACTTGGTGTCGATACAATATGTACCTCTCTTTCAGAGTACATATAGTAAAAGTTATTGGCAATAGTTTAATGACCGGCCGCCTGCCAGACGTCAACCCTCCTTGGGAATATAATTGTTAACCAAACGGCATCAGATGGAGTTGTCCCAGGTCGTTATAAGGCTCTTAGTCGTCTTTAACGACATCCACGAACAAAGTAAGGGTTGGTAGTATTCGTAGTCGCTACCACACAGCTTAAGCCTAATCTTATCGTATGTGGTACAATATAATTAATTGGTTGACTATACGAGTGGCGTAGTGACCTAAATAGTGCTTATACAGTATTTCATGGCTTAGATCTCCACGCAAAACAGTTATTGTTTGATTCTCTAATGTTTGTTCTGGGTTGAGTTATTTTTCGTATCCATTTCTTTGTTTGTATGAGACAAGGACTAAAGTCTCAGTGCGAGATGTCTTTTTAAAAAAAAAAACTTTATGTTTTTTTCTCTACAGAAATTTGAATTTTTGCTGATGTGAAATTATTTATGATATTATATATAAATAACAAATTTGCTATACATATTAAAGCTGTCGGTTTTAATAGAACATAAATAAAAATAAACTAAAAGTTTTTGTGCGATGTTCATTATAGCGAACAAATTGTTTTATAATCAAGACAATTTGTTACAGAAATAACGCGTACTAAATTGCATGGGAGTGATATGTGGCGATTTATTTATAATAAAACGTTCTTGTGCAAAATGCAAGTTGCATTTGAAGTAATAAAAAAAAACAGACAAAGGATGCATACCCCAATTAAATTCCAAAATTCACTGTCCTTTTTTGAACAGTTTATTACACTAATTTTTTTCATGGTTAATGATCTTTTTATTATGACATTGGCTCTAACCTAACCTAACCTAAAGGACTGGATTAAACTTAATGATACTTTAAAATATCATAATTTTGCACTTTTTCAATATATGTGAACTCAGAACAGCGTACTTTATATAGACAAGATCTGGATTGTCGGTATTTTCTTTTGTTTTGAAGATATATTTAAATATAAAAAAAAGTATAAATTAATAATTAAAAAAATAGAAAGTCAAAAAATAATAAAAACGAGAAACTAAGGATCCGAACCGGTCTCGATTAGACTGCTCGATTTTCCGGGCCCATATGAAGTATTTGGGCCTGGTGCTCGACGTGCGTTGGTGGTTTCGGGAGTATTTCCGCAGGCTCGCTCCACGGCTCGTCGGCGCAGCGTCCGCCCTTTCATGGCTTATGCCGAATGGCGGACCGAGCTCTACGTGCTGACAGCTGTACGCGAGGGTCGTCCGGGCGATGGCCCTGTACGGCGCACCGGTGTGGGCGGGGTCCCTGACCGTTCGACTCAGGGCTCTTTTGTGGCGACCACGGAAGGCCATGACGGTCAGGGCCACACGCGGGTACCGCACGGTGGCGACGGAGGCAGCTTGCGTGTTGGCCGGGAGTCCTCCGTGGGACCTGGAGGCGGAAATGCTCGCCGATTTGTATCGGCGGGTGTCGGGGGTGCGAGCGTGGGGCGGTGTGGTCTCATTGAGGGAGCTCACCGCCTGACGCGTCGACGCCCGCCGAGACGTCATTACCCGTTGGACAGTCCGGCTGGAGAGGCCTCGGTTCGGTGTGCGGACCGTGGAGGCCGTCTGGCCGGTGCTGATGCGGTGGTTGGAACGGCGGCACGGGGTGCTCTCCTTCCGACTGGTGCAAGTTTTGACGGGGCGTGGATGCTTCGCCAAATACCTGCACACGGTCGTTAGGAGGGAGAGTACACCGTCCTGCCACCACTACGAGTGCGATGAGGATACGGCGCAGCATACGCTCGAGGCTTGTGCCGCTTGGGCAGAGCAGCGCCGTGAACTCGTCGCAGGTGCTGACCTGACGCTGCCGACCATCAGGGCGATCGATCACTGGGACGCGGTCGCAGCCTTCTGCGAGGCAGTAGTCTCGCGGAAGGAGGCGACGGAGCGTCTCCTCGACGTCGCGAGCCGTCGCCGGCGACTGGGGCGGCGTAGGCGCGATTACCTGCGCCTTATGGCGCGCTAGTCGAGGCCATGGATGACTGGACCGGGGAATTAGTCCCTCACCCGCCGAGAGGCTGACCACGAGGAAAAGACCGACGTCCTCCCCGAGGGAGGGGATGTCGCTCAAAAAGAGGGTACCCCTCAGGGGGTATTCCGTCGGGCCGGCCACTGACGACAAGTTCACGCTGCTTCGGTGGCCGGTCCAACGATGAAGGCGAGGTTCACGGGTGGGTTACGGGTGTGCGTGCTTACGCCCCTCTGTCGCCCCGGACGGAGAGGTGCGAGGAGCACGACGACCGTAGCCCACCCCACAAAAAAAAAAAGATTGCTCGATTTCCCAATTGAGCTATGTCTATTCTTAATGATAGCGTAAAAATTAGTGTTCATATTTCAGTAGTTTTAGCCAATGAAATATTATATTTTTTCGTTGCCTGAAAATACTGACAAAACCATATTTTCTATATCTAATCCTAGCTAGACCGATAAATCACCCCCGGAACCCCCTGCATGCTAAATTAAGAATTGCTCGTTTAAAGTTATTTTAGATAGATTGATTAGATATGAAAATTAATAGCAGATGACACTGAAAGACAGAAGATAAAGTTCATTTTGAGACCGCACTTTTGGTTGGTCAGAACAATTGTAATTTAAGAAAATACTGCGCCTATCACTAAATCATAAATTGTAAATTAAAACCATCCGCTAGTTTAAAATTTTAACATGCTATAAATATTCATATACCGGAAGGACTCGGTTTGATATACCAGCTTTAGTTGGCACCCATAACCCTCACTAATAGTTTCTGCTCAGTGTTTATTTTCTCAATATTTGTACCTTATTACGTGACAAATAAATCAAACAATAACTTGAAACAATGAGGGGGTTAATATTTTTTTAGACATCACTTTGCACTAAGGAAATAATGATTGAATTGCGTGGGACTTCACAAATATACAATTAACGCAGACAAATTACACCCAGACTCAGAACAACACTTTGTGGATCGCACAAAGTATTGTCCTGCGCGGGAATCGAACTCACGGCATTGGCACGGAAGGTCGGTATCTTAACCACTACGCCATCTGTGCAGTCGTTTTTGGTAATGTGAGGATGGATAAAAACGACGGTTCTTATGGTGGCAATAGATAACCGACCATTGTCAAACCTATTGTTTCACGGGTCTTTTAAAAGTCATACGTAATTACGCACACCGAGATATTGCTCAAAGTGTAAGTAGCCGAAAGGGTCTGATTGTTCAGATCATCTCTAACGTACCTTTATTGGTGATTTTTTTTTAATAACCAAATAGAGGTTTACGGATTACAGGGCTGCATACTTATTTGATGTCATCTGGGATAACCGGGAGGGTTGCAGTTACACTAAGTAAAGCGCTTTAACGAGAATTTTAATCAGTACCTAAAATGTATCTAAACCAATATGTCAAACAAAACAAGGTGATCTGTTTCCATAGAATGTGAATAGTAAAATTAAAGTTATGGATATTACGACTAATAAAATTTATTCTCACTATATGTACACTATTTCTCTTCAATATAGTTACTCTATAGCTACAATATATCTTACTCTTCAATATATCGACAATATATTTCCGTGTACGAGAGCGAGTAGGTATGAAAGAGAGTATTGGTGTAAAGATACGAAAGGAAATGCTCCGATGGTTCGGACATGTGGAAAGAATGCCGAACGAACGTCTGGTTAAGAAGATATACAATGCGAAAGTGGAAGGATGTAGGTACCGAGGGAGACCGAGACTAACCTACCTAGACCAGATCGGTCATATACTGAAGGAAGGTGGAGTCAAGAGTCTCCGAAACCGGCGAGCGTGTATGAAGAGAATTATGAATGTTGAGGAAGCGAGTGAAGTATGCAGAGATAGAGTTCTCTGGCACTCTGTTCTCTCTGCCTACCCTGCAAGGGATATGGCGTGATGATATGTATGTATGTATATTTCCGTGTGGTAACGCAATAAGAATACAATTCACCACCTTACCCGTTGGTGATCGTACGAGACGACTAAGGGATATAAAACGCATATAACATCTATGCGACAAAAGGAAACCTCGAAAAAAAATCCCATACCAATACGTCTGAGCAGCGTGGTATAGTAGGTCAATTATCCTCCCATTATGGAGGAGGCTCAAGCCCAACAGTGGGACATATATGAGCTGAGATGATTATAGTTACACTAAATTCAATATTTGTAATTGCATTGGACTATTAGAATCAACGAATAAAAATGCCATTATGCTGCGTGCGTTTTATACCACTTGAGTACTTGACAATAATTGCTGTGGAAAAAATATGGCTAGAAGGATTTATTCAATTAATAATTAAAATTACATTAGTACACTTAACAGACATAGTTAATAAAATATATAAAATATATAGCGAGAGTTAAAAATTCATTTGCTAATAAATTTGATACATAACTTATAAAACGCTTCTTTTAAAGGACAGCTAAGAAATTTATTTGCCATCAAATATTTTATTCGTCTGCCACAGAGACAGGGCACGGTAAACCGAGCCTTTTTATTACCCAACATAATCATGCACGAAGTGCAGCGCAACCTTTATCAAATATGCACAGAAATGTTTATAAAAGCATCTTAAACAATTATTGTGTCTGCATTCGACGGGCGCTGACCTCGAGTTTCACAATTCGTCCTCAACTTTCAATGACATCACAGAATCGTATTATTTCTTGTGAATATTATTTGTATTGCAATATGAAGTTACAAGTGCTATTGTTACAGTATCTTTAGATTAAACAAATAAGACAATATTTTATGAAAAAGAAAGACATATACATTGAATTTTAATAACTATTATGGATCTAGCTAGAGAATCTCCAGAGTCTTTTAAGAGAGTGAGATAGTAAAAGATAAACGATTATGACATAGACTATCCTTTTCTTATAGCAAAATAGCCTAATGTTGTATACGAAATTTCTCCTCCAAAAGCATAGAACAATATTTAGATTAGCTACATCACGCTGGCCCGATGAGCAAACTTATAGGTAGCACGCAAGCAAATAAAGTGGCAGACACATCACTTCACGCACTGATTGAGAAGAAAAAGCAACTCCAGAACGTGTCAATACTACTCTACCTCTCCAAAGACAAAGATCTTCGTGATGGTACAGTAAAAGTGGACGATAAAAAGTTGATACATGGTTTATCCATCTCACACACCATGAGTTGATTTACTAAAGGTGTTTAATTTTAGCCTAAAATGTTAGGTAACTATATACACTAGATTCCTGTATTATGATGAATACAATCACCTCTTTGTTTACGTGTAAAAGTCGCGAAAATCGGTGGAAAAAAGGAATTATGGGACTAGTCAGCTGCGGTGTTCTAAGAACCTCTAATTTCACCTAAGATTGCTAACCCACCTGCTAAGCGTGGTGTGATTTTGGCATAGTACTCTCCCTCTCATGCTCATTTGTCATATGTCCAAAAATGTAATTCCATAGGTTAATTACACTGTTATATGATAAGATACATAGATTGTACTCTAAATACCTGCCGTATCATAAATACAATAATGCATACGTGCCTGGATTTGTTGTAATTGTATTTTTGTTAAAAGCTGCAAGGGTTATCAGTTAGTGCAGTGAAAATACTTGCTTGAAATTTCGATCTTTTTTAAATTAACAAATAATCGTACTATGTGTTAGAATTAATAGTTATCTGACCGTTAGTTTAATTCTGATCTTAGCACTAGATACTTTTACTTAGGTTAGGTTAGGGCCAGATTTAAAATTCCATGTGACATAAAATGTATATATACCTACTACAAAAAATCTCATTTAAACTTACCATTTATAATGTTACTTAGTAGAATCTCAATCATATTAAGTTCATAAAGCTTAAGAAACACAACTTTTATATAACTTTAATGTTTCTCCGTACACAGAGAGTATAATATACTTATGTATAGTCTATTTTATTAAAAGGATTTCGACTTTACTCTGTTGACTCTGTCTCAAAGTAAAGTGTTTGAGTTTGAATCAGTACTTAAATAACAAGTTAGATTATTATTATAAAATATGGATTGTAAATAAAACAATGTTTACGATTTTATCACGTTTTAGTTTTGTATTTACTATGCCGATGTTTCAAACACATTTCTGCATTTATAGTCACTAAAGAACAAATATACAAAGTATTTGACGTTCTACATATCATAATTATTACACATGTTTTTATAATAGGTAAATACAATACGAGTTATTAATTTTTCACATTGCAAAACTTAGAGGGCTTATATGTAGGCTATGAACTTCAGAATGTACTGTTAAGTTACCTAGATATGTATCTATTTTCGTTGATTAAATTATAGCATAGAGTAATATTATAGAAATGTAGACACATATTTTTTTTAATAATGTCAATATTGGCTTACACGGTAAGAGGGCTGGTTCATTAAACAAATTAAAACTATTAAAGATAGTGAAGATGATACTGAAGATATACAATGCGAAAGTGGAAGGATGTAGGTACCGAGGGAGACCGAGACTAACCTACCTAGACCAGATCGGTCATGTACTGAAGGAAGGTGGAGTCAAGAGTCTCCGAAACCGGCGAGCGTGTATGAAGAGAATTATGAATGTTGAGGAAGCGAGTGAAGTATGCAGAGATAGAGTTCTCTGGCACTCTGTTCTCTCTGCCTACCCTGTAAGGGACATGGCGTGATGATATGTATGTATGTAAAACTATTAAACGTTTCTGGTATAACATTTAGTACGCTTTTATATGCCTCCTTTACTATTCTTTAATAAATACTATATGCAAATACTGTATGAAAGTAAGCTGTTATGGTAGCGGATTGAAGGTAGACACAATAAGATAAGTAAGGTGTGTTTACACCACCCCTTACTTATCTGTGGGAGTCGTAAAAGCCGGTTAAGAGATCACCAAGAACATAAATAACTAAAGATTTTTGCTCAACTATTTATATAGGCCAGTATTTATACTTTCTTAATTTAAAGACAACAACAACCTGCGCTAAGCAAATAATTCTTATATTACGGAACATTTCACAAGCGTACAATTTTGGACAAAGTATTGTCATGCGCGGGAATCGAACTTCTTCAATTTGATTGAAATTATAAATTGTTATATATTTCAAGTATCAATGATATACATTAATAAGTACATAGATATGTACATTAAAGATCATTAAATATACAAATACACAACTCGTGACTTTTACTGTACTTTTCCTTGAAAAGTGATAGTTGTCATCTTAAATTCAAGGCAGTCAATTTAGTAGAATATTTCGATTTTAAATTTAAGTTCTTATTAATCTGTTGTAATGTGTATTAATGATTTAAAATTGAATATTTTTCTGCTTATTTTGTTGAACAGCTTAATTAGGTGAACACTAATCATATTATTATTTTTTTGCTATCAAATAAAATATAACTAGTCAATCCTAAAAAGATTTAATGAGTATACCTAAGAGATGTGTCTAAATTAATATGTATATTCACATTTTTATTTTATTTAATGTTTAAAATGTCAAGTCGTTTGAGTGAATTTTGTATGGGCATATGTAAATCTTTCTTAGATCATGTCAGCTTATATATGTCCCATGCTGGACTTGAGTCTCCTCCACACTAGGAGGGAAACTGACCTACTACATCACGCTGGTCAGTTATGTAGGTACAGGGTTTTATATCAAGTTTTCCTTTTCTTGCATAGACGTTATATGCATATTTTATCCCTCAGTCATCTTTTACATTCACCCACGGATAAGATAGGGGGTGAATTGTATTCTTAATCCGTCACCACACGGCAATCTTTCTTATATATAAATTAATTTTTCACACTGCAAAACTTGCAGGACTTACATGTAGACTTTGGCGGTGGACTATGGATGCGTCTCGCACCGCCAAATCGGTCCGGGGTGATAGAAGAGACGACGCGTGACCCCATAGACCCACTTTGCAAACTCCTCTTTTCGCCGTGCGAGCGGGCCACCGGTACCGATCTTTGTCTTTGGTGGCCAACCGTTAAGTTACCTTGATAACTGCTTTCGTTGGTTAAATTATAGCATTGAGTACAATACAAGAAATTATAATTAATAAATTATATTATATAATTATTAATTATATAATTTATTTTATAATTTAGTAATTATAATTATTTGATATAAATACTATATCTCATATAAATAAATATATTGAAAATATTGTTTCTATACATCATAGATTCTCAACTTGGGCGATAACGTCTCTATGAGTGTTTTAAGGTTGCTAGAGGTTCTGGCAAAAATGAGATGAAATTTAGCAACATTTTTCGGAACAATATATAGGTTCTAAAATAACCCTATTCCCAAAATGTGGTGGGCAAAATACTATAGTGTGGATCAACACAGTATGATGTAAATAAAATTACTAAAACACTAAATTAATTGAAAGGACTCTTCATTTTATTTTCACAATAATTCGTAACTGTTACATTTTTAAAAAGTTTTTAAAATTTGTGAAACAAAACCACTGAGATTGTAAATATGTATACACATTTTCAGAAGACACACACATACACATTTTATATATACACATTTTCAGAAGACACACAATTTCAGAAGCAATTATTTAGTTAAACTATATTTGTTTGTTAATATATGTTACTCTCGATTCACAATTATAAACCTAACTCTAGTTTCGAGAAAATCATACTAAAACCTAGATTATTTTGTGGATTAAAAGTGCAGTAGACCTACAATAGGCAGAGATGGTGAAACTTCATGAAGGACGTTGCATATGCCTTACCGTATCTTCTGATATTATAATACGTATTCTTAAATCATCATTATCATCATTATTCCCCTACTTTTATCCCAAGTACATGGTGTCGAAGTAATAAGTACTTCTCTGCCGTCGTAGATATTACAAAAGTTATTAGCAATAGTTTTATGACCGGCCTGTCTGACTTTAACCCTCCTAGAGAATGAATTGTTGATCAAACAGTCGTCTTTTAGGATATATACGAGCAAAGTAAAAGTTGGTAGTATTCGTAGCCGTTACCACAGAGCAATATATATTATTAAATATGTTATAATAACTGCTCTGCTAAGAGCGTATCGGGTAAGAATAAAAAGAAGAGTGTGACAGTTTTTTTGTATACAGTATGTATTCTATTATATTACACAAAGCACTAAGCTGTGTGGTAGCGGCTAGGAATACTACCAACCCCTCGAGGGAGCTCAACTCAAGGGAGCGTACAAATTATCAAACTAGGACTAGATCAAAGCTAATACAAAAGAAAAGCGCAACAATTTGCATCAAGCAACTTTTATCGGGGTTATAAAAGGCTGCTTAGTATACTGTTATCTAGTAAAGTATAAACACTAATTTTCACCTCGTAGACCCATAGACAATGGTGATACGAATCATCATTCTCTTATTCTTATCCCAATTACTTGGGGTCGATACAATATTTACTCTTTTTTTATAATACATACTGTAAAAGTTATTGGCAATAGTTATATGACCGGCCGCCTGCCAGACTTCAACCCTCCTTGGGAATGTAATTGTTGACCAAATGGCATCAGATGGAGCTGGAGCAGGTCGTTATAAGGCTCTTCGTCATCTTTTACGACATCCACGAGCAAAGTAAGGGTTGGTAGTATTCGTAGTCGCTACCACACAGCTACAATGGTGATACGAATATGGACCATAACTAGTAAAAGTAATGGTTGGATAGTAAGCTAGAAATTTTGAATATCATATACTAGGTCATGCTCGTGGCTGCGTTCGTGTTAATGTAGATTTTGTCAATCAATATTTGACATGATTGATTAACAACTAATCGTGCATATTTTAGCATTTGTATGGGAATAATTTAATAGGCCCCCCTGTGGCGGTAGACATAAGAATATGATTGTCGTCATCCCTTGCTCGCACTTAAGAACCTTAAATATCGCCTAAGGGTTCATCAGGGGAGCAGTCAGAAGCTCTTACTTGACAAACGCATAACACTTCATTGCGATCGCCAAACCGCCTACCAAGCGTGTCGTTTACGGCACTAATCCTCTTATACAAGAGAGGCCTAAGTCCAGCTATGAATGGGAAAAGGCTGAACGATGAATTTGATAAGATTGCTCTAAATTAATTAGTACGGTAGGACTTTAGAATATTTTAAATTATTTTATCCGTGTGGTGACGGAGTAAGAATACAAATCACCACCCCCTAAGGGATACAAAAGGCATATAACATCTATGCAAGAGAAGGAAATCTTGAAACAAAACCCTATACCAACACGTCTGACCAGCGTGGTATAGTAGGTCAATTTCCCTCATCTTATGGAGCAGGATCGAGCACAGCAGTGGACGTAGGTATATGGGCTGAGATGAGATGAGATGAAATTATTTTTGTATGTAAAGAATTTAGCTAGATGAATTGTATTGTAGATATTATTCTTTTATATATAAGTACATTCTGTCTGGATGTCCGTTGTAGAGCATAATATTTCGTTAGTGTTGGTGTTATCGGTGGCAATGGCCAGCGGGGCGCCGCAGCGGGCGATGCCCTGGGTGCATTGTACACTGTGGTGCATCGAGTGCATCGTGCCAGTCCCCCCGCACCCCGCATCTTAACCCTTTTTACGTAAGTAAGAATTGCCAGCTTTTATACATTTTTACAGATTTAGCAAAAGAGCTCAGAATTTAAAAAATCTGAATTTAAAATCATTTTATATAATATAATTTTTGTTTGTACTCATTACCTAATTCGAAATCTAAATTTTAGGAAATACTTAGGGCATTTTAAATATCATTGTTACATGTTGAATGACACATCAATCGATTCTTGAAGTTTAAAACGATGAAAACCAATTCTGTTCATCCGATCGCTATCAAACTTAACTGGATCATCCGCTGTGCTATTATTAAATTTCTTCATACATCTTCTTTAGAAATGTACTTACATAATGTAAAAGTTAAAATATATTTTAATGTAAAAATAAAAGCGAAGGCATGCACGTTTCTTATCTATGCGCTCACAAAATTGACTCCCGATTGCTTTGAAATATTAAGCTACGTTCAGTAAGGATTTTCTTAAATGTGTTATCTACCTGTAATGTTACATACATACATATCATCACGCCATATCCCTTGCAGGGTAGGCAGAGAGAACAGAGTGCCAGAGAACTCTACCTTTGCATACTTCACTCGCTTCCTCAACATTCATAATTCTCTTCATACACGCTCGCCGGTTTCGGAGACTCTTGACTCCACCTTCCTTCAGTACATGACTGATCTGGTCTAGGTAAGTTAGTCTCGGTCTCCCCCGGTACCTACATCCTTCCACTTTCGCATTGTGTATCTTCTTAACCAGACGTACGTTTGACATTCTTTCCACATGTCCGAACCATCGGACCATTCCCTTTCGCATCTTCACACCAATACTCTCTTTCATACTTAATGTTGAATACATTAAATTGAAATATTATTAAGTCATCCGTCTCAGCTCATACTTTTTTATTGCTTATGGTGGCATACGAGCAAGCAGCACACCTGATGGTAAGTGTCACCGCCACCCATGGAACTTTGCAATACCAAGGGTATAACTAGGCCGCTGCCTACCAATATAAACCCCAAACCCACCCAGTTGGTCTTCCGGCTCTCTCGCTCACCGAGCGAAGCGCAATAGTACATGGCCATTACTCAGACGTCGATCTTCTGCGAGAGTGTGGTACTACACCGGACGGACCAGCCCGTGGCTGCAGACAGAAAACTGCCAACAGCGTGGTCCTACCACTAAAAGATATATCTATATACATCGCTCTACTGAGCTCGAGCTTCCTCCGTGATAGAAGGAAAGTTTATCTAATATGTGTAATATATAGCTGGTCAGACGGGTTCATATATTGCTTTAATACGAGTTTTCCTTCCCTTTCACAGAAGTTATAAGCATATACTTAACTTTTTTTACAACATCTACGAGCAAGATAAAGTGTGGTGGATAGTATCCTTACTTCATCATGACAGTATTAAATAAAATATTGAGCCTCACAAATCTTAATATATGCCTGAAATATAAACCGATTAGGTTAATATTTCAATAACTTAATAACTTTCAAATAACTTAATAATTTACCCATAATTTATTAAATTAAATTTATATATATTATCTCGTTAGCTGAGCTGTTGTTAATGCTTATTATAACTATAGAGGTAATTTATATTTAATCGATATCAGTTTTAACGATTATAATGAAGCCAGAAGTTTTAGGCGTAATTAATAATTAATCGTATAAAAGAGTAAGTCAACACGCGTTATTTTTTTCCTACAAGCAACTGTCTAAGTTATTTAAATAGATGGCCATTAGACAATTCCCCAAAGAGACTGAGCTATGGGCTAGATGAGGTCCGGCTATGGTTGATCTTTTGTTGTTTTTTTTTTAATCCTCAGGGTGGACCATGGATGTAGTCGCGCCCCGACGAATCGTCCGGGGCGACAGAAGAGGCGGCACGCAACCCTATGGACCCACCCTGCAAACACCTCTCTTCGCCGTGCGAGCGGGCCACCGGTACCCGAACATTGTCTTCGGTGACCGGCCTGGTGGTTTACCCTTGCGGGTTCTTCTCGTGTCGATGCCCCGACAGCTTTCGCCGTCGAGGCGTCATCCTCACGCGGTGGCCTCACGTCGGGTGACCGGACAATTCCCCGGCCGATCACCCGAAGCCTCGGTTAGGGCGGCATCAGGCGCAGATATTCGGGCATGCGCCGCCCTGGCCGCCGGCGGTGGACCGAGTCAAAGGAATCTTCCGGGACTCGTTCTGCGGTCTCCTTCTGCGAGATGACAGCCTCGCAGAAAGCGGCGACCGCGTCCCAGTTCCTGATGCTGTCGACCATCGCTTTCGCGACAGCCGGCAGCGTCAGGTCGGCACCGATGACAGCGACGAGGTCACAGCGTTGCCGGGCCCAGGTCACGCAGACCTCCAGCGTGTGTTGCGCCGTGTCCTCGTCACTGCCGCACTGGTGGCAGAACGGAGTCGACTTCCTCCATACGATCGTGTGCAGGTATTTGCCAAAGCAGCCGTGCCCCGACAACACCTGCACCAACCGGAAAGAGAGGACTCCGTGCCGCCGCTCCATCCACTCCGTCAATACGGGCCGGAGAGCCTCAACGGTAAGAACACCTCTCCAGCCGCGCAGCTCAGCGAGCGATGACGTCTCGGCGGGCGTCCTCGCACCAGGTGGGTATCTCGCTAAGCGATGGGGAGCCACCCTCGTCGCGCACTGAGGTCACCCGCCGTTAGAGGTCGGAGAGCATCTCCGTCTCTATGTCCTACGGGGGTGTCCCGGCCAACACGCATGCCGCCTCGGTCGACACCGTGCGGTATCCGCGGATGGCTCTGACCGTCATGACTCTCTGTGGACGCCACAGAAAAGCCCTCAGCCGGAGGGTCAGAGACCTCGCCCACACGGGTGCGCCGTACATGGCCATTGAGCGGATCACCCCCGCATACAGCCGTCGGCCCTCAAAGCTGGGTCCACCCATGTTCGGCATGAGGCGTGATAGGGCGGACGCCGCGCCGACCAGCCGGGGAGCAATTCGGCGGAAATGCTCCCAGAACGTCCATCGCCCGTCCAGCACCAGGCCCAAGTACTTGATATGGGCCAGGATACTGATGTGGATGGAGTTGACGACTAACGAGGCGCCGACAGGCGGCCTTACACGGGGCCCATAGAATAAGAGGGCCTCCGTCTTGTTTAGGGCCATCCTGAGCCCCAGCGCCTCGATTCGCCTGACTATCTCCTCGGTGCCGAGAGTGGCCAGGCTCGCCGCTTCTTCGAGTGTCTCTGCCCCGGGCTGTGACGAGCGTATCGGCATAGCATATTAAGCTCAGTCCGGGAATAATTATAGGGATTTAAGCAACTAATACTAATGTCAGAGAAGGAAATCTAAAAAAATTCAAAAAATAATTTCCTGCCGCTATCCATCCAATGTTAAACAATAAACTACGATAGACCTGCGAAATGGGGATGATTTCATAATCACCATGCTCGGTAGGCGGTTTCGCGATTAATCTACATATTTTTAGCTTGTCGCCATACAGAGAAAGAAAAGGAACCGAATTGTAGTCCTGGAATGGACAATATTGTATTCAAGTTCATTCCGTCAAGAAATCTTCAAAAGTTATCATCATCTGAGCTCATACACGTCTCACTGTTGAGCTTGAGCCTCCTCTGTAATGAGAGGGAAATTGACCTACTATACCACGCTGGTCAGACGTGTTGGTATAGGGTTTTCTTACGAGTTTCCCTTGTCTTGCATAGATGTTATATGCGTTTTATATCTCTTAGTCGTCTCTAACGATTACCCACGGGTAAGATAGGGGATGGTGAATTGTATTCTTACTCCGTCATCAACCGGCAAAATACTCAGTAGAACCACAATATATTTTGAAACTACCTCCAGTAGAGACTAAAACACGTAGGTTTACTGGATACATGAAACTTGAAAATTATATAAAGTAGACCAGATCCAAATCTGGTGTCACGTCCCAAATAAGTGTAAGTAAACGCAAGTGGGTGTAATTTGGCTGCGATAATGCTATGTTAGTTATATCCCTCGCAATACAAGGATTATTTACTCAGTGCAGAGTGATTGGATTAAACAAGAAAAAAAAACCTAAAATTCGAACATAGTACATTTTCGAATTTTAAGTTTTTTTTTACCGCCAAGGATTGCATTTGCTGCATATGTAGATAGATATTCATCAGCCAATGGCTGTTAAAAAAAATAAACAAATTATTTTATAAAACAAGGTAAATTTCTGTAATAACACTGGCAGCCCCATATTCAGTAGATACATTAATTCACTATACGGGAATAATCCGAACATTGACGTCGCTTAATAATCTCAATATAAAATACGTATCGTCCATTCACAATATATTCAAAAAGAAATAAAACCTCACTGACAATCATAATTGAAGCTTTTACGACATATAAAAGACGTATAACTCTAAAAATAACATATTTGCGCAACTGTGAAACTAATTTGCATAACTAATTATTATAATTGTTAATATATCGTAGCTGTTACGTAAAGCGTGGCTAAAAGACATATTTATTACGAGTGGATTTCTATAAATAGAGTTTATACAATTTTTTTTTTTTGAGAAACATCACCCTGAACTAAGGATCTTTGTATTGCGGTGGACTTTACAAACAAATAACTTTCCGTGTGGTGACGGAGTAAGAATACAATTCACCACCCTTATCTTACCCGTGGGTGATCGTACAAGACGACTAACGAATATAAAACGCATATAACATCTATGCGAAAGAAGGAAAACTCGAAACAAAACCCTATACCAACACGTCTGATCAGCGTGGTTTAGTAGGTCAATTGCCCTCCCATTATGGAGGAGGCTCGAACCCAACAGTGAGATGTGTATGAGCTGAGATGATGATGATTATAAACATATAATTAAGGGGCACAAGTTACATCCACTCAGAATAATAATTGGTGGTTAGCACAAAGTATTATCCCGTGTGGGAATCAAACATACGTCACTGACTTGGAAGGTCGTTATTTTAACCACTACGGCATCTGTGCAGTCAATATTATTTATTATTATAGGAAAAATACGAGTAGATGATGATGATGATTCATCTAATACTAAATATTATTTAGGCTAAAGAAAGTGTAAAAAAAAAAAATCATCATTTTTGAACATGAACATGAATTGAATCACATGGTAAGATGAGTTTTTATTTCAAGCCAGCTAGTGGCTTACTGTACGACACTTTTAACCAGAGGTTATCATATTATCTACATTTTGTGGCACAACTTTTTCTTAGTCTCACAATAATAGACACAAGTCTATTGTCGCTAACCGGGTCCACTTCTAAACTCCAAGTTTGGTGTTGAGAATTACCCGAGAAAATCTTATTAAATTGAGGAATAAATACGATACAATACATCATAATTTTTCTTATGAAATAATATTAATAACTTTTTTTATTAACAATAATTTTATTGGTTTTAACAATATTAGACTCGAGATATTGATGGCTGGAAAAAGTTTCATTGAAAGATCCACTGTATCTTCGATCTTAATTGGAGTATTGACCGAATTCCCTATAATTAATGCAAGTATCACTCTATACAAGCTCTCAGACTTAAAGGTTAACATAGAATAACAACAGAAAATTAGCTGTGATAATCATCTGTGAATGAAGGTAAAATGAAACCAACTATAGTTGTTAAAGTAAACTTAAAGAAAACTTGGTCCTACCATACCGTCGTCGGTTGGGCTAGTACCACACTCTCGTAGAAGATCGACGTCTGAGTAATGGCAATGTGTTATTGCGCTTCGTTCAGTGAGCGAGAGGGCCGGAAGCCCAACTGGGTGGGTTTGAGGTTTGTATTGGTAGCCAGCAACCTAGCTATACCCTTGGTATAGCAAAGATCCATGGGCAGGAGTGACACAACCATCAGGTGTGCTGCTGGCTCGTTAGCCTCCATAAGCAAAAAAAAAAATACTTTAACGCTGTTCACCTTTAGCTAAATAATTGATCATCATCACAGGCCATAAATGTCCCACTGTTGGGCTCGGGCCTCCTCCGTAATGGGAGGGAAATTAACCTACTATACCGCGCTGGTCAGACGTGTTGGTATAGGGTTTTGTTTCGAGTTGTCGAGAAATAATTGATAAAATAAAATAATTTAAATCTGACTAGTTTATTACTGAAACATAATCATAAAAACTAATAATTTCTTGTTTTAATAAGATTTCTTTATTTATTTAATTTATTCACCAAAGATAAAATTTATAAACAAAGATTTCTGTGTGGTAGCGGCTGCGAATACTACCAACTCTTACTTTGCTCGTGGATGTCGTAAAAGACGACATAAGAGCCTTATAACGACCTAGGCCAACTCCATCCGATGCCGTTTGGTCAACAATTACATTCCCAAGGTGGGTTGACGTCTGGCAGGCGGCCGGTCATAAAACTATTGCCAATAACTTTGACGATATGTACTATGAAAAAAGAGTAGGTACATACTGTATCGACCCCAAGTAGTTGGGATAAGAGTAGGAGAATGATGATTCACCAAAGATAAAAATTATCTATTTTTTTTATCTAAAAATTATAATAGTTATTTATTCAAATTACTGAAATTTAGCATTTAATATGCTTAATTATTTATTAAACCCGATAACGAAGCGAAAAATGATGTCACAAGCGGATTCGAACCCGCGCCTATTGGGATTCCGTCCCAATAGTGCTGCCACTACACCACCGTGAACTATTGTAGGACGTGCAAATCTCACTTCGTATCATATTTACGTCTTTTGGGTTCGAATCCCGCTTGTGACATCATTTTTCGCTTCGTTATCGGGTTTTATAAATAGTTATTTACTTTTAATTCATTTAGTTTGAAATAATCAGGTAATTCTAAGCTCCTAATTCTTAACTTATATATGCGTACGTCCCTATATCGAGCACTGGTCTTCACTACATCATCATCATTTCCTTCCTTCTCTTGCATAGATGTTATATGCGTTTTATATCCCTTAGTCGTCTCTCACGATCACCCACGGGTAAGATATGAGGTGGTGAATTATATTTTTACTCCATCACCACACGGTGGGGTAAATAATTGTAGTAAATATTAATATAACACTTACCTACATAGTGATTTAAAACCGTTGATTTTAACCATACAAACACAAATATTTGTTAAACGATAATATTGTTATATATTTTTAAATTACATAACTGTCACTGTCAGGGTAAAGATTTTTTGGCATAACAGCTGTATAATACATTCCATTTAAGGCGGTCAAGTATACCGCCTGGCGGGCCACCGAAGATAAAGATCGGGTACCGGTGGCCCGCTCGCACGGCGAAGAGAGGTGTTTGCAGGGTGGGTCTTTGGGGTTGCGCGCCGCCTCTTCCGTCGCCCCAGACCAATTTGGCGGGGCACAATCACGTCCATAGCCCACCGCAAAAAAAGGCGGTAAAAGTATCAACAAAAGCAATACATTCATAATGTTTATAACCATTGAAATATTAACAAAATAACTTCTTGAAAAACTTAAGAGGTGTTTTTAGTTACATTACCTATGTAACCACGAAAATCACTAAATATATTGTTGTTATTAATATTCTTAAGACGGGGATAACAATTCTGCCTCATAGGGCGTAAATGTCTGGTTTCATGGTTTAAAGCTAGAATAGTTGACCTGGGTTGACCTGGAACTAGTGCTCGCATGACTAAATTCTAGTTCGTAATCGCGCCGATAATACATTTATTATGCAAACTTCCCTTGATAAAAAAAATAATGGAGAACATTTATAATCATTTAGCCAGAGTAACACTTGTTCCTTACTAAGTATTCCGGGAAATACACATCTGTCGTTATTTGAATTTTATGCATCACATCGCATCTACTCGACGGACAGGTTTTGAAGAAAGAATTTTCTCACGTTAAAAAGTTAATTCGACAAAAAACTCAATACTAATGAGCCTCTAAAATCATGTTTATAAAGCACGAATTAAGAATATATGCATGAATAAGACATTTATCTTGAGCAAATATATATATATAACTTAAAAAAGAAATTTATAGCTGTCAAATGAAGGAGTCAAATCTTGAATTATTAATATTTATGATGTTTTGTTAATGGATTTGACAGAATTATTTGAGGCATCCAAAGATCTTTGATTATATTAGTAATTTTAAGCATAACAAAACCATATTTTTACGTATACAATAAATGAAAATAGCAAGAGTAGTTCTCAAATTAATAAATGATCTTCAATCTATAACGAATTACGCGAACTTTAACTCATTTTTTTTATTTGCGATCAACTAGTTTTCTATCATTATTATAATCTTGCTTTTGTTCCAGTTACTGGGATCGATGCAATATGTACTCTTTTTTCATCGTAAATAAAAAGTTTTAGCAATAGTTTTATGTCCGCCTGTCTTATGTCAACCCTCCTTGGAAATGTAACGTCGACCAGAGAGCGTCCGATGGACTTGACAAAGTACGATGTAAAAATCTTAGACGTTTTTTAAGACACTCACAAACAATATAAAGATTCTCAGACATAGAAGTAAATAGTAAGTATAGTAGTATTTATGAATATTAGAATACGAGTTCAAAATACCTAGGATCGCTATAAACATATCAGAAATATTACATGACCTCATATTGTAATCGGTAAAGAGAACAATTTAAATTTAAAACAATCATCAGGTGTGATACATTAATGTAAACCAGACAATAATGGCATCGTTTATATGAACTATCTCACAAATTGCATTGTCTATTGTCAACGTTGTAATAACAATCTATAACAACCAGAACGTAAAATCATGATCGTATCCTATGTGGAACGAATTGGAGGACCGCTACTCGAGTTGGTTCCGCTGTGTAACTCGCACGTAACTCGCGTTTGAGTTTGCATCAAAGCGTGCGTCGTGTCTCGTCTCGTGGTGACGCATCAATAAATCCGTGTCGAGACAAGGTCGGGGCGAGGGCGCGGGCCTAGTTCTCACCGCGGCCGTAGACAGCAGCGCCACACAACGGAGAGACGGCTGCGTCAACCGCGTGACTCAGCGTCTGACGTTGCTACCACCGCACCGTCTACGCTGCTCTATGTCTACACTTCGACACCTAACGACATAGATGGCGCAGTGGAATCAGTGGTCACGCGCCAAAAGTTTTGTGTTCTATTCTTGTTTTTCAATATAAATATATTATTTATTTTTAGATAAATCCCTAAATATTAATATTATGTAATATATACATATTTAGACAATTATTTAAAAGAACTGCCTTTTATTACATTCAATTAAATATTTAAGATACTAATAAAAATATACATACTTTTGCACAAACTTTTCTTAGTGGTAGGACCAACAACGAACTGATTTTAAGTAGTTCTATATCCTAGAGACTTCAACAGAATAAACAGTAGATACTTGATAAATAAATTGCTCTCTTGATAAATAATTTGCATAAATTGCTATAGAATCCGTAAAAGTAGTTTTATTTCAAATATGTAATACTCGCGTAAACATTAGAAGTCATTAAATAAATTGCTTTTGAAATAAAACTATTTCACGGATACTATCGCGTTTGTATTTGATTTTTAATTTCTCTACGTTTTGAACACTTTACAGGGTTCATAGTCACCTATAAACTAAACTGGAAATAAATTGCTATGGATATTGCCCATATTTCATCGTATATACCATTTTAAATACAATATTTTTCATCATTATTGTTCTGTAACTCTATTCTAATTTGTATCTTCTATTGATTTAGCACATTATGTCGTCTTATTCTACGATGTAGCGTTGCAATGCTATATTTATCTGCTAAAAGTTCTAGTGAGGCATCGGCCTGGCTGTGCCTCTGGTGTTGCTAGGTCCATGTGCAGCAGTATCACTTACCATCAGGTGTTCTGCTTGCTCGTTTGTCATTGGCAATAAAAATAAAGGATTTAGATAAAATTATAAAAACTTTATCTAAATTTTATAAATCATTTACCTAATAAATCGCGGACTTAATGAAATCGTTGACCTTATTAAATAGAATTAGTTGATGACTTCTGTGTGGTGACGCAATAACAATAGAATTCATTACGCTATCCTACCCGTCTTTGTCGTAAAAGACAACAGTAATAGACTGGAAATAAAACCCGTAAATAAAATAAAAAGTGCTCTCTTATTATAAAGGAGGCTGTAGCCCGGCAGTGGGACGTTTATGAGCTGACTTGATGATAAGTTATTGATTTTAATGCTCTTATGCCTGTTGTGTTATGCCTCTTATGCCTGTTACTCTGTTCTCTCTTCCTACCCTGCAAGGGATATGGCGTGATGATATGTATGTATGTATGTATGCCTGTTGTCACAATTATCTTGTTACAGGAAAGCTATAGAATCTATAAAAAATAGTTTTATTTCAATTGTGTAATACTTGCGTAGACATCAGAAGTCATTATGACAATATCACTCAATGAAATTGTGTGTCATATAAGTTGACTTTGCTATTACTTAACATTTAAGGGTCGTACATTAAAAATGAACAACAGAACTTAATTGAGGAGATTTCTGCATATAACTCCTGATCGTCTGGGATTTGTACTTCTCAATTAGTACCATTTTAATTGAGTATTTAATATGCCCTCGGTTAATGCATAATTATTTCTAGCTAATCCATTCGGCTGTAATTGTCACATTGCTGATTATCTCATTATTTATTAAATTATCACATTGCTGATTATTTAATTATTTATTATGCTATTTAATTTTAATTATTAAGCTATTTAATTTTAATTGTTAAGCTATTTAATATTAATTGCAACTTACTTATGAAGTTGGGTCTTTACAAAATGTATATTCAAACATATATTAATTTGCGTATTACTTGGAAACCCATGATTATCTATGTACTAAAACGTCATAGATATCTACGATTTACGGTTTAGGTATGAATATACATAAAATAAAAAAACTTTATCGAATGAAAATGATAATTCATTGATTTCTTAGATCGCTCGATAACATTATAATCATTAATTCAAATTAATTGGACAGAGCAAGTACGTTCTGTGAAATTTATATATAGATACGTGTTCTTCAAGTCACGAATGCGCATAAAAATTTCCTTAAAAATGAATTTTTGGAATAAATCCTTGGCTGGTACAAAGTAATTGGATAAAATTATCATCTAACAAATGATAAATAATTGATAGATATGGAAAATGTATTTTCTATAGTTTATTAAATTAATATCATTTTTTTTTTTTTTTTTTTTTTTGGGGGGTGGGCTACGGTCGGCGCACTCCTCGCACCACTCCGTCCGGGGTGACAGAGGGGCGTAAGCGCGCACACCCGTAACCCACCCGTGACGTCGCCTTCGTCGTTGGGCCGACCACCGGAGCAGAGTGACTTGACGTCAGTGGTCGGCCCGACGGAATACCCCTGAGGAGTACCCTCTCCTCGACCGACATCCCCCCCTCGGGTAGGATGTCGGTCTTTCCTCACGCGGTCGGCCTCTCGGCGGGTGACGGACTAATTCCCCGATCCAGTCACCCGCGGCCTTGGCTAGGGCGGCATCAGGCGCAGGTAATCGCGCCTGCGCCGCCCCAGTCGCCGGCGGCGGCTCGCGCCGTCGAGGAGACGCTCCTCGCGCACGCGCTCCGCCGCCTCCTTCCGCGAGACTACTGCCTCGCAGAAGGTTGCGACCGCGTCCCAGTTCCTGACGCTGTCGAGCATCGCCCTGGCGATGGTCGGCAGCGTCAGGTCGGCACCGATGATTGCGACGAGTTCACGACGCTGCTCTGCCCAAGCGGCACAAACCTCGAGCGTATGCTGCGCCGTGTCTTCGTCGCAATCGCAGTGGTGGCAGGACGGTGTACTCTCCCTCCTGACGACCTTGTGCAGGTATTTGGCGAAGCATCCATGCCCCGTCAAAACCTGCACCAGTCGGAAGGAGAGCACCCCGTGCCGCCGTTCCAACCACTGCATCAGCACTGGCCGGAAGGCCTCTACGGTCCGCACACCGAACCGAGGCCTCTCCAGCCGGACTGCCCATTAAATTAATATCATACAGTTTTTCTTTTAAGAACTGACAAGTAAATTTTTAGGCTTATACATTTATATTTTATTTGCTGTTTTATATAATCCAGACTTTCGAACACTTTGTTCTTATCGTCAGAATTATGTATATACACAATGATACATTCATAGTAACCAGTAGTAATACAAGAAAACAACAGTAAACGACCTAATACGCCCATAACTGTTCTGAAAACGTTCGACCGTTCCAACGTTTCTAATAAATCTGGGTTCGAGGCCCACGTGTAGTAGTTATTTGCTGCTAGCAAATAAATTTTTGTAAATAACAATGTCAAATCCCAATAATTTCTTAATTTTATTTATATTGAGTGGTGCATTGCTTCATAAAATTCTAGCTGAAATATTAGAGTAAAAATTGGAACAATATGTAAACATTTTCTGATAGATGGCGTGTAAAATGTCTCTCGTAAAGACGATAATGCGATTCACAATTTGAATACCATACTACCCCACCCACACTGGTCTAATTGCTACGGTGGTTAAAATGGCTTTCCAATAGATATGAGTTTAAATCCCATACGTTTTAATTAATTTTCACTGGCAAATAATTTTTTATGTTCTGAATATATCTTTGTTGAATATCTTCTTGTTTCATAAGTGCTTTTTAGGGTTCACGTACTTTTTTGTACTCAGGTATTATTTTCTTTTATATCTGCGATATAAGTTTTTAATTTCATTACAATTTTATTACATTTGTATAAATTTAAATAAAGCAGAATTCCTTTTATTTCTACTTCTCCTGATAAACATCCTAGAGTCGGCTACATACGAGCCTCTTCCATAATGGGTCAGGAATTGGTCTACTATTCACCGCTAACTTGACCAGTTGACATAATATTTTATTTGTAATTTTCCTATTATTATTATTAGAATTTTCGAATTAATTTTATCCTTACTAATATTATAGTTACGAATATTAGTTATTTTTTTCACAACTTAACTATTCAATCGATCATGAAATTTTGCATAAACATTTTTAGGGCCACAAAATCAATTGTTGAAAGATAGAAAAAAAAATTAAAAAAAAAACCCACAGTAAATTACAAATATAATATATTTGTAATAATATAAGATATACTATACATGATCATTTGGTATATGAACGTGCATGACACGTGATTATCTTGCAATGCCAGTAGGTACATAATGCTGTTATCTTTATAGGTACTCATGACAGGACTTGATACGGTTCGTTTACACAATGTTTCGGTTTGTCTGGGCAAATGTTTGTATAGTTATGCTCTGTCTACTCAATAATGAGGTGAGCATCAACTTTCGCTATAACTACCGGCAAAAAATATATACATCGAACATAATAAAGACGCGAAAGTGCAAAAGTATATATTTGAATAGTGCTGATTTTTTGTAATCTTTGCACTGCATATGCTAAAACTATAACAGTCTTAAAATTGTATCTTCAAAAGAGTATGCAGAAGTGTAATACGTCTTTCATCTACATAACTCATCATTCTCCTACTCTTATCCAAATTACTTGGGGTCGATACAGTAAGCACTCTTCTTTCATAGTACATACTGTAAAAGTTATTGGCAATAGTTTTATGACCAGCCGCCTGCCAGACGTCAACCCTCCTTGGGAATGTAATTGTTGACCAAACGGCATCAGATGGAGTTGGCCCAAGTCGTTACAAGGCTCTTAGTCGTCTCTTACGAAATTCACGAGCAAAATAAGGGTTATTAGTATTCGTAGCCGCTACCACACAGCAACATAACTATGCATCAATAATTTTGTCGTGTTTTGGTGGAATAAGAATAACGTTAAGCACAGTACGTTAATTGCCCTTCTAGTATTGATTAGCGTAATACCCAACACTATTACAGTAGTGATTGCGCAGATGACGTAATGGTCTAAGTAGTGACCTCCGATGACGAGTGTCGTGACTTCCATCCTCACGCAGAACAATTCTTTATAAGATTGACAAATGTTGAACTCGTGATCGGATGCTTATGGGATCTGAAGAGTAATATTTTTTTTTTATATTATAGTTTGAAAAAAAATATATCTGTAGCATAGGGCAATTACATTGGAGCTAATACTTATACATCTCCGCCTATTAATATTTACACTGTTGGGCTTGCGCCTCCTCCATAATGGGAGGGAAATTTAGGCCAATTTCCGTCGTGTCCGTCCCAGACGTGATTGAATATAATTTTTTATCAAGTTTTCCTTCTCTTGCATTGATGTTAATTGCATGTTAATTGCATATTCCTTAGTCGTCTTTTACGATACAGCCAAGGCCAAGAAAGTTAATTATATTCATATTCCGTAACTACACAATAGGTAATAATACTTATGAAATATTAGGTAAATAATTTAATTAAAAAAAAAAATTGCGTGCACGCTGAGTTTCTTGCCGGATATTCTCAGTTTATTGCCGCGTCCCGATCCGATGATACATAATTAATATATTAATTTCAAATAAACTATAAAATTGCCCTTATGAAGTTTGAAATAAAACTAAACTAGCGAAATAAAACTAAACTAAACTAACTAACTAAACTAACGAAATAAAACTAAACTAAACTAACTAACTAAACTAACGGCTCATATCGTATTTGTGTCACGACCACTAAGATCACTAAGAACTGGACCATGAACGCTGTAAAGTGTTTAAAACGTCGGGGTTTTACTTGCGCTATTTAATTGTGTATTTTAAAGTCGCTAGAAATACAAGATTTATTTATTAATGCGAATTGTTGCTCAAAAAACATTTATAGACTTGACACAAACCCGCCGGACTGGCCATGGATGTCAAGGAAGCGGTAGCAGCGGCCGGCCCAATGGCGATGGGAGGGAATACGGTAGGTTAAAGGGCCAGAGGTCGCCCTTCCGTCGCCCCGGACCAGGAGGACAACGTGTGCCCACACCATAGCCTCCCAGAAAAAAAAAAGACTTGACACGAAGAAAAACTATGTACCATGGAAAATATTTTCAGGGTCGTACAACCACTGAGAATTTCCTAAGACCACCCAAAGCTCCATACTCGTATTTATTCCTTGTATCATCGTTTATATCATCCAAAACTATTGTAGCCAGTTGTCAAAATTGCAAAAAAAAAACTAGGTCAAGTTCTAAACAAATTTAAATAAATAAAAACTAACCTATGTAGTATTTAAAATCATCTACGACTGGAATTACCAGAACGGCAAATTTTTTGCCCCCTATAAAATGTTAGACAAGTCTACACTCTAGGTCTACACTCAAGGTAAAAGAACGTACATACATCATTGGTGACGCGAGAGAATACTTACTTAATTAGAATCTATTTGGTTTAATATATTTGCTTCGTTAATGCCCAATCACTAATGTAATTAGTTTATATTGAAACTTTAATTAACGTCATTACTTTACCAGACAATCATAGATTAATTAAAAATCTTAAATAATAATATGCCTATTACGATGACGTCATCCTTAGCGTAGACTCAAATTGTAATCAAAGTATTTGGTATACTTTGATTAAACACTCTTTCCAACTTTAACCTTACTAACCTAACCTCTTTAACCTTTTCTAATTAAATTTGTTGCGGGTTCCAAGGCAATTAAAATCATATCCCGGGACTGCCTGAGGGTCAAACCTTGGTGTCATTTATGGAGACCATTGTGGATCTTGGCTTATAGGAGTTACAATGGTGGGAATGTGTGGTGGGATTAGTCTCAATAAAAAAATACTTTGATTACAATTTGAGTAGTACCTACTCTCAGTAATGTTTAGGAAGCCAATGACTTCTTGGCACATATCCATATCAACATCCTACTTTTATTCCATTTACTTAGTAGGTTCAACGCAATATATCTCCTCCTTCAATCTTACATTCAAAAGTTTTGGCAATAGTTTATTGACCGATCGCCTGTCTGACGTGAACTAGGGAATGTAATTGTTGACCAGACGGCATCAATTAGGTTTGTCACAGATCCGTTTAGTTGTCTTTTACATAACTTACGAGCAATGTAAGGGTTGGTAGTAAACGCTGCCGCTACTTCACAGCATGAACATCGATCACTTTAATGGACTGATAGACACCTTGCTGGCCAGACGGATTTGCTCAGACTTTTCTAGTTCACCATCATCATCATTATCACAGCCCGTATATGTCCCACTGTTGAGCTCGGGCCTCCTCCGTAATGGAGGGAAGTTAACCTATTATACCGCGTTGATCAGACGTGTTGGTATAGGGTTTTGTTTCGAGTTTTCCTTCTCTTGCATAGCTGTTATATGCGTTTTATATCCCTTAGTCATCTCTTACGATCACCCACGGGTAAGATACGGGGTGGTGAATTGTATTCTTACTCCGTCACCACACGGACTTTTCTAGTTATCTATAGAATATGTCCTGTTGGACAGGAAGGGGTAGTTATTCATTATATTCTTACTAGGACAACACATGAATGAGTAAACTCGAATTAAAAGTTAATCTAATAAATGTGTGACGGGGCTTACAATATTTGTTCCGCTTGGAAACATTTTTTACTTATCAAGTAATGCTTAGATACACATAAACGTAATATTAATAGCATTATAATATACTGCTGTAGATACTAACATGCAATATTTTATTTATACATGTTTGCTGGCTGGATGTCGTAAAAGACGACTAAGAGCCTTATAACGACCTGGGTCAACTCCTTCTGATGCCGTTTGGTCAACAATTACATTCCCAAGGAAGATGACGTCTGGCAAGCGGCCGGACATAAAACTATTGCCTATAACTTTTACTGTATGTACTATGAAAGAGTAGTAAAATAAGGGGTTGGTAGTATTCGTAGCCGCTACCACACAGCTAAATACATATATGTATATATATATATATATATATATATATATATATATATATATATATATATATATATATATATATAATATCTGGATGACCGATTTTGTTCGGTATTAAAAAGTCAGAAGTAAAAATGGAAACTAAAAAAGTATATCGAGCAAAAAGTAACCAGATTCGCGATTTTTTTTGTCGCATTTTTTTCATAAATAACTGTCAAGTACGTCAAGAAAGTGTTTTGCGTATTATCTTCTTCTTCTTCTTGATGAATGGCTTCTGTTAGCGATTAACCGCAACTTCGCCAATGTTTTATAATTTTTGGGCAATTTTGACAGGAATTTGAAAACGTCATGTGATGCTCTTGTATTATATTCGATATCTTAGTGTTTTAACGTGTTATATTAGATAATTTTGATGGCATTTTATGTAATATGAAGCGGCGGAACTACTGGGATGAAGTGAATATCATATAAAAGTGCTTTACAACGTTTTCGTTTTCCATCAAAATTCCCACAAGATACCATTAACAGTGTGGCCATTGCACTGTTAATGGCAACAATTTGACTTAGACAACGACTGACTTGAAAGACTAAAAACGTGAAAATATTTATAACTTGTCACTGGCACCAATAGCTCGTATATGTAGCTGATTGCCAATATATAAGAAGAAGAAGAAATTATTTTTGTTGGTAAAATGTCCAAATTTAACGATGAAATGGCTATAGGAAAATTATCACGGAAAATTTCTACCCTAACATTGAAATTTACAGCTCAAACCGCTCTAATTGAGACGCAAAATAGGAATATTGTGGATCAATTCACAATCATAAACAATCTGGTGAAAGCAATTGGAAAACTCACTACTAAAGTTGATAGACTTGCGGCATCAAAGGATGTGAACGAGGTAAAAGAATTACCTAAAATATCAACTATGCAGTGTGCGAACAAGACGTTTGTGATCTCATCAGAGGTGCCAAAGATATTAAAAAATCATCATGATGTGACAGTTTGCATGGAACAAAAACCAACAAATCAAGCTAAGGACGTAATAATAGAGGCAACTACTAGCAATAAAACTAATGTGACACTAGAATGAGAATTTGTGGAAGAGAACGTAAATAGTTAAGACGACGGCTGGACGATTGTTAATCGAAAGAAGACAAAATTGCCTTTTAAGACTGTTTTAAAGGGAAGAAATGCGCAGATTGATTCTTTCCATGCGATTGAAAAAAATAAATTTTTGCATGATTGGTCTCTACACCCTGATACGTCATTGGAGGCAATAAAGGATCATGTGAGGGATATTTGTTCTTCAGAAGGTATAAAAATTGAAAAATTATACCTAAAACTAAAAGACTACTCGTCTACTCTACTCGTCTTTTTTACTACTCGTCTTTTATAATAGGAGTACCAGAGTCTGAATATAAGAAATTAAATAACATTGAAAGTTGGCTGATTAATACTAAATTTAATGAGTGGGTGTGGTTTCGAAACTCACAAAAACTAATCAAAGAAGTGCAAGAAGGACAATAAGTCCGTGCAAATCTACTATCAAAATGTTCGAGGATTGCGTACGAAGACAGAAGTTTTTTATACGAGTATGTTGGTTTAACTTATGATCTTATCGCCATAACCGAATCCAGTTTGAATAATTCAATATAAGATGGCGAACTCATCCCACCTGGATATCATGTAATAAGATGTGATCGAGCTGATTGCAGAAAACAAGGAGGTGTTTTTTTGGCTGTGTCTTCTCGGTATGATATAAGTCAGATTCACATTGATAATGTAAACACAGCCTGTTTTGAGGTAGTTTGTGCAACTGTCAGTCAGAGAAATGGGATATTATTTTTATGCTGCGTGGTTTATATTCCACCTAATAGTAATTATTATGAATATATGCAATTGTTTCAAATTTTGGAAAACGTATGTATTAAATACGAATCAGATATTGTGCTAGGTGACTTTAATTTGCCAAAAGTACGATACTATTATGAATTTTTTAACACATTCTGTGGATTTTGGCAGGTAAATAACATATGTAATATTAATAATCGTATCTTAGACTTGGTGATGACTACGGTATTGGTGAATGACATAGAAGTTAAATTATCGAACGAAGCGTTGGTAGGCATCGATGCCCATCATCCTCCGTTAGATATTAAAGTAACGTTAAGATTGAGTCGACATCTAGGGCAAGTACAACATGGTATTGATACAGATGAGGAGTGGAATTCTGCCTGGAGATTTAATAAATGTGATTTCGTGGAATTATATGAATGCTTACGCTTGCTAAATTGGGACACATTATATGAAATTATAAATCCAGATCAAGCATTGACGTATTTCTTTCGAATAATTAATGGCGTTATAAATGAAACAACTACCTTGAGTCATCCGCAATCGTTTGGAATCCCCATGAGTCTAAATACATCCTTATGCTGGAAAAAATTCAAAATAAATTCACCCGTTTTTTATACATGAAACAGTACGGAGTATATCCATTTTATCCGCTTATGTATCCAAGCCTCTTTGTGCTGGGTATGGTTGGTTACGACCGATTGAGCGTGCGCCGCGATATGTCATTGGCGTGCTAGGTTTGGCGTGTACTACTACGTGGCCAGCTACACCACCCCGCCTTACTGGCTATGTTACACCTGTGTATACCAGCAGGCCATATGGTTATAAGGGGCCAGCGGCCCGCACTAAGCGTGCCAGCGGCCAGAACTAACATGCTCACTTACGCCCCCCTAACACGTGCTATTAAATTAATAAATATAATAAATTATACAGTAGATATTTACCACTGCAGCCTGCGTGAATTCACAGACGTTGCATACAAGTGCGTTGCGTATAATTAGTAAATATATGTAGTTAGTAGTATTGAATATGATAAAATATAGGTAATATTAAGCTATATTAATATTTTGATATTATGTTTTATTATTTAGTTTATTGTTATCATTATTTGTTTAAAACATATTTTATTATTAATTTTAAAATTCATATTGTTTACTTACAATATCGCATTAGGTTAAATCCTGTAAAGGTATTGATATTGCTACTTCTCAATAAATAAATAAATAAATCATCTGTGACAATTTCTGTCTGACTGTTTAACTATCATGGTTCATGAGATACATCCTGGTAATAGACAGATAGATGGACGGACGAACACTGAAGTCTTAGTTATAAGGTCCCGTTTTACGCTTCGGGTACGGAACCCTGAAAAGGTTGAACTCACATAAAACTTGGTACAATGGAAATACTCTTTAAAATTAGAGTGTTTCGAAAGTCACAATACTGTATTAATGCGGCATTTGAAAGTTTCTTAGTTATAGAGAGATCATACACTTTTAGGACACAGCGTCATAGGAACGTTGAGTTTAAAATTTTAAATTCTTGGACAACAATTTTCTAAGCCGAATAATGTAATTGAGAGCCATGATAACACTTTGTACCGAATAACTGAAATCCATCGCTCATAAGATGTATTACCCGTTTTTATTTTACTGGAGAGGGTATTTTTACCGCATAATGATTAGGAAATAGAGATAGTCATTTGCTATATTTTGGTTCACTGTTTAGCCAGCGTTTAATCAACATATTTGTAAAAATTGAGACGGAAAAGCTGAGTTATATTAGGCACAATCAGTAAGATACGATAGAGAAACAGGATGTTAATGCTGATCAGATTGGTTGCAAGACGCCATTACCTACCTATGTGCGCTACTACGGTCGTTTCGATTTCTTTATACCAATTACTTGCAAATACTTTAAATCATTCGAAAGGGTCGATTATCAAAATAAATCCTTCGAATAAATGATAAACCCCGAGTCCAACAACCGGTTGAATTCCTGAATACTCTGCAGGCTCCCGGTCTCCCAACTCACATCTTAAAATTAAGAGCTGGCACGCCAAAATTATACAATACCACCAGTTTGTAAGATTATTCTTACAAAAATGTTTATACATTGCATTGCAATGTAATCGGGTCAACTATACTGACCGGTGGTTCTCAAGCAGAGTCTGTATTTATTCCTAGGATTCTTCAAATACCATCAAATTACTACTTCGAATTTCAGAGAGTGCAGTTTGCCATCAAAGTCTGCTTCGCATAACAAAGCTCGAGGTCAAATCGTTAAGGTAGCGGGTGTAGACTTGAGAGAAAGCTGCTTCTCCCATGGGCAGTTGTATGTGACATGCTTCAGAGTAAGCTCGCAGAGTAGCCTGGTAATTCTAGCATCCGGAAGAAAAACAAAAGATATTGTTTACAAATAAATACTGTAATAGGTGTAGTACCGCGGGTGGATGTCAAAGAAGTGGTACCAGTGGTCGGCCTAATTTCGGTAGAAAATACGGTGGGTTATAGGACTGCACACTACCCTTCCGTCGCTGCGGTCGTAATGAGCGCGGTGTGTTCATAACATAGCCTGCTAAGAAAAAAACCTCGTGTCCATAATATATAACAAAATTTCATGTTATTTTCATCTTTATTAAACCTTCCCTACACTATATAAAGATTGTTAGCATCATCATCAATCATCATCATCACAGTCCATAGACGTCTCACTTCGAGTTTTCCTTCTCTTGCATAGCATCTTGTTATATGCATTTTATATCCCTTAGTCGTCTCGTACGATCACCCACGGGTAACATAGGGGGTAGTGAATTGTATTCTTACTCCGTCACCACATGGATAAGATTGTTATAACTATTATATAAATATGTATACAAACATTTATAAATAATTATTTATAAATAACAATAAAATTAATAACGTAAAAAACAAACAAAAATCTTATTAGAACCATTTTCGACTTCTACGCAGACAAAAATGCGGGCAAATGATAATAATTAATAAAAAAAGGCCAAAAAGTAAATAAAAGAAAGTAAGGATCCGAACCGAGCTCCGGTTTGTTTGGATTAGACTACACAATTGAACCAACTGAGCTAAATGTCTATTCTTAATGACAGCATCAAAATTTGAAAACTTGAATATTCTAATAATTTTAGTACACCGAAAAATTATATTTTTTTAGCGAAAAATACCGACAAAATAATATTTTCTATAAATGAAACCTAGCTAGATCGATTAATGGCCCCCGGAACCCCTTGTGTGCTAAATTTCAAGAAAATTGTTGGAGCCGTTTCCGAGATTCGGATTATATATATACAAGAATTGCTCGTTTAAAGATATAGTGAGATATCATTCAATGGCATCGTGACATGACACATTTGATAAGAATTAATATTATGTCATTGATCTATTTATAAAAATGAGTGTTCCCCATTTGTGCCGTAGGTATTCCTGTACTATAGAATCGATGTAGAAAGAAACTTTGACAATTATAGGGAACCTTTTTTTGCCATGGACTATGGATGTTGTCGTCGACCGAAGAGGCGACGCGTGACCCCATAGACCCACCCTGCAAAGCGTTTCTCTTCGCTGTGCGAGCGGGCTACCGGTACCCGATTTTTGTCTTCGGTGGCTAATTATGGGGCACCCTACAAATAATTTTATTATCCTAAAATATACAGCAGATACAATTATAACTCATATAGGTTATGAAAATGTATCTCTTACTATCTCTTTGATATCATACTAGATGAGTAATTAACCTTGACCTTATTAACCTTTTTTTAAATTAACCTTTTTCACTAACGACTCCTAAATTTTAAGTAACACTCAAGTAGTAAATGACACATAAGATTGCACCTATTCTTTTTCAAGTAAATTGATTTAAAAAGAAATTAAAAAAAAAATTACACATAATTATATTATACACCTAATGCAATGTCCATCCATCCATCCATCAGCTCGTAGATGTCCACTGTTAGACATAGGTCTCCCCACGGGGATGTCACTCAGAACAGTAACGAAACACTATATGGATGGTTATAAATAAAATCATTGGACTATCAGCTAGACTATTCGTTTTGTATGTACCGTTGTAATTCAGTATGGGTAGGTGGCGATGGGGAGAGCAATTTGTTGGCCTTCCTGAACAAGTGAACAGCCTTCAGGTGACGCGACGGTCCGTCTAGACGTCTGGCGCCTACCATATGTCGCAAACTGTGTCATCATATTATCACGCGTGAGCATTCGCACCTTTTTATATTATCACTTTAATACTTTTTATAATAAAAATAAATATTTTTTTAATCGTTTAAATATAATTAATTTAAAAAAATGTCTCTTGACTACTACGAATATAAAATTAATATAAAATATGTATTGCCATGAAAAGATAAAGTATATTAATCGAATTAAAATAGCGGCAATACGTAAAGTAAAAAAAACACACGCATATCGCGCTAAAAATGGCGGCGCGATAGCGCTGCGTTGCAATTTTCGCTTATAACTAATACAGCGCCCGCGCGCCGCGTCGTATTCTAACGATTAATTTGAATAAGTTATTAATTTACATTAATTTATACTGATCGGATTGGCTCATCAAAGTCCAAGCGAAACTAAGAACATGATATTTTGGCAGTAGATTATTTGTGTCATAAACTGAATGAAGAATTCAACCCAAAGTTGGTGGAAACGTAGTGCTAAGTTTGTATAGGGAGAAAAATCTAAGTATGCAAAGTATATATAAGCATAAATAATACTCTTCAGTAAAAATAAGTAAACATACGTTTAAGCATTTGTCAATTTTCATCCTAATATAAAAGTATAATTTTGCAAATATATCTCCATTATCATCATTTACTTGAAATAGTGGTAGGACCACGCTGTTGACAGTTTTATTTCTACAGACGCGGGCCGGTCCGTCCGGGGTAGTACCACATTCTCGCAGAAGATCGACGTCTGAGCAATGGCATTGTGCTGTTGCGTTCGTTGAGCGAGAGAGCCGGAAGCCCAACTGGGTGGGTTTTGGGGTTCATATTGCATATTATATATTTATATATTGTAGGCCTAGCTATACTCCTAGTATAGTAAAGGTCCATGGGCGGCAGTAACACTTACCATCAGGTGAGCTGCTTGATCGTTTGCCACCAAAAGCAATAAAAAAAAATATAAAAAACAATAGCACAAATATGAATTGGACAGTAAGTAAAGTGAGAAGTGAGTACTGAAAAGGAATATTCTAATAAATCAGTCACTCTGAGGTGCGTATATTTCTTCTTTAAGTGTGAAATCTTGCTTTGATATTTTTCACTCTACAACACAAATAATGACAAGTCCAATTAATGCGGACGACGCACATGACTTCTACGTGGATAAACGGAAGCGTTTATTGAGCTATTTCGGCTGATGTCAGTAACGCGGACAGCTACCTCTCGCCAAGGAGATTCACTGCTAGACAAGGCGACTCCGGAGCCACAGGCATTCATGGACGATGAAAAGTCCGAATACCTAGCCGACTGCCTAGAGCTTCAATGTACGCCGAGTACACTATACCTCGACGACATAAATCACCGATTCATCAAAGATGAAGTGGAACGTCGTACCACTATTTCGCGATCTAAAGTAAATGACAACCCAGACGAGCCTATCCCAATAGTGACCACCGACGAGATCGTGTCGCTAGTCAAGGGTCTACACGCTAGGAAAGCCCCTGGTTGGGACGGTATCTCTAATAGAGTTTTAAAAGTATTCCACGCCCACCTCATTACTATATTGTGCTGCATTTACAATGCAACACTCAACAATAACATCTTCCCTCGCAATGGAAAGAGAACATGGTAATCGGAATCCACAAACCCGACAAGCGACGTACCGAACCAAATAGTCCCCGATAATTCTACTGAGAGGTTTAGGCAAAATTTACGAACGTATAATCCTCAGAAGACTAAGAACATTCGCCGAGGCTAACAAACTCATCCCAGACGTGCAATTTGGCTTTCGTGCTGGGCACAATTCTGTGCAGCAAGTCCACAGATTAGTAGAATACATAAGTGGTCAGTTTTTTATGAACAAATCCACGGCTGTAATTTTCCTAAATGTAGCGAAGGCAATCGATAAAGTGTGGCACAAGGGCCTCATTTACAAACTTTATCGTCACAAGATCCCCGACTATCTAATTTTAATCATACATGACTATTTAAGTCGTCGCAGTTTTAGCTACAGGGTAGAATGGACGTTGTCTACCTCCAAGCCTATCAAGGCCGGCGTCGCACAGGGCTCGGTCCTCTCCCCTTTTCTATTTATGCCATACGCTAGCGATATGTCCATATTTAATATAGTCCATAAAGCGCTTAACGCTGACAACACCGCACTCTTCTATGCAGGTAAGATCCCGACAACAGTAGCAAAGACTCTCCAAACAGCGGTTCCCATCCTAGTCAATTGGCTTAGGAAGTGGAGAATAGAAATCGACCTCGATAAGTGTCAGGCAGTCACGTTCAGTCGTCGAAATGCCCGTACCTACTCTATTGATAGCATTCTGCCCCTTAAAATCTTTAACAAGCCTGCCACTTGGAGCAGGTAAGCCAAATATTTAACCCTTGGCGAAGCTTCGCCCCCACATAACGCAAGTCCGCGTGCGTGCGGCCTTTGAGATGGGACGAATCCATAGTTTAATAAATGCTAGGTCTAAATTAGCCTTGAACAGCAAGGTCCGATTATGCACCGCTTGCATACGGCCAATCATAATCATTGCTAGCGTAGTGTACGCGCATGTTAAGGCACACAGGATCCAAAGGCTACACACACTTCGAAATAGGTTCATGTGCCGAGCTACAGGAGCTTCATGGTTCATACGAAACGTTGATCTTCACATCGACTTGAAACTACCGACCATCAGGCAACATTACACATAAATATCTGCGCCTTCATCCTCGACGTCGAGGTGCGAAATCACGATGCGCAAAAATCATAGATCCCAAACGTGAGCACGCCCACTTTGTCACCAACGCCGCCCCAAGCCGAGGTCCATTCCCCATAAGGGGAGCCCATGGGCGAAGTCGCTTAGCTAATTTTAATTGGGTTGAGAGCCCTCAGCGCTCACCCAAAGTCCGCGTAAAGCCATCTGCCACTAACAGCTAAATATACACTAAAAAAAAAGGAAAGGCGACTGCTGACCGCTATCTCTCTTTGGTCAGGCGAGTCACAAAAAAGAAGTCATGATTCGCTATTTAGAGTATGGGGCGATTTGGACGTCTTCTTTAGACTGTCACAAAAAGTACTATTTACTATAGAATATAACGTCGTAAAGATTATAATGACTGTTTGAAAATAACGCATGAGCATAGAGCATGTTAATAAGTTCATATCTAATACGCGAGCATGTTTAATCGCCTTTTTTTTTTCTACAAAGTATAACGCTATATTGATTACAAACGTGATGAAAATGAAGCGTGTGAAAATGTAGGCACAACTATCTTTTATTAATGATTATATATTATTGTTTATATAATATATGCCGCCATTTAACGTGATAAGCACGTGCGATGTCATCAGTATCCAAAATGTCCCTAATCAAATACAACAGACCTTCAATCTTATTTGTTCATGATAATATCGATTTTCGATAATCACTTCATATACCTAATATAATTTTCGAATTACTAGTAATTAAAAGACTTGTGGAAATATTTCGCACCGTTATTAAAGGATTTATTACGTCTCGAACTCCAAAATGGAGGACAATTGCCTTTTTTTCAGGCTATGGTCTGGACATACCTCATCCATTTAGTTCGGGGCGACGGAAGGGCGGCGTGTGGCCCAAAAACCCAACGTGTTAATGCCAATGGCCCGACCACTGGAGCTATGAATATTATATTCGTTAGTAGCCTTGTTGATACGTGGTATTCTTACGCCGGCACCACACCAAAATCAATTGTTACCAGACAATAAAATGTAAATTTTAAACTGTAATATTGTAATCAAATATTAGTTGTGTAGTAGCGGCTACGAATACTACCAACCCTTACTTTGCTCGTGAATGTCGTAAAAGACGACTAAGAGCTTTATAATGGACCTGGGCCAACCATGATGCCGTTTGTTCAACAATTACATTCCCAAGGAGAGTTGACGTCTGGCAGGCGGCTGGTCATGGAACTATTGCCAATAACTTTTATAGTGTGTACTATGAAAGAAGAGTACATAGTGTATCGACCCCAAGTAATTGGGATAAGAGTAGGAGAATGATGATTGTAATCAAATATTAATTTGAAATAAAACTATTTTAACGAATTTTATCGTGTTATTATATGATTTTTAATTACCAGAAGTTTTGAACACTTTTCAGCGTTCATATCACGGAAGGAAATCTTTATGAAATATTTTTTTTTTAATATGTACCTACTTATTTATCACCAATATCAAAAACTAATATCCATATAGTATTTTGGGTGATATTTGAATACCGACTAAAGTACAGCTTTGAGATATTAAACGATCTTAATATACCTATAATCTATAAGTAATGAAATTCCACAATTTTAGTCGATCTACATAATCCATGTAATAATATTGTGCTGCTTAATTAATATTACGCCGAACTAATATTCGTTGGCTCAGTGATATAAACACAGTTAGCGACAGCCATATGTCGACTATGGATACTTTTCTTTTTTTTATTGCTTATGGTGGCAAACGAGCAAGCAGCTCACCTGATGGTAAGTGTCACTGCCGCCCATGGACCTTTGCCATAACCAAGGCTAGGCCGCTGCCTACTATTACAATCCCCAAACCCACCCAGTTAGTCTTCCGGCTCTCTCGCTCACCGAACGAAGCGCACATTGCCATTACTCAGATGTCGATCTTCTGCGAGAGTGTGGTACTACTCCAGACGGACCGGCCCGCGGCTGCAGACAGAAAACTGTTAACACCACTAATAACTAACATTAATACTGAACGAATACTGTATCAGGTAGAAGATTCGTTCGGCTTTTCAGTATACTAGACTCATAATAGCAAACACTAATTCTGGGATTATAGTTGACAGATTGCAATGGGTCCACAATTTTATAGGATATAACGTTTTATACTTCAAAATCATCATCATTCTCCTACTCTTATCCCAATTGCTTGGGGTCGATACAATATGTACTCTTCTTTCATAGCACATATTGTAAAAGTTATTGGCAATAATTTTATGACCGGCCGCCTGCCAGACGTCAACCCTCCTTGGGAATGTAATTATTGACCAAATGGCATCAGATGGAGTTGACCCAGGTCGTTATATGGCGGAGATGCGCCGACAGGCACTCGTACCGGTCGGACGTATGCATTTGAGGCGATATCGGCATTGGTCGTTAGGCGCTCTTGTCGTTTAATTGTCTTGGCGGGTCGTTTTTATTTGTTTGTTGTGTCAAGTTTTTTTTTTATTGGGGGATTGCATATGGGAGGTTAATTTATGCACTGTCTAGGTTATTTCGTGTTGTATATATACTCTGGTATAAATTATTATTGTTCGTTGTAGGTAGATACAATTAATGTTGCATTTCGTTCTTGTTTGTCGTTCGTTTTTGTTATTGTAGTTACTCTTTCTTTATAAATAGTTTTGTAATTAGATTTTATAATTAGGTTTTATAATTAGGTTTATAAATAGTTTTATAACATCCTTCATTGATGGGTGACGACGAATCTGAGGCCGACTCGGATGTGGGGTCCGGTATCGGGTATTTTACGGGAGACACGGACCAGACGTCTGGTCGTAAGCGCTCGCATGAGCACACTTTTTTTAAAAAGCCATCCGAGGTTTCTTCGGACCCTGAGGCAGAACCAAGGTCTAAAATCGGGACGGTCCGCCGCGGCAAACCCGTAACTAGAGGCCATGGTACGGGGCTAGCTAGGGCTCGAGCGAAGCTCAAGGCGAAGGACGCGGAGGCCAAGGAGGTTGAGTTTGAGCGGGAGCTTAAGAGTCGAGTACTCAAAAAGGTGGCCCCAGCCGTAACCAATGAATCGGCTGACACATCGGCGTCAGAGTCTTTTGTTATGGAGGACGCCACTTCGATGGGCCCTGAAGAGCTACGGGCTCGTGGAGGTCGCAGTATTGCTGCCATCGTAGAGGTGGCCCGAAAGTCGGGCCACCTCCAAGGTGGTTACGTTAAAAAACTGAAGGACTCAGCGGCAGATCTGCAGGAGATTGTAGAAGTCCTGTGCTTGAAGGAGGAATCGGAGGATGTCCGTAAGCTTCGTCTAGACGTCAATCGCCTCCGGAAAGAGAATGAGACTCTACGCCTGGAAGTCAAGGCACACCGCCGCGAGTTTCAGGAGATGAGAACCTCCGCTTCGACATCCGCTATAGGTGCAGATGCAATGGAGGACCTAAAATCCTACATCACACGTTCTGTGGGAGCAATGTTGGACGCCCGATTCGCGGGTATAGAAGACCGCCTTTTACCTGCAAAGGTGACCCGTCCGCCCCTGGCAGCGGACAGAAAAAAGGTGGCGGTACCAACTACCGCCTCCCTTATGCCTACTGTTGAGGCTTCCGAGGTACCTAGTACCTCGAGGTGTACTACCCACGTTCCCTCGCAAGAGCTGGCTGGACCAGCTCCAATAGATACTACTTGGGCGACCGTTGTGAGAAAAGGCAAGAAGAAGAGTAAATCCTCCCCGACAGCTACTGCACCCATCGTTGCCGTGGCAGCTGAACCACTGCCTACCGCGACAAAAGAAAAGAAGAAGGAGCTTACTGTTCCCCGTACGGCTGCTGTTATTATAACATTACAGCCAGAAGCCGCAAAAAGTGGAGTGACATACGCCGACGCCATGTTGCGGGCAGAAGCCGCAGTGAATCTGGAAGCCATAGGAATTGGAGAGGGGCTTAGGGTACGCCGTGCCGTCACTGGTGCGCGGGTACTTCAGTTGCCCAAAACGCAATCGTCGGAGCAGGCGGATCGTCTGGCAGGGGAGCTCCGCAAAGCACTTGAGGGCGTGGCTGATGTTGTTCGCCCTGTTAAAAAAGCTGACATCCGAGTGACGGGGTTGGATGATTCAGTAACACTGGAGAAGGTCACCGCCGCAGTGGTTCGCGCCAGTGGTTGTGCAAAGGAAGAGGTCAAGGTTAGCGAAATCCAAGTTGGTCCCCAGGGTATGGGCATGGTCAAAGTACGATGCCCGGTGACCGCAGCCAAGGTTCTTGCCGACAGCGGGCGACTGCTGGTGGGCTGGAGCTCAGCTGCAGTTCTAGTTTTGGAGCAGTTACCCCTTCGCTGCTACAAGTGCCAGTGCCTTGGGCACACCGGTCTATTATGCCACTCCGGGGTGGATCGTTCTGGCTTGTGCTTCAGGTGTGGAGAAACGACACCGATCAGCAGCTTGTGACAAGGTGCCCCGATGTGCAGTTTGTAATGATACGGGCCGCCCTTCGGAACACGTGATGGGAGGCAAGCTCTGTAAGCCTCCCTCCACCAGAGGTCGGCTGGCCCAAGGCCCTCGGGCCGTTACAGTAGCAAGTAGCTGCAGAGCCCAAGGAGGAGTCGAAATGTCTACCTAATGGGAGACAGAGTACGTTTCCTCCAGGCGAATTTAAACCACTCCGCCGGGGCACAGGACCTCCTGTTGCAGTCCATGGCGGAGTGGGATACGGACCTAGCTGTGGCCTGCGAGCCATACTTTATTCCCCACTCAGCCAACTGGGTGGGGGATCTTAAGGAAGATGTAGCTGTCCTATCCAGAGGATGTGTCGGCCCTTCCCTCTCTCCACTAGAGAGGGGCAACGGTTATGTTGTGGTGGGGTGGCGGGACCTCACAATTATTGGGGTTTATTTCTCACCTAATCGAAGTCTAGCGGAGTTTGAGCTATTTTTAGACTCCGTTAGTGCCGCTGTTCGTCGCCAGTCGCCGAGGAAAATTGTGGTCCTCGGCGACTTTAACGCGAAGTCTCGCATATGGGGGAACCCTGCCACAAACATTAAAGGCGCGGCTGTTGAGCGGTGGTCTCTGTCCTCGGGTCTGTCCCTCCTTAATAGAGGGACGGTCCACACTTGCGTGCGACATCAGGGTGGATCCGTGGTGGACCTATCATTCGCCAGCCCCGTTCTCGCTCGCGAGGTGAATGACTGGAGAGTGGAGGAAGGGGTGGAGACTCTCTCGGATCACCGCTACGTGCGGTTCGAGATCTCTGCCCCTCGGGGACCACCAGAGACCCGGCGCAGCAGAAGGGGTGGATTCCCAAAATGGGCCATTGGTCAACTCGACCTGGAATTGGCCCGGGAGGCTGCCATAATTCAGCGCTGGGGTAGAACAGGACAGCTACTCACAGATGTGGAGGGGCTCGCAGGCCAAATGAGAAGTAATCTTGAGGCAGTTTGTGATGCGGCGATGCCGAGGGCTCAGCGAAGGCCGCCGCGTCGTCAGGTGTACTGGTGGTCGCCCGAGATCGCTATTCTCCGGGTGGCTGCCAATCGGGCGCGGCGTGCTTACGTTAGATGCCGCCAGCGGACTAACGCGACGATGTCCTTGAGGGTCAGCTGCGGACAGACTATACAAGAAGGAAGAAAACTCTGCAGCTGGCCATCAGCCAGGCAAAGGAGAGGGCCCGTGAGGAACTCCTTACGGGCCTCGACGGGGATCCGTGGGGGCGCCCATACCAACGGGCGCGGAACAAACTCCGGGCCTGTGGCGTCCCAATCATAGAAACGATGGATCCGGGTCTCCTGTCGGGGCTAGTGGGGGAACTGTTCCCGAGTTCTGTGGGACACGTTCCCCCCCAAATGACTTCTTGGTCGGTGGTAGAGGTGGAGACTTCAATCCCACTTATCACTGACGGAGAAATGGAAGTGGCCCTCTCCCTACTCCCCGGGAAGAGAAAATCGCCTGGTCCGGACGGCGTCCCGGGACTTATACTCGGTATCGCCGCAGAATACCTCAAGAGTGAACTTCGGGAACTGTTCAACGCGTGCTTGAGATCCGGACAGTTCCCGGAGCAATGGAGATGCGGCAGATTGTGCTTGCTGCGGAAGGAGGGTCGCCCAGTCGACTCCCCTTCCGCATACAGACCGCTGGTGCTTTTGGACGAGACGGCCAAATTGTTCGAGAAGGTACTCAAGGGCCGTCTCGCACCTCGAGGAAGTCGGGCCGGGACTGTCAGAGAGTCAATACGGGTTCAGGGGCGGTCGGTCAACCATAGACGCGCTGGCCGCTCTGAAGTCCTTGGCTACCGATGCGGTGGTCAACAAGGAAGTCCTCCTGACAGTTTCGCTGGACATAAAGAACGCCTTCAACAGCCTCCCGCATGAGACACTGAAGGAGGCGCTCCGGTATCATGGAGTGCCTCCGTATCTTCGGAGGCTGTTGGAAGCGTACCTCGAGGGAAGGTACGTGCTCTGGGAGGGGGGCGACGGGCGCATTAATCGTCATCGGGTGGAGTGCGGCGTCCCACAAGGATCGGTCCTCGGCCCGATCCTGTGGAACGTCGGATTCGACTGGCTCCTACGGGGTCGGCTTCTGTTCGGGATGGGGGTCATCTGCTATGCGGATGATACCCTCGTCACGATGAGGAGGCCCGACTATCTGGGGGCTGCCCGATTGGCAAGGGAGGGGGTTGCACTCGTCGTGGGCCGGATAGGTATGCTGGGTCTGAAGGTCTCGGTGGAGAAAACCGAGGCCCTCTTATTCCATGGCCCAGGTCGAGGTCCCCCCCGAGGAGCATACATCAGCGTGTCTGGGGCTGCCGTGCCAGTGCGGGCCCAGATGAAATATCTATTCGAGCCACACTTTGCCCAACTCGTTCCTAGGCTCATCAAGACGGCCGCGGCGCTAGGTAGACTTTTGCCAAACACTGGCAATCCCGGGTCGTCTTGCCGGCGTTTATACGCCGGAGTCGTACGGTCCATGGCACTGTATGGTGCCCCTATATGGGCGGACTCGCTCACCGCCCGCAACAGGGCCCTTCTGCGACTTCCGCAGAGGGCCATGGCGGTGAGGGCTATCAGGGGCTACCGTACGGTTTCGTGGACTGCGGCAACATTGCTGGCGGGCGACCCGCCTTGGCCATTTGTGGCTAAGGCCCTGGCGGAGGTCTACCGGCTGCGTGTTGCGGCGCGGGCCGACGGCGAGCAAGTCTCCGTAAGGAGACTGGGCAGAGCCTTGGAAGTGGCCCGAAGGGATGTCATCTGGCGGTGGAGAGAGGAACTGGAGTCTCCCGTAGCAGGGCGGGGGACTGTGGAGGCGGTTGCGCCGCATCTCCACCGCTGGATTAATAGAAGGCACGGCAGCCTAAGTTTTAGGATGGTGCAGGTGCTTACCGGACACGGGGTGTTCGGTAAGTACCTGCACAAAATTGGAAGAGAAGGGACCCCAGGATGTCACGAGTGTGGCGCGCCAGTAGATGATGCGCGACACACTTTGGAGGTATGCCCCGCCTGGGGACCCCAGCGCCACGTCCTGTCAGCGGTCGGTGGGAGGGACCTGTCGTTGTCGCCCATCATCTCGAAGATGCTTGACAGCGACAGGTGCTGGTCGTCGATGGCCTCCTTTTGTGAGGCCATCATGAAAAGAAAAGAGGCCGCGGAGCGGGAACGTGAAGCGCTTGCGGCCGCTGACTCGCTTCGCCGCCGGCGACCAGGGAGGAGGAGGCGCCGTTATGCGCACCTCCTCCTCCCACCGCCTTGAGGGACAGCAGGACGTGGCCAGAAGGCCAAGCGTTGGGATGCCGGGGATCGAATGTCAGTAGACGATCTCTCCGGTGCCCCGTAAAAGCGCGGAAGGGGCCGCTGTGGTTTTAGTGGGTATTCCGGTCGGGTTTCAGCTAGCCGGTGAGTCCCACACTCCCCCCTGTCTGCCACCGACGGGGGATAGCGAGTAAATGCGTTTCCACAACGACAAAAAAAAAAAAAAAAAAAAAAAAAGTCGTTATATGGCTCTTAGTCGGCTTTTACGACATCCACGAGCAAAGTAAGGGTTGGTAGTATTCGTAGCCGCTACCACACAGCTGTATATACAGTTTACAGATATGTAAATTATATTTACTGTATTTACAGTTTTATACTTCAAGATATACACCAATATTTACAGTAAATTTTTTAACCAAATCCCTTAGAAATTAAAGGTATATTAAGATTATTGAAATAATTTTGTTGAATAATTTGATTATCCCAAGACATACATTGCTGAATTACGAATATTAAGTTACGTTTTAGTAACTAAAACGTAACTTAATAGGTATTTGTAGCTGGTGTCACGGCCTTAAGTAGGACTGCATTGTTAATTACTATCATGTGGAAAATTATTGGTCAAGCCAGCCATCCAGGTCATGGGACGGTTTTCAGTGGACTCAATTTATGAAGAGAGGTAATATGGCAGCAAATGGATTATAAGGCCTTACACTATCCTTTTGTCATCGAATTCGTGTCATCGAACTCGAACATTTTAGTGGGGAGTGGCCAGACCATAATCATCATTTCTACACCACGCTGGTCAGACGCGTTGGTTTTATTTCTCTTATAGTTATGCTTACTTGTTTCCTTAGTTGCTTTAACGATCATTTTTGGTAGAGTAAGGGGCAGTGATACATTGTATTCTTACTAAGTTAGTATACAACAACCAGATTATAATTACACTATAATCTGTCGGAAAAAAAGCCAATCAGGAACATTTTAATAAATAAAATAGGTGCATTAATTAATATATACGCGATATATATATATGATTAAAAAGAAACGTTCAATAAAATACTATATTATTATGGATTTGCCATATCACAATATTAGAGCGTTTATAATAACAAACTAATAAACAAACTCTTCACAATGATAATATTAATATAGATATGAATAAAACACAACATTAAGTGACCTTATTCCTATCAGCCACAATAATATAATGTAATAACGTCTGGCTCGAAGATTACATTATTGTTTGTAATAAAATAAATGATCAATATGGATTTACCTCTTCGAAATCGAACGAAAATTACAAAAAGCAGGTTGAAATCAAACAATTTTTTAGGGTTTTATGACGTTTGTGTGGAAGACTGAAGTTCTACTGTGGACATTAACGCTGGAAAGTGTTCATAATTTAATGAAATTGAAAATATATAAACGCGTAAAATCATCGGTGAAAGTATTGTAGTTTTAATTCAAATTTGTAATACACGCGTAAACGTATGTAGAATAAAATAAAGATCCATTAATTATAAAGCAATTTGAATGAAATAAAATGTGTAAATGTAATGTAAAAGTAGTGATAGGACCACGCTGTTAACAGTTTTCTGTCTACAGCCACGGGCCGGTCCGTACGGGGTAGTACCACACTCCCGCAGAAGATCGACGTATGAGTAATAGCAATGTGCTATTGCGCTTCGTTCGGTGAGCGAGAGAGCCGGAAGCCCAACTGGATGGGTTTGGGATACGTATTGGTAGGCAGTAACCTAGCTATACCCCTGGTTATGCAAAGGTCCATGCTGCGGCAGTAACACTTACCATCAGGTGAGCTGCTTGCATGTTTGCCACCAAAAGCAATAAAAAAAATTGAGTTGTGAAAATCTATCCATCAGTCTATCTACGTCCACTGTTCGACATAGGCCTCCCCAAAAGAGAATAACGCCACAATAGCGCTTTACAGGCGGCTGAAGATCGTAATGGTTATAATATCATGAGAGTCAGTACTCTCTGGGCAGCAGTCTGGCCTTAGGCTGTTTTTACAAATCTTATGTCAAAGTAAGATGGTCACACATTGCCGTCTTATTCCGTTACTCTACTATTACCTATTCATCAGCTTACATATGCCTTACTGTTGGCTCAGGCCTCCACCATAATGGGAAGGAAATTGACCTACCATACCACGCCGGTCAGGCGAACCGGCATAGGGTTCTGTTTCGAGTTTTTTTCTCACTTACATATATGTATTATACCTATGCATTATATGTCCCTTAGTCGTCTCTTACGACCACCGACGGGTAAGATATGAAGTGAATTGTATTCTTACTTCATCATAAACGGATACCATTACCTATTAGTAAACAAAATAATTTCCGTGTGGTGACGGAGTAAGAATACTATTCACCACCCCATATCTTACACGTGGGTGATCGTACGAGACGACTCAGGGATATAAAACGCATATAACATCTATGCGAGAGAAGGAAAACTGGAAACAAAACCTATACCAACACATCTGAGCAGCGCGGTATAGTAGATTAATTTCCTTCCCATTACGGGGGAGGCCCGAGCCCAACAGTGGGAAGTTTATGGGCTGTGATGATGATGATGAAACAAAATAATCCCTTTCAGTGATTAATATAATCGTAAAGAGATACGATATAAAACATTAACCGACGCTAATATATTCAGCATTATCAGATCCAAATACAATCAAATTAAAAAAATATACGTTTAATCCTATAGTTCGTTATAAAGGCATTAACTGAATCTGTTTTTAATACTATTGAAGCTATTATGTTTGTCAGACGCATTTTTCACAAGCGGCCAAGCGTAGCGTCTGGCTAGATCCACCATGCGAGGGCGAAAGCGGCTCGCCATGCAATGTTAAGTCTACAGGATGTAGATTATTTAGACAAAGGTGGGACTAAATTACTGTATTATTATGTTTTGTATTCAAATCTGTTGGAATGATTCAAAATAGTAAAATTTGTTATTTTAAATATTTATATAAACTTAACACAAATTTGAAACGACAGTTTACTTGTTTAAAAATATACTGACTGAGATTTAGATGACGGATTTGATTACTGGTTTTCTTTTTTTTTTGTAACCTATAAATTTTTCGTTATTGAACACTTGTCGTCTTCACAATACATATATTGATAGATAGGTTTGCATAAGTTCTTATATCAACTATTCTTGTTCTTGCAGTATATTTATCTGCTTACATTCTTTCGTACTGTATGGTAGCGGCTACGAATATTAGCAACCCTTATTTTGCTCAAGGATGTTGTAAAAAACGACTAAGAACTTTATATCGACCTGGGCCAACTCCACCTGATGCCGTTTGGTCAACAATTACATTCCCAAGGAGGGTCAATGTCAGTGCAGACGGGCGGTCATAAAAGTATGGTCCATAACTCTTGCAATATATACGAGCATATAATGTATCGACTCCAAGTAATTTGGATAAGGGCATGAGAATGATGATCATTCTTCAGTTGGCGAGCAGATATCGTCGCTTAAGAAAACGACATACAAAGAATTTTTTTTTAATCTTTATGTAATTAAAGAAACTTTGTCCATTCAAATTACTGAATTTTTTTTTTTTAGAATTTTATATGCCTAGTTATTTATAAAAACCCGATTACGAAGCGAAAAATGATGTCACAAGTGGGATTCGAACACACATCTATTGGAAATCCGTCCCAATCGTGCTGTCACTTACACCACCGTGAACTATTATAGGACATTCAAATCTCGCTTCGTATTATATTTACGTCTTTAAGGAGACGTGTGCCATCTACCCCACAATGTTTACACATTGTATGGCCTTAATATTTCAAACTTTGCAATTAGAATTGTATTAAACGATGACACAACCTTTTTATTCAATTACTGATTTTTTTTTTGCATTTAATATGCTTAATTATTTATAATAACCCGATTATGAAGCGAAATAAAAGTTTTACGGTGATGCAGGTGTGGCAGCACCATTGGGATGGATTTCCAATAGGCGTGGGTTCGAATCCCACTTGTGACATCATTTTTCGCTTCGTAATCAGGTTTTTATAAACCTTGTCCATACTGATGATGGCGTCCAAAAAGAAGAATTGGCATTTGAAATAAAATCGTTTTTACAGATTCTATCGCTTTGTATCTAATTTTTAATTGCACGACATTTCGAACATTTTACAGCGGTCGTGGACGAAAAGTCCTCCCGTAACCATGAAAGTTGTTAAAGTATTCGAAACATTAGAAAATTCAAAATCAAACGCGTTACAATTCGTAAAAATAATTTTATTTCAAACATATTCCATTGCCATACAAAAAGGAGCAGTCCTTACAAAATACTCCATACAAAAAGGACTGCTAAGATCACGTTTTTACAATTTAAAAACGTGCTCTAAAGCCATTCAGATATTTCCAGAAGCAACATAAAGTCTTGGAGATCAAACATGCAACATCAAATATAAAGAATATAAGTATGCCCGGATTTCATTCTAGCCTTGGCTATTGCTGCTCTTTATATAAACGACTATTCGGTAAAGATAGAACATTACCAATAATAAACAAATTTCAAATTTTTGGTTTTCTAGCATTTTAATAATTTTTTTTTTTTTTTTTTTTTTTTGTGTCTGTCTTTTAGCTGTTAGCCGCAGATGGCTGTCACAGCTTAACCCGGACTATGGGTGAGCGCTGAGGGCTCTCAACCCGGTAAAATTTTAAGTGACAACGCCCGAGGGCTCACCCTGTGGTGAACGGACCTCGGCTCGGGGCGTCGCTGATAGCAAAGTGGGCGTGCCCACGTTTGAGTTTATGACTTTTACGCGTCGCAACTTACGACCTCGGCGGCGAGGTCGGAAGCGCGGATATTTATGTGTTGTGGCCGCGCGGGCCGTGTAGGCTCTTTCTTGAGCGATTGTAATCGAATCGTCAGAGTCGGTCAGTACATGTCGAGGACGTCTGATCACGGATATTTTAGATGGGACATAGTTAGCCGCCCCAACCACTAATTGGTTGGGGTGTGTCATGGCAGAGTCAATGAACCTCTGGGAGCACCGCTTCATGTATTGCCTGATGGTCGGCAATTCGAGGTCGATGTGAAGGTCGACGTTTCGAATGAACCACGGTGCCCCCGTGGCTCGACGCATGAACCGGTTTTGTAGTGTTTGTAACCTGCGGATCCTTGGTGGATTAACGTGTGCGAACACTACGCTGGCATAGGTCATAATAGGCCGTATGCAGGCAGTGTATAATCTGACCTTGTTCTTCAAGGACATTTTGGATTTAGCGTTTAATAAGCAATGAAGGCGGCCCATCACAAAGGCGGCACGCGCGCGAACTTATGTGTGGTATGAAGGTGAGTCGATTGTCTAGGGTCACTCCTAGGTATTTAGCTTGCCTGCACCAAGTGACAGGCTTATTGAATAATCTGAGGCGAGGGATGTCTTCCGGAGAGCAGATGCGGGCAGATCGTTTAGTGAACATGACCGCCTGACTCTTCTCGGGATTGATTTCTATTCTCCATTTCCTATACCAATTGACAAGGGCGGTAACCGCTTTCTGGAGTGTCTTAACTACGGTTGTCGGGGTATTACCTGCACAGAAGAGTGCGGTATCATCGGCATAGAGAGCCGTGTGTACGCGAGTGAATACGGGTAAATCGCTAGTGTATAGCGTGAAGAGGTACGGAGAGAGGACCGATCCCTGAGGGACGCCGGCCTTGAGAGGGTGGGAGGTCGACAACGTCCCTTCCACCCTGTAGCGAAAGCTGCGATAACTCAGATAGTCATGTATTATTAGAATTAAATATTCTGGGATTTTTAAAGTATATAATTTGTAAATTAGGCCCTCATGCCATACTTTGTCGAACGCTTTCGCTACGTCTAGGAATAATACACCAGTGTATCTGCCCCTAACGAACTGACCACTTGTATATTCAACTAATCTATATACCTGTTGTACACAGCTGTGCTGCGTACGAAAACCGAATTGTGTGTTAGGCACGAGGTTGTTGGCCTCGGCGAAGGTGCGTAACCTACTGAGTACTATACGTTCGTATAGTTTACCTAAGCTGCTTAGTAGGCTGATAGGGCGATAACTACTAGCTTCGGTACGTTTTTTGCCGGGTTTGTGGATTCCGATTACCACGGCCTCTTTCCACTGTGAAGGAAAGATGTTATAAGTGAGGGCTGCGTTAAAAATACTGCACAGTATTAATATTAGGTGGGCGGGGAATAATTTAATGACTCTATTTGTTAATCCGTCCGAACCTGGGGCTTTCCTAGCTTGTAAGCCCTTGACTAGCGACTCGACCTCGTCGGTGGACACTGCTGGAATAGGTTGATCGTGACTGTCGTTTATTTGCGATCGCGAAAAAGTGGTACGACGGACCACTTCGGTGTTGATGTGGTGGTGGTGTACCGCGTCTTGGTCGTATAGTGTACTCGGCGTACATTGAAGCTCCAGACTGTCGGCCAGACATTCCGACTTGTCGTCGTCCATGAATGCCGGCGGTTGGTTGGGTTGGTTGAGAGGGGGGAGTGTGGACACTATATCCTTTTTGAGAGAGCGGGCAATCTGCCAGAAGGCTGTGTGCGAAGGCACTAGCTCTTCTAGTGTGGCGTCCCATTTGCTCTGTCTGAAGTTACTAATTTCGTGTTTGACCTTCCTTTGGAGGTGCCGCAGGCGTTTGCGGTTGTCCTCGGTAGGATATCGGTCGTACGCGCGGGTCGCGGCGTTCTTTTGTCTTAACAGCTCACGTACGTCGGCCGGCAAGGGCCCTCTACGATCACTCGTATCGGGTACTCGCCGCGAGCAGCCGTCAATTAACGACTGCACGTGTTCTGTGAACGAATCGATCGCCTGGGAGGTCTCTTCCTTGGACCTAATGTCCTTCGGAATTTGATCAAGGTGTACCGATGTGGTCGTCTGTAGATTTCTCTTCAGTCGAACCCAATCGGTGGTCAGCCTTGTCGTTACGTTGTTTTGGCCTGAGGGGCCTGGGGTGGGGGAGGCGAATTCCAGAGTCACCGGACGGTGATCTGAGTCTAATTCGTGATGTACTTCTATTAAACATAAACGTAAATTTATGTTTTTGAGTAGTACTATATCTAATATGTGTGGCGTGTGCGAGACGATGTACGGGAAGTGCGTCGGCTCTAATGGCCCTATGACGTCAAACCCTAACCTGTCTGCGTATAACTCTAGAGCCTTGCCCCTCTTGTTGGAACTGAGACAGTTCCATGAGGTGTTCTTGGCGTTAAGGTCACCGCCAATGATGACGGCGCCGCCCAAGTCAAACAAGGCTTTGAGATCGCTTTCTATGAGATGATTATCCGCTCCCCTAGGGGAGAGATAGGCTGAAACTATTGTAATTGGCTGATGGCCGGTGAGGGCTAGGCAGCATACAGATGCTTCAATGTGCGCCATAGGGGGCGGATCCACAGGCGTGCAGTGCAACGATTTCTTATAGTATATGAGAGTTCCCCCCAGTCGCCCGGTAGTCCTATCATTACGAACTATATTATAATTCGCAATTTTAGGGTCCCGGTTGAAAGGTTTAAGGAACGTCTACTGTACCATAAGAATATCGAGCTAATGTTCCCTTAGGAATGTACCTACTTCATCCCTCTGTTTGAACAGGCTATTGGCGTTGAATGTTCCTAACTTGAGGTGTCGTGGTTTGACTCTACCGCTAGGATGTGAATCCATTTTTAGTTAATTTTTAGAGAGCCCAGCCTTTCGAGCGTGGGAGCGAATCTGATGGCGATATTGAGGAGGGCGAGGGCATCTCCCTCGTTCCTCCTCATTTCCGCTGCTATTTCGCGGATCTCCGCGAAGTTTATTTGTGCCGCGAGGTTTAGCACAAGGGCTAGCTCCGGGTCTATGCCCTGTGGGGTTTTAGGGAGCGCGTTGCTCACTGCTCTAACCGGCGGTGTCGCGGGTTTGTTGATTTTAATGCCCATAAGGGGCTTAGGGTGGCCTCCGGTAGGCTTGTTATGCCCAACGGTTGGCGGGAGAGCTGTTGATGTCACCTGCCTAGTGAGGGGGGACATGGGGGGCTGCCTTTGCGGGAGGGCGGGGAAGGCCTCCTTAGTGATAGCTAAGGGGCGGTTCCATGCGTTTTCGGTGGGGAGGGGGGCGGGCACGAAGGCCTTGTTATAGTAACGCGCCCTGCTTTGTTGCGGGGGCGTTCTTCGCGGGGCTCTTGGGCAACCGCGATAGTTGGCCGGGTGGCCTGCTTCTCCACACAGGACGCACGAGGGCGGCTCTGTGCAGAGTGTGTGGTCCTTAGGCCGTTCGCACTCCGAGGTGTGATGGTCACCCAGACACTTCACACATCTCGGACGGGCGAAGCAGTTATTGGACGTGTGTCCATATAACTGGCATTTGTGGCATTGCGCCAAGTTGCCGGTCTTGTAGGGGGGCTCTACCGAAACCCCGGAAAGGCCACACACTTTTGTGACGCGGTAGATGCCTTTACCCTCTGGGGTGTTTGCAAGGCAAACAAGGACCATGTTTAAGGCCATACGGCCCTTACCGCGGACCATGCGGTGGACCTCTTTAACTGGAAGATCTTGGGCCTTGAGGGACTCGAGGATCTCCTCAGTGCCGATCTCCCTTGGGATATTGCGCACTACGGCGCGAAGTAACTTTGCCTCTGGCATAGTGTATGTGTGATAGGGGATACGCTGTTCCCCTAGCATCTTGGACAGGGCGCGGTGATCGTCTGTAGTGCAGACGTCAACCCTTATTCCTTGCGGCGTTGATTTGGCCGTCTTGTAATTGACATGGTCTTGTAATTGACATGTGTAATAAATTTATTACTAATATAGCTATTATATAGCTTAGCTTTATCGACATGTAAAAAGTAAGGAGAAGAGCCTAATACCATCTCTCGGATCCTCTTCCAATTTAACTATTCTTCAATCATCTGTAGTAAAGCAATTATACCTTTTTCCCCCAAGATATGAAACAGGGCTTGCACTGTATGGATTCACATATTGGTACAGTAGAAACATTGAATTAATTATAATTATATGATAATAAGAATCGATAAATTAATATCCGTGTGGTGACGGAGTAAGAAAACAAATCACCACCTCCTATCTTACCCGTGGGTGATCGTATGAGATGACTAAGTGATATAAAACGCATATAACATCTATGCAAGAGAAGAAAAACTCGAAACAAAATCCTATACCAGCACGTCTGACCAGCGTGATATAGTCGGTCAACTTCCGTCCCATTATGGAGAAGGCTCGAGTTCAACAGTGGGACATATATGAGCTGAGATGAGATGATGAAATTAATAACCTACGTAATAAAGATACAGAGGCACATGTCCTCATTAATGGACCTTCACAACCATCCGAAATAGAACACATAATATATCACACTAATGCAAAAAATGTCAAAATTAACATAATTAATTCTTACTTATACAAATTTTTTAAATTAAAATTTAGTATTTACAATATGCAAGAGTGAATTATTAATTATTTTTCTTCATATTTTACTTAGCTCAGATTGACTGTATGGTAGCGGCTACGAATACTACCAACCCTTACTTTGCTCGTGGATGTCGTGAATAACGACTAAGAACCTTATAACGACCTGGGTCAACTCCATCTGATGCCGTTTGGTCAAAAATTACATTTCCAAGGAGGGTTGGTAGCTAGCAGGCGGCTGGTCAATAAAACTATTGCCAATAACTTTTACAATATGTACTGTGAAAGAAGAGAACATATTGTATCGACCCCAAGTAATTGGGATAAGAGTAGGAGAATGGTGATGATGATTTTACTTAGCTCAAATACGTTCTAGGCCATTGGTCCTCTAAATAAGAGAAATTACCCTTACATTTATACTAAGAGCGTTGGCATAGGATTTATTTTCATGTTTTCCTTCTCACGCAGTAATGTTAGCTGCTTATATTTCTTAATTGATTTTTATAATACCCACCAGAAAGAAAGCGGTGATGACTATTATACTCTTACTCCGTTGTCATACGGCTGTTATCTATTGTTATGTCGACTGTCTTTATAGACTACTAGCTTCTGCCCGCGGCTTCGCCCGCGTAAAAGGTTACTTTCCTAAAGTTTTTCATCCCCTATTTTTATTTTAACCCCTCAGGGTAGGTTTTTTACAAAATTTTAATGTCATATATATTTATATTTAATCAATAGCCTGAAAATAAGCTTCAAGCTTCTGGCTTTAAAAATGACGATAATTCCTTACAATTTTTCATCCCCCTTTACAACCCTCTTTTTGCATTAAAAAGTAGCCTATGTCCTTTATCAGGCTCTAGACTATATGTGTACCAAATTTCATTTAGGTTGGTTCAGTAGTTTTGGCGTGAAAGAGCGATAGACAGACAGAGTTAGTTTCGCATTTAAAATATTAGTAAGGAAGTAAGGATAAGCTAAATATGTTTGACCTTGGTTACCTCGACCTTTCCACCTTGGACCTTTCCATAAAGCAGAGCATAACCATACTCTATCGAACTATTGGCGATATATTTAAAAAGTTTGGGGGGGAATTGAACTATATATTGGCTGTACAAAGTATTTTTATCTTACTTTACCTCATCTATAGGAAAAGAAAAGAACGAACTAAAATAATATACCTTGTACTAAGGCATAAATCCTAGTAACAAACTTTACAAACATACAATAATGAATACAAATAAAATCCAGACTCAAAATAATCACTTTTGGACTAACTCTCTTACATTGCTATAATCCATAACATTTGTCATCAACTATAGTCCATAGTTTAAAGCAGTCTAAAGATCAATAAAACAAATTATTTTCAAATTACATTACAATTTTATAAAGGTTATCTATCTTATAAATATCTTTCCATGTCACTATAGATAATAAACATTCAGTAATAGATGACATGTCGCGTGGTGCATTCCATACACACAATGTAAATACAATCATCACATATACCCACACCCTAAATTAGAGAAAGCGACATTTTAACAACTTCTCGCAAATAAATCAAACATTAACTTCGTTATATTTCTAACCCATCTATTCTAAACCTTCGGGATTATTAGAACCAGTCCATCGAACTTTAAACTTTCGTATTTAAATATGAATAAATAATGTAGACGATATTGCATAAGGCATTTAAAGAATGCATCGCATTACTTAGCCTTGTACTGCTTGCTATCTGATGTTTATATGCATGTCTAGACAGGTGTGCTAGTTTTCAAGTCATCTTAAACAAGTATGTCGACAATATTCCACATACTTCATATAATAAAAACCAGGGTGGACCTCTTCCTTATCAGATAATTTATCTACGTCAGTTAATTTAACATAAATTGTTAATAAATTTCTCTAAGAAATTATTAATGAATTCAAAAATACATACATACATATCCTCACGCCATATCCCTTGCAGGGTAGGCAGAGAGAACAGAGTGCCAGAGAACTCTATCCTTGCATACTTCACTCGCTTCCTCAACATTCATAATTCTCTTCATATACGCTCGCCGGTTTCGGAGACTCTGGACTCCAACTTCCTTCAGTACGTGACCAATCTGGTCTAGGTAGGTTAGTCTCGGTCTCCCCCGGTACCTGCATCCTTCCACTTTCGCATTGTATATCTTCTTAACCAGACAGTTGTTCGGCATTCTTTCCACATGTCCGGACCATCGGAGCATTCCCTTTCGCATCTTTACACCAAAACCCTTATTCATACCTACTCTCTCTCTTACGTCGTCGTTACGAATGCGATCGGTCAGCCTAACTCCACAGATTTAAGTAATAGATATTTTAATTCAAAAATAAATCTATGAAATTGTATTCTTACTTCGATATGGCACGAAAAATAATCAGGTGCTTGCATGAAAACGTAATGGTTGACACTGACTACAGGATAGATAGTAATAATGTCTGCAACTATATCATCTCATCATCATCTCTCGTGTATGTCCCACTGTTGGGCGAACCTCATCCATAATGGCAGGGAAATTGACCTATACTGCGTTGGTCAGACGTGTTGGTATAGAGTTTTGTTACGAGTTTTCCTTCTCTTGCATAGATGTTATAAGCGTTTTATATCCCTTAGTCACTTCGTACGATCAGCCACGGGTAAGATATGGGGTGGTGAATTCAATTCTTACTCCGTCACTACACGGAAAGCATATACTGCAACTATATGTACTATAAAAAAATCTCATCAGAATGAGTGAATGTATTTTTTTTACTTTTTAAAAATCGAAACCTCGCATTAAGGAACAAATCTTGCGTCGCGGGGAACTTTACAAGAATCCAGTTTACGGCCGTAATTACTCTTGAACTCAAACCTATTATGCCATCTGTGTAGTCATTATATGTAGAGCAAAATATATATATAGAGATATTGCAATAATTCATTTATATATAAAAATAAATACCTATAAAAAATTAATTTATAATCAACTGAATATCTCCTTAGGAATGTAATTGTTGACCAGACGACATCAGATGGAGTTGGCAAAGGTCCTATATAATGCTCTTTTTCGTCTTTTACGACCTCGAGTAATGAAGAGTATTAATTTCGAGTATTAATTAGTAACTGTAGTATTCACAGCTGCCAGATAATTTTAAAGTACTTTTTTAATGTCGGGATTACCTACAGTATCATAGATATTACAAACTAACGCAACTTTCTATTTTTTTTTAAGTTTTAAATAAGTCGTCATCATCATAGCATAATATAACATAATAAAACCTGTGCATATTTTTTCTTTATACGAAAAAGACAAAATAATACTTGCATTGCGGGGGACTTTACAAACATACAATAAACGCAGACAAGTTACACCCAGACAAAGTATTGTCCTGCATGGGAATCGAACCCACGGCACTGTCACGGAAGGTCGGTATCTTAACCATTACGCCATGTGTGTGTATAAATTATAAAAGTGAAGCTATTAACGCTGTAATGATATAATCCCTTAAAAGATTTCAATGAGAATTGTAATGTTCATATCCCGGTTAAAAACATCGGGGTTTTTTAATTCACTGAATGAAATGATTAACGATGTTATCCATCCATGTTTAAACACATTTATTGCTGGATATATGTCTCCTTAAGTAGGATAACAAATGGTATAGCTTGGCAATCAAGTAGGGTAACTTTACCTAGTGATCTCTCAACAGATTTTTACGAAGTTGAGGGTGTTAAATTGATACGTGTCCGACCACCTCTCGCCGCGGACAAGCGGCCGCATGTGGCACCAGCCCCCGCCCCGCTGCCTTGTCAGGGTGGCCGCGTGGGGAGCTACGCCGCGGCCGCGGCCGGGCCTAAGCCCAGAGGCCCCGGCCCAGCTCCGAAGGGACCCGCCCTGAGGAGGAAGACGGCTACGGCTCCTGCCGGACCGCTGAAGTTGCCCGCAATAACACCGCCGGCGACGACCAGCGAGGCTGCGACGAGACCTTCCGCGTCTGGCACGACTGCCGTACCCGAACAGGGTTGGCAGGTGGCCGAGCGCGACAGAAGGAGTCACGGCCAAAGAAGGAGAGCGGAGGCCAAGCGCGCCGCTGAGGTCCCCGCTCCACAGGCAGGAGCCGGACGGAAGAAGAGACCGCGCAAGGGACTCAAGTCGCCGAAGACGGCCGCAGTGGTGATCACTGTGCTGCCCGAGGCGGCCGAGAAGGGCCTCAGCTACGAGGCCGTCTTGAGGAAGGCCCGGCGGGAGCTAGACGTCTCCGATATTGGAGGCGTCGAAGCCAGGACCCGCAAGGCCCGGACGGGGGCTCGAATTCTCGAGTTCCCAGGGGCCGAGGGCGCCAAGACGGCCGACAGCGTGGCCGAGAAGCTGCGACGTTTGTTCGCCGAGGAGGGTGGCATCAAGATCGCCAGGCCCGTCAAGTGCGCCGAAATGCGCATTTCGGGTTTGGACGATTCGGTGACGGTAGAAGACATCCGGGAGGCTATTGCCTCGAAAACCGGGTGTCCCATAGACACCGTCCGGGTCGGTGCCATTCGTCCCGGTTCGGGTGGCGTAGGTGCTGCCTGGGCGCAGTGCCCGGTGGAGTCGGTCAGGCAACTGGCCGGCTCAGGCAGGCTCCTCGTGGGCTGGAGCTCGGCGCGGGTAACCGTGCTTGAGCACCGGCCCGCGAGGTGCTACAAGTGCATGGCGGTCGGACACACTCGACCGACGTGCACTAATTGCTTCGACTGCGGCGGATTGTGTTTCCGCTGCGGTCAGACCGGGCACGTGGCGGCATCTTGCGCCGCCCCGCCCCACTGCCCCGCGTGTGCGGTGGGCAATAAGCCCGCCAAGCACCGCATGGGCTCTGGGGCGTGCAAACCTCCAGCTTCGGCTCCAAAGGCGCAGGGCGGCCCTACGACCACGGCCGCTCCCGCTCCTAGCGCGGTTCGATCGCCCCCTGGCGAGGAGGTCATGGACACAACCCGATAATGGGTACACCAGCCATGCACCTCCTCCTGCAGGCCAACACCAACCACTCCGCCGGAGCGCAGGATCTCCTCCTGCAATCCATGGCGGAGTGGTCGATTGGTGCAGCCGTAGTCGCGGAACCGTACGCCGTGCCTGATCGCCCCAATTGGGTGGTCAGTCGAAACGGTACCGCGGCAATCGTCGTCTCAACGCAGCGGCACTTCCCGTCCTTGTCCCTTTTGGATAGGGGCGAGGAATTTGTCGCGGCGGAGTGGGGAGGGGTCACGCTCTACAGCGTATACCTCTCCCCCACTAGGAGGATGGACGATTTCGGGGCCTCACTCACCACCTTGGAGGCCTCGATACGGCGACTGGCACCGGGCCTCGTCCTGGTTCTGGGGGACTTTAACGCCAAATCCACGGCGTGGGGGTCCCCTACGACGGACGACCGCGGGCGGGCGGTCAACGAGTGGCGGTTTCACTGGGCCTCTGTGTTCTGAACAGAGGCTCGGTGAACACGTGTGTGCGGCGGCAGGGCGGGTCGATAGTGGACTTGTCGTTCGCTAGCCCCGCTGTCGCGCCACGGGTGAGGAACTGGAGTGTCCTAGAGGAGGCGGAGACCCTGTCGGACCACCGGTACATCCGGATGGAGGTCTCCCCCCGGGAACCCGGTAGGGGTCACAGGGCGGACGGACGGTGGACGCTGAGGCTGGCCGCATTCGCAGTGCGTTAACGCAGATCTGCGATGCGGCCATGCCCAGAGTGCGGCGGCGTCCACCTCCGAGGCAGGGGGTCTACTGGTGGTCCCCAAGACTGGCGGACCTTCGTGCGGCGTGTATCAGTGCCCGAAGGTCCTACACCCGCAGCCGGCGGCGTCACCGCGACGCTGAGCGGGAGGGCCAGCTGTACGAGGCGTACCGCAGTGCGCGTACTGCCTTTCGGCTGGCCATCCGAGCCGCCAAGGATGCGAGTTGGCAGGAGATGTTGGACGGTCTCGACCGTGACCCCTGGGGTAGCCCGTATCGCGCGTCGCTGAACAAGCTTCGCTCGCAGGCCCCCCCCCTCACCGAGACCCTCCAGCCCGACTTCCTTTGTAGGGTGATCGAGGAGCTATTTCCACGGCAGTCGGGACACACGCCCCCGGTCATGGCTTCGCCAGATCAAGACCGGGAGGCCGACGACGAGAGTGTTCCACCCGTGACGGAGTCGGAAGTGGGGGCGGCAGTGGCGCGGATTCGCTCCGCCACCACGGCCCCCGGCCCGGACGGAATACCAGTCCGGGTGTTGACGTCGCTCCTCGAGCACTTCGAGCCTCGCCTCAGGCAACTGTTCAACGCCTGTCTGACGTCTGGACGGTTCCCTGAGTGCTGGAAGGAGGGGAGGTTGGTTCTCCTGCCAAAGCCGGGACGGCCCCCGGATTTGCCGTCGGCCTACAGGCCCATCGTGGTTCTCGACGATGTGGGTAAGTTGCTGGAGCGTGTCCTCGCTGCCCGCATCGTCCGACACTTGGAGGAGGTGGGGCCCGATCTGTCGGACGCTCAATATGGGTTTAGGAGGGGGCGTTCGACCATCGGGGCCCTGCTACGCCTGAGGCAGACGGCCGCGGAGGCTGTCACCGGCAAGGGAGTGCTGTTGGCGGTGTCGCTGGACATCGCCAACGCATTCAATAGTCTGCCATTCAGCTGCATTAAGGAGGCGCTCCGGTTCCATGGAGTGCCCCTGTACCTCAGGCGGCTGGTGGCAGACTATTTGGAGGGGCGCAGTATCCTCTGCGCGGGTCCCGCAGGGGACATTGTGCGGACGCCCATGTCGTGCGGTGTTCCACAGGGGTCGGTTCTGGGGCCGACTCTGTGGGACATCGGGTACGACTGGGCGTTGAGAGGGAGTCTCCCCCCCGGGCTGAGCTTGGTGTGCTATGCTGACGACACGCTCGTCACAGCCCGGGGCAGGACACTCGAAGAGGCGGCGAGCCTGGCCACTCTCGGCACCGAGGAGATGGTCAGGCGAATCGAGGCGCTGGGGCTCAGGGTGGCCTTAAATAAGACGGAGGCCCTATTATTCCATGGGCCACGCGTAAGGCTGCCAACCGGCGCCTCGTTAGTCGTCAACTCCATCCAGATCAACATCCAGGCCCATATGAAGTACTTGGGTCTGGTGCTCGACGGGCGATGGTGGTTCCGGGAGCATTTCCGACAGATTGCTCCCCGGCTGGTCGGCGCGGCGTCCGCCCTTTCTCGGCTCATGCCGAATGTGGGCGGACCCAGTTTCGAGGGCCGACGGCTGTATGCGGGGGTCATCCGCTCGATGGCCATGTACGGCGCACCCGTGTGGGCGAGGGCTCTGAACGCCCAGCTCAGGGCGGTTCTGTGGAGGCCACAGCGAGCCATGGCAGTCTGAGCCATTCGCGGGTACCGCACGGTGTCGACAGAGGCGGCGTGCCTATTGGCCGGGACACCCCCGTGGGACCTAGAGGCGGAGATGCTCTCCGACCTCTACCGGCGGGTTACCTCAGTGCGCGAGGAGGGTGGCTCCCCATCGTTGAGCGAGATAGCCACCTGGCGCGAGGACGCCCGCCGAGACGTCATCGCCCGTTGGGTTACGCGGCTGGAGAGGCCTAGACACGGTATCGTGACCGTCGAAGCCTTCCGGCCCGTATTGATGAAATGGATGGAGCGGCGGCACGGGGTCCTCGCCTTCCGACTGGTGCAGGTGTTGACGGGGCACGGGTGCTTCGGGAAATACCTGCACACGGTCGTGTACAGGGAATGGACTCCGGGCTGCCATCATTGCAGTAGTGACGAGGACACGGCGCAACATACGCTCGAGGAATGCTCGGGCTGGGACGGGCAGCGCCGCGACCTCGTCGCTATTATCGGTGCCGACCTGTCACTGCCGGCTGTCGCAAGGGCGATGGTCGACAGCGTCAGGAATTGGGACGCGGTCGCCGCCTTCTGCGAGGCTGTCATCTCGCAGAAGGAGGCGGCGGAACGAGTCAGGGAGGACTCCCGCGACCCGGGCCGCCGCCAGCGGCCGGGGCGGCGCAGGCGCGAATACCTGCGCCTGATGCCGCCCTAACCCAGGCCTCGGGTGATCGGACCGGGGAATTGTCCGGTCACCCGACGCGAGGCCACCGCGTGAGGGCGACGCCCCGACGGCGAAATCTGTCGGGGCGTCGACGAGAGGAACCCGCGAGGGTAAACCGCCGAGCGGACCACCGAAGACAAAGATCGGGTACCGGTGGTCCGCTCGCACGGCGAAGAGAGAGGATTTTACGGTGGGTCTATGGGATCACGCGCCGCCTTCTCCGTCACCCCGGACCGATTTGGCGGGGCGAGACGCACCCATAGCCCACCAATAAAAAAAAAAAAAAAAAAAAAAAGGGTAACTTTACCTAGTGATCTCTCAACAGATTTTTACGAAGTTGAGGGTGTTAAATTGATACGTGTCCGACCACCTCTCGCCGCGGACAAGCGGCCGCATGTGGCACCAGCCCCCGCCCCGCTGCCTTGTCAGGGTGGCCGCGTGGGGAGCTACGCCGCGGCCGCGGCCGGGCCTAAGCCCAGAGGCCCCGGCCCAGCTCCGAAGGGACCCGCCCTGAGGAGGAAGACGGCTACGGCTCCTGCCGGACCGCTGAAGTTGCCCGCAATAACACCGCCGGCGACGACCAGCGAGGCTGCGACGAGACCTTCCGCGTCTGGCACGACTGCCGTACCCGAACAGGGTTGGCAGGTGGCCGAGCGCGACAGAAGGAGTCACGGCCAAAGAAGGAGAGCGGAGGCCAAGCGCGCCGCTGAGGTCCCCGCTCCACAGGCAGGAGCCGGACGGAAGAAGAGACCGCGCAAGGGACTCAAGTCGCCGAAGACGGCCGCAGTGGTGATCACTGTGCTGCCCGAGGCGGCCGAGAAGGGCCTCAGCTACGAGGCCGTCTTGAGGAAGGCCCGGCGGGAGCTAGACGTCTCCGATATTGGAGGCGTCGAAGCCAGGACCCGCAAGGCCCGGACGGGGGCTCGAATTCTCGAGTTCCCAGGGGCCGAGGGCGCCAAGACGGCCGACAGCGTGGCCGAGAAGCTGCGACGTTTGTTCGCCGAGGAGGGTGGCATCAAGATCGCCAGGCCCGTCAAGTGCGCCGAAATGCGCATTTCGGGTTTGGACGATTCGGTGACGGTAGAAGACATCCGGGAGGCTATTGCCTCGAAAACCGGGTGTCCCATAGACACCGTCCGGGTCGGTGCCATTCGTCCCGGTTCGGGTGGCGTAGGTGCTGCCTGGGCGCAGTGCCCGGTGGAGTCGGTCAGGCAACTGGCCGGCTCAGGCAGGCTCCTCGTGGGCTGGAGCTCGGCGCGGGTAACCGTGCTTGAGCACCGGCCCGCGAGGTGCTACAAGTGCATGGCGGTCGGACACACTCGACCGACGTGCACTAATTGCTTCGACTGCGGCGGATTGTGTTTCCGCTGCGGTCAGACCGGGCACGTGGCGGCATCTTGCGCCGCCCCGCCCCACTGCCCCGCGTGTGCGGTGGGCAATAAGCCCGCCAAGCACCGCATGGGCTCTGGGGCGTGCAAACCTCCAGCTTCGGCTCCAAAGGCGCAGGGCGGCCCTACGACCACGGCCGCTCCCGCTCCTAGCGCGGTTCGATCGCCCCCTGGCGAGGAGGTCATGGACACAACCCGATAATGGGTACACCAGCCATGCACCTCCTCCTGCAGGCCAACACCAACCACTCCGCCGGAGCGCAGGATCTCCTCCTGCAATCCATGGCGGAGTGGTCGATTGGTGCAGCCGTAGTCGCGGAACCGTACGCCGTGCCTGATCGCCCCAATTGGGTGGTCAGTCGAAACGGTACCGCGGCAATCGTCGTCTCAACGCAGCGGCACTTCCCGTCCTTGTCCCTTTTGGATAGGGGCGAGGAATTTGTCGCGGCGGAGTGGGGAGGGGTCACGCTCTACAGCGTATACCTCTCCCCCACTAGGAGGATGGACGATTTCGGGGCCTCACTCACCACCTTGGAGGCCTCGATACGGCGACTGGCACCGGGCCTCGTCCTGGTTCTGGGGGACTTTAACGCCAAATCCACGGCGTGGGGGTCCCCTACGACGGACGACCGCGGGCGGGCGGTCAACGAGTGGCGGTTTCACTGGGCCTCTGTGTTCTGAACAGAGGCTCGGTGAACACGTGTGTGCGGCGGCAGGGCGGGTCGATAGTGGACTTGTCGTTCGCTAGCCCCGCTGTCGCGCCACGGGTGAGGAACTGGAGTGTCCTAGAGGAGGCGGAGACCCTGTCGGACCACCGGTACATCCGGATGGAGGTCTCCCCCCGGGAACCCGGTAGGGGTCACAGGGCGGACGGACGGTGGACGCTGAGGCTGGCCGCATTCGCAGTGCGTTAACGCAGATCTGCGATGCGGCCATGCCCAGAGTGCGGCGGCGTCCACCTCCGAGGCAGGGGGTCTACTGGTGGTCCCCAAGACTGGCGGACCTTCGTGCGGTGTGTATCAGTGCCCGAAGGTCCTACACCCGCAGCCGGCGGCGTCACCGCGACGTCGAGCGGGAGGGCCAGCTGTACGAGGCGTACCGCAGTGCGCGGACTGCCTTTCGGCTGGCCATCCGAGCCGCCAAGGGCGCGAGTTGGCAGGAGATGCTGGACGGTCTCGACCGTGACCCCTGGGGTCGCCCATATCGCGCGGCGCTGAACAAGCTTCGCGCGGCCCCCCCCCCCCTCACCGAGACTCTCCAGCCCGACTTCCTTCGTAGGGTGGTCGAGGAGCTGTTTCCACGGCAGTCGGAACACACGCCCCCGGTCATGGCTCCGCCAGATTAGGACTGGGAAGCCGACGACGACGAGAGTGTTCCGCCCGTGACGGAGTCGGAAGTGGGGGCGGCCGTGGCGAAGATTCGTTCCGCCACCACGGCCCCCGGCCCGGAAGGCATTCCAGTCCGGGTGCTGACGTCGCTCTTCGAGCACTTCAAGCCTCGCCTCAGGCAGCTGTTCAACGCCTGTCTGACGTCTGGACGGTTCCCTGAGTGCTGGAAGGAAGGGAGGTTGGTTCTCCTGCCAAAGCCGGGACGGTCCCCGGATTTGCCGTCGGCCTACAGGCCCATCGTGCTCCTCGACGATGTGGGTAAGCTGCTGGAGCATGTGCTCGCTGCCCGCATCGTCCGACACCTGGAGGAGGTGGGGCCCGATCTGGCAGACGCTCAGTATGGGTTTCGGAGGGGGCGTTTGACCATCGGGGCCCTATTACGCCTGAGGCAGGCGGCCGCGGAGGCCGTCGCCGGGAAGGGAGTGCTGTTGGCGGTGTCGTTGGACATCGCCAACGCATTCAATAGTCTGCCATTCGGCTGCATCAGGGAGGCGCTCCGGTTCCATGGAGTGCCCCTGTACCTCAGGCGGCTGGTGGCAGACTATATGGAGGGCCGCAGTATCCTTTGCGCGGGTCCCGCAGGGGACATTGTGCGGACGCCCATGTCGTGCGGCGTTCCACAGGGGTCGGTTCTGGGGCCGACCCTGTGGGACATCGGGTACGACTGGGCGTTGAGAGGGAGTCTCCCCTCCGGGCTGAGCTTGGTGTGCTACGCTGACGACACGCTCGTCACAGCCTGGGGCAGGACACTCGAAGAGGCGGCGAGCCTGGCCACTCTCGGCACCGAGGACATGGTCAGGCGGATCGAGGCGCTGGGGCTCAGGGTGGCCCTAAACAAGACGGAGGCCCTACTTTTCCATGGGCCCCGTGTGAGGCTGCCTATCGGCGCCTCGATAGTGGTAAACTCCATCCACATCAGCACCCAGGCCCATATGAGGTACTTGGGTCTGGTGCTCGACGGGCGATGGTGGTTCCGGGAGTATTTCCGACAGATTGCTCCCCGGCTTGTCGGTGCGGCGTCCGCCCTTTCTCGACTCATGCCGAACGTGGGCGGACCCAATTTCGAGGGCTGACGGCTGTATGCGGGGGTCATCCGCTCGATGGCCATGTACGGCGCACCCGTGCGAGGGCTCTGAACGCCCAGCTCAGGGCGGTTCTGTGGAGGCCACAGAGAGCCATGGCGGTCAGAGCCATTCGCGGGTACCGCACGGTGTCGACAGAGGCGGCGTGCCTGTTGGCTGGGACACCCCCGTGGGACCTAGAGGCGGAGATGCTCTCCGACCTCTACCGGCGGGTTATCACAGCGTGCGAGGAAGGTGGCTCCCCATCGTTGAGCGAGATAGCCACCTGGCGCGTGGATGCCCGCCGAGACGTCATCGCCCGTTGGGCTACGCGGCTGGAGAGGCCTAGGCACGGTGTGGAGACCGTTGAGGCCCTCCGGCCCGTATTGATAGAGTGGATGGAGCAGTGGCACGGAGTCCTCACCTTTCAGCTGGTGCAGGTATTGACGGGGCACGGGTGTTTCGGGTTGTACCTGCACAGGGTCGTGTATAGGGAGTGGACTCCGGCCTGCCACCACTGCCGGAGTGGCGAGGACACGGCGCAACACACGCTGGAGGTGTGTCCGGGATGGGAGCGGCAGCGCCGTGACCTCGTCGCTGTCATCGGTGCCGACCTGACGCTGCCGGCCGTCGCGAGGGCGATGGTCGACAGCATCAGGAACTGGGACGCGATCGCCGCCTTCTGCGAGGCTGTCATCTCGCAGAAGGAAGCGGCGGAACGGGCAAGGGAGGATTCCCGGCCGCCGCCAGCGGCCGGGGCGGCGCAGGCGCGAATACCTGCGCCTGATGCCGCCCTAACCGAGGCTTCGGGTGATCGGACCGGGGAATTGTCCGGTCACCCGACGTGAGGCCACCGCGTGAGGGCGACGCCCCGACGGCGAAATCTGTCGGGGCGTCGACGAGAGGAACCCGCGAGGGTGCACCGCCGGGCGGGCCACCGAAGTTAAAAATCGGGTCCCGGTGACCCGCTCGCACGGCGAAGAGAGAGGAGTTTTTACGGTGGGTCTATGGGGTCACGCGCCGCCTCCTCCGTCACCCCGGACCGATTTGGCGGGGCGAGACTAATCCATAGTCTACCAAAAAAAAAAAAAAAAAAAAGGGTGTTAAATTGATGACACATTGAAATATTTACGTCACCATGTGAAGAATTAAGTGTTGTTTACAAATAATTACTCTTTATGTTAATTCGTAAATAAATAAATGTTATGTAATAACTTGAAATATACATATTTCAACTTGTGTTGCATTATTATTTAAATTTTAGGTTATTCCTACCCATATTTAATACAAATTAACTCAGTTATAAATACTATTACACAACATTGTAGTAAGTGTCTAAAAATATCTCACTGTTTTGGCCGCTTATGTTGCTCCGTTAGTATAACAATACACACATAAATATTGTACCACACACGCACACACATACATTCACACATTCGTAATATTTTCTCACTCAGTTTCTATGACTTTAGACTTTAAATTCTATATAATATTTCGAATCTGTCTATACGTGCCAATAAAGAATAAACCACCTCACTTCTTTCGTATGAGTATCTTTTTTTATTGGTCTTGGTGGCAAACGAGCAAGCAGCACACCTGACGGTAAGTGTTACTGCTGGCCATGGTCATTTGCATTACCAGGGTTACAATTAGGCCACTGCTTAACGATAATCCCAACCCACCCAGAAAAATGGGCTTCCGACTCTTTCGCTCACCGAACAAAATACAGCAGCATATTGCCACTGCTCAGGCGTCGATTTTCTGCGAGAGTGTGGTAATACCCCGGACGGACCAGCCCGCGACAGTAGACAGAGAACTGTCAACATTGTGGTCCTAGCACTACTAAAAACCACTAAGGAGTACATATATGTAAATAATTTGACATCGAGTAAAAGAAAGTTTGAAATAAAAGCCGGACTTTTGACGGGAATTTGAATTACGGGTTGAGAGCCCTCAGCGCTCACCCACAGTCCGGGTAAAGTTGTCATAGCCATCTGAGGCTAACAACTAAGACACACAAAAAAAAAAAAAACGGGAGTTTGAAAACGTCATGTGGTGCTCTTGTATTATATTCGATATCTTAGTGTTTTAACGTGTTATATTAGATAATTTTGATGGCATTTCATGTAATATGATACGCGGAACTACTGGGATGTAGTGAATATCATATAAAAGTATTTTACAACGTTTTCGTTTTCCATCAAAATTCCAACAAGATACCATTAATAGTGTGGCTATTGCACTGTTGAAGATGACGCTTTGACTTAGACAATGACTAACCTGACAAGACTATAAAGATAAAATAATAATAACTTGACACTGGCACCAATAGCTCGTATAAGTAGCTGATTGCCAATATACAAAGAGAAGAAGAAATAAAAGCCTATACTAATCCGTCTGAATGTCATAGAATAGTAAGTAAATGTTTTGTCATTTTAAAGTCCCAAGCTCACCAGCAGCACACGTATATAAACTACAAAAAAAGACTGACATTTGTAAATAGAGGTAATAAATTTGGGTTTTAAATCGTACTTCTTCATTTTATAGATTCTATTGTTGCTTTGAGACGGCCTTCAGATTAGAGAAATCAGGTTAATACACCACATCGGCTAGACGGGTTGATATAGGATTATGTTTCGATTCCATTAGCTAAATAAATATCTTATGTTACATTTAAAAAAAAAAAAAACTTAAGAACTTTGCAGTTTGCTCCTTTTAAAAAAAGTTTTTATTTTAAATATTCCATTTCGAACCAATGAACAATTTACTACTTATGGATTAAAAGCCAAGTTCGCCCATTAACGTAAATTTGGCTTAATGGTAAATATGCCTTCTATTACAAAATATTACCCGTTTTCTTATTTCATCCTTATTCATTGTTATTATTTATACATGAATAAAAGATATTACGTGAAGCGTTCAAAGAACGTATTGTAATGCACAACCTTGTATCATTCACTATCTGACTTCTAAGTCGGTGAGTCTAGACAGGTGTGCCGGTTTTCGGTTCGGCCACCGTCGCGTCGCGATGCAAGGTAAATGGTAATGTGAGCACTCAATTGTCCGCCACGCATTATTAATACTAAGAGTGCTATTTGACTCTAATTGTGCAACCATTTATTCTAACTGCCTACTAATGTATTGTAAATGTTGTATTTATTTATTTATTCAACAACAACTGTATTACTTAAATATTTCTACTTAAAATTTTAAAGTGTGCGTGATATCTATATTGAATAATGTCAATCTATATATATAATCTATATTTTTGTCATTTGATATTAAACTAAATAAAATATAGATTAATAAAAAAGAAATTTCTGTATGGTGACGGAGTAAGAATACAATTCACCACCCTTATCTTACCCGTGGACTATCGTACGCGACGACTAAGGGATATAAAACGCATATAACATCTATGCGAGAGAAGGAAACCTCGAAACAAAACCCTGTACCAACACGTCTGACCATCGTGGTATAGTAGGTCAATTACCCTCTCATATGTACTCTTCTTTCATAGTACATATTGTAGAGGTTATTGGCAATAGTTTTATGACCGGCCGCCTGCCAGACGTCAACACTCCTTGGGAATGTAATTGTTGACCAAACGGCATCAGATGGAGTTGGCCCAGGTCGTTATAAGGCTCTTAGTCGTCTTTTACGACACCCACGAGCAAAGCAAGGGTTGGTAGTATTCGAAGCCGCCACCACACATTGATAATTGAAACATAAAAAATATAAAATGACTCTAAAAACATTATATTAATTTCGATTATGTATTTCTAATTGACGATTTGGGACCCTAATGAGCCCAGGCCTGAGTATGGTGGACTACGTACAGTTCATCGCTCAAGCAAAAATGAACATGAAATGATGTTGAGTACTTGAAACTTAAAAAGAAGTAAAACAAAATTATTGATAGGTTTAACAATCGAATTCTACCGTAATGGTGTATCTACAAATCAATTCACCGTTGACACAAATGATTTTTTTTTTAATTTGCTACATTCATGCCGTATCCTGTCAAGACTAAGTATTTAACAATGTATTTCAAGAGAATGGCTTATTACAAAAGAAATATCATTAAATAGCCACATACCTAATGAGATTATATAATATAATAATAATAGAACGTCGTTTTTGGTATAGTGTGACCATACCTATCTCGGCCACTGAATCAATCCAGCTTTCAAAAGCATAACAGCGTAGAACAACATTATTCGATATGTTTCTAGTTCCTACTTTTAAATGGACCCAGGGTAATGTAGATATTTTTGAGACCCATTTAGCGTACCTTTCAAGTTCCTAGCTCCCTAAACGATGTCGAAGCTATGTATATATATATATATATATATGCATTTATTGGGTCAGCTCGTTACAAAAATCGTATGTACAATTTATAGTTCTGAATAATATGTATATAATGTATTTCATATTACACGTGTAATGATAAAATAGTAGTGTGTATATATATAGTAGTAGCTCGACTGATAAATTTGAGTATTATTATCATAATGGCACCCGGATGAGGCAATTTTGGGATTTCTTGCAGCATTTTAAATTTTAGACGAAATCAGAAAACAAATTGTAATACGACCAACCCGACTGAAAAATCTTGAGATTTTTGAATTTGGGTTGGTCGCATGATATATGTTTTTTTATAAGTACTTAGTACTACTATTGTAAGTCCTGATTTGGGCCATAGAATATTTGATCTAACTGTAGTAATAATTAATTATAATTAATAATAAAATACTAAGCATTGTTAAAAGTTCGGATCTATTAAATGGAAATTAGGTATTACTAGTATACTAACTTCAAACAGTTTATTGCTCATAGATGTCATAAAAGACGATTAAGAACTCTATATAGACCTGGACCAACTCCATCTGATGCTGTTTGGTCAACAATTACATTCTCAAGGAGGGTTGACGTCTGGCAGACGGCCGGTCATAAAACTATTGCATATAACTTTTACAATGTGTACGACGATGTGAAATATGTTTATAATAAAAAAGTCACACACTTAAAATAATATTTGTGACCAATCAACACATAGGTTTTGGAACATGAATTCAAGCATAACTGTGAATATAAATTTAGAGCATCTGAGCAACCAAGATTTAATCGGCTTTACTTAATATTTTAATGATGAAAATAGCTTAATTTTGTAACTCTTAGATTTGTAAGTTAATAGGTTTTTTAAACCACACCCTGCGCTCGAAAATAATTATAGTATTACGGGGGACTTTACAAACATGCAAATAACGCAGACAAATTACACCCAGACTCAGAACAACACTTTGTAGATCGCACAAAGTATTGCCCTGCGTGGAAATCGAACCCACTGCACTGGCACGGAAGGTCTTAACCACTACGCCATCTGTGCAGTTAATAATATCCATTACCAACAATACAAATACGACTAAGATTTCGAAATTCTTTTGTAACAAAATATTTATTTTTATTATTGTGCCGAGATACACAAAATATACAAAAATTACTCGTTTAAAGTTACAATAACTTTAATAGATTTTTTTTAATTTCTTTTGATGACTGATGAATAAGCCACTTGCTTGTGTAAATATAGTTAGTCAAAGGTCGATTTTCTGCGCATATGTGATACTACCCCGGACAAGCGAATCAATTTATGATTGCAGACGTAAAACTATCAGCAGCATGGCTCTACCACTAAATTTTATGTTTGTAGATGACATTTTACATTTTTTAATAAGTTATGATCTAATAAATACGTTGAGACAAGTTATGCATATATTTATGTGAACTATATTTTTATTTGATAGACTATGAACAGATCACACCTGTCTCGACCATCCGGGCCGACGGAAAGGCCCCATAACCTATCATACCACCACTATTACTAAGACGACAATTGAAGAAGCCACTCGGATTGATTACTTAAATCCGTTAGCTAGTATGATGAAAAGGATTTAGAGTTATGGACTAACTTTCATCCAAAAAAATAGTAATGTTCATGAGATATATAAAATAACTTTTAAATAATCATCTGGCATAATACGCGCGCAAAAGGAGTTTCACTAATAATCTGAAGCATTTCTTGTCTAAAATTTTAAGAGCTAAATAACTATCTGTCCATAAAAAGTCTATTAATATTAAGTAGTCCTAATTGTTTTACTACATTTTTTGTTTTGTAATTAGCTCGTGCATAAAGCCATTAATCTCTTTGCTATGTTACTGTAGAATGCCGTATATTGGTATATCTTAGATTTTACCGGTAAATCTTAGAATGAATGAAATGAACGTGCATTTGTAATAATAAATATCAAATTAAATCAAATCATTTATTATGCATAATAAGGGCACTTACATACTATCTTGTCAATTTTACATTTTTTTTAATAATTTAAATTAATCTATCACCGTATCGGAAAGCGGTCACAAACTGAGAAGATCCGACAAGAAACTCAGCGGGCTCGTCATTTGTTAAATTACATATTTTAATCAGAATCATTGGATACATTTTTAGAAATATTAGCTCCAGTGAGATGCCATTCGAGTAAGGATTATTTTTTTAAAGGTCAAATACAAAATTAAAACAAAAAATATATACATATATAAGAAAAAAAAATAGTTGGGCCAGATGAGTTAACTACTAAATCAAGATTTTATAAAAAGGAGACAAAGGTTAGCTTTTGCTATTACAGTTTACTTCATGCTGGATTATAATACCATTCACGGATGATATTTTTTTGGATTTTGTTTATGGATAATATATTGAACTGATTAACTTATTAAAAAAAACAACAAATGCAATCCAATTACTATTGCCAAGTGTGTCGATTATGACAATTTTCCCCCATGGGGATCTCCAAGACTTTACTGGCAAACTAAATGTCCTAATTGAAGTATGCTAAAAGATCACACTTTAAAAGATAATAGTAGTGAATGGTGGTATTATTCCAATTATAATCCCAAATGAATAATAATTATAGAGTGGTTCAAACGTTTATCATTACGAACTGGTCTAGGTCAGAAAAGCAGTCTTAGGTTTTACTGAAAATTATTAGAATTAACGAAGTTAGGAGTTTTACAGTAACATATCCATTTTTTTAAATACATGAATTGTTCCCCAGCTTAGTTCGAGTGGAACACTTAGTAATTATTGTACCAACAGGACAGGAAAATTCACAGAAAAAAAAAGCAAGAAAGAGGCTTTTATAAAAACAAGTTACAAGCCACATTTATAGAGAATTTACACAAAAAGTAACAGACATACTCACAGAGTATATATATAACTTCTAAATGGTTGTAAATATTCATTTATCTAACATATAAGCGAACCACATAACTGTGTGGTAGTGGCTACGAATACTACCAACCGTACGTGGATGTCGTAAAAGACGATTAAGAGAGAAATTAATGCGGTCGAAATGCGATCTCTGCGGAAAATCTGTGGAGTTACGCTGACCGACCGCATTCGTAACGACGACGTAAGAGAGCGTGTAGGTATGAAAGAGAGTATTGGTGTAAAGATGCGAAAGGGAATGCTCCGATGGTTCGGACATGTGGAAAGAATGCCGAACGAACGTCTGGTTAAGAAGATATACAATGCGAAAGTGGAAGGATGTAGGTACCGAGGGAGACCGAGACTAACCTACCTAGACCAGATCGGTCATGTACTGAAGGAAGGTGGAGTCAAGAGTCTCCGAAACCGGCGAGCGTGTATGAAGAGAATTATGAATGTTGAGGAAGCGAGTGAAGTATGCAGAGATAGAGTTCTCTGGCACTCTGTTCTCTCTGCCTACCCTGCAAGGGATATGGCGTAATGATATGTATGTATGTATGTACGATTAAGAGCCTTACATCGACCTGGGCCAACTCCATCTGATGCCGTTTGGTCAACAATTACATTCCCAAGGAGGGTTGACGTTTGGCAGGCGGCCGGTCATAAAACTATTACCAATAACTTTTACAATATGTACTATGAAAGAAGAGTACATATTGTATCGACCCCAAGTAATTGGGATAAGAGTAGGAGAATGATGATGACAAGCTCACTCCATTTTAATTTTTATTCAAATCAGTTGAGGTCTAATTTTTTATTTATTTTATTTTATTTGGGAAAACAAACGATATTACATTATATTTTAGCTTAATATCTAGTCTTATAAGTAATACAAATAAATGTAATAACAACAACATCTTCCACTTATTAAATGATGGATAAAAAAAGTAAAAACGTGAAGACAAATATTTTAACCCTTGATAAACACTATTTGCATTATGAAGTTTGCTTTTGAAATGAAAGATTATATAATATAAAAGAAGATTATATAGTACTAACAGAAATTAATATATAACTCTACCAACAAAATTTGATTTAAAACTGAGGAGATTTTAATGCATAAAGGATTAAATAATAATGATAATTTTACTAATATTCCTAAAAACGAATTTGTTAATCGAGCATATAAACGATTTTTATTTATAACTACTCGTATATTTAACTCCATTAAAGTCTTAAAAAATAGTAACTAATGTAGACTAACACAATATTCATCATTCATTCATTCAATTCAATCCGTATTATTCGCATTCTTGGTCGGTCGGGTTTATTAGTATAACTAGTTTTAGTAATATTACATTATTCCATGGAACGATTACTATCTGACCTCCGCAACCCAAAGGGATAACCATATTTTAAGATTAGATACTATATTTGAGGGTTTAGTATATGTATATATTTAATATAATGTGTAAATGTGGGTATATCTTATGTACATATAAGACCTCGGTAGATAACTGTCATGGAACACTTGTACGTTGGCGGTCGTGGAAAGCAGTCTAATAAGTACTTTAGAGGCTCAGCATACAATTACAGAACTATTCGCATATACTACAGAGGGTACTTAATAATATCTTACGCGTGCTCTTAGAGGCGTATTATTGTTAATCTTCAACTTAGCCTTTGTGGTCCATTAGTACATGTAGGCCTCCTCAAAGAACGGTAAATTGAGTGGATAATTACCACACTTTGCAGCGGGTTGACAATCGCAGTGAGGTGTTATACATTTTTCAAGACAGAGCTGCAACACATTCTCCCAATGATATATGTTTTTAATTATAATCCGAATATATTTCAACCGAAAAGTCTAGGAGGAAAAGAATAGCGGCGTGCAGCCCTATAATCTTCCGTATTACCTACCGTTTCCTGCCAATTTAGCGGGCCACCAATGGTCTACCTGACGAACGTCTGCTGTCGATGGGCGTCTCTCTATGATAGCCTAGCTAGATTCTACTACTCCTACAGACAAATAAGAGGTGGCGACAACTGTATTTTATTCCATCGTTATACTGTTAAAAACATCATTAAATCAAGGTACAATTAAAAATTACTATTTAACACGAACATAACGCTAAGAATATAATAAGACTGTCCAAACCAGTGTCATAGGTTCGATTCCCACGTAGGACAATACTTTGTGCGGTCCTTAAAGTGTTGTTATGAATATGGTGTAATTTTTGTACTTTAATTGCATGTTTGTAAAGTACCCCGCTATACAAGGATTATTTCCTTAATGATGGGTTTAAAAATAGGAATTGATAGTTTTGTACTTTGAGTATCAAGTGCAAGACCTTATGTAGTAGTTTAATCGTCTTCTCTGTCTTTTTATCAATAGTGTGGTATATCAAGAAGAAATAAATAAATGAAAATTTAATATAAAAGCTCACCCTTGCAATTTTTTCTCAAATTCACTTAGCTTTAGAAAATGCAACAGAAAATATAAGGTAATTACAAACTGCCAAGTGGATGAATTTGTATATCTTGGATGTGGATTTAGCCGAGATGGAAGGTACACCACTGATATAGAGCGAAGAGTGAATGCGGGAAATAGAGTGAACGGAGCGTTGGGGCAACTTCTCGGCAGCCACCACCTCAGCCAGAAGGCACGTGTAGCAATACATAACGCAGTGCTTGTCCCAACATTACTGTATGGAAGCGAGAGTTGGGTATGCAGAAAAGAGTATGATAGTAAAATTAATGCGGTCGAAATGCGATCTCTGCGGAAAATCTGTGGAGTTAGGCTGACCGACCGCATTCGTAACGACGACGTAAGAGAGCGAGTAGGTATGAAAGAGAGTATTGGTGTAAAGATGCGAAAGGGAATGCTCCGATGGTTCGGACATGTGGAAAGAATGCCGAACGAACGCCTGGTTAAGAAGATATACAATGCGAAAGTGGAAGGATGTAGGTACCGAGGGAGACCGAGACTAACCTACCTAGACCAGATCGGTCATGTACTGAAGGAAGGTGGAGTCAAGAGTCTCCGAAACCGGCGAGCGTGTATGAAGAGAATTATGAATGTTGAGGAAGCGAGTGAAGTATGCAGAGATAGAGTTCTCTGGCACTCTGTTCTCTCTGCCTACCCTGCAAGGGATATGGCGTGATGATATGTATGTATGTATGTATGTACAAACTGCCAATAACAAATATATTTGAAAATATATTTTTTATTTTCAAATACATCTTTATAAGACCTGGCTAATTTTAGACGGAAGTGTTTAATTAAGTTTTTATGTAACTTACAACTCCGCGTTAAAAACAGTCTAAATCTTTAAAAAAAGGTGTTTATGGTTGGTTTCATTGCATATAAATCAAAAAACTTCAGATGTTCTAGTGTGTTGTTATTTTTTATTTCATTTTGTTTTTACATTTTTGTTTATCACTGAAGAGGTAAGCAGCATTTCTACATATAATTTTAACTCCCAATTTTTAGATAGCAAATCTGTTGCATTCTGACTATTACAAATTTATAATTCGTGCTTTATAATAAGAAGCAGCGCGGGCAGTCAAAGCGGGAATCTTCTACGCTGCCTAACATGCTCAGCCTTCAGCGCGTTATGAAAATCTGCGCCGCATGCCGCCTTAGATGAAATCGCAGGTGACTGGACCGAGAATTTATATACTAATAATAGAGAGGCTAAGTACGCGAGGATGTCTCATATTCTATCATTGCCAGGTCTGAGCGATGACAGAAGATGATACCCGAAAGGGTAATATGCTGGATAGACCGCCGCAGACAAGTACACGGTACAGTTGGTGGTGGTTACTGAGAGAAGTGCAACAAAAAGTTAGACTACGACAGTTAAAAGTGTTACACGCTGTACCTTCTATTGCCCTGAGTGGTTTAGGCTAAATATAACCAGATTTATTAGTGGCAGGACCATGCTGTTGGCCCTTAACATCAATCAAGATAGATAAAATGAAAATGTTCATAATTAAATTGGAGTACAATTTAAATCTCATTACTTTTATACCTAAAATAATTTTAAACTATTTTTAACCATTCATTATATTTTTTAAAGATGCAAAAGGGAATGCTCCGATGGTTCGGACATGTGGAAAGAATGCCGAACGAACGTCTGGTTAAGAAGATATACAATGCGAAAGTGGAAGGATGTAGGTACTGAGGGAGACCGAAACTAACCTACCTAGACCAGATCGGTCAGGTACTGAAGGAAGGTGGAGTCAAGAGTCTCCGAAACCGGCGAGCGTGTATGAAGAGAATTATGAATGTTGAGGAAGCGAGTGAAGTATGCAGAGATAGAGTTCTCTGGCACTCTGTTCTCTCTGCCTACCCTGCAAGGGATATGGCGCGATGATATGTATGTATGTATGTATGCATTATATTTTTTGAGTGATTTTATACATCCAACCATCAAGTTAATGACGACGACTAAACATAGTTTTTGCGATGAGATTATCGCTTAAAACGTAAACGTATAGATTTTTATGATTTATAAAACACAAGCACAAACTTAAAGTAATAATAAACACAATAATTTAATATTAAAGTAGTTAATACAATATTTAATAATTTAAGGCAACAGAGACTATTATGTAATACATATTGCTATACTTGCTTATGATATAAGCATCAAAGGGATACAGGCTTACAAAGGACAATGTTTAATTAATATTAGACCTCTTAAATTATATTGCTCAAAGTTATCCAGCCATTAATTTTGTAGACGCGTTTTTAGACAGCCTATGATCTTTTTTTTTAAATTGCTTTGGTGGTAAACGAGCAAGCAGTATAAGTAATGGTTAGTGTTAATACAACCCATGGACCTTTGCAATACCAAGGCAGGCCACTGTCTACCAATACAAATCCCAAACACACTCAGTTGGACTGCCGGCACTCTCGCTCACTGCACGAAGCGCAATAGCACATTGCCATTACTCAGACGTCGATCTTCTGCGAGAGTGTAGTACTATCTCGAACGGACCAGTTCGCGGCTGCAGACAGAAAACTGTCAACAACGTGGTCCTACCACTAAAAAATTATGTTCGCATAATGTTGAAATAAGAATACAATAGTTATCACCCTCTTTTCATTACCGTGAGTATCATAAAAATCTATATAAAATAAATAGATAGCATACTAATCTCCTGTGAAAGTGGTAAGAGAAAAAAAATGGAAATAAAACCCTATCTACAGTCGGATTGGTATGATTCTTTTACCCGCAGTGAGGTCAACCACGATGAGGTGATGACCTCAACTTCCATCCTGGTGACAGGGTAGGGCTTGGCTAGTTCGTAGCCAGCCTAAATAATAATAAGCTTCTTTTTCTTCAGCTGATATACTTTTTAGCCCCCGACGCAAAAAGAGGGATGTTATAAGTTTGACGCGTCTGTCTGTGGCTGTGTGGATCTGTCTGTCTGTCTGTGGCATCATAGCTCCCGAACGGATGAAGCAATTTCAATTTAATTTTCTTTGTATTAAAGGTGACTTATGTGCGAGTGTTCTTAGACATGTTTAATGAAAACCGGTTCAGCCGTTCAAAAGTTATGGGGGTGATAGTGGGGAAGAATAACCGAATGTCTATAAATATACTCAACTGAGGTCACAAATGAAAGCGCGTCACGTGCCCATTACAAAATAATATAATGTAATCTTTACCCTAAATATAAATTTAAAGATTTTCGACAAGAACCTATGTATTTACAACAACAAAATCTACATTATAATAAGTATGTACCTTTAAAAAGTATAAAATAGAAAAAATAAATTAAAAATTTAAAAATCCCCCGACACAAAAACCTAAGTTCCCTTTAAAAAGTAAAAAAATAAAAAAGTAACTCAATCTTAAAGTACCTAAGTATGTATTAATAATTCTAACAAAATACCTCACGTTGGGGGATCGCTCCAACCAAACAATTTAATTACAAATAGTCTAACCTCACCTTTTTTTTTGTTCACGCTGTGGAAACGCATTTACGCGCTGCCCCTCGCCGGTGACGGACGAGGTGGGAGTGTGGGACTCGCCGGCTAGCTAAACCCGACCGGAATACTCACTAAAACCACAGCGGTCCCTTCCGCGCTTTTACGGGGTGCCGGAGAGATCGTCTACTGACATTCGATCCCCGGCACCCCAATGCTTGGCCGTCGGGCCACGCCCTGTCGTCATTCATGGCGATGGGAGGAGTTGCGCATATCGGCGCCTCCTCCTCCCTGGACGCCGTCGGCAGAGCGAGTCTGCGGAAGCAATTGCCTCGCGTTACCACTTCGCGACGTTCTTTATTGAAATGACATCCTAGCAAAAGGAGGCCATCGACGACCAGCACCCGTCACTGTCAAGCATCTTTGAGATGATGTTCGACAGCGACAGGTCTCCTCCAACAACCATCGACAAGACGTAGCGCTGGGGCGTCCAGGCGGGGTATACCTCCAACGTGTGGCGCGCATCGTCTACTGGCGCGCCACACTTATGGCACCCTGGGGCCTCTTCTCTCCCAATTCTGTTCAGGTACTTACTGAAGACCCCGTGTCCGATAAGCCCCTGCACCACCCTGAAGCTTAGGCTGCCGTGCCTTCTGTTGATCCAGCGGTGGAGATGTAGCGCAACCGCCTCTACAGTACCCTGCCCTGCTACGGGAGACTCCAGTTCATCTCTCCACCGCCGGATGACTTCCCTTCGGGCCACTTCCAATGCTCTGTCCAGTCTCCTAACGGAGACTTGCTCGCCGGCGGCCTGCGCCGCAACGCGGATCCTGTAGGCCTCCGCCAGAGCTTCAACCACTAACGGCCAAGGTGAGTCACCCGCCAACAGCGTCGCCGCGGTCCAGGACACCGTACGGTAGCCCCTAATAGCCCTCACCGCCATGACCCTCTGCGGTCTTCGCAAAAGGGCCCTGCTGCGGGTGGTAAGGGACTCCGACCGAATAGGTTCTCCATACAGTGTCATGGATCGCACGACTCCAGCGTATAATCGCCGGCAGGAAGATCCGGGACGCCCAGTATTTGGCAGAAGCCAGCCTAACGTCGCGGCTGCTTTGACGAGCCTCGGGACGAGCTGGGCAAAGTGTGGCCCGAATCCAGAGACCATCCAGAATAAGGTGTAGACCCAGATATTTCAATTGGGCCCGCACCGACACGGCAACCCCAGACACACCACCTCACCTCACCCCTCAGGTGGGACCTTAACCTGGGCCATGAAATAGGAGGGCCTCGGTTTTCTCCACCGAGACCTTCAGGCCCAGCAGGCCGATCCGGCCCACGACAAGCGCAACCTCCTCCTCTGCCAATCGGGCAGCCCCCAAAAGGAAATCGAGCCGCGTCGCCGTGATGAGGGTATCATCCGCATAGCAGATAACCCCCATCCCGCGGAGAAGCCAACCCCGTAGGAGCCAATCGAATCCGATGTTCCACAGAATAGGACCGAGGACCGAACCCTGTCGACCCCCGACCGGGACGCCGCACTCCGCCCGATGGCGATCTATGCGCCCGTCGCCCCCCTCCCAGAGCACGTACCTTCCCTCGAGAACGCCTCCAACAGCCTCCGGAGATACGAAGGCACTCCATGATACCGGAGCGCCTCCCTTAACGTCTCATGTGGGAGACTGTTGAAGGCGTTCTTGATATCGACCGAGACCGCCAGGAGAACTTCCTTTTGAGCCACCACTTCGTTGACCAGAGACTTAAGGGTGGCCAAAGCATTGATTGTCGACCGGCTGCCCCTGAACCCGTATTGACTCTCTGATAGTCCCGGCCCGACTTCCTCGAGGTGCTGGACGAGACGGTCCGCGAGCACCTTCTCGAATAATTTGGCCGTTTCGTCCAGCAGCACCAGTTGTCTGTTTGCAGATGATGAGTCGGCTGGGCGACCGTCCTTCCGCAGCAAGCACAGCCTACCAACCTTTCATTGCTCCGGGAACTGCCTAGATCTCAAACATGCGTTGAGCAGTTCCCGGATTTTACCCTTGAGGTATTCCACGGCGATGCCTAGCACAAGACCCGGGACGCCGTCCGGACCAGGCGATTTCTTCTTGCCCGGAAATCGGGAAAGAGCCATTTCCATTTCATGGTCGGTGATAAGTGCGACCAAAGTCTCTACCTCCATCACCGACTGAGGAGCCATTCGGGGAGGAACGTATCCCAAGGAGCGCGGGAACAGTACCCCTACTAACCCCGATAGGAGGCCCGGGTCCATCGATTCGATGATGGCGGTGCCACAGGCGCTGATTTTATTCCGCGCCCGCTGATATGATCGCCCCCACGGATCCCTGTCTAGGCCCGTAAGTAACTCCTCACGGGCCCTCTCCTTGGCCTGGCCGATGGCCAGCTGCAGAGTTTTCTTGCTGGTTTTATACACCATCCGCAGCTGACTCTCAAGGACGTCATCCCAGTTAGCCCGCTGTCGGCATCGGATGTAAGCACGCTGCGCCTGGTTGGCGGCCACCCGAAGATCAGCAATCTCGGGCGACCACCAGTAGACCTGACGACGCGGCGGCTTCCGTCGGGCCCTCGGCATCGCCGCATCACAAATCGCCTCAAGGGCACTTCCTAAGTCTAACCTCACCTAACCTAACTAAGCAACATAATAAAATAAAAATATAAATAACATAATAATAATAATAACATAATAAATAATGATAGTAACATAGTAAATAATTAGGAGCGGTCCCCCAACACGAGGAATTTTGTTAGAATTATTAATACATACTTAGGTACTTTAAGATTAAGTTTCTTTTTTTATTTTTTACTTTTTAAAGGGAACTTAAGTTTTTGTGTCCGGGGTTTTTAAACTTTTAATTTAATCTTTTTATGTTAGCATATTTATCAAGGGCGCCTTCCACAGTAAGAGGAAAACTATTAAGCTGATCAGATGATGGGATAGGATTTTGATTCAAATTTACTGAAATGCCTTAGTTGCGAGAATGGAAGGGGTGATATTTTTACTCCATCTCCTCACTCATCACGCGTTACCTAACGACCAATTGAGAAACATACAGACAAATAATATAAATACGTTAACAAATTATTGCTAATTTTAATTAATAATGACGCAATTATTATACTAATAATTGTGGTAATGAAATCTTTACATATGTATTCCATTAAAGTTCCGAAGCTTTAACATTAAAATTTACACAGATATACAACTACCATAGTATTATCATGTAAAATCATTACGAAAGATACAAGCGGCACAAAATCTCTGATATGTACGCAAGTAGAAATGAAATAGAAATTTTTTTACGGATTGGCGTTAGAATTTGATTTTTAATTGCCCGACATTATACTACAGTGGGTGGCCTGGCTGTAAAGTGGGAGGACTGTTCTCCTGTGATTATGAACGTTGTAAAATGTTCGAAACGTCAGGCAATTAAAAATCAAATACAAATGCGATTGAATCCGTAAAAATAGTTTTATTTCAAACGGCACTAGATCTTTGTACATGATATTATATTTATGAAAATATCCTGGTGTACCTAGTTTATGTTTGTGTAACCCAATTTGTGTGGTACAAGTAAGATAACATCCTGTGGTATTTACATTTGTAAGTAGTTAAAACATGGATAATTAGACTGTATAACCATCATTATCATCTCAACCCATATATGTCCCACTGTTGGGCTCGGGCCTCCTCCATAGTGCAAGGGTAATTGACCTACTATACCACACTGATCAGACGTGTTGGTATAGGGCTTTGTTTCGAGTTTTCCTTCTCTCGCATAGATGTTATATGCGTTTTGTATCCCTTAGTCGCCTTGTACGTTCACCCATGGTTAAGATAGGGTGTGGTGAATTGTATTCTTACTCCGTCACCACACGAAAAGCCTGACTGTATAATACATAGTTAAAATTAAGATTATAAATATATAAAAAAAAAATCATGACAAAACAAACTATTATAGCTGTATAATTTACGCTGTACCTTGTCTAGTCGTCATAACATTTAATTTTACTAACGGGAGAAACAACTTCTATCTATATTTAGTCTACTCACGCTCAGCCATGTATCTCACAGTAAACATTCAAGAATAGACACGAAATTGTTTGGCACATCGTAATTTCGCACTATCATGATGATTATAATAAACTACTCCCCACTTACAGCCAGACATGAACCAGACAGACAAGAATAGCCGATTGTTAGACAATGTGAAAGTTGAAAGAAATTAGCAAGAAACGTTTCAGTTTATAAGGTGAAACTCAATAAAAAAAAGCGATATAAATGAAGTCTTTAATTGGAATAGATTTAATTAATTTGGCAATTATTGACTTCCGATCACAATATAACCACAGACAGCAAACGTGATTCACGTTAACCACAATTTAAGTATGATTAACGGTAGTGATCAACAAATATTCAAGTATTCCAACCATGACGAATCATCTTGAGGTTTTAGTGCATGCAAATTGGGCATACCACCGCTTCGGCCGTTGCCGTCTCTACGTATATAGTTTGTGATCAATTATTATTTTATAATATAGAAATAAACTTGCTAACAAATATTAAAATGTTCTTGCCGTGTGGTGACGGAATAAGAATACAATTCACCACCATCTTACCCTTACGCCTCGTTAGTCGTCAACTCCATCCACATCAGTATCCAGGCCCATATGATATGGGATAAAATATGTATATATCATCTATGCAAGAGAAGGAAAACTTGAAATAAAACCATATACCAGGACGTCTGAACAGCGTGGTGTAATAGATCAATTTCCCTCCTAGTGTGGCGAAGGCGCGACCCCAGCACTGGAACATATATGAGGTGAGATGAAGATGATTAAAATGCTCATGTAAAACGCAATGATATATTATGTGTTTTTCTTTTTGGCAGCTACAGACTTCGCTCCTCCCAACTGTTGCCAAATTCTATCAGCAGGTAAAAGTTGAACATCATATCCCGCTTTAAGTCTAATCTCTTTCAATGGTAACTATGCTATAAGTCAATGTGTATTATGACTTATAAGAAAGGCTAGCTGATTCATACCATCAAGGTAACTCTTATTACGGATCAAGAACCATTTGCACTTTACCCACTTGCGGCTCAGATAATTTTACATCCTCATAGCTATTTCAGGCAGCAATTCAACGCTAAGATTTTTCTTACTGACTCTCTCCGAGCTCTGATCTCGATCCCGTAGAAGTTGTAACCACCGTTTAATTATTGTTATAATCGATCATCAATCTGACAACAGACGGCATTTGTTCGAAAAAATAACTGCAGCTAGTGCAAGTAGCTGCTCCATACCTATCGACAACTTATTTTACATACATACATATCATCACGCCATATCCCTTGCAGGGTAGGCAGAGAGAACAGGGTGCCAGAGAACTCTATTTTTGCATACTTCACTCGCTTCCTCAACATTCATAATTCGCTTCATACACGCTCGCCGATTTCGGAGACTCTTGACTCCACCTTCCTTCAGTACATGACCTGGTCTAGGTAGGTTAGTCTCGGTCTCCCCCGGTACCTACATCCTTCCACTTTCGCATTGTATATCTTCTTAAGGGGTTAGGGGTAGTCAGAGACACGAAAAAATGAGAATTTTCAGTAATTTTTTTTGCTATTAAATCATGTTATTTTACAAAAGTAATAATATGGCATTATTATACAATGTTTTGACTTGAAGTCACGAAAATTTGAAAAAAAAAAATATAATTTCCAAAGTTATAACTGTCTGTGTTGACCCAGTTTCAAAAAAAGGTCCTTGTGGTGACTATCATAAATCCTTGGAGATTCATCTAAAATCAATCGGATAGAAAAAAATAGTTTTATAAATAGATAATCTTGGGCCTGATCGAAGCTTTTTTTTTTTTCAAAAATTAACAAAATGGCGGCCTCAGGAATTTCTTTTCTAGATTTTCGGGAAAAAATCAACAATTAAATGGTCTTCAAAAATCGAAATTTTTGAAAAAGAAAAATTCCTTCGATCAGGCCTGAGTTTATTATGTATTCTAAAGGCTGTATAAATTTCATTAAAATCTACTGAGCGGTTATCGAGTTACAGTTGTCACCAGTTCAAAAAACATAGTTTTGAGAAAAACGCATTTAAAGTTTCACACTAGATTTACGTACAGAAATACGAATTATTTAATCACTTACACCGAGTCATCTATTCCTGGGCCATATAATAGTTCTTCAGCCCTTGTGGAAGTGGCATTTATAAATTTAGGTACTACTACATACATCAAAGGTTCATGGATGACAATAAAACCCAAGAAACTGGTTGCTTGCAGCTGCCGCTTCATCTGATCTACTTCAAATTTTCACTTAACGAAAATGCAAAAAAAAAATTGATTTTTTGAAAATCCTGACTACCCCTAACCCCTTAACCAGACGTTTGTTTGGCATTCTTTCCACATGTCTGAACCATCGAAGCATTCCCTTTCGCATCTTTACACCAATACTCTCTTTCATACCTACTCGCTCTCTTACGTCGTCGTTACCACTTATTTTAACCAATGAATAAACGTGTATAATGAACGAATATCGGGAGCGTCGACGGAGGATGGTACTCGAAAGGGTACCCCGTCGTGTTTGCCACGGACATCAAAGATTCACTGCCAATGGGCGGCCCAACGGCGATGAATAGGGAATACGATGGGTTATGGGGACACGCACTGCACCTTCGTCGCACCGTACAAAACGGACGACCAGACTATACCTGCCAGACTATGCCTGCCAAAAAAAAAGGAATGAACGAATATATTCTTTATTTACCCGTACTTTGCCTAAATATGTGCAATTATATATCTCTTTTTTAACCTTTCTCTACCAACATTCAAACTCATCACCCATTTTGTCATATTCTTGTAATTTATTTAATGTAATTTCACTTCTCAAATTGTTTAAACTTATTAAAAATGACAATAATAATTCCACTCCATTAATTTTCTTGTTCTTTTAGTCATGATATCATGAAACCAGCTTATTTAATCGCAGACACATAAGAATGCTGACACAGGTACCAATGTTGCTTCGTAAAACGAGGGCAAATGATAAGGTGTTCGATTGACATCACGTTCCGTGCCCTTACAGGGTGAGCGGCTTCACAGTACCTGTCAATACCACGTATTCTCGAAGTATTTAGGTCAAAGCACTAGAATAACGGAGTTAACTACACTGAATGTGTATTTGAGATATGTCTGGTTAATTAAAACTAGAGAAACTGTTCTCTAGTAATTATAAGGAATCATGAGATCGATTTTTGATAAGATTAGAATTTCATACATACTTTTTTAAGCAACTTCGTTTACTAATGAGATATCTATCTCAATACTTATACATAAGTATTGAGATAGTATCTCCTACTTGTGGCGCCAAATTTGAACTTTTGATAATAATAATAATAATTTATAGCCTTTTTAGAACTTAAACTAAAAACAAACAATTATAATAAAACAAAATTAAATCTAGTAGGCAAAAGGAATTGGCTCAGCTTCTGCTGTTACATGTACAGCGTTGATTTTCAGACATCCCCGTGAATCTATTGTATTGTGTGCATAAGTGTGCGCGTGTGCACGTGTGTGTGTGTGTGTGCATGTGTGTTTTCGTGTGTGTGTGGGCGTGTGTGCGCGTGTGTCTTTTGCATTAACGAGTGCATTAAATCGGTAATTATTGCTTGAAAAGAATATTAACCGATCAGTTGTAGGTATCGTGAAAATAATTGAGAAACAGTACATAGAAATACTATAATATCATATTAAATATCCTTATCTCACTGTATTATAAAAATACATATGTAAACAGTCGATCAGTGAAAAATTAACATTTACGCCGAATCTGTTTATAGTAGAAAGCTGAATCAAATATTAGATATAATATAAACTAGGAGAATATCTTCATCAATCACAAATTTCATTAAAACTGATAATTAATTTAATAATCAACTAAGTTTTGAATATACGTAATCGTTTTTCAATTTTACCTAACTTGATCCTGCCAAACATTAAGCACTGTTACAAATACGAACATTATTAAAACTACTAGCTACAATGATTTCTGATGTTTACGCAAGTGTTATACATTTGAAATTAAACTAATTTTACGGATTCTATCGCGTTTGTATTTGATTTTTAATTTCCCGACGTTTCGAACACTTTGCAGTGATCATGATCAGTCCTCCCGCGACTATGAGCACTGTAAAATGTTCGAAACGTCGGGAAATTAAAAATCAAATACAAACGCGATAGAATCCGTAAAAGTAGTTTTATTTCAAACTATTAGCTATGCTAAAACAAGATCTTTTGTGATTTGTTTTAGCCACGTCATATCTCTAATGGAACTCTGTGTTCATTTTAAAAACAGAATATGTTTTTTATATCGCCTTATAAACGTCCCGAGTCTACCCAAGATATGAACAGATGTTGTTGATAACAAACTAGGTTACTATGTAAATGATCTGTTCTGTACTAGTCTAAACAATAACATGAACGCAATATCAACAACGCGGACATCGAGGTTATTTAAAGGGGATAGTATCTAGTTTGCAACAAAGTTCATTAGTATTTGAAGCACGTACACAAAGAATTTAACTTAGATTAAAACGTGCTAACATTGTAAAGAAAATTTCGATTTAAATACTGACTGCATTGATGGCGTAGTGGTTTTTTTTTTTTTTTTTTTCCAAACTCTAATTGTTTGGCCATACGGTTCCCCTGACATGATCAGGGACCTTAAATTAGCAGTGTTAAATAGTGTGGTGTGGTTAATTAGTTAGCTTAAAGTATACGATGAATGATACATAAGTATGTTATATATACATACGCACATACACACACCCACATTTATATATATATATATATATACATACAAAGGTGCATGTGTCCGATGTGCATATAAGTGCATGCACATGATACGTATATGAGTACATGTCACACAAGTCTGTATGTCTATGCGCAGTGATACAGGCATATAAGTCAGCATGTATAATCTGCATAGAAAATAGTAATATTATATTACTATATGGCGTAGTGGTTAAGATACCGACCTTCCGTGCCAGTGTCGTGGGTTCTATTCCCACGCAGGACAAAACTTTGTGCGATCCACAAAATATTGTTCTGAGTCTGGGTGTAATTTGTCTGCATTAAATTGCGTGTTTGTGAAGTCCCCCGCAATACAAGCATTATTGCCTTACTGTAGGTGGAGCCAAAAAAAAAAAAGGATAAGTGAAATACGTTTCTTATAGCAAACTGAAGAAGCATAGTGGCACCAGTCCACACACTATCAGACGCCATTTAATTCAAATAAAGAACACCTAAATCAAGGGTACGACATTCGTCATCATCACAGCCTATATATGTCCCACTGTTGGGCTCGGGCCTCCTCCGTAATGGGAGGGCAGTTAGCCTACTATACTACGTTGGTCAAACGTGTTGGTATAGGGTTTTGTTTCGAGTTTTTCTTCTCTTGCATAGATGTTATATACATTTTATATTAAGTTAGGTTGTGGTCCCGCAGCCGGCGGCGTCGCCGCGATGCTGAGCGGGAGGGCCAGCTGTATGAGGCGTACCGCAGTGCGCGTACCGCCTTTTGGCTGGCCATCCGGTCCGCCAAGGACGCGAGTTGGCAGGAGATGCTGGACGGTCTCGACCGTGACCCCTGGGGTCGCCCGTATCGCGCGTCGCTGAATAAGCTTCGCGCGCAGGGCCCTCCCCTCACTGAGACCCTCCAGCCCGACCTCCTTCGTAGGGTGGTCGAGGAACTGTTCCCGCGGCAGTCGGAACACACGTCCCCGGTCATGGCTTCGCTAGATCACGACCGGACGGCCGACGAGAGTGTTCCGCCCGTGACGGAGTTGGAAGTGGGGGTGGCTGTGGCGAAGATTCGTTCCGCCACCACGGCCCCCGGCCCGGACGGAATACCAGTCCGAGTGTTGACGTCGCTCCTCGAGCACTTCGAGCCTCGCCTTAGGCAACTGTTCAACGCCTGTCTGACGTCTGGACAGTTCCCTGAGTGCTAGAAGGAAGGGAGGTTGGTTCTCCTGCCAAAGCCGGGACGGCCCCCGGATTTGCCGTCGGTCTACAGGCCCATTGTGCTTCTGGACGATGTGGGTAAGCTGCTGGAGCGTGTCCTCGCTGCCCGCATCGTCCGGCACCTGGAGGAGGTGCGGCCCGATCTGTCGGACGCTCAATTTGGGTTTCGGAGGGGGCGTTCGACCATCGGGGCCCTACTACGCCTGAGGCAGACGGCCGCGGAGGCTGTCGCCGGCAAAGGAGTGCTGTTGGCGGTGTCGTTGGACATCGCCAACGCATTCAATAGTCTGCCATTCAGCTGCATCAGGTAGGCGCTCCGATTCCATGGAGTGCCCCTGTACCTCAGGCGGCTGGTGGCAGACTATTTGGAGGGGCGCAGTGTTCTCTACACGAGCCCCGTAGGGGACATTGTGCGGACGCCCATGTCGTGTGGTGTTCCGCAGGGGTCGGTTCTGGGGCCGACTCTGTGGGACATCGGTTACGACTGGGCGTTGAGAGGGAGTCTCCCCCCCGGGCTGAGCGTTATATGCTGTGCTGACGACACGCTCGTCACAGCCCGGGGCAGGACATTCGAAGAGGCGGCGAGCCTGGCCACTTTCGGCACCGAGGAGATGGTCAGGCGAATCGAGGCGCTGGGGCTCAGGGTGGCCCTAAACAAGACGGAGGCCCTTTTATTTCATGGGCCCAGTGTGAGGCTGCCCATCGGCGCCTCGTTAGTCGTCAACTTCATCCACATCAGTATCCAGGCCCATATGAGGTACTTGGGTCTGGTGCTCGACGGGCGATGGTGGTTCCGGGAGTATTTCCATCAAATTGCTCCCCGGCTGGTCGGCGCGGCGTCCGCCCTTTCTCGGCTCATGCCGAACGTGGGCGGACCCAGTTTCGAGGGCCGACGGCTGTATGCGGGGGTGATCCGCTCAATGGCCATGTACGGCGCACCCGTGTGGGTGAGGGCTCTGAACGCCCAGCTCAGGGCTGTACTGTGGAGGCCACAGCGAGTCATGGCGGTCAGAGCCATTCGAGGGTACCGCACGGTGTCTACCGAGGCGGCATGCCTATTGGCCGGGACACCCCCGTGGGACCTAGAGGCGGAGATGCTCTACGACCTCTACCGGCGGGTTACCACAATGCGCGAAGAGGGTGGCTCCCCATCGTTCAACGAGATAGCCATCTGGCGCGAGGACGCCCGCCGAGAAGTCATCACCCGTTGGGCTACGCAGCTGGAGAGGCCTAGACACGGTGTTATTACCGTTGAGGCCCTCCGGCCCGTACTGATGGAGTGGATGGAGCGGCGCCACGGAGGCTCCTTCCGATTGGTGCAGGTCTTGTCGGGGCATGGTTGCTTCGGCAAGTATCTGCACACGGTCGTGCGGAGGGAGTGGACTCCGTCCTGCCATCATTGCGACAGCAACGAGGACACGGCGCAACATACGCTGGAGGTGTGTCCGAGCTGGGACGGGCAGCGCCGTGACCTCGTCGCTGTCATCGGTGTCGACCTGACGCTGCCGGCTGTTGCGCAAGCGATGATCGATAGCGTCAGGCGCAGGCGCGAGTATCTGCGCCTGATGCCGCCCTAACCGAGGCTTCGGGTGATCGGACCGGGGAATTGTTCAGTCACCTGACGTGAGGCCACCGCGTGAGGGTGACACCTCGACGGCGAAAGCTGTCGGGGCGTCGACGAGAGAGGAACCCGAGAGGGCATACCGCCGGGCGGACCACCGAAGACAAAGATCGGGTACCGGTGGTCCGCTCGCACGGCGAAGAAGAGATGCTTGCAGGGTGGGTTAATGGGGTTGCGCGCCACCTCTTCCGTCACCCCGGACCGTTTTGGCGGGGTGCGACGTCCATAGCCCACCGCAAAAATAAAAAAAAATAAAAAAAAAGAAAGGGTGTGGTGAATTGTATTCTTACTCCGTCACGTAAGTGTATAGTATTATTTCAAGAAAATCAACATACAATTATAACCTATCTTGGAATACTTGGTACACGGAACAGAAGACTAGTGTACTACCGAAAGCAAATCTCAACGTTGCCAATACTTCGATCTAGAAGCAAAAAGAAGAAGTTAGGATTATTTTTTTCATTTTAACCTGCTATCACTCCTATCTGCTAGAAGAAAAACCTTAACAGATATGAAATTTTAACGTGTTTTACAAATGTTTTATAGTCACATACTCTTTTTTTTAAACAGAGATTAAATCATTAAGATTTTCATCATCCATCTATCTGCCAGTCTTTTAGCTGCATATTGTATTTCGGTTCTATATCTCATATACACTACCGTCCAAAAGTTTGGAAGCACACCTGTTTTCAAACAAAACAAATAAATGCCGACTAATAGCGGTAAAAATTAGCAATAATCTTAAGTTTTACAACCTTTTACGACTGTCTACACAAACACAAAAGGATTATTATCCTACATTCATCAAGTTTTATGGAATTCCTTAATATTGACGAAACACGTGTTTTATGACTTAATCCGTCGGCTACTTTATCCTATGCAATGGTGTAGTTTTATTGATAATGTTTGCTGGTTTTAACTTTTTTAGACCTTATTCAGTCGCACTTGAGCATTGGCACGTGAAAGTTGTGATATTAACATTGTCTGTATTCGAAAGATATCGGCTACTACTTTGACCGTATTTTTTCTTCTGAAAATGGCAAAACGCAAGCAAATCACGCTTGAACAGCGAAGCGCTATTTGCACTCTACGCGAGGAAGGATACAGTGAACGTCAAATCGCAGAAAGGCTCGGAATTTCTTGTAAAGGTGTCCACTATACCCTTGCTAGAAAACAAGAAACGGGGAAAAATGAAGATAGAAAGAGATCTGGTAGGCCCAAATCCACAACAAATCAAGAGGACAACTTCATTAGAGTTCTTTCTAAACGGAATCGACGCTTAACTGCACCACAGATCACTGCAGCTCTGAATGATACGCGAGAAACACCCATTTCAACAACTACTGTTAAAAGACGCTTACTGTCTGCGGGATTAAGAGGATGTGTTGCTGCTAAAAAACCCAAACTAACAAATCGACATAAGAAAAATAGACTAGAATGGGCAAAAGCGCATAAAAACTGGACTATAGAACAATGGGAAAATGTCCTTTGGAGTGACGAATCAAAATTTCAGATTTTCGGATCCAATAGACGTGTCTTTGTACGCCGGTCAAAAGAAGAGAGGGCTTCAGAGGCATGTACAGTGCCTACCATCAAACATGGTGGTGGTAATGTCATGGTTTGGGGGTGTTTTGGCAACAGTAAACCCGGCAATCTTGCGAGGATAACCGGAAAATTAAACAAGGAAGGCTATTTAAAAATTCTCCAAGATTCTGCCATACCCAGTGGACTAAGTCTCATTGGTTCTGGATTCATTTTTCAACAGGATAATGATCCTAAGCATTCGTCTAAATTGTGCCAGAACTTTTTAAACAAGAAAAAAGCTGAAAACATTTTAAACATCATGCAATGGCCATCTCAATCCCCTGATCTTTCTCCCATTGAACTTGTTTGGGATGAACTTGACAGGAGGGTGAAAAGTCGTTGTCCTACGAGCTCAGAACATTTGTGGCAGCTATTAGAGAACGAATGGAACAAATTAGATAAAGATTATTTTAAAAAATTGATTAATAGAATGCCCAGAATATGTGAGAAGATTATAAAGGAGAAAGGTGGACACTTTGATGAAGCTAAAATTTAATCTAATTTACCATTGTATATTATTTTTTTATTTTGTTTAAGTTAGTTTCTGTTTGTTCTTTATTTTTTTATCAATACATTTAAATTTAAATGACTTAGTTTGGTTTTATTCGATTTTACCTTGCTGCTTCCAAACTTTTGGACGGTAGTGTACGTTCCACTGTTGGGCTCAAGCCTCCTGCTGGCCAGACGTGTTGATATAGGATACCGCTTCGAGTATCCTTTCATAGATATAGTCGATCTTCTACTCTTATCACAATTACTTGGGGTTGATACAATGTGTACTCTTCTTTCATAGTACATATTGTAAAGGTTATTGGCAATAGTTTTATGACCGGCCGCCTGCCAGACGTCAACTCTCCTTGGGAATGTAATTGTTTACCAAACGGCATCAGATGCAGTTGACCCAGGTCATTATAAGGCTCATAGTCGTCTTTTACGACATCCACGAGGAAGCTAAGGGTTGGTAGTATTCGTAGCCGCTACCACACAGCAACATACAGCTCACAGCTCTTGCATAAATATAGTATGCATATTATATACTTCAATCGGTTTTTTTAACACCTTTTTTTTTTTTTTTTTTTTATTGGTAGGCTATGGGTGCGTCTCGCCCCGCCGAATCGGTCCGGGGTGACGGAGAAGGTGGCGCGTGACCCCATAGACCCACCGTAAAATCCTCTCTCTTCGCCGTGCGAGCGGACCACCGGTACCCGATCTTTGTCTTCGGTGATTTTTTTAACACCTGGGGAATAATATTCCTCAACACTGGGGAATATTCTTTCTCCGTCACCACACGGAAAAGTTGTGTATTGTTCTCTCTGTAACGGAGAATAAAAGCCGTCATCACTACGTGTAGCAGATAGATTAGCAGATTGCATACAGTTTTATACTCGTAAGTTTCTCAGGAGTGTGGTGCTACTTTAGTTTTCCTCCTAGTCGGCTTTCACGACTTTCATACAAAAGTAAGCAAACCTAAAACATAATATTTTTCATCTGGACTCTATACAGTTAATATATTTTTTATGTCACGTAAAAATAAGTAAAGTAGTTTACCGGGAACAGTACGTACCACTTTTATATTACAATTTTAATGGGCCGATGTATTTAAAATAAATTGGAATACTCTCTAACAAAGATTGGGCGGTGTAAAACCGGAATATACATACATACATACATATCATCACGCCATATCCCTTGCAGGGTAGGCAGAGAGAACAGAGTGTCAGAGAACTCTATCCTTGCATATTTCACTCGCTTCCTCAACATTCATAATTCTCTTCATACCCGCTCGCCGGTTTCGGAGACTCTTGACTCCACCTACCTTCAGTACGTGACCAATCTGGTCTAGGTAGGTGAGTCTCGGTCTCCCCCGGTACCTACATATAATACCGGAATATAACCGATCAAAAATAAGTACGTTAACACACGCTTATATATAGCTATTATATAGCGCTTACTATCATTAAGTATCCATATATAAACATATAACTGAATTTATTTCACTGTGAGTTAATAATAGACGTTACAATAAGCTTTCAAATATTATGTTTAATACACTCAATTGAGCATTAAACTCGTTACAAAAGGACAACATTAGTACGTAATACCTTTCATTGAATGGCTCAATGAATGCAAATTTTCATTGAGCAGGTAATGTGATGTAAATTCACTGAGCTGCACTTGAAAACGGTTGAAAACTCGATGAAGTAAGGCCTACGTTGAACACATAACTAACGTACATTTGACAGGTAAAATGCTTATGACTGAACAAATTTACTTGTTTCAAATCACAGGGGTTAAACTTCGTTTAGAGTTATTTATCCATGATTTTTTTTATTGCTTATGGTGGCAAACGAGCAAGTAGCACACCTGATGGTCAGTGTCACTGCCGCCCATGTACCTTTGCTATAACCAAGGCTAGGTCACTGCCTACCATTACAATCCCCCAACCACCCAGTTGGACTGTAGTCTCTCTTACTCACCTAACGAAGCGCAATAGCATATAGCCATTACTCAGACGTCGAACTTCTGTGAGAGTGTAGTACACAATAAAATTATATTTTAAATTATTTATATTTTAAAAGCGTGAAATGAATAGAATAATGTGATACCAATTTTTTGTGTAGCTATCAAAGTGATGTGTGTGAAGTGAGCGGCCTGGCTGTACCCTTGGTATTGCAAAGGACCATGGGCAGCAGTAACACTTACCATCAGGTGTGCTGCTTGCTCGTTTGCCACCATTAGCAATAAAAAAATACACATTTGAAATGTTTAGCATTTTTTTAATTATAGCAGATATATATTTCTTTGTTCTTAACAAAGAAAGAGAAAAATTAATTTCATAAATCGGTTGAATATTTATTATAAGCACATAAAGGATAAAGAAAGTAATAATTTTTGTGTACTATTACAAAGATAAATAACATATTATATAAATAGGTCGTACAGAATTACAAAGCGGTACACATGTAATCGTTAATAATATAATTTATGCCAACATTATAGTTGGTTATAAATTATTGTGAAATCGAAATCACATAAAATATTTACAACACATAAGATATGTATTTCAATTTTGTGTAATGTGTTTCAATTTCATATTTCAATGAACTTACATCTGCCGTCTACTAATTCATAATAAATAAGCGTTCACGCTACAATTTTAGCTATAAACTGATAGGGTGTTTTTAAGGAAGGAAACCAGTGGAAGATACGCCAGTACCTTGTTGACCGGTTCGTTATTGCTGCGTCTCCACCCTTTACTTGTATGTACTATTGCAAAAGCACCTATGATAATTCAGAATGATATCAAACGAAGACTGTAAAAGCGTTGTTAATCCTCATTTAATTAGTTATAATAACATTAAATCTATCCTCATTCTTTGACTTGCACCACAATACCGACATCTAACGGAGAGGACATGCGGTCAATTGAGGGAATACACACGAAGGGGAGGATGACACATATTTCACCTACTCTTTCACGCTCGAATTGCCCCTTTTAGTCTTCGGAATAATATTTACCGATCATTACAATTAATAATATTAACGTTGCGGCGATTTGATAAGAATACAATTATCACCACCAGTTACTTGAGGGTGTTAGTCAACATCACCAATGGAAGAGTGGGCAACAGCTCTATCCTGGAAAATATACAACAAATCCCTTCGACTACATAACTTTGTACCAACGTTGACCTTATCACATCTCATACAAAGGTATACCACCTTTAAATTATTATTACGTCTTTACAATATTATATTCAAAGACACTATAACCTTGTAAAGACGACATAATTAATTAATGTGTCTTTGTATTATAAAGGTATATATAGCTCGCAAAGGTGCTCGACCCTAGTAAAATTCAATCATCAATCAGCTGTCTAAAAACGATTTACTTAATGGACGAAATATAAGTAGGTATTCTTATTTCTATAAGTTTGTTTAAAATGATTACGGTGGTAGCTGGTTGCTGGGTTTAGAAGGACATAGCAAAGATATTAGCAATGTCAGCAACTTTGCTTACGTGGATTATTTAATACTTTCCCTTGCATTCTATCACAATATTAGTAAATAACTACTAACATTAGTTCAACATTAATAACATCCATAATACATCATACATATTTTAGTGGGGTCACGCTGTTGACAGTTTTCTGTCCGGGGTTACTACCTCGGACAGAAGTACCACACTCTAGCAGAAAATCAATGTCTTAGCAGTGACAATATCCTTTCGGGGATTGTATGTCATCAGACGACCTCTCTGGCACCCCGTAAAAGTGCGGAAGTGGCGGCTGTGGTTTTAGTGGGTGTGCCGGTCGCGCCGTGGCCAGTCGAGAGCTGGTCATAAGAGTCCCACAGAAATAAAAAAGTGTTCGAAATATTGGCGAAGAAAATTAAATACAAACGCGTTAAAATCCACAAAAATAGTTTTCTGGGTTGATTATTTTTACTAAGTTTTTTTATTATTAATTCAATTAGTTCTAATTCATTAGTCATAACATTTCATATATCTTGTTGTATCGTCTGGAATTTGAATTTATTGAACACTCTTCATGAATAATATAAAATTAGACTTATTAGTCTTACAACTAACCTGGGCTAATTTAACTTAATGCCTACTGGTCAAAAATTACGTCCCCAAACAGGGTTAATTTTACGCAGGCCGCTGGCCATTAATCGTCGAATTTCTTAGAGTAAAAGAGAACCTTGACAAGTCTATATACATTAAGTTATGAACAAAATAATGAAGAACAATTTTTTTTACTTTATTTCAATTTGCTGTCTCCATAACTGACTTAGAATACGTGTTATTACACGTGAATATTGTAAAAGACAACTAAATGACGTAAGCAGATGATAGTCATAGCACTAGTACAAGAGAAGGAAAATTCAGAATAAATTCATGCGTTAATTGTTTTCGCTAACAAATTAATGTAGGCTATTTATTTCGTCATTGCGATGAAGACGCATACCAAAAATTAGTATTAAAATTTTTTAAAGGAAAATTGTAATTACTAGCACAGACAACAGACTTTTTTTTTTTTTTTATTGGTGGGCTATGGGTGCGTCTCGCCCCGCCAAATCGGTCCGGGGTGACGGAGAAGGCGGCGCGTGATCCCATAGACCCACCGTAAAATCCTCTCTCTTCGCCGTGCGAGCGGACCACTGGTACCCGATCTTTGTCTTCGGTGGTCCGCTCGGCACAGACAACAGACTTAGCTTTGTATAAATCCAATGTCTCAGTACAAAACAAATCTACGTAATTTTGGATTCATCCAAGAATCGACACATACACAAAAAAGTCGAAACGTATTCCCATACAGAAAAACCACACAATTCTATCAAGTTATCGACGTCCAGTATCATCCACCTATCAGATTATCGATATCCACAACTTGACATAGGCCTGTTCATCAAGGGGCCATAATGCCAAAGACAAGTGAAAAGCATTTGTGTTATGAGTTGCCCAAAAGAGCTCTTCTGCCAAAAAACAACTCCTACCAAAAACATGATCCACAAAGATGTAATTAACATCTAATCTCAAAACAAACAAATACACACAAATATTTGTGTTGCGTTAGAAACACAACCATAATACTCTGCAGGGCAGGTCGGAACTTGCACCGTCTTATTACACATATGTTTAATCATGTGAACATGTTTATCATAATACGCTTAAGTTGATTTTGTAATAACCTAATCCGCTTTGTCAATCAAAAACCATAGAACATATAAATAAATCACTTAAGCGTGGGCAATATTACATGCTCTGTGGTGCAATGTAATAAAACTTGTGGATAAAAACATTTGCAATTTACTATTTGTAATTCAAACTGGTTACTACAAAACAGATGCTGTTTTTAACAACCTCCACATATATAGAGTCATTTAGCAAAATACTCAGACTTTTTTTTAGACAACTATGTACTTAGTGGTTATATTACAAAGCCATAAAAGAAAAATTGTTGTGTTTGTAATATTTTTTAATATATGACATGACGGATTATGAGTGCAATCATCATAGCCCCTTTTCCCGTGGGTTAGAAGACGATTAGGTGATTAAAATCACTGCAAAATAAGGAAAATCAACATGGTATCGTATTTCAATGTCAATTTTCTTTCCTCTGTGGACTCTATGGATGTGATTGCCAAGCCGATTACCAAGTGTAGTAATTATAGGTTTATCCCCCTTAAACAGTACTCTGTTTGAACTGTTGAAAGTAAACACCATTTTCCGTAAGGTAACGAAGTGAGAATACAATTCATCGCCCCCCTTTCATATTCGTGGCTATTGTAAAAGGCGACTAAAGGATATAATATGTATATAACACATATGCATGAGAAAGAAAACTTGAAATAAAACTCTGTAACAATCAATCTCACTAACGTAGTATAGTTGATCAATTTTGCTCATGTTCTGGAGGAGGCTCGAGCAGTGGTGGAACGTATGTGGGCTGAGATAAGATAAGTTAACGGATATATGCATTGCTTTGAATATAATGAAACCTGAGTGTGATGATATGATGGTCATAGAAAGTCTTATACTCTAATACAAGTACCAAACATAAATTAATATTTATTATAATTTATTCCTATACGGGACAAATATTTATGTAACCTACATGTCAAGATGGCTGTGTGTCTTCTCATCTATTGTGTAGATAATATAATTAGTATATAAATTATTGTGAACAAACCTATAGTTCTCAATCAAGGAATCTCAGTAAAAGAGTGAAAAGAAACGAAAGGGAAAGTGGTATGTCAATATTTACTTTGTGCTATGGTAATAAGCGAGACACAGCTGTGTCTATGGCATATGGTGAGTGGGGTGTGTCTGTGAGTGCGTTAGGGATGTCGGCAGTAGGCCGTGTCGGCCCGTGACCACATCGGCATATCGGGTACCATATTCGGTCAGTGCACATTGTTGTTTACCGGCGCGGTATCGCGAGGCCGCGTGACGTAGCGTCTAGACGGGCGGCCGACCCCGGCCCCGCGCTCCATACCAATCACCCCGCACGTCTGCCACCCGACAGCTATGCACTGACTGTTTTGATCAACAACTTATTATTTCCAACGGTAATGCTGCAATGTAACAATGCAGGCTGCAGCCAATATCAAAAAGAGATGACTATAATTATGATATTTGATATACATAGTATCCGCTGCGGCTTAAAGTCTAAAATAACTGAATATGTATTATATGATATATTATTTGATCATAAACATATCTATTGCTTTCCGTGTGGTACCTGATTAGAAAAGAGGGCTAAAGAATATAATATGCATATAAAATCTATCCAAAACTCGAAATAAAACCCTGTACCAACCCGTCTGACCAGAAGAACAGGGACTACATCAATTTGCCTCCTATTATGAAGTAGGCTCGAGCCCAACAGTGAGACGTACATCATCTGAGATGATGATTATAATGATTCATCTCTATATTATATTACCTCTATATTCTGTGCATTTGAACTTAATTATTATAACAACCCACCTTTTTTTTTTATAGAAACGGAATATAAAACATTTTTTCTATCTGTCTGTTTGTATGTTTGTACTCGCTTCATGTGAAATTTACTGCATGAAATTGAGTACAGTTTTCATGTACGTATTTCTTGAGATCTAATTTAAAATATGGTGTCATATAGTATAAAAGTAATAGATAATCTCTAAATAATAAATATCTAAGTAAACAATGGCAACAATATAAAAGATGTTTTTAGTATCAATAATTGAAGATTATATTCACATAAATTCTTCAAATGAGAACAAGTATCATAAAAATACGTTGCATCACTAATTCAATATGTGTTTTAACTGATATTTTACGAGATACAATGAAGCCAAAAGGAGAGTTATGAGTTTTATATATATATATATATATATATATATATATATATATATATATATATATATATTTCCAACTATAGTTAAAGACTATGTATAAACTTAAGCGAAACAGGTTTTATAAGCCTTTTGTTAAATTTATACTTTACTTTTTATTATTCTGCACTTATTCTGTCCTTCAAAATTTCATTTCATTAAAATCAAACCTTAAAATAACTTAAATAAAAATTTTACTAAGTAAATGTCCGTTCTTGGATCGAATGTATTAACTATGTCTTGCAAATTAATTTTACTTGTAATGCAAGGGTCATTTCTTACGACACCAGTATATTTTAAAAGTTTTAAGTTATTTTCTGTTAGTCATAATAATGCATTAATATTTCATATTCACCACACTTTAGTTCTTCAACAGCATATTTTAATGTAACGTAATGTTTACGGTCCCGCCAAAACTTTATATATAACTTTTTTAATGAGCTAATAGTGTATGTCGAGGCAGTTCAAGACTCATTATCGTTGTAAATTAGTGGTGAATTATAAATACAGTGCGTCTCTCTCAAGTATGTAATTAGATGACATCATTGAAAGATTAGAAAATCCAAAATAAACCAAAAAATATTAACCTAGTGATATAACAGGTCAGTTGCACTTCAATTACAGAGGAGACTCAAAACAAAGAAAATATTATTAATATGAAAAAAGAATATTAAATATATACAAGCGTTATTTTGCGCCAACCCTGTGCCTAGCAGCCGTTATTCAGCAACTATTCTATAGAGCGAACAGTAACAATAGGCAGGCTTACAAACTGTTCACAATAACGTCTATTTATGTTGACATCCAAATGGCTTTGAATTGAATAACACAAGTACACGTCCTTGCGTGAAACTTTCTAATATAAAGTGCAAACATAACTAATGTTTACATAATAATTTTTAGTGAGAAAATTTTAAACCATAAAACAATTATTAATTTTATCAGCCTATTAACGTAGAGTACTGTGTGGTAGCGGCTACGACTACTACCAACTCTTACTTTGCTCGTGGATGTCGTAAAAGAACTTATAACGAATTGGGTCAACTCCATCTGATGCTGTTTGGTCAGCAATTGCATTCCCAAGGAGGGTTGACGTCTGGCAGGCGGCCGGTCATAAAGCTATTGCTAATAACTTTTACAATGTGTACTATAAAAGAATAATAATAACCTACATATTGTATCGACCCCAAGTAATTGGGATAAGAGTAGGAGAATGATGATTAACGTAGCTGCTGAGCTTTCTTCTATTTGATCTTTCAACTATGGTTTTGGACTCAGGTGGATTTTACGACGAGGAGACTGGGGTGTATTAGCACATTGTATTATTAATACTACCTACATGAGAGGAGATCGCCTAATGCACGAATATGCATGAAATAGCAAGAAATATTAAACATAATAGCAAGCTAATCTATGGGCATTTGCTAAACACATTACAAAACTAAGTTTTAAATAAGCGTATCCCAACTTTCTATAAGTTAAAAGTCAAGGTTTACCCTCTCGCTGCATTACCTATTTTTTTAAATAAAGTCACTTAACACCAACGTCGTCGAATTATTTATTAAAGCCTTTTTTATGTAAACTCATCTGGCAGACTGGTGGAGAATCTATTTCGTACTCCCGATGCATGCCACGGCCTCACTGCTAAAAGTCCCGGTGTTTCATCCAGCTACATATTACTGCGGGCGTAGACTACGCTGTACTCATTTCTTCAATTCTAGCAAGACCAATTTGATTTTCACTTTAAGGTCACTTTCTTTATCTATTTCTATATTATATTCTATTGTGACTTTCACGTGGTGACGCAGTAAGAATATATACTCATTACCCTAGTCTGTGCCAGTGAAGGAAAACTCGAAATAAAATCCTATACTAATCTAACGAACGTGTTTGGTCAATTCATTTCCTTATGTGAAGGATATTCAAGTTCAACAACGAGACATATATATTCTTCGTGTGGTGACTGAGTAAGAACGCAATTCACTTCCCATATCAATCTGAGACAACTAAGGGATATAAAACGCATATAATACCTATGCAAGAGAAGGAGAACTCGAAACAAAACCTTATACCAACACGTCTGACCAGCGTAGTATAGTAGGTCAATTTCCCTTCCGTTTACAGAACGATCGAGCCCAACAGTGGGAGATTTTTGAGCTTAGATGATGAAGGGACGTATATGTGTTAAGATGATGATTTAATTATGGATATATAACTAAGTAAAGCAAGTAACAACAGGCAACGGAAACGGTACATTAATAGTTAATGTCAGACACAGTTTAATTGTATTGCAAATAACTACAATTATACACCAGACAAAAATAAATACTGTTTCTAGGTCATTTCTGCGTTGCAGTTTCGATCTCATTGTTAAGTAACATTAAAGATCGAAAATTATTTATGTACTTAAGTTTATGCTGTTATTGTTTTGCATCAACTACATTGTATTGAAAACAACAAATACATAGCTGCTAATATCGGTGTTTTTATTTTTATAGTATAAAGAAATGTTCTTCTATTTATATGCCATGTGATAATTAGTGACTATTCAATCACGAGTCACATTAGTTCTGTAAGAATAATGATAAATAATGAATATTTATTTGACAAAATTACTATATTTGCTAAGACAACAATACAAGTGGTGCAATCACATGGTTGACAGTTTCCTGTCTACGGTCTGGGGTAGTACCACACTCTCATAGAAAATCGATACCTGAGCAGAGGCAATGTGCTGATGTGATCGTACGGTGGGCAAGAGAGCTGGAAGCCCAACTTTCTGGTTGAGTTTGGGATTTTATTGGTAGGCAGCGGCCCAGCTATATCCCTATTATTGAAAAGGACCTTTTCCCATGACCATGGACCCATGGACCATGGGCGGCAGTAATATTCACCATTAGGTGTGCCGCCTCCTCATTTGCCACCAACCGCAAAAAAAAAAAAAAAATATCACCATGAATAATTTCAGTTATTGTGTACATTATCCATCCATGCATCAGCCCATCCTAGATATGGGATTCCCCATGAGAAAGCCATTTAGGACGGTCCTATACGATCATTCAACGGTTCCTTGCGAATTTTAAGATGTCGTCAATCATCTAGTGAGAGATATTAAATCATATGGCTAATTTAATGTTTAAACTAAGCTATTTATGTGCTCCAATTCTTATTATTAAATAATTTTACTACAGGACGTGGATTATATTGTAGATTTATTGGCGAAAGGTTATATTAAGAGTACGCGTAGCCTTAGAGCATTCATAAAGACTGGACAGGATCGTGGATTAGTGTAGTCTCTGCCTACACCTCTGGGAAACAATCGTGGGGCTATGTATGTACATAAATAATTCTAATAAGTACCTAATATTATCGCAAATTCTTATATTAATTATAGTTTTCTATAGGCGTCAAATTATTCCATATAAGACCAAATTATACGTAATAAAAAATACATGCGATTAAAAAAATATCTCCTTCTCTTAGATATAACGATTATTTCAGCCTTATAAAATTCCTATTAGCTTTTCAATATTAATCACGAACAAGTGAACAGTGGCTTAGAGACGAATATATTTTATTTCTATTACACTTACATCTTTCTTTTCTCAGTCCACATTATATTTTGGGCCACCGAAGACAAAGATCGAAGAAAAGAAGAAGAGAAGAGGAGTTTGCATGGTGGGTCTATGGAGTCACGCGCCGCTTCCTCCGGCACCCCGGACCGATTTGGCGGGGCTCGACGCATACATAGTCCACCGCAAAAAAAAACATAAGTCCACATTATGTTTGTCTCATTGTTGGGCACGGGTCTCTCCAAACGTTGACCAGATAGGTTAACTATGTCAACGTGTCTGGTCGACGTGGTTTGATTTCAAGGTTTCGCCCTTTTTAGTAATTTTATTTATAACTAGCTTCTGCCCGCGGCTTCGCCCACGTAAAAAGTTACTTTTCTAAAGGTTTTCATCCCTTATTTTTATTTTACCCCTCAAGGGTCTTTTACAAAATTTTAATGTCATGTTTATTTATATCTAATCAATAGCCTAAAAATAAGTTTCAAGCTTCTGGCTTTAAAAATGACAATACTACCTTACAACTTTTCATCCCCCTTTACAACCCTTTTTTTGCAATAAAAAGTAGCCTATGTCCTTTGTCAGGCTCTAGACCATCTGTGTACCAAATTTTATTTAGATCAGTTTAGAAGTTTTGGCGTGAAAGAGCGACAGACAGAGTTACTTTCGCATTTATAATATTAGTAAGGACGTAAAGATTGATTACCTTTAAATAGATTTTTACGATCGAATGATTTTATCACAGGAAGGAATGGTAAACATTGTATCATTACATCGTCACCACAATAATAGGTAAACAAGTAAATCATATAAATAACATTCAGTTCAACGAACTGTCATAGCTCAATATGTATGCTATATGATTTATCTGTCGCATAACTTTACGTTAATTTATTTTTAGATTTATAATGGAGTATTGTGTTGATACAGCGCAGTGAAAATGTTAATTAATTGAAAATATATTCATAATTTTAAACATCAAAACCGTTATATCTTATCTTCTTCTTAATATATATAAATTACGTGTCACGTTGTTTGTCCGCGATGGACTCCTAAAGTACTTAACCGATTTTAATCAAATTTACACAACATGTGTAGTTTGATCCAACTTAAAAGATAGAATATCTTCCATCTCAATTTATAGTCGCAATATTATTTCATTGCAAATTATTTGTCTATTAATTGACAGTCACAGTTATCTGTTATCTCCAAGCGATTCTAACAGATGGCGGTATCTGTTGACTAGATTGAGTAAGTATTTAATAGATGGTGCTATATTAAACGTACAAACGTTTCATATAAGTTACTATTTATTAGTATAACCACCACGTGTTATTGAGGCTGCCTTAGCCACAGCAACGCGTGGCCGGGTCTGCTAGTTAAGATATAAAATTATCGAATTTGTATATTACTCAATTTAAAGATCAATATTGCATTCGACCTGGAACACCAAGTTCATACTAGTCAAATACTAGCTTTGAATTAATAACACTTGTTAATTTTCTATTTAATATGTTAACATAATTTTTTATGTAAAGATAGAAATTTATAATTAGATGTTGTTTTTGAATACTAATTTAGTAACGATACCAAAACTGATTGTTTCCCTTCGGGCAATTTAGAAGTAGAGAGTAACCAACTATAGAATAATAAAATAATAAAACTACGATAATTGATTAGAGGAAATTTTCAAATAAAATCATATTTATCCCAAACGACGTCAAAATTAGTAATGTTCTTGAACGTAAATGATAACGATATTGATTAATTTTGTAATTCATATTTTTAGTGGAAAGAACCTCATTTATACATTATAAACAGTTATAGGTGGCACTGAACCTTGTGATACGTCCGCAATAGTAACAATTGTTAAAAAACAGCTACCGTTTATGATTTTATAGCGACTGTTCAGCGAACTAGCGTTATCTCACGATCGCAGTAGCCACTGTACCAAACAAGCAGTTGAAGTATCAAAACAGAATAATAAAAATCTATAATTAACATGTTATACATGTATTTCCTGGAAGATTTTGCAACAACTCTTATTTTATTATATACCTTAATCATTTCAATTAATTAAAAATCCTAGAAGTCGATCGCAACACCAGCTATAGTACAGTTATAAACCTAAACCATTCCAATACCTTTTTTTTGTTAACGCTGTGGAAATGCTTTTACGCACCATCCCCCGCCAGTGACAGACGGGGGGAGGGGGTGTGGGACTCGCCGGCCATAAATGGCGGCCGGAATACCCACTAAAATCAACAGCGGTCCCTTCCGCGCTTTTACGGGATGCCGGAGAGATTGTCTAATGACATTCTATCCCCGACAACCTTACGCTAGGCCATCTGGCCACGTCCAGTCAGCCGTCAAGGCGGTGGGAGGAGGTGCGCGTAGCGGCGCCTCCCTCTCCCTGGTCGCCGCCGGTGGAGCGAGTTTGCAGACGCGAGTGCTTTGCATTCCCGCTCCGCGGCCTCCTTTACCTCTGCAAAGATGACTGCCTCGCAAAAGGAGGCCATCGACGTCCAGTACCTGTCGCTGTCAAGCATCTTGTTGATGACAGTCGACAACGACAAGTCCTTTCCAATGACCGCCAACAGGTCGTGACGCTGAGGCCCCCAAGCGGGACATACCTCCAGGGTGTGACGTGCGGCCGGGAGTCCCCCGTGGGACCTGGAGGCGGAAATGCTCGCCGATTTGTATCGGCGGGTGTCGGGGGTGCGCGCGGAGGGCGGTGTGGTCTCTTTGAGGGAACTCACCGCCTGGCGCGTTGACGCCCGCCTAGATGTCATTGCCCGTTGGGCAGTCCGGCTGGAGAGGCCTCGGTTCGGTGTGCGGACCGTAGAGGCCTTCCGGCCGGTGCTGATGCAGTGGTTGGAACGGCGGCACGGGGTGCTCTCCTTCCGACTGGTGCAGGTTTTGACGGGGCATGGATGCTTCGCCAAATACCTGCACAAGGTCGTCAGGAGGGAGAGTACACCGTTCTGCCACCACTGCGATTGCGACGAAGACACGGCGCAGCATACGCTCGAGGTTTGTGCCGCTTGGGCAGAGCAGCGTCGTGAACTCGTCGCAATCATCGGTGCCGACCTGACGCTGCCGACCATCGCCAGGGCGATGCTCGACAGCGTCAGGAACTGGGACGCGGTCGCAACCTTCTGCGAGGCAGTAGTCTCGCGGAAGGAGGCGGCGGAGCGCGTGCGCGAGGAGCGTCTCCTCGACGGCGCGAGCCGCCGCCGGCGACTGGGGCGGCGCAGGCGCGATTACCTGCGCCTGATGCCGCCCTAGCCGAGGCCGCGGGTGACTGGATCGGGGAATTAGTCCGTCACCCGCCGAGAGGCCGACCGCGTGAGGAAAGACCGACATCCTACCCGAGGGGGGGATGTCGGTCGAGGAGAGGGTACTCCTCAGGGGTATTCCGTCGGGCCGACCACTGACGTCAAGTCACTCTGCTCCGGTGGTCGGCCCAACGACGAAGGCGACGTCACGGGTGGGTTACGGGTGTGCGCGCTTACGCCCCTCTGTCACCCCGGATGGAGTGGTGCGAGGAGTGCGCCGACCGTAGCCCATCCCCAAAAAAAAAAAAAAAAAAAAAAGTGTGTGACGTGCGTCATCGATTTGCACGCCACACTCATGGCATCCAGGGCCCTCTTCACGTCCAATTCGGTGAAGGTACTTACTGAAAACCCGTGTCCGGTAAGTACCTGCGTTAGCCTGAAGGACAGGTTGCCGTGCCTTCGTGTCGTCCAGCGGTGAAGGTGGAGCGTTACCGCCTTAACGGTCCCCCGTCCTGCTACGGGGGACTCTAGTTCCTCCCTCCACCGCCGGACTACTGCCCTTCGAACCGTTTCTTTCACCCTGCTCAGTCCCCTCACGGTGACGCGTCCGCTATTTGCCCGCGGCACAGCGCAGAACTGGTAGGCTTCCGCCTGAGCCCTAGCCTGAAGTGACCAGAGCGGGGCGGCTACGAATACTAACAACCCTTATTTTGCTGGTGGATGTCGTAAAAGACGACTAAGAGCCTTATAACGACCTAGGCCAACTCGATCTGAAGCCGTTTGGTAAACAATTACATTCCCAAGGGGGGTTGACGTTTGGCAGGCGGTCATAAAACTATGGCCAATAACTTTTACATACTATATCGACCCCAAGTAATTGAGATAAGAGTAGTAGAATGATGATACGAGTATATATATACAAACAACAGACAAATATAAATGTAAGAATGACTGGGGGAGACAATACTCAGACACTACAGTCACAATATAGGTGTACATATATTATTTTCAAGGAAAAATAGTTTAATTTAAAATAGACGCTGTAGAGTAGAACGAAATACATAGGTTAAGTACCGAGAACAATAATTCATATGGTAAATAGACTTAACACAAATTATTTTCGATCTCATTGTGCAAACGAATTAATGACCTAGACAGAGTTATCACTGTCTGTCTGGCACATAATTGTCCACTCTGTAATTAAACTCTATCTATGAAACTACATTTTAGTCCGACGTAATTACCCTTGGTAGTAGTAATTCGCCGCGGTAAATTGGTATTCATTCATGTATTCAAGGATAAGTCTAATAATTCCATTGCCCCTTGCGTAAATTTTATCTTCTATTAAGAACTGAATGAACTAAGAATTGACTGCAGATAGCGTAGTGATTTCAGTAATAACTTTCCATGCCGTCTCTTAGGGTTCGAACCCGGTAAAAAACACAGGGCATTTCTTTGTTCAATATACAATTCATTGTTCTGTGTCTCTTTGTTATTTCAATTTGAGGTTTCTTATATTATTAGTCATTGTTATATTTCAGTGAGTTTAATCATCGCTTTTATTATCCTTGGCTAACGTGATTATTAGAGGTTTTCTATGAGTACTTACATAATTTTCTGTATGGTAGCAGCTACGAATACTACCAACAGTTAATTCTCTTATGGATGTCGTAAAATACGACTAAGAGCTTTATGTCGACCTAGGCCTACTCCACCTAATGTCGTTTGGTCAACAATAACAGTCTCAAGGAGGAATGATGTCAGGCATATGGCTTCGGTTATCGGTTCTTGGAACGATTTAGTCAGTCCATTGCCTCTTCACCATGCTAATTTTTTATGCTATGTCTTCGATTTGATCCGTTCTTCTATAGATATCCGTATTTTGGATCCTGTCTCTATGAGAAAACTCGAATAAGAGCTGCTCCATTAAACGCTGAACGACTTAGAGCTTACTAATGAGGCGATGGTGATGATTAAAGCTTACTAATGAAGTTAAATACCATTTATCTGTGATTTAAACCATCGCTAGTATAAACACGCCACGTGTCGTAATATATACATATCGTGATATATTCACACTGGCCATAGACCTATGCTTTCAGTCATTGAGGTATATTGGATGAGAGGAAGATCCTCTCAAATTTCCCAAACACTGCCCAGCCAGGTGTAATTTGTCGATTGATAGCATTTTGTGTATTACGGTGAGATTGTGAAAAGTATATAAACTAATGTTACGAGTAGATGAATTGTTACACCTTTTTTTTTAATAAACTGACCACTCTTATTTTTTACACCTTGAATAATCATTTTTTTTTTCTAAACGGCAATGGTTAAGAATGCCGTGGTGGCAGCGATCACATGTAAGCAATATTTTTTTATATTATGATGAGTTTATAAAAACGTACATTCAACGGACATAAATTACAAGCATATAGATTTGGAGGATCGTGCAAAGAATTATCTAAAGTAGCAATGAAGCTCATGGGCACGGCATTAAAGACTGCTTAGACCATTACGTTATCTGTGCAGTCACTGTTCGATATAAAGGTATGAGACCATAAAATAAAGCCATGAAACCATAAACAAATTTTAAGTTTTATTAGCCACGCAACGTGACGGCATATTCTTCCAAACTTTATGCAATGGATGCCAATTAGCCACGCAACGTGACGGCATATTCTTCCAAACTTTATGCAATAGATGCCAAATCACAAGAGCTCGTGTTCGCTATAAGTAAATATACACTATTAACGCGGCTCGACGCGATATTTACGGCCATTTATGTCAAATTTGAGGTAAATACTCGGACGATATCGCACCAAGCCATGATAAGAGCTTATTTGAATATAACAAATCATGAGGAAGATATTTTTGTGATTGATTCGAGGGATTTTTTTTAGATGTTATCCATGGTCATCTTTACTACTAAGACCTGAACTCATTACTCAACTTACCCAATACAATATAGTATGGAAATGTAGAGGTAAATAGTGTTGTTATAACTTATTTTATTTTTATTACATGAACAATGATTTGCCATTAAAATGTATAATTTTTCATTTTCACCTTTTCTAATTTATGTGTTCGATACATGAATGAATTCTAAATAATAAGACATTTCGAAAGTTTACCTACTTTCGAAGTATTTTGTTATTCCATCTATTCAGTAGAGTAAAACTATTATTTTCTAATTTAATTTTATCTTATATCAAGTAAATTAAACTAGATTTTTATTGACTTGTATTTTTAGTCTCATATACACAAAAAATAAATAAAAAAACTTAATACCTATATTTAGAAAATTCTTATTCCATATAATAAAAATGCAATAATAGTTTGTCCAATTCGGCATTCTGAAACGTCACAAGTTTATTTCCTATATTATGCCATGCTAATGGGTATTATCGTCATCATCATCATTTCAGCTCTTATACCAGTTGGAGGCAACGCAGGTTCATGAGAATCCTAAGCTACTACATCGTATTAAATTCTACTACCACCTATTACCCTTTATATCGACCTGGGCGAACACCACCTCGTGCCGCATGGTCAACAATTATATTCCCAAGGAGGGTTGTCATCAGGCGGCCGGTCATAAAACTATTGCCAATAACTTTTTTTTATTTTTTTTTTATTGCCGGTGGTGGCAAACGAGCAAGCAGCACACCTGATGGTAAGTGATACTGCTGCACATGGACCTTAACAACACCAGGGGCACAGCTAGGCCGTTGCCTACCGTGAAGAAAGTACTCTCCTTAAACCTCGTTTGAAGAAGGACATGTCATAGCGCTTGGGAAACACAGCAGCAGGTAGTTAATTCCAGATCTTGCACGTACGTGGGAGAAATGGTCGCTGAAAACGTACAGTTGAGGACCGTATCGTTTCCAGGTAAAATGGATGAACCCTGCTGCGGTGTTGAGTGGTACGATGGTAAAACGGTGACGGTGGTACCAAGTCAAACACTTTTGCAATATATAGGTAGAGGAGTAGTTATTGCGTCGACTCTAAGTAATGGGAATAAGAGCAGGAGAATGACCTTATTACTCTTAGTATCACCTTCAAACGGCTCTTTAAGCTCTTTAATTTTGTCTGGTTAAGAAGATATACAATGCGAAAGTGGAAGGATATAGGTACCGGGGGAGACCGAGACTCACCTACCTAGACCAGATCGGTCATGTACTGAAGGAAGGTGGAGTCAAGAGTCTCCGAAACCGGCGAGCGTGTATGAAGAGAATTATGAATGTTGAGGAAGCGAGTGAAGTATGCAAAGATAGAGTTCTCTGGCACTCTGTTCTCTCTGCCTACCCTGCAAGGGATATGGCGTGATGATATGTATGTATGTATGTATGTAATTTTTTATTATGCTAGTCTAGTCTGAGTTCGTAGACCTCATTATCTTGAGACTTGAGACATAATTTAGAACTCAATATCTCATTATTAGCAAACTCCAGTTACGCCATCATGGACTATTAACTATGAGTGTTCAGACATGATTATATAATAGCATGAAATATACTTATCTCTATATACATATACAGTCGCACTTATAAACACCTGGCAAGTGTAGATATATATACCTACATATCAACAATACGAAGATAAGAATATTATCAGTTAACCATTATCGCTCTACAGCATATCGCTATGAGTCTGTCTGATAATGGCAGACAATGTTTATCTTATTTATTATATGAGTATTGAGTATTATTTTTAAATTACGTTTTCAATTTGTAAATAAATTTATTCTATATTTGTCTATTATTTCGATATTGACTGCACAGATGGATTAATGATTAGGATACCGACCTTTCGTGCCAGTGCTGTGGATTTCGATTCGTAAACAGGACAATAATTTGTGCGAACCACAAAGTTTTGTTCTGAGTCTGAGTGTAATTTGTCTGTATTAATTATATGTTTGTAAAGTCCTCAATACAAATATTATTTCCTTAGTGCAGAGTGGTATATAAAAAAATTGTTACTTTATCACGTTGAAAACTACTTCTCGAATTTCAATAATTTTGCCAAGTTATAGTATTAACATTGTATCAGATTATAGATTAAATTTTATTTAGATTGAATTAAACTGTAGATACATCTGCTGATCAAAGTTACGTTAAACTTATATACTAACCAGAGGTCTTTTTAATGAGATATCTCAATCAATTACGAAAGAATGCACGTAGTTTAGTATAATAAATAATATCAATCAAATTCGTATGAGAAAAAAAAATCGGCCAAGTACGAAACTGACTCCCGCACGAAGGGTTCCGTACCATTATATATAATAACGATAAAAAATCAAGTTTGTTGTATGGGAGTCCCCCTTAAATATTTATTTTATTTTATTTTTAGTATTTGTTGTTATAGCGGCAATAGAAATACATCATCTGTGAACATTTCAACTGCCTAGCTATCACCGTTCTTGGGATACAGCCTGGTGACAGACGGACGGACAGCGAAGTCTCAGTAATGGGGTCCCGTTTTTACCCTTTAGGTACGGAACCCTAAAAACAGAAAAATAAATAAGAAAAACAAGCAATGTATACGAATTGAATGAATAACAAATAAATCATTATGTTATTACGGCTAAACTGTGACCCGTAGCTTATAACAACTGCATTAAACTTGACGAGACTTTATTTCTTAGAGTCTGAAAACTATAGAGTCAATAAAACATGTAGACGAGTTCACTTCGCTTATGATGGTTTTGGAATAACGCTCCATATAATTTAAAGATTTATTAGATTTTGACCAAAACACTTTATATAAAGGTAAAATACAATATCAATTTTACGCAATATTTATTCACTGTATGGGCTACCATAGCCGCTAGGCTACGAATACTACTAACCCTTACTTTGCTCGTAGATATTGTTAAAGACGACTAAGAGCCTTATAACGACTTGGGCCAACTCCATCTGATGCTGTTTGGTCAACAAATACTTTCCCAAGGTCTTCTCCAGTCGTGAACCCTTCACGTCTGACAGGCGGCCGGTCATAAAACTCTTGCCAATAACTTTTACAATATGTACTATGAAAGAAGAACACATATTGTATCGACCCCAAGTAGTTGGGAAAGTAGTAAAATCATGATGATTTTAATATTTAATATTTATTAGATACAGGGACAGGCAGCTGCGTCTCATCAGCCATCTGAAAATGACAACGTCTTATAAGCTCACATTTTATTTTTACCTAGTATTTTACTTCTTCCAGAGGGCAAGCCTGTTTGACATCTACCGGGCACTAGCTCACATCATGTTTGCCATAAAAAAATTTGGATTAAAATCCCCATCATTTTGAAATTACTTATCATCATCTCAGCTCACATACCTACTACTCTTGGGTTCGAGCCTCCTCCATAAAGGAGGGAAATTCACCTACTATACCACGCTGGTCAGACGTGTTGTTAGTTTCGAGTTTACCATCTCTTGCAATCTATGCATATAGTATCTTCTATCAGCGTTTTATATCTCTTAGTCTTATACAATCACCCACGGATAAGATAGGTTGGTGAATTGTATTCTTAGTCCGTCACCACATGGAAAAAATAAATTACTTATACTTGGACAAAACTAAGAACTGTTGAAAATGACGTACAGTATGACTTCCGGAATATACAAATGTGATCGAAATGTGATCGAAATCGTTTAATACAATTCTAACTGTAAAGTTTTAAGTATTAAGCCTATAACAATGTGTAAGCATTGTCGGGTAGATAGCATACCGTCACCTTAAAGACGTAAATATGATACGAAGTGAAATTTGCATGTCCTACAATTAGTCACGGTGGTGTAGTGGCAGCACGATTGGGCCGGAATCCCAATAGGCGCGGGCTCGAATCCCGCTTGTGACATCATTTTTCATTTCGTAATCGGGTTTTATAAATAATTAAGCATATTAAATGCTAAATTTCAGTAATTTAAATATTTGAGGAAGTTTGAAAGTTGCGCCAGTGACGGAAAAGTTAACGTAATTGAGTGAAGGCTTGACATATTATGGACGTGTGATGAGACGGGATGAAAGTAATGTTGTGAGAAAAGTTTTAAGTATGAAGGCTTTAGGGGTAAAGGCAGACCAAAGAAAATGGATGGAGTGCGTGAAGCATGACATATATAGAAAAGGACTGACCACAGAGATGACGTCTGATAGGGTTGTATAGAAGCAGAGGTGAAATTGCATCGATCCTAAGTAATTGGGATAACAACAAAATGATGATGATAACGAAATTGCATGTGAAGTGTTAATTTGTACTTCAACATTTGTTGTATAGATAAGTTATGAAATCACATCATTTATTATGCATAAGGGCACTTACATATTATCAATTTTAAATATTTCTTTAAATTAATCTACCACCGAATCGGAAAGCGGCCACAAACTGAGAAGATCCGGCAAGAAACTCATCGGGCTCGTCATTTTTTTTAATTATATCTTTTCACACAATGATTGGATACATATTTATTCTCTATTAGCTCCAGTGAAATGCCCTTCGAGTAAAGATTAACCTAACTTAGTACAATTGTAATAAAATCTTTCGTACAATCGTTTAACCTTTATTGTTGAACGAATTGAAATCACACACGCAATGGCTTAACTAGATTTTTCTTGTATTTGACACAGATTTTCTACAAACAGACAACGTCACTCAACACATAACATCTGAACTCTTATTAAATAATTGGTGCTATAATCATGACTTGCATTAATTAATTTAGGATCTAATAAAGTAGAACGAGAAAACATACAATAATGTTTTCGAGTCTTAAGAACCATCATTCTCCTACTCTTATCCCAATTACTTGGGGTCGATACAATATGTACTCTTCTTTCATAGTACATATTGTTTATTGGCAATAGTTTTATGACCGGCCGCCTGCCAGACGTCAACCCTCCTCGGGAATGTAATTGTTGACCAAACGGCATCAGATGGAGTTGGCTCAGGTCGTTATAAGGCTCTTAGTCGTCTTTTACGACATCCACGAGCAAAGTAAGGGTTGGTAATATTCGTAGCCGCTAACAGCTAAGATGATTTCGAGTCTTAAGAATCATCATTACAATATATCATCATCATGATCATCTCCGCGCATACACGTACCTCTGTTGGGTTTGAGCCTCCTCCATAATGGAAGGGAAATTGACCTACTATATCCCACTGGTCAGATGTATTGTTATAGGGTTTTCTTTCGAGTTTTCTTTCTCTTGCATAGATGTTATATGCATTTTATAATCCCTTAGTCGTTTCTTATGATCACCCACGGGTAAGATAGGTGGTGGTGATTTGTATTCTTACTCCGTTACCACATGGAAGACATGGATTATAATATATAGTTCAACATAATAAAGCAGTTGTTAAATGAGTCAAGATCATTATGCTTGGCAGATCACAGACCTCATTCCGATTCAGTATATTAATAGATACATTTTTGATATTATTTAAAACTACCGTTATGTAAATGATTCTGCAGATTTAAGCATAATTGGAGTGACCCCGACCAAATCGTCAGATACTAGGTAAAGGCAGCGCAGGACTCCGTAACTTGCTTACCTCTCCGCCTATCAAACAGATTAAGCCAATTGATTTTTTTTTTTAAGACTTGCGCTAAGGAAATAAGAATTTGTATTGCGGGGGACTTTATAAATATTTAATTAACGAACACAAATTACACCCAGACTCAGAAGACACATAATATTATATTGCATGTCGAATCGAAACTGCGACGCTGGCAGATCAGTATCTTAACCACTACGCCATCTGTACCATCTTTAGTAGCATTGTTTATTTTACTAAGAAATTCACAGAGATGGTATATATATATATATATATATATATATATATATATATATATATATATCTATATATATATATATATATGTGAGTTGATAAAGGTCCTAGTAATATTTTTTCTTCCATGTACAGACAGCGATCCGTTACATTTTTATTATATGTATAGATATGCTGTGTGGTACCGGCTAAGAATAAGCTATGAGCTCGTGGATGTCGTAAAAGACGACTAAGATACTTATAACGACCTGGGCCAACTCCATCTGATGCCGTTTGGTCAACAATTACATTCCCAAGAAGAGTTGACGTCTGGCAGGCGGCCGGTCCTAAAACTATTGCCAATAGTATCGACTCCAAGTAGTTGGGATAAGAATCGAATTGTACATCGTCATCGTCATTATCGTTTAGTCTGTCGCTATCCTCAATAAGACACAGCAGCATTCCACGTGTGATCCTTGAGTGAATTTTTACGACTTCCACGAGCAAATAAGGGATGGGGACAATTATATATTTATACCGTCGCACGAGAACACAGAATTAATGTATAAAAATTACGATACGTACATTATAACACGTTATTTGAGCAAATATTCTTTCTGGTCTGGCTTCGAATTCAGGTATATGCGGTTTTTTTTTTTTTTTTTTTTTTTTTTTATTTTCCAAACTCTAATTGTTAGGGCATACGGTTCCCCTGACATTATCAGGGACCTTAAATTAGCAGTGCAAAATAAAATTATTATTATGTACAAACTTAAAATTAGATAAAAATAATAAATAATAATACTAACTTAATGTTACTACAAGAAGCAAAAATTTAGGTGAAGACAAGTTTTACAAATTATATAGGTATATGCGGTTAGAACTGGCTACTTTAGTGATCGTTAAACAGCTATATAATACATATATTGCCACATCATTTTGATGAGATTGCCTTTCCATATTTTCCTTCATCGTTAAAATAAGCAATTAGCATTATAATAACCACACGATGATTTCGAAAAGTTAAAAGATCATTGAGGGGCATAGTCCGGAGCGTGCTCGTCGCGTCCCCTGCCAGTCTAGTTAGACTGCTAATCCGGCTCGATATGCGTACCGCAGTGCGGGTTACGGCGTACCCGTTGGCGACGCGTACCGACCCGCCCCCGTCGGTACGAACATCGGTAGATGCAGCGATGGGGGCCGTCCCATCCCGCCTTGCCCAGTCAGGCGAGTCGAGGAGAGCAAAGTGCCGGGTGGGCACGTGGAATGTAAGAGGTTGTGTGGAAGGTAAGTTTCACGAGCTGATATCCGTCATGGCGGACAAACAGCTAGACGTGCTCTGTGTAACAGAGACCAAGCCAAGGGGCAGCGACGCCTGCGATCTTCCTGGTGGCGGGATGGCTCTGTGGTCTGGTGTACAACAGATCGATCGAGCCAGCATGTGGGTAGGAGAGCTGTTGTCCTCTCGCTTGGCCTCAGGTGTGAAGGATTACGGTATTTATGATCCCAGACTTCTTTGGATCCGTATGAAACTAGGTGTCACCAAGGTATTCATGGTTGTAGCATATGCTCCCGTAGGATCCTCGGTGGCATCATACCTAGAGAAGTTTTGGGATAATATTAGGGAAGTTCTGGATATGGCAGAAACCAGTGAACGCGTGATTGTATGCGGAGATTTGAACGGATGGGTGGAATGGACCAAGCGTCCCGACTATGAGGACGTACTTGGTCCATTTGGCGATAAGAGAGTGAACGACGCAGATAGGCTCATAGTGGATGTATGCGTGGAGAGAAACCTTATTGTGTCAAACACATTTATCCAACATAAGGACATCCATATGTATACATGGAGAAGGAATGAACAGAAAAGTATAATAGATTTAATTTTGGTAGACAATCGCCTCCGAAGCAAAATATTGGACGCAAGAGCCTACAGGGGCCCACAGTCGATACGGACCACTATCTCGTTATTGCGAGATTTAGTGGTCTGTTCAGAAAGTGAAGGCACTGGCGAGAGCGTGTCCACTTTGGAGGGCTTGAAGGAATAAAGTTTGAAAGGTTGCAAGAAGAGTGTGTAAGAGAAAAGTATGCAGATGGTGTCCGAGAACGGCTGACGATGGCAAGCCAGGCGCAATCGGACATTGAAGAATGCTGGAGAATATTGAAAGAGATTATGGTAGATACAGCGAAAGAAGTATGTGGAAACTCAAAGAAGCATAGAAAAACAAATGGTGCTGCATGGTGGGATGCGGAAGTGGCAGCTTCCGTAGAGCAAAAGAAGAAAGCGTGGATGGACTATGTCTCTTCTTTGAATCTGAATGACAGTATGACTGAACAGAAGAAATAAATATATCGGCAATGTAAGAATGACATCAAGGCCTTAGTGAAAGAGAAACGTGATAGAGCAAATATGAGTGCAGAAGATAGACTGACTAAAAACTTCGAGGGTAACACCAAACTCTTTTGGAAGGGAGTGAAGAAGTCTCGGGGTGGTTGTTCAGCCTTCAGAATGAATAAAATAAGGTCTAAAGGTGGAGACATTCTTACGCAAACACAAGACGTGTTAAGCCGATGGAGTGAATATTTTGGCGATAAGTATGCGGATACTCGAGTTGGCGCCGGTGTCGCATGTGGTTTAGTAGATCAACATTCAGCACCAGCGTCCTCCGATGGCATCAGTATGGGTGAAGGTGAATGGGCGATAAGAAGTTTGAAAAATGGTAAGGCAACGGGCATTGATATAGTGTCTGCCGAGATGATCAAGCTTGGTGGCTCCTGTGTCTGGGAGGCGTTCCTGTTGCTCCTCAATTTATGTTGGAGCTTGGCAATGGTTCCCAGGGACTGGAATAGCGCAGTCATCGTGCCTTTGTTTAAAAACAAGGGTTCACGTTATGACTGCGCGAATTACAGAGCCATAAGCTTGACCAGTTTGGCAGCAAACGTGTACGGTAAAATTATTGAAAGGAGAATGAGGATGGTGTCCGATGGTTTACTGTGTGAGACACAAGTAGGTTTCAGGAGTGGAAGGGGATGCATGGATCAAGTGTTCTCTCTGCGCAACATTGTGGAGAAGCATCTGGCTCTAGGTCAGAGGATTTTCTGCAGTTTTGTGGATCTGGAGAGAGCATTTGACACGGTTGTACGAAAGGAACTTTGGTACATTTTACCGGAGTATGGTTTTAACGGTAAACTGCTACAGGCTGTGCAGTCCAGTTACATGGGCTGTAGAGCCTGTGTGCGGCTGGATGATGGAATGTCGCCTTGGTTTGACGTCAATATCGGCGTTAAGCAGGGATGCGTTCTGTCAGCCAGGCTGTTTTTCATATATCTGGATAAATGTCTCCAAAGGTTGAACGATATGAATGTGGGAGTCCAGATGGGCGACTCAGTGGTCACTGCTCTGCTCTATGCAGATGATGCAGTCCTGCTGGCACAGTCAGCGACTGACCTGCAGACCCTAGTCGACACAATGACAGAAGATTGTAAGAAAAAGGGTCTACGCGTGAATGTGAGCAAAACCAAAATAATGGTCTTTGAAAGAGATGAAGCCAGAACAGATGTAAGAGTAAAAATAGGTAATGATGTACTAGAGCAAGTGGATGAATTTGTATATCTTGGATGTGGTTTTAACCGAGATGGAAGGTACACCACTGAGAGCCTGTCCACTCTCAGCACCGAGGAGATGGTCAGGCGAATCGAGGCGCTGGGGCTCAGGGTGGCCTTAAATAAGACTGAGGCCCTATTATTCCATGGGCCACGCGTAAGGCTGCCAAACGGTGCCTCGTTAGTCGTCAACTCCATCCAGATCAGTATCCAGGCCCATATGAAGTACTTGGGTCTGGTGCTCGACGGGCGATGGTGGTTCCGGGAGCATTTTCGCCGAATTGCTCCCCGGCTGGTCGGCGCGGCGTCCGCCCTATCACGGCTCATGCCGAACGTGGGCGGACCCAGCTTCGAGGGCCGACGGCTGTATGGAGGAGTGATCCGTTCGATGGCCATGTACGGCGCACCCGTGTGGGCGAGGGCTCTGAACGACCAGCTCAGGGCTGTTCTGTGGAGACCACAGAGAGCCATGGCGGTCAGAGCCATTCATGGGTACCGCCCGCACGGTATCGACCGAGGCGGCATGCCTACTGACTGGGACACCCCCGTGGGACCTAGAGGCGGAGATGCTCTCCGACCTCTACCGGCGGGTTACCTCAGTGCGTGATGAGGGTGGCTCCCCATCGTTGAGCGAGATAGCCACCTGGCGCGAGGACGCCCGCCGAGACGTCATCGCCCGTTGGGTTACGCGGCTGGAGAGGCCTAGACACGGTGTCGTTACCGTTGAGGCCCTCCGGCCCGTACTTATGGAGTGGATGGAGCGACGACACAGAGTCCTCTCCTTCCGGCTGGTGCAGGTGTTGTCGGGGCACGGATGCTTTGGCTTGTACCTACACACGGTCGTGTATAGGGAGTGGACTCCGTCCTGCCACCATTGCGGTAGTGACGAGGACACGGCGCAACATACGCTCGAGGTATGTTCGAGCTGGGACGGGCAGCGCCATGACCTCGTCGCTGTTATCGGTGCCGACCTGACGCTGCCGGCTGTCGCGAAAGCGATGGTCGACAGCGTCAGGAACTGGGACGCGGTCGCCGCCTTCTGCGAGGCTGTCATCTCACAGAAGGAGGCGGCAGAACGAGTCCAGGAGGATTCCCGTGACCCGGGCCGCCGTCAGCAGCCGGGGCGGTGCAGGCGCGAATATCTGCGCTTGATGCCACCCTAACCGAGGCTTCGGGTGATGGGGCCGGGGAATTATTCGGTCACCCGACGTGAGGGCGACGCCCCGACGGCGAAAGCTGTCGGGGCGTCGACACGAGAGGAACCCGTAAGGGTAAACCGCCGGGCGGACCACGGAAGACAAAGATCGAGTACCGGTGGCCCACTCGCACGACGAAGAGAGGTGTTTGCAGGGTCGGTCCATGAGGTTGCGCGCCGCCTCTTCCATCGCCCCGGGCCGATTTGCTGGGGCGCGACCACACATACATGGTCCCACCTTGCGAAAAAAAAAATTAAAAATGTACACCACTGATATAGAGCGAAGAGTGAATGTGGGAAATAGAGTGAACGGAGTGTTGAAACAACTTCTCGGCAGCCACCACCTCAGCCAGAAGGCACGTGTAGCAATACATAACGCAGTTACATACATATATAATGTATGTATGTAAAAGCTCGTGTCGTAATTTCGAATTTTTGTTTGGGTATTTATTAGGCTATCGTAATCTTATATTTTCAGTACATTTATTTGACCCATATAAGATACAATTATTCAGAATAGGTAAGATAATATTCGGACCTCTTGTGGCGACTGGATAAAAATATCCCTCATTTAAGAGCGATGTCCAGTAGTGGATGACAAAACGTTTAATGATGATGCTTCAAGGTTTCTTTTGAAATGCTAGGTATTTATAAAAAAAATGTTTACGAGCGAAAAATAAATCTCACACCCACGTATGAGATTCATTTTTCGCTCGTAAACAATTTCGAGTCCACACTCGAACCCACAACTATTAGAAATCCGTTTCAATTGGAACGGATTTGCAATAAGTGTGAACTCGAACAGAGTTCTACGTATGACATACATTTTTTCGCTCGTATTAGTTTTTATAGTTAAAAATATTTTAACTCGACGTTTGGTCAGCATTATGACCAATTGAGTCCGACTCGCAACATAGTGTGCCAAATCAACTGAAAAAATTACAACAATATTTAAAAATATATCATCATCATCATCTTAGCCCATATATGTCCCACTGTTGGACTCGAGCCTCCTCCGTAATAGTAGAGAAATTGACCTACTAAACCACGCTGGTCAGACGTGTTGGTATAGGGTTTTATTTCAAGATTTCCTTCACTTGCATTGAGGTTATATGCGTTCTATATCCCTTAGTCGTCACTTACGATCACTCACGAATAAGATAGGGGTGGTGAATTGTATTCTTACTGCGTCACCACACAAATAAAATATACATGTTAGTTTTATATTTTTTTTGTAGAAGAGTTAAGGGAGGCACACTCGTATAAAGAAAACTTTTGTATATAACGTTCTAAAATTTTTCAAAGGCACGAAAAATAAGTAAACAAAACGTGCCAACAAATACTATTTTTATTCCAATGAGACTTGTGACATGTTGTCTTGTTAAATGAAGACAGATCGCCAATCTTATATCTTATATTATATATCTACATATATATAAGAGATTTCCACTTATGTATTTACTCATCACGATATCTCTGGAACCAAAAGGCCTACAGACTTTAAATTTGGTAGGAATACCCCATTCGCCGAATAGAGGTCAGCTAAGCACGGATATTACGAAATTCCACCCGCAAGGGCAGTTGCTGGGGTATAAAAATCCCATTTTTTAAATATAGCTCCTACAGACCTGAATTTCGGTAGCCATATTTTAATTACGATACAGAGGTAAACTAAGAACGACTTTTAAAGAAATCCACCCCTAATTGATTGGGATTGCGTAGGTGTTAACGCAAAAAAATCACATTTTCCAATTCTGCCCCTACAGACTTGGAATTTGATGTGGACTTTCTTTCTGCCCTGTAAAGGTCAGATGAAGTAGGATTTTAAGAAATTTCTTCTCCGAAAGGAATTCTATGCAGCAAAAGTAAACTACACAACTGAACTGACGTAACCAAAGCGAAGCGAGGGCGGGTCGCTAGTATAATGTATAACAAACATAAGCTATGAGTTTAAAAAAAAATAACATTACAGTTTAGAAATAGATACATGTTGTATTTTCAAATCAATACCGAACATGGTTGCATAATGGTTTAAAAATCATCAATCTATTTAAGTTAACGCCCGTTCAATTATTAATATTTAAAACGCTAGGTGCTCAATTCTCAATAAGTAGAACGAGTTTACAATCTTTAATGATATGTTTCTTATAACCATAAATAGCGACTGAGTCTCGACTCGATTTGTAATTTAATTAAATTAAATTACATAAGAAATTATTATTTAATTAAATTACATTGGACTTTATTATTATAAAATAAATAAAACAAATAGTTTTGTGGTAGCGACTACGAATAGTACCAATCCTTACTTTGCTCGTGGATGTTGTAAAAGACGACTAAGAGCATTATAACGATCTGGACCAACTTAATCTGATGCCGTTTGGTCAACAATTACATTCCCAAGGATGGTTGACGTCTAGCAGGCGGCCGGTCGTAAAACTATTGCCAATAACTTTTACAATATGTGCTATGAAAGAAGAGTAGAGTAGGTACATATTGTATCGACCTCGAGTAATTGGTATAAAGCTAATTTCAGACTACGCTATACTATTGTGCTATATAGTATAGTAGAGAAGGACCTAGTACAGTGGCATAGACTTAATATACAGTACAGTGTGAACGTGTTCATAACAATGTATGGTGCGCGATATTATTGTGTTATGAGCTATATACTATATGAGCTATATACTATATGAGCTATATACTATATTATAGCGTAATCTGAAAACCGCTTAAGAGTAGGAGAAAGAAGGAAAACAAATAATTAAAATGTATCTACCCTTCAAAATTAAAATATAATAAATAATTGAAAATAAAATACATACAAAGTAACAGCATGATTACGCATAGTAGTAGCTAACATAGGTGTCGATATCTAAACAATTTGAAATGACACTTAAAATCAAAAAAAATCGGACGTAAACGGTCAATTTAAATGTATGGAATGGTGGCCGATGAGCATGCGCGATGCATACGCGTGCCGATTACATACAGTTGAATTGTTGCGAGCACGACCCCGCCCCACACAGGAGAGATCATGTCGGACGGCTACCGAAATTTGGGTTAAGTATTTTTTGTGCGATTTCGGCACACTCGGTCGCACCGTGAGGTCGATGAGCCCCGAGCTCCTCTCACCCCGCTAAATCTCCACCGACCAGTTCCAACTACAAGGTGCAGTGGCCGGTGCAAACAACTGAACATCCCTGCATACTCGTATCTACTACTTGTCACGTTCTAAGCCTGTTTTCAACATTTAAGAAGAAAACCAAATACGAGTAACTTATTATTTAGAGATTATATATTTAGAGATTATATTTAGAGATTATACATATATAGGAATACATTTTTTTATTTATAATTATTTATATAAATTAATTAACTTTAAATTTACAAATAAATATGTGTTTATTAAATAATAAAATTAATAAATTTATACTGTGTGGTTTTTTTATATTATAATTAAGAGACCTTTATAAACCTGAGCCAACTTCACTTGGTGCCGTCTGGTCAACAATAACATTCCCAAGGTGGGTTAATGTCAGGTATGCGGTTGATCATAAAATTATTGCTAATAACTTTTGCAATATCTACGATGGAAGAGGAGCACACATTGTGTAACCTCGAGTAATTGGAATAAGGAATAATAATGATTAAAATTAATAAACTACTCGTTTTTGGAAGTGAAAACTTCTTCAGCGGCGTTGTGCACTTTTTTGGGATGGGTAAAAAACGCTAAACTCGCGTCAGGACACGTGACCTGATCGAAAATTCGTAAGACGGTGGGAGAGGAAATAATAATATAATATGTGTATAATACAATATGATATATTTAATATATGTGTTTATTCTATAGTCACATCCATACATACATACTCCCTGGGATACGCTTTTTATTTTTTTGTTTTTTTTTCTAAGGTTTAAATTTTCGCTTCTGTCGGCAGTCCTCGGGACTGCTTGTGTTTTTTTTTACATTTGTGTATCTATTTATACCCTATCGACGTCACTGTTGAATATAGATCTTCGCCAAGAGAATATATTATGGTAATGAATATGATTAGCGATTGCAGTTGCTGTTATATAAGTTGCCAATAGAGAGTATCCTACTGACAAATAATCTCCAAGTCATCCTTTAGGTGATTTTACATCTCTTTTAATATCTGACTTATTATACGATATACTGTTTTAGCATTAAAGGGAGAAATGATGTCCTCTCTCTCTCTCTCTCTCTATCTTTTATCTATTTATAGATAAAACTAATTAAATATAAACTAACAATTCTACCATAACTTGACAAAGCTAAAACTTCCCCTGTGTTGTGTTTCTTCTTTACTATTTATTGTAATAATAATCCTCTATTATTTTAATTATTTTTTTGTAAATTACGATATTTTTGTTGACTTGACGAATTTTTAAAAAGCACTAAGCATTATTTTCTCCTCTTAAATTAATTCCTGAAAGTTATTTTTTTATATTATAGTATTTTCCATTTTGTAGTTTTAAAAAAAACATAACGAATCTATAGACTACACTTGATTACAGCGTCTTAAATTTTTCAATTCAAATTTATAAGTTGCCGAAGTTATTACAGATATTAAATTGTCAACCATATTTAACAAAAGTACCTATACGTATCGCTTATTTGAAAGTTTTTCAAAATTTTCTCTATATTTACGTTATCGTAGTTATTCATCATGGAAGATTGGAATATTGTCTGTTATACCTAGTTGGGGTGGATAGGAAAGCATTTTATTTCAACTTTGTCAACTCTTGCAATGATATTAACTGTACGTTAGTAGATAAGCACTCTAACTGAAAAAAAAACAAATCAGCAGAAAAGGGATAACAGATTGCATTCCTAGTCACATCATTGCAATACAAAGTACAATAATTATTAGCTAAATATATAATTTAGTCACAATTAATAATACATTTTGTTTCGTACACAAATGTTTTATTGACAACAAGAATAATCTTATCTTAATATATATAAATCCTAATCCATGTGGTGACGGAGTAAGAATACAATTCACCACCCCCTATCTTATCCGTGGGTGATCGTAAGAGACGACTAAGAGATATAAAACGCATATAACATCTATGCAAGAGAAGGAAAACTCGAAACAAAAACCTATACCAACACGTCTGACCAACGCGGTATAGTAGGTTAATTTCCTTCCCATTACGGAGGAGGCCCGAGCCAATCATTGGGACATATATGGGCTGTGTTGATGATGAATATATATAAATTACGCGTCACGTTGTTTGTCCGCGATGGACACCTAAAGTACTTAACCGATTTTAATCAAATTTGCACAGCATGTGTAGTTTGATCCAACTTAAAAGATAGGATAGCTTTCATCTCAATGTATAGTCGCAACATTATTTTATTGCAAATGATTTGTTTATTATTTGATAGTCACAATTATCTATTATCTCCAAACGATTCTAACAGATGGCGGTATCTGTTGACTGGAATTAAGTAAGTATTTAATAGATGGCGCTATGTTAAACGTACAAACGTTTCATATAAGCTACAATTTATTAGCATAACCGCCATGTGTTACTGAGGCTACATTAGCCACAGCAACGCGTAGCCTGGTCTGCTAGTTTTAAATATAATTTAACTGCGGTCATGAAATCACGATAATGATGACATTGCGGTCACTCAAAGGCAAATAACTGGTAAAGTTTATTCATAGACATGTACCTACAAGAAACATACCACCTACTTGTGCTATTATTATTTTTAGTAAGAATTATTGGATTCCATTTTCCTTATCATTTCCTCTTATGTACACAATTAACACTTATAGTAGATTAATAAATACGGTAGTTAGATTTATGTTACCAAATAATATTGTTAAAGAAATAATAAGATTTTACAGGAAATATGAATGTTGTAAAGGTAAATGCAACATAAAATTAACGAAATAATATTGAAATGTAGAATATATTCGCAGGTGGAGTAAAGCATGCAAATAGACAATCCTGCAGAAATTCTGTGTGCCGGTCTGATGATAAATTATTATGTAATAATTAATATAATATACCATGGATAAAGTGACTTTACAATATTTGTATATAATAAAAAAATAATAGAGAAGGTAAACTCGAAATAAAAACCTATACCAATACGTCTGACCAACGTGGTACACTAAGGTCAATGTCTCTCCTACAGTGAAGGAGGCTCGAGCCCTGAACTGTAAATTAAGGTGATGATGATAATAAGAACATGAATATTGAATTTGAACCCTGTAGTACGTCTTTTCAAAATTACATGCATATTCAATTATGAAGTATTTTTTTACTTAAATTAAAGCAATGCAGAAGCCACATGCATGTGGTTATTATTACATATGTATACTAGCGACCCGCCCTCGTTTCGTTTCGGTTACGTCAATTTAGTTGTGGTGTAGTTTACTTTCACGACATAGAATTACTTTCGGAGTCTGTAGGGGCAGTATTGGAAAATGTAGATTTTTTGGGTTAACACCTACGCAATCCCCTTTAGGGGTGGAATTTTTAAAAAACCGTTCTTAGTTTACCTTTGTAACGTAACACAAATATGCCTACCAAAATTTAAGTCTGTAGGAGCTATATAAAAAAAATGTGATTTTTACACCCCAGCAACACCTCTTGCAGGTGGAAATTCATAAAATTCGTAGTTAGCTGACCTTTAATCGGCGAAAGGAATATCCATACCAAATTTAAAGTCTGTAGGCGTTATGGTTCCAGAGATATCATGATGAGTCAATACATAGATGGAAATCTCTTATATATATATATATATATATATATATATATATATATATATATATATATATATATATATATATATATATATATATATATATACATACACATACATACATACATACATACATATCATCACGCCATATCCCTTGCAGGGTAGGCAGAGAGAACAGAGTGCCAGAGAACTCTATCTCTGCATACTTCACTCGCTTCCTCAACATTCATAATTCTCTTCATACACGCTCGCCGGTTTCGGAGACTCTTGACTCCACCTTCCTTCAGTACATGACCGATCTGGTCTAGGTAGGTTAGTCTCGGTCTCCCTCGGTACCTACATCCTTCCACTTCCGCATTGTATATCTTCTTAACCAGGCGTTCGTTCGGCATTCTTTCCACATGTCCGAACCATCGGAGCATTCCCTTTCGCATCTTTACACCAATACTCTCTTTCATACCTACTCGCTCTCTTACGTCGTCGTTACGAATGCGGTCGGTCAGCCTAACTCCACAGATTTTTCGCAGAGATCGCATTTCGACCGCATTAATTTTACTATCATACTCTTTTCTGCATACCCAACTCTCGCTTCCATACAGTAATGTTGGGACAAGCACTGCGTTATGTATTGCTACACGTGCCTTCTGGCTGAGGTGGTGGCTGCCGAAAAGTTGCCCCAACGCTCCGTTCACTCTATTTCCCGCATTCACTCTTCGCTCTATATCAGTGGTGTACCTTCCATCTCGGCTAAATCCACATCCAAGATATACAAATTCATCCACTTGCTCTAGTACATCATTACCTATTGTTACTCTTACATCTGTTCTGGTTTTATCTCTTTCAAAGACCATTATTTTGGTTTTGCTCACATTCACGCGTAGACCCCTTTTCTTACAATCTTCTGTCATTGTGTCGACTAGGGTCTGCAGGTCAGTCGCTGACTGTGCCAGCAGGACTGCATCATCTGCATAAAGCAGAGCAGTGACCACTGAGTCGCCCATCTGGACTCCCACATTCATATCGTTCAACCTTTGGAGACATTTATCCAGATATATGATAAACAGCCTGGCTGACAGAACGCACCCCTGCTTAACGCCGATATTGACGTCAAACCAAGGCGACATTCCATCATCCAGCCGCACACAGGCTCTACAGCCCATGTAACTGGACTGCACAGCCTGTAGCAGTTTACCGTTAATACCATACTCCGGTAAAATGTCCCAAAGTTCCTTTCGTACAACCGTGTCAAATGCTCTCTCCAGATCCACAAAACTGCAGAAAACCCTCTGACCTAGAGCCAGATGCTTCTCCACAATGTTGCGCAGAGAGAATACTTGATCCATGCATCCCCTTCCACTCCTGAAACCTCCTTGTGTCTCACACAGTAAACCATCGGACACCATCCTCATTCTCCTTTCAATAATTTTTCCATACACTTTTGCTGCCAAACTGGTCAAGCTTATGGCTCTGTAATTTGCGCAGTCATAACGTGAACCCTTGTTTTTAAACAAAGGCACGATGACTGCGCTATTCCAGTCCCTGGGAACCATTCCCGAGCTCCAACATAAATTGAGGAGCAACAGGAACGCCTCCCAGACACAAGAGCCACCGAGCTTGATCATCTCGGCAGACACCATATCAATGCCCGCTGCCTTACCATTTTTCAAACTTCTTATCGCCCATTCAACTTCATCCATACTGATGCCATCGGAGGACGCCGTTGTCGAATGTTGATCTACTAAACCACATCCAACACCGGCGCCAACCGTAGCATCCGCATACATATCGCCAAAATATTCACTCCATCGGCTTAACACGTCTTGTGTTTGTGTAAGAATGTCTCCACCTTTCGACCTTATTTTATTCATTCTGAAGGCTGACCAACCACCCCGAGACTTCTTCACCTCCCTCCAAAAGAGTTTGGTGTTACCCTCGAAGTTTTTAGTCAGCCTATCTTCTGCACTCATACTTGCTCTATCACGTTTCTCTTTCACTAAGGCCTTGGTGTCATTCTTACATTGCCGATATATTTCTTTCTTCTGTTCAGTCATACTGTCATTCAGATTCAAAGAAGAGACATAGTCCAGCCACGCTTTCTTCTTTTGCTCTACGGAAGCTGCCACTTCCGCATCCCACCATGCATCACCATTTGTTTTTCTATGCTTCTTTGAACTTCCACATACTTCTTTCGCTGTATCTACCATACTCTCTTTCAATACTCTCCAGCATTCTTCAATGTCCGATTGCGGCTGGCTTGCCATCGTCAGCCGTTCTCGGACACCCTCTGCATACTTTTCTCTTACACACTCTTCTTGCAACCTTTCAACCTTTATTCTTTCAAGCCCTCCGAAGTGGACACGCTCTCGCCAGTGCCTCCACTTTCTGAACAGACCACTAAATCTCGCAATAACGAGATAGTGGTCCGTATCGACTGTGGGGCCCCTGTAGGCTCTTGCGTCCAATATTTTGCTTCGGAGGCGACTGTCTACCAAAATTAAATCTATTATGCTTTTCTGTTCATTCCTTCTCCATGTATACATATGGATGTCCTTATGTTGGAAAAATGTGTTTGACACAATAAGGTTTCTCTCCATGCATACATCCGCTATGAGCCTACCTGCGTCGTTCACTCTCTTATCACCAAATGGACCAAGTACGTCCTCATAGTCGGGACGCTTGGTCCCCACCCATCCGTTCAAATCTCCGCATACAATCACGCGTTCACTGGTTTCTGCCATATCCAGAACTTCCCTAACATTATCCCAAAACTTCTCTAGGTCTGATGCCACCGAGGATCCTACGGGAGCATATGCTACAACCATGAATACCTTGGTGACACCTAGTTTTATACGGACCCAGAGAAGTCTGGGATCATACATTCCGTAATCCTTCACACCTGAGGCCAAGCGAGAGGACAACAGCACTCCTACCCCCATGCTGGCTGGATCGCTTTGTGGTACACCAGACCACAGAGCCATCCCGCCACCAGGAAGATCGCAGGCGTCGCTGCCCCTTCGCTTGGTCTCTGTTACACAGAGCACGTCTAGCTGTTTGTCCGCCATGACGGATATCAGCTCGTGCAACTTACCTTCCACACAACCTCTTACATTCCACGTGCCCACCCGGCACTCCGTTCTCCTCGACTCGCCTAACTGGGCAAGGCGTGATGGGTGGCGGCCCCCATCGCCGCAACTGCCGATGTTCGTACCGACGGGGGCGGGTCGGTACGCGTCGCCTCCGGGGGACGCCCTAACCCGCATTGCGGTACGCATTTCGAGCCGGATTAGCAGTCTAATTAGACTGGCAGGGGACGCGAACGAGCACGCTCCGGACTATGCCCCCCTCCGGACTATGCCCCCCCTTTTCCGGACTATGCCCCCCCTTTTTTCAGTATATATATATATATATATATATATATATATATAGATAATATATAAAGCTTATCAATATATCATATGAAGCCTACCACTAACACTGCAACCAACGTTTTCATATTATGTTTCAAAACCTTATTCTGAATATAAATGAATTATTTAAGAGCAGGTTACTTAAAAAAACATGGATGACAAGGAATCCGTACCAGTAATCAGGCCATTAAATACGATAGTTTATGAGGCCACACGCTATCCTTTCATCTCCCCTTACATTACTGGTGGAACGTATCCAGACCATAGCCTAAAAAAGGGTACTTAAAAAAAATTATTTGATATATTTAATTAAATATTCTATTTGTCATTATATTAATTATTTATTAAATGTAAATTATAATAATTAATATTTATAGTTAGTGTTTTAAAACAATACAACATTACTCAAATCCGTCTGCTTGGTCAATTTTTACTGTATAATATAATCATTGAAATATACTTCTAGCCTTTATGAAATAATATTGAACATGTTTTTCAATATATGTGTTTTATATAGGTGATTTCTATTATTTGCGGTGTAGGAGTCTCTCTATTTTTGTCGTCTGGTGACGGAGTAAGAATGCAATTCAGGACCCTCTTACTTGTCCGTAGATATCGTAGACGACTAAGGGATATAATTTGCCTGCAACATCTACGTACTAGAAAAAAAAAACTAGAATTAAATCCTATATCAAATCATCTAACTAGCAGGTGTAGTAGGTCTCCACCGAAGACAAAGATCGGGTACCGGTGGTCCGCTCGCACGGCGAAGAGAGAGGATTTTACGGTGGGTCTATGGGGTCACGCGCCGCCTTCTCCGTCACCCCGGACCGATTTGGCGGGGCGAGACGCACCCATAGCCCACCAATAAAAAAATAAAAAAAAAAATAAAAAAAAAAGGTGTAGTAGGTCAATGTGCCTACTATTGTGAAGTAGTGGGACATATATGAGCTGTGATAAGCCCATACGTAGTATCTATGAATCAAGATCATGAGGATATCTGCATGTATAATAGATAGCCATAAAACGTGACGTGACTATTAATGCTAAATACTACCCCCTTTTATATGGGTGACATATGAATCGAATAAGTGTTATGAGATGTATAGATTACGTCACTATAACAAAAGTAACTTTTCTATGAAATGAAACCTAGATCGTACGTAGCCAGTAGCAAGGAGATTTCCTTCCCATTGTGAACGGGACTCGTCAACTCTAATCTCTAAATATTATAGATTAAAACGAATAACACACCCAAACCGTATCTGATCATCGTAATGGATATTTTCATAATGGCTTTCAGTCTGAGAAAGAATTATGGTTAATAATAATATCTTAAAAAGTCATTGACGGCGATGAAAAAATGAGACAAGTGATGTTATAAATTATTCGTATAGACGAGACAACAATCCTAGACAGCGGGCATGCATGCCCCCATTATTTATTAACCACGCAAAAACCTAACAACCAAACGTGAACTAAATATATTAATGATAGACCCTGCATATTTTGTGCACCTAAGGCTTAAGCTTTTTGCAATAGTTGTCTGAACACGACGCTATGAATAAAAATGAATGTAACCGTGTCTGGAGATCTGTATCAGTACATACAAACAAGCAATGACAATTTCAAATTTTAATTTAATAATTTCTAATGCATCTATGTCTCGTAGTATGCACACATATGTACATATTTAAACGTTCATTTAAATGTGTCATTGTGAAATTGAATATCTCATCTCATATTATGTCCCACTGTTGGGCTCGAGGCTTCTCCATAATAGGAGCGAAATTGACCTACTATACTACGCTGGTCAGGGACGTGTTGGTATAGGGATTTGTTTAAAGTTTTCCATCTCTCGCGTAGATATTATATGCATTTTATATCACTCGCCTCTTACTATCACCCATGGGTAAGACAGGGGGTGGTGAATCGTATTCTTACTCCGTCACCCCGCGTATAATAATATCATATAATAATATAATCTGTAAAAATAATCAATATAAAAAAAAATATCTGAAAAAAAAGAATATCTACCTGCATATTATCATATAATATGATCATCATCATTCTGCTACTCTTATCCCAATTACTTGGAGTCGACACAATATGTACTCTTCTTTCATAGTACATATTGTAAAAGTTATATATTATAGGGGGGCATAGTCCGGAGCGTGCTCGTCGCGTCCCCTGCCAGTCTAGTTAGACTGCTAATCCGGCTCGATATGAGTTCCGCAGTCCCCTGGAGGCGACGCGTACCGACCCGCCCCCGTCGGTACGAACATTGGCAGATGCGGCGATGGGAGCCACCACCCATCACGCCTTGCCCAGTCAGGCGAGTCGAGGAGAGCAGAGTGCCGGGTGGATACGTGGAATGTAAGAGGTTGTGTGGAAGGTAAGTTGCACGAGCTGATAACCGTCATGGCGGACAAACAGCTAGACGTGCTCTGTGTAACAGAGACCAAGCGAAGGGGCAGCGACGCCTGCGATCTTCCTGCTGGCGGGATGGCTCTGTGGTCTGGTGTACCACAGAGCGATCGAGCCAGCATGGGGGTAGGAGTGCTGTTGTCCTCTCGCTTGGCCTCAGGTGTGAAGGATTACGGAATGTATGATCCCAGACTTCTTTGGGTCCGTATAAAACTAGGTGTCACCAAGGTATTTATGGTTGTAGCATATGCTCCCGTGGGATCCTCGGTGACATCAGACCTAGAGAAGTTTTGGGATAATGTTAGGGAAGTTCTGGATATGGCAGAAACCAGTGAACGCGTGATTGTATGCGGAGATTTGAACGGATGGGTGGGGACCAAGCGTCCCGACTATGAGGACGTACTTGGTCCATTTGGTGATAAGAGAGTGAATGACGCAGGTAGGCTCATAGCGGATGTTTGCATGTAGAGAAACCTTATTGTGTCAAACACATTTTTCCAACATAAGGACATCCATATGTATACATGGAGAAGGAATGAACAGAAAAGTATAATAGATTTAATTTTGGTAGACAGTCACCTCCGAAGCAAAATATTGGACGCAAGAGCCTACAGGGGCCCCACAGTCGATACGGACCACTATCTCGTTATTGGGAGATTTAGTGGTCTGTTCAGAAAGTGGAGGCACTGACGAGAGCGTGTCCACTTCGGAGGGCTTGAAAGAATAAAGGTTGAAAGGTTGCAAGAAGAGTGTGTAAGAGAAAAGTATGTAGAGGGTGTCCGAGAACGGCTGACAATGGCAAGCCAGCCGCAATCGGACATTGAAGAATGCTGGAGAGTATTGAAAGAGAGTATGGTAGATACAGCGAAAGAAGTATGTGGAAGTTCAAAGAAGCATAAAAAAACAAATGGTCATGCGTGGTGGGATGCGGAAGTGGCAGCTTCCGTAGAGCAAAAGAAGAAAGCGTGGCTGGACTATGTCTCTTCTTTGAATCTGAATGACAGTATGACTGAACAGAAGAAAGAAATATATTGGCAATGTAAGAATGACATCAAGGCCTTAGTGAAAGTGAAACGTGATAGTGCAAATATGAGTGCAGAAGATAGGCTGACTAAAAACTTCGAGGGTAACACAAAACTCTTCTGGAGGGAGGTGAAGAAGTTTCGAGGTGGTTGGTCAGCCTTCAGAATGAATAAAATAAGGTCTAAAGGTGTAGTTATTCTTACACAAACACAAGACGTGTTAAGCCGATGGAGTGAATATTTTGGCAATATGTATGCGGATACTACGGTTGGCGCTGGCGTCGGATGTGGTTTAGTAGATCAACATTCGGCACCGGTGTCCTCCGATGGCATCAGTATGGATGAAGTTGAATGGGCGATAAAAAGTTTGAAAAATGGTAAGGCAGCGGGCATTGATATGGTGTCCGCCGAGATGATCAAGCTTGGCGGCTCCTGTGTCTGGGAGGTGTTCCTGTTGCTCCTCAATTTATGTTGGAGCTCGGGAATGGTTCCCACGGACTGAAATAGCGCAATCATCGTGCCTTTGTTTAAAAACAAGGGTTTACGTTATGACTGCACAAATTACAGAGCCATAAGCTTGACCAGTTTGGCAGTAAAAGTGTACGGTAAAATTATTGAAAGGAGAATGAGGATGGTGTCCGATGGTTTACTGTGTGAGACACAAGGAGGTTTCAGGAGTGGATGGGGATGCATGGATCAAGTGTTCTCTCTGCGCAACATTGTGGAGAAGTATCTGGCTCTAGGTCAGAGGATTTTCTGCAGTTTTGTTGATCTGGAGAGAGCATTTGACACGGTTGTACGAAAGGAACAATGGGACATTTTACCGGAGTATGGTATTAACTGTAAACTGCTGCAGTCTGTGCAGTCCAGTTACATGAGCTGTAGAGCCTGTGTGCGGCTGGATGATGGAATGTCGCCTTGGTTTGACGTCAATATCGGCGTTAAGCAGGGGTGCGTTCTGTCAGCCAGACTGTTTATCATATATCTGGATAAATGTCTCCGGTTGAACGATATGAATGTGGGAGTACAGATGGGCGACTCAATGGTCACTTCTCTGCTCTATGCAGATGATGCAGTCCTGCTGGCACAGTCAGCGACTGACCTGCAGACTCTAGTCGACACAATGACAGAAGATTGTAAGAAAAGGGGTCTACGCGTTAATGTGAGCAAAACCAAAATAATGGTCTTTGAAAGAGATGAAGCCAGAACAGATGTAAGAGTAAAAATAGGTAATGATGTACTAGAGCAAGTGGATGAATTTGTATATCTTGGATGTGGATTTAGCCGAAATGGAAGGTACATCACTGATATAGAGCGAAGAATGAATGCAGGAAATAGAGTGAATGGAGCGTTGGGGCAACTTCTCGGTAGCCACCACCTCAGCCAGAAGGCATGTGTAGCAATACATAACGCAGTGCTTGTTCCAACATTACTGTATGGAAGCGAGTGTTAGGTATGCAGAAAAGTGTATGAAAGTAAAATTAATGCGGTCGAAATGCGATCTCTACGGAAAATCTGTGGAGTTAGGCTGATCGATCGCATTCGTAACGATGACGTAAGAGAGCGAGTAGGAATGAAAGAGAGTATCGGTGTAAAGATGCGAAAGGGAATGCTCCGATGGTTCGGAAATGTGGAGTCTCCGAAACCGGCGAGCGTGTATGAAGAGAATTATGAATGTTGAGGAAGCGAGTGAAGTATGCAAGGATAGAGTTCTCTGACACTCTGTTCTCTCTGCCTACCCTGCAAGGCATATGGCGTAATGATATGTATGTATGTATGTATTATATATACGTAAGAGAGTGAGTAGGTAAGGGTGTAAAGATGCGAAAGGGAATGCTCCGATGGTTCGGACATGTGGAAAGAATGTCGAACGAACGTCTGGTTAAGAAGATATACAATGTGAAAGTGGAAGGATGTAGGTACCGAGGGAGACCGAGACTAACCTACCTAGACCAGATCGGTCATGTACTGAAGGTACTGAAGGTGAGTCTCCGAAACCGGCGGGCCTGTATGAAGAGAATTATGAATGTTGAGGAAGCGAGTGAAGTATGCAAGTATAAAGTTCTCTGGCACTCTGTTCTCTCTGCCTACCCTGCAAAGGACATGGGGTGATGGTATATTTATGTAAAAGTTATTGGCAATAGTTTTATGACCGGCCGCATGCCAGACGCCAACTCTCCTTGGGAATGTAATTGTTGACCAAACGGCATCAGATGGAGTTAGCCCAGGTCATTATAAGGCTCTTAGTCGGATTTTACGACATCCACGAGCAAAGTAAGGGTTGGTAGTATTCGTAGCCGCTACCACACAGCTACCAAATAATATATAAATTAATATATCTCCTAGTAGGGAATAATTAAAAATATAAACTGTCACCAACCATAACTTTTTCCGTGGAGGAATGGAGAGTAGCTTCCTCGACAAATATGTACTATGAAAGAAGAGTACATATTGTATCGACCTCAAATAATTGGAATAAGAGTAGGAGAATGATGATTCCCTATTGAATTTTTTTAACAAATGTACTATAAAGCTAATCCTTTTATTGCGGGAGACTTTACAAACATATAATTAACAAACACAAATTACACCCAGACCCGAATAAGTAATTGTAGAACGTATAACGTTTTGTCCTGCGTGGAAATCAAACCGATGACATTTGACCCAGTAGATCAGTATATTAACCATTATTCTTTTTTTTGTGTATTTTTAGCTGTTAGTCGCAGATGGCTTTGACAGCTTTACGCGGACCAGGGGTGAGCGCTGAGGGTTCCCAACGCGATTAATATTAACCACACCATATCTGCAGTAAATATTTTAATTATTATTACCTGCTGTAATAGTAATCAAAAGCTCACAGAAAGAGACGTATCTAAGGTCAACCGTCTACAGAGTTTAAATTATCAAGAAAGTTAACACAACTTCTCAACAGTATTTATAGATTTTTACTTAAAATGTTGATGTACTACGTTAAATATAAATTTCATAGTTCATGAATTTCAAATTCATACTGTAATATTTCAGTTGAGTCCTGTCAATGTATGAATGAAAATGTATTATTTTATAATAATTAACATTATACGTATATATATTTACAATAGTTTAAAAATTAATTAGATTATTAAATTCGAGTGTTTATAAAAAAGAATGAATGTTATAATCGCCATCTCTATATAGTACAATGGGTTGTATAATCATCATCTCATCATCTCGGGTCATATATGTCCCACTATTGGGCTCGAGCCTCCTCCATAATGGGAGGGAAATTGACTTACTATACAACGCTGGTCAGACGTATTGGTATAGGGTTTTGTTTCGAGTTTTCCTTCTCTTGCATAGATGTTATATGCATTTTATATTCCTTATTCATCTCTTACGATCATCCACGGGTAAGATAGGGGGTGGTGAATTGTATTCTTACTCCGTCACCACACGGAGAAGGGTTGTATAGCACAAACATAAAACAATTAAACACCAAATTCTGAAAAATCTTGCACAAATAACTGTCCAATATGGGGAATTGAATCGACAACATTTGATATGGCAGCTTTCTACTTATAAATACACTATGTTTGCAATCACAGTAACATCAACAGCGACATTCTTCGTATTTTTTTTATTATATATGTCACACTTTTGTATTCAATCCTCATCCACTATTATAGGTAAATGAATTTACTTGCCTTTGTTTTATTTTTCTAGGACGCGCTGTGGTCCCGTTACATCCCGCCTAAATCGCTCGGTGCTGCGGAAAGGGCAGTGAGCCCCACAATCTGCCGTACACGACCTCTTTATAGCTATTTGTGTGGATCACTGGTACCTAGTGTTTTTTTTACGGTGGCCTAGCTTACTTGCTCAGCCTGTACTTGTTAGCTAGGTGACTGTGCATATATTTTTGTTTCAAATAATTATAAAAAGAAATATTAAATTATTGTATAAACTATCGTAAATCATAATAGATTTTTTTATAATTTAATCACGTTCTTACTCTATAACCGTTCTGAAATTTATCACAAACTCCCGTATCATTAAAGCTTTGAAAATAATACATTTACCATTGCTATCAAAAACTAAGAGATGTAAGCAGATATTATCAGTAAATTTCTCTCCTACTGAGGAATAGGCCTGTGCCCAACAGTGGGACATAGATATATGAGCTAGAAAAGATGAATATCTTCTTCTTTAAGATAATAGTAATGAATCTTCACATCAAAATGGAGATATTTAGTATTTTGCATTTAATTTCTGACGTATCAAGCACATGTGCCGCGGATGTTTGAAGTAGGTACCCCCAATTCAATTTCATATCAGAGTTAAATGTCCCGACTATAAAAAAGTATGGTTCAACCAGATCATGTATCTGGACCCGATCAGGATAGAATGAGGCATGCCGGATCCGGCAAACCCTATCAGGACCAGGTCTGGTTCAAAAAAATATCATATCATGATTGTCATTATTTATGCCACGGTGTAAATTGTATTTGCATCAGAGGAGATTAATCTGAAATCTTTAATTAATCATATGTATTTAATAATAATACATACATACATATCATCACGCCATATCCCTTGCAGGGTAGGCAGAGAGAACAGAGTGCCAGAGAACTCTATCTCTGCATACTTCACTCGCTTCCTCAACATTCATAATTCTCTTCATACACGCTCGCCGGTTTCGGAGACTCTTGACTCCACCTTCCTTCAGTACCTGACCGATCTGGTCTAGGTAGGTTAGTCTCGGTCTCCCTCGGTACCTACATCCTTCCACTTTCGCATTGTATATCTTCTTAACCAGACGTTCGTTCGGCATTCTTTCCACATGTCCGAACCATCGGAGCATTCCCTTTCGCATCTTTACACCAATACTCTCTTTCATACCTACTCGCTCTCTTACGTCGCCGTTACGAATGCGGTCGGTCAGCCTAACTCCACAGATTTTCCGAAGAGATCGCATTTCGACCGCATTAATTTTACTTTCATACTCTTTTCTGCATACCCAACTCTCGCTTCCATACAGTAATTTTGGGACAAGCACTGCGTTATGTATTGCTACACGTGCCTTCTGGCTGAGGTGGTGGCTGCCGAGAAGTTGCCCCAACGCTCCGTTCACTCTATTTCCCGCATTCACTCTTCGCTCTATATCAGTGGTGTACCGTCCATCTCGGCTAAATCCACATCCAAGATATACAAATTCATCCACATGCTCTAGTACATCATTACCTATTGTTACTCTTACATCTGTTCTGGCTTCATCTCTTTCAAAGACCATTATTTTGGTTTTGCTCACATTCACGCGTAGACCCCTTTTCTTACAATCTTCTGTCATTGTGTCGACTAGGGTCTGCAGGTCAGTCGCTGACTGTGCCAGCAGGACTGCATCATCTGCATAAAGCAGAGCAGAGACCACAGAGTCACCCATCTGGACTCCCACATTCATATCGTTCAACCTTTGGAGACATTTATCCAGATATATGATAAACAGCCTGGCTGATAGAACGCAGCCCTGCTTAACGCCGATATTGACGTCAAACCAAGGCGACATTCCATCATCCAGCCGCACATAGGCTCTACAGCCCATGTAACTGGATTGCACAGACTGCAGCAGTTTACCGTTAATACCATACTCCGGTAAAATGTCCCAAAGTTCCTTTCGTACAACCGTGTCAAATGCTCTCTCCAGATCCACAAAACTGCAGAAAACCCTCCGACCTAGGGCCAGATGCTTCTCCACAATGTTGCGCAGAGAGAACACTTGATCCATGCATCCCCTTCCACTCCTGAAACCTCCTTGTGTCTCACACAGTAAACCATCGGACACCATCCTCATTCTCCTTTCAATAATTTTACCATACACTTTTGCTGCCAAACTGGTCAAGCTTATGGCTCTGTAATTTACGCAGTCATAACGTGAACCCTTGTTTTTAAACAAAGGCACGATGACTGCGCTATTCCAGTCCCCGGGAACCATTCCCGAGCTCCAACATAAATTGAGGAGCAACAGGAACGCCTCCCGGACACAGGAGCCACCAAGCTTGATCATCTCGGCAGACACCATATCAATGCCCGCTGCCTTACCATTTCTCAAACTTTTTATCACCCATTCAACTTCATCCATACTGATGCCATCGGAGGACGCCGTCGCCGAATGTTGATCTACTAGACCACATGCGACACCGGCGCCAACCGTAGCATCCGCATACATATCGCCAAAATATTCACTCCATCGGCTTAACACGTCTTGTGTTTGTGTAAGAATGTCTCCACCTTTAGACCTTATTTTATTCATTCTGAAGGCTGACCAACCACCCCGAGACTTCTTCACCTCCCTCCAAAAGAGTTTGGTGTTACCCTCGAAGTTTTTGGTCAGCATATCTTCTGCACTCATACTTGCTCTATCACGTTTCTCTTTCACTAAGGCCCTGGTGTCATTCTTACATTGCCGATATATTTCTTTCTTCTGTTCAGTCATACTGTCATTCAGATTCAAAGAAGAGACATAGTCCAGCCACGCTTTCTTCTTTTGCTCTACGGAAGCTGCCACTTCCGCATCCCACCATGCATCACCATTTGTGTTTCTATGCTTCTTTGAACTTCCACATACTTCTTTCGCTGTGTCTACCATACTCTCTTTCAATACTCTCCAGCATTCTTCAATGTCCGATTGCGGCTGGCTTGCCATCGTCAGCCGTTCTCGGACACCATCTGCATACTTTTCTCTTACACACTCTTCTTGCAACCTTTCAATCTTTATTCTTTCAAGCCCTCCGAAGTGGACACGCTCTCGCCAGTGCCTCCACTTTCTGAACAGACCACTAAATCTCGCAATAACGAGATAGTGGTCCGTATCGACTGTGGGGCCCCTGTAGGCTCTTGCGTCCAATATTTTGCTTCGGAGGCGACTGTCTACCAAAATTAAATCTATTATACTTTTCTGTTCATTCCTTCTCCATGTATACATATGGATGTCCTTATGTTGGAAAAATGTGTTTGACACAATGAGGTTTCTCTCCATGCATACATCCGCTATGAGCCTACCTGCGTCGTTCACTCTCTTATCACCAAATGGACCAAGTACGTCCTCATAGTCAGGACGCTTGGTCCCCACCCATCCGTTCAAATCTCCGCATACAATCACGCGTTCACTGGTTTCTGCCATATCCAGAACTTCCCTAACATTATCCCAAAACTTCTCTAGGTCTGATGCCACCGAGGATCCTATGGGAGCATATGCTACAACCATGAATACCTTAGTGACACCAAGTTTTATACGGACCCAAAGAAGTCTGGGATCATACATTCCGTAATCCTTCACACCTGATGCCAAGCGAGAGGACAGCAGTACTCCTACCCCCATGCTGGCTCGATCGCTCTGTGGTACACCAGACCACAGAGCCATCCCGCCACCAGGAAGATCGCAGGCGTCGCTGCCCCTTCGCTTGGTCTCTGTTACACAGATAATAATAATAATGTTTAATTAATAATATAAAAATAATTTATATTTATAGTAAAAACAAAAATAAATAATAGGTACATTTGAAAACATAGATAGAAATAAATATCATAATATTGTAACAACCATTCTAACATTTAATGTTTTGAGTCATAATAAATTGATGGCGTTAGTAAAATGACGTAATTATCTGAATCGCGGTGTTAAGATTCTCCAAAGCGTAATGACATCGCCTAATATTAAATTAGTTGTTATCGAATCAGATCAAAATCATAAACTCATGTATTTCTGCCTATTCATTCCCTACTTTTTAGTTATTTTTTAACCTGCAATATAATATTTCAAATTATTCATATAATTTCATCACGTTACAACTAATACTAGTATTCTTATAGGATAATTTAATTATTAATCAATTGAGAATATTAAATCCGTTTTCTGAATATTTATTAATCAATTCAGAATATGAAATCCGTTTTCTGAACACAAAAAAAATATAAAATAATTTCATATTCAGTGAGAGAATACTAAATCATTTTCTAAACATACAAGTATTTTTTTAGAATAATTTCTTATTAAGAGACTCAGAATATAAAATCATTATACGAATATATTAGTATTTCTATAGAATAACTATTTGTACCAGCAGCTCCGCTTGCATAGATTAAGTACGTTTAATATTATCATTTTATTTGAATAGCCATGACATAATGAGTCATGGATAACTATTATTAACATTTGTAACATCACCATTTCAAATCAATCAATCACCATTTTTGTTATCTTCATCATTTCTCACGGAACAAACCGGCGACCACTGAGAACACTTGATATGCGATGTTCAATTTTATTGTTTCTTTAATTTGTATGTACCAAATATGGTACATACAAATTAACTACAAATTATCAAATTTTGTCTGATTCACTACCCTTTTTATAGTACTCAACTCCTTATTTTCGCAGGGTTAGATAATATATCCTAAAACCTTTTTCGATAAACAAGATGTATAAGATACACAACAATAATTTTTGTGAAACCTGATTGTAGTACGTGAGATTAGTTCTTTCAAACAAACATACAAATCGTCAGCTTTAATTAAAGAATCCTAATAATATATAATTATATATTTAATATTTAGCGACACAGAATATTATATCATTCTATAAAAATACTAGAGTACAGTTACGTAGCTTGTGCAAAAATTAATGTTCTTCAAGATTTAATTTTTAGAAATATGTCTTATGTTTGTGGATGGACGTGAAAACGTGGACAATCAAAAAAAAAATAAGATGGAGTGTGTAAATGAGGATCATCATCATCATTCAGGAGAACTCTTGTCCCAATTACTTGGAGTCGACGCAATATGTACCCCTCTTCCTACATATTGCAAAGGATATTGGCAATAGTTTTATGACCGGCCGCCTGCCTGACATCAACCCTCCTTGGGTATGCAATTGCTGACTAAATGGCATCAGGTAGTGTTGGCCCAGGTCATTATTAGGTTCTTAGTCGTCTTTTACAACATCCATGAGCAAAGTAAGGGTTGGTAGTATTCGTAGCCGCTACCACACAGCACATTGTGTGAACGAGGATATGTATATGAAAGTTGTGAGTGTAGATATGAGGGGTGATAGAAGTTTATGGAAGGCAAGACAATATATTGTGCCCACTTGGCATGGGAATAGAAGAAACGAATGATGAATCGCATTGAAAGCGATAAGAAAAACAAAGATGTGCATGGATAAATCATTGACGTCTTCTGGTACTCATTTTTTGAAACCTACCTCACTCTGTTTATGGTTTATACTACACACTAGTAGAATATATCAAAAATTTCACGGTAAAACCAGGTCTTTAAATAATTTTTAACGATATTTTTTCTTATTTCTTACGGTAGCAAACGAGCAAGCAGCACTCCAGGATGATAAGCGTTACTGCCACCCATAGATCTTTGTAATACCAATGGTATAGTTAGGCCGCTGCCTACCAACACAAATCCCTAACCTACCCAGTTGAGCTTCCGGCTCTCTCACTCGAAGCGCAATAGCATATTGCCATTACTCAGACTATAGTAGTATGTACCATTTAGTTTTTCTTACGAGTCATAGAAGGATTCATATAAAATAGATTATAATTAAAGAAACATATTTTATTTTTACTCTCTAATCACTGTTGAAAGAAAAGTTGAACACATCGCAAGATTATTTCACGACCGGCTGCTGTCTGACATCAAACGTCTTTAAAAGTCTATCTTCTTGTTTAGCCCATAAACACTAGTTGGTATATATGTGGTATATTTATAGAGAAATAGTCAATTACTACGCTGGTCATTTGACCAGCGTAGTAAAAAAAAACCCATTTGGGTTAGTATTGAGTTTCCTTTAGATTTTTTCTCCTACAGTGACATTATTTACATCTATTAGTCGCGTATTAATATTACCATAAAAATCAAGAAGTAGAGAATTGTATTTTCATTCCATTACCACACAAGGTAACAAATTGTAATGTTTTTAAATTGAAAACGGAATACAATGAATTACGTTTGTGAGATGCGATAAAATTATCAACAGATTATCAGAATACAATTCTAAAATATTTTATTCAACTTCCATTACTTATTTTTTGCTTAAATGGCTAATTAAAGCTAATTTTCACAAAAAAAATCATCGTTTGGATGTAGCGTAATTAGATATCATTATAAAGAGATGATAATAATTATGTTAAATGATGAAGCAGAAAATACATTTAATATTTATTATTATATCTAGACTATTATACATGTATTGTACAAATGAAAATAGTTGTGAAACAATCATTCGAAGAGTTCCCACGTCTATTCAAATTTATTTTCATAGTATAATTTTGGTAGTGGTAGAACCATGTTGTTGACAGTTCTCTGTATACAACCGCTGGCCGGTCCGTCCAGGGTAGTACCACACTCTCGCTGAAGATCGACACCTGAGCGGTGTTAATATGCCGCTGTGCTTCGTTCGGTGAGTAAGAGAGCCAGAAGCCCAACTTTCTGGGTGGATTTGGGATTATTGGTAGGCAGCTACGTAGCTATACCTCTGGTATTGCAAAGTTTTATGGATGGCAATAAAACTTACTATCAAGTGTGCTGCTTGCTCGTTTGCCACCATAAGCAGTAAAACAAATCAGTAATTAGCCTTTTTGACAACAAGGGTATAGCTAGACCGCTGCCTACCATTACAATCCCCAAACCCACCCAGTTGGGCTTATTTTTTTTTTATTTATTTATTTATGTAAGTTCATCCACAGCAAAGTATTAAAACATCACAAAAAAATTACAATTTAGGCATATAGGCTGATACAGTTGTCAATTACGGATAGACCAGCATGTATACTTTAAAAGTGAATATTTTAAATAATATAATGACTAACTTAATTTAAACATATATGGTCAATATAGAAATTAATAATGAATAAAATTAATAAAACTTTTATAACTTGAGACTTGATTAAAAAAAAAGAAAACATATATTACTTTGAATCGCTGTATTGCTAATAGGTGCGCGGTACCTATAGGTATTTATAAGTTTCTAAAGATTTATAAATTGTTATCATCCTCATTTACGATTGCTTAATTAGACTAATCTCAAATATTTTAACATCTAAATGATATCTCTTTGGATTGCATTCGCAATACCATTAGCAGCAAGTAACTGAATTTGGTCAAATAGAAAAGTCAACAATCTATAAAAAACGAAAGTTGAATAACGGAAACATCATTATTTACAAAATTTTAAATTTCGTAATGATAATCAACTGAAGCAAGCATTGGAAACTAGACGTCTTAAATAACGCGTAGCAAGAGAAACTGTTGGCGCCAAAAATCGATCACTAAAATGAACCAGATGCATAAGTTAACTAGATGTTTGTGGCCCGGCATTGCAAACTGAGCGTGTCTAGACAGGCAGCAGACGAATTTTTAATACCTAGGCACGAGGCCTCGGGCGAGACGTATATCTATTCCCACGTAATAGCTACATAACTACTACACGGCTCGGCACGTGATGCATTCTACCCGATACAAAGAGAGCGAACGAGTGCTATAATATATTTTCTACTAGCAATACTCGCGAATCCGTTCGTTGCGAATTTTGTATTCAAATTAATATGTTTCAAATAGTTCTATATACTTATACATCGACACAATATTTTTATATGTTAACATACCAATAGATAAACAGACGAAACTGCCAAAAATCATCGGATATCTTCCGTCATTGTTACTAACAACTGCGTGTTAATTTTTTCAAATATCTTTAATGGCATAGATTTTGTCTCTACTATTTTGCTACACATACTTTTAATAAAAACTAAGTGAAAAAGCCTTTCAAATCTTATTATTATTAATTAAACCCACGAAACCACTTAAATACTGTCAGTTTTAATATTTGAAATGAATCTAATAGTTTCATCGTCATCAACACAGCGCATATATGCCCCACTGTTGGGCTCGGGCCTCCTCCGTAAAGAGAAGGAAATTAAACTACCATACCGCGCTGGTCAGGCGTGTTGGTATATAGGGTTTTGTTTAGAATTTTCCTTTTCTTGCATAAATGTTATATGTATTTTATATCCCTTAGTCGTCACCCACGGGTAAGACAGGGGTGGTGAATTGCATTCTTACTCCGTCACCATACACGGATAGTTCACGGATCTAATAGTTTCTTAGATGATAATGATGATATCTGGTGTAGTTACACCAGATTGGAACGTGATCGCTGCTGAGAAGATCTGCCAAGAGACTCAGCGTATTTGTCTATTTTATTATTATTTTTACTGTTTTTTTTATATAAAATTGTTTATAACGTGTTTAGTAAGAACTAGATCCAGTGTGACTCACTTCGAACCACGATATGATATAAAATTTTATATATATATACATACATATCATCACGCCATATCCCTTGCAGGGTAGGCAGAGAGTACAGAGTGCCTAACTCTATCTTTGCATACTTCACTCGCTTCCTCAACATTCATAATTCTCTTCATACACGCTCGCTGGTTTCGGAGACTCTTGACTCCACCTTGCTTCAGTACGTGACCAATCTGGTCTAGGTAGGTGAGTCTCGGTCTCCCCCGGTACCTATATCCTTCCACTTTCGCATTGTATATCTTCTTAACCAGACGTTCGTTCGGCATTCTTTCCTCATATCCGAACCATCGGAGCATTCCCTTTCGCATCTTTACACCAATACTCTCTTTTATACCTACTCACTCTCTTACATCGTCGTTGCGAATGCAGTCGGTCAACCCAACTCCACAGATTTTCATTTTCAAAAGTTATTGGCAAGAGTTTTATGACCGGCTGGCTGCCTGACGTTAACCTTTCTTTATTTTGACCAAATACTTGTTTGATTAGACTTAATTATTGACGTTTGGTCAAACGTTTGGACGTTGAGTTGCATCAGATGGAGTTGGCCCAGGTCGATATTAAGATCTGAATCGTCTTTTACGACACCCACGAGCAAAGTATGGGTTGGTAGTATTCGTAGCCGCTACTACACAGCTTGATGCTGGGCATAACTATCATCATTGAATTCGTCTTCATTCGAAATTCGTAATAAGGCCCCAATCTGAAACAGCTTAGTCTGTTTTTGATGATGTTTGTCCGTTTGATTTGTGGATGTATGCATGCGCCATAAATGTAATATTTACAAATACATGTTTCTTCAGTGTTTTCTTCGTCTAAGCAAGTAAAGTGAATAAACTTGGACTCCAAAAAGTCAGAAATGAGCGCCATTGACAGTGTGTGATATTCCATTACTACACTGTCGAGTCCTTGTCTTACTTATCCTGGTGATCCATTAACAAGTTTCTATAACTTCTATAAGAAAGTAAAAGTGGGTGTTCTAATATATTATTAATCCGTCAGCACACAGTTTATTTACAACAATTTTAATGCACAAAGTAAATTGCAGATAAGTCTTAAAAACAGTGGACAAGTGCGTCGCCCAAGGTCGTGATTATCGCGATTACTTGCGCTACGTCTGGAGGACAATCATTAAACCCGCGCTGCCTTTTCACACTTAACTGAAACAATAAACATTTATATATAACTAAAGAGTTTATTTGTCTGTTTGAACGCGCTCATCTGAGGCACTAGGACTTGCATTTATAAACAAAAATATTCTATTGAACTGTTTATCGATAAAAGTTTATAGGCTATAAAATATTATGCTTCAACACATAAGATCAAGGTAAGGTTATGATCACAAATGTTAATAAAACGGGAATAAATAGGTAGTAATAACAATAAGACATGTTAAATCATTGCAAGGCAAACATTGTTGCCGCAACAACCGTCACAATATCAAGATCATTTTAAATTGTTATCGCAATATTATGTACAGATATAAATATAAAATATATATACCATATCATCCATATCTTACCCGTGGGTGATCGTACGAGACGACTAAGGGATATAAAATGCATATAACATCTATGCAAGAGAATGAAAACTCAAAAAAAAACCCCTATACCAACACGTTTGACCAGCGTGGTGTAGTAGGTTAATTTCCCTCCCATTATGGAGGAGGCTCGAGCCCAACAGTGGGACATATATGAGCTGAGATGATGATGATGGTAATTAAAAAAACACTGTCACTCAAAATAATTTTAAATATATCTACACTTATTAATCTATGTTAGCACAGAGATTAAACTGTTGCGGGAACAGCTAGTATGATATATACTTATAGTTTTAGCAGGCATGTAAAATGTGGATGGTACCCTAAAGGGTAACCCGCCGGGCTGGCCAAGGATAGCAAGGAAGCGGTACCAGTGGCCGGCCCAATGGCGATGGGAAGGGAATACAGTGGGTTATGGGGCCACGCGCTGTCCTTCCATCGCCCCGGACGGAACGGGGGACGTGTGTCCGAACTATTGCCTACCCAAAAAAAAAAAAAAAAAAAGACATGTAAAATGTCATATAGTGCTTTTAATGTCTATGTAATGTAAAACAAAAAAAAATTTAAAACGTAGTGAACATGACAGTGCTGTACGTATATTTGTATTTTAAATGGTGGTACGAAGAAAATGATTGTAGAAGACTTGTAATTTAAACTAATGGCTCTATTTCCAAAGTATTAATAAAATAAAAATATACTGTATTTTCAGTTCTTTTAAAAAAGGCTAGTGTCTACCTGATGTCAGATGTATACAGATACAGACATATAAAATACATTTGTACATGGAATGTAAATAATGAAAAATAACACCACGATGTAGTAAGACTATTAAAAGTTTATTAATGTTTATTGTGTCTAGACAATCTGATCTATCAGATCCACAATGACAGATAAGCTCATTTTATATATAAAGAAACATTTTAAATAAATAAGATGCATGCATGATTTTTTTCATGATCCAACAGAACATGATACTGAAAAAATGAGGAGTGGCAGCATTTTAAATTTGATTATATCAAACTATTAATAATTTGTCATTTTATAATATTTATTTCATAAAACGCCAATGTACAATAAAATTTTAAAACTAATATATAAATTTAAAATTATTTACTGTTTTTTTCCACTGGTACATATATATTTATCATCATCATTCATCATTCTCCTACTCTTATCCCAATTACTTGGGGTCGATACAATATGTACTCTTCTTCCATAGTTACATAATATAAAAGTTATTGGCAATAGTTCCATGACCGGCCGCCTGCCAGACGTCAACCTTCCTTGGGAATGTAATTGTTGCATCAGATGGAGTTGGCCCAGGTCGTTATAAGGCTCTTAGTCGTCTTTTACGACATCCACGAGCAAAGTAAGGGTTGGTAGTATTCGTAGCCGCTACCACACAGCAGCATACATATATATTTATATTGTATATATAAATATGAGTCAAAATTGATACGTAATGTGAAACTATAATGGTAGGTTTGCTATCTCTGGGTGGTTTAAAATTGCAATTTGACTCAGTGCTGCGTTCCTTCAGTTGCGATTTAGTTATAAATATTATTTTTTAATATTTATTTTCTATAGAAAAACATCTTTTTATCAGCTACTGTTTAATCATATTTTAAAATGAACATAGATATATAGGATATATAAATACATCTAGGTACCTACTACCTATCATCATCTTCATCTCAGCTCATATATGTCCCACTGTTGGGCTCGAGCCTCCTCCATAATGGGAGGGAAATTGACCTACTATACCACGCTGGTCAGACGTGTTGGTATAGGATTTTGTTTCGATTTTTGTTTGTTTTTTGACGTCACGAAACAGAACAGAACCTATATACATATAATACAAATTACATATATATATTATTACTATGCTATTGTTGACTCTGTTTTATAAAGTGTTGTCTTCATAATTAAAATCACCAAAGTAATGATATATATGCATAAACCACGTTACTTATATCAAACGTTGAGTAACATTGCAGTTATAAATGGTGCAAATTTATTTTATCGTTAATAAAATAAATCGAATTTTAGTGTAAAGGTGAAACTGCTGTGAACTTGCTATATGGTGGTGTAACTCGCCACCAGATGCCACAGCGATATATCGACTTCTACAAACAAATCAACGGGGTGGGTTTGCTAGTATTAAATAATTTTAATGTATGTAATGCAAAGCAACATTTTTTTTATGTAATGCAAACAAAAGCAAAATTCTATACATTAAATTACAAAAACTGCTCTATTTTATATAATTTAATATATAGATTTATGTAATGAAGAGAATTGTCGGTGTATTAATGGTAAGGTTAATTCGTAAAGAAAACTACATATTTTTATTATTTTTTTGTGACGACACGGTCAAAATCCCTTTCTAAAAATCAATAATATATTAAAATATGACATTCGAAGAATATTTTATGAAATTTTCACGAAGAAATATTATAAAATAGTTTATTCGTAATATTAATTCGTTAAATAATCGTATTCCTCAGGTAAGGCTGGGAGAGCTTTTTCTTTTTAAATTTAATTTTTTTAATTTTTTTAAAACACTGAAGGTGAAAAAACATGATTTTTTGCGAGAAAATTGGCTTATTTTGATATTAAATACTAAAAATTATTACAAAATTTAAAAAAAAACCGTTCCTTCGTTACCTTGTAAATTATGTTCAAAATTCCAAAAGGATCGGTGCAGTAGTTTTGAAGTTTTGAGGAGCACCGACTTTGAAAACGAGAGTTGTGGGAAAAACGCTTTAAAGTTTTGAACGCTAAAAATTAGTGAAACATCTATAAGTGGTTAATTTAGTAGTTTAATTTTGGTAGACAGTCGCTTCCGAAGCAAAATATTGAACGCAAGAGCCTACAGGGGCCCCACAGTCGATACGGATCACTATCTCGTTATTGCGAGATTTAGTGGTCTGTTCAGAAAGTGGAGGCACTGGCGAGAGCGTGTCCACTTCGGTGGGCTTGAAAGAATAAAGGTTGAAAGGTTGCAAGAAGAGTGTGTAAGAGAAAAGTATGCAGAGGGTGTCCGAGAACGGCTGACGATGGCAAGCTAGCTGCAATCGGAAATTGAAGAATGCTGGAGAGTATTGAAAGAGAGTATGGTAGATACAGCGAAAGAAGTATGTGGAATTTCAAAGAAGCATAGAAAAACAAATGATGATGCATGTTGGGATGCGGAAGTGGCAGCTTCCGTAGAGCAAAAGAAGAAAGCGTGGCTGGACTATGTCTCTTCTTTGAATCTGAATAACAGTATGACTGAACAGAAGCCAGAAATATATCGGCAATGTAAGAATGACACCAAGGCCTTAGTGAAAGAGAAACGTGATAGAGCAAGTATGAGTGCAGAATATAGGCTGGCTAAAAACTTCGAGGGTAACACCAAACTCTTTTGGAGGGAGGTGAAGAAGTCTCGGTGTAGTTGGTCAGCCTTCAGAATGAATAAAATAAGGTCTAAAGGTGGAGACATTCTTACACAAACACAAGATGTGTTAAGCCGATGGAGTGAATATTTTGGCGATATGTATGCGGATACTCGAGTTGGCACCGGTGTCGCATGTGGTTTAGTAGATCAACATTCAACTGCTCTGCTTTATGCGGATGATGCAGTCCTGCTGGCACAGTCAGCGACTGACCTGCAGACCCTAGTCGACACAATGACAGAAGATTGTAAGAAAAGGGGTTTACGCGTGAATGTGAGCAAAACCAAAATAATGGTCTTTGAAAGAGATGAAGCCAGAACAGATGTAAGAGTAACAATAGGTAATGATGTACTAGAGCAAGTGGATAATTTGTATATCTTGGATGTGGATTTAGCCGAGATGGAAGGTACACCACTGATATAGAGCGAAGAGTGAATGCGGGCAATAGAGTCAACGGAGCGTTGGGGTAACTTCTTGGTAGCCACCACCTCAGCCAGAAGGCACGTGTAGCAATACATAACGCAGTGCTTGTCCCAACATTACTGTATGGAAGCGAGAGTTGGGTATGCAGAAAAGAGTATGGAAGTAAAATTAATAGGGTCGAAATACGATCTCTGCGGAAAATCTGTGGAGTTAGACTGACCGACCGCATTCGCAACGACGACGTAAGAGAGCGAGTAGGTATAAAAGAGAGTATTGGTGTAAAGATGCGAAAGGGAATGCTCCGATGGTTTGGATATGTGGAAAGAATGCCGAACGAACGTCTGGTTAAGAAGATATACAATGCGAAACTAGAAGGATGTAGGTACCGGGGGAGACCGAGACTAACCTACCTAGACGAACCTACTAGACCGAGACTAACCTACCAGATCGGTCATGTACTGAAGGAAGGTGAAGTCAAGAGTCTCCGAAACCGGCGAGCGTGTATGAAGAGAATTATGAATGTTGAGGAAGCGAGTGAAGTATGCAAATATAGAGTTCTCTGGCACTCTGTTCTCTCTGCCTACCCTGCAAGGGATATGGCGTGATGATATGTATGTATGTATGTATGCATTTTGGCAAAATATAAAAACATATGTACAGCGTGGTATAGTAGATCAATGTTCCCTCTTATTTCGAAGGAGGCTCGCACTCAGCAGTGTGATAAATATGAGCCAAAATGATGATGACGATGATAATTATATATAATTCAATCTATTACTGTGTACCAACTGAATTAGAGGTGGTGTTGTTATATTTAAAATGATTTAAAAACTAGCTATAAGACCTTCCTCCTTACTAATATTATAAATGCGAAAGTAACTCTGTCTGTCTGTTGCTCTTTCACGCCAAAACTACTGAACCGATCTAAATGAAATTTGGTATACAGATAGTCCGATAGAGCCTGATAAAGGACTTAGGCTACTTTTTAATGCAAAGAAAGGTTGTAAAGGGAGATGAAAAGTTGTAAGGAAGTATCGTCATTTTTAAAGCCAGAAGCTTGAAACTTATTTTTAGGCTATTGATTATATAAATAAATATGACATTAACATGTTGTAAAAATTTACCCTTAAGGGGTAAAATAAAAATAGAGGATGAAAAACTTTAGATAGGATATGGCGTGATGATATGTATGTAAAAACTTTAGGAAAGTAACCTTTTACGCGGGCGAAGCCACGGGCAGAAGCTAGTTATAATATATACCAATGTTACATATAAAACTCTCAACTGTTGCTTGTCACTAGAAAAGAGAGATCTTTATATATTGAATACCAATTCGTTAATATCTAATTGGTCTTACAAGCTAGCAAACGTCAAAAGCACAGATGTTATGTCCAATAATTTCAGCTAGTTTTTTCGCTGTCTAGACAGGATTTCATTGTGGTGCACAGACATATTACGCAATCAGTCCAATTAGATTTAGTCACAACTAACAACTACTCGTAGTTGCTTTTATTAGTTGTTGCAGTGTAATGACGCACACGGCCGATCATCGGCGTTTTTGTGGCGAGGGGAAAGCCCGCCTATTTAATAAACACGTATGTTGACTATGAGGATGTCTAGACGTCTAGTTCCAGGAGTTAGTGAGCTCACCGACGGCTTTCACATATTTATTCAGAGACAGAAACGTAGATCCCGAAACAATCGACAATTACGTGACGTAACTTAGAATTAATCGTCGTTTGTGTCTATTTTGACTGAATTACCCGCGGCTCAGGTATTTTACTTTAAGACTAGGGGCAACACAATGTATATTTTATGTTTCCTCGAAATTGATGGCAGACGGCGCATCTTGTTTTATTGAACGCTATAAATTAGTCAAGCTGAGATATTTCGTGGAAAGAATAGAAATGTATTATCTTAATTCTTAAAACTAGGTGATCGAGATTTTTTTGTGAAATGAAGTTTTTTAAATAAAACTAATAATAAAACTAGCAATAGCGTGATGAAATCTCAGTTTTAAAAATTAAAATTTTATCAATGTACCAATACTTCACAATTAATACCTGAAGTGCGACGTATTATGTATTCAACCTTATTTCCTCATCGGTATTATACAAGTCGACTATGGTATATTAATATCTATTCAAATAAGACCTTATCGCAGGTCAGGCTAGTGGACTAGCCTGACCTGCGTGGGGAAATAATACAATTTGAGGCTCAAGTGCAACAGAGGAATGTACATGGATTGAGAACAATAAGATAGACAAGAATGAATAATTACAAAAAAAGTGCTCAAATGTTTTTATCATCATCATCATCACAGCCCATAAATGTCCCACAGTTGGGCTCGGGCCTCCTTCTTAATTGAAGAGAAATTAACCTACTATACCGCGCTGGTCAGACGTGGTGGTATAGGGTTTTGTTTCGAGTTTTCCTTCTCTCGCATAGATGTTATATGCGTTTTATATCCCTTAGTCGTCTCGTACGATCACCCATTTTTTTTTTTTTTTTTTTTTTTTTTGTGGTGGGCCATGGACGTCGCACCCCGCCAAATCGGTCCGGGGTGACGGAAGAGGCGGCGCGCAACCCCATTGACCCACCCTGCAAGCACCTCTTCTTCGCCATGCGAGCGGGCCACCGGTACCCGATCTTTGTCTTCGGTGGCCCGCTCGGCGGTATGCCCTCTCGGGCTCCTCTCCTGTTGACGCCCCGACAGATTTCGTCGTCGAGGCGTCGTCCTCACGCGGTGGCCTCGCGTCGGGTGACCGGACAATTCCCCGGTCCGATCACCCGAAGCCTCGGTTAGGGCGGCATCAGGCGCAGGTATTCGCGCCTGCACGCCCCGGCCGCGGGCGGCGGCCCGGGTCACGGGAATCCTCCCGGGCCCGTTCCGCCGCCTCCTTCTGCGAGATGACAGCCTCGCAGAAGGCGGCGACCGCGTCCCAATTCCTGACGCTGTCGACCATCGCCCTCGCGACAGCCGGCAGCGTCAGGTCGGCACCGATAATAGCGACGAGGTCGCGGCGCTGCCCGTCCCAGCCCGAGCATTCCTCGAGCGTATGTTGCGCCGTGTCCTCGTCACTACTGCAATGATGGCAGCCCGGAGTCCATTCCCTGTGCACGACCGTGTGCAGGTATTTCCCGAAACACCCGTGCCCCGTTAACACCTGCACCAGTCGGAAGGTGAGGACCCCGTGCCGCCGCTCCATCCATTCCATCAGTACGGGCCGGAGGGCCTCAACGGTAATGACACCGTGTCTAGGCCTCTCCAGCCGCGTAGCCCAACGGGCGATGACTTCTCGGCGGGCGTCCTCGCGCCAGGTGGCTATCTCGTTAAACGATGGGGAGCCACCCTCTTCGCGCATTGAGTTAACCCGCCGGTAGAGGTCGGAGAGCATCTCCGCCTCTAGGTCCCACGGGGGTGTCCCGGCCAATAGGCACGCTGCCTCTGTCGACACCGTGCGGTAGCCGCGAATGGCTCTGACCGCCATGGCTCGCTGTGGCCTCCACAGCACCGCCCTGAGCTGGGCGTTCAGAGCCCTCGCCCACACGGGTGCGCCGTACATGGCCATTGAGCGGATCACCCCCGCATACAGCCGTCGGCCCTCGAAACTGGGTCCGCCCACATTCGGCATGAGCCGAGAAAGGGCGGACGCCGCGCCGACCAGCCGGGGAGCAATTTGGCGAAAATGCTCCCGGAACCACCATCGCCCGTCGAGCACCAGACCCAAGTACCTCATATGGGCCTGGATACTGATGTGGATGGAGTTGACGACTAACGAGGCGCCGATGGGCAGCCTCACACGGGGCCCATGGAATAGTAGGGCCTCCGTCTTGTTTAGGGCCACCCTGAGCCCCAGCGCCTCGATTCGCCTGACCATCTCCTCGGTGCCGAGAGTGGCCAGGCTCGCCGCCTCTTCGAGTGTCCTGCCTCGGGCTGTGACGAGCGTGTCGTCAGCATAGCAAATAACGCTCAGCCCGGGGGGGAGACTCCCTCTCAACGCCCAGTCGTACCCGATGTCCCACAGAGTCGGCCCCAGAACCGACCCCTGCGGAACACCGCACGACATGGGCGTCCGCACAATGTCCCCTGCGGGGCTCGCGTAGAGAACACTGCGCCCCTCCAGATAGTCTGCCACCAGCTGCCTGAGGTACAGGGGCACTCCATGGAACCGGAGCGCCTCCCTGATGCAGCTGAATGGCAGACTATTGAAGGCGTTGGCGATGTCCAACGACACCGCCAACAACACTCCTTTGCCGGCGACAGCCTCCGCGGCCGTCTGCCTCAGGCGTAGCAGGGCCCCGATGGTCGAACGCCCCTTCCGAAACCCAAATTGAGCGTCCGACAGATCGGGCCCCACCTCCTCCAGGTGCTGGACGATGCGGGCAGCGAGGACACGCTCCAGCAGCTTACCCACATCGTCCAGAAGCACAATGGGCCTGTAGGCCGACGGCGAATCCAGGGGCCGTCCCGGCTTTGGCAGGAGAACCAACCTCCCTTCCTTCCAGCACTCAGGGAACTGTCCAGACGTCAGACAGGCGTTGAACAGTCGCCTGAGGCGAGGTTCGAGATGCTCGAGGAGCAACGTCAACACCCGGACTGGGACTCCGTCCGGGCCGGGGGCCGTGGTGGCGGATCGAATCTTCGCCACGGCTGCCCCCACTTCCGACTCCGTCACGGGCGGAACACTCTCGACGGCCTCCCGGTCGTGATCTGGCGAAGCCATGACCGGGGGCGTGTGCTCCGACTGCCGCGGGAACAGCTCCTCGACCACTCTACGAAGGAGGTCGGGCTGGAGGGTCTCGGTGAGGGGGGGGCCCTGCGCGCGAAGCTTATTCAGCGACGCGCGATACGGGCGACCCCAGAGGTCACGGTCGAGACCGTCCAGCATCTCCTGCCAACTTGCGTCCTTGGCGGACCGGATGGCCAGTCGAAAGGCGGTACGCGCACTGCGGTACGCCTCGTACAGCTGGCCCTAGGTTTTATTGCCGCACTGAACAATTCCTTGTACAATACATAAACAATTGATTTGTGCAATTTGGATCCGCTGAATTTTTAAAATGTATAAAATTCTTCACGACACAAGGATTTATTTCTTATCGTAGGATGTGGATTTATTATTATTTTTAAATAAGTCCTTAATAGCACAAACCAAAAAAAAAAAAAAAAAAAAAAAAAATAGGTAGCATAGTAATTTGTTAATTTGTATGCCTCCACGATTCGAGTGAAAATTGTAAGGGATATTATTTTAAATCCTTATATAAACAACAAAACAACAGTTTCCGTGTGGTGACGGAGTATCTTGCCCATCGTACGATCACCCATGGGCAAGATACTCCGTCACCACACTGAAACTGTTGTTTTGTTGTTTATATAAGGATTTAAAATAATATCCCTTACAATTTTCACTCGAATCGTGGAGGCATACAAATTAATAAATTACTATGCTACCTATTTTTTTGGTTTGTGCTATTAAGGACTTATTTAAAAATAATAATAAATCCACATCCTACGATAAGAAATAAATCCTTGTGTCGTGAAGAATTTTATACATTTTAAAATTCAGCGGATCCAAATTGCACAAATCAATTGTTTATGTATTGTACAAGGAATTGTTCAGTGCGGCAATAAAACCTACGATAATCAGCTCAAGATAGGTACTTCTACTACAACGTGTATCTATATACATCGAATGTATAGCATTTATAATATATTTTAAAATATTACTAGGTTTATAGGCATTTGTCTGTTAAACTACTCTCTACGAGTCCAAATCCTGAATCGGGCGAAACAAAAAGGTCTCAGCAATAAGCTCAAAAGTATCTTTGCCCGGTTAATGATAATAGACTTGCATCCTATTTTGTAAGATTAGAGTTCATGTGCTGAAATGCAGGTGTGTTTTTAATTCTGCTTACACATCTGCTCTCTTCAGAAATAATAAGAGAAACATTCACATGCAAGTAGGTACTAGTAGTTTCTAACCTGAATTTTGTATGTCCTTAAGCTCTGATAAAATGAATTCTAATGATTCCAAGAACACCGTTTCAAAAAACCGCAACATATTTATCGATCATAATTTACATTGTATAACTATTATCGTTTTCGAAGTTTTTGGACTAGTAAGGTTTATTTAGATGCTATATATACCTACATTCGTTAAGGCAGTTAATTAATTTAATCCTCAAGTATTCATAATTGAATAGCGGAACTGATATAACTAAAACCTCAGCATAAGAATTATCAAGATTTGGCAGGGTATTTTTAATTTTATACTTCTTTTATTACAGGCTTGATTTTGACCGCCTTTTAATTTACCTCAAAAGCCATAAAGGCTATGATTTTGAACGTCACAATCTCCATTGTTTTTTTTATTATTTTCATTACTCTATCAAAATAATACTCAAACTACTCATATGAGTAGAGTAGTATGAGAGTTTGTTGATATCAGCAAAATAATCCTTTTTATATATAATTTGATATTTTAAATTTACTCGTCGTATTTTTATATATAATCGTCGACCCCAAGTAGTTAGGATAAGAATAAGAGAATGATGATATAATTTGAATAGCAACGCACTTGAAATTTGCTATATTTTTTTTTCACTTTGGTGTATTTTTATTATGAATGAGCGCATTATCATGTCATGAGCGTGATCACATTTTGTTTCTTCCCATTAGTAAGAAGGCATTTTGAATTTCGCCATTTGGTTTATTTTTCATTTCGTGTATTGTCATCACTCATGCAAAATTACACAAACGCATCTCTATAATATATGCGAATTGCCTTGCGCAAATTTTAAAGTGGATAATATACATAGGAATATTGCAAAATATATAAATACTTGTAAAATAGAACTAATCAGCTTTTAAAAGCGAACTTTCAATTTTCAAATATTCAGTTTGCGATTTAATATTTATTAAAAGGAATATATAATATAATTATAATACATAGAATAAGGCGTGAATATGAAAGTGAGACATGGTGAAATACATAATTATTTTGAATAGAGGGTGGCAAGGGAAAACTACCACAAACCCAAATTATGATAACACGGCAGTTATGTTATGAATTTAAAAAAAATATGAAGGATGAGTGCAGAAAATAATAGAACGTCTGCGATTTTTGCTGGCATTTCAAGAACCGACTAAGAAATGTAAGAAAACAGTTTTAATTCAAAGACAAGTGCATAATAGAAACCCATACCAAACTGTCTAGCTCGCGTAGTATGCAAATGCCCTCCCATACAAGTCAATAAGAAAGAAGAAAGAAATGAAGTATCATTTCTTTCTTCTTTCTTATTGACTTGTATGGGAGGGCATTTGCATACTACGCGAGCTAGACAGAAATTGAGTACAATTTACTGAAAGTCTGAGTAAAAACTATTTATATAGAAGTACGTTCAACATGTAATTATTGTGAGTATAACAGACGGATAGTTACATGGGTACTTACACTGAACGTATAGAGTAGGGTGTGTCAAGCGTTAATCCGGTCTGCTGCAGGCCCGACCAGCCGCCCCCGGCAGGTGGTCACACATACCTTTACGCTATTTATAGCATTACATACAGAATACAGGATAACATTGTATCGAAGTCTCTTATTTTTCACGTCCGTGGCGGCCAATCGCCGATCGCAGCTCAGCTAAGCCGAGACTAATCTCATTCTACGCTCACTACAACCTTTTTTTTGCATGTCTGCACTAAGCTTTGTTTAAAAAAAAATACGATGCGTTCTAACTATAATTTAGAAATATACTAAGCAAATTATTTGTGTAGAAATTTGTCTGTCAAGTTTAATTATGAAAAATTGTTTAAAGAACAATGGCGCTATCTAATGTAATCAATCATAGATCATATTGTTCTGCCAATTACAATTTATCTAACTACGCGCTTGGTCTAATGATATATGTAAGGTCTGACTTCTGCATTCAAATCATTCTTTGTTTTGCCAAGAGTAGGAGATCCATTTTCCCTGCAGACAATTCCTTGTGCGATCCTTAATTGTTTATTCTTAGTCTGAGTGTATTTTGAGTTCATTAATTCTAAGTTTACAATATTCCAAGGGACGCAGATATATATTTAATATTACCATATTTTGTCCTTAGTATAGGATATGTTTGTTAGTAGCTATGTGGTAGCGGCTACGAATACTACCAACCCTTACTTTGCTCGTTGATGTCGTAAAAGACGACTAAGAGCTTTATAACGACCAAGGCTAACTCCATTTGATGCCGTTTGGTCGACAATTATATTCCCAAGGAGGGTTGACATTTGGCAGGCGGCCGGTCATAAAACTATTGCCAATAACTTTTACAATATGTATCTACTATGAAAGAAGAGTACATATTGTGTAGACCCCAAGTAATTGGGATAAGAGTAGGAGAATCATCAATCATCAGTGTAGGATATGTTTCTTTTTAAAATGTCATAAAACGTTTAGCATCTGTTGTAAATTAATAAAGAAAGTAGCCTTAACTAGCATTCTGGGCACATTACCAGTGGACAGTGATGCGGAGGAATTTTTCGATGCCTGATTGCGCCTTTTGTTTCTCTTTTTATTTATTTATTTTTTATTTCTTATTCTATTTTCTTCTATTTTTCTGTAAATGTTTTAATTTAAAACTTAGCTTTAATTGTACATATTAATAAAGAAAGTGGTAGAAATCGATTATGATTATATTTTAAATTATGTTTATATAATGTAAAAAATTTAAAGTTTACGAATATATGTGACCCTTATACTTAGAATAAGATTAATTTTTTTTAAAGTATAACATAAAGCATTTAACAGCTGTTATAAATTGGTAGACAATTGGTAGAGAAATGGTAGGAATCTATTATAATTAACCTCGATTGCAACACCAATTATTGATGCAATATAACCTCTCCTGTCAGTTACTAAAATACACAGATTTTTCATCGCAATCTATCGAGTCGTACAAAAGACATAAACATAATGATTATACTAATGTATATTAGACATACCGCTATTTATTGCACTCAGTAATTCCACATTAATAGCTAACTAACTAGTTCGACTGCACTTTTTTAAGCGACGCGACGTTTAAAATTTCTGGTCCCATTCATTTTATTTTGTCGGACAGAGATTGTAGTAATGAAAATAAATTAAAAAATGTGTGCGATAGAGTTGGGGTCATTGTAGTTTATAATTGGTTGCTATTCTGGTTTATGATGTCTACGTAGTTATAGATTAAATAAACAAAACATTAACACGAAATATTTCAGAGATCACGCGTGTTGAGTTCTAGAAAGTACTATTTTGCATATAACGCGAAATTTTAGCTAGTATTGATTGACCAACAATATAATATGTTTATACATTTTCAAAATATATATTCGATTAATTACTACTACCACCAATTATTAAAGATTGGTGATGAATTGAGATATATATATATATATATATATATATTTATATGTATATATATATATATATATATATCATGTGGCGGCATAACTGATGGCGTGGTGAAAGGGAATAAATCCTTAATAGAATACGACCTTCTAGAAAAAGTATATAATATATTAATAAATATTCTTTACTGTTCTTTAAGTTCTTTGAAATACCAAAGTTTATCATCGAAGACCACAATACTGCTTTTCATCATAAATACCCTAAATGCTGTAGGTATTTTTTATATTTTTTGAAATCTATTAGTAGTAGGACCACGCTGTTGACAGTTTTCTGTCTACAGCCGTGGGCCGGTCCGTCCGGAGTAGTACCACACTCTCGCAGAAGATCGACGTCCGAGTAATGGCTATAGTGCCCAACTGGTTGAGTTTGGGGTTTGTATTGATACGTAGCGGACTGGCTATATTCTTGGTATTCCAAAGGTCCATGGTCGGCAAGACACTTACCATCAGGTGTGCTGCTTGCTCGTTTGCCACCATAATAAGCAATAAAAAAAAAGTTGATAAAATTTACTCCTGTAAGTGCTGTAAATTTGCATGATACTGTTATGATGGTTGATTAATAGTTTATATATGCCCTTTAGAACTGCCTGAACATTAATCGAATAATACATAAACCTATTAATTATTGAGAAATTTACTTTAATTATTGAGAAATTTACTAAACAATTAAATAATATTCTTTTTACGACTTTGCCGCCATTTAATCTTGTTATGTTACCTTTTTTGGAATTTGCATTGATTTTTGATTTGAATTTTGACAATTTACTATCAACAAAAGTACTCGTAAATATAATTATAAAATACTGTGTTTAGTGATTTACTACAAGCAGTAATTTGTAGTAATTATTACTTTGCCCGTGTGGTTATGGATTAAGAATACCATTAACACTGCCCTTTATTTGCCCGTGGGCGTCATAAAAACCAGCTGTAAAATAGGCAGCAATACTGTACTGGAAAATTGATAACACCTTCTGTGATCATCAACTTACCTAATAAACGTAACGATTATGACATTATCCTCTCTCTCAGAAGCTTATGTCCAACAGTGGACGTGGGTAGACTAATGGATGGACTAATATTAAAATAATGTGTTAATTTAAACATATAAATAATAAAGTGCGATCACTATTTCAGTATCGTATTCTTAATAGGTAAGAACCAGCTCACCTCACTGAATTTTCATCGGTGAGCACGACAATTTTTTTTAACAATTATAAAACTGTCTGATTATTAATTATAAACTATTGTAATGAATACTTAAAATAAAAAAAAAATAATGAAAATAAAGAATTAAGAAAATACGCCTCTATATGAATAAGATAAACTGTTATTAAAAATGTAATATATATTTTTATTACTATACAACGTTATCAGTCAGTTGAATAAACTCACTAATTGATAAATAATAGTGACGTTGAACAATAATTAATTCTAGAATGCATGTAAAAATGTTATTTCCGGTCATTGTCGTGGAACAACAGTTGTAGAACCCAGACTGTCTAACCGTTTAAAAGATAATACAGCAGTAACGGCAATGTTATAATTGATCTATTCGATTAAGCCCAATAAAATGATCTAAAAAACATTTATATTATTATATATTGTCAGTCTGCGATTTCATACTGAAAGTATATAATAATTATTCAAAGTACAATGAAAAGTTATTTTATAGATTTAAGTCATTTAAAGGTTTTATTTATGCATTTTATTTTTAGATTTTTTTGCTCTAGCCACATTAACGATTTACTTTATTACTGCGGTTAGTGCCAGAGTTTGAATCCGATATTTAATTTAAATGAATCCCAATGCCCATTTTAAACAGTAATAATAATAACCTCACTGCGTGAAATTTAAAGAATACATAGACAAAATACAGATTATATAAAAAACTTGAGATATAACCAAAATTTTATTATTTGTCACACGATTATAAATGCGAATGATATTTTTTAAGTGTAAGTAATTAATTGTAATATGTATATAACTCAGGAAAAATTAAAGGCTATTACCAAATGAAACTGTTACCAAGTAAGTGGTAACCACAGAGGCGGGCGCGGGGTGCACGACGTGCGCAGGGGGCGGGCAGGGTGTCTAGACAGGCCGCAGACGCATGGAGGCTGCGCCGCGACCGGCACTCACGCACACAAGTGCTGGGTGCATCGCCCGATTTCACTTACACTAACACAGACACCACTGCAGTCTGACGCTGACCTCTACATCTCAGACGGACGCTGCATTGCACTTACGTATTTCTATTTCTTTTTTAATTATAAATTATGCATTGACTTTTGTAGGAAAATATGTAGCACGTCATACTTCACGATTAAACGCAAACATAATCATAACAAATATAAATATACAGATTTATTGACATCAAAGCAAATTTAACTTAGCAGACATTTAAGGTTCAAAGGTCGGACATACTCGTCTATCTTTATTTCTAAATAGTAAGATAAACTAGCTTATTGGCTAAGTAAATATTAAATCTTTCTTAAAATATACTTATATTTATATTTAGTTATATTTATACATATACTTATATTTATACAGACATTGAGAGGTCGGTAATCTTTTGATATAAAATAAAAAGTGATTGTAGAGGACATGTGCAGTAGGTATGTATAGTTAGAGTTAGGCACGTTGTATCAAGTTGCGAAGTCGGATCATCGTTCGAGTCTGAACAGGAAGTTAGTATAGTTTTTTTTTTAAATTTTAACTTGTCGGTCGCGGTTGCCGTTGGCAATGGCATCGGGTTGCAAATGCAACGCGTTTCGAAAGGTAGACTATATATTACGTACATATATGTACGTAGGTACTTCCTTTTGCACCATTACTAAATAATGTAGAGCATACTATGTCTTGGTGAACTGATATCGTATTTAAAGAATAGAAGAGATATAGAATATTTATTTTTGTATTATTTTATAGCACTTTAAAAAAAACTATGTATATACAAAATATGTTGTGGAAGCTAAAACTACTAAAGCTGGTAATATATTATATTATCTAAAGCATAATCTTGTCTGTCTCCATGCATATGATAGGCATTCAAGATATTCCAAGTGTACATAGCAATCTGGAATACTATACTTGGTAGTTAACTTGCCCAGTAATAAAAGAAACCATCTTAGTTCAGCTTTTTTTTTTGGCGGCGGTCTATGTAGTGGTCACACCCCGCTAAGACCGTCCGGGGCGACAGAAGAAGCGGCGCGCGACTTCATAGACCCGCCCTACATGTACTTCTCTTCGCCAAACGAGCGGGCTACCGGAAATCTTAGTTAAGCTTAGGTCTTTTTGGGTTCTATAATTAATGAACCATAGAGAACAGTAGTTCACGAGTAGCTAGGAAATTTACCTATGTTCCCGACGTTTCAGCTGAGTTATACCAGTTGTAGTCACGGGATGACTCTCTTGACTTCATTGGTGCCGCCTACTTACCTTTTAGTCAACACGTGTAACTCCTCTATTTAATTTAAGTATTTTTGCTATCTATTCAGTAGTCCAAGCAGCTACTTTTTGCAAAATGAATTAAGCTAATATCCGTCTGCACAATTTTCTTAATCAGTCTCCACATAGTATGATTACCACTATGGCCCCTCACCATCCTGGTCAAACTCTTCATAATCTTGCCTTTTCTAGTTTTTAAATTAGTGAGTCAATTGACTGCTATAACGATTGCTCTATGAAGTTACAAGCAACAGCGTCAAATTATTTTCTTTTTTAATTACCATATGTGTTCATTGTTTGATTATCATTTGCTTCAATAGTGAATGAGCTCAATGGATCATCAGAAAACCTCTATGTTCAAAAGTAGAGTTATAAAAAAAATAAAAAATCCGAACATGTAGACTATTGTCTACATGTTCGGCTTTTTTCATCGGACATTTCGGATAATTGGAATGAATACATTTAATTAGTTTGATATATTTTTTTATTCCATATAAGTTGTTTTATTATTATTGTATCTCCTTTTAATTCACGGGATCTTCCATAGGGAAGATGCCCGGTCCTTTGGGAGGCTTACATGGGGATATGGATCCAACACGCAGAGGCCTTTGGAGAAATTTAATCTAAATATTGGGATGGGACACCTACCGATGACATTCCACGTCTGCACTCAACATACATGGAATGCCAGCAGTAAGTGTAAAACTATTGTATGATGATGGTATCTAATATATGAAATATGGGAGTGGGTGTTTAGTGGACTGGTTCATCTTAAATCTATGAATTTATAACTGTCGTCTGCCTTCAAACCCATGTTAAGAGCTGAACGGTGGCAGACAGTGACTTGCCAACTCACTGAATGGGCCCCCTAAATAGTCGCCACAGACACACAAGTCATACGGGCAACAGAGGGCAACATTGATGTAAGTGGCTAAGGGTGTCGAGCGGTGCGGCGCCGGTTTCACCATTGAGTCTGCGATAAACAAACTCATGGTTTCCCGTAATTATGCCCTTGAAAATGACACTTCCACCCCCGAGCATATAGCTCTGGCGACCCCTCTCTGATCAGCTGTTTAAGGCAAGCCAGAGCTGAGAGTCCTTCGGGCACTCTTCGGTTTCCACTCTAGCCAGCCAATGAAGGCCAGCTGGAGACGAGTCCCTGATCGACTCTCTGGAGTATTCAGGACCGCAGTGTCGCCACTCACATTCAGCTCGCCACAAGCTGCCCTGCGGTTTATTGGCTTTCCTGTAAATCTTGTGATACATTTTTTTTTTATATCAAAAGAACTTAGGGAGCCAAATAATGTTCCTCCGAGTTTTGCGTTAGCCTCACGGTGAAGTAACGACTGGCCCGGAGGTTATTATTGTTAACCACGACCCTGTATGAAGGAAATAATCCTTGTATTGCGGGGGTTTTAAAACATGCAATTAACGCAGACAAATTACACCCAGACTCAGAAGAACACTGTGGACCGCACACAAGTATTGTTCTGCGTGGGAATCGAACCCACGGAACTGGCACGGAGGTTTGATATTTTAACCACTACGCCTACTGTGCAGTCAATTTTGTACGATTAATTTAACTTTCTTCATTAATTAATTTCTATTTGAACTTTATCACGCTCTGAATATGTCTTAAATAATCTATTTTATAATTTATTATCACTGAATATTTCATGTTTTCAATGTTTATTTTTAAAAAACTTTTGCTTTATTTTCTTTGAGAAATTCAATGTTAATACAGATCAAAAAATATTTTTGGCAGTTACACAATTCTAAAAAAAAAGGTGTGTGTGTCAGCTCCGACGTACGACTGGAGTTTACTCCTTAAATACGATTATCAAAACAGGCGCAAAATAAGCTCATTTGACTAAAAATAATATATATATATTTATTTACATTTATTAAAACTGTTCAGTGAAGTATTATCTCACGTCAGAAAGTGAAAGGTGCGCAGAATAGGTTGCGCACCAAAAACGTAACGAGGTCATTCGATCACTAGATTTTACTCTTCAAATTTTTCTCATACTGGGTGCCTTATATGAAAATCGATTCTTAAGGAGTAAACTCCAAAAATATTATTCTAAAAATAATATTATAAACTAAGAGCAAGGTCTTCATTCGGCGAACTATTTGTGCGACCTCCAGGTTGAAACTTATAAATGTGACATTAATATGACATTTGTAGTTATTGCACTCGCTCACCGTGAATACTTAATTTTCCTTATTCTGCTCATTCTACTTAAAATACCAAGCAGCCAAAAGCAGCAAAAGCTAACCCAGCTTTAATTATTGTTTACGAGTAAAAAAGCTATTAATAATATCATCGTGGTACATTATTATATCTGATATTTATAATATTGAAATAAAAATAAAACTAATTCTATGTTTTTTATTTTTGTTTTTATTATCGTTATTATTTATTCAGATATTTTAAAATATCCATAATAATCATTTGAGAACATGTGATATTAAAACTCTATAAACAGTCTGTTACTATACGCGGGGTGGAGAAGTACCTCTTATACTGAGAACCGTGGTTCGATATTCACGCAGAATAATACTTTGTGCGAATCAATTTATGTCTATTAATTTTTTTTTAACAGCAATTTGCACTGAAGACGTAAATCTTGTATTGTGGGGAACTTTACAAACATGTCATTTTTGTAGTGGTAGGGCAACACTGTTCGGGTCTACGGAGTCGTGCGCCGCTTCTCCCGTCGCCCCGGACGAAGTAGTGGGGCGTGACCGTACCGTAGCCCGCCGCCAAAAAAAAAAAGGGCAACACTGTTGACAGTTTTTCATCTACAGCCGCAGACCGATCCATTCGGGATAGTAATTACACCCACATTCCGAATATCAATTTGTGGATCGCACAATCCTGCGCGACAATGACATCCACTGCACTGGCATAGTAGGTTGGTATCTTAAGCACTACGCCATCTGTGCACTACGCAATTGTATTTAGTAAATTCCCCGATGACTTAATTGCTTTGTGCAAGATGTTGTTACAAGTAGTTTTATTTTCAATCATATTATCTCCTGCCTTTGTAGGCTCACAACAATTTAACGTACAAGCCATCGACTGGAATCACGATTTCTGTAATAAACTATTCAACTATTTTAAGACTTATAATAATTTAAGTTTAATTATAAATAATATTGTAAATTACTTTGGGATTAATATTTTATTATTATATATTTAAGGTTAATAGAGGAAAATATGATAAAGAAACAAAATCAACCCACATTTGTTAATGAATTCGTTGATTGTGTAAAAAAATACAGACAATAAAACAGAGAACCTATCTTTTTGAAGTTGGTTAAAAAACACTGCAATTATATATTCACTAAGCCAAAATCTTCTGCAATTAAAACTTAATTTTAAACACTTAGTAATTTTAATATTTCCAATGGAAGAGTCTTAAGGTAACAATTAGAATGCTTTTTTGTACATATTACTTTAGATATCACTTTGTAATTATTGTCTGACTTTTTGTTAAGAAAATTAAAAGATATATCTATTATTAATTTAATGGTATTCCCCAGTTAAAAAGATAAAATGAAGTGGTAGAATGAGAACAAAGCGAAACACCGGGTGCGAAGTGAGTGATAAGCGACAATGTGTTCGCGGTGCGGGTAGCGGAATCCAGCGACGCGGGGCAGAGGCAGGACACGAGGTCGACGCTCCACAAATAAACTGATAACTCAGATTGATACCATACAACCCACTGTTTCACTCAACTTAATATAACTTCTCACTAATGAAATACTTACAATATTTCCCACGCACTAAATACTGACATCTCTACAACTAATAAATTTACGTCTAGAAAGTTTACAAGCTATTTTATACTACGGTTGCCAACATTCGATAAATATGTGTAATGATTCGTTTAAAATGATGATATTTATGCAACCTCCATATCATATAGGATCTCCAAGTCGGGTGATAGTAGAAGCAGTATAATGTGAAGAAATAAATATAGAAAGCAGAAGAATAACACACATGGCGAGGGTTGGACACGACGGCCCATAAATTGCAGTTTACTAAGCCTCTATACATTCTGCTATTGGGTATGTGCCTCCTTCACAATAGCAACATACGTATATGACTAGGTGGGCTGGTAAAGCTTTTTTTTTCACATTTTCTTTTCTTATCATAATGTTATTTTGTTGAAATACCGCAGCCGTGTTTTAGGATAATCATAGAACAGAAAGGTGATGAATTGTAATCTTACTCCATCACAATAAGAAAAGCGTAACCGTTCAGCTTATGTTAAAAATGTAGAAATAGGGTGAAACCTTTATTTCTTTTTGACATTATTACAAAAAAGAAACGTAAAACAAATTATATTTTAACATAATGTATATATTTTTTAAAGACTTCTACTGAATGTCTTACATATCTTATGACGGTATGCGAATACAGTGTTTCACTAACTATTACTTTCCCCTGGATCACCAGAATGGGAAGGGATTCTGGATAACTTTTAATACCAAATACAATCGCTAACATCTCTGCTAAGCGTGGAGATGGCAGGTGTAACGTGGGTATATTTCACCATATTTTTTAGTCTCACAACTTGAATGAGAATATATGTCCGTTAACTGCCACACAGTATCGATTTTTTGCTTTAAAAACTTCTGAGAAAATTGAGAAAATCTTCTAAAACGCACGATTTGCAGCCTCATATAGATAGACCAGAGACACCTAATCAAAAGAAATTATACGCGTGTGATTAATTTAGACTAGACCGATATAGTTTTATTATGACTAAACTTCCATTACCCAAGGTCAAGAGAATTAATAGTTTAATATTTAAATAACAACCTGAAAAATAAAAATGTTTATTTAAATTTCTTTGTTTAGTTTTAATACGGTATGCGTAAACTCAAGACTTGTTTTGAACTCCTTTCGCGAACGCAAACATGATTATACAAAATATTTAGATAAGAAATCTCCAAATCACACTACTTAAACAATGGAACTTTTCTCAGCACACACTGTTATTTATTTGACTGCTGTGTCATTTACCCGAAAAGGATAACATAAGATTCATTAAGTTAATGAGAATTGAAATAAAGATGATCTAGTATTCGAGCAACAGCTAGTTAATAGATAAGTTAATTTCAACACTATTTGTGTGACCCGTTGATTATAAAAAATCTGTTATAATAACAAATTAAATAATGTTCTAAACATTGACATGTCATGACTATGATCATGACTTACATTCCCACAAGAGCCTGGGTGTAATTTCTCAATTAGTTTTATGATTCTACAATTTATTAAGTATATATTTGTTCAAATCGATTAACAAATAAATATTGTTTATTTTCTTCGCAAAATATAGGAATGAAATTTATTAAAAATGTTGAATTATCATAAGAATCGAATGATATAAATTATTTATAAGATTAATCTTTATTAATAACCTTAAAATATTACAAAATAAATCATTATTTATAATTTATTTTACAATTTAAAAACGGCTACATAGATTTTTGAAGAATGTCAGGTAAATGTTACTGAATGTTTCTTCTTTCTCGCGTGTAACACGGTTGCAGGTTAAATAAAGTAACGGTTATTAATTTTTTTGGTCATCAAAAACATCCTGAGTTGCAAATATTGTAGCTAATGGTATACGAGTACTTATAGAATGTTTCATCAAACCAATATCTATTATAATGGTCAATATTTGTCGAGTATTTGAGGAACTTATACATAAATAAAAATAAATCTTTATACAAAGTATTTCAATCATCATCATCACAGCCCATATATGTCCCACTGTTGGGCTCGGGCCTCCTCCGTAATGAGAGGAAAATATACCTACTAGACCGCGCTGATCAGACGTATTGGTATAGGGTTTTATTTCGAGTTTTCCTTCCCTCGTATATACAGTTATGTATTTCAATAGACGTGTACAATTTATATCTAACATTTTATATCCCAACTATGAATTTATTTCAATAAGTTTCAGTGATGTTAACTCTTCAATGGTGTTCTATTGTTGAATAAATGTGACTGTAGTTTCAAAGTAAGTTATAGATATTTCTAGAAAAGCGTGTTTTAAGAGTACGTCTAGACAGCATCGTAGTCACCACGCGGAATAGTGTTCAATTATGTTGAAAATGTGTCTGTATTTTTTTACTTTTTAAACTTTCTTGATCTGAATTCATGATAACACGATAGCGATACCTGCTTGCATATAACATGTAAGTTAATTTAAAACTAAATAACATTTCTTTTTTTTTAATATTACAGGCAAATGAACATGTTTTGTTTTTATTTCAGTCTATACAAACATCATAAATACATATGTAAATAATTCTGTAAGCACATTAAATAAATAACTAGTTCGTATAATATTTTATCCATTTAAATGTGCTTAGAAGATTTCATATTACCTTGATTTCATGTAGATTAGGTAAAAACAACAGAATTATGTAGCGGAATTATTACATTCATTTAATTGAAGAACATGACATGCACCAAAGATAAATGCTCACTAACGTGTAGCAATCACACAAATAATTTTACTCGTAACATATCTAGACCACAATCCATTTGATGTATATTTTTTATTCTCGTAGAAGTAGTTTTATCATAAACGTTTTATCTCCTTAGTATATGCTCGATGTACTTTATCCACCTCAGTATATTTACATATTATATGTTAGCTTGCACTTATGAAAAAAAAGACTAGGGCATGAGATATGTGGTGGTGGTTACGAAAATTATCAGCCTTTACATTACTTGTGCGGTTGTAAAAGATGACTTACGATTTACGTTGACCTTGGACAACTCCAACTCACGCCATCTGATCAACAATTACAATACCAAAGAGGATAGACGTCAAGCAGGTGGCCTGTCATAAAACTACTGCCAAAAATTTTGCAAATTCTACGATTGAAGAAGAGTACAAATTGCATCGATCCAAGAAATTGGGATAAAATATAACATCCTCTGTAGTCTGTCGTTTTTTCATAAGTCATCACCATCATCAGATGAAGATGATTCATAAAAATGGCAAAGTCCACTGGGCTTTTTTGTAAGAAATTTTTGAAATATAAATTTTAAAAGAGCTTAGTTAAGAGAACTCTACAGTAATCCTTATATATTTCCAACGAAGCGATGACCGCAGTCTAGCTTTTTATTAGATTTGTAATCCTGGTATAAACAAATGTGCATTCGCTATGAACAATAAGAAAAGACAATTCTAAGATTCTAAGACTTCATGACAATTCTTTTACTTTTGAGAGGTTTTCCTTCTTTCGCCCGAGATGCGTAATGTGACTTGTCTGTGGACCTTCTAATTAAGAATTAACTCATTTTTAAATTTTGATTTTATTCGGATTCAACATTTAATAGCGAGTAAAACAATTATCCTTTGATCAAATGAATTTATTTGTAGAAAGATAACAGCTATAGTATTTAAGCATATACTAATGAATCTACGAGCAAGTATAATGCAAAATTGTGTTTTTAAAAATTCCTGGCAAAGCTACATTATGTTGTAAAAAAAATTTAAAGCGAAACAGAAATCGACCATGTAGGTATTTGGATAATATAGTTGTAAATACATTATGAACATAATAATATTATTTGAATACATAAATATTTGAATACATGATATACATATTAAAAAAGCAGGTACTTTTAGTTAAGTTAACCTACCAACTAACAAAAATAGTTTTTTAACAAAAAAAAAAACGACTTTATCCAATATTGACGCAATTTAAATGGGACTATTTCGAAAAAAAACAATTTCGAAGAAAAAATAATTATGCAGAACCATTTTATATATGCAGTTTATCATCATCTCGTTTTCGAATCTAGAAATTTACCTACCATGCATTTTGTCCTTTCATAATTCTTAAAGTTATCACCTGTTATCCGATTTACATGGTAATTAATTCAAGGACGCACTCGCTCAATAACTTGTATCATCATCATTTCAACTCATATAAGTCCCACTGTTGACCTCGAGCCTCCTCCGTAATGGAAAGGAAATTGACCTACTATAAACCACGCTGGTCAGACGTTTTGGTATATAATTTTCCTTGACCTCCATAGATGTTATATGCATTTTATATCCCTTAGTCGTCTCTTACGATCACCCACGGGTAAGATTTTACTCCGTTACCATTGGCTCAATAACTTGTACAAATAAAGTGAAATTTGAGTTGCCTGTTGCGAAATGTATATACGTCACGAAAAGTGAAAACGATGTGAAATCTTTTTTGTTACTGTATAATTGCCTGCCTTATAAAGGAACATGTGGGTCACAAAAGTGAAACGTGAATGTAAAGGGACTGTCATTATAGCTAACTTGTAGCAATGATTTTCGACTAAAGGTCTCCATATAACAGAATAGGGTTATCAGAGCCATGGCCATGCTTCAAGGTCTCATCTGGCGCTTTCTATTCAGACACATCAAGAATATTGGTTTTAATTTTTAATTGCCTCCCTTATTTTTTTAATTGGAGTCTTAAGTTTTTTGGATGTAATAAGTCATCTGATGGTTTATTCGGACCCTTCATTAGCCTATCGACGTTTATTGTTGAACATAGGCGGCGAGCTTAAGGCAGAAAGAAGGGATATAGAAGGAAGCAAATAAAGGAAATACTATTATAACCATGCTTATTATAAAGGTTGGAAATCACAGTTGGTATTTATTATATGTCTCCCTGCTAACACTACTGTTGCCCATTCTCTTGGTGACACCTCAATCGATTTTACAATTAGCATAAAAAAGTATGAGGAAGTCGCCAATTGTATTCTATTTGCCGTTACAATACTACGAACAAACAACTTATATACCATGAGCGATACACATCGTTTCTATCAACGTCAGTGATACATATATTTTTTTTAAATAATATTTTTAAATATTTTTGAAAAATGGAGCAATAACAATATTGATGCATCTGCATATATTACGGCGTCGAAATACACATTGATATTTATAAAAAAGTTCATTTAAAATGTATTTAATGATATTTGAGCGTAATCATTAAAATCCATTATTTAAGTTGATTACCCACTACTTAATTCGTTTCTGTTATATTTATGAATTAATGTATGTTTAAGTTAATATATTATGCATATTTTTTTTCGGCAGTTTATGTTCTGGACACTCGCCATCCATCCACTCTATCTGGGGCCACGGGCACGTGGCCCCATAATCCACCATATTCCCTCCCCATCGCCGTTGGGCCGGCCACTGGTACCGCTTCCTTGACATCTGTGGCCAGCCAGGCACATATTATACATGTGATATTTACTTTATTTCAATTTTCATTTTTTTATATATATAACGTCGATTAAGAATCACTTTGTCAATTGACTAGTCTAAGTTACTTTATTTGTCGTTGTATACTTGGTAATACCACTATTAATACGTATAAAAAAAATATACGAATACATCACAAGATAAAACCATTAAGGTAAGATGATTGCATTAAGTATTAAATAGTAAACCTATTTTACTGCAAATACTCTCAATAATTTAAATTTTCTGAACAATACCTCACCGAACATGGCAAAATAGTCAGTGGAACAAAAGACATCAACGCGTAGATAAAATTTGCAACAAAAGATTTACGTAATTCGTATGTATACGCTATTGACTTTGAAGAATAGTGCCATGGAAGAAAAATAAATAATAGATTTCTTATTTCTATATCTCCTTCTTGTCAGCTCATATACATCCCACTGTTGGCCAAGAGAGTACGCTTTAATTAAAAGAAATTTTATCTTTTATTACGAACGCCACTATTATGCCATGTTACACAGATGGATTGCCATAAGGTTATATTGAGAGTTCTCCTTCTCTTGAAGTCATCCATTCATCCGTTCATTGGCTCGGCCTTACTAAAAATATAGGAAGGTACACTATATTGTATCTTTATGTATACAAATGGTTATCATTTGAAAATTATTTATTTTACAGAGTTAGTATGTAAATCTTTGAACTACTTTCATCGACACTTACTACGAGAGTATTTATTCACTATTAACGGTTTTTATAGGAGAAACATTTTCATACTGAACAAAAAGTATTTCCATTCTAAATTCATATAAATACATCCAGAAATTTATACATTGAAATTTGCAAATAGATATAAGAATATACTTAAACTATTATATTTTTAGGCTTTATTTCTTGTAAATAAATTATAAATGATTTTACATAAATAAAATAACATTTACTTTTTAGTTTAATTTTTATTTTCCCAAGGAGGGATGACAGTCAGACAGGTGACTGGTCATAACATTAGTATCGCAAACCTTTGTGATATATACAATGAAAGAAGAGTATATATTGCGTTGACTTTGTGTAATTGGTATAAGCACAGGATGATAATAATTTACTTTTTAGTTTTACATGTACTAAACAGATAATTACGTTGAGAAGGAGAGGAGATATAAGTATAGATAAAAATAGCGAATCAATTTGGTCTGGCTTGTGATTACATAAACAATTTTCCATATGTCAAATTTATATAATGTTTTTAATCTTAAAAATTGATTCTGGTGAAATTAAGTGGTATTAATGTGTTCTTTTCTATGTAATTCTTTTCTTAATACATATACTCTAAATCGTTCGCAAGTATGTGAATACAATGTTTTATTACCTAAAAACTTATTGACTGATAAAGATACTTGATAGTAATCAATCAAAAGCTGTTTTCGATAGCAAAATATATATTCAAAATGATTTTTTTTTAAATACTGACAGATATTGTCACATACTGTACAGATTAAAGTGCACGACGTGAATAAAAATGTAGAGCTGTGAACTGTATTCACTGTCATTCGCCATACATTCATGAATCTATCGAAATTTACTGCTAGAGATAGGCCTCTCAAATAGAGATAATGACATGATTGTCATCCGTGGTAGATTAGTTGATAATCGCAGTAAATGTTTTAAAATAATCACAGGACAGGCAGCCATGCGTTGGGGTGCCCGAGATTGAATGTCATCAGACTAACTCTCCGGCAACCCGTAAAAGCGCGGAAGTGACCGTTGCGGTTTTAATGAGTATTCCGGTCGCCCAACGACCGGCGAGTCCCACACAAATTCAACTCGACTCACCGAGGGGAGGATAGTGCGTAAATGCATTTCCACAGCGTGAAAAAAAAAAGTTAATATTATAAAAACTTTAGCAACAATTTTGTGGATGAGCATGTCCATTCTCCCATTGATCACTCAGTCAGTATTTGGAACTCCAACCAGAGGTTAGGGATGTACACCGAGGTGGACAAAGTAAGGAGTGTACATATCCCGTCACCACGAGCAAAATGCACGAAATATACTGCGCAAATAACAGGTAGATTACTCTATATTCGCTAACTCATATAATACAGTAAGATAACACTCCGAAACAAAACGACATAGAAATGCCCTATAAAATACAGAAAATAAGTGATAGTATATGTATAAATTCATACTTGTTTTATTTGGATGTTAATAATCTAAACCTAAGGCTTTCAATGCTCCTCCTATCAAGCGTCCTCCACCATGGGAGAGAAATTGACCTAATACCCCACGTTATTCAGATGTGTTTATATAGGGTTTTAAATCAAGTTTCCTTTTTCTAGCGTATATTTTATCCGCATATTACTACAGTCAAGTAAGGAAATGGTGAATTTTATTCTTAATCTGTCATTACACGAATAAGTTATCAACAGTGTAAAGCAATGAAAATTTAATTTTTAAATTTCAAAATGTAATTGCGAACGTTACATAGCATTGGCGCCCAACGCGAGTCCAATGGCGCATCGCGACTAGCGCAAGCCACTGGAGATGAAAATTTAAACCAACCCGTAGTGGACGTAATACGGTCTCTTTGTTACACAAATAGCGATATGTGACGCATTTTTAAATTTCCCAAAAACCAATAGTTATTTATAAAGTATTGCAAAATAACACGGTGAACCATTTCCGTATAAAGTTCCGAGTGTGACAACGGAATGATAACACAACGATCGCCCCTTATTTGTCCGTAGAGATTTAAAAAATTACCTAAGACTCTTACTAGAAGAACGAATAACAGCCTTATCTAGTAAAACACCTAATTCAGATCGTCAGCCAAGCGTGAAAATTAAGTCATTATTTCTAAGGGAGATCCCACATCCAACAGTGAACAGCGAAAGGCTGAAGTAATGATTATAATGGTCACAAAGATAAAAATGGTATGTAAGTAGCAATCTCAACTCAAATTTCATTCGGATGGCAAACATTTTTATCGCAGCAGAAGACATTTAGCTAAGTAAGACAATTAATGAAATTTTTAAAATGAATTACTGTGGTATTATCAAAAGTTTAAATTGATCTCTTCGTTTAAATTAAATTCTTGATTTGACAGACGCGTAATATTGTATATACTTATTCTTCGGCTTATTACCTCATCCCATGATTATTCTGTTCTACTCCATGTTGATAAAGTCGCCTACTATCCCACGCTGACCAGATAAGTTGGCATAGGATTTTGTTTTGAGTTTTCCTTCTTGTGTCATTATCTACTTAGTAGTGTTTTAAGATCTCTATGATTAAACAGGCTCTCGTGTGACAAAGAATAAAATATACTTACTTTAAATTCGGAATCGTAAAATCACCTGAAAGATCACCAAAGGTATAGACAGCAGTAGTATCCTGGAAAATTTATAAAACGATTTGTGATTATCAACCCAGTGATGATTATGGTTTAAACCTAAGCAAAGAGTAGGATATTTGATAAGCAATCACCGAAATAAACAAATTGCTTCAGATGACCCACTCAATTAGAGGAGAGGGTACGACTACTTATGAGGTTCTACACTGTTCTTTCGTCACCTCGGTTAGTTGACGTGGATGTGATCAGACCATGATTTGTCAACAAAAAAATACTCTATAAAATATATAACTCCTGCGGACGATAGATATTACAGTTATATATATATATATATATACTATAGTGGTAGTATTTAGGTATGATAGTGATAGTACACAAGTGGATATGATACCTTTATAAATTTTCACACAATATACGATGAACCACTATTAAAGTCAAATTACTGAAATTTAGCATTTAATATGCTTAATTATAGTTATCTTAATTATAAAGGGCATGCTCCGATGGTTCGGACATGTGGAAAGAATGCCGAACGAACGTCTGGTTAAGAAGATATACAATGCGAAAGTGGAAGGATGTAGGAGACCGAGACTAACCTACCTAGACCAGATCGGTCATGTACTGAAGGAAGGTGGAGTCAAGAGTCTCCGAAACCGGCGAGCGTGTATACGAATATGTATTTATATACTATTTTTTTTTTATTACCTATGGTATTAAACAAGCAAGCAACACACCTGATAGTAAGTATCGCTGCCACCCATGGACCTTTGCAATACCAAGGTTATAGCTTAGGCCGCTGCCTACCAATAAAATCCCCAAACCCACCCAGTTGGGCTTCCGGCTTTCTCGCTCACCGAACGCAGCGCAATAGCACATTGCCATTACTCAGACATCGATCTTCTTCGAGAGTGTGGTACTAACCCGGACGGACCGGCCCGCGGCTGTAGACTGAAAACTGTCCACAGCGTGGTCCTACTACCATTAAATGTCATAAACCTATATGTCATAAACCAAATTGCATGTAAAAAGTTGTAATTCTACATTCTTTCGTAATATTTCCACCTATCCGTTTATCCGTCCCTTCATATGAACCCGTAGTCGCGCCTTAAGATGTTTTACTTTAAATTTTAATATAACTTATGTCGCAGATTTTATCATATTTGAATTTTAATTGGCCGATATTTGAAAGAAAGAAAGAAAGAAAATGATTTATTTGGTTTATATATTTCGAACGCTTTTTAGCGTCCATGGTCATGGGAGAACTGTTTTATCTGTCGTCCCGTTATCATGAACGTTTAAAAGTATTCGAGATGTCGAGAAAATATAAATCAAATACAACCGATACATATATACAATTCTTGTAAACATTAGAAATCCCTTTCTTACAGACTTTAACATGAATTTAGAATAGTTTGAATCATAAACGATAATCGCTGGTCTCTCATGACTTATAACAAAGGCTTGCATGGAGGGTGTGAGGTGCGGGATGAAGTGGTCACATGGTCCGGTGCATTGCGACCTCAGTGCAGTGACCCGCCCCAGCGCACAGCCTCATGTCACATGCCCCGTACATTGCACCGACACAACCATCCGCGCAATTCTTCAGCTTCTTTCATACCTTACCGCCAAGTTCCGCATATCTTTACTTCAAGTATTTAGCCACTGAAGTATTTACTTAAGGAGCAAAAAACTCTATATATATTTTCGATTCATATCATTAATATCTTTATGTAATGTTGATTTAAAAATACTTTCAACTACTGATTCGACTATATTTTTTACTGACTAATATCTTGAGTGATTGAGGTAACTCTTGGTATAGCTGAAGTTCACGAAAGACTAAAAACAACTATAACACAATTCAGATGAAATGGAACCTCAATACAATAAATAAACCTCAGCGGGAGTGAACAAGCAAATCGCCTGGGATGGCCCTTAACATGCCGCAGACGACCTGTATCTGTTGAAATCTCAATTGCAATCAAAACCTCTATTCTTTTACAGTGCCCGCTTAAAAATCATTGTGTCTGTGTGTCATTACTCCTTACATTTATGCGGGAGTCTAGTAAAAACTAGTCGAGAGATCACCTGGGATACTCTTCTGTTTATCTAGCAGCACTTGTAACAACAAGTACAATCAACTAGCTTTAAGCGTGAAGATTATAGGATATATCTACTTCCAACAAAGAAAGCAAACATCGATTGACTAATGGATGGGCGAAACTAATTAAATATTTAGATGTATTGTTTGCTTTTAACAATTTAAAAAAATAATAATTTACTTCTTATCGCAAATATTCAGTTGCAAATCAACAAAACACATGACGAATTAAAATAAGATATCAATTTGCACATTGATTAAATTCTTATGGTATCCAACCATAGCCAATTAATTTGAAAAGTATTTTAATAAATTACAGTACAGACTACTAAACTAATTATTGTTCTAAAACAACACAAACTCACGCTTGTAGCTGTTTTTAAATGAAAGGGAAGATTCCGATATGTTATCATCCACCCATCAACGTATCAACGTCCCCTCTCGGACACAGAACTTCCCAATGGAGGATTATGCCATAATCGCTATGCTTAGCGGCAGTGTTGGCAATAAAATTCGATTTTATAAGTTCCCCAGAATAATTCTATCCATACTTTATTTATCTAAAACAAAATGCCACCATGACTAAAGTGGGCGCTTCAATGGCATCGCTTTAGTTGTTTGCTAACTTGTGTTAACAATTAGTTTTCAAAACCTGATAATAGAGCTAGGAGATGATTATAGGAACACCTCTACTGAATATAAACTAATTCATTTATTAATTCCTTTTCTATAAGAGGAGTAGATAATAAGAGACGATTATGGAACGAAAGCAAATAATATGTGATGACTACACTACTATAGATGATGTGGTACGTACTAATGCTATTACTTCTGATGTGATAGTATGTAAGTAATGATTTCTCATGCCAAGTATCTTAGGGTCGATCCTGACACAGAACTACTTTGTCATCCATTCACCAGCCCGTAGACGTCGTCTTTCCTGCGGTTTTTGAGATGTCGTTAGTTCATCTACTAGGGGTCGTTCTCGGCGGGGCGGATTCGAGAGGAAATTCTCTTCAGTAAAATACTCCACAGGTGCAGGTACTTGCGTCTGATGCCACCCTAGCTGAAGCCGCGGGTGACTGGACCGGGGAAGAGGTCGTCACCCCCAGAGAGGCAAACCGCGTGAGAGCCACCCCTCGGCAGTAGGCTCGGTACCTGAAAGGGTAACCCGCTGGGCCGGCCACGGATATCAAGGAAGCTGTAAGCCAACCAGTAAGCCAATCGACCCAATGGTGACGGAAAGGGAATACGGTGGGTTATGGGTCCACCACTTTCCATGTGATGACGGAGTAAGAATACAATTCACCACCCCCTATGTTACCGTGGGTGATGGTATGATACGACTAAGGGATATAAAACGCATATAACATCTATGCGAGAGAAGGAAACCTCGAAACAAAACCCTATACCAACACGTCAGCGTGGTATAGTAGGTCAATTAACCTACCATTATGGAGGAGGTTTAAGCTCAACAGTGGGACACATATGAGCTGAGATGATGATGATGATGGGGCCACGCGCCATAAGTCCGTTGCCCGGAACGGAACGGACGGCATGTATCCAGACAAGTTCCAAACAAAAACAAAAGGGGGTCGTGGTCGCCACTCAAGAACCTTTCTTTCCGAACGGTTATCAGTTTGACAAGCAATTTAGCCTGCCCATTGTCACTTCAACCGTTTTTCTACAGATCTCCGTACTCCTGATTTTATCATGTAGAGAAATCTTAAGCATAGTACACTATACGACTTTTAGCCTGTATATGCGGCGAACATTTTAAGACAAAATTTCAATGCCATACTTCATCACTGTGATACACACTGATTGTAAAACTTTTTTTTTCAGAGACTGCGGAATATTAGACGTGAAGATGATACAGAAATGACATGGGCATTAAACAAGACCTTCGTCTTTTTCATGTTCATTTGCAAACCTTGTTGAGAAACCCTACTGAGGTCGTAGAGCATAATGCCAAGGTCCTTCAGGGATTCTGCCATGACTAAGATATCGAAGTTGACTGCTATATTCATGGCATTGATGCTGAGTCCGCTGCAGTCCGAGAGCTGGAAGACATCTTCGAACACAATAGTAAGCACTTTCTGAGATTATAACATATCCTTGTCAAACATATGCCTGCAACTAGATTAGTTTCGTACTTTTTAGCTGACAACGAATTTAGTAGCGTTTCTATACAAATACCTTGTTGTATCGATAATCAGTTTGACATCCCTAGAGGGCAGTCCCTCTAGAAACATCCTTCTATTGAAACTTGGGCAGTGCTGACTGCAGCACGGCTGCTAAGGCAATCTAAGGCTTTCTTATAATCCATAGATTCTGGACACAAAGGTTGATTAAACTCCTATGTATAAACTGTCGTGGTATGCGAATGTGGTCTATGGTACTATAATCTTTTTCTTCTATGTTTCTTCTATTCTTTCGAAATCTAGCTTTTACAGGTGGCTGGAATTCGTCAAGCTTACTGCGTACTACTTTTTAACACTGAAGTTCAGAATAATTATTTGTGGATCATCCAAAATGGAGTGTGTCCTTCATCATTTCCCTCCCATTACAGAGGAGGCTCGAGCCCAATAAACAGACATATATGAGCTGAGATAATGATGATGAAATGATGAAAGTCTCCTGTAACAAAAGAATTAATTAATTAGTACAGATGTTTTAAAAAAAATTGCGTGACTAACCAGGCCAGTTCGGCTATCTTGTGTAACTTTTAACTTTCATAAGTTACATAAGCCATTCAAAGGGAAATTAAAATATGAAATTTCAAATGAGCTAATATATTTTTTTACTGACAGACTGGGTATAGGTTATATCCCGCTCAATCCTTCCAAGCGGGAGGAAGGAAGGGCGGTATGCCCGTGACTCCATAACCTGTAATATTGTATTGTATTACTTCCCCATCGCCAAATATCATTTATGTTAAGTTCATTTACCTATTTGGCATTGGTTTTTAATCAGGTATTTAAGGCAATGTTACAATAACAATTGTAGACTCACTTATGAATCTTGCAACAATATGATAACAGATTGAGATAAGATAAAATACAATGTAATACTTTAGCAGGAAAGTCAAGGATAAGAATATCATTTAAATTTAATAATTGCACGGGAAATCCAAAAACCAATACCTAATAATAAACACGTACGTGCAGGATATAAATGAACCACCTGCTGCTGTATTTTCCGAGCGCTGTGACATGTCCTTCTTTAAAGGCAGTTTAAGAACTGCAAGTTCTGCACGGTAGGCAGTAGTCCAGCTATACCTATGATATTACTAAGGTCCATGCACCGTACCGTATCGTACGTAACCGTAGTAGCACTTATCATTTTTTGCCAACATTAGCAATAAAAAATACTAAATTTGGCCCAAATAAATAAAAAAACAGTTAAAGCTAATTAAAACCGTTTATAAAAAAAATATTAGTTAAAAAAACTTTGACACAAACACACGCTTTTTTATATAACCAAAAAAATAAACTATAAAGTAAGAATTTACTGTGGTTTAACAATACATTAATCTTGACTGATGATGATTCTCCGACTCTTATCCCAATTACTTGGGGTCGATACAATATGTACTATTCTTTCATAGTACATATTGTAAAAGTTATTGGCAATAGTTTTATGAACGGCCGCCTGCCAGACGTAAACCCTCCTTGGGAATGTAATTTTTGACGAAATGGTATCAGATAGATTTGGCACAGGTCGTTATAAGGCTCTTAGTCGTCTTTTACGACATCCACAAGCAAAGTAAGGGCTGGTAGTATTCTTAGCCACTACCACACAGCTATGAATCTTGACTATATGATGCTAAAAGCCTAAGTCAAGTCTATTTTATTATTCCTAATTAAATTCCAACAAGTAACTTTTTTAAATATTTGTAATTCTCTGTTGATTACTTTTATTTTGATACTCTACTCGATGGATTTAATTGATTTTTATTTATTAACGTATTACTATTCCGCGTCCGCGTCATAATCCATCATATTGTTTTTTTTTTAAACACCTATCTAAGAACATTTATGACGAATATATTATAGGTCATAAACTGTAAGTTATTTAAAGAATTTCGTTTTTAGGTTTAGTCAGTCAGTTAAGCCTGTTTAGTCTAAATTAATATATTAATCGAGTATATACCGAATAACTAAACGTGTTTGGATCGCAATAATTTAGTCAAGTAGTTCAGTGAAAGATTCAGATGAGTCAATCCGTTTCCTTCTACTTTTTCGGACAAGACCATACCACGCTTCACGGGTACTCTTCAGGGGTATTCCGTCGGGCTGACCACTGACGTCAAGTCACTCTGCTCCGGTGGTCGGCCCAACGACGATGGTGACGTGTCACGGATGGGTTACAGGTGTGCGTGCTTACGCCCCTCTGTCGCCCCGGGCGGAGTGGTGCGAGGAGTACACCGACCGTAGCCCACCGCCAAAAAATAAAATAAGGTTATTCATTTCAAGGTTTTATGTTACTTTTGAAACCTCTCTTCATCTATACATTAATATAAACAATTATTATTTATCTAAGACATCGAGAGGACTCATTAATGTTAAAAATATTATAAAATTATATCCGTATTAAACGTTAAGACCTTTTAGTTTAATACGTAAAGAGAATATTTTATATCTATATTATAACATAGAAATATCGTTCTCTGACTGACTGACTCATCATATGATCTCTGAAACTCATCATCCTTCTCCTGCTCTTGTCCCAATTACTTGGGGTCGACGCAATATGTACTCGTACATATTATAAAAGATATTGGCTATAGTTTTATGACCGGCCGCCTGCATGACGTCAACCCTCCTTGAGAATGTAATTGTTGACCAAACGGCATCAGGTGGAGTTGACCCAAGTCTTTAAAAAGCTCTTAGTCGTCTTTTATGACATCCACGAGCAAAGTAAGGGTTGGTAGTATTCGTAGCCGCCCACCCTGAAGGTATGTCCCACCTGGGGGCCTCAACGCCACGACCTGTCGGCGGTTATAGGAATAGACCTGTCGTTGTTGACCATCATATATAAGATGCTTGACAGCGACAAGTGCTAGTCGTCGATGGCCTCCTTCTGCGAGGTGGTCATTTCTTCGAAGGAGGCCGTGGAGTGGCGACGCGAGGCATCTGCTTCCGCAGACTCGCTCCGCAAGCGGCGGCCAGGGAGGGAGAGGCGCCGTTGCGCGCAGCTCCTCCCACCGCCTTGATGGTCGACTGGACGTGGCCAGATGGACTAGCGTTGGCGTGTCGGGCATAGAATGTCAATGCCCGATATCTCCGGCACCCCGTAAAAGTGTGGAAGGGATCGCTGTGGTTTTAGTGTGTGTATTTCGGTCGAGAAGTCGGCCAGCGAGTCCCACACACCCCCTCGTCTGTCACCGGTGGGGGATAGTGCGTAAATGCATTTCCACAGCGTGAACAAAATAAAAAGTATTCGTAGCCGCTACCACACAGCGTGATATCTGAAACTATGCGTCCGATATACTTAAAAAATAGTATAGGTACTCTTTTCGCAACATTGGCGCATACTAGGAAGGGATTTTAGCAAAATCTTATCTATACATCTATACATATAATAAAAATGTAACGGATCGCTGTCTGTACATTGAAGATATATGAGAAAAAATATTACTGGGACCTTTATCAACACTAATAGCACCCAAAACAATGATTTTTAAATTTTTTGTCTGTTTATCTGTTTGTCTGTTTATATGTTTATCTGTTTATCTGTTTATCTGTTTGTCTGTTTATCTGTTTGTCTGTTTGTCTGTTTGTCTGTGCGTTTGTGCACGTTAATCTCAGAAACGGCTTATTCGATTTAGACGCGGTTTTCACTAATATATTGTGGTAAGCTTCACTTAACATTTAAGCTGTATTTCATGTCAATTGGTTTATAAATAAAAAAGTTATGTCAATTTCAAAAATGTTCGAAGAAAAATCTTTATCGATTCTTTTCAAATTACGTACAAATATTCTTCAGTAAAAATAAATAAACACGTGTTTCAGCATTTGTTGATTTTCACCCTCTGGGTGGTAAATTAGGCCTGCAAAGCGGGTTGGACGTCTCATTAAATCATTAGCACCAAGCCGATATTATTGAAGCTGGCAACTTGAAATGTAGACAGTGGTTTCTTTATATGACGTAGATATTTACTAAGAAAGGATTTTATGAAATCATACTCCTAAGGGGGGAGCAAAGTGGCAAAGTTTGTGTAGGGAGAAAAAAAACTTTATTGATTCTTTTCAAATTACGAGTCGAATCAAATATTCTAGGGTTATATCCGGTCCACCGAAGACAAAGATCGGGTACCGGTGGCCCGCTCGCACGGCGAAGAAGAGGTGCTTGCAGGGTGGGTCAATGGGGTTGCGCGCCGCCTCTTCCGTCACCCCGGACCGATTTGGCGGGGTGCGACGTCCATGGCCCACCACAAAAAAAAAAAAAAAAAAAAAGGGTTATATCCGGCATTTGTCAATTTTCACCCTCTGATTGTGTAAATTAGGCCTGTGAAACGGGTTGATCGACTCATTACCGCCAAGCCGAAACTATTAAAGCTAGAAACATACAATTTTGAAGCACGTTTTTATTTATGACATAGAGATTCAATATGAAAGGATTTTATGAATTCCGCCCCTAAGGGAGTGTAACATAGCAGCAAAGTATGTATGGGGAGAAAATTTCTTTATCGATTCTTTTCAAATTACGTACAAATATTCTTCGGTAAAAATAAATAAACACGTGTTTCTCTCTTCCTGTCCATCAACCCCGCACCAGTGAGAGCTCATACGATACACATAGTAGACGGCAATAGGTTCTTGCCTAATGGTTTAAGATACAAGTTAAGTTTAGCTTCAAAAATGTTTACTTTACAACTCAAATAATAAATCATATCTAATGAGGTCGCAACTCTGCTGGTGAAACAAAACAGTCAAATAAAAGGTGGCGATAATTATATTTTTATCCCATGGTCATACCGTAAATAATATATTAATGGCAATATAATTGGTAGAATGAATAGAACTTTGAACCACCTTTTTCTATAGTGACCGGCTGTGGTATATAGACACACGCGCGCCGTACACGTACATCTACGTTGTGCGGGCGGGCCACCGCAACCGGGTATCATCTCGAGTCGAAGCCCTCATGCAGTGAACCTCAATACAGGTACTTACGCTTGCGCCGCCCAAAGCACCGACGGTAGAGCGTGTCAACCTAGAGTATTTTCTCTCGGACCCACCCTATTGCCTAATTCCGTTAGACAACTAACTCGCAGAAGGCGACGACCGCCTCCCAGTTTCTGACGCTGTTGATTATCGTCCTAGCGACAAACCTTCAACACCTTGCATTGCTTTTACTATTTAACTCTGTCAGAGATGACTTCTGCGTGGACGAAGTCGCGGCCAAAAGCTAGTATAAAATATTTTTTATTCAATATTCAAAAATAATATCATAACTTGATAGCCTTTGTCATTACAACCGTTGCAATAGTAACCGATGTTATTACAACTATTGACATTTTAACGTTTGTTGTATTAACCATTTCCATGATAATTGTTGCTTAACTTAACTTCATCATATCAGCCCATATACGAGTATGTCCCACTGTTGGGCTCGGGCCTCCTCAATAATGGAAGGGTAATTGACCTACTACACCATGCTAGTCAGACTTGTTGGTACCTATAGCGCTTTCTATCGACTTTTACTTCTCTCGCATAGATGTTATATGCGTGTTATATCACTTAGTCGTTTCGTACGATCACCCACGGGTAAGATTGGGGGTGGTGAATTGTATTCTTACTTCGTCACCACACGGAAAATAACTGTAGTTAATCTTTAAAATTTCCAATTATATATAAAGGAAGGTCTATGTCCTATAGGTATAACATCATGCTTTGACAAACAGAAGCCAAATCGTCAATGAGAAATAATGCTAAAATTGGGTAAACTTATTTCTTTGCGAGTTTCCGTTGTGAATGCTGCATATTAAAGATATCTACACTCACTCTCTTTGATCCTTTCTCTCTCTCTCCTTCTCCCTGCCTCTCTTTCTCTTATATGACGCAGATGAAGTTGCGCAAGTTAGCTAGTCAGTCAGTCTACTATATAAGAGAAAATAATAGGAGTAAACGTTTACTTGTTTATATTATTATTATGGAGGAGGATTCCTCCACCAGGCATCCTCAAAGGAGTTATAATCGTTGCGTTTGACAAATGGAATGGCTACCACGGTGTTATAAATGTTCTAGAACAACCACTACATATTCTTAGATGATGCCTCAGCCTATTTTTATGTCTTCTACAGGCAAGTTAGGGTTGATGATGAACGGTATTCTTAACCTTTTTTGGGAATTTTGCATGTGCTCGAAGGATATTACGACTGTTACATAAACAATATTTATTTTATGTGATAAAAATAAAGACTGATTTATGTTTTTGATATTATTGTGATTCTTATTAAACTTCTATTTATTTTTCTATCTATTCATTAACACATCAAAAAAATTATTTATTTTGTTTCTTGCATAGTTTTTTAGCAATGGCGTTTAAAATGTGATCAGATACAATTAAGACTATATATTTTATAATACATATTCTGATTATTTTTATATAAAGAGTCAATTTAAAATTGACATATTCTTGTGTTTACATAGTCAAAAGTTACGTAGCCAAAATGGTATATTAGGCCAGTTTCGTTCCTGTTGTAGCGAATGCTAGGGGAAGAAAATAAATGATGCTAAGAATAAAGTTAAGCAACAAAATCTCAACAAGTAGAAGTAGCGCAAAGCATTTATACCTACAGGTGGAACTTCCCGACGTATGAGAGTTCAACGTAATGTCAAACACCTATCTATATCAGAAATAATTTTAAGTCTAAATATAAACCATGCATAAGAATTCACAACACAGAGAGCGCGAGACAGTGAGATAGTGCGACTCTCTGTTTCCTTGCCAATAGCTGCGACATTGTATCTATTGACATGGTCCAGCAGCACTTTAGCCGGCGACTATTTTGAGTAGACGAGTGGCGCACGTGTGCAACGACGGATCACTAACATCCGCGCCCTCACCACGGACCTCACAAAAAAACCCTCTCATTAAAAAAATCAAATCCAAGAATGTTATTGAAGAGCACACCGGTGCCGCAGATGCAGGTGGCCGCGGCATGAAACATATCGCATCACCGCCCGCCCGCAATTTCGCGTAAAATTGGCAGCGCGCGGCGGGCGGGCGGCGCGCTGCGTCGCTCCCGAAATAGTGTTCGGGCGCGGTCGTGCGCTCTCGGGAGCGGCGCCGCAGTCGCCGTGTGGCCGCGCGCGCGCACCCGCGTCGCCTCGCCAGCTATACCGACGCGCGACGCCGCAAGCGCCACGCACAGCGAGCTCGCCGGTGCGCGTATTTCCGTCGCGAGGAGGCCCCGGGCCGCGTAGGGCGCGCTGCCCGCGCGCTGGCCGCCGTGCTCTGGTGGTGGTGCGTGGCGCTGCTGCGGCTGGTCGCGCTCTGCGCGCCTCCCCCCGGCCCCGGCCCGCACCAGGCCGCCGCGGAACATGCGCCGTCGGCGGCTGCATGCGCGAGCGCGCCCACCAACTCCACAGAGCCGTCGCCGCCGCCGCCGCCCGAACAACCCGCGCACTCCGGTCAGTACACGCTGACTGTAATATGTCATGTATACACGACAACATATTACACATTACTATAGTTCAGAAAGCCACGTGGCCGGATCTCTCATTAAATAGACCACAACAAAACAACATTTCTATGTTTTCAGACTTAACAAATTCATTTAATAGCAAAATTCCAATTTCACTCACGACATGTTCTATAATATAATCTAGTTTAAATTTTGTATGAACAATGAATCTTTTTTCAATGAAAAAGTAAGACGTGTTATTTATCAGCTACCTACTGTTTTGATCCTACCATCATTCGGACGCTGTACCTACAAACCGCATTATACAATCAATTGTCGAGACATAGATATTGGATCGATAAGTAGGTAACTGTCGCCAACTGATAATATTGTTACATGATAACAGTATTTTGGATAAATATATATATATATATATATCTTCTATACATATAATAAAACGGTAGAAATCCCGTGTCCGTACATTTGATAAATTTATTAAAAACTGAATCTAGGCGGTAAGAAAACACTAACAGAAAACAAAAAACATTTTTTTGGAATTTCTTGTCTGTCTGTGTGTCTGTATGTCTGTAATCGCTAATCTCCGAAGTTACTGAACGGATTGTTTCGCAGTTTTGATAAAAAGATTAAGCCTAATTCAGAGCAACATTTAGTCTTTGTTTCATTCAAATCTGATGTCTGTAAAAAAAGTTATTGTCATTTAAGTTTTTAAAATCACCGCTCGCCTTTTATGTCACTAGAAGGTTCAATTCAAAATAATGATTTAATTTATCTATAGTGTAAGGCAAGTATTTGTATTACTTAATATATAGTAGTTTCATCAATTCAGCTCATATACATCCCACTGCTGGGCTCAAACCTCCTTCAAATTTGAAAGGAAGTTGACATTATACATAACATTAGTCAGGTAGTCAAAATAACTATTAAAACTATTTGTGATAAAAAAGAATGTTTTAATTAGTTAATATTATATAATTTAGATAAATTAATAAAATGCATGATTTATTTAGTTTGTTAAATGAGCAATAGATGGCGCTATAATTTAGTTTAAAACTTTAAATCATTTTTTCGTTATATTTTCAAAAAGCTATTACATTAACTTCTTGAACTTAGTAAAGGTACTTTGGGTGGAAAGCTCTCAGTATACACCTAACAGTCCGAGTAAAGTTGTCATAGTCATCTGCGACTAACATAGTTGTTGTTGTGTTGTAACATAGTCAAACACGAAAAAGGAAAATTCAATTTTACATCATAGAGCGTACAAAACGTACATTATTAGTTAAGATGCAACTTTGGGGGAGGATGCAAAGTGCACCCTTTTTTGTTTTTGTATGGTAGGCTATGGTCTGGACACGGCCATTCCTTCCGGGGTAATAGAAGGGTGTCGTGTGGTCCCATAACTCATCGTGTTCTCTGCCCAAACCATCAGGCTGGCCTCTGGTACCGCTTACTTGACGTCCGTGGCCGGTCCGGGGGTTTACTCTTCCAGGTATCGTCTCCGTCTACACCACGGCAAACAATAGTGTTGTATCGCCCTCACGCGGTCGGTGTCTCTGTGGGTGGTAGATTAATTCCCATGGTCCATCTACCCGCGACCTCAGTTAGGATGGCAACAGGTGCAGGTACCACGCCTGTGACGTCAGATGCGCCGGTGGCAGAGTGTGTCAGCATGGAGAGTTTCCTCTGTTACACGTTCCGCCGCCTTTTTCTGTGGGACGACTGTCTCGCAAAAGGCGGCGACCGAGTCCAAGTTCCTGACGCTATCGAGCATCGTGTTTGCGATAGTCGACAGTGCCAGTTTGGCACCGATGATTGCGATGAGTGTACGGCACTGCTTTGCCCAGGCCACGCAAATTTTAAGCATCTGCAGCGCCGTGTCCACCTCGCAATCGCAGTAGTGGTTAGACGGTGTGCTCTCCCTCCTTGCGACCGTGAGCAGGTACACGCCGAAGCAACCGTGCCCCATCACTACACCAGTCACTTTAGCAATAGTGCTGTTACTGCCGCCTGTTGTTGCATATTGTGCGAGGGCCTACTTTTTTACATATTTATATACTGTTGATAGCATAGAGTACGTTTCAAGCAGCTTGCAGAGCACTTGAAGGTGATCAGCGCTGAGATTACACCCTTGAGTAGGCCTGTAACAGTCATAGCCCCATTCGTTTGAGGCTTTTGCTTTTAATGATGTTATTGTTTTACAGTCTTTCAAATCCTTTGACATTATTATAAAATATAAAAGATATCCATCTGAAGATATTCTACGCTACTAAAACGCGACATGAACCAAGAATTTCATTTTTATTAATTCTTTCGTAATGAAAGCCATTTATTATATATTAATCGGTGCGGTTGCGCAGTTAGAATACAATTCACCAACCGCTTTCTTACCCGTGGGTCGATCACTCACGAGACGACTAAAGGACATCATACATATCATACATCTATGGAGGAAAAGGAAAACTCGAAACAAAACCCTATACCAACACGTCTGACCAGCATGATATAGTAGGTCAATTTCCCTTCCATTACGGACGAGGCTTGAGCCCAATAGTGGGACGTATATAAGCTGAGATGATAGATGTCCATGTCCCCAGGTAGCCCTGAAAAGACTTATCTGAGCAGAGCAATCTTACTAAAATGAGGAGACAGCGTAAAATAACTTTGGAAGTAATTACGTTAGAAACTGCAGCTGCATTACTTCTTGATGGTAAAAGAGTTTTGTTTAAAAACCCGATAGATTTATGCACATTGTTTATAAACCTGATAGATTTATAAAGCAATGAAACACCGAGATGTTCAATAACACGTAACTGCGACACATTCAAAGTGTTTTTTGTTTTATTGTGTACAGTGGTAAACGAGCAAGCAGCATGCACTTATTTTTTTGGCAGGCCATGGTCTGGACACACGCCTTGCATTCCGTCCGCATGGCCCCATAACCCACCGTTTTCCCTCCCCATCACCATTGAGCCTTTCGAGTACCATCCCCGATGACGCCCCGGGCCATCGGGCTTCATCCTCACGTAGTCAGCCTCTCCGCGGGTGACGGACTATTCCCCGTTCCAGTTACCCGCGGCTTCAGCTAAGGCAAGTAGACGCAGGTAATCGCACCTGCGCCGCCTCTTACAAATGAAGCGAAAATAACACATTGCCACTGTTCAGACGTTGCTTTTCTGCTTGACCGGTCCGTGGCTGTAGAAAGAATACTGTCAACTGTGGCTTTACCATTATTAGTGTTTTTTTTGCGTTGATTGGACAATGATAAATAAAAAAAAATCGTAGAGGCCGTAGATCGAGCACTACGAGATCGTAATGAAAAGTCAATGGTGCTTTTCTTTGGAGATTTTCGGCAAACCCTTCCTGTTAAAACTCGAGGAAATAGAACTGGTGAGATCAATGCTTCACTCAAGTATTCTTATCTGTGGCCCCAAGTAGGAAAGCTGACCCTAACCATCAACATGCAAGCAAAGCCAAGATCACCATTCACATTTCTGTTGCCCAAATGCAAGACCAAGACTTGCTGCAAGAGTTTCGCAGTGCTCCTTTAGACATGATTTTACGATTTTCTTAGCAAAGAAAGGATTGTCAACATTTCGTATTCTCACGAGTAATCCCAGTACACGGGAGAATATTAGCCCCACTTCCGTTTAGTGGTATGTACCTAATTATTGATAGTTGTACAGTTACTGCGACTAGATGAATAGAATTTCATTAATTTAGTTGGATTTTTAATGTCTATGGGGATTTTTTACTTCTATCAAAACAAGTGACTTTGTGTTATTCTAAAAGCAAAAGTTGCAAGATTTGCGAGCCTCGCAAAAGTCTTGCATTTGGGCAATACTAATTCACATGCTTAAGAATTTGCCGATTTTTTAAAGAAAATTGGAGAAATGTCCTCCTTGATGAAAATGGTCAAGTGGCTGCCAGAAATACTTGGTCGAGTTTGAAAATATTTACACAAAATGTTAAATAAATTTATTTAGAGCATATAGGTATCAGTAGATATTTCAAATTTACTAACAATAGTAAAAACCAAATCATGCCACTATGCCTATTACCTAATAATATGCCTATTACCTAATAATTGAAATATTGTTATAAGAGTGTTCTACCCGCCAATTTTCTCTGGTAAAATATTCATTCATCGAGTGGGAAGTGTAACTTCGGTAATAAAAAAAAAGTAAATCGGGTATAAAAACTAATTTCAATTCGAATCCAACTCAAATCTGGAATCTGAACAAATGTCAAACATATACTCGCATTACTCACACATTTTGAACTTTATAATATTTTGAGATTACAATATTCATTACGTCAATTATTGTTACCAATTTCATAACATCTTCATTTCAAAGGAATATGTATATTCCATGAATAATTCCATAATTTATAAGTCTTGTTGTAAATTAATTTGTTGAGAGAAAAGTATATTTTAGAAAGAGATTTTATTTTAAACTAATAACCCTCACCATTATTGCATTATTCACATCTAACTGACATATTGCGTCGACCCCAAGTAATTGGGATAAGAGCAAGATGATGATGATGACTTGCTGAACTGTGATTATTAACAATGAAAACATCACATTTTCTAAGAATGCAGAATCTGGAGTAACAAGTGCAAAATTATGTCGGACAGGTTACAAAACACATCTCGTCTAATATACTATTTGGAACCTTGTAGCAACTCTTTCATGCGTTGAGGTTCCTACCATACGTAATATATTGTAAATATTTTCGTACTCGCCTTTTAAAATCCTTAATTTTGATACCTCACTTGAGTATCGTTTAACAATTTATTTCAGCCTCATTAAAAAACATAAAATACTTTTTGTTTTTTAAAATTTGATGTACTTAGTAATATTTGTGCCATCAAGATGAAATAATGGCTTATCATTTATTAAAATCCCTTGAGATTAGTAACGAGAAGAGATAGAAACGTACGTATAGAACGTACCTACACAAAGTATACAAATGATTCCCTTTTTCAGTTTAGTCGCAGTTGGGGAATAAGAAATAATTGACTTTCAATATGAGAACATTTTTATTTGTACTCTTATTTATAATAATACTTGTTCACTTAAAATTTTATACATACCAACACGCCATGTCCCTTGTAGGGTAGGCAGAGAGAACAGAGTGCTAGTATCATCAGTCCACCTGGTGGGGCGTCGTCCTACGCTGCGTCGTCCGATTCGTGGTTGCCACTCGAGAACTTTTCTTCCCCAACGGTTGTCGGTTCGTCGAGCGATGTGGCCTGCCATTGCCACTTCAACGTGCTAATTCTTCGGGCTATGACGATTACACCCGTTCTTCTACGGATTTTAGTATGCCGGATTTTATCACGTAGAGAAATACCGAGCATAGCTCTCTCCATAGCACGTTGAGCGACTTTGAGCCTTTTTATGAGGACGACATTTAGAGACCATGTTTCGAAAAAATACATATACATACCAATTTTCATATTGATCGGTCAAATAGTTTCTGAGTTTAGCGATATCGTATATACAAACATCTTTTTTTTATAGATATAGTAATTAATTTTAAGGAATACATACAGGCAAATGAAACTGGTCTGTGGGTTTATCGTAGCTGTACATCGTTTAATATCATCATTATCTATGAAACCATATTAAATACTTAGTCCTGTTGTAATTTGTCTGCATTAATTATACGTTTGTAATGTCCCCCACAATAAAAAGATTATTGCCTTAGTGCACGGTGGTGATTTAAAAAAAAAGAAATGAATTTCGTGAAGATTTGTTTAAATTCACAAATCAAATAATATGTATTCTCGCCATTTTCATATTATAGAGATTCATCATATTTACTTTTAGAAATATTTATATTTGACACTGCATATAATTCTATATATATATGTATATATAGATGCATGCATGCACATAATACGCATATGAGTACATGTCGCACAAGTCTGTATGTCTATGCTCATAGATACAGGCATATAAGTCAGCATATATGATATGTATAGAAAATAGTAATAATAACAGTTATTATATAAGTTACGGTGGTGTAAAGGAGTGCTTGACATTATTATATAAAAATATTATTATTTACAAACTTAAAATTAGATAAAAATAATAAATAATAATACCAACTTAATGTTACTACAAGAAGCAAAAATTTAGGTGAAGCCAAGTTATACAAAAAAAAAAGACATTAACTAATTAGGTTATAAAAGAATTTATTATTTTATACGTATACAATATATTAATAATTCATATCATTACAATAATATAATGATTTCATTGAGACGCTTCATATAAAATTACGCTAGAAGGTGCGGCGCCGTCGGCAATGAGGCGGATGTGGGTTATCAGGGCAAAGGTTCCGCAACTTACTTCCCTTGCCCTCGAATCACCCTGCCTCCCCTAAACGCCTCACAGACTCCTCTTGCTAAATTCTCAATACGCGCTGCGCGTATATACTGTCTGAAATGAAACAACATAAGTCGGTGACTCTTTGTATACTCTTTATATATACTCTTTGTGTAGTTATGATTATAACAAACTTAAGTTTGATACTGCTCAATGACTTTTTACTTTCAGTCCTCAGGTTTAGTATAATCGTTATTAATTTCTCTAGATTTATTTTATATTCTTTTAAATGGAGAATAGCAAGGAAGAGCTAATGCTTTTTCGCAGTTAATCAATATATCGGACGTCTTCGGATACGCTATTTTATATAGAGCATCTATTAAAAGTTTATTTATGTATTTCCGTGTGGTGAAGGAGTAAGAATACTATTCACCAGCCCATATCTTACCCGTGGGTGATCGTACGAGATGGCTAAGGGATATAAAATGCATATAACATCTATGCGAGAGAAGGAAAACTCGAAACAAAACCCTATACCAACACATCTGACCAGCGCGGCATAGTAGGTTAATTTCCCTCCCATTACGGAGAAGGCCCAAGCCCAACAGTGGGACGTTTATGGGCTGTGATGATGATTAAAAGTTTATTTTTAATTGGTGGATATAAACCTAACCAAGAACATACAACAATAAGCAATAATGTTCCATCTACATCTAACAGCTACAGGCAATTATTACAATCTTCTCCACAACTAGTAGAAGTCACTTCATATCGAGTCATTTCAAGTATAAGCATAACATGTGTCCATTAACTACATCTAATAAAGTCCTACACTGTATGAAGATTTAATTATGTTATCTTTTAAAACTATACAAACAACTCACTTAAACTTTAATTATATTAATCTACAAGTCACAGTTAATAATCTCTACCACATTTTTTAGCAACGTATTGGACAAATAGTTTTTGTTTTTTCTGCAACTAGCTATTACAAAATACATTTTAGATATACATATACAAAAATTAACAATAAATTGGTAATATACAAATATTAAATTCAACTTTTAATCAAATTATTAATCATCATCATCTCATCTCAGCTCATATGCTCTCGAGCCTCCATAAGAGGAGAGAAATGATCCTACTACACCACGCCAGTCAGACATGTTGGTATAAGGTTTAGTTAAGAGTTTTTCTTCTCTTGCACAGATGCTATGTGCATATTGTATCCCTTAATCATCTTTTACGATACCCACCGGTAAGATAGGAGGTGGTGAATTGTATTCTTATTCCGTCACCACACGGAACACACTTCAAATATCAATAAATATATATAAATCAACAAATAAAATATAATTTGTCTATAAAACCTCTGTAAAAGCGATCTCTTATACATTTTCTGATAGCATAGTAGCTGATAGCTAAATAGAGCGCGCCTTTCTTCGCTCCAATGTGGTTGAAAGGTATGATGGCCGCCCTAATAGTAATCTCGTGATCAAATTTCGCCCGCAGAGGAATCGGATGCAGACATAATATTTTTCATATTTAGAGAAAATAAAATATATTCTGTTTCGAAGGGCATCACCCTGGACGTTATACTTGTTGTATATAAATTTAGTTACAAGAAATAACTTAAAAAAATGACGTACCCGTTTCTTATATGATCTCCTAAACTTTTTTTTTTTGCGGTGGACTATGGATGCTTTTCGCCCCATCAAATCGGTCCGGGGTGACAGAAGAGGCGGTGCGTGACCCCATAGACCCACCATGCAAACTCCCCTCTTCGCCGTGCGAGTGGGCATCTCCTCAACTTACGGCCACGTTTCGATTTCCCCACGTTTCGATAGTAGACTATTAGATCAACTTTAAACAAAATGTCAAATTGTTAATATGTAAGTGGCCTTAAACAAGGCACCTAAATTACGTGACTTGTTCAGGGCGTCATATAGTCGAGATAAATTCATTCAATATCAAACTTTTTAACTTACTGTTTGCATATATGAAAACTAGAGGAAGGGAAGAGGGTGTTAGCGTATATTACAGATGGGTACCGAGGGGATAAAAAAAAATAATTAGGTCACGTTGTATGGGTACGTTCACTTGGGGGCTTATATGTAATAAATACCTTGATTTAATTGAACGTCTAATAATTCGGATACGAGAATAGTATTACTCTACTAGTAATCAGGTCACGCGAGATAATCAGTTGATTTTAGTACAAGATTTTTGTGAAAATACAACGAATTTTAATCAAAATATATAACGTTATTTAGATACATGTACAAACGAACAAACAAAAGAGTTATTAATTAACACCTTACTCAGGGGTTAATAAGTCATGTTATCATCAAAGACAAAACAATTGAGTCGCGTTTCGGCGAATAGTGAACATGTAGTGTTGATATGTCGTACAGGTCAGAGAGGCAAATAACTGACGATAAGAGTATATATACACTTGACGTTGATACACATATTGAGGCGTGATTCAACGTGCTAATTAGGCCGACCACTAATAAGTTCATATCTGAGGTCTTACTATGTTGATAATATAATATTTAAGACTTTATTTGACTCATTGCTCTGTATGTTAGTCAAAGATATTATATGTAGCTCTTTGTTTTGTTCTATTATATTGGAATAACTTGATAAAACTGCTAAAATAAAGATATCCTGGACGTCATGTTCGTTAACCCTTCTGTAAGAATGAATACTATCGAAATGTCGAAATGTTAATAAACAAAATTATAATTTATAATTACCGTATAAATAGTTTAGTTTTATATATGTATTTCGTGTTTTTAATACATTCACTAACAATATTCGTATGTGCCTTAAAATTTGAGTACGTATTATGTCTACACTATCCATTTTTTATTTTTTGGCAAACTTATGATCTAGACACACGCTGTCCGTTCCGTCCGTGATGCCGATCAGGCGATGCGTGGCTCAATAACCCACTATATTTATCATTGGGCGTGTGGTAGCGGCTACGAATACTACGAACCCTTACTTTGCTCGTGGATGTCGTAAAAGAGCCTTAAAAACGACCTGGGACAACTCCATCTGATGCCGTTTTGTCAACAATTACATTCCCAAGGAGGGTTGACGTCTGACAGGCGGTCGGTCATAAAACTATTGCCAATAACTTTTACAATATGCACTATGAAACAAGAGTACATATTGTAATGATCCCAAGTAATTGAGATAAGAGTAGGAGAATGATGATTTATCATTGGGCGTCGGCCCAATGATAACCACTGGTCCGTAGTAGGCCCGAATCTACACTGAGCGATCTAAATGGACCTAACCATGTCAGCAAACTTCAAAGTGAAGTGTCAAGCAACTTACAAATTCTGCTTTAAGCCATCCAATGGTAGCAATATATAGAAAATATAAATACAATTATAATTCAATAAATACATATGTATATACATATTTTCCGTGAGGTGACGGAGTAAGAATACTATTCACCACCCCAAATCTTACCCGTGGGTGATCGTACGAGACGACTAAGGGATATAAAACGCATATAACATCTATGCGAGAGAAGGAAAACTCGAAACAAAACTCTATACCAACACGTCTGACCAGCGCGGTATAGTAGGTTAATTTCCCTCCCATTATGGAGAAGGCCCGAGCCCAACAGTGACATTTATGGGCCGTGATGATGATGATGATGATGATATATATTTATTTAATTAGTATTTATTTATTTGGACAACCAAGAATTGCTACAACTACATATATAAACTTAGTAAACATTGTTATGAAAAATAAAATAGATTAGTTGCACAATTTTTAAAGGTGCCACATCATGCACAATAAAAAGGTAGGTACATTATTTCAATACTTATAGGCAATTAAAATAAAACTAAATTTTAATTGTAAAGGAAAAATTAAATTAAAAGTGGCAATATGGGGAGAAAAGAAATAGCTAAATTAAAAAATAATTAATACGTATTTTTTTAGATGAAGATATGTATATATGTATCATTATACATATTAAATAAATTTCATAGCTCAATTGATAATTCGTTCCAAAGTCCATTTGTTTACATGGTAAGGCTGATCATCATAATGTCGTATAGTCAACGATTGTATTTCTGAGGAAGATTAATGTTTGACAAGTGACCAATGTGTTGACGGAATAAGAATACAATCTATCATCACCCTTCAATTCCCCGTGGCAACCTCGATAATTGACAGAAGGAGCACCAGGCAAATAGGCAGCAACACTCACACTAACTACCGTGCCAATCGTGGCGATTGCATAATTTCACCCTTCGTAGCGAAGCGTATGTTCAACAATGGACGTCGATAGGCTGATTAATAGGGATAGATGAAACAACGAGCAGCAAAACGCATATGCAAGCTGCATTGCTACTCTTCCATCCTCGTCAAAGAAAATGTTGTATAGTCTTCATATAACTTAGAATAACAGCAGTAGAATGTTAATCGGTAGCCGGGCCAAGATTATGCCGCCACCTACAGTGAGCCCACAAGAGGGTGACCAAAGCTTTGTCGAGGGCGTAGGTTCTCAAAGTGGTAACCCACTGGGCGTGCCACCGAAGTCGAGAAATCGATCCCGTTTGCCTGTTTAATTAACGGAGAGTGTATAACGGCTAGTTACAGTATCGCGCTACAGTTACTCGGGATGGTGTGGGCGAGATATGCCCAAAACATAATAAGTCAAAAATAACTAAAATAATACTGATGCGTGCTGAAATCGCAATAAAATTAATACTATATGTGTCTATCTACTATCTGAACCAATACACTTTGATGTGACATTATTCTTTTTATAAACACTATTTTTATAATAAATAAAAACTGTAATCTTTTTATTATATGACTGCACAGATGGCGTAGGGGTTGAGTCTGGGTGTAATTTGTCTGCGTTAATTGCATGTTTGTAAAGCACCCCGCAATATAAGGATTATTTCCTTAGTGCAGGGTGGTGTCTTGATAGAAAAAGAAATATTATATAATTTTATAATTATTTGAAGATCTAAATCTAAAACGTAGCAATATATTTATATAGTACAGAAATGGCATATTGGGCCAAATGGAAACCTCCGGTGCTGAAAGACGACTGAAAGCGACATACAAATATTTGTTCTCAGTCAAATTAAATTTGTGTCGGTTATTAGCATGTCTATAAACTCCCCTGTAATCTATACTAAGGTATTAAGATACAGAATGTAGTTCACTGTACATTTATATATATCTGTGCATGTATGAGGCCACTGTTCCTCATCATTAATAACTTCAATGAATTATCTATTACCCACTGGTTTTGTGACTTATTTATTATTGTGGTCACAGGCAGTCTTTTCAAAGCTTATTTTACAATGGTCGTTAGAGAACCGATCTCAATATAGTCACATTTTGAGACTTAACCTAGAAAATCTAACCCAAAAATTGAATTCTTGATTACCAGATGATAAGAAGCACCAACCTCCTCAAATAAATATATTGAATATACTGTCAATCTGTAAAACATGAGGGCATAAAATTTACTATTTAACTACGTGACTATTATTTCTAAAATATTATATATTCATTACATACATACATACATATCATCACGCCATATCCCTTGCAGGGTAGGCAGAGAGAACAGAGTGCCAGAGAACTCTATCTCTGCATACTTCACATTCATATATTCATTAATTTATGTCAATATACATTTATCAGCATTCTCCTACTCTTATCACAATTCCTTGGGGTCCATACAATATGCACTCTTCTTTCATAGTATATATTGTAAAAGTTATTGGCAATAGTTTTACGACCGACCGTCTGCCTGATGTCAACCCTCCTTGGGAATGTAATTGTTGCCAAACGGCATCAGTTGAAGTTGGCCCAGGTCGTTATAAGGCTCTTAGTCTTCTTTTACGACATCTACGAGCAAAGTAAGGGTTGGTAGTATTCGTAGCCGCTACCACACAGAGCTTATATAAACACTTATATACACTTATATGAACATTAATATAAAATGAATATAACAAAAAGTAAAACATGAAAACTCCATTAAAATACACCTTCTATGGCATAGGTAATAAACATATGAGATTCAAATTACGAATAATGTAGAATTAGCTAACGTAATTGGTAGTATTATTACCTCGCTTATTAGTACCAATGACCTGGATTCGTGTTATTTTTTTATTTTTATGAAGGTGGATATTATTTTTAACCATGTCTTCTTTTTTTTTTAACCATCATACACAAACTCACATATTTGTAATTAAAATATACTGTGTGAAATAGACAGGATGAAAGTAATGTTATGAGAAAAGTTTTAAATATAAATGTAGAAGTCTTTAGAAGTGAAGACCGAAGAGAAGATGACATCTGATAGAATTAAGTGGAAGAAAAGGAAATATTGCATCAACCCCAAGTGATTGAGATAAGAGCAGGATAATGATCATAATGATGATGTATGATATATCTAATAATATTTACTAATCATTTCTAAATACACGTACATAATATTTAATACCTAAACCAACACGTCTGACCAGCGTGGTCAATTTACAATAAAAATGGAGGAGGCTCGAACCCAAATGTGCGGTATGTATCAGCTGAGATGATATTTAATTACAATTTCATTGAAATTTATTAAGACAGCGAAAACCGTTACCTTAGCAACACGTCATAGTCGCAAAAATTTAGTTGGCCTGTTTCACACGTTTCATATTTTGACCAATTTATAAACGGTATTTCAATAAATTTCATAAATATCCAATTTGCAGCCTCAAAAAATATTCATAATGATTTAGCGGCAGCTTCATCTGTAAATACAAGAACTAATTATAACAAAGACTAGTAATTTCAGTCACTAATAATGAAACAATAATTCCGGACACCAACTTTTATGTATGCATTATAAAATAAAATCAAAATAATTATAAGTATGTAGAGGTAAATATCATCATCATCATCACAGCCCATATATGTCCCACTGTTGGGCTCGGGCCTCCTCCGTAATGGGAGGGAAATTAACCTACTATACCGCGCTGGTCAAACGTGTTGGTATAGGGTTTTGTTTCAAGTTTTCCTTCTCTTGCATAGATGTTATATGCGTTTTATATCCCTTTGTCGTCTCTTACGATCACCCACGGACAATATAGGGGGTGGTGAATTGTATTCTTACCCCGTCACCACACGGATAGTAAATATAAATATATATTACGTTTATAAATGTGCACTAGATGTGGATAGATTATATTTTAAGCTGAGTAATGCAATTATTAACATTTACATTAAATATGTTCGAATAGTCTAATAGCTAAATGTCAATGCATCACAATAATAATTGTTATTACATAAATGTCATTAGTCTCAAGGCCATGACATTTCAAGTGTATTGTGCAAATGCATAATAATATTATATGCTCATCAACTCAATAGTTCCTATTACGATACGTTATATAAAAAAAATACTAATAAAAAAAGTGTGTGTGTACTTATATACACGCGTTAGAAATTATACTTCTTCGGCGTAACAAGATAAAAATCTTTTCAAAAATTTAATACATTGAAAGTTTTATTATAACGCATAATCTAGACTTAAAATGTTGACTATAGCTAACTTCAGGGTGGCGGTTTTTCGTGACGGTGTGGGCGCGCATCGTAATAATTTACTCTCATCATTTTTCCCTAACGCGCCAAAAGAATTATAAATTCAAAAATTATCGATTATCAAGTCGGTGTCCATTAATTTTCCATTAATTGTAGGATAAGCCAAATAAACAATTGAATTCGAATAACAACCAATAAACAACTGAATTCAAATAACAACAAATAAACAACTGAATTCGAATAACATAATATTAATGGTCCCTTTAAAATGCGACGAGCGATTGTATCCCTAATTGCCTCCAATATGAGGACAGCTGACATTTCTCCGATATAGGAATAATAAAAACATAGTACAGTATTTAGAAAAAAAAATGCTGGGACCTGCTGGCCACAAATAGCTCAATTACCTGCTGGCCACAAATAGTTCAAGATAGAGACACATGGCATTCTTTAGAGGAAACCTTCACCTTCACTTGAGGAGGGGTTCATGCAATCAAACTTATATCATTGTTTGTATCTAATCATTTTCTAAAACAAGTGAATTACGTGTAAATAACATCACTATTTCCCTAAACCATATATGTATCGTACTTTTGCATGAAATAAAAGGTTTATTATTATTATTATACTGTTTTTATAACACGATAAGTTGCGTAAAAAATATTTTCCTTAACATCAGTAATCATTAAGTTAATCGTGGCATTAATTGATAATATTGAAATAAAAATATTATTAATAGATTTAATCGCTTTCTTGCTAATTACATTTCAATGCATCTTTGATCTTCGCAAATATTACCGAAACGTGGTCAGTACCGAAGATAAGTGCTTAAACATTTCCAATAGCTTGAATTGCCCTACAACTCAACAGGTTCATGACAAGCACCTAATATTTGAGCGAGATTCGAGGCATATGGCACGCCGCACACGGGGATCGGGTTCTGTGGTCTAACTGTTACACTAGCCAGACGTCCCGGCAACTCTGTTATTTATTGCTGAGGCATCAATGGACATACACGAAAGAATAATCCACCGGATTGGCAACGAATGTCAAGGAATCGGTACCAGTGCTCGACCCAATGGCGATAGGTTGGGTACACGGTGGATTATGGGGTCGCACGCCATTCTTTTATCACCGCGAACGTAACGGGCAGGGTATTTCTAGATAATAGCCAGCCAAAGTAAGAGGTCTTCTGAAATTTTCATGCCTGGCTATACAATCCAAGCAAAATGGAAAGCGGTCAAAAAAATATATAGTAAATATCCAAAGCGGCTATATTCCAACTCTATCGAAATATACACATATTCAATAAAAAGGAATATAAGTCATTTATAAATCTTAAAACCGTTGGAAATTATGACTTGTTGAAATTTTTTGTCAAAATTTTCAATCAATAAATAAACTAAGCCGAATTAAATTTGAAAGAAATATTTTAGAATGTACCTAGGAAATAATAAGGATATCCTAAAAACCATTAAATTTATCTATTGTACTTGATGCCGTCTGTATTATACTTGATTCCGTCTGTAGTTTCGACACGCTATTTTCCTATACATCTACAATAATAATAGGAACAGTGTAAGTTACATATTATTGTTATTTTATTACTTTAAAATAATCGTACTATTAAATTAATCTATATATTAAAATGCCGTGTGGTAGTGGCTACGAATACTACCAACCCTTACTTTGCTCGTGAATGTCGTAAAAGACGACTAAGAGCCTTACAACGACCTAGGCCAACTCCATCTGATGCCGTTTGGTCGGTGTTTGTATTCCCAAGGAGGGTTGACGTCTGGCAGGCTCATAGAATTATTGCTGATAACTTTTACAATATGTGCTATGAAAGAAGAGTACATATTGTATCGACCCCAAGTAATTGGGATAAGAGTAGGAGAATGATGATATATGAAAGTGCCACGGGATAGTAGTTAGAATAGTACCAACCCAAACACTGCTAATACGAGTAGGTGCCGTTAAATAAGTCTAAAAACTCCACACTGAAAATGGTTGAATTTTGTTATTAATATTAGTACTATTCCATGTGTTACGGTAATTGACTGCTAGGATGACGTAGTGGTTAAGATACTGACCTACCGTGCCAGCGCTATGGGTTTGATTCCCACGCAGAACAATAATTAGTACTATCCATAAAATGTTGTTGAGTCTAGGTGTAATTTATTTGCGTTAATTTATGTTTGTAAAGTCCCTCGCAATATAAAGATCAGTGTAAGGTGGTGTCTTAAAAAAAATATATAGTGGTAGGAACAAACTGTTGACAGTTCTCTATCTACAGCCGCGGGCCATTGCGGCCAGGATAGTAGCACACTCCCACAAAAATCGACGTCTGAGTATGTGTTGTTGCGCTCCGTTCGGTGAGCGAGAGCGCCAGAAACCCAACTTTCTGAGTGGGTGTTGGTCGGTAGACAGCGGTCTAGCTGGGACCCTGATATTGCAAAGATCCATGAGCGGAAGTATCATTTACCATCAGATGTGCTACTTGCTCGTTTGCCACCATAAATAAGCAAGAAAAAACACTTACCACCTTGCCTACTTCAACAAATAAAAATTTAGTCTGAAGATTTTCTCTATACTCTGCTTAACTTCTACCTATAATAGAAGTAGATGTATTGCTCTATTTCATATGCTCTTCATGTAAATTGGAATAAATGGAGGGCATTATTTTACAATAATATTAAAGTATTACACATTTTTAACCCTAAAGTGAAATTAACCTTTCTACAGAACAGAGATGCAAAGATTTCGTTCAAACGTGGTACGTTCAAACTACTTCAAACCTTTGCCGTCTAAATCTTAAAACGTGAGCTTCAACTTGAAATTTACAAACGATAGAGCTTTGGATAAATACACTCCGAAATATAGATTTTTTTTAATTGAAGTCTGAATTCTACGTTAATCAAATTTAGAAGTAATTTTTCAAAAATTACGTATAAGCAGTTATATTTTAAAAACAGTATACCTCGCTGAACAAAAGAGAAACTAGGTTTATTACACCATAATACCTCAACTAAATTATGTATCACATATCGACTACAGCTAAGACCCGCTTAACGTGCTTTCCATAGCACAAAATTCACATATTTTCAAGATCATTGTTTAAGAAACTATTAGCAGCAATTTTTTTACATCGTAATGCTTCGTTCTTAATATTTTCACTTGATATGTTTGTAAATCGGAACAAAATTCATGTCATAGATTGAATCCCTAACTCATCCGTGGTAGGGAATTAGTTTTTTTAAGTATTCTATAGCATTACCGTAAACAAAATAGTATAATTTGATCATTATTCATCGTTTAGCCTTTCGACGTCCCCTTTAATAAAACATATCCTATATTTCTCACTTACAAATGAAGAGATAGTAACTTAATCCTCACAATTGGCAGGTGGGTGAACAATCACAATGAGGTGTCACACGTTTTCCAGAAGAGAGCAGCTGACAACTCCTCTAATGAGACCCTTAGCCGATTTTTACGGCCCCTAAGCAAGCATACTATACTTGAATGAGTGACAATCGTATTCTTACACCGTAGTCACACGAGGAATCTTACTAATATTATAAATGTGAAAGTTTGTAAAGATGTTTGGATGTTTGTTACTCAATCACCTGTAAACTGTTTAACAAATTTAGATGAAAATAGTAAAATAGATACATACATCATTTCCTAGATTAACATATAGGACAGTTTTTATACTAGTAATATGTTGCCTTGGTATATATATATATAAGTAAAATTTGGGAGATTTTTTACACGGGCAGTTGCTTTTATAATACAATTTGATAAAAAATTCAAATTTGCATTCAATAGTTTTAACTTGTTGGTCCGCTACATCATACGCATACTTGCATATGCATACACACATTTACAGTCTCAAATAATCACAATTTTAACACCTTACAACTCGCCGACTCGCTTTGATGTTCATTCTTCGAATGTGTGTTCTGTTACGTTATGCACTGCAATTGATTGATGTGTCTATTAACCACTTACGGCAAAGCCGAGCGTGTAACTACTATTACCATTAGCTTGAATACACATACAATTATTCCATCTCAAATGAAAATGATCAAAACATAAATGTAACAATAATAACACTGTACCTAAACCATTTCTTTCTATTTAAGATTCTTTTGATACAATTCTAATAATATAATGAAGTCGTCTAGCGTCCTTTAGGCAAATAATTATACTAAGTGCTTCTTTTTAACACGTTCACTGCGGAACAGGCCCATTTCGGCCTGCCACGGTATTTCAGCTAGTGCGGATAAAGAAAATCATGTCCTTCTCGCTGGTGCGCAAGATGTTAAAGTATTAATAAGTTTTTTGGTCGGCTCATTAATATGGTATTATATTCTTATTTTGATGCTAGCTTTTTTTTAGTGGTTGGACCACGTTGTTGACAGTTTTCTATCTGTAGCCGCGGGTCGGTCCATTAGGGGTATATCACACTCTCGCAGAAAATCGACGTCTGAATAGTGACAATGTGCTATTGCGCTTTGTTCGGTGAGCGAGAGAGTCGGAAGCCGAACTGGGTGGGTTTGGGGTTTGTATTGGTAGGCAGCGGCCTAGATATACCGTCGGTACTATATGCTACTTGCTCGTTTGTCACCAAGAGCAATTAAAAAAAAAATAACAAACATCTAAACATCTTCAACAAACTTTCACATTTATAATATTAGTGGATTAGCATAATTGACATTTTATTGATACCAAACGTAGATTAATTGAGAGTCAAACTCACCGCCCTTACAGAGCTACGACGTCTGTCTATCTTCATATCTCCTTCTCTGATATGACGTCGATGCGAGTAACTTCTAAGGCCGGGGACTGTCCATCATCTGCAATTAGGTTAACTTATAGGTGCGATGTCATAGAGTGAGCTGGAATGCTGTCCATAGGATAAGTATCCGAAAAGGCTAAGTCAGGTGCGCCATAGCATATAATAATATGCCTGGTGCTGACAGCCCGCATACAAGGTGGGAAAATGTGATGCATTATGGGACTCTGACAGAAGTTGGTTAGAATGTGCGTACCAAAAAAGCGATTATTATTGTCATTTTCATAAATTTGTGATATTCCCTTTATTGATTGCACATTGCCGTAAAAAAATAAACTTATATTTGGAGCTTCTTTAAAAATTTTTATTTGACTTTTTTGGGCGACCAAAGATTTTATTTTTTTATAGTGACAATAAGTATTATATCCATCACCGCAGACAAATACTTATTGTCATCATCATCATCATCATCTCAGCTCATATACGTCCCACTGCTAGACCCGAGCCTCCTCCATAATTTGAGGGAAATTGACCTACTATACCACGTTGGTCAGACGTGTTGATTAGAGTTTTGTTTCGAGTTTTCCTTCCCTCTCACAGATGCCATATGCGTTTCATATCCCTTAGTCGCTTCCTACTATCACCTACAGATAAGATAAGGGGGTAGTTAATTGTATTCTTATTCCGTCACCACACGGAAATGTATATTATTATTATGCGGGCATATATCTACTCTTAATACATCGTACATATTGCCAACCTTTATAGTTTTATGACCGATCGCCTGTCTGACTTCAAGCGTCCTCTGAAATGTAACTGTGGACAAGACGGGATAAGTTGAAATTGTGCAATGTCGATAAAAATCCTTAGTCGTCTTTAACGGCACTCACGAGCAATTTAAGGGTTGGTAGTATTCGTAGCCACTGCCACACAGTAATATATAGTATAGTTCTCATTACTCCCGATCTGGTTACATTATAAAAAATAATATCTCACCCACCCTTCTTCTCTTGTGGTAGTTATAAAAATAGGCTAAAGGATTATCAAGAGAATAGGCAGCAACATTCTTCTGGGAAATATATAATAGCTTGCCAACCCGTCTGCCAAACGTGGCGATTACGGTTTTATCCTCTTCCTGGTGAAAATGCAATATTGAATATCGATATGTTGATAGATGGGGGATAGTATAACATAATAATGTCCTCATCGCATTTCGGCTGTGGTCAACGAAGTCAAGTACCAGCCAATATTGCACTAGACATCATCATCATCGCAGCTCGTATACGTTCGAATGCTGGGCTCAAACCTCCTCTACAATAAGAGAAAAATTTACTTATAGCTGTAGAATAGAATAAGAATAATCCAATAAGAAAATATCCTTACAATAGAATAAAAATATATTCTCTAGAATAATAGAAAAAATTACCTATTACTGAGAAAAATTAACCTATAGCTGACTGCTTAAACAGCTTTATATAGAGTTTTTATTCGAGTTTTCGTTCTAATATATAGATGTTATTGATATATTATATCCCTTACTATACGATATCCACGGGCAAGATCAAACGATCAAAGAGTGATACGTTAAAACCACATCTTCACGACCCCACTATCGCATATGGAATGCCAGTGATAATTTACGAACATATTTAGAAGGAAATTCTTGAGATTTATAAATTTCGGCCTTAGAGTCGGGTGTGAATCTAAAATAGGCATATTAAAATGAAATATATATATATAATGGAATTTAATACATAGTATCCATGTTTCTAATATTACTATCTATCGTCAATGCTCCATGTTGAGGAATTGAATTCAAGTCATCGTAAAGTTTTGGTGGCCCGCTCAATAGGAAGAAAGGAGAAATACAGCAGGTTATAGAGCCCAATATCGCCTTTCCATCACTCCAGATGACTTGGACGGTGAATGATCAACCCAGAGCATCTCAAATAAGTGTCTATTCTAGTCTTTTAAATAATATAATCATCATTCTCCTACTCTTATGACTTATCCCAATTACTTGGGGTCGATACAATATGTACTCTTCTTTCATAGAACATATTGTAAAAGTTATTGGCAATAGTTTTATGACCGGCTGCCTGCCAGACGTCAACCCTCTTTGGAAATGTAATTGTTGACCAAACGGCATCAGATGGAGTTGGCCCAGGTCGTTATAAGGCTCTTAGTCGCCTTTTACGACATCCACTAGCAAAGTAAGTGTTAGTAGTATTCGTAACCGCTACCAAACAGCATTAAATTAAATTTCATTCATTAAATTAATTAATTAAAACAGTATTTAAATAATATAATATTTCAAATAATATAATATCAACTTAAACTCCATTCTAATTTTTACTTAAATCTGGTGAAACGTTACAACATAAAGATGTAACAAACGCACATATTTTGCATGTATAATAAACTGTGATTCATGGCCAAAGTCCACACATTTTTTGCAAATCTGCGCGCAAAGGCTACTGGTTTACAAGTGACCTATATAATTGCAGCGTGTTTTCTACGTCTGTGCAAACCTTACAAGTAAGAATATAATCTAAATAATCTATTATTATGTAACGCAAGATACCTGTTTTGTATTACAATGTATAAAACATTTCCATAAGAATAGCTACAAAATTATAAATAAGAATTCGGGGAAGGACCTGTTCTTAGTGCCAAGGATGTATTCCCAAGTTGGCGTCTAGGTTGGAATGGGTAAGAGGGTGAGGCGGGGAGAGATTTGTTATGGCGGCGGCAGGAAGCGCCCGGTGGCACGACTGGCACGTGTAAGAGCGGCCTTGAGACGGTAGGTCGTCGAACGCGACGCGCCGCCGCCGACAGACACAGCCGCCTGTCGCCCCCTGGTCAACCGCGACACCATAGCCTTTGTCGCATTGTCGTCGGCTCTCGCCAACTTACTCAATATTTACAATACTCCCGCATATACTCACCGCCTTTGTTTTCATCTATCGATTACCCTCCCCGCGCAGATCGCAACAACGCGTGTGTTACTCGTGTTACAAGTATATCGTGACAGGCGACTCCTAATTCGCGTTAAAGGTCGACGTGTTGCACTATTGCGAATTATATATTGTGAATTATGCATTCGAATATCATTTGAATTTTATTAAACAAGACAGGTTTGCCGTAGATTAGATATATCTTAGGTGAACAGTGTATCTTAGTTTTTTTTTATATTTTCGGCGCGAATAAAGAATTCGGTAACCCAGCTTTAACTTTAGGTCAATAGACAATACGCTTTATGTATTGGACACATACTTGAAACACAATAACTTATACAAATTATACACGTGTTTCAATAGTGCATAAATATTTATATTTTTATTTGAATATGCAAGTCGTACTAAGTGTTATGAGGGAATATGTGAGATAACGGTGAGTGCTAGTGCACCGAGGTTGGTGCAGCGCCGACTTGTTATCAGTCCGATAAAAGAGTGTGGGACAAGGGAGGGAGAGCGCGGAGGCGGTAGCGACGAGGGAGGAAGTGGGTCGTGGGGCCGTCGCCCGAGCCCAGCCTCAGCTGACGATCTAACACCGAACGTCTCTGCCCCCCCATGCTTCGCATTTACACCCGAAAGACGTTGATAACAAACAACTTCAGATATTTGAGTCTATTTAACCATTACAAAATTGTACAGTTAATAATTTCATATTTCTGTTTTTTTAAAAGTCATTCAAAATCTTGTAGCTAAAGTTCAACGAGAATATTCCTGCTTTATAATAATACCTCTATGATATAGTTTGAGAAAACACAATTCACAAATGTTTTAAATGATTATTATAACAGACAACAAAATAAAATATTAAAGCAGTTATATTGTTTTAACGATTCAGTAAACAACATTTTTATAAAAGTGCGCTGATCCCCATGTCAATAATACTTCTATTAAATGTTTAAAACATGTACTTATTCGTAATTATACATTTAAATTATTCACACATTGTTCGTTGAATGTTTATTGTTGTTTTGTTTTAATGTTTATTACTATAAAAACGTTTATAGTCATATTTGTATGTTTCTCTATTATTTGCTACTTTCTACACTAATAATATCCTTGTTTTGGTTGCGATGATATTTTTCAATGACAGAAAAATAATGGAATGTCTCGTCTTAATAAAAATATCCATTTATGACAGGTTTACGACAAATATACATTTTTTATATACATTCAGTTACGATCTTATTTCAAGTGTTACATATATACATACATAGCTGTTATTTTGGTTCCGACGAAAAATATTACATACATACATACATACATATCATCACGCCGTATCCCTTGCAGGGTAGGCAGAGAGAACAGAATGCCAGAGAACTCTATCCTTGGATACTTCACTCGCTTCCTCAACATTCATAATTCTCTTCATACACGCTCGCCGGTTTCGGAGACTCTTGGCTCCACTTTCCTCCAGTACGTGACTAATCTGGTCTAGGTAGAGGTTAGTCTCGGTCTCCCTCGGTACCGACATCGAAAAATATTTAACATTCAAAAGCTTGGCAGACTAAGTGGCGATCGCAGTAGGTGTTATAAATTCCCAGGAGATAGCTGCTGCTCATTCTCCTGATGAAATCCTGGGCCAATGTTTACAACTCTCGCGTGCAAGTAAGAGGTGTGGACAATTGTGTTCTTATCCCGTCGCCACGCGGGAAATCCAAGTATCACTATGACATATTTGTTACCTTCAGGACCAGGGATCTCATCGGGTAGTATAGCTTACTTAGAATATATACATATATATTCTACTACATTAAAAATAGACACTTCATCATCTCAGCTCATTCACTACAACCCACTGTTGGGCTCGAGCCTCCTCCGTAATGGGAGGGAAATTGAACTACTATACCACGCTGGTTAGACATGTTGGTATAGGGTTTTGTTTCGAGTTGTCCTTCTCTTGCATAGATATTATATGCGCTTTTGATCCCTTAGTCGTCTCTTACGATCACTCACGGGTGAGATAGGGGGTGATAAATTGTATTCTTACTCCGTCACCACACGGATACAATTAAGTGGACACTTAGATAAAACAAATATCAACATTTTGTAATATAAATGTAAAAAAAAATTATATAATAATTCGTCATCATCATCATCGTGAAAAAAAAAACATTATATAATAATTACAAATATATAACTATAGTTATAGTTATTATAACTATAGTTAAGACCGAACTATAGTTATGCATATCTATAGTTACCAAGACTTTTTCTAACGCTGAAAAGAAAAAAGTGTCACATAGTATATATCAAAATATTCAAAATTAACGATCAAATATCAGAAGGTGTATTGTGGTAACGTTTGTGGACAGTGTGACGTGCGCGAGTGGCTTGAAGTACCGCCGCATGCCCGAAATAACCCGCGAAACACGACGAAAACAATTGAGCCCGTGCTTGCGTCGTTCAAAAATTACACCAAAATATGCACAAAGCAGATACTTAATCAAGTTTTGATATACGAAGTTCGTCTGTGTGGTAACGGACCTTTTTTCCTGCGTTAAAGAAATAATGAACATCTTCTTCAGCGCTGTATACATGAATTTCCCAAAATATTTAATGCAAAGCTTATGATGGTCAAAAAAAAAAAAGAATTCAAAATTTGTAGCTGGTATACCTCAAAGAAAACTAGAAATACATTGCTAGCTTACTGGTATACATAAAAATCTTCTTCTGTGGCAATTGTCGGCCTCTAAGGTTCCTAATGCTGGCATACCACAGGAATTATTGCTCCCTAAAATAGCTATTATCCTGTAAACCAATAATATATTTAGTATAAAAAAAAATATAGACCAGATCGGTCATGTACTGAAGGAAGGTGGAGTCAAGAGTCTCCGAAACCGGCGAGCGTGTATGAAGAGAATTTTGAATGTTGAGGAAGCGAGTGAAGTATGCAGAGATAGAGTTCTCTGGCACTCTGTTCTCTCTGCCTTCCCTGCAAGGGATATGGCGTGATGATATATATGTATGTATGTATAAAAAAAAAGATGCACATTATTACACTGCATGGAGTGATAACTTACAGAGGGTTGGAGGATTGATTTACTGAATGTCAGAAAATTACTAGGAACTTGTTAGGGAATAAATATACATATAAATATATATATATATATATAGTAACCAAAATAATGGTCTTTGAAAGATATGAAGCCAAAACAGATGTAAGAGTAACAATAGGTAATGATGTACTAGAGCAAGTGGATGAATTTGTATATCTTGGATGTGGATTTAGCCGAGATGGAAGGTACACCACTGATATAGAGCGAAGAGTGAATGCGGGAAATAGAGTGAACGGAGCGTTGGGGCAACTTCTCGGCAGCCACCACCTCAGCCAGAAGGCACGTGTAGCTATTCATAACGGAGTGCTTGTCCCAACATTACTGTATGGAAGCGAGAGTTGGGTATGCAGAAAAGAGTATGAAAGTAAAATTAATGCGGTCGAAATGCGATCTCTGCGGAAAATCTGTGGAGTTAGGCTGACCGACCGCATTCGTAACGACGACGTAAGAGAGCGAGTAGGTATGAAAGAGAGTATTGGTGTAAAGATGCGAAAGGGAATGCTCCGATGGTTCGGACATGTGGAAAGAATGCCGAACGAACGTCTGGTTAAGAAGATATACAATGCGAAAGTGGAAGGATGTAGGTACCGAGGGAGACCGAGACTAACCTACCTAGACCAGATCGGTCATGTACTGAAGGAAGGTGGAGTCAAGAGTCTCCGAAACCGGCGAGCGTGTATGAAGAGAATTATGAATGTTGAGGAAGCGAGTGAAGTATGCAGAGATAGAGTTCTCTGGCACTCTGTTCTCTCTGCCTACCCTGCAAGGGATATGGCGTGATGATATGTATGTATGTAAATATATAGTGAGTAGATAGTGAGTATTTCATATATATATATATATATATATGAAATACTCATATAATTCTGAGACACATCACAATGAACACATAAATATAGTTAAGATAAGCCGTTTATAATATATAATATTGTATAATACGGCTTATCTTGACTTATATTTATGTGTTCACTGTGATGAGACTCAGAATTTTGAATTAGAATAAATGACGGGCACCGTACATTACACTTTGTTTCCTCACCCATTTCTAATAACAATCCAGTACTAAGATACGTCGAGACAGTGCCATACTAAATAGCACACAGACACATATGCATCTAAAAATTAAATCAATCCAATTGATCATCCTGTAAAGATAGTAACCGTTGGAAACGTGAAGAATATCAATTTCAGAGAACGACTTCAGAACTCTATGCATTCTATCGACTTTATTAAGTAAAGTTCTCTGAAGCACTATTTGACATGAAACCTTTGTCACATACCGACATACGTACCATTAGGCAATGACGCCGGATTTATCCATCCATCATCTGAAAACGATATCGTCCACGTTATTAGATTTTCGATATCTCAGTCACTCTTTTCTTTCCTTGTTTTCATGGTCGTTGCTCCTAATTTTTTTTTTTTTTATTATGAGTATGTTATTCCACAGACTTTTTGTCCGTGCTCTTTTTATGTTTAATTTAATTGTTATGGTGGTTCGTTTATAAAATTAATGTTCTTGAAGTGTGGCTTTATTACATTTGGATAAAGCTTGAAGAGCGCAATTCATGTGTCATAGATGTTGAGCGACAACATGTCTTTTAGGGTTTCTTCTTGGCGTTGGTGGTCTTGTTGTTGGTGAAACCCTTCTATTTGTAGATGTTTCTGTCCTCTGTGATGTTGTGATGATGATAATGATGTCTGTGACGTTTTATTTTATGATTTGTTTAATTTGGAAGTCTATGTCTAGGTTGATGGTAATTGACTCCACGCTTGTGTTGACTTTAATTTAATGGGGTAGTAGACCAAGCTCTTTCATTATCCTTTCGTCTCTATCTTTTACCGCCATCTTCTTGATGTATTCCAGTATAGTACCAGAATCCTGATCTATGGACTTCCTCATGAGTTTCCAGATGGCATCTTCACGGGTGTCTGTGTAGTAAGTGCAGGATCTGGTATGCCTGGAGATGGCGACCACGGCGTGTTGTATGCTGTTATGTAACTTTTGCACCGAGTCTCTAGTCTGAATTATGATGACGTTAGGTGCGCCGAGTTCCTGTGCCTCGTGAATGGTTCGCAGTTCGGAGCCCTCACCGGTACCGTATCCCTTTTCTTTGAAGCTTTCTTTCTCTGCCTGGGTGTGTGACAGGTATAGAGTCTCGGGAAGATCGGGTGGTATGACGGCGTCGGTGTATTTGTATATGTTCAGGGATTTTATGATCTTATTTGACGAGTATATGCCATTGTAGTTGTTCTGGAGGGCATATGCTACGTCCATGGGGCACCGATGCGTACACAGCAGTTCTTGTGTTGCCGATGGTGTGGTTAGAGGCTTGTTGCTCCTATTAAGCAATAATAGTTAAACCTATTCAAGAAGCTCTCGTTTGCACAACTGCTTCGGTCAACTCACGTTAAAATAATATAAAATTATATATATATTTATATATATAATTATATATATATATATATAAGACTGTATTTTTTTTAAGTTGCGATATACGGAAGAAGGAATATAATTGTAATTCCATAATCATCACCACGTATTGTATGTAACTGACCACATAGCATAACCAGTAGGTGGTAGTACAACTGTGTGGAGCGAGAACATGCACACACACCTCAACTCGTCATAAAATCGATAGTGCACTGTACATTGTACACACTCTGTCTTCATTGATTCTAAAAACCGACAAAATACGTATCGCTTCACACCTTTGTACTAACCCGGTACTAGTACACAAAAATATAATACCGGATCTTTTTTTATAATTAGTCATAAAATCTTTCTCAGTATGTATTAATTAATATATATATTTATGATGTAACAAGCTTTTGGGACGGTAAATAATACACCTGTAGTAATACACAATGCTATATAAGCTGTTGGTAATATCGATTAAGTTAGATTACCTTATTTTATGATCTCCTATTCATTTTTTTTTTAAACATCAACCTTTTTTTTTTATTGCGGTGGGCTATGGATGCGTCTCGCCCCGCCAAATCGGTCCGGGGTGATGGAGGAGGCGGTGCGTGACCCCATAGACCCACCATACAAACTCCTCTCTTCGCTATGCGAGCGGGCCACCGGTACCCGATCTTTGTCTTAGGTCGGTTAAAAAAAAACATCAACCTGGGCTAAGGAAATAATTATTGTATATAATTAACGGGCGCAAATTACATTCAAACTCAGAAGAACGATATGTGGATCGTACAGTGTTGTACTACGTGGAAATCGAACCGCGACACTTAGCACGACAAGTCACTATCTTAACTTTTACGCCATCTATGCAGTCATAAAAAAAACATACTATATGTATAGACGTTAATAATTTAAAAAAATATTGTGGGTTTACAAAAGTGCTATAAAAAATCCAGACCATAAACAACTTTGTAATAAAAATCCTACCTCGTCTTCCTATTATTTTTTTATGGCAATCTGCCGATACATAAACTCGTCTTCCTTCTTAATCGCTTCCAATATTACTGTTTGAATGGAAACATGACGATAATGATATGGATTATTATATTCAGTAAATATCGTTGTTGAACACTACAGAATTTTCTCTGGAAATCAAGTATACCAATACAAGTCAGCAACCTTCATATGTCTTCAAAAGACGAATAGATTCATTACCTTATGTTCACAATCACATACATAATTCAATTTGTAACTAAATTAATTCAATTTATCGCCCTTTCCTTTACCGCGTGTCGTATGAAAGACGATTAAACCATATTTAGTAGATAACACTATAGTGCCAAGAGAAGGAAAACTCGAAATAAATCTTTATGTCAAACCGTCTAGTGTAGTATATAGGAACAAATTGCTGTTTCATTGCGGAGGAGGTTCGAAAAAAAAAATAGAAAATTATGAATGTTGAGGAAGCGAGTGAAGTATGCAAGGATAGAGTTCTCTGGCACTCTATTCTCTCTGCCTACCCTGCAAGGGACATGGCGTGATGATATGTATGTATGTATGTAAGAATATTTTAATTCACAGCTTTACAGCAATTGTCACACAAGAATTTATATTACCTTATTATTACAATCCTCCTAATCTTTATTATTCCCAACTATATTTTGCGTGTATATTATCTTTCAACCTTTGCTCTGTAAAAGGAATAAGGTTATTCCGAGTTCAGCTTATTTAGCTATAGTAACTGCTCATATACCGCTAAAGTAAGCCTTGTTTACCAATATAACACGTACAATAATTCTAAAAGTAAAGATGTACTTAACTGGGCATTATACTCTAAACCTACTCACTTCAAAATTGATAGTACTAGGCTTACCAATAGGCTATCACAAAATTAATTAGAGATTCTCTTTGTAAAACAAACTCTGCTCTACAAACATAGTGATGCATTTTGCGATAAAAGGGAGAACTAATATAAGAGTAAAACCATTATTTTAATTTTTACGTAGAAAATAATCTCAATAAAAAACTTATAAACCTTCTTTAGTTCATAAACGTCCCCCTGGATCCGCACTGCTTTCACGATGCTGGAAATTGCCATAATATAAGTACGCTGGTTAGACGCGTGGAACAGGTTTTTATTTCGAATTTTCCTTCTGTTGCATTGACATTATCTGCTCATATCCCTTATTCGTATTTTAAAATACACGCTGAAAAGGAAGCAGTAGTGAATTGTATATTTACTCCATCACCACACAGATATATTCATAATTTTAATACTGAATTACTACAAACAAAAATAACTAAATAAATTATAACTTGAACTGTTACTCTATAAAATTACCATAGATTGTTATAAATCATAGATATTTTTAACTTTCCACACATTACAAAATTTCCTAAGATGTCGTTTATTAGAGATTACTTACTCCATACAATAATGTATGTATGTTATCTTATTGGAGAGCTACAGGATCGATAGAAATAACCGGCTATTTATCGCCATGACTGCGTTGTGGCTCGTGACTTACCCATCTGTATTCTGGATACTGACTTGGCCGTTAATTTTCAGCCTTCCAGGTGGACATTACAAACATTAATTTCGTTTTCTAATTCTATTCTATTTAAAATAAAGCTATAGAGACAGATATTCTCTTGATATTCCAAATTACTAAAATTATTACGTTTATTATTGTTACCTTACCATATTCCTCTGATTTAATCATTAATAGAAATAGCTATCATCATTGACATGATCGTCATTTTTAAAAACTCTAAACAGATATGTGTTCTCTGTACACGTGTAAGATATGTACATATATAGATGATATGTGCGTAATGAATATTAAATACATAATTATTAAACTTCTCTACATGACAATTGCTTTAATAAAACCATATTAAAATTATCAACTCTTCATGATATCGTAACTATATATAATTACAAATAAAGGCATCCGTTTTAAATATAAATAAACACTTCAAACGTAATAAATATTACGGCACATACCATTCATCGTAAATTCATATACACCTGAATAAGATCGTTTTGGTGTTACATTCATATAGACAATAGCGATTGTTTGCGCGGCCGTATTTCGCGCGAGTTGACGGCGATGACGCGGCGCGCTGCTTACGCTACTTATTTATAGCTGGCGGACGACCGCCGGCAATCGGCACCACTCGACGTTGACAAACAACTCGTATTAGTACAAGCAGGCGTCGAACGTAGCCACAGAGGAACACGACTATTACTACACGGTGACATCCTCTCTTATAATGACCTTCAAGATAATGTCATTCGCAGCGAATGACAATGACACTTGCGCGTGTATCATTTGTCTAGGCGCTCACGTGCCTGCAACGAATTTAACGTGCGAATTATCCTGTACCTTCATGTTTATTTTATATTTATTTATTCGGAAAACAAACACTTATGACTTAACATCGTATTTTGTATACAGGTTAATAAACAACAACAGATTTTTTTTTTCAGTTTCTACTTTCTCGCATTAGTCTATGTAGAGGTTTGACACTAAGAGATAATGATGGTGTTACTATTATTTTAGTCCTAGATACAGCTAAAGAAATACGTGTCGAAAACGCGAAATATACCTAAACAAGGGTTCAATGGATTTCATGTTTGAAAATCGTACGCCACTAGGCGAAAGAGGCGTTCATCTTTTTTTACTAAAAGCATCTTACTTGCTCTCTTAAGTTTTTATCTCACCTTATCATATAATGTAATTTAAGTTTTATCGAAATTGATTTATACTGCCCTGATTTTGCATATTAATTTATATTATTGAGCATATTAATAACATTAAACTCAATTGTCAATTCAAGAATTTAGTTTTTTTAGGTAGGTATATAATAAAATATTAATATATAAAAAAAAGATTTTTACTAGCCGAAATAAAGCTCATGTAAATGGCTTATATTACTTTTCTTTTCATATCGGCTGGGTGGATTTGGATGTAATCGGTTACAGCAAAAAGATGATTTTGTAGAAGTTATTTATGAATGTTCTAACTGAGAGTAGGTTTTTCTGAGTAAACATTTAAGCATGACTTCTTACACCAATAGATATGGACTAGATTTTTATATACGTTAAATCTTTAATCATACATACATATCATCACGCCATATCCCTTGCAGGGTAGGCAGAGAGGACAGAGTGCCAGAGAACTCTATCCTTGCATATTTCACTCGCTTCCTCAAGATTCATAATTCTCTTCATACACGCTCGCCGATTTCGGAGACTCATGACTCCACCTTCTTTCAGTACATGACCAATCTGGTCTAGGTAGGTTAGTCTCGGTCTCCCCCGGTACCTACATCCTTCCACTTTCGCATTGTATATCTTCTTAACCAGACGTTCGTTCGGCATTCTTTCCACGTGTCCGAACCATCGGAGCATTCCCTTTCGCATCTTTACACCAATACTCTCTTTCATACCTACTCGCTCTCTTACGTCGTCGTTACGAATGCGATCGATCAGCCTAACTCCATAGATTTTCCGTAGAGATCGCATTTCAACCGCATTAATTTTACTTTCATACTCTTTTCTGCATACCCAACTCTCGCTTCCATACAGTAATGTTGGGACAAGCACTGCGTTATGTATTGCTACACGTGCCTTCTGGCTGAGGTGGTGGCTACCGAGAAGTTGCCCCAACGCTCCATTCACTCTATTTCCCGCATTCACTCTTCGCTCTATATCAGTGGTGTACCTTCCATCTCGGCTAAATCCACATCCAAGATATACAAATTCATCCACTTGCTCTAGTACATCTTTACCTATTGTTACTCTTACATCTGCTCTGGCTTCATCTCATTCAAATCTTTAATCGATCCCCAAATAATTAGTTTAGAGTTTGCCTTTTGTTTGTTTGTCACTGCATTTTTCTTAAGTACTTATAAAAAATAAGGAGTTTCCTTTCAAACGCTCCAAGACCACGTCGAAATAATGTGCAAAAATATTTAAATTTTATTTAGCATAGTAGGTATAGTTCAGTTTGGCTGAGAAAGAGTAAGATAAACAAGATGAAATCCACGTCATTGAACCATTTCGGGGACAAAGACCGATATAAAAACATATGTACAGACCAATAAAATTGCCTTGCTGCGATGCCCTAGTATTTAGTCAATATTGCTCTAGCATATTGACTCGCACTTGCGTTCTATCTATTAAAATATACCGAGATATTTTTTATTATTCACAGCTGTGTATCGATAATATAATAAATAAATCAAATATTTTAGATAAAACAACTTAGTAAAATATAAATTTATGTAATCCTAATTTTATTTATTAAATGATGAAAAAATAGATCGTAATCATTTATGATTATATTAAAAAAAATCGTAATAAAATCCTATCTCAAACCAAGGCAGTGTCATGTAGTATGTTAATTAACTCATGTATAGTAAGTTTGTGGCCACAGTTAGACGAAATGGTCTGAAGAGAAGATTATCTGCACACATGCCTTACTTACAACACTCTGTAGAGAATGAAGAGATGGCATCGCATTATGTTCTTAGTTAAAAAGAAGAACGGAAAAAAGATCAATTTTATTGAGTAATATTTAAAAAAGAAAAAGAAAATATTTATATCATCATCATCATTATCATCCTTGCTTATATATGTCCCATTATTGGGCTCGAGCCTCCTCCACAATAAGAGGGAAATTGACCTACTATACCACGCTGGTCAGACGTATTGGTATAGGGTTTTGTTTAGAGTTTTCTCTTGCATAGATGTTATATGTGTTTTATATCCCTTAGTCGTCTCTTACGATCACCCACGGGTACGATAGGGGGTGGTGAATTGTATTCTTACTCCGTCACCACAGAGAAAAAAAAAAGAGTTTGTGATCACAGTTAGACGAAATTGGCTGAAGAGAAGATTATCTTCACACATGCCTTACGACACTCTCTGTAGAGCAAGAAAAGATGGCATCGCATTATATTCTTAGTCAAAAATCAATTTTATTGTGTAATATTTAAAAAATATTTTTTATATACATGGAAGTAATACCAAATCGTTTTCCGCGTAAAATACATATCAATTATCGTCTCGCCCACACACAAATTTGTGGTCCGGGATAAGTGGCCCATGTGTTAATCCATGATGTATATATAAGTTGTATTCATTCCAAATCGCACTCATATCCGTCGAGGCGTTAAAGCGTGAAAAAGTAAGTAAACATACACGCTTAGATACTTTCGCATTTATATTGTTAGTGAAATCATTAAGATAAATATTGAAAACAAACATGACTAGAAATATTAGCGAATGAAATAACTTGCTTGTTATTGCAACGTGATTTTTTAAGGTAAGCATTTTATATATCAGTGTTATGTATAAAATGCTTACCTTTTCTTATCATCCACAAAAAACAAAAATTCTTTTATGTCTCAATTATAGTTTAGAAATACCTTTGATAATGTCACATCTTGGCTCAGTGTCAAAGTGTCAGTGTCAAAATTTGAACTTCATACAATTCGCAAAAAAAGCACCTCTAGGGACTTTTGACGGGCATTTGAAAACGTCATGTGGTGCTCTTGTATTATATTCGATATCTTAATGTTTTAACGTGTTATATTAGATAATTTTGATGGCATTTTATGTAATATGAAGCGGCGGAACTACTGGGATGTAGTGAATATCATATAAAAGTGCTTTACAACGTTTTCGTTTTCCGTCAAAATTCCCACAAGATACCATTAACAGTGTAGCCATTGCACTGTTAATGGCGACAATTTGACTTAGACAATGACTAACTTGAAAGACTAAAGACGTGAAAATATTTATAACTTGACACTGGCACCAATAGCTCGTATATGTAGCTGATTGCCAATATATAAGAAGAAGAAGCACCTCTAAAATATTATAATCGTTATTAATTTCACTGTATAAAATAATTAATTGTAAACAATTATTGTCTAAGCTATAAGTTAACTATTTTTAATAAAATAAGTTAATTTATTTAATGCAATCAAAAAAAAAAACTAGAGTCGATCAAAAATGTTCTAAATCAGTTAATTGTACATGCATAATTTTCAGCACCTGGGCTTTTTTTTATTTGTTGCTTATTATTTGTATTATTGTTGCATACAGCACACCTGATGGTAAGTGGTCATTGCCGCCGCATGGACCTTTGCAATACCAAGGCTATAGCTAGGCCACTGCCTACCAATTAAAACCCCAAACCCACCCAGTTGGGCTTCCGGCTTTCTCGCTCACCGAACGAAGCGCAATAGTACATTGCCATTATTCAGACGTCGATTGCCTGCGAGAGTGTGGTACTACCCCGGACGAACCGGCCCGCGGCTGTAGACAGAGAGAACTGTCAACAGCGTGGTCCTACTACTAAACTGGCAATGCAATGATTAAGCGCTTTTATATTTATAATATAAAATAATACAGATTTTACTAAAATATTATTCAACCGCTTTACCGCAGTGATCAAAAAGATTGGTATACATATATAAGGTTTTAATCCAAGTTTTCTTCTTTTGTCATGATACTATTGGTTAAAATTCATTAATGGTTATTTTTTTCTATATTTGCCGGCAAAAGGGAGGGTTATTGAATTGTATTATCACTATATCACCGTATGCTATTTATTTTTAAATTTAACTTTTAACTTTATGTAAGTACCAATCTATAAGAGCTATGGCGTACTTATCTATAATATTTAGAGCCGGAAGCCCAACTGGGTGGGTTTGGAGTTTGAATTGGTAGGCAGCGGCCCTAAAGGTCCATGGGTGGCAGTAACACTTACCATCAGGCGTACTGCTTGCTCGTTTGCCACCAAAAGCAATAATAAAATTGCTTTTAGGATAGACAACGTAATTTTATATTTATATACGCTTAATCCGAAAAACCTCAGTATAAAGACTATAAAGTCTTAAATTTCTATAATATATAATAACCAAGCTACACTTCTAATTAATGAATGTCAGCTAAATGATTTTAAAGATGTACGTATACCTGTATGTGTTTAATTAAATGTGACGCAAGTTAAACTGGCTGGACGCTCCGTTCAGTTTATAGGAGTGCTGCCTACGCACTCACCTTCCTAATTACACTACGTCTAGACGTCCCGCCAGCCTCCTCCCACAGCTCGCGCCACCCTTTTATCAAATACGCCTTACAATTTCGCACACATTCTATCATACTGTCTATACTCTAAATTCAAGAACAGATTGTCTCTTGAACTTTGAAACTTATACTTGTCTTGTACCACAATATACATATGGAAAATGAACTTGAACTATATATTTCATGATATAATTCTTTTTTTTTTATAGATTTTATTGCGTTTTTATTTGTTTTAAACTTTCCAAACGGTTCGGACGCTTCAAAATTCATAGTGACAATAAGAAATATAAGTCAGATAAAATCCATAAAAATAGCTTTATTTCATTCCTGTAATACTCGTGTTTATCCGTGTGGTGACGGAATAAGAATACAATTCACCAGCCCCAGCCTTACCCCTGGGTGACCGTAAAAGACGACTAAGGGATATAAAACGCATATAACATCTATGCAAGAGAAGGAAAACTCGAAACAAAACCGTATACCAACACGTCTGACAAGCGTGGCATACTAGATTAATTTCCCTCCCATTACGGAGGAGGCCCGAGCCCAACAGTGGGACATATATGAGCTGTGATGATGAATACTCGTGTAATCATCATAAATTGGGTTATCTTCTGCTTCTCCTTCTTTTAGCATCTTTTCCCTGCTCATTTTTCCTTCCTTATCACGTTTGAACACTTCCGTATTTTAAAGATTGGTTTGATTGTTTTGATCGGTTTCGAGACAGGCATGATAGAAGTATCATCGTTGTTAATTGACACGTTCTCAAACTAACGAGCCATCGGCAGAGTCTGTATTTTAAAAAAAATCTGTTTTCATTCATTTAAGAAATTATTTTATTTATTCTCAAAAACATTTTATAAGATTTTTAAATTCTAGTTTTATCCCCTTTATTTCTAACATCCTGTATTGAGGAATTATTATCCAAAATACTTGTACCACGGGGAACTTTACAAACATATAGTTAATTGACACAAATCTTACCTAGACTCAAAATAATCATTTGTCAATCGCACACAATGTCCCACCTGGCGATCGAATCCACGAAAAACAGCGCAGGAGCTTGCTACTTAGATCACTCCATCAGAATTATTCCTCCTTTTATTACGACCATTGCCATTAGGAATCATATAAATCTGTTAAGAGTTCGCAAGATGAGCAGGCCGCAGCTCTTTCTTAGGAAACGTATAACACCTCACCACGCTCGCCAACCTACCTGCCAAGCGTGGCGATTACTTCATTATCACTTCATATGAGCGATATCTGCAGGCGACCCGCGATTATTATTTATGATTATGAACTAATTCTATTCCTACTCCATCATCACACTGAAATTAAATTAATCAAATTTATCATTTTCCTAGTCTTATCCCAATTACTCAGGGTCGATACAGTATGTACTCTTATTTTATAGTACATATTGTAAAAGTTATTTATATTGAAAAGTTTTATGACCGGCCGCCTGTCAGATATCAACCCTCCTTGGGAATGTAATTGTTGACCAAACGGCATCAGATGGAGTCGACCCAGGTCGTTATAAGGCTCTTAGTCGTCTTTTACGACATCCACGAGCAAAGTAAGGGTTGGTAGTATTCTTAGCCGCTACTACACAGCTTAATTCACAAATTAGTCAATTTCTTAACATTATTATTATTAATGGAGGAGAGGAATATAATGGATTATAATAATGGATTTCCGCCATGTATCGCCTAATTCAATCAATTTATTAACAGTTAATTGTATAAAATTCATCATTCTTGACAAATGTTATTCCATGAGTACATAATAAAGACATATAATATTATATTATATATAATACATATTATATTATATATAATACATATTATATACGTTATAACGATTCCGATATGAGTACATTATTCTAATCGAAGTCACTATAGGTCATGTTGATATAACATACTTTGTAGCTATACTAATCGTATATGTATTGTAGCGACTTAATATTAACCACTTCCGTGTGAATTACAATTGATTTTTAAGACATCATATGCTAAGAAAATATTGCATTTGTATTACCTGGGAAAGACCTGGCAAATGAACATGCAATTAATGAATATAAGTTATGCATAGAGTCGGAATAATAATTTATAGATCGCAAAAACTATTGTCCAGCTAAATTGAACCCATAATACTGACTCTATAAGTCAGTATCTCAACCACTGCACCATCTATGCAGACAAATTTATTTTATATAATAGATACATACCTCAGAGTAAGGAAAACATCATCATCATCATTCTCCTACTCTATCCCAATTACTTGGGGTCGATACAGTATGTACTCTTATTTCATAGTACATATTGTAAATGTTATTGGCAATAGTTTTATGACCGGCCGCCTACCAGACGTCAACCCTCCTTGGGAATGTAATTGTTAATCAAACAGCATCAGATGGAGATGGCCCAGGTCCATATAAGGCTCTTAGTCGTCTTATACGATATCCACGAGCAAAGTAAGGGTTGGTAGTATTCTTAGCCGCTACCACACAGCCAAGAGTAAGGAAAACATATGTATGTATATATGAAATTTTTTATACACTCGTGTCTAATGATTTTATCCCTGATAGCTATGCCAGCAGGTTCACCAACATGGATTATTTTCCTATATAATATTATTATTGCTGTGTGGTAGCAGTTACGAATACTATACCAACCCTTAGATTATTCGATAGTATTGTAAAAGCTGGCTAAGAATTTTACAATGAACTCAGCCAACTGCATCTGATGTCATCTGATCTATAATTACTAATAACTTTTACAATATATGCTCTGGAAGAGAAGTACATATTGTATAGAATGTAATCGGTATAAAAACAGAATGTAATTGGTGTAAGAACAGAATGTAATTAGTGTAAGAATAGAATGTAATTGGTGTAAAAACAGAATGATCATGATTCTATTATTTTTTTTTAACACTTACATTGATAATATCAACATTAACAATACCCATAATCATTGTCATCTCCGCAGTTGCTGTGACGACACGACTGCGCAGAATGATTGTCAGCCATTGTTAATAAACTTTTAACATTCATAAACATTAATCCTCTCGTAATTACTCAGCGTTATGGATTTATATAGCCCATAGCCTTTCCCAATAAACAAGCTATTTATATATTAAGATTTTTGGTAATTTAATCTAGGAAAAAATAGAAGACATAGTCAAACACTTTGGTATCATGATTTCCGTGTATAGTAGAAAGCTAACTATCATCTCTTATAGCAGTACTATTTCAGTCTACCGATGCAATTTCGTTATATAGCCTGAATAAAGTTACATTGTTAGCGCAATATCCTAAACATATTTTTACATTGTCACTTGAATTCGTTCTTTTAAGAGAGAACGAGACCAAATCATATACACACTTATAGAAGTATGCCATTCGTACAATCTAAGATTTGATTACTAAGTTAATGTAGATATAATCTATTCTTCGCTCTTGTAATGCAAATTATGTCAATATTTTTATTTTTTCGAAAATAGCAATGAAATTTATTTTAATTATGATTCTGATCTCTTCTGATCCAATACAAACGTAGTATCTTGCAGCCGAATCTCGAAATAATTTGTGCTATATTCTGAAACATAAGAACAATAATCATTTTGAAAGTTCGTAATACGAAACTGATTAATAATATTCTAACTGAAACAAAACATTCTTGAAACATTGATATATTACCAACTTTAGGAATAATTTTAGATGCTGTATTGTTACCAAGAATTACCGAAAAGTTCCATCTGACCAATTAATGAAGCATGACGTCAAACAAGTAACTGTTGACAAAATACTGAGATACTCTCCGAACACAAGGTGTAATTCAGTTCCAATAATAAAATATGAGAATTCTCACTCGTAAGTAAAATAAAGCAAGTTTTAGAGAACTTGCAAGACGAACTCATATTATTTAAATATTACTTATCCACTAGCGTTTAATTAAAACATATTATCATCATCCTACTCCTATTCTAATTACTTGGAGTCTAATAGGTATTCTTTTTATATCTTACATACTGCAAATATTTTCGCAATAAAAATAAACCGATCTCTTGTCTAACGTCAACCATGCTTGGGAATATAATTGTTGACCAGACGGTATCAGATGCAGTTAGCGCAAGTCGATATAAATTTCTTTGTCGTCTTTTACAATACCCAAGAGTAATGTAAAAGTTGGTTGTATTCGTCCTCCTTATCGCACAGTAGTTATTAATTGAAACATATGTATGTGACACAGAAAATTTAAAATAACCGTTTGAATAGATTTATTCGTCTAGATCGATTTTATGAATTGGCTGCATCATTCATTTATTATTCTACATTGTAAATATTTACATGAAATTGTCACCTATCAAAGTATTAAATACTTATTCATCATCATCGTCATCTCAGCTCATACATACCCCACTTCTGGGTTCGAGCCTCCTCTATAATGGGAGGGAAATTGACCCACCATACCAGACTGACCAGACGAGTTGGTATAGGGTTTTGTTTCGAGCTTTCTTTCTCTTTCATAGATGTTATATGCTTTTTATATCCCTTAGTCATCTCTTACAATCAGCCAAGGATAAGATTGAGGGTGGTGAATTGTATTCTTACTCCGTCACCACACGAAAAATGATACATACATACATATCATCACGCCATGTCCCTTGCAGGGTAGGCAGAGAGAACAGAGTGCCAGAGAACTCTATCTCTGCATACTTCACTCGCTTCCTCAACATTCATAATTCTCTTCATACACGCTCGCCGGTTTCGGAGACTCTTGACTCCACCTTCCTTCAGTACATGACCGATCTGGTCTAGGTAGGTTAGTCTCGGTCTCCCTCGGTACCTACATCCTTCCACTTTCGCATTGTATATCTTCTTAACCAGACGTTCGTTCGGCATTCTTTCCACATGTCCGAACCATCGGAGCATTCCCTTTCGCATCTTTACACCAATACTCTCTTTCATACCTACTCGCTCTCTTACGTCGTCGTTGCGAATGCGGTCGGTCAGCCTAACTCCACAGATTTTCCGAAGAGATCACATTTCGACCGCATTAATTTTACTTTCATACTCTTTTCTGCATACCCAACTCTCGCTTCCATACAGTAATGTTGGGACAAGCACTGCGTTATGTATTGCTACACGTGCCTTCTGGCTGAGGTGGTGGCTGCCGAGAAGTTGCCCCAACGCTCCGTTCACTCTATTTCCCGCATTCACTCTTCGCTCTATATCAGTGGTGTACCTTCCATCTCGGTTAAATCCACATCCAAGATATACAAATTCATCCACTTGCTCTAGTACATCATTACCTATTGTTACTCTTACATCTGTTCTGTTCTACGAAAAATGATGATATTAGATGCATATTAGGCGTGTAATTCTTTGATAGGTAGATATACTTTAAGAAAAGAAACATAAACAATATATACATGTACATATATACGTTCAAATGAATTATTAAGTAACCAAGTGTGTGAATACGATGAAGTATATCATCATCGTCCCAGCTTATATATGTCCCACTATTGGGCTCAGGCCTCCTCCACAATAGGAGGAAATTGACCTACTATATCACGCTGGTCAGACATGTTGGTATAAGGTTTTGTTTCAAGTTTTCTTTCTCTCGCATAGATGTTATATACGTTTTATATCCTTTAGTTATCTCTTACGATCACCCACAGGAAAGATAGGGGTGGTGATTGTATTCTTACTCCGTCACCACACGGATTCGATGAAGTATAGCGGACATATATTCTTATATTTCTTATATGGATTTAAAAATATCTTCCTTTTAAATTTGAGGTCAAGTTAAGGATATACGCTTTATGCTAATATGAGAGTAAGAACAAAGATATCAACATCGTCAAATATTTAATCGTCAACACATCGTTCCCGTTGATACATTGATGTGGCAGTTTATAAAAAAAAAGCAACCAGTACTCATGAATGAAAATCGTTACAAATTCAAAGTATCTGTTAGTTATTATCATGAATTAATTCATTAAAACAACTCATTTTGAGTATATAATTAAATTCCACAATTGATAGAGGCCTCTCCAAGAGGAATTTACTGCTGCCTATTCTCTTAACAATCCTTTAGCCAACTTTTAAGACTTCTACGGGATAGTATAATATGATGACACATTCAATTTGTCATCACCATGTCACCATCAATATGTCACCTGTCACACGGAGAGAGATATAAATTTTAATTGCGATATTTTTAGTTAAATTTCTTCTTCTTCTTCTTTTTATGTATTGGCAATCAGCTACTTATACGAGCCATTTTTGCCAGTGTCGAGTTATAATTATCTTCACGTTCTTAATCTCTTCAGGTTAGTCATTGTCTGTCAGTCAGTCGAATTGTCGCCATCAACAGTGCTATGGTGACACTGTTAATGGTATGTTGTAGGAATTTTGATGGAAAACGAAAACGTTGTAAGCACTTTTATATGATATTCACTACATCCCAGCTATTCTGTCACATCATATTACATAAAATACCATAAAAAATATCTAATATAACACGTTAAAACACTAAGATATCGAATATAATACAAGAGCACCACATAACGTTTTAGATTCACGCCAAAAGTCCTAGTTAAATTTTGAATGTAGACTTCAAAAGGTAGTATACCATATCATTAATTAGATTATGTAGACTCATCATCATTCATTATATATAATGACTCAAAATAATAAAAAAAGAATACAAACATCAGTAATTTGACGTTACTGTTGAATGATTTGAACGCATCATTATTTATAGATTACATTCCATTTATGCAAGTTTTTTTATACGATTTAAAATATTTAAATTATGGTTCATTATTATAGCTTCTTTTGATTCTGACTTGTTCACCTGAATCCAACTAACGCGTTAAACTCTGTTGAATATCATATAAGATCCTCTTTTCAATATTTTAAATGTTTTCGATGTATCTAATACAACACGTAGTCTTTCGGCGACCTTCTATTTAGCTTTACGTGAGTCTATAAAACGTTACTTACTTGGTGAGATGTCTCATTTTCCTATTTAATGTTGTACCTCTACTGAGTCGGAAAGAATCTGCCTTCGCTATTGCATACGCAAAATATTGTAACTAACTTTCGAGCTCCATAATAAGATCAAAATTTCCAGAACGGAAGCAATCAAATCAAAAACTCACAGTGTGTTCATTTGCGGTACCTATTACATAAACGTTGTTGATATTGCATCGCTTATGTGATGATATTACGCCGGAACTGATATTCGAAAATAGTACGCAATTACGTTTTTCGTGATCACACGAATAAGTACCTATATAAAAACGACAATTCAGTGACAGAAATTATTGTGAGAAACTCTGCATATGTAAGAGTTCTTAAAAAAGAGAGCTCGAAGACCAAGCTGTTATGAACATCTACATTTAATAAAACAGATGCAAGAAATATCCTCATTCATTCGGATATCTTATGTCCCACCTTGGATAATATCCGAATCGGATTAGATTAGGAAGCCGCCAATACAATTTTAGGTTTAATAAAGGCTAGAAAAGTAGAAGATAAACGCTGGTTACAAATCTGCCTGCTGTATGCGTGTTTCTATAAAAATACGCATCAAAGTTCACTATAGTAGTAGATACTATGTGTTTTATATGATTGGCTACTGCCAAGAGCGTCAAGGCTGAAGGCAGGTGAGGCAGCAGTGCGCGGGCAAGCTCCCGCCACGTGGCCAGGTACCGCCAGCTGGAGGAGCTATTTCTGTGTAGCGCGGCAGGCCCCGGCAGACCGACACCAGACGTCGCCACCGCCCCCGCGCTCCCCTCCACCTCTATAAATAACCGCACTGTGCATTCTTGGGCGAACGATGTCGAATTTTTGTCGAGTACGCGCGACCACATGCCGTTTGTTTTGGCCTCCGCTCACGGCTGTAGCCAGAGTGCGCTTACTTTTACTCAAATACTAACTGCTATACACAACCGCAACGAGTCATTAATACATTATGAATCGTGTATGCAATATATATATATAGTATACATACGCTTGTACTTGATAGCTATATAGATCTTACTCAAAAGCATTCTAACTATAAATATACTGATTGATTAGGAATACAATATTTAAATAAATACTCATCTATTTCCTACGGGTATTCTTTAAGAAGACGAAGGGAAAATGCTATCTGGACATATCAATCTTTACTGTCCTTACTAAAGTTTTAAGATTTTTATTACTGCTTTAATACAGTCAAATGACTTCTGTTCATTGTCTGTCTTTTTGTGATAATTGTATGTCTCAGCGAATACGGGCGAGCTACGTAGATTTCATTTACGAAGTAGAATTTAATTTTGAAATTACCGAGAACTGAGCCTATGAGTATTACATTTTGAATATGAACGTTATAGTTTCTTTTTTACTGGCGAGCTACGTACTGATCCCATCCCATACAGCCATCAAAACAAGCAGACCAGTACTAAATCTCACAACTCTATATCCTTTGACTAAACCACTGTTATCATGTGTATTTAAGTTTAGATGCTCGTCTAATAAGTCAACTTTTCGGCTACCTTCGTGTCCTCTAAAAACATTTCAATATATCTTAAGACGTCACATATTTGCGGCAGGTCTTAATGCTGGTGGAAGACTATCCACAGTCTATCAATGTGGAGACTCACTTTCGACGTATATATACCTATCCTTACCTCTCCTGCCCGACATATTCTAAAACAACTTATAGTATAATATATTAAATACTTGTATTTGCGAGCCACGGGTTTATAAGGATAATCAACAGTGAATTGTTTTATTTGTTTACAGTCCTATATATGTGCTACTATGGGGCGCGGCTGTAACTACTATATTTTCGAAGAGAAATCCTCCGAGTAACAACGATTTTTTCGACAAGTTAAAAACTGGAGACCCAATTAGGTACCCTTTCTTCCTTTCCTGTCCTCTTTATGTCCTTGAATCCTTTCTCTGTTACTATAGACAGTGTTTTGGCTGTGCTGGTATTGACGAAGTCCATAAATGATAGTAATAAGGGTAGCACATCAAGGTGGTTGCTTGATTGCCTACCACATTAGTTCAGCATATAGTTTTAACTCGCGATCTCTTTCTTTTAGAGTAATCATCATTCTCCTACTCTTATCCCAATTACTTCGGGTCACATACACACATATAATATTTACTCTTCATTCATATTACATATTGTAAAAGTTATCGGCAATAGTTTTACAACCGACCGCCTGCCAGACGTCAATCCTCCTTGGGAATGTAATTGTTGACCAAATGGCATCAGATGGCGTTGACCTAGGTCGTTATAAAATTCTTAGTCATCTTTTACGACATCCACGAGCAAATTAAGGGTTGGTGGATTCGTAGCCGCTACAACACAGCTTCTTTCTTTTAGAGTATTAGAGATATTAATAATATGCTGCTTGGATCGTTGAAAAATTTAATAAAGAACTTGAAAAGCAAAAGACTTACGGGGCTCAACATACGGCAAATATCGCCTGTAATAAATAATTACTCTTTTATTCAATAAATTCAATATAATGATTATTTTAACACATAGATTCCAGGTGTTAATTTGCTTTGAATACATACTTAAATCCCATATTTATAATATTACTTTTAGTGGCATTTTCTTTAAGAAATCATATAGCCATTCGTTAAGATAGCATTTACCAAGCAAATTTATTGTGCCCGCGTCATTTTTTTTAAAGATTATTTGGCAATCTATGAAGCAGTTTATTAATCTTATCTTCAGTTCTTAAATCACGAAGAAATTATGAATTTTATTTTATATAGATTTACAGACCTTTAGCACTAAAAGTATAAGCTAGCTTATGATATTAGCTGGGGATAGTCTCAAACTCTAAGCTTACCGTTTTATCAATAGTCTTGTAATTCTCGAAAACTGAGTCAATTTGGAGGCAATCATAATCCGATAACATTTTTCTTGAAGTGGTATATGTAAACACGTGATTTGCTGAACTAACAAATCAGTTTATTTCTACAAACATACAGTACAAACGTATGCGGACTAAATCATGAAATCGTGCGTTCACTTACATCGTCCGACCGTCAAGATAGATATTCCGATTAAGATTTGCTAATTATAGATCAACCACGCAAACAAACTCTGTGACAAATATAGAACGACGCATAATGCACATTTGCATGAATTCTGAGGAATTTATAGTTTGTATTTATTATGTGGTAATGACAACAGTGTTTCCATGTGATTATGGAGTAAGAATATGATTCACCACCCCCTATCTTACCCTTGGGTGATCGTAAGAGATGACTAAGGGATATAAAACGCATATAATATCTATGCAAGAGAATGAAAACTCGAAACAAAACCCTATACCAACAAGTCTGACCAGTGTGCTACAGTAGGTCAATTTCCCACCCATTATGGTGGAGGACCGAGCTTGACAGTGGGACATATATGAGCTGAGATGATGATGAACAATAGTGTTCGCTGTATCGTGTCGGCTTAAAAATATATGTCATCACCCATTACTTTCTCATCATCATCATCCTCCATCTGTTATCCCAATTTATTTGGAGTTGACGCAATATGTCCTCTCCTTCTATAGAACCCTATCAGATGTCATCTCTATGATCACTCCTTGTCTATCCATGTCATGCTTCATGCAGTCCATCTGTTACTTTCCCATGAGACTCTTAATACCTAGGTGAGGGATCAAGAGGAATGGAACGCGACAGCACGCGCCTGGCCCTCTCCCTCCCTCGGATTATCTGATTTAAAGTACCAATACATATCGTGTAATTAAATGTCTTTCTTATGATAAAAAATGTATCTTACGATACTTATTTAGTATCATTTTCCAGTTGTCTTTCTTCAAAAATATATACCACGAAGTTTAACATTTTTCTCTAAATTCAAGTGAGAGAAGAACACAATAACCTTTCTGATAAATTTTACGACTGGCCGCTTTTATTTTTCTTCTATATGAGGAAACCATCTATACGATTATCGTATTGCATATTATTATATGCCTCATAAGCGAAGCGTTGAGGTGATGCTCTACTCTCGATACATGAAAATCAAGATCTTTTCAAAACTAAAAATTAGTATTTTTCTCACACTGCACTTATAGAATAATATTATCATACATATCGCTTGCCCAGAAGAATAGTGTCACAACTCTAAAAATTACAATTTCCATTATATTTCAATTTTTGATGGTGGAGGGGTGTTAATATTATAAGTTCACCCCATCAACTCTTCATCGTTATTCTTAAGGATATTGTCCTGACGTTCGTGCATTTGGAATCGCTGCTGAACCGATCTGAACAAAAGGAAATACTTATTTTGACCCTCCTGAAAAATTTTCCTTTTTTTTTTAATTGTGTCACTATTCTTCTGAGCAAGCTATATGTCAAGAAAAAACATTCGTTTAAACGTATTTGAAATTTTTAAAAATCAATTATTTTATTTAAAGTGCAAAAAAAGTTGATTAAAAAATATTCGAGGATGTCCGGATGTTTCCGTAAATATCTGGCACTCCCACGACCGTAAAAATTAATGTAAGAAAGTTTTTCTTTTATTAAAAGCTTCATAATCGCAATGCTCTATTTCCTTTCGAAAATGGCTTGGTAATTCTTTGTCGTTTAATTGCAATTAATAAAAAACTGCTTAGTCTTTAGTGTATGTATACCTTATGAAAATTGGGTTCGTTTACATTTTTTTGTTCATGCATTCGGACAGGCAAAGGAAACAAATCCCATACAGCATCGGTTTGCTGTTTCATTGCTGTTCGTTTACAATGCTTGCAGCATTTTAAACGAACAGCGGTGTTTAGCACTATGTCGAGAATGGCACGAAATTTCAAAAGTATTTTTTTTTTTATTTTAATTTATGGCATTGACTAATGTAAATAATATAAAAATTATGAGGCGTGCACTTTTGGATTTTCCAAATTATTTTTATTTATAGCATTCAGTATGTATACTTAACAATCGCATTCCGTATTAAAATTCTTAGTGAAATTAAGCTAATAATTTTGGTTATAAAGAAAATCGGTACATTACTGTACCGATTTTCTACCTTTGAGATTCGACTACCTTGAATATATACTCAAAAGTTCCAGTGTAGTAACAGGTAAATAAAAAACCATAACACTGCACCTTTCTATCCCATGGGAGTCAAAAACCAGCTGAGCAATCTTGAGAAGCAACATCTCCCACTTAGGCAACTTATAACACCAACTACGAGTGCTTACCCGTTTGCTAAACATGGCGATTACAATATACACCTTTCGGGAGATGCATATCCAGCTGTAAAATTCTTCTAGTCTTCTTCTCAGCTGTAAAAGACTGATTATTATGTACTGACTAGCTATACCTTTGGTATTGCAAAGGTCCATGGGCGGCAGTAACACTTACCATCAGGTGTGCTGCTTGCTCGTTAACCACCATAGGCAATTATATAATAAAAAAAAATTGTATCAAAAATATGGATCAGAATTTAATAACTAATACTGTACCGGCTAAATGAAAACCAAAGTAATAACGATAACTTTTTGAACGTGAAACACCTTGGTCCTCCCGTGACCAAAGACGCTGAAAAGTTTTCGAAACGTGAGGAAAGTAATAATCAAATATAAACGTGATTAAATCAATAATATAGCTTCACTTTACATGTATAGTACTTACGTAAACATTAGAAATGATTAAGTTAGGAATAATTATGTTTGTGAGCCATGAAATCTAATTCATACTCATTTAACAAAAAAGATTAAAATGGAAATAGTGGAGGCCTAACATAGTCGAAATGCTGTCTGATACTGTCAACTGGCTTACCAGCATATAGCCAGTACCGCCAATTTTTTTGTTTCACTTATCATCATCATCTCGACACTCGATGGTATACATCCTTTTGCTGGGCTCGAGCCTCCTCCACAGTGAGAAGGAAAAAGACCAACTATTCCACAATGATTAAATGTGTTAGTATACGGTTTTATTTCGAATTTTTCCTGCTGGCCATGGATCTTTGCTATACCAAGGGTATAGCTATACCGCTACCTACCATTACAAACCCCGAACCCACCCAGTTTGGATGCCGGCTCTCTCATTTATGAATTTCATAAGTTAATTTATATGTGTTCATCTATCCAGTCTTTAGCCAATAACATGATGCTCTGCCCAGACCTGTCCACAAAGTTATGCCAATCAATAAAATACAGTGGTGCGTGTCGCATACTAATAAGGCTACTGCTCAGATGCCATAGTGGCTAAGATACCTATCTACCTTACTAAGTATCGCGGATTAGATTCCTATGCAGGTATACAAGTATTGTACTCTGCGATGCACAAATTTTTGTACCTACTAATGATTAAAATACATCTTGATGTAATTTGTGTCGGTTAATTTTATGTATGTAAAGCTCCTACATAAAAGAGTATATTCTTAGTGATCGGTGTTGTATTTTAAAAGAAATATCCACGGCACTACACGTCAAGCACGTTCGCCAAGACTGGATTTCTTTACTGTTATGAGAGTGCGTCTTGCTTCTTTCTCACATAGACTGCATATTACCTCGCACCGCTGGCCTCTCCCACAATAGAAGACAAAAAGTCACTACCATACCGGTCAGAAAGGTATTGTATATTGGATTTCACTTTTTATATACTTATATCTCCTAGTCGTCTATTACAACACCCACGGGCAAAATAGAGTGTGAATTGTATTTTCACACCGTCACCACACAGAAATGTATTATAATTATTATTATCACCATCCTTGGCAGATGTTTTGGCGAACACACTTGCTGTTATAATTCTTCCAAGAAACTAGTGGTCCTCCAGTAAATCCTGCACTAAAGTAAAGAGTGGCGACACATTTTTGGAACGAAGTTCCTTATCGCGCGTTGTGAAAGGGGGCTAGACGGAAAAAATTCTTACGAAAAGTTGTCACGACACTTTTTGCTATAGTAAGCTATTGTAAGCTGTGCGGCGTCGCTCGTCGGTTCTCTTATAGAAAGCAAGCCAGATATTTTCATTTCTATTTCGCATTGAACAGTGTGGTGTCGCGACGATTTTTTTTATAGATAGAGTGATTCAAGAGGAAGGTTTATATGTATAATATATGCATAATGTACTAGAGAAACACTGATAATTTTAGAGGTTTCTAATGTGATGTCGTAAATAAACACATTATTTTGCGCTTACATTGCAAACGCTGGCTGAACCCTACGAAATAGATCAAAATAAAGTACTACAGTATTATACAGCTTAAAAAGGCCTACAAAAAAGTCCGCGATGGTATATATCTATCTCTTAAGGATAACATACTATATCCATTTTAATACTTTAAAAAATGTTCTATTATAAAACGGTAATTGAAAAGCTATTTACACAAATACTGTATTAATCCTTATCATTTTAAATACATTAGTTGGCTTGAGCATTTCATGAAGATATTTTTTTTCCTTCAGACCATGCAAATTAAATCAATACCTTAAGAGATATAGCAAAATCAAAATAATGCGCAACGAAATTATTTTCGCCCGTGACCGGGCCGCGTGGCCGGCTCGCGTTCGAGCTCGGGGCCGAAAAGTTTTGGTAGTCTAGTGGAATTGTATATCCTATTATTAATATTATAAACGTGAAAGTTTGTAATAATGTATGGATGTGAACATGTTTGTTGCTCTTTCACGTAAAAACTACTGAATGGATTTTGATGAAATTTATAGTAATATAGCTTGCACATCAGAATAACACATAGGCTATAATTTATAAAGATATTTTGCAAATTGGCTAAAATATAACGATAAAAATCGCTTAAGGCAGAAAAAAATTATATAATTAAAATAGAACTTCGTTCCATCCGGGTGTCCCTTGACACCTCCGGTTTTTTTTTTTTCTTTAACCTGTCACCACAAGGCATAACTTTAACTTAATATATAGGTACGTTTTCTTTTTTTATTGCTCTTGGTGGCAAACGAGCAACCAGCATACCTAAATGGTACCGTCGCCCATGGACCTTTGCAATACAGCAAAGCCGCTGCCTACCAATAAAAATCCCAAGCCCACCCAGAAAATTTGACTGCCGGCTCTCTCGATCACCGAACGAAGCACTGCCATTACTCAGGCGTCGATATTCTGCGAGGATGTGATACTACCCCGGACGGACCGGTCCGCTGCTGTAGACAGAAAACTGTCAACAGTGTGATCTTACCGCAATTACAAGATATAATTTTAACATCACTTCATCATCATCATCATCACAGCCCATATATGTCCCACTGTTGAGCTCGGGCCTCCTCCGTAATGGGAGGGAAATCAACCTACTATACCGCGTTGGTCAGATGTGTTGGTATAGGGTTTTGTTTCGAGTTTTCCTTTTTTCGCACAGATGTTATATGCGTTTTGTATCCCTTAGTCGTCTCTTACGATCACCCACGGGTAAGATAGGGGATGGTAAATTGTATTCTTACTCCACTCTCTCTCTCACCACACGGATATACATAACTTAATATATACCTATAACAAAAGTAAACATTACCCAATTTACACATTCATAAAATTTAATGATCTACGCCGCTACGGTGGTACTACGCACATGCTACACATGTAGCTACGGAAAATATTCTCACTTCATGAGACATGCCTTATAGTTACGTAACCTTGAACCATCAATAGAACATTACAACGGAAATGAATTCTAATTTAAATTTCTTTTTTTAGAAAAAAGTTTTTATTTACTTACACATTCTTAACATATGTATCTATATATATTTCTTTAAATTTTAATTATTTATATTTTGATTAATTATAATCAACATTCGGATGCTTCAGTCCACGAGATAGAAAAATATTGCTGTACCCTATAGCCATTTTTTATTTTAACTAAAACGCTAGTTCTTGGCATATTTTATCCCTTCTTTAGTCAATTGATCGTCCGTCGTTGGACATGGGCCTCCCTAAGGGAAAAAATTATATAATCACCACGCTTATGAGACGGGTTGGCGATCGCAGTTGGGGTTATAAGTTGCGCAATAGAGTACTGCTCGGTCTCCTGGTGATCCTTCGGCTGGTATATACAACTTTCACGGGAAACTAAGGCGGGATGACATATTGTATTTTTAACACGTCATCATATTGAAAACACATGATGTTAAAAACAAATTCAATCCTGGGCAATAAAGAACTATTGGTAACTACCCCTGCTTAATAGAGTCATGCCATATGGAATCCCAAGCAGACCTTCCGTCACTTCGGATGATTAAATGATGTGATACAGTATCATAGACAACCAAAAAAAGATAGAATATCAATGAAGTAGCTCCTATTTTGTTATAACTTACTTAGTATACAGACATATAGTGCATTAATTAGTCAACAACCACTAGCCCACTAGACAGTATACAAACAAATTACTATGAAATACTAATTCACTTAATCGCTATATAGAACACTCGCAAGCAAAGAAAGGAGTGGTAACATAATGTATACACTGTCTTTCATTGTGACGCGAATAAAGAAAATTAGATGGATCGTTTTTATTGCCTCTATATATTACAATATATAAAGTGTTTATGAAGTTAAAAAAAAGAAAATAATGGCCGACAACGAACTTTAATAAATACAATTTAATTGATAATGAACCATTGAATTGTTTAAAACGTTGTACACAAAGAATTTTAACCGACATAAACTAAACTCTTGTGTCATCATAAAAACTGACACTAATTGTATGAATGAATGAAATAAATAATATATCTCTAGTGGAAAATTATAAATTTATTACTAATGATTGCGAGATATATTCATAATTAGGTCAAATTATTTTTTTTTGTCGGTTTACACAAATTTTTAGCATTCCATTCAATCCCAATGAAGCACCGGAGGGAATAGAATCTCAAGGTGATTTTTATGAGTGGATGGCGATTCAATATTTGTTTATTTATACAACTATTCACGATTGTATATTAATGTATCGCTGTATTAAGATTATATAATCAGACACTTATTAGAGATGGGCGTTTTCAGATTTTTACGCAAACCGATACAAATTCGATTTCTGATAGTGAAATCGATTTAAAAAACCGATTTCAGAAATCGATTTCCAGAGCGATTGTCGGAGCGGATTTACCTTAGTCTCGATCGATATTCGATGGTTTTAGTTATTTTAGCGTAGCAAACGAAAAACGCAAACGAACAAACGCATTCAAAATATTTTTCTTTAGTTTCTTTGTTGATTGGATTTAGGTGTACGATTTTCCTTCATGCTTTATCTAGGCTTAACTAGAGTACTAGACTAGCAAAAATGTTTTGTTTTGAGTGTGATACAAAACTTTCTGGCGTATTTAAAAATCGTCATATTTACAATGATTTCATGATTATATTATATAATGTACATTTTTAGTATGGTTTTTTTCTTACCATTTTACATTTAATAGTTATTTCTTATTTATCATCAAATCGTATGTACGATACTAACATACGTTAGTATAGTATTCAATCATAAAATACCTATATAATTATATAGTTCACGAGAACACAAAAATAACATTACGCGCACACTGCACGTATCACCAAGGTCAAGTGTGGATCAAAACTCTCCAATAATTCAAAAAATCTATTTAACAAACGCAAAACTTAAACGTATTGCGTAATATTATCATGGAAGTAGTTGCATTCTGATATAGATCTTATTCCCTGTCACGTATAATTCTGTTTCGTATCAATCTGCCATTCTTAGTTTCTTAGAAACCGCAATTCTCTCCATCTCTTTCACTGCACTAAACGATCGCTTAGTTAGAATGAAAGGAGGCGAATTTTAATGAAATTCGCTTTCTCTCATTCTGACTAAGCGATCGCTTAGCGGAGTGAAAGAGATAGTTAGTAAGTTTTCAAATATTGGTTTGGTTTGCAAAACTAGCAATAGAAAACGATTGCGCGATTATTAGATTTATTATTAGTTTGCGTTTTCGTCGTTTTGTTTTGATATGTGTTGATTTAGTTTCTGCCGAAATACGTTTTCTAAAATCAGTTTGTATAGTGTTGAATATCGATACGATACGATTTCTGACTGAAATCCGATTTCAGATTCGTTTTGATATATCGGACGCATACCTAACACTTATATAGGTCAACCATTGAACTAGAAATTTGACCTCAATTTGTTGGGAATAGTAAATTCTAGAATAATAAAAGGATATCTAAATTTCACTAAAAATGTCTCTCCTTGCGGTAGCTGGGTCTCTCCCTTCCCTCGAAGGTGGTTGAGGGGCGTGATGGCTGCTCTAGTAGTTAACTCGTGATCATCGGTGCTACTTGTGGCATCTGGTCCAGGCATTTTTGTTTTATGTATTTTTTTTTTGTTTTAATTACGAATTTAACTTTTAAAAAATGAATTCTTACTTGAAGAGTCTCTCACTAGAGCTTATTAAACATGTATTCAATTATTTTAATAATACATATATGTAATTTAAAAAGTTTGTGGCCACTTTCCGATCCAGTGGTACATTAATTTAAATTGATTTAAAAATTGACAATAAGTGCCCTTATGGGGCTTATGCATAATATAGATTTGATTTGATATGAAATCAAAGATAAAACAACTCGACAAGTCAGTGTTGTGTTAGTAAATACTAATTTACATCATGCAAACGGCCGTACCATATCGTCTCCATTCGCATTAATCATCGTGGTTGAAATGCGATTGAAGCAACATACTTCGGAATTTTGCTTTAACTTTTATAATCCGCCGCATCCCTGCGATCAAGCCTTTATGGAAATATCTTTACCATATTGGTGCCATTAGATATGGCCAAAAATATTGATTTTCTAACTGAATTTATAAGATATCGATGTATCTACTATCGCTGATTATGTATTGGAAGCGGTGGTAAGTCTCTATACGATGTCTGAGTTATAGTTTCCACAGGACATTTAGTTAATTCATAATAGTAACACAGTAGTAACACTATATATTATGATGCATTTTTTTTTTGGTTTCACAGTACCTTCTGAATTTTCCCACTATTTTAACTTTAATAGACCAAAATCCAAATCAAACTCCCAGACAATGCTTTTAATCATCTTAAAATCCATAATTATATTTTTATTATAAAAAAGAAAATGAAGAAATCGAATCCCTCTTCCTTACTATGCATTGCGAGGAACATAATACAAAATAAAATAATCAGACAATAACGCAAAGGATTAACAGCTACGTTAAAAATTCATAGTGGTTAAACACTTCGAATAATAATAAGGTTTTAAGAAAATGTTTAAGTGAGTTTTTTTTTTTTTTGCGTTGAGCTGTGGACGTGGTCGCGCCCCGCCAAATCGGTCCGGGGCGACGAAAGAGGCGGCGCGCAACCCCATAGACTCACCCTGCAAGCACCTCTCTTCGCCGTGCGAGCGGGCCACCGGTACCCGATCTTTGTTTTCGGTGGCCATACGTTTAAGTGAGCCTAAGGATAATAAAAAAAAACAATAAAGGTATTGTAAAAATTCTCAAAGGCACGTTCATGCATATGCCTTCACGTTTACTGACAGAAATATACATACATACATATCATCACGCCATATCCCTTGCAGGGTAGGCAGAGCGAACAGAGTGCAGAACTCTATCCTTGCATACTTCACTCGCTTCCTCAACATTCATAATTCTCTTCATACACGCTCGCCGGTTTCGGAGACTCTTGACTCCACCTTCCTTCAGTACATAACCGATCTGGTCTAGGTAGGTGAGTCTTGGTCTCCCCCGGTACCAACATCCTTCCACTTTCGTATTGTATATCACAGAAATATAAATTTGTGAAGGTCTAAGGTCCAACTAAACATATCCTACAAACTGACTAATATAAGATGATGTCGCTACACTGATTGTACTCGTATAGAATGTACATACATACCATCACACCATGTCCCTTGTAGGGTAGGCAGAGAGAACAGAGTGCCAGAGAACTCTATCCTTGAATACTTCACTCGCTTCCTCAACATTCATAATTCTCTTCACACACGTTCGCCGGTTTCGGAGACTCTTGACTCCACCTTACTTCAGTACATGACCGATCTGGTCTAGGTAGATTAGTCTCGGGGTACTATCCCAGAAACCTCCACGCGTACCCTGGGTGCGGGCGGCGGTCCCCAGTTCTTCTGTTGTACTGTCGTCCGTAGCGAATATCTGCGCGATTTCGCTCCTTACTCTACTACAGTCGTAGTAGAGGTATAACCTCTACGCGAAATATCGGGACGGGCTCAGTCACTCATTCATTTGAGGGCTGGGCAGGCACTTGCCACCGCCCATACATCGTAAACCTGATTCTTTGCTTGTCTTAGTTTCAGGAGCGAGGGTCTTGGCTTAACCGCCCGGACCGCGAGGAAGACAACCTCTATAAAGAGTTCGAAGTAACATTCGGACTCGGAAATCACCGCGAATCTTAAGTTCTGGCGTGCGGCGAGAAGATGCATGGCAGATGGGTTGTTCTGTCGTTAGCACGCTCCAGCCAGGGTACCGGCTGCCCCCCTGTTTGGTAAATGTAGGCTTGCCCGAGTACAGGAATCTCTGCTCGGGTCGACGATGAGTCTTCCATACTCGTGGGAATTATATGGATACCTCAAATTTAAAACCTTTAAAACCGACGGGAATCCCTGTGATTCTCACACCACGGCCTTGTCAAGCCAACGCAAAACTGACAACGACGCCTCGTCCTCAGGACTTGAGGCGTCCGCCGAGGGCCCGGCACAAATCGTGGAGGCCCAAAAAGTGAAGCGGAAGTCGCCCAGGAAGAGCCGGGGGCAGGCTTCCAGCTACAAGAGGAGGATGGAGGAGCGGCGTACGCGGAGAGAGGCTGCCGCCGCTGGAAAGGAGGACGGTGGCAGAAATGCTGCATAGCCGTCTACGGACGAGGGCGACAGTGACGTCGCAGAGCCGTCCGTGGATGAAGGCAGCAGATCTGCCGCTAAGATGGACGAGGGCGGTATATCCGCAGGGCCGTCCAGAGGCGATAGCGGGTCGGACGCTAAAGCCCCCGCTAAGTCGTCGCCGCATCCTGTGGCGGCGGCTGAGAAGACCAGGGAGGAGGCCCTCCCCTCGCAGGTGCGAAAGCGCCCCCTGAGCAAGGGAGGCAGCTTGGGCGCCGACTCCGAGGGGAGCGGGACCATCATGCCTCCACCGAAGGTGCCGGCTTCTCGCAGGGGGCGAGGGGCCGCAGTAGCAGGAAGAAAGTCGGCGACCCCTCAGCGTGAGGCGGCGCCTGCTGCGAGCGACGGCCCCTGGACCTGCAGGCTGAAAATGCCCGCCTTAGTGGCGAGGTCTCAGGCCTGCGGGACCTGAACCGCCAGTTGGGGTCCGAGCTGGAGTCAGTGCGTCGGGTAAACCGCATGTTGGCCAAAGACATGGCCAACCTGCGGGCCCAGATGGCGCAGTTCCTACCGCCTGCGCCAAAGCCGTCGGCCAAGGCACGCAAAACAGCTGCCGCGGTGAGACCCGTCCCTGCGGCGAGGTGGACGCCCCCCGCTGCGGAGAGCACGTCGCCGGCTGAAGCCGTCACGGCCACCGAGCCGACACCTGTCCCAGTAGCGAGGAGGACGACTCGCGCCGAAGCGTCTCGGAGCGGGCCCCGGTGGAGGCTCAACCGGAGGCGCGGACTCCGCTGCCGACCCCGATGCCAACCCCGCTGCCTGCGGTGGGGGGATTGCCGGATGAGTCCCTGCGCGCGATAATCGACGCAGTGGGCAAAATTGTCGATGCGCGCTTCGCCGTTCTGGAGGCAAGGCTGCCTCCAGAACCACGTGTCCGGCCGCCTCTTGCCGCAGATAAGCGGCCACATACGGCACCAGCCCCCGCCCCGCTGCCTTGTCAGGGTGGCCGCGTGGGGAGCTACGCCGCGGCCGCGGCCGGGCCTAAGCCCAAAGGCCCCGGCCCCGCTCCGAAGGGACCTGCCCTGAGGAGGAAGACGGCGCCGGCTCCTGCCGGACCGCTGAAGCCGCCCGCAACGAAACCGCCGGCGACGACCAGCGAGGCTGCGACGAGGCCTTCCGCGTCTGGCACGACTGCCGTACCCGAAGAGGGTTGGCAGGTGGCCGAGCGCGGTAGAAGGAGTCGCGGCCAAAGAAGGAGAGCGGAGGCCAAGCGCGCCGCTGAGGTCTCCGCTCCCAAGGCAGGAGCTGGCGACAAGAAGAAGAGGTCGCGCAAGGGGCTCAAGCCGCCAAAGACAGCCGCAGTGGTGATCACTGTGCTGCCTAAGGCGGCCGAGAAGGGCCTCAGCTACGAGGCCGTCTTGAGGAAGGCCCGGCGGGAGCTACACGTCTCCGATATTGGAGGCGTCGAAGCCAAGACCCGCAAGGCCCGGACGGGGGCTCGAATCCTCGAGTTTCCAGGGGCCGAGGGCGCCAAGACGGCTGACAGCGTAGCTGAGAAGCTGCGAGGTCTGTTCGCCGAGGAGGATGGCATCAGGATCGCCAGGCCCGTCAAGTGCGCCGAAATGCGCATTTCGGGTCTGGACGACTCCGTGACGGTGGAAGACATTCGGGAGGCTATTGCCTCGAAAACCGGGTGTCCCATAGACACCGTCCGGGTCGGTGCCATTCGTCCCGGTCCGGGTGGCGTAGGTGCTGCCTGGGCGAGTCGGTCAGGCAACTGGCCAGCTCAGGCAGGCTCCTCGTCGCGGGCTCGGCGCGGGTAACCGTGCTTGAGCACCGGCCTGCGAGGTGCTATAAGTGCATGGCGGTCGGACACACTCGACCGACGTGCACCAATTGCTTCGACTGCGGCGGATTGTGTTTCCGCTGTGGTCAGACCGGGCACGTGGCGGCATCTTGCGCCGCCCCACCCCACTGCCCCGCGTGTGCGGCGGGCAATAAGCGCGCCAAGCACCGCATGGATTCTGGGGCGTGCAGACCGCCTGCTTCGGCCCCAAAGGGGTGGGGTGGCCTTTCGACCACGGCCGCTCCCGCTCCTAGCGCGGCTCGATCGCCCACTGGCGAGGCGGAGGTGATGGATACGGCCCACTAATGGCTGCAGAATCCATTCACCTCCTGCAGGCCAACACCAACCACTCCGCCGGAGCGCAGGATCCCCTCCTGCAATCCATGGCGGAGTGGTCGATTGGTGCAGCCGTAGTCGCGGAACCGTACGTCGTGCCTGATCGCCCCAATTGGGTGGTCAGCCGAAACGGAACTGCGGCAATCGTCGTCTCAACGCAGCGGCACTTCCCGTCCTTATCCCTTTTGGATAGGGGCGAAGAATTTGTCGCTGCGGAATGGGGAGGGGTCACACTCTACAGCGTTTACCTCTCCCCTAACAGGAGAATGGACGATTTCAGGGCCTCCCTCACCACCTTGGAGGCTTCGATACGGCGACTGGCACCGGGCCTCGTCCTGGTCCTGGGGGACTTCAACGCCAAATCCACGGCGTGGGGGTCCCCTATGACGGACGACCGCGGGCGGGCGGTCGTTGAGTGGGCGGCTTCACTGGGCCTCTGTGTTGTTAACAGGGGCTCAGTGAACACGTGTGTGCGGCAGCAGGGCGGGTCGATAGTGGACTTGTCGTTCGCTAGCCCCGCTGTCGCGCCACGGGTGAGGAACTGGAGTGTCCTGGAGGAGGCGGAGACCCTGTTGGACCACCGGTACATCCGGATGGAGGTTTCCCCCCGGGAACCCGGTAGGGGTCACAGGGCGGACGGAGCTCCCGCGTTTCCGCGGTGGACTGTGGGTCGTCTTGATAGGGACCTACTGGCGGAGGCGGCCATCGTTCACACGTGGCTGTCCTCACCGCCCCCAGCGGACGGAGTGGACGCTGAGGCTGTCCGCATCCGCAGTGCGTTAACGCAGATCTGCGATGCGGCCATGCCCAGGGTGCGACGTCTACCTCCGAGGCAGGGGGTCTACTGGTGGTCCCCAAGACTGGCGGACCTTCGCGCGGCGTGTATCAGTGCCCGAAGGTCCTACACCCGCAGCCGGCGGCGTCACCGCGACGCTGAGCGGGAGGGCCAGCTGTACGAGGCGTACCGCAGTGCGCGTACAGCCTTTCGGCTGGCCATCCGAGCCGCCAAGGATGCGAGTTGGCAGGAGATGTTGGACGGTCTCGACCGTGACCCCTGGGGTCGCCCGTATCGCGCGACGCTGAACGAGCTTCGCGCGCAGGCCCCCCCCCCTCACCGAGACCCTCCAGCCCGACTTCCTCTGTAGGGTGATCGAGGAGCTATTTCCAAGGCAGTCGGGACACACGCCCCCGGTCATGGCTTCGCCAGATCAAGACCGTGAGGCCGACGACGAGAATGTTCCACTCGTGACGGAGTCGGAAGTGGGGGCGGCAGTGACGCGGATTCGCTCCGCCACCACGGCTCCCGGCCCGGACGGAATACCAGTCCGGGTGTTGACGTCGCTCCTCGAGCACTTCGAGCCTCGCCTCAGGCAACTGTTCAACGTCTGTCTGACGTCTGGACGGTTCCCTGAGTGCTGGAAGGAGGGGAGGTTGGTTCTCCTGCCAAAGCCGGGACGGCCCCTGGATTTGCCGTCGGCCTACAGGCCCATCGTGCTTCTCGACGATGTGGGTAAGCTGCTGGAGCGTGTCCTCGCTGCCCGCATCGTCCGACACTTGGAGGAGGTGGGACCCGATCTGTCGGACGCTCAATATGGGTTTAGGAGGGGGCGTTCGACCATCGGGGCCCTGCTACGCCTGAGGCAGACGGCCGCGGAGGCTGTCGCGGGCAAGGGAGTGCTGTTGGCGGTGTCGCTGGACATCGCCAACGCATTCAATAGTCTGCCATTTAGCTGCATCAGGGAGGCGCTCCGGTTCCATGGAGTGCCCCTGTACCTCAGGCGGCTGGTGGCAGGCTATTTGGAGGGGCGCAGTATCCTCTGCGCGGTTCCCGCAGGGGACATTGTGCGGACGCCCATGTCGTGCGGTGTTCCGCAGGGGTCGGTTCTGGGGCCGACTCTGTGGGACATCGGGTACGACTGGGCGTTGAGAGGGAGTCTGCCCCCCGGGCTGAGCTTGGTGTGCTATGCTGACGACACGCTCGTCACAGCCCGGGGCAGGACACTCGAAGAGGTGGCGAGCCTGGCCACTCTCGGTACCGAGGAGATGGTCAGGCGAATCGAGGCGCTGGGGCTCAGGGTGGCCTTAAATAAGACGGAGGCCCTATTATTCCATGGGCCACGCGTAAGGCTGCCAACCGGCGCCTCGTTAGTCGTCAACTCCATCCAGATCAACATCCAGGCCCATATGAAGTACTTGGGTCTGGTGCTCGACGGGCGATGGTGGTTCCGGGAGCATTTCCGACAGATTGCTCCCCGGCTGGTCGGCGCGGCGTCCGCCCTTTCTCGGCTCATGCCGAATGTGGGCGGACCCAGTTTCGAGGGCCGACGGCTGTATGCGGGGGTCATCCACTCGATGGCCATGTACGGCGCACCCGTGTGGGCGAGGGCTCTGAACGCCCAGCTCAGGGCGGTTCTGTGGAGGCCACAGAGAGCCATGGCGATCAGAGCCATTCGCAGGTACCGCACGGTGTCGACAGAGGCGGCGTGCCTATTGGCCGGGACACCCTCGTGGGACCTAGAGGCGGAGATGCTCTCCGACCTCTACCGGCGGGTTACGTCAGTGCGCGAGGAGGGTGGCTCCCCATCGTTGAGCGAGATAGCCACCTGGCGCGAGGACGCCCGCCGAGACGTCATCGCCCGTTGGGTTACGCGGCTGGAGAGGCCTAGACACGGTATCGTGACCGTCGAAGCCTTCCGGCCCGTATTGATGAAATGGATGGAGCGGCGGCACGGGGTCCTCACCTTCCGACTGGTGCAAGTGTTGACGGGGCACGGGTGCTTCGGGAAATACCTGCACACGGCCGTGTACAGGGAGTGGACTCCGGGCTGCCATCATTGCAGTAGTGACGAGGACACGGCGCAACATACGCTCGAGGAATGCTCGGGCTGGGACGGGCAGCGCCGCGACCTCGTCGCTATTATCGGTGCCGACCTGGCGCTGCCGGCTGTCGCGAGGGCGATGGTCGACAGCGTCAGGAATTGGGACGCGGTCGCCGCCTTCTGCGAGGCTGTCATCTCGTGGAAGGAGGCGGCGGAACGAGTCAGGGAGGACTCCCGCGACCCGGGCCGCCGCCAGCGGCCGGGGCGGCACAGGCGCGAATACCTGCGCCTGATGCCGCCCTAACCCAGGCCTCGGGTGATCGGACCGGGGAATTGTCCGGTCACCCGACGCGAGGCCACCGCGTAAGGGCGACGCCCCGACGACGAAATCTGTCGGGGCGTCGACGAGAGGAATCCGCGAGGGTAAACCGCCGAGCGGACCACCGAAGACAAAGATCGGGTACCGGTGGTCCACTCGCACGGCGAAGAGAGAGGATTTTACGGTGGCTCTATGGGGTCACGCGCCGCCTTCTCCGTCACCCCGGACCGATTTGGCGGGGCGAGACGCACCCATAGCCCACCAAAAAAAAAAAAAAAAAAAAAAAAAGGTAGATTAGTCTCGGTCTCCCCCGGTACCTTCTTTCAATTTCGCATTGTATATCTTCTTAACCAGACGTTCGTTCGGCATTCTTTCCACATGTCCGAACCATCGGAGCATTTCCTTTCGCATCTTTACACCAATACTCTCTTTCATACCTACTCGCTCTCTTACGTCGTCGTTACCGCATTTCGTATAGAATGTGGTGTAATAATTGTTTATAATCGCTGGCATTGACGTGTAGCGTCTTTGTCATCTCAGGGATGCCACTGTCCTACTACGTACGTAATGATATACGAGTAGATAGGTCAATTAATCTCCTACTGTGAAGTATCACAGCTAGAGGGAACCTGACGTAAATAACTGGTTAAAATGGTTAGCATAAGATCGATTAATGCGTCTCTTACAAGGATGTTATATGTTTATGTTCCTTAGACGTCTTTTACGACACCCACGGGCACAAACTTGATGGTGAACTGTATTCTTTATCCCGTCTTTACACGGAAAAGTATTATCCCTCCCTAGTAAATATTATCTCTCGTCCGTCTCACATAGTTAATAGTGTTGATTGTTTGTATATATGATATCGCAGAATGGTGGTGGGTGGGCGCATGTGTTGGAGCCGCAGTGTTGCTGTGCGCGGCCGCGGGCGCGCTGGCCTGCCCGCACCTACGCCGCCGCCAGGCCACCGCCGCAGCCGCCGCCGCCAACCCCGTGAGTCCTTCACATCAAACACCTCCTAACCACTCTATATACTATAGCTGGACTTTAAATGACATAATAGGCCCTTACAAACAAAATTGCCGTTTGGTACGAAATGAACTTTTATCCTTTTTTTATTAATGAAAATAATCACCTATACAATTAATGCATCTTTGCTAATGCAGTAATAGCTTTTCCATGGTCGTTTTGAAGAAACCAACTAGATGAAAGGTGACAAGCTCTTAAAAAATATTTTATACTGCCTGTCCTCTCTCTCTCTAGACAGACTTTATTAAAAAATAATCGAGTTGCTAATAAACTAATAAAAACTGAGGCCCAAAAACGTGGGGATTATATTATTGAAGCTAATATCATAATACATACACGTTCACGCGTTGTTTACATATATTTTTAATATTTACTATGTATGTATGCAATGCATGCGCCTATATACATAAAATTTGGAAATAAACGAAATTTCATTTAAATTTATGCCGATATAGTAAAATTAAGTTAGAATTCTATTGGTAAATAGTATTTTAACGGTTTAAAAATACGTAATAAGTAGGAATAAAAGGGAAAATTCATTATTATGAAACAATACATTTTTTTTTTCTTCATAAAGACTAAATAAACCTTAATTACTTTTCACCTGACTATGATGGTACATAATAATACGGTCCAAGATAATAGAGCATACTATTTTCCTGTTTTAGGTTTTGCTTAATCTGTCTGTCATCGTCCACTGATAGACATAGGCGTCTGTCTGTCTCCGAGAACGCAATACAATACGATCTGGTGCCGCCTGGAACAACGTCCGTAATAACGTCCACCTGGTAACGTTCCTCAAATGCAAGACTCTTGCGAATCTCGCAAGTCTTGCAACTTTCGCTGTTAGAATAACACAGAGACACTTGTTTTGATAGAAATGAAAAATCAACATCGAAATGAAAAATGCAACTAAATTAATGAAATTTCATTTATCTAGTGGCACTAACTGTACACCTATAAATAATTAGATACATACCACTTAACGGGAGTGGGGCTATAATCACACCTATCTATCATGAGACTGTTTAAAATAACGTCAAATTATTTCCCCGTGTACTGTGGTATTAAGAATACAAAATGTTGACAATTTTTCTTTGCCAAAGTAATCGTAAAATGCTGTCTAAGAGAGCATTGCGAGACTCTTGCAGCGAGTCTTAGTCTTGCATTTGGGCAACACTACCACCTGGTGAGACGCCGTGTTACACTGCATCGTTTGACTCATTTTACTTAAACTGTAATTTATATATTTGTTGGTTATAAGTGGGTTGTAACAATTACTTGACCGAAGTGGCCAATAAGTCACTATGCAAAGTATTCAGCACGCAAAGACCTATTTATTCCTTTAGGCTGTATATGCGCCATCGAAAATACACATATATTATACACATATATTCCTTAATCCTTTTACATAAGAAATGTACATTTTTTAGGATGAAATAAACATTGAGATCAAATGTACATATTTTCGGATGTAAAAATAATTTAAAATATCATTTGTCTTTCAAAATCTTTGTGAAATTATATCAAATAAAATCAAAAATTGTAAATAAAGGCCTGTTATTCACTATTTTTCTATTCTACGTTCATTGACCTCCCTAAAATGGGGATAAAGATATAATCGCTATGCTTAGCTGAGTAGGTTGGCGATTGCAGTTGGTGTTATAATCGCAGTTAGATTATCCATTTTCCTGATGATCGTTTAAGTTCATCACTGCCATGGGAAGTAAGGGATGGTAGATTTTGACTCTGGACGGTGGTTAGACTATTTAAGGACCAGATTCTATCTGTATCAAACAGGAGCCTTGTATTCTCATAATATAAAGTAGCATGTTTCTAGATGTTTCTTCAAGGAGTTCTGGTGGTAACGTCAAAATATCGTATGGAGGTTTTAAATTATACTGAAAATTTTTGCATTTTAATCGAATTTAAGTATTTCAAAGAAAGATCCTGTATTCTAAATTTAATCTTTTTGTTATCTGTATTCACACACTAGTCATATGTAAATTTGCTAAATTATTTTGGTTTAAAAGAGTTTATTACATAATGAATCTATTAATATTTCGTAGTTTCGATGAATTTATGTACTCTACTATCGCAAAGAAAATAATAAAATATAATGAGTATGAAACAATAGTGTTTTACCCGTATTTTCACGTTCTGCCAGAACTCCCAGAACAAATTTTCAATATTTAAGATGCGATCGCTTCACTAAAAACAACTACTTGACTTATTAACAAGCAAAAGAACATAAGAAACAAATGCAATAACAAAAACAATTGGTTGCGTAAAACGAAAAAAAATGAAAAAGGCCTTCTACAAATGCCTCTCATATCGAGTTTTATAAGAAACGATAATTATTTTGTACAATTCACAAGTGGCTGTGTTATTTGTATCCATTAATTATATGGTTATAAAGTCTCTCGTAACATGAGAATTTATTTTTAATGAAGGCTCTCATCATCATCATCATCTCAGCTCATATATGTCCCACCTTTGGGCTCGAGTCTCCTCCATAAACGAAGGCAAATTTACCTACTATACCACGCTGGTCAGACGTGTTGGTATAGGGTTTTGTGTCCAGTTTTCCTTCTCTCGCATAGCTGCTATATGCGTTTTATATCCCTTAGTCGTCTTGTACGATCACCCACGGGTAAGATACGGGGTGGTGATTTATATTCTTAGTCCACACACGCCAATGGAGACTCTGGCCTTCTTTATATACAATGCTGGTGCTCTCTCTCGCTCTCTTTCTATCTTTATTATACGCCTATTCATCTGTTATTTGACTTTCCGTTATCCCAAAAACCTTAAACGTTCACACTAGTTAATTAGTCAACTATGACGTAAGCAAAATGAGAATTATGTATTTGACCAGAATGTATTATATGTTCTCCTATTCAGCCATAACATCTAAACTACTTGTCATAATTGACGTGAAATAAAATATCGTTAAGTGTCTTATTCGTCAGCATTACACGTCACACTGAATTTAATATAGCGCCCTCTAGACGATATAAGTTTAGTCGTGAATAAAAAAAAAACATTTTCAATATCTTTATATTACTAGATAATGTTCGATAATTATGTGTAATAATTATCAGTCAAAAACTTATATCCTTATTGTTGCCTTGATAACATTCAAGCAAAAAAGTTACTACAATTAAGATAAAAACTAAAATAACTTATAAGAATAATAAATCCAAAAACTAAACACGAGAAAATCGCATTTTGAAAAGCATTAAACTAGAAAAAAATCTACATGTGAGAGAGCTTAGCCATTCGATAGATAGTTTACACAAGGCTCTCCTTTGGACGCCACGGACAGCCATAGCAATCAAGTGCATACGCGGAGATCGACGTCGATTAAGGCAAGGTGCGTATTTGCCGGCACTCATTCATTGTATATGGAGGCGGAGATGCTGCATCCCCGATGAACTACTCCGTCAACAACGCGTAGAGCGCTGTAGACGAGAGTATTTGAGCCTGATGCCACCCTAGTCTAGCACCCAAATGGTAAGTAGTCCTCTACCGCAAGGGAAGCCAATGGCGTGTAGACTTAGGCCCGGTGCTTTATTTTCGCAATATCGACGAAGGTACTCGAAAAGTTAACCGGCCAGACTTGCTACTGACGAAAATGAATCAGTTTTGGTACCTCTCAATAGGCGATAGGGGGATAGTAAGTATAGCACGCTCCATCGACTCGGACGGTTTGGTTGAGGTGTGACCATCATAGACTGTCAAAAACGATCCTCAGAACAAGGCATCATTGCTATATTGAATATTTTCTTAATTTAATACTTTATAGAGAATTTTGCATAGTCGGCATTTAATTTCTGGACTTTTTTTAATAAAATGCTGTTATGATTCTTGAAATAAAATTCTTTATGACTTTAAATTGAAGCGACTAAGTACAAAATAAAAGCAAATTTATAAAAAATAAAGAGCTTGGCCGCTCATATAGAATTATGTGGGTCTAAATTCCACTATGTCAACCCAACTGGCCAGCATCGTACATATAGGTATATATAGGCCAATGTCACTCTATTTGGGGAAATGAATGATAACTTACTACTCAAAAATCTACCGTAAATGAATTAAGCAGAAGGAAAGATAATAAACAAGAAGACTAACACTTACCTATTATTGGTAACTGTCAGATCTAGGTCAGGTTGTGCCTTATGCCTATTTGTAAACTCCTTCATAAACTAATCCCAATATTTTTTTATTACTTGTCTAAAGCAGCAGATTCACCTAGTCTCTGAATGTCTACCTATTTGTGGTAAATCATAAATAGTCATCTTTGAATTGTTGAAATTTTGTTTTCAGATAACTAGATACCTACCCTAAGTTTTACTTATAAACCTTTTTTTTTATTTCTTAGTGTGGTGTTACTGCAGCCCATAAACCTATGCAGTACCAGGAGTACATCTAGGCTGCTGCCTACCAATGAAAACCCCAAACCAACCCAGAAAGTTGGCCTTCTACCTCTCTCGCTCACCGAGCAAAGCACAACAACACATTAACACTGCTCAGACGCCGATTTCCTGCGAAAGTGTGGTACTACCCCGGACGGACTGGCCCGCGGCTGTAGACAGGAAACTGTCCATAGTGTGAACCTACCACTATAAAAGGGAATATTAGTATTTGATTTAATTTATGTGCATTCTCTTTTATAGTAATGTTAAATGAGGGGAGTGAGATAAGATACTGACATCTTGTCTATGTCTCTATCATGTCTCCCAAGTAAATAAGAAGGCGCAAAGTGATACTTCATTTATTGCATATGCACATGCCTTATATTTAAACTTGAGACTTTGAACAGGTGGAACTTCGCATTTCAACAAATAAATATATTAGGAAAGTAAAAAATAATATGGATTACTTTCTTCTGTACATGTAATATACATAATATATTCTTCCACAATGGGAGAAAACAAAAGATTTATTTCGAGGTTTTTTTCTTGTAACGATGTTTATCTATTAACGTCGATGTTATGTCCTCTTAAGTAATAACAGTGGTCTGTGTTTCCATTAGGCTATCACTGTTTTTAATTATACATAACGGTCAGACATTAAAACAGTGATTATACATAGCCAATTAATATTGGACTGCTCCTTAAAAAAAAAAATCGCGCACCTATGATTATTGGTAAAGTACATTCTATGACTACAAACTCGATCATTGAGCAATGCCAACTGTCTCGTCTCGCGAGCCGACAAACGCGTCATCGCTTACTATTACAGTTATAGGTGCCGCGCATGTATATATATTTATATATATAAATATACATATATAATATATATACACACATATATAATATATATACACACATATACATATATATAACAACTACGACGATGGTAGCAGCCATCGAGCTTTCCTTGCATGTGTGCCAACTCATATGCATGCATACGTTACGCTCACTATAATCCGACAAACACACTCCCAAGCTTCAACGTATCACCGTACACCTACCGAAGTACCGATTGAGCACACAAAGTAAACTAGACAGACAGATTATGTATATGTGTGTGAGAATAATGTTAGTACACAATAATTACGTTAGTGTGCGGCGACATCGGGGCAGCCGGTGCACCGCCCGCCCTCCCCGCTACGCGACTGCGAGCACCGCGCCGCGTCCGTCCGCGTCATTGAACAACAAGACTCGCTCGATGGCAGCCGTCTTTCTGCCAATATGAAAAAAGGAGTTAATAAGAAACTCCATCACAAACACGCGATAGTGGAATTTATACGTTATCCATAATCAATAAATAATTTTATTTTTATAGTGTTATAGTCTTGAATAACAAATTTTTATTTATTAGTGAATGATAGTTAAATATTGTAAATATGCTAATCTCTCTATAGTGCCCTGTGATTGTTTTGTTTTAAATATTTACAGCTTCAACAAAACAAATGCAAATGTCAGTGACCGTGTACCTAGTGTAATTACCAAATACATTTTAGTGACCGTAATATTTAACCGAGCGCTGATTAGTGTGCCATTGAAGTTGGATTTTAAGCACATCACTGTCATAAATAGGTGGAAAACCTACAAGAAATTGTGGACGACACTGTTCCAAATAGTAAGTAAAGATAACGTCATACACTCGTAATGATAATAACACAGGCTATGTCTGCCTTGACAGACACGACAATAACATCATTTCCATTTAACAGAGAAACTTTAATTAAAATTATTGTTAAATTTGAATCATAAATAAATAAATCTTGGATATGGTTAGAACAGAAGAATGTTTGTACTGGAGTGGAGTGAGGCCCGAGGCGACTCGGATGGCCGCCAGACGTCGGGAGCGTGCCAAGTGATAAGAGGCGCGCCGATAGCGACGTCACACCCAGACGTTGTTTGTGTGAATTTAAATAAATTTTCATGACAGACAGTTCCGTAATCATTTCTTGCTGTATCGTAGTCGTGACATGCCAACACTGTAATATGTGCATAACTTAAACTATGCACATTATTAACAGTAGATACACATATTAAAACATTGCTGAAAATGATAATTTTGTTTCTTGTCACTCAAAAGACTTGGTAGTATAGCTAACATATATGCTTGAAAACAAGGCATGTGAAGGCTATTGATTTCTTTTACAAAGTCAGTAACCTCATTTGCAATTGATTGTTCATAAAAATGAAGTTACATTAAATATTGATAATTTTATGACATGCACATGCATGTTGCAGTTCTAATTTTTTAATCAATTTAATCAGGTTTTTTTTAAACATTAAATTTGTATTTTTGCAAAATTAAATAATCCTTCCCTTTACAATAGATATCACATCAACTTAAACTAATGAAAATTCTGTTATAAACTATAATTTTATCTGGTGAACACTAAATATATAATAACACTAGAAACCTAACAAATTAGAAAATATATTAATGTGAGAGGAACTAAAACTTTGGTTAAGACCTATTTTCTATCTTTATTTTATCTAAACAGCTAGTACCTACTTGAAAACATTCCAACTGATAGTAATGTCAATGTAGTCATACAGCAACACTATTTTTAAATTTTGATTACACCAAGTAGGTGCATAGTTTTATTATGAACATAACACTAACAAGGAGCCATATCTTATTGATTATTGAATACTGTGCAGATGGATTTGCATTAAGTCAAACAATGCTAACTTGACTAATTGCTTTGTGTATACAAATGTTATGTATTTATCAATGGGAAAGAGTGATGTTATGCCTTTTTGTTAATTTATCTTTTTTTGTTACCAAAGAGATTGCTTACCTACAATATGCATACAACATTCTATAATTATTAAGCTAATATATATCAATGCCATCTTTTTCCATCACCATTTCAGATGAAATTCTGTAATAATTCCATCTAAAGTTTAAAATAAATATATAGTGTATTTTTGTATTGTATGTCATGAATGAAGAATTGCATCGCCAATAAATTTATAACATCAATGACATGTATAATTTAAATATTTCCTTTAGTAAATAACTAGTCTTATTTTTGTAAGCCTATAGCGCTTAAAAGTACAAAATACATTTACCTAGTCATGGAGAAGTTTTTAGAATAGGTGAAATTAAATAAAATTGAATGATCAGGGACTTTTACATTAATATTAATAATTTTACCTGTAGTAGAAATAGAAATTGCAAATAAATCTTACTTACCTTGAATGAGAATCTCTTGAAAACCTTACTTACCATGGATAAAATTAAATATTCTTTGATATAAGCAGTACCTATTTACTCTATGTTCATATGATTTTTAACTCTGTTTAAATTTATAATTAACTAAGCAAATGTATGGTTGTTATAAGAACAGACTACAAAGTCTGCACTGACCTAGGCCAATCAAACATAGAGCTGTGACCGTCAATAATCATAAGGCGGGCTGATATCAAATAGCCATAAAATTATGCAAAACCCTTGCAATATTTTCTGATCTGCCTGCCTGTACATAAATGAAGAAAAAACAAAATAAATCATTCTGTATTGCCTTTCCCCAACAGTAATATGACTTGCTTATATTCCTTTATCACGAGTTGGGACGGCAGAAATGGTGACATTTTTGTATATGTAGTTTATTCCATAACAAAATTGAAGCATGGTAGTCCAAAAATACATAGTTATTTATAAATATTAAAACTCATGTGTGTACATTTATTAAGGGGAGTAACATAGATTCCAAAGCCATGAGATATCTTTGCTATTGCAGTAAGATGTGGACCAATCAGTGACTACTAAAATTGATTACCTACTTGTAGAGCTAATTAGTACATTTATTGTATTATCAATATAATTTTAATCCTTAAACATAACTATCATGAATTGCAGAATTTTTAGGTACATGTAGTATATTATATAATGTCCTAATGGATACATTTGATTTGCTGATCTCTTAAAAGGAATTACCTCATATTATTGATAACTCAATTGGAATTATGATGCATTTCTTTGTAAAGGCTAAACAGCTATAATGATAATAGAATATGTATAAATAATAGTGGAATCACTCTTTTCAGCTCCTCCTCTTTAACCTTATCTAATTAAAATGGTTGCGGTCCCAAGACAATTAAAATCATAGCCCGGGGCTGCCTGAGGGTCAAACCTCGGTGTCATTTATGGAGACCATGGTGGATCTTGGCTTACAGGAGTTACAATGGTGGGATTCGTTCCAAAAAAAAATATAAATAATAGTATATATGTATATAATATATAAATAGCTGTGTGGTAGCGGTTACGAATACTACCAACCCTTACTTTGCTCTTGGATGTCGTAAAAGACGACTAAGAGCCTTATAAAGACCTGGACTAACTCCATCTGATGCTGTTTGGTCAACAATTACAATCCCAAGGAGAGTTGACGTCTGGCAGGCGCTGGTCATAAAACTATTGCCAATAACTTTTACAATATGTACTATAAAAGAAGAGTACATATTGTATCGACCCCAAGTAATTGGGATAGGAGTAGGAGAATGATGATATATATACATACATATAAATTGTTCAATTATTTATATTTAAAATAATTATTTATTTTCAATTATTTTATTATTTACGAATGTCTGGTTATGAAGATATACAATGCGAAAGTGGAAGGATGTAGGTACCGGGGGAGACTGAGACTAACCTACCTAGACCAGATCGGTCATGTACTGAAGGAAGGTGGAGTCAAAAGTCTCCGAAACCGGCGAGCGTGTATGAAGAGAATTATGAATGTTGAGGAAGCGAGTGAAGTATGCAAAGATAGAGTTCTCTGGCACTCTGTTCTCTCTGCCTACCCTGCAAGGGATATGGCGTGATGATATGTATGTATGTATTTATATTTAAAATAAATTCATATATTATAGTAGTAGTAGCACCACACTGTTGGCAGTTTCTATCTACAGCTACAGACCAGTCTAACCAATGTAGTACCACACTCTTGTAGAAAAGCAATGTGCTGTTGCTGTTTGTTTGGTGAGCGAGAGATCTGGAAGTCCAACTTTCTGGATGGGCTTTTCTTGGTAAGCAGTGACCTATCTGTACACTCTATATTGCAAATGTCTATGAGTGGCAGTAACGCTAACCATCAGGTTTGCTGCTTGCTCATTTGCCACCATAAGCAATATAAAAATATAAACCTCCATAATTTATGATAGCAAAATATGTATTAGATTTTTACATCATATTTGTTGCTAATAGAATTTCTCTACATTATAAACCTTACTACTAATTGTATGTACCTATGTACGGTGCCATATTTGGCATAGACTTCACTTACAGTTTTCTTTATACAACTTTTAATTGACTATTATATCCAAATTAAAAAAAAATATCATTGGTAAATTAGAACAGTGACTTTAAAGACCAAATTTTACAATACACGCATATAAAGATTCCTTTTTTAAACAATCATATGGAGTTTTGACGTAGAATAACACTTGAAAGATTTTATGTGTAATTTGATGATGTGTCATTTTTTTACTAAAATATAAATGACAACAAAACGTTTTAACATTCATATATTTGAGGCAAGTCACTCTTCTTTTTAACTGACAATATATGTTTCAACTTACTCCATTTGGTCTCCATTCCTAATTTTTTTTCTAAAACTTACTTTTATAACACCTAAACATCTGCCCAATTTTAGAAATGATAGAATTTGCCATCTCTAACGTGTTATCCCTTAATCAGTTTTTCAGTACCCATGGGAATAGAAGGTGTAGTGAGTTTTGTATTCTACTGCTATATTATATGGATATTGCGTAATATATAAGCACAGACTATACACATGGCACAGTGGTCTATGTGGCGACTTCCCTTTTGGAATGTAGTGAGTTCGCTTCTCATGTAGGTCAGTTATATGTGTGATCCACAAATGACTGTCCTGAGTCTCAATTTTTGTAGGTGGCATTTAGCTACATGGCTTTACTAGGTGGGTGATATTTAACTGCAGCTGAAACCGCCTAGGTTCGAATTCATGGTTATTCTTTTCTTGGCAGTCATATAGGGCGTCTACGAAAAATAAAGGATTTTAAAATTGTATTTTTAATCAATCATCACATGAACAATTCAAGTATTATAATAAATATTGACAAATACCTCATAGCAAATTTAAAAACTTCTTTTAAGTTTTCAATAGTCAACAAATTGGTTATCAATAAATAATAACCAACCCTATGATGATAAAGTGAAAATACAACTCCTTCCTTTCCCACAGGTGTTGTATGTGATGAACAAAATTACTTCACTTATCATCAATGCAAGATGGAAAAATTCTAAATAGAACCTTATTGTGTAACAGGCCCAAGAGGTATGTGAGTGGAATTATTAAAAATAATTCTTCTCAACTAATATAGGACCCAATGTTGGATAAATCACTTGGTTTGCTGGCTCAAACCACAGGTGGGGATTTATTTAGATTTTTCAGTCTCATTTTTCCAAAAAAAAAGATAAACACAATCGCATATTAAGTATTAAAAACAACGATGAAGTTTTTGAACCAATTGTATTCCTTTAAAAACCTTTCAGGGTTTTCATTAAAATTACGATGATTACAATACCTTAGAAAGTTTCACCCCAATTGAATGAATAGGAACGTATAGAGGACAAACCTTTAAAAGATTATGTACATCCGAGACCATTAATTCCAATAGGTGATGGGACCGAGCATTATTCCGCCATTCATCATGCTAAGTTGACATGAATTCATACCCAAAAGGGTAACCTACCTGGCGGATCACGAAGACCGAGGAATCGGTACCGCTAGACTGCTCAATAGGTATATAGATAAAATACGGCAGGATATGGCGACCACGCCTCTCTTCCATCGCCCCGGGCGGTTGAAGTTATATTGCTCCAATTTGCTGTTCACGCAAAATCCACTACCTGTGACGAAAACTGCACTACGCTTCTTCGATACGCATTTTTGGTTTAATCCAATGTTGTCGAAGATTGTTTCTGTGAGGTATTCATATACTTTATGTACGTTAATGATTACGAGCTATGATGTTTAAAATTATAAACTATGCTATTAAAAATTATAATCTATTTGTACTTTTTATACTATGCATAATATTAAAAGTCGAATACGCTACTGATACTGATACGAAAGAAAGATAGCATTGAAATTAATACCTATCGTCATTTAGCTGGTTATATAAATAGATTGTCTAATCTGTTTTCTAATATTTTATAATATTATACTGAATCAAACTGGATTTTGAGGCAGTTTTTTTTAGCACATTATAGCGTAAAGCCGTAGGTACGTAATAAAGAGCACCGTAACTGAGTAGCTATATAATTATAGCCTATGTCAAAACATCCTAAAAATATTATTAAATTGCTTATGGAAACAATTATGTGACAATTGCATCTAGTTGATCCACATAATATTGCATTACCAATAGCGGCGGTTTTACTCCTAGGCGCGTGAGACTTGGACGAACGGCAAATTATTCGGAATCAAACAGTTTTAGGAATGGTTGAAACATTAAAAAGGGCCGCGTAATCCGCGGTATTATCCGTGTGGTGACGGAGTAAGAATACTATTCACCACCCCATATCTTACCTGTGGGTAATCGTACGAGACGACTAAGGGATATAAAACGCATATAACATCTACGCGAGAGAAGGAAACCTCGGAACAAAACCCTATACCAACACGTCTGACCAGCTTGTTATAGTAGGTTAATTTCCCTCCCATTACGGAGGAGGCCCGAGGCCAACAGTGGGACATTTATGGACTATGATGATGATGATGAACCCGCGGTGCCTAGAGCGCTGATTACTAGTTTAAAAATAGACCTACATTATAAATTAAAATTATGTACGTAATTTAATGTATGTAATTAACGATTTTGAATAACTTTCATATGCCCAAACACTTTTTTTATGTTTCTTATTTAAATATATCGTAATAATTTAACACTGGGGAATTCTCAAACGGACTATAGCGAAGTACAGACATACAATTATTTGTAGATCGCATAAAGGCATATCCTGCCCACAGCAATTGGGCAAGTTACTCCTCGACTTGTACGTTACTTGTACACTGAGTATAAAGAAAGAAAATTGGAAATAAAACTCTATACCATCTCGCCGTTCAAACCAGCGTGGCTCAAATTATCTCATATTGTAGAGAAGGTTCGAGCCCAATAGTGGGATTTATATGAATTAATATGATGAGTATGAGGATATTTGTTGCGGCAGAATAACAAAAATTCTTAACAAAATGCAGAATATAAATTTTAGATCGATAATAATAAAAACTTATCATCATACAAACGTGTATTATGATGAAAACATTTCACAAACGTGGATAGCCAACTAAAGTTAATTCTGTAATTATTTATTTCTAAAAAAAATACAGGTACCTATAGGATGGCTCAGTGGTTAAGTACTGACTCTTGTGCTAAGTGTTCTAGGTTCGAAAATTCCTGCGTGTACAGGTCAGTTTAGAGACTGCCAGAAATTCGTTAGTGTTAGGGCAAGCGGCTCAGTCTTGCTGGCACCGTGTACTCCGATTGTACCAACAATTTCTGTAGTTGCAGTGACAAAAACTCATGTAGAGCCATCTTTAGCGTTTTGATATTTCCATGCTACAATATCTGCAGTTTTATTTATAATCATGTCCATTAGAGATAGAAATGAGCCTCGTCTAAAAACAAAATTTCGAAATTACGGCAATGATCCAACATTGTTTCGGCAATTTGCGTAAATTTAAATCATTTGGTTTCATTGCCTGCTCCATCTTAATTTTGTATAAATTTTAAGTTCCAATTTCATTTAGCCAAACGTTCGCAAGATATTAAATCAGGGACGTGTCAAACTGAAGCTGCAACTCTACAAAAGTTTTTTGCATTCTTAAAATCTGTGAACCACCAGACTGTTTCACATTTAATATTAATACCGTCTCTTCGAATTTCTTCACTCATAGCTTTATTAAAATTGCACTCGGACACTGATTTAATTCATGTAAATCGTATTAAACGTGATAATAAGCACCTCAAAACGATAAACCAATTACTGTCCAATAAAATAGTTGTTACGTTTTTTTACGTAAAAGGCACGCTACGGTCACGTGAACTGATCTATTGCAATTAAATTCCCAAGGAACGAACTAGCCGCTGATCCTCTCCACGCACCTCGCTCTACTTGGATTTGCGCAGGCAATTAAATTTAAAATAAATCACAATTCGTCCAATATAATAAAAAGATTGTTAATAGTTTTAACTTTCAAAATTTTTATTAAAATGTTTAGGGGACGTGACATATAAAGGTATCTTTGATGGCAATCTGTAAACGCCCATAACGAACTTTGGAGATAAGGAGGACAGCTGCCCCGTTAGATACCCTATATATGCTCAGGCGAGAGGTGGCAATAGAATCAGCCATCTTGCCCTACAGGCACACTGATTAAGATACAGACACACTGATTAAGATGACTGTACCAAGTACAGACAACCATAATATGCTAGCTTAATAATTTATAGTGATATAATGTTGACAATGTTGATAACAACATAAGTGAGAGTAGTGTGTTGTGATTTGCAGATGCTCTCGGTACAAGTACCGGGGTGCGCGGGCATGGAGAGGCTGGGCGCGCCGGGGGGACCGCGCCTACGGCACGATCACAGACATCACCATTCCACATTGTAAGTAAGAATTTCTAATATTACAATACCGTATATGTATATAGACAGACAACTGACAACAGCCTTCGACAGGCTGAACCTAAAAAAGGTGCCAGTTCTGATTTAAAGCGTTAATAAGATACTAAAAAAATATATGTAAAAAATTAGTAATAAGTTTATACCTACCTACATTATTAGGCATTTCAATATGTTGAGCAGAAGCATATTTTGTTAATGATTATGATTTTTTGCTTCATAAACTGTTTTCAATAATCCTGGACATGTACTTATTATTTCAACACTCGTTCGTGAATTAAAGGTCTATTACAACCGCTAATAGTTAAGTGATCACTTACAAATTAGTGACCGCGAGGACAAGCTTAGGGCTGGCTTGATGGATATGGTATGCTGTGGTTTCATAAAATTCGAGTTAAGCGCCTTCGTGTTTTTGGCATCACGTAAATGTGTCAACCCTACACTTGCACTCTATTCGTTAGTGTCAAATTAATAACTGTCCGCGTGGGAATTTAACATATGACACTCTAGTTTCTACCATCACTAGATCTATACATTTTTTTTTAATATATAAATTTATACGATTCCAGGGAATGGGAGAAACAGCAAAGGTTGCAGGCAATGGTGGGAAGGCTCCAAGAGATGGTGGAGCAAGAGACGCGAGCGAGGTCCGCCGCGGCGGCCGAGCGTCTCGGTCTGCCGCCCAGCATACAGCTGCCGGACGGAGAATATGGACAAGACGTGCATCTACAGTTACGAGTCCCTTATCAGGTGTGCATATTCTACTCCACCCTTGACTGTATCGTTGGTTCAAGCCATAAATATGACTACTAATCATCGAGACCGGGTGGTCCTAAACCCGCCAGTGTTATTGTATATATGTTTCCATGAAATGCTCAATGGCAATTAATTCTCTGTCCCGTACATGAATGTCCCTTTATATGTCAAACTAAAAGTGATATCATGTGTGTATTAAATCGAACCCTGCTTGTTTGTCAAAGTAGTTAATTATCGGCCAGCGAGTCCTTTATTGTTAACTTATTTTTTAAAAAATAAGCCCGATTGTAACACCGCGTTCGAACGCAGCAAACGATTCGAAAAAGCATCGTTGCGGTCACAAAGTCAATAATACTATTACTAACATGTATTTTTCCTGTGATCCTTACTGGTGGTTCCTCCTGACCGTTCCTTGTGGTCACTGATTTTGAATAGTACGTGTCATGACCCGTTACTTTTCTCATAGGAATTTTAAATACCGGCTGATATGTTACCAGTGAAATGAGCAGCACTCTCCCATCTAGCATGGGGATTATGGCTATATTATCTCTCCTTGGGGAAGGCTACGTCCAACAGTGGACGTTAATGAGCCAATCCATCAAATGGAAGTGTGAAATTAATGGCGTTCAGTCCAGAAGAAAAAACATAGATGTAGATAGATATTAAAACGATTGGCATTTAGAAAGTAAAATAATGAATATTAGATGTAGTATTGACAATGGCTGTAGATACTTTTAAAATATAGTAACACAGGGGTTCTCTTTTTTTTTATATGCATATGGCAAACGTGCAAGCAGCACACCTAATGGTAATTGTTACTGCGTTCCATGGACCTTTGCAATAACAGTGGTACGACTAGGCCTACCAATCCAAAAAACTCGAACCCACCCAGAAAGTTGGTCTGCCAATTCTCTCGCTCATCGAACGAAGCGCAACAGCACATTGCCACTGCTCAAACGTCGATTTTCTGGGCAAGTGTGGTACTACCCCGGACTGACTGAACCACGGCTGTAGACAGAAATCTGTCAATAGTGTGGTCCTACTTTATGTGTATCGAAAGTTCTGGGCAGTCACCGTTGTGATTGATGTGTTACAGATATTATTAATGTTAATGCTATTACTATGTTGCGGGACAGTGTGAGTGTTCAATCAAAATGATAGCATTCGATAAGTAATTCACCCGAGCGTAGCTGCTGACACAGCTAATAATCAATATGGTTGTACGTTGTAGTGTTGTTGTCTTCAAAGTGTATAAGAAAAAATTATGCATAGGTAGTGTCTGGTCCCAATATTAAAAGTAATGTTAATGAAATTGACATGTGTGATGTAAACTTCCAGCAAGCCGAGCTGACGAGAAGCAGCTTTCAGCCTCCCCCGAACAAGTGCGTGAGCGACGTGCCGGAGTGGGCGGGCGGTGCAGAGGACGGTGCGGCAAGCGGGGGCGGCGGCGCGGGTGCGCGGCGCAAGAAGGATGGGCTGCTACAAAAGGCGACGCGGTGGTGGGTGCGCATGGGTACGCGACCTGCGCTCGCGCCAGCGCCGCCGCCCTGTGTGATGGTACCGCGCGCGCGCGCAGCACCGCCCGACGCGTGACCCGCGCGCCGCGCCCGCGCCCGCGCCTCCCGCCACCATATCACGCTTACATTCCATTATCGGGACGGCCGGAGCCGCGGCGCCGGACTCGTCACGCGTCCCGGAGTATTATAGACTTGGTATTTATTTATTCGCATCGGCGGCGGCGGCGGCCGTCCGTGCTCCTCGCGCCGTCTTTGAGTTTCGCGAAAACTAAGACTGAGATAAAGTAAAAGATATAACGTTATTAAAGTCTACGTTGAGTATGTTGTCTTAGGTGAAATTGATTCAGATAGAAACGATTAAAGGTATATTATAATATTTAATGATCTTTCGGTGTCAAGCCCCGCCGGCGTCGGGCTGCGCGGGGCCGGCCGACGTGCTGAAGTATTGCAGTGTACAGTTTCATGTTTATGTGACCTATTATAAAATTTAATTTCTATCCAGCAGCTATAAATCTGTGTTTAAACAACTTTTATATTTATTTATAATTGTATGTAAAGGATGCATATCAGTACAGTAACGTAAAGAATATTAATTTACGTTGTTACTATTTTATTGTAAATATTGTCTCTAATTTAATAATGTTAGATTAATTGTGGCGGAATGCCAGCACCCGGGGTCTTTTCAATTGAGTGTTTGCTACATTCCATATTTATGTTGAATTATTCTCGTAATACTTACTGTACTTGTTGCTTCCTACTAGATCAGACCTCCAAGGACTACGGGTAGACGTCTCACGCCTTAGTCCTTGCGGGTCTGTGCTCAGTATCACGACTGTCCGATGTGTGCGTGTACCGCAGGAGGCGACGTCCTACCGACAATGGCATCTTGCTGACAATTCTATTGTTATAGTGACTGATATTTAAAATGCAGATAAATAGAAATCTCATTAGAAAATAGACATATTACGAAAAATATTAAAATAATTAATTTTAAATTAGCTTTTTATTATTTATATTTGAAACGGCAATACAAATTTTGCATATGTTATATATAGTAATTAAATGTATAAAATATACAAATGCAAAATATGTTTAGCTGGCTAATTAGCTGTATTTTTTGTCACTACTGCCATTAATTTATGTTAGACAGTTAGTAGTAAATGAGTTACAAATTTGTTTTAGTTTGCATTACAGTTTAACGCAAACCACAACTGAACTCATAGATTTGCTCTTGAACTTTGAGATGTTAATGTAAAACTAGCAATCTAATAGAATTGATTTTAATATTGACCATTTTGATTCATTCTCATTTTATATACTCACAGACAATTTAGAATTAAAAAAATACTGCTCATCTTTTAAAAACTAACTCTGGACAAATATGGCTAGAAGATATCTATATTTATCGCAAAACAATTATAATGATACTCACACCTGGTCAGAACTTTTTCTAGAATTAATTTTAAATTAATTTTATTTTATGACATTTGTTTAATCATAATTTGCCAGAGTTAGTTTAATAATATATATAAAAAATATATGATGATGATGAATGAGTTTAATAATATATATATAAATTATATAAGCAGTAAATATCTAAATGTTATTTTTTTTTTCTTGTAAATAAATATTACAAATTTTTGTTTTTTTTAATGCAATTACGGGTCAAATGCCTTGCCGCGAATTATCTACAACTCTAAAGTAATAAGTAATTTTAATAAAAATGGGCTATATGGGTATAGTACCTGCTATCCCAAAATATATAATTAAATCAATTCCTTCTCGATTTATATTAATGATACGAAGATTAGATATCCAATATACATATATCGCGATCCATATTAATAAATCATAATAATATGTATATTATGATTTGAATCGCAACAAATACATATTAATTACACGAGTAATACATATATTTATTATATATCGTGATATAATTTTTCTATATTGAATAGTCTATCCTTCGCATTAGATTTTTTTAATCCATATGTATGTATTTCGAAGACATAAACAAAGGAAATAAATTGAGTAATCCTATTTCTAATTATCGGTGACATTGTTGACATCATATGATAACGCGAGAACGTTATCTCTCCTTTTTATGATTTATTATTTTAAAACAGTACTTTGTCTATATTAATTGATAAAGAAATTATTGCGCAGTATTTATTAAATGTATTCGGTATATAAATTGGAACGTTAAATTGCGGCAAAAAATGTTTTATGGACTGAAACAATAAAGTGTTCAAAATACAATTAATAGAACATACAACTGATTTGTTTATATATATATATTCATTGTTTATCTTCGATGTTAAATATGATAATTAATAGTTCATTGGAACGCAATTGTAGTATTAGAACTGTTTGTATATAGTTACTTATATCTACACATATAAATACATTTTTGTGGCCTACACCATGTAAATGAGTAGCTATCTTTTTATCCAATGAATACCAACGTGAATTTCAATGCAGAACTCTTATTATGCTTAAGTTCTTTAATTGGTTTCGCTATGGTCGCAATTATATAAATCAGCTTACGAAATGACCCGCCATGTTTTTATTGCCTTATAGGTAAATTAATTAGTGTCAAATGCTATTAGAATTATATTATTGTACAAAATGCTGATATAGAAATATAAAAGTTGTTTAAAATTGTATCACAGGTTAGATATTTAATCTAGATATCAAACTATATTCCATTTGTCATATTAATAAGTAAAAGCAGAAGCAAATGTTTAATAATTAAAAGAAAATGCATTAAATTATGACCTACCAATAATGAAAAACGACTTTTATTTTGGGTAGAAAATACTTTAAGCTTTTTAAATTATATCATTATGGGTTACAGTATGACAAAGAAAGAACAGTGGTAATTCTCGTCCTACTAATTCGGCGCTTGGGCAAAGTTAAACGATTTTTATCTCGATTTCTTGATTTCTGCTGAGTTTGAACCTGGGGGGGCACACTTAAAACATTACTTATTTTTACTGACCGTCGCGCCGCCTACAGATTGGTTGTACAAACTTAAGTGCTGCCATTTTGTCCTGCCTGTCAAACGTTTGACAACTGAGAATTGTTATTTTTTGTTCCTAGCGTAGGTACTTATTGTCATCGATCTATTTTCGGTTATTGATATTTTTCTGAAAATTATCTCAAGTTTCAATGTTAGGCTGATATTATTATTGTTTAATTATCAGCTGATATGTTTTTTTTTATATTTCAGGGTTGCTTTCATAGTAAAAGAAAATTCTATGTAATTACACATACACATGTAGATATGTATATATATTACTTCAACTTTAGTTCACCGCCTAAACTCTGGGTGGCAGCACTTTCCATACATGCATATTTTATCATCGAGTTGCCACTCTTTTTCAATTTAATAACTTTACTCTTTGGTTTGAACTTTGCCCAAGCGCCATCGGTCCATTCTCGAAGACTCATTGAAAACGGGCCAATCGCGCTTAAGAAAAGTTTTAAGATAAAATGCGAATGACGAGAATGCCTCCCAAGGGCAAGACACTGCTAAAGCGCTTTAGAATCAGACATGCACTTCCGATTACTGAACGAAATAACAGCAGTCACATCCGTAATTTTACGTCTAAAAACAGAAAAAATCGTGTAATTTGAACAGTTTGTTAAATATAAGTTAATACGTTTTTATCAAAAAAAGCGTCAGCCTGATAACATGCCACATGATAAATTTGGCCCTAGGTGGTAAATATTGGCATTTGGCTCTAGGTGGTAAAAACCACTTGCTTAATTTGACGGCGAAGCGCTTTATATGAAATCCGTATATTACATAAGCAAGGCTGAATGATTTTAAACCGAAGTTGAATGTGAAAATAAGAGAAATAGGTATGAGCCTTTCACTCCCCCAAATGTAGTAAGTACATAAGAACTTTTTTAAAACTAGTGTACAAATGCCAAATTTAAAATACTAAATCATACAAAAAAAATGTAACAGGCCAATATTACATTACAGATATTGAAAAAAAAACCTAATACGAGAGGTTTTTATTAGACCAACAGAAGTCAAACCCATTTCTTTTAGTACCTGTTTATGTCTGTATAAAAATCTACTAAACTCATTTGCAAAAAAAACGGGCGGTTTTGATTTTCATTCATATTTAAAAAGATACAATACCAAAAAGGTTTCAATCGTTTGTACACGTTACTGGCCAGTTTTAAAAATGCTGTGGTATTTAAAAAAGTACGTTCTAAATTCAATTTTTCATTTGATGTTCATTTTTACAGAAAACCCCTTTTTATCCTACATTTTTGGCGCGAAGTTCCAGAAGTTAACATCGACTTTCATAACTTTTATTCAATTTTTATCGATTAATTTCATATCCTTGACTGTCAAAGCTTTATTTAATGCTGTTTGGCTGTATCAAAAATGGTAGATAAAGTGGTAAAAGCTACCAAAATTATCGCGCTGCTTGAAGAGGGTTGCAGCCAATGTTTCGTGGCTAGGAGGCTAAATGTTAGTCGCTCGACAGTCCAAAGGACCTGGCAGCGATATCAGGAGACTGGTTCCGTCGAGAGAAGGCCTGGTTCTGGAAGAAAACCATGTACCCAACCACGGGATGATCGTTTTCTTGTGAGTCGCGCATTGAGAAATCGCAAATCTTCGTATGTGGATCTTAAGAACAACCTCCAAGAAGTAAGAAATGTGCATATTAGTCTATGGACGGTCAGGAGGAGGCTTCTCGCTGCCAATATACGCAGTCACCGCCCGGCCCGCGGCCCCAAATTACTCCGAGAGCACAGAGTTCACAGGCTTAGGTTCGCTAGAAATTGTGAATCATGGACTCAAGACGATTGGAATAGGGTTTTGTTCTCTGATGAAGCCAGGATATCTCTGTTCGGTGAAGATCGACGTCGGCGAGTGCTAAAAAGACAAGGAGAACGCTTTGCAGAGGCATGTTTCGAAGAAATCACACCTTATGGTGGGGGCTCTGTTATGTTTTGGGCAGGAATAAATTCAATGGATCGTACAGAGTTAGTCTTCATTGAAAACGGCTCACTGACTGGGCATCGATACATAACGGAAGTTCTAATTTCTCATGCACAACCCGCATTGGCCGCTCTAGGTGAAGACTCGATTTTTATGGACGACAATGCTCGCGCCCACCGATCCCGCGATGTTAATGCGTATGTGCAAGAGGTCGGCATTCGTCGTTTGGATTGGCCAGCTCGAAGTCCCGACCTCAATCCCATAGAGCATGTCTGGGACGTTCTGAAACGGCGTGTGAGATCAGTACACCCGGCTCCGCAGACCATCAGAGAGCTGAAGAATGTGATTACTGCGGAGTGGGAACGTATTCCGCAAGCAAGTATCCGGGATATACTCGCTAGCATGCCCAGACGAATTCAAGCTGTGATTTTAGCTAGAGGGGGTCACACTCGATACTAAACATTTATCTGCTTTTACTTTATTAAAGAAAAACAAACAAAAAAACTTTTTTATTTTTACTTCATGAGCATATGCACTACTAGCGAATATACACTACTAGCGAGGTTTAGCATTATTTCCCATAAATTGTATCTAAATTTTATGAAATACTGATGAAAACGATTATTTTCTTATTAATTTACCAAATTGTGTGGATAAAACTACCTATAATTATCAAACAAAGAAATATTAACATTTGAAATGGTTCATTGCTTAGGTGCCCGTTTTTTTTGCAAATGAGTGTATATGGAATTGAATAAGTTTTAATCAGAGAAAACTTAATTACTTCTAATGTTTACGCGATATTACACATTTGAAATAAAACTACATCATGGTCATGGTCACGGGAGGACTGACCTCCCGTAACCATGATCACTGAAAAGTGTTCGAAACGTCGGGAAATTAAAAATCAAATATAAACGCGATAGAATCCGTAAAAGTAGTTTTATTTCAAACAGAGAAAACTTATTCAATTCCATGTAGTAGATTATAATGTCTAACTTAAAACATTGTAATAAATATCTAAGTAAGCAACGCGAGGAAGGCAGCAGTTACAATTAGTTATTATATAAAATGTCAAGTTTCTATCAAAGTTTTAAGAAATCATATAGGTAATTAAAATTTATTCACTGTTGAAGGATTCCGTATCCAAGTTGCGTTCCGTATACATCGCTAACTATTGGTAGCGTCACAATTTAGGCTTTTATCCCACAGCCGTCAGCAATAGAATCAACACATCATCAGCCTATCGAAATCACATGGAAGTAGGCGATAATCGTCACGCTTGGCAGGCGTGTTGGCAATCGCCTTTGGTTACAGCTGTACTCGTTCGGGGAGCCAATATTTAGAACTCCCACGGAAAAGTGTGTGGCACTGACACATTATACTGTTACTCATACGAGTGCCCTATAAGTGGATGTTATTTCTATTTTATGTAGATAGCAACAATTATTCGTAATATCTAATAATAAAATCGATATAACTAAGTAATTATATAATAGTTCTTCATTTAGCGAAATCCCTGGACGCGTCGATGCTCTTCGTAAAAATATGAATAGGATTCTTTTAATAAAGTTTAAAAGCCGAGAGAAAATTTCGTTATTGTACTTTTAAAGATTTGTTTTATGTCGAAGGTTTTTAAAATTATAGTTTTATTATACTTTTTAAATCAGAACTAGTTAAGACGAATCCAATAACCCCTAACTTCATGGGCGTACCCAGGTAGGGATAAAATAAACGTCAATTTGCCTGGCAAGTGTTCAATATACCCGACCGACCATCATGACCATCATATGAGCTGCCCCCTCCTATCTGAAATCCTGGGTACGCCCTTGCCTAACCTGATGAATTTATTAATAAACAGTCTAGGATTATCCTACCTTCGAACTCCATCATCAAAATAGCTCAGTACTTCGTATGTGGATATTTCAAATGTTAGGAAACAGATAATGTTTAAAAAGAAAATATCCATTATGCGTCTATGATAACTACGGCTGCTAAGAAACTGATGACCTTCAAACACCTGAACACATATTCTTAGCTAAGAACCATCTCGATCGCGTTAGCTGAACGAACGAATAAGATATTGAGTTTTTTTTTTTGTGTCTGTCTTTTTGCTATTATTAGCCGCAGATGGCTGTCACAGCTTAACCCGGACTATGGGTGAGCACTGAGGGCTCTCAACCCGTATGAGTTTTAAGATATTAAGTATTGACATCAATTTCCTTATGGTTACGGAGTAAGAATACTATTCACCACCCCATATCTTACCCGTGGGTGATCGTACGAGACGACTAAGGGATATAAAATGCATATAACATCTATGCAAGAGAAGGAAAACTCGAAATAAAACCCTATACCGACACGTCTGACCAGCGTGGTATAGTAGTAGGTCAATTTCCCTTCCATTATGGAGGAGGCTTGAGCCTAACAGTGGGACATTTACGAGCTGAGATGAGATGAGAGGATTGACAATCAGCTACTTATACGAACCATTGTTGCCACTGTCGAGTTACAATTTTCTTCGTCTTTAGTCTTTTTATGTTAGTCGTCCGTCAGTAAGTCGAATCGTCACCATCAACAGTGCTATGTCCACAATGTGTACGGTATATTCTGGGTATTTTGATGGAAAACGAGAACATTGGTTAGCAATTTAGAATGCTTTAGCATAGGTGAGCGCTGAGGGCTCGCAACCCGGATGAGTTTTAAGATATTGAGTATTGACAATCAGCTACTTATAAGAACCATTGTTGCCACTGTCGAGTTACAATTTTCTTCGTCTTTAGTCTTTTCATGTTAGTCGTTGTTCGTCCGTAAGTCGAATCGTCACCATCAACAGTGCTATGTCCACAATGTGTATGGTATATTCTAAGTATTATGATGGAAAACGAAAATATTGTAAAGTACTTTTATATCATATTCACTACATCCCAGCAGTTCCTTCGCATCACATTACATAAGATGCAATCAAAATTATTAGATATAACATGCTAAAACACTAAGATATTGAATATAATACAAGACCACCACATAACAAGGTAGGCAACGGCCTGGCTGTGCCCCTGGTGTTGCTAAGGTCCATGTGCAGCAGTATCACTTACCATCAGGTGTGCTGTTTGCTCGTTTGCCACCATAGGCAATAAATAAAATAACACTCATATTCCCGCCAAAAGTACAAAGTTAGCTTTCAAATCAATTATTTTTAGATATAGATAAGAAAAACTCACTCGTTCTAAGTCCAAACACGACATATCAACTACAAGTTTTCAAAGAATTGGGTTCTTTGCAAACCATCCTGGTTGCAGCACCAGGTCAAAGTAGTCATATCATAAAATTATAACGTACAAGGAAACTAAGCATTTAAACTAACAGATCAAATCCAAACGCGATATGCCCGTTGCAAATCTTAGAAGAGTTGGGTTCTCTCCAGTCCTTTCTTTTTAATTTTCATTTAAACGATTATACCGCCACAAATTAAGCGTTTAGTCAAATTGATTATTTGACTATCATCATCATTCTCTTTCTTTTTCCCAATTACTTGGGGTCGATACTAGATATATGTACTCTTTTTTCATAGTACCTACATATTGTAAAAGTTATTGGTAGGTAATAGTTTTATGACCGGCCGCCTGCCAGACGTCAACCCTCCTTGGGAATGTAATTGTTCACCAAACGGCATCAGATAGAGTTGGCCCAGGTCGTTATGGAGGCCATACACGCTAGGTTATGCATGATGGTTTTAACTGTGCATGCATAACTGACAGACATAACCGAGTTTCATATTACACATACACGTTAAGGTTTGCATGCACAGTTTTGCCATTAAATCTCAGTTGAGCTACGTTACGGTACGTGTAGGATGTCTACTTCATAGTTGAACTACGTAGTACGACAATTAAAAACAGAGAACTGTGTCAGCCAAGCTCGCCGGACCGCCACACACGCTCGGTTATGCTCGCGCGCAAACATAACCGAGCGGCAAAAATATCAATTTTAATATTTACTCGGTTGCATGTACATGCAAATATAACTGTACAGTTTTATCACACACACGCTAGGGCATGCCTGTCGGTTATGCATGCACAGTTAAAACCATCATGCATAACCTAGCGTGTATGGCCTCCATTATAAGGCTCTTAGTCGTCTTTTACGACATCCACGAGCAAAGTAAGGGTTGGTAGTATCAGGGGCGGCTTTACCTATAGTGCAGAGGGTGCGGTGCACTTGGGCGCTGGGTGTTAGGGGGCGTCAAGAGCCGGTCGAGAAACATAACACTGTAACGCTCCGCACGGAGTGGGCACACCGAACGCAGCCAGTGTCTAACCATCTATAAACATAGTGGGTGCGTTATTTGACAGGTTTGGGTAGGTTGCTTTGTCGCCATACTCACTGTAACTTCATAATCTGATCGCGTTTACCTGGTTTCGCATCAAAACAACGAGACTAATGGAGGCCATACACGCTAGGTTATGCATGATGGTTTTAACTGTGCATGCATAACCGACAGGCATAACCGAGTTTCATATTACACATACACGTTAGGGTTTGCATGCACAGTTTTGCCATTAAATCTCAGTTGAGCTACGTGACGGTGTGTGTAGGACGCCTACTTCACAGTTGAACTACGTAGTACGACAATTGAAAACAGAGAACTGTGTCAGGCAAGCTCGCCGGACCGCCACACACGTTTGCGCGCGAGCATAACCGAGCGGCAAAAATATCAATTTTGATATTTACTCGGTTGCATGTACATGCAAAGATAACTGTACAGTTTTATCACACACACGCTAGGGCTTGCCTGTCGGTTATGCATGCACAGTTAAAACCATCATGCATAACCTAGCGTGTATGGCCTCCATAAGCAACTACATGACGAATGACAACGCATTCCAGCGAGGGTCGGAGTTTAGTCGAATGTGTTGTAACTATTAATCTATTCCATTTTGTTCACGCATTTTGATACAAGAGGGCGCCAGGTTATTGATTACACCCGAGCGCTACATGTGCTAAAGCCGCCCCTGGGTAGTTATCGTAGCCGCTACCGCACAGCTTTCTTTTGTATTATTTGAATATATGACATTAAAAAAAAATCCGTTTCATGACAAAAATGTCTTGCATAACTTTGGAAAAGTGCTAATACCTACTCTTCAAACTATTGAATAAATTTTTAATAAACGCCGAAAAAGGAAACTCCCTTTCACGTAAAATAATCGTATCTAAAGTGGTCCATCCGTTCGCGAGCTATGATGCCGTAGACAGAAACGCAGGCTTTGGCGTCAAACTTATAACACTTCTCTTTTTGCGTCGGGGGATAAAAACTTCAACAATGACATATTTCGGTTACAGTACCTATATTGAATATGCATACCCAATTACTTCCTCAGTACTGTCTTAGGTCTTGAAAATTTGACTGAGTTCGGAGGTTATGGCTAATTTGCCTCGACGAAACGAGTATATGAGGCTACTAAGCTTCTCGACGACGACAAGTGAGACTATAAAGGTACATTGATCTATGTACTAAGCTTCTCACGACAAATTATTATCAATTGAATCTCCATAAAAAGTAAAGGTCAACAGTAGACATATTTATTGCCCGGCTCATTTTTCATTTATTATTTATATCTTTACAGATTATTTTCATTTAACATTAGACGACACTTTCTAATGTATAGTGTATCTATAGGCGACACGCACAGCACAGCACATGAAGACACATAAGCAACAGATATTGAGGAAATAGATATGCAACAATCCCTCAAATTAAGTGTATAAACAGGCTTAAAGGACACGTTCGCTGTCACGTCACTTATCATTTTAAAAGTTCATATTGTTAACATAACCTCAATTCATTATAGAAAGAAGAATAATAATTAAAGGTATCTTAAGTTTTCAAAGAAATTTTAGGACTAATTAATCCATCCACATGCATGTGAAAATCTGATTAATTAAAGTATATATTGAATTACAAGAAGATGCAAATATACGTTCGCTGGTAAGCAAAAACTTATGAATCAAAAAATACAATAAGATAAACTTAAAAGTTATTTTTGAAGTTACCGAACGATGATTGGGATTAATTGGTTATTTTTATACCTATTAATAGCTTGAAAATGTATAAATATTCGATAACGTCGAGGCGTTCGTTGCACTTAATTTGGATTTCATTATTTCGAAATTTGAATACCAAGTACCTAATATAGATTTAGTTAAATTACTCTATGGAGTAATAAAAAAATTAATGCTGGCAACTATAACAATCGCTACCGTTAAATTCATATCGATTTCTAAATAGCATAAAATACTTATTAAGCAAATTCCAAATAGTAATTCGTTAAGAAATATCTTAGTTGCGTTGAATTATTGCAGAGTTCTGTCTGAGTATTATATAAAAAAGACAAAGAGAGAAAAAGCAGGAGTTAAATTGCGAAAAATTAAGTCACTCAATAATTATCGATAGGCGTCTAATGTTAGGCTTATAGATAATTAATATATCCATATTTTGGAGCTTTAGCAGACACGTGAAAATCGTATGTTAAGATTAATTATATTCAATATTTTAGTGCTTAGCGTCTTACATTTAAATAATTTTGATGGCATTTCTTAGCTTTTTTAATCTTAACAAACGGCTATAATAATACATAAAGAGAGTGGTGTCTATTCCTTACTTTTTTTATGTTTGTTTTATATTGGTGGTGGCAAACGAGCACGCAACAGAGACGATTGTAATTGATATTGCCGCTCATGGACCTTTTCAATACTGTTGACGACCGTATCGTTTCCAGGTGAAATGGATGAACCCTGCTACGATGTCGAGTGATACAGTGATAAAACGGTGCTGGTGGTACCAAGTCAAACAATTCTTCAGAGTAGTACCCGTGAAAGCGATTGTAGAGTACGCAGAGTGAGCCAAAGTCTCTCCAACGACTCCAGTCTGTTCGTGAGATTGGTATCACCGACGATTCGAACAGCACATCTTTGCTGGGAGTCAAGTGGGTCTAGCTGATATTAGGGGGTGCCTGCCCAGAGATGTGAGCAGTACTCCACGTGAGAGCGGACTTTTTGCTTTATATAGCACAAGACGTTGTTGCGGTGTGAAGTACTGCCTGGCTCTGTTCAGGACGCCCAACTTTCTGCTTGCCAATTTGACTTTTTTCTCCAAATGACTCCCAAAACGGACTTTGCTTGATAGTTCAACGCCGAGGATCCCAATACTCTCGGACATTTGGAGAGTTACTCCTTAGAACTGAGGCGCGTCTTAGTAGGATTGGACTGGACTAGGTTGCGTTCACTCCATTTCGAGGCCCGCCCCAAAGAATGCTCGACTTCAGACACAAGTTGAGTTCTTCTTTCTTGTAACATACTTCCAAGGACATTCTGATGCTCGGTATACCGCTAGTCATTCGTGCTGTCATCTGTATAACAATGCATATTCTCTATAGAGAGCATGACATTGATATATAGGATAAACAGCGTCGGGAAGAGCACCAAGCCCTGTGGTATACCAGCATTAATGGTCATATCAAAGCTGGCGATCCGTTTACAGAGTCCCTCAGGATTCCATAAGGCGGTAGCTTCGAGTGAAGGCCCCGTGCCAGACCCTATCGAATGCCTACGCCATATCTAGGCTAAATGCTAGCGCCTCACCCTGCCTGTCTATGCTCTAGTCTCTGAGAACACAAGCTCATTGCAGTTGTGGCAAATGATTTTTCTCAAACAGTCACACTGTTTTTTATCATAGACATTATTTATCAGCTTAGGGCGTTAAGAGAGTATTAACTAGACGGGACATTAATTTGGTATAATATATATCAATTTCATCTATTTTTTGTATGATTTAGTTGTCAGCTGCAGATGGCTATGCCAACTTTTTCCGGACAGTTGGGTGAGCGCTGAAGGCTCCTAACCCGAACGTATATCTACGATACCAGTATATTGAAACGTAAAAATGTATATTTATTAAACAATCACTTTAAAGTTTATAAAACTTTGAATATAATTCCAAAGCGTATTATTAAACATGCATGGCCACACGAGGCGCTATACACTATAACGTATAACGCGACGTACGACATTATAGTGCCACAAACTTATCTGACCACTGGTGACAGCGTCGCTGTTATCGCATTTAGTGTTGCCAGTAGATTCTATTTGCAATAAAATCGGTAAGTACTTCCCCATGCGGTAACGGGTTTATAAAACACTAATCAACACTCTTTTACGCAATTTCCTGTGGAAGTCATAAAAATGGAATTATGCGTTTTCTCCCGTGGGCCCACTGATGGGAAGTAGGTAAGTGTGATACAAGCAATGCATATGAACACATTTTATTATGCTCAATAGAGAATAATCAAAAATGTAGTTTTTTATAAATATTTATTTAACACAATAATTATGATTTACAAGTGTAGGGCAAATTTTTTATAATGGATGTATTCCAGATATTGGGAATAGTCATTTTGCTCGTCAGTCACTTCATCAGAGTACATATTCTATCGAACCCAAGTAATTGGGATAAGAGTAGGAGAATGATGATGTGAGAATTTCTTTTCGCACACTGTAAAATTGATGTAATTTTCGTCTAATGACACCGAGATCAAAATCATCGAAAAAAAATATTACGTTTCATTCACTCATTTCCTGGTGTACAAATTTTTGCTCTAATCTCATTGTATATATATATATATATATATATATATATATATATATATATATATATATATATATATATATATATATATATAAAGGTACTCACTATGTACTAACAAGAAAAGTATGTTGCAGTTATTAATGAATTAAGTACATTCATTACAATTAAATTTACATAAATGGAATATTATGTTTATAAGAACTGATCTTAGCGGCTCTTTGCGATTTCTGTAAGATTTTGATAATATTCTATCACAAATTTTAACCAATGATCGTAATCCATGAATCAAATCCATGAATCAAATCAAGGATATAAAACGCATATAACATCTATGCGAGAGAAGGAAAACTCGAAACAAAACCCTATACCAACACGCCTGACCAGCGCGGTATAGTAGGTTAATATCCTTCCCATTACGGCGGAGGCCCGAGCCCAACAGTGGTACATTTATGGGCTGTGATGATGATGATGATGAAATAAAGCATATGTTATTCAGGAATAATATAAAATTTAAATGGTGAAAAAATTTTTGTAATCAGGCTAGTAGTTTTTGAGTTTTAATCCGGTACAAACATTAAAAACAATGCAAACCTTTCCTCTATATAATATTAATATAAACAATTTAAGCATAAGCTAGGGCTGCACCTGCGTGTATCGTCACGAAGCTTTGTGCAATGAGACGATACACCTGGGGTGGCACACTTAAAACATTTCTTATTTTTACTGACCGTCGCGCCGCCTACAGATTGGTTGTACAAACTTAACTGCTGCCATTTTGTCCTGCCTGTCAAACGTTTGACAACTGAGAATTGTTATTTTTTGTTCCTAGCATAGGTACTTATTGTCATCGATCTATTTTCGGTTATTAATATTCTTTCTGAAAATTATCTCAAGTTTCATTGTTAGGCTGATATTATTATTGTTTAGTTATCAGCTGATATGTTATTTTTTATATTTCAGGGTAGTTTTCATAGTAAAAGAAAATTCTATGTAATTACACATACACATGTAGATATGTATATATATTACTGCAACTTTAGTTCACCGCCTAAACTCTGGGTGGCAGCACTTTCCATACATGCATATTTTATCATCGAGTTGCCACTCTTTTACAGTTTAATAACTTTACTCTTTGGTCAAAAGTAAAAAAAAAAGGAGTTTTTCGCGATTTTCAGCAAAACGGTAAATTTTATCATAAAATACTTCAGATAACAATTGTAGATCATAAAATTATCTACAAAAAATGTATTGATACTTTTTTTCCTACGAGCCACCGTTTTTGAGATATAATGATTCAAAAGTTGTAATCCTCATAATATGCATGATTTCGCCACGTATATACGAGTACATCTCTACAGTTGTAATATATGTTAAAATATGTTTCTATCGGTCACTGTAACTTATACCTATAATATAAAATATACCTACATAAGTTATAACTATAAGAATATGACCAACTTCCAACCCCCGTCTGGTTGAGACCCTAGCGGTCTAGCTGATAACCAAGCCACTCTTGAACTTGGTAATATACCCGAAAAAGATGTTGATGAGCAGCGACTGAGTTATTAATATCAAAATCTACATATTTTAACATATATTACAACAGTAGAGATGTACTCGTATATACGTGGCGTACTCAAGCATATTATACGACTACAACTTTTTGAATCGTTATATCTCAAAAATGGTGGCACGTAGGAAAAATAATATTGATACATTTTTTGTAGATAATTTTATGATCTACAATTTTTGTCCAAAGTATTTTATGATAAAACTTACCGTTTTGCTGAAAATCGCGAAAAACTCATTTTTTTGACCTTTAACTTGGATTTTTTTTCCATACAGGGGAAAGATGGGGCACTTTCAAATTTTATTTTTAATCATATTTTAAACAACCTTACTGATTTTCAGCTTGTTGGGAATTTATGTAGCTTTACTCTTATTTTTTGGTCTAATTTGACCAGACTATAAAGCGTGTTATTTTTATATTATATTTATTTTCACTTTTTAGTTTAATTTGTTACTTAAACGTATTCTTTATTTTTTCTTAACTTTATAAATTTTATCTTAAAAAGCCTTAGCTCTGACTTGCCAAGAATTCGAATCAGAAAGTAGGAGCGAAATGGTACTCTGTCTATCTCGCTTTCACGCAAAGGATTTGTAAGAAAATTAGTAATCCTAATGATTGATATCAGGATAATGAAATAATTTTATCAAATTATTGTATTATCGTGCGGTTCTTGATAAGTCTACAACGTTTAAATCAAATCTAACCCTTTAAAGTGGGTCAAAATCGAGTTCAAAGGAATCGATTACAAACAAACAAAGGCACACTAATAAAAGCGTGTTGTTAAATATTTTCTTTGGTATAATTACAATTAACTTAAAAATAAATAACAAATTTGTATTAATAAATGACATGTTTTAGAACCCCCAAATGTGGGGACGAACGGTAAACATTCGAATAATTTCATTTCCTGTATAGCGGTAGTACATAGTAACGATCCTTGTTTTTCTATAAATATTACATTCTTATTTTTATCTATTTCTGTTAGCCTCCTGTTCTTACATAAAAGGATAATGGTCACCTTAGGTATAAGTGCCTACCAGCTGTACTGCAGAGATGCGATTTATTTGAAATACTTCTATTTAAAATGCAAATACAAAATGCAAAATACCTATTTTGTATTTTGCATTTAAATGCCTTTTAGTAAAAAGCATTTTGTATTTTATTTGAAATACCTTTCGAGAGGTATTTTGCATTTTTAATATTCATTTCAAAATGCAAAATACTTTGTGATTAAGTAGACCAACAATATCAGTCAAACAAAATGAAATGAACGAATGACGCTTGTATTGCCGAATTTGACCGATAGAGGCACCTGCTAGCCATGCGCGCCCTTTTTTTATTTGATTTGATTACCTACTTTTATGATATTGAAGTGTTGTTGTTATCTCTACAATAATGAAACGGCTATGTACTGTACTACAACAAGATAAGAGAAAAGAAAAGTGAACCGAAATAAATGGCCACACAATTCACAAAATGGAGCCATGGTTCTCTTTTCGTTAGTCTAGTTTTTTTACATTATTTTAAGTGAGAATTATTATTATTAATAACATAACAGAATTTATTGATATGCGTACTGATAAATATGACCAAAATGTCATGCATAAGGTGCCATCTTATTAGACGTTTTTGTTTGGCTCGGCATTGTGTCTCTATTTCTAATGCTAGGGCCGCACCTGCGTGTATCGTCCCGAAGTAATTTGTGGCGAAGCTTCGTACGTTTGGTACACTAAAAATTATCGCGATAAAACTGTGGTCACGTTAGCGACTTCGGTATTTTACACGAAGTATCGTACAATAATTAAAGATGGCCGAAATCATTTTCACGCATTTAACTATGGATGACGAATTGCTTTACTATTACAGCTATATTAAGCTAATAATTACATAATGATATTTTTGGATCCCTTCATGGGTTCCGCTTCATAATGGTGTATAAATTCTAACACCATTTCATCACCCCACTCCATACAGGGTGGAAGGGGACCGCTCCCGAAAACAAAGACAGGTGACTCTCCTAGTCCTACTTGTAATGATAGGCTTGAAAAAAAATCGATTAGGATGAAATAAATTGTTTTTTTCCATTTTCTCGATTTTCTACACTCTATCATATTAAGACAGTGCTTAACGATAATTCCTTGAAAAATACGTAAATTTACTCAGATGAGAAAATACGCAATGTATTCAAATTTCAATATCACATATGTGAGAGAGTTCAATAAACCCGCGCCCCGCTAGACGTTTGTAGGTACCATGCGTCTGGGTACGCGCCTTACACACTTGCGAACTCCTTCCATGTATGTATATCAATACTGATTAACGTTACAATAATTATTAACGTAATCGGTTCTAATAATAATAAAATTCACTATAATTTCAATATTAAAAAAATACCTATTCATTCAAAACTAATTTAATAAAAAGTACGACTAAACTAACTAACTATCTACTTACCTAAATCCTCCGCGGCCTTATGAGATGTGGCTCAAATTTTTTTTTTTTTTTTTTTTTTTTAAAAGACACCTCCCTGCACTAAGGAAAATAATCCTTGTATCGCGGGGGACTTTACAAACATGCAATTAACGCAGACAAATTACACCCAGACTCAGAACAATACTTTGTGGATCACACAAAGTATTGTCCTGCGTGGGAATCGAACCCACGGCACTGGCACGGAAGGTCGGTATGTCAACCACTACGCCATCTGGAGTCAAAGTTTTTTGCGAACTGCAAACCTATAGGAATCTGTCGTTATGTAACCTATTTCAATTGTTGTTTGTACCTACTTACTTCCTATTAAATAAATTCGTAGGTAGTTCTGAATGGATAAGTAAATAATTTTAATTTGAGCCGAATCACATAAGGCCGCGGACGATTTAGGTAAGTAGATAGTTTCATATGTACTTTTTAATAAATTAGTTCTGAACGGATAGATATTTTTTTTTTAAATTGCTTTTTAATTCATTGGTGGCAAACGAGCAAGCAGCACACCTGATGGTAAGTGTTACTGCCACCCACAGACCTTTGCAATGCCGAGGGGATCACTAGGCCGCTGCCTACCAATACAAACCCATCCACTTAGGCTTCCGGCTCTCTCGGTCACCGAACGAAGTGCAACAGCACATTGCTATTGCTCAGACGTCGATCTTCTGCGAGAGTGTGATACTACCCCGGACGGATCGGTCCACGGCCCTAGACAAGAAACTGTCAACAGCGTGGTCCTACCACTAAAGAATTAATATTGAAATTATCGTGAATTTTATTGTTATTAGAACCGATTACGTTAATCATTATTGTAACGTTAAACAGTATTGATATACATACATGGAAGGCATGGAAGCGAGTTCACAAGATTGTGTAAACACTTGTAAAGCGTGTACCTATTACTTGCCGACGCCGCGCGCCGCAGGCCCGTTTATACCTACTGCCACTAGCGGCGCACACCGGTCAATCACCTCTCGAACAGCAGATTTGAGATTTGAATACATTGCGTATTTTCTCATCTGAGTAAATTTACGTATTTTTTAAGGAATTATCGTTACACAGCACTGTTCTAATATGATACAGTGTAGAAAATCTAAAAAATTGTTGTAAAAATATTTTTTTTTTCATCCAAATCGATTTTTTTTCTAGCCTATCACTACAAGTAGGACTAGGAGAGTCACCTGTTTTTGTTTTCGGGAGCGGTCCCCTTCCACCCTGTATTTATTGATTAACTGGAGATCCTCGAACGCGTCTAAACACAACGAAAATTTCCCCCGAAATGAAAAACACTAGTCTGACCACAGAGCGCGATATATTAGCGCGCTAAAACCCTTTGACTTATCGCCACCCAAGTGATATTGCACACGAAGCCCGAATGTTCACGACGATAGCCAATAATGAGCGGTCACATCTGCGTGTATCGTCTCATTGCACGAAGCTTCGTGACGATACACGCAGGTGCGGCCCTAGCATAATGATAAATACCTAAAATAAATAAAAAATTCTGAGATTTGGTCAAAAGGTATTTTATTTTGAAAAAGTATTTTGAAAATACCTATTTTGCATTTAGCATTTGAAATACAAAACGCAAAACTATTTGGTATTTTGCATTTGAAATAGTAAATCTGAAAAGTATTTTGCATTTTGTATTTAAATGCTTTTTTAAAACCATTTTGTACATCTCTGCTGTACTGCCATACGGTTTCGTTTGACAAGTATCGAGTGTGTTGTACAGTGTACACTCCCGGAGCGCGAACTGCTAAGTTTATATTAGGTATTTAGACCTATTCCAGTATATACGCCACATCTCTAGTACTAGCTATTAGTATGACGATGTAGTACGTACCATACCATACCAATTACGAGCAGTATCATCTAGTTTGTGTACTACGATATAATGTAAGGCTGTCTGGCTCATATTATATAAACTTTTAACTTATAGCCCGTTTTTTAATCTCAGACTAAATTGACGTTTCATGTGTTACCAGTTTTTGCAATTTTTAAATAGTTATGTGCCACATTCGGCCTATATACCATGCGTCTATCGATAATTTGCGTTAATATAAACAATTATCGTTTTTTTACAAGTTAACTTGAAAAATTTATAGATATATTTATTTAGGTTTTATACATTCTCGAGAAGTATTGAAACCGCGGTTCTTGGCCACTTCGATTATTACATGTTGGCTTTTTAAATATCTAGCTATTTATTATCAAATAACAAAAGTCTATATTAAAAAACCATATTTTGTTGATGGTGCAACTTTTAATTATAAGTACTAACCACCATTTTAGATTCGTTTTTTTATTGGCACGGGTTCTAAAAAAATGGCATCTAGTTTCCTACGAAATTTAGGGATGATATATTAAAAATATATAATTGCCGCATTATTCAGTAAACTTTACATAATAATTGCCGTAGTATATGGTAATATAACATATATAATTTGTTTTAAAATTGTAAATCTTGTCAAATTCTAATAATTGTCGTAATTTTTAAAAGTTCCACTACTTTCTAAGAGAAATGGGTTTAGATTGCCGTTTTAACGTGTACAGAAAGAACACTGATGGCGTCTATTAATTCTTTTTTGGTTGATTTAAAGACATTGAAACACTTAAGTATGTAGCATCGTACGTCGCGTTATGCTAGTATATAGCCACTCATGTGGCCATGTATACTTATCTGATTTTATAGAATAGAAAACTTTAAAGTTAATCGTTTAATAAATATAAATTCTTACGTTTCGATATACCGGTATCATAGGTACACCACTTCACAAAAAGCTGGCAGCATTATTTGTAAATTTGACATTTGCATGTATCAATTTGGTCTTTGAGAGAGTTTTGGCGCGAATGTGGAAATGTCATGTCACGCTCCTGTATTATATTCATTTTTTTAGTGTTTTGTAGTGTTATATTGAATAATTTTGCTGGTATTTTATGCAATATGGTACAGTTAAAGTGCTGAAGTGTAGTGAATATGGTATAATAGTGGTTTACGTGTATTTTCATATTTTGCCAAAATTCCCAAAGAAAACCATTGATTAGGTTATCAGCACCCGATTAATGGTAACGACTTGACTTACTGACAGACAATGACTATTAAAGCTACATAATATGAAGAAATGATGAACATATATGAAAAATAATTAAATAAGACTTGGCTGTATGGGCTTTGATCCCTTTGCCTGTCCGAATGGACGAACAGAACCAAAAAAAAAAAATTGGTCTTTGAGATAAAAAACAGGCTATAGTGTAGTAATTTTTAGTGTGGCTAACACGGATCAAAATATTAATGAAATTAATTCTTTAGGACATGTTTATGATACTAATACAAATTTGACATTAACATTGTCATGCATTAAAACGAACGTATCGTAATTAAAAAACTACTTTAGCCAAAACAAAACAAAACTCTATTTACTATTATCTATTCAGTACCTTACGAAATTCTTGGGCGAATATATGTGGTAAGTAAAATTTACAGTTTACTATTGAAATATATATTATTGGTCTATTTAGTTTCATTATTATAAGTGTATTATAATATTTTAGGTGCTTATATCCATTGCAGAAGCAAAGACTAATAAAATTCGTCTTAAATTTTCTTAAGGTTCATTATACAGTTTGTATTCCTAAAATTATATAGCCTACAAATACTAAGATGGGTCCACCTAAGAAGTTCAAGAAAAGTGACTCAAGCCGCGGAAGTGATAGATCAGGTACGTATTTGACACAAAAAATATTATGGCTATGCTTCTACTGTTATAAAAAAATATTACCCTGGACTCTTTACAGGCAAGAAAAAGAAAGTGGAAGAAGAGATGACAATAGATCTGGTTGATGATGATAATACAGAAAATGTAGGTGTACCAGGTGCAGCTATGCAAGATGCGGAAAAAAATGATCAAGTACCTGAAGATGAATTTGGTGCAAAAGACTATAGGTATTGTTATTTCCTTTTAGTATGTCAATCATTGTGATCCTGGCTCATATATGACTCACATTGACTTTGAGCGTTCTTCGTAATGAGAGGGGAATGGACTTGTTTTTTACATTTCATTCTGGTAAGGCAAGTTGGTATAGGGATTCATTTTCAGTTTGCCTTGTTCATAAATGTGGTCTGCATATGACATCCCTTAGTCATCTTTCACATAATCCTAGCTGGGATAGGATAAGGATACCGAATTGTATTTTTACTCTGTCAGCTTACAGAAAGGTATGCACCTTTCTGTATTATTATTATTAGCCTTTATGGCTGATACTAAACAATGATTTTACATACAGTAGCAAATTATTTTAACTTAAATCTAATACATCATGTTTCCCGGTTCAGTAGTCAGCGTGTCCAGTGACAGAATGGCCTCTTCCAGCTGCTTCCATTCTTCTCTATTGGTAGCTTCGTTATGCTTTTCTGTATGCTGACAGAGTAAAAATACATTTTCTTTTTCTTTTTTTTTTATTGCCGGTGGTGGCAAACGAGCAAGCAGCACACCTGATGGTAAGTGACACTACCGCTCATGGAACTTTGCAATACCAGGACACAGCTAGGCCGCTGCCAACCGTGAAGAAAGAGCTCTTCTTAAACCTTGTTTAAAAAAGGACATGTCATAGCACGGGAAACACGGCAGCAGGTAGTTCATTCCAGATCTTGCACGTACGTGGTAGAGAATGATCGAAGAAATGATCGCTGAAAACGTACAGTAGATGTCCGTACCGTTTCCAGGTGCAATGGATGAACCCTGCTGCGGTGTCGAGTGGTACGGTGATAAAATGGTGACGGTGGTACCAAGTCAAATAGTTCCTCAGAGCACTCCCCGTGAAAGAGCCTGTTCACTGTTCTTGTCCTATTTGCATAAACATCACCACCATAAAATGGATTCAGTCTATATACATCTATCAGATGTCTGCTGTCGAATATGAACTTTCCCAATGGAGTGAAAATATCATAATTGCCACTTTCCGATGCTGGACTTAGCTCATCACTACACAGGGAAGTCTGAAGTCATTTCATCATTCTGCTACTCTTATCCCAATTACTTGGGGTCGATACTATATGCACTCTTCTTTCATAGTACATATTGTAAAAGTTATTGGCAATAGTTTTATGACCGGCCGCCTGCCAGACGTCAACCCGCGGGTGACATTGGCAATGTGATTGTTAACGAAAAGGCATCACATGGAGTTGGCCCAGGTCGATATAAGGCTCTTAGTCGTCTTTTACGACATCCACTAGCAAAGTAAGGGTTGGTAGTATTCATAGCCGGTACTACACAGCTGAAGTCTGAAGTATATAATGTAATAGTAATTATACATATAAATCAGTGTCTTTACATTCAACCTCACTGCTAGGCTGACGGGCTCAGTAATGAGGTGAGAGGGTTATTCCTGCCTAATTCTTATTGTTATTTTGTGTGCCTACATTTACAATGTTTCACTCAAATCTAGCCTGTAGACATACCGGCATACTCTACAAGTCTACACATTTAGCTTTAAATAATGTAGGATTATATTATTCATCATTTAAAAAGCTTCACTGAAAATATGTATGCTCCATTAGAAATGAGCTGAGCTGAGATTACTGTTTGATAAATAGTCTTATAAAAAACACATGTCCACAAATATTATGAATATTACATAAATTTTGTAATAATAAGTGCTGTATAAGAAAACAAACAGATATTCTCATAATAGTAATAAGTATTTTGCATTAGAAGTAAGTTGTAAACAAAATTATTAAGTTTCAATCAAGTTACCTAATTATATATTGATAATGTAACCTTCTCAGCCTCACATGTTTCACTGCTGGGCTCAAGCTTCTCTACAATGGGAAGGATAAAGACCTACTATACCACACTGATCAGACTATTTGGTATTGGATTTTGTTTCAACTTTTCCTTCTCTTACATAGTTCATATTTCATGTATATTATATCCTTTAGTCATCTTTTACAAAACTCACAAGTTATATGAAGTAAACTATTCATTTATTGGACAGTATTACATGTAAAGAGTATATTACTTGTACAATACAAACTATTTTGAAATTACATAACAATTTTGTAAAAATGTATCACCCAGATTTATTTTGATTACAATATGTATTTTTTTTTCTTATATACCTACTGTCAGGATTACAAATCTTCGTATTAAATAGATGATGAGAGACTGAGGCTATTTAGGTACAGCAACTTAAAATTGCACAATCAGAACAATACTTGAGCTGTGAAAGCTTATGTTATGTATATAAATAGGCATCAGACTGCCACAATGAATGTATGAAGCAGACATTTTTTTTTCTTATTTTAGAAGTCAAATGGAATTAAAATCAGATAATGCAAGTCGGCCACTGTGGGTGGCACCAAATGGTCACATTTTTTTAGAAGCCTTTTCACCTGTCTACAGACATGCCCATGATTTCTTGATTGCTATTGCAGAACCAGTATGTCGGTATGTATAGTATAATTTTTATAAAATTTATCTTACAACTATATACCAATGAAATGTATGCCTAATGGTAAAAGGTATGTGTAAAATGGTAATTATTTTTGGTTTCTTATTTTAATGCTTTCTTATTAATAAATAAGTAAACTTTACAATATTGAAATTATGGATTGCTTTAAGTTTGTAATAAAAAAAGTTAATTTAAATAAAAACTGCTGTAAATATATGTGAATAAAATATGTACATAGTTTTCAGAAATCATACTAAACATTGACGCTACAATAAAAGAAATTAAAATATTTTTTTTATTAAATCTCACTGTTTTATATCTAATGTGTAAGCAGAAGTGTAAACACATTACATTTCACCATACAGTACTTAGTCCCAAAAACACATGGTGCAATACTTTAACCAGGCATAATTACCAATTCAAGTTATGATTCAGAATATTCATGAACAACAATAACTTTTTTGTTTACTATTCAATTTAGTAATTGAAAGTTCAAATTTTGTAAAACGAAACATTAGTACTAATCTAGCAACAAAATCAGAATATTAAAACGGGATAACCATAAACACACCTGCTTGATAACATAGTAAAACCTCTCTTGTAAAGACGAGATTGGGAATGCAACATTAATTACTACACATACCTATATGGTAGGTACAATAGTAGCTTAGATTTTAAAGCAATTTGAAAGTATTTGCAATAGATTTGAAGATCTGCCTATAGTAATCTCTTTTTATACTTCAGAAATAAGTTTTAACAATGGTTTTAAAATCTGTTTCAGTCCTCAACATATACATGAATACAAGTTGACTGCTTATAGTTTATATGCCGCTGTATCTGTTGGCTTACAGACTAATGATATTGTTGAATATCTACAGCGACTCAGCAAATGTGCTGTACCAGCCGGCATCATTGAATTTATACAACTATGTACATTATCATATGGCAAAGTGAAGTTGGTGCTTAAACATAACAGGTGATTATGATCTACTCAGCTTATATCTGTCGTATTGCTGGGCATGAGCAGCGTGGAGTAACCACAACAGAAAGGAATTTTACTTGCTCTAACATGTTGTTCCGACAAATTTCGAATGAACCATCTCTTGCATAGATGTTATCTACATATTATATCCCTTAGCCGTCTTTTACGACATCCTCGTCAAGAAAGGCGGTATTGAATTGTATTTTGACTATATCACCACACGAAAGTGTGAATACAGTTGAAACTCGATTATCAGGGCTTTAGTTATACAGATTCGATTATCCAGAAATCGCGATTTTGCATATACAAGTCAAATCAAAGCAAGCGAACATGTCGGAAGAACTAGCATTACCCGCCCGCGCTTCGCGTGCTCTTTATGCTCTAAAGTGTAGTCTAATAAAAAAAAATCCTTAACAGATATCTCGTTGAAAGTAAACACGTAGAGGTACTGCAGAAATTGCTTCGTGACCCCGTGATCCAACAATGTAGATTGCGACGGGACGGAGATGATGACTTGTTGGCATCAGCCGTGCCTAACAAGCCTGCTATTACATCTAAACCAGGTAACTATTACGGATATTTCTGTAACTTTTGGAGGGTAGTATACCTCCCAACCATTGGGCATGAGTTTCCTTTTAACATGCTAGAGTTATTTAGACTAGTATAAGACTAACGACAGATGACAAAATTATACGAGCCGCAAATTGAATGTCATACGACAGACTTGTCTAAGTGTTAGGACTATTGGAACGGATTTCCAATAGATGTGGGTTCGAGTCTCACGTGTGATCTTCATTCGCTCGTAAACAAGTTTTTATAGTACCTATAAGACTGATTATTTCGAATTTTTCTCTTTCCTGGAATTATCTTCGTAATAGAACAATATCGTCGAAGAATTATATGATTATTGCCTGCTCATGGATATTGTAAAAGGTGACTAAGGTATATTTGTAGCGAAGGATAACGAAATAAAACCCTATATAAACACGTTTTTCCGTGTGGTGACGGAGTAAGAATACTATTCACCACCCCATATCTTACCCGTAGGTGATCGTACGAGACGACTAAGGGATATAAAACGCATATAACATCTATGCGAGAGAAGGAAAACTCGAAACAAAATCCTATACTAACACGTCTGACCAGCGCGGTATAGTAGGTTAATTTCCATCTCATTACGGAGGAGACCCGAGCCCAACAGCGGGACATTTATGGGCTGTGATGATGATGATGATAAACACGTTTGACCACCTGTCATTTTCCTCCTTTCCTTTGCATTGTAGTAGTTTCGAGTCCTGCAGCGGAACATATATGAGCTGAGATGGTTATATCATCTCAGCTGATATATGTCCCACTGTTGGGCTCGAACCTCCTCCATAATGAGAGGGAAAATGACCTACTATACCATGCTGGTCAGACGTGTTGGTATAAGGATTTGTTTTAAGTTTTCTTGCATAGATGTTATATGCGTGTCCCTTAGTCGTCTCTTACGATCATCCACGGCTAAGAAAGGGAGAGGTGAATTGTATTCTTACTCACACGGAAAAATTGATGATTATATATCTAAATATAATAAAAATATGTAGATATCTAAATATTATTAAATTTTCACAACCATCATATCTCTATTTGTTTTGTCTAGGTGAGAGTACAGATAAGCCAGTACCCAACGGTGCTGTACCAGATGATATAAGTCAATTCTATCAACAATTGGATAAGGACGATGATGATGACGAAGCTACAGACATCACTGCTAACACAGCCGTCGCATTTGAAGTGGACCCGGATAAAATTGAGGTATTTGTATTTTAAATAATAGTAAATACTGCCTAGATAGAGTAATGGTTAATAGACGACAAGCCTATGAAAAAAAATAACCTGTGAAATGAATCAACGTGAATAATGCTTAGAAGGCTGTTACTATATCATTAAATAACTCCGAGCGCTGTGCCGTCATTTCTGAGCGGTACAGGTGAGTACGTGAGTAAATGGCATTTCTCAGGTACAAGTGAGGAATTACGACAAATTGTTAATGTACGGCTTTTTTATAGCTTATAGATGATTAAAAATAAATGTCGAAAAACCTAGTGCCGTACTAAAATGGTGGTACCGGAAGTTAGTGCAAATTTTTAATTCGCCGGTAGTTGTAGAAGCAATATACCTGATAAATTCACGTACTCACTTGTACCGCTCAGAAATGACGGTAGAGTTATTTTATGATATAGTAACAGCCTTCTAAGCGTTATTCACGTTGGTTCATTTCACAGGTTAATTTTTCCATGGGCTTGTAGCCTATAAGATACTGATCGTGACTAGTGCAGCGGGTTCGATTCCCACGCAGAACAATATTTCCTCCGTCTGGTGGTTCGTTAATTATATGTTTGTAAAGTCCTCGTCAATACAATGATTATTTCCTTCATGCGGGATCATCCATTAAAAAACCTAACCTTGGAAATAATTAGGTTATAATGAAATGTTCATACCTCGTATGCGTATATATACGTATACTTTTTCCTGTTTGTACTATTAACGTTGTTTAATGGCATAACATTACTGTGAGAGAATGAAGATTCGAAATAAAACCCAACGCTAACTTGTCTAGCCAGTGTAACGTGGTAGGTGTTGTTTCTCTCATCTGAAGGAGGTGTGTGTGTGGTCTGATGCCCGTGTGGCGACGGGAATAGAATACAAAGGTCGTCACCCCTTACTTGCCCGTGGGAGTCGTAAAAATCGGCTAAGGGTCTCACCGGGAGATTGGGCAGCGGCTATCTCCCGGGAAACTTAATAACATCTACCGCGATCGCCAATCCGCTCGCCAAGCGTGGCGATTATGGCATTATTACCCCCCCAAAATAAATATGAATGCACAAAAAGTCACGGCCCCCAGTCACGGCAGTTCCGCTGTTCCACGGGCTCATTTTGGTAGCGGGCCTGTTGGTGGCGGGGCAGGGGGTGCTAGGAATCTCCGGCCGCGATCCGGCTACCAAAAAAATCGACCCTTGGCCCTGGTAACACACAACGTTCGGACGCTTAGGACCGACGAGAGGGTCATCGAACTGGAAGAGGAATTGAGCAAAATCCGATGGGACATTGTAGGATTATCAGAAGTGCGAAGAGAGGGGGAGGGCACGATAATCCTCCGGTCTGGAAATTTGCTCTTCTACCGGGAGGGAGATCACCCATCCCAAGGCGGTGTAGGGTTTATCGTTCGTAAGTCTCTCGTAGAGAACGTGGAGAGGATCGAAAGTGTGTCAACAAGGGTAGCGTACCTTATACTCAGAATTACCAAACGGTATTCGTTGAAGGTCATACAGGTTTACGCACCGACTTCGACATACTCCGACGACGTAGTGGAGGCCTTATACGAGGATATCTCGAAAGCCATCCACACGTCCAAAACCCACTTCACGGTAGTTATGGGAGACTTCAACGCAAAACTAGGCAAAAGGACAGACGATGAGTTGATAGTGGGGCAATATGGATTTGGACAGAGAAACCAAAGGGGCCAAAAACTGGCCGACTTTTTGGAGAAGGAAGGCCTCTTCATGATGAATTCCTTCTTCAAGAAACGGCCACAAAGGAAGTGGACCTGGATTAGCCCTGATGGATCCACTAAAAATGAGATAGACTTCATCTTGACGGACAAACGACAAATATTCAATGATGTCTCTGTGATCAGCAGGATTAAAACTGGGAGTGATCACCGCATGGTTCGAGGCACATTGAATCTTCGTACGAAAGTCGAGCGGTCCCGCTTGATGAAGTCTACACTCCGACCTACACCTGTCCAATACCAGAACCCCGATAGCTTTCAACTCGAATTACATAATCGCTTCCAATGCCTGGAAGAGTGCGAATCTTCGAACGATATGAACAACAGGTTCGTGGAAACTGTCCACGCGGTCGGGTCAAAATTCTTTAAGGCCCATCGCGCTACTAGAACAAAAAAGCTTTCTGACCAGACTCTTCAACTCATGGAGAGGAGAAAGGAAATGACGGTACAGTCTTCAGCCGATTGGTCCGAACTCAGGCAGCTTAATAGACAAATCTCTAAATCTATGCGACGCGATATTCGCCGATTCAATACACTGCGTATTGAAGAGGCGATAGAGCGAAATCGAGGCTCCAAAGTGTTCGCACGAGATTTGTCTATTGGGCAGAGCCAAATGACTAAGCTGAAGACCGATGACGGTACTGTCATTTCATCCCAGAGTGAGATCTTGGGAGAGGTCGAAAGGTTCTATGGGCAGTTGTACAAATCATCCCTGAATCCTGTTGTCAGCTTGGTCCAAGACCCCAGATCCAAGCTAACTCGGCACTATACCGAAGAAATCCCGGACGTCAGCTTGTACGAGATCAGAATGGCTCTAAAACAATTAAAGAACGGAAAGGCACCGGGAGATGACGGAATTACCACAGAGCTCCTGAGGGCAGGCGGCAAGCCAGTTTTAAAAGCCCTACAGAAGCTGTTTAATTCTGTCATTCTCGGGGGCGACGTTCCAGAGTCGTGGACCAGGAGTGTGGTGGTGCTGTTTTTCAAGAAGGGCGATAAAACGCTCTTAAAGAATTACAGACCCATCTCACTCCTGAGCCACGTGTACAAATTGTTTTCAAGAGTCATTACGAACCGACTCGCGCGCAAGCTAGACGACTTCCAGCCGCCCGAACAAGCCGGTTTCCGAAAAGGTTATAGTACCATAGACCACATCCACACGCTACGCCAGATTATACAGAAGACCGAGGAGTATAATCGGCCTCTGTGTCTAGCGTTTGTGGACTATGAGAAAGCCTTTGATTCTGTCGAAACTTGGGCAGTGCTGCAGTCCCTTCAGAGGTGCCAAATTGACTATCGATATATCGAAGTGCTGAAGTGTTTGTATAAAGACGCTACTATGTCAGTCCGCATCCAGGATAAGAGTACGAAACCGATCCAGCTGCAGAAAGGCGTGAGACAGGGAGACGTTATCTCTCCGAAACTGTTCACCACTGCGCTGGAAGATGTCTTCAAGCTCTTAGACTGGACCGGACTCGGCATCAACATCAATGGCGAATACATCACTCACCTTCGATTCGCAGATGATATCGTAGTCATGGCAGAATCCCTGGAGGACCTTAGCACCATGCTCAATGACCTCAGCAAGGTCTCCCAACTAGTAGGGCTGCAAATGAACATGGACAAGACGAAAATCATGTCTAATGCCCATGTCATTTCTGTACCGGTCCTGGTTGGGAATGCGATTCTCGAAGTTGTCGATCACTATGTTTACCTAGGACAAACAGTTCAATTAGGTAGATCCAATTTCGAGAAAGAGGTCAACCGACGAATCCAACTCGGCTGGGCAGCGTTCGGGAAACTTAGGAGGATCTTCTCGTCTAATATTCCGCAGTGTCTGAAAACAAAGGTTTATAACCAGTGTGTGTTACCAGCGATGACTTACGGCACTGAAACGTGGTCTCTAAATGTCGGCCTCATAACAAGGCTCAAAGTCGCTCAGCGTGCTATGGAGAGGGCTATGCTCGGTATTTCTCTACGTGATAAAATCCGAAATACGGAAATCCGTAGAAGAACGGGTGTAACCGACATAGCCCTAAGGATTAGCACGTTGAAGTGGCAATCGGCAGGCCACATCGCTCGACGAACCGACAACCGTTGGGGAAAAAAGGTTCTCGAGTGGCGACCACGAATCGGACGACGCAGCGTAGGACGACCCCCCACTCGGTGGACTGATGACCTCATCAAGGTCGCAGGAAACCGCTGGATGCAGGTGGCACAGGACCGTTATAGATGGCATTCTCGTGGGGAGGCCTATGTCCAACAGTGGACGTTTACAGGCTGATGGATGGATGGATGGAAGGAGGTGTATACCTTACACTGGGATACATATATGGAATAAGAACTTAGATCTATGTTAATGTAATTATAATTCATTATGTTTGGGAAATGAAAAGTAATCTTGTCGAATTACCATTTTTTTTTGCGTTGGACTGTGGTGTGGGCCTACCCCGTTAAATCCGTCCGGAGCGACAGAAGGAACGGCGCGCGATAGACCCGCCCTACATGTACCTCTCTTTCAACGTGCGAGTGGCCGACCGGAACACGGTCTTTGTCTTCGGTGGTCGAATTACCATTGCTCGAGAATTGATAAACTTCCCCATGAAAGAGATGCCATAATGGCTAAGCTTTGTTGGCGATTGCAGTTGTAGTTCCCTCCTGAGAATAGGAAAACCTAAAGGAGCACCTTTAGGCGGTTTTATTATTCCCATGAGAAAATGAAGGGGAAGCAACAAATGGTATTCTTAATTAACATTGCACATAGATTAACAAAAATTGCGGTTATACTCGAATAGTATAAGCCCCATATTGTCAAATTCCATATTAGAATCAAGTGCCAGGCAAAATAGAGTTAACTTATAATCAATTTTTTGTTACAGGTAATACAAAAACGTTGCATTGAATTAGAACATCCACTACTGGCCGAGTACGATTTTCGCAACGATGCTGTCAACCCCGACATCAATATAGACCTTAAGCCTACGGCTGTTCTTCGACCGTATCAAGAGAAAAGCCTGCGAAAAATGTTCGGAAACGGAAGGGCACGGTATGCATTTGATAGTGTATATTTATTTTAGTACATAATTACTGAAACGAGCTTAATATAGGTTTATCTAAGTAGATATATGTATATGATTTTTTAACGTGTTTGTACTTGATTTTTACTTTCCCAATATTTCGAACCCTTCGGTGTTCGTGATCATAGGAGGACTCCGATCTCAGATCGTTGGAAAGTGTTCGAAACTTAATTTAATTTGTAATAATAGTATTATTTTGCATGTGTATAAATGTTTTTTGTGTTATTTAATATTATAAATAACAGAATAACTCGCGTAAATATCAGAAATCATTAAATCTATTTAGTTAATATGAAAGAAACGAACATATTATGAATTTTATTATTATTTATATTAGTATATAATATTCTTCTTTCCCTTCTTCATAATCTTTGTTTAATTTATTTGCTAAAATTAAACTTCTATCAGTATATATTATAATATTTTATAGGTCTGGAGTAATAGTGTTGCCGTGCGGTGCGGGCAAGTCGTTAGTGGGCGTGACTGCGGTATGCACGGTGCGCAAGCGCGCTCTCGTACTATGCAACTCGGGCGTGTCGGTGGAACAGTGGAAACAACAGTTCAAGTGTTGGTCCACCGCTGACGACAGCATGATATGTCGGTGAGTAACTCCCACTGTCTGGTCGAAAGTCGCTAATGGGTATGCGAAAATATAGTATGAAGGGGTATTATAGTAGACATGTGTAAGTAATGCGAGTGATGTATCACACGTAATATTACTCGACTGCGTACTGTCATATTACACATTACGCGACTAAACATCACATCACATTAAACATGACGCGAACACCCGTGTACTGTTCTGCATTTCTGCAATGTTCGGTGTCTGGCAATTCAATATTTATTTTGAGCTTTATTTTCAGAACCTTAAGGCTTATATTTCTTGACGCCGCCCGCCGTATATACCGGGTTATTTTTCTAAGAGTACCCAAATTTTTTTAGGATATTCTACATATAAATAAGGTTATATTAAAAATATAAAATATTTAAAATCACTAGTAATTACCTAATTATTTACATTTGAAAATATCTAAAAATATTCATGATTTATGGACAAACTTTTTTTTTACGCACGGCCATTCATAAGTAAGCAATTATCGAACGCACACAAGTTCATGTTAGAAGTTATGCACACCTATCTAACTACATTGTAGTGAATACACACACTAATACAACAGACACAACAGTATCAGTTATTGTGTTGGTAATTAACCAATTACCAACACAAGTAACATAGTAAATAAGTTTATGATTAAAATTTTCTTTTATACTATTTAAAGGGCTTAGAACTGCCATAATAAACAGATACATTAAAATACTAGTTTATTATTTAAAACCACATACATACTAATGTTCGTATTTATTAAGGTGTATTTAAAAAGTGGAATGTACTATTTACAACTAGGTATTAAACTTACCTTTTCATTTAGTTCCATGAAAAAACCCTATCGTGTAGTGTGTATAAATGTACAATTCGTTTAACACTTGCTTAAATTGTTTTTTAATGTTATTTGTTTCGTTCGATCACCTTTCACTTCACTTAAATGCAGTAATCATTTTGCTATGAAGGGCCTCACTATACCTACTCACTAATTGCATTTTTTTTACTTCGCATACCACGTAACTTTCAGCACTAAGAAAGTAGGCAGCACCATACACACATTCTTTAATATTCGCGGTTCGAATATCTTACATGATTTAATAACCATCATTGGATATAAAAAATAAAAATTAGCGCGCGCTCATAATTAGGTCACGGCCAAGACTAAGAGTTCACTGGGGTGAACATCGGCGTGTGCGCAGCGGGTACAAGGGGGGGTTACGAATTTTGCCGAAAGCTTACCGAAATACCGACAAAGAAATATTTGAGTACCTAACTGATTTATCGGGAGTGTTTCTTTGTGTGCGTGGCGTCTGTGTTTATAATTATGAATAACTAACGTAGTGTCATCAAATTTAGTGTATCTCGGAATGTTTAAAATGTAGAATGTATTTTTTTTTGAAAATAAAAACATATGTTTTTATTTCACTAATCAATTATACTATCGAATCTGAACCTCCTATGTAAATTTGGGTACCTCTTGAAAAAAAACCCTGTATAGAGCGCTATCGCATTACGCATCACACATGACGTGAAATGTCGTGTGTTTGAAGTAATGTTAAAATGTAATATTACTCGGCACGAAATGTAATGCCATATCACATCACTTCGCAAAGTACTGTTTCGCGCATGTCTATATTATAGTATACGTATAGGCATTTATTTCGAGTGTTCCCTTTCTTGCATAGATGTGATATTCATATTTTATCTCTTAGTCGTCTATTACGACACCCACGAGCAACAAAAGATGTTGAATTGTATTCTCATTCCATCGTCACACGGAGACATCATAATAGATATAGAATTATATGAAATAAAAATATTCTGAAGCAATCGTCAGAAGTGACTTGGTGCATTAAGGCTATCTATAACAGTATCCTTTATTGCACAGATTCACATCGGAAGCCAAGGACAAACCAATGGGTGCGGGTATTCTCATCACCACTTACTCCATGATCACACACGGGCAACGGCGTTCGTGGGAAGCGGAGCAGACCATGAAGTGGCTGCAGGCGCAAGAATGGGGTCTCGTCGTGTTGGATGAAGTGCACACTATCCCAGCCAAAATGTTCCGAAGGGTCCTCACCATTGTTCACTCTCATGCTAAACTCGGTGCGTACAATAAACTTGCAATACTATATACGTGGCGTGGTATTTAACAAGAAAACTCTTTGCTCAGTTTGCAGAATTGATACCATAAGCCTTTTTTTATTATGTGCGGTGACAGAGTAAGAATACAATTCCCCACCCCTTTTCTTGCCCATGGTGCATTAAAAGATGATGATATGCATATGCATAAACATCTATGCCAGAGAAGGAAATTCTCGAAATATAGCCCTATACTAACCTGTCTGACCAGCATGGTATAGTAAGTCAATTTCTCTTCTATCGTGGAGGAGGTCCGTGACCAGCAGTGACGCGCGTAAGAGCTGAGATGATGAGGAACATTTTTTTTTTATTAATGAGACTAATCTCACCATGGATTGCCACCAAAGTAATTCCTATAAGCCAGAATTCACAGTGATCCATAATGTGTGTCCATAAATGACACTGAGGTTGTTTTTTTAAAGGCAACACTCTCACTAAGGATCTTTGTTTTTCGGAGGCGATCCTACAAACTTGTGGATTGCAAAGTATTGTTCCGCATTAGAACCGAACCTAGGCATAACAGGGTGGCACTCAAACCACGACGCTCTCTGTGCAGGTTTGACCATCAGGAAGTCCCGGGAAACAATTTTAATTGTCTTGAGATTTCCAACAAATTTAATTAGAAGAAAAAAACAGGAGGCGTTTGAAGAATTCATATCATCAACAGAAGTCCACTGTTGAATGTACGCCTCCACAGGAATGGAGGATATGCTATAATTGCCAAGGTTGCTATTTTTACGGGCAAGTAATTGTTTCCGTTAACACATTGTATTCTCACATGGCAGGAGCGATTATGTCATTGTCTTCCTTTGGGAAGGGGCTATATCCAACATTGTCCTTGAGTTGACAGGGTAAGACTACACCCTTTCTTTACAATACTACCCCTTCCGTGTCCATATATGTCGTAAAAAACGTCTAACAGGTGCCATCTATAAAATATGCAGATGCCATCTATTAATAAATAGGAAGAAAACTTGAACTAAAGAACTGACAAAACAATCTATGCACAGGTCTCACAGCGACTCTTCTTCGAGAAGATGACAAAATCGCTGACCTTAATTTCCTCATTGGGCCGAAACTGTACGAGGCGAACTGGCTCGAGCTGCAGGCGAATGGTTTCATCGCACGAGTGCAGTGTGCTGAGGTGTGGTGCCCTATGACGCCGGAGTTCTACAGGGAATATCTTATACAGAAGTACATATATATCAACTTATGTAATACTAGCTGATTGGCTACCCAGTCTGTATTCTCCCAGTTCCTAAACTACAACCGTTTAAAAAACAAAACAATCTGTTTACGAGCCTTAGTTTGGCCCGCAGCAAAGGAAGCGTATAGATCCACATGAAATTCCTACTCTAATTTGATTAATAAATTACATACATATCATCACGCCATATCCCTTGCAGGGTAGGCAGAGAGAATAGAGTGCCAGAGAACTGTATCCTTGCATACTTCACTCGCTTTCTCAATATTCATAATTCTCTTCATTATTAATCTTTATTTATTAATGAAAATGCTACGTAGAGCGGTTCTGTATTGCTTACCTTCACTGTAGCAGGGAACCCCTTCTACTTGCCATCCAAGCACCTGATGCGGGAATAATTAATCTATATATATAATACATTCCCCTTACGTTGCCAGAATAAGAATGTAATTTGTCACTACCTCCACTTACTTTAGGTAGGTGCACAAAAACCGACTAAGAGAGCACCAGGAAAATAGGCAATAGCAATCTTTTGGATAACTTATAACACCAATTGCGATTGCCAATGCACCTGTCAATTGTGATGATTATGTTATTATCCCCTCCATGTAGGGAGGCCTCGTTTTCAGCGGAGGACTTCGATAAACTCATGATAAAAGGACCATGTTTTACATTTCAGGATCAATAAGAAAATGTTATTGTACGTAATGAATCCCTCCAAATTCCGTGCGTGTCAATTTCTTGTGCGGTACCACGAGCGACGCGGCGACAAAACTATAGTGTTCTCAGACAACGTGTTCGCACTAAGACATTATGCTGTAAAAATGAACAAGCCATATATCTACGGACCGACATCCCAGAGCGAACGGATACAGATCCTACAAAACTTCAAATTTAATCCCAAAGTGAATACAATATTTGTGAGTAAAGTTGCCGACACAAGTTTCGATTTGCCTGAAGCTAATGTACTGATTCAAATCTCATCGCACGGTGGTTCTCGACGACAGGAAGCTCAACGTTTAGGTAAATTATTAACTATAATTTAGATAAATGTTTAAATCCATCAGCCTAGAATAGACAATAGACTCGCAAGCCCAACTGGATATGTTTGTATTAGGAGGCCTACTTTTGGTATTGCAAAGGTTCATGGGCAGCAGTAACACTTACCATCAAGTGTGCTACTTGCTCGTTTTCCATTATAAGCACTAAAAAAAAGCCTAACGACTCTTACTTTTGGACATAGGTCTCCACACAAAGGAGGTATTATATCATACCACTGAATGCTATGTATCGATTTCTGGCAATTCGATTAATTGGCAGTGACGAGAAATACTGCAGTCACTACGGACATTTTCGGTGACACGGCAGGCGGATTGGCGACTGCAGTTGATGTTATACGTCTCCTGGTGCTCCAACATGATATTAAATATACAAGCCAGTTACGTGGTATTAAAATATACATGTTAGTAATAGGGTATTTGATTATACAAGCTATAACTAGCTTGTATAATTTGTTTATTAAAATATACAAGCTAGTAACATAGTAGGTGTGTTGTGATCCTTTTCCTACTAGGAGTACTTTTTATTAAATCAAATCATTTATTATGCATAATATATATAGGGGCACTTACATATTGTTAATTTTACATTTTTTTTTAAATTAATTTTAATTAATCTACCACCGGATAGGAAAGTAGCCACAATCTGAGAAGATCCGGCAAGAAACTCAGTGGGCTCATCATTTTTTTTATTATTTCCAATCATATTGGATTCTATTAATGCATTGCTTTTAATCTGCCAAGTATCACTAAGTAAAATACAATATGGCAACAACCAGATGTCATATTGTGCAAAAGAAAGTTTATAAACTGTCATATAGAATATCATTGATTGTGCACTGATTTTTTAATTTTTTAACTATTCACTATGTTTATATTTTAGGTCGTATTTTGCGAGCGAAAAAAGGCGCACTCGCTGAGGAGTATAATGCTTTCTTCTACACTCTGGTATCACAAGATACACTAGAAATGGCGTACAGCCGGAAAAGACAACGGTTTCTTGTTAATCAAGGTTACAGTTATAAGGTAAATAACAAAGTTAGCCTTGAAAAAATATTGCTAATACAAACATATCAAACGGAAGGCGTTATTGACATTTAGCCTACGTATTAGAATTCACAAGAATATGATTTTAAAGATCTTTAAAATAATATTCTTGTGGTCATAACCCCCCAGTCCTTGCAAAAATATGATCTTCAAGAGCGTACTACAGTCGTGAGCGATCGTTCGCGCGCGGCCGCGATGCACAGATAGTCAGAAATAAACCTTAAGGGATATAATTTGCAAGACGAAGAAAAATAGAAATAAAACTATAAATCCGTCTGACCAGCGTGTTATATTTTAATTAGCAGTCTCTATGCTATTGTGGAGATTCGAGCCCTGCATTGGAACAAATATGCTGAACATGTAGCCGAGATAATAATGATAGATTATTTTTGTGTAGTAGTGTTTATTTATTCCGAGCTATATATTATTGTTTACATTCTATTTTATTTATTGCTACATTATATTATTGTTTTCTTCTGTGTGGTGACTGGTATTAAGAATACAATTTACCACACCATATCTTGCCCACAAAGGTCGTAAAAGGTGACTAAGGGTTAATCCCTTAGTTACCTTATATATGCATATAATATCTATATGAAAGAAGAAAGACTCGTAATAAAATTCTATACCAACCCATCTCACCAGCGTGGTGTAGTACATTACCCTGCTACTATGGAGAAGGCTCGAGCCTAGCAATGGGGCATATATGAGCTGAGATGTTGATACATTTTAAATCCATTCACATAAAATACTAAGTTATATCATACTATTTAATAAATCATGCAATAAGTTTTGTAATACTTATCACAGGTTATCACAGAGCTGAAGGGCATGGACCAAGAGCCAGACATGATGTATGGTTCAAGAGAGGAGCAGGGCATGTTGCTTCAACAGGTAACAATAACTTGCTACTATCGTTTAATATTAAAAAAAAAATATGATGACAAATTATATAAAAATGACTACTTCAAAATTTTAGATCAGTTTTTAATTGTAATTAGTTATTTTAGCTTAATGTCTATGAGTATAAGTTTATTTGTGCTTCATGTCTATGAGTATAAGTCATCATCTCAGGTTTTCAGTAGCACTGGTCTTTGTAACCTAATATCAGTTGGATGAATGGCAAGTAGTAATTTAAAAAAGGAAATCTCGTAACAAAATGTTATGGCATTCCATTTTGCCGGACTGGTATTTGACAAATACAGGATGGAAGTGGACCGCTCCCGAAAACAAAGACAGGTAATAAGAATATTAGAGCTATTTCAATTCTGGGTTGTAAGCCCTCGCTGCGGTCGGGGTTAACTTTTGAAAGCCATTTGTGGCTAATAGCTAAACACATGCACAAAAAAGCAATTTCAATAAAACGAAGTATATGCTACTTAAACAGACCTAACATTTTCTTTTTATCTTTCGTTAAAAGTAAATATAAATATCATTTAGCCTAATGCTAAATGATATTTATATTTACTTTTAACGAAAGATAAAAAGATATATTATTTTATTTTTTTTTTGTATTTTTTATGCCTACAAATAGTTTACTATTTGTAGGCTTAATTTTTTTTTTTTGTAACTAGAATATTTTTTTCTTATCTATATCTACATTTTCGATTATCCAAATATTTAAAATTTTAAGACAAATTAGTCTGTTTAAGCAAGTCTACTGTAATAATATTTCGTATTAGGTGCTGGCGGCGTCAGAGACGGAGTGCGAAGAAGAACGCGAGGGTGGTGTGGGCGGAGGGGCGGGAGTATCGCGGCGCGGTGCCACGCTATCGTCGCTTGCGGGCGCCGACGATGCACTCTATATGGAACATCGGCGTTCCGCCAACGCTCTCAACAAACATCCACTCTTCAAGAAGTTCCGATACTGACTCTGCATACAAGTCTTAATAATTACACGTGCCAATATCAACATATTAAAATACAATCTGCTGCGCTTACCCTTATAGCGTCTAAAAAATGTTCTGTTTATATATCGTGTTTTATTTTGTTATCGAGCTGATACCGTTTACATATGGCTCATTACTAAAACCAGCCAATAAAAAATGCCTTCAAACCTTTATCCAGTCGTAACCGCCAATTTTATAAGTACCTAACTTTCACCAACTGTGCCTAAATCAAATTGGCTGAAAATGACAAATCATCAATCAATCTTAAAAATGAACAACAGTTTTTGATTTTCAAGATTATTGATGATTAATAAAATATAGCCAAAGAAAAATGATATTTATAGGAATTTTATAAGATTTAATGTAATAAATAGGTGACTTATAATATATTTTGTATCATTAACAATAATATTTTTACGTTTCATATCATATATTTATACATTATTTAAAAAACAATATTTTTTGCACGAATTCCTGATTATCGAACCGAAAAATTATAAGGCAGTAACAATTTAAAAAAGTAACTAATGGATCCCTTAAGGCCGATACTTCAATGTGGATACATACATGCTTACAACTCTAGGAAAAAGGCTTGAATATATAAAATATGTTAATAACATTGTTTTGCAGTGACAATGGCAATGAAAATAGTATCCCAGAATGGGCAATTGTGGAACTCCAAGGTCTCATTCAAATGAAGAAGGATGCAGTTTCGAGTGCTACTGTGATTGGTGATCTACACTACTATTCAAGAAACCGTCACCCAGTTCTGGTACTTGGCCACCACATCCTAAACGGGAAAGAAATTAAACTGGAACAACCAATGGCTGTCATCGAGAAAGTTGTTATTGACGACAAAACTACTTACAAAGTTAAAGCTATTGTCAAAAAGAAACTATTGTTTAAATCTAGACCAAAGCCTATTATTTCAAATGTAGCAGAAAAAGTGTAAACATAATTATAATTAATAAAACTGTAACACTTTGTATTATTTCCTAATAATAACAAACCGCTTTTCATACTAAAAATAGGTAGGTAGCCTAAAAGGCGACTAAAATCTTGCAATGTAATGCCTACTTACTGTAAATATAAATAGGCTTCCAAATAATATGAAAATTATGGATACGGTGAGAGGAAACTGAACATAAAATTCAATGTCAACACGTCTGACCAGCATAGTACGTTAAATTCCCTAACATTTTTGAAAAGACCTGAGCCCAACAGTAGGACTTCTGAGATGATGTATATGGCTGATATACACTCATTTGCAAAAAAAACGGGCACCTAAGCAATGAACCATTTCAAATGTTAATATTTCTTTGTTTGATAATTGTAGGTAGTTTTATCCACACAATTTGGTAAATTAATAAGAAAATAATCGTTTTCATTTCAGTATTTCATAAAATTTAGATACAATTTATGGGAAATAATGCTAAACCTCGCTAGTAGTGTATATTCGCTAGTAGTGCATATGCTCATGAAGTAAAAATAAAAAAGTTTTTTTGTTTGTTTTTCTTTAATAAAGTAAAAGCAGATAAATGTTTAGTATCGAGTGTGACCCCCTGTAGCTAAAATCACAGCTTGAATTCGTCTGGGCATGCTAGCGAGTATATCCCGGATACTTGCTTGCGGAATACGTTCCCACTCCGCAGTAATCACATTCTTCAGCTCTCTGATGGTCTGCGGAGCCGGGTGTACTGATCTCACACGCCGTTTCAGAACGGAAAAATTGAATTTAGAACGTACTTTTTTAAATACCACAGCATTTTTAAAACCGGCCAGTAACGTGTACAAACGATTGAAACCTTTTTGGTATTGTATCTTTTTAAATATGAATGAAAATCAAAACCGCCCGTTTTTTTTGCAAATGAGTGTATATTTCTTGGATCAGATGTACTTAGATTTTTCTACGCAACGGTAACATTCGAACGTCTCGGCTCTGCTGAGCCCGAGTTTCTTCCACAAGGGGAAATTGACCTACTGTAACAAATAGGCTTGGTGTAAGAAGGATTGGTATAGAATTTCATTTCGAGTTTTCACTTTCTTGTTATATGCATATTGTATCCCTTAGTCGTCCTTTACGACACCCACAGGTAAAACAGGAGTAATGAATTGTATTCTTACTCAGTGACCATATAGAGGATACTATATAGTAGCAATAAAGCAATTTCATAAGATTGGCATTTCAGATAAACACGATAATCAGTCCTTGCTCGCGCACAGCGAGCACCCCGTTTCCGTATTGTTGAAGCACATCGAAATAATTTGTCACAATACAATTCCTACTTGCGTAATTTTGAATAAGCCACCTACTGAATCACATGCTGACAAATCAGTGCCATTTAAAATGCGTATTTAATGGGACTGCTATATTTGATTGCACAGGAAATGCAATGCTTCAATGTGGCTATCTCATGTAAAAGGGCTCGATTCCCATGCAAGACCGACAATTCTGAGGTTTAAACCTGGATATGATTTATATTTGAGATGTCTTCTATGTGTGTAGAAAGCATACGAGCGTAAAAGACGACTAATGGATAATGTATATTTATACATATAACATTTACGCAAAAGGGCAAACTCGAAATGAAAACTTATACCCCGTCTGACCAGCGTGGTCAAAGAGACAGACCTACTATGGTCAATTTCACTACTATAGTGAAGGTGGCTAGAGCCCAATAGTGGCACGTAAAGCTGAGATGAGCGGGTTGATAATTTTTTATTAAGTTTTCAATCACTTACAGTGGTAGCAATTGCTTGTACTACAATCTATTACGATAACCACGATGAAGGAAGTAGTGACATATCACATTGTTAATCCGTAACCGTACAGACGATGATTGAAAAAAAATGCTGCAAAATATAAAATAAACTACACTTATATCCCATACAATGTAGAAAACGATAAAATTGACAAATCGGCTTATAAAGATATACATATATACTCATAACCACTATAGGCTCAGTTGTAAAGCACTACCTATATAAAAAAAAATAGCAGCCATCTATTGCCAACATTTAAGGTTTGATTCAACTACACCACTCGACGATTGATACGCTTGAACATATAGGCATATTGACGGTGTTACATTATTCACAATAGAATACGCCGCAAATAGGGCATCAAGCGTTAACATATTCTTAATCCATCACTACTCGGAGACTTATATGCTCCCTATTGTTTTGCCTAACATTTATCTAGAGGCAGATGCGTTGAAAAGAACTTAAATACTTTCAATAAACAAATGATCCAACGTTCCAAATTCTGCAGATGTCACATGCCAACCGTTAAAATAATTCCTATCTTCTATTTGGCTTGGCTAAGATTTAAGGAAAATATATATTTATCAACATTATACACAAAAATGTGGCAACGATCATTAGGATGATGACATCCTCCTGTTCTTATCTCAATTACCATATTCGATGTCGTAGATCAACGCAATATATATTCTTCCACCGCACATATTGTAAGTTTGGTAATAGTTTTATAATCCGCCACCTGGGGCCAACCCTTAGGAATTTAATAGTTAACTAGACCACATCAGATGAAGTAAGCCAGGCTAAGAGTTACATTGTAAAGCTTTTATTAATCTGATAAGACACCCACGGCCACGCCACCGCACAATAAACAATGATCATTAGACTATTAGGTCAAAAATATTTAAATAAAAAATACTACATATCACTTAATTAATTAGAACTTTATTTATACTAAATTCACATTCTATGATGTGTCATAACTCTGTGTCTTACATACTATTTAACCCCAGATTTAAATGAACTTAACTAAGAATGTATAGTTTCAAATACACAATAACGTGGTCGAATTAATAGCTAAGGTAATGTGTAAAGTACAATTTTGTATAACATGTTGTCATAATGACTGACAAGATGTATAACGCAAAATATAACTTAGCAAACAATTTTTATTCAGCGTAATAGCACGTACATAAACAAATACATGATATCTGATATTAATAATAAAAAAAACGCCCAATTGTAAATGAACTGCAGGTAAATGTTTGAGAACAATTTAAGCAGTTGCCATATATAAGACAATAAATTCTACAAAGCAATACTTAGCAAACTACGAAATAACAAAACGAATAACGTTTAATAATAAGGAAATAGTGTATTTTAAAATATTGTTTGCACCCTATCGATTAAATTGTTTAAACATTTTATTATTATCTATCTACATGCAATGTATATAATTTAATTATTATAAATTCGTGAAGTCATACATTTTGTGTAGGGATTCGCACATATCTTAAACGTGCTTCATAGTTTCGATAAGATTTATAGATTTGCATACTCTTTTATCAAATTAAAGGTGACAAACAATTCACAAAATATTTCAAATATATATGACATATTATATAGTTATATATATATAACGTATTGTAAGAAGAAAATATCCATATTTTCAAATTAAATATAACACACAAACATTTTGAAGTACCTTCTCGGCCAATGTATCTCTCACTGTTGGACCCAAGTCCTTGAGATTGGGAACGAAATTGACCTACCGCTGGTCAGACTTGTTGGTATAAAGTTTTACGCCAAGTTTTCTTTATATTCTCTACTATTATTTATTACCCATAAGTACTTTACGACACGTACTATGGTGACGAATTGTAATCCCACTCCATCACCACACGGTAAGTAAATCTGGTGAAACCAAATTCGCCTTAGAACCCATGAAATGACATGTCCGACAAATGCATTGCCACTTTTTATGTACGAATTTAATTTTGCTTCGCAGTTTACGCTCATCATATATTCACGTAATAATAGAAAATGATTATATAACTAATTTCCGTGTGGTGACGGAGTAAGAATACTATTTACCACCCCATATCTTACCCGTGGGTGATCGTACGAGACGACTAAGAGATATAAAACGCATATAACATCTATGCGAGAGAAGGAAAACTCGAAACAAAACCTTATACTAACACGTCTGACCAGCGCGGTATAGTAGGTTAATTTCCCTCCCATTACAGAGGAGGCCCGAGCCCAACAGTGGGACATTTATGGGCTGTGATGATGATGAGTTAACTAAACCTAATTTTTTTTTGATCTTTTGTATGACAATCAGCACAAATGTTGATCACTAGGTTAAATATTGCCAGGATAATGTGTCAACGTTGCAGGTTAGGATGTCATGAGCACAGGGAACCAATTTCGTGCAAATATGTAAACGGTCAAACGCAGTTCATTCTGTGCCAAGAACCGAGTTATCGCATCTCCAGACATACATACAAAAACAATTCTGCACAGGTTTAACAGCACTGAACAGGGGCGGCTCTAGCAAATATAGCGCCCGGGTGCAAGCAATCACCTGGCGCCCTCTTGTATCAAAATGCGTGAACAAAATGAAATGGGTTGATAGTTACAACACGTTAGACTAAATTTCGAATCTCGCTGGAATGCGTTGTGCCATGCTTAGTCTCGTTGTTTTGACACAAAACCAGGTAAACACGATCGGATTATGAAGGTACAGTAAGCAAAGCAACCCTTGGGTAGGTACCCAAACCTGTCAAATAACGCACCCACTACGTTTATAAATGGTTAGGCACACGCTGCGTATGGTGCACCCGCTCCGTGCGGAGCGTTACAGTGGAGGCTCTATGTGTCCCGAGTGGCTCTAGGCGCCCTCTAATACCCGGCGCCCGGGTGCACCGCACCCTCTGCACTATAGGTAAAGCCGGCCCTGGCACTGAAGATCCTAGAATTACTCTTAGAGACATGTCTGACTGTGTCTTTATTTAATTTAAAAACTCTTAAGCCTTAAATAACGTTTTATTCATGTGTCCATAAAATAATATTTTGTGATTAAGGAAAATAGTTGTGTAATATATTTTTTTTATTATTCTAATATCGATAAACATCTACCAAACAAACGTTCAATTTGTACTATTTGGTGGATGCACTAGTAAATGCATTTTAAAAATTAAATGTTAGGCTATACATCGCTGGAAGGCGCGCGTCGCCGATATATAATAGTCAATATGATATATTAAACATCCATTATTTATCATAATAGTACAAAATAGTACATATTTATTTTTAAAATATTAAATTGGCCATATAAACGACTAACATACTCTTCCATTTTATAGTACATGTAAGATTATATTACACAATACGATACTATACAAGGCACTTTGTTAACGAAACATATACGAAATGCACTACGCAAGTTTACACAAGACAGTTCAAATATATTAATATTGAAAATCTGTAACAAATACTTGTTAAATTTAATTAAATTTTAGAAACTAAAAATAATTTTGCGATGGAAAATAATAGAAACAATGTTTTTTTTAATTTCTTAAACAAATTGCATGAGCGTTAATTCTCGAAACATCATTTCGGGTTTCGTCATAATCGAAACAATTATTACCAACAAAGTGAATTTCACATCAAGAATGTTTTAAATAAAGCCATTAAATATACAAACTTTGGCTGAAAAATAAAATTATGCTAATACTTAAAATATAAACTCAAAAATCTAAAACAAAGACATAAACAATTTCATTTATAACACAACATAATTATCTATTATGTCTATAAACTAATTTACAATAAGTATCCGCAATACATTTTATATTGCATTAGTTTTATAGCCTATTTACACGTATAAAGTGACCAATTTATTCAATAAATTTTACCTTAAAAATATTCTCTTCACAATCACTTACAAGCACTTTAATATTACAAGTAAGGATTTTATGAGAGCAGTAATCAATTAAATTAAAATAGTTGCATTCGCCCGCAGGCGCGACTTATCATTTTATTCGAGAATACTGTAACTACTAAACAGTACATGATATAAACGTGTGAATGCACATATATATACATGAAATATGCGTCACATTTACTAAAATTTTATTTGGCTACTTCATACGTGGAAACCAACTATTATAGATAGTTGTCCTCAGCCACATACACTCCTGACTGAACATCAGTCTTTACGATTCCCAAGCCCACATATCTATACTAATATTATAAAGCGGAAGAGTTTGTTTGTTTGTTTGTTTGTTTGTTTGTTTGTTTGTTTGTTTAAACGCGCTAATCTCAGGAACTACTGGTCCCATTTGAAAAATTCTTTTTTTGTTGGATAGTCCATTTATAGAGGAAGGCTTTAGGCTATACAACATTACGCTGCGACCAATAGGAGCAGAGCAACAATGATGAATGTGTAAAAATCGGGTTTTTGTTTCCTTTTGAGAGCTTCCGCTGCGTAAACGGTTAAAGTTGCGCGAAAATTATGTACTACATAATTGTTCCCCTTTTAAAGTTCTAAATAAAAGTCCGCGAGAGCATATGTCTATCTTTTAAGATTGGCTCACTATAACCTTTTTTATGCTAATCAAATTTGTTTTAAAATAATGTGCTATTTTCGAAGGTGTTTTTATAAACATGATATTAATCCTTATCCAAATAAATGAGTTATTCATCACAATTATTTAATTTAAAACAAAACTGCCCTTTACATTATTTGATTTCAATGAATAACTTAGGAAATATCACAGTTTAAAAATAACATCGCAGCAAAATAATGATCAAGTATTGCGCGCGCATTTACGGTAAAAATACTGGCTCTTATAATATTATATTAAAAAAAAATCTCAAACTAATGTTATTTCAAAGTACTTCTGCACATACTACATTTTTAGTTTTGTTTTTCTCATGACCTTCCGCCGGCTTTACACATTCTAAATAATAATAATAAGTATAGGAAGTATTAGTGCCTGCCCTCATGTATGGCAGTGAAAGTTAGATTTGGCGGGGAAGACATGAAAGTAGAATAAATGCTGTAGAGCTGACAGCTCTTTGTAACGTGTGTGATATAAGTCTGAAAGACAGAATTAGGTATCTATACTAATATTATAAAGCGGAAGAGTTTGTTTGTTTGTTTAAACGCGCTAATCTCAGGAACTATTTACTGGTTCGATTTGAAAAATTCTTTTTTTGTTGGATAGTCCATTTATAGAGGAAGGCTTTAGGCTATATATCATTACGCTGCAACTAATAGGAGCGAAGCGTCAGTGAGAAATGTTGCAAAAACGGGGAAAATTATTCACATTTGAGCACTTTCGTTGCGTGCGCTGCATAAACGGTTTAAGTTACTCAAAAAATATGTATGAAAGAATTATTCCTTTTTAATAATCAAAAAAAATTCCGTGACAGTATATGTCTATCTCTTAAGATTTACTCATAATAACATTATTTGTCGTAGAAGGCGATAGGCTATATAACATACATACGCTGCTACCATTATTATGAGTATAAGACTGTGCAGGCAGCGCAGCGGCGGGTGAGGGGGAGGCGGGTCACCCCCGCCGCCGTGCTCGCCACTACCACCCGCGGGTGTAGCTCTGCGAGGTACCATGCCGCGCGGCTCAGACGCGTGGTCGGCTCCCTACGGAACGGTTGAATTCAGCGTGCTTGATTTTTCAATTTGTTTCGTCGATATATCATCGTGTAATAAATAATACTTTCGTAGTACTTTCAATTTGTAGAAGTTATCTGTATAGTTAATATTGTTTGTTTTAAGGATTTTTTTTTGTTTATAATATAGTATAATATAAGTAGTAATTATAGTATAAGTGGTTGTCATCTACATAATTATTCTAATTTGGTTAGGTTTTTGTTTATTAGTTTATTTTATTACGTTAAAATATCGAAATAATTAAATTACCTTTATAATATTTCATTTTTTTTCATTACAGATTACATTATATTATCAGGTACTTAATTACTTACCTTACGTTTGTTTTTATTGATTACGAGATACGTTTTGGTTTAAATTTAATTTCCTACGTTTTTTTTATCTTTGTCGTCACTATAATGCCTCGAAAAAGAACTAACCTTTCTCGGCAGACTGCTACTGCAAAGCGGCTGCGGCTTTTGCGCAGCAATGAAACAGCGGAAGACAATATGCAGAGGTTGGCTAATCAAAGAGCGGTCAGTGAACAAAACCGTGCTAGGGAATCGAGCGTTGAACGTTCACAGCGGTTAGCCTCACAAAATTTCCGAACTTCGGTGAACCGACAACGGGAATCAAGTACTGAACGTTCTCAACGTTTGGCCGCACAGAATTCACGAACTTTAACAAACCGCGAACGGGAGTCAAGCGCTGAACGTTCTCAACGTTTGACCACACAGAATTCTCGAACTTTGGCAAACCGCGATCGGCAATCAAGCGCTGAACGTTCTCAACATTTGACCGCACAGAATTCGCGAACTGTGGCAAACCGCGAACGGGAATCAAGCGCTGAACGTTCTCAACGTTTGGCCGCACAGAATACGCGAAGTTTAGCAAACCGCGAACGCGAGTCAAGCACTGAACGTTCTCAACGTTTGGCTGCACAGAATTCCCGAACTATGGCAAACCGCGATCGGCAATCAAGCGCTGAACGTTCTCAACATTTGACCGCACAGAATTCGCGAACTGTGGCAAACCGCGAACGGGAATCAAGCGCTGAACGTTCTCAACGTTTGGCCGCACAGAATACGCGAAGTTTAGCAAACCGCGAACGCGAGTCAAGCACTGAACGTTCTCAACGTTTGGCTGCACAGAATTCCCGAACTTTAGCAAACCGCGATCGGGAATCAAGCGCTGAACGTTCCCATCGACTAGCACAGCAAAATGCAAGATCAGCAAGGAGTCGGACTCGCAGGCAACATAATTTTTTGAATTCTGCGTTTGCTTATGATCGTTCTCTTGACTACGCTGCGCTAAATGATATTGATATTGGCGGAATGGTTAAAATATGCGACTTATGCCAAGCAAAAAAATGGACGGCAGAAACTCCTGGACTGTGTTGTAGTGGTGGCAAAGTGAACATACCTAAAATTCCAGAACCAACGACAGTTTTTAAAGAACTGATATCAGGCTCAAATCCATCCTCAAAGCATTTCTTAAATCACTCAAGGCAATATAATACACTTTTTCAAATGACTTCATTTGGTGCCAAAGAAATTCGCGAGGGAAACTTTATGCCCACTTTCAAAGTCCAGGGACAAGTTTATCATTTGATCGGTAATTTACTTCCAGCTGAAGGTGCACGACCCGAATTTTTGCAAATATATTTTGTGTCTCATGCAGATCAGATATCCTTGCGCTCAAACATTAACCCAACCTTGCAAATTGATCTTATCGACGCTATCCAAACATATCTTCACGATCATAATATGTATATTCAAAGTTTTAAATACAATCTCGAAAATAGATCAACGCATGATTTGAAATTTATTATTCATGCTGATGTGAAACCTCCTAACGAGCATCGAGGTCGGTATAATGCGCCAATAGTAGATGAAGTAGCTGTTCTTTTAATAGATGAAGATAAAGGTTACCGAGATATTGTGTTGAATGCTAGAGATGGTCGACTTCAACGAGTTTCTGAAACTCATAGATCGTATGACCCACTTCAATATCCTTTACTGTTTCCCTTTGGAAATGACGGATACTATATACATATTCCACAGCAGAATACTGCTGCTAGATCTAAAACAGTATCGTGTATGCAGTTTTATGCATTTAGACTCATGGTAAGAATAAATGACTTTAACAGCTTACATTACTTCAAAGGATTATTCAACCAATATTGTGTCGATATGGCGGCAAAAATGATTTCTGAGAGACTGGATTTTATCAAAAGAAATCAAAAAAAATTAAGAGCAGAAGAGTATATTCATTTAAGAGATGCCGTGGCTAATGATGGCAATACAGCCGCTTCTAATATTGGCCAGCACGTTATATTGCCATCGTCATTTACAGGATCCCCCAGATACATGAATGAAAAAAGTCAAGATGCCATGACCTATGTCAGGAAGTTTGGAAGACCAGACCTCTTTATTACCTTCACATGTAACTCCGATTGGCCAGAAATAAAAAATGAATTATTACCTGATCAACATTCTTACGACAGACATGATTTGGTTTCTAGAGTGTTTCATTTAAAACTAAAAAAAATGATAGACCTATTAACGAAGAAAAATATCTATGGACCATCTAAAGCTTTCGTTTACAGCGTAGAATGGCAAAAAAGAGGTTTGCCTCACGCCCACATTTTATTATGGCTGGCTAACAAAGTACAACCAGATTGTATAGATGCAATAATATCGGCTGAAATACCTGACATACAACAAGATCCAATTCTTCATAATATTGTCATAAAAACTATGATACATGGTCCTTGCGGATTTTACAATCCTGAGTCACCATGTATGAAAGAAAACATTTGTTCGAAAAAGTTCCCTAGGCATTTTATTTGTGAAACACAAACCGGCGAAGACGGATACCCAACCTACAGGCGCAGGTCTCCAGATAATGGTGGAAACACAGCAATAATTCGTCTCAAAAGAACAGAAATCAACGTGGATAATAGGTGGGTTGTTCCTTATAATCCAGTGCTATCACGAAGTTTTAATGCACACATTAACGTAGAGTTTTGTCAATCGGTCAAAGCTATTAAGTACATCTGTAAGTATATTCATAAAGGTTCTGATCAAGCCACATTTTCGTTGCATAATAATAACAATGAAGTAGAAAAATATTTAAACGGTCGCTATTTAAGTTCTTCGGAAGCGCTCTGGAGAATTTTCCAATTTCCTATTCATGAACGTTTTCCAGCGGTAGTTCATTTAGCAGTACATTTGGAAAATGGACAAAGAGTTTATTTTCATAACAATGAAAATCTTCAAGATCGCGTCAACAACCCTTCATCAACGACACTTACAGCGTTCTTTGATCTTTGCAAAAGAGATGATTTTGCAAAAACTCTTTTATATCACGAAGTACCCCAGTATTACGTTTGGGAAAGAAATTCCTTTTCTAGAAGAAAACGTGGGCAAGATGTTGAAGGATATCCCGGTGTAAAAAAAGATACAACTTTAGGCCGCGTCTACAACATTCATCCAACACAAACTGAATGTTATTATTTAAGAATGTTACTGCAATATGTTCGCGGCCCAATGTCGTTTGAACATCTAAGGACCGTTAATGGTGTTATTTTCCAAACTTATCAAGGCGCTTGCAAGGAATTAGGTTTATTGGAGGGAGATGAACATTGGCAAAATACCATGTCAGATGCTGTCATGTCCGAGCCAGCCTCAAAATTAAGAGAATTATTTACCATCATCCTCATATTTTGCCAGCCATCTGCCCCCTTAGAGTTATGGAATAAATTTCGCAATGATTTATGTGAAGATATATTAAACAAAATGCGTAATGAAAATCAGGATATGACATTAGCATATACTGATAATATATACAATGATGGACTTATCATAATTGAAGATAAAATTCGTGAAATTTCAGATAAATCATTAACTGATTTTGGGCTTCCTGCATCAAAAAGGAATAATTCACATAATAATTTGGATCCGTTAGAAGTAGCACTACGGAAGCCGTATGACGTAAATGAATTAAATGAGTATATTACTAAAAATGAACCAAAATTAGTTAATGACCAGGTGATGGCGTACAATCGTGTTATGTGCAGTATTCGTTTTAATGAAGGAAAAATATTTTTTTTGGATGCTCCAGGCGGAACCGGAAAGACTTTTATTACTAATCTGATATTAGCAAAAGTAAGGTCTCAGGGAAAAATAGCCTTGGCAGTAGCGTCGTCAGGAATTGCGGCAACTTTATTAGCAGGTGGACGCACAGCTCATTCCACTTTTAAACTGCCTCTATCTGTTTCTTTACAGAAAGATAGCGTGTGCTCTATTCGCAAAAATGGCCCTCTGGGTAAAGTTTTACAAGACGTCACTCTAATTATCTGGGACGAATGTACCATGATCCATAGAGCTCATGTAGAGGCTCTAGATAGAACTCTCAGAGATATTAGAAGCTGTGATAAAATTATGGGTGGGATTACCGTTATGTTTTCTGGAGATTTTCGACAAACTTTACCGGTAATATTAAGAGGAACTAGAGCAGACATTGTAAAGTCTTGCCTTAAAAAGTCACCGTTATGGAAGTTTGTCCATACCCTAAAACTATATACGAATATGAGAGCACATTTGGGGGGAGGTAGTGCAAAGTTTCCTTCAAAGTTACTTTTAATAGGAGACGGAAAAGTACCTCATTTTGAAAATAAAATTGAAATTGATCGCGATTTAGGAGAAAGAGTGACTAGCATTGAGGATTTAATATCAAAAGTTTACCCTGATATCGTCGAAATAGAAAATAAAGATTATCAATGGATGTGTCAAAGGGCAATATTGGCGGCGAGAAATAGTAGCGTTGACGAAATTAACGACCTAATTTTAACTAAACTTCCAGGCGATATAACTACCTACACATCTATTGATAATGTAATGGATCAAGAAGATGCTGTCCATTATCCACAGGAGTTTCTCAATTCTTTAAACCCGAGTGGCCTTCCATCACATTCCCTCAAGTTAAAAATAGGTGCTGCAATAATTTTACTCAGAAATCTTAAACCACCAAATTTATGCAACGGGACCCGACTTCAAGTAAAATTCCTTCGCAATAACGTGATCGTTGCAACAGTTTTGACTGGTCCGGCAGTTGGTCAAACAGTGCTTATACCTCGCATCCCAATGATTACAAATGATTTACCTTTTAATTTTAAAAGAATTCAATTTCCTATTAAGTTATCTTTTGCAGTAACAATTAATAAATCACAGGGGCAAACATTTAAACACGTAGGAATCGATTTACGTCAAGACTGCTTTTCACACGGCCAACTATATGTCGCGTTGTCAAGATCGGGTTGCGGGGCAAATCAGTATGTTCTTCTACCACAAGAAAATAAAACTAAAAATATCATTTACGCTGAAGTACTTTAAAAGATATTATTTTGAAAATTTCTTATTCACGATCATAATAACAAAAACCAACGTGAGCAATCAAAAGATAATCACGATAGTGTTTCCAACAACCACGCGAACGAAGTCGCGGGCACAGCTAGTGTATATTAAAATTCTTACAATAATTTGGATGTCAGTCTGACAGAATTGTCATTATAATATTCTTTTTTAATTCTTCCAAAATATTTTCACAACTCCATGTGAAATTGAAGTAATTATTTTATCTGCTAACTTATTTAAGCTAAAATACATTTATATTCATTTAAAAATCAATGATAACGAAATCCATCTTAACCAAAAATGTTAGAACTAATAATTACCAGCCATAGCATCAAACTACTTCTCACATCATTATTTTTTAAAGATTAGCCGGCGTGGCGCTGTGTATGTTACGCAGAAGGTCCTGTCCTTCCTCAGAGGTCCAGTATTCTATAAAAAGATCTCTTTCCTTATCCAAACACTCCAGGAATGTAGATTTCGAGCCATTTTTATTTAAACTTAACATTTGTTTTTTTAGCCATAAATTCTGCAAAAAAAGAAAACAGTTTATTAGCGTATAGCAAAATAATTACATAAAAAGCAAAAATGAATTTAGATAGGGGAACGTATTCTGTTTCGGTGTTCAAAAATACTATGCTGGAACAGAATTGGGTCTTGGCCGCATATATTTGTGGTCACTCGTGGGTTTATTGTAAAGAGTGGGCCACGTAATATGAGTGGGTTCCGTTGTCCGAATATCTTTGTTTTTATACGTCTAAATGATTTCCTTTGCTTCCTATAACTTTTGCAATATATACCATGTAAGAGAATATTGTGTCGATCATAAATAATTGGGATTTTAATCACAGCGCTATCGGTACAATAAATTAAAAAAGTGCGTGCGTACAAAGTACACTTGTCAGAAGTAATACTTCTTTGGTTTTTTTTTTGCTATTAGTTGTTAGCCTCGGATGGCTATGACAACTTTACCCGGATTGTGGGTAAGCGCTGAGGGCTCTCAACCCGAACTGCTTTGGCAAACTAATTTTTAAATCTCGTTTACATGTCTACATTAACCAATAGCGTGTATTTTTCTCGATCTCACTTTCGCTCTCGCTCTCTCCCGCCCCTATGACCCTGTAACTCGTACGAAAAAAGGTAGGTCGGGTCACCCACGACACAAATGAAGTCATATTGATTAGGTAAATCAGTCACATCATCGATTCCGCAATGGATCCATTCCCTGACGTGGACCGATTTTAAAGTACACGCTTACTAACATTTGGAGTGAGATTATCGAGAGAAATTGGTGTGCGCTAAAATTTTAAAATTTCAATAGTCTTTAAAATTTCAATAGTCTTTGTCGGGAATCTGGCAAAGACTCAGGAAATGATCAAGTAAAATATTTCCTGACAGAACGTGTTCTGAATTTTTCGTGTTTTGTGTTTTTAAAATCACTTCTTTACATTTTCAATTCTTAAAATCTAATCTCATCCAGTATCTAAGAGTGATTATGGTGAAGCATAAAAATCTCACTATCAGATTGGGGGATCTCAGTATTGTAAGCTTTCTAAGACATTAAAACATAGACGTATATTACAGCCACTAAATGGTGAGTCCTTTCTTCTTGCCAACATATTTTATATAAATACATATATATATTTGAATCGTTCGTGATATAGAATATATCTAGATCAAGATCTTCGTACTAAGCTAACTCGTATCTACTCTCATTGAATATTTCGCAGTAAACTAAGGTTTCTGACCAGTATACATAGTGTACCAGTACACTAGCGATGAATTATAGCACAAAAACTACTAACTAACCTTAAAAGTCGGTCTTATAACAAAGTTTATAGTTGGTCAGCGTACTAAGGAGCTATGCTTGGAATTTTTAAGATTAAATCCGGAATACGGAAATCCGTTGAATATCGGGTGGTAACTGTCATAGAAGAATTAGCACGCTGAAGCGGTAACGAAATGCTTTCGAATGGCGACCACGAATCGGACGCCAAAATGTGAACGGCACGAGGTGACCTAATAACATAATAAAAGTCACAGGGAACCAATACCTAATTCCTTGACTTTCCAAACAGGATTTTCTATTACCCCTCCCAAGAATTCTGATTATTTTTTATGTAAGAATATATAGTCTAATATTTAATGTGAACTAACAAATATGTTTATTTATCACAGAAGTTAACAGTGCGAACGTCATAAGGTTATCATATCAAGACTTGTTATGACCTAATAACACATGCCTTTGAGCTAAGTTTACGCACAAGTATGGTTATAATAATGTGGCACAACATATCAATATTATTATTTATACTATGTACATACGTGCAATGCAGTGATGACAATAGTGAACCAATTTTATATTACTATGGCCGCGTGAGTACTATCGAAAATAACATTCGGCATTAGTAGATGAAAATTTTATCCATCCATTATTTTATGCTGGATATTATCAGTTGCAGCCACATTCGAATCCGATAGTGGGTTATAAGATTAATTTTAGAAAGAATGTAAAATTGACAATATATAAACGCCCTCGCAGGGATTTTACATTATCATCCTGATCTTTCCCCAATTACTTAGGGTCGACGCAATATGTCCTCTCCTTCCATATAGTCCAATCAGACGTCACCTCCGTGATCACTCGCTCTCTATGCATGTCATGCTTCGTGCAGTCCATCGATCTGTTCTTTGGTCTTCCCTTGCCCCTAAAGCCTTCATTCATATTTAAAACTCCTCATAACATTCATACCTTCTCATTGCATGTCCATACTAGTTAAGCCTTCACTCTTTATCTTTTCCGTCACTGGCGCAAGTTTAAAATATCCTAATATAGTTTATACATATATAAATTAATACAATTTTAATCCATTAGCCATCTACATTCCTATTAGACCTTCGATGGATTGATATGGAATTTCTTTCGAGTTTTCTTCTCTTCCATGGAAATTATCTGCTATATCCCTTGGATCCCTCGTCACACAATAAGAAATTCAATTATACGCAAGAGTGAAATATATTATTTGATCTGCCAGGAAGAAAGTGAGCGCAGTCTACCAGCATGTGGCGAGAAGCAAGCATGTTCAGCGCTGGTGCTGCGATACTGGCGAGCGCCCGCGCTTGTTCGGCTGTGTCGGTGTGCGCGCCGACAACACTGCGACACCGTACTCACACGCGGACACATGCTAGAGCTCAACAATCGCGCCTCACTTCAAGTAAGTCTCTCTCTCCAAATATATAAATACTATTTTTTTTTTCAAATAATTCAATAAAGCGATAGATGACGGCAATTCATTATTATTTTAAAATGGAGGAAAGGAAGGAAAACCTACTACTGTCTCACGGTTAATCAATAAACCACAGACATCAAAGAAGGAAAACGATATTTAATCAAGGTGGAATAGGATATAAGGAAGTCTTCTTACTCCTATAGGATGAGCAGCCTCCAAAACTTCATCTTCCAATTTTTTAAGGGGTGCTGAGGGTGCTAAGGCGTGACGATCAATATTAAAAGTTCTGCGGAAATGTAGTCTCCCTTCTTTCCTCCATTTAAAAAAACTTTACAAATAACACAGGCGTTAGCGCCAGTGACTGAAACGTTAAAGGTGAACGTCTATGGTGGTATTGAACATGACAGGAGACGGTACGAAAGTAATATTGCTAGAAGAGTGCTAGGTATGCATCTAGAAGGCTATAAAGGGTAAGAAAACACCAAAGACAAGGCGACTGTGCAAAGAATAATTTAAAGAGAATGACGATGAGATATCATACGAGATGAATGGTAATAGAGGTCACAATAAGTCATGCACTAAGTCTGCCTGTATAACAAATATGTACATAAATTGAAAATAAATAAATAAGCAAATAGGAAAAGTTTTCTACATTAATATCTCAATGACCGAGCTTTCGCTCAGTATTTTCTTTATAGTGTGTTTTGGAAGATATATTGAAATATAATAAAAATTATTAATAAAACAAAGAAAAAAAGGCAAATATAATGAAAAAGTGAAACTGAGGATCCAAACCGGCGCTGTCTAAGGCTACTCGATTTTCAAGCTGAGCTCTGTCTGTGTGAGCTGTGTCTGTGTATTCTTAATGACAGCGTCAAAATTTGCCTTCATATTTTAACAGGTTTCAGCCAATCAAAAATATAATTTTTAAGAGTCTTACGGGACATTGGCGTAGTTGCGGTTAATCACTAACAGAAGCGATTCATCATGAAGAAGAAGAAGAATATAATTTTTCGTGGCTTGAAAATACTGATACAACGATTATTTTACAAATGAAACCTAGCTAAATCGATTAGTCGCCTCCGAAACCCCCTGCATGCTAAATTTCATGTAAATTGTTGGTGTCGTTTACGAGATTCAAAAAATATATTATCATCATCACCTTGCTCTAATCCCAATTTGGGGTCGACGCAATATGTCATCTTCCTCCATACAGTCCTATCAGACGTCATCTCTGTAGTCACTCCCTGTCCATCCATGTCATGCCTCACGCAGTCCGTCCATCTTTTTTTTGGTCTTCCTTTACCCCTAAAGCCTTCAACATTCATATTTAAAACTTTCCTCACAACATTACTTTCATCCCGTCTCATCACATGTCCATACCATGTCAACCTTTCACTCCTTAACTTTTCCGTCACTGGCACAACTTTCAAACTTCCTCTTATATGTTCATTTCTTATTTTATCCAATCTCGTCACACCACACATCCATCTCAACATTCGCACCTCCGCTACATGCAGTCGTTTCTCATCCGTCACTTTTGTCGTCCAACATGCTGATCCATACAATACAGCAGGTCTTATTAGGCTTTTATAATTATATTTTGCCCTATAATTTAAACGGTACTTTGGGGTCGCATGTTGTACCCGTGACCTGCCACCATTTCATCCATCCCGCATCAATTCGTGCTTCACCGCACGATCCAGGTCGCCATCGCTTTGGATAAGAGAACCGAGGTATCGAAAATCCGAGCATACTGGTATAGGTACTCCATCTAGGGATATGGGTGAAAAATTGGAGAGACCGCCGAAATCGGAGAACACGTACTCTGTTTTAGGTCTGCTGATTTTTAAGCCAACATACTCCAATTTACAGCGCCAGCCGCTTCTCCGGCATGCTCTGTACCTCAAATCCTTCTTCTCCGACGAGAACAATGTCATCAGCGAATAGCATGCATCAAGGTGCCTCTTCCTGTATCTCCGATGTTAACGCATCCATTATCAACAGGAAGAGGTAAGGAATTAACGCCGACCCTTGATGCAAACCCCAAACTCGTCGGAGTCTCCGGCCGCTGATTTTACGTACGACCTAGATCGTTTGTACATGGCACAGATTAACCTAGTATACTTCACAGGCACACTTTTCTCATTCAGAAAATATATGTATACAAGAATTGCTCGTTTAAAGATATTAGATTAGATACTTGAAAGTTTATCAATATGATGAACCTTTACTATAACCAGGGCATACCAAACCAAATATTGCAATTGTATTCACATTTTTTGACCACAACTTTGTGTGAAAAAGCTCTTAAATAGCTCTTAAATAGAAGGTTAAACTTAAAAGCTCTTTCAAAAACCTAATAGAAAGAACAATCATAACTTACATTGTGTCTCACTGAGAGTCATTAAAGATTGAAAACCCTTTTAAAAATTTACACGCCCATTCTTCTTATTGGTAGTATATACATTAATATTCTTCATTTTTTAATTGCAGTATGTTAGAAAAATTATGACAGAATAATGAGTGATCGATTATTAAATTTAGATTTTTTTATTTTAGACAATTTATGTGCTTTTAATAGAATTATATAATCATAAATATATTATAACTATAATTATATATTATATAAATCTCCGTAACTACGGGGCCGCATGCTCATTCAGAAAAAACAATTTTACCCTTCAAGCCACAAACTATTCATAAAAATTCATTTGATTGAATAATATTAGATAAAAACCATAACTTTTATTTAAATTCAAATAATCAACCTAATTATTGTATGATTCCAGTTCTGTCAGCCTGTAGTTAATTGGCCCGAATGCTCCCTGAATGAAGAAGCTCTCACCGTGGTTACATCTTCAGACCGTATGAATCCAGATGATCTCGAAGAAATGCATCACCAGAACTTGCAACTTACACCACCGAAATTAACATTTACCTGTCAATGCCGAAACCCTTACATTTGGAAGCAAGTCTCTAAAGACGATGATAGAAATATCCGTGTATATCAATGTACATCTCTTCGTTTATGCAAAACCGGCGAGTTTTGTGGCAATGTTAATAACGACTTATATGCATTGTATCAATCATGTCTCTGCCCTAAACATCATATATGTGTACATAATGGAGGCATACCACGCACACATATCACCGAGCTGCTATATAAAGGAAGAGGTTGGAAAGCGTATTGTCAGAGAGTTGGAAACGAATATAGTTATGAAGAATATTAACTTACATGCGCCGGTTGAGCTGCGATGTCTTTCGCAATACTGACAACTTGTTCGTTGAATTTATCAGGCCATAGTACACGACTGACTAAGTCCTTGCGAAGAGCCTCCGCCGCAGACAATCGCCGTCCAAACACTACCAATTCATTCAACTGTAAAATCATAAAAATATAATAAATTAATACATGTGTAATATATTTTTGATATATAATTTTTGACATCTCTATCGTGACGGAGTAAGAATACAATTCACCACCTGTGGGTGATTGTAAGAGACGACTAAGGGATATAAAACGCATATAACACCTATGCAAGAGAAGGAAAATTCGAAACAAAACACTATATCAACATGTCTTACTAGCATGGTACAGTAGGTCAATTTTCCTCTCATTACGGGGAGGCTCGAGCCCAATAGTGGGACATATATGAGCTGAATTGATGATATTTTTTGAATTGATATGATGTGTAATTCTGACGTTATAAACACATCAAAGGATTATGCTTAACATTACTGTTGTCTGGCCGAGGATATCGTAAGGCACGACAAAATGATATATAATATTTAAGAAAAAATACTTAAGAAATGACGAACTCTATACACATACTGCTTTTCTTTCCCATTTAGCTCCTCCAGAGAAGATGATGTAAAGAAAAAGAATTGGTCTCTTTAAGATTTTTATGATATTAGCCTTACATTGGGAAGCCTCAGGCGACTTTATTAAAGACACTGTTGACCCATGAATGTACTAAGTTAAAGCAATTATGTTTTAATTTATAAAAAAAAACTAATTACAGGAGAAGTCCTTTCCGTTGATAATTTGTGATATTTTTATTTTAAACCCTAAATATTATTCTTATATACTTCTTATATCAATTATGTTATAATACATTACTGCAGCGGCCAGCAAAACAGGGATTGATTGACGAACGTGTAGATGTGGGCCGAGGCGTAGCCGAGGCATATATACGTAAGTCCATCAATTCCTAGTTGCGGCCAAGGCTTGTATAGTGCTTTTCTCAAATAATGCGCGGTAATTAAAACTAAGTAGTATTAAGTAGAACTGTATACATGACGAACAACGAACAACATTTTTAACGTGCTAAAGGGTTCATTTGTTTTTTTTTTTTCATTATCAAACAGCTTTCTTTTTCAAGCCTGTTCGAAATTTAAATAAAACTTTGATAAGTCGTCTCCTCGGTGGCTATTTTTTGAAGTAACAAATCGTTCCATTTTTAAAATACACGATAGATATAAATTTACATATATAATTATTTGGCCCCTAAAACACGACAGATATGGATTTTCATACATTTTTTGCCAGCCGCTGCTCGCTCAGTACAGCAATATCGATTTATCTCGAAGAAGGTTGTCAAAGTAATGCTCAAATTTCCAAGCATGTTTGAGAAAATAATTTTAATAGCATCATATTCTATTTAGAACTGCTAGTGTAAAGATTTCACACATGATAGTTGTTGCTGATTAAAGTTGATGATAGTAATAGACCTAGGCGGTTAAGGACGAGGTGTATACCGTATATATATACCTTCACAGACATTTCACACGGGCTATGAGCAATGCAAATTCTAATATAGTTCGTAAATATTTGGTCGTAAAACTAGTAATGTATCATATTCTAATCTTTTTCTATGTGTATTAGTGGAAGAAAACATATTTTGTCGATCACAAATAAATTGGGATCAGACTAGTGATTGACGATGATGTTGCCATGGGTATAGTAAGTGGCACAAGAACAACAAAATTTAAAAAGTATATGATATGATGTTTTCCGTGTGGTAACGTAAGGACACAATAGGGAATATGCACGTGACTCCAAATAGAATAAAATATTTTTATTTGTAATATTTATTGCTTAAAAAAATACCTATACAATTATTTTTGAAATTCATCATTATTTAATTGTGAAAATTAATTATCAAAAAGTGGCTTCTTTGAAATTCGCTCGCAAATTTCTAAAACGCGAGCCGATTGGTTGTTCAAAACGTGACGTCATCGTACACTCGAGTCTTCTGGTTTCAAGGTGTTTCTAGTGATAATTTTGTATCGTTACCCAGTTATTTCATAAGTTATTAGTTTTCTGTGTTCAACTATTAATTCTTGTGAATGAAAAACTTCACAAATATCACTTTTTGTCCCTGTTCTAATGCCATTATTTTGTATTGCATATAATTATCTGTACCCTTTTCTGAAACCCAATAGAAAGATAAATAATAAATAATTTAGAACTTTCTCTTACTATAATAAGTTATGTGTTTTCATTCATAGGTATCATAGATAACTAAATATATATTAGTTTTATGGATAAAGACCCATTTACCTATTAGATATTGAGAATATCTTTAAGAACTTTACATAAACTAGGTTATAGGTACTATATACGTATATAGGTGTAGGTACGTCGAAGTTTGTAAACAAAACAAGTATCTGCATGTAATTAAAGAAAAAATATTCTTTTATGTACTTCATCACTTCTCTAATGTGTTTACTTACGTTAAAACGATCTTCACAACAGTATTAACTGCTCAAACAAGACAAATTGTCTCTTCTCATCGCCTTGCACCATTTTTTCTTTATTTATTACATTTCTCGGCATCAGGAAATATACTTGTTAGGTGCAGTTTTGATAATATTTTGGCACATAGGAACGACACAATATTTATAATACGATTTTCTGTTTTTTTTCATGGTAATAAGTTGACTTTATACTCACTTTTTTAACTTTCAATAACTTTGTTAACCAAACATTTCGTTGTTGACATCCAACTTGTGTGTGTAATCTGACGTCACAGAAGCGCGCCATAATAGCCGCATTTAAATCTTCCAATAATGAGTGATTTTAATATTTTTTTTAGCTTAATGGTTTATATTTTGGATGTGTTACATTTATTTTTGGTAATGTAATAACTAGTAGAAACATTTCAAAAAATAAAAAAATATGCATATTCCCTATTCACCACCCCCTATCTTACCCGTGGATAAGACATGATTAAGGGATATAAAACGCATAAAACATATAGATGATCTTACATAGGCAAAAGAAGGAAAACTCTAAACAAAACCCTATACCAACGCATCTGACCAGCATGTTATAGGTCAATTTTCCTCCTATTATTGAGGAGGCTCGAGCCCAACAGTGGGACATATATGAGCTGATGATGATGATATGATCCCATTATCACAACATCTACACGCAAGTCATCAGTTATTTTGTGGGGCAGGCTCACAACTTAGGAACCCTTAATTTCTCATAGTAATCTTAAAAACCTGTTGAGCATTCACCAAGAGAATAACCAGCACAACACACCTATAACACCAACCCAACCGCCAGTGTTCCATAACAGGTTTTAATAAGGTAAAAATGACACTAACCATGGATTGAGGCATATTACGGTATCCGGTGAGCACTGAGATACCAGGTTCTATAGGTCCTGGCCCATGTGATTTCACTGCTACGGCGAAACTGGCGCGCTCTGAGGCCAATGCAACGTCGCTTAAACCGACTAACGCTAAACCAATGCCTGTACATCTACTGCTCACACCAGTACATAACAACTTACTATGTTGCTCCACTGTATATAACAAACTTCTGAAATTTAAAAAGATAACCTTTTAATAAATTTACATAATTGACAAAGCTAATAATCATGAATTTCAAGGCAGGTCTAATTCGAAGCAAAGATATTTCAAATATAATTTTTCGATCTAAAGCTGCAGACAATTTGTGTCCTCCAAGTTAAATGGGATTACCTATTTAAGACTTTCAAATGTGTATTTAATAACTACAAAATCACTTAATCCCAAAATATTTAAGTTGTTCCTATTTTGTTTTCAGTAAATTAGGGAATGTATCTAAACTATGTGACTTGTTAAGAAAGAAGGGATCTTATAAACTCCATGCGAGGTCACAAGTCCAACATTATTTACCTATCTACCAATTAACTTATTCTTGCAATATGATTTCCATGAATAAATAAAAACACATTATAATTCAAGCCTGTCAAGACATAAATTGTTGCTTTACTGTAGAATTATCGTATGTAACTGATCAGTAGAATTGTTATGTAAAGGTTAGGTTGACAAAAATGATTAAATAGGGGTAAATCATATTTCTATTTATATTTTACAGTGATTGAAAATTCTTTATAGAGAGGTTTCTGATGAAAGTACTTGTAATTTGAAGGGATATTTTGTATTTAATCTTAGGGATATTTCTGGGGGATATGATTTTATGTCACATAGACTTGTATCTTTTTAAAAATATAGGTAGGACTGGATTTTCAAGGCTTTCCTACTTTGCTTAAGTACGCCATATTTCAAAAATGATTGAAGGGACTTTAATGCTATACACATCACTAATCAAATTATAACAGATCACTAACCTAACAGACTCTGCTATTCCCTGGGCGCTCCTTGACCTTCTCTCTATATCATCATCCAATAATGATCTTAAATCTAACTCTGAATATGTTGTCAAGCATTCAGGCATTAACAATGTCACTGACATATCTTTTCTTGTTTCTAATAATTTTAGAGCATATTCTAACTCCTTTAATACCTGTAAAAGAAATTTATTAAAATTAGTGATATAAGTTCTAATCAGAAATATATGCTAACAACATGTAGGAATGTAATGCTGTAAATAAATATCAAAAAAGGTAAATAGAGGATATATATAAATAGATATGTGCTAATATTTCCTATATTTATATGAGAATTAGCACTACTCCAATAACATATTCAATTACTGTTCAAAATCTTATTTCTACTTCATTTAAGCTAGTTTTAGCATATTTTCAACTGCAATAATGGACATAGACACCCCATGTCTGGGCAGAGCCCTCTCTTCCAATTGAAGATGAATAACCCAATACAAATTGGATGGGTTGTTTCTGGCTTTCAAGTTTATATTTTCTGGCAATGATTAAAACATATTTTTCATCATTTGGTAATTGTTTACAGCGCCACAAGGAAAGAAAGTTTAAGCATGGCTGTATAAAATAGATTTATAACTTACCTCAACATTACTAATGGACCCTGGTTTTTTAACACATATAATAGCTAATCTCCCATCAAATCTGATTGCTAAATGTTTTAAATCCGCACTATTAGGGGAATTTTCATGTAGTTTCATAAGTTTCTTATGTTTTAATGGTTTGTCAGCTTTGGAATTCTCATGTTTTCTTTTATTTAAGGCAAGGCTTAATTTAGATTTCAATTTTTCTTTAATTGACAAACAATCATCCTTATTAATTGTTTCACTACCAATAATTTCTGTACTATCTGACATAAAAGTAACATTGTCCATTGCTGGACTATAATTATTTACTTCATTGCTTAGTTCGCTTTGAGCATCAACTACTTGTTGGGAGTTACGGGCACTTGTCTCTACATCACTTAATCTCCGAGGGCTCATACAAGAGCTTGAATATGAACTAGACGAGTGACGTCTATAAATAATGGAATCATCAGCACTATGTGCCTCAAAATCTTCAGAAACTGATGGAGACTTAACTGAACTATTCAGGGAAGGTCTTTGCTTGCCTCCTGATATTCTTCTTGCTTCACCTTCTTCATACCTAGACTCTTTCTTCCTTTCTCGAAATTTCATTTCTTTTGTATCAGGAGTTGATGAGCTTTGTATTTTTTTGATGAATTCTGCTTTTGTTTTCATATTCTTTTTACCTTTTGGGGCTTCAGGTGTTAGCTGATAAATCATATTAACAGCACCCTCATCCATCAGCAGCTTGTCAATTTCAGTCAACCTCTTGTTTTGTTTAATATTTTTAGGGGAGGGCTTTTTCCATTGCAATTTTGATGTAGGTGATTTGGACTTTGCCCTTTGAATTGGATGAGGCTTAAGTTTTTTAGCTGGTGCCTGATCTTTTTCTTGCTCTGACTCTTTGCTTTTCACTACAATCTTACTTTTAGTAAAGGTGTCGGGATTATCAGGATCAAAAATAACTTTTTTCTTTATGACTCGTCCAAGTCTTCTCTGTGGTTGAGTTTCATCAGTACTTCTATTGCAAGTTTGTCCGTCGGCTGACTGAGAATCAACTGAAGTTCTATTTGAAGTGTCGTCCAATTTAGTTTTATTAACCTGTTGATGAACAACTCCATCACAAGACTCCAATAATTTTGCACTTTCTTCTAATAATTTTTGTGACTTATCTTCACGTTCATCATCATCATCCCAGTCTTTAACAAGATCTTTCACAATACTTGGCTCATCTTTATCTTCAGTAGCAGTAATCTCTGGCTTTTTATCATGCTTCATAACTTTTTCTTCCCTTTTTCTATCATGCTTTAAAATCATTTTATCCCTCTTTCTTCTAGGTATTTTATCAATATTTTTAAGCTTTTTTGGTTTCTTTTTTAACCTTGTAAGTTGCTGCAATGCTAGTTGTGCTTCTAACATTTTATCACCACGTAATGCTTTATAATTTGAAGATATTATGTTCCCAGTTTGCTCATCATTATTACCCTCAAGAATATCAAGCAACTCTTCTTTGTTAAATACTTCTTGTCTTCCAGCACAGTTATTATTTTCTATATTGTCAGTCACATCTGATGAGCGCAAGGCTTCACTGAACTCAATGCTTTCACCAAGTTCACTCAAAATATTATTCGGGTCTTGCTCTTCAACTCTCTCCTCACAAATTGTTTCAATAATTTCATTATCATTTGATTCAACTAAAATTTCAGTCTGAAATGTAACTCCATCTACTGTAGATTCAATAACACTTTCTACTTCTACCACAGATTCTTCAATAGTCAAATCATTTGAACTTGTTTGTGCTGTTGAATTTTCAATACCGTTTTCTTCGTTTTTATCTTCCTCCTCTATAAGAGGAGGTTCTTCTTTAAGACTCGGCACGTTTTCACTAGGATTGCTATCAGTAGTGATATGAACTGAAGTTGTATCAAGTTCGGAAGTGCAAGACGCTACCGGCTCCGCATTACCTTTTTGTATATCACTATCAACAATTTTGGTATTGTTTATATTTTCTGGAGGGTCAACTTCTACTTTAATGTCTTCTTTGGCTGTGGCTTTCGGTTCTAACACAACGGTCTTTTTAGTTTCGGAGTCAGCAACACCGTTCGATTTGTGACACACATCCATATCTTTCGAGGCTTCAGCGTTCTCATCACTTTTATCACATGTAACACTTATTTTTAAGCCATCAATTGGAGAATCAAGAAGGGGAGGCTCTTTCACAGCTTCCATGTCTATTATGGAATCACTAAAATAAATAAAACGATTTTAAATACTTTCCAAATATTAACCTAAATTTTATTAACGTCTGCAAATAATATGCAATATTACAGTTACGTTGTTTGTATTCTGTTGTAAGATGTCCATTTTATTATAAAATGGTAACAATAACAATTGATAATCACCTATTAGACACAAATTCAATCGAAACAAACTTTGCTTTGCGTTGCTGCGTCTGTACGTCCATTAGAAAATTACATTACACGCAATAAGAACTGACATTATAGAGGGCAGTACTTACTAAAACGAACTACTTTTAATGACACCAATAAATCTATATAAATGAGGTATTCAAAGCTTTGAATACAATCAAGTGTATTATAAATAAAAAGGTAAATTGAATGCTGACAAGAACAGTATTCTGTAATTAATTACTGAAAAAGCAAATGATCAAAATGTATAAAATAAGTGGCATGGTTAAAAAAGGTTTTTGATTATTTCTCATTGTTATAGCATTTTAACATGTTACACTAAATTAGAATGCGAACGAATAATTAATCACGATAGATATTATAACGTGTCGTTATTGGCCATAAAATATCAATAAATAATAAAAAAGAAAAACAAAATATCTACGTCCTATCGTGTCTTACACAACTTAAATAAAGATATTGTAAGTAGAGAGTTGTAGTAAGATAAAAAATATTACAATTAAGTAAATAAACCAAATAACCAGGAAAACTTGAAGTTACTAACCAACGCTCTATTAAGAAAAAAACTATTAAAATTTGATTTATTATATAGTGAGCGTTAATTTTGAACAATACGTAGAGAATAGTTCTCTTAATCTCAGAACCGAGAATAGATCTTAACACTGTCACGTTTTACACAAGTAATATGAATGATCTGCTTTAATTATGATAACGTGGCTGTTAGGAATTATTTCTTTTGCTGCCAAACCAAATCCAAACAAAGAAAAAAGGAAATGTCATTTGTTTGTTTTGTTTATGGAGGGTAAAAACTAAGGAGAACCATCTTGTATGGGGGATTAGTCCAAAAAGTGTCCACTTGTACAAAGAAAATTATTGTTCGAACACTCACCGAAATAGCGCTAGTGTAGCAAGTGGAAATGATATGAATGTAGCAGTAATAAGCAGAGTGGAGTGTGCTGAGTTACGTAGTCAACTGTGATTTGATAAATAATAACCTATGAAATGTGTGGCGCTCTTTTTAAAATTCTTCCACTTGCTACTATAGCGCCACCTTAATTTGCTCCCGTTCAATGGACACTTCTTAATACACTGAGATGGTCCTCCTTAGTTTTTACCCTCCATAGTTTTGTTTTTAGAGTCGTTATTTTAACGTACTAACTATAGATAAAACCCTCTTCAACATCTTGTTCTTCAACATCTGTTAGACTTTTCATGCTTATTTATTAGTCATGCGCAATTCGGGTCACTGCTGAAAAGAATGATACATATCTTTTCAGTGCAAAGATACATATCCATCATTTAGCTCTCTTAGCTCAGTAATCAACCACATTATTAAATCACTCCTCTTGCTCAGTCTTAAAGAATCTATCGCTCAAACGAATATGTCACTCATTTTTTCCATAATGGGCTTCGCCTTTTATTTAAATTACTCATTGTCGATAGTAAAACTTAATTTTTAATGTATATTAAAGTTCTATAAAAACACTTACACATATAAATAGGTCTATTTGCATTTCTATTATTAAAAAAATAGTTCGTATATAAACACTAACGTACACAATTTAGTCTATTTATAGTTCCAATAATAATAACTAAAATCTATTAATTATAATTAATAAAATCTCTATAAAAACTTGCGCAAATAAATATACAGTTTAATTACTAAAAAGTCAATAAAAGTAAGCTTTTATTCGATAATCTGCCGATCACTTATGAGATATGCCTCGGGAGCAGCTAATTACCCATAAAAAAGAATTTCAAAATATGTTATTACTCTAATATCATAATATTAAAAAAGCATTACAAGGTTGTTATAATAAAACAAATACAAATCTATTTTCTAATAATAAACATTAATTATTAAACTGTATCCCTAAAGAAATAGAGTATATTCTCTTTTGAAAACTTAATTACATGAATACGTACGTGAAATATAATTCTCGTTGGCTGGCCACGCACCGCAACTATCTCGCTCATTTTTCTTTAGTTTTTGAGAGTGAGAATGAAAAGCTGACAATGCGCTGCGAAGTGAGCGATAAGCTAGTGATATATTCGGCGCTAAAGTGAGCGGGTAATAGATTGTGTATATGTGAGCGACATAGCTCTTTTCTTCTTCTTCTTATTTTTATGTATTGGCACTCAGCTACTTAAATGAGCCATTGTTGCCAGTGTCGAGTTATAATTATCTTCAAGTTTTTAGTGTCTTCAGATTAGTCATTGTCCGTCAGTAAGTCGAATTGTCGCCATCAACAGTGCTATGGCCACACTGTTAATGGTATCTTGTGAGAATTTTGATGAAAAACGAAAACGTTGTAAAGCACTTTTATATGATATTCACTACATCTCAGCAGTTCCGTCACATCACATTACATAAAATGCCATCAAAATTATCTAATATAATACGTTAAAACACTAAGATATCGAATATAATACAAGAGCACCACATGACGTTTTAGATTCCCTCCAAAAACTCCATATGGCTCTTTTATGGTTGCTTTCCATTTAGTTGACACAGAGGGACTCTGCGGTACATTGTGAAACACTGCCAAACACTGTGTAAAAGAAACAGCTAGCTGTTTCATTTAAACTTTTAGAAAGAAGGAGAAAGAAACAGCTAGCTGTTTCATTTAAACTTTTACACAGTGTTTCACAATGTACCGCAGAGTCCCTCTGTGTTAACTAAATGGAAAGCAACCTATAAAACTCGCTCAGGAACTATAGTGCGTTTCACCAAAGAGTTCCTTTGCGGTAATGTTGGCTCCCCTGCACTTCCCTGTCTGTCAAAAACGTCTTACAGTGTAGTCGTGTGTCACGTTATTCCAAGTGTTTCCAGGTTTTACTATTCTATTGTTGTTGTAATCATGTCTAGAACATTAAAAAGTGGTGAAAGAGAGATGTTGTTGAAAGTAAAAAGCTTTTGTGAACGCGAAAAGTTTAACAAAGCGCCATTAATGCCATTAGAATGCCTCCGCAGTCGTGTTGCCATGACAGGTTAGTAAAATAGGGATACCAGATTCCCATTATTTTCCCTGATTTTTTAAAAATAAGATCAGTCACTGTGCGTCTTCCTCGCATCTAAACTTGTAATTATTATTACTATTTTATATATATTATTAACATATATACAGCGTGACTGCTAAAAGATTGTACATATTGAGAGAGGGTATTCAGTACTCGATTCTGATACCGAATATGTAAAAAAAAATTGATACTTAAATTTTGAACTAATTGTCCTATAAAAATATTTATTTACATACACCTCCGCATAGATATTGAAATTACATTAAAATAGTAATTAGCCGAGCGCGTGACCTTGACAACAGTGCTAAGTAGTGGCTCCCGCGCACACTCTGCCCCGCCCACCCCCGAGGGATGTCCCCGGGGTGAGTGTCCGTCTGTGGTCAGCTGATCAGTCAGAGCGCGTGCGCCGTATCGGGTGTTTTGCATTTCCGTGTTTGTTAACCTACGCGTCTTTCAATTGCCCACGTTTTGATTTTAACCGTGACTATTTATGTATATATATATATATATATATATATATATATATATATATATATATATATATATATATATATATATATATATATATATATATATATATCCTACTTCCTACTCCTACTAATATTATAAACGCGAAAGTTTGTAATAATGTATGGATGTGAACATCTTTGTTGCTCTTTCACGTAAAAACTAGCGAATGGATTTTGATGAAACTTTATATTAATATAGCTTACACATCAGAATAACACATAAGCTATAATTTATAGAGATATTTTGTAAATAGGCTAAAATATAACGATCAAAATTGCTTAAGTCAGAAAAAAACGCCCATCCGCGAGCTATTTTTGCATACGCTGCAAAAATCTTGAAACTCAGACGAATATTATGTATTGTGGAAATGTACCTCTTAAATAGTTCTACAAAAAAGTCCGCGACAGCATATATCTATTTTTAATATGTAAGCATTTATCGTTAAAATAGTAAATTAAAAATTCAAAATAATTTGGTATTTATTGCCGATGCATATTTTATAGTAACGAATTGATTCTTATGCAAACAAATGCTTTTATTACTTTCGATATTTAAAGTACATATTTTTTGCCTTTTACCGTGTGTCGTTTGGTACAGTATTTCAAAAGTTAGGACAATAAGAGTGCGCAGTGCTGTGGTCAGGCAGCAACCGGGCGCACTATAGAATCAATCAATCAATCAATCGTTTATTTAATCAATAACACATAATATACATAATATGGATTACAATAGTTCCTGAACTAGGCTAGTGCCTGTATCTCAGGAGCCAGGACGCTAAGATTACAAATGTGAAATGTAATAGAATAATATAAAAAAGTAACAAAAAAAAAAGAAGTGATATTAACAGTAAGGTTGTGCAGGCAGGTTGTGTGTGTGTGTGTGTGTGTGTATACGTGTCCGTGAGTGAGCGTGTGTGTGAATTTGCGTCTGCGTCTATGCCATTACTTGCTAGCATTGACGATCATTTCAGTGAAGTCATATGAGAGCGAAAGTAACCATTTTTTTACAGTGGATTTACATGAAAATAGAGAGAGATTTTTAAGATTACAGTGCTTGAGGACCGCATTATAGATATGGGGGTGCGAGAAGGTTGGGCATCGCCTCGCAAGGAGAGAGTCGGCTCGCGGACAGGGGATCCTGAATATCCTTCTCTTGGTTGTTGCCTGGTAGTCAGATTGACTCTTCGAGGATCTGTGCGCGTGAAGCGTGGCTTTTAAAATAAATAGCTGTCTGACCCGTAACACTGCAAATTTTTGGTATACTAGATCAGTGGGGTGTCGAAAAGGTATTCTTAATATTATTTTAATCACAGCCCTTTGAGCTCTCTCTAGCTCCATTAGGACAGTTTTCGCGGCGCCACCCCATAAAGCAATTCCGTATTGTAGTATTGATTGGCATAACGCGAAATAGACAATACGGAGGGTGGATGGAGGTGTACAGTCCCGCAGTGACTTTGCAACGTAGATGAGTTTCCGAGTGCGGCTGGAAAGTAAACGTATATGGGTTTTGAAGGACAGGTTGCTGTCGATGGTGATGCCAAGATAAGTGACAGAGTCTGTTTGATCTATAGTCACGCAGTGACATCAATTGCTAAGAGTGTTTGCCTGCGAGCATGTGTGGTATTTGAGAGAGAGTTGATGCGGTGTTTTGGATCATGCAGTTTTGTAAAAGCTGATGATTTTGGTTTTATTTACATTTAGAGTCAGGAGGTTTTTATTTAGGGTATCAGCTATAGTCATTAGTCCAGTTTCTGCGTAGTAGTAAGTTTTTCCCAGGACTTAGCATGGAAGATGATTACTGTGTCGTCAGCGTAAGATATTGTTTGACCATTGGTTAGTGGAAGCTGCAGCAAGTCGTTTATGTAGAGATTGAACAAAGTAGGTCCGAGTATACTTCCCTGCGGAACTCCAAAGCTGATAGGAAGCAGTTCGCTCTTCAGGTCATCAACTTTGACATATTGTTCCCGATTGGTGAGGTAGCTTCGAAACCAGTTCAATGCTATTCCTCTTATTCCTAATGCTTCCATTTTGCACAAGAGAAGATCGGCGGACACGGTATCGAAGGCTTTGGCCAGATCTAGAAATATGCCCACACAGTGTTCGCCACTTTCTGTTAGTGCAGACACATTGTTTGCTAGTAATATGGCTGCATCCTCTGTCGACCTACCCTTGCGAAAGCCAAATTGTTTGTTCGAAATGATTTTGTGGCTTTCTAGGAAAGTGACTAAGCGAGCATTAACCACCTTCTCTAAGATTTTCGAAGTAATATTTAATAAAGCGATAGGTCTGTAGTTTTCGGGCGCGTCTTTTGGACCGCTCTTGTGTATTGGGCTTACCGCTGCGATTTTCCAACACTCAGGGAATGTACCGGTTTCTAGGCTCAAGTTTATGATATGTGTTAGTGGTTTGACAAATAGAAACTTAAACTTTTTTAAGAGTCGAGAGGTAATGCCATCAGGTCCAGGGGAGCTGTCGCTCTTTAGGTGCGATATGATATTTTCAATTTCGGGTGCGTTACATGGTCGCAGGAAAATCGAATTGGGTGACGTCGAGTTAGGTTTATATTTATGTACGAGGGAGCTATGTGTTTCCGAGAGTTTTTTAAGAATTAGTTCGGACATTTGTTTGCCGACTGAGATAAAATAGACATTACAGTTATTAATTGCAGCTAAAGATGACGATGACGATGTGCTGTCAGGAAGCTGGGAGGGATTAGGTTTTTGAGAGTTAGGGTCGTATATGGTTTTAAGAGTCCTCCACAGTTTTTTGGGATTATTTTGGTGTTTGTTTATAAGTTGTTTGTGGTATTCAGTTTTTAGGGTATGCAATAGTTTGTTAAAATAGTTCCTGTATCTAGTGAAAGCTAGACGACGTGTTGCATCCTCGGGATTAGCGCGTGTGGCCATGTGAAGTTTGTCGCGGTGTCTCATACACCTTATAAGACCTGGAGTAATCCAAGGTTTGATGTTATATTTAGGTGGCTGAGTATTGAGGTGCCTGTGTGATGTAGTGAGTTATGCCTGAGGTTAATCTTTTTAGTTCTATCGATTAAAAGAAACAAAAGCCAGAGTTTAGAGTACATTAAAATGTGAGAACAATTATAAAGTATTTGTTTCTGCAGAATCCTCGCCAGTACTGGAGGTTCCCAAGTGACGGTCCAGGTCATGAACTGTCTGGATATGGATAGCCGAGTTGCCTTCTTGTTTCTGTATAAAGATGGAGCCGTTCTTGATCCAGCAATATTTATAGTTTTGTTCCTTAGTTCGTAGTTTAGAGGTCCGAAAAAGCTGTCTATTGGCGTAGGAAAGGCGTTCACAGAAGTATAATCTCCTCGTTGTTCCCGGTATTTCAATGTCGGCCGAGGTGAGCGTGTGTCTGATTTTTGCCGCCTTCAAAAACTCGTCCCGCTTGTGGCGACGCACGAATCTCACCACTAGGTGCCTGGGAGGTTTGTCGGGGCTACCAGTAGCGTTAGGTGGCTGGCGCCGAGGGCCCACTCTGGAAGTATAGTCCACGTCTTGCTCGTCTTACAGTACGCCAATTTTATGTGCGATTAATTTGATTGTGTGCATAGAGTTTTCATTCTATTGCTCGTTTATACCGACTATCTCCAGGTCATTCCTTAGCGAAGCTTGAGCTTGAGACCCAAGCTGGGAGCGGAGATCGCAGATAACGCTATTGAGGGAGACTATTTCTTTTTCGCGGTTTTCTAGTTTTAAAATTCTGGTGTCATATTCTTCTAAGCGAACGTTACATGTGGAAAGATGGTCTGTGAGTAATTTAATGTGCGTGTTTAGCTCGCCCATGTCTTCCCGTAGTAGTTTTATTTCAGCAGTGAGAGAACTAAGAGTGCTATGGTCGGGGGATGGGGAAGCAACAAGTGAAGGGCTGGTGGGGGTGGTCAGTGGTAGCCGCCCGTCGCGATGAGTGACGTAGTGACGATCATCCATGGTGTAAGGTCGTAGCGGCGTGTCGCTGTTAATACTTTTCGGTTCCTTACATTGACATGAGGGACACACCCAGGTTTTTATGTCCGGCGTAAGTTTGGTGAGATTTACGCATATCAAGTGATACAGCTGGTCACATTTTGCATATGTTGATCTCAGTGTCTTGTTGCAGGCTGCGCAGTTGTTGGCCATGTTTATGCGTATGAGTGAGTAGACGTTAGCAAAAGAAATATATTGTATAACTAATAATGGTGTTATTATTTGTGCGTACTTGACTCACGTAACGCAGTGTTATTCGTAGTATTAGCCTTTAATCTTTAATAATTCGCGGCGGTAACTCACCAAGCACTGAGCGCGACGCAGCGACCAAGCGGTGTATGCTTCGTTGGGGAGTGAGCGAGTTGAATTATTTCTTGACAGCAGCCCGTCTCGTTCACCCGAGGTGAGGAGGAGCCTACCTCAGATAGTTGCCCGGTGCAAGTATGATGCACACACACTAGGTACTTTAGTTTTAATAAATATGGCTAGAAGAAGAAATATGGCTAGAAAGAAGATCGCCGATTGTGCGACCCGAACACAAGTAAAGACGTGACAGCAGTCATCGTTGATGATTGTTGTATGTTTGACAGCACTATCGATTTGTAAATAACATACTATACCTGTATATAATAGATAGGTATTGTAAGTTTGTGATATGAAACATCTTTTTTCGCGCCTTGGCAGTAAAATTGTGTCGACTACTGGAAATGATAGATTGGGTAGGTACTAAGGCAAATGTGGTCATGCTGTGATACTACGCAGCTCTTCTCTATTCATTTGTGTATGCGGAAGTATGACAGGGGTAGCTGCCTAACATAAATGTGACATTAAATAATTAAATATTACCTAATCCTTACTAATGTTATAAATGCGAAAGTAACTCTGTCTGTCTGTCGCTCTTTCATGCCAAAACTACTGAACCGATCTAAATGAAATGTGGTACACAGATAGTCTAGAGCCTGATAAAGGACATAGGCTACTTTTTAATACAAAATAAAGGGTTGTAAAGGGGGATGAAAAGTTGTAAGGAATTATCGTCATTTTTAAAGCCAGAAGCTTGAAACTTATTTTTAGGCTATTGATTAGATATAAATAAATATGACATTAACATGTAAAAATTTACCCTTAAGGGGAAAAATAAAAATAGGGGTTGAAAAACTTTGAGAAAGTAACCTTTTACGCGGGCGAAGCCGCGGGCAGAAGATAGTATATATATATATATATATATATATATATATATATATATATATATATATATATATATATATATATACAAAACATACACACGTACACATACGTTACAAAACATACATACAAAACTAAAAACTTTATCTCTATAATATAACTCATCCGTATTTGATTATTTTGTTTTAGGTGTATCTGAAAAAACTGTTACGAAAATCACCAAAGAAGGTGAAGTCGCTGCATCTACATCGACGAAAATTTCAACAACGTGCCAGTGCCGTGGGTTCGATACCCACGCAGGACATTACTTTGTGCGATCCACAAAGTGTTGTTCTGAGTCTGGGTGTAATTTGTCTGCGTTAATTGCATGTTTGTAAAGTCCCCCGCGATACAAGGATTATTTTCCTTAGTGCAGGGAGGTGTATAAAAATAAAAAAAAATAAAAAAAAAAAAAAAAAAAAAAATACGTCCTCGAGATAAAAAAAATCAAGCCTGATGATTTTGAACTTTGTGTTTTGCGACATAAAATTCACGAGTTTTATGCTGTGAGAAAAGAATTGTCTACTCTAACCAAACTTTTGTGTGAAATGCGAAATGAAATAGATTTCAAAGGAAGTCGCACCACTTTATGGTGGATTATGAAGGAAATAGGTTTTTATTTTCAAAAATTTAAATCCAAAAGAAAAGTCTTGATGGAGAGGTACGATATTGTAGCGTGGCGTGATCGATATCTTCATGAGTTGCGGAAAATTCGTAATGAGAACCAACGCCCAGTTGTATATTTAGACGAGACTTATATACACTCAACATTTTGTGCCGGCAAATGTTGGCAAAGTAACACAGAAGAAGGCGTTTTATCTTCGGATTCAAAGGTACCACGTTGGATAATCGTCCATGCAGGCAGTGAAACAGATTTCATACCTAACGCTCAGCTAATCTTTAAATCGCAATCTAAATTGGGCGATTATCATGATGACATGAATAGAGAAAATTTCAAGAAATGGCTTCAAGATAAACTATTGCCGAATTTGCCACCTCATTCGATTGTGGTCATGGATAATGCTTCTTACCATACGGTGGCAGTCAACCAAGCACCAACGATGTCCAGTACGAAAATCGAGATGCAAAACTGGATAAAGAGTAATGATCTTGCTTATTTGCCAACGATGATGAAAGGTGCACTATTTGAAATAATTACAGAACATAAGGAACCGCCTGTTTATGAAGCAGACTTGATACTGGACAGTACGGTCACAAAGTGTTAGTAGTAGTAGGCTTCCGCCTTATCTAGTGTCCGACCGAATGTTCGGTTTCGGTTTCGGTCGAGTTTCAGCAAAAAAACGAGTTTCGGTTATGTTTCGGTTTCGGCAGCAAATCTGCCGAAACTACGTCCGAAACCGAAACTGCATTCGGGAGTTTCCGCGCTGTGCTCGGGTGTGTTCGGCGCGATAAATGACATCCAAGCGACGATGACATTTGGCCGCGTCCACGTGTGTAATTATGTCGTAACCTGTTTGTTTGCAGTGCATTAGGTAACAACATAAATAAGTATTAAAGCTATCTATGTGATTTAAAGAAAAAAAAAACAATAGGCAGTCATGGGGACTGCCGATAGAAGTGAAAACTATTAACTTAAGACTAATTGAAATAATAATAATTTTCTAATTTTTATATAAAAATAAAAAATATTATCGAACATCTAGGAATCGGTTTTACCACGCTAATAAGATAACCTTTAAACCACAATGATACTCATTTCATGACATAAAGGTTAAATATTAAAAATACAATTAAAAATAAATAATGCCATACTTTTAAATTCAAATATTGATATGAATATTGAAAATATTTGAAAATAAATTCTTTATTTTCATTATTCATTTATCTATATAAATACATTAAAATGTTCAATACTTACTTTTATATTGAACAGTAATCCTTTAATTAAACGATTACAATAACATCCAAACTATAAAACCACTTAAATAAAAACGTTGAACTTTCCACGTTGCCAATTTAACCTTACTTGTACAACACGGTCTACTTACGAATATAAATGTACTGCTATTATAGCATGTTGGTGACGTGAACTCATGAAATTATACCCATCCAAACGTCCAACGCGCACATGATACAGTCAGAGATATTTAACGTATCATGTGTGTGTGTGTATACATGTACACAGGCCACTGCGCGTGCGCCAGTCTGACTACTCATAGCTATAGATATACTATTAGCATTAGCATGTCGGTGACGCGAACCTATAAGTTTTTCCCTTCCAAAAATGCTCAACGCGCCTAAAGAAGTTTTCATATAGCTATAGATATACTATTAGCATTAACATGTCGGTAACGCGAACCTATAAGTTTTCCCCCTCCAAAAACGCTCAACACGCCTAAAGAAGTTTTCATATAGCTATAGATATACTATTAGCATTAACATGTCGGTGACGCGAACCTATAAGTTTTTCCCCTCCAAAAACGCTCAACGCGCCTAAAGAAGTTTTCACTTCAAAAAATTAAAACTGACTGATTATAATACATTTTCTCTATTTTTCTCTGAAAACATGATCTTTATAAGAAAGTTTCGGTTTCGGTTTCGGCCGAAACTGAGACCGTTGCCGAAATTCGGTTTCAGTTTCGGTCGTAAAAACCAGTTTCGGTCGGACACTAGCCTTATCACTGTGATTTGAACCCGATTGAGCTCATATGGAGTCTATTGAAAAGAAGGATTGCAGAAAGAAATGTTGGCCAAGAAGCAAGAAACATAGTTAAAATAACCGAAGAGGCATTTTTAAGCATAACATCAGAAGAATTAAAAAAAAAATCCGACCAGGTCAAGAATTTAGAAGAAAAATACTATAACAACGGCGTACGTGTAGACGAGGAAGTTGACAGATTCATAATTGAAATAAAAGACATTAGTGATACTTCTGATGGTGATGAAATTTCTTCTTATGATACGGATGATAGCAACATATCGGGTGTCAGTCCTTTAAATGACCACAATTATTTTAAGAAATAATTTATGTATTTTTGAAAACATTATCATCCGTATCATAAGAATAGTCATAACGCGCTGAAGTGTCACTATTCTCTTACTTCAATTATGCACTGATTTTAATAATACTATCTTTTACAAACACATAAAGCCATAATATCCAGATTGATGACAATTTACTCATAAAATAAACGTAAAGCAATAAAGAAACTAATTTATTTATAAAAATCTTTTTCCTAATGAATCCTTAAATCATATATAATATACATATATTATGTATACCGATATTATATTACAGACGGCTGCTTGGTATAATAGTTAGTTACTCAGACTGTACAACCAATGGTCGTGGGTCCGATTGAGTCTAGAAATGAAGTGGCATGTTTATTTAAAGTATTTGTTCCGGAGTCTTGATGTTCACTGTAATTAAGTAGCTAGTGTAAATGTATTTAAATCCCTAATTTTAGGTAAAATATTTTTTGAAAAAGTAGCAACACTAACTTCCTTTATACCAATATAACAGCGAAGGAAACTCTTTAAAGTATGCGCTACACGGTTTCAAACAGTGATTTGAAGCAGAAAAAGCAGAAATGCGCTTTGCTGGCTACATGGTTTTAGAGTAGTTTGAAACAAACAGTGTTTAAGAGAACGTGGCGCGGATAGGACGTCTTTACGCTCGCGTACCGTATATACTACAACGACGTCATGGCGCCAACAAAAAAAGTTGGTTATTCCAAATTTTTGTTCAAAGGCTCAAATGGGAGCCAACCTGATGATACGACATTCAAGGAGACATAATTTTATTTAAAGCTTACAAACAATGAATTGCATTTACCTAAATCCTACCTTCTACCAGAAACAAATTTATTTGTACCATAAGCTTTTCGGGTGATAGTGCTTTTGCACTTTTTTTTCTCATTATTTGTTATTAGGTACTTTTATACAAATGTACATGCCAGTCCCATCATATATAATAGTGCTTTTGCACTTTAAAACATATAACGAAACCATTTCCTGAATGAAACATTACAAGGGAGCAAAGAATATTCAAATACTGATTATACAGAACTAGAAGAATTATTGGCAACGCTTTCGGCATCCTTGCGTCCCGTTTTCGCGCTAAATTTAAATCTTGAAAATTTGTATTGGAAAGTTGTGTTTTACACAATTTATTGAGGAAAAAGTCTTGACAATTTTTTGAGAAAATAAAAAAAAAAATTCATTTGCTAAAATATTCTACGCATTTTTTTGTGTAATATTTTTATAAGCTTCACAATTTAAGTCCCAAAGACAGGGCAAGTCTTTGCATAACTCGAGAAGTTGAGTAATAACATCGCGATCGCATTTTTGTCGATGATCTCCATTCTCTTTATACGCAGAACGTCGTCACGTGCGTCTGCGCTCACCGCTGCAGCGTGACTGTCGTTCATTTGGTTTGAAGCAAGCGGCTAGATGGTTTCAAACAAGATTTAGACGAACGCTTGGCCAGTGGTTTGTAGTGCAAGCCTCGCTACCAAGGGCGTTTAGAGGTCATGTGAAATTTGGCATCAAACCGTGTAGCGCATACTAAAGTATGCGCTACACGGTTTCAAACAGTGGTTTGAAGCAACGGCTTCAAACAGTGTAGACAGATGTTTGATGCCAAATTTCGCATGACCTCTAAACGCCCTTGGTAGCGAGGCTTGCGCTACAAACCACTGGCCAAGAGTTCGATTAAATCTTGTTTGAAACCATCTAGCCGCTTGCTTCAAACCAAATGAACGACAGTCACGCTGCAGCGGTGAGCGGAGACGCACGTGACGACGTTCTACGCGTGAACAGACAGAATGCAATCGCGATGTTATTACTCAACTTCTCGAGTTATACAAAGACTTGCCCTGCCTTTGGGAGTTAAATTGTGAAGCTTATAAAACTATTACACAAAAAAGCAATGCGTGGGATATTTTAGCAAATAAATTTTTCCTTAGTAAAAATGGTCAAGCCTTTTTCTTCAATAAATTGTGTAAAACCCAACTTTCCAATACAACTATAGCATCTATATTTTATTTATAAATAATAAATAAAATTGAAAAAAAAAAAAAAAAATTATAAATAATATTTATAAATATTTAATCCCTGTGGTGATGGAGTAAGAATACAATTCACCACCCCATATCTAACCCGTGGGTAATCGTACGAGACAACTAGGGGATATAAAACGCATATAACATCTAAGCGAGAGAAGGAAACTCGAAACAAAACCCTATACCAACACGTCTGACCAGCGCGGTATAGTAGATTTCCCTCCCATTACGGAGGAGGCCCGAGCCCAACAGTGGGACATTTATGGGCTGTGATGATGTGATGATGATTTTATAAAATGACATCTCCGTGAATATCGTACCATCAGACTGGCTCCCATTTGAGCCTTTGAACAAAAATTTGGAGTAACCATTTTTTTTTGTACTTTTGATAGGTAAGGCACCAAGACGTCATTGTAGTAAATATACGGTACGCGAGCGTAAAGACGTCCTATCCGCGCCACGTTCTCTGAAAACTGTTGGTTTCAAACTAGCTTTGAACCATGTAGCCAGCAAAGCGTATTTCTGCTTTTTCTGCTTCAAACCACTGTTTGAAACCGTGTAGCGCATACTTGAGTGAAACGCACTATACACAACTTTATTATTTAGTCTGTAACTACTACGTCATAATATCTTCACAAGTTTACTGTTTTGCTATTTTGTCGTGTTATAGAATTTAGATATTTCGGTGTAATGTTCTTATAAATGTGTAATTTTTAAAGGTGTCGCTGTATACATATGGTATAGAAACCAACATACGAATTGCATTGAGCGGTAGATTATAATAACCAATTGAAAGCAATGAATATATTACCTAAAAAGAGGTTTGAAATTTGTAATTAAGCTTTATTGTAATTACCATACTCTCAAATGTATGATATATATGTGTATTACATATTTACTTTGCTTGCTAAATGAATGTACACAATTATATTACTTTCTGCAAGAGTGTTTTTACGACTGCGCTCTCACACGGGAAACAATACCAACTATGCCAGCCTACCTACGAAGAGTGAAACATAGTAGCTTCTTGTGGAAGTCAATGTTCAGCAGTGAAAATTGATAGGCCGAAAAACATCGATATATATGTACTACGTACTAGATTTCGCGTTCCGAACACTTGCTTTGTTCGACTAAACTGTACTGCAATCCGTACACCTCACTTTAGTGTGACTGCGACCATCATGGACTGTAGATGTATACAGAGCAGCGTTGTTAATACGATAATTCGAATAATACCAATCAAAACTTGCACATGTGGATGTGAAAAAAATCTTTATTTAACTAAGTAAAATGTTTTGTTGTTAAAGTGCACAAATAGGTAATAATATCGAATTAGCACAATAAAAAAAAAATATTCTACATTTAAATGTCACGCCGTCTTTGATTATAGACTAAAGCCCGCAGATGTTCAATTACACTGGTTGGAGGTAAAAATGTGTGACTAAACACAGACTTGACGTAGTGTCAAGAAAGTATTTTGATTATTTATATTCTTTTTCCTTTAGTTTGTGTTATCAGTTGATACTTATTTGTCAAAGATCAAACAGGTTGGTATAGGGTTCTGTTTCGAGTTTTCCTTCTCATGATAGTATAGTAGTATATGCATATTATATCGTTTAAAGGCGACCTTTTACGATATCCACGACCAAGAGAGTGATGAATTGTATTCTTATTCCGTCATCACACAGATATTCAAAACTATTGTCGTATGTTAAAGCAAAGTTTATATAAACATATAATAGTTCATTTTCTTTTATAATTTACTATTATTTTTATTTATTTAACTACTGAATAATACACTTTGAAATAGAGTATGCTGTATGAGTTTTAATGAATGTTTGTAGGTACAAAAACTGTGTCACTTCTGCGGTGTAACATCTATAATAACACACTTTGTTACATAACGTTGAACGAAACGCGTAAGTGCGCATGAAATGCCTACATCTTACGACGTTTTGGTCGCGAGAAAATTACAACTATAAAGCGATCTAGCGCTGTGTGCTTCAATGTTCGCGTTAGATTGCTTATTTATTCTTTTAGCGCTGCAGCGAACTTTAGTTTAACTGTTACCAAAATGGAACAAAATATTTATTCGGGATAGCTTCTCTATACATATAACTCTATGCCGAAAAATGTATGGATACTAATTAACCAGGAAAACTAATTGAATCTTCTATTAAAGTGAAATTTAATGAATATATTCAATATTTATTTTAAAAATATTTTTTTTTATATCTGCTATTGGTATGACAATTATTACTAATAATAAAATTATCCCACTTAAATTACATTTGAAGTCCTAGAAGTGTCTTCTCTAACCCAGTATATCATGAACCCTATTGTATAATGTATCATCATGCCTAGTTTGATTTTTTTTGATTGATAACTTTTCACTGTTTAGGCATTGGCCCCCTGAGTGGGTGACTGGTTTACAGCACAATACTAGTAAGATAGATATGCTGTTTTATTACAAGTTTTCCTTTGCTATGGTGTTTCACAAGCTTTCATATAATTTATAATTATTTCAATTCATATATATGTATATGTTTTTTTAGATGGCATGTACGAACAAAAGAGAACATAGCTCGGGTGAGAAAGGATGAGGCAGAGGCGGCAGAAAAAGAAAAACAAGAGAAACTTAGAACTGAAAAAGCAGACAGAGAAGCAAGACTTGGTGTGCTAAAACAGAAAAGCAAACAAAAATTGATAGATCAGGGTATCACGGAATCAATATCTGAAAAAGAATTGCCAGTTGAACATATAAATCTATTTTCTAACTTTGAAGATGCTGTAAAATCTTCAAACAAGGAGCATGATAAAGAGGTAAAAGGCAAAAAAGAGGAGTATGAGAAGAAAATTGGTTACTTAACATATTTAGGTCAAGACACAAATGAAGCTTTAGGCAAAAAAAACTGGTATGAAGTTCTACCAGAAACATCAAGGTTCTCTAGATCCAGTAATATAAAAGATACCTATGAGAAACTAGTGTTAAAAGATGAAGATGGTAAACCAAAAATTAAAGAGCAAGATAATACACATGGAGAGATATCAAGGAAACAGAAACAAATACTTGATCCTATGAATTCATTTAAACATTTACATCACCATTCTCTAAAAACAAATAATAATAAGATTCCCAAAGAAAGTGAAGGCTATACAAATAAGAAGAAAAATAAACAAATTTCAAAAACTGAAGAGAAAGAAAGAAAATTACAAAAGCTCAGGGAAGCCCGGTTGAAACGTGAATTGCAAGAGAAACATAGAACAGAATCGTTTCTGAGTGGAATTAATAAACCTGTAACTAGTGAACCCGAAAAAGATATAAGGGTTAAGGCAAAATACAATTCACAGTTCAACCCTGAGCTTGCAAGACAAAATTACAGATAAGGATAAGTTTGTTATTTTTTCAAAGTTGAAGCAAAAATAATTCAAGTACCAAATATTTATTGTTTTATAAATTATAAAAGATCTATACTATAGCAATGAAATTTAAATAAATACACTTCATTGTGACAAGTGTTAAACAAATAGTTAGATCTATACATGAAACATTATATATTATTATCTATTATACAATATTCTTTTTGTCTTATTTATTAAGAGTATGAGTCAGTAATATTAAGGGAAGTTTATCTTCAAGTTTATTGAATGGATAGTTAAAAGTTTCACAAAACAATTGCAGTATTCTCACAATACATGCCACATCATTAGCAGAATCTGTATATTTCAATCTGAAAGAAAAAAAAACAACTAGTTTTTATATCCAAAAGTTAAAATTATACAAGTATTAACAGTTTTAATAAAAAATAATACACTTTAAAATATATGAAATGAACTATTTTTAACGACAAACTTATATGGAATGTATTTGTTTACTAAATAAATAAAACCATATAATCAGTATACATACTATACAAATGTAATAAGAATTTATACAATATTTATATATATAAAATGCATAGGCAGGTATTATTTAAATTGGAATGAAGTATGATCAAATCTGTAATCAACTCTGAAAACAACAGGGACTCATTATGAGAATGCAACGCACGATGTCAATGGCATGCAGGTACTATATGGCAGGACACATAGTCAATTAACATAGCCCGAATTAATTAGAACTTTGGGCATGTTCATTACACCTGTTGGTCCGATTCCCATGACTTTATACATACATATCATCACGTCATATCCCTTGCAGGGTAGGCAGAGAGAACAGAGTGCCAGAGAACTCTATCTCTGCATACTTCACTCGCTTCCTCAACATTCATAATTCTCTTCATACACGCTCGCCGGTTTCGGAGACTCTTGACTCCACCTTCCTTTAGTACATGACCGATCTGGTCTAGGTAGGTTAGTCTCGGTCTCCCTCGGTACCTACATCCTTCCACTTTCGCATTGTATATCTTCTTAACCAGGCGTTCGTTCGGCATTCTTTCCACATGTCCGAACCATCGGAGCATGCCCTTTCGCATCTTTACACCAATACTCTCTTTCATACCTACTCGCTCTCTTACGTCATCGTTACGAATGCGGTCGGTCAGCCTAACTCCACAGATTTTCCGCAGAGATCGCATTAATGTTACTTTCATAGTCTTTTCTGCATACCCAACTCTCGCTTCCATACAGTAATGTTGGGACAAGCACTGCGTTATGTATTGCTACACGTGCCTTCTGGCTGAGGTGGTGGCTGCCGAGAAGTTGCCCCAACGCTCCGTTCACTCTATTTCCCGCATTCACTCTTCGCTCTATATCAGTCGTGTACCTTCCATCTCGGCTAAATCCACATCCAAGATATACAAATTCATCCACTTGCTCTAGTATATCATTACCTATTGTTACTCTTACATCTGTTCTGGCTTCGTCTCTTTCAAAGACCATTATTTTGGTTTTGCTCACATTCACGCGTAGACCCCTTTTCTTACAATCTTCTCTCATTGTGTCGACTAGGGTCTGCAGGTCAGTCGCTGACTGTGCCAGCAGGACTGCATCATCTGCATAAAGCAGAGCAGTGACCACTGAGTCGCCCACCTGGACTCCCACATTCATATCGTTCAACCTTTGGAGACATTTATCCAGATATATGATAAACAGCCTGGCTGACAGAACGCACCCCTGCTTAACGCCGATATTGACGTCAAACCAAGGCGACATTCCGTCATCCAGCCACACACAGGCTCTACAGCCCATGTAACTGGACTGCACAGCCTGTAGCAGTTTACCGTTAATACCATACTCCGGTAAATAAATAAATAAAATAAAAATGTCCCAAAGTTCCTTTCGTGCAACCGTGTCAAATGCTCTCTCCAGATGTGGATCTGGAGAGAGAGAAAACTGCAGAAAACCCTCTGACCTAGAGCCAGATGCTTCTCCACAATGTTGCGCAGAGAGAACACTTGATCCATGCATCCACTTCCACTCCTAAAACCTCCTTGTGTCTCACACAGTAAACCATCGGACACCATCCTCATTCTCCTTTCAATAATTTTACCATACACTTTTGCTGCCAAACTGGTCAAGCTTATGGCTCTGTAATTTGCGCAGTCATAACGTGAACCCTTGTTTTCAAACAAAGGCACGATGACTGCGCTATTCCAGTCCCCGGGAACCATTCCCGAGCTCCAACATAAATTGAGGAGCAACAGGAACGCCTCCCGGACACAGGAGCCACCAAGCTTGATCATCTCGGCAGACACCATATCAATGGCCGCTGCCTTACCATTTTTCAAACTTCTTATCGCCCATTCAACTTCATCCATACTGATGCCATCGGAGGACGCGGCTGTCGAATGTTGTTCTACTAGACCACATGCGACACCGGCGTCAACCGTAGCATCCGCATACATTTCGCCAAAATATTCACTCCATCGGCTTAACACGTCTTGTGTTTGTGTAAGAATGTCTCCACCTTTAGACCTTATTTTATTCATTCTGAAGGCTGACCAACCACCCCGAGACTTCTTCACCTCCCTCCAAAAGAGTTTGGTGTTACTCTCGAAGTTTTTAGTCAGCCTATCTTCTGCGCTCATACTCGCTTTATCACGTTTCTCTTTCACTAAGGCCTTGGTGTCATTCTTACATTGCCGATATATTTCTTTCTTCTGTTCAGTCATACTGTCATTCAGATTCAAAGAAGAGACATAGTCCAGCCACGCTTTCTTCTTTTGCTCTACGGAAGCTGCCACTTCCGCATCCCACCATGCATCACCATTTGTTTTTCTATGCTTCTTTGAACTTCCACATACTTCTTTCGCTGTATCTACCATACTCTCCTTCAATACTCTCCAGCATTCTTCAATGTCCGATTGCGGCTGGCTTGCCATCGTCAGCCGTTCTCGGACACCCTCTGCATACTTTTCTCTTACACACTCTTCTTGCAACCTTTCAACCTTTATTCTTTCAAGCCCTCCGAAGTGGACACGCTCTCGCCAGTGCCTCCACTTTCTGAACAGACCACTAAATCTCGCAATAACGAGATAGTGGTCCGTATCGACTGTGGGGCCCCTGTAGGCTCTTGCGTCCAATATTTTGCTTCGGCGCCTCCGAACTGTCTACCAAAATTAAATCTATTATACTTTTCTGTTCATTCCTTCTCCATGTATACATGTGGATGTCCTTATGTTGGAAAAATGTGTTTGACACAATAAGGTTCTCTCCATGCATACATCCGCTATGAGCCTACCTGCGTCGTTCACTCTCTTATCACCAAATGGACCAAGTACGTACTCATAGTCGGGACGCTTGGTCCCCACCCATCCGTTCAAATCTCCGCATACAATCACGCGTTCACTGGTTTCTGCCATATCCAGAACTTCCCTAACATTATCCCAAAACTTCTCTAGGTCTGATGCCACCGAGGATCCTACGAGAGCATATGCTACAACCATGAATACCTTGGTGACACCTAGTTTTATACGGACCCAAAGAAGTCTGGGATCATACATTCCGTAATCCTTCACACCTGAGGCCAAGCGAGAGGACAACAGCACTCCTACCCCATGCTGGCTCGATCGCTCTGTGGTACACCAGACCACAAAGCCATCTCGCCACCAGGAAGATCGCAGGCGTCTCTGCCCCTTCGCTTGGTCTCTGTTACACAGAGCACGTCTAGCTGTTTGTCCGCCATGACGGATATCAGTTCGTGCAACTTACCTTCCACACAGCCTCTTACATTCCACGTGCCCGCCCGGCACTCTGCTCTCCTCAACTCGCCTGACTGGGCAAGGCGTGATGGGTGGCGGCCCCCATCGCCGCAACTGCCTAAGTTCGTACCGACGGGGGCGGGTCGGTACGCGTCGCCTCCGGGGGACGCCCTAACCCGCATTGCGGTACGCATATCGAGCCGGATTAGCAGTCTAATTAGACTGGCAGGGGACGCGAACGTGCACGCTCCGGACTATGGCCCCCATGACTTTATCACATAGAGAAATCCCAAACAGAGTTCTCACAATAACATGTTGAAAGTCTTGGAGTCTAGTTGTGAGGCCGATACTTAGAGAACATGTTTCAGTACCACTGGTCTTAATTTAATATATTATTAAATATATTGTGACTTATAACAATAAAATACTTTCTTTTTAATTAGAATTGTAATGGTAATCTAATTGGAGCTGGCCATGACTAGACAAAACGACTATATAACCTGCAAGCTGGACATTATTATGGAGTGGGGAATGTTTTTTAGCTAGTAAGCTATGTCATAAGAATTTATTTGAATATTCAAACTAACCTGATATATGAACACAAGAAATTGACGAAATTATCGACATGTTCGCTTTTGCTTTGGCGTAATAATGAATAGATGCCAACCAATAGTGGATAGCCATCAATATTGTCTCCAGGTCTCCTTGTAATTAAATCACCTAAAATAAATATTACTAACTCATTATTACTTTCATTTATTGTTATTTATTAGAAAAGAAAAAATACAAATTTGAAATTGTTGAAGCCTTTTAAAGGGAAAATTTACATTTATCCCAATCACTTAGAGGTATTGAACGCAATATGTACTCTCTCCTCTTCCTACATATTGCAAAAGTTATTGGCAATAGTTTTATGACCAGCTGCCTGCCTGACATCAACCCTCCTTGGGAATGTAATTGTTGGCCCAGGTCGTTATAAGGCTCTGAGTCGTATCTTACGACATCCACGAGCAACTGCAGCACTTAAGTATTGGTATTATTCGTAGCCTAGGCTACCACACAGCCTTTAGAAAGGTATTTCATAAGATACCAAAATTCTGACTGCATTAGTTATTATGTGTGAATGAACAAATTAACAAACCAAAATTCTAAAAATCTTCGAAATTTGTTCATGTAATTTGTGAATGATGCTAGCACAATGTGATCCGCCTCCGTTCATTAGTATTTTTTTTTAAACATTTTTAATATATTCTGTTGTTATTTTAAGAATATATTTTTATATAATAAAATTAGGTGCAGCTGTTTTACTATACCTGAAGTATAACATATCTGCAGTCTTGGCAACTGGGATATCAAAAGTACAACTAAAACACGTCCCATATCAGCATTCAATAATTCTATTGCATTTTTAACATATATTTTTTGGTATGGTTCAAATATTCCACATCTCACCAAATGTTCTTCTAAATTTTGCATTAACAACGATGTCATTTTCGCCTTCGTTTCCGTGTTAATCGATGTTTTTAATTCGCTAATAATTGATCTGCAAATTATTATAAATTATTGTATAGTTTCCTATGGTTCGGACATGTGGAAAGAATGCCGAACGAACGCCTGGTTAAGAAGATATACAATGCGAAAGTGGAAGGATGTAGGTACCGGGTGAGATCGAGACTAACCTACCTAGACCAGATTGGTCACGTACTGAAGGAAGGTGGAGTCAAGAGTCTCCGAAACCGGCGAGCGTGTATGAAGAGAATTATGAATGTTGAGGAAGCGAGTGAAGTATGTAAGGATAGAGTTCTTTGCACTCTGTTCTCTCTGCCTACCCTGCAAGGGATATGGCGTGATGATATGTATGTAAGTATGCATAGTTTCTTATTTGTCTAATTACTACGTAGACAATATTAGCACGTTATAGGTAAAGTTTTATTTCCATACATATTACATTATAATCTGATGTTTTGTTTTGATTGCTTGCTAAATGTCATAAGTTATAATTGTGTATATTATAATCCTGTGGTTATAGAGTAGCCAGTAGGAATATAATTCGAAGAAAATTTACATACATACATATCATCACGCCATATCCCTTGCAGGGTAGGCAGAGAGGACAGAGTGCCAGAGATCTCTATACTTGCGTCAATCAGTGTGTAAGCTGATACTGTAAGCTGTGTAAGCTAGGATACTTAAAAAATTGCTAATCAACGTTTACTGGCAACATTCACCGTTCTAACGTTCGAAAACTATAATTCCTCAATACAATTAAATTTAATATGTGAAAATTCTCTTAAATTTAATTATTTAACACTGAAAAATAAAATTGCGTGTTTAATTTTAATTAATTAATTTTAATCCCGGACATTAGCTTGTGCGAGATCAGAATGGCTCTCAAACAACTAAGAAACGGTAAGGCACCGGGAGATGACGGAATTACGGCAGAGCTCCTGAAGGCAGGCGGCAAGCCGGTCTTAAAAGCCCTTCAGAAGCTATTTAATTCCGTTATCCTCGGGGGCGACGTTCTAGAGTCGTGGACCAGGAGTGTGGTGGTGCTGTTCTTCAAGAAGGGCGACAAAGCTCTTCTAAAGAACTACAGACCCATCTCACTCTTGAGCCACGTCTACAAGTTGTTTTCGAGAGTCATTACCAATCGACTCAAGTGCAAGCTTGATGACTTCCAGCCGCCCGAACAAGCTGGCTTCCGAAAAGGCTATAGCACCATAGACCATATCCTCACGCTTCGGCAGATTATCCAGAAGACCGAGGAGTACAATCGGCCTCTGTGTATAGCGTTTGTGGACTATGAGAAAGCCTTTGATTCAGTCGGAACTTGGGCGGTGCTGCGGTCCCTTCAGCGGTGCCAAATCGACCATCGTTATATCGAAGTGCTGAAGTGTTTGTATAGGAACGCCACAATGTCAGTTCGAATTCGGGATAAGAGTACGAAACCGATCCAGTTGCAGAAAGGCGTGAGACAGGGAGACGTCATCTCTCCGAAACAGTTCACCACTGCACTGGAAGATGTCTTCAAGCTTTTAGACTGGACCGGACTCGGCATCAACATCAATGGCGAATACATCACTCACCTTCGATTCGCAGACGATATTGTCGTCATGGCAGAATCCATGGAGGACCTGGGCACCATGCTCAACGATCTCAGCAGGATATCCCAACTAGTGGGTTTACGAATGAACATGGACAAGACGAAAGTCATGTCAAATGCCCATGTCATTCCTGTACCGGTCCTAGTTGGCAATGCGATTCTTGAATTTGTCGATCATTATGTTTACCTTGGACAAACAGTCCAGTTAGGTAGATCTAATTTCGAGAAAGAGGTCAGCCGACGAATCCAACTCGGTTGGGCAGCGTTCGGGAAACTTAAGAAGATCTTCTCATCCAACATACCTCAGTGTTTGAAAACACAGGTCTATGACCAGTGTGTGTTACCAGTGATGACTTACGGCACGGAAACGTGGTCCCTAAATGTAGGCCTCATAACCAGGCTCAAAGTCGCTCAGCGTGCTATGGCTATGCTCGGGATTTCTCTGCGAGATATAATCCAAAATACGGAAATCCGCAGACGAACGGGTGTAACCGACATAGCACGAAGAATTAGCACGCTGAAGTGGCAATGGGTAGGCCACATCGCTCGAAGAACCGACAACCGCTGGGGAAGAAAGGTTCTAGAGTGGCGACCACGTACCGGACGACGCAGTGTGGGACGCCCCCCCCCACTAGGTGGACAGACGACCTAGTGAAGGTTGCTGGGCGTCGTTGGATACAGGCGGCACAGGACCGCACTCTGTGGCGTAAAATGAGGGAGGCCTACGTTCAACAGTGGACGGCAATAGGCTGAAATGATGAAAAATAAAAAGCAACACCTAAATTATTGTTTGCCGCTAAACGAAGGCCATTTCTTTTCCTTATTATTAATAAGTCTTGCTTTATACCTACCATACTTCGCGTTTACGAACGGAAGGTTTCGAACGCAAATGACAACAGATAATAAGGTTGTTTGAATATTCGTTATTCTTCTGTCTGTTGCATCGTCTTGTACTTCTTATCGAGCCCACGTTCTGAGTGCAGTTGAATTTCTGCAGATAATCCACCCCCATATAGGAGATAGGCCTCGTTAGCACTGATCTGAAATCTATCTAGGAGAAGGAAAACTCCGAAATATAACCCCCGATCCAAGGTGTAAACCGACCCGTGCTGAAGGATTCGCGGCCAGAAGGTAAGCTGGTCGAAAACGGAGGGTGCATGTGTTGGTGGTCACAGGGCACAGCAGAAATTCCATCTTACTTCCACACAAGGGCACTGTGGGGGTGGACCGTTTAATACCCTAATACTCGTGGGAATGCTATGAATTGTACTAAAAATTTTAAAATTCCAAATGACGGCGATGCGGCTCGCAACCCTTCACGTCTCGTTCCCAATGAGGGCGAAAAGCGGATCAAATGATGGATGATAAAAAGATTGATATTCTCTGTGTGAATGAGACGAAGCGAAAGGGATAAAGTAAAGTAAAGTAAAGTAAAAATTTATTTGTGAAACATGTGTATACATACAAACATTAATGTGCATGCATGATGTTACAGTTGAGATGTTCAGACATGTTTGCCGACTGTGTGGCGTACAAATGTAGGTACTTATCATAATATTTTGGCTAGGTATTAAAAATAGAATTAAACAAAGTGGTCAAAATAATAACAGCCAATATGAATATCAAATAAAAACATAATAATCAATGCAAACAGAATAATAATAATAATAAGCAATTGTCAAGTAATATAATAGCATAATAAAACAACATAAATGAAAAAAAAAAATCATAATAGTCAATGTAAGGTCAATTAGAATATATGTATGTACAAGTCAAAATAAGTTAATATATTATATAAGCAAAAATAGTAATACAAGCAATGTTTAATTTAAATTTGGATCTCCCAGAAATTCCGCTATGTCATAATATGATTTGCCAGTTAAATACGATTTTAGTTTCACCTTTAAGTCATTTGTACTTAATTCCCTCCACTTTTTTGGCAATCTATTATAAATTATGGGAGCCATGCAGAAGATACTCTTGCCCATAAGTGCAGTCCTTGATGAATGCAATCGCAGTTTTGTGTTGTCTCGTCTGTTTCGGACTACGGTATCATCTAAGCGAGGGAATAAGTTCGGATTGCTTTTAACAAAAAGCACCATTTCCAGTATGTAAAGCGAGGGCAAAGTTAGAATTTTGTACTGTTTGAAGAAAGGTACGCAACTGTCAGTACTTTTTAATAAAAACATGCTTCTAAGGCATCTTTTCTGACCTTTAAAGATAATGTTTCTATCAGTCGAGTAACCCCAGAATATGATACCGTACCTGAGTGTGGATTCCACTAAACCATAGTAAGCAGCAAGCATCGCATCTGTATTTATTACTCCTGATAATGTGTATAACGCATATGCACTACTACAAATTTTTTTACTTGTGATGTCTATATGGGATTTCCAGTTCAAATTTCTGTCGATTGTAAGTCCCAAAAATTTCGTGGCATTAACTGCCTGAATGGTAAGGTTATTATGCTTAATGTCAAATTCAAATGGTAATAATCGTTGATTAAAATGCATAATTACAGTTTTATTAAAATTAATTTTTAAATTATTGTTGTTTAACCATATTACGGTGCTCGTCAATGTGCTATTAATATCACGTTTATATGTGTCCTTACTTCTACATGGTATTATAACCGTACTGTCATCAGCAAAGAGTGTCATTGGATGCTCTACAGATCTAGGAAAGTCATTAATATATATTGTGAAGAGTAGAGGTCCCAGAACGCTTCCTTGTGGGACGCCGTTATTAACTGTACGATCTTGGGATGAATAGACTTCATTCCGTTTAGTGACAGTGTTTACGTTATGTATTTCTGTAAATTGTTTTCTTCTATGAAGATATGATTGAAAAAGCTTTTGGACGTTTCCCCTTACCCCATAAGCATTTAACTTTTTTATTAATATGCTATGTGAGACGTGGTCAAAAGCTTGCGTCATATCGCAAAAAATCGCACTTACTGTGGGATATGAGATTACTAGTCATGGACCTTACACGGCGTACTGGTCCGGGGTACCAATGACTAGTAGAGCCTGTCAGGGAGTTGGTCTCCTTCTTTCTGCTCGAATGGCTCAATGTGTGAAAGAGTATGATTGTGTGAATGCTAGATTAGTATGGATAAGGATGAAAGTAGGTCTGACTCGTATTTTTGTTGTAGGAGTATATCCTGTGAACGTGGGATTACATAACAAGAAATGTGAACAGGATGCAAGAGAGGAATTTTGGGAGGAACTGCGGGATGTTTTGAGATTATGTAATTTGAATGAAAGGTTGATTTTGCTAGGGCATTTTAATGGATGGGTAGGAGTAAGCAGAGAAGGATTTGAAAAGGTTTAGGAAGGTTTGGTGATGAAAGCGTGAATGAAAATGGTCAAAGTCTACTGGAGGTGTGCTTGGAATGGAATCTTTGTGTTACAAACACTATGTTTGAACACAAAAAGATCCATATGTATACACGTGAAGCAAAGAATGTAAGAAAGAGTATTTTTGATTTTGTAATAGTAGATGAAAGGCTCAGAAAGAAAGTACTAGACACTAGGGTATATCGCGGTATTGGTATTCATACAGACCACTTTCTAGTAATGACTAGAATAAGTGGTCTTATGAAAACGTGGCGAAACCGGATACATAATGCGAAAAGTGTGCTAGAAAGAATAAAAGTAGAAAATTTGCAAGATGAGTATATTAGAGATAAATACAAAAGTATACTGAAGGAAAAGTTTTTTCATTAGGCTGACATTTGTAGTATGGAAGAATTATGGAAGACTTTTAAAGAACAGGTGGTAAATGTTGCTATAGAAATATGTGGCGTGACTAGAAGAATGAAGGTGTTCGGTCCTTGCAAGTTATGTGGAGGGTATTTGGAGAAACTTCACAACTTCGATTCTGCAACCGTCGTTATGCGAGTTGAGTAGAAGATTTGAGACAACTCGGTCCGCCAGGCGGTTGTGCCACTCGGTGTATTCGTAATCGCCGCACCTGCTTAATCCTTGGTAGGACATTGTTTAACGGAACTGTTGGAACCACCATAATAGTGTTTTGTGGTGCTGTGAACTGCATAGTTGTATAGAATATAGTGAAGCTGACTGCGCGGTTTGGCGAGCCTACTGCGACGACACTACTGCCCTCGGCGAAAGTGGATGAAAGGTTGGTGGAGTATTTTTTAATTACTTCTTCGCGGCTTGCAGGGATAGGATAATATCAGTTCCTCACCTAGTTCAGTAAACTTACCTCATACAGTCCACTGCAGGCTGTGCATACCGTACAGTCTTTTTTTTGGTCACTTCGACCCAGGATACCGCTCCTAAGGTCTCATACCTCACCTAGGAATTCGTAATTCCCAGGTATTTAGACAGTACAGACGTTCTGTACCGTTATTTCTAACCGTGTTAGAATACCTCCCAATAAATATCATATATGTTAAGACGTTCTTAGCATATAATTTATTTATATTGGCCGTGCCAATTACTTCTTATTCCCCATTATTTAATGAAATTATAATTTCATTGTGTAGACGTTCTATACATATCTTATGTACTTTACTTTTCTCCACTATACGAAGTATACAATATAAACAAAACACATAAATTATTTTTGTCGTACAATTATTCAGCTAAGTGTTATATAATTAAATTGTATAGGTAACAAGTATTAGTGAAAGTAATATATTATTAATTTTATAATTTCATTGGGCTACGTGTGTTGTTTCACAAGATGGCGGCACCTAAAGCAAAAACTTCTAGTGATAAGAAAAATCCATTACCCAAAGAATTAACCGTGTTAATTCAACGAAAACAACTCTTGTTTTCACAAATGCAAAAGGTATATGATATGTCCCACGATTTATCGAATTCTGATACGAAAGAATTGTTTTTATTGCACGTCTCTGAAATTAGTGACCTACGTAGTTCATTCGAAAAAATAATATTCGATATATTCGAACAAGAACTTTTAGTTGATTCTGAGTCAATACTTAGAAGTCAAGAGTTACAAAGTTTTGATGAACTATATTTTCGAGTGAAATTATGTGCTTCGAAATATAGCTCGGCACGCATCGGCAATAACGGTGAGAATCGCTTGGTTACCATGGAGTCCCGCCCTCGCCTGCCTAAACTTGAATTATTTACATTTAATTCGGATATTGAGAATTTTAATACATTTTATGAAACATTTTGCTCGTTAGTACATGATCAGCCGCACATTCCAAAAATTGATAAATTTCATTATCTATTGTCTTGCACGAAAGGTTCTGCATTAAATATGGTTAAAAGTGTACCGATATCCGCCAATAACTACGATCTCGTCTGGCAGAGTTTAATTGATAAATATCGAGACAATAGATTGTTAGTTGGTAGGTACCTAGATAAAATGTTAAACTTTTCACCGTTACGCAAGGAATCGTCTGCTGATTTGAACATGTTTATTGAGAACTTCGAACATTCGTATAAGGCAATACAGGCACTTAATATTAAAGATTTAAGCAGTTATGTAATGTGTCATATTGCGTTAAGGGCATTAGATCCACAAACTCGAAAACATTTTGAACAAAAATTAGATCAAAATTCCATTCCTACCTTCGATGAATTAGCATTATTTATACATAATCAAATAAAAGTTCTAGATCATTCTGCGTCATATTCTAATGTGTATTCTAATAAATATCAACAAAATGATTCGCGACAAAAGGATACAAAAAAGCATTCGCTATCTTCTACACGCTCTGGATTAAAGGGTTTATGTGTACATTGTGATAGTAATCATATGATTTTCCGTTGTGAACAATTTCGTAAATTGTCTAATGAGCAACGTATTCGCCGTGCGAATGAATTAAAATTATGTCATAATTGTTTAAAATCAAATCATACCGTTAAGGCGTGTAAAAGTAATTTTAAATGTTTAATCTGTAATTTACCGCATCATGTTCTGTTACATCGTGAAGTTAGCGCGATAGATAATAACAAACCGTGTTCGAATCAGCTGATTTCGACTGAGACCGCTCCTGCGCCGTGCAAGGGAGACGAACAATCAATTATAAGTACGGTGTGTCATCTGACGTCTACGCATACTTCTAACTGTACAGTTATCTTGGGAACAGCTGTTGTGAATGTTTTGAACGCGTTTAATAATTATCAGCCCGTGCGCGTATTAATTGACTCTGGGGCGCAAAGTAATTTTATTACGTTAGATTGTTTTCAACGGTTAGGATTATCAGCTAATAAATGTCCATATAATATCTTCGGACTAGGTGGCGAATATGTAAAAAATTATGGAATGGCTTCGTGTGTTATTCAGCCGCGCTACAATAACACGCCGGTGTTTAACATTGATGCTGTAATTTTACCTAAAATTACATCCGATTTGCCAAACGTACTTATTCCCGATAAGTTGATTACTAAGTATAAAGATTTACAATTAGCTGATCCGTATTTTTATACAACGTCCCCGATTGACATTATTTTATCGGGTGAAGTGTTTCCCTATATTTATGACGGGACAAAATTTATAATAAATAAAGATGTACCAGTGGCATTGGGGAGCATATTTGGTTACGTCATAACTGGGAGACTAGGGTTAAAAAATTGCTCTAGCAGTCTCGATGTTGTACCGTGTGCAACGTCATTTGTGTCGTACACAATTGAAAATAATTATTTAAATGATACACTTAAACGGTTTTGGGAGTTGGAATCTTTACCGTGTGAAGTTCCAACGGATCCTATGGAGGAGTTAGCCGAAAAAATGTACACAGAAAAACACTGTCGTGATGAGAATGGTCGTTATGTTTCTCCCATTTTATTAAACCCACACCATGCACCTATTGGTGATTCTTATGATGTGGCTATAACTAGGCTTAAACAGGTCGAGCGCCGCCTGGCGCGATCGCCAGACCTTCATAAGTCTTATGTTGACTTCATGCGAGAGTATGAATCTCTTGGACACATGGCGTTATATCAAGGTCCTGAGCAGTCAGGATATTATATACCGCACCATTGTGTTCTGCGTCCATCGTCCGTAAGTACACCTCTGCGCGTTGTTTACGACGGTTCAGCACAACCTAAGAATGGTATTTCAATTAACAATGCACTCTTGACAGGTAGAAAACTACATCCAGACTTACTAAAGATTATAATTCGCTTTCGGTTATATAAAGTTTGTTTCACTGCTGATGTGTCAAAGATGTATCGGGCTGTTCTGATTGATCCTGCTGATAGGAAGTACCAGCACATTCTTTGGCGAGAATCTGCAACGGAGCCAGTTCGCGTCTTCGAACTTCGAACGAATACCTACGGTCTCCGTAGTGCACCTTACATAGCTGTGCGCACGCTGCATCAGCTAGCTGAGGATGAGCTCACTCATGCTGAACGTCCGCGTACAGAGGCTGCAAAGGTGCTCAAACAAGGCTTCTACGTTGATGACGAATTATGGTCCTGCCCATCATTAGAACAGGCCTGCACGTTGCAGGATGATTTGCTGACACTTCTTAAAAGTGGTGGCTTTGATTTAAGAAAATGGGCTAGCAACTGTCCCGAGTTACTTACTCATATGCAGTCAAATCAAGTTGTAACCATCGATTTTCAAGATGATACGTTATCATCCTCCCTTAAGGTGTTAGGGTTGACATGGTTACCTGCCTGTGACAGTTTTGCGTTTTCCTATAACATGACTGATAATAAACAGACCAAACGATCAGTTTTAAAACTACTGGCGAGCATATTCGATCCTGTAGGTATTATTTCACCATGTACGTTTGTCGCAAAGTGTATCATGCAAGATCTCTGGAAGATGGGAGTCGCATGGGATGAGCAACTACCACCTGAGCCGTGCTCACAGTGGAATCGATTCATCTCCGATCTACCACTTTTGACTGAATTGCGTTTTGAGCGTCACATCTTAATACCTAATTTTAGTGAAATACAATTAATAGCATTTTGCGATGCGTCATCCCGTGGATACGCAACGTGCTTATATATACGTAGTATAAACAATATAGGTGAAGTGAAGGTTCGACTGCTGACTAGTAAGTCAAAGGTTGCGCCGTTAAACCCACTCTTGTCTATACCTAGACTCGAACTCGAAGCAGCCGTGCTGCTATCGAAGGTTGTAAGTTTTGTCGTACAAAACTTAAGCGATAATAATTTATCTGTTTCTATATTTGCGCTCAGCGATTCGAAAAATGTTTTGGCTTGGATACATACACAACCATACACGTTAAAAACTTTTGTGGCTAACCATGTTAGTCGCATTATTGCCGCAGTACCACCTAGTTGTTGGTATCACGTGAAGGGCGAAAATAACGCTGCAGACATATGTTCACGTGGAACGTTGCCTGCTCACTTCGTGGAAAGAGCTACAGAGTGGATTCACGGCCCCGATTGGCTATATGATAACCAACAAAAGTGGCCTATAAAACCATATTTATTAAATCATAACTTCAAGATTCCCGAACTTAAATCAAATAGTGCAACATTTAGTTTTAATTCTTCTCTAAAGGTTGAAATTAAAAATGACCTTGAAGAAATATTTAATAAGTGTTCTTCTTTTAATAAATTACAGCGTATTATTTCATGGTGTCATAGATTTATTATAAATCTTCAGTGTAAAATTTCAAATCGGTCTTTAGGCCCTCTAACGACCTTTGAGTTGCGCAAAGGTCATGATTCAATTATTAGAATTATTCAACAAAATCACTTTGAATCTGAAATAGTAGCGTTAGAAAAGGGTAAGTTTGTAGCCTCTTTACGTAAACTATCACCCTTCGTTGAAAATAAAGTCCTCAGGGTGGGGGGTCGTATCTCACAATCTGACCTTCCGTACAATACGAAGCACCCGGTTTTGCTACCAAAATGCCGTACAAGTAAATTATTAATCGAATATTTGCACGTAAAATACCTACACGTAGGGCCTCGTACATTACAAGGTCTAATGTGTCAAAACTATTGGCTCGTTGGTGCTCGTAGCATCATTCGATCGGTACTGACAAAGTGTAAGGTGTGTTTTAAATGCCGACCTACTGCATTACAACCTCAAATGGGTACGTTGCCCATGTCCCGACTTAAGGTTGATAAGGTATTCAGCCATGTAGGTACAGATATAAGTGGTCCATTCCTTGTAAAAGAAAGTACACGTCGTAACGCAAAAATATACAAGGCTTATCTATGCCTATTTGTATGTTTTTCAACAAAAGCAGTACACTGCGAGGTGTTAACTGATTTATCAGCTGAATGTTTTCTAGCTGCATATGACCGTTTCGTGGCCCGTCGCGGATTAAGTACTTGTTTATATTCCGATTGCGGGACGAATTATGTATCGGCAGCCAAGCATCTCAAGGAGGTACTTAGATTTTTAAATGGTAATAAGATTCATGACGAGGTACTCGTAGGATTAACCGCGCGGCAAGTAGAGTGGAGGACAAATCCTCCTAACGCAGCTTCCATGGGTGGACTTTGGGAAGCCGGGATAAAAAGTACGAAACACATTTTACAACGTATTGTAGGTGATAGAAGTCTCACTCTGGAAGAGTTGTCAACTGTGTTCTGCAGAATAGAGGCTGTATTAAACTCACGCCCTTTATGTACACTATCTGAAAACCCAAACGAGTTCGATGTATTAACTGCTGGTCATTTCCTGATAGGACAAAGCTTAGTGGCTGTGCCTGAATATAATTATGAGGACGTTCCTCAACATAGATTATCTCGTTGGCAGTCAATTCAAAAAATATCACAGTTATTTTGGAAGCGCTGGTCAAATGACTATCTTCATACTCTGCAACAAAGAGAGAAGTGGTTTGCCTCACCTCCTAACGTAAAGATTGGTGATTTAGTTTTACTGAAATCAAATTTGACGCGCCCATTGCAGTGGCCTCTTGGTAGAATTGAAACAACACACGAGGGCGTTGATGGCATTATTCGTGTAGTTACTTTGAGAACTAAAAATGGTCTAATTAAGAGACCGGTGAATAAAATTTGTCCATTACCGTATGCAAATTAATTACCTTTTATTTTTTTTTTTTGGTTAAATTTTATTGTTTATCTAGATTAATTAATTATTATTATTCTTTTTTTTCAAAAATATACCTCACTAAAGGTTTATTTATTCTATGTGTTTTGTTTACATAGGTTAGTGGATTGTATATCCCTTACTTGCTCTTTAATTTAGAATGGGGAATTCATCATGTTGAATTCGGTGAGGGGTATGTTCGGTCCTTGCAAGTTATGTGGAGGGTATTTGGAGAAACTTCACAACTTCGATTCTGCAACCGTCGTTATGCGAGTTGAGTAGAAGATTTGAGACAACTCGGTCCGCCAGGCGGTTGTGCCACTCGGTGTATTCGTAATCGCCGCACCTGCTTAATCCTTGGTAGGACATTGTTTAACGGAACTGTTGGAACCACCATAATAGTGTTTTGTGGTGCTGTGAACTGCATAGTTGTATAGAATATAGTGAAGCTGACTGCGCGGTTTGGCGAGCCTACTGCGACGACACTACTGCCCTCGGCGAAAGTGGATGAAAGGTTGGTGGAGTATTTTTTAATTACTTCTTCGCGGCTTGCAGGGATAGGATAATATCAGTTCCTCACCTAGTTCAGTAAACTTACCTCATACAGTCCACTGCAGGCTGTGCATACCGTACAGAAGGTAAACAAGGTGAAGAATATATGGTGGGATAACGATGTGCAGAGTGCAGTTCGTGAGAAGAAGAAAGCCTGGGTAGATTGGCTTGCTGTCAGAGCCAATGAGAGAATGGAGAAAGCAACGAATGATGACATAGATATAGCCAAAGAAGAATATAAGAGGAAAAAAAGAGAAGTGAAAGAAATTGTTCGAAGAAAGAAAGAAGATCAAAAAGACGAGTACGATAGAAGATTGTCGAACGATTTCCAAACTAATTCGAAGATTTTCTGGAAGTCCATAAGATCGGCTCGAGGCAAAGCGCAAGATACAGAGCTAGTCTCGATCAGCGATAAATGTGGAAGGACAGTGTATGAAGAAGAATGTATACTAGAGCGATGGAAGGAATACTTTGAAAGCTTATTTGAAAGAGAAGAGCCACAAAAATTATCATTTGTGAATGAAAGAGGTCTCGAGGAAGGAGAATGCATAAGTAAGATAGAAATTACAAATGCATCGAAAGGTATGAGAGCGGGTAAGTCTGCAGGATACGACAGGATTACAGTTGAAATGCTGACGGCTGGAGAAGATATTACAACTAACATCCTATACCAGCTCTTCAATCTTTGCTGGACTAATGGCCGAGTGCCTATAGACTGGTGTCAGGCGGTAATCGTACCTCTCTACAAAGGTAAAGGTTCACGGCAAGATTGTAGAAACTACAGGGGCATTAGCCTCCTTAGCATTGTCGGTAAACTGTATGCGAAAGTGTTGATTGAAAGAGTAGTAAAAGTGACCGAAAAGAAAATATGGGATGCACAAGCGGGTTACATAAGGGAGTATTAGTTCCCACTCTCATGTATGGCAGTGAAAGTTGGATTTGGCAGGGAAGACATGAAAGTAGAATAAATGCTGTAGAGATGAGAGCTCTTCGTAGTATGTGTGGTGTAAGTATGAAAGATAAAATTAGGAATAGTGTTATAAGAGAGTGCTGTGGTGTAAATGAAGAAGTAGTGACAAAGATAAAAAAGGGTATGCTGAGGTGGTTTGGACACGTGGAAAGAATGAGTGAAGAAAGGTTGACTAAACAAGTATACAAAGCGAGTGTGAGTGGGACGACTACAAGGGGAAGACCACGTCGTACTTTCCTGGATCAAATTGAAGATGTGTTAGTGAAAGGTCAGATTAAGAGTACGCGTAATCGTAGAGCATGCATGAAGACTGTGATGAGCGTGAATGAAGCGAGGGAGGTATGTCAGGATCGTGTTTTGTGGCAATCCGTAGTCTCTGCCTACCCCTCTGGGAAATAGGCGTGAGACTATGTATGTATGTAATCCACCCCCGCGATTTTCTTTTTCAATGTCGCATCTAACTAATTCTACAATATTTCTTCGTGTATATTTTGCTAAATCTATATTTCGCTCGAAATTCCTTTACCTCTAATGTAAAAGGATCATAACGATTTTTGTAGGATTTTTTTTTCTTTGTGGTTCCTCACTGTCTAATTCATCAAACATGTCGAAATATTGTAAATAATCCATTATCTGTAGATATAAATTTTTAAAACGCCGTATATAGTCCAGAAATTCGAGGTTATCCGTTAGTTAAACAAGGGTCGTAGGATGAATAACAGTTGTATAAAATTCAAAAGAATTTACACAATTCTTATAACAGACGTATACAGACGAACTGTCAAATAGCGTTTATTGGTAACGTTGTTGTTATAACCCCGGTATACGTCGCTTGTAAAAGATTATTAGTAACAGCGTAAGAGAATAGGCAGCGGCACTTTGCTGTAAACCTAAAATATCAACTGCGATCGCCAACCGACTAGCGATTATAGTGTTATCCGCTTTGGAAAGGCTGAAGTCAAATAGTGTACGTTGAAAAGCTGATAGATGCAGAATTGATGACATTGACATAAATTATAAAATTAAAAGATTGATAAATTTCTATAAAAACTTGATTACGAGCGGAAAAATCTTAATTTGAATGTCATACCACAGTTCACGCTGGTGTAAGTGGCAGCACGATTGGAACGGATTTCCAATAGGTGTGGGTTCGAATCCCATGTGTGACAATAATTTTTCGCTCGTAATCAGGTTTTTATAAATAATCAAGCATGTTAAATGCTAAATTTCAGTAATTTAAATTAATAAATTTCTTTTTATACTTACTCATTCACTGTCCTTAGTGAAGCCTCTAACTGTGCTGAATCAAATCTGCAACTAGTATTCAACTGATAAGCCAGGTGCCTCCTGATTATTTGCAAAGTTCCTATTAAAACCAACAAATCTGATAATGACTGGTACACTTTATATCCCTTTGTAAGTATTGATTCTAACTCTTTGAAATCTGTACTCATATTTCCAATAGATAATTTGTCTAAATTATTCCTGAATATATCTTGAACATTTTGCATTTGATTTTTAATCATAAATCCGTACAAAGTATCTAGGCCATGTAGACCTACCACTCCTACGGCATCATTTAATTTGGCAAATGTTTTATTATTCATAATTTCATTTTGTGTTTTTACATCATACCAAGCGCTGCATATGTTTATATATGTGCAAATCCTGCAAAAAAAAGACAACAAAAAAATTAATTAAAAAATAACAGACGTTTATTACATTTAACCACCCCGCGATTAATGAAGCGACATGTGATCAGAATGCTGGCCTTTAGTTGGCACAGAGATTACGCATTACCATCCAACGTAGCAATGCTGCCAGCGTTCTGGGCACATTGCCTATTGGCAGCGGCAAAAAATTGTGCGTGCGTACAAAGTACACATATCAGAAGTGAAACTTTGGCAAACTAATTTTTAAATCTCGTTTACATACATCAACCAATAGCGTGTATTCTCTCTCTCTCAAAATTTTACCCTCACGCGTGCAAAGAACTTCAAAATAAATAAAATATCGCGTATCGGAGAAATGTGAGTTACAAATAAAGATGGCGCGTAACAGAAAAACGTTACAATTTTTTTTCTCCCATACGTCGATTAAGAAGTTTCACTTCAATAAGTATTTAGTTTTTTTTTCTTATCATTATAACTAATAACATTAAGGATTATACTAATTAAACTTATAATTCATTTAAAGTGTTAATACAGACATTTATCTAAAATTAAATTATGTATGTGCATACCTCGCATCCATTAATTGAGGTATTTGTCTTGCTAGGCTACCCATAAAACCAGCCGAGGGGCTATACAATGTAACTCCTTTACGGTAGCTTATCTCTTTAGCCACGCTCTCATTTATTATTGCTGATATCTAAAACAATGTATATTTTTAACAATATTGTGTAACAGATCATAGATAGATTATTAAAACGAAACTGCTTTCTACAACTTGACCAGCTAGAAATTATTAATAATTTTTGCATCTTACATCTAATTTTCACTTTGCGTTTAGCAAAGTAAAAATTAGGTAGTGATATCTTCTTTACCTAGAAAGAATCCTGGAATTTATACACCAATACGAAGTATGAGAGACTATTCTCAAACATAAATGCAAGTCAAAGAGGAACTTACGCCTCAAATGAAAAGTTATGATCTCTGTCAACATTTCTACTCTACTATATAAATGTCAATATTGACCTATAACTAAAAGTAATTTTTACTAAAGACTAATAATTCAAAAGTTGCTAATGTTTCAAAGAATCGCCGAGTAGTTCATGATAGAATTAAAATTAAAAACAAAACAGATGGTTGTCTGTAAAGTCGGTTTATAGAGATAGTGATAACGTCATAAGAAAAAAATTATGAAGTATAGAAAGAAAAAGAAAGTATGCAACTTTTATGAATTGAACAAACATAAACAATGGAAACCATACTGACTTTTCACTTCACTTTATAAACAGTTGACAAAAGAGTTCACATCAAATTCTTAAAATGTAAGAACGCTTAGGCCGATCGTTTCTCTCTATTGGCTGATCACTTAGTTAGAACTACGGAAAGCAGATGGACTCGCATACATTCTACTCTAGACCACACACTCTCACTATATGAGGGAAACGTCTACTATACCACGCTGGCTACACGTATTATTATTTATTCACCACCTGGTCACGTATGCTGGCAATTGTATGGAGTATGCGACAGTACTGCGATATGACCCACGGTGTAGTAAGCATTGTGGGCATACCGTCACGGAGCTAACTACAATACCGTGACTGTAGTGCGGCCTTGTAGATTTTTACAATGCCTGCGGAAAATGACCAGGTGATGTGGTACATTTTGTATTCTTTAATTCTTTTATCAATTATCACAAATTATTCGTCATCTGTAAAATTAGAATGTAAGTACCTGTTTTTGCCAAATCCTCAAACCATGAATATTTATATAATCTTGAATATATTCCAAAGATCTTCTGTAACCATCCATACTTTCAGCTAATTTTTGTAATCGCGACAACAAGTTGGCTGAAGTTGGTTGATATTTCTTTCCTTGAGGTTCTAAAAATTCTACGAATTTCTTACTTATGTGTCTGTCTAGTTCCTTCAATAATCCTTCCTCTAATAATTCTGCGGGATCGACTCTTATTACACCAACCAATGTTGATCTCATGTCCAAAATTCCTGAAATTTAAAAATTACCTAAGAAAACACACTATAACTTGTTCTGTCCATATTTCAATCGACTGAAAATAGCTCGCTATTTTTTTTAACAATATATGATAGCACCTCAACCTTTCCTTCGAGTATCGAACATTAGAAAAAGGTTAAGGCATAGTGGCTTGACATGGTGTATTGTATATATGTAGGCTTTAGCCGGCAATTATTTACCACATACCTATCTAGGGCCATTTTGTAGTCATATTGCCAATCGTCATAAGTCGTGCTAGGTGGAATCAAAGCCCTTGGGCTACCATTGATACGGATTCCTCGACTTTGGTGGTAACTGCTGACCACTGGCACATTTTCGATATATGAGAGAGAAAATACTATATTCTCTATAATGTTCTCGAGAATTTTAGTTTTAGGACTGCCGGTTGCCTATTACAAAACAACGTTCGGCGTAACGATAGATTAGATAGATAATGTATACCTACAAAATATGTAAAAGACATATAAAACTATTTTTACCGATTTTATCGCGTTTGTATTTGATTTTTATTTACCCCACATTTCAAACACTTTTTGGCAGTCATGGTCACGCGAGGACGGCGGACCAATTACGGCATAGTTTTATTTTACATCTGTAATGCGAGTAACTCGCGTAAACATCAGGAATGATTAAGCCTTGGGTATTTTGTTATTGTAAACCCGTTATCATATTCAGAGCGGAAGTGATATAGATAGCTCTAAGCTGAATTCCAAAAGGATTATTAATTACTAACCAGTTGTGAATGTAGATGCTGAATGGGTCAGCTTTGCAACTTCCATTCTATGTTCCAACTGTGCATAGTCTCTTAATCTTTCCTTTTCCAGTCTAGTAGGTACTTCCTTAATAGTCCATGTTTGCAATTCAATAATTTTTTCTACTATACTAAAAACCATTTCTGGTATAATTTGTAACACTTTTTGTATGTACTTTATTAATTCATTGCTGTAATATTGTGAAACTGATACTAGGTCATCACTATGCGCCTGATTTATCCTAAGTAATGGTATCTCCATAGCACTAGCTAGTTTTAAGAAAAGTGCTCTAAGTCTGCTGGTAACTGCAGGATTTTCCTTGATACTGTCTTGCATAAATTTTGTGTAAGTATCTATAATATACCAAGCATAGCTAACATCTGCTATTGTCTCCAAAGTAACCAAGGAATCTTCTTTCAACGATGAAGCTCTTAGAAGATTTTTAAGAGATTCTTTACTGTCAGAAAGAAACTGCACAATAGTTGAAGTGCTTTTAATGCCGTGAAACTCTTCCACTTCATCGAGCGCTTGTATCAATTGTGTTACTTTCTTTATCGATTTTGATGAATTATGTTCTCCTAAGGAAGCTATTTGTTTTGCAATATTATCAAACCAAAGCTTCAATTTTTCATTTTCTTGTATTTTCGTAACTGGTTTGGCGGCAGAAAAAAGTTCAGACAAACTATTAATTGCTTCTATGGCAAGAGATTTATTCGTGTTCCATGATTCAACTCTATTTTCTAACAGTTTATTTAGAATTTCTCTAACTTTTAATTCCAATTCTGCAGTACTTATTAAAAGCTCCAAAATTTTTAATGGGTCATAATTAGTCTCTTTTAACACGAGATCTTTAAGTTGTTTGCTTCTTTTGTTATTGTCGAAAAACGTTACGTCCGTATTATGCAAAAGAAGCCACCGTAGTACAAGATTAGAGTTTAAGAGGAGATTTAATATTTTACTGATATTATCCAGAACAAAATCATCTGTAAGTGTTCCTTCCTTTAATAATTGATGAGTTTTATTTGTTAACATGAGTACGGAAGCACCTCTTTTAGCAAATACTTCTTTAACCATCTTGCCATTACAAGTATTGTTTAAAGCAGTTTTAGCCGCTTTAAAGTTTTCCCAATAATCAATAATGTTTATAGTAACACCCATATATACTGGAATGATCCAATTACTTGGAAAGAATTTGTCGACTATTTCTCTCATTTTAGATGTATCCATATGTAGGTAATATGGCATAAAGAACAGACACACCACTAGCATACTGGCCTGTGTGGCCAATGCTGAAGCCTGATGCTCAGGAATTGTATAAACTGCCAACTGATTATAAATATCTTCAGATCTTAACTTTCCTACTACTTTCTCAATAAAATCAGGACGTATATGAACCCGGCTGAAATCATACTAACATTATACATTGTGTATGATTCTTCCAAGAGCATAATTTGAGCACAAATAATGGCTATTTATAAATGTAAACTTTATGCTTTTTATAGAGAATTATGAATGTTGAGGAAGCGAGTGAAGTATGCAAGGATAGAGTTCTCTGGCACTCTGTTCTCTCTGCCTACCCTGCAAGGGATATGGCGTGATGATATGTATGTTTATGTATGTAAAACATTTAAACATTGGCAATTAAATATATGTTACATCCATCTATCCATCCATCATAAGAGTTCTTCTGTTTGTTGTCTGGTAGCAGCTAAGAATATTACCAATCCATACTGTACTCGTGGCTATCGTAAAAGACAACTAAGAGCTTTATATCGACCCGAGACAACTCCACCTGAGACCGTCTGGTCAACAATTACATTCCCAAGTAGGGTTGAGGCAGGTGTCCGGTCATAAAACTATTGCCAATAATATTGCAATATGTGCGATGAAAGAGGAGTACATATTGTGTCGACCGCCTGTAACTGGAATAAGAGCAATGTAATGATGATGATAGAGTTCTAATATTTTATTGGTGAGCCCTCAACCAGTTTATAAGACTCGTAAGGGAAAGTAAGAACTATTGTTATTGTTTATTTAAAATTTATTTGTACAATATATAATTTTTACATTTTAGTGAATTTGTCAAATTGAATTTCCATAGTGAATTATTATGTATTTTTTTTAATATTATAAATTATGTATTATATTGCAAGTGCCAAATAAAACTATTTTTATACTTATAGCGGAAGGTGCTCACGTATCACCGGTACGTATTATTTTCCAACGGAAATAATAATATAAAGAAGGACCTGTGATATCTCTGGAAAAATTAGATTACTGGAAAACAAAATCCGTGACTGAAGCTATGATTTTTATCTTCGAGTTTTTATAACCATTCCATGTCATATTGCGCAAACATACTTCGCTTCCCTATTACAGGACAGGAAAGCGTAGAAAAGACGGTATATGTAAGCCGGAGCGTCACCGCACTACTCTTGCCAGTCGTAGTTCTTATATCACTGGCTGCCATTTATACAATAGCGTCCATAAACATATATAATTATTTATCCATTATCCAAAAATGAATGTAAGATAGCTCTTAGACATTGGCTTTTATCTTTGGACTATCATGAGACTGAAAATCTGCTACAGCAAATTGTTTAGTGTTCAAACTTACTTTTGGGATTATGGCACTTTATAGTTTAATGTTTAATGAATAATAAATGATTATAATGTAAAATTCGAATATTTATGTGATTATTTTTGGTACAACATCTAATATGTCAATGAAGGGCGCTGGCACCTGTGATACAATGTTTACATTAGTACAGGTGCCAACGGATCAGTAAATTAATAATTTGATCTGTGTCTAATTTAATGTGATATGTTATGTATAATTTGTAATGATTTTTGTGCAAATAAATATTATTATTATAACCGCGCTTGGGCCTCTAAATAAGGGAACTAGCTTATGGAGAAAGTCTTCACCAATCTATTTGACAACCAGATTAGAATAGGTTTTTAATTTAAGTGTTCTTTCTTATGTAGGGATTTTATCTTTTTACATTCCCTTCGAGTCTTACAATACTCGCAGGAAAGGATGGATGGACTATATTATTCTCATTTCGTGACATAATTAATTTACCTAAAATATTCAACTGGATAATCTGCAGGTCTTTTCCCACTTAGCTGGTCATAACCACTTTCCCTTAGAAGTTTACATACATCATCAATATTAGACTGTGATTGACTTGTGCTGTAGCGATAGAACGCTACTAGAAGTCGCTCCCGTAGCGGTCCAGGAATGTAGAGATCACACAACAATAGCATAGCACCATAAAGATACAGACTTTCACACTGAAAAGCAACAGAATATTGGTCAATTATTCATAACTTCTAGTTATAGGGCAATGCTCGTGATAGTTTTAGGCCTACAGCCAAAAATGAGTTGGCCAGTCAGGTGAGAAAATGACGTCTGCATAGCAGTGTTTGCTACCGCCTTTCGTTCGATGAGCGAGAGTCTCAATCCCTACTTTACCTGGCTGGTATTACAGACGACTTACAATCAAGTGAGCTCCCTGCTCTTTGGTTACCAAATGTAAAAAATAAAAATTTTGAATAACTCTCTATACAAACAAAACAAATCTCTAAATAGCAAACATCACATCTTCGTCATCAGGAGCAATGAACAGAGCTAGTTAAGACTAAGATTTCGTCTCCTACCTTTGAGTTCCATCATCAGAGTAACCCAGTGGTACCATTATACATAGGTGTCTCAAATAATAAGTTACATATATTTGAAATTAAAACAAATACTTATTACGCGTCGAAGATCCCTACAGCAGCTAACAAAATGAGCTGATAACCCTGAAACACCTGAATAAATATTCATGAATTGTAGCTAAGAACCATCTCATCATATCAATTTTCATGAGGGGATAGAAAAACTTTAAACATAAATTTCACTTATTCATTTACTACTCTTTGTAGAAGAGAGGTCTTCTGATAGACTGGAAAGCTGCATATCAGTAAGCCCTGTTTAACATGTGCATCATTTTGGACAAAATCAAATTCAAAATAATATATTTAAGCACAGGTTACTGAACCCGTGTGGCGACGGGAAAAGAATACAAATGTCGTCACCCCTTACTTGTCCGTGGGAGTCGTAAACATGGGCTAAGGGTCACACCGGGAGAGTGGGCAGCGGCTATCTCCCGAGAAACTTAATAACATCTACCGCGATCGCCAATCCGCCTGCCAAGCGTGGCAATTATAGCATTATTCCCCCCAAAACAAAATGTATGCACAAAAAGTGACGGCCCCTAGTCACGGCAGATCCACTGTGCCACGGGCTAATTTTGGTAGCGGGCCCGTTGGTGGCGGGGCAGGGGATGCTAAGAATCTCCGGTCGCGATCCGGATACCAAAAAAATCGACCCTTGGCCCTGGTAACACACAACATTCCGACCCTTAGGAGCAACGAGAGGGTCATCGAGCTGGAAGAGGAATTGAGCAAAATTCGATGGGACATTGTAGGATTATCAGAAGAGAGGGGGAGGGCACGATAATTCTCCGGTCTGGAAACCTGCTCTTCTACCGGGAGGGAGACCACTCATCCCAAGGCGGTGTAGAGTTGATCGTTCGTAAGTCTTTCGCAGACATCGTGGAGAGGATCGGGAGTGTGTCGACAAGGATAGCATACCTTATACTCAGAATTGCTCAACGCTATTCGTTGAAGGCCATACAGGTTTACGCACCGACCTCGACATACTCCGACGACTTAGCGGAGGCCTTATACGAGGATATCTCGAGAGCCATCCACACGTCCAAAACCCACTTCATAGTAGTGATGGGAGACTTCAACGCAAAACTAGGCAAAAGGACAGACGAGGAGTTGATAGTGGGGCAATATGGATTTGGACAAAGAAACCAAAGGGGCCAATAACTGGCCGATTTTTAGGAGGAAGGCCTCTTTTTGATGAATTCCTTCTTCAAGAAGCGGCTACAAAGGAAATGGACCTGGATTAGCTCTGATGGATCCACTAAAAATGAGACAGACTTCATATCGACAAATATTATCAGCAGGATTAAAACTGGGAGTGATCACCGGATGGTACGAGGCACATTAAATCTTCGCACCGAAGTCGAACGGTCTCGCTTGATGAAGTTCATATTCTTCTTCGTACTTCGTAAGTATACTCCGACCTACACCTGTCCAATACCAGAACCCCTATAGCTTTCAACTCGAATTACATAATCGATTCCAATGCCTGGAAGAATGCGAATCTTTGAACGAAATGAACAACAGGTTCCTGTCATGTCTAATACCCATGTCATTTCCGTACCGGTCCTGGTTGGGAATGCAATTATCGAAGTTGTCGATCACTATGTTTACCTAGGACAAACAGTCCAATTAGGAATTAATTATAATCAACCGACGAAACCAACTCGGCTGGGCAGCGTTCTGGAACTTAGGAGGATCTTCTCGTCTAATGTGCCGCAGTGTCTGAAAACAAAGGTTTATAAGCAGTGTGTGTTACCAGCGATGACTTACAGCACTGAAACATGGTCTCCAAATGTTGGCCTTAAAAAAGGCTCAAAGTCACTCAGCTTGCTATGGAAAGGGCTATGCTCGGTATTTCTCTACATGATCAAATCCGGAATACGGAAATCCGTAGAAGAACGGGTGTAACTGACATAGCCCGAGAAATTAGCACGTTGAAGTGGCAATGGGCAGGTCACATCGCTCGACGAACCGGCAACCGTTGGGGAAGAAAGGTTCTCGAGTGGCGACCACGAATGGGACGACACAGCACAGGACGACCCCCCTGAAACAACAACAAGGTGGACTGACGACATTATCAAGGTCGCAGGCAACCGTTGGATGCAGATGGCGCGGGTTCGTTTTGAATGGCATTTTTGTGGGGAGGCCTATATCCAACAGTGGACGTTTACAGGCTGATGGATGGATACTGAGCGTTTTGATAGTTTGGTTAAATCTAATCCATAGGCTCTATGAAGATGTGTAAAAACATAGAATAGGATTGATTCTAAGCTAGTGAATATTAGTGTGATTTCTTGCTTTTAGACAAAAAATAATAAAAGTATATTTTTATGGATACTTACAGCTATGTATATTCAAGTTTTGACTAGAAATCTTTTGTTTTAGACAGTTTAAAATAAATTTTATTGCTCACCAATAGCTGTTTACCTTCCCCATCTTTTAGTACTGTTTCAATATTTTGTTGGATGAATGTGTTGTCACTTAGTTGTTCGACAAATGAATTTAAATCAACTATATATTGATATATATTTTCAAACAGCAAGTAAAATCTATTAATTAACTCTGAGTATTTTTCCTTCAGCTCATCATCCAGATCTTGCAATTTCTGAAAAGATTATATTTCATTAATAATGTGATATTTTATATGCAACCTGTCATTTAGTAAACGGTTTGTCTGGTACTTAGGGCCACAACTTTACAATATTATATCAAAGACATTAAACATATATACACTTAAAGAATACGATTTCAAAAAGACAATCACAAATTATCTATTAAAATTGGATTACGACAAAACAGAAAATATGCTCACAATCTAAAGTTCTCTCAAGAAATAAGTTACCATAAAATATAAAGACTAACACAACCATTCACACACACAGACCCACATACTACACACACACCCACATACTACACACACACACCCACATAAACATGCTCACACACAAACTTTTCAATTCATTATTTTTAATTTATACTTTTCAATTCATTATTTTTAATTTTTATTTCACCAAATGTTACCATATAATTGCTCATTATTTAGAAAAACGAACTGGTACCTTTAATACAAGTTGCTACAACAACTTAGCTAAGGTACCAAGTCACTAGATATGTATGACATATGAAATAAGATAACAGTTGTAATAATTAAATTAAATAAATAAATAAATAAAATTTATGGTAATTATTATTAATTATTTTATAGATTAAGAAATTACAGGATACCATCATCAGAAATTGGAAAACATTGTCTGAAGAATTTAATGTGTCAGGACCTGGCTTCTTCATAAATCCCAAAAGTCAGTAAAGAATTTCCAGGCAGTTAATTCTCAATTGAATAAACCATGAAGTATAGATACAAGGAGTCCGAACGTAATGTTGAATGAATGGTCTCAATTTAGGGTACAGAAATTTTGCTGATAGAGCGCGCCACTTTTCAAGAAATACTCATTTAAATCCTTATGCGGGAAGGCTTTTTGCTATTGACTGGAATGTTTTGTTGCTATTGACAGCTCTGGAATGTTTAGTTGCTATTGACAGCTTTGGAATTTTTTTAATTAATTAAATTCAACATTCGCAAGCCAACACGTGTTTACCTGTAATAATAATAATAGCATTGATACATCCTAAGCCTAGCGCAGCCAATGGCAGAAAAGAGAACTAAGATCTGAGTTCATTATTGTGTCAATGAATACTATGGAAAAGCCAATACCGTTTGTACTCCTTGTATCTGTACTATGTGGAATAAATCATGAAATTGAAAAAAAAATAGATTTCAAATGTTACACAAATGGGATAGGTTTTTCTCGAAACTTCATTGAGAAAGGGCTAATCCTGCTTGGGAAAACATGAATTATGTAGTCAAGATAAAATTTGAATGACAAAAATCTTCAAGTATCAACTCGTAATTGTCATTAAGAAATAAAACAAGCAACGAATGTAGTCATTGAAGATTGGACAGGACCTTTTACAGTATCCGCTATCTACAGTCCCCCTAAACATAAACTCAAGTTAAAAGACTATGAAAAGTTCCTTTCAGCACTAGGACACAGATTCATAGCTGGAGGAGATTATAACGCCAAGCATCATTACTGGGGCTCACGGACTATAACTACAAAAGGTAGACAGCTACTGATGGCCATAGAGAAATTAAAGCTTGATGTTGTTTCCCCTGGGAAACCCACCTACTGGCCTACAGACAGGAATAAAACACCAGATTTACTCGACTTTTACATAATTAAAGGCATTTCTAACAAATTTATAACAAGCAAAACGAGTACCGAACTGTCATCTGATCACTCCCCAGTAGAAATGACAATAAATAGGAAAGTCACAATGATACATAAGCCATGCAGGTTATGCACGAATAAAACTAACTGGGAGCTCTTTAGACAACTACTAGTGGAAAGCTTAAATATAAAAATTCCTTTAAAAACAGACAACGACATAACAGAAGCAGTAGAACATTTCAATAGTTGTATTCAACAATCTGCTTGGTTTGCTACTCCAGCTGCTACAGATTTGCACCATAAACAGGAATGTCCTAAATCTGTTTGGGAACTTCTAGCTGAAAAACGAAGAGTTCGAAAAAAGTGGCAAAATACAGGTTATCCTAGTGACAAAAAACATCTTAACTATTTACAAACAAAACTGAAAGTACTACTTCAAAATAATAAAAACTAAGATATCCAAACATCCCTCAAAAATCTAGATGCAACAGCAGCAACAAATTATTCTTTATGGAAAGTCACTAAAAAACTTAAACAACCTGCTTCTCATCAACCTCCTATCCGTAAGAGTAACTTGGAATGGGCTTCCAGTGATAAAGACAAGGCTGATACATTTGCTGAGCACCTTAAACAGGTTTTCATACCAAATCCAGACCTGGGTTCTTCTAAAACTCATGAAGTCACTCAATTATTAGCTGAAATCCACCAGCTGGATCCTCCCATTTCCAAATTTATAAAGCAAGAAGTGAATACAGCGATTAAGGCGTTAGATCCATGTAAAGCTCCTGGATACGATCTTATAACTGGCAAAATTCTGAAAGAGCTTCCGAAGGAATCCGAAGGAAGGCATCCAATTTCTCACTTTCTTGTTCAATGCTATCCTACAAAGGAGTATGGTTCCACTTCAATGGAAGGTAGCCCAGGTTATAATGGTTCCTAAGCCAGGTAAGAATCCTGTTGAGGCGCAATCGTATAGGCCTATTAGCTTGCTGCCCATACCCTCAAAAATAATGGAGATACTTATTCTGCGTAGATTATCCCCCATTATCTCTTCAAATAAACTGTTACCAGACCACCAGTTTGGTTTTCGTCGGGGACACAGTACCATAGAGCAAGTGCACAGATTAGTGGATCATATAAACAAAGCGTTTGAATCAAAACAATATAGTGCTGCCGCCTTTTTAGACATATCTCAGGCTTTTGATCGTGTGTGGCATGACGGACTACTGTTCAAAGCGAAGCGAGACCTACCTATAAATTTCTACAACGTTATAAAGTCTTACCTAAGTGACAGATATTTTTTTGTAAAACAAGGTGAAGAGATGACTTCCTTGCATACTGTCAAAGCTGGAGTTCCTCAGGGTAGTGTACTGGGCCCAACGCTGTATCTGCTTTTCACAGCAGATCTCCCAACGACCGAGGGTGTCGTAACTGGAACATTTGCTGATGACACAGCAATTCTCTCAGTGGATGTATCACCCGACGTTGCTGCAGAAAAGCTACAATCTAGTCTCGATCAAATATCCAGATGGCTCAAAGACTGGCGAATCAAGGCCAACATAACTAAATCTGTCCAAGTGACTTTTACTAACAAGAAAGGGACATGTCCCCCTGTCAGTCTAAACGGATTACATCTCCCGCAAGAGGATTACGCCAGGTATCTTGGAATATATTTGGATAGACGCCTGACTTGGAAGAAGCACATATTCACCAAGCGGTTGGCTATGGGCCAACAAATGCGCACTATGTACTGGCTACTAAGTAAAAACTCTCAACTCTCACTCGACAATAAATTATTGCTATATAAATGCATAATAAAACCCATATGGACCTACGGCCTACAGCTGTGGGGTTCAGCAGCAAAATCAAACATTGAAATAATACAAAGGTTCCAGTCAAAAATATTAAGAATTATAACGAACGCACCTTGGTATATCTCAAATAACAGACTCCATTACGAGCTCTGCATCAAGACTGTAGTCGAAGAAATTTCAGAAAAAGCCAAAGCGTATAAAGTGCGAGTTTCACATCATCCAAACAAGCTGGCAGTAAATTTGATGAACACCCAAACATTCACTAAAAGATTGAAAAGAAAGATACCACAAGACTTAATTTAGGAGGGTACACGAGCAAACGGGGCTGTCACTGGACAGCTCCCGTACAAAGCCACTATCATCGTCAAACATATTGCTGAATATCTTGTAAAATGATAGATTGCAATAGAAAAAAAAAAAAAAAAAAAAAAAAAAAAAAAAAAAAAAAAAAGAAATAAAACAAAAACGAGCCACATGCAGTACACACATCAAGCGAAGGGAGAGGAGAGGCCAACGAAAACGGGTGAATGCATTAGGAATGTCATCATGTTGGTCACTATAACTGGTCTAGATTTTAAAACAGGTCATAATAAGCTAAATGTCACTATAAACAAAGTCATTATATCCATCTTTTTATAAAGGATTTTATATGAAAACCAAACTAGGCTTGTAATAACGTCATACTATGTAGTTGGTCAATATAAGCAGAGTCCGTAGTAAGCAGATTCTACTCTATTTTAAATGCTTTTATAGAATATACATAATATTACATGTTAGTGTATGTTTTAAATGTGTGTTGGTAAATTTAGTGGCAAACAAATTTCTTTAGGGAATATTAACAAACTGCTTGGATCTTTTGTGTGTATATAAAATCCAATTTGTAGATTCTTACTACATAAATAACTAAATTTTCAACAAGCTGTTGTTTGGATTATTTCTGCTCGACAAGGTTTAATTATTCTGAGACTAAATATAAATTATAAGAGTTAAATGTTTGTCCCTCTTAATATCAGAATTTATTCCTTAAGGTAAGATAATATTATTTAAAAATATGGAATAGTATTTGCATTGCAGTTATCAAGAATAAAGAGACCGGGACCTTTTTTGTAGACAGAGAACTGTCAATAGTGTGGTCCTACCACTAAAATCTATTGCCAATATACAAACATGTGATGTTTGTTGAACCAAACCAAATTATTCTTATGATATACTTACAGAATTCATACTAATTTTCTTTTCATGGGTATCGGAAATCTTAAAATAACTAAAATCCAGAATTACATCTTGATATTTCTGTAGAAGTTCTTTAGTATCTAATCTGAAATATAATAAATTATTTTAAAGAGATAAACAATATTTGCAGAAAAATGGGGGCTATCAAGGTTTTTAATAGACAACTACATTGACTAATTCATAATAGATATGATCATTCTCCTACTCTTATCCCAATAACTTGGGGTCGATACATTATGTACTCTTGTTTCATAGTATATATTGTAAAAGTTATTGGTAATAGTTTTATGACCGGCCGCCTGCCAGGCGTCAACCTTCCTTGCGAATGTAATTGTTGACCAAACGGCAACAGAAGGAGCTGGCCCAGGCCGTTACAAGTCTCTTAATCGGCTTTTACGACATCCACGAGCAAAGTCAGGGTTGGTAGTATTTGTAGCCGCTACCACACAGCAATAAATGTGATATGATGTTTAGAAATTAAAATTTAGCATTTACAATGACATCGTAAAAGAAATGTAACTATAAAAATGACTATTGAGGTCTAATAAGTAACCTACTGATATATAGCAGGTTTGTGGTCTTTAAGTCTTAGAATTTCTGCAACTATAGCATTTCCATGTGACACTAATTTCAATAGATTTTGAGCGCAAACATTGTCCTCCGCCATAAACACCTTCATTATGAAAAATAACTCCGAATGAGTTTTATTGACTATAATAGTTATAATTTCCAAATACTCGTAAAAACGAAGCAAAACAATACTTCGGATGGGAACTATTTTTTTTTTTTTTTTGGAGTTTATGGCTTGGTTGCTTAGACCTTTAAGCCAAATCTTTGTTTGAAAATTACATACATACATATCATCACGCCATATCCCTTGCAGGGTAGGCAGAGAGAACAGAGTGCCAGAAAACTCTATCCTTGCATACTTCACCCGCTTCCTCAACATTCATAATTCTCTTCATACACGCTCGCCACTTTCGGAGACTCTTGACTCCACCTTCCTTCAGTACGTGACCAATCTGGTCTAGGTAGGTGAGTCTCGGTCTCCCCCGGTACCTACATCCTTCCACTTTCGCATTGTATATCTTCTTAACCAGACGTTCGTTCGGCATTCTTTCCACATGTTCGAACCATAGGAGCATTCTCTTTCGCATATTTACACCAATACTCTCTTTCATACCTACTCGTTCTCTTACGTCGTCGTTGCAAATGCGGTCGGTCAGCCTAACTCCACAGATTTTCCGTAGAGATCGCATTTCGACCGCATTAATTTTACTTTCATACTCTTTTCTGCATACCCAACTCTCGCTTCCATATAGTAATGTTGGAACAAGCACTGCGTTATGTATTGCTACACGTGCCTTCTGGTTGAGGTGGTGGCTACCGAGAAGTTGTCCCAACGCTCCGTTCACTCTATTTCCCGCATTTTCTCTTCGCTCTATATCAGTGGTGTACCTTCCATCTCGGCTAAATCCACATCCAAGATATACAAATTCATCCACTTGTTCTAGTACACCATTACCTATTGTTACTCTTACATCTGTTCTGGCTTCATCTCTTTCAAAGACCATTATTTTGGTTTTTCTTACATTCATGCGAAGACCCCTTTTCTTACAATCTTCTCTCATTGTGTCGACTAGGGTCTGCAGGTCAGTCGCTGACTGCGCCAGCAGGACTGCATCATGTACATAGAGCAGAGCACTGATCACTGAGTCGCCCATCTGGACTCCCACATTCATATCGTTCAACCTTTAAAGACATTTATCCAGATATATGATAAACAGCCTGGCTGATAGAACGCACCCTTGCTTAACGCCGATATTGACGTCAAACCAAGGCGACATTCCATCATCTAGCCGCACACAAGCTCTACAGCCCATGTAACTGGACTGCACAGCTTGCAGCTTTAATACCATGCTTGCTTTACCTTTAATACCATACTCCGGTAAAATGTCCCAAAGTTCCTTTCGTACAACCGTGTCAAATGCTCTCTCCAGATCCACAAAACTGCAGAAAACCCTCTGACCTAGAGCCAGATGAATCTCCACAATGTTGCGCAGAGAGAACACTTGATTCCTGCATCCCGTTCCACTCCTGAAACCTCCTTGTGCTTCACACAGTAAACCATCGGACACCATCCTCATTCTCCTTTCAATAATTTTAGCATACACTCTGCCAAATTGGTCAAGCTCATGACTTTTTTTTTAAATGGGACTATTCCACCACACAATCCCACCATTGTAACTCCTGTAAGCCAGGATCCACAATGGTCTCCATAAATGACACCAAGGTTTGACCCTCAGGCAGTCCCGGGATATGATTTTAATTGTCTTGGAACCCGCAACAAATTTAATTAGAAAAGGTTAAAGAAGAGGAGTTGGAAAGATTGACTGATGCCACTTCCCTCCTAGGCAAAGCGGGAGACAGGGAAACAAAATGACTAGTCAGCCAATAATTAAACGTACAGGCGTACAGCTACGATAAGCGCAGCCGTACTGCGCCACAGATACGGAAGAGCTTAACAGGGCCTATATGTGAGCGTTAAGATTGATTTCTACAGTAGGTATGGCAGAAACGCATGAACGCACGGAAGTTTTCTCGCGTTGCCACAAGGTCCGTATAGTATACTACTCCACAGGTGACTTGCAAACTGTTTAACATAAGGTTACGCTCGTTTCGCCAGAGATCGCACTCCCAGAGAATGTGATGTGCTGATTGTTCATACTCATGGTCAGGTGTGGAACATTGACATAGTGGTGAAGGTACGAGTTTAAAACAAAATAATTTACATTTAAAGTTGCCATGTCCAGTTAAAAATTGGGCCACAAAATTGTCAACCTCTAGCCACACTTTCTCCAGGCGCTTTCAGATGCATGGAAAAAATTGATAAAGATGACGGCCTTTCGATGATGAATCCCATCTTTCTTGCCATTCAGTTAAAAGCTCTTCATAGACATTGGATTGTGGCGCAAACAATCTAGCAATTTTATTTTGGTCGCGCGGTAGAAGGAAATCGGTGTTTATAGTTTCCCTTATGGTGTAATACATTGACGCTCGTCTCTGAATCTCCAAATCAACCGGAAGCACACCAGCTAGCACTGGCAAGGCCTCGGTACTAACCGTTCTATAGGCTTTACATAAGAATATTGGGGCCAATCGTTGGCTCTGCAGTAATTTAAGGCGAGCCGTCCCTATGGTGGCCCTATCGGTCCATACAGGTGCAGCGTAACAAATACACCCCAAATATGTGGCCATTGTGGGTTGATCTACTAGACCACATGCAACACCGGCGCCAACCCGAGCATCCGCATACATATCGCCAAAATATTCACTCCGTCGGCTTAACACGTCTTGTGTTTGTGTAAGAATGTCTCCACCTTTAGACCTTATTTTATTCATTCTGAAGGCTGACCAACCACCCGAGACTTCTTCACATCCCTCCAAAAGAGTTTGGGTTACCCTCAAAGTTTTTAGTCAGCCTATCTTCTGCGCTCATATTTGCTCTACCACGTTTCTCTTTCACTAAGGCCTTCGTATCATTCTTACATAGCCGATATATTTCTTTCTTCTGTTCAGTCATACTGTCATTCAGATTCAAACAAGAGACATAGTCCAGCCACGCTTTCTTCTTTTGCTCTACGGAAGCTGCCACTTCCGCATCCCATCAAGCATCACCATTTTTGTTTTTCTATGCTTCTTTGAGCTTCCATATTCACATACTTTTTTCGCTGTATCTACCATACTCTCTTTCAATACTCTCCAGCATTCTTTTACGTCCGATTGCGGCTGGCTTGCCATTGTCAGCCGTTCTAGGACACCTTCTGCATACTTTTCTCTTACACACTCTTCTTGCGTAGACGTAAATATGATACGAAGCAAGATTTGAAAGTCCTACAATAGTTCACGGTGGTATAAGTGGCAGCACGATTGGGCCGGATTCCCAATAGGTGTGGGTTCGAATCCCACTTGTGACATCATTTTTGTTTCGTAATCGGGTTTTTATAAATAATTAAGCATATTAAATGCTGAATTTTAGTAATTTTAGTAATGAAACTGTTACAAATTCTTCGACAAGGTATTGATTTCAACGAAGGGCGAGAATCTTTAAGGTAAGAAAAATGTTAAGTTGTAATCCCGTCTCACTCACTCGTAAAAGAAGGCCTGTGCCCTGCAGTGGGACGTATATACCTACTAATGAAGATGATGAATGACTAAGCTATCGTTTGAGTAACACGATACATTTTATTATTTTTTACAGGCTTATACTTAAGGAGATTGGCTTCAAAAATGTTAAGTGCCAATTAAAAAGGACCATTTTGATAGAGAAAGATGACATAAAACAACGACACAAGTTTTTGCAGCGTATAAAGAAAAACCGCGAAGATGAAGAGCAGCAAATTGGATGTGATTTATTTAAATGAGACTTATACCAAATTGTTGCCTGGTGCACAGGTCAACAAGTGTATCTGCTGACTATCACCACGATATGAATAAGGACAATTTTACAAAATGTGTGACAGATAAACTAATTCCAAATCTGACAAAACCTTCACTAATTTTATGGATAATTATTATGGATGCTAGTTATCATTCCGTACTGATGAACAAACCACCCATATAAGCGAATCGTATCGCTGATATAAAAGAATAGCTTCGTGCAAATGATTTACATTATATAAATATATATGATGGTCTTTGGCGTAAATGTCAACTACTTGATGTAGTGGACCAAAACATGTCTGCGCCCTTATATGAGATATAATATAAGAAGTATTAAACGAAGTTTTAAGGCACACCTTATCATTGCACATTGAATCCCACAAAAATGATTTGGGGTATATTGAAACAATAAGTTGCTGATAAAAAAGTAAATAGGCCTGCAAGTGACATTAAATTATTAACAGACGAAGCTTCCTCACAAATTGCTGCTTTCTCACAAATTCCTCTGAATGGCGAAAATGTTGTGAATGTGTAAAGAAATTTGAAAACAATTTCATCGACAAGGTAGAATAATTGAAATGCTGGAAGAGGGATTAATAATAAATACTTCTTTATGATCTTCTTCATCATCTGACGAAGAACAAGAAATGCAAGTGGAGTTCTTGGAATCTTTTTCTAGTTCTGAATGAAGTGTTAGGTTATTAGTATGATTTAAACGATGTATAATAAATTAGTACATAAATTAATAAAAGATTAATTTGTTTTTAATTACATATTTTTCGATGTTAAGAACCCGATGTACACTCATTTGCAAAAAAAACGGGCACCTAAGCAATGAACCATTTCAAATGTTAATATTTCTTTGTTTGATAATTATAGGTAGTTTTATCCACACAATTTGGTAAATTAATAAGAAAATAATCGTTTTCATCAGTATTTCATAAAATTTAGATACAATTTATGGGAAATAATGCTAAACCTCGCTAGTAGTGTATATTCGCTAGTAGTGCATATGCTCATGAAGTAAAAATAAAAAAGTTTTTTTGTTTGTTTTTCTTTAATAAAGTAAAAGCAGATAAATGTTTAGTATCGAGTGTGACCCCCTCTAGCTAAAATCACAGCTTGAATTCGTCTGGGCATGCTAGCGAGTATATCCCGGATACTTGCTTGCGGAATACGTTCCCACTCCGCAGTAATCACATTCTTCAGCTCTCTGATGGTCTGCGGAGCCGGGTGTACTGATCTCACACGCCGTTTCAGAACGTCCCAGACATGCTCTATGGGATTGAGGTCGGGACTTCGAGCTGGCCAATCCAAACGACGAATGCCGACCTCTTGCACATACGCATTAACATCGCGGGATCGGTGGGCGCGAGCATTGTCGTCCATAAAAATCGAGTCTTCACCTAGAGCGGCCAATGCGGGTTGTGCATGAGAAATTAGAACTTCCGTTATGTATCGATGCCCAGTCAGTGAGCCGTTTTCAATGAAGACTAACTCTGTACGATCCATTGAATTTATTCCTGCCCAAAACATAACAGAGCCCCCACCATAAGGTGTGATTTCTTCGAAACATGCCTCTGCAAAGCGTTCTCCTTGTCTTCTTAGCACTCGCCGACGTCGATCTTCACCGAACAGAGATATCCTGGCTTCATCAGAGAACAAAACCCTATTCCAATCGTCTTGAGTCCATGATTCACAATTTCTAGCGAACCTAAGCCTGTGAACTCTGTGCTCACGGAGTAATTTGGGGCCGCGGGCCGGGCGGTGACTGCGTATATTGGCAGCGAGAAGCCTCCTCCTGACCGTCCATAGACTAATATGCACATTTCTTACTTCTTGGAGGTTGTTCTTAAGATCCACATACGAAGATTTGCGATTTCTCAATGCGCGACTCACAAGAAAACGATCATCCCGTGGTTGGGTACATGGTTTTCTTCCAGAACCAGGCCTTCTCTCGACGGAACCAGTCTCCTGATATCGCTGCCAGGTCCTTTGGACTGTCGAGCGACTAACATTTAGCCTCCTAGCCACGAAACATTGGCTGCAACCCTCTTCAAGCAGCGCGATAATTTTGGTAGCTTTTACCACTTTATCTACCATTTTTGATACAGCCAAACAGCATTAAATAAAGCTTTGACAGTCAAGGATATGAAATTAATCGATAAAAATTGAATAAAAGTTATGAAAGTCGATGTTAACTTCTGGAACTTCGCGCCAAAAATGTAGGATAAAAAGGGGTTTTCTGTAAAAATGAACATCAAATGAAAAATTGAATTTAGAACGTACTTTTTTAAATACCACAGCATTTTTAAAACCGGCCAGTAACGTGTACAAACCATTGAAACCTTTTTGGTATTGTATCTTTTTAAATATGAATGAAAATCAAAACCGCCCGTTTTTTTTGCAAATGAGTGTATAACAATGTTCTTCTTCTTCTTAGTGAATGGCCTCTGTGAGTGATTAACCACAATTTCGACAATGTCAAGTAAAATAAGTTTAAAAAATTATAATAAATTTATATTTTAGTCGTCAGTCATGTCGGTTCATTGTCTCGTCAAAAGTCCTATAACAATGTTCTTCATACACATACCTATAGTTGTCACAAAATAAAAGGCCCGTTTTGACATTTGTCTTATTGATGGATATAGTGATATAACCATACGACTCGGTACTCGATACTCACGATATATCGATTCAAGTTTGCGTGAGTATTTAATCGATTTGAATATGTATTGTAAAGTGCATTGGATTAAAGTTCTGATTTGAAAATTTAAATTAAAATTTTGATATTATGGGTATTTTGAAATGACACAATGTTATGAAAGGTCAATTTTCTATCATTATATATTTGTGTTACAATAACATTCACTCAATCACAAAATAAAAAATCGAGAAAAAGTGAATCTTCAATTTCTTCATTTAATTTCTTCATTTTCTTCAAATGATGAGCCAAAATTATCGGTTGAGCTATCGTCACCCGCATCTATAATTATTTCATTTTCAATTATATTGTCAATATTGATGTCTCTATCATAGTCTTCCTTAATTATTTTTCGAGATTTCTACCACTTTTGTCCAGTCTTCTTTAGTAATTTTGGCACAAGCTTCATTCAACAATGTCATAATTTTCTTAGTGGAGAATGGCGGCTTTGTATTGTGGCGTGTTGCGTATCCTTTCATTTGAGCCCAGATCAAAGTATTGTACTGACAATGGTATGGTGGCGCTCTTATCATTTTGTGTCCATGCTGAAACACTGTGAATTTATTTGCATCCTTTTCTTCGTGATATTTTTTGTACTTTTAGACTCCATTGCAAGCAAGGCATCATTAAAAAAAAACTTCTCCCAGCTGATTCAGCGTGGCAGATTATTAAGCGTGCACCTTTTCCCATTGGCACTTTTGAGCAAGATGCCTTGGTATCGTCCGTCCACGACTGTGGCACGGTATGATTCGAGTTCAGCCGAATCTCTTCGACAAATATGACATTGTCTCAATTTGTGACTTTGTTAGCTCCAAACTCATAACTTTCAGTAAAGATCAATACACAGCTGGTGAAATTCAGTTATTCTAAACACTAGTATTAAAATTAATAAAACCGGACAACTGCGAGTCCACCTTAAAAGAAAATATTTTGATCGATTTATTTTTTCTTTAACCGATTATTAATAGTCTGTGGAGAATATGAAAAAATCGTTATGCACAGCACTTAGCCGAGTGGGCGGTACCCATCAATGAAAAATGTAATTACCTTAGAACATTTCGATCGGTAAAAAATAGAGAACTTCTTGGGTGTGAACTGTCAAAACGGGCCTTTTATTTTGTGATTAGTATAATACGCATACTTCATGTTCATTAATACTAAAGACATAAATAAAAATTAAAAAGTATCAAGATCGTTTAATCCGATTTCCCCAGTATTGCACACAACAAATTTATATTGCCCCATTTGCCAGGAGATCCTGGCAAATGGGGCAATATAAATTTGTTCCGGTCGACCTATAGTATTCATAGCCACCATCAGACAGCAAACCTGTATTAGACAGTGACTGTAAAAAGCTACGCAGTATGAAGAAGCAGAGAAATTGTTTAATGTTTTTTTATAAATATGTACGAGTTAGCTCTATGGGCTTTTTTTGCGTAAATGAATAGATACAATGATACAAAAGAAAAAAAACTATGATTTAATGTCTTTACTGTGGATTTTGGCACGAATGTGGAAATGTCATGTCACGCTCTTGTATTATATTCATTTCTTTAGTGTCTTGTAGTGTTATATTGAATAATTTTGCTGGTATTTTATAGAATATGGTACAGTTAAAGTGCTGAAGTGTAGTGAATATGGTATAATAGTGGTTTACATGTATTTTCATATTTTTCCAAAATTCCTAAGAAAACCATTGATTTGGTTACCAGTGCCCTATTAATGGTAACGACATGACTTACTGACGGACAATGACTATTAAGACTAGAGAATATAAAGAAGTATTGACGAAGTGTCTAAACTAGGAAGACTTGGCTTGAAGGTCTAATTAACCAAGCCATAAACTCCAAAAAAAATGTCTTTTTTTCTTCTTATGTATTGGCAATCAGCTACTTATACGAGCTATTGGTGCCAGTGTCAAGTTATAAATATTTTCACGTTTTTAGTCTTTCAAGTCAGTCGTTGTCTAAGTCAAATTGTTGCCATTAACAGTGCAATGGCCACACTGTTAATGGTATCTTGTGGGAATTTTGATGGAAAACGAAAACGTTGTAAAGCACTTTTATATGATATTCACTTCATCCCAGTAGTTCCGCCGCTTCATATTACATAAAATGCCATCAAAATTATCTAATATAACACGTTAAAACACTAAGATATCGAATATAATACAAGAGCACCACATGACGTTATCAAATTCCTGTCAAAAGTCCAAAAATGTCTTTATTGTCATTGTCTTGTCAGCAGTGCCACTGTCAGTGTCAGTATACTGCTGTCAGTTCAGGTGTAGAGTCGCACTTCCTTTATCTCGTGTGATGTCCGTTTTGTTATTGAATTTTTATTTTTAATAATTTAAAACATAAGACAAGTATTATGTACTATGAATTAGTTTTTGTATTTTAATAAATACACCGAAATTAATGACATGGCGCCATCACTTTTTAGTTACGAAACCCTGGTCCACGCAGTGGCGGGCGCTACGGTATGTACCTAATTATAATCTTTAGGAAAATGTGTTTTTATGTACATAAATAGGTATAAATATGTATCTAATTTTTTTCCAGGGTAGTGTAGTTGGTATGGCTGTTTTTTACCCTCTGGATACTCTGAGATCACGATTACAAGGTATCTAATCATTTATTCTAATAATTGCATATCAACTTTCATGATTATGATTTAAAATTATCTTGTGTCAACTACGTTTATAAAAAAATATTAGTCATTGGAGTCTTAGTTTGGCAATTTGGACAGCATAACCATTTTTTTCAATTTGTAAATAAAAAAAGAGTAAAAACGAAAATTACTGCTCATCAGAATCATCCTCGCAGCTAATTGTATTACTTATTTAGTTTAACCAAACTTAGTAAATTCGTTTTGCCACAAAATTTATCTATACTATCTGAACTCTTCAACCGAACAATCGATAATAGGTCTAGAATGCACATGATATTTGGGCTCTCAGGTGCTATTCATAATACGTCTTTATGATTTAAGAGTCAACTAAACTTGTCAATCTTGATCATATGTACTATTTCGCCTACCCTATAGGCTTAGCACTAACTTTGATTCAAGATTACATACATACATACCATCACGCCATGTCCCTTGCAGGGTAGGCAGAGAGAACATGATTCAAGATTGTTTTGTTTAAATCGTAAAATAATATACTGCTGTATGAGAGAATAAAACAAAGCCATAATTTTACATTGGATTTGTTTCTGTTTTGTTCTGTCATTAACGAATCATCATCACAGCCCATATATGTCCCACTGTTGGGCTCGGGCCTCCTCCGTAATGTGAGGGAAATTAACCTACTATACTATGTTGGTGAGACGTGTTGGTATAGGGTTTTGTTTCGAGTTTTCCTTCTCTTGCATAGATGTTATATGCGTTTTATATCCCTTAGTCGTCTTTTACGATCACCCACGGGCAAGATAGCGGGTGGTGAATTGTATTCTTACTCCGTCACCACACATTAACGAATAACTTTTCAAAATGGAACCATAAGGGTGGCATAGTGATTTTAGTAGTAAACAACCATAATAAACCAACTATGCCGAGTGTCGTGGGTACGATCCACAGGCAGATTTTTTACGCGATCTGAAAATGACTGTATTGAGTCTAGATTTAATTGCGTGTTTGTAATGTACCCTGCTATACAAGGATTCATTCTTTAGTGTTGGGTGTTGTCTTTAAAGAAAATGGCCTAGCCCTTGAGAGTATAATAATATACATTTATCATGCGTGGTATGAAATTGCATTATGAAACTGAATTTATACTTATAAAACTCGATTACTATTTTATACTGCCATAATAGATGGTGGAAACCCTCTTGATGTGATATCACGTATTTTGCAAATATACCTATTCATCTTGTTTGCATCAATTTTAATGACATTTTGGCAAGACACTGAATAGGACCGAAACGGCGGTGATCGGGCGATTCCGGAGCTTTCTTTTACCTCATACGACAAAAAGGCAACCTGCCTAAACGCGGCCAACATGTGTCTAAAAATTAATATAGACTAATTTAAACCTAATTATATATTTACGATGTACTTGGTTTGCGATTGTAGAGTTTTGCCCTTTAGATGCTTACCTTGATATCACGCCGCTTAGGACTCGAACCTACTCTAGTCATCATTTTTTTTATTTCATTTGATAACCATGTTATGGCTATTGAAAAGAAAATGTAATCTGCTTATCTCGAAACGGCGGCTATATTGAAGTTACGATGATGAAACTCCGACGACGTGCTAATACTTCTTCCCCTCTTACCGTAATGGGATTGAAAATCCCATTACGTTTAGTTGTTCCTTTATCCACCTTACGTCATCATCAGACCTTAAATATCAAGACCATTCCAAAGACCGAGTCTTTCTCACAATGGGGTTATCATGAGACCAAATCCATGGTACCATATATTGTTATCCTAGTTACATATGTATACTAAATTTCAGCTCAACTGATCACCGGGCAATCTCTTGATAAGCAGTCTTTAAAGTTTTTTCATTATTAGTACCTATTGATAAGTTGTAAGAGTTCTTTAACATTTTAATTGTTAAGTCCTATACCCAAATTCTATATAGAGCCCAAAAATGTTCTTATAATCTCGTTTATTTTAAAAGAACCAGTTTTTATTGATTGTTGACAAGTTAGAATTCAGTGACTTATGAGCTTTTTGAAAAGAACAATTCAATTAGATTCGCAATTAAAATATATCTACATATTAAATAAAACCTTGTAAAACAATTGGGTTTCTGCTTTCAGTTGAAGATTCGAACAAACTACAAGGCTCTACATTCGAACTATTGGTAAAATTAGCAAATGAAGAAGGCGTAGAATCGATGTATCGTGGTTTGTCACCAGTTTTACAATCAATTTCAATATCAAATTTTGTATACTTTTATACATTTCATGGCCTACGTAAAATAGCTGCAAAAGACGCGTCAGCATTAAAAGATCTAAGTATTGGTATTATTGCTGGAAGCATAAACGTTCTTTTAACATCACCACTTTGGGTTGTTAACACTAGAATGAAGCTTGAGAAGGCATCATACAATAGTATCTTAGATGGGCTTGCTGATCTTTATCGAAAAGAAGGATTTAGAGGACTATGGTCCGGTACATTGCCTTCTTTGCTACTAGTATCTAATCCAGCTATTCAATTCATGGTTTATGAATCTTTGAAAAGACAGCTTGTTTATAGAGGTTCATTTGACACTTTTTCAGCATTTCTTGTTGGTGCTATAGCTAAAGCTGTAGCCACAACTTTAACATATCCCCTTCAATTGGTGCAATCAAGGCTCCGGGCAGGTACCAGTTTAAAACCTTTATTACGTGATGTTAAATCGAAACCTTTAGTAGCGTTTCGTGGTCTCGAAGCTAAACTATTACAAACAGTTATGACGGCTGCTTTAATGTTTTTAATTTATGAAAAACTTGTCCGTTTAGTTCTTACTATAATGCGAGTTAGATTAAATAAGCAGTGAAATACAAATTCTTGACAAAATTATATAAAATTAGTTAAATTAGTGGTAATTACGTATAGTATATACAAGGTTTGACATTATATATGTATCTCGGAGCAATGTTCAAGGTTCTTAAAGGTGGATATCACATTTATTTAAATAAGTATTATTTATTATTTAGTAAGCATTTATACGAGTTAAAATATGTGCCAAAATAATTACACACTTTAAAATGTATGTATAATCAGGGTAGGTATTGCAGATTCTGGCAAAACCTTATTTGTACTGGTGACTTAATACAAACAGTGATGACCATGTTTTGTAATTATATTTCTATACATATGTACGTTGAACATCGCGAGGATCTGACAATAACCTTGCAGCATAATTGTATACGTTAACATGAGGTTTTTAGTTCCTATTTATTTAATCAAAGATAAAATACATTTGTAATGGTCCTTTTATTTCAAGTTCTCTATATTCTCTCTATGACATGACTATATAGTATAATAATATGAGGAGCAAATTTTTAGTTTTTGGCTAAATGCTGTGAGCGCCGCCACTAAGTAAAAGATTTTTAACATTGTTGAAAGTTTATGCGATGATAACATATATTTATTTTCCAAGGACGTTTCAAAAACAGGTTTGCTATTAGGTAATTGTTAATGTTTGAGATACTTTATACGATGTAATTACCTACCTAACTACGTCTGAAAGTTAGCTCAACTACAATGGAGTATTAATTAAGAATCATCTTTTTCGTGTAGCGTGTATGGCAATGAACTAAGTCGCTCCAATTTATATGGAATAAAATTTAGATTTAATTACCTGCTTTGATATGCTGCCCTGTGCTTTATCTTTTGATATGTGGATTCTATTCGAGAACTTAGCATGCTGACCTCTAGGGCTAAATCGATTACTCTTAGTGGTAGTAATAAGTTGTGCTGCTGAGTTTGACTATGAGGCTAATGTAAAGAATACGTTTATGTCATAGAGTCCTAAACTTTGCAAAATTTTCGAAAAGTGTAAAATTTGATGAAATATATTAATATATATTATATTACAATTATAAATAATATATTAATATATAATAATATATTAATATATTATTTATAATTGTTCACATTTAGTGTTCTTCTTTTTAGGAATTTGAAAATATATTGTCTATATTTACCACAGTCAGCGGACGAACTATTGTCAAACGTAGCGTTAGATATGGGGCATTTCACGTGAAGCGGACAGTGGAAAAAAGTGAGGTCGTAGAATTTGTTTATATTTGGGTTAATCATACCTCTAGTGGGTATGAACGCAAATACGTAACATACTTTTTTTATGATGTTTATTTTTTAAGTTATGGGGCTTTAAAAAATAATGCTAATTGAAATTTAAATTTGTCTGAAGTAGATTTTCTAATAAGAAAAATAATTTAAAAATATCATGCTTTGCAATTCGTGTAGATCTTTCTTTTCCCTTTTTGATAGAAAATATTTTTTTAAAAATAAGAAAGAAATCAACTCCAAAACCGGAAGTAAAAATTTTAAACGAGTTTCTCAAAAACTTCGACCATTTTTTTAAAATTTTTTTTTTATTTAAAAAAATAGCTCAATGTATATTTTAAGTATGCTAGAAGTTTCATAGTGGGATGGTTACTAGTTAAGAAGATAGGTAAATTAATGTACATGCATGTCGCACTGGGTGTGATGTGACGATGTTATATACCTACTTGTTTAGACACCATAATGCTATAATATTTACATCATAACACAATGAAATATCGTATCATATTCAAAACGACTTTATTTTATAATTTTTACTATTTTACAAGAAAAATCTGTGCTGAAACTGGTTCTTTTTACCCGACTGCAAAGGAGTGGTATTGTGTTTAACAGTCTATGTATGTATGTATGTTTGTGTTCCTTTGAAGCACTATATATACCAAACGCCTGGGCCGATTTTTATGATTCGCACGTCAATCGATTCCTCTTAATCCGGCGAGTGTCACTAAAGATATGACGTTATTGAAAATTCAATATGGCGACTACTGGACGCCATATTGTGAAAATAAAAAAAAATAAAGTCAACAAACTATATCGAGTGGGGTATCGTTAAATAGGTATTTAAAAATCATTATTAGTTTTCTTTCAACATTTTTTGATTTGATTGACGGTTTAGGATCTATATCGATTTAAAGTTTCGTAACAACCTTTCTCACATATAGGTTTTTAGACAGTAGAAATTTACGATGAAAAGACGAAAAATTCATATAACTGGATGTGGATGGACATATATTGAAGTATCTAGTAGGTATATTGTCCAATATACCATAGGTAGTTCTACCTAAAGTATCTAATGTCTGACGCAGTCGCCCATCTCCAATTTCTAACGATATTGTACTTTACTTCAGTCGAAAAACTATATATAGTTAGGTACTTACCTACTTATTAATAAATAAGATAACTATAGCTACCTAGGTATTTATAACTAAAAAGTATAAAATAAAAAAAATGATTAAAAATCCATTGAAAAATTAGATTTGCTGTCGAATAAAGGATCCCGACTGTTCAGTTGTCATGTTCTATTATTAAAATATATTTCATTTTCTGCAATAGTATTTATTCAATAACATATTATGGAATTCTAGACCACCGGACATCTAAGTGCTTGTTTTTTTCTTTTCAGTTTTTTTTATTATGTACGTAGTTTTGGTGACTTTTTACACAGTCGGGTTTTTGATTTTTTTAATCATTTTTTTTTATAAGAAGGCCTTCGGTTGTTGGAATAAAGGCATGCATTTTTTAGTTCCTATATACAGGACGTATCAGAGAATGGAGCAGCTGGTCAGAAGGTTGGTAGGTAATGATGGTAGGAACCCATAACAAAAATTTGAAGGGAAAATTTCAAGGTCATTGACTCGTCAGCTGTTTGTAAAGGTGACGTTTGTTATACTGTAGCAAACGTAATTATTGATTTATTTAGGTACTAATGAATATTTAAGAAAGTATGAGTATGTAGCAGACTATTTATCATTTACTTGGTACATTTCATTCAGTTTTAAAGAAAAAGCGATGACAAAATTGCAAACTTTAAATGCTTGTAATTTATTAACGAATCGACATTTTCCCTTCAAATTTTTATTATGGGTTCCTAGCATCATTACCTACCATCCTTCTGACCAGCTGCTCCATTCTCTGATACATCCTGTATAGTGACTGCTGAATCAAATCGGGGTTGCAAAAAAATCCTCTCGCGTTGAATATCGTCTTTAGGGCAGTAGTAAATATCTGTTTGTTTTAAAGACGATTTTGCCCATTTATACAAACGCAGTGGTAAATGTGCCTCCGCATTCGTATTAAAATCATGTCGATAATAAATCAGATTGACAAAGTTGAACCTATTTTTGAAATGTTGTAGGGCACCATCGGTTATGTAAATAATTTTAGACGTAACTATTGCAGACAATATTCAACGCGAGAAGATTTTTTTGCAACCCCGATTTGATTCAGCAGGCACTATACCAGGAACTAAAAAAATGCATGCCTTTATTCCAACAACCGAAGGCCTTCTTCTTATAAAAAGAACCAGTTTCAGCACAGATTCTTCTTGTAAAATAGTAAAAATTATAAAATAAAGTCGTTTTGAATATGATACGATATTTCATGATGTTATGATGTAAATATTATAGCATTATGGTGTCTAAACAAGTAGGTATATAACATCGTCACATCACACTCAGTGCGACATGCATGTACATTAATTTACCTATCTTTTTAACTAGTAACCATCCCACTATGAAACTTCTAGCATACTTAAAATATACATTGAGCTATTTTTTTAAATAAAAAATAAATAAAAAAAATGGTCGAAGTTTTTGAGAAACTCGTTTAAAATTTTTACTTCCGGTTTTGGAGTTGATTTCTTTCTTATTTTTAAAAAAATATTTTCTATCAAAAAGGGAAAAGAAAGATCTACACGAATTGCAAAGCATGATATTTTTAAATTATTTTTCTTATTAGAAAATCTACTTCAGACAAATTTAAATTTCAATTAGCATTATTTTTTAAAGCCCCATAACTTAAAAAATAAACATCATAAAAAAATATGTTACGTATTTGCATTCATACCCACTAGAGGTATGGTTAACCCAAATATAAACAAATTCTACGACCTCACTTTTTTTCCCCTCTCCGCTTCATGTGAAATGCCCCATATAACATACACGCTGAGTCCAAAGGTAATATAAATGTATAATAGATTAAAATTTTCGAAAAGAAAAACTTGTAACACTTTATCTTGTTGAATTATTGTTTATTCAACAAAAAGAAAAACTATTTAAGAATTCTCAAGGGTGTTTTGTACCACAATACAAAATGTCTACGTTCACACAATTGTTTTACACAATTTCATAATTTGAAAATATCAATGTAATTGTAACTTTTGTAACAAGAATTTATTAAATAAATGACAAAGATCCTCGAAGGGACAAAGATAAATAAGTTATAATTTATTCCTTTTATATTATTTATTAATGTATGTTTAAAATATAAATAAAAGAAGGTTATTTTAATTGTTTTGGTGGAATGGAGGCGGTGATGGAAGTTTAAATAAAATTATTGTTTAAAATTGATGTTTTATTTTATTTTAATATTAATTTACTGTATTATCCAAACGAAGCAGTTTCATATCTTCAGAAGTTCTTACAACAGTTTTCGTGTACTCTTGCACCAATGCATCCAATTCATTATAAACCTGAAAACAAACGTATCATCTGAATGAAGTTGTTTATCAAACTTATATATGTATTACATATAACTGCAATTATGAATATACCATGAACTGGCCTATTGACGGTTTAGTGAAAAATATTAGTGCCCCATGTGCTGTGAGTTCAGCGACTAGGGGACTTATACAACACCGCTCCCACACGTCAAAATACTGTTCATTGAAATGTGAACTCACGAGCGTCCTGTGTGGGGACACACTTAACATTCACAACAAATTAGCAGCTCGCTGTAAGAGAGCTGTCTTCTAATATCCTAAAGGCGATCCAGTAGAAGAGAGTACTGCTCTCTGCTGACGAAACTCATAATGGCGTATCGAAGCCTAGGTGGAGGGGCATAAATCTAACGGTGTACGTTCAAAAGCTAATGGATGGATAATGTATTAAAGATGGTTGGTTCGCTCTTTACACACGTGATACCTCCGAGCTCGTTTACATTACGTGATTGTAGCTAATACTTAAAAAAATCCAGAATAACTGCACGAATTTTTTTTTTGTGAAACCGTGTTTTTTCCGTGAGGAATCTTATTTAAACATTACGCTTATATGGGTATGGTGATGGAGTAAGAATATAATTCTTCACATTTTTTATTATCCGTAGGTGATTGTTAAAGACGACTAAGGTAAAAGACGCAAGCAGATTCCTGTTCTTCCATCCGAGCTATTTAACTGTTGTTTTTGTGCAATACAAGACCATAGGATTGATGCAATACAAGAACATTGACAGGCTATATAAAAAAAGATTATAGCCTCACCTAGTGAGGCAGCTATAAGTACCTAAGCTCCATGGTTATGAGGGGGAGCTAGAATATTAACACAGTGATTGGTTGGAACAAACATATCAGGGAGGCCAAACCCCATACCGGTCAATTTTACATACACATACATATCATCACGACATATCCCTTGCAGGGTAGGCAGAGAGAACAGAGTGCCAGAGAACTATCCTTGCATACTTCACTCGCTTCCTCAACATTCATAATTCTCTTCATACACGCTCGCCGATTTCGGAGACTTGACTCCACCTTCCTTCAGTACGTGACCAATTTGGTCAAGGTAGGTGAGTCTCGGTTTCCCCCGGTACCTACATCCTTCCACTTTCGCATTGTATATCTTTTTAACCAGACGTTCGTTCGGCATTCTTTCCACATGTCCGAACTATCGGAGCACTCCCTTTCGCATCTCTACACCAATACTCTCTTTCATACCTACTCGCTCTCTTACATCGTCGTTGCGAAAGCGGTCGGTCAGTCAGCCTAACTCCACAGATTTTCCGTAGAGATCGCATTTCGACCGCATTAATTTTACTTTCATGCTCTTTTCTGCATACCCAACTCTCGCTTCCATACAGTAATGTTGGGACAAGCACTGCGTTATGTATTGCTACTCGTGCCTTCTGGCTGAGGTGGTGGCTACCGAGAAGTTGTCCCAACGCTCCGTTCACTCTATACGTATGTATAAAGGTCATCTTCAAGACAAACTTAAATAAAAATTGAAGTTTTCCCAGTACAAAAGAGAGCAGATCCGTTTGAATAATTTGGTGGCAGAATGGAGAATAGGTACAGAAAATTCCATAAATTTTTGAAATCCACCATAATGAAAGCCGCAGATATGCGACTCCAGCGAGCAGCTGTTGTTGAGCCCTGGCAAATAGCAGATTTATTTAGGAAGCAGTTTCAGGTTACTCCAAAACTACCCTCGGATAAAGGGAACGATGGAATTTTGAGGGGTGTACCGACCTCAATTACGACCAAAGATGTGAAAGAAGTCGCTGGGGTACGATAGTCGCACGCACAATAAATGGGCGTATACGATATTCTCGGTATAGAACAGTTCTGTCGATGCTATACAATCTCGCTGAGACACTCGTATTTAGCTAGCGATATAATTAAAATGTTAGTGAAACTGATAGCCAAAAATAAGACAAGGTCAAAACGTCGTATATAGGAAATAAAATATAGAACAACAATGTTAAACGATCGACTAAATAATTTATCAATTCTTTCCTCAAAATGGAGTTTAATAAAGAATTTACTTTGTCAAATAAGAGAATTTACAGAACTAAAAGTATAAAGGCTGCTCTATAACTAAGTACATGTCATAACTATAGTCCTTAAAATATAGTTTGATCTCTGTGACAGACAGCTACAAAACCGATGAAGTAATTTTGATTACGCGTCATGTTTACAATTTTTTTTATTGCTTATGGTGGCAAACGAGCAAGCAGCACACCTGATGATAAGTGTTACTGCCGCCCACGGACCTTTGAAATACCAAGGGTATAACTTAGGACGCTGCTTAGCAATAAAATCCCCAAACCCACCCAGTTGGGATTCCGGCTCTCTCGCTCACCGAACGAAGCGCAATAGCACATTGCCATTACTCAGACATCTTCTGCGAGAGTGTGGTACTACCCCGGATGGATCGGCCCGCGACGGTAGACAGAAAACTGTCAACAGCGTGGTCCTACCACTATGATCGCCTATATTTTTATTCTTTACGTGCCAGTTATATCTCAACTGAATTATGAATATAAAAATATGAACATATACACCAATACTTGTACCTCATATGTTTTAAAATACTTAGTAACCATTTTATAAAAATATGATGCTTACCCAAATACAAGGTCATACTGGACTGAGAATAAGATAGAGATGGGACAATCGATAAACGTAAATCGATACCATTCTTATTAATTATTTATAAAACAAGTAAAACCAATACATTACTTATATAAACCACTTGGTTACTCTATAAAATAAGAAAATTGTGTTAATTTAGTATTCAGAGATCAGTTATAATATTAATTAGACATTTCTTTTAAATTAAAAATATAAATTCTTTTATAAAATAAACATGATTATTCATGAAATAATCAGTGACCAAGTACTCATCATCAACTACAGCAATGCTCCAGCGATGACGATAATAGTGAGGTTGAACTCGTATGTACTCCTTTCGAATAATAAAAATAGTTAATTAACAGCTTTAGTTTAAACTAAATAAAATGCATTGATTTAAATTCAATAAGATTTTCATAGATTGTTTTACATTTTTAATCGATTCACCCATCCATTTCATTGAAATTCAATAAAATTTTCATACTTTGTTTTTCAATTGCAGTAGCGAATAACTTTAAAAAATAAGGAATTATATCGACAAAAATACGGACTACATCGTAAGCGTCCGGCACTAGTGAGAACTGTCACAGAGATCAAGCTATATTTTATAGACTATAGGTACGATTACAGTTGCTGTTGTGTAGGTACATAAACCCTTAACTATGCAAAGTATGTTGTTATTTCATTTTTCTTTTATCTACATCATTTTCATTATAAAAAGCTGTTTTTTGACCGAATGTCAGTTGAATAATTAGTAGGTATAATAATAGTTAGTAGGGTTGATATAGTATTAGCCCAGGGCCCTCCAAATTCACGACCCATCCCTGCGTTGCGGCATTTATAAAAACTTGTTTTTACAAGTGAAAAAAAAATGGTGGTAAACGAGCATGCAACTATCGAACTATCCTTCTATGTGTTTTTATTCTAAGCTTTGTGTGTTTTTTTGTGCGTTATTCTAAGGATTATGATGTCACTTTGAACTGTGATTGAATATAAAATTATCGCATATACCAAAAATGTGTTTATGCAAATCAAATATTCAGCTGTAATACTAACGCATGCCTATAATATTCAATTTGTTATATAAATTTATTATGAAACCAACTGCATAATTAAGTTTTTGGTAATTTACTAATCTGGTTAAGAGTTGACTCTTTGATCTTTGAATCAAAGGGATTACATTATCCGATAGTATTACAATATGTAATAGCAAAATCACTATCATTCTTTATTACTGAATGCATATAAGAAGTATAAATATTCGGTACGGATAAAAAAATACCAATTTTTAAATTTTGTATTTTCTGGATAATCATCAAAATCACTGGACCGATTTTGAAACTTTCACTGGTAGATAACTGATTCTATAAGGAGTAAATCAGAGTACTTTATTAAAGAAAAGAAGTTAAGATACCGAAACTACTCTAAATATAAACAATTTTGGATATAGGCAACCGATTATGAAATAAATCAATTTTTTGAAATTGAAAATTAGGGTATTTAAAATGTGGCTGGTAAAGCTCAAAATTAACGTACAAGTTTTGCAACTCTTGTGTTGATGCGATCAATTCATACTACCGTGACTCCGAAAATACTCCCTATTAAGGGTATATACAGTGCACACTATGCTAATTAGGCATACATACATATTCTATACATGTAAATTGTGTACGACGCATTTCATTTGCCTTAATTATTAGTTTGTTTTAATTTTATGAACATCAATTAAATATGTTTTATTTCTAACTTATATATTATATATACGAATGAAAAAATGAACATATTCAGGAAGTTTTAAAGTAGCGCCAGTAACGGAAAGTTAAAGAGAAGTTGAATTCTTGACATAGTATGGACATTGGACATGTGACGAGATGAGAAAAAGTAATATTGTGAGAAAAGTTTCAAGTATGAATGTTTGAAGGCTTTAGGGGTAAACGAAGACTAAAGAATAGACGGATGGACAGCATGAAGTATGACATGGATGGAAAAGGGAGTGACCACAGAGATGACGTCTGATAGGACTATATGGATGAAAAGGACATATTGCATCGCCCGCAAGTAGACAAAAGCAGGATGATGATGATAATGATTAAAGTCTTCCATTTTTTGTCTGATAAATAATATTTGTCCAAGCGTGTATAAGAATACAATACACTATCTATTCATCAGCCCGCCCATATTATGTCATATGGGCTGACAATCCTAATTGGTATTATAAGCCTGCCAATGTACTGCTGCCCATTCTCTCTCCGTGATACCTCAGGCGGTTCTTACGACTTCAAAAAAAAGTAAGATGTTCTGTCACATTGTATTTTAAACCGTTACCAGACGTCATTAAAAAAGAAGTATATACAAAAAGTTATTTACAGTCATGTGTACGCGTTTGTTCGGTGACAATATGAGAATACAATTCACCACCCCATTTCTTACACATGTTTGATCGTAATAGACGACAAATTGACGCAAGCAGATAACAATTGCAAGTGAAGGAAAACTCCAAATAATAATCGATACCAAACCGTCGAATCAGTGTACTAAAGTGGTCAATTTGCCTCCGATTATGCAAATTCCGGAGTGGAATTTATATGAGCTAAGTAGAATGAATGATGTTCATACGCGTTAAGAATGAGACGCACCTGTATCACGTAGGGGTCATCGGTATGATGAGACAGTTCAGCGAGGATGACGTCGGCAAGCGCAAGAGGCGAAGCGCTTGGTACGCCCTGTCCGTGCGGTACGAGGATCTGCAGAGCACGTCGTAGGACCGTCGCACACAGCACAGCTGCTTCCGCTACACGCCCGCCATTCAGTAATGCTCGCACCAACCCTGCAGCATCCACCTCCTACACACTCCACATTATATAATTGCAATTATCATCTTCAATTCAATGTGATCCTTGACAAACACACGTTGATGAACTAGTGGGGCATCCACTTGTCGATTTCTATTGCATTTTTATTTGGGGCAAATGTGCAGACATAATTAGTAAATATGCTAAAAAAAAAAATGATTAAAAAAAACAAAAAACCCGACTGCGTAAAAAGTCACCAAAACTACGTACATAATAAAAAAAATTGAAAAGAATAAAACAAGCACTTAGATGTCCGGTGGTCTAGAATTCCATAATATATTATTGAATAAATACTATTGCAGAAAATGAAATATATTTCAATAATAGAACATGACAACTGAACAGTCGGGATCCATTGAAAAAATAGATTTGCTGTCGAATAAAGGATCCCGACTGTTCAGTTGTCATGTTCTATTATTGAAATATATTTCATTTTCTGCAATAGTATTTATTCAATAATATATTATGGAGTTCTAGACCACCGGACATCTAAGTGCTTGTTTTTTTCTTTTCAGTTTTTTTTTATTATGTACGTAGTTTTGGTGACTTTTTACGCAGTCGGGTTTTTTGATTTTCTTAATATTTTTTTTTATTTTATACTTTTTAGTTATAAATACCTAGGCAGCTATAGTTATCTTATTTATTAATAAGTAGGTAAGTACCTAACTTTATATAGTTTTTCGACTGAAGTAAAGTACTATATCGTTAGAAATTGGAGATGGGCGACCGCGTCAGACATTAGATAATTTAGGTAGGACTACCTATGGTATATTGGACAATATACCTACTAGATACTTCAGTATATGTCCATCCACATCCAGTTATATGAATTGTTCGTCTTTTCATCGTAAATTTTTACTGTCTAAAAAACCTATGTGTGAGAAAGGTCGTTACGAAACTTTAAATCGATATAGATCCTAAATGGCCAGTCGAATCGAAAAATGTTGAGAGAAAACTAATAATGATTTTTAAATACCTATTTAACGATACCCCACTCGATATAGTTTGTTGACTTTAATTTTTTTAATTTTCACAATATGGCGTCCAGTGTGTTGAGTGTGAGTTTTGTCGTTAACATTACGCGCTCGACGACGTGCGCGTAAGCATGCCATTTGTATGAAGAAATATACAGCGCCTACTAGTGGCGCGTTTTTGAAACTACATTTCTTCATACAAATGGCATGCTTACGCGCACGTCGTCGAGCGCGTAATGTTAACGACAAAACTCACACTCAGCACACAGTAGTCGCCATATTGAATTTTCAATAACGTCATATGTTTAGTGACACTCGCCGGATTAAGAGGAATCGATTGACGTGCGAATCATAAAAATCGGCCCAGGCGTTTGCTATATATAGTGCTTCAAAGGAACATACAAACATACATACATACAAACATACATACATAGACTGTTAAACACAATACCACTCCTTTGCAGTCGGGTAATAACTGCTAAATCGTTAGTTCAACGAAATGAAAATGTAACTGTCAAATTTTCCTTATAGAAATCAAATCCTTAGTCAATCAAAAATATATTTTTTTTCCAAGCTTTGGAACTGTACTTGTTAACAGTGACTTAAGTCAGAGAGACTAATGAAATCTACAATAAATAAAATGGCATAAATTTCTTAAAAAGAGAAAAGAAATCGGCACAGGCGGTTAAGATGCTAGCGTCATGGGTTCGATATCCACGCAGAACAATAGGTACTTGGTATAATCCAAAAAAATAGTGTTTTAGTGTGTTTAATTGTACATTTGTAAAGTTCCACGCAAGCATATACAAGGATTATTTCTTTAGTGCCGGGTGTTATCATTTTCTTTTTAAACTGGAATTAAAATCTTATGCCAATCCGTCTAACCAGCATGGTGTATTAGGGTAAGTTTTCACTTCACCTGGACAAACAGTTGAGCGAAAATAGCCTTAGACTGCACCTAGCAATGTACATAGTAGTAGTGACGTATATATGCTAACAAGAAGAAGAAGAATAATAATAATTAACAAATAGATGATGTTATTTCTTGTTTGCTTACAACAGCACATAAACGTCACGCGTCATAAACGTGTAAATACCAAAAGTAGCAGTATGAAGTTAAGAAAAGTATAGTGTACTTTACTTAACTTCACGACAACCTTTTGGTATTCATTCATTAAATAATAGTGTTATTTACATTGAGCTCTAAACGCTTCACAAGTAAACCAAATCCAATCATTTATTAAGTATAAGCTCCATAAGGCCATGACCTATTGTCAAAACAACGCTAGAACGTTGTCTCTGTCGAAGCCGAAATTAACCGATAGCCTCTTTCCAAAGATCGATATGCATTATTTATTAACGCATATGCATGCAAAATAAAAGAAAAATAAAATTTCCTTCTAATTGCGGCTGTTTAATTTATGATTCAATTCCCTTTGTTAATTACAAGAATTTTAAGAAAAATTTGCGTCACGAACAGTCAGCTTAGTGAAAAACCTTGCTGTCTTATTACCCGACTGCGCAACGCAAAGGAGTGGTATTGTGTTTCACAGTCTATGTATGTTTGTATGTTCCTTTGAAGCACTATATAGACCAAACGCCTGGGCCGATTTGTATGATTCACGCGTCAATCCATTCCTCTTAATCCGGCGAGTGTCACTAAAGACATGACGTTAGGGAAAATTCAAAATGGCGACTACTGGACGCCATATTGTGAAAATTAAAAAAAATAAAGTCAACAAACTATATCAAGTGGGGTATCGTTGAATAGGTATTTAAAAATCATTTTAATTTTCCCTCAACATTTTTCGATTCGACTGACCGTTTAGAATCTATATCGATTTAAAGTTTCGTAACAACCTTTTTCACATTCAGGTCTTTAGACAGTAAAAATTTACGATCAAAAGACGAAAAAATCGTATGACTGTGCGTGTGAATGTGGATGGACATATACTAAAGTATCTAGTAGGTATATTGGACTACCTAAAGTATCTAATGTCTGACGCGGTTGCCCATCTTCAACTTCTAACGATTTAGTACTCAACTTCAGTCGAAAAACTATATATTGTTAGATACCTACTTATTAATAAATAAAATAACTATAGCCACCTAGGTATTCATAACTAAAAAGTATGAAATAAAAACAATAATTAAAAAAAATCCAAAAACCCAACTGCGTAAAAAGTGAACCAAATTACGTACACAATAAAAAAATCTGAAAAGAAAAAAACAAGCACTTAGATGTCCGGTGGTCTAGAATTCTATAATATATTATTGAATGAATACTATTGCAGAAAATAATATATATTTTAATAATGGAACATAACAACTGAACAGTCGGGATACATTGAAAATTAGATTTGCTGTCGAATAATGTTTTTATTTTTGTTCTTATAACAATGCATAAATTATGAAATATTGTTGTCAGAAATCATATAAAATAAGGAATAATACATCAAAAACATAAATGCTTGGTTACTCACCATATATCTTTGAAGAAACCAATGTGGCAAAAATTGTTCAGTGCTTATTGCTCTTTTTATCACTGTCAACAGTGTCTCAGAGTCAGCATCTTTTAGTGTTGGATATAACGCATCGAAATCTAAACTTTCGCCTCCTATAAACAATAAATAGTGTAATACGTAGGAATACAGAACTATCTATCAGTAATATATAATGCAATATTATATATTTGAAATTAAACTACTTTTACGGATTCTATCGCGTTTGTATTTCATTTCTAATTTCCCGTCGTTTCGAGCACTTTAAAGTGATCATGGTCACAGGAGGACTGGTGTAAGTAAACTAAAGTAGTGTGTAAAGTAGTATTATTTCAAATGTGTAACTTGTGTAAACATTAGAAATCACAATATTATAAACATTGAAAAATCTTACTTAGTAGGGCTTGTTGTACTGGATCTAATGAGTCGGGATCCTCATCTCTGAGCTCAGCAGCTAACTCTTCGGGTCCGATAACCTAAAATGAAAGGGTTATTTAATTATTTTATATAGAAAGTCAACGTTCTCTTAAAATGTGATCTTGGCGTAACGAGCGTGACCTTATGTTAGTTAGTTTGCAAGTCACCTCTATTAGTATACTACACGGACTTACATTTCTGGTTGGAAACTACTGGGATATTTTATAATATTTTTGAATAAAACACAAATTCAAATTAAACTTCCATAGAAAACGTCATCATCATTTTAACCCATATATTATGTTGCACTATTGGGGTCGAGCCTGCTTCGAATGGTAGAGAAATTGACCTACTATACCACACTGGTGAAATGTGTTGGTATAGGGTTTTCTTTCGAGTTTTCCTCCTCTTGCATAGATGTTATATGCGTTTTTTTTTAATATCCTTTAGTCGTCTGTTACGATCTCCCACCAGTAGGATAGGGGCTGGTGAATTGTATTCTTACTCTGTCACCACACAGACAGAAACCATAGAAAATGATTTGGGATATTTTACAGATGTTGGTATGTTGCGTACATTCTTTGTTAGTAGAAAAATGTTTTATTCAAGATTCAATCGTAAAATACACTATTGATACAAAAGCTATACTAAAATATATGGCCACACCTGGCCCGAGCAGTCCTAATAACAGAAATCCATAACCTGCCTTATTAAACCTATTCGCCAATTGAGCGGGTTACTGAAATGATGACACTGTATAGTATGTACCTGTACATGTGTACCAGAAGACGAATGTGCGGCGGGACGCGCGAGGAAGGCGTGCTCAGGTCGAGCGAGCCGTAGACACGTAAGCGCCGCGGCCACACTACGTCGACGCACACGCGCCGCATCCTCACCGCGTTCGCCGCCACACCGCGCCGCGCGCTCGTACATCACCGCCGCAGCTATCATACACACAATAACGTTATTAAGAGCATAACTAGTCTATTATCATTCAGGCTATATGTCGATAGAAGCGCCCTAGATAATATCCAGGTTACCTGTTCAGATGTAGAGTTCTCATTGATAATCAGACTATGTATCAAAATATATCAATGTTATGTAGTATGTCCATATAAGCACAAACCAGTTTACGAGTCAGCAGGTGGCTGGATCGTTATGAAATTCGAGAAAAGATAATATGCTTGATACAATGTGTAAACATTGCCTATACAATATGTAAACATTGTCGGGTAGATGGCACACGTCTCCTTAAAGACGTAAATATAATACGATGTGAGAATTGACTGTCCTACAATAGTTCACGGTGGTGTAAGTGGCAGCACGATTGGGACGGATTTCCAATAGGTGTGGGTTCGAATCCCACTTGCGACAATCATTTTTCGCTCGTAATCGGGTTTTCATCAGCTGTTTTCAAATTGATGAAGGGATGTAATTTACAAATAAATATTTCAATCAATGATTTTTTTTTTGTGCGCGCACGAGAAATCTAGACCCAATCTTCGGTTATTCTGATTCTGTTCAAGACAATCATTTTACATCCACTAATATTTATAATATTAGTAGTAGTAGTTGTAGAGTTTGTTTGGTTAGACGCACCAATCTTAGGAACTACTATTTCAGTTGAAATATTGTATTAGTACCTATTTATTGAGTAAGACCATAGGCTATATAACATCACGCTACAAACAATAAGAGCGCAGCATGAATGAAAAATGTTGCAAAAACTATCTCTTTATAAGTCTCGTGAGACAAACGAAGTTGCGGGATCATTTAGTATTATATATAGTGACAGATTAAGAATATAATGTAGGGCTACATATACTAAAACCTTCTCCGAAACACGCTGCATCTTATGGTATAAGTATTATTCCGATCGGCTCAGTAGTTTTCGCAGTATAACCGAATAAAAAAACGGCTCCATTTATTAGTATAGATGTATGAATTTTGGGCCTTGTGGTGACATCTATGTCTAACTGATGAATAAATGAATGGTTGAAGTAGATACTCTTATGAGAAGGAAATTGATCTACTATACCAGTAGATCAATTTCCTTCCCATAAGAGTTGGTAAACAGGACAGTCGTCATAACAGAAGAGAATTGATCAACTATCGGCCATATCCGACAGTTTACCTTTTTTGCGCAAATTTATATACATATATCCCTTAGTCGTCTTTTACGACAGTCAAGGGCAAAATATGAGGTGGTTAATTCTATTCTTACGCCATAACCACAAATATAGTGCATATTATATTTACCTTTACGATAGTGGTGTCGTGAGATGTGCAGCGCGTATAGAAAGTCGTAGTATGGGTTATGGGAGTGCGCATCATGCAACTTGGCACGCGCCGCAGCCGCACGCTCCGCTTCCGCCGACAGCGCGCTGCACGCCACCAACGCACCCAGCTCACGACGAGACGCTAGGACATACCATCAATATTACAGAAAGGAACAAAATCGTTATGAATATCCCACTTTCCCAATTTTAATAAATATATCACATACAGCAAACCTCAAGATAGAAAGGAATACGGGATAAGATCAAGGTAAAATCTATTCTACTAAGGAAGTATTTATACTCATCTCATCTCCTGATCATCTATATCATCATCTATATCATGGGCAGCTTCCAGAACTTCAACTTGCAATTTACTGCAGAGTCTCGAACATTGATTCGACACGTGTTTCTAAACGAGGCATCCACAGGTCTGTTTGTCATTATGCTTGATGCCGCCCCAGCTGAGGCCGCGGGTGACAGGACCGGGGAATAGTCCGTCACCCGTAGAGAGACGGACCGCGTGAGGGCGACGACCCGGGAGTAAGCTGGGGCGTCAACGGGAGATGGTGTCCGAAAGGTTAACCCGCCAGGCTCGCCACTGATGTTAATGAAGCGGTACCAGTGGCCGGCTCAATGGCGATGGCGCATTAAATGCCCTTTGAGTATGGACTCACATTGTCTAGAACAAAATATTAATTGGTAATTGGAAGTCCGTGGTTACTTACCGAGTGTGGTTAGAAGTGTTGCGGCAGCCGCGCGTCGGGCGTGAGGTGCGGGACTTGCGGCCGCCGCGCTGATAGCGCGTGCCGTACGACCGCCGGCAAGATGCCATTTGAACACCACCCATTGGAACATTGCCTATAAGAACACAGAAACATAATTATTATTATTAACTTGTCCTACGCCTTTATCCTCTAATATTTCACAGATAGCATAATAATCTAAGCAGCGATCTCCGTGTTGTGAATTCAAACTGTCGTATCATGTGTAAGGATCCACGTAGAAAAGCTGTTTGTGCGATCTTCAGTTAATAAAACGGTTTTAAGCCTTAGTGGTTTTTAGTGAAACTAAGTAATTATATATTTTTGTATAAATAATAAATTTTCTGTAGAGTTATTTGTGTCTGTAATTTGTATGTGTGTAAAGTCCGTAGTGATACAGAGGCTAAGTCATTCCTTAACACGATGTTGTCTAAAAAAATAAAATTAAGTGACAGAGACTTCAGCTCAACTCATATATTTATGTGCCACTGTTCAGCTCGAGTCTTCCGTAACGCTGCTCAGACGTTTTGGTATAGGGTTTAGTTTCGCGTTTTCTTTCTCTTGCATAAATGTTATATGCATTTAGTATCCCTTAGCCATTTCTTATAATCACCCACCGGTAAGATAGAGTTATAACGACCTGGTGACTCTCTGGGACCTCCATCTGATGCCGTTTGGTCAGCAATTACATTGCCAAAAGAGGGTTGTCGCCTGGCAGGCGGCCGGTCATAAAACTATTGCCAATAACTTTTACAATACTATGCTATGTACTATGAAAGAAGAGTACATATTATATCGACCCCAAATAATTTGGATAAGAGTAGGAGAATGATGATGACCCACCGGCAAGATAGAGGTGGTGAATTGTATTCTTACTCTGTCACTATACGGAAGTGATAGAGATCGCACATCAGTATTTCGACGTAATTGTTTTTAATATTTTTTTTTACATATTACTTTTATAGTAATCACAAAATAAAAGGTCCGTTTTGACAGTTCACGCCCAAGAAGTTTTCTATTTTTTACCGATCGAAATGTTCTGAAGGTAATTACATTTTTCATTGTTGGGTACCGCCCACTCGGCCAAGTGCCGTGCATGACGATTTTTTCATATTGTCCACAGACTATTAATAATCGGTTAAAGAAAAAATAAATCGATCAAAATATTTTCTTTTAAGGTGGCCTCGCTCTTATCCGGTTTTATTAATTTTAATACTAGTGTTTAGAATTATTGAATTTCACCAGCTGTGTATTGATCTTTTCTGAAAGTTATGAGTTTGGAGCTAACAAAGTCACAAATTGGGACAATGTCATATTTGTCGAAGAGATTTGGCTGAACTCGAATCATACCGTGCCGCAGTCGTGGACAGACGATACCAAGGCATCTTGCTCAAAAGTGCCAATGGGAAAAGGTGGACGCTTAATAATCTGCCACGCTGAATCAGCTGGGGGAAGTTTTTTTTAATGATGCCTTGCTCGCAATGGAGTCTAAAAGTACAAAAAAATATCACGAAGAAATGAACGCAAATAAATTCACAGAGTGGTTCAGCATGGACACAAAGTGATAAGGACGCCACCATACCATTGTCAGTACAATGCTTTGATCTGGGCTCAAATGAAAGGATACGCAGCACGCCACAATACAAAGCCGCCATTCTCCACTAAGAAAATTATGACATTGTTGAATGAAGCTTGTGCCAAAATTACTAAAGAAGACTGGGCAAGAGTGGTAGAAAACTCGAAAATAATTAAGGAAGACTATGACAGAGACGTCAACACACAATAACATGAGCTGTCAGTTGCATTTTGTTACATCATCAACAAATGAACGTTTAGAACTGATGTTTTCTTAAAGATTTTTTTTTGTTTATTAATATCATATTTTAATATCCTATATCCTATTTCCGACGACAACAAACTCAAAAACATAAAAATCTTAGAATTGGTCCAGCCGTTCACGAGTTATTAGTGTTGTAACTATCACAACTTTCTTTTATACGAGGGGAGGTAACTAAGTTCGCGGAAACGGGGTGTTTGAAATTTTTTTTTTTACCTGCACTAATTGCGGGACTACTTATGAGTATAAATACCAAATTTTATAAAAATCGAGTCATTATTCATTGAGTTATCATCGGTGAAACAAGTCAATCCGGAAGAAACCTACACAAATGGAGAAAATCAAATTTCGTGCTGTCATCAAGTTGCTTACCAAGCAAGGAAAACCTCTCCAAACCATTTTAGAAGGGATGTCGTCTGTTTACGGGGTACTCTTGCCCTGGTAAAACCATGATTTACAAGTGGCACAACCTCTTCAAACAAGGCAAAGACTCACTAGAAGACGACCCCAGGCCAGGCGCCTATTGAAGCGACCACTGCAGAAAAGTCGATAGACTTGAAAAATTTATATTGGAAGATGCACGTTTAAAGAAAAAAAAAACTCGCAGAAATTATTGGAGTATCAGATACAACTATTTTAAATATGCTACACAACAATCTTGGCATGTCAAAGGTGTGCGCAAGGTGGGTACCAAGAATGCTCACGCCACATAAAAAACAACGACAACTTCTCGAAAAAAAAATCTCGAAAATAAGAATTTCGAAATTAAGAATTCGAAAATAAGAAATTCGAGAATTTTTTTACCTCTGTGCTGAGGACAAAGAAGCCATTTTAGACCATATTGTGTCTCAAGATGAAACTCAGGTTCATCATTATGAGCCTGAGTCAAAGCAGACGTCCAGGGTGTGCAGTGGCACAAAAGCGTACACCACCTCCCAAGAAATTTAAGGTGTCCCAATCGGCTGGAAAGCTCATGGCGACGATTTTCTGGGATACAGAAGAAATTTTGCTAATAGATTATACGGAAGAGGGTGTCGATATAACCGGAGAGTACTACACTGCACTGCTAGAGGGCTTGCGAGATGCTGTAAAGGAGAAGAGGCCGGGCAAATGGACCAAAACGGTGCTGCTTTAACACGACAATGCACTCGTGCACACGTGCGTGGCGCAAGTTGCGATGCCTGCCCTACAAAAATTGGACTTCCAAATGATGGAACATCCTCCAGTCACACAGTCCAGACTCACGGCTCCCACATATAAAAACGATACGACGTCGCGTCGTTACACGATGCGACGTTGCGTACGTGGAAATCTACGACGCGACATCGTAACGTGCCTGATGGACGGCATGACGCCGTCGATACAATAACGAGTGAATTGTCGTAGTTAATTTCGAAAAATGGACGGCACTAGACGTGTTCTGCTCATGCTGTTATTAAGAAGACGGATAAAGAAAAAACAGATACTCAGAAGATACTGGATCCACCCATTTCTTTCAATCATGAATAATAACGGAAGTCACTTTATAAAGATGTTGTGTCGTGCATCGTGAAACGACGCCGCATCGTGGTACGACGCGACGTCGAATCGTGTTTATATGTGGGAGCCCTTAGCCCCCAACGATTATTTATTTTCGATAATGAAAAAAGAACTCCGTGGGAAGAAATTTTCGCCTGATGATGAGGTGAAGAACGCAATTTCAGCCTATTTTGACGCCAAACAGAAATATTTTTTTTTATGGTATAAATACACTAATTGAACGATCTGAGGTATTAGGGTTAAGGGAGAATATATTGAGAAAGAAAAATGATTTTTCCTTTGTCTTTTTTATCCTCCATTCCGCGAACTTATTTACCTCCCCTCGTATATATAGATATGGTTACTTAAATTATAAATGCATAATATCATTATCATTCAGCTCATATACCAATTACTTGAGGTGGACACAATATGTCCTCTTCTTACGTCGTACATATAGAAATAGTTTCGACTAGTTTCAATAACGGGCGCCTGGTTCAAGTCATGACGCTTTTTAAGAATGTTATTGTTAACCAGACAGCATCAGACGCGAGTTTGTTCAGGTCGATAAAAACTTACTAATAGTAGTACTATCTTACTAATAGTATTCGTAACCGCCATCCCTACAACACAATTATGAATGCATATTATATTATTAAATAAGTGTCGCTCACCAAGTTAGGATCGTCTTTGTCGGCGATACTGATTGCAGTCTCCGCGAGGCGAACCACGCATGCGCCTGCATCATGAATCTCAAAAAGCTTGATTACCTGCCAGTTTTAAATATACAAAATATATAACTTTAATTAAAAATTTAAGAACTAAAATTTCCATAAGATCACATTGACCAGTGTCCAATTGCGGTGATAGGCATACAATCACCATGTTCTTAGGCGAGTCGTAAAAACTGGCTGAGGGTAATCAGAAGTATGGTAAACAGTAATGCCGGGGCCTCGACGAATGATCGATAAAAAATGTCAATTACCGCTACGATATAATTTAATGACGAACAATTCAAGTCCAAGTTTAGGATCAAAGTTACAAGGTCATTAAATCACGAAAGCACAAGGCGATTTTTTTTTATTTATCACCCTAACAACGTCTACTGTTAGACGTAAACCTACCCAAGGGAGTAAAATGCCACCGATACTACGTTTAATAGGTGGATTAGCGAACTGGTGCGAATTCTCCTTGTGATTTCATAGCAGTTATTTGATAATCGCACGGGAAATTAACGAGTGTTCGCGTCACCATAAAGGAAAAATCAATTACACGAACATGAATTTACCTTCATATAATAAAGAACGAGTGCTTGGTGTTGCGTGAGACGTGCGTCAGGTGCGGCCACAAGTTGCCTTAAAAATGGCTCGGTGCTAACTCCTTTGGCGGCCTTACAGAACGCTGTGTATGCATTCTCTGCGTCCTCCAAGTCTAATAACGCCAAACCAAGGATGAATTGTCCTGTAAATAAAGACTTATTACTATGATTGATGAGCTATAAAAAATAATTCTAATAATATAATTACCTAAATAAGGTTCATATTAGAAATAGAAAAATCCATAAAATATAATAAGGATACGTACGTGAGCAGGCATTCCATTCACACCAAGGCTCAAGCATTGTAACGTAGCTTTGTACCAATCGTGGTTGGTCAATAGAAGCTAACCACCAACTAAACTCGAATCCGCCACTTACAGCCCAGCTGTTTACTTTGATAAGGAATTTACTACATTATATCAGAGTTCCTTTGCATTTGCCGTATTCGTCTGTTTGTCAGACCGATTGTTGTGAGAGCTAAGACATGGTCGCATAACGTAAATAAAAATAATTTTGATCAAGGCTCATTTTGAAGTGCAAAAATTGGCATGCAATTGAAAAGTTTACATGTGTGATCTAGCGAATAGAAAAGTGTCGAAAATGTTTTTTTTTTTTTAATTTATGGAATGAAACATTTTATCAAGGGGCTTTGAAATTCTAATTCCCAACTTTCTGTGTGACGAAAAGTTCGCGAGAAAAAGTGCTTATTTGTTTTTTCTTTTTCATAACACCATCCTGCACTAAAGCAGTAATCCTTGTATTGCGGGGGGGCTTTCATCGTCATCATCACCATACAGACATGCAATTAACGCAGACAAATTAGACCCAGATTCAGAACAACACCTTGTGAATCGCAGAAAGTATTGTCCTGCGTGGGAATCTAACCCACGGCACCGGCACGGAAGGTCGGTATCTAACCACTACGTCATCTGTGCAGTCAAATTTGTCACGTACTTAACAGTCATTCCGTCAGACATAGAGTATAACACTACAGACAGATTTTATTAATTTGTATAGACTTAATCACACATAAACATGATAAATTTTTATGTTATTAATATTTAACAATGATTACACGGAAGTAGTTAACATTTTCTTAAAATTCTCACTAACTTTTGTGTGCAACGAAAAATAGTGGGGGTAGAGTGAGACCAGTGTCTCGCTTGTATACGGGTCTCGCTCTCATAATTTTATATAAATAAATGAATAATAAACATTATCTAACCTTTCCAATAGTTATTGATGAATAATTAAAAATGTTGTTTGTCCTTTTACACAAAAGTTTCACTTCTATCTTAACGACATATCTTTCAAATGTATATTTATAAATTTAAAATAAATACTTAAAGTTATTATTACAGATAAATCATCTCATCATCATCATCATCTCAGCTCATACACGTCCCACTGTTGGGTTCGAGCCTCCTCCACAATGGGAGGAAAATTGACCTACTATACCACGCTGGTGAGACGTGTTGGTATAGGGTTTTGTTTCGATCTTTTCTTCTCTCGAATACATGTTATATGCATTTTATATCCCTTAGTCGTCTCGTACGATCACCTACGGATAAGATAGGGGTGGTGAATTGTATTCTTACTCCCTCACCACACGGAAACAGATAAATATATATATATAATTATATATATAAAAAAAGGATACAGTTGGTGTGCAAGATGGTATGCGAGTAATGGCAGTGCTTGATAGCAGGCAGTGGGTGCACGCGCGGCGGCGAGGTGCGCCCGCGCTCGTGCGCCGCCCGCACGTCGCACGTACGCGTGCGCAACACCTTCACGCGCCTCAACACTACCATCAGCTGCACTCGCACCTAACGCACTCAACTTTAGACGAAACGTCTCCGATGTACCACCTGACCTGTATCATGTATAAATAAAAAAAGATAGGAGAAAGTATAATCTATAGAAGATACCTATCTATCACGACACCCAAGATGACATAGACCTCACTAAAATAAGGATAAAACCATATTCGCCACGCTTGGCAGACAGTTTGGCGAGAGCAGTTGGTGTTATTTTCCTCAGAGATTGTTGTTCCTCATTCTCGAGTCTGTTCTTACAAGTTCCGAGGGAAAGTAAAGAGTGGTGACATATTGTATCCTTAACCCAACACCACACGGAAAGTGTGAAAATAAAGTAATGGAAAATAGAAGATAATGTGTCACCACACGGAAAGTGTGAAAATAAAGTAATGGAAAATAGAAGATAATGTGAATAAAAAATAAAGGTAAATAATTAGGTGACCTATTACTAGCTTATGACAACCTATCATTACCTTATGGTAACGATAGTTTGGCCGTATACCCAGCGGTGGTATATAGTAAGGGAATTTATCTCATTGTGGAGAGATAAGGAATAACCTTCACAGTATCATTAACCGCATCGCATCTACACAGCTTGTTGAGTAATTGAAAATTCTATCTTATTGATAACTATATTAAGAAGCTTATGAATTACGGATGACTGACCGGCCCCATAATATGTTTGAGATGCTTTAAATATTGGACAATTTCCATATGGTGACGGAGTAATAACACAATTGATTTCAATACATTCCTCTCCAGAGTATATCATATGAGATAACTATTGTAGCAGAATCAAAAATTTATGTCAATCTATAACATCAGCAAGGTATATAGTATAAATAAACTATCTTCCGATTGCACAAATAGCGTAGCAGTCTAAGCGACCTTCTATAGTGAATATGCTTGGTTTAATCTCCACGTAAAACCGTTCTCTGCTCCTTCCACAAATTATTATTCTCAATTTACATACTATTAATTTATTAGTGTCCTTTAATTGCATGTTTGTAAAGTTCACCGCAAAACAAGCATAATATAGTCCGTAAAGGGTTATCCGTGCGTTTTGAGAATGAGCGGTGATGGAGTATAAACAGAACAAGAGACGCAACCAGATAATATCATTGCAATAAAATGAAAGCTCTTAACAACCTATCCTACCAGCTTAATATAGAAGGTCAGTTTTATCCGCACTTTAGTGGAGGCTCGAGCTCACGAGCGACGTATATGACCTGAGATGTACGTACGTGGTATGTGTGTGTGGTTGAAGTGCGGCCGCTCTCAGCCACAATAGTGCGCGGTACGCCTGCCAGTGTACAGCGCAGTGTCCAGCACCCGGTACGCCCCCAGCCCCACGCCACGCTCCTAAAGCGCATAGAGCACCGCGAACTACACGCGATCTGAAATAATACTTATCATTATATATCACGAATTATGTTATGGTGATGGAATGATAACACAGTGTGTCATCATAATACTAACGGTTATCGCCAACCAGCTTGCAAAGTACAATTATGACATTATCCCATTTAAAGAAAGCTCGAATTTGCAGCTAAGGCGACCTTATCTGCTATGAACACATTAACATATGAGGTTGCTAGAACCAGAGTGTCCTAACTGCATTTTGGCAACTTTTACGTTATTACAATTTCGTAATTTAAAAATGTTAATCTACAAAACCACAGCGGCCTAAAATTGTTTACAAGCTCTTAACAATAAATGGCAGCACAAGTACATTTTTGGCTTATGTTAAAATCAATTAAATTGAATTTAATTTAATACTCTCCATATTGTAAAACATGGTTCTTGCAGTTAGGCCGCTCTGGTTCTAGCAGCCTCATATTTCGCAGCAACGTTATGATAAGAAATCGGTGTCGGTGTAGCATAATATTCGCTGTGACAACATTTTGACAATTTTCTTTTAAGCGTGTAGAGATATATATTTGTAACGAATTGTATGTTTTTAAACACTTGTTCCTTAAAATATGGTGATATTACAAATAAATTATTATATCGCTAATTAAGATTTTTTGAAGAATATAAATTGAATGTTTCTGGCTTTTCATCTCTGTAATCTCGTAAGCGTCTGTTTTATCTAAGAATTCAATGCCTTTATGAATTCAATCCATGGCCTTAAAACCAGAGACAACCATGAAATTAACATAATCAAATTTAAAAGATTAAACTATTTTAGGAATCTAAGTATGAATCGTATTAACTGAAAATGCACTATTTTAATCAATTTTACTAAAACAAAAAATTTACTAAAAAAGAATATAATAATCTCACCTCATCTCTGCCATCTGTCGTATAGCCTCTGTGACTATCGCAACACCAAGATCACTGGCGATAAGGCAGTCATATTCATCAGTATTATCATCCTCACCTTGAAGAAAATGAATTATGTTAAAAATTCATATAAGTCTACACAGAACAAGCATTTAATTTGATATTGACAAAGTATTAATATGTTATAAAATTAAAAAAGGCAATATCCATATTAATAAAATAAATAGTTATTGAAACACAAAATGAATATTATCTGTGTGATAACTGAGTAAGAAGACAATGTTGTCAATCCCTTTCTTCAAGGATATCGTAAAATTCGATTATGGGAAACATAAAACAAAACTGCCTGCCTGATGCATATGATGATCCTTCTTGGGCACGTAATGTTTGTACCGTGTGGTGGATTTGGTGTATATGTCTATGCCGGCAATGTTATGATTACAGTATTTTCTTTTATAAAATGTGTAGCATTTTACCATACACTAAGAAACTAATCCTTATGTATTGCGGAGGACTTTAGAAACATATAATTTAAGGAACACAAATTATACCCAGAATTAACAACAATAATTTGCGGATCGCACAAATTATTGACTTTCACGGGAATCGAACCTTCGACACTGGCATGGTAGGACGGTACCTTAAAGACTATGCCGTCCTTGCAGTCAACTGCTACAATACTGCTGATCAACAAAAACATTAATAAACATACTAAAATAAAATCATAGTCTGTGTGGTAGCGGCTAAGAATACTACCAACCCTTAATTTGCACGTGGATGTCGTAAAAGACGCCAACTTCACCTGATGCTGTTTGGTCAACAATTACATTCCCAAGGACGCCTGCCTGACGTGAACCCACGTCAGGCAGGCGGCCGGTCATAAAACCATTGCCAATAACTTTTGCAATATGTACGAGTACATATTGCGTCGACCCCAAGTAATTGGGATAAGAGCAGGAGAACGATGATGAGTAAAATAAATTCATTGTGTAACTAACTTTTTGCTGTGTCAATTTCAGGAACATCCAATCTCAGTGCATCGTTTAGCTCAAGTACAGCGTTTTGTAAATCTTTTATAGGTTCAAGGATAGCAGTTAGCTCGTCGACTTGCTGTGGGGTTAAGATCTGCAAATTATATAAACAATAAAGAGAATGATGTCTGCAATAGATGCTTTGTTTACAATGATGACGCTGGAACTTACTTATTGCATCAGCTGATATGCTGATGCAGTAAGTAAGTTCCACGTTCCACGTCGACAATGAGCGAATACGTCGACGTTTTTCATTAGGAGTACACACATTTTCAGACTGACACAGATAGTGGTAAATCCTAGTTCCATCGCTAAAGTTTATATATGTACAAAAGTGATATCCATTATAAGTTTTTACCACAAAATATCTGGTAAACAGAGTAATAATACGATAACGAGCTCAGTGCGAACTAAGATGCTAGCAAAATTTACTAATAAACGAAAGCGTGACCTCACTCGCTTCTGATTGGTGTTCGAGCCAATATGGCGAAATGATATCATTTAAATTTTTTACATTTAATATTTTAAAGTTAATCGCGCTTGCTATTTCGAAACAAGAGCTTTTTTTACAATCTTTGTATCCTATATTATTAAAATAAATCACTATTTTAGTGATTCTTAGTTACTGTCATCATGCCTATTATGAATGTTGAAGAAGCGAGTGAAGTATGCAAGGATAGAGTTCTCTGGCACTCTGTTCTCTCTGTCTACCCTGCAAGGAACATATCCCTTGCACGCCATAGCGTGATGATATGTATGTATGAACTTACTATGAAACAACTGTGAAACAATACAAATAATCATCAGAAATTATACAAACAACTTGATTCCAGAAAATGTTGAGTAGCTACTGACGCCACATTTCATTCCGTCCCACCAATAGTGTTGCGTTTTGTAAATTATAAGAGGAAATTCCAAAATATACATATATTGTTCATTTTGGAGTCACGAGCATATTATCTATTTAGGAAGTTTTGCAGGTTTTTTGAAGCTATAGTCTCTATCTGTTGCCACCTCCGTCATCATCAACAATGATTTTTTTTCATTATATTTTTTTTTATTGCTTATAATGCAAACCATGCATTGCAGTCCCCAAACCCACACAGTTGGGCTTCCGCTCATCGTTCACCGAACGAAGAACATTGCCATTACTCAGACGTCGATTTTCTGCGAGAGTGTGGTACTACGCCGGATGGACGGGCCCGCGACTGTATACAGAGTATTGTCCACGGTGTGGTCCTACCACCATTCAAATTTACTATATACATCTGTTTGCGTTATGGCACTTTCGTTGTATCACTAATTATTACCGGTGCATCCGCGTGGGCAGCGAGTAGGTGTAGCAGACGAGGCAATAGCCGATGTTGTGGCGCAGCGCACGCGAATAGCCGTTGCTCTAACTCAGCGGCAGCCGGACCGGCGGCGCGTTCCCACAGCGCGCCGGCTACTACCACGCGTACAGCATCCGCCGATAACTCACCACAATCAACACCTACCAATAAGTATAATCGTAACTACGTATACTAACTGCACAGAGCTAGCTATATAGTTAGCTCTGTGTAGTTAGTATACACATTTAGTAGGCATATGCCTACGCACATAGAGCAGCATATTCGTGTCTTTTTATTGCTTATGCAAGGCCGCTGCTTACAAAAAAAAACCCCAAACCCACCCAGAAAGTTGAGCTGCCAGCACTGGCTCAGACACTGATTTTCTGCGAGAGTGTGGTACTAACCCGGACAGACCGGCCCGCGGCTGTAGACAGAAAAAAAAGTGTGGGCCTACCACTATTAAAGTCTTAAATTTTAACGTTTCCATACTGTAATGAAGTAATACTAGAATTCAACACTTGATGCTCATGGGTATTATAAAAGAAAACGAAGGGATATGATAAATAGATAGCATCTATGCAAGGTGGAGTCAAGAGTCTCCGAAACCGGCGAGCGTGTATGAAGAGAATTATGAATGTTGAGGAAGCGAGTGAAGTATGCAAAGATAGAGTTCTCTGGCACTCTGTCCTCTCTGCCTACCCTGCAAGGGATATGGCGTGATGATATGTATGTATGTATGCAAGGCCTTGAAAACACGAAATATAACCTTATACCAAGCCGTCTTACAAGTGTGGTATGGTAGGTTTATTAGCCTCAGGTGGAAACAATTATTGGGTTTATATAAAAACATTCAGTTTTGAAAGAAAGGAGTTTCCAATTATTATATTACAATAACTATTTTGACATACTGTTTCCATTAAGCAATGATGTATCTGGTGACAACATCATCTTCTCGAGCGGTTCCAATTCGCAGATGAGTGATATACCAGCACGACGGACCACCGCACACCACCAACCATTATCAATATCTGATTCCTATAAACAAAATTTAAAGCCTCAAAATTTTAATTGAAAAAAAAAAATATATATATTTGTATATAGCCTCCCCGTGTGGTGAAGGCATAAAGAATGCAGTTATCGCCACTTCTTAATCACAGGTGGTAATCATAAAAATCGGTTGAAAATGTAAAGAAGCAAAATCTTTCAGTACATCGGAAAAATTTCAAAAATGTCATAAAACTTTGTCAACTATCTAATCGGCATGCTTTGCAGGCATATTGGCGATCGCAATTGGTATTAAAAATTGTCCAGAAGAATGTTGGTGCTCATTATCTTGGTAATTACTCAGACAGTTTTTGTGAAGCCCACTGGAGTGTAGGTGTGGTGGAACATTCTATTCGTAACTTGTCGCCACATGGAATCACCTATGTGCTTATTTTGATTCAACCCAAATAAAGTTGGACACAGTCTGTCCATTTTTTTTAACTTCCTTCACCCTAAAAGCTTTAATGTTCTCATTTGAAACTGCTAATCATCATGCATCACATATCCATAACGGAACTGAAGCAACATGTAAAATTGTTTTTTATTAATACATACTTGTTTTGGAACTATAAGGCCAAGGGGTTTCTGCAAAGTTTCCATATATTGCATACACCAACTGTATAAATCTGACCAGCATCTAAAACAAACATTAGCAATCAAACAATGCTCGTTCTAACAATAATTAAATAATGTGTTATTTATAAAAAAAAATAATTGAGAGCCGATAAATCAGATGGGGCTTCAAACCTAATTAATCAAGCGCTGTACCATTTCAGCAAGTGTCATACTTTTTCCCGGCTGCCTAATAACCTACCGTACTCCCTCCCTACAGCTGTTGGAAAGACCATTGCTACTGATACCTTGACATCGGTATCTAGCCCAGGGAGTTACCTAATCGTGTACCGTCCCCATCGACCACACACATCACATAAACAGCAATATTGCCCCCACATAGTTGGTCTCTGCGAATGGCGGACTAATTCACAGTTAATCGCAGATACTCGCACCTACGCCGCCAAACACATTAACGACGAAGCGTGTCCAATAAATAAAATAAAAAAATAATAATAAAGTCTCTGGTGATCAAGTGACTGCACAGATGGTGTAGTGGTTAAGATGATGACTGCACAGATGGTGTAGTGGTTAAGATGTGATGGATAGATGAACAATATTTTGTGCGATCCACAAAGTGTTGTTCTGAGTCTGGATGTAGTTTGTCTGCGTTAAAAAAAAAAGCTGTCAGTTTCCAAAGCAAGTGTAAGAAATGGTAACATTATATTACATATTGTTAACCCGTCACCACTCGTTTGTTCTTATGTTTTCTTTCATTAAGCAATTAGTATCAAAATATTAACTCAGGAACTGGTTGGTGCCAATTCTGTAAAAATATATGTACTCACTTGTGCATGAGATGTGCGTGGTCGGTCGTGGCACTCCTAGCTGCAAGGTGACGCAAGCGTGCTTGCACCGCACTCACCGCCGCCTCGCCTAGATCACCCTCTATTACGGTATCGCTGTTGCCCCACGTGCGATTATAAATCTATATTAATTTTAATAAGTTTATTAATAATTTATAATTATAAAACTTATTTGTGACACGAAAAGGAGATTACTACAGACAGCACTTGAACAACTACTGCTTTACATTCTAAATGGAGAATCATTATCATCATCATCATCAGCACAGCCCATAAATGTCCCATTGTAGGGCTCGGGCCTCCTCCGTAATGGTAGGGAAATTAACCTACTGTACCGCGCTGGTCTGTGTTGGTATTTGGTATAGGGTTTTGTTTCAAGTTTGCCCTCTCTCGCATAGATGTTATATTATGGATGAATAGTATTGGATACTGGATGAATAGTATTCTTACTCCGTCACCACATGGAAAATATAAGTACAAAATCGGAACAATGTTTAAAATTATCGGATAAAGGCTATGATAACACTTCGTCCATAAAGATGGAAAATGGATGACTACAATAGCTGAAGTGGTAAAGCAATTGGAATGGATTTCCATATAATATGTGGCTTAAGTCCTGTCTGTGGTAAGCTTGGATCTTCTGTGGTTCGCAATGAGTAATAAGTTCACTATGCAAAAAATTCAACGAACGTAATCAATAATTAAGAATAATTATTTAAAGCACTGCAATCGTTTTTTTTTGCTGTCCCAATAGACGCTATTTTGTACAAATCTAAGAATATGAAATAGAATTCTTTTAAATCAAATGCAACATCATCTACCGAGTTTTATTATTAGCTATTCTTGAATCTAAATACAAAAAATAATCATTACAATCAGTCCAGCCATTTAGGAGGCGTTCCGTCACACGTACAGTAAAATATATTAATAACATATTTTTTTTGTAATTACCACTAGCGCCTTCCTTATGACAGCGGAGGGGAAGAGTCCTGGAGCTAACAGGCGGTCACGGTATTGGTGGTGAGAATTAAGCACCGGCAACGGTGCGGCCGCCTCGCGTCCTGCTACTGCCCGCCACAACGCCTCCGCGCCCACGCATACACCTGTTGACATAGTATAACTATCTGATTTATTACTGTATTTCTGCTTTTATATTCTGAAACCTAATACTATAATACTGGTAAATTCATTATTCCTGTAGGTCACGACAGCCAAATCCATGGAATTTGATTACTTTACAAAGCCAATCGCTAATACAATTATGAATAATATGGGCTGTGATGTTCATAAGGACTCAAGATATTTAACAAGCGCATAAAGAGCAGAGCGCAGCACTTGTTTAGAGCGGAGTTAGAGAAAAAAAATACCTAAACATTTTTCACATTTATTTTGATAGAAGATTTTAGTGTATAATATTGACTACTTCACTTATCTAGTGTGCTTAAAGTATACATAGTTTAATTATTGTCTATAATATGATATCCACTCTGTATCCTATTGTACATATTATAAGAAAATGTACAATTTCAAATCACCAATGAAGACAACTTTCGATTGCACAGACGACGTCAAGTAACGAGTATCGTGTTTTAGATTCTCACGCAGGACATTTGTGCGCACCACACGAGAACTGGATACACTAGCTTTTTTTTTGTACATATTATTGTCTCAATACGGAATTTTGCTTTTCCAATTGCTCAAAAAACTATAACTGGCATCACCTTACATCTAGAAATAACATACTCACTGGTTATAATAGTATCACCATCTGGTTGACTCCACAGAGCCCATATCACATTACTACCTTCTCCATAACCAACGGCATAATCGAAGAGATCCAACTGAAACATTAAAAAAAATATATAAAAATTTGGCCGTCATTTCCGGAGAGATAAGCAGTGGTGCAAAAACATGGATATTACGCCACTTAGTCCGTGGTGCTGTATGATTAGGGGTGAGCCTATTGCCCCTAACAAGCACAGATCCAAACTTAGATCTTGCTGGAAATTGCCATAGAAAATCGTTAAAAATATAGATATAGGCAGAAAGCTTTAACAACACTTTTCATTATAGAAATCAAATACATATCTTTACCCTTAAAAAATCCTATAAAGTCGAGGCAATCGTTAGAAAACTCCAAAAACACTGTTTATTGTATTGTTCCTTGAACCACGCTGTTGACAGTTCTCTGTCTACAGCCGCGGGCCGGTGCCGGTCCGTCCGGGGTAGTACCCCACTCTTGCAGAAGATCGATGTCGGAGTAATGGCAAAGTGCTATTGTGCTTTGTTCGAAGAGCGAGAGAGCCTGAAGCCCAACTGGGTGGGTTTGTATTGGTAGGCAGTGGCCTAGCTATACCCTTGATATTGCAAAGGTCCATGGGCGGCAGTGACACTTACCATCGGGTGTGCTGCATGCTCGTCTGCCACCATAAGCAATAAAAAAATAAAGCTGGAGAAAATCGTCAAACGTCCAGACAATATTTTAAGGGTTGAGGTTAACTGTGGATTACAAGGAACCGCATTTTTATTTATTGTACATTAATAAAAGAAACAACAATGCCACCCAGGGACGCCCGAAATAATTAATCATATAAACTAATTGTTAAAGTAATTCAATGGATAAAAATTATATAAGCCTCCATACAAAAGTTTTGCTTTAATATATTTCTAAAATAACACTAAAAGTACCTGAGGTCCAAATATACGACTGATGTGTGAAAACCTCACACCACTTGATCCACCATCGAGCATCTTCATAACAACAAATTCACATTCATTAGGAAATGATAAATATGCAACTAAGATCAAACTTCCATCATGTCCTATTGTTCTCTGTAACATGTGGCCATGCGCTGAAAAAATATATAATTGAGATTTATATATATAGAATATATGATTGAGATTAGAAAGATTTATGGTAGATTTGACTGACAAACTTTACATTATCACTATCGAAGCCTATAAACTACTTACAAATAATATCAAGTAAACTTACGTGGTGGTTTTGGTCTAGCCATTGTTTGTGATAATGGTGTGGACACAGCTATTGGAGCGCCACCCTCGTCCAATTGCCATGCGCGGAGGCAAGTGTCACCACATATCGCCACTGCGAGATTACTAGTAAGCACCACACCATATGTTTCAACACTGTCTGTACTGCTCTTTCCCCTACAAAAATAAATTTGCTCTAAGCAACACACAACACTATTGATTTTTCTGAGGACCTAATTCGCAATATTGCTAACTGGTTCGGTTTTACTACAGCTGTTTATTATTTTTCTATGAGAAAGAGATAGTGGTATAGTCAGTGACAAATCAGCTACATAGCAAAAGTTAGCAAATGCCTTGCTGAGTGCAAGGCCAAAAACTCGAAATATTTTAATGAAAATATTTTAATATTTATTAACGCCTAATGCACATCAAGGGCCAGTTTAATCTAGTATTGCTCTAAGTACTAGTAATACTTGTAAGATCCACAAATTAACTTTACAATAATTGGTAATAGCAGACTATATGTGTATTTATGGACAATAAATTAAATTTTTAAGGTCCGCCACACAAGAATATATTTAATACTGTTGAATGTTGCCTTTAAAAAGATATATGGTATCATGAGTATTATAACTAGTATACGTACCAATGATGTGCCTAATATAAAGAACAAAGTCTGTCAAAATATGTAACTCAATGCATATTAGCCTACTGAACTTCACTGTTGGACACACTTCACTGTTCAGGAAGAATAATGTCATAATAGTCACGATTTGTGGCTAACCCACCAGGTCATCACAGTTGATGTTATAAGTTTTCGAGTGGAAAGCTATTGCCATTTCTCCTGATGATCCTTAAGCCGGTTTTTACAATTCATATTGGTAAGTAAGCAGTGGTAATACAATAGCTAATACCACACAGGACGGGGCGAATACATTATTATATTAATAACTAGCGGCCCGACCCGGCTTCGCACGGGTGAACATTTATTTATTAAACATTTTGGCATAAACGTACAGTAAATGCAGGACATACCTAAATAATAATGTATTTAGCAATAGTGTATCGCTGGCTTCCCTTGGGTTGATGTTTGAAAACAAAATGAGTAAACAGAATAAATGACATCAACTGGTAATTTTTAAAAACATTTCACCGAAGCTTAGAGTATAGGTATACTAATAATAATTAGATACATTATATACCTACTATTACTGTATAAGTACTGATTATCACATATTTCATAGAATAAAAAATATAGCACCCCGACTTATGTGCTAAGTTTTTTTTTACATTTATTTTTCCTTTTTGATTTATATTTTTTATTTATTTTAATGTAGTTTTTTTTATTTGTGTATCATTTCTTTATTCAAGTACATCTTTTATTTTAAAGACTTAAATTTTATTAGATTTTATTTTAATTTTCCATTTTTACCTTAATGCTTCACTACACACTATGTTAGCAGTGGTATTTGTAGATGCCAATAAAACATATTGATTTTCAGGAGACCCTACTCGAGAAAGTGCAACATATAGTTGGCCATGAGAAAAGCATTCTTTTCTTAGATCGATGCCAACCATAGAAAAAGTTTGTCCCTGGGATTTATTTATTGTAAGGGCAAACGATATCTTTACAGGAAACTGTAATCTTTTAAAAGATATAGGACAATCCGTCGGTATCATTGGGATCCGCGGCAAGTGAGCAAGCTGTCCGGCCGCGGGGCCGGTGTTGATAGTAGCTACAATCACATTGTCTCGCAATTCCATAACCAAAAGTCTTGTTCCATTACACATATTGGGAGGGCTTAAATTTCTCAGAGCGAGCCGCGCGGCTACCTATTTCATAGATGTGCTCTTCTCCTGCACTCCGCCCCCGCCGCACCGGCGCGTCACGGCGGCGAATTAATTTTATTTCAATATTATTAAACTCGTAATATCTTTCGAATGGAGTGTCCGATTTTAATAAAATAAAAAGTTATTTACAGGTATTTAAACAGCCTTGCTTGAGAAATAATTTATTTAGGTAAGGATTAAGGCAAAGGTATAAATAACTTGGTCTGATTATGGTCGAAATTTCTATAAAATTTAAAATGTTAAAAAGTAGTTAGAGTGACATAACTACAATAGTTAGACACATGCTATCGCGATATTTTTTGTAGATATTGATATGTTCTTTAATATTGTGGAACATTTTTGGTTCTATTATCAATAGTTTTCGCAGCACATGCGATGAAATATATTTTATGGGCGTTTTTTACACCTTGGGTAACATTATTGTAATTTTAGTAGGGATCCTTATATTTTTCTTACAATTAAAATAGCCTATAATAATCAGTGATAATGTTGCAGTCAAATGGTGAAAGAATTATTTAAATCGGTCCAGTACTTTTTGAGCCAATTCATTACAAACATGCATACAAACCTTTCCTCTTTATAATATTAGTATAGATTTCAATAAGTTTTTGTCTGTTTTAATATCATAATTATATTGCCCTTACCCTCATTTGTATGGGATCAACATAGCATTTCTCTTTCTTTAATACAGGTGGAAGATGAGTGGAATAAGTTTGTCAGGTTGTTAAAAATACTGAGTATGTATTTCATTAAGGTGTTTGCTTTATTCATACTTTTATGTCAAATAAATTTTCTTTACCTTAAAGCTCCTGTAATGCCTGAGAGAAACCTTGGCACTGTTGATTCCCTTTTTAACAAAGTAGTCACAGCAGATCCTGTTACTGGGAGTTTGATTAATAGTAGACCACCTTCACCACCATGCCCAAATGCTAATGTAAATACAGCCTCACCATTTTCACGTAATAGCGATGAACACGTGTGAGCTACTCCAGTGGCTAGAATATATAGCATTATTAACATACAGCATTTTTATTACTGAACACTCTGTTTTTGCCACAGATATCTTAAGAGTCAAGGTATAAAGCATAAGCTGACACTTAAACTTCAAGAAAAGAATACTCAAAATAAAACCTTATAACCAATCTATCTGGGCAAAATAATACAGCAGACCAATTGCCCTCCAATTGCAGAGAAGGCTTGGGATACAATGAGCTGAGAAATTAAATTCCAGATGACTGTTATTCCTAGACAAATTTAAAATTAATTGAACATTCTCCACGGGGCAAATTAATTACTCCCTTAAAGTTCACTTCCGTGCATCAGTAGCAAGTGACCACGGACATAAGCTGTGCCATACATTTTCTTTAGCTATGTCACATCAGCCGTGGGCATCGAAGTAGGTTCTAAATCACTTACAGCTGTGATCGGTAGTGACGCACGGAAATAAACATTTAATGCCTTTAAGTCAAGAGTGCATAGATATTTGTAAGCTTATACAACTCAACATTGTAGACTTTTAGAAGTTTTGCCCTTTGGTGTTTAAAATATGTAACCAAAAAAGGAAATAAAATGTATTTTGACAATTTCGGTTCTGGAATAAACAGTATTATTATAACATAAGAACAGTTTTGAACATACTTACTTGCATTAGAATACTGATTAAGAATGTAGTAATTATTTGGATTGTTAATGGCACTTGTGTCATAAAATATTGATGGTGATGAACTGCTTAAAGACCCAAATGTTGCCTAGAAGAAGAAAATTTATATTGAAAAGATGCAACATAATCCTATTTTTCTTAATGTTGATTTAATTAATTAACTAACATTTACCTTTTTATCTAAAGTCCCTGGATGAGGAAATATCAATCTGTGAACCGATGAGACTGTGGCTGCTAATATAACTACATCACGGAATGCACTTCTCTCATATACAGTTATACTGCTTAATGGTGGAGTGCCTGGTGCTACTTTACATCTTAAGTTAGCAGAAGATAAATTTATGTCTAAGGATGCTTCCGACAGTTCTATGGCATCTGGTGTTGTTTGCCTGTAAGCAAAACACAATGGTAACATTGAGCTAAATTTGCAAAATAGTTAATTTAGTTAAAAAGTTACTTTTGAAAAGTAAAAGATGGTGAATAGGAGACAATTATGATTACACTAAAATAAAACCATCCCTTTCAAAGTCACGCAAGATCTCAAATATGTTACTTTTCCAACAGCACAGCTCATCATAGAAGGCTTAGTTTCAAGGTTAGAACACCATTAGTTAATGCTTAAAGTGTTTGCAAAATCAAAGAAATTTCGAAATCAAACTTCAAACTTACCAATAAATAAAACGATTCCGGGTATAAATTTTTTTGAAGTCTTTATACCAATATCCTCCAGCTTTCTGGGGTAGTTTTATGTCTTGCAAAGTGCTATGCGTACCACCTAAAATTAAGCAAATTTTGTAAAAAAACGCACTTGGTAATATAAATAAAATAAAATCTAAAGAGCGTGCACCTGTATTCAATACGATTTCTTTCCATTTTTCAGGAATGCTGTAATTCGGTATTATCTCTTTAAAAGTAACCGGCATAGCTTCTAAAAACTCCATACTTTAAATGTTCGCTTGTTGTAGGCTATAATCGTATTTTCTTAGACAAAATTAAGAACGGGTAACGTTTTGTATGAATTTAATGTAACAATAAAATAAATATTATTTTAGACAAAAATTAGGTTAGCCTTCGGTATGTACGCTTATTGACTATTATTGTTGTAGGGATGGCGATATTTAATTATTTATCGATATTGGTGAAATAACGGTATTGACGTTTAAATATCAAAAAGCACAATTTAAAAATACACATATTTTTGAAGAAGACTATTTTCATGTTTATTGAATATTTTATAAAATATAATGTGTAACGGAATTCATAAAATAGATTTTAAAATAATTCAATATAAAAAAATATATATATTCCTTATGCTAGGGCTGCACCTGCGTGTATCGTCACGAAGCTTCGTACAATGAGACGATATGCGCAGCTGTGACCGGTCATTATTGGCTATCGTCGTGAACATTCGGGCTGCGTGTGCGTTATCGATTGAGTGGCGATAAGTCAAAGGGTTTTACCGCGCTAATATATCGCGTACTGTGGTCACAAGAGTGTTTTTCATTTCGGCGGAAATTTTCGATGTGTTTAGACGCGTTCGAGGATCTCCAGTGAATTAATAAATATGGACAGGAGTGATGAAATGGTGGTAGAATTTTTACACCATTATGAAGTGGAACCCATGAAGGGATCCAAAAAAATCATTATGTAATTATTAACATAATATAGCTGTAATAGTAAAGCAATTCGTCATCCATAGTTAAACGCATGAAAATAATTTTGGCCATCTTTACTTATTGCACGATACTTCGTGTAAAATACCGAAGTCGCTAATGTGACCATAGTTTTATCGCGATAAATTTCTAGTGTACAATACGTGCGAGGCTTCGCCACATATTACTTCGGGACGATATACGTAGGTGCGGCCCTGGGGGGGCACACTTAAAACATTACTTTTTTTTACTGACCGTCGCGCCGTCTACAGACTGGTTGTACAAACTTAGCTGCTGCCATTTTGTCCTGTCTGTCAAACGTTTGACAACTGAGAATTGTTATTTTTTGTTCATAGTGTAGGTAGTTATTGTCATCGATCTATTTTCTATTATTGATGTACTTTCTGAAAATTATATCAATTTTCATTGTTAAACTCATATTATTATTGTTTCGATATCAGCTGATAAGGTTTTTTTTTATATTTCAGGGTAGATCTCATAGTAAAAGAATATTCTGTATAATTACACATACACATGTAGATATGTATATATATCACTTCAACTTTAGTTCACCGCTTAAACTCTGGGTACTTTCCATACATGCATATTTTATCATCGAGTTGCCACTCTTTTTCAGTTTAATAACTTTACTCTTTGGTGCGGCCCTAACATTATATTATCTCAAAATGGTAATATTAACACTGCGTTCCGATTACATTGGCAACGGTGTAGATCTTGTGTATTTTTATTAAAGATGTGCCAACTATATTGGGAGCCAACTGGCCAAATAGCCGATTAGTCCGTAGTAAAGAGACTGACTAGTCGGTCGACTATTCGGGCAAGGCCATATATATTAACAAAAATTCTTGTCTTTCATTTTATTAAGAAAAAATAAGGAAGTATAAATGTTTTTTTTAAATCCTACTTTTTTATTTTAATAATAAGAAATAATTTGTAAACGTTTAAAACTTATAAACATTTTTTTTATAAACAATTTATTGTTGTCACCTGTACAAATTTTGTTCTTTGTACTTTTACAACTTACAGTCGATGACTGTTTCTAATCCTATAATATTAGCATGCCTTAAAATTATAAAATATCGAAATTTTGATGTCGGAAATATCAAACTACATGGCCACACGAGGTGCTATATACTAGTATAACGTGAAGTATGACCTTACATACTCAAGTGTTTCAATGTCTTTAAATCAAACAAAAAAGAATTAATAAACACCATCATGTACTTTCTATACACGCTAAAACGGCAATCTAAACTCTCTTAGAAAATAGTGGAACTTTTAAAATTACAACAATTATTAGAATTTGACAAGTTTACAATTTTAAAACAAATTATATATATTATGTTATATTACCATATACTAAGGTAGTTATTGAGCGTTTTACTGAATAATGCGGCAATTATATATTTTTAAATATATCATCCACACATTTCATAGGAGCTACACTAGATGCCATTTTCTTTACAACCCGTGCCAATAAAAAATCGAATCTAAAATGGTGGTTAGTACTTGTAATTAAAAGTTGAACCATCAGCAAAACATGATTGCCTAATAGGTGATATTTGTTTAATATAGACTTTTGTTATTTGATAATAAATAACTAGATATTTAAAAAGCCAACATGTAGTAATCGAAAAGAAAAAGAGCCGCGGTTACTACTTTTCTAGAATGTATAAAACCTAAATAAATATCTCTACATATTTCAAAGAAAAACAACGATATTTGTTTATATTAACGCAAATTATCGATAGACGCGTGGCATATAGACCGAAAGTGGCACATAACTATTTACATACACATACATACATATCATCACGCCATATCCATTGCAGGGTAGGCAGAGAGAACAGAGTGCCAGAGAACTCTATCTCTGCATACTTCACTCGCTTCCTCAACGTTCATAATTCTCTTCATACACGCTCGCCGGTTTCGGAGACTCTTGACTCCACCTTCCTTCAGTACATGACCGATCTGGTCTAGGTAGGTTAGTCTCGGTCTCCCTCGGTACCTACATCCTTCCACTTTCGCATTGTATATCTTCTTAACCAGGCGTTCGTTCGGCATTCTCTCCACATGTCCGAACCATCGGAGCATTCCCTTTCGCATCTTTACACCAATACTCTCTTTCATACCTACTCGCTCTCTTACGTCGTCGTTACGAATGCGGTCGGTCAGCCTAACTCCACAGATTTTCCGCAGAGATCGCATTTCGACCGCATTAATTTTACTATCATACTCTTTTCTGCATACCCAACTCTCGCTTCCATACAGTAATGTTGGGACAAGCACTGCGTTATGTATTGCTACACGTGCTTTCTGGCTGAGGTGGTGGCTGCCGAAAAGTTGCCCCAACGCTCCGTTCACTCTATTTCCCGCATTCACTCTTCGCTCTATATCAGTGGTGTACCTTCCATCTCGGCTAAATCCACATCCAAGATATACAAATTCATCCACTTGCTCTAGTACATCATTACCTATTGTTACTCTTACATCTGTTCTGGTTTTATCTCTTTCAAAGACCATTATTTTGGTTTTGCTCACATTCACGCGTAGACCCCTTTTCTTACAATCTTCTGTCATTGTGTCGACTAGGGTCTGCAGGTCAGTCGCTGACTGTGCCAGCAGGACTGCATCATCTGCATAAAGCAGAGCAGTGACCACTGAGTCGCCCATCTGGACTCCCACATTCATATCGTTCAACCTTTGGAGACATTTATCCAGATATATGATAAACAGCCTGGCTGACAGAACGCACCCCTGCTTAACGCCGATATTGACGTCAAACCAAGGCGACATTCCATCATCCAGCCGCACACAGGCTCTACAGCCCATGTAACTGGACTGCACAGCCTGTAGCAGTTTACCGTTAATACCATACTCCGGTAAAATGTCCCAAAGTTCCTTTCGTACAACCGTGTCAAATGCTCTCTCCAGATCCACAAAACTGCAGAAAACCCTCTGACCTAGAGCCAGATGCTTCTCCACAATGTTGCGCAGAGAGAACACTTGATCCATGCATCCCCTTCCACTCCTGAAACCTCCTTGTGTCTCACACAGTAAACCATCGGACACCATCCTCATTCTCCTTTCAATAATTTTTCCATACACTTTTGCTGCCAAACTGGTCAAGCTTATGGCTCTGTAATTTGCGCAGTCATAACGTGAACCCTTGTTTTTAAACAAAGGCACGATGACTGCGCTATTCCAGTCCCTGGGAACCATTCCCGAGCTCCAACATAAATTGAGGAGCAACAGGAACGCTTCCCAGACACAAGAGCCACCGAGCTTGATCATCTCGGCAGACACCATATCAATGCCCGCTGCCTTACCATTTTTCAAACTTCTTATCGCCCATTCAACTTCATCCATACTGATGCCATCGGAGGACGCCGTTGTCGAATGTTGATCTACTAAACCACATCCAACACCGGCGCCAACCGTATCATCCGCATACATATCGCCAAAATATTCACTCCATCGGCTTAACACGTCTTGTGTTTGTGTAAGAATGTCTCCACCTTTAGACCTTATTTTATTCATTCTGAAGGCTGACCAACCACCCCGAGACTTCTTCACCTCCCTCCAAAAGAGTTTGGTGTTACCCTCGAAGTTTTTAGTCAGCCTATCTTCTGCACTCATACTTGCTCTATCACGTTTCTCTTTCACTAAGGCCTTGGTGTCATTCTTACATTGCCGATATATTTCTTTCTTCTGTTCAGTCATACTGTCATTCAGATTCAAAGAAGAGACATAGTCCAGCCACGCTTTCTTCTTTTGCTCTACGGAAGCTGCCACTTCCGCATCCCACCATGCATCACCATTTGTTTTTCTATGCTTCTTTGAACTTCCACATACTTCTTTCGCTGTATCTACCATACTCTCTTTTAATACTCTCCAGCATTCTTCAATGTCCGATTGCGGCTGGCTTGCCATCGTCAGCCGTTCTCGGACACCCTCTGCATACTTTTCTCTTACACACTCTTCTTGCAACCTTTCAACCTTTATTCTTTCAAGCCCTCCGAAGTGGACACGCTCTCGCCAGTGCCTCCACTTTCTGAACAGACCACTAAATCTCGCAATAACGAGATAGTGGTCCGTGTCGACTGTGGGGCCCCTGTAGGCTCTTGCGTCCAATATTTTGCTTCGGAGGCGACTGTCTACCAAAATTAAATCTATTATGCTTTTCTGTTCATTCCTTCTCCATGTATACATATGGATGTCCTTATGTTGGAAAAATGTGTTTGACACAATAAGGTTTCTCTCCATGCATACATCCGCTATGAGCCTACCTGCGTCGTTCACTCTCTTATCACCAAATGGACCAAGTACGTCCTCATAGTCGGGACGCTTGGTCCCCACCCATCCGTTCAAATCTCCGCACACAATCACGCGTTCACTGGTTTCTGCCATATCCAGAACTTCCCTAACATTATCCCAAAACTTCTCTAGGTCTGATGCCACCGAGGATCCTACGGGAGCATATGCTACAACCATGAATACCTTGGTGACACCTAGTTTTATACGGACCCAGAGAAGTCTGGGATCATACATTCCGTAATCCTTCACACCTGAGGCCAAGCGAGAGGACAACAGCACTCCTACCCCCATACTGGCTCGATCGCTCTGTGGTACACCAGACCACAGAGCCATCCCGCCACCAGGAAGATCGCAGGCGTCGCTGCCCCTTCGCTTGGTCTCTGTTACACAGAGCACGTCTAGCTGTTTGTCCGCCATGACGGATATCAGCTCGTGCAACTTACCTTCCACACAACCTCTTACATTCCACGTGCCCACCCGGCACTCCGTTCTCCTCGACTCGCCTAACTGGGCAAGGCGTGATGGGTGGCGGCCCCCATCGCCGCAACTGCCGATGTTCGTACCGACGGGGGCGGGTCGGTACGCGTCGCCTCCGGGGGACGCCCTAACCCGCATTGCGGTACGCATTTCGAGCCGGATTAGCAGTCTAATTAGACTGGCAGGGGACGCGAACGAGCACGCTCCGGACTATGCCCCCCATTTACTATTTAAGAATTGCAAAAAACTGGTAACACATGGTACGTCAATTTAGTCTCTGAGATATGGAGGGTAAAAACTAAGGAGAACCATCTTGTATGGGGGATTAGTCCAAAAAGTGTCCACTTGTAAACAGCAAATTATTGTTCGAACACTCACCGAAATAGCGCTAGTGTAGCAAGTGGAAATGATATGAATGTAGCAGTAATAAGCAGAGTGAAGTGTGCTGAGTTACGTAGTCAACTGTGATTTGATAAATAATAACCTATGAACCCATGAAATTTGTGGCGCTCTTTTTAAAATGCTTCCACTTGCTTCTATAGCGCCACCTTAATTTGCTCCCGTTCAATGGACACATCTTAATACCAAAGAGTAAAATTATATTAACTGAAAAAGAGTGGCAACTCGATGGTAAAATATGCATGTATGGAAAGTGCTGCTACCTAGAGCTAAGGCGGTGAACTAAAGTTGAAGTAATATACATATATACCTACGTATCTACATATTGTGTGTATGTAATTATATAGGATTTTTCTTTACTATGAAACCTACCCTGAAATATAAAAATAACATATCAGCTGTTAACGAAACGGCAATAGTATAAACTTAATAATGAAAATTGAGATAATTTCCAGAAAGAACATTAATAACCGAAAATAGATTATTGACAATAAGTACATACGCTAGGAACAAAAAATAACAATTCTCAGTTGTCAAACTTTTGACAATTACAACAAAATGGCAGCTATGTTTGTACAAACAATCTGTAGGCGGCGCGACGATCAGTAAAAATAAGTAATGTTTTAACTGTGCCCCCCCCAGCTTAATACACTGAGATGGTCCTCCTTAGTTTTTACCCTCCATCTCTCTCTCTCTCTCTGAGATTAAAAAACGGACTATAGGCTATTAATAATCTCCGTCCGTTACCATTAATTGGGCACTGATAACCAAGTTTTTAATTGGGAATTTTGGCATCATATGAAAATAAATAAAAGCCATTATATCATATTCACTAGACTTCAGCAATTTAACTGTATCATATTGCATTAAATACCAGCTAAATTATTCAATATAACGTATGGGGAAGTAACGATTTCAAAGACATCACTATTTAAAAATCTCGGAAATAGTAGAATACGTAGTGTTTTATATTCTTTAAATAGTGAATATGTCGTATATATTTTATAATATGTTGCGCGCCTCATTACCGAAGCGTTGCGGTGATGCTTTACTCCCGATATATGAAAATCAAAGGCTTTTCAAATCTAAAAATCACTGTATTTTTCTCACACTGAACTTTTAAGATAACATTATCTTATATATGTCTAAAAAAATACGTGTAAACATATTTGATGTTTTTAAAAGGCAATTATTTTATTTAAATTAAGAAAACAGTTGATTAAAAAAAATATTCGAGGACGTTCGGATGTCTGTATGTATGGATCTCTCACGACTGTAAAAAATAATGCATCGAAGTATTTTTGTCTAAATTTTCTATATGCTCCTTACATTCTTGTAGCCATGATAATAATGTTAAAACTTATAAAAATATTAATTATGACATAATTCCTATCATTTATTTTATGAAATAACTATAGAAACATCGATATAGAAAAGTATCAACATATCGATATTTTTTGACAGGCCTCTTTTTAGTTACGTACTGTATGGAAGAGCGTGATGATTTTATACATTGTAGATTTTTAAAAATTGTCTTTATTCAGATTAATTTCTTAAAACCGAAATTTGTTTCAGTTTACTTATTAAACAATAATATAACACTGGATCCAAACTACAACAGTCTATGATGGTTTATCTTTCGTCAGAAACGATTTATAAGGTAAAACATAAACCTCATCGATTTTTATATTTATTAGTGTTCGTACAAAATATTTAAGTTAAGTTGCTATTACTTTTCATATAATTAAATTTATAGTTCTTTCCCACATTAAAATTTTGTTCGTGTGAATTGGTTACTTATTACTGGGCATATTTTTTTGTGTATGTGAATATTTCGCACAAAATCAATTACTATTTATTTTATTCATATAGGAAACGATTTACAATTCTCGGAAAAGCAATGAAAAAATTCTTGATAGTTTTTGGACTTTTTTATTTTATACAAAGAAATTTTATTTCCAACGTTTGTCAGGAAATTAATAAAATACTCTTTAATATATTTAGTAAATACAAACGTTTATGATTTTATAATATGTATATATATTTTGTTACTGTTTTCACCATTTACACCATAGATATGCTTTGAAATTAAAGTTATGTATAATTTGAACAGTAGCGCAGTGGCGGGTTGTGAGCACAGCGCAGGCAGCGCAGGGTCGGGTGGCGGCCGACCGGCGGACACCATTCGCCGTGTTAAGGTGAAGATGTCCTCAGTATCGGCGCAGGGTGTCGTGGAGCGTGCCTCTGCCGAGCTGTCGCGTCGTATAACTGGCCTAGGTTTGCGTGGGCGGAAGCGCTCTCCTGGTGTTGTGGAACGCGTGGCAAATGCGTTATGTGGTCCAGCAGCAAGTGCTACCACTGCACCCCGTGTACCTCGTCGACGCAGGCCTTCACCAAGACCCTTATCGTGGAATCAATTTATACTAGAAGAAAGATTTCTAGAAAAGTTTTTTCTATACTTTAATGCAAATGAAAGAAGAACACTAGCCCAAGTGTGTACTAGATGGAGAGATATATTGTATTCATCTCCTCGATGGTGGACAGGCCTTGTTGCTGTTCTTGACTGCAGAGAATTGCGGAATGCAACTGGCTGTTGCATGCAAAGATTTTACAACGCATTGATCAGAAGAGGCATACGTGGAGTTGTACTGGTTTCAGCAACTGATGATGATATAAATGAATTTATTAGACAGTTCCCTTTATCTGCTCATCATATTCATGCTATTGGTTTAAAAGGGTGTACTATTACCGATAGAGGCTTAGAAGCTATACTGGATCACTTACAGGTAATATACTCTTTATTTTAATATTTTTTTAATGCATTCTTTGTTAAATTTGTTATTAGGTTTCTATTCTAATTATACAAATGAAAGGTAAATTATATAATTCTCTACACGAAGTAGGAGAAAGATCATAATACAATTTGATACAATACACAATAATAAATCTTTGCAACCTTTTAGGTTCTGTTTGAGTTAGAACTTACTGGATGTAATGAAATTACGGAAGCTGGCTTGTGGGCATGCTTAACTCCACGGATTGTTTCTCTCACACTTACTGATTGCATAAACATTGCTGATGAAGCTGTAAGTACACTTCAAAATTATAAATTTGAAATAACTATGGTAGGGCTTATTATTTATTTAATTATTGTTAATTTTTACTTAATAGATGGTAGATGTTCTATAATTTAGAAAAAGATTACAATTTCAAAGTATCATTTCAGTCCCTCAAATATGAAAATTGCATTTATCTATATCTAGTGTCCATTTAAACGTTGATTTCTGGTCAAAATAATCTAACCAAAGGACTTTTGTTTGTATTAAAATCTTATATTACTAATCAGAAACTCATTGTATATCATTTCCACTCATAATACGTCAAATTCATAGCCATTTATAAAGAATTTTTGTCTATATCCTCCATTGAATGAATAGTTTAACAATGCCCTATTTTTCCGCCCGCCTCACTTACTACCCGAACGAAGGTCATCATTATTCTCCTGCTCTTATCTCAATTATTTGGGGTCGACGCAATATTTACACGTACATATTGCAAAAGTTATTAGCAATATTTTTATGACCAGCCAACCGCCTGACGTCAACCCTCATAATGATGTTGACCAGACAACATGAGGTGGAGTTGGCCAAGTTCGATATAAATTTAAAAATGAATATATAATATCATTATATAAAAATAACCTAAGTATATTATTGTGGTATATGACTTGATATGTAATTAAAGCAAAATGGAGAAATACTTTCCTGTTAAACCACGTTAGGTTTTGCCTGGATCTCGAAAATGTGGGCAATGGTCTTTTAATTACATACCTAAATATAACTAGGTACCTACTGATAATAGTACTAAAATAACTACTGATAATAATTTATAAATTAATTTACTATCTGTTGGACATATCATCCTGTCATGCCGATGAGAATAAACTATATAAAAATACGATGAAAACCATAAAGCATTTCTTTTCGGTTAGTCCTAAAACATGAAAGAAAGCAAACAAAAGAAACAGTAGTGATTACTAAAACCGTAACTCTCAAAAGCGGCAGTGCTGTGACCTGGCCTGAAGCCAAATTGTATCGGGTATTAAGAGGTCACTCTCTAGACAAACAAAGATAGCTGCTGATGCATACCTTCCTACGGGTAATACATTGTAATGACATGCTATGTTATTTTAAGCATCTTTTTTATAATAGCTATGTGGTGTGCCACAGTGTTTTCAAAATAGTTTTCAGTGGTTTCAAAATAGATTATATGGCCTCTTTCTGTTTTTGTCTCATTATGTTTGCCATAATCAGCACTGAGATAATTCGGTATTTCGGCACGTAAAGAAAGAGGTGAACAGTATTCCATGGGTAATAAGTGATTTACCCGTGCCCTTATATCTTGATGCACTTGTTATATCAACGTGAGCATTACTTTGCTAGGAGTAAATATGCTTTTAAATTGGCTTGACCATTCGTACATCTTGCGCCGAGTCGTGTTAAGAGTTTTACCAGATTCAGCTCCTGAGCCTGACTATATTAAGAATAGCCTAGTGTTATATATTTTTTTTGTATTTGCAGGTGGGAGCGGTTGCTCAACTTCTGCCCTCTCTGTATGAGTTTTCACTTCAAGCGTACCACGTAACCGATGCAGCTCTGGGATACTTTTCACCTAAACAAAGCTCCTCACTTAGCGTTCTGCGCTTACATAGTTGTTGGGAGCTGACGAATCATGGAGTTGTTAATATCGGTAAGTAACTACTTTCTAATTAATAGAATTGATCTGATCTTATTTCCTTGTGGTGAAACAGGCTAATTTTCTTCGTGTGAAGAAATCTTATGACTAATAGTTGGACATGTTTGAACTGAAAAGCAAGCAGACTTAATAGAGACATTTACAGAATAAAACTTATGATTTGCGGAATAACCATTGCGCCGTAAACAGCGCCTCACAGACGTAACGCCTTAAGACGTTATTTACTTTTCTTCTTCAAACTACCGCGTACCAATAAATCTTAACTGTTTAGTAGTACAGGCCAGCGGTTGCAAACGTGATTATAAGATTAACCATAACTAAAAGACTATACAATAAACATTAGGGTAGTTTTCGCTGTTCAAGCATATGATGTTGTATAATTTACTAGCGGCCCGACCCGGCTTCGCACGGATGAACATTTATTTATTAAACATTTTGGCATAAACGTACAGTAAATGCAGGACATACCTAAATAATAATGTATTTAGCAATAGTGTATCTTCCTCTTTGTGTGGCTTCCCTTGGGTTGATGTTTGAAAACAAAATGAGTAAACAGAATAAATGACATCAACTGGTAATTTTTAAAAACGTTTCACTGAGGTTTAGAGTATATGTATACTAATAATAATTAGATACATTATATACCTACTATTACTGTATAAGTACTGATTATCACATATTTCATAGAATAAAAAATATAGCATACCGACTTATGTGCTAAGTTTTTTTTTTTTACATTTATTTTTCCTTTTTGATTTATATTTTTTATTTATTTTAATGTAGTTTTTTTTTTATTTATGTATCATTTCTTTATTCAAGTACATCTTTTATTTTAAAGACTTTTAAATTTTATTAGATTTTTATTTTAATTTTCCATTTTTACCTTAATGTTTCACTATACACTATGTTAGCAGTGGTATTTGTAGATAGACACCAATAAAACACATTTCAGGAGACTCGAGAAAGTGTAACATACATATAGTTGGCCATGAGAAAAGCACTCTTTTCTTAGATCGATGCCAACCATAGAAAAAGTTAGTCCCTGGGATTTATTTATTGTAAGGGCAAACGATATCTTTACAGGAAACTGTAATCTTTTAAAAGATATAGGACAATCCGTCGGTATCATCGGGATCCGCGGAAAGTGAGCAAGCTGTCCGGCCGCGGGGCCGGTGATGATAGTAGCTACAATCACATTGTTTCGCAATTCCATAACCAAAAGTCTTGTTCCATTATACATATTGGGAGGGCTTAATTTCATCTTTCATTATTAATTTCATTTCGTTCTTAATTTCTCAGAGCGAACCGCGCGGCTACCTATTTCATAGACGTGCCCCTCTCTTGCACTCCGTCCGCGCCGCACCGGCGCGTCACGGCGGCGAATTAATTTTATTTCAATTTTATTAAACTCGTAAAATCTTTCGAATGGAGTGTCCGATTTTAATAAAATAAAAAGTTATTTACAGGTATTTAAAAAGCCTTGCTTGAGAAATCATTTATTTAGGTAAGGATTAAGGCAATCGAAAAATAAGAAAATTAATGCGGTCGAAATGCGATCTCTGCGGAAAATCTGTGGAGTTAGGCTGACCGACCGCATTCGTAACGACGACGTAAGAGAGCGAGTAGGTATGAAAGAGAGTATTGGTGTAAAGATGCGAAAGGGAATGCTCCGATGGTTCGGACATGTGTCATTACAAACATACATACAAACCTTTCCTCTTTATAATATTAGTATAGATAATGCTAGCGGGGCCTAATAATATAGCCTTCGTACCACTCTTGATATATTGTGCAAGCAATGGCCTTGATATGTTGTACCAAACTTGCAAGTCAGAGTTACCTAATTTTCAATACTAATGTTCGAGTCTTCATTTACTAAATCACATAAACTACTGGAAAAATTAAGGGATCAAAAAAAAAAAATCCAAATTTTTGGGCAATTTTCAACAAGCAGTAACTTCAAGAGAAATGGTCGTACAGGAAATAAAAAAAAAGGAAATTGTAGCTCCAAGTGTCTAGTTTGTGGATTGGAACTTCCTCAACATTCATAATTCTCTTCATACATGCTGGCCGGTTTCGGAGACTCTTGACTCCACCTTCCTTCAGTACGTGACCAATCTAGTCTAGGTAGGTGAGTCTCGGTCTCCCCCCTGTACCTACATCCTTCCACTTTCGCATTGTATATCTTCTTAACCAGACGTTCGTTCGGCATTCTTTCTACATGTCCGAACCATCGGAGCATTCCCTTTAGCATCTTTACACCAATACTCTGTTTCATACCTACTCGCTCTCTTACGTCGTCGTTGCGAATGCAGTCGGTCAGCCTAACTCCACAGATTTTCCGTAGAGAATTGATTATAAACTAATGCCAAAAATAATATTGTAATACACTACTGGAAAAAATTAAGGGATCAAAAAAATTTCCTTATTTTTGGGCAATTTTCAACAGGCCGTAACTTCGAGAGAAATGGTCGTACAGGAAATAAAAAAAAAGGAAACTGTAGCTCTAAGTTTCTAGTTTTTGGATTAGAACTTTAAAATTTTGTAACCGCCGCGGTTTTTGAGAAATCGTAGAAAACCAGCAACAAAAAAAAAATCGAATTTATTTTTTGTTTTACTTCCGGTCTACGGGCGTAGAAATTTTTTTTTCAACTTAACTACTATATCTATCAGATAACTTGTTTATTCAGCTTGAATTTACTTTTTTAAACACTTCGATACAATCATTTCTTGCTGAGATATCGAACTTTGAATGGAAAAGGATGTTATTGTCTTTAACCATTAATATCTCAGCAACCAATGATCTCATAGAAAGTTAAAGGTGGGTTTCAAGAATTTGAATGAATTCCCCTTAACAACTAGCCATTGCTTTTCCGAAAAATTTTTTTTTCATTTTGTCACATGAATTTGAAAATGCAACAAAAAAGGGTTTTTGGTGGTTTTTTGAAAAGTCAAGCGCTAGATCGAAAATATTGAGGAAACCACTAATGTTAGGTGTGCCTTTTACAGTTCATTATGTCCACAAAAACCCTACAATAAACCAAATTAATCCAGCCAGCCGTTTTTTTGTTTCACTCCATCGAATTTTTGAGAAAATTAAAGGATCACGTTTTTTGCTCTGAAAAGCTTATAATTTTTAAAACTGAGAAAAATATTGTTATTCAGAGCTTTTTCCACATTTTTGCTCATTATTTTTTATTTGGAATAGCTGGCTAGTCGTTAAGGAGAATTCATTCAAGTTCTTGAAACCCACCTTTAACTTTGTATGCGATCATTGGTTGCTGAGATATTGATGGTTAAAGACAATAAGATCCTTTTCCATTCAAAGTTTGATATCTCAGCGAGAAATGATCGTATCGAACTTTTTAAAAAAGTAAATTCAAGCTGAATAAACAAGTTATCTGATAGATATAGTAGTTATGTTGGAATTTTTTTTTCTACGCCCGTAGACCAAAAAAAAAAATTGATTTTTTTTTGTTGCTGGTTTTTCCACGATTACTCAAAAACCGCGGAGGTTACAAAATTTTAAAGTTCTAATCCAAAAACTAGAAACTTAGAGCTACAGTTTCCTTTTTTTTGATTTCCTGTACGACCATTTCTCTCGAAGTTACGGCCTGTTGAAAATTGCCCAAAAATAAGGAATTTTTTTTGATCCCTTAATTTTTTCCAGTAGTGTATTACAATATTATTTTTGGCATTAGTTTATAATCAATTCTCTACGGAAAATCTGTGGAGTTAGGCTGACCGACTGCATTCGCAACGACGACGTAAGAGAGCGAGTAGGTATGAAACAGAGTATTGGTGTAAAGATGCTAAAGGGAATGCTCCGATGGTTCGGACATGTAGAAAGAATGCCGAACGAACGTCTGGTTAAGAAGATATACAATGCGAAAGTGGAAGGATGTAGGTACCGGGGGAGACCGAGACTCACCTACCTAGACTAGATTGGTCACGTACTGAAGGAAGGTGGAGTCAAGAGTCTCCGAAACCGGCGAGCGTGTATGAAGAGAATTATGAATGTTGAGGAAGCGAGTGAAGTATGTAAGGATAGAGTTCTCTGGCACTCTGTTCTCTCTGCCTACCCTGCAAGGGATATGGCGTGATGATATGTATGTATGTATAATCAATATTTACAAGCCTTTGGACATATTGAACAAAGAAACAAGAACGTATTAAGTCAGTATAGTCTTTTGAGATACATGCTCCGTCCTTAAGATTGTTTATATATTATACCCGTTAAGATTAAGGTTTATTTCAAAATTAGCTTCTATTGTAATGATTCTATCAGCTCAAATTTGCCTCTTACCACGCCTGCGGAAAAGGAAAGGATGGTACTGTATTATTAGCCCATCATAACACGGAAGCCAAAACTACAAACATATATATAATACTACGAACAAAATGAATTATTGCTACTATTATCTACTTTTCCTACTTTGTCCAATATTACTATTTTCACACACATAACTTGCCTTCCCCGGCGCACAGTGGGAAAATCGCGTATGTTTCGTCTCAAAACTCCGTATCTGTTGTTTCAAAACTAATTGAGCTGTAATTTTGCACACATATAATATACTTGAATGTTTAAAGTTTAAATGCAATAACTTTGATTTTAAAAATTCTGTTTATAAATTAATTTAAAAAAATAAAATAAAAATGACATGCATTATATAAGAAAAAAATACAAAATATGCTTGTTTAATTTAGATAAAATGGTAGAACATAGTACCAAACTAGAAAAAAAAATTATATACACAATTCAGCAGGCTCCTACAGATTTTCATTGACAGCAAGAAGGGCCTTGGCTTCATCTAATAGTTCTTTCGATATTGTTCCTGAGGTATTTCTCAAACTTGATATATATGGATCAGAAGTGTACAATAAGGTATGGAACACGTCTTCATTGGTAGCCGCTCTTGAACACTTTCTAGAATAATGCAGTCTAAACTTTTTGTAATCCTTATTTCGGGATTCTTGCGCGTCTTCGGACAATTGACGGATAGGTAAAATAGCATAGTACTCAATGATTTTTTTCTCCGTGAATAAGTATTTTATGCATGGAAGAAGGCATATAAAACGAATTATAATTATTTACGTATAGTTGGGCTGTACTATATGCGTATTCGCCGGACTTTTTTGAATCAATAGCCATTCCAGATTACATAGTTTGTAGTATTATGTACATTCGTTTTATAAGTTCTACGTCTACACCTGTAATGTTTGCAGAGCACGAGTAATTCTGAAAAAATGTCTGAGCGGTGTTTCCGTCATTACTATTTCCAGTGCCTTGACGAGGTTTATCGACAAGCAGTCTCATTTCTTCTCTAAACCGCTTTTGCACCATATTTTTCTTTTCGTCTTTGATTTTTTTATTTTCAGGTGTAGTAGCTGATCACTTTTCAAAAGACAAGTTATAGGAAATGTGTAAGATCATCTCCATACTCCTAATCCAAGCATGTAGTGTTGACAGTTCGTATTGAAATGAACTTTCGTTCACATCTCCTGTCCTAACTGCCTCTAAGTTATTCATTTGCCGAGGAGTAGCTCCACAAACTGTACAAGAAGCGCTCGAACGGGTTTCAGTTAATGTTTGTGCCACTTTACCATCAATCATGGTTAAAAATAGGTCATGAGTAATTTCGATAACCTCGCCATTCTTATTTATCAGGGAAGAAGACAGTTTTTTTTTTGATCGTTGATATCAGCCACAACAGACGTGGTTTTTTCAGGAGTTTCTTTGGAAAACTCTAACAATATAGGTCTGCAATATCTAACAGATGAGCAGGTTTCATTCTTCCAAACAACAGTATTAGTTGTCTCATCTATGAGTCTAATGGGTAAAAGTGAAGCAATAAAAAGGTTTGTATCTGATATAAAATCGCTTTCTTCGGGCAAAACTTGCTTGTATTCACTCTGCCCTGATGACCCGTCACAACCCCATTTACAGAATACATAGTTTCAACTTTCTTAAACCTTTTTTATAAACTGAACCAATTTGTAATATACGTGCCACAGTATGATCCAACAAGTCTTGCAGATTCACTTTTGCACTTATGTTAGTAATGGTTATGCTCGAATCTGGTGGGTAATACATCTTCTTCGCTTCGAGTAAAGTTGGATAAGAAAGAAACAATGAGCAGTTTTTGTCCTTCAAACAAAGTCGAAGTTTCCCATAATGTTCTTTGTTAAGGTCTAAGTCAATAAATGTCCGTAGTGCTTCTTCCTTTGTAAAAGGTCAACGGTCAAAGGTAACGTCTTCAAGGTTCTCAGTTATGTATTTAAGAAATTTGTTCTTATCATTTCTTGAAGAAGTTCGTATAATATTAACGATTGTGGCCTCCTCCGTCTCACCCATAGACCGTAACTCTTGAGCATATGCATTGAGCACACAGTCCAGTCCGTATTCTTGTATCAATTCCATGTTTTTTCGTTTCTTTGTTTTTTCTGAAGATGCTTCGTATGGTTTCGAAGGTCTGCCACCACCTCCACTTCCAGGCGTATTAGCGTCAGTAACTGTGACTCGACACTCTAGTGGAACACGAAATTGACCCTCTAACCATTTGGCGTTCTTATTTTCAAAGTGTTCTTTTGTCCAGTGTTCTTTTGTACAGTCTGTTGATACCAAGTTTCTTTGAATGTAGGAGACAACAGTAGCCATATCCTCTGGTGACAAATTGAAATTTTCTTGTATGTAGTCTTCTATGTTATGCCCATTTATCAATAAATTGGACAACTCTCGTTTGCTACATACAAATTCAACCATTTTTCAAATCAGTCAACTTTTGCCAATATTTGAAAATAAGTGCTTCTGCTTTTTAGGGCAACTGAATGTCTAACCAACAACTCAGAATGTTTCAAGGTTCGCCTTCCTTTTATAGGCCAATGAAATAGTCATATGTGCAAAAAGCTAGGAAACTAATAATTTGCATTCTTCCCATAACCAGTTTTCAATTTGACCTTAATAGATAATAAGTGACCCTATTTTATCAAGTAAAGTGGTCAAAACTGTATCAAAACCACAAAAACACTGCACTGTAATCAATTCGACCTTAATAGATACAAAATAATTTTATGCAAAATAAAACAAAATTGATATTCTTTTTTATTACGCGATATGTTTTGACCCCATGTGTAAAAAGGGGCAAGTATGGGCAAATTTTTTTTTTCACCTTGTATTTACTAATGTATAAAGATCTTAAAACAATAAATATCTTGACAGCGGCAAGCAGCGGTAAAGGGTAAAAGTCTTGTTAAAAAAATGAACACTAAAAATATACCATCTTAAATTATATTGGTTAATTGTATTTTATTAAACCAATATTTATAATATTAATTATGAAACTTTATGAGGAGATCATAAGCATTCCAAAAATGTATAATACTTGTATATTTATATGAAAAACTTCTGAGTAATGTGGCGTTGAATTGTAGTAGCGTATTGCGTCAAAATTACGTTATTAAACATGAGTTAGCTTTGATGCCTATTTATATACATTATGATTAACCAAAAAAAAACTAAAAATTGCGAAAAGAAAGCTTATTTATTAGACTATATTAATTTATTAATTTTATTCTATTACAACGACTTTCACATGAAATGGTTTTGAGACGGCTTTGTATGGGGCTTGACCATAGTGCGGCGCGGCGGCGCCTCGCTCGCCTAGCTTTGTAAAATTATATTAAGTATATTGTGTGCACCTACTTATGGCCCTTTTGTTTGAATACCACCGAACTAAACGTTAGTCATCAAAAACGTAAAAGTGCTGGATTATAATGGATGTCCATTCAATTTGTAAATTAACTTGAATAAGTATCGTTCACTATTTTATGATATTTTTAGGCGGATACGTAATTCGCTTTCTAAATTAAGTTACTTATTACAACATCATGTAGTGAAAGTTTCGTCTAAATCGATCAAGTGGAGATTAATGGAAAGAAATATATCAATAGACCAAAACATTAAAAATTAAAAACATAGCGTCATATGCATTTAGTAAAAAAATGTTACTTCACGAAAAGTCACTTCAATATTGTTTATCTGTATACAAAAGTACTATAGAGAAGGAATCTTCATTATTTTGTTCGATCATGAGCGCTGCTATGTTCGCATATGTTTGCAGTGATTGCATTCGGGTCAAGAGGCTATCATATCAGGGAAGTTTGCATTGTAAACGGGTTGATGATAATACCCTACATAGTAACGGTAGTTTGTAGGTAGGTACCGGACTGTATCAAGATAATATTGTAATAGTGTCATAAGACAGGAGAAACACATACTCTTTTTAATTTTTTCTTACTAGGAATACGTATACATACGTAGCAATGTTGGACAAAGGTCTTTTCTATCGATAGAGCAAAATTGTCCTACTATACAATTTATTATTACATAGTAAACTCGACCTTCTTTGTGGTTCTTCTGTTTATTAGCTGGTTAAAATCATACAATATAAATTTAACTTGTGAAAATCTCGCTATTGCTACTCTAGCAATAATTATAAAAAAAATATAATATAAACATTCGTAAAATAAAAAAAACGTGCATTTTGGCTGTAAAATTTCTGTTAAAATGCTAAAATCTTTGAATGGCAATATCAGCAAACTGTCTCAAAACAATATTTTAATAAAATTACATAAAACTATTTATTTTACCATATTTTAATAATAAGTCTTATGAAAATGTTAAAAACTACATATTAGTCCCTATATGACTCAGTTTTGGAACGAAGTTCCTTATCGCGCGTTGCGAAAGGGGGCTAGACGGAAAAAATTACTACCGACACACAACAAAGTTGTAACGACACAACATAAAACAAAGTCGCTTTCTCTGTCCCTATATCCCTATTTATGCTTAAATCTTTAAAACTACGCAACGGATATTGATGCGGTTTTTTTTTTATAGATAGAGTGATTCAAGAGGAAGGTTTATATGTATAATATATGCATAATGTAGTAGAGAAACACTGATATAATTTAAGAGGTTTCTAATGTGATGTCGTAAATAAACACATTATTTTGCGCTTACATTGCAAACGCTGGCTGAACCCTACGAAATAGATCAAAATAAAGTACTACAGTATTATAGAGCTTAAAAAGGCCTACAAAAAAGTCCGCGATGGTATATGCCTATCCCTTAAGGATAACATACTATCTCCATTTTAATACTTTAAAAAATGGCCTATTATAAAACGATAATTGAAAAGCTATTTCCACAAATACTGTATTAATCCTTATCATTTTAAATACATTAGTTGGCTTGAGCATTTCATGAAGATAATTTTTTTCCTTCAGACCATGCAAATTAAATCAATACCTTAAGAGATATAGCAAAATCAAAATAATGCGCTACGAAATTAATTTCGTTTCGCCGCGCGGCCGGCTCGCGTTCGAGCTCGGGGCCCAAAAGTTTTGGTAGTCTAGTGGAATTATATATCCTATTATCCTATTTCCTATTAATATTATAAACGTGTGGTGATAATCCGTGTGGTGACGGCGTAAGAATACTATTCACCACCCCATGTCATACCCGTGGGTGATCGTACGAGACGACTAAGGGATATATAACGCACATAACATCTGTGCGAGAGAAGGAAAACTCGAAACAAAACCCTATACCAACACGTCTGACTAGCGCGGTATGGTAGGTTAATTTCCCTCCCATTACGGAGGAGGTTCGAACCCAATAGTGGGACATTTATGGGCTAAACGTGAAAGTTTGTAATAATGTACGAGTATGGATGTGAACATGTTTGTTGCTCTTTCACGTAAAAACTACCGAATGGATTTTGATGAAACTTTATAGTAATATAGCTTGCACCTCAGAATAACACATAGGCTATAATTTATAAAGATATTTTGCAAATTGGCTAAAATATAACGATAAAAATCACTTAAGGCAGAAAAAAAATATATAATAAAAATAGTAAATTAAAAATTCAAAATAATTTGATATTTATTGCCGATGCACATTTTATAGTAAGGAATTGATTCTTATGCAAACAAATGCTTTTATTACTTTCGATATTTAAAGTACATATTTTTTGCCTTTTACCGTGTGTCGTTTGGTACAATATTTCAAACGTTAGGACAATAAGAGTGCGCAGTGCTGTGGTCAGGCAGCTACCGGGCGCACTGCAGATCTACAGAAATATGGCAAGAAATCTATGATCGCCGATTGTGTGACCCGAACACAAGTAAAGGCGTGAGAGCAGTCATCGTTGACGATTGTTGTATTTTAACAGCACTATCGATTTGTTAATAACATACTATACCTGTAGGTATATAGTAGATAGGTATTGAAAGTTTATGATGTGAAACATCTTTTTGCGCGCCTTGGCAGTAAAATTGTGTCGACTACTGGAAATGATACATTGGGTAGGTACTAAGGCAAATGTCGTGATACTACGCCGCTATTCTATATTCATTTGTGTGTGCGTGCGTATGACATCGATAGCTGTCTAACATAAGTGTGACATTAAATAATTAAATATTACATAATCTTAAATTCAATTGTTAATTAATATTCACTCTTTTTTATATGTAAAATGTCAATTATAATAATAAACAAAAATAACAAGTTACTTTAGAGACGAGTTTTATTTTTCTTTTTAGTTTATTTTTTCTTTTTAATATTTACAATAATACCTATTTTTTATTAAGAAATAGTTATCATTCCTGCCATCTGAATTACATTAGCGAGCGCTACCTAAACTGTAGAATTCACACGAAGATAACGTAACATAAATAGTTCTGAACAAAAAATAGCGACAGTTTACTCTTTATGTGGAAGCCAATATATCCTAAATTATAAGCTCATACATGTCCCTTTATTGGGCTCGAGCCTCCTTCACACTAGAAGAGAAATTGACTTGCTACACCACGCTGGTTAGATGTGTTGGTATAAGGTAATTTAGTTGAGTTTTCCTTCTCTTGCATAGATGTTATATGCGTTTTTTATCCCTCAGTCATCTTTTATGATCTCCCACAGGTACGGGGGGTCAAGGGCTTCGCCAAGGGGGAGCAGGGGGGAGGGGTCAATTGACCCATAGAGATCAAATGTAGCTTCATGCGTTCGACTTACTCCATTACCACACGGAATTATAGTATTTAGTTCATTCTTATCTAAATAGTCATATTTGTCGCTTTCAATATTTAATGTAGATTTCAATATTGGGCAAATATCACGATATGAAATATGATTCCTACCATAGCATCTGAACGTTTATCGGAGTAGTTTTTACATGATAAAACACAACACTTCATGATTTTCTTCGTAATAAAATAAAAATACACCTTCTTCACTAATTAATCGAAAGGAACTTCGTTCCATCCGGGTGTCCCTTGACACCTCTCGTTTTTTAACATTTTTCACTCCAAGGCGGCAATCTGAAGTTTGAATAAATTAAATAAATTCATGCATAACAAATGATTGCCGGGATTTGATACTCAATTGTTATTGTAACTGGATTTTTATCACCATATTACAGACTGTGATATCAAAAAGGAAATAAACATTTAATAATAATGATTATCTCATTTTTGACAGATTGCCAGTTTTGATTCTATGTGACTCATATGTTGTGTTACATCTTGTAAGATATTACGGAAACACTGGACGTTCAAGATAAGATGCTGATCTTATCTAGAACGTCCAGTGTTAGACATATTCCAACACACGAATGCTTATAATGACAATCGCCACGATTAACAATGCAGCTTTTGTTATATGTTTCACAGTAGAATGCTATGACCATTTTGGTGATTTCTTAGCCGGTTTTTATAAGTTCCACGGGTAATGCTAGGGCGCAGCCCTAGCCTGCCGGCAGGTGCGGACCTGCGTGTATCGTCACCAAGCTTCGTGCAATGAGTCGATACACGCAGATGTGACCGGTCATTATTGGCTATCGTCGCAAACATTCGGGCTTCGTGTGCGTTATCGCTTGGGTGGCGATAAGTCAAAGGGTTTTAGCGCGCCAATATATCGCGCTCTGTGGTCAGACTAGCGTTTTTCATTTTGGCGGAAATTTTCGATGTGTTTAGACGCGTTCGAGGATATCCAGTTAATCAATAAATATGGAGTGGAGCGATGAAATGGTGTTAGAATTTTTACACCATTATGAAGCTGAACCCATGAAGTGATCCAAAAAAATCATTATGTAATTATTAGCATAACATAGCTGTTAAAGTAAAGCAAATCGTCATCTATAGTTAAAAGCATGAAAATTATTTCGGCCATCTTTAATTATTGCAGAATACTTCGTGTAAAATAACGAAGTCGCTAATATGACCACAGTATTATCGCGATAAAATTTTAGTGTACAAAACGTACGAAGCTACTCGCCGCATATTACTTCGGGACGATACACGCAGGTGCGGCCCCAGCATAAGAAAATTGCAGGCATATTTGATAACTTTTCCCTCACTGTTGGACGACCGCTGAGTGCCTTCAACCTGAACTAGTGTTACATTTGAGATACATACAGTACTATTAACTTAACGGTTTTTTATATACACGAATGTTTTGCTTTCTTCACATTAGTTCATTCACTCCCGAATTTGACGGTGTTATCGCTGAGCGGATGCAGTAAGGTCACGGACGAAGGTGTAGAACTGTTGGCGGAGAACTTGCCGCGATTGCGCAGTCTCGATCTGAGCTGGTGTCCACGCGTCACGGACAACGCGCTCGAATATATTGCTTGTGATCTGAACCACCTCGAAGAACTTACACTTGACAGGTTGGTGACGCGTATATGAGATATATTTCTTCTTTTTTTATTTCTTTAATAGGGACAATGGATCGAACTGTAAATCTTTTTATTGCGGCGTAATTAAAAAGATGCATTTAACTGATACAGATTATAACCCAGATTTAGTGCAAACTTTTGTAGATTTTGCAAAGAATTATCCTATGTGGGAATCGAACATTCGGCGAAGCTACTTCCACTACTACTCCATATTTAAAGAGAATTATACATAATTTTAAGTATGCTCTTTTTTATTAAAAAAAATCAAAAATTTATTAGGAAATCATCATTCAAAATTCTCCTGCTCTTATCCCAATTACTTGGGTGTGACGCACTATGTAGGTACTCTGCTTCCATCGTACTTACTGCAAAAGTTACTGGCAATAGTTTTATGAACGTACGCCTGTCTGACGTCAACCCTCTTTGGGAATTTAACTATTGAACTGACGGCATCAGATGCAGTTGGCCCAGATCAATAAAAGCTCTTAGTCGTCTTTACGACATCCAAGAGCGAAGTAAGGGTTGGTAGTATTCGTCGCCGCTACCATACAGCAAAGATACTAATGTATTATAGTATTCAACTACTAATGTACATACATACATACATACATATCATCACGCCATATCCCTTGCAGGGTAGGCAGAGAGAACAGAGTGCCAGAGAACTCTATCTCTGCATACTTCACTCGCTTCCTCAACATTCATAATTCTCTTCATACACGCTCGCCGGTTTCGGAGACTCTTGACTCCACCTTCCTTCAGTACATGACCGGTACTACTAATGTAGATAGCACTATATTATGAATAGTTAAGTTTTTGTTGATTTATCATCATCATCATCATCACGGCCCATCAACGTCCCATTGTTGGCCTCGGGCCTCCTCCATAATGGGAGGGAAATTAACCTACTATACCGTGTTGGTCAGACGTGTTGTTATAAGGTTTTGTTTCGAGTTTTCCTTCTCTCACATAGGTGTTATATGCGTTTTATATCCCTTAGTCGTCTCGTACGATCACCCACGGGCAAGATATGGGGTAGTGAATAGTATTCTTACTCCGTCACCACACTGAAAATTAATTTGGAATTTTGTTGATTTATACTCCGCAATAATGTCTTATGACACTTACTTGTCATCACCAGTACTTGATATAGACTGAGTAATTAAACCCATATTGGACTTTTATTGCAATTACCATTTCAGCTATTGTGACAACTGGTAATCAATCATCATCATCATCACAGCCCACATACATCCCACTATTGGGCTCGGGCCTCCTCCGTAATGGGAAGGAAATTAACCTACTATACCACGCTGGTGAGACGTGTTGGTAATTTCGAGTTTTTCTTCTCTTGGTAATCAATACTTCGTTCATATTCTATAGTATATTTTTACACACTATACACCAACAATAGATGTTGTATGTGGAACTAATGAAGTTGCTTATGTTATTTACAGGTGTGTCCATATAACGGACATAGGAGTGGGTTACATCAGCACCATGCAATCGCTAGTCGCGTTATTCTTGCGATGGTGCTCTCAAGTGCGAGATTTTAGCGTACAACATCTATGTGGAATGCGCTCCCTACAGCTCTTGTCATTAGCTGGTAAGTAATTATGTGTAACAAGATTTTACGTAGTGTAATAACACTCCCAAGATAAAAACTAGGATCAACCGCTCATATATGTCCCACTATTGGACACGGACTCCTCTATAATGATCAGTAATTTGACCTACGGCGGTCAGACATATTCTCCTACTCTTATCCCAATTACTTGGGCTCGATACAATGTGTACTCTTATTTCATAGTACATATTGTAAAAGTTATTGGCAATAGTTTTATGACCGGCCGCCTGCCAGGCGTCAACCCTCCTTGAGAATATAAATGTTGACCAAACGACATCAGATGGAGTTGGCCCAGGTCGTTATAAGGCTCTTAGTCGTCTTTTACGATATCCACGAGCAAAGTAAGGGTTGGTAGTATTCGTAGCCGCTACCACACGGCTTAGGACAGGTAATAATTGTAAGTAGAAAACATAAATTTAATTGAAAGAATTAATTAGTGATATTCTTATACACGCCCTCAACCTGCACAAAAGGCGTAATGGTTAAGATATCGATGACTGCTCAGATGGCTTAGAGGTTACGATACCGACCATCCATGCCAGTGCCGTGGATTCGATTGCCACGCAGCACAATACTTTGTGCGTTCTGAGTCTGGGTGTAATTTGTCTGCGTTAATTGCATGTTTGTAAAATCCCCAATACAAGGATTATTGCCTTAGTGCAGGGTCTTTTTAATTAAAAAGAACCTGTCTTAACTAGAAGTTTAATTTGTGGAGGAGGCACGAGCACAACAAGAAATCTATGCTACTTATTCTAAGTAATATAAGTATATATTGTTTCCAGGTTGCCCGTTGCTAACATCTAGTGGCCTGTCAAGCCTCATACAACTGAGACAACTACGAGAACTTGAGCTAACGAACTGCCCCGGTGCATCGCCCGAACTCTTCGACTATCTCCACGAACATTTACCAAGATGCCTCATCATAGAATAAGGTACAATAGTGATGTGATACACATTTATAGAGTATGTATTTAACATCGTGACTATTACATGCTACAATGCTATTATAATATGCATATATCTATTTATATATTGAGGATTTCTTTTAAACTTTATAAGATTATGCTATATTAATACTTTAGTTTAACTCAATACAATTACAACTGTTGTGACAGAAACATGTGGGTATTAATTAAGGAAATTTGAAATGAGATCCAGAGGCGTAAAGAATTTTCAGATTGACCTGTCAAACTATATTTAAAATCAGCTGTAGATCTGTTCTCCCTGCCTACCCTGCAAGGGACATGGCGTGATGGTATGTATGTATGTATGTAAATCCATGAAATAATGTCGCTTCTACGAAAAATAAATCTAGTATATATTTGGTACATATAAATATCTAAATACTTAATGATTTTTAATGTTCACGCGAGTATTACACATTTGAAATAAAAATACTTTTACGGATACTATCGCGTTTGTATTTGATTTTTAATTTCTCGACGTTTCCAACACATTACATTGTAAAGTGTTCATGGTCACGGGAGGGTTAAGGTGTTTCACGTCCAATAAGTCATCGTTATTACCGAAATTCAAATAAACATACATACATACATAGCCTCACGCCTGTTTCCCAGAGGGGTAGGCAGAGACTACGGATTGCCACAAACCACGATCCTGGCATACTTCCATCGCTTCATTCACACTCATAATAGTCTTCATGCATGCTCTACGATTACGCATACTCTTAATAAGACCTCTCGTCAACACATCTCCAACTTGGTGCAGAAAAGTATGACGTGGTCTTCCTCTTGTATTCGTCCCATTCACGCTTGCTTTATATATTTGCTTCGTCAACCTCTCGTTACTCATTCTTTCTAAATGTCCAAACCACCTCAGCATACTCTTTTTGATCTTTGTCACTACTTCTTCATTCACACCACAGCGCTCTCTTATAACACTATTCCTAATTTTATCTTTCATACTTACATCACACATACTACGAAGAGCTCTCATCTCAACAGCATTTATTCTACTTTCATGTCTTCCCTGCCAAATCCAACTTTCACTACCATACATGAGAGTAGGTACTAATACTCCCCTATGTACAGCTAAACGTGCCTTTTTGGACACGTTTCTGCTTTTCATAAAGGTGTATAGTGCCCCATTCACTCTATTACCAGCATTTACTCTTCTTTCAACATTATCATCATTTTTACCATCTCTAGTAAACAAAACACCCAAATATAAAAATTCTTTCACCTGTTCCAGTTCCTCACCATTTATAAAAATTTTACATTCCGTCATACATTTATCCTTTTCAAAAACCATAATTTTCGTCTTACTTACATTTACTTTCATACCTTTTCTTTCAAAAGCTTCATGCATAGTAGTTACCATCGCCTGCAAATCTTCTGCCGATGATGCAAGTAATACCTGATCATCGGCATAAAGAAGACATTTGATAAGTAACTCATTCATTCGTAAACCACAATCATTATTTTTCAGATCTTTCAAACAGCTATCCATGAATAGGTTAAACAGCCACGGGGACGCTACACATCCCTGTCTAACACCTTTATCGGTATTAAACCACTCCGTGTAGGCTCCGTTTATTCTTACGCACGCCCTGGAATCCTTATAGATGGATTTGAACGCGTGAATAAGATGGCTGTCCACCCCATACATAGACAGTACCGACCACAGTTCATTCCTCCTCACTTTGTCATAAGCTTTCTCCAAATCAATGAATGCACAAAAGATTTTCTGACCTTTAGCCAAAAATTTCTGCGTCATGCATCGTAAGGAGAAGACTTGATCCGTACAACCCATACCTTTTCGGAAACCTGCTTGTGCATCCCATATTTTCTTGTCGGTTACTTTCACTACTCTTTCAATCAATACTTTCGCATACAGTTTGCCGACTATGCTAAGGAGGCTTATTCAAATAAAAACGCGATAAAATCCCTAAAAGTAGTTTTATCTCAAATCTAAATATTATATTTAACTTGTGCTACTGTAATATTACGATAAAAATATTTTTATATGTAATTTGGCAAGTCATTCCGAAGAGTTCATAGTAACGCTTGCTGGTTCCTGAAATACAATAAAAATGTTTAATTAATAAATAATATAACTTTTTTGGCGATAAATCGTAATGAAGCGAAACGGAATCGCAAATATTATAAAATATAATTAGTATTTTCACTTTTCCTCTTTTTTATTCTCAAGAGACTATGTTCTGTCGCAGTAGTCAGTAATAATAAAAGGCCTTATTTTTTTTTTGTGTGTGTATAAGCTTGACAGCAGATGTCTGTTATACAGCCAATTGATAGGGAGGGTAATGCTAAGAAGGACGATCTCACGTAGGACTCAAAATGAAAAAAATAGCTGCAAATTGCCGCATTTAGATGAATACTTTTTTATTTATAAAAATCGTCCTCCTTATCAAATAGCCATATTTTAATTTCAAATGAAATATTTAGATTTTTGATATCGATTAGTATTGTTATAGTCAGTAGTCGCTTTTGTTATGATTGCAATTTACATTTACGATTTAAACACTTGTAGTGGACTTGTCTGTAAATGCTCAGACAATTTATAATTTCCCAAGACTGTTTGTCTTTACGCTTCTAGTCCTAGTTTCAAAACTATTTTTAAACCTGTAGTTTTAGATATATCCCCACCAATACACGCATTTTTAAAATTTTATATTTTCGATTTAACTTCATTAGATTGTATTTGATCATTGCGTAGTGTAATTACGACAAAGTACCAGATCTATCAACATGACAGTATTTATTTGCATTTTTGTCATTATCATTTGTACATAATTATTATAATTTGTTTACTAGACACTTGCTCAAATTGTATAGGGTCATAATTGACATTAAAATTAAGGCTGCATAAGTAGCCGAGGTTCCATAGTCAGACTAGGAACAATTATAATTCCAACATGTCCGCCTATATCGCAGCCATTTTAATTCGCAAAACAGACAGTGCCATAGTAGGTATGTCATAGATATTTGGTCACTCGCTTTATTGATCATAGTAGCTTCTGATCACGTTGAAAAATTTAATATATCGTCATTACGTATTTTTTTTATATACCATGTGCCATTAAAAAATGACATCGAATGAGCGAAGGTCAACAATTGAGTGCATTTTTAACATCAGATGTGGTGACTTTGTAAGAGAACTTGTCATGCGCTTATTTACGATGGAATTTTCTTTAATTTATACAAATAATTATACACACGAAAAGGCTAAAATAATGTGTTAAAATATTTTTTTTCTATCCTCAACAACAGGAGTGCGATATGATCTTAATATCTTGGGAGCTATAGGTACGACTACATTGGTTTTACAATGGCTGTTGCAATGTTACTCTTTGAATGTGTGCTCTTGTAAATCGAATTGGCCCCAACATTAACTTAAGTATTGGCAATGAGTGGTGCATATAGTTTTAATCTTTTTTTTTCGGAACCACATAACGTGAAAATCTCAAATGATTGTATTTGACGTTAATGTTAGCTGGATGCCTTCACGCGCTCCTTTAGAAAAACAGACAAACGGACATGATCTTATAAGGGTTCCATTTTACCTTTTAAGATACGAAACCCTCAAAATACGCTACATTATTGGCATACTTTGTGTTTTTTTATTTTGTAGTACAAAGGGTTTTAGGGATTATTAAATTTACTGTTCGGGCGAAATTTAAACGCTGGCGTCGGTGCCATATAACTTTAACCTTAGTGTGTTTTATAACCTTGTATATTGTAATATTTTTATCTTTAGTTTCTCTATAAAGTATTTTTTATTAGTATGTGGTTTTGTCTGAGCTTAGTAGCAAAAATATACACTCGGAATGTTTTGTATAATTATCAGTTTATATACTATTCTAGTTTGCCATCATCATCTGATAAATGAAGAAGAAATCACTTAATTACAATTCATATTAGCACTATTAAGAGGCCATACATCATACATGCCATTTTAGGCATTACTATAAGAATTATATGACGAAATATTACTTATTGTTACTTCAATGTAAGTAGTTCTTTTTCTTCAAATCTAGACATTTATCTCACCATATAATAACAGCATAAATATCTACCTGAAACAGTACGTATTTTTGCGGCACCTTTATTAAAGCCTGGAATATAATGTTTTAATTGTAATTTGATTATTAATGAATTGTAATTTGATTATTAATGAATTGTAATTTGATTATTAATGATGCATATTAATATTCGTTGAAAAGTATAATTATAATGCGCAGAATATATTAAACTAAGAAATGGAGTATATATATTTAAACATCTTAAGAAAATCCTATATTAGATAGTTAAGTGTGATTAGATTATATGGAGAGTAACTCTTTTGAAATCAAATCATATGATTTGGTTAAGTCCATTAGTTAAATATAATTAATATGGCTTTATTAGCCATCAATAAGTACTCAATGTAAAATGTATTTTTTGTTACTTATATTTAATCGGTTGAAAGGTTAAATAAAAGTTGTGTAAATAAATGCAGCTCTAACAGCCAGACGTTTGCGATTTAAATGCGCTTGCATTACTATGTGATTTTGAAGTAAGAATATGATTCACTACCCCTTCTTGTACCATGGGTGATGTAAAAACTACTGACAGATCATCATTCTCCTACTCTTACCCCACTTACTTTGGGTCGGTACCAAATGTACTCTTCTATCATAGTACATATTGTAAAAGTTATTGGCGATAATTTTATGACCGGCCGACGTCAACCCTCCTGGGAATGTAATTGTTGACCAAACGGCATCAGATGGAGTTGGCCCAGATCGTTATAAGGCTCTTATTCGTCTTTTACGACATCCACTAGCAAAGTAAGGGCTGGTAGTATTCGTAGCCACTACCACACACCAATAAAAACTATTGATAGATATAAACAGATAACATCATTGTTAGATATAAACCCCATACCAACTCATCTGACCAGTGTGTTAAATTAGTCCAATTTCCTTCGTATTGTAGTGTATTAGTCTAGTTTCCATCGGTGAAATCAAATCGTCGATATATAGAAAAGTGACATTAATAGAAAATTCTAAATTTTTAACCAACTTCTAAAAGGAGGAGGTTCTCAATTCGATTGTAATATTTTTTTGTATGTATGTACACCGATTACTCTGAGATTTATAGTCCGATTTACGTGATTTTTCTTTTGTTAGATGCGGAATAGCTGCCACTTGGTCCCATAAAAATTTAACATATGTAATTTGGCCCAGTAGTTTTCATTTTATTGAACCTTTTTATAGTACACGCATTTAAAGTTTTTTTTTTCAACGAACAAATTTGCGGCTTAACATAAAATAACACTTCTGTCAGCAAAGTTTTTGACATTTAATTTGATGATTTATCTTTTTTTTTTCAAAATACACACTATAACAAAAAGTTTTATATCTTTAAATTTTTTTGAGAAATGTCTCATTTCTTTTTAACCGACGAAATATGGTTTGAGAGAAACAAGAGCTTGCCTGCAATGTTATATATTATTGGAGGGGAGAGATGGATCTATCAGTGTTCTATCACGGCTATGTTAATATCTTGTCTGTATGTAAATATAAGATTAAAAATAAATACTACAGGGATAATATGTAACATACAAAATGATGCGCGATTATCCCGATAAAAGCGGGTGGCTGTCAAACTTTGTACTTGGATTAACAGCTACTCGTACTTTACGTGCTACGCAAACATGACACGTGCTAGTCGCGCGAATCGCACTTCCTACTGCACTACAAGTTAACTCTGCTGATAAACATTTATACATCTCACATGTATATTATGAAGATATACACATATAATGTATGTTAAAATGCAACGGTAAAGCGTTTAAACAAAGTGTAATTGATACAGCGTCCAGTGCCAAGGCAATACAATTTAGAGAAATAAATTAAACGACACGTATTGTAAAATATTAACAATAGCGACACAGCGCGTGCGCACACCCATTCGCGGACACTATCGTCGGACGACTGCCCCCCGCCTCAGCGTGGAAGCATCTAGAAAACACGGTCGAACGCGCTGCGCGTTCCTATACGTAACTACCCACAACTCAGTGGGTAAAATAGGTGTACCTACGCGAAGTTATATTGTGCCATTGCAAATAACTTTATTATTTTTACATAAATAGGTACATAGTTACATAGGCAAATATTAGCATACAGAAATCATACATGGATCACACAAAGTTGGTTGTCTGGTTAGCCCTACGACTATTGTCTTGGGTTCGGCGCCGGTGGCCACTAACCAGACAACGAGGCATAGGTAAACACGTTGAATCATGTTTAGGTACACACACAAGTAATACATTATTATTTTAAATGGTGACGTCATGCGTCGTTAACACAAAGTATAAATATTAATAATTTAAATCAACATTTTCTATAGAAACTATCTTCAGATAATAACCTACTTCGTTAATAATAACTTCTTCGGCATTCGGTTTTTTTTTTAATTGATGTTATTGACATTTTATTAAATGTGAGGCAACAAGTATGTCTTACATCTCTACAATACTTAGGGGGTAGGTTATTCATGTTATAAGTAAATATATAAGCCAGTTGTGCGTGCATTATAGTTGTAAGGAGATTTTATTAGGTTCTTTTTGTCTACGTATAAACCATGATATGGTTGTTAATTCCAAACCCATGATGAAACCATGATTGTTAATTCTTATGTGTATTCCAGTTACAATTTTTATGAATGTTTTCTATGATTTACTTATTGCACGCCTCACAACGTCCAGCGTGTGACTGCTTCTATTTTGCCAATACAAAAAATGTTGCTATTGCTTAAATATTTATATAATGTATATAAAAACTTGATTAATTAGACATTTTTAATATAATATAAAGAAATTTTTATATCCAAATTACTGAAATTTAGCATTTAATATGCTGAATTATTTATAAAACCCGATTACGAAGAAGGGGCACGTCACCTTGAAGACGTAATATGATACGAAGCGAGATTTGAATGTCCTACAATAGTTCACAGTGGTGTAGGTGGCAGCACGATTGGGCCGGACTGCCAATAGGTGCGGGTTCGAATCCCGCTTGTGACATAATTTTTCGCTTCGTAATCGGGTTTTTATAAATTTTTATATTGATTTGTTTTGGAATATTAACTAAAAAGGCAAACAAAAATATTTACATCGCCTTTTATGTGACATCACGATTGACGTCATCACACCTAATCGATTTATAAAATCTTTTCGAATAAATTTTCATTTATCCTTAAGATGATTCCTGTTGATTTTTTTATCGAACTCGTAACGTTTTAAAACATTCTTAAATGAATTTCTTGATTGTTTCCATTTTCATTAATTGTTGAGATATATTCATCTCTTATATAGTAAGAGATGTTTTTTCTATTATGTGTTTGTTGAGAAAGCATTTTTTAAAAATATATACGCAAGTGAGGCGTGCGCCTTTTTTATTAATTTATAACTGACTTCAAAAAAGGAGAAGGTTATTTATACACAAATTTAATTGACTGTTTTTCTTTTCATGGAAAGGCGATACGGCAATGATGGTCCCATTTAATTTCAATGGCATTAATTGCATTAACCTTAGACTTTGAAAATATACTGCGGCACTCCCCAAAATCAAATACAAAATGTATAGTGGTTAAAATATTGGTAGGTTTACGAGTCTATAAAAATCATGGTAGATATTTAAAGTTTGTTTTGTGTTTTCCTTCAAGTGATAGCGAATCGTAGTTAAGTACAGAGTAGCTGCCATAAATATCACATAAAATATGAAAAAGCAATTATGGTAGTATATATTCACATTAAGCTGTTAACTGCAGAAGTAGTGTCCACTTATAATAAGAATTATAAAAGGTTAGCACGAAAATTATAGAATCTTAACTTTAGTGTCACATACACCACACACTCAAAAGTTCGGAATGACTGTTTTGGCAATATAATGCGTTTACGGAATTATTTAAACAGTTTTAGTGTTATGTAGTTATTTGTTTAACTTGGTACTCTTGAGAGCAACTTTTATTACACTAAAAAAACACTTGTTTCTTAAAAAGCATGCGGGTTGAAAGAGGCACTTAGCAAGAAATAGTTAGAACTCCTCTTACGCGAGAACTCCTCTTACGCGTAAGTGCCTTAAAATATACAGATATCATCTATCCAAGAGAAGGAATATCCGTGATGAATCTTATATCAATACGTGTGACCCGCCTAATATTTCCTTTCTATTGTTGACGAGGCTCGAACCCAGCAGGAGAACGTATGATTGCTGAGATTTTGAACTTAACTATGTTAAATGTTTATTTAAGGGCATATTCTAATGCTCATGCTTAGATGTTTCTAATAATCCCGTTAAGGACCAAATAATGATAAATTATTTTTATTTTTATCTGAAGTCAGAAATGTGTGTATAAACAAAAGAATACTAATTTTCTTTTTACTTCCTCCGGTTTTTGTCTTTTGAGCTTTCCTATAAATAGGATACTGGTACTTGGTGGTATCAAAATTAGCTAGCTTTTATATTCATCAATTCAAAATAAAAATTGTATTGGAAATCATATTTATTTTATGTGATGAAAGCTTTGATTTACTCAGAGGATGATAGTGTATATTAATACCCAGGATAATTTTTAGATTCTGTGTCTCTTCTATTATTATGTGATAGTAATAAACAAACAAATTCTTTGATTTTTTTGAAAGTACTGATCCTTCTGTAGGCAACTTTGGGAAGTTTGGTGTAGTTTTTTTCCACAAATATAAACACACAAAGGTGTTTTCGTTGACTGTCTTTTTTGTTGCTGAAGGGCATTTTTATTCAACAGTTGAACCTGTTTCTCTTGTTTTGTTGTCACTGCCTTTCTGATATAGATGGAGGTTTCTTGTGTATTTACGTTCGAAGCTGTGTAGTTATTTCAAGTTTCCTTGGCACATTTAATACTTTCGCTATGACTAAGATGTTATCGTCAACTTCATTTTTATTTATGAGTACATCGCCATCGGGATCGGGTGGTAATACTATCAAATTGACATCATCGGTTGTAATAAATTTAGGATCATCTAAAATGTCTATTTTAGGTGATTGGAATCTTCTCTTGCCATTGCAAGCATTATTATGCAGCAGTTCGAAGTATGGTATTAATAGTAAAAAATATCAAAAACATATAAAGCTGAAATAAAAAAGAAAATTTCTTCTTACCCAACGTAAAAAAAATTTCATCCAGATTTTTTACCATAATACTTTTCAAAATGACACACGCATTAAATGAAAAATATACTTACGAATAATAAAGATCTAACTGAGACAACAATGTATCCAAAATAAATCCAAATAACAGTGCGTAACAACACAGCCCTATCTATCCTATGCCAATGGACTCGGTGCGTTGAACAATCTTTACATTATTGATAATACTATGTCCTAGTGCCATATTATAGGACAATCCTCCTTTTCCACTAATAGTGCATTCCTTATTTTTATTGTTAAGTACCTAAATAAAAATGTGTTAGAGTAAACATTTTTCAATTTGAATTTCATACTAAAAATGGACATTATAACCACGTAATTTTTACAGTTAACTTTTCATTTATGCCACTAAATGCAAATAAAAGCTAGGATGTAAAGAAGAAAATAAGCAAATTTAAATGTGTTTAATTAAAAAATCCATTGTAAAAAAAAAGAATTTTAAAAATATATAGTTTTTCATAATAAGAGGAATATACTGCAACAATTGTTTTTCAAGTTTAAATAATACTAAACATCTAGAAGAATTATTAGCTGTCCTATTATCAGCGCTGGTTTATAATGGGTTATGTATGGAATTGTGAGTGGTATGTACGGTTTCAAGTATTCCGAACTACGTATGTAAATTGACCTATAATATATGCGTAGTCCTTGTACATAAACGCACACATACCTTCTGTTAGGTTGTGAAAATTTGCTCATTATAATTGTCCAGTTTAGTTTAAAAGACGTTACTTTGCAATTTATTAATTAATTACGTCATGTTATTTTGAAATATCTATTTATATTTATTGTAACCTGTTGTACCAAGTTAATACAGTTATCATGCCGTCCAAAGTAATATATAAAAAAATAACTTACATGTAAGTTCATCTATTATTATTGTATGATTGCATAATAAAACTAATTTAATCGAATGTACCGAATATAAACGTTTATAATATTGAACACAAGCCAATTTAATATATGCAAATTTAGGTGTATGACATTCCTTTAACTGAGACGGCAAGCGATTATAATATTTAAACGAATTAAGTGGAACAAATGGCATAATTGCAGTTAATAGAAATAAAAGCTTAGAAAACAATGCTTATTAAGTATTTCATATACTAACATGTAGATCATAACACATTCATGATTGCTAGAAATCTAGTCCTATTCTAAATTTACTTTTGACTAGCGTTAAGACCACTTTAGAAAACCTCAAATCTGATGATCTCCGTTTTATTTTAAATCAATATTTACACTAAGACTTATTATACCCTTAGACTTATATTTTCTTGTTTTCAATATTTGCCGTAAATTGAACCCATTACGTATATGTATTTAACTTAATTTTATTAATACCGAACGTTCTGTATTAATGTTAAAAAAATACTTTTTTATAATAACGTGGAATTAGAGCAAGGTAAACGCAATATTTTGATGTTATTTATAAGATGAATGTCAGAAGCATTAAAAGTGAATATAAACTGTTTGTATTTAAATATTTAGAAGTTGCCTTGCATACCTAGTTGTATTACAATTATAGTGATGTTGCTGTATTTGTCAATTTCCACGTCTGCTGCAACGGCAGTGCGGGAAGGTGCCGATTTAATAATCATCCACACCGCAAAAAAATATAATATTGGTCATTGTTTTTGTGAGGTGTCCATGCAAGCAAAATATATAGCCTTATAGATATGCTTTGATAAATATAGAATACGAGTATAACACACTACTAAATCTTGTAACTGTTTTATATAAACGTAGAAAACAGAAAACTGTAGTGTCAATTCTACAACTGACGTCGGTGATTTATTCTCAGTATTTGTTTAGTTTATTAAATCATTTTAAAAATGTATTTCATGAAATCGGCACCACGTGTAGATTATAGCAATAAAAACCCGCAGCGCAGCTATTTTAATATATTATTATTATTGTATTATAAATTACAAGATAAATAAAATATATGTAGCGCTGCGGGTCGGCAGGTAAATATGTATGTATATAGTTGTACGTAAAAATGTCTATCCTATATTTACTTTTGTGTATTTATGTGAATCACAAATAGGAAATATATTTGTTTCTTGTAAATAACAATAATTTATAAGTATGATATTAATAAAATTAAATTTTAAAGAAAATTGACTCGTGTGTTATAATAAATCTGTTGTATTTCAAACGATGTGTATGTATTGGGTTACCAAGCAATAAATTAAAAACACATCGTAAATATACAGGGTGTCCCAAAATTCAACGATAAGCTGGCACCAGCAGGTGGACCTACATATGACTACTCGAGAACAGAAAAGAAAAAAATTCTACCTTGATTTTTTTTTTCATTACGGCAAAAAAACCAAAATCTTTAAAAATGGACATCCTTTATTATATTATTAAGTGCTATTGCTACAGTTTTACAAGTAATTCTGTGATTTTTTTTGTATTGGCAAGGTAAGTAGCACTACTATCGATCACAACCATTAAAAATTCCAGAATATCTATAGTTTTTACACAAAAATCAATCAAAACTATGTTTTTTTCATAAATTATGTAAGATTTTGACTTTCAGCTCACTTTCACTCATCATAGTGGAAAAAAAAAGTATGGACACTACTGTGGCAAATAGTATTAAAAATTGGCGCAACTAACTACAATTCTAAAATGGTATAACATTCAAGGCAAACTAGCCACAAAAATATACTTAGGTGTACTATTTCAAAATAACAACCATATTTCGAAAATTGTTAGTGTTGATAGTAATCACTTTTACTAAGTAGCCAAAATGTTTTTGTAGCAAGTTCCCAGAATTTGAATGAGACATGTGCGTAGTCCGTAGATCCACAGTCTGAATTATTTTATGGCGAAGCTCGTCCAAGGTTGCAATCGGTTTTGTGCAGACTCTGTCCTTTAGACAACCCCAATAGAAAAAGTCCAGGGGATTTAGATCGGGTGAACGGGGTGGCCACAAGATAGGACCAAGTCGCCCGATCCAACGCCCTGGGTACTCTTGGTCTAAGTACTCTCGCACAGGACGGGCATAGTGAGCTGGGCAACCATCGTTTTGAAACCACATGGTTTGCAAATCACTTAAGGGCACATCTTCTAATAATCCTGGCAACTCATTTTGTAAGAAGTTTAAATAACTATTGCCATCTATGTTTCCTTGTAACTCAAAGGGCCCTATCACTTTGCCATTTATTATGCCAGTCCATAGGTTAATCTTAAATTGGTATTGGAATTGTCTTCTCTCACCAGGTGCAGATTTTCATTGTTCCAGCTATGAAGATTGTGAAGATTTAAATATCCATCTTTCTTGCAGGTTGTTTCATCACGACGACGTGACGTTTTAAAATTCTATGTGCAGTACTTTTTGGGATACCCGTTGCTGCTTGTACAGCACGTACAGAGGTAGTTGAATCGTTTTCTATTTCATTGAGAACTTCTTCATCGTGTTCCGATCTAGGTTTTCCAGCGTTTCGCCTGTCAGATGGTATACGACCCTCCGAAAAAGCTTGATACACGTTAATAAATACGCGATAATCCGGATACCTTTGAAGATTAGGGTACCTTGCTCGATATAATCTGCTAGCAGCGTTGGCATTGCATCGGCATTCTCCATAAATTAGGTGCATATTAGCGTATTCTAACGCTGTGTATGGTAGCGGCATGATGAATGCTAAACACTTGAAAATAAGGCAAAACTTCTTTAAAAAAAAACACAAAATCACAGTCTAAAATAATGCCAAGTCAGGTCAATTTCCAGGTCACTTAATTCAATCCAAAAGTCGTCAGTACCAGAGCCACTTTAATTAAAACAGAACGGTGTGCAGTAAACAAAGAAGTAGAGCATACTGACTTGCTGTGCTGCTGAGGACATTAATTACTTCTCCACCTGCATTAATGTTACTAAACAATTAGCATCTATCTATCTCCCTCTAACGTATAATCTCTCTATCTCTGTCTAACTTATTTTATGGACTTATGGACTACGCACATGTCTCATTAAAATTCTGAGAACTTGCTACAAAAACATTTTGGCTACATAGTAAAAGTGATTACTATCAACACTAACAATTTTCGAAATATGGTTGTTATTTTGAAATAGTACACCTAAGTATATTTTTGTGGCTAGTTTGTCTAGAATGTTATACCATTTTAGAATTGTAGTTAGATGCGCCAATTTTTAATACTATTTGCCACAGTAGCGTCCATACTTTTTTTTTTCACTATGATGAGTGAAAGTGAGCTGAAAGTCAAAATCTTACATAATTTATGAAAAAAACATAGTTTTGATTGATTTTTGTGTAAAAACTATAGATATTCTGGAATTTTTAATGGTTGTGATCGATAGTAGTGCTACTTACCTTGCCAATACAAAAAAAATCACAGAATTACTTGTAAAACTGTAGCAATAGCACTTAATAATATAATAAAGGATGTCCATTTTTAAAGATTTTGGTTTTTTTGTCGTAATGAAAAAAAAAATCAAGGTAGAATTTTTTTCTTTTCTGTTCTCGAGTAGTCATATGTAGGTCCACCTGCTGGTGCCAGCTTATCGTTGAATTTTGGGACACCCTGTATATGTAAAGCCTATCTGCGTAATTTAAATCTGGGATCAAATCGCTTCAATAAGCGACTATAATTATTATATTTATGTTGTATGAATTATTTCATGGTAAAAAAAACTACTTTCAATTAACGTGTTAGGGAATGCTTTTTTAAAGTCAGTCACAGCAGATTCTCGTGGACTGCAAGCAAGAGTTGATTCTCGTTTAAGACCTCACTATCCTAATGCAGTCTGCATTATATATCTATTGAAATTGAATATTAAGATTCAACTGTATGTCTTGATTTGTATAAATCGTGTGTGAAGGTAACAATAGCAGTGTCATAGGTTCGATTGTATAAATAAGTTTGTGTTGTGATAATGCACCCGCTAGATCATTTGTTTGGCGTCACTGTGTAAAGTATGTATCTAGTATATATTTTCTTATTGATAATACACTATTTGTACAATATTCAGTGGGATGTTATAGTGCAATATAGATTTACTGTTTTATTAAATTGTTTAATTTTAATTACCTGGCATCCTTTTTTTAGGTTTCTGTACTTAAATCAAGGTTATGGTGAAGTCATCATTCTCCTTTTTTGGCAACTGGCTACGGTACGCCATATCCCGCTAATCATTCTCCTATTCTTATTCCAATTACTTGTGATCGGACGCTATATGTACTCGTACATATTGCAAGTTATTGACAATAGTTTTATGAGCGGCCTGCCTGACGTCAACTCTTCTTGACCTAACATCAGGTTGAGTTGGTCCCGGTCGATATAAAGCTCTTGTTCTTTTACGACATCTATGAGCGAAGTAAGGGTTGGCAATATTCATGGCAGCTACCACACAGCAGAGATTATTGTAAGGTATATTCCTAACCGTTATCTATCTATCAGCGGTCTATCTCAAACTCGCTCAAATGAGTACCCTTCTCACCACTGTATAGAGTACCTACTTAGCGATACCCCATCCACTTCTACAACACCCACCAAGCGACAGACCGGCAACGATTACCCTAAGATTTTTAATCACAATTGTACAAGTACACATAGTTTTCAAATGTCCCAAGTCGCTCTGCGTGCTACGTTGAAGTGGTAATGGGCTGGTCACATTGCTTGTCGCACCAACAACCGTTAGGAAGGAAGGTTCTGGAGTGGCGACCACGAAACGCACGACTACCCACTAGGTGAACCAACGACATCATGAAAATCGCAGGCAGTCAGTCTTCGGATGTAGGCATAGATAATATACCATAAATTAGAAAGATGTAGGTGGCGCAAACCGTTCTGATTAGCATTCTCGTGGGAAGGGCCATGTCCAACAGTGGATGTCTACGGGCTGATGGATGTACAAGTACATACGTAATGGGCCTTAGATAGCGATCTCTCACTGACACGCTCTGCTATGCAACTGTACATATGCACACGGTACTATAAGTTGTGCAATTAGTATTTTTTTATATAAATTTAAAACAATAATATTATTTTGTACGATTTATTGCGATAACACAGTCTTACAAAACAAATGGAGACAACATATGCGACACTAATGGTAACTTTAAATTGTTATAGCCCCCAAAATCACAATTTCGACTAAGCTTGCACGTCAACAATATAAATAAACATATATAATAATATATACACGCGCATTATTTATATAATTACAAACAATTGTTTTTTATTATTTAATTATACGATACGGAAACCTTAAATTTTATAATATAAATAATACGCGTTAAAATACAATCAAAATTAAATTACAAATCAATTTATTGAAATTAAAATATTAAATCAAAAAAATTGCACATCCTTCTGTCGAAAATATATGGTGACATGGTTTATGTATTTGCTACGGCAGTGTTGTGTCGCTACAGCTGAGAAACGATAAATGCAATCAGCACCAGAATATAATTCAATGGGTTTTAACATAAATTAAAATAATATTTATACACATTTATACATTATTTATATTTAAACCTGTATTGTATTCTATGGCTTCTTGAAATCTGGATACATAAATACATACTAATATTAAAAAACAATATGTTTCAGTGAAACATTTGAAACCTTATTTATTTTAATAATATAGGTAACTTCAAAGAAAAACCCTATATAATAAATTTCATTACGTAAACAATTAAGGCCATGATTATTTCTAATTCTATTGGTGAATGGTATGAAGACAATTATGTCTATAAAATGGTTACAATTGTATTAATAAGAACTTAATATGCAATCGAGTTAAGAAACTCTTATGAATAAAATTACATAATAATAGAATTTAAAGCAGCACTCTGGATTGAAGGTTATAAACAATTTTTTATCTGAATATTGTTCATTTTAAATAATCATTTATCTAATTAACATAATAATTATTTGGTGAAGTTACGTGAATAATATATTCACAAGTTTCATTGATAAAAAGAAAAGACAAGTGTGACAATTGAAAATAAATAATTATCGTGACATATTTAGTTTAGAATTCGTTGTAATGCTTTCAGTCTTGTATCGTGTGATTCTGCAAAAAAAAAATGTAGTGAAGTAATACATATATCCTTAGAAGGATATACACATGTTGGTGTACTTATAATTGTGCTCTTATGCAACTGATATTTAATTTGTTAAAATCACATTCTCTTGTATACTTTGTTATTACTTTTATGTACTGTACCAATGTATAATTTTACAACAATTGCTGTTTTCATGTCAAAGGGCAATAAGAGAAAAGAAGTGTAGGCACTATCTTTACTTTTATAAATAATTCAAGTTATAATATGCTATAATAGTCCAATTAAAAATATAAAAAAGTCATATAACATTTTATTTTTGTCAAATTATGGTAACGGTTTTAAAAGTTTTGAAATATTTTCTAATAAAATATCATACAATATTGTTCAAGTGCTGTTTGAGAGCATCCTAACGTAGTAATAGTCCGGCGGGGTGCGGTGCTGTATGAACATCAATGGTACGAGTGCAGGTAGGCGGTGGTTGAGGCAAGATCGCGACGTAACCATGCAGCGTTGAGACGCACCGTCTCCAATGCTTGCTGCACTGAGCGCTCGGTGCCGGGCGAGTGGTGGGTACGAAAGAACTCCTCGATCTCCTGCGCGCAGCTCTCCGATGCGAAGTTCTCAGTTGTTGATTTCACCAATCGAGCCAGTAGAAATCCACCCTGAAATTGCGACATACAATTTAGATGTGAAATATTTATGCGGTGGCAGTTTGAAATCGATTTTATCATCACATATTTAATTTTAGTTACACATTTACGCGTCGGTGGAGCGTATATTTTTCAGGATAGCTAAATTCATTAATTAAATTATTATTGTGTATACACAATTATTGAATAATTAATTTTATAAACACTTGTTATTCGTATTTTTGCTCATCTTCAAATATCTGTCACTATACTTCATCAATATTATTGTATGATACGTCATTTTAAAGATTATGTTTCCCTATAAGTACACATACAGCCAAATATAAATTTTAAAATTAATTTTCGTATATAGACTTAAGATTGACATACTACAAATAGAGACTACATAAGACAATTTTTTTTGGACTTTTTCATTACATTTGTTAGTTATTGTAGAAAATATAGATAATTACCTGATATCTATCCATAAACTGTTGCCAATTGTCTTTAAAGAACTGCCAGGCAAGATCGCGACCGTTTTTGCTGACAGCAACTGAGACTATCACAAATACAGTGTCTTGGGCTCTCACTTCATCCTAGAACAGGCAAATTATATTTATGATATCAGAATTTATAAAAAAAAACTACCTTATTATTTAGCATTCTGGTGAAACATATAATGTGAGCAAAGTATTAAGTACCGAGATGGCGAAGTGTAGCACGCGCTTGAGTAGCTCTGGGTCGCGAACAGCGCCGAGAGCACGGCTGATGCGGTCTTTCTCCTCGTGCAGGTCGGCGGCACGATATAGTGCCAAGAAGCGTTGGAACGTGGCTTCATCTGCCTCCGCCAGCACAGCGCGGTAGCAAGCCGAGCGTAAGTCCGCCGCCAGCGGGCATGCACCCGATGCGTGCTTTTCAAACCTGACATATGAAACATCATTATGATCATCTTCAAATTAGCAGACGTCCATTGTTGGATAATAGAACATGAAGAAGGATAATGTCAAAATCGCCACACTTGGCACTTTGATTAGGCGATCGCATAGAATAGTTAGTTGTTTTTTTAGGCCGTTATCATACGGGTAACCACAATCATATAGTTTTTTTTTTGTTCTGTTCGTCCATTCGGACAGGCAAAGGAATCAAAGCCCATACAGCCAAGTCTTATTTAATTATTTTTCATACATTGTTCACCATTTCTGCATATTATGTAGCCTTAATAGTCATTGTCTGTCAGTAAGTCAAGTCGTTACCATTAATCGGGCGCTGATAACCTAATCAATGATTTTCTTTGGGAATTTTGGACAAATATGAAAATACACGTAAACCACTATTATACCATATTCACTACACTTCAGCACTTTAACTGTACCATATTGCATAAAATACCAGCAAAATTATTCAATATAACACCATAAAACACTAAAGAAATGAATATAATACAAGAGCGTGACATGACATTTCCACATTCGCGCTAAAACTCACAATCATATAGAAAATTTCAATGATACAAGAAAGCGAAGCCTATAAAAGGTAGGTCACACATAATATGGGTAGATAATAATTATTTTTCTTTTTCTTGGCCACATTATAGGTATAGTAAAACAAACTGTGTTCCACTCTGTTTTCCTAGTCCCAGACAGTTGGATGAATTGCAGTAGCGAGTCAGCAGTGAATCATAAAAGGCCATAAGTAATTCTTTAATTACGTAGGGTTCCCCAAGGTGAGGGGAGGGTCCCCCATAGAAAATCTATACATGTATGGTATATCTTGGGGACGGGGATAAATGCCATTCTTAAGTCTTTCGTCTTAAGTTCTTTCTTCGTAATGACTTCTAATGTTTACGCGAGTATTACACATTTGAAATAAAACTACTTTTACGGATTCTATCGCGTTTGTATTTGATTTATAATTTCCCGACGTTTCGAACACTTTACAGTGATCATGGTCACGGGAGGACCTTTCTTTCTTTGTCTTTAATATTTTACAAGTTCAAATTTGTTATTAAAAATCCATATTTAGTTTGGATGTTGAATGATTTTCTTCATTTCATAATGTCCGCTTCGATTTATATTTTATATTACAATTTTTTATGGTTTACTAAAATTTTAAATATATTCATTTTTATCCATTATAAATGTGATGTACTGTGTCGTACAATTTATTCTCCTACTGATGGCGAAGATGCAGAGTGACTAGAATATGAGGTGCCAATAGACGTACCAGATGAAGTTCTATCTAAAACTGCATCAGATGAGTTAACAATTCGAGAAATCTTATGCATCCTTACGTGGAGATAGGGGGTCAGAATTCATCAAAATCAACCCTTACATAATTAATGAAAAGCCCCTAAGCGCGAAACATATACTTAGTCTGGCCTTATGGCCAGTATTTATATGCTGTTATAATTAAAAATAAACCAAATATTACATTTGAATTTGGAATCTGTTATTTTTATATGGTTGTTCATTGTGTTTTCTCATTTTGGCACCAATACATTGTACGATATTAAAATGGAGTGGGTGATAAAGAGAACCGACTCGCTGTGATTGCATTACACAAAGTAGGTATGGAGCCAAATGCAATTTTTAGTAAAATGTTTGTGTACCGGGCTATTAATAGGTACAATGAGACCTCCTCTGTTTGTGAGAGAAAAAGATCTGGCCGTCCACGTAGTGTTCGTACCAAAAAGGTGGTCAAAGCAGTAAGGGAAATAATTCGATGAAATCCTGTAGGAAAGCAAAAGATTTTATCTCGGGAGATGAAGATAGCACCTAGAACCATGTCGCGTATTTTAAAAGATGACTTAGGAGTTGCATCCTATAAGACACGTACTGGTCATTTCTTAACTGATAATTTAAAAAAGAATAGGGTGGTAAAATCGAAACAACTACTGAAGCACTACGTAAAGGGGGGCACAGAAAAAAAATTGTTTACGGATGAGAAAATTTTTACAATTGAGCAACATTTTTAAAACAAAATGACCGTATTTATGCCCAAAGCTGGAAGCTTCCCAATTAGTCGACAGAGTGCAACGTGACTTCATCAAAGCTGAAGACTGGCCGTCGTCTAGTACCGATCTTAATCCGCTGGATTATGATTTATGATCAGTTTTAGAGAGTACGGCTTGCACTAAACGCCATGATAATTTGGAGTCCCTAAAACAATCCATACGATTGGCAGTGAAGAATTTTCCCATGGAAAGAGTACGTGCTTCTATTGGCAACTGGCCTCAACACTTAAAGGACCGTATTGCAGCCAATGGAGAACACTTCGAATAAGCTTTTTTATTTTAAATTGTTTTATATTTATGTATTAAACTAACACTGTAAAACTAATAAATGCTATTTGCAATAGAAAAAAAATTCTTTGTTACAGTATTTGTGGCAAGACTAGGTATTTACATATTATCATGAGGTAAAAGTTACCTGCTTTTAGCCTCTTTTATGGTGTCTGGATCTTCTAAACTGATCATTTTGTTCAATACAAGACTTCGAAGTAAGGTGTCGAGGTGGCTTTCCTTCTCCTCTGCATCCCAACCCAATCTCAGATTAATGTTTGAAAAGAGCTTGCGACCATAATTCTTCAAGGGCTTGTCTAGCGGTGTGTGTGATAATAAGGCACTCAGTTTCGACATACAATTAGATATGGATGACCATACTGTAAAATTTGTTTCGTTGCTAAACGCCTCCATTAATTTTAATGACTGAAAACGGAAAGAATTTGATTAAAATGCGCGATAAAACAATATAACATTTATATTATAAATAGTAATGTTCTAATGCAGGGATGCACAGACTTATTAAGACTAGGGGCCACTCGGGCAAATCATGAACAGATGACGGGCCGCCAGAAGTATAGGTAATTAAAGACAATAAAGAATTGATAATAATGTATTAAAATTGAAAAAGAATTTATTAATTTGAAGCGTGTAACTGCATAGTGCTTACAATCTTTTTTACATTTGGCTCAAATTTACTTGTAGCAACACGCAAAACTGCTTGCAAACTTTCATTTGCAAGGCGGTTTCGATTTTTTGTTTTATTATTATTTAGTATTGAAAAAGTTTGTTCACATATATAGGTAGAACCAAATAAGCTGGCACATTTCAGAGCGTTTATGCGCAACTCTTTGTACATATTTTTATCAATGCAGCGGTAAAAGTTCAGCAAGTCTCCTTCGTTGAATTTGTTGTGTAAATCTTGGTCGTTTTGAATGTCGATAATTTCTAACTGCATTGACTCTGGCGCATTTTCAACTGAAATCGTGAAAGGATTGCTGAATATGTCCAACAGAGGTTTCACTTTTTTAAACTCCGAAAATCTGTCTTGAAAAGATTGAATCAAATTATCTAGCTTTTCTACATAACTGAAATTAATCGCAGTTTTGTGAATTTTTCAACCATTTTCTTATAATTCGGAAAATGATTGTAATTTCCAGAATTCAATTGCGATCTGAAAAGTGTCAGCTTGCATTGAAAGGATGATACATGAGCGTAGAGCTGGGATATCAGTTGATTTTTGCCTTGAAGGCAGTGTTCAAGACATTCAAATGATTTGTAATGTCAACTAAAAATGCCAAATCACACAACCAATCAGGGTTTTTAAGTTCCGGGACATCCCTTTGCTTTTCCACCAGAAATATTCCAATTTCTTCTATTAAATTTAGAAATCGTTCCAATGTCAATCCACGACTTAGCCACCTTACTTCTGTATAATACAGTAAATCTCCATATTCGCTTTCGATGTCATCAAGGAATTGTTTGAATTGCCTGTGATTGAGTCCTCGTCATTTTATGAAATTTACAGTCGAAACTACCACTTTCATGACATTTTGAAATTTAATTTTTTTAGAACAGAGGGCTTCTTGGTGTATAATGCAGTGAAACTGCATGAGATCTTCAGCGTTTATGTTTTTTTCTTGCAGATGCTTTTTCAGCAAAGTAACTGGCCCGGAGTTGACACCAATCATCGAAGGAGCACCGTCAGTTGCAACTCCCGATAATTTTGATAAGTCCAAATCAGTTTTGAACACTCATCCAAAAGTACATTGATTATATCAACTCCTTTGGTTTGACCTTTCAATGAACACATTCCTAATAACTCTTCTAAGACTTCAAAATCTTGAGTAACACCTCGTATGAATATGAGAAGTTGAGCTGTGGAACTAATATCAGTGGATTCGTCAAGTGCTAATGAAAAAAATTCAATGATCTTAGTTTTTTCAGTTAATTGTTCCGCAATATTACCTGACAAAGACATAATTCGTCTTTGGATAGTCATACGATTCAGTTGAATTTTCTCAAACTTTTTTGCTGCTTCTGGACACATTTTCTTAGCGGCAATTTCTATGCATTCTTTTACAAAATCCCCATCACTGAAGGGGCGACTTCGCTTTGCTATCATTCGAGAAATTTCATAACTAACTTCTGTAGCTGTTTCTGAATCTTGAATGGGTTTTGTAAACATAGCTTGCTGACCAATAAGCTCCCGTTTTAAAGACAACATTTTTTGCTTTCTTAATTCGCCTGTAAACTTTGTAAAAGTAGGATGCTGCGTTTCATAGTGCCTTTTTACATTATATTCCTTTGCATTCGCAACAGAATTCTTGCAAATTAAACAAACGACTTTGTTATGCGACCATACAAAAAAGTATTTCTCAGTCCAAATTTCTTGAAACTGCCGATTTTCATCTTTAACCTTACGTTTTTTACTAGGTCCTGGCTTGTCCATGTTGCGTTCTAATCCTGGCTAGGATTAACACAGCACCTAAAAACAATTACAGTACCTACTTAAATTACCCATCCTTTTTTAAATTATCAAAAATAATTGATTAGATAGGTAGGGAAACACTTATTAATAACAGAGTTTTACTTACGATTTCACAACACAATTATACACGGCACTTGACGGGTTAACACTCAACAGGAAATCTACGTTGAATGTGGATCAAAATATATGACACCGGCTAGTCGAGTTAAAATCTACACTAGAACTATTGCCTTCCAAAAACACTATTAAACTGCACTTATTCTCAATCACTTAACTCACTTTACTTCGCTTTGTATTTTCGCGCTTATTTCTTTCTGTTGACACTTCACTCAATTTAAAACCGAACTGTCGGTCGCTGCGCTTAGCGTGGCTTTTATATCGCGCGTATACAGTCGAAAACTGTCTGGAGAAATTTCGAAACCGACTCTGGAAGCTTCGTGTATCTACCTACGCGAGCAATCGGGAATTCGGGACTATTGCTATCTCGCTTGCTCACACCGCGCTAGAAAATTCTTGATTTCTCTACTATTTTGAACTTTATATAAAGGCGGCAAGCGATGTTACTTGACTTAGTATTTTTGGGCGCTTGAGGCGGCGCGACCACGGCGTCCTTTTATTCATGAACTGGCGCGGTATTTGAATGATTTTCATAAGTTTTATGGACGTCGCTCACAACATCAAAAGAAACAAAGTACTTTAATATTTATTATTTTGTAATAATCTTAGTAATTATAATAAAACAGTTTTCAAATTAACACCAACAATATAACCCGTGGATAAGCCGCCACCGCGCTGCCGTCGTCGCCGCGCCGTCAGCCGCCGCGCTTCCTCAAGAAAACGAATTTAACCGAGATCAGCACGAACATTACCGACCGCTGTTACCGACACACGCACGGCGCACCGATAAGCGCACTTAATATCGCGCGCGCGCGAGATTCAAAGTACTTTTCGAACATATTTTTTTTGGTTTTATTCTGGAATAGAATTCAATATTTTTCGAATGTACGAGAGTATTTTTGCTGTCGGCGGGCCACCAGTATTCGACCGGCGGGCGGCATGCGGCCCGCGGTCCGCGGTCTGTGCATTCATGTTCTAATGTTAGTGGGTGTATAATATACTCCTCTGACTCTCACGCTCACCAAACGAAGCGCAATAGCAATTTGCTGCTTTTTTGCTTCAAACGTCGTTTTTCTACGAGTGTGCTACCCCGGACAAGCCCGCCATTTATGGCTGCAGACATACGTAAGTCATAAATTTGAGCGAAGTTCAATATCTGGGTAACATATTTATGTAGCTGTACCGCAAAACGAAATTCGAACGATGACAGATTCGAGAATGGATTGTTTCCCTAACATGAAAACCTTTCGTATTCGACAATCAATCCGTAATCTATACATATTTTGTCATATTAGGATGCGCCGCGATCGTTTATTATCTCGTTCTCCAATAAAAACTGTTTTTTTGTTTCATGTCATTGTTTGGCACAGGCTTCCTTCCTCATTTCAGCCTATCGCCACTGTTGGACGTAGGCCTCCCTCATGTTACGGCACAGCGTGCGGAGCACAGGAGTGCTAGGCTGTGCTGTGATAGGCTTCCTCCACATATATATTTTTACCTGCTATATTACGCTGATCCGATGGCTTGATATAGGATCATTCTAATATATATAACAAATAATCATATATATTTTTTATTTTGTTAGCAGGCTGAATCGGCATAATCGGTCCTTAGAAGTTTACTTTTATAATGACGAAATTTAATGTTGTAGACACATGGTCCCATGCAATTAATAGAAAGGAGTTACCCATGCAATTAATAGAAATATAAATATTGACATTACCTCAGCAGTTTGTGTATGGCCGGCTTGCACTAGAGCAAAGCAATCATCGAGCAATCCGAGACGATCGAGCGGTGGCAGCGACCCATCGCGGACGGCCGGGACCAACTGCGCCAGCATTGATGCGGGATAACGAGTTCGATAATATCCCACCTGGAATTACACGTAATTTCATATAAATGAACCTCACAACACATTCCCATCATTATAAATCCGAATAAAGCTCTTTGAGGGCTCGGGGTATCAATGCTAAATGAGAACCTCATGTATCATCCAGCCATGGATACAAAGAATTAACACTGGTTTTTTAATGACAATACCAAGGATATGATTATATCTTAATAAGGATATCATCTCTTGTTTAAAGATATTATTACCTTGCAACAATCATTGTTCTTATACTAACTATTTGAGGTTGATGCAATATTTACTCTTCCTCTAACATACTGACAGTTTTGGTAATAATTTCATGACTGACTGCCTGCCCGACGTCAACCATCCTTGGGCACGCGTTTGTTGACCAGACTACCTCAGATCGGGTCGGCCTAGGTCTATGTAAAGCACTTACGATACTCATGAGTAAATAAAAATTATTAACATTCATGGTTTTTCAGCAAATCACAAATATTATTACCACGCAAAAATATCATCGCAAAATACAGTGTCTTAGAACTTCAAACTAACTCTGATGAGCCAATGAATATTTACTAATTGTGTTTTAGGTAATAGTTTATAATAAAATCCTTACACTGCCAAAGCACATAACATCAATAATTCATTGATATTGTGTCATTCAACATAAAAAAAAACTGATGTGTAAACTGTTTTTGGTGATAACAGCCATTATTCTAATAACATTTTCCCTGAATAAGGACAGTTAGAATCCCACCATCAGCAATTGTATTGCTACACAACTGTGTGCTGAGTGTGAGTTTTGTCGTTAACATTACGCGCTCGACGACGTGCGCGTAAGCATGCCATTTGTATGAAGAAATGTAGTTTCAAAAACGCGCCACTAGTGGCGCTGTATATTTCTTCATACAAATGGCATGCTTACGCGCACGTCGTCGAGCGCGTAATGTTAACGACAAAACTCACACTCAGCACACTGGAGTGATTATACAACTAATAAATTATCATCTGAAATTGTAAAATGTAAAAAGATACTTACTGTGCCTGGATTGAGTTTAACCCATGAATTCTCAGAAACATTTTTCAGTACAACTTCTTGTGTTTTAGTTTCTAGTACAGTTGACAACGCTATCTGAAAATTTTAATAGAGATAATAAACCATCAGCCAACTAACATATTATCTTCTTTTATAATTACTCTACAATAAATGACTAAATTACTTTCAACAAATAACAATAAAACTATTATAAGTTAATTACCACTAAAGTAACAATAAACTAGTGTATTAAAACATAAAGATATACTCTGACTAAAAACAAAGACTATCTATCTGTTTTTTAAATTAAGGAAAATTTACATGACTCTCTTCTCTTCTGACAGTTTCAGGAAGACATTCTTTCTCTTGAATTGCACAACATTTATCCAATAAATTATGACACAACTGTATGGACATGTTTATTTCGGTAAATAAAAAGAATTAGTTTGCTTATATAATGTGTGTCAATGACATACATGATAAATAAAAAAAAATTAAAACACCACATATTACAATATTAGTGAAAGTATATCTAAATTTATGTAACCAATTAATTAGATAATATAACACATGTATTTTAGAAATTAATAGGTGCTAACAAATTACCTTTGTAGGTTGCTCCTGAGTGGATATAGTTATGGGCACCATCCATAATATGTCACCGCCCTCACTGCCATCAGCACAGAATTTCTGCTGTGTTAGTTTCAATATTCTATCTCCTCCCTTTTGTTCTGAGCAGACCTATGAATAAAAAATATAAACATATATATATATATATATATATAATCTTTATATGTACATATACTATGATACCCAAGTTCTAATCAGTCAGACTTAGAACTGAGAACCACCTTCTCCCTCTTGAGGTCTTGAAAAGTCAGTTAATGGACATAAAATGTAGCATATAAGAGAACATAGCCATGCTACACGACATGTTTTCGGTCTTCAAAAATACCATGCCACCCAGGTGAGTGGCCATCAGGTGAGGGCAAGCGGGAACTGGTAATATAGACTTCATCAATGGCAAATTATGAGGCATCGTCCTAAGAGCACGCGACTACGCGATCATCGCAATTTCGCGAGAATTATAGTCACGATATTTGTGTGATCAAACAATGATATCGAATAGATATCATCGCAGAGCTGTGTGAGTCGTATGTAACAACTAGATGCTATTGACGTCCATGTTTAGCGCCCATGCTATGCAAAATGCGAAACTGGCTTTGCGGTCGAACCTATAATTTCGTAAACAAGGACTGGCGCGGTTGTACTGCGTGAAAATCGCGTATGCTCTATTAGGACACCCAGAATTTGCTATTTGACTACGCAATGTTCGCACCGCTTACTAACGCAATGATCACGTAGTCACATTCTGTTAGGACGATGCCGTAGCCTGTCGTAAAGAGGAAATGATTGGAGGTTTTAATCGAATAAATATTGGAAGCAAATATAAAACTGTGAGTTCTAAGGTCCCATTATCGTGACGAGCAGTATCACTACAATTTTCTATTAAAAAAATCAATACCACAAAAATATGTCGGGAAGGCAGGTATAAATTTGCAATACACTTCTTCTAAAACGTCATTATTTATAACACTATTGTTTAATTACCTGCACTTGATCACACACATCAATCTTGATGCCCGCCTATAAAGTTGAAAATCTACTAAAATCTTTAACCATTGAGCAAAAGAATATTCTTATAGCAATAATTGGAAATTTATCTCTTCATCTATCAGACTATGTACCAGGACTTGGACACGGGTTCTATGTGCCCTTATCACAGACAGTACTGCTAAGATACAGCTCAAAATTGTTGTGAATGCAAAGCACTTTGCACTTAGTATTTACGCATATTCAATGGTCATTGTTGGAGATATTTTAAACTATCCTAGCAATAATATTAGTACTTTTATAAGAGTTATAACTTGCTTCTAGAAAGTCTAATTATTTATTATTGTATTGCAATTTATCGACAGATGAATATATGCATATTTCATGGTGACTAATAATTTTTTCAGCTATATTAAAATTTCTTTTTAAAAACATCACCCTGCTCTGAGGGCTTAAGACCTTGTATTGCGGAGGACTTTACAAAATTTTTGTGGACAAATTACACCTAGACCGAGAACAACACTTTGTGGATCGCACAAAGTATTGTATATGAATCGAACCCACAGCACTGGCACGGAAGGTCGGTATTTTAAACACTACGTCATCTGTGCAGTCTTCGTCTTTATTACCTTTATTAATTTCATTACAATCAATGGTTATAATAGATGATTGGTTTAAAATGTTTAAATAAATTTCGATAGTATTTATTACAATACGATCATCATTATCATCATCATCACAGCCCATAAATGTCCCACTGTTGGGCTCGGGCCTCCTTCGTAATGGGAGGGAAATTAACCTACTATACTGCGCTGGTCAGACGTGTTGGTATAGGGTTTTGTTTCGAGTTTTCCTTCTCTCGCATAAATGTTATATGCGTTTTATATCCCTTAGTCGTCTCGTACGATCACCCACGGGTAAGATATGGGGTGGTGAATAGTATTCTTACTCCATCACCACACGGGAAATTACAATACGATAAATATTTACAAAAAATAAGTCTGTTCATATGTACGTAAGCACACAGCCAATGTAGTTGTTGATGATAAGGAAATAATAAATTTAATTAATTACTAAAGCAGTATCAGAAAACAAAGGTCTATGACCAGTATTTGATATCAGCGAGGACGCTTACAACCCAGGTCTCTAAATATCACATAAATCTTAAATTCGCTTAGCATGCCATAGATAGAATTCTGTATAGAATTTTCCTTAGAGATAAAAGATTATGCTGGATTGATGATGAATCTTCTGGATGCTGGATAGTTCGAACAGAACGCATTGCTTATCGAAGAAAGGTTCTCGAGCGACGACCACAAATCTGAAGATTCTGTGTAAAATGACCAAGTGGACTAACGGTGCATTGCTCATCGGAGAAAGGATTTTGAGTGGTGACTATAAATTGAAAGACTCAGTGAAAATGACCAGGTGGACTGACGACATTGTTAAAGTCGCAGAAAACCATTCGATATCATTAAAGTCGTCATCGAGTATACAACGAAGCATTTTCGTGCGAGGAGGAGAAGTCCATGCCCAACGAAGGACATCTATGGGCTGATGGTTGGAATACAGCAATAAAAAAAACTAACGAAATTACTATATTTTTTAATCAAGTTGTGGGCATATATCCATGTAGTGTCAGAGTAAGAATACAATTCATCAACACCCTCTACTACCTGTGGGATTCGGCAGACCGCTCCCTTACAGCTTGCTGCTAATTTGTGTTTATTAATGTAAAGTGTGTCTACAGTGGACGCACAAAAGTTCACATTTCAATTAACAGTATTTTGCCCAGTGAGAGTGGTGTTGCATTGCAGTGAGATACGACCCTAAGAAATGTAATATGTAATTGACATCTATGCAATAGAAGGAAAACTCAAAATAAAACCCTATACCAACCCAGCTGATTAGCTTGTTATATTAGGCCAATTTCTCACTTATTGTGGAGGAATCTCATGCCCAGCAGTGAGACATTTCAGTTGAGATGGATAGATGGAAATTGAAGCACCACTGTTACCCGTTACATTTGAATAATGTAAAAAAAAAATTAAAGTGCAGTTAGTTTTGCAGTCAGCCAATATTTTATTTAATACAATATTAATTAATACCAAATTATTATTTTTTAATATGTATATTTAATTCAGATACTGAATATTCTCTCATCATCATTCTCCTACTCTTATCCCAATTACTTGGGGTTGACACAATATGTACTCTTTTTTCATAGTACATATTATAAAAGTTATTGGCAATAGTTTTATGACCGGCCGCCTGCCAGACGTCAACCCTCCTTGGGAATGTGATTGTTGACCAAACGGCATCAGATGGAGATGGGCCAGGTTGTTATAAGGCTCTTAGTCATCTTTTACGACATCCATGAGCAAAGTAAGGGTTGGTAGTATTCGTTGCCACTACCACACAGCTGAATATTCTCTATGTAATTTAATATTATTGGAAATTACAAAAAGTTGTGGTGCATTAGTATGCTATTAATATGTATGCATCTTTTCTAGAGGAAAGACACAAACCAATTAAGACAGTTTTGATTACATATTTTTAACTACATATTTAAATGAAAGCTAAAATGCAACCTATCTGGCAATAGTAGTATAGCAAGCTAACTTTACACCCATTGGGTATCAGGTCCTGTGATAAGCGAAGATCTTATCAGAATTATTCAGTTCAAATTGTTAATTGATTGACAAAAATGCCAGATTAGTAGTACCATAAACGGAGAGGCAAATGGAAATTTGTAGTCTCTACATGAAAACTAATTCTGCTACCTATATAATGTAGAAGTGATCACACATACCTCGACCATAGGAAAGCCCATTTGTTTTGTCCATGTAGACATTACAGCACCTACTGGTTTGTTTGAAGCTTCTTCTAGGGCTGCCCATAAGTCTTCCGTGAATGTATTTTTATACTACAAATGAAAATTAATATTGTAAAAATCATATAACTAGTATTTATTATGAACATAAACACTTACCAATCTAATCTTTTCACTACAAATATTTTATCTATATATTATTAGCTATTTATAGTTATTGACCTAATTACTATTAATGCTAAAGATCTAAAATTTATGCTATAACATTAACATTATAAAATGATTTTTAATTATAATTAAGCAGAATAATAGGATCAAGTGTCTCCTCACTCTGTAATAAAAAAACTTTTTAACTTTCATTTGAAATTTATGTAAATGTAATCTTATATCTTTTTCTGTGTGGTGACGGAGTGAGAATACAATTCACCATCACTTACCTTACCCGTGAATGATCGTAAGAGACGACTAAGGGATATAATATGCATATGACACCTATGCAAGAGAAGGAAAACTCAATACAAAACCCTTTACCAACAAGTCAGACCAGTGCGGTATTGTAGGTTAATTTCCCTCCCATTATGGAGGAGGCTCGAGCCCAGCAGTGGGACGTATATGAGCTGATATGATGATGAATCTTATATTGAATTTCACCATGCCCAAGGCTAATAAATTATTATGTCATAAGAAAAAGTAAGGAAAATGCACAGGCAGACTTAGAATGATTATTGACTGACAACATCTTAAGTAGATTCAATAAGTTCCCATCCAATACTAAGGAGAAAGAGTGTGATTGCATCTCAATGTGGGAACTTTGACTTCATTGAGAAAGTTTAGAGACCAAGTTTATACCATTGTGTAAACATCATAATTTTCTGACTTCAGAAAATTATAAATTTAGACTTAAATTATTATTTAGAGATATCCTAATAACTCAAATGCTTACCTGATGTCTGGTAAGGTATATGTTCATGCCTTTACGGAAATCATCATCACCAATATATCTATGTAACATTCTTATGACAGATGCTCCTTTATTGTAAGAGATGTCATCAAATATTTCATCTATTTCTGATGGGTGTCCTACGGGTACTTCTATAGGATGGGAATTTTTTAAGCAATCCAATTCTAATGCCCTGTAAATACAGTAATTTATATAGGGTACTAAGGTTTTATTACAACAAAATGTTTAAACAATATTAGCTATTTTAATATATATTACAATAAGATTTAAGTATACTTATATAGTTGAAATACAAACTCAGCACCAGAGTATGATATAATTTGGAAACACATTTATTTATTTGTGTTATTTCTAAAACTAATATTATGTAATAATAATCTTTATGGTTTTTTTGGAAATTTCCTATAACACCACTATCAATTATTTAAATGTGGCAAGATGATATATATCGTTTATTCATATTTACAGTTAGTTTAAGAAAATAATTAAATGGGACCTAATCATTAACAAAACAATTAATTCAATAAAGTGAATAAACAATTTCTATTGTTCTCATGTGCATATGTACTGGTGAATGACTTGACAGTAAACTACTGGCAAACATCCAAGTAAATATTTATGAAATAAATGCTAACAACTCTTCAAAACATTTGTAGAAAAGTCATCCAATAATTTTATTAATATAGTAGGATATATATTTTATATATAACTTAATATTTTAATTTATTATTAAATATTTATAAACATAACATTATAAAAGCAGGAAAAGATAACACATGTAGGATATATTAAATAAAATTTTACCTGATATAATTTTCTGTTACAAATTGAGTCCAAATGTCATATTCTGGAAACAGATGGTTAACACAAAGGAATTCAACAAATGATGCATAGCCTTCATTCAACCAAAGATGAGTCCACCATTCCATAGTGACAAGGTTACCAAACCACTGATGGGCTAGCTCATGGCCCACTACCAGAGCTATCCATTGTCGTCTCACAGCTGATGTGTGTTCCTCATCCACAAGTAAACAAGTTTCTCTATATGTTACAAGTCCCCAATTTTCCATTGCACCAGCAGAGAAATCAGCTATAGCAATTAAATCTATTTTGGGCAGAGGGTAAGCAATGTCAAAATATTCTTTGTAATAGGGCAGAACCCTAGCTGCAACTTCCAAAGCAAACAACCCTTGTTTACTTTTCCCAACTGGTGTATAAACTCTAACCAAGACACCATCTCGGGATTTCCTTTCAACATAATCATATTCACCAACAACAACAGCCACTAGATATGTAGACATTATAGGTGTTGTGTCAAAATGAATGATTTTCTTCACATTATTTAGGATTTCTTCTCTAACAGGCATGTTGGATAAAGCAACTCGATCTGCTGGTACTTCTAGTGTAATATCAAAAGTAGCCTTTATAGCAGGTTCATCCCAGCATGGGAAACATCGGCGAGCGTCTGTCGCCTCGAACTGTGTAACTGCAGCATAGCGCTCCTCACCATCTGGTGTGAGGTATTTACTACGGTAGAGACCTTTCATTTTGTCATTAATTTCACCATTGAATTCACAATGTAACGTCGCCTCGCCACGAACGAGTGGCTTATCAAATAGAATGGTTGCAGTTTCGTCAGCTGTATTGAGTCGAACTTCGGACGGAATTAACGTAGAACACGAATCTCCATCGTTATATTGCAGTTTCACATTAGTAAGCTCTAAATCGAGGCTATTTAACACTATTTCATTCGTAGGAGTTTCAATCTAAAATGCAATAAAATAAATAGATTAGTGATTTAGTTACACGTACATTTTTTACACTATTGCTGCGTCGATGATGAAATTTTCACTTACCAATACTTTCACTGCTGTTTTCCCCTTGAATGTAAATTTCTCTAGATTAGGAATTAATTCTAAATCATAATGTTTTGGCAACACATGTTTTGGGAGACGCTGAAACGGTTTGTTTTCCGGCATCGTCACTTTTTCTTTCAAAATCGTAAATGTAGGACGCACTGCACAGAAATACCGTAATGACCGAGTGACAGAGTAAACTCGTGCTCCAACAGCGCTGCTGATCCGTCCCCCCCTCGCGCGTCTCGGCTCCCACGCCGAATAACGGTACTGTCTACGTAAAAACGTACAATGGCGATCAAAATAATGCCAACAATTTTCTTTTAAAATTACAAATGGATTGCGTATGACACGTAGTATTTGCAGCGTCATGGAAAACTGTTATAAATCTTTGAATAAGTACCTAATTAAATGTTTTATCGTTTTTTAATCTATGCCAAATTAGTTGCTGTAGACAATATTAAAATCCTCTACCTCAATACTAGGTATGCGTCAGAACTCAGATATATCAAAACGAATCTGAAATCGGTTTTCAGACAGAAATCGTATCGTATCGATATTCAACACTGTACAAACTGATTTTAGAAAACGTATCTCGACAGAAACTAAATCAACACGTCATATCAAAACAAAACGACGAAAACACAAACAAATATAAATCTAATCATCGCGAAACCGTTTTCTATTGCTAGTTTTGCAAACCAAACCAATATTTAAAAACTGACTAACTCTTTCACTCCGCCAATCGATCGCCTAGTTAGAATGAGAGAAAGTGAATCTCATTAAAATTCGCCTCCTTTCATTCTAACTAAGCGATCGTTTAGTGCAGTGAAAGAGATGAAGCGAATTGTCATCAGTTTTGGATTTTGGCGGTTTCTAAGAAACTAAGAATGGCAGATTGAAACGAAACAGAATTACAAAGGACAGGGAATAAGATCTATATCAGAATGCAACTACTTCCATGATAATATTACACAATACTTAATGATAGTACTCCAAGCGCCGTAGCAAAAAAAGTCGGTTTGTAATGCAACGTACGGGACCTGGTATTTTTTTTTTGGAATATGTTCAAGGTTGTCCCCTGATTGTAAATCCAAGTGGGCGCGGCGGGGGGTGGTTCACTTCAGCCGCCATCTTGGAAAACACGTTTTATTGAATATCTCGCGAACCGCGCATCGTACGACAAAAATTGTAGAGATTATTATTGTAGATGCCATCTTTTTTGCCATCTTTTTTATTTGAAACTTTTTTTTGTATAACACATAGGTTTTTAATTATAGCGAATCAAACTTTTATAATATGGTTTTTACTAAATATTTATTTAATGGTCAATGATAAATTAAAAATAATGGTAACTGAATTGTAGAGCATGCAATTTCCTATAAATTTTATAAGAAACTTTTTCTCGTAGCATTTATAGTTTAAGAGCTATAACGCTGTAAATGAGATTATAATGCTGTATATTCAATTATGTCCCTATAAGTTGTAGTATATATTTCGGGTCGTTCGGAATTTCTCCGTCTTAACATTCCAACAGTATTCAGGTATAAATCCCAACCGTTTTACAAAATCGGTAGTCTCTATTAACTCGCTTCGCTACAAATGCTTCGGGAAATTGGCGAGTAAGACAAGGTTGAATTTATCACTTCTATCTCCAACACAAGATACGGCACGCTACCATTCTTTCAGAGTGTACCACCAGGTTCAAACTTGGCTTGGATTTTATCACGACGCTGAAAAATGGGGTTGGAAGCGAACTGCACAAGGGCTTGAACCAATTCGAACTGCTATGGCTCCTGCACTGTCGAGTTTGTTGCAAATAATATCGTGCAAATGCACCAAAAATTGCGGAGCTGCCTGCGGATGCCGAAAAGCTGTTCTCAAATGTTCGATTATTTGCTCCAATTGCAGCGGCCAAACATGCGACAACGTGCCAGACATATTAGATGCCATCCCAACCGAAGACCCAACCTTTGATTCGTCTCCTTCGGATATGGCGGAGGCAGAAGAGATAGATCCACAAGACGATGAGTGTCTTCTCTCGATATCGAAAAAAATAAGACTCGCACCGTAAAATAATGCGCCACTTTTTGTTTGTGTAAACAAATGTTTTTTCCGTTTTTTTGAAGTAACATTCGTAAAATTCTTTTCATTTTTGTGATTTCGATAACAATTGGAGATACATAATAATAAAAATAATAACTATTACAATTCTTACGATGTAGCGGGATGTACTATTCTTTTTTGCTACATAGACAATCTTTTATGATGATACGGTTTTAAGTAACAATAAAGATCGACAAATTATTAGTTGTTCTCCACATTATTTATAATTTTAATTGATTTGCTGCACAGCTGTATTGACATTTTTTTGAACACTTTATGCCATTTTATGCGTTATGAAATGGTTTTCGTATACAGCGAGCAATATTGCCACTGATAATGTACGAGGTGCAAGTTTTACTAAGCTACAGCTCTTAGACTATAAATGCTACGAGAAAAAGTTTTTTAATAAAATTTATAGGTAATTTCATGCTCTACAATTCAGTTACCATTATTTTTAATTTATCATTGACCATTAAATAAATATTTAGTAAAAACCATATTGTAAAAAGTTTGATTCGCTATAATTAAAAACCTATGCGTTATACAAAAAAAAGTTTCAAATAAAAAAGATGGCAAATATTATTATCTACAATAATGGTCTCTGCAATTTTTGTCGTACGATGCGCAGTTCGCGAGATATTCAATAAAACGTGTTTTCCAAGATGGTGGCTGAAGTGAACCCTCCTCCGCCACGCCAACTTGGATTTACATTCAGGGGACGACCTTGAACATATTCCCAAAAAAAATACCAGGTCCCGTACGTTTCAAAAAGAAAAGACCCGGCGCTTGGCCTATAGTTTAAGTTTTGTGTTTGTTAAATAGATTTTTTGAATTATTGGAGAGTTTTAATGCACACTTGACCTTGGTGACACGTGCGGTGTGCGCGTAATGTTATTTTTGTGTTTTCGTGAACATATCGTTTAGATAGGTATTTTATGATTCAATACTATACTAACGTATGTTAGTATCGTACATACGATTTGATGATAAATAAGAAATAATTATTAAATGTAAAATGGTAAGAAAAACCATACAAAAAAAAATGTACATTGTATAATATAATCATGAAATCATTGTAAATATGACGATTTTTAAATAAGCAAGAAAGTTTTGTATCATATCCAAAACAAAACATTTTTGTCTAGTACTCTAGTTAAGCCTAGATAAAGCATGAAGGAAAATCGTACACCTAAATCCAATCAACAAAGAAATTAAAGAAAAATATTTTAAATGCGTTCGTTCGTTTGCGTTTTTCGTTTGCTACGCTAAAATAACTAAAACCATCAAATATCGATCGAAACTAAGGTAAATCCGCTCCGCCAACCGCTCTGAAAATCGATTTCTGAAATCGGTTTTAGAAATTGATTTCAATATCAGAAATCGAATTTGTATCGGTTTGCGTAAAAATCTGAAAACGCCCCTCTCTACTCAATACCGTAAACATATGGCTGGCTTCCAAAGTACGGAGCGGTACGGAGGCATGGAGGCACGAAGTATCTACACTTCGTGATTTCGGTGGTGAAACATAAGCATGGCATAATTCACAAATAGCATGTGAAAAATATGAAATGCTTTTTCATACGTCACACCTGTTACCTGCCATAAAAATCATACTCCTTTGCTACTTCTCTGCTACCTACCTTGCCTACTTTGCAGATCATTCGGATATCATTGTATAACGTCCACGATTTACGACGTTAGGAAAGAGTGAATGGGTAATGACAAATAATATTCGTCGCTATACGAACGGGTCGCATGCGTAACATAATTTGAACTTCGACCTTGAACAGCTTAGACAAAAATTTTAAAATTGAACTTTAAGTTTAGTGGATTAAAGTATTAACTGATTTGCAATGATTTGTAGCAGATCGCAAAATCATTTATTTGTTTATGAAATGAATGAAATTTCACTTGTCGCGGGACATTCTTTAAATGCGATACGTGTGTTTATTATGATTCCAAGTTATTTAGTTTAAATAAATATAGATTAATGTTTGGTGTAAAGATATTCCAAAAAGGTATAATAATATGATAATAAGTTCTCATCTTTACACGAATATTACACATTTCAAATAAAATTATATTTGTGAATGTTATCATATTTGTACCTTCAAACACCTAAGAGCGCTAATGATCTAATTCATATTGTAGTGCCATTAATTATCAATCATTCTGCATTTGTAATAACAAACGTGGTGTGACAAAAATCATTGGATGTGAAATTTCTAAAATAATTGCCCCATATGGAAATGAAATAAAAGTAGTAATCATTTCCATGTCTAGTGAAACAATTACCTACTTAGTATTTTATCACAGTTAACTGACACTAGTATTTTTAAATCACTGTCGCTGTGTTATCTAGTGTCTGATTTTGCTTAGTATAACCCAAGTGTATAGTTCGGCCGCTCAGAGATTGCGTTTCTGATAGGTCGTGATCGAATGGGCGATGTAGCTTTGAACTGGCCTACAATTTTAAATATATTTTATTTACCTTATTAATGAATGATAACATTAAAAATTGAATAGTTATGCCAGCTTACAATAAACCTAGTAATTTTGGGCTAAAATTTCCAACAATTAACTGAACTGACTCTGTCAAGCATCGCCTTAGCGATGGTCCTCGTTGCAATCGCAGTGGTGGCAGGACGGTGTCCTCTCCCTCCTTACCGTGAGCAGGTATTTGCTGAAGCAACCATGCCCCGTCAAGATCTGTACCAGTCTCTCGTTCTCTTTACTTTTCTCTCGGAAAGGAGCCAAAAGGGAGCCAAAATCACGTTTGTCGTATGGGAGCACACTCCTTAAGTATTTATTTTATTTTGTTTTTTAGTATTTGACGTTATAGCGGCAACAGAAACACATCATCTGTGATAATTTCTGTCTAACTGCTGTCTAACTATCATGGTTCATGAGATACAGCCTGGTGATAGACAGATGGACGGACGGCGAAGTCTTAGTTATAGGGTGCCGTTTTACGCTATTGGTACGGAATCCTGAAGAAGTTGAACTCACATAAAAGCTTGGTACAATGGAAATACTTTTTAAAATTGGAATGTCTCAAAAGTCACAATACTGTATTAACACGACATTTGAAAGTTTCTAAGCTATATAGAGGTCACTTTTAGGACACGGTGTCATATGAACGTAGAGTTTGATATTTTAAATGGTTGGACAGCAATTTTTTAAGCCGAATATTGTAATTGAGAGCCATGATAACACATTGCTTCGTATAACTGAAATCCATCGCTAATAAGATATATTACCCATTTTAATTTTACTCGGGCGAGGGTATTTTTACCGCATAATGATTAGTAAAGAGAGATGGTCATTTTCTATCTTTTTTTCACTGTTTAGTCAGGGTCAACATATTTGTAAAAATTGAGACGGAAAGGCTGAGTTATATTAGGAACAATCAGTAAGATACGATAGGGAGACAGGATGTTAATGGTGATCAGATTGGTCGCATGACGACATGACCCACCTATGTGCGCTACTATGTCGTGCGCTAATATTTTAAATAATCGGAAGCGGTCGAATATTAAAATAAATCTTTCAAATAAGTTATAAACCCTGAGTCCGACAACTGGTCGAGTTCCTGAATACTCTGAAGGTCTCCCAACTCACATCTTAAAATTGAGAGCTGGCGCACCAAAATTATACAATGCCACCAGTTTGCAAGAAAAAACATTGCATTGCAATGTAATCGGGTCAACTATACTGAACGTTTGTTCTTCAGCAGAGTCTATATTTATTCCTAGGATTCTCCAAATACCATCAAATTAATCCTTCGAATTTCAGAGAGTGCAGTTTGCCATTAAACTCCGCTTCGCAATAACCATAAACAAAGCTCGAGGTCATATTCTTAAGGTAGCGGGAGTAGACTTGAGAGAAAGCTGCTTCTCCCATGGGCAATTGTATGTGACATGCTTCAGAGTAAGCTCACAGAGTAGCCTGGTAACTCTAGCATCCGAAAGGAAAACGAAAGATATTGTTTACAAAGAAATACTATAATAGGTGTAGAATCGTGGGTGGGCGGGGATGTCAATGAAGCGGTAACAGTGGTCGGCTTAATTTCGATGGAAAAGACGATGGGTTATTGGGCCGCACACTACCCTTCCGCCGCCTCGGTCGCAATGAGCGCGTTGTGTTAAAAGCATGGCCTGCTAAGAAAAAGCCTGGTGTCCATAATATATAACAAAATTTCATTTGATTTTTATGTTTATTAAACCTTCCCTACACTATAACAAAGATTGTTATCATCATCATCATCACAGCCCATATACGTCCCACTGTTGGGCTCAGGCCTCCTCCATAATAGGAGGGAAGTTAACCTACTATACCGTGCTGGTTAGACGTGTTGGTATAGGGTTTTGTTTTGAGTTTTCCTTCTCTTGCATAGTATTATATGCATTTTATATCCCTTAGTCGTCTATTACGATCACCCACGGGTAAGATAGAGGGTGAATTGTATTCTTAATCCGTCACCATACGGATAAGATTGTTATACTATATAAGAATACACACATTTATACATAATTATCTATAAATAACAATATAAATAATAACGTAAAAAACAAACAAAAATCCTATTAAAACATTATCGATTTCTACGCAGACAAAAACGCGGGCTTTTGCCCCCGTTTTTGTTTTTTGTTTTGTTTATTAATTATTATATTTTGATAATAATTAATAAAATAATAAAAAATAATGCCAAAAAGTAAATAAGAAAAAGTAAGGAACCGAACCGAGCTCCGGTTTGTTTGGATTAGACCACTTTATTTTCCAACTGAGCTAAATGTCAATTCTTAATGAAAACGTCAAAATTTGAAAACCTTCATATTCTAATAGTTTTATTACAACGAAAAATTATATTTTTGTTGCCGAAATATACTGACAAAATAATATTTTCTATAAATGAAACCTAGCTAGATCGATTAATCGCCCCCGGAACCCCTTGTATATGCTAAATTTCAAGAAAATCGTTGGAGCCGTTTCCGAGATTCAGATTACATATATATACATATATATATATATATATATATATATATATATATATATATATACAAGAATTGCTCGTTTAAAGATATAGTGAGATATACACATATATATATATATATATATATATATATTAGGTCCTTACATAAATATGAAATTGGCATTTTGTACGAGAGAAATATAAAGTGAATTTTTTTTTGGAAAATATATTTAATTATAGTCTGTCTAATCTAAGAAGTACACTTTGACAGCTGTCTGAGTAAGTTGTCTAGGTATGTGAACCAAATAATCGCCATCGAAAATATCCGATTTTACTGAGAAATCGATATTGATTCTTTATAATTAATAATTGGTTTATTTTTTATTTTTCAAACAGGTGATGAATAAATTAAGTGCTAAATTAGTACTAAACAAATTTAATTATTTCAGCATAAAATCTATTCATTATATTTAGTAGGATTAGGTTAATTAAAAACAAAAACTGGATTTGAAAATGGCTATTTATTTAGAATTATTACTATAACTTGAATTATCAGCGTCGCGAACATTAATAATTCTTTCCTCATCAATCAAAGTGTCGAAATGTACATCTCTGTCAAAATCTCTATTCGATTAATTGTATTATTCTAATATTTTTACCGATTATTTGGATATTCGTGAATTGGAAGTTGTCAAGCACTACTGTATAGAACGTGATGAAGTGACATTGTTATTGTAGGTCGTGAACAACAATTACTATTTATCATGTTATTTTTATTTTAAATTATTTTTACGAGTTTCAACATTAGATTAATGGTCTTTGAAAGAGATGAAGCCAGATCAGATGTAAGAGTAACAATAGGTAATGATGTACTGGAGCAAGTGGATGAATTTGTATATCTTGGATGTGGATTTAGCCAAGATGGAAGGTACACCACTGATATAGAGCGAAGAGTGAATGCAGGAAATAGAGTGAACGAAGCGTTGGGGCAACTTCTCGGTAGCCACTACCTCAGCCAGAAGGCACGTGTAGCAATATATAACGCTGTGCTTGTCCCAACATTACTGTATGGAAGCGAGAGTTGGGTATGCAGAAAAGAATATGAAAGTAAAATTAATGCGGTCGAAATGCGATTTCTACGGAAAATCTGTGGAGTTAGGCTGACCGATCGCATTCGTAACGACGACGTAAGAGAGCAAGTAGGTATGAAAGAGAGTATTGTGTAAAGATGCGAAAGGGAATGCTTCGGTGGTTCGGACATGTGGAAAGAATGCCGAACGAACGTCTGGTTAAGAAGATATACAATGCGAAAGCGAAAGGATATATGGTACCGGGGGAGACCGAGACTAACCTACCTAGACCAGATCGGTCATGTACTGAAGGAAGGTGGTGTCAAGAGTCTCCGAAACCGGTGAGCGTGTATGAAGAGAATTATGAATGTTGAGGAAGCGAGTGAAGTATGCAAGGATAGAGTTCTCTGGCACTCTGTTCTCTCTGCCTACCCTGCAAGGGACATGGCGTGATGGTATGTATGTATGTATTATTGTACAAGAAAGTCACCCGCAATGTTAATTACGTAAATAACTTAATAGTTGTTTAAAATTTCAGATTTCGTGTTTACAATCATGTGTAGGTATACGTTTGACCGAGGTTATTGTGTATTAAAAAATGCAAAACGTCAAAATGCACTTCTTAGATTAGATGAACTATAATCAAAGTATGCACCGTTGTTATCTATGCACTTTTGCCATCTTATAGGTTGTTCATTGATCCCGATACAAAAAAAACCATAGGGGCGAGAATCAATAAACTCTTTGAAAGCGGATTGACTGCCGCATCGGAGTTGAATTTTCTTCCTTATAAGAAGTTGTCCAAATTCCGGAAAATGGTAATCTATTGGAGCAAGGTCCGGAGAGTACGGTGGATTTCGCAGACATTCCAATTGTGCTGTGTGGTTGTCTTTGTGCAGTGTGTGGTCTTGCGTTGTCGTGAAACAGCAGTGGCCTAGAGCGATTGACCAATCTCGGTTGCTTAGCAGCTAGTTCTTCCTTCATGGTTTGCAGTTGTTAACAATAGATATCTGCCGTAATCGTTTGGCCAGATTTGGCTAGTCCACCAAACACTCACAATTAACTTTTTCTGAGTCAATTTTTGTTTAGAGCAGGTTTAGTCTGGGTCTCCAGGGTTCAGCCATTGCGACGAACGCTTCCGATTGTCGTACAGTATCCACTTTTTATCACAAGTAATGATTCGATTTAAAATACCTTCATTATTGTGTGGGTTGAGCAAAGTAACACAGCAGTCGATGCGTGTTTGCAAGTTCGATTCACTCAATTCATCCCATCGTTCAAGTTTTTTACTTTCCCGATTTGCTTCAAGTGGATTAATACAGTTTCATCACTTACCCCGAAGCCGCAGCAGCTATCTCTGAAGTGGTTTGTAATGGATCCACTTCCACAACAGCCTTTAATTCTTCATTTTCCACTTTGGACTCCGGCCGTCCATGGGGTTGGTTCTGAAGGTCGAAATTTCCAGAACGAAAACGTTGAAACCAAAATCGTTCGGTGCTTTCTTTTGCGACACCAGCGCCGTACACATCATTAATCCTTCAAGCTGTTTCTGCAGCACTGGTGCCACGGTAGTACTCGTACTCGTAAATATGCCGATCTTTCATGTTTTCCATTGTGCGGTAATAAACGACGCCAAAAAAAAACAACAATGAGGGAAAAACAAATGAATGACTGTTTTCAAAACTCAAATGTACCAGCTAAACGAATTTATAAATTTGAATTTGGAATTCTTAACCAAAGAGGAGATATTTCAGATTAAAGTGGTCAATACAGCAAAACGCTAATTTCATATGTAAGGACATCATATAATATGTAGAGAATGGGTCAGACATGAGAAACAACATACGAATTCAAATTTAATTTCATCTTTTCATGGTACTTTCCAAGCAAACCATTACGTGAGCTGTACCATAAAATTATATATTCTTCATTGTCTTTTTTATTTACATATAATATATAAATATTTTATTTTCCTCTATATGATGATCACTATTTAGTTTATTTAAAACATTTTTATGATAATAAAGTTGTATATATAAATATTTCTAATTTACAATATTATTGATAATTATTTATTTATATTATACTAGCTTTTGCCCGCGACTTCATCCACGCAGAAGTCATCTCTGACAGAGTTAAATAGAAAAAGCAATGCAAGGTGTTGAAGGTTTATCGCTAGGATAATAATCAACAACGTCAGAAACTGGGATGCGTTGAGGTGTTGATTCTGCGAGTTAGTTGTCTAATGGAATTAGGCAATAGGGTGGGTCCGAGAGAAAATACTCTACGTTGACACGCTCTACCGTCGGTGCTTTGGGCGGCGCAAGCGTGAGTACCTGTATTTAGGTTCACTGCATGAGGGCTTTGACTCGAGATGATATCCGGTTGCGGTGGCCCGCCCGCACAACGTAGATGTACGTGTACGGCGCGCGTGTGTCTATATACCATAGCCGGTCACTAAAGAAAAAGGTGGTTCAAAGTTCTATTAATTCTACAAGTTATATTGCCATTAATTTACTATTTACGGTATGACCATGGGATAAAAATATAATTATCGCCACCCTTTATTTGACTGTTTTGTTTCACCAGCAGAGTTGCGACCTCGTTAGATATGATTTATTATTTATTTTTTTAGTGAACATTTTTGAAGTTAAACTTAACCTGTATCTTAAACTATTAGGCAAGAACTTATTGTCGTCTACTATGTGTATCGTGTGAGATATCACGCCGGAACTGGTCGCCACAACGGCACTGGTGCGGGGTTGATGGAGAGGGAGAGAGAAACACGTGTTTATTTATTTTTACCGAAGAATATTTGTACGTAATTTGAAAAGAATCGATAATGAAATTTTCTCCTCATACACACTTTGCCGCTTTGTTACACCCCCTTAGGAGCGGAATTCATAACATCCTTTCGTATTGAACCTCTATGTCATAAATAAAAACGTTCTTCAAAATTTAATGTTTCTAGCTTTAATAGTTTCGGCTTGGCTACCGCCAAACGTTTGAACGACTCATTACCATGTCGTAGTAGTAGTAGTCGTTCAACCCGCTTCACAGGCCTAATTTACACAACCAGAGGGTGAAAATTGACAAATGCCGGATATTACCCTAGAATATTTGATTCGACTCGTAATTTGAAAAGAATCAATAAAGATTTTTTTCTCTTCATACAAACTTTGCCACTCTGCTCCACCCCCTTAGGGGTATAATTTCGTAAAATCATTTCTTAGTGAATCTCTACGTCATTATATGACGAAACCACAGTCAACATTTCAAGTTGCCAGCTTCAATAATATCGGCTTGGCGCTAATGATTTAATGAGTCGTCCAACCCGCTTTGCAGGCCTAATTTGCACCCCCAGAGGGGGAAAATCAACAAATGCTGAAACACGTGTTTATTTATTTTTACTGAAGATAATTTGTACGTAATTTGAAAAAAATCGATAAAGATTTTTTTCTCCGAACATTTTTTAAATTGACATAACTTTTTTTTTAATAAACCAATTCACATAAAATAAAGCCTAAATGTTAAGTGAAACTTACCACAATATATTAGTGAAAACCGCGTCTAAATCGGATAAGCCGTATCTGAGATTAGCGTGCACAAACACACATACAAACAGATAAACAGACAAACAGATAAACAGACAAAAATTTTAAAAATTATTGTTTTGTGTTCTATTAGTGTTGATAAAGGTCCCAGTAACATTTTTTTTCATATATCTTCCATGTACAGACAGCGACCCGTTACATTTTTATTATATGTATAGATAGACTAGCAGATACGGCCACTCGTTGCTGTGGCTTAGGTAGCCTCAGTAACACATGGTGGTTATGCTAATAAATTGTAACTTATATGAAACGTTTGTACGTTTAACATAGCGCCATCTATTCAATAATTACTCAATCCAGTCAACAGATGCCGCCATCTGTTAGAATCGTTTGGAGATAACAGATAATTGTGACTGTCTAATAATAGACAAATAATTTGCAATAAAATAATATTGCGGCTATAAATTGAGATGGAAGCTATCCTATCTTTTAAGTTGGATCAAACTACACATGCTGAGCAAATTTGATTAAAATCGGTTGAGTAATTTAGGAGTCCATCGTGGACAAACATCGTGACGCGTAGTTTATATATATATTAAGAAGATTACTAAATTATATATTTTTATATATATATTTCAATTTATTTTATATACATATTCTTATTTAATCCATTGTACATTATGTTATACTTGTACATTTCCGTGGTTATTTAATAATACGTATTATTTTAATCTATTCTATCTATACATATAATAAAAATGTAACGGATCGCTGACTGTACATGGAAGATATAAGAGAAAAAAATATTACTGGGACCTTTATCAACAAAAATAGAACCCAAAACAATGATTTTTAAAATTTTTGTCTGTTTATCTGTTTGTCTGTGCGTTTGTGCACGCTAATCTCAGAAACGGCTTATCCGATTTAGAAGCGGTTTACACTAATATATTATGGTAAGCTTCACTTAACATTTAGGCTTTATTTTATGTGAATTGGTTTATTAAAAAAAAAGTTGTGTCAATTTAAAAAATGTTCGGAGAAAAAAATCTTTATCGATTTTTTTCAAATTACGTACAAATTATCTTCAGTAAAAATAAATAAACACGTGTTTCAGAATTTGTTGATTTTCACCCTCTAGGGGTGTAAATTAGGCCTGCAAAGCGGATTGGACGATTCATTAAGTCATTAGCGCCAAGCCGATATTATTGACAGTGGTTTCTTTCTATGACGTAGAGATTTACTAAGAAATGATTTTACAAAATTATACCCCTAAGCGGGTGGAAAAGAGTGGCAAAGTTTGTATGGGGAGAAAAAAATCTTTATTGATTCTTTTCAAATTACGAGTCGAATCAAATATTCTATAGTGATATCCGGCATTTGTCAATTTTGACCCTCTGGTTCTGGTGTAAATTAGGCCTGTGAAGCGGGTTGAACGACTCATTACCGCCAGCCGAAACTATTAAAGCTAGAAACATTAAATTTTGAAGCACGTTTCTATTTATAACATAGAGATTCAATATGAAAGGATTTTATGAATTCCGCCCCTAAGGGGGTGTAACAAAACGGCAAAGTGTGTATGGAAAGAAAATTTCTTTATCGATTCTTTTCAAATTACGTACAAATATTCTTCGATAAAAATAAATAAACACGTGTTTCTCTCTCCCTCTCCATCTACCCCGCATCAGTGCCGTTGTGGCGACCAGTGCCAGCGTGAGAGCTCACACGATACACATAGTAGACAGAAATAGGTTCTTGCCTAATGGTTTAAGATACAGGTTAAGTTTAGCTTCAAAAATGTTCACACTATAACTCAAATAATAAATCATATCTAACGAGGTTGCAACTCTGCTGGTGAAACAAAACAGTCAAATAAAGGGTGGCGATAATTATATTTTTATCCCATCGTCATGCCGTAAATAGTATATTAATGGCAATATAATTTGTAGAATGAATAGAACTTTGAACCACCTTTCTTTAGTGACCGGCTATGGTATATAGACACACGCGCGCCGTACACGTACATCTACGTTGTGCGGGTCACCGCAACCGGGTATCATCTCGATTCGAAGCCGGACAGTAGAGCGTGTCAACCTAGAGTATTTTCTCTCGGACCTACCATATTTCCTAATTCCGTTAGACAACTAACTCGCAGAAGGCGGCGACCGCACCCCAGTTTCTGACGTTGTTGATTATCGTCCTAGCGACAAACCTTCCACACCTTGCATTGCTTTTTCTATTTAACTCTGTCAGATATGACTTCTGCGTGGACGAAGTCGCGGCCAAAAGCTAGTTTTTTATATGCCCGGCCAATTTAATACGGAGCGTATTAAATTGGCGAATATCGCGACGCACAGACCTGGAGATCTGCCTATTTAGCTGCCTGTATTCGGACCAATCGGCTGAAGACTGTACTGTCATTTCTTTTCTCCGCTCCATGAGCTTGAGAGTCTGGTCAGAAAGTTGTTTAGGTCTATTGGCACGGTGAGCCTTGAAAAACTTCGACCCAACCGCGTGGACAGTTTCCACAAACCTGTTGTTCATATCGTTCAGAGATTCGCTTTCGTCTAGACATTGGAAGCGATTGTGTAGTTCGAGTTCAAAGCTTTCGAGGTTCTGGCATTGGACAGGTGTAGGTTGGAGGGTAGACTTCATCAAGCGTGACCGTTCGACTTTTGTGTGTATATTTAATGTGCCTCATACTATTCGGTGATCGCTCCCAGTTTTAATCCTGCTGATCACTGGGACATCATTAAATATATGTTGTTTGTACGACAAGATGAATTCTATCTCGTTTTATGTTGTGCCATCGGGGCTTATCCAAGTCCATTACCTTTGTGGCTGCTTTCTGAAGAATGATTTCATCATAAAGGGGCTTTCCTTCTCCAGAAATTCAGCCAGTTTCTGGCCCCTCTGGTTTCTCTGTCCATATCCATATTTCCCCACTCTCAACTCATGATCACTCCCTTTGCCTAGTTTCGCGTTAAAGTCTCCCATAACCACCATGAAGTGGGTTTTAGACGCGTGTATGGCTTTCGAGATATCCTCGTAAAAGACCTCCACATAGTCGTCGGAATATGCCGAGGTCGGTGCGTATACCTGTATGACCTTCAACGAATACCGTTTGGTAATTCTGAGTATAAGATATGCTACCCATACAGACACACTCTCGATCCTCTCCACGTTGCCTACGAGAGACCTGCAAACGATAAACCCTATACCGCCTTGGGACAGGTGATCTCCCCCCCGGTAGAAGAGCAAGTTTCCGGAACGTAGGATTATCGTGCCCTCGCTCTCTCTTCGCACTTCTGATAATCCTACAATATCCCAGCGGAATTTGCTCAATTCCTCTTTCAGCTCGATGATCTTCTCATCGGTCCTGAGTGTCCGAATGTTGTGTGTTACCACGGCCAAAGGTCGTTTTGATTGGTAGCAGGATCGCTGCCGAAGATCCTTCGCACCCCCTACTCCATCGCTACCAGGCCCGCTACCACGATGAGCCTGTAGGATAGCGGAGCTGCCGTGACTGGGGTTCGTTTTTTTATTTGTGTTGCTCATAAAGGGTTAGAGCCGTAATCGCCACGCTTGGCAGACGGGTTGGCGATCGCAATGTGGTGTTAGACGTTTCCCAGGAGAGACCTGCTGCCCACTCTCCTGGTGAACCCTTTCTCAATTTTTACGACTCCCACGGGCAAGCAAGGGGTGGCGACACATGTATTCTATCCTGTCACCACACGTGGAAGACTACGACCTTAGTGAAAGAGAAACGTGATAGAACAAATATGAGTGCAGAAGATAGGCTGAATAAAAACTTCGAGGGTAACACCAATTTCTTGTGGAGGGAGGTGAAGAAGTCTCGGGGTGGTTGGTCAATCTTCAGAATGAATAAAATAAGGCTTACAGGAGACATTCTTACACAAAGGTAAGGTCTAAAGGTAAAATAAGGTCTAAAGGAGACATTCTTACACAAATACAAGACGTGTTAAGCCGATGGAGTGAATATTTTAGCGATATGTATACGGATACTCGTGTTGGCGCCAGTGTTGCATGTGGTCTAGTAGATCAACGTTCAGCATCGGCGTCCTCCGATGGCATCGGTATGGATGAAGTTGAATGGGCGATAAGAAGTTTGAAAAATGGTAAGGCAGCAAGCATTGATATGGTGTCTGCCGAGATGATCAAGCTTAGCGGCTCCTGTGCCTGGGAGGCGTTCCTGTTGCTCCTCAATTTATGTTGGAGCTCGGGAATGGTTCCCAAGGACTGGAATAGCGTGGTCATAGTGCCTTTGTTTAAAACAAGGGTTCACGTCATGAATGCGCAAATTACAGAGACATAAGCTCTGCCCAGTTTGAGCATTTGACACGGTTGTACGAAAGGAACTTTGGGACATTTTACCGGAGTATGGTATTAACGGTAAACTGCTGCAAGCTGTACAGTCCAGTTACATGGGCTGTAGAGCCTGTGTGCGGCTGGATGATGGAATGTCGCCTTGGTTTGACGTCAATATCGGCGTTGAGTAGGGGTGCGTTCTATCAGCCAGGCTGTTTATCATGTATCTGGATAAATATCTCCAAAAGTTGAACGACATGAATGTGGGAGTCCAGATGGGCGGCTCAGTGGTCCGTGCTCTACTCTATGCAGATGATGCAGTCCTGCTGGCGCAGTCAGCGGCTGCCCAGCAGACCCTAGTCGATACAATGACAGAAGATTGTAAGAAAAGGGGTCTACGCGTGAATGTGAGCAAAACCAAAATAATGGTCTTTGAAAGAGATTAAGCCAGAACAGATGTAAGAGTAACAATAGGTAATTATGTACTAGAGCAAGTGGATGAATTTGTATATCTTGGATGTGGATTAAGCCGAGATGGAAGGTACTCCACTGATATAGAGCGAAGAGTGAATGCGGGAAATAGAGTAAACGGAGCGTTGGGGCAATTTCTCGGTAGCCACCACCTCAGCCAGAAGGCACATGTAGCAATACATAACGCAGTGCTTGTCCCAACATTACTATGTGGAAGCGAGAGTTGGGTATGCAGAAAAGAGCATGAAAGTAAAATGAATGCGGTCGAAATGCGATCTCTATGGAAAATCTGTGGAATTAGGCTGACCAATCGCATTCGTAACGACGACGTAAGAGAGCGAGTATGTATGAAAGAGAGGTGTAAAGATGCGAAAGGGAATGCTCCGATGTTTCGGACATGTGGAAAGAATGCCGTACGAACGTCTGGTTAAGAAGATATACAATGCGAAAGTGGAAGGATTTAGGTAGCGGGGGAGACCGAGACTCAACTATCTAGACCAGATTGGTCGCGTACTGAAGGAAGGTGGAGTCAAGAGACTCCGAAACCGGCGAGTGTGTATGAAGAGAATTATGAATGTTGAGGAAGCGAGTGAAGTATGCAAAGATAGAGTTCTCTGGCACTCTGTTTTCTCTGCCTACCCTGCAAGGGATATAGCGTGATGATACGTATGTATGTAATTTATTAATTTGTTATGTCTAACACTTCTGTAATAAACTTCAGTCATTATTAACCAATTTTCACAGTAATACCGTCAGAGGCAACATCGAATATAACTATTACAGAAATTACTGATGAGATTATTTACATTAATATTAATTTTGATGTTACACATCTGCCAGTCGTCACGTGATAGCTGTTTTATTGTTTATTAATATCCTATTCCCGACGACAGCAAACTCAAAAACATAAAAATTGGTCCAGCCGTTCTCGGGTTATAAGTGTTATAACTTACACAACTTCCTTATATATATGGTATATATATATACAGGATGGAAGGGGACCGCTCCCAAAAACAAAGACAGATAACTCTCCTAGTCCTACTTGTAATGATAGGCTAGAAAAAAATTCGATACGGATGAAAAAAAAAAATATGTAACCTATTTCAATTGTTGTTTGTTCCTATCCTATTAAATAAATTCATAGGTAGTTCTGAATGGATAAGTAAATAATTTTAATTTGAGCCGAATCACATAAGGACGATTTAGGTAAGTAGATAGTTTCATATGTACTTTTTAATAAATTAGTTCTGAATGGATAGGTAATTTTTAATTTTGTTTTATTGCTTATCTCATTGGTGGCAAACGAGCAAGCAGCACACCTGATGGTAAGTGTTACTGCCACCCACAGACCTTTGCAATGCCGAGGGTATCACTAGGCCGCTGCCTTCCAATACAAACCCATCCACTTAGGCAGGACCAGCTTTACCTATAGTGCAGAGGATGCGGTGCACCCGGGCGCCGTGTGTTAGGGGGCGCCGAGAGCCGCTTGTAACCATCAACCTATTCCATTTTGTTCACCCACTTTGATACAAGAGGGCGCCAGGTTATTGATTGCACCCGGGCGCTACATGTGCTTGAGCCGCGCCTGCACTTAGGCTTCGGCTCTCTCGGTCACCGAACGAAGTGCAACAGCACATTGCTATTGCTCAGACGTCGATCTTCTGCAAGAGTGTGATACACTGATACTACACCGGACGGATCGGCCCACGGCCCTAGACAAGAAACTGTCAACAGCGTGGTCCTACCACTAAAGAATTAATATTGAAATTATCGTGAATTTTATTGTTATTAGAACCGATTACGTTAATTATTATTGTAACGTTAATCAGTATTGATATACATACATGGAAGGCATGGAAGCGAGTTCACAAGATTGTGTAAACACTTGTAAAGCGTGTACCTATCTATTACTTGCATTTTTTTTTTATTTTTGTGTGTCTTAGTTGTTAGCCTCAGATGGCTATGACAACTTTACCCGGACTGTGGGTGAGCGCTGAGGGCTCTCAACCCGTTATTACTTGCCGACGCCGCAGGCCCGTTTATACCTACTGCCACTAGCGGCGCACGCCTGTCGATCACCTCTCGAACAGCTGATTTGAGTTTTGAATACATTGCGTACTTTCTCATCTGAGTAAATTTACGTAGTTTTTAAGGAATTATCGTTACACAGCACTGTCCTAATATGATAGAATGTAGAAAATCTAAAAAATTCTTGTTAAAAAAAAAAAATCCATCCGAATCGATTTTTTTTCTAGCTTATCATTACAAGTAGGACTAGGATAGTTACCTGTCTTTGTTTTCAGGAGCGGTCCCTTGCCACCCTGTATATATATATATATATATATATATATACACCGTGGAATCTAATTGGCTGTTTTCCTGAAACGTATGTACTCAGTTAATCATTCTTAATATCCCCTCATAACTAAAAACATAATACATTGAAAAAAAAAGTCTGTTAAATAGACGTTCTTAAGTTTGTCTGATATGCAACGGTATTGTTCCCAACATGCCTACGACATAGCATTCGAATTAAATCGCAATAATAGGTAAAAAAAAAATATTTAGGTATTGTAGCTCGTAGCCCGCCCGCGTCCCGCACGCACCCCTTGCTTTTGATGCGCCCGAGCCGCGCGACCTTGGTCTATGTTTTAATAGGTCAGTTTGCAATTTTTTGCCAAACGGCTTAGACGTACATCATATGTTTATAACAAATCCCGAACGCGAGTGCTAGTAAGTGCGAAGAAATGACAAGTCATTACCAGTATTCTGACGTAGAGTGGTTAGACATGGTTCGTTTTTATGCGATTGCTGGAGACAACTTGGCGAAGGCTAGATGCCTGTACGCTCAGCCAGAACACCTGGATTCGTTATGCAGATGTGGCATTATAAATCCGCCTGTGCCTACAACAGCGATAATTTTATCAGCCACATAACGCCTACTAACCCACAGGCAGTTTTGAGTGTTTACACGTGCTCAGGCTAGAGGTAGGTGTCGCCGACATTCTGCTCGATTAGAAGAAGAAATTCTTGAGAAAATGGAGGCATGGTTTTAAAGTAATTAAAGAAAGTAGGTAACCAAGGTAAGAGCATTGACCGTAGGTTGATAGCTACGGTCGATGCTCTCAAACGACCGTAGGTATAACAAAATTATTAGACAAAACATGTTACAGTTATGCAAAAATGATATTTTAAGGAAACGTCCGGGATTGCAAATGACTAGAATTTATGTTTTTATTTTATTGAATAAATGCTATATTATGGTTCTATATCTTTAACTGAGTATATACGTTTCGGGAAAACAGCCAATTAGATTCCACGGTGTATATATATATTAGGCGATACATGGCGGAAATCCATTATTATTATAAAATGGAGGAGAGGAAGGAAAACCCACCACTTTCCCACGGTTAATCAATATACATACCGTAAACCTCAAAAAAGGAAGGAATACGGGATGGGATGAAGGTGGAATAGGATATAAGGAAATCTTACTCCTGTGATGAGCACCGCTTCCAGAACTTCTACTTGCAATTTTCCGCAGAACTTCGAATAATGTCACAATGTAATGTTTACATTGGAGAAATGGGTCGCAATTTTGAGACTAGGTACAGGGAACATTTAGCCGCATATAGAAACAACTACCCGCATAAATCGAATTTTGCTAAACATTTAATAGACAGTAATCACTGTATAAATAATAATAATACTTTCGAGCCCTTACATATTTGTAGCAAAGATTTCAGGCTATGTATATTGGAACGATTAGAGATTTTAAAATGTAGCAAACATGCATTACTGAATGAACAAACAAACTTTAATACATCCCCACTCTTAAAGTTGTTTGCGTATCAATAAAATGACTCAACGCGGGTAGTTTGATAGTGGAGCGGGTATAAAAGGTGTGCGTACAGTCAATCGGAGAGCATTTGAAGCCGAACCATCCTGAGGATGCCTCGTTTAGAGGCGAAATACGTGTCGAATCTTTATTCGAAGTTCTACGGAAAATTGCAAGTAGAAGTTCTGGAGGCGGTGCTCATCACAGGAGTAAGATTTCCTTATATCCTATTCCACCTTGATCCCATCCCGTATTCCTTCCTTTTTTGAGGTGTACGGTATATTGATTAACCGTGAGAAAGTGGTGGGTTTGCCTTCCTCTCCTCCATTTTATAATCTTAATATATATAAATTACGTGTCACGTTGTTTGTCCGCGATGGACTTCTAAAGTACCGAACCGATTTTAATCAAATTTTCACAGCATGTGTAGTTTGATCCAACTTAAAAGATAGGATAGCTTTCATCTCAATTTATAGTCGCAATATTATTTTATTGCAAATTATTTGTCTATTATTTGACAGTCACAATGATCTGTTATCTCCAAACGATTCTAACAGATGGCGGTATCTGTTGACTGGATTTAGTAAGGATTTAATAGATGGCGCTACGTCACAGCAACGCGTGGCCAGGTCTGCTAGTAATATATATATATATATATGTATATATCATCATTCTCTTATCCCAATTACGGGTCGGGTTGGGATCGATACAAAATGTTCTCTTCCTTTCATAGTTCATATCGTAAAAGTTATCGGCAATAGTTTTATGACCGTCCGCCTGCCAGACGTCAACCCTCCTTGGGAATGTAATTGTTAACCAAACGGCATCAGACGGAGTTGGCCCAGGTCGTTATAAGGCTCTTAGTCGTCTATTACGACATTCACGAGCAAAGTAAGGGTTGGTAGTATTCGTAACCACTACTACACAGCTATACAATATTTATATATATATATATATATATATATATATATATATATATATATATATATATATATATATATATATATATATAACTCTTTTGATTTGTTGATAATATAATTTTCCTGTATAATAAACCAGAATAACATGGGCAATCTAAATATTCTGTCTTATCAACATTTTAAATGTTTATTTTTTTATGATTTATTTATAACTAGCTGTCCCTGGCAGACGTTGTCCTGCCCGGAAAAGCTTTAAGTGAAATGCTGACAGCAGCGCCACCTATCGGGTTCAATTGTGTTTTGAAATCATCCAGGGACCTATTGGAATATACATAGAAAAGTTTATCCCAATCAGTTCAACTGTTTGACATACTAACAACGGTACCATCTACCGGGTCCAATCGGGAATCTAAACCATTCTTGAATCCCCTCGAACACACACAAAAAATTTCAAAAAAATCCGTCCAGCCGTTTAAGAGGAGTTCACTGTCAACACACGTACAGTAGAATTATCTTTATATATATAAGAGATTTCCACCTATGTATTGACTCATCACGATATCTCTGGAACCATAAGGCTTACAAACCTCAAATTTGGTAGGAATATTTCTTTCACTGAGTAAAGGTCAGCTAAGAACGGATTTTACTAAATTATATCCCTAAGGAGGTGAAAAAGCAGGCCAAAGTTTGTATGAGATAACGTGATTCCTTGGTCCAATCTATTTCAAATTTTGCATAAACATTCTTTAACAGAATTGATGAAAGACGTGATTCATATTTTATTGAGATTTATTTCCTAACTGGATTAAAAAGGGTTGGAAAGTTATTTTAGGGTTGATTTGCTTTAAAATTGATATCAATACTTCTTATAGTGATTTTGATTTAAAAGACATTTTATTTTGACACATGTTTGAAAACTCAATTCGATTATATACAAAAAACCGGCTAAGAGCGACTCGAAGTCATGCACGAAGGGTTCCGTACCATTATCTATATATGGCAAAATAATCATGTTTGTTGTATGGGAGCTCCTCTTAAATTCTCTATTTGTTTTATTTTAATTTAATTATTTATTTCTAAAGTGAATATATTACTAAATATTCTGTGAATATTTCAAACGTCGACCTATTTTTGTTATCAATATCGAGCAAAAACGAGGAAAAAGATTACCTTTGTTGTGTGGGAGCCCCTTTAAATATTTATTTTATTGTTTTTTAGTATTTGTCGTTGTAGCGGCAAAAGAAATTCATCATCTGTGAAAATTTCAACTGTCCAACTGTCACGGTTCATGAGAGCAACTTGGTGACAGACAAGCGAAGCAACGGATGGACAGCAGAGTCTTAGTAATAGGGTCCTGTTTTATCTTTTGGGTATGGAACTCTAAAAAGCTTGATGTCACATAAACGTTTGGTACAATGCAAATACTTTTTAAAATTGAAATGTCTCGAATGTCACCGCACTATATTAGTACGGTGTTTATAGATTTCTAAGCTTTAGAGAGGTCATGTACTTTTAGGACACGGCCTCATATAAACGTAGACTTTGAAATTTGAAATGATTGGACAGTAATTTTCGAAGCAGAATATTGTAATTCAAAGCCATGGTAATACCTTGCATCGAATAAATGAAATCCATTGCTCACACGATGCATTACAGTTTGTGTGACAATATCCGTTTGTGTCATGCTACGGCGATGGTCGATACTCTATTTTAGCAGTTGTTTGGTTTTAGAATTGTGCTAGGATATAGCCATTGCGATACTAAAGCGACAAACACCGCTTTATAAAATTATATCTACTGCAAATTTTTATTTTACCCTATAATGATTAGGAAAGGAGTATAATAAGTATGGCTAAACAGCGAACGAAAATATAGCATATGATCATATGCTATATTTTCATTCGCTGTTTAGCCACTTTTTTATCAACATGTTTGCAAAACTCGAGACAGAAAGGATTTTTTTTTTTTTGGTAGGCTATGGCCCGGTCACACGTCGCCCGTACCGTCCGGGGCGACGGAAGGGCAGCGCGTGACCCCATAACCCACCGTATTCCCTCCCCATCGCCATTGGGCCGGCCACTGGTACCGCTTCCTTGCCTTTCGTGGCCAGCCCGGCGGGTTACCCTTTCGGGTACCATCCCCGTCAACGCCCCAGCTAACTGCCGGGGCGTCGCCCTCACGCGGTCAGCCTCTCTGCGGGTGAAGGACTATTCCCCGGTCCAGCCACCCGCGGCCTCGGCTAGGGCGGCATTAGGCGCAGATACTCGCGCCTCCGCCGCCCCAGGCGCCGGCGACGGAGCGTCTCACCGAAGAGGATTTCCTCTCGGAGTCGCCCCGCCGCCTCCTTCCGCGAGACAACTGTCTCGCAGAAGGCGGCGACCGCGTTCCAGTTCCTGACGCTGTCGAGCATCGCCTTAGCGATGGTCGGCAGCGCCAGGTCGGCACCGATGATCGCGACGAGTTCACGGCGCTGCTCTGCCCAGGCCACACAGACCTCGAGCGTGTGCTGCGCCGTGTCCTCGTCGCAATCGCAGTGGTGGCAGGACGCTGTACTCTCCCTCCTCCCGACCGTGTGCAGGTACTTGCCGAAGCAACCATGCCCCGTCAAGACCTGCACCAGTCGGAAGGAAAGGACCCCGTGCTGTCGACCCAACCACTCCATCAGCACTGGCCGGAAGGCCTCGATGGTCTGAACACCGAACCGAGGCCTTTCCAGCCGGATTGCCCAACGAGCAATAACGTCACGGCGGGCGTCGCCCCGCCAAGCGGCCATCTCACTAAGCGAGACGGTGCCGCCCCCTGCCCGCGTCGCTGACACCCGCCGGTACAGTCCGGCGAGCATCTCCGCCTCCAAGTCCCACGGAGGTGTTCCGGCCAACAGGCATGCTGCCTCCGTCGCCACCGTGCGGTATCCGCGTATGGCCCTGACCGCCATGGCCCGCTGTGGTCGCCATAGTAGAGCCCTAAGTCGGACGGTCAGGGACCCCGCCCACACGGGTGCACCGTACAGGTCCATCGACCGGACCACCCCCGCGTACAGCAGTCGGCACGTAGCGCTGGGTCCGCCTACATTCGGCATAAGCCAGGATAGGGCGGACGCCGCGCCGACAAGCCGTGAAGCAAGCCGACGGAAATGCTCCCGGAACCACCATCGCCCGTCGAGCACCAGGCCCAAGTACCTCATATGGGCCCGGATGCTGATGGGAACCGAATTGACGGTGATCGAGGCGTCAGTGGGTGGACTGGTGCGGGGCCCATGGAATAATAAGGCCTCCGTCTTATCCAGGGCCACCCTTAGCCCCAGCGCCTCGATCCGCCTGACAATCTCCTCGGTGCCAAGAGTTGCCAGGCGTGCCGCCTCCTCCAGCGTCCCACCCCGGGCTGTGACGAGTGTATCGTCGGCGTAACAAATTACGCCCAGCCCGGGCGGGAGGCTCCCTCTCAACGCCCAGTCGTAGCCGATGCTCCACAAAGTCGGCCCCAAGACCGACCCCTGCGGAACACCGCACGACATGGGCGTTCGCACAACATCCCCTACTCGGTTCTTATAGAGGACGCTGCGCCCCTCCAAATAGTCTGCCACCAGCCGCCTCAGGTATACAGGCACCCCGTGATACCGGAGTGCCTCCCTGATGCAGCTGAATGGCAGACTATTGAATGCGTTGGCGATGTCTAGAGACACCGCCAACAGCACCCCACCGCCAGTGACAGCCTCCGCGACTACGGCCCTCAGGCGCAGCAAGGCTGCGATCGTCGAACGCCCCTTTCGGAAACCAAATTGGGCGTCCGACAGATCGGGGCCAACCTCGCTAAGGTGCTGGCCGATACGGGCAGCCAGGATCCTCTCCAACAGCTTACCCGTATCGTCCAGCAGCACGATCGGCCTATAGGCCGAGGCCGAGTCCGGAGACCGTCCCGGCTTCGGCAGGAGTACCAGCCTCCCCTCCTTCCAACACCCAGGGAACTGCCCAGACGATAAACACGCGTTGTACAGTCCCCCGAGGCGTGGACCCAGATGCTCGAGGACCAGGGCCAGCACCCGGTCGGGTACCCCGTCTGGCCCAGGAGCGGTGGTCTTGGCACGCATTTGCACCACCGCCGCCCCCATTTCCGTCTCCGTAACGGGCGGAACACTTTCGTAGTCGGCCTCCCGGTCACTATTCGGCAGTGCCATGACCGGGGGCGTGTGTTCCGTCCGACGTGGGAATAGTTCCTCGACAACTCTGGTGAGGAGGCTGGGCTGGAGAGTCTCGGTGAGGGGGGGGGGCCCGCGCGCGGAGCTTACTCAGCGCCGCACGATAGGGGCGACCCCAGGGGTCACGCTCGAGACTGTCCAGCATCTCCTGCCGACTAACGTCCTTGGCTTGACGGATGGCCAGCCTGAAGGCAGACCGCGCACTGCGGTAAGCCTCGTACAGCTGGCCCTCCCGCTCAGCGTCGCGGTGACGCCGCCGACTGCGGGTATAAGATCTCCGAGCACGTATGCACGCAGCTCGGAGCTCTGCCAACTCCCGGGACCACCAGGGAACCGCCCTCTTCGGGGGAAGACACCGTACACGGGGCATAGCCGCATCGCAAATCTGCGTTAACGCACAGCGAATGCGGCCAGCCTCGGCGTCCACCCCGTCCACCGAGGGCGGTGACGGCAGCCACGAATGCACAATGGCTGCCTCCACCAGTAGGTCCCGATCAAGTCGACCCACAGCCCACCGCGGAAAAGCGGGAGCTCCGTCTGCCGTGTGACCCCTGCTGGGCTGGCGGAGGGTCCGGGAGACCTCTATCCGAATGTATCTATGGTCGGATAGGGTCTCAACCTCCTCCTGGACATACCAGCTCCTCACACGTGGTGCGACATCGGGGCTAGCGAACGACAAGTCCACTATCGACCCACCCCGCTGCCGCACGCACGTACGCACTGAACCCCTGTTCAGCAAACAGAGGCCCAGTGACGCCGCCCACTCTTCAACCGCCCGCCCGCGATCGTTCGTCCTGGGGGACCCCCACGCCATAGACTTGGCGTTGAAGTCCCCCATTACAAAGAGCTGGCGCGGTGCCAGTCGCCGTATCGAGGCCTCCAAGTTGGTGAGGGAGGCCCCGAAATCTGCCACACTCCTGTTAGGGGAGAAGTACACGCCGTAAAGCGTTACCTCTCCCCAGTCCGCCGCGACGTATCCATCACCCCTGTCCTTTAGAGACAGAGGCGGGGAAGGCCACGACGTTGAGGCGACGATTGCCACAGAGCCGTCACTGCTACTCAACCAATTAGATCGGTCGGGCACGCAATACGGCTCCGCGGCTACGGCTACACCTATCAACCACTCCGCCATAGCTTGCAGGAAAAGGTCCTGCGCACCGGCGGAGTGGTTGAGGTTGGCTTGCAAGAGGTGGATGGACTCGGTAGCCATTAGTGGGCCGTGTCCATCGCCTCCTCCGCGCCGACGGGCGATTGGGTCGCGTAAGGAGCGGAAGCGGCCGGGGTCGCCGGGCCGCTCCGCCCCTTTGGAGCCGAAGCCGGGGGTCTGCACTGTCCACCCCCCATGCGATGTTTGGAGGGCTTATTGCCCGCCGCACACGCGGGACAGTGGGGTGCGGCAGCACCCGATGCCGCCATGTGCCCGGTTTGACCGCAGCGGAAACATAGTCCGCTGCAGTCAAAGCAGTTGGTACACGTTGGCCGGGTATGCCCGACCGCCATGCACCTAAAACACCTCGCAGGCCGGGACTCCAGCAGGGTTACCCGCGCCGAACTCCAGCCTACGAGGATCCTGCCTGAGTCAGCGAATTTCTTGACCGACTCTACCGGACACTGCACCCAGGCAGCACCAGACAGAAAGGATGAGTTATAATAGGAACAATCTTAATATATATAAATTACGCGTCACGTTGTTTGTCTGCCTTGCACTCTTAAAGTACTTAACCGATTTTAATCAAATTTGCATAGTATGTGTAGTATGATCCAAATTAAAAGATAGGATAGCTTCCATCTCAATTTACAGTCACAATATTATTTTATTGCAAATTATTTGTCTATTATTTGACAGCCACAATTATCTGTTATCTCCAAACGATTCTAACAGATGGCGGTATCTGTTGACTGTATTGAGTAAGTATTTAATAGATGGCGCTATGTTAAACGTAGAAACGTTTCATATAAGCTACAATTTATTTGCATAACCACCACGTGTTACTGAGGCTACCTTAGCCACAGCAACGCGTGGCCGGGTCTGCTAGTATAAATATATAGATGCTTTAACATCTTTTAGCTATTACAACAAATACATCAATATCTATCTATAAGTAATATTATAGTAAGATAGAAAATAGTATAGGATATTTTAGATAGAGCTCTAATCTTAATTCTATAGTGCTTTGTATGCAGATTTGCTAGGGCCGCATCTGCGTGTATCGTCACGAAACTTCGTGCAATGAAACGATACACGCAGATGTGACCGTTCATTATCGGCTATCGTCGCAACAGTGGCGGACTAACAGGGGGGCGGAAGGGGCGTCCCGCTCCAGGCCTCTGGTCTTGGCGGGGCCCCCAAATGCCTCCACGTTTCCCTGATCAAATCCTAAACAAGACTTTAAATATGTGCTTAGTAGCTTCATAATTTCATCAAGATCAAAACACTACAGCTGACACAACATTTTCAAGATCCATGAAAAGCAAATCTAGATACAAGATTAGGAGCAAGCCTGCTCCTACCGGCTGTTTGTCATTTTAGCTTTCTAACCTATATACAATTCTGACTTTCTATACTTTTTTTTTGGGTAGGCTGTGGTTCGGACACACGCCTCCCGTTTCGTCCGGGGCGACGGAAAAGCAGCGCGTGGCCCCATAAACCTCCGTATTCCCTCCCAATAGCTATTGCACCAGCCACTGGTACTGTTTCCTTGCCATCCGTGGCCAGCCCGGCGGGTTACTCTTTCGGGTACCATCCCTTATCGACGCCCTGACTATTCCTCGGTCCAGTCACCCGCGGCCTTAGCTAGGGCGGCATCAGGCGTAGGTACTCGCGCCTGCGCCGCCCCAGGCACCGGTGGTAGAGCATGTCACACTAGAGTTTTTCTTCTCGCAGCCGTGCTGCTGCCTGCTTCTGGGAGACGACTGTCACAGAAGGTGGCGACCGAGTCCCGGTTCCTGACTCTGTCAAGCATCGCCTTAGCAATGGTCGGCAGCGCCAGGTCGGCACCGATCACTGCGACGAGTTCATGGGGTTGCTCTGACCAGGCCGCACAGACCTCGAGCGTATGCTGCGCGTGTCCTTGTCGCAATCGCAGTGGTGGTGGCCTCCACACGACCGTGTGCAGGTATTTGCCGAAGCAACCATGCCCCGTCAGGATCTGTATCAGTCTCTCGTTCTCTTTACTCTTCTCTCTCTCTCTGTCGTTCTCTCTCGTTTCGTTTACATACATCAACTAATAGCGTGTATTTTTTCTCGACCTCCCTTTCTCTCTCGCTCTATGGCTATGTGCGTTATGCGACGTTCGACCTATGTTACTCTCTCTCAATCTTTCTCGTTAGCTCTCTCCCACCTTTCGCTCCATGACACTGTTCGTGATGCGACGTTCGTTCTATCTCACTCTCTCTCTCAATCGGTCTAATTGCTCTCTCCCTCTTCTTGGACAAATAGTCCCACATTTTTGTGTCACTAATATTGCGTTACATCTGTAAAAATTTTACCCTCATGACGCGCAAAGAAGTTGCACTTCAAAAAAAGCTTGTAAAATTATTTTTTTTTAAAAGCTGGGGGGGGCCCTCATTCAGCTTTGCCGCCCCGGGCCTCTGACAGGGTTAGTCCGTCACTGCGTCGCAAACATTCGGGCTTCGTGCGCGTTTTTCGCTTGGGTGGCGATAAGTCAAAGGGTTTTAGCGCGCCAGCGTGGTCAGACTAGCGTTTTTCATTTCGGCGGCAATTTTCAATGTGTTTAGACGCGTTCGAGAATCTCCAGTTAATTAATAAATATGGAGTGGAGCGATGAAATGGTGTTAGAATTTTTACACCATTATGAAGCTGAATCCATGAAGGAATTCAAAAAGGTTATTATGTAATTATTAGCATAATATAGCTATAAAAATATAGCAATTCGTCATCCATAGTTAATCGCATGAAAATGATTTCAGCTACGATATTTCGTGTAAAATACCGAAGTCGCTAATGTGACCACAGTATTATCGCGATAATTTTTTAGTGTACAAAACATACGAAGCTTCACCACATATTACTTCGGGACGATACACGCAGGTGCGGCCCTAGCAATATGGTATAATAATATAATACTCTTACTACGTACTATTGTACGTAGGAAGAGTACCCACCGCAGATAAAGAATAAAACAAAGTATTTTAAATACATGAGACAAAAGCACAAATACTTTTGTAAATTTCCATACATTTTTGAAGTTGAACAATCAACACTAGATTTAAAAACATAAAATAATTCCATTCCCTTGCCTTGAGATGGTGTAAATATTTTTTTCTATTATATTGTTTACTAACATTTATTAAAATAACGTTTATAAAATTAGTTATAATCGTGCTCCTCTCATAGAGTAAAAAGATACAGTGCTCTTAATTTGTCATAGACTACAGAACATTGACATTTGTCAAAGTCAATAAAAAAATTGTTAACCTTCCTTTTTTCGATTGAAAATCTTGCAGAATAAATGTGAATACATTTTATTTATTTCCTAATTTTTAAGAGCGCATTTGCAGAAAGCTTTTAATATATCTTCTTTGTAAATGCTCGCTTGATAAAACTTGAAATTTGTATTTTTCGCTAGATTAGTGCGCGCCGGTGAAATTGTAATCATGGCGAATCAGTCATCAGGCGTTGGTGAGATTGTTTTTTTTTTCATGTCAAAGATTGTAATAAAATTGTTGTATATTTCATTTTATGCGCCTTTTCGTTCTTAATAATTATGTTTTCTTTCGATCAGTGGTTCCTCGAAACTTTCGTCTTCTGGAAGAACTTGAACAAGGCCAAAAGGGAGTGGGCGATGGAACAATATCTTGGGGCCTTGAAAGTGATGATGATATGACCCTCACTCACTGGACTGGCATGATTATTGGCCCACCTAGGGTAAATATTAAACATATATCTAATATGGCTTAAAGATGTATCTGTTACTATTATTTAATCATTTTGGTTTTATTTCAGACTCCTTATGAAAACAGGATGTACTCTCTTAAAATTGAATGTGGCACTAGATATCCTGATGAACCTCCAACTGCTCGCTTTATCTCTAGAATCAACATGAATTGTGTAAACAGTCAGACTGGACTTGTAAGTATTTGTAGTTTAATATCTTGTCTTTAGCGTTATATAGGGTAGAGCTATAAACCCAGAATGTGTTAATCTTGTAATTTTAATATCATGTGTTGGCTAAGTCTATTGACAACTGTAGATACATTTTTTTTATTGATATCCTAGAAAATAACTTGATGGTAGAAGTGGCCAGTTCCAACTAGTCAGTTGAATCTAGATCATAAATATTATTCACATCCTTAAGCAACTGGCATGTGGCAATGTTATAAATGTTATACATTAAAAAAATTGGACAATATCAGAATACTGATAAAACATTGATTGTTAAAGGTGGATAACAGACAAGTACCAATACTTGCAAGATGGCAACGTGATTACACTATTAAGACAGTCCTTCAGGAACTGAGACGTCTCATGACACTTAAGGAAAATATGAAGCTCTCACAGCCACCAGAAGGAAGCACTTTCTAGTTTGTCACTCTGATTACTTTGTTCAATAGGCCCAATCTACATGGTTGACAATTCTATTTGGTCGTAGTGCACAGTGTGTTATAACAGAACTTGATAACAATTGATTTTAATTTTTTTAGATAATGCTTTGCTAGAGATTACAACTTATAATTCTATTGCATTTATTGTGTTGAGTTAGCCTATTATTAATGCAGGTTTATTATAGTTTATCAAATGTAGATTGGGAGGAGAGTAATAATTCATTTGAAATAGTTCTTTCATAACTTGTATAGATGGTAACACATTTATTTATCATATTACCTAAATTATTGTGGCCTTTAAAAGTTAAACTTGCTTTTGGTATAATAAGGCTAGGTAACTGATGTTTTCTTTTTAGGTAAGTGGTGTCATGCCCATACTCTCAAATGTTTCCTATGAACTCCTTATGAATTGGGGAATGTCTTCAATTTAAAAGTCTCAATAGGCATAATATATATATTGTTTAACAAATGTAATATCTCATATCTAAATAGTAAAGATTATATTTTCTTTTAGTCGGTGCAGTGCTGATTACATATAAAAGAAATTGCAAAATTTTTATAATTTAATTTGTTTATGTGTATAATAATTGTAGGAGAATTGAATTTTTTAGGAACATAAGATAAAGTACTATTGTTTCATTTGAAGCTTTGCATCAGATTTAATGTTTCACTTAGCATTTAATGCAAAATTTAAGGAGCTACAGTCTAACAATATGTAGCTTGTCAATTTGAGAACCATTTATAATTTTCTTTGTTCTCACACCATTATGTTATGCAATCTTAATATTAAAAGCCAAATGCTAAGTCAAATTGTTTCATAGCATTAAATATTTTTACCAATGTATAACTAGCAAAAATAAATCAAATAATACTGTCATTTAATTTCTTTCAATGTTACCTATTGCCTATTACTTTTTTTCAAAAAGCAAACTATAACAGTGCCACCAAATAAATATTTACAGAAAAGGATAAAGTACTTGACTATTTTCAGAAAGTGTATGCCTGCGTGCGCGTGTGTGTGCGTTCGTGTGTGTGTGTGCGCGCGTTCGTGTGTGTGCGTGTGTGTGTGCGCGCGTTCGTGTGTGTGTGTGCGCGCAGGTGCGTGTGCATGTGTACATGAGCTGAGTTATCATCATGCAAACATTATACTACTGTCGTTAGGTAAGCTCGTAGAATCCTTTATCCCGTGTTTGTTATCATATGGGCCTGCATTTAATTGTAGACAATTAGATTTCACGCTAAGAAATTAGACTATTCGCCGTCTTTACATCGGAACAGTATTTGCTTCTTACGTTTTAATGTGTACTAATTATTAAATGTGCTTTATACCTGGGGCAATGGTCGAAACATAAAATACCCTCGAAAAATGCAGAACATTTTTTCGAGTTCCAAGAAGGCTCCCTGGCACATGGATTGTACAATCTAAAAGAAATCAGATCAGCTACGATTGCGTTGTACTAAGTGGATATACCTATAGTCCTTAAAATATAGCTTGATCTCTGTGACAGATAGCGACAAAACCGATGAAGTAATTATGAGTACGCGTCATTATTACAATTTTAATTTGTATTTTTTTTTTATTACTTATGATGGCAAACGAGCAAGCAGCACACCTGATGGTAAGTGTCACTGCCGCCCATGAACCTTTGCAATACCAAGGGTAAAGCTTGGGCCGCTGCCTACCAATAAAATCCCCAAGCCCACCCAGTTGGACTTCCGGCTCTCTCGCTCACCGAACGAAGCGCAATAGCATATTGCCACTACTCAGACGTCGATCTTGTGCGAGAGTGTGGTACTACCCCGGACGGACCGGCCCGCGGCTGTAGACAGAAAACTGTCAACAGCGTGGTCCTACCACAATTGATTATATCGCCTATATTTTCATTCTTTACGTGCCAGTTATATCTCAACTGCATTATGAATATAAAAATATGAATATTTACATCAAAACTAGTACCTCATACGTTTTAAAATACTTAGTAACCATTTTATAAAAGTATGGTGCTAACGCAAGTACAAGATCATACTAAACTGAGAATAAGATAGAGATGGGACAATCGATAACATTCTTATTAATTATTTATAAAACAAGTAAAACCAATACATTCCCTATATAAACCACATGGTTACTCTATAAAATAAATAAATTGTGTTAATTTAGTATTCAGTCATCAGTTATAATATTAATAAGACCATTTCTTTTATATTAAAAAGATAATTTATTTTATAAAATAAACATGATTATTCATGAAATAATCTGTGACCAAGAACTCATCATCAACCTACAGGAATGCTCCAGCGATGATGATAATAGTGAAGATGAACTTGGATGTATTCCTTTCGAATAATAAAAATAATTAATTATCACCATTAGTTTAAATTAAATAAAATCCATTAATTTACATTCAATAAGATTTTCATAGATTGTTTTAAATTTATAACCGATTCGTCCATCCATTTGATTAAAGTTCAATAAGATTTTCATGCATTGTTTTTCAATTACAGTAGCAAAAAACTTTAAAAATAAGGAATTATATCGACAAAAATACGGACTGCATCGTAAGCGTGCGGGACTAGTGAGAACTGTCACAGAGATCAAGCTATATTTTATAGACTATAGTAATAATTATAAGTACTAATTGTAAAAATTCAAAATCTTCACATTTTGTAAATTTTGCTATAGAAAGATATTCGTCTCGACGGTTAAACCTATCTTTACAATGGCGTCCCCCGTTGAGGACTGAATAAGCCGTATTTACAGCGGAGTCAGAGAACCGATTGGACACATAACTTATAAGCCAAGTACCCGTGATCGGTAGATCTACGTTACAGTTTAATTGCTATTTTTCGGTATATAAATGCAGAATCTCAAAATACCACCACACTTAAAACTGTTAATAGCTTTGACACTTAATAATTAGCAAAGTTCTATAAAATGCTTGTTCATTATGCTACCCTCTACCTGGCGGCTTCGCCCGCGTACAAAGTGTCGTTCACAATATAAATTTTATCACTAAATTATCCCAAGTGTTTTCTATGTGTTAATCGAGGTAATGGTCTATTCGTGTGCCCATCTTCATCGAAATCTGTTCAACGCTTTACCCGTGACTGAGTAACAAAGATCTAAACATCTTCACAAACTCTTACAGTTATAATATTAGTAGGATAAAAACCACTTTTGTTTATATTTCTCAAATTAATATCAAAAACCAAATCGCCATGTCATTCATACTCATATTCCGTCCTCGTGAAACCCACATTTGGAGGGTAGAACAGATGTAACTTTCTAAGATACTTGTAGTTTCTGAATTACCAGATAAAAATACGTAGGTATTTTCATTTTGTATCTATAAAACTTTTTTTAAATTCATTTTGTATTTTGTTTGATATCTTAGTATTTTGTAGATACCATGTTTGCTAAAATATTTTTAGTAATAGATATTTGATTCTATGATGACATTAATTTTCAATGTCAATGTCGTCGCAGATAAACTGTACGTGTCATTGAATCAAGGTCGAGGGCTTTAGACTATATTGAAGATGATATAAAAAAGTCAAAAGATGAATCTTATTAGATGTTTTTAGAGGATTCAACATCCTCTGTTGCAAGTGCCGAAAACAGAATCTACTTGAAGTATCACCGACTTAAAAATATAGCAATACTTAAATAATAAATAGCTTAACTACTTATCCTACAATAAAATAAAATCTCATTTGGGGCATCATCAGAGGTCTCATCGAAGAAAAATGAGTGATAAATTGTTTGAAGAACTGGTTTTACTTAAGTCTCCATTAAAATCTTAAAAATACAATATTGCACAATCACAACGCAATTGAAATGAAAAGAAATAAATTAACAAAAAAAAAATACAAAGATATTTTATAGTATTTCACAGACCATTCCAGAAAGTTATTTACACCTGGCATCTGAAATAATTAATGTAAAAATAAGTATGCAGCGAGCAGTTGCTAAATGACGTTACACTCGATTTAAAAGCCTACGACGGTTACTTATTTTAAAATTGATCCTAATTTGTTCAGAAATAGAGACACTTAGAGACATTAACATTATTCAGCCTTAATATTTGAACTCAACTTTTATACTATCATATTACGCTTTACTTTGTTCCGTGTGGTGACGGAGTATGAATACAATTCACCACCCCCTATCTTACCCCTGGGTGATCGTAAGAGACGACTAAGGGATATAAAATGCATATAACATCTATGCAAGAGAAGGAAAACTTGAAACAAAACCCTATACCAACACGTCTGACCAGCGTGGTATAGGTAGGTTAATTTCCCTCCCATTACGGAGAAGGCCCGAGACCAATTGTGGGACATATATGGGCTGTAATGATGATGATAATGATTTCCCTTTAAGTCCTCATTTGTATCTAACGTTAATGTCTTTGTTAGCCGTCATCAGCCGACGACGTTGGGATTCTGGGTCTTAACCCTTGATTGTTTGGTGTAAAGCGAAAAGAGTAATGAAGACAATATTCAAAATTCTGTCTTCGCCGCATGGGTGGCTGAAGAACGCCCATCTGCTGTTACTATCTTCCCTTGATACGGCTGTGGTTGAGGGCGCGAATGAAAAAAGAACTGATAGGGGAAAGGAGACAGTGGATCTAGCCCATGTCAAAAACTAAACTATATAATCACGACCGTTTTTGCACGCGACGCTACGCTGCCATGACAGTTATTAGTCAACGAAGTTAAAGCCTGAAAACACAAATGTTTTAATTTTAAAAATTTCTTTTTTTGTCGTTTTTTTAGTTTTTTCACTTAAGTTGGTACGCGATTGTTCTGTATACATTAATTATAATTAACAACATTTTAAAATACAAATAGGGTTCTTCATACGTCTCTACGATTACGCTTGCAGGTAAGCATTTATTTGTGTATGGTAACCTTGTTTTTAGAGGTTAGCTTGTTAATTCAATCGGGCAAGATTGGTTGGTATGAGTATCAGGTACCCCATCCTTCCCGCCCTAAAATAGTTTTAAAGTTAAAGATAATCAAATAGAGGAGATTGGTCAGAAGAGAACATGAGAAATGGGGCTATCAACGGGTTCAAAAAAAATGCGGCATTTGGCCATACAGTTTTTTCTGAAAGTGACTTTGCTGCTTCGTTAACGACGGATATTCTGCAAGTCGAGATAGAGCCTACTACTGATGTACTGACTACTATAACTGGAACATCTGATATTGAATTAGCACATGCATCAACTTACAGAAGCACAGCCGACTATCCAAACCGTCCTGCAGTCATTTCTGTTACAACTTCCCCTACCACAGATGTACCTCTGATAAATCCAACTTCTACCATCAATTATATCACCTACTGAGGTTAAAGTAGAGCCAATAGACTTGAGGTGATGACTTGCGTGCTTTTTACTACGTCACCCATTAATGCGGATTGTACGTCTGTGCTGCCTGCAATATCGTCTCCTAAGCCTGTTTGTTCTAGTTGGTCTAGTAATGTTCACATGGACATAACACGATGTAATCCACCAAAAATCCTTCTTTTATAATTTCATCGCCATATAAAGGAGAATTAAAAGATACAACAAAAAATAAACGGATGGAGGAAAAAGATTTGCTCTTTTTATTAGATTAGAAAAAGCAATGAAAGAACTACAGAAAATCGGAACAAAGCGGCGGTTAATAAAAAAAGTGTGACCAAAAAGAAAAAAGTATCCAATAATTCGTTCATCAATAGAGAATAGTGGTAGTGAAAATACACCATGTTTGTATTGTAATATTTGTAATGACTGTTATCTGGAGTTAAATGAAGGCTGGGCTGCATGTTCTGCATGCGGCAAATGGGTTCGTCGTAGTTGTGACTTGTGCTGGTGTAGATGATGACGATAAATATGCGATGTTTACATGTGAATTTTGTCAGCAAAAATAACCTGGTTTTTGCAAACCCCATCTTGCCCAAGGGAGGGGTGAGATGGGGAGATCTGACATTTTATATTTTTTGACAATTTTCTATCGATTAACGTAACATAAGTTAGGAACGTATGTTACGTTCGTATAACGTATGTACGTAAAATTATTAAGTTATTTTTTTTTATTATAATATAATAAAAATGTGAATAATATTCACATTTATTATCATAATAAAAAATAACTTAATAATTTTGAATTAACCCCTCACTAGTCTTCGCAGTGCTCTCGAGTGCCTCGTGCTTTGTTTTATTAAAAAAGTTCAGTGAATTTTATGGTTTTACGTTAACTGTTTTTATTGCTATATTACAAGAAAATGTGAAATACGGTGCAAAAACAATTGCTACTTGTAGAACGTTTAATTGGGTCAAACCTGTGTTCTAAAAGCATGTTGAGATTTTTTTTGGGTCAAACGGTTGTCCCAAAAGCGCGTGAGGGGTTATTCGAAATCTGCTCGTTCATTGTAGGCGGAACAAAGTGTGCCAGGTCGGCAATATGTATATGAATAAAAAAATTACTTAATACTTAATAGGATCAGTTTTTTGGAAACCAGAGTACCTACCTCGATGTTTGCATCCAATCGAGAGCTATGGTAATATTTCACAACTTGTAATATTCTTATAAAATTATTTCTAGAAGTATAAAAAAAGGAGTATTATTTATTATACAATAGAATGAAACAGCTGGTTTGGATCTAGGGTAGAATGTAGGTAGACTACCTACATTCTACCCTAGATCCAAACCAGCACCAGCACTATGAACTTCAAGTTAAATATTATTCTTTGTAGGAAGGTGTATAAATAAAGGATAATAAGCGTTTTCTAAATATTTTTAATATCTTGTAATAGTAATCTCGATTATTATTTAAAAAATAACAAGCACCGACACAAAATATACTAGGAAAACATGGGTACACACGTCAGAATTTTACCATATAAATTTATATTTAAGTTGGCACCGAACAGCACAAGAGAAAATGCATAATCTTTTTTAATCTTTGGTCTGGTATAAATATTGCAAACTAAGAGCATCTTTATGGTGCAAAAATGATCGACTTCACAAGTGATAAAGAATATATTTTTTATAATCAACTAAACGTTACTTATTTACGTAATATTTTAGATAGACTATTTATTTACAATAATTTGAATATGTACATAGATATTTAAATACACAACATTAACTTACTTTTAAAAATGTAACCTTTCTAAAAATGCATACATTCTATTAAAAATGATGAAACTTTTTTTTCATTTTAATACTACCTCTTAACGATTGCGAAATGCGTCATAGATATTTTGAGGTTGTACAGTTCCTACGATTAAATTTACCAGACGCGCGCTCAAGTCTTGGTGTCTCGAATAGTGAATCACATCTTCAATATACCTATTATATTCTCTATTGATCGAGCGTCCGCGGTGCTTTAGTTATAAAGGCTAAGTGTTTTAGTTATATTTAGGTACCATTTATGTTTATAATTAAATGTCTAAATTTTCAACGTATAACATATACATAGTATGGGGTACAGATATTTAAAGTATTTCAAATACATTACAACGAAAATATAAAGCACAGTAGAGGTAGAAAACATGCTACAAATTGTATCTAATTACCAGTCCCACTAACGTATTTAAAAGTTCACATTCTATTGACCATTTATGAATTGAAAACTTAAACTAACCGATATTGCAGACAAATCTTATTATTGTTTATTTATTGAAGCCTTCAATTCTAAAGCAAAGTATAATAGTCATTAATTTATACATCGTTCAGTGGCAAACAACATTGAACGTAAATCGCAAATATAAAGGAAAAACGCAGAAAAAAATAAGGATGGAAACAACAGTCTAAAATATGAATACTTTAATAAACATGGAGTATATTTGGTCATCGCCTAAATAGATATCTTTCCTAGCTTTCTATGGTTCTAGTTGTAGTAAGATATTCATTATTTCACAACTTTACATCTTGGCCAGAGATGTACAATGTTGAGTTAAGCGAGCCGATACATATAAGCGGTGTTGGTGGATGACCGTTGTGAAATAAAAACAATTGTATAGAAGAATATATTGATATGGTGTCTGCCGAGATGATCAAGCTTGGTGGCTCCTGTGTCTGGGGGCGTTCCTGTTGCTCCTCAATTTATGTTGGAGCTCGGGAATGGTTCCCCGGGACTGGAATAGCGCGGTCATCGTGCCTTTGTTTAAAAACAAGGGTTCACGTTATGACTGCGCAAATTACAGAGCCATAAGCTTGACCAGTTTGGCAGCAAAAGTGTACGGTAAAATTATTGAAAGGAGAATGAGGATGGTGTCCGATGGTTTACTGTGTGAGACACAAGGAGGTTTCAGGAGTGGAAGGGGATGCATGGATCAAGTGTTCTCTCTGCGCAATATTGTGGAGAAGCATCTGGCTCTAGGTCAGAGGTTTTTCTGCAGTTTTGTGGATCTGGAGAGAGCATTTGACACGGTTGTACGAAAGGAACTTTGGGACATTTTACCGGAGTATGGTATTAACGGTAAACTGCTACAGGCTGTGCAGTCCAGTTACATGGGCTGTAGAGCCTGTGTGCAGCTGGATGATGGAATGTCGCCTTGGTTTGACGTCAATATCGGCGTTAAGCAGGGGTGCATTCTGTCAGCCAGGCTGTTTATCATATATCTGGATAAATGTCTCCAAAGGTTGAACGATATGAATGTGGGAGTCCAGATGGGCGACTCAGTGGTCACTGCTCTGCTTTATGCAGATGATGCAGTCCTCCTGGCACAGACAGCGACTGACCTGCAGACCCTAGTCGACACAATGACAGAAGATTGTAAGAAAAGGGGTCTACGCGTGAATGTGAACAAAACCAAAATAATGGTCAAGTGGATGAATTTGTATATCTTGGATGTGGATTTAGCCGAGATGGAAGGTACACCACTGATATAGAGCGAAGAGTGAATGCGGGAAATAGAGTGAACGGAGCGTTGAGACAACTTCTCGGTAGCCACCACCTCAGCCAGAAGGCACGTGTAGCAATACATAACGCGGTGCTTGTCCCAACATTACCTTATGGAAGCGAGAGTTGGGTATGCAGAAAAGAGTATGAAAGTAAAATTAATGCGGTCGAAATGCGATCTCTGCGAAAAATCTGTGGAGTAAGGCTGACCGACCGCATTCGTAACGACGACGTAAGAGAGCGAGTAGGTAAGGTAGGTAGTAGGTGTATAAAAGAGAGTATTGGTGTAAAGATGCGAAAGGGAATGCTCCGATGGTTCGGACATATGGAAAGAATGCCGAACGAACGTCTGGTTAAGAAGATATACAATGCGAAAGTGGAAGGATGTAGGTACCGGGGTAGACCGAGACTAACCTACCTAGACCAGATCGGTCATGTACTGAAGGAAGGTGGAGTCAAGAGTCTCCGAAACCGGCGAGCGTGTATGGAGAATTATGGATGTTGAGGAAGCGAGTGAAGTATGCAAAGATAGAGTTCTCTGGCACTCTGTTCTCTCTGCCTACCCTGCAAAGGATATGGCGTGATGATATGTATGTATGTATAGACGAATATCGTGGTATCCACAATTTGAAGCGGTGGGTTTACTGAACACTGCGCGTTGAAGGCAAATTATTTTCATTTGCAGCGTTTTAATATTTAGAGTTTCAGATTTTTGGTACATTTGAATAGCTCTTTATTTAAACAACGAATCAAAAACGAATGTAAAATACTCACATTCGTTTTGATATTACTTTTCAAAGTAATACTGTACACGCGTTCAAAATTATACTTTCGTTTTAAAGATAAATACAAAATTATAGGGTTTGATAAATGGCGATTCATGTTCGGAAAATAGTGATTTAAAGATACAAAGTAAGATTACGTAGTTCATCTGTCTGTATGTTCATTCCTAATTCCACGCGTAACTGTGAATGATAATTTATTAGATTCGTCTTGATTTTTTTTTTTTTTTTTGGTAGGCTATGGCCCGGTCACACGTCGCCCGTACCGCCCGGGGCGACGGAAGGGCAGCGCGTGGCCCCATAACCCACCGTATTCCCTCCCCATCGCCATTGGGCCGGCCACTGGTACCGCTTCCTTGCCTTCCGTGGCCAGCCCGGCGGGTTACCCTTTCGGGTACCATCCCCCGTCAACGCCCCAGCTAACTGCCGGGGCGTCGCCCTCACGCGGTCAGCCTCTCTGCGGGTGAAGGACTATTCCCCGGTCCAGTCACCGGATTCGTCTTGATGGCGCTAGTTTTACTGGGTACATTATATATTAAAAATTAACGTGGTGTATTTTATGCGCTTTAATTTGTAGGTGAAAGCATTATTTCAAGACCCTCGAGTAATCGAAATAAAGGACTTTAAAAGACGTGTAGAAAAATGTATATAATCTATATGGCTTTTCCATCGCTGTCGGGTGCTTTTTTTTTGGGTGGCATACTATTTTATTATTTACGTTAATGCTTTACTACAATAAATATAAGAGTATGACAGTCACAGACATTTCACATTTGTATGCAGATACTACGCGGGACCCACATCAACAAACATAATATGTAACTATAATTTATAAGTAGATTTCATGTATTTTCAGCAACACAAATATTTGAAAATGTAAGTATTTACTTAGTATTTTTGTAATACAAAACTCAACATATCTGAATTATTTTGCACATACTTTTATCCAATAATTATTCTTTTAAGCAAAGTAGTAGACAAGAGACAATTTACAAGAATTGCAATAATTATACATACACACATTTGTACACATAATAGAATACGTAGCTGTTATCTACTTATAATACTAAAAACATTAATTTGTATTATGTTAGGTAAATATTATATTTGATACTACTATAAAAATAATAAATAATTTTAGAATAGTGTTTTATCTTCCCAATCAAATGCGTTTAAGGCCATTCTTAAAAACTATAGTCACGAATTTTGTTAAACAAAAAAAAATGGTTTGCGCGACACTTGATGCTCATATGTACTTACGTACGTAACATACGGATCGCTGTTTTGAGAATTTTCAATAAGTATCATATTGGTGAGATTGTGGCAGTGGATATCATCGTTTGGCCGGCGCCTAAAAGTCGTAGCTCACTTATACAACACCGCTTTCACACGGCAAAATACTGATCATTGACAACACAAATTAGCAGCGAGCTGTAAGCGAGCGGTCTGCTAATTGGTGTTGTCAATGTAATGTGTGTTTACAGTGGACGCCCAAAAGTTCACATTTCAATGAACAGTATTTTGCCGTGTGAGAGCGGTGTTGTATAAGTGAGCTACGACCTTTAGGCGCCGGCCGGTATAGGTGATGTCTAAGGGTCATAGACCCTTAGACATCACCTATCCGGCTAATATTTATTATCCTTATAACAATAACTTAATCGTACAAAATCATTGAAGAAAACACCACATAGTGTATTTGTCTATAGATATATGCCAGCATATATCAATCAAGATCACTGCATCGAATGACGCGAGGTCAAAATTCATGATTACCAATTTTTGGCTTTTCCTGACTCAATTGCTTATATTAAATGCAGAGTTATTTTTATTAAATGCAAGAAATATATCAACATTATTTTTGGTGTTAATTTTTTATAAACAACATTGCAGATAAACACGTATTATTTACAAGATTAGTATTTTAAAATTAACAAATACATATAATTTTAACTACTAGATAGTAATAGGCATTAAGAATACAATTATTTTTGTCACGTCCTAACAACGTCATTCGATTAAAAGTATTACACCCAAAATTAAAATTATAAGAGAAAATATAAAGCTATTCAAAAATAATTTAGTAAAAATACATAAATTAATAATTCATAAAGTGTTAGAGGCGTAAATTGTAATTGTATCGATTTTTTTATGCATATCGCTCTACAAGCCACAGACAAGACATTTAAGACATTTATTACTACAAATTTAACTACGAAAACCTACACGCCTGCCCCTTATATGATAATATTTTGATAAGTATGGACGGGTATAAGCGTTGAAAAATAAAGACTTGCATACGAATTAAATGTTCCACGCAAGTTTTAAATTATCTGTGTATTAATGTTATTTGTACTATGCGAGTATTGTCCAAAAGATAGCCAGCTCGTAATACTTTTGTCATTAATTATATGTGATCTAAAGCTTAGCATTCACTTATATTTGTAGCATATCATGTGGCTTGCTACATAAAATACCTGTAAGTTGTCACTATTCAAGACAAGGTCTTTATTAGCTAAACTCTTACGGCGCTCCACGCAATATCCTCCTACTTTTACGTCAAATCTCTCATATAACTGAATTGACAAAAATGTATGGAGATATCGCATCAATTTAGTGTTTATTTGCTTATAGCGTACAGCGCACGGAGGTATTGCTGGCATAACGAGCAGATGTAACTCCATTTCATAAGATTTTATAAAGAGAAGAAAATGTTGTGAAACGAAATTAAGATGTATGACAATTCATCGATATTTCAGATCACAGTGGTTATTTCTGTGGGAATTACTGTTTATAAATTCGTGAGCTTTTTGTTTTAAAAAGATATATCTCGATGGGATTATTTACTAGTCAAGGATGCTATCAGGTGATGATATATGATTATAACCATGATGAGAAAACCGTTTCTGTAATAATGACATATGAACTCTGGTGATACAACCATGCTTTTTAAGAAAATAACATTACAGTCAGAACAGAAGTAATGGTAGTGACTACTTTCTCCTTTAAAACGAAACATTCATGGTGCTTCATCGATAAAACAGAGAGGATGTTAGCCTTAAAGTGTTCGGAGCGAGTAGCTTAAAAATGTATAATTCTAGTTAATAAGACAGACACTTCCGTAAGTATAGTGCAGGTATATGATAGAATTACTACGACTTCCCTAAGCTTCCTTCTCACCTGTTGATTATTTATAATACAACTTTCCACGAGTTTATACTATTGTGATACTATAATAGCAAGTTTTTTTTCAGGTTTGAATGCTAATGTATTTCACTCGTGTTTGCAAATTTGAATTGTACACTTAAACATTTGAGAAACCCTGTTTACCTGTAGGATAATCCTTATAAAATATGATTGGTAGAAACGTTTACAATACCAGATAGCTTCATAACGATAACGGCCTCGGGATTAATTGCACCATTTTTATGATTATTATAACTGGTCGCAAATTAAGGCGACAAGGACTGTACTCGGCAGTTATATACCAGCTTTGAGGCTAAGAGACACCCATAACACCTAGAGCCGTAAACCAATATTGGCATATACGCGAGTAACATGGGGAGCCACCGTCACAATAAATAATTTAAAAATAATCTATTTCGTCACACTAGCTGAGAAGCACGGCGAAGAGTGTGAGCGATATAATCACGAGGGCGCAACGAAACGCGCCGCGATCTTACACCTAGAGCTCACGCCGCGCCCCAGCCTTTGCCACGGCTAGCATAGACCGTGCAGGCGTCGCGCCGACGGTGGCGGCCGCGCAGCCGCCAGCAGCCGCAGCAGAGGCCTCCCGCACAGGGCCACAAGCCCGCCGCCTCCCCACCGTGCTCCCGCGCTCGCTTCTTCTACCTCTGCTATACGATTAAGTGAGCGCGACTCGCGTAGGCGACTTTCCTTTCGAGCAGCGCGACGCCGGCGTCCACCAGTGGCGCCCGTAGTTCCTCCAGTACGTCCGTCACCGGCTGCACCGCCCGCGCCTCGCTCAGCCGGTGCAGCGGTAGGGGCGGTTGTGTGGCTGGACCTACGACTGCCACCGATCGCGCCGGCCCCGCCACCGCGTTCTTGACTATCGCTGGAGTCGTCGTGTGAGTCGCGACGTGCGCGTTCTGGTGGACCATCCGCGGCCTCTGCGGCACGTTTCTTCTTCTCGGAATCGTCATCTGATAGGTCTGAGGAAGAACAAGAACCTGCGCGGGCACGTCGACGCCTACACTCGAGACGTTGCCGTCGTGCAGGCGGCGGAGCTGGTGGTGGCGCCCCGAGCGTGACTGATTCCGGACTTCCCCCATTGTCATCGAGATTCACCTGAAAACAAAATATTATTATTATAATTACATACACATATTTGTTTCACAAAACAGAATTTCTAGTTGCCACAATATTAGCTTCTTCCCGCACTCATTCCATTTATCGGTCATGGTCTTTTCTTCGTTAACGGATATTCTTAAACTGGACTTGCGTCAGAATATCATCGATTTGAACCTAAACAATCCGACAAATTTCTTCTTATAACCGTCCTACAATTGCCGCGTATATTGGTTCCTTCTCTATCTATTCTTTAATTTAAATCTTTCTCTACTTATTCTTTCTACGTGCCTGTATCCTTTTCGATCTTTATGAGAACTTTTACATTCCATTCAAAGATCTCTATTACTTTTCGTTATTTTATGTTAAAACATACACACATATAATAGCTTTCAACTATACAGCAATTATACTTCTTTCATATTTTCTTTGAAAACTTTGTCCTGACAGTTTAAGCTACTTAGCTACATATGGATACTATATAAGCCAAGCGTGCCTTTAAAACAAACTTTTACTGCTCATCTACTTTCATCTTAGTGAACGTACCCATATACCGTGACCTATTTTTATATAATGTTTTTTTTGACGTTTACGCGAGTATTATACATTTGAAATAAAACTATTTTTATAGATTTTGTATTTACACATGCGATAGAATCCGTAAAAATAGTTTTATATCAAATATTTTTTTATAAATTTTTAAACCCTCCCGAATTTTGTTCCAGCGTGGTATTTTTGAACACCGTCACGTCCCTGAACAGGTCACGCAGTATGAGTACATTCCTTTGCATACATTATTATCATGCATCTTTTTAAAAACTATCATGTAAAACAGATTATTATAAAATGCCTGTAAATATTCAGGCGACAATGATTTGCACCTGATATCATGTCTTAACATTTTTTTCAACATGAATGACTCTTCATAGGCACTTCAGTGCTAATAAAGTGCCTTCTCACCTCATACATAATACCGATTACAGTTCGTTTCTCCTGCCTTTATTAAAAACCTTTTCCAAAGCGACAAATGTGCTTAAAGTTTTGACCTTAGCAAAAACTTCTGCGTAATACATGGCAGTAAAAGATCGGCCCCATCGATTTGTTTGCAGCGGACACCATTAAATACTGAAATTGTGAAGTAAGACGTCATTTTTGGTATAGGTTACGCAATTATTAAAATTCGAATGCTTGTAACTAGCTTAATATGAAAATAAATACTATGTAGTTTTCACAAACCGATATAGTTTTAGTCTACTTTAAGTATAATGGAAAAAAAGTGTACATCCACAGGGTATAATCAAGTTACATATAAAAAACAAGCGCAAATGTCATAAATAGGTTAGCTAATTATTAGAATAATGAACAGGACAAGTATTATTATCCATCCATCCATCAGCCTGTAAACGTCCACTGTTGGACATAGGCCTCCCCACGAGAATGCCATCTATAACGGTCCTGTGCCACCTGCATCCAGCGGTTTCCTGCGACCTTGATGAGGTCATCAGTCCACCGAGTGGGGGGTCGTCCTACGCTGCGTCGTCCGATTCGTGGTCGCCACTCGAGAACCTTTTTTCCCCAACGGTTGTCGGTTCGTCGAGCGATGTGGCCTGCCCATTGCCACTTCAACGTGCTAATCCTTAGGGCTATGTCGGTTACACCCGTTCTTCTACGGATTTCCGTATTTCGGATTTTATCACGTAGAGAAATACCGAGCATAGCCCTCTCCATAGCACGCTGAGCGACTTTGAGCCTTGTTATGAGGCCGACATTTAGAGACCACGTTTCAGTGCCGTAAGTCATCGCTGGTAACACACACTGGTTATAAACCTTTGTTTTCAGACACTGCGGAATATTAGACGAGAAGATCCTCCTAAGTTTCCCGAACGCTGCCCAGCCGAGTTGGATTCGTCGGCTGACCTCTTTCTCGAAATTAGATCTACCTAATTGAGCTGTTTGTCCTAGGTAAACATAGTGATCGACAACTTCGAGAATCGCATTCCCAACCAGGACCGGTACAGAAATGACATGGGCATTAGACATGGTTTTCGTCTTATCCATGTTCATTTGCAGCCCTACTAGTTGGGAGACCTTGCTGAGGTCATTGAGCATGGTGCTAAGGTCCTCCAGGGATTCTGCCATGACTACGATATCATCTGCGAATCGAAGATGAATGATGTATTCGCCATTGATGTTGATGCCGAGTCCGGTCCAGTCTAAGAGCTTGAAGACATCTTCCAGCGCAGTGGTGAACAGTTTCGGAGAGATAACGTCTCCCTGTCTCACGCCTTTCTGCAGCTGGATCGATTTCTTACTCTTATCCTGGATGCGGACTGACATAGTAGCGTCTTTATACAAACACTTCAGCACTTCGATATATCGATAGTCAATTTGGCACCTCTGAAGGGACTGCAGCACTGCCCAAGTTTCGACAGAATCAAAGGCTTTCTCATAGTCCACAAACGCTAGACACAGAGGCCGATTATACTCCTCGGTCTTCTGTATAATCTGGCGTAGCGTGTGGATGTGGTCTATGGTACTATAACCTTTTCGGAAACCGGCTTGTTCGGGCGGCTGGAAGTCGTCTAGCTTGCGCGCGAGTCGGTTCGTAATGACTCTTGAAAACAATTTGTACACGTGGCTCAGGAGTGAGATAGGTCTGTAATTCTTTAAGAGCGTTTTATCGCCCTTCTTGAAAGCAGCACCACCACACTCCTGGTCCACGACTCTGGAACGTCGCCCCCGAGAATGACAGAATTAAACAGCTTCTGTAGGGCTTTTAAAACTGGCTTGCCGCCTGCCCTCAGGAGCTCTGTGGTAATTCCGTCATCTCCCGGTGCCTTTCCGTTCTTTAATTGTTTTAGAGCCATTCTGATCTCGTACAAGCTGACGTCCGGGAGTATTATTATAACTTGCGTTAATTCGGTATATGTTTATTTTTTTTTTAAATACTACTTGCACTTAGGAAATAATCCTTGTATTGTGGGGACTTTACAAACGTATGATTCACGGACACAATTACACCCAGACTCAGATAAACTATTTGTTAATTGCACATAGTGTTATTCTGGATAGGAATCTAATCTAGGACACTAAAACGGTAGGTCGGTATCTTAAACACTACGCCATCTGTGCAGTCAAATAGTTCTTATACGAGGGGAAGTAAATAAGTTCGCGGAATGGGGGCTAAAAAGACTAAGTAAAAACGACATTATTTTTCTTTCTCAATATATTCTCCCTTAACCCGAATACATTTCTCAGATCGTTCAATTAATTTATTTATACCATCAAAAAAAAATTATTTCTCTTTGTCGTCAAAATAGACTGAAATTGCGTTCTTCACCTCATCATTAGACGAAAATTTCTTTCCACTGAGTTCTTTTTTCATTTTTGGGAATAAATAAGAATAGCTGGGGCTAAGTCTGGACTGTAGGGTGGATGTTCCAACATTTGGAAGCCCACTTTTTGTATGGCAGACATCGCAACTTGCGCCTTGTGCACGGGTGCATTGTCGTGTAAATGCAGCACCGTTTTGGTCAATTTTCCACGCCTCTTTTCCTTCACAGCATATCTCAAGAGTTCTAGCAGTGCAGCGTAGTACTCTCCGGTTATATTGACACCCTTTTTCTTATAATCTATTAGCAAAATGCCTTCTGTATCCCGGCAAATCGTCGCCATGAGCTTTCCAGCCGATTGGGACACCTTAAATTTCTTGGGTGTACCCTTTTTGTGCCACTGCATGGACTCCTGCTTTGACTCAGGCTCATAATGGTAAACCCGAGTTTCATCCCCAGTCACAATACGGCCCTAAATGGCTTCTTTGTTCTCAACACAGAGGTCCAAAAACTCTCGACAATACGCAACACGTCGCTGCTTCTGATGTCGCGTGAGCATTCTCGGTATCCACCTTGCGCACACCTTTGACATGCCAAGATTGTTGTGTAGCACATTTAAAATGGCTGTATCTGATACTCCAATAATTTCTGCGCGTTGTTTCTTTTTTAAACGTGCATCTTCCAATATTAATTTTTCAAGTTTATCGACGTTTTCTGCAGTGGTCGCTTCAATAGGCCGCCCTGCCCTGGGGTCGTCTTCTAGTGAGTCTCTGTCGTGTTTGAAGAGGTTGTGCCACTATCATGGTTTTACCAGGGCAAGAGTCCCCGTAAACAGAAGACATCTCTTCTAAAATGGTTTGGGCAGGTTTTCCTTGTTTGGTAGGAACTTGATGACAGCACGAAACTCAATTTTCTCTATTTTTGTAGTTTGGATTGACTTGTTTGACCGATGATAGCTCAATGAATAATGACCCGATTTTTATAAAATTTGGTATTTATACTCATAAGTAGTCCCGCAATTAGTGCAGGTAAAAAAATAATCCCACCCCCCTCCAACACCCCGTTTCTGCGAGCTTATTTACCTCCCCTCGTGCATATAACGATCACTGAGTATCCCTACTAATATATAAATGTGAATGTAAGTTTGTTTGTTACGCTTTCACGCTAAAACTACTCAACCGATCATCATGAAACATTGTACACATATTCTTGGAGGTATTAAAAGTAACATAGGATACTTTTTATTAAAAAAAAAATCAAAATTTTTATATGAAAAATAAAAAAATTGTTTGTTAAAAAATCTCAAAATCTAGCTTCTTCAACGCCATCTAGCAGTCCAGTAATGAAGTTCCAACCCTGAGTATTGTAATACCGTTGCACTGTATTACCGACGGTCAAAAATAAAAATAGGGGATCAAAAACTTTAGGAAACCTTTTACGCAGGCGAAGCCGCGGGCAGAAGCTAGTACTTAATATTTGTATGACCAATACATTATTTGTGCATTAAATATAATTACACCCTACTTTGCTCGTGGATGTTGTAAACCTGGGGCAACAACATCTGATGTCGTTTGGTCAACAATTACATTCCCAAGGAGGGTTGACGTCTGGCAGGCGGCCGGTCATAAAACTATTGCCAATAACTTGTACAATATGTACTAAGAAAGAAGAGTACATATTGTATAGACCCCAAGTAATTGGGATAAGAGTAGGAGAATGATGAATTATAATTAAATACATACATACATACATACCATCACGCCATGTCCCTTGCAGGGTAGGCAGAGAGAACAGAGTGCCAGAGAACTCTATCCTTGCATACTTCACTCGCTTCCTCAACATTCATAATTCTCTTCATACCCGCTCGCCGGTTTCGGAGACTCTTGACTCCACCTTCCTTCAGTACATGACCGATCTGGTCTAGGTAGGTTAGTCTCGGTCTCCCTCGGTACCTACATCCTTCCACTTTCGCATTGTATATCTTCTTAACCAGACGTTCGTTCGGCATTCTTTCCACATGTCCGAACCATCGGAGCATTCCCTTTCGCATCTTTACACCAATACTCTCTTTCATACCTACTCGCTCTCTTACGTCGTCGTTACGAATGCGATCGGTCAGCCTAACTCCACAGATTTTCCGTAGAGATCGCATTTCGACCGCCTTAATTTTACTCTCATACTCTTTTCTGCATACCCAACTCTCGCTTCCATACAGTAATGTTGGGACAAGCATTGCGTTATGTATTGCTACACGTGCCTTCTGGCTGAGGTGGTGGCTACTGAGAAGTTGTCCCAACGCTCCGTTCACTCTATTTCCCGCATTCACTCTTCGCTGTATATCAGTGGTGTACCTTCCATCTCGGCTAAATCCACATCCAAGATATACAAATTCATCCACTTACTCCAGTACATCATTACCTATTGCTACTCTTACATCTGTTTTGGCTTCATCTCTTTCAAAGACCATTATTTTGGTTTTGCTCACATTCACACGAAGACCCCTTTTCTTACAATCTTCTGTCATTGTGTCGACTAGGGTCTGCAGGTCAGTCGCTGACTGTGCCAGCAGTACTCCATCATCTGCATAGAGCAGAGCAGTGACCACTGAGTCGCCCATCTAGACTCCCACATATCGTTCAACCTTTGGAGACATTTATCCAGATATATGATAAACAGCCTGGCTGACAGACCGCACCCCTGCTTAACGCCGATATTGACGTCAAACCAAGGCGACATTCCATCATCCAGCCGCACACAAGCTCTACAGTCCATGTAACTGGACTGCACAGCCTGTAGCAATTTACCGTTAATACCATACTCCGGTAAAATGTCCCAAAGTTCCTTCCGTACAACCGTGTCAAATGCTCTCTCCAGATCCACAAATCTGCAGAAAACCCTCTGACCTAGAGCCAGATGCTTCTCCACAATGTTGCGCAGAGAGAACACTTGATCCATGCATCCCCTTCCACTCCTGAAACCTCCTTGTGTCTCACACAGCAAACCATCGGACACCATCCTCATTCTCCTTTCAATAATTTTACCGTACACATTTGCTGCCAAACTGGTCAAGCTTATGGCTCTGTAATTCGCGCAGTCATAACGTGAACCCTTGTTCTTAAACAAGGGCACGATGACTGCGCTATTCCAGTCCCTGGGAACCAGTCCCGAGCTCCAACATAAATTGAGGAGCAACAGGAACGCCTCCCAGAAACAGGAGCCACCAAGCTTGATCATCTCGGCAGATACCATATCAATACCCGCTGCCTTACCATTTTTCAAACTTCTTATCGCCCATTCAACTTCATCCATACTGATGCCATCGGAGGACGCCGGTGCTGAATGTTGATCTACTAAACCACATGCGATACCGGCGCCAACTCGAGTATCCGCATACATATCGTCAAAATATTCACTCCATCGGCTTAACACGTCTTGTGTTTGTGTAAGAATGTCTCCACCTTTAGACCTTATTTTATTCATTCTGAAGGCTGACCAACCACACCGAGACTTCTTCACCTCCCTCCAAAAGAGTTTGGTGTTACGCTCGAAGTTTTAAGTCAGTCTATCTTCTGCACTCATATCTGCTCTATCACGTTTCTCTTTCACTAAGGCCTTGGTGTCATTCTTACATTGCCGATATATTTCTTTCTTCTGTTCAGTCATACTGTCATTCAGATTCAAAGAAGAGACATAGTCCAGCCACGCTTTCTTCTTTTGCTCTACGGAAGCTTCCACATACTTGTTTTGCTGTATCTACCACTCTCTTTCAATATACTCCAGCATTCTTCAATGTCCGATTGCGGCTGGCTTGCCATCGTCAGCCGTTCTCGGACACCCTCTGCATACTTTTCTCTTACACACTCTTCTTGCAACCTTTCAACCTTTATTCTTTCAAGCCCTCCGAAGTGGACACCCTCTCGCCAATGCCTCCACTTTCTGAACAGACCACTAAATCTCGCAATAACGAGATAGTGGTCTGTACCGACTGTGGGGCCCCTGTAGGCTCTTGCGTCCAATATCTTGCTTCGGAGGCGACTGTCTACCAAAATTAAATCTATTATACTTTTCTGGTCATTCCTTCTCCATGTATACATATGGATGTCCTTATGTTGAAAAAATGTGTTTGACACAATAAGATTTCTCTCCATGCATACATCCGCTATGAGCCTACCTGCGTCATTCACTCTCTTATCACCAAATGGACCAAGTACGTCCTCATAGTCGGGACGCTTGGTCCCCACCCATCCGTTCAAATCGCCGCATACAATCACGCGTTCACTGGTTTCTGCCATATCCAGAACTTCCCTAACATTATCCCAAAACTTCTCTAGGTCTGATGCCACCGAAGATCCCACGGGCATATGCTACAACCATGAATACCTTGTAAGTAATACGTAAGAGAGCGAGTAGGTATGAAAGAGAGTATTGGTGTATAGATGCGAAAGGGAACGCTCCGATGGTTCGGACATGTGGAAAGAATGCCGAACGAACGTCTGGTTAAGAAGATATACAATGCGAAAGTAGAAGGATGTAGGTACCGGGGGAGACCGAGACTAACCTACCTAGACCAGATCGGTCATGTACTGAAGGAAGGTGGAGTCAAGAGTCTCCGAAACCGGCGAGCGTGTATGAACAGAATTATGAATGTTGAGGAAGCGAGTAAAGTATGCAAAGATAAAGTTCTCTGGCACTCTGTTCTCTCTGCCTACCCTGCAAGGGATATGGCGTGATGATATGTATGTATGTATGAATACCTTGGTGACACCTAGTTTTATACGGACCCAAAGAAGTCTGTGATCATACATTCTGTAATCCTTCACACCTGAGGCCAAGCGAGAGGACAATAGCACTCCTACCCCCATGCTGGCTCGATCGCTCTGTGGTACACCAGGCCACAGAGCCATCCCGCCACCAGGAAGATCGCAGGCGTCGCTGCTCCATCGCTTGGTCTCTGTTACACAGAGCACGTCTAGCTATTTGTCCGCCATGACGGTTATCAGCTCGTGCAACTTACCTTCCACACATCGTCTTACATTCCACGTGCCCACCCGGCACTGCTCTCCTCGACTCGCCTGACTGGGCAAGGCGTGATGGGTGGCAGCCCCCATCGCCGCATCTGCCGATGTTCGTACCGACGGGGGCGGGTCGGTACGCGTCGCCTCAGGGGGACACCCTAACCCGCACTGCGGTACGCATTTTTTGAGCCGGATTAGCAGTCTAACTAGACTGGCAGGGGACGCGACGAGCACGCTCCGGACTATGCCCCCCAAATAAAATATAATTAAATCGTGGAGTAACTATAAGCGGTAATTATAGTTGCACGCTAACCTTGGTAAGGTTGTCCGCGAGAAGCGCGGGACGCGAGGTGACAGCGGGCGCGTGGTGAGCGACGCGCGCGGCCAGATGCAGGCGCCCCTCGGAACGGGAGCCGCGGCGCGCGTCGACATGTCGCGCGGCGCCGGCGACACCACCCTCTTCGTCGTCTTCTTCCTCGCGCACGATGCTGCACTTACGGGATCTCTGTGACACCACAAGTACCTGTGTGAGTGTGAGGTGATACGAGCGCGAAGTAAGGGTGGACAGTGCTGGGGTTAGGCGCGGCTCACCGGCGGCACGTCCTGCGGGGTGCGAGGCGCGGCGGATAAAGTAGGCGGCGCCAGCAAGCTGCGAGCGGCAGGCGCTGGTGCGGCTGCGGAAGGTGTGTTCCCGCGCGCCACACTCAACACTTCTGGACGCCGAGCGCTTCGAGTAGCTTCCTGTCTGTGGGACCGATGGACGCCTCGTAAGAAAACCATAGCGTTCATTCTATCACGCATACCATTAAGCAAAGGATATTCGTGTTCGAAATAGGTTAAATATTTTTTTGAGAAAACACTCACCTTTTCGACCTTAGCTTTCTTTCTGCTAAAAGATAGTATGTGGCTGTGATGTGATTGTATTCATTTTTTTCTACCGCCTCCAGAATAAGTTCTTTGGTGGCAATGGAACCGTTAACCATTCTCTGAATTATAGCCGTGCGATCTTCCTCCGATAATTGCTCTTTCGCTACTAGAGGTGTGTCGAAATCTGGTATTGTACTTCCCTCACCAGCGGTGACCCAAGGGTCCGTAGCAATCTCCAATAGCGTCGCACGTTTTTCAGGTTCCCTTACCAGCATTCGTCCAATAAGTCTGTAATTTTTTTTATTAATAACTAGAACTATAAATTTCCCTTTCATGACAAACGTAAAACTATCAACTAAAGTAATTATATGCAGATCCAACATCAAATGCAACTCTCTACATCTATTTGTTTATAAACTGTAATATCGTAGAATAAGGTAGAGATTAAAATACGATTGGGACTATTATATTATTACTGCGCAATAAAGTTCTTAAATAAATAAAGATTAAGAAAAAATTATATAATACATACCTTTTGCAAGAATGTGAAATATGTTGTGGTATCGTATATTTGCAATCCATAATCATAGTCAATGTTTCACTATCATTGGCTTCTTGGAATGGTGCTTGACCGCAAACAAGCATATAGAGGATGACTCCAAGGGACCAAACATCAACAGCCGGTGCATCATATGAATCACCAAGAAGTATTTCCGGAGCTGAATATGCCAAAGAGCCACAGGAGGTTTCAAGTTTCTGACCCGGACAAAACTTATTACTAAATCCGAAATCTGTCAATTTTACAACACCTAATTTTTCAAAGAATACTACATTCTCCGGCTTTAAATCCCGATGGACAACATGTAACCTGTTACAAGAAAAAAAGTAGATATAATAAAACAGATAATGACATATAACTAATACAAATTAATAAAAGTATATTAGTTACCTATGGCAATATGAGATAGCTCGAACAATTTGACGGAAGTAATCACGAGCTAAAGATTCTGACAAACCGGATTCGTGTCTCATAATATAATCGTATAGATCACCGCCATCGCCTAATTCTAATATTAAATACAATTTGGTTTGTGTGTCTATTACTTCATATAGGCGAACCACATTGGGGTGCTGCACCAATTTCATACACCGGACCTGATGAAACAAATGTTTATTTATTTATCAAATTGGAATTAACTAATATTAAATATTTCTGATGTTTAGGCGAGTATTACACGCATTCTATCGCGTTTGTACTTGAATTTTAATTTTCCAACGTTTTGAACACTTTAGTTTCCAACGTTTTGTTCATGGTCACGGCAGGACTAAGGTTCTTCACGTCCAAAAAGTCATCGTTATTACAGAGATATATTTAGTTATTTAAATTGGATTCATAGTTTTTTAAATCATTTTCTTTTTGTATTGGCAATTAATATGTACCAAAAAACTGTTATCTGCCCCGTTGTCTGTAATCACATTTTGCAAATTAAATTTGACCATAGAAACTGCGTAATAAAACTACATAAACCCATCGAGATTGAGCTCGTTTGATACATCTTGACGAGTACTTTGTCTCTAGATGGTATTCAGGGTCTGATGATCGAGCTGGAAGGTGGCCATAAAAAACGTAATAAAACGACACAAACCCATCGAGTTTGGGGCTCGTTTAATTTGTCTTGGGAGAGTACTATGGTACCTTAAATGGTAACCAGAATAAAGTTGAAAGGTAGCCATCGATTATTACGGAGATTCGCATCGCATTCTTCGAGTTTCGACTCGTTTGCTTCGTCTGGATAAGTAATTTGCTCCTAGATAATATTCATTTGCAATCCCATCAGATTGGAAAAATAACTTTGCTCCATATATTGTGAATTTTGAAGTCAAGAAATTGAAGTCTATTTGATTAGATGGATGACCCAATACCAAAGTGAACACGTGCCGAGGGCTGAATGCTACGAGGGTGTAGAAACATGTCAATACGCTAACCTTGCACCTTATAGTACCAGCGCGAACACTGTTGTGTTAAAGCCCTTATCCCTCTACAATGGACCTCCGATGAGGATGGACTATTTATATCTATACTCGTGGAAACAACAGGATTAAAAAAAATCCCGAATCGTAAATGCGAAAAAGTTAAAAATAAAGTATTTTTTAAACATTTTTTGTAACATAATTATAATTCACTTTTTATTAAAAAGTGCTTATTTCAAAAAATATTTTTTTTTAGTAAGTATTATTTGTCTTACAAATAATGTGTCCTATAGTGTACATGTTCGGTGTGGTGACGGAGTAAGAATACAATTCACCACATCTCTATACCCACGGGGGGTATCATAAAAGATGACTAAGGGATATAATATGCAATTAATATCTATGTAAAAGTAGAAACTGAATATAAAACCCTATATCTAACCAGCGTGGTATGGTATGTCAATTTCCCTCCTATTGTGGAGGCTTGAGCCCAGCAGTGGGACGCATATGAATCGAGACAATGAGAATAACATCTTATCCTTATCTATTATGACACTCGTCAGGCGTAAATATCGTTCGAGAAAATTAAAATTTTGTCATATTTGATAGACATTTAAATCTAACAAATTTCGGCAGACTATCACTTTTTCTAAGAGTTACTGCTATCTTCTAACCTCCTTAATTCTCAAAGAGTGCTAATTAAATGTTTGTGGTAATTTAATAGACATATGATGACAGAACGTAAACAAGCTTACCTCTTGAAATAAGTGTGATTTGGAGACATCATCCAATTTGCTTTTGTCTATAACTTTCACAGCTACTTTCTCACCAGTGAAGACATGGCGTGCTAACTTCACTACGGCAAAATGTCCCGAGCCAAGAGTATCCAACAAATCATACAATCCAGCTATTTTAGTATCGTATGGGCCTCCTACTGCACCCACTGCACCTACGCCAGCTCCGCAGTTGTTGTTCATACTTCGTCTAAAACATAATTCAAGATGAAAAACAATCATGAATAAGATCAAATCAAGCTAACGTGTTACCAAAATATATAGAATCGTTATGTTGCGGTGAGTCTCTAGATATAAAATTAAAAATTGGATGGACTTCCAATAGCTCCACAAAACACAGCGAACCGTTGGATGCAGACAGAATAAGACTACGTGGCAGTGAGTATGAATGGCCTATATATATCCACCAGAGGACATCCATGACGCACAAGTTAGGAAGCTAGTTCCCTCTCCGTTTAAAAGTACAATATTGCATGCCTCTTTCTATAGTCCTAATTTTGCTTTTAATTTCTATGTATATATATATACCACAAGATAAACTACAGTTGTATTTAGCGTTGTACGACACAAACTTTAAGCAGGTACATCTCAAAGTAAACTATGGGACATTTTTACTCCTCGAAAACTCAGACCAAAGATGGATTTACCGTGACTGTGAGTATTCACTTCTGTTCCCGGTTCGCTTTACAATAATTACCGATAGAAAGTATAACGCAAGTCCTATGAGATGTACATACATACGCAAAATAGACCGTAGAGTGTCAGATCGAAAACGACAGCACAGGCTGACTTCGAGGCATGCTGAATATCTTCGGCTCTCATAATTACTAGGCTGAGACGGCGGCCAGTGTTGTCCCTATCCGTAGCAATTTTGAGACCAGTGTAAACGGATCCATAACAAAACACTATTTACACTTTTGACCACGCGGTAAGAGTCCAAGAACACAGCCGCACCCACAGAGCGAGGCACGTAGCGATACGGTTTCAGAGCAACATGCGATGTTGACTTTCGTAGATGTAATCACAAGTAACTTAGGCAGATTTCATATAATTCATACGTTAGACAGATTAAATGTGTTCCTAACACGCGCCTCCAGCAACAATCACTCAAACAATCCGGTACAACTATTGTAGGTCTATAAATTCCAACTGTCACTACCCCATCTTCTTTTCATTACTTATGGTGACAAAAGAGTAAGCAGCACACCTGATGGTAAATGTTACTGCCGATGGATATTTGCAGTATCAGGGGCATAGCTAGGCTGCTGCCTAACAACTAAAACCCAGGAAGTTGGGCTTCCGACTCTCTCACTCACCGAACAAGATGCAACAGCATATTGCCACTGCTCGGACCTAGATTTTCTGCGAGAATGTGGTACTACCCTGGAGAGACCGGGCGCGTATATGGATAAGAAAATTGTCAATAACGTGACCCAACTACTACAAATTGTCTGAGGTAAGGTCCCAGCTTTACTATTAGTTGGGAATCAAATAGAACTGCGGTTTAATACTTTGATGATACCGTCTGACTGAAATGCTATTGACCGAATAGCTATTCTCTGTTAGCAGGGCTTGAACTTATTCCAAAATAATATGCGACAACCTAGTGTAAACGAAACTGTAGATCTTTGCGTGATACGATAGCGCAAGTGGCAGTCAGTAGTAGTATTTAAATTAACAGTAACTCGCGCATTACATGGTACAGTAGCGCACCTCGCCCGTAATTTTTACTGATTTCAAAAAAAGGAGGAAATTCTCGTTGGAGGCAAGTCATATTTTAATACGAATTGATTAACGATACAGACCGACAGGATTGAAAAATTCTTTTTTTCATTTGAAAGGGTATACTGTCAACGTGATTGCGAAAATTGCAGAAAACGAAATTCTAAAATTATATATTTAATCCAAAAGGCGACCTACCGATCGATTTGAAGTAGGTGTACGACTGTGAACTGATGTCTGTTTACACCAGCGATAGCTAAATTTACCTCATGTAATATATGACATAACATAAAAGATTAGAAAGAAAAGAAAGAAAGAAATTAAATCTAAATTAATGACTTCTAATGTTTACGCGAGTATTACACATTTGAAATAAAACTACTTTTACGGATTCTATCGCGTTTGTATTTGATTTATAATTTCCCGACGTTTCAGTCCTCCCGTGACCATGATCACTGTAAAGTGTTCGAAACGTCGGGAAATTATAAATCAAATACAAACGCGATAGAATCCGTAAAAGTAGTTTTATTTTAAATCTAAATTATTTAAATTTTCGTTTTTCAGTGTTGTTACTGGTGCTTTCTTTTTAAATTCTTTATGCACTATCGCAATTTTTTTTTTCATAGTTTTTCTTAGCACACCTCGCCCAAACCATCTGGCAATGGAGGGCCAGAACTTGTCGCATTATCCGTCACTGCCAATTGAGCGAGCCCCCGCGACTGATTCCTTGACAAGAGAATATACTCAGAACCCATCATAACATGGTCGGCCTCTCTATGGGTGGCGGATTGGCAGTCTGTCCACCAGACTATATACTAGCCCTGCAATTAGCTTTTTAGATAAAAACAACTGGAACTAGTTATATTTATGTACATGGAACAATTGTACACGACTATAACAATGGTAGACTTTTAAATATTCTAGTCAGACTTCTTTTAGCTGTTATTCTTAATAAAATTTGCATATACATAAGATTTAAAGAACTATATTCCTTATGTGAATCTTTTCCTTATTACTATTTCAAATAAATGAAATTTATCTACACATTACATAATTGTTTTAAAATTACATACATACATACATATCATCACGCCATATCCCTTGCAGGGTAATTAAAATTAATAATAAAAAAAAATATTCAAAATAAATAATTTTCTCAAATTTATATATTATAAATATTATAATGTTGTATAATTATATTTTACATATTTTAATAAGATGTGCATTATTATTTCATAATAAGTTTTATGCATATTTTTAACATTTAAAAGGTATATTTCTAAAATAGATATTAGCCTTATCAACTGAAAGATTGTAATGGCAATATTTTCAAACATCTTCTCTGTAGTATCACATATTATCATAACATACATACATACATATCATCACGCCATATCCCTTGCAGGGTAGGCAGAGGGAACAGAGTGCCAGAGAACTCTATCTCTGCATACTTCACTCGCTTCCTCAACATTCATAATTCTCTTCATACACGCTCGCCGGTTTCGGAGACTTGACTCCACCTTCCTTCAGTACATGACCGATCTGGTCTAGGTAGGTTAGTTTCGGTCTCCCTCGGTACCTACATCCTTCCACTTTCGCATTGTATATCTTCTTAACCAGACGTTCGTTCGGCATTCTTTCCACATGTCCGAACCATCGGAGCATTCCCTTTCGCATCTTTACACCAATACTCTCTTTCATACCTACTCGCTCTCTTACGTCGTCGTTACGAATGCGGTCGGTCAGCCTAACTCCACAGATTTTCCGCAGAGATCGCATTTCGACCGCATTAATTTTACTTTCATACTCTTTTCTGCATACCCAACTCTCGCTTCCATACAGTAATGTTGGGACAAGCACTGCGTTATGTATTGCTACATGTGCCTTCTGGCTGAGGTGGTGGCTGCCGAGAAGTTGCCCCAACGCTCCGTTCACTCTATTTCCCGCATTCACTCTTCGCTCTATATCAGTGGTGTACCTTCCATCTCGCTAAATTCACATCCAAGATATACAAATTCATCCACTTGCTCTAGTACATCATTACCTATTGTTACTCTTACATCTGTTCTGGTTTCATCTCTTTCAAAGACCATTATTTTGGTTTTGCTCACATTCACGCGTAGACCCCTTTTCTTACAATCTTCTGTCATTGTGTTGACTAGGGTCTGCAGGTCAGTCGCTGACTGTGCCAGCAGGCCTGCATCATCTGCATAAAGCAGAGCAGTGACCGTTAATTATTTTTATTTATTATCATAAAATTAAAATAATTTTCTTAAGTGTACTCGGACACATTGGTTCTGTCATAAAATTTCATATTATATAATAACTAAAAAAATTAATTAAAATATTTAATTATTACATCATTCTAGAGATCTTAGAAACTTGATATGAACACTCTCCTACAAATAGCATTCTTCTACAAATAGAAGAGCTAAGACATATTTTATACTCATTTTGTAGTCACAAGCAAAATTATATGGACAAGGCTGCAATAATATCTGATAACCTTACTTACTTATTCATAATTTTTTGATTTTGTTTTGGTCGACTACAACTAAATAAAAAAAAGAGAATAGCTGGCCAGTTATATGTATACAACTGAAAAAAACTTGGGAAACGAAGATTCTCTAGATTTGGGAAAAGAAATGATGATGAAAACTATCTAAAATTGTATTTACAAGAAAATTTCAATCCCAATACCTAGAGCTACGTTATTGTCATGAATTTATTTGTAGATAAAATAACAGCAATAGGTGAATCTTCTTTAAAAAATATATAAAATGCACTTTTGGCTGCTAACTCTGAATATTTACACATAATACGCCTATACAGCCATAATACGCCTATAGAGAGTAAAATCAACAAGTAACAATCTATTTGTGTTTTGTTGTGTTACATACACATTAAAGTTGATTATCAAATGTATACTTTAAAACCTAAGTACATAAAGAAAACAAATTGATGTTCAGTCAAAATTAATATTTTCCTAAACTAGCTTCAAAATCGACTTTATTTGCAGCTTTTTTTCCACTAGAGCTTAAAGAAAACAACCTATAAATAACTGCTATATATACTGAGTAAGACAAATTATGAATGATCATAAATATAAGTACTGGAAACAATATTATTTATTATCATATTAAAACTAGTTAGTCATAGTAACTTCATCCTAATGGACAAATAGAATGCATGTATTTATAACATATTTAGTAAGTAATGCACAGTAATTTATAAAAAGTCTAAGAACCACATACAAATTACTGTATCATTGCAAAATGCTGAGACATAGAATCACAAGATGTGAAATTCAATGACAATAATAAAATATACATAGATAAGTGGTCAAAATATATGTATGATGGTTAAGTCATTGCAGTATAATAAATATTAGTATTATCTAAAAATAAATATTTAAGTCACATTATACTGAATAAAGAATAACTCTTAACAATCGAGCAACAATTGTACGTCACTCTAAATTAATAAATATATATTATATACACATATTATTTATAATATACACCAGGACAAAAGTACTTCATTTGTGTACTATTTTCATGACCTACATTAGGAATTGGTACAAGACTATATTACCGTTCAAATAATAATTTATAAAACATATAGTAATACTAAAACTCTTACACTATTAATTTTTAAAGGCATAAAAATTATATTATACTGCTTACCTCTTTACTCTGTTTCGCGAGGAAACCTAACACTCAAACAAAAATGCAATGTACTGGGATGATAAATATATTTTCATAGCAAGAACGATATCAATACTTGTTAAACGAATTCTTAAACATCATAAATGGAATAAAGTAGCATACAACACTGCATAATGTCTATAAAATATAATAAATCGTTATAATATTATAATTGATCTGCAAGAGCTACAAATTCGCCATTTCACAAAATCAGTTCCGAAACCATAGATTAAAATATCTCTATGAAACTTAAAAGAGACACCACATTATACCTACATAATAATATATAATATGATTTTGCCGATCAGAATGCCATCTGGTTACGTTAGCAGGAAATGAATTGGAGGAGAAACATCGCGTTAAAATCATAACTAAAAAATAAAATAAATCTCATCTAAAATAAAATAAATCATAACTAAAAAATAAAAAAATAAAATAAAATCATAAATATATTTTATCATAACGTCACGAAGTGTATCTATACTTCGTGCATAACGTCATCGATTTGTAACATTAATCTTTGATTCTGTGAAATGATAATGAGAACATATTCTTGAGGACACAACTAGGAAGACCGACATGATTGACGACTAAAATATAAATCTACTATTTTTTAAACTTATTTTACTTTACATTGGCAAAGTTACGGTTAATTATTAACAAAGGTCATTCATTAAGAAGAAGAACATATTCCTTTCATGTGTGAAACTATTAAAGCTATTTGTATAATTATTTCAGATTAAAAATTTTAACCAACTAAAATTAAAGTTGAAATAAATAATTTATTTGCGTTATTATTTTCTTATCCGTCACATACGACAGAACAGAACAGAGAGAATTTTGCCGGTAGAGCGCGCCATTTTTCAAGAAGTAACCGTTTAAATCCTTACGCGGGAAGTTTTGTTGTTATTGACAGCTCTGGAATTTAATATTCTTAAATTAATTAAATTCAACATCCGCGAGTCAACGCGTGTTTACGTGTAATAATATAAAAAAGAGAACTAAGATCTGGGTTCATTATTGTGTTCATGAATACTATGGAAAAGCCTATACCGTTCAGACTCCTTGTATCTATACTTCGTGGTCACATCCATCACGTGAGCCCAATGGGTTGGGACAGGCTATGTAGGGTTTTATCTATATCTACTTACATTCGTTTATTGATTTTTAGGACAACTATGCGGACAAGTCTTTTCTAATTTACCACATTTAATCTTTTAGCAATATCAAATCAAAAATTCAAAATATAAGCATAAATATGTATGTCTATATAGGGTGGAAGTGGACCGCTCCCGAAAACAAAGACAGGTGACCCTACTAGTCCTACTTGTAATGAAAGGCTAGAAAAAAACCGAATCGGATGAAAAAAAATATTTTTAAAAAACGGACTTTAAGTTTTTTTTTCACATTCCATCGTATTAGGACAGTACCATGTAATGCCAATTGCATAAAAAATAAGTAACTTTACTTAGATGAGAAAAGACGCAATCTATTCAAAACTCACGATCATATGTTCAAGAGTTCAACGACCTCGCGTGGTGATAAAAACATTTTTTTTCCATCCTAATTAATTGTTAGCTTGCTATGGTTACCTGTTTTTGTTTTCGGGAGCGGTCCCCTTCCACCCTGAATATTATAATATAATTCATATATATCTATATATATATATACACCGTGGAATCTAATTGGCTGTTTTCCCGAAACGTATATACTCAGTTAATGATATAGAACCATAATATAGCATTTATTCAATAAAATAAAAACATAAATTCTAGTCATTTGCAATCCCGGACGTTTCCTTCAAATATAATTTTTGCATAACTGTAACATGTTTTGTCTAATAATTTTGTTATACCTACGGTCGTTTGAGAGCATCGACCGTAGGTATCAACCTTACGGTCAATGCTCTTACCTTGGTTACCTACTTTCTTTAATTACTTTGAAACGATCGCTCTATTTTCTCAAGAATTTCTTCTTTTAATCGAGCAGAATGTCGGCGACACCTACCTCTCCGACTCTACCTCTAGCCTGAGCATCTGTAAGCACTCAAAACTGCCTGTGGGTTAGTAGGCATTTGTGTGGTTTGTGCGATTTGTGTGGCTGATAAAATTATCGTTGTTGTAGGCACAGGCGGATTTATAATGCCACATCTGCGTAACGAATCCAGGTGTTCTAGCTGAGCGTACAGGCATCTAGCCTTCGCCAAGTTGCCTCTCGCAATCGCATGAAAACGAACTATGTCTAACCACTCTACGCCAGAGTACTGGTAATGACTTGTAATTTTTTCGCACTTACTAGCACTCGCGTTCGGGATTTGTTATAAACATATGATATACGTCTAAGCCGTTTGGCAAAAAATTGCAAACTGACCTATTAAAACATAGACCAAGGTCGCGCGGCTCGGGCGCATCAAAAGCAAGGGGTGCGTGCGGGACGCGAGCGGGCTACGAGCTACAATGCCTAATTTTTTTTTACCTATTATTGCGATTTATTTCGAATGCTAAGTCCAAAGAGTAAAGTTATTAAACTGAAAAAGAGTGGCAACTCGATGATAAAATATGCATGTATGGAAAGTGCTGCTACTCAGAGTTTAAGCGGTGAACTAAAGTTGAAGTGATATATATACATATCTACATGTGTATGTGTAATTATACAGAATATTCTTTTACTATGAGATCTACCCTGAAATATAAAAAAAAAAACCATATCAGCTGATATCGAAACAATAATAATATAAGTTCAACAATAAAAATTAATATAATTTTCAGAAAGTACATCAATAATCGAAAATAGATCGATGACAATAACTACCTATACTATGAACAAAAAATAATAATTCTCAGTTGTCAAACGTTTGACAGACAGGACAAAATGGCAGCAGCTAAGTTTGTACAACCAGTCTGTAGGCGGCGCGACGGTCAGTAAAAAAAAGTAATGTTTTAAGTGTGCCCCCCCAGGCTAAGTCGTAGGCATATTGGGAACAATACCGTTGCATATCAGACAAACTTAAGAACGTCTATTTATCAGACTTTTTTTTTCAATGTATTATGTTTTTAGTTATGTGGGGATATTAAGAATGATTAACTGAGTACATACGTTTCAGGAAAACAGCCAATTAGATTCACGGTGTATATATATATATATATATATATATATATATACATATATAGTAAAAAATGGTAGTTGTTTTTATCTTGCCAAATTTAGCACGTTGTCGTACTTTTTTAAAAGTGTTGGCCCTTTGTAGGAGAAGTGAGTTTAGATTGCCATTTTAGCGTGTATAGAAACAACACTGATAGCTTCTATTAATCTTTAGTTTAATTTAAAGATATTGAAACATTTGAGTATTTAAGGTCGTACGTCGCGTATACTAGTGTATAGCACCTCGTGCGGCCATGTATACGTATGTGATCTCTAATGATACGCCTTGGATTAGAAAACTTTAAAGTTAATCGTATAATCAATATCAAATCTTACGTTTCGATATAGGTACCGCTGGGGCACACTTAAAACATTACTTTTTTTTACTGACCGTCGCGCCGCCTATAGACGGTTGTACAAACTTAGCTGCTGCCATTTTGTCCTGTCCGTCAAACGTTTGACAACTGAGAATTGTTATTTTTTTTTCATAGTGTAGGTAGTTATTGTCATCGATCTATTTTCTATTATTGATGTACTTTCTGAAAATTATATCAATTTTCATTGTTAAACTTATATTATTATTGTTTTGATATCAGCTGATATGGTTTTTTTTTATATTTCAGGGTAGATCTCATAGTAAAAGAATATTCTGTATAATTACACATACACATGTAGATATGTATATATATCACTTCAACTTTAGTTCACCGCTTAAACTTTGGGTAGCAGCACTTTCCATACATGCATATTTTATCATCGAGTTGCCACTCTTTTTCAGTTTAATAACTTTACTCTTTGAGGTACCGGTATCATAAGTATACCACTTAAAAAAAAGCTGGCAGCGTTATTTATAAATTTGACATTAGCATATGTCAATTTTGATTTTTGCCTCCGAGATTAAAAAAAGAGGCTATAGGTCACGGTCAGAAATTATGAAACAGTGGCTGTATACCGTACAAACTATTTTTTTAACATACATACATACATACATATCATCACGCCATATCCCTTGCAGGGTAGGCAGAGAGAACAGAGTGCCAGAGAACTCTATCTCTGCATACTTCACTCGCTTCCTCAACATTCATAATTCTCTTCATACACGCTCGCCGGTTTCGGAGACTCTTGACTCCACCTTCCTTCAGTACATGACCGATCTGGTCTAGGTAGGTTAGTCTGGGTCTCCCTCGGTACCTACATCCTTCCACTTTCGCATTGTATATCTTCTTAACCAGACGTTCGTTCGGCATTCTTTCCACATGTCCGAACCATCGGAGCATGCCCTTTCGCATCTTTACACCAATACTCTCTTTCATACCTACTCGCTCTCTCACGTCGTCGTTATGAATGCGGTCGGTCAGCCTAACTCCACAGATTTGCGCAGAGATCGCATTTCGACCGCATTAATTTTACTTTCATACTCTTTTCTGCATACCCAACCATCGCTTACATACAGTAATGTTGGGACAAGCATTGCGTTATGTATTGCTACACGTGCCTTCTGGCTGAGGTGGTGGCTGCCGAGAAGTTGCCCCAACGCTCCGTTCACTCTATTTCCCGCATTCACTCTTCGCTCTATATCAGTGGTGTACCTTCCATCTCGGCTAAATCCACATCCAAGATATACAAATTCATCCACTTGCTCTAGTACATCATTACCTATTGTTACTCTTACATCTGTTCTGGCTTCGTCTCTTTCAAAGACCATTATTTTGGTTTTGCTCACATTCACGCATAGACCCATTTTCTTACAATCTTCTGTCATTGCGTCGACTAGGGTCTGCAGGTCAGTCGCTGACTGTGCCAGCAGGACTGCATCATCTGCATAAAGCAGAGCAGTGGCCACTGAGTCGCCCATCTGGACTCCCACATTCATATCGTTCAACCTTTGGAGACATTTATCCAGATATATGATAAACAGCCTGGCTGACAGAACGCACCCCTGCTTAACGCCGATATTGACGTCAAACCAAGGCGACATTCCATCATCCAGCCGCACACAGGCTCTACAGCCCATGTAACTGGACTGCACAGCCTGTAGCAGTTTACCGTTAATACCATACTCCGGTAAAATGTCCCAAAGTTCCTTTCGTACAACCGTGTCAAATGCTCTCTCCAGATCCACAAAACTGCAGAAAACCCTCTGACCTAGACCCAGATGCTTCTCCACAATGTTGCGCAGAGAGAACAATTGATCCATGCATCCCCTTCCACTCCTGAAACCTCCTTATGTCTCACACAGTAAACCATTGGACACCATCCTCATTCTCCTTTCAATAATTTTACCATACACTTTTGCTGCCAAACTGGTCAAGCCTATGGGTCTGTAATTTGCGCAGTCATAACGTGAACCCTTGTTTTTAAACAAAGGCACGATGACTGCACTATTCCAGTCCCCGGGAACCATTCCCGAGCTCCAACATAAATTGAGGAGCAACAGGAACGCCTCCCGGACACAGGAGCCGCCAAGCTTGATCATCTCGGCAGACACCATATCAATGCCCGCTGCCTTACTATTTTTCAAACTTCTTATCGCCCATTCAACTTCATCCATACTGATGCCATCGGAGGACGCCGCTGTCGAATGTTGTTCTGCTAAACCACATGCGACACCGGCGTCAACCGTAGCATCCGCATACATATCGCCAAAATATTCACTCCATCGGCTTAACACGTCTTGTGTTTGCGTAAGAATGTCTCCATCTTTAGAGCTTATTTTATTCATTCTGAAGGCTGACCAACCACCCCGAGACTTCTTCACCTCCCTCCAAAAGAGTTTGGTGTTACCCTCGAAGTTTTTAGTCAGCCTATCTTCTGCACTCATACTTGCTCTATCACGTTTCTCTTTCACTAAGGCCTTGGTGTCATTTTTACATTGCCGATATATTTCTTTCTTCTGTTCAGTCATACTGTCATTCAGATTCAAAGAAGAGACATAGTCCAGCCACGCTTTCTTCTTTTGCTCTACGGAAGCTGCCACTTCCGCATCCCACCATGCATCACCATTTGTTTTTCTATGCTGCTTTGAACTTCCACATACTTCTTTCGCTGTATCTACCATACTCTCCTTCAATACTCTCCAGCATTCTTCAATGTCCGATTGCGGCTGGCTTGCCATCGTCAGCCGTTCTCGGACACCCTCTGCATGCTTTTCTCTTACACACTCTTCTTGCAACCTTTCAACCTTTATTCTTTCAAGCCCTCCGAAGTGGACACGCTCTCGCCAGTGCCTCCACTTTCTGAACAGACCATTAAATCTCGCAATAACGAGATAGTGGTCCGTATCGACTGTAGGGCTGGCCCCTGTAGGCTCTTGCGTCCAATATTTTGCTTCGGAGGCGACTGTCTACCAAAATTAAATCTATTATACTTTTCTGTTCATTCCTTCTCCATGTCTACATGTGGATGTCCTTATGTTGGAAATTTTTTTTAACCTATGGCAAATTCGCGAAATATTACTTGACGTTTTTTATTTTCCCCTCTTCACTTCTGTACTTACCCCTTGTTGCCAAGATTATAAATGGCGTCATTGTCGCTACGCAGTATCATGTATTAATTCGTGATTAAGACGTTGCTTAAAATCTGCAAGCGTCTTTTAAGAAGTGTGTGTTGTTATTTATATTCGTGAAAAGATTTTAATTGTCTTTGTGCTCCACAGACAGACTGAATAGTTAGTAGATTCTCCATATCTGTCGCTGTGCGAAAGGACTTTTAGTAGTATTACAGTGTAAATATATTTACGATAGGAAGTTTTCTTAAGTGAAATTTTATGAAAGGACATTGAAACCTAAATACAAGCGTAACAATTATAATTTTCAAAGCATTGGCATATAATTGCGATATAGATTGAAGCAGCTGGTAAACGTGATTCTAAAATTGTAATTGTAAATATGTATGTAAATATGAAGTAGAAATCAATAATTATTATTTGAATAATAACTTATAATTATTTTAACGTATCTGTATATTTTACTACTATGCATAATGTTAATGTACTATCATAAATAACTGTTGAAACGTATGAATTCTTTTATTTTCCTGAGTGAATAATATAATAATATATGTGTGTGTGTGACTGTGCATTTGTGTATGTGTTATAGGATAGGAACTGTTGTGCTCTAATTTGCTCACGGTTGAAAATTTTGTTATACAGATGTCCGTCTATTGCTACTTAGTCTGTGCTACTATAACTAATACTAGCATAGAGTACTTTAAATATATAGGTATAGAGGCAACAGCAAAGCTCAGGTACAGACGCTATCTGTCGGTAAGTGGTGTAAATGGAGAACGGCCTCCTGGACTAGGGAGGATTCAATTTTTCATTAAAATTAATATAAATTCTCCAAGTAATTTTTCAGAAGTGAAATCTTTATCAAATTGATTTCACAACTGAAAATTACTTAGAGACTCTTAAAGAAAAACAAATAATACAACAGTTTACCTTTTTATACTGCTTTCTTTTATTACATTACAACATTTAACTACATACAACATTTTTATAAAACATTTTAATTATATCACCGGTATCCTCCTCCAATCTGATACTCAAACTCCGATTCGTAAGCAAAATCGGTCTCCATAGGTATTACGCGTGGGTCCGATTAGTAAAACAAGCCTCGATCGTTATCCAGGAAACAAAAAGTAGTCGTCGGTAATAACAAAAAATGAGAGCACGTTCACGACATGGAGACTAGAGTAAAGAGTACCATCTTGTATGGGGGATTAGTCAAAAAAGTGTCCACTTGTAAACAGCAAATTATTGTTCGAACACTCACCGAAATAGCGCTAGTGTAGCAAGTGGAAATGATATGAATGTAGCAGTAATAAGCAGAGTGAAGTGTGCTGAGTTACTTAGTCAACTGTGATTTGATAAATAATAACCTATGAAATTTGTGACGCTCTTTTTAAAATGCTTCCACTTGCTACCGCCACCTTAATTTGCTCCTGTTCATTGGACACCTGGGGGGGGCACACTTAAAACATTACTTATTTTTACTGACCGTCGCGCTGCCTACAGATTGTTTGTACAAACTTAACTGCTGCCATTTTGTCCTGTATGTCAAACGTTTGACAACTGAGAATTATTATTTTTTGTTCCTAGCGTAGGTACTTATTGTCATCAATCTATTTACGGTTATTGATGTACTTTCTGAAAATTATCTCAATTTTCATTGTTAAGCTGATATTATTGTTGCTTCATTATTAGCTGAAATGTTTTTTTATATTTCAGGGTAGCTTTCATAATAAAAGAAAATTCTATATAATTACACATACACATGTAGATATGTATATATATCACTTCAACTTTAGTTCACCGCGTAAACTCTGGGTAGCAGCACCTTCCATACATGCATATTTTATCATGGAGTTGCCACTCTTTTTCAGTTTAATAACCTGGGGGGGCACACTTAAAACATTACTTATTTTTACAGATTGTCGCGCCGCCTACAGGTTGTTTGTATAAACTTAACTGCTGCCATTTTGTCCTGTATGTCAAACGTTTGACAACTGAGAATTATTATTTTTTGTTCCTAGCGTAGGTACTTATTGTCATCAATCTATTTACGGTTATTGATGTACTTTCTGAAAATTATCTCAATTTTCATTGTTAAGCTGATATTATTATTGCTTCGTTATCAGCTGATATGTTTTTTTTTTATATTTCAGGGTAGCTTTCATAGTAAAATAAAATTCTATATAATTACACATACACATGTAGATATGTATATATATCACTTCAACTTTAGTTCACCGCGTAAACTCTGGGTAGCAGAACCTTCCATACATGCATATTTTATCATGGAGTTGCCACTCTTTTTCAGTTTAATAACTTTACTCTTTGTTAATAACTTTACTCTTTGTTGGACACTTTCTTAATACACTGAGATGGTACTCCTTACTCTAGTCTCCATGGTTTACGAGTCGCAAGAAAAAACAAAATAGAATAACGTCAAACTCGCATGCATTGTTGTCAGAGTTAAATTGATTATTATGCTAGTTACTCATTTAAATTCTACCAAAATCTGCTATTATTTCTGGAATAAATGTTAAAATTCTGCTAATAGAGGCAGTTTTAATGTGTACAAATATATTAAAGAAAAACGCAACTTAATATTTTCAAATCAAAAAATTTCTAAGTTCTATCCACATTTTTATATAGAACTATAAGATAGTCAACCATATTTCTTGATGGCGTAAAATTTACGGATCCAGCCTTCCTTTAACTGCTTGTTTGAAAAGTAGAATTGCAGGAACATGTTTATTTTTAAATTTGATTCGCACGTCATTTTTTATATTGTTCATTTAAAAAAATATGCACCCATAAGATGTACAGGTATAATTATAGATAAAATCATCATAGCTTTTACGAAATAATATACCAAGTGTATGTGTACTTTCATCAATGACAACTGAAAAAAACAAGGTTTTTTGGCATGAACTGCATGCTGAATTGATTTCTTGTTTAAATATATTAACCAAGAAGCCAATTCAGCATGCAGTTTTTTCCTACTTCAGGTTTGAGGACATTATATGTCAATGCAGCAGCTTTAGTGCGTTTACATAAAAATGACCTTGTAATTACTGAACCATGAAAACATTTTTCAAGTAATTCGTGCAAATGATCCATAACTCTAAATGATAAATTATGTTTTGCCAGAAACATACACATTTTAATTTCAGCTTTTTTTACCTATTCAGTTACAGTCAGGTGTGAATTATTTATTTATTTATTGCATCAAAGAAACATACAGTATTATAATTAATTACAATAAGAAAAAAAAAAAAAAACCAATGAAGTTTCTAATATTATACTCGTTCCAACCATTTATTTTACTTATCTTTTGACACATGCTTTAGGACGTAACTGTTTCATTATACGCAATTATTAACTTTGAAACGAGTGAACAGAGAAATATATAAACTGCACAATAATATTTATATATCTTAATTATTACCCACTAAATACATTAATATGCCGTAAATAGCTCTATTCATAAAATTTAAGTGATAATTCATTTCCGTTATAAAAAAAGTTACGTTCTATCGCATCTAGTGACAGGATCAAAAGTATTCGGTGCAAACTAATGAATCGCAAATAATCGATTACACTTATTTGCAGTTAAGTCAGCTGACAACTGAGTTTTGAATTGTTGTAATAGACAACACGTTAAAATTGTATCAGGGAGATATAAAAATCTTCTCATCATACCTATAACATGAAATAAAACAACCAAAATATTTTAATATTATTTTATTATAACGAATCGTCGGATTCTTCATACGAACTCGAATCGTCGCTTGAATCATCTGCAGTGTTTATTATTAACTCTTGTGTAGGTATGTTGTCAAATTCAATTTCCCGATCCCAATCAGAGAATATTATATTTTTTGTCTTGTTGACGACACTCGCCCAGTTTTCAGGCGTCACACTAGCACATGCGTTTTTTAAAAGTTCAAGCATTTTATTTGCTGTGAAAGGAGGAGTTGTATTGTTTCTTGCGGCGTGTCCTTTGACTTGTGCCCAGATCATTTCAATTGGATTATATTGACAGTGGTACGGAGGAATTCTGATTACAACATGCCCATATTCTGCTGCCATTTCGTCGATGACATATCGTTTTGGCTGCTTTTTACTTTTTAATATTTTAAGTAATTCTACTTTTAGTAGGGATTCGTCCACATCTTCCCCATTATCACGAAGTCAGTTTATAATCTCGTGTTTTTTGTTGGCCTGTGTTGGCATTTTATTAATTTGGCGAGAGTGATAGGGTGCATTATCAATAAATATTGTTGATGGCTCTTCAAGTGATGTAAGCATTTCTCTGAACCACTTTTCATAAGAAAGAAAGAAAGAAAACTATTTTATTTTGCAACCTCACATTTTTCCTTAAGCTTAACGTTTATATTAAATAATGTGCATATGCGTGAGGCCAAAATATGGTATCTGTCTCAGCTATTGCTAAGGCAACACGATTGCCCAAGCGCTGATATTCTGACAGATCCAACAATGAAATCACTTATGTCAAGTTAATGTCTCACCGATGCTATATGTATCAATAAAGGGCTCTGCGGGAAACAAGAATAATAAAATATATATTCTATTAAATTTGAGATGTACATATGTATATTATATTAACTAATATTATTATAATTACCGGAGATTTAAATAGAAAATAAAATAGATTTTTATAAATATCTTTACAAAACAGTGTGTCAATTAATAATAATAATAGTGTTGGATGATAAGATGTAATATAGGGATATATAACAGAAAACTAAGAGTGAAACGCACAACTCGTTGATATTTGTGCACCAAAGTTAGGTTGTTATTAAGGTAATACAAATTTTTGTTTGTCAATTATTATTTGTTTGTATTTTCTCTGGAAAGCCTTTGTTGATTTCAAAGTACGCGTCCGCATTCATCTCCTCATGATAGTCTCCTGTTTTTTTTTGATTTGAACGCTAACAGAGCGTCTGGTACAAATCCCTTTGTAGTTCCCGCATGGCAAATGATGAGGCGTTCACCTTTCCCCATTGGCACTGCAGAAGTAGAAGCAGCAGTATCGTCAGTCCAACCTTTTGGTATGGAATGATTGGCATTGAGCCAAGTTTCATCTGTGAAAACGACATTCGACCAGTCTTCTATTTTCTTCGCTTGTCTTAAAAATTCACAGCGAGACAAGGCTATATCACGACGTTCCATTAAAATTTTTCTTTTGTCGGATTTCTTATACAAGAACCCGATTTGGTGCAGCACCTTTGACAAAGAAGATTTTTGACCACGAAACAAGCCACAATTTCGTAGAGACGCTACTAATTTTTTCAAAGTAGGAATCTCTTTGCTTGTGTAATAATTGTATATACGACGACGAATAGCATCAGTATCAAAACTGTCAATTGCTGTCACTTTACGGGGCTGACGTTTTTTCTTAGGCGTAGATAGCTTGTTCTGTTCAATACCACTACTACCATAGGCTTCTTTAGTGATTTTTGCCACCGTTGGAGCACTAATACCTAATGCTGCTGCAACACGGTCTCTAACTTGGGTTACTGGTATAAGGAATCCACCATTGCGGCTTTCCTTTTCAAAAAATTCACGAAGCCGCAGCACTAACTCTCTGGATTGTCCTTTAAGCACCATACCTTTCGGCATTTTGCAAGTAAAATCTTACTGGGAGGAACGATACGCTCAACTCAATCAAAGTAAGAACAATGAAATCAATACGGTGGAATATAAATACTCAACACAGCGTATGAAAAATATGAAAGAGCACTCAGCAAACAGAAATGTGACTAGCACGGGAGTCTTGTTGCGAGTGACAGACAACACAACAAAATGGCGTCACCGGCGCGCCCTTCAGCGTTGCCAATTCGGCTTAAAAAAAAAGGGGTAGGCTGGATGAGAAAATTAGTGATTTACTACCGCAGACGAGGGCGCCATTATCTCTAAGTAAAGTTTGGAGCAGCGGACCCCGCTTAATGGAAAAATGCTTCAAAAGTAGTTATTTTTTATTTTGCAAAGTACAAAGTAAAATATTTTGGGAGGACTGAATTAATGGGTATGCAAAAATTAATGTGCCCAAATAACAAATATATTTACAGAAGTAAAGTTTTTAAATAATATTAAACATGTATTTAAGCAAAAATAAAATATCCGTGTTAAATCGATTAAAAGTTCTTCCTGACTAAAATCGATTATTACAAAACATAGTATCCGTAATACATTGGTATAACACTAATTGATCAGAATTCGACCTGCCAAAAGTAAAATAAATGGTTGGAACGAGTATAATTAAGAGATTTTTACTAACTACATTACAAGTATTTTTAGAGTAACATAAGTAAAAAGATTCTCTTACCGACGACTGTCCAGAATAATCATATTTTTTAAATGTTTCACTGAGTTTATATGTTATTTCAAAACAAAAAGTAGTGAAACTAATTTTATATTACATGCTTTACAAAAAGCGGCATTGCTCTCATTTTTGGATCTTCATAAGCAAGATAAAAACATTGGATCCTTCTCCCATTCAACACGATAGTTCTGGTCATGTTTTCTAACGCGGACGATACAACTAACTGACTAACGATGGTTTTCGACTGCGCATAAAATGTACATTTCAAAGCAAAATATACATACATTTTCCCCATGAATGAGAGGTGCCTTGATGCCTTCAGAAGAATACTTACTGCATTATTTAAGAAAGACAGGTTCTTTTTTTAAATATGTTTATCGCAACTACCGAATGAAACACAGGTCATTAATTAATGTCTTAACCTAATTAATTATAATTAATTAATACTACTAATTTCCTGCGGAACTTTTTCAATATTATGCCAAAATCTTCAAATATTCAAATCTGCGACACAATCTGCTAAGTCCTAAATTTGAAATCGAATTCTGCTTAAATCACAGAATTCTGCTAAATCTGGTCACACTGCTCACATGGTATTTTTTTAAATGGCTGCCTTGTCGGCAGCACGTTTCTTTTTACGCATAATACGATAAAATGTATAAAAATTAACATGTGATTTATAAGAATAAAAAGAGTTAAAATGAACGTTTTACTCAAATACAACTTGAGCTTAGTTGTATTTGAGTAAAACGTTAATTTTAACTCTTTTTATTCTTATAAATTAATTTTATGTAGTTTTATCGTAACAAAGCTTAATATTGGCGCCATCTTACGCAACATGGTGGAGTTAAAAGTCTCATACAAAATTTCTATAGGCGAGCTGAGACACTGGTTACAGTGGTTACTAGTTACCATAGAGTATTTTAAATATATAGGTATAGAGGCAACAGCAAAGCTCAGCTCAGCACTCTTTTTTTTTTTTTTTTTTTCCGCGTCGGAGACTCGTAGCGTACGGACGTGCGCTGCCCGCTCTCCCACTCGCGCTCTCACTCGCACCCGCGCCCTGCGGTCGTGCGTTCTCGTGTTTCGGCTCGCTCGTCGTGCCGTCTTGCTCTCTCGCGTTCGCGTCGTTGCGATTCGCGGAACTCCGAAGCGCTGCAGTGAACTCAAGTCTGGAAGCCGCAACTCAAGACAGGAAGCCGTAACCGGTACGAGTGTGTCGCGCTACGGCTGCCTGAACCGCGCTGCGGCTGCCAGATCGCCGAGTCGCCGCAGAGCCGCGGAATTTCCAGATTTCAACACCCATCCAACGGATTTCTTGTCTTTCTGAAGACATAGAAATCCGATTTCTATTAGCGACATAAGTCCATTTGGCCCCATCAGGGAAAAACCAACTTTGGTCCTCGGTTGAAACCTTACGGTGCCAACGAAGGCGAGTGAGGCAAGGCCCCGATTTGCCTGCCGAGCCCTTTTGGCGGAGGCTAACAATCGGAAGGGGTTAGAGCATCCGGCCTTGGGGGATCTCCTAGTCGGACCTAACCTACGGCACATCATCATTTTTCTGCGCGGGCCTAACAGCCCAAGCAGCTAGGGCCCTGTTCGCACAATAAGATCGGCGACAGGCTACAAGCTTAGGGCTCATTAGTTAAGCACACATCCTCCCGACCTATACCCGGTTGGGAGGGAATTTAGGCACACATCCCCGGGTCCAACCCTCGGGGAGTTAGACGTTCCCCCACGATATTTTAATACTTTCTTAGCAGCCATGGTAGCTAAGAAAAGTATTACAATCGAGGACATCCTCTCCATTCCGGAGATTCAGGAGTCCCTATTTAGACACTTCGGCACCAGCGACCTAACGATCGCGCCGCCAACCCACCCTTCACGCGCCCGCTCGCTGTCTCCACCAGCCACATCGCACCAACCGCAAATGCCGGTTATCGAGGCGGTGATGGAAACAGAAGAGCCGTCACCATCCCCAGCCTCCTCGGAAGCAGATGACTCTGCAACCGACGACAGTGACTTCATCGAAGTCCACTCTCGAAAGAGGCTCAAAAAGTCCTCCAACGACGGCCCTTCAAAGGCCCCAAAAATCTAGCCGACAGAATCGGCAGTCAGACCAGCGTCGACTCCCACTGCTACGGCCGCCTCGGCCACCCCAGTAGCGTCGACCTCCTCCTCCGCTCCTAAGCCCAGCCCGGCCCCTCAGGCCCCCGCCAAATCACTTACCCTGCCGCCCCTATACATCAGGGACAAGGATAAGTGGTTGGCCATCCAAACGTGGTGTACCACACACCACATAAATTACAAAGCGGCCAAGTCGACCCCAAATGGCATCCGGGTCGACCTGCGGTCCTCTGACGACCACCGCAAATTGTCAAAGATGTTAGGGGATCAACAGATCCCCTACCATACTTATACCCTCCCCGAGGCCAAACTGTTACGAGCAGTAGTTCCTAACTTGCCTCATGAAATCAGCACAGCAGAGATTCTCCAATCTCTCAAAGCCGACAATCTCCCGGTTGTCGAAGTACACCGCATGGTACGCGGTAGGGGAAGACTCCCCCTCAACATGGTTTTAGTATGCCTTTTAAATACCCCAGAGGGTAAGGGCATCTATAAAACTACAAAAATATGTGGGCTCTCCGGTGTAACCGTTGAGCCGCCATATAAAAATGGCAACCTGGCACAATGCCATAAGTGCCAGCTATATGGCCATTCGTCCACTAATTGTTTTGCGCGCCCCAGGTGCGTAAAATGCTTAGACGATCACCACACCAGCCAGTGTGCGCGTCCTAAGGACCACACACTGTGTAAAGAACCGCCAGCATGCGTTCTGTGCGGAGAGTTCGGCCACCCGGCTAACTACCGCGGCTGCCCACGTGCACTGAGGCGGATAGTCCGGCAGCCATCCAAGCAGGCCTTATACTACAATAAAGTCTTTGTCCCAGCCCCAATCCCAACCCACAATGCGTGGGCCCGCCCCTTGCTATCCAACAAGGAGGCATTCCCAACCCATCAGGCAGCCCAACCACCCACCACCACTGGTATCACAAACACAAACCCCCAAACCGCCTACCGTTAGGCAAAACCCTCCCCCCCTGGGGCCATACGAAGCCTCCTCAAGGCACAAAAACCGCGAAGCTGGTAGCCCCAGGCAACGCGCCTACAAAACCACCCCAGGGACTAGACCCGGACCTAGCCCTGGTTTTAAATTTCGCGAGTCTTATTAATCTCACGGAAATCCGCGAGATCGCAGCTGAGCTGAGAAGGAATGAAGGCAACAGCCTCGCCCTCCTCAACACAGCCGTTAGGTTCGCTCCCACCCTGGAGCGTCTCGGTTCTTTTAATAGCCGTTAATGGATAGGCACACTCCCGGTAGAGTCAAACCAAGACACCTAAAAATAGGGACATTTAACGCTAATAGCCTCGCCCTCAAAAGAGACGAAGTAGGCACATTCCTTCGGGACCACCAGCTCGATATCTTGCTAGTACAAGAGACGTTCCTTAAACCATACAACAGGGACCCTAAAATTGTGAACTATAACATAGTTCGTAACGATAGGACAACCTCAACTATGGGTGGAACGCTCATCTACTACAAGAGATCGCTGCCCTGCACACCTATGGATCCGCCCCCTTTGGCGTACATTGAAGCCTCCATCTGTCGGCTAGCCCTCTCCGGCCATCAGCCGATAACCCTTATATCCGCATACCTGTCTCCTGACAAGGACACTCTTCTACTTGAGAGCGATCTCAAGGCCTTGCTTGACTTGGGTGATGCCGTTATCATTGGCGGTGATCTTAACGCCAAGAGCACCTGATGGAACTGTCTCAGTTCCAACAAGAGGGGCAGGGCTTTAGAGACCTACGCCAACCGACTGGGATATGACGTCATAGCGCCATTAGAGCCGACGCACTTCCCACACAACATCCTACACAGATTGGATATACTCGATATTGTTCTTCTCAAGAATATAAGCCTACGCTTATGTTCAATCGAAGTACAACACGAGTTAGACTCAGATCACCGTCCGGTGACTCTAGAGCTCGGCTCCCGCTCCCCCGGCCCCTCAGGCCAAAACAACACTATGACAAGGATGACCACCAACTGGGCTCGATTGCAGAAAGGTCTGCAATCAATATCCTCGCCCCACCTTGATCAAATTCCAAAGGACATTAGGTCCAAGGAAGACACCTCTCAGGCAATCGATTCCTTTACGAGTCACGTGCAGTCAATTATCGACGACTGCTCACGGCGGGTACCAATTACGAGCGATCGTAGATGGCACCTGCCGGACGACGTCCGTGACCTGTTAAGACGCAAGAATGCCGCTACCCGCGCTTACGACCGATACCCTACGGAGGACAACCGCATTCGACTGCGGTCCCTACAAAGGGAGGTCAAAAAAGCCATACAAGACATGAGACAGAGCAAATGGGACGCCATGGTTGAGGAGCTAAAGCCCTCTCACCAAGCCTGACGTACCTATTCCACCCAGACGTACCCATTCCAGCAGTGACCAACGACGAGGTCGAATCTCTGGTCAAGGGTCTACACGCCAAGAAAGCCCCCGGTTCGGACGGTATCTCCAATATAGTCATTAAGTTATTCCCTGCCCACCTCATTACCATTCTGTGCTGTATCTTCAATGCAGCACTGAACAATAACATCTTTCCCTCGCAATGGAAAGAGGCCGTGGTAGTCGGAATCCACAAACCCGGCAAGCGACGTACCGAACCCAGTAGCTACCGCCCGATAAGTCTACTAAAAGGATTAGGCAAGCTTTATGAGCGCATAGTCCTTAGCAGACTTAGAACATTCGCCGAGGATAACAACCTCATTCCAGACACGCAATTCGGCTTCCGTGCGAGGCATAGTTGCGTACAACAGGTCCACAGATTGGTGGAATACACAAGTGGTCAGTTCATGATGAACAGATTCACCGGTGTATTATTCCTAGACGTAGCGAAAGCATTCGATAAAGTGTGGCACAAGGGCCTCATTCACAAGCTTTATCGTCTAAAGATCCCAGATTATTTAATTTTAATTATACACGACTACTTAAGTCATCGCAGCTTTCGCTATAGGGTGGAAGGTACGCTGTCTACCACCCACCCCATCAAGGCCGGCGTCCCTCAGGGATCGGTCCTCTCCCCGTTCTTATTTACGCTATATGCTAGCGACATGCCCCAGTTTAACTGAGTCCATAAAGCGCTTTACGCTGATGACACCGCACTCTACTGTGCAGGCAGGACCCCGACAGCAGTAGTTAAGACTCTCCAAACAGCGGTTACCGCCCTAGCCAATTGGTTCAGGAAATGGAGAATCGAAATCAATCCAGAAAAGAGTCAGGCGGTCATGTTCACTCGCAGAACTGCCCGTTCCTACTCTATAGACAACATCCCACCCCTCCAGCTATTTAGCAAGCCTGTCTCTTGGAGCAGGCAAGCTAAATATTTGGGTGTTACCCTTGATGACCAACTTAGATTCGCCCCCCACATAAAGACTCTACGCGATCGTGCAGCTTTTGTGATGGGACGCCTCCACAGCCTACTCCATGCTAGGTCGAAATTATCCTTGAACAGCAAGGTCCGATTATACACCGCTTGCATACGGCCGATCATGACCTATGCAAGCGTAGTGTTCGCGCACACCAAGGCACACAGGATCCATAGGTTACAGACCTTACAGAATAGGTTCATGCGCCGAGCTACGGGAGCACCGTGGTTCATTCGTAACGCCGATGTTCACATTGACCTCGAACTGCCGACCATCAAGCAGTTTATGAAGCGGTGCTCCCAGAGCTACTTTGACTCTGCCATGACACACCCCAACCAACTAGTGGTTGGGGCGGCTTCCTATACCCTATCGCGTATCTCTAAAATTCGACGTCCGCGTCACGTCCTCAACGACGATGACGACGCCATAACGCTCGCCCAATCAAAAGCCTACGCCGCACGCGAGGCCATCGTACACAAATATCCGCGATTTCATCCTCGCCGTCGAGGTGCGAAAACACGGCGCGAAAAAATTACCGACCCAAAGATGGACACGTCCACGTCCACCTTGCCCTCAGCGACGCCCCGAGCCGAGGCCCGTTCCCCACAGGGGGAGCCCTCGGGCGATGTCGCCTAACTCACTTCCATCGGGTTGAGAGCCTTCGGGCTCATCCGCAGACCGATTCAGCTGTAAAAGCCCCTCCGGCTAACAGCTCGCAGTTGGTACGTTTTAGTGGGTATTCAGTGTCCCCTTCAGGGCCTGCTAGTCCCACATACCCCGCCCGGGGCGGGTATGCGAAAAATGCATTTTTAACCACTGCGTTACCAAAAACAAAAAAAAAAGCAAAGCTCAGGTACAGACGCCATCTGTCGATAAGTGGTGTAAATGGAGAGCGGCCTCCTGGTCTAGGGAGGATTCAATTATTCATTAAAATTAATATAAATTTTCTAAGTCATTTTCAGAAGTAAAATCTTTATAGAATTGATTTCACAACTGAAGATTATTAAAAGACTCTTAAAGAAAAACAAATAAAACAACAGTTTACCTTATTATAGTGCTTTTTTTTATTATAATACAACATTTAACTACATACATCTTAATTATATAACTGGTCACCGTGGCTATTACACATGGGTCAGGTTAGTAAAACAAGCGTCGATCGGTATCTAGGAAACAAAAAATAGTCGTCGGTGATAACAAAAAATACTCACACAACAAATAAACAGAACAGAATAACCACAGACTTTTTTTTTTTTCTGGTTCTGTTCGTCCATTCGGACAGGCAAAGGGATCACAGCCCATACAGCCAAGTCTTATTTAATTATTTTTCATACATTGTTCATCATTTCTTCATATTATGTAGCCTTAATAGTCATTGTCTGTCAGTAAGTCAAGTCGTTACCATTAATCGGGTGCTGATAACCTAATCAATGATTTTCTTTGGGAATTTTGGACAAATATGAAAATACACGTAAACCACTGTTATACCATAATCACTACACTTCAGCACTTTAACTGTACCATATTGCATAAAATACCAGCAAAATTATTCAATATAACACCACAAAACACTAAAGAAATGAATATAATACAAGAGCGTGACATGACATTTCCACATTCGCGCCAAAACTCCATAACCACAGACTAATATAAGCTTACGCATATAATAATGTCAAACTCACGTACAGTGTGGCCAGATTTAAATTGATCATTATGCTAGCTACTCATTTAATTTCTGCTAAAAATCTGATATTAATTTTGGAATAAATGTTAAAATTCTGCTAATAGATAAGTTTTAATGTGTACTAGAGAAAAACGCAACTCAATATTTTCAAATAAAAAAAATTCTAAGTTCTATCCACATTTTTATATAGAACTATAGAGTTTTGAACTATCTTAACCATATTTTTTGATGGCGTAAAATTTATGGATCCAGACTGTTCTTTAACTGCTTGTTTGACATGTAGAATTGCAGCAACATGTTCATTTTTAAATTTTTTTCGCACGTCATTTTTTATATTGTTCATTTGAAAAAATATGCGCTCACAAGATGTACATGTATAATCATAGATAAAAGCATTATAGCTTTTGCGAAATAATGTACTTGGGGAGTGTGGGTACAATTAATTCCATCTGCCTTCGTGATTTTTGAAATGTGGTGGATATCGGTACTTTCATCAATGACAACTGAAGAAACAAGGTTTTCTGGCACACACTGCATGTTGAATTAGCTTTTTGTTTAAATATATGTATTAAATAAGAAGCCAATTCAGCATGCAATTCTTTTCCAACTTCAGGTTTGAGAACATTATATGTCAATGCAGAAGCTTTAGTGCGTTTTCATAAAAATGATCTTGCAATTACTGAATCATGCAAACATTTTTCAAGTAACTCATTCAAATGATCCATAACTCTAAATGATAAATTATGTTTTGCCAGAAACGTACACATTTTAATTTCAGCTTTTTTTACCTCTTCAGTTATAGACGTTTGTCTTATGTTACATACAGATGTGAATTATTTACTAACTACATTACAAGTATTTTTAGAGCAACATAAGTAAAAAGAGTCTCTTACCGACGGCTGTCCAGAATAATCACATTTTTTTTATGTTTCACTGAGTTTACATGTTATTTAAAAACAGAAAGTCATGAAACTACTGTTATTACATACTTTATAAAACGCGGCATTGCTCTCATTTTTGGATCTTCATAAGCAAGATGAAAACATTGGATCCTTCTCCCATTCAACACGATAGTTCTGGTCATATTTTCTGACGCGGACGAAACAATTGACTAACGATATCTGCGCATAAAATGTATATTACATACAATTTCACAGCAAAATATACATTTAAGGGATATTTTCCCCAAGAATGAAAGGTGCCTTTAGAAGAAAAAAAAAATACGTTCTTTAAGAAAGGCAGGTTTTTTTAAATATGTTTTCGCAACTACCGAATGGTAATTAATTAATGTCTAATCCCGCTAGTTTCCTGCGGAACTTTTTCAATATTATGCCAAAATCTGCCTAATTTTAAAGTCTGTGACACAATCTGCTGTCATAAATTTTGAATTCTGATTGAATTCTGCCAAAATCGCAGAATTCTGCTAAATTTGGTCACACTGCTCGCAAGGTATTTTTTTTAAATGGCTGCCATGGCGGCAGCATATTTCTTTTTACGCAAAATACAATAAAATGTATAAAAATTAACATGCGATTTATAAAAATAAAAAGAGTTAAAATGAATGTTTTACTCAAATACAAATAAGCTCATATAATATAAATTAATTTTATATTATTTTTATCGTAACAAAGCTTAATATTGGCGCCATCTAACGCAGCAGGGTGGAATTAAAAATCTCATACAAAATCTCTATAGGCGAACTGTTAATACACTGCTAGTCAGTGATGCCAATTTAGCATATTTTATGCTAAATTTAGCATATTTTCATGTTGTTTAGCACACTTTTTTGCTGTTTAGCATATAGCATATTTTTTAGCATATTCAAAAATTATATAAATGCGTACAACGTAAATTCTGTAGGTTTTTATATAAAAAGCTATACAGTTATTATATACATTTATATCCTTTTCTCTTTGTATTTCGTACGGTAGGTCTCGATATCCTTCCGTTACGATGTATGTGTGCCGTATGCTTATATCCATTTATTACTCATTATTGAATAATACATACATACATATCATCACGCCATATCCCTTGCAGGGTAGGCAGAGAGAACAAATTTATTTATTATTGAATAATATAATCGAAAATTCAAATGCACTATCTCGTTGTTCGTTATTACCACCGAATCAATACACAGGGCTTCATTCGCACTGCCTGCTTGCTGCCCACAGGTGCGAACGTGTATTGCACAATATGCACCTACCAGTCAAATTATTGCACTGCTCAACTCATTGATTGCTCAGTATTCGGCGGTTGATATATTTTTCACCAAAATCGATGTTTTTTAAAATTGTGTTTGTTTTTCTTTCTTTTTGGGGGTGGGCCACGGTCGGCCCACTCCTCGCACAACTCCGTCCGGGGTGACAGAGGGGTGTAAGCATGCACACCCGTAACCCACCCGTGTCACGTCGCCTTCGTCGTTGGGTTGACCACCGGAGCAAAGTGACTTGACGTCAGTGGCCGGCCCGACGGAATACCCTCTGAGGAGTACCCTCTCCTTGACCGACGTCTATCCCTCGGAAGACGACGGTCTTTCCCAAAGAGTAAAGTTATTAAACTGAAAAAGAGTGGCAACTCGAGGATAAAATATGCATGTATGGAAAGTGCTGCTACCCAGAGATTAAGCGGTGAACTAAAGTTGAAGTGATATATATATACATATCTACATGTGTATGTGTAATTATACAGAATATTCTTTTACTATGAGATCTACCCTGAAATATAAAAAAAAACATATCAGCTGATATCGAAACAATAATAATATAAGTTTAACAATGAAAATTGATATAATTTTCAGAAAGTACATCAATAATCGAAAATAAATCGATGACAATAACTACCTATACTATGAACAAAAAATAACAATTCTCAGTTGTCAAACGTTTGACAGACAGGACAAAATGGCAGCAGCTAAGTTTGTACAACCAGTCTGTAGGCGGCGCGACGGTCAGTAAAAAAAAGTAATGTTTTAAGTGTGCCCCCCCAGGTCTTTCCTCATGCGGTCAGCCTCTTGGGTGGTTACGGACTAATTCCCCGATCCAGTCACCCGCGTTTAAAATTGTGTTAGGAGAAAACAGGAAAAGAAAAATCTTAGCACAAGTTTTAGCATATTTATGAAGCACTTGGCATATTTTTGGCATAATTTTAACACCATTTTAACATGTTCTTCATTGGTCTTATTGGCAACACTACTGCTAGTTACTGTCACTCAATCACAAAAAGACTAAATGTTTAGCGGCGACTAAAAGATTCCCAATTCCTAAAATAAATAACATTCTAATCTGGTTCTTTAGTGTAGTTTCCGTCAAGAATAAGTATAATATCTGTGTGTAAGAAATCGAAGAGTGCCTGCAGGAAAATAATCGACTGGGTTCATCTATCGTATATATTGCGATTAAAACAGCAGTCATGGTGCTAGCTCATAATGTAAAGAAAGTTGAAAGAACTGAAGATATTCATATAGGTGTTGAAGTCACTTTCGAATCTATGCTACTCGCTAATAAAACACTTGCAGGCTTAAAACAATCAGGCTTTTACAAACCTTCGCCTATTCAGCTACATGGAATACCATTAGGAAAATGTGGTTTTGGTAAGATCAATTTTTTTCACTCTATTACAAGGCCCATAAAAATCAGTATATTAGCCTATTAGACCTGGTCAAACGGCTTAGTAAAGAGGTTTTCAGTTTTCCTAGTTTAGCAGTAGTTTGCTTATATTCCATAATATTTTTTTATGATACCCACAGAATAATGAGGGGTGGTGATCAATGGCTTTCTCTGTCACTCCAGAGAAAAATAGATGGGATTAATAGCTCTTATATATTAATTTATTTATTATATTATTAAAATTTCTATTTATTTTGCATGTTTTACACAATTCTTATAAATTTGTGATAGGGCCAATACTACCCACTACAATTGAAAAAATTAACTAATTAGTTTTTGTACTATAAGATCTCTCTTATTTATCTCTCGATAAGAATGCATGTAGGTATACATGTAGTATAACATAGTATAATTTACTTACAGTCACTAACTGTAAGTAATGGTAACATCTATGTAGTGGAACATACACATTTAACATGACTCATTTCTTACAATTTTTAACATTGTGACCACTCATAGTATAATAGGTCTAATCATTTGTGACTACTCATAGTAAAATAGGTCTAATTTTATTCAAGTGTATGGGCATATTTGAAGATTGCCTCCCCCTGAACTCTCATACAGTGCACATAGTGTAAGTACATTCACTAGAACAAACATGAGATGATAGGATAGGATTAATGTTTGTAAAGAAGTTATGTGGTGTGGTGATTATAGTATTATTATTTAAAATTTGTCTGGTTTAGGGATTGATCTATTATTTGGAAGATAATATGCATAGGCACTACAGAGAATGAACATGCTGGTTGATCAGCAGCTCTTGACAGCAGCTTATGTAATTGGAATATGGTATAGAAAATATAACAGTTAATTATGTTCCACTGTTTAAACACGTTCCCCGTGTTTTCTTTGACGTAACACAGAGCGGCAGAACACGGTAGTTGTGTTACCATACAAATATGTGGCAAAACTCACTATATGTAATGCTACACTAGTGTAGCAGTTTACCAGGCGTTCACTCATCGTATTTTTAGATGGATAAATTATTACAGCTACATTATTATTACCAAATATGTAGGTATTTATATAATTTGTAGTGATAGGTAAGTAAAGGTTATCTACCTATGTTAAATCTATAAGTAGGTAGGGGATATTTTACTGTAAAATGAAATCAATGTTATTGTAATATAAAGTCCGCTTTTGACTATGGGATATCTATACATATATATAAAAGATAGTTGTGTTAGTTACAACACTTATGACTCGAGAATGGCTAGATCAATTTTTATGTTTTTGAGTTTGTCTTTGTCGGGAATAGGATATAGGATATTACATACATACACATACATATCATCACGCCATATCCCTTGCAGGGTAGGCAGAGAGAACAGAGTGCCAGAGAACTCTATCTCTGCATACTTCACTCTCTTCCTCAACATTCATAATTCTCTTTATACACGCTCGCCGGTTTCGGAGACTCTTGACTCCACCTTCCTTCAGTACATGACCGATCTGGTCTAGGTAGGTTAGTCTCGGTCTCCCTCGGTACCTACATCCTTCCACTTTCGCATTGTGTATCTTCTTAACCAGACGTTCGTTCGGAATTCTTTCCACATGTCCGAACCATCAGAGCATTCCCTTTCGCATCTTTACATTTACACCAATACTCTCTTTCATACCTACTCGCTCTCTTACGTCGTCGTTACGAATGCGGTCGGTCAGCCTTACTCCACAGATTTTCCGAAGAGATCGCATTTCGACCACACTAATTTTACTTTCATACACTTTTCTGCATACCCAACTCTCGCTTCCATACAGTAATGTTGGGACAAGCACTGCGTTATGTATTGCTACACGTGTCTTCTGACTGAGGTGGTGGCTGCCGAGAAGTTGCCCCAACGCTCCGTTCACTCTATTTCCCGCATTCACTCTTCGCTCTATATCAGTGGTGTACCGTCCATCTCGGCTAAATCCACATCCAAGATATACAAATTCATCCACTTGCTCTAGTACATCATTACCTATTGTTACTCTTACATCTGTTCTGGCTTCATCTCTTTCAAAGACCATTATTTTGGTTTTGCTCACATTCACGCGTAGACCCCTTTTCTTACAATCTTCTGTCATTGTGTCGACTAGGGTCTGCAGGTCAGAAAAGTGATATTAATAAACATAAAAAAAATAATTAAAAAAACATCAGTCCTAAACGTTGATTTGTTGATGTTGTAACAAAACAAAACTGGCAGCTTATGTCATTACGTGGTCTAATAGTTTATTTGGAAAATACCGCGATATTCCTCGTACGTCACTCTACTGATTCATTCTATGGCATTATAACCTTACAGAAGGTGTCAACACATGCAATTTAACACTGCTAGCTACAGAATTGATGATGGTAGGCTTTGATAATGGCAGTGAGTTCATAATACTAATGATAGAAGACTGTCAGACCTTTAGCGTATTTGTGCCTGGCCCTTGCTGCAATCACATAGTCCAGAGTAGGAAACCTTATTGTGACCATGTGCAAGTGTATGTGGATTTTAGGAGTTTACACATTTAGCACCAACATTCATTCAACAATAAGTATCTACCTCCTGTGTCCCGTGGTGTGAGCTTAACTTCCACACAGATAAATCTTTGTGTGATCCTCAAATGATTGTTCTGAGTCTGGGTGTAATTTTTACCCATCACTTTTATGTTTGTAAAGTCCTCACGTAATAAAAGTACTTATTCCTTATTGAGTGTTTTAAGAAACATAGCAAATACGTACCAAACAACAGCACCTTTGTTGAAGACTCTGAGTTGCACGTTATTGTATCAGCACCAGTTGGAGTGTCTATATGGTGCAGACACAAACTGATTGGGCTCCAACAGTATAACCCAAAGGCTAACTAATCTAGACTCATAACTTGCGACGGCCACCTGTAGATCGGTTAAAATATATTCAGCTTTTGGTTTATGTATAACGATTATGCCAAGCGGAGTGTCTAGTATTAAAAATAGTGTTTTTATACTCTTGGATAATGTGAATAAATAATTATTAAATTTATAATTGTTTGACCTTGCAGATGTTATTCTTGAAGCAAAATCAGGGACTGGTAAAACGGCTGTTTTTACTGTGATTGCATTGGAAAAACTAGACACACATATAGGTTTGCAATCAATCATACTAGCACCCACAAGAGAAATAGCAGCTCAAATATGCGACGTTATAAAGCAAATAGGTTCTATGTACAATGGTAAGCTCACTCATTACTTAAAACCATTGCAAATCCACAATACTAACTCCTACTTAAGGAAATGCACATGTTTGAATAAATGAAATGCCATAGTGCAAGTTAAAATATAATTAACAAGTGTTTAAAAGGCAATGCATAGTCCGTGCACGTCGCGTCCCCTGCCAGTCTAGTTAGACTGCTAATCCGGCTCGAATGCGTACCCCAGTGCGGGTTAGGGCGTCCCCCGGAGGCGACGAGTACCGACCCGCCGGCGATGGGGGCCGCCACCCATCACGCCTTGCCCAGTCAGGCGAGTCGAGGAGAGCAGAGTGCCGGGTGGGCACGTGGAATGTAAGAGGTTGTGTGGAAGGTAAGTTGCACGAGCTGATAACCGTCATGGCGGACAAACAGCTAGACGTGCTCTGTGTAACAGAGACCAAGCGAAGGGCCAGCGACGCCTGCGATCTTCCTGGCGGCGGGATGGCTCTGTGGTCTGGTGTACCACAGAGCGATCGAGCCAGCATGGGGGTAGGAGTGCTGTTGTCCTCTCGCTTGGCCTCAGGTGTGAAGGATTACGGAATGTATGATCCCAGACTTCTTTGGGTCCGTATAAAACTAGGTGTCACCAAGGTATTCATGGTTGTAGCATATGCTCCCGTGGGGTCCTCGGTGGCATCAGACCTAGAGAAGTTTTGGGATAACGTTAGGGAAATTCTGGATATGGCAGAAACCAGTGAACGCGTGATTGTATGCGGAGATTTGAACGGATGGGTGGGGACCAAGCGTCCCGACTATGAGGACGTACTTGGTCCATTTGGTGACAAGAGAGTGAACGACGCAGGTAGGCTCATAGCGGATGTATGCATGGAGAGCAACCTTATTGTGTCAAACACATTTTTCCAACATAAGGACATCCATATGTATACATGGAGAAGGAATGCACAGAAAAGTATAATAGATTTAATTTTGGTAGACAATCGCCTCCAAAGCAAAATATTGGACGCAAGAGCCTACAGGGGCCCCACAGTCGATACGGACCACTATCTCGTTATTGCGAGATTTAGTGGTCTGTTCAGAAAGTGGAGGCACTAGCGAGAGCGTGTCCACTTCGGAGGGCTTGAAAGAATAAAGGTTGCAAGAAGAGTGTAAGAGAAAAGTATGCAGAGGGTGTCCGAGGACTGCTGACGATGGCAAGTCAGCCGCAATCGGACATAGAAGAATGCTGGAGAATATTGAAAGAGAGTATGGTAGATACAGCGAAAGAAGTAGGTGGAAGTTCAAAGATGCATAGAAAAACAAATGGTGATGCATGGTGGGATGCGGAAGTGGCAGCTTCCGTTGAGCAAAAGAAGAAAGCGTGGCTGGACTATGTCTCTTCTTTGAATCTGAATGACAGTATGACTGAACAGAAGAAAGAAATATATCGGCAATGTAAGAATGACACCAAGGTCTTAGTGAAAGAGAAACGTGATAGAGCAAATACGAGTGCAGAAGATAGGCTGACTAAAAACTTCGAGGGTAACACCAAACTCTTTTGGAGGGAGGTGAAGAGGTCTCGGGGTGGTTGGTCAGGCTTCAGAATGAATAAAATAAGGTCTAAAGGTGGAGACATTCTTACACAAACACAAGACGTGTTAAGCCGATGGAATAAATATTTTGGCGATATGTATGCGGATACTCAAGTTGGCGCCGGTGTCGCATGTGGTTTAGTAGATCAACATTCAGCACCGGCGTCCTCCGATGGCATCAGTATGGATGAAGTTGAATGGGCGATAAGAAGTTTGAAAAATGGTAAGGCAGCGGGCGTTGATATGGTGTCTGCCGAGATGATCAAGCTTGGCGGCTCCTGTGTCTGGGAGGCGTTCCTGTTGCTCCTCAATTTATGTTGGAGCTCGGGAATGGTTCCCAGGGACTGGAATAGCGCAGTCAGCGTGCCTTTGTTTAAAAACAAGGGTTCACGTTATGACTGCGCAAATTACAGAGCCATAAGCTTGACCCAGTTTAGCAGCAAAAGTGTACGGTAAAATTATTGAAAGGAGAGGATGGTGTCCGATGGTTTATTGTGTGAGACACAAGGAGGTTTCAGGAGTGGAAGGGGATGCATGGATCAAGTGTTCTCTCTGCGCAACATTGTGGAGAAGCATCTGGCTCTAGGTCAGAGGGTTTTCTGCAGATTTGTGGATCTGGAGAGAGCATTTGACACGATTGTACGAAAGGAACTTTGGGACATTTTACCGGAGTATGGTATTAGCGGTAAACTGCTACAGGCTGTGCAGTCCAGTTACATTTGCTGTAGAGCCTGTGTGCGGCTGGATGATGGAATGTCGCCTTGGTTTGACGTCAATATCGACGTTAAGCAGGTGTGCGTTCTTTCAGCCAGACTGTTTATCATATATCTGGATAAATGTCTCCAAAGGTTGAACGATATAAATGTAGGACTTCAGATGGGCGACTCAGTGGTCACTACTCTGCTTTATGCAGATGATGCAGTCCTGCTGGCGCAGTCAGCGACTGACCTGCAGACCCTAGTCGACACAATGACAGAAGAATGTAATAAAAGGTGTCTACGCGTGAATGTGAGCAAAACCAAAATAATGGTCTTTGAAAGAGATGAAGCCAGAACAGATGTAAGAGTAACAATAGGTAATGATGTACTAAAGCAAGTGGATGAATTTGTATATCTTGGATGTGGATTTAGCCGAGACGGAAGGTACAACACAGATATAGAGCGAAGAGTGAATGCGGGAAATAGTGTGAACGGAGCATTGGGGCAACTTCTCGGTAGCCTCAGCCAGAAGGCACGTGTAGCAATACATAACGCAGTACTTGTCCCCACTACTGTATGGAAGGAAGAGTTGGGTATGCAGAAAAGAGTATGAATGTAAAATTAATGTGGTCGAAATGCGATCTCTACGGAAAATCTGTGGAGTTAGGCTGATCGATCGCATTCATAACGACGACGTAAGAGAGCGAGTAGGTATGAAAGAGAGTATTGGTGTAAAGATGCAAAAGGGAATGCTCCGATGGTTCGGACATGTGGAAAGAATGCCGAACGAACGTCTGGTTAAGAAGATATACAATGCGAAAGTGGAAGGATGTAGGTACCTGGGGAGACCGACACTAACCTACCTAGACCAGATCGGTCATGTACTAAAGGGAGGTGGAGTCAAGAGTCTCCGAAACCGGCGAGCGTGTATGAAGAGAATTATGAATGTTGAGGAAGCGAGTGAAGTATGCAAGGATAGAGTTCTCTGGCACTCTGTTCTCTCTGCCGACCCTGCAAAGGACATGGTGTGGTGGTATGTATGTATTAAAAGGCAATGATAATAAAAATCCCGGTCGTAAAAGACGACTAAGAGCCTTATAACGACCTGGGCCAACTGCATCTGATGCCGCTTGGTCAATAATTAAGGAGGGTTGACGTCTGGCAGGCGGCCAGTCATAAAACTATTGCCAATAACTTTTACTATATGTACTATGAAAGAACAGTACAATATGTATCAACCCCATGTAATTGGGATAAAAGTAGGAGAATGATGATGATAATAATAATCCTGCACAGCCACAGTAGTATTTGTCTAACAATAGCATCCTGAATCCGAACCGCGGCACGAGATTGAGAAGGCCGTACGCCTTACAATTTCGTAATTTTGATTTATCTGATATTTCAAGAGTCATTGTAGTTGCTGCGACTATGCTGTGAACATTGACTTGGGTGTCTCTCAAACTATGCCATTCTATTTTCTACATACATACATACATATCATCACGCCATATCCCTTGCAGGGTAGGTAGAGAGAACAGAGTGCCAGAGAACTCTATCTCTGCATACTTCACTCGCTTCCTCAACATTCATAATTCTCTTCATACACGCTCGCCGGTTTCGGAGACTCTTGACTCCACCTTCCTTCAGTACATGACCGATCTGGTCTAGGTAGGTTAGTCTCGGTCTCCCTCGGTACCTACATCCTTCCACTTTCGCATTGTATATCTTCTTAACCAGACGTTCGTTCGGCATTCTGTCCACATGTCCGAAACATCGGAGCATGCCCTTTCGCATCTTTACACCAATACTCTCTTTCATACCTACTCGCTCTCTTACGTCGTCGTTACGAATGCGGTCGGTCAGCCTAACTCCACAGATTTTCCGCAGACATCGCATTTCGACCGCATTAATTTTACTTTCATACTCTTTTCTGCATACCCAACTCTCGCTTCCATACAGTAATGTTGGGACAAGCACTGCGTTATGTATTGCTACACGTGCCTTCTGGCTGAGGTGGTGGCTGCCCAGAAGTTGCCCCAACGCTCCGTTCACTCTATTTCCCGCATTCACTCTTCGCTCTATATCAGTGGTGTACCTTCCATCTCGGCTAAATCCACATCCAAGATATACAAATTCATCCACTTGCTCTAGTATATCATTACCTATTGTTACTCTTACATCTGTTCTGGCTTCGTCTCTTTCAAAGACCATTATTTTGGTTTTGCTCACATTCACGCGTAGACCCCTTTTCTTACAATCTTCTGTCATTGTGTCGACTAGGGTCTGCAGGTCAGTTGCTGACTGTGCCAGCAGGACTGCATCATCTGCATAAAGCAGAGCAGTGACCACTGAGTCGCCCATCTGGACTCCCACATTCATATCGTTCAACCTTTGGAGACATTTATCCAGATATATGCCACAGCCTGTAGCAGTTTACCGTTAATACCATACTCCGGTAAAATGTCCCAAAGTTCCTTTCGTCCCAAAGTTTTTTTCTATTTTCTCTTGCTCAAAATTGCGTTTTTACCACTATGACTATCTTCCTCTGAGTATTCCCCACTCTATAAATGCGAGTATGATAACAAGAGACTCGCTCTAATTTTCACCCCATTTCATAAAATTTTGACAAAATTTATGAAAATTAATAACATTAAAGTTTCTGAATCACAAACTATTTCTGCTATTACAAATAGAAACAAGAGTAAATATATATATAATTCTTTAGTTAATATAAATACTGATCAGCCTCGAATATCGATCAACTTGTGTCTCACAGTTCCACACGTCATTGGCAAATCCGTGGCAACCCTACGCCATAGAAGTCATAAACAACAAGAAGTTGAAGTCATTCTATGGAGCATACTACATTCAGCAGTGGACAGTGAAAGGCTAAATGATAATGTTGATGCATATATTATTGTTTCAGATTTAAATGTTGAAGTTATTATGGGAGGCTTACCTATAGAAGAGGATATAAAAAAATTTCAAAGAAATGTGCACATTCTTGTGGGTAGTCCAGGTCGGATGAGGCATTTAATTCAAGGCAACCATATGAATATTTCGGCTGTAAGACTCCTAGTTCTTGATGAAGCTGACAAATTAATGGACAAAAACTTTCAGTCAGATATAAACTACATATTTTCAGTTTTGCCGAAACAGAAACAGGTTATTATGAGTAGTGCAACATATCCAGATACCTTAAAATCATCTATGCAAAATTATGTCCAAAATGCTCAACACATATGCCCCGACAGTACTGCCATTTTATTAGGAATAAAACAGCTAGTTACAATTGTTAAAAATCATCCTAATATTGTTAGACAAACACAAATTAAATTTAAGGAATTAGTAAAAATATTAACACAGCAAGAGTTTAAACAATGTTTAATTTTTTGCAATTATCAAATAAGAGTGGTAGAATTGTGTAAGATGCTACTTAGCGCAAAATGGCCAGCTGAACAGTTACATGGTCAACTAGAACAAACGGATAGATTAGATGCATTAAAAACATTACAGAATTATAAATGCAGAATTTTAGTATCTACAGATTTAGCAGCAAGAGGCATAGATGCATCAAATGTAGATCTTGTGATTAATTTTGAATCTCCATATGAATGGCAAACCTATTTACATAGAATGGGACGAGCTGGAAGATTTGGCTCTTATGGAATTACTATCAGTATTCTCAGTGAAGGAAAGGAAACATCCAAATTTAAAGAAATGATAAGAGGTATTAACTCATCCATGAGTTTAGACTATGTGTGGGATAGTAAGAAATTTGAATTAGTTGATTCAGACAGCAGTAGTACTTCTTTGGAAGCAGACAGTGAGCCGTCAGAAGAACTATATAAAAAACAAGACATAGTAGCTATATATGTAGAAAGCAACCCCACTTCTTTGAAATTAGAAGAACAAGCATGCAATAGTATGACATGTGGAATGACAGATACATATACAATAAGTGAATACACTTCTTTAGAAAATGATGTATCAGAAACAGAATTGTCTACACAAGAAATAGCAGATGAAAACTGTAAAGCAATTGTAGAGACACATTGTCCAAAATACGAGGTTAATATTAAAAATTCTGCTATGTTACTAGATGTCTATGAAAAAACAGAATTCAAAGTTGAGTCTTTTAATGACTTGTTAGATTCCCTTAAACATCATGAGTTAAATGATAATAAAGAAAATGGAACTGAAGACATAAACTTTACCAGTTATTGTATCTCTAAATTTAAAGGTAGTAAACCAAAGCCACATCTCAATCAATTAAATAATTCTAGTGATATAATAGAAACAAACAGTCAAAATATTGATGCTGACAATTCAAAAAATATTACACATAAACTTGAAGGAATATCAAAACCGCTCTGTGAATATGAGAGATATGCATCAGAAAACAACAATGTAGCAGAATTTGATATAGCTAAATCTGATATTATTAGTTTCAATGCTTTAAAAAATGCTGGTCTACCAACTTCTTTTGGGTCCACAAAACATTGTAATAAAAGTCAAGTCAAGCAACCGCGACCACACATTGAAGATATTAATAATAAACAAAAATGTAATGTGTATAAAGGATTAAATAATAAAAAAAGTAACAACAATGCAAGAGATAAGTACTTTACAAATAATGTTGAAATTAAACCTTTATATATAGATGATAATAGTTATAAAACTCAAGAGGGTCTTCAGAGAGTTATAAAGCATGTGCCTTCACAAGATATTGACAATACATATAGCAAAAATTATAAGCATAGTAAATTTAGTGAAAAGATTAATAATAGTAGTAAAATCTGTTCTGAAAATTTAACAAAATATAAGGCTTGGTATAATCAGTTAAAAGTACATACAAAGCAAATTGAAATATGTTCATATATTGAAGAATTGTCAAAAATATGAGTCACCAAGATGGAGTTGATATTCTTTTTAATAAATATATTTGTCTTTTCACTTTAGATATGTTATCATCGTTATTATTTCAGCTCCTAGCCCTCTGCTGTGCTCCAGCTCTTTCACAGTGGTACATAGGTCACAATATTCTGTTGGTCAGATGATGAAATTATATAGGATTCCATATTATCGTGACCATCACTAATACTGAGGAAGCGAGTGAAGTATGCAAAGATAGAGTTCTCTGGCACTCTGTTCTCTCTGCCTACCCTGCAAGGGATATGGCGTGATGATATGTATGTATGTACTAATACTTGCGAAATTATAGTTAACAGGATTTACACCATGTATTTAATTACTTACAAGACTTATCAAGGGAAAATTGCCTTTCGGTGTGCTTAATAGTTATGAAATATTTTGAGGGTTGATAATTTCATAGGATTAATAAAAATAACATTCTTAAAACATACATGTATTTAGATGATACATACACATGTAAAATAAACAATGCGTTCACTATGAGAGATGTAATTATAAAAGTTTTTAACCATAGTTTGTAGCTGTTTTGTGTAACCTATCTATCAGTCCGAGAGCCAGTAACAGATATAAATGACCAAGTTCCTCTCAAGTGATAATTAGTAAAATGCATCAGAAAATCGAACCATAAAGTCTCGTGAACGTCCGCTAAGGCTTGGTGGGGGGGATGAGCAGTAGAAAAAAAATACATTCACTCATTTCCTCTCGGCTAAACATTTATCAAATTATAGCTAACCCAATATCTCAACAAAAAGAAAAAATTAGCTGGCTATAACATAGTGTATTGTACGTCAGCTGATGTCTCGATCATGGAAAAAAATCTTCACTTTCAATGATATCCTCTCAAATAAAAATTTACCTGATGATAGCTTATATGTAACTATTGATAAATATATACGTCAGCTAGCTGTATCTCGGTGGAAAAATCGTCAGCTGATAATTTGAAGGTCGTTACGTAGAAGTTAGCCAGAAGCATTTACTGACTATTTAAATGCATCAGCTGACTAAGTTTCCCTCGACTTACTGCTAGCTGATTTTTTTTTTATTTATCATAGAAACATATTTAAAATCAGCTCACAAATTTTCATGTGGGAGGAAATGACATCTCTTTAATTAATCGGCATAGCACTCCAATATGAGTGTTGAGTTGTTGATTTTAGTTCTATTCCAATATTTAAATAATCTACAATACACTATGTTATAGCCAGCTGATTTTTTTTTTGTTGAGATATTGGGTTAGCTATAATTTGATAAATTTTTAGCCGAGAGGAAATGAGTGAATGTATTTTTTTTTTCTTCAAATGTGGGAGGTTACAACTGCTCATCCCCCCCACCGTGCCGCAGCTGACGGTCATAAGGCTTCATGATACTATTGTCTGATGCGTATCACCAATTATCTCTCGAGAAGAAATAATTAACCAAATTTTCACCTGGCTCTCGGACCATATGGTGTAGGTATCCAATTACTAAAGTTAAGGGTGTAGATCGTGAAAATCACCGAAAAGAGTGTTACGATTTTTCATATTTAACCTATTTACATATGATTGATATCAATGATAATTTGTATATATTACAATCAAAGACCAATAAGTATGTTCATGCTTATATTAAACTCTTAAACCTAATGGTTGTTATATAATAAACGTCAACAAACGCACAAAATTGAGTAAAAATGCAAAAACATGACTTCGTATTTTAAAGATTTAAGCCCATAAATCAACACAAATTGATAAAAAGAAACACTTTTTGAACACTGAAGAAACCAATAAGTATAGCTGTATACTTCTTTTTATACCTTTACAAACAAAGACTTCCTCTTTTAAAGCCCTAAAATCTAGATATATTTTAAGGTAAATTTTTCATACACAAATGTATGGGATAAAGCGTTCGTTTCATTCGTGCAATCTCGGTGGTCACTAACGGCAGTTCCTTTCTGTAAGTGAACGCGACACCACGCTTGTCGGCTGCAGACAGCAGAATTACGTATTGTGAATTTGTGTTTTTTGTAAAAAACTGTAAGTATAACATTTTTATAATTAATTTATTTTCAGTTAGTAGAAAGTATCGATATAATGAATGTCTGAAAGAAAAGCATGATGGAACTAGATATAAATCGTAAAAAATACAATATCTACACTAATAGGTATTATAAAGAGGAAAGATTTGGATTTTTGTATGAAACGAATAAACTCAAAAAGTACTGGACCGATAATTCTTTTATCATTCGAAAGCTACATTATCACTGAGTAACATAGGCTATTTTTTTCGCAGGACTGATTGAATTTGAGTGTCATGCCAGGGAAAAGAAAGTTTTGTACGCATTATAAAAATATGAAAACCAAAAGATCTCGGAATAAAATGTAAGTTCCTCCCTACTTATTTATTATCGCATTTGAACAGGGTACATTACAAAGCTAATACAATATGTCATATGATTTAGATCGCCCGATTCAGACATATACCTACAATAACATGTAAATATTGGTTTGTATTATCTATATCTATACTGATAAATAAAATTGAAGTATCTGTATGTAATATCAAAATGATAGGATTTTTAAAAAAAAAAAAGGCGATACGGAGTTCGCCGGGTCGGCTAGTATTGTCTAAATATCAAATTGTGGAAGTAGGTAGGCGACAGTGCAACTTTGTCGACATACCTATACCGCCAAACAGACGCGAGGCGCCTAGCGTCTGGCTTAGGGTTGTACAAAATAAATAAAAAGTGGATAATATTGATGAATAATATTTCCAGTATTGAAAATAAAGAAAACCTTGGGGCCGAGACTCTGAGCAACAATGCTACGCGCTGTATAGAGGTAAGTTGTTATATGTAATTCTTGTAGACTTGTTACATAAATAAACAAACTACTTAGTTAGTGATGGGCGAAGACAAAATCTCAATACCTACCTATAGATTTTTCTTGCAATATTTATTATTTTCATCGAGAGACAAACACCTTAGTAAAAGTTAAAGCTCTTCAGGCCATAGGGGACCACGGTCCAATGGATTGTAAGTTAAGTTACCTCAGTATAATAGGTGAAGTAAAAGTTGGTCTGGACTCAAAACTCATCATGAAATGTAGTATGTGTAGTATGAAATTTACTGTGTGTTTGATTGAAAAGAAAGAAGATAGAATGGAAGTGAATCATCAAATTGTATCTGGTATCATATCATCTGGTGGGAGCTACTATCAGTTAAAAACATTAACTGCCGCAGTAGCCCTACCAATCATGTCACCAGTATCATAGAGGCTATGAAAGAGAGGAAAGAAAGAGCTTTACGTGTTTTGAAAGAGAAGAACGCCTAATGATTTTGAAAGATACAGGTAACTTAACTACCCAGCCAGTCGATTCACGTAAACACGCCAGTCCAAAAGTCGTTTTAACTTAGGAACTTAGAAATCGCCTTTTGGTTTTCTGTTTTAAACGCACTTACTTATCTAGTCTTGGATTGTCATAAATCTTCCAATAGCTCAATTACTATACAATTTCTGAGTTACCTGGTGTAAAGAATCATAAAAATTGGTTCAAAAATACAGCGAATTGAGAATTCTCCTTTTTTTTAAGTCGGTTAAAAGGGCTAAATTTGCAAAAAACGAAGTGACGTCACTGCGCTACGGTTTTTATTACTTACGTGAATCGGGCAGCTGGTAACGTTTTCATTCTGATAGGTTTTGTGATAGCCATTGATTTTATCATCAAATTAGCAGAAATCAGAACTTGATCCGTAATCGAATGAAAAAACATTAGAATTTTGAACTCATATTTCGTTATTGTTTAATTACATACTTTTAATTAGTATATTAATAATTTACAAACTTCTGTTAAAATTAGTAAATAAATGAATTATTTACTAATTTTTGCACAACCCTAGCACGCTTTTGAGATAGCGAGTAATGGCGACTCATATTTGTTATTGTGTAGTAAATAAATCATTTTTATACTTGTGTTTCATTTATTGACATTTTTTTTAAAACCCTAGGATTTTTTTTAGATATCGACGAGGTGATCGTAAACAAAAAGTAAGTATTTGAGTTTACGCAATAGGCACATTTCCTTGCGTAGAGATAAACACACTTCCTACTGAATTTGCAATTATTTTATTGAATGAATATTTTACGAATTAGAATAAATTTTGGTAGTGAAATTACAAATAAATACATAGTTGGAATTTTAGGTAAGTAGAATACAAAAATGTCAGTCCGGACCTGCTCTTGATTGTATATTATATTATAAACTAGTAACCCGCCCTCGCTATCTTCGGCAATATTCACTTAAATTACATACTATAAAAAGCATATTGATCTATAATAAATGCACAATTTATTTAAGGTACTTAATTGGATAAGGATTAATGCTGTATTGTATAAAATCACTTAGTAAATAATCATTTTTTAGTAGAGGATAAAAAATGGTTATGGTGGGTTATCCCTAAGAGATAGACATATGCCATCGTGGACTTTTTTGTTGAACTTTTTAAGATGGATAATACTGTAGTACATTATTTTGGTCTATCTCGTAGGGTTCAGCCAACGTTTGCAATATAAGCGCAAAAAAACGTGCTTATTTACGACATCACATTAGAAACCTCTAAATTAATCAGCGTTTCTCTACTATATTATGCATGTATTATACATATAAACCTTCCTTAAGAATCATTCTATTTATTAAAAAAAACTGCATCAAAATCCGTTGCGTAGTTTTAAAGACTAAGCATACATAGGGACAGACAGACGGCGGATAGCGACTTTGTTTTATACTATGTAATGTAATGATAGAAAAACATAAAAATTGTGTCTCAACTACTCTTATTAATCTATTAAAAAGAATCAACAGCTAGTTTCCAAAAATTCAACGTTATTGTTATGCTGTAAATATTCAAGTTCAATAACAATTTCTCAACGTGGAACGTTTGTTGCAAAACATTTTGAAAATCACGCTCTCTAGGTCATTCATCCGCCCCGTCGGATGTTACATTAAACTTTGGCGCTGCGGTCGCTCGAAATCGAGATCTCAGGCCAACAATCTACACCCTTAAGCAAAATCTCGCATTTACAGTTCATGTTTTTTAACACTAGCCACATATAGGAGAGATGACCTATAAACCATTAGTTAAGTATAGATAATATTTATCCGTCATTGGGATTTTTTTTATTTGCTTATGGTGACAAATGAGCAAGCAGTACACCTAATGTTACGTGTTGCTGTCGCTCATGTACCTTTGCAATACCAAGGGTACAGCTAGGCCGCTGCCTACCAATCAAACCACTCCAGAAATTAGGCCTTCTGGCTCTCTCGCTCACCAAACCAAGCACAATAGCACATTGCCACTACTTAGCCGCCGATTTTCTGAGGGAGTGTGGTGCTACTCCGGAGGGACGCCCGCAGCTGTAGACAGAAAATTATTAACAGTGTGGTCCTATTCTACGACATTTATTATACTGTATGTACTCTTTTATTCATTGACAAGAATGCTAAATCTATAAGCTCAGATAGGTTATTGAAAATGGTCATGAAAAGTTTGCCTCAGCGACTAGTCTGGCATACACATGTCTAAAGTCTCACTGTTTAACCAATGAGCTTGCTGTAATAGTCAATATTATTAAAGTCAGCACATTAAAAACTTCCTCCTCAGTCTAGTAAATATCACACTCCATTAAAACATTTTAATTTCTATTCACACATTAAGGCCGTGCAGTGATTAATCATCCTTTTTTTTGTAGGGAATTATTATGGGTACCTCATAAATTGCTGTACCTCTATGCCTCTATGGTCATATAGGTGGATCGTCGGTATCGAGTCCGTAGCGGACTAATCAGGCCTAAGCTAAGCGGGCGACAAGAGATTGCAAAGGGCGCTCGTAGAAGTTTTTAAAGAAATAAAATTAAGAAAGATTGACAATAACTATTATTTTTGCTTTCTACATTCTCAACACATATATTTTTTTTGAAACCTAAGGAAAATATAATCTTTCTATTGCGGGGGACTTTACAAATATATAATTAACGGACACAAATTACATCCAGACTTAGGACAATTTGTGGATGACATAAAGTATTGTCCTTCGTGGGAATCGAACCTGTGATACTTGGCATGGTAGGTCGGTATCTTAACCACTACGCTATCTGTGCAGATGAGCGCTGATGAGCTACTGCTAGTCTAGGGCTATTTATAATCCGCTGCTGAAGCCGCGGCCGTGCCAAAATTACTTGCACGTGCTCCGTTAGGAGCTTTCTGTTCACACATGTAGAGGTCTTAGCCGGACCGTGGACAAGCTTTTCTCTTTTTCTTTAGCTGTTTGATGGCTTAACAGCTTTGGGCGAATTATGGGTGAGCTCTGAAGACTCTCAAATGGAAAACGTGAATATGCCATGGCATTCATTTCATATATATCATGCGGTTTACTTATTGGAAAAAAAGAACAAAATACAGTGCCTCATTCTCATGTGAATAAAAGAAAATCAAAACTAAAGTAGCAATATTTTCAAGCAAAATCGCGCCAACAGCAACTCCATCCACGGACGTGTGCCTACTCTCCAATTACAATTTTCAAGAGTACAATGTCGATCGGTGGCAATTGCATGTAGGTACATGAGAGTCTGTGAATGAGTACATTTAAATTTTTACTGTAATGTGTGAATAGACCATTAGCTTATAACTTCCGCTATACGTACAGATTATTGAATTCGATTAGTTAGTATAGATACAAGGAGTCCCAACGGTATAGGCTTTTCCATAGTATTCATAGACACAATAATGAATCCAGATCTTAGTTCTATTTTCTGCCACTGGATGCGCTACGTTTAGGACGTACCGATGCTATTATTATTATTACACATAACACGCGTTAGCTCACGAATGTTGAATTTAAATATAAAATTCTAGAGCTGTCAATAGCAACAAAACATTCCAGAGCGGCTGCGCTAGGTTTAGGACGTACCGATGCTATATTTACACGTAAACATGAGTTGGCTCATAAAATTCCAGAGCTGTCAATAGCAACGAAACTTCCCGCGTAACGATGTAAACGAGTATTCCTTAAAAAGTGCCGCGCTCTGCCGGCAAAAATTCTTACCCCTAAATTGAGACCCTTTGTTCAACATTACGTTCGGACTCCTTGTATCTATACTTCGTGAGTAATTTAATCAAACACGATCTGTCCATTGAAGACTTTTTATAATAAATATATCGTTCAAACAGATTTCAGTGCTTTAAACTGTAAATATACAAATGGGGTTTTTCTACAATTCCGTAACACTAGTTGAAATTCCAAAGCTTCACGAATAATCAAACAATATCACTTAAATTATATATAATATTGGTCGCTATTTGATGCTAATCTTACATAATAATGATAAGTTAATGATTAATGAGATTGTTACAACACTAAAAACAGTGCAACCTCGATATAACAAAACTCAATGAAATTAGAAAATATTCGTTATATCATATATATTGTTACAGCGAAGTTCGTTAGATAGAACTGAGACTGGCTGGTCATAAATTCGTTTTAACAAGGTTCTTGAAACTTCATTTTAACATTACGAACACTAAGCAATGTCTATTTTTGTGGGATTTTCATCTAAATAGATAGGTAGGTTCTTAATATTTCTTCGTTTGTCTGCGAATGGCTATGGATCGTCTATTTCGTTGCTTAGCCATTGTAATTTTAAAACTTTAAACTTACTAACAATAAATAGTAATGTTTATATTACATACATCAAACAAGGTTGTCTTACGATAATTTTAACGTATTTGAATCTATAGAGACATGTATATTTTATATTTATAAGCGATGTATGACCGTAGTGAACGGATACTTATGGCATATGGGCTTCAGAAATTCAAAGAAATGGGGTTTTAATTCGTTAAATAGAGGAAAGTGATTATATTAAGATTTATTATAATTAGGTTACACTGTAATTTGATACATATGTTAATAAAAAAAAAATATTTTTTTATATCTATAGGAAGCTAAAAATCCCTGTGGTAAGAATAATATACTGTGGCACCATCTTTTCCTTGTCGCAGACAACACGTTTAAGGGAGACAAGTACATTTTACCGCCGCAAGAGAACGAAAACTTCAGACTTATTGTATTCATTCGTCTTGTTAGTGTAGTGTAGCAAAGTAATTTCTCTCTCACAGTGGAGGAGGCTCTTGCTTTCAACTGTTTTTTTTAAAGGAAGTACCAAAACGTCAATTATCTAACTTAATAAGAAATGTGTCTCCACAAATGCTACTAATGTATCATAAATAAAACCAGCGAAAATTAACCTCTAACATTAAAAAATTCAAAAACACTTAAATTATTTACTTATATTCTATTACTAAAATGAATCGACTAGTAATATAAACCCTATGATGCTTTTGATTACAAATGCAATAACCTTATTCCGTAAAATTGTGAAATATGTAACACTCAAACCAATTTAATTAACTCTTTAATCTTAAAATTACTGACAATAAACACAAGTTCGGTGGTTGCATTTTAGGCACTGTTGATGTTCAAGAGTTCTACTATTAATTAACTAATAACAACGAATTATTAAATATTAATTAATTAACAAAAATATTTTTTTGTCTTAACCATAAATGTGAATTAAGTACATACTGATGAATTGTTTCTACCACGTTTGTGTAAAGGCTGATTTCTTTACACACAAAATTGTGTTCTAATATTGGTCGTAAATATATAATATTTACATTTATAGAGATATTAATGAATGTTAATCAACAGTGCATACATTAGGAGCATATAAATGCATTTAATTCCGAAATCCACCTTTCATGTTTTAATGCTTCCCACAATGGATTCTAATCTTTCTTCTCATGTGTTTCTGAAAAAATAAATTTATTTCAAAATTAGATCATGATTAGGCTATTATTGTTGTCTAAACCTAGGTTGATGTAGTCGGTGTATTAACTTTCCCAAAGGTATGCTGCTATAATCGATGTCAAGAAATCGGGTACAGATGGTCAGCCTTTTTTTTGGGACTGGATGGACGTGGTCTTGCCCCGCCAAATCGGTTCGGGGTGAGGGAAGAGGCGGTGCGTGACCCCATAGGCCCACCATGCAAAACTCCTTTCTTCGCCGTGCGAGCGGGCCACCAGTAACCGATCTTTGTCTTCGGTGGCAACCGGTGGTCAGCCTAAATGGTGATCGGGACGAAACGGCAGGCTATGGGGCTGAACGCCGTCTCGGACGGTCAAAATCCGCCCGAAATGTGTTCAGCCAAAAAGCTTATGCAAAAAAAGGGGTATCCTACCACTCAATATTTTGGTGCTCTCATGGCCGATTTTATGACTCACATAAGAATATCATCCGGTGTTGACACAATTTGAATGTACGTGGTTCAATCCGTGTACGTCATATTATTGGGCATGGTATTTTTACATAATAGGTTTTGTTATAGTTTTTTTTTACGTTCATAGATTTTTCTGAGAGAAAATGTGATTTTACTTATAAAATAAAAATTCTTTTTCTTTGATTTTACTCATATAATAAAATTTGTTATTTATCGTCAGCTTTCCACCTTTGTAACAGACCTCCTCCTCCACATTCGGCGGGAAGGTCGCCTTTTATAACCACGCTCTCATGGGGTTTGATTTCAAAGTATCCTTCGTTTTCAGTGATGTTAACTGTTTAAGTCCCTTAATCCATTTTACCACGACCCGCGGGAAAGGAAGGCATTAATTAACTATATTCCTACTCTGTAAAGCGAAATAAGTGAGGTCGTCAATAACAGCCAAGGGATTAGAATGAAAACCACTATTCCGATGAATATAGTAAGTACCTGCTGGTTCTTCTTCATCAGCATCAAGAATATCAGCGCAGCAAATTGAATAACAAATAAGAGATAGGAATCCTAGGGGCAATCCGAAAACAAGCGCTGTTAACACCGGATTCCCTCGCCACATGTTTGACAATGTTGTCCTTGCCTCATAAAAGCCTCTGTAAAGTTGAATTGACCAGCTGTTGCCTCCGTATGTCTAAGGAAAATATTTAATAAATATAATCAGCTTTTCATCACATTATTTTTAAAGACAACACATCGCACTAAAAAATAAATATTTCTGCTGTGAGAGGTTATACAGCATACATACATAGCCTCACGCCTGTTTCCCACAGGGGTAGGCAGAGACTACAGATTGCCACAAGCCACGACCCTGACATACCTCACTCCACCACCATCACTTCATTCACACTCATCACAGTCTTCATGCATGCTCTATGATTACGCATACTGCTAATACGATCTCTCGTCAATCATCTTCAATTTGGTCCAGAAAAGTATGGCGTGGTCTTCCCCTTATATTCGTCCCATATTTTACAATGATGTAGCTAATTAATGAACACTATATATATATATATATATATATATATATATATATATATATATATATATATATATATATATATATATATATATATATATATATATATATATATATATATATATATATATATATATATATATATATATATATATATATATATATATATATATATATATATATATATAATGTTTATAACCGTTTACGTAACACCATAGGTTGTTAATAAAGAAATTTATAAAGGTGCCTAAATAAAATTGTGTGTCTGTTTATGTTATATGTATGTTTATGATGTCAAATTTCAAAATAATAATATATTGAAGGGAAGACCTGCAGCCTCCAACAACGGAAGTTGATTCGATAGGCTGATGTATGGATTACGCTTTTGATGGAAGTCCATGAAAGTAACGTTTCGTTCAATAGCATTCTACAAAAAGTTAAACAAATACATACAATGCTACTATAACGTTGTGTTGTACACTGGAATAGTGGATTAACACTGTATTTTTTTTAAATAAACATTCAATGATCACGAAGATAGGCAGGGCCGAAAATTTCTACTATAACAACCTTCTGCCTATAACGAAAAACAAAATGGAGTGACAAACAGAGACAAATCTAGAATTTGCAATAATATGAATATATTTGTTACCTACTCTTCTCAATTTAGATACAGACGGCTTCTCTAGAAGAGGGTTAATTCATCCACTATATTACACTGCCTAAACGGGTTGGCATGGTTTTCAGCAACTGCTTCTTACGCCAGCTTCACACGAGGGCACAGCAGTAGAACAGATCAGTTTCAAAGGACAGTGGCATTTAAATATATGCTGGTATAGGGCCAAATAATAGAACAGTCCGTGAACGATAGCGGCGCGGTAGAACAAAGAAGTTCTGGATGAGCAAATTTTAAGTAAACAAACCATACGCGATATACAAAACAGGTCAAAAGACCCGCACATACACTATCCTGTTCTTTGCACTGCATTACCCTCGCGTTCACACGAGTCCAGCTACAACACCCACAAGCGAGAAAGATAAGAAAAGGAGCAAACTCACGAAAAAATAGAGCCGCGATTTATTATCTTTTTTGTCTTGGTGACTGTCAAACTGGTGTTACGATATCTACAGGTAAGGAAGAAGTTGTATTCCTCCTACTCTTCACATAGATAGAAATTCTTTACACTTAGATAAAAATTATGAAACAACATACTGGTACTAGTTGATTATGTATTTGTTCCAAGAATACTGTGACGGCTTCTGGTGTCATTAGAACAGGATCATCGTCTGGTACGTGATGGTAGCCTGTTGTAGAATTTATTACTAATAGATGAGGTACAGTTAGATCCGTCATCGCTATTGAATTAGCTACCTCCGGGTTTCCCATCCAACCAAACTGGAACCTGTTATGAAGATCTCGTTTTTTCTTCCTTAAAACAACATATTATTTATTTATACATATGGTTTGTAATATGTACTCCGTAAAATATATAGGAAATAAAAATATAGAACGATATGACCATGAATAACACGGAAGCTCTAGGGTACTCAAAACGCAATATGAAAAATAAAATTATAACGCAATAAGTATGACAGCAGGAATAAAAATAATTATGTCACTATTCAAAAGTCACAGCTCATCAAAGTGGGGTTAATTCGGATGATGATCTTGTACCTGATCATTTGTAATAGCGAGACTCTCTTGTGGACAACGGAGAGGGCCGTGGCGGTCATAATCATACGTAGATAACGCTTGGTGTTGTTCAAAACGGAGGGCTTGTTGACTGGACTCCCTCGTGGGACTTGTAGGTTAAGATGTGCGCTGATTTATTTCGCCGCTATTGCCGACCCTCGCTTAACGAGACATTATCGCTCTTTGGACAGTAGGTACAGTTAGAGAGACCAGGGTCAGTGTCTAGACCCTCTGGCCGATACAGATGGACTGGATTGGATGCAAGTTCATAGTCTTCCTCTGCCGTTTGGTGCAGTGTTGTTTTCGCAAACATACGAACGCGGTTGCCAGGATGGAATCGATGCCGCGCTACCACTACTGTGCATTGAGGGCACGTACAGCATACGCCTAATCTCTATGTGATCTAGGCAGAAGAAGGAAAAGAAGAAGGAAGCGCCCGGAAGATAAAATTACGTGGCTGCACTTTAGTTAGTATTTGAAACGATTAATACTAAAAGTCGTTTAGATTTTTACCTTTTTTGTGCGAGTTACAATGTGGAATATGCATTTTTTTTAATTTTTTTAAATGTTTCTACTAGTTATTACATTACCAACAATAAATACAACACATCCAAAATATAATCCATTAAGCTAAAAAAAATTATTAAAATCACTATCAATTTTGGGCGATTTAAACGCGGCTATTATGGCGCGTTTCTGTGACGTCAGAATACACACACAAGTTGGATGTCAACAACGAAATGTTTGGTTCACGAAGTTATTAAACATTGAAAAAGTGAGTATAAAGTCAACTCATTACCATGGAAAAGAACATAAAACCGTATTATAAATATTGTGTCGTTCCTATGTGCCAAAATATTATCAAAACTGCACCTAACAAAGTATATTTCCTTATGCCGAGAAATGTAATAAATAAGAAAAAAATGATACAAGGCGATGAGAAGAGACAATGTGTCGTGTTTGAGCAGTTTATACTGTTGTGAAAATCATTTTAACGAATCATATTTCCTTAATTACATGCACATACCTACTTGTTTTGTTTACAAACTTCGACGTACACATACCTATCTAGTTTACGTAAAGTTCTTAAAGATATATTCTCAATATTTAATAGGTACATGGGTCTATATCCATAAAGTAATATATGTTTAGTCATCTATGATACCTATAAGAGTAAGAGAAAAGTTTGAAATTATTATTTATCTTTCTATTGGGTTTCAGATACAGAAATTATATGCAATACAAAATAATGGCATTAGAACAGGAATAAAAAGTGACGTTTGTTAAGTCTCTCATTCACAAGGACTAATACTTGAACACAGAAAACTAATAATTCATCAAATAACTGGGTAACGATACAAAATAATCACTAGAAACACCTTGATACCAGAAGACTCGAGTGTACGATGACGTCACGTTTTGAACAACCAATTGCGTCGCGTTTTAGAAATTTGCGAGCGAATTTCAAAAAAGCCGATTTTTGATAATTAAATTTCACTATTAAATAATGATGAATTTCAAAAATAATTGTATAGGTATGTTTTTTAAGCAATAAAGATTACAAATAAAAATATTTCGTTCATTTTGGAGTCACGTGCATATTCCCTATACCTCAGTTTAAAAAAGATATGGATTATTTGATGTGATATAAATAGTTACGAGTACTTACTTAATAATGCTTTCAATCATATCTTTAAAATCTCTTTCTGTTTGCGTGATTTCGTTCAATTTATTTTCTGCTACAACAGCGATGACTATGTATTTTTCAATTTCCATCAATTCATTTATGTTTGCCCTAGAGATCCTGGGGAAAATTCCAAATCTTTCGGTGTTTATCCATTTGCCCAGTGTTGTATTTAAAGCATCTTTATCTTTAAGTAAAGAAGGACTTGCTGAAAAATTAATATCAGTGCAAATTAAATATTAACGTTTTATTAGTTCCCGCTCTGACATCGCACGGTCGCTAAGAGTAAATTTTATAAGTATATTTATACTTCTTGGTAAGATACCTTAATAGTTATCTTTATCGAGGCAAAAAGTCCTATCTCCCAAAGCAACCAAGATAATAATATATTTTTGCAACATTTTATTGAAATAGGTGTTGTTTGTGGTAAAGGCTCATTAGATATAGAGAAATATACAATTTTTTATAGATTAAAGCGAATTAAAAGATTTTTATATCTTCATAAAAATATATATGATTGAAATCTCTATCAAGATCAAGGGCGAAATGTAGAGCATTTTATACTGTTGAGTTCATTGTAAATGAGAGATTGTTTTTATTTTATTCCTTTGAAAAATAAATGCTATTTTGTTATAGTGATGCTTACATATTTATGTTAATAAGTGAGGTGCCCGCCAAATGCCTCTGTTTTATAAGCAAATGTGAAAGAGACCGCAGTTTCGCAAGATTTAAGAACTACCACCGTGACGTCACTCCTTGCGAATATAATTTGTAAGTACATTATATTAGTACGTTAGTTACTTTTGCTGTAACAACGTAACATCTCACCTGATATAGCTACTATGTATATCTTATCTTGGTATAAAATATTTTTACTTATTCAATTATCATATCATATAATTAACTGAAATTGGCATAAGAGATTAATCTCGAAATAAAAACATGAAGGGCCTAGGGTAGGTACTAAATGGAAGCCTCAACTTTAGAACCTGAACAAGTTGATGTTATCTTCTTGCCTCTAAAGATTTTGTTTTGTTGTATTTATTTTTATTGCCCGCTAGTAAACATGTTCGTCATTTGACGATTTTGAGGCCATAGATTTCTTTACATACCCACCACCTCTCAAACTATTTCACCGTCCATATGATAAACTGAAATGTAAGCAATAGCTCCCATGGCGTGGGTCGTGCGATCGATTCCTACTCAAGATAGTCCTTTATGCGAACTACAAATGATTGTTTTGATTTCAAGTGTTTATTTGTGGTCATTAAGTATAATTGGTAAAGCACGTAAATTACAATGATTTATTTCTATGTAGTGTTTAAAAAACCTACCTTCGAAAAAAAAGGCATCATCATCTTTAAAGACGAATACCGCAGAATCATGGTCAACCTTTATATCATCTTCAACCATATCATGGGACATAGCAAAGAACCATGAATGTGGTTGATACTTCTCAGCGTGTAAATTGAAGGTTGTCTGTAATAATAATTTAAAATAACACTTTTATAAGCTTATTGATCCTTTTTCCTTTTTGACTACACTGGATAGTCAGAAGTGGGCTATAAAACAGGACGGAATTTACATAGGTCTGTAAATATTTCTAGCATAAGGAAAACTGCTTTTTAAATTTAACATGCAATTACTGAAATTTAGCATTTAATATGCTTGATTATTTATAAAAACCTGATTACGAGCGAAAAATTATTGTCACAAGTGTGATTCGAGCCCACACCTATTGGAAATCCGTTCCAATCGTGCTGCCACTTATTCTTTTTCACTTGTAATCGGGTTTTTACAAATAATTAAGCATATTAAATGCTAAATTTCAGTAATTTGAACTGTGATTGTGTCATCGTTTATAACAATTCTAACCGCACAGTTTGAGTATTAAGTCTGTACACTGTGTAAACAATGTCAGGAAGATGGCACACATCTTCTTAAAAGACGAAAATATAATACGATGCAAGAATTGAATGTCCTACATGTAATGTATGTAATAGTTTACGGTGGTGTAAGTGGCAGCACGATTGGACTGGATTTCCAATAGGTGTGGGTTCGAATCCCACTTGTGACAATCATAATTCGCTCGTAATCGGGTTTTTAACATCGAATGTTTGCATGTAGGTATGTATGTTCTGGTAGAATCGTGCAAGCCAATTCGATCTACTTCCCGACGTTTACATTTTGTCATACATGACAGCGGGATCGTGTATAACCTGGGAGGCACCTACTTAAATTGACAACCATTCGCGGTTTGTATGTTACGGTAGCGCTACAAAGTTCTGTCATTTCTTTGCTGGTGTATACGAGTCTGTTAGCAATAGTTAGGCTGTTGTATATTTATATAGTCTCACATCTTACGCAATGAGGCGCTTTATATATTCGCCTGACGTATTATGTCGTGATGCATCAGATCGGTCTCAAGCTTACATATTTAGTATGGCAATGTTCATACTAACAATGTGCTATTTATTGTGATAATTGTGCTGTATCGAAACAGAGTTGCAGGAGCATCATGATACATCAATGTGCAAGCATCCATGTTGCCTCGTTCCAAACGCTACGAGGTGCATTGACTTTCGCAAATATTCTAGAATTTCTTAAGCAAAAGAAATTACCATTTTTCTTAATTGCTGATTAGAATGACCTGACGAGGCAGTTCTACCTGCCTTAGCAACTACTATAAGTATTATCCAATGAAGACTTAAACATTATCAATAACAGAAATTATTTATGTGATGACTAAAAATATATACACCGTGGAATCTAATTGGCTGTTTTCCTGAAACGTATGTACTCAGTTAATCATTCTTAATATCCCCACATAACTAAAAACATAATACATTGAAAAAAAAGTCTGATAAATAGACGTTCTTAAGTTTGTCTGATATGCAACGGTATTGTTCCCAACATGCCTACGACATAGCATTCGAATTAAATCGCAATAATAGGTAAAAAAAATATTTAGGCACTGTAGCTCGTAGCCCGCCCGCGTCCCGCACGCACCCCTTGCTTTTGATGCGCCCGAGCCGCGCGACCTTGGTCTATGTTTTAATAGGTCAGTTTGCAATTTTTTGCCAAACGGCTTAGACGTATATCATATGTTTATAACAAATCCCGAACGCGAGTGCTAGTAAGTGCGAAAAAATGACAAGTCATTACCAGTATTCTGACGTAGAGTGGTTAGACATGGTTCGTTTTTATGCGATTGCTGGAGACAACTTGGCGAAGGCTAGATGCCTGTACGCTCAGCCAGAACACCTGGATTCGTTACGCAGATGTGGCATTATAAATCCGCCTGTGCCTACAACAGCGATAATTTTATCAGCCACATAATGCCTACTAACCCACAGGCAGTTTTGAGTGCTTACACGTGCTCAGGCTAGAGGTAGGTGTCGCCGACATTCTGCTCGATTAGAAGAAGAAATTCTTGAGAAAATGGAGGCATGGTTTTAAAGTAATTAAGTAGGTAACCAAGGTAAGAGCATTGACCGTAGGTTGATAGCTACGGTCGATGCTCTCAAGCGACCGTAGGTATAACAAAATTATTAGACAAAACATGTTACAGTTAAGCCAAAATGATATTTTAAGGAAACGTCCGGGATTGCAAATGACTAGAATTTATGTTTTTATTTTATTGAATAAATGCTATATTATGGTTCTATATCATTAACTGAGTATATACGTTTTGGGAAAACAGCCAATTAGATTCCACGGTGTATATTTGGTACCTAATAATTCCAGTTCCAGTGAAATTCTACTTCAATGGTAACAATAATTAAACTTTGATTGATATAAAGTGCTATTCATGGGTCTATACACGAAACCTAGGGATCCATGAGTTCATTTACCAACCATAAGTTAGCATGAATCACTAGCATTTATTCCATTGCATGTGAGAAAAGATAATTATGAAATGTTAAAGTATTTCAAATTAAAAAATACATTACCCATAGTGGTCCCTGTGGTTTGCCTACATAACCAAAGAATACTGGGTGTGCTTCCTTTAAATATCCAAAGCTATCAGTTTGTGACAACATTTGAACTGCTGGCTGAGACATACGCATAGCATATGCCACCATTTCTTCTTTCTGTCTTTCACCTAAATATTCATGATGCTGCTGTCCTTTAATGCTAGGAATACAAAAATAATTATGAAATATGCATTTAAATTCAACTAACTTATCATCTAAGCTCATATATGTCCCACTGTTGGCCTCGAGCCTCCTCCATAATGGGATGGCAATTGACCTATTATACCACGCTGGTCAGACATGTTGATATATGGTTTTGTTTCGAGTTTTCCTTCTCCTGCATAGATGTTATATGCGTTAACTCTCTATTAAACTAACAAAAAATAACTGCCAGATATACTTTTCACTCTTTCATTAAAACCATTACCTTAGATCTATTTTCAAATTAAAAAAAAAATAATATACATAGATAGAGAATACAGGTATTTTATATTTATATTTATTACAGTGATAAACAGGCAATAAAAAAATAGTTACTAACTGGCCTCAAATTCTACAAAAGGACTGTAGATCTATTTAAATGCATTGCATTGTATGCAACTGTGTTTCTTAGAATACAACAAGTTCGCAACAAACTATGAAGTATTAAACTATTACATGCTGAAATATGGGTATAATATTATAGTTTACTATGCTTACAAAAAAAAGTCATGAAAGATAACTAATGTTTAAAAGAAAATTATACTTCTAACAATATATCCTAACTATAATTCCGAGTATGTATCTAAGTAATAAAGTTATATATTTTATATATACATTATATTTAGTAAACTTTTCCTTAAGGGTGTAGATTGTTGGCCTGAGATCTCGATTTCGAGCGACCGCAGCGCCAAAGTTTAATGTAACATCGACGGGGCGGATGAATGACCTAGAGAGCGCGATTTTCAAAATGTTTTGCAACAAACGTTCCACGTTGAGAAATTGTTATTGAACTTGAATATTTACAGCATAACAATAACGTTGAATTTTTGGAAACTAGCTGTTGATTCTTTTTAATAGATTAATAAGAGTAGTTGAGACACAATTTTTATGTTTTTCTATCATTACATTACATAGTATAAAACAAAGTCGCTATCCGCCGTCTGTCTGTCCCTATGTATGCTTAGATCTTTAAAACTACGCAACGGATTTTAATGCAGTTTTTTTTAATAAATAGAATGATTCTTAAGGAAGGTTTATATGTATAATACATGCATAATATAGTAGAGAAACGCTGATTAATTTAGAGGTTTCTAATGTGATGTCGTAAATAAGCACGTTTTTTTGCGCTTATATTGCAAACGTTGGCTGAACCCTACGAGATAGACCAAAATAATGTAATACAGTATTATCCATCTTAAAAAGTTCAACAAAAAAGTCCACGATGGCATATGTCTATCTCTTAGGGATAACCCACCATAACCATTTTTTATCCTCTACTAAAAAATGATTATTTACTAAGTGATTTTATACAATACAGCATTAATCCTTATCCAATTAAGTACCTTAAATAAATTGTGCATTTATTATAGATCAATATGCTTTTTATAGTATGTAATTTAAGTGATTGATTAAGATGGAAGGTACACCACTGATATAGAGCGAAGAGTGAATGCGGGAAATAGAGTGAACGGAGCGTTGGGGCAACTTCTCGGCAGCCACCACCTCAGCCAGAAGGCATGTGTAGCAATACATAACGCAGTGCTTGTCCCAACATTACTGTATGGAAGCGAGAGTTGGGTATGCAGAAAAGAGTATGAAAGTAAAATTAATGCGGTCGAGATGCGATCTCTTCGGAAAATCTGTGGGGTTAGGCTGACCGACCGCATTCGTAACGACGACGTAAGAGAGCGAGTAGGTATGAAAGAGAGTATTGGTGTAAAGATGCGAAAGGGAATGCTCCGATGGTTCGGACATGTGGAAAGAATGCCGAACGAACGTCTGGTTAAGAAGATATACAATGCGAAAGTGGAAGGATGTAGGTACCGAGGGAGACCGAGACTAACCTACCTAGACCAGATCGGTCAGGTACTGAAGAAAGGTGGAGTCAAGAGTCTCCGAAACCGGCCAGCGTGTATGAAGAGAATTATGAATGTTGAGGAAGCGAGTGAAGTATGCAGAGATAGAGTTCTCTGGCACTCTGTTCTCTCTGCCTACCCTGCAAGGGATATGGCGTGATGATATGTATGTATGTATGTAATTTAAGTGAATATTGCCGAAGATAGCGAAGATAGCGAGGGCGGGTTACTAGTTTATAATATAATATACAATCAAGAGCAGGTCCGGATTGACATTTTTGTATTCTACTTACCTAAAATTCCAACTATGTATTTATTTGTAATTTCACTACCAAAATTTATTCTAATTCGTAAAATATTCATTCAATAAAATAATTGCAAATTCAGTAGGAAGTGTGTTTATCTCTACGCAAGGAAATGTGCCTATTGCGTAAACTCAAATACTTACTTTTTGTTTACGATCACCTCGTCGATATCTAAAAAAAATCCTAGGGTTTTAAAAAAAATGTCAATAAATGAAACACAAGTATAAAAATGATTTATTTACTACTCAATAACAAATATGAGTCGCCATTACTCGCTATCTCAAAAGCGTGCTAGGGTTGTACAAAAATTAGTAAATAATTCATTTATTTACTAATTTTAACAGAAGTTTGTAAATTATTAATATACTAATTAAAAGTATGTAATTAAACAATAACGAAATATGAGTTCAAAATTCTAATGTTTTTTCATTCGATTACGGATCAAGTTCTGATTTCTGCTAATTTGATGATAAAATCAATGGCTATCACAAAACCTATCAGAATGAAAACGTTACCAGCTGCCCCATTCACGTAAGTAATAAAAACCGTAGCGCAGTGACGTCACTTCGTTTTTTGCAAATTTAGCCCTTTTAACCGACTTAAAAAAAGGAGAATTCTCAATTCGCTGTATTTTTGAACCAATTTTTATGATTCTTTACACCAGGTAACTCAGAAATTGTATAGTAATTGAGCTATTGGAAGATTTATGACAATCCAAGACTAGATAAGTAAGTGCGTTTAAAACAGAAAACCAAAAGGCGATTTCTAAGTTCCTAAGTTAAAACGACTTTTGGACTGGCGTGTTTACGTGAATCGACTGGCTGGGTAGTTAAGTTACCTGTATCTTTCAAAATCATTAGGCGTTCTTCTCTTTCATAACACGTAAAGCTCTTTCTTTCCTCTCTTTCATAGCCTCTATGATACTGGGCGCGTCACGAATGGGCATGCTTCGTGACTGCCGAGGATCAACTAATTCTGGAAGTAGGCAATCGTAATAAAACCTAACTAATTTCATCTCCATTTCCTCCTCCCAAAATTTGTCGTCCTTTTCTATAATATAAACTTTCATAGGTACAGTAGCACTAAACCAGATGCACAGCATGCAAACGTTTCTTTTAGTAATATGTACCTGTCCCTGAATTTGGAAATACCAGTTATGATTTTTATTTATGACATAACCCTTGGAAGCCTTGTCCTTAACCCAAAAGGTATGTTTGGCCATTGCTTCATCGAGAGTAATGCCAGCTAAAGAATGTGGGCACTTAATTTCAATTAAACCGTTTGCATAAATGCCATCTGGTGTAGTACCAAGAAATTCATATTGATCGTCGACGAACAAACCGCAACCTTGTATACTAATATTCTCTTGAATTTCTAACTGTTTAATTGCGGTTTCTTCGTTTTCGATACCGTACCGTACAGCAGGCAAACTGGAGATATTACTACCATAAACGATTTTACGAACAAGAACAGCACAACTTGTGCTCTCTCGTTTTTTACAAACTTCCCCGAACGATGATGAGGTTAGTAATTTTCTCCTTGTACTCATCCACTCAGAACTACTTCTTTGCAAATGGGTCGACCTTTCAAGCTCCTCTCTTTCAGCACAAGACAACTTTAAATCGGCTAAAAAAGATGACTTGGCTTTCTCATATAATTCTGGACTCAGATCAGGTTTTTCGCAGTTTGGTCCATAGTGAGCGTCTTTCGATACAGCGCTGTGGGTCTTTTTCAATCTTAATTTAGGTTTAGCAATTAAACGGATTCTACGATTACAATTTTCCCCTTTCGCGATCAAAGGATTAGGACTAGATTTAAATATTACTTCATGAGTTTTACTATGAATCGATCCTGTATTAAAAGACACAACAGCAGCTGCGCATCGGCCCGCATAAGAACCACGGGAAGAATAATTTACACGCTTACTCCCTACTAATTTGGCAATCACTGCGTTAAAACTTTCAACTATATTACTTGTACAATTATGAATTAAACTTCTAGAATGATATGACAGTCTTTTACTTAAAATGTGTACCGCGTCCATTAATCCGCATCCAACAATTGCTGGAAGCAACCCAACAGGTTCTATTCGACGAGTATCAGGTCTACAGAAATACTCCTTGCAATATTGGTGATTACCAAATACGTGTTGTGGACCATTTAGGATATCTTCACTAAGATTTTTTATTTTTCTTCGAGTGACTGATTTTGATCGCCCCAATATTTAATAGCGCATTTTACACCCGTTCTTAAACGCAAATACCTTTCTTTTAGCAATTCGCAAGGATACTTAGTGTCTTTCGACAGTTTCTCCAAGCTATTGCAGTAGTTTCGTAAAAGATGATTTTTGCATTCAATTTTCTCTACTGTTAAATTACCGTACGGTCGCGAATCTAATATTTTTTTATAAGTACTGGAATCGCCGTCTGCTACAAATTTATTATAAATTACACCGTGATCAACAATGGAACGTTTAAACCCCTCAACTATTATGGTCGATTCCATACCGGTAGATGATCCCGAATAATTCTTGAAACAACGGTGTTCCGAGGTCTAACTGTCGTTCTTTGCGGCTCGTGCACAAACTACGCAGTATTTATTTTTAACTCCAAAAAACAATACTTTATTAGTTTTAATGCCAATTATCGCAGCTGCGCCGGACAAGGCGGAAAAATTCTTACCATAAGATCTCTTGCTCCAACAACCGTCAACAGCAACAGATATTAATGGTGTACCATTTTTATCAACACTACCTATAGACACTGCGTACTCCGCTTCTTCCTTGACAGCTTCTGCCATGGAATGTGCTGCTGTCTTTTCCTACCAATCGCAAACCGTATTATTAATTTCATTGTATAATGAAGGTGACATGATTGGTAGGGCTACTGCGGCAGTTAATGTTTTTAACTGATAGTAGCTCCCACCAGATGATATGATACCAGATACAATTTGATGATTCACTTCCATTCTATCTTCTTTCTTTTCAATCAAACACACAGTAAATTTCATACTACACATACTACATTTCATGATGAGTTTTGAGTCCAGACCAACTTTTACTTCACCTATTATACTGAGGTAACTTAACTTACAATCCATTGGACCGTGGTCCCCTATGGCCTGGAGAGCTTTAAAAAAAAAAGAAACGTCTACAACTCTACGCCCAACTTCCATTTCATCCACCTTTCCCTCTTGGTCGTTTTCAATAACTAGTTCCTGTAAAGAAAGATAATGGCTTGATTTTTTTTATAAAAAATAATTAAAAATTTAAAAAAATGCAAAAGAATTAATACAATATTAGGTTCCTGATGAATAGAAATTATAATTTCTTTACGCATTAGGTATTGTTTTTTTATGACGTCACCTATTTGAACGTAAATTTTCTTTTGAGAAAGTAATTGAGAAGTATTTCGGTACTAAGGTGTTTGTCTCTCGATGAAAATAATAAATATTGTAAGAAAAATCTATAGGTAGGTATTGAGATTTTGTCTTCGCCCATCACTAACTAAGTAGTTTGTTTATTTATGTAACAAGTCTACAAGAATTACATATAACAACTTACCTCTATACAGCGCGTAGCATTGTTGCTCAGAGTCTCGGCCCCAAGGTTTTCTTTATTTTCAATACTGGAAATATTATTCATCAATATTATCCACTTTTTATTTATTTTGTACAACCCTAAGCCAGACGCTAGGCGCCTCGCGTCTGTTTGGCGGTATAGGTATGTCGACAAAGTTGCGCTGTCGCCTACCTACTTCCACAATTTGATATTTAGACAATACTAGCCGACCCGGCGAACTCCGTATCGCCTTTTTTTTTTTAAAAAATCCTATTATTTTGATATTACTTACATACAGATACTTCAATTTTATTTATCAGTATAGATATAGATAATACAAACCAATATTTAAAATAGCCTATGTTACTCGAATGATAAAAGAATTATCGGTCCAGTACTTTTTGAGTTTATTCGTTTCATACAAAAATCCAAATCTTTCCTCTTTATAATACCTATTAGTGTAGATATTGTATTTTTTACGATTTATATCTAGTTCCATCATGGTTTTCTTTCAGACATTCATTATATCGATACTTTCTACTAACTGAAAATAAATTAATTATAAAAATGTTATACTTACAGTTTTTTACAAAAAACACAAATTCACAATACGTAATTCTGCTGTCTGCAGCCGACAAGCGTGGTGTCGCGTTCACTTACAGAAAGGAACTGCCGTTAGTGACCACCGAGATTGCACGAATGAAACGAACGCTTTATCCCATACATTTGTGTATGAAAAATTTAACTTAAAATATATCTAGATTTTAGGGCTTTAAAAGAGGAAGTCTTTGTTTGTAAAGGTATAAAAAGAAGTATACAGCTATACTTATTGGTTTCTTCAGTGTTCAAAAAGTGTTTCTTTTTATCAATTTGTGTTGATTTATGGGGTTAAATCTGAAAAATACGAAGTCATGTTTTTGCATTTTTACTCAATTTTGTGCGTTTGTTGACGTTTATTATATAACAACTATTAGGTTTAAGAGTTTAATATAAGCATGAACATACTTATTGGTCTTTGATTGTAATATATACAAATTATCATTGATATCAATCATATGTAAATAGGTTAAATATGAAAAATCGTAACACTCTTTTCGGTGATTTTCACGATCTACACCCTTAAACATTAAGATAATTTATAACATGACACCAATATATAAATTAAATAACATATTTTCCTTAGTTAAGGAAATAATTATTGTAACTATATTTATAACAAAAATTATATCAAGAAATACATGAACAATAATTTTATTGTACCTATAAATTATATTATATTGTTATGGTTTTAAGATTTTCATAGTGGCTGTTGTTATTTTATTGATGGTTTTAATTTAATATTTAGCTGAAATTCTCAATTGGTTATTTATTTGCACAGTAATTATTGTTGAGTAACCTTAAATGAGGATCCATCCATCAGCCCGTAAATGTCCACTGTTGGACATAAGCCTCCCCACAGGAATGCCATTTAAAATGGTAAATGTGGATAATTAATGTTAAGCAGAAAAGATTCAATCAACAGTTTGTCAAAAATTAAGTTTTATATCTATAGTACAAGTTTCTAAATTGAGATTTATATATATGCACCAAAGCATTCTCATAATATTCAGCAAACTTTTATGGCACTAAATGTAACAACACCAAAAACATATAATATACATAACAATACAATTCAAACATACATTTGAAATAATGATAATTTAGTATTATTGTTAAAAAATGCGTACCGCAATGCGGGTTAGGGCGTCCCCCGGAGGCGACATGTACCGACCCGCCCCCGTCGGTACGAACTTCGGCAGATGCGGCGATGGGGGCCGCCACCCATCACGCCTCGCCCAGTCAGGCGAGTCGAGGAGAGCAGAGTGCCGGGTGGGCACGTGGAATGTAAGAGGTTGTGTGGAAGGTAAGTTGCACGAGCTGATATCCGTCATGGCGGACAAACAGCTAGACGTGCTCTGTGCGACATAGACCAAGCGAAGGGGCAGCGATGCCTGCGATCTTCCTGGTGGCGGGATGGCTCTGTGGTCTGGTGTACCACAGAGCGATCGAGCCAGCATGGGGGTAGGAGTGCCGTTGTCCCCTCGCTTGGCCTCAGGTGTGAAGGATTACGGAATGTATGATCCCAGACTTCTTTGGGTCCATATAAAACTAGGTGTCACCAAGGTATTCATGGTTGTAGCATATGCTCCCGTAGGATCCTCGGTGGCATCAGACCTGGAGAAGTTTTGGGATAATGTTAGGGAAGTTCTGGATATGGCAGAAACCAGTGAACGCGTGATTGTATGCGGAGATTTGAACGGATGGGTGGGGACCAAGCGTCCCGACTATAAGGACGTACTTGGTCCATTTGGTGATAAGAGAGTGAACGACGCAGGTAGGCTCATAGCGGATGTATGCATGGAGAGAAACCGTATTGTGTCAAACACATTTTTCCAACATAAGGACATCCATATGTATACATGGAGAAGGAATGAACAGAAAAGTATAATAGATTTAATTTTGGTAGACAGTCGCCTCCGAAGCAAAATATTGGACGCAAGAGCCTACAGGGGCCCCACAGTCGATACGGACCACTATCTCGTTATTGCGAGATTTAGTGGTCTATTCAGAAAGTGGAGGCACTGGCGAGAGCGTGTCCACTTCGGAGGGCTTGAAAGAATAAAGGTTGAAAGGTTGCAAGAAGAGTGTGTAAGAGAAAAGTATGCAGAGGGTGTCCGAGAACGGCTGACGATGTCAAGCCAGCCGCAATCGGACATTGAAGAATACTGGAGAGTATTGAAAGAAAGTATGGTAGATACAGCGAAAGAAGTATGTGGAAGTTCAAAGAAGCATAGAAAAACAAATGGTGATGCATGGTGGGATGCGGAAGTGGCAGCTTCCGTAGAGCAAAAGAAGAAAGCGCGGCTGGACTATGTCTCTTCTTTGAATCTGAATGACAGTATGACTGAACAGAAGAAAGAAATATATCGGCAATGTAAGAATGACACCAAGGCCTTAGTGAAAGAGAAACGTGATAGAGCAAGTATGAGTGCAGAAGATAGGCTGACTAAAAACTTCGAGGGTAACACCAAACTCTTTTGGAGGGAGGTGAAGAAGTCTCGGGGTGGTTGGTCAGCCTTCAGAATGAATAAAATAAGGTCTAAAGGTAGAGACATTCTTACACAAACACAAGACGTGTTAAGCCGATGGAGTGAATATTTTGGCGATATGTATGCGGATGCTACGGTTGGCGCCGGTGTCGCATGTGGTTTAGTAGATCAACATTCGACGACGGCGTCCTCCGATGGCATCAGTATGGATGAAGTTGAATGGGCGATAAGAAGTTTGAAAAATGGTAAGGCAGCAGGCATTGATATGGTGTCTGCCGAGATGATCAAGCTTGGTGGCTCCTGTGTCCGGGAGGCGTTCCTGTTGCTCCTCAATTTATGTTGGAGCTCGGGAATGGTTTCCGGGGACTGGAATAGCGCAGTCATCGTGCCTTTGTTTAAAAACAAGGGTTCACGTTATGACTGCGCAAATTACAGAGCCGTAAGCTTGACCAGTTTGGCAGCAAAAGTGTATGGTAAAATTATTGAAAGGAGAATGAGGATGGTGTCCGATGGTTTACTGTGTGAGACACAAGGAGGTTTCAGGAGTGGAAGGGGATGCATGGATCAAGTGTTCTCTATGCGCAACATTGTGGAGAAGCATCTGGCTCTAGGTCAGAGGGTTTTCTGCAGTTTTGTGGATCTGGAGAGAGCATTTGACACAGTTGTACGAAATGAACTTTGGGACATTTTACCGGCATATGGTATTAACGGTAAACTGCTACAGGCTGTGCAGTCCAGTTACATGGGCTGTAGAGCCTGTGTGCGGCTGGATGATGGAATGTCGCCTTGGTTTGACGTCAATATCGGCGTTAAGCAGGGGTGCGTTCTGTCAGCCAGGCTGTTTATCATATATCTGGATAAATGTCTCCAAAGGTTGAACGATATGAATGTGGGAGTCCAGATGGGCGACTCAGTGGTCACTGCTCTGCTATATGCAGATGATGCCGTCCTGCTGGCACAGTCAGCGACTGACCTGCAGACCCTAGTCGACACAATGACAGAAGATTGTAAGAAAAGGGGTCTACGCGTGAATGTGAGCAAAACCAAAATAATGGTCTTTGAAAGAGACGAAGCCAGAACAGATGTAAGAGTAAGAATAGGTAATGATATACTAGAGTAAGTGGATGAATTTGTATATCTTGGATGTGGATTTAGCCGAGACAGAAGGTACACCACTGATATAGAGCGAAGAGTGAATGCGGGAAATAGAGTGAACGGAGCGTTGGGGCAACTTCTCGGCAGCCACCACCTCAGCCAGAAGGCACGTGTAGCAATGCATAACGCAGTGCTTGTCCCAACATTACTGTATGGAAGCGAGAGTTGGGTATGCAGAAAAGAGTATGAAAGTAAAATTAATGCGGTCGAAATGAGATCTCTGCGGAAAATCTGTGGAGTTAGGCTGACCGACCGCATTCGTAACGACGACGTAAGAGAGCGAGTAGGTATGAAAGAGAGTATTGGTGTAAAGATGCGAAAGGGAATGCTCCGATGGTTCGGACATGTGGAAAGAATGCCAAACGAATATCTGGTTAAGAAAATATACAATGCGAAAGTGGAAGGATGTAGGTACCGAGGGAGACAGAGACTAACCTACCTAGACCAGATCGGTCATGTACTGAAGGAAGGTGGAGTCAAGAGTCTCCGAAACCGGCGAGCGTGTATGAAGAGAATTATGAATGTTGAGGAAGCAAGTGAATTATGCAGAGATAGAGTTCTCTGGCACTCTGTTCTCTCTGCCTACCCTGCAAGGGATATGGCGTGATGATATGTATGTATGTATTGTTAAAAAAAAAAAAACAATTTTGTATTCTTCTAGCTATTTGTTTTATATTCACTACTAAATTTTAAATCATATTTACTCAAAATTAACATAATGTTGATTGGATTTTTTCTGTTTAACAGGGTCCAAATATATCCTAGAAATCTGAGTATGTTTTCTCTTTAGCCAGATTCAAAGGCACCAAAGGAATTAGAATGTGTTTGTATTTAGTTTATATGTATAAAGTGCTAGCATCTAGTGCAGTGTAATGTGTTAAATATTATTATATGATAATGTTGTAAAATGTTTCTGCGATATTATTAAGGCGTGTCTATATCATATGTCAATTGTACTGGGAAGACTATGATGCCCAAGTCTATGGTGCAGATTAAACTAATATATTCACATATTGTAAAAATTGTATATGTGACTTACGGTCACATATACAATTTGTAAATTGTATTGTTTGATAATATTAACTAATAAAGGTTTTATTAATATATACGATCTACTATAGTAGATCTGGTATACCAAATCTATTATCTACATAAAATACTGCACAGTTATAGTTTTTATATGCATTGTTCTAGATACTTACAACATTATAGTCGGAAAAGCCCTGACTTTAAAATGCGTAGCAACTGCTGAAAATCGTGTACAGTCAACTTTGGCGACTTTTATAGGCGTGCTGTACAAAGCCTGAGCCACATGTGCCCAAATAGGTTCTATTCTCCTGCAGTGAGCACACCAAGGTGCATAAAATTTAACGAACCACAAGCCTTCGTGACTTATGTCAATAAACTTATCGCTTAATTCTAAAACTCTTGAGGATGAAACAACACAATAACCTGTAAAAAATGTTAATCATGATGTTAAATGAATTTTGGATGTAATCAAATGCCGAATATATTGGTAATAAATGGGATAAATGAATCATGCAGAAAAATTATGTAGAAGAACATCATCATCATCATCACAGCCCATAAATGTCCCACTATTGGGCTCGAGCCTCCTCCGTAATGGGAGGGAAATTAACCTACTATACCGCGCTGGTCAGACGTGTTGGTATAGGGTTTTGTTTCGAGTTTTCCTTCTCTCGCACAGATGTTATGTGCGTTATATATCCCTTAGTCTTCTCGTACGATCACCCACGGGTATGACATGGGGTGGTGAATAGTATTCTTACTCCGTCACCACACGGATAATAGATGTAGAACATCACATAATGTAAACAATCCCACCTGTTAGAAATAGAAAACACTGAAGTGATAATAAATTCATTTTGATACCGGTATCGAAATAATATAATTAAATAAGCATATGATTTTTTTACAATTTTGCCATGATATACGAGTTTAGAAATGCCAAACTGCTTAAATAAAGCTCAATAAGCATCGACTATAAAACTTCTAGTTGCTTAATTCAATCGATATTTTATTCGGCTTGTCTGCAATTGTCAATTTTTCTTCATTTCTTCTTTTGGTTTTTTTTTTGGTTCTGTTCGTCCATTCGGACAGGCAAAGGGATCAAAGCCCATACAGCCAAGTCTTATTTAATTATTTTTCATACATTGTTCATCATTTCTTCATATTATGTAGCCTTAATAGTCATTGTCTGTCAGTAAGTCAAGTCGTTACCATTAATCGGGCGCTGATAACCTAATCAATGATTTTCTTTGGGAATTCTGGACAAATATGAAAATACACGTAAACCACTATTATACCATATTAACTACACTTCAGCACTTTAACTGTACCATATTGCATAAAATACCAGCAAAATTATTCAATATAACACCACAAAACACTAGAAGAAATGAATATAATACAAGAGCCGAGAGCGTGACATGACATTTCCACATTCGCGCCAAAACTCCCTTCTTTTGGTTCTGTTCGCAGTGTTTCCACTATCAGATTTTAGTTTTACCCTAGATTTTTTTAATAAATGCCCTAAATACCTTAATTATTCTCTGAAAATCCTTGATTTAGGGCGCAAAGTTTAAATGAGTTCAAAATAAAGCAAAACTTGATGGTTTTAATATTTATTTTAATTTTCATCTATTAATCAGAGGTAGTAAATAATTAGAATTAATTTTAATCTGTGAAAGAAGTAAATGGTGAACAATGTGATGCTGAAGCTAAAGCACTGGGCTTAAGTTTTTGAGCTGCATTCAATATTTGTCTTTTAGGTTCTAAAATCAAGATTGTCATACCTAGTTTGGTATGCAACAAATCGTTGAGGGTTTCATTGTGAAGCCTGTTTCTTTTATAAGTTTTACATTTTTTTTAGTACAGTGAGTAATCTTTCTACCTCAGTATTCGAAGATGGCAGTGCTAATAGAAGTGAAATCACAACTTCAGGTTTTGGTATTTGTAAGTCCCAAAATGATCTTTCAAGCTCAACACTTTATTCCAATATACTTCCGTTAGTAGTTTTGTGACCTGTTCTTCACTTTTTACCTTGAAATAATTCGCTTCAATAAGCGACGCCATTTATTATCCGCTTTTTGTATATTACATTTATTACTTAAAAAACTGAAATGGCTGAACACAGGATGTGTTATAGAACGATTTTCCAACTGTCGTACAATATGTGGATCTACATATTTTATAAAATAGAAAACATTTTCAAAGTCAAATCTGAATTCATCATCATTTCAGCGTATCGCCGCCCAGCGATTTTCACCAGGTCATTTTACCCCAAATTACCCTAAATCCCTAAAAATATTAAATGGCCCTAAGCCATATTTTAAATTAGCAGTTTCGCCCTGAAATAGGGCGAAATCCCTAAAAGTGGAAATACTGTCTGTTCGTCCATTCGGACAGGCAAAGGGATCAAAGCCCATACAGCCAAGTCTTAATTATGTTTCATACATTGTTCATCATTTCTTCATATTATGTAGCCTTAATAGTCATTGTCTGTCAGTTAGTCAAGTCGTTACCATTAATCGGGTGCTGATAACCTAATCAATGATTTTTCTTTGGGAATTTTGGACAAATATGAAAATACACGTAAACCACTATTATACCATATTCACTACACTTCAGCACTGTAACTGTACCATATTGCATAAAATACCAGCAAAATTATTCAATATAACACCACAAAACACTAAAGAAATGAATATAATACAAGAGCGTGACATGACATTTCCACATTCGCGCCAAAACTCCTTCTTCATTTCGTCTTTCAAGTGTTGCAAACTCTCAAAAATAATCCAAAGAATGTTCTACTTAATTTGATAATAATATAAACTATATTTATGCTAGGGCCGCACCTGCGTGTATCGTCACGAAGCTTCGTGCAATGAGACGATACACGCAGATGTGACCGCTCGTTATCGACTATCGTCGCGAACATTCGTGTTCTTCGCGATAAGTCAAAGGGTTTTAGCGCGCTAATATATCGCGCTCTGTGGTCAGACTAGCGTTTTTCATATCGGCGGAAATTTTCGAGGTGTTTAGACGCGTTCAAGGATCTCCAGTTAATTAATAAATATGGAGTGGAGTGATGAAATGGTATTAGATTTTTTACAGCATTATGAAGCGGAACCCATGAAGGGATCCAAAAAAAATATTATGTAATTATTAGTATAATATAGCTGTAATAGTAAAGTAATTCGTCATCCATTGTTAAACGCATGAAAATGATTTCGGCCATCTTTAATATTGCACGATACTTCGTGTAAAATACCGAAGTCGTTAATGTGACCACAGTTTTATCGCGATAACTTTCTAGTGTACAAAACGTACCAAGCTTCGCCACAGATTACTTCGGGACGATACACGCAGGTGCGGCCCTAGCATTATAAATATGGTTATTGATTACTCAATCTAGCTCTCTATACCGCAGGAGATGGGAAAAACGGTTCTAGGGCGCGAGTCTTCTTCCCATGGTATTTATTCCGATGCTGAATAACACCGGGTCCTTGGGATGAAATTTTTTTCAATGGCAGGTCCCACGGAATTCTTCACTTCGCTCACCGTCTCAGCGGTGTGCCCAGGCACATGGATGCGGTACAGGGATGCGCATCCCCGGTGACTCCAAGGGGAATCCAGCATCAGACGACCAGCGATGTTGGTAGCATCGTGGTCGCCGCATTGGCGGTCTGCCAGGGGCAACCCGCGACATCCAGTGGTATGCCCCAGAATGACCAGCAACAGTAGGAGTTAATAGGACACCGCCATATATAGCGATTTGCCTGAGCCGGATGAGACCCCTAACGCCCTGAAGGAAGTCCAGTTTCAGAAAACCAGTGAGAGTGGCGGCGGCCTGAGCAAGAATCCATGGGCAGTTAAATGGAATCACGTATACGTCTCGTCGCGTCCAGCGCTCGAGGTGAATCAAATCTCTTATTGAATAGGAGCTTCACAGTTAAATCATTATTTATTTTTACTGATCACCGCGCCGCCTACAGATTGGTTGTACAAACTTGACTGCTATTTTGTCCTATTTGTCAAAAGTTTGACAACTGAGAATTTTTAATTTTTTGTTCCTAGCGTACCTACCTACTAGTATGTACTTATTATCAATAATTAATTTTCAGTTATTGATGTGCTTTATGAAAATTATCTCAATTTTCATTGTTAAGCTTATATTATTGTTGTTTCGTTAACGGCTGATATGGTTTTATTTATTTTTCAGGGTAAGTCTCATAGTAAAAGAAAATACTAGGTACGAGATAAATCTGCAACATTTCATACCCGGTCTGGAAGGTACGGGTATGGCCAAATACCCGGTACAGAAACACGGCCTCTAAATACCTATAGGTATATTTAGAGGGTAGTCTTAACAGCCTTTTTTTGGTGGCACACTATGTAATATAATAACTTTGGTTTGACTCGATAGATGTCGGTATCCTATTTTCTACATAGCAACCACATGAGCAAAATCGATTATCTCTGAGTAGTGAACTAAAAATGTAATAATATTAGTCAAAAAAACTAAAAACACGCTTTAATAGATAACCTAACTAAACAGTAAAAAATAAATTTCAATTCTAAATTGATTAAGAAAGAATTATGATTTCTTATAAAAAGCGAGGTATGCTTCTTAAGATACTTGTAAAGTGATGCTACATTTATCAATAGTTGCCAATAAAAGTTTTATAACAGCTCCCGCTTTTTTCAACAAAGGACATCGAAGTCACTTGCATAAATAAAAATGAATTAAACGTTTAAATTACTGAAATTTTTAGCATTTAATATGCTTAATTATTTATAAAATCCGATTACGAAATGAAAAATGATGTCGCAAGCGGGATTCGAACCCGCGTCTATTGGGATTCCGGCCCAATCGTGCTGCCACTGCACCACCGCGACTAATTGTAGGACATGCAAATTTCACTCCGTATTATATTTACGTCTTAAGGTGACGGTATGCTATCTACCCGACAATGTTTACACATTGTTATAGGCTTAATACTTCAAACTTTACAGTTAGAATTGTATTAAACGATGACAACAATGTGTAAACATTGTCGGGTAGATAGCATACCGTCACCTTAAGACGTAAATATAATACGGAGTGAAATTTGCATGTCCTACAATTAGTCGCGGTGGTGCAGTGGCAGCACGATTGGGCCGGAATCCCAATAGACGCGGGTTCGAATCCCGCTTGCGACATCATTTTTCATTTCGTAATCGGATTTTATAAATAATTAAGCATATTAAATGCTAAAAATTTCAGTAATTTAAATAACAAGGTTGTGTCATCGTTTAATACAATTCTAACTGTAAAGTTTGAAGTATTAACCCTATAACAATGTGTAAACATTGTCGGGTAGATAGCATACCGTCACCTTAAGACGTAAATATAATACGGAGTGAAATTTGCATGTCCTACAATTAGTCGCGGTGGTGCAGTGGCAGCACGATTGGGCCGGAATCCCAATAGACGCGGGTTCGAATCCCGCTTGCGACATCATTTTTCATTTCGTAATCGGATTTTATAAATAATTAAGCATATTAAATGCTAAAAATTTCAGTAATTTAAATAACAAGGTTGTGTCATCGTTTAATACAATTCTAACTGTAAAGTTTGAAGTATTAACCCTATAACAATGTGTAAACATTGTCGGGTAGATAGCATACCGTCACCTTAAGACGTAAATATAATACGGAGTGAAATTTGCATGTCCTACAATTAGTCGCGGTGGTGCAGTGGCAGCACGATTGGGCCGGAATCCCAATAGACGCGGGTTCGAATCCCGCTTGCGACATCATTTTTCATTTCGTAATCGGATTTTATAAATAATTAAGCATATTAAATGCTAAAAATTTCAGTAATTTAAATAACAAGGTTGTGTCATCGTTTAATACAATTCTAACTGTAAAGTTTGAAGTATTAAGCCTATAACAATGTGTAAACATTGTCGGGTAGATAGCATACCGTCACCTTAAGACGTAAATATAATACGGAGTGAAATTTGCATGTCCTACAATTAGTCGCGGTGGTGCAGTGGCAGCACGATTGGGCCGGAATCCCAATAGACGCGGGTTCGAATCCCGCTTGCGACATCATTTTTCATTTCGTAATCGGATTTTATGAATTAAACGTTATTTATTGATTTAAAATTTATTTTAATATATTTTTGAATTTTGTACAGTTATTTGTATGATTGATGGTGTTAGGCATGGTAATGATAAAACAATAATTATATGTAGTAAATACGGATATTTAAAGCATCATCTATATGAGTGAAAGGCAATCGTATAATGTCTTAAGATATTTACTTAATGCTCAATTATATCAAAATTTATTTATTCATAGATTATATATACACTATATATATATATATATATATATATATATATATATATATATATATTGTATATACACCGTGGAATCTAATTGGCTGTTTTCCCGAAACGTATATACTCAGTTAATGATATAGAACCATAATATAGCATTTATTCAATAAAATAAAAAATTCTAGTCTTTTGCAATCCCGGACGTTTCCTTAAAATATCATTTTTGCATAACTGTAACATGTTTTGTCTAATAATTTTGTTATACCTACGGTCGTTTGAGAGCATCGACCGTAGCTATCAACCTACGGTCAATGCTCTTACCTTGGTTACCTACTTAATTACTTTAAAACCATGCCTCCATTTTCTCAAGAATTTCTTCTTCTAATCGAGCAGAATGTCGGCGACACCTACCTCTAGCCTGAGCACGTGTAAGCACTCAAAACTGCCTGTGGGTTAGTTAGGCGTTATGTGGCTGATAAAATTATCGCTGTTGTAGGCACAGGCGGATTTATAATGCCACATCTGCGTAACGAATCCAGGTGTTCTGGCTGAGCGTACAGGCATCTAGCCTTCGCCAAGTTGTCTCCAGCAATCGCATAAAAACGAACCATTTCTAACCACTCTACGTCAGAATACTGGTAATGACTTGTCATTTTTTCGCACTTACTAGCACTCGAGTTCGGGATTTGTTGTAAACATATGATATACGTCTAAGCCGTTTGGCAAAAAATTGCAAACTGACCTATTAAAACATAGACCAAGGTCGCACGGCTCGGGCACATCAAAAGCAAGGGGTGGGTGCGGGACGCGGGCGGGCTACGAGCTACAATGCCTAAATATTTTTTTTACCTATTATTGCGATTTAATTCGAATGCTATGTCGTAGGCATGTTGGGAACAATACCGTTGCATATCAGACAAACTTAAGAACGTCTATTTATCAGACTTTTTTTTCAATGTATTATGTTTTTAGTTATGTGGGGATATTAAGAATGATTAACTGAGTACATACGTTTCAGGAAAACAGCCAATTAGATTCCACGGTGTATATATATACAGGGAGTATCAGAGAATGGAACAGCTGGTCAGAAGGATGGTGTGTAATGATGGTAGGAACCCATAACAAAAATTTCAAGGGAAAATCTCGATTCCTTAATGAATTAGAAGCATTTGAAGTTTGCAATTTTGTCATAAATTTTTCGTGTGAAACTGATTGAAATGTATCAAGTAAATGATATCTAATCCTCAACATATTCATACTTTGTTAAATACATATTAGAACTTCAGTAAATTAATGATAACGTTTCAATAAAAAACTCAATCTTCGCCTTACGACATTGCGAACATCTGACTGGTGAATGACCTATTTCAATAGTGATGGTCTGTTACAGAAATGCCTACAAACAGTTTTAAAGAAATGCCGCCATACAGGGATGTAGTAAGGAAAAAGAAATAAAATGAAAAACTTGCCTACTGATGTAGGCAAATATTCTTAAATTTAAAAAAATATATATTAAACAGTAGGTTTGTATCTCTGTATACTTTAGGCTATTAAAATATGTCAAATGTGCCGCAAAGATATGCCGCCATATGACCATCCCGTTCTGCCTACTTTGTCGCTCACTCTTGCAAAATAAAGCTCCGCTTACACTGGTCATACACCGAACAACAAGCGAATAGTCTAATTCTTCTATATAACGATTCTCATCATGTGACGTTATTATTAATTAAATGATTCCTTGGTCGCTGGTTCCGTTAATCCTTCAGTTTCATTACTAGATAAATTCCTAATGCACAATATAATGTTTTGCAATTATCACTTTAATTTTTCGCTAGTTTTCGTAGTAGATTAGATTGATGGCAAACTGAATGGATTGGATGGGGCGTGAATGTACCATATACATTCACGCCCCATCCGATTCAACCAAAATGCCGGAGGGAACAGTGAGTGACCCCATAACCTCCCAGCACGTACCGGTCAGCAGTACCCGGTTCGTGTCATCGGTGACCCGTCCGATTGGTTACCCTTTCGAGTACTATCTAAAGTCGACGCTCCGGCATTGTACCCTATTGAGGCGTCGGCATGATAATTAAATTCACAATACGATTTTGAGTAGTAAACAGACATAAGAAGTAACGAACATACATTTATTCATTAACGATTAATTTTAATTAATGTGAGCTTACCTTTATAAAGAAATTTGTAGGTTAAAAATTGAATTATTATTGTTTTATAATTTATATTAGTTTACCCCGGGTGTTCGGTCTAAGGACACGTACGAATGATTATCATCTCCTTAGACTTTCTTCGTGTTAATACAAGATTAGTCTTTTAAAGTGTTTAGTAATATAGTGTGAGCGTTTGGTATTCCATGCACTCGTGGTGATCAAATGGTGTTAGTATTTTGCCTTGGCATGATGTGTAACTTATGTGTTTCATATCAAAAATTAATGAAATGTGAATTCTAAATAAATTTTAATATCAAAATTATAATGTTAAAACCCTACATTATCTGGAAATGCCGTATATCAATATTGGATATTTACCACTATGGCAACTTTCACAAAAAGCTTAGTTCATCTTATTTATTAAAAATAAGTAGGTGTTACTCCCCGTGTAGCTATGACATAGTATACAATTGTCGTCGCCCCTTACTTACCCGTGGAAGTCGTAAAAATCAGCTGAGTGTCTCACCAGGAGAGTGGGCAACGTCTCTCTTCTGGGAATCGTATAACTCCACACTGCGATCGCCAACTCGCCTGCCAAGCGAGGATTGTACCGTATTGGCACAAATCTCATTCGTGAGGGAGGCTACGTTCAGAAGTGGACGGTAAAAGACTAAAAGATGATTTTTTATTTATTTTATTCTTTTTTTCATTTATTACTTTACTTGGACTTTTATTCATTATGAATATGTAGGTCCCATCGTACCCTAAACATAAGTATACAAACCCTTAAAACTAAGAAAACAATATGTGTATGCATTACAATTAATTGCCGCGATGCACAGCCAGATCACACAATTGCTTCGCAGCCTCAGATGCTGGCTCCGCCAAAATAGTTTGGACAATGCCAACATCCGATGCCTGAAGACAAAAGGTTTTTCTCAGCTCATCTCTTTTATCTTGGTTCTGGACACATTCCATCAACAAGTGTTGAACATCATCAACAACAAAAGATGATGATAATGATAAAGTAAAAAAATAAATAACACTTTTCTTTTTTCCCTACAGAAGCCTATATTAAACTATAACTCGAACAAATACATTTTAGGTATATAGGTACCTATTCATACCAGCTCGTGACAAAGTAGGTAGACATAAATGACGTCACAATTTAAGGCGAAGTCTTACAAATACATATTTTTGAAATCGCTATAACTACTATGTTTTACTGTTTTTTTGTATAATATACATTCTAAATATGATCTACGACTATGATACTACAGCATGTTCAAAGGAACAAATTCGTTTAGAAAGCTAAAATCATACGTCGATGTCGTAAACGTTCGGATAATTTTTGTTTGCTGTACAGCACGTGGTCGAACAGATCACATACTTCATACCTAATCAAATAGGTATGACGTCAGACCATCGCGCACTGGGTATCGCACCCGTACTATTGTACAGGTGTGGGTATTTACTGGCCGTACCGTGTCTCGCACCGAGTGCCATACCTTTATAATTAGATATGGGTCTTTACCAGTAAGTACCTGAATGTTCAGGTATGTAAAATATAAGTATATTTCATTTAAAATTTTCTAACTTCCATTTTTGTACAGTTTTTTAAGAAAAAATATTTTTGTTGTTTTTAAAGGATAATAGCATTTTGTTACAGCAGAGATAAAGTGTAGTAAAAATTAAATTCCAGCAATCATACGCGACAGTGATTTAAATCAGGAAAAGGAGAAGAGTGCTTTGCTGGCTACATGGTTTAAAACTAGTTTAAAACTAACAGTGTTTATAGAACGCGGTGCGGATAGGACGTCTTTACGCTTGCATACCGTATATTCACTGCAACGACGTCATGGTGCCTTACCTACTGATTATCTATTTTTTTTTTGCTGACTAGGCGTTGGGCGTTAAGTATTTCTTTTAATTGGTTTGCTAAAATATCCCATGCATTTTGTTTGTGTAATATTTTTATAAGCTTCACAATTTAAGTCTCAAAGGCAGGGTAAGTCTTTATATAAGTAAAGAAGTTCAGTAATAACTTCGCGATCGCGTTCTGTCTGCTGACATGCCGTTTTGTGTGCAGAACGTCGTCGCATGCGTCTGCACTCGCCTCTGCAGCGTGACTGTCGTTCGCTTGGTTTTAAACAAGTGGCATTCATTGTAGCATCATCAAATTTTAAACCAATGCTTTGCCAGCGGTTTAAAACTCAAGCCTCGCTGCCAAGGGTGTTTACAGGTCATACGAAATTTGGCATCAAACATCTATCTACACCGTTTTAAACCTTTGTTTCAAACCACCATTTAAAACCGTTTAGCGCATGTTTAACTTTACTCTGGTTTTAACGTTTCCGTTTAACGAACGTCTGGTTAAGAAGATATACAATACGCAAGTGGAAGGATGTAGGTACCGAGGGAGACCGAGACTAACCTACCTAGACCAGATCGGTCATGTACTGAAGGAAGGTGGAGTCAAGAGTCTCCGAAACCGGCGAGCGTGTATGAAGAGAATTATGAATGTTGAGGAAGCGAGTGAAGTATGCAAGGATAGAGTTCTCTGGCACTCTGTTCTCTCTGCCTACCCTGCAAGGGACATGGCGTGATGATATGTATGTATGTATGTTAACTTTGCTCCTTGACTAGGAGTATTCGCATACATACACATACATATCATCACGCCATATCGCAGTACGCGTAGGCAGAGAGAACAGAGTGCCAGAGAACTCTATCTCTGCATACTTCACTCGCTTCCTCAACATTCATAATTCTCTTCATACACGCTCGCCGGTTTCGGAGACTCTTGACTCCACCTTCCTTCAGTACCTGACCGATCTGGTCTAGGTAGGTTAGTCTCGGTCTCCCTCGGTACCTACATCCGTCCACTTTCGCATTGTATATCTTCTTAACCAGACGTTTGTTCGGCATTCTTTCCACATGTCCGAACCATCGGAGCATTCCCTTTCGCATCTTTACACCAATACTCTCTTTCATACCTACTCGCTCTCTTACGTCGTCGTTACGAATGCGGTCGGTCAGCCTAACTCCACAGATTTTCCGTAGAGATCGCATTTCGACCGCATTAATTTTACTTTCATACTCTTTTCTGCATACCCAACTCTCGCTTCCATACAATAATGTTGGGACAAGCACTGCGTTATGTATAGCTACACGTGCCTTCTGGCTGAGGTGGTGGCTGCCGAGAAGTTGCCCCAACGCTCCGTTCACTCTATTTGCCGCATTCACTCTTCGCTCTATATCAGTGGTGTACCTTCCATCTCGGCTAAATCCACATCCAAGATATACAAATTCATCCACTTGCTCTAGTACATCATTACCTATTGTTACTCTTACATCTGTTCTGGCTTCATCTCTTTCAGTAGGAGTATTCGCAACGGTTATATATTAAAAATGCGTTACAACGATACGTTATTTTTATATGGCGTGATGGTATGTATGTGTATGTATGTTATTTTTATGTCATGTTATTTTTTAAGTTATAATATATTATTTATTTCGTAAAACAAGTTGTTTGGGTTATCGTCGCGCTGTTACACGTACTTATTGGAACGAAGTTCCTTATCGCGCGTTGCGAAAGGGGGCTAGACGGAAAAAATTACTACCGACACACTAAAGTTGTAACGTTACAACATAAAACAAAGTCGCTTTCTCTGTCCCTATATCCCTATTTATGCTTAAATCTTTAAAACTACGCAACGGATATTGATGCGGTTTTTTTTTATAGATAGAGTGATTCAAGAGGAAGGTTTATATGTATAATATATGCATAATGTCGTAGAGAAACACTGATAATTTAAGAGGTTTTTAATGTGATGTCGTAAATAAACACATTATTTTGCGCTTACATTGCAAACGCTGGCTGAACCCTACGAAATAGATCAAAATAAAGTACTACAGTATTATAGGGCTTAAAAAGGCCTACAAAAAAGTCCGCAATGGTATATGCCTATCTCTTAAGGATAACATACTATATCCATTTTAATGCTTTAAAAAATGGCCTATTATAAAGCGATAATTGAAAAGCTATTTCCACAAATACTGTATTAATCCTTATCATTTTAAATACATTAGTTGGCTTGAGCATTTCATGAAGATAATTTTTTCCCTTCAGACCATGCAAATTAAATCAATACCTTAAGAGATATAGCAAAATCAAAATAATGCGCAACGAAATTAATTTCGTTTCGCCGCGCGGCCGGCTCGCGTTCGAGCTCGGGGCTTTGGGCCCCAAGTTTGGGTAGTCTAGTGGAATTATATATCCTATTATCCTATTTCCTATTAATATTATAAATGTGTGGTGATAATCCGTGTGGTGACGGAGTAAGAATACTATTCACCACCCCATGTCATACCCGTGGGTGATCATACGAGACGACTAAGGGATATATAACGCACATAACATCTGTGCGAGAGAAGGAAAACTCGAAACAAAACCCTATACCAACACGTCTGACTAGCGCGGTATAGTAGGTTAATTTCCCTCCCATTACGGAGGAGGCTCGAGCCCAATAGTGGGACATTTATGGGCTGTGATGATGATGATTATAAACGTGAATGTTTGTAATAATGTACGAGTATGGATGTGAACATGTTTGTTGCTCTTTCACGTAAAAACTACCGAATGGATTTTGATGAAACTTTATAGTAATATAGCTTGCACCTCAGAATAACACATAGGCTATAATTTATTAAGATATTTTGCAAATTGGCTAAAATATAACGATAAAAATCGCATAAGGAAGAAAAAAATTATATAATAAAAATAGTAAATTAAAAATTCAAAATAATTTGATATTTATTGCCGATGCACATTTTATAGTAAGGAATTGATTCTTATGCAAACAAATGCTTTTATTACTTGCGATATTTAAAGTACATATTTTTTGCCTTGTATCGTGTGTCGTTTGGTACAATATTTCAAAAGTTAGGACAATAAGAGTGCGCAGTGCTGTGGTCAGGCAGCAACCGGGCGCACTACAGATCTACAGAAATATGGCAAGAAATCTATGATCGCCGATTCGGGTGTATGACCCGAACACAAGTAAAGGCGTGAGAGCAGTCATCGTTGATGATTGTTGTATTTTAACAGCACTATCGATTTGTTAATAACATACTATACCTGTAGGTATATAGTAGATAGGTATTGAAAGTTTGTGATGTGAAACATCTTTTTGCGCGCCTTGGCAGTAAAATTGTGTCGACTACTGGAAATGATACATTGGGTAGGTACTAAGGCAAACGTGGTCATGTCGTGATACTACGCCGCTATTCTATATTCATTTGTGTGTGCGTGCCTGGGGGGGCACACTTAAAACATTACTTTTTTTTACTGACCGTCGCGCCGCCTACAGACTGGTTGTACAAACTTAGTTGCTGCCATTTTGTCCCGTCTGTCAAACGTTTGACAACTGAGAATCGTTATTTTTTGTTCATAGTGTAGGTAGTTATTGTCATCGATCTATTTTCGATTATTGATGTACTTTCTGAAAATTATATCAATTTTCATTGTTAAACTTATATTATTATTGTTTCGATATCAGCCGATATGTTTTTTTTTATATTTCAGGGTATATCTCATAGTAAAAGAATATTCTGTATAATTACACATACACATGTAGATATGTATATATATATCAGTTCAACTTTAGTTCACCGCTTAAACTCTGGGCAGCAGCACTTTCCATACATGCATATTTTATCATCGAGTTGCCACTCTTTTTCAGTTTAATAACTTTACTCTTTGGTGCGTGCGTATGACATCGATAGCTGTCTAACATAAGTGTAACATTGGACTTTTGACGGGAATTTGAAAACGTCCTGTGGTGCTCTTGTATTATATTCGATATCTTAGTGTTTTAACGTGTTATATTAGATAATTTTGATGGCATTTTATGTAATGTGATGTGCGGAAATACTGTGATGTAGTGAATATCATATAAAAGTGCTTTACAAAGTTTTCGTTTTCCATCAAAATTCCCACAAGATACCATTAACAGTGTGGCCATTGCACTGTTAATGGTGACAATTTGACTTAGACAATGACTGACCTGACAAGACTATAAACGTAAAAATAATTATAACTTGACACTGGCACCAATAGCTCGTATATGTAGCTGATTGCCAATATACAAAGAGAAGAAGAAGAAGAAGAAGTGTGACATTAAATAATTAAATATTACATAATCTTAAATTCAATTGTTAATTAATATTCACTCTTTTTTATATGTAAAATGTCAATTATAATAATAAACAAAAATAACAAGTTACTTTAGAGACGAGCTTTATTTTTCTTTTTAGTTTATTTTTTCTTTTTAATATTTACAATAATACCTATTTTTTTATTAAGAAATAGTTATCATTCTTGCCATCTGAATTACATTAGCGAGCGCTACCTAAACTGTAGAATTCACACGAAGATAACGTAACATAAATAGTTCTGAACAAAAAATAGCGACAGTTTACTCTTTATGTGGAAGCCAATATATCCTAAATTATAAGCTCATACATGTCCCTTTATTGGGCTCGAGCCTCCTTCACACTAGAAGAGAAATTGACCTACTACACCACGCTGGTTAGATGTGTTGGTATAAGGTAATTTAGTTGAGTTTTCCTTCTCTTGCATAGATGTTATATGCGTTTTTTATCCCTTAGTCATCTTTTATGATCTCCCACAGGTACGGGGAGTTAAGGACTTCGCCAAGGGGGAGCAGGGGGGAGGGGTCAGTTGACCCATAGAGATCAAATGTAGCTTGATGCGTTCGACTTACTCCGTTACCACGCGGAATTATAGTATTTAGTTCATTCTTATCTAAATAGTCATATTTGTCGCTTTCAATATTTAATGTAGATTTCAATATTTGAGAAAATATCACGATATGAAATATGATTCCTTCCATAGCATCTGAACGTTTATCGGAGTAGTTTTTACATGATAAAACACAACACTTCATGATTTTCTTCGTAATAAAATAAAAATACACCTTCTTCACTAATTAATCGAAAGGAACTTCGTTCCATCCGGGTGTCCCTTGACACCTCTCGTTTTTTTGTGGTTTTAAAATGCGAAAAGTGATGCAATAAATATTCTATTACAAGTTTTAAGTTATATGAAGGAAGAAAAACATCTTCAGACATCATTAATACCTTTTGAAAAATTGTATGAGCAGCCAGAGGTTAGTGTTGTCAGTTTTTGAAAGAAAAAGAACACTATTAATAAACATTTAATATAGTTTGTTATATGTTAAATATAATGAATTGAATTGTTCTTAAAGTGTAATTATATTTTAAATATAATTAGTATATATTTATACAAATAATACAATAATATTCCATTTATGTAAATTTAATTGTAATGACGTGCTTGATTGTTATTAACTGCAACATACTTTACTTGTTAGTACATAGTGAGTATATAGTATCTCTGTATATATATCTATTTGTTGATGATCAGAAAATAAATATTGTATTTAATGTAAAAAAATATTTTTATAGTGGTTGGAGAAGGATTTATAAGAAAACTTTTAATGGATAATGAGCAGGCTGATGAGAGCGGATTAAAAATTTGTACATCAGGAAAAATACGGAAGAAAATGCCTAAATTGCAGAGGCTATTAATAGAATAACTATAAGCAAAAGGAAAAATCACTGTAATCACGTAAAAAAAATTAAAACGAATACAGAAAAAGGGATACATATTTAGATGAGACTTTCATTATCATTGCTCTACACTTGTAGATCATAATTATTGTGTTAAAATATAAGTATTTATAAAAACTACATTTTTGTTTCTTCTCTATTAAGCATAATAAGATGTGTTCATAAGCATTGATGCTTGTATCACACTTACCTACTTCCCATCTGTGAGCCCACAGGAGAAAATGCTATAATTCCATTTTTTATGACTTCTACAAGAAATTGTGTAAAGCAGTGTTGACTAGTGTTTTCTAAACCCGTTACCACATGGGGAAGTATTTACCAATTTTATTGCAAATAGAATCTACTGGCAACACTAAATGCGATAACAGCGACGCTGTCACCGGGTCGGATAAGTTTGTGGCACTATACATGCAAAGATAACTGTACAGTTTTATCACATACACGCTAGTGCTTACCTGTCGGTTATGCATGCATAGTTAAAACCACCTCTATAACGGCGAATTTCGTCAAACAATGGCGGCCTTGAAGTCCAGTATAGTTTTGCTGTATCTATGACGCGTTCATTATTGTTTATTTATATTAAGTAATTGTTTTTTATTTTTGTTTTGATTCAATTCTATACTGTGTATACAGTGTGTGGTGTGAGTGAAAATAGTTTTTATAGTTTAAGAGACAATTTATTTATTTATTTAATTAATTTTACACACAGGTACACATACATATTACATAATTACTTAGTTACAATTCAAACAAATTTGTTGGTGGCCTTTGTGAGAGAACTGATATCTGTACTAGGATAATGATCCTGTCTAACAGATTACCAGGTCCCACCCCTTACACATAACAGTATCTTATGTATTAGAAATAAACGATAAGTAGTACGTTCTTAGACTAAACAAGAATGATAAGTATGTATTTATAAATTTATAATATAAGTTTAAGTAAATGTTTATATGTATGTATGTACGTATGCGCGTATGTTGTTGGACGCGTAAGTGTGTAGGTGTGTGTGTGTGTGGTTGTGGGTGTGTTTGTTTACATATGTGTGTGTGTGTGTGTATGTGTGTGTGTGTGTGTGTGTGTGTGTGTGTGTATGTATGTATGTGTGTGTGTGTGTATAAGTGCGTGTGTGTTTATGTTTGTTATTTGCATAGGTAATTTAAATGAGTGTTAATGTTAATTTCGAAATTAGTATATTGTAACTATTAATTTTTCAGTCTCTTCATATGAAAATTTTGAAGCCATTTTGAAATTATACGTCTACACTTACTTTTTGTAGAGGAATATATATTAAGAATTGTATTAATCCGATTATAAAGGTGGATACCCAGAAAACAGTACGATTTGTGTGACAAACTAAGTTTATATAATACCGGTGGGCATATTCTATTATTGCGGCGCCTGTGTGCAGAAGGGTTATAATGAAGCTCAGAATGTTTCTTAAGTACAGTGTATAAAATATAAAGCTGGCGCACCGTAAGTACTTAACAGCTTTGGTACAACTCTGTAGTAGGATGATAGAAGGGAAGACACTTAGCCACTTTCAAAACGGCTCTTTGAGCACGCTCAAGCGGAAGAATTATTGTCTTGCCTGCTCCAACCCACACTGTTATGCAATAAGTCAGAATTGATTGACATAGGGCAAGGTAAGTAGTTTTTAATATTGACTTATTTACCACATGTCTAAGATTTTTAAATATGTAGATTAGTTTCCTAACCCTTGACATTAACATGCTAATATGAGCCCTGTAATTAAGATTCTTATCCAGTACTACACCTAGATAAGTCATGGTATTTACTTTTTTGATGTCAGGACAGATACATGAATTGTTTTCATCAGTGTTACAAACGTGAGCAACTATGCGGTATTCAGGTATATTTGTATTGATTAGAGAAATGGGCATGTATTTTGTTTTCTCCACATTAAGGGCCAAACAATTATTAGAAAGCCATGCAGTTACGATATTGAAACCAGTTTGAGCATATCTATGTACCTCGTCCCATGAATTTGCACTAAATACAAGAGCTGCATCATCTGCGTAAGTTAGAATTTTCCCATGCGATAATTAAAGATTACACAAATCATTAATAAAAGTTAGGAATAACGTAGGTCCCAATATACTCCCTTGTGGTACACCGTACTCTACTTTCAAATTATCGCTCACCCACTTATCAATTTTGACACATTGAAAGCGACCAGTTAAATAGCTCTGAAAAAGTTGAAGTTGAGGACCTCTTACTCCCATTGCTTCCAACTTTTCCAGTAGAATTGGTGCAGATACTGTGTCAAAAGCTTTAGCTAGGTCCAGAAATATCGTAAGAACTTTCTTTTTTTCTTCAAGTTTACTAATTATATGATTCGTTAGCTCATGTACTGCATCATTAGTTGAACGGCTTGCACGAAAACCATATTGAAAGGGTGACAGTAAATTTTGTGATTCTAAGTATTGTTTTAGTCTATTGTTAATTATTTTTCTAGTATTTTTGAAAAAGTTGGTAAAATAGATATTGGTCTATAATTGCTTACACAGTTTCTGTCTCCACTTTTATGTATGGGATGAATTAGGGATTTTTTAAAAGCTGAAGGAAATGTACAATTACGTAATGATAAATTGCACACATAAGTAAGTGGCTTAACTACTGTATTTACATGTTTTTTTATCAATTTGCTAGATATAGAATCATATCCAGCAGAATGATCATTTTTTAAATTCATAATCAATCTCCGGACCTCATTTTCATCCGTTTCCAAGAGCACGAAAGAATTAAAGGGCTTATGAAATGCTGGTCGTTCCAATAAAGGGACTGACCCAGGATTTTTATTGATCGATTCAGCTATATTTTTACCAATACCCACAAAATAACGGTTAATTATATTTACAGGTTCAATGGGATTATTTGAAATTAATTCGACTCCAGATTGAGTTATTTTTTGACGTGACAACGTCTTATAAATTGGTTTGCCGGGTGACACTTCAAGAAACTGCGTTACGCTCCGCTCACGTTATGCGCTCACAATGAGAGCGAGTGAGAGGCACGCGTCCCTTCCACTCGGGCATGGTTAGCCCGCCTAAGAGCGAGAGAGACAGACATAAAAAGTTATGTTGTTAATGTATTGCAAGTTATTGTATGTATATTTGTATATAAATACGTATGTATGTGTAAAGGTAAAAATAAAATTTTGTTAATATGAAATTCAGTGCGAGATTCTTTGTATAAATTAATGTTTTAAATATAATTCTTTGTATAAATAAATGTTTTAAATTGTTACTATTATTTCATCCTTCTTCCTACTATACGAATGAATATTCACATTAAAATTATTTTACCACTCAAAGTCGTTGTCACGTAAAACTTTCGCCCGTATACCGACTTTACAGGCAACCAATTAATTTTTAGTATTAGTTATGGTTTTGATAACATTCCACAATTTCTTATTATTACGTTGATTATTTGTTAAAGCTTTTCTTTCGTACTCATGCTTTATTTTCTTTAGGAGAGAGTTACAAAAGTTACGATATCTCAAATAGATGATTTTGTGTGCTTGACTATCTGAATATTTTCTCATTTTAGCGTGAAGTCTATCTCTATTTTTAATGCATCGTAAGAGACCGGTTGTGATCCACGGTTTTAAAAGTCGTTTGCGTCTAGATACCTTCTTTTGGAAGGTAGAAGCGGTATGTATACCATTTATAGACGTTACGAAAAAGTCCGTAGCCTGATTCACATCATTCAAACTATAAATGTGCTTGAAATCAAATCTCGACAATTCTCTGTCAAAAGAGACAAAGTCCAACTGGTTGACTATTTTGTAGGAGTTAGAAGGTCGACTATTTAACATTAGACTCAAGATTACGGTATAGTGATCGGTAACAGTAGTTGGAGATACAAAGCACCTAGCTGGGTATCTAGTTTTAAGAATGATGTGATCGAGACAAGTTGCAGAGTGGGTTGGTAGATTAAAAGCTGGAAGCATACCATGTGAGGCCAATAACGTGAGATAGACTTCAGTTCTAATATCATGTGACGTGGGAGAGATATCAATATTCAAATCACCTGTTAGAATTATATTTCTGACTGATTTTAGAGACGTTAATAATTCATTTAAGGATTCTAAAAATGTATTTATGTTTCTGTTACCTGGTGGCCGATATATAGCAATTATGATGGTATTTACATTAACTTTAATTATTAAACAGTTGGCGTCCAAAATTGTATGCGGCTCCGAAATTAAAAAGTTGTGTGTTGATTTGTGGTAAATAACTACACCCTCGTTTTGCGACTGATTGTTTTGAGTAAATGAGCAATTATAACCTTCAATGATAGGCAATATACGGTTGCTAGGCAACCAGCATTCTGTAAATATTATTATATCCCAATCAACATTCGCGCGACTTAATATAGTGTGAAAATTGTTAATATTTTGTTTCAAGCTTCTTATATTCTGTAATACAACATTCAGAGCGAATATATCACTGAAGATAACTTGGTTGCAATCATCTATATTACAAAGGGAACTATCCGCCACAGATAAGCTATCCAAGTCGTAGTTTAAATCTATATTATCGAATTTTAATTTTATAAAGAAAAGATGTTCCTACCAATTGAGTATTCGGTAAGGTATAACCATACAGCTGTGATCTGCCATATAATGGAGACTCGGCATATTATAGATCTGATTCAGTGATATTTCTAAATGTATAGTAAGATAATACATTCGAAACTTGACAGTACATCCTTGCAATAATTCGGATACAGTTATGCCAAGAAAAAATAACATTTACAGATCTTAGTGTTATTGTAATGTATTGAGTAATTAAGATGTAGATATTATATAGGCAATGATTACACATTTTAATTAAAATTATTCTAAGAAGATAAGTTAAATATATTGTACTGTTTATATCATTAGCATATAAGTTGCGCAGATGAGCATAAATATTGATTATATAAAAGACAATAACAAAATTTTTCAAATTAAAATTGATATAAAATTTGCTGGATCTGGATTGGCTGGATTATTATTAAATTTAAAGCAAGAGTGCAAATCGAAAAATAAAGCATTTACGCGAAGTTTTAAAAGTGAAATGCAATGTCGTATAGATTTAATGTATAAAAAATAATAAAAAATTAACATATTTTATGTAAATTGTTGTTTTGTTGGAATTTCTATTGTTAATACTTAGTGACCAAGTAAAGTGCACCACCAGTTCGATAACCCACCAGCCGCCACTGGTCGTGGACCAGGATTGTGGTGGTGCTGTTCTTTAAGAAGATAAATACTGTTTATAAAAACCCGATTACGAGTGAAAAATGATTGTTACAAGTGGGATTAAAAGCCACACCTATTGGAAATCCTTTCCAATCATGCTGCCACTTACATCAACGTGAACTATTATAGGGCATTCAATTCTCGCATCGTATTAAATTTTCGTCTTTAAGTAGACGTGTGCCACCTACCCGACATTGTTTACACATTGTACAGACTAAATACTCAAACTTTGCAGTTAGAATTGTTTTAAACGATGACACAACCCTGTTATTCAAATTACTTAAATTTAGCATTTAATATGCTTGATTATTTATAAAAACCCAATTACTAGCGAAAAATGATACCAATGAGATTTTTTTTAATAAATGACTTTCACTTGATTTTGCCAATAACTCAATTTAGATCAACTGTTATAGGGAGTTAGGAAACTAAATTCTAAAAAATTATGAGATCTTACTACAATTTTTCGTAACGACGACGTAAGAGAGCGAGTAGGTATGAAAGATAGTATTGGTGTAAAGATGCGAAAGGGAATGCTCCGATGGTTCGGACATGTGGAAAGAATGCCGAACGAACGTCTGGTTAAAAAGATATACAATGCGAAAGTGGAAGGATGTAGGTACCGAGGGAGACCGAGACTAACCTACCTAGACCAGATCGGTCATGTACTGAAGGAAGGTGGAGTCAAGAGTCTCCGAAACCGGCGAGCGTGTATGAAGAGAATTATGAATGTTGAGGAAGCGAGTGAAGTATGCAGAGATAGAGTTCTCTGGCACTCTGTTCTCTCTGCCTACCCTGCAAGGGATATGGCGTGATGATATGTATGAATGTATGTACTACAATTTTTCAGTGATGAAATCGGAGTGATGACGTCTGCTTACATCCCGTATGGTATCACGGTGTATAAAAAGGACATTGAACAGATAAACATGGGTACTAAGTACCTTTAGACAAAATTATTAGCATTTAAAAACTGGTACGCATGTTAATATAAGATTATTTACTGTTTATTCTTGCCCTTGGATAACATCGCCACTTCGGCTTTCACTGAATTTTTTACCTACTCCCTAGTATATTATTTTACTCTATGCATTACTCTGAGGCTTTTACTCACAAAGTATAGATACAAGGAGTCCGAACGTATTGTTAAACGAACGAGCTTAATTCAGGAGACAGAACTTTTGCGCCAATTTTCAAGAAATACTCGTTAAATCCTTACGCGGTAAGTTTTGTTGCTATTGACAGGAATGTTTTGTTGCTACTGATAGTTCTGGAATTTTATATTTAAATTAATTAAATTCAACATTCGCGAGCCAACGCGTGTTTACTTGTAATAATAATAATAGCATTGGTACGCCCTAAAACTAGCGCACCCATTTTGGAATGTTTTGTTGCTATTGACAGCTCTGGAATTTTATATTTAAATTAATTAAATTCAACATTCGCGAGTCAACGTGTTGCAACCAATAATAATAATAGTATCGGTACGCCCTAAACCTAGCGCAGCCGGTGGCAGAAAAGAGAACTAAGATCTGGGTTCATTATTGTGTACATGAATATTATGGAAAAGCCTGTACCGTTTGGACTCCTTGTATCTATACTTTGGCATGAAGCCACGAAGTCGATACCACAGTTGATACTATATTAAAGTATCGATAGTTTTGAGTAGTCATTAATTTTTAATACACAAACGAGACGAGAGAATATTGCCCACACTTTAGAGAATGGAGATGTATTTACAATGGGAAAATACTACGCTCGTGCTGTCGCCCCGTAACAGAGTAGAGTGGTGGCCACCTCGCATGACGTTTTGTTTTTTTTTGGAGTTTACTCCTTAAGAATCGATTTTCATATAAGGCGCCCGGTATGAGAAAATTTTGAGGAGTAAAATCGAGTAATCGAATGACCTCGTTACGTTTTTGGTGCGCAACCTAATCTGCGCACCTTTCACTTTCTGACGTGAGATAATACTTCACTGAACAGTTATAATAAATGTAAATAAAAATGTATATATTATTTTTAGTCAAATGAGCTTTTTTTGCGCCTGTTTTGATAATCGTACTTAAGGAGTAAACTCCAGTCGGGCGTCGGAGCTGACACACACACTTTTTTTTTGGCTGCGGGCTACGGTACGTCGCGCCCCGCTTATTCGTTCAGGGCGACAAGAAAATCGGCAGACGACCTCGTAGACCCGCCCTACAACACACCTCTCAACGCCGTGCCTGTGGATCACTGCCTTTACGATACCATTGTTTTCATTCGATATCGAATCAATATCGAATGTTAGTGTTATGTACTACAGGCATGGAAGTAAGAAGTACTATGTTCACACGTAGTACTTATTACTTCCATGACTACAAGTACTAGTATCAATTGGAGAGTATCGATACCATATGAGTACTAGGTAGTATCAAACCATCCCTATTCGTGCTTCGTGCTTTCCAAAGAGTAAAATTATATTAACTGAAAAAGAGTGGCAACTCGATGGTAAAATATGCATGTATGGAAAGTGCTGCTACCTAGAGCTTAGGCGACGAACTAAAGTTGAAGTAATATACATAATGTATACCTACGTATCTACATGTGTGTATGTAATTATATAGGATCTTTTTACAATGAGACCTACCCTGAAATATAAAAAAGAAACATATCAGCCGTTAACGAAACGGCAATAATATAAACTTAACAATGAAAATTGAGATAGTTTCCAGAAAGAACATCAATAACCGAAAATAGATTATTAATAATAAGTACATACGCTAGGAACAAAAAATAACAATTCTCAATTGTCAAACTTTTGACAATCAGGACAAAATGGCAACTATGTTTGTACAAACAGTCTGTAGGCGGCGCAACGATCAGTAAAAATAAGTAATGTTTTAACTGTGCCCCCCCCCCAGGTGCTTTCACTCATGCTATAACAAAGAGTAAAGTTATTAAACTGAAAAAGAGTGGCAACTCGATGATAAAATATGCATGTATGGAAAGTGCTGCTACCCAGAGTTTAAGCGGTGAACTAAAGTTGAAGTGATATATATATATATACCTACATGCGTATGTGTAATTATACAGAATTTTCTTTTACTATGAGATCTACCCTGAAATATAAAAAAAAAACCATATCAGCTGATATCGAAACAATAATAATATAAGTTTAACAATGAAAATTGATATAATTTTCAGAAAGTACATCAATAATCGAAAATAGATCGATGACAATAACTACCTACACTATGAACAAAAAATAACAATTCTCAGTTGTCAAACGTTTGACAGACAGGACAAAATGGCAGCAGCTAAGTTTGTACATTTGTACAACCAGTCTGTAGGCGGCGCGACGGTCAGTAAAAAAAGTAATGTTTTAAGTGTGCCCCCCCAGTGCTATAAACAGTAATTTCCTCAAGCGTACTCTATATCCTTCTGTACTCTATGATCTCAACCATAGAGTACATAATAATTTGATAATTGTCTTCGAGCATAAGCAGCCGTGCTTGCCGTCGTTTCGGTTTTCTTTCACGACTTTTATAAAATAGATTTTACTCGTATTTACGAAATCTACATAGTTAATGTTGTTCATCTTTAATTTGAAAACACCTATGAAATTTCAGTGAAATCATGAAGTGCTTTGTGATTTGATGTGATAGTGCGATTTTGGAGGTAAAATGCCCGCTTCCATTTGCGACCCAGTAACAAGCGCATTGCGTTTATCTCTTACGCCAGACGAATCCCAAAGCTCTTCTTTGTTAGACAGCAGACTTTATTCATCGGCTAAAAGTGTCCTTCTATCTAAGATAGATTTTGAAGAATCTGGTGATTATCAAAGCAATGTTCTTGACGGGCTGAAATCTAAGTACGTGGTGATTCGACCTAAAAAATCAGTGCATGATACTAAATTAGTAAAAAAGGAGTATATTGCCGGCAACTCAATATCAGGTGATTATAATACTATCTTGATATTAAAAATATTAGTTTGTTTGTAAGCTACATGCGCGATAAAATACATTTAGAGGTTATATTTTATGGTCACTTGTCAATAAACGTCATGATGTTAGAAATTGAATTATGTATATTAAAATAAACAAGCTAATGAATGTTAGTGAGGTATCGGATTTCCTATCAATTACTAATTTGTATAGTATTGGTCCCATTGTAGATAATATATATTTAAATATTGAATCTTGGATTCCATCGAAATCTTACAGAAGTCTGATCGTGTTTGCGCGCTATCTTTTCAAAGTTTAATTTAGAAATTTCCTTCTGCAGTACTTTCTTTCTTAATTGAGTAATATGATATTCGTGGCAAAACAACAACAAACAACAAAATTCATTCTTAATCTATCCTTCCACCCTAAACTTGTGGGGTTCTATACTTAAACATTATACAAATTATTTAACTAAGTGTATTTAATATTATATATGATGCTATAGATTTAAAAATAAATATATCTTTTAGTACCATTCTCATTTTTTTAAGATTTTATGCCTTCTATTTTTTTGTTGCTCTTTAATGAGATATGATATTTATATATATATTTTTTAAATTAAATATTCTAAATGTCCATTACTGCTTCATAATTATGCTGAAATTATCTACTATATTTATTTTTAATGCTTTGATAATGTGGTAAATATATACTATACTGATGCTTGAAAAGTAAAATATTATCATCTGTTATCATTCTAATTCATATTCAAGGCTAAAAATACAATTTATAAAATATACATTTTGTAATAACAATGGTAGTTTATTCTTTTGATTAACTATGCTATTTGATATATTGCAGAAAGTAAGAATGTGGAAGAAGGGCTGCCGAGAGCAAAGCGGGTGCTGTTCCCCATTGAGAAGGTTCATCTGGGGTGGCAAAGTGCATGGGCAGCTGGTGCTGGTATGCAAAATGTTGGAAACACCTGTTACCTGAACTCTACTCTTCAGGCTCTATTTCATGTACCCGCTTTGGCTAATTGGTTGGTTATGGATGTAACCCATACTGAGAAATGTAATCAACAAGGTGAGAATTAAATTAAAATTTAAATATTTTTATGTATGTGGTTTTTTGTGATAAATTATTAACTTTCTCATGATCCGTTACTTAAAGAACTTCAAAAACAAATACTATAAGTATTTTTTTAAATTGTGTGGGATTTATGTGTTTCAGAAGCTTGCGTTATTTGTGGAATGCGTGCCACATTAATGGCAACACAGAAAAGTGGTGGAGCACCCATTAAACCTTGGCAAGTATATTCTAAGCTACGCCTCATATGCAGACATCTCACTCCTGGGAGGCAAGAGGATGCTCATGAGTTTCTAAGGTAATATATTTTAATTATATTGTCATTTAAAAATTTTAATGAAACATTCTGCACAAATTTATATTTATTACAAATGATGTTGGTTATATCTTGATTAAGTAATGACAATTGACTTTGTGAAAAAAGATTTTTGTTTTAGGTATCTTGTGGAGGCAATGGAAAAATGTTATTTAAATAGGTTTGTGAATTCCGACAAACTGGATCAATACAGCAAAGAGACAACGCCTTTAAATCAGATTTTAGGTGGATATTTGCGCTCCACTGTTAGGTGCCTTTCTTGTCACCATTTGTCCACCACATACCAGCACTTTCAGGTAAATAGAACATTCTTTTTTACATATTATTATTTCTATGTGGGTAATTCTTAAGAATACAATATGTCACCATCCTTTCATTTCCTCTAGTGGTCTTCAAAACATTTCAAGGATCACCAGGACAATGATTAGAAGCATTCTCCTGGAAAACTTATAATACCAACTGTGATTAGCAATCCACCTGCCAAGTGTAATGACAACTGTATCATCTCCCTCTTGGGGAGGTCTATATACAACATCCACTATTGTGATGTTGAGATTTTAATGGATGGAAGTATGGTCATGTAATTGCTTTATACATTGTGATATTATGTTTTTATTATAATTAATTTAATTATTTTACAGGATTTGCTATTAGATATAAGAAAACATTCAACATTGGATGAAGCGTTAGATTCTTTCTTTTCTCGTGAGCGATTAGAAGATTTAGGTTACAAATGTGAAGCATGTAATAAAAAGGTTAGTATGTTGTACACTGAAAGTGTTACAAAAAAAAACTTTTTTTTAAATTTAAATTAGGCAACTTATACGAACAAATACGAACTTTTATATAAAAGAAAACATCTTTTTTATTGCAAATCATCTGCATCATTTATACTATAAAATCTGTATAAATTGAAATAAGCTCTAACATTCTACTTAATATGTCCCACAACAACAAATTTCTAATCAATAAAATATCAGAATATTTCAGGACGAAAATACCTCGTAGAGACTGCTACTGTGTTTGTAGTGTACTGATCAACTCTTTGGCTTGAAGAATAAATACTTCTATGAAAATAATATCTTTGTTTAAGGATTTTTGTTATTTACGCTAGCATATGTGATACTATAACTGTGTAATATGAAATTAAACTATTTTATCATAGAACATAAAAACAAATTCGATAAAATTCATGAAACAGTTTTATTTTATATGAATACTATTGTGTGTTTAAAGTCATCATAAGATTTTATTTGTTTTAGGTATCAGCTACAAAACAGTTTTTTATAGAACGTGCACCAATGGTATTATGTATAGCATTGAAACGTTTCTCATTAGCTGGAGGAAAACTTTCTAAACATGTGCAATTCCGCAAAAAAATTAGCCTTAATAAATACATGTATGTGAAGAACAACCAACAACCACTAGTAAGTCTCAATTATGCAAATATATTTTTTAATAATTTACAAAACCTCATCCGTGTGGTGACAGAGTAAGAATACAATTCACCACCCCCTATCTTCCCCGTACGAGACGACTAAGGGATATAAAAACGCATATAACATCTATGCAAGAGAAGGAAAACTCGAAACAAAACCCTATACCAACACATCTGACCAGTGTGGTATAATAGGTCAAATACCCTCCCATTATGGAGGAGGCCCGAGTCCAACAGTGGGCCTTATATGGGCTGAGATGTAGACATGTGTAAGTAATGCGAGTGATGCAATACACGTATACCCGACCGCGTACTGTCATATTACACATTACGCGACTAAACATCACATCACATTAAGACGCGAACACCCGTGTACTGTTCTGCATTTCTGCAATGTTCGTTAATTTCGTGATCTCTCAAACGCGCCGTGTGTCCTTTCGGGAGAGTGAGAGGGATAGAACGACTGGACCGCGCTGCGCCTGCGGTCGATAAATATTTATTTTGAGCTTTATTTTCAGCATATTAAGGCTTATATTGAATGAAATGTCATGTGTGATGTTTGAAGTGATGGTAAAATGTAATATTACTTGGCACGAAATGTAATGCCATATAACATCACTTCGCGAAGTACTGTTTCGCGCATGTCTACTGAGATGATGATGACAAAACCTGTTTAACAAAATAAGAGCACAACTCACAATCTTTATATCAATACCTTTCGCTAGGGTGGTGTAATGGACCTAATCTAATGAATGAGTTATTTGAGATGTGACATATAGGGCTGTCGCCGCCATTGTGGTATAATAAACGGAACGGGCTCACTTTTTGGCCGGCAAAACCGCTGCTGATGCAGGTAGACTGCTGGGGATGTCGGCTGCGATGGCTGCAAACAGTGCTGGACCTCAATAACCTATTGACCTTTATGACCGTGACTGGTTTTTGATTTTTCTTTCTTCGCAAGTTGTAGCAATGTTTAGATCGTAGCAATCGTAAAAGATTTTCATGCTGCTGTTGATGCTGTATCTTCGTGTAGCAAAAGCGCGAAGCGGAAATGTGCTACGTTGAACTTTGCACCGTGTTGCGCGGCGAAATGTTTTCTTCAAATGAAGCTTTATGATTTGAATTTTATTTTAATACTGACCCCGTGGTCACCTTCGACGTAATAATGGCGGCGACAAAGGCCAGCATATGGTTCTATCATTAAATCAACTTTATCATCGTCGTCATTGGGTTTTCGCTGTTGACGGCTGGTCGTAGGCCCCCTCCATAGAATGCATTCATTGGAAGGTTTATAACAATTGCAGTAAGTTGTTATATGTCTCTCAGGCGCGTGCTATTTTTCAGGCAGAGTGAAAAAAGGGAGGTAGGGTGTAAAAATCGGCTGAGGAATCAGCAGTAAATGGGTAGCAGCACTCTCTTGAAAAATTTTATTGTTATCAACCGGACCCATTATGACAATAGGCCCTTCTTAGGAGGTGTATGTCCATCAGTGGACATGGATAGATTTTGGATGAATAAGAAATTAATAAATGTATTTTGTTTCAGTCTTACAAACTAGTTAGTTTGGTGACTCATTTAGGACCATCTCAAAATTGTGGCCATTATACAGCCATAGGACAAGCCCCAAATGGTAATTATTATCAATTTGATGACAGCTGTGTCCGACCATTACCATTATCTGCAGTGTTGGGTACTAATGCCTACATTATGTTCTTTGAGAAGGATAATATTACAGAAGAAATATCACCATCAATTGCTTCAACATCAAGTACAGTTTATGGCCCTCAGTTACCTGATAACATATTGAATAGAGAGAAAAGTCCATTGAACATTACATTTTACAGAAATGAAGAGAGAAAACCCATATTGCTTAATAGTACTACTGTAGAGAGCTCTAAACCTGATGTTAAACCAATAATTCTGAATAGTACACTTAGCAAAGCAACAGAGTCAAACAATTCAAACTCCGAGCCATGGGTAGTAAAACAAAATGGAGAAGTGGAAAAAATTGTTCAACCTCCAAAAATTTTGAATGGTTTAGATAAAATAGAGGACAAGAAAATCAGTTTTATAATTAAGCGACAAAATGGGGATGATTTTAATTCTAAGACTAAGTTGTCTAAAAGTGAATCAGATCTTCGTTCAATCACTAATAACACAAAAGGACTCGAAAAATCTGCTTCTACTAGTAAATTAATTAAGCCACCAAAATCACCTTTAGAAAAATTAGAGGAACAAATGAATAGAAGCGATTCGTCAGGCTATTCGCCTAGGAATGGGTGCGCGGGTTCAAGACTCGTACCTTACGACACGGAGTCGAGTGGGGACGAGAAGGCTGATGTTAGAGATGATGGTCGACGGCCCAAGCCCAGTCGTTGTGAGTCACCACGCGGCCTTGTAGTGACTACCAAGGGCATGCACCACGCATGGACCGTTTCCAGTGAGAAGAGTGGTCCTCTACTTAGCCCTAGCCTTAATGGTGTTACCAACAAAAAGTAAGTTATTACACTTATTGTTGCTATAAGAATACTCAAAGATTGTCGAATTTCATTTTATAATCTATTTACATACCCTGCTTACTGTGAGATTTTGATACAAAGAGCCACTAGCTCTTAAAGCAGTCTTAAGGAATGTACTCGTACTATGTGACCTGTTCATGCCTTCAAAAATACCATGCTGGAACAAAATTGGATCTCATACACTAGTGGTTATCGATGGAGGAGGGGGGTTAATGATAAAAAATTGGTCACAGTATGGGCAGATTCCCTTATTTATACTATGAGGTCTAAAGCATACCTTAATATTAAAACAGCTAAGTAGCTTTAGTGATATCAGATTTTTCACGCATGAGAAATGAGACAGCTGTAATGTGAGATTGTAGCTCTATCACATTTTCTTAATATTGACTTTGCTACAACAGTAAATCTATATTAGTTTTCAGAAGTCATGCTTTCAAAATGAGTAATATTATTTTAAGGTAGAAACAAAATATTCTTGGCACATTATTGTTTTATAAAAAATTCAAAGGATTTTATCTGCTAGTAAGCAATAGGGTTTTTTTTTAATTGAAACTTGCTAAATTTTAATAGAGTCAATTAATATTTTGTGTATCTCTTCTTAATCTATATTCCTATTATAAAGATGAAAAGTTTGTTTGTTTGCCCGTTTATCGACACAGATTGTAAGATGAAATACAAAACACTACGACAAAAGGGAGTGAGCAGTATTTTTAGAATCTATCAAATTTGACAAAATATAGTGAAAAATAGGTATTGTATAAACTGTTGACATAACAAATTCTGATATGGGGAATTGATATATTATGAATAATAATAATAAGATAATATTAATGCTTGATAGTGTTAGTAGATTGATGTGGGTGTCTCAACAAAATAATAGCATCTAACAAGTAATCCACATAAGCAAAGCTGGCTAGTACAGCTAGTATAACATATACATACTTATAAGTATAACATAAATACAGTAGAATCTGTTTATAATGACATTGAAGGGAAGTGACAAATACGTCATACTATGTAAGTGGATGTCATGCAAAGCAGAAATCTCAGAAGATGCTAAACTTTCTAGTTTTGTTAGGTACATACATAATGTCGGTTTAATGAACAGTAAAACTTGCAAAATTAACCACTGAATTAATACTTGAATTACTTGATCAACATGTTCTTGTCGTAATTCTTTTAAAGAGCCTATATCACTTTCAAATCGAATTAAATGATTCTTTAATCTTCTACTTGTTTTTCAAAATCATTGATGTTTTCGAATGATCAACTCCAAATTTGCAAAAGATGAGTTTGAATCACGATTTTCTAGTCTTGAATATAATTACATATGTACCTTCAAATCATAGAAATGGCATTACAATGTTAAGCTTTTACTAAAAAGCTTAGCATTGTGATGCCATTTTATTTGCAAATCACTAATAATCTTCAACTATCGACTCGTAATTGTCATAAAGAAATAAAAACGAGCCACGTGCAATGCACACACCAAGTCAGGGAGGAAGAGAGGCCAACGAAAATGGGTGCATACCTAAGGAATCCTGTCGGTCACTATAACCGGCCTTGTTTTTTAAATACAGGTCATAATAAGCGACACTATAAGTGAGGTCATTATATCCATCTTTAGATAAGGATTTTATAAAACCAAACTAAATACCGTTATACTAAGCGGCGTCATAGTAAACGGATTCTACTGTTTATTATATTAAAAAAAACGTATGTATAACAATAGAAGTGCATCCAAAAATATCTACTTTTGAAAAGTAAAATAATTTTGCACGTCCTTATGTACTACCAACAAGGATTTTTTTTTTGGCAGGCTATGGCCTGGTCACATCCTCCCAAACCGTCCAGGGCGACGGAAGGGCAGCATCGGCCCCATAACCTGGTGTATTATCACCCCTCACCGTCAATTGAGCGGACCATCGAGACCAATTTTTTGACAACGGTAACATGAAACTTAATACATTTTGCGACGGCGATGCTTGATCATCAGCATTGTGCTAGAGAATAACAGGTAACTTTATTGCAGAGTTAAAGAGAAAGAAGAGAGACGGGATAGTGAACAGAGTCCTAACACAAGTGTGAGCAGTATGTCTCCACTAAGTGACCGCAGCGGGCCGGGAGTGACGACCACACCGCCTGCGCAAACCGCTAGCGCAAATGCACCTGTTGTGAATGCGACATTGCCTGCGGTTAGCGTAAGCGCACCCCCGAGTACAATGGCTTCGCTAGACACCCTTCGGCATTTACAGTCTGTATCGCACCGCGGATATGGCGCTCCTGTCTCCTCCTGGAATGGAAGTCATAGTGCAATGTCTCGACAGGTATACATCTTTTATATGTTACCGTATTTATTGGCTTTGTCCCCAGATATTTTCAGGGTTGCAGATTTTTCTGTTTTTCTGCATAAGATGTGTACAAAAAAAGATGTATCCTTTTAATTAAAGTCACAAAAAAATATATCCTTTTCTGACAATACACCTGCTAATAGTTTAGGGTGCATTGACGCTAAACGCCATTGCATTGATGCATGCCAGTGTATTGATGCCAATTCCAATTCGCCCGTCGTTTATATTGCTAAAGTTTGGTAATAACCGTATAGCAAAACGATATACCAATAATTTCTAAAAAGTCTGAATAATTGATATCCGATGTTTACGCGAGTATTACTTACACATTTCAAATAAAACTATTTTCGTGGATTCAATCGCGTTTGTGTATGATTTTTAATTTCCCAACATTTTCGAACACTTTACAGATTCATGGTCACGGGAGAACTAAGGTGTCTCACGTCCAATAAGACATTAACGAGGACATAAAATATTTTTATTAATCTTAAAATATTCATAATTGAATAGTTTTATTTTAAGTCTGAATAATTATTATGTAGTCTATACGAAAAACCTTTAAGGATAGTTTAGTCCAACCATAACTTGTTCATAGTACTTCATTAGAGAAATTTTGTTGGTTCAGGTGTTTGACGAAAGGCGGGACGAGCGTAAACGTACACTTGACGCGGTAGACGACATGGACCGGGGTCGCAGCAAGAAAGTGAAGAAGTTTCACCATTACAATAGATTCAGTAACACACGAAATGGATACAATCCCTTTCAGGTAATGGGTTTTAAAATTATTTTGTATATTGCATGATACTAAACAGCGTTATGTGTATGTCAAACCACCTGCTAAACAGGATAATTTTTGTGCAATTCACAAATAAGTTTTGAGTCAGTATGATGTGAGTAATTGTATATTTATAAAATCCCCTGCGTCACAATGATTTATTCTTTAATTTTGGTAGCGTGATTATAAATAAATAAAAAAAAAAACGATGAGGTTTGCATGAGTACGAGTGAGATGGCTAGAAAAAATGGCAAAGAATAATGATAATTGCATTGTCTTCTCTCTATGTATAAAGATCAATCAGCACCCATCAATCTTCTGTTCAGTTTACATATATACTTATAGGTTGGTACTGGTGATCAGCGCAATGGATGAGAGTGTGGTATTATACGCTATGGCAGTGTATCGAGAACATAGCCAGCCAAAAAAAGTTATGGCGTCCTCTATAACGGGCAAATTGATCGACTAAGGTTTAGTCGATCAATTTGCCCGTTATAGAGGGATATGATCTAGTCAATTGTTATGGTTTAGCAACTTATACATATTTCCGATTTTTTATCTCTCGTTTGTTACCAGCTATTAACTTTAAGCTTACCTACTTATACTCGTTCCAACCATTTATTTTACTTTTGGCAGGTCGAATTCTGATCAATTAGTGTTGTACCAATGTATTACGGATACTATGTTTTGTAATAATCGATTTTAGTCAGGAACTTTACTTAGAGACTTTACTTAGAGACAATGGCGCCCTCGTCTGCGGTAGTAAATCACTAATTTTCTCATCCAGCCTACCCATTTTTTTTAAGTCGAATTGGCAACACTGAACGGCGCGCCGGCGACGCCATTTTGTTGTGTTGTCTGTCACTCGCAACAAGACTCCCGTGCTAGTCACATTTCTGTTCGCTGAGTGCTCTTTCATATTTTTCATACGCTGTGTTGAGTATTTATATTCCACCGTATTGATTTCATTGTTCTTACTTTGATTGAGTTGAGCGTATCGTTCCTCCCAGTAAGATTTTACTTGCAAAATGCCGAAAGGTATGGTGCTTAAAGGACAATCCAGAGAGTTAGTGCTGCGGCTTCGTGAATTTTTTGAAAAGGAAAGCCGCAATGGCGGATTCCTTATACCAGTAACCCAAGTTAGAGACCGTGTTGCAGCAGCATTAGGTATTAGTGCTCCAACGGTGGCGAAAATCACTAAAGAAGCCTATGGTAGTAGTGGTATTGAACAGAACAAGCTATCTACGCCTAAGAAAAAACGTCAGCCCCGTAAAGTGACAGCAATTGACAGTTTTGATACTGATGCTATTCGTCATCATATATACAATTATTACACAAGCAAAGAGATTCCTACTTTGAAAAAATTAGTAGCGTCTCTACGAAATTGTGGCTTGTTTCGTGGTCAAATATCTTCTTTGTCAAAGGTGCTGCACCAAATCGGGTTCTTGTATAAGAAATCCGACAAAAGAAAAATTTTAATGGAACGTCGTGATATAGCCTTGTCTCGCTGTGAATTTTTAAGACAAGCGAAGAAAATAGAAGACTGGTCGAATGTCGTTTTCACAGATGAAACTTGGCTCAATGCCAATCATTCCATACCAAAAGGTTGGACTGACGATACTGCTGCTTCTACTTCTGCAGTGCCAATGGGGAAAGGTGAACGCCTCATCATTTGCCATGCGGGAACTACAAAGGGATTTGTACCAGACGCTCTGTTAGCGTTCAAATAAAAAAAAACAGGAGACTATCATGAGATGAATGCGGACGTGTATGAAAAGTGGTTCAGAGAAATGCTTACATCACTTGAAGAGCCATCAACAATATTTATTGATAATGCACCCTATCGCTCTCGCCAAATTAATAAAATGCCAACACAGGCCAACAAAAAACACGAGATTATAAACTGGCTTCGTGATAATGGGGAAGATGTGGACGAATCCCTACTAAAAGTAGAATTACTTAAAATATTAAAAAGTAAAAAGCAGCCAAAACGATATATCATCGACGAAATGGCAGCAGAATATGGGTATGTTGTAATCAGAATTCCTCCGTACCACTGTCAATATAATCCAATTGAAATGATCTGGGCACAAGTCAAAGGACACGCCGCAAGAAACAATACAACTCCTCCTTTCACAGCAAATAAAATGCTTGAACTTTTAAAAAACGCATGTGCTAGTGTGATGCCTGAAAACTGGGCGAGTGTCGTCAACAAGACAAAAAATATAATATTCTCTGATTGGGATCGGGAAATTGAATTTGACAACATACCTACACAAGAGTTAATAATAAACACTGCAGATGATTCAAGCGACGATTCGAGTTCGTATGAAGAATCCGACGATTCGTTATAATAAAATAATATTAAAATATTTTGGTTGTTTTATTTCATGCTATAGGTATGATGAGAACATTTTTATATCTCCCTGATACAATTTTAACGTGTTGTCTATTACAACAATTCAAAACTCAGTTGTCAGCTGACTTAACTGCAAATAAGTGTAATCGATTATTTGCGATTCATTAGTTTGCACCGAATACTTTTGATCCTGTCACTAGATGCGATAGAACGTAACTTTTTTTATAACGGAAATGAATTATCAGTTAAATTTTATGAATAGAGCTATTTACGGCATATTAATGTATTTAGTGGGTAATAATTAAGATATATAAATATTATTGGGCAGTTTATATATTTCTCTGTTCACTCGTTTCAAAGTTAATAATTGCGTATAATGAAACAGTTACGTCCTAAAGCATGTGTCAAAAGTAAAATAAATGGTTGGAACGAGTATAGTTGTTAGACGACATCCGCGGGAAGGGTGATGAATTTTAATCTTACTTTATAACTTCATTAGTCATGCTTAAAATTTTTTAGTAAGACAAATCGTAATGAATGACATTGTATTTAATTTCAGGAAAAACAAAATAAGCCACACTGGGGTAGCAATTTTAAATATCGCAATGAACGGCGCCCAACGCACCACTTCAATAAACAGCACAGCAATAAGTACAAACGATTTAACAGGTAAGAAGTGATTTGAAAAGTGATTAGATATGAAAACAGTGACCCTGGATGTTGAAAAGTATCAAAAATTAGGTATAGTAGTAAATAATCAGTTAAAATGCTTACCGTGGGTGATCGTAAGAGACGACTAAGGGACACAAAATGCATATAACATCTATGCAAGAGAAGGAAAACTCGAAACAACCCTATACAGGGGTCGGCCACCCTTTGAGTCAGAAGAGCCAAAAATTAGAATTTATAAAGGTTTAAAGTTTTTAAAGAGCCACATTTTTTTTTGGCGACAATAACTTGTGCCTAATGCTCGTTAATCAATTTAGGACCATTTTTCAATATTTTCTTTATAAAATATTTTTTTGCGTATAGAACTAAAGAGCCGCAACTGCACATCCAAAGAATCGCGTGTGGCACGTGAGTCGCAGGTTGCCGACCGGGTTATGGAGGAGGCTCTACTCTAACAGTGCTACATATATGAACTGAGATGATGACGATGAAAGAAACATTATGATTTTCGTGATAAAAGTGAATACAACTTTGATTTTTCGTCATTATAGGCGAACATAATGTCCAAAATTGCATATCAAACTTTAATATTGATGCAGTGATACAAGAGAAATCTCGTAACCACAAAGCCACCATTCAGAAATAATATATAAAAATATTTTGTTTCAGATACAGTAATAATGGGCACCACTACTCGCGGCACCATTGACCCTGGCCGGTTAGTGTCCCCTACATTGTGTAAATAAATAGTATATTATGGACTTTAAAATTTTTAGTATGTTAAGTCTTCATCAACACAAGGAATAGGTACAGTTGAAACATGTTTAAATGCCATTCTATTGCTATTGCCATTGTGTCCCAAATAAAGATGAATAAATATAAGTATTATTGTATTTTCTAGTAAATGAATAACTATAAAAAATTAAGAATAAACATTACTGCCAGTATCAGCCTCACGACAGCAAATAGTGACCTCATAATACGTTTATTAAATGTATAAGTGTAGCCAAATTGTACTGTTTGTAATATTGTTAGCAATAATCTAACTGGCATGTTTTTCTACTGCAACAAGTATTTGTGCAAATAATGAATTCTATATTCATTATATTAAGAATAATTTAAATAGGCCCAAGCAATATTATTTATTAATATAAGTATCTATCGTGTAATAAAAAAAAGTTCTAAGGTATGCTCTGCACAAAGTTTTGCTTGCATGTTTAAAGCATTTATTAATATAGATCATACAAATATTCGAGCTGCCAAGAACTTGCCTGATCCAACTAAGTGTTGAAGGCACACCTTAGAAAACATGTCCTCGTTTATATAAGTGAAATCAATGTAAGACAGATATTAAACAAATTTAGCACTGATAAATAAATTACATGTTGACCTTATACTCTTAAAAATATTTTAGTTCCTTTAATTTTACCTTATTAATGTAATTTTTGTTTGCACAAGAACTAAATGTTCGTTTGTCACTTTATTACATTCAATTAAATTGAAAAAGTATGTCTTGATTTGGTGAATAGAAAGGAAAATCCATGTTTTTTTAATGGCTTGATATGCAAAACTGCAAACATCAAAATGTGAGGAATATAAAGAAAAGTTTTTGCTTGTAAAATATGTTCTATTTTGAAGTATGCAGTGTTATTAAAATGTGGGAGTTAATGGATTTTGCATCACTCCCATTTAAAAAAAATAATGGAGCTTCAACAAACTGTTGGTAGCGGCTACGAATACTACCAACCCTTACTTTGCTCGTGGATATCGTAAAAGACGACTAAGAACCTTATAACGATATATGGCCTAGCCAAATCCGTCTGATGCCGTTTGGTCAACAATTACATTCCCAAGTAGGGTTGACGTTTGGCAGGCGGCCGGTCATAAACCTATTGACAATAATTTTTGTAAAATATACTATAAAAGAAGAGTATATATTGTATCGACACCAAATAATTGGGATAAGAGTAGGAGCATGATGAATGGAACATCACCATTCTGTAAAGTATTCCCAAAATTATGTAATTTAATTACCAATGCTGCATTTATACTAACGATTACTGCCTCATTGCTCCAGTCCAATAAATATGTTACTGCGATCGTACGATCCTTGGTTGGGCAGATATGTTCATAGTATTAAAAAAAAACTCATCTGCAAACTCTAAGTTTGGAAATCGGGTACATGTACGTGATACTAAAGATTGTATGGCGAAACTTTTGTTTACACTTCCGCCTTACCCCACTTTGGAGAATATTTTATGTACCTACGAGGGCGGTCCGATAAGTACTTAGCCTCACCGCCCGATGGCACCAGTTTCGCAAGAATAGTTTACTATCATATAGTACATTCTTGTAGATGGCTCCTGTCAGAATTTCAGCTGAATTGGACTGGTAATTTTGTTTTCATAGCGTGTTGAAGCGAGCGAATCGGAGGATTTTGAAAAATGGAAATAGAGCAATATCGGTCGGTGATTCGATTCATGTTTTTGGAAGGGAAATCACGCATTGAAATTAAAAAGCGCTTGGATGCTGTATACGGTGACTCTTCTCCTTCGATGGCAACCATCAAAAATTGGTATTACGAATTTCAACGTGGTCACACGTCGGTTTTTGATGAGCCATGCCCAGGTGCTCCGAAAACAGCTACCACAGAGGAAAACATAACGAAAATCCATGATCTCGTATTGGCAGACCGCCGATTGAAAGTGCGCGAGATAGTTGAGACAGTAAGCATCTCAAAATATTAGGTGGGTCATATCTTTCACGAAATTTTAGGCATGAGAAAGCGGTCGGCGATGCGTGCCGCGTTTACTCACTCCGGATAACCAGCGCAACCGCGAGACCACTTTAAAGGGGTCTCGCGGTTGCGCTGGTTATCCGGAGGTTGTGAGTCGTTTGACAAAAATCACGAAATATCACAAGAGGGAGAGGGGTTGTAGTAAGATATCACGTGTATTTATTTTTCATCAAACGCTGCGATTTCTAAATTGAAAAGCGGCGTGTAGTGTGACTGACTTACCGTTGCCAGGCAACGAACGAAGTCGTTTAAAGTAGGTGATCTGTATAAAAACCTTTTTGCGAGGTATAAAAAAAGTAAAAAACCGAGAATATAATGAGCTGTGGGCTATTTCTTTTTGGTACCAAAAATTCACGTGATGTTGGTTGGGGTTGGCGGTTCACCTCACCACGTATCACGTATTGTTAAAAAATGCTAAAAAAAGATCACGTGATTAATGGACGTCCCCTAGTTCGAATTCTTTTGAATAAAATGCTCCCATATTTTAGGCTAAACAGGCAAGGCGGCGGCCATACACAACCTCTCTATCGTCATTTGGTCAAGTCAACGGTACTGAGATTTATTATATGATTATCCTCGGTGACCTATCCGCGGCTCGATAAAATGGCCTACAAATATAACTATAATAATGGTTAGTGTACGATTTAGAGTTTATATCATAAGGTGACTGCACAGATGGCGGAGTAGTCTGCCTTCCGTGTGCAGTATGGTCGATTGGATCGTTCCACGGAGGGCGAACGGCAATTCTGTGTATTCTACAAGTAATTATTCCAAGTATGACTATATCTTTTATTTGTTAATTGTATGTTTGTGAAGTTCCGCACAACACAAGGATTTATCTTTTAGCGCGGGGTTGCTTTCTTTTAAAAAAATATACCTTAAGGTATTTATTCAAAATTCAATAACGGCGCACCATAACTATGGTTATGAACAGAAGCGGCTCTAGCACATGTAGCGCCCGGGTGCAATCACCTGGCGCCCTCTTGTATCAGAATATGTGAACAAAATGGAATAGGTTGATACTAACAAGACGTTCGACTAAACTCCGACCCTCGCTGGAATGCGTTGTCGCATGCTTAGTCTTGTTGTTTTGACACGAAACCAAGTATACGCGATCATACACATACATACATACCATCACGCCATGTCCCTTGTAGGGTAGGCAGAGAGAACAGAGTGCCAGAGAACTCTATCCTTGTATACTTCACTCGCTTCCTCAACATTCATAATTCTCTTCATACACGCTCGCCGGTTTCGGAGACTCTTGACTCCACCTTCCTTATACGCGATCGGATCGGATTATGAAGTTACAGTGAACATGGCGACAAAGCAACCTACCCAAACTTGTTAAATAATGCACCCACTACGTTTATAAATGGTAGGCACTCGCTGCGTAAGGTGCTCCCGCTCCGTGCGGAGCGTTACAGTGGAGGCTCTATGTGTCCTGAGCGGCTCTCGGCGCCCCCTAACACCCGGTGTGCCGGCTGCGGCACATTTGATCTTGATATAAAGAAACTGTTAAAATTGATATTGTTGGGGTCTTTAAGTTTGTATAATTAAATAAAAAGCTTTGTAAATTGATTTGCGTATATTGCGACTGTACAGGACATTACCGACAATGAGAGTGAGTAAGTTAAAATAATTATGCGCTTGAGTATTTATAATACCCGAAGTTTTAACTGCGTATTGTTGCGGGTGATATTCAAGAAGGCGCTTGAACATGCCCCCGGGCGTTGAATGCTTGCCTTTCAACAAACCAGATATAGGTATATTAATCTTCAATAATAGGCAGTAGACACAGTTTATTGAAGGACCGTCGAACGACTCCAGTCGTAGTTTTGACATCCGCAACACGAGCGATTTGATCTAGCCCAGGATAAATTGCGACGACACGACCAAGCTTTCACTTAAGAGGTGGCAAGGAGTCTTCCTTCACCAGGACAAGAGTGTCAAGCTTCAATGACTCATTGGAGATTTACTTCTTTGCTGGCGATCCACCTGGAGATACACCTTGTCCAGAAATATTATCGAAGTAGTTCGATTTTATGAAATCGGCCTATGTGCGAAGTGTCGTAGTCCCGGAGGTCCTTTGTTGGCAATGAATTTAAATGACGACCAATTAAAAAATGACCAGGTGTCAACGGTGTTATATCTTCAGGCTGCGATGACAGTGGTGTAAGTGGCCGGGAATTTAAAATGGCTTCAATCTGTACTAGGGTGGAATTGAGTTCTTCATAACTCAAATGACAATGTCCCAACACTCTTTGCAAATGATATTTTACGGATTTCACACCCGCCTCCCATATGCCACCAAAGTGTGGAGAGTATGCTGGTATAAAATGGAATCTAATACCATCACTTGAAAGGTCGCTAGAGATTGAGTCACAATTATTTTTTAAGAACCTAGCAAGATCATTGTATGCCCCGACAGACGTCGTACCGTTATCGGAATAAATATCAGTGGGTTTACCGCGACGAGCCTTAACCTGCTTAAGGCTAATATAAAACTATTGCTCGTCAAATCACCTAATAACTCCAGATAACAGATATATTGGTTTATTATGTGTATTATAATCGACATATCTCATTGAATGTTAAAGTGGTGTGATTATTGTTGCGTCGAATTGTAGCCATTACCCGCACGGCACAGATACCGCGCACAGACGATAGATGGCGTACCTTGTTCACAACGTGAACACCCGGCGCCCGGGTGCACCGCACCCTCTGCACTATAGGTAAAGCCGCCCCTGGTTATGATCAACCCTGTGGGCTGCGTAAGAAACGACTGATAGAGTATTACGGTCCTATGAGCAGTAGTAAATTTATGTTAGATGTCGCCCTAAGTTCCGCAAGATATGCAGCCGTTTTTTTAATCTTTTTACCGCTCCTAAAATTTTAGGATTCTTGATACTTTGTAATTATGCCACCAGAGGCCCAAGCCTCACAAGCCTAGGCTTAATCCAACTCTACCTACGAGACTAATAACGGATTTAAACAGGTAAGATTATTGCAATATATAGAAGAGGAAGAAGAGCGTAAAAAACATATTCAAATTACGTAAGCTGTTCAGGGGTAGGGGGGTTTTACAAATATCACGTTTGGTTATTATTCAATCTTCCTCATGTAGTTGAGCTAAATTCATTCATTAAACTTTTTTAAATTTACAAAGCATATTTACATTGACTTACTACTAAAAAACGGGACACGTTCTTTTATGCTAATCCCTCTGGTAATCATGGTACAATATGTTAATGACATGGTCCATTGTGGAGGTGGCTCGTGACCAACATGAGAAAATGATAATCCTCTTACCTTATCTAAGGTATTTTATAGTGGTATGTTCCTTGTTGAAAGTTTTCGGTCTGAAGCCATAAATGGGTCGGCTCGTCCGGAGTAGTACCACACTCGTAGAAAATTGACGTCTGATTAGTAGGCAATTTGTTATAGCGCTTCGAGCGGTGAACGTGAGAACCGAAGATCTAAACCACACTACGCTACCTGCATGTCGCTCTGGTGCTATAAAGATATAGAGAAGCAAAACTAATTAAAACCCTGGTGTAGTAGGTCAATTTTCCTTTTATCGTGGACGAGGCGAGACGTGTTAGGTTCACCCCAACAAGGAGCCGTCTAGCTGAATGATGATGAGCGGCAGTTACAACTTCTCATCACGTAGATCGCTTGCCCGTCTGCTAACAAAAATTTATAATTCCCTAGAAATCTAATATCCGTAACCAAAACTATCTGAAATAATTTCTTATTCGTATACACATTCGAAACTTCATATCCAAAACATTTCTGCTACAAGTAGCAGTTTAGGATTTACTAAACTTGCGCTAGTATAAGAAAGATTTAGTAATTGTATAAGTAATTTAGTACTTATTCGTGTGCTGGCGCAACAGATGTTAGAATGTTCTCCTTCTTTTTCCGTGGGTGATCGTAAAAGACGACCAAAGAATGGAAGCATTTGATATAACTGCAACAGAAGGAAAAAAAATAAATCCTAACATCCGTCGGATCAGTGTCGTATACTTAGTTGTTGAAATTCCCACCTACTGTGAAGGAAGCTCGAACCCAGTAGTAGGAGTTATATTAGCTAAGACCCTTTGTTATTTTGATTGTAAACTGACTGCACAAATAGCGTAGCGGTTAAGATATACATTCCGTGCCAGTGTCATGGGTTCGATTCCTTCGCAGGACAATACTTTGTGCGATCCACAGTGTTGTTCTGAGTCTAGGTGTAATTTGTCCGTGTTAAGTATGTTTGTAAAGTCTGCCAGCAAATAAGCTTGTGCAGGGTGATCTTTAGAAAGAATAATGACAAATGGTGATTTTTTTAAGCTGTCGTGCTTTATTTTAGTTTTATTGAGGGGCATTTGTATATAAAATATAGCGATAGTTTTGCTTAAATCTACCCTCCCTATAATAAGTTTTATGATGCCATGCCTCTTAAAAATAAAACCTGTGCAGTTTATACTAACTTGAGTGGGCCTTTTCTTAGATAGGAAAGGATAGCTACCTGCTTTTCCTTCGATTCACGGTCGTAGTATATAATTGTAGTAGGTAATTTGCCACATACGTAGACATATTTCACAAACAATATTTAGGTTTTAGTTTCAGCGCAATAATAGCTCTTGTTATTAATAGGAAGGCGGAGCTATAATGAATTCTAGTTGATTTCCATTCTAATTATGATACATTATTATCATTCATTGAGGCAAATAAAAAAGATGAATAAAACAAGGATACAAAAATAGTTTTATTGACCTAGCAAATGCAGTAGGTATCAAAACATCTAAATTATATTAAAGCTATCAAGTATGCGAGCATATCATCATTACTGTTGTTATGCGGCTAATACAACACTTTCCTACGCGCATTTTTTAGGTCTCATACAAGAGCGCTTTTTCATAAATGCTCTTAGAAAAACCAACCCATCCAAAGTAATTTGAAGTATGAATACATACTAAATAACTAAATTAAACGTTTCTTTCAGCGTCATAATATTACAATATACAGTAATCTCCCTTATAACACGGGTATATAACGCGGCATTCACACGTTATATGTACATATTTAGTTCATAACATAGCTTTTTCTTAATATTTCATTTAAATCCACTGTAATGAGAAAGGTTAAACGTGAATAATTTGTACATAACGCGTTATATGTGGTTATATAAGCGTTATTCGAGAATACTCTTACAACGCGTTTCCTATAACGCAGAACTAATCTACCATGTTATAGGAAGGTTTACCGTATTGGCATTCGAAGAGTATTCGATTATAAGCATTGAAGGTTTTAAAATTTAATTGAACCTTCCATTCGAATAAAATACTCGCAACGAAAAGCGTTGTAGTACTTGAAAAATTCACATGCGTATAAGGAATTACGATATAAGATTATTAAGAAACACATTACATTGTTAACTTATAACTGTACATAATATATCTATCATAAAATAATTCTTGTGTAATGAGTGATTTGTTCCCTTTTAAGCGTAGCACGTAGAACAAACTATTACTTCAGGTTTAACTCGTCAAAACTCTCCTGGTTTGACTATAACACATAAACACTAAATAAAATAAGCAGATCTGTACACAGCCACAGCTTTCCATGCAACTTAAACCGGCAATTTCATTTTTAAGCAATTATAAAATATTTAAAAATGATTGAATAGTTGTCGTATTATCTCTCTTTATAACAAATTTCAAGGGACCAAGTATTTTGCTTCGTTATAAAGAGTTTTGGTTATACGGAGGGACGAGCAAAATTACAATAATTTCTAATTTTATTACTATCAACAGGTAAATTATTCTAAACACATATTCCATTAACTTTGACTGACGTGTTATGCTAGACCAATTTCTGACTTATTTTTTTTAAAAGTATTTTGTGCATGTATTGGTATGTGGTGGAACCAACTTCATGAAACAATAATAATAAGAAAAAAAAAAAACAATAAAGCAGTTAAAAATGACAACAGCGAGACGGCTGTATATGACCTCAATATTCCTTAGAAATTTCGGCACCTCAAAAGATTAGTTTTCTAAGCTGATTACAAAAACAATGACACAAATACAAATGTCTAAATATGAAAATATTTCTTCGTAATAGAGAATGGCTGTTGCGTTATAAAGAGTGAATTAAAATCCATACAGAATTTTGTGGTAAACCAACCAAATTGAACAATTTTTTATGTTATAGAAAGTTTACACTGTATTTATAAATACGTATAAGTATATAAGAAATATATCTTTTTCTTTGTTTCTTTCATACTTCTGCTAGATTTTATAAATAAATGTACTATTATAATTTCGTAAGGCTGATTTAATAACGACACCCAAGACCCGCTTAAAGCAATTTTTTCATTGACGAACATGGCATAAAAACTCACTATATACATATCCCAGTCTGGTTTTTTCACTTATGCGAGGAATTTCTTTTTTAAAAGACATCGCCCCCACATTAAGTACTAAATAAAAAAATCGGGATGTACACAAATAACACCCAGTTTCGGTACAATCATTTAGAGATCCCTAGTGCTGCCGTACGTGGAATTGATGACACGACACTTGGTATGGGATGTTGATTCCTTAAACCAATTTGCCATCATGGCAGTCAACCTTTTATTATGTTGCTCCTTGCATTCCTCTGCTCCTAACATATCTTATCCGCCCTTTCTAGGCGCCTCGTTTGTTTTGGGAGGCCTTGTCAAGAGTGGCACGCGGCAGTACGCGGTAAATATGCATGCCACCGTCTAGTTGCCACTTGCTAGCGTTGTTGACTAGATGCTGTGAGATTCTGTTAACCCGCCTTATTTACCGTACGCGCATTTGTAATCGTAAATTAAAATTAATCTCCTTGTGATGATGGAATAAGAATACTATCACACCACCACCACTCTTTCTCGTGGGTGTCCTAACAGACGGTTAAGGCATATAATATATAAATAACATCTATGCAAAAGAAGGTAAACTCGAAATACAATAACATATCAACACGTCTAACCAGCGTGGTATATTAGTTAAACTTGTCGTAAGTCGGGACATGTGTGTGTTGAGATGATGAAAATTAGTCACGCATTATTAATTTACATTGATAAGCAATTTAATAATTAAAGTAGTTAATTAACAACTGAATATATCAACTTACACTAAATTACTTATAATAATTGTAATTCAAGATAACTGGGTATAATGGCTTGGTATTTCATACATTTTATTGACTTAGGTTTAATGTTGCCAACTTATTATTTTTTTATAACATATTTTAAAATATCATCGTTAGCGACTTGTTCCGCTGTGATTGGTTGACACATGCTGTTTGGCAGATTCGTAAATACGTTTCTTTTCTGTGCATCGTCTATGAGCGTCCGCCACTGAAGGTTGCTCTGAAATAATTTAGTTCTAAATTAGGTCAGAGGAAAGTGATTCACTGATGATTTAGATTGTCATTTTATGTAAAAACTGATGATCTATGTGGTAGCGGCTACGAATACTACCAACCCTTACTTTGCTCGTGAATGTCATAAAAGACGACTAAGAGTTATATATCAACCTGGGCTGACTCTACCTGATTGATTCCAAGGCTTCCAAGGAGAGTTGACATCAGGTAAGCGGCCGGTTATAAAACTATTGCCAATAACTTTTACAATGTGTACGAGTACATATTTACTGCCTCCTATCGTGTCCGTGGCTTTCGTAATAGACGACCAAGGGATATACTACGCGTTCACTTGAAGATTGCCGTTACCTCCCGTCCCACCTCCCTACCTCGTGCCGCAAACATCGCTCGCTGAGTACCGACAGCAACGCTATTGTATATATTTTCATATTAAACGAACAAATTGTTGATGTGCATATTTATTTATTAAGTAATAATTTCCGCCCGCAACTTCACGCGTGGTATGTTAATATAAGTATCTTTTGTCCTTTTCTGTAATATTGAAACATCTAATAATGATAATAACTTGTAATAAATTTCGTTATAATGGGTCGCGTTAACTAATAACACACGAATAACAAACAAACTCACATTTGCATTTATAATATTAGTAAGGATAAGCATAGTATTTTATTTTATCAACTTGCTATGTATTTCTGTGTAACAAAATTAATCAACAATAATTTCATTGTTTTGTCAACGGTGTTGATAGCTGTGACGTCGTAACGGGCGACGACGGCAATCTCGAAGTGAACGCGTAGTAATGCATATTATATCCCTATGTTATATACATATATAACATCAATACAAGATAAACTCGAAATAAAATTCTATATCAACCTTAGATAGGTTGATATCCCAACGCGGTATAATAGGACAATTTGCCTTCTATTGTGCAGGAGGTATGAATCCAGAAAAATTTAATTTATTTTTCTTTACATGCATTCATTTTCCGTGTGGTAACGGAGTAAGAATACAATTCATCTTACCCGTGAACGTACGACGACTAAGGGATATAAAATGCATATAACATCTATGCGAGAGAAGGAAAATTCGAAACAAAACCCTATACCAACACGTCTGGCCAGCGCGGTATAGTAGGTCAATTACCCGTCCATTATGGAAGAGGCCCGCGCCCAACAGTGGGACGTATATACCTGAGATGATGATGCATTACATTAACTATATTTAGACTTTATTTGGTCTAGTATTGTAAACATAATACTACCGACTGTTGGATCATATTTCATTTTGTTTTTCGATTAGGTAACATATAACAGGAGCAAGGAATCTGGACCTAGGTCTAATAGACAGCAGCAGACCACGTCTACTATTATGGTTGATTCCAAAAAAATACATAGTAATAGTTAATATCTATTAGCCTACCCAATACAATATTTCATACTATGACTGCGCTAGGAAAGTGTCGGGGCGTCGGGATAAGAATTTGACACGGATTACTGTGTCCATGGAGCAGCGACATTGGTAAAAAACTCTTGATGGTTTTGGTCAGGCATTGAACAGTCTACGGGGCATAGTTTCCTATTTTTCAATACAAAAGCACATTTTTTTCTTGAATCGTTCCTATCACGGTCATAGTATGAAATGGTTTAGTAGGTAGATATCTTAAAGGTAAAGTATATATTACCATCAGCGCGTAGGGATTCAAACAGATTAATAGCGCGTGTTTGGCCCGGGTTAGCATGACATTCATGCGCCCCGCATCTGTGAGGAAGCCCACGCCGCGGGAGCGCGCAAGCGACACCAGCACCACATCGCGCTCCTGACCTTGGAAACTGTCTACAGTATTGACTTCCACTTGACTTTCGACCCTGAAACAATTTATTACAATGTATTAGGGGTTTCATATTTTCTTTCACCATTAGAGCAAGGTATAAATAACAATTTACGATTTTAAACCACGTAACATTGAAAAGTCATAGATATGCGTTGTGGAGGACGAATCCGACACCTCTGTATAGCAGTCTAGTAGTCTCTGTACATGTGGGATATAAATCAATCTATTCATTGTTTTGTAAGAGCATGCTGTTGACAGAAAACAAAACACTGACAGAAAGCCGCGGGCCAGTCTGTCAGCGGTAGTACCACACTCTCGCAGAAGATCGACGTCTGAGTAATGTGAATGTGCTGTTGCGCGCCGTTCGGTGAGCAAGAGAGCCGGAAGCTCAACTGAGTGGGTTTGGGGATTGTGTTGGTAGGCAGCGGCCTAGCTATACCCTTGATATTGCAAAGTCTAGGGGCGGCAGTAACACCACCATCAGGTGTGCTGCTTGCTCGCTTGCCACCATAAGCAATAAAAAAGAAATAATCAGCTTCTCTACATCTGTTGTGTGAGTTAGACCTCCTCACAAAGTCATGTAAAGACACAATCACCATATCTCGCAAGCGGGTGGGCGATCACAGTTGGCGATATGATTTCTCGCGAGATCACTGTTGTCCCTTCCTTTGGTGCTCTTTTAGTCAGTTCTTACGACTCTCACGTTAAAGTAATGTGAGGCTAGATATATATTATTCACCGGTCACCATCTATATTTGATCGATCATTATGAAAATTGGTATAATACTATGTATTTTTTCATGGAGAACGTTTAACCTTTTAACCCCATTGATGGAACTCGCCATTAGATGGCGCTACGATATATCGACTTCTACAAACAAACCAAAGGACTGAGTTTGCTAGTATTATACAAACTGGTTTAAAAAAAAAACAGATTTCACATGTACATAGTAAATTTGTAATCTTACTGATTATGTAACGTTTGGAGATGATTCTTAATAAGTTCTTTGTGTGCAGCGTAAGGTGTGATCACAGCCAGGTTCAACTTGAGCGGTCGTAATAGAGAATTCAGCGCCATCACTAGCCGCGTCACGCCCCATGCTTCCATTTCATTAGCACCAGACATTCCTGTTGGATTTTTTTAACTTAAAAAAGTTTAGTGTATAGCAGCAGCATCTTCATTTTGATGCTAATATCATCTAGAATAAGTATAAGGCACTAGGCGATGATGATAGTGATAGGTGAAACTTAAAACTAAGAATCTGTTCTTTTAATACATTCATCTCAAAACACTTTTGCTGTGTCTCAGGTGGTCAGTTGTTGGGTTGAAAGTGCAGCCAAATATGTATTACCTTGTAGCTTTACGAATTATAATGCGTATAAATAGTTATATTTTTTTAATCGACTTCAAAAGAACTCAATTCGTCTGTATTTTTTTTTATGTTTGTTACCTCATAACTTTCGACTGGGCAAACCGACTTTAATGATTCTTTTTTTATTTGAAAGTTGGTGCTTCCCGTTTGGTCCCATTTCAATTTGGTCCAGTTCTGACAATGGCACCCATGAGAAAACCATATACGTCTAAAATTAGCATTAAGTATGAGTGCGACAAATGAACAAGTAGCTCAAGCCCCGCTACTAATAGAACAACCTATGTGTGTCTGTAACACTAAAAAGTAAAAAATAAAAATAAACACTACGTTTAAAAAAACCGACTTCAAAAACTGAGAAGTACAAAATAACTTAAAATACTATCATTTGTATGTGTTATCTATTGATAGGTTTGAAGTCGGTGCCGGTATTGGTATCTTTAGTGTAGAAATTTCTTTGCAGTAAGTACCTAAGCGGTTTATAATTTTGTTTAGGGCTTGGCACCGATTTCAAACCTATCAATAGATAGCACATACAAATGATAGTATTTTAAGTTATTTTGTACTTTTCAGTTTTGAAGTCGGTTTTTTTAAACGTAGTTTTTATCAGAAAATCAATATATATCTATTGGTATAACGTCGGTCATATAAATAAATAAGTCTAACCTTGTCCTTTATCACCACTTGATATACCGAGAATGCAGTAAGGTGGTAATTGTATATTATCTGGCCGATGAGGTTGTATAGTTTGTACCATGCCCCCGTAGAAGGCTCGGCTTGGATAGTCAGCAATATCCGGATGCATGCGATACTGTTGGTCGAGCAATACCATAGGATTGCTGTCCGGCCAGTTGTCTGTGCATGATGTAAGACGTGAAAACAGACTTTCACCCAAACCATGATCTTTAGCTCGCTGTAACAAAAAATAATATTACATAATTACATTTTGTTATATACATTGGATTTTATAAAAAAAATAAGCAAAGCAGTCACGAGGACTGCCGACAGAAGTGAAAACTTAAAGCTATGAAAAAAAAAAAACAAATACAAAAAAATAAAAAGCGTGTCCCGGGGTTAGGAAATAATTTCGCACGAATTGCTTTATATATCAATATAAAAGCACTATCACTTATGTGGTTAAATACAATATTCGCCTACGGTCTACTCTCCCTCCGTTTTACGAATTTTCGATCAGGTCACGTGACCTGACGCGAGTATAACATTTTTACCCATTCCAAAAAGTGTACAACGCTGCTAAAGAAGTTTTCACTTAAATAATAACAATAAAAGTGCTTGCAATAGAATAAGTGAAACCAGTCCATAAAACAGTCAGCTCCATAGTTATTGTATGCCAACATCACGCAGTAGTTTTACACTTATCGTTGGCAGTTCATGAATATTATGTGCAGACGTGGAGTGTTATCGGGAGATGTTCTATTCCATTTTTAACCGACTTCAAAAAGGGGGAGGTTCTATGTTCATTGTATGTATTCATTGTATGAATACTATTTTATGTATGTTCAGCGATATTTTTGTCAATTGTGGGCCGATTTTCAAAATTCTTTTTTCTTTCTAAAGGGTATACTTCAGAGGTGGTCCCATTGTCACCAAGTCATGATCTGATGATGGGAAGTCATGGAAATCGAGGGCAACTCTCAAATTTTATACATACATACATATCGCTTGCAGGCCATATCCCTTGCAGGGTAGGCAGAGAGAACAGAGTGCCACAGAACTCTATCTTTGCATACTTCACTCGCTTCCTCAACATTCAAAATTCTCTTCATACACGCTCGCCGGTTTCGGAGACTCTTGACTCCACCTTTCTTCAGTACATGACCGATCTGGTCTAGGTAGGTTAGTCTCGGTCTCCCCCGGTACCTACATCCTTCCACTTTCGCATTGTATATCTTCTTAACCAGACGTTCGTTCGGCATTCTTTCCACATGTCCGAACCATCGGAGCATTCCCTTTCGCATCTTTACACCAATACTCTCTTTCATACCTACTCGCTATCTTACGTCGTCGTTACGAATGCGGTCGGTCAGCCTAACTCCACAGATTTTCCGCAGAGATCGCATTTCGGCCGCATTAATTTTACTTTCATACTCTTTTCTGCATACCCAACTCTCGCTTCCATACAGTAATGTTGGGACAATCACTGCGTTATGTATTGCTACACGTGCCTTCTGGCTGAAGTGGTGGCTACCGAGAAGTTGCCCCAACGCTCCGTTCACTCTATTTCCCGCATTCACTCTTCGCTCTATATCAGTGGTGTACCTTCCATCTCGGCTAAATCCACATCCAAGATATACAAATTCATCCATTTGCTCTAGTACATCATTACCTATTGTTACTCTTACATCTGTTCTGGCTTCATCTCTTTCAAAGACCATTATTTTGGTTTTGTTCACATTCACGCGTAGACCCCTTTTCTTACAATCTTCTGTCATTGTGTCGACTAGGGTCTGCAGGTCAGTCGCTGACTGTGCCAGCAGGACTGCATCATCTGCATAAAGCAGAGCAGTGACCACTGAGTCGCCCATCTGGACTCCTACATTCATATCGTTCAACCTTTGGAGACATTTATCCAGATATATGATAAACAGCCTGGCTGACAGAACGCACCCCTGCTTAACATCGATATTGACGTCAAACCAAGGCGACATTCCATCATCCAGCCGCACACAGGCTCTACAGCCCATGTAACTGGACTGCACAGCCTGTAGCAGTTTACCGTTAATACCATACTCCGGTAAAATGTCCCAAAAATTTCTTTCGTACAACCGTGTCAAATGCTCTCTCCAGATCCACAAAACTGCAGAAAACCCTCTGACCTAGAGCCAGATGCTTCTCCACAATCTTGCGCAGAGAGAACACTTGATCCATGCATCCCCTTCCACTCCTGAAACCTCCTTGTGTCTCACACAGTAAACCATCGGACACCATCCTCATTCTCCTTTCAATAATTTTACCGTACACTTTTGCTGCCAAACTGGTCAAGATTATGGCTCTGTAATTTGCGCAGTCATAACGTGAGCCCTTGTTTTTAAACAAAGGCACGATGACTGCGCTATTCCAGTCCCCGGGAACCATTCCCGAGCTCCAACATTGAAGTTGAATTGAAGAGCAACAGGAACGCCTCCCAGACACATGAGCCACCATGCTTGATCATCTCGGCAGACACCATATCAATGCCCGCTGCCTTACCATTTTTCAAATGTCTTATCGCCCATTAAACTTCATCCATACTGATGCCATCGGAGGACGCCACTGTCGGATGTTGTTCTACTAAACCAGATGCGACACCGGCGTCAACCGTAGCATCCGCATACATATCGCCAAAACATTCACTCCATCGGCTTAACACGTCGTGTTTGTGTAAGAATGTCTCCACCTTTAGACCTTATTTTATTCATTCTGAAGGCTGACCAACCACACCGAGACTTCATCACCTCCCTCCAAAAGAGTTTGGTGTTACCCTCGAAGTTCTTAGTCAGCCTATCTTCTGCACTCATACTTGCTCTATCACGTTTCTCTTTCACTAAGGTCTTGGTGTCATTCTTACATTGCCGATATATTTCTTTCTTCTGTTCAGTCATACTGTCATTCAGTTTCAAAGAAGAGACATAGTCCAGCCACGCTTTCTTCTTTTGCTCTACGGAAGCTGCCACTTCCGCATCCCACCATGCATCACCATTTGTTTTTCTATGCTTCTTTGAACTTCCACATACTTCTTTCGCTGTATCCACCATACTCTCTTTCAATATTCTCCAGCATTCTTCAATGTCCGTTTGCGGCTGGCTTGCCATCGTCAGCCGTTCACGGACACCCTCTGCATATTTTTCTCTTACACACTCTTCTTGCAACCTTTCAACCTTTATTTTTTCAAGCCCTCCGAAGTGGACACGCTCTCGCCAGTGCCTCCACTTTCTGAACAGACCACTAAATCTCGCAATAACGAGATAGTGGTCCGTATCGACTGTGGGGCCCCTGTAGGCTCTTGCGTCCGATATTTTGCTTCGGAGGCGACTGTCTACCAAAATTAAATCTATTATACTTTTCTGTTCATTCCTTCTCCATGTATACATATGGATGTCTTTATGTTGGAAAAGTGTGTTTGACACAATAAGGTTTCTCTCCATGCATACATCCGCTATGAGCCTACCTGCGTCGTTCACTCTCTTATCACCAAATGGACCAAGTACGTCCTCATAGTCGGGACGCTTGGTCCCCACCCATCCGTTCAAATCTCCACATACAATCACGCATTCACTGGTTTCTGCCATATCCAGAACTTCCCTAACATTATCCCAAAACTTCTCTAGGTCTGATGCCACCGAGGATCCTACGGGAGCATATGCTACAACCATGAATACCTTGGTGACACCTAGTTTTATACGGACACAAAGAAGTCTAGGATCATACATTCCGTAATCCTTCACACCTGAGGCCAAGCGAAAGGACAACAGCACTCCTACCCCCATGCTGGCTCGATCGCTCTGTGGTACACCAGACCACAGAGCCATCCCGCCACCAGGAAGATCGCAGGCGTCGCTGCCCCTTCGCTTGGTCTCTGTTACACAGAGCACGTCTAGCTGTTTGTCCGCCATGACGGATATCAGCTCGTGCAACTTACCTTCCACACAACCTCTTACATTCCACGTGCCCACCCGGCATTCTGCTCTCAAATTTTATAGGCACATATTAAGTGTCTCATATATTTTCAAAAGCTCTTCAAATATTTGCATCTGGCAGTGATACTCATTTAGGTGAGCTGATGATGGAAGGTACATCTCCTAATAACGGTTAGGAGTTGGAGGATAATTCTTTCAATATCATACGCACGCATAGACTTTTAGCTGTATTCTTTCAAGTCAACTCCCGAGGTGGTCCCATTGTCACCAAATCATGATCTGATGATGGGAATTCTTGGAAATCGAGGGCAACCCTTAAATTTTATAGGCACATATTACGTGTCTCATGTATTTTTCAAATCTATTCAAATATTTGCATCTGGCAGTGATCATTTTATTTAGGTGAGCTGGTGATGGAAGTTACATCTCTTTAGCGGTTAGGAGTTGGAGGATAATTCTTTCAATATCATACGCACGCATAGACCTTTAGCTGTATTCTTTCAAGTTAACTCCCGAGGTGGTCCCATTGTCACCAAATCATGATCTGATGGTGGGAATTCTTGGAAATCGAGGGCAACCCTTAAATTTTATATGCACATATTACGTGTCTCATGAATTTTTCAAAGCTATTCAAATATTTGCATCTGGCAGTGAACATTTCATTTAGGTGAGCTGGTGATGGAAGTTACATCTCTTTAGCGGTTAGGAGTTGGAGGATAATTCTTTTAATATCATACACACGCATAGACCTTTAGCTGTATTCTTTCAAGTTAACTCCCGAGGTGGTCCCATTGTCATCAAATCATGATCTGATGATGGGAATTCATGGAAATCGAGGGCAACCTTCAAATTATGTAGGGACATATTACGTGTCTCATATATTTGCCAAAGCTATTCAAATATTTGCATCTGGTAGTAATAATCTCATTTAGATGAGCTGGTGATGGAAGGTACATCTCCTTAGCGGTTAGGAGTTAGAGGACAATTCTTTCAATATCATATGCACGCATAGACCTTTAACTGTATTCTTTCAATTTAATCACGTAAGCTGATAATGTAAGGTACTTCATAACGATTAGGAGTTAGGTAATTCTTTATGTTGCCGATATATGATCTTTGTTACGTAGGTAGAAAATAACATACCAAGCTGGAAAGATGAATCTTTTTCAATTCGCCTTTCTCAAAGTCGAACTGTTGTAAATATATATACATATTTATCATCATCTGAACTTAAGCTTCTCTCATATTTCGCCACAAATTGCCAAACTTTTATTCTCCAGCAATTATCAGTTCGTTGAGCGATATGGCCTGCCCATTGCCGCTTAGTGTGCTAATTCTTCGTGATATGTGGATTACACCCGTTATTCTATGGATTAGCATATTTCGAATCCTATCTCGCACAGAAACGAGCGAGCATACCCCGTTCCATAGTACGCTGAGCGGCTTTGAGTTTTGTTACGAGACCCACATTTAGAGACCACATGTTCTTGTCATAAATCATCACTGTTCATAGATTTGTGCCTTCAGACACTGAGATATATTAGGTGCGATGATCCTCTTAAGTTTCCTAAACGCTGTCCAGCCGTATTGGATAATTGTATCAAAATTTTCTAATTTAAATACGTACCTATTTAGAACCGTCTTATTCTTTGGCTTACGCTTTCTCCTGGTATAGTCTTTTGAATTGAGTAGTTTATTAGACCCTAAGTCGCAAAAAGCTATCCCCCTAGAGTCTTTACACAACTCAGTGCAATACAAAACTGATCCTTGGCAATTTATTTTTGCCTAAATCAATAACAGCTTTGTTTAAGGCTTTGTAAAGTACCCTGGAATTTATATACCGTAACCGCACAACAGAGTATTAGCGGGAGCATTTTCCGTTCATTATCCCGTAACCTTTCGTTCCCTGATATATGGTTGACACAGGTGCTATGGCAACTAACCCGTCACTGTCTTTCACTTTTGTGCCAATAGTCGTCATTAAATTTTATAAAAACCAAATCAGGTAACTAGCCTGTTTCAATTTGATCACCACGAAAGGGAAGCCTACAAGTTTGGATATTATCCCTATTGCCCGCTTACCAAGCCCTTAATGACAGAGATATTGCATCTTACCATGACTTTGGAGCTTATGTCTAGTTTTAACAATTGCATCAAACCGTCACAATTATTTACATCACTTGGATGTTGGTAGTATCTCATACCTAAGTTGCTGCCTCATGTGACGAATCGATAGCACATATGTTGTATACGCGAATTGATTGAAACAGTGGAATTTAAACCATTGGCAACGAGATACAACATTTCGTTTCCATTTTTTTCCAAATACGTTCTTTATTTTTTTATTTTGATTGCCTACTTCTATTCTTCCTCTTGCCACGTGCATGTTAGTCGATCTACTCATAGTGCTATATTTCATAAATAATTTAATTTATATGAACTAGTTAAAATTATTACTTAACTACGATTATTTACACTAAAAATTCAAAAATAATTAAACTTTAAAAAAATAATGTAAACCGACTTCAAAATAGGATCAGCCAAAAACCATACTTATTTAAAACACTAAAAACCGGAAAATAAGATGAACTGTTTAATTCTTGTCTAATTCTAATTATGTATTAATTTTTATGAAATATAATTACAATGTATGCTAGAAATCCACTAACACGATTTGAAGTCGGTGCCAAGCTTAAATTAACAAAAAACAGAGGGGTTTCAGAGCTAATGCTTGGTGGTGCGTGTCATATTTAACGACATAATTACGGGGAAACTGGCTCTGGATCACTGTTTAACGGAGACTCGATATGGCGAAAACGGCGTCGCACCTCTCACGATACCCCTAGCCCCCTCACATTAATATTGCTCCCTGATGCCCATATGGCTTGTGCGGTTGTGGTGACCGTTCAGTGAGTAGGTGAGTTACTAACTAAACTTCAAACTTAGTCCTCTGTTCAAAACTTAATATGATTTTGAAGGCGCACGAAAGTTTGAAATACAATAGAATTAAGTTTAAACCAGTCCACTAATCCCATATTTAGATACCATTATAACGTAATAATTTTACAACTACCGTTGTCAGTTCACGATTGTTATATGGAGACGTGGGATATCATCAGTAGATAACTTATCCCATTTTTTGATTAAATTTCTCCAAAGGCGTGTTCGGCCATATCTCTTAAGGACCCGGGCATCCTCCCTTGCAAGTCCCCGTGTAAAGAAGCTGAGATACAATAATAAAAACCTCCCCAGAACCATTTATAATATATGTATATAAAATACATATGAAGGGCTTGGTAGTCTACTCCTTTTTTGGCGGCAACCGTTACGTAGATTTATTGATCGCCTTACATTATTTTGATTTATAGAAATGATTGTCCGACTGCACAGATGGCGTAGTGGTTAGGATATCGATCTACTGCACTAAGTATTGCGAATTCTCACGCAGAACAATACTGTGTATGATCCAAGTTGTTGTGCTGTATATAATTATAATATTCGTATGTAATGTAGATTTAATAAAAAAAAAAAATAACGGACACACCGTTAATTGTATATTTGTAAAATCTCCTCCAATACAATTAATGCGAGATTTTGACTTGTTTTTTTTACAAATAAAAATATCGTGCCTGCGTGATCTCTACACAGATATGTGTGCAGTCAAATATTAGTAATAGCAAATTGTAGTGTCAATTCGCTAAAATTTAGAAAGTTTTATGTTAGAACTTATGTATGCATACCTGTGAGCATATGAAACCGGGCAACTGCTGAGGATCTCCAATCAGAGTGAGGCGTGTCACGTCCAGTGTGAGTGGGATTAATGTTTCAGGTTCGATTACTTGGCCCGCTTCATCAATTATGCATAACGCTATTCGGCGTTTTAATCTAAGTAAATAATAGCAATTATAGTTAAAAAAAACTAAGTTGCCTATAAATAACCTTGAAAAGGAAGTTGAAAGTCAAATATAAGGTTACCATGAGATCCCTAATCGAAATCTCCCTTAATATTTTTTTTATATTTCGATTAATTCTTCGAGATCTACAGAGGTCTTCTTTGAGACCTACATTTTTATACTTTTTGCTCGGCCTGTACAATTCGTACGCGTGTACTACTCCTCCGCGTACCTCCTAAACGACGTGTATATTTTGGTGGATTTGAAAAGGTTTAGGCTGACCCAATAGGTAGTGCTACGATCGATTTAAAGAAATTTAATTTTTATTTTCTTAGTTTCACACAAAACAGCTTCTAGAGCAGGTAGTTTATTTTAAAAATATAATAGCCTGTTCTAAAGAATAAATTCATATCGTAGTAGATTTTGCAAATAAATAATTAATGAATTCTATTGTAGATCACACAAATATTTATCCCTACGTTGTCGAGCACCCAGCCCTTGTGTTGGCACTATAATTACCAAAGGCACTCTTAGCGTCGATGAATTATTCAGGGGTTGGAGAGTTCGTAAAAAAGTAATAGTTACCCTTTCATTTTATTGTTGTGCGCACTGGCGAGAGTAGTGACTACGATATCTGCGTGCTCGATGATGCGCCTCTCTACAGTCGCTATACGAATTTCTTCACCGTTTGAACTTCTGCCACTGCCGCTGCTGCCTCCGCCTGACTTCAGCTGGCAATCATCCCATATTTTTAAATATATACGCAATCAGCATTCAATTGTGCTACGTAGTGGCAGCTGCGAATACTCCTACACTCTCAAATTGCTCGGGGGTGCCGTAAATACGACCAAGAATTTTACATTCACCTAGGCCAACATCATGTCATGCCATTTGGTCCGACGAGGATACGGCGCAGCACACGCTCGAGGTCTGTTTGGCCTGGGCAGAGCAGCGCCGTGAACTTGTCGCAATCATCGGTGCCGACCTGGCGCTGCCGACCATCGCTAAGGCGATGCTCCACAGCGTCAGGAAATCCTCTTCGGTGACACACCGCCGCTTGGAGCGGCGTAGGCGCGAGTATCTGCGCCTGATGCCGGCCTAGCCGAAGCCGCGGGTGACTGGACCGGGGAATAGCCCGTCACCCGCAGAGAGGCTGACCGCGTGAGAGCGATACCCCAGCAGTTGGCTGGGGCGTCGACGGGGAATGGTAAAAAAGGGTAACCCACCGGGCAGGCCACGGATGGCAAGGAAGCGGTACCAGTGGCCGGCCCAATGGCGATGGGGAGTGAATACGGTGGGTTGTGGGGCCACGCGCTGCCCTTCCGTTGCCCCTGACGGAACGGCCGGCATGTGTGCGGACCATAGCCTACCCAAAAAAAAAAATATGACTAACAGATTTTCACGGACTATGGGTGAACAATGACGCTCTTAAGATTACTTGGTCGTATTGGCTATAGACCCCTTGCTGGCTTAATCTAGCACTGTTAAAAGTTTATTTACCAAATTTATTCTTTTAACGACATCATTGGCGCGTCCTTGGCAATAAGCGACACGTTGAGGATCCTTCGCGTCCATTGCGGCTGCTTTCCACATGTTTATTTTCGCTTCCAAGTGTAAAATCTGTGAACAATACACAGGTATTAAATCAACCTAACGTCTTACAGCTAAATACAACTCTCTTCAATGGGGTAGACATTGGTTTATTATGCGACCTTGGCCAGACGGGTTGGTATAGGGTTTTCATTTCTAGTATACTTCTCTTGTAGTAATTTTATCTACCTACATCCCTAATAGTTGTTCTTGAGGACACTCATGGGAAAGGGATGGTGGGGTTATATGTTAACCCTATAACCAATTATAAGGGGGGCCAATTATATGGGGCGACGCAGACAAGAGTACCTGCACCTAATGCCGTCCTAGTTTCCACTTTAGTCGTCTACCCTCAGGGTAGCAGATCGCGTGAGGGCGTACCAGCGTTTTGTTATCGATACGTTGACGGCGCAGCTACAGGAAAGGTAAACCAATCGGGCGAGTCAATGGGTCAAGGTTAGGTTCCGGTGACCGCAAAATAGAGAGATGCGAGTAATACGGCAGATTATGGACTACAACGCTGACCTTCCCTTGCCCCGGACGGTTGGACGAAGTATGGCTAGAAAAATGTTGATGCTCAAATAAAAACAAACAATGGACTAAAAATTCTATCAAGGTAATAGAATAGACGCGATAGTGGTCAGAACACTTTTAAAAAATAACCTGGCAGCTATAATATTTTATAAACTATATTTTAAATATATAAATCAACTATTATATGTAGCACTCAAAAACACGTTTATCTACACATAATATGCAAAAAGTATACTGCGATTCTCCATTTTTACCTATCCTTGACTAGACTTGGGAAAATCCGACTTCAAAATAATGTAGTTAAAGGCAACCCAATAGGCATTATTGAAAATAACATAAAAACCATTAGGTAGTCAGATCTTGAAAGGACTTTCATATAAAAAAAACAATCATCAAAATTGATTCGATTTTCCGTGTGGTAGCGGAGTAGGAATACAATTAACCACCCCTTATCTTTCCCGTGGGTGATCGTAAGAAACGACTAAGGGATATAAAACGCATATAACGTCTATGCAAGAAGGCAAACTCGAAACAAAACCCTATACCAACACGTTTGGTCAGCATGGTATTGTAGGTCAATTTTCCTCTCATTATACATGAGGCTCAAGCCCAACAGTGGGAGGTATATGAGCTGAGATGATGATGACAAAAATCGATTCACCCGACAAAAGATTTCAAGTTAATATAAAAAAATAATTAAAAAAAAAGATACAGAGGATTTGAGAACTTCCTCCTTTTTTTTGAAGACCGTTATCAAGAAATTCGCGTAACGTGATTTATGTTTTTTATTTAAACTGTAAAGATATTACAAATGCTATAGTAGCAATACGATTAATACCTCTTCATGTAGTCCCGCAATGGCAGGTGGCTGATCGTTGGATCGTGCGACATCGCGCTGTGCGAGTTGTTGCGAGCTGACATTGGCGGCTAAGGGATGCATCGCCTCCTCGCGGCCCACACGTACCATACGAAACCGCTGCGCTGGTAACACGGGCATAAGCAATTTGTGTCAAAAATGTCAACAAAAACTTAAGACTAAATATGGTATCAGCGAAAACGGTGATACCGTAATTAATCTAAAGTTATTGTTGACATTTTTGAGAACTTAAAGCACATGTGGAATGTTCAGTGGGAAAATTCACTTGTATAGTACCGCAAACACGGTGAATATGTATGTACTTTTTCAGAAGGAACGTATATCGATCAATCCACACTAACAGCTAGAAATTATATTATTTGAGGACTTAAAAATATCAATATTACAGGTTTCCACCGTAAAGATTAACCGTACGTTCAGAAATGTAATAAAATCTTACAATTATAGACCGAAATACCTAAATACATCCCGGTTAGTTATAGCTGTAGCATAACCTTTCAGACTTTAGAAACCAAACGGAACATATGAAAATGTTTATATATAATATCATGTAATGAATCTGAATGTAATGAATGAAAAAATATCTCAATTAAAGATGAGGATTATATTGATTAATTTTATTAGAAACATGCTTTGCGACCGTATAATATCCATGCAACTTTCAAGTATTGCTTGGGAAAGTCTACCACGGGGTTATTTTGAATTCACTGCTATATTATATATCATCAACAGAATCACTGTTAACATATTAAAAAACTGGATAGATTCCATTAAAATACACCTAGACGAATGATATTAGCTGCTGGTCGACGACGACGACTCTCAACTTCAAATACAGTACATATAATAGTGTTTTACAAATAGGTAAAATTTAACCAAAACAGTTGTTTCGTTGAAAGCTATTAGCAAAGCCCGATATAAGTTTAGAACTATTTTTTTTTTATTAAATTAGTAGTCGTAATGAAAAAAATACCGTTTAATAGTTTTTAAATAATAGGGGGAAATCCCCTAGCGCCGAACGGCAGGTAGTACCGAACGATTGTTGTAATCGGTACTTATAAACGGACAAGGACGATGCGTTGTCATGCAATAGAAAGAGGTAAAGCTAGCGTGGCCGCGGGTGGCCCGGGGGTTCGCAGTGACGCTCGAAGCGTGGACGAGAACAGTCGCATTGTATTTTACGCGGGCAATTGGCGTCGCCTACAAACTTAACCTATTGATTGTGACCGAAATATAAGTGTAAGATCGATTTGGTACCAATCTTAATTGACATTGGTAAGTAATTTGGACGTTCCAGTATGTAAAACATAAAATAAGTTACTATTTTTTATGTCATATGATTATCAATTCTCTTCAGTGAGTCCCTAGTACCGAACAGTATTTTTTCCCCTATGACCGAACAAAAATGTTTTGACGATTACTCTATTATTTTAAGTGTTGCAAGTTGTATATGTATTTCATTATTTCAGGAACAAGTTTACCTTATACTATGGACAAAATCAAGAAGGGTCGTTGGGATTCTGAAAACCTAAAGATAACAATTGAAAAAGTAATCAAGAAAAAAATGTCTCTACGAGAAGCGGCTTCAAGATATGGCATTCCTACTACTACTTTGTATGACAAATTGAAACTGATAAGAGAAGGTAAAGAAGTAGAATTGAAACCAGTACTAGGGAGGTTCACAAAGACCTTTTCATCGGAGTATGAGAATGTTTTAGTAAGCCACGTTAAGGACTTAGCTGACAGATGTATGCCATTGACAAAAAAGAATTTTTGAAACTCGCCTTCGATTTAGCTGTGCATCTCAAGATACCACATCGTTTTAACGTTCAAAAAGAAGCTGCTGGTAAACATTTCTATTATGAATTCATGAAACGTCATCCAGATTTGTCACTGAGAACAGCAGAGTCTACCAGCTTAATGCGTGCGGTTGGATTCAACAGGGCCCAGGTGAATTTATATTTTATTAATTTAAAAAGCCTTTTGGACAAATACAATTTTCCACCATCAAATGTGTACAATTGTGACGAAACTGGAGTCACAACAGTACAAAAGCATGCAAAGGTTATGGCAAAAAAAAAACACCCGTCAAATAGGAAAGCTTACTTCAGCTGAAAGGGGGAAAAACGTTACAATTTTATTTTGCATGAGCGCTACAGGCAATTTTATACCTCCTTTTTTCGCTTTTCCACGCCAAAGAATGCATGAACGGCTAATGATAAATTCACCTCCTGACAGTGAAGGTGTTGCCCAACCGAAAGGTTGGATGAACAATGAGTTTTGGAACTAAGTTCCTTATCGCGCGTTGCGAAAGGGGGCTAGACGGAAAAAATTACTACCGACACACAACAAAGTTGTAACGACACAACATAAAACAAAGTCGCTTTCTCTGTCCCTATATCCCTATTTATGCTTAAATCTTTAAAACTACGCAACGGATATTGATGCGGTTTTTTTTTATATATAGAGTGATTCAAGAGGAAGGTTTATATGTATAATATATGCATAATGTAGTAGAGAAACACTGATAATTTAAGAGGTTTCTAATGTGATGTCGTAAATAAACACATTATTTTGCGCTTACATTGCAAACGCTGGCTGAACCCTACGAAATAGATCAAAATAAAGTACTACAGTATTATAGAGCTTAAAAAGGCCTACAAAAAAAAAGTTCGCGATGGTATATGTCTATCTCTTAAGGATAACATACTATCTCCATTTTAATACTTTAAAAAATGGCCTATTATAAAACGATAATTGAAAAGCTATTTCCACAAATACTGTATTAATCCTTATCATTTTAAATACATTAGCTGGCTTGAGCATTTCATGAAGATAATTTTTTTCCTTCAGACCATGCAAATTAAATCAATACCTTAAGAGATATAGCAAAATCAAAATAATGCGCAACGAAATTAATTTCGTTTCGCCGCGCGGCGGGCTCGGGGCCCAAAAGTTTTGGTAGTCTAGTGGAATTATATATCCTATTTCCTATTAATATTATAAACGTGTGGTGATAATCCGTGTGGTGACGGCGTAAGAATACTATTCACCACCCCATGTCATACCCGTGGGTGGTCGTACGAGACGACTAAGGGATATATAACGCACATAACATCTGTGCGAGAGAAGGAAAACTCGAAACAAAACCCTATACCAACGCGTCTGACTAGCGCGGTATAGTAGGTTAATTTCCCTCCCATTACGGAGGAGGCTCGAGCCCAATAGTGGCACATTTATGGGCTGTGATGATGATAATTATAAACGTGAAAGTTTGTAATAATGTACGAGTATGGATGTGAACATGTTTGTTGCTCTTTCACGTAAAAACTACCGAATGGATTTTGATGAAACTTTATAGTAATATAGCTTGCACCTCAGAATAACACATAGGCTATAATTTATAAAGATATTTTGCAAATTGGCTAAAATATAACGATAAAAATCGCTTAAGGCAGAAAAAAAATATATAATAAAAATAGTAAATTAAAAATTCAAAATAATTTGATATTTATTGGCGATGCACATTTTATAGTAAGGAATTGATTCTTATGCAAACAAATGCTTTTATTACTTTCGATATTTAAAGTACATATTTTTTGCCTTTTACCGTGTGTCGTTTGGTACAATATTTCAAACGTTAGGACAATAAGAGTGCGCAGTGCTGTGGTCAGGCAGCTACCGGGCGCACTACAGATCTACAGAAATATGGCAAGAAATCTATGATCGCCGATTGTGTGACCCGAACACAAGCAAAGGCGTGAGAGCAGTCATCGTTGATGATTGTTGTATTTTAACAGCACTATCGATTTGTTAATAACATACTATACCTGTAGGTATATAGTAGATAGGTATTGAAAGTTTGTGATGTGAAACATCTTTTTGCGCGCCTTGGCAGTAAAATTGTGTCGACTACTGGAAATGATACATTGGGTAGGTAGTAAGGCAAACGTGGTCATGTCGTGATACTACGCCGCTATTCTATATTCATTTGTGTGTGCGTGAGTATGACATCGATAGCTGTCTAACATAAGTGTGACATTAAATAATTAAATATTACATAATCTTAAATTCAATTGTTAATTAATATTCACTCTTTTTTATATGTAAAATGTCAATTATAATAATAAACAAAAATAACAAGTTACTTTACAGACGAGCTCTATTTTTCTTTTTAGTTTATTTTTTCTTTTTAATATTTACAATAATACCTATTTTTTATTAAGAAATAGTTATCATTCTTGCCATCTGAATTACATTAGCGAGCGCTACCTAAACTGTAGAATTCACACGAAGATAACGTAACATAAATAGTTCTGAACAAAAAATAGCGACAGTTTACTCTTTATGTGGAAGCCAATATATCCTATATTATAAGCTCATACATGTCCCTTTATTGGGCTCGAGCCTCCTTCACACTATAAGAGAAATTGACCTACTACACCACGCTGGTTAGATGTGTTGGTATAAGGTAATTTAGTTGAGTTTTCCTTCTCTTGCATAGATGTTATATGCGTTTTTTATCCCTTAGTCATCTTTTATGATCTCCCACAGGTACGGGGGTCAAGGGCTTCGCCAAGGGGGAGCAGGGGGGAGGGGTCAGTTGACCCATAGAGATCAAATGTAGCTTCATGCGATCGACTTACTCCGTTACCACGCGGAATTATAGTATTTAGTTCATTCTTATCTAAATAGTCATATTTGTCGCTTTCAATATTTAATGTAGATTTCAATATTGGGAAAATATCACGATATGAAATATGATTCCTTCCATAGCATCTGAACGTTTATCGGAGTAGTTTTTACATGATAAAACACAACACTTCATGATTTTCTTCGTAATAAAATAAAAATACACCTTCTTCACTAATTAATCGAAAGGAACTTCGTTCCATCCGGGTGTCCCTTGACACCTCTCGTTTTTTTTTTAAATGGTTGCATCATTTTACTAAGTTTGCTTGACCTTCAAAGGAGTCTCCGATTCTGCTTTTACTTGATGGGCATAGCAGCCACAAGACTTTGGAGGTAATAAACTGGTGCAGAGATAACAACATTCACCTTATTAGTTCACCACCACACACTACACATAAACTTCAGCCGTTAGATAGATCATTTATGAAACCTTTCAAGGATGCCTATAATGAACAATGCGGAATGTGGATAAGAGCTAATGCAGGTGCAAGAATTACAGAGTATGATATTGCAGGACTTGTATCAGATGCTTTTAAAAAAGTAGCTCGTTATGAAATAGCAGCAGCAGGATTCAGGTGTACCGGTATATATCTATTTAATGAAAATATCTTCAGCGATCTGGATTATTTGCCCAGTGACATTACAAACATTCCAATAGAAGAATCTGTCGAAGAACAAATTAGCGTCGATCGTTCTCCGCCTGTTGTTCAGTCAACAATACCAGAGCAAATACATTCTGACATAATATTACCGCAAAGTCTTTCACCACAGCCTTCTACCAGCAAAGGTCCAGATTGTGTACGACAAGCCATTTTAAATATTTCACCATTACCAGACGCTGCAAAGAAAAGAGTTCAAACAAGAAAACGAAAGTCTGAGAAAAGTCAAATCCTAACTGCCTCTCCTTACAAATTGTCTCTGGAAAATAAAGAAAACGAAAAACTGCTTAAAGAACAAAAGAAACTACAACGTAAATTTAAGAAGACAGATAAAGCAGATAAAAATAAGAAAACTAAAGTTTTGCCATTAAAAGAGAAAGAACAACAAAGCAACGTATCTTCGCAGGCACACCAAGAGACTTCGTGTGTTGTTTGCCTCGAAGACCACGATGAGGACTGGATCCAGTGCAATTCGTGCAAAGAATGGGCGCACGAGGCTTGTGCTGATATACCAGAGTGTTCTGAATTATATATTTGTGACCGATGTCATCTTTTTTAAGTCTGTTCGGCCGTAAGTGCCATTTTATATCTATGTTCGGTACTAGGTGCCACAGAATTATTATCCAAAAATTAATGCCAAAAAGAATCACTTGTTAAAACATATAATTCGTTTATTTTTGTTCGTTTTGTTCATTTATATAGGTGTCTATGATTGTTTTGTACTTAATACACACATACATACATATCATCACGCCATATCCCTTGCAGGGTAGGCAGAGCGAACAGAGTGCCAGAGAACTCTATCTCTGCATACTTCACTCGCTTCCTCAACATTCATAATTCTCTTCATACACGCTCGCCGGTTTCGGAGACTCTTGACTCCACCTTCCTTCAGTACATGACCGATCTGGTCTAGGTAGGTTAGTCTCGGTCTCCCTCGGTACCTACATCCTTCCACTTTCGCATTGTATATCTTCTTAACCAGGCGTTCGTTCGGCATTCTTTCCACATGTCCGAACCATCGGAGTCCAACCATTCCCTTTCGCATCTTTACACCAATACTCTCTTTCATACCTACTCGCTCTCTTACGTCGTCGTTACGAATGCGGTCGGTCAGCCTAACTCCACAGATTTTCCGCAGAGATCGCATTTCGACCGCATTAATTTTACTATCAAACTCTTTTCTGCATACCCAACTCTCGCTTCCATACAGTAATGTTGGGACAAGCACTGCGTTATGTATTGCTACACGTGCCTTCTGGCCGAGGTGGTGGCTGCCGAGAAGTTGCCCCAACGCTCCGTTCACTCTATTTCCCGCATTCACTCTTCGCTCTATATCAGTGGTGTACCTTCCATCTCGGCTAAATCCGCATCCAAGATATACAAATTCATCCACTGGTGGATGGATGTGGATGGATGGATGAATTTGTACTTAATAATTTCCATTAAATGTTTAATATGCGATCCGTTTTTTTTAACTGCCATCTAACCTTAGGTGTCCGGCACTATGGGACACTCCCCTATAGAAGCTGAGATAATGTTTGAAAATGAGTAAAAAAAATAGACTTTTTAAAAATTAAAAAATAATCTAGCGGCCAAATTTGCACATACCGGGTTGAAATTTTCAGGATCGTCTCCTGCTAAAGTTTACTTTTGAGGAAAAATCGGCATCAAATCGCCGACCACTAGGGTCGGACACTTTCGTCGAGAATTAATGGATCGGCCCATATATAATTCTTATGTACGTGTGTATGTCACTGAACTCCTCCTAAACGGCTGGAAGGATTTTGTTGAATTTTTTTGTGTAGGTTCAAGTGGATTAGAGAATGGCTTAGATTCGCAATTGGGCCCGGTTGGTGGCGCTGCGATCGAGTTGTGGAAATTTTACTTTTCGTACATTGACTGTTAGGCGAAACGAAGTTTGCCGGGTCCGCTAATGTAATATAAAATGAATAGGCGGTATATTATTAAGTGCCTGCCAAGGTCTTGTTGATAGATGTTAATACCACTATATAGTTATACAACATTTACTTAATGCGCAATTACATTGTCTTATCTAGTGCGAAATTTCGATACTATTAAATATATATATATATATACAAGGTGGAGACGACCATACGACAATAATTTTAATCTAGTGTATCTGATGACTTGCCCAGACTGTATACAAACTTTGAATACAATATGTCGTATAGTTTAGCCGCAGCACATTACTTTGTATTATTAACAATTTCCACACTCTGTATAAAAATTAAAATTATTCGCCTATCAATGAGCTCCCGCGCCGCATCGGTATAAACCAATATGAAACTAGTACCTACATATCGCCATGTTTACCAGTTCAAGTCTTCCCCAAACGTAATACAAATCAATGCATATTATACCTTATTCCTAAATCTTAAGATCCATACATATAAACCGTGTCATCAGACTTAGATGAGAAATTTAAAACTACCTAATGCGGCTTAATGAAAGAAGACCTCGGTCTCATGTTCAAAACTATTATAATAGGTCTGTAGGTCAGTGTGCCATCGTGATCCTGTGACGTGAATGTGCGTAATTAGACGCTTACTTTGTGTTAGAATAGTATTTCTTTCTCATTTACAATGCCTCGTTATAATTACACAGCTTCGGGTATACAGATATGATTTTAATTTATGGAGAATATCACGGAAATGCAGCTTTAACCATACGTACGTACCGAAAGAGATATGGAAACACACGTGTTTGTACTACCAATGGCCGGACTATTGTGCAAGCTGTCCAGAGGTTACGGGATAATCAATCCTTACTGCCTCATATGGATAGTGCTCCTTCGCGTGTAAGAGTCACCCTAGATGAACAAATTTTAAATTATTTTTCTCGCAAATTTGACACAGGTTGATAATGTAGAGAACTTAAAAAAAGGAATTGTACGATCTTTCGACAAGTTAAAATACGTCGCCGTCAATGGCGACCTGTTAACAAGAGTTCGAAATAATATTTTAAGACGATATAATTTGTGCGTTCGGGTCCATGGCGCACATATCGAAAATTTAAGTTTAACGACCAAGTGAATTATTAAAGTTATCGTGATTATTTTAATAAAATAATCAAGTGAGAATGAATAGTATAGCGCCCAATGTATTTACCTACGTTTCGAAGTTGTAACATATGATACCACAAGGTCACTCGCCGCTTGCCGACCACAGGTTAGTGAACTAATATTTACAAACGGTGTTCTATTTTGTTTCAATATTTATGATAAAAAGTTTGTTTGAAAAAATTGTTTTTTAAATATGCATGCGAGGACTTTTTTAATAGTTTCAAAATACTCCTATACACTAGTATTGACGGTGTTTTCATTTATTGTCGTATTGACGTCTCCACTCTGTATATATTTTATTAAATATTGCCAATTTTATTTATATTATATATGTATGCAATGTTGTTATACTTATGTTAAAGTTATTCATACATCGTTACACACACACACACACTCTCTGACACTTTTATACTAGTCATGTTTTTATAATTTCTTTAAAATGTACCAGGTGTTGGCAGAATATCAGCGCTATTTTATAAAATAAAATAGCCAAAGCTGTGCCAATAGCCCTTTTTTGTTTCTTATTAATGTCATTTTATACCAGAAGTTGTTTTCTTTAGTTCTGTTTATTTTCATTAGTTTTTAACGAGAACAAAATAAATTATTTTCTTTCTTTCTTTATTTATAGGATCTCTTACTTACGTTTAGGTAAACTCTGTCTCAAATTCAATAATCTAATGACGAGTCCATCAACGGCTGCATTACTGGTTGCACATATCAATATCTTGCCTCTGTTTTGTTGCTTCCTGCTTTGTGCGTCATAGAAGTACGACATCACTATTGCACATATAACACTTGATTTGCCTGTAAAATTAAATTAATATATTGAGTGAATTTGCTGATCGATATAATACTTTTATATTAGCAGTGACTGTAGATTGTAACAGTGCATTCTGTTAGCTGTTCTGGATGATATAGGATTGAGGCCAATACATATATCCTATAAACTTTTACAAGTCTTCAAATACAACACACCTTATGAATTTTGAAGTAATCAGTACATATCAAAAAGTTTGGATCAACAGGTACTGTTTAATATCATCGACTAACAAAATGAATGGCTGAATATTGGGCCCCGAGGTAAATTAGAAATGACAATAATAGAATTCTACTTAGTACTACTACTTAGTACTTATTTAGAAAGATGTTGCTAATGCCTTTGAAAGTAATTACTTTTAAAGACATTATCAACATCTTTCTAAGTCATTTTAATATGTACGGCAGAAACTATCGTAATGAATTATCACAATAGCCGTTAAGGATAATTTCATTTAACAGTAAGTTATGATCCAATATTTCGTAAACAAATTAAAAGTTTATGTATATATGCCAAGCAACATTTATCAATAGATTAAATAACATTATAAAATTCCAATATGAGTTTATATATTTGTTTCGAATTGCAATGATATAAAATTTTGTGAAGATGTTTGCTACTCAATTATGAGTAAACAGTTGAACGGATATAGATGAAAATTGGCACATAGATAGACCATACATACATATCATCACGCCATATTCCTTGCAGGGTAGGCAGAGAGAACAGAGTGCCAGAGAACTCTATCTCTGCATACTTCACTCGCTTCCTCAACATTCATAATTCTCTTCATACACGCTCGCCGGTTTCGGAGACTCTTGACTCCACCTTCCTTCAGTACATGACCGATCTGGTCTAGGTAGGTTAGTCTTGGTCTCCCTCGGTACCTACATCCTTCCACTTTCGCATTGTATATCTTCTTAACCAGACGTTCGTTCGGCATTTTTTCCACATGTCCGAACCATCGGAGCATGCCCTTTCGCATCTTTACACCAATACTCTCTTTCATACCTACTCGCTCTCTTACGTCGTCGTTACGAATGCGGTCGGTCAGCCTAACTCCACAGATTTTCCGCAGAGATCGCATTTCGACCGCATTAATTTTACTTTCATACTCTTTTACATAGATAGACCATTTCCTTAATTAACACATAGGATACTTTTCATCCTGGTATTGTGTTCCCTTGGGATAATAGTTCAACAATAGAACAAAATTGGATCCTTCTTGGGTTTTGACAAGTTATTATTTTTTATTATGACGATAGTTATTAGCATTTTTTAAAAATAAACCGATGATATGCAGTAATTGTATCTGCGCGAGCGAAACAAAAAATATAATACAACGTATCACCCATTTATTAGTGATAGCCAGGTTACAGGTCAAAATGATTATAAATATTAAAATCAATGTTTACACTAGGCCCATTTTTTCAAGTTCATGACTTGGAACTATCTCATTCAGTATCTTAGATTCAGAGATGTTAGAAAAGTACAATTGTCGATATGTAATGGGACTTTTTCGTCACTCGTGCGAATGGAATCTAAGAGATGTAACCGTTATTACTGCAACTGAAGGAGATCTCGTAATGAAACCCTATTGAGACAATGTCTAAATTTCGTAACCATATGATGCCTCATGACTAGTTTTGTTCTTTTTTAAATGCTATACTCGACACTAAGTAAATAATCGTATTGCGGGGAGACTAGATAAACATATATTTTAACGGAACCAAATTACCCTCAGACTCAGAACAGCAATCTGTGAATCAGACAGCATTGTTCCTCATCGGAATCGAACCCATTCACTGCACCATACCATCTATGCAGTCAAATTGATTGTGATTGCATAGGACCTTGAGTGAATTAACGAGAAGAGAATAAATACAGGAATTGAAAACGGGTAGGGCTCGTTTTCGACAGATACGTATAGTCCTACTTTGGAGTCCTTAACGAGGCAAATCTTTACAGATGACAATTTGTGGCCATTTAATGATAGATACTTATGACATACACATGTCACTATTCTCCTACTCTTATCCCAGTTATTTGGAATCTATACAATATGTACTCTTCTATCATAGTACATATTGTAAAAGTTATTGGCAATAGTTTTATAACCGGCCGCCTGCCAGACGTCGACCCTTCTTGGGAACGTAATTGTTGACCAAACGACATCAGAAGAAGTTGGCCCAGGTCGTTATAAAGCTCTTAGTCGTCTTTTACGACATCCACGAGCAAAGTAAGGGTTGGTAGTATTCATAGCCACTACCACACAACTTATGACATATAAATATATATATAAATATAGGTAGGTATATATAATATAGTTATAAAAATTACCTGTTCCAGGAGGACCTTGTACCATTTGTATAGAAGGCTTGTCGCCTAGTGCAGCAGCAACGGAGAGACTCACTGCTTTTAGCTGACTTGGGTTAAGAATTGTAGTCCACTGCAAAAACAAACGACTCTATTAAAAATAAGTAACAAGTAAGCAATAAGAGTACCACAGTAAGCAATTTTTACACATTAATTTTTCTTAAATTTGACTTATACTGACCGACTCGAAACAATTATTCAGGTTATAAGCATATGTTTTCTTTTATATATTGCAAGTGTGAATTGATAGTAGATATTTGTACAATCGAAAGTCATAAAAATGGCGTTAGCGTTTGTACGAAAATTTGTCAGTGCTAGAGAGTTAGGGTGTTTATATATAAATTTGTAGCAAGGCTGTGCAGACTAGATCAGTACTTGATTTGTTTTATCGATATATTGATGTTTTAATAACTTTGATTAATTGTTGTGAATAGGGTTGCCATCCGTCCAGTTTTCGTCGGATATGTTCTAGTTTACTATACTACATTTGGCAAAGATTAAAATTTCTATATGTCTTATGTGCTTACGCCTATAAGTGTTCTAAGGTATTTTGAGAAAATTCGTTATATCGAGGTAATTGTGAGGTTCGGTATTTAATATACTTATTTATTATTATGTGTTAAGTATACTTCTCAACTTTAACTTTATAAAATGTACTCACTGGAGACGTGTAATCAATTGCTTGATTTAGATGACTATTAATAAAGTGATCCGGTCTAGGCTGTAAGATAACATCTCTAAGTGGCGATCCAGCTAAATATTCCATGGCTTCAAATAATGTCAACTCTTTGTTAACATATGCCAAGCTTTTGCCTAACATTATATTGCCTGGTTTCAGCAACATAATTTTTTCGGTCATCGAGGCATACAGCGATAGGTTGTAAAAGTATTTTGTTTGTCCTGTAATTTTATTAGTATATATGTATAAGCATTTTTATTGCAAAGTTATATTCCTGTAAAATTATTTTACATATGATACTGTTTTTCATTTTACATACGGCACTGTGAGGCCAAAGTTAAAGACCATTTAAATGTCGGCCTCATAAAAGGCTTACAGTCCCGCAGTTATTGAGAGGGCTATTCACGGTATTTCTCTACGCGATATCATCTGGAATACGGCAGTCTGTAGAAGAACAGTGTAACCGACATAGCTCGAAGAATTAGCACGTTGAAGTCGCAATGGCCAGGCCATATCGCTCGTCAAACCGACAAACGTTGGGGAGAAAGGTTCTCGAGTGGCGACCACGAATCGGACAACACGGCGTAGGACGACCCCCCACCAGGTGGACTGACAACATTCTAAGAGTCGTTGGATGCAAGTGGCGCAGGACCGTTCTGAGTAGTATTCTCGTCGGGCGGCCTATGTCCAACAGTGGACGTATACAGGCTGATGGATGGAAGGATGCGAATGATACCTACTGTTAATTATAATTGTACCAAAGCTACAGGTGGTTCAGCTAATGCTGAAGTGTTCAGCTGATACTCTTATTTTTTTTTTGGCAGTATGGACTGAACACACGCCGTCCCTGGCGACGAAAGGGCGGTGCATGCCCCTATAACCCACCATACTCCCTCTCCATCGCAATTGCGCTTTCTTGACATCCGTGGCCAGCCCGGCGGGTTATCCTTTCGGGTACCATTACCCGTCGACGCCCCGGCCTATTGCCAGGACGTCGCCCTCACGCGGTCCGTCTCTCTGCGGATGACGGACTATTCCCCGGTTCAGTAACCTGCCGCTTCAGCTAGAGAAGTTCAGCTGATATTCTAGAAGTCTAGAGTAATGTTTACTAGTAATTTTGTCAAGTTTAGCTGTAAATATTATGAGATTTGAGTTATTAAAATGAAATCTCTCACCTGGAGCCGAAGGAAGTTGTCTTACATTGTGTACATAAAAGAATCTGTGTGTTTTAACATTTTCTGATCCAAAACTGATATGCATTATCTCACCAAACCTTGGCAGATTCCTTACTTCTGATGGATGCAGTGATACTGAAATAAATGATTTAAAAAATGACAGTGGTGGAACTGAAGCCACTGGACAGCCCATATTTTTTTTGGATATGTAAAGAGGATTTACTTTAATTATGAAATAAAAAAAATATTTTATTAAAGAAATGGGTGCAGAATACACATACAGCAGCCTGTAGTATTGGTAGCCACACTGCAGACGGTTTTCTATGTACAACCGCGAGTCGGTCCGTCCGGGCGTAGTACCACAATTTTGCAGAAAATCGATGTCTGAGCAATGGCAATATGCTGTTGTGCTTTATTCGGTGATTGAGAGAGCCAGAAGCTCAAATTTCTAGGTGCGTTACCAACCCGGTAAGCAACGGTGAAGTTGTACCATTAATATTGCAAAGGTCCACGAGTGGCAGTAACACTTACTTATCAGGTGGGCTACTTTCTCGTTTGTCGCTATAAGCAACAAATAAAAAGCCAAACTAAACTGTGACAGTATTAGGAGTGATATTACATTTTTTTTATTATCTAATAATATTATACAGAGAGAGGGCGAATTACGTGAGTTTGTCTATATATCTGGGGTAATCTTCGAAACCACTACACTTAGTGTGAAAAAACTTTCGCCATTTGAAAGGTTTTATTTATCGCAAATTATAAAACATTACATACTACATCGTAACGACGGTGTAAGAGAGCGAGTAGGTATGAAAGAGAGTATTGGTGTAAAGATGCGAAAGGGAATGCTCCGATGGTTCGGACATGTGGAAAGAATGCCGAACGAACGTCTGGTTAAGAAGATATACAATGCGAAAGTGGAAGGATGTAGGTACCGGGGGAGACCGAGACCCACCTACCTAGACCAGATCGGTCATGTACTGAAGGAAGGTGGAGTCAAGAGTCTCCGAAACCGGCGAGCGTGTATGAAGAGAATTATGAATGTTGAGGAAGCGAGTGAAGTATGCAAGGATAGAGTTTTCTGGCCCTCTGTTCTCTCTGCCTACCCTGCAAGGGATATGGCGTGATGATACGTATGTATGTATGTATAAAACATTATTTATAAAAACTTAATTATGAGCGAAAAATGATTGTCACACATGGAATCCCATGTGTGTTAATCATTTGTCGCTCGTAATCAAGTTTTTATAAATAATCAAGCATGCTAAATTTCAGTAATGATAAAACATTATCCATTGCCGGAAATTACTTAACTAAAGCTATGACGATATTAGTCAACTAAAAACCTGAATCTTTACAATTTTAGGAGTGTACGCAGTCTTAATGGTAACAGATACACAAAATGTATTACCAAATTGTTCCTCTTAAAGGGTTCTATAAAAAAGTCCGCGATAGCAATTATCTATCTCTTTATGATAACTCACAGCATTTTGATCTTTAAAATTTACATAAAAAGTTATGCGTATTTTTAAAGGCGTTTTAATCAATCATAGTTTTAATATATGTCTAATTATTAAAACTATTTAATTTTGAATATTTTTACGTTTTACATCATTTAATTTAAATTATTATCGTAAGAGTTAGGTATAGCGAAATAAAAACTCACGCAAGATAAAATAACTACGTCTTTTTACCGGGGTGTCAGAGGGGAGGTGAGGTATACGGAAGGCCAGAGAACGTCTCGTTCACGTCACAAACGACTCGAGTCACTCAAACATTGTAATCAGGCAGACATTGCAATCGCTTCTTAGCGTAGGATAACAAAATTCATTTGAATTAAAAAAACTCGAACTGAAGTGAAGTGAAAACGAGTTGCTAGAAGATAATATATATAATGATACCGCATTTGAAGCTAAATGTGGAATAGTGAACTTTACGGAGCATACAAGTAGATACGTCTAGGAAAAGTACACAAAATTCTATTAAAGAATAGAGTTTAAATATTTTGTAACCCGGCAATATTATAATCCTATATCTAAATAAATAAAACTTTTAAGTAAATTGACTTCAATTCCGAGGCCGATCGATTTGCAGTAGAAGCAGATCTCAAAGCTATCTCTTAATAGCAATCTGAATACATTTTGCATTATTTGATAATACAGTAGAATCCGTTTATTATGACGACTCTTATAATGACGAACCGCTTAATATGACGATATTCTCAGCCTAGTTTGGTTTTCATATAAAATTCTTATAAGAAAAATGGATATAATGACTTCTTATAAGAATTTTTTTTTTCATCCGAATCGATTTTTTTTCTAGCCTATCATAACAAGTAGGATTAGTACGGTTACCTGTCTTTGTTTACGGGAGCGGTCCACTTCCATCCTGAATATAGATAGTTATATTTAGTTATAATGTTAATCCTTACTAATATTATAAATGCCAAAGTAACTCTGTCTGTCTGTCGCTCTTTCACGCCAAAACTACTGAACCGATCTAAATGACATTTGGTACAAGGATAGTCTAGAACCTGACAAAGGACATAGGCTACTTTTTAATGCAAAAAAGGGTTATAAAGGGGGATGAAAAATTGTAAGGAGGCTCGTCATTTTTAAAGCCAGAAGCTTAAAATTTATTTTTAGGCTGTCGATTAGATATAAATAAATATGACATTGAAATATTGTAAAAAAATTACCCTTCACGGGGTAAAATAAAAATAGGGTATGAAAGGTTATATGGAAATTGGTTATTTTAGAAGCTAGATTGACGAACCTTTTTTTTTGGCTTTTGATTATTATTTTTGATTATATAAATAAAAATATGTTTTGGATTATGCTATGCCCGGGATTTCTCTGCGTGATAGAATCCGTAATACGAAATCCGCAGAAGAACGGGTGTAACCGACATAGCACGAAGAATTAGCACGCTGAAGTGGCAATGGGCAGGCCACAACGCTCGAAGAACCGACAACTGCTGGGGAAAAAAGGTTCTGGAGTGGCGACCACGTACCGGACGACGCAGTGTAAGACGATCACTAGGTGGACAGACGACCCAGAGAAAGTAGCTGGGCGTCGATGGATGCAAACGGCACAGGACCGCACTCTGTGGCGTACCATGAGGGAGGCCTACGTCCAGTAGTGGACGGCGATAGGCTGAGATGATGACGATGATGAAATAAAAATGGCATAACGTTGACCGGCTGCTGCCAGTCGCTCTGCGAGGTACCATGCCTCGCAGCTCAGACGCATAGTTGGCTAAATTCAAAAATGCTGTCACCTGAGGTCAGCTTTTTATTACAATTTTTATGATATCTCATCTTATATTTCAATTATACCTATATAAATAAGTTAGCTATAAATTTTGTTTTGTTATTTTCTATATTTTCCAATTTTTCTTATCCCAGTAAAATCACTTATGTTTATGTTTCCTTTGCAAGCATTTCCTAGATTAACATATAGGATACTTTTATCCCGGTAATGTGTTCCCTTGCGATAATAGTTCAACTTTAGGAAAGCAACCTTATACACGGGCGAAGCCACGGGCAGAATCTAGTGAATGAAATAAATGTAGCAATAATTAAGGTTCAGCAGAAATTGTATTTCTCAAACTTAATTTACTGGAAACTCAAAAGTAAAGGGTCTAGCAGGATAAGGTAGGGTCAGCGGCCCCAGAGAGATAATTCGAAAATAACTTTTGTGGTAACATTGGCGAGGTACAAAGTTACGACCTTGCCGCTGTAAGCGGTGGCTAACCGCGGGGCGACGAGCGGTAAAATCAAAAGTATAAAAATGTTTGAAGCACGCCACGAGACGCCGCTTATAGCGAAAACGCGCGCGGTTTTTTTCGAGCGAATCGCTACAGCGGCGCGCCGTGTGGTGAGCTGCGTGAACAAAAGTACTAGTGAATGAGTGACGCCACGAAACAGAGCGGCGCGCGGCATAGACAGCGGTATAGGAGGGACGTACTCAGCGGCGTAGATGTAAACAAAAAAAATTAGACTATTTTGTGGCGGTAATGGATACCGAGGCATTATATACTTATATGTGCTGCAGAATATAATCAAAAGTTTACACACTCATTCTTGTCTACTCATAAAACTTATCTGGAATTTTCTGTAATCTTCGTATAGGTCACGAAATTCGCAATTTAAATACCTATACTTATTTAGTTCGTGAACTCCTTCTCTATATATTAAGAGTATCTTGTTATTAAGAATATCTTATTATATATTAAGAATATCTTGTTTTAAAAATGTACTGCTTTCTAATCAGAGAAGGGATAATTTTGATAATGCCATGATTTTGAACACGTTTTGACTACCTAAATACGTCCACCTAGGTCACCGCTACTGAAGGTACGTAGCGTGCAAAACGCACCGCTGGCAGACGCCGTCCGGCACACCGCGCTGCGCTTAGCTAAGACCAAAGTCGTGACCAGGCCGTTACTGTTGGCACAATTTTAGTCTCTTATTTCGTTGCGTTCTGGAGATATTTGATCAAATAGACGCGATAGAAGGGGTATTTTTTAAAAAAAATATCAGAAATGATTGCAGCATAATGAAACAAAAACTATTCATTAGAAGAAATATTAGTCTACATTATATATTTTTTGCATTATAGAATTTTAATATCGTATTTACTAATAAATAAAACATAAAAAAGAAATTTTTCATGATTTTATTTAAAGTGCCCGCAAAGGTACAATCACACAAAAAATATATAATGTAGCTTATTATGTCTACTCATCTGTCTCTTACATATCTTTTTTTAATTATCCCAAACACCCAAACGTTTTGTGTATTTATTTTCATCCTCATGTGCCAACCCTATCAGAATAGGTAACAATTTTGCTCGCTCCTTAGAAGCTTGGTCTCTGTACGTTTATTTACTCATGTGGTATTACTACCAAAAAGTGCAAACATATGAAATGGGTGGGCAACACTTTAAAAAAAAATTAAAACCTCTCATGACGGTCACGGGTAGTAGTCATTGGAGTCAATGACTTTACATTTATCTTATGATTAAACTTTTAAAATCATCTATACACTATTATAATATGAGTATTCTTTAAAAATAAATTAGGTAGTAGCCAAAAATGTAAGTTCGACCTTGATTTTGACAACAGTGGCAACGTTTTTGATGAACAAGTCGAAACTTGTCGTTCCCAGCTAGTCGCATGTGCGCTCTGTGTATTATTTTGTTTACGTGTCATTTCTATACCCCACTAATACAATAGCTCGACTAGAATTAATGTAGCGGATTCTTTTGGAATATATTTTGTTTTTAAATATATACTGTTGCATTGTGTGTTAATGAGTAAATGTACAAGAAGTACGTCTGTTAAAAATTGTACTAAGTGTTTAGGCAAATATAACAAGTATAGAAAAGTTATCAAAACTAAAAATTAAGCTAAAATATACAATGACATTTGTTGAAACTTATTGCTGTATGTAAGTATTTATTGAGTTCATAGGTTACATTATTTAGGGGACGTCCATTAATCACGTGATCTTTTTTTAGCATTTTTTAATCCCCCCTCCCTCTTGGTGATACGTCGTGAGATTTAAGACTACCAACACCACCACCCCCACCAACATCATGTGAATTTTTAGTACCTACAAAGAAGTAGCCACAGCTCATTATATTCTCGGTTTTTTGCTTTTTTGTACTTTGCAAAAAGGTCTTTATACAGATCATCTATGGCAACGGCGAGTCAAAGTCACACTATACACCACTTTTCAGATTAAAAATCTCAGCGTTTGACGAAAAAATAAATACACGTGATATCTTACTACACCCCTCCCCCAACCTCTTGTGATATTTCGTAATTTTTGTCAAACCTCTCTCCCTCTTTCAAACCTCACATGATTAATGGATGGCCCTTAGAAGCTTAGAAAATTGACTAAACTGGTTTAAAATCAATGTTATTTGTTTAGAAAATTTCCTGGGCAGGTTTAGAATGAATGTAATCAGTTTTTAATTTTTCATAAGATATAGATTATTTTAAAAACAAATAATATTTTTTTAATCCTAAAATATTTTCTTGCACCTTCTTTTATCCGCGTAGGGTATAAAAGAAGGTGCAAGAAAATATTTTAGAATGCAGAGGTCAAAAAGTGCGGCAAAATTTAATTGCCTACGGGCGGCAAATGTGTTAATCCGCCACTGTCTACAATCAAGTTATGAAATACCAGCTGCATATATTATTTATTACCATCCTGCTTTCATACCAATTACTTGGCGTTGAAGCAATATATACATTTTTCCGTCACACATTTTGCAAAAGTTTTTGGCAATAGTTTATGACCAGCCTATTGGCCTGATAACATCAGATGTCATCACACATATCAATAGACAACATCTACTCTGTTTATAGACCAAACACTATATTGACCGACCACAACATGCTCCAAATCAATATGCTATAGGAGATGATACATACGTACATAACAATGCGTTTTTAGTTCTTAGTATTTCTGTTGCACTGTGTTGGCAGCTAAGAATACTATGAACCCTCACTTTGCCCATGGGTGTACTAAAAGACGATTAAGTATTTTACAATAGCTTGTGTCAACTTCATGTGATGCTGTCTGGTCAATAATTACATTCTCAAAGTGGGTTGACGTCAAATACACAGTTGGTTATAAAACTATTCCCAAAACTATATTGTAGCAAGCACCAAGCACCACCTCAGCCAGAAGGCACGTGTAGCAATACATAACGCAGTGCTTGTCCCAACATTACTGTATGTAAGCGAGAGTTGAGTATGCAGAAATGTATGAAAGTAAAATTAATGCGGTCGAAATGCGATCTCTACGGAAAATCCGTGGAGTTAGACTGATCGATCGCATTCGTAACGACGACGTAAGAGAGCGAGTAGGTATGAAAGAGAATATTGGTGTAAAGATTGGAAAGAGAATGCTCCGATGGTTCGGACATGTGGAAAGAATGCCGAACGAACGTCTGGTTAAGAAGATATACAATGCGAAAGTGGAAGGAAGTAGATACCTAGGAAGACCGAGACTAACCTACCTAGACCAGATCGGTCATGTACAGAAGGACGGTGGAGTCAAAAGTCTCCGAAACCGGCGAGCGTCTATGAAGAGAATTATGAATGATGAGGAAGCGAGTGAAGTATGCAAGAATAGAGATCTCTGGCACTCTGTTCTCTCTGCCTACCCTGCAAAGGACATGGCGTGATGGTAAGTTATGTTATATTGTAGCAATCCTAGGTAATTCAGATAAGAGCACCATGATAATGTTGATTTTTTAATATTCTTGTTTTAAATATCCATTTTGCTAATAGTAGGACCATGCAATTGACAGTCTCATGTGTAGAGCATCCGGGGTAGTACCACACCTTTCGTAAAAGATCGACGTATGAGCAATAGCAATGTGATGTTGCGCTTCGTTCGGTGAGCGAGAGAAGGAAGCCAGCTGGATGGGTTTGGGGTTTATATTGGTATGCACCGGCCTAGTTATACTCCTGGTATAGCAAAGGTCCACGGGCGGCAGTAACACTTCACATCAGGTGTGCTGCTTGCTCATTTGCCACCATGAGCAATAAAGTAAAATCTATTCCTTGCAGATATTGCAATGTGGATGTATTATCTTATAGTCTAGGAAAATAAATCATGCATAAGTAGTATCTTACCATTGACATTCAAACTAAGCAAATCGAAATAACGTTCTTGAGATTGTACAGGAACTGGTGACTCAATCGCCATTCGTATGTAATTTAGATTTTTTGTCTTTTTATGTGCTATTGTTAAGCATTCCCATATCTCCATCAGAAGTAAATCACCCACAAACCTGATAAAATGATAATTAATATAATTTATTCTTTTAATTTGGTACCTATTAATTCTTAGAATTTAACAAAGAACTTACTGAACATATTGGCTGTGGTTCACAAAGTTGTGAAAAAGTGCCATAGGTGTGTTATTGTGTCCCAGAATAGGTGGAGGATCATTGTTATTTTCTTGTTCCTCTAGCCACTGCGGATTCCATCGCAAAATTTTCATCAATGTTAGCTTTTCCAATGAAAATACAGGGGTTTGTCGAATATCTACTAATGTTGTTTTAACTGAGCTAGTTTTCTTCATTCTATTACCAGGTTCTATTACAAATACTCGAACTTGTGGAGGTTCATTTGAGAAACTAACTTTTTTTTTTGACTTATCTGCTTGTTTTGGGTCTATTTTAGAGATAGGTTTTAAACTTGTTTGTGCCATGGTTGTATCTTGTTCAGGAGCTTCCTTTGTAAATTGATTTTCTGTTGGATCTTTATGATTTGGCTCTATATTGGACTTATCAGAATCCTTAGGTCTATTCTCTAAACTGCTTTCGGCAATCTCTTTACACTTTATTTCTTTATCTTTAGAGGTATCTACATTTCTACCTTTAGTTTTACTTATTTTATCCTTTTTTGTTACTACTGTTTGTGTTTGTTCACTTAAAAAGGCACCACGATTGCTAGAAGTGATCTTTACATTTATGACAGGTTTAACAGAACTCGTAGAATCTCTCTTAGATTTTATTTCAATATCTTTATCTTTGGTTGCAATTTCTTTTAGTTTCTTTTTACGTTCTTCCTTCTGTGCTACTACTGTCTTTTTATGTTCATCACTCTTTCTTGATTCTTTTTTGGAATGTAATATTTTTACTTTATCAGTGTATTTTGATGTAAGACTATGTGGTTTAGCTAAAATAATATTATTAAGTTTATCATTATTTGGAATGATGTCATCATAGTTACATCTGGTTATATATAAATAATTCTTCCTTATGGTAAAAGTGTTAAAAACAATTCACCAAGCCCTTTTTCACCCGTAGATGTCATAAAAGATGACTAAGGAATAATATATGCACATAACAGAGAAGTAAAACTCTATGTAACCTGTCTAACCTATGTGATAAATTTCCCTCACCTTATGGAAGCAACCGGAATTCAATACTAAGACATAGAAGGGTGAAGAAGAGAACATATTTATTATACAGGTTTGCCGATTTAATTAGTAGAATCCTTGAAGGGGGCATAGTCCGGCGCGTGCTCGTCGCGTCAATATGCGTACCGCAGTGCCAGTTAGGGCGTCCCCCGGAGGCGACGCGTACCGATCCGCCCCGTCGGTACGAAAATCAGCAGATGCGGCGATGGGGGCCACCCATCACGGCTTGCCCAGTCAGGCGAGTCGAGGAGAGCAGAGTGCCGGGTGGGCACTTGGAATGTAAGAGGATGTGTGGAAGGTAAGTTGCACGAGCTGTTAACCGTCATGGCGGACAAACAGCTAGACGTGCTCTGTGTTTTTACACGAGACCAAGCGAAGGGGCAGCGACGCCTGCGATCTTCCTGGTGGCGGGATGGTTCGGTGGTCTGGTGTACCACAGAGCGATCGAGCCAGCATGGAGGGTAGGAGTGCTGTTGTCCTCTAGCTTGACCTCAGGTGTGAAGGATTACGGAATGTATGATTCCAGACTTCTTTGGGTCCGTATAAAATTAGGTGTCACAAAGGTATTCATGGTTGTAGCATATGCTCCCATAGGATCCTCGATGGCATCAGACCTAGAGAAGTTTTGGGATAATGTTAGGGAAGTTCTGGATATGGCAGAAACCAGTGAACGCGTGATTGTATGCGGCGATTTGAACGGATGGGTGGGGACCAAGCGTCCGGACTATGAGGACGTACTTGGTCCATTTGGTGATAAGAGAGTGAACGACGCAGGTAGGCTCATAGCGGATGTATGCATGGAGAGAAACCTGATTGTGACAACATTTTTCTAACATAAGGACATCCATATGTATACATGGAGAAGGAATGAACAGAAAAGTATAATAGATTTTATTTTGGTAGACAGTCGCCTCCGAAGCAAACTATTGGACGCTAAAGGGGCCCCACAGTCGATACGGACCACTATCTCGTTATCGCGAGATTTAGTGGTCTGTTCAGAAAGTGGAGGCACTGGCGAGAGCGTGTCCACTTCGGAGGGCTTGAAAGATTGCAAGAACAGTGTGTAAGAGAAAAGTATGCAGAGGGTGTCCGAGAACGGCTGACGATGGCAAGCCAGTCGCAATCGGACATTGAAGAATGCTGGAAAATATTGAAAGAGAGTATGGTAGATACAGCGAAAGAAGTATGTGGAAGTTCAAAGAAGCATAGAAAAAGAAATGGTGATGCATGGTGGGATGCGGAAGAGGCAGCTTCCGTAGAGCAAAAGAAGGAAGTGTGGCTGGACTACATCTCTTCTTTGAATCGGAATGACAGTATGACTGAACAGAAGAAAGAAATATATCGGCAATGTAAGAATGACACCAAGGCCTTAGTGAAAGAGAAACGTGATAGAGCAAATATGAGTGTCCTGCACTCATATTTGCTGACTAAAAACTTCGAGGGTAACACCAAACTCTTTTGGAGGGAGGTGAAAAAGTATCGGTGTGGTTGGTCAGCCTTCAGAATGAATAAAATAAGGTCTAAAGGTGGAGACAGCCTAACTTTCCGGGTGTGTTTTCGTGTGGTGGGTTCTGGTGATGCTCGAAATTTACGGTGGTAAGGTCTTGGTTGGGGCATTGGGCGTGAGGGTCTGATATGGGGTACAGGGAGACCCGGTGGGAATGGTCACCGCCGGACACCTACTGGTCAGCTCCTCACAAAACCCACCCTCCAACCATGTACTATGCCCCGCACCTTTTTTTTGGCATCACCGGACCCCATTCCACGAAAGTACACTCCCTTCCTCTCCTCTACAAAACCCCGCTCGAGAAAAGGAAACAGAAAAAGAGAAGGTTTTACACGGCGGTCCCTCTATCCACATTTGACGTGGACTTTTGCAACATTAGGGGTTTACACAGCAATCTCGACGCCGTCCACCAACATCTCGAGACAGCGCGGCCTGCCTTGCTCTTTTTAACGGAGACGCAGATAAGTCCCCGGATGATATTTCGTACCTAAATTATCCAGGCTACGAGTTGGAGCACTCCTTCCACCGTAAAGCTGGGGTGTGCGTGTTCATCCGGGATGATATCTGTTGTCACCGCCTTAGGGCCCTCGAGCATGGTGACCTGTCAATTTTATGGTTACGCGTAGACTATGGAGGGTATACCCGCATCTACGCGTGCCTCTACAGGTCCCATGGCAGTGATTCAGGGTCAACTCAGTTATTCGAGAACGTTCAATGGGGGATTGACGAAATATTGGAGCAGTGTCCATCAGCGGAGGTGGTGGTTCTTGGAGACTTTAATGCTCATCATAAAGAGTGGTTGGGGTCCCGAACCACTGACCTCTTGGGTAGGCATCTCTTCAATATGGTCTCGGCCTATGGTCTCTCACAACTGGTAACACAGCCCACCCGTGTTCCAGACATTGAGAGCCATGAGCCTTCTCTACTGGATCTTCTGCTGACTACACACCAGCACGGATACCGGGTAGTGGTCGAAGCTCCTCTTGGGTCATCTGACCACTGCTTGGTCCGTAGCAAAGCCCCTATTGCGAGGCCTAATCGCTCTAAAGCGACTAGGACTCGCAGAGTTTGGGAATATAAGTCAGCAGATTGGGATAGGCTTCGCGAGTTCTACGCATCCTACCCATGGAAGCAGTTTGGCTTCGCCTCTGGGGACCCTGGCATTTGTGCGGATTGCGTTACCGATACGGTTATTACGGGGATGGAATTATTCATCCCCAACACCAAAATACCGGTCGGTGGCCGCAGCCGGCCTTGGTTTAACCGGTGGCCGTGTAATGTGGTTGGCCGTGGTTTAATAAAACCTGCAGGACGGCTGCACAGCAAAAGCAGTCCGCATACCAGGCCTGGAATAGGGCCCAAAATTGTCGGGACCCAAATATCAGGGAGGAGAAGCGAAAATTTAATGCTGCTTCTAGATCTAGTAAGAAGGCTATTGCCAGAGCCAAGGCGGAACATGTTGCCAGAATTGGCAAGCGATTGGAGAGCTATCCCGCCGGGAGTCGTGCATTCTGGTCGCTCGCCAAAGCTGCCTAAGGCAACTTCTGCCAGTCCAATCTCCCACCACTGCAGAAAAATGATGGCAGTTTAGCCCACAGTGCAAAGGAGGCCGATCTTTTAGGTCAATTCTTTGCCTGTAACTCGACTTTGGACGCTGGAACTGCCACACCACCTATCATCCCGCGGTGTGAAAGCTCTCTGCCTAAAATCCGCATTACGCAGCGAGCGGTGAGGCGAGAGCTGCGGCTAATAGACGTACATAAGTCGAGCGCGCCGGATGGCATCCCTGCAGTGGTCCTGAAAACGTGCGCCCCCGAGTTGACCCCCGTCCTCACGCGCTTATACCGACTTTCCTATGATACTTGTAGGGTTCCATCTTCGTGGAAGATAGCCCATGTCCACCCGATCCCGAAAAAGGGAGACCGGTCGGACCCGTCGAATTACAGGCCGATTGCGATTACATCCTTGCTCTCCAAGATAATGGAGAAAATAATTAACCATCAGCTTCTGCAGTACCTCGAGGATCATCAGCTGATCAGTGACCGCCAATATGGGTTTCGTCATGGCCGGTCGGCTGGTGATCTTCTTGTGAACCTCACACACCGTTGGGCGGAGGCCTTGGAGGGCAAGGGTGAGGCGCTAGCGTTCAGCCTAGATATCGCGAAGGCGTTCGACAGAGTTTGGCACGGGGCCCTTCTATCGAAGCTACCATCATATGGAATCCCCGAGGGACTCTGTAATTGGATCACCAGTTCTTTGGATGGTCGGAGCATAAAAGTAGTCGTCGATGGCTCCTGCTCCGAGACCATGCCCATTAATGCTCGTGTACCACAAGGCTCGGTGCTCTCCCCGACGTTGTTTATTCTGCATATCAATGACATGCTCTCCATAGAGAGTATTCGTTGCTATGCGGATGACAGCACGGGTGACGAGCGATACACCGAGCATCAGAATGTCCCTCGGAGTATGTTACAGGAAAGACGGGCTCAACTTGTGACTGAAGTCGAGCGCTCTCTAGGGCGGGCCTCAAAATGGGGTGAACGGAATTTAGTCCAGTTCAATCCCACTAAGACACAAGTTTGCGCGTTCACTGCGAAGAAGGACCCTTTTATCATGGCGCCTCAGTTCCAAGGAGTAACTCTCCAAATCTCCGAGAGTATTGGGATCCTCGGCGTCGAACTATCGAACAAAGTCCAGTTTGGGAGTCATTTGGAGGACAAAGCCAAATTGGCAAGCAAAAAGTTGGGCGTGCTGAGCAGGGCTAGGCGGTACTTCACGTCGAGACAACGTCTTGTGCTTTATAAAGCACAAGTTCGTCCTCACATGGAGTACTGCTCTCATCTCTGGGCAGGCGCGCCTAAATATCAGGTAGACCCACTTGACTCCCTACAAAGGCGGGCAGTTCGAATCGTCGGTGATCCCAATCTCACGGACAGACTAGAGTCGCTGGAGCGGCGGAGAGACTTTGGGTCACTCTGTGTATTCTACCGGCTCTTTCACGGGGAGTGCTCTGAGGAACTGTTTGACTTGGTACCACCATCACCATTTTACCACCGTACCACTCGACACCGTAGCAGGGTTCATTCATTTCTCCTGGAAACGATACGGTCCTCGACTGTACGTTTTCAGCGATCTTTTCTCCCACGTACATTCAAGATCTGGAATGAACTACCTGCTGCTGTGTTTCCCGAGCGTTATGACATGTCCTTCTTCAAACGAGGTTTAAGAAGAGCTCTTTCTTCACGGTAGGCAGCGGCCTGGCTGTACCCCTGGTTTTGCTGGGTCCATGTGCAACAGCATTACTTACCATCAGGTGTGCTGTTTGCGCCCCCTCATCAAGAGGTAAGGTGGCCCACGAACCTCGGGCCACCACATCAAGCCAGACAACCCAGGAGGGAGCCGCAATGTCGACCTAAATGGGAGACAAAGTACGCTTCCTCCAGGCGAACTTGAACCACTGCGCCGGGGCTCAGGACCTGCTACTGCAGTCCATGGCGCAGTGGGACATAGATCTGGCTGTGGCCTGCGAGCCCTACTTCGTCCCCCACTCACCCAATTGGGCAGGGGACAATAAGGAAGACGTGGCTGTCCTGTGCAGAGGTTGTGCCGGCCCTACCCTCTCTACACTGGAGAAGGGCAACGGATACCTTGTGGTGGGGTGGCGAGACTTCGCCATTATTGGCTTGTACTTTTCCCCCAACCGCGGGCTGGCGGAGTTTGAGTTATTCTTAGACTCCGTCAGTGCCGCGGTTCGTCATCAGTCACCAAGGCGAATTGTTGTCCTCGGCGACTTCAACGCGAAGTCTCGTGCGTGGGGAAACCCCACCACAAACGCTAAGGGCACGGCCGTCGAGAGGTGGTCCTTGCTCTCTGGTTTGTCCCTCCTGAACAGAGGGACGGTCCATACCTGCGTGCGACATCGGGGTGGGTCCGTGGTGGATCTATCGTTCGCCAGCCCCGGTGTCGCTCGCGGAGTGAGCGACTGGAGAGTGGAAGAAGGGGTGGAGACTCTTTCGGATCACCGCTACGTGCGATTCGAGATCTCCGCCCCCAGGGGACCACCAGAGCCCCAGCGCGGAAGGAGGGGCAGGCTCCCAAAATGGGCCCTTGGCCAATTCAATCCCGAAATGGCTAGGGAGTCTGCCATAGTACAGCGCTGGAGCGGGGCAGGACGCCTACCCACAGATGTGGAGGGGCTTGCAGGCTACATAAGGAGTGCCCTGGAGGCAATTTGTGATGCGGCGATGCCGAGGGCTCGGCGGAGGCCCCCGCGTCGTCAGGTGTACTGGTGGACGCCCGAGATTGCTAATCTCCGGGTGGCCGCCAACCGAGCGCGGCGTGCCTACGTCCGATGCCGACAGCGGACTAACCGGGACGACGTCCTTGAGGATCAGCTGCGGATGCAGTATAAAACCAGCAAGAAAACTCTGCAGCTGACCATCAGCCAGGCGAAGGAGAGGGCCCGTGAGGAACTTCTTACGGACCTCGACAGGGATCCGTGGGGGCGCCCATATCAGCGGGCGCGCAACAAACTACGCGCCTGTGGCGCCCCCATCATTGAATCGATGGATCCGGTTCACCTGTCGAGGCTAATGGGAGAACTGTTCCCGCGCTCCGTGGGACACGTTCCTCTCTAAATGGCACCTCGGTCGGTGATGGAGGTGGAGACTTTGGCCCCACTCATCACCGACCAAGAAATGGAAGTGGCCCTCTCCCGTTTTCGGGGCAAGAGGAAATCGCCTGGTCCGGATGGCGTCCCGGGGCTTGTGCTCGGCGTCGCCGCTGAATACCTCAGAGATGGGCTCCGGGAACTGCTCAATGCGTGTTTGAGGTCCGGGCAGTTCCCGGAGCAATGGAAGTGGGGCAAGCTCTGCTTGTTGCGGAAGGAGGGTCGGTCAGCTGACTCCTCTTCTGCATACAGACCGCTGGTGCTGCTGGACAAGACGGCCAAATTGTTCGAGAAGGTGCTCGCGGACTGTCTTGTCCGGCACCTCGAGGAGGTCGGGCCGGGACTGTCGGAGAGGCAATATGGATTCAGAGCCGGCCGGTCTACTATTGACGCACCGGCCACCCTAAAGTCCTTGGCCACCGATGCGGTGGCCAAAAAGGAAGTCCTCCTGGCAGTCTCGCTGGACATAAAGAACGCCTTCAACAGCCTTCCGCATGAGACCCTGAAAGAGGCGCTCCTATATCATGGAGTGCCGCCGTATCTCCGAAGGTTGTTGGAAGCGTACCTCGAGGGAAGGCACGTGCTCTGGGCCCTCCCAGGGGGTGACGGGCGCATTCATCGCCATCGGGTGGAGTGCGGTGTTCCACAGGGTTCGGTACTCGGTCCGATCCTGTGGAACGTCGGATTCGACTGGCTCCCACGGGGTCGGCTTCTCGTCGGGATGGGGGTTATCTGCTATGCAGATGATACCCTCGTCACGGCGAGGAGGTCCGACTTCCGGGGGTCTGCCCGATTGGCAGAGGAGGGGGTTGCGCTCGTCGTGAGCCGGATCGACATGTTGGGCCTGAGGGTCTCGGTGGAGAAAACTGAGGCCCTCTTATTTCATGGCCCACGTCGAGGACCTGAGGAGGTGTGCTGTTTGCTCGTTTGTCACCGTAGACAATAAAAAAAAAAAAGACATTCTTACACAAACACAAGACGTGTTAAGGCGATGAAGTGAACATTTTGGCGATATGTATGCGGATACTACGGTTTGCGCCGGTGTCGCATGTGGTTTAGTAGATCAACATTCGGCACCGGCGTCCTCCGATGGCATCAGTATGTATGAAGATGAATGGGCGATAAGTTTGAAAAATGGTAAGGCAGCGGGCATTGATATGGTGTCTGCCGAGATGATCAAGCTTGGTGGTTCCTGTGTCTGGGAGGCCGTTCCTGTTGCTCCTCAATTTATGTTGAAGCTCAGGAATGGTTCCCGGGGACTGGAATAGCGCAGTCATCGTGCCTTTGTTTAAAAACAAGGGTGCACATTATGACTGCGCAAATTACAGAGCCATAAGCTTGACCAGTTTGGCAGCAAAAGTGTACGGTAAAATTATTGAAAGGAGAATGAGGATGGTGTCCGATGGTTTACTGTGTGAGACACAAGGAGGTTTGAGGAGTGGAAGGGGATGCATGGATCAAGTGTTCTCTCTGTGCAACATTGTGGAAGCATCTGGCTCTAGTTCAGAGGGTTTTCTGCAGTTTTGTGGATCGTCAATATCGGCGTTAAGCAGGGGTGCGTTCTATCAGCCAGGCTGTTTATCATATATCTGAATAAATGTCTCCAAAGGTTGAACGATATGAATGTGGGAGTCCAGATGGGCGACTCAGTGGTCACTGCTCTGCTATGTGCAGATGATGCAGTCTTGCTGGCACAGTCAGCGACTGACCTGCAGACCCTAGTCGACACAATGACAGAAGATTGTAAGAAAAGGGGTCTACGCGTGAATGTGAGCAAAACCAAAATAATGGTCTTTGAAAGAGATGTACTGAAGGAGCCAAGAGTCTCCGAAACCGGCGAGCGTGTATGAAGAGAATTATGAATGTTGAAGAAGCGAGTGAAGTATGCAAGGATAGAGTTCTCTGGCACTCTGTTCTCTCTGCCTACCCTGCAAGGGACATGGCATGATGGTATGTATGTATGTACTTGAAGGGGGTGTATCAGACCATGATACACTACCCAAATCAATAAAAAAAAATAGTACCTAAGTTTTGATTAAGTTGCCCTACTGATAAGCGGTCAATACACTTTTACTATAAAAGTTTGATGTAGGCATAAATTCATGCGTGTGACATTGAACTAGTAGGCAAATAGTCTCGCTCTCGCTGCGCTCACCGCTGCACAGCTAGTCGAAATGTACCTACAGGTCAATGTACGCTGACAAACCTACTGTTTTGATAAGAAACAAATCACTTTATATCGGGATTGGGCAGAGCTAGGAGTCTGCAACTAACTTTAATGTTTTATATGACGTCATTTCTACACCTAGTTTAAGTTATTCTAGTAATAAAATCGGCACCCTGTATATTAGTCAGTCATTAGAGTTTAAAAACAGAACACAACTTACTTTCCATTGTTGGTCGACGTAATTTTCTTTTAGGTAAGTGAGCAAGAGGCTCAATCATTTGTGCTTTTCTATTTAAATCATTTTGATGTGATTTTGTAAGCTGCTCAGATGGTTGTTCATTATTTAGGAATGTTATAGTTGCTAAAGGCTCATTAATTGTAATGTTGTCAGCATGTGTTGTTTGTTTTTCAACATCATCTGTTGTAATTTGATGTGGTGCATTATCTGGTAATTTACTTGAATCAAGCACATCTGCTTCCTTTTCTGCTGGTATATGTATAATATCATCTTCAAATTCCTCTTCACTTTCAAAAATTAAACTATTAGAGAGAAAATTATCATCTAATTGACTATATGAACAATCTTCAGGTTTGTTTTCAACTTTGATTTTTGCAACTTTAGTGAATGGCTTCCCTGGTGAATTTTGAGAGAGTCTCATAACCCATTGTTCAGTCTCACCATCACTTTCACTGTCAATATTTGTTAAATCATCATAGCCTAATAATTCTTGTTTTACACTAAATGCATCATATTCAACTAAGTCATTTTCATTTTTAATTCCATTTTCATTTAACAATTCATTCTTCTGTGGTTTTCCATTTGTTAATTCAGTTTTGAGTTTTTTAGCACTTGTTTCAAGAGGATGTATTATTTCATCATTGCTACTATCAGATATATCAATAACATCATCATTTTGGTTCACCGGCACTGCTTTGGCTTCTTCAAATACAGTAGGATTTATCTTCCGTTTCAAGGATAATATTGTAGACATGGATGAATCTATACTTTGTTTTCTAGTTGAAGTTTCTGGTTTATTAATATCATTAACTTTAGCAATTTCTGCATTAGGTTCAATAACCTCATCATCACTTTGATATCTTATTCTACTTGGTAGTGACAGTTTATTTTCTCTGATAAATTTAAATATATATTTATCACTGTCTTCTATGTTAACAAGTGGTACTCTTTCCGACCAACCAATACCAATAACATCCGAGTCTCCTATGACGTAAGGCTTATTGGGTGGCACTTTGATAGACCCAACAAATACTCCATTAGCACTCTAAACAAATTGTATATTATTAACAACTATTTATTAGTATGGTCCTATCGTTGAACTTTTGATGGATACTTACAAGGTTGGTTACTATTTGATATTTAATACATACAATGTAAAAATATACAACTTATATGATAATAAATTGAAACACTATCCAAATCTTGGCTGTATATCCTTTCAAAGAATGAATTGTTTCTTATTGTTTAAAGGAAGTGCGGTAAGACTGTTATTTTTAAAACAATATTATTGGATTATTAAAGATAATATTAGCTAGTATTCTTATTTTAGTATGATTTAAATAATAATATATGATAAGAACTGTCAAATATTTACCTGTAAATCGGTAATTAGTGCATTGTTAGTTTGAACTTCAATAATACAATGTTTCCTTGATACAATTGCGCTTGGTAGAGATACATTATTACAGATTGCTCTACCGATTGTTACTTTATCACCGTCTGAGAATGTATATTCTTCGGAACCAAAAAGTTGGCGGCTCAGTTTCCATTTAGCCATTTTCTACAATATGAAGAGGGAAGTAGTTTACTTTGTATTTTATACAAGCTTAAACTTATTTTTGGCCGGGTCCATGACATAAAATTATATTGAAACCGGTAAGTGCACGAGCAATATTATTAAAGGTAAAAAAAAGAACAAAGTGAACAAGCATTAAACACGTTAAATCAAAAATAAGCAAGTGACATGAAAACAGTGTTGCCTACTCCCCAAAATATGTATCCCTAATTCCCTAAATTTTAGTTTAAAACCCCTAAAATTGCTACAATTACATGAAAATCCCACTAAAAAGTGATTTTATTAAAATAATAATAAATTAATACCAGTACTGAGAATATCCAGACAAAAAAGAAATATGCCTCATATATGTGATATTTATCAGATATATTAGATACTTAATGAACAATAATAATAATTAATTAAGCTCCTGGCTCTACTAGTCACTCATCATTACGGACAGGACTATTCTTGGGAATAAGCCTGATATCATGCTGATGGTCCAGACAAAGTCTCGGGTATTTCTTGTGGATATCACCATCCCCTATGACGAGAGCCATGACGAGAACGCCCGCCGACCCAGACAAGAAAAGCAAATATCTGGACTTGGCGCGTGAGGAGACCGACATGTGGGTGGCATCAGGCGCGGCTCAAGCACATGTAGCGCCCGGGTGCAATCAATAACCAGGCGCCCTCTTGTACCAAAGTGGATGAACAAAATGGAATAGGTTGATGGTTACAAGCGGCTCTCGGCGCCCCCTAACACACGGCGCCCGGGTGCACCGCACCCTCTGCACTGTAGGTAAAGCCGGCTCTGGGTGGCATCTACAGAAATAACAGAAAAAAAACACCTCGAGAGGTTTGGTGTAGGTATGCGTCCGATATATCAAAACGAATCTGAAATCGGTTTTCAGTCAGAAATCGTATCGTTTCGATATTCAACACTATACAAACTGGTTTTAGAAAACGTATCTCGACAGAAACTAAATCAACACGACATATCAAAACAAAACGACGAAAACACAAACTAATATAAATCTAATCATCGCGCAATCGTTTTCTATTGCTAGTTTTGCAAACCAAACCAATATTTAAAAATTTACAATACTAACTCTTTCACTCCACCAATCGATCACCTAGTTAGAATGAGAGAAAGCAAATTTCATTTAAATTCGCCTCCTTTCATTCTAACTAAGCGATCGTTTAGTGCAGTGAAAGAGATGAAGTGAATTGTCATCAGTTTTGGATTTTGGTGGTTTCTAAGAAACTAAGAATGGCAGATTGAAACGAAATAGAATTACAAGGGACAGGGAATAAGATCTATATCAGAATGCAACTACTTCCATGATAATATTACACAATACTTAATGATAGTTTAAGTTTTGTGTTTGTTAAATAGTTTTTTTGAATTATTGGAGATTTTTGATGATGCACACTTGACCTTGGTGACACGTGCAGTGTGCGCGTAATGTTATTTATGTGTTCTCGTGAACTATATAATTAGATAGGTATTTTATGATTCAATACTATACTAACGTATGTTAGTATCATACATACGATTTGATGATAAATAAGAGATAACTATTAAATGTAAAATGGTAAGAAATAAACCATACAAAAGAAAATGTACATTATATAATATAATCATGAAATCATTGTAAATATGACAATTTTTAAATACTCCAGAAAGTTTTGTATCATATCCAAAACAAAACATTTTTGCTAGTCTAGTACTCTAGTTAAGCCTAGATAAAGCATGAAGGAAAATCGTACACCTAAATCCAATCAACAAAGAAATTATAGAAAAATATTTTGAATGCGTTCGTTCGTTTGCTATGCTAAAATAACTAAACCCATCGAATATCGATCGAAACCCAACCCAACAACCAACCCAACAAACCAACCGCCCTTGAAATCGATCTCTGAAATCGGTTTTTGAAATTGATTTTGAATATCAGAAATCGAATTTGTATCGGTTTGCGTAAAAATCTGAAAACGCCCATCTCTAGTTTGGTGTCAACAAAAAGTCGGTGGCGGCCTATATGTCTGCTGGTTTCTCTCCCAATAGGCCTTAACGCTCCGGCCGATTATTAACCAACTCACCGGAGTATGTCCTGCCGCCTTTACAGGCGAGGCTTACAATGTGAGTTACGTTTATGCAATAATAAATAATATCCTGTAATACTATTTAAAATTCTTTATTCATACATTATTTAATACTTGAAATACAATATTATTATCTTCTGGTTTTGAGCTTTTGAAATCATACATGTTGACATTAAATAATTTTAACATTTTAGCAGATGGATTAAATGTTGTTCAAGATCCACCATTCCATTGCAATATGAATCGAACCATCATCATACTTTGTAACATTTCAATAGATAGTTTATTCCGTAATTTATTTTTGACAATATTATAGATAGAGAATGCGCATTCGATAGTTACGTTTGATATTGGAACTATAACAAATGCCAGTACAAATTTCACGACAATTTCACGAAAAACTTTTACAGCCACCTGTATCACAATCATTAGGTATAAACTTCAAAATAAAAATCTGCTGTAGTAGAAGTACTAATCCTTAAGTTATTGTTCAACTGGTGCCACTCAGACTCGATGTAATTTTTATTGCCATAGAGATAAATAGAGGTCTCTGAATGTGATTCAGTATTCATTTTATATCGGGTTTTACTTGTAGCTTTATTCAAAAATCCCTAAACATGCCCCTAAAAATAGAATGCCCCTAAAAAATTCCATTCCACTTATTTACCCCATAAATTGGGGGGGGGGGGAAACCTCTAAGTTGGCAGCACTGAATGAAAATGACAACATATTTTTTTGGTATTGTTCGTGTATTCGGGTAGGCAAAGAGTACTAAGCTCATACATCTACGGATTTTATACAATATATAGAATAAGTAATTGATAATAGTTTCTTTATATTAAGTAACATTCAGTCACTATTTGACAGTAAGTTGATTTTTTAATTGCTATCTTATTGAAAGGTTCTCTAAAAATTCAGTAGGACATGAAAATGCACTGTTGAATGATAAAACAGTTCAGTTACTGAAATTTAGCATTTAATATGCTTGATTACTTATTATAACCCGATTACGAGCGAAACCCAATTCGGGTTTTTGATAAAACATTTTTTTTAAATTAATTACATTTTGACAAAATTAAATTAAAATAAAAACTCATAAATATATAATATGTAACAATAAAACTCATAAATATTGCATATATTATAAATCAAAACTAATGTACAAAGCATTCATCCCATTTATCAGTCCATTGACGTTTATTGTGGAGCATGGGCTTGCTTTAATCGTATGTCGTGCTTACTACATACGGTTTGGCTACTCCCACGGAAAAGTAAAGGAATGTGACACATTATATTTATCTAATTTTTTTAAAGATTTGTTTGTTGTTGTTACTAGCTGATGGTTTTCATAACTTTGCCTGGTTATGGGAAAGTGTTGTGAGTTCTCACCCAGAGAAATGTAAGTTGAGTGGCAAGTCCTGTGGGGTAACTCTGACGGTGAGGGCCTTACCCCGAATTTTTATGTGTCATGACCGTGTGTGTCTTGTCCCTACAAGCTTAGCTGAACGAGCATAATAACAATATCATTCTCGTCAAGTACCGATGTAATTGTCGTCGGGGGATATTTTTTAGGATAGTTAACCGCTCTCACCTCTAAAAAGTTAGAGAGTACAGAGAAGTTTTTATTCCTGGTTATTTTTTTTATGATTTAACGTATAGTTTAGATGTTCATGTAATCTGTTAAGACAAAATTGTTAATTATTTCTATGATTATAAGAAAATTAATTGCGGAATAATATCAAAGATTAGGATTTATTTTGAATGAATAACGATTCTTTATGCTTATGAAGAATGATAGTATTTTTTTTGTGTGACTTAGTTGTTAGCCTCAGATGGCTATGACAAATTTACCCGGACTGTGGGTGAGCGCTGAGGGCTCTGAACCCGATGGGATGAAAATAATTTTATTATGGATTATATTTGTCCATCTTTGCTGGAATAAGAGAACAATACGCCACTATATTATCTGTGGGTGCTATAAAAGATGACTAATAGTCTATCTAATCTAAGAAGTGCACTTTGACAGTTCTTCTTCTTCTTATTTGTATGTATTGGCAATCAGCTACTTAAATGAGCCATTGTTGCCAGTGTCGAGTTATAATTATCTTCAAGTTTTTAGTGCAGATTAGTCATGTACGTCAGTAAGTCAAATTGTCGCCATCAACAGTGCTATGGCCACACTGTTAATGATATCTTGTGAGAATTTTGATGAAAAACGAAAACGTTGTAAAGCACTTTTATATGATATTCACTACATCTCAGCAGTTCCGTCACATCACATTACATAAAATGCCATCAAAATTATCTAATATAACACGTTAAAACACTAAGATATCGAATATAATACAAGAGCACCACATTACGTTTTAGATGCCCGCCAAAAACTCTCCACTTTGACAGTTCTTCTTCTTCTTCTTCTTTTTATGTATTGGCAATCAGCTACATAAATGAGCCATTGTTGCCAGTGTCGAGTTATAATTATCTTCAAGTTTTTATTGTCTTCAGATTAGTCATTGTCCGTCAGTAAGTCAAATTGTCGTCATCAACAATGCTATGGCTACATTGTTAATGGTATCTTGTGGGAATTTTGATGGAAAACGAAAACGTTGTAAAGCACTTTTATATGATATTCACTACATCTCAGCAGTTTAGTCACATCACATTACATAAAATACCATAAAAAATATCTAATATAACACGTTAAAACACTAAAATATCGAATATAATACAAGAGCGCCACATTACGTTTTAGATTCCCGCCAAAAACTCTCCACTTTGACAGTTGTCGGAGTAAGTTGTCTAGGTATGCGAACCAAATAATGGACATCGAAAATATCCGATTTTAATGTGAAATCGATGTTGATTCTTTTTAATTAATAATCGGTTTACTTATTTCTTTTTTCAAAAAGGCGATGCATAAATTAAGTGCTAAATTAATACTAAACAAATTTAATTATTTCAGCATATAATCTATTCATAATATTTAGTAGGATTAGGTTAAGTAAAAACAAAAACTGGATTTGAAAATAGCTATTTATTCAGAATCACTACTATAACTTGAATTATCATCGTCGCGAATATTAATAATTATTTTCTTATCAATAAAATTGTCGAAACCTACATCTTTGTCAAAATCTCTATTCGATTAATATTCTATTCTAATATTTTTACCGATTATTTGGATATTCGTGTATTGAAAGTTGTCAAGCACTACTGTATAGAACGTGATGACGTGACATTGTAAGATCGTCAATAATAATTACTATTTACCATGTTATTTTAATTTTAAATTAGTTTTACGAGTTTCAACATTAGATTATTGCACAAGAAAGTCACCAGCAACGTTAATTATGTAAATAACTTAATAGTTCTTTAAAATTTCAGATTTATTGTTTGCAATCGTGTGTATACGTTTGACCAAGGTTATTGTGTATTAAAAAATGCGAAACATCAAAATGCACTTCTTAGCTTAGATGAACTATAAGGCATATACTAATGTATACAACGACTTTGAAAGAGAAGGAAATTTTGAAATAAAGTGAAATAAAGGTAGCCCACCCGTCTGTACATCTTTGTATAATAGACCAGTCAGTATTTCATTTCCCTCTTACTGTGGTGGAGGATCGAGACTAGCAGAGGGATATAGGTAGGTATATGAGATGATGATGATGAACATATATTGATACTATTAGGTATATGTAATTAAGTCGCCAAACGACTAAGTTTACTTCAGGTAGATGATGATGTAAAATTATTGTAATAATAATTATACAAAATTCAAAAAATATATTAAACATCAACAAATTTAAATTATTTTTTATCTCATATATTATATATAGGGGTTTTTTTTTTGGTTGGGTTACGGTCGGCGCACTCCTCGCACCACTCCGTCCGGGGCGACAGAGAGGCGTAAGCACGCACACCCGTAACCCACCCGTGACGTCGCCTTCGTCGTTGGGCCGACCACCGGAGCAGAGTGACTTGACGTCAGTGGTTGGCCCGACGGAATACCCCTGAGGAGTACCCTCTCCTCAACCGATGTCCTCCCCCTCGGGTAGTATGTCGGTCTTTCCTCACGCGGTCGGCCTCTCGGCGGGTGACGGACTAATTCCCCGATCCAGTCACCCGCGGCCTCGGCTAGGGCGGCATCAGGCACAGGTAATCGCGCCTGCGCCGCCCCAGCCGCCGGCGGTGGCTCACGTCGTGCGTGAGGAGACGCTCCTCGCGCAGCCTCCTTTTGCGAGACTACTGCCTCGCAGAAGGTTGCGACCGCGTCCCAGTTCCTGACGCTGTCGAGCAACGCCCTGGCGATGGTCGGCAGCGTCAGGTCAGCACCGACGATTGCGACGAGTTCACAACGCTGCTCTGCCCAAGCGGCACAAACCTCAAGCGTATGCTGCGCCGTGTCCTCGTCGCAATCGAAGTGGTGGCAGGACGGTGTACTCTCCCTCCTGACGACCGTGTGCAGGTATTTGGCGAAGTATCCATGCCCGTCAAAACCTGCACCAGTCGGAAGGAGAGCACCCCGTGCCGCCGTTTTAGATGCAGTGGGCATCAGCACCGGCCGGAAGGCCTCCACGGTCCGCACACCGAACCGAGGCCTCTCCAGCCGGACTGCCCAACGGGCAATGACGTCTCGGCGGGCGTCAACGCGCCAGGCGGTGTGCTCCCTCAACGAGACCACACCGCTCTCCGCTCGCACCTCCAACATCCGCCGATACAAACCGGCGAGCATTGCCGCTTCCAGGTCCCATGGAGAGATCCCGCCAACAGACACGCTGCCTCCGCGACACCGTGCGGTACCCGCGTATGGCCCTGACCGCCATGGCCCCCTGTGGTCGCCACAGAAGAGCCCTGAGTCGGACGCTCAGGGACCCCGCCCACACCGGTGCGCCGTACAGGGTCATCGACCGGATGACCCCTGCGTACAGCTGACGGCACATCGTCCGTCGAGTATCAGGCCCAAATACCTCATATGGGCCCGGATGCTGATATCAACCGAATTGACGGTGATCGAGACGCCGATGGGAGGGCCCATGCGGGGTCCATGGAACAAGAGGGCCTCCGTCTTGTCCAGGGCCACCCTCAACCCCAGCGCCTCGATCCGCCTGACGATCTCCTCGGTGCCGAGAGTCGCCAGGCTTGCCGCCTCTTTCAGCGTCCCACCGCGGGCTGTGACGAGCGTGTCGTCAGCGTAACAGATCACGCCTAACCCGGGCTGCCCAGCCCAGCGGGAGGCTCCCCCTCAACGCCCAGTCGTAGCCGATGTTCCACAGGGTGGGTCCGAGGACCGACCCCTGCAGGACACCGCACGTCATGGGCGTTCGCACAACGTCCCCTACTCGGTTGGTATAGAAGACGCTGCGCTCCTCCAAATAGTCTGCCGCTAGCCGCCTCAGGTAAACTGGCACCCCATGGTATCGGAGCGCCTCCCTGACGCATCTAAATGGCAGACTATTGAATGCGTTGGCGATGTCCAGGGACACCACCAACAGCACTCCCCCACCGGTAACGGCCTCAGTCACCACGGCCCTCAGGCGCAACAGAGTCGCGATCGTCGAACGACCCCTCCTAAACCCAAACTGGGCATCCGACAGATCGGGCCCCGTGCCGACGAGGTGCTCGATGCGGGCAGTCAGCACCCTCTCCAGTAGCTTGCCCGCATCAGCGAGCAACACGATGGGCCTGTAGGCCGAGGCTGACTCTGGAGATCGTCCCGGCTACGGTAGAAGCACCAGCCTCCCCTCCTTCCAGCACCCAGGGAACCGCCCGGACGCTAAACACGCGTCGAACAGCCCCCTGAGGCGGGGACCCAGGTGGTCGAGGACCAGGGCCAGCACATGGTTGGGAACACCGTCGGGCCCGGGGGCGGTGGATTTTCCACGCATGCGCGCAACCGCCACCCCCATCTCGGTTTCCGCGATGGGCGGAACAGTGTCATCGTCGGTCTCCCGGTCAGTGTCTGGCGAAGCCATGACCGGGGGCGTGTGCTCCGCCCGTCGCGGGAACAGGTCCTCGACGACCCTGGTGAGGAGGCCGGGCTGAAGAGTCTCGGTGAGGGGGGGGCCCCGCGCGCGGAGCTTGCTCAGCGCCGCACGATAGGGGCGACCCCAGGGGTCACGATCGAGACCGTCCAGCATCTCCTGCCGACTGACGTCCTTGGCGGTACGGCCAGCCTGAAGGCCGACCGCGCATCGCGGTAGCCCTCGTAAAGTCAGCCCTCCCGCTCCTCGTCGCGATGGTGCCGCCGGCTGCGGGTGTAGGCCCTCCGGGCCCGTATACACGCGGCCCGAAGATCCGCCAGCTCCCGGGACCACCAGTAGACAGCCTTCTTCGGGGACAGACACCGTACATGGGGCATGGACGCATCGCAGATCTGCGTCAACGCATTGCGGATGCGGCCAGCCTCGGCGTCCACCCCGTCCAACTGGTGGGCAGAGGACAGCCACGAGTGAACGATGGCTGCCTCCGCGAGCAGGTCCCGGTCCAATCGACGCACAGCCCATCGCGGGAATGCGGGACGCCCGTCCACCCCGTGACCCCTGCCGGGCGTCGTGAGGGTCCGGGAGACCTCCATCCGGATATACCTATGGTCCGATAGGGTCTCAACCTCCTCCACGACGCACCAGCTCCTCACGCATGTGGCGACAATGGGGCTAGCGAACGACAAGTCCACTATCGACCCGCCCCGCTGCCACACGCACGTATGCACCGAGCCCCTGTTCCGCAAACAGAGACCCAGTGCCGCCACCCACTCCTCGACTGCCCGTCCTCGGTCGTCTGTCCCGGGGGACCCCCACGCCATGGACTTGGCGTTGAAGTCCCCCAGGACGAAGACTTGGCGCGGTGCCAGTCGCTGTAACGAGGCCCCCAAGATGGTGAGGGAGGCCCCGAAATCAGTCACGCTCCTGTTAGGGGAGAGATAGACTCCGAAGAGCGTAATCTATCCCCAGTCCGCCGCGACGTATCCGACGCCCCCGTCCCTAAGGGTCAGAGACGGCGAAGGCCACGACGTGGAGGCGACGATTGCCACAGTGCCGTCGGTGCTACCCAGCCAGTTAGGCCGGTCGGGCACCACGTACGGCTCCGCAGCTACGGCTACTCCTATCAACCACTCCGCCATGGCTTGCAGGAAAACGTCCTGCGCACCGGCAGAGTGGTTGAGATTGGCATGGAGGAGGCGGATGGATTTGTGGTCCATTAACGGGCCGTATCCTCCGCGCTAACGGGCGATCGGGTCACGCTCGGAGCGGGAGCGGGCCCGGTTGATGGGCCGCCCCACCCCTTTGGGGCGGATACCGGGGGTCTGCTGTCCCCAGAGACCATGCGGTGCTTGGTAGGCCTATTGTCCGCCGTACATTCGGGGCAGTGGGGCACCGCAGAGCACGATGCCGCCTGGTGTCCAGCCTGACCGCAGCGGAAGCTTAGCCCGCCACAGTCAAAGCAGTTACGACACGTCGGTCGGGTATGTCCGACCGACGTGTAGGTCCCGATTTTATTACTGGAATAACTTAAACTGGGTGTACGAATGACGTCATATAAAACATCGAACTTTTATAGTACAAGTGTATTGACCGCTTATCAGTAGGACAATTTAATCAAAAAATAAGGTACTGTTTTTTTTACTGATTTCGGTAGTGTATCATGGTCTGATACACCCCCTTCAATGATTCTACTAGTGAAATCGGCAACCTGTATAACATTAAAATTATTTTTTATCTCGTTAAAATTATTTTTATTTATTTCTGTAGATATTTTGATTCCGAGATTTTGTATCGGGTATATGGTATACCTATACCTATGAGGCCAGGCATTGCATGTTGCAGGTATGTCCATGCCTAATGCGAGGCCACGGATGTCAAGGAAGTGGTACCAGTGATGAGGAGTGAATACGTTGTGTTATGGGGCCACGCGCCATCCGCCGCCGTCGCCCCGGACGGAATAGACGGCGGCGTGTCCGGACCATAACCTGCCAAAAAGAAAATGCCTAATGCCAGGGCCCTCTAAATACAATCGTTTGTTATACTCAAGTCTCAACGTAAACGTACTTTATAACTTAAACTTGGGTAACTTTAGAACCTGTGAATCTTGAATATTAATATACCTGTGGTTTCAAATGAAACGTGAAGTAACTGTTGATATTATGATATGTTGAAATGAAATGTCCAGTAATTGTTGATACGTTCGACATTTTGTATTTGTCATGTTTTTAACTTATCAGAGCCAAACTTCTATGGTTCTATGGTTGAATGATTAAAGTTATAGCTACAAGGATGACTCAAAAATACCTATTTGTATCAGAAATTTTAAACTGTAATTCAGTTTAAATATTAGAGCTTTTTGGCTATAGTAATAAATGGCCCTCCTCATCCTGGGTAGTACCACACACACATGAAATCGATGCCTGAGTAGTAATAGTTTGCTGCTGCATTTCGTACGATGAGCGAGATCGTTGGATGCATAAACTCCTTTTTCTTCCCTTCCTATCCTCGTTTAATTCCCTCTAATCTTCCACATGTATGGTAAACCTTTACGGTGCAAAAGGGGTCACCAGCTGGGCTGCTTATTTGTTTGCTACCAAAGACAATTAAAAAATATTTCTCTATGTTGTTTTTTTTTGTCTATTTGAAACATCCCCTAAATCTCATCATTATCTTAGCAATATACCTACCCATGCATGCAGCCCATGAGTGTCGTAAAAGACGATTAAAGGATACAAATAACATTTCCAAGGAAAACGTGAAATAGAACCTTATACCAACACGGGTGACCAGCGTGGTGTAGTAGGTCAATATCCCTCCAACTGTGGAGGAGACTCAGTTCAAAAATTTTATTGTGTTTATGTTAGTTTTTTTAACAGCCCCGGCATTTTGAACACTTTTCAGCCTTCATGTTCACGGCAGGACTGAAATACAAACGCCATAAAAGTTGTAAAAATAGTTTTATTTCATATGTGTAATAATCATGTATACAGAAGAATTACATTATATTCTATTAGAATCGCGCATTTATTCCGTTAGAAATTTTAAATAATTTCACTAACATTTATTAAATGGAGTAAATTTGTAGTTATATTATAAATAAAAAAAAACGAAAAAATATGGAACTGGCCTTTCTAAAAAAAAAAAAACCTGTTATGATAGTTTGCTTTGACGACGTTGCGGCACGTGTTATAAAAATATGGACGTGTGTATTGTTGATCCTATTGCATGGTCGCAACCCAATATAAATAGATATGACAGACTCACTTAGTTTATATCAGAATGGGTTGGCTGTCCTCCTAGATGCAACAAACTTTCATCCTTGACCAACTATTACGTCTCATTCTATTAAAGAATCTGACTAGTACACTGTTTCATTTTATTATCGAGCTAGGAACGCATTAAAAAAGCTTTCTATTGAAAAGTACGCGATTATGCCTACTAGATCGTTCCGAATCGATCGACCCACTGTTAGGCCAAGCGCCGGGTCTTTTTTTTTTGCAACGTACGGGACCTGGTATTTTTTTTTGGGAATATGTTCAAGGTCGTCCCCTGAATGTAAATCCAAGTTGGCGCGGCGGGGGAGGGTTCACTTCAGCCGCCATCTTGGAAAACACGTTTTATTGAATATCTCGCGAACTGCGCATCGTACTACAAAAATTGCAGAGACCATTATTGTAGATAATAATATTTGCCATCTTTTTAATTTGAAACTTTTTTTTTGTATAACGCATAGGTTTTTAATTATAGCGAATCAAACTTTTTACAATATGGTTTTTACTAAATATTTATTTAATGGTCAATGATAAATTAAAAATAATGGTGACTGAATTGTAGAGCATGAAATTACCTATAAATTTTATAAAAAACTTTTTCTCGTAGCATTTATAGTCTAAGAGCTGCAGCTTAGTAAAACTTGCACCTCGTACATTATCAGTGGCAATATTGCTCGCTGTATACGAAAACCATTTCATAACGCATAAAATGGCATAAAGTGTTCAAAAAAATGTCAATACAGCTGTGCAGCAAATCAATTAAAATTATAAATAACGTGGAGAACAACTAATAATTTGTCGATCTTTATTGTTACTTAAAACGGTATCATCATAAAAGATTGTCTATGTAGCAAAAAACAATAGTACATCCCGCTACATCGTAAGAATTGTAATAGTTATTATTTTTATTCTTATGTATCTCCAATTGTTATCGAAATCACAAAAATGAAAAGAATTTTACGAATGTTACTTCAAAAAAACGGAAAAAGCATTTGTTTACACAAACATAAAGTGGCGCATTATTTTACGGTGCGAGTCTTATTTTTTTCGATGTCGAGGGAAGACACTCATCGTCTTGTGGATCTATCTCTTCTGCCTCCGCCATATCCGAAGGAGACGAATCAAAGGTTAGGTCTTCGGTTGGGATGGCATCTAATATGTCTGGCACGTTGTCGCATGTTTGGCCGCTGCAATTGGAGCAAATAATCGAACATTTGAGAACAGCTTTTCGGCATCCGCAGGCAGCTCCGCAATTTTTGGTGCATTTGCACGATATTATTTGCAACAAACTCGACGGTGCAGGAGCCATAGCAGTTCGAATTGGTTCAAGCCCTTGTGCAGTACGCTTCCAAGCCCATTTTTCAGCGTCGTGATAAAATCCAAGCCAAGTTTGAACCTGGTGGTACACTCTGAAAGAATGGTAGCGTGCCGTATCTTGTGTTGGAGATAGAAGTGATAAATTCAACCTTGTCTTACTCGCCAATTTCCCGAAGCATTTGTAGCGAAGCGAGATAATAGAGACTTCCGATTTTGTAAAACGGTTAGGATTTATACCTGAATACTGTTGGAATGTTAAGAGGGAGAAATTCCGAACGACCCGAAATATATACTACAACTTATAGGGACATAATTGAATATACAGCATTATAATCTCATTTACAGCGTTATAGCTCTTAAACTATAAATGCTACGAGAAAAAGTTTCTTATAGAATTTATAGGTAATTTCATGTTCTACAATTCAGTTACCATTATTTTTAATTTATCATTGACCATTAAATAAATATTTAGTAAAAACCATATTGTAAAAAGTTTGATTCGCTATAATTAAAAACCTATGTGTTATACAAAAAAAGTTTTAAATAAAAAAGATGGCAAATATTATTATCTACAATAATGGTCTCTGCAATTTTCGTCGTATGATGCGCAGTTCGCGAGATATTCAATAAAATGAGTTTTCCAAGATGGCGGCTGAAGTGAACCCTCCCCCGCCGCGCCAACTTGGATTTACATTCAGGGGACGATCTTGAACATATTCCCAAAAAAAAATAGCAGGTCCCGTACGTTGCATTACAAACCTACTTTTTTTGCTACGGCGCTTGGAGTATGTAACTGATCAACGTCTTCACGTGCCAAGCACGTACCGTCAATAACTCTCGGAAGTAGGGGTGTCCACTTTGAAAAAACATCGATGTTTTTATCGATTCGATAAATCGAAACTGTACATCGATGCATTTCGATGTATCGGATGAAAACATCGATGTTTTGTAAACATCGAGTACTTTTCTAAAATATATTACAAAGCTAAAGTCATATCAAAAGTGATACTTCTAAAAAAAAAAGTCTTTTTTGTGGCATTTATACCTATTCCAATCCCTTATAAAACTGACTTCTAAAAAAAAAAGGTCTTTTTTGTGGCATTTATACCTATTCCAATCCCTTATAAAACTGTAATTTATTACATAAACTTGAGTTTTTGTGACATTAACTGGTTATCATCGATTCGATGTTTTATGAAAAAACATCGATACGTCGAGTATTTCTATAGTTTTTCAAAACATCGGATCGATTCGATGAATCGCATTGTAAACATCGATGTATATCGAATAGGGATATTCGATATACATCGATGCATCGAAAACATCGATGTTTACAATGCGATACATCGAATCGATCCGATGTTTTGAAGAGCTATCGAAATACTCGATGTATCGATGTTTTTTCATAAAACATCGAAACGATGATAACCAGTAAATGCCACAAAAAAGACCTTTTTTTTTTTAGAAATCTGTTTGATAAGGGACTGTGGAATAGGTATAAATGCCACAAAAAGGACCTTTTTTAAGAAGTCAGTTTTATAAGGGATTGGAATAGGCATAAATGCCACTTTTTTTTAGAAGTAACACTTTTAATATGACTTTAGAAAAAGTACTTGATGTTTAAAAACATCGATGTTTTCAGCCGATACATCGAAAGACATCGATGTACAGTTTCGATTTATCGAATCGAAAAAAACATCGATGTTTTTTCAAAGTGGACACCCCTAATATCGAATATCCCTACTCGGAAGTATATTTTGTTAGTACCGCTACCATTCGCTCTAGTGAGCGTAATGCCTCGCGTCTTATCTTTCCGTGCTTGACACGCTCCTAGTCATATTATGAAACGATCTAATAGGCAGATTCTTTTGGACGTCTGATATAAGAACCGTTGTAGTTATAGAAAGCAGTGATGATCAACGATTCTTAGTTCATCACAGTACGTCGTTTATCATGAAATTTTCATAATATCCTATCGTAATAACATGTTGTAATAAAATATCGATCCATTACGATTAGAAAACTGAAGATAATGGGATACTTGAACTAATTTTAGTAAATACATTATTTGTTTTGTGAGGTTTATAGAAGATTTTAATAAAATTATTTTGATATTATTACGTATTACATAGTGAATTATACTGCTTTTTTGACAGTTTTTTTATTGCTCCTGGTGGTAAACTAGCAGGCATAATAGGCCCAGTAAAGGTCACGCTTTTTAAAGCTTATTGTCAAAGTTTTAATACGTGCAGCCTGTGGGTGAACTTTAGGCAGAAGGCATACAGTGACCTACGTGTACAATACAATAACACGTTCCGGATGTTGTTGGGGCTGTCGCGTTTTTGTAGCGCGTCCGGCATGTTTGCTGACGCGAACGTAGATAGTTTTTCAGCCGTTATGCGCAAGAGAAGCGCCTCGCTATTACGTCGTATACGCGCCAGCCCCAACAACATAATAAAGGGTTTGGCTGATTGGTGGGAATCTCCGATCCTGAGGCGTTGGATACGACTGCATGCAGTTAAGTAGACACCCTCAGGTTCGGACGACCAACAGTTCTTGTTTAGTTTTGTTTATAGATTATAAGTTAATTATGTCAATGTTACTAACACTAGTTATTAAGTTTTTATTGTTACTAATAAAATATGGAGCTCTGTACTCTGAAATAAATAAATAATAATAATAACACCTGATGGTAAGTGTCACTGCCGCCCATGGACCTTTGCAATACCAAGGGCAAAGCCAGGCCACTGTCTACTAATCCAACCCCAAACCCGTTGGACTGCCGGCTCCTTCGTTCACCAAACGAAGCGCAATAGCACATCGCTATTACTGAGACGTCGATCTTCTGCGAGAGTGTGGTACTAACCCGGACGGATCGGCCCACGGCTGTAGACAGAGAACTGTCAATAGCGTGGTCCTACCACTACTCGTACCAGAAAAGTATTTCTGGTTTATGAAAAACTAACGATACCCGTATGATGTCAAAGTAAGACAAATATTCTCCACCCCTTGCTTACCCATTTTCATCGTAAAAGACGACCATGGAATATAAGTAGGCAACATCACAACAAGGAGGGGTGAAACTTGAAATATAACCAGCGCTACGAAATAGGTGACGCCACGTTTTATAATATACCTATACAATGAATGATCACAGTTCAATACTCCAAATTTCACCGTAACCCCATTTTTAATACTGGTAGTACCACGCTGTTGACCGTTTTCTATCTACAGCCGCGGGCCGGTCCGCCTGGGGTAGTACCAAACTTTCGCAGAATATCGACGTCTGAGTAATGGCAATGTGCTATTGCGCTTCGTTCGGTGAGCAAGAGAGCCGGAAGCCCAACTGAGTGGGTTTGGGGATTTTATTGGTAGGCAACGGCCTAAGCTATACTCTTGGTATTGCAAAGGTCCATGGGCGGCAGTGACACTTACTGTCAGGTGTACTGCTTGCTCGTGTGCCACAATAAGCAATAAAAAAAAAGAAAAGAAAAAACAACTCAAGGAATACGCAAAAGACTTTTAGACCTTTAGTCATAAAATATCGAATCATTTTCTCTAAGGAATTATTTTATCTCTGTACTCACTATTGCCGTGTGCTGACGAAATAAGAATACATTTCACCTTGTCCGTGAATGTTGTAAAAGACGACTAAGGACTATAATATGTATATAAGATTTGTGTCGTTTGGTGACAGCGTAAGAATACAATTCACCACCCTTTTTCTTAGCCGCCATTGTATGTAGGAGAAGGCAAACTCGAAATAAAGTCCTATACCAACCCAACCAGCATGATTATAGTAGGTCAATTTTCGTTTCAATGTGAAGGACGTATATGAGTTGTGATGATGATGAAGAAGTAAAAGATCTATACAAGAAGGTACATTTGTATTAAAATCTTATTCCAACGCGTCTGATCAGCATGGTATAGTAGATCAATTTCCCTTCTATTGTGGAGGATGTTCCAGTCCAGCAGCAAAATGTATATGATGTGAAATGATCTTGACTCACTACGGACTTATGGAAATACCGCTTTTAAATTACTCGATATTTTTACTGGGTCTCAACTTTTTCAATGAACAACTTCGCAAGTAAATAATGGGATAGTTTTTGGTTTTGCTTGTAATAACATTTCGAGTTTGAATGTTTTTTGTAAGTCATTGAAGAAAGAAAAACAAATCTCTAGCATAGCTTTTTACATAGTATCTACGGTGCACGTCTTTGAGCTACGTTAAAAGGTACTTCTAGTTCAGGTTTCTGTCTCATCATTATTCGAGAAAGCTGGATCATAGTCACGAATTTTGTCTTTCCATTTGTTCTGCTACTGTGCAGGATTATGGTCAATATTTATTGTTAAGAAGTTACATTATAATAACCGTGTAGGTGGTTATCCGCTCTGCTGTTGTTTTGTGCTGCGTCGCATTTTTTCGCTCATAGTAGGGAAGAGGGTTGTAAAAGTAACGGTACAAGTGAAGTTAAATAAAATATCGTAAAAATGAAATATAAAACAATTACATATTACTAGCTTAAACCATTATTTTTATTAAAGTATTTTGTTATAAAGTAATGATAATTATATTACAGAATCGAAAGCTGTTTCAGGTGAAATAAAGAAATGTTTGTTCTTGCGCTGCGCAGAGAAAGCTTGGGCGGGCGGCTGCGTGCGGGGCGGGCGGTGAGCGGGCGCAATGGGCGCAAATAGCGGCAGCGCGCCGCGGCTGAGCACTCGGGCAGTCATCGCCCGAGCGCTTTTCCGCTCACTGCACCTGGGGCGCACCGTTCACTCGCATTTTCGCGACCTGCCTCACCGTCATCATCCATCGCGCGCGACTTGTATAATAATCCTGTGAAATCCTAATTTTAAAAAGTAAAAGTTTTTTAGTGTTGGTTCTGGTTATTATAATTCGTGTGCATAATCATTTGAAGGCAGAATTTCGCGACACCTTGGCCTTATCAGATATCTTAGAGATAAAACTCTAAAAGCACAGTAACTGGCATCAAGAGAGCTGAGCATCATTAGCTGAGAGCTAAATATTTCGCCGAATATAATACTTCAAGATCACAACGGCAGGTAAACAAGCTACCCTTCATTCATAGTTAATAACTGAATTGATTGTAATGAACGCAAGCTATGGGGATATTATTGTCCATTTTATTTTCAGTAAGCTACAGATGATGGTTATGAAGAGATATCAAGTAATCTACAGTAGACATTGCTATTACGAAAATATTGAAATTATATTCATTCATTATTATTTAACACTATTTAGTACGTAATTTAAATTATGTGCTAATTGCTTCGATTGTTGTTCACTTTGCACGGCATCTATTCTAACCGGTGACCCATTTTCGCAACTTTGACATTCGGCAACTCAAAAAGCTTGGCAATAGGTAGTTGGGTCGTTATGTGTCATAATTTTTTTCTAGATATTTTTGAATGAGAATACTATAAAATAAGGAGCAATTTAATATTTTGTTAACGTTTGATAATTTTGAAACGGAAAGTCTTTATTAAAATACTAGTATGCCTATTATCAGCATTCTGAGCCACGTGTCTAATTCTAATGTATTAAATAATTTGTAAACTTTAACAGCTATTATTTTTGGCTAGTTACCAAACTAATACACCACAAGCATAGTTGTTGTGTCAGAGTTTTTAGACAAGTTCTTGTATCCAAGCATTTAAAAGCTTTTTATTACCACCTTTACTGAATTGAAATCTTTTAACATTTTATAACCGAATTGAAATCATTCGCTAATAAGCTTGTCGATTTTTACGAAGACGAGGTTTTATGATCGTTCAACGCAATTTAGTAAAGCTTCAAATTTGATGAACATAATAATCACCAATAATAAAAAAATAATTTTTATTCACATAAAAAAATAGCTAATATTCGACGTGACATACGTTAAGCTGGTAAGGGTTCTTTATATCGACTATATAATCATATTGAGTAAATATGCCACCCCATTGTCCATTGTTTACTAGTACATTGTGTGTATAAGTACCTCGTACAAGAGAATAACATATTCTACATAATATATTTAGTTGGTATAATATAAGAAAGTTATATAACATTTTATTCAAAAGCATTTAATATTTACGTAAAATATACAATATAACTTATCGTTTGATTACTAATATTATTATCAAATTTTTTGATCATAATTGAATCAAGTTGCAAGTAGTAGGTCTACTAGATTAGGGTTGGTTAATCCTAATTTCTTTCATAACGTGACAAGAGATAGTCATATTGCAATATTCCTAAATTTAGGAATATTTAGCGTTATTTTTAATGATAGCACCAAACATTATTAGCGAGTTGCGCTTAAATCACAAAATCTAATAAGGATGTAGCTTGAGATGTGCCCAAATGAATGAACATGTATGTACATATAAATTATATACAAAGAATTAACATATTATTATATTATAATAGTATCTACTAAACGTATTTTTTTAACTGTTTCCTTTATATTATTTTATTTTTTTAACTGTTTTCGTTGTCTATAGAATTAAGTATGTACACAGATAACATGCAGAAACAATAATGTAATTCAGAAACCCACCTACTCTTATAGCTATTTGTGGTTGAATCACAAAAATATTTTGTACCATAACACGGATCTGGTTGAAATTAAGTTGCAATAGTCACGTGGATGGGAAGATGACTAGGTACGTAAGGGTTTGTGCTATCACTACATACGGTAGATATATTAAGGGCTTTGAAGCAAATTAAATATGATTAGATTTAATATATTTCTTTGTATCTGTTATTATTAATAGAAATCATTTCTACGTGGAAAGTTGCCAAAAGCAATAATAAGCAGATTTATGGTCCAAAGATTTCAAATTTAACTTATTATTACGATTGTTCGATGTCTTTCATTCATCATTATTGTTTCGTTTTGAAGTTACTTTTTTTAAGCGCGAAGGAAAAAAATGATTCCAGTAAATTTTAATTATGCGCGCGCACGATGCGACAAGAATCAACAGTGTGAAACTGCACGTATATTTAGATCATAGATATTGTCCATTCTCTGCTGGTTTTGATATGTCTCTTTTTTTATAGTGGCCTACATATAAAAATATTTCTCTTACTACTGTGTAAATGTAGATTTACGTTTTCTCAATTTCATTCTCACCAACAACACGTACATTTTAGACAACCATTTAAACATCAGTACTGATCACATAACCTCAATTTAGTCATTAATATTATGTGTAATCTAGATGGCTTAAGCAGTTACTTAAAATGTGTCTTTAGTTAAAACTGGCAGAAATCGATAGGATGTTGTAATACTTACTGAGGGTCTGAATTTACGTTCTCTTTAAAACAGTGATATTGGTATGATCACGCTGTGGACAGTTCATTGTCTACAGCCGCGGACCGGTTCGTCCGGGGTAGTACCACACTCTCGCAGAAGATCAACGTCTGAGTAATGACAACGTGTTATTGGGCTTCGTTCGGTGAGCGAGAGAGCCGGAAGCCCAACTGGGGTGGGTTTGGGGTTTGTATTGGTAGGCAGCGGCCTAGCTATACCCTTGGGATTGCAAAGGTCCATGGACGGTATTTTCTTTTTTTCTGTATAGGTATATAAGCTATGTATAGGCTATAGCTATAACCTATGTATACCTATACTAGTTTGTGCGCTTTTCGGACTTATAACTCGTTTACCAAATTCAGTGAAAGTTTTTTAACTTAAATTTAAATTCTAATTTTAAACAATAATAATGCTAGTTGTGATGGTTATTTTGTGCTCATTTAATTTCTTTTTTTTCTAATGAATGTAGTATAATGTTATTTTTGCTATAAGTAATATAATTTATATTGGTATATTTTTTTAAATGTGTCGTTTTTATTTTGTTAAATAGTCGTCCCATTATTTTCCTTACCAGATAATATAGCATTATTTATTTATTATGAGTGTAGCTAATATATATTGAAGTTTGACAGTTCTCTTCTTTCGTCACATGATCGGTTGTTATACGTATTGGATGCATGCGAAAAAAATTATCCTAAAGGAATGAAAGTAGTAAAAAATAATTACTTTTCGTATTTCCATTCCAATTTCATGATATAACATAATTAATATTTTAACTTTGTATTAATCACTTAAATTATTGAATCAAATAGATAAATATACTCTGAAAAAAGTCGGTTGACACCGACTACAGAAACTACAAAAAGACACTGTACTAAAAGTGGAAAGTTATATTCTGCCTTGGTGATAATGGATCCTCAGGAACATATTATTAAGAACGAATAAAAAAAAATAAAATCAGTCCACAATTGACGGAGAAATCGCGTGACAAAGAATTAAAAAGATATTATAACCTATAACTTTTAAAATAAAACTATTTTTACAGATTCTAACACGTTTGGAGGACTATCCTTCATGCCATGAAAGCCCTAAAGTGTTCGAAATGTCCGGCAATTAAAAATTAAATACAATCGTGATAGAATCCGTCAAAATAGTTTTATTTCAAATGTGTAATATTCGCGTAAACATCAGAAATCATTAAACTATAATCACGTAGGTATAGATACAACAGATAACTAATAATAACTTGTCCATATGGTATACAACTTTGAAAATTATATTTTTCTATTCTATAAACCATTGAACGTTTAGTGTTGAGCTTAGGTTAGGTCTGTTCCAGAACTTGCAACGGCGAGTGCAACAGCCCTTAGTATTTTTTGCTACACTGTTTTATCTAATTCATATTCGCCATTCAAGAACCGTTTTCCAGAATCGTTCTCGGTTTGTTGTTTGATGCGTTATGAGGCCAAAGTCAGATACACTTTTGAATCTTTTTTATTTTATTTATAAGCCCTCTTCTTTATTGATCCATATTTCGTCACAGAATGTTTAGTTTCACGTCGTAGGGAAAATCTTTTGTCATTAACCAAACACACTTTTAGCTTGCTGTTTACATTTTGCTGAGTAAACTCTCAATAATGAGATTTTCAACCACATTTGTCTTTTTTTGTTATAAAATGTTTGTGGTTTTGAGATTCTTTTATATATATGGGTCGAGGTAAATGGCTAGTAGATCATCGAGATGACTTTTAGTAACTAAAGACGCAAAAATTTTATTATTAATATTTGTGAGTCATCATTCTCCTACTCTTATCCCAATTACTTGGGGTCAATACAATATGTACTCTTCTTTCATAGTACATATTGTAAAAGTTATTGGCAATAGTTTTATGACCGGCCGCCTGTCAGACGTCAACCCTAGCCCTCCTTGGGAATGTAATTGTTGACCAAACAGCATCAGATGGAGTTTGCCCAGGTCGTTACAAAGCTCTTAGTCGTCTTTTACGCCATCCACTAGCAGAGTAAGGGTTGGTGGTATTCGTAGCCGCTACCACACAGCATATTATAAATATTTGTGAGTACTGTGTTTAAATATCGTGCAGGTGAAAGAGTAATTTAATGAAATATAAAATTAAAGAAAACCCTATTATTAACTTAAAACGCAATAGTAACATTAAGATTTGGTGATAAGAACTAGTATACTCATGTTTGTAACATTTATATGAAATGACATTTTAAAATTAGGTTTCCTTTTTGAAGGTTATTAGGGGAAAGGAGGGCAAGATGGAAGGTTTAACTTTATGATTAAAAAAAAAGTTAAACAACGTAATATAAAGCTTTTCTTTTAATCAGTCTTGAAATAGATCTTCTGTAGTTATAAAAACTAGTAATTAAAAAATAAAAAATAATAAGTAAATATATTTTATAAGTAATCCAAAAATAACGTCAAAAATTCCATCTTGCCCTTATCCTGAGGGCAAAATGGAAAGCTTGTTCGGGCAAGATGGAATGTATTGGAAATCATTATATTTTACAGTTTACACATATAAAACTACCCTCTTCAGTATCGATACACAATTCATGTACCCAACCATTACATATTGGACATTGTACCCAGTCCTCAGTTGGCCGTTCCACATAAGGTTCTCCACATAATACACAGTAGACATTGTTCTCTGAAGAATCTTCCAAATTTTGTACAATATTTATTCCTTTCCCTTTTCTTTTATTCTTATTGGTTCCTATTTGCATTCTTTTATTTTCCTTGCCTTTGATGATCCGATTACATACTAGCTTTGGTTTTGCTTTTATCTCATTTTTCATTTCAATGGTGTTTTTAAAAGGAGAAATGGTTAAAACTTCAGATTTTTGACATTACTTTCCGTTTCTTTATGGTAGGTGTAACTTTTGGTGATGGAAGAATTTTAATTGAAGAAATGTAGTGTGAGGTAGTTATACCTGATAATTGATCCCAGCTCTTCTACAACACTGAAACGAGATTCACGCATACTATCTTCTGCTATTTCATTCTATGTTTTAGTAGATTTTTGGACGAATCCCCTTTTTTGATATGACGATGTAATGTTCCGATTGGAATTCCATATTTTTTTTGATGCTGAGTTTATTGATGTAGTTTTAGCTCCATACATTGCCATCAGCATCATTCCTTCATTCCAAGAACCTCTATTGCTTTTCCTTATATACATGTTAACCATCTAAAAACAATAAAAAACAAGAATTTTAGTTACGGAATATAAAAACAATGAATAAAATAAGTGCGCGGGTATGATGGAAACACTTCCATCTTGCCCTAAAGTCTAATTTTCCATCTTGCCCATAACCCCCTTTTCAATAAAAATGTTAATACTTAAAGAAAGCTTTATTAATTCTCTCATTTAAATATCAATTAACACAATCTATCCCTAATATAATATTTATATAAATTCATAATAGTAATATTACTTACCTTGTTTAAATAATCTTATTACAAAAATCATATAATTGCGTAATATTTTTCCGCGAAAACAAAAAGCATGCATACACGTCGACAGGTGGCGCGAGTCGGACTGAGCGGTCGTTCATAAATGCTGCTTGGGCACCTGACTCTGTTTACGTGAGGACTCGGGCGCTTCGTCACTCGGATTGTGCTTCGTCACCCTAATATTATTAAGGTATGTTAAGATTGAGAGGTAATACGGTAGACTAAATCCTTACTAATATTATAAATGCGAAAGTAACTCTGTCTGTCTGTCGCTCTTTCACGGCATAACTACTGAACCGATCTAAATGAAATTTCGTACACAGATAGTCTAGAGCCTGATAAAGGACATAGGCTACTTTTAATGTCAAAAAGCGGTTGTAAAAGATGTAAGGAAGTATCGTCATTTTTAAAGCCCGAAGCTTCAAACTTATTTTTAGGCTATTGATTAGATATAAATAAATATAACATTAACATTTTGAAACAAAATTACCCTTAGGGGGTAAAAAAAAAAATAGGGGATGAAAAACTTTAGAAAAGTAACCTTTTACGCAGGCGAAGACGCGGGCAGAAGCTAGTTACGTATAATTTAGTATTGTAATAGTGATAGAACCACGCTGTTGACAGTTCTCTGTCTACAGCCGTGGGCCGGTCCGTCCGGGATAGTAGCAAACTTTCGCAGAAGATCGACGTCTGAATAATGGCAATGTGCTATTGCGCTTCGTTCGGTGAGCGAGAGAGCCGGAAGCCCAACTGGGTGGGTTTGAGGTTTGTTTTGGTAGGCAGCGGCCTAGCTATACCCTTGATATCGCTAAGGTCCATAGGCGGCAGTGAAACTTACCATCAGGTGTGCTACTTCCTCGTTTGCCACCATAAGCAATAAAAAAAAATGTCCACTTCTGATAAGAGACGTTCTCACTACGTTGTGATATTAGTCTCTTTTCAAGCCAAGCGGTATCAGGGGTGGGTCCAATAGCGATGGGGAGGGAACACCGTGAGTTATGGGGCCGCACGCCGTTCGCTCTGCCGTTATCCCGGACAGAATGGCTAGGATGTATACAGACGTGCTTGCCAAAAAGAAAAGTATCTTAAGATTATTAAAAATGTAAAAATTTATATTAATATAGCGTTTAATGAATAATTGAATGCCTACAAGGACCTAAGGACACGCAGTAAACTTATACAAAAAATTTTACAGTGTGTTTTTTCTTCGTTGCATTAAGAAAATAGATATGGTGCACCGACTAAATGTATATAATATTATTAGTATAGAAAGTTAGTAGAAAAGTATAAAATGTTAGTAGATAAAGAAAATGATTAAATAAGAAGGAAAAGACTGATGATCTTTTACAGCATTCATATCCCCTCTTTTTACTAAATTTAGTTATGAGTAATTTCGTCACCATATACCAGAAATAGGCGGAGATGTGACATATGGAGGTTTATGGGATTCCCTCAGTCACCCTGGACAGTTAGACGGGGATACGGTCGGGCCATAGATCCAAACAAAAATGGTTATATAAATTTAAGTAGTGTTCTTAGAAGTGTGTCATGTATTGTAGGTAGGTAGATATATATAATCAAGAAGGCTTCAACTGGCAAATATCCAGCAAGCCATGACATAATACCTCGTTTGCCAAAAGGCTTTATTTTCGGATATTTTGTTGAAATAAGTTCTAGAATTTGTGTCAGTAGGCGCCTTTGTGGTGCGGACAGGCCGGTTGGCTGATGGATGTTTCTTTCTGTGAAACGCTTTTGTCAAGCGGGTTTGTGCCTATATATAACTTGTTTTATATTAACCAGGTTACAAATAGGAGTTTTCCATCAGAAATTACTTAATAGCATCTTTACAGATGGAACTAGAGCTGTCGATATCACATATGGCAAAGAAGCAAAAGAAAAAAGAAATGCCAATATTGCTTGATTTGAAAAATCGAAGTCAGTCACGCAAAGTGTATATTAGATATAATTCCACTTATTATATGTAGATTAGATTTTATCCTTTTTGATTTGTTAGTTATTATATTTTTGGTTGAATGTGTTAATGACGAGGTTTCTGTGATTATATTGGTGGCGTGCTGATGAAAGGCCAGAATGCCACTAGGTCCCCGTTATCTAAGTACATACTCATATATCAATACTAGCTTCTGCCTGCGGCTTCGCCCGCGTAAAAGGTTACTTTTCTAAAGTCCTTCATCCCCTATTTTTATTTTACCCCTTAAGGGAATTCTTTTTAGAAAATTTTAATTTCATATTTATTTACATCTAATCAATAGCCTAAAAAATAAGATTAAATCTTCTGGCTTTAAAAATGATGATACTTCCTTACAACTTTTCATCTCCCTTTACAACTCTTTTTTTGCATTAAAAAGTAGCCTATGTCCTTTATCATGCTCTAGAGTATCTGTGTACCAAATTTCATTTAGATCGGTTCAGTCGTTGTGGCGTGAAAGAACGACACACAGACAGAGTTACTTTCGTATTTATAATATTAGTAAGGATGTTGGCGGTTTAATATTTGGGATTAAAATTATACATCGAAATAATTTGGTGCAACTCTAACTACTTGTAAGTTAAAGGAAGAAAATATCTATATTTATGTAAAAAAAAAAAAATCGATGTACATTTCAAATATTACTAATATTTCGAAGATGAAAACACACGCTATGTCAACCTGTCTGGTCAGCGTAATATGGTTGATCAAATATCATCTGATTTTTATATTAGTGCCCAATACATACATCCTAATATATTTCTTTCCTCTGTAAAGGAAAAGTGGAGTGCATTAAACCGCAATAGATTATTTTAGTATCCTATGCCCTGAAATATTTTGTAGTAAATATAGAAGAGAGACAATAAAACAGTTGATAATAATGATGATGATGACAACTTTCTTTAAACACCTTACAATACCAATTACCAGTTAAGTTTATTTACAAGGTAACGTCCCATAACCCGGAGTTTAATAATAAGTGAGGAATTATTTGTGTTTCATTCATATAAATAGAACTATCTTCGATTCATTTTTCAAATATTCATTTAGATTCATCATGTTTAGAAATAGTTTTCTCCCACTAACAAGTTACATGTGGCAAAATATGTTTTCGCCATGTTTAAGTGGTTTGATACATTAGCTCACAATAAAAGTAATAGTTACCTACCGCAGCGTTTATATGAGTATGTCACGTAGATTTTTACATAATACAGAAAAAAATATGATTATATTGTATTTTTCTTAAAAGACGGTAAAAATTACAATAGGCGGCAGTGAGGAAATAATCCTTGCGGGGTTTATAAACGTACAACTAATGTATACAAATTACAACCAGACTCCGCGCGAGGAGGGATCGACGTACTCCCCTACGTCACTCAAGCAGAGGGTACCCCTCAAGGGGTATTGCGTCGGGCCGGCCACTGACGACAAGTTAACGCTGCTCTGGTGGCCGGTCTAACGACGAAGGCGAGGTTCACGGGTGGATTACGGGTATGCGTGCGTACGTCCCTCTATCGCCCCGGACGGAGTGGTGCGAGGAGTGCGCTGACCATAACCCAACCCAAAAAAAACGGATTACATTTTGTGAGTATTGCATGGAAATCGAACCTATGCCACTGTCATTTAATCACCACGTCATCTGTGAAGTAATTATCGTAGGTTTGACTTTTAATTGAGTAGTTTAAAAACTGAGCTTCATTAGTTATCTTGTTAATTATTATATTATTAGTTATCGTGCATTAGATTTTTTGGTAATCGTCTTCAAAAAGGCTTTCCCTTTTTTATCAATCTGACTTATATTTTTGAAACGAAGTTCCATAAAGCGTGTGACTCGGTAAAATCGTCATGTAACGAAAAATGTGTGTATGTGTGCATGTCTTGATAGAACAGAAACAAACAGCTGAAAACGTTGTACGTACGACTCTGAGTTTTAATTTATTAACTGCTATTTTGTATACAAATCGTAATAAATAAATATGCTCCTGGAATAGTAATGGATTTTTTTTTGTTTTGATTCATTCCTTTACATTGTTTGTCTAGTAATAATTAAATAAAATATTATATTATTGGTTATATTTGTAATTATAGTCAGAGGAGAAGAATAAGGAACTTTATTTCTCAGGGGTTTATTCGAACGCATCCATTTTTATAGACATTCGGGTATAACATTTTTATTTATGAACCAATACAGATGATTCTATTTTTATTGGAAAGGGGATACTTCTAGAGCGATTCCATTTTAATTTTATTGGCGCAGAAACCTCGGATTTCGAAGATATATAGGTCGACTCAATGTGTTTTTTTTGTTAATAATATAATTGTAGCTGTGTTGTAAAGTAGTTAGTAGTAAGTAGGTACTTAGCATTAAGTAATTACCAATTTAACATTGGCAATTAGTCGTCACCACAACTTCGACATCCTATTCATCATCATCATCATCACAGCCCATATATGTCCCATTGTTGGGCTCGGGCCTCCTCCGTAATGGGAGAGAAATTAACCTACTATACCACGCCGGTCAAACGTGTTGGTATAGGGTTTTGTTTCGAGTTTGCCTTCTCTTGCATAGATGTTATATGCGTTTTATATCCCTTAGTCGTCGCTTACGATCACCCACGGGTAGATAGGGGTGATGAATTGTATTCTTACTCCTATTACAGTCCTAAAATTTTAAATGTTTTTTATTGTTTATGGCAGCAAACAAGCAAGAATCATTTGTAAGTGTTACTGCCGCTCATGGACCTTTGTAATAGCAATGGTACAATTAGACTGTTGCCTACTAACTGAAACCCACCCAGAAAGTTGCTGCCGGCTCTCTCAGTCAACGAATGAAGTGTAATAGCACATTACTGCTGCTGAGGCGTACGATTTTCTGCGAGAGCGTGGTATTAACCGAACCAACCCGCGGCTGTAGGCAGAAAACTGTCTACAGTGTGGCAATACCACAGACTGTATAGATAGTTTGTGGTTGGAAGATAAGATAAGATAATATATTTATTCCCTGAGAATATGGTACAAAGATTTATTTAAGAAATTACAAAGTAAAAGCCCTACATATTCGCCATTAAAAGGCATGCGAATTTTTGAATATTACAATCATATGTACATAAAAATAATAACAATATATAAAACAATTTAAATATTATATAATAGAACATCATTTAATGAACGTTATGATTATAACATTTTTTTTATTGAATTGCGTAGATGCTGAGATTATCATATTCAAATCAATACTTAAATGTTCAGCTTCAATACGGTAATATAGATAAAATATATAAGCGATAGAGTAAAATTTAAAAAAAAAAGCTGTATCGTTTTGTACTTAATAATTTACTGAGGAACGTGTGGCAATCCAAAAATGTATGACGAAAGCTGCAAGGGGTAAAATTACTTCATAAATTATCAAAGTATGCGTATTAATAAGAATTGTGTGATTCTGAGAAGAAATAAAGGTCTTGTTATTTTGTGATTATTTTGTCGAATCTAAAATATGTTTCAAACAGGACAAAGCATCAAACCCATTTTTTTTATGGCTTATGGTGACAAAAGAGCAGATAGCACACCTGATGGTAAGTGTCACTGCCACCCCTGGACCTTTGCAATACCAATGGTTTAAACTAGGCCACTGCCTACCAATACAAACCCCAAACCCACCCCAGTTGGGCTTCCGGCACTCTCTCTCAATTGAGCACACTCATCAGAGGGTAAAGTTTGCCTTTTCATAAATATTCCGTGACAAGGACAGTTGTTGTGTAAGTTTTATTTTCATGCAAAGTTTAAAAGCGTTGATATATCTTTGTAATGTCACAAATATTATACATAAGAACTAATTGTACCTGATAACCTTATAACTAATATATAATACAATAGTACCTGATTTCCATTACAGCTGGAGAAAAACCTTATGCCCTACTATACTGTACTAAAACCACAAAAAAAAATGTGCATTTATCAAGTAGGACGTGGGATTTTGACGGGAATCTGAAAACGTCATGTGGTGATCTTGTATTACATTCGATATCTTAGTGTTTTAATGTGTTATATTAGATAATTTTCATGGCATTTCATGGCATTTCATGTTATATGATGCGACGGAACTGCTGGGATGTATTGAATATAATATAAAAGTGCTTTACAACGTTTTCGTTTTTGACCAAAATTCCCAGAAGATACCATTAACAGTGTGGCTATAGCACTGTTGATGGCGACGATTTGACTTTCTGATGGACACTGACTAAGATGAAGAGATTAAAGATGTGAAGAAAATTTAAACTCGACATTGCCCAAATGGCTTGTATAAGTAGCGGATAGCCAATATATACTATATAATAGGATTATCTAAGAGATAGTTCAGACTGGCTATGAGCAGCTCCTCTTTCAGCAGTTACATTATTTTTTTTAAACTGTTAGTTACTATTTGTTTTTAATAATTATACATAGGTACTTGTAAAGCGTAGCGTGTGTTGCCTGACGAATTTTGACTTTTTGCATTTATAGTACATGGTATTGGTCATCCTCACTGAAAGGTCCGCTTGCGGTAGCTGCGTGGAGCGGGTCTCTCGCTTCTCTCCAAGGAGGTCGAGGGTAGTGATGGCTGCTCTAGTACTTAACTCGTGATCGAGTGCCGCTTGTGGGATCCGGTCCAGCCATGGCCTTTTTTTACTGTATTTTAACTATTGCGTTCGAAGGGCATCGCACTGAAGCTAATTAAATAATAAACATGTACTATTTTTATTTTATATAAAAATGAAAAAAAAATATAATAACATAGATAAAATATAATTAGTCAAACCCGCTGAGTTTCTTGCCGGATCTTCTCAGTAGCGGTCTCATTCCGATCCGGTGGTAGTTTATTAGATTAACCTTAAATGTAAAAAAAATGACAATATGTAAGTGCCCTCGCAGGGTTTATGCATAATAAATGAATTTGAATTTGAATACAAAGAAAAAGAAGAAGAAGACGTGAAAAAAAATATTTTTTTCTATCATACTATTAAAGATAAGACTTAAATAGTTTTTATGAAACCACGAACTCAATGTAACAACACATATTCTTATAGTTTTAAAATTTTTACAGAAACTCCAGCTCTGCTTAGAAACAGTAATTAATCATAAAAATTAAACTGACGTCTACATCCTGTGAAATGTTTACATCATGGTATGATTTGTGGCTGATCGGTAAAACGCTGTCATTTATAAATAATACTAGTCTTCCTAAATATAATGCGTAGTCAACTAGAAGACGTTAAGCATATAGTCTAACAAAAACGATAACTACAGAAGGGACATCAAGATTTTTTAAAAATTTTGTTTAATTTCTTTTATAAAATATTACGAATAAGTTAAATGATTTGCAATACATCTAGTGTCTATGAGAAAGTGATGCTAAATCGGATTCTTTTATTTGAACAATACTTAAACACGTTGCAATACTTAAATATGTGAATTGAGGAATGATAGAGTATTTTTTGATAGCGTCTCATTACTAAATATACTCGCAAACTTTATATAGAGCATATATTTATTATTATCATAATCAACGCTATATTCGCGAAAGGTGTAAGCAGAGGTGTAAGACATATTTTAATATCGTCCTATATACGAACTTTTCTCTTGCTTTTTTTGCACACTATTTTCTGATCACATACTACCTAACCACCCATTTAGCTGTTTTGCTCTTGATTGTATTCTGCTCTTTGACTGATATTTCGCCTCTCCTTGTGTTGATTGTTTAACTTCGGTGACCATTATGTAATGCCTGCTGTAAATGCCTGTTAAAACTCCAGATGCAATTGCCATCACGTATTATGTGGTTATGTTTACCTTGGACAAACAGTCCAGTTAGGTAGATCCAATTTCGAGAAAGAGGTCAGCCGACGAATCCAACTCGGTTGGGCAGCGTTCGGGAAACTTAAGAAGATCTTCTCATCTAACATACCTCAGTGTTTGAAAACACAGGTCTATGACCAGTGTGTGTTACCAGTGATGACTTACGGCACGGAAACGTGGTCCCTAAATATAGGCCTCATAACCAGGCTCAAAGTCGCTCAGCGTGCTATGGAGCGGGCTATGCTCGGGATTTCTCTGCGAGATAGAATCCGAAATACGGAAATCCGCAGACGAACGGGTGTAACCGACATAGCACGAAGAATTAGCACGCTGAAGTGGCAATGGGCAGGCCACATCGCTCGAAGAACCGACAACCGCTGGGGAAGAAAGGTTCTAGAGTGGCGACCACGTACCGGACGACGCAGTGTGGGACGCCCCCCCACTAGGTGGATAGACGACCTAGTGAAGGTTGCTGGGCGTCGTTGGATACAGGCGGCACAGGACCGCACTCTGTGGCGTAAAATGAGGGAGGCCTACGTTCAGCAGTGGACGGCAATAGGCTGAAATGATGATGATGATGATGATTATGTGGTTAAAGTTAAAGTTCCCAAAGTAGTTTCTTTTGTAAGCCTGCCGGCCAGTTAGAACATTTCAACATTTTAAACACGTTTTGTTCATCTACACCTGTATTATAGGAACAAGTAGTAATGTAGTGTAATAATGTATTAATGCTGTGTCGATCCCAAATAAGTTGGAATATGGTTGTGAGGATAGATGGCGATCCTATTATCATGAATCAGATTCCTGTCGAGCGTTGCACTTGGTGGGTTTCTTGATGGGAACATTTTATAAAACATTTTATAAAAATAATTCCTTTTTCACTATTATCAGTTTAGAGATTCATGCACTTATTTATTACGCTATTACCCAATTCGTTGTTCGATTTGTTCGATGTGACGGCACATCTGGTTTGGTTTTGTTTCCATACAGTAATGTTGGGACAAGCACTGCGTTATGTATTGCTACACGTGCCTTCTGTCTGAGGTAGTGGCTACCGAGAAGTTGCCCCAACGCTCCGTTCACTCTATTTCCCGCATTCACTCTTCGCTCTATATCAGTGGTGTACCTTCCATCTCGGCTAAATCCACATCCAAGATATACAAATTCATCCACTTGCTCCAGTACATCATTACCTATTGTTACTCTTACATCTGTTCTGGCTTCATCTCTTTCAAAGACCATTATTACACTACACTATTACACTAATACACTAAACTACTACTTACTACTAAACTACACTACTACTTACACTAAATAGTATAATTGATTAATAACATATATAATTTATAATTATAAAACTTTTGTGGTAAATTATTGCTCTGAGATTTATTTTATAATGTGTAATAATAATGTAAACATAAAAAAATATGGTAACATAAATAATTGCCGCCATAGGTTTATACGCAAAAAAACCTTGTGTCAAAAAAAATATAAACATCTTGACTTCTAATGTTTACGCGAGTATTACACATTTGAAATAAAACTACTTTTACGGATTCTATCGCGTTTGTATTTGATTTATAATTTCCCGACGTTTCGAACACTTTACAGTGATCATGGTCACGGGAGGACTGAGGTGTCTTACGTCCAATATGTCATTGTTATTACAGAAATTTATTTATATCTACCCTATAAGATATTAAATTTTAAATTTTGACCCACATTTTTATACAAAATTAATACAATTCGTTGCCAGTACAAAAAGAGAATGATTCTATATATAAAATTTTATGTTGTTTATGATTTTTTATTATTAAGGTATTTAATTTATGATAATTATTATTGTGGCAATTTTACAATTTTTACAAAACTAACAAAAATGTGGGTCAAAATTTAAAATTTAATATCTTATAGGGTAGATATAAATAAATTTCTGTAATAACAATGACATATTGGACGTAAGACACCTCAGTCCTCCCGTGACCATGATCACTGTAAAGTGTTCGAAACGTCGGGAAATTATAAATCAAATACAAACGCGATAGAATCCGTAAAAGTAGTTTTATTTCAAATGTATAAACATCTTGTTCAAAAAAGCATTACTAGTACTATCCACAGAGGAATAATAATACGTAATATGTAGTAGTAATTTAGTAGTCCTTTATCAAGTGCTAATTATCACGTATGGTTCGGCACGTGCAATATTTTCTCATAAGAGGCTGACGAACTAATATTTAGATAAAGCGTAGCTTATATTTAATAATATTACAAGTCCTTATTATACCCAATCGTAATTGAGTCGGAAAACGATATTTTACGATTAGATTTCATGATGTACGAGCTATGTACTGACTTCCCATATGGAGTCTATCTTAACGTGCTCGAGACACGAGTTTTAAACATTTATGAGATTTTTTATTATCTTAATATATATAAATTACCCTTCACGTTGTTTGTCCGCGATGGACTCTTAAAATACTTAACCAATTTTAATTAAATTTGCACAGCATGTGTAGGTTGATCCAACTTAAAAGATAGCATAGCTTCCATCTCAATTTATAATCGAAATTTTATGTTATTGCAAATTATTTGTCTATTATTTGACAGTCACAATTATCTGTTATCTCCAAACGATTCTAACAGATGGCAGTATCTGTTGACTGGATAAAGTAAGTATTTAATAGATGGTGGTATGTTAAATCTACAAACGTTTCATATAAGCTACAATTTATTAGCATAACTACCACGTGTTAATAGGCTACCTTAGCCACAGCAACGCGTGGCTGGGTCTGCTAGTAAATATATATTTCATCATTTTATATCTCACGAAATTTAGCTTCGACGTTAAAGGTAGCGATGGTTAATAACTTAATTAACACAACTAATCAAGGTTCTAGATGTGCGCTTTGAGAGTTTATGATTATTATTATTAATACGTTTCAGCCTCCTTCTTGAATTGAATAAAATTCTTCCAGTTTTAAGGGAGGCAATAATGGTCTTATTATTTAATTCTAAAATTTGGCTAATTAACTGGAACAACCTTGGGATCGGTAGATGTTCCTGTCTTGGCAGTTGAAGCCTCACCTATATATTGGTGATTATCATCACCTTGAGGTTATTCAACAGAGTTTATCGCAACATCAGTACGCAAGGTCAACAGTTAAGTTTAACCTTGTAATTGTGATATAATGACCAGCCTTCAGAATGGGTTTACGTCCACCACCAGCCACAATACCATCCATGCCTTTGTTATCGGTTGGAAGAACTTTATTGGCTTCAGAGCTTTTACTCTGGTACTTTATCATTAGAGACACAGCCAATGACTGTAGCAAAGGTATCAGAAGCATGAGTCAGACGACGCCCGACAACCATCTGCTCTTCCAGACTGCAAACAATGGAGCTCTCAGGCATAGTTTCCACAGGCATAACTATTTTAGCTTTCAGAGTTGATTTCTTATCACAATAAACAAACTGTTCTATGTATCATTCTTTAGGTGCAATTAAGAGCTCGGAGTATGAAGAAGAAGAAAGAAAGAAGTTAAGGACGAGCTGACATCTCTACGTTGAGCTTGAATCATTATATAAACAACCTTTAAAATTTTTCCTTTTTAATACATACATACATATCATCACGCCATATCTCTTGCAGGGTAGGCAGAGAGAACAGAGTGCCAGAGAACTCTATCTCTGCATACTTCACTCGCTTCCTCAACATTCATAATTCTCTTCATACACGCTCACCGGTTTCGGAGACTCTTGACTCCACCTTCCTTCAGTACATGACCGATCTGGTTTAAATAGGTTAGTCTCGGTCTCTCTCAGTACCTATATCCTTCCACTTTCGCATTGCATATCTTCTTAATCAGACGTTCGTTCGGCATTCTTTCCACATGTCCGAACCATCGGAGCGTTCCCTTTCGCATCTTTACACCAATACTCTCTTTCATACCTACTCGCTCTCTTACGTCGTCGTTACGAATGCGGTCGAAGTCGAAGGCTGACCAGCCTAACTCCACAGATTTTCGCAGAGATCGCATTTCGACCGCATTAATTTTACTTTCATACTCTTTTCTGCATACCCAACTTTTTTATAATGGTATATTATAGTATAGATACATATATATTTTGGTATTTTGAAAGTTTGACTACTCAAATGGCGTAATGGTAGAGAAACTCACCTATAATACAAGCGTCCTAAGTTTGATTCACATGCAGGACATCCTCCACCAATTGCTGTTCTAAGTCTGGGTGTAATTTGTGTCCTAGAATCATTTGTACGTAATACAAGGAAGGCATTAATGCCAGGCGTTAGGTCATTTAAAAAAATATTAAATTCGTTATGCTCACATTATATTTAAAATCATACCTCGCTTACAGATTTCAAACTACCACACTGGGAATCTAAAATGATACTTCAGTATTGAATGTCCTTGGTTATTTCAATGTATTATTGCTTTTAAAGAAGTAATACAATAAACTTTTATCTCTAAACAAATGTAGCTGACCTAGTCGTCGTAGAGATTCATGACTACTATCGTGCCAACGTGCACTCGTTTCGAAATGTCAAGGTATGATTGCCGTCCGTGGTCACTAGATAAAACGGCTTGGGTCACATTTGGCTATTTTCCAGATAACAATGTAGCAACGACGTGGGCATTTCCGCGGAGATCCCAGTCTTATATATGTAATAATATGTGATACTACAATATTATATAGTAGGTACGTTACTTATGACAACAATACAAATTTATGTAAGTCGTTCGAATGCACTGATCGAGTACTCCGTTTACACTTGTACCCTGTCTGTTAGGGTTTGAGCTTGGCCGTTAGAGGGTTAACTGAGTATTTCAGAGACTGTAATAATCTTTTAATAATAATCTTTTATTAACTGATATTTAAATTTCTATTTACTTTCCTATGTATTGTATTATTTCTGTAAAATAATATATCATTCATTTATCTTGTATGGCGCTCTTATATAATCTTGAATAATATTTTAGTATTTTATATTGAAAAATTTTACAGAGAAAATGCTAAAGTGTTGTGAATATGATATAGCAATGGTTTACGTGTATTTTCATGTTTTGCCCATACTCTCAGAGGAATCGTTAATTTAGTTATCAACGCCGTTAATGATAAACTGTGAACTTACTGTCGAACTGTGTTTATGAACAAGGTAATCAATATGTGGAAGTGTAATTTTGTTCAATGACTAAGTTAGGAAAATATTAGTGTAGACTTGTTTTATTTACAGATTGTATACGACTGAAGGACCTTGTATACATAGTTATAAATTAATATTATTATTATTACTATGTCATATTTTTTTATATACGAGTCATTACGAGTCAAATTAGTTTTTTTTAAATTGGCTTTTTTTATATTCCTAACAGTTCTTTTATATTTCTATAATAAAAACTATTTTCTTGGCTATTATATTTTATTTTAAAACTTAAGAAAGGCTGGTATCAATTTTAATCGACTTCTGAAAGAAGGAGGTTCTTAATTCGATGGGTATTTTTTTTCTATAAAAAATATGGCATATTATATTTACTATCTCTATTTATTTACTGCATTCGGCTATTGTATTATAGTTGGTCAATTTTATTTACATAGCGGTGGAGGTATGTACATATCTCGATATCCTAATTTTGTTCAGGGCAGGCAGGTATCTATATAATATTCTACAGAAGCCAACAAAGAATCTGATTTATTTGTATATATTTTAATACTAACATCTCATTTAACTAATTAAATCCAATTTCAACTTTGGAGTCGAGAATAAAATTAATTTAATTTGCTTTTGTAAGAAATAAGAGTAAATTAATCAGAGATTAATTAGCAAACACAATTAAAACTTTGCAAGCATTTCTATTTTGTGGGTATTCAATTTAAGGTTTTTCAGGAATTGAAAAGAGTTTTGTATATAATTAAAATTAGTTTATTTATAACCTATTTTCACAAATAACATCTAAATTTAAGACAATATCTAACGCAATCTATTTGACATATAGCATGAATGCTTGCGTGTTATTGGTAATTCCATATGTAAACAGCAAGTATGTTAGAGACACATATCAATTTCAAACGTGAGTACGATCTCAAGTATTTGTTCCCGCAATACAAGGATTTTTTCCTTGGTGCAGGGTGGTGTTGATAAAAAAAAAAGTGTGTGTGTACTTATGTATACGCGTTAGAAGTTTTACTTCTTTGGCGTAACTAGAGAAAATTTTTTTCAAAAATGTTATCTTTCGCCTTATTCTACGTTTGTAGAAAAAACGACACTAACAATAGAAAAAAGGTATTTAATACATTAAAAGTTTTATTATAACGCATTATCTAGTTAAAAAACTAAAATGTTTTGACTATAGCTAACTTCAGGGTGTCGGTTTTTTGTGACGGTGTGCGCGCGCATCGTAAACATGTACTCTCATCATTTTTCCCTAATGCGCCAAAAGAAGTATAACTTCAAAAAGAAGAAGTTCCCTAAAGGTTACGCTCTCTGTTGAATTAAAATCGTACTCAAAATTATGATGAGTATATTAATAAGAGTTCTACTTTGTGTTTGGTATTATTACTTAAAATTGAAGTGTTATTGGTGATAATGGGACTTTTAAACGTTAATATACTATACTCAATCGAGATTTATTAAATATGTTTTATTATCACACTAACTTAATAGATAAGTGTATGAATTATAAATGTTTTTATAATTCAATCAATCGAATCAAATCAATAAATAAATTTATTTTTAATATGTATTTAAAAGAGTATTGGTGTAAAGATGCGAAAGGGAATGCTCCGATGGTTGTTGGTTTGGAAAGGTAGAGTTCTCTGACACTCTGTTCTCTCGGTTTACCCTGCAAGGGATATGGCGTGATGATGTGTATGTATGTATTTAAAATACAGATATGTACTACAAGGTATTTCGAGGAGTCGTATGATGAAGAAAGGAGTTTACCTATCGGCTATAGCTGAACGATTCACCTCATTAAGTTATCGTCACCTTGCTCTTTTTTTAATTTAAGTTCAACACGATATGTATTCTTCTTCCATCGAGAGAAGACATTAGATGCGGTTGGCGCGTGTTCAGCTTGGTTGTATTTACGACATCCATGAGCAATTTAAGGGTTGGTAGTATTCGTAGACGTCGTCACTTAGCCTGATCTCTTCTCATTTATGACCCTTAATATATATACATAGTATTATAATATCTTTTACCTTAGCTCATATAAGTACCATTATTGGGCTCAAGCCTGCTTCACAATAGTTGGCAATTTGTCCTCCTATTGATATATGAGATAGCAGTGTGATCATTGTTATATGCTGCCAGTCAACCGTCTTTAACAATTTATGTTTTTTTAGTGGTAGGACACTAGTTCACTGTCTACAGACGTGTGCCGGTCTGTCCGGGGTTACTACCCTCTCACCCACACTCTCGCAGAAGATCGACGTCTGAGTAATGGCAACATGCCATTGCGCTTCATTCGGTGAGCGGGAGAGCCGGTACCCCACCTGGGTGGATTTGGGGTTTGTATTGGTAGGCAGCAATACCAAGGGTATCGCAAAGGTCCATGTGCGGCAGTGACACTTAGGGGACGTACATTAATCACGTGAGGTTTGAAAGGGGAGGGTGGAGGTGTTTGACAAAAATCACGAAGTCCTAGACCTTCATAGTTTGAAACCTGACCACGTATCACCAAGGGGGCGGGGGAGTTAAAAATGCTAAAAAAAAGATCACGTGATTAATGGACGTCCCCTTACCATCACGTGTGCTGCTTGCTCGTTTGCCACCATAAGCAATAAAAAAAAATGTATGCAGAAAAAGATTTAGGTAAATTTACAATTATACCGTTTTTATTTCATAATACAATTGCATTATTATACCGTTATCATTTGTATTAGTAATTCTAACTAAATACTAAGATCCTGGTTGAAATAACTTTCGGCAGATGCGTAACTTCATATAAATAAACACATTTCAATGTATTAACAGATTTGATATGAATAGAGTTTATGCTTGGTTTGCATTTGCAAGATTTCGATATAAGGCTATTAGTGGTTGCCATGTAATCTTATTTTCTATGCAAACAGGCTAATTGATGACATTCATAGGTTTTTTTCTTATTTACGTAATTGTTTGACAACATCAAGTTAACAGAGTTGTCTTTTTGATTTTTAAATAACCTTTATAGCTAAAGTATTCGTTGTCTATTATAATTTATTTAAACTTAACATGGAATGCTTCTTGGATCTGTTTGTTTTGATCTGTTGTAAAGTTTATATTAAAACCACTGGGGTTTTGTGAATTTGCCAATATATATATAATGGTTTTCTGCTTGGTCACCTTAGTTATGCAGCGTTCAAAACATACAATAGTATAATTTTCTCTAAATCAGTATCAGTATATAGATTATATTATATTAAAAAGGGGTCTACGCGTGAATGTGAGCAAAACCAAAATAATGGTCTTTGAAAGAGATGATGCCAGAACAGATATAAGAGTAACAATAGGTAATGATGTACTGGAGGAAGTGGATGAATTTGTATATCTTGGATGTGGATTTAGCCGAGATGGAAGGTACACCACTGATATAGAGCGAAGAGTGAATGCGGGAAATAGAGTGAACGGAGCGATGGGGCAACTTCTCGGTAGCCACCACCTCAGCCAGAAGGCACGTGTAGCAATACATAACGCAGTGCTTGTCCCAACATTACTGTATGGAAGCGAGAGATGGGTATGCAGAAAAGAGTATGAAAGTAAAATTAATGCGGTCGAAATGCGATCTCTACTGAAAATCTGTGGAGTTATGCTGATCGATCGTAACGACGTTCGTAACGACGACGTAAGAGAGCGAGTAGGTATGAAAGAGAGTATTGCTGTAAAGATGCGAAAGGGAACGCTCCCATGGTTCGGACATGTGGAAAGAATGCCGAACGAACGTCTGGTTAAGAAGATATACAATGCGAAAGTGGAAGGATGTAGGTACCGGGGGAGACCGAGACTAACCTACCTAGACTAGATCGGTCATGTACTGAAGGAAGGTGGAGTCAAGAGTCTCCAAAACCGGCGAGCGTGTATGAAGAGAATTATGAATATTGAGGAAGCGAGTGAAGTATTCAAGGATAGAGTTCTCTGGCACTCTGTTCTCTCTGCCTACCCTGCAAGGGACATGGCGTGATGGTATGTATGTATGTATATAGATTATTCTGTCAAATAAATATCTTTTTTTTTTCTACGAGTGAAAAACGAATCCAGTGCAGTCTGTGGAGAAGAAGAATGTATCTTTTTATTTATAAAACACCAGGCTGCATTAAGGAAATAATCTTTGTATTGCGAGGCACTTTACAAACATGCAATTAACAGAGACAAATGACACCTAGACTCAGAACAACGCTTTGTGGATCACTTAAAGTATTGTCCTGCGTGGGAATTGAACTCACGACACTAGCACGGAAGCTCATTATCTTAATCACTACGCCATCTGCGCAGTCCATCCAGTGGAGCGGTCATCTCCCCATATTTTTTTAATATAATTTGTAATTACTTTCTATTTTAAGCAGATTCAAAAAAACATTGTCGTCATCAAGAATATCAGTCTCTACTGCTTTCACTACAGATTTATCTACGTAGATCATGTTTTGAAGCTCTTTCTTGTTTACTTATTTGATCAAGCTTGTCGAGAATTGATATCAAATTAATTAGCCGTTTTGCTAATATTGACTTCTATTAAATACTCGTTGCGAATAAAAATATTTTAATTTAATTACTTACTTAGGAAGAAGTAAAAATTGGAGAGTCTTTCAAATGATATTTTTTAAAATAGGTTAACATATATTATAGTAAAAAATTATAACCAACCATTCATATTTATCAGCCCGTAAAAGTCCACTGTTGGACATATCCCACGAGAAAGCCATTCAAAACTGTCCCGCGCCACAAAATTGTAACAATATATGGAAATTAAATACTTTTTATGATAGTTATATACAAGATTACTTTAAGAATTAGTTGTCTAGGATGTTTACAGATTTTTTTTTATCGATGTTATCTTCTAATAAGTACAGCACAGAAATACTCAGATGATCTGATGCGGTATGTATACTGGAGATACAGGTACTATTATTTTCTTTACTCTTATTAATTGAGGGTAGCTATAGGTATATCATAGATGGTGAACGCGTTCGTTGATGAAAGTCAATATTCAATACAATATGTACTTATCAAAGTATCTAAAATTATATACATATATAAAAAAAAGATAAAAGTGCGTGCGTACTAAGTACATATATCAGAAGTGAAACTTCTTTGGCAAACAAATTTTTAAATCTCGTTTACTTACATCAACCAATATCGTGTATTTTTTCTCGATCTCCATTTCTCTCTCACTCTCTCACTCGCTCTCTCCCTCCTCTCGCTCCATGGCTATGTGCGTTATGCGACGTTCGCCCTATCTTACTCTCTTTCAATTTTTCTCGCTAGCTCTCCCCCACCTTTCGCTCCATGGCACTTTGCGTGATGCGACGTTCACTCTATCTCATTCTCTCTCTCTCTCTCAATTTTTCTCACTCGCTTGCTCCCTACTTTCGCTCTATGGCTTCATGATATGTTCACTCTTTCTCACTGTCTCTCAATCGGTCTCAATCACTCTCTCCCTCTTCTTGGATAAAAGCGTTCAACATTTTCGTGTCACTAATATTGCATTTTATCTCTAAAATATTTAACCTCATGCGCGCAAAGAAGTGTCATTTAAAATATATAAATTGGTAATAATAAAAAGAAAATAAAATTGGTATAGTAGCCAATTTGCCCAGTCTATCTGTTAGTAAGGCTAGTTATCTGTAACTAGGGCCCGTAAGTCTATGGATATGGGTCAAGGCTAAAATATATCCTATACCTGATACTACAATTGTTTGGAATATTTGACTTCACAGATGAACGCTTTCAATAAAACAACTTTAAAAAACCACAAAGCAGTCATGAGGACTGTTGGCAGAAGTGAAAAGCTAGTATTTCTAATTAAATTATTATTAATTGTTGTTGCACAAAAACATTTACTTAATTAATTTTTAAACAAAATATCTATCACACAGCAATGATTTTTAAAAATCACGGGTGCCGTTGCGCACTTGGCCGCGTCTCATCGCAGCCAGGTGTAAACAGGTATGATTTTGTTACGTTTATACGTGATGTGATGATTGAAATATAAATGGCATTAAAGATGTTAGAATTTTTAATAGGACTACAAGGATATCTATCCAAATATCCATGTTATTCGGGTTGTTATTAGTGGATGCTCGACACTATGTTCAATGATCATGGCAAATATGAACTACATTTTGTAGTGTGAATAAATAAATAAATATGAATCTATTGCTGAACCTAAAGATGTATAAATTTGGACCACACCAAATCTTATTGTCCAAATTTATACACACAACCGCATGCAGCATATGCATTTGTACGCCTCCACGTATTACGAAAAACAAAGACAACGTCTTCACCAGGAATCCAGGACATGTATTTCGAACAGCATTATCAGGGTCAATACATTGAAAATAAGAACAGGACTATATTTGGAGTTCAATAAGAGAAAATGTTAATAACAAACATGTCTGAAAAAGTGAAAAGGGTTCATTTATAAACATTTACTACTATTTTTCAAACGGCTTCAATAAAAGGAGGACGTTCTCAATTAATCTGTATACTTCCATATGTTGTTACCAAAGATTTTTTCTAAGTGAAGCGATTTTGATAATATATTTTTTTATTTCACAAGATGGTGCTTCCAATGTCCCATTTAGATTTGATCAAGATCTGACCAGTAGTTTTTGAGATTTCGTCAATAATGCGTATATAGTTGACCACGACTACTTTATTTTAAAGTCGGGTTTTTTATTTACTTTTTTGATTATGCAGTGGTCCGAAATGCGATTACGCACCAACCCCTGGAACGGGGAGTGTGGGACTCTCTTAGCCTCGGGGCTAGGACCCACTAAAACGTATCCACTGCGATTGCTGTTAGCCGAGAGGGCTGTGACAGCTTAACCGGACTGTGAGCGAGCGCGGTCGGTTTTTTGACGTGATAACGTCTTATAAATCGAAGAATGCCGGCTGCACACAGGAAAAAGCATGACTTTCCATCTGAGCCGAGCGTGCAAGTGAGAGCACGGAACAAGCAATAAGCTGCGTATCGACTTCGCGCTCCAAAAGGACGAACATTGGCGCGCATTCCGGCCACGCAAAATGGATACCACTATGGAACGCGCGCCAATGTGTTCGTTGGAACGCTCGAACGTGGAGCGGGTCGTTCCATCTGTTGTTGGTTTTTTGCCGCGTATCAAATGTGGCGCGCGCGCCAGTTGAGACGGACACGAAAGCATTTTGTGTTTGTTGTGTTCTAAACGCTGCGGCTGCTCGCATACGATTCCTGCATTATGAACGATCAAACACTGGAACAGTTGCCTCGCGCGCCAGGCGCGCTTAGTTTGTATAGGTCATATATTTGGAATGCGTACCGTGGAACGCATTCTCGGCGCGGTCATTCATGGCACGCGCGCCAGGAGCGCGAAGTCGATACGCGGTTTTAGCGTTTTACCGGAAAAAAAAATAATTTTCAATTAACTCCTTTTTTGTATTATACAAAATAATAATAATTCAGTGATAATAATTCAATTCAATTCATCAAAGTATGCAATTTTTCTTCAATGTTTTCTTATTATATTTACAGTGGTAACTCGTTATTAAGAGTTTTCATTATATGAAGGGACAAAAAAAAAACAAATTTAACCAATTTCACGTAATTTCTGACGTATTTTGCTATATCAATAGTAGAATTGCATTTTTTAGATGTGGTGGAATCATCTTCATTAAACAGGATAAGATTTTTTATACAATACCTAGTTGTTTGGCAAACTGGCGTATAGGCTGAGAGCCGTGGCTTTAATAATCGGACCCGAGATGGATACCTACATTATTCTGGCGCTAATTTTTAAACCACGACTTTGCTTGATCTAAGTCGTCGAACTTTGGCTTCCTCAATTTTTTTGTGGATAATCCCTGCAGTTTCGTGTGTAAAATCACTTCTTTGTTTTTCCAAATAGTAGCACCAGTAGATGAACTGAGACCTAAACATATACCATCATCATTTTTCTTTTTCCTTTTTCTATCGCATGTATCAAACAAACCTTTTCGTTAACACATAACGCTTTTCTTTTACTGGCCATCTTGACAGTTGCAAAGTTAGTTTACGACTGATATATACTGCGACTATAATACACGATAGGTGACAAGGGTGCGTTTAGTAACTGAGACCAAAAATTTCTACAGTTAAAAAGATATGTTGTTGATATCTAAATATGAAAATATTTCTTCGTAATAGAGAATGGCTGTTGCGTTATAAAGAGTGAATTAATATATGGGCTTTGTGGTAAACCAACCAAATTGAACTAATTTCTACATTATAAAAAGTTTTTCATTATAACAAACGAGTTACAAAACTCATAATAACCTGCGTAATCAATCTTAGATTACAGATATATCGCTATCCTCAAATAAAAATAAGAAAAATCTATTTAAACCTATATAAACAGTTTAACCAATTTCCAGTGGATGAGATATGAAAATTGCTGTGTGGTAGCGGCTACGAATACTACCAACCCTCACTTTGCTCGTGGATGTCGTAAAAGACGACTAAGAGCCTTATAACGACTCGAGCCAACTCTATCTGATGCCGTTTGGTGAACAATTACATTCCCAAGGAGGGTTGACGTCTGGCAGGCGGCCGGTCATAAAACTATTGTCAATAACCTTTGCAATATGTAGGAATAGGGATACATATTGCGTCGACCCCAAGTAATTGGATATGAAAAGTGGCTATTAGCCAATTGTATTCTTAGCCCATGGTGACAGGTAAAGAATACAATACGCCAATACCCCTTACTTAGTTAATAGTCCTCACCACAAAACCGTCTCAGGGAACACCAGAAGAACAGCACTGCTAGAATACTTATAACATCAATTGCGATCACCATGCCGTCCGCTAACGGTGCGTGGGTGACGTTATCTGCTTCCGTCTCTTAATCATGCGATACCTATCCGTGTATAATGAGCTGGTGTGGCTACTTTGTGTTTTTAATACGACACAATAATACTTATGTGTTTGATATTTAATACATTCATGATTTCTTATTAAGTGGATTATTATCCAACCAAAACCTTAATTACAACAATAATAATTTTAGGCACAAACGCATTTAAAATAGAAAGAAACAAAAATCTCGTTCCTAATTTCAACAATGAAACATTATTGAGAGTATAAACGGATACATTGATTAATAAATTTATAAGCGGACAATGAAGAGTGTATCTTGGAGTTGGAACAAATATTGATCGTGTCGGCTACGAACGGTGAGAACAAAGGGCAGGCCGGCGCGGCGTTATACGGCCCACGCTTACTGGCGCTCCTCGCACCAGTCATCAAAAAACGACACATGACATTTTAACAGGCAGCTTTGAAACAAATACAAGTGCCTTACACAACAGTAGAAGCGGATAACGAACTGTTAATAAAGATTAGGTATTAGGTGTTTATGGTAATAGTTATTTTGTTAATAATCACCTCAAATTACGCAGGATTTTTTAAATTTATTTAATCTACCAAAGGAACAGAACAGAACTTCCATTTCAAAAATAATAAAGGTATTTGTCTTTTTTAAAACATGTTATGTAGAGTTCGATCACCAATCTGAAGTTTTAAATTGGAACCGAAATAACCAATATTTATACGAAACGATACCATTTTGAAATGTATTTAATAACGTACTTAAAACAATAGCTAATATTATTTTCATCCCATATTACGATAGGCGCACGCATTTTTCTTTGGAGTTATTATAGTAATTTTCTTTAATATGTTTATTTCTTATTTTGATCATATACTTTCGCCGCGTATCGAAGCATTTGGATCTCTTTTCTGTGCCTGTTCTTATTGACCGTAGTTAGACTTTCTTAAGGTTTATTAAATTGAAATAAGATTTCATAGATTAATATTGTAATGATGGATCAAATAAAACGAAGATAATCAAGTTTACGATTGTGAAATAGGAATGCTTTTCAAAATGAAGTGTTCTAAGACAACATTTAGCTATAAAATCGATTGCCAATAAATTTACGGCTAGATTCGTAACGATATAAAACAGATAGCGACGTGCATCGGTCAAATAGTTGAACAAGGAACCATTCAAATATACACAACAACATGGCGGACTGTTTGTTGCCTTTATACAGAGGCTCGAATCGAGACTAATAACGATTACCTTTGATATATGGACGTTCCATATCATATCTATGACAATGAGTTTATTCTGTACTATAACACAATATATCATTTATTAAATGTAATAAATTATTATAAGGCAATAAAAACCATATTATATATATATATATATATATATATATATGGTAATTTTCGTAAAAAAGTAGTATAAAAATTGTAATAGAAATAAAAAAAATAAAAATAATGGTAGAAAATTTATCTGTAGTGAATATTCAGCACGATGATCTTGATCAAAGCATTAAACAGTGTTGTAAATTTATTAGCTTCGCTCGATCATGTGTGATGTCGGGCGGCTCTTCTTCTTCTTTTTATGTATTGGCAATCAGCTACTTATACGAGCCATTTTTGCCAGTGTCGAGTTATAATTATCTTCACGTTCTTAATCTCTTCAGGTTAGTCATTGTCTGTCAGTCAGTCGAATTGTCGCCATCAACAGTGCTATGGTGACACTGTTAATGGTATGTTATAGGAATTTTGATGGAAAACGAAAACGTTGTAAAGCACTTTTATATGATATTCACTACATCCCAGCTGTTCTGTCACATCATATTACATAAAATACCATAAAAATTATCTAATATAACACGTTAAAACACTAAGATATCGAATATAATACAAGAGCACCACATGACGTTTTAGATTCCCGCCAAAAGTCCTCATCGGGCGGCTCTTTCCAAATTGTTTTTCTATATTTAGTACTTTTTTTTTAATGAAGGCTTCTCTTAAACTGATAATGTGTATTCATAATTGCATAATGATCAGTGTAATAATTAATGAGTGGATACCATAACAAACATGGAGATTCCAATTCGCATTTACAATATTAATTTGGATTAACTCATGAGGAATTTTACAAAATAAATAGAAGTTTTGATGTCAGGAAAATCGTTTAATATATATATCTACTAAATATATAGAAGTAGCCATCTTCTTGTTATTCTTCTTTTATGTGGAGACGAAATAATAGGTATCCATGTCCAACCACTTTGCACATGGCTTTTATCATTGATTTTTTTGAGAAGAGGCATTTTGATATAAATTTAGTTATTTTAATGAGATTTGGCAAATAATATCCAAAACGTTAAAGTACAACAATTATCGCATTGAGGGTTTATGATATTATCATGGCAGAAAATTATTTACGACATTTTTTGGCATACATCTAGGTACTATGTAGATGGTAATTCACTAGTCAATGATTTTCAATAACCGTGTTAATCCCGCCTGCCAAGAGTGGCGATAAAGACATTAACTTCTTTCTAAAGAAGTTATACCTAGTCCTTCTTTAGAGGTAGGAAGCCCAATAGGGGACCTTGAAATATAATAAAATTGGGCTTCAGTAAATTACTAGAATGTCCATAAAGTACTTGTGCAGTTGTTCAATTAGTTCCTAATGACATATGACTGATACCTATATCATATATGCGTAGTCTGAACACTAAATGTTATTTGATAAAGTCGTATAAAGCTAAACAATGTTGATATGACAACATGTAAATGGGAATTTACTGTTTTTAATATCGCTTGATCATTTTCTGATAGCATCTAAAGTTGTAGTGTGTGCGTGTGTTATGGCGTGTAAACGGGAACATTACACACAGAAATTACTATGTCCACACTTGTAGTCACACTACCATAATACATATATATACGCAAACAACACTCAAAAGAACTTTTTGATGATTAACTCACATGCGTATCACGTTATTTATTATTTATTAACATCGTGCGGGCTTTAATTTAGGCTTGGAGCTTTTGTTAAGCTAAATATGTATTTTCATATTTTCTATATTTATTTTATATAGAAGTACTTAATTACTTTGATGTTTACGCGAGTATTAAACATTCATATTTCATAATAAAACTACATTTACGGATTGTATCGCCTTTGTATTTGATTTTTAGATGTTGGGTACACTATTCAGCGTTCATGGTCACTAGAGGACTGACCATGAACTCCCACCGAACCCATGAATACTGAAATATATTTGAAATGTCCGGCAAGTAAAAATTAAATACGAAAAAGAAGCTAATAAAATTTTCTTCGTATGATTTCGAGTTAAGAATACAATATGTCACCACCTTTTAGACGTTAAGGGATCATCAAGAGAATGATTAGAAACCATCTTGAAAAAAAAAACCATTTATATTTGTTGAAATAAAAAGGAAATTTTGTTTATTTTTGGAATAAAACAATTTTTACGGATTCTATCGCGTAAGAATAATTTTATTACAAATGTGTAATACTTGCGTAAACTTATTTATTTAGGGCTTGCGTAAACTTGTTTATTTATCTAGGGATGTTATGAAACTTCGTAACCGTAAACGAAGATATCAGATATCCGAAATAAAAATATAATCGATATCGAATAATTTCGGATAGGGTACGTTCCGTTTTCTTTCAATCAGTCGAATAGACAGACTAACTTAATCCTCTCCAAAGAGGAAAAATACATTCATGCACCCTTATCCCTTTTACAATTCCCTAAAAATCCAATATCCGTATCCGAAACTATCGAATAATTCGAAATAATTTTTAAATCTGTAACCGAGATCGGTATAATGATATACTTATATCCATATCCCTAATACTAATATTCAAGATCATCATCATGTACCAGTGACCCACCCGCACGGCGTCGAGAGGTATATTGTAGGGCGGGTCTACGGCCGATCTGTCGGACGCTCAATATGGGTTTAGGAGGGGGCGTTCGACCATCGGGGCCCTGCTACGCCTGAGGCAGTCGTTCGCGGAGGCTGTCGCCAGCAAGGGAGTGCTGTTGGCGGTGTCGCTGGACATCGCCAACGCATTCAATAGTCTGCCATTCAGCTGCATCAGGGAGGCGCTCCGGTTCCATGGAGTGCCCCTGTACCTCAGGCGGCTGGTGGCAGACTATTTGGAGGGGCGCAGTATCCTCTGCGCGGGTCCCGCAGGGGACATTGTGCGGACGCCCATGTCGTGCGGTGTTCCACAGGGGTCGGTTCTGGGGCCGACTCTGTGGGACATCGGGTACGACTGGGCGTTGAGAGGGAGTCTCCCCCCCGGGCTGAGCTTGGTGTGCTATGCTGACGACACGCTCGTCACAGCCCGGGGCAGGAAACTCGAAGAGGCGGCGAGCCTGGCCACTCTCGGCACCGAGGAGATGGTCAGGCGAATCGAGGCGCTGGGGCTCAGGGTGGCCTTAAATAAGACGGAGGCCCTATTATTCCATGGGCCACGCGTAAGGCTGCCAACCAGCACCTCGTTAGTCGTCAACTCCATCCAGATCAACATCAAGGCCCATATGAAGTACTTGGGTCTGGTGCTCGACGGGCGATGGTGGTTCCGGGAGCATTTCCGACAGATTGTTCCCCGGCTGGTCGGCGCGGCGTCCGCCCTTTCTCGGCTCATGCCGAATGTGGGCGGACCCAGTTTCGAGGGCCGACGGCTGTATACGGGGGTCATCCGCTCAATAGCCATGTACGGCGCACCCGTGTGGGTGAGGGCTCTGAACGCCCAGCTCAGGGCGGTTCTGTGGAGGCCACAAAGAGCCATGGCGGTCAGAGCCATTCGCGGGTACCGCACGGTGTCGACAGAGGCGGCGTGCCTATTGGCCGGGACACCCCCGTGGGACCTAGAGGCGGAGATGCTCTCCGACCTCTACCGGCGGGTTACCTCAGTGCGCGAGGAAGGTGGCTCCCCATCGTTGAGCGAGATAGCCACCTGGCGCGAGGACGCCCGCCGAGACGTCATCGCCCGTTGGGTTACGCGGCTGGAGAGGCCTAGACACGTTATCGTGACCGTCGAGGCCTTCCGGCCCGTATTGATGAAATGGATGGAGCGGTGGCACGGGGTCCTCACCTTCCGACTAGTGCAGGTGTTGACGGGGCACGGGTGCTTCGGGTAATACCTGCACACGGTCGTGTACAGGGAGTGGACTCCGGGCTGCCATCATTGCAGCAGTGACGAGGACACGGCGCAACATACGCTCGAGGAATGCTCGGGCTGGGACGGGCAGCGCCGCGACCTCGTCGCTATTATCGGTGCCGACCTGGCGCTGCCGGCTGTCGCGAGGGCGATCGGGATCGGGTCGACAGCGTCAGGAGTTGGGACGCGGTCGCCGCCTTCTGCGAGGCTGTCATCTCGCGGAAGGAGGCGGCGGAATGAGTCAGGGAGGACTCCCGCGACCCGGGCCGCCACCAGCGGCCGGGGCAGCGCAGGCGCGAAAACCTGCGCCTGATGCCGCCCTAACCCAGGCCTCGGGTGATCAGATCGGGGAATGACGCCCCGACGGCGAAATCTGTCGGGGCGTCGACGAGAGGAACCCGCGAGGGTAAACCGCCGAGCGGACCACCGAAGACAAAGATCGGGTACCGGTGGTCCGCTCGCACGGCGAAGAGAGAGGATTTTATGGTGGATCTATGGGGTCACGCGCCGCCTTCTCCGTCACCCCGGACCGATTTGGCGGGGCGAGACGCACCCGTAGCCCACCAATAAAAAAATAAAAAAAAAGGGCGGGTCTACGGGGTCTTGCGCCGCTTTTCCTGTCGCCCCGGACGGAAATCATCATCATATATTTTGAAACATTTATAAGCAACTTCTATGTATCGTTATGTACATTTTGTGTTTACACTTCTATGTATATTTTGTGTCAAACGATACATACGAAAAGTCACATAAAAAAAAGTCTTCTAATTCAATATGTAATTTTCTTGAAGTTTTAATAAATACACTACGTAGGTAATTACTGCTCATGTCGTTAAAAAACAAACACTTAATAGTTCAGTATAGCGAAGCAATTAAATGTCCAACCTTGATGTAATGTTCAAATAGCTATTTGGCACAGCTCTTGAGTGATATTAAGAATATCTCCTAGCTCGCTGCTGTCTTTGACAACATAATTAGGTATTATAGTGTGATTAATAAAGACTAGTAAGTTTAGTAGCCAACTACAACACTAAATTCAATACAACGTCAACTAGATATCATGCAAGAGAGAAAAACAAATCTGTAGGTATATATATATAATACACAAAAGTTGTTTCTATATATTATGTCCGTTATAAACTCTATAACTAACCTTTACTCTAAATCCAACTGGGGCTCAAACCAATTTCATTCAGAAAGGCAATAATGCTAAGATGGTTTTAGACCGCTAAAACAATGCAATATGAAAAAAAAATGCAGTCACGTGACTGCTGTCTGTCAAACATCGAAATTATTTTGTACAAGTAATAGGTATACAGTGTTTAGCTGTGCGGTAGCGGCTGCGAATACTACCAACCCTTGTTTTGCTCGTGGGTGTTGTAAAAGACGACTAAGAGTCTTATAATGACCTGGGTCAACTCTATCTGATGCTGTTTGGTCAACAATTACATTCCCAAGGAGAGTTGATGTCAGGCAGGCGACCGGTATTATAACTATTGCCAATAACTCTTGCAATATGCAGAAAGAGGAGTACATGTTGCGTCGATCCCAAGTAATTGAGATAAGAGAATGATGATGATATCATTTAAGTAGGAGGTCTTTTTACATTAATCCATTTATCATGGCACGTCCAATATTGGACATAGGCCACTCAAAGAAGAGCCTACTCAATATTGTCATAACCACGCTTGGCAGGCGAGTTTGCCTTCGCAGTTATTACTATAAGATCACCAGTGTGAATGCTGCTATTTATTTTATTGGAGTCATTGTATTCTGAACTCATACAAAAAAGAAGGGATGTACAACAGAGTTACTAAAATTGTCGACTAACTAACTATCGATATAAACTTATTATATCGATAGTTAGCTAGTCGATAATTTTTGTTATCGACTATTAGCGAGAGATATACTAATAACAGTAATCTCAGTCAAGTCAATTCAAGTGCTATGTGTTTATGACATAATGATTGATTGATATGAAGTATTGTTCTATATTTTAGTTAATATAGTTAATATTTTTTAAATATAGCATGTAGATAACATGTAATAAATGTAGCATCATTCCATCTTTATACCTTAATAAGGTTAGCGCTGCATGTCACAAATATTTCTTTTTTTTTAAATAGTCAACAGATTGGAATAAGGAAATCATCCTTGTTTTGCATGGAACGGGCACAAATTTCACCACATACTCAGAATAACAATTTGTAGATGGGACATGGAATTGTCTTACAGAAAATGATCCTAAAACATTAAATATAGAAGCGCAGTATTAAAATTATTACGCCATTATTTCTGAGGTTTTTGAGAATTGTAAAATATTTTCCTAGTTTCGCGTTAAATGGCTTATTTTAAACTTATGAGACTAGTGTCTTATAAGTTTTAAATAACTATCATCATCATCATCTCAGCTTATATATGTCCCACTGTTGGGCTCGGACTTCCACACTAGGATGGTAACTGACTTACTATGCAACGCTCACCCACAGGTAAGAAGATAGGGGGTGGTGAATTGTATTCTTACTTCGTCACACAGTAAACAATTTTAAGATAATTATATACCGTTATTCTTTAATATTTAATGTCCCGATGTTTTGAACAGTCTCAGCGGTTCTCCCATAACCATAAACGCCGAAACGTGTTCGAAACGCCGGGAAATCAAAAATCAATTACGAATCGTAAATAGTTATAATGTAAATTTTGCTGTGTAGTAGCGGCTACGAATACTACCAACCCTTACTTTGCTCGTCGTCGGATGTCGTAAAAGACGACTAAGAGCCTTATAATGACGTGGGCCAACTCCATCTGATGCCGAGCTATAATGAAAAGTGTAAAAACTCCATAAATAGTTTTATTTTTAATGTGAAATACTCGGTTAAGCAGAAATCATTATTAGCTTTATGATAATATGTAATTTTTAGATAATATTGAAAGGGCTATGTTACCGAATCAACATTTTGCCGTTCACTGGTGGTACTTTGAGAGAGAAAGTGAAACTGGAGAGCATAGACTAGGAGCAGGATGTAATGTATTTATTTGCCGAGTAAGTAGCCTTTGCTATTTACACCAATTTACTCCTAAATATTATTTTAGTAAATATAATATACATCTCATTATTATATTTCTTATTTCCCCTTGCAGTTACGGGTCAACCAGAAAGTAAGGAGTACTTTTTCATAAGAGCCATAAAAACAGGCTGAGGAATCACCATGCTGGTTATCAGCAGCACTCTCCAGCGAAAATTTTTGAACTCACTGTAATCGCCATCACGCTTGCCAAGCCTATTTTTTTTTTCTCGGTGGCCTATGGAGGTGGTCACGCCCCGATAAATCGGTCCGAGGCGACGGAAAAGGCGGCGCGCAACCTCATAGACCACCCTGCAAAGCGCCTCTTTTCGCCGTGCGAGCGGGCCACCGGTATCTGACCTTTGTGTGGTGGCCACGCTTGCCAAACCTGGCGATTGCTAAATTATCTTGCTTTAGGTAGGCCGATGTTGATTACATACAAGGAATGTTGATGAGACGATGTTTTCATATTGGAAGTTGTAAAATGGGTTTTCATGTAACTAGATCTTAAGACTAATACAAGGGAATAGAATCCCGCTATTCCGTATACATTCATTGTGGCTCGGCATTAATTGCGTAAGTGCGTTCGTTGAGCTACTGCGGCATTTGTGTGATCAAACTAATTACACTAGCGTTATTTTAGTTTCACAAATAAAACCGACTATATAAGCAAAACAATAAATCAAGTAAGACCTTAGAAATAAGTAAGATAGTTATAATCATAAGTATAAAGCGAAGTTTGCACGCAAATCTTGTTTAATTAATTAGTTTTATTGGAAACGAGGTCTCCTCGACAAGGCGCGGTAGCTTTCCTTGGTATGGATAGATTAGTAAGATAAGATATTTGTTATTTTACTAACGATTTACAGGTTATGACCTACTTATGAAATACCTCGTTAATTATTTATTTCATATGCGACTTGAATTAAATAATTATTACTCTGTACCAATTATTTTTTGTATAATATTAATCAATAATATTCAATTTAGAATAAATACATTATTATTTATTGCCATTTTTGTGTTTTTCAAATGTCTAATATAAGGAGATTATTGTAACCCTACTTTTTCGACCTAATAAAGATTATTACTATTATTTAAGTTATATACACCAATACTTCTGACCATCGAAGTATAGTAGGCTAATTACTCTAGAGACTACTATCCCATGTCCTTTTTTTTTGTGGGGTGGGCTACGGTCGTCGCGCTCCTCGCACCACTCTGTCCGGGGCGACAGAGGGGTGTAAGCACGCACCACACCCATAACCCACCCGTGGGCAAGCGCCGATATGTACACCTCCTTCCACCGCTCTGAATGATGACAGGATGTGGCTAAAGAGCTATGTGTCGGGGTTTAAATCTCATTGACTGAAAAAAAGAACGTGCAAAATCGCGGCAGGGGCCGCTGTATTTTTAGTGAGTACACGAGAGCGACCGGTGTGCTGAGTGTGAGTTTTGTCGTTAACATTACGCGCTCGACGACGTGCGCGTTTGCATGCCATTTGTATGAAGAAATGTAGTTTCAAAAAAGCGCCAACTAGTGGCGCGTTTTTGAAACTACATTTCTTCATACAAATGGCATGCTTACGCGCACGTCGTCGAGCGCGTAATGTTAACGACAAAACTCACACTCAGCACACGGAAGTCGCGCAGGGGGCCGGTGACATATTGACACATATTCCTCGCCTATCACCTGTGGTGCGTAATTGCATTTTTCAGTGTGAACAAAAAAGATCAATTACTCTTCTATTGTAAAAGGCTTGAGCCCATCAGTGGGACTTATATGAGCTGAGATGAATGACCTAAATTATATATTAATTTACTCTCATTAATTGTATGTCAATTAAATGAAATTTTACCGGAGCCAGAAACTAAGCTTCTAATTTTTACTTCCCCTAAACTTGTAGGACTTAACTTGAACTTCTTGATGATTGGCTTCTGTTGGCGGTTGACCGCAACTTCGCCAATGTCCCGCAAGGCTCGTTCGTAGGCCATTAAACAAAGGAGACTGTACAAAATAATATGTAACGGGCCGGTGAATATGACTAAGATTACATGAGAAATACGATGATTAGTGATGTGATGATATTACTGAAATTTACGTATAACTAAAATTGCATATAACTAAAAGTATGAAGAAGATGGCGATGTTAAAATATCGTATAAAAAAAATCGCAATTTGAAACAACTCAAAAAAATATGGTCCACATTGCCTTGACCTTTTTTTTTTTTTTATTGGTGGGCTATGGATGCGTCTCGCGCCGCCGAATCGGTCCGGGGTGACGGAAAGGCGGCGCGTGACCCCATAGACCCACCGTAAAACCTTCTCTCTTCGCCGTGCGAGCGGACCACCGGTACTCGATTTTAACTTCGGTGGCCACATTGCCTTGACCTAGTCCACACTCACAAATGGAATTATCCCTGTTCCTAAACTTGGTTAGAAAGATAAGGATACAGGCATGTTTCAGCCGCAAACGGCAGTTTGTCATAGTAATAGCCTTTATGCAGCATATCAGGCTTTATATTGCCATAACATACTCTTTATATTCTTAGAAATTAACCAATCCTTGGACCACTTGTGGAATAAAACTGATTTCAATTGTAGGACTCGTCTTTGTGCTTTAAAATATCTACTTACTTGTCAAGCTTTAGCGTGACAAACGGATTTTTGGTTTTTAAATTAAAAATAGATTCAACATCGTTATGTATAATATAAAAAGGTACTTGTTAAATAAAAAAAAAACCTTGATTAAACTAAAACTAAGCGAAATAACCGACTATAAAAAAGAACACATTTTTCGCGCAGTGACGTAGTAAGAATACAATGACAATCCGTTTTATAACATTTTTGGTCGTAAAAGACGACTAAAGACATAAGTAGACAACATAACTACAAGAGAAAGAAAACTTGGAATAAAATCCTATATCCAATCGTCTGAACAGGGTAAATAAACGGTAACTGTGGTGCTAGAAAAACATTGTTGCTACAACAACCGCAGTAATAACGTATTCGTATAAATTATATATATTGTTTCCGTGTGTTGATGAAGTGTGAAAGTAATTGTTGAACCTTTTTCTTAATATCATATCATAATACTCGATTAAGGGATGTAATAGGGTTGCCAGCTCTCGAAAGGACCAACACGGGAGATTTGTATGTTTAAGAAATTTATATCCGGGAGAAAATCGTAAATTAAATTTAAATTTATTTTGTTTTCGAGCAGCATTTAAATAATCTAGCCGCGAAGCGAGTGAATAGCGACGAGCGAGCGACGGATGCATTTAATTTTTAGAAAAACCGGAGAAATTATTGCTATCCAGGAGGTCGGGAGTATAACCATTATTACCGAAGTCTCGTAAACGAATAATATGTAAACGAATAACATTATTGTAAAATAAAAAAAATACGGAAGAAAACCTTATACCAACGCGTCTGATCAATGTGATGTAGTAGGTTAATTTCTCTTCTTTGAAGGGGGCTTATGTCCGCGTGGTGATGGTGTAAGAATACAATTCACCAACCCCTATCTTACCCGTGGGTGATCATAAGTGACGACTATGGGATATAAAACGCATATAATATCTATGCAAGAGAATGAAAACTCGAAACAAAACGCTGTACCAACACGTATGACCAGCGTGATATAGTAGGTCAATTTCCCTCCAGACTTAAGCCCAACAGTGGCACATATATGAGTTAAGATGATGATGATGATGATGATGAAGGCTCTTTTCAACAGTGAGACACAAATGAGCCGAAAATTTTTCTTTTAATTTCTTTTTAATAAAATTTTTCTTTTAGAATTATAATATATAAGAATTTTATATATTTCTTCTTCTATCTTTCTTCTATCTCTATATTTCTTCTTTCTTCTTTTCTTCTTTTCTATATTTCTTCTTTTTTCTTTCTTCTCTATATTTCTATATTTCTTCTATCTTTTAGAATTATATATAGGTATAATATAATTAGAAGATTTCTTTTTAATAAAATTTTCTACTGACAATGAATTTGTATCTTTAGGTGAAAATTTTATAATTAATACTGTATCAGGTAGATATCTGTAATAAAGATGACACGTTGGAAGAGGCCTTAGTCGCCCTGTGACTATAAACATTTAAAAGTAATCAAAACATTGGGCAAGTAAAAAACGTAATATAAACACGAAAAAAAAATTGTAAAATAGTTTTTTTTTGGTAAGATAAGAAGGCATTATGCATGAATATTATTTTAAAATAAAGAACAATAGTTTAAAATAAATTCATGTGTGTCCAACATAAAAACAATAAATAATGTATGTAGGTAATTTACCATACCGTATTGCATAAATAGCTATTACATCTAAATTCAAATGATCAAAATTGAGTGGCAGTATATTCTTACAATACAAGATGTTATTTTTAGTCGTCAGGTCATTACAACGCCATGGATGACTGGAGTAGAGTCAGGTGTAGCGGCGGAGTTCACCCACTTGGCAGCTTCGGGCTGGCAGGCCCCCAGTTTGCTTCTTAGGCTCGTAATGCAATCCTTATGATGTATTTCTGTGAAGCCACGTCATTGCTGTAATACTATTACAACAGGGCATGCTATGCATAAAACGTACTCGCTTTTGGCTCGACGTCACTTGTAGGGTTGTCAATGTATCTAAGTATTTGTACAATCATAAGTATTACTTTATATTTTTATTCATATTTTTTATTTTATATTCACTTTCGTCACAGCCCATGAATGTCCCACTGTTGGGCTCGGGCCTCCTCCGTAATGGGATAGAAATTAACCTACTATACCGCGCTGGTCAGACGTGTTGGTATAGGGTTTTGTTTCGAGTTTTCCTTCTCTTGCATAGATGTTATACGCGTTTTATATACCTTAGTCGTCTCGTACGAGTCCGTCACCCACGGGTAAGATGTGGGGTGGTGAATTGTATTCTTACTGTGTCACCACACGGAAAATTATTATATTCACTTTACATACACGTACAATAATAATAAACTCAATATTGTAATATAATTTGAAATAAAACTACTTTTACGGATTCTATTGCCTTTGTAAAATGTTCGAAACGTCGGGAAATTAAAAATTATAATAAATACAAACGCGATAGAATCAGTAAAAATGGTTTTAATTCAAATTTGTAATACTCGTATAAACATCAGAAACCATTATTGTAATACAATTTTGTGGTTAATACAATATTCAACGTTTTCTTTTACTGCACAATTTAAATACAAATTTTCGACTGCACAGATGGCGTAGTGGTTAAGATACTGACCTTCCGCGCTAGTGCCGTCGGTTCGATTCCAACGGAAGACAATACTTTGTGCGATTTATAAAGTGTTGTTCTGAGTCTAGATGTAATTTATCTGCGTTCGTTATATGTTTGTAAAGTCCCGCACAATACAAGGATTATTACTTTTCGATAGGATTAGCTCCTCCTTGAAAAAATAAAACAACAACAAAATTATGGAGAATTTTACGGAAATGTTTTTTTTTGTTTGGTTAAGATATTTACATAATTATTATCACATTTCTGGATTAACGGAAACAGCACGAACAAACAAAGTGGAAATCGAAGTTGAAATATTCGCAGTGAGCAATGGCTGTTTGTATTTGAAATAATAATATATTTAGTACATACATACATACATATCATCACGCCATATCCCTTGCAGGGTAGGCAGAGAGAACAGAGTGCCAGAGAACTCTATCCTTGCATACTTCACTTGCTTCCTCAACATTCATAAGTCTCTTCATATACGCTCGCCGGTTTCGGAGACTCTTGACTCCACCTTCCTTCAGTACGTGACCAATCTGATAAAATATATTTAGTATAATATGTATTAGTTGTAATAATGTTTATTTTATCAATTTCTATCTTACGCATATCTTGAAGGACGATTAAGGGATATAAGCGTTTTAGATAGAAAGAAAGTAAGCTCGATATAAAATACAATCAACTTATTTCACCAGCGTAGGTTTATTTCTTTCTCATTATGGAGGAGGTCCGAACCGAATAGTAAATTATCATCATCACAACATCACAGAGGACAGAAACATCTACAAATAGAAGGGTTTCACCAACAACAAGACCACCAGCGCCAAGAAGAAACCCTAAAAGACATGTTGTCGCTCAACATCTATGACACATTAATTGCGCTCTTCAAGCTTTATCCAATTGTAATAAAGCCACTTCAAGAACATTAATTTTATAAACAAACCACCATAACAATTAAATTAAATATAAAAAGAGCACGGACAAAAAGTCTGTGGAATAACATACTCATAATAAAAAAAAAAAAAAAAACCGAATAGTAAAACATTATAGGCTGATGAAAGAATTAACAAGAACATTGCTACGGTCTAAGATTTATAATCATTGTCATCTTGCTCTTGTCGCAATTACTTGAAGTCGAAGCAATATGTAAACCTTATCCATCATACATATTGAAAAACTTTTGACAATAGTTTTATGACCGACCGCCTCACAGATGTCAACCCTCATTGGGAATAAAGATTATTAAGAAGAATAATATTGCTACTATCTATCTTAACGGCATGAGTCACTGAATTCGTTATACAACATGAAAGTTCTGTTGATCTAAATGACTTCAGATGAATCACAAATATTTTTTAATAACCAATACACTTCAGTCAACTAAATCGTGGTTAGCACAGATTGTGTAAAACTGATGATAAAATTAAATAAATATGTGCATTGGATTTTGTGGCACATTTTATATGTTATTTTCGGCATTGATTTATTATGTGGAAGAAATTACTATGTTAGATGTATTTTGTAGTAACATTAAATGCTCATTCCATATTAAATAAGATAAATTCATTTGTTACGTATAAACTCGGTAAGGGCACTTAAATATTTACAATATTACATTTTGTTTGAAATTAATCTAATAATAATCTATCACCGGATATTGGCATGCGGCCGCACGCTGAGAAGTTCCGGCAAGAAACTTGGCGTATTCATCATTTTTTAAATTCCTTTTTAAATGAATTTGTTTACGACAAGTTTAGTAAGTAACTCCAATATGATGCCTTTCAAAGTAGAATATTTAATGTTTTAAAAATAATCCTACTAGTAGCATCCTATCATGAGTTAACTACTAGAGCAGCCATCACTTCCCTCAACCAAGCCCGCCGCCAAAAAACGAAAAAAAAGGTTAGAGAGACTCGTTCCATATATTAACCGTAGGCAGATCTTTTCAGTGAGCATGACCAAACCATAAGCTATAAACTACAGAATATTAAAATAACAAAATTGCTCATTTATTCACCAAACAAATATTATTAAATATATTGCTTATTGTTATGATGTCATCTCAAAGCAATTGACCATTCTTCTTATGAGTAGAAATCGTAAATATACCTTAACGTGATCTGATGAAAGAAATAAATTAGAAAGTATATTTAGCTAGAAAAGTTCTTTTAACCTTTCTAAATATATTTCAACAATACTCAGCTGACGATCCTAATGGTATCTAATTACATACGCGACTTTATATCTAACGCCTTTTAAAGTCCGCGAATATAACGTTTTTCTGCTAACGTTATAAATTCACAAATTTTATGGGAAAACTCAAGGCCACGATGATTACTCCATTAAAACTGTTTTCTAATTTTCGCATATAGTATGTTGATATAAAGCGTAAAGACAAAGTTAAGGAGTCGGCTCCAATAGCTCATTCAATAGATGGAGAGGAGGAACTCGGCGGTTTATGAAACTTCACGCCGCCGTTCCATCTCTGTCGTCTCGTCGGATATCTGGATGAGATGTATTGAGACCATAGTCTTTAAAAAAGTTTGTGTACTTAGAAATTGTCTGAGAATTAAATTAAAATCGATAAAGAACAGCTTTTGAAGTCTTATTTAGAAATCATTAAAGATGATAATATCTCTATTATTCCTTTAATTTATTAAGACAATAACAAAAGTGATTTTAAATTATAAATTCTGCAGACAGATAAAAGTAATTCAAGTAACTACAACTTGTTTTTGTTTAGACTTTCCGCTGCGTAAATATTAAAAAAATATAAAGTTAAGCCATGACACCAAAAAGGGCCACTTCATTTAACTTTTAAATATTGCTTTGAATTGCGGCGTAGTAAAAGAGAAATTTCCATTTCAATTTGTTGTCTACCCTCAATATAAAATAAAACATACGTTTGAACAATACTTGAGCAACAATCATAAGTTAATAAGTTAATCATAAGTTTGTTTCTTGTTTCTAATGTAATGCCAGTGATTATAGTCACAGAAATATTAGGTAATTCATATTTCTGTGATTAGTAGTGTACCGTTTATTTAATACTAGCTTCCGCCCGCGGCTTCGCCCGCGTCAAAGGTTACTTTCCTAAAGTTTTTCATCCCCTATTTTTATTTTAACCCGTAAGGGTAATTTTTTTACAAAATGTTAATGTCATATTTATTTATATCTAATCAATAGCCTAAAAATAAGTTTCAAGCTTCTAGCTTTAAAAATGACGATACTTCCTTACAACTTTTCATCTCCTTTACAACCCTTTTTTTGCATTAAAAAGTAGCCTATGTCCTTTGTCAGGTTCTAGACTATCTGTGTACCAAATTTCATATAGATCGGTTCAATAGTTTTGGCGTGAAAGAGCGACAGACAGACAGACAGAGTTATTTTCGCATTTATAATATTAGTAAGGATTTGTGAAATATCATACAATACAAAGACTTCCTAACCCGAAGTCGTTTGATTATTTAATCTGGCGTTATATTAATTATATTTTTAACAATATCATAATGCTTGTGTCATTCTCGAATCTGATCAGTCTAGAAAGACGACGAGGACCTTAATATATATGTTACTTGCTATTAATAACGGCTAAGAGAGGATGTTAATGATTATACAGATGTTTTCTTTCCGTAATCAATTAACTACAATTTCGCGGTTAATCGCCTTTGTTCATCAATATGGTATATGTCTATGTATAATATATTGTATCTATCTGACCATGAATGCTGTAAAGTGGATTCTATCGCGTTTGTATTTGATTTATAATTGCCCGACGTTTCGAACACTTTACAGTGATCATGGTCGCGGGAGGACTGAGGTGTCTTACGTCCAATATGTCATTGTTATTACAGAAATTTATTTATATCTACCCTATAAGATATTAAATTTAATATCTATGTCTTACGTCCAATATGTCATTGTTATTACAGAAATTTATTTATATATACCCTATAAGATATTAAATTTAATATCTTATAGGGTAGATATAAATAAATTTCTGTAATAACAATGACAGGACGTAAGACACCTCAGTCCTCCCGTGACCATGATCACTGTAAAGTGTTCGAAACGTCGGGAAATTATAAATCAAATACAAACTCGATAGAATGCGTAAAAGTAGTTTTATTTCAAATGTGTAATACTCGCGTAAACATTAGAAGTCATTATGCTGTAAAGTGTTCAAAATGTTGGAAAATTAAAAATGAAATACAAACGCAATTAAATCCTTAAAAATAGTTTTATTTCAATCGTGTAATACTTGCGTAAACCTCAGATTTTAAATTAAATTTTATCTATTTTACCATCGCTGCACTTATTTGTATGATTAGATGTGCTCTATGTGTAGGATTGATATTTTTAAAACAAATCTTTTAAAACATGTTTTGTATATACTATTTGAAACTGTTACAAATCAACTTTCTTTTTAATGTTGGAAAGTACATTTCAAATAAAGATTTAGACAATGTTTAAAATATTATAATAATAGTATTTCACTCTTTTTTTAATTGGTATTTATTGTATTAATTCCACTCACCAAATGAAATGAAAATAATTCAATTTCAGTTTGTTAATCTCTGCCTGATTAAATGCCTAATGAGTCCATAAATGATGAATGTGGATTAGTTCATAATTTACATTATTGTTAAGGTTTGTTATATATTCTGTAACTTTTGTTCTACTTCTGATTTTAAAAAGAAAATGTCATGGAAATATATATGGAACAAAAGTATTAATCAGTGCAATACATATTCAGTAATTGAAATCGTCGCATTCAACAGTAATTGTAACCACACCGTTAATGGTATCTTCTGGGAATTATTTGAATTGGTGGCAAATGAAAACGTCGCCCAGTTCCTTCGCATTACTTTAGATAAAATGTCATCAAAAGAATTTAATATCACACGTTAAATTACTAATTGTTAAAATATTGAATATAATATTGTACAAAAACTATTAAAATATTGAATATAATAAAAAAACGCGAGGCTTAAAGTTTTAAGCCTCACGTTTTTTTGTTTAAAATATAAAAGGTTTTTTAAACAATGTATTAAATACTACGTATTTAATACATTGTTTCGCTCCTATTTATCACAGTATTATTTATGATAGCTATAGCTTTCCTCAAAAAAGCTACAGCTAACCATGCTATTTAATAAAATTGTTTTTTGGAATCCAACATATAGTTTCTAAGATTAGTGCGTTGAAACATATAAGCTCGCCAGCTCTGTAATAATATAGGTACATGATGAGAGCCTGATATGAATTGTTTTATATTTTAAAAATTCACAGACATATTGATCATTCGTTACTTTATTTCACACTTTTCATTTCACACAAGCGTGAGTATAAATACTGATTCATTCGCGATAAAATTATATTTAGTTTGCTGAGACTAATGTTATATGTGCCTACATTGGAGAGATGAATTTATTTATAGAATATCCGTTGAACTGTAATTGAAAACATCAAACATTTCTACATGAAATTAATGATTTGTTTATAATTACGTAGGTATCAATACTTACATTTTGATTCTTTTTCTTTTTTTTTTTATAGATATACATATATTCCTATTGCTTTCTTTTTATTTGGCGCCATTTATCTGACATATGGAAGGTAAGACCTTTTGGTGACGGAGCAATATAATTCGCCATCCTCTATCTTGACTACAGATGTCTTAAAGGACTACAAAAGGATATAATATACAGATAATATATATGCAAGAAAAGAAAACTTGCAATAAAACCGTATTATGTCCGTCGGACCAACGTGGTATAGTAGATCAACTTTCTTCCTATTATATAGGAGGTTCGAGCTCAGAAGTGGCCACTGCATAGGCTGAAATGGGTGACCTCCAATTTCAAGATAAATAGCTTCCTCTATCACGCTGATCAGACGAGCTGTCATAGATTTCGAGTTCGTTCTCTGGGAATGTTATTATCTCCTTATATCTCCTAGATATATATATATATATATATATATATATATATATATATATATATATATAGATATATATAACCTGCCTAGATATATATAACCTACCTTGTTATGACACTCAAGGTCAGGGAAAGGATGGTGATGATATGTAATAAATACTTTATATTGTAGTATAATGTGGATATTATACTCCCCGTGTGGTAACGAATTATAAAAATATAATAGTATGTACCACCATTACCAACTTATCCGTGAGTCCAAAAAAATTAACCAACAAATCACAAAAAAAATGCGTATCAGCACTCTACTGAGAAATTTATCAATTGTGACTGCCAAACCGATGTCCAAGCGTTGCAATTGGGAGACGTGCCTATATTACGTGTACTATATTTATTTTCCATTTTTTAACAATCTAACTTCGGTAATTATCCGTAGTATACGGCCAAGACCCTCAATTTTGATCTAGCGTGGTATTTTTGAAGAACCCTCCAATACGTAGTATGAGTGCGTTCCTTTATGACATTCTCGATAGTAACGTCTCACGTAGCATGAGTACGTTCCTTTATGATATTCTCGATAGGCTAGATAGGATGGTGGACAGAACATAATATTATTATTTCATCATCGCATTGAAATAATTGGTGTTTATATTTGTTATCATAATAATCATCGATACCAGACGGTTATCATGTAGAGGAAATAAAAATCCCAACGACGAAGGCGACGTCACGGGTGGGTTACGGGTGTGCGTGCTTACGCCCCTCTGTCACCCCGGACGGAGTGGTGCGAGGAGTGCGCCGACCGTAACCCACCCAAAAAAAAAAAAAAAGAGGAAATAAAAATATAAACATTCCTTTTATATAAGATAAATTTGCAATAATATGTCTGGTATTTTAGGCATTAGGTATAAATAAAGACCATTATTTAGAAACAGTAAAACATTTAGACGTAAACATTGCCGACATAAACGAGCCTCAACTCATTTACGTGGCATATGGGATAATTGTGTGTTTATAATCGAGAAAGTTTCAAATATTTTTTTAATCTGATTGTGTTTTTGGGCATACTTTTATATTATTGATCGCTTAAAAAGGTATATATTTACAAGTATAATATAGAAGTACTACTATTTATATAATATAGCATGTTTTTAGTTATTCCGATATTAATAATATACATACATACATACATACCATCACGCCATGGCCTTTGCAGGGTAGGCAGAGAGAACAGAGTGCCAGAGAACTCTATCCTTGCATACTTCACTCGCTTCCTCAACATTCATAATTCTCTTCATACACGCTCGCCGGTTTCGGAGACTCTTGACTCCACCTTCCTTCAGTACATGACCGATCTGGTCTAGGTAGGTTAGTCTCTGTGTCCCCCGGTACCTACATCTTTCCACTTTCGCATTGTATATCTTCTTAACCAGACGTTCGTTCGGCATTCTTGCCACATGTCCGAACCATTGGAGCATTCCCTTTCGCATCTTTACACCAATACTCTTTTTCATACCTACTCGCTCTCTTACGTCGTCGTTACGAGTGCTATCGATCATCCTAACTCCGCAGATTTTCCGTAGAGATCGCATTTCGACCGCATTAATTGTTCTTTCATACTCTTTTCTGCATACCCAACTCTCGCTTCAATACAGTAATGTTGGGACAAGCACTGCGTTATGTATTGCTACACGTGCCTTCTGGCTGAGGTGGTGGCTGCCGAGAAGTTGCCCCAACGCTCCGTTCACTCTATTTCCCGCATTCACTCTTCGCTCTATATCAGTGGTGTACCTTCCATCTCGGCTAAATCCACATCCAAGATATACAAATTCATCCACTTGCTCTAGTACATCATTACCTATTGTTACTCTTACATCTGTTCTGGTTTCATCTCTTTCAAAGACCATTATTTTGGTTTTGCTCACATTCACGCGTAGACCCCTTTTCTTACAATCTTCTGTCATTGTGTCGACTAGGGTCTGCAGGTCAGTCGCTGACTGTGCCAGCAGGACTGCATCATCTGCATAAAGCAGAGCAGTGACCACTGAGTCGCCCATCTGGACTCCCACATTCATATCGTTCAAGCTTTGGAGACATTTATCCAGATATATGATAAACAGCCTGGCTGACAGAACGCACCCATGCTTAACGCCGATATTGACGTCAAACCAAAGCGACATTCCATCATCCAGCCGCACACAGGCTCTACAGCCCATGTAACTAGACTGCACAGCCTGTAGCAGTTTACCGTTAATATCATACTCCGGTAAAATGTCCCAAAGTTCCTTTCGTACAACCGTGTCAAATGCTCTCTCCAGATCCACAAAACTGCAGAAAACCCTCTGACCTAGAGCCAGATGCTTCTCCACAATGTTGCGCAGAGAGAACACTTGATCCATGCATCCCCTTCTACTCCTGAAAGCCTTTCAAAATACTTAGTAATCATTTTATAAAAATATGATGCTTACGCAAGTACAAGATCATACTGGACTGAGAAAAAGATAGAGATGGGACAATCGATAAACGTAAATCGATAACATTCTTATTAATTATTTATAAAACGAGTAAAACCAATACATTACCAATATAAACCATATGGTTACTCTATAAAATAAGTAAATTGTGTTAATTTAGTATTCAGTCATCAGTTATAATATTAAAACCATTTCTTTTATATTAAAAAGATAATTTCTTTTATAAAATAAACATGATTAATATAGATGATGATGATGTAATATAGATGATGATTCATGAAACAATCTGTGACTAAGAACTCGTCATCAACCTACAGGAATGCTCCAGCGATGATCATAATAATGAACGATGAACTTGGATGTACTCATTTCGAATAATAAAAAGAATTAATTAACATCTTTAATTTAAATTAAATAAAATCCATCGATTAATATTCAATAAGATTTTCATAGATTGTTTTAGATTTATAATCAATTCACTCGTCCATTTGATTGAATTTCAATAAGATTTTCTTATATTGTTTTTCAATTGTAGTAGCACATTACTTAAAAATAAGGAATTATCTCGACGCATATGTATCGTAAGCGTGCGGCACTAGTGATAACTGTCACAGAGATCATGCTATATTTTATGGACTATAGAGCTAAATGCCCAATTCAAGTTAGTCAACCAAGTACATACTTAATATTCGACGACACCCCATGCGTATGGTGTGACGTATGACCTGGCGCCTGGCGACCCGCAGCGATTATTAGTCATAGATTACAGATATAATAACTCCATTGTATTAATCTATGTATTTAATGTCAACTTTAAAACTAATGATGGTCTCTATGTGAGTAATTTGCGTGAGATCACAAAGCGAGCATTGAGCTTTGTAATCGCTTTTTAATCTGTGGCATTTACTTTGACAGATATGCTAAGCATGTAACCTGTTCAAACTGCCTGTTTAACTAAATTATTTCTTAGATATTTTTATGATATACAGATATATATTGACTTTTTAAAATTTTCAACTAATTCTCATACTTGTTAAAACCATTGAAAAAGACTATTCATCGTCATCATCATGACAGCCCATAAATGTCCCACTATTGGGCTCGGGCCTGCTCCGTAATGGGAGGGAAATTAACCTACTATACCACGCTGGTCAGACGTGTTGGTATAGGGTTTTGTTTCGAGTTTTCCTTCTCTCGCTTAGATGTTATATGCGTTTTATATCCCTTAGTCGTCTAGTACGATAACCCACGGGTAAGATATGGGATGGTGAATAGTATTCTTACTCCGTCACCACACGGAAAAACTAACTAAAAAGACTATTATTACAAACTAACTTGCTTTAAATTTATCATCATAATGCTTTTATTATTGGAGCGATAACTATTTATAGCAGTTGATAAATTTTATTAAGTATCTCTTATATACTATTACTGAAAGATAAAGACTTTTACAACACCGGAAGAGGAGACTGAAAATACAAACATACAATTCTCCTCTTAATTCTTCTTCTTCTTCTTCTCTTTGTGTATTGGCAATCAGCAAGTTATACGAGCTATTGGTGTCAGTGTCAAGTTATAATTATTTTTACGTTTATAGTCTTTTCAGGTTAGTCATACATGACGTTTTCATATTCCCGTCAAAAGTCCTCCACTTAATTGAATACAAATAAGTTCCGACGCGGAACAAAGCTGACATATGTTAAAAATAAACTAAAGTGAAAAACAAACGATTGCTTTTTATAAAACGAAATTGTTTGCTGTAATATGCCAGGTATTTGGTACACTTAACGTTTTTGGTATGTCGCGCCTGTGAAAATACACACTTAAGTATAATACAAGGAGTTGTTGAAAAACTTGTATAAATTCCAATTTGTTACCTATTTGATTGTTAGAACGTTTTTAAAGGTTTTAAAGGTTATTCAAATTGTCTATTAATTTTTAAATGCTGGCCACATTTATTTATATTTTTTTTAATAAAAGAATAGTATTATCTATCTACATGTGCAATATATCATTCCTTTTATTTTTATTTTCCATATGTTCGGTGGTGTGGGGTTTCACAAGGCTTATTATTTACCCGCTCCATCCGTCGAAGAGGTCATCAGAACTGATGTCTTGACTTCGGTGATCCGGTGCTATAGAACAGTCTAAAGATCCATTTCCGCACATCGCGACCAATCGCACCCGCGCGCAATTGGTCGCGTACAACAAACGCACGCGGCTCATGCGACGAAAGCTAACGTTTGAAAATATATGGCACCGTTGCTGAGGTTTGCGATATTACGGGTTGAGAGCCCTCAGCGCTCACCCACAGTCCGGGTAAAGTTGTCATAGCCATCTGAGGCTAACAACTAAGACACACAAAAAAAAAGCTTTGCGATAGACGTAAGTGACTGCGGTAAGCTGTGCCATACATATTCATACTTTGGCTATTATCGAATCAGCCACACGCATCAGTTTTACGCGAGCAATCGGCAGTGATCGGCCGCGATACATGAAAATAAACCTGAAGTGACAATTTAGTTCTAGGGAGTACGCTTTCATTATAGAAAAAAAAAGTGATAGGTGATAGAGAGCTACATGTACAGCAGGTTATGGGGTTGCACGCCGTCCCATCCGTCGCCGCGGATGGTGTAGGCGGGGTTTGAAGGGGGCTGTACCCAAAAAAAAAGGCAATGAAGTATGTTGTAAATTATAAACATTCTTGCCTTAGTGATACTTAGATTCTAAAGATAGATTCTAAACACTTAAATGTTTTGAATACTTTGATTGAACAAATGGTGGAAACTCCACAGACGATGAGGTGGTTTCTCGCTCGATTCCCACACGGTCCAATACTTTATGCGATCCAGAAATTATTATTCTGAGTCTAAAGTGTAATTTATCTGCGATAAATATACGTTAGTATATTTGTCAATTTCAGACACAAGACGATACGGCACAAGGAATAATTCCTTAGTGCGGAGAATCTTAAAAAAAATCCTATGCTTTGAGTATAAATCGAAAACTGAATTAAAAATTAAAAAAGTTACCTTACATTCGCATCACATGTCGTACGTTATAAGTTATCTTCAGTGTATCACGGTTTTTATATAATTAAGACATCCATATACCTCAGAATATGTTTATTGACGGACTTTTGACGGGAATCTGAAAACGTCATGTGGTGCTCTTGCATTATATTCGATATCTTAGTGATTTAACGTGTTATATTGGATAATTTTGATGGCATTTTATGTAATATGAAGCGGCGGAACTACCGGGATGTAGTGAAAATCATATAAAAGTGCTTTACAACGTTTTCGTTTTCCATCAAAATTCCCACAAGATACCATTAACAGTGTGGCCATTGCGCTGTTAATGGCGACAATTTGACTTAGACAATGACTAACTTGAAAGACTAAAAACGTGAAAATATTTATAACTTGACACTGGCACCAATAGCTCGTATATGTAACTGATTGCCAATATATAAAAAGTAGAAGAATTTTCATTGACATAGCATTTAAATTTTCGGTTTAAAATATGGATAACACAATTAATGATATTAGTTATTTTAATCACTAAACGCACAAATACTATTAAGAGTAGTTATAATTAGAAGATATACTAGAATTATAAATCAAATTAATATCATAATGATACTAGCTTAAAAGATCATGACAAATGTCCACGCTTTCGACTTCTGGGAGCGAGTTTACTGATCATAACGATACCTCGTACTAATCAATCCCTGAATTATTAACTTACATAGTTATTGTACCTATTTGTACATTTTATTACATTATTTTATATCGTGTTAGTCAACTATTTATTTCTATGTTACAACAAATGAGTAATATATTATTGATTAACTATAATTTTAAAATAACTTTGTATATTTTTAATTACATGTACCTTTGAGTTAACACGATAAATATGTAGAGTTACTAATATTATTAATAAACATGCAGGTACTTGGTTTGTTTTATTTAAAATACAAATGTTGACGAGATTTTATATACTGTATTTTATAGAAAGGGAATGCTCCAATGGTTCAGACACGTGGAAAGAATGCCGAACGAACGTCTGGTTAAGAAGATATACAATGCGAAAGTGGAAGGATGTAGGTACCGAGGGAGACCAAGACTAACCTACCTAGACCAGATCGGTCATGTACTGAAGGAACGTGGAGTCAAGAGTTTCCGAAACCGGCGAGCGTGTATGAAGAGAATTATGAAAGTTGAGGAAGCGAGTGAAGTATGCAAGGATAGAGTTCTCTGGCACTCTGTTCTCTCTGCCTACCCCGCAAAGGACATGGCGTGATGGTATGTATGTATGTGTACGTATTTTATAGAAAATTTACAGCAAACAAAAAATAAATAATATAATGTATGTGACGGTACTTCCGTTTATCGTACGTGCTAAGCGGAAACATGTTAACAAAGTATTCACTAATCGCGCCACCTAGCGCAAACTTGTTTAAGAGACGAACAAAACTAAACAACCGACCTCCGTTCGGCAGTCTGAGCCCATAGATCAATATACCTTGTCTGAGCCCGAGTGGCACGGTCCACTGGTCGCATATCGTATTCTCGCTTACGTTAGTTTTGTGTACCTCTCTCATGTTGTCACTTGTGAGAGGGTAGTGTCATGGTTGCTGCGCTTGGCAGGTGGGCTGGCGGTAGCAGTGGATGCTGTACATTCTCCGGAGAAGAGTTGTTGCTCGTTCTCTTAATGAACCCTTGGGTGATTTAGCTAAGGAATCCACGAGCAGGTAAATGGGTGGCGCTGGTCTTATCCCGTGGTCGCACGGGCAAGACTATCCTGTGTCATCCATATATTTGTATATATATATATATATATATATATATATATATATATATATATATATATATATATATATATATATATATATATATATATATATATATATATATATAGTTGTTTGTATAAAGGCGATTGCCTGAGTCGGTCCTGTGAGTTCACTTAAGGTGTGAGTTGTGATTGGTGTATAGGTCTGAGGGTAATCGTAATTACTTGCAGTACGGTCAATTGCAACTTTATATCCGCATTTATATTCCTCGTGTTTGATTCCTTCTTCTACATATGTATTGCCTAGTGTTGCCCAAATGCAAGAACAAGACGAGACTTAGCCAGTCTTGGTCTTGGTCTTGCGCCAATACACCTGGTCTTGGTCTTGGTCTTGGTCTTGCGCTCCCAGTCTTGGTCTTGGTCTTGGTCTTGCAGCAAGAGTCTTGCAAGTCTTGCAATTACCTATTAGTCTATTACTATTTATTAAAGTTTACTTTAAATCTTAGAAAAACGTATTAGAATTGAAACATTGTGAGCTTGAATTAACATAGCCATAGTAAAGATCAAGCAGATTAATAAATAACTGAGGATTTGATAAGAAATTCGAAAAATCAACTGACCTATATGTCGTTTTCCATGGAAGTAACTGTTTCTTAATAAACATTTATGATTTATAAGCTTACATTTGCTAAAACATGTAAAAAACAAATTAATTGCAATAACTTGACTGTATTTTAAAGAACAATATCTGTCTAGAAAGAGATTGAACCCTCAACTTATATGAAATTTAATAAAAGAGTTTTACGATTTATCATTTATTTCAATAAAAAATAAAATACAACACAAATCAAACATAACAGTACACAACAGCTTTATCATTAGGTTATGTTACTTTATATCAATTCTTTTGACCAAGAATTAATACAAAGTAACCATCTGGCTGACTCATCACTTAACCTATTTCTATGTTTTCTAATTACTAATGATGCTTTAGAAAATAATCTCTCAGCAGGTACTGAAGTTGCAGTTATTGAGAGAAAATCACGGGCCATCTTCGATAAAGTCGGATACTCTGTCTCATGCGTCCTCCACCAATCTAAAATGTCTTCCGAGCTGACAGTTCTTGGTTTTCTCAGGTACTCCTCCAACTCGTCTATCACTAAGCCTTGAAGACAAGATCCAGATGACGTCGAGGGACATTCATAGAGTTTATCAAAGTCTATTACGTCTTCATCTTCATCACATACTTTATTTTCTTTTTTTGGTAATGCCAGAGATTTGTTCAGTGAGTGTAGACTTTTATATTCTTCATAAAGTTCATTGAACTTGCGCAGACTTTCTGTTTTAAGTTGCTTCCCCCACATTGTCAGGTCAAAAGTCTGAGCCTTATGCCTTGGGTCTAAAATTAAAGAAGTACAATAAATCCAGTTGCTCTTCTTATAATGTTTAGGCATTTTGTCTCGAGCTGCTTGGAAAGCTAGAATGAGCCTTTCATCCACTTCAGATCGATTAGGTTTCTCATCTAACTGTTTTACCATGGATTCAATTTTATCTAGCAAGAGATTGAATGATACAATGACTAGCGGTAATGTAACATATTTGTCTCCACCAAGTTTTGTACTTAAAAGTTTAAAGTTTATTAGAAATTTATGTAATTTTTCGAGTACCTGCCATTCACTAGCTGTGAATTGAAAATCATTCAATTCGGTGACAGAACTGCACAATATGTTAATGCCCGCTCTCACTTTTAAACCAAATCCAATCATATCATGTGTGGAATTCCATCTCGTTGGACAGTCAAAAATGGCATTTAGATTTGATGGCACGCCAGCTGCTTCACAAGCAGACTGAAACTTCTTCTTCACTATCTCACTTCTTTTTATTTTACTGGAAATACTGCGTAACTTTGTTACAGATGTACGCGAGTCAGCAATATTTGGTGCATATTCTTCATCTTCCTCATCCTCAGTTTCGTCTGCATAGTCTTCATACTGCTGATCTTGCGCGTTAGTGTCAGACTCATAGTGTAATGCTAAGGTCTTTAATAAATCTTGTACACCAAGGTTTAAAATGTGAGCAAAGCACCGGAAATGTTGATTGTCTGAATCAAAGTGTGGCGGCAGCTGTTTGCCCAGTTCATACATAAATTTGGTATTTGCAGTTGCGTTGTCGACCGTGATACCTTGTATTTTATCAATTATGTCATATTCCAATAAACATTCATGGAAAATCGTTGCAATATCTTCCCCAGTATGTCGACCGCGTGATGGTATAAAATCAAGAACTACAGATCGATACTTCCATTCGTTGTCTATATAATGCATAGTAACCCCGTAGTAACTCCTACCAGCAATTGACGTCCACCCATCAATAGTAAACGACATTTTAGATGATAATTGTTGAAGTCGTTCCTTGAGATTCAATTGGAGCTCTTCAAATCGCTCTTTGACTTTCCTTCTAAGTGTAGACCTTTTAGGAAACACCATATTAGGGCAAATACGTCGAAAATATACTTGTGTAGCTTCGTCATCGAAAAATGAGAAGGGAAGATATTTTTTCACCACCCAATCAACTGTAGCTGTCGTGATGTTGTCACTGCTGTTTTCCGACTGAAATAAAACTATAAATCTTGTGTTATTATTTAAAACATACTAGGTTTGAGCGTTTAAGAGGAGGAGGTTTGTTGTTGTTAAATCGAGAAAAGCGTTAAATTGACATTTGTTATATTACCAAAATAAAGTACTTAGTTGTTACTGGCCGATTATGAAAACAAATGAAAATATGGGTGTTTATAAAAAATATTTAAGACGATAATTACATACTTAATATGTCGCACCCCTAGATGAAAACACCACTAACTCAAAAATACTTACGTAAGTTAATGGCGTTTTTGAAAGTATCGCATGAATAGCTACGCGGAGTTAAAATTCCCGTAGCGACAACTTCGACCATTGTTAAAAAAATATTCTTACCTGTCCACTTCTTCCAGCGGTTACTAAAAAGCTTGTGATATCTCCACTTAATTTTGGTTTAACAGGAAGAAATATTTGTGATTCCTTTTTGTGGCAAGATATTAGATGTTTCCTTAAGCCTGAAGTGTTTCTGTTTTTCATTTTTATTTCAATCTTTTTATGTTGGCACAATTTACACAAGGCAGTTTGGGATGCATGAATTATTTCGAAAAACTCCTCAAATTTGCTTTTGGGTCTTTTAGATCTGTGACTCAAACTCTCGTTACTCGGACTAGAATAATTTGAATCTTCGTCACTCATATTAAATTGTACACGTGATACGTTTTTAGAAAACAACAAGAATTAGTAAAAACAATTATTAAGTTAGACTCGAAGCACAGCTCAATTGGAAATGACTGGAATTAAAATAATTCCTTTATTTATAGTACGTTTCCTTGCTTTCTACCGCGCCGCCTCGCCACGTGCCGGCTCTATTAAAAGGATGCCGCCGCAAATCAAACGATGCCGCGTGCGGCGTACAAACACAGATTATTACCTACTTGTACAGACGCGACGCGTGAATAAAATATATGTAAAGAATTAGTGCCAATCACTATTCTTTACATATAAGTGAATGTTTTGGCGTACATCTATACTTATCTATACTAATATTATAAAGCTGAAGAGTTTGTTTGTATGTTTGATGACAGAAGTTTTAAAATAAATAAATAAATCCTGAACGTCACTATACCTCCAAAGTTACTATTCCTCGTGGACTAAGTCGCGGGCACTGCTAGTAAATACTTACTCTCATCATCTCTCTCAGAGATATTCGGGCTGGTAAGCAATACAAAACTCTTATCGCAAGCTTTTTATTTTATTAGTAGGTAAGTACCTACGCTTTTTATATTATTTTATTAGTTTTGTAGATTTTTTTTACACGTTTCAAGTATATTTAAAAGTGGCTACAATATTTATCAAACGGGTGATATTTGAACACTTTTTTGCTATTTTTTCTTTTAAATACTTAAGAAATATAATTTTTTTTTTTTTTTTTTTTTTTTTTTTAAGACACCTCCCTGCACTAAGGAAAATAATCCTTGTATCGCGGGGGACTTTACAAACATGCAATTAACGCAGACAAATTACATCCAGACTCAGAACAATACTTTGTGGATCGCACAAAGTATTGTCCTGCGTGGGAATCGAACCCACGGCACTGGCACGGAAGGTCGGTATCTTAACCACTACGCCATCTGTGCAGTCGATAATGTCGATAATGATTAAATGTACAATAATAGTACCTAAGTAATTAGTTTAAAACCATATAATCAATATTATAATATATACTTACTAGAATAAATTATTATGACATCTACTTCCTATCCTTAACATTTTTTCCTATCATAATACTACTTGCGTGATCAGTATAATGTATTCATTTTCATTCTAAGCACTCTGAAACTTATTTATTCTTTGGAACACCTGTAGGTACTCTTAAAATTCGAAATTATTTTGCATGAGTATACCTACGCCCTGTGGCGGCAATCAAATAGTGTCAAATGTTGTGATTTCGGCGCGGCGGCAACGATTGTTGTATATGATTTCAAAAGAAGCCACCGGCGCGTGTATCATAACCATGTACTTCCGAAAAGCGGCAAATTTCTTTGAGAAGTAAGTACAAAACCTTTGATGCCGCATTATCAAAGTGCCGATGGTTAAAACATAACTATGCATGCACTCAGTTTGATTTTAATGGATATTTTTTTATTCGCTATGTAGGTATGTTTATGGTATTAGTCGTAATGCGCATAGGTCCAGTTTTTCATATTGTTTGATACAGTTTTTTGCGTCTCATAGAATTCCTAAGCGTACCTTTACACCGAACTGTTACACCTAACTACTCCGTGAAATAGCGCTAAGTCCTAGCTGCAAGACGCAAGAGTCTTGCAGGCTTAGTCTTGTTCTTGCTCAAGTCTTGCACGGTCAGTCTTGGTCTTGGTCTTGCTAAAAATACGCGGTCTTGTTCTTGGTCTTGGTCTTGCAAAAACGCAAGAACAAGACCAAGACTGCAAGACCAAGACTGAATTTGGGCAACACTAGTATTGCCCCTATTGTAGGTATGAACATAAACACGCACAGTAACGCAATTGACGTATTGCTTATAAATGAATATGATTTGGTCTATATTTAGATAGTCGATATTTGAAAGCCTTTCATTTACATTATTATGAATCAACTAAAGAACCATTTATCTTCGAAACACATTGAACAACATGACATTTAATTAACGTACGAATGGTTGTGGCGCACTCGTGTTTATGTTATGGCCCGTACCATGTACACCAGAAATTTGTAAATCATGGTTGATAATAGAAGACTTTGTTGTACCTAATTGAACTTTGTGCATTTAAAAGTACCTAACAAATTCTCAATCGAAACATTCCAATATATAATCAAAAATATTTAAAAGAAATAGAGATATCTCTATCTCTTTTAAAATTGAAATTCAAGCAAGTTATCGAAAAGATTCGTCCAGGCAGAACTAACTCGAAAAGACTCGTCCAGGCAGCACACTTTCCTGTGGCGTCCATGATCATTATCTCAGCTCGTATATGTCACTTTGCTGTACCCGAGCCTGCTTCGCAGTGGGAAGTAAATTGACCGACTATACCATGCTGATCAAATGTTTTAGTATAGGAACTGTGATTCTACCTGTATACAAATTAAACGTCCACGCCATACTCACCGTTTACGTTAAATCCTTTTTTAATCGAAGGTTTCCAAGTTTTTCTCTCAGGATTTTATTAAACTAGAGGCGATAATACATGTATTGTTTTCTACTTTCCGTCATATCTCTGCATTGTTTTATTGAGTTTATCTTAACAAGTATATTGACAATGTAGTACCGACGTTTCTATATATCGCCAATTTATCCGACATCGTTGTGATATCTCGAAAACTCTATAAAATTCGATTGAATCGAAAAAAGAGATATAATATGAAATGTCAAGAAAGCTAATGATTATAGTAAAATTTTAGAAAACTGAATAACCTTTTTTTAGCGGCTGGCTATGGTGTGGTCACACGCCGTTAAATCCGTCCGGGGCGATAGAAAGAACAAATCACGACCCCGTAGACCCGCCCTACAACGCTGTGCAAATGGGCTACCGGTATCTGGTCCTTGTATTCGGTGGCTTTGTTCAACCTTGCAGTGAAACGACTCATGAAGTCCTTCAAACTTTATTATAAACACACATTTTTGTATATTCTTTGGAAATAAGCTCTATCATTTACACTTATTATTATACATCATAATGTACTTACGAATACTACCAAATCATAAAGTGCCCGTGGGTGTCGCAAAAGGCGACTGATAGGATTACATCGACCTGGGTCATGGCATCTGATCAACAACTATATTAGGGTTAACGTCAGGCAGGGAGCCATTTTTCGTGTGGTGACGGTGTAAGAATACAATTCACTACCCCCTGTCCCACTTCACCATCCCCGTGGGTGATCGTAAGGACTAAGGGTTATAAAACGCATATAACATCTATGCAAGAGAAGAATACTTGAAACGAAACCCAATTCTAACACGTCTGACCAGAGTGGTATAGTGCGGCCAATTTCCCTCCCATTATGGAGGAGGCTCGAGCCGAGGATATATGTGAGCTGACATAATAATGAGATAATGACAATAGAAGAAGAGAACATATTGTGTCTCCAAGGATTTGGGATAAGTTCAGGATAATGATGATATTTAAAATATTATATGCAATAATAGTTCGTTAAAATAGTATTTATATTTATTATATATACTTGTACAATGCTTCCAAAAGCATAATGGTAGATATTGTTATTGCCTTTACAAAATCCAACAATATAATATAATTAATTTCGATTGAGTTGAAGTTCTTTACGTGCTTTCATAGCATTGAACTGCTTGTAAAATAATAAAAGGAAGCATATTAACATTGTAAGTTTATATAATAAATTATGTTGCCACGTCAATAATTCATATTTAAAGAATATAATAAAACATGAGGGACTCCAGGTTGAGAGCCCTAAGCGCTCACCCATAGTCGGGGTTAAGCTGTGACAGCCATCTGCAGCTAACAGCTAAAAGACGGACACAAAAAAAAACATTAGGGACATTGAACAAAATACGTACAAATAATTTCCTATACTTGACATATATCTTTGTGTAATACCACTATCACAAAACGTAATCTTCAACGTGACTTGGTTATATAATAAACGATGACACATTCTATTTCTATAACCATCTCAAAATTAGAAGACATTCACACTGACCATCATAATTCCTGATATAAATATTTACGACTGTCAAGGTCGGTTCTATTAGCGTTGAATTAAGCGTGATGGTTAATTTCGTATATGAACGGAACTAGTCGTTTCACATTTGAGTTCACATTCTTAGAAGATAAGCTCTCCGTGGCACTCACAGTGGGTAGCCGATGTGTTTATAATGTTGAGTGATCGTGTTTCTTTGATGTCGAACATGGCGTTTATAATACAGGATACATAATAACTAAACTATCGTTATAATATATTATATATTCACATATATTCATTATACAAATTTCTACTTTGATGTTTAACTTTTTATATCAAGAATGAATGAGGAATAAAATTCTAATTGTTTTGCTTTAGCGACGTCAAAACATCTTTTATTGTTTTTGGCGGCAAACGAGCTAGCGGCCCTTTTGATAGAAGAGGGAGGGTAAGAAAAATTTTACTAACAAACAACGTTGGTTATTCAAATTGGTTATCATTAAGACAAGCGCGTTTTAAATTAAAAAATCAACAAATAAATACTTTTCAATACTAGAAAATCAAAGACTATGAAGCTCTAAATTATTTATGCTTATAAAGGAACGACGAAAGTATTTATTTCAACCAAATCAGTCGTAGCAAATTATGCTTACATTACAGACTGCACAAATGGCGTAGTGGTTAAGATAGTTAAGACCGACCTTCTGTGTCAGTGTCGTGGGTTCGATTCCTTCGCTGGACAATACTTTGTGCGATCCACAAAGTGTTGCTCTGAGTCTGGGTGTAATTTGTCTGCATTAATTGCATATTTGTAAAGTTCCTTGCAATACAAGGATTATTTCCTTAGTGCAGGGTGGTGTTCTTTTTAAATAAAAAGAGCTGAAAATCAGAAGTATCTAACGTTATATGCATCTTATTCAACATGAATCGTAAGCTTACACATTGGAGTGTGCGCGTGATATGTTTAGTTCAAAAGTCTGACGTGTGATGTAGACGTACCTAGACTGTTATCGGCCAGCTATTTCACGTGTAACTCATGCACATATTTCACTTTCATTATGATACATTGCAGTTTTGTTTACAAAATATCTTGATGATATAGTGAGAAGGCCGTAATGGATCAATGAGTTAACAGAATATTATTTCTTTTAAGTTCGCAATACATAACTATGTACCTAACTCGTTCGTTTGAGTTAATCTTAGATGATTTATGTACATATTATGTATGTATTTGTACTATTCAAATTGCCAAAGCTTCCAACACATGTCAATAAGAGATATGGCTCATATGATATCAATAAACTACATTAAAATTTATTACTATATTTAAAATCATTTTCTGCAGTGAAAGATACACGTGCAGTTACATATAGTTTAAGCAGTACTTGTTTAACATCGCCCTCTTCCACTGGTTAAGCTGCTTGCCGGACATGTATCATCACTACAAGGATTGTCTCAGAGACACAGTAATGCACACGCAGGTAGAGGACTAGACTTGATCCCCAGAGCAACACTATGGCAGCAATTGGGGCGGAACACCTTGCGCTTACTGCCTTGACATAAGCTATGGTCAAGAGTAGTAACAAATAGAATGCCGATATCTTTTGCTCACAGACATGTTCTTGACACCTTCTTATTGCTAGATTAGATTCGTTCTAATCTGATGTAGTCATTAGAAATGACAGCTAAGGCCTCCTAGGGAAGGCAGAGTGAGTGAATGCGAGTAACTTTGGTCCGTAGTAACACGTAACTCGAAAGTACATTGTGGGGTTTTAGCAGACAGGGCAGTGCACCGCTTATCACGTAATACTTGAAAATGCCTCAATGTAAAGACTATTTGGGCAAACGTAAAAATCGAGTAAAATAATGATTGCATATACTGATATTTTCCTCATATTTCAACTGTTTTAGAGGGAATACACGTAGAAATGATCCCATATACATATATTGGGATAAGACCAGGAAAAATAAAAAAGATTTTATAGCACTGCTAGTTAGTTACTTCAAGTATCTCATCATCATTATCATTTCAGCCTAGCGCCGTCCATTGCTGGACGTAGGCCTCCCTCATGTTACGCCACAGAGTGCGGTACTATGCCGCTTGCATTCAACGACGCCCAGCAACCTTCACCAGGTCGTCCACCTAGTCTGGGCGTTCTACACTGCGTCGTCCGGTACGTGTTCGCCACTCTAGAACCTTTCTTCGGTTCCCAACGGTTATCGGATCTTCGAGCGATGTGGAACGCCCATTGCTATTTCAGCGTGCTAATTCTTCGTGCTAAGTCAGTTACACCCGTTCTTCTGCGGATTTCTGTATTTCGGACTCTATCACGCAGAGAAATCCCGAGCATAGCCCACTCCATAGCACTTTGAGCTTGGTTATGAAGCCTTCATTTAGGGACCATGATTCCGTACCCTAAGTCATCACTGGTAACACACACTGGTCGTAGACCTGTGTTTTCAGACACTGAGGTATGTTGGATGAGAAGTTCTTCTTAAGTTGCCCGAATGCTGCTCAACCGAGTTGGATTCGTCGGCTGACCTCTTTCTCGAAATTGGATCTACCTAACTGGACTGTTTATCCAAGGTAAACATAATGATCGACAATTTCGAGAATCACATTGCCAACTAGGATCGGTATAGGAATGACATGGGCATTTGACATGACTTTCGTCTTGTCCATGTTCATTCGTAAACCCACTAGTTGGGATACCCTGCTGAGATCGTTGAGCATGGTGCCAAGGTCCTCCATGGATTCTGCCATAACGACGATATCGTCCGCGCATCGAAAGTGAGTGATGTATTCGCCATTGATGTTGATGTCGAGTCCAGTCCAGTCTAAGAGCTTGAAGACCAGTGCAGTGGTGAACAGTTTCGGAGAGATCACATCTCCCTGTCTCACGCCTTTCTGCAACTGGATCAGTTTCGTACTCTTATCCTGGATACGCAATGACATTGTGGCGTTCCTATATAAACACTTCAGTACTTCAATAAAACGATGGTCGATTTGGCACCGCTGAATGGACTGCAGAACCGCCCAAATTTCGACTGAATCAAAGGCTTTCTCATAGTCCATAAACGCTATACACAGAGGCCGATTGTACTCTTCGGTCTACTGGATAATCTGCCGAAGCGTGAGGATATGGTCTATTGTACTTTAGCCTTTTCGGAAGCCCGCTTTTTCGGGTGGCTGGAAGTCATCAAGCTTGCGCGTGAGTTGATTGGTAATGACCCTCGAAAATAACTTGTAGCCGTGGCTTAAGCGTGAGATGGGTCTTTAGTTCTTTAGAAGATCTTTTTCGCCCTTCTTGAAGAACAGCACCTTCATACTCCTGGTCCACGACTCTGGAACGTCGCCCCCGAGGGTAACGGAAACAAATAGCTTCTGAAGGGCTTTTAAAACCGGCCTGCCGCCTGTCTTCAGGAGCTCTGCCGTAATTCCGTCATCCCCCGGTGCCTTACCGTTTCTTAGTTGTTTGAGAGCAATTCTGATCTCGTACAAGTTAATGTCCGGGATTTCTTTGGTATAGTGCCGACTAAGCTTGGATCTGGAATCTTGGACCAAGGCGACAATAGGATTTCGGGATGATTTATATAACTGTCCATTAAACCTTTAGATCCAAGATCCACACCACATCTTTAGATCCAAGATCTCACTTTGGGATGAAATGACAGTGCCGTCATCGGTCTTCAGCTTAGTCATTTGGCTTTGCCATAGACAGATCTTGTGCGAACATTTTTGAGCCACGGTTCCGCTCTATCGCTTCGTTAATATGGAGCTTTCTTTCTGTCTACAGCTGCGGGCCGGTTCGTCCGGAGTAGTACCAAACTTTCACAGAAGATCAACGTCAGAGTAGTGGCAATGTGCTGTTGCGCTTGGTTTGATGAGTGAGAGAACCGGAAGCCCAACTTTCTGGGTAGGTTTTGGTTGGTAGACAGATGCCTAGCTTTACCTTTGGTATTGCAAAGATCCATGAGCGGCAGTAATACTTACCATAAGATGTGCTGCTTGCTCATTTGTCACCATAGGCAATTAAAAATGTTGCCAATATAACAATATGGCTTAACCTGAATGTTTATATACTTTTTAATATCATATTCTACAAAAACTTTATACTGGGATTGTTATAGAGCACCATAACTAGAAGCGAAACTATGAAAAAAATGAGAAAATATTTGAAACTGCAAACAAACTCATTATAACAGCTTATAATAGTTTCGGATGGGGTCGGAGTCCGCTTGAGATACGTTATGACAAGTTTAATTTCAACCAACCAAGCTGACAGTTCAACGCGCTCAATCTTTTACATTGTTTTTTTATTCATTTATCAGTCTATCGACCTTCAAACACAGGACGTAAGTTTCCGCTAATGGGAATAATATCAATTGCAACGTTTGACATATCCCTTTTATAATGCCCAAAAATCAAATATGCATAACTAAAACTATCCAAAACTGTCGTATAATCCGAAATATATTCATTTGCATAACCTTCTTCTATTTTTTCTTTATTGGCAATCAGCTACTTATACCAGCCATTGTTGTCAGTGTTGAGTTACAATTTTCTTCACGTCTTTAGTCTTTTCATTTTAATTATATTTCGTTGGTAAGTCAAATCGATGCCACAACAGTGCTATGGCCACACTGTTAATTGTATCTTCGGGAAACTTTGATGGAAAACAAAAATGTTGTCGAGCACTTTTATATTATATTCACTACATCCCAGCAGTTCCTTCGAATCACATTATGTAAAATTCCGTCAAAATTATATAATATAACACGTCCCTGCACTAAGATATCGAATATAATACAAGTCCACCACATGACGTTTTCAGATTCTCGCCAAAAGTCCCTTGCATAACATTTTTGTAAGCGGTATAATGTTTTTTATATCCGTATCCATATCCAGATTCTAAGTTTCATAACCACAACATTCCAGCTTTATAACTGGAAAATAGTTATAGTTGATGACTGTATCTAGATTCAAATACGTATTGTACACAATTTATATTTGATATATACTGAATATGTTTATTGCAATAAATTTTACTAACCTTTAAATCAGACGTAAATTATTGTAATGGTTTTTAAATTTAAGAAAACAGACATGGATAGATTATGACTTTTTTATAACACTTTTTAGGTGCGTTCACGCATTTCACACAGAAACATCACAAGCATGTTTATACCTAAGAATTAAGCTTGTGCGTAATACTATAGAAACAATAACAACATCATAATAAGATATCGTAAATATATTCCTAATACGGAGATAGTGTTGTAAAGCTATTTTCTAGTTTTATATGCGTTAAAAAAATAAAATGAATGTTTACTTCTAAATTTAATTATTAAGAGTTTTGGCGCGAATATGGAAATGGCATGTCCCGCGCATGTAGAAATTAATATATAATTTCTTTAGTGTTTTATAGTGTTATATTGAATAATTTTGCTAGTACTTTATGGAATATGATACAGTTAAAATGCTAAATTGTAGTAACTATGGTATACACACATACATACATATCATCACGCCATATCCCTTGCAGGGTAGGCAGAGAGAACAGAGTGTCAGAGAACTCTATCTTTGCATACTTCACTCGCTTCCTCAACATTCATAATTCTCTTCATACACGCTCGCCGGTTTCGGAGACTCTTGACTCCACCTTCCTTCAGTACATGACCGATCTGGTCTAGGTAGGTTAGTCTCGGTCTCCCTCGGTACCTACATCCTTCCACTTTCGCATTGTATATCTTCTTAACCAGACGTTCGTTCGGCATTCTTTCCACATGTCCGAAACATCGGAGCATTCCCTTTCGCATCTTTACACCAATACTCTCTTTCATACCTACTCGCTCTCTTACGTCGTCGTTACGAATGCGGTCGGTCAGCCTAACTCCACAGATTTTCCGCAGAGATCGCATTTCGACCGCATTAATTTTACTTTCATACTCTTTTCTGCATACCCAACTCTCGCTTCCATACAGTAATGTTGGGACAAGCACTGCGTTATGTATTGCTACACGTGCCTTCTGGCTGAGGTGGTGGCTGCCGAGAAGTTGCCCCAACGCTCCGTTCACTCTATTTCCCGCATTCACTCTTCGCTCTATATCAGTGGTGTACCTTCCATCTCGGCTAAATCCACATCCAAGATATACAAATTCATCCACTTGCTCTAGTATATCATTACCTATTGTTACTCTTACATCTGTTCTGGCTTCGTCTCTTTCAAAGACCATTATTTTGGTTTTGCTCACATTCACGCGTAGACCCCTTTTCTTACAATCTTCTGTCATTGTGTCGGCTAGGGTCTGCAGGTCAGTCGCTGACTGTGCCAGCAGGACTGCATCATCTGCATATAGCAGAGCAGTGACCGCTGAGTCGCCCATCTGGACTCCCACATTCATATCGTTCAACCTTTGGAGACATTTATCCAGATATATGATAAACAGCCTGGCTGACAGAATGCACCCCTGCTTAACGCCGATATTGACGTCAAACCAAGGCGACATTCCATCATCCAGCCGCACACAGGCTCTACAGCCCATGTAACTAGACTGCACAGCCTGTAGCAGTTTACCGTTAATACCATACTCCGGTAAAATGTCCCAAAGTTCCTTTCGTACAACTGTGTCAAATGCTCTCTCCAGATCCACAAAACTGCAGAAAACCCTCTGACCTAGAGCCAGATGCTTCCCCACAATGTTGCGCAGAGAGAACACTTGATCCATGCATCCCTTTCCACTCCTGAAACCTCCTTGTGTCTCACACAGTAAACCATCGATATAAATATATATAAATATGGTATAATAGTGATTTATTTAAAAATCCGAAAAATATCATTGATTGGAAGGTACACCACTGATATAGAGCGAAGAGGGAATGCAGGAAATAGAGTGAACGGCGCGTTGGGGCAACTTCTCGGTAGCCACCACCTCAGCCAGAAGGCACGTGTAGCAATACATAAAGCAGTGTTTATCCCAACATTACTGTATGGAAGCGAGAGTTGGGTATGCAGAAAAGAGTATGAAAGTAAAATGAATGCGGTCGAAATGCGATCTCTACGGAAAATCTGTGGAGTTAGGCTGATAGATCGCATTCGTAACGACGACGTAAGAGAGCGAGTAGGTATGAAAGAGAGTATTGGTGTAAAGACGCGAAAGGGAATGCTCCGATGGTTCGGATATGTGGAAAGAATGCCGAACGAACGTCTGGTTAAGAAGATATACAATGCAAACGTGGAAGGATGTAGGTACCAAGGGAGACCGAGACTAACCTACCTAAACCAGATCAGTCATGTACTGAAGGAAGGTGGAGTCAAGAGTCTCCGAAACCGGCGAGCGTGTATGAAGAGAATTATGAATGTTGAGGAAGCGAGTGAAGTATGCAAGGATAGAGTTCTCTGGCACTCTGTTCTCTCTGCCTACCCTGCAAAGGACATGACGTGATGGTATGTATGTATGTATCATTGGTTATCAGCGTCCGATTAATGGTAACGACTTGACTTACTGATGGACAATGATTATTAAAGCTACACAATATGAAGAAGTGATAAATATTATATGAAAAAATTAAATAAGACTTGGCTGTATGCGCTTTGATCTCTTTGCATGCCCGGCTGTATTTTTTTTTAAGATAATTAAAAAGAAAAATCAGCGGTGAAGATATATTCATTAATAATAATTTTAAATGTGATCGGATAGCTACAACTAGGTGAACAATAATTTATGGCCATAGATATGTATTTTTTTTTTGGTTCGGTTCGTCGGTTTAGACAGGCAAATAGAACAAAGCCCATACAGCCAAATCTTATTCAAAATGCCCATAGATAACTATAGAGTTGTATAATCATGTGTTTACCTACTATTGTTGTTATTTTAATCTACATTATTTTATATTAAAAAAATCTAACTAATATATCAACGTTATCTTCATTTATCTGTTTAAACGTTTTGGTACTTTCGCTATATAAATTTATTAAGAATATTGCCACTTCAATAAGCTGACATAGTTTTATTGTCACAATAGTTTGATTATCATTACAGAGTAAATTAATTTATCCCAGTGAATTGATACTTTAATTAAAATTGAGCTTCACATAAAAGAAATAATTTTAGAATTGAAATATCTATTTATTAATATTTATTTTCGAAGTTTCCTCTACTGGATGTATTATTTATTGATCTCTTTATCTATACATATAATAAACATGTTTGTTTTAATGGATAACTAATATACTTATTGTCTTCATTAGAGCAATAGAAGACTAAATATATATTTTTAAAAATGTTCAGTCTATAGGTATGTTTGTATGCGTCTCACATAAAAACTACTGGGTGGAATTGAATACAGTTTTTATTGATGTATTGCTACAGGTTTAACTTAAAATATGTGTTATCTAGGATAAATAATAACAATAAATATCAAAATAATAAATACCTATAGGTTTCTCAAAATATTAAAAAAAATGTTTAGCTTGTCAGATAGGTACTGTGGGATTAATCCGGATAGATAATTAATAATTCAGGTTTTCAATTTGCTTGCTTGAAGGTTACTATATTGTCAAAGTTGACGTTATCACCACCCCGTTTGTGGAATGTACTTATCAAACCACCTATGGGATGTTATGAATGACACCGTGTATTGTAATTCTTAACCAGTTATGAGATGTGAACATGTTAGAATTACTTTATTATTAATTTTATAATGAAACGTAAATATATTATTAATATATTATCTTGTGTATTTGGCTGGTGGCCAATAGGTCACAGGTTCAATACGGAGCTTTAAAGATCACATCCAAAAATATATTACTTTTTCACTAAGAAATACTTAATAGCAAAAATTGTTTTCGATATATAGCAATACATTCGTTTCAGTTATATAAAATTTAGTTTAAGATATAGATAACTAACAAAATATTTGTGCATTTTACTCTGTCTATCCTCTTAGGTCTAATGGCGTGCAATTATACTAAATATGAGTATATGTATAGAGCATCCAAATATAAACACAGGATATTTACACAAATGATAATAATACTAGACATATATTGTGAATTAATTTGACAGTAATAGTGTATAATATAAGGTGATTATAATCCTATAATAAGCTTAATATTTTAAACACAATTTGCCGTTAGACAATGAACACGCTCCGTATCGGCCGGCGGCCGCCTGCCAATATGTCGTAAATTGGTAGGATGGCTCATAAACTTGCACATTATTATCGACAAGCATTAAATTCGAGTCTTTATGAGTTGTATGGTGACGGCAGCTCATAGGCTGGGCACCACAGCCCTGCGATTATAAATATATAAAAAAAATATATAAATTATTTTATCACGTATGTATTTCTTAATCTTGGAGACAATAGAAATTAAGCATTTAGTGAAATACCGGGTCTTTTCGGGATCTAGCGTTGAGATAGAAACAATTTGAACTAAATATTTTATGGGTAGCTGTTGAACGCTGTCAAACAATACCTCAAACAAGGCTCAACAGATACTGAGCGTTAATTGGGTGTGCTTATTGTAGTAAAATATATGTTGAGCCTAGCATATCAATCTAGCAGATAATAAAAAAAAACTAAGGAAATAGTGGGTCTCTTAGGTCATGAGAGAGATGCCTCTTAAACATGCTAATTACGGTAAGACTAGAAAAAAACTACTAAAAATAAGTATGGTTTTTACTACATCTTATGCATTGAGAATATGTTAATAATATATACAATGTATTAGCACCACTTTCTTTTAAGTAGGCATCGTAAAAATCAGCCATATGACTATTACTTCATTGCAAAATAAAGAATATCCAAAATAAAAAAATCTTAAGGTTATAGGCGTAAGTAGCGTCTTTTAATTATATGTTACAAACATTCAAATCATTCGTGTCTTTAAAAAACGCTAAAACTAGAATGAACATTTCTTGCGGCTCAAGCTACTGCGTATCTGTATATATATACTGTGTATTAAGATATTTAAGAACGACTTTCCTATGTTACGTGTATTTAATGACTTCTTGTGAGTTCAATAAGGTCATTGGACCGACACCAGACGGGACAACCCACATTTACAATAGTTATCCCTATTGATCGCCCTTATTTCGGGCTGTGTAGGATAGTTCACCTCTTAGACAAGTTTGATTATCTAACTGCCGCAACGCATATTACGTATATCCATTTAGTTACAATTTAACCCTCAACTATGTTAGGTATAATAAATACATGCCTTGATGCCCTGTTTCGATAATTTACATTTTGTATGGTAATGGTGGGCGACGTCTTGACTTTAAGGTAATTTAAAGCGACTTATTTTGTCTTCGGTTATGTTGATTTCACAAGGTGGCGCTGAAGGATAAGCACGTATTCTTTTGTGCTCCTACTGAAATCGTCTCTTAAAATTATAATAGTGCAATAACAGTTCATTATTTTGTTTATAAGAGACAATTTTAACATAAACTAATAGTGTACGAATTATCCATATGAACAAATAAGTGCCCAAGCCAATGTATCAACAATCAATGAACATTTAAATTATAATATCTATTTTGTTATTATTAGCTACCTTACTGAATTGTTTAAATGAAGATTCAAGACCAGTATTCAAGAGGTTTGTGACTATTATTAACTATATAAACGAAAATACAGAAGAAAAAATTACAACAACGCCTCTAGCGTTAATTAGATGTCAACTATATTTCAAAAATTCAGCCGTTTATAATTGGTTCTATTTTTATTCAGTACTTTTACGAGAGAAACTTAACGACATCTACTAACTAGCCTATACATTAACTTGGCAATACGATAATTGGATTATAGGTCATCGGTCGTCTTGCCTAGAGGGCAGTAATGTACATGTTATTATTAGTTGTTGAAGCTTGGTATATCAATCTTATTATTTTAAATATGAACTACATGGACAACATAACTTACCGCCGTAGACGATCTCGATCAGTGACAACCACAAATGATTATATAGCCGAATTATCCACTTCAATCAACAGTGATAATACTTCGAATAGCCTACCAGATATAACAAACACAGAATCTATAAACTTATATAATGATCAAATTGCGATATTGAAGTTAAAAATTGTTACACTGCAGTTAGAATTAAGTAGTGCGCACTCTGAGATTGAACTTTTGTCTCTCGAAAACAGCAACTTGAGACAACTGAATGAAGACCTAACAAAAAAGAACGATATATACAAAAAGATTACTTGTAGCCCGGTTACTTTAAATAAACGCAAACCAATTAGAACAGAAATTCTAATTCTATGAATTTTCTATGAATGACAACAATAGTTGTTCTTACAAAATCATACAAAATTCTGCTATTTCGAATTGTCAAAATAAAAATGAACAAAAAGGGGGTACTTTAAAATTGCCGCAACCGGTAAATATACAGAAAATTAGTGCCAGTGTTACCAGTTCTGATAAGTCACGCTTATTGATTTTGGGTAGTCAACAGACTTCTGGATTGTGGAGTAAAATAACACAAATTAGGCAGTATGATAAAAACTACAAGAAATATCACATTATGGGAGTAATAAAACCTTTTGCAGATTCTAACGAGATATTAAGACAATGTTATTTGGACAAATATCAGGATGATGACCAAATTGTTTTATGTGTTGGAGAAAATGACAGCAACCCTACTCTATTACTATTTGAACTGATGAGTGCATTAAAAATGTTAGAAAAGTGTCACGTATTTATTATAAATGTTAACAAAAATAAATATTTAAACGAAACTAAGTTGAACAGTTGCTTAGAAAATATAAGTTCACAGTTAAAACATTGTACTTTCATTAGTTTAAGTAATCAGAATATTATAAATAAGTACTACTTATATAATTTATCTAAAAAAAATAACTACATTATAGATTCGCGCCATTATGATAATACATATTTATCTATTAAAAACATCTCGAATCGTACTGAAGTTTTTAATGGTAACTATTGTAAATACAAATCATTGTCTTCTATGAGGGGAACTATACCTTTTTATTTTAAGATAATGGAAAATCAATGCGTTACTTCCAAAAAAAAAACTAATATTATGTCACAACCAAAAAAAGGAACCATACCCTTTTATTTTAGGATTATTAATGGTAGAAATGTAGAATCGGTAACTAACACCACGAAATCATTTTTTCGTTAACACGCATAATACGTCACAGCACTTCATCCTTTTTCACCAGAATATAGCTGGCCTTTTGAACAAACTAGATCAAATTGAATTATGTATAAATATATTCATGCAAGGATTAAAAATGAACATTGACGTGGTTTGCCTAACAGAAATATTCTTATAATTTGGTAGTGAATTAAATGTTAGTCTTAAGCAATTTCAATTAGCCAGTTACTTTTCAAGACAGAAAGAAAAACGTGGTGGTGTTTCAATTTTGGCGAGGAAAAACCTAGATTATAAAGTATTTGATATACCTATATGTCATAATTTTTGTAAAGAAAAAATAATTGAGTTCTGTGGTATAGAGATTCCATTTATTAATTGTATAATATTGTGCCTGTACAGAATCCCTAATAGTAATATTGACATTTTTATTAACAATTTTGACATCGCATTGCATACAATTTTAAATAGAAACTACAGGAAACTAATAATCGCGGGTGATCTCAATATAGATATTTTAAAAACAGGGTCAACAATAACACGATTTTTGGATGTAATATCTAATTATGGCCTTAGTCTGCACATCAATGAGCCAACTGGGCAGAGAAGTTGTATAGATCACATAATTAGTAATAATAGTAACGCGAAAGTTTGTATACACAGGATGTACCTTTCTGACCATGAAACTTGCCAGACTCTTACATTCCCTATTTCACATACAAATAAAACACTGCATCACTGGTATATTGAAAAAAGGAACTATCACAAAGAAAGCGTATTGAAATTTAATAATCACCTATCCAACCTCAATTGGTCTGATGTCATTACGACCACTAATGCAAATGAGGCATTTGATAAATTTCATTATATGTTTTGCTTAATTTATAACCTCTGTTTTCCAATAGAACGGCACTTAGTTCGAACTAATCAATCTGCACCAAGATGGATTACCAAGGGAATTACAACATCCACAAAATCCAAAAGAGAATTAAGGTATCGTTTTTATAAATATAAAACAACTAAAAATAAGGTAAAATATAATAGTTTCAGTGAAATACTCAAAAAATGCATAATTAAAGCCAAATCTAATATGAATTTTAAATTCTTAAAAAATTCAAAGAATAAGTGTAGGGCATCTTGGAATATTATTAAAAATAGAGTAGATTATGAGCAATCATGTGACAGTATTCAGGTAATTGAGTATAATGGATGTGTTATTGAGAATCCTCAAATAATAGCTGAGACATTCAATAATTACTTTATTGACCTCACCAATACTAACTCGTCACCAACGACATACACACAGAATAACCATAATGTTGCAACAATTAAGCAAGTATGTAATACTATATTTTTACGACCGGTTACGACAACTAAAGTTGTTTGTATAATTTCAACTTTAAATAATACAAAATCTGTTGGATTTATCCAAACAGACTCAAACTGTCCGTAGTGAAACCACTTTTCAAAAAACTAAATAAGATGGAGTTAAGTAACTATAGACCTATTACACTTGTATCGATTTTTGGCAAAATATTTGAAAAGGCTATGCATAAACGCATCAGTGATTTCCTCTCATTACACAAGGCCATAAAGGAAGAACAGAATGGTTTTCAAAAGAAAAAATCAACTACTCTTGCAGCATTTCAATTAGTACGTAATATAATTGAATATATGGATAAGCGCATTCCAGTCTCAGTGATCTTCTTTGATATGAGTAAGGCGTTTGATTTTGTCGACCATAATACATACATACACACATACATATCATCACGCCATATCCCTTGCAGGGTAGGCAGAGAGAACAGAGTGCCAGAGAACTCTATCTCTGCATACTTCACTCGCTTCCTCAACATTCATAATTCTCTTCATACATGCTCGCCGGTTTCGGAGACTCTTGACTCCACCTTCCTTCAGTACATGACCGATCTGGTCTAGGTAGGTTAGTCTCGGTCTCCCTCGGTACCTACATCCTTCCACTTTCGCATTGTATATCTTCTTAACCAGGCGTTCGTTCGGCATTCTTTCCACATGTCCGAACCATCGGAGCATTCCCTTTCGCATCTTTACACCAATACTCTCTTTCATACCTACTCGCTCTCTTACGTCGTCGTTACGAATGCGGTCGGTCAGCCTAACTCCACAGATTTTCCGCAGAGATCGCATTTCGACCGCATTAATTTTACTATCATACTCTTTTCTGCATACCCAACTCTCGCTTCCATACAGTAATGTTGGGACAAGCACTGCGTTATGTATTGCTACACGTGCCTTCTGGCTGAGGTGGTGGCTGCCGAGAAGTTGCCCCAACGCTCCATTCACTCTATTTCCCGCATTCACTCTTCGCTCTATATCAGTGGTGTACCTTCCATCTCGGCTAAATCCACATCCAAGATATACAAATTCATCCACTTGCTCTAGTACATCATTACCTATTGTTACTCTTACATCTGTTCTGGTTTTATCTCTTTCAAAGACCATTATTTTGGTTTTGCTCACATTCACGCGTAGACCCCTTTTCTTACAATCTTCTGTCATTGTGTCGACTAGGGTCTGCAGGTCAGTCGCTGACTGTGCCAGCAGGACTGCATCATCTGCATAAAGCAGAGCAGTGACCACTGAGTCGCCCATCTGGACTCCCACATTCATATCGTTCAACCTTTGGAGACATTTATCCAGATATATGATAAACAGCCTGGCTGACAGAACGCACCCCTGCTTAACGCCGATATTGACATCAAACCAAGGCGACATTCCATCATCCAGCCGCACACAGGCTCTACAGCCCATGTAACTGGACTGCACAGCCTGTAGCAGTTTACCGCTAATACCATACTCCGGTAAAATGTCCCAAAGTTCCTTTCGTACAACCATGTCAAATGCTCTCTCCAGATCCACAAAACTGCAGAAAACCCTCTGACCTAGAGCCAGATGCTTCTCCACAATGTTGCGCAGAGAGAACACTTGATCCATGCATCCCCTTCCACTCCTGAAACCTCCTTGTGTCTCACACAGTAAACCATCGGACACCATCCTCATTCTCCTTTCAATAATTTTTCCATACACTTTTGCTGCCAAACTGGTCAAGCTTATGGCTCTGTAATTTGCGCAGTCATAACGTGAACCCTTGTTTTTAAACAAAGGCACGATGACTGCGCTATTCCAGTCCCTGGGAACCATTCCCGAGCTCCAACATAAATTGAGGAGCAACAGGAACGCCTCCCAGACACAAGAGCCACCAAGCTTGATCATCTCGGCAGACACCATATCAATGCCCGCTGCCTTACCATTTTTCAAACTTCTTATCGCCCATTCAACTTCATCCATACTGATGCCATCGGAGGACGCCGTTGTCGAATGTTGATCTACTAAACCACATCCAACACCGGCGCCAACCGTAGCATCCGCATACATATCGCCAAAATATTCACTCCATCGGCTTAACACGTCTTGTGTTTGTGTAAGAATGTCTCCACCTTTAGACCTTATTTCATTCATTCTGAAGGCTGACCAACCACTCCGAGACTTCTTCACCTCCCTCCAAAAGAGTTTGGTGTTACCCTCGAAGTTTTTAGTCAGCCTATCTTCTGCACTCATACTTGCTCTATCACGTTTCTCTTTCACTATAGCCTTGGTGTCATTCTTACATTGCCGATATATTTATTCTTTCTTCTGTTCAGTCATACTGTCATTCAGATTCAAAGAAGAGACATAGTCCAGCCACGCTTTCTTCTTTTGCTCTACGGAAGCTGCCACTTCCGCATCCCACCATGCATCACCATTTGTTTTTCTATGCTTCTTTGAACTTCCACATACTTCTTTCGCTGTATCTACCATACTCTCCAGCATTCTTCAATGTCCGATTGCGGCTGGCTTGCCATCGTCAGCCGTTCTCGGACACCCTCTGCATACTTTTCTCTTACACACTCTTCTTGCAACCTTTCAACCTTTATTCTTTCAGGCCCTCCGAAGTGGACACGCTCTCGCCAGTGCCTCCACTTTCTGAACAGACCACTAAATCTCGCAATAACGAGATAGTGGTCCGTGTCGACTGTGGGGCCCCTGTAGGCTCTTGCGTCCAATATTTTGCTTCGGAGGCGACTGTCTACCAAAATTAAATCTATTATGCTTTTCTGTTCATTCCTTCTCCATGTATACATATGGATGTCCTTATGTTGGAAAAATGTGTTTGACACAATAAGGTCTCTCTCCATGCATACATCCGTTATGAGCCTACCTGCGTCGTTCACTCTCTTATCACCAAATGGACCAAGTACGTCCTCATAGTCGGGACGCTTGGTCCCCACCCATCCGTTCAAATCTCCGCATACAATCACGCGTTCACTGGTTTCTGCCATATCCAGAACTTCCCTAACATTGTCCCAAAACTTCTCTAGGTCTGATGCCACCGAGGATCCTACGGGAGCATATGCTACAACCATGAATACCTTGGTGACACCTAGTTTTATACGGACCCAGAGAAGTCTGGGATCATACATTCCGTAATCCTTCACACCTGAGGCCAAGCGAGAGGACAACAGCACTCCTACCCCCATGCTGGCTCGATCGCTCTGTGGTACACCAGACCACAGAGCCATCCCGCCACCAGGAAGATCGCAGGCGTCGCTGCCCCTTCGCTTGGTCTCTGTTACACAGAGCACGTCTAGCTGTTTGTCCGCCATGACGGATATCAGCTCGTGCAACTTACCTTCCACACAACCTCTTACATTCCACGTGCCCACCCGGCACTCCGTTCTCCTCGACTCGCCTAACTGGGCAAGGCGTGATGGGTGGCGGCCCCCATCGCCCCAACTGCCGATGTTCGTACCGACAGGGGCGGGTCGGTACGCGTCGCCTCCGGGGGACGCCCTAACCCGCATTGCGGTACGCATATCGAGCCGGATTAGCAGTCTAATTAGACTGGCAGGGGACGCGAACGAGCACGCTCCGGACTATGCCCCCCAAATAATAATTCGAAATAATAAATCGACCAATAATTTATTAAAAAAATGTGAACATTATGGTATTCGTGGTACAGCTCATGATTGGTTAGAAAGTTATCTAAAAAATCGTGAGCAATACGTAGAAATTAAGAGTACTGATACTTCTTTATTATGTACCACGTACAAATCAAGTAAAAGACTTAATCTTTTTGGTGTTCCTCAGGGTAGTATTCTAGAACCTCTACTATCTCTTTTATATATTAATGATCTACCCTCTATCACTAAATATAAATGCGTCCTTTTTGCTGATTATATATCAATAGTAATAGAATATAAAACAAAATCTTTCGACTTTGAGTTTCTAGTTAATAATGAAATAGCTTCTATTGTTCAATGGCTGAAATTTAACATTCTTAAAGTAAATGCATCTAAAACTAAATATATACAATTCTGTAATTATAATAATTATAATTTAAATTTTAATTTGACATGTTGTAATGAAGTTATAGATAAGGTTGACAATACAATTTTTTTAGGTATAAATATTGACAAGAACTGTAACTGGTAGATGCATATAGATAACATTTGTAAAAAATTAAATAGATTTATTTTTGCACTTAGAACATTAAGACGTATCTCGGGGCCTGGTTGCACTTACTGCTTACTATGGGTATGTTGATTCGGTCTTGAGATATGGACTTCTACGGGGCAACTCAACAATTATTAATGGAGCATTCATTGTGCAAAAAAAATCTGTACGAGCTATATATGGTGCTCATCCTTCAGCTAATTGTGTACCACTTTTTAAAAAATTAAAGATACTGACTCTCACATGTCTAATAATAATCTAAAATATATATTTTTCAGACAGGTTGCTTTGTAAAAGAACATGGTTCATATTTTAGCACATTTAAAGAAAAAGCTAATTCTGTAATAAAAAATAGGGATCCAACAAGACTAATCACACCTAGTTGCTCAACAACATTGTATCAAAGAAACTGCTATTATATGATCAATAAAATCTATAATAATTTGCCAAAAGTTATAAGAGACCTGCCACTTAAGCTTTTTAAGACAAATCTACGTAAGTGGCTTCTTGAGAAATGTTTTTACTCTATAAATGACTTTTTAGTATAATATAAATTTATTTTGAAATGGACATAATATACAATTTTACATGACATGATATAATGGACATTTTTATTTTGTTTTTCGTATAACTTTTTATTATTATTATTCTATTTGCATTTTTTTTATATGACATAAATTTATTAAATTAATTAAGTACAAAATCTATATGTGATAATTTTACTTGAATTGTGTGATGTGTGTAAAAATCTAATTAATTTAAATTATAAATCAAATTTAGAATAATGAAAACTATAAATGTACCTAATATTGTATGTCGTGAATGTCAACGACGAAAGATGTGAGACCTATTTATGCACTATTAACTGCATATTGTAAAACATATTTCATGCAATAAATTTCATTTCATTTTACAAAAGATTTCTGTCGCTTTAAGATATAAGCAATATTTTGATAAGGCCATTGGGGCCTAAGGAAGTTTTTATGTAAAGACTATATAGGTTAATTAGTGATGTTATTAGTGCACTACAAATGTAAAATAAGCACTATTTAATAGTTCAAATGCCTTACATACATGTCTCCCTTGTATCTATTGTTCTACTAGTTGCAATCTGCGATAAAGGCAAGTTGACCTACATAGTTGAATATTAATTTGCAATACCTTTTACCTTGGTACCGCCTTAGTATTACCTATTTATTTTTCCTTTTAAAAACAACATCCTACTCCGCGGTAATATAATCCTTGTGTTGCTGAGTGCTTTACAAAGACATGATTCACGGATACCATTAAACCCATATTCAGTACAACAATTTGGTGATTGCAAAAAATGTTGAGTAGAAATCGAACCCAGAACACTGGCAAAGTAGTCCATTATGTTAACTACTACGTCGTCTGTGCAGTCATTTTGAGATTACACTACTCAACAAATAACAAACTTTTTATTTTATCTGAGTTCCTACTATGTGATTATAATTCCTTGTTATTGACCTAATACAAATATGTAAATAGGAGTTTTACATAACATCTCATTTTTAAGATAAATGAAATTAGTCAAAAATATGATTTTCTTGTAGAATCAAGTTCCCCCGTTAGGTTTCATTGATGCTTTGGTTGAAAAGGCGAAGATTTTTTAGTGTAGCTGGCTGTCCTTTTATAGTGAGATCCTGTAGTTTCTCTAACAAAGCTCCAACAGTAATCTGCGAGCATAGCAGGCTCCCATCTTCCTTGGAAACGTTTTTCGATTGCAGCCACATCTTGATGAAAGCGTTCCCCATATTCATCGCTAACTGATCCCATATTTTCGGGAAAAAAGTCCAAGTGCGAAAGAAGGAAATGCAGTTTTTCTGTCCCACTCGCAAGAAAGCAGTATTTGGTATAGCCTGACTGCAAGCTAATTAACAAAGCAACTACTTTAAGATCTGCATTTGCCAATTTAGATTGGTAGCAAATGGCATTTTTTTAACTCTTCCATTGTACTAACCGTCAAATTCGTATAGCACCTTAGACAGCACACTTTAGGAACCCACGTCTTATCTTGGTTTTTCACATCACGGTCAAAATAGACCAAGTAACACTTTTTAATTAGGTCACAAAGAGGATTTTTTATTTTAGCGTAAATTCGCCACAAATGTAACAAAATAAATTAGGACTGTTAACACACATGCGTGACATTTTCAAGTTTACCAATCAAACTAACGTATAAAGTAAGTTTTGTTAGTAAAATAATCTTATTTTCAATATACCCGCAAAATAAAAATCAAACTTACGTCAAAAACTTAAAAATCATATTTCTCAGTTTTTAGACGTAATATCAAAATAAAATGCCTACATATATTTATTAGTAGTCAACCTCGATATGAAACAATATGAACCAAATCAGATATTTTTTTAGTGTTGAGTAGTGTTATTTTCGCAATACTAAAGTTGAGCACCTAGTCTATTAGTCTCACTACTAGACTATGTCTGAATTATTACATTCAAATTTGTCATCTTATTCTTTACTATCAGAAGGGGTTATTTCACTTTCTTCACTGCTCATTACTTTATCGATTTAATATTTTTAGATTGATAGCAATATTAGTGGCGATGGACCCGTTAGCGTAGTATTATGTCAACTGGCCTGTAAAACATTGCAAGACGCGTGTGCTCAAAAATAGGATAGAATGTGAACTAAAGAAGTAGTATCTAATTTTTACGATCACACTTATTTACTGGTGTCGTTAAATTAAGCTTTAATGTATCTAGAAATTGTAGATATATAATCGTTTATTTCTACGATCCAATTTCATGAACCCGTGAAGCGTTCGTTAAGATCATTAATATTTAGCGAAACGTAACTAATATCGAAACAGACAGATCAAGCCGCCTACATACATGGCAGTATAATAATTATATACGCTGAATAAATATTTAACAACTCTTAAAGGTATTTTATATTACATAAAATATTTTTAAGGGTTGTTGGATTTAAAATATCTTTAAGAATGGTAAGGCTTTACCAATAGCTTAGATTTATATATAACTTTATCGTTTTTTTTTTTTCATTTTATGAACTCATATACGCCTCACCGTTGGGCGTAGATCTACTAGATAGTGGTAGGGAAGTTGACCTGAAAAACAAACCGGGCTTAAAAAGCCGGGACGGCCCCCGGATTCGCCGTCGGCCTACAGGCTCATCGTGCTCCTTGACGATGTGGGTAAGCTGCTGGAGCGTGTCCTCGCTGCCCGCATCGTCCAGCACCTGGAGGAGGTGGGGCCCGATCTGTCGGACGCTCAATTTGGGTTTCGGAGGGGGCGTTCGACCATCGGGGCCCTGCTACGACTGAGGCACACGGCCGCGGAGGCTGTCACCGGCGGAGGAGTGCTGTTGGCGGTGTCGCTGGACATCGCCAACGCATTCAATAGTCTGCCATTTAGCTGCATCAGGGAGACGCTCCGATTTCACGGGGTGCCCTTGTACCTGAGGCGGCTGGTGGCGGACTATTTGGAGGGGCATAGTGTCCTCTGCGTGGGTCCCGCAGGGGACATTGTGCGGACACCCATGTCGTGCAGTGTTCCACAGGGGTCGGTTCTGGGGCCGACTCTGTGGGACATCGGGTACGACTGGGCGTTGAGAGGGAGTCTCCCCCTCGGGCTGAGCTTGATATGCTATGCTGACGATACGCTCGTCACAGCCCGGGGCAGGACACTCGAAGGGGCGGCGAGCCTGGTCACTCTCGGCACCGAGGAGATGGTCAGGCGAATCGAGGCGCTGGGGCCCAGGGTGGCCCTAAATAAGACGGAGGCCCTTCTATTCCATGGGCCACGCGTAAGGCTGCCAATCGGCGTCTCGTTAGTCATCAACTCCATCCAGATCAGTATCCAGGCCCATATGAAGTACTTGCGTCTGGTGCTCGACGGGCGATGGTGGTTCCGGGAGCATTTTCGCCGAATTGCTCCGCGGCTGGTCGGCGCGGCGTCCGCCCTATCACGGCTCATGCCGAACGTGGGCGGACCCAGCTTCGAGGGCCGACGGCTGTATGCGGGGGTGATCCGCTCAATGGCCATGTACGGCGCACCCGTGTGGGCGAGGGCTCTGAACGCCCAACTTAGGGCGGTTCTGTGGAGACCACAGAGAGCCATGGCAGTCAGAGTCATTTGCGGGTACCGCACGGTATCGACCGAGGCGGCATGCCTACTGGCCGGGACACCCGCGTGGGACCTAGAGGCGGAGATGCTCTCCGACCTCTACCGGCGGATTACCTCAGTGCGCGACGAAGGTGGCTCCCCATCGCTGAGCGAGATAGCCACCTGGCGCGAGGACGCCCGCCGAGACGTCATCGCCCGTTGGATTACGCGGCTGGAGAGGCCTAGACAAGATGTCGTTACCGTTGAGGCCCTCCGGCCCGTACTGATGGAGTGGATGAAGCGGCGGCACGGAGTCCCCTTCTTTCGACTGGTGCAGGTGTTGTCAGGGTACGGATGCTTCGGCTTGTACCTGCACACGGTCGCGTATAGGGAGTGGACTCCGGCCTGCCACCATTGCAGCAGTGACGAGGACACGGCGCAACATACGCTCGAGGTATGTCCGAGCTGGGACGGGCAGCGCCGTGACCTCGTCGCTGTTATCGGTGCCGACCTAACGCTGCCGGCTGTCGCGAAAGCGATGGTCGACAGCGTCAGGAACTGGGACGCGGTCGCCGCCTTCTGCGAGGCTGTCATCTCGCGGAAGGAGGGGGCGGAACGAGTCCGGGAGGATTCCCGCGACCCGGGCCGCCGTCAGCGGCCGAGGCGGCGCATGCGCGAATACCTGCGCCTGATGCCGCCCTAACCGAGGCCACCGCGTGAGGGCGACGCCCCGACGGCGAAAGCTGTCGGGGCGTCGACAAGAGAGGAACCCGCACGGTTATACCGTCGGGCGGGCCACCAACCGAAGTCAAAGATCGGGTACCGGTGGCCCGCTCGCACGGCGAAGAGAGGAGTTTTACGGTGGGTCTATGGGATCACGCGCCGCCTTTCCGTCACCCCGGACCGATTTGGCGGGGCGAGACGCATCCATAGTCCACCAAAAAAAAAAAGGTAAGAAATGAAATAGTGAAATGTATTCTTACTCTTTCACAACATGAAATTCATTTAAGAAGGGGCCCCATATAGGCCTCCTTAAATATGCAATTAATGAAATTGACACATAGACATATTAGTTGGGTATCTGCTATTAATGAATACGAATGGTTTTGATTACACAATAATACGAAAGTATTCTGACGTCTTACAAAATATCATATTTACGTTTTCCACGAACACTCAACGTGATTCAAATTGTCGGAAGCTTTTTCAACAATGATTAATTTTTTTGCCCCTCAAACCGAATTAGAAACTTTCTGTGGGCATAAGATATGAATCTATTTGCATAATAGACTTCACTATAAAGTGCTTACTGCATTTTTTTTATTTTTCACGACCTTTCACTACGCTGACTGGAAATGTGTGTCAAATTTATAACATTATTGATTTTCATCGTTTCCCCTTCTGATCAATAGATGAAAATATTTATATGTACGCTACCAATACATGTACGTGCTTTATATTACAGATCTATATACTATTGAATTATTTTGTACATGTACAAAATATATTTATGTAAAAATAAACTTACATAAGTAAGAATTGAATATATCATTTTTCACGTGAGTTTCTACGAGTAAGTATATGTTTATAAGAATATATTCTATAAGAACTAAGGTTTATTTATCTTATTATTTACATGAAAAGTCGGAAGAAAATTCTTATGCCAACCCTCATCTCTCTCAATTCTTAAGTAAACGTCTTGCCAGTTTTGTATAACAGGCATTTTTGGCAACAACATTTTTGTCGCATTAACCTTCTTCAATTGTTCTCAATATTGACACAAAAATAACCTGAAAAGGAATAAAATAATTTATATAATATTGAATTTATTCTTCTTTAGTTCTTAAAATCTATAATATATCTAACATACTAGGTGTATTATCTAAGTGTCAATTGATTTTCTAAATAAATATTTACGTCAGCTAATGTTAACGAAAGCAACTTAATTTACACACAAAAAGATGGGTTCTGAGAATGTTGTGCGTAAAAAGAAATACATACGTTGGGTTGTGCCGTGGCAAGTGTGCTTGCTAGTTTACCGTACTTATCACCTGGGTTCTCAGCATTCAGCCCACTTTTTAGTCATTTTTAATTTTTGTGATCTAAAACTTCACATATTTTAGATGATGGTCTTATAGCACTATAGCTTAGGTTTTTTTTTTCTACGCACTATGACTACTTTACGAGTCTCTTTAAATAATTATGCTGCCTAGATACCAAACATTGGGGGACCTGTTCATAAATTCATTTACAATATTGTCAACGATATCCTTAACTTTAACGGGTTGAGAGCCCTCAGCGCTCACCCACAGTCCGGGTAAAGTTGTCATAGCCATCTGAGGCTAACAACTAAGACACACAAAAAAAAAAGAGTCAACGATATAATTATATTCGATGCATTATGTTTGTGATGTTTTTGGTAAGCTTTTACGTTAATTATGGTTTACATATTTTTTAATACATTTCTTTACACTCATCCGTGTGGTGACTGAGTAAGAATACAATTCACCACCCCCTATCTTACCCGTGGGTGATCGTAGGAGACGACTAAGGGATATAAAACGCATATAACATCTATGCAAGAGAAGGAAAACTCGAAACAAAACTCTATACCAATCCGTCTGAACAGCGTGGTGTAGTAGGTTAATTTCCCTCATATTGTGGAGATTTAAGCCCAGCAGTGGGATGTATATGAGCTGAGATGTTGATGATAGATAAAATTAATAATTATTTCTAAAGCTAACAATTATTAAGTTGTATCGGTAGGATAAGTTACAACTACCACTTTGGGTTAGTAGTATAAGAACACGGCTATCAAATGCAAGGATTCACGGAATCAGTAATACTGGATTCAAATTTTAAACCGGATAAAATATATATATTAGATTGTTCTATTAGAAAACTGTCAGAAGCAGCACGAAGTACGACCACTGACAATACGACCTGTTGTGCTCTAATTGCCTCACCTCATATTGCATTAAATTTTATTTGAAATATACTCAAATACAATTAATTAGGTGATGTACATTACCACTATTTTTATTGATTTTTGACAGGCACCTACTAAACCGGAAGGCGTGGCGTGCGGCCCCTTATATGACCTGCCATAATAACCCTCACCGCCAATTGAAAGGGCAATCGGAACTGATTATAATCTGTATACTTGACCATCTAAGAATAAAGTTGCGCTTACTGCCACGGTCAAAATTAAGTAATTTTTATAATTTTCGAGACAGTTATTTCAGTACGTAAGGTTAGCTAATTTTTATATTTAGATGCATCAATTCAGCCATCAACCAAGACCTATAAAACCTTAGTAATATTACCAAATCGACATGCATCAACTAATAACAAGATAATTCTAGATCTTTACTGTGTGTACACTGGAGCTTCTCAATGTTTACTTTGAGAACATCAATTTCCATTCACACTCCCAATCATTAATCTAAACAGTTAAATCAGATTTTCAACAGCTGTGATGCGAAAGCGCTTGACGCCAGTCGCAATATTCTATAAAACTTATACACGTTTTCATCCATAGTGCTGTACATTATTTTAAATCATTACCGATCGAAGCCCCCTACCCACTTAGCGCTTTTTTATGTAAATTGTCATTGCACCTATCATGACAACTATCGATACTTTATTACAGCCCCCCATAAGGCTGTAATGGTGGACACTATTTTAGCTACAAAGGCTTCCAGATTATTTGTGTTTAGGGAAAGGCAACATAAGTTTTTATATGTACATATGCAATGTAAAACTTAATTTTATTTCACTATGGAGCTTTTAATCATTGGACATTGACTCGTGAGAATTTCTTGGAGATAATGGAGATAATCACATATTTCATACCCGTTTGGTGACGGGTTTAGATAAAAAGTTATAGACCAGCCCTTAATTTCCCATCGAAGCCGTTCTCGCTGAACCGCTTGGAGGTTACCAGAAGAACAGATATATAACTTCCTAGTAAACTGGTAATATCAGCTGCGCCTGCAAACCCTTGGTAGGTGTAGTGTTCTTGGCGTTATCCTTTCTTGGAAGAGCAGAGTTCGATAGTAGACGTGAATTGATAGACAAAAGTATGATGACATATTTTGATTGACTTGGGATTCGAACGCATCACAATTATGATTACTATTTCAAATACAGTCAAACCTGGATAAGCGAGAAATCAAGGGAGCACAATCTCATTCTCGCCTATAGAGGTTTCTCACTAACCCCAGTTTCTCGCTAATGCAGGTACATGGATAGCGTTTCTCTCTTATAGAGGTACGCAGCAATAACAAGTCACAGCAAGTACGAATGTAGTAAATATGTAATATGATAAAATTATGTGCATAATATGCACAACATATATTATGTACATACATATATATTTTTAATAGTGTGTATATGTTACGTTCATTAGATTTCGACATAAAGTACTTTATGAGGGTAGGTATCAAGATGCTTACGAAAACAAAAGAAAAATTCATGCACTATGTAATTTTATTTTATTTAGAACTTTAACTTTAACACTTAAAAAAATCCGTCAATTTCGTTTGGGTTTCTATTTTTGTATTTTGAATGTTTTTCTCTAACTCATAAATTTTGTCGAATATTGCTTGATTATTATATATAAAGAAATAATATAAATGAATAATATAAATAAATAAAGCTCGACTGTCACTTATAGAGGTATAGATAAGTAGCAGTCTCACTTACGGAAGTCCATGAGAGAAAAACGACTTTCTCTTACAGAGGTTTCTGTTTCTCGCTAATACAGGTTTTGGGAGCTTAAAATGACAGGTCCTGGCTATTACTCTCACTTATAGAATTTTCTCACTTATCCAGTTCTCACTTACCCAGGTTTGACTGTAATTAAATTCACTTATTGTGTGGTGGCAACTATGAATATTATCAACCACTATAAATATTTATACATAACAACTATGAATATTTATATTGCTTGTGGGTGTCGTAAAAGATGACTAAGAGCTTTACATCGATCTGGGCCAATTTTTTTTATGTCTACTGATTAAAATTAATATTCAAAGAGGGCAGACGTCAGGCAGGTAGGCGATCGTTAAACTATTGCCAAAATAGTATCAATATTTAAGATGGAAGTACCTGATGGTATGATAGATGGGGAACCAAAGAAAAAGAAAAGATAGATGGACTGCGTGAAGCATGATATGTATAAACAGGTAGTGATTACAGAGATGACGTCTGATAGGGCTGTATGGAAAAAGAGGACATATTGCGTCGACCCCAAGTAGTTGGGATAAGAGCAAGAGAATGATGATTTAAGATGGAAGTATCGTATAAGCGAAGTAACAAGTCAATCCCATGTAATTGTAATATGGTTATGGTGGCTTTATTAAATTCACATTTTGATAAGTAATCAATATTATATTAAAATCATCGATATCGACACAACTGTGTAACTAACAAAAAAAAATTAAAAATGAATCTTTTCTATTCGTATAAACGAAACGTAATCAATTTTTCAAGCATTGTTTACATGGAATGTTTGCATGATCATTGCAATGTGAGTGTGTCGACCGCCGTGCCAGATGAGTCGCGGTCGCATGCTCCGGCTGCTGTAATAAAAATATCTGTACTCGGCATATATTCGTAAACGTTTTCTTGTATATATATATACACACATATATATATATATATATATATATATATATATATATATATATATATATATATATATATATATATATATATATATATATATGCATATATTAACATGTACCGAGTTTTAATACCGATAATAGTCAGCCAAGTAGATAGGTCAATGTTTTGAACTGGATTGGGAACGTGATGCAAACTATGCTGCTATTGGACACAGGATTGTTTAATTATGGTTGCTTTCCATTTAGTTAACACAGAGGGACTCTGCGGTACATTGTGAAACACTGCCAAACACTGTGTAAAAGTTTAAATGAAACAGCTAGTTGTCTCAAAATAACACTAGAGTGCATCAATATCGCAAAATTATGGGCGTTGTATACCTAAATGCAAGTTCCTTGACAAAGTCTTGGCTCAATAATTTATAAACATAACCACATTATCAGGGCTCACTTCAATAATGCAATATTTACATTAGAACATTTTTATTAAATTTTAATTAGCAGTAAGAGACAAGCTCAATTTAATAATCTCAAATAATACTACTAGAATATGCCGTAAATAAATTGCGAGGTTAAGTAATGATACTTAATTCAAGCAAAGTAGTACGTATATATTTAAAGTACCTACTCTTTGAAAGTAGGTAAGCATCTGTCAAACACCACTTTTTCGAGTGTCGAACAGTGTACGGCTGTGTTCAACAGTGTCGTTGATGGAAAGCGCTTTATCGAACACTGCGTTACACTGCGTCACTTTTTGTATTAAATGGAAAGCACACTATATAATTTTATTCACATGATGTGTTTTTTTATCCGTGTGGTGACGGAGTAGGAATACAATTTGCCATCCACCCCCAAACTTACCCGTGGGTGATAGTAAGAGACGACTAAAGGACGTAAAACGCATATAACATCTATGCAAGAGAAGGAAATCTCGAAATAAAACCCTATGCCTATACCAACACGTCTAAGCAATGCGGTATAGTAGGTTATTTTCTCTCTCATTATGGAGGAGGCTCGAGCCCAACGGCTGTCCAACATATATAAGCTGAGATGATGATGTGTTTTTATTTAATTTTTTTTTTTTGCATGGCGGACCATGGATGTGGTCGTACCCCGACAAATCGATCCGAGGCGACAGAAGAGGTGGCGTGCAAACCCATGGACCCACCCTGCAAACACCTCTCTTCGCCGTGCGAGCGGGCCACCGGTACCTGATCTTTGTCTTCGGTGGCCCGCCCGGCGGTTTACCTTTGCAGGTTCCTCTCGTCCTCACGCGGTGGCCTCACGTCGGCTGACCGGACAATTGCCCGGTCCGATCACCCAAAGCCTCGATTAAGGCGGCATCAGGCGCAGATATTCGCGCCTGCGCCGCCCCGGTCGCTGGCAACGGCCCGAGTCGAGGTCACGGCGCTGCCCGTCCCAGCTCATACATACCTCGAGCGTATGTTGCGCCGTGTTCTCGTCACTACCGCACTGGTGGCAGGACGGAGTCGACTCCCTCCTCACGACCGTGTGCAGGTACTTGCCGAAGCAACCGTGCCCCGACAAGACCTGCATCATTCGGAAGGAGAGGACTACATGCCGCCGCTCCGCCTCAACGGTAACACCACCGTGTCTAGGCCTCCAGTCGCGTAACCCAATGGGCGATTACGTCCCGGCGGGCGTCCTCGCGCCAGGTGGCTATCTCGTTAAGCGATAGAGAGCCACCTTCGTCGCGTGCTAAATGAACCCGCTAGGTAGAGGTTGGAGAGCATTTCCGCCTCTAGGTCCCATGGGGGTGTCCCCTCAGTGCTCTGAGGGACACAGAAATACATACTTCGTAATCACATTATATGAGAACGGCTGTACTAAACTTATTTTAAACTTGACCTAATTATTTGCAATAAAACTATTTTTATCGATGCTATCGTATCTGTATTTAATTTTTAATTGGATATATATATTAATACTTTACAGCGTTCATGGTCACGGGAGGACTGGAGTATTTCACGTCCAACAAGTCACCGTTATTATAGAGATTAGTTTCACAATTTTTATTTTTATTTTTAATGTGTAGTACTCGCGTAAACCTTAGAAATCATTGACATAACTATATTAGTGTAGTGACAAATAATAAAATGTTGCTTATGTTGACGAAATATATAACAAAATATTCACTTAACTTTTTTACCCTAGAGAGCTTATATAGCTTATATATTGGCGTAAAAAAGTTTTCGTAAACATGATGATCCAAATTTTAACACACAACTTGCAGAAAACACTTCAACGCTTCAAAATAAAGAGTTTTATATGTAAACCATACCAATATACATACAGTATGTATACAATTGTGAATCTATACTACTTTGAATAGTTTCAAACGCAAACAAAATTTTAATCGCAATCTATGAAACATTTTAGAACGAGTTTAGTTACTATAGATAAGTATAAGAGACGCATTGAAATAAAGATATTTTTGCGAAAGTTATTAGTGTAAATGTATTCGATTAAAAATCAAAATATTGACATAGTTAGCGAATGACGGTCTTGTTAATATTAAACTGATGCGTATGATGTGCGGTAGCCCTGTATCAAGGCGAGGACGAAAATACTCGTCTTGACCTACGTTGTCGGCGCCACACGTATCCATGTTATTTTGGAGTCCATCATGTCGTAACGTATTGTAAGTGGATTTACTATCACTCATTTTATTAGAAACATTATTTCTTATAGTTTACATGATTTACATCAATAATAAGCTACTGCTTACTCAAATATTATAAAAATACAAAGCCGTAATTATTAACTAACAAGCAAAGGACTCAGGGTTAAATTTACGATATTGTTTGTATTATATATTCTATTCTTGTTTGTCAAGTTCTATGATAAATTTTGAATTTTCTAACATCCATCACATCTGTTCTAATTTTGAAATATCTCCCTTTTCTTGTCTACATGGGTTACGGTGTCAGAATAATAATTGCTTCGTGGGCTGATTAGATTCTTCTAAATAATTAATATTATAATTAGCTTCTTGCCCATAAATATAAAGCTATTTTTGCAGGCCATAAAGATCTGCACTGGGCAAGTCTTTCATACGAGTACAATTGAAGGGTAAATTTTAAATCATACTGTACTGGTTTGGTATAGCGTTTTATTTTCTTCACGTTTTGTCATCTGCTTACGTCCTTTATCTTTTACAGACTTCGCGGACAGTTTAGGGAGGGTGAATAATATTTTTACTCCATCACTACGTGGAAAATATAAAGCCCTTTTCGATATTGGTTTACCAATATATTTTAGATTAAAGAATAGATTAAAGAAATTCTTCTAAATGGCAATAAATAATAATATTTATATAATTCTTGTTAAATAATTAATATTTGACATACCATGTCCATTTTTACGTACGATTGCGTTTTTATGAAGCAAAAAGACTTTCTTATAGTTTGCAGAGTAGGTATTTGAAATGAAACATTTTTAACAGATTCTGCTGTGTTTATATTTGATTTTAAATTTCTCGACTTTTTCTTTTTTTTGTGTGTTTTTAGCTGTTAGCCGCAGATGGCTTTGACAGCTTTACGCGGACTATGGGTGAGTGCTCCCTATGGGGAACGGACCTCGGCTTGGGGCGTCGCTGGTGGCAAAGTGGGCGTGCCCACGTTTGGATTTATGATTTTTGCGCGTCGCGATTTCGCACCTCGACGACGAGGACGAAACCGAGGATATTTATGTGTAATGGCCTCGCGGGCCGTGTAAGCTCTTAATTGAGCGAGTGTGAAATCGTCGTCGTTATCGTCGATGACGTGCCGCGGACGTCGGATTTTTGAATTACGAGAGGGCGTGTAGGAAGCCGCCCCAACCACTATTGGGTTGAGGTGTGTCATGGCAGATTCAAAGTAGCTCTAGGAGCACAGTTTCATAAATTGCCTGATGGTCGGTAGTTCGAGATCGACATGAAGATCGACGTTTCATATGAACCACGGTGCTCCCGTAGCTCGGCGCATGAACCTATTTTGAAGTGTCTGTAGTCTGTGGATCCTGTGTGCCTTAACATGCGCGAACACTATGCTAGCATAGGTCATGATTGGCCGTATACAAGCGGTGCATAATCGGACCTTGCTGCTCAAGGTTAATTTAGACCTAGCATTTATTAAACTATGGAGGCGTCCCATCACGAAAGCCGCACGCGCGTGGACTTGCGTTATGTGAGGGGTGAAGCTGAGTCGGTCGTCAAGGGTTACACCCGTTGCGCGTTGCTTCTGCCGCCGCGGATAGGATAGGATCATTCCATAGCCCGCCCCAAAATTTAAAAAAACACAAAAAAATAATGTAGAATCCATTAGCTAACAATCATTTTCTTTCTTCTTTTATCCCGCCACGAAATGGATCGGTATCTGTTTATGCTGTGTGGTAGCAGGTATGAACACTACCATTGGTTGTGAGTCGTAAAAGAGAACTAAGAAAGTTATATTGATTTGGGCCAACTCTATCTAATTCCGTCTTGTCAACAATTATATTCCCAAAAAGGGTTGATGTCAGGCAGGCAGCCGGATATAAAACTATTGTTGACCCCTAGTGATTGGGATAAGAGCAGTACAATGATGATAATATAGATTTATATCTGTTATTATATACTTCAAAATTTATTCATACTAATTTATTTATTATTTTATACACGTTTATCGCTTATTCTAATAGACCATTAGATTACTTATTAAAGAAAATTAATATAAAGAAGTGGAAACCATGTTAATATTAATTAGTTCATTGGTTAATATAACTACGACTTAGTGAGGATGCATATAGTGTATATTTTTAACCTGTTATAATGAATTAATAAGAATGTATTCACAACCAGTATCAGCTCAACTAAAAAAAAGGATTGTTGAAAAAATATATTCGTCGGTCTCTGGTACATAAGTGACAAAAACACTTTTTATATAATAGACTATTTGTCAGTTTTTATCTCTGAGAGGCCACGACTCGATCTAAAAAGGTGCCTTCAACACAGTCGACACGCTAGGCCGCCTTATCCAATCGTAGACCCTTGGCACGGTCATGATTCTGAAATATTATGCGTCGCATTTTATACACACTATTTCTACAAAATTTATGTCACAATATATGAATAAGAATATAAAAATAATGTCTAAAAGGCAAATTTGTCGTTAACAGTTTTTGAGAAAACGTGAACAGTCATTTTGTGTACAAGTAACTACGCACTCTAATCGCCGATACCTTCATCATTCAGTCATAAATGAAAATATTTTATAATGTTCTGAGTCATTATATATAAATATATTCTTATCCCTAATACGTTTGCAAAATTTAAAATAGACAGACGTCTTTCAATTTGTCAAAACGACGATGAAAGCTGCCGTTGAATAGATATACATATATACACGCATATAGGTCAAACTAAAAAAAACATGTCAAAAAGAATTAAATGGGTTAAAGTATATATACCGAGGAATTCCAGCGCTAGTTTGAATCATCGGTCAGAAACCCTCGACGATGATTGTTTTCGTTGTCAGCTTCATTGTAATCGCAAATCTGAAGCGCAGTTGTTCAGTGAGTAGTGGGAGACAAACGGGAAGAACTCGTAAGTCGTGCCAAAAAGCCGTGGTCGCGCTAAAAGCGGCTGGACACGTCACGCGGGAATCACGCAGAGTGTCACGCATCGTACTATATATTTTTGTTAATTTCGCAATAATTTTACTAATTGTGCTTGTCATTTATGTTAAAATTAATGCGCTGTTCATATACTGATCATAGCACGCCAACTTTTTTACTTTAATCTCTCATCTTCTACCAGTCCTATTCGAGATGTTTTTGCGAAATATTATGAAGTTTATATAACGTCATTAAATCATGACACCGTAATCTAATACGTATGTAAATTACTGATATACCTAGCTCGTGATTCTTAATTCTCCTCCTCTTATCCCAATTATCTAGGGTCGACACAATGTGTACTCCTCTTTCATCGTACGTACCTATTGCAAAAGTTATTGGCAATAGTTTTGTGATCGGCTAGATGAGATAGTACCATAAACAGTATACATTTCTTAGGAGAAAGCTGCTGTCCACTATTCTGGTGGGGCTACTAATCCTAGTTGGCAAGAATGGAATGGCGACAATTTTATTTTTATACTGTCGCCACACGGAAACGGGATAAAAAGACTATAACAAATGTGAAAAAATGGAATACAATTGAAAACTTTAGCGGTACGAATCTGAATAATTTACCTATTTCTTATCATTTGCAATGGCAATCAATTCGTATCAAAATATGGGTCAAAATTTAATAACTAATAGATACCATAACGGGTAGATTTAAATCTCTATAATAACAATGACTTATTGGACGTGAGACGACTTAGTCCTCCCGTGATCATAAATGCTGTATAGTGTACCAAACATCGAGTAATTAAAAATCATATATGTATAAACGCGATAAAGTCCTTAAAAATAGTTTTATTTACAATTTATTTATTTATTCAACTGCTCATTACACTTACAGTTTTCTAATTCGTCTATTGAGCCAATATAATTTTCTAATTTAAGTATATAATTATAGAATAAAAAATATAAACATCATTTTAAAAATACATCAAATTTGGTGAAAAATATGTCCAGTTCCGGATAGTGGATCGGTAAGTTAAGTAGCGCAATAGCCTGACTGGTAAGTGCATATGGTGCGGTACATGTACTCACTTGCGGTGCAGCGAGGAGGCCGCGCGAACGAAGTCGTTTATATTTAGTACGGTGCTGATAAGAAACAGCATGATAGTACATTAGGATTATCAATTTTATTATTTATTAATAAATAAGAATGTAAGAATTGGGAAAAAAAAATTATATTATAATATTCTCGTAAACATCAGAAATCATTATATTTCTCAAAAGTTACACTACGTATTGATTTATGTATTTAGTTTATCCAGTCCATCGCGTCGTGTTGTGATAATTATCACACGTTTGTTCAATGTTTACGGCGTATAAAACACTAAAATAGATGTTCCTTAAACAAATTTTTGTACTTTAGAGGAAAATAAGTTCAAATCGATATCCCTCTCTGAAAATTTCAATACTATAAACAGAGATAGTAGCAGGTATACTGTATTTAAAAAAAACACAATTGATTGTATGACGATGGTGATTTAAAATAAATATGAGTTTATATATCTATAATATAACCACTGTATTTATATTTTTAACATTTTATTAAAATATATTGAATTCTTATTGAATTCTTCTCGGTAGCCACCACCTCAGCCAGAAGGCACGTGTAGCAATACATAACGCAGAGCTTGTCCCAACATTACTATATGGAAGCGAAAGTTGGGTATGCAGAAAAGAGCATGAAAGTAAAATTAATGTGGTCGAAATGCGATCTCTACGGAAAATCTGTGGAGTTAGACTGACCTATCGCATTCGTAACGACGACGTAAGAGAGCGAGTAGGTATGAAAGAGAGTATTGGTGTAAAGATGCGAAAGGGAATGCTCCGATGGTTCAGACATGTGGAAAGAATGCCGAACGAACGTCTGGTTAAGAAGATATACAATGCGAAAGTGGAAGGATGTAGGTACTGGGGGAGACCGAGACTCGCCTACCTAGACCAGTTTGGTCATGTACTGAAGGAAGGTAGAGTCAAGAGTCTCCGAAACCGGCGAGCGTGTATGAAGAGAATTATGAATGTTGAGGAAGCGAGTGAAGTATGCAAGGATAGAGGTCTCTGGCACTCTGTTCTCTCTGCCTACCCTGCAAGGGATATGGCGTGATGATATGTATGTATATGTATGTAATATTTTATTGATCTGATTTAACAGTTTTTACAGTACCCATGTTTCTATAGTTTTTTTTTTGCTTTATTTATTGTTATTATTCTATAGTTTTTTTTTTATTCTTCGTATCAACACTTTGTTGCTTGAATATCAACAGATATGGTTCATGAAATGATAACTAACTACGAGTATCTGCAATATGGAGCGGACCACCTAAATCAAGGTAGCGGAGCCGGGTCTCGTTCAATTATGTTGTCTCACACCGTATTTGCATTGTCCCAACCGATGAAGCGTGTAACTGGTCCAAAAGAAAAGCTTGTAATAGGTGAGCGATTTGCTCGCTTCACATATGCACACGTGACATTTAGCATTATAGGGAGTACATCGGAACTAGGTCACTTGGTTTATGTCACATTCCGTTTGTAAAGGGAAAATCTTTTCCTTTAGAGAACTCGGTAATTACTCTCGCTAGCTTCGTTTTAAATATATTCTAAGTATTTAGCGGTTTTCAGCATCTAGTAAGAAAAATCTAGATTTTATGTGACGTTGGATGATTAAATTCAATGTTAGGTTGGATGTTTAAGCTGGATAATGGATTGATGCTTAAGATGGATGATGTTGGATAATTATGTGACGACGGATGATTAAGTTGGATGATACTAAAATTTAAATAATATATCCTAAAGTATCAGCATCATATCACCCTAAACAATGCCATAATCGATTATTTATTGCCTTCTAACTCGGCTGGATAGCGTTTGGGAAACTTAGGAGGATTGTTTCGTCCAATATGCCGCAGTATCCATACCGCAGTGTATATAGTCAGTGTATGTGATCAAACAGTGGACATCTATGGGCTAATTGATGGATAGATGTTATTGCCACAATCACTAGGCTTGGCAAATGTGGATTAGCAATCGTAATAAGTTATAATTTGCCCTAGAAAGTTGAGTTGGACATTGCCGAATCTGTATTCTTATCCCGTCACAATACAGGGCGTATGTATCAATAAAATATGTATTATTTAAGTTTAAATTGTCGTAAAGAGAATTCTGGGACAACGAAAATCATTACATTTAATGATAACTTAGGGGGATACTCAAACGTTACCTAAATGCTATTTAGAGTGATAATAAACTCTTGATCAGCATTTACAGCGGCCGCAAAATGTAACGGAATGACATGCGCCATTAAAAACACTTTAGTCTACATAAAACGGGTGAGATCGTAACAATCGTCTACCTTTATATGTAAATTATTTTAAGGGCAGCCGATATGTATTCCTGAAAGTATATTGAGAAAACAATTTATAATTCATATCTGTATTTGACGAGTAAAATGAATTTAAGGAATAAATTATAGTGGTATAACATTGATTATATTGTATCTACTGAATACGAATTGTCTTTGAAAATAAGTAAAAAATATTCTCGCAGATGCGCATCGTTCTCAATTCAGAATATTTTACCATATAATTTGTCAATGGGACCGTAAAAGCACAGATAAAAAAGCCTTAATCGACGTCATTAAATATCAGCCACTCGTTCTAATTTGACTTAATTTAATGGACTAGAAAATTTATTCTATTAGCTTCAAAAATATTGTTTTTTTCTGTTCCAAGATTGCACGAAAATATGATATATTTAACAGACTTTTGGCTTAGAGGCTTCTTTCGGATGCCATAAAATGCTACTGATTTAATAAACTTGTTGTGTTAAGCTCGCTTGTTCATTGAATATTTTATAATAAAAAGAACAAGATAAAAATACAGTAAACTTTAACTGAATGAATATTAATCATCATTCTCCTACTCTTATCCCAATTACTTGGGCTCGATACAATATCTACTCTTCTTTCATAGTACACATTGTAAAAGTTATTGGCAATCGTTTTATGACCGACCACCTGCCAGACGCCAACCCTCTTTGGGAATGTAATTGTTGACCAAACGACATCAGATGAAGTTGGCCCAGGTCGTTATAAGGCTCTTAGTCGTCTTTTACGACATCCACGAGCAAAGTAAGGGTTGGTAGTTTTCGTAGCCTCTACCACACACCTGAATAAATATTAATATAAATATGAATATTATTATTATTATTTTGTATCTCCTTTTTTCACGGGATCTTCCATAGGGAAGATGCCCGGTCCTTTGGGAGGCTTACATGGGGATATGGATCCAACACGCAGAGGCCTTTGGAGAAATTTAATCTAAATATTGGGATGGGACATCTACCAATGACATTCCACGTCTGCACATAACATACGTGGACTGCCAGCGGTAAGTGTAAAACTATTGTGTGATTATGGTAGCTAATATCTGATTATGGGAGTGGGTGCTTAGTGGACTGATTCATCTTAAATCTATGAATTTTTAACTGTCGTCTGCCTTCAAACCCATATTGAGAGATGAACGGTGGCAGACGGTGACTCGCCAACTCACTGAATGGGCCCCCTAAACAGTCGCCATAGGCACACAAGCCATACGGGCAACAGGGGGCAACATTGGTGCAAGTGGCTAGGGGTGTCGAGCGGTGCGGCGCCGGTTTCACCATTGAGTCTGTGATAAACAGAGCCATGGTTTCCCCGTAGTTATGCCCTTGAAAATGACACTTCCACCCCCGAGCATATAGCTCTGGCGACCCCTCTCTGACCAGCTGTTTAAGGCAAGCCAGAGCTGAGAGTCCTTCGGGCACTCTTCGGTTTCCACTCTAGCCAGCCAATGAAGGCCAGCTAGAGACGAGGCCCTGATCGACTCTCTGGAGTATTCGGGACCGCAGTGTCGCCACTCACATTTAGCTCGCCACAAGCTGCCCTGCGGTTTATTAGCTTTCCTGTAAATCTTGTGATACATTTTTTTTATTATTATTATTGTATCTCCATTTATTCACGGGATCTTCCGTAGGGAAGATACCCGGTCCTTTGGTAGGCTTACATGGGGATATGGATCCAACACGCAGAGGCCTTTAGAGAAATTTAATCTAAATATTGGGATGGGACACCTACCGATGACATTCCACGTCTGCACATAACATACGTGGAATGCCAGCACTAAGTGTAAAACTATTGTGTGATGATGGTAACTAATATATGAATATGGGAGTGGGTGCTTAGTGGACTGGTTCATCTTGTATCTATGAAATTATAAACTGTCGTCTGCCTTCAAACCCATGTTAAGAGATGAACGGTGGCAGACGGTGACTCGCCAACTCACTGAATGGGCCCCCTAAATAGTCGCCACAGACACACAAGTCATACGGGCAACAGAGGGCAACATTGGTGCAAGTGGCTAGGGGTGTCGAGCGGTGCGGCGCCGGCTTCACCATTGAGTCTGCGATAAACAGACCCTTGGTTTCCCCGTAATTATGCCCTTGAAAATGACACTTCCACCCCCGAGCATATAGCTCTGGCGACCCCTCTCTGACCAGCTGTTTAAGGCAAGCCAGAGCTGAGAGTCCTTCGGGCACTCTTCGGCTTCCACTCTAGCCAGCCAATGAAGGCCAGCTGGAGACGAGTCCCTGATCGACTCTCTGGAGTATTCAGGGCCGCAGTGTCGCCACTCACATTCAGCTCGCCACAAGCTGCCCTGCGGTTTATTGGCTTTCCTGTAAATCTTGAGATACGTTTTTTTATATCAAAAGAACTTAAGGAGCCATATAATGTTCCTCCGAGTTTTGCGTTAGCCTCATGGTGAGGTAACGACTGGCCCGGAGGTTATTATTATTATTATTATTGTAATGCTATAATTATTGTTATCAGTTCGTAGAACTAAAGGTATACTAATAGTTAATTCAAAACTTGATATATAATTCTCAATATTGAGTTAAACAACCAAACATTAGTTGTATACACATTAATATATAGCTGGAAAAAAGTAATAATTAGTGTTATAAATAATATATATTAAAGTAGTAATTAGAATATTTTTTTCCATATAATTAGTATTAATTAGTGGTAGAACCATGCTGTGGACAGTTCTCTGTCTACAGCTGCGGACCGGTCCGTCCTGGGTAGTACCACTCTCTCGCAGAAGATCGACGTCTGAGTAATAGCAATGTGCTGTTGCGCTTCGTTCGGTGAGCGAGCTGGAATCCCAACTGGGTGGATTTGGGGATTGTATTGGTAGGCAGCGGCCTAGCTATAACCTTGGTTATAGCAAAGATCCCATGGGCGGCAGTGACACTTTCCATAAAGTGTGCTAGCTCGTTTGCCACCATAAGCAATAAAAAAAATATTTTCACATTTTTTACGTGCATAATTATGCTAGTGACTAACTATATCGAAACTTAATTATATATCGAAATGCGATCTCTACGGTAAATCTGTGGAGTTAGGCTGACCGACCGCATTCGCAACGACGACGTAAGAGAGCGAGTAGGTATGAAAGAGAGTATTGGTGTAAAGATGCGAAAGGGAATGCTCCGATGGTTCGGACATGTGGAAAGAATGCCGAACGAACGTCTGGTTAAGAAGATATACAATGCGAAAGTGGAAGGATGTAGGTACCGGGGAGACCGAGACTCACCTACCTAGACCAGATTGGTCACGTGCTGAAAGAAGGTGGAGTCAAGAGTCTCCGAAACCGGCGAGCGTGTATGAAGAGAATTATGAATGTTGAAGAAGCGAGTGAAGTATGCAAGGATAGAGTTCTCTGGCACTCTGTTCTCTCTGCCTACACTGCAAGGGATATGGCGTGATGATATGTATGTATGTAATTATATATCTTGGTTTTTTTTCAAGCATTACAGTTAATATGATTTAACTATTAGTTAGATGCTATTTGGTACCTGACATTAAAAGGCTTTGAATGCACACGTGCTCTGGATTCAATTACTTGGATACTTGAATTGAAAGCTTAGTAGGGAGATTGTGGGGTTTATATTAACTGGAACGGGCTGTTGGGTGGCACGACTGTGTCGATAAAGTTCAGGGGTCAGACGGAATGTGTAGCAGCTTTATATAAATCAGCTACGCCATACGTCTCATAGCAGCTGGTGTAATAACTGTGATAAAACAAGCTAATCATTTAAAGTATGTACGTTTCTTTGGTCGCTTTTTGTAAATGATTTTTATGAAATTTTCACTATTATTTGAGTAATTTCTACGTAAATTGTAACCTTTGTAAAGCTAAATATATATTTAATTTGATTTATGCTAATATCTTTTAATTAAATTAATATTATTTTTAGTAGTAATACAATCTATGCCTGTAAAAGAGGATGCTTGTATATATGACATCGCTAAACTTAGAAACTATTTGAGCGTTCATTATGAAAATTGCTATGTATATGTATTTTTTCATGGAGATAGTTCCCATTAAATTTCGGTGTTGCTTTTTTTCATAAACGTTTGAGGTTCTAATAATATAAATATGTAGGTGTACTATTCAGCAGTCCTTCATCAAAGAATGGTTTGGTTTTCCACGAGCTATACGCTCGTACTGAAAAATTAATCCATTGTTGTTCTAATTTTATGAGCATATTTAATAATGATTTTTATGATCTGATAGAGGATTGCTATGTGATAGCGGCTAAGAATACTACCAACCATTACTTTGCTTGTGGGTGTCATAAAAGATGGCTAAGAGCTTTATATCGACTTAGAGCAACTCCACTTAATGCAGTCCAGTTAACAATTACATTCCCAAGGAGGGTTGACGTCACACAGGTGGCTGGTCCTAAAACTATTGCCAAACTCTTCCAATATGTACGATGGATGATGAGTACGTATTGCGTCGAGCCCAAGCAAAAAGTACAAGAGCAGGATGATGATGAGGATAATCTTGTAGAGGGATTGTTTGACTTTAACTTACGCGAAACAACAACGCAAGTCAACCGGAGGTGGGTCAATTTTCTAATATATTTGATATTTATCAGTGCAAAATCTAAGGTATGGTGATAATGTGGCCGCTTAAACAAGCAATACAAATGGATGTAATTTGTCTGCGTTAATTGCATGTTTGTAAAGTTCCCCGCAATACAAAGATTATTTCCTTAGTGCAGGGTGGTGTCTATATCCCTGGGCGGCGCAGGCGCGAATACCTGCGCCTGATGCCGCCCTAGCCGAAGCATCGGGGACTAGGCCGGTCACCCGAAGTGAGGCTACTGCGTGAGGACAATGACAGCTTTCGCCGTCGGGGCATTGACTCGAGAGAAACCCGCGAGGGTAAACCGCCGGGCGGGCCACCGAAGACAAAGATCGGGTACCGTTGGCCCGTTCGCACGGCGAAGAGAAGCGATTTGCAGGGTGGGTCTATGGGGTCGCGCGCCGCTTCTACCGTCGCCCCGGAGCGATTTGGCGGGGAGTGACCATCTCCATAGTCCACCGCTAAAAAAAGCGAGAGCGAGAGGGTGGGTTTGTGTATTTTATTAGTAGGCAGCGGCCTAAGCTGTAACCCTTGGTATTGCAAAGATCCATGGGCGGCAGTGACACTTACCATCTGGTGTGCTGCTTGATCGTTTGCCACCATAAGCAATAAAAAAATATATTTTATATAGACCCACCCTGGTCTATATAAAAAAAATAAAAAAATTCGTGTTGAAAAATATTTTATAAACAATAAACATATTTCAAATATAAGGAAAGTAAAGACTATAAAATAAGATATAATATATATAAATATCGTAGTGGGATCTTGGAAGCGACTCTCGTCGTCTTCCGCAAGTTTCGTATAGATAGAGTATGTTCTAGAAATAGTGAATCATTTATAGTTAAACATTACTACGTGATTATGTAATGTAAAAAAAAACAATTGTAAAATGAGATATCTTTTTGAATAGTCACAATATTTCCAATTGAAAGGTTCAGCAAAACCTTTACAAGTTTACTGTCGCGGTTTCAATAAAAGAATTAACTTGAAGAACACAAAATATTGTTCTATTGTTTGTACAGAAAAAGAAAGAGTTAGCTAAAAGTTTTTCTTGTAACATTAAATGATCGTGTTAAAGTCTCATATTTTATTCAATATTTGAATGGTTCAGGATGTTATATCTATTGTTGATGGAATTTAACGTAAACATATAGTGAAAGTGCTAAATGAGAAATGACAATGTTACAGATGTATTTCCACGTTTTACACTATAGGCAACAGTATGAATAACATTTTTTTTTGTTTATGATGCCAAACGAGTAGACAGCACACCTGATGGTCAGTGTCCCCACCCCAGTTGGGCTTCCAGTTGTCTCGCTCATCAAACGAAGCGCATTAGCACATTACCATTACTCAGACGTCGATCTTCCGCGAGAGTGTGGTACTACCCCGGACGGACGGGCCCGCGACTGTAAACAGAGAACTGTCCACAGCGTGGTCCTACCACTATTAACTTGTCAATAGAAGAAACCATATACTTGCTGGATGCTGGCAACTATAAATCGTATTGTAGCTATACTTATAACTAATATTGTGGTTTTTTTTTTCTTTTTTTTTTGTGTGTCTTAGTTGTTAGCCTCAGATGGCTATGACAACTTTACACGGACTGTGGGTGAGCGCTGAGGGCTTTCAACCCGTAAGTCCAACTGGGGTGGGTTTGGGGTTTATATTGGTAGGCTGCTGCCTACCAATATAAACCCTAGCTATACCTTGGTATTTCAAAGGTCTATGGGCGGTAGTGACACATACGATCAGGTGTGCTGTATGCTCGTTTGCCACCATAAGTAATAAAAAAAAAGTGAATTTGAATATGAATATGAAATAACAAAGCAGTTATAAAAAAATCTATCCATGACCAAATTTATTTATCAAATAGATTATAAACGATGAAACTTTTGCGGGGACATGAAAATAACACTTCTGTGTTCGTCTTTAAAGGAGACGTGTGCCATCACCCGACAATGTTTGCACATTATACAGATTTAATACTCTTTTGCAGTTAGAATTGTATTTATTATACGATGGCATGATCCTGTTATTTAAATTACTGAAATTTAACGTTTGAAATGCTTGATTATGTATAAAAACTTGATTACGAGCTAAAAATGATGCTATATGCTAAATTTCAGTAATTTGAACACTTCTCTTCTCGTCTTATTAAATATTTTAGTAACATGTAATAACTTGACATTCGTGACGTTCGTGAATAAAATATAGTAAATATGATACAACAGATCTTCATGGGTGTATTAATTTTATGAAAAATATTATCTAAAGCTAAAGCAAAGATGATTTGACTGCACAGATGGCGTAGTGGTTAAGATACCGATCTTCCGTGCCAGTGCAGTGGGTTCGATTCCTGCGCAGGACAACACTTTGTGCGATCTACAAAGTGTTGTTCTGAGTCTGGGTGTAATTTGTCTGCGTTAATTGCATGTTTGTAGGGTCCCCCGCAATACAAGGATTATTTCCTTAGTGCGGGGTGGTGTATAAAAAAAAAACAAAAAAAAAAGCAATACTTATGAACATTAGTTTCTAAATAATACGGGAAATATCCACAAGGCACGCCCAAGTCATAAGATAGTAAAAAGATGATATATGCTTTCCCTTTCTTATAGGATAAACGGCATTTACGAGTAGGTTAAGTTTTACAGACTTTATTGTATTTAACTTTAGTGTTGTTTGGCTAACTTTTCGGATGTTTCCTGTCAATTAATTATTAACATTTTTAAAGCTAATTAAATATTGGACGGATGGATTGTTTGTAATTTTTTATATACAAAATATCTGAACATAATTATCTACAATAGTAAGTCTAGTCAAATATTGTTTATTGGACATCAAATACTCCTTTAGTAATCATAAATACTGTAAAGCATTCAAAACATCGGACAAACAGAATCAAATTAAAACGCGAGAAAATGTGTGAAACTAGATTTATTTCATATTTATAATATATATTGAAGAAAGTATGTGAAAGTACATAAATTTTGCGGATCCATCTAAAAACATGGATACGCTAAGTATATTGGTATAAAAGAGTATGTACGAGTATGTATACAAGTATTTCTATAAATAAACGAGTAGAACAAAAATAAAACTTTCAGTAGCAGTTTTGGCTTATTTACTAGTGGCGGCGGCTCCCTGTCCCGTTCACAATTTCAGATCAATACGGAGGCTGTCTCCACCCTCTTCCCAAGCCTATTAAGCAGTTCTGTTGTTCCGTCTTGCTCTAACATGATATATTAAAACATAGAAGTAATTCGAACTATATTCTGTGAACAATTTACTTGTTTGTCAGATATAACTAGAGTAGGCATCGCCAATGTAGACGGTATAATATGACGAGACGCCTCTATAGGCTTTTGTAGACGGAGTGGCGCCGCTGATAATGGTTTACTCGGATTTAGAAGACGTCACAAGACCTATATATATTGAGAACGTCTACAATAACTTTTACCATCCAATTAAATGCAAGTTTACGAGAGTAGATACTTTGTAATGAATGATATATTGACACAACACATACACAGTTGAATGATTAACAATAAAAAAGTTTTCAAGTTTTTTTTTATAACTAACAAACATCTGACTGGACTGACTGTTTTCTGTCTCCCGAATTGCTTAGAAGGGAAGTAGAATCATTCTTTCCAACTCCTCCTCTTTAACCTTTTCTATTTTTTGTTGCGTGTTCCAATGCAATTAAAAGCATCCATCATTCCAGGGACTGTTCGAGGGTCAAACTTTGATATCAATTATGGAGACCATTGCGAACCATAGCTTACAGGAGTTACAATGGTGGGAATATAAGGTGGGATTAGTCCCAAAGAAAAACTAACAAATATCTAAAAATTAATCTGCCCTATGGTAGCGGCTTAGAATACTACCAACCCTTACTTTGCTCCTGGATGTCGTAAAAGACGACTAAGAGCTTTATATAGACCTTGGCCAACTCCATCTGATGCCGTTTGGTCAACAATTACATTCCCAAGGAGGTTTGACGCCAGGCAGGCGGCCGGTCATAAAGCTATAGCTATTGGTTATACTTTTTGTAATATGTACGATGGAAGCAGAATACATATTGTGTCGACCCCAAGTAATAAGATGGGATAAGAGCAGGAGAATGAGTGAGGATAATCTAAAAAAAAGATATTTTTTAGATCTCGATCGCTAAACACTAATCGTAATTTAAACCATCTAAAGATCTACTTAAACATATACAATTTTTTATCCAAATTTGTTAAGCAGTTTAGAGAAAGTTTAGTCACATACATATAGAAGGTTTATATATATTTAAGGATAACATAATCTAGCAGTACCTACATTGAATACATCAAAAATTCGTTCAAATACGGGATAAGTATTTACGTGATATGTAAATATCTATTTGTGTCGATCCCGTGTGTATTTTATAATGCTTAATGATTACGTAGTGCCTCGTGAAACTAATCACTTATTACGAATGTAAATTTTTCATTCGAGCGGTATTTTAACGTCAGCCATTTTACCTAGGAAATGCATTTACCTTCAAGTGTCGAGTAGCAAGTAGTGTGACCTTTCACTACTTCAATGTTATTTCAAAGTAGGTCACCTATTTTCTTGTTTAGAAAAATATATATTTAAAGTGGTCTACGCGTGAATGTGAGCAAAACCAAAATAATGGTCTTTGAAAGAGATGAAGCCAGAACAGATGTAAGAGTAACAATAGGTAATGATGTACTAGAGAAAGTGGATGATTTTGTATATCTTGGATGTGGATTTAGCCGAGATGGAAGGTACACCACTGATATAGAGCGAAGAGTGAATGCAGGAAATAGAGAGAACGGAGCGTTGGGGCAACTTCTCGGTAGCCACCACCTCAGCCAGAAGTCACGTGTAGCAATACATAACGCAGTGCTTGTCGCAACATTACTGTATGGAAGCCAGAGTTGGGTGTGCAGAAAAGAGTATGAAAGTAAAATTAATGCGGTCGAAATACGATCTCTACGGAAAATCTGTGGAGTTAGGCTGATCGATCGCATTCGTAACGACGATGTAAGAGAGCGAGTAGGTAGGTAGGTAGGAAAGAGAGTATTGGTGTAAAGATGTGGAAGGGAATGCTCCGATAGTCCAGACATGTGGAAAGAATGCCGAACGAAAGTCTGGTTAAGAAGATATACAATGCGAACGTGGAAGGATCTAGGTACCGGGGGAGACCGAGACTAACCTACCTAGACCAGATCGGTTATGTACTGAAGGAAGGTGGAGTCAAGAGTCTCCGAAACCGGCGAGCGTGTATGAAGAGAATTATGAATATTGAGGAAACGAGTAAAGCATGCAAGGATAGAGTTCTCTGGCACTCTGTTCTCTCTGCCTACCCTGCAAAGGACATCGTGTGATGGTATGTATGTATATCTTCTTAACCAGACGTTCGTTCGGCATTTTTTCCACATGTCCGAAGCATCGGAGCATTCCCTTTCGCATCTTTACACCAATACTCTCTTTCATACCTACTCACTCTCTTACGTCGTTGTCACAACCATGGAGTATCCCTCGCGGGTAATATACTATTAAGCTTAATTTGTACATTAATTTTATCTAATTCCAAGAGAACCATCAATTTATAAGTAGAAAGAAAAAAAATATGGATTTACAACAGCTTTCCTCGACATTTAGGTTTTCTAAAGGTATTCCGAATCATCACCACCATTTCGTCTCATATACATCCCGCTACTATATACGAGTCTTTTTCGCAATGGCTTACTCTACCACGCTGGTATGATGTGTTAATTGGGGTTTTATTTAGAGTTCGTTCTCTTGCAGTAATTATTTGCTTGCGTTCCTCAGTCTTTTACGATCACCTACAGAAATAAAGCAGTGGCGATATATTGCTTTCTTACGCCGTCATACGAAAAATGTCGAATAGAAAGCTTGAAGTTCACTATCAAATTCGTCTATCAGTGTGTTAAAAATACATTATGACGATTACGGAATTCAAACGGGATTTCCTCTTGCACATTTCGCATGTTTTCAAAGTTTTCTATTTCTATATTACCGGTTCTAATTGAGTTACGCGGCTCGTTTCCTAAGTGTTATTCGGTATCAAAACATTCGTTGGAACATGTTCTTTTATTTGCGTTTTTGCCTACTTAAAATTAATTTAAGAGAGCAAAAACGGGATAATTATGGGAAACTATTCATAGTTACTTTTAAATTTCTATATGCATTTCAAGTTAGATAATTGCCTGCTCGCATCATATAAAAGAGTTCTTTTTTTAAATTATATTATTAACATAACTCTGCCGACAGGCTGCTCGGGTCTTTGAGTTACTGGAATCTATATATAAAGAACCTGGTTGATTAACTCATCAACGCCAAGCCAAAAATTTTGTTAGTTTCTCTTTTTGTAACGTAAAAATTCATTAAGAAAGAATTTTACAAATTCAACTCTAATGGGATTGAAACGCCGTTTCCAAGTTTGTATGGTATGAAAATAATCTTTATTTATTGTTTACAAACTAAGCATTCGAACTAATCTCTTCAATAAAAGTAACTAAGTACCTATACCCGAAAGGATCCCCGACCGAAAGAGCCCTCAGGGCTGGTCATGGATGTCAAGGATTTTGTACCAATAGTCAGCTACCATATATCCATAGCAATTAATAATAATAATACAATAACCAAAAACAAGACAATAACAAAGCAATAACAACAATAGTAATCACAAAAATAAAAGAATAATAATCACAATAATAATAATAATGTCATCAATTACAATAAAAATCATATCTTACTATTACTACATAGTTAGCCGACTATTTATGGTTCTCTCTGTGATGTACAGTTATCCAGTGTCGGTAGAAATTATTGTTAGGACAATCGACGATAGCCCTTAATATCACATTACTTGCCGCTCGTAAACGAGAAAAGAACGACTGGATACGGAAACGGAGAATAGCGAAGAAATCTGGGTGATTTATGGGATCGTGCGCCGTTTTTCATCACTCCGGACGGAACACAAGGCGGTTGTCCAGACAATAGCCGGCCAAAAAAATAAATAAAGTAAAAATAACTAAATACATGCTTAATTCAGCATTTATATAATTTTCATCCTCTGAGGGTATAAAATAGAGGTTAAAATTGTGCATAGTTATTTTTAGTGAATTTTTTTTTTAATTATCGCATATTGCAAAATAAGCACTAATATACTTATGCGTCTATTCATAAAACAGATACAAAACATGAAATGTTATTTATTTATAAAACTGAACGTATCCCTGTATAAACACCCTGAACTGAACATACGCTTGCACAGGTACCCTGAATATTTTGTAGTTTTCTCTGTTTCCCTCTGTCACATATGATATCTATGCGGGCACGGGCAAGAGCTAGTGTAGTACCTATACATAATATGTATTACTTAATTTGATAGCTTCTCTTCTTCTCCATCGTCGTGTTCATTATATATAGCCACTATAATGCTCGTATCGTATGGTATAACGTTATAAAGCAATTAAGATTCATACTAACACGGATCGTACTAGACCATCTCAAGGTATCACTTTTCTATTATTATTTTTATTTCCATTTTATTCACGGGATCTTCCGTAGGGAAGATGCCCGGTCGTTTGGGAGGCTTACACGGGGATATGGATCCAACACGCAGAGGATTTTGGAGTTAAATTTAATCTAAATATTGGGATGGGACATCTACCGATGACATTTCACGTCTGCACATAACATACGTGGACTGCCAGCGGTAAGTGTAAAACTATTGTGTGATGATGGTATCTAATATATGAATATGGGAGTGAGTGCTTAGTAGTTAGTGGACTGGTTCATCTTACATCTACGAAATTTAAAACTGTCGTCTGCCTTCAAACCCATATTAAAAGATGAACGGTGGCAGACGGTGACTCGCCAACTCACTGAATAGGCCCCCTAAGTAGTCGCCACAAGCACACAAGCCATACGGCAACAGGAGGCAACATTGGTGTAAGTGGCTAGATATATCGAGCGGTGCGGCGCCGGTTTCACCATTGATGCGATAAACAGAGCCTTGGTTTCCCCGTAATTATGCCCTTGAAAATGACACTTCCACCCCCGGGCATATAGCTCTGGCGACCCCTTTCTGACCAGCTGTTTAAGGCAAGCCAGAGCTGAGAGTTCTTCGGGCACTCTTCGGTTTCCACTCTAGCCAGCCAATGAAGGCCAGCTGGAGACGAGTCCCTGATCGACTCTCTAGAGTATTCAGGATCACAGTGTCGCCACTCACATTCAGCTCGCCACAAGCTCCCTTGCGGTTTATTGGCTTTCCTGTAAATCTTGTGATACATTTTTTTTTATATCATAAGAACTTACGGAGCCATATAATGTTCCTCCGAGTTTTGCGTTAGCCTCATGGTGAGGTAACGACTGGCCCGGAGGTTTTATTATTATTTTTATTATTATTATTATTACCTCAGCTTATATATGTCCCACTGTTGGGCTCGAGCCTCCTCCATAATGGGAAGGAAATTGACCTACTACACCACGCTGGTCAGACGTGTTGGTATAGGGTTGTGAGATTTCCTTCTCTTGCATAGATGTTATATGCAATTTATATTCCTTAGTCGTCTCGTACGATCACTCCATCCATCAGCCTGTAAACGTCCACCGTTGGACATAGGCCTCCCCACGAGAATGCCATCTATAACGGTCCTGTGCCACCTGCATCCAGCGGTTTCCTGCGGCCTTGATGAGGTCATCAGTCCATCGAGTGGGGGGGTCGTCCTACGCTGCGTCGTCCGATTCGTGGTCGCCACTCGAGAACCTTTTTTCCCCAACGGTTGTCGGTTCGTCGAGCGATGTGGCCTGCCCATTGCCACTTCAACGTGCTAATCCTTAGGGCTATGTCGGTTACACCCGTTCTTCTACGGATTTCCGTATTTCGGATTTTATCACGTAGAGAAATACCGAGCATATCCCTCTCCATAGCACGCTGAGCGACTTTGAGCCTTGTTATGAGGCCGACATTTAGAGACCACGTTTCAGTGCCGTAAGTCATCGCTGGTAACACACACTGGTTATAAACCTTTGTTTTCAGACACTGCGGAATATTATCGTACGATCACTCATGGGTAAGATATGGGGTGGTGAATTGTATTCTTACTCCGTCACCACACGGATAACGGTATCACTTTACGAGATGTAAATTTCAGTTTAAAGCATTATTTATGTGCTGAACCGGAATCCGGTTGGAAACACAAATAATTGAAATACGAATTATTATTAATAAGTATTGTAATTGCTAGTATATTCGTGACGCCGATGAATATGAAGTAGAAGTATAACAACAAAACACTAAATTAATAAACAAGTTTTTTTTTAATTGATGTTTGTATAAAAAAGAAACCACAGCCAAACTATAAATAAATTACATTCAAAATCACCAATACTATAAGACAACATTGTATATATAAAACCTATTATTGATTAAAACAATAAAGTTATAGATAAATTATCGCTTATAGCGGACGTTACACTTACGATGGCCTATTATTTGAGTAAGGTCGATTCATCAGAAGCTAGGTAAGCAGCGATCACGCGGCGTGACAAGCGAACTACGATAATCGATTGCTGAGCACCTATAGCCCCCTACATATTGTACTCCAAATATATACTCAAGTTTTATTTATTCTATTACTTCTGTAGTTTTATGACGGATGCCTTTGAATAGTAAATTGGAATTGAAATTGTTTACGCCAGGCCTATCCTATGTTATGTGATCCGTAATAATTTTGTTTTTCAATAACATCTTGTTATTCAAAGGTATTGGGAGTCCGGATTAAAAATATCTCGACAAAATCAATTTAGTCACAACCGCGCCCTCTATTATATCATCCAAGTCACAAGTCCTCGCAGAAGATACTTTTGATACCTAAACTACACTTCAGTATTTTCTCAGAAATTCATTACATAAAATGACAACTAAAATTAATTAATATCATCATTTTCCTGCTCTTATCCCAATTACTTGGGTTCAACGCAATATGTACTCCTTTTCCATCGTACATATTGGTACAGTTATTGGCAATAATTTTATGACTGGCCGCCTGCCTGACGTCAACCCTTCTTGAGAATGTAATTGTTGACCAAATGACATCAGGTGGAGTTGGCCCAGGTCGATATAAACTTCTTAGTCGTCTTTTACGACATCCACGAGCAAAGTAAGGATTGGTATCGTGCCGTGACCTCGTCGCTGTCATCGGTGCCGACCTGACGCTGCCGGCTGTCGCGAAAGCGATGGTCGACAGCATCAGGAATTGGGACGCGGTCGCTGCCTTCTGCGAAGCTGTCATCTCGCAGAAGGAGGCGGCGGAACGAGTCCGGGAGGATTCCCGGGACCCGGGCCGCCGCCAGTGGCCGGGGCGGCGCAGGCGCGAATATCTGCGCCTGATGCCGCCCTAACCGAGGCTTTGGGTGATCGGACCTGGGAATTGCCCGGTCACCCGACGCGAGGCCACCGCGTGAGGGTGACGTCCCGACGGCGAAAGCTGTCGGGGCGTCGACACGAGAGGAACCCGTAAGGGTAAACCGCCAGGCGGGCCACCGAAGACGAAGATCGGGTACCGGTGGCCCGCTCGCATGGCGAAGAGAGGTGCTCGCAGGGTGGGTCCATGGAGTTGCGCGCCGTCTCTTCTTGTCGCCCCGGACCGATTTTTCAGGGCGCGACCACATCCATAGTCCACCTTGCAAGGGGAAAAAAAGGGTCATTTTTAGTTAGAAAAAAAGAAAATAACAATAGTTAGATTACTATGTATTGTACTTTATGAATAAATTGGAATATTTGTATGTCTTTATATAATGTTCATTATTCTACTCACACCATGTCAGGGAATACCGAATGTTTATACAGACGATCGATTGTAAGTAAGCTATTATAGAGTCATTTTTTTGTAGTTTTAGGTTTAACATATCTTTGTGTTATTTTCATGCATATGATTTTATATTGTTTTGTAGTCAAAATGTTTTATATAGTTCGGTAAAAAATTTAGCCTAATTTACATGATTAATAAAATACACCTGTTCAAAAATGAACCTACAGATGAAAGTAAAGATTTAATTGAAAGTAAAGAGAAGAAATATTGCCTTAATTGAAAGTAAAGGGAATTTAATTGAAAGTAAAGAAAAAAAGAATTTAAAAAGAAGAAATATTGCCTTAATTCTTCTCTAAATTTTATATATTTCTCCTATTTGTCTGTGCAATAAGCGTCCTCCATACAACTGTGAAGAGGGAAAGTGGCCTATTATACCACGCTCATCAAAATAGCTTTTATCGCCATTTTCCTTTTCTTGCAGTGATGATATCCGCTTTTGTCCATTAATCGCCTTTTAGAATAGCTATGTAAAAGGAATGGTTAGCATTGTGTGCATATTTTACATTTAGTCCTCATCATCATACAGAAAATCGTTCCACTATACAAAACTTCGCCACTCCATAAAAAGCAACATAATTTTCTTCTCAAATTTAAGGCGAAAATTTTTGCAATTTTTTTTGGATGGCAAATGTTAAAGAATTTTTATTTATATTACTTTAGGTCTCCGTAGGTTATTCAGTGTGGTGATGGAGTAAGAATACAATTCACCCCCTATCTTACCCATGGGTGATCGTAAAAGACGACTAAAGGATATAAACCGCATATAACATTTATGATATATATATATATATATATATATATATATATATATATATATATATATATATTTATATATATGATATATCTATATACGAGAGATGGAAAACTCGAAACAAAACCCTATATCAACATGTCTGACCAGCGTGGTATAGTAGATAATTTCCCTCCCATTATGGAGGAGGCTCGAGCCCAGCAGTGGGACATATATGAGCTGAGATGATGATTATGATGATGACGACTTTAGGTTTTATTTGAAATTTGTTAGGGTTTTAATTTAATATTCCTTCAAAGACATATCTATGGATGTCAATATTCGAATCTATATTTAAAATTTAAAAATATTTTATGAGAACTATGACATCTGGATAAAGGCACTGCATAAGTCATAAAGTCTACATATAATTACAACTTAATTCTTTGACAGTTAAAAAATAGAGCCATTAAGATTATAATTAAATAAATATGCAATTTGTCTTTATACCATTTTGAATTTTAAAGCGTTAATTAAAAGTTACTATTTAAAACAATGACTTTTTTTGTGGAGTTATTAGAATAACTAAAAGTTTCAAATAATAGAAAACAAATAGGTATATTAAAGATTTTTTTTACAATTTATAGCTTCTTAAGAAGTTTCATGATTTTATAAAATCACTATTTAGTGTGGGTCTACGCGTGAATGTGAGCAAAACCAAAATAATGGTCTTTGACAGAGATAAAACCAGAACAGATAGATGTAAGAGTAACAATAGGTAATGATGTACTAGAGCAAGTGGATGAATTTGTATATCTTGGATGTGGATTTAGCCGAGATGGAAGGTACACCACTGATATAGAATGAAGAGTGAATGCGGGTAATAGAGTGAACGGAGCGTTGGGGCAACTTCTCGGCAGCCACCACCTCAGCCAGAAGGCACGTGTAGCAATACATAACGCAGTGCTTGTCCCAACATTACTGTATGGAAGCGAGAGTTGGGTATGCAGAAAAGAGTATGATAGTAAAATTAATGCGGTCGAAATGCGATCTCTGCGGAAAATCTGTGGAGTTAGGCTGACCGACCGCATTCGTAACGACGACGTAAGAGAGCGAGTAGGTATGAAAGAGAGTATTGGTGTAAAGATGCGAAAGGGAATGCTCCGATGGTTCGGACATGTGGAAAGAATGCCGAACGAACGCCTGGTTAAGAAGATATACAATGCGAAAGTGGAAGGATGTAGGTACCGAGGGAGACCGAGACTAACCTACCTAGACCAGATCGGTCATGTACTGAAGGAAGGTGGAGTCAAGAGTCTCCGAAACCGGCGAGCGTGTATGAAGAGAATTATGAATGTTTTTTTTTTTTTTTGGGGGGTGGGCTACGGTCGGCGCACTCCTCGCACCACTCCGTCCGGGGTGACAGAGGGGCGTAAGCGCGCACACCCGTAACCCACCCGTGACGTCGCCTTCGTCGTTGGGCCGACCACCGGAGCAGAGTGACTTGACGTCAGTGGTCGGCCCGACGGAATACCCCTGAGGAGTACCCTCTCCTCGACCGACATCCCCCCCTCGGGTAGGATGTCGGTCTTTCCTCACGCGGTCGGCCTCTCGGCGGGTGACGGACTAATTCCCCGATCCAGTCACCCGCGGCCTTGGCTAGGGCGGCATCAGGCGCAGGTAATCGCGCCTGCGCCGCCCCAGTCGCCGGCGGCGGCTCGCGCCGTCGAGGAGACGCTCCTCGCGCACGCGCTCCGCCGCCTCCTTCCGCGAGACTACTGCCTCGCAGAAGGTTGCGACCGCGTCCCAGGAATTATGAATGTTGAGGAAGCGAGTGAAGTATGCAGAGATAGAGTTCTCTGGCACTCTGTTCTCTCTGCTTACCCTGCAAGGGATATGGCGTGATGATATGTTGTTGTTGTACTATTTAGTGGAAAATTTTTGACGTCAGTGGTAAAAATATTTTACCAATTTTTTTAAATATACCCAGACTCAGTAAAACACTTTGTGGATCGCACAAAGTATTATCCTGCGTGGGAAAAGTAAACCACGCCACTGGCACGGAAGGGGTGGTATTTAACTACTACGCCATCTGTTGACCTCAAAAACAATGAGACGAATATTGACCTAGTATACCACACCTGTGAGAACGTAAATACATAATTTTATTTCAATTTATGTATCTCTTGCAGCGGTATTATTTGCTTTCACTCCTTAACTATCTTTCCCCGGAAAAGAAGAGGTGTTAAATATTATTATTATTCCGTCACTCCACGAAATACGTGACATAAATGGCTTAACGTATATTGTTTTTTTCTTACATAAAACAAATTTACTAAACAGCGAACAGTTCTCAAATCAGCTTTAATGCACAAAATCAATATTAGCGATGTCAACGTCCCTTTGCTGGATCGATTCAAATGAACCATGAGAACATAAAATTTTCAGCTGTGTTTATGTTTCTAGGGGAGCGTAGACATGCGCTACAAACACGTTACAGTTTCGTAGAGGGTAGTATCTACGGCGTAGCAATATTGACAGACGATGTGCCTACTCGTAAAATAAACATACAATGAACTTCAGTAAGTGGGTTATTCACTTTGGTCTCGCGTTCAGATAGTACTTAGTATATCAACTGTATTTGTGAACTAAAAATCAGGGACGTGTTACTTTCGTAAGTTATAAGTATACTCACATAATTTTTGATGGATAATGTACACGCATAATTTTTAACTTGAGTCACTTGAAGCCATTTGGTCAACAATTACATTCCCAAGGAGGTTTGATGTTAGACAGGCTGGTTATAAAACTATTATCAATAACTTTGCAATATGTACTATGGAAGAGGAATAGGTAGATATCATATCAAATCCATGCAATTGGAATGTGCAGGATAATGATGATATGGTGGAAGAGGCTCGAGTCCAGCAGTGGGACATGTATGGGCTTGTATGATAATAACTCATATAAGCACATGGGATGTAATCCATCGAAATTGTGCATAAATAATAGGTACATTAAATATCTCTAAAATTAACTTTTATTTTATAAGAAATAAAATTATTTTTACAAATGTTATTGCATTTTAATTTTGTTTCACTAATTTGAACTAATACAAACTTTAAATAATTCTGGAAAACATATTTTGTTTTTTTAAATAAACATGTGTCATATTATAATATTGACAGGAATGTTAATAATGAGGTATAAATTATAATTTTATATACTTTATTGGTTTTTAAAATTAATGTTATATCAATAGAATTAGGAATTAATAACTAATACTGTTAAGGGGAACAAACATACCGGCATAATTAGCGGAATATAAAACAGAAGTCTTCTAATATACGTATGTATGATGACGTAGTGATTAAGATACCAAGCTATTATGCCAGTGGCATGGGTTCGATACCTACGTAGGACACCGCTTTTTTGATTCACAATTTATTGTTCTAAGTCTGGATGTAATTTGTGTCCGTTAAATTATATGTTTGTAAATTACCCCGAAATACAAGGATTATTACCTTAGCGCCGGGTGTTGTCTTTAAAAAAAATGTTTATATTTTAAAATGAAATAAGAATACCCTTTTTACTTAAAATAATATTTTTTAAGTTCAAAATGAGAACACTTGTAATAAACATATGAGACGTGCTTTTTTTATAAAAATGCACATCTGAGACTCTTAAAAATATCTAGCACGAAGACACTTATTAGACATAAGGCTAGAAGCCTTATGTCTAATAAGTAATCACACTTATTTAAAAATAAGGCTTCTAATCGCCATTAAGAATCGATATGCTGTACATAGTATAATATTATCAAGCTTCTCTTGAGATAAAATCTGCCATTTTTCACCTACAGCGGTTCTTACTTCACTCTCTCTTATCTCGAGATGGGATTCTTGATTTGACCCTGCGTTTTAACAAGTCGACTTGCTTTATTGGGAGATCCGCGGCGAGATCGCTAGCCACTCAAATACCGTGATGTTCACTTTATTAATAAAGTTATGAGATCGAGCATTATCTTGTATCAATATGAAGCGATCACCGATAAAGGGAGGTATCACATTTTTCCAAAATGTTTGTTATGTAACGATTTGCAGTTAGGTGCCCGCCATCGATAACCATTAAATCGAGCTCCCAAACAGATCCCTTCCCATACCATTATGGATCTTTCACTATATTATACTGTTGTTTCGAAATTTGGTTGATTTTGTCTTTCGTCGACTCGATTTAAAAGAAATCTGCTGTCATTATACGTAGAACTTTTTATCATTGTCAACGTTTCAAAGTTAATGGGTCTTGGACGAAAGCTAACCTGTTTATACGATGAAGTACCTTAAGGTTTGAAGCTTTGACAGGCACTAAAGAACTTAAACCAGTTTCTTGAAGTCTTCTTCGTCTATACGTCTCGAATTTCCCCGCCCCGAATTTCTCCAAATTCATTTCTGGCTTGGACAGCCATTATATAAGGGATTCTGCAGGTGCGAAGTTGAACAAAGCGATCATTTCTGCTCATAGTATGGTGTTGTCTACCCTGACCTGGTCTTCTCACAAAGGAATTTGTTTCCATTTAATGTTTGACATTGCGATAACTTGTTAAAACCAGTCTACGGCAGAATTCAAAAAATTTCTTTGTAGGCTCGTCCATTTCATAAATATTTTAAATGTATAGGGCAAAATCAGGCATAATTAAGTCCATAATTTGCAGAATTGTTCAAAAAATGTCGAAAAACAATACAAATTTAAAAGTCACCAAATTGTAGAGTTTTCAAATTAAAATTATGAAATAATTTGAGAGGCCTATACGAAGCTCCAGAAATCAATCTTTAACCCTCGACATAAAAATAAGGGTGTTATAAGTTTGACGTGTTTGTGTCTCTGTCTGTGCCAACTTAACTTTTAAAAGAATAGATTGATTTGATTGAAAGCTGACGTGATTGAGATGGTTCTTAGCTTGTCTCTGAATATTTGTTCCAACATTAGAAACTCATCAGCCCTTTTTGTTAGAGACTACTGACATCTTAAACGCATAATGGGTATTTACTTTACTTTCTATCTCCCCATACCTGTAACTTAATATTTGAAACACCCACGTATGATAGTATCACTGAGCTACTCTGATGATTGAGTTTCAAGATAAACCAATTAAATTGAACATACATAAATAAACCTCTCTTCATCATCATCATCACAGCCCATAAATGTCCCACTGTTGGGCTCGGGCCTCCTCCGTGATGGGAGAGCAATTAACCTACTATACCACGTTAGTCAGACGAACACGTCAGACTACACAACAACAAAACCCTATACCAACAGGTATAGGGTTTTGTTTCGAGTTTTCCTTCTCTCGCATAGATGTTATATGCGTTTTATACCCCTTAGTTGTCTCTTACGATCACCCACGGGTAAGATATGGGGTGGTGAATAGTGTTCTTACTCCGCCACCACACGAAAACTTCTCTTATATTCCGCTAAATGTCGCTGGTGCATGTATTAACTCTATAATAAGGAATAATACTGCCATGACCTTGCATGTTGAAATGTTTGTATTGGAAACGTAACTTTAAAATTATAATTAAAATGTGTTCAAATAGTTTCAATTCTATGAAGAATCTTTAGCGTAAACATGAAAATTGAACAGATTGCGTTTAAATGTGAAGCTGCATCACTTTATATTAACAATTTTCAGGTTCAGTCGAGGCGTGTATGGATTGCGTTGGGCCAATGAGGAGGCGGCGCTCGGCGCCATGAGCTAGCGGAGATGGGAGGCGAGGGGGCGGGGCGCGGTGCCGCGCGCTGCAACGTGGGCGACTCGCCCCCGCGCGCGCCCATGGGTTTCGCGGCGCCCGCGCATGATGCGCCGCTCGACCGAGGCCTGGCGCCCGCGCCCGCGCCTCCTGTGTTGCAGCGGACGCACTCCAGGTCATTATAATACACTACACTTCATCACTTACTCGTGTAATAATATATGATTCTAACTAAAATGTATCGCTATCCCTTACTTTTCTATGGGACTCGTAAAATTTGGCCAACGGATCACCATGGGGGTGGGCAGAAGCACGCCTCTGGAAAAATTCGTGAAGTCGGTGTTATCAATATAATAACGAATATAACCAAACATTAAAACGCCTTCAGAAATACACGTCCAGTCTAGAGTCACTAATCAGTTACCCATCAACAGTCTAGCAGCATTACGGTCCCTGATCATCATCATTACAAGTTAGAAACTTCTTACAAGTATTATAAAATATTGTCCTATTTTTCCAGATCGATGTCGTCTTTACCGCCCGAACCGTTTATGATGCTTCGCGCCAAAGCACTAAGCAAGCGAGTAATCATAAACGTGGGCGGTGTACGACATGAAGTACTTTGGCGGACTCTGGAGCGGTTACCACACACCAGGCTCGGCAGACTCCGGGACTGCAATACCCATGAGGCTATTACAGAACTCTGTGATGACTACTCGTTACAAGACAACGAGTACTTTTTTGATAGGTGCGTGCGACTTGAAGCCTGTATTGGATAACATAATTATAACATAGAATTATATAAGTCCATATCCATCCATTTTCCGTGTGGTGACGGAGTAAGAATACAATTCACCACCCCCTATCTTAGCCGTGGGTGATCATACGAGACGACTAAGGGATATAAAACGCATTAATATCTATATGAGAGAAGGAAAGCTCGAAACAAAACCCTATACAAACACGTCTGACCAGCGTGGTATAGTAGGTCAATTTCCCTCCCATTATGGAGGAGGCTCGAGCCCAACAGTGGGACATACATACATGAGTTGAGACGTGATGATATTCATCCATTCCATCCACCCACTCATTCCATCTATCCACCATTCCATCTATCTATCAGTCAATAGTCAGTCAGTTGACTACGTGCAGCAACTACGTGTCTCTATCTAATAGTTATTAGATAGAGACACGTAGTTGCTGTAATAAGTTCCTCAGGGAGTGTTGTTGGTTGTTAAAGTAAGATATGGTGACATATTGTATTGTTAATCTGTCACCATACGGGGATACTATTATTGCGTACATTTACATCGGCATTTTTAAAACATATCTTGTTTAAATACATTCTTATTTACCGCTAGACAGACAAAGAAATTACATTTACTTAACAAGTTGTCGCTACGTCATATTTCGACCACTAACTCGTCGCCATTTTGGTCTAGCCTTCTTTAATTATCATAAAGTAGCATTGTTTATTTTGCTTTTGTTGGAAGACGAGGCCACCAATTCACTTAATGATATTTGGAACTGTCACTTCACGCTGTAAGGTATTAATTATTTTTAATAGCACTTTCTTACAAATTATTGAATTCCTAAAATACGACTTTAATATCAATAAAAATAAATAGCTCTTACTTTTATTATTACAGAGCTCGTTTCTTAATTTAAATCTTCAATTATTTTCAGGCATCCGAAAAGCTTTAGTTCAATACTCAACTTCTACCGGACAGGAAAATTACATTTAGTTGATGAAATGTGTGTTTTGGCGTTCAGCGATGATCTCGAATATTGGGGCGTGGACGAGTTGTATTTAGAGTCCTGTTGTCAGCACAAGTACCATCAACGTAAGGAACACGTGCATGAAGAAATGAGGAAAGAGGCGGAGAGTTTACGGCAACGGGAGGAAGAGGAATTCGGACAGGGAACCTGTGCACAATATCAAAAATGGCTGTGGGACTTACTGGAGAAACCAACCACCAGCATAGCAGCCAGGGTAACGTATCGTCACGAACAGAACAACATTTATAACAAATTACCAATATTATTAACCTTGCCACTTTAGCAACGCTGCCCAGGATAGATTAGTGTAAGCGAGAGGTACCTAAGAATTTAATCATATTAATGTATCTATACTTAGATTATTTTAGATAGTTGCTTTTGTAAATTGTTAGTGAGGGTTAGTTGATAATGTTAAAGCGTACCCAATATTTTTTTACATCACACTAGTAGATAATTTGCAAATGTAATTTTAAAAAACAAAATTAAAAAAAATCATATTTAAGGCACCAAATTTCTCTTAATATCTGCAAGTTTTTAAATTTAGGCACACTGAACACTTATTTTGTACATTACACTGTTGTAAATTAACGACACAAAAATTTCACAGATTAATGTTCACTTTCATTTCTGTGTTATGTACTCATTTATCTACACACAATTAAAATAACTAAGTAATTACACATGTAAACACGTATATAATATGTATGTATGTTGTATGATATATTTTTGATTGACATTTGATTGAATTAGCTAAGTTGTATATTTAGTATAATTACATTATACGTTGTGATCGTGGTGCATGAATAACATCTATCGCTGGCTCCTTCTTCAGTGTTGCAAGTCAGTTTGTCACGTGCTGTGGAATGTGGTGTTTATGTCCCTTTATTTGTGTAGTAACAATTGATCGCTTTTGTCGAATATGTATTGTGTTTATTTACTAAGTTTATTTGAGCACCTTTCAGCTTACTTTCTAGAGATATTATTATTCCACTATATCATGATAAATTTCGACAACAGCGGTGCAACTATGTGAGTATGTAAGTATAAATTTAATATGATATGATTTTCACATTATATATTCCGTAATTACAAATTATATATTTAGTATTTCTATAATTTAGTGATTTTTACACGATAAATGAAAATATATCTTTTACATTTCATTATATTTTTTATATATTATTAGGCTTGCTACAAATATTTGTTATTTTATATTATTTTTGAAATGTAAATGAAACTACTGTTTTTATTTCTGATACATTTTGAGGTGTTTGAGTACTTAAAACATAGTGTTTTACAACACAAATTAGAATAAAAATTATTTGAGTCTCACACTTATATAGTAAGTAAGACTTCTTAGGTTCTCAAGGAATAAGAAAAGTATGTTGTAAAGTCTAAGCTATCGATTAATATTCTCTTCATTACCACAAATAAAGGAAGCCCTAAAACCTTCATTCCAACGTTCGATATTTATGATAATACTATTTAAGAAAAGCATCATCGTTTATATTTTGCCAATATCCCAAACTTGAATTGGTAGTATCTTTTTTTTAAACAACCTTTAAAGCACCTTTGTTTTTAAATAACCTTTTGAGCGCCTTTGTTTTTAAACAACCTTTTAACCACCTTTGCTTTTTTTTCAATCAACACCTCGTAATAATGAGAGAATGAGAGAATACTTGTATTTAACAACAAATATAAATAGCACTCAAACTCGGCGCAATCATTTGTATTTTGCACAAAATCTTAAGATGGGCGGCTAGTCATACATCACTTTTCTTTGTTTAATGAAGTCGAAAACTAGAGATCACAGGACGGTATTCGTACTAGGTAATACAAAGCTAGGTATCTAGCATAGATGGATTTGCGAGCAATGATTATTTCATTATCTTAGCTGATAATGTCCCACTGTTGGGCTCAAGCCTTCTACGTAATGGAAGGGAAATTGACCTACTATACCACGCTGGACAGACGTGTTGGTATACGGTATTAGTTTCGATTTTTCCTTCTCTTGCATAGATGTTATATAGGTTTTATATTTCTTAAGCGTTTCTTACGATCACCCATGGGTAATATATATGGGGGCGGGTGAATTATATTCTTACTGTCACCATTGATTATATACGAATAGGTATTTACGAAAATGGTTGTAATTAGTGTTGAAAATTCCACCTATACCACTTTCATATATTGTCACAACGACATTAGGTTACAATTCTAGATATTTGAGGACACATAGCCCTCCTGCAGTTAGAACTAGAACAAAATAAACTCAAAATACTGTGATCATTGGCGGCATTAGGAGGAAGGATTGTCATTAACAAGAATTGAATAAAGATTTGAGCTCACGCATGTGACCAGTTGTAAAAATGAGTCTCGAAATATTTAAAAAGCATGTTGCTTTGTTCGTTTGTATCATAGGAAGAAGATATACTAGACTTATCTCATTCAGATTACGTTACAAGCAGAAAAATTATGACGAAAATAATGTGTAAAATTCAGGTGCCTCTAAAATCGTAGTATATTTTGCGTAGTCTGGCATTATACGGGCTCGTTTATACAGTGATACAAGCATCCTAGAAGGTGTCAATTCGAATCCATTTTTTAGTAAAATATTTATGAATCTTTTTTAAAAAGTTTTAGGTTATTATTACATATTTCGTGTAGGTATATATCATATACGAAACATTGAAGTTGTTATGTATCAAAATTATTAATATCATCATTCTCCTGATATTATCCCAACCACATGGGGTCGCCGCAATATGTACCCGTACCTACATATTGCAAAACTTATTGGCAATAGTTTTAATGCCGGCTGCCTGTCGTCTTTGTAGGTAGGTACTAAAATTTCACGTGATGTTGGTGGGCGAGGGGATCATAGTCTTAAACCTCACCACGTATCACCAAGGGGAGGGGATCATAGTCTTAAACCTCACCACGTATCACCAAGGGGGAGGGGGGTTAAAAATGCTAAAAAAAAAGTTCACGTGATTAATGGACGTCCCCTAAGGCTCTTATTCGTCTTTTACGACATCCACGAAGTAAAGTTTGATAGTATTCGTAGCCGCTAAAAGACAGCAATCAAACTTAATAACACTCAGCTTTAAATTGTAGACAAATTACCTAAATCTATTAGTGAAAATATAATTGATAGACAAAGCACCCATTAATTCGCATACTAAAAAGTAAGAGCATATAAAAGATATTTTTAAATAAAACCTGTGATTAGCTATTATTATATAACAAATTTCGTAGAAAAGGTTAAACATGAAAAAAAAAATAACAATAATTGCTAATTATTAGAGTCATTTCACGTCTTTTAATAGTTTTCTAGTAATTTTACAGATTAGAAATTGTCATAGCTATTCGGACGTGGTCTTAAAAAAGTAAAATCTCTTTAAGTTAATGTTAAAACTCACATTTCATTTTGTTTTTATTTGTACTAATAATGTTGCTATCTACGTACAATTTTATTAAAGAGTGATGATCATACTGGAAGCATGTTTTTGTTACCTTTTCTTTTTTATTTCCATAGTTTCATGCTATTATCCACAAAAGATTAGTAGAAGTGCTACATTTTATTGCGAAACTTTCAGTCTCACGTTGTTAAGTAATGAACTTATTACTATGTTATTTGGCATAGTTTTAAGTTTTCGTATCGCAAATTTCCAAAATTTTAAAAATGAAACACCTGCGTTTCATTCAACATTCAGCAATTATTTGTTTATGCCACTAACGAAGAAAATTATCAATGATTCTGTAAAAACCATTAGCACCTAAAGAAGTTTTACTTCAATAAAAATCATAGAGATTTATTATAAGTATTTTGTGTTGTGGACGCTAGTTAATCGTATGATAAAACCTCAAGGCTCGAAGAAGAACAAATCTATTCCGTTATATATATATATATATGTATAAATGCAATACCTATACAATAGATGTTTGCACGAAGTGACATAAAATATACAGGATTCTCCTTCGAGCCTGTGTATAATTAACACATTTGCTTTGTTTAAATTTGAATATTTCAACACACCGAATCTTCAGAATTGTACATACAAATTTTTCACGAAAATTTTATAAATGTTCACAGCCGCGTCAATAGTTCTCGATAATGGGAACTTAAAAAAACAAAGCTTAATTGTTGTCGCAAAATTGCAAACATGGGATGGGCTTACGCGATGTGACCAGCCGCCGCCGGGGTGGCAACCCACGGGCCGCGTGCGTGGTCGCACGGGACGGGTTGCGCGCGCGCCTCACCGGCGTGCGGCACGCGCACACCCGCGCCCGCGCCGCCTCCCACACTGCCCCGCGCCGCCCTGTGCCGCCGGCGTCCCGATCTTCATCCTCTTCCCTCTGCGTCCCACCGTTCCTTATCACCACCAGCGCTTCCGCTTCGTGATACTTATCCGACTAACCGAGCAACGCGGCCGATGGACGGACGAGCGTCTGCTCCGTTCTGCCTTAACCCTCATGGCTCACATCAGCACGGACGCGCGTCCGTTCACCCACACCGTTTCATTTCTACCTACTACTTACTAACAACACTCAAACCACACAACAGTACTAACATAGTCACACGAATAGATGTTATTTCTACACCAAAATTCATAAACTAATATTTAAGACATTTGTTACATACTATATTGGCTTATCTATTATGTTTGTAAATACATACATAATTATTATAATTGAAACTACTTACAAATGTTATGTAGTGTACTGCCGATGTACAAACATATCTTATGGAAATGTAGTTATGTATAAAACACATGCATACTTACTTACCGAGCTGACACATGTGGCATAATCACAAGGTCCTGTTAGCGAAATATAGTTTGAAACTGTGTGACAGCGTGGTTGTGCGGTGGCAAGGAGAGTCTCTGGGCCGCGCGACGCTAGACCGCTCACTGTTGCATGCTTGCAGGTGATCGCGGTGATATCAATCCTCTTCATCGTGCTATCCACAATAGGGCTCACTCTCAACACGATACCCAATATGCAAGTGTACGACGAGAAGGGCGCGCCCATGGATAACCCCCAGCTGGCCATGGTCGAAGCTGTGTGCATCACCTGGTTCACGCTCGAATATGTGCTCCGATTCAGTGCATCGCCAGATAAATGGAAGTTCTTCAAAGGTGGACTCAACGTGATAGACTTATTGGCTATATTGCCTTATTTTGTATCTTTATTCTTGCTCGAAACTAATAAGAATGCCACTGATCAGTTTCAAGATGTGCGTCGTGTTGTGCAAATCTTCCGTATAATGCGAATATTGCGCATTCTTAAACTCGCCCGACATTCGACTGGGCTGCAATCACTCGGCTTTACACTCAGAAACTCGTACAAGGAGCTAGGATTGCTCATGTTGTTCCTCGCGATGGGAGTCCTCATATTCTCCTCATTGGCATATTTCGCTGAGAAAGAAGAGCCGAACACAAAATTTATCTCTATTCCGGAAACGTTTTGGTGGGCCGGCATCACCATGACCACAGTCGGATACGGTGACATTTACCCCACGACTCCGTTGGGCAAGGTCATCGGCTCAGTTTGCTGTATTTGCGGCGTGTTGGTAATTGCGTTACCCATCCCCATTATTGTCAACAATTTCGCCGAGTTTTACAAGAATCAGATGCGACGTGAAAAGGCGCTGAAACGGCGAGAGGCGCTGGAGCGCGCTAAACGCGAGGGATCCATCGTTTCCTTCCACCATATAAACTTACGCGACGCTTTCGCCAAGAGCATGGACCTCATCGACGTCATCGTAGATACAGGTCAGTATCACGTAGGCTATTCGCTTCGCTGCTTGTCCATGTCATGTCTCGTGAATGCACATAATAATTATATCACTGTGCACGCATGCCTTTCATGCTCTAACAGTGTTTATGTTAATTGGATGTAATTGATGTTGAATGTATGCACGTCGCATCGATGGCTCTCCGGACTCGCAGACATCTTCAAAATCAAACAAAACAGTTCACGTTACATCGCAGCTACAGCTATGTTCACTCGTTGATTGCAGCGAGGTGCACTCAGAGTGTTTTATTCCTTGTCTTCAGGTGACAAGTGCGTCCTCATTGAGGCGAGAGACGACGCCAGATGAGCATCTTGCTACTATCACACAGTCGTCCACTCGGCCCCTTAATTATAACTCGTTAATAAGGGTCGAATCGCGCTGCGTGTAGCTTGCGATGTGCGACGAAGACACTATAATATAAGGTCGATTACATTGTCAGCATAAGCCTAACGCTTCTTAGAACTAACGCTCCTTGACTGTGGACTGTCTGACGTGTATTTCCGGAGGACGCTGGATTATGTGTACCTACTATACGTGTGGAATGTGTGTTGTGTAGTTCACTCAATCACGTTTAAATGTTTATTCATAATAATAAATAAATTATAAAATATCGGGCAATAATGATAGCAAATGCAGAATGCGTTGCTACTCATAGTGATATGTGTCTCCAGGACACAACTTGTCGCAGGCGGATGCAACTAGTTTGGAGGGCGAGACCCCGGCCGCTACTGGCTGCTACAAACAGTACGAGCACAGTATCAGCAATAAACTACCATCAACTACTGATACTAACCAGGTAATAACATCGAGCCTTTTTATTTTTATTACGCCCAGCAATGTTTATATTCAGCACTAAAGCTAATGTAGTCAGAGTTACATTAAATAGTAATAAAAAACGTAGTCTGCTATTAGTTAACATTAATAGATAATTTATAATTACATTTCATTATCTAATTTGGCTTCAAACAATCTATTTCTATAAAAAACACATTGAGGAAATTAATGTGTTCAATTGGGCGAACTTTAATTTAGCATTTGCTACATGCCTTTTCGCTAATACTTATAGGTAACAGTTTCAGAGCAGTCCTAAGAAAGAGCGTCGGTACTCAAACGAGATGGCTGGATCGCCGGAGAAATGCTTGCTCTTAAACCCTGATCCTACATCAGTAAGATATCATCAATAATTTCATGTATCTATCTGCTAACATTTGTTGCTAAAGTATCAGTCGTAGTTTATCGGTAACTGTGTGTTTTTTTAAATAAAATATGTAAATAAAATCCACATAGCACATAATCTATATCTTAAGCTTAATGACGTAATTAAGCTGTTACAAACTTTTTAAAACACAGTGTTTGAAAAAAAATCTCTAAAGTTGTAATACCTTACCGTTATTTTGCAATCAAGCACTCAATATCTTTTAACCTTTATATATTGGATCAAATAGTAATAATTTCTCTTTTTCTAGGAAAAGAAGATGGCTGACAAACAGCTTGACTTGGATCAGCTGCCTTCTGAGTTTGAATGTTGTTTTTGCACGTTCAAGGTACTAAAACACTAACTTTTACGTAACGTACAAGTTAAATCATTATTAATTATCTAACTCTATGCAATTATTTTATTAGTATTATTATTTTATTAATGAAATTCATTACTAATAACAATGTTTTCATCTAGCATTACTCTGTAAGTATTTACTTATATTATTTTAGATTAGCTGACAATTATTTGTTATTGCATTTTTGTGTAATATATGTCCTTATTATGTAATTTTTACGATTTTTTTATGATGACAATAATATTGGATTAAACTTTAAAAGCATATACGCTAGCAGAAGATAAAAAACAAAAAATCGTTATTAAAATAAAAGTGTATAATTATTTTGTAGAATAACAAAGATTATTAAAAAATAAATTACAGATAAGTACTAATTACTGACGTAGGGTTACAAGGAGTTTATTGATGCTGAGCAACTAATGCCGATGTCGACATCAGACTTGCGTCAGCCTGTATGCGTAGAGCTTGCGTGTTTGCAACGGCATCCCGCACCCAAGGCACTACCTGAGGCCACGCCTAACAGTCTCGATAGTCCAGGTACAGAGACTTTCTCAACCTCTCACTTACGAATAATTGTAAACAATTTAATATTACTAAGTAATAGAAATAAAATACAAATAAATATATCACGTTGTTTACAAGTGTTCGTTATCTATCAGCATCTTTTAATAAAAAGTGTGTTATTGTATTTACTTATATATAAATATATGCAAATTATCCTTAGAGATGATACAATTATCACGCTTGTATCCCCAGTATTGTTTTCACTATTGTTAAGTTGATTGTGACACGTGTAACCACACTAGTTATAATTATGCATTTAGTGTGTAAGAGCAGCCCCGTACTTTACGAGGTCGTGTGCGGCTCCATGTGCGTATTATGTCTTACATTACAGATACATTTGCATCATGCCTTACGCACCCTTTTCCTTCAGAGGGCGACATCGCATGCGAGATCGACTCTTCAAACTTGTATGTGAATCCTCTGGACGCTAGTGGAGGCACAAACTGCACCGCCGCAGGTGGGGATGGGATGTCAGCTGACTTTAGTGGAGTGCGCAGGAGTGCGTCTGGGGATGGAAGCGTATTGTGTGCCAAAGGTTCGCAGGGCGAAGGGTCACCGCGGGGCTCGCGCGTGAGCCTAGCGGGTGCGGCTCCCTGTGCGGCAGCGGGCATGGTGACGGCGCCGAATGTGGTAACTGGTGCGAGAGTGGGTGTGCGCCCATTGGATGCGTCGCGAACCAGCTTACCACAACCCCTCGAGGATGCGCCCGCTGACGACGCAAAGCCCAAACACAGAAAGGCCCGCTTCCAACAGGTAAGGTCCAAAAAAAGCGTCGACATGTTAGCGCCATTTCGACTTCAGAGACACTTACGGGCTTAAACTTGTTTCAATGTTTGTGAATGAGTTTGTCCCCGAAATCCTCGTGTTGTCCTTGTCATGCCTGCATGTTCTAGCATTATTTATATGTTCGACTGATAAAAATTTCAATCTTTAATATGTATTGGAACTGCATGTGTTTCACTTCGTTCATAATTCAATAAACTCACTTTGGATATATTACGTGGGTGACCGTTTGTCTCACAGGACTGGACGGAGGAGGAGAGGAAGCCACCGAGAGGAATAGCTACGAGGATCATTAATCATCATATCCTTTTTGGTTTGTCTCATAAATACTTACAATAACACTGTGATAAATTCATGTCTAATATTTTTACCTACTTATCGCATAACTTTTTGCGTTAAAAGCAAATGCTTATAATTTGATGAAAACACAAGATGCGCTAGCATCTAAAAAATCCATGGACGGATTAAAAAAGTAAGCATTCTCATTTATACAGACAGCCTTACGCTAATACAAGCTTGAACTCAATATAGAGTGAATGCTTCTCATTCACTTAGATGAACGTAGAGATCGACAATTCATATGGCCAGAAAATATGCTGATAGGTAAGATAAAAATTCTGATAGGTAAAAAGTAATTACTTATATAAGGATAGTAATAAGTATTTAAATTAGAAGTCAATCCGTTAACACGATTACTTATAAAAAAGGGTATATTTAATATCTTTAAATAAATAAATCTCCTGAAGTAAATAAATATACTTACGTACGTTACGTTACGTAATTTTTGCATTAAAAAGGCAAATTTATGATTGACTAATTTGTTGTCCTCCACTCGCAAATGTTTAAGATGATTTGTATAATATGGTACAACTATTTGTGTAGTCCACTAAGATATCACGACTCTATTGTAACTTGCTCCGTTATTTATGTCTGTAAAGACTTGGTTGCTTGACACACATACTTTAGATGATGTGGGATGTTCAAATAAAAAGGAAGCACTTTAGAAACTATAGGAAGTATAACACAACGCAGTTAATCGAATAAGTTATATATTATCAACGTGGTCTCTAAATAGTGCCACCGAAGTCAAAAATCGGGTACCGGTGGCCCGCTCGCACGGCGAAGAGAGAAGGTTTTACGGTGGGTCTATGGAGTCACGCGCCGCCTTTCCGTCACCCCGGACCGATTCGGCGGGGCGAGACGCATCCATAGCCCACCAATAAAAAAAAAATAAAAAAAATGGTCTCTAAATAGCGCGCTATGCAAATACTTGCTTGGGATTTGTTTATGTGCTAAGATCTGGAATACAGATCCATAGAAGAACGAGCACGCCATATTGTTAGGTAAGAAAGATTCTTGAGTGGCAATCACGAATCGGTCGACGCAGTGTAGGAAGACCCCCCACTAGGCGTTGGATGCAAGTGGTACGAGACCGTTCTGAGTGGCATTCTCGTGGGGAGGCCTATGACCAACAGTAGACGTTTACAAGCTGATGGATCGATGATTATATTGCCTATAATTGCATGCTATTTGCCGCAAAATGTCAGCAACAGACAAAGCATTATATAATTAAATATATAAATGTTAAATTTAAACAGAAAATCTTCGTTACACATCTCATTTGTATCACGGTAAGCAACAAGTTGCGCTTGTGTTAATTTTAACATATCCATACAGGTAAGAACGGCAACAAACGCGGCGGCGGTTGGCCGCTAGAGGGCGACTCTCGTTCACGATCCATTCTCAAGAACAAGGAGTGCCGTGGCACTGACAGCGAGTTATTGCTACAAGAGACAACCTCGCTCGGTGCTAACGTAATCCCATATTCTTTCTTTTTTTACAGCAGATATGTCCCATTATTGGACACAAGCTTTCACCGCTTCACCTCCTGCCCATAATTCAAATGATGTCTGCACAATATGACCATTTCCTTTAACACCGGTAGAAGAATAGAACATGCTGATTAGAATTTTGGTTAAGCTCGGCTGCTTGTCTGATTTCAATCCTTAATCAAAACGCTATCAGGTGGGCCTAGTTACGTGTAGAGCTAATCTGCTCTTACGAAACCCACGAGCAACTTTATGTTTTGTAATATTTGTAGCTGGCTTTTAAGCAAAGGTAACGAAGACTCCAGAGTTTTGGCATTAGCTAATTATTGGACAAAGATTTTAATAAAATTAAACAAATCAATCAATTTATTATACACAGTAACCAAATGTCCAATCAAAATGGAATTGATCATGGAGCCCAAAAAAAGAACGGTACATAGTAGGGTAAAAAGAACGATACATAGCATGAATTTCACAATAGGGCTTCAAGCAGTCCAGCCTTAAGAATTAACTAAATTAAGGATCAAGATGCATACAGTCTACTCAGCAGGTTTATGACGTAATCGATAAGAGAAAAATATGGAGGAAAATCCGTGTTTCGACTAGACCACCCTTGATCCGCCCCTGCAAGGTCCTCTTTTTTAAAAACACGCTTTGCCCACGGCATTTGTGGCAAATAATGAGGTCGTAACATTATTGCTTTTGTAGTACTTGTTTGCCACACTCGTTCACTGTTGCATCCAACGCTTCCTGCGGCTTTTGTAACTTTTGTCAACCGTAGAGACATTCTACACAGCATCATCTAATTTATAGTCACTTATCCAGAAAATTTGATTGAAATCTTAACGATATACAAACAATTCAAAGTCGAATTAACCAGTATAATGCAACATAGTTTTGAGCTAATTCTTTTTCAGCGTCTAAGGAGGCTCTCTGGTGACAACTATGACGCATCTTTCACAATTTAAGAGCAAGTGAATTAACATCCCATGTTGGTTAGGCGGGTTGACATAAGATGTTGTTTCGAATGTTCATAAACTAACAGTGATGACATCTGCCTGTATACATAGCTCATGACGTTTTTTAGGACACCTGCAGGAAAGGAACGGTGATTTTTCTTGCTTCTTCACAGCATGGAAACTATGGAACAGGACATTTATCTAATTATTTATTGCAATTTTTAGGGCGATTCCGGCAGCGAGTCTTCGCCAATTAGATTGAAAGACTTGAAGAGCCAAAACCATAAGAGTGGCGCGACGGAGCGAGACAACCTAGTCACGTAGCGTGTAGTGCTTCAGCTTCGATGAGTTATTCACTTCACGTCACGCTCCGTGACGTCACGCGCCTCAAGTTGCGTAGACCAACCTCCCCGCCCCACACAATGACTGCGACAGGACTATTTAATATTTAGAATGCAATAACACAAAAATATATATAATATAATAATTTTAACATATCATTGGGCGATTGTGACTGCTTGTTGAATAGATTTTCATTTTGTAGAGTTATACATAGTGTAAAATATTTATTACTTAAATGTAATAATCGTTCATTCCAATGCGAAAAGTTGATGAAACATATTTGTTAAGTTTTTTTACGTGCAATTATTAATTGCTAATTCTAATATAAGCGATATAGTTTGTACAGCATATTTGATGAAAAATGAAGCAATTATTAAAAATAAACATTTTCTGAAATTGTTATGAATTCATGTTTTTTTTATACCTAATATTTTTTTAATAATTCGAACTAAGAAAATAGGCTACAGGTTAATTAAATTTCTACAATAATTTTCAAGCCCACATAGTCACAACTAAATAAAAGTACACTTAATAACAATATGATATTTATTTGGAAGCTAAAATCTTTTCCTATCATAGAGTATTAAACAAAGTATTAGAACGTAAAATTTTCAATAACATTAAGAACATCCTATATTAGAGAAAGGGACTATTTAACAACCAATTTAATAGTGATCAAATAATCTATATAAACTTTAATAGACATATCATAATTTCGTATTACCGAACTAATATCACCCACAATGCAACACAACTTACTCTTGAATTAAAAATAAAGAATATAATATTAATGGTCCAAATAATATCTACTTATTTTAAATGATAATTATGTTAAATTTAATAATACTTATAATAAAAAAATCTAACTACTTATACAAGTAGTTAGAAGTTTAGGGATAACAAATTAGTAAAATACTTTGGTTTTGTGTGAGTAATAATAATATTAATATAAATACAACATACAGGGGGCAATGAACTCACAAATAATTAATTTAAAATGTACACGATTTATGCCAAAACCCTGAAACCATTCGACCTTGGGCTATACGTTTAAATAGTTTAGCAAAAGAATAATTTTCTAAAATTATAAATATTCCTCGTAATAAATGATTTTGATGAATGTTTTGACCTAAATATATAGTAAGTAGTAGTCGTTGCTCGTAAACATTGAATAGATCACCGCCTTACTTAGAAGACTTATTGTGGCAAAAATATGTATGACACATGGCGTGTGGTTGTATTTATTATTGCATTTACCAAATGCAGATGAGATGGTAAGTGGTAAATGCCGCTTACGGAAATAAGCAATACATAGGGTACACCCAAATCGCTGCCTTAGGTAGGTGGGGCTGAAGGGAATGGGAATATCCAAAGGCCAGGGAACAGCAGGACATAGACCTATGGCTCACCTGATATCGAACAAATGGCAGTAACAAATTGATTCAGACAGTTTGCTACTATTCCAGACGAGGCGGACGATGACTGCAGGCAGACTAGACTATCAACAGGGTGGCCTACCATATGCGCGGCAGATTATGGGGTCGCGCAACATCCCGTCCATCGCCCCGGACGAATCGGGAGGGCTGTGACTATACGATAGCCTTTCCCTAAAAAGAACTACCATTAAAATCTATTATGGATACTAGCAACATAAATACTACATTTGACTTTAGTAAAGTCATTTAAGAGCCCCATACCTTTAAGCTAATTCCATCAAGAATACTTAAGTAAACTATTATAAAAAATATCTAGACAGTGAGTGTATATAAATTGCAGTCAAAATGGTTTTAATATATTCTTACTCTACCTGTGCAAAGTGAAAAATAATTTTCAAAATTTATAAATGAAATATGACGCCAAGTTCGGTAGAAATAACATTTTCCAACAGTGATACCTACAGGATGGAAGTGGACCACTCCCGAAAACATAGACAGGGGACACTACTAGTCCTACTTGTGATGATAGGCTATAAAAAAATCGATTCGGATGAATTTTTTTTTTTTTTCACCACCCGAGGTCGTTCAACTCTGGAACATATTTATGATCGTGAGTTTTGATAGATTGCGTCTTTTCTCATACGTATTTTTTATGGAATTATCGTTTCATGGTACTGTTCTAATACGATGGACTGTGAAAAAAATTGAAAACCGTTGTGGAAAAAAAAAATTTATCTGCCAAATCGATTTTTTTCTAGCCTATCATCACAAGTAGGACTAGTATGGTCACCTGTCTTCGTTTTCGGGAGCGGTCCACTTCCACCCCGTATAGTATAAAACTGAATTGAGTTACCTTAAGCCCTTTTCTGTGTCGTAATGGAGTTAAGAATACCATTTACCTCCGCCTATCTTGCCCATGGTAGTAAAATACGACTAAGGAATATAATCATCATTATCATCTCAGCTCATATATGTCCCACTGTTGAACTCGAGCCTCCTCCATGGTGAGAGGGTAATCGACCTATACTATACCACGCTGTTTAGACGTGTTGGTATAGGGTTTTGTTTCGAAGTTTCCTTCTCTCGCATAGATGTTATATGCGTTTATATCCCTTAGTCGTCTCATACCATCACCCACGGGTAAGATAGGGGATGGTGAATCGTATTCTTAATCCGTCACCACACGGAATATAATATGCGTATAAAATCTATACAAGAGATGGACACCTGGAAATAAAATCCTATATCAACCCGTATGGTCAGATACATGTCCCTCCTTTGTGAAGGAGATTCGTTCTCAGCGTTGGGACATATATGAGCTGAGACGATGATGATGAAATGTTGCCTCACAATCTTTACTATCCCGTAGAAATCGTGAAAACCAATTAAGAAATCACTAGGGAACAGGCAGCAGCACTACTATAAAACTCATAACATGAACTGCGATCGCCAATCCGCCTGCCAAACGTGGCGATCTATGCTATCGGGAGACCAATATTCTATCGTGGATGTCAAATGGGCTAATGGGCAAAATTATAAATATAGTATTTTTTTTATAATTTATTATATTACTGAACCATACGATTAATATACAAATTGTAGACAATTCAAAAGTCGAATGGGGCAAGACCGAGGATTAGTCCACCATCCACGAGAGAGGACAACCGCGTGAAGGCAACACTCCGGCATCACCGTTGTTTATTGCTGGTGCATCGACAGGGATGGTACCCGAAAGGGTAACCACCTGGGTTTGCCACGGATGTCGAAGAATCAGTAGCAGGTCGGCACATTGGCAATGGGGAGGGATCACGATGGGTAATTGGCCCGCACGCCGCCCTTCCGTCGAAATGAACGGGATGTTTCCAGATTATGGTTTGGCAGATGATGAACAGTTGAATAGATCTTGGTAACTACCTCGTTGGACTATGGAATACGTACGTAAGCAATGGTAAAGTACAACAATGAACATGAGACCCTGATTTTGAAGCTAGATCCGTTTAGGCTCTAGGTCGCGCAAAAACTGCCGTTGGGGTTTTCTGTAAATTACTTTAATTTTTGAGAATTTTCTAGCGAAATATCATACGTCAAACCTAAAATTATTTTGCGAAATATGGAAAGAGACACACATATAAACACACACACGTACGCACTGACACACGCACGCACTCACACATGCACACACGAACAAACACATGCATTCACACACGTTTGATGCACGTACGCACACAGGCACGCATAATTAATTTAATATCAACCACGGACCCCAGCGACTAACACTTAGCTTGTTGATAGTTTTGTTTTTAAACCTATTTTATACTAACATAAACTGTGGTGAAAAATAAAAAAAATATTATTACTTTGAGAAAAGAGTTACAGTCATTAAACCTCTTTTAAAGGGCATGTCATAACACTGGGAATATCGCAACAGGCAACTTTTCACATGCGTGGAAGATATGAAAGCGTACTACCGAGGTCGATAATGTTTGCAGGTGGAATTAGTGACATGGTGGATGGATGAAATAGTCTCACGCCTTTATTCCCGAACGGTTAAGCAAAAGTCTAACACAGCCGCATTTCGGAACGTAATATTTACCCCATGATAAAAGAAACTGTTTCAGGCTCTACGCTTCCCAAGTTAGTCGCCAAGGTAATTACACGCATAAGCTACCAGACCAACGAGTCTGTTTTTTTAATGCCTACGTCAATAATCTTTGGCAATATAGGTTTCAATTGTTGTTAAATAATGGCTTTGGAACACAGCAATATATGAGCTTTTAAATTCCGCTGATGGCTAAAGATAGTGTTGCGCAAATGCAAGACCAAGACTCGCTGCAAGAGTCTCGCAGTGCTCCCTTAGATAGTATTTTACGATTCCTTTAACGAAGAAAGTATTGTCAACAATTTGAATTCTTAATACCAGTACACGGGGAAATAATTTGATGTTATTTTATACAGTCTCATGATAGATAGGTGTGATTATAACCCACTCCTGTTAAGTCGTATGTAACTAATTATTGATAGTTATACAGTTAGTGTCACTAGATAAATGGAATTTAATTAATTTAGTTGGATTTTTCATTTCTATGTTGATTTTAAATTTTTATCAAAACAAGTGACTCTGTGTTATTTTAACAGCGAAAGTTGCAATGCAAGACTCTTGTGAGACTCGCAAGACTCTTGCGAGTAAGACTCGCAAGACTCTTGCGAGACTCGCAAGAGTCTTGCATTTGAGCAACACTAGCTAAAGTGATAGACTTCGAATTCTAAATGCCTGTTCTGTCTCTTCTCTATCTATTCGATATTAAATATCTGTTAAATTATCGCTTGCAAATAAATTGGCGGCCATGAAAATATTACAATAACCTAACGATCTCAAATTGGATGAGTCATGGACGTTTTCACCGACTGCCCCTAAATTTTAGGTAACACCTAGCAATATAAATAATACAGCATTGATGTTGTGTCCTTTATATCAACTTAAGAAAAAGAAAATTTTATTTTATTTAACATCATTACATTGAATTAACCTTAATGATGTGTCATTTATATGCATTATGTCATCTATGGTAATCCTTAAATGCCGCCTAAAATTTAGGAGTCGTTGGTGAAAATATGTGTCAATATTTTACTTTGTAAAAAGCAATTTGTGAAACTAAAAACTACAAAAAGGATTTGAACTGACATCTGTTTTCAAATGCGTTGCATGTGCAGGACTAATGCAAGGTGTAGTGAAACGTGACAGACAAATGAAATGTTTTCGCGTTACCGTCACATGTAAAGCGCGAATGTCAATCAATCTAAGCATTTAGATTGAAAAACACTTGCGCGACGAAGACCTGTCATTTTATTTACTCGATCGTGTCGTGCTTTATTTTATCACCCATGCTACAGCGATATAAGAAATAGGTTAATATATTAACCAATTTCTTAAATTACTGAAATTTAGCATTTAATATGCTTAATTATTTATATAACCCGATTACGAAGCGAAAAAATGATGTCACAAGCAAGCACAAGGATTCGAACCCGTTTGCATTTTGCATGTCCTACAATAAGTCACGGTGGTATAGTGGCAGCACGATTGGGCCGGAATCCCAATAGGCGCGGGTTCGAATCCCGCTTGTGACATCATTTTTCGCTTCGTAATCGGGTTTTATAAACCAATTTCTTATTCACTCCTCGACCTTACGAGATGTTTTACCTAGCCTATCTATCTATCAACGCCCGTATTCGCTATAACCAAGCTTACACAGCGGCACACCTTCATACATTTACGTCAAATCTGACACATTTATTCGATGTAAAAGTTATACCACGTCTGACCCATCAAGTATTCATTTCCTTAAAGCGAATAAAAAGCCCAAGTATATTTGCACATTAAATCGTATGGTGAGTCTAATTTTACATATAAAATCATTCCAAAGATACTCTATCATTTTAACAAATTTCTTTCATATATTTTAATTGTCAATTATTTCTATTGAATTAGGATACGATACTTTGTATCTACGTAAACAAATGTATATGAAATAAAACTAATTTTACGTATTTGATCGTATTTGTATTTGACTTTAACATTACCGACGATTAGATCTTTTTTTTATTGTATATGATAGCGAACCATTATTACATATAGTACAATTTATTGTATATGGAACAATTTATTGCCATATGGTAGCGAAGTAATGAGCAAACAGCACACCTGATGGTAAGTGTTACTGCCATGGGCCTTTGCAATACTAAGGGTATATATAGCTAGGCCGCTGATTACCTATACAAACCCCACACCCACCCAGTTGGGCGTCAGGCTCTCTCGCTTTCATAAACTCGTGATTATTTTAAACTTTCATAAACTCGTGATTACTGAACACTTAAAAGTGTTCGAACCGTATCGGTGACATAAAAATTAATACGTAAAGAACCACAAATACGTAGAAATAGTTTTAATATGTCGACGGTTAAAAAGAAAAGTGACATATCTCAAAAATTTTGAAAATTGTTATTATTGTTTAAAACGTTTTATTATAGTTTGTATTTAAATAAAAAAAAAGATAAATCATCAAATGTCAAAAACTGTACTGACAGAAGTGTATGTTAAGCCGTACATTTGTTCTTTGAAAAAAATCTTTAAATGCGTTTACTGTAAAATTTGCTATTTTTGATTAATGTCACTTTTCTATTTAACCGATGATGTGTAATACTCGCGTAAACATAAGAAATCATAATACATTATTAGATAATTTATAATTCAATTGTAACTATAAAGACAAAAGTCTAATTATTTTTAGTTAACTCTTAAATGAATCTCTGTTTCATGTCCATACAATTACATAGTTGTATATATTTGTATATAATCCCATATAGTTAACAAATATCAAGACGATAAATAATAATTTTATTTATAATTACAATATTATTGTTTACAATTATGTCTTATATTGAACACATAGGCACCTTAGTAATAATACAAACTTGGCAGTATATATCATGGCACGCAACAACTCTGAAGATATTCGGTGCCTCTCTTAAAACTCAAAAAAAGGAAAAAATATTGCCCAAATTAAATATGAATGATGATGATGAAATAGTCATCAATTCTATATCTGTTCGTATAAATATTAAATTTAAAGCTTTCAGTAAAAAAATATATCACAAACAACTTTGTTCAGTATTTTAATAAACAAAGCCAAATTAAATACACCAATATGATCAATATATATATATATATCGCATCATTGCTTCAATAGTGTGATATCTTGAAAAAAATAATTTTAGAGGAGTGCTTTTAAAGTTTAAAATTGTTGATATATAAATCTATGATTTTTATTATTTAATTGTTCTATAATTAAATCATCTATGATTTAAATCAGATTTACGTTAAAAAAATAATCGTTGCGAAACAATTATTTTTTTGAGTTTGAGAAATACTCTAAAAATTAATTTTTCAAGATATCACTTTATTGAAGCAACGAGGCGAAATATATATATATATATATATATATATAAAGTGGTGGATATATAATTAGAAACACCAAATATGACTATAATTTTAATGCTAATACGGTTAATAATAAATGTTTTATATATTATCGTGGGCCAACACTTACTAATCTTTAAAGCATCCATATTAATAAGTATTATTATATGAGATTTTTAAATAACATACAATCGTTTATGTATAAATTGATATATTTAATAAAATAAAATGAGTGACACGAAGTACTAAGATGGACAACTAATTAGAAACAGATAAAAATGTCGAAGCATAAATATTAATAAAATTGCCAAATCGCAAAAAAATATAGTTTAATAGTACAAACATCTTAATAATATACAGTAATTAATATTTGGTTGGGTAGCCTCTAGCCTCGGCTGTCAATTACAGCTTTACGACGACGTGGCATTGATTCTATTAATTTTTCACAAGTTTCCATAGAAATATTTCTCCAAGTTTCTTCAAATGCGTCATAAAGTTCTGTGATACTCGTGATATATTTATTAGACAATGTTTTTTTTTTTACAATAAACCACAAATTCTCGATTGGGTTTAAATCAGGACTATTTGCCGGCCAATCTAAAACTGTCACTAATTACTTTCTTAAAAATTCTTTAACACTTTACTGTATGTTGGGGATGACCCCCAATCGTGTTGAAAAATCCACGTTACTGGTAAATTATCGTCGGAATATAGTATCATTCTCTCATCTAAAATACTTTTATATTGGAACTGATCCGGATGTTGGATCAGTTCCCTCTATCTTTCTTACTGGACCAACTCCGTATACCGAAAAACACCCTATGAGGGTGTTTTTCGGTTCGGTTTCCTTACTGTTTCCACTACCATGCTTAACCATCTTTTTGTAAACTTGTTATTTAATGCTTCGTTAATTGGTCGGTGCACGTATCGTTTGCCATCAGAATTTATTAAATTTATTTTAGTTTCGTCAGTAAATAAAACTTTTTCCATTGGCAGACTATCCCATTACAATAATTACTAGCAAAGCTTACGCGATTTCTTCTATGTTGCTTGGCAAGAAGTGGTACTTTTCTCGAGACCCTCCCAAACAAATTTGCATCAACTAATCGCCTGCAGACTAGTATCGTGGTTATGTTTCGTGGGTCGCCTTGAGAAAATGTTTCTTTTCGAATTTGCTTGTAGCCTTTAAAAGGATCCGCCTTAGCCAAACGAATAATCAGCTTGTCCTCTCCGGTTGTGGTCTTCCTTGGCCGAAGTTGTCTGGGAACCTTATCTGTTATTCTGTGTTGTTCAAAATATGCTATAGCGTTATACACCTTTTTCACGGAACACAAAAACAGGAATCACAGAACTTTATGACGCATTTGAAGAAACTTGGAGAAATATTCCTATGGAAACTTGTGAAAAATTAATAGAATCAATGCCACGTCGTCGTAAAGCTGTAATTGACAGCCGAGGCTAGAGGCTACCCAACCGAATATTAATTGCTGTATATTATTAAGATGTTTGTACTATTAAACTATATTTTTTACGATTTGGCAATTTTATTAATATTTATGCTTGATATTTTTATCAGTTTCTAATTAGTTGTCCATCTTAGTACTTCGTGTCACTCATTTTATTTTATATAATATAAATATATAATATGGATACGTTATAGATTAATAAATGTTGGCCCACGATAATATATAAAACATTTATTATTAACCGTATTAGCATTAAAAATTATAGTCATATTTGGTGTTTCTAATTATATGTCCAGCACTGTATATATATATATATATATATATATATATATATATATATATATCAGCTCAGTACATGCCGGCTATATGGCTGTGTTATATATGTATGTATCAAATTTGGCTTCATGTCAATTTATAGAAATATTCTATAGTGTATCTATAAACAATTAACATATAGTTAATTTAGCGTTTCATTTCTAACATACAGCTTTTAAGTTGAATGGAAATGTCTGAAAATGCAATAAAATAATTTAAAAAATGAACTAAAACAATAACGTCAGCCTGTTGTCAATTTTTGTGATTCAGCAAAATATTATACAGCATTTTTAACTTAAAACTAACAAAACAAAGTTTAGTTCGTGTAAAATGACAGTCGTCTTCTAATTGTTAATGATAAAACAAATCGTGAACAGTGCTTATGTTCAATTTAACAAAAATCGTGCTTTTAAATACTAACAATTAATACATGTCAAATATATTTTTTATAATTTAATAATTTGCTATATATTTTTTTTATTGTATACCCTTTGTATAAAAAAAACACAGATCCTATTGAAGTCGACCAAAAATATTATGTGCATGTTTAAGGTAAAGAAATATATAGCTATTAGACTAGTTTCATACGTACCATTATAGTGTATTATTAGGGTATGAAATAACCAACACACGGTGACAAAATCAACAAATTAATTAGTATAAACGCATTAGAAATTGGCTTATTTCACACACAGGCATAACAGTGCACATTAACACGTAAGTATCTGTAAATCACTGGTTTAACACTGAGAGCACAGTATACTGTATACACAGACAATGCAAGGAGATCCCAATATTTAGTACAGAATCTTAGGCTCTCCTAAACCTAAAATCAATCTTATCAAGTTGTAAAATAACAACTAAAATATCCGAGTCACATTCAAAACTGAGTTTTCATATATATTGCATTGCCTGTCACGTAAATAACTTGTCGACTACCTGTGCCATGCTATAGTGAGTGCAGTACGGAGTTTACCCCATATCCAGGGATAGAGGCCACCACCACGCCATGCCGCGCGTGCCACGTATTTAACATAATCGTAAATCCCCCAGGGGGCGTGACCACCGTTCACGTAATATACGTACGTAAAGCCGTCTTTACATCGACCCTTTATTGAATAATAATACGGCAGAAACGAATGAAGATGGAATCTGCAAATAAATAATAACAATTTTAGAATACTAGAAAATTAAATTCTTGCTTTTTGAGATTATGGCATCGTATGAATGAGTTCGTATTACTTTTCTAGAGACAAGACATTGTTTGACCATATGCAATTCAAAAATTCACGATAAAACATGGCAATACAATATTGAATACTAAAGCGCAGTAGCGTAAAAGTATTTTCACTTTTGCTTTCAAAATGCATACATACATATCATCATGCCATATCCCTTGCAGGATAAGCAGAGAGAACAGAGTGCCAGAGAACTCTATCCTTGCATACTTCACTCGCTTCCTCAACATTCATAATTCTCTTCATACACGCTCGCCGGTTTTGGAGACTCTTGACTCCACCTTCCTTCAGTTAAAGCTTTCAAAATGGCTAAATATATTTAAACGCTTCACAAGAAAATTATTACATTCCTTTGCCATGTCCATAGAATAGTATGATATGACACATATCGTGCAATTGGAATAAAGAGAAAGTTTTGATCAATAAAAACAAATAGGTACTGTATAGCTCATAGACGATTTGAATACTCATGTAATAATTAGCTATAAATATTCCAATATGAACAATATGAAATAATTAGGTACAAATATTCTAAATATAGAAGAATTACTCGAAATAAAACCAGCCGGTTTGACCAGCGTGGTACGGTGAGTTAATTTTCCTTCTATTGTGTATTATATACACACGTCTTTTCCACGTGACAGTACAGAAATAAGATTTTTCATAGTATAACCACATGAGTAAATAACGTACAGAGACCAAGCTTCTAAGGAGCGAGCAAAATTGTTACCTATTCTGATAGGGTTGGCACATGAGGATGAAAATAAATACACAAAACGTTTGTCAGCTTTTTTATGTATGGATATTTTTTTACAAATTGCTTACTCTAAATAGGTTTTATTTTTAATTTTTGATTTTCAATAATTTGTCATATCTCTTAATCGAATGATAAATTCTAAATCTAATATAAAGATTTTTTAAATAATCAATGAGAAAGCACTTGCATGGCATATCAAATTTACAATATTGTATACGTTTTAGTATATCACTACTAATATTAACAATATTTATTTCTAGATCGAAATATTCTCGAAATTTCTTCTCAAGCAATTCAACAAATGCGATGAAGTTGTCAGGAGGTATTATTAAAAAAAACAATTGTATACTGGTTTCGTTAGTCTTTGTAATGGCTAAAAAAAGAGTCTTTACCCATATTTATAGGTTGTTCAGATCCATTAATATACAATGTACATACATACATACATATCATCACGCCATATCCCTTGCAGGGTAGGCAGAGAGAACAGAGTGCCAGAGAACTCTATCTTTGCATACTTCACTCGCTTCCTCAACATTCATAATTCTCTTCATACACGCTCGCCGGTATCGGAGACTCTTGACTCCACCTTCCTTCAGTACATGACCGATCTGGTCTAGGTAGGTGAGTCTCGGTCTCCCCTGGTACCTACATCCTTCCACTTTCGCATTGTATATCTTCTTAACCAGACGTTCGTTCGGCATTCTTTCCACATGTCCGAACCATCGGAGCATTCCCTTTCGCATCTTTACACCAATACTCTTTTTCATACCTACTCGCTCTCTTACGTCACCATTACGAATGCGGTCGGTCAGCCGTACTCCACAGATTTTCTGCAGATCGCATTTCGACCGCATTAATTTTACTTTCATACTCTTTTCTACATACCCAACTCTCGCTTGAATACAGTAATGTTGGGACAAGCACTGCGTTATGTATTGCTACACGTGCCTTCTGGCTGAGGTGGTGGCTACCGAGAAGTTGCCCCAACGCTCCGTTCACTCTATTTCCCGCATTCACTCTTCGCTCTATATCAGTGGTGTACCTTCCATCTCGGCTAAATCCACATCCAAGATATACAAATTCATCCACTTGCTCTAGTATATCATTACCTATTATTACTCTTACATCTGTTCTGGCTTCACCTCTTTGAAAGACCATTATTTTGGTTTTGTTCACATTCACGCGTAGACCCCTTTTCTTACAATCTTCTGTCATTGTGTCGACTAGGGTCTGCAGGTCAGTCGCTGACTGTGCCAGCAGGACTGCATCATCTGCATAAAGCAGAGCAGTGACCGCAGTGAGTCGCCCATCTGGACTCCCACATTCATACCGTTCAACCTTTGGAGACATCTATCCAGATATATGATAAACAGCCTGGCTGACAGAACGCACCCCTGCTTAACGCCGATATTGACGTCAAACCAAGGCGACATTCCATCATCCAGCCGCACACAGGCTCTACAGCCCATGTAACTGGACTGCACAGCCGGTAGCAGTTTATCGTTAATACCATACTCCGGTAAAATGTCCCAAAGTTCCTTTCGTACAACCGTGTCAAATGCTCTCTCCAGATCCACAAAACTACAGAAAACTCTCTGACCTAGAGCCAGATGCTTCTCCACAATATTGCGCAGAGAGAACCCTTGATCCATGCATCCCCTTCCACTCCTGAAACCTCCTTGTGTCTCACACAGTAAACTATCGGACACCATCCTCAATATACAATGTCATTTTCAAAAAAAGATGTTTTTATTTTTTCGATTGCTGTACATGCAGCACATAGTACAATAAACCATATTTACACTCTTTCTAATTAATTGAAATTTCAAATTTAAGCAAACACGCACGACGCGATGCACAGCGAGCGGTGAGTGAGCCCTTTGTTTGAGCACTGGCCGAACCAGCCTAAACAGGTTTCGTTCCGTACGTGACGAGCCGCCAGTGCTCACGCACACACGCGCATCATACTTGTAGTAATGTACCTACAGTGGCGCGGTTGTTTGAAGGTTTGTCTCTGTACGTTTATTTACTCATGTGGTTATAAATACAGATAATAAAAAAGTGAGCGAGCAGTACAGACTATTTAGGTATTCCACAGTATATAACCATTTGTTGGATGCAATAGTTCAATGGAGATCTAAGTCACAACAACCAACACGGCTATTGCCACTGGAACACTATGGTATCTGTGCATAATTTATCAGTTACAGAGATTACCTTGAATGTTAGAAATTCGTTATTTGTCTAAGATTATCTATACATTATCTGATAATGTCGTTTCACTTCTATCGATATATCTTATCGGCATTTTAACGTAATTGGTAGTAGCACATAGGAAAACTTAACCATTTAGGAACTATTGGAATTACTAAATAAGTTAATAGAACTTACATATTAATAGCTTATTCAATTATTAGGTAATTATCCGTGTGGTCTTCACACGGAGTAAGAACGCAATTTGCCCTACCTTTTCCTTCCTTTAACACAAATCATCGTAAAAGATGATGAATGAACATCACTGCAAGGAAAATATCCCTTCCATTGCGAAGGAGGTTCGAGTCCAGCATTGGCACTCGTACTTATTTAAGTCGAAATAATGATGATGATAATTCAAATATCAATATATATCAAAACCAACAGTTTGTCAGTCAGAGTTAGTCAGCGGGTCGATTGTGTCAAGGCAAGATACATTTTTAAATACAATAATTAGTTAAAATAGCAATAATAAAGTTGTGCACGAAATGCTTCACACGCAATATATTTCACATGCGAAGTATTACTTTTAAGCAATCAGTACCAACCAAATACGAAAACGTATCAGTTTGAATTTTCGACGAGATTTCCAATTGTACAATAAGCAGTTCCCGAATTACGTTAAATAACTATCGTTACTTATATATATTTCGTTTCATCTAGTAATATTGTTGCGTATATTGACGGAGTAAGAATACACCACCCCTTTTTTCCCGTGGGTGTTGTAAAAGATGATTCAGGAATATGATATACCTGTAACATCTATGCAAGAGAAAGAAAACTTGACATAAAATCCTATATCAACACGTCTGACCAGCGTGGCATAGTAGGTCCATATTCCTCCTATTGTGATGGAGCCCAGTAATGGCGCGTATATGAGCTGATATGATGAATCGCATATTCGCATATGAAACCAGTATGTTATTCTACTATCCGTATCCATATTCAGACCCTTTATATCTGCAACATTCCTAATGATAAGCATAAAATCTGGAACTATGAACAATACGGAATAGTTTCTAGATGTAGGATCACGGAATTGACAGTATTCTGTCAGTAACCACAAATTTGCTGCACATTAATACTACGCTTTTGTAGAAAATCTATTTCTGAGTAATAGCAATTTGCTACTACGCTTATTTTGATGAGCAAGAAAGCCAGAGGCGAGAACTTCATTTTACGGTAGACCGCCACCTGGCTATGTCCTGGTATTACAGAGGTTCAGTAGCGGTTGTAACCACATACCACCAGGGTGCTTGCTCGTCTGCCACCAAAGAAATTAAAAATATCAATAAGCTCGCCTCTATTAAAATATAAAACGGGCGATTCATACAGTAGCCGGCGACAAATATTGCACGACGACCCTTGCAGAGAGACAATCGACTAATTTCGGATTAGTAGAGCGCTGGCCCTGTTGCACACTGTGTGAGCTGTTAAAATAATTACGACTTTTTGTTACTAAATAAAATATACCTATTCTACAATCTTTTTTTATAAAATTTATGCAATTTTAACATCTCTATATGTATATATTTTTAATTGGATGCAACTATACTCTCTCGCATTTGTACAACGACTGACAAATGTCACACAGGTAGTATGCGACAGAGTCAACGCTCTACGAAGCCGAAATTAACCGATTGCTTCTTTCCAAGGATCGATGTGCAATATTTATTGCCGGGTACTGTACTTCTTTACTCGGGTAAATACTATTAGATAATAATAGTAACTGCATGTTATGATCTGATACTAACCTCCTGTGTTCATAAAAAAGTATAGCCTCTGTGTTAGTAGTGAGCACATGTAAGAATATAGCCTTGACTCGGTGCTCGTGGGGCGGTTGAGGTACTGGACCAGATAAATGGTTGATTAATACATCTAGTAACATTGTCGCCACGCCTGAACGACGGAATGAACGAGCTACTCCTGGAAAAAGTTAATATTTTATTTTACAGTGATGGATCTTTCGTACTTAGTATATGGCAGATCCGTCACTATTCTATGTCTTTGACAATTTGTAATACAAAGTTAATATAAATACTTCGCTGCAAGCAAAAATAGATATTACTGGTACACGATCATTTAATATTAGGCTATACCACTCAAATTAGATCTTTATGGTTTGTCGCTATGATAAAGCTAAGTCATTGAAGATCACACGCCATTAACGCGTTACATCATAATAAAGTGGCACTCAAATGTAAAAAAATAACATGTAAAAATCTATTTAACACCGATTCCACAGAGAGCGTAGCATTGCTCTGTGATCTGCGGTATGAGATACATTCGAATCGTGAGTCAAGTTAAAAAAGTTTCTTTTTTAGGGTTCCGTACCCAAAGGGTAAAAACGGGACCCTATTACTGAGACTTCGCTGTCCGTCCGTCCGTCACCAGGCTGTATCTCAGGAACGGTGATAGCTAGATAGTTGAAATTTTCACAGATGATGTATTTTTATTGCCGCTATAACAACAAATACTAAAATGTTTTCATTCAAATAGCCTTGTTCAAACGCCGGACTCGCCACGGATGTCAAGGATTCGGTACCAGTAGCCGGTCCAATGGCAATGGGGAGGGAATCTGGTGGGTTATGGGGTCACGCGGCGTCCTGCCGTCGTCACGGACGGAATGGACGGCGTGTGACCAGATCGTAGCCTGCCTAAAATAGGCCTCATTTAAACTGTGCATAGTTCAAATATTATTATGCTTTAACCTTAGATATTATGGGAACAAGATAATATAATGTTCAAAAACAGACACTGCTTGTTTCTTTGTTAGTAAATATAAGAAAGTTCTTACCTAGGGATAGTATATACGCCACCAATGTATCCTTTGAAGCAAACCATCTCGAAAGTATTCCCCTATCTTCTGCATTTAGTTTTAAATATGGCTTTATTTCTGCTACAATAAGACCTATTATTTGACTTTTGTGTAGTGCGGCCAGAGCGAAAAATCTATCTGACGATGTGATATCTTCATACCAAGATTGCGGGTATTCTATCGGAAACCAATCTCTGCAAAGAGATCTCACCTGAAAGTTATTGTTGCATGTTATCGCTTAAAAGTATTATGAACAAATGCTTAATCGTATCTATACTGCATATATGTACAGATAGAGTTTCGATTAATTTTTTAGGGTTCCGTACCCAAATGGTAAAAACAGGACCCTATTACTGAGACTTCGCTGTCCGTCCGTCCGTCCGTCCGTCTGTCACCAAGCTGTATCTCAAGAACGGTGATAGCTAGACCGTTGAAATTTTCACAGATGGTGTATTTTTATTGCGGCTATAACAACAAATACTAAAAATAAAATAAAATAAATATTTAAGGGGGGCTCCCATACAACAAACTTGTTATAGATAATGGTACGGAACCCTTCGTTCGCGAGTCCGACTCGCACCAGGCCGGTTTTTATGATAAACTCTCTGTCAGATGCTAACTATCTCCGAGAATGCTGTTATTCGTAGAGACTGTATTTTAATATTACGACATTAAAATACAGTCTCCACAAATAACCTGACCTTCTATAACAAATATATTATCAAGTCTAAACAATATACAAATGAGTCATCATATGTCATACAAATACAAATTATTACAATGATAAAACACCATAAAATCCTTTTTAATATGGTTTTTCCTGACAGAATTTAATAAGCAATATGAAGGAATAACGTACTAAAACATTAAGAGATACCACATCTGCTATGTACATTCAAATTAAAGATTACCTTGAACATTATTAGCGTTTGATCCCACTTTTATCGTTCTATTTCTATTTGATTACGCTTTTAGCTTGTGGTGACATATTAACCATGCAATGTATCACCACGTTTTACCTCCTAATATAAGTCATAAGAATCGGCTATGAGATTAGTCGGAGTATGGGAACCAGCATTCGCCTGAGAAAGCTAAAATACTGTGACCACCAAGTCAACAGTCAAGTGTGGTGATTGTTTTATTAGCATTTTATATTTAATGTGTTTTCATCCGTGCATTCATCGGCCTTGGACTGTTAGACATAGAAACGAAAAAGCCACTCGGAATGGTTCAATGCAACTTGCATCCAACGGTTCCCTACAACGTTTGAGATGTCGTCATTCCATCTTTTTTTTATTGTTAATGCTGTGGAAATGCATTTACGCACTAGCCCTCGCCGGTGACAGACGAGGGGGTGTGTAGGACTCGCCGGTCAGCTGGTTCGACCGAAATACCCACTAAAACCACAGCGGTCCCTTCCACGCTTTTACGGGATGCCGGAGAGATCTTCTATTGACATTCTATCCCCGACACCCCAACGCTAGGCCATCTGGCCACGTCCAGTCAGCAGTCAAGGCGGCGGGAGGAGATGCGCGTAACGGCGCCTCCCCCTTCCTGGCCGCCGCCTACGGAGCGAATCTGCAGAAGCAAATGCCTCACGTACCCGCTCCGCGGCCTCCTTCGAGGAGATGACCTCCTCACAGAAGGAGGCCATCCGCGACCAGCACCTGTCGCTGTCAAGCATCTTAAATATGATGGTCAACAACGACAGGTCTATTCCTATCACCGCCGACAGGTCGTGGCGCTGAGGCGCCCAGGCGGGACATACCTCCAGCGTGTGACGCACATCATCAGTTAGCGCGCCACACTCATGGCATCCAGGGGCCTCTTCCCGTTCGACACGGGGTCTTCGGTAAGTACCTTCGTCATTCCATCTAGTAGTCGGGGTTGTCCTAAGCTGCGTCGTCCGATTCGTGGTCACCACTCGAGAATCTTTTTTCCTCAACGGTAGTCAGTACTTCGCTCGTTTAAAACGAGCGAAGTAAGCCACATTGCCACTTCAATGTGCTAATTTTTCAAACTATGTCGATTACACTTGTTCTTCAACGGATTTTCATACGCCAAAATTTATCATTTAGAGAATCCCGAGCATGGTCATCTCCATAGTACGCTAAGCTACTTTAAACATTTTTATGGGGAGACATTTGGAGACCACGTTTCAGCGCCATAAGTCATTGCTGGCAACAGACACTGGCTGTAAACTTTTGTAATCAAACGCTATGAAATATTGCACGAGAAGATCCTCCTGTTGCCCGAACGCTGTTCAGCCAGCGAAGTCAGCCTGCGAAGTCAGATGTCAGCTATCGATGGTATCTTGACTTCGCTGGCTTGACATCTTTCTGCAAATCGGATCTACCTAATTGAACTGTTTGTCCTAGGTAAAAATAGATCGATAACTTCGAGAATTGCGTTCCCAACTAGGGCCGGTACAGGAATCACATGCGCATGAGACATGATTTTCGTCTTGTCATCTTCATTTGTATAACTACAAGTTGAGAAACCCTGCGAAGTTGAGCATGGAGCCAAGGTCTACCAGGGATTCTGCCACGACTACGATGTCGTCTGCAAATGAGTAACGTATTCGTCGTTAATGATGCCGAACCCAATTCGGTTTAATAGCTTGAAGACATCTTCCAATACAGTGTCACACACAACAGTCCATTGTTTCGGAGAGATAACATCACCCTGTCTTACATTTTCTACAAAGGAAGGAGTTTCGTATTCTTCTCCCGGATGCTGACCGACATAGCAGCGTTTCTACACTCCGTGACAATAGTATAAACCCACCCCTATTTTTTCATAATTACTCATCATCAACTTGCTCTTATCCCAATTTATTTGGGGTCGACGCAATATGTCTTCTCCTTCCATACAACTCTATCAGACGTGGTTTCACGTAGTCCATCCATCTTTTCTTCGGTCTTCCCTTACCCTTTAAGCCGTTGAGGGCTTAAAGGGTAATTCATACTTAAAACTTGTTCAATTAAATGTAGTACTATGGCATACATATAGTTATGTTCCAATGCTGCTTTGTTACGCAGCAGCTAATTTGTTGGTTTGATAGCGCGACAAAAGTATAACCCATTCGTCTCATTGGTTCAAGCGACTCAGTGCACTGGACATGTCAATCCATCTTTATACTTGTTTTGTGTAACTCATAAGTTCTTCCGCATAATTAAATTGTTTTAGTTAATATTTGTCTACTTTTTATTCAAAATGCCTCGAGGAAAACACTTAAACGAAACTGAAATTAACATAATTAAAAAATTGCATTCTGAAAATTATTCTAAGGCAAAAATCGCAAAAATTGTCAACAACGTTGTGCAAAATTTTTTAAAAGACCCCGATAACTATGGCAAGAAAAAAAGGAAAAGTCGACCAAGAGCAACTACACCATGAGGAAGAAGGTCAATCCTAAGAGTGGAATCCAAAGATAATGCCATTATTCTTCAAGCAAAAGTAGTTAAAGTATCTTACAAAAAAAATATTTAAGTTCTTGAATGGCCAAATTATACTATTGTCGCGGAGTGTATACAAAGCGTCAGCACTTCAACGTATCGATAGTCAATTTGGCACCGCTGAAGGAACTGCAGCACTGCCCAAATTTCAATAGAACCAAAGGCCTTCCTATATTCCACTTTTCCCGTCTTATAGTCCGCTATAAAGGCTAGACACATAAGCCGATTATACTGCTCGGTCTTCCGTATAATCGGACATCACACGTGGATATAGTCTTCTGTATAATCAGACATAGCGTATGGATTCGGTAATTGGCCTTTTCGGCATCCGGATTATTCAGGCGGCTAAAGTCGTGGAAATTGCAAGCGAGTCGGGTTTTCCATGAAAACGATTTGTAAGTATAGCTCAAACGTGAGATGGATCTGTAAATCCTTAAAAGCGCTTCTTGACAAACAGTGCCAGTACACTCTTGGTGTACAATTTTCAAACGCCATCCGCGAGCTAATTTAATCGGTATAACGCCGGGTTAGCCTTAACCCAGTTGTTGTCCTTTGGTCTGGAATTGGATTCTGGAATTATTGATACCACTGTCCATAGAAGCTTTCAACCTCTCCCAAGATCTCATTATTGGATAAAATGACAGTCTCGTCATCGGTCTTTAGCTTAGTCATTTGGCTCTGTCCGATAAACAAACGGTGTGCAAAAATTTTAGAGCGTAGTATTGTATCGACGAATCTCATGTCGCACAGATATGAAGATTTTTCTATTTAACTACCTATATTCGGCCAATTAGCTGAAGGCTGCACTGTGATTTCCCTTCTCGATGAGCGTGAGAGTCTAGTCAGAGTTTTTTGGGTTAATTACACGACGGACCTTAAAAATTTTGACCAGACCACGCGGACAGTTTCCATGAACCTGCTACTGCACATAAAATTTGAGCTAAAAGACACCGAGGTATTGGATAGCTCAATGTAGACTTTATCAAGCGAGACCGCTAGACTTTTGTATGAAAATACAATATGCATCGTATCAATCGGTGAACACTCCCAGTTTTAATTCTGCTATTCATAAAGATATCATTGGATATTTGTCATTTGCCCGCTAAGATGAAGTTCATCTTAGCGGACAGCCCTGACTGATCAACTAGAAAAGTTGATCAATCAGGGCTAATCCTTATCCAATTCCTTTGTGGCTTTCTTTAAGATGAAATTCATCATAAAGAGGCCTAACTTCCCAAAAAGGCGATCAGTATTTGGCTTCTTTGGTTTCTACGTCTAAATCCATATTGTCTCACTCTCAGCTCATCGTCTCTACTCTTGCCTATTTTCACGTTGAAATCTCACATAACCACCGTGAAATGTATTTTGGACGTGCGCTAGCCTTCGAGATGTTCTCGTATCTTCTCGTATTCTTTATTACGTTATCTATTGAAGTCGGTCCTAAAATCTGCATGACATTTAACAAATTCAGTTTGGTAATGCCGAATATAAGGTACACCCTACCTTTATCGACACATGCTCGATCTTCTCCTCGTTTTCTACGATACTTACGAACGAAACGAAACAGTAGGTACACCATCTTGAGATGGGTGATTTCCCTCTCAGCAGAAAAGCAGGCCAGGCCGAAGGTTTGTCGTGCCTTCGCCCTCTCTTCGCAATTTTGATAATCCTATAGTATCCCATCGGATTTTGCTTAATTCTTCTTTCAGCCCGATAACCATCTCGTCGATCTTAACCGTTCCAACTTTGTGTTAACAAGCCAATGTTCGACTTTTTTGGTAGCCAGACCGCGGTCGAGATTGTAGCCCTTCCTGCTCCGCCATCAACAGGCTCACTACCAAGATGAGCCTATGGAATTATTATATAGCGGAACTGCCGTGACTGGCAGCTTACTTTTTAACATCAAATTTTTTTTTGGGGGCATTATGCCATAATCACATCGCTTGACAGGCAGCTTGGCGATCGCAATGAGTGTTATAAGTTTTTCAAGAGACAGCTATTGCCGACTCTCCTGCTGAGACCATAAGCCAATTTTTATGACTTCCACATGTCAGTAAGGCGTGATGACGATTGTATTCTTATCGCGTCTCCACACAGGGGATCAATCAGGTATCAAATGCTATAGTATTTTCCAAATGACATGAAGGAAGGTTTATCTAGTATCTTACAATAAAATTAATAATTATAAAGTCATATAATTTTTTTATTGGCTTTGATGGCAGGCCATGTAATGATAGATAGTAACTGCCACACATGGACTGCTTCAATGCCAGGGATACAGCTAGCTTGCTGACTACCATAAAGGAACATTAAGACTCCAGTTCTCTCGCTCATCAAAGAAAGCATAGTAAAATGCTACTACTCAAATGGCCACTTATGGCTGCAGACATAAAACTGAACATATAAAACAGAACTGATAATTTGTGAAAAAAATTATAACTAGACACTGTTAACAATGGCCTTGCATTAATAGCTAGTTGTCAATAAAAAAAGAGGATGAATTTAACTAACATCCATCTTTAGACAGCAACTGGTAAAGAAGTGTTTATAGTATACATACTAGTGGCACTTAGTTTGCACATAGAAAATTATGGTATTAATTACCAATAAGAACCAAATAAATACTGGCTGAGAAGCGACAGGATAAAATGTGAATTAAAAATTTAAGGTGAACTGTTTTGTTTCAGAGAATTGTATTAATTAAAGGTGAATCATTTCATAAAAGTGATAAGATTACATCATATTTAATTTACAATATTTCTTTTGATAACCTAATTCTCAAAAGTGCAATTTATATTTCAGAGGAGAACAATATTTTGCCCTGTAAGACCAATTACCACTTAACAAACATAGTGACTATGTTACGTGGAATTGGGTTCATATTTACCACCAACCCATCCACCTAATTCACTTCACATTTGTTACTATGAAGGTTTAAACAAGTCATTTACAATTTTTGTCCAATCTATATATAAAACTATCTTAGTTTTATATACAGATGTTATGTTTAAGATTCAATAACATTCTGCAGTATTTAGAACACAAATTTATGAATTGATAAATTTGACAATAAATATGTTATTGTAAAAATAAATTTGACAATAACATAAACATGTTAATTAATACTAACCTCTTCTAGGTCATCAGGGCACAAGAAACGCAACTGAACATCTTTTAAAGAACATTTTGCTTCTTTAGACTTCTCAGTAATTACTTGGAAGCCTTCGGAAAGATACCTGCAATTAATAAATGCATCTTACACTATACAGTAACTTGAGATCTACAATATTTATAGTTACTATAGTTAATTAAGAACTTCTAATATTATGTTTAAGTTAAATGTAGAGTATGTTTTTATTCTCAAATAATAATTAACTATAAAATGAACATCTTCAATTTGATTTGAATGTCACAAATTCTCTATTGCTATGTAGAAAATACCAATATTTAAACAGGATGGTATGTAGGTAATTATAATGTCCATTCAATTGAACCTAATAAAGAGTTCAAAGGGGTCTATTAGTACTCGTATACGAAGTTGAAAATACTAAATGCATTTAGATAATATATGATTATATTGATGAATAATGCTGCTACTTACCAGCTGAACCCAGCCATTCGGTAAATCGGCCATTAATACAGACACTTACTATACTTTATGAGTAAACAACATTCATATCGAAAAAAATACATGAACTGTAACAGTACCCTAGAAAATGTCACAAACTCGACAACAATACCTCACCTCTTGAATCAAGTAAATGAATGAAATATGATTAGTAAAATAATAAAATACAATTTTGCCTGTCAAATGTGAATCGTTAAGTGACAACTTTGGCAGCTTTGACATTTTAAAAAGACTTTAGGCTGTTTTTTTATCTCAAAGACCAAATTGACACATGCAAATGTCAAATTCACAAATAATGCTGCCAGCTTTTTGTGAAGTGTTGTACCTACGATACCGGTATATCGAAACGTAAGAACTTGTATTTATTAGACGATTATCTTTAAAATTGTCTCTAAACTGGGTTGAGAGCCCTCAGCGCTCACCCATAGTCCGAGTTAAGCTGTGACAGCCATCAGCGACTAACAGCTAAAAGACAGAAACAAAAAAAAAATAATTAAAATTTTCTATTTCAAAACGTATCATTAAAAATTACATGGCCACAGGAGGTGCTATATACAACTATAACGCGACGTTTGACCGTACAGACTCTAGTATTTCAATGTCTTTAAATCAAACAAAAAATAATGAATAGACGCCATCAGTGTTCTTTCTGTACACGCTAAAACGGCAATCTTAACTCATTTCTATTAGAAAGCAGTGGACCTTTTAAAAATTACGACAAGCATTAGCATTTGACAAGATTTACAATTTTAAAACAAATTAGATAAGTTATATAACCATATACCTACTACGGCATTTATTGTGAGTTTTACTGAATAATACAGAAATTATATATTTTTAATATATCATCCCTAAATTTCATAGGAACTACACTAGATGCTATTTTCTTTATAACCCGTGCCTATAAAAAAACTAATCTAAAATGGTGGTTAGTACTTGTAATTAAAAGTTGGACCATCAGCAAAACATGATTGGCTAATAGGTGTTATTTTTTTAATATACAGAGTGGATATGTCAATACGACAATAAATGAAAACACCGTCAATACTGTGTGTTTAGGAGTATTTTGAAACTATCAAAAAAGTCCTCGCATGCAAATTTAAAAAACAAATTGCCAAACAAACTTTTCATCATAAATATTGAAACAAAATAGAACAGTCTTTGTAAATATTAGTTCACTAACCTGTGGTCGGCGAGCCAAAGGCGAGCGACGTGGCGGTGTCATATTTTACGACTCGCAACGTTTATAAATACCTACACCTAATGTTTTGGGCGCTATTCATTCTTACTTGATTATTTTATTAAATTTATAATCACGATAACTTTAATAATTCACTTGGTCGTTAAACTTTTAAATTTTCGATATGTGTGCCATGGACCCGAACGCACAAATTATATCGTCTTAAAATATTATTTCGAACTCTTGTTAACAGGTCGCCATTAACGGCGATGTATTTTAACTTGTCGAAAGACCGTACAATTCTATTTTTAAAACTGTCATTTTCGCACTTTCAGTTGACATGAGACCGAGGTCTTCTTTCATAATGCCGCATGCATTAGGTAGTTTTAAATTTCTCATCTAAATCTGATGACACGGTTTATATGGATCTTAACACTCAGGAATAAGGTATAATATGCATTGATTTGTATTGCGTTTGGCGAACGCTTGTAGTGGTAAACATGGCGATAAGTAGGTACCACCTTCATATTAGTTTATATCGATGCGGCGCGGGAGATCATTGATCTCTTAGTGATAGGCGCATAATTTAATTTTTCCGCTGCCCACCAGATGTCAACCCTCCTTGGGAAACCTAAATAAAAATAATAACATAATATTTTTCAAGGTAACTTGTAAAAAAACGATACTCATTTATATTAACACCACGAAACCCTTATCAGAAAATTATATCACTATGGGGTCAGGAATAACGCTCTTGAGCTTTTAATTTCATACCTAAGCAACAGAATTCAGAGGATCGATATTAATGGTGCACGATCATTTGGTTCTGTTATTAAAATGGGCGTTCCGCAAGGGTCCATGCTGGGGCATTTCTGTTCCTTTTATACAGTAATGACTTAACCGACTATATAGGAGACAATCAAAACATTGTGTTGTTCGCAGATGACACATCTTTTTTATTTAAAATTAAAAGACACAAACTTAATTTTGACGATGTAAACAACGCACTGTCTAACGTTGTTCATTGGTTCAACACAGATAATCTAGTTCTTAATGAGAACAAAACAAAATGTATTAAATTTACCACACCTAATGTAAGACAAGTGGGAAACAATGTTCAAATGAATGGTGTAGCTGTAGAACTTGTGGAATCAACCGTTTTTTTAGTCATCACTATAGATGTTAGACGCCAATGGTGCCCTCATATTGAAAAATTGTCAAGTAGGCTCAGCTCAGCGGATAATGCGGTCAAAAAAATTCGAGTATTGATCGATATTGAGACAGCTAGAATAGTTTACTTCTCTTATTTTCATAGTCTTATGTCTTACGGCATATTGCTGTGGGGATGCTCCGCGGATTTGAGTGGTATCTTTGTTCTCCAAAAAGGGCTGTCCGCGCAATTTATAATCTAGGCCCAAGAGTTTCACTTCAAGAGAAATTTAAAAAGGTGAATATTCTGACTGTTGTATCACAATATATATACGAAAATATTTTGTATGTAAAAAGAAATTTTAGTAATTTTGAAAGATATTCAGACATTCATTGTGTGAATACTCGGAGTAAGGACAAATTAGTTGTACACAGTACTCGTCTCGAAAGAATTAATAGGTGAAAAGAAGAAAGAAAGAAATAAAGAAGAAATAATGGGGCAATGTATACGCTTCTATAATAAATTACCAAAAGATATCCGAGATATGTTTGTGAACAAGTTTAAAAGGGCTGTCTAGAACAGACTCTGTAGAAAAGGTTATTATAAAATCTTGGATACTATTTTTTTTAATAATTATACATACTTGTATAGCGTAGCGTGTTTTGCCTGACGAATTTTGACTTTTTTGCCATGCTCACTGAAAGGTCCGCTTGCAGTAGCTGCGTGGAGTGGGTCTCTCCTTTCCCTCCGAGGTGGTTGAGGGGAGTGATGGCTGCTCTAGTAGTTAACTCGTGATCGAGTGCCGCTTGTGGGATCCGGTCCCGCCATGGTCTTTTATATTGTATTTAAACTATTGCGTTTCAAGGGCATCACACTGGAGCTAATTAAATAAAAAATATGTACTATTTTTTTTATAAAAAATTAAGAAAATGATAATAACATAGATAAAATATAATTAGACAAACCCACTGAGTTTCTTGCCGGATCTTCTTTCTTCTTATGTAAGTTGTGCCCTCGCAGGGTTTATGCATAATAAATGAATTTGAATTTGAATTAAAGCAAATTATCGATAGACTCGTGGCATAAGCCGAAGTGGCACATAACTATTTAAGAATTACAAAAATTGGTAACACATGTAATGTCAATTTAGTCTCCGAGATTAAAAAACAGGCTATAGCCACACTCGTTATTTCGACAAGTATATCCTTAAATGTCAAAAATATCGTAACATTCATCTGAAATATGTTTGGATGTTTGTGTGCTAAAATTAAATTTTGCTGAGTAGTTATTGCGGCTGTATAGTATTCAAAATCAAATGATGGAGGTGTTTTCAATGGTCTAGAACAACTAAAAACAGTTAAAATGCCTTTTGAAATAAAACTACTTTTACGGATTCTATCGCGTTTGTATTTAATTTATAATTTCCCGACGTTTCGAACACTTTACAGTGATCATGGTCACGGGAGGACTGAGGTGTCTTACGTCCAATATGTCATTGTTATTACAGAAAATTTATTTATATCTACCCTATAAGATATTAAATTTTGACCCACATTTTTATACAAAATTAATACAATTCATTTCCAGTACAAAAAGAGAATGATTCTATATATTATATAGAATCATTCTCTGTACAAAAAGAGCCAAGGTCTACCAGGGATTCTGCCACGACTACGATGTCGTCTGCAAATGAGTAACGTATTCGTCGTTAATGATGCCGAACCCAATTCGGTTTAATAGCTTGAAGACATCTTCCAATACAGTGTCACACACAACAGTCCATTGTTTCGGAGAGATAACATCACCCTGTCTTACATTTTCTACAAAGGAAGGAGTTTCGTATTCTTCTCCCGGATGCTGACCGACATAGCAGCGTTTCTACACTCCGTGACAATAGTATAAACCCACCCCTATTTTTTCATAATTACTCATCATCAACTTGCTCTTATCCCAATTTATTTGGGGTCGACGCAATATGTCTTCTCCTTCCATACAACTCTATCAGACGTGGTTTCACGTAGTCCATCCATCTTTTCTTCGGTCTTCCCTTACCCTTTAAGCCGTTGAGGGCTTAAAGGGTAATTCATACTTAAAACTTGTTCAATTAAATGTAGTACTATGGCATACATATAGTTATGTTCCAATGCTGCTTTGTTACGCAGCAGCTAATTTGTTGGTTTGATAGCGCGACAAAAGTATAACCCATTCGTCTCATTGGTTCAAGCGACTCAGTGCACTGGACATGTCAATCCATCTTTATACTTGTTTTGTGTAACTCATAAGTTCTTCCGCATAATTAAATTGTTTTAGTTAATATTTGTCTACTTTTTATTCAAAATGCCTCGAGGAAAACACTTAAACGAAACTGAAATTAACATAATTAAAAAATTGCATTCTGAAAATTATTCTAAGGCAAAAATCGCAAAAATTGTCAACAACGTTGTGCAAAATTTTTTAAAAGACCCCGATAACTATGGCAAGAAAAAAAGGAAAAGTCGACCAAGAGCAACTACACCATGAGGAAGAAGGTCAATCCTAAGAGTGGAATCCAAAGATAATGCCATTATTCTTCAAGCAAAAGTAGTTAAAGTATCTTACAAAAAAAATATTTAAGTTCTTGAATGGCCAAATTATACTATTGTCGCGGAGTGTATACAAAGCGTCAGCACTTCAACGTATCGATAGTCAATTTGGCACCGCTGAAGGAACTGCAGCACTGCCCAAATTTCAATAGAACCAAAGGCCTTCCTATATTCCACTTTTCCCGTCTTATAGTCCGCTATAAAGGCTAGACACATAAGCCGATTATACTGCTCGGTCTTCCGTATAATCGGACATCACACGTGGATATAGTCTTCTGTATAATCAGACATAGCGTATGGATTCGGTAATTGGCCTTTTCGGCATCCGGATTATTCAGGCGGCTAAAGTCGTGGAAATTGCAAGCGAGTCGGGTTTTCCATGAAAACGATTTGTAAGTATAGCTCAAACGTGAGATGGATCTGTAAATCCTTAAAAGCGCTTCTTGACAAACAGTGCCAGTACACTCTTGGTGTACAATTTTCAAACGCCATCCGCGAGCTAATTTAATCGGTATAACGCCGGGTTAGCCTTAACCCAGTTGTTGTCCTTTGGTCTGGAATTGGATTCTGGAATTATTGATACCACTGTCCATAGAAGCTTTCAACCTCTCCCAAGATCTCATTATTGGATAAAATGACAGTCTCGTCATCGGTCTTTAGCTTAGTCATTTGGTTCTGTCCGATAAACAAACGGTGTGCAAAAATTTTAGAGCGTAGTATTGTATCGACGAATCTCATGTCGCACAGATATGAAGATTTTTCTATTTAACTACCTATATTCGGCCAATTAGCTGAAGGCTGCACTGTGATTTCCCTTCTCGATGAGCGTGAGAGTCTAGTCAGAGTTTTTTGGGTTAATTACACGACGGACCTTAAAAATTTTGACCAGACCACGCGGACAGTTTCCATGAACCTGCTACTGCACATAAAATTTGAGCTAAAAGACACCGAGGTATTGGATAGCTCAATGTAGACTTTATCAAGCGAGACCGCTAGACTTTTGTATGAAAATACAATATGCATCGTATCAATCGGTGAACACTCCCAGTTTTAATTCTGCTATTCATAAAGATATCATTGGATATTTGTCATTTGCCCGCTAAGATGAAGTTCATCTTAGCGGACAGCCCTGACTGATCAACTAGAAAAGTTGATCAATCAGGGCTAATCCTTATCCAATTCCTTTGTGGCTTTCTTTAAGATGAAATTCATCATAAAGAGGCCTAACTTCCCAAAAAGGCGATCAGTATTTGGCTTCTTTGGTTTCTACGTCTAAATCCATATTGTCTCACTCTCAGCTCATCGTCTCTACTCTTGCCTATTTTCACGTTGAAATCTCACATAACCACCGTGAAATGTATTTTGGACGTGCGCTAGCCTTCGAGATGTTCTCGTATCTTCTCGTATTCTTTATTACGTTATCTATTGAAGTCGGTCCTAAAATCTGCATGACATTTAACAAATTCAGTTTGGTAATGCCGAATATAAGGTACACCCTACCTTTATCGACACATGCTCGATCTTCTCCTCGTTTTCTACGATACTTACGAACGAAACGAAACAGTAGGTACACCATCTTGAGATGGGTGATTTCCCTCTCAGCAGAAAAGCAGGCCAGGCCGAAGGTTTGTCGTGCCTTCGCCCTCTCTTCGCAATTTTGATAATCCTATAGTATCCCATCGGATTTTGCTTAATTCTTCTTTCAGCCCGATAACCATCTCGTCGATCTTAACCGTTCCAACTTTGTGTTAACAAGCCAATGTTCGACTTTTTTGGTAGCCAGACCGCGGTCGAGATTGTAGCCCTTCCTGCTCCGCCATCAACAGGCTCACTACCAAGATGAGCCTATGGAATTATTATATAGCGGAACTGCCGTGACTGGCAGCTTACTTTTTAACATCAAATTTTTTTTTGGGGGCATTATGCCATAATCACATCGCTTGACAGGCAGCTTGGCGATCGCAATGAGTGTTATAAGTTTTTCAAGAGACAGCTATTGCCGACTCTCCTGCTGAGACCATAAGCCAATTTTTATGACTTCCACATGTCAGTAAGGCGTGATGACGATTGTATTCTTATCGTGTCTCCACACAGGGGATCAATCAGGTATCAAATGCTATAGTATTTTCCAAATGACATGAAGGAAGGTTTATCTAGTATCTTACAATAAAATTAATAATTATAAAGTCATATAATTTTTTTATTGGCTTTGATGGCAGGCCATGTAATGATAGATAGTAACTGCCACACATGGACTGCTTCAATGCCAGGGATACAGCTAGCTTGCTGACTACCATAAAGGAACATTAAGACTCCAGTTCTCTCGCTCATCAAAGAAAGCATAGTAAAATGCTACTACTCAAATGGCCACTTATGGCTGCAGACATAAAACTGAACATATAAAACAGAACTGATAATTTGTGAAAAAAATTATAACTAGACACTGTTAACAATGGCCTTGCATTAATAGCTAGTTGTCAATAAAAAAAGAGGATGAATTTAACTAACATCCATCTTTAGACAGCAACTGGTAAAGAAGTGTTTATAGTATACATACTAGTGGCACTTAGTTTGCACATAGAAAATTATGGTATTAATTACCAATAAGAACCAAATAAATACTGGCTGAGAAGCGACAGGATAAAATGTGAATTAAAAATTTAAGGTGAACTGTTTTGTTTCAGAGAATTGTATTAATTAAAGGTGAATCATTTCATAAAAGTGATAAGATTACATCATATTTAATTTACAATATTTCTTTTGATAACCTAATTCTCAAAAGTGCAATTTATATTTCAGAGGAGAACAATATTTTGCCCTGTAAGACCAATTACCACTTAACAAACATAGTGACTATGTTACGTGGAATTGGGTTCATATTTACCACCAACCCATCCACCTAATTCACTTCACATTTGTTACTATGAAGGTTTAAACAAGTCATTTACAATTTTTGTCCAATCTATATATAAAACTATCTTAGTTTTATATACAGATGTTATGTTTAAGATTCAATAACATTCTGCAGTATTTAGAACACAAATTTATGAATTGATAAATTTGACAATAAATATGTTATTGTAAAAATAAATTTGACAATAACATAAACATGTTAATTAATACTAACCTCTTCTAGGTCATCAGGGCACAAGAAACGCAACTGAACATCTTTTAAAGAACATTTTGCTTCTTTAGACTTCTCAGTAATTACTTGGAAGCCTTCGGAAAGATACCTGCAATTAATAAATGCATCTTACACTATACAGTAACTTGAGATCTACAATATTTATAGTTACTATAGTTAATTAAGAACTTCTAATATTATGTTTAAGTTAAATGTAGAGTATGTTTTTATTCTCAAATAATAATTAACTATAAAATGAACATCTTCAATTTGATTTGAATGTCACAAATTCTCTATTGCTATGTAGAAAATACCAATATTTAAACAGGATGGTATGTAGGTAATTATAATGTCCATTCAATTGAACCTAATAAAGAGTTCAAAGGGGTCTATTAGTACTCGTATACGAAGTTGAAAATACTAAATGCATTTAGATAATATATGATTATATTGATGAATAATGCTGCTACTTACCAGCTGAACCCAGCCATTCGGTAAATCGGCCATTAATACAGACACTTACTATACTTTATGAGTAAACAACATTCATATCGAAAAAAATACATGAACTGTAACAGTACCCTAGAAAATGTCACAAACTCGACAACAATACCTCACCTCTTGAATCAAGTAAATGAATGAAATATGATTAGTAAAATAATAAAATACAATTTTGCCTGTCAAATGTGAATCGTTAAGTGACAACTTTGGCAGCTTTGACATTTTAAAAAGACTTTAGGCTGTTTTTTTATCTCAAAGACCAAATTGACACATGCAAATGTCAAATTCACAAATAATGCTGCCAGCTTTTTGTGAAGTGTTGTACCTACGATACCGGTATATCGAAACGTAAGAACTTGTATTTATTAGACGATTATCTTTAAAATTGTCTCTAAACTGGGTTGAGAGCCCTCAGCGCTCACCCATAGTCCGAGTTAAGCTGTGACAGCCATCAGCGACTAACAGCTAAAAGACAGAAACAAAAAAAAAATAATTAAAATTTTCTATTTCAAAACGTATCATTAAAAATTACATGGCCACAGGAGGTGCTATATACAACTATAACGCGACGTTTGACCGTACAGACTCTAGTATTTCAATGTCTTTAAATCAAACAAAAAATAATGAATAGACGCCATCAGTGTTCTTTCTGTACACGCTAAAACGGCAATCTTAACTCATTTCTATTAGAAAGCAGTGGACCTTTTAAAAATTACGACAAGCATTAGCATTTGACAAGATTTACAATTTTAAAACAAATTAGATAAGTTATATAACCATATACCTACTACGGCATTTATTGTGAGTTTTACTGAATAATACAGAAATTATATATTTTTAATATATCATCCCTAAATTTCATAGGAACTACACTAGATGCTATTTTCTTTATAACCCGTGCCTATAAAAAAACTAATCTAAAATGGTGGTTAGTACTTGTAATTAAAAGTTGGACCATCAGCAAAACATGATTGGCTAATAGGTGTTATTTTTTTAATATACAGAGTGGATATGTCAATACGACAATAAATGAAAACACCGTCAATACTGTGTGTTTAGGAGTATTTTGAAACTATCAAAAAAGTCCTCGCATGCAAATTTAAAAAACAAATTGCCAAACAAACTTTTCATCATAAATATTGAAACAAAATAGAACAGTCTTTGTAAATATTAGTTCACTAACCTGTGGTCGGCGAGCCAAAGGCGAGCGACGTGGCGGTGTCATATTTTACGACTCGCAACGTTTATAAATACCTACACCTAATGTTTTGGGCGCTATTCATTCTTACTTGATTATTTTATTAAATTTATAATCACGATAACTTTAATAATTCACTTGGTCGTTAAACTTTTAAATTTTCGATATGTGTGCCATGGACCCGAACGCACAAATTATATCGTCTTAAAATATTATTTCGAACTCTTGTTAACAGGTCGCCATTAACGGCGATGTATTTTAACTTGTCGAAAGACCGTACAATTCTATTTTTAAAACTGTCATTTTCGCACTTTCAGTTGACATGAGACCGAGGTCTTCTTTCATAATGCCGCATGCATTAGGTAGTTTTAAATTTCTCATCTAAATCTGATGACACGGTTTATATGGATCTTAACACTCAGGAATAAGGTATAATATGCATTGATTTGTATTGCGTTTGGCGAACGCTTGTAGTGGTAAACATGGCGATAAGTAGGTACCACCTTCATATTAGTTTATATCGATGCGGCGCGGGAGATCATTGATCTCTTAGTGATAGGCGCATAATTTAATTTTTCCGCTGCCCACCAGATGTCAACCCTCCTTGGGAAACCTAAATAAAAATAATAACATAATATTTTTCAAGGTAACTTGTAAAAAAACGATACTCATTTATATTAACACCACGAAACCCTTATCAGAAAATTATATCACTATGGGGTCAGGAATAACGCTCTTGAGCTTTTAATTTCATACCTAAGCAACAGAATTCAGAGGATCGATATTAATGGTGCACGATCATTTGGTTCTGTTATTAAAATGGGCGTTCCGCAAGGGTCCATGCTGGGGCATTTCTGTTCCTTTTATACAGTAATGACTTAACCGACTATATAGGAGACAATCAAAACATTGTGTTGTTCGCAGATGACACATCTTTTTTATTTAAAATTAAAAGACACAAACTTAATTTTGACGATGTAAACAACGCACTGTCTAACGTTGTTCATTGGTTCAACACAGATAATCTAGTTCTTAATGAGAACAAAACAAAATGTATTAAATTTACCACACCTAATGTAAGACAAGTGGGAAACAATGTTCAAATGAATGGTGTAGCTGTAGAACTTGTGGAATCAACCGTTTTTTTAGTCATCACTATAGATGTTAGACGCCAATGGTGCCCTCATATTGAAAAATTGTCAAGTAGGCTCAGCTCAGCGGATAATGCGGTCAAAAAAATTCGAGTATTGATCGATATTGAGACAGCTAGAATAGTTTACTTCTCTTATTTTCATAGTCTTATGTCTTACGGCATATTGCTGTGGGGATGCTCCGCGGATTTGAGTGGTATCTTTGTTCTCCAAAAAGGGCTGTCCGCGCAATTTATAATCTAGGCCCAAGAGTTTCACTTCAAGAGAAATTCAAAAAGGTGAATATTCTGACTGTTGTATCACAATATATATACGAAAATATTTTGTATGTAAAAAGAAATTTTAGTAATTTTGAAAGATATTCAGACATTCATTGTGTGAATACTCGGAGTAAGGACAAATTAGTTGTACACAGTACTCGTCTCGAAAGAATTAATAGGTGAAAAGAAGAAAGAAAGAAATAAAGAAGAAATAATGGGGCAATGTATACGCTTCTATAATAAATTACCAAAAGATATCCGAGATATGTTTGTGAACAAGTTTAAAAGGGCTGTCTAGAACAGACTCTGTAGAAAAGGTTATTATAAAATCTTGGATACTATTTTTTTTAATAATTATACATACTTGTATAGCGTAGCGTGTTTTGCCTGACGAATTTTGACTTTTTTGCCATGCTCACTGAAAGGTCCGCTTGCAGTAGCTGCGTGGAGTGGGTCTCTCCTTTCCCTCCGAGGTGGTTGAGGGGAGTGATGGCTGCTCTAGTAGTTAACTCGTGATCGAGTGCCGCTTGTGGGATCCGGTCCCGCCATGGTCTTTTATATTGTATTTAAACTATTGCGTTTCAAGGGCATCACACTGGAGCTAATTAAATAAAAAATATGTACTATTTTTTTTATAAAAAATTAAGAAAATGATAATAACATAGATAAAATATAATTAGACAAACCCACTGAGTTTCTTGCCGGATCTTCTTTCTTCTTATGTAAGTTGTGCCCTCGCAGGGTTTATGCATAATAAATGAATTTGAATTTGAATTAAAGCAAATTATCGATAGACTCGTGGCATAAGCCGAAGTGGCACATAACTATTTAAGAATTACAAAAATTGGTAACACATGTAATGTCAATTTAGTCTCCGAGATTAAAAAACAGGCTATAGCCACACTCGTTATTTCGACAAGTATATCCTTAAATGTCAAAAATATCGTAACATTCATCTGAAATATGTTTGGATGTTTGTGTGCTAAAATTAAATTTTGCTGAGTAGTTATTGCGGCTGTATAGTATTCAAAATCAAATGATGGAGGTGTTTTCAATGGTCTAGAACAACTAAAAACAGTTAAAATGCCTTTTGAAATAAAACTACTTTTACGGATTCTATCGCGTTTGTATTTAATTTATAATTTCCCGACGTTTCGAACACTTTACAGTGATCATGGTCACGGGAGGACTGAGGTGTCTTACGTCCAATATGTCATTGTTATTACAGAAAATTTATTTATATCTACCCTATAAGATATTAAATTTTGACCCACATTTTTATACAAAATTAATACAATTCATTTCCAGTACAAAAAGAGAATGATTCTATATATTATATAGAATCATTCTCTGTACAAAAAGAGAATGATTCTATATATTATATGAATCATTCTCTTTTTGTACTGGCAATGAATTGTATTAATTTTGTATAAAAATGTGGGTCAAAATTTAATATCTTATAGGGTAGATATAAATAAATTTTCTGTAATAACAATGACATATTGGACGTAAGACACCTCAGTCCTCCCGTGACCATGATCACTGTAAAGTGTTCGAAACGTCGGGAAATTATAAATCAAATACAAACGCGATAGAATCCGTAAAAGTAGTTTTATTTCAAATGTGTAATACTCGCGTAAACATTAGAAGTCATTAAGTTAAAATTCCCATATTTTCTTCACTTGTTCTATGGTTTCCTGATATATTTTATATTCGTTAATAGAATTATCCTTAAATAAATTTAACCAGAAACATAGACATATAAGTAAATTCAAAATAGATAAAGATTTTGATAAAAAAATATATTATAAACCTTCTAAAATTAAACAAAATAGAAACTCGCTAATACTTGGACAACTTATCTAAATAAAAATGATTTCAGAATGATACTGAAAATAAGTAAAATTCTTAGTGTAAGAGTAGATTACGCACATGGATCAGCTTTCAAAATTTTAACTGGAATTCTTGCTTAGACTCGCTTACATCCATGCAGGGCGGGTCTATGGGGTCGCTCAACTGGACGTGGCCAGATGGCCTAGCGTTGGGGTATCGGGGATAGAATGTCAATAGACGATCTCTCCGGCATCCCGTAAAAGCGCGGAAGGGACCGCTGTGGTTTTAATGGGTATTTCGGTCGAACCAGCTGACCGGAGAGTCCCACACACCCCCTCGTCTGTCACCGGCGAGGGCTAGTGCGTAAATGCATTTCCACAGCGTGAACAAAAAAAAAAGGGGCTATGGGGTCGCGCGTCGTTTCTTCTGTCGCCCCGGACGGATTAACGGGGCGTGTCAACTCCATAGCCCGCCGCCAAAAAAAAAAAGACACGCTTATATCCAACCAAGAATAATATTGAAAGCAAGTTTTTATGCAAAATAATAAAGCATATATTATATATTAAATTACAATTATTATCTATTAATTAAAGCTTGCTTTAACAGTGAATGGAAAATATCATACTTAAACTTGCATATGTGTGAATCTACTAATATCCTTATTCTTCCCTTTCGATTACTCAGACCAGCGTAACTGATCATCGAGATTGACCTCACAATTTGTAAAATGAAATCCTGTCACATATCTTCTTGAAATTATATTTCTGGGAATCTATGTTGTGGATACAATAAACGATTCATCATTCTCCAGCTCATGTCCCAATTACTTGGGGTATTTTATTTACTCGTACATATTACAAAAGTTATTGGCAAGAGTTTATGACCGAAGTCCATGAGCAATCTAAGGGTTGGTAGTATTTGTAGCCGCTACGACAGAACAAATACAATAAATGATGTTCAAACCTTAATGACCTATCAACCAAATGGCTCCACTAGTAATCATAAATCTTAATCTAAATAATGCAATAGTATTAGATTAAATTGAGAGCATGACTGTGATGGCTCCTCCCGGTAACCATAGAAGACCAACGCTGGTCGTTTGCGGCCAACATTATGCTGAATTGAGACCGAATTGTGGCAAACGTTAAATAATTTTGTTAATATTCATCTTGCTTATGCTTGTGTCTGACAAAAATAAATAATTTCATTTCATTTAAATCTGTACATCTTTTTAACCAACTTCTTTTATTTTGTTCTTGATTGTCTTAATAGAATTTTGTAGAAAATAAAGGTCGTCGAGACCTTTATTTTCTACAAAATGGATGTCAAAGTTTAAAATTTGAAACAACAGTATTATTTTATAATTAAATGATGTAGTAGAATTAATAGGCACATATACCATTCAAATGTGTATTATGACGATGTTGAAGATGATAACATTTTACACTTTATAACCTGTGGTTGTTGGTTGTAATATCTATTAGTATATTTTTAGTACAGCCGTTTTTCATCTGTTAAATTTTGTCTTACTTCAAGAAGAGATTTGGCGCGCATATGGAAATGTCATGTTACGCTCTTATATTATATTCATTTCTTTAGTGTTTTGTAGTGTTAAATTGCAATTTTCTCGGTATTTTGTGGAATAGGATGCAGTTAAAGTGCTGAAGTGAAGTGAATATGGCATAATAGTGGTTTACGTGTATTTTGATATTTTGCAAAAATTCCCAAAAACATCATTGATTTGGTTATCAGGGCCCGATTAATGGTAACGACATAACTTACTGACAGACAATAACTATTAAGGCTACACAATATAAAGAAGTGACAAATAATATACGGAAAATATTAAATATGACTTGACTGTTTGGGCTCTGATCCCTTTGCCTGTTCGAACGGACAAACAAAATCAACAAAAATTTCTTCACGAAATATATAACCTTAATGCAGAGACTTTTAAGCCATCCTTTGTTATAGTGCCACAAACTTATCTGACCCGGTGATAGCGTCGCTGTTATCGCATTTATTTATTTACAGAATTTTCTGTGGAAGTCATCAAAAATGGAATTATAGCATATTCACCCGTGGGCTCACGGATGGGAAGTAGATAAATGTGTTTCAAGTATTAATGCTTATGAACACATTATATTATGCTTACTAGAGAAAAAAAAATGTAGTTTTTATAAATAATTATATTTTAACACAATAATTATGATCTACAAATATAGGGCAAATTATTTGTAATGAACATATTCCATGTATAGTCATTTGAATCGTCAGTCACTTCATCACATGAATCATCACTTTCAGTCTCACTGTCACTGTCTAAAGTCATAATGGAAGGCTCCTCTAAATATGTATCCCTTCAGTATTCGTTTTCAAATTTTTTCACGTGATTTCAGTGATTTTTCCATTCGTTTATAGTTATTTTATTAATAGCCTCTGCAATTAATTTAGGCGTTGTTGAATTAGAGTTTTTAATATTCTGCTCTATTATGTTTCGTTTCATTGAGCTCCAAATCATTTCAATTGGATTTAATCGCAAGGGTATGGTAGAATGCTTCGGCAAGTACCTGCATACGGTCGTGAGGAGGGAGAGGACACCGTCCTGCTACCACTGCGATTGCGACGAGGACATGGCGCAGCACACGCTCGAGGTCTGTGTGGCCTGGGCAGAGCAGCGCCTTGAACTCGTCGCGATCATCGGTGCCGACCTGGCGCTGCCAACCATCGCTAAGGCGATGCTCGACAGTGTCAGGAATTGGGACGCGGTCGCCGCCTTCTGCGAGATAGTTGTCTCGCGGAAGGAGGCGGCGGGGCGACTCCGAAAGGAAATCCTCTTCGGTGAGACGCTCCGTCGCCGGCGCCTGGAGCGGCGGAGGCGCGAGTATCTGCGCCTAATGCCGCCCTAGCCGAGGCCGCGGGTGACTGGACCGGGGAATAGTCCTTCACTCACCCGCAGAGAGGCTGACCGCGTGAGGGCGACGCCCCGGCAGTTAGCTGGGGCGTTGACGGGGAATGGTACCCGAAAGGGTAACCCGCCGGGCTGGCCACGGAAGGCAAGGAAGCGGTACCAGTGGCCGGCCCAATGACGATGGGGAGAGAATACGGTGGGTTGTGGGGCCACGCGCTGCCCTCCCGTCGCCCCGGACGGTACAGGCGACGTATGACCGGGCCATAGCCTACCAAAAAAAAAAAAAAAAAAAGGGTATGGTAGAATGGATTTCGTCAATTTCATAACTTCGCTTAGACTTGTGTCTTAATTATTTCATAAAGCTGCGCCTTTGTAAGCCGTTGATTCCATTTAAAATCTATCTCCTCTTGAAGTACATCATTAACTTTGGAATTGTGGGAATTATTTTTCGCACACTGTAAAATTGATGTATTTTTCGTCTATTGACACCGAGATCAAAATCACCAACTTCAATTTTACTTTTCGTCCTCTTCAGTCTTTTTTTTTACAATTATGTTACAGTTAATAAAAATCAAGTACCTACATTCATTACAATTAAATTTACATAAATAGAATACTATTGTATTATTTGTATACATATATAATAATTATATTCTAAATATAATTAGACTCTAAGAACAAATTAATTCATTATATTTAACACAACAAATTATACATAATGTTTATTAATAGTGTTCTTTTTATTTCAAAAACTAGCAACACTAACCTGTGGCTGTTTATATAATTTTTCAAAAGGTATTAATGGTGCCTGAAGATGTTTTTCTTCCTTCATATAACTTAAAACTTGTAATAATTATAACATTTACTGCATCACATTTCGCATTTTAAAACCACAAAAAGTAAATAAACATGGAGTAAACAACCAATAACTGAAATATCAGCATATAGGGAGGACGATTGACGTTTGATGACATTTCAAAATGGCGTCATTAGTTCATCAATTTGCCACCGGGCCAGATAAGTTTGTGGCACTATAATTTAAAACAGCACTGGTTTTCATACCTTTTAGTAAAAATGTCAGATGGCAGAACACTCGCAACGTAGCTACCTAATTAAAAATACATTGTAATTGAATACTTTGAAAGGTATCTTTACAATAAAAAATATAAAAACGAGAGGTGTCAAGGGACACCCGGATGGAACGAAGTTCCTTTCGATTAATTAGTGAAGGAATTGTAATAAAATTTTATTTTTTTTAAGTTATAATAATATTTTTGAAGTACTTAAAACTTCTTTAGGCGCGACTAGGGAGTAACTCAGATTTTTTTTAAATAGGATCATAATCTATTACTAGATGGCGCTGTAACAAAGTTAATGGATTCTAAGAGGACATGTATTAGAGTTTAAATCGCGCTATAGAAATTTTTGCAAATTTTAACTATATATATTAAAATTTATAATAAACTACTGTACTTGCTTCGGCAGTACATATACTAAAATTGGAACGATACAGAGAAGATTAGCATGGCCCCTGCGCAAGGATGACACGTAAAATCGTGAAGCGTTTCACATTTTTTAAGAGTTTAATTTTTGACAATATAAAACAAGAAACTTGCGAATTGCGATATATAGATATCAATACCACTTACTTTACCATAGGATTCATAAAATCACTTGTCTATAAATTAATGCACATTTCAATATTATACAGCACGTCCTATAGAAGTGCGTCTGATGGGACCTATATACTCTCCCAAATAGCCAGGTTAATATCAAGAATAACAAATGCGTTTTAAAATACACAACCGGAGGTGTCAAGGGACACCCGGATGGATCGAAGTTCTATTTTAATTATATAATTTTTTTCTGCCTTAAGCGATTTTTATCGTTATATTTTAGCCAATTTGCAAAATATCTTTATAAATTATAGCCTATGTGTTATTCTGATGTGCAAGCTATATTACTATAAATTTCATCAAAATCCATTCAGTAGTTTTTACGTGAAAGAGCAACAAACATGTTCACATCCATACATTATTACAAACTTTCACGTTTATAATATTAATAATAGGATATACAATTCCACTAGACTACCAAAACTTTTCGGCCCCGAGCTCGAACGCGAGCCGGCCACGCGGCCCGGTCACGGGCGAAAATAATTTCGTTGCGCATTATTTTGATTTTGCTATATCTCTTAAGGTATTGATTTAATTTGCATGGTCTGAAGGAAAAAAAAATATCTTCATGAAATGCTCAAGCCAACTAATGTATTTAAAATGATAAGGATTAATACAGTATTTGTGTAAATAGCTTTTCAATTACCGTTTTATAATAGAACATTTTTTAAAGTATTAAAATGGATATAGTATGTTATCCTTAAGAGATAGATATATACCATCGCGGACTTTTTTGTAGGCCTTTTTAAGCTGTATAATACTGTAGTACTTTATTTTGATCTATTTCGTAGGGTTCAGCCAGCGTTTGCAATGTAAGCGCAAAATAATGTGTTTATTTACGACATCACATTAGAAACCTCTAAAATTATCAGTGTTTCTCTAGTACATTATGCATATATTATACATATAAACCTTCCTCTTGAATCACTCTATCTATAAAAAAAATCGTCGCGACACCACACTGTTCAATGCGAAATAGAAATGAAAATATCTGGCTTGCTTTCTATAAGAGAGCCGACGAGCGACGCCGCACAGCTTACAATAGCTTACTATAGCAAAAAGTGTCGTGACAACTTTTCGTAAGAATTTTTTCCGTCTAGCCCCCTTTCACAACGCGCGATAAGGAACTTCGTTCCAAAATATATATAAATATATATATTTTTTTATAAATAAGCATGTTAAATGCTAAATTTCAGTAATTTGAATAACAGGTCGTCTCATCGTTGATTGAAGACTGAATGTCATATAACAGTTCACATTGGTGTAAGTGGCAGCACGGTTGGAACAGATTTCCAATAGATCTGGGTTCGAATACCATATGTGACAATAGTTTTTTTGCTCGTAATCAAGTTTTTATAAATAACCAAGCATGTTAAATGCTAAATTTCAGTAGACACAAATTTGCGCGTTAGCTGCGAAGAACGATTCGTTTATCATAGCGCCTCATTTTCAAGGAGTAACCCTCCAAATTGCCGAGAGTATTGGGGTTTGCTGTGTGGTAGCGCCTACGAATACAACCAACCCTTACTTTGCTCGTGGATGTCGTAAAAGACGACTAAGAGCCTTATAACGACCTGGGCCAACTCCATCTGATGCCGTTCGGTCAACAATAACATTCCCAAGGAGGGTTGACGTCTGGCAGGCGGCCGGTCATAAAACTATTGCCAATAACTTTTACAATATGTATTATGAAAGAAGAGTACATATTGTATCGACCCCAACTAATTAGGATAAGAGTAGGAGAATGATAATTGGGTTTTTAGCAGAGCTATGCGATATAAAGCACAAGTTTGTCCTCATGTGGAGTACTGCTCTCATCTCTGGGCAGGCGCGCCTAAATATCAGCCTTGCTTGACTCCTAGCCAAGGCTGGGGTTTCGATTGTCGGTGATCCCAATCTCACGGACAGATTGGAGGTTGTTGGTTGGTCGGTAGAGCAGGTAAGAAACTTTGGCTCACTCTCGAAATGCTCTGACGACCTGTTTAACTTAGTACCACTCGACACCGTAGCAGGGTTCATTCATTTCACCTAGAAACGATACGGTCCCCGAATGTACGTTTTCAGCAATTAATTTCTCCCACGTATGTGCAAGATCTGGAATGAACTACTTGCTACTGTGTTTCTCGAGTGCTATGATAAGTCCTTCTTCAAACGAGGCTTAAAATGAGCACATTGTTCTCGGTAGGCAGCGGCCTGGCTGTGCAGTAATACCAGTTACCACCAGGTGTGCTGCTTGCACGTTTGCCACTATAGGCTATAAAAAATGCGCCAACTGCGAATAACTCGCGCGCGAAGGGTTCCGTACCATAATATATAAAAAAAATATGTGATGTAACTAAAAATTTAAGGTTTTCGGAATTTTTCCTTTATATGTGCTATAAATCATTGCTTCATACCAAAGCGACATAAACGCCTGTATCTTTTGATTGCATTGGCTTAGAAGTTTAATTTTATCACAGCTTTAAGAGATTTGACATAAATTTCAGCTTGATAACTCCACGCGTTCCTGAGGAAAAAGGGTCTTGATAGACGGACAGACAGACGGACGGATAACAATGTGATCCTATAAGGGTTCCGTTTTTTCCCCTTTTCTTTTGCTTGTTATCGCTGAGGAATTGCTTTTACACACTACACGTGTGGGACTCGCCGGCCATTAGATGTTGGTGGCCGGAATACCCACTAAAACCTAACAGCGGTCCCTTCCGCGCTTTTACGGGATGCCGGAGAGATCGTCTATTGACATTCTATCCACGACACCCCTACGCTTGGCCATCTGGCCACGTCCCGTCAGCCGTCAAGGCGGTGGGAGGAGGTGCGCGTAACGGCGCCTCCCTCTCCCTGGTCGCCACCGGTTGAGCGAGTTCGCAGACGCGAGTGCTTCGCGTTCCCGCTCCGTGGCCTCCTTTGCAGAGATGACTTCCTCGCAAAAGGAGGCCATCGACGTCCAGTACCTGCTCGACAACGACAGGTCCGCTCCTATGACCGCCGACAGGTTGTGGCGCTGAGGCCCCCAGGCGGGACATACTTCCAGGGTGTGACGCGCGTCATCAATTTGCGCACCACACTTATGGCATCCAGGGGCCTCTTCACGTCCAATTCGGTGCAGTTACTTACCGAAGACCCTGTGTCCGGTATGTACCTGCGTCACCCTGAAGGACAGGTTGCCTTGCCTTCGTGTGATCCAGCGGTGAAGGTGGGGCGCTACCGCCTCAACGGTCCTCCGTCCTGCTACGGGGGAGTCTAGTTCCTCCCTCCACCACCGAAAGTACGGAACCCTAAAAATTCAAAATGTTATACATTACATACAAACCAAGACTATACAAAGTGTTATTAACATAATTATAACTTTACCAATTAATAAAAGATAATACAAAAAGCTGAAGCATCAGGTATTGGACCAAGACAAAGATAAGACGACAAATCTTTTAGTGGTAAGGTCACACTGTTGACAGTTTTCTGTCTTTTTTTAGGGTTCCGTACCTCAAAAGGAAAAAACGGAACGGATTATAGGATCACACTTAATTTTCGACACTCGCCAAGGAATCAAAACCTACAGGATACTGCCCGTGAACTCAGAATCTTGAAATTTGGTACGATGCAACGTTTTATAGCACAGATAAAGGAAAAATTGCGAAAACCGTAAATTTTTAATTGCATCATATAATAAAAATATATTTTAATAATTTTAAACTTACTACCCCTTTCCTCATGAACGCGTAGAGGTACTAAATCAAAACATAAAGGGTACTTCCAGTCGACCTAGAAACTTGAAATTTTTTATAGCTGCATATAAAGGAAAAATTTCGAAAACCTTACATTTTTAGTTACGTCACATATTTTTCTTATATATAATGTGTCGGAACACTTCGCGCGCGAGTACAACTCGCACTTGGCGGATGTTTTTAATTAATTAATATTAACGATCTTCTGTAACGACTACCAGGAGCACGAGAGAGAGACGAGTACTAGAAGAGAAGGTGAGTAGTATTAGCTTGTCTCTCACTATGTCAACTTTCAAACTTTTTGTTAAATAAAAATAACAAAAAAAAAATTATCTAAAATTTTAAATCGTAAAAATGAACTAATATGACAATTTATTTAATGCAGAGGTGGTTAATTATAACTTTGTCTAGATAAATATCCTAGAGTAAATAATTGTAAGTATAGAATTATTCCACACGTGTTGATTCAATATGTGCAAGTACCCGTCCACTTAAATGTTGTAGAGCTGGATTTAATTCGTCGACAATCACCAGACGCTGTGAATATCGTCTTACACAGAACATGCCAACGTATGGAGGCAAGATTCACACGAAATGTCTCGCATTGAATCGCTTTAGCTACTTGACTACATTCGATATTTCATTATTTCTAACTTTCCTTAATATGCTTAACTAATATTTATTTTTATATATTAATATGCTTAACTTAGATGATCTAAACCATTTTATAGTTGAATTTTAAATGTAGGTATTCCACCTGATATTTTCTATCTATACGTACTTATAATAAAATTATTATACATGATGTCTATACATTATAAATATCGAAGAAAATTAAACTTAGACCAAAGGAAGCTGCGGGTGACTGGACCGGGGAAAAGTGCTGTCTCTCGCAGAGAGGCTAACCGCGTGAGAGCGATGTCCCAGATAGCTAGGGCATCGACGGGGGATGGTACCCGAAAGGGTAACCCGCCGGGCTGGCCACGGATATCAATGAAGCGATCCCAGTGGCCAGCCCAATGGCGATGAGGAGGGAATACGGTGGGGTTATGGAGCCATGCGCTACCTTTCCGTCGCCTCGGATAAAACGGACGGCGTGTTTTTAGACCATAGCCTTCTAAAAAAAAAGGACCAATAATGCTAAAATATTTTTTTTTGGATTTTTTTCTGTCAGTCCATCTGTATGTTACACGCATCGTGTAAAACTTCTGTATAGAATTAAATTCAGTTTTCATCAATGTTTAGCTAGACATTTAACATGAAACGTGTCATCTAGGATAAAAAATAATACATACATACATATCATCACGCCATATCCCTTGCATGGTAGGCAGAGAGAACAGAGTGCCAGAGAACTCTATCTCTGCATACTTCACTCGCTTCCTAAACATTCATAATTCTCTTCATACACGCTCGCCGGTTTCGGAGACTCTTGACTCCACCTTCCTTCAGTACATGACCGATCTGGTCTAGGTAGGTTAGTCTCGGTCTCCCTCGGTACCTACATCCTTCAACTTTCGCATTGTATATCTTCTTAACCAGGCGTTCGTTCGGCATTCTTTCCACATGTCCGAACCATCGGAGCATTCCCTTTCGCACCTTTACACCAATACTCTCTTTCATACCTACTCGCTCTCTCACGTCGTCGTTACGAATGCGGTCGGTCAGCCTAACTCCACAGATTTTCCGCAGAGATCGCATTTCGACCGCATTAATTTTACTATCATACTCTTTTCTGCATACCCAACTCTCGCTTCCATACAATAATGTTGGGACAAGCACTGCGTTATGTATTGCTACACGTGCCTTCTGGCTGAGGTGGTGGCTGCCGAGAAGTTGCCCCACCGCTCCGTTCACTCTATTTCCCGCATTCACTCTTCACTCTATATCAGTGGTGTACCTTCCATCTCGGCTAAATCCACATCCAAGATATACAAATTCATCCACTTGCTCTAGTACATCATTATCTATTGTTACTCTTACATCTGTTCTGGTTTTATCTCTTTCAAAGACCATTATTTTGGTTTTGCTCACATTCAGGCGTAGACCCCTTTTCTTACAATCTTCTGTCATTGTGTCGACTAGGGTCTGCAGGTCAGTCGCTGACTGTGCCAGCAGGACTGCATCATCTGCATAAAGCAGAGCAGTGACCACTGAGTCGCCCATCTCGACTCCCACATTCATATCGTTCAACCTTTGGAGACATTGGTCTCTGCCTGCGGTAGCTACGTGAGCGGGTCTCTCCCTTCCCTCGAATGTGGTTGAGGGGCGTGATGGCTGCTTTAGTAGTTAACTCGTGATCGAGTGCCGCTTGTGGAATCTGGTCCAACCATTTCTGTTCTTTTTTGTGTTTTTTGTTAATGGTGTATTTAACTTTTAAAAAATAAATCTTTACTCGAAGGGCATCTCACTGGAGCTAATGGGGATTAAACATGTATCCAATAATATTAGAAAACATATAATTTAAAAAAAAATGACGAGCCCACTGAGTTTCTTGCCGGATCTTCTCAGTTTGTGGCGGCTTTCCGATCCGGTGGTAGATTAATTTAAAAAAAAAAATGTAATATTGACAATATGTAAGTGCCCTTTTAGGGCTTATGCATAATAAATGATTTGATTTATCCAGATATATGATAAACAGCCTGGCTGACAGAACGCACCCCTGCTTAACGCCGATATTGACGTCAAACCAAGGCGACATTCCATCATCCAGCCGCACACAGGCTCTACAGCCCATGTAACTGGACTGCACAGCCTGTAGCAGTTTACCGCTAATACCATACTCCGGTAAAATGTCCCAAAGTTCCTTTCGTACAACCGTGTCAAATGCTCTCTCCAGATCCACAAAACTGCAGAAAACCCTCTGGCCTAGAGCCAGATGCTTCTCCACAATGTTGCGCAGAGAGAACACTTGATCCATGCATCCCCTTCCACTCCCGAAACCTCCTTGTGTCTCACACAGTAAACCATCGGACACCATCCTCATTCTCCTTTCAATAATTTTACCATACACTTTTGCTGCCAAACTGGTCAAGCTTATGGCTCTGTAATTTGCGCAGTCATAACGTGAACCCTTGTTTTTAAACAAAGGCACGATGACTGCGCTATTCCAGTCCCTGGGAACCATTCCCGAGCTCCAACATAAATTGAGGAGCAACAGGAACGCCTCCCAGACACAAGAGCCACCAAGCTTGATCATCTCGGCAGACACCATATCAATGCCCGCTGCCTTACCATTTTTCAAACTTCTTATCGCCCATTCAACTTCATCCATACTGATGCCATCGGAGGACGCCGTTGTCGAATGTTGATCTACTAAACCACATCTAACACCGGCGCCAACCGTAGCATCCGCATACATATCGCCAAAATATTCACTCCATCGGCTTAACACGTCTTGTGTTTGTGTAAGAATGTCTCCACCCTTAGACCTTATTTTATTCATTCTGAAGGCTGACCAACCACCCCGAGACTTCTTCACCTCCCTCCAAAAGAGTTTGGTGTTACCCTCGAAGTTTTTAGTCAGCCTATCTTCTGCACTCATACTTGCTCTATCACGTTTCTCTTTCACTAAGGCCTTGGTGTCATTCTTACATTGCCGATATATTTCTTTCTTCTGTTCAGTCATACTGTCATTCAGATTCAAAGAAAAAATAATAATAAAGCACAAAATGATAAATATGTAAGTAATCAAAGCAAGCAAGCTCAACTAGTTCTTCATGTAGGTAATACTTCTTTCAGTCTCCAAAGTTATGAATTATAAAATCTATAAGCATTACGTGATGATATAATAAATTGTTATACAAGGGTCGAAAGGTAGCAATTCCGATAGGAGGCATTTAGATCCTTATAATCCGAGTCTCCTTCTCTAAATAGATGGCTACCTACTGCTAATAGATGACTTTCACCCGTATTAAAAACTCTACTTTTCATTTCGAATATAAAGAAAGTAAAAATAGTAGTTTTCTAAAATATTAATTTTCTTCCCTGCTCGCCACTTTATAAAGTCGTGGTATAAGAGGCCGTCCATTAATCACGTGAGGTTTGAAAGGGGGGAGCGGGGTATATTTGACAAAAATCACGAAGCCCTAAACCTTCATAGTCTTAAACCTCACCGCGTATCACCAAGGGGGAGGGAGGGTTAAAAAATGCTAAAAAAAAAAAAGATCACGTGATTAATGACGTCCCTTAAGTACCTATATCCAAATTTCCTTCCTTTGAAATTTCTGGCAAAAGATATCTCTGGAGTCAACATTGCAAATTGGCTTGAACTCATTTTCAATTAATCTATAAAACTGAGATTTTTAATTTCGATACAGTTTACAGAGTTGGTATAATATTGTGTTTTTTAAATTTTAAATGTAGAGCACATCGCCTCACGGCCACCAAACGCGCCGTGGGCTGTCCGCCTTAAATATATATATTTTTAATTTACACTGACTATTATATACTCTAAGAGCGCAGCATTTTTTTTTATTTCGATCGATATTTTTCGTAATTACGTAAAAATTTAAACCTTAAAAATTAATTTGCGCTCTAAAGAGGACAGTAATCACTGAATCTTACCCGCCGTAAGGGTGAGAAGCGGCGTTTTTCATCCGCTACTCAGATTAAACACACAGTACTTTCGGAGTATAAGAAATGAAAAATATATCTATAGCGTGTACTGTCTAAATGTTAATTCGATAGTAATTGCAAACACATTCGGCACTCTTACAGCAAACACTTACAGTGATTTCATGTACCTATATAAAATATTCGTGAATGTCTCCTATTTTAGCCCATTGTAACTAAATTGATTTAACAATGCTGTATAAATCAGACATATCGCCCAGTTTGTGATATTTATATCAAGGTGGTGGCCACCTCGTGGTGCCTGCCTATTTCACTGCATGTAATCGTTACTGCAGTAACCTATTATAGATGAGAAAAGGGAACAAGTTAGTTAGGCCGGCATTCGGTGTATACCACTGCCTATCTACAGCGGTGTTTTAACCGTTTGCATATTGAAAAAAGGGAGGACTACGCTAATCGTATTTATTCCTCTCGCCATGGCAGGTATTTTTTTTTTGACGGCGAGTTATGAAGTGGTCACACCCCGCTAAATGGCACGTCTTTTTTTTGTGTAGGCTATGGCCCGGACACACGTCGCCCGTTCCGTCCGGGTTGACGGATGGGCAGTGCGTGGCCCCACAACCCACTGTATTCCCTCCCCAACGGGCCGGCCACTGGTACCGCTTCCTTGCCATCCATGGCCAGCCCGGCGGGTTATCCCTTCGGGTACCATCAGCCGCCGACGCCTCAGCTAACTGCCGGGGCGTCGCCCTCACGCGGTCAGCCTCTCTGCAGGTGACGGACTATTCCCCGGTCCAGTCACCCGCGGCCTCGGCTAGGACGGCATCAGGCGCAGATACTCGCGGCTACGCCGCCCCAGGCGCCGGCGGCGGAGGGTGTCACCGAAGAGGATTTCCTCTCGGAGCCGCCCCGCCGCCTCCTTCCATGAGACGACTATCTCGCAGAAGGCGGCGGCCGCGTCCCAGTTCCTGACGCTGTCGAGCATCGTCTTAGCGATGGTCGGCAGCGCCAGGTCGGCCCCGATGATTGCGACGAGTTCACGGCGCTGCTCTGCCCAGGCCACACAGACCTCGAGCGTTTGCAGTGCCGGTCTAGACTACCATTTTCAGCAGCTCCATCAATTTTGAAGGGCATTGGATGTTTTGTTCATAATTTCTATTTTATATTGGTATATAAGAGATGGCAACCTAGAATCTCACGATTGTGGCAGCGCCTAGAGTCCGGAGAAGTCATAACAAATTTCATTAATTAACTAAAAAAGGTTTGTACCTTTTCATTTTAATACTCTATCCAAATAATGGTTATTAACCATTCATTTTCCCAAAAAAAAAGTGTATCGACCACGTACTTCATTTAAGTGTTGTAACATGACGTTTTGAGACTTTCGAAGACCAGAATAATAGTAATCCATTCAACGGATAACAGAACAAAAAATATTAAGGATTTAAGCGTAAAATTGGGCATGGTTCTCTCCGCCTCTGTAATTAATATCTTATGTGTTGGTGCACAAAAAGTGTGTTAGTCAAAGTATACGGTATCAGTTCGTCCGTCGGTTCATGTGTAACGTATATGAAATATGAGATGCCGACGTGCGCACGCGCCTCGCGCATCATTTGCATTCAATCTTAATATTGCAACCATAATGCACCATTACAAATTTATAACAGCCTTATTGTATAATATTTTTGTTGCTGAGGAAGTTTTCAAATATTAGTCACACGTTGATAACGTGAATGATGTTAAATAATTAACAGCTTGATGACAGACATCGCAGCAAATTGATAACTTTACTGCGAAATAAAATAAATAATATATACAAGTTTATTAAAAAACCTGTCTTTTGTTGGGAAGTTGATTTAGTCCTCTTAACTACTAGGCCAATATATTCCTAAATACTAATTTCTATTGGCGCGATTCTGACGACATGCTGAATTAATTTTGAAATATGACATTATAAGATGAACATTTAAAAAAAGCCTATTTTTAATTTAAAATTTAATGGAATATAGGTATATTCTTAAAAATAATACCTATTCACTGAGTCCTAATCACTGAGTATCTACATATTCACTGAGTCTCATCATTCATCATTCTCTTGCTCTTATCCCAACTACTTAGGGTCGATGCAATATGTCCTCTTCGCTGAGTCTAAAATCCGAAATAATTTCCATATAGAGTAACCTCTAAATAAATAAATCAAAAAAAATAAATAAAAATAATATGCAGTATCTAGTAGTATCTTATCTGTAGTAGTATCTTTAAATCTTAAACATTTTTAAGTTTTAAACTTAAACTTTGTAATTTAAATACAGTATCAAAGTTAACTCTGCAATCGATGCAATATCAAACGAAGATCGCATAAATAATTTTAATACAGAACTGGATAAATTATTAATATGTTTATTGACCTCATTAGTGTCGGTTGCGAAAAATGTGAGAGTGATAAGATAGGGGGGTTAGAACAAGAGATCTGTTATATCGAGCTTCGAGGCGACCGCGAAGAACTCCCGGCGGAAACGCACGGACGGTTAGGGGTCGCCAGCTATCTCGTCGCATCACACGATGACTTTATTATACATAGTATGACGATAAATATTCCACGAAATGTGTACGTACCATATAACAGCATATTAAATACTACATCTTATCTACTTTTCGTAAAATTTAATTTAATTATATGTTAACCAGATAAAAATACAAAGTATTTTTTTTATTCCTTATGCTGGCAAACGAGCAAACAGCGCACCTGTAATTGTCGGTAATTGTCACGGCTGCCCATGGACCTTTGCAATACCAAGGGTATAACTAGGCCGTTGCCTACCATTACAATCCCCAAGCACACCCAGTTGGGCTTCCGTCTCTCTCGCTCACCGAACGAAGCCCAATAGCACATTGCCATTACTCAGACGTCGATCTTCTGCGAGAGTGTGGTACTACCCCGGACGGACAGGCCTGCGGCTGTAAACAGAGAACTGTCAACAGCGTGGTCCTACCACTAACAAAAAGTATACCTAATAGACTATGGTCTAAGCAGTCAACTGAGTTAGATTTCCACGCAGTTCTATTCATTATGCGATCCACAGATAATATTTATTGTAAGTCCAATGTAATTTTCTCGATTGAATTTTTGTCGTCATATAAAGATATATATTTTAAATTGGCGTGTTATCGGCAGTAATTTATACATCTTTTGAAAATAACTTATATCTGAATAATATCTGGTATTGATTACAGTCATTACAGATAGAAAGCCTTAGACTCAAAGCAAATGCTGTAAATCTTATCATCGCTGTTTTTACTACATTCACCTTTCGCATGGAAATAGTAGTGACATTGTATTTTTAGAGACAATACGAGTAAAAACTATTGACAATAGATAAAATTTGAACATTTTGTCTGATAATGCATACCATATTATGCCATAGCTGTTCCAATTGATATAATTCTAAGCCCTGTAAATATTATATAGTTAAGTACCTATGTAAAAGTTTATATGGTTGCTATATGTCTAATCAATCATGCTAAAATGGATGAACAGATTTGAATGAAGCACACAGTTTGTAATCCCGATTAGTATTTTTCAAATTGTGTTTCTCGTTTACTGTTCGCTAGCAGAAGAAAATGCAAGTGTTTCTACATTGTAATAAGAAAATACGATTGCATTGAGAAGGATGGGGTTATTTATTTTCAAAAATTTTGTCAAAACATGGTTTGTTTTGGAGGTTTAAATAAATTAGTTTCTACCCTCGCCTTCACCCGTAAGGTTGGTTGTAAAAAGTCAGCCTATGTCCTTCCCGAGGCTTCATATTATCTATAGCAAATTTCATCGCAAACTACTCAGCAGATTAGTCATGAAACATACATTCACATAAATAAACAAACGGGCAGGCATGTTTTTTCAGAACTCGATTACTTTTATTGTTATTTACTATTAAAAGCATGTGTTTATGCAAATAAAAAATAATTTTAATAGTAACAAAAATTTCAAAGCAGACTAGTAGGTACTTTCGGAGATTATGCCGTACACCCAAACTCACCAATTTTACTCTTTTTATAATATTAATATATTAGTATTTCCGTGTGGTGACGGAGTAAGAATACATTTCACCACCCCCAATCTTACTCGTGGGTGATCGTAAGAGACGACTAAGGGATAAAAAACGCTTGTAACAGCGAGAGCTGGGAAACTCGAAACAAAACCCTATACCCACACGTCTGACCAGCGTGGTATAGTAGGTACAATTGCCTCCTATTATGGAGGAGGCTTGAGCGCAACAGTGTAACATATATGAGCTGTGATGATGATGATGATGATAATATTAGTATATATTAACTTTGAAAGCTCTCCCGCCTTTCTTTGCAAAGTAAATAAATAGGAATTTAGATAATGAGCCCAATTATAGTAAGTGTAGATAATATAATGGCTGAAAATATTTTCCTATTCCATCCATCAGCCTGTAAACGTCCACTGTTGGACATAGGCCTCCCCACGAGAATGCCATCTATAACGGTCCTGTGCCACCTGCATCCAGCGGTTTCCTGCGACCTTGATGAGGTCATCAGTCCACCGAGTGGGGGGTCGTCCTACGCTGCGTCGTCCGATTCGTGGTCGCCACTCGAGAACCTTTTTTCCCCAACGGTTGTCGGTTCTTCGAGCGATGTGGCCTGCCCATTGCCACTTCAACGTGCTAATCCTTAGGGCTATGTCGGTTACACCCGTTCTTCTACGGATTTCCGTATTTCGGATTTTATCACGTAGAGAAATACCGAGCATAGCCCTCTCCATAGCACGCTGAGCGACTTTGAGCCTTGTTATGAGGCCGACATTTAGAGACCACGTTTCAGTGCCGTAAGTCAATTTTTTTTTTTTTTTTTTTTTTTTTTTTTTTTTGCCTTTTTATTTTCCTATTGCTAAAACGTAATAATACATTTGAGTACTTGGGGACGGGACTCGAGTCCTTGGTATAGGAATCCATTCGGTTAGCTTTGAAAGTACACAGTTCCCACTATAAGAAAAGGTTATGCAGTTTAGTGTATCGTATGTTTGTTCGCACTCAAAAAAGTTTAAAGCTATATAAGTATTTTAATTATTTATAGGTATTTTTATATAGGTATTTCATCTTCACTTATTTGGGACAATTACATTACATTCCAAACTCAGACACTGTGTCAAAATTTGACATATATATATTTATTAAACAACATTATTGTTATATCATAGTTATAACTAAATAATCACAACAATAACTTATTATAATAATAGTTACTATTTCACGAAGTATTATTACCTTACTATTTACTTAAAATTTAAAAACTTTGGTAGGTACCTATTAGAGAATTTTTGTACAGTACCAATATAAATAAATTTAAAATCATTTTGTTCATAGATAGATTTAATCTATTTTAAGCTGAATTACTTTCCGTGTGGTGACGGAGTAAGAATACTATTCACCACTCTATATCTTACCCGTGGGTGATCGTACCAGACGACTAAAGGGATATAAAACGCATATAACATCTATGCGAGAGAAGGTAAACTCGAAACAAAACCCTATACCAACACGTCTCACCAGCGTGGCCCTACTATAGGTTAATTTCCCTCCAATTACCGAGGAAGCCCGAGCCCAACAGTGGGACATTTATGGGCTGTGATGATGAAGGTGAATTAAGCACAGATTAACATTTAAAAAATCTAGAGAAAATTCTTTTGCACATATGTGTTAGAAAACAATCACTTGCATGGCTTATGCCACACCAAATATTAAAAATATATTTAAAAAAAAAATACATATTCTAGAAAAAAAATCACCGTTCAACTTGTTTATTAAATGTTAAGCTGCGATTTAATCTTATGTTAAACATCTATTTGAATATCGAATTTAATATAACTCGAAGTTATACAATATGTCTATAACTGAGAAAGAAAGAATGAAATTTCTACATCGCCTTTGTGGGTACAAATTGTATGGAGGTTTGCATACGAGCCTATATACCATTTATGCTACCAAAATATAGACGAGGGATATATTTTGATGATTTATAATTCAATTGTACTGAGACATTACGTCTAGGTAAGTACTGTAATATAAGTTGTAATGTTTTGGCAAAATTCAGTTAGGGTCAGTTAAAAAAAAAGAAAAAGGAATAGTGAATGTATATATATACAGTATATATAGGCAGGAAGCTAAATAATCTTATGTATAAAATTTTGTTGCGCTGCTATCATTTCAAAATCAGGACTAGGTAATCGTTCTTGCAACATATGGTAGAACACTAGCCGCATTTGTAAATATATTAACCATAGACATTTTAAATATATATATATATATATATATCAAGAATTAGACAATTTGTTTTATTTAAAAAAGAAAATAATAATATTTGATATAGTCCTAGCTACTTGTAATTTTCATCGGGCTGGTACTTAACAGTTTTAATTTTTAATTAAGTTGATACTTTTATGATAATTATATACCTATGTACAATATTAATTAGACCAATAATTTCTACATATCTGTAGGAACATAGCTACATTCTTATTATAGGTACTTTACTAAACATAACGACAATTTATTAATTTTTAAAAGTAGTTCTAACAAAGTGACAAATCTTTTATAAATAAAGAACAATTTTCTAAGCTACTGAGTGTTATATGATCGTTCTGAAGAGACCGACCACAGTTAAGCATTTTTTTGTTGTTCACAACGAATACGAGCCCACTCTATCGATTGTAGATAATAAAATAATAATAATTTAGCAAAGTTCTAATAAATATTGAATCAGCCTATACAAATTAAAAGCACGTGCGCGCCGATTCGTACAAAGCATATACATATGTCTACTCATCTATAATAATAATAATAATGTATATACAAATGCCACATGACCTATTTATATAGTAAGTTAGGAGATATGAGCGTGTATAAACTATCTCTATTTTATTGATAAAAGTTTTCAGCCTTATTACTAAAAAGTCTTTGAAGAACCAACTGTTTATTAAGGCGATTGGCAACCATATTGACCATATGGTTGCCAATCAGCACATGGAGCATGGAAGTGTGTTGACAAAGGGTATAAAGGCGGAGTTGGATGATGATGCGGTAAACTGTGAGAAGAATATCTTGGTTGGAGTTCATGATAATCGGGTACCGGTGATGGTTTTAAGTATTGTTCTAACTCAGAACTGTCCAGTGGTCCATCCGGCGGTAACGCCGGCGATATATCCGACATAGCTTCAAAATCCATTTGATCTCTTTCTGTCGACGGTTCACGTTTTGGTTTGACAGATGAAGTAGGGGGCACTTTACGTCGCCGCGGCTGATATTTATAATTGGGATATTTTTTCTTATGCTGTGTCCTCAAATTATTTGCTTCTCTTATGAACGGTGCTTTTTCGTCTTCACGTAAACCTCTGTAAAAATCGGATTAATATTATTGGTTATAACTAATAAGATAAGCTACGTGAAGTTGGTACTGCTGAATCATTTTGTTTTTTTGTGGTATTGTGCGGTAGGCTATGGATGATGCGGTGTGCGATAACATCGGCGCAAGCGCAACTATTGCCAGATGCCGCGGGTCAATACTAATGTAGCGTGAGCCCTGTTTAAACGCATACTTCACTTGCCACACTATTTTTTTACATACTATTGCAAACAATCTTAAGGCTCACATATATACTTAAACTTTGTTCGTATTGATGGTGTTGTATTGATGTGTTTATCGTGTCTGTGCATCTCATTATGAATCAGGATCCATCCACTACTGCAACTCCTTTAAGCTAAGACTTACAGGAGTTGCAGTGGTGGTATGGCTTTAGACCCAATTAAAAAAAATGCGATGCTATACTATAAAAAATATAACTCGTTATTCTAGTATATATGCTGATGGTATTTTTTTTGTAAGGTTTCAAATGAAAATTCTTGATTTTCGAAAAAATTCTAGAGAAATTATATAGAATTTAAAGTTCTAAGCTGTTTACGATTTAGCAGCAATAAGATTGTCCCCTATTAGAATATTTATAGTAAAGTAATGCGAGTTTTCTCCAACGACCCCTAAATTCTAAGTAACTAATACCGAAGTCAATATAAATCCCTCATAAGATGGATGTTAATTATTTTTTTTTAAGTAAATGTAATAAAATAAATTAAAAATTTTAGATAACACGTGTATGTAATTTAGAAATGACGATAAGTACAATTTATATATATACAATCCTTGTGGTGACGGAGTAAGAATACAATTCACCACCTATGCGTGGGTGATCGTAAGAGACGACTAAGGGAAACAAAATTCCTATAAAATCTATGCAAGAGAAGGAAAACTCAAAACAAAACCCTATACAAACACGTCTGACCAGCGCGGTATAATAGGTAAACTTCCCTCCCATTACGGAGGAGGCCCGAGTCCAACAGTGGGACATATATGGGCTGTGATGATGATGATGACTATTTATATGGCTCTAGGTATACCCTAAAATTTAGGGATCATTAGTAAAAATGAGCATAATACTATTTAAAAAAGAAAAAATCTGCTACATGATACGATCGTCGCTAGATTTAAAATTCACAATCCGTTATAGATTGGGTTAATACAAAAATATTTCTAAAACCTTTGACCTTGCTAATCTATTTGATCGTGAGCCGCATCTTGAAAGTGCTGACAGTGTAAAAGAGCCCACCAATCACAACACACCAATCAGATTCAATTCACCGACTGTTTTCTTTGATGATTCGAGAGTTTTATGTGCGTAGCCATGTCACTCTCTGTCATTTGGCTCACGCAAGGCGCACGGGTGGGCTGTGACAACAGTTTTATCAGCTCTTAATATCTTGCCATTTAAGTGAAGCTTAGAATCGTATTAACGTTCATTTCTTTTAAAAACAAGTGAATTATTTTATTTACAAATATTTTTTTTTTAATGTAAATTTAGACTACATATTTAGCTTAGAGCCTATTGTGTATGATATATTATTATGTGTTCTTGGCTTATATTCCCCACTGTTATGCTCGAAATTTCAAAGGCAAATTAATTTACTATACTAGCGCTGGTATACCGGTCAGACATGTTAATATAGGATTTTATTTCCAGTTTTCTTTCTCTTGCAGTGGTTTCCTTCCCTTATATCCATTAAAACAGAACTAATTAAAATTGTGTACATCCTTACTTTTTTAAATTGTTAAGATTAACGACAAGTACTTGATAGATTGTGTACCAACTTTTTTTTAAATTTTGCTAGTGACGTGATAGGTGAACGAACGAAACGAAATACTTTTATATTAACGAGCTTCGATATCGCTTATGCGCCGATGCGAATTTGTTCCATAATTTTCTATTTGAGCGAGCCGAAACAGTTAGAGATGTTATCGATCGCGATAGTATTTTAATGAGTAAACAATCGATGCACGCGCACGGTGGGGCGCCGCACGCGCTCACCGGACTATCTACACCGGACCTTCAAAATAACTTGCAACGAACCTCACAAATTCCATCCACTTGATTGCTGAGACATCTAATACCCAAACTTATAAATTCCAAGTATATTAAAATCCTTCCTAATTTTGTTAAAGTTTGCTTCTTCTATTTAATCACTCAGGGAAAAAAACATTTATGTCGACTCCATGATCTATCTAACTGTTAGTTTATATAACGGTATAATCAAAATCAAGAAGCATTTATGTATTTCTTTCGGTCTTAAAATCGTTCTTATTACATCGAGCTTCTTCCTAAAACAGTAATTTATTCTAAACTCTGAGAAGTCAATCGTAAAACTAAAGGACAATATCTACGCTATAAGATTAAAAAAACAATTTGCAAAATGTATAATAGTATGTAAGTACCGGGAAAGCTTTCCGAGTAGCGAAGATTATTATTGAGAATGACGTGGATGAGAAAGTGCTTTAAGAAAATTTAGATACAAAGCGCTATCCCCATAAAACTCGTCCGAAAACCATATAAGTTTACAAACGTTATATTATCTGCTTTTCTGATTTACTTGGGACCAAATATTTGATAACGATTGCCATAGAAAAGTAAGATGGTGGAAAGCAAGTGTGGTAGAAAGTAAGATGGTGAGATATTATATTTTAGACACGTCACAAAACTGGGGATGAGGTAATATATCTGGTCACAAGCAAATACCTACTAGGTTTACCTTCAGGAGAAGTTAATTTTCTTGAAGGTACAGCTAGTGATCGGCGTCGAGGGATATGCCGAGGAGAATATCACTATCACAACTGTTCATATAAGATTAAGGAAATTGTTTTTTGATCGCAAATATCTTAGGAAATAATCGTTTGACTTAATTATACTATTTCATTAGACAGCTTCTTGTTTTTACATAAAGATATCCATTAACCTATCGATGTCCACTATTGGACAAAGACCACACCAAATTGAATAATATCGCCACTTTTGGGGTTGGCGATTGCAATTGGTATTATAATATATTATAATTACTCATTTCCGTGTGGTGACGGAGTAAGAATACAATTCTCAACCCTCTATGTTACCCGTGGGTGATCGTAAGACGACTAAGGGATATAAAACGCATATAACATCTATGCTAAGAGAAGGAAAACTCGATACAAAACCCTATACCAACATGTCTGACCAGCGTGGTATAGTAGGTCAATTTCCCGCCCTTTATGGAGGAGGTTCGTGCCCAACAGTCGGACATATATGAGCTGAGATGATGATGATAATTACTCCGAATCAAGTTATTGCCCATTTTCCTAGTGATCCCTCATCTCATCTGGTATTCACGACTGCCGCATAAAAATAAGGTAGGTAGTGGAGAGTAAGTGCGGTGGAAAAGTAAGATGGTGAGAAATTATATTTTAAACCCGTCACAATACGGGGAACTTAATACTCACTTCCATAATATTCCTAAAGTTTTGCTAAGTTCAGCGTTGTGTAACGCCGGTCGCTGTTCTGATAGCTTCTTACGCATCGCCTGCGCGAATACCATGAATGCGTTCATAGGCCGCTTCACGTGCGTACCTCGTACGCAGCTACCGCCCCTGTGTAAGCAAAAATATTAAATATAATAAAATTATTTAAAAATATCTTCAAAAACAATTCATAAATTTGAACGAATAAATACAGTACACTTTCCGTGTGGTGATGGAATAAGAAAACAATTAATCTCATCTCTTGGCCGTGGGTTAAAAGACGATTAAATGATATACATATAACATCTGTGCAAGAGAAGGAAAGCTCGAAATACAACTCTATACTAACCTGTTCAACCATAATGGTATAGTAGAGCTATTTCTCTCCCATTACGAAGGAGGCTCGAGCCAAGCATAGGATGATGAATTAAATACATATTTCAGCTATTTTACAATCCATCCATCTGTCAGTCTACCAATGTCTATCGATGGGCATAAGCCTCCTCAAGAGAGGATAAAGCTATAATCGCTACGCTTGGTAGGAGGGTTAGCGATCGCAGTTGATGTTATTATTCCAAGAGACTGCTGATACTCATTCTTTTAATAATTCTTCAGCCGATTTTTGCACATCTCACAGGTTAATAAGGGGTAGTGATGCTGTGTACTTTACTCGTCACAACATGGGAACAGAAACTAATTAGATGAAAACGTATAACTAATCAAAATAAAAAAAAAATATCAAGCAATACATTTTGTTTAAATAAATAAGGAGAATGCTAAAAGAGAGTGGAATCGTAAGTGTGCAGAACATAAAACGTTTTTACTAACACGTCTTCTTTTAAACAAGGTTAAAGAAGTAAGTACATAGTAAGTAGCGACTTGGCTGTGTCCCTGCTACTACTGAGGTCCATGAGTGGCACTTTTCACTTATCAAGAGCTCGACTAGCTTAATTTAGTAGCGTCTGTGCGACGTCAGATCGGGTAAATCCTTACTTCCTTACTAATAATACAAATGCGAAAGTAACTCTGTCTGACTGTTGCTCTTTCACGCCAAAACTACTGAACCGATCTAAATTAAATTTGGTACACAGATAGTCTAGAAGCTGGCAAAGGACATAGGCTACTTTTTAATGCAAAAGTAAGGGTTGTAGAGGGGGATGAAAAGTTGTAAGGAAGTGTCGTCATTTTTAAAGCCAGAAGCTTAAAACTTATTTTTAGGCTGTCGATTAGATATAAATAAATACGACATAAATTTTGTAAAAAATTTAAACTTAAGGGGGTAAAATAAAAATAGGGGTGAAAGTTTATATGGAATTTGGTTTTTTTTTGGCATTTTTTTGGCTTTTGTTTAGATATAAATAAAAATGGCATTACGTTGTCCGGCTGCTGTCAGTAGCTCTGCGAGGTGCCATGCCTCACAGCTCAGACGCATAGTTGGCTAAATACAAAAATGCTGTCTCCTGCGATCAGCTTTTTGTTATAAATTTTTATGACATCTCATCTTATATTTCAGTTATATTATATAAATAAGTTACCTATAAATTTTGTTTTGTTATTTTCTATATTTTCCAATTTTCTTATTCCAGTAAAATCACTTATGTTTATGTTTCCTTTGCAAGCATTTCCTAGATTAACATTTAGGATACTTTTATCCCGGTAATGTGTTCCTTTGCGATAATAGTTCAACTTTAGAAAAGTAGCCTTTTACGCTGGCGAAGCCGCGGGCAGAAACTAGTAATAAATATATCAAATTATTACTTTATTGTAGACTAGCTTCTGCGCGCGGCTTCGCCCGCGGCTTCGCCCGCGTAAAAGGTTACTTTCTTAAAGTTTTTCATCCCCTATTTTTATTTTTCCCCTTAAGGGTAAATTTTTACATGTTAATGTCATATTTATTTATATCTAATCAATAGCCTAAAAATAAGTTTCAAACTTCTGGCTTTAAAAATAACGATAATTCCTTACAACTTTTCATCCCCCTTTACAACCCTTTTTTGTATTAAAAAATAGCCTATGTCCTTTAGGCTCTAGACTATCTGTGTACCATATTTCATATAGATCGGGTCAATAGTTTTGGCGTGAAAGAGCGACAGACAGACAGAGTTACTTTTGCATTTATAATATTAGTAAGAATTAGGTAATATTTAATTATTTAATGTCACATTTATGTTAGACAGCTACCCCTGTCATACGCGCGCACACAAATGAATAAAGAATAGCGGCGTAGTATCACGGCATGACCACATTTGCCTTAGTACCTACCCAATCTATGATTTCCAGTTGTCGACACAATTTTACTGCCAAGGCGCGCAAAAAGATGTTTCACATCACAAACTTTCAATACCTATCTATTATATACAGGTATAGTATGTTATTTACAAATCAATAGTGCTGTCAAAAATACAACAATCATCAACGATGACTGCTCTCACGTCTTTACTTGTGTTCGGGTCGCACAATCGGCGATTATCTTTCTTGCCATATTTCTGTAGGGCGCCCGGTTGCCGCCTGACCACAGCACTGCGCACTATTATTGTCCTAACTTTTGAAATACTGTACCAAACGACACACGGTAAAAGGCAAAAAATATGTACTTTAAATATCGAATGCAATAAAAGCATTTGTTTGCATAAGAATCAATTCGTTACTATAAAATGTGCATCGGCAATAAATACCAAATGATTTTGAATTTTTAATTTACTATTTTAACGATAAATGCTTACATATTAAAAATAGATATATGCTGTCGCGGACTTTTTTGTAGAACTATTTAAGAGGTACATTTCCACAATACATAACATTCGTCTGAGTTTCAAGATTTTTGCAGCGTATGCAAAAATAGCTCGCAGATGGGCGTTTTTTTCTGACTTAAGCAATTTTTATCGTTATATTTTAGCCTATTTACAAAATAGCTCTATAAATTATAGCCTATGTGTTATTCTGATGTGTAAGCTATGTTACTATAAAGTTTCATCAAAATCCATTCGGTAGTTTTTGCGTGAAAGAGCAACAAAGATGTTCACATCCATACATTATTACAAACTTTCGCGTTTATAATATTAGTAGGAAGTAGGATATAGAGATATAGAATATCAATGGTAAGATTGCTATATTTTATAAAAATAAAACTAATGTAAATTGCATTTTTTGTTAACAGCAACATAAACCAAACGAAAGGACTTAATAAAGTACTGTCGAAGTCTCAGTTTTGAACACACTTCAGGTTTTTAAGATTATGTTTTTATTAATTCATAAATTATTTGTTAATGTTTTTTTCGAATGTGACGAAATACATTGTAAGGAAACTTGCATGTCTAAGGATTTTATAAAAGAAAAATGTTCACTAATATGTATGATATCCATGCCTTGCAGAGTGACGTATTATACATATGTGTATAATAAGTATCTACATGAAAAAATAATATTCTGCTGAAACTGATTAAATTTGAAAACAACTTTCGTATGATGGTAAATATGGCTATGAGGATGAATGGTTTCCTTTTGTTATTGATTTTTAATAATTTAGTTGCACTTTGTAAAATACCATAAATTGATGCCATGAAAAGTAAGGGTGTGAATGCAATTTACTATTGGAAATATAACATGTGAAAATAGATGTTCTTCGAGGCATAAACCAAAATAAAGTTCATAATTAGTTAGGAAATGGGCCAGCTAGCCATATCACTGTGTGTTTGGTAACTGCTATAAATAGTTTAAGTTCGGTGCCGTATGAACAAAAGGCTCATATTGACATAAACAATATGAAATGCGCACTTGAGCGGGCGCGGCTCGACTCTACTCAAATTGGTTTAGCTTTCGGCGCGCGCCCGATAATTACTAGGTAACCAAAACCATCAAACGACGACGAGTCGACGACTATAAAGAAAATAAATTACGAGTTTACCCTTTATGTAGCCAACCAGTAAACAGTGGTGCGCCGGCGCATGTAAAATTCGTAAACAGCCGAAGTGGCGCGGGTTCACGTCATTTTACGCTCGTAAACATCTCTTATTTTATTACTTTTTTATTTTCTAATGCTCCGTTCGGGTTTCCTTGCGATCTGAATGCTGATAATAAATTATGTTTTTTTCTTTAAATACTGACACGGCACTAAAAGTCGATCGATTTCTAACGGATTACTCTCGGGAAGTAACATGAGGAGAAATAATCACCTACCGCTTCGGCGAACTTCCAGCGGTTTCCTTGTTTATTACTCAGAACCAGTTCTCCAAACGCTTCAATATTTTTACTGCTCTAATACAAAACTGTGAAATTGTTACCTATTTTTGACATGTCTGTATATTAACTCTACTGACTCTATTATACTTTTTTAATTTGTTACTGATACATATGAAATAAAACTATATTTACAGATTTTATCGCGTTTATAATTTATTTTTAATTTCTTAATAAAAGCTGAAAAGTGTCGTCGTTAAAGTAAATATCAAATGATCATCTCAGCCCTTACACGTCCCATATCTGGGCTCGAACCTCCCCGAAATAAAAGGGAAATTGACTCACTATACCGGGGCAGTCAGATAGGTTGGTATAGGGTTTAATTTGGAGTTTTTCATCTCTTGCTGATATGTTATCTACATATTATATCCCATAGTCGACTGTTACGATACCCTTTTTTTTTTTTCGTGGACTATGGATGCATCTCGCTCCGCCAAATCGGTCCGGGGTGACGGAAAGGGGGCGCGTGATCCCATAGACCCACCGTAAAACTCCTCTCTCTTCGCCGTGCGAGCGGGCCACTGGTAACCGATCTTTGACTTCGGTGGCCCGCCCGGCGGTTTACCCTCGCGGGTTCCTCTCTCACTGTTACGATACCCACGGGCCAGAAAGAGGATAAGAAATTATACTGTCCAAGTGGAGAAGAGTACAATTAATCATCCCCTTTCTCTATCTCTCATCTACTCGGAAATCAAAAGCTACAAAATCCAAATATCAAATATAAACGCGATTAAATCCATAAAAATAGTTTTATTTTTCTAATTGATTTCGTATTTCAATGTCTTTAATTTACATCTCTTATTCATCTCAACTTATATTTGCCTCACTGTTGAGCTTGAGCCTTCTCTACCCTAGAAGGGAAATTGACCTACTACCGACCACGTTGATCAGACGTGTTGGTATAGGGTTTTATTTTTTAAGTTTGCCTTCTTTTGCTTGATGTTATATACATATTTTATCCCTTAGTCATCTATTACGATCGTCCACGGGTCGCCATATATCTTTTGCCTGTGACTTCGTTCCTTTAGAAATTATATGTGACAAAGGTAAGACATTTTTTATTGTATTTCTGTTGTATACTGAGTTTAACTTAGGTATATAGGTATATCAGTGCTTATTTATGCTAATTTTTAAATCAATATCAAATCCAACAATAGTATCAATGCAACATTTAATTAAATAATGACAAATGAAAACTCATGTTTATTTTTTTTTACTGATGAGTGGATAAAGACTTTTTTTTCTCACTATACAAACTTTGCCACTGCGATTCACATTCTTTAGTAATGATTTGTTTCTTAGCGATTCTTTGTGACAAAAAAAAAATACTGTTCACGTTTCCAATTTCAGTAGTATCGGCTCGGTGTTGATAAGTATTGACTCATCTCACCAGCTTCTTTATATATATATAATGAAGCTGGTCTGTACATACAGATATACTATAATTTGTAACTATTGGTACATCAATAAATGAAGCATACAAGATGAATCGTGGCTAGATTTTTCAAACTATGCGAGCAAATTAACTGCAAAGATATCGTAATGGTTAAGGTACTGACCTACTGTGCCTGTGTCGCGGGTTCGATTCCCATGCAGTGCAATAGATTGTGCGATCCACGAATTGTTCTTTTGAGTCTGGTTGTAATTTGTGTCTGTTTTTATATTTACTAGTAGTGGTAGGACCACGCTGTTGACAGTTTTCTGTCTAAAGCCGCGGGCCGGTCCGTCCGGGGTAGTACCACACTCTCGCAAAAGATCGACGTCTGAGCATTAGCAATAGGGATATTCTATATACTTACATCGATGCATCGAAAACATCGATGTTTACAATCCGATACATCGAATCGATCCGATGTTTTGAAAAGCTATCGATTTACTCGATGTATCGATGTTTTTTCATAAAACATCGAATCGATGATAACCAGTTAATGTCACAAAAACTCAAGTTTATGTTTAAATAAATGATTCAATAATATTTCAAAGTAATATAAATATTTTTTTAATAATAAATTACAGTTTTATAAGGGATTGGAATAGGTATAAATGCCACAAAAAAGATCTTTTTTTTTTTTTTTTATTATTTAGAACAGTTTTGATATGACTTTAGCTTTGTAATATATTTTAGAAAAAGTAATCGATGTTTTCATCCGATACATCGAAATGCATAAAAACATCGATGTTTTTTCAAAGTGGACACCCCTAATTAGCAATGTGCTTCGTTCGTTGAGCGAGAGAGCCAGAAGTCCAACTTTGTGAATTTGGATTTTATATGGGTAGGCAGCGGCCTAGCTATACCCTGAGTATTACAAAGGTCCATGGGCGGTAGTGACACTAACCATCAGGTGTACTGCTAGCTCGATGCCACCAAAAGCAATAAAAAAAGAACATATCGTTCGTGTGGTGTTACGGGTTGAGAGCCCTCAGCGCTCACCCACAGTCCGGGTAAAATTGTCATAGCCATCTGAGGCTAACAACTAAGACACACACAAAAAAAAAATCGTGTGGTGACTGAGTAGAATACAATTCTCCAAGCCCTGTTTTAGCCGTGGGTGATCGTAAGAGAAGACTAAGTGATATAAAAATGCATATAGCATCTATGAAATAAAAAGTAAACTTGAAATAAAACCCTATACCAACACGTCTGATCAGCGCGGTGTAGTAGTTTAATTTCCCTTTCATTTGGTGGAGGCTTGAGCCCAACAGTGAGAGTTATATGAGCTGAAATGATGAAGATGATGATGATGAAATTATACGTTTGTAGAGTCCACCATATTACAAATATTATTTCTTTCCTGAAGTTTCTGCTGTAAATTAATGTACCTACGTGTTTTAACTTTAACGAAATAAGAGCATAGATTGTTTAGTGGTACAAGTACCTCCAATGTCACGTTTGAGTCTACTTCACAACTCCCCTAACTGACAAGAAGTTTAATGGAAGAAAAACTAAACCACATATTTAATAAAACTAAAAAGGTGAACTCCGCAAAACCTACTTCCTAACAAAAGTATTGAAAACATTTTATGAATGGATATTGTACCATGCACGTCACATTATTTAAATACTTAAAATCCAGCTCAATGTCACAAAGACACATTTCAGGATATAAAAGAGGTAAAAAAATTTCAACCCGTATGTAACCCAGCCAATGTTAAGTAAGGGCCTCCTTCAGCCTCCTCCTTGGCATACGGTTTTATTTTGAAGTATACGTATAAAGTGAAGTTATCTGCAAGAACGAGTGGCGATATATTGCTTACTCCATCACCACACAAATCTTAAAGCGATATATATTTAACTTTAAACATGATGAATCAAAATAATGACCAATGGAAGTTTATTTTATGGCAATGTCGCATACTTTTATCGTGCAAAGTAGGTACTAGAAGTTTTTGTGGCGCGACAGACCTACCGCGCGCTAGCCGCCATCTGGTTAGTAATACATCGACATTGAAATCACAGATAGAAACTACTCCTGTTTTAATTGCTATGAACATTTGTAAGTTAGCTATATTTTTGCATTGATTTTATTTGATGTTTAAAATTTAAATGCTATATTTACAGTAAACGGATTTTATTTTTTTATGAAGACAAAACCTGACAGTAATTAATCCTTGTATTGCGGGGGACTTTACAAACATATAAGTCAGTCCTCCCGTGACCATGAACTCCTGTAAAGTGTTCGAAACGTCGGGAAATTAAAATCCAAATACAAACGCTATGGAATTAGTAAAAATAGTTTTATTTCAAATATAATTAACACATTACAAATTACAGCCAGACCCGATAAAACAATTTGTAGATCGCATAAAGTATTATCTAACTTGAGAATCGAACCAATGACACCGGTACGGTAGGTCGGTATTTTAACATTGTAAGAATCCGTATCATACGGTACTAAGAAAACAATGTAAATAACCAAATCGATACTAAACCGATATACCGTATACCGATACTGTCCGAGAGATCATCAACCCACCTGCCAATAGTTACGGCACTATTTCGTATACCTATTCTTGAGAGTACATTTTTCAACAGTTCAGGCCAAAAACTGATCAAGATATGAAAAAAGAAAAGAAAAACTTAAAGGATAACCGTATACCAAACTGTTTCAGCAGTACAATAAAATTATCCCTCTTTTTCTTCTCTTCCCAGCCCATATATGTCCCACTATTGGGATCTTATCTCCTGAAGGAGTCAATTATACTCTCTCAATGTTCACAGCGAAGAGAAAAATTGAAACACCACGCTGGTCAGACGGATTGGCGTAGGGTTCTATGTCGAATTTTCCGTCTCTTGTATAGATAGTATCTGTATATCCTTTAGCCTTTTATTACACTCACGGACAAGAAAGGGGGTGATGAATTGTATTCTTACTCCGTTATCATACGGAAAATAGCTAATTTCTATTAAATTATTTTTCTTATGTCTTGGAGAAAGTATATGTAATGCCATGTAAAGATTGAGAAGAAGACGAATGCCGTTATAACAACTATAATGTGGTAATGAATGTGTAATGTGTAGGTACTTTAAAATTATTATATAACGATTTCTTATAAGCTATAGTATTTGAAAGTAATTATAGATGAATTCATAAAACTATTTACGTTAAAATAACTCTACCATCGTAATAGCTGTACTGTAAAGATGCGATTAATAAATATATACAAATATCCGTTATTTTATTATAGCTCGAATATTTTAGTGAAATAACTTCTATTTGTGTAATACAATTCCTTGACCATGAACGCTGAAAAGTGTTCAAAAGTTCAGAAAATACCATGAACGCTGAAAAGTGTTCAAAAGATCAAAATCATACACCAAGGAGATAAAATTCGTAAGACTTTTGACAGGAATTTGAAAACGTCATGTGGTGCTCTTGTATTGTATTCGATATCTTAGTGTTTTAATGTGTTATATTAGATACTTTTGATGTCATTTTATGTAATGTGATGCGGCGGATCTACTGGGATGTAGTGAATATCATATAAAAGTGCTTTACAACGTTTTCGTTTTCCATCAAAATTCCCACAAGATAATATTAACAGTGTGGCCATTGCACTGTCGATGGTGACAATTTGACTTAGACACTGACTAACCTGAGAGACTAAAAACGTGAAGATATTTATAACTCGACAATGGCACCAATAGCTTGTATAAGTAGCTGATTGCCAATAGGTATATACGAAGAAGAACAAGAAGAAAAAATGAATTTGTATATCTTGGATGTGGATTTAGCCGAGATGGACGGTACACCACTGATATAGAGCGAAGAGTGAATGCGGGAAATAGAGTGAACGGAGCGTTGGGGTAACTTCTCGGCAGCCAACACCTCAGCCAGAAGGCACGTGTAGCAATACATAACGCAGTGCTTGTCCCAACATTACTGTATGGAAGCGAGAGTTGGGTATGCAGAAAAGAGTATGAAAGTAAAATTAATGCGGTCGAAATGCGATCTCTTCGGCAAATATGTGGAGTTAGGCTGACCGACCGCATTCGTAACGACGACGTAAGAGAGCGAGTAGGTATGATAGAGAGTATTGGTGTAAAGATGCGAAAGGGAATGCTCCGATGGTTCGGACATGTGGAAAGAATGCCGAACGAACGTCTGGTTAAGAAGATATACAATGCGAAAGTGGAAGGATGTCGGTACCGAGGGAGACCGTGACTAACCTACCTAGACCAGATCGGTCAGATACTGAAGGAAGGTGGAGTCAAGAGTCTCCGAAACCGGCGAGCGTGTATGAAGAGAATTATGAATGTTGAGGAAGCGAGTGAAGTATGCAGAGATAGAGTTCTCTGACACTCTGTTCTCTTTGCCTACCTTGCAAGGGATATGGCGTGATGATATGTATGTAAGAACAAGAAGAAGATAAAATTCGTAAAAAAAAAAAATTAATTTGACACGTGCAATACTCGCATAAACGTCAGCAATCAATAACTCTATATCCATGTTTGTGCCTACACGGTTAACTTCAATAAGTTAAAAAGACTGAGGCTGACGGATTTAAATTAAAAAAAAACTGAAGCAGTTTGGGAAAATGAGTGATTTGTTCGTTTGAACTCACAATGTAATCCGTTGATTACTAATTTTTTATATAATTTCCACCCTGGAAATTATGTTATTTAAGCACTTAACTCAGTAGTAATTTAGAATTCTAAGAATTTTTATTTTTATTTATTTACAACTTGTTGAGCCGGTTACTTAAATATGTATTAATTGTTTAGATTAAAAACTTTAAGAAATATTTAAAAATATTATCTAAGCTATTTTATTTAATCACGGGTTCAGTACCTGTAAACGTATTAAGTCTGGTAGAGACCAGTTTAATGGATATTGTATGTGCATATCAAGATGTGCGTAAGTTATATCTCTATCTATCCTTCAAGAAAACATGACTATAATTAAATAGTGCGTAAGCTTTCTAAAATACTAGCACATTTTTCCTCAAAAACATAGGGAATAGGCATGTACATGACTTTTCATATTTAAATATCACAAATTAAAATTTGTTTGTAAACAATGTTGAATAACAGTAATTTGACTTTCTTTATAATCATTTTTATTTCTCATATGAAATTAAGGTTGAATGATATTTCATTCAACCGTCATTTCAGAGACGTCATAGAAGAGGATACCTTCCTCTTACGAGGAACGAAGAAAAAACCTTATATAAACTATCTGGCATAGCGCAACAATTTTTATGATATTATAAAGTATCTTCATACCCACCAAAATGTATGAACTGAGCAGAATTTCGTATTATTTAATATGAAAACTTTTAAGAATTGTTATGCAATATTGATAGTACGACATGTGGGACGTTGACAATTGAAATCTGTAGTCTCTGCTTCTTATTCTTCTTAACTTATACTAGAGAAATCTAGATACTATTACTCGCAAGCTGCATACCTAATCTGAGCTCATATATGTCCCACTATTAAGCTCGAGCCTCCTCCATAATGGGAAGGAATTTCAGCTCATATATGTCCCACTTTTGGGAACCTCCTCCATAAAGGTCCGCATGCCTAATGATAGCAAATTTACACTGCTATCTCATACTAGTCAGATGAATTAACATTGGCTTTTATTTCACGATTTCTTTCTTCTACTTAAAAAAACTTAATCGTCTCACTTGTGATTAAGGAAGAAATATTGCATTCTTAATCTACCACTGCAAGGAACTTCTACCTACCCCTCTGGTAAAGAAGTATGATCTCATGTATCTAGGAGTCTATTAATAGGTATTACCTCGTAATAATAAACATTAATCTATTATAACATAAAATTTTAATTAAAAATCTTTTATAACAACAACATGTAACGACAAAAAGTTTTATAGCCATGCACGGAATGATTTACAACCAGATTTAACAGTCAACCATTGCCTTATATCCATACATCTGTATACGTTTCTTATAAGTGTCATAAGTACGGGACTAACTATACACAATGTACCTATCTATAAGTGCTTCGAAATGTATGGGCACGTGTTTATTATATTACTCAATCTTATTTTAAGTATGTTTTGTCTCAAGCTGCTTTAAACTTTGATATTTATTTCAAGTTTGAATAATGATAAGGATTTGGGATTGGATTTGAGTGGTTTGACCTATATGTGCCATAAATAGATTGATTTAACATCTAAAATAATTAATTTGTGAAGTTATAATTCTTTTGGCGCGTTGCGTTGGGGAAAAATGATGAGAGTAAATTTTTACGATGCGCGCGCACACCGTCACGAAAAACCGACACCCTGAAGTTAGCTATAGTCAACATTTTAGTTTTTTAACTAGATAATATGTTATAATAAAACTTTCAATGTATTAAATACCTTATTTCTATTGTTAGTATCGTTTTTTCTAAAAACGGCGAAAGATAAAATTTTTGAAAAGATTTTTATCTTGTTATGCCAAATAAGTATAACTTCTAACGCCTTGTCCTACCACTAAAGTATTTTTTTTTAGTGGTAGAACTACGCTTGTTGACAGTTTTCTGTCTACAACCGCGAGCCGTTCCGTCCGGATTAGTACTACACTCTCACAGAAGATTGACGTCTGAGTAATGGCAATATGCTATTGCGCTTCGTTCGGTGAGCGAGAGAGCCGGAAGCCCAACTGGGTGGGTTTCGGATTTGTATTGGTAGGTAACTGCCTAGGTATACCCTTGGTATTGCAAAGGTCCCGTTTGCTCGTTTGCCAACATAGCCAATTAAAAAAAACATTTATTGTACAGAGGAGAAGAGGCAGAGAGAGCAGAGTGCCAGAGAACTCTATCTTTGCATACTTCACTCGCTTCCTCAACATTCATAATTCTCTTCATACACGCTCGCCGGTTTCAGAGACTCTTGACTCCACCTTCCTTCAGTACATGACCGATCTGGTCTAGGTAGGTTAGTCTCGGTCTCCCCCGATACCTACATCCTTCCACTTTCGCATTGTATATCTTCTTAACCAGACGTTCGTTCGGCATTCTTTCCACATGTCCGAACCATCGGAGCATTCCCTTTCGCATCTTTACACCAATACTCTCTTTCATACCTACTTGCTCTCTTACGTCGTCGTTACGAATGCGGTCGGTCAGCCTAACTCCACAGATTTTCCGCAGAGATCGCATTTCGACCGCATTAATTTTACTATCATACTCTTTTCTGCATACCCAACTCTCGCTTCCATACAGTAATGTTGGGACAAGCACTGCGTTATGTATTGCCACACGTGCCTTCTGGCTGAGGTGGTGGCTGCCGAGAAGTTGCCCCAACGCTCCGTTCACTCTATTTCCCGCATTCACTCTTCGTTCTATATCAGTGGTGTACCTTCCATCTCGGCTAAATCCACATCCAAGATATACAAATTCATCCACTTGCTCTAGTACATCATTACCTATTATTACTCTTACATCTGTTCTGGTTTCATCTCTTTCAAAGACCATTATTTTGGTTTTGCTCACATTCACGCGTAGACCCCTTTTCTTACAATCTTCTGTCATTGTGTCGACTAGGATCTGCAGGTCAGTCGCTGACTGTGCCAGCAGGACTGCATCATCTGCATAAAGCAGAGCAGTGACCACTGAGTCGCCCATCTGGACTCCCACATTCATATCGTTCAACCTTTGGAGACATTTATCCAGATATATGATAAACAGCCTGCCTGACAGAACGCACCCCGGCTTAACGCCGATATTGACGTCAAACCAAGGCGACATTCCATCATCTAGCCGCACACAGGCTCTACAGCCCGTGTAACTGGACTGCACAGCCATAAATATATAAATTCAATAATAATCTTTATTCCTAGTATTATTCAAAAACCAATGCAAAATTGAGTTTGGTTGTTGGCTACTTTTTCACGGCCGAGGCATATTGATGAATTTTTATACTACAATAAATGGTACCCTGGCGACGAATATGTTTTTTTTTTATGGGAAGAATAATATGGGCTTGTGAAATTATTTTTATACTATATTAATATTACGAGAACGAAGCCGCGGGCAGAAGCTAGTTTGCGAACTAATGCTATTGTTTTATATCAGATCATAACGCTTTTTTTTTTAGGGGTGGTCTACGGTAGGCGCACTCCTCGCACCACTCCATCCGGGGTGACAGAGGGGCGTAAGCACGCATACCCGTAACCCACCCGTGACGTCACCTTCGTGGTTGGGCCGATCACCGGAGCAGAGTGACTTGACGTCAGTGGTCGGCCCGACGGAATACCCCTGAGGAGTACCTTCTCCTCGACCGACGTCCCCCCTTCGGGTGGGATGTCGGTCTTTCCTCACGCAGTCGGCCTCTCGGCGGGTGACGGACTAATTCCCCTCAGTTCATAACGCTGAAAAGTGTTCGAAACGTCGCGAAGGTAAAAAAAAAAAAAAAATCAAATGCAATAAATTTTATAAAAATAGTTTTATTTCAAATCCCAAATCTCCATATTATTTATATTATTTGTTGGGTACTATGTCCAACAGTGAAATCTATAGGCTAATCGTTCTGGTTAATAATGGCTATGGTTCGATGGAATAGCAATATACTCATAAGAATATTTATACATATATCTTCCAGAAGAACACAAGCTACCTCAATAATGAGAAAGAAAATCCCTTAATATATGACACTGAATAGATGGGTTCGCATAGTGTTTTATTTAGAGCTAAATTTCTATTGTAGAAGTGACATCTACTTACTTCACTTAGTCGCCTTTTAGGACACACGTGAGAATGAATACATTATGTATATAGGTACCTTACTTAAAAAATACACTAAAATAACCAAAATATGTCCTAGCGAAGAATTAGAAATTAGAGATATTCTAAATTATTAACTTTTTTTTCTTTTCAATATACACGTCCAACAACAAACAAATTTAATTACATACAAACATACATGGCCGCCCCCTGTTTCCCAGAGGATTAGGCAGTCTACGGATTGCTACAAACCACGATCCTGACATACCTTCATTACTTCTTTCACACTCATCACAGTCTTTATGCATGCTTTACGGTTACGCGTACTCTTAATCTCTGACCTTTCACCAACAAATTTAATTATATTTTAATATAGTTCTCAATATTATATTTTTGAATCTATGAACGATTATACCTGTGATTCTATCCGCGATCATCATCTGCCTCGCCAGCCAATATACGTAGCACTTGGTACCACAGATTTCTTCTGTAATGGGAGGGCAATTGACTAATTTCAAATCAGAAGAATTGATAAAGCATTTTATTCAATGTTTTCCTTCTTTTAAAGCTTTTATCTAATTACATACATATAACATGTATTCTTCACTTCATAAAGGTCACCTTTAGCAACTAAAGACCTTTGGCAACAAAAGACCTTTGGATGTCAAAGAAGCGGTACCAGTGGCCAGCCCAATGGCGAAGGGAAGGGAATACAGTGGGTTATGGGACAACGCGCCGCCCTTCCGTCGTCCCAGACGAAATGGACAGCGCGTGTCCTGACCATAACCTGCAAAAAAAAACTGTAGACCTTTAAAAAATGCTGTTCATAAATTGTATCTAAGAACCATCTCCATCAATCAGCTTTCAAACAAGAAAATACTGCATCATAATCAATTCATTCGTTTACTAGTTGCTATGCCACACAGAGACACAGATATACAAACACACAGATACTTCAAACTTATAACACCCCCTCTTTTTGCATCGAGATTTATAAATATGTAATTTAATATCTTATAGGGTAGATATAAATAAATTTCTGTAATTACAATGACATATTGGACGTAAGACACCTCAGTCCTCCCGTGACCATGATCACTGTAAAGTGTTCGAAACGTCGTGAAATTATAAATCAAATACAAACGCGATAGAATCCGTAAAAGTAGTTTTATTTCAAATTTATAAATATGGTTAAAAAAAAATATACATAGCTATTTTTGTTCTCATCATTATGATCATTATCCTGCTCTTATCCCAATTACTTGGGGTCGACGCAACATGCACTGCTTCTCCATCGCAAATATTACAAAAGTTATGACCGGCCACCTGCCTGACGTCAGCCTCCTTTGGGAATGTTATTGTCCTCCTAAAAGCTCCTAGTCGTCTTATACGACATCTACGAGCAAAGTAAAGGTTGGTAGTATTCCTAGCCGCTAACACACAGCAATTTTTGTTCTATAAACCATAAATAATTTTTGTTATAAGTAATTGTTACAGAGAATCTCACGAATTATTTCGTTAACAAAATATTGGATTAATGAGTCACTGAACCATTCTGTTATGTACTTAACAAATAGGTATACATATTTTTAAAGTAACCTCAACGCAACACGTGCCGAGTTAATTATAAATACCTATATTATTTTTGCTTAGGCGTGCACACTTAAAAATTATTAGGCTATTGTTTAGAAAAGTTCGCGTTTAGTTGTAAGTAGTTATACATGATCGATGGTTACAAACAATGAAACGGTAACAGCATAGAATTACATTGATTAGGCATATAGTTTTAAATTATTGTTTAAATATTTTGATTTGATAACGCTTGATAGTAATTTTTAATTTGCTCACCTACACAATTTTTTTATAAAGAATATAACAATTTAAACTTTATGTTTGAAATAAAACTACTTTTACGAAGAATTCGTTTGTATTTGATTTTTAATTTCTCGACTTTTCGAACACTTTAGACGATTGGTCACGGGAGGAACATGATCACTGTAAAGTGTTCGAAAAGTCGGGCAACTAAAAATCAAATACAAACACGATAAAATCCGTAAAAGTAGTTTTATTTCAAATATGTAATACTCGCATAAACATCAGAAACCATTATGTTAAATATTATGAAAAAGCATTTAAGTTGAATGAATAGGACGTCTACATGGGGAAGACCATCGTACTTTTCTGGACCAAATTGACAATGCGTTGACGAGAAGTCATATTAAGACTGCGTAATTGTAGAGCATGCATGAAGACTATTATGAGAGTGAATGAAACGATGGAGGTATGTCAGGGTGGATGGAATTGCAAAGGTCCATGGGCGGCAGTGAGTCATTGACACTTACCATCAGGTGTACTGCTTACTCGTTTGCCACGATAAGCAATAAAAAAAGAACAGGCGTGAGGTAATGTATGTATGTATTTAATTTGAGATGTGACAAATAGGCGTAAGCTTTCTCCGTGTATGCCTAGATGCAATCTCGTTCGTTTATATACGAGTAAGTAATATGTATTATAATAAGTATCAAAATGCGTACTCTCTATTATAAACTTTTCTAATCTCACAATTTTATTTTGTAAAGATTGTACAGTTTGTTTAGCTATACAATTAAAATGAGCTAAAGAGCCTTTTTTGAAAAGACTAACGCCATGTACTGGCTTGTTTTGTAGGAAAATTTATAAGCTTAACTATTGTCCTGAGACTTATTAACTATTTGCGGTTCGCCAGAGTATGGTGTATGTTTTATCATAATCGAAACAGCGGATCAATAGATACAGCTTCACTGGCGCCGCATAGAATTAAATAGAAGGTTTTCTCGATCGGATATTGCAACAAAAACTTCTTACACCAATGTGTAAGAAGTATATAATATCGATATATAGTGACATATTATGTAAGAATGTTTTTAACATCTTAAGCCTTCGCTCTGGCGGTAAATATGGTTGCTAAATGCATTTCAACTACATAAAATTATGGATGCAGCTTTTCTGATTGTTGTTCAAAATTATGAACTCTGTATTTCAATTAATCTAATTGAGTACGTCGTTAGTTCATTAAGAAATGATTTCGTGATTTAGTTAAGTGTTTACGCCATCTATGAAATTCTGTAAAGTCAAAATAATTGTAATTGTGGTTTACAGCGCAAATTACAGCAGCAAAAAAACGTTTAAATCTTACAACTGTGGCCGGTTAATGAAAATGTGTTCGCTGTAATTAAATATTTGTCGTTAGAGATTATGTACCTGACTTTTTGAGAAACGTGGAAGGGTCACGTGGTAGTCTTGTTCTTATATTCAATATATTTGTATAATGATATCAGATGTTTACGCGAATATTACACATTTGAAACAAAACTATTTTTACAAATTCTGTTGCGTTAGTATTTAATTTGTAATTGCCCGACCTTCCGTCCCGATAGGACTACGGTCCTCTCGTGACCACGAACCCTGTGAAGTGTTCGAAACGTCGCGCAATTAAAAATCACATACAAACTGCGATAGAATCCGTAAAAATATATTTATTTCAATGTCTTAATGTTTTCACACTGTATGGCTACGAATACTACCAACTCTTACTTTGCTCGTGGATGTCGTAAAAGACGACTAAAAGCCTTATAACGGGCTGGGCTAACACCATCTGATGCCACTTAGTCAACAACTACATTCCCAAGGAGGGTTGACGTCAGGCAGGCGGCCAGTCATAAAACTATTGCCAATAACTTTTTGAATATGTAGTATGAAAGAATAGTACATATTGTATCGACCCCAAGTAATTGGGATAAGAGTAGGAGAATGATAATGATCTTAATGTCTTAACGAGTTATATTAAATAATTTTGTTGGCATTTTATATAATGTAATGGGAAGGAACTTTTGAAGTATATTGAATATGAATTAAAAGTACTTCACAAATGTTTTTAGTTCTTCACCAAAATTCCAAGAGAAAACCATTAACAGTGTGAACTTAGCACTGTTGAAGGCGACAATTTGACTTACTGACGGTCAAAGCGCAGCTTCGTTCGCTTATAAAATGTCATTCATTTTATAAAATTTTATTACTAAATATATACCAAGGGAACAAACTACCGGGATAAACATGACTGGATGACTAACAATTTCATGAATGTCTCTTACGTAGTTTTATTGCGAGGGGTTGGTGACACATTTTATTCTTAAGTTATCACCACACGAGGCTAAAATACTTTTAGTCATCATCGTCTTAGCTCATATATGTCCCACTTTTGGGATCGAGCTTTCTCCATAATGGGAGAGAAAATCATCGAGATATTACGTACTAATGGAGAAAATTGAGTTTCTACACCAAGCTGGTCGGATGTGTTGGTATAGAGTTTTGTTTCAAGTTAGCATAGATATTATAATATACGCGTGTTATATCTCTTAATCGTCTCTTACGATCACCCACGGGTAAGATAAAGGATGGTGAATTGTATTCTTACTCCGTCACCACACGGATAACTAAAATACTTTTAGTAAAAATATTTTTTGTAATAACACTTGCAAAAAAAAAGAGTTTTAATTTATCAATGTTACATAGTCTAGGTGAAGCTATATGCGCTTCGAGGCCATTGGCTGAGGAAGTCATAAACAGAGCAGATAGCTGTCGTCTGTAACGGACACACCCACGCTATTTCTGCTTTTCAGTACTACGCCGACACAACCGCCCATCTAAGTCAACTATTAGTGTATACTACACATAAATTTGCAAAGAGAAAATACTATGGACAGTTTGTTGCCGACAAAGTTCATTAGTATGCACCATTCGTTTTACTCATTTTGGCAAAGTTTCGATAAAACATTCAGATTTTGTTGTTGCCATTATTACGACTGGATAATGGTACATATAATTTATTACCATTATAAATAAATCAGACTAGAATAGTTACCTACCGGATTAAAGGGAAGGGGCGCTTTTATAATAACGGATATCGGCTGTTTGCCCTTATACGATGGATATTTAGATTGGATAGGAAACGATTGTACATCCAAAAGTCATTGAAATAATATTGGATTGCTTTAACTTAGATTTTTCTGTCTTTACTTATTGAAACATAATTAAAAAGGGTATTAAAATAACGACAGGTTTTGTAGCTATTGATGTTTTTTTTTAACATAGTTTATTTTCGATGGGTGGCCATTTTATTAAAAGCCGCCACGGTTTTCCGTGGAAATACGATGATATAAAATATAACCTATGTAACTCGCTGATGATGTAGCTTTCTATTGGTGAAAGAGTTGTTGAAATTGGTCTAGTAGTTGAGACGTGAAAACGTAACAAACAAGTAAACTTTTATTCACATTTATTATATTAGTTAGAATATACTGCTGAACATTCTGTGTGCTGACAGAATAAGAATATAATTCACTAAACCTATCTTACCTGTGAGTGATCGTAAGAGACGACTTAGGAATGTAACACGCATATAAAATCTATGCGAGAAAAGGAAAACTTGAACCAAAACCCTATAGCAACACGTCTGACCAGCGTGGTATAGTAGACCAATTTCCCTCGAATTAGTGACGAGGCGTGGGCCCAATAGTGGGACATATATGAGCTAAGATTACTGCTGTATAGCAGTCGTCAAATAATATATAAATAAATACTAAAATAGAATAAAAAAGTTTTAAAAGTCTTGCATATTACAAGACAACTACATTTCCTAACGCATATTTGATAAATAATTTTATTCCTTAAAATAACTGGCTTATTGGAAACTAGAAAAAAAAGTCTTGAAGACTTCCAACATTTCAACCAAAATCCAACCAACATGTCAAGTCAATAGAACATATTAGTTATTTTTCGTGTTAGGCCAATAGAAACTAAAACTTTAATATTATTCTTAGGTAACCGGCTTTAAGAATATTTGAAAATATGTACTACATCCATGTTGATATGTTACAGATGTACATATATGACAGGCGACTTAACTTGTCAAAATACTTCAAATTTTATATCATCACAAGCACTATTTTAATGCACATTTGAATATAACACAAGTATATTACCAAATATATCCACTACAAAGAGCCTATACGGGTCAGTCTGACCAGCGTAGTATAGCAGATCAATTGCCCTCCTATTTTAGTGGAAGCTTAAGCCCTGTATATGAGCTGAGATGCAACGACAAAATCTCCGTGTGACGACGACATTAGAAAAAAATTGTCACAAAAGTTTATTTGCTCGTGTAAGTTGTAAAAATCGACTAAAGGTCTCACCAGGAGTATGGGCAGTTGCACTCTTTTAAAAAAGATATAACCCCGCCTATCAAGGACTTTCCTCTTATTTGTGAAAAAGGCCAACGTCCAGTAAACGGTGATACTGAACAATGAAAATAACATAGCAAAGTCAAAGAACATCAAAATGTTTCTTACATTTAAACATCAGATAGGTAATTAAATGTCCCCTTCATTCTGATCTTGAAACTTTATAAACATTCCTACAACCGCACTTATCTTTACAGTAGATGTAACAACACTAATAAAACAATTAATGGCTGGCTGTAAAATTCAAACGGGAGCCAAATGATGACTCTCGAAATCATTATTTTACCACTCGGCCTGTGTTTTATCATCAAACGAACCAATAATTACATACTGATTAGATTACATAATACCACCTGCAACAAATAACCCTGGGAATATTGAAATCATTTACGTTACAGGGGTGGCCTTATTAGGGATCGATATCGTGTATTGGAATTTTGTTCGTTCAAAAGAAAGAGGGAAATCGATTCTCACCGATAGGGCAGGTATTAGTTAGGCATTTTTATAGAATAAAATCGTTATCAATTGATACGGATTGTTATTCTTATTTATTTATTTAAAGGGTAAAACGACGTTATTATTTACATATAATAGCGTATTCCTTTAGTGGTGATGAGCTGAAGAATACAATATGTCACTACCACTTGCTTTTTCGTGGGAATCCTTAAATCGTTAATAGTCATCAAATGTACTGCCGCGCCCTTCAAGAAAACTTATAACACTAATTATGATAGCCAAATCTAGCTAATTGTGGCGATTATGCCGTTATTCTAGGAAACCTAAGCCCAACAGTGTACATGGATAAGCTGATAGATGGATAGAATAATAATAAATTTACAAATTAACAAGCTAAACTTAGATCTCATAGAGTTATTGTATTTCGCTTTAAAGAGTTATACCATTGGGCGGGATACTTCACAAACATACCTATAAATGGATACATATTGTACCCTGATTAAAAAATTCATTTGTAATATTGCAGAAATAAATAATTTTCCTGCAAGAAATTGAATTAATGTACCTACTCAGCACACAAGATACAATACTTAGGTGTCTACGCCATTTGTGAAATCAACTATTTATACAAAATCAGTGGTTCCCCTCGTGAGTGTAGCAAAAGAATCTTATTATTTTTATACAATTAAATTGTACCAATATAAAGAATTTTATTCATCATCGTCTCAGCTCATATACGTCCCACTGTTGGGCTCGAGTCTCCTCTGTAATGCGAGGGAAATTGACCTCCGCTAAATCCGTCCGCGGCGACAGAAGAAGCGACGCGAGACCTCATAGACCCGCCCTACAAGTACCTCTCTACGCCGAGCTAGCGGACCACCGGAACCCGGTCTTTGTCTTCTGTAACCAGACGTGTTGGTATAGGGTTTTATTTTGAATTTTCCTTTTTTTTTGCATAGATGTCATATACGTTTTATATCCTTTAGTAATCTCCTACGATCACCCACAGGTAAGATGGTGAATTATATTCTTACCCCGTCACCACACGAAAAATTTATTATTTTTATGTAATATTTAAATTCATGGTTTTACATTTTAATACAACTTCAGATAAATTATATAGACAGGGCGTGTCTACGATACAGATGCGGCCTATTTATATATGATAAGCTGAGCACGTTCTGAGAATGCAATCCGACTGGCCCTCACATCCCGGAAATTCAGTGCTTCTACCATTTGCGTTTTAAATGCATGTTTTCTGGAATCGGATTGAATTATTTTTTTCTTCATTTAGGTATGATTATTGCAATAGTGCACATCTGATAAATACTTAGAGCACTAACCCACAATTAATTTTAAAAAAAACAGGCTTATGCGAGACATTATAATCATTCAGCTTTTCGCCGTCTATTGTTAGACGTATGCACTCATATAATGCACTAACATTCATTTGAGGGATATTGCCGTATCCGTGTGGTGACAGAGTAAGAATACAATTCACCACCCCCATCTTACCCGTGGGTGATCGAAAGAGACTACTAAGGGGTATATAAACTCATGTAACATCTATGCAAGAGAAGGAAAGCTCGAAACAAAACCCTATACCAACACGTCTGACTAGCGCGGGTTAACTTCCCTCACATTACAGACAAGGCCCGAGCCCAATATTGGGACATACCTATGGGCTGTGATGGTGATGATGATGATGATGAAACGCCATACTTGGTAGGTTCTTAGTAGGCGGTTTGATCATCTGAGTTGGTTTTGTGAGTTTTCTAATAAAATGCTAACCATTCGTCATCCCTTAGTCAGTTTTTAGAACCCTCACAGTAATAGGTAACAATATATATCATTCTTCATCCGTCATCATATGAGAATCATACAGATCATTATCATTGCTTTTATCCTAATCAGTTTAGGTCGACGCAATATATATTCTCCACGCAATCCTATCAGATTAACATCACAGAGATAACTGTCTGTGGTCATTCTTTATACACTCTCACTACTAGGCTCAAGCCTCATCCACAGCAGAAGGGAAATTGACCTAAGACACCAATTTCTGCTTCTTACATAAATATGATCTGCACATTATATTCCTTAGTCCTCTTTTACAAATGGCCACCGAAGACAAAGATCGGGTACCGGTGGCCTGCTCGCACAGCGAAGAGAGGTGTTTGCAGGGCACCCCATAGACCCACTATGGGGTTGCGCGCCGCCTCTTCCGTCGCCCCGGACCGATTTGGCAAGGCGCGTCCACATCCATAGTCCACCGCAAGAAAAAGAAAAAAGTCCTCTTTTACAAAAACCACGGGCAAAATAGAGGGTGATGAATTATATTCTTATTCCGACACCACACGGTAGGAACGGAACATTATTACAATCTGATAATTATACCGATTGATATGTGATACTGATTGGTTACATGTTTAATTTAAGGGACATTGCTCATGGGTGTTGTAAAATATGACTAAAATTTTACATCGACCTAGGCCAACTCTATCTGATGCCCTCTGGTCAATAATTACATTGCCAAGAAGGGTTGACGTCGAACAGCTTGCACAAAACTATTGCTAAAAATTTGCAATTAGTTTAAATGTACATATTGCGTCAACCCCAAGTAATTGGTATAACAGCAGGATTATGATAATAATGATGACGTAATATTACACATATAGGTACTTTTTTATTAGTATAATCGTTTGTATACACATATCAATATTATATTACATAATACAATACATGGCGTTCTACGCGTATCACTGTATTAAAAAGCTACTATGACAAAAATATCAAATATCAAAGTCCTTGACTTACATAAGAATTCCTATCAACTATACTGGCTACTATTAGAGGGTGGCAAGATGCATGGGAACATCGAGTACACATCTGTGTCCACAAAACACTGATAACGTCCACTTGGGTGCCGATATCTTTGTGAGTAAATTTATAAGTTATTGTAGGGGCAAAGGCAGTTAGTACTAATAAATCTAAGAAATATAAGTTTTACTAAAACGAGTAAATTCTCTGTGTGGTAACGGAGTAAGAATACTATTACCACCCCCTATCTTACCCGTGGGTGATCGTAAAAGACGACTAAGGGATATAAAACGCATATAACATCTATGAAAGAGAAGGAAAACTCGAAACAAGACCCTATGCCAACACGTCTGACCAGCATAGTATAGTAGATCAATTTCCTTCCAATTAAGGATGAGGCTCGAGCCCAACAGTGGGACATATACGAGCTATGATGATGAATCTAATATTAATTAAAATTAATTATTTATACATATTTGGAGTGGAGTAACAAGCCCCGTGTGGCGAAGGGATAATAATACAATTGTCACTGGCCCTTACTTGCCTGTAGGAGTCGAAAAAACGGTTAAGTATTCACCAGGAGAGCAGACAGCAGCTCTCTTCTGGGGAACATATAACATTTCACTACGGTCGCCAATCAGGCTGCCAAGCGTGGCGACTTCAGCACTGTCCTATCACATGAGTAAAACAAAAAACTATGAGGGAGGCTTACGTCTAGCAGCGGCGGAATAATACGACTGCACAGATGGCAAGGCTAAGGTTGTCTCGGTTTTATAGGTCTCTGTTTTCTTTAACAATAATATAAACAATATATAAACGCACATATGTTTAAAATCCGTATGTATGTATGTATGCCTATATGCTATGTGGTGGCCACTACGTATACAACCAACTCTTACGTTGCTCGTGAATATAGTAAAAGGCGATTAAGAACTTTCTGTTACAAACATGTAACAAATACACGAGTAGCACTCGCTTAAACAAAAGTTAGATTTCGAGCAAAGATTCTCGTGAATTTTTTTCAAACATAAAGTTTAGGAATTAGAATTTCAGAGCACTCCTACAACATATTTCTTTACAAAAAAAAAGTTAAGCTATTGCATTGCTTTTATCGCGGGCTTTGAGCGCGGCGACCGAATCAAGAAATTCCGTAACAAAAATAAAACCTAAGATTGTATGGTTGAAAAGGAGCAGTTAATTTTGCACTGACTATACGCAGGCATCGTGACCGAGTGGTCTAAGGCGCTGGTTTTAAGTACCGTAGGTGTGTGTTCGAATCTCACCGCCGTCAAACTCTTTCTGCAATTTATTTTTGCAAAATTTATTTATAACAATTTAATAATATTATCTATAAATAAAACAGTTTAAAAACGTGTACTTTAAATGTTTTAATAAATTAGTAGTTTTAATAAATAGTTGTAACTTGAATTAATATCAAAGAAAAAAAAACTTGAATTAATATAAAAAAAAATACTGCATAAATAAAAAATAAATAAATAATTATAATTGCATAAGTTGATAAAAAAATGCTATTCAATAGCTTTACCGCGGCAGTCCCCGAGTGCCACACGTATTTTTTTTTAATAAACACGTACATTTAACCTGAACATGAGTAAGTTATGAACTTCTCACAGCCTTTACATAAATAACTATACACAGCGTCCAATTATAAAGGTAAACGTTGCGCAGGAAGGCATCGCGAATAACGTTTAGTTTAACGTTACCAACCAAATAGTAGGTCCGCGGTAATGAACCGGTATGTTATAGGATGGTGCTTGTGTTAACAGCACTTATTACCAACTGTACGCTAACCAGACGCGCTGTGCCGGCTAGATTACACTCTGTCAATATTTAATAAAAGCAGTGATAGACATTTCCGTGTGGTGATGAAGTAAGGATATAAATCTACTATCCATTTCTTTTCTCATTATAAAAAATAAAAGAAAGAAGAGAAAGGAAGTCATATATACTTTCTACAAATTGTGTCATTATTTCTTTATTTTGCCGCGGGTGTGGTATTAAAATTTAAGTAAGGTAAACTAAAGTAAGTTGAACCTGTAGCATCTTTATAACTATGTACACAATGAGAGTGTGAGAATACCACCCACCTAGAACTCCATGTCACCGAATAAGCCTGTTCCGGTCTGATATTTAGAAGAATTTTCTGTGTGGTGACGAAGTAAGAATACAATTCTGTACTCCCTATCTTGCTGGTATATATCGTAAAGGACGACTAAGGGAGTATACTAATACGTACATACATACATATCATCACGCCATATCCCTTGCAGGGTAGGCAGGGAGAACAGATTACCAGAGAACTGGGGATATAATACGTAATTTACACAGACAGAAGAGAAGAAAAATAAAACCCTATATACCCCCGTTTGACCAGCTTGGTTATAGTAGATCAATGTCTCTCTATTGTGGAGGAAGCTCTCGCTTAGAAGTGGCACCTACCTATATGAGCTGAGATGTTCATCATGACGAATTAGATAAAACTCAAAATTTGAAGATAATTATAATACCTGCATTATTCACCAATAGTATCTACCTAGTAATACGAATCGCACCGTTCAAATGTCCGAGCTCTTTAAGATTAAAAGATCCAATAGGTGATGCGAATTCAGAAAAATCGTATCGATGCTAAGATAGGCCTAAGATTCGAGTAAATTAGTTCTAATCGTTGAGTCTGTATGACTTTTATAGGTACGTTATTTTTTTAAGCCGTCCCGCATTAAAAATATAGGTATATCCTTGTGTCACCAATCTTCACAAACATGCAATTAATCTGGAACAATTATTTGTACATTGCACAAAAAATTGTTTTATATAGGAATGTAACTCATGACAGTCTAGACTAGACTAGAGACTTACTTAAAACCCTTCACCGTTTGTGCATTCGACAGTTAATTGATACGTTAAATGTAAATTTGTAAAATCTCTTGTTTTTAATGTGAAGTGTAGTCTTTAGTAAGTAAGATATTTATTTGCCAGAATCACGGCACAGGTTAAAGTGTTACAGTTCTATTAAGAAGCAGTTACATGATTCGCCAGGTGCTGGCATGCAAATTATATTAAACATTTTATAAATACATGCTTAATAGTGGTAGGACCACGCTGTTGACAGTTCTCTGTGCAGCCGCGGGCCGGTCCGTCCGGGGTAGTACCACACTCTCGCAGAACATCGACGTATGAGTAATAACAATGTGCTATTGCGCTTCGTTCGGTGAGCGAGAGAGCCGGAAGCCCAATTGGGTGGGTTTGGGGTTTATATTGGTAGGCAGCGGCCTAGTTATACCCTTGGTATTGCAAAGGTCCATGGGCGGCAGTGACACTTACCGTCAAGTGTGCTGCTTGCTCGTTTGCCATCATTAGCAATAAAAAAAAAACATGCATGACACAATTATATATTTTAAAATTACAACATATAGATACATAATAGATTGTTAGATTTAAGAAAATTACATTTTAATTACGATGGCAGTAAAAATATCTTTATAAGAATGACAACAAAAATCAATAATAATTTGTAACAGAAGTGTTTAGAACACTAATCAACAGAGTTAGTTACTCCATTGCGAAGCTATAATTCAAACAGTAAGTTCAAATGTCAAGATGTAACACAAGTGCGTGATATAGAGGTGCAAAGGGCGCGAAGTGTTCTGTACAAACAGGGGTTGTGTTCCGGCGGCACCTGTATGAGTTTGTTTGCGCCCCCACTTACACGCCAGGCTACAATCACTCCGCAAACCGAACGGGATGTTTGCTCGCACCGGTGCGAGATCAACATAGGCGAGGAAATCTTAATCTGAAGCGGAGCTTTGAACTCACTAAATGTGTAAGAAAAGACATAAACTCCATAAATTGATCGAAGAATTTGTGTTAACTTGCTACAATGCTGTAGTAAGAACACTTCTTGATATATTACTTTTTAATGAGACGAAATGTAAAAAATACAACTTTAGGTATCATTGATTCTAAAGCATTTTTTAATTTGAATAATTATGAATATTGATAATTTTTATTTATAATTTTAATACTATATAATTATATTAGGTACATAGCAATAATTTATTAAATGAAAGAAAATACAAATCTATTATTCTACTATTTACTGCACCGGAACAGGAGTAGACCCTACTCTGAGAATTTGAGAAAGACTAAGAAAGAAAACTTAGAAGTCGTACTATACATATATGTATTATTAACTTTTATGAATTAGGCCAAGTGTTAGACCAAAAACATTTTTTTTTATCTTTGCCATTGTTTGATCTTTTATCCATATATCTTAGTGATATGACCACTCTGTTGACAGTTCTCTGTCTACAGCCGCCGTCCGGTCCGTCCGGGGTAGTACCACACTCTCGCAGAAGATCGACGTCTGAGTAATGGCAATGTGCCATTGCGCTTCGTTCGATGAGCGAGAGAGCCGGAAGCCCAACTGGGTGGATTTGGCAATTGTAATGGTAGGCAGCGTACTAGCTATACCCTTGGTATAGCAAGGGTCCATGGGTAGCAGTGACACTTGCCATCGGGTGTGCTGCTTGCTCGTTTGCCACCATAAGCAATAAAAAAATCCTAACTTTGTCCCTTCTTAAACATGAAGACTGAAAGTGTTTGAAACCAAAGTGAAAACACTCGTGAAATGAAGAAGTACAAACATAATTTATACCCTATTCTTCTCCTACATGAGTTTTCAAAGACAACTAAGGGATCTAAATAGATATCATCAATTCAATAATAAATAAAATTTTATACCAACATACCAGCGCGATACACTGAGCTAATTTGCCGCCATTTTGGACGATAATGTCGAAGAATATAAATAAAAAATAGTTTTCTTTCATAGTACTCGTGTACGAAGAGTAAGGAAGCAATATAATATTAGTTTATTATTAATGCCTCGATTTGTCTTAGCAAAGATCCTCAAAAATATTTTTAAGTGCAAAGATGGCATAAATAGAAAATCTCATTGAACATACAATTTGAAATTATCACGTTTGGTGACTGAGGAAGAAAGTGTCGTCACTACTTAGTTGCCTGCCTTAAAACCTGTGTAAGGTCCCATCAAAAGAATGGGGAGCAGTAATCTTCTCTCTAATACGTGCCTTGGTCGTCTTTACGGCACCAATTGGGAAAGGAAAGAGTGGTGATTTGTATTCTTACAACTTCATCTCGAGCAAACTAAGTTTTATCTATCTTTTATGGCTATTGATGTCGACTGCACAGTCAAATTCGACCATATAGATTTAGCTAGATAATTTATTTAAATCTATTAAAATATTATAATCATCATCTCAACTCATACGTCCCACTACTGGGTTCGAGCCTTCTTCACAATAGGGGGGAAATATACCTACTTTATCACACTGATTAGACGGAGGGTGGTCATAAAGTTTTATTTTCCTTCTCTTGAATAGATATTAGGTATATGTATATTTATTCCCTTAGTCGTCTTTTACCACATCTAACGACAAGATTGAATAGATTTTCTTGAATAATATTCTAACTTTGTCACCACACTACACACACACACACTATCTAACGACAAGATTGAATAGATTTTCTTGAATAATATTCTAACTTTGTCACCACACTACACACACACACACTATCTAACGACAAGATTGAATAGATTTTCTTGAATAATATTCTAACTTTGTCACCACACTACACACACACACACTATCTAACGACAAGATTGAATAGATTTTCTTGAATAATATTCTAACTTTGTCACCACACTAAAATGTTATCCATTAGTCTAGTTTAGACCCTATTTAGCAACCTCACACAATAGATTTAAGAAGATATAAAATGTGAAGGGGGAAGGATGTAGGTACCGGGGGAGACCGAGACTCACCTACCTAGACCAGATTGGTCACGTACTGAAAGAAGGTGGTGTCAAGAGTCTCCGAAACCGGCGAGCGTGTATGAAGAGAATTATGAATGTTGAAGAAGCGAGTGAAGTGTGCAAGGATAAAGTTCTCTGGCACTCTGTTCTCTCTGCCTAGCCTGCAAGGGATATGGCGTGATGATATGTATGTATGAATGTATGTATGTACATCTTGAGTGTGTCGTGGATTTGATCCTCATACAGGATTGTTCTTTAAGCGATCCATAACATATTCTTTCGAATCTATATTATTTTTTTAACTATATATGCAAAGTCCCTGTGAAAGAAAAAGCTCTTTCATCTATAATATATATATATCTTCAAATATATATGGTAGAAGAAACCATCAACAAAATGTACCTATTTGAGGCAACATGCTGGAGGAACAAAGAAACTGTTTTAAAGATAGCAAGCTATAAGGATTAAGTCAATTATGCTAACTACAAAAATAAGTTACACGTGTTTGATATAATTTGTAGCGAAACTGTGGTGTTCGTTGAGAACAAGTTTTGGGTCGGGGACTCCCTCGCGCTTGAGATAAGCTCCCTATAATGGGAATGTTTACATAGTCGCAGTTATCGCTGTGCCTTGCGGAAATAAATTAGTACCAAACAGGAAGGGAACTTTACAAATATTATTTCCTAAAACGACGGCGCGGAGCACCATTAAAACGATGCCGAAATTTAGTGTATGAAAATAATTTTTCGTGTAATATAGGAAAACTCGAAATACAACCCTATTTGTATACCAACCTGTTTGACTAGTGTGGTATAGTAGGTCAACTTCCCTCTTATTGTGAAGAAGGCTCGAGCTCAGCAGTGGGACGTGTATGAGCTAACATCATCATTCATCATTACCCTGCTCTTATCCCAATTACTTGGGGTCGACGCAATATGTCCTTTTCCTCTACTCAATCCTATCCGATGTCATCTCTGCGTTCACTCCCTTTCTATTCATATCATGCTTCACGCAATCCATCCATCTTTTCTTCGGTCTTCCCTTACCCCTAAAGCCTTCAACATTCATACTTAAAACTCTTCTCCCTACATTACATTCATCCCGTCTCATCACATGTCCATACCAATTTTTGTATGAGCTAACATGCTGATGATAATGAGAACATTTCGTAAACCATCCATTCGTCATCCTATTGACATTGCCCTTGCTGCATATAGGCCTCCTCAATGTTGATTAATGTCATAATCACCACGCTTGGCACGTAGATTGACGATCGTAGTTGGTGTTGAGTTTCCCAGGAAAGCGCTGTTTCCATTCCACACAGCTCACTTTGACGAATCCCATGACAAAATGAATAGCAATGACGGATTGTATTATTTTCCTCTTCACCACATGATTGTGAGACCACGGCAAGAGCAGCGTGCCACTCCATAAGCCACCGTGTACCCTCTCCATCGCTATTGGCCTAACCACTGCTACCGATTCCTTGATATCCGTGGCCGGCCCAGCGTGTTACCGTTTCGATTATCATCCCCGGCTCTCTAAGGCCCAAAGTGCCAAGCTTGCTCAGATCCACCGAGGGCAAGAGACTCAATACCGGTCGTTCGCCCATATGACAATAGAGAAGTATACATCAAGTTATGGGGAAGCACGCTGCCCTCTCTACTACGCCGACACGGACTGAGAGGGTTATAACCGGACCATAGCATTTCTCCAAAAATGAGGTTACTCGAGTGAGCACAGTTCCTTGAAATAGTGATTTGAACTTATTAATATGTATGAGTTACATAAAAATTAACGCTTTATATTCAAGGACTCTGCTTGCGCATTTAACATTAATTTGCTAAATATCTACTACGTATTTCAGAACGATAAGGTTAAATCAGATGAGGAGAAATTAAAACAATTTCATCATCGACATCCCGCTTTTATCCCAATTTACTTGTGATCGACGCAATATGAAATGTTCTTCCATCGTACATATTGCATTTTTTTTGTGTCTGTCTTTTAGCTGTTAGCTGCAGATCAGCTTAACTCGGACTATGGGTGAGCGCTGAGGGCTCTCAACCCGGTAAAAGTTTTAAACGACATCGCCCAAGGGCTCTCCCTGTGGAGAACGGACCTCGGCTTGGGACGTCGCTGATAGCAAGTTTTGGCAATCATTTTATATCCGGCCCCCTGGCTAAATTCAACACTTGTGGATGTAGTTGTTGACCCGACGACAACAGATGGAGTTAGCTCAAGTTTATGCAAAAGTCTTTTACGACAACCCAGGCAAAGTAAGTTTTAGTAGTATTCATAGCCGCCACGACACATCAGAAAATGAAAGATAGCAAATATCATGTTGAACAATTTCAATACCATCATGAAGAAAGTAGTCTTTCTACATGTCTCATGTTCACGACACCTCAAAAAAAGAATGCTATTAAAAAAAACACGAGTAGAGAATAACCTAATAGAGTACAGTATTAAAAGTGAAGAAAACCGAAATAAAACAATGTTAAAATAACGCGTCTGAACAACGTGATCTATTTGGCCTATTTTTTTCCTAGTACCTACCCTACGCAGGCAGCTTTTCAATTTTTGTTTTTTTCGCGGTGGGCTATTGTGTGGTCGCACCCCGCTAACTCCGTCCGAGAGGCGATAGAAGAACCGGCGTGCGACCCTATAGTCCCGCCCGGCAATGTACCTTTCGACGCCGTGCGAATAGGCCACCGGTACCCGGTCTTTATCTTCGGTGCCCCAGTATCTACCCTCACGGGTATCCTCTGAATCGATGCCCGGATATCTCAACCTACGTCCCGCCATCGGGGCATCGTACTCACGCGGTGGTCTCCCTCCGGGCGACCACACTTATCCCCGGTCCAGTCGCCCGTTGTCTCGGCTAGGGCGACATCAGGCGCAACATCAGGCGCAACATCAGGCAGGTCTCGCACCTGCACTGCCCAAAGGCAGCTTTTCACTGAGGCAACATCGAGACAAAGGCTGTAAGAGGAAAAAAAGGCGACCATACTGCTGTTTCATCATCATCATTATCACAGCCCATAAATGTCCCACTGTTGGGTTCGGGCCTCCTCCGTAGTGGGAGGGAAATTAACCTACTATACCGCACTGGTTAGACGTGTTGGTATAGGGTTTTGTTTCAAGTTTTCCTTCTCTCGCATAGATGTTATATGCGTTTCATATCCCTTAGTCGTCTCGTACGATCACCCACGGGTAAGATATGGGGTGGTGAATAGTATTCTTACTCCGTCACCACACGGATAACTGCTGTTTACATGAGTTTAATAGCTATCTAGTACCTTTTTTTTTTTTTTTTGCGGTGGGCTATGGACGTCGCACCCCGCCAAATCGATCCGGGGTGACGGAAGAGGCGGCGCGCAACCCCATTGACCCACCCTGCAAGCACCTCTTCTTCGCCGTGCGAGCGGGCCACCGGTACCCGATCTTTGTCTTCGGTGGCCCGCTCGGCGGTATGCCCTCTCGGGCTCCTCTCCTGTCGACGCCCCGACAGCTTTCGCCGTCGACGCGTCGTCCTCACGCGGTGGCCTCACGTCGGGTGACCGGACAATTCCCCGGTCCGATCACCCGAAGCCTCGGTTAGGGCGGCATCAGGCGCAGGTACTCGCGCCTGCGCTGCCCCGGCCGCGGGCGGCGGCCCGGGTCACGGAAATCCTTCCGGGCCCGTTTCGCCGCCTCCTTCTGCGAGATGACAGCCTCGCAGAAGGCGGCGACCGCGTCCCAATTCCTGACGCTGTCGACCATCGCTCGCGCAACAGCCGGCAGCGTCAGGTCGGCACCGATGACAGCGACGAGGTCACGGCGCTGCCCATCCCAACCTGAACATACTTCGAGCGTATGTTGCGCCGTGTCCTCGTCGCTACTGCAGTGGTGGCAGGACGGAGTCCACTCCCTCCGCACGACCGTGTGCAGGTACTTGCCGAAGCAACCATGCCCCGACAAGACCTGCACCAACCGGAAAGAGAGGACTCCGTGCCGCCGCTCCATCCACTCCATCAGTACGGGCCGGAGGGCCTCAACGGTAAAAACACCGTGTCTAGGCCTCTCCAGCCGCGTAGCCCAACGGGCGATGACTTCTCGGCGGGCGTCCTCGCGCCAGGTGGCTATCTCGTTGAACGATGGGGAGCCACCCTCTTCGCGCATTGAGGTAACCCGCTGGTAGAGGTCGGAGAGCATCTCCGCCTCTAGGTCCCACGGGGGTGTCCCGGCCAATAGGCATGCCGCCTCGGTAGACACCGTGCGGTACCCGCGAATGGCTCTGACCGCCATGGCTCGCTGTGGCCTCCACAGCACCGCCCTGAGCTGGGCGTTCAGAGCCCTCGCCCACACGGGTGCGCCGTACATGGCCATTGAGCGGATCACCCCCGCATACAGCCGTCGGCCCTCGAAACTGTGTCCGCCCACGTTCGGCATGAGCCGAGAAAGGGCGGACGCCGCGCCGACCAGCCGGGGAGCAATTTGACGAAAATGCTCCCGGAACCACCATCGCCCGTCGAGCACTAGACCCAAGTACCTCATATGGGCCTGGATACTGATGTGGATGGAGTTGACGACTAACGAGGCGCCGATGGGCAGCCTCACACGGGGCCCATGGAATAGTAGGGCCTCCGTCTTGTTTAGGGCCACCCTGAGCCCCAGCGCCTCAATTCGCCTGACCATCTCAGCTATGTAGTACCTAATACTTACTAAAATTTTTCACGACATAGCTTTATAACAGCCTACCCAAGGACCACACATGGTCACGAGCTGATGCTACCAAACAAACTACTGACAAATTAAACATTATGTCAAACAATGTCCTTTGTTCATATGTGAAAAATAATTGTCGAAATATAATTATTTTTTATTTTAAACTTAAAGCGAAAATAATTGCTTTTTTTTTCTATCAACGTAGTTCTAGATACAGGGAAGGTGTCATAAAGACTAAAATCTAGATACTTTGGGAATTCACACCTCTAGGGGGTAAAGGCATAAAAATGATTAAGAGAGCTTTGTATTATTAAAAATCCTCCCGTGAGAATAAAATTAAAATATTTCATTCTTTCTTTAACATATCAGAAACGATGAAAAGTGCCGGCATGGTTGATAGGAAATTAATGAACAAGACCAGATAACAGATAAAATAGTGGCCATTCAATTACAAGCGACTGATGTGGTGACGTTTTCATGTTCACCGCCCGTTACCGCCCGCTGACCCCGGGGTGACATTAGCGAGATACTCTATCTCATATAGGTATTAAGGATAACTAATTACTATATAATTCATGTTATACGAGGTCATATCAGTAATAAATTATATTATGATAAATTAACTTAAAGCGCTATTGTTAAATGTTTAATTATTTTCACAGCATATTTTTGATTATTACTTATTTTGCAATAGGTACTTAGCACTGGTTTGTTATCAACAAAATATTATACTTAAGCAACAGTAGTCAAGTAGAATACCAATAAACGTCGAACCAACGTCTTGGGTAAACCACCAAGCAATCTGGCTTTTCATACTTATAGATATATCTATTAAATTGAAAATCAGAATAGACTAATCTTACTTTCATTGTGCACTTGCACACTTGCACATACGTGCTTGTGTCCAACAATATGACCCAAATAAGCTATACATATATCTAACAGAAAAAGAAAAAAAGGATTGATTTTTGTAAGACTCCTTCATTTTAAAGTTAAAAAAATAGATGAGTAAATAAAAAATAAGTAGGTGTATGAATATAAACCGAACGAGTCTATCTAAAAATTGCTGCAGGTAATGTGTATAAATTTATTTTTAATGGTAGGGGAGACTGGGTACGGTTGTGCCAGGCTACGGTAGTGACAGTCGTTATAATAGCGAAATTATACGGAATACGGGGAAGAGTGTAAGGAGGAAAAGAAGCGCGATGCATGTCTACACATGTTGCCCAGTATTGCGTTAGCCGGTGCGCGACGTAAATAAAAGCAGGAGGCCACATTGCTTTTTAACAGCCAAAAGTAACTTTTTTTGTTCAGATTCTTTTAATATTTACTCTTATTGCTATATAGATATACTATTACAAATATTTTTTTGTTTTGAATTGAATATTAGTAGTTAATAACAAATGATTACTTTTTACGTAGATAATTTAGGTTAGTCATGGTGTTTTATTATTTTCAGAAGCATGCGTTGGGTACGGTTGTGACAAATGTAGTGGGTACAGTTGTGACATATATTTTAGGCTTGTGTAGGCGCATATTCTGAAAGTAAGGCTGGCAAAAAATGGATCAAATGCCAAGGGACATGCGGATTCTGGTCCCATGTAGAATGCGTAGGTGATATTCACTATTATCTTTGTCATATATGTGATAAATCTGACTAGATCTCAGTATGCTCATATATTCATTAACGTTTATTTTTGAAAGTTTCTGTTACAATTATAGCAAAACTTTTTTTAGTTACCTACTGTAAATTTAAGTCTAGTTAATATTTTGAGTCATTCTAAAAAGGTTGTGTTACAATAACGTTAGATGTTACAGTTTATGAATATTTTTTAAGCATGTTGTCATAGTTACGGTAATTTAAATTTATTTAAAGTATTGACTGATTCTAAGATGGCTGTTATCACAATAATAATAACATTTGATAGTTTAATAACTTTATACACATACATACATATCATCACGCCATATCCCTTGCAGGGTAGGCAGAGAGATCAGAGTGCCAGAGAACTCTGCATACTTCACTCGCTTCCTCAACATTCATAATTCTCTTCATACACGCTCGCCGGTTTCGGAGACTCTTGACTCCACCTTCCTTCAGTACATGACCGATCTGGTCTAGGTAGGTTGGTCTCAGTCTCCCTCGGTACCTACATCCTTCCACTTTCGCATTGTATATCTTCTTAACCAGACGTTCGTTCGGCATTCTTTCCACATGTCCGAACCATCGGAGCATGCCCTTTCGCATCTTTACACCAATACTCTCTTTCATACCTACTCGCTCTCTTACGTCGTCGTTACGAATGCGGTCGGTCAGCCTAACAAATAATAACTTTATAGTTACGGTAATTTAAATTTAGTTAACAGTTTGATGGATTTTATGATTTTAAAGAAGATGGTTAAAATAACATCAGATGTTGCAGTGCCTTATTAATTATTTATAAGAGTAGAAGTGATCGTAGATTTCATTTAATTTGATATATAAATGTAAACTTTATATAGAAGAAAAGTATTTTGTGGTATGTTTAACATTTCTAACAATAAAAGTCATTATTAACCATTTCTGAGAATGTTTATGTCTGTCACTACTGACCCCAACCACTGTCACAACCGCCCTTGGGGTGTGGTCGGTTGTCACATTTTCCCTATTTTTGTCAAATTTGATGCTATAAATAATACAGCGTATTTTGAGACAAAATTTCAGTATTTTTGAGAAGACAAAAAAAACTACGATTTAAACAATTTTTGTCTCAACTAACTAGTAAATTAACAAAATTATTGACGGTCAAACCTAAATTGTCACAACCGTACCCAGTCTCCCCTACCTAAAACGCCAGGTGGGCCACCGGAGGCAAACAGTCAGTGCTGTGCTGATAGGAGAGGGAAACACAGGGTATTTCCCATTACTGTCAGAGTAAATACACTTTTTTTTTGGCGACGGGCTATGGTGGTCACGCCCCGCTAAATCCGTCCGGGGCGACAGAAGAAGCGGCGCACGACCCATAGACCCGCCCTACAAGTACCTCTCCACGCCGTGCGAGTGGGTCACCGGAACCCGGCCTTTGTCTTCGGTGGCCCACCCGGCGGTTTACCCTCGCGGGTATCCTCTCGAGTCGACGCCCTGGCTGCTTTCGCCGTTGGGGCGTCGTCCTCACGTGGTGGCCTCGCTTCGGGGCGACCAGACTAATCCCTGGTCTGGTCACCCGCTGCCTCGGCTAAAGCGGCATTAGGCGGAGGTACTCGCGCCTACGCCGTCCAAGGCGCTGGCGGCGGTGCGTGTCGCCGTAGAGGAGTTCCTCACGGGCACGCCCCGCCGCTTCCTTCCGCGAGATGACCGTCTCGCAGAAGGCGGCGACCGCGTCCCAGTTCCTGACAGCAGCATCAGGTCGGCAACGAGTTCACGACGCTGCTGTGCCCAGGTCACGCAGACCTCGAGCGTATGCTGCGCCGTGTCCTCGCTGCAACCGCACTGGTGGCAGCACGGAGCCGGCTCGCACCTTGCGACCGTGTACAGGTATTTTCCGAAGCATCCATGCCCCGACAAAACCTGCACCAGTCGGAACGAGAGGGCTCCGTGCCGCCGCTCCATCCACTTGATCAGCACCGGCTGGAGGGCCTCCACGGTACGTACACCGAATCGAGGCCTCTCCAGCCGTGCTGCCCAACGGGCGATGGCCCCTCGGCGGGCGTCTTCGCGCCAGGCGGCCAACTCGCTGGGCGACACAATGCCGCCCTCCTCGAAGAGTAAATACCCTAAGGGAAAATCCTCTCACCGTCAATTAAGCTACACGATAACATGGCGTTTAACTACAGGATATTTTAACGTGTTAAAAAAATATGGCATAAATGGAATTAACAGAGTTCTTAGTCAAAGTTCTTAGTCAGTTTTTACGACACTCAGGAACAATGTTAAAATTAACAGATATATTGTGTAGTATTGAAATATAAGAAAGTTGTATAAAATTTAATTAAATAACTTTTTTATTAAAAAACATATTTAATTAAATATATTTTTTATTTAAAAACGATATTTAATTGAATTTTTGTCACAATTTCCAAAAAAGAATTTTATAATTAAAACATTTTATAGTAGTAATAAGTATAATACTTATACTCTCTACCTATACTCTCCATAGCCCACCGCCAAAACAAAATGTGCTAATAATAAGTAAAAAAGTTAATTTCAAGTTTATTTTCATAATAAAATAACAATGAACAATGAAATTTCATACCAAATTTACCAAAAAATACAATAACAACAATTACCTATGTGTCTTAACGAAGCTTACTTCGTTGAAACTGCAGTGAAAAGTTAAGACTTTTCACTGCCGTTTCAGAACTTTCTTATCGTGAAGCTGAAGCACAAAATTTTTCCGGAATACAAGTAGTCTAAGCTAGCTACTGATTATAACATTAGCTACATATCCAGAAACCAATGAAAATCCCATCGAAATCAGTCAAGTTTCTTTATTCTCATCATCATCATCGTCTCAGCTCATATACCTACCTATGTATATCCTACTGTTGGGCTCGAGCCTCCTCCATAATGGAAGGGAAATTGACCTGTTATACCACGCTGATCAGACGTGTTGGTATAGGATTTTGTTTTGGGTAAGATAGGGGGTGATGAATTGTATTCTTACTCCATCAATAACCTTTTTTCTACGGAAACCTAATTGTTTTTTAATTCAATTAGCGTAAATTACTCCTTGTACTATCAACTATCTGCTAGTAAAATTCTTGTCAAAATGGTCAAGCCATTTCAGAGATTAGCCGGAACAAATAACTGCTGTTAAATGGTGATGATAAAAATTGCAAACAATTATTCACTACAGTTTCAGAACTACGTACAATGTAAATATTGCTTCATTAAAAAGTTTTTTGAGCTACTTATGTCGTTCGTCAGAAATTTACGAGTATATCTATTAGACGTTTCTATAATGGGAAAGTGGGGGAATTGGGAACACTGAACTTCAAACGCTCAAAAATAATAGAAAAAAGCCACAGATATAATCAACTTTTATTATAACATAAACTATTTTCATCTATCTACATACTTGTATTAGTAACAAAATATTCTGAAAAAACTACACTTTATAAAAGATATAAACAAAAACAAAAAACACTGTCATTCCTTTTTACCCGATACCCTATGGGGTAATTGAGATCAGCTTGCGGGGGAAATGAGAGCGGTATGGGGAAATTAGGAACGACAACGTTATTAACTATATTTTTTATGGTTGGCACAAATCACACACGTACTCTGGCCGGCACTACATTATTCGTGTGCCCAAAATTTACAGATGGCGCACATGATCCTCCGTCGGTGGGGATTCATACTTTTCGTTGCACATTGTACAATAACACTCCTTTTCGTTGTCATTTCCTTGTAAAGCCTTTTCCAAATTTCTTACTGTTTTACCCTTGACTCGTGGCTTCTTTTGTTTGGTTTTAAAGTTCTTTTTTGGTTCTTTTTTGGAAACGTATTCTTTTTCTCTTTTCTCTCAATTTACCGTTTCTGTTTTTCCTCGAGATCATTTTTATTGATGTGCTGGATAAAATCTGAGAATGCTTCTTATTCTGTCGCACAGAACCGGTTCTTATTTTATGAATGACAGGCACATTGATAATTTCGGCAAGAGGCATAGAAGTGTGTGGAGAAGGAGTATTAATGGTAATGCTGATATTGTTGGCAGTGTTAGCCGTGTAGTTATGAAGAATAGAAGTGACATTCTGTGCAGGTATTTCACTCTGGGCGACAGTGTTAACGGACCCATTTAAACTTTGTTCAACTGCAGTTTTATGAACATTGCATTCTTGAGTGTGACTAGTGTGGGTTTGATCAAATGCTGGACTTTCAAAGATGTTTTTATATTTGTCAAGATCAGTAGGATGAATCCCAGCCAACCAACCAACTTAAAATCCATTGACAGCCTTATTTATGTTAGTTGTATGCTTTTGTAAATAGTTCTCCAAGCTCATATTGGATTATTCGTTTTCCATGATTGTTAACCATGTAGAGCTTACATTCCTTATTATATGCCATCTTCATTGAACTGAAGATTGTAAGATCCAGTGGCTACATTTTGTGAGATACATGGGGAGGCAAATAAAGTTCGATTGCACGTCGAAGATCATCAATTTGTTATTTTGTTTTTTCTTTCGTATGTAATTGCGAGGCTTCTAAAACAATTTACAATATTAAACAATCAACCAGCAATACTAGAATAATTAAGAAAGAACGCAAGGGGTAATTAGGAATGTTCCCAATTACCCGTCTGTCATCGTTCCCAATTGCCCGAAGTAGTTAATAAATAAATAAAATGGCCGCCATCTTTAATAGTATTTTTGTTAACTTCAAATCACCTAGAGTTTGGAAACAGATAGTTCATGCTTGAGAGTAACAAAATGTGGTGCCTTTGAACTTAAAAATATGATCGTTACAACTATTACATTACACGATAAAAATTATAACAGAAATGCAAAAAAAAATTTTTGACTCACCGTGACAGCAAGCATGCGGCGTTTCACTGTTATTGTTGCACACGTATTGAGGGGCGCTAAATGCGTCCATTGACCAAACATGGGACAGTGTGGGTCGGGGGAAGTGTTACTTATCCAGCAGTTCCCAATTACCCGCTGTTCTTAATTACCCCACTCTCCCCTATACGATGGTAGGTTTATTGTACTTTTCTGCTCATAGTTTTAAGCTATCAAGCTAAGTATTTAAACTATAGCAAGTACTTATTAGCTGCAGTATTATGCTCTTCGAATCAAGATATATTTCCTTATTTAATAGAAGACAAAAAAATATGGCAAGGTGCAAGCGGCATCCAATTATGAGCTAAACTAACTTTTAACAATTGACAACAGATCTCATTTAAGCGAATGGCACGTCATGTGTTTTACTTTTTTTAGTAGATATGTTTATATTAATTTACAAGTTGTTCACAACAAGATAGTTCAGAATAGAATTAAAAAAAAATGTATTTGTTCAATTGGGAAAAGTCGATATTCTTGTATGGAATACATAAACATATGCACATATAAAAAAAAATAACTTTAAAAGTATTTTGTGTTATTTATGTATATGTCATCATCATCATCTCAGCCGATATACGTCCCACTGTTGGGCTCGAGCCTCCTCAATAATGGAATAGTAATTGACCTACTATAGGAACCACGCTGGTCAGACGTGTTAATATAGGGTTTTGTTTCGAGTTTTCCTTCTCTCGAATAGATGTTAAATGCGTTTTATATCCCTTAGTCGTCTCGTACGATCACCCATTGGGGTGGTGAATTGTATTCTCACTCCGTCACCACACGGAAAATCCTAAACTTAATTTTTTTTTATATGTGCAACATAAAATACATTTTATGTTATTTTTTTATATGTACGAGTATTCGTGGATATTTCCGTGGGTGAGCGTACGAGACGACTAAAGGATATAAACACATATAACATCTACCTATGCGAGGGAAGGAAAACTCGAAACAAAACCCTATATCAACACGTCTGACCAGCGCGGTAGGTATAGTAGTTTAATTTTCCTCCCATTACGGAGGAGGTCCGAGCCCAACAGTGGGATATTATGGGCTGTGATGATGATGATGATTCGTGGATTCATGATTTGCAGAGTTATTTTAAAAGCTTAACTATTTATGTGATTCATATTTGTGAAAGTGAAGCGAAATTAGTTTAAAAATGTCTTTATTCGTCGTGGAAGCTTAATTCTAAGAAGCAGAATAAGTAGACTAAGTTATTATACGATTGGATAAATACTGCCAGTGAAAGCCCCGCCAAAATTCGTCAAGCCGTTTCAATAATTTTTTTACCATTTTATATATAGGTAAAGAAAAATTAAGTTGTGAAACATTTTTTTTTAAGACATACTTCTTTGAAATAAGTAAATTAATCCTTACAAAGAGACTTCATCAGCTTCATGTTATAATTGTGATCAGCTATCTGCTAGTGTAGTCTCGTCAAAGTTAGACGATCCGTTTCGAAGATGAGCCGATATGTATATGTGTGATTACGACAAACAGACAACTAAAAATTTTAAAAGTTATATTATTAACTACTTTTTTAAAAGTTGTATTATTATTTTAAGTGTCGTACATTTTTGTATACATTTTAAACACACATAATTATATAGATTAGAAGAAAGACTGTTTTCTACTAAAGATATTTTGGACAGCAAAAATCGTCCGGAAAGATGGGTTTTACAACCGTCATCCTTTTGGTGACGGAGTTAAAATAAATTTACCACCTCGTTTCATACCCGTGGGTGATCGTAAGAGATGACTAAAAGACGCATTCAAAAAGCTCTGTACCAACACAGAATAGTATAATTGGTCAGTTTCCCCCTCACTGTGAAGGAGGCTCAAACTCAGCAGTAGAACATTTATGAATTGAAACTAAAGACCAATGCTACTCATTATTAGAATAACACAAATATAAATAGTAACCCTTCGGTCCATTTTTACGATTCCAACATTATGATTTCACATTGAAATTTTAAACCTGGGAATATTAAAGTGAGAGATCATAACTATTATCTAAGTCATATAAGACATACCTACTTGTTCGTTAGAGTCTTGAATATAGGCTAAGGGTCTCAAAAGGTTAGTAATTAGTAGCTTTATCCTGATGGGAAACGTAAAAACGTAACACCTCACTGCAAATACTAACCAACCAGTTAAGCGTGGCGAATACGGTACAATTTTTTTATTGCTTGTAGTGGCAAACGAGCAAGGAGCATGTCTGATGGCAAGTGTTAGAGTCGCTCATGGACCTTTGCAATCCCAACGATACAGCTATTAAGTCGGCAACTACCAACCCAAACCCACACAGTCCAAACAACAGCACATTGCCACTGCTCAGATTTAGATTTTCTGTGAGAGTGTAGAGTATACCTACTACCTTTGACGAGACGGCCCACGGCTGTAGACAGAAAACTGTCAACAGTATGGCCTTACAAATATTGCTCGTTTCATTTCTTTAGGCTTATTGGCTTTGCAACCGACGACAAAGACCAGGTTCCGGTGGCCAACTTGCACGGCGTGAAGAGGTACATTGCATTTATTTATTGTAGGATGGATTTAGCGGGGTGACCAGATCATAGCCCGCCACAAAAAAGAGCCTTATTGGCTTTAAATCAAAGATTTAGGGAGAGTTTTTATATTTGTATCGCATATTTCACTAAAAAAAAAAAAAAAATTTTCCCATACCTAATAGGGATACGCCTATGGATAAAACTGATTTTACAGATTTTATAGTGTTTATATATGATTTTTATACATATTTGATTTGTTTTTTTTTTTGTTATTTGACTGCTGACTTTTCAGCGTTCATTCTCAATAGCGAAGTCTCCGTAACCACGAACGATGAAAACTATTCGAAACGTCGGTAAAGTAAAAATAAAATAGAAACCCGATACAATTCGTATAACAATTTTTTATTCAACAGGGGCAAGGCGTTTGGTGTTAAATGCACATCGCATCAGAAATGCAGATCCTATATCTACTGTCAATAACGTATAAATCTAAATACGAACTCGAAATGACTTGTTCTCAATTAAATTCATGCCTCAAGAACAACTATGCACTTAATTATCAGGTACCTTCATAGGAAAGTATACAACATGTCCAATAAATAGCCTGAAAAAGTAACAAAGGTCTACATGTTTATAGAAATCCGCTCTATGGTACCTGTAGGTAGGTACATTGCATTTCGTTTTTATTATTTAAATATTTAAAATACTATTATAATCATTTATGACTTTATCATTGAAAAATATTTAAAAAAATCACCACACGTCTTTAGACGTCGTAAAAGAATACTAAGGAACAAAAAATGCATCTATTCAAGAGAAAGAAATCTCAAAATAAAACCTTATGCTAATGCATCTGACCAGCTTGGTATATGGCCAACTGCCCTCCTATTATAGAGGAGGCTGTAGCACAGCAATTGGACATGAATGTGCTGATATAATGATGATAAATTTAGATTAGGTAACCCATACTGTTAAAGCATGAAGAACAAAGCTTAGGATTTTTAACAAAATTAATATTAATTATTACATACATACATATCATCACGCCATATTCCTTGCAGGGTAGGCAGAGAGAACAGAGTGCCAGAGAACTCTATCCTTGCATAGGTACTTCACTCGCTTCCTCAACATTCATAATATTTCATTCATTATATTCATAATATTACATTCATTCATATTAATTATTGCAATTTTAATTAAGTTTTATCAAATTAAAAAATATATTATTTCAAATATATTTTATTATTAGGTATCTATGCACATTTAATGACAATATTGAAACTATTTTTGTTTTGTATGCGTAAATATATTTAAAGTTTCCCAATAACACAGTATGTTTTAAAACTGTAAAAATGACTAACTTAAAAAGTTATAAAAAATAGAAGCGGCTTTAGAAAGTACTATACATTTGCTAATTATGTGCTTACAAACAAAACAGTAAACATATTACTCACCTACTAGGCTGTGGTGCTATACTATCATAATTAAAAGTTTCTAATAGTTTGCCTACAGCCTCATTTATTTCCACCATGCCCGTCTGCGGAGGTCGATCACGATCTTGGTCCCAATTCATTGTCACAACAAACAACTGATACAAATGTGCAAAGTTTTTTTTTTTAACGCAAGATGAACGTACGCGTGCGTTCGACTCGCGCGCTTACACTATAAAGAGTTCCTTATACTCCGCGCATAAATATAAAATAATGACAGAAGGGGCGCTCGCGCCGGTCACTGATACGTTGCTTCGTATTTGTTTACTTGCCTATCCACTATAATATAATTCTATAAGTTTGTGTAAATAAACTTGAGAATGATTGGGTAGTAACTTCTTATATCTAAGTAGATATAAGTATTTATAAAAACCCAATTGCGAGCGAAAAATGATTGTCACAAGTGGGATATGAACCCACACCTATTGGAAATCCTTCGCAATCGTGCGCCACTTACACCACTGTGAACTATTGTAGGATATTCAATTCTCCCATCGTATTATATTTTCGTCTTTTAAGGAGACGTAGGTACCTATGACAATCATTTTTCGCTCGTAATCGGGTTTTTATAAATAATCAAGCATATTAAATACTATATTTCTGTAATTAGATAAGTAGGTATAGGTAGATACTTAATTTAAATGCCATGTTCCGTAAACACAATAAAGCTAGGTAGGTATAGTTTTTTTATGTCAATCTATGCTGTTTATAATTTCATCTCATTTATTCATCTCAGGTGATACACGTTCCACTGCTGGGCTACCTCCTTCACAATAGGAGGGAAACTGATCTAATATAGCACGCTGGTCAGACGGTTTGGCATAGGGTTTTATTTTAAGATTTCCTACTCTTGCAGAAGTTACTTGCATATTATAGATATCCATTAGTCGTCTTTTACGACGTACGCGGGCAAAATGGGGGGGGGTTAAATTGTATTCTTATTCCGTCATCATACGGAAAAAGCTTTGTATGTAAATTACATACCTACCTATATACAAAGGTATAAAAACTTTATACAATTTTAAGGTCGTACATTTTTTATATAAAAAGATACCCATTACCTAGTATTTTCACGTTTAATATTGTATTCTTTATACCTATACCTAGCTATTTAAATTTAAAGTAATTTCTGTTTAATTTTCAATAAATATAATTTAAATTCTTTATTTTAATAATTTATTATTCTTGATATTCTTTTTATAATAAAAACCTTCAATTACTTATTTGACAGCATTCCAATGAAATTTGAATATGTTGTAGAATAGCAAATGAAAAGTTAAAATGCTACTTGATGCCCATTTTACCAATGAGCGCTAAATCTTAGGTAAGAGTCTTAAAAAAATGTAAATTAAAATTACCTACTCTTATTAATTTCATGTGTAAACCGAAATCACATTAAGTACTACCTAATTATAATTATAGTTACCTAACATCTAAAAATATTATTAAAATCTATGTTGGTATTTATCATGGGGAATTAGGTGTTGCTTGAAATTTAGGGTAGGTACGTTAGTGAAAACCGACATAAGAGTAGGTAACATTTAACCTAAATTTAATCTTTTTTTTTTTGTTTGGGTTGCCTATGGTCCGGACGCACGCCTCCCGTTCCGTCCGGGGCGACGGGTGGGCAGCGCGTGGCCCTATAACCCACGGTATTCCCCATCGCCATTGGGCCGGCCACTGGTACCGCTTCCTTGCCATCCGTGGCCAGCCTGGCATTTAATTAAGTTTTAGCAAAGCCGGCGATTACATATCTATGATTTAGTCTGTGGAAAATAATTAAGGACATTTAATTGCGGAAGAATATCTACGATCTATTCTTTAAAGAAAATGAATACGAACTTTTTGTTTGCATTTGTTTAGTAAGTAAACGTTTTTCCGAGTTTTCCATGCAGCTGTGAGTGGGCGGTGCGCTCGCGCATTGGTGGCGCCGCCTCTCGTCGTCATTGGCGCGCGTCGCCGGCCGCTCTGACGTCACATCACCCGTGTCTTTATCAACGTACCTACCGGAGAAGCTCGCTCGACCCGTGATATCGAAGTTCACACAGTGTGCATTGCGTTAACTCAATACCTACAGTATCCATGTACCTACTTACATATTATTCAATCTACAAGTATGTTTCGATGTATTTTCTATAGGGATTAGGTAAGACCTACATATTAGTTTCCTTAATCACAGAGTTTAGTTAATTAATCAAAGACTCTGGTGCAAAAAATGAAGAAACAATTATATTTATTTCATCTAAGCTAGTAGTAGGCTCATAAACCTACCGACGTCCCACTGTTAGGCTCGAGCCTCCTCTATAATGGGAGGGAAATTGACTTACTATACCTACCTACCATGTGGTCACACGTGTTAGTACCTACAGGGTTTATTTTCGAGTTTTCACCTATAGATGTCTTATGAATTTTATTTCCATTAGTCGTCTCTTACGATCACCCACGAGTAAGGTAGGGGATGGTGAATTGTATTCTTACTCCGTCAACTAGCGGAAAATGTATTTATACCTATTTCTATTATTTAACTAAAATGTTTGAGTTTTATTCAATAAAAATATAAACATATTTAAATAATTAAGTTATTACTTATTAAGTACTTACCTAAAGTAACTTTATTATCAGTTCCTTAGCGTGCAGCAACACAGCAAAACTACCTACATAAATAGGTAGGTACCTATATATAGGTAGGTATATATAGATAGGTATAGGTATGTAGATAAGTATCTGCACGTGTTTCTTACTTCAATACAAGGTTTGTTGATCAGGGCCCGAGGGGGCCCTGAAGTTGGGGCCCGGGCACACCATCTTTAGGCAATTACGTCACTGAAAATGGGGCCGCAGTTTCCTCTTTTTTTTATGTGTGTTTAGCTGTTAGCCGCAGATAGCTTTGACAGTTTTACGCGGACTATGGGTGAGCGCTGATGCCTCTCAACCCGGATAGTTTCCTCTGAAAAAATCCCCGAATATACCTATAGGTATAGACATAGGACATCTTATCGTTCTGAAGTCTGTTTCTAATTTTACAAAATACTACAACATTTAAATTGCGGGGGACTTTACAAACATGTAGGTAGGGTAGAGAGGGGGAATAGCGCTCACTGGGTAGGTACCTAATGGCGCTGACCTCTGTAACTCTGTCAAAATTGAACTTAGGAACACAGCACTTTGCGACAAGCCCGTTGGAAGGGGTCCTTTAATAGACAGCGATGCAAACAGACAGTCAGCTCGCCTCATGTGACCGTCAAGTGCATTTCTTTGTTTGCGGCTGCGCTGATCTAATTTTTGGTTACCTATGTGTTTTTTGTCGGTATGTCCAAAACTTTAATAGCTATTTAGTTTTAATTTTACTTTTCTGACAATAAAATTATTCAGTTTTGTGATAATAAATGCAATCAATTTTCAATAATTGTGTATGTTTTTTTTTAATTTCAAATTAATTACAAAATGACCGTTTGGGGTTGCAACGCTCACCTGAAGGCTATTAGGTAGGTACCCTATAGTGACATTTTTTTATTGTTGTAGAAATGTCAAGAAATTGTCAAAGGACCAATTTAAAATTGTAAAAAAATATTATTTGCGAAGAATTTGGAAAATACAACGAGTTGTGGAATCGCTGCACCATGTGCGGACTGTGGACTGCTCATGCTATAGGTAGGTATGTTCAGGGTGGGATTCGCCAAACGCATACATCTGTGATTTATGTTTCCGAAACTAAAATATTAGGTACTAATTCTAATTAGGCTTACCTCTAATAATAGTTATTGTCATATATTATAATAATTGAAATTAATTTGACATCTAAGACTTCTATTTGTTAAACTGAAAAGGCTAATCTTAGGGGAAGGTTGCGATGATTGGACTACATAACTTTAAAATGCTATACCTAGGTATCTAATAAAATAAAAGTCATAGAATAAAGCTAATGATTAATATTTAATCCTTTCTTAATGTAAATACGATACTGTATTTATTTCAATTGAAAGTTGAGCAATTTTAGAATTATAGTGTTAAAATGATTTAGAGATGCGTTGCTTTCTTTGGACCACCGTTGCATTGAATAGACCGCTCAGTTGACACCAATGGCCTTAGGCAGCTTTAGACAAAAGGTCCAACCATGGTAATATAATTAAAACACATAATTTTAATCAACTTTTATTAATGGGAATAATCACATCATTAACGATTAACGTTACATTTTAATTTTTTTTAACAAAATATAGGTATTTACTAATCTTTACATTATCTATACATATACCTATATATTTGTGTGTATTACCTATATACGTATTGCACGATTCACCGATAATTACAATAAAAGTTGTATAATTATCAATTCCAGTAATACTGAAGTAATATTTATAGAAGCCTTATTATAATATTATTCATACTTAACAAATATATCTAATTTATAAATTTGGTTTAAAAATAATGATAGATAAATATAATTGGTGTAGCTTATACCTAGATAGATATCTAGGTACATATAATATATTAGGTAGGAATACCATAAATTCTAGAGGCCTCGTTTAATCCTATGGTTTTTTCTGACAGACTCTATGGTGTTTTTCATTTCAGTTGTTCTTGATATTTACTGACGTCATTCTGAAAAAGAAATAAAAAAAATTTAGGTATATTAAAGTTTCTTTGATTGGACCAGTTCATTCATAGCATCACTATGGTGGGCCAATGATAGCAACTAGATGCTAAATTAAAAATATTTTTCAATTAAAAAAAAGGGGATGGCATCAGAAAGATTCTCAATCGCCTACTAAAATACAGATTAATATTCTATAAATATAAAATACTGTCGCTTAATAAATAAAAGTATTACGGTACTTGGGTACATGAATGTGTTCGTTGTGTAATTTTTATATCGCAGTCCTCACAAACACATTGGTAGGTACACATAACACCGCAATGGGTGTCACGGCGATACTGAGGTTTGGAGAGCGCTTACTGGGCTTGGTACTTTTGCCTAATAATGGACTGAACATGTTCTAACTTGTCAATTTTTTTAATTACTTAGGTAGTCCAAAGAAAGCGCCGGTCCATTGATCGCAACCTTCCCCTACATACAAATAATTGATGCTAATTTGTGATCGTAGACTTTACTTTTATTGTATAAGGTTGATTTAATTAAATTTATTATTAAAATGTATCTTACTTTTTATTTGCCAAGAAAAAGCATGTTAGAGCGTCATTAGCTCGACCCTGAGCGGCATTACCCAAAGTCAGGGTTAATGCCGTTCAAACATATCTATTATTTTTATAATGTTTTCCTACATCTAGTAGGACAAATATATAGCTTTTGTTGTTAAATTATTGATTACTCGATAATTAAAGACTTTGTTACTATTATTAATTCTGATTTATAATAAATGATTTAAAAAATACACCATGTTTGCCTTAAGTGAACGCCATTCTCCCTCCTTGTCCTAATTAACGGACACAAATTACACCCAAAGCCAGAACAATTCGTGCATAGCACGAAAAGTTGTTCGGCGTCGAAATCGAACACACGTCATGTAGGTATCATCAGCTTCATGTTATCATCATATTGAACATTAGTTATCTGCCAGTGAAATCTCGTCAAAATTTATCGATTCGTTTCGGAGATTTGCCAAAACAAACAGACAACTAAAAATTTCAAAAGTATCTACCTAATATTTTTATTTTAGGTGCCGTACATTTTTATAAATATACATTTGTGGAAATCGATTTCACGACACTGGCATGGTATATTAACCACTGCGCCATATGTAGGTAGGTACAATCAAAATGACTAGAATTGAATACCTACTAAGTACCTAATTTTCAGTCGACCTATAGGTATATGTATCTACGTTCACTAATGAGAAGAACTAGGTACCGGCGTACCCACAAATGGCCAAACATGTGATTTAGTTGCCATGACCATAAAGTTAAAAAAAAGTACGTAAATTCAGATATAATCCTCAAGTAAGTTAGCAACAGGTAGGTAACACTAAAACATGAAATTAGTTGCTTTTTATTAAACCTTCTTACTTCGTACCAATTAGCGCGATCTAATTCCATGCCACTTCTCGCAATGAACTTGTTAATTGAGTTGTCAAGGTATGCGGTAGGTGCGGTGAGATATTCCAGTTAGCAATCATGGGTAGCCAAATAGATAACAGCTGTTTTTGAATATTCCTTGTGTCTCGTTACTCTAGTAGTTTATGCTGACCATAAAGACTCGGGCGAGACTCATTCAGCTGTTTCGTTAAAACTACAGTAAAATATTGATAGTGTCGAACCAGTGGCGTGCAGGAGGCAGATATCTATGTAATTATGTAGCTTCTCAGAAGCGGCTCTAGCATATATATGTAGCGCCCGGGTGCAATCAATAACCTGGCGCCCTCTTGTATCATAGTGCGTGAACAAAATGGAATAGGTTGATACTAACAAGACGTTTGACTAAACTCCGAACCTCACTAGAATGCGTTGTCGCACGCTTAGTCATGTTATTTTGACACGAAACCAAGTAAACGCGATCGGATTATGAAGTTACAGTGAACATGGTGACAAAGCAACCTACCCAAACTTTTCAAATAATGCACCCATTACATTTATAAATGATTAGGCACTCGCTGCGTAAGGTGCTCCCGCTCCGTGCGGAGCGTTACAGTGGAGGCTGTATGTGTCCCGAGCGGCTCTCGGCGCCCCCTAACACCCGGCGCCCGGGTGCATCGCACCCTCTGCACTATAGCTAAAGCCGCCTCTGTAGCTTCTAGTATAAAATCTATATCCAATATCTTTAAACCAGTAATCTATATATAGATATAGATAAAGAGGAAGTTTGTATATAAGACATCGCTAAATGAATAGTGGTAGGACCACGCTGTGGACATTTCTCTGTTTACAGTCGCGGGCCGATTAGTCCGGCTTAGTACCACAATCTCGCAGAAGATCGACGTCTGAGTAATGGCAATGTTCGGTGAGCGAAAGAGCCGGAAGTCCAACTGGGGTGGGTTCGGCGTTTGTATTGGTAGACAGCGGCCTAGCTATACGGTATACCCTTGGTATTGCAAAGGTCCATGAGCGGCAGTGACTTACCATTAGGTCTGCTGCCTGCTCGTTTGCCACCATAAGCAAAAAAAAATACTCAGAAACTATTTGACTGATCATTACGAAAATTGTTATGTACCTACATATCTATATCTATTATGATTTTTTTCATAGAGAAGGTTTATATGCTATCCCCATCGATGTAACTCGCCACCAGGTGGCGCTGTAATGTATCGACTTAGACAAACAAACCAATGTGCTAGGTTTGCTAGTCTTCTTATATATTTCTACATTTACATATACCTACATATATACCTAGGTATAGTCCGGTCAATTTAGACATTCGAAGCTACATAAATTCCCAACAAGCTGAAAATCAGTAAGATTGTTTAAAATATGATTAAAAATAAAATTTGAAAGTTTCCCCATCTTTCCCCTGTATGGAAAAAAAATATGCAAGGTCAAAGGTCAAAAAAATGAGTTTTTCGCGATTTTCAGCAGTGCCAATGATTTCCATGAAATTTAGTAGGTATACAGGAGGTTACGGGTGTGGTAAATCAACACCTGTAGCTAGGTTTCATTTATAGAAAATATCTTTCTGGCAGTGTTTTTCAGTTAACGAAAAAAAGGTTTTTCCCTTGACTGAAAACTTGTAGTAGGCAACTATTTTTTTCTTAACTGAAAACTTGTAGTAGGTATATAAATGCAAATTTGGCTGCTGTCATTGAGGATAAACATAGCTAAGTTGTAAAATAGAGCAGTCTAATCTATTTGGGTTAGACTGCTTTATTTCCCAACTATTAAGAAGAAGAAGCTATTTAGCTTCGATTCGTTCTTTTATTTTCTCTTGTTTATTATTATTTCCATTTTTAATTTTACATTAATCATTTTACTATCTATATACAATCTTCAAAAAGTCTCGGTCATCCAGATATTATTTATATACCTAAATCATAAAATTCAGCCCTTTTAGATCAGGAACCCTAGTCGAACCGAATCTAACATGCTTCCTTTAGTTTATCACTGTCCGTAGATATTGTAAAAGGCAACTAAGGGATATTGTATACAGATAACAACTGTGCAGGATAAGGAAAACTTGAAATAGAAGGTTTTCTGGCTTATGCCATGATATGATGCATAGGTATTGGCATCCTTATGGATGCCAATACCAACTGGCCCATCTGCCTACTATTGCAGGTGAATTTACCTTTGATTGCGAAAAAGGATCAACACCAACAGTAGGACATATACCAATCTATTGATTCTTTTTCAATTCATATATGTACCTAGGTACCTACGTCCTACTATTATGGCAGGATCTTCACCATAAGGCGTAAGAAAATTGCCTAAAATCGGAGTGATGAATAGTACGTAATAGGTTCTTGATAAATATTGCTGTGTGGTAGCGGCCACCGGCCACGAATACTACCAACCCTTACTTTGCTCGTGGATGTCGTAAAAGACGACTAAGAGCCTTATAACGACCTGGAACAACTCCATCTGATGCCGTTTGGTCAACAATTACATTCCCAAGGAGGGTTGACGTCTGGCAGGCGGCCGGTTGTGAAACTATTGCCAATAACTTTTACAATATGTACTATTTTCATAGTAGGTACATATTGTACCTATTGTTTTTTCAAAGAGTACATATTGTATCGAACCCAAGTAATTGGGATAAGAGTAGGAGAATGATGAGGTTCTTCATAAATATTGACTGCTTAGTTGGCTTAGTTGCCGTGCAGTGAGGTAATAAGAATACAATCCACCATTCTTTTTTTTGCCCGTGGGTATCTGTAAAAGACGACTAAGAGATAGATACAATATGCAGATAACATCATAGCAACAAAAAGAGTGGTTGTGTCGGCAGCACGAGGTCCTATCCTTCCGACTGGTGAAGATCTTCACGTGACATGGCTGCTTCAGCAAGTACCACGGACGTGAAGAGGAAGAGAACACCATCCTGCCACCACTGCGATTGCGACGTCAACACGGCGCAGCACACGCTCGAGGTATATGTGACCTGGGCAGAGCAGCGCTGTGAACTCGTCGCAATCATCGGTGCCGACCTGACGCTGCCGACCATCGGTAAGGCGATGCTCAGCAGCGTCAGGAACTGGGGCGCGGTCGCCGCCTTCGAGACGGTGTGACGGGTCCGAGAGGAAATCCTCTTCGGTAACACGCTCCACCGCCAGCGCCTGGGGCCTGGCGCAGATGCCGCCTTAGCCGAGGCCTCAGGTGACTGGACAGAGGAATGAGAGGCTGATCGCGTGAGGGCGACGGGGGATGGTATCCGAAGGGGTAACCCGCCGGGCTGGTCAAGGATGTCAAGGAAGCGATACCTACCAGTGGCTGGTCCAATAACGATGCACAGTGTTTGATGGGATCAAAAAAAAATTCCCTCTGCTGTTTATAGCTTTAATCGATCAAGGTATGCATTTAAAATGCAAGAGTAAAACACCCACGTGACAAATTCAAATACTTTTTTTATAAAAAATATTGAACTTTACGTGACCTTTAACTTTAAAAAAATAAAATTAATTCTGAAAATGTAGCTATCCAAGTTGATAGTTTTAAATAAATAGTCTGATAGAATATCTTTAGGCGCATGTTTTTCTATTTTTATTTTTGGCAAATTACTTCTGGATATCAGATTTTCGTAATTATATTTTTCTCCTTAAATACTCAAAAGTGGGACGTGTGACTAGCACAGAAAGATAGCTCTTAAAAAGGACTATCAATAATAAAAAAAACAAATTCCACTTCCACCGCGTTTGGGAGAAATTGACCATTCTGTTCTAAGGTCAAATTATATGGTATAGGATTGACGCAAAAGGTTAATCAATTTATTTTTAGTATTTGAAATAAAACTATTGGATTCTAGCGCGTTTGTATTTGATTACTAATTTTCCGAAGTTTCGAACAGTTTACAGCGTTCATGGTCCCGGGAGGTCTAATGTGTCTCACGCCTAATAAGTCATCATTATTACAGAGATTTATATCTACCTGCTACAGTGTCAGTTACTAAATTTTGATCCACATTTTTAATACAAATTCATTGCCAGTACCTACATAAAAATTCTATACAGAGTGGAAGTGGACCGCTCCCAAAAACATAGCCAGGTAACCCTAGTAGTACTACTTGTAATGATAGGCTAGAATAAAAATCGAATCGGATGTAAAAAAAATTTTTTTTTTACAACAATTTTTGGAAGTTTTCCACACACCATCGTATTAGGACAGTGCCTTGTAACGATAATTAAAAAAAAATACGTAACTTTACTCAGATGAGAAAATACGCAATGTATTCAAAACTCAGATCAGCTGTACTGTCTACAAAGTATTATCTAGAGTTTTTGGCGGGAATCTAAAACGTCATGTGGTGCTCTATATTCGATATCTTAGTGTTTTAACGTGTTATATTAGATAATTTTGATGGCATTTTATGTAATGTGATGTGACGGAACTGCTGAGATGTAGTGAATATCATATAAAAATGCTTTACAACGTTTTCGTTTTTCATCAAAATTCTCACAAGATACCATTAACAGTGTGGCCATAGCACTGTTGATGGCGACAATTTGACTTACTGACGGACAATGACTAATCTGAAGATACTAAAAACTTGAAGATAATTAAACTCGACACTGGCAACAAAGGCTCGTGGAAGTAGCTGATTGCCAATACATAAAAATAAGAAGAAGTATTATCTATACTACGTGACTGACTGTTGTCAAATATTTATGTAGAATGTCAAATTTTTTTTTTTTTTTTTTTTTCATTTTATATTTTTAGTGGCTAGTTGCGATTTGCGCATTGCCAATGACAGAAACGGGGAAACTTAGTAGGATTAAGGAAATATTTACACGGGATTTGGAATAATCAAGTAATTAATAAGGGATCAAGTTTATACAAATAATAATATTATACATTAATAATATATATTAGAAACATCATAAACGAATATTATTAAGAGACATAAAAGACGCAATATAATTATATACAGTAAGATCATTAGAAGATAATAAAACAGAAATAGAGGTAGGAAAAGAAATTCCATGAGAGACTAAAGAATAAATAAACTGCTCACGGTTATGAAGAGGACAGGAAAGGAAAATGTGATTCATATCTGCAACATCCTCGCCACATTCACACAGGTCACTGTTTATTATTTTAAGTCGAGCAAGATGTGCTGGGTAAGAGGCATGTCCTAACCTCATCCGGATAAAACAGCTGGTAACTGCCTTTCCAAACTTTAATTTAAAATGCCACGGCTTTGTGGGTATTTCAGGTTGATAAGCCGCATAATGCCATCCTTTAATTAAATTACTTTTCGCCCAGCACATCTTCCAAGACTTCTGGAGGAAAAACGAAGCCAGATTGAAAAGGTCTATGGAATAATTCATGTAAGGATACATATTACCACCATTCACGGCCTCGGCGGCCAAATGGTCAGCTCTTTTATTACCTGTAATAGCATGACCCGGAATCCACGCAAAGGAGATTTTTGAGCCACACTGGAGACATTCGAAGAGAAATTGCCTAGTAGATAGAATGACAGGGTGAATATGCTTACTACGAAAAGGAATTCTTTTTATAGCCCGCAAGGCACTTTGAGAATCAGAGAAAATTACTGTTTCCTTCAGTTGAAATATTTTAACATATTCTATGGCTTTATAATGAAAGAGCTTGGTCTACTACCCCATTAAACTAAAGTCAACACAAGCGTGGAGTCAATTACCATCAACCTAGACATAGACTTCCAAAGTCACACAAAATAAAACGTCACAGACATTATTATCATCATCACAACATCACAGAGGACAGAAACATCTACAAATAGAAGGGTTTCACCAACAACAAGACCACCAGCGCCAAGAAGAAACCCTAAAAGACATGTTGTCGCTCAACATCTATGACACATTAATTGCGCTCTTCAAGCTTTATCCAATTGTAATAAAGCCACTTCAAGAACATTAATTTTATAAACAAACCACCATAACAATTAAATTAAATATAAAAAGAGCACGGACAAAAAGTCTGTGGTATAACATACTCATAATAAAAAAAAAAAAAAAAAAAAAAAATGGCAAAACACTCCGCGGTAAATACTGAAGATTCTAGAGGTAGTTTAACCTTTTGTACAATGTCAAATTGTTGATGGTATACACCACGTTATCTAAAATTGAATGTTTTGAAGCATCCATATAGATATAGTGCCAGTTTTTAAACACGCTATTTAATATAATATTAAATGAAAGATTTGCAGATTTGTCATGTTTATAAATACCTAAATTAAGATTTATATCTGGAGTATACACTAATGATTCGTAACTATTGTGGAAAATGGGAAATGAAAATGATCCAAAGGTTGGAGCTTTGAGGGCTAGAAATCTCTGATAACTTTGACTAAGGCATGGTGAAGATTTGCCTGACCAATAAATAGATAAATTAATTTGGTCGGCGAGAACTGGGAGTTTTACATGTAAAGGATGTTTTAAAAATTGTAAGGCGCGGAATAAAAATCTGTCACTGAGGTATTGGCGACGAAGAAAGAGAGGTGGTTCGGCACATTCTACTTGTAGGGAATTAATAGGGCTTGATTTCATGGCGCCAGTCACTATTCTGAGTGCTTTGGCTTGAATAAGGTCTAATTTCTTAAGAGCTGATCTGTTAGCCGGTTCCAGTAAAAAAGTTCCATAATCAATTATACTTCTGATAAGTGCATTATATAGTAATTTTAAACATAGGGGATGAACTCCCCACCATACTTCTGCTAAGCATCTTAAAATATTGAGTCGCTTTTCGCATTTCGCGGTTATAAAGTCGATATGAGCAATCCCCGTTAATTTACTATCTAATACTATTCCTAAAAATTTTGCAGTGGATTTTACGGGAATTTGGTTGCCATCATAATATACTACAATAGGCGGCGGTAGACGTGCCCGAGTAAATAGGATAGCAGTATTTTTAGGTGAGGATAATTCAAGCCCATTGATATCTAACCATTTTTTTAATAGAATAAGAGAGGAGGACAATGAAGTGCAGGCGGTAGCAACAGACAAGTCAGAAGAATACAGAAGAAGGTCATCGGCGTATTGTAGTATTTTAGTTTTTAAAGAAGATTCAAGATCATAATACACTTATATTATTAATATTGTATAATATGGGAATAAGGACAGAACCCTGAGGCAAACCCTTCCACACAGTCCTAGTCTCATGGCTGGAATCAAGATAAATATGCCTCTCACATATACATATAAAATATTATATATGAAATTAGAGAGGATACAGGGGACTTTTAACTGGTCAAGTTTATTTTTAAAAATATTAATTACAACATTATCATATGCAGAAGTTATATCTAGAAATGCAGCTACTACCGATTGATTATCAGAGAGAGCTAATCTTATATCAGTAATATACTGATATACTGATATTATCTAGAGTGCCTTTTCCTCGTCTAAAACCAAACTGACTATCACTTAGTACTCTCTTATTTTCTAAATACCACTCAAGCCGATTCTTAACCAAATATTCAGCAATTTTTAATAATACGGATGCAAGAGCGATAGGACGGTAAGAATTACTGTCATGAGAATTTTTATTAGGTTTCAAAATAGGAATAACTATTTAAGATTTCCAACAATGGCGTATGTTTCCACTTATCATAATGGAATTTATTAAGTTCAAGAAGTATAAAAGACATCCTTCACTTAAATGAGAAATAAAAGAACAAGGAATCCCATCTGCTCCAGGAGCGGAATCTTTTACATGGGATAAAATACCCTTCAGTTCTGAAAGACTGAATGGCCCATCAAATCTAGAATGGTTACTAACTAATGATATTGATATAATTGGCATATACGGTTTTTCAGGCACGTAGGGAGGAGCCAGTTTATTAAGGAAACTATTTTCCAATGATGAAGGCATAATGGTCAATGACGTATCACTAAATGCTGATCTAAATCTTCTAATGTTCCGCCATACTTCCGTCAGCGAAACATCAGAGAAATACCATACTTCCGTCAGCGAAACATCAGGAGAAATTGATGAACAAAAGGACCTCCAGCTTTCGAACTTTTTCCGTTTAAATAATTTATGTGTTGGCGAAATAACATCATATAAAATTTTAAAATTTTCTATGGTAAAAATTTGACTGTAGAGCGCTTCCATGTTTTTCCTTCTTTTTATGGCATCTGTGCACTCTTTGTCCCACCAAGGTGGAGATGGAATTTTACGCCGGTTTGAATCCTTAATTGGAAATAACCTATCGGTAACAGTTTTAATGGCCTTAGTAAACAAATTATTACAAAGTTTCTCATTACCAGCTTTAATTTTAGGAAGTTCAGATATCTTTAAATGCACTTGTTCTTTAAATAAAGACCATTCTGCATTCATTAACCTATATTTTAACTTCGGAATACGCTTCGATGGAGCTTTATTGTTATAAAGGAAAGTAATTACCAAGGGAAAATGATCACTACCAAATGTGGAAGACATCACATCCCAAGATAATGATGAGGCTAAGTTTGAAGAGCACAAAGTTAAATCAGGGGCGCTATTCCCTTCATATGGCGATGTACGACGAATCGGGCAACCAGTGTTTAGAACACATAGATCATATCTATCTACAATATCAAGAATAGTATTCCCAAAGCAATTGGAAGTACTACCCCCAAGAAGGGTGTTGTGAGTTAAAGTCCCCTAATACTACATAAGGCTTGGGAAGTAAGGTAAAAATGTTTACAAGTTCTAGAAAGTCGAGACATATATACAGAAACAAAACAGATATTATTTACAACAGCAGCTATAATAGAAAAGTCATTACTATGAGAAGGAAGAGGAAAATGAGAATATGAATAAGGATGTTGGATAAATAGTGCAACACCACCATATCCATCAGAACGATCTTCTCTGAGACAAGCATAACCACTTGAATCACACGTCATATCATTGGAAGTATCCATCATCAGCGTACAACTATAGTTGTCACAAAATAAAAGGCCCGTTTTGACATTTGTCTTATTGATGGATATAGTGATATAACCATACGACTCGGTACTCAATACTCACGATATATCGATTCAAGTTTGCGTGAGTATTTAATCGATTTGAATATGTATTGTAAAGTGCATTGGATTAAAGTTCTGATTTGAAAATTTAAGTTAAAATTTTGATATTATGGGTATTTTGAAATGACACAATGTTATGAAAGGTCAATTTTCTATCATTATATATTTGTATTACAATAACATTCACTCAATCACAAAATAAAAAATCGAGAAAAAGTAAATCTTCAATTTCTTCATTTAATTTCTTCATTTTCTTCAAATGATGAGCCAAAATTGTCGGTTGAGCTATCGTCACCCGCATCTACAATTATTTCATTTTCAATTATATTGTCAATATTGATGTCTCTATCATAGTCTTCCTTAATTATTTTTCGAATTTTCTACCACTTTTGTCCAGTCTTCTTTAGTAATTTTGGCACAAGCTTCATTCAACAATGTCATAATTAGTGCAGAATGGCGGCTTTGTATTGTGGCGTGCTGCGTATCCTTTCATTTGAGCCCAGATCAAAGTATTGTACTGACAATGGTATGGTGGCGCTCTTATCATTTTGTGTCCATGCTGAACCACTCTGTGAATTTATTTGCGTCCTTTTCTTCGTGATATTTTTTTGTACGTTTAGACTCCATTGTAAGCAAGGCGTCATTAAAAAAAACTTCCCCCAGCTGATTCAGCGTGACAGATTATTAAGCGTCCACCTTTTCCCATTGGCACTTTTGAGCAAGATGCCTTGGTATCGTCCGTCCACGACTGTGGCACGGTATGATTCGAGTTCAGCCAAATCTCTTCGACAAATATGACATTGTCCCAATTTGTGACTTTGTTAGCTCCAAACTCATAACTTTCAGTAAAGATCAATACACAGCTGGTGAAATTCAGTTATTCTAAACACTAGTATTAAAATTAATAAAACCGGACAACTGCGAGTCCACCTTAAAAGAAAATATTTTGATCGATTTATTTTTTCTTTAACCGATTATTAATAGTCTGTGGAGAATATGAAAAAATCGTTATGAACGGCACTTAGCCGAGTGGGCGGTACCCACGAAGTATAGATACACGAAGTATAGATACATATAAGTATAGATACGTGTATCTATACTTCGTGGCGGTACCCATCAATGAAAAATGTAATTACCTTAGAACATTTCAATCGGTAAAAAATAGAGAACTTCTTGGGTGTGAACTGTCAAAACGGGCCTTTTATTTTGTGATTAGTATACAATCACTATCTTTTTTCCCGCCATTTTTTCGGCGTTTTTTATTACAATGTCTACATATTGTAGGACGAGCCGATCATCTCTTACGCTTAACATTTGCTTGGCTTACAGATCCATCGGTATCGACACTTGTGTCATTATTAGACACGGTAACATAATGAGCCACATCACATATTGTCCCCCCTGGATCGATGGGAGGATCCATTATTAAAAGAAAAAGAAAACTTACCTAAATGTATAAAACCACTAAACTACTATAAATATATACACATTAAAACGTAATATTAACAGAAAACAAGATCCTTTAACACAAGAAATTGAATAAAAAAGATTTTATGATGCCAAAACACGACTGCCCGTTTGAAGGTTCCCGCGCTTCTTCTGCACTCTGTCAAATTTTTATACCATGAAGTGCGAGTTAATGTAACGTTATGGCCATAGATTATAAAATATATATTAAAATTAAAAATAACACCCTTGTGTATTCGTAGGGTAAGTATATATAATGTGACTTATACCGGTAAGTTAATTATTTCCTTCTAATGTAGGATGCTTGTGGCTTCTGTTCAACAGTAACATAATGGTTTAAAAGCTAAAAAAGAAATCAATAGAACTGAATAATTAAAAAGTCATTGAAAGTAATTAGTGCCGTAAACTTAAGGTATTTCTTTTAATTTGATAAAAATTCTGAACTTTGTGAAGTTCTGGTATAACAATCGAGTAAATAAGACACAATTCTCTGTTTAAATCCACTTACACGTAAACAATAATAGAAGTACTTTATTTATTAATGAATAATGTATGCTGTTACTTTTTAATTTTGATGATCAAGAAGTCATGGGTTTAATTTCATTTTATTCACGTAATTTATAAGTTAGTTTGAAGTTTTTATCAATCTAAGGGTGCTTATTATCCTATTAATTCTACTAATTTTAATAAGGTGTAAGTTTGTGAAGATGTTGGAATGTTACTAGTCATGCGTAAATCGTTTAAGAGATCTAGATGAAAACTAGCACATTAACAAATAAAATATTTTTAATCCCAATAAGGTGTTCCCTTGAGAAAAGAAAGGAAGCTTTCCATATTTAAGTAAATGAAACCGCGGGCAGAAACTAGTATCACCAAAAGGATGTTCGAATGTTCATTACTCAATCGTGAGTAAACCATTGAACAAATTTGCACGAAGGTTGTCATACAGATAAACCATTTCCTGAATTAACACAGAGGACACTCTTTGTCCCGGTAGCATATTCTCTTGGGATAATTTAGTAATACAATTTTATGTTGTAAAAGTCAATGTTATGCGGATGAAACCACGAGAAGAAGCTAGTATTGAATAGTTTTGCTGGTATTTCATATAATATACAAAAATATATAATTACATACATACATAAATATCATCACGCCCTTGCAGGGTAGGCAGAGAGAACAGAGTACCAGAGAACTCTATCTCTGCATACTTCACTCGCTTCCTCAACATTCATAAGTCTCTTCATAAACGCTCGCCGGTTTCGGAGACTCTTGACTCCACCTTCCTTCAGTACCTGACCGTAGTGATGTGAGGTTCCTGGAAAAAAATCGATTAAATAAAAATCTATTTTTTTTTATTTAATATTAATCGATTTACCAAAAATCGATTATAATCAAAAAAAAATAATCGATTTTTACGAAAAAATCGATTTTTTTCTATTATTTAAAAATGTATATACTTTTCATATTCCAATAACAAACCTAAGAGATTCATATTAACAATTTATCAGATAAAAATCAAATAAAATTATATGAATAAAAAATCAACCAATTCAAATCTAAAAATTCATCAAAGCGAATATTCCTTTAAATTTTCAAAGTAAGGAATAAGTAAACCAAATGTAATTATTGACACATTTTTATTATCATAAAAAGGAAATGATGAGGATCCTAACAAAATAACAACCTTATTGTCTCAAAAACTAAAATATAAATCACAACAAAAAATGCCCTAAATGTCCAGTACTATTTTACATTTAGGCCTACGTCTAGCAGTGGATGGTAATAGCCTGATTTGGCGATTTTTTTAGGGAGGCATAGTTCGGAGCATGTAGGGGGGCATAGTCCAGAGCGTGTAGGGGGCATAGTCCGGAGCGAGCACGTCGCGTCCCCTGCCAGTCTAGTTAGACTTCAATCCGGCTCATATGCGTACCGCAGTGCGGGTTAGGGTGTCCCCCGGAGTCGACGCGTACCGACCCGCCCCCGTCGGTACGAAAATCGGCAGATGCGGCGATGGGGGCCACCACCCATCACGCCTTGCCCAGTCAGGCGAGTTGAGGAGAGCAGAGTGCCGGGTGGGTACGTGGAATGTAAGAGTTTGTGTGGAAGGTATGTTGCACGAGCTGATAACCGTCATGGCGGACAAACAGCTAGACGTGCTCTGTGTAACAGAGACAAAGCGAAAGGGCAGCGACGCCTGCGATCTTCCTGATGGCGGGATGGCCCTGTGGTCTGGTGTACCACAGAGCGATCGAGCCAGCATGGGGGTAGGAGTGCTGTTGTCCTCTCGCTTGGCCTCAGGTGTGAAGGATTACGGTATTTATGATCCCAGACTTCTTTGGGTCCGTATAAAACTAGGTGTCACCTTTCCCGATTGTAGCATATGCTCCCGTAGGATCCTCGGTCGCATCAGACCTAGAGAAGTTTTGGGATAATGTTAGGGAAGTTCTGGATATGGCAGAAACCAGTGAACGCGTGATTGTATGCGGAGATTTGAACGGATGGGTGGGGACCAAACGCCCCGACTATGAGGACGTACTTGGTCCATTTGGTGAAAAGAGAGTGAACGACGCAGGTAGGCTTATAGCGGATGTATGCAAGCAGAGAAACCTTATTGTGTCAAAAACATTTTTCCAACATAAGGACATTCATATGTTTACATGGAGAAGGAATGAACAGAAAAGTATAATAGATTTAATTTTGGTAGACAGTCGCCTCCGAAGCAAAATATTGGACGCAAAAGGCTACAGTCGATACGGACCACTATCTCGTTATTGCGAGATTTAGTGGTCTGTTCAGAAAGTGGGGGCACTGACGAGAGCGTGTCCACTTCGGAGGGCTTGAAAGAATAAAGATTGAAAGTTTGCAAGAAGAATGTGTAAGAGAAAAGTATGCAGAGGGTGTCCGAGAACGGCTGACGATGGCAAGCCAGCCGCAATCGGACATAGAAGAATGCTGGAGAATATTGAAAGAGAGTATGGTAGATACAGAAGTATGTGGAAGCTCAAAGAAGCATAGAAAAACAAATGGTGATGCTTGGTGGGATGCGGAAGTGGCAGCTTCCGTAGAGCAAAAGAAAAAAGCGTGGCTGGACTATGTCTGTTCTTTGAATCTGAATGACAGTATGACTGAACAGAAGAAAGAAATATATCGGCTAGGCTCTAGGTCAGAGGGTTTTCTGCAGTTTTGTGGATCTGGACAGAATATTTGACACGGTTGCACGAAAGAAACTTTGGGACATTTTACCGGAGTATGGTATTAACGGTAAACTGCTGCAGGCTGTGCAGTCCAGTTACATGGGCATAGAGCTTGTGTGCGGGTGGATGATGGAATGTCGCCTTGGTTTGACGTCAATATCGGCGTTAAGCAGGGGTGCGTTCTATCAGCCAGGCTGTTTATCATATATCTGGATAAATGTCTCCTAAGGTTGAACGATATGAATGTGGGAGTCCAGATGGGCGACTCAGTGGTCAATGCTCTGCTCTATGCAGATGATGCAGTCCTGCTGGCGCAGTCAGCGACTGACCTGCAGACCCTAGTCGACACAATGACAGAAGATTGTAAGAAAAGGAGTCTACGCATGAATGTATCATGCGTAGACTCCTTTTCTTACAATCTTCTGACAAAATAATGGTGAAAACCAAAATAATGGTCTTTGAAAGAGATGAAGCCAGAACACATGTAAGAGTACAAATAGGCAGTGATGTACTAGAACAAGTGGATGAATTTGCATATCTTGGATGTGAATTTAGCCGAGATGGAAGGTACACCACTGATATAGAGCGAAGAGTAAATGCGTGAAATAGAGTGAACGGAGCGTTGGGACAACTTCTCGGTAGCCATTACCTCAGCCAGACGGCACGTGTAGCAATACATAACATGCTTGTCCCAACATTACTATATGGAAGCGAGAGTTGGGTATGCAGAAAAAAGTATGAAAGTAAAATTAATGCGGTCGAAATGCGATCTCTACGGAAAATCTGTGGAGTTAGGCTGATCGATCGCATTCGTAACGACGACGTAAGAGAGCGAATAGGTATGAAAGAGAGTATTGGTGTAAAGATGCGAAAGGGAATACTCCGATGGTTTGGGCATGTGGATAGAATGCCGAACGAACGTCTGGTTAAGAAGATATACAATGCGAAAGTGGAAGGATGTAGGTACCGGGGGAGACCGAGACTAACCTACCTAGACCAGATTGGTCATGTACTGAAGGAAGGTGGAGTCAAGAGTCTCCGAAACCGGCGAGCGTGTATGAAGAGAATTATGAATGTTGAGGAAGCGAGTGAAGTATGCAAGGATAGAGTTCTCTGGCACTCTGTTCTCTCTGCCTACCCTGCAAGGGACATGGCGTGATGGTATGTATGTATGCTGTTTTAAATTTGTAGTATTACTGCAAGTTTTTAGCTCTTTGGAACAGTACTTGCATATTGCTGTATGTTTCTTAATCGTAAAATATTTTCGCCAACCACTTTTAGGTGTTTTACTATTGGAAGACATTTTTATTGTTTACCAACAACTACATATATTATGGCACTCTTAACTTATAAATAATAACGGATTTACTTCGAGTTTTATTCATCTGTTCCATAGATGGCGCTTCTCATAAAAATCGATTAAAACGCATAATTTAAATAATCGATTTTTTAAAAATCGATTAATATTATTATAAAAATCGATTATAAAAAATCGATTATTAGAAAAAAATAATCGATTAAAATAAAAATCGATTATTTTTTAACATCCCTACCTGACCGATCTGGTCTAGGTAGGTTAGTCTCGGTCTCCCTCGGTACCTACATCCTTCCACTTTCGCATTGTATATCTTCTTAACCAGACGTTCGTTCGGCATTCTTTCTACATGTCCGAACCATCGGAGCTTTCCCTTTCGCATCATTACACCAATACTCTCTTCCATACCTACTCGCTCTCTTACGTCGTCGTTACGAATGCGGTCGGTCAGCCTAACTCCACAGATTTTATATAATTCAGAATTTCAGATAAAGTGTTGAAGTGTAATAAATATAATATAATAGTGGTTTACGAATAGTGTCATGTCCTGCCAAAATGCTCAGACAAATTATTAATTTAGTTTTCAGCGCCATCAATAAGTCAAATTGTAACTGTGATAACGACTTGACTTACTGATGGACAGTGACTCTGAATAAGCTATTCAATAAGAGCACGTGTTTATAATTTATGAAGAAAATTGAAGACTTACTGTATGGACTTTAATTCTTTTGCCTGTCCGAATGGACCAATATAATCAAAACAAAGTTTGTGCCTCTGAGTCTGTGGCCAATATCTCACAATAGCTAGCACCTTGTGTTTGCATCTAATCCATGTATTTAAGAGGTTTTTGGCGCGAATGTGGAAATGTCATGTCACGCTCTTGTATTATATTCATTTTTTTAGTGTTTTGTGGTGTTATATTGAATAATTTTGCTGGTATTTTATGCAATATGGTACAGTTAAAGTGCTGAAGTGTAGTGAATATGGTATAATAGTGGTTTACGTGTATTTTCATATTTTGCCAAAATTCGCAAAGAAAACCATTGATTAGGTTATCAGCACCCGATTAATGGTAACGACTTGACTTACTGACAGACAATGACTATTAAAGCTACATAATATGAAGAAATGATGAACATATATGAAAAATAATTAAATAAGACTTGGCTGTATGGGCTTTGATCCCTTTGCCTGTCCGAATGGACGAACAGAACCAAAAAAAAAAAAAAAAATGTATTTAATTTATTATTTACTCTGAAAAACAATGATTTCTAAATAAAGCAATATAGCTCCCATATTCGTAATATTATTGTTATTTAAGTGATATATTATATCAGAATTTCTATTCTTTTTGCGTTAGTCATTCGCAAAATGAAAATCGCTATAGAAGGTTGTGCTCATGGTGAACTTGAAAAGATATATGAATGTATTGAAACTATACAGACCAGAGAAAATATTAAAATAGATTTACTAATTTGCTGCGGCGACTTTCAATCCGTCCGTAATAATGAAGATTTGCGAGCTATGGCAGTACCTGAGAAATATCAACGCATGTGTTCATTTCATAAGTAAGTTTATGCCCTAATATTTACGAAACTAACTGTGTACTTTCAATCCTATCAATCAAAATGTTTTTTACATGCTTCAACTAGTACAAAGCAAATGTTATGAATTTTATCCATATTAGACATTGAAGTATTCATTATTTAAATATACTATAACCTTGTTGAGGCATATAATGCCTCAAGTATGCCATATAATTGTTTGTTATTTGTTGATTTACAGTTACCTATTAAAATTAATTTTAATGCATTTGGCAAAAACTATTCTATAATTGCTTATCTTATACAAAATACTAATTATGTTCCAAAACAAAGCATTTTATATTTATTTTACTTTAGGCTTTTGTTTGTTAATAATGTTAATTTTTTTTGTTACCTTGTACCCTCTGCATTTTTAGGGATACTTGTGAGGTGCAAGTTAACATGTTGAAGATAGTCTTTACCTCTAATGATGGAAATGAGAATGTCTCTTGAATATTCCTGTATCACAGGTATTCAATTCTCCTGAACCTGAATTCAGTACCTGGTAATTAATATTACACATGGATATTTTAAAGAGGTTATTGGTTAACTTTCACTTTGTAGAGTGTTGTCTCAGTTGAACTCTACCTTTATGATTTTGTCAATTTGTGCAATGCAAATAACACTTTTCAAAGCTAACATTAGTTGCTTGTTTATATATATACTAGTACATTGTTAATATTTTTCACCAGGTACTGAAGTAATTGTTTATTTATTATGTCTTAACATGTTCATAAACTATTATTACCACATAAATTTTACTTGCTCAAATGTGATTTTAGAAATCATATAATAAAATTTCAAATGCTTTTTTCAGATATTACAGTGGTGAGAAAAAAGCTCCTATTCTGACATTATTCATTGGTGGTAATCATGAAGCATCAAACTATTTACAAGAACTACCATTTGGAGGCTGGGTAGCACCAAACATTTATTATTTGGGACGAGCTGGAGTTGTTAAATTTGGTCATCTAAGGATAGGAGGTATAATGTAACTAAACTACTTTTTTAATGTTACATTTGCAGCATCTATTGGAGCAAGCTAGCATCTTCATCAGCATCTCAGTGTATTTACATCTCACTCTTAGGCTTTGCTACCTCCACAGTAGATGGAAAGCAACCTGCTATACCATATCAAATATATTTAGTATAGAGTTTAATTTAGTGTTTTCCTTCCCTTAACTATCATGTTATGTGCATATCATCATCATCATCACAGCCCTTGTATGTCCTACTGTTGGGCTCGGGTCTCCTCCGTAATGGAAGGGAAATTAACCTACTATACAACGCTGGTCAGACAAGTTGGTATAGGGTTTTGTTTCAGGTTTTCCTTCTCTTATGTGCATAATATATCCCTTATTATTATTTTTTTACAACATCCACAAGAAGTGGGGATAAAGGGGGTAGTGCATTGTATTCTTGCTGGCTGGCTTCATTCTTGCAGTTAAACACACAGCAAAGTGATGTACTTTCTTATGGTTAGATGATAAACATGCAGAGATCTATAAGACATTCAGTTACAACATTCATAATTATTAATATTCCAAGTAATATTGTACATATGAATATGAGGTAATTTATTATTATTAAGTTTATGTATAATAATCGTTTTGTACTTTAAGGTATGTCGGGAATCTATAAAGCCTTTGACTATCGACAAGGACTCTGGGAAACAGTTCCCTACTCACAAAGCTCATTGAGAACAGTTTACCATGTGAGATCATTGGATGTGTTTAGATTGAGCCAGTTGAAAGAAAAGGTACATATTATGTTGTCTCATGATTGGCCAAGAGGTATCACTAATTATGGAGATAAAAATAATTTGCTGAATCGAAAGCCATTTCTGAGGTACTGTCAATAATTTATAAATATAAAGAACAAAAACTGTATTACAACAGTAACTGTCATTGTCTTTAATTTCTAAATCTGATTGTCAAGAGGTGTAATATTACATTCATACATTACATTTAAACTGTTTGTAACAATAATAATATTTTTTAGGGAAGATGTAGAATCTAATCAACTAGGAAGCATACCAGCTGAGACATTATTACACAATCTAAAACCAGACTATTGGTTTGCAGCACATTTGCATTGTCAATTTGCGGCACTTGTCAAACATGAAGAGACAAATACAGAAACAAAGTTCTTGGCATTGGACAAATGTTTGCCCAAACGTAGACATTTGCAAGTTCTAGACATTCCTTCTGAACTTGATGTTGAACCATATCTCAACTATGATGTCGAATGGCTGGCTGTATTAAAAAATACAAATCATCTTTTAACTGTAAAAAATGTTGATTGTCATATGCCAGGTCCAGGAGGAGATGAGAGGTGGGTGGCAAAAATTGTTTATTTATGTTAAAATATTATTAATCTTATTCTGCCGTACGTCATTGCCAATCATATTTTGAGTAATATAATTTATCTTTACAGGTATAATTTTACCCCAACGGAAGAAGAAAAGGACAACATTATCAAACTATTTGATGACCTTGTTATAGAAGATGGATTTGTAAGAACTGCACCTGTTTTTAATGCCAATGCACCCAAAGTTTCTCCAAAAGATCCTATAATGAACCCTCAGACAGTTAAGCTGTGTGAAAAATTGTGCATAGATGATCCTGTTCAAGTAGTCATGGCTCGATCAGGCCGTATTATGAAACAACCTGCGGGAAACATTAATGAAGAAATACAAAGTCAAGTTGTAAACACTCCAGTAAAGGTTCAAATGTCAAAGCTTTCATTACCAGCTCCAGTCACTCCTAGCGATAATGATTGTGAAATGTCATCAACAAAATTATTATCACCAGAGACTAAAATCACTTTTATATCAGATGATAGTAACAATACATCTGAATGTAATACACCATCAGCAGGGTCAAAGAAATCATTTAAAAGAAGAAATTTATCAATTTATAATACTCCAGATGGTGATTTAACTGGCAGTTCTGCTTCTAAATCTTTGGTAGATTCAGATAGCCCTCGCTCTAGCAAATTAGTATGTAGAGATAATATTTAACTGAGATTTCATAATTTAGTCAATATTAAAATTAGCAATTTACTTATGTTCATATGGAGAATTGGTCATGCTGTGTCAATGCTGCCTTCAAACTCAATGGTGTGTTTTTATAGGCAACTGCTAACTATAGATCATGTAACGTCTTTGTTGAATAGCAGCACAGGTTAGGGTATTAAGCAATAAATTATTATACGAATTAAATTACTCTTGTTCATTATATAAAATGAGATCATGAATAAATATTTTTTACAAACTTTAATAATAGTTCAACAAGTCCCTGTTGATAATTATATCGGCAAGTGTTTAGCAAGAGTATCTTAATATTTAATACAAATTAAATTAATTTGATGAATCTGGAATGAATTTATGCAATAAATGGTGTGCAATGCGAGAAATTTGTGAAAATGGTTTTAATAAACAACGAAAAATGCTCATTCATTTGTTTTAAGTCTTTGCCCTGCATATGTAAGATTAGGAAAATATTCAAAAAAAATTGATTGATTTTGAAACAGTGTGGTTAACGTTTTGAAATTAAACTTAAAAACTTCTATGGTGAAACTGAGTAAAAATCAAATCTAATCTATTTTGCAATACTCTAATAGGATATTTAAACAATAATGCAGGGTGTGGCCTAAATTATGTACATATATATTCTATATGAAGCAATGAAGAAAATATATAAAATATTACTTACTCTGATCACTTAATCTGATGAACAATAACAGTGCTATATAATAATTGAGGCTGTCATTTTGACTTGCCTAAATTATAATATTTTATTCAAAAGACTGCAAAACATGATAGAAATTTTATTGTATCCTTAGTAAATACTATATACCTATACACATTTTACCAAATGAGTATATTTTTTTAAAATAAATAAACAATATACATATATTTTTATATAACATGACCTAACAAATGTTCTTTAAGTTGAGGCATATTTTTAGGCTTGTGCGAACACTGATTACACTGAAGTTCAGCTGACATAAGGCTTTTATGTAACTCAGGCGATATTCTCTTAATAGCCCCATTTTCTTGTAATTCATTTAGTACATCTGTAAAAAATTAAAAATCTATATAGAATTCAATCATTCTCGAATGATTCTATTGCATAGATAGAAATTTGATTATCCATACTAACAATATTATCATTAATTCTGAGTTATTCTTTAATCTATATCTTTTTTATACATTAATACAGCTTAAGAAATGCAACAGCTATTAGCAACATGTGCATGTCTCCACTATAAGGAGAGGAAAATTGAACTACCCACACACATGAGACATAGGGTTTGATCGTTTTCTATTTTAAGATTTCCTTTGTCTCCAATTGTGTTATTGTTTACTTGACTTTACATGAATGCGAAATGAACATAAAAAAAATAGTATTTTTATTCCTTCACCACAGATGGCATAATAGAATAATCATTAAAAAACTAACGGAGAAAACTAAAGGATATGCTGATAACATCTGCATATCCTTTAGTTTTCTTCTCTGATACCCATAGGCAAGAGAAGGGTTGGCAAATTATATTCTTACTCTGTCACCATACAGTTTTACTCTTAATGTAAATATTAAAAAATTTCAAATTCTAAACTATAATCTTGAAATTGGGTTTTCAAATATATTCTTAAAACTGGGTTTTTACTTGCAACATGCAAAAAATAAGTACTAAAAAATGCTCAGTAATGGACACAAGTTTATGGTTGCTTTCCATTTAGAACACAGAGGGACTCTGCGGTACATTGTGAAACACTGTAAAAGTTTATACTTAAACTTTTACACAGTGTTTGGCAGTGTTTCACAATGTACCGCAGAGTCCCTCTGTGTTAACTAAATGGAAAGCAACCAATGTACTTCTAAAATAAGAAAAATGTATTACATGGGCTGGCATACCATGTGGTGATTCATTCACAGAAATGTCTATGCTCTTCTCAAATAACACCCACAGGAAAAGGAGAGGTGACAAGTATTTATTATTCATAGCTACATCACCACACAAAGAGAGACATTTTAATTTCTTTATATTTAAATATAGTGTTTATGTAGTACCTTTGTAATAGCTGTGTTAGTGGCTTCAAATACTACCAACCCTTACTTTGCTTGTAGGTGTATTAAAAGACGACTAAGAGCCTTATAACGACCTGGGCCAACTCTATCTGGTGCCGTTTGGTCAACAATTACATTCCCAAGGAGGGTTGAGCTCAGGCAGGTAGCCAATCATAAAACTATTGGCAATAACTTTTACAATATGTACTATGAAAGAAAGAAGAGTACATATTGTATCGACACCAAGTAATTGGGATTAGAGTAGGAGAATGATGATGTAATACCTTTGTATGGTCTAAAGAAACTAGTAGTAAAACTGTTCCAATGTATTTTAGTCTTCAAGCAAGGAGACACCATATCGATACTAATTATGTGCATATGAAGTCGTTGCATACTTGGAACTGCGTGAAATCCTGCTCGCAATGTTAATTTTTCTTGATTCTGTATTTCACTGAATAATTCCCTGAATTCAATTAATAGGTTTATGTGTGAATTATTTAATTTATAAATGCTGCTTATATCATCTTGTGGCAGTACCAAATAATGAATTTTAGCCTTAGGGTATTTATCTTTAATAACAACGCAATGTTTTGATTTTTTAACTACAGATTCAGGGTTTTTCATAGATTCGATTAAACCTAGAGACCAATGTTTTGCTTTTTTCATATTTGTTTCTGAAGTACCGCCAGGATGACTACGTTTACTCATTTTTACTTGAATATATTATTTAAAGTTTAAATTATTATTAGTTAAAGTTTTTTTTTTTTTTTTTTTTTTGTTGTGGCTCTGTTTATACTTAAGCCAATGTCAAAGTTAAGTTGCAGCTTCTTCTTCTTCTTCTTTTTATGTATTGGCAATCAGCTACTTATACGAGCCATTTTTGCCAGTGTCGAGTTATAATTATCTTCACGTTCTTAATCTTTTCAAGTTAGTCATTGTCTGTCAGTCAGTCGAATTGTCGCCATCAACACTGCTATGGTGACACTGTTAATGGTATGTTGTAGGAATTTTGATGGAAAACGAAAACGTTGTAAAGCACTTTTATATGATATTCACTACATCCCAGCTGTTCTGTCACATCATATTACATAAAACACCATAAAAATTATCTAATATAACACGTTAAAACACTAAGATATCGAATATAATACAAGAGCACAACATGACGTTTTAGATTCCCGCCAAAAGACCTAGTTAAAGTTTAAATCTTTTTTATAATTTGTAAACAAGTTTTTTTTAATTCGTAGCCGGCTTCAACCACTTACCACAGATTAATATATTGTACTACGTAGCTTTAGCCTTTTGAACGCAGGCGTAGTTATAGATACCATGGAACTCGACCGAGATCTCGGTCTCGGCATTCTCGGCTACAAATCCAACCGAGAAATTTGTCTCGGTTCTCGGCTAATTATAGCCGAGATTCTCGGTCATAACCGAGATTGAAAATGTAGGATCAGATTCTCGTGAGACGACATGGGCAACTTCAACTAACTCGTCAAACATGGTTGCAACAAATCAATCCAACTTATGGGCAGCTCATGATTCGATGCCTGGCCACTCTCGGCACCGAGGAGATGGTCAGACGAATCGAAGCGCTGGGGCTTAGGGTGGCCCTAAATAAGATGGAGGCCCTTCTATTCTATGGGCCCCGCGTAAAGCCGCCTATCGGCGCCTCGTTAGTCGTCAACTCCATCCAGATCATTATCCAGGCCCATATGAAGTACTTGGGCCTGGTGCTCGACGGGCGATGGTAGTTCCGAGAGCATTTCCACCGAATTGCTCCCCGTCTGGGCGGCGCGGCGTCCGCCCTATCACGGCTCATGCCGAACGTGGGCGGATCCAGCTTCGAGGGCCGACGCTCGAGGTCTGCGGGACCTGGGCTCAGCAGCGCTGTGAACTCGTTGATGTCATCGGTGCCGACCTGACGCTGCCGGCTGTCACGAAAGCGATGGTCGACAACGTCAGGAACTGGGACGCGGTGGCCGCCTTCTGCGATCAGTCGAGTCGAATCATCTCGCAGAAGGAGGCGGCGGAATGAGCCCTGGAGGATTCCCTCCATGCAGACTCGGGCCGCCGCCGGTGCTTCGGGCGGCGCAGGCGCGAATACCTGCGCCTAATGCCGCCCTAACCGAAGCCTCGAGTGATCGGACCGGGGAATAGTCCGGCCACCCGACGTGAGGCCACCGCATGAGGACGACGCCCCGACGGCGAAAGCTGTCGAGGCGTCAACTCGAGAGGAACCCGCGAGGGTAAACCACCAGGTGGGCCACCGAAGACCAAGATCGGGTACCGGTGGCCCGCTCGCACGGCGAAGAGAGGAGTTTGCACGGTGGGTCTATGAGGTCACGCGCCGCCTCTTCCGTCACCCCGGACCGATTTGGCGGGGCGAGACACATCCATAGACCAGGGAAAAAAAGCTCATGATTCGATAGAGTTGGAAGACGAGCCAATGACGAATACAGTTCAACCTCTGTGATCGAAATAGCGCTATAGAGCTGATGAGATGCAAGCCTGCAGCACATAAGTTTTTATCTGCGCCGCCTACTAGCGTGCGCAAGTGAGCAACTGTTTAGCAAAGCTGGACAATTGTATAATGAGAGGCGACATTCTTTGAAGGGTGAAAATGCCGAAAAATTGCTATTTAGGGTTCTGTACCTCAAAAGGAAAAAACGGAACCCTTATAGGATCACTTTGTTGTCCGTCCGTCCGTCTGTTTTATCTTATAATATAATGTTATTTAACTTTGATTATTAAAACAGTTAATTTTGTTAAATAATTAGTAGTGTATTAAAAAGTTAACAGTATTAATTTTTTTTTTCACGCTTTGTCTATTCTCGGTCTCGGCCGAGATATAATTTTATTCTCGGTCTCGGCCGAGAACGAAAAACACATCTCGGTCGAGCCTTACATGGAAGTAATAGGTACTCTGTACAACAGAGTTGTACAGAGTACTTATTACTTCCATGATAGATACAGGCACGAAGTATAGATACACAGGAGTCCGAACGGTATAGGCTTTTCCATAGTATTTTTGGTCACAAAAATAAACCCAGATCTTAGTTCTTTTTTCTGCCACTCGCTGCGCTAGTGTTTAGATCGCACCCACGAATTATAGATACATATATCTATATATACACATGAATATATATATACATGTATGTATCTATACTTCGTGGACGTACCGATGCTATTATTATTATTACACGTAAACGCACGTTGGTTCGTGAATGTTGAATTTAATTAATTTAAATATAAAATAATATTAAAAAGAAATAGGAAGGTTAAAAAGAAGTAGGAACAGCACAACTGCTGTTCATGGTTGTGTTAGTGGACGAAAAGAAAAATTATTATAAATGTTTCATGTACACAACATCTGCAAAGTTTTCCAAGGCCTTTAAACTATTTTGGGACTCCTCTTAAAGCTGACAAATTACCTTCAAGAAAAAGAAAAATATCGAAAATATTAATTATCTTCCCATCATCATTATCATCACAGCCCATGTATGTCCCACTGTTGAGCTCGGGCCTTCTCCGTAATGGGAGGGAGCTTAACCTACTATACCACGCTGGTCATATGTGTTGGTATAGGGTTTTGTTTCGAGTTTTCCTTCTCTTGCAATAGATGTTATATGCGTTTTATATCCCTTAGTCGTCTCTTACGATCACTCACGGGTAAGATAGATATGCTGCAAACCTGGAAAAAGAAATTTTGCTAAACTTACATCATTGTGATATAATATTGTATGAAGAGAATTATGAATGTTGAGGAAGCGAGTGAAGCATGCAAGGATAGAGTTCTCTGACACTCTGTCGCTTCCTCAACATTCATAATTCTCTTCATACACGCTCGCCGGTTTCGGACACTTTTGACTCCACCTTCCTTCAATATGTGACCAATCTGGTGATATAACAGACAGCAATATAAGAGATATTGAACAATTGAGGAGAAATCAGGCTAATAACTTTGAATGGCATAAAATTCGCAGAAATCATATAACAGCTAGTTACTTCCATACATGTTGCAAAGCAGTTTCTATAAAAGCAAAAATAATGTAGCCCAAAGAATTTTGAATACATTAGAGTTCAAATACAAACAATCACTACATGGAAAAGACTGTGAGTCAGGGGATATACATTTTTATGAAGTACTGCAATGAAGGTGCAGAAATGTGGATTATTTTTATCTAAAAATAAGCCATATTTGGGGGCGTCTCTTGATAGACTTATTGGCAAAGAAGCGATTTTAGAGGTAAAGTGCCCTTACAAGCAAAAATAATTATTATGCAATTAGTGATGAAACAATTCCTTACTTGTGGAAAATAAATATGGCAATTTGTGTCTAGAAGACACATCCATATTACTATCGAATACAAGGCCAGTTGATGGTTACCGGTAGAAAGTATGCTAGTTTATTAATTTCCACATTTGTAGAATGGACCATAATTGATGTACCCTGGAATGACACGTTTATAAAGGAGATTGAAAACAAATTAGATATGTTTTATGAAGACTATTTCTGACCAGCATTACTAGAAAAAGTACTTTGTAAAAACTATGCCAAATGATTCTACAAATAATTATTATTTTAATAATAGGCAATACTTATAATGTGGTTTTTAAAGTGAAATGTATGCCAACTGTTTCTTTAAATAATTTTAATATTAAGCGATATTTACATCTGTTTGTTATAGTTAAAGTATCTCAAATGTTTCTATAAATAATTTAAATGTTAAGCAATACCCACATGTCATTTTGTTAAATTATTGATTAAATGAATTTACTTTGATAAATGAGTTTATTTACTTTATAAAATTGTTTTAAATAAAAATACAAAAATAGTAAATGGAAACTTTATTAAAGTTAAAAAATAGAAGAAGTTATGCTGTACTTTAACAATATTTTCATGGAAGTTACATGTCATAACACATACAAAATATATTTTTGACAAGAGAGGAATATAATATTCACAGTATTGCATGTAGCTGTAGTAACACTTGGAGTATGAGCTAAGCCATCACACTTTTCAATATATGAAAAACACAATTTTCGTTTAGAATCACGCGCTGATCACGTTCTCGCCTTTGTTCAGACTTTATATCTTCAATTTTAGTCCATGGAAATACTGAAGGTACCTTTTTCCGATTCCTTTCTTTAAAATGTGCCTGGTATTATTTAGTCCTGGAAATAATAATTAAGATTTTAGGTTATGTTAGGAATAAAATCATAAATACTTGTTTTAGGTGATAAAAGTAAATGTTATTCTATAAATGAGATTAAATCACCTGAATGCTTTCCAATTTGAATGAAATCTTCGGATTTAAAATATGCTGAACATATTTTAAAATGTTCTTTGGGATGAAAGTCTTTACGGGTTGCTGCTTTTCATAGTTTTCTAGCTTTTTTCTTTTGGAAATGAATGGTTCCCTGGTTTCCTACATCCAAATACATAGCAATGATGCATTATCATTTATACAATACTTTTCACAGCTGTTAATAGCAACAAAACTTCCCGCGTAAAGATTTAAACGAATAAGTATTTCTTGAAGAGTGGCGCCTCTACCGGCAAAAAGTTCTGTCCCCTAAATTGAGACCATTCTTTTAACATTACGTTCGGACTCCTGTGTATCTATACTTCGTGGATACAGGCTAAAGTCTGTGCCATAGAGAAGAAATCACTACGTTTTAGTCTGTGCTACAGACTATAAACTATCTTTTAAGATTCGAGTGATTGCGTTCTCCGTGAATGTAGTTTTATGTAATTCCCTGTGCCACGAAGTACTATACTTCATGCCCTGTGCACTCCACTCTATATTTTAGCAGAATACATTAACTCAAAGACTATTAAACTATGATTTCTATATATTCTTTATCAGTTGCAGTAAATCATCATTCACAAATTTAATATGACTGTAGTTAGTGATAATAGTAGTTTTAAAGGATAAACCAACATAAAAAACGAACACCAAAATTTAAATTATAAGTTCCTAGAGTTTAGTTTCCTAGTTCCTGAAATCACATTCTAAAATATGTATATAGATATAAAAAAAATACATACAATGAAACATAGAACCTCCTCCTTTTTGAAGTCGGTTAAAAACTGATAAACTATAGTCCTTAAAATATAGCTTGATCTCTGTGACAGATAGCTACAAAACCGATGAAGTAATTTTGAATACGCGTCATGTTTACAATTTTATTTTGTATTTTTTTTTTTATTGCTTATGGTGGCAAACGAGCAAGCAGCACACCTGATAGTAAGTGTCACTGCCGCCCACGGACCTTTGCTATACCAAGGCTATATAGCTTAGGCCGCTGTCTACCAATAAAATCCCCAAACCCACCTAGTTGGGCTTCCGGCTCTCTCGCTCACCGAATGAAGCGCAATAGCACATTGCGATTACTCAGACGTCGATCTTCTACGAGAGTACGGTACTACCCCAGACGGATCGGCCCGCGGTTGTAGACAGAAAACTGTCAACAGCGTGCTCCTACCAATATGATCGCCTATATTTTTATTCTTTGCATGCCAGTTATACCTCAACTGAATTATAAATATAAAAATATGAACATATACACCAATACTTGTATCTCATATGTTTTAAAATACTTAGTAACCATTTTATAAAAATATGATGTTTACGCAAATACAAGGTCATACTGGACTGAGAATAAGATAGAGATGGGACAGTCGATAAACGTAAATCGATACCATTCTTATTAATTATTTATAAAACAAGTAAAACCATTACATTACCTATATAAACCACTTGGTTACTCTATAAAATAAGAAAATTGTGTTAATTTAGTACTCAGACATCAGTTATAATATTAATAAGACCATTTCTATTATTCTATAGATTATTCATGAAATAATCAGTGACCAAGAACTCATCATCAACTACAGGAATGATCCAGTGATAACGATAATAGTGACGATGAACTTGTATGTACTCCTTGCGAATAATAAATATATATGAGCTTTAGTTTAAAAATAATAAGCTTTAGTTTAAAAATAAAATCCATTGATTTAAATTTAATAAGATTTTCATAGATTGTTTTCCATTTATGATCGATTCACGCATCCATTTGATTGAAATTCAATAAGATTTTCATACATTGTTTTTCAATTGCAGTAGCAAATAACTTTAAAAAATTAGGAATTATGTCGACAAAAATACGGACTACATCGTAAGCGTCCGGCACTACTGGCAACTGTCACAGAGATCAAGCTATATTTTATAGACTATACTAGGTATTTGTTATTGTATGGAGGGTAAAACTAAGGAGGACCATCTCAGTGTATTAAGAAGTGTCCATTGAACGGGAGTAAATTAAGGTGGCGCTATAGTAGCAAGTGGAAGAATTTTAAAAAGAGCGCCACAAATTTCATAGGTTCATAGCTCATAGGTTATTATTTATCAAATCACAGTTGACTACGTAACTCAGCACACTTCACTCTGCTTATTACTGCTACATTCATATCATTTCCACTTGCTACGCTAGCGCTATTTCGGTGAATGTTCGAACAATAATTTGCTGTTTACAAGTGGACACTTTTTGGACTAATCCCCCATACAAGATGGTTCTCTTTAGTTTTTACCCTCCATAGGTAGTTATTGTCACAAGAACTATAGTATACTATGAATATAAACATTTTTTTCAACAAGGGGGCAATTCTTGTCGTACAAGTAGATCACGAAATCGAGACAAAAAGTGTCTGTTTGAAAAAAAGTCGCTCAGCTTGCTAGGTTAGGCGGACTATGCCCGAGATTTCTCTGCGAGATCCAAAAAACGTTACCGAAATACACGAAGAATTAGTACGGTGAAGTGCCAGCAGTGGACAACTCGCTCATCCTGTAGCGAAAGCTGGAATGATTGAGTGATATTCATGCATTATTGAAATGAGATACTCTGCGACTTTTAAAATGTATAACTTATGCCATGCTTTGCTCTTCCATGGACTTCATGCCATGCTTTGTCGAACGCTTTCGCTAACTCAAGGAATTTCCACCCGTGAGTAGGTATCTGTTTCGTAGTAATTGCTCACTTGAGTATTTTACTGAACCACATATTTTCTAAACGTTATTGTTAATCACAGCGAATGACTTACTAAAGATATTAGTACACTATTATCGAATACTATACGTTCGTATTCATTTTCCTAGACCTCTCGGTAGGTTTATCCGACAATAAATCCTAGTTTTAGCAGGTTGTTTGCAGACTTTAGGAATTCCTATTACCTCTTTGGACTTTGATGGAAATGTTTTACATTTACTTTCTTTATTCTTTCTAGCCCATCCCACTGTTAGGGTGGTTCCTGCTTCAACTCCATCCACATCAGTATCCAGGCCCATATGAGGTACTTGGGTCTGGTGCTCGACGGGCGATGGTGGTTCCGGGAGCATTTTCGTCAAATTGCTCCCCGGCTGGTTGGCGCGGCGTCCGCCTTTCCTCGGCTCATGCCGAATGTGGGCGGACCCAGTTTCGAGGGCCGACGGCTGTATGCGAGGGTGATCCGTTCAATGGCCATGTACGGCGCACCCGTGTGGGCGAGGGCTCTGAACGTCCAGCTCAGGGCGGTGCTATGGAGGCCACAGCGAGCCATGGCGGTCAGAGCCATTCGCGGGTACCGCACGGTGTCTACCGAGGCGGCATGCCTATTGGCCGGGACACCCCCGTGGGTCCTAGAGGCGGAGATGCTCTCCGACCTCTACCGGCGGGTTACCTCAATGCGCGAAGAGGGTGGCTCCCCATCGTTCAACGAGATAGGCACCTGGCGCGAGGACGCCCGCCGAGAAGTCATCGCCCGTTGGGCTACACGGCTGGAGAGGCCTAGACACGGTGTTGTTACCGTTGAGGCCCTCCGGCCCGTACTGATGGAGTGGATGGAGCGGCGGCACGGAGTCCTCTCCTTTCGGCTGGTGCAGGTATTGTCGGGGCACGGGTGCTTCGGTTTGTACCTGCACACGGTCGCGTATAGGGAATGGACTCCGGCCTGCCACCATTGCAGCAGTGACGAGGACACGGCGCAACACACGCTGGAGGTGTGTCCGAGCTGGGACGGGCAGCGCCGTGACCTCGTCGCTGTTATCGGTGCCGACCTGACGCTGCCGGCTGTCGCGAGGGCGATGGTCGACAGCGTCAGGAACTGGGACGCGGTCGCCGCCTTCTGCGAGGCTGTCATCTCGCAGAAGAAGGCGGCGGAACGAGTCCGGGAGGATGCCCGCGACCCGGGCCGCTGCCAGCGGCCGGGGCGGCGCAGGCGCGAATACCTGCGCCTGATGCCGCCCTAAGCGAGGCTTCGGGTGATCGGACCGGGGAATTGTCCGGTCACCTGACGTGAGGCCACTGCGTAAGGGCGACGCCCCGACGGCGAAATCTGTCGGGGCGTCGACGAGAGGAACCCGCGAGGGTAAACCGTCGGGCGGGCCACCGAAGACAAAAATCGGGTACCGGTGGCCCGCTCGCACGGCGAAGAGAGAGGATTTTTACGGTGGGTCTATGGGGTCACGCGCCGCCTTTCCGTCACCCCGGACCGATTTGGCGGGGCGAGACGCATCCATAGCCCACCAAAAAAAAAAAGGGTGGTTCCTACTACACATTAAGAAGGTAATTGACGCTTTTCACATCGATTGGCACTCGATGTGAAAAGCGTAAAAAAACTCGATATAAATGTTCGAGTTTTTTTTTCTCTTCCATATATATGCTATCTCCATATCGTAAGCCTCAACCGGGTTGAGAGCCCTCAGCGCTCACCCATAGTCCGGTTAAGCTGTGAAAGCCCTCTCGGCTAACAGCGATCGCAGTGGATACGTTTAGTGGCGTTCTAGCCCCGAGGCTAGCGAGTCCCACACTCCCCGTTCTGGGGGGTGGTGCGTAAATGCATTAGGACCACTGCGTTACCAAAAAAAAAAAAATATCATATGCCTTAGTAGTTTTTAGGACACCCATGAACAAGAGCGAGGTTGGTGAAATGTATTCTTATTCCGTCACCATATGATTGATATTTTAATGGCGCTATAAATGTAGCACAGAATAGTCAATAGATGGAGAGGGAATTATAACAGTAAGTAGGTACTCTATTTGAGATACAGTCTCAACTTTTCCTAAATTGTTGTCTTGACTAATGTCTCAACCTCGTCAGTGCTTTCTGCTGGTTATCATTTATTTTCGGTCCTGTGAAAAAATGTTAGGACGTATTACGCTTCGCTCTTCAGAAATACTGATCTTGTATAATGAACTCAGCGAATATTGCCCTCAAACTGTTGGACAAAATTTCAGATATTTTTAGTCCATGAACGCGTAGTGGTTGGTTAGAGAATCTACCCAAACTACTTAACCCACTTTTTAAAATTTCATAATTTCCTCTTCTCGGTGACCATTCATAGTACACGACCCGATTGTGTTCCAGCGTGGTATTTTTGTAAACCCGGTCCTCTCTAAACCGGTCACTTAGCACGGATACGTTTCCTTACATTTGTTAGAGAGAAAATTATAGATCCTGTGTTTTTGGATTGAGCGGGTAGGTAACTACGGCTAAATTCAGACTATGGGAAAGCAATCATTGTGTGATTCACAAATCGTTCTCTTTTTTCCTATTTTGTAGTTACGATCAAACAGAACGCGGCCCCCATGTAGCATTACCACCCCGGCTCCCCAAAGGATTACACAAATCGCAGACCAAATTAAACTCGACTTACAAAGGTATTACAAAAATAACTCGACAGGCATAGAACCCTGTTCTTGTCGAGAGTGAAAACTGTACCGCGTGCCAGTTATGAAGCCACTGTGGGTGGGGGTTTAATTGTTTTTGCCTAATTCTCTTGAAATGAGAACCCTCTACGATTACCATAAGTCCAGATAAAAAAGAAATATTTTGTAACAAAAATTACGTGTGATGATGTGCCTCCCTTACCCACTAATATTGTAAAGAAAGAATGAGGGATATAAGTAGTTAAACAATATTAATGTGTCAAAATCTTTTTATTTAACATTCTTTCCTTAATCTAATAAAGGCTTGGTAAATATTTACAAGGCTTCAAATACGGGGCAAGGTAAAAAAAAACTATCCAGTTACACTGTAGATCCAACTCCTTCGGTTATCACTTTATCAAATTTAATGAATACTTGGCTCTACTACTAAGCACTGCTTCAGATACGAATACTGCTCTTAAAACTAAATGTGTAATTTATAAATATGTTGAAGCATAATTATAATGTACATGAAGCTGATTATGTGAAGTATACCTATTCATTGCAAAGTGCAAAATAATGTGTGTATAAATATATTTCAGTGCTTGATATTATAAAATCGGATTCAGATATAACTTAGGTTACAAACAATAATTAAAACTCTCCTAAAATAATTACAACAATAGTTAACAAATATGCCATTACAGTTATCAAAACATTAATCTCACTTAGTATCTCGTTAAATATTAAATATAAACTAAACTCACACAAGAGTCAATATGTCGCTAAATTAACACTAGGCCTGTTATAAAATTTATAAGAGCACAGTTGTTACGAGAATCTCTATATTATTCCAATATATTTGACTAACATGTGTACAATTTAGATAATGAGCAAATAGATTTTATATATTTAAATCTAAGAGAAATGGTTCCGTTATTACTTAGTTAATGGAATAATACTTAAATAATAAAGCAAATTACACATTGCGGGCCCTGTTTTAATTTTGAATGTTATTATTAACCTTACAGTTGATTATTTTCGAATACTTTTAAAGTTCGAAAAATATGACGCTAATGTTATTACTTTTTTTAATATTATAAGTCACACATTTACAAATCCAATATATAAATAATGTAATGTTAAATTATAATATTATACGTACAAAATTTGACATTTAACTATTAAATAGCACCATTCAATATGCAACTGTACTTTAACGAATATTGTAAAGTACAATAACATATTCTAACTTAAAATTCTGCAAGCAATACATAAAAGTTAACACATTTGAAATTCACAATTAATAGCAAGGTATTATATATTTGTTCACTGCGAGTATAAAAACACACTAATCCTAATATTGAATATATTGGCACACGCAGGGCAGTAACGTAATTATTCGTTGTAGTAACAAGTATTCAAAAATTAATATATTTATAAATGCAAAAATCATGGCAAATACAATTTCGATCCAGAAATTTCGCTTTAAAATCTCATCTCGACTCGATAAAGCAAAGGTAACGCTATATAATAAACACATGATATACGATGTACATTAGTAGAAACACTCACACATAGTAATTAGGATAACAGAAACCAAAATAAAAAAAAAAACTGTAAGTACACTAGAGGACTTTATAAATAAATAAATTATAATTATGCTCACCAACAATTATCCAAGCGAACTCAATTTTATTTTTGAAGTGTTATGGTAAACGAGGTAAACTAAATAGAAAATTAATTTTCTATATAAGAACAGCTAGGCTGTACTATATTTGTCAGATGACTCTAAAACTATTTTGAAAATTCAATATCAACGCTTGTAATTGCGATTTAAATTGGTCCAGCACTCAAGCATCATCTTGATGCAAATAACTAACTTTCGCGTTGTTAGTAATTATTGCATTACAGAACATCAATCATAACTTATTGATAACTGTGCACCTATCCTACATTTAAGACATTTAATGGAATGATACATTTTTTTCAAGAATGTGTATTTTGTTATAATAATAAATTCTTCTAGGTAAATAATAACATTTACAATAATTTCGTAAGATTTTTTATATATTAAAAACGACACGGTAAGCGCGATAATAAAATATAATGTGTACGATTAACGAGTGATATAATAATGTGCGCTTGCATAATTGTTGGAGCGCCCAGTGTCGGAGCCGGCTCCCTAAGTTAACTAAGTGGGTTCATATCTAACATTGTTCCCAAGCTGGTCCCACCCATGACGATGGCTTGCGAATGTGCACTTTAGTTCTCTTATATATCTCACAATATTACAATTTTAATTTAAATATTAAATTAAATTTGTTATATATAAAATACTCGTATTGTGAGAGATAAGTACATATATATTATTTTGTGTCACGTTTTGCACTTCAACAAGATTGGAATGTCACTTATTGATTCGGGAAATAGCTATCAATGCAATAGTGATAGCATAGAGTGGATTTAATAATTGACACAACATCAATCTAAATTATTTTATATAATTAACAATTAACACAAAGTGTACGTGACCAGGTGACTCATAGATTGACTGTGCCCCCAACAAAAACAACTTTTCTTATGATAATTTATTCCCCTAAGTTTTAGTCATCGGGCGGAATGCAGAAATCCACAACTATGTTGAGTATTATTTTCAATATATACATAATTAAGACAATAATTAAATCTATAAATACTATGTAAATAATATGGACTTAAAAGTAAGTGAGCCAAGTACGTCGCAGCGCACATGGATCGTTTCGACGCTAGCGAACACTCAACAATGAAGTAAACAAACCATTCAACTATTATCAGCTAGCGATACAAACGTTATGTACCAATATTAAGTACAATAATTAAATTAACTCAATGTCCTATATAAATATAAACACTTTGTGTTTCACAACATCAATCACTTACGTCTAGATTTTTTTTTTGTAATCGAATGTCATTGGAAGAACGAGTCACGAGAGGAGACTAGGTTGTCAATCGACTCGCCACTCGGTAGCGAGCGACCTCATATATTTATATTACGTTATTCAACTAACCCGCACGTCCAAGGGGTAACGAGCAACCAAACGCGAATACATTGTTCGGTGTATGTAGTCACTCGAAAGTTAGAGAGATCAGAGAGAGTAAGCATCGTTAGAGAGCCTCGAGGCGCGCGGCGAGTCGCGGACCGGGTCAGGTGGCGTCATACTCGATGCGTTCCCACGAGTAGTGCTTGTGGGCTGGACGCGGCGCCGGTCGGGATAACACGCCGCCCAGCAGTGGGTCGCACTGCGGTACATGACCGCGTCCAAACAAATTCGGGATGATCTCCGTGTCCATATAGTCGAACCTATCGTTGTCTACATTCATATGCGAGCCGGGTTCGATGCCGAATTCCTTAAGGTCAAACTCGCAGGGCCGCTCGTCAAAAGTGTCGTGACAAGAGTCGTGGCGGGTGTCCTCGTTCTGAAACGATGGTAGCGACAAATCGTCCATATACTCAAAACACGTTCGAGTATTATCTAGGATATCACCGTTGGCCAGTGGTGTCATACTCATCCTTTCTGGCACATCTTCACCAATGTCCATAGATATTTGGGATTTGTCATCCGTGCGATCTCTACTCTCTCCCGATAGGAGACTACCGAAAAAATCATCGTTGTCGACAGAATTGGGATCAGAACCAAAATCTGTGTGGAATTCGCCATTGGAGAGCAAATCCACTGTGTAATCGGTGTCGATATCGGTGGAGGACGGATTGACGGGACAACGGTTGTTAGCGTTCACTGCGAGCAGATCGGCGTGATTCATTATTTCATTTTGTATATCGTCGAGTTCTCTTTGTAACTCGTCAGCGGCGAGCGTATCGCGCACGTGATTATCTCCCAACACGTCATCGCTTAAAACGTCTGTCGGTACGTACGCGGCCGGCGTCGTCGCTACGTAATTAGTATCCAATGACTGAGTAACTGTAGCATCATTGACCGCTGATGTCGGTAGCTCACCGTTCTCCATGAGTATTTCCAACACATCATCCATGATTTGACTGTCCTCTGTGCGATCGTGCAGTACTGTGGGTGTTGGCTCTTGTGGCATAGGTGGCGGTGGTGGCGGAGGAGGTGGTGGCGGCGGAGGCGGTGCGGCGCGCTCCGGCTCGTAGTGCGCCGTAGGCAGTATAGCTATCGGAACTACTTTGACGCCGTTGAGTATGTAGGCCGGATTGGTGGGTTTCTGTGTTTGTGTTTCACCGCGCGTGGATGTTGCGGGGGCTGTCGGTGCCACGGTGAACAGGCGCACAAGGCGCTCGGGTTCGGCGAGCACGTAGCGCGGAGGAGGCGGCGCTGGAGCAGCGGGCGCCTGCAGTGCGTCGAGCTGCGCACGTAATTGTGTTACACACAAATGTGCCTGCAACAGTCGCCGGCTCTGGTCGCTAGCTGCGGCGCCGGCCGCATCCCGCCGGACTGCCTCGAGCTGTTGACGGGACGCCTCCAGTTTTCTTTCAAGCTCCTCTATTTGCCGCCTCTGCGACTGTACAATATCCTCCGCTGGTTCCGGTTCAAGTTTGATCTCTGGAGACGCCACCGAGGAGATAGATGCAACCGATGCAGGCGAGCGGGGTTGTTCTTCTACCTTCTCCAGCAAATACGGTCGCAGTCGTTCGATGAGCTGCGGCTTCGGGCCCGACACACGAAGGTTACGCCGTTTACATTCAGCGCGTAGATCGGATACCTTCATGTCTTCGAAACGTGCGGTTGCTAACAAGTTAGCTGTGATCGGTGTGGGTGGTAGCGGCGGTGGAGGCGGCGCCGCGTACACATCGCTGGAATCGGACGCAACAGAAGCAGAAGAGGGGGCGGGTGATGCAGGTAGCATTAATTGTAGAAGCAGCTGCTGTTGTTGTAGCAGTAGTTCATACGGAGTCTCGACTGACCCCAGTGGCGATGACGCCTTCTGAGCATTCGGTGGACCTTTATATTCGTGAAATTTAAATCTCGCCTTTGGTTGTTGTTTCTGTTTGCTTTTCTTACGATTTTTATCTTTACCAGGTGCCGGGTGTTGTGGAGGCGAAGCAACACTTATTGGAGAGAGCGTGGAGGGTGGTGATGGTGACGGGGAGACTTCCTCCGGGGGACCGCAGTATGAGGAAGGATGCTGTGGCCTTCCCGAGGCACCCTCGCTAGTCGCTTTGAATGCTAGTGTACCACTTTTGACAGCAGTCTCTATAGTTTCCTCGGTGTGTAGAATATTCTTTTTAATAAGCTCGAGTGGTCCGGGACGATGGGACAGCTGATCATTAAGTTGATCAGCAAGCCGTGCCTTTTTCAGCATCCTCTGTTTCTCCGCTAAGCTGGGGTCTACATGGCTTTCCTAGAAATACAAGTTTACTGTTTTATACGTCATATAAATTGTTTTTACGCTTCGCAAAGCGATTAAAATTGTTTTATCTAATAAAAACTATATATTTCATGAATATGAAAAGCAAAGGTCATGTTTGAAATTGTATCTTTTTTTAAGTTGCAATGGTTGTTTCGTTGGCCATATCAATATATTGGTTTTAAATGCATTTATAGTAATAAAATAGCACTGTTAATACCCTTACTTGTTCTAAAATATGTCTTCGCTCTAGTTCCTGTCGGTCTGGTCGCCTTTGTATTTTTGCTTTTAATAGATCTCCAGTTTTTGCTCTTTCTAGTTGTTTGCATTGTTCGAAGTAAGCTGGTGGAGTTTTTAGCGCTGTAAAAAATATATAGCCTTTAGAGAAATATACGTAAATAAAACTGCTAACTTACTAATTCAAACATTTAAATATATAAAAAGGTAAATAAAGTAGATAAAGGTTAATCGCTACATAAAAAAGAAATTGAATAAAAAAGCAGTGTATTAAAATAATTTAGAATTTCAATTTAGAATTAATGACAAAATGCATTTACTTTGAAGTCGCCCTAAATGTTTCATTTCAATATAATAATATCGAACAAATTTAACATTACTAATAATACGAACTATGTATCGCTGAGAATGACACATTGAAAACAATGTTTCTATTTTGATTCTATTATTGCATTATACCAGCACGGATACCAGTCGTATAACAGTAGCACTGTATTAACCAAAAACGTTATATAAAAATACACTTACGGGGCATTATTCCTTGTTGAACCAGCTGATTACGAGGTCGCCGATTCATCAGCTTCATTTTTAAAGCTGTAACCATATGAGCAAATTATATCTATAATAAACGTTCAAGTACAATTGTTTAATTAGCAAACAGATTTCCTTAATATTTACCGTGCAAATAGTGACTGTAACAGCTAAATCTAAAGTGTAATACGATAGAAACATAATGCTAGCCCACTCCAACGTTACCTTATGCATACAACAATGGTTAACTGATTGAATAGCCGGCGTAATTATTGTTGTTATGACGCCCAGGTGACGAACTTTGACGTAGCGTGTCGCGTGCAATACCGACGCGATCGATACGTCGATCGATTTACAAAGATTATATCGATAATGTTTTCAGTGTAGCGTAGGCGAATTGAGCTATATTCTTGTTTGCGCGTAGACAACGGCGGGCTGCGAGCGATGGGCGGACAACGCTGGCCCGCAGCCAATATAAATAAACACTGCACAAGGAAACTAGTGTTATGCCGCGACCGTATTACAGACGAAACATTCACTACCACTGGGCCGAATATTGTGGGTTACTGGGCGTCATTGCTATGCTCACACCGTTTGCTTGCTATATGCATATTGACAACAAGCATCCACTTTAATGTACAGGATTAACTTTTTAATGTATGGATTGAAAATAACAATCACACACACAACTCACTTTAGTATAACAACTGGTTTAAATACCACACATATTACGTGTTTATCGAATAGCTAAACATAGTTGTGAGTTTTAAAACGATAACAAAATGATAGAACACATTTCAATTTATTTTGTTAAGGGTTTAGGAATTTTGTTTATGTACATGTAATACGCGTACACAAGGCAGACAGTGCAAACATGACAGGAAGCTTCAACGTCACATGCATACTAATAAACTATTGGCGATGAAAACACAAATATTATCAAGTTCACAGATCTATCAGTCTTACTTATAATCGCCTTTCAGTCAAAAAATACTAAATTTTTAATATTTCAAGTTTTGAAAGGTGCTTAAAATATATGCGATACATTAATATTTTCACTATAAAAGGTAAAAATGATTTATGATTCTCCAAATTTAATAGATATTTATTTGAATCACCATTATCCTCCTGGAAAGTTACATTTTAAATTATAATAACATGAGTAATTATAAAAGGCATTGAGTCAAAACTTCGCTACGAAATTAATTCTCTACCAAAGAAAAGGTAAACGATACAGCTCTAATACCCAAAAATAAATACGCTAACAAATAGCATTTATTTCTTCAGAGTGAGCTGTGTTTATATTCGAAAGATTTGTTAAGTTATTATAATATAAGAAAATGTATAATAAATAGTAATAAAAATAAATACATCAAATTGCCAAAAGTCTTAGTCGACACACACCAGCGGGCAGGTCCGTTAGTGAGGATTAGTAGATTTGTAGCCGCTATCACACGATAACTACGATATGTAACAACCAGAATGTTAAATCTTAATACGGGGGTTATGAAGAAAAGAAGACGCATAATAATAGAGAAGTATTTACATTCTTTGTGTTTCCCCATGGCCGGTTGTAGAGGGCTATCGTCGACGACCACCTTAGGCGGAGAGACGCGGGGCGAGCTCGGCGGCTCGCTAGCTCCGCTGCTGCCCGCTTGCCGACCGGCCATCTCCTCCGCACCAGAGCTACTGTAATCAAGATACACCAATTCACAGTTACATTTCATTAAATTAATAAATGATTATAAATATTCAGATAGGCAAGGGGGATAAACAGATATGACGCATTATTATCTATACAACTTTCTTTATAAATTAAAGAACAGTATTTCAGTTTTTTTCATTTTCAGCAGCTTTTTTAATGTTACTAATTGTAAGTGAAGTCGATGCCTTTACTTGGACGCTAGGGACCCAATTAAAAATTCCTCTAGCAATTTTTGACAGAAAACAAGAGCACAATTAAAAACCATTTCTTTAGTAACAGGTTATAGTATAGCCACATACTGCCCGACCCGTCCGTGGCGATGGAAGGAAGGGCAGGAACCCCACAACGCCGATCGTATTTGAACGTCGACCTCTCCTCGGGTGACAGGCTAATCCCCAATCCAGTCACCCGCTGCTTCGGCTAGGGCGGTATCAGACGTAGGTACTCGCGCGTGCAACGCTCGATGTGACGCGGAGAACGTGCCACTGTAGAGGAGTTTCTCCCAGACCCGTTTCGCCGTCTCCTTCCGCATGACGAATACCTTGCAGAAGGCGACGACCAACCGTCACAGCACGCTTATAGCCTAACAGTAGTGTGCAGTACCAAACAAAGAGCATCAAGAGAATTGTCAGCAGTACTCTTGTGGGAAACTTATTAGGCCAATTGTGATCGCCAACCCCTGGAAAGTGTGGCGAATATCGCATTATCACACCTTTCATGGGAGGTCTAAGTTTTATAGTGGACATTCATGCATTGATTGATTATAATAATTTCCGTTTGATGCCGCAGTAAGAATATAATTCACCATCCCTTATTGTCTTTTTTTTTTTTGGTGGTCTACGGATGCGTCTCGCCCCGCCGAATCGGTCCGGGGTGACGGAAAGATGGCGCGTCACCCCATAGACCTACCGTAAAAACTCCTCTCTCTTCGCCGTGCGAGCGTACCACCGGTACTCGATTTTTGGCTTCGGTGGCCCGCCCGGCGGTTTACCCTTGCGAGTTCCTCTCGTCGACGCCCCGAAGATTGTCGGGGCGTCGCCCTCACGCGGTGGCCTCACGTCGGGTGACCGGACAATTCCCTGGTCCGATCACCCGAGGCCTCGGTTAGGGCGGCATCAAGCGCAGATATTCGCGCCTGCGCCGCCCCGGCCGCTGACGGCGGCCCGGGTCGCGGGAATCCTCCCGGACTCGTTCCGCCGCCTCCTTCCGCGAAATGATAGCCTCGCAGAAGGTGGCGACCGCGTCCCAGTTCCTGGCGCTGTCGACCATCGCCCTCGCGACAGCCGGCAGCGTCAGGTCGGCACCGATAACAGCGACGAGGTCACGGCGCTGCCCGTCCCAGCTCAGACATACCTCGAGCGTATGTTGCGCCATGTCCTCGTCACTGCATCCCTTATTATGTCTGTGGATGTCGTAAAATATGATTAAGGGATTTAATATACAATTACATGTAACATCTAAGCAAAATAAGGAAAGCTGTACCAATCCATCTTGACCAGCGTGGTTGTAGTGGGTAAATTTTTGTCTTATTGTAAAGTAGACTCGAGCCTAACAGTGAGACGAGTGCTAAGATGATGACGATAAAAAGCTCTCATTATACTGTCTTCACAATTTATTCTGTCTAACAACAATGTAGAGTATATTATTTTATCTAAGTATAGATGGAGTAAGACCACTGATTAAGATTATAGGGTTAAGACCAAAGAAGAATTTTAATTAACATTTACGACCAGTCATTGCTTGAACTCCTGAAGCACTGTGTGTAATATTTACAAATGAAGACATCAATGTCATCATCACTTCAGTTCATACACGTCCAACTGCTCGGTTCTTCCATAACCTTTTCCACAACTAGAAGGAAATTTACCTGCTATAGCACGCTAGTCAGACGGGTTAGTACAGGGTCATACTTTGAGTTTCCTTCTGTTGCATAGATATTATTTACATATTAAATACTTAAGTCGTCTTCTACAACAAATTTTTTTGAAAAGGTTTTTCAAAAGACATTTAAGTACCTAAATGTATCTTCTGAAGGTGGTGTGGCGGGTGTGCGCGGCGGCGAAGCGGGCGACACCGGTGATGTGGCGCGGCTGCGCTCGCGGCGATGCTGCGGCTTGAACCACTCAGGGTAGATGGCGCTCAGCGTTTCTACAAGGTCGTGATCCAGCGTGACACGCCACGACGCACGCCCCTCTGAGTCCTCCGAAGCCGCACCCCCGCCACACGATGAACTTTCTATAAAAAAAGATTACATGTTATTATTTAACTGTCATCTATTAGACTATCTATATCCACTGTTGTACATAGGCTTCTTCACATAAAGAGGATATTGCAATAATACAATTATATCATAGCCGCTATACGTCTGCTGGCCACATCTCCAGCGCTCTCTTAGTTGAATTTTACAATGCTTAATTAAGGGTACGGGAGGTTCCCAATGGTTTCTCAAGTTGTTACCAAACGTTATTTAACTATAATTACAATAAGTATACAGTAAAGATTTGATTGATTGCACAACACCAAAGCAAGTAATTAAAATATAAATATGCCGAAATATTGTATACGTTAATATGTGTAATGTTTTAGTTATTTATGGTATGTATGTGGTGTTTACAAAGAAATAAATGTAGACAATTAATTTTAAAATTAATAGGTACGAGTACTATGAACTGTTGAATATGAAACACCTTATCGCTGTCTAACAGTGATCACGAATACTGCAAAATATCTATATCATGTGCATTTATTGTTACGGTATCTTGACCGTCTTTGACAAAACTCGATAAATCTTACTAATATTATAAATGCGAAAGTATGTCTGTCTGTCTGTCGCTCTTTCACGCCAAAACTACTAAACCGATCTAAATGAAATTTGGTAAACAGTCTAGAGCCTGATAAAGGACATAGGCTACATTTTAATGCAAAAAAGAGTTGTAAAGGGGGATGAAACGTTGTAAGGAAGTATCGTCATTTTTAAAGCCAGAAGCTTGAAACTTAAAAACCCTTAAGGGGTAAAATAAAAATAGGGGATGAAAAACTTTAGGAAAGTAACCTTTTATGCGGGCGAAGCCGCGGGCAGAAGCTAGTATTACTATAAAACTCATTTGTGAGGCGAAAATAATATTACCATCGGGAGTTGTATCATTTGCTTGAACAATAAAGCTTTTCTCCTTTTAGGCTTTATAGGAACATCTTCTGTAAAGATCACGAAATTTACCGAATATGCATTAATTTGATACTTTAGCTTTTTAGGTAAAATTGCACTAAAAGATTACAGGACCCAATATTCTTAATTATTGATAGTTCTCCATTGAGATTGAACACGCTTGTTTCATAAATGAATTTTAAAATTACTACTTAAAATCTAACGTGTAATAAGTACCTATATATGATGTATAAGCAGAATGACAGACATGAAAGCAGTGCGTCTAACAATTGTGGATGAAGTAAACTGGGCGAGGCAAATCGTTGAAGTGCGCGTCGACAACGGTGCCCTCAATTATTTCAAGCCCTTGAACGAGTTTATATGCGTTCGAAAATGTGTTAGGTGCTTAGATACTGCCGTTCTATAGAGGACTACATGGAAATATATCAAACCATAACAAATATATAAGTGCCTTTTTAAACTATAGATAGCAAATATTTTGTATATACTAAAGGTCGTATTTCAACATTCAGATCAACAAATTGGAAGCGTAGCAGCTCTTAATATTTACATAATTTCTTTATAGTTTTTATCAACAAATGAGTACAAAATAAGAAAAAAATATTAGAAAGTGAATATATGTTACTCACAGCGGAACCATTTAAATCTTTCCATGGGCGAGGAAATATGGGTGTATTATGTAATGTTTAAAACTCTCATAAAGCTGGATATATAACGAAGGAAAGAAAATACAAGCTGAAAATAAAACATCTGTCTGTGAGTCATGCACAATATAACACTAAAAGTAAGGTAAACAAATGCAGACTTCAAAAAACATAAAATCACCATTCAATTTCTGTTATAAAATTGCAACTAAAGTTGATTATTATCTATATTATATAATATATACAATTGTGCATATGTATAATAACGACGAACTATTTTATGCTTCCCATTTTTTTGGAGGCTATGATCTTAGATGTTGCCCATCTCTTCATTGTAAAAGGAGCGCGGCTTTCAGCCCCATAACCCAACGTGCGACCTTTCTCCACATTAAACGGGCTATTGGCACTATGAGGACCTTAATAATGGACTCGCTAAGTTTGCTTCTTGCGGTCACTCTGGCGACATCCTGGTGCTTTGCAGGACGTCGCACCTACGCGGTAAACCTTATTTATTGCCGGTGGCAGACTTCTAGTATCTGTTCAAACTCGAAGTCATCTAAGTCTTCATCTAAGCTACATACAATAAATCTATTGTCTATTCAAGAATTCACCACGTTCCTTTTTTTATAGGTTATAGTAGATAGGTACTGCTATAAAGATTACCTATTCCCAATAAGTACAGTACTACGTAGATATGGGCTCCCCATTTATAGTATTTAAATCTTAATCCAGCAGCTTTTGTATGATATATTTATTAAAGAAAGAAGCTATACAACTTGAGTATGTTGTCAAAAATATCATATTCAAAAAGAGTTGATAACTGATGAGTAGGTAGTAAGAATTACCCAAAAACTTATTTTTTTATTTGTTCTAGATTCAAAAAAGAATAAAACTTTGCTGGACCGGTCATATAGTTATATATATATTGAGATAAAGTTAGAAAGGATGATGATGATCATGTATAACAAGAAATTATCAGAATCGCAAAACAACATTAAAATAATAAAAGTGTAAATGCCTGTTACGCATTTTATGTCGGCATTACAAAACACAACTTTGTAAACAAACCGACGCACGTGCGCAATGATGATTCATTACAAACTTTTTTGAAATTACGAGGGCAGATAAGATATGAGAGACCATTGCCAATTACACTAACTACTATTATTTAAACTCAACATTACCAGATCATATCGTTGGTTTATTGGCATAAGAATGTGAGCGCCGGTTGTCAGGTATTCAGGTTCTTAATCAGACAAAAACTTTTGTTGGATAATCTAAGTACACTAAACAGTTCATAATACATCTGACAAAGTCAACCACGATAGGAAGTACAAGGTAGTGGTATAAACACGTTGAAGTGACCATGAACTGTAACCATATCTGTCCTAAATAAGCATATGTGTGACCATTTCTATGGTTTTCACATTTGATCTAAGTGAATACTTCATTGGCGAAGATGTTTCATCGATTAGTCTTGATCATTATCGAGATGCGTATTAGACGAAATTTGCCTTTGAACACGATTTAATTTAGGCGCGTGAATATCAAACAATCATTATGTATTTGTGACTAGATTTAGGGTTTTTTTTTACGGTAACTAAAATATCAGGAGTTACTTTCGAAGTATTCTATAAACCGTATTGTATATACATATGTATAACGTAGTTATCATCCAGAGGAGAATGATTTGTGTCATGTCGTCGCTTCCCACGCATCGCTGTATCATTATTTTGTAACACACCGAATCTGAATACATATATATGTAACCAATCGGTCATCGTGTACAGTCACTCTTTTACTAGAATGTTTTATTCACGTCATTCATAAATATATTTTGCTTGCATTATAACTATGCACTAACGTTATCTTCTGAGAATGTTTAAATATATTTCTAAACAGATCAATATTTTAAATATTAGATATGCCAGGGTAAAAATTATTCAATATTTAACAACAAATAACTGAAGCTTGTTATTCATCGTGCTTGTATGCTTGATACTTTCAAGTATTTTAAATTCTGGAGATCATCAAGTATTAATTACAGATAATTTATATACATCTATCGGAAACCATGAACCTCTTATTGTCCATAAGAGCTAACTAACAATAGCTAATTCTATTGTACAATAACTAGTTATTTTTTTAAGTTATCATCCTTTTATCTGATTTTAGATAGAACTAGTCTTAATATGATCCGTAAGTTTGCCTTGTAAATTTGGTAGTTGGTGGAAGAAAAATGTTTTAATTTTTGTTTCGAGATTAGACGTCAGAATGTGTTGATTCATCAGCTACATTGTCAGCCATGTATATAAAAATATAAATTTGTATGACAGTTCAGTCATTCTCTTTCGTTTGTGTGTTTTAACACATTATTTAACACATCTGTTTTAATCTTGTATATGTAAGTGAACAATTCTTCTATATATGAAGTAAAACTTAATAAGGATTTTGTCCTTGTGGTGACGGAGTAGAATACAATTCACCACCCTCTATCTTACCCGTGGGTGATCGTAAGAGACGACTAAGGGATATAAAAACGCATGTTACATCTATGCGAGAGAAGGAAAATTCGAAACAAAACCCTATACCAATACGTCTGACCAGCGTGGTATAGTAGGTTAATTAACCTCCCATTATGAAGGAGGCCCGAGCCCAGGAGAGGGACGTATGTATATGAGCTGAGATGAATGATTTTATCGTGTTTGTAATTGTTTTATAATTTCTCGAACTTTCAAACACTTTTCAACATTTATGGTCGCGGGAGAACTAAGGTATATTTATCATGTCCACCAAGTTAAAATTATTACAAAGGTTTACTAGTGAAAATACGAGTCTATTTAAAAATATATTATACATTAATGTGGTTAATTATTGTTAGATTAGAATATAGAATATATATCAAGAGTTTTCTCGTCTATTAAATTTATCAGGTTTATAGTACCTACTAAATTGTCATAGTATAATAATTACAATAAATTTAAAGTTTATTAGCAACAATGTAAGTAACATTGTTGCTCTTAGATGTCAGTATATATTTTGTTATTGCTTTACAAGTTTATTATCGTCCGTAAAGAATAATATTGAGCTTAGGCGCTTAGTGACGCCATTAACAAAAATATATCAATTCAGTTAACTATATCACAAAACGTATTTTTATAAAACGATTTTTATTTTCTATATAGTTCAAGACTTAGTTATTTCATGCAACTAGTGATTTTAAATGGCTGTAGACTACGATGAATACTAGAGTTCATATAATTAAAATTACCACAAAGATGGTCTATGCTATATTATTACTAGCGTATTTTTAAGTACGCATCACTAATCGCATATTTTTGCTATGATAGTAAATGGTCTGGTAATCTAGGCAGTACTGACTAATGCCTTTCTTTTCAGCGAACCACTAGTACTATTTCTTCGTCTTCTTTGCTTTCATCTCAAATATTGTTAGAATCGAGCATAGGCAGATTAAAGCAGTTGAAAGCGCCGTAGGCAAGTATCTCGTCGGTGCCCCTATATTAAAAATAACTAGTAGTAGTATAATTTTGATGGCTGTAGTTGGCGTTACTACATGTGTGTTAGAAATTACTTCACAATTCCACCCCTGCGTCCTTTTGTAGCCTCGCGACCCTAGGCATGTGCCTGGTTTGCCTTAGGGATAATCCGCCCCTGGACTTGAGCCTCTTCCAAAAGGAGAGAAAGATTACTATAGCACGGTTAGGTAGGGTTTTAATTCATGTCTCCTTTTATGTTGTTAGATAATCTATTTATATCCCTTTGTCTTCTGTTACGATACCAACTGAAAAATAACGATGTAGAATCATCATAATTTAGACAAACGTATTTATACGTTTATCTAGCATATTTTACGAATTAAGTTTTTTTTATTGCTTGTGGTGGCAAACGAGCGGTGAAGCACAGAGTTGATGCGGGATGGATGAAATGGCGGCAGGTCACGGGTACAATATGTGATCCCAGAGTACCCCTTAAATTAAAGGGAAAAATTTACAAAACTTTAATAAGACCTGTTGTATTGTATGGATCAGCATGTTGGGCGACAAAAGCGACGGATGAGAGACGATTACATGTAGCGGAGATGCGAATGTTGAGATGGATGTACGGCGTGACGAGAATGGATAAGATAAGGAATGAGCGTATAAGAGAATGTTTGAAAGTAGCGCCAGTGACGGATAAGTTAAGGAGTGAACGTTTGAGCTGGTATGGACATGTGATGAGACGGCATGAAAGTAATGTTGCGAGGAAGGTTTTGAGTATGAATGTTGAAGGCTTAGGGGTAAAGGGAGACCAAAGAAAAGATGGATGGACTGCGTGAAGCATGATATGTATAAACAGGGAGTGACTACAGAGATGACGTCTGATAGGGATGTATGGAAAAAGAGGACATATTGCGTCGACCCCAAGTAGTTGGGATAAGAGCAAGAGAATGATGATGGTGGCAAACGAACATACAGCACACCTTTTTTTTTTTTTTTTTTTTTGTTATCGCTGAGGAAATGCTTTGGTGCACACATCCCCCACTATTGACAGACGGGGGGGGGGGGGGGGGGGGGGGCTCGCCGGCCATGAGATTGACGGCCGGAATACCCACTAAAACCTAACAGCGGTCCCTTCCGCGCTTTTACGGGATGACGGAGAGATCGTCTATTGACATTCTATCCCCGACACCCCTACGCTTAGCCATCTGGCCACGACCAGTCAGCCGTCAAGGCGGTGGGAGGAGGTGCGCGTAGCGGCGCCTCCCTCTCCCTGGTCGCCGCCGGCGGAGCGAGTTCGCAGACGCGAGTGCTTCGCGTTCCCGCTCCGCGGCCTCCTTTGCAGAGATGACTTCCTCGCAAAAGAGGCCATCGACGTCCAGTACCTGTCGCTGTCAAACATCTTGTTGATGACGGTCGACAACGACAGGTCCGCTCCTATGACCGCCGACAGGTCGTGGCGCTGAGGCTCCCAGGCGGGACATACTTCCAGGGTGTGACGCGCGTCATTAATTTGCGCGCCACACTCATGGCATCCAGGGGCCTCTTCACGTCCAATTCGGTGCAGGTACTTACCGAAGACCCCGTGTCCGGTAAGTACCTGCGTCATCCTGAATGACACGTTGCCGTGCCCTTGTTTCATCCAGCGGTGAAGGTGGGGCGTTACCGCCTCAACGGTCCCCCGTCCTGCTACGGGGGACTCCAGTTCCTCCCTCCACCGCAGGACTACTGCCCTTCGAGCCGCTTCCTTCGCCCTACTCAGTCCCCTCGCGGTGACGCGTTCCCCATTCACCTGCGCCGCAGCGCAGAACTGGTAGACTGCCACCTGTGCCCTGGCCTGAAGTGGCCAGGGTGGATCGCCCGCTAGCAGTGTGGCTGCAGTCCAGGACACCGTACGGTACCCCCTTATTGTCCTCACCGCCATGGCTCTCTGCGCTTTTCGCGATAAGGCCTTATTGGAGGCGGTGAGCGACTGCGTCCAGATCGGGGCACCGTACAGTGCCATAGACCGTAAAATGCCGGCGTAAAGCCGCCGGCAGGACGATCCAGGACCACCAGTATTGGGCAGAAGCCTACCCAGCGCCGCGGCCGACTTTGAAAGTCTAGGGACGAGCTGGGCAAAATGCGGCCCGAAGTTCCATTTACTATCCAGGTGCAGACCCAGGTACTTCATCCCGGTCTGCACCGGCACGGCAACCGCAGACACACTGAGTTGTGTCCCTCGGGGGACCTTGGCTGGGACCATAAAATAGGAGAGCCTCCGTCTTCTCCAACGAGACTCTCAGGCCCAACTTGCCAATCCGGTCAACGACGAGCGCTACTCCGACTCTTGCTAGTCGGGCGGCGTCACGGAAGTCAGCCCTCTTCACCGTGATGAGAGTGTCATCTGCGTAGCAAATTACCCCCATCCCGGGGAGAAGCTGGCCCCGCAACAACCAATCAAATCCGACTTTCCACAAGGACGGACCGAGGACCGAACCCTGTGGAACGCCACACTCTACCCTATGACGATGTATGCGCCCATCGTCCCCCTCCCAGAGCACGTGCCTCCTCTCGAGGTATGCCTCCAATAGCCTCCGGAGATACGGAGGCACCCCGTGATATCGGAGCGCCTCCTTTAGAGTCTCATGTGGGAGACTATTGAAGACGTTTATAATATCGAGCGAGACTGCCAGAATTACATCCTTTTCGGCCACCGCTTCCGTGGCCAGGGTCTTCAGGGCGGCCAATGCATCGATTGTTGACCGGCCGCACCTGAACCCGAACGCATACAGCACACCTGATGATAAGTGTTACTGCCGCCCATGGACCTTTGCAATACTAAGGGTATAGCTAGGCCGCTGCCTACCAATACCAACCCCAAACTCACCCCAGTTGGGCTTCCGGCTCTCTCGCTCACCGAACGAAGCGCAATAGCACATTGCCATTACTCAGACGTCAATCTTCTGCGAGAATGTGGACGGACTACTACCCCGGACGGACCGGCCCGCCGCTGTAAACAGAGAATTGTCCACAGCGTGGTCCTACCACTATTCAATCAGTTTTTATGTGTCGCGAAGTACTTTATAAACCTTAAATTAATGGACACAAAACATTCAATCTAAGAAGATGCCATTTGTGATTCGATAAAGATTTGTCCTGCGCGGCGATTGAACTACCATATCACTGAAAGTAGGTAGACTGCATTTATTCTAAATGCATTCTCTTCAGTTTACTATACAAGTTACATACATACATACATATCATCACGCTATATCCCTTGCAGGGTAGGCAGAGAGAACAGAGTGCCAGAGAACTCTATCTCTGCATACTTCACTCGCTTCCTCAACATTCATAATTCTCTTCATACACGCTCGCCGGTTTCGGAGACTCTTGACTCCACCTTCCTTCAGTACCTGACCAATCTGGTCTAGGTAGGTTAGTCTCGGTCTCCCTCGGTACCTACATCCTTCCACTTTCGCATTGTATATCTTCTTAACCAGACGTTCGTTCGGCATTCTTTCCACATGTCCGAACCATCGGAGCATTCCCTTTCGCATCTTTACACCAATACTCTCTTTCATACCTACTCGCTCTCTTACGTCGTCGTTACGAATGCGGTCGGTGAGCCTAACTCCACAGATTTTCCGCAGAGATCGCATTTCGACCGCATTAATTTTACTTTCATACTCTTTTCTGCATACCCAACTCTCGCTTCCATACAGTAATGATGGGACAAGCACTGCGTTATGTATTGCTACACGTGCCTTCTGGCTGAGGTGGTGGCTGCCGAGAAGTTGCCCCAACGCTCCGTTCACTCTATTTCCCGCATTCACTCTTCGCTCTATATCAGTGGTGTACCTTCCATCTCGGCTAAATCCACATCCAAGATATACAAATTCATCCACTTGCTCTAATACATCATTACCTATTGTTACTCTTACATCTGTTCTGGCTTCATCTCTTTCAAAGACCATTATTTTGGTTTTGCTTACATTCACGCGTAGATCCCTTTTCTTACACTCTTCTGTCATTGTGTCAATCACTATAGAATGTGTCTATATGTAATATAATAATATGTTTGTATAGAATGTCACTATAGAAGTTAATTAAATAATATCGATTAATACGTTTAAATCTGTCGCAATAAAATTGAAAGTAAGAGATTATTATGCAAATTGTAAGTTCCGTATGGTTGACGTCACCTTAAGGTTGTTGCGATGACGTGAGGTGTGCACACGGTCCTGGGCCATGGCGTGGGCGCAACCACCTGTCCCCACCCACTACAAACAGCTATAATAACAAAGAGGCTGTGTAATAAATATATATTCACACACCAATCAATTAACCTATATATTTATTTGTAAAAAAAAAAACATAGTCATCAATAACATTATGAGTAACAAGAGTGACACCACAGAAAAAAAAAATTATAGTATATCTTCAATTTTCGTTTTCACTGTACCGGTTGGCACCTGGTTGCCACCTTTACAATATGTAGGAAAAAGGGTAGATATTGCGGCGACCCCAAGTAATTTGGACAAGAGCAGGAGAATGATGATGAATATTGTATATAGTAATATATAATAATGGACACAATTTTCCTATACGTTTATAGCATAATACACAAATGTATGTATATATCATGTGTAATACATGATATATACATAAATGAATACATTTGTGTATATAGCATGTGTATTAAAAAACAAAATGTGTGGTTAGTAACTGACCATCACCGTCATCGCAAGCCTTTTCCCATGCGTGTCGATAGAATTGACTACTACAAAACTAAATAAAAATATCATTCCGATACAAAAACCAGGAAAAAGTAATCCCTAAGCCAACAGGTTTAATTAGATATATGTATATATATAAAGATAAGCTAATTTGCCTTTTATTTCCACAATAATTATTATCTCTATTGTCTATTATCGCTGGAAATATATAGGATAATATAAAGTATTTTTCTTGTTAATATCCAAACCTGAATTTGTCATTACTCATATTATTAGGTAGCAATACTATTAATTATTGGTCATAAATTAAGCTAAAATTAAATTCAGTAGTAAATATTTAATCGTAGAGCGGCAATTTTAAAAAGTATAAATACAGTAAATTTTGTGTATCATTAATAACAGTTTACAATGTAATGTATGTATATAGATACTAATTGCTACTATGCTAAATAGCTACTATATCATCTAGAACGTTCGCCAAATGTACCTAGCTTAAGAGCGTCTATTTATTCTGTTATTTCTGAAATGTATTTTGTATTTAATAAATTTTAATTTCTAAGAGTAATGTTTGCCTTATAACGACCTGGGACAACTTCATCTGATGCCGTTTGGTAAACAATTACATTCCCAAGGAGGGTTGACGTCTGGCAGGCGGCCGGTCATAAAACTATTGCCATTTGCCAGTTTACAATATCTACTATGAAAGAAGAGTACATATTGTATCGATCCTAAGTAATTGGGACAAGAGTAGGCGTATGATGAATGTTTGATACACCATTCTGAAGATCATTCTTTCCTCTAATGACGACACATAAGTAGATATATGAAAATGAATATTTTCAATAAAACAAAAATCAAGTTTACCGTTTGAATCTGCCATCTGATAAAACAATCTATATTTTACGTATTGTCGACATTATATGATTAAAAATAACATTGAAAAAAAAAATGTAGCCTTCAATCAAATCATTATTGCATGATATAGCAAATACTAACAAAAGTTACCATTTTGATTTTGTTAAAACTTACATGGTAATTAAATATTGAAAAAATAACTACAAGTAAAAGGAAAAATAATGTGGATCACCCAAAGTGTTTTCATAGGACATAGGTATATGTATATATAGGTATATGTGGTATTCCTACATAGGTAGGAATCGAACCTACGACACTGAGCACGATAGGTCTGTTAACCAGTACGTCATCTGTGCAGTCGCAGTTATTGACTAGAATTAAAAAATAAAATAAAACATAATATTAGACAATATTACGAATACACTTTAACCGTTATACCTAAATCATAGAATGTCATGCGATGAACTTATAATTTTAGAATAACCAATTCATTATGTTGATATGTTGTGCTGTTGAACACTATAAACCTGTTTAATGTAGATACACATTACAAACTAATCATCAACGCTGAAAGTTAACACGTAAATTGTTGGCTCGTATGCAATAGCTTCAGCGTGTTCTAACGCCCGTCAACACACATCAGCTGTGAATTCATCCAACGTGTTAGGCAATCCTATTTAGAATTAAATTTGATATTATTTCGACGAAATGTGGAATTAATGGACTTATGATCGATGACAATGACTATTTTTAAATACCACCCTGCACTAAGGAAATAAATCTTGTATTGCGAGGGACAAATCAAATCAAATCATTTATTATGCATAAGCCCCATAGGGGCACTTACATATTGTCAATTTTACATTAACTTGGACTTTAAATACTATATGTATTATTTATTATTAACAGTCACAAATTAAATCCAGACTCAGGACAACAGTTTGTGAAAGTATTGTCCGGAAAATAGAACCTACATGCGTGATACGTATCTAAACCACTACACCATTTGTGCTTGGTGTCTTGCTGTGCTGTAATTTTATAAGGACTCCATTATTTTATTTAGATATGCAGTGCCCTAAAAAGCATCTGTAGTATTTAGTTACGCCACAGGAATAACATATGACTTTGTGCTTTAAGCCATTTGAGTTAATAAGTTCCGTCCATCCATCCACGAGAACAAATTCATGTCATAATCGCCACCTTTGGGTAGGCTGGTTTATAATCGCTATTGGTGTTGTTAATGTTTTTAGGAAAGTGGTATCATCCAGTCTGCTAGAGAATATGTCGCCGGTTTTTTAAAAGTCCCACGGATAGTAGGCAGGTAAGATTTGGTGACACATTAATACACAACTCGTCAGATCTCGGAATTTAGTTCAAATGGAATAAAATATTATCATGATTCATCATGACATAATTTATAAAAATACTTATATTAAATTTTAAAATGCAATATTAATGCTGTAAAAATGACAAGCCGTAGTATTTTAAAATATTAATATTGCCATTCTTTTAATGTTTTCATATGTATTAGTTAAAATCGTTTAAAATGAAAACAAAAACAATGTTGCGAGACATGGTGAACAACAGAACGAGGTCACTCGCCACACAACTCTGTCGCCGCCTGTTCGAGATGCGTCCCACAAATCATATTTAGCTTAGCACTATGGAGAATTGTGACTTGTTTGTGTTGGAATAGACGCGTTAATGAAAGTTGGCGTCTGATACATGAACTGAATGTGACCCAAATTTTACTTTTGAAAATACTTAATTAGTACTGGTAAATTAAATATAGCTCATCATTCTCCTACTCTTATCCCAATTACTTGGGGTCGATACAATATGTACTCTTCTTTCATAATACATATTGTAAAAGTTATTGGCATTAGTTTTATGACCGGCCGCCTGCTAGACGTCAACCCTCCTTGGGAATGTAATTGTTGACCAAACGGCATTAGATGGAGTTGGCCCAGGTCGTTATAAAGCTCTTAGTCGTTTTTTACGACATGCACAAGTAAGGGTCGGTAGTATTCGTAGCCGTACCACACAGCAAAAAATTAAATATAGCTATAAACATTCATTTTAAACCTCAATACTATCTTCATATTAAGGGAATTCAATGGGCTGCTAAATGTGTTTTAAACGTTATAGTATGAAACATGCGTATCTGCAGATTACCGATTACGGGCGATTGTTAAAATTGTTTGACAGCAAAATCCAATAATAGCTTTTTCTCGTATCAGGCATTTGAACCCATTATATGCAATCTGCATGTTTATTTATTGTGTCCAAATAAACATACAGTATTATGATGTAATTTACAAGAATAAAGTAATATTAGCAATGTTTATGTTAGTAGAGCAACGCAATCTTGTCAAAGTGTATAAGATAGATAACAAGATACTAAAATTTTTTATTATTTTCTTGGAATAATTTATTTTTTTCAATAGCGTTCGACACGGTGTCAAACTTGGACAAGGCATCCGAAGGAAATTGATATTACTTCAGAGCTATTTTTCTGCAATTCACATATGATATAAATATGTCTTCAGTCTTAGGCACGAACCCTTCATTATCGTATACCTTCAAATCCTTCATCATCAAAATTCATGAACGTCCATTGTTGAACATAAGCTTCATCAAACGGATAATGCCATAATCGCCACGCTTGACAGGCAGGTTGACGATCGCAGTTTGAAGTTATAAATTTCTCATGAAAAAGCCGTCTAGTCTCTCTAATCAAATGCAACAAGCATTAGTCGACTTTTATCACTTCCACGGAAAAATAGCGGTAGTAACACATCGTATTCTTAGAGTTCTTAGACCATCACTATACGAGGAGAAGCTCTATGGATTTATGCTTTTTTTTTGCGGTGGGCTATGGATGCGTCTCACCCCGCCAAATCGGTCCGGGGTGACGGAAGAGGTGGCGTGTGACCCCATAGACCCACCGTGCAACTCCTCTCTGCGCCGTGCGAGCGGGCCACCGTTACCCGATCTTTATCTTCGGTGGCCCGCCCGATCTATGGATTTATGCCTGCAAGGCATTGTATTTAAAAACCCGTACAGCCCCCTTTCCATGCGGTGACGGAGTAAGAATATAATTCACTATCCCCTATCTTATCCGTAGGTGATCGTAAGAGACGATTAAGAGATATAAAACACATTTAACAACTATGCAAGAGAAGGTAAACTAGAAACTAAACCCTATACCAACACGTCTGACCAGCTTGGTATAGTAGGTCAATTTCCCTTTTCTTCCATTATGGAGTAGGCTTAAGCCCAACAAGCGGGACATGTATCAGCTGAGATGGTGAAACACCCTCCTTATCGCTTTCGCGTAAGTAATAAACTTCTGATTAAAATGTTAACCTGCTTGTAAAATCTGCTTTAATGTGTCAATTGATATCGTTATATAGAATTATATACAAAAAAAATAATAATATAACTATAATATTAAAAAAAATATCAAACACATATTTCATTAATTAATAGTTTTCACAGAAAAACACAGAATCATTAATCACTGCGGGTTGATAGGCAATCTATAACATATTCCATATTATATATAGCCTGTTTTTTAATTAAAGGTTTTCAAAATATGTATTACTGAATCAAAATACAGCGCAACACACGTGTTTAACGTAATAAACGGTTAGCTGTCAATCTAACAGTGAAATAAGATTAAATCGGTGATAATTTTATAGATTAAAGACATATTTATATTAAATAACAGTGCCATTTGAAACAATTTCATAAACTATTTGACAAATCGTTTCGAAGCCAATTAACGTAAATGTAAGGGGACAGGTGTAAAAACTGTAAACATTAACAACATAATTTCAAGCAATCATAATTATTTTGTCTAGTATAAGCATAATATAGTTGGAATCTGTAGCGCCAACTCTTGCGTGTTTTTAAATTGACTTGTGTGATATATAACGGTTTTTGTTTGTATTATCCACTAACGTCATTTCACGTGGTTACATACATATATGTATGTAAATGTATATTGCGTAACGAGCATTTAGACTCGGTGTTATGTGTAATCAGATTAGTAGTAGTGGTGTAATTCGATTGTTTTTACAGCTTTAGTTCAGTTAGGCCCAGACTGGGTAAAGCTCTTGTTAAACTGTGTTCCGACGGAAAACAGACGGCCGCTGTTAGACTCGCCGAAAACATCCTTTTACGTCATCACCCCACTATGGCAGCGGCCTTGATCAAAACTATAAATTCTGATCTGTATGTCTTTCTTTGGTATACATTTATTAATTTATAAATAGCGCATACCATACATTAGCAGTCGAGTTGTAACAGACTCACAATTTGTCATATAATATTTATTCTCACGTAATAAGTAAATAAGGCGACATAGTCATACTATATTGATTTTAAAACTCTCTTGACATTTTCTGAGCGAAAACCTAATATATATATTTTTATTGCTTATGGTGGCAAACGAGCAACAGCACACCTGATGATAAGCGTCACGGCCGCTCATAGACTTTTGCAATACCAAGGGTATAGCTTAGGCCGCTGCCTAACAATAAAATCCACCCAGTTGAGCTTCCAGCTCTCTCGCTTACCGAACGAAGCGCAATAACACATTGCCATTACTCAGACGTCGATCTTCTGCGAGAAGTGCAAGAGTGTGGCACTACCCCGGACGGACTGGTCCCACGGCTGTAGGCAGAAAACTGTCAGCAGCGTGGTCCTACTACTATTCAATAATAACTCTTAAGACATGCTGTTTAAATAAACTCGCGTATTTAGCAGATTAATAATATTGGATACTTTATAAAGATTATACATATAATATAGCTATATAGTATTTAACTTTTAGTTTACTATGTTATTTACTACAAACCGAGACCACAATAAGTTTGATTTGACGTAGAAAATAAAATATAGAACCAAGATAAAATTACAATAATAAAGTTATTTGATAGATAAAAATATATAATAGAATAAAAAGTATTTATAAACATAATATAATTATACTTCTCTGGTGCAAGGCGCGCAAATATCAACCGTAAGCTCACCACAAATTGCTTCTCAACATTTAACGCAAACATTTTGCGTCAATCTTTTTTTTTCTAATCATCTATTCCACAAATTATGTTTTACGGTTTGTGTATGCCGAAATTATAGTTACCTTGTCGATTTTTCAGTATGTGATACAAAATTAGAAGCTTCAAAATAGTTTACACCGAAAGAATCTACCTGCTGTTTGTCCTACTAACTTTCTTCTTTAATGGTTGTCGGGTCGACGAACGATATGACCTATCCATGCTATTTTTTAATAATAATAATTTGTCATTAGTCTATTTTTACCTTTAATGCCAGGTAATGACAGCTTAATAATTTGCGTGGTTACTGACATTTCATGATTTACAAGAATGGAATAAGTTTATGCGTGTGATGGCAGAGTAAAAATATAATACTGATTATTTCATATTTTCACGCAGATGACGTACAAGGCTATAAAAAAACGGGTTTTTAAGATCGTGTACATTCAACCATATCTGGTAAGAAGCGGCCCTTCACCTCTTTTCGCACCCTCTACTAAATAATAAGTCAATTGACCTAAGTCGTATTTTTCGTAGGTTTTTTGGTTACTAATTTGCGATATTTAACAACATTACATACATACGCTTATGCCTGTTTCCCAGAGGAGGAGGCAGCCGCAGCAGATTGCCACAAACCACGATCCTGACATAACTCCATCGCTTCATTCACACTCATCACAATCTGAAGATTGTATGTTGCATGTATGAATACATGCTCGACGGTTACGCGTACTCTTAATCTGACCCTTCGCCAACACATCTCCAATTTGATCCAGAAAAATATGATGTGGTCTTTCCCCTTGTAATCGTCCCACTCACACTCGCTTTGTATTACTGAAAAATAATATGGTGTGGTATCGACAACGATCTGTACCTATAAAAAAACCGTTGAGAAACAAAATCTGTACATTGAAGAAAATTGAGAAAAAGAGTATGGAAAGTGTTAGAATCATTGACAGAAAACTGGAATGATTTTTACAATTATTATCTGTCTGTAAAAATAACGAATTATGCAAAAAACTGAACTGAATTATTGAAACTTTTTCATGATAACAATTTATACTCTGCAGTAATATAGTATAGGGATCATTTTATTCATAACAACATAAATACAAATATAGTGTAAATTGTATAAACGTAAGTAATTTTTGTTATTGAGACATAAGCATAGACATATGGTCTTATTGCAAAAAATCTTTTTCACATGTAGAATGAGGAATATTCGCCGATTATGCTGACCATAGAAATGCTCATTCTTAGATTTATTTTCGACCTATATTTGTAATCGTTACCTATAACGCGTTAAATATAATTCACCCTATAACTAAGATTTACCGATAGACTTAAATCTGTGAAATATTTTAAGACGTAATTTGAAAAATAAATTTTAAAACAGTCGTGTCATAGACTAAATATGTGTATGTATGTACCTATGTGAATTGGCGTATAAATAAATTCAAATAAAAGTCAAGATGGCTACGTGAAAGAATAAAATAGCTCTTACGCAATAAGCGTTATTGGAGACTTTTAACTTGTTCCGTTGGTATAAACATTTCCACACATACACCTAAAGTTTTCGCCATAAATATATTACACCTACCTATTAATAATATATCACGTTGTGCGTCCACGGATTTTTTTTATTTATTGCCAATGGAGATAGTGGCGTTAGTCCATTTGTTCAAAGTCATAATCATCGTTCATGGTCTTGATAAGAACTACGAAGATGGTCACCAGCAACTGTTTAACGAATCATCATCATCATTCCAGCTTTTGTCATCCACTGCTGGACGTAGGCCTCCCTCATATTTCGCCAGAGAGTTCCTGGCAGCCCGCATCCAACTACTCCCAGTAATCTTCATCAAGTCGTCGATTACGGTTTAATCCCTAATCCTAACCAAAAAGAGACTAAGAAGAAAGGGCAATAAATAGAATACGCTATCCTTCTATTTTTACTGGTCAGATGTGGACTAACTGGGATCCTATAAACCACTCACAGCCACTCGCTTCGCTTTCAACGCCATTTCTTTTGATTTCTGTAGAACGGTCTTGCTACCCTGTCCACCAAACCTATATATACTTTTGCTTTACACAACACAATTGAGGCTTTATATCGACCTGGGTCAACATTTACATTCCCAAAGAGGGTTAACGTGTAAGCGGCTGGTTATTAACTTTTGCAATACGTATGAGTACATATTGCGTCGACCCCTAGTAATTGGGATAAGAGCAGGAGAATGATGAACAATTGAGGCTCGGATGACATACCACTTTATTTTTACCGGCCATCGAGGATAAAAGCTGGGCAGGATCGAGTCTCAGAACGGGCAATGCTCTCGTTCTTCTCATGTTGAAGGGATCACTGAAACTATGATATTTATATTCAATGGTCCCCTCTGCGTTTTATCCTTTAGGACGTCTACGTGCAACCAGATTATGGATTGTGGACAATTCCCTGTCAGCATTCAGTGCAGTGCAAAACAGATACCAACAGATATCAGCCCTCATGGATCTAGTAAGAATTAAAGTTAGCATTTTACATTGACAATGATGTAATATTATCAAATTATCAGGCGGAAGAATAACGCATGACGGCCTCTTAGTAAATGGTGGTGTATATAAATTTAATTTAAAATAAAACAATTCAAGACTCATCAATAATTAGGTTTTGTCTCCTCTGTTATATCCATTATCTTCAACGATGTGTGGCGCTATTTATAACAATTTAATGTCGTCGCATTTCTTTTTTAAATGTGAGCAAAGTATGTGTAACGATTATATATGTTGGCATTTATCAACAAGCTTCTAGCCTTTATTAATATACTAGCTGCTGAGCTTTCTTTATAAAATTATTTACACTCAGACTGCGGAACAACCAGTTCTGGGTATAAAGAATTATCCTGCATGGTAATAAAATTCACAGGCATCGGCAGATAAGACCGGTACTTTTAGGCAATCCGCGACAATAAATAGTCAAACGTGTACCTGAATAAGACATTCAACGTCAGATGATTGCCTTAAAAAAATAGTAAGTGAAATGCAAGAAATAATTGGACTGTTAATTCAGTTTGGGACAGTAATTAGTTAATATTAAGATCGAATTGTATTACTACTACAGTACAATCAGAACAATATACGCCGGTAATTATTCCATCTGAGATCAATATTCAATCAGCGTTCTTATTTAAAATTTTCTTTTCTCAGTTCACTGACGCCAATTACATTTTGCTAAAGTCGCAAGAAAAAATTCACTTTATAATCTCTGATCTTATTTGCGATTACGGATGGATTACTATTCTAAAAAAAAATAGAAAAATATCTCATATTAGCAATAACTACAGATGTTAATAGGCACTGACGCAAATCTCTGCACATAATTCATAAGAAAATATTGCGGTACGTTCAGAAGTATCTCTACATTCTTTTTTTTTTATAAATGAACGAGTATCTTGGTATACATAAACGCCTCGAGACTCGCATATTTTTAGCGCAAATAAATATGTGAATGAACGATAACTAAGGGCGATAAAAGCTAACAAGTCCCTGTAAACAGATGTTTAAACGAATTGTTTACGGTACCGATTTATTTACGTTTATTATTGAAAAGTTATAAATCTGGTAGATTTACGATTTAAAAACGTAAAGTAAGAATCTCTAAATTCAGAGAGCCAGCAACAACTGCATACGTAAGAACATTAACAATGTTATTTGAAATTGACACATAACAACTGTTTATGTTTAACAACAAGACTGATACTGTGTGTTTTTTTTTTATCTAAATGCCTGCTTAACATTCCATTTGATGGTAAGTGCCATTGTGGTTAAGATTTATGAAGCACACTAACTTCATTTAGATTGTCTACTAGTCATCATATCTGACTACGTATTACGTCAATTAGCGACATTAATTTAGTTATCCTTTTTCAGCGGCAGGTCATACTCACTGCTAGGTAAGAAACTCCTCAACAATGGTAGGAATATTGACCTAACTGTAAAACAATTGTATTAAAGGTTTGATTTCTAGTGGATCTTCTCTCGCAGTAGTCGCTATGATAATATTTACATGAATCACATGTTTCTTAGTCATATCCATGTGAAAAGTAGAGATGGTGACACATTGCTTAGTTCATTCCCACACGTCGTTAGAACTTACGAGATAAGTAACTAAGGCATCGCCGAATTTTCTACCCAGGTATTTCATAGGATATTTGTAGGTCCAAATTCAATGACCTTTTTAAATTATCTTATATAGCAAACAGAATAAATAAGGAGTTCGTGATATATTCAATCAATTATTAAATGAGCCAAATAAGAGTACAAATAAAATCTTTTTTTACAACGCAATATTTAAACACGTTTCTATAAAATAATTTTAACAACTTTACAGCGAAGATAAAATCATAACAGAGAAGCTTTAAAGTCCGCGTCGTAAATTGTAACCTTGACGACGAACGGCCCCGCTCCACACAATATTAACACGTCTACTGATTAATCAGAATTTATAGATATTGGCAAGTGAAAGGAACTCGCACATGACAATTAAATGTAACACTTGTTAAATTGTCACGCGGAGACAGTAAGAAAATAACTTTCGTTGGCAACGTTATATCTGCAGTGCGGGTGCTATACTGCTGCGAAGTCAAGTGCCAGCCAGATACGCATATAAAAACATAACAATATAAACAATTGTTACGTGTTGAAATTTTAGATAACTACATTTGTTCTTGAGCGAAATAACTTAATTTCAATTAGCGACTTATAAAAATTGTTACAGTTTAAAACTCGGCCCGGGTATCGTAATAGCTTTGCAAAAAAAGTCTATATAAAGACTTATTTTATATAGACCTCCTAACTAAGAATAAAGAATATGTATTTTGTTTTGAATCTATAATATGGAATTAAACTATAAATAAAAGTAAAAATACTGAAAATATATGAACATCATAAAGATTATTTTGCCCATATAAGAAATATTAATTCATTCTCCACCACAGTACAACAGTATTGAAAAATTACAGTAGAGATCACTTACACTTTAAACGTTAAATTATATTATGGTAACCATTTTATCGCGTGAGGGCGAAGCTTCGACGACGAATACTGTCGAGGCGTCAACTCGAGACGGACAACGGCCAGATGACGAAACTAACGTTGAGCTGTCTGGGCGTCGACTAGAGAAGATACCCAAACAGTAACCCGCCGGACGGGCCACAACAAGGACCGGGTACCGGCGGGTTACTGTTTGGGTACTGTTCATTTTATACCTCTTGTGTATTTTGTAATTGTATTTCTAATAACCATTATTATTAGTTTTTCAGCTACAAAGTAACTAAATAAAAGGCGAATACATACACTTTTTTATTATATAATATTTTTCCTGAAATTTCGCTACAAAATTTTCAAATAAATTTTATTCTAATACCGGGCTGACAAATGACTTGCTTGTAATTAAGTGTTTTGTTTTTATCACTTTAAAATTGTTATCGCCAGCACGGACACATAAATAGCCGCTTAATTTTATTGTGAGTGCTGTTGCGATAGTAATGTGGCGCTAACGACACGTGGCATCAACAGCGAGATTATGTATGTTACTATTCCGGAAAAATTCAGATGAAGGCAATTTTGGTAGATCTTGCTTTCTAATCCGCGACTCCCTTACGTTATAATCTTAAGCTTAACTCATATTATTAAAGCAAAAAAAAATGATTAACAGAAGAATAAACTTTAAATAACAGCTGTAAAACAATAAAAAATATATTGTAAAATAAATTATATTAGAAAAGATATAAAAATAATATATACTAATTCTAGGTATCCATTAATCCATAAGGACAAAAAGTAAAGGCATAAGATAACTCATCACAATTATTTCATCCAGAAAGAAAGTAGTACTGTGTCGGAGGAATAGAAAAGAATCAAAGAACCCTTTCGCCCTAACAAACTCATGACATATTTCGTCAGAATATTCATTAAGAGGAACTATTCAAATGACCTTATACGACAAACCCAAGAAGACTAATTGGTGATACATTGACATCATCAAATGAGCCAAATTAGTACATAGTAATGAAATCTTTTTTACAACATAATATTCAAACATGTTTCTATTAAATAATTTTAACAATTTTATAGTGAAATTCAAATCACAACAGCGAAGATTTGAAGTCCGCATAGTATTAATATTTTAAAACACAATTAAAATAACAATTTTACCATAAAGTTAACTTAATCTGACCTGTTGGGTATCTCAGTACCTAGATAAATGATAACGGCAACAATTAGAACACCTGATTCAAAACAAGTTCGCAATACATGACCTGACAATTATTCGGATGAATCTATAAAGTAAGAAATTGTAACACGAACAAAAAAACGAATTGGCGCACCAATAAACGTTTAGTTGCAGTAACGCTCGTACCCCACTTCTTTTGAACAATGCAGCCCTACCATTCTATCACAAATAGTCTGCGAGCTGATTTTAAATGTCTATCAAGGAGTAAGTAAAATTGCCTGCGATAGCTTTTCACAATAATAAATTTCAAGCTTTAAAAAATTACAAGCTAGCTTTAATACATTTCCGTGTACTGACGGAGTAAGAATACAATTCACCACACCCTATCTTACCTGTGGGTGATCGTAAGAGACGACTACATACATACCATCACGCCATGTCATTTGCAGGTAGGCAGAGAGAACAGAGTGCCAGAGAACTCTATCCTTGCATACTTCACTCGCTTCCTCAACATTCATAATTCTCTTCATACACGCTCGCCGGTTTCGGAGACTCTTGACTCCACCTTCCTTCAGTACATGACTGATCTGGTCTAGGTAGGTTAGTCTCGGTCTCCCCCGGTACCTACATCCTTTCACTTTCGCATTGTATATCTTCTTAACTAGACGTTCGTTCAGCATTCTTTCCACATGTCCGAACCATCGGAGCATTCCCTTTCGCATCTTTACAACAGTACTCTCTTTCATACCTACTCGCTCTCTTACGTCGTCGTTACGAGACGACTAAGGGATATAAAATACATACAACATCTATACAAGAAAGAAAACTCGAAACAAAAACCTATACCAACACGTCTGATCACCGTGGTATAGTAGGTCAATTTTCCTCTCATTATGGAGGAGGCTCGAGCCCAACAGTGGGACTGAGATGATGATGATGAATAAATTGCAACTGTATATTAAATAACATGAACACATACTTTGGAACAGATGATTCGGGTTGAGAGCCCTCAGCGTTCACCCACAGTCCGGTTGTCATAGCCATCTGAGGCTAACAACTAAGTCACACACAAAAATAACAAAGTAATAGTTGAAGACAGAGTACTTATAGTAGACATTGTTGATTTTTCGTCCTATTTTGGAAGAAACTCATTTCAAAGAGAGCAGCTTCGCTATTACGTCGTAATATGCCAATTCCAATGACAATAAAATGTTTCGCTGATTGGTGAGAATTGCCGATCTTGAGCCGTTTGATACGATTACATGCAATTAAATAAACCCTCAAAATCGGAGGACAATAAGATGATTTTTTCTTTACCAAGCTAATTTATTATGTTAGATATTATTTATGTCAACTAACACTAATTAAGTTTTTTTGTTTATTGACATTAACAAAATATAGTGTGCTGAATTCTGAAGTAGATTGTTTTTATTATTATTGTTTACACTACAAAACATTTTGCAGTAGTGTAATAAAATACAAATGCAACGAGTGATCCTTGGAGCAAGGTGGCATACGAACACGGCTATGTTCATGAACATTGCTATGTTGAAATTTTGTTTTGGAACGAAGTTCCTTATCGCGCGTTGCGAGAGGGGCCTAGACGGAAAAAATTAAGACCAAAAGTTGTAACGACACTTTTTGCTATAGTTGTAAGCCGTGCGGCGTGTGCGTGTTTCTCTGTCTCTCTCTCTCTCTCGCAGAAAGCAAGCCAGTTATTTTCGTTTCGTCTTTCTATTTCGCATTGAACAGTGTGGTGTCGCGACGATTACTTTTGTTGAGTGTATACAGGTTTTTTGTACATGATAAATAATAATTGTTACTAAAATTGAGCCTACCGATTAAGTTTATATTACATTATATTTGTTAATAATAAAAAAATATTATTATAACTTAAAAAAAAAAAATTATTACAATTCCTTCACTAATTAATCGAAAGGAACTTCGTTCCATCCGGGTGTCCCTTGACACCTTTCAATTTTTTTTTTATTGATTTCTTTGGTCCTGTTTTATTCAATTTTAGGAGTGTGATTTCATATAAAACGTCATATAATTGGCAAAATAGAGAATGTTACATTTTTATATGTACCTATGACAGAATGTCATTCTTCCTTCCTCACTTTAGAGCTCATAGGAGTGGTTAGTAAAACCACACCTTCTCTACAAAAGAAGCGCTAATCCTTACCGCAAAGTTTGGTACTTTTTTAGTTTTCTTTCTCTATGTATGATATGACTTGCTTACGTTCTTTAGTCGTATCTACTAGTTATGACAACTACGGTTAAGTAACGAATGATAGATTCTTAGCCGTTAACATACGCAAATCTTAGGCAAATACTATTTTCACAAAGAGATAAATATGTTTTGTATTGAGAACTAGGCTAGGCTAAATACTGTGCCAAACAATTCGTTCAGCGTTTACAGTATTTTTCAATCCAGAGTACAGTTGGTACAATGGCCGCTTTATGAGTGGGCGACCAATATAGATAACTAAATAATTCAAAATTAAAAGACGGTTATCGTTAATTATTAATTAAACGGATGTAATGGATATTAAAAACAACACTACTTTAAAAGATAAGTAGACAAGAGATAAATGACAACGAGGTAGCATCAAGATGATGGTTTCCACGCTCACACGTGTCGATCTCACGATCCCCATTCCATTCATCCGTAATGTTCCACGTGTACTCCTCTACCCGATCTGGCACTTTGCCGCGCGACGAAAACACGCGACAATTAATGGAAACTGTGCTATTCTTGCAAAAATCAACTTTTAGCATTTATTTGTGGCCTCCATGTTACAACTAATTTGAGCATTTTTATGTCGCTGTAAACGTTGGTATCTTACGTTATCTGATTGGAATGATTAGTAAATTAATTGTAAGTTGTATGCGTTTGCAATAACCGGATGTTAATATACACAGTACTGACAATATTCCTGGTGGCAGGCTAGTCGGCCACGCGAATAACAAACGAGCAAAGCGAACACTGTTTTAGGTCAACGTTGAACAAATACCAAACGGGTCGGTCGGACGCTTCCGTGGTCTATTTATGAACTGCATCTAAACGATGAGGACTGTGTTGGCTCTTCTGTCGCTACTTTCGCGATGTACCTACATATGAAATTAAGCACACACGTGAATGCCTTAACAATGGAATACAAGTTTATATAAGAAAACAAATAAAATATAAAAAAAAACATTGCCCAATGATTCTAAACATAATTTTCATGACTCCTTAGCATTCTTAGGGATATCACAGAGCAAAAGATTAAAAGAAATGTAAAGGTATTAACTTAGGCTTATCAGGTACAAAGTATAATTTCGGTTCATTGCGGAAGTGCTCGTTGATATCTATATCTATTTTGCCAATTCGGCCAAGCGTCCCGATTGCATGGTCGTTGCCTTCACTTCTATAATCTAAATAAGGCGCCAAAGATCAACGACCCCTTGCGGCAAACTAAGAAGTAATCGCTAAGAACACCGCAATATTATAGAATTATAGGACATTACTTATTCATATTATAAGACTATAATTGGTAAGTAATTTGAGGTATAAATACTTTGGACCCCTACTTACGTTCTGCTTAGTCAAACTTTTTTGCATTCATAACTACTTTGACAATTTATGGGGTGGCGACAGGCAGGCGACGGTCGTAAAATTTACCCGAAACAATGCAAACGGCAAGACATGCTGCATAGAGTATGCAACATGTTTTATTACTACTTACACTTTTTTTTTTTTTTTTTGGTGGACTATGGATTAGTCTCGCCCCGCCAAATAGGTCCGGGGTGACGGAGAAGGCGGCGCGTGACCCCATAGACCCACCGTAAAAACTCCTCTCTCTTCGCCGTGCGAGCGGGTCACCGATTACTACTTACACTTGTGTTTGTAGAAAAAGACGTGCAGCACCGATAACATTTAAATTGGTGTAAAGGCCGGATGATAATGATGACGAAGAAATTATATAGGCTAGGTGCACTAAACTCAACAAGGTAATAAACATCTCAGCCAACTAAAATTTATAAACTTTCCAAGCAATCAGTCGTTAGGTACCGTGCACAAGTAGACAAATTTGACAAAATGTTTGTAGGTTCAGGAATTAGGAATATAGACGTTGTGAGATATATAGCTTGTTTTTATTTTTCTAAAACTAGGTTTTAATATAATTCTAAGTTTTCGGTCAGTGTAGCTTAAATTATTTACATACATACATACATACATACATAGCCTCACGCCTGTTTCCCAGAGGGGTAGGCAGAGACTACGGATTGCCACAAACCACGATCCTGGCATACTTCCATCGCTTCATTCACACTCATAATAGTCTTCATGCATGCTCTACGATTACGCATACTCTTAATAAGACCTCTCGTCAACACATCTCCAACTTGGTGCAGAAAAGTATGACGTGGTCTTCCTCTTGTATTCGTCCCATTCACGCTTGCTTTATATATTTGCTTCGTCAACCTCTCGTTACTCATTCTTTCTAAATGTCCAAACCACCTCAGCATACTCTTTTTGATCTTTGTCGCTACTTCTTCATTCACACCACAGCGCTCTCTTATAACACTATTCCTAATTTTATCTTTCATACTTACATCACACATACTACGAAGAGCTCTCATCTCAACAGCATTTATTCTACTTTCATGTCTTCCCTGCCAAATCCAACTTTCACTACCATACATGAGAGTAGGTACTAATACTCCCCTATGTACAGCTAAAGGTGCCTTTTTGGACACGTTTCTGCTTTTCATAAAGGTGTATAGTGCCCCATTCACTCTATTACCAGCATTTACTCTTCTTTCAACATTATCATCATTTTTACCATCTTTAGTAAACAAAACACCCAAATATAAAAATTCTTTCACCTGTTCCAGTTCCTCACCATTTATAAAGATTTTACATTCCGTCATACATTTATCCTTTTCAAAAACCATAATTTTCGTCTTACTTACATTTACTTTCATACCTTTTCTTTCAAAAGCTTCATGCATAGTAGTTACCATCGCCTGCAAATCTTCTGCCGATGATGCAAGTAATACCTGATCATCGGCATAAAGAAGACATTTGATAAGTAACTCATTCATTCGTAAACCACAATCATTATTTTTCAGATCTTTCAAACAGCTATCCATGAATAGGTTAAACAGCCACGGGGACGCTACACATCCCTGTCTAACACCTTTATCGATATTAAACCACTCCGTGTAGGCTCCGTTTATTCTTACGCACGCCCTGGAATCCTTATAGATGGATTTCAACGCATGAATAAGATGGCTGTCCACCCCATACATAGACAGTACCGACCACAGTTCATTCCTCCTCACTTTGTCATAAGCTTTCTCCAAATCAATGAATGCACAAAAGATTTTCTGACCTTTAGCCAAAAATTTCTGCGTCATGCATCGTAAGGAGAAGACTTGATCCGTACAACCCATACCTTTTCGGAAACCTGCTTGTGCATCCCATATTTTCTTGTCGGTTACTTTCACTACTCTTTCAATCAATACTTTCGCATACAGTTTGCCGACTATGCTAAGGAGGCTTATGCCCCTGTAGTTCCTACAATCTTGCTGCGAACCTTTCCCTTTGTACAAAGGTACAATTACAGCCTTACACCAGTCGTCAGGTACTTGGCCATTAGTCCAGCAGAGATTGAAGAGCTGGTATAGCATGTTAGCTATGATATCCTGTCCAGCGGTCAGCATCATCATCATTAAATTATTTACCCTAAGATTACCCAAAGAATAAAGGTTATGATAATAATTAAGAAGATTTTAGTAATTTTTTTGCGAGCGTTATTAATATATTTTAATTTATCGATTAAATGTGGACCACATATCTCAGCTGCAGTCTAGGAATCTCCCTTTGCCCAGTTGTTGACATACTTTTTATTGAATACAAATTGTAAATACCAACGCGACAGTTTATTTTAGTTATGATTATTAAAAACAATGTAAACTTTTTCATGAAAAGTTATTATTGTCATGTTCAAAAAATACATTTTCAAATATTAATATTTATTCAAAGACAAATACTTGTAAGATGACTCTCGTCTACGTGTGGCGATAACGACGAATATGACGTAGCAACTTGGCAAGCGATAAACCGTGAGACAGAAATTGCGTAAAGGTGTCGTGAACATTTCATTCCAACTGTCTCAGTGAACTTTCATGACACCAAAACTATAGAAATACCACGAGTATCCGTCAACAAGAATGAAAATACCTACGCATATCAAAATGTACCTAATTCTCATTAATTATTAATTGCTAAACATCAAAATATAAAATAAGTATAAACAGCAGTGACCACAGCCTCACACATGTTCCAAAGCCCATTTGCCAGTCCAAAGTCTAGTAACTCCTCCAATCATTATTCTATATTTTAACGGATTTGTTGACATTTATAGCTACTGGATTCGCTTTTAGCTGGCAGTGTTATATTTTATAGCCTATAATCTTTCTCATAAAATAAGCAATATAACGTATTTTTATTTAAATTCGCACCTTTTAAGCGGGCCTATAGTTCCTTAGCTTAGTGTTATAGTGATTTATGCTATATAAATAGCATAGAAATAAAGGTTTTATTTTTCATCATCATTCTCCTACTCTTATCCCAATTGCTTGTGGTCGATACAATATGTGCTCTCCTTTCATAGTACATATTGTAAAACTTATTGGCAATAGTTTTATGACCGGCCGCCTGCCAGACGTCAACCCTCCTTGCGAATGTAATTGTTGACCAAATGGCATCAGATGGAGTTGGCCCAGTTTTACGACATCCACGAGCAAAGGGTTGGTAGTATTCGTAGCCGCTACCAAACATCATCAAATTTTATTTATATTATATTTATATTACCTATATAATTATTATCAATGAGATGTAATAATTTATAACAGAAACATAAGTTATGTTTACAATACATAACATTTTTTACAGTTTCGTTTCTTAGTTAACATCTACCTATAATATACGTATAGACTTTTCGTATTGACATTCCTATACTTATAAAAAGCTTACAACCATCTATACTAATCTCCTTAAAATAATAAAAACAACATAATTATTCTTTCTGTCTGCAACTCCCCAGAGATTAATAACGATAAAAAAAAATATTATGTTAATATTATATTGCATAGAACCAAGAGGAGGCGACAACGAGTACATTGAATTTTCAAACTAATCTACGAAACCTAAACGTGGAAAAATCTTGGACTCATTCCAAGCAGCTGATTGATGAGGATGGTCATTTCGTACACGGCCAATCCCGAGATTTTTCTTATTATTTAGCAAAGTAGTGGACTAGTCTATTTCTGTGAAATGAAAAACAAGCTGCCCGCAAAATATGCCAAAGTATAAAAGACAGTTCTATTCGTTTGTTTGAATATATGCAGTTATTGTTAGTTTATTTATGTTCCTTGAAGTATTATTAAGAAGTCATTACTTTTTATATGCATAGTTCTCTTTATTGAACAGTACCCTGGGGACACTCAGCTCAACATTAGAGAAAGAAAGCTTTCTGATACAGAAACAATTTTCTATCTAATATTTTTTTAAGGTCGCGTCGTTATGAAATATATTGCATCAATATTAATGTTTTATACACTTTCATTTTTAGTGGTAGGACCAAGCTGTTGACGGTCTCTGTCTACAGCCGCGGGCCGGTCCGTCCGGGGTAGTACCACACTCTAGCAGAAGATCGCCGTCTGAGTAATGGCAATGTGCTATTGCGCTTTGTTCGGTGAGCGAGAGAGCCGGAAGCCCAACTGGGTGGGTTTGGGGTTTGTATAGGTAGGCAGCGGCTTAGCTATACCCTTGGTATTGTTAAGGTCCATGGGCGGCAGTAACACTTATCATCAGGTTTGCTGCTTGCTCGTTGGTCACCATAAGCATAAAAAAAAAGAAAACACTCTAATGACGGTAAATTAACATTTGATTTATTTCTGTTTCCTTATGACGGAAGGCATTGTCTTGGCTGCACATGGTATTGCCAAAGTTCATGAACCGCAGTTACCACTTACCATCATCATCAGGCTATCTACGTCCACTGTTGAACATATGGATAACGGATTAATGATTGCAGTTCCATAGCCAAGTGCTGCTGTCCATTCTCATGGCATTCCCTCATCTGCTTTTACGATTCGACGAGTGAATATTATATTCTTTACCCGTCACTACACGAACCGAAACACTTTCACCACTTACTATATGAAAAATCTATTAGTTACAAGTGTCAGTTAATTTTCTCGCGTTAATTAATCTTTAAGATGTTTATCAAAGTATATATAAACTTACAGTAACTAGTTTTAAAATAAATCCTAATCGCGTTAGAACTTTAACAAAAACTTACGTAGTAATTATAAAATTGGAAAATAGTAATAATGAAAAAGTACATAATTCATAGCATTCGATAAAATATTTTGAATAGAAAAATATTTATTTACCTTTTGTCCATTTTATATAACGACGAACTAACGGTTCGAAATATTTGCATGGCACATTTTGTCAACTTTTTCTAACCACTTCCTATAATTAGGACTTAGGTCTGTCAACTTACGTATGTGTCTGCAAAACTGCATGTCTATTCAATATTGGCATCAATCAATACAAGACAATGGAAAAGTAACATAGTGATTCTAAAAATGTTGCACATACAAATTAGAAACCGATCAAGCTGATATTGCCATGTACATATTCAGGCCTAATAAAAATAGACGAACATGAAAAAAAGAGGTGCTGAATATGAAAATGTCAGCTATATATTATAAATTCGATGAAATAGGATTAAGCTGATATTGCGTGGTGTTGTTCAAATCTTGACAAAAAATAACCACGGTAATAAAAAAACATAAAATTGAAAAGTCATCATCTCATCATATTAAAATTTCAAAAGTAATTTGAAAGCAAAGCGTTATATTAGGCATGAGTGCTTAGTTCTGTTAAAATTGTTCATCCACGAGTCGATCGTGTCATTTATTATACGAATATGAGGCGTCCCGAGAAACGGGGATGAAGGCATAATCACCACTTCTACAGGCGAATTTTCAATCGCTATTGATGTTATGATCTTTGAAGGAGAGATCCCTAACATTGCCTTCTTCATCAACCACAAACGTCATCATATAAAAATACGAAATCCAATTTTTTTACATACATAATAAGCACTCGACATTATTGACAACTAATTTAACAATATTTTTAATTTAATTTATTTTTGAATTAAGTTTTACAACTAGGTAATTTATAAACCGAAAATAGTAATTCTGTAATGATAAAAATTCTTAACGGTATTCTTTAAATTAATAGATTTATTATATTATAATTCGTATATAAAAATAACTAAATAGACGATGTAGTGTGAACGCTTAGGTGACTGACTGCGCCAATAAATAAAGACGATACATTTCGAACAACTTTGTTGTATTCAATCGTGTCAATCATTACATCAGCAGTCACTAGCTAATGGCTAATCTATTATTGTAAAAGTTTTTTAGACGGAAGCTATATTAAAAAGACTCTTTAAACTTCCAGACAATTTTAATCTATATATACAACAAAAAAATCAAGTGTACACGTGACTAAAGTTTCAAGAACATTAATAAAGCACTATTTTGTCTGCGGTTATGTTCTTGGTTGCACAAGGCGCCAACTTCCGTCGCAAGCTGATTTACTACTCTTCAATTTTTATTTCTAAGCTCTATTCCTTGACTCTATTAAAAAGAACTGGCGCCATGTAAGCTAGGCATAGATGATGGGAGAGAAAACTGCGTAATTTCACGCCGACTGACTTTATTTCGAGTTCTCTCAATTAGTTTATTATCTGCTTATATATTGGGATAGCAATGTAAAGGTTTGATAACATTTTGTTATATTAATCCGTATTTTTTTTTAAAGAAAACATTGAAGGGGACTTTACAAACATAATTTAACGGACACAAATCGTTCATTAAATGAAATAACAACGTTAAAATATATAACAAGGATTATCCTTGTACAATTATTGTAGCGTTTTTTTTATGATAATATTCGCCTTGATATTGGGTGAAAATACAGCGCTATATAGTACACATGTTATGCCTAGGAGAAAATAACATACCGTCTGGTACATAAATGGGGTCATGCTGGAACACCACTGATGTTATTTGGCGAAAGTTTTACTTCTCAACTCCTATATATGTCGCTCATGAAAACAGACTTTCTCTGAGCGATGAAAATTAAACTATTACGCCACAATGGTATGTCGAGTTTGCATAGGAGTTTATTTCGAGATTTCTTTCTTTTGAAGTGTTATATACTTCATTTATCGATTATCCTTTGATCGATTTACATGATACTTAAGTAAAGGTTGATGGCTATTGTATTTTTACACCGTTACTATATGAAACAGTTTTACTAGATGGGTGCTAACTGATTTATCCGCGTCCGAAATTTCCCATCAGGTTCTGTGCACTTAGATTTCGGAGAAATATGTGTAGCCGATATATTATATTAATCTGTCCGACAGAAGATAAACGACAAGATAAGTAAGCATTCCAGGATTTTCATAGATCAAGTATTTTTAAATTTTCAAAATCAGTTAAGTCCTGCAGCGAAATGCTCAAAAAATTGTTGTACTAACTATGACAACTAGGGCTACAACTATATGGGATATTAACGGTAGATATTGGTATACATTGCATGCAGCAGCAAGAAATATTACATGCAGAAGGAATAGGATATCATTAGTCACTAAAGAAATCAGACTTTGTCAATCACAATTATTAATTACTATATGCAGAAGCTGCGCTTTAGATCACAGCTAGTCGCTATTTGCCGATTGTTTCTAAGGTATCATTCGTCACGTGGATGATTTTAGAATGAGAATAAAAAACCGTCTCACTGCGCTCGTTTTCTCCTAAGCATCGTCACCCAGGTTCCACGGTATAGAACAACCCTTTTACTTACAGTACTTGAAGACTGCTAGTCTTTAAAATTTCTTGACAGAGCACCCATTGCTTTTCTCTTTAGCAGTGGCATACACGGGCAACTTAATCAATTTAGAATATCTTTAAACAAAGTATGCATATTGACCAAACGAATGGTATTATAATTTCTAAATTGTAAAAATTAATATTGTAAATGAGAGCACAAAGCGGAAACATCTTCAAAGAATACCGTTAACGGAACCACAGACGCATGCAACACTACCTCTATATAGCATATGTACATCTAAAACAATTATGATAATTACATTTTGCTTAATAATAATTACAAAAGTCCAAATCACAGAAATTTTGAAAATACCGTACTTGTATTATCATTAATTTTCTCAAAATCTAGATTACCACTAGCCAGTCTTTTAGCCGGTCGTTTGTATCTACTAAGAATGAAAGGATTTCACCCATTCCTCTATCAGCGTCTCGTAGTCCACTGTTTAACATATCCCTCTCCAGTGATATAATCTCCTCTCAAGTGATGTAGTAGCAAAATCAGTTTGCTAGGCATGTTGGCAACCTCATTTGATGATGAAGTTACCTGGGAGAGAGCTGTAACCTTTCTCCTAGCGATACCTTAACTGGTTTTTATGACTCCAAAAGGAGTGTACGGTCACTACACAGGTAGATAAATGAAAGGATCAGTTATAAATTCCCTACATTGCCTATGGCGAGTCAGGGGCTCGAGGCGTTACCACAATAACACTCGTCATAAATTTATTTTAATATAACTATAACTATATACCTATTATTTCTAAAGCGAGATTTTTTTCAACGGTATTGAATAAAAGAGTGTAAATAATAATGATTAGCAAAGTAAAAATGGTCGGTTTGGCGAATGTGCATGCGTGGGTGAAGCGAATGTGCTTAACGACGAGATGTATAAATCTAGCGCTCACAATTCGTATAGCTTGGTGTACGAGTATATAATCTAATGATCGTTGCAAAAAAAATAGAAGTAATATATTTCATATATACGTGCTTTTGCACGTGAGAAATATCTCAAAAGTATAATTGCATCGATGCCTTGCATTACCACAACTTTTATTGTAAAATTCGGTAAATCTGTGGAGTTAGGCTGACCGACCGCATTCGTAACGACGACGTAAGAGAGCGAGTAGGTATGAAAGAGAGTATTGGTGTAAAGATGCGAAAGGGAATGCTCCGATGGTTCGGACATGTGGAAAGAATGCCGAACGAACGTCTGGTTAAGAAGATATACAATGCGAAAGTGGAAGGATGTAGGTACCGAGGGAGACCGAGACTAACCTACCTAGACCAGATCGGTCAGGTACTGAAGGAAGGTGGAGTCAAGAGTCTCCGAAACCGGCGAGCGTGTATGAAGAGAATTATGAATGTTGAGGAGGCTAGTGAAGTATGCAGAGATAGAGTTCTCTGGCACTCTGTTCTCTCTGCCTACCCTGCAAGGGATATGGCGTGATGATATATATGTATGTTATTGTAAAATTTCATGCTTCGTGTATAATTTGCGTCTGTTCAAAAATAGTGTACACAGCTAAGACCCTGAGTAATCCATTAACACATTATTATAATGGCTTCCTGTGAGATTCAGTGCTGTATTTTACTATTGTATAAAATGATTGTTTATTTGTTCATGTCAATTTCGAAAATTATCAACTGGACTCAAAAGTTCTATTCACTTTTTTAAATAGGCTGAAAAATGGAACGTACAGATGGAATAATAATCTCAAAAAATATAGTTAACGGTACCTCCGAATATCGTAAGATCGATTCCAACGTTGGGCTCAAATAATTGTGCGAACCACAACGTTATTTCCAGAACGGGGAGCTATTTTATAGCCATTAATTGTTTGCAGTCTTCCGTGACGCCAGGACATATTCCTTAGGCTGTTTCTTAAAAAGACATATAAAAACCTATGACAATGACGTCCTTTACAGAAGGTACATTCTGTATGACATATAAAATATTCTTTAATGTGGCTATAAAATAGTTTTTAAAAGGAATTCTGTATCAAATGTAGGTTACGTATTTAACAAGAATATATGTGTTTGCCTTCTCTGTTTTAATAATCATAACAAAGAATGAGTAATATCATAATAACAATATAGAACTGAGGAGAATGGAAGTATCAAATGCTAAAATATATTTAACATTGTCAACAATTCACAAACGTGAATTAGTATACTGCACAATTCACGAAGAAAATCTCACAATCCCTTGAAAAATCACTTGTACAGCTGTCACGTAAATTAGTCACTGGCAATTTAAGGCATCATGAAATATTAAACATAAAACAATATTAGATCTTAAAAGAAAAAGTTTTGATATTATGTACCAACGGAGTCAACATTTTATTAATGCTCAATTCAATTATGGAATTTGGAAAATTCGTTGTATTTAGCACCATATTCATCATCATCATAGCCTGTGTATATATGTCCCACTGTTGGGCTCGGGCCTCCTCCGTCATGGGAGCGAAATTAACCTACAATACCACGCTGGTCAGACGTGTTGGTATAGGGTTTGCTTCTCTTGCATACATGTTTTATGCGTTTTATATCCCTTAGTCGTCTCTTACGATCATGCACAGGTAAGATAGGGGGGTGGTGAATTGTATTCTTACTCAGTCACCACACGGAACGTACCATATTCGCCTGCTCTTATTTCAGTTATTTGGGGTCGAAGCAATATACTCCTTCCACATGTTTTATCCCTACCCCCGTCATTCTTCACACAATCTAACCATCATTTCTTTGATTAACGAGATGCAAGGGTTGCTAGTATTAAGATCTAAATAAAGTGTTCTATATTTATATGTACTTACATCTTTTTTTAAATCTGTTTTATCCCCTTGAATACTACGAAAGTGTTAATTTTTTTATCACTAGTTGTTTCCCATCATAGTCACTAATCCTTTTGAAGTTGTTATTATTTATCTTAATATATGTCAAATCAAATCATTTATTATGCATAAGGCCCTAGGGGCACTTACATATTGTCAATTTTACATTATTTTTTAAAATTAATTTTAATTAATCTACCACCGTATCGGAAAGCAGCCACAAACTCAGAAGAGCCGGAAAGAAACTCAGTGTGCAAGTCATTTTTTTTTAATTTATATATATTCACGAGTGATTGGTTACATGTTTAATTAATATTAGCTCCATCATCATTATGTATAAAAGTAACATATTAAGATGTTCGTACGAGCTAATATCTAAAGCTGTCTAAACACATTTTTATTGTGTATAATGCTTTGCAGATAGTACATACCTAATCATGATTCTGTTCTTATCCGAATCACTTAAGGACGACACAATATGTACTCTGCCTTTATCGAACATATTGCAAGTCCTGGTAATAATTTTATGACGTGCAGCCTCCTTTTTTTTTGTTGCAGTCTATGGTCTGGACACACGCCGTCCATTCCATCCGGGACGACGAAAGGGCGGCGCGTGGCCTCATAACCCATCGTATACCCTCCCAAACGCCTTTGGGCCGGCCACTGGTGCCGCATCCTTGACATCCGTGGCCAGCCCGGCGGTTACTGAGAGAGCCCCTCTCTGTCTCGAGAGACAGTCGTCTCGCGAGACGACTGTCTTGCAAAAGGTTGCGAGCGCGTTCAAGTTTCTGACGTTGTCGAGCATCGCTTTAGTAATGGTCGGTAGCGTCAGGTCGGCACCGACGATTGCGGTACGTTCCTCTCCCTTCTCGCGACTGTGTGCAGGTACTTGCCGAAGCAACCATAGCCCGTCAAGACCTGCACTAGTCTGAAAGAGGACCTGCACTGGTCTGAAAAAAGACCCCATGCCGCCGACCCAACCACTCATTGAGATTAAATCGTGACCAAAGGAGTGATTGAAATAAAAAATAAGCATACTAGTTATATAGTTATTTCGAAATACATGATTACGAACAGAATATTTGAAACACATTTATGAAACGATAAATACGTGTAGTTTTGGCGGAAACCTAAAAATGTCACGTTATAGTCTAAAATTATATTCAATAGTTTCATACTTCTAAATAATGTTGACAGCATTTTATGTAACATAAAGCAGGAAACATGCTAAATTATAGTGAATATTAAATAACAATTTTCAGAGAAACTTTCAGTAAAGTGTCACCGCTCAACTAAATTCGACGACTTGACTTACTGATAAACAATGGATTTAAGAGTAAAACTGAGAAAGAGAACTTGAGAAATAAATTTACTCGACATTGATAACAATGGGCACTTATTAGTAGCTGATTCCCAAAATGAAAAAAAAGGAAGAAGAAACTACGCGTATTACATTTCAGAATGCACTAGTTACATAACGTTGGTTCCAGACTTACCACAATATTGTGTTGTGCCAAGCATTTAGACGTGCATAGAAAGAAGTAACGTGAAGGTTAATTACCTGAAAATATAAATTTAGCAAATTAGTAATGGCGCTTCGTTCCATTAGCCTATCGACTTCCATTGTTAGACCTAGGCTTCTCCACCTATAGAGATAATGCTATAATTTCCACGCTGACCTGGGTTCGAATTACTGTTTGAATAAGGTATTGTTCCATTAAAGAGGTTATAGTCCGGCCGATCAGAGATTGCGTTGCTGACAGGTAGTGATCGAATGGGCGATGTAGCTTTGAACTGACGTACAATTTACGGAACAATTTTAAATGTCTTTTATTTACCTTATTAACGAGTGATAACATTAAAAAATTAATAACTATGCCAACTTATAAAAAACCTATTAATTTTGGGCTAAAATTATCAACAATTAATTATTTAACAAAAATAAAAACAATAGGTTTTAAAAGTCAAATCACGTCAAACTACGCTGTTTCAAAGTTATATTAACTGTTGGTGTTTGTAGTGATGTGGACAAAATAACGAGACAATTATAATCAAATAGTTTTGTTATCTTAATATGTAATTATAATCTGTCGATATAATATAAAATAAAACGTTATAATGAATGCGGCTGCATTCAAGGAATGGTTTCAGGATGTGTTGTTACCTGGCCTGCCAGAGGCTTCAGTTATAGTAACGGATAACACCGCTTATCATTCAGTGAAAATAAATAAAGCACCTACCCAAGCTAATAAAAAAGAGGAATTGGTGGCTTGGCTGCAAAAAAATGGCATTGACGCAAATATGTCTCTGCTAAAAGCAGAGTTGATGAAATTAGTCAATGATCATAAGCCGGCAAATGTTCAATTCGAAATTGATGAACTGGCTCTGGAGTACGGTCATTGCGTTCTCCGAATTCCTCCATACCACTGCCAGTACAATGCCATAAGGCTAATCTATTGTATTTGATGATTTTGACCGTGATATCCGTATAGATAATGTGATTGACAATAATATAATTATACAAGTTAGGGAAGATGACAGCGACTCTTCAAATGAATTGGAGTCGGATTAAATTTTGATTTCATAATATACATTTTCCAATAAACAAAAACATGTTTATTTTCTTTCCCTTCGTTTCATTAAAAAATTACTATTCAATTCATTATAATCATTCAATAACTATTTTATTTACATTGTGCTTGAAACATAATTACCATAAATTTAACAAAATATATATTGAGTTGAATAAATATGCATAATGAATACAATATTATAAATAACATTACTAAATATTATTAATGTTATGTATTGTACCTACATCACTAGCCATGACGAATTGACAGGTGTCAGAAACGCAATCTCTCAGCGGCCGGACTTTAATAACTATTGCTACATGCAATGCTGAGATGGATCCAGAGTCCTCTTATTATGAACCAGATGGACCTATTTCGAACATAAATTTTCTTGCCTCATTCACTCATTCAGTAGTCTTTTTCGTGATATGCTCAGTAATATTGGTGAAAAATAGTGGTAGGACCACGCTATTGACAGTATTCTGTCTACAGCAGCGGGCTGGTCCGTTCGGGTTAGTAGCACACTCTCGCAGAAGATCGACATCTGAGTAATGGCAATGCGCTGTTGCGCTTCGTTCGGTGAGCGAGAGAGCCGAAAGCCCAACTGGGTGGCAGTGACACTTACCATCAAAAAAACGAATATAAATTACTGTTATATTATTAGTTACCTGCACTTAACATTTGTAGCAATAACTGTATTAATCGTAATATATGTCATGCTTACAATAATGAAGTTGAGATGCTAACGTAAAGATTTGTTTATATATAGTGCCAAATATATAATATTGATTACATAATAGAAAATAAATAAATCTGGTGCGATATCGCATTATGGATCTATGTGCTGCTATACTTTCTTTTCTCAAGGATGTTATAAGGGTCCATTAATTTAATATCAATGCAAGAGAAACAGAAATTGAGAGATGCCAGTGTGCCTTGCGAGTTGTGCTTATTTAATTTATTTTCTACTCTGGGGTGGCTTTGGCCCAAAAAATCCAACAAAAACCTTGATATTACAAGGAAAAGTTATAATAAATACATACCTATGTGATTATATTTTAATTTATTTGATAAAGCATGGTTTTAACATGATTTTCTTATTTCTATCTAAATAAAAATTACACTTGGAAAGATGGATAGGAAAAACCTATCTCCTTTCCAAAGGGTTGAAAATATGGCCATTTCAAATAAAAGAGAAAATAGCTATTTTGAAAGAGTTAGCAGCTTTTAGAAATAGATTATCATCCCTTGGTAATTAGGGTCCGACCGAGAGTTATATAAATTGCCAGCCGAATCTTCTATCAGACTCGAACAATGGTAATAATATCAAATAATAGAGTTCAACCTTTAAAAGAAAACCTTTTGATTTTAATTAAATTTAAGGGCTATGTTCATAAAAATATTATAGAGACAAATTCTTTTGCGTCTAGTTAAAAGGATAAAATTTCGAAAAAATGTCTAACGAAATAATGAAAATTGATGTAATCAGCCTTAGAAACCTGTTTTAGCCAAAACTTCAACTCATTTTCACCAAATCGAAAGTTTCACTGAGGCTGATTTTTTAGATTGTAATTTCTGATATCAAGTTTTCTAACCAATCAATATTAGTAGAATTACTACAAATAATTTTCAATTTTATAATTTAGGCTAATAGTCCAACATATCAAGAAAAAATAATGTAAGTGCTTAAAAGATTAGACTATAAATAGTTATTAAAAGAGACCGCGCGATGCGTTGGCAAAAGTTAAAACGTTTCCCTGGCGCTTGAATACGATTGTCAGAACGCAGTACAGTAATTGGTGAGCACACAAATAGACAAAAAAAATCGTAAACAAGTTTGACAGCATCGCCTGATACGACCCGCCTACGCTCCAGCCGTCCACACGAGTGAACCCAAAAGAAAACAATAATTATTTTTTAAATGCGATACAGTTAACGGAAGAAAACCACGTTTCCAGTTTTCTTTCGTACCGAGGACACAGAAAACAAATAAGCAAGATGCAACACTTTATATATGATTCTTCTCGAAATAAATTGCATTTACGTAATATCGCATACTTTCAGAATAGTATATTTATTTTACAATCTATTTGATATACTTTTAAACATTTTATGTGCTGCCAATGCAGTCTGCGGTGATTAATAATACGAAAGTGTATTTGTATATTCAATTAAAATCAAACAGCTGAAGCCATTTAAATTAAATTAGGCATTGATGTTGATTATGTTATGTAATAGGGATAAAGGAATGAAAACGACTGTAAATGCTTTAAGAACATATACCTACTTGTCGTTATCAATTAAACAATGCAATTAAATACGTCACTCAACACAGCTCAAAAAGCAGGAAGACATACAAGATACATACAAGTTAAATAGGATTTTATTTTGATTTAGTCGAGAAGCAAGAATGTTACCAAGCACGTCTCTAGACGTATATATTTATTAAGGTGAGAAAAACGCAAACAATAGAATTCTGAGACAGTCAATGAATTACAAGTACCTATGCATTTACCTGCACCAGATTTATAGGTCAGGCAGCTGAAGTTCGTTAATCTCTGAACTAACATTATTTTAGCCGACGGCGTTGCTACGACCAGCGTATTGAGAAGCCAAAAGGATCTGCAATTCTGGCGGTGTACCAAGGAACGCAACCACCGGCCTAACTAATGTGCGTTTCTAGACCTAAGTTGGCATTTTATTTGGCTAACGAGTTCCAACCGCATAAATGTCCAATTCAAAAATGCATCTAATTCGTTTGATGATCACGACCTCTTTCTCTTTCATAACAGTACTTATAATATGTAGCTAAATCCTGAAGCTTCTTTCGTAACTTTTTTTAAAGACAATATTGTCCATTACGGAATATTTATATCATAAATATTTACAAATAACACCACACGTTCATATCAGTGCATTATTTTTTTTTGTACTAAAACTACCTTTTTTTGCCGTGGACTATAGATGCGTCTCGCCCCGCCAAATCGGTCCGGGTGACGGAAGAGAAGGCGCGTGACCCCATAGAACCACCATGCAAACTCCTCTCTTCGCCGTGCGAGCGGGCCACCGGTACCCGATCTTTGTCTTCGGTGGCCGTACTAAAACTACCTACCCAACCTCCTTGAAAATACTCCTCTCTAGTGGCAAATGACAATATGCATAAGCCTGTCAAGATCGACAATGATATCCCCGCAAAGAAGATTTAATGCCATAATCACGACGACACTTGGCTGACGGGTTAGCGATCACAGATTGCATTATGAGAACGCCCATTCACCTGACGTCCCTTAGCTAGTTTTATTACGCCGGCTATTGAAAAGTAAAGGGTGATGACCCATTGTAATCTTATTTCGTCATCATATGGTTAATATAGTCTTATATTATAAATAGCTTCTTTAGTTCACATAGTTTCGTTGTTGGATACAGACATCGTTAATCACAGGCAGTAATTAGGCTACACCACACTGACTGATCAAACTGTAATGCTTCTTCAAGTTAGCCTTCTCTTGACGACGAATGACGTTACTTACCGTAGTAGGTGTATACACCTACATCATAAAAACTTATTTCACTTTTTCTGTTGATTAAAGTTTTATTAAACGGTTTCATAGACAGATGGACACGAGTTGGCACGACACGCCTGAGATGCCGTTTTACGAGTATTATCCAAATTTTATTTATTTTTTACATTTTATATTACTACTTGGCATCCAATCTACTAAAATTCAGTTCAGTAATCGTAGATTAACTAAGATAATCAGAAATCTAACGGATCCTCTCAAAATGAACGTTTAAATATTATTATTTATTTATATTGAACGGCGACATAGAGAGGTTCCAGGCAGTCTTTCAGCGATGCAACATTGCTATTTCTATTGTTTTATCTTTAATACTATTAGTGAATAAAGTGAAATACTTTATTAATATTATTATGCATCTGTGAGCGAATATAGAAAAAGATATTGCGAAATTCATAAGAACAAATGCCAAGCGCATTCGGCCGGCACTGCCTCGCAGGATGACGTGCCCAGATGACAACGTAAGGACAGAAATAATCTGCAAACTAAACAAACCCGGCATTTCCTGTGAGCACGTGCTGGCCCAATTAAGTAACATACCTAATTTACAGACGAGAAGGCCAAATCTCATAATAAAAATTGTATCCAACTAAAAAATGAACCGAAAGTGAAATTGAATTACCAAATTAATCAATTCTTACATTTCCTACTCCTTTCTAGATATATTATTATTCAACCCAAAATCCATTTGGGCGGGTAATAAACTGCACAGATGGCGTAGTGGTAAAGATATCGTGCTGACGTCGTGAGTTCAATTATTACGCAGGACAATAATTTGTGGGTCCATAATTTTTTGTTTTGGTTCTGGGTTAATTTATGTCCCTCAAATTATGTTTCTAAAGTCCTCGGCAAAATAAGGACTATATCCTTAGTGCTGAGTGAAACGTCGATCTCATTCTGAAATTGATTTACAAGAAGCTGATAAGTTAGGTCTAAGTTAAACTTATCGTTACAGTTCATTGAAAATTTATTTGGAGCATATCATCATCAACTTCCATTAAATCTTTTTGATTCTCTATATAAAACGGCAACTTTATGCATAAAAACATAATATAAATAATAAAGTAGAAAACATAATCTGTACACTGAAGATAATAGACTGAATGGGGGTTTTAAAATTATTGATAGAATCAATTCCGTCTGGACCATAAATGGACTAGTTCGTCCGGGTGGTAATATACTCGCAGAAAACCAAAGTCTGCAGTTAGTAGTAGTAATTTGCTACTACGCCTCATTTGGTAAGTGAGAGAGCCGGTATCCCAAGCCCCAGCTTACGGTAGGTAGCGATCTGGGATCTCTCCCTATGAATGTAAAGGTCTATATTAGCAAAATTTTCATTTAACATCATGTGATCAGCCGCCTCGGCTGCCACCAAAAGCAAAAAAAAAAGTGTTACATAATGATGGTTTTTGATTTTTTTTTCCTTCTGTCTGTTATTTTGTTCGCGAATGACGCAAAAACTACACTGGATCCAAATGTCTTTAAGTCTGGTATGTGAGTTTATCCTTTTCTTTTTTTTTTTTTGCGGTAGGCTATGGACGTGGTCGCGCCCCGCCAAATCGGTCCGGGGCGACGAAAGAGGCGGCGCGCAACCCCATAGACCCACCCTGCAAGCACCTCTCTTCGCCGTGCGAGCGGGCCACCGGTACCCAATCTTTGTCTTCGGTGGCCCGCCCGGCGGTTTACCCTCGCGGGTTCCTCTCATGTTGACGCGCCGACAGCTTATTCGCCGTCGGGGCGTCGCACTCACGCGGTGGCCTCACGTCGGGTGACCGGACAATTCCCCGCGTCCGATCACCCGAAGCCTCGGTTAGGTCGGCATCAGGCGCAGATATTCGCGCATGCGCCGTCTCGGCCGCTGACGGCGGCCCAGGTCACGGGAATCTTCCTGGACTCGTTCCGCCGCCTCCTTCTGCGAGATGACAGCCTCGCAGAAGGCGGCGACCGCGTCCCAGTTCCTGACACTGTCGACCATCGCTTTCTCGACAGCCGGCAGCGTCAGGTCGGCACCGATAACAGCGACGAGGTTACGGCGCTGCCCGTCCCAGCTCGGACATACCTCGAGCGTATGTTGCGCCGTGTCATGTGAATTTATCCTGGGCGACAAAACCGACGGATGAGAGACGACTGCATCCCGACTAGAAATTTTTTCGTCTTCCTTAGCAGGACCGGACCGGGCATGCCCGATCTGGACCAGATAAGGTATGTAACGCAGAAGATATATCTGGACCCGATCAGGAAAATCTTATCGGGTCCAGATCAGGCATTCCTGATCGGGTCCAGATCAGGCATTCCTGATCGGGTCCAGATCAGGCGTTCCTGATCGGGTCCGGATGAAATTTTACTGATCGGAACCTAATCAATCATCTATATATCTTGCCTGATCCAAAACGAGTATGCCCAGTCCAGTCCTTTTAAAAAACATGAATATCTTAAAGAACATGTTTAATAGGTAAAAATATAAATTAATATATGACGTAGGCACCGAATGCAGTGCTTATCATAGAGAGTCCCAGTGAGCCGTTACGATTATGGCGCAACCACCAAATGCTAACGACTGCAACTGTCGCCTGAATTTCTCATTCATGACCTGATCGATCTGTTTTAATCTGATTCGATAACAAATAATTTAATATTGGGCCATCTCATTGCACTTCGGAGAATCTTAACACCGCGATTCAAATAATGACGTCATTTTACTAACGCCATCTATTTATTATGACCCAAAACATTAAATGTTAGAATGGTTGTTACAATATAATATTTCTATCTATCTATGTTTTCAAATGTTAGGTATATTTATATATCTATATATATTATTTATTTTTGTTTTTTACTTTAAATATAAATTACTTTTATATTATTAATTAAACATTATTATTATCTATTATTAAATACATATGATTAATTAAAGATTTCAGATTAATCTCCTCTGATGAAAATACAATTTCGCCGTGGCATAAATATGACAATCATGTCACTTTTTGAATTTTGATTGATATTTTTTTTGTGTTACGAAAACTGTTTCTGGTCCTGATATACTACAAGCCTTACTATATACTTGATGATATTTCACATCAGGCTATCCTTATTTGGTCCTGATCCGGTATGCCTTACCATACTTAATGATATTTCACATCAGGCTATCCTTATTTGGTCCTGATCTGGTCCTGATCCGGTATGCCTTACCATACTTGATGTTATTTCACATCAGACTATCCTGATCAGGACCAGACCTGGTCCTGATCGGGTTTGCCGGATCCGGCATGCCTCATTCTATCCTGATCGGGTCCAGATACATGATCTGGTTGAACCATACTTTATTTCTAGTCGGGATGTAGCGAAGATGCGAATGTTGAGATGTATGTGTGGTGTGACGAGATTGGATAAAATAAGAAATGAGCATATAAGAGGAAGTTTGAAAGTTGCGCCAGTGACGGAAACGTTAAGGAGTGAAAGGTTAACATGGTATGGACATGTGATGAGACAGGATGAAAGTAATGTTGTGAGGAAAGTTTTAAATATGAATGTTGAAGGCTTTAGGGGTAAAGTAAGACCAAAGAAAAGATGGATGGACTGCGTGAGGTATGACATGGATAGACAAGGAGTGACTGCAGAGAGATGACGTCTGATAGGACTGTATGGAGGAAGATGACATATTGCGTCGACCCCAAGTAATTGGGATAAGAGCAAGATGATGATGTGAATTTATCCTGGGCAAACCGAATATATCAACCCCACCGACGTACCTCTAACACAGTTTCATGTTTTAATATAAGTCCGCAGGTATTAACACTAGGGTATTATTACCTACGTGGACGGCCTTGTTTCGTTTATATCAACTACAAAACGTAAACAAAAAATTTTATATTTATCACAGCGTATTGTTAAATACAAAAAGCCTACTTAATAGATTGACATAACATCCTTACAATAAATAACACTTATATAGTAAAACAGAATAAGCAACAATATTTTAAAAGTGGACGCGAAATCATTAAACGTGAACTAAATTCTAATGTACTGATTCATAGAATATCTTTTCACTTGCATTTACAAACATTGACGTCAAATACAATTCGGCGAATATCTTACTATATTTATAAATTATAAAAATACATGAAGTATCCTCATATTTAAATACTAAACGTACCATACTACCTTCAAAATCAAACAATTACAACATATTAATATTGTGGTGCTGTGTCTGTATGTGTATGTGTTTGTTCTTTCCAAAACGTGCAAATTAAGTGAAATTCAAGACTAAGAATTTTAGTTGCTAGATTAAAATAAGCACTTTTTATGGCAAGAAAGATTATTTTGAGATTTTCGGATTTTAGTTCAATTCATTCAACAATTTATAAAATAATTATAACGGTCATTGATATCTGCTACCAACGTGTAAAATAATATTACACGTTAAGTAAGTGTCAAATACCTGGGCGGATTCCATCTAGTGCCATGTGCTCAACGGTTGTGTTCCTAAAAAGGGTTGACACTAGGCAACCAGTCGGTCAAGAAATGCTTTTAAGAATATTCAGTATATTCACCTCATCTCTTGACGTCAATATACATTATATTTATTTTGGTGTGACTGTTTTTCTCGCACTTGGATGTTCAGGTGACAGCAGGGCAGCGTGGAAATATACCACGTGTCTGCCCTCAGCTTTTTGAGCCGACCAGTATTGTATTAAATACCTACCTGAGATTAGTGACAAAGTTGGGGACTTAGATTTTCAGATTCCATTTTTTGTATCTTAGTTGTTAGCCTCAGATGGCTATGACAACTTTACCCAGACTGTGGGTGAGCGCTGAGGGCTCTCAACCCGATTCAGATTGCAATAGGCAGTGGATTTCATAAACGTGGCCGTATGTGCAAATGAATAACGATACTTTGTATATAAATATGAAGATGTAACTAATTTATCTGCATTGGATGGTATAAATGTCATGATAAGTATTATGATTCTAAAATAATATAGCATTTTTCACTATGCAATCTTTTATCATTTTTAATTTTAAATATAAAATACACCTCAAATGCTTTTCATAAAGTATTATAGTAGTTATATTGCTCCTTAATATATATATTTTAGATGTGTGGTAGCGGCTACGAATAGTACCAACCCTTACTTTGCTCGTGGATCTCGTAAAAGACGACTAAGAGCCTTATAACGACCTGGGCCAACTCCATCTGATGCTCTTTGCTCAACAATTACATTCCCAACGAGGGTTGACGTCTGGCAGGCGACCGGTCATCAAACTATTTGCCAATAACTTCTACAATATGTAATATGAAAGAAGAGTACATTGTATCGACCCCAAGTAATTGGGATAAGAGTAGGAGAATGATGATTGCTCCTTAATATCATTTAGCTACCACTAACACGCAAAGTTTACAAATAATCAAAATTTACTACGGGGTAGCTTTAAAAGTATTAACACCAATTTTAGGTGATCAGAATTGATGCAAGAACAAGAACTTCAAATATGTCAAATAAAGATGACATGATCGCTAAAATAAAGATGACATGCCGTTAGTAAAAAAATAATAAGATTCACATCTGAATTCGAAATAAAATTGTAGAAACTTAAACAATATTAAAAATATATATTTTTTAACAATATTATTTGAAGTTATTGTATTTTAACTGTTCAAGACTACGAGTCTTCGAAAAGCTTTTATTCATAGGAGAAAAAAATTACCTGTTGGTCGCGTATCCGACACCAACCGGATAAACTAATCTAAATAGAAACATATCAAATAGTACCGACCGAGACGCTTTTTATTTTAGAATATATTTGGGAATGTTTAACGTTGGATGCCAAGTAGGACATTAATTTAACGGATTTGTCTTATGAAACCGACAAGACGCCTCCGTTCACAAACCAGCGCGTCGTGTCGTGATATTATTATTCATTATAAACGTCTTTATTTCTTTTATAAAGCTTAGTTCTGTCTAATTTATATATCATAAATATCTCTTTTAATATATTATTAGTATGAAGGTCTGTTTATTGGCTTGTTCTTCTATTATCCAGCAACGGCACGTTGTATTGTTTTTGCGTAAGGTTCAGATTGTCACGCGCTATTATTTTGTTTCACTTTTAATAAATTTACTATGGGATATATAAAGGCAAAGCTTTAAATATGCTTTTTTGTTTTAGTTTCATCTTTTTTCACATCAATAAAATTTTTAAAATAGATTCAGAGATTCTCTTGAAATTTTTTATTGTCCATCGAATTGGACTTTCTAGTCCAATTCAATCTAACCGAGTGAGTAGTAAAACATTAACGATATTAGGAGATGGAATTATTCAAATTGAATATCATTTATGTATTAATCTAACAGAATCCCTTACATATGAACTTTAACATATTGCATTAAATTAATCCAATAGACTAACATCGGATTGGAAAGCGATCGCCACTGGGAAGATCATGCAGGCAAACTCAGCCAGCCAGTATGATGACCTTTCGAACCACAATATATAATGTAATTTTCAAATAATAATACAAAAGTAAATAATAATACAAAAGTAAATAATAATACAAAAGATTATAATTGGACCTAAATTCTAGAAGCGAACACCCGATCACAAGTTAACTACGGGAGCAGCTGTCACTACTCTCAACCACCTTGGCGGTAAGGAAGAGTTCTACTCCACGTATTTGGGGACTATTACGACGATATTTGAGATTACATGCAGCGCATGTCGACTAAATCAATTTCAAAACAAGCGGCACCAACGCCTTAACGTTCTGTCCGAGACATGGATTTTACATGGCTTCGAGAACATCTTTATAGAAGTCTTAGACGTGCATTTTTTTTTCTTAATCTACAATATTTTGCTTCGCCATTAGAAACAATTAAAAATCTACTGGTTTAATCCGTACCCGATGATAACCTTTTTGACAGGTAGTTAATATAACCTAGCCCGCCTAAACCGCTTAAATTACCTAAATCAGACGAGATAACGGAAGGACGGTATGGGAATCCATAAAAGGCCTCTATACGCCAATTGAGCGGGTTATAGGAACCGACTTTTGACCTCGGTAAACTAAATGATAACCTTTTTTGACAAGTTATGGCCTGGCCACACACTCCTTCGTCTGTTACGCGACCCATCGCTATGTTTCCTTGACTTCCGTATGATCATCAGCAAGCTTAGCACGTAGAATTACAGCAACTTAATTTTTCACAGTATCGTCACTTTTTTGCCAGTCTCCGGCTTTAAAATAATAGCCTATAAGACGCGAAATTTAATAATTATTTTATGAAAAATATAATTGCTTCATTAATATTGGCGTAAACTACATTACATTTACCAACAATAGGAAAAACTGCCGAGTTGCATGAGCATTGGCGTAAGAATCCATATGTTAAACGTAATTGTATGCATTTCTTTTTCGTTACTAATATTTCATTATATTTCCTGGTAAAAGCATGTTGTGTCTGTATTGGGCTAAACAATTCCCACATTCTTGACATGGCTATATCGCATATATAAAAACGCAATAGACGACTTAACTTTATTAATTAACTTCAATCGTAGATACCTACATTTTTGAATTTAACATAAATTAAGTCACCCTGAAAAAACTAACAACTTTGTTTGTTGTTCAGTATCAAGTGCTTATTGTTTATTGTCCGTGGAAATTTAAATGTTATGCACTTTTCTTGCGAAATTAATTTCTCAGATTTATTTATCTTGCAAATCAATCATACCAACATACAAAAGAAAACAATAACAGTCAAACAGTAAACTATTGTGTTGGGATATTTTTTATTTCTACATTAAAGCGAGAATGGTTAAATCTATCATGTCGTAAGCGAATACAGAAAATTATTTTGGATGGCGACCGAAATATGTCTAACGTGTTGCATAATTAATGGGGGCCACACTAATTTTATGAGCATTTCTATTCCAAAATATGTGCATATGTCTTATTTATGCTTATACAAGTGTGCTTTAGTCATAGTCACGACACATTCAATTAATATTACTGAAGAAATTCAGGTTACTAAGTATATAATTAATTTATTACTAATCTTTTTCATATAATTTAATTAAATTCGGCTTCAAAATATCTCGACTGCACTGTATTGGTATAAGAAGGCCATTGACAACACGACCGGGTTCCGGTGGCAAACTCACACGGTATGGATAGGTACGTTGAAGGGCCCCGGACGGAATTAACGGGGTGAGGCCACGCCATAGTCCGCCGTCCAAAAAAAAGAGGTGGTATAAGTAGTCGGATAACGTTTTAATTTGTGCCTATTTATTACATTGGTTATGTATATTCTCGTACATTAAGATTATTTATTAAAAAAATGCTTTTAAAGTGGAGATGAAGAAGCGAGCATGCAATTATAAAATACACATTTGTCAATCTCATCACATCTTTTTGCTGCAGGTGTTAACGGATATGTAGGTACACTCAGCGGCTTTTATAACTCATTAAGGTCTATGAATTGAGGGAAGAACCTCTTGAATCTTTTGGGTACAGTTTTTAATTCGATACTTCAAGAAAGTTCCTCAATAACGGCAGACTTGGGAATGGGTTTTAGTGTACATATCATTCGACATTGTATAGTAGTAGCCATATTTAATTGAGGTTTCACTCTTATTTAAATTCCTTTACGGAAGAGAGAGAGAAGAGTAAAACTCTATTATTATTGTACCTAACATATTATGGTATGTTAATCGAAAGCTTATAAAAAAAATATTTTATGGGTAGGTAGTACACTAGAGCAGTTCACTCGTACCAATGCTGAGTACTCCAGTTCGTTCGCTCGTACTACAGTTAAAGCGCATAAAAAAATGTCTACTTCACTGTCCTTATGTGTGTTAAATCCATGTCGTAGTGACACTTAGAACGAGTTAACAAAATTATTTACCTATGCAACATTTCCTGTCCGTGTGCTATTCAATAATTAACTTGTTTGTAGACTGACTGCTGCAGTCACGTGGTGAATATAGTATTTCGAAATTAATACAATTGAATGCGTATAAAAAATGTCACGCCGTCAAATAATACTATTTGGCTATTGAGGAATTCCCCCGTCAGGAGCCACCTCCAGCAGCCAAATCATTATTGCATTCGGAATGGGCTAACACAATTGAATACATATACAAAATTTTGTACTATCTACTGTTAAGTAGTTACATCATCGGAAGCCAAATCCGAAGAGTTTCAATCATATCATAGTCATTCTACATAACAGTCAGTATATAATATACCTACACATTAGAAATCTTGTGTTACTCGATAAAGATTCTAAGTTAAATCTAAAAATCTATATGCAGAATATTTACGAAAACATGCATAATTTTTTTGGTTAAAGTATTAATCATCATCATCATCATCTCAGCTCATATACCTCCCACTGTTGGGCTCGAGCCTCCTCCAGAACGGGAGGGAAACTGACTTACGGTACCACGCTGGTCAGACGTGTTGGTATAGGGTTTTTTTTTCGAGTTTACCTTCTGTGGCATAGATGTTATATGCATATTATATCCCTTAGTCGTCTCTTACGATCACCTACGGGTAAGATAGGGAGTGGTGAATTCTTACTCCGTCACCACACGGAAGAAAAAAGTATTAATAGGTATACATAATTAAAATATATACATACCTACCTATATATCCACTGTCCAATTGATAGATAAAAAAACATCGTCAGATTGATATCTTCGGCACACCTAGTGACTAATTAATATCGTTCGTCGACACCTTCACTTTAATCCAAAACCGTACGATATTTTGAACATATGGAGCTTACAAGCTCGCGTCGTTATTGGTAATGCATTTGGCAGTAAACCACGGCCGCGTATAATTCGTGCCTGTTTATACCGGTATGCCGATAACTTTCAATAACAACACGGTTACACCACCACAATGGAATGAATCGATTAATTATAAACAAATAACGTTCAAAAATTAAAACATACATTATAAATGATACGTGTATAACTTCCACATGCTATTTTATGGGATGCATTCAAAAAGAAAAGTATAAAACTGGATAGTACATCGTAAAGTAACAGAACGAGGTCAAGGTGTTGATTTAGAACGAGGACGGGCGGACCCACTAATTACTGAAACACTGTGTCAATAATACACCGCGGAAAATAACTAGCATATGACATAATCGATTTTACACAAAACAAAAACACATACGAATGATTATTAATCATATATTTCCTTTGATCAAGGTTTATGATGTAAAATAGAAAGATAATTATTTATATTTGTTTTATACTTGACCATTATTTAAATAAATTACTGTACTTAATGTAAACCTTAGGAGTAAAAGATTATTATTATTATATTTAATGCTGTGACTTCAAAGATGTTATATATTACATCATCATCAGTCACATCGGTGGTCATAGTATCCTGGCGGTTTAGATCCAATGGCCTGCATTCAGTGTCGTGCCTTAAATCGTAAATTGTTAATTATTGTTTGCTTTAACAGTGAAGATGCATGCCGTGCCTCGGGAGACACATGAAGGCGACGGTCCCGGCTGTCATAAGCATCACAAACATATTGATTCCATCAAATATACCTATATTAGACCATACGGTCTAATATTAGAAAGTACTCATTTGGATTGCAAAGTGCAGATGACAGTGGATCCATGAAAAAAAATACTCTGGAAACTGAATAGTAAAAAGGTGATCCCCTATACGTTTAGGTATAACAAACTCACGGCGATTTTTTTTTAACTTTATATAATTTTATAAAAATAAAAATTAGGAAATGAATAAAAGATACAATAATCCTTATCGTATTCGACAGCGACATAATAAAGCAAACACAAATAAATTACTATCGTTACCTAGGTATATGTAAATATCGCCATCCAATGCTATTGGACAGATAATAATTATAATGTTCACTTACTATTAAAACTATGCCAACAATTCAATAACGTCATAATTGTTACGTTATAATGTGAACAGATAGTTCGAATTCAACAAGTGTTATATACATGAATTACACAACCACAGATAGTGAGTGCCAAAATTCTATTTGTGACGACAAACCGAGACGGGTATATTTAACTACCAACCATAAACTGTCGAATAACTACTGCAGCTGATAACATATACAACACAAGCGGAATAGTGTACACGTCAACGTCGCAAACGTTTCTGCGCTCTCTGAAATATATAATACACTAGCACCTATAGGTGTGTCGATAAAAATGTCTGTTATTATGCTAGATAGAAATAATCAATTATTATACAATATTATTTCTAGTCTCGCGGATAACGGCAAAATACATAATTATAATAAACTAAACATCTCAAAATAGTTAAAGCTTTATGAAACGAGTTAATAAATCTTCGCTATTTTGTTACGGCAAGAATAAATAACATTATCTTGTTTTATGTAGGTAAACAATTATAACATATTTTAATCCTATTTGACCTATTTTGTGAGGACTAAAGGAAAAAATACACGATAATAGTTTGCCTCTAGTCTCTGTTTGTAATTGTTTGCGTCAATTCTCACGTCTAGGCTAGATTCCAACTCTATCTATACTTCAATCGGGCTGGCCACGGATGTCAAGGAAGCGGTACCAGTGGCAGTGGCACCAAATGGCTATGGGGAGGGTGTACGGTGGGTTATGGGGCCACGTGACGCCCTTTCGTCGTCCCGGACGGAAAGGACGGCGTGTGTTTAGACCATAGCCTAACAAAAAATATCCATACTCCAGTGACCCAGTTCTTACAATTTTTACCATCCCACGAAATTAAAAAAGAAGGCCTAATTTTCTTTAACTGTGGTATTTTTAAAGACATGTACAGGGCACGTTCCCTAATTCCATCCATCCTTATTAATCTATACTATTGGAAATGACTCTTTTCACAACAGTGCCACGTTGAACAATATGTGTCGGCTGTATTCAGCACCTTATTGCAAGTTCTCTATAATGGTGTCATAAATGATTCGCGAAATGCTCGTGTAGACAGGGAAATGAAATTAAGAATGACACCCAAACGAGCTTTTAAGGCTACTATAACACGAAAAGACTTGTCATTACATCACATGCTAGCCATGTCGAAGAGGATGACTAGAGAACTTTCCTTTCCCAACAGTCGTAGATCGGATGAGCGATTTGGTCTGCCCATTGCTATTTCAGAGCTATATCAGACTATGGTGTTTACTGCCGTTCTATGGATGTCAGTGTTACCAATTTCATTTAGTTGTGAGCTTAACCCTCTATATGTATATAATATTTGGCGCTTTGCGATTTGGCAAATCCTGCTACGGTCGTCAAACGTTCGCTCCTATGTACGCTACATAATAACTATAACGATAAAAACGAAACGCCAACGCTTGCAGCGTAAATAGATTCAATTCTTGGATGGCAATTCACGACTTTTATTTAAAGGCCGTCGTCAAAAACGTGGAAAATAGTCATAATAATTAGGTGTTTTTCGTGAAAAACAACTAAGCATGACGTCATACGAACAAGCTGTAAAAATACAATTAATCCATCGTGACTTCATAACATAGTTATTTAAAGACGAAACACATCATCATTCGCTTGCCCTTATCCCAAACCATATGGGGTCACCACGGCATGTCTTCTTCGACCAATATAGGAGGAATATAAACAAATCATATTGCAATAGGTTATGCCCGTCGGGCCACTGAAGTTGAATATGTACGTGCGAATAAATAAAATATGATAATCATACGGATATAAAGCGAATACTAATATTTTGAGGATTTTTTTGAAGATTTGTTTGTTTGTATATAGACTATTCTATATAATGAAAAATGCAGGGACTTATATATACCATATATATAAGTCCCTGCATTTTGCATGGAAACGGGATCAATAAATGTAGGCCTCATGACTATGGAGTGGGCTATCACATGAGTAAATAAACGTACAGAGACCAAGCTTCTAAGGAGCGAGCAAAATTGTTACCTATTCTGATAGGGTTGGCACATGAGGATGAAAATAAATACACAAAACGTTTGTCAGTCTTTTTATGTATGGATATTTTTTTACAAATTGTTTACTCTAAATAGATTTTTTTTGTAATTTTTGATTTTTAATAATTCGTTATATCTCTTAATCGAATGATAAATTCTAAATCTAATATAAAGTTTTTTTAAATAATCAATGGGTAAGCACTTGCATGGCATATCAAATTTACAATCTTGTATACGTTTTAGTATATCACTACCAATATTAACAATATTTATTACTAGATCGAAATATTTACGAAATTTCTTGTCAAGCAATTCAACAAATGCGATGAAGTTGTCAGGAGGTATTATTAAAAAAATCAATTGTATACTGCTTTCGTTAAAGTCTTTGTAATAGCTTAAAAAAAAGAGTCTTTCCCCATATTTATAGGTTGTTCAGATCTATTAACATACAATATCATTTTCAAAAAAAGATATGTTTTTATTTTAACGATTGTTGTTCATGCACACAGTACAATAAACCATATTTACACTCTTTCTAATTAATTGAAATTTCAAATTTAAACAAACACGCACGACGCGATGCACAGCGAGCGGTGAGTGAGCCCTTTGTTTGAGCACTGGCCGAACCAGCCTAAACAGGTTTCGTTCCGTACGTGACGAGCCGCCAGTGCTCACGCACACACGCGCATCATACTTGTAGTGATGTACCTACCGTGGCGCGGTTGTTTGAAGGTTTGTCTCTGTACATTTATTTACTCATGTGTGGGCTATGCTCGGTATTTCTCTGTGAGATAGCATCTGTAATACGGATATCCGCAGTAGTACGGTTATAACCAACATAGCACGCTAAAATGGCAATTGGTAGGGTACATCACTCGACGAATCAAAAACCGTTGGGGAAGAAATTTTCTCGAGTGGTGACCGCGTATCGGGACGACGCAGTGTTGTTAAGAGTTTGGTATTTTCAGAATCTTCTGCGATACTTCAACTGCGATTGTCAACCCCGTGAATAAAAATATTTAAAAAGGCTATCAAGAATGGTATTGTAGAAACTTATATTACATAACCTCCTCCTTTTTGGAAGTCGGTTAAAAATATCGAGTTATCTAGATGATACTAATATATACTATAAAGAATAGTTATGAGCAGCTCTTTTAGTAATTTCTTTATATTTTTCTAACTGGAACAGTTTTAGGGTGTTGATCTTCATTGGCATATGGACACAGGTTTTTTTTTGTTATTATTAAAATTGTACAGCGTTATGTGTCTGAAAAAAAATTTGATTTTTTATTTTAAATTTCTAACAGTAGTTTGTAACTTATGGTTTGACCATGCTCATTGACCAAGTCTCTATTTGCAGTAGCTGCAAGAGGATCTCTCTCTACTCTGCAATGCGGTTGAGGGAATGATGGCTGCCCTGGTGGTTAGCTCGTTATCGAGCGTCACTGGCGATTGTGGCATTATCCGCCTTCCATAGGGAGATTTATGTCCAACAGTAGACATCGACGGACTAATAGATGAATAGATGCAATAATTTTAATGATATCATAGAGAAACGAGCGAAATTCGTGTAACGGTTTCAAATAGACCGTTTTATTATTGGAGTGTCTAGAGCACGCTCCGGTGGTCTTGAACGAAAAGTTTAACCAAAATTAATTCCAAGCTATGAAAACCTGCATTAATATGAATCCTAAGTACGCTTACATAATCATAAAGTCTTATATACCAAAAAGGTCATCAACCACAAATGTATATAGCCTCCCAGTATTTCCAATTGCATTGGAATAGATTGTCCTGCATCTAACTATAATTCGATAATAATTATCCACAGAACGACTGCCATCTATTTCCCATTAGAGAAACGAAATAAAAAATACCTCTTTTATGAATTTTCTGGTAATATTATATACTAGTAATATTTATTCAATTTAATTAATTAAAAAGCTAAGTTTATTGTAACGTGTAATGTTTTCTTTTTACCTAAAATAAGCCTAAATGGCATCTGATTGGTAGAGGAAAAGTAATTTGGGATGGAGTTCATATAAAAACTTATTCACTCTTATTCGAAGACAGCTAAATTATAATTCGACGGAAACATTGACGTTGGAATGCTTACAAATAGAGTGCGATAGCAAGTCTTAACAACTTACAAGTTGCCAAAAACACCTCATAATATGATGCAGTTGGCGTGTGAGGAATGATGAATGGGCGCCGGCGTAACACGTGGGTGGTGCAATGTAATCGCCATATTATGAGAAAACAATTACGTATTGGACAAATTAATGACAATCTTAAGGTTGAATCAGTATTTATTTAGTGCTAAGTTCCTACAAAGATTCTAAACTCCTATTATTTAATAGTTCAAATTAGTATTGTCAATGGTTCTTATTTTACAAAATACAATCAAATAAGAATACTTCCTTGTCTGCTGTCACAAAACACAATTTATATAGATAATTAGAATAACGTCACTGCAAGAGAAGTAAAACTCATGTTCTAAACAGATAACAATACTGTCGACAATACATTCCTAGTGTTCAAACGTACAAAAATCACGGCTCAAACGTTCAAAAGAACTAAAATTACGGCTCGTTCTTAGTAAAATATAAGTGCATAATTGCCCTAAATTCACCTATACAAATATAACATGACTGAAATGTGCAACTATGTTTTGGCGAGATTAATAATAATGACTGATATTTTCATTAGTAGCGTGTCGGCCAGCGGTTGCGGTCTGTTATACTCTGCTCCGGCTCAGGCGCACTAATTAATCGACGAGCAACATGCTTACTTTTTTGCAAATCTTTTTTCTTACACAATAAGGCATCTCACTTATCATAATTTCGTGTTAGTTACAATATTAAGCATGACTAAATAAAATTGTCACTACAGCTGTCGCTAAATACAAACTTCACTGCGTGATCTACTATCGTTCTTAGAAACTGAAATGTTCTCAAAAAATTATGATACCACTTCTTTGGGAGATTAATATAACGATACAATTAAAATCAAAACCCAATAAGGAAAAATATGATGCTAAAAGCTAACAGCGCATTGGTCATTGACATCAGATTATAACATTTAATTAATTGCTAAATAAAATAAAAGAAACAAATTGAAACGCGTTGACGCTTTGCAAATCATACGTCAGAATGCGCGAAGCGCAACATGTGACTATAAGTCGGTGAATATGCTTTGTTTACGAGTTTTCTGTTACATAAGGTGGGGAATGCGGCTCACTCGTTCTGGAGTCTGTACGCCTATTTATATACTCTTTCCATTCCCGACTGCGTGACACATATTACTTATTCCAATGACTAAGGGTTGGCTAAAGATAATTTACCTGTAGGTGTACTAATAAATGCATTTTTAGGACTGATTTTGCTATGGTTTAATATATTAAACATATATATTAGGATCTGTATATATAGGTACACAAATGGCGACAAATGTCCAACGCAACATGTTTAAATGGATTTTTATCTTTATTATGACCTGGTTTGCAATTAGGTATCAAGAGTATTCATGAAGCATTTGTTAAGTTTTTCCGAACAGCTTCAATTGAATTTATCAAAATGTATTCATAAATTACATATTAAACACTAGTTATAAGAAAGTATTTAACTTGGTTTGAGAGCCCTCAGCACACCCAACAGTTCAGATAAAGTTGTCATAGCCATCTGCGGCTAACAACTAAGTCAAACACAGAATAAATAGATTTTAACAGCCTAAAAATTTCGCATTCCTCATGCCGTAGAAAAACTATATAATGTATCGTCGCTGGACATAAACTTGGTGAATTTGATTATTTTTATAATAACTGCTGTGCTCCTACAGTTCACAGCATCATGTTTCATCGCCAATAATATTTATTAATAAACAAATTATTTAATGCAAATCAGTTTTATTTAAACTGGAATAGTCAGTTCCGAGATATCTTCGCATTATCTGTTCAGTTGTAGAATATTAACTAACTATAATCACAGTTACATAGGAGTTAATTTTTTCATGAGATGTCCCGTAAACACGAAAGCATTGCGTCGTCTTTCTACAATTGTTATTTATGGTCACTGCTTCGCTTATGGAAGCGACCCATGCGTTTGTTAATTTTTACTTTTGACAAACAGGTCATCTAATCTAAAAAATAATAATTTAATAGTCTAATAGGCAGTTCTATATATTATTCAACATTAGACTCATTGTAATATGAATAATGTTAATGGAAATGTTTACTCTAGTTATTACGTTCAGCTATACAAAATAAAAAAGAAGATAACAATATTATTTATCACTAAGAAATCACTTAGGGTAATATTTTGATGTTAGAAAATTACAGTAATTGATATTCTTGCTGTAGGTATTTTAGTTTTAAAACTTAAGATGATAAGGAACAACATTTAGTAGCTCACAAGTCAGTTAAATCACTGCGGGTTAAGTTCCAAGTGGTTGTTTAAAGGAACTGCACTGCAAAGCTATGTATTTTGTATCGTACCGTCGCAGTGCCTGCAGCGCTTGGGCTCCGGGGGTGCGAGCTCGTCGCCGAGTTCGCGGTGTCGTACCGGCATGGCGGCGCATCCCGCGCCGGCGCCGCCACCACCCGTTTGTCAATACGAGGCTCGCGCACACCACCACGACCGCTCCTCTAGAGGCGGCGGCGTCGCAGCTGCCACTGAGCTCGACCAACTAGCCGCCCGCCCCGGGCGGTAGGCGGCGCCCATTCCTAAGTTATTTTGGGCAGTTGTGACTCATAGATTGAGCTGCTCGCGGGGAGCGGCGCCTGCGCATCACAGCCTGTGCGGCAAATACCGCCTAAGCCTACAATTATTTGCCCTAACGCAACTGTATTTTACTACCCTTAATATTCACCTAATTATGCCAAGATGTAATTGTAATGTAAATTTATATTTTAGTGCAAAATATTAAGTACCTACATAAAAAAAAAAATATAATTATTGAGATTGATTTTGTAAAAACTTCTTACATTGCATAAAATATCTAACGTGGAATCATAAATTTAATACAGTAAGACCGAAATTGTTTATCTAGTTATACTATATTAAATATCTTTACCTGGTGATAAAACACATACACGTGTAAAGTAAATAGTATCAGCTGTCAAACTATCCACACATTGATATTAATACGAATTAGTTGCATGTAATAATGAATGGCAATTGTTATGGTCAAGGTCGCTGAGAATATATATTAATGGACGTAAAGGAAGATTCAGGTGTTAATACCTGAATATTTCTTATAATACAACTTTTAAATATTTGTTAATACAACGTTTTAGGAAAATTTGTTAACAGACTTGACCTAAGTGAACTGTCTAATTGTTGATAATAAATATTATAGATGACTAGTTATCTATTACATATACCTAGATTTGTAAATAAGTATAAGATTATGTACAAAGTGTGAATACACCTATAACATACATTTATAATCGCATAATATTTAAATGCAATTAAAGGAATAAATCTTTTAATTCTTGCATAGCTAAATAATGTAATTATCAATGTGGTGATGGAGTAAGAATACAATTCACCACCCCCTGTCTTACCCATGGGTGATCATAAGAGACGACTAAGCGATATAAACTGCATATAACATCTATGCGAGAGATGGAAAACTCGAAATAAAGCCCTATACCAACACGCCTGACGAATGTGGTATATAGTTGGTCACTTTCTCTCCCATTATGGAGAAGGCTCGAGCCCAACAGTGGGACATGTATGGGCTGAGGTGATACCTAAATAATGGATTTTTGTGAAATGAATTATACAATTGTATCAATGACAACTGCACAAAGTTTAAATTTAATTAGATGTACATTTGTCAGGAGCACATAAATAATTAACCTACAAATACTACTTTTTCTATGCAGAATATTCCAGCACACTTTAGATAAAAGGACGGATTTTATGATTGTATTACTATAAAGTTCTGTTATTTATTATCTGCACTACTTTTCTAATTTTAAATTCCATTCAACCATCAGCCCATCAACATAGACTTCTGGCAATTAACCTGCCCAAAAGATGAACTACTACAGTCACCATGTTCAGGCAATTTGAGCATGACAGTTGGTGTTATAAGTTTCCTAGGAGAGTACTGCTACTGCCTTTCGGCTGGCCATCCGGTCCGCCAAGGACGCGAGTTGGCAGGAGATGCTGGACGGTCTCGACCGTGACCCCTGGGGTCACCCGTATCGCGCGTCGCTGAATAAGCTTCGCGCGCAGGCCCCCCAAACCGAGACCCTCCAGCCCGACCTCCTTCGTAGAGTGGTCGAGGAGCTGTTCGCGCGGCAGTCGGAGCACACGCCCCCGGCCATGGCTTCGCCAGATCACGACCGGGAGGCCGTCGAGAGTGTTCCGCCCGTGACGGAGTCGGAAGTGGGGGCAGCCGTGGCGAAGATTCGTTCCGCCACCACGGCCCCCGGCTCGGACGGAGTCCCAGTCCGGGTGTTGACGTTGCTCCTCGAGCATCTCGAACCTCGCCTCAGGCGACTGTTCAACGCCTGTCTGACGTCTGGACAGTTTCCTGAGTGCTGGAAAGAAGGGAGGTTGGTTCTCCTGCCAAAGCCGGGACGGCCCCCGGATTCGCCGTCGGCCTACAGGCCCATTGTGCTTCTGGACGATGTGGGTAAGCTGCTGGAGCGTGTCCTCGCTGCCCGCATCGTCCAGCACCTGGAGGAGGTGGGGCCCGATCTGTCGGACGCTCAATTTGGGTTTCGGAGGGGGCGTTCGACCATCGGGGCCCTGCTACGCCTGAGGCAGACGGCCGCGGAGGCTGTCGCCGGCAAAGGAGTGCTGTTGGCGGTGTCGTTGGACATCGCCAACGCCTTCAATAGTCAGCCATTCAGCTGCATCAGGGAGGCGCTTCGGTTCCATGGAGTGCCCCTGTACCTCAGGCGGCTGGTGGCAGACTATTTGGAGGGGCGCAGTGTCCTCTACGCGAGCCCCGCAGGGGACATTGTGCGGACGCCCATGTCGTGCGGTGTTCCGCAGGGGTCGGTTCTGGGGCCGACTCTGTGGGACATCGGTTACGACTGGGCGTTGAGAGGGAGTCTCCCCCCCGGGCTGAGCGTTATTTGCTATGCTGACGACACGCTCGGGGCAGGACACTCGAAGAGGCGGCGAGCCCGGCCACTCTCGGCACCGAGGAGATGGGCAGGCGAATCGAGGCGCTGGGGCTCAGGGTGGCCCTAAACAAGATGGAGGCCCTACTATTGCATGGGCCCCGTGTGAGACTGCCCATCGGCGCCTCGTTAGTCGTCAACTCCATTCACATCAGTATCCAGGCCCATATGAGGTACTTGGGTCTGGTGCTCGACGGACGATGATGGTTCCGGGAGCATTTTCGTCAAATTGCTCCCCGGCTGGTCGGCGCGGCGTCCGCCCTTTCTCGGCTCATGCCGAACGTGGGCCGACCCAGTTTCGATGGCCGACGGCTGTATCCGGGGGTGATCCGCTAAATGGCCATGTACAGCACACCCGTGTGGGCGAGGGCTCTGCACGCCCAGCTCAGGGCGGTGCTGTGGAGGCCACAGCGAGCCATGGCGGTCAGAGCCATTCGCGGGTACCGCACGTTGTCTACCGAGGCGGCATGCCTATTGGCCGGGACACCCCCGTGGGACCTAGAGGCGGAGATGCTCTCTGACCTCTACCGGCAGGTTACCTCAATGCGCGAAGAGGGTGGCTCCCCATCGTTCAACGAGATAGCCACCTGGCACGAGGACGCCTGCCGAGAAGTCATCGTCCGTTGGGCTACGCGGCTGGAGAGGCCTAGACACGGTGTTTTTACCGTTGAGGCCCTCCGGCCCGTACTGATGGAGTGGATGGAGCGGCGGCACGGAGTCCTCTCTTTCCGGTTGGTGCAGGTCTTGTCGGGGCATGGTTGTTTCCGCAAGTACCTGCATACGGTCGTGCGGAGGGAGTGGACTCCGTCCTGCCACCATTGCAGTAGCGACGAGGACACGGCGCAACATACGCTCGAGGTATGTTCGGGCTGGGACGGGCAGCGCCGTGACCTCGTCGCTGTCATCGGTGCCGACCTGACGCTGCCGGCTGTTGCGCGAGCGATGGTCGACAGCGTCAGGAATTGGGACGCGGTCGCCGCCTTCTGGCGGCGGAACGGGCCCGGGAGGATTCCCGTGACCCGGGCCGCCGCCCGCGGCCGGGGCGGCGCAGGCGCGAGTACCTGCGCCTGATGCCGCCCTAACCGAGGCTTCGGGTGATCGGACCGGGGAATTGTCCGGTCACCCGACGTAAGGCCACCGCGTGAGGACGACGCCTCGACGGCGAAAGTTGTCGGGGCGTCGACAGGAGAGGAGCCCGAGAGGGCATACCGCCGAGCGGGCCACCGAAGACAAAGATCGGGCACCGGTGGCCCGCTCGCACGGCGAAGAAGAGGTGCTTGCAGGGTGGGTCAATGGGATTGCGCGCCGCCTCTTCCGTCTCCCCGGACCGATTTGGCGGGGTGCGACGTCCATAGCCCACCGCAAAAAAAAAAAAAGAGAGTACTGCTGTTCATTTTGCTGTTGACCTTTCAACACTTTTCATTATTCCCACTAGAGAGTACAGACATACTGTATTCTCAATCTACCACAATAAGAAATAATTTGTTCATAATTTGTAATGCAACTTCTCAATAACTTAGTAAGAATACAACTATACGGGCTGTGAGTATAGCATCTCAACACAACTAAGGAAGGATTGCTCAGACAGGTTAGTATAGGGTTTTGATTAAATGACCAGCATGTATAGTAGGTCAATTTGCCATCTATTATTGAGGAGGTTCAAGTGTTCCAACAATGGAACATAGACAAGTTGAGATGATGATAATGAATGTGTAGCAGTTGATTTTTGAAGAATAATAACTAGCTGTACAACATCTCTATTCCAAAAATATTTATATATGTCATAATTTTCGTCACTGAAAATTTTAATATGATGCTCACAAGAATGTGAAAAAAAAGACAAACTTCAGCAAAGTAAAAACTGGCATATAAAGCTTCATTAGCAAGGCTCAAATGTGATCTGACATGCTAGTAGCGGCATATTAATCACATTAAAAATATTGTGGAGCATTGCTCATTTCGCTTCACTTGCATCTTAGTACAGTTATTACATTCTATGTACTATTCCATTATTTTTGGTATATAACTGAACGACGTAAGAGAGTGAGTAGGTATGAAAGAGAGTATTGGTGTAAAGATGCGAAAGGGAATGCTCCGATGGTTCGGACATGTGGAAAGAATGCCGAACGAGCGTCTCGTTAAGAAGATATACAATGCGAAAGTGGAAGGATGTAGGTACCGGGGGAGACCGAGACTAACCTACCTAGACCAGATCTGTCATGTACTGAAAGAAGGTGGAGTCAAGAGTCTCCGAAACCGGCGAGCGTGTATGAAGAGAATTATGAATGTTGAGGAAGCGAGTGAAGTATGCAAAGATAGAGTTCTCTGGCACTCTGTTCTCTCTGCCTACCCTGCAACGGATATGGCGTGATGATATGTATGTATGTATGTGTAACCAAAACTGATGATAAATGCAGAGGTGGCAAAGTGGTTAAGATACTAAGCAACCATCCCAATGCTCTGGGTTTGATTCTCATGCAGGACAATACTTTGTGTGATTCACAATTTGTTGTTCAGAGTCTGTCAAACTAGTTAAATAAGCGCATAAAATGCAAGATACTACATCAAAGTACCATAATTAGAACACTAATTTCGAAAATTGTTGGGAACGTTAAGCATTTCATATAGATCAATGAATCTGTCTTTACATTACACTTTATCCATCAACCTATCAACAACCGAAGTTAGTGTTATAAGTTGCCCAGTAATAATATTGTCGCTTTGTCACTCCAGGTGATCCCTCATCCTAATTTTATGATAATTATGATGAAAGTAAAAATTGGTGAATGCTGACTCATTTCAATTTGGAATAATTTTAAAACCATTAATTAAATATAAAGACTACTTCATGTTAATTATTACGACTATTTTCCATGTGGTGAATGAATAAAATTAATATCTGTGGGTGACATAAGGACAAGTAGGGAATACAATATGCATATAACATATGTGAGAGCGGGGAATATCAAAATAATTGCATGGTACAGTAGGTCAGTTGCCCTTCTATTGTGGAGAAGGCACAAGCCCAGCAAGGTGATGTATTCATATACATCTGAATTCATTCTAGGTTTGAACCTGGCTGTGATGCGGGGATTGTAACTAACGCACATTAGGAGCATTATAAAACCAGGAATAACATATCAAGAATACTAATAGTTAGTTTATTAAGTACTCATCCTTGAGCCCAGTCTAGAGACCTAATGAAGTCGTGGTCACCATATTACCAAACCGCAGTTTAATTTATATGAAACTACCCTTATATTTCATAACTTGAAACCTATTCAATGACACATTAAATGCACATTAGCTGACAATGTCAAAGAATTATTAATTTAGATAAGGGATCACGTATAAAAGCAATAAACGTAGTTAATTATGCACCTACTTTTGATTATCATAATAAATATCTATTTACTTTAATGTAGAGGACTTGGGAGTACTTTAACGAAAAGACATTTAATAATACCCTGTACTGTCACTAACCTTTACACAATCAATAAGTAATTAAAGAAGAAAAGTTATTAATAACTCTGTATTATGTAGTGTCTGGTTACAAAGCAGATCGACAACATTTAATTACCCTGCTAGTAATGCGATATCACAATTTACAATTATCCTTGAAAATATATAGCATTTTCTCAGTACAAATAAAAATGTTTTAATGTATAGTGCTAATAAGAGCTTCATAACATATCGTGACATCGCAATAATAACTAGAAATAGACCAAAACGAAACAGATTGAATACAATTGTGGGCGGCTACGCAAAAACTTACCTGTCGGCAGAGAATATTCTTTTCTTCAATGAAATCCAATTGGAAAATGATACTTCTAATGATTTAGCTCAGATTCACAATTATTCCGTTACACCACGTCACAATTATTTATTATTTCACAAACATAAAAATAAATACCTATATCGCTGATACCTGCCATTTTGAATTTATTTCGGTGTTGCTATTAAAACTAATCTTTATTCTAATGTACTTTAATTAAATCGACTAACGTTATGTACAGGTATAAATGTTAGAATCGATATGCGTTATATACATGCAAATATACGTACAAGCTAACATACTTACCAGTGAGAAACTGCTGTTTATTGTATTAAGAATTTAAAGATAGATGGTTATACTATTATTGTCTTTAATATGATGTAATATAAAAGTGTAGTCAATAATTCAATGTGAATTAACGGGATTATTTCGTGCTGAACTAAAATACTTACACATTATTTTTTTAGTTAAAACATTTTTATGAACCACTAAATTCATGAAAATTATTTAAACTAAACGCACAAGGTAATTAATGTTTCGTAGACGAACGTTTCGTCTTTTTTATTATAATTTAAATAAAAAAAAAAGTGTGTGTGTCAGCTCCGACGCACGACTGGAGTTTACTCCTTAAGTACGATTATCAAAACAGGCGCAAAAAAAGCTCATTTGACTAAAAGCAATATATATATTTTTATTTACATTTATTAAAACTGTTCAGTGAAGTATTATCTCACGTCAGAAAGTGAAAGGTGCGCAGAATAGGTTGCGCACCAAAAACGTAACGAGGTCATTCCATCACTAGATTTTACTCCTCAATTTTTTCTCATACCGGGTGCCTTATATGAAAATCGATTCTTAAAGAGTAAACTCCAAAAATTAACCTGATTCGAAGGGTATTACACTGGAGCTAATACTTACTAAACTTGTAATATGCATGTGATTTCATATAAAAGAAGTTATTTAAAAAATAACAAACTCGCCTAGTTTCTTGCCGGTTCTTCTCAACTTGTGGTCACGTTCCAATCCGATAGGCGATTATTAATTCAAACCAAATGTAAAATCTACAATATTTAAGTGCTCCTGTGGGGCTAATGCATAATAAATAAATTGATTTGATCATGATTATACACTACTTTCTTAGTTGATCGTGAGACTTTCTTACTGGATCATGCGAACTTTTTGATTTATAGTGTACCAATGCGTGTGATTGAATGATGGGCCATTGTATTTATACTTCGTGGACCATTGTATGGACACGCGCACGATCAACGGCGTGCATGCCTTTGGTGTACCGACAACTAACCAATTACTCCCGATTAGAGATGTTGTGAAAATAAATGTATCACAAGATTTACAGAAAAGCCAATAAAACACAAAGTAGCTTGTGGCGAACTGAATGTGAGTGGCAACTCTAAGGTCCTGAATGCCCCAGAGTCGGTCATAGCCCCGCATCCAACTCGCTCTCATTGGCTGGCTGGAGTGAAAAGCGAAGAGTGCCTTCAGGACTCTCAACTTAGGCTTGTCTCAAATCGCTGGCCAGTGAGGGATCGCCAGAGTTATATGCTCGTGGGTGGAAGTTTCATTTTCAAGAGTATAATCGGGAAACTATGGCGAGTCTCTATTTATCGGAGATTATTAATGGTGAAACCGGTGCCGCTCAGCTTAACAGCCTTGACTATTCCTCCAGTGTCGCCTGTTTGGCCTATGTCCCTGTGACGACCGTTTGGAGGCTCATTCAGTGAGTTGGCAAATCACCATCTGCCGAAGTTTAAAACTGAACAATGGTCTTGAAGGCAGACGAGTTTTTAAATCAATTATTTTCATATTAAACAGTTGTATTTCCGGCAATACTCACGCGTTAGAGTCGATTATGTCGACCCGGGTTTCGAGCATATCCGATGCTCATCATCAGGGCGAGTGCGCAGCTGCGTCTGCGAGCCCCCGACACGCACTGAGTGCGCGTCGGGGGGTCTAACGCGTGAGTATTGCCGGAAATACAACTGTTTAATATGTGTCAAACTCACGATAATCATTTTAACAATTATTTTCAGTTAAATCAGCTTATTAAATAGTTTTACAGTGACTTTTGAGAGTTCACGATTGTTATGAGCAGACATGGAGTGTTATCGGTAGATGTCCCATCGCAATTTTTACATTAAATTTCTCCAAAGGCGTCTGCGTGTTGGACATATATCCCCATGTAAGCCTACCAAAGTACAGGGCATCTTCTATATTGAAGATACTGTGAATAGAAAGGCGATATAAATAATAATAATTTATCGCCTGTTCAAAACTAAAACTACAAAAGGTACTATAATATAATTATTAAAAGGCAAAAGGAATTGGCTTAGCCTTTGCTGTTTCCCAGTAGAGCGCTGATTCAGAGCCACCCCTGTGTTTTATCTTCTAAAGTATTTATTGTATTGTGTACGTGCGTTTCCGTGTGGTGACCGAGTAAGAATACAATTCACCACCCCCTATCTTACCCGTGGGTGATCGTACAAGACGACTAAGTGATATAAAACGCATATAACATCTATGTAAGAGAAGGAAAACACTGAACAAAACTCTATATCAACTCGCCTGACCAACGTGGTACAGTAGGTCTATTTCCCTCCCATTATGGAGGAGGCTCGAGCCCAACAGTGGGACATTTATGAGCTGATATCATGATGATGTAAGTGCGTTTGTACGTGTGTATATGAGTGCGCGCGTACGTACATGCATGCGTGACCGAAATTATCCGATGCTTTCGGATAATTTCGGTTACGGATATTGGGTTTTAAAGGAATTGCAAACGGGAAACGCTAAGTGTGATAGTTATAGTAGTATTCCCCTTTATATGGGCTGTCAGTTCGGCTGGTTGGTTCTGTTGTAACGTGTCTCGTACACACACCCCGACCCTATCCGAAATTATTTGAAATTTTTATATCGATTTCAGTTACGGTTTCGGATATATTTTCATTTGGATATCAGATAGTTTCGATTATGGTCTTGGAACTCTATAACATCTCTACATCGAATTGCAGACGTTGATCGCACAGACGATTATATTCTCTACAATGATGTGATGGCCAATAATCATCCGACATGACTCAATGTAGTCCTCTTCCTCGCCTTCAGCCTTTAAAGTCCTTTTATACTCTTCAATGATCATCTAGGGGTTCTGTGATAAGCATAAAGAGGTCTGAATAAAATGAATTGCTTTAATGAAATAACATTTACTAACAAAGAAAACATTTTAACTAAAATAATTTATACATAACGTCAACTCAAATTTATTTGGCTTGTGTTTATAAACAATTATAATTGCAACTTAATTAACTTTATGGAAAGCTAAAAATAATAAAATTAAACAATAATATTATTTTGCTGCTCGCACTTGTAAGTTAAAACACAAACAAGTTGAACAAGACATTAAAATCAAGGATTACCTTATTAAATATAAACATTTATAATTTCTCAATTAATCTCGAAGTAATTATGAGTTTTACAATATATAAATTATAATTAACATTAATTTTTGTAAAACAAAATTAATTAATTTCACAAGATAGAATCGTATTCAGATTCACAATATTAAATACATAAATAAATTATCCATTGTTTATTTTCTCAATGATATACCTACTTCACATTTCATAAAAACTTAATTAAACCGTAATGTTACGAATATAGGTATATTTTAATTTATAGGTGGGCAATACTGGAATTTCTTTTAAAACTACATATAAGCATAAATAGATAAATATATATGTAATCGAAACACGGAGTATGATTACGCTCGTAGAAATAATTGGATTCGAGATAACCAGAAAGTAAATGGCACTTTTAGCCATAAATGAAAATTTGTTACTGGGACAAGCCTTAGTAATGGCATAACTGTACACTGTATATATGGTAAATTGAAGAAAACCATACTGGTTATCCTCAATTTAGTCGTCTGAATTCTTTCAAAGAACTTCAGAGTGAACTATCGACCTACTTGTAAATTGTGTTTTAATCAATCAAAAGATACTGGTCTATGTGAAAAATATATACACAATAGTATCATTATAAATACATATATACTATTTAAATAATGGTAATATTTGAAATAGTAAAACAAATCCATTGATCATTTGAAGATGTTTTCGAAGTGAATTGGCTTACGCAAGGTTGCGGCTTATACCAACACGTCTTACATGGCAATTAATCTCATTATTGATAAGAAAAATCAGATTCGAAACTAACAGGCGTATTCATTACTGTTACAATATACCTCGTAACAATCAACTGCACGGCCTGACGCTTTGCAGTTATTTATTCTAAAGCAAAAATATTCATATTTTTACTTTGCGATATTAACATGAAATACTAACTATTTAGCATTCAGACCTTATAGTCTAAATGGTTGGGAAGCCCCAAATTAGTTAAAATTAATAATGAAATAAGCAATTAAAATTAAATTTTATTATATTCTATGTTGAGATTAAATGGAATAAATAATTTGTAAAAACTTTCTAATAAATAAACAATCTATAACTGATATATAATCCCTACAAAATACGCACGACCATAAAAAAAATAGTTAACAATTTATACAGTTTTGGTAGGAGGCAAAACACCATTCATATTGATAACATAGAGATCTGTAAATATGTATAAGCAGAAGTTATCTACGTAATTCCTAAAAAACCATAGAGATTCAGGTAAACTGATACCTCTACTAAACTGTGTATTTTTAGCAATAAATGCCTATAACTTGAGGGAGAACTTTTTTAATTATCTCAGCAACAAAAATTTATAAATGCCACATGATTAAAAATAAATTATAACCATTACCAGTCATAACCGGCTTAGGAATAGATTGAAGTATTCCGTTCGCTAATAATAATAAAATTTCTTACCTTATTACAATAATGACTTTCAGAAAATAATTAAATTTAACGTCGACTGGTTTATTCTAAAATTTATGCAAACGTAATATTATTGGGGTAATATAGTTTGTTATCTGTGGAGTTTGGTATACATTACATGTTTGTGAGGATATTTTGGCGGCAATCCGAAAATGTCATAATGGCAGTCTATAGAACTCAAAATTATGATGTTTTATTAGATCATTTTGTTGTTGTTCATTGTATATAATGTAATGCAGAGGAGGTGCTAAACTAAAAAATATGATGTTTTAAACGTACTTCTTCTTGCACCAAAATTCCCAGAATAAACTTATAATGGTGTGGTCATCGTACTACTGGTGAGTATAAATGATCTTATAAAAGAAAGACGTGGTATAAAGGTCTTTGTAACTATGCCATACATTTGTTAAAAAGAAAATACATATTTGTAAGTGATTTTTCAGGTGCTTTTAAAATGTGATAATATCGTAATCTCGCATAATGAAATAACAAATGACTTGATCTAATATGTTATGTGTCCTCACTGTAGTAGATATACTGAATCAAATAAATTCTTCTTCTTCTATAGAAAACGTGCAGTTTTTCTGAACACATGAAATGAAATGGCAATGGCCTATTGCAAAAAAAAAAAATTATAGAAATATCTTAGATAAATTAATGTAAAAATTCAGTATATGGCAATAAGGGTGAAAGGTGTGACTTTTATACTTGTAATGTATATACCAAACACCGTAGATTTGTAGATCACATTCTGTATTTATGATTTATAGCTTTAAGTGTTGTTTACGATTTCATGATTGCCATTTTGTTGGACACGCCCTGTCTTTAAAGCTTTCGTTATGTCAATCTCCTTTTGCTCTTTACGTGAATTCCGCACCTCAAATTCAAGCCGATGTCTTATTATTCGTTGCACTATGTCTTCTGTGGTCATGGTATTGCCAGAGTTCAAAATCTGAAATTAAATCAATTTAATAATATTTATATTTACATAAGTATTATGTACACATACTAAATTAAATAATTTTACGGGTTTTATCGCGTTTGTATTTGATTTGTAACTTGCCCGAGATTTAGAACACTTTTCAGAGTTTAGAGTCTCGAAAGGCCTTAACATAATTATCATCTTCATGTCTCCAGCTGTGACTAATCAACAAAGAAATCGCTGAAGGTTTATCTAAATATCTATCCTATAACTGGTAAGTCTGCCCTAGAGTGGGACATTCAATTTGTATTCACCACGACGTTGAAATTTATTCTGAAATATATTAATTAATTCGTGTCAACGCAAAATGTACAATATCCTACGGCACTGTGACTGAGTAAGAGTACGGAATAGATGATCATCACCCCTACCTTTCCAGTTAGTACTGCAAAAATTTATTACAGAGTGTAAGTGGATAACATTGCTACAAAAGGAGAAAATCTCTAAATAAAACCCCATGCCAACCCGTTTCCCCAGCGTGGTGTTTTGTGCTAGTCATCCCTGGAAGAGGCCCATGCTCGATAGTAGGACGTATGTTTATGGGCTGAGGGGAACGCAAAATTTCTACTTTGGACACGCACTCCCCTAATATGTCATCTCTATATACACTTCCTTTCTATTTATGTCATTTTCATTACAATCCATTATTTTTTTTCCTTAAAACCTTCCACGTTCCTTGCACTGTTTCAGTATCGTGAATATTCAGTTTCACAAATAATTATCTACCGTGTGGTAAAGGAATAAGAATACAATTCGTGTTAAATTGTCTCTTTCCTTTGGAGGCAACTAATAGGATAACATAAAAAAGGGATATGATAACATTGGAAGAGAAGCAAAATTCAACCTAAAGTACTGTACAAACCAACCAAACCTCCACAATGGAAGGGAATATCAAATCAAATCATTTATTACGGCCCCATAAGGGCACTTACATATTGTCAATTTTACACATTTTTTTTTAAATTAATCTACCACCGAATTGGAAAGATCTACTTTTGATCTACTTTTACTATGGTCAAATGATAGTGAAAGTAGATCATATTCCTTTCCATTGTGGGGCTAGTGTATCATGCCAAATAGCGGTAGATATCCATCAGCTTTTTGATGTCTGCTGTTGAACATAAACCTCCTCACATTTCAAGGGATAATGCTATAATCGCCACACAAGTCAGGCGTGTTAGCAATCGCAATTATGTTTCCCAGGAGAGTGCCGCTCGGTAGTGCATATATCGGTAAAAGAAGAAAAAGTATTTACCTTGAAGCAATTGCGTTGTTTCGGCACCTTGTATGGGTCAGATCCATCAGCATCAGGTGCGATAGCGGTGAGGCCATGGCAGACGACCTTTACGCGGAAGTGGTCCATCAGCTCGGCCGTCACGCTATAAGGCGCACCGATCACAACTTCATGTACATACTGAAAATATATATTTTTTATCATCAATCTATAGGTTTCGAAATATAAGGAAATATTAGGGGTACGTGCTCGGTAGTACAAGCCACCTGAAGTGACTCACTGAAGATGCATATTCACGTTAGCAGTGATTCAATTAAAAGTCGAAGAATGTGTACATGGCGTGTTAGGGGATCCAAGATAGTCCAAGGTCACCACGAAAGTCATAAATCATCATGAGGACCTAAATGTTTCTTTTTCCTTTTAATTAGCAAGCAGCCCATCTTATAGTATGTGGTAAATGCCGCAATTGAACCTCCACGATGCCAAGAGCACAGCAGAGCATTGCCTAACATAAAGGTGGGGTTTGGGTCTACGGCTAGCTCGCACACCGAACAAAATGCAGTAATACAATTTACAACAGAGTGCTAACCCGGACGAGCCGTCCTATTTATAGCTGCAGGCAGATATCTCAGCATCTTAGCCTACCACATAAAAATATTATATATACTTAATTTACCAATTTCGAGACCCTCTTGACTTTTATACTGGATTTATTTTTCATTCCATACCAGGTGTAACAGATAATGGAGCAGCTGGTAAGAAAGGTGGTAGGTCATGATGGTAGGAACCGATAACAGAAATTTGAAGGGAAAATGTCGATTCGTTTATGAATTAGAAGCATTTAAAATTTTCAGTTTTGTCATCGATTTTCTTTGAAACTGAATGAAATGTACCAAGTAAATGATAAATAATCTGCTACATACTCATACTTTATTAAATATTCATTAGAACCTAAATAAATCAATGATTACGTTTGATACAGTATGACAAACGTCGCCTTCACAGACAGCTGATGAGTCAATGACCCCTTAACATTTTCTCTTCAAATTTTTGTAATGGATTCCTACCATCATTACCTACCACCTTTCTGACCAGCTGCTCCACTCTCTGTTACGTCCGGTATATGTCTCAATATTATGTACAAGGCTTTTCCGTAAGAGAACAACATTAACTTGACCATGCCACGCTGACAGATAAGTAAATTGGTATTTTTATTTTGTGATTTTTCTCTCGAATCTGGTTCTAAAAAAACCCTAATCGTCTATTGCGATAATCACGGGAAAGGAATGTTCTTGGATTATATCCCTACTCTGTCACCACAAGCAAAACAAACTTTACAGATATTTTTATTGAATCAAAGTTAAAACTGATACCTGAAATTTTAATTAACCGGTAATTTATCTAAACGATTGTGCATTCTTACGCACCTACTATCTACTTAATAATCAATAATAAAAATATAATATGAAATATTATAACATGATACAGATGAGATAACACGGATTATAATGATAAGGACATAGCATAGTAATTAGTCAGCAGTTGTAAAAATATTCAAGTGTGGCGTAACTAGCGACCTGCCTTCGTTTTGGATTAGTGTTGAATTTCAAGGTGACTTGTTGGTTGTGGTTTGTTTTTGATATACTGACAGAAACCCAAAATATAACTGACTTTAAAATTAATATTAAAGTTAAACTTACGCAATAAACAGAATATGTGCCTATTTTCAAATATATTTAGCACTTTTTGCGACAAACTGACCAACTATACAAACTATTATATACATTTATGATATTAGTAGGATTATAATTTTTTCGCTACACAATAATTTATTCTATAGAACAGTGCGTGATCTTTGAAAAAAAAAATCTAAACAGCCAGTAAGATCTGACGTCATATTATCGCGAAAAATACCTGTCATTGGATTTTGCATTTGTATTTATATTTGCATTGTATGCATACATATTGACTCTGCTGATGTCCTAATGATACAGTAACAGCTGGTGTCTTTAAATACATACGGCACAGAGCTACTGTGTGGCATTTTACGAGGGATACATTGCATAGCATCGGCAATTAAAGGGCAGAGAGAAAATCACTGCAAGAGTGCGTGGTACCGCTGTTTCGGTTTAGTGAATTAAGTAACCGTGACATTTAACACGTGATGTACATGTTGGTACAAATAATAATAAGTCATTTACTTTTAGATGTTACCACACTGTTAGATAGTTAGGAGTTAAAATATATTAAATATTTAGAATCACGAAATTACGCATCACGAAATCGTGACATATTAATTATAACTGTCGTCTTCTTAAATAGGTTATCAAATAAAAGTAGTTTAAAGTCATTCAAAATAAATACTTAAATAGATATATTTTAACCGTATGACGACGGAGAAAGAATATAACGTGAAATGTATGTGAGAAAGAAATTTTCTCGGGGTTCTTTTATGTAAAGGCTATGAGACATAGCCACAGACTAAATACTATGAAATTAAAAGTGAACTCATCATCGTGATGAGTAACCACTATATTTTTTCAGTTATAATGATAGCAATAAATGCATAATTAATCAGCCGAAAAGACTTAGTAAACTAATGTGGTAACTTGCAAGCGTAATTTCAAAATATTTAGTGCGAGGAAAGTAAATAATCTGTCATCGAACCGGCTTCGTTCGAATATTATAAGAAAAACTTACTGGGAAAAACCTCTGAAAATAAAACAATGTATTGGGTAATCAGTATGGCAGAATAGATAATTTTCCTTCCACTACGAAAAAGGCTCGTGCCCAATATAGGAATGTGTGTAAACTTACCAAATAAGGAATAGATGTTGTGATATATTTTGAAAACAAGAAAAATAAAAAACGACCGTCACTAGTCAAACAACTTTAAATATAGTCCAGTGCAATTACGGAAATAAATAAACATAAAATTATGTAGTTTGGGGATTATGAAGGATCAATAGGGGGGTGTATTCTGAGCATATATTCCAATTTGAGAGATTCTGGCGAGGTCAGCTCAAGGTCATCTATATGTAAAGAAGATAGGCTTGTAAACTTTCCTGATAAACATCAGAAAAGTTTACAAGCTATATACCATAACGCTGCAACATAAAACAGCCGAGATGTGAGCATAAATGTTGGCAAACCGGTTAAATTTATATAAACGAAAAACAGTTTATTCTTTGGATAAATATTGTTGACACATCTGTCGTAATGACATTAAAATCAAAATTGAAAAATTATATACAGATATTATTTTTAAAAATAAATGAAATCAAATCAAATTAACAGTTAAAATGTTAGTAATTTACGCTTTTTTGCTGTGTGGTGGTGGTTACGAATACTACTAACTCTTACATTGTTCATGGGGGTTGTAAAAGAGGAATAAACGCTTAACATCGACCTGAATTACATTCCCAAGGAGGGTTGACGCCAAGCAGACGGCCGCTCATAAAACTATTTTCAAAACTTTGCAGTATGTTATATTTCATAGTATATAGTTATATACTGCAAAAATTAGTACATATAGAATCCACCCCAATTAATAGGGATAAGAACAGGCGCATGATGACGTAATTATTTACGCTAAAACAACTGTGAGAATGGCTAGTACTATACTAGTCAAAATACAAATCTATAGTAGTACTTTACCACCACAGGGTGATTTTAAACACAAGAGGTTACGAAGGTTGGATCCACCAGCCTAACTAAAAAACAACAGTTAGCAAGTAAATAAATCTATAATATGCATGTATTATTTTATGTTTTTAAACGTTTCTACTAGTTATTACTTTACTAAAATAAATATAATACATCCAAAATATAAACCATTACGCTAAAAAATATATTAAAATAATCATTTTTGGGCGATTTACACGCTGACATTTTGGCGCGCTTATTTCGTGACGTCAGATGCCACAAGTATGATATCAACAACCAAGTGTTTGGTAACGTAAAGTTAAAAAGTGACTTATAAAATTAACTTATTATCACGAAAAAGCACAGAAAAGCTTATAATAATTATTGCACCATTCCTATTTGCCAAAATAATATCAAATTCCTTCTGGCGACAAATGCAAGTATAAAGAATGGTGCTAAGCGATGAGGAAACACAATGTATCGTCTTTGAGAATTTTATGCTACTGTGAAGAACATTTTTAACGTAAGTAATAACATTAGAAAAATGATAAAATACATATGAGAAATATTTTTTCTTATTAAAATAAAGAAGTCATTGAGAAAAAATGTATCTTACAGTTGTGTTTAAAAACCACAACGAAAGCATAATCTAGTTTAGAAAAAGTTGTTAAATATATTTCTAATATCTAATACATGGTATATATCCATAAAAGAAATAACTGTATTATAAAATCTGAATATTACCTATGAATGATAATGGTTTCTGATGTTTACGCGAGTATTACACATTTGAAATAAAATCATTTTTATGGATTCTATCGTATTTGCATTTGATTTTTAATTAGCCAATGTTTCGAACACTATAGCGTCCATGGTCACAGGAGGAGGAAACTCAAATACAACCGCGATAAAATCTGTAAAAATGGTTTATTTCAAAGGAAAACATGTAACATATTAATCAGAGATTTGTTTATTAACTTATTTTTATTTATCTTTCTATTACTACTAGGTTTCAGATTGAAAAGGATACATACAATTATATGCAATACAAAATAATGGCATTAGACATGACAAAAAGTGACACTAAAATCAAATGTATATTATATGCAGTGTCGTAAGAAAGGCAACTTGTTTTAAGATTATTTGATTGTGCTTTGACAAAACCTATTTCAGTCATTGTATTAAGTCTTCTTTCAATACAATACAAATAATCACCAGAAACCATACAAACAAACAACTTGATGCCAGAATACGTCGAGTGAGTTTTGACGTCACGTTTACTTCCACCAATAGCGTTGCGTTTTGGAAATGTACGAGGTTATTTCAAAAAGTTTAATGATTAAATTTCACTATTAAATTATGATACATATCAAAAAGTATATGTACTTATATTTTTTAACGATAAAGATTACAAATAAATATTAAGATCATTTTGGACTCTTTAGAGACTCTGGCGCATTCTGAGCTATTGACGACATGATCTTAGATGGCAAAACATCATTAGCTTCGCATTAGCTTCGCATTAGTTTACATCTATATAAGCATCGCATCGCGATAAGATATTTAAGTAGTGGTAGGACTACGCTGTTGACAGTTTTCTGTCCACAGCCGCGGGCCAGTCCGTCCGGGGTGGTACCACACTCTCGCAAAAGATCGACGTCTGAGCAATGGCAATGTGCTGTTCTGCTTCGTTCGGTGAGCGAGAGAGCCGGAAACCCAACTGGGTGGTTTTGGGATTTATATTGGTAGGCAGCGGCCTAGCTATACCCTTGGTATTGCAAAGGTCCATGGGCGGCATTGACACTTACCATCAGGTGTGCTGCTTGCTCGTTTGCCACCAAAAGCAATAAAAAAAAAAGATACCAAAAGGGTGAGTAATAATAAGTCCACCGCCGAACCAGACACTGTATATATATATTTTTTAAAAAGACACCACCTGCACTATTGAAATAATTCTTTTATTGTTAGGAATTTTACAAACACGTAATAAACGGACACAAATTACGCCCAGGTTCAGAACAACAATTTTTGGATCACACAAAATATTGTCCTGCATAGGATTCGATTCCACAACACTTGGCACAGTAGGTTGGTATCTTAACTATTACACTATCTGTTTCCCTTATTCTGCGGCAAAAGAAATAGGTGGCAAAACTTTATATTCCTAATCCGATACGGAAAAAAAAATACTAATATTTTTGATTAATAATAAAAAAAATGATAAACAATACCTTGCATGCGAGAACGGACAGCACTCGTTCATGTAGATTCATGATGGGGTAGTTGGAGCTTTTATATCTATTCACTTCAAGATCCGTGTGTAGGCCCACAATCAGGAAATCGCCTTGTTTGTGAGCAGCTTCTAAGAAATCTAAGTGCCCCACGTGAAATAGATCGAAAGCACCAGCGACGTAGACAACCTGAAATAAATAAGAATATGTATAATTTATATATAAACTAGTGGACCCGGCAAACTTCATTCCGCCTAACCATTGTATGAAAAGTAAAAATCCTACAATTCAATCGCAGCGGCATCTGCCGGATTCAATTGCGAATCTAAACCATTCTCGAATCCACTTGAACACTGTGTGTGTTATGTATAATGTATAAATTTCAACAAAATCCGTCCAGCCGTTTAGGAGTTCAGTGACACACACGTACATAAGAATTATGTATATACAGAGTGGAGACGTCAATACGACAATAAATGAAAACACCGTCAATACTAGTGTATAGGAGTATTTTGAAACTATTAAAAAAGTCCTCGCATGCATATTTAAAAAACAATTTTTTCAAACAAACTTTTTATCATAAATATTGAAACAAAATAGAACACCGTTTGTAAATATTAGTTCACTAACCTGTGGTCCGCACGCAAGTGACCTTGTGGTACATATGTTACAACTTCGAAGCGTAGGTAAATACATACACTTAATGTTTGGGCGCTATTCATTCTCACTCGATTATTTTATTAAAATAATCACGATAACTTTAATAATTCACTTGGTCGTTAAACTTTTAAATTTTCGATATGTGCGCCATGGACCCGAACGCACAAATTATATCGTCTTAAAATATTATTTCGAACTCTTGTTAACAGGTCGCCATTGACGGCGATGTATTTTAACTTGTCGAAAGATCGTACAATTCCTTTTTTTAAGTTCTCCACATTATCAACCTCTGTCAAATTTGCGAGAAAAATAATTTAAAATTTGTTCATCTAGGGTGACTCTTACACGCGAAGGAGCACTATCCATATGAGGCAGTAAGGATTGATTATCCCGTAACCTCTGGACAGCTTGCACAATAGTAAGGCCATTGGTAGTACAAACACGTGTGTTTCTATATCTCTTTCGGTACGTACGTATGGTTAAAGCTGCATTTCCGTGATATTCTCCATAAATTAAAATCATATCTGTATACCCGAAGCTGTGTAATTATAACGAGGCATTGTAAATGAGAAAGAAATACTATTCTAATACAAAGTAAGCGTCTAATTACGCACATTCACGTCACAGGATCACGATGGCACACTGACCTACAGACCTATTATAATAGTTTTGAACATGAGACCGAGGTCTTCTTTCATTAAGCCGCATTAGGTAGTTTTAAATTTCTCATCTAAGTCTGATGACACGGTTTATAAAGACTTAGGAATAAGGTATAATATGCATTAATTTGTATTACGTTTGGGGAAGACTTGAACTGGTAAACATGGCGATATGTAGGTACTAGTTTCATATTAGTTTATACCGATGCGGCGCGGGAGCTCATTGATCTCTTAGTGATAGGCGAATAATTTTAATTTTTATACAGAGTGTGGAAATTGTTAATAATACAAAGTAATGTGCTGCGGCTAAACTATACGACATATTGTATTCAAAGTTTGTATACAGGCTGGGCAAGTCATCAGATACACTAGATTAAAATTATTGTCGTATGGTCGTCTCCACCTTGTATATATAAAGAAGATAAAATACAAAAAATATCTTAACTGTTTCCGTTATAGACTTTGAAACCATGCAAGCGGTACGCCCCAAATTTCGTTTTCATTAAAAAAAATCGTTTTCATTTCATATAAATATATGGTTTTAGGCCACTAAAGCAATGCATTAGGACCCGGTATATGGAATTGTGATCGATTTCAAGGAATTATATGTTTATTTCTTTTTAATTTGTACAATAGCGCCTATTGAGATTGCTAGTGTAATATAAACCTTATGTACTCTCTAATTATGTGAGTAATTTAAAAACCAAGTCGCTATCTGCATCTCTATGTGTCTCCGGTTAATACTTTTAAACGAAACATCGATTTTAACAAGCTTTTCATAATTTTCAGTTAGATATATTAACATACATTTGTAATATAATTAAAATATAGAAATTCAATGTTCGCCCTAGTGTTGACTTTTATGAGCTACGCTGGCAAATCCTAGGAAACAAATTAAAATAATATATCTAGACATTCTATGCACATATGTTGAGAATTGTAGTTCATTCGAAAACAGTAAAGAAATGCCAACATGACGTAATTTTGATATAGATATTGTACAACAATCATTTATATATTATATTAAAAATTATTTATTGGCATTAAAAATTATATTTGGCACTCTGTTCTCTCTGCCTACCCTGCAAGGGATATGGCGTGATGTTATGTATGTATGTAAAAATTATTTATAACAACTAAGCAATATAATACCTTATTTACGCAGTTATTTTCTTATGCTCCGTAACAATAATTCGTGTACCGGACGTCAATTAGTGTGAAGCCTTGGTTGGCTAATTAATAATTGAAATAATTATAATGGAAGAGGTTGGAATATGAGACAGAAATCAGTACATAAAGGCCTATTTCCGGTAGTAGACTATAGATTAAGTTAAATATACAAACATTATGCTCAATGCGTATGCTAAACATACCAACGCCGGGTATTTTTTGGTTCCAAGAATCAGACAAATAGATCAGAACATTTAGTCTATAAAAACTACTTTGTCTTGAAATCTGACCTATTTATAAATAAAGCTATTTTTACCACGAATTTTCATCATCATCATCTCGGCTCATATATGTCATATAATGGAACGCAATTGACCTACTATACCACGCTGGTTACACGTGTTAGTGTAGGGTTTTGTTTCGAATTTTCCTTCTCTTGCATAGATGTTGTATATGCATTTTTATCCTTTAGTCGTCTATCACCCACAGATAAGATGGGGCTGTGAATTGTATTCTTACTCCATCACCATAGGGGAAAAATGATCATATTTCAATTTTATTTTTACTATACTGATATTTCAAATAAGTGAGTATCCATGGGTAAATAAGTTAATCTAAAGTTATTTATCGTACAAGGTATCAATATTATTACAACAGTTTTTATATGCCCATTAAAATTTATAGTAATTTGTGTTTGAATCACATTTTGATTTAATATTAATTAACACAGGAAAAAGGCAAAATATTCCTTTCCAAAATACAAATATTATAAGTTTTATTTCACAATGTGTACTGGGGCCGTTTGTGTGAACATCAGGTAATAAATACTTCTGGAAAATACCTAATAAAATTCGGTGAAATAATAATGATTTTATTAATACGTCTTTATCAAACTATAAAATTTCTGCATACCTTATCAGTAGGTTTAGGTGATAATCCACTGCTGAACTGTATGATCTTTTGTGTAGTGGGCAAGAATTGTGAGCATCCTGTATACGGCGAACGTGCTGTGGAGTCTGTACCGAGGTTCGATGAATGTTCCAATGCGACCGAATATTCTTTGTCACCTCTCCTGGAAAGCGACAAGCCTTAAGTGTAATTAGCAATAACGTGAAATGGCAAATGCGCATGAAATGAATGATAATGATCATGATTGTTTGTGTCTGTGATAATGGTACTGCCAAAATGCAGTATTAGCAACATAAAACAGTAAATGAGTGCTTACAGTCACCATTAAGCATTCATAAATACCACGGGACACAAATATACTTAAAAAAAACCAGTAGGTACTGACGTTTACGTCAGTGTTACACTTATAAAAAAACAAAATTTTTCGGCTTTTACAGTAGGTATTTACATTTTATTTTAAGTTGCAAGACGTTTCGAGCATTTTTCAGCGTTCGTGGTTATGGAAAGACTGTAAGCCTCACAGTCAAAAATATTATATATTAAACAACTTGACCGTTATTAGAAGCTTATTATATTGAGATAGGCACTTCCGTTTTCCATTGTATTTTATCTCTCTTTCTTCCATATACGTCTGTCCCTTTCGCACATCCCCACTTTCGCCAGGTAGCAGGGGGCGCTGTTGAGCTGCGAGCTCAAGGCGCCAATCGCCATGTTTTATCATTGGCTTGAAGTTTTTCGTTGAAACAACTTGTGCTCCTTGGAGTATTAGCACGTAAGTTGCATAAATAATATATTGTTCTTTCTTCTTCCTTTGTGTATTAACGGTTTTACCGTTCCATGTTTAAAATTTTATTCTATATAATTAGTTTATTAGAAATTTCGTATTAAGAAATACGTTGAAAATAACTTCATTTTATAATATTGTTGTATACCGTACCCTTAAAATGGATACGGAAGTTGGGAATACTTTTAATGTTCCTATTGCCGGTACTTCAGGGCTTAATCGGCAAGACCGAAATGTGTACAGTAGCAGCGAGTCGAATTCGTCTACGTCATCCAGTTATTCGGAATCTTCGCAAGATTCCAATAAAATAAAACAAAGACGTCGTCATCGCCGTCGCAATAAGAAACAAAAGAACGAACGTAGTCGGTTAGAAGAATTAGCGAAAGACGTTGCCGGTTTAATAAGGAATATTATAAATGTCGAAAATAGCAAGTACACTCAATACGACGATTCCTATTTGTCTGACATTAGTCGTGACCTTAACGAAGGTTGTTACAACAATGTAAATGTACCGTCACCTAGTGATGTAGATAACGATCTATTTTCAAAATTTACATATGAAACTAAACTCAAAGATCCTGTTGTACCTTCTACACCTCGGGAGTATTTAAAAATTTTGAATGAAATACAACGTTTTGATAGTAGTTCTTGGTCTGACGTCCGTTATGCCGATACTCAAAAACATTATAACCATACGCCTGGATTTGTAGAGTTGGAAGTAAACGAGGAGGTAAAAGCATACGACAATACACGCCATTTGATTTATTTGGATAAATCGTATGCCGCTATAACATACGGTATTTTAAAACAAAAAGAAGTTTTTCGTAATAGTTTACGTAATTTATTAAACTGGTCAAAATCGGCAAATGCCGTCACTCACTGACCTAAATGAAAAGATAGATGAAATATTTGTTAAGGGCGATTTTCATAAGGTATCGACAGATTTACTCCAAATGGCCTGCGGTCACAGAGCCGAAGTAATAGAAATGAGGAGGCACATTATACTCAAATCCGTTCGAGATCCACTCGTAAAAAGTGCACTACACAAAATTCCACCTTCTAATAGTCATCTTTTTAACGAGAGTGCCTTGGCTACTACTTTGGAAAAATTTGGCGGAGTAAGGAAGTCCTTTTGGCCATCCAAGCCGCCTGGTGGTAATGCTTCACGAGCAAAACATAATACGATACGGCGTCCCTCGCAGGGGTACGCCTGTCGTAACGTACCATCGCATGGTACCTATTCTGGCTGTGAATCTGTATTTAGAAATCACACGCAAGATCATCGAAAGCCCTCGCAGGGCGTACATTATTCATACCAATACCCTGCGCAGGGGCCTGGTACTGAACACCGCAATTATCATAACCGAGGTAATTCCTTTCGATCCCGTGGATCTAATACAAAATATTCTAATCAAAGAGGCCAGAAACGTGGGCATTCACCCGTTCAAAATACGGGCAATAAAAGACACAGGCAATGACTCGCAGTTTCAAGCAGGGCGATTAGCACAATTTGCCAATCGCTGGAGGAGACTGGGAGCTCCAGATATTGTTTTAAAAATAATAACAGGGTATCGCATACCCTTCAGTCAAAAGCCACCGCTAAAATTTCCAAATTACAATACGGATTACCATCGTACTGTGGAATCGATAGAAATGTCAAAAATTATTTGTCAAATGAGGGAACAAGGAGTATTAGAGAGAGTAGACCTATCTCGGAGCTTCATCTCGCCTCTCTTCCTAGTTCCGAAAAACGATACGACATATCGTCCCATATTCAACCTGAAATCTCTGAATCGATTCATAATCACAGATCGTTTTCGTTTAATCAATATGCATCGCATACCAGATTTCCTTCAACCTCGAGATTGGATGTGCAAAGCAGATCTGTCACAGGCTTACTTCAATGTTCCGATCCATCAATCACACAGACGATTTACAAGGAAGAACTACTGCAAATGACATGCCTTCCTTTCGGACTAAGCACGGCTCCCAAAACATTTTCATACCTTACGAATTGGGTGGCCCAAGTCCTGCGCGAAAGAGGTCTGAGAATCATCGTTTACCTAGACGATTTTCTCATTGTAAACCAAGATCAGAGCGCATTAATCAAGGAAGTGGATTTGCTGGTGTGCATTCTCGAATACCTGGGTTTTCAAATGAATTACGACAAATCCATCCTTACCTCGCAGAAGCATATAACCTTCTTGGGAGTAAACTGGAACCCATGGTTGAATCAAAAATGCCTACCGGTGGAAAAAACTATTTCTGTCGCAAAAAAGGTATCACAAGTGCTACGATCAGGCAAAGTCACAGTAAAAGAATTACAGAGTCTCGTGGGCCTGTTAACATTCGCCAGTTTTGTCGTACCGAGAGGCAGATTGAATCACTCTCCGTCTATTGACTTATCTGCCCAAACATTTACTCTCGGCCAAATAAACCTTACCCACCAAAGTTCTAGCGGAAATGAGATGGTGGCTTCAGAATTGTCACCTGCCAACCATAATTCATGCACCATCGGCCACATTCTTTTTGACAACCGATGCCTCCGACATAGGTTGGGGCGCGCAGCTGAACAACCAGATGATAGCTGGAAGTTGGAGTCCAGACGAGCGAGCCCTTCACTGCAATATAAAAGAGTTACTGGCCATCCTAAAAGTTCTAGAAGAACACGCCTTGAAAATGGCACGAAGTGCAATCCTAATACAGACCGACAACCGTTCTGTGGTAGCTCATCTTCGAAAAGAGGGAGGGACGAAATCGTAGGTGCTCTTAAATCTGACTCATCAAATTTTATACCTAATGGATCAACATCATATTCAATTCAAGATTTATCACATTCCGGGACGATTCAACAACCACGCGGACTCTCTATCCAGGCACCGCCAACTTCCCGAATGGCATCTTCTCCAGAGTGCCACGGACCCAATCTTCATGAAGATGGGAATACCGGTGATAGACCTATTTGCGTCCAACACTGCTCGAGTAGTAGCGAATTATGTGAGTCTCGACTTAACCGACCACGAGGCGATGTTTCACGATGCCTTCAGCAGACAATGGAACTTCCCTCTCGCACGGGTGTTCCCTACACCTTCACTCATTCCTCGGGTGTTAACGCACATGAATCAAGCAACAGGGATTTACTTAATCGTAGTTCCTCGTTGGGAGAAAGTTTTCTGGAGAGCAGACCTGAAAGCTCGCGCTATCGCAGCCCCACTCACGATATCGAATCTGAAACACTCGCTGATCGACACAACCACGGGATTACCACCACCCAAAATCCAAGAGATGGTTCTGGAGGTTTGGAAATGTGGGGGTGGTCCGAGAAAACCACATACTGGAACAAAAACCAAATATCTTTACTCAAATCTTCCTGGCGACCTTCCCCTTGGAAGACATATAAGGTAGCCTGGACACGTTGGCTTTCATGGAGTAAGTAGCATAAGGTTAACCCAATATCGCCTGAAGGGTCCGATTTAGCCAAATTTTTAGCCGATTTACATTTGGTTTTTAAATTATCTTACAATACTATATTACTCTATAAATCAGTTGTATCTACACTATGCAATGTAGATTTGTCGGGCAAACTAAGTGGAGATGTCTTAGTTAAGCACATACTAAAAGCTATATCACTGAAGAGTCCTAAAATTCCAAAACCACCAGTTTGGGATATTAATGTGTTAACTAGCTTTTTGTGCAATTATCCAGTAGACAGTACAAATATTTTTCAAACAGTTCGACATACGGCTACACTATTAACCTTATGTTCAGGTCGCAGAATTCATGACCTCACCCTGTTAAAAGTAAACAGTGATCATTGCATAATAAATGATGACTTTATTATTTTATGGCCACATTTTGGTTCAAAAACTGACTGTCGAGAGTATAGACAATCTGGATGGAAATTGTTGTCAAACTCGGAAAATCAACACCTGAATCCCGTCTACTGAATTCAACAGACTATAAGAGTTTTAGAGGAAAGGCGTAAGAAATCTGGTTCTTCGAATCTATTCATTAACCTGAGAGGAAAGCCATCCCCAGCTTCCCGCGCTGTTATCGCGGATTGGATAAAATCTCTTATGAAAGCTGCCGATATTTCGGCAACACCTGGCAGTGTGAGGTCTGCTGTAGCTTCTAGAAGTTGGCTAGATAATTCTGCTCTCGAAGACATTCTAGCTAGAGGCAATTGGAAATCAGCTAAAACGTTTCAAAAGTACTATTGTCGTGAAGTAATGGCGTCTGAGGCTTAATACATCAATTCTTAAAATGTTTAACCCTGTTGTCTGATTATGATCCTTATTACTTTAATGACTACAAAATCACTATTTAGTTGTCACTATTTTGTCTGTCTTAACAAATAAATCTTCCAATCGCACCTGTGCATTCTTATTATATTCCTTCATTGTCACATTGGCATACCTATTCACTTTCACCAGGAGATAACAAACACGTCTCAATATAATAAGCTTCTAATAACGGTCAAGTTGTTTAATAGACGCGTTTTACCTGAAATAAAACGCATATTAAACTACTTACCTTATTAGAAGCTTAGTTTTCACGTCTACCTGGTGAATATTTCGACGCAATGATAAAACATGGCGCCTTGAGCTCGCAGCTCAACAGCGCCCCCTGCTACCTGGCGAAAGTGGGGATGTGCGAAAGGGACAGAGATAAAATACAACGGAAAACGGACTTCCGTTTTGTCCGCCTATCTCAATATAATAAGCTTCTAATAAGGTAAGTAGTTTAATATGCGTTTTATTTCAGGTAAAACGCGTCTAATTATCATATAAAATACAAACGCATTAAAATCCGTACAATAATTTTATTTAACAAAGTAAAAAAGCAAGTAACAGTTAATTATATAGAAAAATATGTTACGTGGTAAGGCATACTATTTATTTTAACATTGTATCATGCCCGAACATGACCGTATTTAGTAATAACTAGCTACACCTAAATCAAGCTCGTAGCCAAGCCTAACTCGTAGGTCTGTGCTGTGGAATTCCAATCAAAGATTTTTGTGTTTGCAGGTTTCATAACTCAACTATCGACATATCGATGATAAAATAATAGATTAATCTATAAGTGGCTTCAAGATAAAGTCGAATCAAATTGAAAAGGTGCTACAAGAGTAGTAATTTTAATCGAACAGGGTTCACCTTTTCCAGCCTATTCAAGTCCCCTATGGAAAATAGACCTAGCGGCAAACGCGTTGGCGCTCGCAATTGGTGTTATAAGTAACCCAAGACAGTGACCGATTTTTGCGACTTACGGGAAAGTAAGGGTCCATGACAAATAAAATATTCTGAACTAGCGAACACAGAAAAATGGAATACAAAAATCATACTAATAAGTCCTCATAGAATTACTTTATTATGGGTTAATACAGATTTAAATAATACCGCCATTTAAATCTGTATTGAAAACAAAATCCAAGCTCAAACTAAATTCAAATGGCAAATAATATCTACATTAAAGAGATTTTTTTGGGACTTTGCCCATCATTATAACTCCTATAAGCTAGGATCAAAAAACTAAAGAAAAATATAAATAAATACAATATTGTTTACTTGAAATGTTCTCTTGTTAGGAGTAGCATACGTCCAACCAGGTCTGTTGTAGAAACACCAGCCGTCCTTTGCACTTCCCTGAAAATTGTTAACAAAGATAACACATGTGATAGTTTATTTTATGTTGTTCTATGCCTAAAACCTGTAAACTCTACCTAAAACTGGAGGCATTTCCGATGTCAGCTTATGCAAGATCATAATGGCTCATACAAAAAATTAATCGCAATCTACTGAGAGACGAATTACTAAAGTTAGGCATAAAGCTCGTTGGTCTACGTGTAGGGTGGGTCGGTGGAGTCGTGCGCCGTTTTTTCTGTCACCCCAAACGGAATTAAGGGAATGACAGAAGCCAGAGAGACCACACTATAGCCCGACGCCAAAAAAAAACGCCTGTTGGTCTCACGTTAGTTTATTTTGATCGATACCATTGACTTCGAAAAAAATGTTTCAGAGTCGTCAGAAGGCTATTCTTCTAGAAAGACGACAAAGGCCCTTTAAAGAAATATAAACAGAGGCTAAATAGATTTCATTACTTATGCTGCTAGTCCCGTTAATTGAAAAAAAAACTCGACATGTTACGAACTAGACCTTATTACTTTCACAGCTACCTATTGACTGTAGTACTCAACATAAATAATGATAGATAGGTAAGTGTGTAAATATGTTAAACTATCGCGTCATTGCGGCAGATGTTACCTAGAATTGGGGCCTCCCTCACCAACCTGGAGGCCTCGATACGGCGACTAGCACCGGGCCTCGTCCTGGTTCTGGGGGACTTCAACGCCAAATCCACGGCGTGGGGGTCCCCTATGACGGACGACCGCGGGCGGGCGGTCATCGAGTGGGCGGCTTCACTGGGCCTCTGTGTTCTTAACAGGGGCTCAGTGAACACGTGTGTGCGTCAGCAGGGCGGGTCGATAGTGGACTTGTCGTTCGCTAGCCCCGCTGTCGCACCACGGGTGAGGAACTGGAGTGTCCTGGAGGAGGCGGAGACCCTATCGGACCACCGGTACATCCGGATGGAGGTCTCCCCTCTCCGGGACCCCAGTAGGGGTCACAGGGCGGACGGAGCTCCCGCGTTTCCGCGGTGGGCTGTGGGTCGTCTTGACAGGGACCTACTGGCGGAGGCGGCCATCGTTCACACGTGGCTCTCCTCACCGCCCCCAGCGGACGGGGTGGACGCCGAGGCTGTCCGCATCCGCAGTGCGTTAACGCAGATCTGCGATGCGGCCATGCCCAGAGTGCGGCGGCGTCTACCTCCGAGGCAGGGGGTCTACTGGTGGTCCCCAAGATTGGCGGACCTTCGTGCGGCATGTATCAGAGCCCGAAGGTCCTACACCCGCAGCCGGCGGCGTCACCGCGACGCTGAGCGGGAGGGCCAGCTGTACGAGGCGTACCGCGATGCGCGGACGGCCTTTCGGCTGGCCATCCGAGCCGCCAAGGATGCGAGTTGGCAGGAGATGCTGGACGGTCTCGACCGTGACCTCTGGGGTCGCCCGTATCGCGCGTCGCTGAACAAGCTTCGCGCGCAGGCCCCCCCCCTCACCGAGACCCTCCAGCCCGACTTCCTCTGTAGGGTGGTCGAGGAGCTGTTTCCACGGCAGTCGGAACACACGCCCCCGGTCATGGCCTCGCCAGATCACGACCGGGAGGCTGACGACGAGAGTGTTCCGCCCGTGACGGAGGTGGGAGCAGCTGTGGCGCGGATTCGTTCCGCGACCACGGCCCCCGGCCCGGACGGAATACCAGTCCGGGTGCTGACGTCGCTCCTCGATCACCTCGAGCCTCGCCTCAGGCAGCTGTACAACGCCTGTTTGGCGTCTGGACGGTTCCCTGAGTGCTGGAAGGAGGGGAGGTTGGTTCTCCTGCCAAAGCCGGGACGGCCCCCGGATTCGCCGTCGGCCTACAGGCCCATCGTGCTCCTCGACGATGTGGGTAAGCTGCTGGAGCGCATCCTCACTGCCCGCATCGTCCAACACCTGGAGGAGGTGGGGCCCGATCTGTCGGACGCTCAATTCGGTTTTAGAAGGGGGCGTTCGACCATCGGGGCCCTGCTACGACTGAGGCAGACGGCCGCGGAGGCTGTCACCGGCGGGGGAGTGCTGTTGGCGGTGTCGCTGGACATCGCCAACGCATTCAATAGTCTGCCATTCAGCTGCATCAGGGAGGCGCTCCGATTTCATGGGGTGCCCTTGTACCTGAGGCGGCTGGTGGCGGACTATTTGGAGGGGCGCAGTGTCCTCTGCGCGAGTCCCGCAGGGGACATTGTGCGGACGTCCATGTCGTGCGGCGTTCCACAGGGGTCGGTTCTGGGGCCGACTCTGTGGGACATCGGGTACGACTGGGCGTTGAGAGGGAGTCTCCCCCCCGGGCTGAGCGTGATATGCTACGCTGACGATACGCTCGTCACAGCCCGGGGCAGGACACTCGAAGAGGCGGCGAGCCTGGCCACTCTCGGCACCGAGGAGATGGTCGGGCGAATCGAGGCGCTGGTGCTCAGGGTGGCCCTAAATAAGACGGAGGCCCTATTGTTCCATGGGCCACGCGTAAGGCCGCCAATCGGCGTCTCGCTAGTCGTCAACTCCGTCCACATCAGCATCCAGGCCCATATGAAGTACTTGGGTCTGGTGCTCGACGGGCGATGGTGGTTCCGGGAGCATTTTCGCCGAATTGCTCCCCGGCTGGTCGGCGCGGCGTCCGCCCTTTCGCAGCTCATGCCGAACGTGAGCGGACCCAGCTTCGAGGGCCGACGGCTGTATGCGGGGGTGATCCGTTCTATGGCCATGTACGGCGCACCCGTGTGGGCGAGGGCTCTGAACGCCCAGCTCAGGGCTGTTCTGTGGAGACCCCAGAGAGTCATGGCGGTCAGAGCCATTCGCGGGTACCGCACGGTATCGACCGAGGCGGCATGCCTACTGGCCGGGACACCCCCGTGGGACCTAGAGGCGGAGATGCTCTCCGACCTCTACCGGCGGGTGACCTCACTGCGCGACGAAGGTGGCTCCCCATCGCTGAGCGAGATAGCCACCTGGCGCGAGGACGCCCGCCGAGACGTCATCGCCCGTTGGGCTACGCGGCTGGAGAGGCCTAGATACAGTGTCGTCACCGTCGAGGCTCTCCGGACCGTACTGACGGAGTGGATGGAGCGGCGGCACGGAGTCCTCTCCTTTCGACTGGTGCAGGTGTTGTCGGGGCACGGATGCTTCGGCTCGTACCTGCACACGGTCGCGCATAGGGAGTGGACTTCGTTCTGCCACCATTGCAGCAGTGACGAGGACACGGCGCAACACACGCTGGAGGTGTGTCCGGGCTTTGATCGGCATCGCCGTGACCTCGTCGCTGTTATCGGTGCCGACCTGACGCTGCCGGCTGTCGCGAGAGCGATGGTCGACAGCGTCAGGAACTGGGACGCGGTCGCCGCCTTCTGCGAGGCTGTCATCTCGCAGAAGGAGGCGGCGGAACGAGTCCGGGAGGATGCCCGCGACCCGGGCCGCCGTCAGCGGCCGGGGCGGCGCAGGCGCGAATACCTGCGCCTGATGCCGCCCTAATCGAGGCCTCGGGTGATCGGACCGGGGAATTGTCCGGTCACCCGACGTGAGGCCACCGCGTGAGGGCGACGCCCCGACGGCGAAATCTGTCGGGGCGTCGACGAGAGGAACCCGTGAGGGTAAACCGCCGGGCGGGCCACCGAAGTTAAAATCGAGTACCGGTGGTCCGCTCGCACGGCGAAGAGAGAAGGTTTTACGGTGGGTCTATGGGGTCACGCGCCGCCTTTCCGTCACCCCGGACCGATTCAGCGGGGCGAGACGCACCCATAGCCCACCAATAAAAAATAAAAAAAAAAAAAGATGTTACCTAGAATTGAATGGCTTCCCATCTTTCGTTGAAATCGTTCAGATTGATATTCTAGTGTATACACACTCACTCATTTTCTTTCTATTATATTGTATAGTTAAATGATAAATAAGCACATATGATTGGTTAGGCAAATAGTGAATTCATAATTACCTATATCTGCCAGCACTTTTCACTAAATGGTATGTATCAATTCCATCAGCTGTCACCGTTATATCATCTAGAACGAAAAAGAAATAATATAAATCATAACATTAACTCAAATAATATTAATCTCACCATTTTTGGTAGGATATTAATACTTTTTGTAAATAAGCTATTGTAGCTTTCCATTTAGTTAACACAGAGGGACTCTGCGTTACATTGTGAAACACTGCCAAACACTGTGTAAAAGTTTAAATGAAACAGCTAGTTGTCTCAAAATAACACTAGAATGCATCAATATCGCAAAATTATGGGCGTTGTATACCTAAATGCAAGTTCTTTTAGTTTTCTTCTTCTAAATTACCCATAAACAATAAGCAAAATTTTTATATCTCACTAAGTCAAAATTATGTACGAGTAAAGACATAAACAATTATTTAAAAAACTTGATTTCTTGAATCTCAAATAATACTACTAGAATATGCCGTAAATAAATTGCGAGGTTAAGTAATGATACTTAATTCAAGCAAAGTAAGCACACAAAGTAGGCAAGCATCCGTCAAACACCACTTTTTCGAGTGTCGAACAGTGTACGGCTGTGTTCAACAGTGTCGTTGATGGAAAGCGCTTTATCGAGCACTGCGTTACACTGTGTCACTTTTTGTATTAATTGGAAAGCACACTATACCTATTCAAATTACTGAAATTTATCATTTAACATGCTTGATTATTTATAAAAACCCGATTACGAGCGAAAAATTATTGTTACAAGTGGGATTCGTACCCACACCTATTGGAAATCCGTACCAATCGCGCTGCCACTTACACCACCGTGAACTATTGTAGGATATTCAATTCTCGCATCGTATTATATTTTCGTCTTTAAGGAGACGTGTGCCATCTACCCGACATTGTGAAGTTATAACTATTGTTCAAAAGTAATCTTGTAAAACTATAATTGGTGTCTGCGTTTACGCTGTATATTTTTATTTTTAGTACTATTTTCTTGAATGCTATTGTCTATTGCTACTTCAGTCGTAATTCAAATCTCTTTACTTGGATTACGAAGCATAAAATGCAACCTCACAACTCAACCTCGTAGGGTATCGAGAGACAACCGAACAGCACAAGTCGAGTTTGATTAAGCGAATGCAACTTGCCCTCGTTCGGCCGTGTTTGGGAAGTCTTACTTACGTTTTTTCGCTTCGTAATCGGATTTTATAAAGTCTTACTTAAATAATTTTAAATGTTTAATAAATAATTGCTATTAAGAAAATGATAAAAAAAAACGATAAAAAGAATTTTTCATCATGGTAGTAACTCTCTGGCAAGGAAGTTTTTGCTTTTATGATTATGCAAGCCACTAAGTTTTATCTAAAAAAAAAACCATTGAGTGAAAAAAAAAAAATATTTTATTGCTTATGGCAAACGAGCAATCAGCAGACCTGGTGTTATTGCCGTTCATGGATTTTTCCAATAGCAGGGGTACAGCTAGGTTGCTGCCTATTAACCGAAACCCACCGAGAAACTTAGGCTTCCGGATCTCTCATTCAGTGAACGAAGCGCAACAGCACATTGCCAAATATGTCTTAACATTCCAGATTGAGTTAATTAAATTAGAAACACAAAAATATTTTTGATGAACTCACAAGTTAGTATAGATTTGTGTTTGTGGCCGAATATCCGCACTTATAAATAATCAAAGCATTAAAATTGGTAACAGAAAGTCTTGAAAATTATTTTAGTACAGGACAGCCAACCTAATACTAGCGCATTCAATAATATTTCTTAGTTAGAGTAGAGACAGCATTTTTAAGCAAACACTGCTGCGCTCACGTATCAGTACATTCGGTACTTATATTGACTTATTAGTCAATTTTTGCTTCTTGTTACCCGCTTTGCATAGGAGTGAAGTGGAATATATCTAACTACTTCTGTTTTCCCCTTCTAATTAAATGTATTGCGAGTCCCAAGACAATTAAAAGCGTTTCCCGGGACTCCCTGAGGGTCTTTTACAGATACCATTGAGGATTCAGGCATACAAGAGTTACAATGGTGGGATTAGTCCCAATTAAAAGTATACTACACACATGTGCAAGTTGTGTGTATATTATTTAATGCAATTCTTATGCATATCATCATCATTTCAGCCTATCGCCGTCCACTGCTGAACGTAGGCCTCCCTCATGTTACCCCACCTGCTTGTCATAAGGGGATAATGCCGTAATCGCCACGCTTCGCAATAAGATGTTATACATTTCCCAGGAGAGTGCTGCTGCTGCCCACTCCCCTGGTGAACCCATAGCCGATTTTTATGACTCCCACGGGCAAGCAAGGGATGGCCACCCTTGTACTATATCCCGTCGGCGTCGCCACACGGAAAGCATGCATATTATATAAAAACACACATATGCATATTATATAAAAATATTAGATTTCTATCCTTTCTTCTTCCTTCTTAAAGTTTAATTGTGCCAAATTTTACATAACCCCGCAATTTTCCTAAAACATTACGTATTTTTTTTACGTTTTAATATAAGTTAAGAATTTATTAATTGAATATATATTTAAAATAACTGCTATAATATTTAGAATGCACAAGTTAGTTACAATAAGGTCTACCGGAGAATATTCATCTGCTGATAGATTTAGTAATTTAAATGTTAAGGATCCACTTTGCCATTTTGTGGCGAGATAGTATGTAGTATATGTAGTGAATGAGTTTATGCAAGAAGGCTGCAAATGGCGCCAATTATAGAAAGTTAAGACAGGAATATTTCTAATGGTATGTACTTATGTTGAGATGGGTTCAGAGACAGTCGGGTTGAGAGCCCTCAGCGCTCACCCATAGTCCGCGTAAAACTATCAAAGCCATCTGCATCTAACAGCTAAACACACACAAAAAAATTAAAAATGGATTCACACGATAAACAAAGTATCTATGTGGATTAAAAAAACATATTGCGCTGACCATAGTAATTGTTATATAAAAGTAAAATGATGATGATAGTTGTCGGCAAGAGGTAGTGTTATTTATTTTTGAAATTACTCAAAGACGAGCAGCCGTTGGAGTATTTATACGTATACGTAGTACTATTTGTGAAATGTTATTAGACTTTTGCCAACCAACCTAAAGTTAATTGCATTTGGGAAAATGATCAATAATAGATCCATCATTTTTTTTTGTGTGTGTGTCTTAGTTGTTAGCCTCAGATGGCTATGACAACTTTACCCGGACTGTGGGTGAGCGCTAAGGGCTCTCAACCCGTATATGATCCATCGTTACTGCACTAAATATTTTTATTGGGTTCCCTATATAGTAGGTGAACCCTAATATGATCACTTTTCGTCATTCTGTCTGTTAAGATGGTTTTTCTCGGGCAAGTGTAAAGGTAACAAATTTCAATTTACAGCACTTACTAAGGTCGATTAGATGGGTATTATATTTTCAAAGCTGAAAGGAAATCAATTTTTTCAAGTCGACGTTATCCGAGCTATTTATATGGCAATATACTTTTGCATTATAATTAAAACCTACGGGGTAACTTCCTGTTAACATAGAATTATGAATTTGGCATGCAACAATTCAAGGAAAGAAATTAAAAAACTGTAAATATGTAAATACAACATGTAATAAAAACCCGCTGTGTGGTAGCGGCTACGAATACTACCAAACCTTACTTTGCTAGTGGATGTCGTAAAAGACGACTAAGAGCCTTATAACGACCTGGGCCAACTCCATGTGATGCCGTTTGGTCAACAATTACATTCCCAAGGAGGGTTGACGTCTGGCAGGCGGCCGGTCATAAAACTATTGCCAATAACTTTTACAATATGTATTATGAAAGAAGAGTACATATTGTATCGACCCCAAATGGTTGGGATAAAAGTGGGCGAATGATGATGATGTAATAAAAACCTATTTTAATAATATTCTCTATTGTATTCTAAATAAAGACGCAATAAACTCGAAATCATAAGGGTTTTTGGTATGAGAATAATAAAATGATGACGAATTAAGGGAAATTAGAACTGTCCAGTAAAATAACATCACTATATGTCTTAGATATTAGAGGAGAGCTGTAAGCATACGCAAAATGAACTGCGATAGATCTTCCGGAACACACAACACAATATCAGCACCCTCTCTCATACTTTTTTTTCAAATTGCAATCAACCTTCATCAATACAATAGCACTATTTTCACACATTATATTTTGTTAGCTAACAGACTTAATAACATCAAGGTCTGTAAAGATTCATTACAAAGTAATGGAATACTTTTTAAATAGTTACGTAGACTTTATATTAGTAACTCTTAAATTGATACATTGTTTGTTTTAGCAGGTACCCATACAAAGTCACGAGGAGGAAGACAACCCCTTGCAACCACTATTCTGATTGCAAAGAATATACGGTGCAGTGTATGCTGGAGGTTTACATGGCCTGGACAGTGTAGCGCCGTGAACTCTTTACCGTCACTGGTGTTAACCTGCCACTGCCGACCATTGATAAAGAGTTGTACGTAAAGATTGTTAGTTAATCTAGATGGAAATTGAAATTAAAAATGAAAATGAATCCGTGTGGTGACGGAGTAAGAATACAATTCAACACCCCCTATCTTATTCGTGGGTGATCATAAGAGACGACTAAGGGATATAAAATGCATATACCTAACATCTATGCAAGAGATGGAAAACTCGAAAGAAAATCCTATACAAACATGTCTGACCAACCTTTTCTTTTTCATGCTGTGGAAATGCGTTAAGCACTATCCCTCCACCTGTGTCAGATGGGGGATTTGTGTGGGATTCACCGGTCGCCGCGCGACCGAAATATTCACCAAAACCCACACACATCCACGCTTTTATAGGGTGCCGGAGCCGTCGGAGCGAGTCAGCGGATGCAAGCGCCTCAAGCGCCCGCTCCGCGGCTTCCTTCCTCTTCATAACGGCCTAACAAAAATAGGCCATCGACGACCATCACCGACAAGTGACATTATCTCCAAAGCATCTTGGAGATAATGGTCGGCAGCTACAGGTCCGTTCCCAATTCCACCGACAGGTCATGGCGCTGGGGCCCCCAGGTGAGGCATACTTCCACAATGTGGCGCGCATCGTCAATTAGCGCGCCACACTCATGACATTCTGGGGGGCCCTTCCGGGCGTCTGGACACACGCCGTTCATTCCGTTCGGGGCGACGGAAGAGCGACGCGTGGCCCCATAAGCCACCGTATTATCTCCCCATCGCCATTGGGCCGGTCACTGGTACCGCTTCTTTGATATCTGTGGTCAGCCCGGCGTGAATCATGTGTTCCCTTGGCATAGTTTACCCTTTGGGATAATTACTATTAACGCGAGTGAAGGTGAGAACAGAAGCTAGTGAGCATATAAATAATGTATTACACAGCAATATTGCATTATACAGAAACAACATTCTTGTTGAATTGATTATAAAAACAATTTTAACTAACAAGTAAAAAATAGTATCAAGGACACAAATAACTTGTAAGAATATTTTATTATTTATTCTAATTAAACAAAATATATTGCTTTTTAATGTGATATGCAAAAGAAGGAAAACTCTAAATGAAACCCTATACCTATACGTCTGACCAGCGTGGTATTGTAGGTCAATTTCCATCCCATTGTGGAGGAGGCTCGAGCCCAACTGTGAGATGTATATGAGCTGAGATGATAATGCTACATTAAAAGCCATGAACTTGTTTGTTTGGACACAGCAATCTCACCAACAACTAGATTAGAAAATTATTTTTGGATTGGATAGCCCATTTATCAAGAAAATTTAATACATATGATATACATATATTCAATACTAGCTTCTGCCCGCAGCTTCGCCCGCGTAAAAGGTTACTTTCCTAAAGTTTTTCATCCTCTATTTTTATTTTACCCCTAAGGGTAAATTTTTTACAAAGTTTTAATGTCATATTTATTTATATTTAATCAATAGCCTAAAAATAAATTTCAAGCTTCTGGCTTTAAAAATGACTATACTTCCTAACAACTTTTCATCCCCCTTTACAACCCTTTCTTTTGCATTAAAAAGTAGCCTATGTCCTTTGTCAGGCTCTAGACCATCTGTGTACTAAATTTCATTTAGATCGGTTCAGTAGTTTTGGCGTGAAGGAGCGACAGACAGATAGACAGACAGAGTTACTTTCGCATTTATAATATTAGTAAGGATTAAACTATTATTCAAATCTCTAGTATTTTATATATAGCAGTAAAGTTTTATAATCCCCTCTACATAATTTTTATTAGAAATCTTAACAGTGGCAGTAGTATTTTTAACCGACTTCAAAAAGGAGGAGGTTCTATGTTTCATTGTATGTATTTTTATATTTAATTTTTAATTTCTTTTTACTGCTTATGGTGGCAAACGAGCAAGCAGCACACCTGATGTTAAGTGTTACTGCCAGCCATGTAGCTTTGCAATACCAGCTGTGCCGCTGTCTACTAATGTAAATAGTAAAACCATCCTGAAAGTTGGGTTGCTCACTTTACAAAGTGCAACGGCATATTGCCATTGCTCACATTTTTTTACGAGAGTGTGGTACTACCCCAGACAGCCCAGCCTGTGGCTAAATACAAAACTCTCAACAGAGCAGCCCTACCAAAATTAAATGTGTCAGCCTTGTCAATATAAATTAAATGTAATCTAACATGTGATGTAATCAATTATTCAATTGTGAGCTAATATAATTATTATTTCAAAATAAATTCAACATAACTAGTAGAAGACAACCATTAGATTAATAGTTAGAACCCCAATAATACATTCTCAATTAATTCCTAGGTATCTATCTGAATACACTAGCTAAACTTCCCTAAAAACCTTGAAGAATTAAAGTTTATTATTAAATGTACAAGTTGTGTGTTTAACTTATCTTTTCATCATCTACATAGCCACATCTGATACTTATTGGGGTGGCCACAACATCTACTTACCCTCTATAGGTGCCTATCAGTCAGTATCTGGACTCACTGCTTTCATACCCATATCCTCACTCATATACATTTTTGGGCCTTCCACAATTATTACATTCATCCCCATACTCTTGTTCCCATTTGTCTTTTATCCTTTCTCATCACATGTCCATTCAAAGAAAATTTCACTCTCTTTATCATACTCTTACTATAACGAAACAAAGACTGCACAGATGGCGTAGTGGTTATGATACTGACCTTCCGTGCTAGTGTCATGGTTTGATTCCTACGCAGGACAATACTTTAAGCGATCCACAGTGTTGTTCTGAGTCTGGGTGTAATTTGTCTGCGTTAATTGCATGTTTGTAAAGTCCCCCGCAATACAAGGATTATTTCCTTAGTGCAGGGCGGTGTCTTTAAAAAATAAAACTTCCACTTTCTGACTGACAGATTCTAACATCATCATCAACATGATCTGAGGCAATATACATCCTACTGGGGAAATTTTACATATAGCATACCTCACTGGTCGGATGTCTTGGTCGGTTGTCTATGGTCTTATTTAAAGTTTTCCTTCCCATCATGATCGCATGGATGTTATCTGTATATTATATCACTTAGCCATTTTTTGCAAGACCCACAAGTAAGAAAGAGAGATGGTGAATTGTATTCTTATTTCATTACCATATGGATATACATTTTATACCTACTGATAGTAGACTGCATAGATGGCGCAGTGGTTAAGATACCGACCTTCCATGCCAGCATCATGGGTTTGATTCCTATGCAGGACAATACTTTGTGTGATCTACAAAGTATTGTTCTGAGTCTTGGTGTAATTTTTCTGCATTAAATGCATATTTGTAAAGTCTCACACAATACAAGGATTATTTCCTTGGTGCAGGGTGGAGTCTTGTAAAAAAAAAAGTATGTTTATATATATATATATATATATACTAATTTAACTTACCTCCATGAACACAAAAATCACATTGATACTTGTCCAGCGTCTCAAGTGTGGTAACATAAGGTGCACCTTCCACTACCTGGTCCACCCATTTGATAGCACGCACCATTTTATAACGCTCTTCTTGAGTGAACACGGGTGGACCTTTGTGCTTAGAAATTTCTTCATCTGTGTGAACTCCAACAATTAACACACCCCCTAAAGCTTTTGCTTGACGTAAAGAGTTTGCATGTCCGAAATGTACCATATCATAACTGAAAATAAAATTGACGTAAGAATCATTGATCAGTTCATAAAAAATATATATTTTCACCTTACAGCGAGTATTCTATATACAACGACATTGTGCCGGTTTTTTTTAATATAATGAGATTATTTTTTATCTGTACCGCGAGAAAAACAATTGACGAGAACAAAAAGGAGCTATAACTTTGTTTTTACAAAACATTTTTTTACCATCGAAGTGCCTGCCGCAAGCTAGTATTTTATAAATAAAAACTTGTTAATACTCACCAACCATCACACCAAACGCGAATTTGGTTTTTATTATTTTCACTCATTATAACACAATTTCATATAATTACAGTATGATCAGCTATTAAATAAATTGAAAATATTGTAAAAATAGAGTATATGAGCTAACCAATATTGAGTTTTTTCACCTGCTTACACTTACTCATACAACCGATTCACGAAAAATTCAGAAAACAACTGACAAATGGATGTTGACAATTCACAGTGATTTGACATCTCATAGGCGCAGTGCTGCCAAGTCGGATTTTAGAAAAGACGTACGACAGACGGAAAGTGACGTAGAATTATTAAAAAATGTATACGTAAGTACGTAAATCTTAAATAATTATTCCTTATGAACTGGAGTCCATATTAGGCACCAGGACGGTGTTACGAATCTCTAGCCTTTAAGCTATAGATGAATAGTTATACAATTGCCCTTTTAAAAAAATTATGTACCTGCAAGTGTAAAAGTTGTAGTGGCTCCATAGAAAAAGCTCCAGAGAAGCACATATCTTCGACATAATTATTATTTTTAAATTTATTGCTAAAAGCAGTGGTATCATATTTTTACTAATGCGTTGTGTTATATACACCCAATTATGATAGAATAGCTTTGTACACATACATATCATCACGCCATATCCCTTGCAGGGTAGGCAGAGAGAACAGAGTGCCAGAGAACTCTATCTCTGCATACTTCACTCGCTTCCTCAGCATTCATAATACTCTTCATACACGCTCGCCGGTTTCGGAGACCCTTGACTCCACCTTCCTTCAGTACATGACCGATCTGAATAGCTTTGTGCAATAAATTTAACATGTGGCAGTAACATAATAACAACTTTTATTACAAAGAGGGTTCATTAGTCTAAATAGCGACCTTCGACGAGAAATCGATCTATCCACCTGTATCCAACAGCTACCTAATGCCACTTTTATAATGTCGTCAGTTCACCTAATGGAGGAATCGTCATATCATCATCTACAAATTGAAGGTAAGTGATGTATAAGATGTATTTGCCATTGATGCTGATGCCGAGTCCAGTCTAAGAGTTTGAAGACATCTTCCAGCGCAATGGTGTACAGTTTTGGTTAAATACCATCACCCTGTCTCACACCTTTCTGCAACTGGATCGGCTTTGTACTCTTTTCCAAGATGCCCGAATGACATAGTAGCGTTTTTATACAAACACTTCAGCACGATTCGATATATCCATAGTCAATTTGGCACCGCTGAAGGGACTGTAGCACTGTCTAAGTTTCAACAGAATCAAAGGCTTTCTCATAGTCCACAAACACTAGATAGATACTCAGAGGCCAATTATACTCCTCGGTCTTCTGTATAATCTGGCGTAGCGTATGGATATAGTCAAGGGTACTATAACCTTTCCTTAAGCCGCTCCTTTCCGGCTTGTTCAGGTGCTTGGAAGGCGTCGAGCTGGCGCTCGATTCGGTTCGTAATTACTCTCGAAAACAATTTGTACAGGTGGCTCAGGAGTGAAATGGGTCTGTAAATGCTTAAGAGCGTTTTATCCCTTTTCTTGAAAAACAACACAACCACACTCCTGATCCTCGACTTTGGAACGTCGTCCCTCGAGAATATTAGAATTAAAAAGCTTCTGTAGGGCTATTAGAAACGACTTGCGTCCTATTCTCGGGAACTCTGTGGTAACGCCGTCATCTTCCGGTGGCTTCCCGTTCTTTAATTGTTTCAGGGCCATTCTGATTTCGTACATATTGAATCCAAAATTTCTTCAGTAAGTACAGGTCTGAATTCAGTCGGATTTGGCTAGGAATCGATTCGCAGGATAATTGACGAAAACACTTCCTAAACATTTAAATGTCTTTCTTCTGACATGTATCACTTTCATTTTAAGTAGGTACCTGTCATCGTCATCATCATCATCTGCTGTGTGGTAGCGGATAAGAATACTACCAACCCTAACATTGCTCGTGGATGTCGTAAAAGACGACTAAGAGTCTTATAACGACCTTTTTTTTTTCACGCTGTGGAAATGTATTTACGCACCAGCCCTCGCTGGTGACAGAGGAGGGGGTGTGTGGAACTCGCCAGCTAGCCACTAAAACCACAGCGGTCCCTTCCGCACTTTTACGGGATGCCGGAGAGATCGTCTATTGACATTCTATCCCCGACACCCCAACGCTAGGCCATCTGGCCACGTCCAGTCGAAGGGCCTTATAACGACCTGGGCCAACTCCATCTGATGCCGTTTGGTCAACAATTACATTCCTAAGTAGGGTTGACGTCTGGCAGGTGGCCGGTTATAAAACTATTGCCAGTAACTTTTACAATATGTCCTATGAAATAAGAGTACATACTGTATCGACCCCAAGTAATTGGAATAAGAGTAGGAGAATGATGACCTATCATCATCACTATCCCAGCTCATATAAGTCCCACTGTTATGCTCAAACCTCCTGCACAATAGGCGGGCAATTTATCTACTATATCATACTGGCCAGTCATGTTGTTATAGGGTTTTATTTCGAGTTTTCCTTCTCTTGCACAAATGTTATTGGCATATCATATTCTTTAGTCGTCTTTAATGACTCCCACGGGTAAGGTAAGGGGTGGTGAACTGTATTGTTACTCTAGCGTCACAGGCAGCTCATACAGTTTTCAAAATTTTAATTTGGTCGAATTGCGCTAATTATTCGTGTAGATATAAAAGGAAGAAATAACGTAAATATCGCTTTGGTTTTGAATTATTTTTTGCTTTAGTACACCTACTTATCATGTTATAATAATATAATAATAATAATATAATAAAGCCATTTATTTCCATATCCTTCTTCTTACATTTCAAATGTTGTTAGTACTTGATTGTTAGTAGTTTTACTTAATATCTAGGTGTTAGTACAGGTTATTTGTTTTGGATATGGACCCCTTCTCGGGTAAAGGCCTCCTCCAGTTTCTTCCATGCGTCTCTGTCTAAGCCAATACTCTGCCAGTCTTTCCCTGCTATCTCTACTAAATCGTCAGCCCACCTTCGTTTCGGCCTGCCAACTCTTCTGTTTCCTGTTGGACCTTACCAACATGTAGTTCTGAGTGTCCACCTATTGTCTGTATAGCGTGTTACATGACCGGCCCATTGCCACTTCAGTTTAGGGCTTGCGTGAGGGCATCGGTTAATTTTGTTTGTTGTCTAATAACTTCGCTTTTTACTTTGTGTATTTTTTTTATATTTAGTATGCTCCTTTCCATGGCTCTCTGTGTTGTTATCATAGTAAGATTGGACACTTGTGCTGCCATCCATTTTTCCTGCGATATACTGTTTAAGACTATCTGTATAGTGTTTTTGTTCTTCATCCGTCTTTGGGGTTTTTGGCAGTAGGTTAAAGTTTCTTCGGCTCAATTTTGGCTGGTTTAAGAGGAATGTCGCTCTTATTAGTCTGTGATCAGATTGGAATCTTATCATGTTAGGTAGTTATTATGTAAACTTAGAGTCATACTTACCGTCAATTCCAACAAAAACATTTTTTTATTTTTTCGGTTTTATAAATACCTTCTTTTCCGTCTCACTATTGGGAACCGTAGTTTCAAATAGCTTGTAATAATTGGCACAAAAATTTATTTCGATTTTTATTACATATTTTTTTTATAGTCTGACAACCCATTACGTTAATATCGACAGCCAAAGATTTAAGAATCTTTTTGCTATAAAAAGTAAAAAAAAGGACTTCAGTATTCTACTTTTGAATCTAAGAGAAAGTGCTATATCTATTTGTTCTTAACGTTATACTTTCATAATGTGATGGCTCAAGTGAAGGAGTATGAATACAATTCACCACCCTCCATCTTGTCCGTGGGCGTCGTAAAAGACGATTAAAGGATATATTATGCATATAAGCTAATGTAAGAGAAGAAAAACTAAAAAAAAACCATCTACTAATATATTTGCCGGGCCGGTCACGAATGGCGATGGGGTAGGGGAGGGTACACGGCGGGTTATGGGGTCGCACGCCGCCCTTCCATTCCGCTCCGTCAGCATGGGCGGGGTGTGTCCAGACCATAGCCCGCAAAAAATATACCAATCTTAATTTTTTTTTGAGGAGTGCCTGAATTATATTGACACCAAAAAGAAAACTTATTTTGTCTAGTTAGGTATACGTTACTATTTTTTTTTTTTGCTTTTAATTTCAAACGAACAAACAGCTCACTTGATGGTAAGTCGTAACTGTCGCTCATGGAATATAACCAGAGGCATAGCCAAGATTCTGCGTACCATAACGGAATTATGTAGGATAGGAGGGAAAGGAATGTTAGGCAATCTCGCTCATCAAATTGCTATGACAGAAAAGTCGATTTTCAACGAGAGTGCTAAGGACTAGACAAACCGGCCTATTTATGACTGAAATTTACATAATTTTAATACCTCAACTACTTTTTTTACCAATCAATAAACTTGATTTATTTTAAAGTGGATAGTGAATATTTATTTAGTGAGTTGTACAAAGATAGATTTGTATTCAGTAGTATTTTATTATTATTTTTTTAAAGACACTCTGCCCTAAGGCAATAATCCTTGTATTGCGGGGACTTTACAAATATGCAACTAACACAGATAAATTACACCCAGATTCAAAACAACACTTTGTGGATCGCACAAAGTATTGTCCTGCGTGGGAATCGAAACCAAGGCACTAGCACGGAAGATCGGTATCCTAACCACTACCCATTTGTGCAGTCAAATATTTCAATGTATCATTTACACACGGATATTTAACTGTAAGTCTTTAAGGTCAGGGCAAAGATCTAGATATCTTTGGGAAGCACAGACACAATGGTATCAACATGCAGAGGCCAATTGAAAAACTAATTTAAAATAACTATTTAACAATTTCCACGAGAGGTAGCCAGAGTTAAAACATATTCTCACTTTATTCAAATATGATTTTTTTAAGTTTAACCTATAAAAAAAAAGATATTCGACAATATAATCCAAAAAGAGCGAGCCAATCGCCGTATCTGATCTCTTTAAGTAACAATAGAACGCGTGATCGCATGGTATTATAATCATACTAATCACGAATACGGAGCCAATCTCAGCGTCTCTAGAAAATAGATACAGAAATTACAAATATTAATAATTTAGGTTCTTACATATTTCATATTGAGAGTAAATGACACACCTACTATGTAGCGTAAATCATGAAGTGTGGTTCGATTTATCTAATCGTAAAGCAAGAAACGTAATTGGTTAGCTGGAATCACGCCACAATGAATGACAAATATAAAACGATTTCATTTACGCGGACTTTGATTCCGTCTGCATGGAACGAGGCTAAGTGTAATACAGTCAATCATAGGTTATAGAAGTTATCTCAATGAATCTCCTGATACCGGTCGATGACATTTATTCAGTAATTGTATAATAATTATAGTTTATTATATAAATTTCATCTATAGATATGTTTGGTTTTACCTTCTGTGGTATGTTTGTCACGACTCCGTGACAATGGTAAGCATATCGTGGAATCCTTCACCCCTATTTGTTAAGACAGAGGCATTCGATGCTGCGAAGGATAGGGAAGTCACATTCTACCTTGTGTCGTGGCGGGTCAGATAGCGTGTGTTTGTCAGAGGTAGTTATTGAGCAAAAGTGGCTAAGCTTGATGGGGTGGTTGCATCCCCAGTGAGTAAACGTAAACCTGTGTTATGGCAACGTCTAGCGTATAACGCTTGCCGTACAAGAGTGGTCTAGTGGTGATTTGCGGAGCTGACAAAACTTTATACATAAGCCGAAGGTCCTATGCATGTAGGGCTTATGTCATTGTGGGGTGAAACATATGAACTCCGGATCTCCTATGAAACTCATAATATCAACCGCTATCTGGTTACCAGGTGTACTTATTACGATATTCCTCTTACGCGAAGGCTATATCCGGCAGTACACTTCGATGGGCTAATGTATAGACGACGAAAAATTAAAAAAACATTTGTAATCTCTATATATTATAATTAATTTAATCTTTGGCATCGGATACGCCGCCGTTAGTTATAGCAAAAGTGGCTTCACTTTCAGGCAAATCCGGTGAATCATAAATTTTTGCGATTCTATTTTCTCCTCGACCTTTTCTTAATGCAATTCTGGTCGTGGAAGCATGCGCAAGAATGTTGCCGCCAATAGGTTTCTTAGGATCAGCTTGGAAGCTCAATGTTGCACCAGGATCCGCTGTCATTTGATTAGTTATAAACACTGCTACATTGTATTCTTCAGAAATCTAGATAAAATAAAACCAATAAATTGCATATTTTGGTAGTTCCATAAATTTAAAAGGAAAAGATTTATAATTTCCTTTAATCAGATTATTTTTCCATGTGGTGACAGAGAATTATAATACAATGTGAGACTACCCTTTCTTTTTCTGCGTGCGATCTTAAACGACGAACAAGTAGATCACGCCGCTAACAAAAGAAGAAAACCTTAAACAAAACTCTATACCATGATAACTAACGTGATAGAAAGCCAATTACTATCAATTTGTGGAGGTGATTAAAGTCAGAACAATCGTTATCTACATATTATATAAACTGTAAAGACGCAGCAGGTATGTATTACATTCTTCTATTTAATAGGTGTTCCTAAATGGGCAAAAAATAAATAGATACGAGTTATTTTTCTTTCGACTTGAGCACGTGTTGTCAGGGTGCAGTCGCTCTGACAAGGCACTTGCACATGCTCGTTAAGAGGGAACCGACTCAGATCATTTTCGAATGTGATTTCCGTGAGGATAGTGTGCACCTACGCTTTTATTTAGAATAGCAGCAGTTTTAGCAGCACCGTTAAGATATTGGCGTTATTCGAGAAAAATTTCACTGCCTATCGTTGTAAGGCTGATATCCTCAGGATGAAAACTGGGATACAGTTGCAAACCGAGACGACAATAACAATCATTGTCAGTAAGCCGTCAAAAGGGGGAGCCCGATCGAACGGCAAGTTGTTTCTAGTTAACCTTCAAAATTATTATGATGACTCTCAGAGCACCGCTAGCGAAGGACTAAAGTGGTAAGTAGCTGATTATTTGCTCGTGACTAGAACACAATTCTAGTATAATCATATACGTGTATTACATCAGATGAATACATTATAATTCTGAGTGTATGATAATTAGCAAATTAAAATGTATCCGCAGTTTCCAAATTGAAAATTTAATAACGACGCAAAAAAAGAATAATTTGGTGTTGTATGTACCTTTTCCGTGTGGTGACGGAGTAAGAATACAATTCACCACGCTCTATCTTACCTGTGGGTGATCGTAAGAGACGACTAAGGGATATAATACGTATATAACATCTATGCAAGAAATGGAAAACTCGAAACAAAGCCCTATACCAACACACTGACCAGAGTGGTATAATAGGTCAAATGCCCTCCCACTATGGAAGAGGCTCGAGCCCAACAGTGGGACATACATGAGCTGAGATGATAATGTACCTACATATCTACCTAAGTACTTATCATCTTATTTGAGAACGTTAAATGAAAATTATGTTGGCTACCAGCCGGATGTAAAAATAATATCTAATTTTGTCTCAATATGATCTTGAACTCTTTATGTAAGTAGTTTTAAGTATATGTATGATAACAAGACCATTAAAAATACGTTTAATTTATAAAATGCGCAGTTGTTCTCAGCTTAGTAATATGTTTAAATTCAACGGGTGATTCTCCCTGGACTGAAGCTAACGATAAAAAAATGACGTAGACGCGATATCGTTATTAATACAATGCATATAAATTTATAATGATCAAGATAAGAGAACCGTAGATCTTTATCGAACACTACGGGCGCCAAAGTCGCCCCTAACTGTGTAATTAGAGGGGAGGGTGGCCACTGGCATTCAGGATATAAATCAGTTTCATGAATATAATAACCACTGAATGTCTGGACTGACTGACTGTACTGTCTGAATATCAAAATCCTTCACTTTTTTATTCCTATCATACCTACCTTTTTTTTTCGCAAGGTGGACGATGGATGTGGTCGCGCCCTATAAATCGATCCGGAGCGACAGAAGAGGCGGCGCGCAACCCCATGGACCCACCCCGCAAACACCTCTCTTCGCCGTGCGAGCGGGCCACCGGTACCCGATCCTTGTCTTCGGTGGCCCGCCCGGCGGTTTACCCTTGCGGGTTCTTCTCGTGTCAACACCCCGACAGCTTTCGCCGTCGGGGCGTCGCCCTCACGCCGTGGTCTCACGCGGTGGCCTCACGCGGTAGTCTCACGTCGGGTGACCGGACAATTCCCCAGTCCGATCAGCCGAAAGAAGCCTCGGTTAGGGCGGCATCAGGCGCAGATATTCACGCCTGCGCCGCCCCAGCCGCTGGCGGCGGCCCGGGTCACGGGAATCCTCCCAAACTCGTTCCACCGCTTCCTTCTGCGAGATGACAGCGGATGGCGGTGACCGCGTCCCAATACCTGAGGCTGTCGACCATCGCTTTCGCGACAGCCGGCAACGTCAGGTCGGCACCGGTGACAGCGAAGAGGTCTCGGCGCTGCCCCTCGCAGCTCGCACATACCTCGAGCGTATGTTGCGCCGTGTCCTCGTCACTACCGCAATGGTGGCAGGACGAGGTCCACTCCCTCCACACGACCGTGTGCAGGTACTTGCCGAAGCAACCTTGCCCCGACAACACCTGCACCAGCCGGAAGGAGAGGACCCCGTGCTGCCACTCCATCAGTACCGGCCGGAGGGTATCGCGAATGGCTCTGACCGCCATGGCTCTCTGTGGTCCCCACAGAACAGCCTTGAGCTGGGCGTTCAGAGCCCTCGCCGACAATTCCTATCACACCTCATAATTTATACAAACTTGATTATGAGTTTTTATAATATAATAATCAAATTTTTATAAATAATCAAGCATGTTAAATGCAAAATTTCAGTATCTGAATGCCTCATCATCATTCAGCCTTTTGTAGTCCACTACTGGACATGTGCCTCCTTCATCCCCAGAAAGTGCGAACCTGTGCAGCCTGCATCCAACTTATAGGTACCTATCATAATCATATCTATAATGTTACTAAATTACAGTAAATTAGGTAAAGCTTAAATCGTAATGAGACTAAATAAAAGAGACTAGACTAGTACGATTTTATAATGCAATATTTAGGTTCATATACTATTGTACAATACTTATTTATTCAATAATAAAATTGTAAATATAATAAAATAATTTATCTTTTTTATAACATCTTTCCATTTAATACATACATCATACATACATATTATCACGCCATATCCTTTGCAGGGTAGGCAGAGAGAACAGAGTGCCAGAGAACTCAATCCTTGCACACTTCACTCGCTTCTTCAAAATTCATAATTCTCTTCATACACGCTCGCCGGTTTCGGAGACTCCTGACTCCACCTTCTTTCAGTACGTGACCAACCTGGTCTAGGTAGGTTAGTCTAGCAGCCTATTTTCTGCACTCATATTTACTCTATCACGTTTCTCTTTCACTAAGGCCTTGGTGTCATTCTTACATTGCCGATATATTTCTTTCTTCTGTTCAGTCATACTGTCATGCAGATTCAAAGAAGAGACATAGTCCATCCACGCTTTCTTCTTTTGCTCTACGGAAGCTGCCACTTCCGCATCCCACCATGCATCACCATTTGTTTTTCTATGCTTCTTTGAACTTCCACATACTCCTTTCGCTGTATCTACCATACTCTATTTCAATATTCTCCAGCATTCTTCAATGTCCGATTGCGGCTGGCTTGCATTTTTATGCTTTCATTCCATTTAATCATTATTATTAATAATGTTTCAGGTGTAAAACTGGTTCAAAATACGTAATATCTTTATGGGAAAAGGTTGACATTATAGCAAGTATCTTTTGCATAAACCAACAAAATTCAGCAGAGCGCCCAGTATGACATGTTGGTACTTGAATTTATAGGTAACTTCTGAGTTAACTGAGATCCCATTTTGGACTTTTATGCAAATTGTTAACAAAATAAATTTGCTTTTGCAAGTAAATCAATTGAAATTTAAGATTTTAAAATTCACATACACAAGTCTCCTCATTAATTACTTTGAATAGAACATTGAGACATCAGACCCAAAACTTAAATCGTAGGGTGTAACGTAATCTGAGTAGGTAAATATGAAAATAGCATTTATAATGATGTGAGCGAGTGATAGAGGCCTTACAGGCGCCTCACGACGAAAAGTACCTATTTAATACTAAAACATTAAGGTAAAGTTTGGTACCCTACTATTCGGCCCCTAACTAGCGCAATGACCTTGGCGCTAGAACTAGATCTAAGGGGTTATTTTCATAAAGTATGCTGAAAAAAATTAAGAGGTACAATATTATACCTGTAAGAAGAATTTTGGCGAAAATTTTGTTTTACAATGAAAGTTTGCTAGGAGATCTCCAAATCTAGTGCTTTTCGAAGTGATTAATTTAAAAAAAAAAGGTTAGGCTAAAAAAAGGTTAAGGCTAAGGACAACAGTAAGATACACGTATAATACATGTATATCTTGCGATAAATATAGTACATGGCCATCAAAGGAAAAAAATACTTACTTTTTGTAAACGGGAGAGTATTTGCGCCAATTTCTGTTGCCTATCAGCCAATTCACCGCGCCCTGAGAAGTCCACTCTAAACAATGCCATAATAGAGTCCACGATTAAGAGCTTGAAGACACCGGCTTCTTCGTGGAATTTAGCTGCGACGAAGTCAAGTAATTCCGCCTGAATAAATTAATAATGATTAGAATACATCATACACATTAAAGGTAGAAACTTTTATATTATAAAATCATATACGAACCTGGTGTTCTGATGTATAAGCTCTAGCATAAAGAACGTTATCGAGTACTGCATTCTGGTCTAAATTAAATCTATCTGCAATTGGCCTTAACCTGTCGGGACGGCTATTGTGATTTCGTTAAGGAATAACTTAGGTATAGATACGTAGGTGCGTAAGAAATTCAAGGTGATCCAAGTTACAGAATACTTTTGTGGCGTCGCATACAAAATGTAATTGAGCACTGTAAGTATGGGTACCTAAATTTTAAACATCTTGGTTTCTAAGTCACAGTAAAAAACACACTGCAAATTTAATAAGTTTTACAGATGATATAAGTTAAGACAGTGCTTTGTGGTAGCAGCTACGTATAATACCATCCCTTACTTTGTTCGTGGATGTTGTAAAAGTCGACTAAGAGCTTTATATCGACCTGGACCAATTCCTTTTGATTCCTGGTCAATAATTATATATTTATATATATTATATATATATATTTATATATATTATATATAAGAGATTTCCACCTATGTATTGACTCATCACTATATCTCTGGGACCATAAGGCCTACAAACCTTAAATTTGGTAGGAATATTTCTTTCGCCGAGTAGAGATCAGCTAAGAACGGATTTTACGAAATTATATCCCTAAGGGGGTAAAAAATCAGGGCAAACTTTGTATGAGACAACGTGATTCCTTGGTCCAATCTATTTTAAATTTTGCATAAACATTCTTTAACAGAATTGATGAAAGATGTGATTCATATTTTATTGATATTTATCTCCTAACTGGATTAAAAAGGGGTGGAAAGTTATTTTAGGGGTGATTTGCTTTAAAGTTGATATCAATACTTCTTAGTGATTTTGATTTAAAAGACATTTTATTTTGACACATGTTTGAAAACTCAATTCGATTATATTCAAAAAACCGGCCAAGAGCGACTCGGAGTCGCGCACGAATTGTTCTGTACCATTATCTATAAATGGCAAAATAATCATGTTTGTTGTATGGCAGCTTAAATTCTCTATTTGTTTTATTTTAATTTAATTATTTATTTCTAAAGGGAATATATTACTAAATATTCTGTGAATATTTCAAACGTCTACCTATTTTTGTTATCAATATCGAGCAAAAACGAGCAAAAAGAATACCTTTGTTGTGTGGGAGCCCTCTTAAATATTTATTTTATTGTTTTTTAGTATTTGTCGTTGTAGCGGCAAAAAAAATTCATCATCTGTGAAAATTTCAACTGTCCAACTATCACGCTTCATGAGAACAACCTGGTGACAGACAGGCGAAGCAACGGATGGACAGCAGAGTCGTAGGTACCTAATAGGGTCCTGTTTTATCTTTTGAGTATGGAACTCTAAAAAGGTTGATGTCACATAAACGTTCTTCTGCTTCTCTTTGTGTATTGGCAATCAGCTACTTATACGAGCTATTGGTGCCAGTGTCAAGTTATAATTATTTTTATGTTTTTAGTCTTTCAGGTTAGTCATTGTCTAAGTCAAAATGTCACCATCAACAGTGCTCTGGCTACACTGTTAATGGTATCTTGTGGGCATTTTGATGGAAAACGAAAACGTTGTAAAGCACTTTTATATGATATTCACTACATTCCAGTAGTTCCACCGCACCATCATCACACCATCATCACAGCCCATATATCATCCATGCACAATAACACACATTAAATAAAGTACGTACGTATCGATTTTATTCAAATTTGCATAATATGTGTAGTTTGATCCAACTTAAAAGATAGGATAGCTTCCATCTCAATTTATGGTCACAATATTATTTTATTGCAAATTATTTGTCTATTATTTGACAGTCACAATTATCTGTTATCTCCAAACGATTCTCACAGATGGTGGTATCTGTTGACTGGATTGAGTAAGTATTTAATAGATGGCGCTATGTTAAACGTAGAAACGTTTCATATAAGCTATAATTTATTAGCATAACCACCACGTGTTACTGAGACTACCTTAGCCACAGCAACGCGTGGCCGGGGCTGCTAGTATATATATATATATATATATATATATATATATATACTTATAACAGACAACGATGAATATGATTACATACAGTGCCGGATTAGCTATGTAGCAAGAGTAGCAAATGCTACAGGCCCCGCACTCCAACTGCGGCTGACCGCGGTCTGACCATAAAAAAACTTCCAATTTAAAAGTGTAAAAATATTTGCATTCCTTAAGCGCCATATGCTTCCCTTTCAACTGAAAATCTAAATTTAGATTTCGTCACGTTACATTTTATCTCAAATTAATCATGTGGATCATCATACATTAATATGGTATAAAAATACCTATATCTTTAGATAGGAGATTAATTAATTAACAGATTTGATACATTTGTAAGCCTATCAATTAACTAAATGTATGAAAGCATAACGTAAAATTATTATTGTTTTTAGAGAACCTATTACGACAGCTTAAAACTCTTACAACTGAAGAGATTTTGGAAAAATCTCAAGTATGGTCAATGACTCCTGGGGTCGCTCGTATCGCGCATCGCTGAACAATCTTCGCGCGTAGGGCCTCTCCCTCACTGAGACCCTCCAGCCCGACCTCCTCTGCAGAGTGGTCGAGGAGCTTTTTCCGTGGTAGCCGGAACACACGTCCCCGGTCATGGTTTCGCTAGGTCAGACGAGAGTGTTCCGTCCGTGACGGAGTCAAAAATGGGGGCGGCTGTGGCGAGGATTCATTTCGCCACCACGGCTCCCGGCCCGGACGGAATACCCGTCCGGGTATTGACGTTGCTCCTCGAGCACCTAGAACCATGCCTCAGGTGACTGTACAATGGCTGTTTGGCGACTGGATAATTCCTTGAGTGCTGGAAGGAGGAGAGTTTGGTTATCCTGCCTAAGCCTCACCGATCACCCGATGTTTTGGCTAGGGCGGTATCAGGTGCAAATATTCGCGCCTGTGCCGCCTGAGGCGCCGGCGGCGGCCCGAGTCCGCATGAAGGGAATCCTCCTGGACGCGTTCCGCCGCCACCTTCTGCGATATGACTGCCTCGCAGAAGGAGGAGGTGTCCCAGTTCCTGAAGCTGTCGACTATCGCTTTCACAACAGCCGGTAGCGTCAAGTCGGCACCGATGACAGTGACGAGGTCACAGCGCTGCCGAGACCAGCTCGTACAAAACTCGAGCGTATGCTGCGCCGTGTCCTCGTCACTGCCGCACTGTTAGCAGGGCGGAGTCCCCTTGCGTCCGTGTGCAGGTACTTGCCGAAGTAACCGTGCCCCGACCAGACCTGCACCAGTCAGAAAGAGAGGATTCCGTGCCGCCGGTCCATCCACTTGATCAGTACGGGCCGGAGGACCTGAGCGGTACGAACACCGTATCGAGGCCACTCCAGCCGCGTAACCCAACGGGCATTGACGTACAAGCGGGCGTCCTCGCGACAGGTGGCTACCTCGCTGAACGATTGGAAGCCACCCTTGTCGCGTACTAAAGAAACCCGCCGGTCGAGATCGGAGAGCATCTTCACCTCCAGGCCTCTGGAACTGCAATTTTATAAACTTTTATTAAATAATTCTTTAGAATTGTGTTTCCAAAACGTAAAAATTACCTTGCGCATTTACTTGTCTCTCATGATCACTAACTGATAAAAATAAGTTAAGGAACACCATGGGCCAAGAACGTCTTAATCTCACTTTGATGAATATATAAGTAGAACATGATTTGCTTAAAGAAATCAGCATTGAAAGTGTTATCTCTAAATTTGACCAAATTAAATCTCGAAAAGTTCATTTGTAGGTAACAGTTTTGTTTTGTTTTATAACCTTAAATTGAGAACCAAAAACAAGTCAAGGGCCCCTTGACAGAATTTGCTACAGGCCCCGCGCTGGGTTAATCCGGCACTGATTACATAAGGTAAAGAAAACTGAAGGAGGTTCAAGCCCAGCAGTGAGACGGCATATGAGCTGAATAATGATGACGACAATAGATAATATGTGGCAGTGTGTAACATTCAACCTTTCCCCATGTGGGGACTTATAGTACCTACTGTGTGACCACCCCTTACTATCCTATGTAAATCGTAAGATTTGGCTTAGGAATCAACAGGAGAATAGGAATCAGTATTTTATTGAGTAATTCACAACACTGCTAACACGCCTCAACAAGTGTGCTATTTTTGATATTATCACCCTCCTAGGGAGGCCTATGTCCTGCAGCGGATATTGGTAGGATAGATGGATGGTTGCAAAAATTACTTTTGTCACCACTGAAGTTGATAAGTAGTAATATAATATTTTAAAATGAGCTTGCCACTAAAAATGTGGTTTAGTTGACTTTAAACGCGTAGTTCTTGTTAATAAAAGACATTGTAGGCATAGCTTAGATAAAATTGTATTCACTATTAAAAGGTGATATATAAATGACACATTGATATTATGTTCCATTTGTATTGCCTTAGGTGTCACCTAAAATTTAGGAGTTATTGAAAATGGGTTATGAATCTTAAAAGTTTCCCTTTAAAACTTGTGGCGCCATCTATTGCTCATTTACTAAACGACATTGCTTTTACTACTATGTATTAATCACTTCAAACATTGTTCTTACATTTTAGGTAAATCAAATAATTATTTTAAATAAGATCTCTAAGCGATTTCTAACTGGCAGGCTGCGGTTTGGAAAATTTGAAATGATAGCATTTTTCTTGAAAATCAAATTTCAATGGATCATTAGATCAAAATGTACCAAGCTGCGCTTAATATGTATTTCAGTAAAAACTACGAAACAATCCGTTCAGCAGTTTTGGAGATTACCGTGTACATATAGACAGATGAAAAAATAATTTTCTTCTTCTCTTTTCCTATCGCCTTTACTTACTTTTTACTAAGTTAAACAAATGTACAGATACAAGACAAGTATATGCAACGTGTATATATTTTTATTTTTCTCTTTATTTTTACCGTTTCATTATATGTATAGTGGTTAGATTATAAAAATGATTCATTAATAATCAGTATATAGAGTAATTGGGTAATCGGGTTTTATAAGTATATAGGGTTTTGATTCAGTTAAGAGTTCAGTTTCAATCAAAGTCGCAAATACTATGCTTATCTTTAATCTATCATCATCATCCTGCTCATAACCCAATTATTTGGTGTCGACGCATTATGTGCTCCTCTTCCATGGTTTGAGGATGATTAATCACTTCTGAGGCGAATAATATTAATCAATAAATAAAACTTAAGAAAAATAAAAACATCTGTATTGTAGAAAAAAAGGAATTATGAAATATGTAGGTGGTCTGACATTTTTTTTTTGGCGGCGGGCTATGGAGTGGGTACGGCCCGCTAAATACGTCCGGGGCGACAGAAGAAGTGCTGCACGACCCCATAAACCCACCACGCCACATACACACATATTGCAAAATTATTGTCTTATACGACACCCACCAGCAAGGTTAGGTAGTATTCGTAGCCGTTTCCACACGGCACTCTAATATCATCTATAATCTATCAATACTTATAATAAGCTTTAGGAACTCAATCTACGTATACATTGAAGATATTTGTTATGGTTCGTAAAGATGTAGTTATCTATAGCGCTTCGACCGCGCGCAGACCTTTTTTCTCATTCAAAATTATGTTGGGTTTTAGAATCATTGACGCAAAAAAAAATATTGGAAATTTTTATCCATCTGTTATATTGTTGAAAATCCCGTAAACTTATATTAGGTCTTAGGTCTTGAAATTTGAGTGATATAATAAATAATATTATCTCGTAAATACTCTATGGCGTAATATGGGGGAGGCCTGCGTGCAGCAGTGGACGGCGATAGGTTGAAATGATGATGATGATGAATAATATTTTATACTCCAAAGTAATATATAGAATTATAATTATCATAATTTAAATACAATATTCGATGCGGTCTAAGGCTCAGGCACAGCAATTATTAAATAATAGTTAAAATTTATGGTTTTGTCACGCTTCTAGCAGCACAGTGGAGCAATAAGTTTGACGATATTATTAAATAAATAAATCAAAGGATACAAAGTGTGTTCTGTATCTAGGAACATAACCTTCCCACCATGGTAGCCTGTGGCTGTAGGTATTTGTGTGGTCACACACAGAGTGTGAGATAACTGTGTTTTGCCTGTACGGAATTCACCAAACGCCTCGGTTATAGCCATTGATTCGATGCCACCTCCTAGTAGCTTGCTAAAAAGATGATACGCGTATTTTATAAATATACAACAACAACCACTTTACAATACAACCTGCGTAATAAAAACAGCGTAGCACCCAAATCCGAATTCATCTTTGGTGTAATCTGTCTTTAGTGATTACATATACGCAATATATTATACATGGATTATTATTACACCTATTGGTATACATACGAGTAGTCTCTAATATATAATGTGCAAGTTGCTATATTTTGCAGATCATCGAAGAAATTCACGGATATACAAGTTTACTTACCTATAAGACTTTAAAGTCTTAAGAATTAATTTATCGTTAAAACAAGGGATTAACAATTTAATATGAATTTGGTAACTAAAATAACCGCCTATTAAAGCGTCTACGTAAAATTAATAGCAACAATTGGCAGCTCACACTTTGCCTATTATAAAATTAAGACTTTAATTATATCTTTTTTTCACTCTCTTGTCTGTGATACGCAACCAATATTAAAAAGTTTATTATAAAATATCATAGAATAATAAAAAAATGTCAAAACGCTAGCCAAGTAGTTTGAAAAATGGAAAGGCTTTAATGCGAGTTTCATTTCTCTTGCGCTAAATTAGCTCCGAGAGCATAAAAGGCTTTATTGGTATAATTTTTTTTTATACCTACGCTACTGACCGTATAGCGTTTTATGCTCCGTATAAGTTTCTATTACTGTGACTTCTTTTTTTGATCGGCTATGATCCAGTTTCATAGTTCGGTATTGTCTACCGCAACACCAGGGTCTGCACTCAGCGCCTAGGCACGCGGGAATCACCCTATTTACGGCTCTGCTTGAGGTCATATTATCTCCATATATCCATAGGTCCACATGTGTGAGAACACACAGGAAAGGATAGGATACACATAGCTCGTTTATACTATAAAGAGTAAAGCAACTAAGGCAATTGAAACTTGAAGTTGTGCATGATTACACTACACACACACTACACTACTTCACTTTATAAAGCTGAGAAGTTTGTTAGTTTGTTTGAACGCACTAATTACATATATACCTACACTAATAATTGGGTTCCCAAAAATGCTATGTGTAAGATAGCACGATTATCGAGATGAAGAATCGAGAACTGTGATAAATAGGAGTGCAGCAGTGTCTACAAATATAAGAAAATCTGATAAAATTTTGTAACAATGATAATTGCGCATCAAAGATTTTGAGCAATCGACGTTGTCATATAAATGACTGAGATAACAAAAATGCTGATTGATGTATTATGAATGTTATTAATATTTATTATTCATGTCACGGGACAATGTAGGTGTTCAAACAAAATATCATCATCATTTGCCTGCCCTCATCCCACGCTAAGTGGGGTCGGCACAACATGTTCCTGCCCTCCATAATCTTCTATCAGCCGTCATATCTGCACTCACAACTTTCATACACATATCCTCGTTTACACAATCCATCCATCTCTTTTTGGGTCTCCCACGATTCTTACGCCCATCCACAAGCATATTGATAGCCCTCCTTGTCACATGTCTTTCATCCCTCCTCATCACATGTCCATACCAAGATAATCTCGCGCTCCTAATCTTCTCTATCACTGGTGCTACTTTCAAACTTCCCCTAATATACTCATTTCGTATCTTATCCAATCTTGTTACCCCACACATCCATCTTAACATACGCATCTCAGTAGCATGCAATCGTCTCTCATCCGTCTTTTGTTCAAACAAAATAATAATATTAAATAGGTATGGAATTTAAGTAAGTCGGTATTTTCATAGCTAATATTATTTTAAAAGTTAAAGAAAGACATCTTGAAACAGAACCCTATGTTAACACTTCTGTTTAGGGTGCAATACCAGAGTGTTTTACCTGCCATTGTGGATGAGGAGGATGTCTATGATCTGCATGAAAATAAAAAAAAACCAGAGCTGCTTTTCTCTTTATTATACAATGTAGCTATAAAAGTCGAGTTCTTTTAGTTTTTAAGAATACAATGTTTCACTGCTTATTTACGCGTGGCAGTAGGTACAACTAGTTGAAAGATCACCAAGAGGCAGTGGTGCTCTTTTGGGAATCTTAATACTAATATTATCTCATGGTTATTGTCCAGTTATGGTTTGACCGTACCTCGTCCAACGGATCAGAACCACAATGTTGTCTTCGGTGACCTTGGCCCGACGTCTGGATAATTGAATGCCGAGATATCAACCCTACGTACTCAGCCTGAGTATAGGTGGCGTACTAATTCCCGATCCGATGACCGGTAGGCCGTGGATAGGGCGGCTCCAAGCGCTTCATTCGCTGACAACGGACTAAGTCAACGTGGGTGCATTATCTCCTCTTTCAGAGGCCTATGTTCAACCGTATTTATTTGGGTGGCTATGGTCTGGACACACACCGTCTGTTCCGTCCAGGGTGACGGAAAGGTAGCGCGCGGCCCCATACCATACTTATAACCTCGCCATCACCAATAGGCCTACCACTGGTACTGAATTCTTGACATCCGTGGCCAGCCTGGCAGTATGTTAAACATTTATAGGCCGATGTACTAAAAATAATGGATTGTAGATATTTAATAAGTTACTTGTTGGTAAATTATTAAAAAAAAATCGATGGACTGTAACGAAGTTATTAAATTTAACAAACTATAGTTACCAACTTACTCAAACTCGGTACTCCCTGTACTAATTTTAAAAACTTGTTTGCGTCGGTCGCTTACTTCTAATGCGGTCATAAAACCAAGAGTAACGACTTTCTGGCAAGCTTCTTTAATTTTTTCCACTTTAGTATCAGAAAATCCTTTGATATTACATAGCTTCTTCTTTGTGGACATCTGGATTCCTTTGATGGTACATATTCCAACTGCTTTAAGTTTTTTTATATCAGCTACATTAATACCATGCTTTTGTAAAATATCCACATCTTGAAAAAAACTTTCTTCATCATTATCTGATACATTGTCATCGAGAGCTTGATCGATCATCGTACTGAGAGAACTTTACAAAACAGAGCTAAAACACTATTGAATACAAAATTGGCGGGTGTTTTTTTATACGGGTAGCAGGTAATCTACAGAGTAATCTATGATGTCGTTTTGGCCATGGAGACTAGAGTATAAGGAGAATCATCTGTGTATATGAAAAGTGTCCGTCGAAATCATGGCGAATAGAGTAAGGAGTAACATCTCAGTGTATTAAGAAGTGTCCAATGAACGGGAGCAAATTAAGATGGCAAGGTGGCGTTATAGTAGCAAGTGGAAGCATTTTAAAAAGAGCGCCACAAATTTCATAGGTTCATAGGTTATTATTTATTAAATCACAGTTGACTACGTAACTCAGCACACTTCACTCTGCTTATTACTGCTACATTCATATCATTTCCACTTGCTACACTAGCGCTATTTCGGTGAGTGTTCGAACAATAATTTGCTGTTTACAAGTGGACACTTTTTTGACTAATCCCCCATACAAGATGGTATTCCTTAGTTTCTACCTTCCATAGTCGAAATGTATTAAATAAGGGTGGAGCCATATTAGCATCATGGTAAATTTGAAAGGAAGCGGAAAAGGAAACTAATAAATCAACAAGCTTACTATTCACAGTTTATGAAATAAAAAAGGTGGAGTCAAGAGTCTCCGAAACCGGCGAGCGTGTATGAAGAGAATTATGAATGTTGAAGAAGCGAGTGAAGTATGCAAGGATAGAGTTCTCTGGCACTCTGTTCTCTCTGCCTAACCTGCAAGGGATATGGCGTGATGATATGTATGTATGTATGAAATAAAATCACTCTAGGTGTACGCGTTCTTGTAATAATTATTGAAGTTTATAAATGATATTAATTTTTTTAGCTCGGCATACTTCAGTTCATCTACAATTGCTATATTCATACTATGGTATACTACTTTTGCTACACTAGTGCCTTGTGAAAGGTTTTTGAACTGTTATTTATAGCATACAGCTGGACACTTTTTCAACTTTTCTCCCATATAAGATTGTTCTCCTTATACTCTAGTCTCCATGGTTTTGGCTTTTATAAAATAAGTTTGTTATGTTCGAAATAAAATTACATTTTTTATTAACTACGATAAATAAAGATTTTTAATTGTATTAAACAAAGATTTTTAATAACAATATTATTATCATTTGCCTTGATTCCAGTGGCGCCATCTTATTTCAAACATTTTTTTCTTCTTTTTGTGTCAGAGTTTTTATATAACAGGTCTTTATTTATAATGATCATTTTAATTAAAGTCATTTCTCCTCAGTAAGTTAAATCGTTGCTATCAACATTGCCATGGCTGCACTGTTAATTTTATCTCCTGAGAATTTTAGTGATAAAATGCTATCAAGATTATTTAATATATACTTAATATATTATAGACGTAAGGACACTAAGATATTAAATATAATACAAGACCACCCTATGGTATATTTATATAGTGGTAGGAGCACACTGTTGACAGTTTTCTGTCTACAGTTGCGGGCCAGTCCATTCAGGGCAGTAAATACCACACTCTCTCAGAAAATCGACGTCAGAGCAATGGTAATATGCTGTTGTGCTTCGTTCGGTGAGCGAGATAGCCTGAATCTAAACTTTTTAGGTGGGTTTCAGGTGTGCCAGTTGCTTGTTTGCCACCATAAGCAATGAAAAGAAATTACCGATGGTTTACGCTGTGACGATGTTTTACTGTGTGAGGCACAAGGAGGTTTCAAGAGTGGAAGGGGATGCATGGATCAAGTGTTCTCTCTGCGCAACATTGTGGAGAAGCATCTGGCTCTAGGTCAGAGGGTTTTCTGCAGTTTTGTGGATCTTGAGAGAGCATTTAACACGGTTGTACAACCGTGTTAAATGCTCTCTGTCTCCAAAGGAACTTTGGGACATTTTACCGGAGTATGGTATTAACGGTAAACTGCTGCAAGCCGTGCATTCTATCAGCCAGACTGTTTATCATATATCTGGACAAATGTCTCCAAAGGTTAAACGATATGAATGTCCAGATGGGCGACTCAGTGGTCACTGCTCTGCTCTATGCAGATGATGCAGTCCTGCTGGCACAGTCAGCGACTGACCTGCAGACCCTAGTCGACACAATGACAGAAGATTGTAAAAAAATGGGTCTACGCGTGAATGTGAGCAAAACCAAAATAATGGTCTTTGAAAGAGATGAAGCCAGAACAGATGTAAGAGTAACAATAGGTAATGATGTACTAGAACAAGTGGATGAATTTGTATAACTTGGATGTGGATTTAGCCGAGATGGAAGGTACACCACTGATATAGAGCGAAGAGTGAATGCGGGAAATAGAGTGAACGGAGCGTTGAGGCAACTTCTCGATAGCCACCACCTCAGCCAGAAGGCACGTGTAGCAATACATAAAGCAGTGCTTGTACCAACATTACTACATGGAAGCGAGAGTTGAGTATGCAGAAAAGAGCATGAAAGTAAAATGAATGCAGTCGAAATGCGATCTCTACGGAAAATCTGTGGAATTAGGCTGACCGATCTCATTTGTAACGACGACGTAAGAGAGCGAGTAGGTATGAAAGAGAGTATTGGTGTAAAGATGCGAAAGGGAATGCTCCGATGGTTCGGACATGTGGAAAGAATGCTGAACGAACGTCTGGTTAAGAAGATATGCAATGCGAAAGTGGAAGTATGTAGGTACCGGGGGAGACCGAGACTCACCTACCTAGACCAGATTGGTCACGTACTGAAGGAAGGTGGAGCCAAGAGAAGCGCGAGCGCCTTAGACCACTCGGCCACGCTGCCTGCCTAAAGTCCGTGCAAAATTAACTGCTGCTTTTCAACCATACAATCTATCAAAAAAACTACATGGTAGTTGGGTGTTAGGTTTTATTTTCGTTACGGAGTTTCTTGATTGTATACTGCATAAATAAAAAATAAATAAATAATTATAATTGCATAAGTTGATAAAAAATGTTATGCAATAGCTTTACCGCACCAGTCCCCGAGTGCCATTCATTTTTTTATTTTTTTATTTAGTTGCTTTGATGATGAAAATATGTGAGTTAAAAGCTAAAGAACTAAGAACATAAAATATGTGGGCGGCTAAACATAGGATCATGGATTAAATTGTATATTTATCTCCAATTATTTTGTATACCGGAGGGTATACAAAATAATAAACCATTTTAATATCTTGAAACTTTTTAATCAAACTCTAGTGGGGTAGTGGTTTTCTACTCTTGAGACGAATATAACTATTAAAAGTTTGTAACCGTAATAATTTATGGTTTTAGGATTTACGACATGAAACATTTTCTTCCCTTTGCCTCGATGAACGGTCAATAGTTAATACGAAATTATGAAAACATCTATGGTTTTGATGACTTCGCTTCGTTAAGAGAGAATTGCAGCGCAAATAAAGGATTATTTATAATTTATATTACAAATTCTTCAAGAACTTTACCATCTAATCCATCTCAGTAAAGGTAAGGGCGTATGTTCAACCAACGGAAGTACTGGAAGTGATTATTTATTATGTTCATATATTTCCTTCAGTATCACAGCCATGTTGAAGTACCATGTAGTGTTGATTTTACTAAGTTTCGTCAGTTTATCGTTCAAAAAGTTTAAAAGTTAAATCACAAGTATATGTGACAGACCCAGTTTTGTTTGTGTTGTGGTTATAAAGTTAAAAGTCTTTGCATTATGAAAAGTGTTACAAAGTGCAACTGTATCTGGCGTCGAGGCGTCATCTTCAAGGTAAGACTGGACGTGTCTTCAATATACATCGCGACGTAGCATTTACCAGTTTGTTAATTCTTTAATTCCAAAAGATAATGTTAAATTATTTTGGATTTCAAATCATCCAATGCCCTGGTAATACTGATGATTCTTGAGTATAATTATTATCTTAAAATTGTTGCAAAATCTGGTGAGATTAAATTAAGTCAATTATTATTTCCTTTAACTTTTATATAAAAAGCATTAACTTCTAATTGATAATGTAAAGAGTGAAATTATCATATGTAAAAATATTTTTTTTTGTGTTATTATAATTTTTTGTTGTAAATTGAGGCATTTGAGTCATTAGGCGATAGGATGCTATCGATTAGTTGGAAATATTTTATAGGATGAGGAAAAGTTTAAAACACATTTTAGAAATGTTTTAATATATTTTTTGTCTTATATTTTGATACACTGATCAATAACACTTTATTACTATACAAATAATTATTTGATTGATGACATATTTACATCTGCTTTTAATGAAGTAGGTATGTGAGGATGTGTGAACTAACATTGCAGTCAGTAAAGTATTATTTTATGACCGGTTGAAGCTATATTTATAATCATAAAATAACCAATGAATGCTTGATTGGGTTGGGTACGAACATATTGCTAACCAACTTCATGTGGTCACGCCGTTTATTTTCAGAGATGGATTCGGAGGATTCACGTGATCAAACATCATCAAGTAGTTCAAGCTCAAGTTCAAGAAGTCGCAGGTCCTCTTCATCAGATAGGAGTGAATCTTCCAAAAAAAATGTTAAGTCTCCCCCTCGCTCTCCAACACCCCCTGGATCTGAAGGACCAAGGTCTCCATCTCCTGAAAGTCGATCGCCATCTGCAAACTTTGCAAAACGCCCACAGTCCCCAGATAATTTGAGTGGTGCTCATTCTGATATAAATTCTCCAGAAAATTCTTTGCCTCCTTCGCCAGCAGGTTCTAAGTCACCTGGTGGTCCACACTCTCCAAGCGATGTTGGTTCAAATGTAGGTTCACCTGCCCATGATGTTCAATATTCTGTAGCCCCATCAGCAGGAGAAGGCCCAAAAACTCCACAAAGTCCTGCTAGCTCTATTAAGTCAGCCCCTGGCTCACCAGAAAACAGATCAAGGCCTGTATCACCTGAATCTGGTAAAAATCGTCAATGTAGGTCTCCCTCTTCAAGTTCTTCACCCGATAGGAATTCATATAGATCTTCACCTAACATATCACCAGTTGTAAAGAAGAATGATTGGAGTCCCAAGGAAAGAAGTGAAAAATGGAGACGGCATACAAAAGCTGAACAAAAAATGGTGCAAGTACCCAGACCCCAAAGTAGATCTGATTCAAGTCAATCCAGCAGAAGTTCATATAATAAAAGAAATGTGAAAGATCCCGCTACGGAAGAAATATCAGATGGTAGTGTCTAATTGTTTTTAAAGTTTAAATTAACATAATATTCATTGATGCAGTTTAATGTTATTTTGTGCTGCATAAATCAAATTATTTAGGTACTTAAGTTGCCAATTTCCAAGTGCTGTTGCACTTCCGGTAGTTCTTCAGATACTTCAGATAGTTGCACTTCATTAGTGTTCTAGCAGATAGTCCAAATTTATCTGGAACAGGCTTGAGTAAATTAAATTTCTTTGTCAGGCTCACAAGACATCACAAAGAGAGTGGTTATTAATCTTAGTACTTAGATTAACAGCCACCTGTGCTTTACATACTTAGATTGTGTTATTGACGTCTGTTTTTTCATTGCACTGATAGCACTGCTGCATTTAATCTAACTCTATTAAAAATGTTTATAGTGCAAGAGTTACAGTCAAAAAGACTTGAATTATCTATATCTAGGCATTTTAGTTGAATGCGGTAGTTTCTATAAGCTATTTTGTAAAATTTCTACTACCATAAAGTGACATTTTGGCCTTTGGTTCTCTTGTTTACCAAATTAAGTGCATAAGTGAAGTGCTACTAGTCAGAAGTTGAAAGTAAATCAGCATGTGGTACTACCCCAGATATGCTGCTCCTATTTATGGCTGCAGACAGAAAACTATTAGAAGTATGGCTTTACCACCATTATTTCTGAATTGTATAATACTATGAGTATTATGTCCATATTTATTTATCATTTCAGCTCATATTAATCAGGGCTCGAGCCTCCTCTAGAATAGGAGGATCAATAACATACTTTACCATACTTCTCAGAGGTATTAGTATAGGGTTGTATTTGAAGTTTTCCTTCTTTTGCACAGATGTTATATGCATATTATATACCTTAGGCCTCCTTTAAGATACCCATGAGCAAGATAGAGCTGGGAATTATATCTTTAATCTATCACCACATGGAAAGTAAACATTGTACTTATAAATGTCCTGTATTCATATATTTTAAGATAAATAATTCACAGGTGAAATGGAATCTGACCAAGAAGATAGAAAATCAGAAAGCAAATCTGTAGCTAGTGACAAACATGATGGAAAAGAGCTAAATATTAGTCACGAAGATCTTTCTGATGTATCAGATTTGGAATCTGTGGGACCAGAAGATGCTAATAAAGAAACAAAGGTACTTGTTTTTCTCATCTCGTTAGGTTATGGCTAGAGTGATAGGGTATTACATTTTTTTACAAAAAAGATGTGTGATTCTTTCAATACTACACAATATATTATTATATCAAGATATTTAACAATTAAAGAAAAGTATATTATCTGGAAAAAGAAAATATATGGGTTAAGAAAGAGTTTAGACAGGCACATAGAAATTTTCATTTGGTTACACTATTTAATTATATTAAATATTTTAATGTTTCATAGTATTATATGAAACAATTTTCTTGCTGTTTTATATAATGTGATGCTATACCACATTTGGTACCCCAATCAAATGTAACGACTTGACTTACTGATGAATAAGGATTTTAAATGAAGTGACCTCATAACCAATAATGATTTAGAATAAAAATCTTAATAACAATCAAATATTATTTTGTTATTATAATTTTTTTTTATTTTCCAGCCCCAATCTTCTCCGGCATCACCGGTTAATATGGAAGAAACAAAAATCAATGGTGCGAATTTACAATCCTCACCACATTCAGAGAATGGAAAGAGTGATGCTCCAAAATTGGAAAAAGTAATTATCTATGCTGTTATTTTTTATAGAAGTGTAATTAATTAGGTTAGTGTTTATATGATATGTTTTATAATCACATTGAACCTTAGTAATCTGCATAGGTGTATTACACACTAGTGACTACACAGATACCGTAATAGTACCAGTAGCTACCGCCCTTAAAGAGTGCCGTGGATTTGATTACCACTAAGAATAGTATTTTTTTCCTTAGTATTTTTTCTAAGCCTGTATGTATTTTGTGACCTCATTTAAAATTATATATATTCTTTAGTGATGGCAACTTTAAACTGATGATTCTATTTATAATGTGTAGAAAAATAATTATTCTATTTGTGTATGTCCGTTTCCGTATAATACCAATGGCTAGTTAACTGTCTGAAAAAACCTGCTTATATTATGCGTAACGAAAAATTGTCATAATATATATTCATTTTAACGCGTAAATAACAATTTTAATTTTTTACTTTGTAACTATAAAAACAAATTTAAAATTCAAGCTAACGCGCGCTATTCTCTCATGGTCGTTCAGCGCCATGACTTGTGATAAGAGGCTGGATTTCAAGGCTTGTATCTAATGAATAATTAAAAAAATGCAATATAATGTAGAACTAACGGCTTATGGATCAAATTTACTTTCGTTCATCATTCCCTGTAACCACCCGTTGTTGACAACAAAATTGTAGAAACAGAAAAAACTACATTGATCTTTTGGGTATTTTTTTTTGCTATTACTTCAAATTTAGGGGTTAAGTGAAAACAAACCTATTTTTTATTTCTTGAACGTTTATTGGTTTTCGAAAATAATTCTCACAGACTATGAATCATGAGAGCATATGATGCATAGTTATATTTAGTGATTAATTCATGTGGCTAAGGGGCCGTTCAAGTATTACGTAACGCAATTTGGGGGAGGGGGGTCTTGTTAAATGTTACAATGCATTACATAGTCGGGAGGGGGGTTCAAACAACGCGTTGCGTAGCATTGTTTTTTTATTAAATAAAAAACTAGGAAATTAAAATTTCCTAAGTTGATACGCAAATTTTTATTTTTAGATGATGAATAAACAACATACACATGTATTGCGAGTTTGGCATCTCTTTTTTTATTGCCTCAAGCACGTTTAAAAACGGTCACTTGGGTGTTACGTTACGTTCAGGGAGGGGAAGGGGGTACAGACATACGTTACGACGCGTTACATGTGGGGGAGGGAGGATCAAAAATCTTCAAAAATTCAGATCCTCCTCAGCTGCAGGCTTAATTAGTGATTTGGATCTTTTAAGCTATATTTTGATGAAAAAGGATCTTCTATACTATCTGAGCTCGTAGAGGTACTGGAAACACAATCAGAACTTGAGATAGAGTCATTATCTGAACCTGAGCTACTCTTTTCGATCATTTTCTATGTTATTTTTGGGACGCTCTAGGTCTCTTTAGTTTTTGTGATCAAATAAAAGATCAATCTTAAAACTTGTCTGACTTACTGGCATGAAATATGTATCAAACGAATAATCGTGTAAATCAGTAGATGTAGGTCCACAACTGAATAACAAATAAGAATCGTGTTTCTGTAAGTGGATGAATGAATTTTTGCTTACTTTCGGTATAGGTAAATCTTGGTGTAGATTTTGTTTTGACATTGTTGCTTATAGGTACAACCATATTTAAGGGTGGGGGTATGGAAAGCGGAATGATGGTGGTGAGACACTGCTTCAAGCAGCCTCATCGTTCCACCTGGCCATCGTTAACACGTGGTTCCAGAAAAGCGAGGAGCACCTTATTACCTACAAAAGTAGTCACCACTCTACGCAAATTGACTACTTCCTAGTCAAAAAAAGGAAGTTAGGTTCCGTAAGGGATTGTAAGGTGCTGCCAGGTGAGGCTCTAGTATCACAACACAGGCTTCTGATACTAGATATCAAAGTAAGGATACGCTGCATTAAGTGCAAAAACCGACCCCCTCCTAAGATAAGATGAAGTATGCTTGAAAGAAAAGAGTATGGAAGTCGATTTCAACCAAATATGATAGGTAAAGTGATTGAAATGAATGATAGGAAAGCTAAATCTGTGAATGATTGTTGGAATGAAATAGCTGGTATTATTAAGAGTACGGCTAAAATAATACTAGGAGAAACGAAAGGCAAAGGCATAATTGATAGGGGATACATGATGGTGGAATGAAAATGTGCAAAAGATTTTGAAAGAAAAGAAGAATAAATTTAAAGAGTGGCAGAAGGAAGATAATGAAAGGTTGAAGAAAACGAAAAAGATTGAATACAAGGAATGTAAGAAAAAAGCTACACGGGCAATAGCTACAGTGAGAGCCCAGGCCCAAGACAGAATTTATAATTCGTTAGATGGGCCTAGAGGACAAAAGGCGCTGTACCGTATTACTAAAGCCCGTGAGGATCGAGCGAGAGATATTAGGCATGTCAAGTGCATGAAAGATGGAGCTGGTAAGGTTTTAATAAAAGACGAGGAAATAAGGCAGCGCTGGAAGGAATATTTTGAAAGATTAATGAATGAAGAGAATTTATGGAGTGGAGAGTTAAATGATGTGCCTGAGAACGTCGGTCTAGTAAGAGAAATTACAATAGATGAGGTAAGAAAGGCAGTGACAAGTATGAAAAATGGAAAGTCTGTAGGGCCGGACGGTATACCAGTAGAAGTATGGAAAGTTTTGGGTGAGGATGGATATATGTGGCTGACTTTGTTCTTCAATAAGTTGCTGCAGGATGAAGTAATCCCCAGTGAATGGTGCAGTAGTGCGCTAGTGCCCATTTTTAAAAATAAGGGTGATGTCCAAGACTGTGGCAGTTATAGGGGAATAAAGCTCATATCACATAGTATGAAAGTGTGGGAAAAAGTGATTGAGAAGCGATTGCGAGAAGAAAGCGAGATCACCCGAAATCAGTTCGGTTTTGTGTCGGGCCGCGGGACAACGGATGCCATATTTGCATTGCGCCAACTGTGCGAAAAATATCGTGGTGCACATAAAAACTTGCACATGGTATTCGTTGACCTAGAAAAGGCCTACGACAGGATACCGAGAACAGTTTTGTGGTGGGTACTGAAAGAGAAAGGTGTGCCTGTGAAGTACATTAGGTTAGTCTGTGCCATGTACCGACAATCTAGGTCGTACGTAAAATCAGCGGCTGGAGACTCCGACGAGTTCAATGTGGAAGTGGGTCTGCACCAAGGGTCGGCGTTAAGTCCTTACCTCTTCCTGTTGATAATGGATGCATTAACATCGGAGATACAGGAAGAGGCACCCTGGTGCATGCTATTCGCTGATGACATTGTTCTCGTCGGGGAGGAGGGCCTTGAGGTACAGAGCATGCTGGAAAAGTGGCGCTGTAAATTGGAGAATATTGGCTTGAAAATCAGCAGACCTAAAACAAATTACATGTTCAGCGATTTCGCCGGTCTCTCCAATTCTACACCCATGTCCTTAGATGGAGTACCTATACCAGTATGCTCGGATTTCCGTTACCTAGGTTCTCTTATTCAGAGCGATGGCGGCCTGGATCGTGCGGTGAAGCACAGAATTGATGCGGGATGGATGAAGTGGCGGCAGGTCACGGGTACAACATGCGACCCCAGAGTACCCGTCAAATTAAAGGGCAAAATATACAAAACCCTAATAAGACCTGCTGTACTGTATGGATCAGCATGTTGGACGACAAAAGCGACGGATGAGAGACGACTGCATGTAGCGGAGATGCGAATGTTGAGATGGATGTGTGGTGTGACAAGAATGGATAAAGTAAGAAATGAATACATTAGAGGAAGTTTGAAAGTTGCGTCAGTGACGGAAAAGTTAAGGAGTGAACGGCTGACATGGTATGGACATGTGCAGAGGCGGGATGAAAGTAATGTTGTGAGAAAAGTTTTAGGTATGAATGTTGAAGGCTTAAGGGGTAAAGGAAGACCAAAGAAAAGATGGATGGACTGCGTGAGGCATGACATGGATAGTCTAGGAGTAACGGCAGAGATGACGTCTGATAGGATCGTATGTAAAAGGATGACATATTGCGTCGACCCCAAATAATTGGGATAAGAGCAAGATGATGATGAGGTAAAACCATCTTTAAAATTCTTTGTGACCTGCTATTGATTCTGAAAATGTAAATAAACACCTACATTAAAAATATAGACAGAGAAAGACAAGAGACAAGTATAAGCGAAGGGACAAATAAAAAGTTCCATATTATTATTTAACATGGTATAATAATAAAATTAATGGTCCTACTTACCTGGTATTTTCTGCTATTTACAAACCATAAAATGAAAAGAAAAAGCTGAACTTAGTTCAAATAAAAATGAAAAGAGTTGTTTAGTGGCGTTTAATTCCACATCGTTACAAAACTCGTTCACTTAAATTGTAAAAGTAACAGAAATTTGCGTTTATTTGTATTTATTAAAAAAATATATAGGAAAATATAATTAAAACATCCCATGATGTTTTAATTTTATTTTTCTATATATGCATTAAAATAGCAATAGCATTTCCTATATATGCATGAAATGCATTGCTTCATAGCAATGCATTTCTTTAATAAACAGAAATATTGAATTGTATGAAAGCCGTTTGTCTTAAAAGCAAAGATTGCAAGCACAAAAATGTTTGAGAAAAGCCCATGATGCACTGAAACAACTCTTAAGCTTATAACAATAATAAAAAATATTAGACATTTTATATTGTTAAATGAACACTTTCCAAAACTTGACACCTCTGTCTTAAAAATAATTGTGTAATTACTTACTTTTTGTAAGCGAAACGGACTCATCCCGAAATATGGCCCTATTGCCGTTAAAGTTAATTCACAAGACAGGTAACTTTTCGCGATCAGGTTGCAACTAAAAATAAGGCCGTTTAGATCTGAAGTTAGCCATCAATACGTTAAAAAACCAAAAGGGCTTATGAGTTCGGCCATATTTTTATTAAAAAGTGACTTTAAATAATTTTGATTTGTGGCCCTTTCGTTTAAAAGCAGCGATGTATAAAGATTATTTTCCCTGAGAATGATCAAACATAAACAAAAATTAATTTGAATTGCAAAATTATATCAGTTCTCATAATTATCAGGTGCCACAAGAAAAAACAAGTAACACAGAAGATGGTGAGGAACAATTAGATTTTGAAGCAGAAGAAGGAGAATGTGTTGAACCTAAAGCAGAACAATCTAATGGTGACGCAAGTGACAAGGGCACCGAGAAAGGTAAGATGATTTATTATAGTTGTAACAATAACTGTTTGTTGATTAATTTCAATAACCTATCGATTTGTGAAAACAACATAGCGTTTCAATTTTATTAATTAGAGAGAGAGAGAGAGCAATACAAGCAATGTGACTTCAACGTGGCAATTTCCATAACAAACTGCGTCTGCTTAATTTTGTTTGTTTTTGGAGGGCTTTGGTCTGTACTCACGCCATCCGTTGCGTCCGGGGCGACGAAAGGGCGGCGCGTTATTAAATAAACATCGTTGTCCGAGAAAGGAACAATACGGGATGTTATAGGAAGAGATACATTATATACTTTTTCTTAATGTTTTATAAAAAAACTAGCTGACCCGGTAGGTACACTTCGTTCCGCCTAAAAGTCAATGAATGAGCAGATTTCGATTAATTCAAAACTACTAAGTTATTTTTTATTATAATAATAATATATAAATTTAAAAAATCAAGTATTTTAATGTCGTGCCAGCTAGACGAAGAAGCACCTTGTGATATACGACATTTTTCTTCTTGCGCGTTGAAAATTATTTAATTGTTGATCTCTGAGATTTGCTCGACGATTTCGCATTGTGAACCGGGCTGTTTCACCGACTGCCTCACTTTGCTCTTGTGATTGAGAAGCACAAAGTTGGGTCATATTAACGCGGCGGTCTTCACGTGCAATATATCGTTCTTCTTCACTGGTTTTATTCGCAATATTTAGAATCCTAATTACATTACAGCTTTGTAGGGAAAGGTTAGATTTTCTTGGTAAAAACTTTGGTAGTTATGATTTCGACATAATGAGAGTTATTATAATAAGACTTGTAAAAACTCGTAGCATTCGCAATTCGCACTTACAAACATATCGACAGGTCAAATTTAATTTCAACGTTCTGCGGTATTTTCAAACCATAGAAAACATTACATGAGCTATCAGTTGCGTTTTGTTATACCGTGAACAAATGAATGTTTAGACTGATGTTTTGACTGCTATTTTTTATTCTATTTTGATTTTTTGTTGTTGATTAATATCATATTTTAATATGCTATATCCTATTCCCGACGAAGACAAACTCAAAAATATAATAATCATAAAAATTGTTTCAGCCGTTTTCGAGTTATAAGTGTTGTAGCTAACACAACTTTCTTTTATATATATAGATATCACTTCATATTTTAGTAGTAGTGAAATACCTCATGCTGTCGGGTAGACGCCAATAGGTTCGTACCATATTACGCTCATTGGGAAGAAAAAGACATTCCGCAATGTGGATTTGGTAGACTACTGCTTACCCTTCGAGAGCAAATACTAAAAATAGTATTTGGAAATGAATCCGTCAGCCGGACGGTTGCTCACTCACTACGGGTAGTGCTCGTTTTCCCGTCAACTACTCTGGATTTTGAAAAGGAAAAGTAACGAATAAATTGTAATTAGTGTATACAAAAATATTTAAATTACTGAAATTTAGCATTTAATATGCTTAATTATTTATAAAACCCGATTACGAAGTGAAAAATGATGTCACAAGCGGGATTCGAACCCGCGCCTATTGGGATTCCGGCCCATGGGCCAAATTTCAGAAATTTCAGTAATTTAAATAACAAGGTTGTGTCATCGTTTAATACAATTCTAACTGCAAAGTTTGAAGTATTAAGCCTATAACAATGTGTAAACATTGTCGGGTAGATGTCATACCGTCACCTTAAGACGTAAATATGATACGAAGCGAAATTTGCATGTCCTACAATAAGTCACGGTGGTGTAGTGGCAGCACGATTGGGGCGGAATCCCAATAGGCGCGGGTTCGAATCCCGCTTGTGACATCATTTTTCGCTTCGTAATCGGGTTGTATACAAAAATACTTATATATTTTTAGCTTGACAAATCTCATAACACCACGGCTTTTAACGACATGTACCATTTACGGCTAGCCGCTTAGTGTTTCACACGGCATTGCTTAGTCGGTCTCCCTACAGGTGGTGTGGTGGGCGTACTATTGTATATGTATGGTGCGCCTAACTTTCATTGAAAGTACCTAAGGGGACGTTCATTAATCACGTGATCTTTTTTTTAGCATTTTTTAACCCCATCCCTTGGTGATACGTGGTAAGGTTTAAGACTATGAAGGTTTAGGACTTCGTGATTTTTGTCAAACCCCTCCCATCCCTTTCAAACCTCACGTGATTAATGGATGGCTCCTAATATTAGTATATAGTATTAGATATTTTCAAACTAAAATAAACAAGTCATCATTGAAGTGTATAAATATTAAATTCAACTTCCATTTAATCAAAAAGTAATATTAAAGTGGAGTAAGTTGATATAATATAAAAAATACTGATACGCCCTTCGATCGCGTGGTGTTTTATATTATTACATATAACATCAAATTAATTGGAAATTAATCATTGTCGGAGGTTATTTGTAAAGAACATTAAGTCTTTCATCTATTACTTAGCGTACATATATTATTTGATTAGTCTATTATTTAGTGTACTCTTAACGAAATGTCTAGCAACCAAAGTCGAGGTGATGGTCGTTTCAATTACAAAATAATTCGACATCATAACAAGATATTGATTATTCGTCAGATATATAAAAATGGTGAGATTTTCGAATATAATTAAGTGAAACAGTAGTTTTAATACCAAACATGTGGTGACGGTCTTTTTGTCTTCTCTCGTGGATGCGGTAAGAAGTTAGACAATATCACTGCAAGAGAAAGAATTTTTCAAATAAAGTTCTATCTATGTTTATTCATCTGAGCATGTAAATGAAATTTCCGTTGTGTAAGCTGCTTGTATCCAACAGTTCAACATAAGTCCTCCCGTCGATCTTAAGTACACTTAAGGTACGAGTATATTATATCTCTTAGTGGTGGGGTGGTGAACTGCGTTCTTTCTCCGTCAACACACGGAATAACCATCAATATTTTTTTTTTTATTTTGAACTAATAATATAGTAGGTAACTAATATTGCAGCATATCGAGTTTATTTAATAGTGGTAGGATCACACTTGACAGTTTTTCGCATTCAGCCGCGGGCTCACCCGCGCACACACTCACGTAGGAAGTCGACATTTGAGCAGTGGCAATAGGCTGTTGCGCTTCGTTTGGTGAGTGAGAGAGTTGGCAGCTCAAATTTCTGGGTGGGTTTTGGTTGGTAAACAGCGCCCTAGCTGTACCGCTGCAGTGTTTGATGGGACAAAAAAAATCCCTCTACTGTTTATAGCTTTAATCGATCGAGGTATGCCCCCTCCCCGCCCTCCTACCGTAAGACATCATAAGATTGCAACTACTCCCCCCTGCCCCTTAATAAGATTTTTTTGTAAGACAAGACCCCATTGATCAAATATAACTCCGTTTGTTCTGAAAATATCTTTTATTACAATCTTGTTACTACAAGTATCATTAGCTCACTGCAATAACATTAATCTATCACAGTTTTGACTATAATTTTTTATTTTCAATTTAATATCTTACTTAATGTTTACTATTGTTTTCAACGGCGGTGGTACCACGTGGTAACGGCTGCATAGAGCCTTATCCTTAGCGAAAAAATAAAATATGAGAACAACTATAACAAGTTTAATTAAAATAACAGATTTATTCCTTTAGATTTTTTTTACCGTTTAGCTATTTGTTTGTGGTTTTATTAGCAAAAGATGAAATACATTTTGAAGTCATTCCGAATCCTAAAATTTATAAATTGTAATGTTGCTCATATTTTATATTTATGTATTAAGATTTTACATCCACTTTAATTTGTTGACTGCAGTTCGCCTTCCATGACAACTGTATAAATATAAATAATAAATTATATGAAACAGAGGAAATCAAGCCGGGTCGGCGGTCGCGCGGGTCGTCTCTTGAAGAAGGCGAGGTATCAGACGAGGCGGAGCGACGTCCCGAAGAAAGTGAGCCGCGACCCGTATGCAGATTCTTTTCCAGAGGTGCATGTACTTGGGGTGTTAGTTGCAGGTATGTCACTGTAATGCTTTGTTTTCAGCAATATAGGTATAGTCAGACTGCTTGCCTCTTGGCCTGTAATATTTACGGTATAGTTATAAAAAAATCATATATACCATTGTATACGTCGCAGTTTTATTATTTATTTTTATTTTATTTTCAAACCGGTTTTTTTTTTCTTTCTTTGAGCCGACTATTATTTTCTCCCCGCCTAACAACAGGGGTGCCGAAATGCTGATGTGGGTCCTTTGTAAACTGTCATGAATCGTCTCCACTTATTGCCAAAGAATAGCGAAAGACGTGACTTCTTTTGCCATAACATTGAATTTAAAAATAATGAACATGTCATAAGTAGTTGTGTGTTTTGCTGCTTACAAATTTCTTACAATTTACCGGGGGAGACCGAGACTAACCTACCTAGACCAGATCGGTCATGTACTGAAGGAAGGTGGAGTCAAGAGTCTCCGAAACCGGCGAGCGTGTATGAAGAGAATTATGAATGTTGAGGAAGCGAGTGAAGTATGCAAAGATAGAGTTCTCCGGCACTCTGTTCTCTCTGCCTACCCTGAATGGGATATGGCGTGATGATATGTATGTACGTACAAATTTCTAATTATTATATTTGTTTGTATTATATAATTTATATGTTTAACTTGCTAGTTTTCATCGTATTTTTTTTTTATTATAAACGTTGATATTAGATGTTTGCAACAATATAATTGAAGTATAAAAACAATGTATTATTGTTATAGGTTCCTGCATCCAGGCGTAACAGATAAAGGCAATTACAATATGTTTGATGTTGTACGTGGAGTGCCCGCCAGTGGTTGTTACCCGCCAGCTCCTGCAAGAGACAGCGCGCCACCTGAATCCGCCTGGGAGCGCGGTCTTCGTACAGCCAAAGAGGTAACTTGACAATTAGACATTTGGATATCGATGCTAATCGGCCATATTTTATAATGTATGTATGTATAAAAGTGTAATAAATACTACTATGTAAGTTGTGTCTTATCTTATTCGTCTGTTAGTCTTATCCGTGTGGTGACAGAGTAAGAATACAACTCACCACCCCCCTATTTTACCCGTGGGTGATCGTAAGAGACGACTAAGGGATATAAAACGCATATAACATCTATGCAAGAGAAGGAAAACTTGAAACAAAACCCTATACCAATACATCTGACCAGCGCGGTATAGCAGGTTAATTTTCCTCCTATTACGGAGGAGGCCCGAGCCCAACAGTGGGTCATATATGGGCTGTGATGATGATGATGAAGTTGTGTCTGCGTTTTTTACATAATTACTTTACTATTTTATTTAAAATACTTTTTTTTTTTAAATAATATAGAAATTATGAAAATGTATCATCTTCTCAGTTTATATAGCTACTGTTGTGCTCAAACCTCCTTGATAATGGCAGGTAAAGTGAATTATATCATATTTTCAACCTAAGAGCTGACATAGGGTTTCATTTCTAATTTTTCAATCTTTGTTATTGGTATTATCTGCTTAGTTATAGACTTTAGACATCTTTTATGGCATACATGGGATAGTAAGGAGTGGTCAGTTGTATTCTTATTACATTACTACATGATAAATCAATATTGTTATCATTCTCCTACTCTTATCCCAGTTACTTGGGGTCGATACAATATGTACTCTTCTTTCATAGCACATATTGTAGAAGTTATTGGCAATAGTTTTATGGCCAGCTGCTTGTCAGATGTCAATACTCCTTGGGAATGTAATTGTTGACCAAACGACAACAGATGATTGATTGAGATGATTAGTCGGCTTTTACGACATCCACGAGCAAAGTAAGGATTGGTAGTATTCGTAGCCGCTACCGGCCGGTACTTGCTACCTATGATGAATCAATGTATCTTATGTATATGTATCTATTTAAGTATTTTTTATTTTTAATTATTATTAAATTTCGAAACGAACTGTGGGGGAGGCTACGAATACTACTAACTCTCATAGTGCTACTGGGTGCCGTAAAAGACGACTAAGAGCTTAACCTGGGCCAGCTTCATCTGATACAATCTGGTCAACAATTGTATTCCTAAGGAGTGTTGACGTCAAGCAGGCGGCCGGTCGTATAACTATTGGCAAAACTTTTGTTATATATCTTCTACTTATTGAGTCGACCCCAAGTAATCGAGATAAGAGTAAGATAATGATGATATTCAATTGCGAAATTTTCAGCGAGAGGTTTGATACAGTTGTACTAAATATAAGTTTTTTTTTATAGATGCTAAGAATAGCGAATAAACGTAAGGAGCAGGATATGGATTTTGAAGAGAAGAAGCTTCACCTATCAGTGGGTGGTGTTGTGCACGACCCTGATGCGGAGTTGGCGTATGCGGCTGCAGCCGTTGGCGCCTCACCACCCCGGCAACACGATGGAGCTGCTGTACCTGCCCACTATCGCGATCCAGAAGCATTCAGGTGACTATTAGTATAAAGGCTGCACTGATGGCGTAGCAGTTAAGTGACCCACTTACCGTGCCAAATGTCGTGGGTTCGGTTTTCATTATGTGCACCAGTTTCTATGTTGATGGAGTTAGAACACATTGCACCATCTTCTATCTTGTTCGTCGATGTTGTAAAAGACTCATAAGGGATTAAATATGCTTATACCATCTATGCAATATTTTTAATGTAATCAACTAATAATCTAGGACTTTATAATCTTGGATGGCTAATAACCGGAATAATAATAATTAGGTGAACTGTTTGCTGGGTTACCACCGTAAGCAAATAAAAAATAAGTTGGCCACCATAAGCAAATAGAAGATAATGTTTTTGTTTGCAGACCTTATGGACCAGTGTACCGTGGCCGTATACCCCGGCCAGCAGGCGACGAAAGGGAACGGTATTATGATCGTGAGCACATGTATGAACGAGAGCGGGCTTATGAAAGAGTACCACATTTTGATGAAAGAGCTCCTGTGCCAGAAGAAGGCCCTTATCATAAGGTATTATTCTAACGTCTTATGATATCCTCATAGACATATATTTGTCTAATCTATAGATAATAAATGGGCAATATCACTCAATCATAATCATTAGCTCACTTTCTGCTTCTTGTATATATATATATATATATATATATATATATATATATACACTATCTTGTGCTAATTGGGATATAAATTTTTTCAACCGAAATTAATGGGTGGATGGATTATCGATTCTCCTAGTAATTTCTCAGTCGAATTTTTCGACTGAGTCATTGGAGTCATAAACATCGTCACAAAATTGTCACCACCCCTTACTTAAGGAGTAGTGACAACTTCACAAAAAATTAACATTTACTGAATAACACTATCAGCTATAAAGATTCGCTCCTCCAAAAATCAAAGAAACAACATTTTAAGGCTTTACTTTGAGCTTTTTAATATTTTAGAAACATTTCTTAGAGATTAATCTATTGTATTATGTTAAATATTACAGCTATAAGAGCTTCATCGATTATACAGGTTGCCGATTTAATTAGTAGAATACTTGTAATAAGCGGACAATACACTTGTACTATAAAAATTCGATGTAGGCATATACTCATGCGTGTGACACTGAACTAGTAGCAAATAGACCCGCTCGCACTGCGATCGTCGCCGCACAGCTGGGTCGCAATGTACCTACAGGTACATTGCGACCCAGCTGTGTACGGTGACAAACCTACTGTTTTGAAAAGAAACAAATCACTTCATCTCGGGATTGGGTAGAGCTAGGAGTCTGCAACTAACTTTAATGTTTTTTATGACGTCATTCCTACACCTAGTTTAAGATATTCTAGTAATAAAATCGGCACCTGTATAATAAGGCAGACTATAGAAAATTGTTCGTACATATATGCATTGATTGTCTTTATATATCATCATCTAAATTACTGAAATTTAGCATTTAATATGCTTAATGTAATCGGGTTTTATAAATATCATCATCTATATAATCGTGTTTATAGAGGCGAGTTCGTTCGTCTCGCGAGGTGATTGTGCAGCGCGCTGAAGTAGAGAGGCGGGAAGCGCGGGAGGGACGCGAAGTGAGAGAAGGCCGTGAACCTCGTCGCGGCGACGATTGGGCGGATCCATGGATGCGTGCAGAACCAGCTGCACGCCGACGCAAGCCACCATCCTCAGACGACTCCTACTCCTCTTCTAGGTATCCTAAGGATTTCTTTCTAATACCTATCTATTATTTTTCGATCACGTTTTGTATTTTTAAGTTCGTTCACGCTATGTACATTAGTAACAAAGAAAAAAAATTACAGAGTTACCGTCGTTACTTGCAAATGTTTTATTCATTTTGACCATTGAATAATGCTTTAAAGTGATTCATAAGTGATCAAAGAATGATGGAAGTGATTATGTTGATGGCAAGCTTACTGATAAATAAAACCTTATTTTATGTAGTCACTGCACATTATAGTAGCATATTGAAGGCACTGAAATAAGTTTCTTTAAAAGATAACACCCTACACCAATTCGTATGTGTCCCTTTGTAAACAGAATTAAGGAACACAAATTATAACAGCTTTCAAAATAATATTTTCTGGTTCGCACAAAAAATTGCTATAACAACACGAGTTTTTGTGACGAATTGAAATAGGCTTAGAATGTATAAAATGTATAAAGACATACCAGTTATGTAAGTAATGAAAATTAAATACTAGAAGACCCGTGCGAATACATAATCACCGTTAGTAGAGGATTTATTATGTATATGACTTTTATCTTAGAGCAGTATGTTTACACACTTTAATATACATACATGTTCTTAGGGTTGATGTCTGGCAGGCGGCCGGTCATAAAATATTTGCCAATAACTTTTACAATATGTACTATGAAAGAAGAGTACATACTGTATCGACCCCAAGTAATTGGGATATGAGTAGGAGAATGATGATGTTCTTAGAGACTATGTAATGTACACACGAGAAATATCGGCTGATTTTGTGAATGGTGCATTGCTTTTAAAATATTTATTTGCGTTTTGTCTTAAGAAAGGAAAATAGTCTTCAATATGTATCAAGCATTAAAATTGTGTCAATATTATTGAAAATATTTCCCAATGACAATAAAAAATATATAGTTCCCACTGCTGGAGCCGAGTCTTCTCCACAATGGGAAAGCAATTGACTTACTATACCCAGCTTGTCAGTCTGCCACACGAGGATATTTATTACATACATTATATATAATAAAGGTGACTGAGATGAGATTTAATGCTTATTTTCAAGAACATCTCCAAATTTTAGGTTCACACCAAATGCAATAAATTACTCCTAATATTAAGATTATTTGTTTTCACGTTAACAGATGTTAAATAAAATTGAAATTTTATGAGACTCATCAAGAGAGCTAGCTCTCTTATTGAGTTAGCTCATTTTATTTCAATTCGTTCACGGCTCTAACTCTTTTGAATAGTTCAAACTCTGAACTACGCGATCATTAAGCGATAAGCTTGATATGCATGAGCATGTAAATTTTAATTGGTGATCGCAGGACTAGATATAAAATATATATATATGTATATAAAAAAATAAATAAAATTGAAATGTCTGTTTGTAATTTAAATGGTTAAAAACAGCTTTTCACTACATGCCAGCCCATATGGGCTGACAGAATCGACTGGGTCCAGTGACAGCTTGCACTGATAACCATTATTATTATTGAATATTGTTATTCAAAGATCAATATTAAATTTTAAAATATAACTTTTTATTTTTCAAAAATTTTTTCTTTGTTGAACATATAAGTTGTACGTTTAGTGCTCGCAATAGTCACAATGCATATCGGAACATGCTCAATACTTTTACTGTTCAGCAGTGATCGGCATATATCGGGCACTTTCGGTCGTCGACGACTCGCACGACATGACGACGCGAGTAAAAGAGCCGATTGAGCCGTTGAACTATTAACTGAGATACTGAACTAATGTGAGCTAGATTGAAATCAAAGAGCTAGTTCATTTGTATCTCTCATTCAGGAGCTACCCAATTCTATTGCATATAATAAATGTAATACATTATACCTAATTCCTGTTACTCTAGGAAGAACCTGCAATAAGTTATAGAGTAAGAAGTTATGATTATGACGTCAATATCTAAAAGAATAATATTATACAACTGCTTGAATGGTATAGTATGACTTTATAAATGATATAAATATGGTGTATGATATTCGGAATATTTGCGGGTAGTTGATTAATAAAACAATAATAATGGATATTAAGTCTAAGAACTAAATTGTTTCATATTTAAAATATTTTATTATGTATATGTATTAAGTAACTATTGAATTATTTCAATTATTAATATAGAATTTTGTCCTGCTTCATCCCTCTCCTTGGGCAACGGGTTCGCTTTCATAACTCGTCTAACGTTATGGTTTTCGCCGGGATTTCCTCACCACTCACATTTTAATTCAACAAACAATAAATTGCATGTGTATCGATGCTGTTCCTCACTATTGATCACCGCGGTGTGCGTGTACGCCTGTCACAATACATTTCTTCATAACATGCGACGAACATGCATGCATACATGCGTGGGGTGTCTGCATTCATCTCGCCTACGCTCGCTCCTTGTCCCGTTGACCCCGCAGCTCTTCAAATTCCAGTTCCCGAAGTTCGCGATCACCGAGCGCGCGACGTAAGCGAAGGGCTTCCTCTTCGTCGAGACAAAGGTGAGGATAGGTTAATCGCTTTTAATTTATCCTCGTATCAATAAATGTGCTATATTTTCTTACATACTATTTTAAGGGGAATGTGGTCATTGTTATTTGGCTGTGAGGGTTTTGATTATTAGAGTTTTATAGTTATACCGCGTTTATTGATAAAATTGTTAGAGGACTTAATAACGTTGCCACAATGGAGCAATGATCGATGTAAGTTATTTTTTAAGTATAATTTGTGTGTGAATATATGAATGTGGTGTCTAGGTTATCGCCATCTGTAATAGTCCGCGAACGTCGGCTAGCGACTGCGCGTGCGACGGCAATGAATCCGCCAGCTCCGCGACGACGAGCGCCATCTCCTGCAGCCGTTAGGCAACTTTCCGCCAACCCACCGGCACCAGCTACACATCGACACAAGGTACTAGTTAAACCAATCGAGATCCTGCCATTTGTTTATGCAGCGGAAGGAATTTATCTAAAATCAAACTATCTAAGAAACTGGACAAACCTGGAGAGTATTTTTGCACTAACATTTTCAAATCACCCAATCAACTGATTAATCTAATGTTTAAATAACTGTGCTTATTATTCTAGGATGAATTGGAACCTTATGGTCGCAATAAGTCATCAAGTCGTAACAGGGACAGGAAGAAATACTCAAGATCGTCTTCATCAGGTTCGGTTTTCATTTTTTGTGATATCCCCTTTCTGTATTGTTGTTTATAAAGCGAGATTACTAGATTTATCTCTAGATTTACTTGGAATTATTAGCAATGTATGTCGTGTGTTTATAGGCCAAGAATATACCATATAGAAACCGTAGGGTTTCTGTGAGTATAATGGGTATAGACCCATTTGAACAACGTGGTATAGTAGAATTTCTTTTTATGGGGGAAGCTCGAACCCAGCCGTAACACATATATGAGCTGCAGCGTTTGATTTTACAATAAGTTATAATTTTGTAGGTGTATATTATTATTGCTTGTGGTGTGCGCGGTATGCAATGTACCCTCTTCTCCTTTTCTACGGGTGTCGAAAAATAAAAGTTAACTAATTTGATAACATCACTGCAAGTGAAGGAATACTTGAAATAAATACATTTACCACGTCTTCTGGCCAGCTTGATGTAGTAGGTCAATTCTCCAAGCCTCCCTCTATTAAATAACTTCTATTGTGCCTAAGAATGGGACGTATATGGGCTGATATGTTATTATCTATGAAAGAAGAGTCCAGGATTGTAATAAGCTTATATTACTTATCAGAATCATCGTCCTCATCAAGCGAATCGGAGAGTGAGTCTCATTCATCATCAACGTCTGGCAGTTCTGGAGCTAGACGCGCTAGACACGCTCGTCTACTCAATGCAGCCGCCAGACCCAGGTATTGCTGAATTATATATTGCACAATAGTATTTATTGAAGCTTTCCTCATGTGGTGACTTGTTTAAAAAACAATAAGTCGGCATTTTTTACTAGGGGAGTTGAAAAACTGGCTCAGGGGGCACTAGCAAAGTGGGTGGCGTTCTCCTCGAAAACTCGTAACATCAAGTGCGATGCCTATTTCCAACAGTCAAATGACTACAGACCGATGGATGAATGGATTTACTGATTGCTTGGTTGGTTGGCTGCATTGTTGGTTCACTGCTTGTTATTGTGTCGGCAGCAAGTTTGATCTTTGGAATTGCATTATGTAACCACGTGCAACGCCTATGCGTGACAATAGATTCAGCCATATTGTGTGCGATTAAGCTAGTTGGCAAAGTTTGGATGTGTTTACATTGATTTATATGTAGACAAGCTCTTTTATACATATAGATTACATCTATGCAAGAGAAGGCAAACTCGAAATAAAACCCTATACCAACATGTCTGACCAACGTGATAGAGAGGTTCAATTTCCTTGCCACCGTGGAGGATGTCAGTCAGTCAAGAATATCAGATTAAGAGTACGCGTAGCCTTAGAGCATGCATGAAGACTACGATACGACTCGATATACGAGTGTGAATGAAGTGATGGAGGTATGTCAGGATCGTGGTTTGTGGCAATTCGTAGTCTCCTGCTTCCCCTTTGGGAAACAGACGTGAGGATATGTATGTGGAGGATGTTTGAGCCCAGCTGTGGGGCGATATATATATATATATATATCTTAATATATATAAATTACGCGTCACGTTGTTTGTCCGCGATGGACTCCTAAAGTACTTAACCGATTTTCTCCAAATTTGCAGAGCATGTGTAGTTTGATCCAACTTAAAAGATAGGATAGCTTTCTTCTCAATTTATAGTCACAATATTATTTTATGGCAAATTATTTGTTTATTATTTGACAGTCACAATTATCTGTTATCTATTGACTGAATTGTGTAAGTATTTAATAGATGGCGCTATCTTAAACGTAGAAACGTTTCATATAAGCTACAATTTATTAGCATAACCACCATGTGCTACTGAGGCTACCTTAGCCACAGCGACGCGTGGCCGGATCTGCTAGTATATATATTATATAGATGCAGCGAAAGAAGTATGTGGAAGTTCAAAGAAGCATAGAAAAACAAATGGTGATGCATGGTGGGATGCGGAAGTTCCAGCTTCCGTAGAGCAAAAGAAGAAAGCGCACTATGTCTCTTCTTTGAATCTGAATGACAGTATGACTGAACAGAAGGAAGAAATATATCGGCAATGTAAGAATGACACCAAGGCCTTAGTGAAAGAGAAACGTGATGGAGCAAATATGAGTGCAGAAGATAGGCTGACTAAACACTTCGAGGGTAACACCAAACTCTTGGAGGGAGGTGAAGAAGTCTCGGTGTGGTTGGTCAGCCTTCAGAATGAATAAAATAAGGTCTAAAGGTGGAGACATTCTTACACAAACACAAGATGTGTTAAGCCGATGGAGTGAATATTTTGGCGATATGTATGCGGATGCTCGAGATGACGCTGGTGTCGCATGTGGTTTAGTAGATCAACATTCGGCACCGGCGTCCTCCGATGGCATCAGTATGGATGAAGTTGAATGGGCGATAAGAAGTTTGAAAAATGGTTAGGCAGCGGGCATTGATATGGTGTCTGCCGAGATGATCAAGCTTAGTGGATCATGTGTCTGGGAGGCGTTTCTGTTGCTCCTCAATTTATATTGGAGCTCGGGAATGGTTCCCAGGGACTGGAATAGCGCAGTCATCGTGCCTTTGTTTAAAAACAAGGGTTCACGTTATGACTGCGCAAATTACAGAGCCATAAGCTTGACCAGTTCGGCAGCAAAAATGTACGGTAAAATTATTGAAAGGAGAATGAGGATGGTGTCCGATGGTTTGATGTGTGAGACACAAGAAGGTTTCAGGAGTGGAAGGGGATGCTTAGATCAAGTGTTCTCTCTGCGCAACATTGTGGAGAAGCATCTGGCTCTATGTCAGAGGGTTTTCTGTAGTTTTGTGGATCTGGAGAGAGCATTTGACACGGTCGTACGAAAGGAACTTTGGGACATTTTACCGGCGTATGGTATTAACGGTAAACTGCTACAGGCTTTGAAGTCCAGTTACATGGGCTGTAGAGCCTGTGTGCGGCTGGATGATGGAATGTCGCTTTGGTTTGACGTCAATATCGGCGTTAAGCAGGGGTGCGTTCTGTCAGCCAGGCTATTTATCATATATCTGGATAAATGTCTCCAAAGGGTCTCCGATATGAATGTGGGAGTCCAGATGGGCGACTCAGTGGTCACTGCTCTGCTCTATGCAGATAATGCAGTCCTGCTGGCACAGTCAGCGACTGACCTGCAGAGCCTAGTCGACACAATGACAGAAGATTGTAAGAAAAGGGGTCTACGCGTGAATGTGAGCAAAACCAAAATAATGGTCTTTGAAAGAGATGAAGTCAGAACATATGTAAGAGTAAAAATAGGTAATGATGTACTAGAGCAAGTGGATGAATTTGTATATCTTGGATGTGGTTTTAGCCGAGATGGAAGGTACACCACTGATATAGAGCGAAGAGTGAATGCGGGGAATAGAGTGAACGGAGCGTTGGGACAACTTCTCGGTAGCCACCACCTCAGCCAGAAGGCACGTATAGCAATACATAATGCTGTGCTTGTCCCAACATTACTATATGGAAGCGAGAGTTGGGTATGCAGAAAAGAGCATGAAAGCAAAATTAATGCGGTCGAAATGCGATCTCTACGGAAAATCTGTGGAGTTAGGCTGACTGACCGCATTCGCAACGACGACGTAAGAGAGCGAGTAGGTATGAAAGAGAGTATTGGTGTAAAGATGCGAAAGGAAATGCTCCGATGGTTCGGACATGTGGAAAGAATGCCGAACGAACGTCTGGTTAAGAAGATATACAAGGCGAAAGTGGAAGGATGTAGGTACCGGGGGAGACAGAGACTAACCTACCTAGACCAGATTGGTCACGTACTGAAAGAAGGTGGAGTCAAGAGTCTCCGAAACCGGCGAGCGTGTATGAAGAGAATTATGAATGTTGAAGAAGCGAGTGAAGTATGCAAGGATAGAGTTCTCTGGCACTCTGTTCTCTCTGCCTACCCTGCAAGGGATATGGCGTGATGATATGTATGTATGTGTTGTTACAAAATCGGATTTAATTTTGTAACTGCAAAAGTTTCAAACATAATTTACAAATTGTAACCCAAGGTGTGTAACAAGAATGTACCTATTGTATCAAATATATAATTTGATTTTGATGAGAACATTTCAAGAAACCTTCATTGCATATTTGGAACCATCTGCCATTTGTTCAATTCTTAGCATATATTGTTAACAAATATATTTTAAACTACAAAGTTATGTTATTTGTGTTTAGGTTAAACCCAAAATCAAATACCGGTCTAGCCGCCGTGGTGACAACGATTACAAGCAAGAAGGAAATACCCATAGATAAAGGTAAAAATCTTTTATGCACTTGATACCTTACTAGTAAGAACTAGTGTGCCTACGATTTCTTAAATGGTGATTTTATATAAATAATGCAACAATTCCAGAATTGACTGCTAAGAAACGTGCAGCATCACCAATAAATGCAGTCCCCATGAAAAAACCAGTGTCAAGGCGAGAAGAATTGTTGAAGCAATTGAAAGCTGTAGAAGATGCGATAGCGAGGAAGCGTTCTAAGATTTAGGACTTATTACGATATTTCGCTGTTGACATATAGGTCAGTTTGGTAACAAGCCAAAGGTTCCCTTCAACCTGCTGTAAATTGTTATGAGTATAAAATTTATAGATAAAAATATCTACATGCTTGTTTGCCAGATTTTCATAAGCTTATGAAAATAATAAAATTCGAATGACTTAAATAACTTGTACAAAGTGAGGCATTTATTTCTTTTTAAGTAATAAACAGCGTATTTATATCCAGAACGCGTATATAGTAGTTATGAGGAGTGTTTGTATGCTAACATCTAATTGTAAAACTTATCGGTCATGGCATGGTGTAGACAAAAAATTAAAATATACATACACGAGAAGAGACTCGAGAAGAGAAACTATGTAAAATGTAGATAATAAACAATAGAGATTGATGGCTATAAAATACTTAGCGGGTTTCAAAAAGATGACCGGCTATTTAATCAACCTAGCTATTTTAATTCATTTTGTATGTTGTTCACCGTATATGAACCAATTTTAAGTATGTTTTTTGTTTAAGAGTCCCCAGAGTATTGTATACTAAGGTGATAAGTTGAAATTTAGCGGAAATTTATCATATCTATTTAAATTGACAATGAATCTTCAATATATGACAGGATTTAAAAAAAAAACTATATAGCCTGTCTGTTTTCATGGCTAAGTTACAAGAATATTATGCTCTAAAGGAATAGTCAAAAACAATAGGAGTTTATATTCGTTAATATACAATAAAATCATTTGTAAATACACATTATCAATGTGATACAAATCAATTGAATTCAATTATTATTATTTTTCTTTCTTTTTTACAGTCCATGTACGTCATACTGTTGGGCACGAGTCTTCTCTCGACAAGAAAAGGGGACATAATGAGATTACAATTAGTTACACAAGTTTTGTTTACTTATTTAATTATGAAAACCTAAATACCATATTTCATTATATGTTTGCGCGGGCAAATGATTATCAAAATCTATAAACAGCGTGCCATATATTTACAGTTGCGATGTTTAGGCACATGAGTAAATAAACGTACAGAGACAAACATTCAAACAACCGCGCCACGGTAGGTACATCACTACAAGTATGATGCGCGTGTGTGCGTGAGCACTGGCGACTCGTCACGTACGGAACGAAACCTGTTTAGGCTGGTTCGGCCAGTGCTCAAACAAAGGACTCACTCACCGCTCGCTGTGCATCGCGTCGTGCGTGTTTGTTTAAATTTGAATTAATTTGAAAGAGTGTAAATATGGTTTATTGTACTGTGTGCATGAACAACAATCGAAAAAATAAAAACATATCCTTTTTTAGTATTACCTTCAATAAAATGTTTATTACTGATATCAAAAATTACAAAATAAAAACTATTTAGGGTAAGCAATTTGTAAAAAAATATCCATACATAAAAAAGCTGACAAACGTTTTGTGTATTTATTTTCATCCTCATGTGCCAACCCTATCAGAATAGTTAAGAATTTTGCTCGCTCCTTAGAAGCTTGGTCTCTGTACGTTTATTTACTCATGTGGTTTAGGGCCTAGAAATTATAGTATTTCCTACGTATCTAGGTAGTCTCGCTAAATTAATGGCATGGCTTGTATGCCAATCAGTGTTAACACTGGCAATCAACTTATAATTTTCCAATGAGGTGTTTATGATAGCAAATGGGTGTATTTTTTATGCTATTGATATATTTTGAAATAATTATTTCTTCTATTCATCACAAATTAAAACTGGATCCTCAATCTCTAGGCTATAAATCGTGTTGATAAAGAGATAAAAATAAAAAGCGTAATTTTTTAAAATGCGTTTTATTGTATTCCTATTGTTATATTAGCAAGTTGATATTTTCTGGAAGATGTGTTTCGTATGAGTACTCGATTTAAATTATTACATAATAATGTGTTTAGTGCATTATATGCTATGTAACCTATGCCACAACTCTGAGCCTCGGTGAAACTGAAAGCTCCTTGTACAACATAGCCCATGACTTCTCTACAAGACAAATTACGGACTGTTTCTATATTGGAAGGAAGCCATAACTCTCTCATAGTTTTCACATATTCAGATGGTTCTTTTTTAGTACTTTTTTGTAGCATGGTATGAGTCTGAAATAAATTATAATATTATATAATTACTCTATGCAACAAGTAGTATAATAAATAGAATTAAAAACTTACTGGTGGTATTTTCTTTTTGAGTTTCATTCTCTTTCGTTTTAATTTCTTTGCCAGTTTTATATGCTCAGTACGTTTCATTTTTCTTATCTTCTGATTCATATCCTCATGAAGTGGTTCAAATAGAGTCTTTATATTATTAAGGTCTGTTGGTTTTGGCAAACAAATTACTGCATGTTTATGCAATATGCCTTTTCTTATTAATTTTAAATATACAGGGATTAGACAAGAAGAGCTATCTTCTATAGTGGCTAAAGTACTTTTGTTGCTCATTCTATTCTGTAATATATATTTAAGTAAATGTTTTATAAAAAATAGAGTTTTGGTTTAAGTCAAGCATTTTAGTTTTTTTTTTTTCAAAATATGTGTGGTGACTGTGTTATGAATTCATTGAGAATGTATGCTGTCAGGTTTGCCTCAATTTGTTCTAAAAAAGTGTTATCGTCGATCTGGCTATATTCGTCCCACTGTTGAGCTTGGGTCTTCACCACAATGGGAGAGAAATTGGTCTACTATAACATGGTGGTCAGATAGATTGTTGTAAAGTTTACTCATTTTTCTTTCGCATAACTATTATCTGAATATCATATCTCTTAGCTGTCTTTAAGACGTTCACAGTCAAGAAAGGGGATGATAAATGGTATTATTACTGTTACCATATAAACAAAATATGACAATAAATTTAAAACGATAAAGTGAATAAAACATACCTGTATTTCTTTCAGCATATTTCGATTGCGTAATACAAAGTAATCATTTATGTTCCTATCACTCCAGTCTTTTAAAAGTATGTTCCAGGGGCATTTAAAAGGACTGTTGAAACCTAACTTTATGTAATTGACTCTTTTACTTGGAGGAAGTCTAAAGTATCTGTCTCTTAATTTGAATTCAATTCTATTTTCATGATCTTTACCAGCATTTGAATCAGGTGGTAGATAAAATTCACCCATTTCAAAAGCCAAACTTTCTGTTTCTCTAAGGCCACCAGACCTTGCTCCATACATTATGAATGTTAGCCAAAATGGTAGACTATATCCCGATGGTACAATAATATCCCAACCACTACCATACCCTGAAATTATTAATAGATAGGTTTGGTGCCATTCAAGTATTACGTAACGTAATTTGGGGGCTCTTCTTAAATGTGACAATGCGTTACATAGCCGGGAGGGGGGTTCAAACAACGCGTTACGTAGCATTGTTATTTTAATAAATGAAAAATTAGGGAATTAAAATTGCCTAAGTTGGCCAACAAATTTTTATTTTTTAGATGATTAGTAAACAACATATACATGTATTGCGAGTTTGGTATCTGTTTTTTTTATTATTGCCTCAAACACGTTTAAAAACGGTTACTTGGGTGTTACGTAACGTTCAGGAAGGGGGGTACAGACATACGTTACGGCGCGTTATATGTGGGGGAGGGAGGATCAAAATCATCAAAAATTGCGTTACGTAATACTTGAACGCCCCCTTTGTTAAAAAATTAAATATAAAATATTTTGTTTTATAGCCACATTTTCTATTTATAACAGTAATAAATGATTTTTTTTGTGATACTTCTAGTCTCGCACCTTTCTCCTCAGAAAGGTATATCCACATTTCAATGTCTTTTGCCTGACCAAGGATTAGAATCCAGAATCACACCTTTAACAACTGCATGTTTGTGTCACTATCTCAATGAGACTGTCTTAGGGGGCAATCTAAAATTAGAACTTGTGTTATTTTTAGATAGTGCTGAAATGTCTAGATCTACACTGTTGACAGTATTCTGTTTCTTCCTTGCTTGCCATCATAAGCAATAAAAAAAATAATGTACAAAGTATTGGCAAGTTCTGCTAAGCCACAGAAATACTAATGCCTAATATTATATCTTTGACTATGTAAATATCATGGCTATTTATAATATATTATAAATAACTATAGCTACTTATATTTATAATACAAGAACAGGTAACCCAGAAATGTTTGAAGGAAATTAACTGTTATTGTGTTGTCTACGCAAAAATATATTCTCAAGCTATGATTAAAAAAAGTTATATGATAACACTGGCTAATAATAAGCTAGTACAATAGATCACTTACTTTAACTGAAAAAATTAAAAGTTATGTATGCTGTTTGATTTTAACGCAACTCACCAATTTTCTTATACTCAGAATTTTGTGAACCAGGTCTTTGTATTAAAACTATAGGCACACTTTGTAGAATTGGATCATCTTCATTAACTTCCCCAGGAACTAGTTGTGTTTCAGTTATGTGTTCTATAAACTGTGTATTAGTGAGCTTTTCATTTTTTAATGTCTCATGTATTTTAGTATTCCATATAGGAGAATCTGACAAAAAAGGTGGTGTATGAATCACGGATGCACTGTCAATTTGTTCATAGTTGTATAATTTTGCTTTTGTGCGTTTCAAAGGCCTCATTAAACGAGGGTCTTTAACTATTAGACCAATAATTATATTAGGTGGTAATTGTGAAGGTGAATTTAGTGCATTTATAGATTTCCAATATTGTTCTTTCTCTTTTAAGTTCTGAGGGCTAACAATTGATATCCATTTAGGTTTTATATTTACATGATGATTTTCAGTTATGCATTTTAAACTTTGTACTAAAATTGCATGGCTGTTTGGGCCCGTCAAACGGAATCTGTTAAAAGCCCCTGGCATTACTTGAAATTGAATATTTGGAGTGTTGTTTGAGACTTTTCGCCTTTTGCTAACAGATATATAGTCTTCAGCTTTATTTCCTTCATTTATAAGTTCATTCAAATATATTTCTAGTTGTTTAGTTTGTGATGGGTGCACAAATAACCATAAAGTTTTGTTGCTGCTCTTACTTGGCACCCATATGAAGTGTACACTACCAATATAACCATAAGGAAATTGGTTTGTACCATATAAGTGCACTAAGCCTTGTCTAGCACCATTTATGTAAGCTTTAGCACATAAACTTAGTCCACATGATTCATTAGTAAGATTTGAGAAGATTTCTTTTATTTCTTCTTTTGATCCTGATATTTGTATTGGTGTGTAATAAGAAATATCTTGTAAAAGGCAATGAGTCGAAGTAGCCCTGTAGCAAGCTCTGAATGCTTTATCGCAAGGTGCATACGGTAAACGGTAACCCCAGCAATCAATCATGTGAAATCTTTTTGCATGCCATATATGAGTTTCTAACCAGTTATTCCGCTTTTGGCGTCTATGATACTCATTTAGAAGATTTGCTGGTCGGCGTCTATATTTCCTTGAGGGTCGTTTTTGTTTTGGCGGTAAGCCACTTCTTTTTAGTTGTTCTAAATGTGCCTTGCGCATCTTGCGTGGTAATCGTTTACTATTATGGCTCATGACCCGTCTTCTCATATGAACCGGTAAAGATTGGAATACGAGTTTAGTTTTACTTGGTCTAAGAATGCTTTCAGTCATTGCTGCGATTTCTACACTTCTAGAAGATGCAAATTTTAAACTATTCGCTGAAAATGGAAGGTGTTCATTGCCACCTAAGGTGGCGTCAAATTCTGTCGTTTCCATTTTCTGAGTAATTTACCTTTGGTAATATAGTATCTGACTAAATTACATAAATGATAGTTGTTATCAAATATATAATAAACATGAAATAACCTCAAACTGAATCTTTCACATGCAGTTGTCAAAATTTGACAACAATGCGATTTGACGTTAATGTCAAGTAGGGATGTGAGGTTACTGGAAAAAAGTCGATTAAATAAAAATGTTTTTTTTTTATTTAATAATAGTCGATTTTCCAAAAATCGATTATATTCAAAATAAATAATCGATTTTTTTCTATTATTTAAAAATGTATATACTTTTCATATTCCAATAATAAACCTAAGAGATTCATATTAACAATTAATCAGATTTGAAATCAAATAAAATTATTATGAATAAAAAATCAACCAATTCAAATATAAAATTCATCAATCCTTTAAATTTTCAAGGTAAGGAATAAGGAAACCAAGTGTAATTATTGACACTTTTTTTTTATTATCATAAAAATGAAATGATGAGCGCCCTAACAAAATAACAACCTTATTGTCTCAAAAACTAAAATATAAATCAGAACAAAAAAATGCCATAAATGTCCAATACTATTTTACATTTAGGCTTACGTCTAGCAGTGGACGACAATAGCCTGACATGATGATGATTTTTTTTTAGGGAGGCATAGTCCGGAACGTGCACGTCGCGTCCCCTGCCAGTCTAGTCAGACTTCAATCCGGCTCATATGCCTACCGCAGTACAGGTTAGGGTGTCCCCCTGAGGCGACGTGGGTCGAGCCAGAATGCTGGAGAATATTGAAAGAGAGTATGGTAGATACAGCGAAAGAAGTATGTGGAAGCTCAAAGAAGCATAGAAAAACAAATGCTGATCCTTGGTAGGATGAGGAAGAGGCAGCTTCCGTAGAGCAAAAGAAGAAAGTGTGGCTGGACTATGTCTCTTCTTTGAATCTGAATGACAGTATGACTGAACAGAAGAAAGAAATATATCGGCAGTGTAAGAATGACACCAAGGCCTTAGTGAAAGAGAAACGTGATAGAACAAATATGAGTGCAGAAGATAGGCTGGCTAAAAACTTCGAGGGTAACACCAAACTCTTTTGGAGAGAGGTGAAGAGGTCTCGGGGTAGTTGGTCAGCCTTCAGAATGAATAAAATAAGGTCTAAAGGTAAGACATTCTTACACAAATACAAGACGTGTTAAGCCGATTGAGGGAATATTTTGGCGACATGTATGCGGATACTCGGGTTGTCCCGATTATCCGTGGTCTAGTAGATCAACATTCGGCACCAGCGTCCTCCGATGGCATCAGTATGGATGAAGTTGAATGGGCGATAAGAAGTTTGAAAAATGGTAAGGCAGCGGACATTGATATGGTGTCTGCCGAGATGATCAAGCTTGGCGGCACCTGTGACTGCACAGATGGCGTAGTGGTTAAGATACCGACGTTCCGTGCCAGTGCCGTGGGTTCGATTCCAACGCAGGACAATACTTTGTGCGATCCACAAAGTGTTGTTCTGAGTCTGGGTGTAATTTGTCTGCGTCAATTGCATGTTTGTAAAGTCCCCCGCAATACAAGGATTATTTCCTTAGTGCAGGGTGGTGTCTAAAATAATAATAACCTGTGTCTGGGAGGCGTTCCTGATGTTCCTCAATTTACGTTGGAGCTCGGGAATAGTTCCCAGAGACGGGAATAGCGCAGTCATCGTGCCTTTGTTTAAGAACAAGGGTTCACGTTATGACTGCGCAAATTACAGAGCCATAAGCTTGACCAGTTTGGCAGCAAAAGTGTATGCTAAAATTATTGAAAGGAGAATGAGGATGGAGTCCGATGGTTTACTGTGTAAGGCATAAGGAGGTTTCAGGAGTGGAAGGGGATGCATGGATCAAGTGTTCTCTCTGCGCAACATTGTGGAGAAGCATCTGGCTCTAGGTCAGAGGGTTTCCTGCAGTTTTGTGGATCTGGAGAGAACATTTGACACGGTTGCACGAAAGGAACTTTGGGATATTTTACCGAAGTATGGTATTAACGGTAAAAAACTGCTGCAGGCTGTGCAGTCCAGTTACATGGGATGTAGAGCTTGTGTGCGGCTGGATGATGGAATGTCGCCTTGGTTTGACGTCAATATCGGCGTTAAGCAGGGGTGCGTTCTATCAGCCAGGCTGTTTATCATATATCTGGATAAATGTCTCCAAAGGTTGAACGATATGAATGTGGGAGTCCAGATGGGCGACTCAGTGGTCAGTGCTCTGCTCTATGCAGATGATGCAGTCCTGCTGGCGCAGTCAGTGACTAACCTGCAGACCCTAGTCGACACAATGACAGAAGGTTGTAAGAAAAGGGGTCTACGCAAGAATGTGAGTAAAACCAAAATAATGGTCTTCGAAAGAAATGAAGCCAGAACAGATGTAAGAGTAATAATAGGTAATGATGTACCTACTAGAACAAGTGGATGAATTTGTATATCTTAGATTTGAATTTAGCCAGGATGGAAGCTACACCACTGATATAGAGCGAAGAGTAAATGCGGGAAATAGAGTGATCGGAGCGTTGGGACAACTTCTCGGTAGCCACCACTGAAGCCAGAAGACACGTGTAGCAATACATAACTTGCTTGTTCCAACATTACTATATGGAAGCGAGAGTTGGGTATGCAGAAAAAAGTATTAAAGTAAAATTAATGCGCAATGCGATCTCTACGGCAAATCTGTGGCTGTGTTAAGCTGATCGATCGCATTCGTAACGACAACGTAAGAGAGCGAGTTGGTATGAAAGAGAGCATTGATGTAAAGATGCGAAAGGGAATGCTCCGATGGTTCGGGCATCTGGAAAGAATGTCGAACGAACGTCTGGTTAAGAAGATATACAATACGAAAGTGGAAGGATGTAGGTACTCAGGGAGAGCGAGACTAACCTACCTAGACCAGATCGGTCATGTACTGAAGGAAGGTGGAGTCATGAGTCTCCGAAACCGGCGAGCGTGTATGAAGAGAATTATGAATGTTGAGGAAGCGAGTGAAGTATGCAAGGATAGAGTTCTCTGGCACTTTGTTCTAGACGTGAGCGTTATTTAACGTAATCGGTTTCAGTAACTAGTTACGAGGCTGATAATCGTGTACCTAGTTTCGTAGACACAAATATAACGATTATTTTTACGTACGCAGTTGACACTCACACAATGACCGGCGCACGCGTAACCGTTTCGTTCAACAGATTATTATTAAAATGATTATAGGTTACTAATACGTTAGACGACTCGCACAACGAGATTAAAGAAAGATATGGGGTACACGCAAGATAAAAAGAGACTGCAATATAATAATCGTTGCGTCTTTAATTTCAAATGCCCATGCAAATTTATATGCAATTGGAAAGAATTTAAGTTCATTATGGTACTTGCAAAGGGTTATCGATGTGACGAACTTTATTTGTCTCGAATTCAAAGTGAAACCGATTCAAAGTGTAAATATTTTAAACAAACTGCAAAAATATACCTAAACTGTAAATAGAAAAGAAACTGTATATAAAATCAAATGAACTTTCAAATACGCCTGCTTTCTGTCCTTAAGAAAATCGCAAAAATAACTTTAGTGTGAAATTTTGCAGCCAGTCCTAAGCCTGAAAAAGTATGAAGGTAAGTTCAATTGATAAAATTATGTAGGTACTCAAATTACAAGCATTGCATAATTACAATACCTATAAACTTTTACATATTCATAATCATAACACAAAACAAAGTAAACCTAATATTGTAATACCCATATAACCTGTAACATTTTCATAATCATAACATGTTACAAACGCAAAACCAACACTCTACTAACTGTATACAGAAGTAATTAGTTACAAAAATAAGCAGTTTTGAAACTAGTTACTCATATCTATTGAACTACGTATAACCGATTACGACTACTTTGTTCTCTATGCCTACCCTGCAAGGGACATGGCGTGATGGTATGTATGTATGCTGGTTTAAATTTGTAGTATTACTGCAAGTTTTTACCTCTTTGGAACAGTACTTGCATATTGCTGTATGTTTCTTAATCGTTAAATATTTTCGCCAACCGCTTTTAGATGTTTTACTATTGGAAGACATTTTTATGGTTTACCAACAACTACATATATTATGGCACTCTTAACTTGTAAATAATAATGGATTTACTTCAAGTTTTATTCATCCGTTCCATAGATGGCGCCTTAAAACGCATAATTTATATAATCGATTTTTTAAAAATCCTTAATATTACTATAAAAATCGATTATAAAAAATCGATTTTTTGAAAAAAATAATCGATTAAAATAAAAATAGATTATTTTTTAACATCCCTAATGTCAAGTTGACATTACAGTATAGAGCCAAATTCGTATTATTGTGACGTTATACCACAGACTACAAAATATATAAATTTGAAATTCTGTTTACAAATATAGCAGATGCTTTTTTCAGCCTAGTGTGATATTGTGAGTTAATGATTAAGTTTAAAATACCCTATATTCTTTCAAGTGCTGAGCCCCACAGCAGGACGTTGGTTTGAGTGCTTAAGAAAAATGATATCGATATAAAATTAAAAAGTCAAAGACATTTGTTTCCTGCTACGAATACTGCTAGTATTGTATTTTACTGGATACTACTGTTATAAATGTAGAAGTGTCTGAAGATGTTTGGATGTTTTCTTTTTTTATTGCTTATGGTAGCAAACGAGCAAGCAGCACACCTGATGGTAAGTGTCACTGCCGCTCATGGACCTTTGCAATACCAAGGGTATAGCTTAGGCCGCTGCCTACCAATAAAATCCCCAAACCCACCCAGTTGGGCTTCCAGCCCTCTCGCTCACCGAACGAAGCGCAATAGCACATTGCTATTACTCAGACGTCGATCTTCTGCTAGAGTGTGGTACTACCCGGACGGACTGGCGCCATGGCTGTAGACAGAAAATTATCAACAGTGTCATTCTACCACTATAAAATGGTTTTTACTCAATCACCCGTAAACCATTAAACATATATGGATAAAAATTGGACACTAATAGACTGTTTTTTAGATTAATAGGATGATGATGATTTAATAGGATGTTTTTTAATCCTTGTAATGAAATAGATTATATAAACCATATGTTTTGTTACTCAATTAGATACTTATTGATTTTGTTACTTAATTAGTTTTGTTACTTAATTAGATACCACTCAAAGACATTTCAAAGTCAGATACCACTCAAGACATTCTCAAATTTTGTATCGAAATCATCACCATACTTAGTACAATAACGAAGTTTTAAAGTAACCAGGCACTTAGTCCCTGCTTTGCTACAGAAAGAAATAGTGGCTTATATACTTTGGTACTATTTCAAATTAAAATAAACAAATCGCAACTCTCTTTTTGTCAAAATTAGCTTACATATAGATAAAAAATAAAATCATTCTCATTAATGCACGCTTATTCATGAAATCTTATATGAATGTAGGTAATATTAACAGTTACTGTGTCGACACAGTATATAGTATATTATCAGTCAATGCGTGATAATTTTTTTTTTTTTTTTTTTTTGTGGCTCTGTTTATACTTAAGCCAATGTCAAAGTTAAGTTGCAGCTTCTTCTTCTTCTTCTTTTTATGTATTGGCTATCAGCTACTTATACGAGCCATTTTTGCCAGTGTCGAGTTATAATTATCTTCACGTTCTTAATCTTTTCAAGTTAGTCATTGTCTGTCAGTCAGTCGAATTGTCGCCATCAACACTGCTATGGTGACACTGTTAATGGTATGTTGTAGGAATTTTGATGGGAGACGAAAACGTTGTAGAGCACTTTTATATGATATTCACTACATCCCAGCTGTTCTGTCACATCATATTACATAAAACACCATAAAAATTATCTAATATAACACGTTAAAACACTAAGATATCGAATATAATACAAGAGCACAACATGACGTTTTAGATTCCCGCCAAAAGTCCTGCGTGATAATTAGCGTTGCGAACAGTGAGAAATGAGGTTTTTTTGACTATTATTTCAGAAAGGCAAAGTGAATCAAATCTATACAGCCATGTATTAACTATTTTCTTTCCTCCGTATTACGTAGTTTGTTCAAAGTCGAGGTCTAGCATTGAAAAAATGGTGGGCTTTTATTAGGCTATCTACCTAAAAGCTAAGAATTTTTGCAAACATAAAAAAAAAAGTATGTTATCATTTAAGCATTGTTATATCATTTTCACTACAATTTAGTAATTTCCAATGGCAAGAAATTTATTTAACACCTGCTCCTGCTCGCGGCTTTGCCCCTCTAAAAATGACTTTCACTCAGAGATGTTCAAAATACCCTGTACAAAGTATCTGGAATACAAAATGCAAGATACTTTTAAATTAAGTATTTCAGATACCAAATACAAAATACTTTTGAAAATAGTATCTGAAATACTAGGTACAAAATAGGTATCTTTAAAATACTTCTTAAGATGAAAATACTTTTGTAAGAAAACAAGATTTTATTTTAATGAATTTAAGTTTATTTTTAATGTTAATTAACATTAATATTATTTACGAATAAATCGTGTTAATCGCGGAAATGAAAGGTATAGTTTTAAAACTCCAAAAGTGATGTTTGATACATTTTTGTACCAAAAGAAAAATTTTAAATTTTATTTGCTATAAGTCAATGCTTATTAATGTAACAACAAAATTTTAGTAAAATTTACCATACATTCAATTAAAAAAAATAATGTTAGTAGCAAACGCCGCTAAAATAACTATTTTTAATTTCAAAGTCCCCTAAAATGAGATTGACCAATAACAACACTGCATTTGTAACACGTGACTTGTAAAACTGTATGGCGATATTATTTGTTTTGTGTTACTTGAGGATTTTAAAAGAGAGATATTAAAAATTATGAAAGACCTAGCACATACATACATACATACCATCACGCCATGTCCCTTGCAGGGTAGGCAGAGAGAACAGAGTGCCAGAGAACTCTATCCTTGCATACTTCACTCGCTTCCTCAACATTCATAATTCTTTTCATACACGCTCGCCGGTTTCGGAGACTTGACTCCACCTTCCTTCAGTACATGACCGATCTGGTCTAGGTAGGTTAGTCTCGGTCTCCCCCGGTACCTACATTCTTTCACTTTCACATTGTATATCTTCTTAACCAGACGTTCGTTCGGTATTCTTTCTACATGTCCGAACCATCGGAGCATTCCCTTTCGCATCTTTACACCAATACTCTCTTTCATACCAACTCGCTTTCTTACGTCGTCGTTACGAATGCGATCGGTGATCGACCTAGCACAGTTTGTAAAAAATGAGACATCAATGAGATGTTGGACTAATAATTTTATAACTGTCTGCTAACATATTACTAAAAGTATTTTGTCAGGCAAAGTATTTATAAAATACTAAGATACCAAACAAAAGGTATCTAAATACAAGATACAAAATAAATTTTTAAAAAGTATCTTAGATAGAAGATGGAAATACGTATTTTGTATCTTGTATCTGTATTTCAGATACTGTATCTTAGGTAAATCACATCTCTGCTTTCACTGTATAATTTTTTATTAGTAATTATGCTAAGGGAGTGTGCTCCTCCGGTAATGTGTTACCGGGATAAATAGTATTCCACGTGTCCCACCACTCCAGGAAATGGTCTATGTGTTCGCCAGTTTACATTCAAAACTGTTCAACGATTTATGCCTGATTGAGTGACAACCATCCTAACATTCAAACTTCCAAATGTCTTCACAATCATACACATTTATAATATTAGTTAGATTATAACACAAACCTAACTGATGAACCCTTACTAGAACCGCTCCTGCATCCTTTTAAGCAGAATTTGCATAATCTGTAGTGGTATGTTGGAGACTTGATAAGAATTACAATATATTTTTTACTACATATCACTATAGTATCTATTGTGTTAACAAAACGTTACGAGTAATGCAGAAATAAAACAAAATATTTGAAAAACTTCGTTTACTTGTTTTGTAGCAGATAATAAAATACAATAACAGATGATACAAAAAATCGTATTTTGAATAATTTCAAAATACTAACTTGCTCTGAGTTTTTTATATTATTATATGAGGACTGTACATTGTTTCACTTTGATATGGTTTATATTGAAAGTTAAACAGTAATCATTATCTATTTTACAATATACTTTACTACAACATATAATAAATTTGTTAGTAGGTACAGTAGAAATTCAACACATTGGTGTAGTAGCAGCTACGAATACGACCAACCCTTACTTCATTCGTGGTTGTTGTAAAAGACAATTAAGAATTTTGTATGGACCTGGGCAACTCCACCTTTTTTTTTTTTTTTTTTTGTTGTCGCCCCGCCTAATCGGTCCGGGGTGACGGAGAGGCGGCGCGTGACCCCATAGACCCACCGTAAAATCCTCTCTCTTCGCCGTGCGAGCGGGCCACCGGTACCCGATTTTTGACTTCGGTGGCCTGGGCAACTCCACCTTATGCCGGTGGTCAACAATTACATTCTCAGGGAGGGTTGACGTCAGGCAGACGGCGGGTCATAAAACTATTGCTAATAACTTTTGCAGTATATACGATGGAAGAGCATATTGTGTCGAACCCAAGTAGTTCGGATAAGAGCAGGAGAATTGTGAGTAGGAATTCAATGCAAGTGTTCATTTTACAACTTTATAATTTAATAATACTATTACTAATACTAAAACTATTACTTAGGTAATATATATTAATAAATGGGTTATATAGCTTGTCTACTCTTCTTTAGTGGCTACCTACTGGACGAGTGACGAAGTGTAATACAATCTTCCTTTAAGTGATCTGACGACATTATGACACGATGTAGTAAAAGTCGCGGATACATACTCGCTCGGACCATTTGTGGTGGTATATGGAGTTCTTTTGAATACACTTATCCAGCAGTGGACGTTGTTGTTGTAACGAAAAATACGAAGAATAACCATCAAATGCATTTGAATTTAGAATATATGAAGGCTTTCACTTGTTTTTGTGCCTTTATTAATATTTATTCCTGATGCACTTTTTACTCTATAAGCATACGCCTCTGAATCGAGATCCTTCGAAAATGCCGGGTTGAGAGCACTCAGCGCTCACCCATAGTCCAGATTAAGCTGTGACAGCCATTTACGGCTAACAGCTAAAAGACAGACACAAAAAAACCTTCGAAAATCTGTAACCAGTAGGCACTTAAAATTTATAATGCATATTACCAAATAAATAATTGGCAAAAATATGGTTGTTACAATTTTTTTTGATTTACATTCGTCTTCGTAGGTACATTTGGACAACGTCATCTTAATGAAGTATCATAAGCTGATTAACAGGGAGATAATATTTATATCGTGTATAAAGAAAATGTGCATCAGAAAGCTTAAAAAGTGTGAATGGCATATTAGTCACTAATTTTCTACGTTATGTTTGTTCAAATGTAGGTATGTATCATCATGTATCCGTCCATATGCTTATTGAGGTCTGCTATCAGATATAAGGTCTCCTTCAAAAGATAGTGCTATAATTGCCAAGCTTTACCGTTCACTCGCCTTGGAGTGACTATGACTATCACATTGATATTTGCACGCAGCATGTACAAAGTACTTTGTGCTTGCTCTGTGGGTATTTGACATTGTTAATCATAAACAACAGTAACATAACAATGAATACAATTTATATTCAAATTGCATACATACATACATATCATCACGCCATATCCCTTGCAGGTTAGGCTTTCAAATTGCAAAAGTTTAGTAATTTTTTATAACATCTACATTGTTTGTACTTACATGAAAAATAATATACTTATAGGTAGGTACATATATTTTTTTATTTATATTTTATTTATTTGTTTGCATATACAGTAATGAGTATTATTATTTATACATATAGATAAAGAAGCATAAGACACATTATGCCATATTCTAATAGCATGAAAATATTTTACAAATTTGTCATAAACTCAATCGTGTTACAAATATCTCAAACAGTTACAATAATTTCAAATACATAAACAATAACGTCTTATTTATAATATTAGACTTTTATATGTATTGTTATATTTATTATATAGAGTTTCAATTTCATGTACATAATATTAGTCACATTCCAATCGCAGCAGTATAAATATAAGAAGTATATTTACGAGTATAAACTCGTAAATTATTTACAATTTTTACATACATACATATCATCACGCCATATCCCTTGCAGGGTAGGCAGAGAGAACAGAGTGCCAGAGAACTCTATCCTTGCATACTTCACTCGCTTCCTCAACATTCATAATTCTCTTCATACACGCTCGCCTGTTTCGAAGACTCTTGACTCCACCTTCCTTCAGTACGTGACCAATCTGGTCTAGGTAGGTGAGTCTCGGTCTCCCCCCGATACCTACATCCTTCCTTACAACAATTTTTAAAATAATCGAAAATGAGGAATAAAATACGTCTATTTACAATATGCTATTGTTATATGTATAAGTTGTTAAATTTATAAAAAAATATTATATAGCAATCATTCAAATCACAGGCGTCCGTTGAGAATAACCCATATTTGACAGTTAAAAAATAAAAATTATTTTTTTCTGTAATGTATTCATTTAATGGAAAACAATTGTATTGGGACTTTTGACCGGAATTTGAAAACGTCATGTTGTGCTCTTGTATTATATTCGATATCTTAGTGTTTTAACGTGTTATATTATATAATTTTGATGGCATTTTATGTAATATGAAGCGGCGGCACTACTGGGATGTAGTAAATATCATATAAAAGTGCTTTACAACGTTTTCGTTTTTCATGCAAATTCCCACAAGATACCATTAACAGTGTGGCCATTGCACTGTTAATGGCGACAATTTGACTTAGAGAACGACTAACTTGAAAGACTAAAAACGTGAAAATATTTATAACTTGACACTGGCACCAATAGCTCGTAGTAGTAGCTGAGTGCCAATACGGGGTTTTTTGGCGGGAATCTAATACGTCATGTGGTGCTCTTGTATTATATTCGTTATCTTAGTGTTTTAACGTGTTATATTAGATAATTTTGATGGCATTTTATGTAATATGAAGCGGCGGCACTACTGGGATGTAGTAAATATCATATAAAAGTGCTTTACAACGTTTTCGTTTTTCATGCAAATTCCCACAAGATACCATTAACAGTGTGGCCATTGCACTGTTAATGGCGACAATTTGACTTAGAGAACGACTAACTTGAAAGACTAAAAACGTGAAAATATTTATAACTTGACACTGGCACCAATAGCTCGTAGTAGTAGCTGAGTGCCAATACGGGGTTTTTTGGCGGGAATCTAATACGTCATGTGGTGCTCTTGTATTATATTCGTTATCTTAGTGTTTTAACGTGTTATATTAGATAATTTTGATGGCATTTTATGTAATGTGATGTGACGGAACTGCTAAGATGTAGTGAATATCATATAAAAGTGCTTTACAACGTTTTCATTCTTCATCAAAATGCCCACAAGATACCATTAACAGTGTGGCCATAGCACTGTTGATGGCGACAATTTGACTTACTGACGGACAATGACTAATCTGAAGACACTAAAAACTTGAAGATAATTATAACTCGACACTAGCAACAATGGCTCATTTAAGTAGGTGATTGCCAATACATAAAAATAAGAAAAAGAAGAGTGCCAATACTAAATTAGAAAAAGGAGATCGACCAGTTAGAAAATAAATATCCAAGTAGCGAATTATAAATATAACTGATTTTTTAGTAATTTTTATTTTACAATTAATGTCAAATACATTTTCCCTTCAAAATTCAGACTATATAAAGCTACTATATAAAGCTTCCTTATATACAGGGTGTCCCAAAATTCAACGATAAGCCGGCACCAGCAGATGGACCTACATATGACTACTCGAGAACAAAAAAGAAAAAAATTCTACCTTGATTTTTTTTTTTCATTACGACAAAAAAACCGATTTCTTTAAAAATCGTCATCTTTTATTATATTATTAAGTGCCATTGCTACAATTTTACAAGTAATTCTGTGATTTTTTTTGTATTGGCAAGGTAAGTAGTACTACTATCGATCATAACCATTAAAAATTCCAGAATATCTATAGTTTTTACACAAAAATCAACCAAAACTATGTTTTTTTCATAAATTATGTAAGATTTTGACTTTCAGCTCACTTTCACTCATCACAGTGAAAAAAAAAAGTATGGACACTACTGTGGCAAATAGTATTAAAAATTGGCGCAACTAACTACAATTCTAAAATGGTATAACATTCTAGGCAAACTAGCCACAAAAATATACTTAGGTGTACTATTTCAAAATAACAACCATACTTCGAAAATTGTTAGTGTTGATAGTAATCACTTCTACTATGTAGCCAAAATGTTTTTGTTGCAAGTTCTCAGAATTTGAATGAGACATGTGCGTAGTCCATAAGATAACATAAGTTAGAAAGAGATAGGTATAGAGAGATTAGAATTTACTATATTATTAAAATTACAATAAATGTTCGAATTGTTTGCCATTGGCAGTAATGCAGGCACGACATCGCCTTAAAAATGAACGTTTTATTTTTCTTGCATATCTGATTCTGTTCATGTGATCCACAGCCTGAATTATTTTTTGGCGAAGCTCGTCCAAGGTTGCAATGGGTTTTGAGTAGACTCTGTCCTTTAGACAACCCCAATAGAAAAAATCCAGGGGATTTAGATCGGGTGAACGGGGTGGCCATAAGATAGGACCAAGTCGCCCGATCCAACGCCCTGGGTACTCTTGGTCTAAGTACTCTCGCACAGGGCGGGCATAGTGAGCTGGGCAACCATCGTTTTGAAACCACATGTTTTGCAAATCACTTAAGGGCACGTCTTCTAATAATCCTGGTAACTCATTTTGTAAGAAGTTCAAATAGCTATTGCCATCTATGTTTCCTTGTAACTCAAAGGGCCCTATCACTTTTCCATTTATTATGCCCGTCCATAGGTTAACCTTAAATTGATATTGGGATTTGTCTTCTCTCACCAGGTGCGGATTTTCATTGTTCCAGCTATGAAGATTGTGAAGATTTAAATAGCCATCTTTCTTGCAGGTTGTTTCATCCGACCATAAAACTTTGTCTAAGAATTGGGGATCTTCCCTGTGTTTTTGCAGCATTACACGGCAAAATGCGACCCGCAGTGGATAGTCCCGCGGTAATAACGCCTGCACGCGCCTGTAATGATATGGATGAAACTGGTGACGTTTTAAAATTCTATGTGCAGTACTTTTTGGAATTCCCGTTGCTACTTGTATGCCACGTACAGAGGTAGTTGTATCGCTTTCTATTTCTTTGAGAACTTCTTCATCGTGTTCCGATCTAGGTCTTCCAGCGTTTCTCCTGTCAGATGGTATACGACCCTCCGAAAATGCTTGATGCACGTTAATAAATACGCGATAATCCGGATACCTTTGAAGAGTAGGGTACCTTGCTCGATATAATCTGCTAGCAGCGTTGGCATTGCATCGGCATTCTCCATAAATTAGGTGCATATTAGCGTATTCTAACGCTGTATATGGTAGCGGCATAATGAATGCTAAACACTTGAAAATAAGGCAAAACTTCTTTAAAAAAACACAAAATCACAGTCTAAAATAATGCCAAGTCAGGTCAATTTCCAGGTCACTTAATTCAATCCAAAGTCGTTAGTATCAGAGCCACTTTAATTAAAACAGAACGGTGTGCAGTAAACAAAGAAGTAGAGCGTACTGACTTGCTGTGCTGCTGAGGACATTAATTACTTCTCTACCTGCATTAATGTTACTAAACAATTAGCATCTATCTATCTCCCTCTAACGTATAATCTCTCTATCTCTGTCTAACTTATGTTATCTTATGGACTACGCACATGTCTCATTCAAATTCTGAGAACTTGCAACAAAAACATTTGGGCTACATAGTAAAAGTGATTACTATCAACACTAACAATTTTCGAAGTATGGTTGTTATTTTGAAATAGTACACCTAAGTATATTTTTGTGGCTAGTTTGCCTAGAATGTTATACCATTTTAGAATTGTAGTTAGTTGCGCCAATTTTTAATACTATTTGCCACAGTAGTGTCCATACTTTTTTTTTTCACTGTGATGAGTGAAAGTGAGCTGAAAGTCAAAATCTTACATAATTTATGAAAAAAACATAGTTTTGGTTGATTTTTGTGTAAAAACTATAGATATTCTGGAATTTTTAATGGTTGTGATCGATAGTAGTGCTACTTACCTTACCAATACAAAAAAAAACACAGAATTACTTGTAAAATTGTAGCAATGGCACTTAATAATATAATAAAAGATGTCGATTTTTAAAGAAATCGGTTTTTTTGTCGTAATGAAAAAAAAAATCAAGGTAGAATTTTTTTCTTTTTTGTTCTCGAGTAGTCATATGTAGGTCCACCTGCTGGTGCCGGCTTATCGTTGAATTTTGGGACACCCTGTATATATATATATATATATATATATATATATATATATATATATATATATATATATATATATATATATATATATATATATATATATATATATATATATATATATATATATATATATATATATATATATAAAAGAGCTTTATTCATATTTAGGCATATTTAGGCATATTTTTTTATTTAGGTTGTTTATATTCGCAAGCGTCATTTTTAAAACACATACAGAGGAAATGTTAAACAACAATTAATAAGTCATTTATAAGAATAATAATAATCGAACATGAACATAAAAAACGGAAGTCTGCGTAGTTTTCTTGAATATCTGCAACGTAGACCCGCTGATTTAGGAACAAAATCAGCTTTCACAATGATCTCAGAATATAGAACCATCTGTCAAATCATTATGAAAACCAGTTTCGTATTTCCTTTGTATTCTTCTCGAATCCTCTTCCGTCTTCGTTTTCTACTCGAACAAAGATATCTTATAGGAAAATAATACAATAAATTAAGCGGTTACTTACCTAAATTGCTATAAATACCATTTAGGAGGAAAAGTATAATAACTACTGAACATTAGAATTGCGCGCTATATGAACTTCTTATTGGGTTCAATTAAGTACATTGGAATTAGAAGAATTCGTGCAATGGTTAACACAACAGTTAACAGCAATGGAAGAATATGAATGGATTTGTCATCGCTCGATTGGGTGAAGTATGCGACGGGAATGGGATGTGACGTGCGAACGCGCCGGGACGCTCCCATTAGCCGCATCACCGCATGCTGTGTATGACATCATGCTGAGTCAGGCGTCCAGTATAATAACAACAATTTCCTTTTCGAGTTATTGCTTCGCATCTGTAACATATAAAATAGTACTTTAAAGTATTTGTTGAATAATTAGTAGTGATCATATTTATAGGAATTATGCTAAAATGTAAGGTTATTTCTGATTGCTTATAATCCACCACTACTTAAAAATTATCTATAGATATATTATAATCTAAACTATATACTTTAAAGCACCTGTATAGCTGTGCTTTATATCTTGCAGTTTGGATCGGATTCCCGTCTCAACGAACTAAAAGTGTGCGAGTGTGATTAAAAAAGCCAAGTCTTTTGACGCTGTTCCTTCTAGAACTGTTCTCCTATAACACTGTCCCCTAGTCGACATTCGATGGGGAGGATATTTATTATCTCATGCATTTAGATCGTATTGTTGAGCACGAAACGTCTCCATACTTGGAGAGTAATTCATCTTATTGTTTAAGAGATTTAGTTCGGTATTTTCTTTTTCTGGCAGTCTGGCTTCTTAAGTTCCTTAGTAGTCTCTTACGACATCAAAGGAAATGGAATTGATGGTGACGCATTATATACTTCGTAACCACACAACTAAAGGACATTTAACATAATAAAAGTGAATTGACTAAAATAGCAATAAACGAAGGCGGTGGTTTACAAAGCAATGGTAGGTCACCCACACCGTAAGTCAACATTAATTAGGCAAAGCAGTGTAAGTGCGCTGGTGACCAGAAATGGTGCGGATATCGTCTACGGCCTTGTAGGGTCGCCTGCGCGGGAGTAGCGGCGCCACTACAATTATTTCGGCTACTTATTGGCAATGGATGTTCGCGTACAGCCTACCCACAAAATTACCCGCGGTTATTTATATATTACTAATACTTCGTTATTAATTTTTAAAAAGCTGCAAAAACTTTTATATTCTCGCATACCTCAGCAATAGCTTTACACATATCAAATCGATATTTCTTTGTAATTTAGAATGTAATATTTTTTGCATATGTCATTATGTGCGTATGAGGATGGTGTCCGTATAATTACTTTAAATTTCAGGCAGATTTCGTAAAAAGCAATAAAAAGGGAATGGATTGCTATTCTCGAGCATAGCCTGGTGGGTGGCTGGAGGTCACAGATTATTTACTACCCACCTAATGAAATCACGCTGCCAACAAATCATGCAACACATATTCGTATGACGTACCTATGCCGTTCTACTTGGCATTTCGTGGGTCAATGTCCAACAGTGTGTTGATTGATTGAAGAATGGATAAAGGGAAATCTAGTTTACTTAACCACAAAATTAGTGTACAATTTTTGTACTGGATATTTTATAAATTGTAATGTAATATAATAGTTAAAGTGTTGAATTTTGAAATTTAAAAAGAATGTAATGGCTGTTGTTACTATAATTTGCGATAAAGTTGATGAGATATAGAAGTGGGTTAACGCAGAGGCTAGTTTTGGGTGTCGTCGTACCCAACACTAACTTTTGGGTTGTGGTAGTACTGTGAAGTGCGCAAAGCGATGCCACGTCACATCCGGCGCGACGGCGGGCGCGCGGGAGCTCAATGAGCGCGCACTATGTGGGCCACACGTGTCACCCCCCCTGCCCCACTTGTACCCCCTTACCCGCACCTCGCACGTACACACACACACAAACACACACACATACATATATATGAGCGCGCGCGCCCACAGGCGTTGCTCTAATTGCTGACAAGTATGGGAAATAGCGCAAATGTGTTACTTTTTATCATGCAGTGTGTTTACACTTGTGATAATGACGAATATGCTGTCTATACACCAATTTTTATCGGTGCCAACGTGGACCCTGTTTTAGGAATTTGTGTCAGATTTAGGAGACATATAAAAGGCATTAAAATAAATATGTGTAATAAGAAAAATACGAACGGAACGAGAGTAAGTGTTACGAGCGAGTTGCCCCAATAAGAATTTGAGGCGTTCGGCCGGAAGTGTGTAACATTTAGAATTGGATCGTGTGAATAATAAACATTGATTCCACAGCATAACATTGTCGCGCAGAATAGTTAGACGGGTCGGTAATCATTGGACGTTGTAGGTACGTTGAGGAACAATGGATTTAAAGTTTGAATTTAGTGCATGAGCTAATGAAATATGCTCCTTGTTCAGGTGGTTGACGACGTGATAACTGTGGAGGGCGGGGGCCGACTGTTGGCGGTCCGTACTATCGCCGCAACACTTAGCAATTTTCTCTTTACAATTCTCTGCTCTAGAAAGCATCGTTGCGTTCACCTTTCAGCCTGACAATCGAGCAAGCAAGCTGATCTTTATTATTGGAGAGTATGGACATTGTATAACCTTAAGTGAGGCTATAAGATCTATGTCTATTAAACATAAAATAATGGATTTTTTTAGCAAAATATTAAAGTGATATAGACAAGGAGGTAGTAGACTGCGTCCACGCATTTAATATTAATTAAATGTGTAAAATAAATCTCGATTTATTAAATGATTACAAAACTCAACACAGCAATGACACCGTTGGAAATTCCCTAAATAAAGTAGTACAAAGAAATGATGTCACCTAGTAACCGCTCTATTTGTTGCTATTGTAGAATTTCCATAGCATTTGAAACTTAAATCAACGTGTAAAACTTGGAAGTATTTACGTGATATTATGTAACGGGGACAAGGCATTAATCAGCGGCGTGTACCGAGCCGCTATACAACATATGAATACGGATGACTAGCGAGAATGTTGTACAGTCTCATCGTAAAATATCCCTGTCGGGTGGGAGCGCGCATTGCGGCGCGACGTGTGCGGTCACCGGTACAATGTATAGAGATAGCGAGCATTCCGCGGGTGTAACGGTGAGTTATTTCGCCCTCGCGGCGTGAATGGCCGCGAGATGCAGCGGAGGCTGCGCCGCGCCGGCCCCGGCCCGCGCCCCGCACCGCAGCGCGCCTCGTGCGCATTCCGAGCGGCGAACGCGAACCTAGTAGCTTGCGCAACCTCCGTCGCCGCATTCCATTCATAGCGACGCGCGCCTCGATAAACACAGCTTATCGAGCTAGCGCCGCTGCGCTGCGCTGCACCGTGCTCCTGCGTACAGACTGGCGCTTCGCCCCGTCGCCATCGTCGGTCGGTCGCCCTCGTCTTCCTGGAATGGGAAAACCAGCGCGGTTTTTGAAATTTTAGAGCGTTACGCCACATTTGTTCGTGAACGTCACACCGGTCGGTCGGTATGAAGTCCGCCGGACGTTGACCCATACCGCCACTGCTTTCTCCGGCTCGCTGTTTGCTATTGGAACGAATCTATTAATTGGAGAAACTCAGTTCACACATGAGCGTGGAAAGTAGACCGATGAGCTTTAGCTGTTCGAGTCGCAGAGACGTTAAGCGACACGTAAACGCCCTTTTTGAATGGTAATTATTAAAGTTGGTCACGGCACTAAGCCTAAACGGCGCTCGGCCGTTACTTCGATTGATTATTAACTCGTCCTAACTCTAATATTTCGAAACTTTCCAACATTAATTAATCTGAGAATCGTTCAAAAGAAAGTTTCATGTGTTCGCGTGGTCAAATGGCCACAATGGAGGTACATTCCTCTATTGTGATGTTGGTCTGTGGATGGCGGTGCAAGGGTGTCGCGCAGGAGGCGTGCAAGAAGCAGTCGCAGGCTGTGCGGTGGCGAACGAGGCGCGCGCCCGAGGCCGGAGGCTGCGTACCTCTTCCCCGCCGCCCGCAGGTGAAATGTCACCAAACAGCATTCCGAAATATTTGAAACGACCTTTATGGCGCGAAAGAAAGTGTGAGGGGAGCGGGGCGCGGGGCCGCACGACCGTGGGACAGCGGCGCGCGCGCCAGTCGCACGCCGCCCTCCCCCCGCCGCCCGCTCCGCCCCGTCCCGCGTGCCCACCCGCGGCCCGCGCGCCCCGCTCCGCCCGCATTCCAGCTGCGACCGCCTCCACCCGCCCAGGACCCCTTGCACTGTCGCTCCCCATCCCCATCCCTATAACATGCTGCAATACGTGGACAATTTGCAATATTTACAACATTTATCTGATATAGGTATCATGTTTGATATTGGGTCACGTATAATTTTAACAGAAAATTAAGACTATTGCTCTTATTGGAGTTTAAGACACATATTTGAAATATGCGAAAAAACATTTTTTTTAGAAAATACTATATTGAGTTTGAAATATGAACGTAAAGTTTGTATCACAGAAGTGCGGACAGCATGAGCGCGAGCGGAGAGCGAGTGGAGGAAGTCGGCGGCGCGGCGGGTCGCAAATAGCCCGTGACGCGGCGGGCGCTGCACTTTCGCGCGGTCATGTGCCCGGCGCCGTAGCCAGACGCTCCTAATCGCTCCTCTATTTAAAAACGTCGTTGGCGACGCTGCCGGCGGCGGGGAATGTGTCGACGACAATGCACGGGCGTCAACGACCGCTCGCAGCGGAAGCGACACACTTCCAGCCCGGAAATGTGCACCCGCGCCTTAAGGGACCGCCGGCTGTCTATTTATAAATCGCGCGCACAGGGCGCATGTTGGTGTTCGTCAACAACGTGATGTAATAAGCTTATTTCGGATCTCGTATCTTAAACCGCTAGTAATTCTCACAGCAGTACCCCACAGGGCTTTAACAATCTGTCACGATAAATGAAGAATCATTTTAAATTACATTTGCTACAAATTTAACAAGATTTAACAGAGTATCTCATATATACTTAGGTAATATTGGCGCTATTTACGAAACTTTATTCGTGCTTTTATTGTAGGGAAATTGAGGTCATACATTACGATTGGAGTTTTGCAAGAGATCAGTACCTACATATTGTTAAAATATAGTAACCAGAGGTAAGGGTCAGGTCAATATGACACTTAAGGTAAGTAATTCTTGGTTTCTTAACTACATAGTTTACAATATGATTAGTACGAGATGTTTATGAGCATAATCTAAAAAAAAAAATACAATATTGATATTTTACTTAACAAAAGGAATGTCTGCGAATATATTTATAGTTCTGGTTGGACTATCTATGATTTTAAGACATAAAAATGTATTGTCTAGCTGGTACAACCAACATCATAGAAGTTCACAAAAACTTATTAGGAAAGTTTGCACATATGTCACAACTTCGTTTATTGTCCATTTTTTGTTAAATAAATAATGGTTATCGCTCAAAAAATGATAACTTATTTTTTTTGTGTGCATGTATTTTGTGTACCAAAAACCAAAAATACATCACCATAAAAACTATCAAGAACCAAGACAGGAAAATTTCACGTAGTGTCGTTCTGTTAATAATTATCTTTCTAAGGAGACAGGAAGTCGGGCCAATAGTCATATCCGTAAACATTGCTAATCATACCATTCAATCTTTCCAATATATACTGGCTCTTTCACGGGTACAAATAGATAAAAACATCTGAATCGATCTTAATACGGACATCATCACGGAACATAATGCAGGGTAGATAAACAGACATTATTCAGAGGTAAAAATATAGTTTAAAACCAGATTAAACTTCTTCGACATAAAAAACAACAACAACACTGGAACCGCAGGTAACCCAAAATGCAAAGACTGTATAAACAAGCAATACTACTATAATCTTTATACACAATTCGACAATTTTAAAACGTAATATTAATAAAATGCATGACCATGCATAGAAGTAGACAATAATAAATATGAAAAAGGGGTGACAGAGCTTTGAAACAAGTGCAGTTAATAACTATATCAGTATTAGGGCGCTCAGCTTGGTTGGTTTATGCTCGTCGGTGCTCAGCGATGGTTCCCAGCGGTCTCCGTTCCGGTGTCGCGCACTCGCTCATTAACGACTAAGCAGGTAAAGAAAGCGTAAGGGCCCACCGGAGATAAGGTCAATAAATGCGCGGCTCTGTAGCTCATAATTAATAAGTTGGGCGCGATAACATCTCGGGGCAATTACCGAAATACAACGGGTGCTCAGGTAGCATCAGAAACTCATTACTAAATACGTATTCAATTATTACAATGTGCTTTAATAACTGGTTAGAATGTAGCCCTTGTCTTAACTGGTCTTCATTCATATATATGGTGTACTACGTATACGGACTTCCTGATCCTATTTTAGAGACAAAATACTTTATTATTCTACAATAATCTACATTGCGAGTTTACCATTAACTTGTAATGAATTTATAAATACGTTAAAAGTTTTCGTTTTCTCACTATGATTGAATTATTTTTCGTTAATATATTGTAAGAAAAAAAATAACGTTACAATGAACGCACAGATTTTTTATAAATAGTTATCGAACAATACAGACGGATTAAATTTTAAACAAAACATTTGTATTGGAATGTCCTCACGTCTGACACCAAGTGTTCCGCTATTAATCAACGATTAGTATTAATTAACAATTAAACAGCTCAATCGTGTGTCTCTTTTGCGACGAATGATCCACGATTTTCATGTTAATGTATAATCACAGGATCAATTTTTCCTATGTATATACTGTGGAGCATATGAGCTATTTTAGCTATTAACTCGTACGTGCACTCAACAACGTGTCCCGCATAGCAATACGTCGTAATTAAATCCTAACATTTTACAATTTTAAACTGTTTATCACGACCACGCATTCGATGTAAATATGACATGTTTTTTGAAGCTGCTAAATAATTACTGGCAACGTGCCTTTTGGGAAACGGTTACGCGGTACCGTTACCTCGCCGTTGGGTCTAGCACTTACGCTTGATATGGTGCTACGAGACCGCTACGCAACTGCTACGAAAGCCTACTCTACAACTAGTAAATTTATTTAGGCGGTAAATCATTTAAGATTTTTCTGAAAATATTTTTATGAACAAAATAATAATTTATAATAATCTGGTATTATATTTATTTTTAAGTTAAATAATAATTTGTTTACAAGATGAAGCAACGTAAATAAATATTCCTACATAAATTGCTGCAATAATTAATTCATTAGGTAGCTTATTTAAAAATATTCAAAACTTTGGTACATCAAGTAAGCAATAGAATAATATTGATTGAAGAAAAATAAATATCATCATTTAATGGTGGATAATTTAAATTTTGTATTTGAAGGTGTAATTTTACTTAATTTACGTAGGAATTTACTTACTTTTTTACTTTACGTAGGAATAATATGTACGTATGTATGTGTGTTAGTGTGAGTAGAATGTGTGTGTTTTCAGGCTGTAGTGTGTAGCGGCGTTATGGTTTCAGGCGAGAGCGTGGCGAGGCGGTGCGTCGCGTCTAGGACCTAGATTCCGTTGTATTGTTTGAGCGTGCGTCGGTGACGGCGCGCGTCATGTCGCGGTGGCGCCAAGCCACGGCCATGTATTATTCAACGCAACGCCCGACAAACTGTTAGCCTCACTGCGCCCCCTATACCAGACGTCTCTAATTACATACTATCAAGAACGATTTTACCGCGTCACTATTATTTGGATTATAGTTCAAGTCGACATTGTTGCAACATATAATGTTTTACCAATTTTTGTATACGAAATACTTGGGTACGTTTTATTTTTGAAATTAATAGCGTTTATTGATTTAGCGAAACATTATAGACATATCTATTTTATATGTGTTTTAAATTAAATGAAATTGACATTTTAAATGATATATAACTTAATATATCATTTCAAACTCATATAACATCCATGCGAGAGAAGGAAAACTCGAAATAAAACCGTATAATAACACGTCTTACAAGCGCGGTATAGTAGGTTAATTTCCTTCCCATTATGGAGGACACCCGAGCCCAACAGTGGGACATTTATGGGCTGTGATGATGATGATCACGATGATATCATTTTAAATTATCCTCTCTCTATAGATGTGAAAATTTTAAAAAGTGTGGTATCAGAGCAAGAATTGAATACACAATTAAGATATTTTAGCAAATTATATTATTGCAATAGAAGGAAACCTCTAAATAAAATTCAAAACTAACTAGCATTTGATCAATAAAAGCAATAAGTCAATTCCTTTGCTATTATGGAACAGGTACGTATCCAACAGTTGATACATATATTACCCGAAGAGAAGAAAAAGAAGATTCAAAGGATTCTACTTAATAGATGTAATCTATTTTAAGAGCGACAATGAAAAAGTAAAGATGAAGAGCGAATGTGACTATATTGGTTATTATAGCGGTAGAAAATGTGAGTAGAGGGGAGGAGGGGAAGTTTGCTTGATCGAATGTCACCTCCAATCCCGCGAAATAGTCCATTGTGCAATTAGCAAATGGGTCAAACGGGTCAAGATATAGGCGCCTACTTCACGTACAGACCATTTACTACTTACTTTATGAACCTATTGACATCGTATCTATTAACTTCCGATGAAGAAATAAGAATACTATTAAGAATATGAAAATCAACGTCTGAGCAGTAGCAATGTGCTGCTGTGCTTTGTTTGGTGAGCAAGAGAGCTGCAGCCCAACTTTCTAGGTGGGTGTGGAGTTTTCATTGATAGGCAGCGGCCTAACCGGACTCCTGATATTGCAAGTTCCATGGGCGGCAGTAACACATACCATCAAGTGTGTTGCTTGCTCGTTTGCCACCAAAAGCTATAGCAAAATGTCACAAGCCCTTCGTTCCCCTTGATATCGTAAAGATTAGGGAAATATAAGCAGCTACTATTGCATGAGAAGGAGAAATAAAGTGCTATGCTCACCCATCTGGTCAGCGTGCTGTAGTAATTTAATTTTCCTAATCTAGAGAAGCCCCAAACGTTAATGTTCTTCAACATCATCATTCTCCTACTCTCATCCTAATTACTTGGGGTCGATACAATATGTAATTTTCTTTCATAATACATATTGTATTATTGGCAATAGTTTTATGAGCAGCCGCCTGCCAGACGTTAACCCTCCTTGGGAATGATGTTCTTCAACAATGGGAATTAATTGGTTGAAGGTAAAATTAACAATCTATATTATATAATTGATTGATAATAAAACTAATGATGAAGAGGTTTTCATTCAGAACGAAATGTAGAACAGTGTATTGTATATGCCAAAAGGCTTGTCGCCTGGAGTACTAGTCACTAGATTGAGGGTACTCAATCAGAATTTTTTAAGTGAATTAAAAAAAAAGGAGGAGGTTTTTAAATTCATCTGTATTTTTTTTATGTGTATTACCTCAGAACTTTTTCTAGGTAAACCGATTTGGACTATTCTTTTTTTATTTGATGGCTAGTACTTCCGATGTGGTCTCATTAAAATCTAGACAAAATCTGTAATTTTTGAGTTATCGTATGCGTATTTGGCTGACTTCGACTTCATTATGTTCAAGTCGTTTTTTTGTTGTAATAAAATTATATTTTTGCGCTATTTCAGGAATAAAAATGTGAAATTTTAAAAGATTGCAAGTATGTTAACAGTGTGAGATACCAAAGATGGTTTCTTCAAAATTGTTTGAACTAATGAGTCCCAATCTATTTCGCCTATCGACTGTGGTAGGTAGATATATAATGTGATTATAGAATAAAATGTTGGCACGCCGCGCGATGGTCCCTGAAAATTTGTTTAAGCACATGTAAACGGCGCGCTCCCAGCGAGATGTGATGTGAGGCTCGGTTTAGGTGTGAAGGTCAATGTCCGATAAGGTTTGCGTTACGTCAATCTCTTTTTTCCCCCACGCTTTATTTACTATCATTAAACCACCTATCAACCAAAATGTGTTGCTAACGAGTCCTCAGAATAGTTGTAGAGCCACTTTGGACATGCATGTCTTTCAAAACACTAAATTTATTATTGTATAAAGAAAATTTGATTATTTTTTACTCAATGAAAACAAAAATACTGAATTAAAGAATTATGACATACCAACAAAAGAGAGTCATCATTTTAGTTCTTATATATCTATAGCTCACAAGTGAGCTCGAGTCTCCTCCATAATATATGGGCGATTGATCTACAACCACACGTACCTACCTTGCTAGTCAGACTGTAGTTTTTATTTCGAGTTTTCCTTCTCTTACATATATATTACAGGCATATCACATCCTTTAGTCATCTTCTACAATACCCACGGCCAAGATAGGGTCTTGAACTGTATTGTTACTCCATCACCAAACGGAAAACGTAAGAGAGTACGTTTTATTAATTCATGTAGTATAGTGAATGTTTATATATATGGTTGATAGTATTTTGGTGTGTATAGTATGTGTGAGTGTGTGTATGAGGGCGGGGTAGAGCGGGGCGAGGTGTTGTGGTGCTATCGGCGCAGGCGCAAGGTGCACCTTATCGCGCCATTGTTAGCGCCCGACACATTTATAACTTCCCTTTGCCCTCTATATGGGCCTGTGACCTGTACCACACCTTAAATATCGTCAACTGTAACTTTTTAATCATGACAGATAAATTATATTAATCAATATGACATTCCTACATACTTTATAGATAAAAGAAATGATTCGTCTCCCAAAAGTCATAGGTTATGGTTAATTTTCAGAAGTAGTATCAAATACAAATAATTTTTTGTATGATGCCTCTATTTATTAAAAAAAAATATTTCTTTCTAATATTTATGGAGTAAACCTTTTAATAGGCACAGTTCTAGAGTTAGAGCTGAAGAGAATTTTAGTACCGGCAATATTTTATGCTCCACTTGGGTTCCAAAAACTCCTAACTCGTAAATGTATCAAGATGATGTATAGTAAAGTTATACTTTAAAAAATATAACTATATTGTCTAACTATGACAAAATTTCTATTTTTTTTTAATCGTACCTATATCTATTAAAAAGTATTAAATAGTATTTAATACATAATAAATATACAATTGTTTACTTAATTTATAAAGATATGTGATATGAATTTCTATATCTTGGATGTGGATTTAGCCGAGATGGAAGGTACACCACTGATATAGAGCGAAAAGTGAATGCGGGAAATAGAGTGAACGGAGCGTTGGGGCAAATTCTCGGCAGCCACCACCTCAGCCAGAAGGCACGTGTAGCAATACATAACGCAGTGCTTGTCCCAACATTACTGTATGGAAGCGAGAGTTGGGTATGCAGAAAAGAGTATGATAGTAAAATTAATGCGGTCGAAATGCGATCTCTGCGGAAAATCTGTGGAGTTAGGCTGACCGACCGCATTCGTAACGACGACGTAAGAGAGCGAGTAGGTATGAAAGAGAGTATTGGTAGATGCGAAAGGGAATGCTCCGATGGTTCGGACATGTGGAAAGAATGCCGAACGAACGCCTGGTTAAGAAGATATACAATGCGAAAGTGGAAGGATGTAGGTACCGAGGGAGACCGAGACTAACCTATCTAGACTAGATCGGTCATGTACTGAAGGAAGGTGGAGTCAAGAGTCTCCGAAACCGGCGAGCGTGTATGAAGAGAATTATGAATGTTGAGGAAGCGAGTGAAGTATGCAAAGATAGAGTTCTCTGGCACTCTGTTCTCTCTGCCTACCCTGCAAGGGATATGGCGTGATGATATGTATGTATGTATGTGATATTAAGAATTAAGAAATACCTAACTTTAGATTAATGTACAAAGAAAAGATTAATTATTTTACTGACAATTATTTGTGTATATTTAAAATATTATAACATACCTGAATATATCCATATAATGGAGAAAGCTGAGATTGATACATTGGATGAACGCAAGCACAGCACAAGTAGTACTTCTATTATTTCTTGACGACTGGACAGATTCACACGCAGCTGAAAACCCAATACAAACATATTTATAATAAAATTAAAAAAAAACAATAGAAATGCTCAGCAATAACTTAAAATCTATCCATATGTAATATCCATATGTAAAATAATTTAATTAAAGTTATTGAAATTGTTTACGCACATATTTTTATATAAGATTTTTGCAAATCTACCCGCTTTTTTATTTATAAATTTTTAAATATATAGGTAACTATTTTAATCAAAATATAAATTAAGTGTATTTATTGAAATAATAAAGTTATAACTAGACTTTCATAAAAATATTACATTAAATTTTAAAGATTTCATTATTGTATTTTATTGTAAATATGATTTTGAAAGAAGAAACATCTTGTACGATCGTCTATAAACATAACTTTCAGACACACTGTTGACTTCTGACTTACATTGCTATATATATTTCTATGTATTAATTTTTTTTAACCTTTCCTAACGAAAATATGAAATATTAAAACAATAGCTAGTAATAAGTAAATGATTATTACAATATTATTAAGTAAATGATTCTTCTATTTATTTTAGTTGCCAATTTAAGCAGACGATACTGTCCATCTTCAAGGGATTAGGGTGCCATTCAATTTTAATCCACTGAAAAATATTTACTGCTAATCCGAAAGAAAGCTGAGAATAGAAACGGTTATTCTGTTATTTAACTTAGGCTGTAGGTTATCTAGGCAACGATACAGATGAAACATGTACAGCAGGATAACACATTATCCATCCAGTTCCAGCAATATTTGAAGCATAGTTAATAATAATTTAACAACCGCCACAAAACTCAGTTCTATAGAGTTCCAGATCATTCATATATTATTTTAAAGGGAATTGAAATGGAAAAACGTGTGTAAGGTATATACGCGTACGTCACAAGCGATGATATTGATGACATCATGTTGCGGGTACAAGCGGCGGTGCTGGTATGCGACGCGCCGGCCACATAACGGTGCTCGCGCGACGTCTGCGGTTCGTTCCCAGGCTCCGGCGCGCACGATCGACGCCCGGAGATAAGACCCATTCTATACGAAACCCAATAAGCCATTTCCTCGAAACTCTCACAGGAGAACCGCTCCCGTTAAAAAAAAAAATAACAAAAACCATACAAAAAAATAAAGACGGTGAATAAAGCGGGAGCGCGAAATAAAAATGGCTCCAGTTCTGGGAAGGCTCGGCGCCGGTGCAGCCTTTTACATCCTTTATAATGATCTTTTTTTGTCGAACGACCCTCCATAGCTTATATTGGGGCTAAGAATGTTAGCATAGTGCAAAGCGGCATATTACACCTTGTCATTCGATTCGCTCTAACGATACTAGAGCGAAATTAACAAGATATGTGATATTTAAATGAATAAATTGTGCTATGAAGGTAGCAACTTCAATCATGTGTACTGAATAGCGAACATGAATGACCATTCCTGTCTGTATGTACTTGTAACTTCAGATATAACAATGACTGACCAATTGGCTATCGTGTTTGCAAATCACATTTACAATCCAACAAGTCAATGAAGGTTTGTGATAAGATTCAATAAATGAATATTTTATGGGCAGTAGATATCCATAGGGGTCGATGTGTACCGCTCAGCGGTACATCCTCTATAGGAGGAAACGCGTAGAAGGAAACACTTATTAAAGGTGCGCCCACGTCGCCGGAAGCGGAGGCGCAGTGTGTATTGCTATGACTGTGGGCGTTACAGATTGCATGCTGTATCCAGTGGTAGCGTAATATATGAACGTTGTCATTAATGTACGATAAAGTGTGAGCAAAAGGTGAGAGGAGCGAAGGGCGTCGTGAGCGCAACGTCACAGTGAGATGCTGTGACTCAGTCGTGGGCACACGTGTCGCTGACGTCACACACATACACCTGACTCATCATACACATATAATGATCAGGGGAAGACACTTAGTTATAAGTGTAGGATGTACCATCGGTTCTAAGCCCGCACCGATCGCCCTTATCTCACATATAACAGGAAAATTTTACACAGTAAACTTATATTTAATTGGCTTCTGGGTAACTACCAATATTTAAATTCGTATTACCTTATGAGTAGTATTAATACAAAGTAATAAATCACTAAGATAATATAAATTAAATACATACGACAATTGAGTTAAATTTCGTTAATAAAACTTTCAAATTTATAATTGTGGGGTCTCATTGTTAAAATAAACTATTTACCAGTTAAAAAAAAAATGAAATTAATTTTATTTATATTTGATATTTTTTTTATATGGTTTTCGAAATTATTTTCCTTTAAATTTAAAGTAATATTAATTTACAGGTACGTAATTTGTAAAGAGAGTATTGATTTGTATTAAAAAAGGTTTCTAGATTATAATTATGGAAATATGTAAGCAATGAGGATAAGGTAAAATAATTTCTAGAGGGCAATGAACAGACAAGGGATAAGTAGAAGTAGATGGTAGTGGAGCGCGGGCGGTGTGCGAGCGGTGCCGCCGCCAGACGTCATGGTCTGGTGACAGCGAGCTGCATTACCACCACAGTCCCACCAACTGTACTCTGTGTCTGTCTATATATGTGTATGTATAGCACACAGCGAACGACCAATAACAACTCTTTGTAACACTCACAACTAAAGTTATCAATGAACAACTGTCAAAAATATTAAACAATTTATTTCAAACAATATTTCACTACCCTCGTTCTTTTATAAATAAGTATAATATATATATATATTCAATTTAATCCCGCATTACGAAACAATTAACCGATTGCGGTTAATAATTTAAAACAAAACATTTAATTACTAAGGAAAGTGAAAAAAGAACTAAATATATAGTATATATATATATATATATGTATGTATATCTATTCTTACGCCACTGGCTGTTACATTCCATTGTGCAGACGGAATCACTATAAAAATTCACTAGGTATGCACTAATTTCACATTTGATTTGTGTGTAATTATTGAACTGACACTTGTATGTAACACAACTCATGAAGGCGGCATACGGCCGCAAACCAGCGGCGTTCACTAAACAACGTGATAATACAAAAAGAAGTCAGAGGTTACGATGTTATCGATGGAGACATGAATATTCGAAGACGCGAGGGTCACGAGTGAACGGTCGGCGGTCGGCGTAGCATCGTGCCGCGGCGTGAATGGAACGACCGACATTTTATGAATCGAGAGCCGTCGCTCATTGACATGGGCGCTGGCGGCTCGGCCGTGGGGCCGCCGGTGCGCACCCAGCGGCGTCGCCGCAGGGCCCGCCGGGCTCGGCGCGCGCCGGTTCCGGCCCCGACGGAAGTGACGCTCCGACCGAACATGGCGGCGCGCGCGCAGGAAGTGCGCAGCTTACCTATCGGGACGTCTCCGGCGGCGGTTCGGCGGCCCGGCACCGCTCCACCGCTCGGCGCAGCACACGAGCCCGCATGCGCCAATACCGATATTCACAAAAGTGCGCGCGATCACTACCTTGCGAATAAATTATTTATGCTGTTATCTAAAAATATTCGTGCGACGTAGAGCGTTCGCAGGCCGCAGCCCGAGCCGACGCAGAGTTGCACACGCGAACCGCTTCCCCGCTGCGGGGCTACTGATGAGGGCAGGCCGCGCCGGCGCCGGCGGAGGCTCCGACGCACGCGCACACCGCCGCCCGTCCCTCTCGGAGCGCGCGCCTCGCCCGCGGAGCGAGCGGGACCGCGACACCTCATTATCGCAGCGGCGACTCGTGAACACCAATAGACCGAGGAGTAGGGACAAAATATTCGACCTTCACTTCACGACGCACACGAGCGCGTTGCGAGCGCGTCGCGACGAGCCGCGCACACTCGCGCAATGCTCGCAAATTGCTCGCGGCCGACGCCACCGCCGCGGCTGCCGCCGGTGTGCTACATTTGACAATTTTTCCAGAAAATTGACATGCATCGCAACCGTGGGCGAGGCGCGGCCGTTTGCCACGTGCTCGCACCAGAACTCACCACAGCGCACCGCCCTCTAGCCCCACACTCAATCTCATACTCCAACTACATATATTGCTCATATATCGATAGACATATCCGACCACATTTACACCTTCCTACATATGTAACTTATCTAACTACACATTAGAATGCCAAATTAAAAAAAAATATAGTTCGTGTATGTTCATAAAACAAATGTGCAAAAATGTAGGTACACAAAATAAAGTTACACAGAAATAAAATGAAAATTACATTTTACCATCAGAACATTTACGTTGGTGAACGAAACAATATTAAGACGAACAAAGTTCGTTTAAATAAAACCTTTAAAAAAGAAAGTATTTATGTAACTAGTTACAACATATATACATATTAAACTGTTCTATGTTTGCTGATATACTTACAATTCAGTTGTTAAAACTAATTATAATAGTAAAAATTTGTGAAATAATTGATAATTTTTAAATATATTGACATTTAGGACATTGTTTCCATAGTCCGTTTTCATTAAAACACAGTTTAGTGAAATATTATCTGATAAAAAAGAAATAAAATGGATGAACTAATGGATAAGAGGTTATTACATTATTTAAACAAAGTAAAATATTATATTTTTATTTATATTAATTACACTGGAATAAAATGCATGGCAATTATTTATCATTCCTAACCTCTATCTAACCGTTATTATTAGTAGATATTTTCATTAGATTAAAAAAAAAATGAGTGGGTATATTTTAAGTTTATTTTTTAAATTATACTTAGGTAGGTATAGATAAATAAAATAAAATATTGTTTTTTATTATAAATAAAGTTTAATTATAATAATATTGTAGGTATTTTGATAATTAATTATCACACAAAGCATTTGTAAGGTAGACATTTAAAAGTTGGTTATTAGGTACATAGCTTTTATTAATTAATCATAGAGATTTCCTAATAAATACCTATTGTTGTAATAAAAACGTGTAAACCGAAGACAAATTGGATCCTTATTATTATTTATAATTAATAAATAATTAAATTGTAAAATTACATTAGGTATATCAATCAGATAATCCAACAAAAGGAAAAAATACTAAGGAAATTTCCAATTACATTAAAAAAAAAACTATTATTAGATATATATATTTATTTTGAAATATGTTTTATACAAACAGAATTTAAATAATTGTTTAATAATAAACTAAATTTATATATGCATTTACTTTGGTGTATAAAATCATTGGATATGATTATGGTTTGTAGTCAAATTGGTAAAGAAATGACATTTAAAAATGTAAAAAATGACTATTTTTGTAATATTTTTTATTATTTATATATTAAATACTCTCAGGTATCTTATTTAAATAGTTTTAAATCAATAAAATTAATAAATTTTATAAAAACAGTGAATTATATGGTTCACTTCAATGGTTAAAATGGTCTTTCGCTAGGGCAAATTAAAACGGCTTAATTTCTTAAAAAATATGATAAAACATAAAGTTTTTTGATAATTTCTAATAGGCGCTGAGTTGTAGTGTGGGTAGAAAACAAAACTATGCGCCGGAAGTGAGTGTTAGTGTTGCCATACGCAGCGTTAAGCGTGCGCGTCAGTCTGTGCGTACCGCGCGCTCTGTACCACTAACTACTTACTTACATCAAACAAACTATTTATTAATTTAATTAAATATTAAATTAATTAATACTTTATACATATAGCATTTTAAATTTCAACTTTAAATAAAATTTATAAACCCTTATATAAGGTGGATTTTTTTTAAAATAATATTCGTTGTTTAAATATCAATATATGAACTTAAAATGTAAAAAGAAAAATTATTTCAGTCGTAACAATTTCATCTTGCAAAATATATTTATAAAAAAAATGCGGTAGGCAAGATATATAGTTACCTATATAAAATTTGGTGGAGATATAATTTTTTACCCTAAAAATCTGAAAAATCCGTGTGGTGAATTTAATTTAATAAATAATATAATAAATCTTTGTTGCATACATATAACATATGTTGCGAAAGTTAAGATTATATTTTTTTAGTTCTGGCACTCAGTAGGACTGTGCTGATTAAAAATAAATAAATATAAATACCTACATACTCACAAGAACAAGTATAGATACACACACAGATACACAATATCATATATACCTACTGGTATATTAGAAATGGAAAGATATTTTTTATCCATTTATGTAGGTAGATATTACCTATGTGTTTGTGTAAATCGTGTTGGAATCCGATGTCGTTATCATTATGTAGGGCTGAGCCTATCTAATCTCGCTCCCACTTTAATTCTATGATTAGATTCAACTCCTTTAAATAAATTCTAACAATTTTAACTCACAATAAATGCATTAATCAATGATTATATAGAATTTTAGATTTTATTAAATTTTATACATCTTTATATTCATTAAAAATGTAATTTATATCATTTAAAAAATAAAATATTCTTTATAATAGATATACATAAGTGTGACTGTTGCAAGTCAAAGTTTGGGTCATAGCCCACCTTTACCTACTCATGCTTAGGTTATTAGAACTGACTCAATTACAAATTATGAGGTAGAATTGTTTCTATATCGTTTAATACAAATAATTCAGTATTGGCAACCTTTAATATTACTCCTGGAATATCACCACACGTCCTTTTATCAACCTATCAACGGCCCCTATTAAGACAAAAGCTTCCCCAAAGGGGAATAATGTCATAATCATCACTGCTCCGTAATAAAAGTATATTTAATTTTATATTCTCCCCAAATCAAATTATTTAGGTGATAATTATACCTAAATCAAAATACTTAATTTTAATGTAGTTATTTTTAACACAAAATAAAAAACAAATATCTATTATAAATACAAAATAAATATCCGATATAATTGTTTAACTAATTTCTGACTAGTATTCTAACATACACGCGCAAAGTTTAAGTGTTTAATAGTTCCAGATATCTAAGTTAAATTTCTACCATATAGGTAGAACATAATATATTATTCAAAAAGCGTTTATCTATAAAAGTAAAAAAGTTTGAGTACTAATAAGGCAATTATTTAAAAAAAAACATTTTACGTCTTTAAATCTATCCATTCAGTCATATATATTTGTGCTGGCAACATTATTATTTTGGATAGCTCACGTCAATATAATACGTAAAATATCCATTCAATCAAGCAAATCTTAACAATTCAATTCGTGTATACCTACAGACTTAATTTTTATGTATTATCCATTCTTTAATTATTGATTTTTAATTTATCATTTATCATGATTTACTAGCTAGATATTTAGTCTCGAACAATCGACTGGAGCCGTAGATTTGAATTTAAATATCCAAACTTAGGAAACAACACTTAGAATAAAACTACATTACTTACTCCACATTATTACACTACCTGAATATCTAAATAATTATGGTACAATTTTAATTCTTTGAGGTGGCAACATTACACAGGGGATTATACGCTAGGAATGACTAACAACCATTAGTAAATTTAAAATATTTGTTGCAGTATTTTAGTACCTATCGATAAAAATAATTTATACATGAAAAATAATAATTGAAAAATGAAAAACAATTAAATATCTGACACTAAATAAAATTAACAATGGAATATCCACTTTGAAACCATTTTTAAACATACTAAAATATTAATTCAAAATACTACACCTACCTAAAAAATCATAATCATTATTTCAGCTATTAAAAAACACATTCAAAAATAACTCTATCTCAATTTAATAAAAAAAAAACAAAGAAAATGCTCACAGATAGCTCACGTAACAGGATAGTTTAAACCATTAAGATATTATTAGTTATATTTCACAAAAAGTCTTTTTGAACTTTAATGTTACAAAAAATTTTATAATTCTTCTGATGTCACAAATTCACAATGAACATCACCATAAACAGTTCTACCAATATCACTATTACTCCAAGTGTGTACAACTTTTAAAGCTTGACAATGCCGTATTAAAGTTGATTTTGGATAGTTAATTACATGATTTATAAGAATTTATTCGATGAGGGTTAGTCAGCTGCATATTAAGTGGAGTTCGAGACAGGGAGGCGGAGGTTCGGAGCCACGGAGGGCAGACAGCGCGGGCGCCGGGCGGTGCTGAGCTGCACTCGTCTTCTCTGAGGCGTGACGTCCGGCCGGGGTCAGCGAACGCACCGACGCCGATAGCTTTCTTATGCCCGACAAACGACCCTCCGAGATGTCACTCACGTGTTCTCCCCTTCCCGGACTGCCGCCTCATAACCGCCGTACGTCCGTTCCGTCAACGCCTCTCGACTCACGCGCCCTTTGATGTTTTCATAGAACAAAATCAACCGTCACGACGTAAGTAAGTACACAGAGGTAACCAAATGCATTTGATATCTGTACGAGGTCATTACATAAGATAACATTGTCTCGTTAACATATAATTGTTATGCGATATGTTGTGTTCGGACGCGATCGCGGACGTAATAGTCATCTCTAACAAATTAATCGTGGCAATGTATCACACGTGCAGTCCGCACTAGCGGCCCTTCTATTTGTAAACCGGCGCCGAGGGCCGTGCATTCCTAGCGTGCCTCGTGCCCTGCGCTCCGCCACCCGAACGTTCTCCGTTATGGAACTACCACTGTTTACTACAACCGACAGACTGTTATACCGGTCACATCGGGTATCTACTACATTTTAATTTTTGTTATGTTTCAAGCACTGTAAGACGTCCACGATGATTAGACCACCCGTCCATGTTGTTTATTCGAATATCAACTCTATGTTCTGTTTTGATGTTATGCATTGGTTACTGTAACTGTCAAACGTTGAATACTCTAGAAAACTTTAAGACGAATTTGACGTTGGAATTCGTGATAAGATCGCTTAAAGCTTTTGTTATACAAAAGCTAAAACTTATGCACACATTACTTAGAAGAATGCACTTTGATAATTGTTGAAAAACTTATCCAAGTTATCAAATAGTAGACAAATAAATATATATCCAGAATGTTGATAAATTCTGTTAATTTGTAATGCGATATTACTAAAGTAACGATTTTTCATGTAGATGATTAGTAAACGGGTGCTGCGACTTAGGCGGGCGAAGGGAGGGAACGGGAGGGGCAAACCAGGCAGAGGGGAAACACGTACGCATGCCTGCGCGTGCGCCTGCGACAAATACCCGCTACGAAAAATTCTAACAGGTGTCCACTTAGAACCAATTTTGGATTTAGTTAACAATACCAAGTCACGTATGAGCCCTTTAGCTGACAAACATATTGAAATTGATTATTGATAGATATATCTACATTAATTTAGATTGATCGATTATAATGATGAATATCCTTTAACAATATGGCCTTTCTTTTTTTAATGATCAATTTGAATTACGTAATGTGGTTAGAAATACTTATAATCGTTGACAGAGTCCTGTGAATGTTTTGCTTACTTCAGTAAGTATATAGATTTATAGAGATCACCGACAGCCAAGTTGTTGCTGTCTTTACGGTATTTCATGGCACATATCTATGATTTTTCGGCAGGTTGATTTATGTTAAATCGTAGTTTATTAATTATTGCTAATATCAACGGGGACAGAAAATTGCCTGAGGAAACTCGCTTATCTATGAGATAAGTGAGTTTCCTCAGACAATTTTCTTTTCCGTGCCGTCAAAAAAATGTTGTTGTCAATATGTAAAGCTCGTGAATAGGACACTCTAAAACATCGGTCTCAGCTGTCGTGAGTATTCATGACTGTCAAGATGGAGAGTCAACTCCAAATATTCTGAAATTTAGTCTACTCGTAGAATATTGTTCTCCCTTTGAATTGAGGAGATCAGACATTAGTCGCTTCATGGAATTATAATATTATAGATTAAAGTTCTCCAATATCATTGTAGATAATAACAAATTGGAGGATGATATATGAGTATATATAAAAATAAAATGTTTACCCGGATATATTAATAAAATTTCTCAGAAGAGCAGCTAGAATTCTAACAATTTCCGCACATATATCATTAATTATATGTATATATTTGATGATTCGGTAACATATACCTAGTTAAATTGATTTGCTCATTAACCAGTCGATTGAACAAAACGAATAGAAGCAATCAATGGGCAAGCGGTCGCGGTTGAATCGATTGAAGACTTACCTACTTAGAGAGAACACCGATACATAGGAATGTTAATGAATGTGGTGCACTGTCGCAAATGACTCAACGACGATCTTTATTAAAGTGATCTACACATTAAGAACACGTTCTAATGGAATGCGGATGTTTCCTGGAATTTGCAACTGTTTTAGTACACTCTAGCCCTCCCTGACTTAATAAAATGTGTTTAATCATTAAGTGGCATCATTATTTACCCCTATCAGTTACAATTTTAATATTTTTTCAGTTAAAGAACAGTTATTCTTTTACTTTTGTTAAACTAGTATTGTTTGGTCTTTAAACACATATAAAATATTGTTACTTTTTTATAAACTGCGTTCCACAGATTATTTTCACTTTTTTCTAAAGATACGTCTCTATATTTAAGCTTACCATTATTTTCACATAAGTTTTACCACTATGTACTTATATATAACACTTATATTGGATGATAATATCCTATATACCTAGATATTTTCTTTAAATAATTATTTTTGAACTCTTGCACTAGTACCTAAATAGGTAGGTATATACTTTAGCGACGATTTCGAACATACAATTTGTGATTCAGAAAAATTATTTAAGTAATCTATAAACTTTTATTTTGTTTGTAAAGCGAACCTATGAATCTTAACGCAGTTCTTATTTACTCTGCTGTACGTTGGTAGGTTATGATTGCCTAGTAGGTAGATACCTTGTCAACTAAGCATAGACCACGTGTTTGACTACACAGCTTGCACGCTTGATTTTCTTTCTGATTTTCATTATTTGTCTACATATGTTTAACTGTTGTTATATTTTAATTCATTTTTGAATGAAACTAGGGATCTTTGAAGGGAACTATTCGAAACTATTGGATAATCTGAAATAATTTCATATTCGTAACTATAGGTATCCAATTCCGAAACTTCATAGCCACAACATCCCTAAAAACATCTGAGCGTATCTGAGGAATGTCCCTCATTGTCGAGACAACTAATCTGTATAGATCATGATTATGAGTCCCAAAACCCTTTTTCGAATGACTCATGCTTTCTTTACCTTCCGATTTTTGGGCATTAAGATATTACTTCCTAACTCTGATCCTAATCTTGTAAACTATATGAGGGAGTTATATTTTTAACTATTTTATAAGCTTGCTCATCTAATATTTTTTGGCTTTCCAGTAAAGAAGAAAATATAAATAGGTACATAAAATCTGATTTAATCTGCACTCGACGATCGAATAATAAAATAAATAAAAAATAAGTTAAACGTTTAAATTTCAATTAAACCATTTAACTTTTATAAAAAGAATAATAATGTATTAAAAGCGAAAAACAATTCGCTGGCTAAAATAATTATTAGGTATTTTTTTTTGTTTAAGGTCAAATTTGATACTTATAAAAATATGTGAGCCGCCATTTTGCAGCAGCGGCCATCTTGGATTTGAAATTTGTCATAGTAGTTTATACAGTATATGCTACTAGTCAAACCCTTTCATTTGATATCCATATTGAGAGAATTGTGAAAAATATATATCTTTCACAATTCTATATATGATCTTTCACAATCCTTTCTTTATATCATATTATTAATTTGTATTGTCATCAGAACTAAAGCTGTGCACTGAATATCAGATCAATATATCAATAAAATGAGGCAATTCCACATATGAGACAAGATAATGAAACCGTTTAATAATCAATGACGTGATTATCAAGTAATATTCCAGAAGTACCTGCAGCCTTCAATAGGGACATAAATTCCTGAAATTATAATTTACATTATATATATTTTGGTGGTAAGGTATAGGCAGTCACACCTGCCCAATTTATCCTGGGCGACAGATATCTTTATAGCACCATGTGGGCGGGCAAGCATGCGTGTGCTTGTCCCATCCGATGGGTTACCCATTCGGGTAATATTTCGGGTCGATCCAGCAGTCGAATTTCGCTGTCGCAACGTCGCCCTCACGTAGTCAGCCTTCTTTCGGATGACGGACTAATCACCGGTCCAGTCATCCGATGATCTAACAATACCCGCCCGGTTGTCCGGGGTGACTGGTAGAGGTGGCGTGAGTCTCTACAACATTTAGTATTGGATGACAGGCACTGTGAATACTTGAACTTAGTGTAACACTAATTGAACAACGCTCAAAATATTGGTTTAAATCCATTTAAGTAAAAACGAAACTCCAATTTCTGAAACCATATACAGTAATAATAATTTTTCAATGCAGAAAATCCTAATTCAAACTAAAATTCTATGCGAAACGTATAACAGAATATAAATATATGTGTTGACATAAGTTTAATCTATATTCCCTAATGCTACTGGTTTTTTAGGATATTCGAAATATGAAATAGGATATTTCGAAGAGAGATAAGCCGTAATCGTAACAGTAGCGACTGACTTCCAAAATATGGAAATAAAACATACTTGAGTCTCTGAAACCGGCAATGTGTATGAAGAGAATTATGAATGTTGAGGAAGCGAGTGAAGAATGCAAAGATAGAGTTCTCTGGCACTCTGTACTCTCTGCCAACCCTGCAAGGGATACGGCGTGATGATAGGCATGTATGTAAAACATACTTGATAACTAAATTGCCTTTGTTGACTGCCTTCGGTACAAATTCATCACAGTTCAGTCCATAGTTTGAATGCTAGGGATTGATTTCCATATTCAGTATTAGCAGTCTTACTGCTATACATTCATGTGTATAGTAATTAGGCTTTCAATGTATGATGATTTTAGTTAACAAGAAAGTGTATTTAATCCAGCAGTGGATGATAAAAGGCTGAATGATGATGATGTATTTAATTCATATTTAGCGAAGGCTGATTATCTAAACATTGATCAATTTAGGAATTTTCAGTTCTTGGCCGCATGTTTTCTATGTTAAATCAACGGGGCAGTCCTCAAATCTTTTATAATATCAGTAAAAAACTTCTATCAGCGATAGATAATCAACTGTTAAACATATAGGATTCCCTAAAGGGAGATTATACTGTAATTGCCACAGATAACAGTTAAGTTGATGATTGTAGTTAGCGTTATAAATTGTTTAGTACTGTGCTGCTGGTTATTCTCTTGGTAATCCCTCATTGGGTTTTTACAATCCCTTGAAAAAGTACGAGGTAATGCACCATTCTATTCTTACCGGGACGGTACCTCTCTTCACGGCTTCAAAATTGGACAGCATTTTAAATATTGTGTGATACATAACGATATGTGCAAACAATTGGTCACTACAGTAGCATTTTCTTTAATCTGCAGTGCTAGCATATCTTAAAGCCGCGACAGGCTTGATAAATTTCGTGTTACCGTAACACGTAAAGTACGTATAGCTGTTGATATAAGTAGGTACTTAAACTGATGGCCACTTGCGCTGATATTATTAAACGTCAACGCGACAATCTATCATTTCGTTAATTCAAATCTGTCGCACATAGATTTATCCCACACGCTTCTATGTAATTTAATAGTTGTAGTAAGTAGTAAGTAGGTAATAAATCTGTGCTGTAATTTAATATTTGTACGACCACATTGTTGTCATTTCTCTGTCTACAGCCACTGGCCGGTCCTTTCGGGGTAATACCACACTCTCGCAGAAAATCTACGCCTGAGTAGTGGCAATGTGCTACTGGGCTTCGTACGGTGAGTGAAGGAGCTGGAAGCCCAACTTTCTGGGTGGGTTTGGGATTATTACATACCAGGGGTACAGCCTAGCTGTACCCCTGGTACTGAAAAGAGCCATGGGCGGCAGTAACACTTACCATTAGGTGGGCTGCTTGCTCGTTTGCCACCAAGAGCGATAAAAAGAAAAGAAAAAGTACCTTTGTCTAATAATTTAATATATATATATATATATATATATATTTGTAAATGCATGGAATAAAAGGCTTCAAAAAAAAAAAAAAAAAAATATATATATATATATATATATTAGTTAGGCTGACCGACCGCATTCGTAACGACGACGTAAGAGAGTATTGGTGTAAAGATGGGAAAGGGAATGCTCCGATGGTTCGGACATGTGGAAAGAATGCCGAACGAACGTCTGGTTAAGAAGATATACAATGCGAAAGTGGAAGGATGTAGGTACCGGGGGACACCGAGACTAACCTACCTAGACCAGATCGGTCATGTACTGAAGGAAGGTGGACTCAAGAGTCTCCGAAACCGGCGAGCGTGTATGAAGAGAATTATGAATATTAATGAAGCGAGTGAAGTATGCAAAGATAGAGTTCTCTGGCACTCTGTTCTATCTGCCTAACCTGCAAGGGATATGGCGTGATAATATGTATGTATGTATGTATGTATATATATATTTCACATTCTAATACATTCTAAGGTATCTAAATAAATTAGGTACCTGCTATATTAACTATATAAAATTTAGTTCGTTTATTTAATGCAGGTAAGTTGGAATGAATGTCAAAAATATGCTTTCAAATTAAAGTTGCGTTTTATACCTACCTACAGTAGAGTCGAAATTACTACGATACAATTTTCTTTAGTAATATGCGATTAGTAGGGTACATACAATAAGTTTGTTCGTTTATTTGTTTGATATGCTTTTACGTCTTAAATACTTAACCGATCATCATGCAATGTTAAAAATCACGTAATCAAGGATAAAGAAAGGCGCATAGGGTACCTATTTCTAATTGATAAAAAATCTTTTTGACGTTCGCCCGATATAACACTCGAGCGCAGCCGCAGTTAGTAGAGAAGTGAACCATAAATGTAAAAATATACGGCAAAAGTTAGGGGAAAGACGTGTCCGGCGTGACGTGTATAGTAAGTACTTACAGAATAACGGTAAGTTAGTGTATAATTCAAAATTGTCTAACAAGGAACGAATAAACAGCACTGCGAGGGGTTCGGTAGTGGCCCTGCTAAGTTATACAATAGGGTACCACGGGAACAGATTTGTATTGTGAGATTACTAAACTTGTTGGCCGCAAACAAATACATTAATATCATTTTCACTGTCTTGTTGGTCTAAAGGCATTAGCATGCGATTGTTAATTGTGACCTCTCAGATTCATTTCCTGTAACATTATTTTATTGGTTTTTGACATCTAGAGTCTGCAATTGTGTCTAGTATACGGTAATAAATGCATAATATCATTATAGCATATTTTTAAAAAAAACACCGCGGAAAAATAAATGGTGCTGCCAGGGTAGATCCATAAAGTAACTACTTTGCTCGCAAGGACTTTAAAGATACATATTAATTACAATGAGTTTGTTCCAATCGACTATTCAATCGAATATTATATTTCTATCCATATAGATACAAGGCAAATGATACCTTTATTTCTACTTAATATATCCATGTTTTGGATATGTTACAGCACCTATGGTGACAAAGCTTCATAAGACTGGTGCAGTTGTCCTGTTGATCCTGGAGCGGGAGACGAAAACGAAATTATATGAGATATAATGCGTAAAAGTTTAGTTTCGTTTTTCTTATAAAAGGGAATCTATAAGTTTTCGTGGAGCCTAAACACCTATACTATGTAATGAGAATTCATGCTTCATGCTTTTTTTTGCTATTTTTCATTTTGAATCCAAAATACCCACAAAAGCCATTGATTTCAATAAATTACAACTAATTGAGACTTGACTTGAGATTTAGCAAGAATACTGTGTAATTAGAAGTCAAACCGCATGTGTTCTTTTTAAGTGGCTATAAGACATATATTTGTTTTGTTGTAATCGAATATAACAAGATTTTTATTTTCGATGACTATTTGGAGTATAAGATTTATTTCGAAATAATATATTTTTACATAAACTAAGTTTAGTGGTAGGCTGAACTTATACTTAACAGTTTTCATCCTCGACGTCGGGTAGTATAGGATATTTGCTATTGAGTATCGTTTGAGGAGCAAAAGAGCTAGAAAAATAATCCAATCTTACACTTATGATCTGCAGTAAGTAGCTTTCAACGGTTTGGGTTTGGTTTGTGTCGCTGATATTACTGAAATTTATGGGGCGGTAATTACCAATTACTACAAAGTAGGCTGCTTGTTCGTGTACCGACAAAAACAATAAAAAAACTGTGCGGTTCATTTGTTTGTGTTTAGTGTACGATTGTAACTTTATAATATTACTATACTTATACCAAGATACAGGGATTACCTTGGGCAGATGTCTTAATACAAAAATATGTTTGATAGGGACGGGTGGTATGCGCGGGGCTGGTCGGCGCGTGCTAACAGCAGGTGCGCCCGCGCACCCGGCATCCTTGTTACAGCGCTGCGTGAGAACTCTCCACCGTTGTAATTACTGCCCCTTTAGGGTTCAATCCACCGTCATATTCTAATCTATACATTTATATAGACACGTCTTGAATATAAATTATCCGTTATACGATTCATGTAAGTAAATGTACCGTGAATAGTGCATTCCTCAACTGTTATCCACAATTTATTAATAATATTGAAGTACTAGTACATGTTTATATTACTTATACGTTTTTAAACGTAAATTTGAATTTATAAAAGTAGAAAGTCGGTATTAGATATTTTCCCCTATGTTGGAATAGGTACGGTAATATGGTAATATGTTGAAGAGGAAATACAAGATACTACCAAAATCGACAATTGGATTTTGAGTAGTATGGATATTATATTTGAAGCCGAATCGTCTTCAGGATGCCTCGTTTAGAGGCGAAACACGTGTCGAATCGTTATTCGAAGTTCTGCGGAAAATTGCAAGTTGAAGTTCTGGAGGGTGCTCATCACAAGAGTAAGATTTCCTTATATCCTATTCCGCCTTGATTCCATCTCGTATTCTTTCCTTTCTTGAGGTGTGCGGTATATTGATTAATTGTGGGGAAGTGATGGGTCTTCATTCCTCTCCTCCATTTTGTAATAAGTATAGATATTAGTCTAAAATATAATTAAACTAGCTTCTGCCCGCGGCTTCGCCCGCGTAAAAGGTTACTTTCCTAGTTTTTCATTCCCTATTTTTATTTTACCTGTTACCCTTAATGGGTAAAATAAAAATGACATTAAATTTTTTACAAAATTTTAATGTCCTATTTATTTATATCTAATCAATAGCCTGAAAATTAGTTGTAAGCTTCTGGCTTAAAAAATGATGATAGTTACTTTCATCTTTTCATCCCCCTTTACAAACCACTTTTTGGCATTAAAAAGTAGCCTAAGTCCTTTATCAGACTCTAGACTATCTGTGTACCAAATTTTATTTAGATCATTTAGTAGTTTTGGCGTGAAAGAGCGACAGACAGACAGACAGAGTTACTTTCGCATTTATAATATTAGTAAGGATAATATTAAATTAGTCCTTTTCAGTATACCTACATTCGCAACGTATATTCACTACGTAATATGTTCTTTTCTTCCATCGTATATTTTGCAAAGATTTTGGCAATAGTTTTATGAGCGTCCGCCTGCTTGACATCAACCCTCTTTTGGGAAAGTAATTGTTGACTAGAGGGCATCATATCGAGTCAAGTCAATATTAAACCTTATATCATTTTTATAATATTTAAGAGCAAGGTAAGGGTTGGTATTATATGTAGCAGCCATCAAACAATGCAGTATTCTACTATGCATTATATATAGTACATAGTACATGTAAGGTTTTCAATCTATATTTGGCTCCTTATTAGTTTCACAAATTAGTGTCATGCTTATATTTCCTCCTCCTTTAGCCTGTAAAAATAATAGAATCGCTTTTTTAATCAAAAAATAATGTTCATGATACATTATAAGTATGAATGTTTCAACATGTGTATATGAATGTTTCATCAAAGCCTTTAGGAGTAAGGGAAGACCGAAGAAAAGATGGATGGATTGCGTGAAGCATGATATGAATAGAAAGGGAGTGAACGCAGAGATGACATCGGATAGGATTGAGTGGAAGAAAAGGACATATTGCGTCGACCCCAAGTAATTGGAATAAAAGCAGGGTAATGATAATGATAATGACATTCCGATAAATTACAGTCTAGGTAGCGAAGCAAAACAATTAGTAAAAAGTATTAAACCATCATGTGAAATATTAATTCCTAATACGTACGGAGTGATGCTCCAATTCGAAAGCGTTTGTTGTAGATTTTTTTTTTTACTTCAAACGCGTAGGCAGTAAGTCTGTGGTAAGTAGTCCTGTATTTTTTAGCGATGAAATACAATATGCGAGTTTTGGCGGGCACGTGAAAATGTAATTTGGTACTTCTAAATAACGATAGTTTATTGTGTACTGGTATCATATTCATAATTTTGTTGACATTTTATGTAGCATAATGCAGAGAAAGTGCTAAAGTAATAGTGTATATAATATGCTACAATGCTACATGTGTGTTTTCACGTTCCGCCAAAGTGCTGAGAAAATTCTATAATTAAGCATATAAGAATTATAGGCAACGACTTAACTTACTGACTACTTCTTACATGAAAAATAAATTCACTAAATTAACTTGTTAACCATACACGTTCAGGTGAAAAAGGGTAGTGAGTTTAAAATGATTAAAAATATCATCTAGTAATCAAAAATTTACAGTTTTCACAATTTTTCCTTAATCTGTGCTATAAGACGTTGCTTCGTTCCAAATTTCAAGATTCTGAGTTCACGGGAAGTACCCTGTAGATTTTGATTCTCTTGCGAGTGACGAAATTTTGCAGAAATTTGCGACATAAATAGCTGTATCTTTTGATGACGTTAGCTTAAAAGTTTGATTTTTTCATAGCTCTAAGGGAGAGTAGACCTGAGTATTTGATATAAATTTCAGCTTGATACCTCCACGCGTTCCTGAGAAAAAGAGTCTTGACAGACAGACAGACAGACAGACAGACGGACAGACGGACAGACGGACGGACGGACAACAAAGTGATCCTATAAGGGTTCCGTTTTTTCCTTTCGAGGTACGGAATCCTAAAAACGGGATATATTGAATTGTAATTTATTCGAGAATAGCTAATCATCATTTTCCTACTCTTATCCCAATGTCTTGGGGTCGATACAGTATGTACTCTTCTTTCATAGTAGGTACTTGTTGTAAAAGTTATTGGCAATAGTTTTATGACCGGCCGCCTGCCAAACGTCAACCCTCCTTGGAAATGTAATTGTTGACCAAACGGCATCAGATGGAGTTGGCCCAGGTCGTTATAAGGCTCTTAGTCGTCTTTTACGACATCCACGAGCAAAGTAAGGGTTGGTAGTATTCGTAGCCGCTACTACTACTACTACTACAGCTATTACTACTACTACAGCTATTACTAATATTATTATTTTATTTATAATGCAATATACTATTTATATTATTTTCTTTTCTTGTTCACATTTTTGTATCTTATTTATATTTGTTTGTAGTTAAAGCAGTACATTTATTTTTATTTATAAATTCCAATAATAATATTTCCTATTCATTTTTACCTTAAAACATGAACAAGTTAATTAAATGGAAATATGAACACAAGAAATTATTCTAATCCCTAGTTCTACGTATTATTACGGATGACGCAAAACGTTTAGTTCGTCAAATGGAATATTTTTAAATAATAAATGCAAATACCCTTAGCCTTTTGTTTGATGGTAGAATAAAGTGATGACAGTTTAAAAAGAGGTAACGGAACGTATTTTTTTATTGCTTATGGTGACAAACGCAGCACACCTGATGGTAAGTGTCACTGCCGTCCATGTACCTTTGCAATACCAAGGGTATAGGCCGTTGCCAACTAATAAAATCCCTAAAAATTGGGCTGCCGGCTCTCTCGCTCACCGAACGAAGCGCAATAGCACATTGCCATTACTTGGACGTCGATCTTCTGCGAGAGTGTGGTACTACCCCGCACGGACCCGTCTGCGGCTGTAGACAGAAAACTGTCAACAGCGTGGTCCTACCACTATTAAATTATACTGACTGACATTTTTTTTTCCATTTTATCCTTTCACCTGTAGTAGGATATTAGCACATAATGATTTCTTATGTTAACGCAAATATTACATAGGTAAATTGATTTACGGTTTTATTACGTTTTTGTTTTTTTAATTTCTTAATATTTCGAATAGTTTTCGATTATTCACGATCATGAGAGACGTTTCTACCGTAAAAAAGTTTTACATATATCAATATTTCAGCTGTATGTATCAGGTAAGGCTGTTAGGTGTTAGATAAGGTTGAGCGAATCTATAGTCACTACAAAAAACTGCATCTAGAACATCTTCAGCATTGCTACTTAGAATTGACTGATTACCCTTTGTGGACATGGTTTAGAAGTATAACTGGTTACCATAGCTTTCGTCAATAGGCACTCTCCTGGGAAATTCATACACTAACTGTGATCGCCAAACTGTCTGCCAAGCGTTTATGATATTGGGAAGTTTTATATCCAATAATACACGTTAGTACGTTGACGTAAATGATATACGAGCCTCACAGCCGGCATAGACAATAAAAGCAGCAACTTTTTTTTATTTTTTTATTTATTTATTATAAATAAATCAATTTTTACATATTAATGGTACATAGCCCCACAAAACCGTGTTATCGGTTTGACTGTGGGATCGAAGACTCTCTATATATATGATTATAATAAGATCTACGTAACAACTAAACAAATTTTAATTAATTTTAACGTACATACATACACACGCATACACACTCCATCACACACACACACTCACACACACATACATACACATACAAGATACATGTATCAATCATGACGATATGATATTGTCATGATTGGTTCATGTAATATTTTTTAAGTTTATTTTTAAAGATTACCTTAAGTTCTCATTTTAATTTTAAGTGCAATTTTCTCTTAAAAACATTGTGCTTATTTCAAATGTATTAACGTTTGGAAAATGAAAGTAGGAAAATTGACGCCGTCAGCAAATACTTTTTTTTTAATCCTACCTACGGCCTAGTTTGAGAATTGTTATTTGGTTTTACTTAAATTAGGTTCTTGTAATATTTCTGTAAACAACAAATTGGTTTAATAAACATTTATTTTTTAATGTTATTATTTGAAGTTCAATTTATTAGCAGGTATTCTCTTTTGGCCACGAATGGCAAGAAATCTGTATTAGTGGCCGGCCCAATAGCGATGGGGAGGGAATATGGTTGGTTATGGGGCCACGCGCTACCCTTCCGTTGCCCTGGACGGAACGGGCGGCGTGTGCTCGGACTACACAAAAAAAATGCTATTCTCTTTCAGCGTTCAAATCAGATACTAATAAATAAAAATAAATTTCTCCTATCTAAATCTTTACATTTTATAATAGATTTACATTCATGGAATTCTGTTGAAGTAGACCTATTACCATGGCTATTTGAATGCTATAAATAATACACGTTACATAGTTTTATATAAATTGTGTCCAATTTTTAAAGTGGATGGCATACCATAAATTTTCAATAACAAAACACAATTATGAGATTAAAGTTGATACCAAAAAGCGAAAGAATCACCAAACTGCTATATTTTGCACGCCTCATAAGCGAAGCGTTGAGGTCTTGCTCTACTCTCGATATATGGAATCAAGCTCTTTTCAAACCTAAAAATGATTGTATTTTTCTCACATTGCACTTATAGGATAATATTATCATACATATGTCAAGAAAAAACATTCGTTTAAACGTATTTGATATTTTTTAAAAGCAATTATTTTGTTTAAAGTAAGAAAATAGTTGATTAAAAAAATATTCGAGGACGTCGGATAAAATGTTTTGGATCTGGCAGGCTCATACACATGTATAATGTATGAAAATTGGGTTCGTTTACAGTTTTTTGTTCGTCCATTCGGACAGGCAAAGGAGAGAAATCCCATACAGCCTATTGTAAACGAACAGCTATGTTTAGCACTACGTCGAGAATGGCACCAAATTTCAAAAGTATTTTCTTTTTTTCATTTTTATTTATGGCATTGACTAATAGTAAATGATAAATAATATAAAAATTATGAGGCGTACACTTTTGGATTTTCCAAATTATTTTTAATTGTCTGTAATGCTAGATGTCAAGTAACGCATTTGTGGGTAGGTTGTAATTGCAGCACATGGATCTTTACCATTACTGCCTACTATAATGGCCCGGCCCTCCAGCTCTTTCTTTTGGAAATAACCATAGTAGAAAATCGTTACTACTAAGATGTCGCTTTACTGCGAGAGTGTGCTACTACCCCGAATAAATCGATTCATTTACGGTTGCAGACAGAAAACTGCTAGCAACGTCGCCCTGCCAGCCATATGTATTTTTGAAGTGAAACCTTTTTGGCGCACCACACGCAGATAATTTCGTAGGCTGTAAGTGAGACTGATCCATCACGCCCTGAGGTGAAAAGCTCGATCGGGTGAACTCGGGACCGCCGAGTGTACCCTAGCGAGAGAGATACAGTCAGCTGCTCTTCACAACTGTGTCGCTGTGTTTTACTATACTCAATTTATATGTAATAATTATTATTATTAATTATTATCAATTATTTAATAGTTTTTAATAGTTATTTTTGACGGCTGGCTATACTATGGTCGCACCCATACGTAGGCACTACCTTTTTTTTTTTTTGCGGTGGGCTATGGACGTCGCACCCCGCCAAATCGGTCCGGGGTGACGGAAGAGGCGGCGCGCAACCCCATTGACCCACCCTGCAAGCACCTCTTCTTCGCCGTACGAGCGGGCCACCGGTACCCGATCTTTGTCTTCGGTGGCATACGTAGGCACTACCTGGGGCACGCTTTTTATTTTTTTTTGTATTTGTTTTTTTTACATAGGTTAAGTTTTCACTTTTGTCGGTAGTCTTCATGACTGCTTTGTGGTTCTTCTTTTCTTTTTATTGCATATGGTGGCAACCGAGCAAGCAGCACACCTGATGGTAAGTGTCACTGCCGCCCATGGAGCTTTGCAATACCAAGGGTATAGCTAGGCCGCTGCCTACCTGTAATACAAACCCAACAAGTTGGGCTTCCGGCTCTCTCGCTCATCGAACGAAGCACAAAAGCACGTTGCCATTACTTAGACGTCGATCTTTTGTGATAGTGTGGACCCCGGACGGACCGGCCCGCGGATTTAGACAGAAAACTGTCAACAGAGTGGTCCTACCACTAGGTATATTTATTATCTATATTAGATACGTTATTTAGTTCCCTAAATGTTACCGAAACTACCATCATCATCATCTCAGTTCATATACGTCCCACTGTTGGGCTCGAGCCTCCTCTATAATGGGAGAGAAATTATCCTACTATACCACACTGTTATACGTGTTGGTACCTATAGGATTTAGTTTCGAGTTTTCCTTCTCTTGCGTAGATGTTATATGCATTTGATATCCCTTAGTCGTCTCTTATGATCACCCACGGGTAACATAGAGGGTGGGGAATTGTAACCGTACTCCCTCATCATGCGGAAATAACCACATAAATCGAAACTATCGGTTATGAAAAATGAAAATAAGTCTGGATATATTGTATGGGCCCGAACCCATAACCGAAACCGATATAAAAGTTTCAAATAATTTCAGATACCCGAATAAAAGTTTCGAATAATTTCAGATATCTGAAATTAATTAAAACTTTTGTATCTATGAGACGGCGGTCGGTATCTATAAAACACATCACGACTGGTTTTCTGTCAACCAGCTGATGTGGATACTCTAATCGTAATCGTTCTCAAAGAGAAATAATACGATAATCATCAACAGTCCATTATTTTTTTAGCAGGTCTGGACACAACCAGGCCATTCCGTTCGGAGCGACGAAAGGACAGCAAATGGCCTCATAACCCATCGTGTTCTCTTTCCATCGCCTCAAGAGACGCTTTCGTAGAAGGCCGTGACTGCGTTCCAATTCTTAAGTCCATCGAGCATCGTCTTAGCGATCGTCAACCATACATTCAGCACCAGCCGGACGTCGTCCCGCCAGGCGGCGAACATGTTTCGCAATAATTTATATTATATTACTCGAAGAAGTCGGTTAAGTTATCGAAAAGACTACCATAGGCCACATTCATACGCTGGGTTTTACAGAAGACATACATATACAATTGGTTTCTGCATTTGTGGACAGATCTCGTAATGTTAGGGATTCTCGTAATGTTAGGGTATTATTGTAATTACAATAAAGGAGTTCCTTTAGCCATCAAAATGAACTATCATTAGGTATATCAGATAGCGAATTATCATCTCTTTGAGTTCACGAGTTTGAAGCTTTAAAATTGGACCGGATTCGGCATTCATACCCATGACTAAAAAAACACATTCACCCTTAATTTAATTCACTATACGAATACTATTCCTTGGAGAACTTTGACATGTTCAATGATTTCTATAGGGTTTCTTAAATAATGGAGAAACAGATACAGATAAGATGATGAAATGATTTTGAGAGAGCCGGAAGCCCAACTGGATGGGTTTTGGGGTTTGTATCGGTAGGCAGCTGCCTAGCTATACCCTTGGTTATTGCAAAGGTCTATGGGCGGCAGTAACACTTACCATCAGGTGCTGCTTGCTCGTTTGCAATAAAAAAAAGGATGAAAGTCAACGCTGGGTACTGACGTACCGGGTTTTACAGGGTTTATTGTCAGATAATTTTTAGTAGTAGATCAGATCAAGACCTATACGGAATTGAAAGCAATGTCCTTTTCTAAGCGAAACTTTCAAAGTTAGAAACGCAAATGGATGCAGGGTTTTACATAGTAAAATTCGCGGCACGAATGTCCTTACAAGAACGGGCGTAAATGTTAGAGCTGGAAACGCAATAAACAAGCGGTTACATAGAGTTACTAAATAGGTAAATGTACTATTCACAGCATAAAGAGGTTATATCACAGAACTGCCAGAAGAGGGGTTCTCAAATGACAATTACAGATCGATGCAGTGTTTGTGATTTCCTGCTTGTACTGTCGACACAATTAAAGTAACAAAATATCGTTGGATTTTTAGGTGCAGACGGTACATTTTTTATCTTAGCATGCCATTCTCGTAAACCATTTCAGCACTGGAAATTGTAGGAATTGCGGAAGGATGACGCGAGGTGCGAGGTGAAAAGTTCACCCGTGGATGACGAATCAATGATGATGACGAATGACAATTCTAGAAATATTCCGCGAATTCCTAATAGATCTCATTTGAATCAAGCATGACGCATAACATATGGTACATTGTTTAGCTAAGGAATATACTACTGCAAAGTAATAAATATTTCTACTATGAACTAGATATCCGGTCCGTATTAATAAGCTCGCTAAATACGAAAAAAAAAATAATAAAAAAATATTTTTTTATATATATACGTATATATAATTATTTAATTTTTATTATTTTATTTAGTAACCGTAGGCGTTGTACAAATCGGTTGAGAGAGCACTAGGAAAATGGACAGCAGCATGTTCCTGGAAGCTTATAAAACCGTTTGGGACCACAATTTGATTTAGTCAATTTTTTAACTGTAAAATTACATAGGTACATAAAATATATTGCGTTTTGATGCTCGTACTTAATTAACACTATTCCCATAAAAATATTATAATTAAACCCTAAAAAAATATTTGCATAAATAACTAGGGATCGCTAGAGCTATAAATAAATAAACAGGATGTTCACTTTTACTGCTTCTATGTTTTCGATGAAAGTATAGTATAATGTAACCTTTTTCCATGACTAAATTGGTTTTTAATAAAATATCTAACTTAATGACTCTTTTTCATAAGGTGAAAAGTTAAGAATATTAGGTGTTACCTATATGCTTTTACTTACATTTGGGAGTCTTAAGAGCAGGGTATAATATCACCAGAATGGGTAGCATTACTCTTCTAGAAAACCAGCCCTAGGGGAGGTTTGTATCCTGAACGTTTATGGGCTTATAAAAGTGTGGATGCATCTTGAAAAAGTATAGCTATACATAATATGATTACGGAATCTACGTATTTTGGCAGACAAAAAGGAAAAGATAAGCTGAAGATAAACTTCAACTAAATTGTCACCGAGAGCAGAGTTTGGTATAATACTACGTGGTGGCAGCTGCAAATACCTTCAACCCTTGTTCCGATATCGTAAGAGAATTAAGAGCTTTCTATCGACCGGGCCAAATCCATCTGATGTCCTCTAGTTAACAATTGCATTACTAAGTAAGGTTGAGTCAGGCGAGTAGCCGGTCGTAAAACTATTGTAACTGCCGTTTATGAATCACTGTAATTTCAGGGACACAGCGAATTCGCTATCTATCGTAATGTGAACGTGTGTCTCAGTGAACGAAGTACAGTAGAAAAACACTACCACTCAGATATAGATTTTCTGCGAAAGTGTGGTACTACCATGACGAAGCCGATCCATTTATTACTTCATACAAAAATTATCATCAACGTAGCCTCTTTTTTTGGGGGAAGGCTTTGATGGTCTAGACATACCTCACCCATTCCATCCGGGACGACGGAAGAACGGCGTGTGGCTTCATAACCTACCATGTTCCCTTCCTATCGTCATTGGACTGACTACATCGCTACCCGCACCGCTTCCTGGATATTTGTGGCCAACCCGAATCATCAACGTAGCTTTGCCACTATTAAACGTTTTAATTAAGTTTATGATATTTAAGGTGATCACAGCAATACAATAAATACAAGACAATATATTTTACTTAAAAATGACAACGCCATTAATTCGATTGATAAACCTAAATCGACTCGGGCAACGAAAGTAGAACAGGGTTTGTCAACATAGGACGTCAGCTGGCCCTGACGATAGCGCTTATCGCTCGCGGGACATAGTCCATTCATTCACAAGTCTGTCCATTCATGCGTATGCTCCCACCTCGTATGACTATTTAATATAGTCTTTAAATGTGTCATTACAGAGTTTATATTTGTAAATAGTATATCGTGTGGGGTGGTGGGGCGAAGTAATGTGGATCGAGGATATCGCGGGGTCAGCGCGGATTGCAGGCGCCCGATAAACGTCAATGGCGTTTAACCAACAATACAGGCGTGGACACGCTCTAGAAAATGTAACGCACACTTCATCAGTTCATTCAACATTCCTTAATATAAAGTTTTATTCTATTTCATATATTATTATAAAACATCTGAAATTTAAAAAAAAATCGATCATAAATAAAACATCATCCTATATGTTTACCTTGATTTGATGATAGCAATTTTTGAGCTAGAAGTGTGATGATTCCAATTTGCCCCCTTTCCATAATCGAAATTTGCGTTTTTGATAAAGAAAGTACACAGTATATAGTATCACAGGAGATCTACAACATATTTTATGGATACTAGCAGGAATTACAGGAAAAGAATACAATTCTTAATATGCTTCGACTAGAAAATGCTGGTTTAATTCTAACAATATTGTCTTAATTTAAATTGAAAGGGGCAAAATGTAACATATGTAGGCTAAAAAACTTAGTCCCTGTGTTGGAGACAAAGTCAGAATACAATTCACCACCCCTTTTCTTGCACGTGGTTGTCAGAAACGACAACTAATAGGAAAACGTCACTAGGGCTACTACTAATAGGAAAACGTCACTAGGGCTTTATCCTTATACGAATTTATCTGACCAGCATGGCAAGTGGATCACATATGGACCAAGAATAATGTATCATACACTCTAGCTTTTTATTATCACATCTTATTCTCATATGACTAATTGGGGTGAAATTTCCATATAGATATTATCTATAATTTGTTTCTTTTTTTATTGCTTATGGTGGCAAACGAGCTAGCAGTCCGCCTCCTGCTAAATGTTACTGCCGCACATGGACCTTTTTAATATCAGGCGTATAACTAGGTCGTTGCCAACTAATGAAATTCCCAAACCCATCCAGATATTTGGGCTGCCGGCTCCGTCGCTCACATAGCGAAACGCAACAGCACTTACCACTGCTCAGACGTCGATTTTCTGCGAGAGTGTGGTACTATCCCGGACCGACCGACCCGCTACTGTAGACAGACAATTGTCAACAGTGTGGTTTTAAACCACTATTAAAGATTTTTACAAAATTGGAAAGTATACTCTATACATATTTAGTCTATATTGCAATAAGACATTTAAAAACCTTTAGCTTCTTCTTAATACGCTTCTAGTATAATGCTATAGCTAATACAATGCTGAAAATATAGTACATTTTTGTTTGTGGTACTCTCTTCTCCTTGATAAAGTTTTTGTTAATGATCCTTTACATCAACTTACTTCTTCCATTTTTTTAATTATATGTAAATAGAACTTTCTATCAGCTTCAGATTTTTAAAATCGTCATCATTTGGACAAAGACCTGCCAACGAAGAAGGATTTGTGCGATACGTAAAGACTGTTTTGCGTTTGGTTATAATTTATGCAAGTTAAATGCATATTCGCAAAGAAAAAGATAAGAAAATTTATTTCTTAATATTCTCATTTTATAAAAGAAAACATATTTAATAGTAAAATTTACCTTAAAAAATATCGTTAGGGCATTTTAATTGGTAATATTTGTAACATTATTCGCGACTAAAAGAGATAACGCTTTTATTAATTGATACCGGGTGTTGCCATCAATGAATAAAAAATATTTTAGTTTTTAACGTACTCATTAAGTATGATTTTGTTGTTTCACAATTGTATTATATATTTCATACATCTTGCCCAATATTGTAAATAAATTCAAGTGTAAGTAAACAGGCAGATAATACGTATTAGTCATATGTTGCATTGATTCATTATATATGTAAAATAATGACACATAACTATTTCCGTTAAAAAAATTATAGGATTCGATCCGGTTGACTTTTGACATTGTCACATTTTGAATCATCTACTTACTAATAATAAATAATGTTAATTGAACATTGAACGTTAATTAATTATTATTATCGTCATCTCAGCACAGTAATGGTAGATCCACACTTTGATATTTTTCTGTTTACAATCACGGGGCCGTCCGGTTTGGTACTACATTCTCGCAGAAAATTGACATCTCAACAGTGTAATGTGTTTCGTTCGGTGAACGCAAGATCCAGAAGCCCAAACTTTTGGGTGGTCTTTACATACATACATACATATCATTACGCCATATCCCTTGCAGGGTAGGCAGAGAGAACAGAGTGCCAGAGAGCTCTATCTTTGCATACTTCACTCGCTTCCTCAACATTCATAATTCTCTTCATACACGCTTGCCGGTTTCGGAGACTCTTGACTCCACCTTCCTTCAGTACATGACCGATATGGTCTAGGTAGGTTAGTCTCGGTCTCCCCCGGTACCTACATCCTTCCACTTTCGCATTGTATATCTTCTTAACCAGACGTTCGTTCGGCATTCTTTCTACATGTCCGAACCATCGGAGCATTCCCTTTCGCATAAGGGTGGTATTACTTTGGGTGGTTTTTAGTTGGTAAAAAGTTGCCTAGCTGTACTCCCATGAGTGGCAGTAACAATTACCATTAGATATACTGTTTCCTTAGTTTAGCTGTGTGGTAGCGGCTACGAATATTACCAACCCTTACTTTGCTCGTGTATGTCGTAAAAGACGACTAAGAGCCTTATAACGACCTGGGTCAACTCCATCTGATGCCGTTTGGTCAACAATTACATTCCCAAGGAGGGTTGACGTCTGGCAGGCGGCCGGTCATAAAACTATTGTCAATAACTTTTACAATATTTACTATGAAAAAACAGTACATATTGTATCGACCCCAAGTAATTGGGATAAGAGTAGGAAAATGATGATACTGCTTGCTGATTTGCCACATAAGCAATAAAAACAAAGGCTATATACATCTCAATGCTGGGCTCGAGCTTCCACCATAGTAGGAGAAAAATTGACTTATTTACGTTGTTTGAACGTGTTGGCATATTACTTTTGTTTGGAGTAGTACTTCTTCTTGTGATTATATTTATTTAAGATTCCTTTATCGTTTTTTTGCGATGCTATTGCATTCTTGCTCCGTAATACAGAGAGAGAGAAAGAGATGATGTCAACTATTTACGTCCCGTAGTCATCTTTTACTAATCATGGGGTCAAAAGAAGGGGTAGTCATTGTATTCTTACTTTGTCACTGTATAGATAATTAAAATTAGAAATACCGTTTATATGATCGATCCATGCAAAAATGTTATATTGTGATGTATTATATAAATATATATATATACAAAACAATATACGTACTCAGTATTGATAAAATAATTTACGTATTTGATATACGGACTTTGCGATGCGCAATATAAAGCATTACTTGCTATGCATGCGAAAAATTAACATTAAAATATATACTTTAAACAATACACGTAAGGTTGTATTTTGATTGCGAATAATGTATTTAATGCGCATAGCGCTGAATAAACGATTGTTTTGATCTGCCGATGTCACTGCGTAGTTACATTCTTATGGCCGTGTAACAGTAGTCCAAATTGCTATCAGAAGGTACAAAGTCTTTTCTACATAGACATCAAAAGATCTAATGACGTTTTAGGCAAAGAATTTTGATGCAGTTGGTTATTATGACAACATTCTTCGCATTCTTGGAATATAAGTACGGAATCCGCAAATAATCGTCTTGTAACCTAATAGGTTTATCTTCGACTTGAAGACTTACTCGAAGAAGTTGGGTAGAGGTAGCTTATACTTTTAGGAGTAGAGATTATATGAATATAACAATATATTAAATAACATTTCGAATTTACGATGCGTTCGTTGTTATTCTTATTTTGAGCCCATATATGACACCCTAGTTTCTTACAGATGAGGAAATTAGTCTATATTATGTACTACGCTGACCAAACGGGTTAATATAGAGTTTCATTTTAAGTTTCTTTCTTTTACGGTGATGTTATCTATTTAAATTCTTACTAGACAGCTTCTGTTTTATCACCACAGAAATATCAACTAAGTATCTACTGATAAATTCTCGGTAAATAATGTACCGAAATTTGTAAAGGAGAATTTTAAGAAACAATATGTGCATTGGTGCATTCAAGTGCCCGCTAAGATATCTGTAATATTTCAAGGTTTCTTATGATGTTATTTACTTATGGTAATCCGAATCCGAGTCAACTTTCGGGAAAATGGAACATCAAAGATTTGGCCGAAAATTTATTGCGAATCAAAAACTTAGTACATACATACCTAGATCCTATCACTATATTTCTTTGTTAGATGACGTACACGAGATGTATCCTTCTCGTAATGAGTTAAGAATATAATGTATCCCTATGCCTTATTTTCCCATAGAAATTCGTAAAAACTGGCAAAGACAGCATTAGGGAAATAGATAGTTCTCCGAGCAACCTCACATCCGAGGAATCAAACGTGGCAATTTTCTTATTATCTATAATGATAGATAATATGACAATTGCGAATCTAAAAATGGACATCAATAGGCTGTTTGATGATGATAATGATGATGAAACACTCTTCAATAGTAACAGGTGTTGCGATGAAGATACGCACATCGTTCACGTGATTGGACTCAATATCGTATTGCCAATATTTACTGTAATATAAACATTTTAGCGCGAAGGAAATATAGACAATTATCAAACCACAAGTTTGCGAGACAAGAGTACACTCAATAACAATAGCTAAAATTTAATTTGGCTCATACAAGACCCTGTCAAATATCTAAATATCAATTTACATTTTCCGTATGGTAATGGAAAAGAACACAATTGACCATCCTTGCCCGTCTTTTAGTGTACTAAAAGATGACTCATCGTCATTCCCCTACTTTTATCCCAATTACTTGGGGTCGATACAGTATGTACCTACCTACTCATTTTTCATAGTACATATTGTAAAAGTTATTGGCAATAGTTTTATGACGGCCGCCTACCAGACGTCAACCCTCTTTGGGAATGTATTTGTTGACCAAACGGCATCAGATGGAGTAGGCTCAGGTTGTTATAAGGCTCTTAGTCGTCTTTTATGACATCCACGAGCAAAGCAAGGGTTGGTAGTAGCCGTTCGAAGCCGCTATCACACAGCTACTAAAAGATGACTATGGGATATAATATACCTAAAGATAATATCTGTTCAAAAAATAGAGAACTGGACATATAAACATGAATCAACCCATTTAATCAGCGTAGTATAGTAGATCAAACTTATATTTTGGAGAAGGCACGAGATCAGAAGAGGGGTGTGTATGAGTTGAGACCTCGTCAGAATCGGTGGTCGAATGGCACACCGAAGTTAAAATCGAGTACCGGTGGTCCGCTCGCACGGCGAAGAGAGAAGGTTTTACGGTGGGTCTATGGGGTCACGCGCCGCCTTTCCGTCACCCCGGACCGATTCAGCGGGGCGAGACGCACCCATAGCCCACCAATAAAAAAAAAAAAAAAAAAAAAAAAAAAAAAAGGCAGTAGCCTACAGACATATCACTTCATTATATTCAATATGTAAAGAATTTACAGAGTATAGTGCACAAAATGTGTTTGTAGAAACAAACCGGATGTGTCATTGTCATCATTTGGTATACAACTTGTCTTGCCGATGAAGGATTTCATTGATAATTTTATCGTATATAAAATATATTGAGCGGGGGCGCTTATCGATTCAACAAAGTCCAATGACGCGTCACAGGCGCCAACGCAAAATTGCTAACGAGTTATCAATGTAAACGGTTTGTTTACACAGTTAACCGTAATCTTATCCAGTGACCTCCTTAGATTCTCCCGTTTCGAAATTGTATAGTCGGTATCGTATGGTGTCCTTATTACTTGTCGCCGGAAGTGCGCGCTCGACTCGATCCGACGAGCAAACGTTCATTCATGTTCTACGTATTTATTTAGTAGCGACCGTACCCACCGCGCTCCTCAAGATAATGACTTCAGACGATTAAAGCACCTACTTTATTTTTATGTTTATTACTCTATATACATGGCGGTACCTAGGCACTACATAGAGCTTGTAAAATATATCGAAAATCATCTCGTGACGTCATAAAAGATATTAACGTTTCTTTTAGGTAAGAAGATATAGCATTGATTATATTAAAATGAGTCATATTATTAAATTAATATACATAATTAAACTAATTGTCCCCGTAGTTTCGCTAACGTAATATATTTACATAATTATTGTTATTTTGAGTATCTACATCGTTATTTTAAATTATAATTTCATTTATTTTAAATCCATACGTATAACTTCATACTTAAAATGAAATCGTTATTATGACGGTTGTTATGACAACAATATTTAAATAATAAACTTAATATCTCATTGTTGTTATATATACCTATTCTGTTAACATTTATGGCTCAGGTTCTAAAAATTGCAGTGTTATGTTTTACAGCCTGTAGCTTACTTTCCACGACGAACAGGCTAACTAATAAACACAGTTTAAAAAAAAAACTTTCTATTTTTTTTATAGCTTATGATGGCAAACAAGCAAGGAGCACACTTGATGGTAAGTGTTACTGCCGCCCATGGACCTTTACAATACCAAAAGTATAGCTAGGCTGCTGCCTCGGGCCACCGAAGTTAAAAATCGGGTCCCGGTGGCCCGCTCGCACGGCGAAGAGAGAGGATTTTACGGTGGGTCTATGGGGTCACGCCGCGCCGCCTTCTCCGTGACGGACCGATTTGGCGGGGCGAGACGCATCCATAGTCCACCAAAAAAAAAAGAAAAAAAAAGGCCGCTGCCTACCAATCATAACCCAAAAAAATTTGATGTCCAACAGTACATTTCATAGATTGTGGAGTATACGTAACGCATTTAGACCTAATGTCTAGGTAGGTGAGTCTCATATATTATATATAATGTAGGTATATTAAATATATTATAAATTAATTTTAAATACGTTTATATGCATTTTATGTAGACAATGGGTTATGATATAGGATATTAGATAGATTTCCGAATGTTTATTTTTATAAAAGGTATGTGTGGCTCGGTGAGCGGAAGTGGCAAACAGGAGCGGGAGTCAGGAGGAAAGGGCCGCCGCGCGTACAGCTAATTGCCGGGAATTTCGAAGGTCGCCCGATAACCCGCGTCTGTGCCGGATGTCGATAGTGCTTTGATGTATTGCGATGGCGTCCGTTCACTCCCTCTCGTCCCTATACTTCAATAATGGCCACCTGGATGTAACTAGCCGCTTTATATATACTGATGACTCAATATAAAGCATTTCTATATTGACACTTGCAAGAAATTTGTGAGCTGCATTTTTTTTTAATGCTTTTGGTGCAAACGAGCAAGCAGCACACCTGATGGTAAGTGTTACTGCCGCCCATGGACCTTTGCATAACCAGGGGTATAGCTAGGCCGCTGCCTACCAATACATATCCCAAACCCACCCAGTTGGGATGCCGGCTCTCTCGCTCACCGAACGAAGCAGAACAGCATATTGCCATTGCTCAGACGTCGATCTTCTGCGAGAGTGTGGTACCACCCCGGACGGACCGGCCCGCGGCTGTAGACAGAAAACTGTCAACAGCGTATTCCTACCACTACTGATTTGAAATTGATGCACATACTCGTATGTAGTAAACATTTCTGAATTATCAACAACTTTTTCAATAGATATAGGTAGATTGTTAATAGAATACTGCATAGTTATTCTATTAATTGTTAATAGAATACTGCATAGTTATTCTATTAACAAAATGCTTGTTTTTATTGTATTATTTTTTCCGTGTGGTGACGGAGTAAGAATACAGTTCACAACCCCTTGTCTTAACAGTGGGTGAACGTAAGAGACGACTAAGGGATATAAAACGCATATAAGATCTATGCAAGAGAAGGAAAACTCGAAACAAAACCCTATACCAAGACATCTGACCAGCGTGGTATAGTAGGTTAATATCACTCCCATTACGGAGGAGTCCCGACCCCAACAGTGGGACATATATGGGCTATGATGAAGATGATGATTGTTTTTATTGATTTTGATGGCAAGAAATCTAAGCCTCCACTAAGGATATTCTAAAAATTTATAAATGACTTTGGTAGTATTGTGATGTGCTTATTTCTCACTAGAAATAAGTTTCTAGATTAAAATTAACGAATACGTTTTACCTCTAAGAATATAAGGTATTAATTTAATAAAATATTATTTGCATTTACTCATAGATTATGATAAACTTTAAAATAAGGTAAACTTTAAATTAAATTTGGATCCTGGGAATACCAAACAATATCCCGGAAAAATACTGTTATATACTGGCGAGTTTGTTTTCAATTATTGAAATGTCTTTTCCATGTGTAAAAAGACCGTAATGCGTACGTTTTCTTCCTTTTTCCGTATACGGTACTCTAGGCAATCAATAACAGTGGATTCTAGAAGGAGCAGTTCAAAATTCAAACATAGATATATTATATATATACATAGTAAGAAATTTTTGAATTTATTAGATATCCACTTCTTCAATTCACAGCGACGCAAAGTAAAAATACCTATATATTTTATAATACTTTTTCCTTATAGTTGGCAGTCAATGGTCAAAGTGGTCAAATAAAGAGGTGATGAATTGTATCCTTACTGTGTTATCATCAGTATTTGATAGAATATATAATATATCTAAATCCCTCAATATCTTTTGGTGCTATTTGACTATAGGAAGGGGAGTATTCGTCTTCGTATCATCTGACGTTACAATAAACTCCGTTTATATTATCTATAAACTCGATAAAGTTTGTTATTAGCTATAGTTTTCCCTCCAAGATATGTGTTACGATCTGCTGAGTTTAGCATGATCAATATATCTTCTTTTTTAAACAATAAGAAGGAGCATTATTCTTATAGAAGGCAGAACTTTAGCTGTATTTAATATGATCGTGCTTTCTTCATTGTTAAACAACTTGCATTTGACACGAAGCAGTAGTCATATTATTTTCATAAACTTAAAGGCAAACAAGCAACTAAATGTTTATTGTGGTAGGATCACGCTGTAGATATTTCTCTGTCCACAGCCGCGGGCCGGTTCGTCCGGGGTAGTACCACACTCTCGCAGAAGATCGACGTCTGAGTAATGGCAATGTGCTATTGCGCTTCGTTCGGTGAGCGAGAGAGCCGGAAGCCCAATTCGGGTGGGTTTGGGGTTTCTATTGGTAGGCAGCGGCCTAGCTATACCCTTAGTATAGCAAAGGTCCATGGGGGGGGCAGTAACACTTACCATCAGCTGTGCTGCATGCTCGTTTGCCACCATAAGCAATAAAAATGAAACTTAAAGGCAAACAAGCAACCAAATGTTAATATATAACGAGTTAGATATAAATAAAAACACTGAAGTATATGCTAGGTTTGATTTTAGATCCAGAATCGGAATCTATTCTTACCACATACAAGCCAAATTAGTCGATTCGTTTTGGTATGAAAACAAAATGTAAAGATTTACTAAATAATAGTGGGTTTTAGGTTTATAGCTGTGTGGTAGCGGCTACGAATACTACCAACCCTTACTTTGCTCGTGCATGTCGTACAAGACAACTAAAAGCTTTAATATTGACCTGGGTCAAGATCACTTGATGCCGTTTGGTCAACAATTACATTCCCGAGGAGGGTTAACGTCAAGCAGGCAGCCGGTCATAAAACTATTGCCAATAACTTTTACAAGATGTAGGAAAGGGAGTACATATTACGTCGACCCCAACTAAGGGGACATCCATTAATCACGTGATCTTTTTTTTAGCTTTTTTAATCCCTCCTCTCCCTTGGTGATATGTGGTGAGGTTTAAGACTATGAAACCCCCCTCCCCCACCAATATCACGTGAATTTTTAGTACTTACAAAGAAGTAGTCCACAGCTCATTATACTCTCGGCTTTTTGCATTTTTATACTTCGCAAAAAGGTCTTTATACTGATCACCTACTTTAAACTTCGTTCGTTGCCTGGCAACGGCAAGTCAAAGTTACACTACACGCCGCTTTTCGATTTAGAAATCGCAGCGTTTGACGAGAAAATAAATGCACGTGATATCTTACTACACTAACCTTGTGATATTTCGTGATTTTTGGCAAACCCCCTTTCAAATCTCACGTGATTAACAGACGACCCCTAATTGGGATAACAGCAGGAGAATAATAATGACGAGTGTGTTTTAGAAGACGACAAACGTATTTCTCTTGAACAATTCATTTTGCTATGATTGACGTTAATAAAGCAGATAAAATAATTAAATTAGTAACGGACTCATGAAATGTCGTCACATTTGTTTATGATATAAAATCAATTTGTGTCATTCTGTTTAACCTTTGTTGTCTAAGGTCATCGCGTTTTTTTTTTTGCTATAATAGCACTTTATGCGGCCACAGATCCTCTTGACGTAGATTCCTGATCGCAGTATGAATGATTAAGTGATGACTTGGTGACGCGTATGCATGATTAGATTTCTATTACATACATGAGGCAACTGTAAACTATATCTATACATCTTTACTAATATTATAAATGCGAAAGTAACTCTGTCTGTCTGTTTGTCGCTCTTTCACGCTTAAACTACGGAATCGATCTAAATGAAATTTGGTACACAGATAGTCTAGAGCCTGATAAAGGACATAGGTTACTTTTTAATACAAAAAAGGGTTGTAAAGGGTGATGAAAAGTTTTAAGGAAGTATCGTCATTTTTAAAGCCAGAATCTTGAAACTTATTTTTAGGTTATTGATTAGATATAACTAAATATGACATTAACATGTATGTAAAAATTTACCCTTAAGGGGTAAAATAAAAATAGGGGATGAAAAACTTTAGGAAAGTAACCTTTTACGCGGGCGAAGCCGCGGGCAGAAGCTAGTTTATAATAAAACAAGAGTTGGTCCAAATATGTGAATAGACGATTTGACGTGATATAAGTTATTTTAGAATAACTATAATGATTTGTGGGATTTTTAACCGTCTGTTAATTTGTTTGCGATTCGTACAAAAGCTCAGTACGAAGAGTAGGAGGCTCTTATTCCAATTACTTGATGTCGACGCGATATGTAAACGTACATATTGCAAAATTTGTTGGCAATAGTTTTATGATTGGCCACCTGCCTAACGTTAAATCATCATGGAAATATAATAGTTGACCAAACAGCATCATGGAGTTGGCCCAATATAAAGCTCTTAGTCGTATTTTACGACATCCGCGAGCGAAGTAAAGCTTGGTAGTATTCGTAGCCGCTACCACACAGCATAGTCGTACAAAAGCTATTACCCTGAATGTCTTGAAATTTCCTGTGATTATAGTTTAATCGGCAGTCATATATAAATACTCCTATGTATTTTAATTATGAAATATTGGACCAATTTTTTTTATTATTACCATAATATTAGCTCCTTTCGGTGTTGTGGGCACAGTTAGTAATCATCATTCATCATTTCAGCTCATATATATCTCACTGTTGGGCTCGAGCCTCCTCCATATTGGGAGGGAAATTGACCTGATATACCAGGCTGGTCAGACGTGTTAGTGTAGGATTTTGTTATGAGTTTGCCTTCTCAAGCATATAGATGTTATAAGTATTTTATATCCCTTAGTCGTCTCTTACGATCACCCGCGTGTAAGAGGGGGTGGTGAATTGTATTCTTATTCCGTCACCACACAGAGTAATGACTATAAATAATTAATACCTATTGAGTATTTCTTAAAGAGAAATTAATAGTATTTAACACAGATGCTATTCTAATTTAATCAAAGATCGTCTATGTCCGTCGTGTCGTGGGCTCCATCCTCGCACAGACCAATTCTTTGTGTGGCCCGCTAATAACTTTTCCGAGTCTGGGTGTTATTAGTGATTGTTTTTTTTTTAGCTGATATTAGCTAACGAGAAAGCAGCTCACCTGATGATAAGTGTTACTGCCGCATATGGACCTTTGTAATACCAATGGCATAGTTCGCTGCCTACCACTGAAAACCCGAAACCCCGCCCAGGTGCGGCTCTAGCACATGCAGCGCCCGGGTGCAATCAACAACCTGGTGCCCTCTTGTATCAGATTGCGTGAACAAAATGGAATAGTTTGATACTAACAAGACGTTCGACTAAACTCCGAATCTCGCTGAAATGCGTTATCATGCTTAGTCTTGTTGTTTTAACACGAAACCAAGTAAACGCGACCGGATTGGATTATGAAGTTACAGTGAACATGGCGACAAAGCAACCTATCCAACCTTGTCAAATAATGAACCCACTTCGTTTATAAATAGTTAGGCACTCACTGTGTAAGGTGCCTCCGCACGGTGCGGAAGCACCTAACAGCACGTTACAGTGCAGGCTCTATAAGTCCCGAGCGGCTCTAGGCGCCCCCTAACACCCGGCGCCCGGGTGCACCGCACTCTCTGCACTATAGGTAAAGCCGCCCCTGACCCACCTAGAACATTAGACTGCCGGCTCTCTCCCTCACCGAACGAAACACAATAGCAAATTGCCACTGCTGTGTGGGACTATCCCGGTCGGAACGGCCCACTGCTGTAGATTGAAGAAAACTGTCAACAACGTGGCCCTACCACTATTGATTATATGTTTGTGAAGTTACCTCCATTACAATGATTTATTTATATGGTCTTTAAAAAAAAGACTACAGTACTTTTTGTTGAAATTGTAAATGTGAACCTGAATTAGTAATCCCAATTACTTGGGGTCGACGCAATATGTACCTACTCTTGTTCCATCTTATATATTGTACCTAATTGTTCTGTGACCGACCGCATGACTGCTGACCCTACTTGGGAATGTAATTATTGAACATAATATTAGATAGCGTTGAACAATGTAAAGCTCTTAGCCTTTTTTACAACACCCAGGAATAATGTAGGGTTGGCATCGTAGCCGTCATCACAGAGCAAGTGAATCATCATTATTCTCCTACTCTTATCCCAATTACTTTGGGTCGATACAATATGTACTCTTATTTCATAGTAAATATTGTAAAAGTTATTGATAATAGTTTTATGACCGGCCGCCTGCCAGACGTTAAACCTCCTTGGGAATGTAATTGTTGACCAAACGGCATCAGATGGAGAGCAAGTGAATGAAAATATAGTAGGTATAATAAATTGCGACACCCGCGAAGAAATAATATTGTTGACACATTTTTTTACTATCTTATAAATTTCAAGTCAGTAATTCCAGTATATGTGTTGTACATACCTATATAAATATTATCGTTACTACCCATAGATATGGATATCAAAATCTCTGTTCAATCTAATATTTTTGGCGTTATCTAATATACTTACAATTTAAACAAATACGATAAGGTTTATACTGTGTTGCAGCTAACAAATTTATAGTTGTCTATGGAAATTTTGAACGGTTATTTGAAAGTGTCTAATGGAAAAATTTCAATATTTACAAAATAGGGTATAAAAAAGGGGAAACAGACATTAAGAATTTTATATGCGTCATTGCCCATCCTTAATAACTAGCAGCATTACTGTATTGAATGGTAATGCCACCTTTCTAATCACGTAGAATCAGTTAGTCTCTTCACGATCTCTTTTCCTCCCTTTTTCATTCACTATTTGGTATTTTTTTTTAAATTTACTATTCTATTTTTAGTAATTAGTTAAATAATATATTTATCGTTAATTATTAGTTTTTTATAGCGATTGTTTAAGAATAAAAATGTCACCATTATTTTTTTTCGATGGAAGTAAAACCCGCATAGTTTTTTTTATAGACAAACATCCTACACTAAATAAGTAAAATATGTGGATCGCACAAAGTACCCATGACACTGGCACGGTAAGACAGTATTTTAACCACTACATCATCTGTGCATTTATGAAGAATTACTAGGAAGCAGCAGCACATTCTAGGGATCAGTCTTTCAAGCGTGGCGCCTATGATATGATCCCCTGAGAACGCCTATATCCAACAGCTTACATTGAGAGGCTAATGAATGAAAAATGTATCTTTAATTGATTCAATAACATCAAACATAATATCAATGTGAACGTGAGTTCGTTTGTTTGTTACACTCTCACGTCTAAACCACTAAAGCGATTTTAAAAATTCTATCATCAATAAAAAGCTGTATTATTGGCAAGTAAAACAGGTTATATTTTATTCCCGAATTACAATAGGAACAGAAATTATGCAGTGAAACCGCAGCTATTTGCTAGTTGAATATATCTTCAAATATAATATATATTAATATTTTTTCGTGCGGTAACGGAAGTAAGAATACAATTCAAGATTCCTTTACCCCATGGGTTTCGTGAAGGATGACTAAGTGATATGCAGATAACATATATGCAAGAAGAGGGTAAATAAATAATGAAATAAAACACACAGTGCTGTGACTGCACAGATGGCGTAGTGGTTAAGGTACCGACCTTCTGTACCAGTGGGTTCCACCCTTTTTTTTTATTTTTTTTATTGGTGGACTATGGATGCGTCTCGCCCCGCCAAATCGGTCCGGATTGACGGAAAGGCGGCGCGTGACCCCATAGACCCACCGTAAAACTCCTCTCTCCTCGCCGTGCGAGCGGACCACCGGTACCTGATCTTTGTGGTCCGGTGGTCTGCGTTCGGTTCCCACGCAGGACAATACTTTGTGCGATCCACAAAGTGTTGTTCTAAATCTGGGAGTAATTTGTCTGCGTTACTTTAATGTTTGTAAAGCTCCCCGCCATACAAGGATTATTTCCTTAATAGAAAGTGGTGTCTTTAAAAAAAAAATCGTCTGACCAACGTGTAATAGGTTAATTTCCTTCTCGTTGAGGACTAGGCTCGCGCCCAGCAGTGGGACGTATATGAACTGAGATGATGATGATTGCCAAAGTACCTGCCTCGTGTCATCATAATTACAGCCCATATAAGATTTTCTGTTGAACTCGAGGCTCCTCTATAATTAAAATGGACCTACTATACCACGCTGGTTAGATGTGTTGCTTGTTTTATTTTGAGTTCGCTTATTACATTTTTTTAATGGTAGGACCACGCTGTTGATAGTTTTCGGTCGTACGGCCGCGGGCCGGTACGTCCGGAGTAGTACCACATTTTCGCAAAAGATCGACGTCTGAGAAATGGCAATGTGCTATTGCGCTTCATTCGGTGAGTGAGAGAGCCGAAAGACCAACTTAGTGGTTTTGAGTTCTATAGGTAGCCAATGGTCTAGCTATATACCCTTGGTATTGTAAAAGTCCAACGGCGGCAGTAGCACTAAACATCAGGTGTGGTGCTTGGTCTTTTGCAACTATAAAAAATACATACATTCATACATATCATCACGCCATATCCCTTGCAGGGTGGGCAGAGAGAACAGAGTGCCAGAGAACTCTATCTCTGCATACTTCACTCGCTTCCTCAACATTCATAATTCTCTTCATACACGCTCGCCGGTTTCAGAGACTCTTGACTCCACCTTCCTTCAGTACATGACCGATCTGGTCTAGGTAGGTTAGTCTCGGTCTCCCTCGGTACCTACATCCTTCCACTTTCGCATTGTGTATCTTCATCTTCATTGTATATTTACTATAAAATATATATATATATATATATATATATATATATATATCCCATAGTCATTTGTTACGACAGCAACGGGCAAAAGAGGGGGTGGTGAATTATATTCTTACTCCGTCACCAATAGTGGTAGGATCACGCCGTTGACAGTTTTCTGTCTACAGCCGCGGGCCGGTCAGTCCGGGGTAGTACCACACTCTCGCAAAAGATCGACGTCTGAGCAATGGCAATGTGCTGTTGCGCTTCGTTCGGTGAGCGAGAGAGCCGGCAGCCCAACTGGGTGGGTTTGGGTTGTATAGGTAGCCAGCGGCCTAGCTATACCTTTGGTATAGCAAAGGTCCATGAGCGGCAGTAACACTCACCATCATGTGTGCTGCTTGCACGTTTGCCACCAAAAGCAATAAAAAAAATGTAGATTAATCCTTTTTTTTTTTGTGTCTTAGTTGTTAGCCTCAGATGGCTATGACAACTTTACCCGGACTGTGGGTGAGCGCTGAGGGCTCTCAACCCGTCGCTGAGGGCTCTCAACCCGTATGATTAATCCTAGAAGTGTAATAGTTTATATTTGAATTAGTAAAATAAACGTGTAGGCAAAGTAATAATTTTATATGTTACCTTCCTTTGAATAGTATAATACTTGTATGTATTTTGACAAATTATGACGAAAGTGATAAAAATTTTTTAGGCCATATGTTTTGCCTTGATGTTACCCCAGCCAAGTGCAGTAGACCGTGTCTTATTAAAAACAAATAATTAAACAAATAAAGGAGCAGTTTCGTATAAACTTGCCTTCAGCATTTATTATTTTAGACCCTTTTTAAAATATGATTAAAAAAAAGCATTTCAGACTTATGCCATATACCTATATCACACAGAAAACTGACAAAGTAAGATATTAGCGATAAAATATGAATAAATTTATTTTATTTTAAACATTGTGAAAATAATATGATTCATAAAATAATGATGTATGAAAAAAAAATTATATATATATATGACTCGTATAAATTTTTTTGTAATCTGATGACACTGCCAGATAAATGTACGAAATCGTTCAAAAACTGCGTTAACGTGCTTATTTGTTATTTGTTGATCTTTTTGTTATTTCTTCTTTTTCTTTTTATGTATTGGCAATCGGCTACTTAATAATAAGAGCCATTGTTACCAGTGTCAAGTTATAATTTTCTTCACATCTTTAGTCTTTTCAGGTTAGCCATTGTCCGTCAGTAAGTCAAATCGTCGCCATCAACAGTGCTTTGGCCACACTTTAAATGGTATCTACTGGGAATTTTGGTGTAAAATAAAAATGTTATAATTACATGCCAACAGTTCTCTATGTAACACTTTAGATACACTAAGATATCTAATGCAATACAAGACCACCACATGACGTTTTCAGATGCCCGCCAAAAGTCCTTTTTTGATTTGAAACGTAATTAACATTTTGTAGATCAGTATGGGTCTTTTTGGTGAACTTGAAGTTTATTATAAAGCTTATATTTAATATTTAAGTGTGTTATGCCGGTTTTCATCAATGATACCTAAATTCTAGATGTAACCTAAGGCAATTCTATATTATTGATTTAGTGTGTAGTTAGTGTTTTCAAGGAAGGTAGAGTCAAGAGTCTCCGAAACCGGCGAGCGTGTATGATGAGAATTATGAATGTTGAGGAAGCGAGTGAAGTATGCAAGGATAGAGTTCTCTGGCACTCTGTTCCCTGTGCTTACCCTGCAAGGGATATGACGTGATGATATGTATGTATGTATGTAGTGTTTTCAACAAATCGGAGTATGGCATAAATCTTTGTATAGCGAATAATTTTACAAATATACAATTAACGGACATAACACTCATACTTAGAATCATTTATCAATTGTACAAAGAACTGTCCTGCGTAGGGATCGATCCCACGACATTTGGTTCAAGAGGCTGCTAATTAAACTTAAACTTTAATAGTGGGAGGACGACACTGTTGACAGTTTTCTATCTACAGCCGCGGACCGGTCCGTCCGGGGTAGTATCACACTCTCACAGAATATCGACGCCTGAGCAGTGTCAGTTAGCTGCTGTGCTTCGTTCGGTGAGCGAGAGAGCTGGCAGCCCAACTTCCTGGGAGGGTTTGGAATTTTTATTGGTAAGCAGCGGCCTAACCCCTGGTACTGCAAAGGTCCAGGAACAATAAAAAAAAAAGAAAAAAAAGCCACTCCACTATCTACGTAGTCGATACGTTGATAAGTCATTAGGAACATAAAGACTATTATAGATTCAAACATCAATATTACTTACCTGTTGAATGATACATAACATCAATCACGTATCATATATAACGGTTTAGGTGTTACCTAAGATTTAGGTGTCATTGGTGAAAATTGTTATATTGAATAACGTTTTTTTTTTAAATTTTGTTTTGCTCTTGGAGGCAAATGAGCAAGCAGCACACCAGCACACGCAGCGGATGGTAAGTGTTACTGCCGCCCATGGGCCTTTGGGGGCGTTCAAGTATTACGTAACGCAATTTTTGATGATTTTTGACCCTCCCTCCCCCACATGTAACGCGCCGTAACGTATGTCTGTAGCCCCCCTTCCCCCTCCCTGAACGATACGTAACACCCAAGTAACCGTTTTTAAACGTGTTTGAGGCAATAATAAAAAAAAACAGATACCAAACTCGCAATACATGTACATATATGTTGTTTACTAATCATCTAAAAAATAAAAATTTGTTGGCCAACTTAGGAAATTTTAATTCCCTAATTTTTCATTTATTAAAATAACAATGCTACGTAACGCGTTGTTTGAACCCCCCTCTCAACTATGTAACGCATTGTCACATTTAAGAAGAGCCCCCCCTCCCCCCAAATTACGTTACGTAATACTTGAACGGCCCCTTTACAATACCAGTGGTACAGCTAGGCTGCTGCCTATCAATGAAAACGCCAAACCCACCCAGAAAGTTGAGCTTCTAGCTCTTATGCTCACTGAACGAATCACAACCAACAGTACATTATATACTATTCAGACGTCGATTTTCTGCGAGAGTGTGGTACTACCCCGGACGGACCGCGGCTATAGACAGAAAACTGTCAACGGTATGTTCCTACATTTATAAAATATTTATGTACTTAAATGCAGATAAAGTACTAAAGTATAATAAATATGACATAACAGTGTTTCCTTAGGGTAGAATCTCGTATTTCGACAGCATAAGCCTTGTGTTATTTTTTATGTTTGGACAAAATTCCTAGAGAAAACCGTTAGCGAGGAGTCATCACTTCTTCTTCTTCTTTTTATGTATTGGCAATCAGCTACTTATACGAGCCATTTTTGCCAGTGTCGAGTTATAATTATCTTCACGTTCTTAATCTCTTCAGGTTAGTCATTGTCTGTCAGTCAGTCGAATTGTCGCCATCAACACTGCTATGGTGACACTGTTAATGGTATGTTGTAGGAATTTTGATGGAAAACGAAAACGTTGTAAAGCACTTTTATATGATATTCACTACATCCCAGCTGTTCTGTCACATCATATTACGTAAAATACCATAAAAAATATCTAATATAACACGTTAAAACACTAAGATATCGAATATAATACAAGAGCACCACATGACGTTTTAGATTCCCGCCAAAAGTCCAAGGAGTCATCACTCTACGAAAGACCTACTGACAGTCAGTGACGCTAAATCTAAGTGAAAACTAATTGAAAAACGTGGCATAGGTTGCCACGTTTGGATGTGCGCTATAAATTTAAAATTATTAGCAAATCATAATAAGATATTCCTTTTTCTAGAAAAAGAAAACAAAAAGAAATTATAGTAATAAACTCACCATGTAAGCGCTGATAATGTACCTGAAATGAAACAAAAAATAATTTTATTTTATGTAAAGTAGTGGTTTATATTCGTTAATTCAGAATGTTAAATGTTTATTTAAATTAATGATTATTTTATTAATGATTTTGCATTTGACATGCTTGGTCATTCATAAAAATTCATTTACAAATGGAAAAATGTAAAATATTACTTCACTAAGCGTGAAATCTCACATTCTCTTATCATATTTTTCTTCTCACATCCGAAATGCAACTGAAGATGTAAATATTTTGTAATAGATGGCATGGTAAAAGGTCCCCTGTAAAGACGAGAATGTAAGTGAAAATTTGGTTACTACACATAATTTTAGTTAAGTTACACACTAATTTAACTGGTAAAGCGATATGAATGGATTGCTTTCATAAGATGCTGCATGTGGTAACTATTTTAGGTATAAACTTATAATCAGAAATGAATAGTTTCTTAATTTTCTTTTGTTATAGACAATGTTTTCCTAGATTTTAATAAACGTTTGGATTTCTAGTATAATTAAATTCAGCTGAATATTATATTTACGCAAGCGATGATTAAGAAAAAGTGGACACTCTTCTACCCTCGTAACAAATCAAATGGACTTTAAAAGGCTTGGATGAACTTTATGAGGCAAGAACTTCACACATTTTCAAGAACATCTGCCATTGTATCATTACGTTTTTCACTTTCTCTGTTAAAATTAGTAATAATTAACATTTAAATATAGGCAGCTGTGGGGGCTGTTAGTTGAAACATGCATGGCCGTGATAGTATTTTCGCCTTACTGAATAAATGCATGCATGATATAAATATCGTGTAGGATTACACTAAATTCTGTTGAGTCGTAACATTTTGCGGAGTTAAGAAACATACATACTTCTACATTTATGTATGCACTCCCATTGATCAAAGAAAGCTATATAGAGGTTTAGTGTATGTATTGACCTGCAGACCCTAGTCGACACAATGACAGAAGATTTTAAGAAAAGAGGTCTACGCGTGAACGTGAGCAAAACCAAAATAATGGTCTTTGAAAGAGACGAAGCCAGAACAGATGTAAGAGTAACAATAGGTAATGATATACTAGAGCAAGTGGATGAATTTGTATATCTTGGATGTGGATTTAGCCGAGATGGAAGGTACACCACTGATATAAAGCGAAGAGTGAATGCGGGAAATAGAGTGAATGGAGCGTTGGGGCAACTTCTCGGTAGCCACCACCTCAACCAAAAGGCACGTGTAGCAATACATAACGCAGTGCTTGTCCCAACATTACTGTATGGAAGCGAGAGTTGGGTATGCAGAAAAGAGTATGAAAGTAAAATTAATGCGGTCGAAATGCGATCTCTGCGGAAAATCTGTGGAGTTAGGCTGACCGACCGCATTCGTAACGACGACGTAAGAGAGCGAGTAGGTATGAAAGAGAGTATTGGTGTAAAGATGCGAAAGGGCATGCTCCGATGGTTCGGACATGTGGAGAGAATGCCGAACGAACGTCTGGTTAAGAAGATATACAATGCGAAAGTGGAAGGATGTAGGTACCGAGGGAGACCGAGACTAACCTACCTAGACCAGATCGGTCATGTACTGAAGGAAGGTGGAGTCAAGAGTCACCGAAACCGGCGAGCGTGTATGAAGAGAATTATGAATGTTGAGGAAGCGAGTGAAGTATGCAGAGATAGAGTTCTCTGGCACTCTGTTCTCTCTGCCTACCCTGCAAGGGATATGGCGTGATGATATGTATGTATGTAGTGTATGTACATACGTATAGTAACCAAATTTTCACTCACATTCTTTTCTTTAAAGGGGACCTTTTACCGTGCCATCTATTACAAAATATTTACATCTATAGTTGCATTTCGGATGTGAAAAGAAAAATGTGATAAGTGAAGATGAGATGTCACGCTTAGTGAAGTAACACGCGATTATCGGAATTTTTAAAAAATAACGATTACGAATGATGTATTACCGTAAGGGTTGAGTCCCCGTTATATGTCTAGGAAATAGAATAGAGGGGCAGACAGTTTTCAATTAATCGATTAATTGGATTAGGCTATGACGTAGTAGTAAACAGCTGCGCAAGCGTCAACGCTATGTACGCAGGTGCTCTGCGTGACGCGCTCTTTAAGAAAATCAAAGGAAAACCCATGCGCTCGTCTCGAACCACTATCGACACGTTTCCATTTGCAAAATATTGGTGTTACCACCTGTAATTCGGTTATAATAATGTATTAATAAATGTATTCTTGAGTTTGTTCAACTTTTTAAAAATAAATTATACGCAGTTTAAATGTATGTCATTACCGCAAATATTGATAAAGAGTAATTTTCGGACATTTCATAGTCGAATTTAAAAAAATAACAAACAAAAAAATATATTTGGCAACTGCAAGGTAGTTTGGGGTGGAAGGGTGACGGTTTCACTAATTCTTATTTTCACTGGGGCTTTGTAAAATTTTTCGAGAGTTCACCAAGAGGGGAGGGTGCAGTAGCACTTTCTAACAACATTAATAAAAGTAATCGTCAAACTCTTCATATGGTGACGGAGTAAACTTACAATTCATAACGGAGTGGTAAGTAACGACCTTTTATGTCGAGTGTCGTAGGTTTGTTCCCCATGTCGAACAATTCCTTCACCCAACCACATATAACTGTTCTGAATCTGAGTGTCATCAGCTTTGAGATAAATTCTCATGTCGTAGGTGGACTCAAAAATACATTTAACAAACAAAAATTACACATAAACTCAGCACATTTAAAAATCGCGCAAAATATTTACTTACATAGGGATCGAACCCATAACATTCAATATGACAGGGAAATACTTAGGTTACTTTGCCACCTGTGCGGTCAATTTTACTTTACCATATTTATTTATCGAGCAGAGTGTGATCAGGCAATTGTTATAAAAAAATAACGATATTGATATTTTAAAATGGAATGCATTTTTTAGCGTCAGTTTGTTATTTAATCGTAGCCTGTACGATCTAAACCCATTCTGTATAAGTGCGTTCCCTCGTTTAAAGATGACCACTGCAGCGAGTTTAGTTGACCACTGACGTTGAATGTCAGTGGTTCACTCGAAAGATTTAGGATCCTAAGCTTATAAGTGGTTAAAAGTTCTAAAACATTAGAATTCTAAACACTACAAATAATAAAAATTTAAGTGTCTGTTTATTTATGATCTATCTAAAATTTTTTGTTCAGGCTCTCTGTCGGTCTGTGTGTTTAATCCAGATAATCTTCGAAACAGCTGGAGCAATGTTAAGGCAGCTTAACTTTCAATGGCAGATAGCTAATCTGATAAGAAGTAACTTAAGTTTATATTAAATAATCTGCCAAGTGCAAATTGCACTCGCGCGCGAAGGATTCCGAACCATTAGGTATATATAAAAAAATATGTGGTGTAACTAAAAATGTAAGGTTTTCGAAATTTTTCCTTTATATGCTGCTATAAAACATTGCTTCATGCTAAATTTCAAGATTCTATATCGACTGGAAGTACCCTTTAGGTTTTGATTCCCTTGCGAGTAGTTGTGTGTTTGAAAATATGCAGCTTAAATTGCTGTTTCTTTTGATTGCGTTGACATAAGGTCTCCAGTTTGATTTTGTTACAGCTTGAAGGTATTATAGATCTAAGTATTTGAAATGAATTTAAATTTAATGCCTCTACGCGTTCATGAGGAAAGGGGTAGTAGAAAGTTTAAAATTATTAAAAATATTTTTATTATATGATGCAATTAAAAATTTACGGTTTTCGCAACTTTTCCTTTATCTGTGCTATAAAAAGTCACTTCGTACCAAATTTCAAGATTCTGAGTTCACGAAAAGTATCCTGTGGGTTTTGATTCTCTTGCGAGTGTCGAAAATTTGCGCCAAATTGCGGCTTATACGGCTGTATCGTTTGATAACATTGGCTTAGAAGTTTGATTTTTTCACAGCTTTAAGGGATAGTAAACTTGAGTATTTGATATAAATTTTAGCTTGATACCTCCACGCGTTCCTGAGAAAAAGGGTCTTGACAGACAGACGGGCAGACGGACGGACAACAAAGTGATCCTATAAGGGTTGCGTTTTTCCTTTTGAAGTACGAAACCCTAAAAATAATTAAGTTGCCACGTAAAATGAGATTGTAAATTGTAAAATGAGTTTGTAAATTGTAATATGTAAACTTGTAAATAAATTAGAATATTAACAGGAGTTCAAATAGGATATTGTAAATTTAATATATCTAATACATTTAATCCTATATAAACAATACTAATGAAAAAAAAGTCTATTCGCAAATTCTACGAAATGAACAAAAAACGTTTTGTTGAATTCCGAACATGAACGAAGTCGCAGATAACGGGTGTTTTCAATAAGGAAAAAGAGTCCTAAACAACTTGAAAGTTTGTTCGAGCATACCGTTACGAGCAATGGTACTGAAAGTACTTACATACATACATACGTCCACACGCCTGTCTCCCAGAGGGATAGGCAAAGATTACGGATTGCCACAAACCACGATCCTGACATACCTCCATCGATTCATTCACACTCATCACATGCTCTACGGTTCCGTGTACTCTTAATCTGACCTTTCGCCAACACATCTTCAATTTGATCCAGAAAAGTACGACGTGGTCTTCCCCTTGTAATTGTCCCACTTACACTCGCTTTGTATACTTGCTTAGTGAATCTTTCTTCACTAATTCTTTCTAAGTTTCCAAACCACCTCAACATACCCGTTTTTATCTTTATCGCGACTGAAAGTACATGGGTTCAGTATCCTGCATCAGAAGTGGTGTACATTACCCAAAAGTTAACCATGTTCGAGAAGGCAAGATTGTGACTGAGACATTTCATTTTGTTACAAAAGCAAGACTTATTAAATTGTAGGATTTGTAGGGGATTTCAAAACCATATAGTTAACAAAAATAAACAACAGAAATACAAATAGCACCCGAATTTAGAACAATAATTGGTGGACAGTACCCATCAACCGACAGGGTTTGAACCCACGCAGGGCCGGCTTTACCTACAGTGCAGAGTGTGCGGTGCACCCGGGCGCCGGGTGTTAGAGGGCGCCAAGAGCCGCTTGTAACTATCAACCTATTCCATTTTGTTCACCCACTTTGGTACAAGAGGGCGCCAGGTTATTGATTGCACCCGGGCGCTACATGTGCTTAAGCCGCGCCTGAACCCACGATATGGGAGATCTAATTTACCTAACTTAGACCACTTTGTCAGCTATGCAGTGACCATCTATCCATTCGCAGTTGTTATCTATTTTAGGAAAATATGGTTTATATAGCTCATATATGTATACCTTAGTTTCTGAAAGCACAGTCTATGACAAGCAATGTCCTATGGCACAGAAACCTTGTCTCTAAATGTCACCTTTATATGAGAATTCATGGAAGAGCGGGTGTAACTTACTTAGTACAAGGAAATAGTATGTTGAAGTGGTGACTATGTTTCGAAAAACGTAGTGGGATGTTCCTTACTGGGTCGATTGACAACTTGGTGCAATGGGAATCGATGGATGTAAGCGGCGCAGCAGCGTGCTGTATAGTGTTCTTTGTTTGGGGCTTACTTCTAGCAGTATATAATAAACGGCAATGGATGCAAGATACTGAGGATTTAGCTGTGGCAATTAGCAAATCTATCTATCAAGTCCTACACATACCTATTAGATATACTCGTACTTCTAAAAGGCAAAAAATTGTCTAAGAGGGGAACAATCCCTTACTTACCTCGCTGAGCGGTCAGGTAATAAGTATACTAAGAGAGTTTGGAACCACTTCTGCTTATAATTTAACGACCAATGTTTACAAATTCCAAGAAATAATAAGTAGTGGTGGAATACTTCACTCATCATCACCACATGTAAAAGTTAATAAATGGTTATCAAATGGCATATTCATCAGTTGTGTTGTTGAATGGTGAATGTAGCTAGGAGTCGAAGAGAGGCGTTTTGCATGGTGGGTCTACGGGGTCACGCGTCGCCTCTTCCATCACCCCGGACCGATTTGGCGGGGCGAGACCACGTCCATAGTCCACCGCAAAAAAAGGAGTCGTTGGATGCGGATGGCATAAGACCGTGCTTTGAGGTGATTTAAAGGGTAGGTTTATGTTCAGCAATGTATGACAAAAGACTGAATAAGAAAATGGTTCAACATATTTATTATCAGCCCGTTATGCCTGCGGTTTCAAATGCTTGTGAGTGATTACCTAAAGGTATCATATTTCTTTTTCTGTATTGTTGACAATGTTTACATTTACAAAATTTCACGAGGGTCGATTGAGTAGTTAAGGCGTGAAAGCGTGACAAACAAACTCACATACGTATTTATAATATTAGTTACGGTCGATGGTTGCCTGTTTAGTTGTTTCAATAGAATAAATATGAGTATGTAACATGAGGAAATTGAAATCCTTTGTTGAGTAAAGTTTTTTTTTGAGAAATTCTCAATTTAAAGTTTTAAATGTAGTTTTTTGTGGATGTAATAGGTCCTCTAGAACACCATGCTTCCAATGTAATATAAATATTAGACCGGTTCAAAAAAGGGGTCAATTTTCTTCTCAAAACCCGCAGTGAAATATCTTCCTAGTAGTGGAAACTATTAGAAAGATATTTATTTCACTGCGGATTTTCAAAAAAAAAATAGTCGATTTTTTTGATCCGGTTATCATACCTCTCAATACAATTACTTGGGGTCGATGCAATATGCACCCCTCTTGCATTGGATATTGCAAAAGTATGGATGTGGTCGCGCCCCGGCAAATCAGCCCGGGGCGACGGAAGAGGCGGCGCGCAACCCCATGGACCCACCCTGCAAACACCTCTCTTCGCCGTGCGAGCGGACCACCGGTACCCGATCTTTGTCTTCGGTGGCCCGCCCGGCGATATACCCTCTCGTAGATTTGATCACCTGCCTGACGTCAACCTTTCTTGGGAATGTAATTGTTAACAAGACAACATGAAATGGAATTGGCTCAGGTCAATGTAAGCCCCCTAGTCCTATTAAGACACCCATGTGCAATGTAAGGGTTGGTAATAATCGTATCCGATACCCATTATATCGGCGCCATACCCGTTATATCTTATAATATCTATAATAACTACTATAATATCTATATATAACTTAATCAATACACTTTTTAGCGTGTTTTGTTCTTCTTTAGTCTAAGTCTAAGTCAGAAGAACAAAACACGCTAAAAAGTGTAGGTATTAAGTTTTTTTATATTGTCATTGGTGGCATGATCATACAGCTTTAGCAATAGGTACTTAAGGTATAGCTAAGTTGCTAATTCCTATAAGATGGAAAGGATTGGAAGGGATGGAATAAGGGGTTTGAGTCTGTTTTATTACTGCACTGACATCAACCGTCTTTAGGAATGAAATCGTTGACAACAGATCACTAAATAATACTAGGTAGTCTAGAGTTCTTAGTCAGCTTTCATAACACACATGAGCAATGTTAGAATTGGTGGAGTTGTTATATATTCATATATACATATGTATGTGTAATTCTTGTTTAGATATGTGTGTATATTACTGTAGTCGTATAATTTCTAACTGTCTGGACTAATTTAATTTTTTTTTTTGAGTGTCCTGGTTGAATAGAGGTTTAATAGGTAGAGGAACTGCAGCATATTTGGGATACTGCAGGTAATTTGGAATACTTCGATATCAAAATAATTATAAACACCATCTGTATTTTTTTGCCGTAAACATGAAGTCATACGACACACAAAGCTATTGTGTATTAAAAACAGGACGGCATCTTGACATTCCGGCTACAAACCGCAAAGGAACGTGACGCCTGCTTTGAAAGAAAAATCGGTAAGAATGCAATCGGTGATAATCATTTATTGTAATGCTTTAAATCTTCATCTTAATTATTTAAACTGTTAAGTGGCCTTGTTAGTTTGTGATTTTACTATGATTTTGTGAATATATCTAACATTAAAAATGTGACGTAGAATTTTAGGTTAGGTTGGTATGTTGTTAATTTGGAATACCGAAAGAGAATATAATTTGGAATATTCCAAATTATATGCACATTTCTATGAGAAGTATTAATTATTCTGTTTTTTTTAGAAATGGCTACATCTCGCAAATATAATAAGAGAAAAAGATGGAGGAGAAAACGAGGAAATGGCCGCTGCCATTCCCGCTGTTAGAGATAAGAGAATGGGATATTTAAAGGCAGCTAAACAGTTCAACGTACCCAGGTCAAGGAAAGGATCCAAACAGTTAAATAATTTCAATGACGATCGCCTCCTCCACAAATGCTTCCTTGCGATTGGAGAATTTTATTGAAACAGAGCCAGGACCGTCAGGTAGTAGGACAGAAATTCACTCCCTTGTTACTCCTTCCCATATTTCTCCCGTGGCCACAATAAAAAAGAGAACTAGCAATAGGGGCCGTAAGCCATCAAGATTGGAAATAATCTCAAGTTCTCCTTATAAAAAAGACCTTGAGAATGCACAACTTAAAAAGTCTGATAAAGAAAACAAAACACAGAAAAAAGGAAAACACAAGAGGAAAATAACAAGAAAGATAAAGAAAAGAAAATGACCGACAGTGACTCATCAGATCCGATTCCTGGGGCTATATCTGCAAATAACACAGACTCTTCTGACAATGTAGCAACGAGAGATGAGACTACTGTCCCTACGGACGAAGACGTCGAATGTTTTTCTGTAACGGTAAATATAGCGAGGATAAAAGGGGTGAAGAATTGGTACAGTGCTTAATGTGCGAATTGTGGGTCCATGGTTCTTGTAGTGGTTATGAATCTTTTGTGTATATTTGTGATTACTGCAAGAATAATAACTAATAATAGTAAACTGTAAGTTCAAACTTAAGACTGATCTTTGATTATTGTGACTGATTACTTAATTAGAGATTATTTTAGTTTATTTTGTTTAAAAAATATTGATGACTAAAGATCTAAAAACTATAAGACTATTACAAAGATATATATATTTTTTAGTTTCTAAGGAAAAGTGTTAGCAAATGTCAAAAAAAATGTGAATATAATTTGGAATACTATATTCCAAATTACCTGCACCCTAAGTCAAATCTCGATTTTGGAGTTTTTTCGTTTGATAAGCATTTTGATAAGGTTCCTGGTTTTTGTTATGTTTGATTATTTTAATTATTAAAGTTTAATAATTTATCAATCATTTAATGTATTTTTTATAGACCCACACCTTTTCGCTTTAAATTTATCCTCAAAAAACAAACTAGTATTCCAAATATGCTGCAGTTCCTCTATATATTAAAGTAAATTACGCTAAGTAATCAATAATGTACAATTACAAAGGAATCGGCGTATTTTTTGTATTATATCTTTTTATTATTTTTAAAATTTTTCACATATAAATCTTAAACTACCTACCTACATCAAACTATTTCTTCATTTGATAAAAATCAGAAGATGGTTTGTAGAAATTTAGATTGTTAAAGCCTGTAAAATAATTAATTAATTCTATTTTTTATATATTTGGGTATATAATATATATAGGTACTTATAGTATTTTTTTATTTTGTAAATGATACCTAAGTTTATATTAAAAAAGAACGGTAGGAATGTCCTTTGGGTGCATAAATTAGGTAGGTATTATATTACTTATCACAACTAATGTCATAAATTGTGTTTCACTTTATGCATTAAAATAGAATATAATTAGGTATAGGTACTTTAACATTTTTAGGTAATTATCTTTTGTAAAATCTATAACTTTATTTTCTTACTAATTTTAATAATTTTTATCTTTTTTAGTATTCATTAATATTTTTTGCTATTCAATGAACTTATTTTTTATATTTTATCTAATTTTATTATTATTTAATATGGTTTACAATGTAGATAAGCTACTTATTTGTCTTCCCTCATAAAGTTGCCTCTATAGTTGACTAATACAACTATACATAAATAATTTTAAACATGTATATATGCCTATTTAAAATAAAAAAATATAATTTTTATATGAAGAGAAATTATTATTTTTTGTAGTTGATCATTAAAAATTAATAATAAGTCAAAAATAATAATAAGTGGTACCTAAGTGAATAATAAAGAATTGATATAAATCAAAAATAAATTAAATATAATAAAAGGTGCGGGTGTGTGAGTTCAGGTTGTGTTGTTGGCACGGCGGCGGTGTGGCGGTGCGGTTGCGCGCGCGCGGTAGGTACGCGAGAGGCCGAGCGGGGGCGCGCACGCGCAGCCGCACGCACACAGGCGCGCGCCGGCCAATCGCCGCGCCTCGAGCACGCACACTAGCGCGCAACACACCGCAATGTGCCGACAACAAACCCAACCAAAAATGTACTAGTTTTGTGCAAATTTACGTTACTAACGACCCCGCGCAACCCTCATGTAATCAACCCTTATACTAATCAAGCGATATCATTACAAAAACATCTAGAAAAAAAACAATAAAAAATGCACTCTCTACTCTACACCCCCAACTTTAGCGAATTTTCATCATTTACCATTATATTTCTTCTGAAGTAGGTTTACGTTTTTTAAAAGTGCATGAAACCCGCTATTAATGGAGTATAAATAGGTAGAGAACAAAATACTCATCTTAGAGATATGCGATTTTAAAGTGAACATATATCTTCATCGATTTACAGGGAACTTATAGGAAATTATTGAGTTTTATTATTCATGCACTTAAAAGAGATCCCATGGGATAGGTTTGTGTGATATAGATGACAGTGGGTAGATTTATTTATCGGCAAAAGCAAGTGTGCGGGCGCCCGCCCAGGCGGCGACGCCGCGGGTGCCGGGGCGGCGGCTTCACTGCGCCCTCGCACTCCTACATAACTGTTAAAAAAAAACTTTCTCAACCTAAACCTTTTACCATCGACGTATAGGCGCAAGCCTGAACATCAGTTTTATGCAATAAAAGCTTTGATATATTGAAACGCGCCTCTAGGAAAATTGTTGAAAATTTTCCGTCTTCACAGTTAGTATGACAGAGAATCTGTTACTTGGGTGACAATAAGATTTTCGAAAAGTTATTATAATTAAAGCGGCAAATTATATTTTCAAGGAAAATATATAAAAGAGTAGAATTTGTAAAAAGAAACGCGAAAAATAATTGATACTAAAAAATAGGGAGGACTGTGGCGGCGGTTCGCTAGAACGGTCATGCTTCAGTCAGTATTAAAAAATATTGATATAAAAAATTCAATTAAAATATATGTCGTTAGAAAGATTATATTACGTAGAATTATTTGAGTTAATAAATGTGCAGTATATTTTATGGGTATCCCGATTAAAGCGTCTCACAACATGAAATAAACGTAAACTAGGATATGATTTTTGATCAATGGTGTTTCTTTATTTCATTTTTGCTAATTATTATGTTCTGGTAAAATATTTTTAATTTTAAAGTATACATAATGCATTTGAGTTAATGAATTAAAATATTTTTTTTATTATAAGTATTAAAAAATAAGGGCTATTTAGATAACTGAAGTAGGTATAGATATGTAATATAAAAAGCTGTGATAAAATTTTTCAAAGTAATTTATCACTAGGCGGGTTATTATTTCTCAATATTATTTTAATAAAATGAACTGCAATTTTAAAATAATATATGTTTTAGGAATTTTAGTAGATACTTTAAAAAAATAAAATAACGCATAAGTGGTTTTTCATGCCTACTATATACATTATTAGTTTAGGTATCATTAGAATTATTAAAATCAATGTAAAATAAAATAAAAATATATATTATTACATAATAAAATCATATTTTTTACATTTAATTATATCTACTCATACATTGTATCAAAATGCCTGTGTAATAAATACAAAAAAAAAATAAAGGAAGTTATAAGTAAAACAAAATGGTTGTTTTGGTATATTATTAGATGTGTATGTTTAAGTCAAAGAATGTTATCAGTAGCGTAGTTTGAGCCGCCATGACGGTATGGAACTATAGGCACAAGATGCTGAGAATTCCGGGAATTAATCCCAGAGGCGCGAATGTGCCACACAGCGCCTTTACGACGCCTCGTCTCTAAATATGCACACACCGATAATACAGCTTAATTAGTGCCATATTCTAATTATTAGAGAGTTCGAAAAAACATTTATAAATTCCAAGTACCTACCTATTTTTTTTTTTATATTTTACATATTATATCTATATTATTAGACCAAAGGGAATAAATAAACTTAATACTAATATTACTTGTCACTATAATTAAGAAAAAATGAATAGGTTATAAATAATTGAAAAGATTGAAGTGTATAACGAATATACTTGGCCTAGGTATCATTTTTAATACGTACGTAACCTAATAAATTAATTTTATACGGAATAGATAAACGTCTATTGGGAAACGTCACTTAATAATAAATAAATGTTTATTTTTTTACAGTTTCAGTAGCTTTACTGTGCTGTGTGGTAGCGGCTACGAATACTACCAACCCTTACTTTGCTCGTGGATGTCGTAAAAGGCGACTAAGAGCTTTTATCAACCTGGGCCAACTCCATCTGATGCCGTTTAGTCAACAATTACATTCCCAAGGAGAGTTGACGTCTGGCAGGCGGCCGGTCATAAAACTATTGCCAATAACTTTTACAATATGTACTATAAAACAAGAGTAGATACATATTGTATCGACCCCAAGTAATTGGGATAAAAGTAGGAGAATGATGATGATGAGTTTCAGTAGCTTTACTATCGCAATTGTTCATTTCATACTTATATCAATAGATATCTATAAATTAAGAAAAGTGGCAAAGCAATTTTCTGCCAGTCTTTATTTAAACAAAAAAAATATAGCAATATATATAGGTAGGTAGGTAGGTCTCCCCGCGTGGCGACGGGAATAGAATACAAAGGTCGTCACCCCTTACTTGCCCGTGGGAGTCGTAAAAATCGGCTAAGGGTCTCACCGGGAGATTGGGCAGCGGCTATCTCCCGGGAAACTTAATAACATCTACCGCGATCGCCAATCCGCTCGCCAAGCGTGGCGATTATGGCATTATTACCCCCCCAAAATAAATATGGAAAATGCACAAAAAGTCACGGCCCCCAGTCACGGCAGTTCCGCTGTTCCACGGGCTCATTTTGGTAGCGGGCCTGTTGGTGGCGGGGCAGGGGGTGCTAGGAATCTCCGGCCGCGATCCGGCTACCAAAAAAATCGACCCTTGGCCCTGGTAACACACAACGTTCGGACGCTTAGGACCGACGAGAGGGTCATCGAACTGGAAGAGGAATTGAGCAAAATACGATGGGACATTGTAGGATTATCAGAAGTGCGAAGAGAGGGGGAGGGCACGATAATCCTCCGGTCTGGAAATTTGCTCTTCTACCGGGAGGGAGATCACCCATCCCAAGGCGGTGTAGGGTTTATCGTTCGTAAGTCTCTCGTAGAGAACGTGGAGAGGATCGAAAGTGTGTCAACAAGGGTAGCGTACCTTATACTCAGAATTACCAAACGGTATTCGTTGAAGGTCATACAGGTTTACGCACCGACTTCGACATACTCCGACGACGTAGTGGAGGCCTTATACGAGGATATCTCGAAAGCCATCCACACGTCCAAAACCCACTTCACGGTAGTTATGGGAGACTTCAACGCAAAACTAGGCAAAAGGACAGACGATGAGTTGATAGTGGGGCAATATGGATTTGGACAGAGAAACCAAAGGGGCCAAAAACTGGCCGACTTTTTGGAGAAGGAAGGCCTCTTCATGATGAATTCCTTCTTCAAGAAACGGCCACAAAGGAAGTGGACTTGGATTAGCCCTGATGGATCCACTAAAAATGAGATAGACTTCATCTTGACGGACAAACGACAAATATTCAATGATGTCTCTGTGATCAGCAGGATTAAAACTGGGAGTGATCACCGCATGGTTCGAGGCACATTGAATCTTCGTACGAAAGTCGAGCGGTCCCGCTTGATGAAGTCTACACTCCGACCTACACCTGTCCAATACCAGAACCCCGATAGCTTTCAACTCGAATTACATAATCGCTTCCAATGCCTGGAAGAGTGCGAATCTTCGAACGATATGAACAACAGGTTCGTGGAAACTGTCCACGCGGTCGGGTCAAAATTCTTTAAGGCCCATCGCGCTACTAGAACAAAAAAGCTTTCTGACCAGACTCTTCAACTCATGGAGAGGAGAAAGGAAATGACGGTACAGTCTTCAGCCGATTGGTCCGAACTCAGGCAGCTTAATAGACAAATCTCTAAATCTATGCGACGCGATAGTCGCCGATTCAATACACTGCGTATTGAAGAGGCGATAGAGCGAAATCGAGGCTCCAAAGTGTTCGCACGAGATTTGTCTATTGGGCAGAGCCAAATGACTAAGCTGAAGATCGATGACGGTACTGTCATTTCATCCCAGAGTGAGATCTTGGGAGAGGTCGAAAGGTTCTATGGGCAGTTGTACAAATCATCCCTGAATCCTGTTGTCAGCTTGGTCCAAGACACCAGATCCAAGCTAACTCGGCACTATACCGAAGAAATCCCGGACGTCAGCTTGTACGAGATCAGAATGGCTCTAAAACAATTAAAGAACGGAAAGGCACCGGGAGATGACGGAATTACCACAGAGCTCCTGAGGGCAGGCGGCAAGCCAGTTTTAAAAGCCCTACAGAAGCTGTTTAATTCTGTCATTCTCGGGGGCGACGTTCCAGAGTCGTGGACCAGGAGTGTGGTGGTGCTGTTTTTCAAGAAGGGCGATAAAACGCTCTTAAAGAATTACAGACCCATCTCACTCCTGAGCCACGTGTACAAATTGTTTTCAAGAGCCATTACGAACCGACTCGCGCGCAAGCTAGACGACTTCCAGCCGCCCGAACAAGCCGGTTTCCGAAAAGGTTATAGTACCATAGACCACATCCACACGCTACGCCAGATTATACAGAAGACCGAGGAGTATAATCGGCCTCTGTGTCTAGCGTTTGTGGACTATGAGAAAGCCTTTGATTCTGTCGAAACTTGGGCAGTGCTGCAGTCCCTTCAGAGGTGCCAAATTGACTATCGATATATCGAAGTGCTGAAGTGTTTGTATAAAGACGCTACTATGTCAGTCCGCATCCAGGCTAAGAGTACGAAACCGATCCAGCTGCAGAAAGGCGTGAGACAGGGAGACGTTATCTCTCCGAAACTGTTCACCACTGCGCTGGAAGATGTCTTCAAGCTCTTAGACTGGACCGGACTCGGCATCAACATCAATGGCGAATACATCACTCACCTTCGATTCGCAGATGATATCGTAGTCATGGCAGAATCCCTGGAGGACCTTAGCACCATGCTCAATAACCTCAGCAAGGTCTCCCAACTAGTAGGGCTGCAAATGAACATGGACAAGACGAAAATCATGTCTAATGCCCATGTCATTTCTGTACCGGTCCTGGTTGGGAATGCGATTCTCGAAGTTGTCGATCACTATGTTTACCTAGGACAAACAGTTCAATTAGGTAGATCCAATTTCGAGAAAGAGGTCAGCCGACGAATCCAACTCGGCTGGGCAGCGTTCGGGAAACTTAGGAGGATCTTCTCGTCTAATATTCCGCAGTGTCTGAAAACAAAGGTTTATAACCAGTGTGTGTTACCAGCGATGACTTACGGCACTGAAACGTGGTCTCTAAATGTCGGCCTCATAACAAGGCTCAAAGTCGCTCAGCGTGCTATGGAGAGGGCTATGCTCGGTATTTCTCTACGTGATAAAATCCGAAATACGGAAATCCGTAGAAGAACGGGTGTAACCGACATAGCCCTAAGGATTAGCACGTTGAAGTGGCAATGGGCAGGCCACATCGCTCGACGAACCGACAACCGTTGGGGAAAAAAGGTTCTCGAGTGGCGACCACGAATCGGACGACGCAGCGTAGGACGACCCCCCACTCGGTGGACTGATGACCTCATCAAGGTCGCAGGAAACCGCTGGATGCAGGTGGCACAGGACCGTTATAGATGGCATTCTCGTGGGGAGGCCTATGTCCAACAGTGGACGTTTACAGGCTGATGGATGGATGGATGGATAGGTAGGTATATTAAAAATTGCACATTGGTTATCCCGTAGACACCCCCCCTTTCAATCTATCACTTCGGCCTCCACTGGCTTTATTAACATTTATGGTCACCACTCCACCGAGGATTGCAGCATTTAGTTAAACCTGACTATTGTTTTTTGAGATTTAACTTTTATTTTCAATCTTTATATCGCTTTATAATAATGAAAATCTATAGTCTAATTAATTACTTATCAGATTTATATGGAATTAATAAAAGTCTTTCTTTTTATATGACGGTGACAAAGAACACCAATTTTAGTCCCCATTGTATAACATAATGTTTTATCACTTTGTGAACTCTTCACCAATACGTTCTCAACAGGTGACACTCACCAACTTGTTTTATATCTAAAGCACGTCATACCAAAACTACATCATCTACCAATTTTTAACAAATGATGACACACAAGTTCACACAAGTTGATACCATAAATATTTCATTGAAAGATATCATCTCAGGTCATATATGTCCCACTGTTGGGCTCGGGCTTCCTCCATAATGGGAGGGTAATTGACCTATAATACTACGCTGGTCAGACGGGTTGGTATAGAGTTTTGTTTCGAGTTTTCCTTTTCTCACATAGATATTAATGCGTTTTATATCCCTTAGTCGTCTCGTACGATCACCCACGGGTAAGATAGGGGGTCGTGAATTGTATTTTTACTCCGACACCACACAGAAAACCACATTGAAAGATATGCTTATGCAATATTGTATCGGAGACATCGCTGATATTGATAATAATATTGTAAAATTAAACTGTACCTTAGATATATCTAATACTAGTTTTAATAACAGGAGTTATTATAACAGGAGTTATTATGAAAGGAGTGCAAAGGGTGAATATGTTTATAATTACAGTTCTTTACAACTCGAACCTCTATAATTTTTAATTTTTAGTAACTCGAAAAATATGTCATTCTTTACGCTGAACCTCTAATTACGCAGTGTCTCAAGACTTCGGCACTCAAACAAAGTAGAGGTTAATATTTCCCTGCGAAATACATATTTATACTCTATAACTCGAATTTCAAATAGCAAACTCTATAAGTCTGTGTTAGTTACATATAATGTCGTCTTGCTTGGAATCCTCTGAAATCATAGTAATAAAATCTAAAAGGAATATATGTTACTTGGTATACGTGTAATGAACGAAAATATTCATTAAACTTTCTACGCAGATTAAAAATCGCACCTTTCTAGATCAAATTTTTAGCATATAAACCCACTGTATCTCGTACCTACTAGTTAACTCGAAAATTCATTAACTCGATTTTTTTTTTTGCATTTCCCTTGATATTAGAGCTATCGAGATTCCTCTATACAACTTAAAAATACCACTTAGTTTTAATATTTGAATATAGAATCGAAATATCAATTTTCTTAACTGTTATCTTTTTTAAAAATATATATGACAGCCCAAATTAAAAACTTTTGTCATACACCACTACATTCATTGTCTATGCCATACCTATTTCTAGAAGAAATGGCGCAGAAATTACTATAGATGCAGATTATACGTTACATCTGCCTATTTATAGGTACATACGTTGTCGATAAAATAAATTATCATACACTACAAGGAAGGGGTGGCCGGTCGTTGACCCTAAAGTAAGAGCCCGTCACTGCCTGGGCAATTGTTTTTTTTTAAATTTATTATCTGCAGGTGCCGATTGTAATTTTGATGGTATTTTTATATATAAAATTTAAATAAGGATTGTACTACCAGGTGTGGTCATTGATGAAGATATTGGGTCGATATTGATAATGATATAATAATATCCATTTCACCTCATTACTTCCTCGTTATTATGAGGTTGACGTAAGTTTATTACGATCCTTTACCTATACCTACCGAGTATTAAAAAAAAATGGTCCTTCCATCTTGCGTCAATTAATATCATATGCCAAAACCATAGATCCTGGTAAAAGTTTTTAGCCATAAATTTCTCATCATCTGCGACGCCATCAGTAAGGCATGATGCCATAACGCATGTCGTGTTCCGGTATAATACTCAGCAGAACTCAACACTAATATACCTACCTATGTTAAATTAGATTGGCTGTCCGTGTGGTGACGGAGTAAGAATACAATTCACCACCCCCTATCTTAACCGTGGGTAATAGTAAGAGACGACTAAGGGATATAAAACGCATATAACATCTATGCAAGAAAAGAAAATTTCGAAACAAAACCTTATACCAATACATCTGACCAGCATGGTATAGTAGGTCAATGCCCCTCCTACTATGGAGGAGGCTCGAGCCCAACAGTGGGTAATATATGAGCTGAGATATAGATGAAATTTAGATTGATTTTTGATATAAACTCAGGTATTCAATTTATTGAATTTTTATTATAATAATAAAAAGCAAGAAGCTGTAATTCTTATACTTAAAACTCGATAGTTTTTTTTCTAGTAAACAACTTCACTTAAGGAATTCAAAAGCAGCAGATGTCAGTTAGTACAAAGTTTACTTCGTATAACTAGTGAGTAAGGATGCAAGTTCTTTGTATTACAATACACCTACTACTTTGTATACTGTACACCTTTTAAACACGTGGTACGCACCTGGTGGTGTATAAACTACCCACACCACACTGTATAATGTCATAACGAAGTATTTTTATACATCCATGTGGATATCGTAGTATCAGGCTGACGAGGTGAGAATAAGTTCTTTTTTGTTTTAAAGATAATATACCCATTTACATATTATTCGATTGGATAAGATCATTAAATGGGATATTATTTTTAATTAAATATAACATCTTTCATTTATTTTTCTATTAATAACGTAATATAATTTTATTTAAAAAGATTCGTCAGATGTGAAACAAAATAATAGATTTGTTTTTTCATTGAAATCATAAAGTACCTACTCGTAATCGGTATCAGGATCTTATTTTTATAGTTTGGTAAATAATTACTGTAGGTATATAATTCTTAATTATCAAAATTAAGGTATACCTAGGTATATAAAATGCGCATGAGAGTCGTATTTGTTAAATTAAACATATATTATAAGTGTGTATGTGCCTTTTATCAATCATCTATATTAGTATTATAAAGCTTAACGGCTTGTTTGTTTGTTTGAACGCGATAATCTCAGGACCTGCTAGTTCAATTCCAAATAATCTTATTGTATTAGATAGTGTATTTATCGAGAAACGTCACAAGCTATAATACATATCGCTGCCACAGTTGGATATGGTGTAGCCTCTATAAATGTTAGTTATTTCGTCAAAATTTTGTATCCATAGCTTTCAAACGTTTTGCTTCGCGTATACCTATGTAACAGCAAATATGTACATTGAGGGTATTTGAGAAAAATAGCATAGAGGGTACTACTGCCTTCAGTGTGTTACAATTATTTACAAAAAAAACATTCCAAAGGTTTTTGGAAGTTTACGTGTTTGTTATTTTGTTCGCGAATCATGCAAAAGCTACTTGATTCACTTTCTTGAAATTTAGACAGAATATGTATAGTACCTACCTATACCCTGCGATAAGGTCTAGGTACATATTGAGTCTATTAAATTTTAGTGCAATATTTTATGATAAAAAGTCATAAAATATTACACTAAAAATTGCATTTAAGACAGAATCGCGGACACAGCTGGCAGTTAATAGTTTAGAATATCAAAATTATAACATTGTTTTTTTTTTCTTCTAACATTTAATTCACCAATGTTATAAATACGAATCCATAATGACAAAGCTCCTGATATTGTATAAACAATTGAGGTACAAAGTACAACATTTTTGCGCTTTTGTACGCGATAGTACCGGCTATAGAAAATGTAATACCTAATGGTCGTGTTTAGGCAATTAAATGTATGTTTTAACTTTATACTCATTATTAAGTTAGTGAAGCTACTTATTTCTACGTTTTCACTTCAAAATTGTTTCCACTTATAAACTTTTAAGCGAATCATCTAAGTAGAACTTTTTGTGCCAACATATAAGGTACAAAATACAAAATTAAGTAAATAGAAACTCTTCGTTAATTATAACGTCAGTAATTAAGTATGACTTTTATTACCGTCCTTGGTTTACCCAAGGGAAGCGAAGGGCGGAAATAGAGTTTAGACACACGTGTTCCACAAGCGGCGATAACGATGCTTTACCCCACTGCTGCCAAATATTTTATTTGTATTTAGTTAAATAATGCCTTATTGTTATAAGATAAGGTGTATATTTGTTTGTAGATTTCCGGTACAGTCGATAGCAGAATGCATAGACTAGTGACAAATGAAAAATATTATATTGCATGTGAAGGAAAATGATAGTGTGTAAACATGTACTTTGCACGTGGAAGGCACTTCTAAGTAGTTCCAAGTAATATAAGTATCAGCGCTAAATACTTACGCCATGAGCAATTGCTGATGTACCTACCTACTCGATGCGGTATGCCGTGCGAAGTATTATGTTCACTTTACTAATAATATTTTCTTTGTTATAATTTATTTTTAACGGTTTTGCTTCATTCTTATATAACATGGCCGTTTTAAAATTATTCAATCCTGTGACCATTAGATTTTAATTCTAGTATTGACAATAATTATCCGTGTGTTGACGAAATAAGAATACAAATCATCTCCCCTCTATCTTACCCGTGGGGATTATAAGAGACGACTAAGGGATATAAAATGCATATAGCATCTATGCAAGAGAAGGAAATTTGAAACAAAACCCTATACCAACATGTCTGACCAGCGTGTATAATAGGTCAATTTCCCTCCTATTACGGAGGAGGCTGAAGCCCAACAGTGGAACATGTATGGAGTTGAGATGAGATGATTGACAATAATGGTTCGAGGATTGCTGTGCCACTTTAATAGGTACCTACGGTATCAATAGTAAAAAAAAATATTTTGTCAATAAAATATGGGGACAATTGTAACGGAGGGTAAATAATAGGTTATTGAAAAAGCTTATACTTATATTTATTTCTTATTTAGAGAAAAAAAGTTATTCAGCTTATTGCGACTAAATTATATCATATCAAAATGTAGATAATATAAAATCAATATCACAAATAAAATTATTATTAGCCTTACCTTTTTACCCCAGGTAGTTAAGACCTGATATAATCCCGATCATTCACGGTTATACCTGGTAACCATGTAACTATATTTACCTACATGGGTATGTATACGTATGGACGGCTACGAATACTATCAACCCTTACTTTGCTCGTGAATGTCGTAAAAGACGACTAAGAACCTTATAACAACCTGGGCCAACTCCATCTGATGCCGTTTGGTTAACAATTACATTCCCAAGGAGCGTTGACCTCTGGCAGGCAGCGCGTCATAAAATTATTGCCAATAACTTTTACAATATGTAGGTAGGTACCAGGCGTGGCTCAAGCACATGTAGCGCCCGGGTGCAATCAATAACTTGGCGCCCTCTTGTACCAAAGTGGGTGAACAAAATGGAATAGGTTGATGGTTACAAGCGGCTCTCGGCGCCCTCTAACACCCGGCGCCCGGGTGCACCGCACCCTCTGCACTATAGGTAAAGCCGGCCCTGGTAGGTACCTACTATGAAATAACATTTTATTCATTATGGTATCGAACCCAACTAATTGGGATAAGAGTAGGAGAATGATGATGATGTATAGGTATGGATGGGTATCCAAACAAATATGAATTTCTTTTATCTAAAAGGTCGCTACTAATAGTGGTTACCTTAGTCTACGATCTAAACAACTTAAGTTATATATAAATCTAATAGGTTAATATATTTATCCTATTCGCAATCTCATAGGTATTGTATAAAAAGATAAATAAAGGATATAAGTGGCATAAGTGTTAATAATATAAAAACACTGATTGGCTAAACAATGTATATATTCAACTATCTACACAAATCGCAGAGCCGACTGTCTCTGATATAACTATGTATTGATAAAAAAAAAACTAAGATAATAACTAAATGAATTTGAATTTACAATAATCTATATAATACGGTAATCGAGTGATGAATGTCTACTGTACTCTTATATACATATGTGAATTATCGATAGTGTTATCGCGTCAAAGTGATAATAAATCCTAGGTACCTAAACATTACTACAAGCTGACTACCAGAATTACCTAAAGGTAATCAGTAGTGTTGTAAATACCTACGCTAACAAAATTAATGAATTTCTGTAAAACAAAAAGGTATTAAAAGATATTTTATATCAGAGGTAGTGAAGGGTAGCGAGATTTTACTTAAATAGGAATTCATTAGTCTTGTAAATATTTACGCTAATAAAATGAATGTATTATTATAAAATAAAAAGGTATTAAGAGATATTTTACATCAAAGGTAGTGAAAGGTAGCGGGATTTTGTCGAAATATGTACGTTCCTAAACATAATAACAGGCTATTTGCCTGGATTACCTAAAACAATTCATTAGTCTTGTAAATACCTACTCTACAACTATAATAGACTATTAAAATATAAAAGGTATTAAGAAATACTTATTAGAGGTAGTGCAGGGTAGTAGTATTTTCAAACATGACTACATATTAGTAAAATTTCTATTTAATTTAGCATGGAGAGTGAACTCGTTTCTTTACACTTCATATGTATATATATATATATATATATATATATATATATATATATATATATATATATATATATATATATATAATATGTATGTATATATGTGAAGTGGTTTACCTAAAGGAATTCAGTAGTTTTGTAAATGCCTATGCTAATAAGTGTTCAACTTTACTACAAAATAAAATGGTAGATATATCAAAGTTAGTGAAGGGTAGTTTATATTTAATAGCTGGGTTTGAATTTTCTATTTTATTTTAACTCTGTTTTGCTCTAGGTATACTAATTAACCACAAGCATGATGGGATGAGATGTGAAGTCCCATTAAATACTTTATGAAATGGACACATAAAATATCACATAAACGTTTGAATACGCCGTTTATATTATAAGCTACGAAACAACTTGTTAGATTTATTTGCAGATACCATAAAATTTCGTTCATATCTAAACAATTTGGATAGAATTTCTATCATTTGGAACATAATATGACACTTTAAGTATACTTTCTATTCCTAGCAATTAGTTTTTAGTTTTATGCCTATTTTTTTTGTAAGTATTGATAGAGATATTATAGTGGATTTTTAGGTTGTCAATATTACAATTACATTTTCTACATTGAAGTGGATCGTATCATCAATAGATAGGATAAAGGAGAACTATCTTATTATAATCTATCTTAAATTTCTTAAATTCAAATTTAGTTCTTAAATTCAAATTTAGTCCAACAGACTAAATTTGAATTGATCAAATGAAAGAAATGTAGATTATAAATAGAAGCATATGAAATAAAATTATTTCAAAGGATTTTTTTATTAGTATCTATTCTTTAAATTTATACATACCTACTGTATATTTCTTTCTACTTTATTTCTAGTTGAGTTGAACAGAACAATCAATAAATTAACAAAGTAGAGACAATTAATATATTGCAGATTAAATGCTTGATATGTCTTTACTTAAGTTCTTTCTAATTTGAAAAGAATAATCAAAAATGTCCTGTGAAATGAACCTGTGTTGTGATTTTAATATACAAGAATTTGGTTAATATTGAATATATAGGTGTGTTTAGTATTGCTTTTGCTGTATGATGACAGCTACGAAAATTCCTAACCCTTACATTGCTCGTGAGTGTCGCGCCCCCTGGGTTAACTATATCAGATATCGTCTGATCAACATTTAGAATTGACATTAGGCAGTTGGCCGATGATAAAACTATTATTATCATCATCACCATGAATTGTATTCTTAGTCTGTCACAATCAACAATAATTTTTGTAATATATACTATGAAAGAGTAGCATATATATTGCGTCGATAATTTTGACAATAGTCGGATAATAATGTAAGGATGTTAAAATTTTGCATATTTTCGACTGTGCAAAATCGCCATTAAAGTTTTCTTTTAATTAAAAATCTTGGCGTATGTCATGAAAAAGATATCAACACACAAAAAAAAGTAATCCATTTTGTAAGCAATAATTATAAGATGGAATGCTCCGATGGTTCGGACATGTGGAAAGAATGCCGAATGAACGTCTGGTTAAGGAGGTATGTATACAATGCGAAAGTGGATGGATGTAGGTACCGGGGGAGACCAAGACTCACCTACCTAGACCAGATCGGTCATGTACTGAAGGAAGGTGGAGTCAAGAGTCTCCGAAACCGGCGAGCGTGTATGAAGAGAATTATGAATGTTGAGGAAGCGAGTGAAGTATGCAAGGATAGAGTTCTCTGGCACTCTGTTCTCTCTGCCTACCCTGCAAGGGACATGGCGTGATGGTATGTATGTATGTAATTATGAGATGAAATTGTAATTGGCTACGGTTGCTTTCACGATCTTATTTATTGTTCATGTTACAGAGACCTACTTATATAATATCTTACACTTAACTGCTGTATGCGTATATTATCTAATAATTTTTAATACATTTAGCTATATTAAGTACATACATACATAGCTTCACGCCTGTTTCCCAGAGGGGTAGGCAGAGACTACGGATTGCCACAAACCACGATCCTGGCATACTTCCATCGCTTCATTCACACTCATAACAGTCTTCATGCATACTCTACGATTACGCATACTCTTAATATGACCTCTCGTCAATACATCGCTAATTTGATCCAGAAAATTATGACGAGGTCTTCCCCTTGTATTCGTCCCACTCACGCTTGCTTTATATATTTTCTTCGTCAACCTCTCTTCACTCATTCTTTCTAAGTGTCCAAACCACCTATATTAAGCACCTATATTAAATATTTTTTAATAAATATTAACTTTCTTATCATTATCTGCTAAGCTGATATGTGTCCCTCACTCGAGGCTCCTGCAAAACAGGAGGGTAATTGATCTACTAAACCACGCTGACACGTCTAATTAGACTGGTTGGTATAGGGTTTTATTTTGAGTTTTCCTTTTCTCCTATAGATGTTATATGCATATTATACACTTAGTCATCTTTTATGACACTCACGGGTAGGAAAGAGGGTAGTATTGTAGTTTTATCATAAAGTATTTTTATACCTACTTATAGGTACAAATTTTTATTTCCAAATATCTAAATGATTTTTTTCTAATCAGCTTAAAGATGCAAATAGGACAATTTCCCTGCTATATGGAGGAAGGCTCGAGCCTAGTAAAGGGACATATGAGCTGAGATGATAATGGTATACCATAATTATTTAATTATAAGATTTTTCTTCCAGTCTGATGATGATATTAAATATGTCTCCAACCCTTTCTTTCCTATGAGAGACGTTTTTTTCTTTTTATTTTGTTGACGCTGGGAAACGCTTTTGCGCGCTAACCCCTGCCCGCCGATGTCAAGACGGGAGTGAGTGTGGGACTCGCCGGCCGGCTAGTCCGACCGGAATACCCACTAAAACCACAGCGGCCCCCTTCCGCGCTTTTACAGGGCGCCGGAGAGATCGTCTACTGACATTCGATCCCCGAATCCTATGAGAGACGTAAAAATTGACAAAAATATCACCAAAGCAGAACTAATCTTCTAAGAAGGTTATAATAGGTACTTACTAAGATCGCCAAGCTCATCGATGCTACTATTATTACTCATTGCGAAAGCTTATCTCCAGCAGTGGATATATATAAATAGGTGAATGAATGATGCTGGTGGATGGATGAATGATTAGAACTAATGTAATACTATTTTATCCTCAACTACATATTAGTACTGTAATGCTGTGTGGTAGCGGTTACGAATACTAACAACGCTTACTTTACTCGTGGATGTCGAAAAAGACGACTAAGAGCCTTCTTATAACGACCCGGACCAACTCCATCTGATGCCGTTGGGTCAACAATTACATTTCCAAGAAGGGTTGACGTCTGGCAGGCGGCCGGTCATAAAACTATTGCCAATAACTTATACAATATGTAGTATGAAAGAAGAGTACATATTGTATCGACCCCAAGTAATTAGGATAAGAGTAGAAAAATAATGATGATGATGTTGATTAGTACTGTACATATATTAAATATAGAAAAATAAAAACCGGAGGTGTCAAGGGACACCCGGATGGAACGAAGTTCTATTTTAAGTATATAATTTTTTTCTGCCTTAAGCGATTTTTATCGTTATATTTTAGCCAATTTGCAAAATATCTTTATAAATTATAGCCTATGTGTTATTCTGATGTGCAAGCTATATTACTATAAATTTCATCAAAATCCATTCAGTAGTTTTTACGTGAAAGAGCAACAAACATGTTCACATCCATACATTATTACAAACTTTCACGTTTATAATATTAATAATAGGATATACAATTCCACTAGACTACCAAAACTTTTCGGCCCCGAGCTCGAACGCGAGCCGGCCACGCGACCCGGTCACGGGCGAAAATAATTTCGTTGCGCATTATTTTGATTTTGCTATATCTCTTAAGGTATTGATTTAATTTGCATGGTCTGAAGAAAAAAAAATATCTTCATGAAATGCTCAAGCCAACTAATGTATTTAAAATGATAAGGATTAATACAGTATTTGTGTAAATAGCTTTTCAATTACCGAATTACCGAATTAATGGTTTTAGTATGTTTTCTTTTTTTTTTTTTTTTTTTTTTTTTTTTTTTTTTTTTTTTTTTTTTTGTGGTGGGCCATAGACGTCGCACTCCGCCAAATCGGTCCGGGGTGACGGAAGAGGCGGCGCGCAACCCCATTGACCCACCCTGCAAGCACCTCTTCTTCGCCATGCGAGCGGGCCACCGGTACCCGATCTTTGTCTTCGGTGGCCCGCTCGGCGGTATGCCCTCTCGGGCTCCTCTCCTGTTGACGCCCCGACAGATTTCGTCGTCGAGGCGTCGTCCTCACGCGGTGGCCTCGCGTCGGGTGACCGGACAATTCCCCGGTCCGATCACCCGAAGCCTCGGTTAGGGCGGCATCAGGCGCAGGTATTCGCGCCTGCGCCGCCCCGGCCGCGGGCGGCGGCCCGGGCCACGGGAATCCTCCCGGGCCCGTTCCGCCACCTCCTTCTGCGAGATGACAGCCTCGCAGAAGGCGGCGACCGCGTCCCAATTCCTGACGCTGTCGACCATCGCCCTCGCGACAGCCGGCAGCGTCAGGTCGGCACCGATAATAGCGACGAGGTCGCGGCGCTGCCCGTCCCAGCCCGAGCATTCCTCGAGCGTATGTTGCGCCGTGTCCTCGTCACTACTGCAATGATGGCAGCCCGGAGTCCATTCCCTGTGCACGACCGTGTGCAGGTATTTCCCGAAACACCCGTGCCCCGTTAACACCTGCACCAGTCGGAAGGTGAGGACCCCGTGCCGCCGCTCCATCCATTCCATCAGTACGGGCCGGAGGGCCTCAACGGTAATGACACCGTGTCTAGGCCTCTCCAGCCGCGTAGCCCAACGGGCGATGACTTCTCGGCGGGCGTCCTCGCGCCAGGTGGCTATCTCGTTAAACGATGGGGAGCCACCCTCTTCGCGCATTGAGTTAACCCGCCGGTAGAGGTCGGAGAGCATCTCCGCCTCTAGGTCCCACGGGGGTGTCCCGGCCAATAGGCACGCCGCCTCTGTCGACACCGTGCGGTAGCCGCGAATGGCTCTGACCGCCATGGCTCGCTGTGGCCTCCACAGCACCGACCTGAGCTGGGCGTTCAGAGCCCTCGCCCACACGGGTGCGCCGTACATGGCCATTGAGCGGATCACCCCCGCATACAGCCGTCGGCCCTCGAAACTGGGTCCGCCCACATTCGGCATGAGCCGAGAAAGGGCGGACGCCGCGCCGACCAGCCGGGGAGCAATTTGGCGAAAATGCTCCCGGAACCACCATCGCCCGTCGAGCACCAGACCCAAGTACCTCATATGGGCCTGGATACTGATGTGGATGGAGTTGACGACTAACGAGGCGCCGATGGGCAGCCTCATACGGGGCCCATGGAATAGTAGGGCCTCCGTCTTGTTTAGGGCCACCCTGAGCCCCAGCGCCTCGATTCGCCTGACCATCTCCTCGGTGCCGAGAGTGGCCAGGCTCGCCGCCTCTTCGAGTGTCCTGCCTCGGGCTGTGACGAGCGTGTCGTCAGCATAGCAAATAACGCTCAGCCCGGGGGGGAGACTCCCTCTCAACGCCCAGTCGTACCCGATGTCCCACAGAGTCGGCCCCAGAACCGACCCCTGCGGAACACCGCACGACATGGGCGTCCGCACAATGTCCCCTGCGGGGCTCGCGTAGAGAACACTGCGCCCCTCCAGATAGTCTGCCACCAGCTGCCTGAGGTACAGGGGCACTCCATGGAACCGGAGCGCCTCCCTGATGCAGCTGAATGGCAGACTATTGAAGGCGTTGGCGATGTCCAACGACACCGCCAACAACACTCCTTTGCCGGCGACAGCCTCCGCGGCCGTCTGCCTCAGGCGTAGCAGGGCCCCGATGGTTGAACGCCCCTTCCGAAACCCAAATTGAGCGTCCGACAGATCGGGCCCCACCTCCTCCAGGTGCTGGACGATGCGGGCAGCGAGGACACGCTCCAGCAGCTTACCCACATCGTCCAGAAGCACAATGGGCCTGTAGGCCGACGGCGAATCCGGGGGCCGTCCCGGCTTTGGCAGGAGAACCAACCTCCCTTCCTTCCAGCACTCAGGGAACTGTCCAGACGTCAGACAGGCGTTGAACAGTCGCCTGAGGCGAGGTTCGAGATGCTCGAGGAGCAACGTCAACACCCGGACTGGGACTCCGTCCGGGCCGGGGGCCGTGGTGGCGGATCGAATCTTCGCCACGGCTGCCCCCACTTCCGACTCCGTCACGGGCGGAACACTCTCGACGGCCTCCCGGTCGTGATCTGGCGAAGCCATGACCGGGGGCGTGTGCTCCGACTGCCGCGGGAACAGCTCCTCGACCACTCTACGAAGGAGGTCGGGCTGGAGGGTCTCGGTGAGGGGGGGGCCCTGCGCGCGAAGCTTATTCAGCGACGCGCGATACGGGCGACCCCAGAGGTCACGGTCGAGACCGTCCAGCATCTCCTGCCAACTTGCGTCCTTGGCGGACCGGATGGCCAGTCGAAAGGCGGTACGCGCACTGCGGTACGCCTCGTACAGCTGGCCCTCCCGCTCAACATCGCGGCGACGCCGCCGACTGCGGGTGTAGGACCTTCGGGCACTAATGCACGCCGCACGAAGGTCCGCCAGTCTTGGGGACCACCAGTAGACCCCCTGCCTCGGAGGTAGACGCCGCACCCTGGGCATGGCCGCATCGCAGACCTGCGTTAACGCACTGCGGATGCGGACAGCCTCAACGTCCACTCCGTCCACTGGGGGTGGTGAGGACAGCCACGTGTTCACGATGGCCGCCTCCGCCAGTAGGTCCCTATCTAGACGCCCCACAGCCCACCGCGGAAATGCGGGAGCCCGGTCCGGCCTGTGACCCCTGCTGGGGTCCCGGACAGGGGAGACCTCCATCCGGATGTATCGGTGATCCGATAGGGTCTCCGCCTCCTCCAGGACACGCCAGTTCCTCACTCGTGGTGCGACAGCGGGGCTAGCGAACGACAAGTCCACTATCGACCCACCCTGCTGTCGCACACACGTGTTCACTGAGCCTCTGTTTAGGACACAGAGGCCCAGTGACGCCGCCCACTCCACGATCGCCCGCCCACGATCGTCCATCATCGGGGACCCCCACGCCGTGGATTTGGCGTTGAAGTCCCCCAGGACCAGGACGAGGCCCGGTGCCAGTCGCCGTATCGAAGCTTCCAAGGTGGTGAGGGAGGCCCCGAAATCGTCCATCCTCCTATTAGGGGAGAGGTATACACTGTAGAGCGTGACCCCTCCCCAATCCGCCGCGACAAATTCCTCGCCCCTATCCAAGAGGGATAAGGACGGGAAGTGCCGCTGCGTGGAGGTGACGATTGCCGCGGTTCCGTTTCGGCTGACCACCCAATTGGGGCGATCAGGCACGACGTACGGTTCCGCGACTACGGCTGCACCGATCGACCACTCCGCCATGGATTGCAGGAGGAGATCCTGCGCACCGGCGGAATGGTTGATGTTGGCCTGCAGGAGGTGAGTGGACTGGGCAGCCATTAATGGGCCGTGTCCATCATCACCTCCTGGCTTGCTGCGGGCGATCGGGCCGCGCTAGGAGCGGGAGCGGCCGGAGTCGAAGGGCCGCTCCGCCCCTTTGGAGCCGAAGCCGGAGGTCTGCACGCCCCAGAGCCCATGGGGTGCTTGGCGGGCTTATTGCCCGCCGCACACGCGGGGCAGTGGGGCGGGGCGGCACAAGATGCCGCCATATGCCCAGTCTGACCGCAGCGGAAACAGAGTCCGCCGCAGTCAAAGCAATTAGTGCATGTTGGCCGGGTGTGCCCAACCGCCATGCACTTGAAACACCTCGCAGGCCGGTGCTCCAGCACGGTGACTCGCGCTGAGATCCAGCCCACGAGGAGCCTGCCTGAGTCGGCCAGTTGCCTGACCGACTCCACTGGGCACTGCACCCAGGCAGCACCTACGCCGCCCGGACCGGGCCGGATGGCGCCAACCCGGACGGTGTCCATGGGACACCCGGTTTTCGAGGCAATAGCCTCCCGGATGTCTTCCACCGTCACGGAGTCGTCCAGACCCGCAATGCGCATTTCGGCGCACTTCACGGGTCTGGCGATTTTAACGCCACCCTCCTCGGCGAACAGACCTCTCAACTTCGACGCCACGCTATCGGCCGTCCTGGTGCCCTCGGCCCCAGGGAACTCTAGAATCCGAGCCCCTGTCCGGGCCTTGCGGGTCCTGGCTTCGACGCCTCCTATGTCGGAGACGTCGAGCTCCCGCCGGGCTTTCCTCAGAACGGCCTCATAGCTGAGGCCCCTTTCTGCCGCCTCAGGCAGCACAGTGATCACCACTGCGGCTGTCTTCGGCGGCCGGAGCCCCTTGCGCGACCTCTTCTTCTTTGTCGTGCCGCCTCCTCCGGCTCCTGCCTGGGGGGCGACGACCTCAGCGGCGCGCTTGGCCGCCGCTCTCCTCCTCTGGCCGCGACTCTTTCTGCCGCGCTCGGCCACCTGCCAACCCTGTTCGGGCGTAGCGGGCGTGCCGGGCGCTGAGGGCGTAGTCGCGGCTGCGCTAGTCGTCGCTGGCGGTGTTGGTGCTGGCGACGACTGCAGTCCGGCAGGAGCCGGTGCTGTCTTCCTCTTCGGAGAAGGCCCCTTCTTCTTTGGCCCAGCCGCGGCTGCGGCGTAGCTCACCCCCACGCGGCCACCCTGACAAGGTAGCGGGGCGGGGGCTGGTGCCGCATATGGCCGCTTGTCCGCGGCGAGAGGCGGCCGAACACGTGGTTCTGGAGGCAGCCTTGCCTCCAGAACGGCCAAGCGCGCATTGACCATATTACCGACGGCGTCGATAATGGCGCGCAAGGCCTCGTCCGACACACCCCCCACCACGGGCAGCGGGGTCGGTGTCACCGGCTGGACCTCTGCCGGGACCTGCTCCACGACGGCGACAATTGGCGTGTTGGTCGGCGGCGCACGCTCCGCGGTCAGAGGCGTCTTCCTCTGATAGTATGTTATCCCTAAGAGATAGATATATACCATCGCGGACTTTTTTGTAGGCCTTTTTAAGCTGTATAATACTGTAGTACTTTATTTTGATCTATTTCGTAGGGTTCAGCCAGCGTTTGCAATGTAAGCGCAAAATAATGTGTTTATTTACGACATCACATTAGAAACCTCTAAAATTATCAGTGTTTCTCTAGTACATTATGCATATATTATACATATAAACCTTCCTCTTGAATCACTCTATCTATAAAAAAAATCGTCGCGACACCACACTGTTCAATGCGAAATAGAAATGAAAATATCTGGCTTGCTTTCTATAAGAGAGCCGACGAGCGACGCCGCACAGCTTACAATAGCTTACTATAGCAAAAAGTGTCGTGACAACTTTTCGTAAGAATTTTTTCCGTCTAGCCCCCTTTCACAACGCGCGATAAGGAACTTCGTTCCAATTACAAGAAAATGTACGACATGAAAATATATAACAGAATTACAATAGTACAGAGTGTATATTGATCTAAATAACCTTTCGTGCTAAGTATAGTATGGTTCGATTTTTAACCGACTTCAAAAAGGAGGAGATTCTATGTTTTATTGTATGTATTTTTTTTATGCAGAACAATACTTTAAGCGATCCATTAATGATTTCATTGTGTTTGAGTGTATGTATTCGTCTCCGTCATTTGTATCTACATATTTGTAAAGTCCCCAGCGATACAATCATTAATTATTTTACAATATGGGGCGTTGTCTCTTTTTTTTTTTGTATAACGCGTTAGTACAAATTTATGTTAAATATTGTGTTTCGTGGTTACCTATATGCTACTGTGGATTAGATACACACGATGTGAAAGAAAAATGATATTGGTAACTGATTAAAATAACACTTTACATTCGCGTGACGATACCAATTATAACAATAGGTTAGGCGAGTAGGTGCGTAGTGAATTTCCCTAATCGGTTGAGGCTACGATGTGCGCGTGCGCCGTCTACCTACTAGGGGCCGCAAGGGTGCCGTTATATATACGCAGACACGCCTCCTAACACACAACACATATTTATTAACTAATTGAATATTTATTCATAATTTTATCAAATATTAATAATTGAATTCTACATGAATTTAGTTCATATGTAATCTAATCTAAATTTTATAGTAAAAATGTTAACTATTCAAAAGTTTTCGCAGAAAGTTCGGCCTCTTTACACACACACACAGTTAAATGAACCAATAGTTATACATATATATTAAATACGTATATATATACGACACTCACACATAAATAACATTCGCCCCGTAGGTATGTATGTGGTATGATGATCTCGAAAGGGTATCAAAATTACATATAACATTACATTGCATGAAATGTTCTGGACATAGTTGCATGTATCTTTAATATCAGTACTTGTATAAGATGCAATTGAAGAAAATATGTGTTATACTAACTAATAGTTGTCTACATAAGGTTTATTATGAGAAACATCTTAATAGATGTTAAGCGTGTGGGAGGCCTCCCAACTGACATCAACGAGGTTATCAATTTATGAATCGTAAAGTTAAAAATGCGCAATGCGATTGTGGATCCCCTTTGATCGCAGCCATCTTAGTATTATCGCCAGCTTGTGACGTCACAATCGAAGATTTCACTGCATTTATTTAATGAATTATTTCATGAAATTAAAGCTTTAGTTTAATAGCGGACGTTGTGACGGTAAGGCATCGTGAGCAGTTGTAATATACTAATTAGTATAGAAAAATGTTACATAGAGATGTCGTGCTCGCCTTTCGACTAGCGTTCACGTCACGTATATTGCAATTGTTCACGTCACGCCAACGTCGCGTCATCGTCCCTTTCCGTCAGCTGTTTGACCAAAGGATTTGAAAGTTGAAATTGTTCAAGCGAATGTTTAAAATGAGGGAGAAAATGATTGTCGCAAATTATTACAGTAATCTCCTCTGTAACACGGTAGATTAGCTCCGCGTTACAGAGAGCGCGTTGTAAGAGTATTCTCCTATAACACGAAAATAATAAATAAATTTAATTTATTTTTTTAACAACACAATTGACACAATGTGCATAGGTAAGCGATATTAATTATGAACTGTACAAATCATTATAAATTTCCCAGTACAGAAGTATAACATGTGAAGTCTCCGCGTTATATGGGCAAGTATTCGTGTTATACGAGGGACTGAAATCGCGTAATATGAAAATGCGTTATGATTACTGTGTTATATGGAAGATTATTGTATTTATACAAGCTCAAGCCTTATAGGGGTAGATAGAAGATTATGTAACATTAGTAGGTACAGTGTAGAATTTAGTTTAAATAGGCAATACGGCAATTGGTTCAACGCTTATAACGAGGTGCGGAGGAAAATACTATTTAATGGATTATTATATCATATTACATTTTTATTTGCATGTTTTTTTTTTGTTTCACGTCTTATGGGTCAGATAATGATGGGCTATATTTAGTTTACTGCCAACTTAAATATTATCTTAGAAAGTTCTTGTGAATTGAGGCAATATGCAAAAAAGAGAACATGTTTTTGCCTGATCCAGATTTCAAATTCAGGGTCCCATTATCGCTAGATGTAGTATGCCATTGAATTGATGAGACGGTGATTTTTCTATTCAATTAAGAAAATACAGGTTAGGAAAATATAGACAGATATGTGTCTATTTTTTTTAAAATATGGTGATGTTATAATAAAATAGGTACTACAAAGTGCAATGTAATGTATAGGCGCGTGACAAAGTCCAGTGTGTTGCAGGAACACAGATACGATTAGAGGTTGCTTTGTTATGCAGGCTGTGGAGGCACGCGGGCGAGCGCCGACCGCCGGAGGAATGCAACAGGTAACCAATTCCAGGAAGGCCGCGGCCCGTTACTGCGCCGAATATCTCCGGCAGTCAAACGCGCCGACAAGTGCGGCGGCCACTTGCGACAACAGCGCCCGATGCGCCCGCCCCCGGCCCTCGAGCCCTCCACCCGCGCACATACTCACCTGCATTCCACACGACATTGAGTTAGAAACCAGTCGAGCGGATTCAGCGCATTCTATCTGTACCTCAGTACCTATGCCCGGACCTGCTTTACCTAATATCAGTATAGTATTTATTCCTCTGGGACTTAGTGCTGGCTGGTCTATGACTCACTCAGACCTACGGGGACGCTATCTATTGCATGCTATTAATCTTGAAATAAACTGTTACGATCCGACAGGAAACGAATAGGTATTTATTAGGTTATTGCTTTTTAATATCTGAAACTGATAACAAACTTTCTTTTGGGAAGATTGTTCGTTTATAATACATATATTAAATTAATTATTAAAAAAATATATTAAATATAGTAATTAAAACTGTAATTCGAAGAGAGAAAAAAAATATTTCCCAACTAAAAATGTAATTAAAAGAAAGAAAAAAAAACATTTGAAGTTCGACATAAAGTTCTAAATTTAAATATTAGAAACGTTGAGAATGAACGGTAATTTGAAAGAAAGCGACGGAGGATCTTCAAAGTGAACACAACCAAATTCATTCACATAATAATCATTCATAACACACAAGGACAAGTCCAAGGGACGCTCATTCATAAACAACCTACGTTTTCTATTTTGATGAAACAAAAAAAAAAACTGTAATGTGCCAATGTGACCAAATGTGCTCCTTAATAGTGTAGGGGAGTGATGAAACGATTTTGGGTGGTATATAGCAGACAGAAATTGAGTACGCTAGTCGCCAGATGTGAACATGAGTTCGTCACTCGATAGGGTTGTCACCGCGCTCCGATGGGAGTGCCACATGTGGCATAGTACCCAGGAAACGTCTGTTTATTTCCTGATTACATTATCATATTACAATCGTGAGAGATGACATTAGAGAGCAATTAATTCTTTAGTTCAGGAATGTTTTGTAAATTAACTGTTGAATCACTTTTGTATTTGACTGTATAACGCATTAAATTTTAAATTGTAGAAGAAGCTTTAGTTTAAAAAGGTTTCATAAGTTACTTAATTTTTATTATTGTATAGATATATTTATTATTTTTTATGGCTTTGTTTTTGGATAATTAGCATTTTAAGTAGTACATAAAATAATTTCATTTGTAATTTATGCGGTTTAATTTTATTTAAATATCATTACTCGTCTAATAGTAGGTATATTTTGCAAATACATTAGAATACACAGGACATGCATTGTTTTCAATTTTATTATGAAAAATTAATATATTTAAAGTCGCGTAGAGAAAACCTCTGCATTCATCATTCTCCTACTCTTATCCCAATTACTTGGGGTCGATACAATATGTACTCTTCTTTCATATGAATGTAATTGTTGATCAAACAGCATCAGATAGAGTTGGCACAGGTCGTTTTGAAGATCTTAGTCATCTTTTACGACATCCACGAGCAAAGTAAGAGGTCAGTAGTATTCGTAGCCGCTACCACGTAGCTACTCTGCATTAATAATTATAAAATTAAAATTACCAATATTATTATCGCCCTTCAAAGAAAACGAAAATCAGATGTTAATAAAAACATTTTATATTATTCTATGAAGTATAAATAATCCATTTGAAATACTTTTTTCGAGGTCCATCAAACATTAAAGATATTATCAGTTTTCTTTTTAATATGATACTTGTTTGATTTTATTAATAATCTTTAAGTTATAGCAGTCTATATATAAACAGCACAACAGGCAGCAAGATATGTAAATAGGGGCTACCATAACTTACTATAGTTTGAAAAAAATAATGTGTTCATAACGAAAGAGAATTATAATGCTGTTTCTGCTTTATGAAATTACATATATATACATAGCAATGGTTTTATTTTCAAAAGATCCCACCCTGCACTAAGGATATAAACCTTGTATTGTGCGAGCATTTACAACCATATAATTAACGAAGACAAATTACACCCACACTCAGAACAATACTTTCTGGAACACACAAAGTATTATCCTGCGTAGGAATCGAACCCACGACACTGGCACGGAAGGTGGAAGGCCATCTGTGAAGTTTTACAAGATATCATTGAGATCAAAGACAATCCTACATTATATATATACAGGCTACTAAAGTCACCACAAAAAATATCTTAGGTATGTATGTATGTATAAGAAAAATTAAAAAAAATATTAGTTTTAAAGTTACATAAAAACAAAAACATTTACTGATTTCTTTTCGTTTATAAATTATATAGGTATTTTTATATTTAAAATTCGTTTATATTAGGTATATATTTATAGTTTTTATTTTGCGTCTGTCTTTCTTCCACGTAGATTTCTCTTTTTTGCTACCATGTACATCTTTTACAGTTTCAACGTTTTAAAGTATATTTCGCTCTAAGACGTTCTATCGATGTCAAGGTTTAATAAAAACACATTGTCATATTTATGTAAATTGAGTACAAGTGAAACGTCATAGGTAAGAATCTTGAGTGGTATTATAATCGTTTTGGTACCACACAACTTTTGCACGGAGAACTTATGATGAATAGGACTTACAGATGTTCTTTAACCAGAAACTAAAAAAGAAATTAAGTACTTATATTATTTATATACCTATCATTAAGTATAATAAAAAAAATATTTATAATTAATTACTTATATATAAAGAATTAAGTACGTATTTATATATGAAAAAAACTATTTTTACGGGTTTCAGGACAATCTCGAGTTGGGCGCGTAAAAATCAAATAGGTATGAACGAGAAAGAAATCAATAAAAATAGTTTTATTTCATATTATTAGTAGTTATATATGCATAATAATTAGAAATCATTATTTATTTATAAATTATATGTGTATATTGTCATATTTTAATATAGTCCAACAGGCAATTGGTCTTTATAAGGTCCTGTTTGAAATTTGAATCGGATATGGAATTGTCAATCCGAAACTGTGCCGGTATTAGTGGTAACTATAGAAACTGTACCAGATAAGATAAATTGTACCGGTATGATAGAGTGTTACATATTTGTTTAATATAGAAAAAAGTCATGTTTATATTAAAACAATAGATACTTTTTCATATATATTGTCACATAATCGAAAAGAATGTATGAAAAGAAAAGAAAGAATATATGAATAATCCGTGTGGTGACAGAGTAAGAATACAATTCACCACCCCCTATCTTACCCGTGGGTGATCGTAGGAGACGACTAAGGGATATAAAATGCATATAACATCAATGCAAGAGATGTGATGATGATGATGAATTGAAAAGAAGAATGTCATTGTGGCATTGACTCATTCTAACAACATTACTACATTTGGACAGTTTGATAATTTAGTAGTACATACATACCATCACGCCATGTCCTTTGCAGGGTAGGCAGATGGAACAGAGTGCCAGAGAACTCTATCCTTGTATACTTCACTCACTTCCTCAACATTCATAATTCTCTTCATACACGCTCGCCGGTTTCGGAGACTCTTGACTCCAACTTAATAATTTAGTAGCGATTACCGATAATTGATTATATCGTTAATTTTTTAAGCGTATTGATAATTTATAAGTTTTAAAGTCTCTTTTTTAATGATATGGAACTGAATGATGACGCGACAATATTTGATAATCAGAACAAACAGTGAATTTTTTTAGACTTACCCTTTCTATTGCGATTTTGATAGTTTATTGTAGAAAAAAAAGACATTGAGAAGACAGTTCATGATGTATTATTAGTGGTATACAATTATTATTAATACAGGAATCGAAGTAAGCATTCTTCTTGCCTGTTAAAAGCTACAAAATTAATAGATAGAATTTTAAAATAGCTCTGATAATTTATGTAATTGGTATTTGTTTGACATTTAGTTTTGTTAAGCTAAGTCAACATAATCGATTGCCTATCGCTCATAAACTGCCGGTTATTTCATCATCATTATCTTAGCTTCATATACATCATACTGCTAGGATCAAGCCTCCTTGACAATAAGAGGGAAACTGACCTAATATGAGTACATAGGTTGGTAAAGAGTTTTATTTTAAGTTTTTCTACTTTTACATAGACGGTATCTGCAACTTATAACGCTTATTTATATTTTACAATACCCCACGTGGGAGGTGAAATGTATTCTTAATTCGTCACCATACATCGGTTACTTCATTCTCTAATATTGATACGGATTACTTAAGATACTTTCCGGGTGTTGACGGAGTAAGTAATACAATTCACCACCCCTCCTTTTTTACCCGTGGGTGATCATAGGAAACGACTAGGTGTAAAACGCTAATAACATCTATGCGAGAGATGGAAGACTCGAAACAAAACCCTATACCAACACGCCTGACCAGCGTGGTATAGTAGGTTATTTCCCTCCCATTATGGAGGAGGCTCGAGCCCAACAGTGGCACATATATGAGCTGAGATGATAACTTACTATATAGAGATTAGCACGATATACTAATAAAGCCATCATCATCATTTTGCTCTTATCCTAATTACTTGAGTTCAAGGCATTATGTCCTCCTCTTCCAGTTCCATCAGACATCATCTCTGTAGTCACTCTCTGTCTATCCATGTCATGCTTCACGCAGTCCATCCATCTTTTCTCTATACAGTATAGCAGCTATAATAAAAAAAACTATTAGATTACAAAATAAAAACCAATGTAAGTATTCAGTATATCTTGTAAATATCAATTATAAACTGAGTTCATAAACTACTTGTCTATGCTATTTCTTTTCTATAGTCCGCACTTACACCCAACTATACCACACACGGCGGTAAGTAGCGATAAGGTGCGCTAGATTAAAAAAAAAAAAACAATAATCATTCTTAGTATGAAGAAAACCACTTTGTTGTCAGATATGGCATATTCATACTGGCTGGTTGTATCTGTTAAGGATGAAGCCAAATGTTTTGATTGGGAGCAGATGGAATATTTGTACATAACTCTTCGTTTGTCTGTCTATTCTATAGAGGTAACTTGATGGATTTACTTGTATGATATCTGCGCATATTCTCCAAACTGTATAACAAAAAAAATTACTATGCTGTACTTAGGGTACGGAAAATTAATTTTATCTCTATATAGAAATCATCAACAAACATAAAATCCTTTTTTATTGAATCCAATATAGATAGATAATACATACATACATACATATCATCACGCCATATCCCTTGCAGGGTAGGCAGAGAGAACAGAGTGCCAGAGAACTCTATCTCTGCATACTTCACTCGCTTCCTCAACATTCATAATTCTCTTTATACACGCTCGCCGGTTTCGGAGACTCTTGACTCCACCTTCCTTCAGTACATGACCGATCTGGTCTAGGTAGGTTAGTCTCGGTCTCCCTCGGTACCTACATCCTTCCACTTTCGCATTGTATATCTTCTTAACCAGACGTTCGTTCGGCATTCTTTCCACATGTCCGAACCATCGGAGCATGCCCTTTCGCATCTTTACACCAATACTCTCTTTCATACCTACTCGCTCTCTTACGTCGTCGTTACGAATGCGGTCGGTCAGCCTAACTCCACAGATTTTCCGCAGAGATCGCATTTCGACCGCATTAATTTTACTTTCATACTCTTTTCTGCATACCCAACTCTCGCTTCCATACAGTAATGTTGGGACAAGCACTGCGTTATGTATTGCTACACGTGCCTTCTGGCTGAGGTGGTGGGTGCCGAGAAGTTGCCCCAACGCTCCGTTCACTCTATTTTCCGCATTCACTCTTCGCTCTATATCAGTGGTATACCTTCCATCTCGTTTAAATCCACATCCAAGATATACAAATTCATCCACTTGCTCTAGTATATCATTACCTATTGTTACTCTTACATCTGTTCTGGCTTCGTCTCTTTCAAAGACCATTATTTTGGTTAAGCTCACATTCACGCGTAGACCCCTTTACTTACAATCTTCTGTCATTGTGTCGACTAGGGTCTGCAGGTCAGTCGCTGACTCTGCCAGCAGGACTGCATCATCTGCATAAAGCAGAGCAGTGACCACTGAGTCGCCCATCTGGACTCCCACGTTCATATCGTTCAACCTTTGGAGACATTTATCCAGATATATGATAAACAGCCTGGCTGACAGAACGCACCCCTGCTTAACGCCGATATTAACGTCAAACCAAGGCGACATTCCATCATCCAGCCGCATACAGGCTCTACAGCCCATGTAACTGGACTGCACAGCCTGTAGCAGTTTACCGTTAATACCATACTCCGGTAAAATGTCCCAAAGTTCCTTTCGTACAACCGTGTCAAATGCTCTCTCCAGATCCACAAAACTGCAGAAAACCCTCTGACCTAGAGCCAGATGCTTCTCCACAATGTTGCGCAGAGAGAACACTTGATCCATGCATACCCTTCCACTCCTGAAACCTCCTTGTGTCTCACACAGTAAACCATCGGACACCATCCTCATTCTATATATATATAGATAGATAATAATTGACAATATCAGATACATATAGAATAGGTTTTATATTGACCAATTATTATTCCGAAATCCGTTCTGTACGGATGAATACAATGAACCACCCCTTATTTACTCATGGGTGATCGTAAGAGATGCCTAGGGGATATAAAACGCATATAACATCAATGCAAGAGGAGGAAAACTCAAAATAAAACCTCATACCAACACGTCTGACCAGCGTGGTATTAGGTCAATTTCTCTCTCATTATGGAGGAGGCTCGATTCCAATTTGCGACATATATGAGCTGAGATCATGATGATTACTCCGAAAGGGTAACTTAGCAATTATTTTTAAAATCTCCAACAAACACACGTGATCAGAGGGCTGGCCTATATTTTGCACAAAAGGTTAGCATTCAATGCCATTCAACGTGGCAATGCTGCTAGCCTTCTGGGCACATTACCAGTGGACAGTGATGCGGAGGAATTTTTCGATGCCTGATTGCGCCTTTTGTTTCTTCTTTTATTTATTTATTTTTTATTCCTTATTCTATTTTCTTCTATTTTTCTGTAAATATTTTAATTTAAAACTTAGCTTTAATTTAAGATTAAAATAGTAATTTAGTAGTTATTTAAATGTAATATTTGATTATCCAACAAATATATTAACAAACTTATATAAGTTTAATGACCGAAGACTAAATTGCTGTGTGGTAGTGGCTACGAATACTACCAACCCTTACTTTGGCTCGTGGATGTCGTAAAGGACGACTAAGAGGTTTATAACGAACTGGGCCAATTTCACCTGATGTCGTTTGGTCAATTATATTCCCATGGAGGGTTGACGTCAGGCAGGTGCTGGTCATAAAACTATCGCCAATAACTTTTGCAGTATACATATTTATGTATATATTACGTCAACCCCAAGTAATTGGGATAAGAGCAGGAGAATGATGATGATCACCGAAGACTAATAAACATAATCTAAAAACGAAACCTTCTGAAAATGTATTTGTTGATCAAGCTTATAACTATGAGTACGATAGCTTTTATCGTAGGTACTCATACTTACGAGCTCGATTTAGGTGATTATTTATTTATTCTTCTATCAAAAGTTTAATAAAAGGGGTGACTTTTCATACATTAGATGCATTTGACACATTAGAGCTAACGGCAATCTTGATGTCAGACTTCTTTGCCAAGTAGTATTTCAAATATTGAATTGAGTTTGAACTATAATTTCTTAACGCATAATGATATCTTAACCAGAATTAAAAGGTCTCTTTGAATTCAGAAATTAGAAATTTAAGAGGACTTCTTTTAAAAAATAGTTGTCTTGTTTAAAAGAGAACCATAAATATGAATAGGAAATTGAAATTAACAGATACTTTTTAGATAATACATAATCCAATGTTGTGGAATATATTGCTAATATAAAATATTGGACATTATGCGTTATAATCTGATACTTGAAATAAATACTTATATCAGAATGCGTCTTGAACCTAATTAAATTTTATGTATATTTGATCACTCACTCTGAGTTAAAAAACATGTCAGATGTCAGTCAGATGATACAGGACAAGAGAATTGATTTTTATGTAAATGGAGACATTTTGGTAAGATTGCTGTATGGTAGCGGCAACGAATACTACCAACCCTTACTTTGCTCGTGGATGTCGTAAAAGACGACTAAGATCCTTATAACGACTTGCGCAGACTCCATCTCATGCCGTTTGGTCGACAATTACATTCCCAAGGAGGGTTGACGTCTGGAAGGCGGCCGGTCATAAAACTATTGCCAATAACTTTTACAATATGTGCTATGAAACAAGAGTACATATTGTATCGACCCCAATTAGTTGGGATAAGATAAGGAGAATGAATGGAGACATTTTGGTAAGAGTTTTTAAGTGTTTTTCATATCATTTTGATAAGTAGAGAATCTAGGAATTTGACAGTTTCAACCTAAATATAAATAGCGGTCACTGTTAAGATAAATATAGCTTTCATATCGTCATTTCAATCTCAATTGAAAGCTTAGCATGCTTCCTTACAACTTTGTAAAGTGATTAGCGTTTCTTTGTCATTTAAACTTTAACCCTATAAATTTTAATTTTTTGTTAACAACCAAATCTTTTAATGGTTGGAATGTAATTATTTTACAAAGAATATATAAATATTAATTGTTATATGTGATATTTTCTATGATGTGTAATTAATTTTATATTCAATCGGGATTCAGATTTCGCCTCTCCTTCTATCGTTCGGTTTGCAATGAAAAATGTTTCTTTAACTCTACAATTGATATAGGCTTTGTAATATTAATATATAGTAGAGGAGCACGCTGTGGACAATTTACTGTCTACAGCCGCGTGTCGGTCCGTCTGGGTTAGTACCACGCTCTCGCTTAAGATTGACGTCTGAGCAATGGCAATATACTGCTGTGCTTCGTTAGCCCAACAGGGTTTGGGGTCTATATTGATAGGCAGCTGCCTAGCTATACCCTTGGTATTGCAAAGGTCCATGGGCGGCAGTAACACTTATCATCAGATGTGCTGTTTGCTCGTTTGCCACCAAAAGCAATAAAAAAAAAAGTAAATTGAGGCTTTCATATAAATGTATGGCTGTGCACTGTATAAACCGACAATTCCAAAGTTGAGAATTATGAAATGCGCTAGTCTTATGAGATTTTCAAATAGGATTGATAAGTTATATGGATCCGATTTATAATTATTTTTATATTAGATAACTTGTACATTTAGAAAAAAAATTGGTTATAAATTATAACGTTAATGGATGCATAGATAACAAATGTCAAAAACTCGAAAGCAATTTACAATCAGATATTATTTGTTTGTCCGTGTGGTAACGGAGTAAGAATAAAATTCATCTTACTCGTGGGTGATCGTAAGATAGGACTAAGGGATATAAAACGCATATAACATCTATGCAAGAGAAGGAAAACTCGAAACAAAACCTTATACCAACACGTCTGACGAGCGTGGTGTAGTGGGTCACTTTCCCTCCCATTACGGAGGAGGCTTGAGCCTAGCAGTGGGACATATATGAGCTGAGATGATGATGATGATTATTTGTCTAAGATGTTAAATTTTATTTATTTTAATTTACTTCATCATTCTCTTGCTCTTATCCCAACTACTTGGGGTCGACGCAATATGTCCTCTTTTTCCATACATCCCTATCAGACGTCATCTCTGTAGTCACTCCCTGTTTATACATATCATGCTTCACGCAGTCCATCCATCTTTTCTTTGGTCTCCCTTTACCCCTAAAGCCTTCAACATTCATACTCAAAACCTTCCTCGCAACATTACTTTCATCCCGTCTCATCACATGTCCATACCAGCTCAAACGTTCACTCCTTAACTTATCCGTCACTGGCGCTACTTTCAAACATTCTCTCTTTAATTTACTTATTATATTTTAATTATGCGGGCCACCGAAGACAAAGATCGGGTACCGGTGGCCCACTCGCACGGCGGAAGAGAGGCGCTTGCAGGGTGGGTCTATGGGGTTGCGGGCCGTCTCTTCTGTCACCCCGGACCGTTTTGGCGGTGCGCGACCACCTCCATAGTCCAACGCAAGAAAAAAAGAAAAAGGCCGTCCAATGAAACAAGAAAATTAATTGTAATAAAAAATAAAAACTTATTATATTTGTGATGCTCTAATCAATTTTTTAAGACAACCATAGGTGTTATTACATACACACTCCCTTTCTTTTAAGTGTCACCAGTCCCCACATATGGCGCGGCTGTAAGCTAAGTTTAACCATAAAGACTATTTTTATTGTGGGGAGATACACCACCCCTGATTTAAAAATATTATAATGACAAAAAATTGCTGCCACGTGGTCGGAGGCCACCGTACCGGAAATATCAACACGATATATTTCTAGAGAAGCACCCCCTGCGACGCATCTCAATCATCCACTAATAAGTAGACGGAAGGAAAGTATTATAGACTGAAGTTTATAAATAAGTACGCCAAGAATAGATCGAAAGGTGAGCTTTAGCGCGCCGGCCCCCCGAGTTTAAAAATACATGTATGGCGTCGTGTCTCCGCAAGCCGGCCTACGCGCGTCCTACCGCCTCGCCGCCACGCGCTCTTCTACGCGTATTGCATACATTTATTACACTTTATTATATTTTTCTATTGTCATTTCTTTATTACGAAGGGGTAGGCAGAGTTAACACAAATACCTTGTCATAGACTCTAAAACTAAGCAATAGGAGACGAGTTTTGCCATTCACCGGGGTTATTTTACAGGGTTCCACATTATCCCGACAGAGGATTCGAGATGATAAACTCACGATCACAAATCAGTTAAGAAAAACTTTGATGATCACTTAGCCTTCAGTTTGTTAAATGAAATGTTAAGTTACAATTTAATGCCCAGTCGTTAAGACAATTATTATTGTTAAAAAAAAATGAAAAGTTTCAAATCGAATCGAAGTTGCTGATTATTTAAATTGGTTTTAAATAGTTTTCGGCTATATTATCGTGAATTATTTAATTAAATTAATAATTTCATCTACATTTTTTATCACCTACGCTAAATGTCGAATGTTTTCTTTTAGTGAAAAAAATATTGATATTTATTTCGTATTTTATTTCGAGGTATGTAATACGGTAAATATACTTGACTTAATATAAAGTAAGTAACTTGTAATGCAGACATTTTCTTGTGATCCTTATTCGTTTCTCGCGGTCTATGGGTAAGATCCGCTGCCTTTCTAGAGGGATCGTGATATTATAGGGAGATGGGTATATCGCATTTTTAATTTACATCCACACGAAGGGCATTATTAATACTCAGAATATGCATATGTGATTTATATATTCAAAGCTACAAATAAAAAAATAGGCTAGTTTATTGCTTTTATTGAATACCGTTTTGCTCCACCCCATAAAGGTTCCATGACAGAACCTTCATGATGCATATCAATTGTGTAAAAATTTCAATTCCAACGTATTAACAGTTTTGGACCTTATGGTTAACGAATATTACGAGCTGTGTGGTATTAGTTGAATACTACCAACCCTTACTTTGCTAGTGGATGTCGTAAAAGACGACTAAGAGTCTTATAACGATCTGGGCCAACTCAATCTGATGCCATTTGGTCATCAATATACATTCCCAAGGACGGTTGACGTCTGCCAGGCGGCCGGTCATATAAACGATTGCCAATAACTTCTACAATATGTACTATGCAAGAAGAGTACATATTGTATGGACCCCAAGCAATTAGGATAAGAGTAAGAGAATGATGAATGATGATGGTTAACGAATATTACGAATACATATATTCAAAGGCATTAGTTATTAATTTTAAATTTTACTAAAACATATTAGAGAGCTGATATATTGCAATAAATATTAACTATAAATACACGAGTCACCTTGTTACCAATTTGAAATCGTAAGTGAAAAAAATATACAAAAGAAATGGTTCAGAGCGTCCCTTTTGTCCATCGTGTTCTACCCTGCCCATGATATGTGAGTTTAACCATTATTTTACACTAAAAGAGGCAATTCAAAAGCCAAAAATTGAACAACGATATAATTATTTTTTTAGAATTTACCGCCAAATTTTGAAAATGTGAGCAGCATCGTAAAATAAGCTATATATTTTCTTTATAGGAAAGGATTATTTTATAGGATGAGGAGTGAAATTATTCGACTATAGAGTGAACTAACTGCAGCTGTTTCTCTTTAAGATGTGTTTGAATATTCCATAGTAAAAGTAGTTAAAATAATTTATAGATCAGGACAAAGCAATTTAAGATATTGTTTAACTTATTTCAGAATATATATATATATATATATATATATATATATATATATATATATATATATATATATATATATATATATATATATATATATATTAAGTGATATGCATGAGATTTTGCTACATTTTGTGTTAAAATGATCAGTATTAGCTCTTTAGGTAATATTTCTGAATATTCATGAATTGAATTTTAAACATCGATTCCTCTAATCTGAGAATTTTAAAAGATAATGATAATAAATACTATTAAGTATGTGAATGGTTTTTTAGTCTAGTTATGAAGTATTTAAGCATGTAACTTCGTATTGTGGTGTTTTAAGTTCGAATCCTGGGTTGAATGTTAAGCCGCAAAATTGTCTAAAGAAGATTTTTTTTATTAATAACCGTTTAACTTAAAAATAATTTGCCAATTCGCAGTATGGTAATTCATAAGATATCTTGGTCAAATAAATTATTTAGGCTTTATAATAACCTTGATATACAGACTCGATTGTCACAGTATAAAGTTGCATACATACTACTGCTCGTTATTTTATAGAATTCATGTCGCAGAGTCGCACAATAATATTCAATACATTTTTTCCAGCATTACACACTGACATACGTATATATATATATATATATATATATATATACCCTTATATTAGAAACACACACTTCAGAAATTATATTAAAAGGAAAAAGTTTACTTATAACCTGAATATAAAAGCTATTTTTTATATAGCTTTTATATTAAAACACACACAGGATTAATCTTAGCTTTGATGCCGTAAAACACTTTACAACGACGAAACACTCAATCGACGCTTTGTTACTGGAAATTAATAGGGATAGGTACCCGAAAACTATAATGATCATCCATCATTCAGCCTTTTGCTGCCCACTATTAGGGCTTCTCTCAAAAACGAAGGTGTAGCGCTGTAATCGCAGCGATTGATAATTGCAGTAACCTGGTCCACGTTTTGCAGGAAAGCTGCTGCAGCATTTTTCTGCAGACTAAAAACTAAATATTATTATAATTTTCATTTTAAAGCCGGCAGCAGCCGTTCGCGTCGAATAAAATAATGCATTTCATAGTAAGTCAACCTTAATATGATGTCACAGGAAGTGACGTCAACGAAAGTAGGCTAAATATATTAGCGCCATATTTTATAGCTTGAAAAGGCTATAAATTAGATACTATTTAACTATAATTATCATAAAACGCATGAAAATGATGTGTAATCATTTTATCAATAGCTAAATATTCATATAGTTTTGATCGCTAAAGTAATCACTAAAGTAATAATGACCAGTCTTATACCTACTATTAATTATTACTTTAGGTAAATATAAAAGTACATACATATGTACATACATATTATCATACATATTATCAGCCATATCCCTTGCAGGGTAGGCAGAGAGAACTGAGTGCCAGAGAACTCTATCCTTGCATACTTAACTCGCTTCCTCAACACTCATAATTCTCTTCATACACGCTCGCCGGTTTCGGAGACTCTTGACTCCACCTTCCTTCAGTAAGTACGTGACCAATCTGGTCTAGGTAGGTTAGTCTCAGTATCCCCAGGTACCTACATCCTTCCACATTCGCATTGTATATCTTCTTAACCAGACGTTCGTTCAGCATTCTTTCCACATGTCCGAACCATCGATGCACTCCCTTTCGAATCTTTACACCAATACTCTCTAAAGGTGTCTAAAAAATAAAGGTGAACAAATATAAAGGTGTACAAGTGAAACAATAAATATTGGCATTGCATTATTATCACTAAGAAATGAAGCAATTATAATGGTACGTATAGCAACGTCGGTACCATATCTGCGTGTACTCATTTTAAATGAAATTAGGACAACGACGCGTATACGTCGAACGTACTGAGTTAGTTTTATAGGTCGACTTTAGTTTTATATTTATAAATGGCTAATAACGCACATCTTGATATGTTTATTACGCTTTAGTAACGTTTTTACATGATTGAAAAAATCTATTTTCATACAGATTAGGCGTAAAAATTGGGCACGAACTAGACTATTTTTTTTTAAATTCAAGCAAGAGGGATGTTAGGGATTATGTATATATGTATTACGATGTCCGTTTTCTCTATGGAACACCAAATTGTAGGTAACTCCTAAGGCAATAAAAATAACTAATAATAATTATATAATTGATTCCTATTAATTTTGTTGGTGATAATTGATATTAAATAAAATTTAAATAAAATTTTAAATTGAAATTTTAGCAATTATTTTTATTTTTTTTATTTGTGTGTTTAGTTGTCCGCCGCAGATGGCTTTAACAACTTTACGCGGACAATGGGTGAGCGCTGAGGGCTCTCAACCCGAATTTTAGCTAATGGTGATTTAATGAAATATAATATTCAAATTATTTATATATTGTTTTAGGTGTTACGTATGCTTTCCCGCAACGATGTCTAAATTTTAGGATAAATGTTAGTGATGAGTCATTTATCATTCATTGTTGAACGAAAAACTCTTCTAAAGAAAATGATGCATTTCTCATATAACCCCGGTACACAACATATATGCTCGACTTATACTGTGAATTTAGTTAATTCTACTAATCTTATAACAATTAAATATATATACTGAATTTATACAATTTGAATGAGAGTTATTTTGAAATAGTTTGGCTCACCGCTTCGACCACGGAAAATAAATTTCAAAGTTGATCTATTATCCCAGGGGAACAGAGTATCAGGCAAAAATCCTATGCGTTAATCCAGGAAATGGTCTATCTATGTGCCAATTTTTATCCAAGTTTGTTTAATAGTTTATACATGATTGAGTAACAAACATCCAAATATCTTCATAAACCTTCATATTTATAACATTAGTATTATTTCATGGCTTTTATAAATATATTTCTTTGCAAAATCGGCTCCTCCATAGCCCCGTCAAAGTCGGTCCAGGAAATATTGGGTGCAATTAGACAGATACACATTTTTTTTTAAATAAATCTGTTAATATAAATATCGCATATACATTTATTTTTTTAATTTTCAATTATTAATAGACAATTCAGGTTTATCTGTGTAAATATATGAAGACCTTATTTCTTTGCAACACAAAGATCAAATTTCTTTGCAACACACATCATTCTTAGGTCAACAGGCATGAAATATATTTAGAAATAATTATACAATTAAATATAAGTAATTAAATATAAGTATTTTATTTCCCTGTAATAGTGAAGGTGAAGAATATAGTGTGTTACTATCTCTTTTTCGAGAAAATATCAAGGGAATGGACAGGAGCACCGTATTTATTTATTTATTTATCATACACACAACTATCATTACAGGATTTGACCTAATGCAATAGCATGGTAACAAATAATAAGTTATAATTATAACATATAACATTTTATAAATCTTTTATCAAATAAACTTTAATTATTTGTGTAACATATGATATGTAAAGCGGTTTTTGTAAATTCATTCAGAGAACAATATAATATGTCTATTTCTTCAGAAACACTATTTATAGTTCGAAGTGCACGCGACAGTGGTGCCTCAAGCAGTAGGTTTGTACGGGCGCGAGGTACTGCTAGCAGGCGTGGTTGTCGTCTTCGCCACACATATCTATCAGGTACATATAGACCCACCCGCTGTAAAATATCAGCATTATAAATCTTACGACTTATTAATTTGAACAAATATGAAGCGAGTGCAAGATATCGCCTAACCTTTAGTTCATTGTATCCAACCATACCCAGAATAAATAGGGTGGGATACATCAGCGGATAATATGGATATACACCATACTGTCTCAGATATAAAAACCTCAAAAACTTATTTTGTACTCGCTCCAACATGAGACTATATTTAGCTTCATGTGGATTCCATATAATAGCATTACATTCTAGTTGGCTCCTGACTAAAGCATTATATAATGTGTATGTAATCGCTATAATATTAGTAAATCCACGAACAGTACGTAGCATAAAACCTAAATTTCTATATGCTTTTCTACAGCACTTAATGATATGATTACGAAAAGTTAGTCCAGTGTTAAACTCAACTCCCAAATCTCTAACCTCAGTAGCTTTAGTCATTTCAACTCCATTAATTTTGTAGTTGTACATAATGGGACTTATTGCGCGAGAAATAGTAATTGTTTGACTTTTTTGTATATTAAATTGTAATCGATTATCTTTAGTCCAGGCTATATGTTTGTAATATCATTTTGTAAAAGTTGGCAGTCTTGAAGATTTTTTATACCAAAAAATAGCTTGAGATCGTCTGCAAATAATAGACAGTTTGCATTTTTTATTGATTGTGGCAAATCGTTTACCATTAAAATGAACAAAAAAGGCCCCAAATTACTGCCTTGGCTTACACCAGACCAGGTATAATATGTATCTGAAGTTTGGCCATGCTGGCCTGATTCAACATACTGCATCCGATCGCTTGAATAGCTAATAAGAAATTGGAGAAGATGCAGAGTGAAACCAACTGCAGCCAACTTTTTAAGCAATATATCATGATCCACTAAGTCGAAAGCTTTTTTATAATCGAAGTAAGCAGCATCAACCTGACCGCCACTATCAACTATGGGAACTATATGAGCCATATAACTCAGGAGGTTGCTGGTTGTACTCTTTATTGGCTGAAAGCCGTGCTGAAATTCTGTGAGTTGTGATCTTACCTCTGTAAAAAAGCATTTATGTATAGCTGACTCCAACACTTTTGCTGGGGATGACAACACTGCAATCGGTCTATATCCTTCAATTTTACATTTCAATCCTTCTTTCGGTACCGGAACTACAAGACTAACCTTCCATCTCGCCGGCAACACGCTTAATTTCAAGCACAAGTTAAAAATGTGAAGTAGAAGCTGAGCCAGCACTGAACTGCAATCCCTCAGTATATTATATACTAAGGGACCCACAGATTTTTTAGGCTTAAGATGTGATAGTGCACATTTTACTTCCTGCAAACGCAGACAATTAATGTGAATTTGTGCTCCCAGATTATCATTGTTCGCCTTAATTACCTCACTAATATTATATGTAGCCCGCTCTTCTCTGTGAACTGAATGGAAGTAATGTGCAAATTCTTTTGCACACTGATGATCATCTAAAACCTCGCCATCTTTCGAAATGCTTTGCGGAGTTCGACTATTCGTTTTTGCTTTGGTATACTTCCAAAATGATTTTGGGTCCTTTAAAATTTGATTTTGAATTTGGTGGTTATATTCCTCCTGTGCCAGTACAATCATTTTTTTAACTTTAGACCTATATTGAGAAAACGCTTTGTAATCACTCCTATTATATAACTTGCCAACTAAGATTGCCAATTAGTCTGTCAAAAGTAGTGATTATGATATTATCGCACCCTAAGGGGTCTATGGGCAAAAGTGGACGTTACTCGTATATATATATATACTCTTATTCTATTTATATGTTAGGTGATAGACGGCTTGTTCATTTACCTGATGGTGACGTGGTAACTGCCGTTAATAGACAGCAGTAATGTCCAACAGGCGGGATATACCATAGCAAATAGTTTGTTCTAGAAGAAAAAAAACTCTTCTAGAAACTTACTATTGCTTACGATGATTAGGAATTTAGGTGATTGACGACCACGGAGGACCAGGTGGACGGACGACTTGGTGAAGGTTGCTGTGAGTCGTTGGATGCGGGCGGCACAAGAACTCACTTTGTGGCAAAATATGAGGAATGCCTACGTCCAGCAGTGGATGATTAAAAACTTTGACGATGATGATAGAAATTTACGATTGTTGAGTGATTACCTAATAATAAGTGGAACAGAAATCAGACTATTTCAAAGATCTTCAGAGAACGCCCAGAATTGAAAATGACTTTAGTTAGTTGGATTCAGTTTTAATATTTTGAGAGACGTTTTATAATGGAAAAAGATGGTATAAAATATAAATAAAAGGAAATTATGTAATTATTACCAGAGCTGTATCAAAATTTATCATTATAGATTAAGTATTACGTATTACATAACTTAAAGGTGAATACAAAATAAATTTTAAAAGGTAATTTAAAAAAATACGTATTTCATTTCTACTACCCACTAGTACTTCTATACTTATACTTTATCATCATCATTCTCCTACTCTTATCCCAATTACTTGGGGTCGATACAGTATATACTCTTCTGTCATAGTACATATTGTAAAAGTTATTGGCAATAGTTTTATGACCGGCCACCTGCCAAACGTCAACCCTCCTTGTTGACCAAACGGCATCAGATGGAGTTGGCCCAGGTCGTTATAAGGATCTTAGTCGTCTTTTACGACATCCACGAGCAAAGTAAGGGTTGGTAGTATTCGTAGCCGCTACCACACAGCACACAACAACTTCATTATACTTTATGATATACAAAATTCAACAGAAATTTGTATATACGAGTACATAATAACAGTCATAAATACGTAAACACATCTACAAAAGAGGGCTTAGTATAAATGACCTGATATATTTCTAGCAATGTTTAAAAATGAGTCAAACAGTAATTCTTATTGGAATACAGGAATGACGAAATAGTCGAATTATCAATCTTTTATGCCGATTGTCCAGATATCCCTCCGCTTGCACGACAGTTCTTTTACGTTCTACATATACTTATTGTAAGCCTGTTAATTATATATTTTTAAGTACCTCACTGCACAATTTACATTTTGTACAAAGAAATATAATAATTCATAGATATAATGTATAGAATATAGATATAATAATAATATATAGAGTATTGGTGTAAAGATGCGAAAGGGAATGCTCCGATGGTTCGGACATGTGGAAAAACATGCCGAACGAACGTCTGGTTAAGAAGATATACAATGTGAAAGTGGAAGGATGTAGGTACCGGGGGAGACCGAGACTAACCTACCTAGACCAGATTTGTCACGTACTGAAGGAAGGTGGAGTCAAGAGTCTCTGAAACCGGCGAGCGTGTATGAAGAGAATCAGGCGCGGTACAAGCACATATGTATAGCGCCCGGGTGCAATCAATAACCTGGCGCCCTCTTGTGCCAAAGTGGGTGAACAAAATAGAATAGGTTGATGGTTACAAGCGGCTCTCGGCGCCCCCTAACACTCGGTGCCCGGGTGCACCGCACCCTCTGCACTATAGGTAAAGCCGGCCCTGAAGAGAATTATGAATGTTGAGGAAGTGAGTGAAGTATGCAAAGATAGAGTTCTCTGGCACTTTGTCCTCTCTGCCTACCCTGCAAGGGATATGGCGTGATGATATGTATGTATGTAAATATAATAATTAAAATATATATAAATAAAGAGAGAAAATCAGAAACTAAAAAAGTTTGCAATGACACGAAACAAATAGAATCTTCGCTCTACATCTATTCTCAACCCTTATACTTATTATTATTGGGCTCGAATTTATTTCTATCTATATAACTTAATCGAGAGAAAGTTAATCAAATATAGTATTTCGGCACTTCATACATTCCTGTCGATGTTCATTGTTAGACATAGGTACTATGAGGTATAATGTCATAATCACCAAGGTTAAAAGATGGACTGGTGGTGGCTGGACTAGTGATTGTACAAAGGCTTGGCAGGCTGCTGGATTTCCCATAGGTAAGATTTTAATAGTTTAATTGATTTTTCTGTTCGTAAATATTTTTTATAAAAACTCTTAATCTTTATAAAAAACAAAAGAGGATGGTATCATGCCAATGAAAATCGAAGTCGTCAAAGCTTAGAGTTCGAATGACCATAAGGTAACCAAATTTCAAAAATTGAAAAGTTTCAAGCCAATAGTAACAGCTGTCGTGTCTTGGGTAAATATGTTAAACCGTCAGTCACGGCTGCATTAACTTCTGATATAGTCGATATGGGGAGTCACATGCGAAGTTTGGGTTGCGAAGGTTAAATAGCAATCGAAATTTTGATATTCTGCCGAAATTGATTAGACAAAAAAAAAAGACCCATTTTTATTGAACATAATAAGAAACAGTACAATGATGATGTACAAAAATTATCAAAACTATAATCTAATTAATATAATTTTTTATGTAATTATAAAACTGTGAAAAAAAATATGAAAACTTTATTGTTCGTTTTTGCGGTTAAAAACATCCATTATGAAAGCATTAATTTTGCAAACTTGAAAAAAAATCAAGGAAGTTATCGCATTTTATAAAAATATCAATGCGTAATAATTAATTTTTATTAATATGAAATTCTATATAAAAATGTTTAATATGAATTTGATATATTTGTATGTTGTTTATTACAGTAGTAGTGTAATAGTCGGTTCATTTCATGGAAATCGAATTGTCACCTTCTGACATGGCAAAATGCGTTTGATATATGAGTGCATGTAATACGTCACGTTTCGTGCCTGCATAGTACACGCGTACTCAGTACATTGTTTGCTGCTACTAATAACTGTATAATAAATAGTTTGTAATATGATACAAAGTTATGTATGTATACTTATATTTTATTTCAGCTCTTGCATTAAGCGTTTTTTTTTAAATTTTATTCGATAATTGTAATTATGACCTTTCATTATTATCATCATAGCCCATAAATGTCCCACTGTTGGGTTCGGGCCTACTCCGTATTGGGAGGAAAATTAACTTACTATACTGCGCTGGTCAGACGTGTTGGTATAGAGTTTTGTTTCAAGTTTTCCTTCTCTCGCATAGATGTTATATGCGTTTTATATCCCTTAGTCATCTCGTACGATCACCCACGGGTAAGATATGGGGTGGTGAATTGTATTCTTACCCTGTCACCACACGGAATTATGACCATTACGCTTATATAATTCGATGGTTGATTACAATAAAAAATCCAGGTATACCTGATCACTTACATAATTTTATAAGCTTTACTTCAAAATTCTAGTTAGGTAAATTGATAATAGGGGGCCATAGTCCGGAGCGTGCTCGTCGCGTCCACTGCCAGTCTAGTTAGACTGCTAATTCGGCTCGATATGCGTACCGCAGTGCGGGTTAGGGCGTCCCCCGGAGGCGACGCGTACCGACCCGCCCCCGTTGGTACGAACTTTGGCAGATGCAGCGATGGGGGCCGCCACCCATCACGCCTTGCCCAGTCAGGCGAGTCGAGGAGAGCAGAGTGCCGGGTGGGCACGTGGAATGTAAGAGGTTGTGTGGAAGGTAAGTTGCACTAGCTGATAACCGTCAAGGCGGACAAATAGCTAGACGTGCTCTGTGTAACAGAGACCAAGCGAAGGGGCAGCGACCCCTGCGATCTTCCTGGTGGCGGGATGGCTTTGTGGTCTGGTGTACCACAGAGCAATCGAGTCAGCATGGGGGTAGGAGTGCTGTTGTCCTCTCGCTTGGCCTCAGGTGGATTACGGAATGTATGATCCCAGACTTCTTTGGGTCCGTATAAAACTAGGTGTCACCAAGGTATTCATGGTTGTAGTATATGCTCCCGTGGGATCCTCGGTGGCATCAGACCTAGAGAAGTTTTGGGATAATGTTAGGGAAGTTCTGGATATGGCAAAAACTAGTGAACGCGTGATTGTGTGCGGAGATTTGAACGGATGGGTGGGGACCAAGCGTCCCGACTATGAGGACGTACTTGGTCCATTTGGTGGTAAGAAAGTGAACGACGCAGGTAGGCTCATAGCGAATGTTGGCATGGAGAGAAACCTCATTGTGTCAAACACATTTTTCCAACATGAGGATATCTGGAAGTATACACGGAGAAGGACTGAACAGAAAAGTATAATAGATTTAATTTTGGTAGACAGTCGCCTCCGAAGCAAAATATTGGACGCAAGAGCCTACAGGGGCCCCACAGTCGATACGGACCCTTATCTCGTTATTGCAAAATTTAGTGGTCTGTTCAGAAAGTGGAGGCGGCTGACGATGGAAAGCCAGCCGCAATCGGACATTGAAGAATGCTGGAGAGTATTGAAAGAGAGTATGGTAGATACAGCGAAAGATGTATGTGGAAGTTCAAAGAAGCATAGAAAAACAAATGGTGATGCATGGTGGGATGCAGAAGTGGCAGCTTCCGTAGAGCAAAAGAAGAAAGCGTGGCTGGACTATGTCTCTTCTTCGAATCTGAATGACAGTATGACTGAACAGAAGAAAGAAATATATCGGCAATGTAAGAATGACACCAAGGCCTTAGTGAAATAGAAACGTTATAGAGCGAATATGAGTGCAGAAGATAGGCTGACTAAAAACTTCGAGGGTAACACCAAACTCTTTTGGAGGGAGGTGAAGAAGTCTCGGGGTGGTTGGTCAGTCTTCAGAATGAATAAAATAAGGTCTAAAGGTGGAGACATTTAAACACAAGACGTGTTAAACCGATGGAGTGAATATTTTGGCGATATGTATGCGGATATTCGAGTTGGCGCCGGTGTCGCATGTGGTTTACTAGATCAACATTCGGCACCGGCGTCCTCCGATGGCATCAGTATGGATGAAATTGAATGGGCGAAAAGAAGTTTGAAAAGTGGGAAGGCAGATGGCATTGATATGGTATCTGCGAGATGATCAAGCTTGGCGGCTCCTGTGTCTGGAGGGCGTTCCTGTTGCTCCTCAATTTATGTTGGAGCTCGGAATGGTTCCCAGGGACTGGAATAGCGCGGTCATCGTGCCTTTGTTTAAAAACAAGGGTTAACGTTATGACTGCGCAAATTACAGAGTCATAAGCTTGACCAGTTTGCCAGCAAAAGTGTATGATAAAATTATTGAAAGGAGAATGAGGATGGTGTCCGATGGTTTACTGTGTGAGACACAAGGAGGTTTCAGGAGTGGAAGGGGATGCATGGATCAAGTGTTCTCTCTGCGCAATATTGTGGAGAAGCATTTGGCTCTAAGTCAGAGGGTTTTCTGCAGTTTTGTGGATCTGGAGAGAGCATTTGACACGGTTGTACGAAAGGAACTTTGGGACATTTTACCGGAGTATGTTATTAACGGTAAACTGCTGCAGGCTGTGCAGTCCAGTTACATGGGCTGTAGAGCCTGTGTGCGGCTGGATGATGGAATGTCGCCTTGGTTTGACGTCAATATCAGCGTTAAGCAAGGGTGCGTTCTGTCAGCAACACTGTTTATCATATATCTGGATAAATGTCTCCAAAGGTTGAACGATATGAATGTGGGAGTCCAGATGGGAAACTCAGTGGTCACTGCTATGCTTTATGCAGATTACAGATGATGCAGTCCTGCTGGCACAGTCGGCGACTGACTTGCAGACCCTAGTCGACACAATGACAGAAGATTGTAAGAAAAAGGGCCTACGCGTGAATGTGAGCAAAACCAAAATAATGGTCTTTGAAAGAGATGAAGCCAGAACAGATGTAAGAGTAACAATAGGTAATGATGTACTAGAACAAGTGGATGAATTTGTATATCTTGGAAGTGGATTTAGGCGAGACGGAAGGTACACCACTGATATAGAGCGAAGAGTGAATGTGGGCAATAGAGTGAACGGAGCGTTGGGGCAACTTCTCGGTAGCCACCAGCTCAGCCAGAAGGCACGTGTAGCAATGTATAACGCAATGCTTGTCCCAACATTACTGTATGGAAGCGAGAGTTGGGTATGCAGAAAAGAGTATGAAAGTAAAATTAATGCGGTCGAAATGCAAACTCTACGGAGAATCTGTGGAGTTAGGCTGATCGATCGCATACGTATCGACGACGTAAGAGAGCGAGTAGGTATGAAAGAGAGTATTGGTGTAAAGATGCGAAAGGAAATGCTCCGATGGTTCGGACATGTGGAAAGAATGCCGAACGAACGTCTGGTTAAGAAGATATACAATGCGAAAGTGGAAGGATGTAGGTACCGAGGGAGACCGAGACTAACCTATCTAGACCAGATCGGTCATGTACTGAAGGAAGGTGGAGTCAAGAGTCTCCGAAACCGGCGAGCGTGTATGAAGACAATTATGAATGTTGAAGAAGCGAGTGAAGTATGCAAGGATAGAATTCTCTGACACTCTGTTCTCTCTGCCTACCCTGCAAAGGACATGGCGTGATGATATGTATGTATGTAAATTGACAACGATTCAATAAAATATATATATGTATACAAAAAAAAATCTCAAGTTAAATTAAATATGTTTATGTAGTCTTGGTTTTCATAATAGTCTTACACGTCTATATCATGAGGGATTAACAGCTAGCTAAGAACGGGTCGTGAGTCGACGAAGAGACTTAAGCAAATAAATATATAGGTAATAAGAAAAGGAAAACTCGAAATAAAACTCTATATGATCGTCTGATCAGTTTGATATCCAATGAAGAGTAAAAAATATATCTAAAGGGTCCAATTAAACAATTAGGGAACAAGCCCGTGTCTAATAGTGGGCTGAAGAAGTAAAAGTTTTTTCAAAATACTAGTCGAATCCAAGACTAACTGATAAGATTTGACAACAAAAGTCCGAGAGTAAGAGCACATAAGTACTTTATTATTTGGAAGTCGCGCTTGAACCTTTGTTTCTAGTTTTCTACTAAATAGTAGGACTTTAAGGAAATTCAAAACTTAATGAAGACAATTTAGAAATTTTGTGAAAAATTATAAACTATAATTATGTTCCATCTGGCATAGATCTGTTAATTTCATATTTTGCTGGAATTGGATCTCAAGAATAGCTCTGCTGAGAAACCTAGGGTCTGTATATATTCGTTATAAGCCGAAGCAATAATTTTAGCCTCTTATGTAACTCTTGGATATTTTAATATATATATATATATATTTTAATATATATATATATATATATATACGTGTGTTATATATGTGTGTTACCAGTGATGAATTACGCCACGGAAACGTGGTCCCTAAATGTAGGCCTCATAACCAGGCTCTAAGTCGCTCAGCGTGCTATAGCGGGCTAAGCTCGGGATTTCTCTGCGAGTTAGAATCCAAAATACTGAAATCCGCAGATGAACGGGTGTAACCGACATAGCACGAAGAATTAGCGGCAATAGGCAGGCCACATTGCTCGAAGAACCGACAACCGCTGGGGAAGAAAGGTTCTAGAGTGGCGACCAAGTACCGGACGACGCAGTGTGGGACGCCCACCCACTAGGTGGACAGACGACCTAGTGAAGGTTGCTGGGCGTCGTTGGATACAGGCGGCACAGGACCGCACTCTGTGGCGTAACATGAGGGAGGCCTACGTTCAGCAGTGGACGGCAATAGGCTGGAATGGTGATGATGATGATGTATATATATATATATATATATATATATATATATATATATATATATATATATATATATATATATAATATGGAATTTGAGATTTACACGTGCCGTACATTTCCATACGAACACATAACTGACCTAAAGACATGCCATAAGGCTTGTCTTTCGGTCAGAAATTGTTTGCTACTTATGAATAAGTACTTTATAGCATTCCTCTTTATGGTAAGTAGCAATGCAAGTACTTTCGCTTATGAAAACACATTGACTTCATATTTGGGTATCAATAATATATTTCAACAATATGTAGTGGGTATATTTTTGATGGGTTGGTTCTAATAATTATAGAAACCCCCAAAATTATAACTTTAAGCCGCGGGTAATATGCAAATGGGCATTAATGAAGGTAAGAAAGCTTTACATTAATTGGTGTATTGAACAACCGTGGGTCACACATGGTGAACACCTGCGTCTGCACACATCTGGTTATGAATTGTCTTATTCCGTTAATCTATGAAATATTTTTTTTTTATTAGAATTATTTAGTGTTGAATTGTTCGTATTAACGTATTTCGATCGGAAATCTTTCAGATCGAAATAGGGGTATATTTTCTATCTATAGCGCTGAAAGAAGAGAAGAAGAGTGCCCCGCAATTCCTTATTGGGGTACGTATAATCATCTCACTGCAATCAGCAACCCGCTTACCAAGCGATTAGGGCATTAACTCCTTATTTGTGATGGCACCTTACATCTAGCAATGAAAAGCTGAATGAAAATGATGATAGTGGCGAATGCCAGCAATATGTATGTGCCAAACAAAGCTGCCGAAATTATTTAATTGTGTGATAGTAAATTGCAAGTTAGGTTTAGTCCTTCACGCCTTAATCACTGAACCAATTATAATGTTTTCTTACGTTTCCGTATTGCAAGAAGTGTAAGTAACATTTAACAAATTATACTTGCTGACGTCATTCGCTTGAAGTATTCACGTCTAGTATCATGGAAATTATACTAAAACTAAATTTGAATCAAAATTTATAAATAACTAGCGGACCCGGCACACTTCGTTCCGCCTAACAATCAACGTATGACCAGATTTCGATTAATTCAAAATTATTAAGTTATTTTTATTTATTATGATAATAAATAAATTTAAGAAATCAAGTATTTTAATGACGTGCCAGCGAAATGAAGAAGTACTCTGTGTTATACGTTTTTATAGTGGTAGGACCACGCTGTTGACAGTTTTCTGTCTACAGCCGCGGGCCGGTCCGACCGGGGTAGTACCACACTCTCGCAGAATATCGACGTCTGAGTAATGGCAATGTGCTATTGCACTTCGTTCGGTAAGCGAGAAAGCCAGAAGCCCAACTGGGTGGGTTTGGGGTATGTATTGGTAGGCAGCGGACTAAATATACCCTTGGTATAGCAAAGGTCCATGGGCGGTAGTAACACTTACCATCAGGTGTGCTGCGTGCTCGTTTGCCACCATATACAATAAAAAAAAGAAAAAGATTCAACTTTTTCTTCTCGCGCGTTGAACATTATCTAATTGTTGATCTCTGAATTTGCACATTGTCAACCGAGCCTTTCCGTGAGCTGTCTCACTTTGCTCTTGTGATTGAGAAGCACAAAGTCGGACCATACTAACACGGCGATCTTCACGTGCAATATATCGTTCTTCTTCAGTGGTTTCATTCGCGATGTTTAGAGTCCTAATTGCGTTACGGCGTTCGTTGTAGGGAAAGATTAGATTTTCTTGGTCAAAACTTTGTTACTAATAATTTCGATACAATGAGATTTCTTATAATAATACTCGTAAAAACTTGTAGCACTCGCAACTCGCACTCAGAGACACATTGACCGGTGAACTTAAATTCAACGTTTTGCGATATTTTCAAACCATAGATAACAACATTACGTGAGCTGCCAGTTGCGTTTTGTTACATCATCAACAAATGAACGTTTAGAACTTATGTTTTTTAATGTTTTTTTTTTGTTAATTGATATCATATTTTAATATCCTATATCCTATTCCCGACGAAGACAAACTCAAAAACGTAAAAATCATAGAAATTGGTCCAGCCGTTCTCGAGTTATAAGTGTTGTAACTAACACAACTTTCTTTTACATATATAGATTTGAGACAATATGAAAAAAATAATAAAATTAATAAGCCGTAATAAAATAAATAAGCCAGGTTTTTATATACGTTATCTGTTTTAATTTCATAGAAATGCATTTAAAACTACATACTTGTGACCTTTTTTTGTTCATATTTCTATTCAAGAAGAATCAGTTTGTAAAAATCTTATATCGAGATACTCGTATATCTTAAAATAAAATATTATACCTGCAATATAAATTATAACTGCAAGTTTGTATAAACTATAAAATTTGCATATTATCATAAAATTTATTATAATATATAAGCATGGTTTTCAACACAATTGTATCATAACTTATTCATTCATAATTTTATTTACACTCCGATGAGATAAGCAAAAATCTTCAAAACCAAGTATCGCTATACTCTAGTGTCACAAGCTTCTACGAAGTATAGTTTCAACATTGTGAAGAATTAGTTATTGATAAAATCAGATAATGGAGTTGTGATGGCAGCTACGAATACTACCAACCCTTACGTTGCCTTGTCGTAAAAGACAATTAAGTGTTTTACTGCGCTAACTCCATCTGATGACGTCTGATCAACAATTAATTCCCAAAGATGGTTCGATAGGCAGGCGGCCGTTCGTTTACAATATGTACAATGGAAGACCGGGTAGTACCACAATCTCGCAGAAGATCAACGTCTGAGTAATGGCAATGTGCTATTGCGCTTCGTTCGGTGAGTGAGAGAGCCGGAAGCCCAACTGGGTGGGTTTGGGGATTTTAATGGTAGGCAGCGGCCTAGCTATACCCTTAGTATTGCAAAGGTCCAGGCAATAACACTTACCAGCAGGTGTGCTGCTTGCTCATTTGCCACCATACAATACATTACATCATACAACGCATATACTAAACTTTCTCTATTGTACTAACAAGGTATTTCTTTTATATTTAGATTTTTTTTTTTCAGGATTGAACCAAAGCGCAAAAATGTATAATAGAAAAACAATCAAGTAAATACTTTGATTAATTATCATCATTCTCCTACTCCCAATTACTTGGGGTCGACACAATATGTACTCTTCTTTTATAGTACATATTGTAAAAGTTATTGGCAATAGTTTTATGACCGGCCGCCTGCCAGTTAACCCTTCTTGGGAATGTAATTGTTGACCAAACGGCATCAGATGGAGTTGGCCCAGGTCATTATAAGGCTCATAGTCGTATTTTACGACAACCACGGGCAAAGTAAGGGTTGGTAGTATTCGTAACTGCTACCATACAGCTTATTTTGATTAATTATACAGGCATTAATTAATCTTTATCCACACATTAAGTACTTACAATAGCTACAACAAACAATTCTCTCTATACTACATTAGAGTTATTTATTACATTTTATGCAACTACTTAGGTGTATTACATGTATAATATAATTAAATCCCATATATATATATATATACAGTCAAACCTGGATAAGCGAGAGTTCAAGGGAGCACAATCTCATTCTCGCTTATAGAGGTTTCTCACTAAGCCGAGTTTCTCACTAATGCAGGTACATTGGTAGCGTTTCTCTCTTATAGAGGTACGCAGCAATAACAAGTCACAGCAAGTAAGTAGTAATTTTCGCACGCATTTTTGAACGAATTTCACACACGAAATGCATTTTTTGCATTTAAACGTAAATGTTTTATCCGGAAGGCACTTGAAAAACAAAGCAGTTTCATCCGCGTTGTAAATATCGTCTGGTTCATACCCTTTTAAAGATTTGGCAGATCTTCAGTCCAGTGATTGCACACACCTAGGTCCACAGATTTACTTTCCCCAGCTGCTTTTTTGAAAGCTATATCATGACGCCTTTTAAAACCCTCTAACCAGCCGTTGCTAGCAGAAAAGTTCTTGATTCCCAGTTTTGTAGCAAACTCTTTTGATTTTCCTTTCAACAAAGTTCCATCTATGGGAATGTTCTTATCGAGAGATTGTTTTATCCATTCCAAAAGGCACTTTACGATATTGGAAAATTTAGAAACTCTAGTCCTCTTAATATTTCCATGTCCATCAAAGCACTCAGACTTTATAGAGTTTTTTGTTTTAAAATTTTATAATAGGTGGATTCTGGTAAATTAAACTTCCTCTGAATTTCATTTCGCGATTTTCCGGATTCAAAAGCATTCACTATTTTAAGTTTATCACTTAATGACGGTACTTTAATTTTCCATTTTGACACGATACAGAACTTTCCTTCGCAATTGATTAACTGTAAACTGAGTAAGTACGACAAACAGGACGGTACACAGGCACACGTGTCCATTCGAAAAGAATGCGATAAAATAACAACGTTATTTAATTCCACGAAATAGAATAGGTACAGTATTGACGAGAAAACAATTGAAAAACAATAAGGTAAATGATAGGAAGTTCCACAAAAGTTAAGAATGAGTCATAAATAGCAGATGCTAAATTTGTAATTTGTTACTGTATGTATAGATTTTTATTGTAGCTATAGTTCCTCCTAAATAATATAAATAAATAAAGCTCGACTGTCGCTTATAGAGGTATAGATAAGTAGCAGTCTCACTTACGGAGGTCCATGAGGGAAAAACGACTCTCTCTTACAGAGGTTTCTGTTTCTCGCTAATAGAGGTTTTGGGAGCTTAAAATGACGGGTCCTGGCTTTTACTCTCACTTATAGAGTTTTCTCGCTTATCCAGTTCTATATATATATATATATATTATGTATATTATATATATATATATATATATAACGACATATTGGACGTAAGACACCTTAGTCCTCCCGTGACTATGATGTTCGAAACGTCGGGCAATTAATAATTAAATACAAACGCGATAGAATCCGTAAAAGTAGTTTTATTTCAAATGTGTAACAGTCGCGTAAACATCAGATATCCTCATAAATATAGTTTCGTTTTTGTACAGGACAAAGTTCAACAGGGTTGAGGCATAAGATTACATATTGTTGACTAATTGTTGACCGTGCGATTATGAATGCGACTCGAGCAGTTCTCGTGGGAGCAAAAATTTTCCCATATTTATATGTTAGCTGTGGGACAAATAAAAATATAGAGGATTTTCGGCGGATGAAGATTAATTTAGATTTGAATAGACGTGTTAGTAAAGTAAACATGCATTTTAATGATGTAGACATATTTAAGACTCGATTGTACTGGCACTTTTGTTTAAAGCTTTTACGGTAATAATTCTCGGCGCCTTTTTATACTTGCATTGTATCGGTAATGTTTTTGATTGTATAGATGGTGATGTGGTTAAGATATCTACAGTACCAAGTGTCACGGGTTCGATTTATAGAACATTACTATGTGTTATTCCCAATTGTCGTACTGAGTCCAGGTGTAATTTGTGTCCGTTCATTATATGTTAGTAAATATAGCTAAAGTATAACTATGTGGTAGCGGCTACGAATACTACCAACCCCTACTTTGCTCGTGGATTTCGTAAAAGACGGCTAAGAGCCTTATAACGACCTGAGCCAACTCCATCTGATGCCGTTTGGTCAACAATTACATTCCCAAGGAGGGTTGACGTATGGCAGGCGACCGCTTACAAAACTATTGCCAATAACTTTTACAATATGTGCTATGAATGAAGAGTACACGTTTTATCGACTCCAGGTAAATGGGATAAGAGTAGGAGAATGTTGAATTATATGTTAGTAAAGTACCCGCAATACAAGAATAATTCTATAAAGCAGACTGTTATTCTTAAATAAAAAAAGATATCTCAAGTCAATTAAACAGTTCGAAATATTGTCTTAATGATGATGAATCGGTAGAATTCGATCTATAGCCCTACAGGCATACTACTGAAAATGATAGCCGATCAGAATAGCGATTTCTCACAATAGGCAGTGTTTTCGCTGTACGGCTGTTATAGTTAAAGTCCATGAGTGATTATTTTTTAATTCAGTTAACTTGCATAAATGGACTGCCGACTGGTCTGCTATAACTGTACACATATAAAAAAAAATCCTCTTGATGTCCTTGGGAATGTAATTCTTGACCAAACGGCATCAAGTAGAGTTGGCTCAGGTCGATATAAAGCACTTAGTCGTCTTTTACGACATCTACGAGCATGGAAAGGATTGGTAGTATTCGTTGCCGCTACCATAAAGCATTATTTTTCAAATTTGCTTCAACAAATTTATCCATACATATACTCTTATCCCAATTACTTGGGGTCGATACAATATGTACTCTTCTTTCATAGTACATATTGTAGAAGTTATTGGCAATAGTTTTATGTCCGGCTGCCTGCCGGTCGTCAACCCTTCTTGGGAATGTAATTGTTGACCCAACGACATCAGATGGAGTTGGCCCAGGTCGTTATTAGGCTCTTAGTCGTTTCTTACGACACCCACGAACCAAAATAAGGGTTGGTAGTATTCGTAGCCGTTACCACACAGCTATATATGTACATACTCTATTTTTATTAAAAACGTTCATAAACATTATTTTATTGGCTTTAAAGTTTTATATCAGAAATGTATTTTTAGAAGAAATAAAACGATTACATTGCAATTAAAACGGAATATTATTGAGTTCACAACTACTTAAGTTGTAAACTGGTCCTTTATAGGGTCCCGTATCTAAAGAGTGACAATGAAACCCTATTACTGAGTCTTTAGTCTGCCGTCCGTTCAACCATACCATCTGTTTATCAATAGACTCGTATCTCGAAAATTTCAAAGAGTTTGTCTATTGTTACTATAACAACAGATAATAAAAATCAAATTCAAAACTAAAGGGACTCCTTATACAAGAACAGTGTTTTTGACATTTTTTATCCAAATATTTAAAAACAGCCAGAAGTTTTTTTTTTTTAATAACTTTTGGTGGCAAACGAGCAAGCAGCACACCTGATAGTAAGTGTTACTGCCGCCCATGGACCTTTGCTATACCAGGAGTATAGCTGGGCCGCTGCCTACCAATATAAACCCCAAACCCACCCAGTTGGGCTGCTGGTTCTCTCGCTCACCGAACGAAGCGCAACAGCACTTTGCTATTGCTCAGACGTCGAACTTCTGTGAGAGTGTGGTACTACCCCGAACGGACCAACGGATAAAATTATATGTGTTTCGAAAGAGGTTACCTAATGTTACCGTTTGTCACATAAAGTTAATTGTAGCCAACATTTTAATCAACATGTGAACTAAGCTTGGAATATTATAAATCAAAAGCGTAATGATCTCAGAATATACTTTTTAACAGCAGACCGAATTGTCTTGTCTAAAAGAAAAGGAATTGTTGAAGATATACATCTTCTTTAGCTATGGCTGCATAGATAGCGTAGTGGTTAAGATACCGACCCACCGTACCAATGTAGTGGGTTCGATGCCTATGCCAACAATACTTTCTGCGATCCACCAATTGTTGTTTTGAGTCTGGTTGTAATTTGTGATTGTTAATTATGTTTGTAACGTCCCCTGCAATAGAATTTATTAATTTCTTATTGCATTTATTAAAAAAAAAACAACAGGCAGTCATGGGGACTGCCGATAGAAGTGAAAACTATTAACTTAAGACTAATTGAAATAATAATAATTTTCTAATTTTTATATACAAATAAAAAATATTATCGAACATCTAGGAATCGGTTTTACCACGCTAGTAAGATAGCCTTTAAACCACAATGATACTCATTTCATGACTGACATGACATGAAATATTAAAAATACAATTAAAAATAAATAATGCCATACTTTTAAATGCAAATATTGATATGAATGGCCACTGCGCGTGCGCCATACTCATAGCTATAGATATACTATTAGCATTAGCATGTCGGTGACGCGAACCTATAAGTTTTTCCCCTCCAAAAACGCTCAACGCGCCTAAAGAAGTTTTCACTTCAAAAAAAGGAAAAGCTATCAAACTACATAAGATCGCGGCTTCACTTGCGTAATGTAATGTTGACATTACTTTTTCTTTCTTAATTTTGCTAATGTAATTTTGTCAATTAATTTATGTATACCTCGAGAACAATACTGTTTTTCTGGATAAAAGGTATACTTACTCTATAGTCTTTTCTGTATCTCTGACAACGTGTGTGCGCAATTCCAAGACTCTCGGTGGAGTAGTTAAGGCGTGAAAGTGTAAAAAACAATCAAACTCACATTCTTATTCATAATATTAGTTAGAATATTGGCTTCGATTCCTAATAAGAAGTCTTATAAGAAGTCAATCAGATGTTGCTACAACAATGTAGGGACATTCTTCTAATATACTATACCTACTGGTCAATCGTTTTCACATAGGGTTTTAGTTCAAGAATTCCTTCTTTTGGAAGCATTTTCCCTGAGCAATCTCATGCTTCTACATTGGGAAAGAAAGGAAAGATATCGTATTTATACTTTATACGTTAATAATCGATGTGCTGTGTGGTAGCGGCAGCAAATACCACCAACATATATTGTGGCAATCGTAAAAGACAACTAAGAACTAAAGATTGACCTGCGCTTACTCCAAGTGATTCTGTCTGCTCAACAATTACATTTCCAAGGAGATCGGGAGGTTATCGGGTTTTTATAAATAATTAAGCATATTAAATTCCAAATTTCAGTAATTTGAATAACAAGGTTGTGTCATCGTTTAATACAATTCTAACTGCAAAGTTTGAAGTATTAAGCCTATAACAATGTGTAAACATTGTCGGGTAGATGGCATACGTCACCTTAAGTCGTAAATATGATACGAAGCGAGATTTGCATGTCCTACAATAGTTCACGGTGGTGTAGTGGCAGTACGATTGGACCGGTATCCCAATAGGCACGGGTTCGAATCCCGCGTGTGACATCATTTTTCGCTTCGTTATCGGGTTTTTATAAATTTCCAAGGAGAGTTGAAGTCAGGCAGGAGGCCAGTCATAAAACGATTAACTTTACAATATGTAAGATGGAAGGAGAGTACATATTGCGAGCTTAAGTAATTGGTATAAGAACATGATAATGATGATGAATCGACGTCCACCGACATAGGTCCACAAGGATATGAAGCAGAATAGTCTTATATGGAAAATACCAGATCCTACGACTTTAACAATGGTCTCAGTCAACCTGATTCATATATATTTACCTTGTTATGTAAAATAGACGATGCGTTTGCTATCTCTAAGGATCCAATGTGATACTAGGAATATAATGTATGCCCATGTGGGCTATAGAACTGAAGAATGGGCATTAGTACTCTCCTGGGCAATTCATTATACCATCAACGATCGCAAATCTGCCAGTGCAAGCGTGTTAGTTTTGTTATTATTAATCCTATAGGAGGACTTTTGGTAGGAATGTGTCATCGATGGAGCCAAACTTTTAAAAAAATGAATTAAATTGGTAGGAATGTGAAAGAGTCATAGGGTGGTTTTGTATTAGTAATTTAAGCAGCACACTTGATGGTAAGTGTTACTGCTGTACATAGACCTAGCGCCATGGGCACACCCAGGCCGTTGCCTACCGTAACCGAAGACAAAAATCGGGTACCGGTGGTCCGCTCGCACGGCGAAGAGAGAGCAGTTTTACGGTGGGTCTATGGGGTTACGCGCCGCCTTTCCGTCACCCCAAACCGATTTGGCGGGGCGAGACGCATCCATAGCCCACCAAAAAAAAGGTTGGTTTTGTATTATATTCAATATCTTGCTATTTAAAGTGTTATATTAAATAATTTTGGATGGCATTTTATTGAATGTGATGCGGAAGAACTGCTGAGTTGTAGTGAACATAATATAAAAGTGCTTTATTCTCATTTTCCACTAAAATCCCAGGTGATGTTATTAACACTATGTTTATAGAATTATTGATGGACGATTTGGTTAACTGAAGAATAATTATTAATTTAATGAACCTAAGGATGTGAAGAATATGATAATTTGTGAAGAAAATTATAAAGACATAGGCAACAATGCGCTCGCGTAGCTGATTGCCAATACAAAAAAGAAGTAGATTTGGATCCTATGGGATGCTTATGTCCAACGGTATGTATACGGCTGATCGTTAGATGGATGGAGTTATTATTCATTAGACGATGTATGTATTGTATTGGTAAACTTAACCGGAATTTGACTAAATACAAATGTGGAGTCTGTCCTTTTGTTCCGTGAACGACATTAATCTTTCTCGGTGCCGCGTGAAATTTAAACTATTCTGTTCTCACGGAAACTAACTCCCACACAAAAGGTACGATTTTCAAAATGTAAGTCAAGGATGATTAGTATTACGATGTGTTTAAGAACCGTGGGAGAGTTACTCATCTCGCACGAAGCTACATGACTAATATCTACCTAAAGTATTAGAAAAAAAAAACTCTTGTCAATTTTTGACTTTAAAAAATAGCTAAAAAAAAGTTACCTGGAAAATTGTGATGACGTCTTATTTCTCGCCTTTGCACTAATTTTTTAGTTCAGTAAATACGAATTCAAAGACAGTTTATATTCTAAATTAATAGATAGACTATTTTTTATCACGGCATAATTAGCTATTAAGTTGGGGAGATAATAAGCAGGTGCTTATAACATTTTAAGTTGCAAGTACAATTGCTTGCTTGTACGGATTTGATTGATTTTGTTTTAACAATAATGATATCATTGTTTAAATGTATATAGCTCTTTCATTTGTATTTCCTTTATTTTATTCTAATATTGGTTAAGTTTGCCAGCCTATTAGTGTGTGAACAAGTTTTGCTATCAAATACTAGTTTCATAAATAGTCTTAAACTAAATAGCCGATTGTAACACTCTGTTAAAATAGCAGTTACGAAACCGTTGAGATAAGAAATACCTATAACGCGTTTTTTTTTCTAAAATATTATCCCTACTACAAGTATATATGATTGAACAGACAGAGAATATCCGAGATTGATATTTAGAAAATAATAAGGCCAGTTTTAAATGTAGCTATTGTAGATACCAAAATGAGGAGAAACGTAAAAGCAGACTAGTGAGGTTCATTCAATTAGAGCCAGGAGTGCGGAGTGGGAGCCAGGGGAGACCATTGAAGGGCCCATGGTGGCGCGGGGTGTGCGCGGGTTAGAAGGGGGCAGTCGGGAGCAGGAATATTCAAAGCGTGAGAACGCCGCGCGACCCGCATGCCGCGACTTCACATATCTCACGCGCAACCTCTATAATCTCTTACTAAACGAAAATAAACCGTAAGTTATACATGTAAGATTGCGTTTCGTATTAACCCAGCTTGCGGTTATCGCTTGGAACATCGAGGACAATGCTTTTCTAGTTTAGGTACGGCAGTGTCGGCCTCGGCTGGCATTGGCCTGGATACTGTCGATGAGTGCGCACGTCCATTCGCCACTCGAAGTCATGAGGACTATATAATGTAACATTGGAATGTCTCATAGACAGGACGTCGTCATCATTAAGGAATCGCAATAACTTGTTGATATCGTTACGTTAATCTAGACCACTTAAATGCATCGTAAGCTATGTATTTATTACGACGACAAATGTCGCCATATCTTAATGACTTTTAATATCTGTTCGACCACAAATTTAACAAGACAACTCTCTGTATAAACTTTAAAGACATTATAATTCATCAATTGCTAATAGACGTATCTGTAAATATATATTTGTTCTTATAATGTAGATATTTCATTACAAAATACTTTTTTTGTATTACACCAAGCAAAGAGTAGTAGTATTTGCTTTAGTGTTTAGGTGTTTGGTAGTTCTTGATTGTGTAGATGAAATAGACCCTTTGAAGGTGCAGCTCAATAGCAACTCACCTCGTGATGCCGTTATTTGCTAAATGTATAGGCAGCAGTGTTGACGGAGGTGACGGCTGCTGCAGCAGCACGCGGCGCTCGGCGAATTGGGAAATGAGTGCGGGGGTGAGGGGTGCGGCGCGCTGGCGGGGGCCGGGGGTCGGTTTCGGCGGGCCCCCGGCGGCCGTCGACCTCGTGAAAGGCGCGCGGCAGCGGATCCGCGCGCGCGCCGACCGCTCGCCTTTTTACGCGCTCTTTCCTCGCCGCGCGCCGCCGCCGCCGCCAACCCCGCGGGCCTCCGGCGCGGTCGCCGCCCGCAGATAGCAGGCCAGACAACACCAACCGTTTCACTGTCTGCACCGCATACATTTATTTTGTACTTTGCTCGCTAAATCATTGAAATTCATCTCAATTGTTGACTAGTTCTACAATAAAATTTATTTATAACCGTGTTATTGTAACAATTTGAAAATGATAATGACACTGTAGTTATTTGTAAAGAGTATAATTATCGTTCATATTTAATCTCTAAAGTATAATATTTATAGAATAGTGTTAAAATTTAGAAATAACTATTAAATTATGTAATCGTCTCAAATATTAAATATATTAATAAAACCTCACCTACTACCTACTAAACGTGAAGTTAATGAAACACATTTGATGAAAATTGTGATGTAGGTAAATATAAAAATATTATGAAATCAATAACTCTTATAGTATCATAACATTATATATGTAAATTAGCTTGAGGCTTTAAGTTCTTGTGACACAGGATCGTAACTGCGGTTATAACTACAGTATAGCTCTTAATAATGATTATAAATAGGGATATATATTATATACCTATGTATATTATATATACGATTTTCTTTTTTTATCGTAGTGCACTGACAGATTTGAGTAAAATTCAAAATGTAATAATAATTTATTCGAATGGAAGGCTTACTACTATTTCATGCAAATTTAAAGACGATATTTTATCCTCAAAGATTTTGATTGTTTCTGTGGTATGATTATGAACTTTATAGGGAGTGAAATTGATTGATATACCTAATTAAACTAACATAAAGGTTAGTCAAAAGAAAATGTAACCAACTGAAAAAGGAAAATACATTACTGCAAAGGCAATGTAAAATGTTTAATTACATATTAAATTCTGGCAATTAATTTTATGTTGGTTATTAAAAAAATATATAATCAAGAGTTGTAACGTTCGTTCCAAGATAGATTTGATAATTAAATGTTTGCAATTTTTACGTAAACGTTAGCACAGTTAGTAGATAGTTGTATTGTTATCGAGCGGGCCGCGCGTGGGTGTTCCCTGGCCGCCGCTCCGCCGCCGCTTCGCCCTAATTAAACAATAATCGAAAAACTACAATGAACGGGCGCACGGCTCTGCGTCCTCGGTGTCCCGCGCCGAGCCCCGCGCGACCGCCGGCCCTCCGCCCCGCGCCTGTGCGACCGCACTCCCGCGTGACGTCACCATTGCACTCCTCATTATCGCCTCTCGACTCGAAGACACACTCACTAATAGATCCGACCGAAATATTCAGACTGGTTTTTTGTCAGATTTGTCTGCGAATTCGCGATGTCCATGCCGATGAGAATGGCGCGGTCGTGTGTATGCGCCCGCGCACTACGTACCTACGTACTTACTCGTTCGCGAAGCAACGCTGCAGCCGATACAGACATACACCATTCTACAGACCGTATAACTAGAACTATATAGGTAGGTATTTACTGTTAAAGATCGATGAACACATAGTGACACAATGCTAATAATGTACATTATTGAGATCATATTGATCATAGTTTAAAGACGCCCAGTATTATATATTATGCCACCACATTTTAGTATTAATTATCATAAGTAATTGTAACATTAAGTTGATTTATTAACATTCTGTAATGTGTTGTATGGATAACTAATTACTCAATAGCTTCAATGAAGTAACACACAGCAATCTGTATATACTATCTGACATCCTAGAATGTCAATTAGTATCAACAGATTGCGAACAAAATGTATTAATCTGAATTCATTGTTAATGCAGTTTACAACAAATATTTTTAAGACATCAATGTTAGGTAAATATCTCCTCCGCGGGTTTCTTGCTCATATGGGACAAATATGGTGTATGGATAGATTTTCATTCCTGAAGAGTTAAGTAAATTTAAAAATATTTGTATTTCACACTGTCAAAACCATGGTTTTTAGCACAACGAAAGAAGGCTTTCGACCTTGGCCGCGTTTCAGTCATGGTGGATATTATTGAGAATTTCGCAGTAGAAAAATTCAATAATTCTTTTTAACTGAGCCGAGATTTGAATACGATCCTGTACGATCAATTATATGCTACTGTCATTGAACTAGCAAGTATTTTCTTTATTATTTCATAGGGATTTATTCCTTAGCAGAATAGTTATAGGTGCATAAACATTAACACTTCTAGAGGAATAATATAAATAACTAATAACAAATGACTTAGGCAAAATGGGTAGACCGGCTTGAAGGTCATATATTAGCGGCGGGGAAGGAATTAATAAGATTGGCTTGAAAAAGTTGCCTACATATCGCGATACGGCGTTCAAAACAGCGAATGTGAAATATATTTGCTTTACGGAAGAGACTTGAAAACTGATTTAATAAAATTAAAATTACACTTTAATATTTTTCACTGTATAGTATGGTCTAATTGACCTCCAATTCCAAGTATTATGGTTTCTATTCCCACGCAGTACATTTATTAGGACATTTCACAAATATTTGTGCGATTTATAAATAATTGTGCTGAGTGTTGGTGTAATTTGATTGCGTTAATTATATATTTTATAGAGACAAGGATTTGTACCTTTGTCTTTTATAAAAGAAATGTTCCTATGGATAATTTATTAAATAAATTAAAGTAAAATAATATTTAATTTCTTTGTCCTAGTAATAGTTATATATAGAGGAATAAGTATTCGACTGAGTCAAGGCTCCGGTTCAAATCGTGAGTAAGGCGAAATAATTTTCTGCTAGGTTTTCTTAAAAAAAAGTGAGGGTTACGCTCATTACATTTATTTCTCCATCTCTCATAGCTTGATTGCCGTTTTAGCCACCCTATCACATATAGAGGCTGGCCATCTCTACAGAGAATCGTGCATAGAACACGGTTATACTGTATACCAACATCTTGGGTCTACTACTACTAGATTGACAGACTGCTCTATGCCCATCACCCTTATATTCATCATCATCATCATCATCATCATCATTTCAGCCCATCGCCGTCCACTGCTGGACATAGGCCTCCCTCATGGTATGCCACAGAATGCGGTTCTGTGCCGTCTGCATCCATCGACGCCCAGCAATTTTAACTAGATCGTCTGTCCACTTAGTGGGGGGGCGTCCTACACTGCGTCGTCCAGTACGTGGTCGCCACTCTAGAACCTTTTTTCCCCAGCGGTTGTCGGTTCTTCGAGCGATGTGGCCAGCCCATTGCCACCCTTATATTATTGGCTGTATTATGGTGCATTATATTTCACACATCGCGGTCGATCACGAGCGCGGGCAGTCGTTAATCATTCCGTGACGTCACAGGTCTTCGTAACACTGTTAAAAGACAATCTGTAAATCATCGTACCACACAAATGTACACCCATAGATCTTAAATTATAAGTGTATGCATAGAGATTACATGAAAATGTTTGTCAACGGGATTTACCAGATGTCGTCACAAATATAATGATGACGCAAACCGCCATGAGTTATACAGGCTGATTATTTTTATATTTTTTATCATCATAGTTCACACCTTTATCAAAAACATATACCTATCTAAATATTAAACAACGGAATTTTTAATCTGACTCGCTAATATAGTGACAAAAGTATATTAGACTTGTCAGGATCTTCATGGATATGAAATCATAGGTCACTGGATACAAAATGCATTGGACATTCTGCGCAATTTCTCGATTTTCGATGACGTTTTTATAACAATTATTAGCAGAATGATCTCAACCAAAGTCTGGAAGAGTGTTTGGTAGCGAAAAAAAAGTTACAGCAGCTAGATAGGGCTATGCCACTGGCAATTCTCTATTAAAATCATAAATAGGTTGGCACGTTTGGGAAACTACCACAGTTTTTCAAAGAAGCGTTATTTGTATAGTAACAATTTTCGCTTTGTTCCAAAGAGAGAGAGCCAAAGGCCCAAACCACCTTATGTCCCTAGTTATATTAAAGTACATAATCAGCAGTTATCATTTGTCACCATAGATGTATTGAATCTCTGCTTAGATACTCAGGCTAAAAGAGTGACTATCTCTCATCTAAGCTCATATACGCCTCAAAGCTGGGCTCGATCCTACTCAACAATAGAGGGAAATCTACCTTACTGGTCTGGTGATGGTATTAGTTTTTGTTTCGAGTTTTTCATCTTTTGCATAGATATAAAATGCATATTATATCCCTTAGTCCTCTTTTATGATAACCGCGGCAAGTTTAGTTGCGTTTAGTAATGGTGAATTATTTTGTCGACCCGGACGTTTTAGTATACTCTATAGCAATATATTGTTTTTACTATAGAAAGAAATACTTTGATATGTATACGTCTTTACGTATGTAATGTATGTGTGTCTCTAAACACGCGGTATATTGAATATTTGTCTATTAATAGTATGTCCCTAAAGTTCCTCTTCGGCATGTAGACCTCAGATATAATTTCTTCTAATAAAAAAAACATTCCACAATTAAAAACTTATATGGAAATACATTGAGGCTCTAACTTATTTAAAGTCTTGACCTAAACTAGGTATGTTATAAATTATTGATAAATATATAAATATAGACGATATAAACGTATATACAATACAAATATATACAAATAGGTACATACCTTTCAAATACAACCTTTGACTTCGTCGTAGTCGAGTAATAAAATAAGAATATATTTAAGAATTTCATTAGATTCTATCATAGACGTTATTATACCGTATTTTAATATTTTCAGCATTCATCGGTAAAATATTTTATCGTTATTACCTAGGTTATTTTTCTATAGCTATCTACACTATAGCTCTTATTAATATAATATATAAATTACGTCATTTGTAAGTGAACACTCTGTAAAGTGTAAAAATCTACGGATAATATAGGAAAAATGAAATGCGATAAATATCAAATATATATATATATATATATATATATATATATATATGTATATATATATATATATATGTATATATATATATATATATATATATATATGTATATATATATGTATATATTTATATATATAGTAGTTCAATAAGTAAATAATAAAAATCTTAAATGTAATTTTAATTTATTATTATGTAATTATCATAACAATATCCTTCATTCTCATTTGTAGTATAGGTATGAAGTAGCATGAGGCATCGTGAGAAATAGAGAAATAGGTATACGAATTCATTACGCAAAGAGAAACAGGCTCTATTTCATTCAAAATATAATCGCAATTCAATTGATATAAATTAAAAAATTCCAGTGGGGTGTTGTTAGTTATTTCTATATATATATATATATATAGATCAGGTATAAAGGAAGCACAATAAAGGTTTAGCTCTACGTAAAAAGTATGTCTAGAAGCAATTGCTAACGGTGACGTCAGTCTGATTAATAGCAACATATCATCATAACCTCGGATAGGCCGTTGATCTACATCTAATACGTTCATCTAGACAGTACTGTGTATGTATGTGTTGTATATATGACGTGTATGTGTGTATGCTAACCTTATAAGGCGGGACCATTGCTTTTATATAGAGTATACATATATACCTAATACATAAATATGTACTTAACATTAGCCGATTATAGAATGCTTGCGATATTTTTTTATTTAAGACTGCATAGATGGCGTAATTGTCTAAATGATCTTACAAGCATTGTCGTGGGTTCGATACTGGTATATATATTGATCTCTATGAACGACAATCCCTATTATTAAATGAAGAGCCCGCTGAGTTTCTTACCAGATCTCAGTTTGTAGCGACTTTCACTCACGACTCAGTAGATTAATTAAAAAAAAAAAATGTAAATTTGACAATATGTAGGTAAGTCCCCTTATTGAGCTTATGCATAATAAATGATTTGATTTGATTTATTGATAAAATAAAGAACTATTTTTTTTAAACACAATATACTGCACTAAGGAAATAATTCATGTATTACGTGAAAATTTGAAACATAAATAACGGATAAATATTATAGCCAGACTTAGACCAATAATTTGTGTATTGCAAGTAGAGCATCGTCTTGCATTGGATTGGAATCCACGACAGTGGTACTGTAGGTTGATAATATATAATGCACTATCTCTGTAGTCAAATATGTATAAAAAACTAAATTTTTTGTTATAGCTATTTCTATCGTAGCTAACTATTAAAAGATATGTCTTGAGATATCTATGCAAGAGCAACCCATCTGACCAGCGTGGTTTAGTAGGTCAAATTCCCTCCTACCATTATTCCACTTAAGCCCAGCATTGGGTCGTATTAGAGCTGAAATAATGGCAATGATTAAGCATGAAATTAAAAACAATGTTCTTTATGACAATAACTTATAATCATAGAATTCCTTCGAAACTTAATAGGTCCCAAAGGAAGGTCTCGCGTCGCGGATATTCAATATGCTGTTTAAATCGTCATATATCTTTTGCCGTGATGGATAACGTTAGGCAGACAGGATTGAGACTAAAGTTCTTGATAAATTGATCACTTATAACAATGCCTATGTAGTCAAATTGAATGATAATTGCATGAAAATTGTTGTCGCCTTATGTACTAAAGTCGCGACGTTGTAAATTAATGGAGAGTCGTTGGTCGTTGGCAGAGCGACATCGAATCGCATATTTATTGCACACCTCATTATCACCTTTGATAGTTTTTAGCGCGGAGGCCCTGGTGACAATTTATTTAATTTTTACCAATAAAATATAACCAAGATAATATAAATATACTTTTAATTTTTAATCGTCTCAAAAAACTGTTGATTATCACAATCATCTCGGCTCATATACGTCCCACTACTGGGCTTCCTTCTCCACAATAGACGGGAAATTCACCCACTATACCTCATCATACGTGTTGGCATTAGGCTTTATTTCAAAATTTTCTTCTCTTGCACGGATAATGCATGCTATATCCCTTACTCGTCTTTTACGACACCTACAGGCAATATAGGGAGTGGTGAATTGTATTCTTACTTTATCACAACAGAAAACTGTTGATACATTATTAAAATCAATCATCATTATACAGATGTTTGCCGTCCATTCCTGGACGTACGCCTCCCACATAGAATAGGACTGAGTTTATTTTATCATTAGGGGATAGTGACATGTAAATGGGTGGATGCTGTCGATGAAGATTCCCAGAAAATTGCTGTTGTTTATGCCCCTTATACTCCCTAAACCAATTTTTACGTCTCCCATAGGCAAGTAAAGGGAAGGGTAACGACAATCGTATTCTTATCTTGTCTTGTCTTGAATTTTAATAAGTTATTCAAGTAGATTTCCGTATGGTAACTGAGTTAAAATAAAATTCACCACCCCCCTTTCATGCCCGTGGGCTTTTAAAAGACAATTATGGGATATAATACGCAGATAACATCTATGCAAGAGAAGATAATTCGAAATAAAACCCTATATCAACTTGTTTGGCCAGCGTCGTATAGTAAATCAATGTTCCTCCTTTTGTGGAGGTCTAGTACAATAGTGGGCCTTATATAAGCTGAGATGATGATGATTCAAGTTGAATCTCATTGTCCAGTTAAGGTTTTGCATACTGCACATTATCTATAGTTTGTCCTAAAGGGACGCTCGCAGCTTCGCTGTTATAGAGAATTTGAGGGTTCTTTTTTATATTAGTGATGCCTGGTCTGTTACATATTGGGCCATTATTGTCGCAATATGGTGTATTATGTAGGATTACGTTTGGTTCATTACCCTCCAGGTTATTCAATGTAAAAATATGATTTCAAATACTATGGATATTCTTGATAAGGTCGATAAATTCTAAGCGAAACTATGTTGGTTTCTAACCTTTTCCATGTATTGAACGTTTTAGAATATATTGTGATAACATTCCTTGCCCTTTGATTGTCTGTGGAAATTGTAAAAGTCTTCCCGTGACCATGATCACTGTAAAGTGTTCGAAACGTCGGGATATTAAAAATCAAATACAAACGCGATAGAATCCGTAAAAATGGTATTTTTTCAAATGTATTACACATCGCGTACAAATCAGAAATCATTTTGTAAAAATCGGTTTAAGAATTATCAGGCGAATATATAACTTATATCATCAGCTGTGATAACTAAAGAGCCTCAGCCTTTCAAAGACCATAGGTTTGTTCAACAGAAACATCGATGAGCTAATTGGTGAATAAAGTTACAGAGAAGTATGATTAGTTTCATTATGTCTTCGTTCCTAATCTATAGATTGTACTGAATTTAAAAAAAAATATATATATATTGAAGAAGGAGCATAACTATATCATCACGTAAGTAAGTGCATCCAGCCTATAAATTATCGCGCTATTTGCTATAACAAACCAACAGTAAAGCATTATGCAACCTTTATATAATTGAAATTTGGACAGAAAAACCAAACCTTCTGGGTCAGCTAGTCACTGCCTTTCTGGTCTGGCTGATTATAATCACTAAAAAGCTAGATTATCTTTCAAGAAAAAAAATTCTAACCTAATTGGGCCAAGCAAGACACATTTACAAAATTTTATTAAAATAATAACGAAATTTCGGCAAATAAAGAGCATCGTAGCGTCATCTAGTGGAAACTGTGAAAACTAAGCGTATACAAGTGAAACAGTTTTTAAGGATCAATTCATATCTAGCGGATATATATTTGGGTAAATTTTGAATGATAATTAAATATCAGCCTTATGTTTATCAATTAAGGTTTAAAAATAATATGCACGTCTCTGGTTGTTTAAAGATTAGATCTTGATACTGTACTCAACTCTGTTTATATTAAAATAAGATATGCCAAAGGATATAAGACAACATTAGCGGGTAATATCCTTAAAAAATGTAATCTATCAAAATCATTTGGTTTAATACTCAATATAATTAATTAATTGATTGATCATTTATTTTTAGAGTATTGGTGTAAAGATGCGAAAAGGAATGCTCCGATGGTTCGGACATGCAGAAAGAATGCCGAACGAACGTCTGGTTAAGAAGATATACAATGCGAAAATGGAAGGATGTAGGTACCGGGGGAGACCGAGACTCACCTACCTAGACCAGATTGGTCACGTACTGAAGGAAGGTGGAGCCAAGAGTCTCCAAAACCGGCGAGCGTGTATGAAGAGAATTATGAATGTTGAGGAAGCGAGTGAAGTATGCAAGGATAGAGTTCTCTGGTACTCTGTTGTCTCTGCCTACCCTGCAAGGGAGATGGCGTGATGATACGTATGTATGTATGTATCATTTATTTGCAGAGTTTGGCTATACATTAAAGATAATTCTGTCAAATAAACACTTTTTTGGCCCACTGCTATATCTAAAACAATTCGTTATGAGCAAATTAACTTTTAATACGATCCAGCGCAGTTATGCATCCAGTTAGTGTAACAGATTTGACGAAAAGTACATAGACACTATACACAAAGCTCGCGTGTTTGCTACTAACCTTCTAGTTCTTGCTTTTATTTATGGTTATGATAACGTTATGGCAGATTCCTTTTTGAATTACACGTTATTGGCGTTATCGTTATATCCTCGTTGACACAAAGATTCAGTTATCTGGGTTCCACAGTTGTTTTGAGCAAATACAATCTTAACGCGTTTGGGCACGATATCTACGAACATTTATAAAAGAAAATGTATCTCAGATTTCACGTAAATATTACGATGTAGTAAAAATAAAATGCTACACTTTCCTTTCACGTGAGTAAAAGAAATTATACATAATTACACACTGTACGTTGATAACGCCCTTGCAAGAGGAGATAAACTAATTTATGACAATGTGGTATATTAGACCAATTTTCTTTCATTCGGACTTGTGGCATAACCCTTGTTAAGTGTAGGTAACATTAACAGTTTCTGTGTATATTTGTTTCAACATAATTAAAAAAAAGAAACATATCATTGTTGTTTATTAAAATAAAATTTATCCAATCATTAATTCTATCATTCTATGTGATATTTTTCGTCGATGTCACACGAACACCAAACTCGTCACCAAATAGTGTATTTAATTACTAACATAATTTCTAAGATTGTATTTACTAACCTTATATGCATGTCACTTGTCAGGAATAAAAATTAATATTATTATTAAAGTTGAATACAGAATATGTGGTATAAATAGTATGCCATATGCGGTCCAGGCTGTGGATGAACTAGCCCAGGTCAGTACAACACTCGCCGACCGTGTAAATGCGGCTAGTATGATGGGACATCGCTAATTGGGTAGAAAATGGTCTTTAATAAAAGGTAATGCGCATCAAGCTGCGAATTTAATTTTTAATAGGTTTACGATTTTACTGTAGCTTTGTATTCCACGTAATATGTAGTGTGCCCTTTGTTAGATATAGTTTTAGACTTTTTTTTAATGAGGCAATCCTCTGACTTTAAACTTTAAGCTCGATACTGACTGGCACTATCAGTATATCGTCCATCCGTATCATCATAGCTCTACCTAAACTAATTCTACTAATATTAACTTTATCTGTTTATAACAGATAGAGTCTATACGTTTTGAGTCTGCCGAGCATCATTGAAACTATTGTTCTGATTTGAAATATTATTTTATTAGTAGTGAGTCAATTTATCCTTTCATTAAGGAATGGATAGTGCAATAACTGCCACGCATGACAAGCGAGTTGACAATCGCAGTAATTGATATAAGTAAGGTAAAGAGTGCATCCGCCCGTTTTCCTGCTGATTCTTTAAACGGTTTTTGCGTGCCCACAGGAAAGAGGTGGAGACAAATCATGACCGTAATGAGTCACCACACGGGGGCACGCTCAGACGAGAACATTTACGTCCCAGGCTTCTATATATTGAAAAAGAAAATGACCTGCTACATTCTAGCCAAACTAGTTTGCTCGTTGGCACGTTTCCGCATAAGCTCTTATTTAGAATTTTCCGTCTCGTTAGATTCTTTTGAGTACAAGTGTAAGAGAGTCAGTGTTCTGCTGTTACTCCGTCACAATTTTTTACATACATAGGTAGCTATTTAAAATTTGCACTTGATTTACACAATTTAATGCATGTAAGAATTTTTTTCGTGTAGTGATGATGTTAGAATACAATTTCGTCAGTACGTTTTTACACGTAACGAACCTAAAATACAACTGAAAGACGTAAATAAAGGCTTAAACCAGTTTGGACAGCGTTGTATAGTAGTTAAAACCCCTAACAGAAATAACATTTAGGATGTGCTCCAATAAATTTAAAAAAAAATACATTCTCATTGAAAAAGTGTCATACTATATATCGCCTTTTTGCTTCAATGATGTGTTATCTTGAAAATTTACATTTTAGGGGAGTCTTTTTCAAGTTTTAAATAATAATTGTTTCGTAACAAATTTTTATCGTAAATCTGTTTTAAATCATAGATGATTTAGTTATAGAATAATGAAATAATTAAAATCATAGGATTATATATCAATTATTTTTTGAAAATTTAACAATTTTCCTCAAAAATTTTTGAAGCTTCTTTATTGAAGCAAAGAGGCGATTATATTCTTTGTTTTCAGTTTAGCAATTTATACCTTTTTTTTTTTTGGGACTAATCCCACCGCACATTCCCACCATTGTAACTCCTGTAAGCCAGGATCCACAATGGTCACTATAAATGACACCGAGGTTTGACCCTCAGGCAGTCCCGGGAAATGATTTTAATTGTCTTGGAACCCGCAACAAATTTAATTAGAAAAGTTAAAGAGGAGGAGTTGGAAAAGAGTGATTCCACTTCCCTCCCAGGCAAAGCGGGAGACAGAAAGCAATATTGACTAGTCAGCCAATAAGTAAAGGGTTGTACAGCTACGATAAGCGCAGCAGTACGGCACCACGGATATGGGATAACTTAACGGGGCCTATATGTGAGCCTTAAGATTGGTTGCAGTAGTAGGTATGGCAGAAACGCCTAAACGCACGGAAATTTTCTCGAGTTGCTACAAGATCCGTGTAGTATACTACTCCAGATGTTACTTGCAAACTGTCTAACATAAGGTCGCGCTCGTTACGCCAGAGATCGCACTCCCAGAGAATGTGATGTGCTGATTGTTCATACTCGCGGTTATTTGTAGAACATTGACATAGTGGTGAAGGTACGAGTTTAAAAGAAAATAATTTACTTTTAAAGTTGCCATGTCCAGTTAGAAATTGAGCTACAAAATGGTCAACCTCCAGCCACACTCTCTCTAGGCGCTCGCGGACGCATGGGAAAAATAGATAGAGGTGACGGCCCTTCGATGATGAATCCCATCTCTCTTGCCATTCAATTAAAAGTTTTTCATAGACAACGGACTGCGGTGCAAACAATCGAGCGATTTTATTACGGTCGCGCGGTAGAAGGAAATCTGTGTTCATATTTTCCCTTGTCGTGTAATACATTGATGCCCGTCTCTGAATCTCCAAATCAACCGGAAGTACACCCGCGAGTACCGGCAAAGCCTCGGTACTGACCGTCCTGTAGGCTTTACACAAGAATATTAAGGCCAATCGTTGGCTTTGTAATAATTTAAGGCGAGCTGCCCCTATGGTAGCCCTATCAGCCCAAACGGGTGCAGCGTAACAAATACACCCCAAATATGTGGCCATATATATAGTTTTCAGTGTATTAAAACGAAGGCCCCAGGTAGACGTTGATATTCTAGTAAGCGCATAGAAATTTCGTTTCGCTTTTTCACCTACAGTTTTAATATGCTCGACAAATGAAAAATTTTTTTTCTAAGAGTAGACCAAGATAGCAAACTGAATCTTTCTTTTTGACTGTCATATTATTGAATTTTATACGCGGCAACGATTGTAAATTTCCTTTTAATAAAAGGTGATACGTTTTTTGTGGGGCAAATGTAAGCCGATTTCGTGTGCCCCATTCGAGTATATTATTGAGACAAATTTCTGCTAATTTCTCTAAACCGTCTCTAGTGTTGGATTCTACGAGTAGAAGACCGTCGTCGGCATAGCCGATCAATTGACAGTGTTTCGGCAGAGGTAATTCGAGGAAATCGTCAAAACCTAAATTCCATAGATATGGACTTAGCACCGAACCTTGGGGGCAGCCCATCGTCAGTGGCTTCGACACAGCATGGTGACCAAGTTTCAGTTTAGTCGAGCTTTGTGAAAAGTATGACTGTATAATTAGGTAGATGTTCCTATAGCACCCACGAGTCTTTAATTTAAGAAGTAGCATTGGCCACCAGGCGTTGTCGAAGGCGCCTGAGATATCCAGGAAAACGCCTAGCACGTATTTAAAAGCGGATGTATTAATAACTTTTCTCACCGCAATGGCTGCGTCGATAGTTGATTTACCGCGAGTGAAACCGAATTGTTTATGGTTGAATGTTGGTCCACCCGGCAATAAACGAGGAACAATTAGCCGTTCTAAGAGTTTGCCTAGTGAGGGCAATAAGGTGATTGGTCGATATGATTTCGGGTCATCTGGTGGCTTATCACCGCCTTTAGGAATTATCCGTATATATCCGCGACGCCATGACCGAGGAAAAATACCTTCAGATATACAACGATTAAAAACCATTAACATTGAGCTGCCCGAGCAATTTATACCTACCTAATAAATCAATAGTTTTTGAATAAAAGACGTAAAATAAAGAGAACTTATTTCTCACTACTCGCTCACTATTCTGACTGTTCCCGATTGCTCTTAAACAGTAATATTTTCCTCAATAAAATGTGCACTTATAGCTTTTTTGTATCCTTGGAACCGTGTATGCGAAATTACATGATCAGTTAAGTAGTTAGACCTGAAAAGCATAATAAATAAACAAACATTTTGGCATTGATAATAATAGTTAGCATGTATATAATCATCTGCCGTGTGGTGACGGAGTAAGAATACCATTCACCACTCCATATCTTACACGTGGGTGATCGTAAGAGACGACTAAGGGATATAAAATGCATATAACATCTATGCAAGAGAAGGAAAACTCGACACAAAACCCTATACCAACACGTTTAACCAGCGTGGTAAAGTAGGTCAATTGCCCTCCCATTATGTAGGAGGCTCGAGCCCAACAGTGGGACGTGTATAAGCTGGGATGATGAGATGATGTGTATAAAACTTTAACAACAAAAGTTACAGATTTGTCTATATATGAATATTACCAATTCGGCCAGTTTATTTCTTCATATTGTGTACCTATACATACATAAAAAAAAATTCATTTAAGAACAGTTTTAATATTATAACAAATTATAAATCAGTTCCGTTTTATAAACTTCTTTAATAGCCGAGTTCCTTTCGGAATCATAAGGGGTCACAGACCGCCGATCGCCACGCCTGCTAAGTAGGTTAACTTTACATATCACGGGAACATTATGGTGATTACCTCGATATAAAAGTTCTATTACTATCTTTAACACACTTCAAAACGTGAATAGCAGTTACCTGTTTTATTTATTAAGCACTCTTTGCTTACTAATGAATGAGATTTGTAACTTTCCCTTTGAATTGGTATTTTTTGTAATCAATCCTTTATTTTTCATTGTTGAGTATGGAATCAAAATATGTTGAAAGATTAGTATGGTACAGTCTTCCTAGTTTATGGTTTGATGATCACATATCTGCTCGTAAGGTTACGAGTTAAGATTATAATGAACTAGCTTCTGCCCGCGGCTTCGCTCTCGTAAAAGTTTACTTTCCTAAAGTTTTTGATCCCCTATTTTTATTTTTGACCGTCGGTAATACAGTGCAACAGTATTGTATACTCAGGGTTGGAACTTCATTACTGGACTGCTAGATGGCGTCGAAGAAGCTAGATTTTGAGATTTTTTGACAAACAATTTTTTTAATTTTGCATATAAAAATTATGATTTTTTTTAATAAAAAGTATCCTATGTTACTTTTAATACCTCCAAGAATATGTGTACAATGTTTCATGATGATCGATTGAGTAGTTTTAGCGTGAAAGCGTAACAAACAAACTTACATTCACATTTATATATTAGTAGGGATAGTAGGGATTATCACTACTTCTCTTCCTGTAGGTGTTGCAAGAGGTAATTAGAATACGTATGCAGTTAATATTCCTATGCGAGGCAACGATCAGGTAAATAAGAAAAGTATTGCTTTGTGTATAGGACCAGACCAGACCAGACGTCAATCTTTTCAACATTTCAGCGCTAGGAAAATATTTAAGAAAACACTAATAATTCAGCTTTAATTCATATCAAAATCCCTTTATCTATAGTTTTGGATAACTTTTTAAGTTTATTTGAAAAACATGTAAATGTTATTATTATACACCCGTTTTGTTACAACATGTTTATACCCTTTGGTATTTTTTTTATTCTTTGAGTGTAGTACATACGAGAGAATCAATACATTTTTGATTGAAAACTTTAATTTTAAACCATTGATATTATTTATTATTTAATTGAATTGCAATGGAAAAAAAAAACACTTTTGACAATTATAGTACAGGATTTAAATAAATCTAGAAACTTGTTAAAAGTGCGTTGATGTCTTTTGTTTTTTACATATATTTTTTTACTGAGGGAAATTAAAACTGCAGATACCTACTATCGATAGTAAATAGGGTGTATACATTTTATTTATGAACCTATGTTGATAAAGCTAATTAAAATTATGGGTAATTTTTATTATCAGCGAGGATATGTTCGCTTGATAGCAAGTGCTAATTGATGCTCATATGTACCTAGATCTAATAATACCTGATTTACGACCGGGCCAATAATATAGGTGAAATTGGCATCTGCATAAACTGTATTTCACTAATTACCAAAATAAATAAATATTTAATAATTGCTACTAACCCAATGTAATTTAACAGCAAGCGAATTCATTACATAGCAAATTGGGCTTTACATTTTTTGCCCTTGGTATAGTGTTACTTGCTTACTTCGTTTAGACGCGAGTTTCAGTATTTTCATAGCACGTTTCCTTTGATACAGTTATCTATTAATCTATTGACATCTTTTTTAAATATCTCTTTGCAAGGAGTGATACTGATATAAATTTCTAGATGAGTAGATACTGTCATATGGAATACCATCAATGATCTCTTAGGCGATTTTTATGAATCCCAAGAAAAATAAAAGGAGTGGCGGCGCATTGTATTAGTTCACCTTGGTTTGTTAAAATAATTTTATATTAGACGCTGTATCTAGTTTCTACTTATTATTAAATGAATTAAATAAAACTTTTATCAATAATAAATGTCTTTTCACATCGATTAGGTGATGAAACGATTTACAAAAATCCGATGTTATAAGTGTAGAGTTAATAACGTATAGAATATTTTGTTAATAACAATATCTTTTGAACCTTATTTTTTCTATTTTTATTCAATTTTCGCAAAACTTTTATGAATGATTTGTGATTCCTTAAGAAGTCATATTGGTCGGACGTTTCGTACGACGTTGACAACTGAGTTATATTGGTCGGTTACTTCATATGACGTTGAGAAATATTGACTTAACCGTATAGTTTTTTCGTGGTAGTACCACATTATTGACAGTTTTCTGTCTACAGTCGCGAGCCGGTCCATCCGGGATAATACCACACTCTCGCAGAAAATCGACGTCTGAACAGTGGCAATGTGCTGCTGTGCTTCGTTCGGTGAGCAAGAGAGTCGGAAGCCTAACTTTTTGAGTGGGATTGGAATTTTCATTCGTAGGCAGCGGCCTAGCTGTACTCCTGATATTACAAAGGTCCATGAGCGATAGCAACGCTTACCATCAGGTGAACTGCTTGCTCGGTTGCCACCAAGAACAATAACCAAAAACTAACAATGTTTGCTAAATCACATATGATATGCCTGTTATCAAATTATTTGATAAGACTGGCAGCTACTTTATTAATCGACGCAAAAAACCTTCTATCATTTATGCGCAGGATAAAGAAAAGTAAAAAAAAAACACACAAAGTTTTGGTTAAATTTACTATAGACCAACTAGGCTTTAATTTCCTGAATAATAAAACATTAAGTGCATTAAAATTAAAACATATGGTTATTAATTATAATAACTTCATAATAATGCATGTCTGCTTAAAATTATTTGAAATAATTAAGTGTTAACAATTCATAAAAAATAATGCACTTAATAACATTGTTTCTATTATAATCTCAATTGCATGATCATAATAATATATGTATCATATATTTATATTATGAGAGCCTTAGTTACATGCATAATACATGGCTGACCGACCGCATTCGTAACGACGACGTAAGAGAGCGAGTAGGTATGAAAGAGAGTATTGGTGTAAAGATGCGAAAGGGAATGCTCCGATGGTTCGGACATGTGGAAAGAATGCCGAACGAACGTCTGGTTAAGAATATATACAATGCGAAAGTGGAAGGATGTAGGTACCAGGGGAGACCGAGACTAACCTACCTAGACCAGATCGGTCATGTACTGAAGGAAGGTGGAGTTAAGAGTCTCCGAAACCGGCGAGCGTGTATGAAGAGAATTATGAATGTTGAGGAAGCGAGTGAAGTGTGCAAATATAGAGTTCTCTGGCACTCTGTCCTCTCTGCCTACCCTGCAAGGGATATGGCGTGATGATATGTATGTATGTATATATATATATATATTACATGCAGTTGTAAGTAATTTTCTTGAGTAAATTTCTATTAATTTAAAGAGAGAGCCGGAACCCCAACTGGAGTGGGTTTGAGGTTTGTATTGGTAGGCAGCGACCTAGCTATACCTTTGATATTGCAAAGATCCATGGGCGGCAGTGACACTTACCATCAGGCGTGCTGTTTACCCGTTTGCCACCATAAGCAATAAGAATAAAAAAATAAAAACTAGATCTATTAATGTAAGCTCGTATTGATTTTATCCAATCTAATAACAAAAAGTATCTTGGATTATGAAACAAATTGGATTTATTTAGACAATCTTAATTATTCACGAACATCATCATTCTCCTGCTCTTATCCCAATTACTTGAGATCGACGCAATATGTACTCGTACATATTGCAAAAGCTTTTGAAAATAGTTTTAAAACTGTCGTCAAGCTTCATTGGGAATGTAATTGTTGACCAAACTGCATCAGGTAGAGTCGGCTCAGGTAGATATTAAACTCTTAGTCATCTTTTACGAGATCCAAGAGCAAAGTAAGGGTTGGTAGTATTCGTAACTGCTACCACACGGCATCCTAATTTTTCTCGAACAATAGATACCTAGTAAATACGTCATAGGGCTGTATTTTAAAAAGCAGTAAATTATTAGTTTTGGCAAACTGTTATGAATTTGGTACTGGTATGGTGTTACCTTTTTATTGAGTGAGTGATGTAGACATCACAAAACTGAGATATTTAGTATCTCAGTTTTGTGATGTGAAATAAAAGTATAACTGCAAAATTTACTCCTCTATATTTTCTGTTCTCCTTAGTAGATGAAAGATGGCAAATGCTGAATGAAACACGTATTGATTTTTTGAGTGAAAAGTATTTATGCTTAATTTTAGCACATTGAATAAAGCTTAATTTTTCATTCCATACGCCGCTGTTAGTAAAATCAAATTACCTATTTAAAAACTTTAGAATAAAATTATTCGAGTTACGGTTTTAGGGTGGACATAATACCTATTACAGTATCAGCATAAATATATATATATATATATATATATATATATATATAAATATATATATATATATATAAACATATATATATATATATATATATATATATATATATATATATATTTATATATATGGCATGTTACAAAGTACTGCATGTGACGTTCGAATGTCGGCGTTCCATCCGCTTAAAGATTAGACAGCAATCTAGTTTTAGTAAGTATTATGGTTCAGAAGCTTTTACTGATTGATGTACTTTGATTAAGGAAATATAATAAGTTATAATGTTAGTAATATACTTATCTAAATTGACGTAATTAAGATAAAAAGTGTTTCTTCTTTATAAGACATCATGTGAAATAAATATAATTTGAAATTAGCCCAAACTTTACAGTAAAGTTATCTTAATAATGAGCAATATGAAAGCCTGCTGGTGTTTTGTTTTTCACATATGAACATACAAAAGTATCAATTGCAGATAATGCGACGTAGCATTCTATTCATTGTACGGGGAATAACCGATTCTTATTTAGTTCGAAACTGAATTACTGAGCTAAATGTCGAGTATGTATTATCGTTTCGCTCGCACCACTCTGGTATATGTTGAGATGTGTGGTGGCGGCTACGAATACTTCTAAACCTTACATTGGTCATTAGCGTCGTAAAAGACGGCTAATAGTTGAGGATAGGCTTGGCCTAACTCCAACTGATGCCGCTTGGTCCATAACTACATTCTTAAGGTGAGTTGCCGTCAGGCAACTAGCTGGTCATAATACTATTGCCACAACTTTTGTAATATGTAGGATGGAAAACGAGTACATCTTGCGTTGACCCCAAGTAATTGGAATAAGAGCAGGATATTAAAAGATCATTAGTGTGATAGAACCACGCTGTAGGCAGTTCTCTGTCTACAGCCGCGGGCTGGTCCGTCCAGTGTAGTACCACACTCTCGCAAAAGATCGACGCTTGAGTAATAACAGTGTGCTATTGCGCTTAATTCGGTGAGCGAGAGAGCCGTAAGCACAACTATACCGGCCAAGCTATACCCTTCGTATAGCAAAGATATGGGACATTTACCCATGGGGGCAGTAGTGAGACATACCATCAGGTGTGCTGCTTGTTCGTCTGCCACCATAGACAATAAAAAAAAAGTAAAATGATGACTTCAGTTGATAAGTCTAATGTATATTTATAGGACTTTTGACGGGAATTTGAAAACGTCATGTGGTGCTCTTATATTATATTCGATATCTTAGTGTTTTAACGTGTTATATTAGATAATTTTGATGGCATTTTATGTAATGTGATGTGCGGAAATACTGGGATGTAGTGAATATCATATAAAAATGCTTTACAACGTTTTCGTTTTCCATCAAAATTCCCACAAGATACCATTAACAGTGTGGCCATTGCACTGTTAATGGTGACAATTTGACTTAGACAACGACTGACTTGAAAGACTAAAAACGTGAAAATATTTATAACTTGACACTGGCACCAATAGCCCGTATATGTAGCTGATTGCCAATACATAAGACGAAGAAGAAGTATATTTATAGTAATACCCAAAGCATGATATACGAAATATCATTCTATAAGTAATAAGTGTATGTTAGCTGTGTTTCTCCATATGATGTCAGTTTAAAAATAATAGATATCAATATTTGAAATAGGTACTTGAAGTACAACATTGAAGTCATCATTCATCATTCTCCTACTCTTATCCCAATTACTTGGGGTCGATACAATAGGTAATCTTTTTTCATAGTACTTACATATTGTAAAAGTTATTAGCAATAGTTTTATGATCGGGCGCCTGCCAAACGTCAACCCTTCTTAGGAATGTAATTGTTTGATTGGCATCAGATGGAGTTGGCCCAAGTCGTTATAAGGCACTTAGTCGTCTTTTACGACATCCACGAGCAAAGTAAGGGTTGGTAGTATTCGTAGCCGCTACCACACAGCGAAGTATAATATTGAAGTATCACCAGAAAATGGACAGCAGCAATTTCTGAGTTTGCTTGCTGGATTATTCAGTGTGGCCGCGTTCCTATCTTTTGGTGATGGTTTATTAGATTTGTCCCGAATATCTGATTGCTATAATACATTTATTACCATAAGTGTTTAAAAATAACTGACTAAACACAAAATAAGTTTTAAAGTGAAACTTTTATCTATCACTGAAATTTAGCACTTAATATGCTTAATTATTTATAAAATCCGATTACGAAATGAAAAATGATGTCGCAAGCGGGATTCGAACCCGCGTCTATTGGGATTCCGGCCCAATCGTGCTGCCACTGCACCACCGCGACTAATTGTAGGACATGCAAATTTCACTCCGTATTATATTTACGTCTTAAGGTGACGGTATGCTATCTACCCGACAATGTTTACACATTGTTATAGGCTTAATACTTCAAACTTTACAGTTAGAATTGTATTAAACGATGACACAACCTTGTTATTTAAATTACTGAAATTTAGCACTTAATATGCTTAATTATTTATAAAATCCGATTACGAAATGAAAAATGATGTCGCAAGCGGGATTCGAACCCGCGTCTATTGGGATTCCGGCCCAATCGTGCTGCCACTGCATTGTCGGGTAGATAGCATACCGTCACCTTAAGACGTAAATATAATACGGAGTGAAATTTGCATGTCCTACAATTAGTCGCGGTGGTGCAGTGGCAGCACGATTGAGCCGGAATCCCAATAGACGCGGGTTCGAATCCCGCTTGCGACATCATTTTTCATTTCGTAATCGGATTTTATCTATCATTTTAATTTTTTTCGTTCATTTATCAGATCTCGCATTAGAGCCGGCTGAGGAGTGCTCTGTGGTATTTGTGTGTTTTGATCATTGTTGATAGTGTATTTTAAATGTTATTATTCACAAAGATGAAGTTTGATGGCATAATTGAATTTCAAAATGATTTAAATAAATAATGTGCTCAGTTTTTAAAATGCGTCTATCATCTGAATCATTGTATTATGTATTACGTACTCTACTAATACGCAAATTGAAATGAACATTTATAGCTGATTTTTTTGTGCACTATTGATTTCCAATTATCATTAAAATTTTCCAATTATTAAATTAAAAATTCGATATTGATACCCTAAATCGAATATTTTCTAAAATTTTCAGTTAAATGCCTACGATACGAAAAAAGTATCATTTACATGGTTTCATATAACCATACCACACTTTTTATATGAAAACATTTTCTCTATGGCAATGAATTTATATTAAAAACGTGTATCAAAATTTAATAACTAATACTGTACCGCATAGATAAAAATCTTTATAATTACGATGACTACATAGATATGAGACACCTTAAACTGCCCGTGATCATAAACGCTAAAAAGTGTTCGATTGGGCAATTAAAAATCAAATGAAAACGAGAACATATTAGTAAAAATAGTTTTATTTCAGGGATGGGAAAGTTTTTTAATAGATATTATACATCGTATACATCACGCCATATCCCTTTCAGGGTAGGCAGATAGAACAGAGTGCCAGAGAATCTATCCTTGCATACTTCACTCGCTTCCTCAACATTCATAATTCTCTTCATACACGCTCGCCGGGTTCGGAGACTCTTGACTCCACCTTCCTTCAGTACGTGACCAATCTGGTCTAGGTAGGTTAGTCTCGGTCTCCCCCTATACCTACATCCTTCCACTTTCGCATCTCATATCATCATCATCATATCTTCTTAACCAGACGTTCGTTATAATATAATAATAAATATTATTAGTACAGATAACATCATATATTGAGGTAAATTAGGAGAATTGACATTAATTATAATGTTACAACTTTTTAAACGTTTTACCTTAACATATGTATATATATATACCATGTGCCTACTTAATTGTTATTACGTACATAATAAGTCGTATTAGGGTAAGCACCTGACTCTTAATGATATTAGGTATATAAAAGATAATGAACATTATAAGTTATTACGGACTATCAAGTCATGAAATGTAATATTTATTTGAACGAAAGTTTTGTATTTACACTTTCATCGCAAGATTTCATAATAATAGGTAGTAATGAATTTTTCGTGTGGAAATTTTCCGTGTGGTGACGCAGTAAGAATACTATTCACCACCCCATATCTTATCTGTGGGTGATCGTACGAGACGACTAAGGGATATAAAACGCATATAACATCTATGCGGGAGAAGGAAACTCGGAACAAAACCCAATATCAACACGTCTGCCCAGCGCGGTATAGTAGGTTAATTTCCCTCCCATTATGGAGGAGGCCCGAGCCCAACAGTGGGACATTTATGGGCTGTGATGATGATGATGATGATGATGATGAGTAATGAATAGTTTTTAGAAGTAACCTAATTTATCTAGATTAGTATGATTTAAAGTTACGCCAAGTTCATCTCAAAATCTAGCAATATGAACCGAGTAATTTTAGCGTAAACGTTTAAAAATATTAGAGTTTTTTTTAATACGTTTAAAAATATTCTACATTACGATTTTATACGTATAGCAGGAGCAGTGATTTCCAAATCTCTATAAATCCCATATTATGTAGAATAACGAGGATATGTACGCTTCAGTGGTGTAATAAACTGATTATTTGGTAGGTTTTGATCGCACACTACCCAGCTGTTCGTAATGATAATAGCACATGGATCCGCATAACTTAAAATGTCACTCCTCACCTATTGAACGGACCACGGTTATCTTGTGTAATATTATTTCAGCGGTATGTTTGGCCGGCTATGGAAGTTCGAAGTGACGGTGACGACCTTCCTTGACTTCTGTGGCTTGCCACTCATGGTTTCCCTGGTTCCTCTTACGTAGGTACCCACAGAACACATTATACCGCGAGCAGATTACATATTTATTACAACATTATTTTTTTTTATTAAATAACCACAATAATGAGTTTCCTAGTTCGATCGATTTGATGAAGCAAAAAGTGTTGTTGGGTTTTTCCGGCAGGCAATACTCAGTAACAACATGAAGTCTGGCTCTGTGCCCAGTAGACGGTAATAGGCTCGCTCCCGATTCTGTGCAGCTAAGCGTTACATAAATTACAGGTGAAACAGACACACATAATTACCCTTTTTGGGGTTGAAAACGATAAATACAAAATAAAATTAAATACTGTGAAATTTACGACCAGAAAATCTGATTAAAAAATATATGTAACCATCACTGTTTATGATTTTGTTTATAAAATAGAGCATCTGTTTAAAAAAAATGTTATTTAATTCACGAGCTATATAATTAACGTTGTAGGACAAGCATGACAGGATAGGCAGGTGTGTAATGTAACCCCTCAACTACCTGTCTTGTGAACGAACCACTTCCTTCGCAACTGTAACGCGAATTACGACTCATTCTAACAACACCAAGGGAACACGAAAATCAACCCTCATTACTTTCAACGAGAGTCGTTTTTAGCAGTTATATTATGTTTTAAATCTATTGACATAGAGTTCACTATTAGTTCTTACATTAACACTAGTTTTATTCATTACTTTAACGGTTGTAGATATAATTAAGCAATCAACATTATTCAATTTTGATTTAAAACTTGCATTAAAATCCCTTAATATTATTAATATTAAATTAAAAGTACACTTCACTGAATAAAAACTTGATAATAATGATCTATTACGTATTCAGAGTAATGCAATGCAGTATGTAAACAAACAAACAAGTCACGCATTATATGGGCATATTGTGAAATGCACATACGGAACATGAAACACATGCATAACTTACGTGTTTAACGAAGGCGATGCTCGGTAAGTAAACATACGCAGTAACAGTCCATCGATCGATGGTCGTTGAGTACAGGCAACCTAGAGACTATTGGTGACTCTGTGTTGATGCAATTTATTGCGATAACTTTGCGCTCTATTGCGTACTCGCTAAGGGTGATAATTCGCAGCGCACTATTGCCGTGAAGTTGGTTGGAATTTAAACGCACAATGCGCTACGGTGCATACGCAGGCGAGGAGTGCAATGCAGCGTGCGCGGGGCGCGGGCGCACGCGGATGACTGCAGCTGCGAGGGGCACCCCGCCGGGCGCCGCGCCCTCTGACCGCCACCACCGATACGTTGTTGACAACTTTTTTTATGTGAATACGGATGTTAACGTCTGATGCATAATACATCCTTAAGGCAAAGTGGTGACCGCTGAGGGCTCTCAAATCAAATGAGAATGTGAATGGAAATAATCCATTTATCATCAATCAAATTCTCAATAAAATAGTATGGAAGATATTATTAAAGAAAAGGAATGGTATTTTTTTATTTAGATGGGAATCGTAAAATCCGCTGAGACATCACTGACAGATGACTGGGCAGTAGTACTCATCTGAGAGACATAACATAATTACAATCCAAAACCAACCTGCTAAATATAGCAATTAGAGCAGGAAGTCCTGTGGGACATGGGCAAGGAATTCCTTGAAAAGACATATGTCCAACAGGACTACGGCATCTGAATGGATGGATGGAAGTATGTACATATATATAAATGTATTTTTTTATTATTTCATGATGATGACACAAGACGATATTCCCTAGTATTTTCTTTGCTAAATAATAACAAGGGTTTATTTTATTGATATTAATTTAAATATTATGTTTGGTTATTGAGACGATATATATACGCTTAGTTTACTGTACCTAAGCAGTTGTTGTCATTATAACATGATGCGGGCCGAAGTGCATCTCGCTCGTATCGCTTAAAGTCAATATAATGAGAGCGCGCGTGCTACGCTGAGCCGACATCGCCAGATGCAGGCATGCCTCGGATTCCATTGAGAGGGTTTTATCGCGGAGAGAGGAGCTGCGTACGCGCGAGAATTCGGGTGTTTGGGTGCGCCATCGCGTGAGAGTTCGACGACCGCGTAGCGCCGCCCTTTGAGTGATTTTTCTAATGTGTAGCCGTTGACATCACTTACCGACGGCCTGCTAACATGATACTCGTCACGGTTGTTTGTTTATTAAATTTAACTTAATAGTGCCCTGTTTAAGATTTATGCATCAACCAATTGTCCGATGCATTCTGTCGTTTATGTTTATCGCAAAATATTTTCGTATTCTGTTCAAAGTTATGTAAATATAAAGAAAATTATATATGTACGATATTAGTATATAAGTAATATATAATGGACTAGCCATTAGTGGAATTGCCGCCGGGCTGGCCACGGATGTCAAGGAAGCGGTGCCAGAGGCCGGCCCAACGCGCCCTGCTGTCACCCTGGCCGGAGTGGACGGCGTGTGTCCAGACCGTAGCCAGAAAAAAAAAGTGGTGGAATCGTAATTAGCCTTAGAACTACATAGTTTTTAATTCAATTGTAAGGGTCGTAAGTAAAAAAAGAGAGAAGATGCACCTATATATAGTTATGTATAAGTGCATCTTCTTTCTTTTTTTTTCTAGCCCATATACATTCCAATTTTGAGCGTTGGTCTTCTCCACGACGGAAGGGAATGTGATCTACTATAACATGGTGATGAGATGAGAAGTCTCAGGTTTGATCCAATCGTCATTCGGCTACGACATTTCAGAGTTATATATCTCGTAAATTATTAATGTCTGCAAGCTAGTATTTCTGAAAGTTGATCATCATCATCCTGCATTTATGCCTTACTTAGCATCGACGCAATATTTACACGTCTATCGTCCATATTGCAAATGTCATTGAAACTTTATGACTGGTCGCCACAATTTTTTTTTTGGTGGCGGGCTACATTACGTTACGCCCCGCTAATCCGTCCGGAGACGGCAGAAGAAGCGGCGCAGGATCCCGGAGACCCGCTCTATATCGACGTCATGCGGATGGGTCACCGAAACGCGGTCTTTTTCTTCGATGGCTCATTTGGCGGTCTACCCTCGCGGGTATCCTCTCGAATGACCGGTCACCACCCTTTTTTTTTTTTGGTAGGCTATGGCTCGGTCACACGTCGCCCGCACCGTCCGGGGCGACGGAAGGGGAGCGCGTGGCCCCATAACCCACCGTATTCCCTCCCCATCGCCATTGGGCCGGCCACTGGTACCGCTTCCTTGCCTTCCGTGGCCAGCCCGGACCGGTCACCACCCTGATGTTAATTCTCTTTGGTAATATAATTGTTAACCAAACAGTATCATATGGGGTTGAGTTCAGGTCGATATAGAACTTAATCGTCTTTTACAATCAGCCATGGGCAAGATACACAATCAAGAATACATTCAGACTGAAACAATTAATTGCGGATTGCACAATGAATGGTCCAACGTCCAGGAATCAAGTCAACGACATTTGGTACGATAGGTTGGTACTTAGACCAGTCCGTTATTTATGCTGTCAACACAGTTAGTCATGTAAAGGGAGGAACCCTTTATGATAGAGGAATCTATCAGGAATAAGTTAATATGGGAAGTTAAATATCCTGGAATCTGGTATAAAGTTAGAATAACCATATCGAATAAGTTAATATAGGACGTTAAATATCCTGGAATCTGGTATAAAGTTAGAATAACCATATCGAATAAGTTAATATAGGAAGTTAAATATCCTGGTCTAAAGTTAGAATGAGAGGAGCCCGAGAGGGCATACCGCCGAGCGGGCCACCGAAGACAAAGATCGGGTACCGGTGGCCCGCTCGCACGGCGAAGAAGAGGTGCTTGCAGGGTGGGTCAATGGGGTTGCGCGCCGCCTCTTCCATCACCCCGGACCAATTTGGCGGGGTGCGACGTCCATAGCCCGCCGCAAAAAAAAAAAAAAAAAAAAATGGTCTAAAGTTAGAATAACCATATCGCCGTCGTGTATTTTATATGGAATAAATCCATAATGAATACTCAACGCAAGACAGAAGTTTCTTAGTTCTCTCGCTTATCTTCAATGTGGTTGAAGGAAGTCATGGCTACTCTAGTTGTTAACTAGCGATTGGGTGCCACTTAATGGATCTGGACCATCCTTTCTTTTTGTAGTCATTATTCGCCTACTCTTATCCCAGTTACTTGGGGTCTATACAATATGTACTCTTCTTTCATAGTACATATTGTAAATGTTATTGACAATAGTTTTATGACCGGCCGCCTGCCAGACGTCTGATGAGATCCTTGGGATTGTAATTATTGACCCAATGGCATCAGATGGAGTTGGCACAGGTCGTTATAAGCCTCTTAGTCGTCTTTTATGACATCCACGAGCAAAGTAAGGGTTGGTAGTATTCGTAGCCGCTACCACACAGCTAGCCTTTCTTTTTGTAGTATGTTTTGAAAAAAGATTAGACATTCTAGATCGAAGGGAGCTAATAGCTAGGTACTAAACATGTTGTATCAAATTTTATTTATAAGAAATAACTTAAAAAATAACGAACTTGTTGAGTTTCTTGTCAGATCATCTCAGTTTGTGGCCGCTTACCGATTCGTTGTTATATTATTTGATTACTTCCAATCAAAATGTTAAATTGATAATATTTGCCCTTATAAGGCTTATACATCATAAATTATTTATTTGATTTGATTCTGAATATATTCTCCTATTTTTATACACAAACTGGCGGATATAAGTTAAAATTATTTAATTTCAAATGATTGATTCATTTAATAATTATATTATAAAATTTACTGTGGATGGACTGCGTGAAGCATGACATAGATAGATAGGGAGTGATTGCAGAGGTGACGTCTGTTAGGAGTGTATGGAAGAAGATCCCATTGCACCGACCCAAAGATTTTTTTTTTATTAGAAGCACCATCCTGCGCTAAGGAATTAATCCTTGTATTGCGGGGGACTTTATAAACATGCAATTAACGCAGATATATTACACCCAAACACAGAACAACACTTTGCGGATCGCACAAAGTATTGTCCTACGCCGGAATCGAATTAAACCCATCAATTGGGATAAAAGCAAGAAGATGATGATGACTTTGGCTAATTAAATTGGAAAAGCTTTATACTACCTACTGACGTAAGGTTTATACGGATTGCCTTTCGCCTTGTATTTCGCCATTTCACTTCGAAGGGAGCTGTTGTACACCGGGTCTTCTATTTTGTGGTTGTTTCTACAGAATTGTACCAAACAGCTGTCTGTCTTGCTATATAAATTCCCGTATTTCACTTTTTATCTCATAGTAAATCTTCTGCTATCCGTGTGGTGACGGAGTAAGAATACAATTCACCACCCTATATTTTATTTGTGGTTGATCGTAAGAGACGACTAAGGGATATAAAACGCATATAACATCTATGCAAGAGAAGGAAAACTCGAAGCAAAAGCCTATACCAACACGTCTGACCAGCGCGGTATAGTAGGTTAATTTCCCTCCCATTACGGAGGAGGTCCGCGCCCAACAGTGGGACATATTTGGGCTGTGATGATATTCTTTCCTTAGACTATCGTAAAAGCCAACAAGATTAGTCAAATAAAAATCACTGCATTATAAGGAAACCGCCAAAAAAAGGCATTTAACCACCATCACTGTATAATATATTCTACAGTTCAAAATATGTGTATAATATTGGTCCAAATGGCCAACCGTTAATTGTTAAAGCTTACATTTTAAATACTAGTTATATAAAATCGATCATTCTGTTGTTTCCTGTTATAGATTCCTGTTATAATATTCTTGGAACTCTGATAAAATATCATATAAAACAATAAGCCTAACAATATTTCGGACGTAGAAACAACGATTTATGTTATTAACATTGTTATAAGCAATAAATGCGATGTCGTTCAAATTGAATTTAATTTTTTTTTATTGCTTATGGTGGCAAACGAGCAGACAGCACACTTGATGGTAAGTGTCACTGCCGCCTATAGACCTTTGCAATAGCTAGGCCGCTGGCTACAAATACAAACCCCAAACCCACCCCAGTTGGGCTTCCGACTCTCTCGCTCACCGAACGAAGTGCAATAGAAAACAGCCATTACTCAAACGTCGATCTTCTGCGAGAGTATGGTACTACCCCGGAAGGACCGGCCTGCATCTGTACACAGAGAACTGTCTATAGCGTGGTCCTACCACTATTAAGATATATAATAAAAAACCTATATTTGTAATATCACTCTGATTATTTTTAACTACACGAAATTGAAATTACTGAAATTTTTAGCATTTAATATGCTTAATTATTTATAAATACCCGATACGAAACGTTTTCATTTTTCGTTTCGTATCGGGTATTTATAAATAATTAAGCATATTAAATGCTAAAAATTTCAGTAATTTGAATAACAAGGTTGTGTCATCGTTTAATACAATTCTAACTGTAAAGTTTGAAGTATTAAGTCTATACAATGTGTAAACATTGTCCGATAGATGGCATACGTCACCTTGAAGACGTAAGATATAATATGATTCGAAATTTGCATGTCCTAAAATAGTTCACAATGGTGTAAGTGGCAGCACGGTTGGGCCGGATTCCCAATAGGTGCGGGTTCGAACCCCGCTTGTGACATCATTTTTCGTTTCGTATCGGGTATTTATAGACGAAATTGTTTGAAATAAAACTACTTTTACGGATTCTATTGCGTTTGTATTTGATTTTTAATTTCCCGACGTTTCGAACACTTTACAGTGATCATGGTCACGGGAGGACTAAGGTGTCTTACGTCCAATATGTCATTGTTATTACAGAAATTTATATCTAACATTTTTTTTTTTTGCTATGGACGTGGTCGCGCCTCGCCAAATCGGTCCGGGGCGACGAAAGAGGCGGCGCGCAACCCCATAGACCCACCCTGCAAGCACCTCTCTTCGCCGTGCGAGCGGGCCACCGGTACCCGATCTTTGTCTTCAGTAGTCAATTTATATCTACCCTATAAGATCTATTTATTTCTATCTGCCCTGTAGAGGTCAGATAATTACCGATTTTACAAAATTCCGTTCCCAAAGGGAAATGCGGAAGTGTAAACAAAAAAAAATCTAGATTTTCAAGTATTGCCCCTATAGACTTGGAATTTAGAGTAGACTTTCTTTGTGCTTGTAAAGGTCAGATGAAGTAGGATATTAAGAAACTCCTCCGATTCTATGTAGCGAAAGTAAACTACACAACTGAACTCACGTAACCAAAGCGAGGGCGGGTCGCTAGTGAAGAAAAATCAACATAATTTAAAATACTGTTTTAAGAGTGAATGGAGGCAACGAATTTCGGCTTGAGAGTTCAGTACAAAGTGTTCCGCCATCGTGATAATGATTCAATTTTTTTTTAATTCTTTTTTATTGCTTATGGTGGCAAACGAGCAAGCAGTACACCTGATGGTAAGTGTTACTGCCGCCCATAGGCCTTTGCATTACCAAGCTAGGCCGCTGACTCCCAATCACCATCATCATCATCTCAGCTCATACACATCCCACTGTTGGGCTCGAGCCTCCTGCATAAGAGAGAGGGAGCATGGGAGAGCAATAGACCTACTATACCACGCTGGTCAGACGTGTGTTGGTATAGGGTTTTGTTTCGAGTTTTCCTTCTCTCGCATAGATGTTATATGTGTTTCATATCCCTTAGTCGTCTCGTACGATTACCCACGGGTAAGATAGGAGGTGGTGAATTGAATTATTATTGTTTATTTAAAGAGATCGCAAAAAAAAATCGATGCTTCACGTGATCAGAGGGCTGGCCTATATTTTGCACAAAGGGTAGCATTGCCATTCAACGTGATAATGCTGCCAGTCTTCTGGGCACATTACCAGTGGACAGTGATTCGGAGGAATTTTTCGATGACTGATTGCGCCATTTGATTTTATTTTTCTATTCCAGTTTTCTTCTATTTTGCTGTAAATATTTTAATTAAAACTTAGTGTTAAATGTACATATTATTGTAAAATAAAATTATATATACGTATTTCGAAGTAAATAGCTCATGATTTACACCTTTTTAGTTAGAAATATTTTTCAATCTATGTATACATTTTAAGTTAAAAATCATTATTGCAGTTTCTCGCCAATTAATTTTGTGCCATAGCTCTTCAATCTCAAGCCAAATTAAATCGTTTTTATCTACAAAGAAGGTGTAACCAAATAACAAAAAAAAAGGTAGATTTTCGTGCCATATTTTGCCTTTAAGGCATACAATAATTAACACATCGTTCAACTAATCAATTATGTATAAATATAGAAAATTAATCTGTGTACACAAACATAGCTACAGTCCAAAATGTGTATGGTAGGATCGATTTCCCTTCTATCGAACAACGTCGAAACGAACAAAAGAAATTATCCGCATAATGAAGTCGAGGAATCTGCCCGGTGGACTGCACCATCGGCGTGAATGTAATATGTTAAATGATGCCTTCACGTAGCCCTTACGTCCCTTAAGACGATTTAGGCGGTATATGGTCAGACCTGTCAAAAAGAAATCAAGGGATGGATTCCAACGGAATAACAATATAATATATCGCTATCCTTAAAGGACGCAAGCAGATAACATCATAATATCACTACGAAAAAAGAAATTACTGCATGAAAATAAATTAAAGTAAAACATGAATTGTGTGCAAATATGGGTAAGCGCCATATATCTAGTAGATACTATGATCTTCACCCGTCTACTTATCGAATGATAAAATGTGTTTCCAAACATATCCCAATAGATTTACCACAAAAAATATGTTCGTAACTCTAATATATATATATACATACATACATACATATCATCACGCCATATCCCTTGCAGGGTAGGCAGAGAGAACAGAGTGCCAGAGAACTCTATCTCTGCATACTTCACTCGCTTCCTCAACATTCATAATTCTCTTCATACACGCTCGCCGGTTTCGGAGACTCTTGACTCCACCTTCCTTCAGTACATGACCGATCTGGTCTAGGTAGGTTAGTCTCGGTCTCCCTCGGTACCTACATCCTTCCACTTTCGCATTGTATATCTTCTTAACCAGGCGTTCGTTCGGCATTCTTTTCCACATGTCCGAACCATCGGAGCATTCCCTTTCGCATCTTTACACCAATACTCTCTTTCATACCTACTCGCTCTCTTACGTCGTCGTTACGAATGCGGTCGGTCAGCCTAACTTCACAGATATATATATATATTAAAAATAATTCTTAAATAAAAAATTAAAAGTAAATATAATAATGACTTCTGATATTTACGTTTACGGATTTTATCGCGTTTGCGTTTGATATTTAATTCAACGTTTCGAACATTTTTCAGCGGTTATGGTCACGAGAGAACTGTCCTCCATTCGATGACTAAGTATGTATATTTTTAACTCTCTTGCGATATATTCGCAAACATATTTTATTAAATCAAATTATATATTTTATCATGCGGTAAGAATATGGGTGAGAGTCGATCTTACTTCGGCTCTTAGACAAATACGTTTAAATCATAGTATGCACAGTATTTTGTACAGAATCATTCTTCTGCTTTTATCCCAATTACTTGGGGTCGACGCAATATGTACTCCTCTTTCAACTTACATATTGTAAAAGTTTTATGACCAGCCGTCTGCCTAACAACAGCCCTCTTTGGGAATGTAATTGTTGACTCCTGATGTTTATGCGACTATTACAGATTTTAAATCTGGAGGACTGATCTCCAGTGATCATCAACGCTGTAAAGAGTTTAAAACATCGGGAATTAAAAATCACATACACGATAGAATCGGTAAAAATAGTTCTATTTCAAATGTAATTGTTGACCATACGGAATCAGATGCAGTTGGCCCAGGTCGATATAAAACTCTTAGTCGTCTTTTGAAATGAAACTACTTTTACAGATTCTATCGCGTTTGTATTTGATTTTTAATTTCCCGACGTTACGAACACTTTACAGTGATCATGGTCACGGGAGGACTGAACTGGACCCAAATATAAACGCGATAGAATCCATAAAAGTAGTTAAATTTAGTGGAAGGATGTAGGTACCGGGGGAGACCGAGACTCACCTACCTAGACCAGATTGGTCACCTACTAAAGGAAGGTGGAGTCAAGAGTCTCCGAAACCGGTGAGCGTGTATGAAGAGAATTATGAATGTTGAGGAAGCGAGTGAAGTATGCAAGTATATAGTTCTCTGGCACTCTGTTTTCTCTGCCTACCCTGCCAGGGATATAGCGTGATGATATATGTATTTCAAATGTGTAATACTCGCGTAAACATTAGAAACCTTTAACTTAGTCGTCTTTTACGACATCCACGAACAAAGTAGGGATTGGTAGTATTTTTAGACGCTTCTATACAGCACTGCATAGTATTATGTACATATGAATTTACTTGTGCTACAATCCAAGACAGTCTAATATCTACTAATATAAATCTGGAAATTTTCTTTGTTTGTTTGAACGTGGTAATGCTCTGAAAATCTTATTCAGTCAGATAGTATACTTATCGAATCATAACGCTGCAACAAATAGGAGTCAAGCAGTGACCCTAAATATTCCCCAATTAGGTAAAATATTCCTGGCTGCTTAATATTGTTGATGCGTTACTAGGTAATCTCCATTGCAATGCCCAATTTGTTTTAATTTTTTCTTATATAAAAACTTGATTACGAGCGAAAAATGATTGTCACACATGGGATTCGAACCCACGCCTATTGGAAATCCGTCTAATCGTGCTACCACTTACACCATCGTGACCTGTTACTATGACATTCAATTTTCGCTTTGTATTATATTTTCGTCTTTTATAGGAGACGTGTGCCATCTACCCGCTAATGTTTATACATTATACAGGTTGTTTTAATTTCTCATTGAAGTATGTAAGATGCGATTCAACACCACCGAAGCTGCAAGAACAGCTAGTCTATACATCTATACATATAAATAAAATTTAAGTGTCTGTTTGTAATTCTAAATTAACAGCTTTTCACTAAATGCATATGAAAGTACATATATAAGGTACTTACATAAAAAAATCTATTTTTGAAGTTTTTATCTGTATGTCCGTCGGTCTGCCTGTCTATCTATCTGTCTGCTTATTCCGGCTAATCTCTGAAACCGCTATACCGATTTTAAAGGGATTTTCATTGGCAGGTAGCTGATGTTATAAAGAGTAACTTACTGTTAATTTAGAAAAAGAAATAATGTTTCGCAAAAACATAATTAAATAATCATTTAAAGACGCCGAGTGACACTGAGTGCGCGATTAAAGCGTGAAGAAAAACATAGGGGACCTAGGATAAACATTTTTATCAACGAACCACGCGGGCGAAAGCTAGTATTTAATATAATATATGTATACCTAATCAATTATTTTTGACGTCGGTGCCAATAAAGGCAAGGAATTTTAATCTAATTCGGTACTTACGAGATTACGGATATGAGATTAGAGATAATAATGCTTATAACATGGTGTCATCGAACTTGTAATATTTATAAGTAAATCTGTATTCTTGACCGGAAATAATATCAATTCTTATCTCTCTTTTTTTCAATATCACCCTGCACTAAGGAAATAATTCTTGTATTGCGGGGGCCTTTAGACACATGCAATTAACGTAGACAAATTACACACAGACTCAGAAAAACATTTTGTGGATCGCGCAAACTATTGTCCTGTATGGGAATCGAACTGATGACAATGGCACTGAAGGTCGGTATCTTAACCGCTTCGCCATCTGTGCATTCAAATTATCTTATTCTCAATAATGATATGTATGTCGTTACGTATTGGCTACGAATTTCTTGATAGAAATATTTACTACACCACATTGGCTAGACTAATTGCTGTGTGGTAGTGGCGACGAATACTACCAACCCTTACTTCACTCCTGGATGTCGTAAAACATGACTAAGAGCTTTTTGTCGACTTGGGTCAACCTCCACCTGATTCCGTCAGATACCTGCACACGGTCGTCAGGAGGGAGAGTACACCGTCCTGCCACCACTGCGATTGCGACGAAGACACGGCGCAGCATACGCTCGAGGTTTGTGCCGCCTGGGCAAAGCAGCGTCGTGAACTCGTCGCAATCATCGGTGCCGACCTGACGCTGCCGACCATCGCCAGGGCGATGCTCCACAGCGTCAGGAATTGGGACGCGGTCGCAACCTTCTGCGAGGCAGTAGTCTCGCGGAAGGAGGCGGCGGAGCGCGTGCGCAAGGAGCGTCTCCTTGACGGCGCGAGCCGCCACCGGCGACTGGGGCGGCGCAGGCACGATTACCTGCGCCTGATGCCGCCCTAGCCGAGGCCGCGAGTGACTGGATCGGGGAATTAGTCCGTCACCCGCCGAGAGGCCGACCGCGTGAGGAAAGACCGACATCCTACCCGACGGGGGGACGTCGGTCGAGGAGAGGGTACTCCTCAGGGGGTATTCCGTCGGGCCGACCACTGACGTCAAGTCACTCTGCTCCGGTGGTCGGCCCAACGACGAAGGCGACGTCACGGGTGGGTTACGGGTGTGCGTGCTTACGCCCCTCTGTCACCTGTCACCCCGGATGGAGTGGTGCGAGGAGTGCGCCGACCGTAGCCCACCCCCAAAAAAAAAAAAAAAGGTCTACACTTTGTACACCTACATTGTCATAATAATGAAATCATTACCTACATTGTCATAATAATGAAATCTAAGCAATGAAGGTAGGTAGATTATATATTGATGTACCTAGTTACGTTATTATTGATTATGTTGTTGTTTCGGCTATGCAGAATGTTATTGCGATCTGGACAAACCTTAGTGGTTTTTAGATTGTAAGCAAACAATTGATTATTTATTGTAAAAATTTATAACAGTAATAAATGAAAAAAAAAAACAATTACATTTCCAAGGAGAGTTAACGTCAGGGAGGCGGCCGGTCATAAAACTATTGTCTGTAACTTTTGCAATATGTACGATATAAGCAGAGTATATATTGCGTCGACTTCAAGTAAATGAGATAAGAGAGAGATGATAAGGAGGACTGGCTAGAGTAATTGGCATAAGACCTTATATCAAGGTTTCTTTCTTTTACAGTGTCTTCATCTGCTATGTTCTTTAATGGTGATATATTTTAGATGATATTTTAATGATACTTGAAAGGCTTACTATGATCTTTATGGATTTAATTTGTCACCATACAAGTATGTTCTTCATGATCATCATTATCACAGCCTATAAATGTCCCACTGTTGGGTTCGGGCCTCCTCCGTAATGGGAGGGAAATTAACCTACTATATCGCACTGGTCAGACGTGTTGGTATAGGGTTTTGAATTTTTCTTCTCTCGCATAGACGTTATATGCATTTTATATTCCTTAGTCGTCTCGTACGATCACCCATGGGTAAGATATGGGGTGGTGAATAGTATTCTTACTCTGTCACCACACGGAAGTATGTTCTTATCTAGTGCCTTTTTAATTGAAATACTATACATCGCATCACTTGCCAGACCACCTGGTGTTCGTAGTTAGTATTATAGGTTTCTGAGAGAGTAAATTACCAGCATCCATTCTGTTAGTTATCTCACAATTAATATGATAGTGGTAGGACCACGCTGTTGACAGTTTTCTGTCTACAGCCGCGGGCCGGTCCGTCCGGGATAGTACCAAGCTCTCGCAGAATTTCGACATCTGAGTAATGGCAATGTGCTATTGCGATTCGTTCGGTGAGCGAGAGAGCCGGCAGCCCAACTGGGTGGGTTTGGAGATTTTATTGCATTTAGGCAGCGGCCTAAGCCTTGGTATTGCAAAGGTCTATGGGCGCGGTGACACTTACCATCGGGTGTGCTGCTTGCTCGTATGCCGCCATAAGCAATAAAAAAAAGTTAAGGGGCAATTACATATTGTACTCTTAATCGCATCACCACAAGGGGAAGAGGAACTCAATATTCTAAGAAATGTAAGAATTTAATTGCCCCTTTTTGGCTTCTGGCATTATGTTAGACTAGCTTCCGCCCGCGACTTCGTCCGCGTGGAATGGTTACTTTGGGCTAACGTTAACTTCAACTCGCGAATTCGTTTACGTAAAAGATGGAAATATTTTTAAATAATACATACGTTAAAGCTATTTTAGGTACCTACATGACCCTTTTATTAGTAAGAGTAGAACATTAAACCTTAAGTAAAAGTATTGGGTCTTATCTATACTTTCTATAGATACATACAATGTATGTATATTATACATACATACATACATACACTTACGCCTATTTACAATTACACATACTTTTAATGTGTATGACATCGCTGTGTGGTAGCGGCTACGAATATTACCAATCCTCACTTTGTTTGTGGATGTCGTAAAAGACGACTAAGAGCCTTATAATGACTTGGGCCAACTCCATCTGATGCCGTTTGGTCCACAATTACATTCCCAATGAGGGTTGACGTCTGGCAGGCGGCCGGTCATAAAACTATTGCCAATAACTTTTATAATATGTACTATGAATGAAGAGTACTTATTGTATCGAACCCAAGTAATTGGTATAAGAGTAGGAGAATGATGATGATGATGACCTCTCGTGAACAAATCTCCAATTTGATCCAGAAAAGTATGACGTGGTCTTCCCCTTGTATTCGTCCCATTCACGATTGCTTTATATGTTTGCTTCGTAAACCTCTGCCCACTCATTATTTCTTCCACTTCGTGTCCAACCCACCTCAGCATACCAGCGCTCTTTTATAACATTATACCTAATTTTATCTTTCATACTTACATCACACACGTTACGAAGAGCTGTCAGCTCTACAGCATTTATTCTATTTTCATGTCTTCTCCGCCAAATCTAACTTTCACTGCCATACATGAGGGCAGGCACTAATACTTCCTATACTTATTATTATTATTTAGGGTGTGTAAAGCCGACGGAAGGTCGTGAGAAGAAAACAAAACTAAAAATGTAGTGTGTGCAGAAGTACTTTGAAATAACATTAGTTTGAGTTTTTTTTAATATAAGATTATAAGACCCCGTATTTTAATCGTAAATGCGCGCCCAGTACTTGATCATTATTTTGCTGCGATGTTATTTTTAAACTGCGATATTTCCTAAGATATTCATTGAAGTTAAATAATGTACAGAGCAATTTTGTTTTAAATTAAACACTTGTGATGAATAACTCATTTATTTGGATAAGGATTAATATTATGTTTATAAAAACATCTTCGAAAATATCACATTATTTTAAAACAAATTTGATTAGCATAAAAAAGGTTATAGTGAGCCAATCTTAAAAGATAGACATATGCTGTCGCGGACTTTTATTTAGAACTTTAAAAGGGGAACAATTATATAGTACATAATTTTTGCGTAACTTTAACCGTTTACGCAGCGGAAGCTCTCAAAAGGAAACAAAAACCCGATTTTTACACATTCATCATTGTTGCTCTGCTCCTATTGGTCGTAGCGTAATGTTGTATAGCCTAAAGCCTTCCTCTATAAATGGACTATCCAACAAAAAAATAATTTTTCAAATCGGACCAGTAGTTCCTGAGATTAGCGCGTTTAAACAAACAAACAAACAAACAAACAAACTCTTCCGCTTTATAATATTAGTATAGATTATATGCGTGCCACTATTGATTTCGAGCCTACTCCCGAGAAGGAAGGAAATTTAGAAAGTTTTCCTGGACTGGGTTTTGTTTTGAGTTTTCTTTTTTTTTATATAGATATTATCTGTATATTATATAATTCCTTAGCCGTCTTTTACGATACCCATGGACTAAAAAGGGGGTGATGAATTATATTCCTGATCACCAGACGGAGAAGTCACTACGTACATATGTAATAATGATTATACGATAAATATTGTCTCACTTAAGTTACTTTTTATTTGTTTGCAGACTGTAACCTAGTCTAAGCATGTCTGGCTATCGATATTGACAGCAGGGCAGCATAAACAGACTCAAACACGTTAAGCGGCCACTCTCTGCTTAGTACCGTAATATTCTACCTTTATTAGGTCATCTAATAAGTGCGCTCTTACGCGGTATGCCATATTGCTGGTTAAGACCGTTGCAAGACTAGCTGCTGTAGTAAGGAATAGCAAGAGATCTATATAGAATAGTGAAATTTCAATTGAAATAAGTAACTAGTCAATAAAGTAATAAGGATACCAACTAATTAGTGTGACGTCTTAACTTTACTGTTTACTCTTCAAGCCCTTTAATTTGTTACTCGCATTATACGGGTTGAAGGGAAAAAGTAGTCCGCCATCTTGGAACTGCAGACATATTAAAATTATCACAATTATTGAGTATTATATCTTGTATTGTCACCATAAATAATTATGTATAAAAAGTATTGTTTAGTCGCTTCAGAATGACTTTTGTAAGTAATAACTTAAAATTTTGTTGCAAATTTGAAACCGAACAAACATACATACCAATTAAAAAAAAAAGTTTTAAAAGAATCATTCTAGTTTTTATTAATTCAATTTTTTTATGAACACTAATTAAATTTGAATATTGAATCACAGAATTAACATTATATGTCAATTGATAGGATTTATAATTAATAATAAAATATTTCATTGTCAGTTTTTTAAAAAAGGTTACTTTTTATCATGGTAATGTGTTTCCCTTGGGATAATAGTTCAACTTGGGAAGTTACTTTTTACGAGGCGATACGAAGCAAGGGCGAAGTGGGCAGAAGCGGGCAGAAGCTAGTCTTTTATATATTCTGATATCTTTACTACTATTAAACACAAAACCTGATTTATAATATACCATTTTAGCATATATCCAACTAAATGTTAATAAAAATATATAAATCTTTAACATTTCTGGTCTACGATATGATAAGAGCTTAGGTATCGAACAGTCAGTTTTTCGTTCACATTTCTCATAGGTAAGTGAAATCTTGAGCATAAGTTTGCATAATAATATTTAGAATTTTTCTATATGAGTGAAATACTCGTGAATTTATTAAATTACTAAACCAAGAATTATACGAATACAAAGAACTACAGGTATGATAAGGAAGGAAATCTTGAAAGAATACCTACTAATCTATAAAGCCAGCGAAAGAAAGTCAATTATTCTGAGGTAACCACGACTCTTCGCCCTCGGGTATTGGTAGTTAAAAAAACCATCGGGTGGCCAAATTGCTATGTGCACTTCTTAATTTCATAGCGTCTTTTTTCAATACAATACCATATACATACAGTTAACATATATCTAATTGAAATTATTATATATAATACTAGCAGACCCGGCCACGCGTTGCTGTGGCTAAGGTAGTGTCAGTAACACGTGGTGGTTACGCTTATAAATTGTAGCTTATATGAAACGTTTATACGTTTAACATAGCGCCATCTATTAAATACTTACTCAATCCAGTCAACAGATACCGCCATCTGTTAGAATCGTTTGGAGATAACAGATAATTGTGACTGTCAAATAATAGACAAATAATTTATTTGCAATAAAATAATATTGCGACTATAAAATGAAATAGAAGCTATCCTATCTTTTAAGTTGGATCAAACTACACATGCTGTGCAAAACTGATTAAAATCGGTTAAGTACTTTAGGAGTCCATCGGGGACAAACAACGTGACGCGTAATTTATATATACAGGGTGTATCAGAGAATGGAGCAGCTGGTCAGAAGGATGGTAGGTAATGATGCTAGGAACCCATAACAAAAAATTGAAGGGAAAATGTCGATTCGTTAATAAATTACAAGCATTTAAAGTTTTCAATTTTGTCATCGCTTTTTCTTTAAAACTGAATGAAATGTACCAAGTAAATGATAAATAGTCTGCTACATACTCATACTTTCTTAAATATTCATTAGTACCTAAATAAATCACTGATTACGTTTGCTACAGTATAACAAACGTCACCTTTACAAAGAGCTGACGAGTCAATGATCTTGAAATTTTCTTTTCAAATTTTTGTTATGGGTTCCTACCATCATTACCTACCACCCTTCTGACCAGCTGCTTCATTCTCTGATACACTCTGCATATATATAAACTCATTTGCAAAAAAAACGGGCGGTTTTGATTTTCATTCATATTTAAAAAGATACAATACCAAAAAGGTTTCAATCGTTTGTACACGTTACTGGCCGGTTTTAAAAATGCTGTGGTATTTAAAAAAGTACGTTCTAAATTCAATTTTTCATTTGATGTTCATTTTTACAGAAAACCCCTTTTTATCCTACATTTTTGGCGCGAAGTTCCAGAAGTTAACATCGACTTTCATAACTTTTATTCAATTTTTATCGATTAATTTCATATCCTTGACTGTCAAAGCTTTATTTAATGCTGTTTGGCTGTATCAAAAATGGTAGATAAAGTGGTAAAAGCTACCAAAATTATCGCGCTGCTTGAAGAGGGTTGCAGCCAATGTTTCGTGGCTAGGAGGCTAAATGTTAGTCGCTCGACAGTCCAAAGGACCTGGCAGCGATATCAGAAGACTGGTTCCGTCGAGAGAAGGCCTGGTTCTGGAAGAAAACCATGTACCCAACCACGGGATGATCGTTTTCTTGTGAGTCGCGCATTGAGAAATCGCAAATCTTCGTATGTGGATCTTAAGAACAACCTCCAAGAAGTAAGAAATGTGCATATTAGTCTATGGACGGTTAGGAGGAGGCTTCTCGCTGCCAATATACGCAGTCACCGCCCGGCCCGCGGCCCCAAATTACTCCGTGAGCACAGAGTTCACAGGCTTAGGTTCGCTAGAAATTGTGAATCATGGACTCAAGACGATTGGAATAGGGTTTTGTTCTCTGATGAAGCCAGGATATCTCTGTTCGGTGAAGATCGACGTCGGCGAGTGCTAAGAAGACAAGGAGAACGCTTTGCAGAGGCATGTTTCGAAGAAATCACACCTTATGGTGGGGGCTCTGTTATGTTTTGGGCAGGAATAAATTCAATGGATCGTACAGAGTTAGTCTTCATTGAAAACGGCTCACTGACTGGGCATCGATACATAACGGAAGTTCTAATTTCTCATGCACAACCCGCATTGGCCGCTCTAGGTGAAGACTCGATTTTTATGGACGACAATGCTCGCGCCCACCGATCCCGCGATGTTAATGCGTATGTGCAAGAGGTCGGCATTCGTCGTTTGGATTGGCCAGCTCGAAGTCCCGACCTCAATCCCATAGAGCATGTCTGGGACGTTCTGAAACGGCGTGTGAGATCAGTACACCCGGCTCCGCAGACCATCAGAGAGCTGAAGAATGTGATTACTGCGGAGTGGGAACGTATTCCGCAAGCAAGTATCCGGGATATACTCGCTAGCATGCCCAGACGAATTCAAGCTGTGATTTTAGCTAGAGGGGGTCACACTCGATACTAAACATTTATCTGCTTTTACTTTATTAAAGAAAAACAAACAAAAAAACTTTTTTATTTTTACTTCATGAGCATATGCACTACTAGCGAATATACACTACTAGCGAGGTTTAGCATTATTTCCCATAAATTGTATCTAAATTTTATGAAATACTGATGAAAACGATTATTTTCTTATTAATTTACCAAATTGTGTGGATAAAACTACCTATAATTATCAAACAAAGAAATATTAACATTTGAAATGGTTCATTGCTTAGGTGCCCGTTTTTTTTGCAAATGAGTGTATATATATTAAGATAATGAGACTATTTATAACTGTAGATAGTAAATATTAATTTAGATTAAAATAGAAATACCTAATATAATTATATATAAGCGAAATATCACTCGCTGATTCATCACGAGATCAAATTAACTTGAGTGCGTAGATTTTTCATAGGAGATAGGTATTAGAATTTTATCGTGACAGAAGAATTATTTAGTTAACATAGTAACAGTTAGAGCGTGTATTACAAGAGCACATTTTTTTTAAATACAAAATATATTAAAAATATAAGCCGTGGATATTTTTAATTTTTTAAATCTATATTGTAAATGTAAAATGTTCATTCAGCTAGTTAAAATATATAGTTTGTACTCAAATTATTCCTAGAGAGGGTTGATGCAAGCAAGCCGTCATAAAACTATTGCCAATAACTTTTGCAATATGAACAATGGAAGAGGTGTACATATAGCATCGACCCCAAGTACATTAGGATAAAAGCAGGTGAATAATGATGATGATGATCGATTAGATATGACGTAGATGTAACTGATGGATTGCTTCAAACACACAATGATGAACCTCCAACAGAAAATCTGCTGAAAGTTTTGGGTTTAAACTGAAACTCATTGCTATACAACCTTGATTATTTATTGTGTGTTTCAATATTATAAAGTCCAAAAACGTTAACGATAATGGAGGCTGGCGTATCTATACTTATTTAGATCTGATATGTCCTCAATTTTATCTTTCACCACGTGTAATTAATACAGTTTCTATTAAGTTTGGAGATAAGTGTGAGAGATACATAGGTTATTCTTCATCAGTTAATTAATATAAAATATTGAACACACGCATCAGGCTGGGTATGGATTACAGTTATTGTTATCAGGCGAGCATTGCTACTTATTCACCTGGTGATCCCTAAGCTGATTTTTATAACTTCCACAGTAGTGACACTCACTGGCAGTAAATCAAAATTTTAAGTAAATCTTAACAAGTCGGACACTCAATACCTCGGCTACTATCTATATTTATCCGTTCACTCACTTAATTGATATCCACAGAGAGACTAATTCTGAGATTCGGTTGATTTGTGACTTTCAAAAATTCTCGAAAATTCCAGATTTAATGTTTAGTTGGCATAATTATTTATTTTGATAGGTATGTTCATGAATTTTGCACTGTTTTCAACGTGACTTACAAAGTTTGGTACATACATATATACCATTACGCCATATCCCTTGCAGGGTAGGCAGAGAGAACAGAGTGCCAAAGAACTCTATCCTTGCATACTTCACTCGCTTCCTCAACATTCATAATTCTCTTCATACACGCTTGCCGGTTTCGGAGACTCTTGACTCCACCTTTCTTCAGTACGTGACGAATCTGGTCTAGGTAGGTGAGTCTCGGTCTCCCCCGGTACCTACATCCTTCCACTTTCGCATTGTATATCTTCTTAACCAGACGTTCGTTCGGCATTCTTTCCACATGTCCGAACCATCGGAGCATTCCCTTTCGCATCTTTACACCAATACTCAATACGTTACAAACATTGGTGATTGCAACAATATTCTTATAATATCGCTCAACATCATCATCATCACGGTTCATAAACGTCCCACTATTGGGCTCGGGTCTCCTCCGTAATGGAAGGGAAATTAATCTACTATACCGCGCTGGTAAGACGTGTTGGTATAGGGTATTGTTTCGAGATTTTCTTCTCTCGCATAGATGTTATATGCGTTTTATATCCCTTAGTCGTCTCGTATGATCACCCACGGGTAAGATGGTGAATAGTATTTTTACTCCGTCACCACACGGAAAATATCGCTCATTAACGAGATTCTTATATCGAATCAACAAATGAAATTTAATACTAGCCTTTCTATGAGGGTCACTGAAATATGTATTTTAACCGTAACGAAACCCAAACAACATGCAGAATATGTAAGAAAATTAACAATATTATGAATGGTAGTCTTGACTGAAATATAGTCGAACTAGATTTATTCATTAATTAATTAGTAAAGTCTAGCCATATTTATATATATAATATTATATTACGAGCATAATTTGCACATTTAACGGTCTCATGCATCTTTAGTTAACTAACTTTACGATATAAGCATTTGTTTATATTCATATACTAGTTTTGCCCGTAAATTTGTCTAAATTTGTCTGTCCGTAGAAATTATGTGTGACATGCCCGTGAAATATGAGTTTCATTATTTGTGTTGTACTGTGAAATATGTCAAGAACTTTAAAAGTTACCCCTTATTTAAAACATTTATGGATAAATATATATCTTCTGAGGGGCTTAAATTCAGAATATTCTTTTATATTTATTTTCTACATCACAAAAGAAAGATATTTTCTAGTACTTATTTCTGCTAATTTTAAATTGAATAAAAAATCAAGTAAAGATAACACGACAGGATTTAACTCCCTTTCTTTACACCCTTAGAGGATGAAAATTGACAAATGGTGTAACACGCTTTTCTTTATTTTTTTCTGAAGAGTATTATTTTTACTTGCCTCAAAATAAACTTTGCCACTGCATTTCACTCACTTTGTAATTGAATAATGTCCTAAAAAGAAACTATTGTCAAATCTGATCCCATACTTTAGTGTCAGCATCGTTCGTCGCCCTTCAGTATAACCTTCGCTGTTTGATAACACTTTAAGTATAATATGGTTAATTACTAATGAGTTAATTAGGAATAAACATAAGTTATGATGTGTATACTTAAGAGATTCCATTGAGAGTTGGTTGTAGGATTCTTTATATATGTTCCGAATTACCCACGATGAATCTCATCACTTTGGAAAAACTCGGCTTTTTTGATTATTTTGAGTTGAATAATTAGTTCTTAACAGCTAGCTAGCACTGCATTGATCACCTATCCGTTCTTTTAGTTCGCTAGTTTGCCTTGAATGATTTCAGTACGGACAAATAAGTAATCTGGAAACAAACCATCATCATCATTCTCCTACTCTTATCCCAATTACTTGTGGTCGATACAATATTTACTATTCTTTCATAGAATATATTAATTTAATAATTGTAAAAGTTATTGGCAATAGTTTTATGATAGGCCGCCTGCCAGACATCAACACTCCTTGGGAATGTAATTCTTGACCAAACGGCATCAGATGGAGTTGGCCCAGGTCGTTATAAGACTCTAAGTCGTCTTTTACGACATCCACGAGCAAAGTAAGGGTTGGTAGTATTCGTAGCCACTACACAGCAAAAACCATCGACTATAATATTTCTTAATTTCTTAAACTTATAAAACTGATTAACGAAGGTAATAAAATTATATACATGAAGAATTAAGAGGGATTATCGACGAATTATTGATCATAATTTTTCATTAAGAGTTGCTCCTACATATTTGCTATGTAAGAATACATACACATTATTGAAATTTTATGTATAGATAGGTTTCTTTAATAAAAGATCTCTTGAATGGTTAACCACGTGACATTGCAGTTGTTAGAACAAAATTTTAGAAGTACTAAGGAATCTATGAACCAGATTGCCAATAAATTATTTCATATAGTTTGTCCAGAAAATCACTATTCAGGAGATTTAGTGACGGATTTAGGTTCGATGGCGCCTTAGGCTCAAGTTAATATAACGTCCTTAATACCATAACGAAAACTGTTTAGTACCAATTTGTTAGATATTTCAAATTTTAGTACATGATTAATAATTGTGATAGAAGAATTTTACTTTTAAAATATTGCTATTTTAAATTTTTAAAAGAAAAAATGTAGCAATAAAATTGGAGCTTACAGTTAAAAAAAAGAAATAATTTAAAATCTCAGTTCCAAAATTTTGACGCCTTAAAAAATTTGCCGCCCTACGCGCGGGCCTCGCGGATCTAGTCCGAAATTCATTACTCTGTATTGAACTCGTTTATTGGCGAAATACTCAGATCAATCTCTTGATGATTTTGATATCACGTTATGGGCAGTTAAAACGCGCTTAAACTGGGACTCCAGCTCACTATTGACTTAATTCGTGACTAAAATCTGTCGGCAAAGTTGGACACTCTACCAGGCCTACGTCACTCCATGTACTTACGCGCTATAATTACCTACCGCCTGGCCAAGCGGTTGCGGGCCGTCTGCGGACCAAATTCAGTGCGGTTTTCACAAGCGAAGCGCACGCATACAATTCAACTTTATTCGTTCCATTCATTTATACGCGTACGTACGATGCCGTCTGGTGCCTTATGTTCAGTAGATGGGTGCAAATCAAGTAGAAGAAGGGATAAACACCTAACATTTTTCCATTTACCTGTCAATGAAGAAAGTTAAGTGATAAACTATTACTATTCTTGTCGTTTCTTTATTATTTTTAAAAGGCAGGTATAATAAGCATTAGCTTGCCTTTCAGATACTTATTGACATATTTTTGTTACATAGAAACGTCATACTTAGCTTAAACACTATTTTAACAAAATTTAAAAAGCTTTTTTTACTAGAATAAAATTGTGATATTATTTGACGGACAGTCGCGCAAATACCTACCTACGAAACTTTCAACACAAGCCGCGCGCAGTGACCTGTCTTAACTTGTGCTGTTAGTGTAAACAAACAAACACGGGTGATTCGGCTTTATGCGATTTGATCGATCGATCTACATCAAAATAAGTAATAGTTTCTACCAGCAACTTTGCACGCGTGGTATGTTAATATAAGTATCCTCTGTCCTTTTCTGTACTATTGAAACATCTAATAATGATAATAACTTGTAATAAATTTCGTTATAATGGGTCGAGTTAACTAATAACACGCGAAAAACAAATAAACTCACATTTCAATTTATAATATTAGTAAGGATAAACATAGTATTTTATATTTTATCAAGTTGCCAAGCATTTCTGTGTAACAAAATCAATCAACAATAATTTCATTGTTTTGTCAATGGTGTTGACAACTGTGACGTCGTAACGATCGCCGACGGCAATCTTGAAGTGAACGCGTAGTAACAGTAAATTGATAAATGACAATAATCAATTTTTTTTTAAAAATATATAAAAATAAAACACATGTAACTTTTAAATATGCTTTTTATTTTACCTACACACTGACCTCTATAATTATGTTTTAGATGTATTGCACAGTCAGCACCTATTTATAAAAAAAAAAAATTATAAACAATACAATTTTAAACTACCACCTATAGTCAGAACATATTCTCAGTTCTCAATAAAATAGACACAAATAATTATTTATGTTAATTTTATCGAAGAGGCAGCCCTTCGATTGCTGTGGGATCGCGCGGTACGAAGCAATCACAACTGTACGCTTGCTTTGCATTTAGGCACATTTTAGCATGCAGCGGTTGCTGACGCGAGTCAGCCAGCCAGCTTTAGGCTATTATAGCAGTAGGTATTGGTAATTTTGTACTGAGTGAAGTATCTGTTATTTATTAAGTAATCTGTGACTCTACACTCAAACTTATTTGTAGTACTTCAAAATTAAAGGTATGAGACTATAGAAAGGATAAGAGCAAGGTAAAGAATAGGTACATAGTGGTTCATAATTGGTTTATTACAAATGTTTTGAAACAACTAATACACTCATTTGCAAAAAAAACGGGCACCTAAGCAATGAACCATTTCAAATGTTAATATTTCTTTGTTTGATAATTATAGGTAGTTTTATCCACACAATTTGGTAAATTAATAAGAAAATAATCGTTTTCATCAGTGTTTCATAAAATTTAGATACAATTTATGGGAAATAATGCTAAACCTCGCTAGTAGTGTATATTCGCTAGTAGTGCATATGCTCATGAAGTAAAAATAAAAAAGTTTTTTTGTTTGTTTTTCTTTAATAAAGTAAAAGCAGATAAATGTTTAGTATCGAGTGTGACCCCCTCTAGCTAAAATCACAGCTTGAATTCGTCTGGGCATGCTAGCGAGTATATCCCGGATACTTGCTTGCGGAATACGTTCCCACTCCGCAGTAATCACATTCTTCAGCTCTCTGATGGTCTGCGGAGCCGGGTGTACTGATCTCACACGCCGTTTCAGAACGTCCCAGACATGCTCTATGGGATTGAGGTCGGGACTTCGAGCTGGCCAATCCAAACGACGAATGCCGACCTCTTGCACATACGCATTAACATCGCGGGATCGGTGGGCGCGAGCATTGTCGTCCATAAAAATCGAGTCTTCACCTAGAGCGGCCAATGCGGGTTGTGCATGAGAAATTAGAACTTCCGTTATGTATCGATGCCCAGTCAGTGAGCCGTTTTCAATGAAGACTAACTCTGTACGATCCATTGAATTTATTCCTGCCCAAAACATAACAGAGCCCCCACCATAAGGTGTGATTTCTTCGAAACATGCCTCTGCAAAGCGTTCTCCTTGTCTTCTTAGCACTCGCCGACGTCGATCTTCACCGAACAGAGATATCCTGGCTTCATCAGAGAACAAAACCCTATTCCAATCGTCTTGAGTCCATGATTCACAATTTCTAGCGAACCTAAGCCTGTGAACTCTGTGCTCACGGAGTAATTTGGGGCCGCGGGCCGGGCGGTGACTGCGTATATTGGCAGCGAGAAGCCTCCTCCTGACCGTCCATAGACTAATATGCACATTTCTTACTTCTTGGAGGTTGTTCTTAAGATCCACATACGAAGATTTGCGATTTCTCAATGCGCGACTCACAAGAAAACGATCATCCCGTGGTTGGGTACATGGTTTTCTTCCAGAACCAGGCCTTCTCTCGACGGAACCAGTCTCCTGATATCGCTGCCAGGTCCTTTGGACTGTCGAGCGACTAACATTTAGCCTCCTAGCCACGAAACATTGGCTGCAACCCTCTTCAAGCAGCGCGATAATTTTGGTAGCTTTTACCACTTTATCTACCATTTTTGATACAGCCAAACAGCATTAAATAAAGCTTTGACAGTCAAGGATATGAAATTAATCGATAAAAATTGAATAAAAGTTATGAAAGTCGATGTTAACTTCTGGAACTTCGCGCCAAAAATGTAGGATAAAAAGGGGTTTTCTGTAAAAATGAACATCAAATGAAAAATTGAATTTAGAACGTACTTTTTTAAATACCACAGCATTTTTAAAACCGGCCAGTAACGTGTACAAACGATTGAAACCTTTTTGGTATTGTATCTTTTTAAATATGAATGAAAATCAAAACCGCCCGTTTTTTTTGCAAATGAGTGTATATTACTTCAAGTCGAACTTCGTATAGAAATGAGAAATCACTATGATTGCTTGTTTATGCCTAATTTTAATTAACAATACTGTTGTCTAATAAATTTAAAATTCAGCGAGGTCAAGGGGACCTGATATTCTATGCACAGGGTGACCCACTTAGGATTTAGAGCTTATCCATGTACTTACTCAGCAAGTAAGCAGTTTCACTTTCTTTTTTGGAATATCAATAGAAATAAATATAGTTATATATATATAGTACCTAATTTACCTTTTCTAATATTATTTACTATAATATTATATATATATATATATAGCTGTGTGGCAGCGGAAACTCCCAACACTTACGTTGCTCGTGGATTTCGTAAAAAACGTCTAAGAGCTTTATAACGACCTGGGCCAACTCCATTTGATGCCGTTTGGTCAACAATTACATCCCCAAGTAGAGTTGTCGTCTGGCAGGCGGCCGGTCATAAAACTATTGCCAATAACTTTTATAATATGTACTATGAAAGAACAGTACATATTGTATCGACCCCCAAGTAATTGGGATAACAGTAGGAGAATGATGAATATTTTTACTATAAAATAATAGTAGTTGTGAATGGAATGTTTGTATTCTATTTTTGATTGAAAGAGACATTATTCATCATCATTATCATTATTCTGTTCTTATCCCAATTACTTGGTGTCAACTCATTATGTACTCCGCTTCCATATTACATATTGCAAAAGTTATTGGTTTATGTTTTTAGCTGGCTGCTTGCTTGATGTCAACCCTTTTTCTTTTGGCATGCTATGGTCTTGCCATACGCCGTCCGTTCTGTCCGGAGAACCGGAAGGGCGGCGCGCGGCCCCATAACCACCGTATTCTCTCCCCATTGCCATTGGGCCGGCTACAGGTACCGCTTCCTTGACATCCGTGGCCAGCCCAAACTGATGTAAACCCTTATTCAGAATGTAGTTGATGGTCAAACGGCATTGGATAAAATTGGCCTATGTATGGTAATATTTTTTCAGTAGCTAACAATTTTTATAAATAGCTGTGTATGTCAAATGTTAAATATTAATAGAAATGAATCTATAAATTTACGTGATTAGCGCGTTAATATAAAAGTGATTAAATCTTATTAACATATATTAATGTAGTGATGACTGCTGTATGGTAATTAATGACTACGAATACTAAGAACCCTTACTTTGCTTGTGGATGTTGTAAAAGACGACTAAGAGTTTTATAACGACCTGGGCCAACTCTATCTGATGCCATTTGGTCAATAATTACATTCCCAAAGAGGGTTGACGTTTGGCAGGCGGCCGGTCATAAAACTATTGCCAATAACTTTTACAATATGTACTTACTATGAAAGAATAGTACATATTGTATCTACCCCAAGTAATTGGGATAAGAGTAGGAGAATGATGATGAGACTTGGGTTCAAGTCTCATATAATAATTTTTCAGTCGCAAATGTTTGTTGGAAATCTGTAACAAAAGTGTTTCGAGTTTTTACTGCTTTAACATGCTTAATAAACCGTATTAAATATAAATACCCAATACTAAAAGTATTAGGTACTTAATACTTATATTTAATAGAGTTTCTATTAATGTTTTGTAGTCTTAAGGACGACAGAATAAAGATAAATGGTTTTTCATTATATTTCTCACTTTTTTCTTCTTTTATTTTTTATTTTTTTCACTTTCTTTTTTTTTTTTTTTTTTTTTTTTTTTTTTTTTCTCACTAAATTTGTAACTATAGTTTTTGGGGCATAAATAAATATCAGTACTATTTTTTTTTCTTTTAAAGTCAGGAAATAATCCTAGTATTTCAGGGATACTTTACAAACAGATAATTAATGAACATAAATTACCAATTACACATAGTCTCAAACAACAATTTGAATATCACTCAAAGTATTATCCTTCGGGGAATCGAATCTACGGCTCACGGGTCGGTGTTATAACTACTATGCCATCTAGACAGCTAGGTCAGTATACTCATACCGTTTATATTATAAGAATATAATAAGAATAATTTATTTATAGCTTAAAATACAGTATACCAGCTTACTACAACAAACTTATAATTATGTAGATATTATGAGCAAAATATAAGCACCATCACATACCCAAGGCTAAAAGCAAAGTTATTTTCAACTTATTTTCACACTAAAGCGTTACGTACGTCCGTCGTTGTCTTCACTCACCTGGAATCGCTTACTATGGCGTCGAAGATGCATCTTTCATTCATGTCAATTAAGATCTGTAGGACAAATTAGTTTCAATTTGGTATAACATTTTCCGTGTGGTGACGGAGTAAGAATACTATTCACCACCTCACGTCTTGCTCGTGGGTGACCGTACGAGACGACTAAGGGATGTAAAACGCATATAACATCTATGCGAGAGAAGGAAAACTCGAAACAAAACCTTATACTAGCACGTCTGACCGGTGCGGTATAGTAGGTTAATTTACCTTCCACTACGGAGGAGGCCCGAGCCTAACAGTGGGATATTTAGGGGCTGTGATGATGATGATAATGATAACATTTACTCCAATCTTTTCTCAGGATGAGATAAACAGACTTGATTTTTATAAATTCTGATTTGTACTTCATTGTAACATTGTAACATAGTAAGTTTTTTAGTCAAATTACTGAATTTTTTTAGCATTTAATATGCTTAATTATTTATAAATACCCGATACGAAACGAAAAATGATGTCACAAGCGGGGTTCGAACCCGCACCTATTGGGAATCCGGCCCAACTGTGCTTGGTTGGGCCGGATTCCCAATAGGTGCGGGTTCGAACCCCGCTTGTGACATCATTTTTCGTTTCGTATCGGGTATTTATAAGTTTTTTAGTCTTATGATATTTGTCTAGATATTTATTATATCTATAGCTTTCCTATTTAGATGGACTGGTTGTCAACCAGTAAGAACTAGCATCACGTAGACTTAGTTACCTAACCTATTCTAGAAGGTTTATCTGCTAAGTCCATGATTTTCACGAGAAATCCTACAGTATCTTATACGTTTAATTATTACTTGATATTAAAAGAATTGTCATAGCGATAATCTTTATATTTGTGAAGATAAATTCTCATTAACAATAAAAGTTTTACGGATTAAATCGATGTGTCATCGCTTACTCTTATTCTAAGGTCGCATTTACGATTGAGGGAAATAAAATCACTGTAAAAGATAGGGCTCGAATTAAAACCGTGTCCTCATTTTTCTGACTACTGACGTAACAGTGAGACCTAGGCAGATAAGCTATAAAGAAAGGAAAAAAAAACTAAAAAATAATTTTATAAATAGTAGTATCACGACGTTAATATGTGATAGTACAGTAGCTAAGAGGAAGTGAAGTTGTAGGTACATATCTGTATACGTACAGGTTTATATGAACGACCCGACTGGGCCCCGTTTATCGCTACTCCCGTTCCATTTAAATAAATTCGATAAGGAAAAAAATTGTTTCGAGGTACCGTATAGTATATTCCCTTCATGGTATAAACTAGAACGTAAACTACACTTATACATTCATGATCGCTATTTAATAGGTCTTAGCGTGTGGTGACGGAGGCAGAATATAATTCGCTACCCTCTATCGAGTCTGTGACCGTTGTAAGATAAATAATATGCATATAACATCAATGAAATATAAGGAAAACTTGTAATAAAATCCTATAAGAACCAATCTGATCAGCTTGGTATAGTGGGATAATTTCCATCCTATTGTGGAGGAGGCTCTAGCACAGCACTAGTTACGTCCCACTGAGACACGTATGACCTGATAAGATAATGATTTGATAGGTATTTTTTTAAAGACAATAAACCGCAATAAGGAATTAGCCATTGAATAGCAACACGGGGGTTTCCAAACATCAACAAGTAGGTACAATTTATTTTTATTTTTTTTAGACACCACACTGCCCTAAGGAAATAATCCTTGTATTGCGGGGGACTTTACAAACATGTAATCAACGCAGACAAATTTCACCCAGACTCAGAACAACACTTTGTGGATGGCACATAGTATTGTCCTGCATGGGAATCGAAACCATATCACTGGCACGCAAGGTTGGTATCTTAACTACGCCATCTGTGCAGTCAATTAATAGACGTAAATAATATCGAGAGTAGAATAATTACTTGCGGATCGCACAGAGAATTGTCGTATAATTTAGGACATATATGTAGACTGAATCAACGACACTTAGCTGGAGAGGTCCGTATTCAGGTAATTCCATCTTTTGTACAGTCAATTATGTCTTTCTCCTTACAGTTATATTTATGTTGTTAAAAGATAAAGCGTTAATTTCAGCATTACGTTGAAATGTTTTAATAATTTAATGGAGATTATCCGGATTGTATTGGAGAAAGAATAACATGTAATCCAGTTGTTATTGTCTTAATCGGGTGCCGTTTGTGGGGCAATTCTCGATATACGAATAGATCATGAAATCGAAATGAAATTTCGAATTCAAACTTTGTACAAGCGGGTTTGGTTCGTTTTTAAAAATTCATCAAGAACGAACTAATGTCGTTTAAGAAAAGTTTGAATTACGAAATTGAGTTGATAAAATTCGAATCACGAGATTTGCGCCTCTGGTCCAGCTATAATTTTTTTTTAAATATATTCTGTTATTCGATAACATCATACTGGACTTGATACTTACTAAACATGTAAGTAAACAATTTAAAAAAAAAATACTAATTTAAAAAATAAGACGGTGCAGTTGAGGTTCTGGCTGCATCTCCTCAGTCGCAGTCATGTTGCTGGGTATATTAATGGCCGGTGGTAGATTGGGGTATAATAATTAATGTATAGATATTCATCTCAGCCCATATGTCCCACTGTTGGACTCGAGCTTCCTTCGTAATGAGAGGGAAATCGACCTACTATACCACGCTAGTCAGACGAGTTCGCATAGGGTTTTGTTTCGAGTTTACTTCTCTTGCATAGATGTTATATGCGTTTTATATCCCTTAGTCGTCTTCTACTATCACCCACGGGTAAGATAGGGGGTGGTGAATTGTATTCTTACTCTGTCACCACACAGAAATAAATATAGATATTGTTATAATGTAATTTTAAACGACCGTCACCACTTATTTTCAAGTTCATTAGCATATAATATAAACTACAAGGAAAACTCGAAATTAAACCCTATTCAACTCGAATACTTGTGTTAAACGTTGATTATATGCATGACCATACGGAGCCGATTGGTAGTTTTTGTAAGATTATTGAATATGTTCTTGGATCTATTAATCATAAGCTGTACGTATCATCTAGTTCAACTATGAATATTTATAGCTGTAGTCTTTAATTACATAAATTTTAAAACGGTTTTATTTTTAACCATATCATTGCCATTATTTTTCACTGAGCGACTTCAATTTAATTTGAATAAAAAATCTAAAACGATGATTTTAGTGTATAGTGATAGGACCACGCTGTTGACAGTTCTCCGTATACAGCCGCGGGCTGGTCCATCCGGGGTAGTACCACATGAGTAAATGAACGTACAGAGACCAAGCTTCTAAGGAGCGAGCAAAATTGTTACCTATTCTGTTAGGGTTGGCACATGAGGATGAAAATAAATACACAAAACGTTTGTCAGCTTTTTTATGTATGGATATTTTTTTACAAATTGGTTACTGTAAATAGTTTTTTTTTTGTAATTTTTGATATCAGTAATAAACATTTTATTGAAAGTAATTCTAAAAAAAGATATGTTTTTATTTTTTCGATTGTTGTTCATGCACACAGTACAATAACCCATATTTACACTCTTTCTAATTAATTCAAATTTAAACAAACACGCACGACGCGATGCACAGCAAGCGGTGAGTGAGCCCTTTGTTTGAGCACTGGCCGAACCAGCCTAAACAGGTTTCATTCCATATGTGACGAGCCGCCAGTGGTCACGCACATCATACTTGTAGTAATGTACCTACCTACCGTGGCGCGGTTGTTTGAATGTTCGTCTCTGTACGTTTTTTTACTCATGCGGTAGTACTACACTCTCGCAGAAGATTGACGTCTGAGTAATGGCAATGTGCTATTGTGCTTCGTTCGGTGAGCTAGAGAGCCGGCAGCCCTACTGGGTGGATTTGGGGATTGTACTGATAGGCAGCGGCCTAGCTATACCCTTGGTATAGCAAAGGTCCATGGGCGGCGGTGACACTTACCATCAGGTGTGCTGCTTGCTCGTTTTCCATCATAAGCAATAAAAAAAAAGACTATGAAAACACCTAGTTTGAACTGTTGATAACTATCATCTTCATTATGCATGCTACCAAAAGGCACTAGAAGGAATTAGCAAAATTCTTCAAGATGACTTTTAAAGTATACTTTTTGACATCATAACAGTTGGTGCATATAAATTCATACTGCAACTGCTCATCGGAGTATTCCAGAGCACTTTCCTGGCTCTGTCTCAGCCGGTTGTCACTAATACCATGGGCATAACATGTTTAAAAAATGATAGGATAGGATATCTTAAGAAAAACAACGAATATATTGCTCCTTTTATATTATAAAACAAAGTAATCTTAAGTTACAATTTTAATGTAATTAACTATGTTGTGTTCTTGTGACACAATTTCAAGTCAGAAGTCTAGATAAATGCAAAATACAATACAAACCCTGATCCACAAAATAAAATCAATATAACTAAAATTATACATAACATATTAAAACTAGCAGCCGAAACTTCATTCATATCTTAATAAATAATAATGTGACATTTTAGATGAACGAGCAAGATCTTCTAAACTTTATACATATAAAATCTTAGCTTTTTTAATTTTTTTTTCCAAATACGTCTTGTATTTTGTTCTAATGCAATTAGTCTTGTATTTTGTTGTAATGTAATACGTCTTGTATTTTATTGTAATGCAATTATCATATCAAACAAAATATCCTAGGAATCATACTGTATCTGTAAATATTTTTTGTAACATACGACTGGCAGTTTTATGAAACCATATTTGCTCGCGTGGCGAAAATTAATTACATTGGACATTATTATTGACGTAAGGATGATAGTTGCCAATGACTCTTTTTTTATCAGATAATTATTAATTACGATTTTGAAACGACCATATTACTTATCTATCATATTATACACGTAAAAACTTACAATTCGCATAGTTAGAATATCATATTAATTAAGAATATTGATTAAAATAAACAATTTTAATTTTAAATAAATAAAAATCCAATTAATCCATGAGTTTGTTTTAACGAAATTACGTATCCATTATTTATAAAGATTGTTAGAACGTAACATATTTCTCTACGGCTATTAGGATTTCTATTTGTCTCAGCGTGCTAGTGTGTAAAAATTTGACATTAACTTCTCTCGTTGAAATGTTTGAGTCTGCTAGTTTAATAGTTTGTAATTATATATTAATAAATACAATTGTTCAATAAATTAATATATTACTGTGTAACAAACAGTGGTATAAATACATGTATTACCATATACCAGCCTTTAGCCTTATTATATAAGGTATATTATATTTGTATTGTATTCTGTTCTTATAAGTATCGGGCAAAATACAATACATATATTGCAAATATTTTAACTAAGTATTATTAGCGAATTTCCGTTTGTCTAATACCAAATCGCCGTCGACATGCTTTTATCAATGCTGTGAAATAATTGTCTCTTATTTGTTTGTTAAGTACTATTTTATGAATTAATCATATCTAGTAATATCAAGAACCATGCTATTGTCTTTCGCAAACTCTATGATGAATTAATCATAGTAATATCAAGAACTATGTTATTGCCTTTCACAAATACTATCATCAATGAATCATAGTAATATCAAGAACTATGCTATTGCTTTTTACAAATACCTTCTATATATTCAATGGAGATTCATCAGGGCTGTGTAAATTTAATATTTTCTAAAAAGATACATAAATAATCAAATTTATATATTCATATATACGATTTCATTGAATCCTTTTGATTAAAATAAATGTATTACGAGGAAATAATTATATTACATATTCTCCCCCTTAATTATTCTGGATATATTTATTACATTTAATATTGTGTTTTCATCAATTATTTACCGCATGTTTTTTTTCTTTTACGTATTCATACATTTTTGCTACAAAGTACCTAATTAAAACTTTTTCATAATAACAGTCTATTAATTACAAATCTAAAATAGTTTAGCCAGTATTCATTTATAAGTATTTATTTGAACGTACGATTTTATAATACTGACCACATATTAAAAAAAAAATTAGGTAAAGGTATAATTGTACTAAACTGCACATGAAGGTGGATTATCTAGATTGAGCGGAGCAGCGTCATGAGCTTACCACAGTTAGGATTGATCAACTTTCCCTTCCGGCTATCGCTCAAACTATGATCGGAAGTGACAGTGGATTGTATGCTACCACCTCTTTCTACAAGTTGAAAAAATATATAATAAAGGCGACAAACCATAAATGAGCCAACTTCCTAGCCTGCAGAAGACGCACTTTTGTAAGGGCATTGAACGATCTTCATCGCTATGCATTTGAGAGTTGCAAATCCTTTGCAGTGCAACAGTCTAGCATAAAACGTTGTAAAACGGCAGCCCGCACGTGTTTGGCATATGTCTCTCTTGGAGAGAAGGGTAAAACCACCAAACTTAAGATGCGGCCAAGCCATATTGGTGTATAGGAAGCATTGTAATAACAAAAGCAATCAATCCTCTATGCCGAATGAATAAAGCTGGGTTTTAGTAGGTACACGGTGAGTTACACCGAAACTTCAATATCTCTTGATCCGCCCATCAGATGGATATCTTAGATATCTATAAAGATTCTCGCGCAGAAGAAAATGCATTATGTAGAATAAAAAGGAACCATATTACATTCAAGCAGGATTATATAATAATTATAGAACAATTACTACCTATACACTATCATTTGGCATCTAACTTTAATTTTGCATATTGAATTACATTTCACAGGAACTTGATGCCGATACAGTTAAATAATAATCCGCAAATGAGTGGTGGAATTTCGTCAATAATCACTCATTTATCACACTTCAAAGTCCCATGAATCAATAGATAAATATCAATTGAAACTATTTATCTATGTATATCAGAAGGCATATAAATGATTAAGGAATGTTTACGAATTTAAATTACATTATTATATTTTTTTATTATACTAGCTAATATGCCAAAGTAATATGAGAATCACTCCTAATATCACTAAATGACTTAAGTCATAGAAATCTTACTAATGCACTAGTGGTCTTTATAAGCATGTGACGTCGTTGTCACTTTGACGTTACGTTTTGCAGTACAAGATTGCAGATCCAATACTGCGCGGGACGTCTTAGTTATAGTAGAATGTGATAGTTCATCAGACACATGTAGTTACACTAATAAAGACATCATATTTAATCTAGAAAGTTGAAATTTTGCAAAAATATTTTTGAAATTAATTTGCATAATTATCTAAATTATGGTCTAATTATCTACTACGATAACCTATGTATAATATTTCCTTTTAATCTGTATGATCCCTCTAATAATGAAAATAATTAAATATCAATTTTAAGAAACACTTTAATAAATCTACTATAAACACGTTATAGCACTGTAATAAGGCTCTGCAAGTCCCTCGGCATGCACGATGATGAACATCGGATATGCTCGGAACCCGGGTCGACATAATCAATCCTAATGAATCTATTGCTATTTATATACATTTATCAAATACGATAATTTCAATAATAAAAAAGTAGTATCTTTTTTGCGGCAACTATTATCGCTGCATCGCATTACTTATAATCATCAATTTGTTTGCGACTACTGATTGTGCCGAAAATGAAGGAATAGGCAAATCTTCAACTTTACCCCATTTTTATTTTGATAATATACGTTGCATTATTAAGAACATAACTTCCTTATAATGTGAGTGCAAATAACTTAGAATGCTACGCTGGACGTTCGCGCTGACTTAGGTTTTTGTTTCGAGGTTTTTTTATCTTACTGTGATACTGTTTACGTCCATTACAATATCCGCAGGAAACAAGGAGTGATGTACTATTATCTTACTAAGTATCACAGAGATAGATGTATCCTATAGAACTCTGAATTCTTGAATAAAAAAAGGGTCTACAGCACAGCCAAGGTTTCAACTGAATCAAAAGTTTTCTCATAATTCACAAACGTTTGATACTGAAGTCCATTGTACTTGTCGGTCTTCTGTATAATTAGAATAGTAAATTTAGTTTATGGTTGGTTTGGTATTATGATTTTTTCGGATCATTTTTATGTTCGATTAGCTGGCTTTCTTGTATGTCCATTTGTAATGATAATTGAAATCAAATTATAGACAAACCTATAATTAAATCTGACCATAAATTGTGATGGTAATATAATTATGTAATATCAATTGGAATCTAATTTTACAGTCTGTTCACAGAATGAAATTATTCTTGAGAAACTGTTTTATTTGAATAAAAAGAACGGATCTTGCATGATATAAGGCTTTTTTCATTAAAATGATGCTAGAAAGAGCCTACTAATCCTTTTTAAATAGTTATATGACGATTTATTAAACATTATTTTAACTAAAAAAAAAATATTTATAAAATAGGTAATTTTCTTAAAACATTTACCATCGCCGTTTTGTTACTAATACGTCCACCAGGAGCTTGACACATTAGCCAGGCTCAATGTAATTGTTGGCAATTAGATGTCTTGGAATAAAACTACGAGGACTCGGTGAGTCCTCCCGAGGCCATGATCACTGTAAAGTGTTCGAAACGTCGGGAAATTAAAAATCAAATGCAAACCGATAGAATCCGTAAAAGTAGTTTTATTTCAAATGTGTAATACTCGCGTAAACATTAGAAGTCATTAGATGTCTTGGGTCAAAATTTGCTAAAAGTTTATTCGTCACTAAATTGTGATGGTAGTGAGTACCTACTCAATACGCTAGAGGGAATCTAGCACTAATTCATTTCTAAGGCGACCTAAACAAATGTCTTTGGGGACCGCTTTAATATGATATGCAGAAAAATAAATTATAAGAACAGCAACAAGCAGAAAAATAAACAGAAATCAGAATCACAACCACGCAATTTTTCTAGATAACTACGTACGAGTCTTTACTTCATTCCTATTTTGTGCCCATAGTAGTGGAATTTTTAAAAGTATCAAAACTTTATTTCTAATTAAGAGAAAGGTAACTTTTTTTATCAACTATATTATATACACAAACATTATTTTCTATTGGGTGTGGCCCTCATAAAAACAGAATGTATATTACAAAAAACTAAGTATAGCGGTTTAGACTGACCGTCGATGCGCTAGACAAGTAAGATAAATATACGAATACCATTCAAATAATTCATAAATACCTGTGTACCCTAACAAGTAAATTATTTAAGTAATACGTATAAATATGTAAGGAATAAAAATGATAAGACGTACACCTATGGCAACAATTCAACGCGTATTTCATTGATTCTTCCAGGATAAGAAGTATGTGCTTATTTAATATTTTATCCCAGTTAACTCGACCGCTTTCAATTCGATCTAAATTCGTGGTTGTGCAGTATTGAGAATTAACATACCTAACTAATCCCATCACATATTCCCACCACAATGGTGGAACTCCTGTAAGCCAGGATCCACAATAGTCTCCATAAATGACACCGAAGTTTGACCCTCAGGCAGTTTCGGGATATGAATTAACGTAACTACTAAATTTCGCATTCATATTATAGTACCTAAAGCGGCCATTCTTTATATAATCTAATTATTGGCAACGATGAATAACGATTATGTCTTTGGTAAATGATAAAATAGATATATCACCAAGTATTTTCTATTCCAACGAACTAACTGCCATCGTAGGAACTCTCATCTGAGAATGACCATCAAATACTTTATCAATGTTCATATAAATTTAGAAGGAACAATTTATGTGTTTTAAGTAATAAATTTTGAAGATCATATTTCTGGAAGTAACATCACTACGTGTCACTTATTAAATGGCAAGTCATGAAAGCATCGTTAATCAGCGTCTTACTTATTAAACGCTTTCTCTATAGCGGCGCTTGTTTTTATTTGGTATGTCTACAATCATCAAATTTAGATATATGTACATACTATTTGTGCTTGTAAATATATATATACGAACACATACATATGCACGACACCCTCAACTAGGGATATTCGATATACATCGATGCATCGAAAATATCGATGTTTACAATGCGATACATCGAATCGATCCGATGTATTGAAGAGCTATCGAAATACTCGATGTATCGATGTTTTTTCATAAACCAGTAAATGCCACAAAAAGACCTTTTTTTTTTATTTTTAGAAATCTGTTTGATAAGGGACTGTGGAATAGGTATAAATGCCACAAAAAGGACCTTTTTTTTTAGAAGTCAGTTTTATAAGGGATTGGAATAGGTATAAATGCCACAAAAAGGACCTTTTTTTTTTTAGAAGTAACACTTTTGATATGACTTTAGAAAAAGTACTCGATGTTTAAAAACATCTATGTTTTTTTCATCCGATACATCGAAAGACATCGATGTACAGTTCCGATTTATCGAATCGAAAAAAACATCGATGTTTTTTCAAAGTGGACACCCCTAACCTCAACAAGGCTCAGGTATCGGCCTCGAAAAGAACAAAAGGCTATAAATATAAGGATGATACTGTCATACATGAGTACATAATTTATTTATTACTATTAATCAAAATTATATATAAATAAATCATAGTCGTAAATCATACTATAGTAATAAAATTACATATTAATTCGTACAACAGAGGCTGCAAAAGGCTTTTACACTACAAACGACATGCAATGTTATTTACATTTTGCATATTTACAACATTCCAACTTTGGCTATAAAAATAATTTGGCTTTGGGTTCATCATACAAATATCGTACAAAAAATTTAATTACATTGCCATAAACAGAAATTCTGTTTTATTATAATTAATTATTTAAATATTGTGTAATAATATATATTATGTAGTTATTACAACTAGTAACAAGTATATGGCAATGTAAAAGCACAAATAGCTTACCATGCCAATTGTCCTGGATTCGATTCCTACGCAAAACAATGTTTTCTGCAATTTACAAATAATTGTTATGAATCTGCGTATTATATGTCCATTGTGTTTTCGTAAAAACCCCGCGAAGCAAGGATTTATTCCTTTATTGCAGGGTGTTGCTTTTGAAATAAAAAAAAATGTATATATTTTATAATCTACTTTATAATTAATATAAATAATAATATAACTTCATTTAGTCTTCAAATGTAGCAAGAAGTATCATTGGAATTATCCAAATGGCTACTATGATTTAGTGATTCAATATTATATATAATCAACTATAATCACCAACTATTATTAATACCAAAAATTATTTATTTACAAGAGGAACTAAAATAATATATAAAAACAAATTAAGTATTTTCAAAAGTTAAAATATATAGACTTTTTTATGAAAAAACATTTCATCAAATTAAAGTTAACAAATTTAACTAAATTTGGCTTTAATTACAACCTTATTTTATTTACGTAAAATCTAAAAGAAAGCTATTTATGAAATTAACAGTGTGTGTATTAAAACGTAATAAAAGTTACGACAAGTACAACTGATAAGCTTAGTAAGTAACTTTACATTTTATTGTAATCAACTAAAATTGGAATTACATATAGATTACATATAGAGCCAAAGTGTAATCAAATGAAATTCATAAGACAATAATATTTTATGAATGTTTCTTCTGTATAATTTATTATATTTTAAGTATAATATACGGTCAACTGCTGCTACCAATAATTATCCAATTAAAGGGTTGAATATGATCAATTTTTGAAATCGAACAATATACCGCATTGGGGCGGACAATCTTTTAAATGAATGATTCGTAAATTTTCATGACCGTCGAAATCTCCACATACCAATTTACATTTGTTAGTTCATATTATGATATAGGAAATACCTTTTGTACATGATATCTAAGTAATCATTTATAACATTTATGTGAATATTACATATAAAACTAATTTTACAGATTTTATCGCGCTATTTATTTTTTCTATCCTGTAATTTCGAACATTCTTCAGCATAATGAAAAATTCTTTCTTCAATATTTAATAAGCTAAAGTAAGTCACATTATGAAAGTCAATAATCAAGTATTTTATCCCCTGAGTTTCTCGCTGGATCTTTCTCAGTAAATCCGGTGACAGCATAATAGATTTATGTTAGGTTTAATATAATTAAGTAAATTAATAATCATTGAATATTTTCTATTATTTTATGCTTTACAGTAGTAAATGACCAAAATAAATAGAATAATTTTCTGATGATTGCGCGAGTAGGTTATTACACATTTGAAATAAAATTATTTTTACAGATCTTTCACGTTTGTATTTGATTTTTAAGTTCACGACGTTTCGACGTACTGCTCATGGTCAAGAGAGGACTAAAGTCAGAGGATTTAAAGATGTACGAAACGCTATAAAATGTTAGAAACGTCGGGAACTTAAAAATCAAATACGAACGGGACAGAATTCGTAAAATATTTTTATTTCAAAAGAATCATTGTCTTTTTCATTTCCAATTAATTTATATCAAAATGTGGTCAAATTATAATAAATAATACTGTAATAAGTATAATAAACATCCTCTGTAATAACATTAACTTGTTGGATTAAACTATTTAGTTTGTCAGTGGCTACAAATACTCAAAATTGTTCAGAACGTCGGTATAATAAAAGCAAAGACACGTGATCAAATCTATAAGAATAGATTTATATTATGTTTAGGGGTTGATATTGTCGTGTTTTATTACAATTTTTCAATCGGCTTATCCTGTTAGTCAAAATATATAAGGTGAGTGGCATTCTTACAAAAAATCTATAAAATTAACATATAGGTTGTATTTATATTATAATCTTTAATACTATTCAACATAACTGTCGCCGGTGAGAAGGCACGATGTGACGGGCGTTGGAGGCCGATTATCCGAGACCGACGTCTAAGCACATCATAACCACGAAGCCAATGATGCAGCCCCATGTCGCCAACTTGCCGTTACCACTATGGACAAACATGTCAAACTTAATATGATAAACTACGTGAACATTAAATATATCTTAAATTAACGCCATTTCAGTATTACTGACAAACATTAAAATGAATTGAAGTGAAACAAAAATCAAGCCTATTTATTTAAAACTTTCGCTTTGCAAGACGCCATGCATTTTGCATGGAACATTTTTAAAGTTTCCTTCACAGTTAATTACTATTAGATAATTCTTTCTCTTAGTTATAACAAATTTTAAGCTGATAACAAATTAATTTGCGATCGGCTGCTAAAAGAAACTACTAAGCTAGCATCGAGTATCGCGGGAGAGCCGATATCTCTACATGCGTAAAAATCATGTAAGGACTGAATAATAATAATAACTGCTGACTAAAGTTATAGCAAATATATTTCAACAAATCGTAGAAGCTTTCATATTTGAATATACTATAAATTACAATGTCATCGGAGTAAATATGATGGCACGGCATTCTGGACGTTATCAAGTATACAGATATATCGGTTGTATTGGTGTGTTAATGTCATGAGACCCATACTATCAAATAGATATTAGGATATTATAGTCCCATAATATCATGCTCCCACGGTTGGTGTGGATGGAGGTGAAATGGCCGTAGTGCCCTTCATCTCAGCCCATATATGTCCCATTGTTGGGCTCGGGCCTCCTCCAGAATGGAAGGGTAATTGACCTACTATGCCACGCTGGTCAGACATGTTGGTATAGGGTTTTGTTTCGAGTTTTCCTTCTCTCGCATAGATGTTATATGCGTTTTATATCCCTTACTCGTCTCGTAAGATCACCTACGGATAAGATATGGAGTGGTGAATTGTATTATTACTCCGTAACCACACGGAAAGTAGTAGTGTCCTTAGTTGTCGTAAAAATTAATATCGATTACATCCAGGAGTTAGGGTTCTCATTGTCCGTGTTCTCAAATATAACAATAAAACAGGTATTTCATATATATTAATCATCATTCTCCTGCTCTTGTCCTAATTAACTGGGGGTCGACGTAATACGTACCCCTCTTCCTACATATGCAAAGGTTATAGGCAATAGTTTTATGAGCGGCCGCTTGCCTGACACCAACCCTTCTTGGGAATGCAATTGCTGACTAAATGGCATCAGGTAGTGTTTGCCCAGGTCGTTATAAGGCTCTTAGTCGTCTTTTACGACATCCACGAGCAAAGTAAGGTTTGGGAGTATTCGAAGCCGCTACCACACAGCGTGTGGTATTATATTTCAGATATATTCGAATAGTTTTATTAATTATAATTCGCAGCACAAAGCTAGTTATGAAAATAACAACTTTAAAAATATATGTAGGTAATCCATGCAAACGAAGCTGCGCAAAGGAAGCTTCTAGAAATTATATATGTATTGAAATAATAAATAAAGTTAAAGGTTTCAATTTTATTACTTGTATACATGCATATACTTTTTTCAATTCTATGACATAATGTCTTATTTTTTTTTTAATAGACTCAAGAAACTGCGATTGCAACCGAAAATGTAATAAGACTTGTAAATATTTGCCTAAAGTAACTTTTCTCGATTTTAAGGAATTATATTGCCTTCGTGGAACTCTAATTAGTTATTGAAATAAACTAATTTAAGTTCCTTAAAAATCCAGTTTTCTACCCGGAAAAATCCGACAAATTCTGTACAGCTGTTGCATAAATTACCCAGAAAACACTTAGAATAAATCTTGTATTATTAGTAACTTTTATATGTATTCAGTAAAAAACTATTATTTTGAAATTATAAACAGACAAATGAATTCTATTTATTTGTATGTATAGATTTATTGCCTAATACAAGTCATTGGTAATCAAATTCACGATCCAGACAAGATTTCCTTTTAAGTGCGCAAGACGCGAGGAGCATAGCTGTATATTTTGACAGCCGGAAACTTATTTTACAATATAAGCGGACACACTATAAACACATTAAAATGTATGTATCGTATTAAAGAAGCAGTAATACATCTACTGACGTATTTTGATTGTAATATACATAATGGTATGTACATAATAACAAATAGTCCGGTGTCCGTTATAAAATGCTGTCGTCATACAATGTGCGCCATTGAGAAATAACATGTAAACGGCATTTGAATATCAAATAGGTGGCAAAACTTACGATATCGGAAAGGCCGGCTTATGGTGCTTGCATCTCACGCACTCGGATTTGGAGAAACCATCAGGCATACACTAACTGGAGTCACGGACCATTACATTAAAAGTTCCTGGTACTTAGCCACGGCACGTATTGCACATACTAAATTTATAAAATAAATAGTTTTTAAGGCTAACCGCAGGCAGTTGATAATTAGATAGCTGCTCCACCAGATTCGCTTGCATTGATTCCGTATCAGTTTAATGTTATTATTATGTTTGAAAACACAAATGCGAAAACGGAAGGATATAGGTACCGGGGGAGACTGAGACTAACTTACCTAGACCAGATTGGTCACGTACTGAAGGAAGGTGGAGTCAAGAGTCTCCGAAACCGGCGAGCGTGTATGAAGAGAACTATGAATGTTGAGGAAGCGAGTGAGGTATGCAAGGAAGCGAGCGAAGTATGCAAGGATAGAGTTCTCTGGCACTCTGTTCTATCTGCCTACCCTGCAAGGGATATGGCGTGATGATATGTATATATGTATGTTGAAAACACAAGCGGAATTAATAATTATATCAACATATATACATCGATCCGTATGGTATAGTGTTGCCCAAATGCAAGACCAAGACTCGCTGCAAGAGTCTCCCAGTGCTCTCCCTTAGACAGCATCTTAAGATTCTTTTGGCAAAAAAAGAATCGTCAACATTTTGTAGTTTTAATACCAGTATACGGGGAAATAATTTGATGTTATTTTAAACAGTCTCATGATCGATAGGTGTGATTATAGCTCCACTAACGTTGAGTGGTATGTTCCATACCTACCTTATTGATAGGTGTACAGTTAGTGCCAATTGGAATTGACTTGCGAGATTCGCAAGAGTCTTGCATTTGGGCAGCACTAGTATGGTAACGAATTCATCATGGTGACAGACTTAAGAATACACTTCACCACCTCCTGCATGTAAGTGTCGTAAAAGAAGACTAAGGGATAAATATGGATATAACATCCATTTGAGAGAAGGTAAACTCGAAATAACAACCTATATCCACTAGCCCTATAATCCAGCCCCGTAGTGGGACATATAAGAACTCACACGATGATTTTTTTTGTGTCTGTCTTTTAGCTGTTAGCCGCAGATGGCTGTCACAGCTTAACCCGGACTATGGGTGAGCGCTGAGGGCTCTCAACCCGGTACAAACGATTGATAATGATATATAAATGAATGAGCCATAAGCTTGACCAGTTTGGCAGCAAAAGTGTATGGTAAAATTATTGAAAGGAGAATGAGGATGGTGTCCGATGGTTTACTGTGTGAGACACAAGGAGGTTTCAGGAGTGAAAGGGGATGCATGGATCAAGTGTTCTCTCTGCGCAACATTGTGGAGAAGCATCTGGCCCTAGGTCAGAGGGTTTTCTGCAGTTTTGTGGATCTGGAGAGAGCAATTGACACGGTTGTACGAAAGAACTTTGGGACATTTTACCGGAGTATGGTATTAACGGTAAACTGCTGCAGGCTGTGCAATCCAGTTACATGGGCTGTAGAGCCTGTGTGCGGCTGGATGATGGAATGTCGCCTTGGTTTGACGTCAATATTGGCGTTAAGCAGGGCTGCGTTCTATCAGCCAGGCTGTTTATCATATATCTGGATAAATGTCTCCAAAGGTTGAACGATATGAATGTGGGAGTCCAGATGGGTGACTCAGTGGTCTCTGCTCTGCTTTATGCAGATGATGCAGTCCTGCTGGCACAGTCAGCGACTGACCTGCAGACCCTAGTCGACACAATGACAGAAGATTCTAAGAAAAGGGGTCTACGCGTGAATGTGAGCAAAACCAAAATAATGGTGTTTGAAAGAGATGAAGCCAGAACAGATGTAAGAGTAACAATAGGTAATGATGTACTAGAGCAAGTGGATGAATTTGTATATCTTGGATGTGGATTTAGCCGAGATGGACGGTACACCACTGATATAGAGCGAAGAGTGAATGCGGGAAATAGAGTGAACGGAGCGTTGGGGCAACTTCTCGGCAGCCACCACCTCAGCCAGAAGGCACGTGTAGCAATACATAACGCAGTGCTTGTCCCAACATTACTATATGGAAGCGAGAGTTGTGTATGCAGAAAAGAGTATGAAAGTAAAATTAATGCGGTCGAAATGCGATCTCTTCGGAAAATCTGTGGAGTTAGGCTGACCGACCGCATTCGTAACGACGACGTAAGAGAGCGAGTAGGTATGAAAGAGAGTATTGGTGTAAAGATGCGAAAGGGAATGCTCCGATGGTTCGGACATGTGTGAAAGAATGCCGAACGAACGTCTGGTTAAGAAGATATACAATGCGAAAGTGGAAGGATGTAGATACCGAGGGAGACCGAGACTAACCTACGTAGACCAGATCGGTCAGGTACTGAAGGAAGGTGGAGTCAAGAGTCTCCGAAACCGGCGAGCGTGTATGAAGAGAATTATGAATGTTGAGGAAGCGAGTGAAGTATGCAGAGATAGAGTTCTCTGGCACTCTGTTCTCTCTGCCTGCAAGGGATATGGCGTGATGATATGTATGTATGTATGTATAAATGAATACTAGGAATAAGGATAATCTAGTTATACATCATACTCGCCTACAAAAAACTAGTAGGTCTTTCATGGAGCAATGTATACGCTTTTACAATAAACTACTTAAAGATATCCGAGATATGCCCATAAGTTTAAAAAGGCTATCAAAAATAGACTGCAAAAAAGGATATTACAACATTTCGAATTATCTAAATGATAATACGGAATGGTTATGAGTTGCTCCTCTCTCAGCAATTACTTTATATAATTTTAACTTTTACATTGTTTTGGTGCTGATCCTCACTGTCGTCTGAACTCTGTATATTTATCATTGTCACAAATTGTACAGTGTAGCGTGTTTTGCCTAACGAGTTATTTATTTATTGATTTGATTTAGCTGATTGTAATATATAGATCTTGGTGTGGTCATGCTCACTAAAAAGGTCTCTGCCTGCGGTAGCTACGTGAGCGGGTCTCTACCTTCCCTCGAATGCTGTTGAGGGGCGTGATGGCTGCTTTAGTAGTTAACTCGTGATCTGGTGCCGCTTGTGAAATCTGGTCCTACCATTTCTGTTCTTTTTTTTTTTTTTGTTTATCTTGTATTTAACTTTTACAAAAATAAATCTTTACTCGAAGGACATCTCACTGGAGCTAATTGGGACTAAACATGTAGCCAATAATATTAAGAAAACATGTAATTTAATAAAAAAAAATTACGAGCCCGCTGAGTTTCTTGCCGGATCTTCTCAGTTCGTGGCGGCTTTCCGATCCGGTGGTATATTGATTTAAAAAAAAATGTAATATTGACAATATGTAAGTGCCCTTTTAGGGCTTATGCATAATAAATGATTTGATTTATTTTTGTTGTCCCAGCTGTTGCCATGACAACGGCGATTACGTAGAACACTTGACGCACGATGTATGTACTGTTCAACCTGGTCCAATTTGGTATACATTTATAAACACTGCACAAGTCATATTTGTCGCAGGCAGCGATATGCATTATGAATATAAGCTTAATGGTTTCTAATGTTTACATGACTATTACACATTTGAAATAAAACTACTTTTACGGATTTTATCGCGTTTGTATTTGATTTTAATTGGCCGACGTTTCGAACACTTTACAATGATCCTCCCGTGTCCATAATCAATATCAATACAAACGCGATAGTATCCGTAAAAGTAGTTTTAATATAAGCTTGTTATGAAAAATGCTTCTTCGACAAACTATTTGACACAAAAAGATTTTTTGTTTTTCAACAAATAGATCCTACGATTAACACGTTCAAACAAATAAATATACAAAATCTTTCATCATCATCATCACAGCTTATGTATGTCTCACTGTAGGGCTCGAGCCTCCTCCATAATGGGAGGGAAATTGATCTACCATACCACGCTGGTCAGACGTGTTGGTATAGGGTTTTGTTTCGAGTTTTCCTTCTCTCGCATAGATGTTACATGCGTTTTATACCTCTTAGCTGTCTCTTACGATCACCCACGAGTAAGATAGGGGGTGGTGAATTGTATTCTTATTCCGTCACCACACGGATAAAATCACACAAAATCTTTAGCTTTATAATACAGAATGTATATAAGCGAATAATATTAGGTATTACATGTTTATCTTTATGATTCACAAGTTTTTTTTTAAGTAGTTACAACAAAATAAAAATTTCTTAATCAAAATAGATTGATTTAGTAAGAAAAAGCAAGAGCTTTACGCAAACGTAGAATGTGTTCATGATGCAAGTTTGTATACGTAAGTAATATTTTTATTTATGTCTTTAGATATATGATGTATTCAACTGAATGTTGCTTTGATTTACCGCTGTACACAGATATTGTGTTATAAATTTCTGGTGCTGTTACGTGCTTAGATTTTTTAAATTTGGGTTTAATCGAACATATTAGGAATGTACAAATGAGTAAAATTAGTAGGTAGGTAGGTAGTTACCCATTACAAAATTACTAACTGATGCCCCGCATAATATACTCAGAGTTTCATCGTGAAATTCCACATTCAATTCTCTGCATTACGTCTAGTAGTATATAGTGTATAAATAAAGAATGTGTATAAATATATAATTACAGAAATAATTTTAGTAAACTAGACGTAAAGCTCCCATATATTGATGAATTAAGTATTCGATGTGGTATAGCCCCCTTTACTTTGAGCATGAGAGCTCTAAGAATCACCTAAACTATTCATTCACGGATGACGTAAGCGGAGCGCAAGACCGTAAAACCTGCGATATTCCAGTTCCTGGTTAATTGAATGGCCACCAGATCTTCAGATTCTTCTTTGGGGTTAAAAATGCTAAAAAAGAAGATTACGTGATTAATGGACGACCGTTAACATGTATTGCTGTTTTCTTCTGCGAGACAAGTGCCTCGCAGGCAGTGACCACTTCCCAGTACTTCGACGCTATCGATCATGACTCAAATGATGGTCGGCAGTGACAGGGAACAATCTATGACTGCAGCTAGTACGCTACGGCTACGCCTAGGCTATGCAAACCTGGACCTGAACCCTGAAACTTGCGTACGCTGCGCCGTGTTTTCGCTCTATAATCACAACGGTGGCAGAACGGAGTCGTCTTCTACATAGTAATAGTATAAGTACTATTTATCGAAACAATTACTCATGAAAAGCATCGCCGCGTCTACTCTACCAGTACTGGTCGGCAAGACGTAACGGTTACAATACCGAAAGAAGTTCTTTTTTGGACTGACAAATAGGTGATGACGCCCCAGTGGGCGTGTTTTACATTTATATTATATTCTAATTTCTAATAGTACAAGAAATAAACCGATTACGTTAGGATACGTATAAGATATGCACATAAATATCATTGATGATATCATGTTAAAATAGGGGAAGGCACGATATTTTGATTTAATTAAACTTTTTGTTTGTTGACGGAATAATAATATATAGACTACAAGCTCATGAAAAAAATTAACCTGTGAAATGAACCAACGTGAATAACGCTTAGAAGGCTGTTACTATGTCATAAAATAACTCTGAGTGCTATGCCGTCATTTCTGAGCGGTACAGGTGAATGCGTGTGAGTAAATGGAATTTCTCAGGTACATACATACATACATACATATCATCACGCCATATCCCTTGCAGGGTAGGCAGAGAGAACAGAGTGCCAGAGAACTCTATCTCTGCATACTTCACTCGCTTCCTCAACATTCATAATTCTCTTCATACACGCTCGCCGGTTTCGGAGACTCTTGACTCCACCTTCCTTCAGTACATGACCGATCTGGTTAGTCTCGGTCTCCCTCGGTACCTACATCCTTCCACTTTCGCATTGTATATCTTCTTAACCAGGCGTTCGTTCGGCATTCTTTCCACATGTCCGAACCATCGGAGCATTCCCTTTCGCATCTCAGGTACAAATGAGGAATTACGACTAATTATTAATGTACCGCCTTTTTTTAGCTTATAGATGATTAAAAATAAATGTCGAAAAGCCTAGTGCCGTACTAAAGTGGTAGTGCCGGAAGTTTTAATTCCCCGGTAATTGTAGAAGCAATATAGTCATTTATTACTGTACGGCATTTGTGTAATTCTTTTTGTATACATATACAGATACTTTACCCATGAACGCCGTACTATACCGTGGTAATTCCTCACTTGTACCTGAGAAATTCCATTTACTCACACGAACTCAGTACCGCTCAGAAATGTCGGCATAGTGCTCAGAGTTATTTTATGATATAGTAACAGCCTTTTAAGCGTTATTCAAGTTCGTTCATTGAAATCACAGGTTAATTTTTCCATGGCCTTGCAGTCTAATAATTTATAATCCCCTCTTTCTTGAACCGTGGATCCTATGCCTTTTTGCCTGGACTTCGGACAGTAATCGGACGATGAGCTGTGGTATTGCCGTGTCATTAAATGAAGTATGTCGTACACCCCTGTGATACATCATCATCATCGTTCTCCTAATCTTATCCCAATTACTTGGGGTCGATACAATATTTATACTTCTTTCATAGTACATATTGTAAAAGTTAATGGCAATAGTTTTATGACCGGCCGCCTGCCATACCTCCCTCCTTAGGAATGTAATTGTTGAGCAAACGGTATCAGATTGATTCGGCCCAGGTCGTTATAAGGCTCTTAGTCGTTTTTTACGACATCCACAAGCAAATTAAGGGTTGGTAGTATTCGTAGCCGCTACCACACAGTTCCTGTGATATAGTATACCCCTGTGATACAACGGTACTCACGAGAATGCCACTCAGAACTGTCTTGAGTCACATGCATCCAACAGTTTCCTGCGGCTCAAGATGTCGTCAGTCCACCTAGTTGCGGATCGTCCCACGCTGCGTCTTCCATGTCGTGGTCGCCACTTGAGAACCTTTCTTACCCCACGGTCGTAGGTTCGACGAGCAATATGATCTGCCCATAACCACGTTTAACGTGCTAATACTTCGGGCTATGTCGGCTACAACCATTCTTCTACGGCTTTGCGTATTTCTGATTTTATCATGGGGATTTTAAAAATGTTTGAGCTCAAAAACATAATATAATAAACCTAATTGATGGAAGTTATTTCAATGAAATGAATTTTAATACTAAGGGACGGCTTGTAGACGTATCGAGTACATGCGTCGGATCAATCTGGAGGTAGGTCAAGAAGTGTTAGAGTAGCGCACTGGATTCCCAGACGGTGACGTCAACGCATAGACAAACTAGAGCATCGTCACCATCTTTATCCCAGTAAGAAACGCATTATTTGTCATATTTATTGATATCGAGAGCGGCGAGACGGTGACAAACCCACGCGCGGCGCTGTCTCACAGAAATTAACTTCATAATACTCGAGGCAACGGCAAGCCCGCCCTCTAGGCGATGTGTTATACTGTGTGCAGTTTTAGACGAGTTAAATTTCTCTTTGGATGTTCTATAGATACTTGACACGTTGTATATGTCATGTATTTAATCTATTTAGGCATTATAGAATTTCTAGGCAGTTATGATTATTAATCATCATCATCACCATCATAGCCCATAAATGTCCCACTGTTGGGCTCGGGCCTCCTCCGTAATGGGAAGGAAATTAACCTACTATACCACGCTGGTCAGACTTGTTGGTATAGGGTTTTGTTCCGAGTTTTCCTTCTCTCGCATAGATGTTATATGCGTTTTATATCCCTCAGTCGTCTCGTACGATCACCCACAGGTAAGATATGGGGTGATGAATAGTATTCTTACTCCGTCACCACACGGAAATTTACTAATTTATTAATATTACCTTTTAAATCCACAACGGTTCTATGTGTTATGAAATATATGTTCACAATGACGCTGTACATTTCGCCACGTAATAAATAGAGGCCGAGCTATTGCTATTAACATGGCACTGCAAAGCTCAAAACACTAGTTAATTTTCTCAGAATTCGAACCTAGAACGTCGTAATCGGCATACTATTACGGCAACGGAGCAACGAACAGTAATTTATACAAAACAGTACCAATATGTTAGAATTGGTATTAACGAAAAGTTAAAAGAAACAATCCAATTAAAATTTAAAATGGCAACAACTCAGCGCCATGGCAATTTTTCGCAACCACATGTTGTAATAATGCAAAACTTATTCGTAACGATTTCAAAGCAAGCATAAATAAATATCTAATCGTATGTGCAAACATTAACGTTCAGAAAATATGAAATCTTAACTATGAATCAAAAACTTTTGTGTTATATGAACTCGATTTGCGTGAGTTATTATTCTAATATAGTATTGCATTTGGCGCTCATGTTAATGCGTTTGTTATTCTTAAAAAATTCTGAGTAGCAGCTTGGGCTGTATAGCTGTCTAAAGGAATCAAATAATGTAAACCACTACCTAACCCTACAAAGATAAAGGCCCAAGATTATAAAAAAGCCTCAGACACCATCCTTTTCCGATTTTTTTTTTCCGACAGTCCAAGTTCGGTTTATTTATACATCTATATTGACTATTATTAATAAACATCAACTATCTATTATTATATGAAATAAAACTATTTCTTACGGTAGATTCGCCAGTGACTGGATGCTGTAAATTATCTGAAATATCGGGCAAACAAAACCAGCCTAAGACACGATAGAATTCGTAAAAATAGAACACTGGTTTAAATATCAAAATCATTAAATGCCTAATATTAGTATATGAAAAGAGCTTTCCGATTCCGAGCTATATCCAAGTTGCAATTGGAAAGAAAAATTAAGATGACATGACATTAAAAACCAGATAACATATTTATGTAAATATATGTGATTTTTTGCACGCAAGGTAGTAATAATAAAAAGGATTCCTTTTAAAAATCGGATAAATGATCATAGTCTAGCAAATCTCTCAAAACCATTAAATAGCTACGTCCTTCACAGATCATCTATCTATCAGTTATAGGCGGCTTTCTCTACAATGCGAGGGAAATTGAACAATCCACGTGTGTCGGACGAATTGACATAGGGTATTATATCAAACTCACTATTTGCACTTCTTCTCCGTTAATCTTACACAACTTCTTCTTTTTCTTTGAATTTTTCACAACATCTGTTTTCAAAATTCACAGAAAAGTGAGCAGTGTTGTATCGTATTCTGATTTCATCACTAATATATTAGCCATTTCCAATAAAACAAAACATATCATCATCACAATTAATCGATAATTTCAGTAGTTTTGAATTGGAATAGAAAATGGGTACGTCTGGAGGTATGGTTTAATTTTATTAATACGGTGTAATAAATAGTAACAATAGGCATGGTCGGTAAGTAATAAATGTGTTGCTAATGTGTTGTCGTGTCGTCCGGGGTGTTAGACGACGCTATTTTGGGCAGAGTATTTGCGTCCCGACTCCCGCCGTCCGATCTGCGCCTACTCTTCACGTGACGTTTGCAACGTGCAAAAAGTTATTGTCTCATTTCGCTATTATTGCAAGCTTCTGTAACGACTGCACGAATGGACTTTTGGCGGGAATCTAAAACGTCTTGTGGTGCTCTTGTATTATATTCGATATCTTAGTGTTTTAACGTGTTATATTAGATAATTTTAATGGCATTTTATGTAATGTGATGTGACAGAACTACTGGGATGTAGTGAATATCATATAAAAGTGCTTTACAACGTTTTCGTTTTCCATCAAAATTCCCACAAGATACCATTAACAATGTGGCCATAACACTGTTAATGGCGACAATTTGACTTACTGACAGACAATGACTAACCTGAAGAGACTAAGAACGTGAACATAATTATAACTCGACACTGGCAACAATGGCTCGTATAAGTAGCTGATTGCCAATACATAAAAAGAAGAAGAAGAAGACTGCACGAATTGAATGTAATAAAAAAAAAATACAAACACAACGAAAAAAAATATTATATGAGAGAACACTATGATAATATTGTTTATTTCTTAAAACGTTATTTGCAGTAAATGCCAAATAAGACCGAAAATATTGCATCCATCAAAGAACCCAGATGTTTGCACCAGTTCATCACAGTTTAATAAAATAAACCCGAACTTTAATAGATTACACATTGTAATAAAAGTTCCAATGAAAATTGAAACATCTGTAGGAGACATCTCCTACAGACTATGCACTATAAACTCTAATCTACATAGATTAAAATAGTAAAAAAAACTAGATTGCGCTAATTGAGATAGAAAAAAAAACGCTTGTATAAGTAACTTATTTTCTCAATGCTCTCATCTAAAACCATTTGCTATTCACCGCATGGTGACAGGTAAAGAATGAAATGTGTCACCGCGCCTTGCGTTCCTGTGGGAAACGTAAAAATCGGCTTAAAGCACATGAACATGGGAGTGGGCCTTAGCGCTCTCCTAGGCAACTCATAACCGCAACGACAATCGCCAACCCGTCTACCAAGCGTGGCGATTACGGCATTACTGTCTCTTTATGAGGAGGCTTTGACTGCACAGATGGTGTAGTGGTTAAGATAATAATATATAAGACCGACATAATTCGCCAATGGTTCGATTACACACATGACAATACTTTGTACGATCCAAAAGTTGTTGCACTGTGTCTGAGTGTAATCTGTCTGCGTTAACTAAACGTTTGTAAAGTCTCCCGCAATATAAGCATTATTTCCTTAGTGCAGTGGGTTGTTTAAAAAAAAAAGGAAAATCAAAAGACTAGCTATTGGACATATCCAATAGTGGAAATTGATAAGCTAATGAACCTTTAACTCTTTAAGTTGGAAAATAAGAACAGAGATTTGTTTTAAAAATCGTATTGATTTATTTTAAGAAAAATCAGTACATATAGGAATTAATAATTTTATATTCACAAATATAGTACGACACAAATTACAGACAGATACAGACTAAGAAAAATCACTTGTGGAAAAAAGTCTATAAAAGAGGGCCCCAAAAAAGGGAACGAAACCACAACACTCGTCGTAGGAGATCTACTTAAACTACTACGGCATCTGTGCAGTTAAATCGTACTACATTGGAATCAAAATCACGCTATTCGTCATTTAGGCCACAATGCGGTGCAGTTAAAATTCATCAACTAGATTGATAAAACTGATAGCAATGCAATACTAAAAGTTAATAATTCTATGCGAACACAATATGCGTCGTTCGGCAGTTTAGTTTAGTAAATGGATGGCGAGAAACTTACGGCGAAGTTTCCCGACCGATACTAGTGGTTAAGGACTCATTCCTTTATTCTGAAAACGACTAATACAAAATGCCTGAAATAAGTTGAGTTTTCTTAGTTTGTAACCGTTAAATAAATAAAAAAAAGTTGACAGTCTAGCTATGGTTAGCTAAAACCATAACGTTAATCAACTATATTTGTCAAACCCACAAAGAGCAGAAGATAGTTTTTAATGACTATCTTTTCATGTGGCGGCGGAGTAAGAATATAATTTACCACCCTATTTCTTGCCTCTTGGTATCGTAAAAGACGACTAAAGGATATAATGATTATTCTACTGCTCTTATTCCACCATTACTTGGGGTCGACATAGTATATACTCCTCTTCCATTGTAGATATTGCGTTAGTCATGTAAGTTATTGGCAATAGTTTTGGGACCGGCCGCCTGCCCGACGTCAAATCTTGGCAATGTAATTGTTGAGCAGACGGCATCAGGTGGAGTTGGCCCAGGTCTACATAAAGCTCTTAGTCGTCTTTTACGACATCCAGGGTTGGTAGTATTCGTAGGCGCTAGTGCACAAGCGAAAATAAGGCATATAATAATCACATAAATTCTATGCAAGAATAGGAAAATTCGAAATAAAACCCTGTATCAACGCGTCTGACCAATCTAGTATAGTAGGTCAATTCCTCTTCGATTGTAGAGGAGGTTGAACTCTAGCAGTGGGATGTATATGGGCTGACATGATGATGATGAGATGATCGATAAGCATATTTGATTAGCAAAATATATGCCAATAGCGTTATTATGGTTCTTAAATTATTGCAATGGTTATGTCTGCATCTTCTGTGCGGTGGCTACGAATACTACCAACCCTTACATTGCTTTTGGTGCCGAAAAAGACGACTAAACGCTTAACAGCGACTTGGGCTAACTCTACATGATGTCGACATTGGTTAACAACTACATTCCCAAGGAGGGTTGTATTTTCAGGCACGCCGCCGGTCATAATAAAACCAAAACTTTTGTAATACGTATATATTAATTGAAGAAAGTACTATAGAAAGTATTAGTGGAAGAAAATACTATAATAGAGATATGAGCAGGATGATAGTGATATGAGTTATATCGACATCAACCAGAACAGTTATATGAGATAATAGAAGCTCTAGTCACTGAAATATCGGGATATTTATATTTTTCAAAAAAAAAAAAAAATATCGGGATATTTTTTTTTTTTTTTTTGTATGTTTAATTCATCACCGACCGTTTATGTTTGTTTGTTTTTACGTTTGTTGGATACAAGCCTCTCTGTTTCAAAGCATGCTGCCCTTACAGGTAGACAGTTTCATTTCGATTTTTATTTACTTAATATATTGATGTTATATATTTATTTATATCTCAGGAAAAGGATGTGAGCTAGCACAATGCATTATTATTACGCCTTCAGATGAATATAACTAAATTGCAAACGTATTAAATGTGATTAATTACTTGCTCTTAGAAACAATTAAATTAAATATTTAGTAAGGAATACATATGTTCTTTCTGTGCTGTGCGGTAGTGGCGATCAGGAATACTGGTAATAACAATACAAAGACTGTTCGTGTCGTAAAAGGTGATTAAGTACTACTTATTGGGTCAAAATTCAAGGAATAGTCTAGTCAATGATTACATACTCAAGAAGCATTTGCTGTCAAGATAACGATTAATTGTAAAAACCTCTGCCAAAAACACAAGTTAACGTGTTCAATTCGTCTTCTGCTTGTTTTTAACGAAAAAGAAATGATACTCTGACACCAAATAGATCACATTAACGAGAGGTAAGTGAAAATAATCATTACAATATTTTCGCTTAATAATAGTCGAAAGTCTTAACAACGAGAGCAAGATGTCTAAGAACAAAGGTACAGGACCAGTGTGTATGTTACCAGCGACAACTAATGGCACAGAAACGTGGTTTCTAAATATTAGCCTCATAAGGAAGTACAATCGCACAGCGCGCTTTGGAGACGGTGGTACTCGGCATTTCTCTACGAGTTAAAATCTAAATGCAGAAATCACTAGGCGAACGGCTACGTTCTATATAGTATGAAAGATTACAAAGCTGAAGCGGCAAGGCATAAGTCATATCGCTTCGGACCGATAACTTTCGGGAATGAAAGGCTCTAGAGTGGCATACATTATATTTTAAATTACACATATTAGATTTTCTTGTATTTCCAATAGCGGATATTGGATTAGCAGATGATATGAAAGGATGGATGAATAGTTAAAAAAACTATTTTGCTACATATTTACTTACATTCCAATATTTTTTTTGTGTCGTTTTAGCTGTTAGCCGCAGATGGCTTTGACAGCTTTACGCGGACCATTATTTAATACTGTTTTTCCAATTTTTAATACCGTTTAGTATGAAGAAATTCAAACACAAATTCCAATATTTAATACTGGTTAGTATGAAGTTTGCTGCTATCTTGCATTCGATAATAGAATTCCAAATTCTCTTGAATCTTTAAATGTACTATCTCTTTTTAAAAACTTTGGTGTTTATTAGTTTATCCACCGTACGATTTTCTTTGTTATTGCTGCTCTAGTGACCATGGAAAATCGAATATGCGCGTTATTTTCGAATACGAGTTCCGTCGTGACACCAATGTAACATAGATTGCACGCAATATCAATGACGTCTATAGACCAATAGCGTTAGACATTTTTGACATTTAAAACCATTAAACTTTATAAAAACTATTGGCAACGTTGACAAAAGATCGTTATAACCATAGAAATATTACTTTTATAGAATTTAAACGATTTCAAACGTCAAATTTTATTTAATCACACTTACGCTGTTGGTACCGAAAGTGAATGTGCTGCCGCTTTTTCTTTTTATTGCGATAAAAAAAATACCTAAACATCGACAACGTAATGTGGTACGTTTCGTACCCCTGAGATAATGGCGTCTACCCTCTCTGGTTTGAAAACAAGTGAGCCTTAATATAGCGCCAAATCAAATCGGACTTCCAGTTTTCCTTTATATTAATCGCAATCTACGAACATACCTTAGTTCCTTCTTATGACACACGCATTAAAAAAACTGATGTCATTTTGATCTAAGCCGTTTATTACAAACTTAACAACTTATATCCGAAATTCTTCTGTTGCTAATAAGAATTGTCAAGCAGTACATATTAATTCAAATAGTTTTCTTGGGCGCTCTGTTAAAATTATTTTAAATAAGAATTATATTCATAATATTTAGGCAGCATATTAGGTATATTGAGAATAAATAAAAATAAAAACAATGTATAACTCTCAAAACACGTTTCCCACAATTACATTGACAGCTACAAAGACGGAAATATCATATATCCACGTGAACACAGCAGGGGGTTACAAATAATCTTTTCACAAAATTATAAAACTTAGTAAATCTCGGATGTCTTCGGATTATTATAAGAAATAACATTTTTAACGGGACTCGTGTCATTAACCTAATAAATAAAATTAGAATATTTGTTATTGAAAATAATTAGCATATTATAAAAAAAAATAAAAAATAGAGCGTGTATAATAAAATAATAAAAAGGTATTTTTGGTAAATTTGTATGTAAATAATCTCTGGGAATATTGATGAGATTTTAAACATTCTTTCGCAAAAAACTTTACTTTAAACTTCCTTATAGTAATAGGCCACCATATGCAATTGCATAAGAAAAACTACGCGTTTGGAGCGAAATCCAAATTCTAGTTTAAATTACAAGTGCAAAGTAATAGATATTGTCAAGTATAGATAATAAAAAAATATATATATACGTACATAAATTGTGATAATTTAATGTATTTTCGTTGATTTAAATTTTCATTCAAAATAGAAAGCATTGTGAAAATTAAATTATGAAGTCGACATTACAATATCACATAGTTAATTATTATTATTGTATTGATAAGCAAGCAAATGCCACATCGTAAGCATGAGATTTTTAGAAGTAAAAACTTCTTTAGGCGCGTTGAGCGTTTTTGGAGGGGAACAACTTATAGGTTCGCGTCACCGACATGCTAATGCTAATAGTATATCTATAGCTATGTGAAAACTTCTTTAGGCGCGTTGCGTTGATCATTGTGGTTTAAAGGTTATCCTACTAGCGTGGTAAAACTGATTCCTAGATGTTCGATAATATTTTTTATTTTTATATAAAAATTAGAAAATTATTATTATTTCAATTAGTCTTAAGTTAATAGTTTTCACTTCTATCGGCAGTCCCCATGACTGCCTGTTGTTTTTTTTACTGCTTTTGGTGGCAAACGAGCAAGCAGCACACCTGATGGTTAAGTGTTACTGCCGCCCATGGACCTTTGCTATAAAAGGAGTATAGCTAGGTCGCTGCCTACCAATATAAACCCCAAAGCCACCTAGTTGGGCTTCCGGCTTTCTCATTCACCGAACGAAGCGCAACAGCACGTTGCGTTGCTTAGACGTCGATCTTCTGCGAGAGTGTGGTACTACCCTGGACGGAGCGGCCCGCGGCTGTAGACAGGAAACTGTCAACAGCGTGCTCCTACCACTATTAGATTATAGCATTAGCATATGAAAGACAAAACTTTAAACCTTAAATTATGGGTGACGGCAGATGATCCGAAGAAAATTATATGCTTTGAATATATTTATTCTGGAGCCTTATTGGAATAATAATGAAGATCAATTTACTTAATCATATAGAATAAACTAGCTTCGCGCAAATTTGCGGTTAATAGAGATTTTTCAATTAAATCTATCGCACGGAAACCGCCTGTATATCAGATTATAACATAGGTGTATCTATACCAAAGTAATAAGATTAGAATGGTTTATCGCCGTTCTAATCCATCCTAACTTTCGCATTTAAAATAATAAAAATAATTGTTATGCCATACTTTAAGTTAAGCCGAGCGATTGAAAAAGAATGTAAGTACATGACATCATCACGCAAATACACATCTCAGCTCAAATATGTCCCACTATTGGGCTCGAACCTTTGCCATAATGGGAGGGTAATTGACCACGCTGATCAGACGCGTTGGTTTTGTTTCGAGGTTTCCTTCTCTCGCATAGATGTTATATGCGTTTTATATCCATTAGTTGTCTCGTAAGATCACCCACGGATAAGATAGGGGGTGGTGAATTGTAGTCTTACTCCGTCACCACACGGAAAACATATGTGACAGTGCACATGTAAAAAGAATAATTGAAGAAAGATTGATAAAGCAAATACTGTATATTAAGTAAGTGTGAAAGGAACGATTACAGGAAAGAGGTCGCGGCGTATATTTTTAGTTCATTGGTGGAGGGCTGATGGAATACTAGATTAGGATTATTCATAACCTGTGCGATAATAATCATAATTTTTTATTCGATGTAAGATTTCATACAAATTATTCAAAAATCCTGGTGTCTGCATTTACATAATCGCATACTGTGTTGCAGGAATCAATAAACTACAACGACTGTAATGAGTGAGTATGAAGCGAGAGTCGTGTGAAGATCTTGGTATTTGGAAATTCTCTGCCTAAAGATATAGACAACGAGTGTATACTCCCTGAGAAATTGAATTAGTAACAGAGTGAATTATTTCAGAAAATTCATTTCCGCCTTCGAAAACCGTTATAAATATTTAATATGTTTTGAAGACCGTTATCCCCAGTTAATCCCAGGAGATAGGGAACAATAACTAAACATGTTAAACGAGTTAATATCCGGAAGGGATCCGAGACCAGTTCGGTACAATAACTTCAGATGGACAATCGTCAAAGGGAAGCGTCTTCGTCTACAACTCTCACCCTACTAGCCTTTACATTTACAATTAATAACAAGTATCTGCCAAAATATCAACAAGAATCAACGATTAAATTCAAACACGACCCTTGTCAATTCAATTATATCGCGGATACAATGATTTCTTACTGAGTATGTAATAAAATATGCTGTGGCCATCCATCCATGCATCTATTCTATCAACGTATATTATTGGATATTGGGGGGACGATGAGTCCAGGAATCAGTACCCGTCGCCGCCAATTAAGCGGCCCATTAGTATGAACTCCTTGGTTTAATCTACCGGTTATGTGGCCCCATGCTGATATTTGGTAAAAGAAGTAAGGAACGAGCAATAACGCAGTTTTAACTGTGATCTCTGCGATCACGCGCAGTTGCTGCTTTTCATGAAACAGCTTCATTCTATTGAATAATACGAATCAGCAGAAATATATTATGCGATAGCTTTACTGGATTGTTATACTATATGACAAGGATGTATTTTCATATTTGGCGGCTCTATTAAGCGTTTACAGATGTCGGTAGTTAGCTCTAGGTTTTGAAAATCTTTTTAAAAACAGAGTAATAGTACCACGGAATTTGTAGCTTGTTATGCTTCCTTGGTAAATTTAGAGCAAAGATATGTTGTGTCTATCTTATATATTGTGATAAGGTAGATAAGGCGAGGGGATGATGACGTAATAAACAGGTTAAAACAAATCATTACGAAAAAAAGACTTGCTATCTTAGATTACCGATAAATTTAAAAAAAAAAAATTGTGTGTCGTTTGAATTTTTATTTTATTATAATTTTCAAGTGTTTTTGATAATAAAGTGTGATGAAATATAGAAAGCTTTTGAATATTGAAAAAAATTGTAGAATGAAGAAAATGCTGTGTGGTAGCGGCTACGAATACTACCAACCCTTACTTTGCTCGTGGATGTCGTCAAAGATGACTGAGAGCCTTATAACGACCTGGGTCAACTCCATCTGATGTCGTTTAGTCAACAATTACATTCCCAAGGACGGTTGACGTATGGCAGGCGGCCGGTTACTTTTACAATATGTACTATGAAAGAAGAGTACATATTGTATCATCCCCAAGTAATTAGGATAAGAGTCCTACTCTTATCCTAATTACTTGGGGAATGATGAGTAGAATGAAGAAAATGTAATACAACAAAGTTTTGTTATGGTATTTAGATTATCACTTCTCAAACTTTTGATAAGAATATGCAAAGATATCAGCTTTGTTAGGTGTGAGATTAAACCATATTAAGAAAGAAGATTTGAATTTTAGAAAATAAAATTTTAATGCAATTATGAGACATAAATTGATGATACAATATGCCAAAATATATTTTCATGTAAGAGTTATTATTTATTTTGAGATTTGTGACATCTCAAACCAAAAATATTCTAAATATGAAAGCAACTAGCAAAAAAACTTTAGGCAAATTAAAACATAACAAACAACCGCATACATTTTTAAATAAATAGATTGGGTGATTTTCTACTTATGTCAAAGTTGTTTTTGTTCTTCGGATTTCCTTCAATATTTTTATTACTTTATATTATTATTAAAAATTTAAAATATATTCCGAACCCACGACGAGCTTAGGAATACTATATATCGCCATAGCTTACTTGTCCGCGGGGGTTTTAAGGGAATCCTAGGAAATTACAAGCGTAGCGATTATCGTATAATAACTTCTTCGTGACAAGACCTATCGCCTACGTTCCACGTCGATAGGCTAATGTATAAAAAAAATAACAATTTTGAATTGTCGAAATTCAAAATGTTCTTCTATACGAACACAACTAATAGCAAGCTATTAAAAAAAAATTGTAAATGCACATATGTCATCTATGTGCTACGAAGGTACAATAGCTATAAAAGATTTGCTATGCATTGTTTCACTATAATGACGTTAGCATGGGTAAAATGTACTTACGATGCATTAGCTTCAGGTATAATGTCATCGGCGACGACGTAGATCATGGCACCAGCAGCGAAGGCCAACGCATATGGTAGCGCAGGCTGAGCGGCTGCAACTGCTACAGCACCGAGGACACCGAATACTGGTTCCACCATGCCGGAGAGCTGTCCATACCTGATTAATAAAATTTATATCATTTTAGGTAAAGAAAATGACAGAAACAGAACAGAAACGTAATTGTAACAAGTATCTAGCGTCGAACGAGTAATCACAAGTAAGAATACAATAATAACCCCTCCTCTATCGTTAATTATGAGACATAAAGAAGTGATCTCTGTTCTCTCTGTCTACACTGCAAGGGATATGGCGTGATGATATGTATGTATGTATGTGTAAAAAAGTGATACTATTGAATAAAAGGGAATATAAAAAGACATAGAAATCAGCTAAAGGAGTGAGTAGCGGCATCGTCCTCAAAAACTCATAAGAGTAACTGCAATCGCCATCCGATTGTCAATGTTGTCAGTTGTTTGTTTCCCCGTCCTCCCCCCACCTATTGGGAAGCTTAGGAGAGTGGACATTGAGAGGTCCATGAATAGAAAGACTGTAGATTTCAATTTTAATACATAAAATTTTCATGTCACAGTATTCGCTTATACTGAAATCTCAAATATATCAAATGGATTTCAATAAAATCAACAACAACTTGCATTAAGGAAATCCTTGTATAGTGGGGAACTTTGCAAACATACAATTGACGGACAAAAATTAGACACAGATTCGACAAAACAATTTGTTGTTGATCGCACAATGTGTTGTTCGGCGTGGGGATCGAACCCACAGCACTGGCACAATAAGTCGGTATTTTAACTGCCATCTTGGCTGCACAAGCCAACTAATAAATTGGCTCCAGAAATTATTTTGAAACTCGTGCAAATTTTAAGTTACTGCCTAAGCAGCGTAGTTGCAACTGCAAAACGGTTAATGACGGTATGGAGTTTCTTAATCTTACCTATCCCGTATCTTACATATTACGAATATCTCATCATCTTACTATCGGACATAAAAAGTATCTGTACAGATTTTATCTGCCTATATACCTTAATCGTCTTGACATTCGCAATAAAGAAAAGATGGAGACATATTACATTATTAGTCCGCCATTACACCAATTCATAATTTCAAATCTGTATTTGCGTTTGTGTTTTATTTGATATATAAATAGTTGCTGTATATATGCATATATAGCGGCCAACGAGCAAGCAGCCCACGAAGTAGGAAAGCTTAAACTGTTGTTCATGAATTTAGTAATACAGACTTGGCTATACAGCAAAGTCGCTGCTCAGCATAGATGCAGGAATGAAGTGAGAATAGGAAGAGATGTTGAAAGGATATTTGGGCTCACGACTTGTATACAGAAAGAAGCGTGTTAGCAATATGTTAATATTTCATATAATCGGATCCATTCATCATCTCTTACGCTCATCCATATCATTTTCTGTGTGGTGACGGAGTAATAATACAATTCACCACCCTCTTTCTTACCCGTGGGTGATCATACGAGACGACTAAGGGATATAAAATGCATATAACATCTATGCAAGAGAAGGAAAACTCGAAACAAAACCCTATACCAACACGTCTGACCAGCGTGGTATAGTAGTAGGTCAATTACCCTTCCATTATGGAGGAGGCCTGAGCACAATAGTGGGACGTATATAGGCTGAAATGAGATAAGATGGATCCATTTATGGCGTCAGGCAGAAAATGAACGGCAGCACATTAAACAATATTAACAAGATTTAGGTATCCCTTAGTGTGTGGTAAGTATTTACAGCGCGAAGTGATATTAGTAAGATAATAATAGAATATATTATAGACATGGCGACTAGTGCCGTTACTGGAAACACATTATCACTACATGCTATTTCTAAAACTCAGATGTCTATGACAGATCTTCGTCGTTCCATTTATCACATTTATTTTTGTTTAGAACTTTAGATAAATTCTCATACTGAAACGTAAATAGAAACCGTAATATTTTATATACAAGTATACCTATATTATATCCATGTGGTGACGAAATAAGAATACAATTCACCACCCCCTATCTTAATTATGTGTGATCGTAAGAGATGACTAAGGGATATAAAACGCATACAACATCTATGCTAGAGAAGGAAAAATCGAAACAAAACCCTATATCAATACGTTCAACCAGCGTGGTGTAGTAGGTCAATTTCCCTCTCATTACGGAGGAGGCTCGAGCCCAGCAGTGGGACATATATGAGCTGAGATACCTATATTATAATATATTGTGCCCTAACTTTAATTACTCTTTAATTATTATCTAAGATATTTCGTCATATGCCTTTATTTATCTCGTAGATGCTAACATGCCTAGATTTCACCAGGTCGATTTATGGTTACACGTTAAAGATAGCGAAATTATTACCGTAAACCCATGACAATGCTAAGCCTAAAATTTACTTTTGAGAACTTTTTCAAAAAACCCTTAAAGACAATCCGCAGAAAACCGTAACACTTTTTAACCGACAAGACATACCTAAAACCTCAATGTAAATATGACAAGATGCTTCGTTCAATTCGAGATTTGATAGTTCTTTTTGAATAATACCTAATAACAAAAACACAATGACTTTTATTTGAGTGTCGATTTTACATGTCTAGTATTCCGTATCAAATTTATTCTCAACATAGAATTTGTACGTTCTAGAAATATTTGCTTCGACTTGATTTCACATTATGCTCATTTATCAATAAGATCTTTGTCGAACACACGATTTAAATTCCAATTGCGGAGTGCTATTTTTGAAAATTGAATTTAAATGCAATGCAGTGCAATTATTATTTTAAAAATAAAGAACTTCTTTAACACTATCGTTTGGTTAATATTATGGGGGACCAATTTGTCACAAGCACTTGAGATCCCCATATTTTCTTGCATTCGTAGTATATGCACCTGAAAATTTTTCATTTTGTTATTGTTTGTAGTGTTTTAGTGTTTTTCTTTAACAGATTTGTGATATGAGAAGAGACGGCTTGTCTATGTAACTTAAAATTGCATGTATATATTAAAGTGAAACCTTTTAGCGACATCTGTGTTTTGTCGAAATAATGTAGAGATCGGTTTATATTACTATAGTCAGAATACCAATATTTTCCTGAAGCGAAGTTATTTTGCCCTCCGTAGTCCAAAGGGATAGCATTATTTAATATTTTGCCCTCCGTAGTCCAAAGGGATAGCATTATTTAATATTAAACTAAACGTAATTTTGATCGGATCTTCCGATGTTTTTTAAGTCTAATAGCTCAACGAACTAAGGAAATTCACGGAAATATATTTGACATATCTTCGATATTATTTTAGTTTATATTACCACCAAACATTAAGGTTTGTTCAAGATAATTAAATAGGTATTCCATTCGCGCACGTGTTAAGTTTTACATCGAAAATTCCCTAAATACTTCAGAAGATACATCTATTCTATACTTATTTGAAGTTTCATTAAATTTGTTAACATTTATTGTCAATGCTGTAATTCTGAATGTCGCAACGTAGTATTATAGCCTATAAATTTATCACGCCAAATTGCCTGTGTATCTATAGAAAATATTTGATTCAATCGCGGTAGATTGATTTATTAGTGCGTTGTAGATCTGTATTATTTCGTATAATATCCAATAACATTGTTAAATCCTATAACATAAGAATAGATCAAACAGAATCAGTCATGAATCGATTTATATAAATGAGTTTTCTATTTAGACGGTCGGAAAATCAAAAGGGCCATATATCCTATGTGTAGAGCAAGACGTCATGTATCAGTATGTTGTTAATTTTCACGTGTACTGTGGCGGGGTGGAGGGGTACGGCGCGCGGTGCGATGCCGAAAGAGGCCGCTAACGAATTGTTTTGGTGAAAGTTCGGGCCAGTGCCGCGACCACATTCCGACGAACTGGTCGAGGAGCCGCTGCTGTGGGAAACGCCGCCAGGGCCACCCCACACGACGACCAGCCTATATCTGACTACCAACAATGTTGCTATCACGACTATGTTAAAACAACCAGTCGTACCATTCGCGATCATGACAACTCCAAACCATACGCTGCAGAATTGATTATCTACTTCAAATTATTGGCGACAATATGATCATGATTATTGAACAAAGAATCCTTCGTAATAAAATACTTTATATGAAAAATATAATATTAATAATAAAAAGTAATCGCAAGTCAGGCGTTTTCATTAATAGACATATTTAGATTTAGTTATTATATATTATCAAAAGAAACAAAAAGGATAGCTAAAGTCATTCCAGGATAAAAAAATAGAATCCAGTACATATTTGATACAAGGAAAATATCCGCTAAGTAGTACGGTATATATGTATACTAAAAATTTTAATGCGTAATTTTTGTTACGTTTTAGGTACCTCGGACAAAGATTTGTCATCGCCTCTGTTACGTGCCGTTCGCAACTATATTACGTAATGCTTGTATCTCACTGAAAATACCCTATCGCCAGTATGTCTAAGGCACATAAAATGATTACATAATGAGTTAAAACTTACATAAGCAAAATGTACATGTTGGACCTCTGTTAACAGTTTAGGGGAGAATGGCGTGAGACTTGCTATCTAGACATTATATTTATCTGAGTCCAGTTTGTCTAAAATCGATTTGATAAACTTTCCAATCAGTACATTTCAATATTAATAAAATCGAAGACGATTACGACAAGCAATGTAGTATACAACATATTACATTGTACAACTGTTTGTTCTGCAAATAAAATAAATGAACAAAAAAAAGATCGTCGCTCAATAGAAAGTGGTTCAAAACAAAAGGCATGAACATTTGAAAGTTCAGCTTGTATAAGGATATGATAACATATACATAGGGAAGTTTAATTTGCCTTAGATAATAATAGCAGAGTTGCGTTGCAGCATTAGCTAGACGGAATGTGTGAAGGGATAAGTTTGATAAAACTGTGGGGGTCGACAGGCGACTTCGGTGACGGCGGCGCGCCGGGTACGCGACGTGATGTAATGTTATCGCATGCATTATTCAGCGGGTGGCGAAAGCGGCAATTTGCGACAATATCCACTGTTTCGCAGAATCAACGACTGTTGAGTCGCCGACGAGCCATAAAACAGGATACCCGCCACTCAATAACTACGTTCATTTAAATGAATGCTTACGAATGAAAGATATACAGTGTACTTGATTTTTAAGCATTGATTATTATATTTCTTGTTCACTATGCTGGTAATATTTGGCAATGGAATAAAGAAACGTATCTGCCACGTCAAATAGATTTTAAATAACAATTTTGGATGACAGTAGAACATTTATTAAATGAAATATAATATTTAAATATAATATTATTAAGTACAAATATATCAATTGGAATATATAGTTTTGTATATCGACGTATAAATGGATTTTGGATTGGAACTACAAATCTATATCAGTAAGTTAAATAACATCACCATTCATCAGCAATATCCTGCTCTTATACCAATGACTTCAATCCATCGTATATATATTATATATATATTTTATTGCAAAAGTTATTGCCAATAGTTTTATTACCGGCTGGCTGTCTGACATCAACCCTCCTTGGGAAAGTAACATAGATGATAAATAAAAATATTGGAATTCAGTATTCAATAGAACAACTTGACTCTTAAAGTCGGTGACAACCACTTATCAAAGGACGTCAAAGCTGCTTTTTACCATCGTGACGTCACTGTTTTATTGTGGTATTCATTGCGTATTTACTTATAAAAAAATGTTTGTTATATATCAATTAATCGGCAATGATAAATGATATTATTATGATGTGCTTACAATTACGAAGCTTAGTACTCTGTCGATATGCGAGTATATCTAAGTAAATTTCATTTATGGAAGAGATTAAATCCTTAAGTTACAAGTTATCACGAACGATATTTATATTCTAGATGACACCTAAAGCAATCTTTATGACATATTACATTAATGATTGATTGATATTACGTCGGGACTTTTGACGGGAATTTGAAAACGTCATGTGGTGCTCTTGTATTATATTCGATATCTTAGTGTTTTAACGTGTTATATTAGATAATTTTGATGGCATTTTATGTAATATGAAGCGGCGGAATTACTGGGATGTAGTGAATATCATATAAAAGTGCTTTACAACGTTTTCGTTTTCCATCAAAATTCCCACAAGATACCATTAACAGTGTGGCCATTGCACTGTTAATGGCGACAATTTGACTTAGACAATGACTAACCTGAAAGACTAAAAACGTGAAAATATTTATAACTTGACACTGGCACTAATAGCTCGTATATGTAGCTGATTGCTAATATATAAGAAGAAGAAGAAGATATTTAGTTTTTTTTTTAGATGTTACCTAAAATGTACAGCTGTGTGGTATCGGCTACGAATACTACCGACCCTTACTTTGCTCGTGGATGTCGTAAAAGCCGACTAAGAGCCATAGAACGACCTGGGTTAACTCCATCTGATGCCATTTGGTCAATAATTACATTCCCAAGGAGGGTTGACGTCTGGCAGGCGGCTGGTCATAAAATTGTTGCCAATAACTTTTACAATATGTGCTATGAAAGAAGAGTACATATTGTATCGACCCCAAGCAATTGGGATAAGAGTAGGAGAATGATGATGATGTTGCCTAAAATGTACCTGTCATGGCATAAGTCTGTAAAACATAAATCGTAACACTAAAGATATTGTAATTCCGTATCTATGTCGCTAATTCAGTAACTACAGTATTAGTGGTCGTGAACTATATAAGAAGTACCTATACAAGGATAAATTATAATTTATGGATTCGATTTACAGATAGTGACAAGACTGCCTGCTCAATTCAGTGGCATAAACATGCGACCGCCGATGATATAGTCCTGAATTGGATTGGTCAATTGTTACGGTGTTTTTGCCGCCGAGGAATTGTTAATAGCACTATGGAATCTGGAAACGTGGCCGATACACGACAATAGATTTGTCAGATTTTAGAAAAAGTTTGTATATGGGAATCATAGTAATAAGATATTAAAATCTCTATGGCAACACTATGCTTACCTCTTCTAGTTAAAGTAGTTTATATGGTTATACTTTAGTTTAATCCTTTGAATTAAGGACAAAGGGCTAAAACAAATGAAGTACTATTAGAATAGAATAGTTTTTCGTACACCGCCATGAAATAGAGAAAAATATTTTATACACAATTAGGTACGTTAGGTGCTCTTAATTGAGTTTATTATGTACATAGATTTGCATGTACAATATAATGTTTTGTTACGTATGTTGTAATAGAAGTTGCCAGGAAGGTGTTCGAGAAGATTAGGCGCGGCAACAACGCAATATGTCGGCTGTGCGCTCGACAAACCGGCCTCGATTGCGCAGAACAGCGCCACCAAGGCTGACAGCGCCTTCCGCGACGACTTCTTCGGGGCCCGCGCGGTGACGGCGGCGTCAGCGTCGCTCTCTTGATTTAATTATTTAACTGTGAAGGCCGATCGCCTGAGGCGGGCAGCGGGCGGTGCGCTGCGACTGGTCGGACGGGTGCGGTCCGGAACAACGCGCAGACAGCGCGCCGCCACACACCGCACCAGACTCCACGGCACCGCACCACAGCGACACACAAATTTCGAAATAGACGACTTTCTCGGGTCCACTTAGTGATGACGATCTGACCAAATAACGACGCTTGTGTCGGTGCGGAGCCAGACATGCAGACTCGTGCTTGTGCAGCCGCCGCCATGCCCGCGCCCGCGCACGCGCCCTCACTCGCCGCAACAGTTGCGAAATCAATCGCCAAATGTAATCGATGTAACAACTTCGATATTTGTAAATCGATTTCATGTTTATTCGAAAGCTGTCGATAGATACAAGCAAGTTCGCTTTTGCAGCAATTTGTTGCATAAATACGTGAAAAATGTGTCTTTATCGTAAATATGTCCTCATCTATTGACAAAATATCATTGATTTAAAGTAGTGATAGAAAATTGAGCTTTTAGTGGACTATTCTTAAAGTACAGGAACCCACAATTAGCTAGCGTTCTAGAATTACTACGTTTATGACCAAGTACTAAAATTAATAGTTGACTATATACCGCTCCTTTTTTATTCATGAGCATAGCAAGAAACGACTAACGCAATGCAAGAGAAAAACACTAAACATAAAACGCTATGCTAACGAGTCAAATCCGCGTGAAAGAGCAGGTCATTTTGTTCCTATAGTTCATTAGCAAAGCGCTCAATAGTGGGCTATGAGGAAATCAATAATTTAATTTATATTTTCCAAAAATATTGTGTAATGTAATGAGGAGGCTGGGCATTCCAATTTGTAATGGTTTGATGATGTTCTGTGAGTACATGCTGCTAGGCCGAACATGTTGGAATATTTATGGCTGTAGGAAGAAATCTGTCAGCAGCGTGGCCTATAAGAACCAAAACTCAATGATGAAGGGAGAATAATGTTACAAGCGCCAAGCTTGTTAGCTATAGCAGTTGATGTACTGAGTCTTCCAAGGAAGCGTTACTGTTCGTTCACCTGGTGTTCCCCTGGTCGGTTTTTGTAAATTGGGTTGTAAGAGTTGGCGAAGCATTGTATTCTTAACCTAAATTGACATGGGCTATAGTTGGCACTCATCCGTGTGGTGATGGAGTAAGAATACAATTCACCACTCCATATCTTACCCGTGGGTGATCGTACGAGACGACTAAGGGGTATAAAACGCATATAACATCTACGCATGAGAAGGAAAACTCGGAACAAAACGTCTGACCAGCGTGGTATAATAGATCAATTTCCCTCCCATTACGGAGGAGGTCCGAGCCCAACAGTGGGACATATATGGGCTGTGATGGTGATGATGATAGTTGGCATTCTTCGAGTTTTCCTATGGTTGTTATCTGCTTATGATACATAAGCCATCATCATTGAGTCATTCATCTCTTACTTAGTATCCTAGCGGGAGAAGAAGTTAATTGTATTTTTTTTGTTGCCACACGACTTAAGCCCGTCTAATTAGTCTTAATAACAAAATGCTAACTTAAGTTTAGATAGCCCAAGACCGAAGAGATTGAGAAGTGAACGGATATCGATATACCTATCGCAGGATACTGAGAATAGATACGGCAACAACGCCAAATATCACACCATTGTGCGAATGTCCTAAAACTTTTCTTTTAGCGTAATAAAGATATTAATAGATACGTAATGATATAATTGATTAACAAAAGAGAACAATCCATCTGAAAATAAAACGCATTCTTCAACCTTATCGTCTAAGTTTTTATATTCCATTTAGTAATTTTCCTTTCATTTAGCGTGGGTGTCATAAAAGACGACTAACGAAGCAGATTTTATTTAGGCCGCTGTCTACCAATATAAACCCCAAACCCATCCAGTTAGGCTTCCGACTCTCTCGCTCACCGAACGAAGCGCATTGTCATTATTCATACGTCATCTTCTGCGAGAGTGTGGTATTATGTCTGACGGACCAGCCCGCGTATGCAGACAGAGAACTGTCAACAGCGTGGTCCTATCACTATTAAAATATCATCAACGTAAGAGAAGGTAAACTCGAAATAAAACCATTTGTCAAACGGCCTAACTTAGTGGTACACTAGATTAATATATGTCATTTTGGAGGACGCTTATGCAAAATATTGATACCTCTATGTAAGTTAATAAAACAATATTAGGTTCGGCTTTCTAATTAAATTAATAATGGTAGAATCACACACAACGACAGTTTTCTGTCTACAGTAGTACCATACTCTCGCAGAAAATCGACATCTGAGTAGTGGGAATGCGCTGCTGTGTCTCGTTCGGTAAGCGAGAGAACCAGCAGCCCAACTTCTGGTTGGGTTTTCGTTGGTAGACAGTGGCCTAGCTAAACCCTTGGTATTGCAAAGCTCAATAGGCGACAGTAACACTTACCATCAGGTTTGCTGCTTGCTGGTTTACCACCAAGAGCAGCTTTATGTACTTGTCTAGGCACTGATTTCACACATCTGCGAGTATTTTATACTTTATACAGATACACGTTGCTTCCAAATGCCTTTACCGTTGAAGAAATTATCAATTTACGATTCAACATGCATATAATTTCGAAAGCCAGAACGGGACCGTGGTAGCAAACTGAGAGACATCTGTGATGCACTATTCATTTTTTGTTTTGTTATCTAGTATCTATTGCGGGGAGGCCTCTCTTTATCAGTGCACATAAAGCGGCTTTTTTTTTGTCTTGCGTTGGACTAGGGATGTGGTCGCGCCCCGCCAAATCTGTCCGGGGCGAAGGAAAAGGCGGCGCGCAACCCCATAAACACACTCCGCTAAAACTCCTCTCTTCGTCGTGCGAGCGGGCCACCGGTACCCCATCTTTGTCTTCGGTGACCGCAAATAAAGCGGCTGATGAATATTTGAATATATTATTAATAGATTGTTTAAGTCATTGAAGATGATCAGCAATAACAATAATTTTCACGAAAATGTTTGATATCAAATGATGGTCCAGTACTGGTTATTCTTTGCAGTATCTCCGTTTAATTATTCTACAATTATGCATAACATTTTGCGTTAAACCAGTACCTACTACATATTGGTGTACAGATTTGGCATAAATTTTTAGTAATGCCCAGCTTATTGCGATCATACAAATAATATTTTCTCCTCTATAACAGTAACAATGAATCATTAATTATCTACCCTTAATTACTTTCGTTGAATCTACATCACAGCTTATCCAATGGGTCGACATATTAGATTATGCTGGGTGGTTTGGCTAGTACATGGCAAGCGTAATTATAGATTTTATCATAAGCACAGTATTTCATAATACGCTACGGTTTAAAAATTCATGCAAGTAGGCTGTCAAAATTACAATTAATTTCTAAGCTTTGGTTCGAAAGTACGAAACGGTGGCGAACGTGATTACGTGCGGGTATATGCGAGTTAGTAAGAGCATTTCTTGCTCGGACCACATTCCGAACTCCTTGAATTCCGCACCACAAAGCCCATCACACTCGCCTTTATTCTGTAGTCTTATAGAATAACTATATTATAGAATATTTCATGGTCACACCCAAACTTCGAAATGTCTATATGAAAATGGTTTTGCTACTTTCATTTAGAATATTTAGTAGATATGTAGGCAATAGGCTAGGCTAATATCTCTCCATCAATTAGTCTATCCACTACTACTCCAAAACATATTATTTTATGGAGAAGATATTGCCATAATGGCTATGCTCGGCTTGCGGGTTGGTAATCATAGTTGGCGTTATGAATTAGCCAGGAGAATACTGCTGAAAGTTTTTCCTATTTCCTATAGACAATTTATAAGTGGTAATAATTTTTATTTTTAACCTGTAAGGCTTACGTGTCCGTCATTTATGTATGTGTATTTATTATATCTCTTTTTTGGGACTTTATCGACATATCCACCAAACATTGCTGTCAATTTTTGTCAAAAAAATAGATAATGCGAAAATTGTCAAGGTGGACACTGAGAAAGATCTGCCAAGAAGACTTACAGGACATGATATTAACTATTGATTTTTAAGCGATGACTTACTTGAGCTTACTAAATTTAATAAAATAATTTTAATTATTATTGTGGGTCAAATCTATGCAATGAGTGCTCGCATTGGGTTGCAGTCTTATAACTTGTCTTAGATCATCTCGTTGCGATCCGGTGGTAGTTTATTAGATTTGTTTAGTTTAATAGTCTGGTGACAGTGGGAGGGCCACACTGTACTCTTGTGTCTACGTGAGCCAGTTCATCGAGGGTAGTTACTACACTCTCGCAGAAAATCGTAGTTTGAGTAGTGGCAATGCGCTGTTACGCTTTGTACGGTGAGCGATTCTAGGTGCCTTTTGGTTAGTAGGCAATGGTCCCAAATGTACCCGCGGTATTGCAAATGTCTATAAGCGGCAGTACTACTTACCATCAGGTAAGCAGCTTGCATGTTTGCCACCTCAAACCATATCAAAATGTTATAATAGAATAGTTATCATACATTTAATGTTTAAGAATAACTGAGAAAAAGGAATATAATTGTTGTATGGAATTTTTTTTCACGCACTGCTTAACTATTATTTTATTTTATAATAACGAGGCCTTGTTGGACGTGAGATACCTTAGTCCTCCCGTGTCATTCCAAATGTCATGAAATTAAAAATCAAATACAATCACACTCACAATTTTTGGATTTTAATTTTATTACGCGCAACCCTAAATATACTTTTTTAAATAAGAGCAGACTAAGTTTTTAAAGTAGTTAGTAGTGGTAGGTGAAGGCGTTTCACATATTATCCGGTATATACAGACAGATCCAGAGAGCAATATTTTTAAAAATAGATTTATTATTATAAATAGCATAAAATTATACAGAGATCTACATTCAGTAAAAGATTCACTTTGAAATGACATATAGATACTTTAGTTTTATTATTTGTATAGATGTTTATTTCATACAATGTATGCATCTAAGTTTGTAGCGAGCAAAGTGAGGTCGTCGTTCGCCATACATTCCCAGCCCGCTCCGCGAGCCAGGATTCCCATTCGAGCACATTCTTGTCGCCGTTGGGCAAGAGTTGCGAAGAATCAGGTACCAAAATATAAGATATTCACTTGCATAGCTTTTTAAACTCAAAAACATTTATGACGATTCTTTTATTTTTTTTTCTTTTCAGCTCATCCCCGAACCTTCTCCAAAATGAGAGAGAAATTGAATTACTATAATATACTTGCCAGACGTTTTGGAATAGGGTTTCATGTTCAGCTTCCCTTCTCCCACATCGATGTTATCTGTCCCTTAGTAGTGGTATTTACGACATCTACGGGCAAAGAGTGTTGAATTGTATTCTTATTCTGGCGCAATATGGATAATCCTCCCTCCTACTAATGTGAAAGTTTATGAAAATGTTTGGATGTTTGAAATATGCTTAAACCGTTGAACAGATTTGGATGAAAATTCGCACATAGATAGTCAAGATTATTTCCTGGATTAACACATATTTTGTATCCCGGTAATGTATTCTTTGGGATAGTTACTTTTTACACGGGTGAAACCGCAGGCAAAGTCTACTTAATTAATGAAGTATTGTTACGTTTACTTAGAGTGGATTTAAATTAATTTTATTCACATGCACTTCGCTAGGGGTGATGAAAAATTACCAGTTTTTGAGATACAAAACGGTCAAAATATTGCAGTATCAACATCTTAAAATTGAGTCTTAACTCTATCTTGAGTATTCTGATTTTATTTCACGTGCGCTGTATATAAATAGAGATAAAGTCAGAGGATGATGAAGTGGATCAATCATATATCCAGTTGTAAAACCAAAGCATAAAAATATGGCAGAAAATTGTTATGGTATAACTATATAATGTTTTAGTCCGAAATGACTTGAATAGTTCGCTAAACTCATATTCTTTTCGAGGTTCTCGGAATTATGTACTTGTATCTATAGCAACTAAGATGAAGAAAGAATATACCTAATTTATATTTCGTCATTTTTTTTTTGCTTCTCTGAATCACTATAACAAAGCTATGGAGGAGTATGTTTGTTTAAGCGCGCTAATCTCAGAAATTAGAATTGAATTGACTAAAACTTTTTCCTGTTATTAGTTAGATTTGTATTTAACGAGAAAGGCCTATAATTATAAAACATAATACTACCACACATATGAGTCGAGCTGTGACTATAGATGTTAGCAAAATTAGCAACGTTACTATTTAAACATTATTATCATAAACAACCGTCGTAATAACAAATTTATGTTAAATGGTCATTAATGAATTATGTAAAAATATTATTTTAGAATAAAATAATATAATCCTTACTAATATTATAAATGCGAAAGTAAGTCTGTCTGTCTGTCGCTCTTTCACGCCAAAACTACTGAACCGATCTAAATGAAATTTGGTACACGGATAGTCTAGAGCCTGATAAAGGACATAGGCTACTTTTTAATGCAAAAAAGGGTTGCAAAGGGGCATGAAAAGTTGTAAGAAAGTATCGTCATTCTTAAAGCCAGAAGCTTGAAACTTATTTTTAGGCTACTGATTAGATATAAATAAATATGACATTAAAATTTTGTAAAAAAATTACCCTTAGGCGGTAAAATAAAAATAGGGGATGGAAAACTTTAGGAAAGCAGCCTTTTACGCGGGCGAAGCCGCGGGCAGAAGCTAGTTTAAAATAAAAAAGCAAATTCTCAAAACAATAATGAATTTATAAGTTAATAGATAGTTTTTTTTAATATATAGAAATGTATTCACTATAACATTTAATTATCTGAAATAGTTCGGCAATTTATAATATCTTGACTCTATTATGTTAAAAAGAAATCATGTTTAGAACGTACAATTTTAAAGATGTCAAATTACGTAGTGAACGTTCGAATAGTGTACTTAGTTATCCAGAGGTATATCTAAAGGGGTCAAATATGTTCGTACAAGTTTCGTAGCTCTTTGCGATGCGAACCGGCACGGCCCCGACGGCGCCATCGCTGCGGTTCCGAGAACACGAAGGAATGCGACTATTTACAATTTTTACCTATTTGGTAACGTTTACAATGCGTGCACGTACCACAATGCGTAAGTAACCTTTTGCTTTGACAATTTGAATATTTTGTGTGTTATTTTAATAGCGAGGTAAGATTTTAAACATATTTAAATCTCAACTACAACAAATTACATATTTATTTTAATATTAATATAATTACCACTTGAATTTCTTTTTAATTCTATGAAATTTACATAAGCATGTATTCTACTTGTGAAATTAAAATGAAGTTTCGCATAGGTATATATTGTTTTCAATTAAAAATGAAACGAAACAAGAAAGAAATCATAAATTTGTTTCATTTACATAAAACTCGCGTTCACATTATAAATACAAGAACACTGATCGTGAGTGATGACATAATATTTGTTGGTGAATTGCACCAGTTTAATAGGAACTTTTTAACCTTCGAGGCTCTAATAATCAAACGGGAACCGACGTCGGTAACTTCTTCCACTCCTTCGTTATGAATACTATAAAATATAATAATTCAAAACTTATTTCGGACAAAAGGAATGTTTTACAACGTAAGAACACTGTAGATTCTAAATTGTTGTAGTATAACAAATTTTTCCTAAGAATCGTGCAGTATTGTAGACATGTTCGCAGAACGGAGCGAATTGTCGAAGTGCTCGGGCTGGCAACAGTCGCTAAATGAATTAGCCTGAACAGGAATGGGGTCGACCAGTCTGGCTGCGTTGGCATCCGGCCTAACGACGAGCGCTGCGCATTCTCTAACCGCGCACCACAATCTAACTGCAGAGGAGCAAACTTACTATTACTTACGATAAACCATTCGAATCCTACACTTTTAAATTTCTACTATCTATACTATTTATATCGATTATATTCTAAAAAAAAATATTGAAAAATATTTATAGATACATGTCTGTTTTTCTTTCTTCTGAAACCAATCTTACCACCATTGTAACTGTTGCAAGCCAGGACCAACAATGGATTCTAAAAATTATATCTTGGTTTGACCTTTAGGAAGTCCCATTAAACACTTTTAATTATTTGAATACCCGCAACAAATATAATTAGAAAAAGGTAACATATAAAATAACAATTAGAGAAAGGTGAGATTGAAAGATTTCACTTCTCTTCTATAGAAAGCGGACGACATAAAGCAAAACTCACTAATCAGCCAATAAAAGTATGTACAGCTACAATAAGAGCAGCAGCAGTGCATCACCGATACGACAAATCTTAACCGCTCTACGTGCGAACCTTAAAATTGATTGTTATGGTAAGTATAGCAGAAATAGTGTGGTAGCGGCTACGGATACTATCAACCCATATTTTACTCGTGGATATTGTTGTAATGAACGATTAAGAGCTTTGTATCGACCTAGGCCAACACCACCTAATGTCGTTTGGTCAATATTTATATTCCCAAGGAGGGTTGACGTCAGGCAGGCGGCCACTTATGAAAGCATTACCAATAGATTTTGAAATATGTACGATGAAAGAGCAGTACATATTGAGTTGACTCTAGTAATAGGTATAAGAGAGAGAGAATGATGATAATGAGTAGATATGGTAGAAACTGAACCCATAATTCTCTTGAGCTTCTGGAAAGTGTGTACTCTATTATTAGTAATGAATATACTAAAGACATTCTGGACGTCAGCTGGTACGAATCATAATGGCTTTCAATCACTAAAGAGTCTGAAAGTTGAGGCAACTATATAAAAATGAAATATACAAATCTTGGACGGTACTACAGTCATTAAATCAGTGTCAATCGATGGATATTGTGGAATAATAATGCTAACAAGTCGGATGGACTTGATGGTCGGATGGACACAGACTACGAAAATCTATCCAATTTCTGAAAGCTTGAGAAAGGGAGATCTATTACTTTGCCGAAACTATTCATCGCTGCATTGGAATATATCCTTAAACTTTTAAATTGGACCGAATTCAGTTTCAACATCCATAGCGGAAATGGCTCGCTTTCAATTTGTAGATGACTACAGTCATAATAGCATACCTGGGGAGGACCTCGTTACTATTCTCAACATCCATATCAGGGTTCCTTCACTTGGGTTTACAAATAAAGGTGGATAAAACCAAAGTCAGATTTTTTTATTCCATTTATTTCAATAGCGCTTTTATATCGTGAACGTGATTCTCGAAGTTGTCAACCTTTTTTTGTGGGTAAAATCTGGACACACTTCGCCTATTCCGTCCGGGGCGACGGAAGGGAGGAATGTGGCCTCATAACCCACCGTATTCCCTTCCCATCGCCACCGGCCGACCACTGATACCGCTTCCTTGACATCCGTGGCCGGCCCGGCGCTCTACCATTTCGGATATCGTACCCATCAACGCCCTGACAGTAAACAACGGTGTGCTGGGGCATCGCCCCCAAGCAGTCCGTCGGTTTGCGGGTAGCGGATTAATCCCCGGTCCATCCAACCGCGACCTCGGCTAGGTATCGACGCAAGTACTTGTACTTGCGTCGCTCGATGCGCCGCCGAAGGATTGTAAGTAGTCAATCCTGCGTTTTTCTAGGACACATAATCCTGTTAGGTATATCCAATATCAAGAAAAAGATCAGTCGACGAATTAAAATCTGATGGCGTTCAGGAAACTTATGTAGATTTGCTCAGCCAATATTCTTCAGTGACGGCAAACAAAAGTATATGTCCAGTATGTGTTACCCGTAATAACTTACAGTCCAGGAACGGGATTTCCAAGAGTTAGTTTCGTGACAGCGCTCGAAATAGCCCAGCGTGGTTTGGAGAAAATTAACATCTCCAGCAACTCGGGTTTTCTATACTTGCTAAAAGCGGGTCTACGGCAATTTGTAGAAAAATAAGTGTATCATTACCCAAAGAATTAGTATGCTGAAGTGGAACAAGCCAGTGTTCATCGAGCCAACAACGATTGGAGAAGAAATGTTTTCGAGTGACGGCTACGAATCGTACGATGCAGTGTGAGGCGGTTCTCCACCAGGTTCACAGATGTCAGTTCGTGATAGTCATAGGGAACCGTTGGATCTAAGTGATACAAGACCGTTCTAACTGATTTACTTATGGATAAGCACTTATCCAACAAATAACATCTATAAAGAAATGGATGAAAGGATATTATTTCATTAATATGTTTATTTTTCACAAATATCTCTTTTGATACTTTTTAAAATAAAATTTTGAAATAATATTTTCGCGACTATTTTAGCTCTAATAAGTAAATTTCATAATTAAGCATTTTATTTTGAAAAGAGGATTACCCATAATATGCCCATGGTTCAACAATATATTGTATAGCTTAAAATAGAAGAATGTACGGTATAAAGCCAGGTTGGGGGATAAGCAACCAGGCAAATTTGTGTGTGCGCAGCTGACAAAAAGTGACCTTTCGCAGCCAAAATTTAAAAAAAATTGCAGATACTATTTATGCCCTCGTAGTCGACTACGTAAGTAGTAAGTAGTTTTAATATTATTTTATATAACAAGTATGAATTCGTTAGTGTCTATCAAACTTTAAGAATATTTTGATAAACATCTTCAGCCCTTATTTTGGGCACGAATGTTTCTTCTCTTGACAAACATACTGATGCTATATTAAACTATGATAAAAATTTACTTTCAGATTATGTCCACCAAAAAGAAACAGTCAATGCTCATAAAATTCTTAAGCCATTTGAATCTTTGTAGTTTGCCCATTCATTATGGGTAGCTTTTGACGAGTCTGATTGATTAAAGTTGTCATTGTCTTATTAATAACGACCTCTATAACTAACGAGAGCTCATACAATAGCAGGGTCGAACTATATCTTACGGTTCGCGGATTTCGATGAAACAACACCTCAGTTTTTAGTCTAAGCGAATATATGTAGTAGTAGTATATATTCGCTCAATTGCCCGTGGCTGTCAAATAAATCGTCTGAGAGGTCATCAGGATGAATGAGCAATTTCCTAGGAAACTTACAAAAACAACTACTATCGCCCGCCTACTTGTTAAATGCGGTGGTTATGGCATTATAAGGAGGCCTGTATTCAATAGTGTTCATCGATAGTACAGTACCCTACTCTAGTAAATTATTTTTATTTTACATCAGGTTAGTCAATTTCGTGCTAAGGGCACTGCTCCCGGGCCGGACAGTGTACCCGACCGGGAGCTGGCCCTGGTCCTCGAACACCTGGAACTCCGCCTTAAGGGACTGTACAACGCACGTCTAGTGTTATGGCAGTTCCTTGGGTGTTGGGAGGAAGAGGCTGGTTCTCCAGTCGAAGCGGGGAGAGTCTCCAGATTCAGGTGCTGTTGATGTCCAAAGACACCGCCAACACATTCAATAAATATATGCTGTGTATGTCTGCCATTCAGGATACTGGTGGCAGACTATTTGTAGGCGACTGGTAGCAAACCATTTGGAGGGGCGCAGGGTCCTTCGCGTGAACCGAGTAGGGGATATTGTGCGGGCACTCATGTCACACGGTGTCCCACAGAGGTCGGTCTTAGGTCCGACCCTATGGAGATGGAGTATCTGTTACGACTGGGCACGGCTGGCAGTTCTCAGTCTATTGAGTTCTCATAAGTATCTGGGCCCACGTGAAATATCTGGGTCTGGTGCTCGCCGGGTGACGGTGGTTCCAGTTGCATTTTCGCCAACTTGCTCCGCGGCTTGTCAGCATGGCGTCTTTCTTAGCTTATGCTGAATGTGGGCGAACCCAGCGCCACGTGCCGACATTTGTACACAGAGTGGTCCGGTCCGTGGCCCTATACGATGGTTCTGACAACCAATCTGAGGGCAATCTTGTAGCGACTTAGACACAGAGGGCCATAGTGGTCACGTTCATACGCGGACATCGCACAGTGGAGACGGAGGTAGTTTTCCTGTTGGCCTGCCCCGTGGAACCTGGAGGCGGAGATGTTCACCTGACGTGGAGACTGGATAGGACTTGTTTCGGTTTCCGGACAGTGGAAGCCTTCTGGTCGGTGCTGATGGTTGGGTCGGCGGTACCAGGTTCACTCCTTCCTATTCATGCGGGTATTGACGGGGCAAGGCTACTTCAAGTACACACGGTCGCAAGGAGTGCGAGAATATTGTTCTGCCACGATTTTTCGAGGACGATACGGCGCAGCACACGCTCGAGGTTTGCGTGAACTGGGCAAAGCAGCACCGTTAACTCGTCGCAATCATCGGTGCCGACCTGACACTGCCGACCATCGCTAAAATAATGCTCGACAGTCTCAGGAAATGGAATGCGGTCGCCGCCGAGACGACTGCCTCGCAGAAAGAGGCGGCGGTGCATGTCAGAGAGAAGACTCCACGCTGACGTACTCCGCCACCGGCGCATCAGGCGGTGCTAGCCCAAGTACCTGCGCCTGACGACGCCCTAGTCGAGGTGGCGCGTGGATGGATCGGGGATTAGTCCATTACTCGCAGAGAAGCCGACTGCGTGCGGCAATACCCCGGAAACACTATTGTGTGTTGCTGGAGCGTCGACGGAGATAATACCCAAAAGGGTCCATAATCCACTGGGCTAGCCACAGATTTCAAGGAAAAGGTACCAATGGCTAGCCCGATGCCGATGGGAGGGAGCACGGTGGGTTATGGGGCCACATGCCGCCCTTCCGTCGCCCCGGACGGAATGAACAGGGTGTGTCCAGACCATAGGTAGTAGTACTTGGTAGGCCCAAGAAAGAAAAAAAAGTTTAGTCAATTTAAATTTTATAGCTACGTACATATGTTAATGTATATACAGACTCTTCAATGTTTATGACTTTATTATTCTTAGTAAAGATTCACGGTTCATTTTAAATGTGTACGTTTAACCGAATTCATAGTCGTAAAAGAGAAATGAGTAGTTATGAAAAATAATTTAAATGCATGTAGACGGCATAAGGATGCTATAGCTATTTACACATACTAATTTCTAAGTAACAGTTATGTTCAACGAGCTTATTTATTTAGAATACTGTTTATTTATTTGAGATAAAAACATCCCATTTGTGTTCAGTCTTTTATTCCAGAAGGATATATATAGTACCTAGCTTCGAGCTTGGTATTATTCAATAAGTGAATGGTAAATTGAAACCGAATATTAAACGAAGTGGGAGACAGACTTCAATAAAGCCTCGTAGAAAGGACGTATTAACGTGCGCCATGACATTGCTGAAGCGTAAGATACTCAAAAGGATAATTTCATACCTGGTGCCTATGATCCACTGAAAATGTGAAAAGAGGGCGCAAAGAGGGTTATGGGTCCCATTTGCTGCTGTCAATTCGGACATAGGAGAGCATACAGCTGTAAAACTATTCCTAACAAAAAAGATCATCCGAAAAAACTTACCGCCGTCTGTAGCTTTCCATTAAGCAATATGCAATGCACTTGTAAGTGGATACGGTCAACGACCTATTCCATCAGTCGCCATATATTGAATTCTTAGTCCATCACCGTACAGACTAGTTGTGTTAAACGACTATCGTAACAAAATAGTCATTAATCTAAATCTTAGGTCTATAGATGGCTTAGAATAGAAGATACAGATACTAATATGCCTTGAATAGACTCCGACTCACAAGCACACTCGAAACATTGAAAATTGCATATCGTGGTCATGTAGATTCTGCCTTGCGTTATGGTTTGATACTGTGGGGTAACTCCATGGATACCTAAGGCATTTCTTTTCCAAAGGAGATGTATAAGAGCAATGGTTTGCTTCCGCTTTATGATTCTTACAAGCCACATTTTGAGAAATTGGGCATATTAGCCCTGCCTTTTTTTTTTTTTTTTTTTTTTTTATTGGTGGGCTATGGGTGCGTCTCGCCCCGCCAAATCGGTCCGGGGTGACGGAGAAGGCGGCGCGTGATCCCATAGGCCCACCGTAAAATCCTCTCTCTTCGCCGTGCGAGCGGGCCACCGGTACCCGATCTTTGTCTTCGGTGGTCATATTAACCCTGCCTAGCTTGTACATTTTAGAAATATATGTATTTGTTAGGAATAACCTAAATCTCTATGTTAAAGCATGCGAATTTTATCCCAGAAACACTCGAAAGGGCGATCGACTTATCCTGACGTTTACTCCTGGAACCTGTGTTTACCAAAATTGTTATTCCATGTGTGTAAAAATATTCAATAAGCTACTATATAATATTCGCGGACTTCCACTTCCCTTTTTAAAAATAAGCTCAAAACCCTACTTTTAAATAAATAACTTTATTGTATATATTCAATAAATGAATGGATTGATAGTAAGTAAATGTTTATCGATATTTTTTTCCTTTTTTCTTAATTTAATGATTGTAATATGGCACAATTGAACAAAATATTTTTGACTAGAAACATATTTTGGTATTGTATTGTTGCCAAAGTATTATATGCAAATTTTATTTAAAACCATTATATTTTATTTTTAATATTTACATCAAAATGACTCTGTATTTCACATGCCAAAAATAGGCTAAATAGATAGAGATCCATGTAGGTATATTAAAAATGACTGTCATCTGATTATTGTACTCTATTTAAGGTGAATAAATGTTTATAAAATCCGATTACGAAATGAAAAATGATGTCGCAAGCGGGATTCGAACCCGCGTCTATTGGGATTCCGGCCCAATCGTGCTGCCACTGCACCACCGCGACTAATTGTAGGACATGCAAATTTCACTCCGTATTGAATAAATGTATTTGATTTGATTAAAAATTAAGTGAAATTATAAACAGATTGTGAAAATATTGATTGAACAGATAGATTAGTGGCTCAAGTAACGAGCTCTCGTTCCAAGTGATGTTCTATTCCCACGATTTGTGCGATACACAAAAGGTTGTTTGTGGTCCCAGACAAACCATCAAGAAGACAAAGTTCCAATAGACACAGTGTTTTATGTTTATTAAGCAATTATATAATTAAAAAACTATATTATAATAATCTATTTACCAGAACGATCTCCAGACAGAGAAGCCAGCAGCTTGCAGTGGCAAACTGACAGCAAGTCCTTCAGGAAAGTTTTGAATACCAATACCCAAAGCCAGATTTCTGTGGACAATAAGAAAATAATATATTATTACGATGCTAAGTATTACTATCGAATTTTGATGGAATTATTTAAGTTAAAATGTTCACCTGATCTATTTTAAACGAAAAAAGTCCGCATGTTTTCTTCGTAAGCATATCATTGGAGACAGGGACATAAGCATTTTATTAGGCTCATTGGTTAATAACACGACAGTAAGGGAAAATGCCGAAAATTTGGTTTGCCTATTTTTTATATAAACTAAGTAAACTTTAGTCCCATGTCATCGGACATCTGAATGCATCAAAAAGATTACACGATCCTCGTTTAAAGAATGTTTTTTATTGACTAGAACTGTGAGTAGTTTATTCAAAAGTCAATCCTTTGGTTTGTATAACGTAGAATTCTCTGCCTGTCTGTTATGATTGTATATAAGATTTTGCATATTGTATGCGTAACAAAAAAACGCGTATTTATTGCTGTTAAAAGTGGCAAACTTGAACCGACACTTGTCTCGTCCCCCCACTGCATCCACCACCCTCGCTGCATACCGCTCTAGGAATGTGATTAACTGTACTCAATGCCTCAGTCACCGTTAAACTCAACTGGTCCCACGGTGCAGGTAAAACTCATCTCCCGCTATGCGTTGCTCAACCACATTATATTGTATAATTTGCTGATTTATATTTGCTAAATTTATATGCATTTATAAATTATTGACACACCGGTGCATCCTATCAATGTCTTGCCTTAAGATGTATGATTTAAAACACTATGATTTTAAAGCAACTACTTACATCATCATCATCTCAGCTCATATATGTCCCACTGTTGGGCTCGTGCCTCCTCTATAATGGGAGAGCAATTGACCTACTATACCACGCTGGTCAGACGTGTTGTGGTATAGGGTTTTGTTTCGAGTTTTCCTTCTCTCACATAGAAATTAATGCGTTTTATATCCCTTACTCCTCTCGTACGATTACGCACGGGTAAGATAGGGTGTGGTGAATTGTATTCTTACTCCGTCACCACACGGAAACTTATCTGAATAGCGATAGAGAAATATATATAGGAGTTACACAGTTTAGAAATAATTATGATAAATTTTAAGGTTCCAGTTTAAGGACAGCCTATAGCTATATTACCGACAGTAAACGTTCACGAAACTATAATGCTTTAAAGATGTACACATATTTGGATACTTTTTCACTAACGTACTACCTATATTATACTAGTTAGTAAATACTTGATCTGGCAAGAAAGAGAAGGTGATAAATGTTTTCGTTCAACATGTCTCTAACGGGACATACTGAAGTACCATAACAACTAAAAGTACTAATAGCGACGTAAACGGAAGCCTCGGGAATTCCTGTTAAAATGGTTAACTTAATAAACATGCATAGCGGCGCGGAGCCTTTGAGCTCGGTGAAAGCTGCTCGCTAAGAGCCGTGCATGCTACATCTGTACCCCACTCAACGCTTATCAATTGGATTCGAACCTCTATTGACAAGCTTTCTGCATTTGAACGAAGTTAAAATTCATCAACCATACGGGTACAAATGAAACCATACGGTTACATACATGGAGTCGTTACAAGTTCACAACATATAATGGTAATATTATAAACCACAAAGTATTGTGAATATTAATTGACATTAGTCAATAAAGATTTTCCATTACAGTAAGAATCTACAACTACGTTAACATATATTCGTAGAAGTAATTGGAATTCCTTTGATTTGATAATAAATTTCTGATAATTTAAGGTTTTGATAGATTAATTTCTGATACGAGAGCAAATAGTCCAAATCAAATGCATTTAACCAGAAAAACAATGATCAGATTATGGGCTTACAAACAACGTTATACTAATTTGAAATATGAAAATTTATAATAATAATGGATTTCCGCCATGTATCCGCCTAATTCAATCAATTATACGAAAATGTATTGACAAAATTTTTAATATATTAGTTGTTGAAAATAATATGCTGTGTGGTAGCGGCTACGAATACTACCAACCCTTACTTTACTCGTGGATGCCGTAAAAGACGACTAAGAGCCTTATAAGGACCTAGACCAACTCCATCTGATGCCGTTTGGTCAACAATTACATTTCCAAAGAGGGTTGATGTCTGGCAGGCGGCCGGTCATAAAACTATTCCCAATAACTTATATATATACTATGAAAAAAGAGTACATAATGTATCGACCCCAAGTAATTGGGATAAGAGTAGGAGAATGATGAGTTGTTGAAAATAATATATATAAAATTCGGCGCGTTTTGGATTGTGGATGTCGGAAGACATGAATGGAACGGCCTGATAACACTTATGAACTCTGGAAAGATTACAACATCAAATCGTTAGCAAGGTGCAGCATCTCATGAGGAATGTGATGTCTGGAAATAGGTCTTTAGAATTACAGCTAGTATTGACGAATTGAAGTTCTTTGGCGTTGTAACATTGCAGGAATGATTTTATCATACATTTTTTTAGAAGATCCACGTCCGACCTAATCACAGGTCTCAACAAAAATGATACATAGAAAACTATTTACAACAGTAGATTGGATTAAAACTATGATAGCTTTAACAATTATTTCTGTTAAAAAAAATTGTAACGCAAAAAGAATTCCTGGCTTAGTGATTGTCTCACTACTGCTTGGCATTGGTGCGGATTCGTCCTGCTGGTCGTAAATAAATTAGTCTTGCATTTTTGAGTAGCAGTAATCTTTAGGATGCAATGATAAGATAGAAATTCTCGTATTCTATCCGAATTGTTAACGTCACTCAAAGGAACGGTTAATTAGCGAATCATCGATAGTATATTACTTCAATTCTAATGGCCAGTCGCCATGCACCGAACGACAACATGTCCCGTCCTGTCCTAGATTTTGTATGGTGGTATGTGTGTTCCTATCCTGAATCATTAAAATTAAATATTCTCAACCATACTCTCGATGTTCTTAGTAGTATCCAGTTATTTTTATGGTTTATTAATAAAAACGCGAATGAAACTCACCCATAATTCTCCTATTCTTATCCCAATTACTTGGGGTAGATACAATATGTACTCTTCTTTCATAGTACATATTGTAAAAGTTATTGGTAATAGTTTTATGACCGGCCGACTGCCAGACGTCAACCCTCCTTGGGAATGTAATTGTTGACCAAACGGCATCAGATGGAGTTGGCCCAGGTCGTTCTAAGGCTCTTAGTCGTCTTTTACGACATCCACGAGCAAGTAAGGGTTGGTAGTATTCGTAGCCGCTACCACACAGCTAAAACTCACCTTAACGTAACAATTATACATTTTCTTCCCTGAGTAAAGACATTGAGGTTAATAATATTATAGTTTTAGAGAATTTAGGTAACCTCGACAGGCCATGGTCTGATCACACACTGCTCACATTATTCGGTGTGAAGGAAAGGACAGCGTAGAGATCTATGACATGCCACATTACCCCTGTCGGCCAATTTAGTGCATCACTGTGACCGATTCCTTGATTTCGGTGGTATTTAGTTAACCTAGTGCTATTGATATGACCTGGGGAAAATTTTATTGATAGTAAATACTATAAACCTAACTTATAAACCTGAACTTTTATAATAACAAAGGTTCAGGTTTATGGGTTGACAATATTTAAATTAAATCTTACAATTAGCTACTTTTTACTTCCTTTGTATAATTACTTTAAGTGTTTCATGATTAAACTTATAGTTTTTACTTTTGTTACCCCATCCTTATAATGTCACTATGTATTCTCTCTAACTTCTCATACCTTTCTTATGTCACTAGCACTATCCTTTTCTAAAACCAAATGTACATATATTGTTAATTCATTTCCTCAACTAACTAAGATTCCTGATAATAAGTATCAACAAGTAGTACTTGTTTTTTCTATATCTAAATAGTTTCATTATCCTATTAAGTGCTGTTAATTTTAACTACTTTATTACTTCTCTCTTAGCATAATTATTTTTCATATTTCCTTGTTAAATTTATTTTAATTCTTATAATGTTACTATGTATTCTTTCAATTTGTTTTCTACCTTTTATTGTAACTGATAATAAATTATTACAACTAATTTAGGTCCCTGATCAAGTCAGGGGTAATTTAGACTAAGTTCATGATGACTTAGAACAATAAAAAAAAAAAAAAATTTAAATTAAATTTAGAAAGATAAATATAATGCTGAAATGTATGAAAGTGGGTAAATCTGCAGGATACGATAGGATTACAGTTGAAATGCTGACGGCTGGACAAGATATCATAGCTAACATGCTATACCAGCTCTTCAATCTCTGTTGGACTAATGGCCAAGTACCTGACGACTGGTGTAAGGCAGTTATTGTACCTCTGTACAAAGGGAAAGGTTCCCAGCAAGATTGTGCAAACTACAGGGGCATAAGCCTCCTTAGCATTGTCGGCAAACTGTATGCGAAAGTATTGATTGAAAGGGTAGTGAAAGTAACTGACAAGAAAATATGGGATGCACAAGCGGGTTTTCGAAAAGGTATGGGTTGTACGGCTCAAGTCTTCTCCTTGACATGCATGACGCAGAAATTTTTGGCTAAAGGTCAGAAAATCTTTTGCGCATTTATTGATTTGGAGAAGGCTTATCACAAAGTGAGGAGGAATGAACTGTGGTCGGTACTGTCCATGTATGGGGTGGACAGCCATCTTATTCACGCTCTGAAATTCATTTATAAGGACTCCAGGGCGTGCGTAAGAATAAACGGATTCTACACGGAATGGTTTAATATTGATAAAGGTGTTAGACAGGGATGTGTAGCATCACCGTGGCTGTTTAACCTATTCATGGATAGTTGTCTGAAAGATCTGAAAGATAATGATTGTGGTTTAAGAATGAATGAGGTACTGATCAAATGTCTTATTTATGCCGATGATCAGGTATTACTTGCATCGTCGGCTGAGGATTTACAGGTGATGGTAACTACTATGCATGAAGCTTTTGAAAGAAAAGGCATGAAAGTAAATGTACGTAAGACGAAAATAATGGTTTTTGAAAAGGATAAATGTATGACGGAATGTAAAATTAGTATAAATGGTGAGGAATTGGAACAGGTGAAAGAATTTTTGTATTTGGGTGTATTATTTACTCGAGATGGTAAAAATGATAATGATGTTGAAAGAAGAGTAAATGCTGGTAATAGGGTGAATGGGGCACTGTACACCTTTATGAGAAGCAGAAATGTGTCCAAAAAGGCACGTCTAGCTGTGCATAAAGGAGTATTAGTACCTACCCTCATGTATGGTAGTGAAAGTTGGATTTGGCAGAGAAGACATGAAAGTAGAATAAATGCTGTAGAGATGAGACTTCTTCGTAGTATGTGTGATGTGAGCCTGAAAGATAAAATTAAGCATAGTGTTATAAGAGAGCGCTGTGGTGTGAATGAAGAAGTAGTGACAAAGATCAAAAAGAGTATGCTGAGGTGGTTTGGACACTTAGAAAAAATGAGTGAAGAGAGGTTGACGAAGAAAATATATAAAGCAAGCGTGAGTGGGACGAATACAAGGGGAAGACCTCGTCATAATTTTCTGGATCAAATTAGCGATGTATTGACGAGAGGTCATATTAAGAGTATGCGTAATCGTAGAGTATGCATGAAGACTGTTATGAGTGTGAATGAAGCGATGGAAGTATGCCAGGATCGTGGTTTGTGGCAATCCGTAGTCTCTGCCTACCCCTCTGGGAAACAGGCGTGAAGCTATGTATGTGTAGATATAATGTTTTAATTAAAAAGCAGAAGTACTGTGTAACTATTTTTTTTTTATTATTTTATTTATATAGCTTTACGCCTTTACCCCGAAAAGTTAAGGTATATAGGCATTCACATTTCGCTTCATTATCTTTAATCCTGTGCATTGCAGAAGGCAAGCCTATAGCCGTCAATCGGGCACATGTCCAAATTACAAGCTTCCTTTTGCTGATAGTTTTTTAGAGAAAATTACCCTGAATTCTAATCAATTTGGACAAAATATCAATAAACATTAATTTAATCAACCCCGGATTTGAACCTAACAATCGTAGTAGCAAACTTATGCCACTTGAGAAATGAGGCAGTTTGTTAGATATTATGACGACCGTAAAAAAAGACAAAGACTTTATGTTCCATGTGGATGCAAGATGACCTCATCGAGAAACCCTACTTAATCTTTCTTCTCAGCTCATACTATTGCGAACTACTTATGCCAAGTTACCCAAAGGGGTTGGTTAGCACCATAGATTTATTTTACGAAATTTCTAGATTCGTCACACTGAACACAGACAATTTGAAAATCACGCAGTAAAATAACTAGGAGATACAAACGAAGGATGGTATATGATATGATGGAAGGATGTAGGTACCGGGGGAGACTGAGACTAACCTACCTATACAAGATTGGTCACGTACTGAAGGAAGGTGGAGTCAAGAGTCTCCGAAACCGACGAGCGTGTATGAAGAGAATTATGAATGTTGAGGAAGCGAGTGAAGTATGCAAGGAAGTTCTCTGGCACTCTGTTCTCTTTGCCTACTCTGCAAGGGATATGGCGTGATGATATGTATGTATGTGTATACAAACGAACAAACATTATAAATATGTATTTTTATATAATTTTACTACGGAACTTGAAAAATAACTGAGTAAATAATTGAATCGATCACTAAGAAGAGTGCTATTTGTTTTTTTTACATAGAACCAACAGCGGCTAATTATACGGACAATACTCTTGAACGTCTATAGTACCTACTCGATTAAACTTTTTCTTTACATTATGTTCGGCATAGCAGTGAATCACGAGCTGTCTGTGATTTTCTGAAGCGGCAATAGCTTTGTATCAATTAAATATTTATCGTAACTGTCCTTTCGACTGTGAGAATCGTAAGGAATTTAATCTTTGTCGATTATAGAGTTGAACAATTTGCTTGAGCGCGCGAATTTCACAAACTAATAATCGAAAAAAAAACTAGACAAACATTTGACTGGGGATCGTGAGGTCCTAGGACCTTTAAGGCTTTAAGTATAATAAAAAATATTATGAAGTTTACCGTAGATATTATCAGGATTTGGACGCTGACTCAAACTTTTGTAAATTAATAGTCTCAGCTGACCTAGGGTCACATTAAAACTTATAGTTAAATGTGAAGATATTACTAAATTATGTGCTGTTAATAAATTCGGCAAAATGTAGAATAACGACGGGACAGGAGTATTTACTTCATCCATCCAAAAATAATGATCCTATCGATGTCCACTGTCCACAATCTATGCCTAAATTCCATCTAAATGCCTTGGGATATAGACCTCTCCTATGTCCTAATATAGACTTATTGCTATAATCACCACTCTTGGTCGGCGGGTTAGTGTTAATTTTTTTTCTGGAGTGCGCTGATGCCTATTTACCTGGTAATCCCTCAATCTGATCTTACTACAGCCACGGGAAAGTGTCACGGGGGATGGTGACATATTATTTTGTTATTCTATGTCAGTGCTCACGGGTAACTCAGGTCACTTACGGTCATGGTAAATGTAAATTTAAAAGCAAGTAAAGCCGTGGAGAATGCTATGAATATTATAAAAAAAAACGTGATAGTTTATAGACTGGATGGAAATCACAGGTCATTTAGTGTCGCCATTATATAAATAAAAATAACTTATACAGTGGCAACAGCAAAAGTAGTTTTATTCTTCATCGCTTAATTGATTGTTTAGGTACCTACTGTGTCACGAAAACGGCAACACTTCGCGGCTCATTATGTCAACCAATATCTATAATCTTATAAGTGAATGGAGTAACACTGACTCCGGATGCATCCGAATTCCAATTACATCACAGACGAGTCCATTTCACTTTCCGACCTACCCGGAAGTGAATTCCTAAGCACAAGCATACGGCGCGGCCGAAATTTCAGCCTGGCAAGCGATAATCGACTCAAATATTGTCGTACTTAGAGTTCTCACGAAGATACGGCGCAGAAAGTCTTCGAGGCACGCACAAAACGACGAAGCGGATGTGAACGTCATACAGCGGCGTTCTAAAAGTGACTCAGTAGAGTTGCACTAAAGTGCAAATTATCATGATCATAAAAACGACAGTCGCGAAAGTAGTGGCAACTTTCACAGCACGATGGGGGCGCATGAGACGGCTGCGCGGGGCCCTGCCGACGGCCCATTGACGACACCGTGACCTACATACCGCAACTCCATTCATACTGTGACCTCGGCAAGCGGCGTTCTTGCAGGACTTAGCTTGTACACTTGTCGCTGTTACGGCGACACCGGAATTTCCATCGTCCAATTACACAACTCATGTCAGTATTTGTCGCAATCGGACCTACAAACGATAGGCTGAGGTCGAACCATCAGCACTAACACTTGTTCAATTAGAGTCTAAAATACACTCGAGCAACAATAAATACATTACAGCATATAAGAATATATAACTAAAGAAAGTCTACTAAAAATAATTTAGTTTAAGATGAATTAAATCTGAACAATTCCATAACAAAATCATCATATAAATTCTTTATCTAGTATCAGTGATCTATTTTAAAGCAGAAAAATGCCTCTGACCGCTCTAATAAGGAACTAGTACGTTACGATCGTTTTGCGTTAGATAACCTATTGATTGAGAAAGTTTAAAAGCTACTAAACAGAATTGCTATACATAGAAGCGTACCGGTGATTACACATATAAAAAACCAAGCAATTTTAATACGTGCGTGAGTAATATACCTACGTTACGTACGTTATACGGAAAATTAAGCCCCTTTGGGGTTCAGTATACATTATCTTACCCCCTCACTTATTCGTGAGTCATAAAGATCGGCTATTTGAGAGAGTCCATATCTAATAATGGAAGTCGATAGGCCGATACCGGTACAAAAATATTAATGAGAAACTGAAAGCACAGATAATATGTATTTATATATATCGTTTTAGGAGCATTTATTTGGGTGTTATCTTCAGAATTGTAAGACAACATTCCGCACTAAGGCATAAAACGCTCATATGTGGCGTGGTACACAAATAAAATTCAGACACATTACAATCATTTTGGACTGCACACATATATGTACAGAGAAAAGATAATCATTCCACGGAGCGACCCTCATCTCAAATCAAAGAGATAATATTATAGATTTGACTAGTTGTCAGGATTTTTTGGGAATACCAACTAATCATATGGGTTGTCATAGATGTTCATGACAACTGGAACTGACCGTTCTAACATGCTCTCCGAGGCACAGATTTCATAGATGTTCTAAAATATATTTTCTAAAGAATTCTTAAAATAAGGTTGGTTTCACGCTGTTTTCCTTCGTGGTCAAAGCAAGCGATAATATACAATAGCCATATAACTACTAAGAAATACTTTTTACGTAACATTCTATTGATATCCCATTGTGCTATTGCTGACTTGCTTTTATTAGCTAAACTGCAATAATTAATGTACATTGAATTTAATACGCCGGGGCAATATTTGAAATGGATTCCACATGTAAGTATATGATACATCCGCACATCTAGAGCTATTGCAAATATTTTCTAGGCAGACTTATGGTCTGAAATTTCCTTGTACACATTAACCATACTTGCTTTGAAATTATAACACTATCCACAATAATATGTATATACGGCGGTTACATTAGGGTCAGCTGCTTGTACAAATTTTACAAGAAAAGTAAAATTCTAAATGAAAAGTCGATTAACCACATTAATATAGAAAACCGATTTCCCTGCTAATGACGGTGGCTTGGAAGATCAACAATGGAACATATTAAACTGAGAAAAGAGTGAAATGCTTAACTGATAGCTTGAAATCACATTTCTTATAACAAACTCCAATATTTCAACATAAATATAGCGTGATTTTTTAATTCTAACACGCATCCAATGTCATTCACAAGTCACGTACCTACTACCTTTGACTACCTTTCTTGGGACTACTACGGTTAAGGCCTGATGTAAATGCACATTAAAATACAAGAAAAGTATTTAATCGTCAGTATCGCCCCTATTCTTGGAAAGATAAGTAAACAGTAGTTACATGGCATTCCTCCTGGTATTTTTAGGCTCCATGTAAAAAATTGCACATTTTGCTATATTATATAGGTACATACATACATATCACGCCATATCCCTTGCAGGGTAGGCAGAGAGAACGGAGTGCCTGAGAACTCTATCCTTGCATACTTCACCTCGCTTCCTCAACATTCATAATTCTCTTCATACACGCTCGCCGGTTTCGGAGACTCTTGACTCCACCTTCCTTCAGTACCACTTTCGCATATATTATATTATATACATTCTGTAAAATAGTGCTACAGTCATTTCTTCTTCAAGATTTCACGGACAGCAATTACATGCTCATCTTAGAAGCTGAAAATGTTTAGACAAGATCACTCAATGTATTGTTATAACACTAAAATGGCAAATTGTTGTGTGATAGCGGCTACGAATACTACCAACCCTTACATTGCTCGTGGGTGTCGTTAAAGATTACTATGAGCTCTATATCGACCTGCGCCAACTCCATATATATGATGTCACCTGTCCAACAATTACGTTTCCATGGAGGGTTGACGTCAAGCAGGCGGCCAGTCATAATACTATTGCCAATAAATTTTGCAGTATGTATTGATGGAAGGGGAGTAGTTACATATTGTGTCGACCCCAAGCAATTGGGATGATAACGATGAGTACTAAGGAAAATGATTTCAAGCCATATTCAATACATGCTTCAGTAAGTAACAAGATAAACTGTAAAAGAAAAAGATTAACGTGAGAAATCAATGTAGTATCTCTCACGTCCTAAATGCATCCAATTATGTATAAGATTCACACGTTTGATAAAACACGGCAATTAATTAGAAAATATTAATCCACATTAATATTTCGCTTTGTGGGATTAAAATCAACTATTCAATTGTAATTCTAAATAGTATTATTTGTATTGTCATAAATTATATTTCGTAGAGATACGGATTTCTTCTTAATTTACATTAATTAGTACAGCTATAAGTAGATATTACATTGAAAGATTACGCTTGTATATTAGTAACAAAATTACATATAACGTTCTTTAATTCAACCGTATCTAATCTGGCTATTGGATTATATATGTATCTCAATTAGAATTTTTGTATTTATTTGTAAATCAGAAAGATTCGTTTAATAACAATATTGAATATGGCGATGTACCAATAACGCTGTAACCAAATAATAAGCAAGACGCAAACGATTGCGATTTTAAATAACATTATGATATACCTATGTAGTCAACCTTCGAAAGTGGCAATGAGAGAATTGTCGACGAGTATTTACCGTACCTACCTAGCGAATATAAGGTGGTAGAAGAATTGGCAATACAAGGTGGTTGCGCTAGGTATCGCAGCCGGCGGAGAGGCGAGTTGTGCAGGGGGCAGGGAGAACGGCGGCCTGCCAGACAGCGGGGCTCCGCATGGGAGGCTAACAGCAGCCTCTTGCATCGTGCGCTGCTCGACATCGGCGTCACACCGCGCCACCGTGCGAGCCGTAACGACAGCTTCATACGAAGGCTATACTTTGATTAAAATTGCATATTAAGCGACGTTTACACGACGCTTCTAACGAATGTGTTAATTCACTTATCGAAAAAATATATGTAACTAACGTGTGTTATAATTCATTATGTTGAAAATTCACCATAATACTAAAGTATTATATATAATATTTAATTTATGGCAGTAATGAGAAAAACTCTATATGGAGCATTTTACAGAAACAACACCAACATATTATGTTAAAATAAAAACGACTACTTTTCTATCATTAAAAAGGTAAAAGATAAAAACGTAAGTTTAATAAAAAGAATTTAAAGCTAATTCAACAGCATCATCATCTCAGCTGACATACAGCGCACTGCTGGGCTCGAACCTTCCACAATACAAGGGCAATTGATCGACTATACCACGCTGGTCAGATAAGTTGGTATTTATTTCGAGGTTACTTCTCTTGTGTAGATATTATATATATATTATATCCCTTATTCAGCTTTTCGACACCCGCGGTCAGGATGAAGTATATTCTTACTCTCGTCACCACACGAAAAAAAATAAAGCTTATTAAAACTACGAATATGGGTCACAAAAAATAATATACATATTTTTTTTAATTTTAAATATTTGCGTGTTAATGTTTAGTGTAGATCAACTAAAACTACTAAATATGTGTTTAAAAAAACAAAAAATAATTATTTTAATTAATTACCATACTAAGATCTTGAATATTTAAATGACCGATGATAGATTAAATTAAATAATCAGGATAATTTCAATGTTCGTTTTTTGACAAATCTTAAAATTTGTCACATATTACTCCTGTTTATGCAAAATTTCAATTCCTATGTAAAATGCAACTCATAAATATTTAATATTTATCATGTAAACATTCGTTGCTATACATAAAAGAAAAGACTAATGATATAAATATTTTAAAGTATCGTATATATGTATAGTTTTGAGTCATATGTATTTAATTCAATATACCTAACCTATACTCAACAGTTCAAATCTGGAAGACTTGGTCTTATACATGACTATAGAAGTAAGATTGTAATCTTAAAAGCTTTTACTGTGAAATACAAGTATGCAGTTAGCTAAAATAAACAGAGGTTCATCATTATCATCATCCTAGCCTACATATGTCCCACTCTTGGGTTCGGGCCTCCTCTGCAATAGGAGGGAAATTGAGCAACTATACCACGCTCACCAGACGTGTTGGTATAAGATATGGTTTTGAGTTTTCAATAAAGGATACTTATGTGAAAACAATTGTACAGACAACTTTAAACACGGTATAAGATCTAACACACGTCTACACTAAAATGAGAACATGTTACCCAAGTTCACGACCTGCAAAGACCGATGACATACGCTACATATACTTATAAAATCATCAAAAATAGTTTCATAAACGAAACTCATTCCTATTAAAACAGTAGGTTAACCCAAATATAAGCTAACCGTGTTAGATTAAGCACTCATACACATTCCACATTGTACTATGAAAGATACCAAACTTGCATACTTAAACATAGTATTTCCATATGAAAATATGTAAGAAATGTTCGGAATGTAATATCTATTGAATCAGAGAGCAATTAATAATCAACATTCGAAAGCGTAAAAGATTACACGAGAGCCGACGAATTCTTTCTCGGCGCACATTCGGTTGCGGCGTTCATCAATAGCAGGACATTAACCAACTTCACCGCGGGACAGATGAGAAGCATCAATAACGACAAACCGATTGCCAAACAACATTTACACCGCATTCAAATCACTAACTGTAAAAAGGCATCATTAAAATGACTAATCAAACGATCGACGAATAAGAAAATGTTAATTATAAATCGGAATTTATAGAAATTGTTTGAAATAAAATTAATTCTTGTTGTGATATTTACTAAAAGAGAGGCTTTGATCGTTTGTGGAGAAAAGGAGGCTCCCACGGACCGGTTGAGGTAAGTGGTCCATCAACCTCAGCGATGTTTCGCAGCTGGCAGCCAATCGCTATTGCTCGTCGTTACTTCTGTTGCTGTTATGACTGCCTTATGCCTCCGGACAACACTTAAGCCAATAATCTGGTACTAGCATTTAAGACAATAAAAAGTGCAATGAATCATGATAATATAATACATATAATACAATAGTAATCGGGTTTTATAAATAATTAAGCATATTAAATGCTAAATTTCAGTAATTTTAATATAATACATTTTTAGATGTCAATTTTTATAAAAACAAATTTTCAGATTAATTAAAATGATTTATATGATTACAAGTAGAAAACACTTCAATTCGAGTGTTAAAAATAATTCCGGTACGTAAGAAAAGGGAGAGTATAGTATAATACATCCGTAAAGGAATAATATTATGTTGTCAATGTTATTATTCCTTTATGATGCATTTCATTTTGATCCACGAAAACTACGTATGCCTTGTAACTTACTGCTAACAAAAAATAGAGATTTCTATAAAAGCCGACCAATGATGGACTTAACTTTTGCGTTAGTGCATAATTTTCTGTCGTTTTAATTACACTGCATTTTATTGTACTTTTAATCTTCAAATATTGTAGCTGTATATGCCTATGATACCGATTTATTTTAATTATCATAAATCTTATGTTTACTACCACTCATATCTTCTTTTACTACCACTGGGCAAGGTTCTCTTAACATAATGAATATAATTTAGAACATCATTTTACCAAGAGGGCAGAATGCATATTGATACGCTGTGTAGCAAATCATATGATATACAAGTGCCTATATTTTTACAATGGACTAGTGAAGTCCCATATGATTTACGAAAAAAATTGAGCCTTATTTTGTTGAACTTTCGCATGCACTAGAGTCGCATATGTTTCTGTAGCAATACAGCATGCTTGCCATCTACTTTATACCGATGGAATTTCTTTTACAGTGGTCAGTATCAATAGACAGTAACATTTCGCATAAGTTTCATTATGAGACACAAACACAGTACTAGTTCATTTATGTATAAATCAAACATTTTATGACCATTATCACTAGTAGATAAAGTTTCATAAACTGTTTGTTTAGCAAAAATGCGTTACCGCAAATCTATTAGATTTCATTTCACAGTTTTCTATAATCAATTACAGATCAACAAAGAAAAACATGTGAAGATCTACTCCAAAAATCATTTAAATCACTCGTATATATGGCAAATGTATAAAAAAATGATATTATATTCATTTCAAAAACTTCGAGCAATTTCTTACGTACTTAACTATTTTCTAGAGCTTAATGGTTCTCCGATTCATTCATTACTTATCTATCTTCAAGAATAACGAATATTCATACATAGACTTTCATTTTTGTCAACTTGGAATAATAATTTTCATAAATAATCCATTTCGTTTAGCCTATAACTCAAGTCTGATATTCCAGCTTCTGTAATTTCGGCGTAACATTGTTAATCAGGCAAAGCTGCTGAAGAAAACTCAGCGAGGCATTGTACATGCCTCGCTGAGTTTTCATCGCACAAGTCTTATAAAAATGAAACTATTTCTTCGGATTTTATCGCTTTATAATTTTGTTTCATCGTCTCAAATTGATTTTAAATACTTTTTTTCATTATTAATAACAACGACAGCACTAAGTTATAGTAATAAAATCGAAATTAAAATGCGATAAAAGCCATAAAAGTTTCATTTCATATGTAACAAATACTCGCGTAAACGTAAGTTTATAAAAAAAAAGTTCTCTAAAACAGATGTAGAATATATCATCATCATCATCACAGCCCATAAATGTCCCACTTTTGGGTTCGGGTCTCCTCCGTAATGGGAGTGAAAATTAACCTACTATACCGTGCTGATCAGACGTGTTGGTATGGGGATTTGTTTCGAGTTTTCCTTCTCTTGCGTAGATGTTATATGCGTTTTATATCCCTTAGCCATCTCGTACGATCACCCAAGGGTAAGGATATGAGGTGGTGAATAGTATTCTTACTCCGTCACCACACGGAATAGTAGGATATATACTAACTAGTAATAAGAATAAATATGATTTGAATCTATCTGATGGCTAGGTGACTTCTATAAGCTGTTCTAATATTACCTTGGTAGCGCAGAAGGTACATGCTTTTAAATTATTTGTGCTAAGTATATTACTGTTAAACATAAAAATGGTTAAACACATTCCACAGTAAATATAAAAAAAAAATGTAGATTGTATTACCGATTAATGTATTTAAAAAAACAAATATAATACTATACGTTTTTAAAAATCGACTCTTAACGACATTGTTTTGTCTTTATAACAGAAGTTCAGTATTGCGATATGCCTATTATCGTTAATCCCACATAATAGAAAAATGAGCGTATTTATAACATATACAACAGCGGCGATTTCGTGAACCCATATTTACTTTTACAAATAAACCACGGAGGAATTTTGTCTGTGTATTAACTTCAGTAGACCTAGTGCTGTCTAATGGCGCTGAGATAATCTAATTTATTAAGACTTTCTTTCGTTCAAATCAGTAATATAAATACACAATCTATACAATATAAAAAAAATACGACAAATTAACCGTTTTTATAAAAGTATCATACAAATAAATATTATTGATTAATAATATAAGAAATTTTATACCTTTGAGAGGAATATAAAGTCATCGGTATTGGTTTTGTACTAGTAGTGTCTAGCCAAGATAGTCAACTTTAAAAAAAATACATGATGAAAAAGACATAAAGTGTAAATTTTGGATATCAAACCCCACGGCGCGGTCTTTCAATAGAGTCAACGAACGCGTGAACGCATTCCTTAGCCTTTCATTTAGCTGGTTCCCTGGCCGTACGTTGTAATTGGTATGCAGTGAAGTAGTAAGTTGGTAAAACTAACCCTTTGGTGAAGTGCATCAAGATCGGAGCCGGCGCCGCTAACGTCACGCGACCGCATTCCATGGTGCGGGCGCCTTCATTCATGTCGTGCAGTTAGGGTTGTCAAGTACCCTATTTAATCCTAGGATTCATGGCCTTTTTTACATTTTCTTTAATTGAGTAGGTATATATGTTATGTTAAAATATCATCGTAAATGTTAATGGTAACTGGGAGCCATAGACACGGAGTATGCCATTAAAAAAACGATTATAAATATTAACATTTGACTATAATATCTATTAATTCCATAGTTTAGGAAAACAGAAAAAGGTAAATGCAAAATTAAGCAGATTTTACTTTCAAGTATTGTTGTTCAACCATATTTAAACCTTTATTTTTTTTTTTTTGTGGTGGGCCATGGACGTCGCACCCCGCCAAATCGGTCCGGGGTGACGGAAGAGGCGGCGCACAACCCCATTGACCCACCCTGCAAGCACCTCTTCTTCGCCGTGCGAGCGGGCCACCGGTACCCGATCTTTGTCTTGTCTTCGGTGGCTCACTCGGCGGTATGCCCTCTCGGGCTCCTCTCCTGTCGACGCCCCGACAGATTTCGCCGTCGAGGCGTCGTCCTCACGCGGTGGCCTCGCGTCGGGTGACCGGACAATTCCCCGGTCCGATCACCCGAAGCCTCGGTTAGGGCGGCATCAGGCGCAGGTATTCGCGCCTGCGCCGCCCCGGCCGCGGGCGGCGGCCCGGGTCACGGGAATCCTCCCGGGCCCGTTCCGCCGCCTCCTTCTGCGAGATGACAGCCTCGCAGAAGGCGGCGACCGCGTCCCAATTCCTGACGCTGTCGACCATCGCCCTCGCGACAGCCGGCAGCGTCAGGTCGGCACCGATAATAGCGACGAGGTCGCGGCGCTGCCCGTCCCAGCCCGAGCATTCCTCGAGCGTATGTTGCGCCGTGTCCTCGTCACTACTGCAATGATGGCAGCCCGGAGTCCATTCCCTGTACACGACCGTGTGCAGGTATTTCCCGAAACACCCGTGCCCCGTTAACACCTGCACCAGTCGGAAGGTGAGGACCCCGTGCCGCCGCTCCATCCATTCCATCAGTACGGGCCGGAGGGCCTCGACGGTAGTGACACCGTCTCTAGGCCAACCATATTTAAACCTGGCAGCTTGACACAGTGCATTACATGGCTCAAATGGCAGGCCTAAAATAAAATGAAGCATCTTATTGGAACAGCTAAGAAATCAAAAATAATATAATACTTTTTTTTAAAAGCTTTCGTTTACACACACTGCAGTAAGGATTTGACCCTTGTATCGCGGGGGTCTTCACAAATATAAATTAAGGGACGCAACAAATATTTGTGAATTTGGATGGATTGCGCAATATATTGTCCTGCGTGGTATCGCGCCCACGGAACTGGCACGGTAGGTTATCCGTCATCTGGGCAATCATAATCTTTGGAATAATTTGTTCATTGGGTTTGAAACCAATTAAAATTAATTTAAATCTTCTACATCTGCATGCACGAATCTCCTGATATGTATCTTTACCATTCTTAAAGTATCGAAATCCTTCAGGCCGTTCTTACTCTCAAAGTTTTGTATTTATGAGCCTACTGTAAATTGGTTTGACTCAAAAGCTGGTATTTGTAGAGGTTTTCAGCAATGAAAATTAACTGTGTGCAGGTGGTTGTAATGATTATATTTATGACCTACCCGAAAACTGACGAAGCCTCGCAAACATTGTAGTATTCCGTAAAGCAATCAATTGTTTTCAATTATCTTATCGCCGTATGATAATACCGATTAACTTCTAAAGCATTCAGGAATGGTGCTAATCAATCTGTAGCGTACTTAGAAAAACAATAAATTCATCTCTAGGATCTTCAGTAGTACCTGCACCTGATGCCGCCCTAGTCGGGGCCACGGATGAATGGACCAGGGAATAGTCCGTCACCTGCAGAGAGGCTGACCGTGTGAGGGCGACGCCCACGGGGTATGGTACATGAAAGGGCAACCGGCCGGGCTGGCCACGGATGTCAAGGAAGCGGTACCAGTGGCCAGCCCAATGGCGATGGGGAGAAAATACAGGTGGTTATGTCGATGCCATGTATATTTGCATCTCCACATTTCTCCATATTGCCAGTTAAAAAGCGGAGAGAAATCGCATGGCAGATTGTGGGATGCCATGTTGATCTAGTCACGATAGGCGATTGAGCGGATTCGCTTTGGGTCTGACGATAGTCTGCCACGAAAAAAATGAAGATGCAGGCACGTTAACCATTAGACAATTCATGCGCCTTACCTCTATCTATATTAAGCTGTTAAACAGGTCACCAGTAAAATAATCTATCGTTATTTGCTTCAGTGATCAGCTCAGCAGTCTAATATACCTGCATTTTCCAAGTGTCTCGGAAAGTGCAGAAGCCATATCGTAGCCTTTACAGGAAATGCTATTACGGTGGCGGAACAAAAATTACTGAGAAATGCATCTGAACTGTAATCAAGTCATACAGATACTACAAGATTCTGGAATACGAAAAGAAGTGTCCATTGACACACACCGGGCAATATCCGCGTATAGCCCTGATCGTTTATCGTCACAGATTTTCGCGCTATCCTAAAATACTTGTTTTTCTATTAGCATAATGGATGCTTGCCGAAATATCGCGATACTTAAAAGGTAACAGAATTCCCAAAATAATTTCAACCTAAATAAATTTGGTAACTTTCTAAAGGTAATTTTTCTATGTTTAACAGTAGACGTCCTTAGTTGATGGATGAATGGAAAATCGGTAATTTTCCTAATAACAAACACTGAAGAATTCGGGGTCGCAAGCCCTAGGCATGAGCGAGAGGTCGTTACAAGACCTTTGGACGGAACGAGAAAGGCGACCGTGTGCCATTATCCAGTATGGGAACGCAATTCTTAGAACGCACGCGCATTTGATGCCGGACTTGTTTCGTTTCATCTCACACCCGTTTGCCGGCATAACAGTGTCCCTGTCACTCACAAGGAGAATTTCCTTTAGGCGCAGCAAATCTACGGATTCGTCCTATTCGTTTGCATACATACTAGCAGTGTGATTTGATCAATCACATGTTTGCTGTGAGAAAAACAGGTTATTTGTTAAGTCAAGTGGTGTTGTACGTTACCGTTAAAGCCTTTGTGTGTAGGGACCACACGGAACGTATTTATCGTTTTGCTATTAACATGCGGAAGCGCCTTCGTGTTATCCTATTGAGGGCACGACAACTTTGTATATTCAAACTGTTCGTGCCCTAACTTCACGGTGCTTCATAACGATATTCACACTTTGATCCAGCAAAACTTGTCAACTAATACTCTGAGGTTTAAGGCTACATTAATGACAAGATTTGTTTTGTTTTTATATTCTAAAGACACCGATACATAACAATATTGTAGGTTTTTAAGCTTCCTCTGTTATATTTACAATAGAGCGTATTTTAAAAGGATTTATCAAGAACTTTGATTGACTAGATTTTGAAGCAAAGAAGAAAGAAATATTAGGTTATTAAAACTAAAACTCATGCACTTTTTTATTGTCTATAGTGACAGACGTACAATGCACGTGATGGTAAGTATTAACAACCGCTCATGGACTTATATAAGTGGCACAGCCAAGTCACTACCAATCATAATAGAGAAGATTGGATTGAGGGAACGGAAACAAGAAAAAGAGGTGAGGAGCTTTGGACCTCCGCCTCTCTAATCCTAGTTGAGCATATTGTTATTAAAGTATTAAACACCTTCTAGAACTTATAGTATAATAACAGAATTCACCACACCTTACCACAGGCTGAAGAAAATATTTCTGTATTTTTATTCAGATATCTATTACAGATACATATCTAATACGAGTTTGGTACATATATCCATACAATTCTTGTTCAATATCGCAAACGAAGTTGCAGGTAAAAGCTAGTTATTTATAAAACAAGTAAAACCAATACATTACCTATGTAAACCATATGGTTACGCTATAAAATAAGTAAATTGTGTTAACTTAGCATTCAGAGATCAGTTATAATATTAAAAAGACCATTTCTTTTATCATCACAGCCCATATATGTCTCACTGTTGGGTTCGGACCTCTGTAATGCGAGGGAAATTAACCTACTATACCGCGCTGGTCACACGTGTTGGTATAGGGTTTTGTTTCGAGTTTTCCTTCTCTTGCATAGATTTTATATGCGTTTTATATCCCTTAGTCGTCTCGTACGATCACCCACGGGTAAGATATGGGGTGGTGAATTGTATTCTTACTACGTCACCACACGAATTTCTTTTATATTAAAAAGATAATTTCTTTAATAAAATAAACATGATTATTCATGAAATAATCTGTGACCAAGAACTCATCATCAACCTACAGGAATGCTCCAGCGATAATGATAATAGTGACGATGAACTTGGATATATTCCTTTCGAATAATAAAAAGAATTAATTAACAGTTTTAGTTTAAATTAAATAAAATCCATTAATTTAAATTCAATAAGATTTTCATAGATTATTTTAAATTTATAATCAATTCACACATCCATTTGATTGAAATTCAATAAGATTTTCATACATTGTTATTCAATTGCAGTAGCAAATAACTTTAAAAAATAAAGAATTATATCGACAAAAATACGGACTGCATCGTAAGCGTGCGGCACTAGTGAGAACTGTCACAGAGATCAAGCTATATTTTATAGACTACTAGCAGACTCGGCCACGCGTTGCTGTGGCTAAGGTAGCCTCAGTAACACGTGGTGGTGCTATGCTAATAAATAGTAACTTATATGACGTTTGGACGTGTAACATAGCGCCATCTATTAAATACTTACTCAATCTAGTCAACAGGTACCGCCATCTGTTAGAATCGTTTGGAGGTAACAGTTAATTGTGACTGTCAAATAATAAACAAATTATTTACAATAAAATAATATTGCGACTATAAATTGAGATGGAAGCTATCCTATCTTTTAAGTTGGATTAAACTACACATGCTGTGTAAATTTGATTAAAATCGGTTAAGTACTTTAGGAGTCCATCGCGGACAAACAAAGTGACGCGTAATTTATATATATTAAAATAAGATAAATCATAATTTCTCCTACATGTGACGTTAGCGCATTGAAAATATTCATTCCACAATCTTATTGATCTTTTATTTTATGTTAAAAACATAACACTGCATTATGGAATAAATCCATGTATCATTATCATACTCCTTCTCTTATCCCAATTACTTGGGGTTGATACAATCTGTACTCTTCTTTCATAGTACAAATTGTAAAAGTTATTGGCAATAGTTTTATAACCGGCCGCCTGCCAGACGTCAACCTATCGGCATAAATCCATGTATGACAGGGTTATCTGTTTCTTATTTTTAAACACCACCCTACACTAAGGAAATAATCCAGGTATTGTGGGGGACTTTACAAACATGCAATTAACGCAGACAAGTTTTTGGCGGCGGGCTATGGTGTGGTTATTACCTAAAATCAGAACAACCATTCACACAAATAATCGTCTTATATATGTGCAACTAACTCATGATATTCGAAAAGCAAGTCTTAGTTACTGAACGAGTATGGGATGTGTGCAGTGATTTGGCATGAACATGCAACTGTTGACTCGTAAATAGAAAATACTAAGCAGAATAGGCCTGCAAAGGTACATAAAAATGGCAATGAATTCTCTCTTTTTCATTTACTCGAATTTAAAGGAAATTGAAGTTAAATTACAAATATAGTAAGTACTATTTATTCATAATCATCAGCCAATTATGGATATAAACGTCCCTACGAGAGGGGATGATGTCAAAATCATATCGCTTGACAGGCGAATTAATGATCGTATTTGGTTTTATGTTTCCTAAAAAGTACGGACACTCACGAGTAACATAGGGGATGGTGGATTATATTCTTACACCTCCATCACACGGACAGCCCATCCTCCTGTCCTTATCTTAATTTATATTAACCCCCTTATTTTGTTTTGCAATGTTCTAATTAAACAGAAGTTTAGAAGTCGGTAAAAGCAACGATATATTTACATCAATAATTAGATACTCGTACATACAAACCGAGATAATAAAAGAGAGTTAAAAATGGTAAAACATTGTGAGGTAATCTGTTCTTTCTCAGTAACGTATTCATATTCGTCACTAGTCTAGGTCAGCAAGTATGATTTCATTTAACTTATTTAAAAAATATAACATACTCTATAATTTAAGCTTATCAGTTAATTATATTAGTTACATATGATTTATAAGCACCTCCGTTCCACGTAATATGAAACGATCCACGAGCAATACAAGAATAGAGTATTGTCGCCACGATACAGTTACGCTTAGTCACATCCGTCAGTAAACGTCTGTGGAAATACAATACAATAGCGCAAATTCTATAAATAGTTACCAATAAGCAAATAATACTTTCTTCTAAGAAATTTTTACTTGAAGGTACGCGCCATTTCAGTTTATACGCGTAAATGTAAAACTTAGCATGAACGTAGGTCTGAACAGTGCAAAAGATTTGTAGGATTCTTTCAACTGTGCCTAGATGAAACGCTACGCTTTATGTTGGCATAAGTATAGGAAAATAATTATGTAATTCGTAACTATGAGTTATAAAATTTAGTAAATATATTATTTAAATGTAGAAACTATATTGTTTCTGTTTTATAAGCTCATCATTTGAGAACGAGGAGACCGATTCCGCTGTATTTTTAAAAGTGATCAATGTATAAAATTTTTAAAGTTCAAATAGGAAACTTGCATGGAAAATTGACAAATATAGAAAATGGCAAAGACCGAAAGAAAATGGTTTCGCATGATGAATTGACCTTCCTATTAACATACCTATTTTATAGTATTGTTACCAAAGGACCATAAGTCCCTACATGAACGTTAAATACTTCAATTTTGTTGTTTATGTCCATTAAGTATGGTGGTTAACTCTTGATCAGTTTTGAGGAATAAAAACGCGAGATAATCGTTAAGAAAAATGGTAAATCTAGCCTCTTTAAATGAACTTTTCTTGTATAATTTCTACTTAGATTTCAGAATCTCGGCAAGAGCTCTAGCTATTTCCATCAAGTTTAGTATGGAGAGGGTTTAGAGGGCGATAAATATATCTAGTTTCATTTATAGAAAATATTGTTTTGTCAGTGTTTTCAGCCAATGATAAAATATAATTAGAACGTGAAGGTTAATTTAGCCATTGTCAACAAGAATAGATATAGCTCAGTTGGGAAATCGAGCAGTCTAAGTTCAGTTAGTCTAAAATCAATCGAGCCTCGTTTCGATCCTAGGTTCTTTTCTGTTATTTTCCCTATTTTATTTTTCATTATTATTTTTAATATCCAGATACATTTTTCAAAAATCGCAATTAAAAAATAATACCTATCGAGTTAAACTATTTATTTTAATGGATTTTTTTTTAATTCATCGAGATATTTAGAATAAAATTTAAAGATTATAACAAATCATTATATTTTTTTTCAGAATGTTTAATTAACTGGTTGGTAAGTAGTTAATTAATTAAATATAGATATACTAACTAACTATAGATATATATATTAAATATAGATATACAATATAGAATAACTATGATTGGTGCAGGTTTTTATTTCGAGTTTTCTTTTTTTGCAAAGATATTATCTGCATATCCTTTGGTCATCCATCCGTTAGTCGTTTTTTACGACGCCTACGAGCAAGATAGGGAGTGGTGAATTGTATTCTCACAACGTCACAAAATGGAATAGGCAATAATTTAAAAGTACATATACAGGGTGTCCCAAAATTCAACGATAAGCCGGCACCAGCAGGTGGACCTACATATGACTACTCGAGAACAAAAAAGAAAAAAATTCTACCTTGATTTTTTTTTTCATTACGACAAAAAAACCGATTTCTTTAAAAATCGACATCTTTTATTATATTATTAAGTGCCATTGCTACAATTTTACAAGTAATTCTGTGATTTTTTTTGTATTGGTAAGGTAAGTAGCACTACTATCGATCACAACTATTAAAAATTCCAGAATATCTATAGTTTTTACACAAAAATCAACCAAAACTATGTTTTTTTCATAAATTATGTAAGATTTTGACTTTCAGCTCACTTTCACTCATCACAGTGAAAAAAAAAAGTATGGACACTACTGTGGCAAATAGTATTAAAAATTGGCGCAACTAACTACAATTCTAAAATGGTATAACATTCTAGGCAAACTAGCCACAAAAATATACTTAGGTGTACTATTTCAAAATAACAACCATATTTCGAAAATTGTTAGTGTTGATAGTAATCACTTTTACTATGTAGCCCAAATGTTTTTGTTGCAAGTTCTCAGAATTTGAATGAGACATGTGCGTAGTCCATAAGATAACATAAGTTAGACAGAGATAGAGAGATTATACGTTAGAGGGAGATAGATAGATGCTAATTGTTTAGTAACATTAATGCAGGTAGAGAAGTAATTAATGTCCTCAGCAGCACAGCAAGTCAGTACGCTCTACTTCTTTGTTTACTGCACACCGTTCTGTTTTAATTAAAGTGGCTCTGATACTAACGACTTTGGATTGAATTAAGTGACCTGGAAATTGACCTGACTTGGCATTATTTTAGACTGTGATTTTGTGTTTTTTTAAAGAAGTTTTGCCTTATTTTCAAGTTTTTAGCATTCATTATGCCGCTACCATATACAGCGTTAGAATACGCTAATATGCACCTAATTTATGGAGAATGCCGATGCAATGCCAACGCTGCTAGCAGATTATATCGAGCAAGGTACCCTACTCTTCAAAGGTATCCGGATTATCGCGTATTTATTAACGTGCATCAAGCATTTTCGGAGGGTCGTATACCATCTGACAGAAGAAACGCTGGAAGACCTAGATCGGAACACGATGAAGAAGTTCTCAATAAAATAGAAAGCGATACAACTACCTCTGTACGTGGCATACAAGTAGCAACGGGAATTCCAAAAAGTACTGCACATAGAATTTTAAAACGTCACCAGTTTCATCCATATCATTACAGGCGCGTGCAGGCGTTATTACCGCGGGACTATCCACTGCGGGTCGCATTTTGCCGTGTAATGCTGCAAAAACACAGGGAAGATCCCCAATTCTTAGACAAAGTTTTATGGTCGGATGAAACAACCTGCAAGAAAGATGGCTATTTAAATCTTCACAATCTTCATAGCTGGAACAATGAAAATCCGCACCTGGTGAGAGAAGACAAATCCCAATATCAATTTAAGGTTAACCTATGGACGGGCATAATAAATGGAAAAGTGATAGGGCCCTTTGAGTTACAAGGAAACATAGATGGCAATAGCTATTTGAACTTCTTACAAAATGAGTTACCAGGATTATTAGAAGACGTGCCCTTAAGTGATTTGCAAAACATGTGGTTTCAAAACGATGGTTGCCCAGCTCACTATGCCCGCCCTGTGCGAGAGTACTTAGACCAAGAGTACCCAGGGCGTTGGATCGGGCGACTTGGTCCTATCTTATGGCCACCCCGTTCACCCGATCTAAATCCCCTGGATTTTTTCTATTGGGGTTGTCTAAAGGACAGAGTCTACTCAAAACCCATTGCAACCTTGGACGAGCTTCGCCAAAAAATAATTCAGGCTGTGGATCACATGAACAGAATCAGATATGCAAGAAAAATAAAACGTTCATTTTTAAGGCGATGTCGTGCCTGCATTACTGCCAATGGCAAACAATTCGAACATTTATTGTAATTTTAATAATATAGTAAATTCTAATCTCTCTATATCTATCTCTGTCTAACTTATGTTATCTTATGGACTACGCACATGTCTCATTCAAATTCTGAGAACTTGCAACAAAAACATTTTAGCTACATAGTAGAAGTGATTACTATCAACACTAACAATTTTCGAAGTATGGTTGTTATTTTGAAATAGTACACCTAAGTATATTTTTGTGGCTAGTTTGCCTAGAATGTTATACCATTTTAGAATTGTAGTTAGTTGCGCCAATTTTTAATACTATTTGCCACAGTAGTGTCCATACTTTTTTTTTTCACTGTGATGAGTGAAAGTGAGCTGAAAGTCAAAATCTTACATAATTTATGAAAAAAACATAGTTTTGGTTGATTTTTGTGTAAAAACTATAGATATTCTGGAATTTTTAATGGTTGTGATCGATAGTAGTACTACTTACCTTGCCAATACAAAAAAAATCACAGAATTACTTGTAAAATTGTAGCAATGGCACTTAATAATATAATAAAAGATGACGATTTTTAAAGAAATCGGTTTTTTTGTCGTAATGAAAAAAAAAATCAAGGTAGAATTTTTTTCTTTTTTGTTCTCGAGTAGTCATATGTAGGTCCATCTGCTGGTGCCGGCTTATCGTTGAATTTTGGGACACCCTGTATGTATAATGAGAGAAAACTCAGGAGGCATATTGGGTTTTCTTGTCGGATCTTTCTCTGGGGCCGCGTTCCGATTCGGTGGTAGCTGAATTTGTTAATTTTCTAAACTTGTAAATTACCAAAATATAATAATTATCATAAATTAAATGTGTAATAATAACTGATCATATAACAATAAAAAATATATATACAGAATAATTTTCACTGACAATGTATTAAAAATGTGGGTCAAATTTAATAACCGATACGTGATGACATGATGTCGTGGGTAGTTATAAATTTCTGTAATAACGATGACTTATTGGACGTGAGACACCTTAGTCCTCCCGTGATCATGATTACTGTAAAACTAGTTTTATTTCAAATGAATATTTTCTGAAATGCATATCTAAATCCATATTCCTATAAGAATTTCAGACCGGCAAATCGTACCAATGCTAACTAATTACATACACTACCGTCCAAAAGTTTGGAAGCACACCTGTTTTCAAACAAAACAAATAAATGCCGACTAATAGCGGTAAAAATTAGCAATAATCTTAAGTTTTACAACCTTTTACGACTGTCTACACAAACACAAAAGGATTATTATCCTACATTCATCAAGTTTTATGGAATTCCTTAATATTGACGAAACACGTGTTTTATGACTTAATCCGTCGGCTACTTTATCCTATGCAATGGTGTAGTTTTATTGATAATGTTTGCTGGTTTTAACTTTTTTAGACCTTATTCAGTCGCACTTGAGCATTGGCACGTGAAAGTTGTGATATTAACATTGTCTGTATTCGAAAGATATCGGCTACTACTTTGACCGTATTTTTTCTTCTGAAAATGGCAAAACGCAAGCAAATCACGCTTGAACAGCGAAGCGCTATTTGCACTCTACGCGAGGAAGGATACAGTGAACGTCAAATCGCAGAAAGGCTCGGAATTTCTTGTAAAGGTGTCCACTATACCCTTGCTAGAAAACAAGAAACGGGGAAAAATGAAGATAGAAAGAGATCTGGTAGGCCCAAATCCACAACAAATCAAGAGGACAACTTCATTAGAGTTCTTTCTAAACGGAATCGACGCTTAACTGCACCACAGATCACTGCAGCTCTGAATGATACGCGAGAAACACCCATTTCAACAACTACTGTTAAAAGACGCTTACTGTCTGCGGGATTAAGAGGATGTGTTGCTGCTAAAAAACCCAAACTAACAAATCGACATAAGAAAAATAGACTAGAATGGGCAAAAGCGCATAAAAACTGGACTATAGAACAATGGGAAAATGTCCTTTGGAGTGACGAATCAAAATTTCAGATTTTCGGATCCAATAGACGTGTCTTTGTACGCCGGTCAAAAGAAGAGAGGGCTTCAGAGGCATGTACAGTGACTACCATCAAACATGGTGGTGGTAATGTCATGGTTTGGGGGTGTTTTGGCAACAGTAAACCCGGCAATCTTGTGAGGATAACCGGAAAATTAAACAAGGAAGGCTATTTAAAAATTCTCCAAGATTCTGCCATACCCAGTGGACTAAGTCTCATTGGTTCTGGATTCATTTTTCAACAGGATAATGATCCTAAGCATTCGTCTAAATTGTGCCAGAACTTTTTAAACAAGAAAAAAGCTGAAAACATTTTAAACATCATGCAATGGCCATCTCAATCCCCTGATCTTTCTCCCATTGAACTTGTTTGGGATGAACTTGACAGGAGGGTGAAAAGTCGTTGTCCTACAAGCTCAGAACATTTGTGGCAGCTATTAGAGAACGAATGGAACAAATTAGATAAAGATTATTTTAAAAAATTGATTAATAGAATGCCCAGAATATGTGAGAAGATTATAAAGGAGAAAGGTGGACACTTTGATGAAGCTAAAATTTAATCTAATTTACCATTGTATATTATTTTTTTATTTTGTTTAAGTTAGTTTCTGTTTGTTCTTTATTTTTTTATCAATACATTTAAATTTAAATGACTTAGTTTGGTTTTATTCGATTTTACCTTGCTGCTTCCAAACTTTTGGACGGTAGTGTACCTACAAATCCGACGAGATTACTCCGGTGGACATTTGAGTCAAATCTGTCACACTCTAGTGGCCTACATGTCTAAATCTAAACAGTTTTCCTTCAATAAAGAAAAAATCTGTCACACTGATTTCAAATCTGTAACACTGATTGGACTTAAATGTAGCTAGATATTGTGCCGGTTTGCGTTAAGTGTTTATTTGCTTATAGCGATAACGGGTTCAGTACGCCTGTCAAACCATGGAAGTAGGACAGATGGAATTGGAATATTGAAGTCATATTCACACGTCGTCAACGTTCCGTTCATATGACGAATAGCAAACGTACGGAACTTTATGTAGCTCAGCCCTCTTCTGCTACCCTGGACGTCTGGGTGGACTGCAGTTACAGCTTAACACTTCATAAAAACTAACCGATAGAATTACTACTAGCGACGTTATTAAACGACGCTAAATGGCAGCTAATACCATGACAGTAATCGAACAAGAACCTTATAGTCTTTTACTTTTTAATCAGCAAAATGATATAATGAGCACGTTAAGAATTTAAAATAAATGTTAAATAAATAAATAGAAGAAATAAAAATGTTGTGTATTATTAATAGTAAATTTACTAAAATATTTAAATTACTGAAATTTAGCATTTAATATGCTTAATTATTTATAAAACCCGATTACGAAGCGAAAAATGATGTCACAAGCGGGATTCGAACCCGCGCCTATTGAGCTGAGAGCTTTTGACGCGCCATTCTGCATTAATTGCTAGCCCTAAAGTAATTAATGCAAATGTCAAGGACTTAAGTATAGTTTGGTACATCGTATAATAAACTAACAGTAACAATGGCTAGATGCGAAATATAGAATGAAATCAGTGACACGAACATTTATGCTGTGAACAAAGATTTTTAGAGGCTTTAATAGGCAGGTACAGAGATAATTTAGCACTCATCCATGAAAATCACTGTTACAGATTGAACCGTGTTACATACCGATCAAATCGACCGTTGATTGCATCTCCAACCGTGCGTTCGACAGTTTATTTTATATCACAAACTGGATTCATGCCAAAAATGTCACAATAGATAAGGAGAAAAATGTAAACATCACCGCATTCTAATTCAAAAATAAGGTCGTCTCGTCGCCCCGTCCGTGAACGAGATGAGGATGTCTCGCCAAAACAAAACTTCTGTTACCTACGAGTGCAGGGAGTATTTCTGTGCAGACTAATTTATAAATACTTAAAAGCTCTCAGACGACAAGACTAATGCTACATAATATATTAAGACTTAGTGCATGCCGCGACAATATACTCACACATTTATTAATAAAATACTTTCTTAGGGACATCCACGTTGAATTGAAGCGAATATCGTTTCACGAATTTACTTACTTTTATTTCGTAAATACTTTTATTTTTTCATTGTAAGATATAATTTCAATCTACTCCCAGAACAAGAGTTAGAGATGTCGACTATAATACAATAAATTAGTGCAGTGTAGTTGAGTAGACTTCTCATGATATTACGTCATCAAGATAATCTCTCCAAAGAGAAGCATTATCAGTATGTTTTCACAACTAAAGTTGACTACGTAAAAAATAACTAAAACCCATATATCTTTATTTGCGATTATTTCACGTTGTAGTTTCTTATCGGCTAATGCTATAGAAATTTAAATAGTAGACTAGAAATCGCACAAGTGCATAATCTTATCATAACGCTGATGTGTAATCTTATATCAGTAAAACATTTTTGATTTAGTATTGCACAGATTCATACGGCAAGTCATATACTTTCACCATCACTATTAGCATTAAAGCTCATATACGTCCCACCGTTGGGCTCGAGCCTTCTCTATAATGGAAGGGAAAATGATCTACTATACCACACTGGTTAGGCGTGTTGGTATAGGTTTTTCTTTCGAGTTTTCCTTCTCTTGCATAGATGATATATGCGTTTTATATAACTTAGTCCTCTCTTACGATCACCCACGGATAAGATAGGGGATGGTGAACTGCATTCTTACTCCATCACCACACGGATAATTTATAATAATACTATTTTTTCTTTTTTTTGCTATAATTAAAAAGTTATACAAATTAGAAATTAATTTTTGAACAGAGTACTGAAAACACGACGACAATACCCGAATTGCGGTGCGTGTGACATGAATGTTAATTTCTCCTCACAGTTCTTTTATTTAATCAAGGTGAAATTGTTTAAAATAAATTAAAATTATTTTTATCCATTTTTGCTTTGAAAATAAAACTAGTTTTATGGATTCTATCGCATTTGGATTTGATTTTTATAATGATTTCTAATGTAAGTAAGTTTATTAGTAGTTAAGTAGTTTTATTTCAAATGTGTAATACTCGCGTAAACATTAGAAACCATTATAAAAATCAAATACAAACGCAATAGAATCAGTAAAACTAGTTTTATTTCAAATGTATAATACTCGTGTAAACATTAGAAATCAATACATTTTTTTGCTAACAACTGTCAATATTATTTACATTGTTTATAAAAAAAAAAACAGTAAAAATAGTTCTTTTTTTTATTCAAAAGCCATTTGTTAACTTTCTTATCAATAGGTGAGCGTTGCGCGCGATGTTGACATATTTGCAAATATAAAAATGCAATATTGTACCGATATTCTGAAGTATCTTATTACAAGCCTCTAAACCGGGCCGTCATTGGTGATGTAACTGTTCTGTTGTAATATCCATTGAATTAAATTTACAGTTGATATCAATGGCAACGAAGGTTTTTTGAGGACTATGAACGAATGAGTATACAAAAGGTATAAGAGAGCGAGTAGGTATGAAAGATAGTATTGGTGTAAAGATGCGCAAGGGAATGCTCCGATGATTTGGACATGTGGAAAGAATACCGAACGAACGTCTGGTTAAGAAGATATACAATGCGAAAGTCGAAGGACGTAGGTACCGGGGGAGACCGAGACTAACCTTCCTAGACCAAATTAGTCACGTACTGAAGGAAGGTGGAGTCAAGAGTCTCCAAAACCGGCGGCGACCGTGTATGAAGAGAATTATGAATGTTCAGAAAGCGAGTGAAGTATGCAGGGATAGACTTCGCCGGCACTCTGTTTTCTCTGCCTATCCTGCAAGGGATATGGCGTGATGATATGTATGTATGTATTGAACGTATGAATTTATAATACAATCATATTCATCTCATCATCATCTCAGCTCATATATGTCCCACTGTTGGGCTCGAGCCTTCTCCGTAATGGGAGAGAAATTAACCTATTATACCACGCTAGTTAGACGTGTTGATATAGGGATTTGTTTCGAGTTTTCCTTCTCTTGCATAGATGCTATATGCCTTTTGTATCCCTTAGTCGTCTCTTACGATCACCCACGGGTAAGATTGGGGTGGTAATTTGTATTCTTACTCCGTCACCACACGGATAGTCATAATCATATAACAAAACATAAAATAATACAGTTCTAGTTTCTCTCTAGTTTTTAGGTGCGTGCGTAGATAAGATGGTTTTGGAAAGAAATTCTGTATTATGTAAAATAAATTTATATTAAAAAGAAGATATAGCTATTTTACAAAATAGCCATAATCTTGTTTGCTTTTTATTTTCATATATTATTCTCAGGATTGAACATGTATGTTTAATATCATTTTGAAATTCGTCATTTTATTTCTTCCCGCTTGCAGTACTGGTAACAGACCAAGACTGCAAGCACACATATAACAAAGTCATAAGTCTAAAGGCACTTGTTTCAACTCATAAGATTTGTTGACATTAAGAAATTAACAAAGTTGCAAGTTTAAATAAAATCTTGAAATAAAATAGAGAACTTATAAAAATATTCAATAATCCAAAAGAACCATTCGAAGTGACATACAATAATCCTCACTTTATATTAAAATACTGTTTAGTAAGTGCATCGCACGAAAACTGCAGCTTTGTTTTAACAAAACTACCTTTGAGGAAAATGGAAAAGAATGAATAGATTTGTGTTAATTTTTATACTAATACTAGCTGAACCGCGCAATACTATTACTTTATTTAAAAAAAAAAACCCCTGCACTAATTAAATAATTACTGTATTGCGAGGGACTTTACAAACATATAATTAACGCAGATAAATTACACCCCGACTCAGAACAACACTTTGTGAACCGCTCAATTTATCGTCCTGCCAGGGAATCGAAACCACGACACTGATCTAGACGGTCGGTATCTTAACCACCATATGTGTAGTCGTCTGCGTTACATAAGAAATAGTGCATTGTAGGCAACTATAGCGTGAAGCACCCGTGATCCCCAGCAGATGTTCTCAAAAGAAAGAAATTTTCCTAACATTTCTCTTATACGCTCTGCCACTATTAGTTAAAGCATAACGTTGTACAGGTTAATAAATTATAATTGAAAATATTACAATGGTTATTTTACCATTACAATAGTTATAATAACAACGGTTACTATCGCAACGGTTCCAATGGCTAATTCTATCAAAAGCAGTGGTAGGACCACGCTGTTGACAGTTTTTTGTCTACAGCCGCGGGCCGGTCAGTCCGGGGTAGTCCACACTCTCGCAGAAGATCGACGTCTGAGCAATGCCAATGTGCTGTTGTGCTTCGTTCGGTGAGTGAGAGTGAGCCGGAAGCTCAACTGGGTGGGTTTGGGGTTTATATTGGTAGGCAGCGGCCGAGCTATACCTTTGGTATTGCAAAAGTCCATGGGCGGTAATGACACTTACCTACCTTTTTTGGCAATCGCAGGTGGTACTTTTTTTTTTTTGGTGGACTATGGATGCGTCTCGCCCCGCCAAATCGGTCCGGGGTGACGGAAAAGTCGGCGCGTTACCCCATAGACCCACCGTAAAACCTTCTCTCTTCGCCGTGCGAGCGGGCCACCGGTACCCGATTTTTGACTTCGGCGGCCAATCGCAGGTGGTACTACATATTTGCCAAGAGAGTGCTGCCATCCGTGTTCTTGATGATCCTTTTACAACTCCTACGGTAAAGTAAGGGGTGGTCAAAAATTGTATTCTAAATCCGTTATCCGCACACGTTATATGCGCTAACAGAGGATTTATTGCTTAAATAACTGTTACCTAGCTACAATAAACTAACATACAACTGTATGTTTATGCGCTATGATAAATATACGAGTAGGTTCTTAATAGTCCATTAAATGCGAGAATGAATAGTTTTTCAATGAAAAATTATATTTATATGTATAATATATTAATTTTATATATCAGCCTGCTGACGTCTATTTTCAGACAGGTTCGTCCGGGTTAGTACCAGTCTCACAGAAAATGGAAGTCTGAGCAGTGGCAATATGTTGTGCTTCGTTCGGTGAGCGAGAAAGCCGACAGCCCAACTTTCTGGGTGGGTTAAAAAACCCCAAGTTTTTTATTGGTAGGAAGCGGCCTAGCTATACGTCTGGTATTGCAAAGGTCTATATGGGCGGCAGTAACACTTACTATCAGGTGTGCTGCTTGTACGTTTACCACCAATAGCAATAAAATACTAATAAATACACATTAAAATAAATACACCAATTGTAATAAAAACAATTTAAAAAAAACACCAGGCAGTCATGGGGACTGCCGATAGAAGTGAAAACTATTAACTTAAGACTAATTGAAGTATTAATAATTTTCTAATTTTTATATAAAAATAAAAAATATTATCGAACATCTAGGAATCGGTTTATCACGCTAGTAAGATAACCTTTAAACCATAATGATACTCATTTCATGACATAAAGGTTAAATATTAAAAATACATGCAAATATTGATATGAATATTGAAAATATTTGAAAATAAATTCTTTATTTTCATTATTCATTTATCTATATAAAAACACTACTCATAGCTATAGATTATACCTACTATTAGCATTAGCATGTCGGTGACGCGAACCTATAAGTTTTTGCCCTCCAAAAACGCTCAACGCGCCTAAAGAAGTTTTCATATAGCTATAGATATACTATTAGCATTAGCATGTCGGTGACGCGAACCTATAAGTTTTTCCCCTCCAAAAACGCTCAACGCGCCTAAAGAAGTTTTCACTTCAAAAAATATCTTGTAGAGAAATTTTAAGCTTAGTTATGACGCAAACATTTAAGAACCACGTTTATGTAATATAAATCATCGTTGGTACACACTGGCCATAAGCCTTTCTTCAATGTTACCTTTGGATACTGACTCAGCAATCGGCCCGGTTGACTTGTGGTCCAGTTAAGGGAACGATTTGGTTGCACTTTACACGCGTAGGAGACAGATTTTATATGTTAGTGTGTTAAGAAATAGTAGTATATAAATTGTAAGGTGAATAAATCTGCTTTGAATTTTATTTTCTTGTCTCATCACCCCTCACTGTGTCCAAGACACTTGCAGCCATCACTGATCAGTGTCGTGAGTCTGCGTTATTGGCAGTGAGTTTACCTTATTTACAATTTTCAGTCCCTACTGGTTAACATAATGATCTCTGATATTTACGCGAGTATTAAAAATCCTTATTAATATTATAAATGCGAAAGTAACTCTGTCTGTCGCTCTTTTACGCTAAAACTACTGAACCGATCTAAATGAAATTTGGTACACAGATAGTCTAGAGCCTGATAAAGGACATAGGCTACTTTTTAATGCAAAAAAAGTATTGTAAAGGGGGATGAAAAGTTGTAAGGAAGTATCGTCATTTTTAAAGCCAGAAGCTTGAAATTTATGTTTAGGTTATTAATTAGATACGAATAAATATGACATTAACATGTTGTAAAAATTTACCCTTAAGGGGTAAAATAAAAATAGGGGATGAAAAACTTTAGGAAAGTAACCTTTTACGCGGGCGAAGCCGTGGGCAGAAGCTAGTTTGAAATAAAACTATTTTTACAGATTATATAGCGTTTGTGTTGGATTTATAATTTTTCAACGTTTCAATCACTTTACAGTGTTCATGGTCAAGGGAGGACCTCAGTCAGTCTTCTTGTGGCCATGAATGCTGGCAAGTGTTCAAAACGCCAAGAAATTAAAAATATTTTTATTTATTCTATACTACATCTAGGGTCGTTTAACTTCCCGTCGGAGTTGCGTTGCATCTGAAAACGGTCCCATGACTTCGCCGTAACCGGGAGGAAGGAATAGCGTGTGGTTTTACACTAACGTTTAGTTGGCGCTGAGTCCGGCATACCCTATCTCTCTCCTGAGAGAGATGGGCATGCGTAAAGGCATTTTCCCACGAAAAAAAAGGGGTCACTTATCTTATTATATAGTTACATGTACATACACAGTTATCATTGTTGCGGCCTTAAGTGGCATTCGTTAAGGGTGAATATACACCTTTCGTTTTTAGACACTGCCGAATTATTGGATATTAAGAGTCTCTTAAAATATTTTAATTAATGTCTCCAAATAATAACCTAATTTTCGTCATTACAGAGAAAAATATTCTACATCATCATTCTTCTGCTCTTATACCATTTACTTGAAATCGACACAATATGTACTATGCATCCATCGTAGATACTGAAAAAGTTATTGGATACAAGGATGATTTGATAATTCCTTAGTTCCGGATATTGTCTTTAAGAATACTAATAGTAATCTCACACAATATCATTTACACACAATTATAACTACGTATTATTTTACTAATTAGCTGTGTGGTAGCGGCTACGAATACTACCAACCCATACTTTGCTCGTGGGAGTCGTAAAAAAAGACTAAGAGCTTTATATCGACCTGGGTCAACTCCAACTGATGCCTTTTGATCAACAATTACATTCCCAAGGAGGGTTGACGTCAACGTTGAGGGTTGACGGCGGGCGGCCGCTCATAAAACTATTGCCAATAAGTTTTGCAATATGTACGAGTACATATTGTGTCGACCCCAAGTATTTGGGATAAGCAGAAGAATGATGATGACGTATTATTAATAATGCGTAATACTGATTATTAAATTATATTATAAATTATATGACAATCTAGGATGTAATCTAATAAAGAATAGAATATAAATCACATTCTAATAAATAATTAAATAAATTTAAGTAAATATAAGCTAAACCCCATGTAATATTCATCAAAAATATTGAATAAAAAAATCGAAGTGAATATATAGTTTTATCAAATATATAATAATTTTATAGTTACAACAATACGGATGTGGCCCTTCACCGCTCACATCACAATAATGCAAATGATAATGATGTCATGGCTGAGCAATATGCACAAGCATCTGTCAGTTTAGTATACAGATTATGTAGGTAAGTGCCTACGAATGAAGGCGCCATTGCGGATTTCCTTCGGTGATGCAGCATTCCTCGCGAGCCTTCGTCATTAGTCAGCGATCGTATTTTATCGATAATCGTGCGAAGGTAATCGTTCGCATGTTGAACAGGTGAATTATGAATGGGACACGTCACTACACCCACGTGCGTGACCGTAATAGCGCCACTCCAGTAACAACCAATGATCAATATGCATATAAATAAATTCCTTTACAAATTGTTTATATTATTTATTTAATTTTTAACGATAAATAACTTTGATGTTGTTACTCATCCTGCCTTCAGGTCACAATGTCTCCAGGGCAAGGGTTTAAAGATAAATATCACCGATCAGAATGACAATGCACTATTCTGTATGCTAATAAAGAAATCAACCACACGTCTCTTTGTACAAAAAATCAGAAGTTAAGCCTTAGCATGACATATTATTCATACGTTGATATTTTAAAAACATAGAGTAGCTAACTACATTTTTCAGTAACAAAAGTACAACTTATAGTCACTCCGACATTTAAGACATACTAGCAAAGTTATTCTATCTTATAGCCTGATATTTTTGTAGATAGTCCAAACGTCTGATTACCTACGGCCTTGTTCTATATCTCAAATAGATCTTTAATAGAATAAACCTTATAAACGCGAGATTATCTTACTATGGACATGGGATGGAAAGGGATGAAAGGTATGTGACAAAAAGTATTAACAATATGAATGTGAATGTAAGCAATAATCTTGCGAGAATTAAAAGAAATGGAAGGATTGATGTGAATAAGGATATAGGTATAAAAGAATAATAATGCAAATATGACAACTGGCAGGAGTTTATGCAAGGCAAGGACATGTTATGTCGATTCAACTTAGCGTGGGAGAGGGGCAGGCTAATTATGAGAAAATTTCTTTTCCTTTTCTAATACAAGCCTCTATAGGCAACAGAAAAGATTATACAGGAAACGTTTAAAATTATTATAGAGAATGTATTAATCAGGAAATCAAAACATTGATGACTATAAAATGAATCATTCATTCACATAACCAAAAATGGTCAATGCTACATCACATCGGTATTAGTAAATGGTTTTACTCACCAATGAGTCTGAATAATAGCACAACTTATTCATACTCTATACTCGGAAGAGTTGTGCATGTGTAGAGAGAGAACCGGTCCAAGTTGGTAAACAATCATGATTCACAGAAACTGCAGTAAATAATGACTTATATATAATAATAAAAATGCTTATTGATTTTCCTGTTTGCTATCGCACAAGTGCATTATCTTTGTTTGTTTTTAGAGGTAGACTCTAAGGGCCGTCTATTAATCACGTGAGGTTTATAAAAGGGGGGTAGGGTTTTGAAAAAAATCACGAAATATCACAAGGGGAAGAGGGCGTGTAGTAAGATATCACGTGTATTTATTTTATGGTCAAACGCTGAGATTTTTAAACTGAAAAGTGGCGTGTAGTGTGACTTTGACTTGCCGTTGCCATAGGTGATCTGTATAAAGACCTTTTTGCAAAGTATAAAAATAGCAAAAAACCGAAAAAAGGGGCTATGGGCTACTTCTTTGTAAGTACTAAAAATTCTCGTGATGTTGGTGGGGGAGGGAAATCATAGTCTTAAACCTCACCACGTCTCACCAAGAGGGAGGAGGGGTTAAAAAAATGCTAAAAAAAGATCACATGATTAATGGACGTCCTCTAATATAGTACAAAACAACATATTGCATGGTATGTTGTATTGTACGGTTTGTAATATATAGGTAACTTGTCATGTTTTTCTTAAAAAAACTTATGTATATTTTTACTATTATTTACTTTAATAAATCATCTGCTCGACGACCCACGACGGCTAATTTTATTTATATACTAGCTTCTGCCCGCGGCGTCGCCTGCGTAAAATGTTACTCTTTTAAATTTTTTCATCGCCTATTTTTATTTTACCCCTTAAGGGTAATTTTTTTACAAAACTTTAATGTCATATTTATTTATATTTAAACAATAGCCTAAAAATAAGTTTCAAGCTTCTGGCTTCAAAATGACGATACTTCCTTACATCTTTTCATCCTTCTTTACAACCCTTTTTTGCATTAAAAAGTAGCCTATGTCCTTTATCAGGCTCTAGACTATCTGTGTACCAAATTTCATTTAGATCGGTTCAGTAGTTTTGGCGTGAAAGAGCGACAGACAGAGCTACTTTCGCATTTATAATATCAGTAAGGATAGTAAGGATTAGAGTAACTGTAGTAGTAAAGTGAATTCTAAATATGGTTTTACGGATTCTATCGCGTTTGTATTTGATTTTTAATTTCCTGACGTTTAGAACACTTTAAAGCGTTCATGGTCCTCTCCGTGACCATGAACGTCGTAAAGTGTTCAAAACGTCGAGAAATTAAAAATTAAATACAAACGCAATAGAAATCCGTAAGAATAGTTTTATTTCAAATGTTTTTACATAAAAAATATACAAAGCACAAATTTCGAAATGGAAAAGCAAGGTATCCTGAGGAAGATTCGGATTTAAATACACATTTGAAGCCTAACCTCAGATCAAATACGTCTCCTTTTTTGATGAAATAATCTTATACGTCCCACTTTTTGATTAAACTTCCTACAAGATAGTAGGGAAATTGACCTACTATATGACGCTGGTCAGACGGGTTGATATAAGGTTTTATTTCGAGTTTACCTTCCCTTGCATATGTTATTTGCATATTATATTCCTTAGAATGATTTCATGGTATCTACGGGCAAGAAATAGAACGGTGAATTGTATTCTTATTCCATCACCATACGGAAAATCAGAGGCAATAACTACTTGTGTCGAATTAATATTCAAAAGTTATGTTGAAAAGTGCAAACGTATCCTATCTTCCTTCCTTTCTTGAGATGTGCGATAACTTATTAAACCATGAGAAAGAGGTCAATCTCCCTTCCTTTCCTCCATTTCAAAATAATAATAGATTGCTTTGTTAAATCAAAGCTATATACTTTCCCTAATCAAAACTATATAGATATCTAAATATATTTAAAAATCCTGGTCAATATTTTTCAAAAATTTAAAATGCATATTTTTTTGGTAATTAGTTGGATACTCCGTCGTATGTACGGTAGCGGCTAGGAATACTATCAACTCTTACCCTTAAGAGCTCTACATCGATCTGAGCTAATTCCACTAGGTGGCGTCTGTCGTAAAACCATTGCCAAAATCATTTACAATATGTTTAAAAAAATGTTGGATAGCGAGAGGGCTTTCTTGGCGGCTGATTAGTCACACTCAGTAAGGATTTACTGGGTGTGACTAATCAGCCGCCGTGGAGGGATCTCCACGGCGACAGAAAGAGCGGCGCACGACCCTATAACCTGCTCTACAAGTACTTATCTATGCCGTGCGAAGGGGTCACCGGTACCTGGTCCTCGTCTTTGGTGGCGGATGGCGCAGGCCTAAGACGCTAGCAACACGCAGGGGCAGCGGCCAGTTTCTGCAGGTAATAGACAAGGCTTGTTGCGCCACAGACGGGTGAGACATGAGAAGCGAACTCTTGGTATGGAAGGTATAAGAGTAAAGTATGCAAGTTCGAATGTTGGGATTAGGATAGACAGGAAGTGTTCGCAGAGTTGACATCTGATATGATTGTAGGGAAGGTGAGGACATATTTCGTCGACCCCAAGTAATTGGGATAAGAACAGGATGATAATTATTGTTGAATACGCATTGTAGGTAAAACTTAAAACTTTAGTTTCTTAACGTTTACACTTATGTTCTCACGATTACCATTTTTTTATCGTTAGCCTATTTTGCTTTTTCTTAGTGCTTCTCGAGGTATGCGTTTTTAGCCTAGTGTCAAATAATACACTCATTTGCAAAAAAAAACGGGCACCTAAGCAATGAACCATTTCAAATGTTAATATTTCTTTGTTTGATAATTATAGGTAGTTTTATCCACACAATTTGGTAAATTAATAAGAAAATAATCGTTTTCATCAGTATTTCATAAAATTTAGATACAATTTATGGGAAATAATGCTAAACCTCGCTAGTAGTGTATATTCGCTAGTAGTGCATATGCTCATGAAGTAAAAATAAAAAAGTTTTTTTGTTTGTTTTTCTTTAATAAAGTAAAAGCAGATAAATGTTTAGTATCGAGTGTGACCCCCTCTAGCTAAAATCACAGCTTGAATTCGTCTGGGCATGCTAGCGAGTATATCCCGGATACTTGCTTGCGGAATACGTTCCCACTCCGCAGTAATCACATTCTTCAGCTCTCTGATGGTCTGCGGAGCCGGGTGTACTGATCTCACACGCCGTTTCAGAACGTCCCAGACATGCTCTATGGGATTGAGGTCGGGACTTCGAGCTGGCCAATCCAAACGACGAATGCCGACCTCTTGCACATACGCATTAACATCGCGGGATCGGTGGGCGCGAGCATTGTCGTCCATAAAAATCGAGTCTTCACCTAGAGCGGCCAATGCGGGTTGTGCATGAGAAATTAGAACTTCCGTTATGTATCGATGCCCAGTCAGTGAGCCGTTTTCAATGAAGACTAACTCTGTACGATCCATTGAATTTATTCCTGCCCAAAACATAACAGAGCCCCCACCATAAGGTGTGATTTCTTCGAAACATGCCTCTGCAAAGCGTTCTCCTTGTCTTCTTAGCACTCGCCGACGTCGATCTTCACCGAACAGAGATATCCTGGCTTCATCAGAGAACAAAACCCTATTCCAATCGTCTTGAGTCCATGATTCACAATTTCTAGCGAACCTAAGCCTGTGAACTCTGTGCTCACGGAGTAATTTGGGGCCGCGGGCCGGGCGGTGACTGCGTATATTGGCAGCGAGAAGCCTCCTCCTGACCGTCCATAGACTAATATGCACATTTCTTACTTCTTGGAGGTTGTTCTTAAGATCCACATACGAAGATTTGCGATTTCTCAATGCGCGACTCACAAGAAAACGATCATCCCGTGGTTGGGTACATGGTTTTCTTCCAGAACCAGGCCTTCTCTCGACGGAACCAGTCTCCTGATATCGCTGCCAGGTCCTTTGGACTGTCGAGCGACCAACATTTAGCCTCCTAGCCACGAAACATTGGCTGCAACCCTCTTCAAGCAGCGCGATAATTTTGGTAGCTTTTACCACTTTATCTACCATTTTTGATACAGCCAAACAGCATTAAATAAAGCTTTGACAGTCAAGGATATGAAATTAATCGATAAAAATTGAATAAAAGTTATGAAAGTCGATGTTAACTTCTGGAACTTCGCGCCAAAAATGTAGGATAAAAAGGGGTTTTCTGTAAAAATGAACATCAAATGAAAAATTGAATTTAGAACGTACTTTTTTAAATACCACAGCATTTTTAAAACCGGCCAGTAACGTGTACAAACGATTGAAACCTTTTTGGTATTGTATCTTTTTAAATATGAATGAAAATCAAAACCGCCCGTTTTTTTTGCAAATGAGTTTATAATATTAATCAAGTTTAATTCAGTTTCGAAAAAATCAGTTCGCTAATGTAGAGTCATGGTCTATCCATCAGTTATGCCGTGACAATGATAGCTGCACAAATACTTTATTTGTGTTATTTTTTTAATTTTACGAGTATTTTTTCAGTTATAAATGTACGATGTAATTAAAATATTGATATAATATATTATATACCATTCTTACATTATAATTAATATGTATTTCAGTTTTCGCGTTTTGATATATAGAAATAATACTTGCCTAGATGCGTTACAAAAATAAAATATACGAAGCAAATGCCGACAGGATCAAGAAGTGGTTCTTACTCCAAAAATTAAGTCTTAAGAAATTTTAATTTATATTTTTAAATTATTATGACAAAAGGAGCCACAATATTTTTTATTTATTATGGACAAAGGATTCACACCTTAGTAGATATATTCTACGTAGCTCAACGATTTACCTTCACATATATACCATCCTCTATATTTCAACCCCCAACGACCTATCTATACATGTAGGAATTATAGCTATAAGTAAAAAGAAAAGTAGTTATTTTACAAAGACAAATTACGATCAACTCCATGGTCGCGTGATATTACTTTTTCGTCAAAATATAGATACGTGTACATACTCGTATGTATGTATATCTCGTATGAGAAACTTTAAGTAACGACTTGTCTATGTTACACCTATGTATTATACCTATTTCAAGTCGATGTAACAGTAACTTAGTAAAAGTATTCCCAGACGATGTTTTACATACCAAATGGGTCCTATATAAATGAAAACTAAATGAGTCCTGAAGAAAGATAAAAAAAAAAATACTATCAATTGAGACAGACATCTCCATCTGTATTTTTGGAGTAAAATATATAGCACCGTTACGTAACACTATTTTTTTTTAATTTGATGATATCTACGAAAGCACAACGATGCAAAGAGATACAACATACGCCCATAAGATTTTATCTACCGAAATAATGAAATACAATACATACACATATAATAGCACTTTTGTCAACCAAATGTTGTACAAATACGCCTGAGTATTCCTAAACGTTTTATTCATAACGCGTGTAAAACATAAATATATACATCATCATGATCATCTTGTCATTATCCCAATTAATTGGGTTCTTCCAGACAATCCTATCAGACGTCATCTCGGTAGTCACTCTCAGGCTATCCATGTCATGCCTCACGTAGTCCATCCATCTTTTCTTTGGTCTTCCTTTACCCCTAAAGCCTTCAACATTCATACTTAACACGTTAACTGCTATAGTCTATTATAACAAATCGTAAAAAAATGCTTTGCAAATTTTTACTCAATATCGTGTTTTATGCTTGAAAATACGCCCGACAGGCTACACAGATGCGTTGAATTTAGGTATGATTTGTCGGTCATATAGTCCGACAAGGCCTGAATGATACATAAATATACAAACACGTAAAACATAAATATATACATGTTCTATTTATTAAGTGATAAGTTATAAATAACCATCTATGATACATTTATTATAATTGCATGAATCTATGACAAGTGCATTGGAGGTCTTAAATGTATCAAGTATATATAATTAAATGTATCATACGAAACTTATTAGAAACAAAAAAGTACGAAATTGTGAATTCTGTTGTTTACGCGAGTATCACACATTTGAAATAAAACTATGTTTACGGATTCTATCGCGTTTAAATTTGATTTTTAATTTCCCGACGTTTCGAACAAATACAGCGTCCATGGTCACGGGAGGACTAGGATGTGTCACGTCCAACAAGTCAAGTAGTAGTGGTAGAATCACACTGTTGACAGTTTTCTGCCTACAGCTGCGGCCCGGTCCGTCCGAGGTAGTATCACACTCTCGCAGAAGATCGATGTCTGAGTAATGGCAATGTGCTATTCCGCTTCGTTCGGTGAGCGAGAGAGCCGGAAGCCTAACTGGGTGCGTATGGGTTGTATTGGGAGGAAGCGGCCTGGCTATACCCTTGGTATTGCGAAGGTCCATGGACGGTAGTAACACTTACCATCAGGTGCGCTGCATGGTCGTTTGCCACCATAAGCAATAAAACAATAAAATAGTCATCGTTATTACCACTTGTTGGGCGTGAGACACTTTACTCCTCTCTGACCAGGAACACTGTAAGGTGATAGAATCCGTAAAAATAGTGTTATTTCAAATGTACGAACATTACATTTTGTTAGGATCGATACGAGTGAAAATTGAAAGACATGTATATAGAAAGATAGGAATGAATAAGGCATAAATATTGATGGTTAGCGTAGCATAACCAATTTAGTACTAATTTAGTTACAAATTGCAAATAATTCATTTTTATTGCATTTTTATTAATTCGCTTTGGTGTATATCCATGCGTTGGAATTTAATAATTGATTTTTAAAAATAACTTCCTGGTGAGTTAAAGACTTGCAAAGTCAAACATGGCTTAAAATGGGACGACAATGTAATAAAATGAAGACGGAAAACTATTGAAAAAGATAAAAAGTATCTATTTTTTTCTGGGACTAATCCCACCACACATTCCCAGCACTGTAACTATTGTAAGCCAGGATCCAAATTGTCTCTGTAAAAGACACTGAGCTTTGGTATTCAGGATGTTTTGGGAAATGCTTTTAATTGTCTTGGGACCCGCAACAAATTTAATTAGAAAAGAAAACAGGAGTTGAAAAAGATCCACTTCTCTCCTATGCAAAGTGGGAGACATGAAGCAAAAATTGGCTAATAGGCCAATAGATAAGAGGGTGTACTGATACATGAAGCGTAGCATTACAGCACCACGGATATGATAGAGCTTATGGAGCCTATATGTGAGCTTTGAGCTTGATTATAATAATATGTATGGCAGAAGCACGTTGATTAAAGCATGTTGATAAATAAGCGGACAAGTAATACCTATTTATCAGCTTATTTATCAACATGCTTTCTTGCATTCTTCTTCGTCTTCTCAACTTAATACACATACATTTCAGTGCTAGGCTCGGCCTATTTCATAAAGAATGTGCAATTGACTTAATATATGGCGCTGATCAGACTAGTAGACATAGATTTGTATTTCTATTTTTTCTTAATTTGCACTACACATTATACATTTACTGTTTTGCCTTTTACAATATCTATACCGGATGATAAGTTATGTCTATAACTATACAGAAAACAAAAATATGATCATGAATATTTTGTACGCTTCTTTGTAAATTTATAATTTATTGCAATATAAATACATCGAAAGATTCATACATATACACGGAATTGGATTACAATGCGAAACAAGATTACGTTATGCTTTTGTATTAATATAAATATTATCCCTAATAAATATAGGGTAAATAAACATTTAAGCATGTTTTATTTCGTATAATTTTAAAATGGCAGTACCACGTTGTAAAGTTTTCTGTCTGTAACCATAATTAGTCGACTTTGGAGTAGTAGCAATTTATTACTGCACTCCGTTTGGCAAAAGAATAGGAGACCTAAACCCTCCCTTATGAAAATAGCAATCTGGCTGTGCTCTTCGTATGGGCCAACTACTCCGAAAGACATTTATTGCCTTTCGTTGACAGGAGCAGGACGTATTAAAAATACGGCATATACGCATATAGCAAAGAGATATGCACAATCTGATCAAGAGTAGATCGAAAATTTACACAGAACAGAACTAAAATGTAAAAAACATTTAAATACTGACTCAACATTATGTATCAGAAATAAGTTAAGAATTCAGTCATAAATTAGGTAGGTACGCGTATTTTTAGAAACTTAAATTTTCTCTTGGACCTTGATAGATAAGATATTTGGCGTGGCTGTGCTCGCATTCTATCTTCCTTTCCATAACAATAACATATACTCCCAGAACAAAAGATAGCATGCAGTACTCAATGATATTATATTGTTATTAGCGAGAGAATGTTATAAACTGCAGGTAAGCATTCTCTCCGTTAAACCCTTTTTTTCTAGTGTTTGATAGCATTTGACTGATAATACTAGCGAACAGTGCACAATGACGCACGACAGGCTCAAGTAAATAAGTAAACGAAATGACAGACTATTGTCGTATGAAGTGACAACCAACCATTCACGGTTTACATTCTACGGTGGAGCGGCAAAGATGATACGTACAATATATTCGATAACTGGCATTGCAGTCATAGAGACTACTTAGATAATATTAAAAAAAAATAAACAAATTTACATTAAATACTATTATAAATCCTAAATGACACCAATGCGCTAGAGTACAGAAATTCCGGTCGATACGAGACAGGAAATAATAAAAGCTCATAGAATTTAGAACATCACCGAATCGAGCGCATCTTCCGGTAATGAACTTTCAGATGAGTACGATATGTGTTTATTTTTTTTAATCTGCCTTTGTCACCGAAGGGAATAAGCAGCTAATCCAAATTTTTGGTTCCAAGCCGCGAGCCTATTGTAGAGAGAGAAAGAAACTAAGTGAGAATTTCTTTTTTCGTATTTTCTGGCAAACCAGTAGCCAAAGTCAATAAAACTTATGATCGCCCAGAATTTCAATAATTTATGATGCGGATTCACTTAACAATAACAAAAATATAAAATATATACGAGAATAATTCGTAAGATATATAAAATCTCATATTGACGTATATTTTTTATTAAAATAATATTAGAATGTTATCCACCGTACATGTAGAATGTTACGATTTCTTTGAGGCGCTTCGGGAATAGTGTTACAGATTTAAATTACACGGTGAATTCTTAGCGCCATAAAAAGTGCCAATTTTGCAAGACGAAATATTTTAAATGCACGCCGAAATTGTCCGAAACTAATCAATACAATTCTAACGAGAGATGGCTTAGTACAAACTTTAACAAAAACTGTTAAAAATAGTAATGTTACTGCATTCCTCATGAGTTTTTTTTTCTAGATTTCACGACTCTTGACTTCTATTCTTTTAAAAGTCAAACAAGTCGGTCAACTTTACAAAAGCACATTTCAAACAAAGTAAAAAGAGTCAATACGTATTATAGGCGAACAGTGTTTTAGAAAGTAGGTATCGCGTTAGTAAAGAATTTGTTATGAAATAGTATGAAAAGGCATTGTTTGGGGCGGCAAAGAAAAAATGAAAAAGCAAACAGTTGCGCATTCCATTGGCCACTGCACGTGGTACATTCCAATGGGGTCATGCACCACACAACGCGCGCGTGCGTAAAACAAGTGCAACGTTCTCAACCATTATGGGCATGCTGCCTTCGCACATTTCATCGAAATGGACGTGCTCCCTACATTACTAGCTAGATTATGACTATTTCAGCATAATATAATCATACGGAAACATTATTTACTAAACATTATTCATAGCTGATAAATATATTTTCTAATTAAATAGAGTTGTCATTAAAATAAATTTACCTTATAAATTACTTCAGAATAAAATAAGGTGAGCTTAATTAATGCCTTAAACTAGATTACAATTTTCTTCTAGATCAACAAAAAGACAGGATATATTCATATACTTATAGTATCATAATAACGAGGAGTGGACAAAAGCACTTGTCTGAGAAAACGATAACACTAATGGCCAATCCGAATACCAAGCGTAGCCTTTATGCTATTATTCCACTTTAACGATGCCTGTCCTATAATAGTAAGAATCTGATGGATGAATTGTTTATACATATTAATGAGGTATATATTTTAATTTGTTATAACATATTATTTAAGAGAAGAAACTCTATCTCTGTCATCATTCTCCTAATCTTATCCCAATTACTTGAAGGCGATACAATATGTACATTATTGTACATATTATAGAAGTTACTGGCAATAGTTTTATGACCGGCCGCCTGCCAGACGTCAACCCTTTTCGGGAATATAATTGTTGGCCAAACGGCATCAAATGTGTAGCAGGCGGCCGATTATGAAACTATTGCTAATACTTTCGAATTATACACAAAGGAGGAATATACTGTGTTTTGATAAGAGCAGGATGAATGACGACTGTCTCATTTTAATTTGCCTTCTTACTGCCTATTTATTTTTTGTAATTCAATTACTCTTTTTTACAATTTTATATGTACAATAAATAAAATTTTTCGTGTAGTGACGGAGTAAGAATATAATTCACCACGCTCTATCTTACCGTGTGTATATCGGGTTGAGAGCCCTCAGTACGGGTAAAGTTGTCATAGCCATCTGAGGCTAACAACTAAGACACACAAACAAAATCTTACGGTGTGGATGTCGTAAAAGACGACTAAGGGATATAATATATATATATATATAAATATATATATATATATATATATATATATATATATATATATATATATATATATATATATATATATATATATATATATATAACATTTCTGCAAGAGAAGAAAAACTTGAATTATAACCATATAATGTCGTAAACGTCTGATCAGCGTGGTGCAGGTCCATTTTACTTCTATTGTAGAGAACGCTGGGACGTATGAGAGTTGTGATGATATCTATAGTAAATTATACAGGGCGGAAGTGCACCGCTGCCGAAAACAAAGACAGGTAACCCTACTAGTCCTACTTGTAATGATAGGCTAGAAAAAAAGTCGATTCGGATGAAAAAAAAATTTTTTTTTTCACCACGCGTGGTCGTTGAACTCTTGAACATATGATCGTGAGTTTTGAATAGATTGCGTCTTTTATCATCTGAATATAGTTACTTAGTTTTTATGGAATTATCGTTACATGGCACTGTCCTAATACGAAGGAATGTGAAAAAAACTTAAAATTCATTGTGAAAAATATTTTTTTTCTTCCGAATCGGGTTTTTTTCTAGCCAATCATTACAAGTATAACTAGGTCACCTGTCTTTGTTTTCGGGAGCGGTCCACTTCCACTCTGTATATATTTATGCAAGAGAAGAAAAACTTGAATTAAAACCATATAATGACGTAAACGTCTGATCAGCGTGGTGCAGGGCCATTTTACTTCTATTGTAGAGAAGACTTGAGCCCAACGCTGGGACGTATGAGAGTTCAGATGATATCTAATAGTAAATTATATATTACAGTATTGAATTATTATACAAGATACACATTATATATAAATAGAATCATATAGATACGCGATAATATGCATAATATTTACACCCACGCGTATATACAACTTTTTTGCGGCTGGAGTGCAAACGTTAATGACTAATGACAATATATTTGGTAAAGCAAACAGTTCATAATCATGATCTAAGCTCGCGATTTATCTTACCGTTTTTGTTATATATTTGCATGCATGTCTGTCTACGTTTCACTTAAATATACATATACAATGTCTAGATTGAATTCTGTAAGTGGATGGTAGGTACATAAATATCGTCGAATTTTGTTAGGTCAGTACTCACTACACACAACACTTATGCATAATATTATAATTAGACAGATAATTGCGAAATCCAACAAAGTTATTAGAATATACAATTTTTGATATGCAATTTTGCTTGTGCTAGTAAGAATAAGTATAGTTCATCATCCCTTTTTTTTTATTGCTTATGGTGGCAAACGAGCAAGCAGCACACCTAATGGTAAGTGTCACTGCTGCCCATGGACCTTTGCTATCATCATCCTTATTTCAGCCTATTGCCGTCCACTGCTGAACGTAGGCCTCCCTAATTTTACGCCACAGAGTGCGGTCCTGTGCTGCCTGTATCCAACGACGCCCAGCAACCTTCACTAGGTCGTCTGTCCACCTAGTGGGGGGGCGTCCCACACTGCGTCGTCCGGTACGTGGTCGCCACTCTAGAACCTTTCTTCCCCAGCGGTTGTCGGTTCTTCGTTCTTCTACCTTTGCTATACCAAGGGTATATCTAGGACGCTGCCTACCATTACAATCCCCAAACCCACCCAATTGGGCTTCCGGCTCTCTCGGCTTCTTGCTCTTGTTTTGTTTGTTTTTGTTTATTTTTTAAAGACACTAAGAAGTAATCCTTGTATTACGGGGGACTTTACAAAAATGCAATTAACGCAGAAAAATTACATGCAAACTCAGAATAACAATTTATACATCGCACAAAGTATTGTCCTGCGTGGAAATCGAACACACGGTACTGACACGGAAGGTCGGTCTCTTAACCATTACGTCATTTGTGCAGCTGTTGGTTGTCGTAATATTTATGTAAGAGAAATAAAACTCGAAATAACAACCTATATCAACGCGACTGGCAAGCGTGGTATATATAGTATGTCAGTTTGCCTTCTATTGTGGAAGCTCGAGCTCAGCAGTGGGACATATATGAGCTGAGATGATAATTTCTAAACGATCAGCCTCAAACACTTATCTGACAAATAACACCCAGCCGCTTTAATTGCGTATCGCACAATGGACTATCCTGCGTGTGTATCGAACCTATAAAACTCAGCATGGAAGACCACTCTCTAAGCTACTAAATCATCTGTCCAGTGATTATTGTGTTTCATAATGTCTATGCATGAATAGATAAAAAGATTTATAGTTCACTTAAATAAAATAAATATTTGGTACTTTTAGAAGTTCAGATTTCGTTCTATATCATGCGCACACTATGAAAAGGAGAAACCTTTCCCTGTGAATGACGTATTCTTCTGAGATTAAAGGTATATAAAGCCTTATAGCCTAGGCAATATTGTAACCTTTTCTTATAGATTCTTTCACTATAAAATAGTTTTTCTTTTTCTTTTAAAAACATCACTACACTAAGGAAATAATTTTTGTTTTGCTTCTGTACTTTAAAAACATAACGAACACATATCACACCCAGACTTAGAACAACAGTTTGTGGGTCGCACAAAACATTGTACTACGTAGGAATCAAACCCACGACACTTGCACGGTAGGCAGGTATCTTAACCACTACACTATCTGTACAGTCGAGTGTTTAAAACTATTTTTCCAGTTAACTCTGTACATTTAAATTTAGAGTAAAGAAATGTTTATAGATATGCTATAAGTGAGTATAGGTTACATAGAATGCAGGCAAACCGGGAGAAGTTGTAATGGTATGTGCTGGCAGGCTTCGCAGGAATGCGGCCGGACGGAGCCCCCGTCCCACCACACATCACCCTCACGTACGATAGTTATACCGTAGCTTATTCAGCACCGCAAACCATATTATTTATGAACTGCCTCTAACATTCTATAAAAACTTTCATATACATAGTTGTTTTTATTTTTATAAGATAAAATCGATAAAAATAAAACAATCGCATCCAGGGTTCGAATGTAGACACTCATGTAAGCATTACATATATACGCCATTAGATTTCTCTATAAAATAAGAAATTTAGAACTTTGGAAATCACTTATACATACATACATACATATCATCACGCCATATCCCTTGCAGGGTAGGCAGAGGGGACAGAGTGCCAGAGAACTCTATCTTTGCATACTTCACTCGCTTCCTCAACATTCATCATAATTCTCTTCATACACGCTCGCCGGTTTCGGAGACTCTTGACTTCACCTTCCTTCAGTACATGACCGATCTGGTCTAGGTAGGTTAGTCTCGGTCTCCCCGGTACCTACATCCCTCCACTTTCGCATTGTCTATCTTCTTAACCAGACGTTCGTTCGGCATTCTTTCCACATGTCCGAACCATCGGAGCATTCCCTTTCGCATCTTTACACCAATACTCTCTTTCATACCTACTCGCTCTCTTACGTCGTCATTGCGAATGCGGTGGGATGGAAATCAAATCAAACAATGGAAATCACTTATAAAATGAACAAATAGATAATTTGTACAATTTAGATGTAAAATTATTTCGAATATTCACACACTCACCTATCAGTCCATCCTATTCCCCATTAAGAATAATGGGCATAATATCCACACTTAGCAGGCTGTTTGGTGATTAGAGTTAGGATCATAAGTTTCTCAGGAGAAAGCTGCTGTCCAATCTCTTGGTGATCTCACAGCCGGTTTAAAAGACTACCCTGGCAAAGTAGAGAATGAATAGAATTCTAAGCTCGTCATCACACGGGTATATAATGCGATTTTTTTTTATTACATGCCAACATGAAGTATCAAAAAGAAAAAAAAAAACAACTGAATTAACGAACAACTTCAAAAAGGAAGGAGGCTTTTTGAAGTCGTTTAAAAATGGACAAAACAAGTGTGCGTTCGAGGAAGATGCGAACGCCGTCACATTCCCGAGGCTTGAATCGTAAATTAGAACGCGAGCGGCGCCGGCGCTGGGAGGAGCGCTTGTTACGATATTTGAACAAATTCCCGGCGGTGTTAATCTGCATAATAACAGCGGCTGGCCACAAAGCGGTTACCGACTGCTATTAGGCGCAGGCGCCACCTACCCCCGCTTCTCCTGAGTCTGTAAACTGCTCCTCCAAACAGACGTAGGATGCCAGATTACTGTGTATATAACCGTATAAACTTTGTGTTTAATCCAACCGTATTATAGTTTGTAATCATAATAAGCGCATGTTTAGAGCTTTGATAAGGTATTAAAGAGTATTAAAAATATTATACCCCCGTAGTGACGAGGTAAATATACAATGGTTCGCTCCTACTCGTAAAAAATCAGCTAAGGAGTAGGGTCAAGTTAAACTCAAAACGCAATCTACCATTGTCAGCTCGCCTTCTATGCATGGCAATTTTGGTTTATGGTACAGCATCACTTCTCGGGGACGACTACGTCCAATATTAAATTTCTATATATTATGTATATAGATGGATAAAAATTATTTTGATTTTCGTTAAAACTATTTTGATTTAAAATGTATGACATAGTCATTCATTTTACTATAAGTACTACATGCATTTCAAAAATTAAAATGTTCGATTTAATTTCGTTATAAAATTTAATTTTATTCCTAGCGACAACTAAATAGTTGTATTGTGTAATCGTAAATTGAAAATATTAAAGTCCCATTTTGGTACGTAGGTTTTGATAAATTAGTTATTATAAATATAAAGAAAACGCTAGAGAAATTAAAAAAGGAAATGAAAGGAATCAATTAATAGCGTTTGTATCTGCAATCAGGTAAATATCTTCATCAGATTGCCCAACAACTATGATTATAATAAATATTGGCATATACAATGCAATTCCAGAAATTACAAATTACCTAACTCATTCACTCTCCTAATCTTATACATATTACTTGGGGTCGATACATAATGTACTCTTCTTTAATAGTACATATTGTTAAAGTCATTGGCAATAAATAGTTTTATGACCGGCCACCTGCCAGACGTCAACCCCCTTAGGAATGTAATTGTTGACCAAACGGCATCAAATTGAGTTGGCCCAGGTCGTTATAAGGCTCTTATGGCCGGTTCCTGAAACTCTCAGTTAAACTATCAATAGCTATTGGTTCAATAAAGTTAAACGTAAGATAAACGCCCGATAACTGTCTTTGCGTTTCTGAATACCTAACGTGCTGTCAAATAACTATGAAACCGATAACCAGTTTCTTAAATTGTCGCTAGATGGATCTTTTCACAAGATCGAGTTTACAATTGATTTTTTTATTTTATATTGTCATTATTATCAAATATAATTAACACACATATATTTTCGAAAGTAAATATGTGAACTGAAATTATTCTAGTTATAAAATAAGACAATTCATAATGTTTTAACGGCTGTATAAACGAGCGACAACGTTGTCAAATCAATACGTTAAATTTAAAAAAAATACTTTGATTTGTTTGTCTGCGTAGATTTGAAAGCGGGTGATATTTTAGTTTCGTTTGCACCTAAATATTTGTTAATTATTATTAAATAATAATGGAATCTAACAAGTATAGAAAATATTTTACTGAAAGTGAGAAGTATACATAGAATTTGGTGGCATTATCGACAACAATAAGATAGATGGGACAATAAAAATTTGTTCCAACACTGACGAAGTAAATTTATTATTAGCATCTGGAGCTAATGCACCGTTAGTTTGAGTTTAGTTTTTTACAAAGATATATCACAGTGCCTTTGTTAAAGCAGTATCTCACTTTTGAATTCTTTAGGTATCCGTTAACATTTCGAATGCAATTTTGCAATTCCTTTGGTTTCGAGATATGCACTTTTTAACAATAGCCTCCAAAATTTCTGTATCAGTCTTCGATGAACTACTTGGTATTTATAATTATAGCTATTATTACGTAAGGTGTAAGTACAAAGTGGAACTCTAAATTTAAATAAAGAAAAATCACAAAATGTTTTTAGGTTAGTTCTAACGTCAAACAATACTTATCGAATCGATAAACGCTCCTTTTTGGTCAGTTAAGTTAAACCAAGCTTAACTGAAGTTTGTCGTATGATAGTGTCCCATGTAGCAACTGCCAGTCTTCAACGATGGGGCCAAGCTTGGGCCAATACTGGGCAACAAGCCTCGGCTGTCCAATGCTGGCCCAAGCCTGGACCGACCTTGTGCAATTGAGCCGTAACTTTTTTTTATCTTGGCCCAAGCTCGGGCCAGTCACGAGCAACCAAGCCTCGGCTATTCGATGCTGGTCCGAGCTTGGGCCAGTCTTGAACAGCCGAGGCTCGGCTATTCGATGCTGGCCCGAACTTGGGCCAGTCTTGAACTACCAAGCCTGGGCTACCCTGTGCTGATCCAAACATGGACTAGACCTTGATTAGCCGGGCGTCGGCTATTCGACGCTGGCCCGAGCTTGGGCCAGCCTTGAACAGCCGAGGCTCGGCTATTCGATGCTGGCCCAAGCTTGGGCCAGTCTTGAACAGCCGAGGCTCGGCTATTCGATGCTGGCCCGAACTTGGTCCAGTCTTGAACTACCAAGCCTCGGCTACCCTGTGCTGATCCGAGCTTGGGCCAGACCTTGATTAGCCGGGCGTCGGCTATTCGATGCTGGTCCAAGCTTGGGCCAGTCTTGAACAGCCGAGGCTCGGCTATTCGATACTGGCCCGAGCTTGGGCCAGTCTTGTACAGCCAAGCCTCGGCTACTCAGTGCTGAACCGAGCTTGGGCCAGACCTTGATTAGCCGGGCGTCGGCTATTCGATGCTGGTCCGAGCTTGGGCCAGTCTTGAACAGCCGAGGATCGGCTTTTCGATGCTGGCCCGAGCTTGGGCCAGTCTTGAACATCCAAGCCTCGGCTACTCGGTGCTAATCCAAACTTGGGCCAGTCCTTAATCAGCCGAGCGTTGGCTATTCGATGCTAGCCCGAGCTTGGGCCAGTCTTGAACAGCCGAAGCTCGGCTATTCGATGCTGTCCGAGCTTGGGCCAGCCTTGAACAGCCGAGGCTCGGCTATTCGATGCTGGGCCGAACTTGGGCCAGTCTTGAACTACCAAGCCTCGGCTACTCGGTGCTGAACCGAGCTTGGGCCAGACCTTGATTAGCCGGGCGTCGGCTATTCGATGCTGGCCCAAGCTTGGGCCAGTCTCGTACAGCCGAGGCTCGGCTATTCGATGCTGGCCCGAGCTTGGGCCAGTCTTGTACACCCAAGCCTCGGCTACTCGGTGCTGAACCAAGCTTGGGCCAGACCTTGATTAGCCGAGGCTTGGCTAATCGATGCTGGTCCGAGCTTGGCCCAATCTTGAACAGCCGAGGATCGGCTATTCGATGCTGGCCCGAGCTTGGGCCAGCCTTGAACAGCCGAGGCTCGGCTACTCGGTGTTAATCCAAACTTGGGCCAGTCCTTAATCAGCCGAGCGTCGGCTATTCGATGCTGGCCCAAGCTTGGGCCAGTCTCGTACAGCCGAGGCTCGGCTATTCGATGCTGGCCCGAGCTTGGGCCAGTCTTGTACACCCAAGCCTCGTCTACTCGGTGCTGAACCGAGCTTGGGCCAGACCTTGATTAGCCGAGGCTTGGCTATTCGATGCTGGTCCGAGCTTGGCCCAATCTTGAACAGCCGAGGATCGGCTATTCGATGCTGGCCCGAGCTTGGGCCAGCCTTGAACAGCCGAGGCTCGGCTACTCGGTGCTAATACAAACTTGGGCCAGTCCTTAATCAGCCGAGCGTCGGCTATTCGATGCTAGCCCGAGCTTGGGCCAGTCTTGAACAGCCGAGGCTCGGCTATTCGATGCTGGTCCGAGCCTTTTCAAGACTATATTCATCATCTACTGTTTATGGTACTATAGAAAATCTAAGAAAAGAAATCTTTGAATTCCCCACTCCGTCAATAGATGTTGGTGTTATGAAATTAGTTTCTTGTGAAAAAGGATAAAATACTGTTCGAAATTCAATACGTACATCGAAAATGTATTTCATTTTAATGTACCTAAACGTCAATATAATTGACCTTCTAGGTTCATAATTATTTAAGTAGATGAGCGACGGCAAATAAGGATTTATATTAAAAACTTAAATATATATTTTTTAAATTTAATTTTTATACAAATTTTATTTTGTTTAAGTATAGAATTTAAATAACATAAAATATTTCAATAGAATAGAAGGAGGTGGCCGGATGTCCGAAAATATCTAACAAAAGAATTAAAACGTGTTTAGATTTCACTTATCTTTATAAAAACATAATCTGAATTTCCTAAGTTCCTAGTTAAACATATTTAATTTTTCAGTTGAATTCGTAGGTACTATTCTTGCAATAAAAAAATAATTGTCATTTTAGCTTCAACGCCATATTGGTCAGAATGTTGTTGTTGTATTTATAAAATAATAGAGATTGACATATGTATCGATTATGCTTCTGTCGAATCAAAAATACAATTATGAAGATTGCGATACCAGAACGTATTGTTAATGTTTTGTATTTAATGAGTGCATTGGTTATATTAACTTAGCTTAATTATTTTTATATTCAGGCTAGAGATATTTATGTTAAAAAAGGAATTTAAGCTCACAAAAACAGAAAATCTCAAATTACAATTACAATCGATCTAGAGTACTTACAACTGGATAGTCAGTATTAGGCTATATTCATCATCGTAATTATCAACATCATCATCTTCCGTGTGGTGACAGGGTAAGAATACAATTCACCATCCCATATCTTACCCGTGCGTGATCGTAAGAGACGACAAAGGGATACAAAACGCATATAACATCTATGCAGGAGAAGTAAAACTCGAAACAAAACCCTATACCAACACGTCTGACCATCGTGGTATAGTAGGTCAATAAAACTCCTATTATGGAGGAGACTCGAGCCCATCAATGTGAAATATATGAGCTGAAATGATGAATCATTATTAAAATCTCAGCATCATCATATACGTATCTCATATATATCTCAATGCTGGACTCGAACCTCTTCAAGTCGCCTTAGAAAAATTAAACGATAAGCGTGTAAATTATAACAATAAAACTGCTAAGTAGGTACCTACAAAAAAAAATTATAAACTTTTATTCTACTATTAACGATGCATATGCATAGATCAACATAAAATAATGCAAGCCTTTTAGAAAAGTTTATTATTTTTATTATTTAGTGAATTTTCCATTGATATTATATTTTTTAAAAAATGATCGATACATCGATTCGATAATATATTTGCCATACCGAACGCTGATGTAAATTGTCTGTTAAATAAATATCGAATGGACTCGATTCATCGATATTTAGTGTACTGTGTATGTAAGTGTGTACGTCTCTTGTTTGAGACCTTAGGTTTAGTTTTGTTGTTTCAATACGTTATACAAATATACACAATAAATAAAAGAATATGTAAATATTGCTCGCATAAGACAATGTTTAATATCATCATTATCGATGGATCTCCAATATTAAGATATATTGGTTCTTCTTCGTTACTTAATGGTTCTTTGAAATACAGCCAATACACAATACCTACAGGTAAATTTGTTTCACATTATAAAGTTATAGTTATACATTTTTTATAGTCATTATTAATGTAGTGTGTATGCAAGTAATGTGAAATTAACCATCCTTATTTATGTATCCTTGACAGATTTTTACTTATATCATAATATTCTGTAACAATATTTTAAGATATCGTATAAAATACTTCATTGAATTCACGCTAGTTCAGATTGGAAGATTATGCTAAAAATACCTACGTATTAAAACTATGTTTGCTTTATACTATGCCAAGAATAGAGATTGATCAATGTTTAGTCAAGAAAATTTCCCCATAATAAAAATATAGTCGTACACCATGTGTCTAATAGCCCTTCTTAGAAAAAAATTCATCATGGAATTCTGAGCATCTAGTATGTTAGTATGTACCAACTCTAAAACAGTAAACTGTTTTAGTATTTATTGAGTCTATATTATTAATATATAGAAGTAGATTATAATAAGAACAAGTTTATGTACTTGTTCTTATACACCACCACATATATTTAATTAAACTAATGTTTAAATTGTATATATTATATAATTATGTAATACTATTTGGCTGTACAGTGTGTGGTGACAGTTGAGACTATAATGTGTTGGTGAAGCTAATAATGGATGAATGTCTAACAGTGGATGTCTATATGTGCTGATCGATGAATCCATCCAGGATAATAACTATATATTTTTTGTTTGATTTACAGAAACATTATTTTTGATTAGAAGCTATTGGTTCCACTAATTATAAAACAGATGTTACAAACATTAATAAAAGTAAAAGGAAACAATATTCAGTTACTGTATAGTGGATGTGGCAGAATGGTCAACGCAGTTGAAAAAAGTATAAAATGAATACTTAATTAAATGTTTATACAAATTATGCATGTAATTATATTTTAATTAATCAATAATAAACATTTCAGATTTTGTACTGTCAAAGTATAGTTAATCAAAGGAAAGTGAAAATTATGCATATGATGAGTAAATTGCTAGTAAATTTCTAGAAAGGATAGAGGGCAGCCGATACCAATGATCAAAAATAAAATGTTACTTTTCATTAATAATTTACATGTATTTATTATGAATATGACTAATGTTTGAACTATGTAATGAGTGTAATTACTATTATATTAATACTCACAATAATAAATGTAATAATAATACATTATTTAGTTATACAGTGTTTTCTTTTTTATGAATTTCATCATAACATATGTAATATATATGTCATTTTCTATGTTTAGGGCTGCCAATATTTCAGGATTCTGCCAACATTAATTATGCACGGGGTCAACATTCATTGCTAACCTGGGCCCAATGCTGTAAATCAAAGCTAGGCCCAGACATTTACCAAGGTTGGCCCAGCATTGTATGCCATGCTCAGGCCAACGTTAATTGCCAGCCTTGGCCCAATGTTGTAAACCAAGCCTGGGCCTTAGTTATCATCCCAGAGTTTAACCAAGGTTGGCCCAGCGTTGTATGCCACGCTCGGGCCGACGCTAATTGCCAGCCTTGGCCCAATGCTGTATACCAAGCCTGGGCCTTAGTTATCATCCCAGAGTTTAACCAAGGTTGGCCCAGTGTTGTACGCCACGCTCGGGCCAACGTTAATTGCCAGCCTTGGCCCAATGCTGTATACCAAGCCTGGGCCTTAGTTATCATCCCAGTCTTTAACCAAGGTTGGCCCAGCGTTGTTTGCCATGCTCGGGCGGACGTGAATTGCCAGCCTTGGCCCAATGCTGTAAACCAAGCCTAGGCCTTAGTTATCATCCCAGAGTTTAACCAAGGTTGGCCCAGCGTAGTATGCCACGCTCGGGCCAACGTTTATTGCCAGCCTTGGCCCAATGCTGTATACCAAGCCTGGGCCTTAGTTATCATCCCAGTCTTTAACCAAGGTTGGCCCAGCGCTGTTTGCCACGCTCGGGCCAATGTTTCAAGCCAGCCTTGGCCCAATGCTGTAAGCCAAGCCTGGGCCTTAGTTATCATCCCAGACTTTAACCAAGGTTGGCCCAGTGCTGGCATGCAACGTTGGGCCAAGCTTCAACAGGATTGGCGCAGGCTTGGACCAATGCTGGGCCCGTCGTCATTTCCTACATGGGGTGTTCAGAAACGCAATTCGATGAGTTATTGAACAGATAGCGCTATCGAACGTTTAAACTCCAGTTAAAAGTACCTCAGAAACCGGCCATTAGTCGTCTTATACGATATCCACGAGCAAAGTAAGGGTTGGTAGTATTTGTGGCCGCTACCACACAGCACCCTCACTATAAGATGAATAATACATATTTTAATTCTAATGAAATAATGTACCTTTCAAATCTTATCACGAGGGATTTTAGAATATATGGAGTGATTCCAGACGTCAAGCCTACGACCTACCTAAACTGAGGCTCATCTCTTTACAAATATTATATTCATCAATTTATAATAAAAAAAATGTAATTATTTATTGTGGCCTAAGTCTACATGTGCCTTATGTGAATTGCCTTGCATAAAATATATAGTATCTAGTAATATATTTTTAGTCCAAAGCTAAATTCGAATGCTTTATACCACTTGTTGGTTACTAGAGGACTGTGAACTCATTTATATTATACTAGCTCTCCCGGCAGATGTCGTCCTGCCCGGAAAAACTTTAAGCGATATGTCGACAGCAGCGCCACCTACTGGGTCCAATTGTGTTTTGAAATCATCTAGGGACCCATTGGAATATACACCCCAATCGGTCCAGCCGTTTGACATGCCGACAACGGCGCCACCTACCGGGTCCAATTGCGAATCTAAACCATTCTCAAATCCCCTCGAACACATACACAAAATTTCAAGAAAATCCGTCCAAGTTTAGGAATTCACTGTCAACACACGTAACTACAGAAGAATCATATACGAGTATATAAAGCAGATAAGAGCTAGTCTTAGAGAAAGTTTTATGAATATTATATGCCTATCGACTAGACCCGATTTCAGGACAAACTAGTCAGTTACCATTTTTTAAGTATAGTTCTCCTATGGGTTGTACAGCTTTAGAAACTTGAAAGCAATTCATTAAGAATATATTATGTATATAATAACGACATTTCCAGACACGTTATAGATTAAATGACTTGTAAATCTGATAGTCCAACTGACAATTTAGCCTTATTTAAATGTAGCCATAGTCAAATGAGTATAGCTTATCTCTCGTGAACCTACATGATCCAAATAGTTTAAATATATAGTTTTAATATATGTATAAATAGTGCTGTGTGGTAACTGCTACGAATACTACCAACATTTGCTCATGGATGCCGTAAAAGACGACTAAGAACTTTTTTTTTAAAGACCCTATCTGACCACTAAGGAAATAATCCTTGTATTGCAAGGGCTTCACAAACATATAATTAACGTAAACAAATTACACTCAGACTCAGAACAACAATTAGTGGATCACACAAAGCATTTCCCTGTGTAGAGTGTGTAGGAATTGAACCCACGACACTGGCAGACGGTCGGTCTCGTAGCCACTACGTCAACTCCACCTGATGCCGTTTGGTCAATAATTACATTCCCAAGGATAGTTAACGTCAGACCGGCACCGGTTATAAAACTATTGCCAATAATTTTCGCAACATTAATGTAGCTCATGGACATATAAGTGTACCACCGGCCCGACCATGGTTGTCAAGGAAGCCGTACCAATGGTCGGCCTAATGGGATAAAGAGGGAACACGGTGGGTTATGGGGTCGCACACCGCCTTTTCGTCGCCCCGCACGGAATAAGCGGGATGAGCCCAGACAATAGCTTGCTCCAAAAAAAAAATAATGTATAAGTGTAACAAAGTATTAGCTACTAACTGTATCAACCGCTTCGCTTGTATAAAATACTTGCTTATATGGTATTTTCTTTGAATCATCATCATCTAAGCTTATATCACCACGTCCCACTGCTGGGCTTGAGCCTCCTCCGTAATGGGAGGGAATTTGAGCTACTACATCATGCTGATCATCTTTGTGGGTATGAGGTTTTATTTCGAGCTTCTTTTTTTGCACAGATATAGCAGAAGGATGAATTTTTATATCTTGGATGTGGATTTAGCCGAGATGGAAGGTACACCACTGATATAGAGCGAAGAGTGAATGCGGGAAATAGAGTGAACGGAGCGTTGGGGCAACTTCTTGGTAGCCACCACCTAAGCCAGAAGGCAAGTGTAGCAATACATAATGCAGTGCTTGTCCCAACATTACTGTATGGAAGCGAGAGTTGGGTATGCAGGAAAGAGTATGAAAGTAAAATTAATGCGGTCGAAATGCGATCTCTACGGAAAATCTATGGAGTTAGGTTGATCGATAGCATTCGTAACGACGACGTAAGAAAGCGAGTAGGTATGAAAGAGAGTATTGGTGTAAAGATGCGAAAGGGAATGCTCCGATGGTTCGGACATGTGGAAAGAATGCCGGACGAACGTCTGGTTAAGAAGATATACAATGCGAAAGTGAAAGGATGCAGGTACCGGGGGAGACCGAGACTAACCTACCTAGACCAGATCGGTCATGTACTGAAGGAAGGTGGAGTCAAGAGTCTCCGAAACCGGTGAGCGTGTATGAAGAGAATTATGAATGTTGAGGAAGCGAGTGAAGTATGCAAGGATAGAGTTCTCTGGCACTCTGTTCTCTCTGCCTACCCTACAAGGGACATGGCGTGATGGTATGTATGTATGTATAGCATAGGTATAACACCTACCTATGCGTTTTATATCCCATAGTCGTTTCTTACGATCACACATACATAGGTAAGATGGGGGGTGAATTCTATTCTTACACCGTCACCACACGTAAGTTTTCTTTGAATACCTACCGTCAAATAGCATTAGTAATAATATCATATACATTAATAATATTAACGTAATAGGTACATCATTCACAACTTTTGTTATCCTAGCAGTTGTCGTGACAACGACAACTATGCAGAACGCCTGATGATCTTTGTTACTATATCTTACCCGATTTGTTAACATTTATAGACACCTAGATATTTGTCGCAGCGTTACGTATATAGCCAAGAACCTTTATCGATAATCACACTATCAGACACAACGAGATTTATTAGAACCCAAACCATTTGGTAGTTAGATTATCACGTTACATAGATTTTACCTGACTGTGGAGAGGTAAAGGCCAAGCGTGCTATGCCATGTTTTTTTTTTACATATATTGCAATGATGTAATTTAAAATTTATTTAAAAACTAGTGAAGACAAATCGGATACATTCCTCTTTTTATTATTGTTTTAATTTATAAACACTATTTAGCCACTTTTTGATACCCGGCCTAACAAAAAGGTATGCCCCTTTTATGAATATACATATTATTATACATTTAGTAATCCTGTAAGAAGGTTTCGCACTAATAGTAGTTCGGGAAAACCTTCACTGAGAAATTAGCTCATATTAACAGTGCAGATTGGAAAGAAAAAGACTTAAAATGTTTAGTTTAGACAAAATGACCGAAGAAACGTCGAAATAATAAAATCGATTAAAACATTAAAGACTATAAATTTCGTAATATTATATTATTTAACTACTGTCATTTGTAACTTTTAATATTCACTTAAGCATCAGAAATTGTTTCTAAAATCACTTACTTTTACATAAAACGTATCCAATGAAAACCATTAAAATAAATTGTGGCGCTATAAAATAAGGTACAAAACAGGCGTGTCAAATCGAAACTACGAGTTTACTGCACAACCATAAAAGGCGATTTATTGATATTTTTGATTCTTAACAAAATTGCCAGTTCTATATTTATCAGTCTATCAACATTCAATGTTAAACTAGCGCTTCTCATAGAGATGATGCGTGGAATATGCTATATCTAGGCAAGTGTTTTGACGATCGTAGTTGATGCTATGGGTTGCTAATGACCGTGCCGAGACTCGGACTTGGGGCGGAAAAATTTTAGAGGCGCCAAAATTTTTAAAGTAGCGAATATTTGAAATCATTTGTTTATTAACTATAACTACTATAAGACCAATTCTCTTTGCTTCATTTTACCTTTTAAAATCTTAAAATAACAAATAGGAAAACGTCTTTTGTTAAAATGATTAATCTTGTATGATGTACTAAAGTTTAAAATATCTAACAAATTAGTACAAAAAGCAACTTCCGTTAAGGTATTATTGCATTTTCCGTGTGGTGACGGAGTAAGAATACAATTCACCTATCTTACCCGTGGGGGATCGTAAGAGACGACTAAGGGATACAAATCGCATATAACATCAATTCAAGAGAAAGAAAACTAGAAACAAAACCCTATACCAACACGTCGGACCAGCGTGGTATAGTAGGTCAATTTCCCTCCCATTATGGAGGAGGCTCGAGCCCAACATTGGGACGTATGTGAGCTGAGATGATGAGATGATGATGATTATTGCATATAAGGGCGTTATATGAACTTGGGCCTAGGGCGCCTTCAAACCTAAATCTGTCATTGCGAGTTGCGCAGATCAATGCAGCTGCTCCACAAGGTGGTTTTTACGATTCCGATAGTAAGTAGGTACTGTGTTATTTAAATATTGTACTCGTCACCGGGGAGACTTTCAGTTCTCTAATCTAAACAAAAGATGAATGTAATTTTAAGAGAAATATTACGAATTAACGTTTAACTTTGTAATTTTGATCAGATTTGCAATTTTCAAATGGATAATTTTGTTCGTATAGTTGACTCAGTACAATATTTAATATTGTTCCTTTTTAATTAAACAGGGCAAATCATTGTGTTCATAACATTTTAGAAAAGAATAAATAATGTGCAAAATGATTACAAAATAAGGTTACATCTGTATCTACATATTAGACAGCCGCAAAAGTATATTACGACCATGTTTCAACATGTCATTTTAAATCTCACATAATAATATCGAATCTATTCTTTCTGTCTTCCCGGCCATAGTTCTAGTATTTTATCACCATCATCACAACCCATAAATGTCCCACTATTGGGCTCGAGCCTCCTCCGTGATAGGAGGGAAATTAACCGACTATACTGCGCTAGTCAGACGTGTTGGTATAGGGTTTTGTTTCGAGTTTTCCTTCTTTTGCATAGATGTTATATGCGTTTTATATCCCTTAGTCGTTTCGTACGATCACCCACAGGTAAGATATGGGGTGGTGTATAGTATTCATACTGCGTCACCACACGGAAAGTTCTAGTATTTGCTATTGGGAAATTCTCAGTGGCAAACACAACTTCGATTTTAAACCGACACAATACTAGAACCTAATAAATTATAATAAAGACTAATTAACTAAACATTAATGCCATTAAATCGAATTGGTAACTTATTAAAATACTCTTATTCATCTGTATGACATATCTAAAAATACACATCATTATATATGAAGTAAAAACATAGTTAAAAAGGCAAAAACTTTAAACTATTATATTAAAAGCCTTCGTGTGGTGACCAAATAAAGGATATAATGTGTCACGATCCTTTAATTTCCTGTAGGAGATGTAATTAATATACCGGTGTATGTTGTAATAAAGGGATCTACGCGTGAATGTGAGCAAAACCAAAATAACGGTCTTTGAAAGAGATAAAACCAGAACAGATGTAAGAGTAACAATAGGTAATGATGTACTAGAGCAAGTGGATGAATTTGTATATCTTGGATGTGGATTTAGCCGAGATGGAAGGTACACCACTGATATAGAGCGAAGAGTGAATGCGGGAAATAGAGTGAACGGAGCGTTGGGGCAACTTTTCGGCAGCCACCATCTCAGCCAGAAAGCACGTGCAGAAGCATCTCAGCCAGAAAGCAGAAGGCACGTGTAGCAATACATAACGCAGTGCTTGTCCCAACATTACTGTATGGAAGCGAGAGTTGGGTATGCAGAAAAGAGTATGATAGTAAAATTAATGCGGTCGAAATGCGATCTGTGCGGAAAATCTGTGGAGTTAGGCTGACCGACCGCATTCGTAACGACGACGTAAGAGAGCGAGTAGGTATGAAAGAGAGTATTGGTGTAAAGATGCGAAAGGGAATGCTCCGATGTTTCGGACATGTGGAAAGAATGCCGAACGAACGCCTGGTTAAGAAGATATACAATGCGAAAGTGGAAGGATGTAGGTACCGAGGGAGACCGAGACTAACCTACCTAGACCAGATCGGTCATGTACTGAAGGAAGGTGGAGTCAAGAGTCTCCGAAACCGGCGAGCGTGTATGAAGAGAATTATGAATGTTGAGGAAGCGAGTGAAGTATGCAGAGATAGAGTTCTCTGGCACTCTGTTCTCTCTGCCTACCCTGCAAGGGATATGGCGTGATGATATGTATGTATGTATGTATGTGTTTCCGTATGATGACGGAGTAAGAATACATTTCACCACCGTTTATCTTACTCGTGGGTGATCGTACGAGACGACTAAGGGATATAAAACGCAAATAACATCTATGCGAGAGAAGGAAAACTCGAAACAAAACCCTATACCAACACATCTGACCAGCGCGGTATAGTAGGTCAATTACCCCCCAATTAAGGAGGAGGCTCGAGCCCAACAGTAGGATATATACGATCTGAGATGATGAGATGTAAAGACTGACTGAGTGGACATCCTGAAATTGGGCAACAACTGCACTCTCTTAGGAAATTTGCAACATCAACTATGATCAAAAACTCGCTGTTAAGCGTGGCGATTATAATTTAATTGAAAAAACTGAAAGGATCACCAGGAGGATGGATAGCAGCGCTCTTCTGCGTCACATATAACATCAACTGCGATACGTTTGCTAAACATGATCATTAATGACATTGTCTCCTTTGTTGGGAGGCTTATGTATAATAATGGACATCGATTCGAATCGAAATCGAATTTGATGGAAAGAAAAACAATATTTTTTTAAGATTTGTAAAGATTTTCCCTAAAAAGGATACCCCCCCTTTCTTGACTTGCAACCTGATGCAGAAGTATTTGTAAAATAATTTGCTAACCCAGTTGACATTCCCATATGATAAATGCGAATGTGAGTTTGTATATTACGTTTTCTTGTCTAAATTGCTAAACCGATTTTAAAAATTCTTACACCTATGGAAAGCTACATTATCAGCGAGTAAGGGGTAAGCAAGTAACCTATGTAAGGTTATATTTTCTCCCCGTATTTTCACGAAAATGAAAATTACAAGGATAAAACAGCGGCAACTTGGTAGTTATGTTATAAATTAAGAAATCATACAAACATAGCTTTTTCATTACCTGCATCTGTTACTAAAATGTTCGCAAGTGATATTTTAATATCAGTAAGAGATATTTATAGCTTTTGGTGACAGATGAATTAATTGTGGTAGGACCACGCTGTTGACAGTTCTGTCTACAGACGCGCGCCGGTCCGTCCGGGGTAGAGTACCACATTCTCGCAGAAGATCGACGTCTGGGTAATAACAATATGCTATTGCACTTCGTTCGGTCAGCGAGGGAGCGGGAAGCCCAACTGAGTGGGTTTGGGGATTGTAATGGTAGGCAGCGGCCTAACTATACCCTTGGTATAGCAAAGGCCCATGGGCAGCAGTGACACTTACTATCAGGTGTGCTACTTGCTCGTATGCCACCATAAGCAATAAAAAAAAAATTAAAAAAAGATGAGCAGGCACCACGAGCTTAATTGATTGTAATCGGTAATTACCACTCATATGATATTGCACTATCAGGAGTAAAGTCAGGTTTGGGTGGACAGACCGGGGCTTATCATAAGTCACCACTCTCAGAGAGCCGTACCAGGACGACGCCCATATATCATTGTTGTTGTCACCATGGCGTAGACGGGGACTGTACCCGAGAGAGTAACCCGTCGGATTGGCTACTGAGGTCAAGGAATTGGTACCAGTGGTTCGGATGAAATATTCGAACCGGTTTGACTTTCCTAGAATAATTCGCCATTATTAAACAGAGATTCACAGCAAAACTATTTATTCTTTATTTATGGTGTACTAGCTTCTGACAGCAACTTCGCCCGCGTAAAAAGTGACTTGCTCTAAGTTGAACTAATATCCCAAGTAATGTGTTCCACATTACCGGGATATAAAGTATCATCATCATCTCAGCCCATATATGTCACACTGTTGGCTCGAGCCTCCACCATAATGGAAGGGTAACTGACCTACTATATCATGCTGGTCAGACGTGTTGGTATAGGGTTTTGTTTCGAGTTTTCCTTCTCTGGCATAGATGTTATATGCGTTTTATATCCCTTAGTAGTCTCGTACGATCACCCACGGGTACTCTGATATATACGATAGGTGGTGGTGAATTGTATTCTTACTCTGTCACCACAAGGAATAGGCTTATAATCTAACACGTTATTCATCTTAAAGCACCGCACCGCGCATTACAAAGTAAATCCTTTCGTCTAAAATGATTTTACAAAACATAAAATTGACGGAGACAAATTACTCGCAGACTTAGAACGAATAATTTGTGGATCGCACATGCAATTGTCATGCGTGGGAATGGAATCCCGTCACTCAGCAATTCTCGAGTTGAAATTATAAACCGGCAAAAGCAACGCGATATGCTATTAAAGTTCAAACATGCGGCGAATCGGGTACTTTGGTGGAAATACGGAATGTTGGTTCGTTGATTTATAACTTAAGATTTGAATAATTGGCCACAAGAAGCTTTATTGTTGTTGATTCTATTAATCAGAGAATACATAACAATTTCTTAGGAAAACCTACAGAAATCCTACAATATAGTGAGGTTATTGAAGGCTGCTCAATGAAAAGAATCATGAATATTTCTGATATTTATACGAGTATCACACATTTGAAATAAAACTATTTTTACGGATCCTATAGCGTTTGTATTTGATTTTTAACTGCCCGACGTTTCGAACATTTTACAGCGTTCATGGTCCCAGGATTAATAACTGACGGGAGAATTGTCCTTAGTCCTCCTTATCAGACAGTCCACGCATGACCAATACGCCAGTAGTGTTCGAAAAGTCGGGTAATTAAAAATGAAATACAAACCCGATAAAATATATTTATTTCAAATAAGTCGTGAAGAATTCCAAACTTCAACATATTGATGTACATGATCTAAGTTTCAATCAATATATCTCAGGTTATCAAGTCATCGTATGCTGAAAGACGGAGAAGCGGTATAATAATGCGATGACCTATTGTCATGGTTCACCTACTGTTCTCAGAATATTCGTAGACAATGATTACTTCCTGACCAAATCTAATCCTAATCTACCTACCTAGCGTCTAAGATTATCGCGGTCTTGAAATATACCAGGAGAACATACATACATGAACTTTATCCCACGACTTAAATATAGAAATCGCTGTTATTAGTAGATAGTATCGGCTATTGTATAATGAATGTCTTTTATTCACTAAATTCATAAAATTATGTCTAATATAGAATAAAAATTAAGCATATAAGAATAATTTCATTAATATATATTACCTACCAAAGGTACCTATATCTCTACTTCCTTAATAATTTGTTAAGTTGTTTAATTATAAATTTACAAAGATACCTAGCATACCTACCTAATTCTACGCAAATATGAATATTTATAATATTAATAGATGCTTAATGGCGCTAAGACACCTCTAGCTGGGATAACCGCCGAAATACCTACCTAAAGTACCTACCTACCTACTTCATCATCACTAATTAGAGCGCAAAAAAAAATATTATTATATACCTACCTATCTATATTAAAGAATTTATTTTGGTATATTTTTTATAGGAAAAGTGGATCGAGGAATTCGTTATGCCATAGAGACACGTAGTTAAATACCGAGCGCTGTAAATACCTAATAGTACATCTATTGTGTGTAATGGCGAAGGCAAGAGAAATATCGTATCGACATGTTCGCGTACATTAGTGAGAGGTGCCAATATTGAACAGTTGTGAATATGTTGAGGAGACACCCACGCGTCAATATAGACGACGCGACAAATCACCAAGGTTGAATTCAATGATACGACGCGCGCCGACGGATTTTTCAGTGAAATAGTTTCATCGGGCGGTTTCGCCAGTGGCGGTGACGGCAATGTCTGCGCCGCCGCGCCGGTCGATGCCCCCGCGGCCACGCGATTTGGCTCCACTCGACGTAACTACTAATGAAACGTCGTGTTGATGCCAATATGACGGCTTCCAAACTCTTTACAGAGTTCTAAACCATCTCTATCGACAGACAACAGGCGCAATAATCACCTACAATTGAAATATTACCACATTTTCTTATAATAAATAGGTACATAGTTTTAGTACATTAAACCCCTTTCTACCCTTACTCAAAACCGATCAGTTGACGCAAATAAAATTAAAGATCGCGTTACAAAACGCTCATCAGGAATTATTTATAAAAAAAATGTCTCAACGACATAAGAAATACCTAATAAATTGGCAAAATATATTCAAATTTGTATCGCAATTGCCATGCCAAAAGGCAAGTAGGCGTGTGACGACTCATGCCAAACATTCGATGAGACGAGACGAGACAATTTTCGAGGGCGTTTATCTCCAACGATTAGAAGTTTATTTATAGTTTGAGAAAAATAAAAACCCATCAGTGCCATGAATTACAATGCGAATATACCTAGATACCATATCGCTTATATGAAATATATCATACAGATTATAAATTAGGTAAAGTTAACGTTCGATACTATTGATGCTACGACTAGCGGGTCCGAAGCACAAGCCATAGTAGAGCTGTAGACCGCTAGTTGCATCCCACTCGCGCCCGCAACTTATCAATGAAATGCCTTCGCAACCGTCGCCGCAACGGTGCCTCGCGTTCCTTCTTCTGACGTAACAAAATGGCGGACAACACATACATACCTACCAAATTATCCTAGTCACTATTTACAGAAAATTCGCAACTAAAATTAACATACTGTATTAAATAAGCAGAATTCTTAAAAAATGCTGTATAACAACAGTCGTGACTACGAAATTACATTTTAAGTAACAGTTACAGATTTAATACTGTAATTTAGAAAAAGAAACCTAATATTGCACATTATATAAAACTCCAGATAACACTTGGCAATATAACATCTCTAGCTCTCAGCTATGCATTTTAATTTATATAAAGAAACATTCTTTACATAGAAGAAGGCTTAAAATATTTTGCCTGTCCAATAAATAGCAATAGCTTTGTCCATCGTTACTGATAGCGCCATCTATGCTTATTTTCTAAAAGTTTACTGATAATAATTGTAAAGTCATCAAATCAAACCAATGTAGGTACTACTGTTACTAATACTGATAGACTTCGCTAGATGGCATGTGCTACCATCTAGTGAAATCTGCCCGTAACAATTTCGAGCTCAAAGCAAGCATTACAATATGTAAATAGACTGATGCTATTAAGTACAGCGTTTCACGTATAGATGGCAGTGAACATAAAAGTACCTAATTGTTATAATTGAAGTGGAGATTTATTCCGCTGTTCCCATCCTTATCATTGCAGTTGCACTTGCAGTTGGTAATCATAATATACATAAATGTATTTATTTACAACTATAGTAGTGTCTACAACTTACTATTTAAGCAGCGAACCAACGCCATATTTAGTGGCAATTTCATTACTTATCTTTATGTATACTATACATATAATTCTTATGTATGTGTGTATGTCACAGAACTCCTCCCGAACGGCTGAACTGGACGAATTTTGTTAATATTTTTTGTGTGTGTTCAAGTAGATTGGAGAATGGTTTAGATTCGCAATTGGAGCCGGTAGGTGGCGCTGCGATCGAGTAGTGCGATTTTTTTTTACTTTTCATACATTGATCCACTAGTTTTACATAAAAAGTTACGTGGCATTGGACTAAATATAAACTTCTTAGTAAAAAGAACCTTCTCAATTTCAATAACAACAGTCAACAAGACTAACCTATGCTATTTGCACTAGTAAAAACGCTGGGTACTGTTATGGAGTGAATACCAGAAATTAACTAACCAAACCTATTTCTTAGAATATAGAACTCTTACTCTTGGTCACGACTTTGGTCTTAGCTAAGCGCGGCGCGGCGCACAGTGGGCTGAAAATCCCGTTTCATAGACATAGAAACTTAAGTTATTACATATGATTTTTTTGTGTGGAAATGGGTTCTCGTGATCATTACTACATTATAAAATATCATATGAGATAATTTGGTCAACAATTGAACGAGTTATGATATTTTTTAGAAAAACAATGTATGGAGCGAACATGAAAAATGAGAATATCTCTGAAATCGCAAGGTTGGCCGTTATATCCTCGCAGTCGTATATAGTAATAATTATTTATGATTTTTTAACGTACTTCGTATTACGGCATCGCTTGCGATTTTTTTTTTAAAAATCGTCTAAGTTTTAAATTTTTATTTTCGTTGATAACTACTTTTACTTGTACATTTATTTAATAATAACGTTTAAATTTTTCAAATACGCATGTATCTAGCTTACATACAAAGAAGTGTAATAAATTACGTTAGTCCGTTGTTTTATTTATCGTTTATGTCCTTTGAACGAAGTTAGTAATCTCTAATTCTTAGGTACTATACTATTACTTAATGACTTCGCAGTAGCTAATCATTTCAAATATCATTAAGAACCTTCATTATACTTACTGCATTGCTTAATAAAACATAAAAAACACACACAGAAAAGAAATAAAGGAGTATATGGTTAATGGTGCAATTAGGTAATGTCATGAGCACCGTGTATTTAAGAAGAGTATTGTGTTTTCATAATTACCTTCTAAAACATCAATTACTCAATAGCAATAAATAGTCAAAATTGAAATCGAAATTTTAGTTCATTTCGAGTATTTCTACCGCTAACATCTTTTAATATTTTTGTAAGTTGTGATTGTGAATAATGGAAAGTGTAATTACAAACTTGGACTTGTTTGTTATTTTGAGTAGTCAGGATACTATTTTGTTTGATCACGAAGTATTATTCAATTCACTAGTAGTTCGATTGGGTTCTAGCCTTTCTGATGAAGACAGTGTTACATTCAAGGATTTTTGCCGAAGATTTACACGAGCTGTTCAAAAGAGGTGGTTGAGATCCAAACGTAATTCTGAGAAATTTAGACGTGACTACTCTAATTGGCTTCAGACAAATATTGACTGGCCGAGTTGCGTGCAATCTGATTTACTCATCCAACATCCGTTCAAAGAAAATTTGAGTGACGAACCTTTACCATCAACGTCAACCATGATATCGATTTCAACAATGACAAAAGATCTCGGAAGCCTTTTGAAGATCTAGGCAATAAGCAGAAGAAGAGAAGGTCTAACGAACATAACGGCGAAAAACCTTTTGAGTTAGCATATTCAGCTGCAGCACTCTTGAAAGAAGATGGTCGTGAAGATATTGCATCCGTTATTGAGTATATGCTCAAGAACCCACAAGCAGCAGCAAAATTCAAGGAAATAATGAGGAAACCAGCTTCTTTATCATTATTTTCGCCAGGAAAAGCACTCGCATTGCTACTTTCATTAAAACTCTCAAAGTGGCAATATATCACTTTAAGGGAAACTACAATTCGAGAAGGTTCTAAAGATGTATATCCATCTTATTATAGAGTACAAAAAACTAAGCTGCAGTGTTACCCTCCAAAAAACTTCGTAACTGTAACGGAATCTTCAGCTAAAATTGCACTTCAAGCATTACTGGACTTAACAGTAAACAGGATTCTAGAAAATCTTCCTGGTGCTATTAGGATACAAGACCAGATTATAGATGTACCGAAATTTAAAGAATATGCCAAAATAACAGCTGAGAAATATGTAGAACTATATAATTGGTATTACATGTCGTCGACAGTCCACAAGTTGTTAATCCATGGAGGTGACATAATCGCAGAAAATGCTATTGTACCAATTGGTAGTCTTTCAGAAGAAGCTTCAGAGGCGCGCAACAAAGACTTCAGAAGGTTTAGAGAACACCATTCTAGGAAAACAAGTAGGCAAACCTCTAATGAGGATATTCTCAATATGCTTATCCTCTCATCTGATCCCCATATTACAGCAATAAGACCAAAGCTGGACGCTTATAAGAAACAAGCATATTTTAGTGAAACATTAGACCTGCTTAAATTCCAGGAACCTTCGATAGAATTTTTGGGTGTAATGGAAAACATAGAGTCCGATTCTGAAGTGGATTCGGAGGGTAATGAAGAATATTAGATTTTTTTTTATTTATTTAACTTAATTATTGCAGTTTATTTTTGTTACTTTAGGTTAAGATTCATTTATATCTAAATATCATGTTAATTTAAATAAATATAATATATTAGATATCGTATACTTACTCTATGTAACATTTATTTGTGTCTAGTGATCTGAGGCATTTTTTTTATTTATAAAATGTATATTTTCTTTTCTTTTTATTAAGTTTTTGGTACTGTAGTTTTAGTTTCTTTAATTAAATAAAAATAAATACTATATTTAAAACTATTTTTATGAAAACATTATAATTTATATTTTTAGCCCTTTTTTAATAAAATGTGTAATATTATAACTGTTTTTATCATACAATCCAACTAATTACAACAATAGACGCTTTTATGTTTTACTAAGCAATGCCGTAAGTATAATGAAGGTTCTTAATGATATTTGAAATGATTAGCTACTGCGAAGTCATTAAGTAATAGTATAGTAGGTACCTAAGAATTAGTGATTACTAACTTACGTTCAAAGGACATAAACGATCAATAAAACCACGGACTAACGTGATTTATTACACTTCTTTGTATGTAAGCTAGATACATGCGTATTTGAAAAAATTAAACGTTATTATTAAATAAATGTACAAGTAAAAGTAGTTATCAACGAAAATAAAAATTTAAAACTTTGACGATTTTTAAAAAAAATATCGCAAGCGATGCCGTAATACGAAGTACGTTAAAAAATCATAAATAATTATTACTATATACGACTGCGAGGATATAACGGCCAACCTTGCGATTTCAGAGATATCCTTATTTTTCAGGTTCGCTCCATACATTTTTTTCTAAAAAAAATCATAACTGGTTCAATTGTTGACCAAATTATCTCATATGATATTTTATAATGTAGTAATGATCACGAGAACCCATTTCCACACAAAAAAAAATCATATGTAATAACTTAAGTTTCTATGTCTATGAAACGCGATTTTCAGGCCACTGTGCGGCGTGCCGGGTGGCGTCGGCAAGCGGTGCGTTTTGCATGCCACGTACCTTCAGTAGCGGTTAGTCACAGCGGCCTAGGACGTATTTAGGTAGTCGAAAAGTGTTCAAAATCATGGCGTTATCAAAATTATCCCTTCTCTTATTAGAAAGCAGTACATTTTAAAACGATATTATTTATATGAGAGAAGGAGTGCACGAAATAAATAAATATCGGTATTTAAATTGGGAATTTCGTGACCTATACGATTACACAAAATTCCAGATAAGTTTTATGAGTAAACAAGAATGAGTGCAAACTTTTGATTATATTCTGCAGTATATACAGGGTGTCCCAAAATTCAACGATAAGCCGGCACCAGCAGGTGGACCTACATATGACTACTCGAGAACAAAAAAGAAAAAAATTCTACCTTGATTTTTTTTTTCATTACGACAAAAAAAACCGATTTCTTTAAAAATCGACATCTTTTATTATATTATTAAGTGCCATTGCTACAATTTTACAAGTAATTCTGTGTTTTTTTTTGTATTGGTAAGGTAAGTAGCACTACTATCGATCACAACCATTAAAAATTCCAGAATATCTATAGTTTTTACACAAAAATCAACCAAAACTATGTTTTTTTCATAAATTATGTAAGATTTTGACTTTCAGCTCACTTTCACTCATCACAGTGAAAAAAAAAAGTATGGACACTACTGTGGCAAATAGTATTAAAAATTGGCGCAACTAACTACAATTCTAAAATGGTATAACATTCTAGGCAAACTAGCCACAAAAATATACTTAGGTGTACTATTTCAAAATAACAACCATACTTCGAAAATTGTTAGTGTTGATAGTAATCACTTTTACTATGTAGCCCAAATGTTTTTGTTGCAAGTTCTCAGAATTTGAATGAGACATGTGCGTAGTCCATAAGATAACATAAGTTAGACAGAGATAGAGAGATTATACGTTAGAGGGAGATAGATAGATGCTAATTGTTTAGTAACATTAATGCAGGTAGAGAAGTAATTAATGTCCTCAGCAGCACAGCAAGTCAGTACGCTCTACTTCTTTGTTTACTGCACACCGTTCTGTTTTAATTAAAGTGGCTCTGATACTAACGACTTTGGATTGAATTAAGTGACCTGGAAATTGACCTGACTTGGCATTATTTTAGACTGTGATTTTGTGTTTTTTTAAAGAAGTTTTGCCTTATTTTCAAGTGTTTAGCATTCATTATGCCGCTACCATATACAGCGTTAGAATACGCTAATATGCACCTAATTTATGGAGAATGCCGATGCAATGCCAACGCTGCTAGCAGATTATATCGAGCAAGGTACCCTACTCTTCAAAGGTATCCGGATTATCGCGTATTTATTAACGTGCATCAAGCATTTTCGGAGGGTCGTATACCATCTGACAGGAGAAACGCTGGAAGACCTAGATCGGAACACGATGAAGAAGTTCTCAATGAAATAGAAAGCGATACAACTACCTCTGTACGTGGCATACAAGTAGCAACGGGAATTCCAAAAAGTACTGCACATAGAATTTTAAAACGTCACCAGTTTCATCCATATCATTACAGGCGCGTGCAGGCGTTATTACCGCGGGACTATCCACTGCGGGTCGCATTTTGCCGTGTAATGCTGCAAAAACACAGGGAAGATCCCCAATTCTTAGACAAAGTTTTATGGTCGGATGAAACAACCTGCAAGAAAGATGGCTATTTAAATCTTCACAATCTTCATAGCTGGAACAATGAAAATCCTCACCTGGTGAGAGAAGACAAATCCCAATATCAATTTAAGGTTAACCTATGGACGGGCATAATAAATGGAAAAGTGATAGGGCCCTTTGAGTTACAAGGAAACATAGATGGCAATAGCTATTTGAACTTCTTACAAAATGAGTTACCAGGATTATTAGAAGACGTGCCCTTAAGTGATTTGCAAAACATGTGGTTTCAAAACGATGGTTGCCCAGCTCACTATGCCCGCCCTGTGCGAGAGTACTTAGACCAAGAGTACCCAGGGCGTTGGATCGGGCGACTTGGTCCTATCTTATGGCCACCCCGTTCACCCGATCTAAATCCCCTGGATTTTTTCTATTGGGGTTGTCTAAAGGACAGAGTCTACTCAAAACCCATTGCAACCTTGGACGAGCTTCGCCAAAAAATAATTCAGGCTGTGGATCACATGAACAGAATCAGATATGCAAGAAAAATAAAACGTTCATTTTTAAGGCGATGTCGTGCCTGCATTACTGCCAATGGCAAACAATTCGAACATTTATTGTAATTTTAATAATATAGTAAATTCTAATCTCTCTATATCTATCTCTGTCTAACTTATGTTATCTTATGGACTACGCACATGTCTCATTCAAATTCTGAGAACTTGCAACAAAAACATTTTGGCTACATAGTAGAAGTGATTACTATCAACACTAACAATTTTCGAAGTATGGTTGTTATTTTGAAATAGTACACCTAAGTATATTTTTGTGGCTAGTTTGCCTAGAATGTTATACCATTTTAGAATTGTAGTTAGTTGCGCCAATTTTTAATACTATTTGCCACAGTAGTGTCCATACTTTTTTTTTTCACTGTGATGAGTGAAAGTGAGCTGAAAGTCAAAATCTTACATAATTTATGAAAAAAACATAGTTTTGGTTGATTTTTGTGTAAAAACTATAGATATTCTGGAATTTTTAATGGTTGTGATCGATAGTAGTACTACTTACCTTGCCAATACAAAAAAAATCACAGAATTACTTGTAAAATTGTAGCAATGGCACTTAATAATATAATAAAAGATGACGATTTTTAAAGAAATCGGTTTTTTTTGTCGTAATGAAAAAAAAAATCAAGGTAGAATTTTTTTCTTTTTTGTTCTCGAGTAGTCATATGTAGGTCCATCTGCTGGTGCCGGCTTATCGTTGAATTTTGGGACACCCTGTATAAGTATATAATGCCTGGGTATCCATTACCGCCACAAAATCGTCTAAATTTTTTTGTTTTTATCTACGCCGCTGAGTATGTCCTTCCTATACTGCTGTCCGCGCTAGGGGTGAGGCGTATATACTGGTACAGGTCTAGAGACCCGGTATGAAGTTGGCAGTATGCGTACCCGGTATGTAGGGCAGATACCCGATAGGTATTGCGGGTATGGCTCCCGCTCGCACCCGTTAGAATCGCGTGCTAACGCACCTCCCCGTGCGAAGCTGTCCCCGCGCGCCGCGGGTGACGCGTCCTACAATAACCTCGGGCCATATAGTATACGAACGAACTACGAAGTTCCTCGAATGTTAACGAGACCACCCGATCGTGCATACATTGTAACGTACGATGGCGTGGTGGTGTAAGGTACCGATCTACGTGCCGGTGAGTGGGTCGTGGGTTCGATTCCTACGTAAGAAAATACTTTTTGTTTGTTCTTGCTTTTAAAAAGACACTCCCTGCACTGTGGAAATAATCCTTGTATTGCGGGGGACTTTACAAATATAATTAAGGCAGACACACCCAAGTAAATAACAATAATTTAAATGGGTAACATTTATAACCACGTTCCCACTCCATCATCAGGTATTGAATATTACGCAGCGGTATACTACTCACTTCATAGAGTAAAAGCACGACGAGGACATCTTGAAGCGGTCATTAATTACTGTTACTACGACCATGTCAAACAATATATTCCCCCTTCCCCTCTTTTTTGGACCAGCTCATGGTCTCGTATTAAGAAATGCATTGTCATCCAAGTAATCATATAAAAGTCAACTCTCGCATGCAAGCATACTACATTTGATTGCTGGAATTTTCTTTTTACTATAGTGCATCTCTGCTCTATTAAAATGCTATTATCCTTTAAAAACGACCAAATATTTTTTACTTAAAAAACTATACAAAAATGGAAGTTAGAAAATTTTAATGAATAAAACTTATATTATCCATACCTGAACGTTTATACCCGTAAATACCCATAACCGTACTACCATATACCCATAAATACCCATAATTGAACATCCAGGTACGTACTGGTAAAGACCCATAACTTATAATAAAAGTATGACACCCGGTACGAAGTACGGCCAGTACAGACCTGTACAAAACGTACAGGTATTTATTGGCTGTACGGGTACGTACCCAGTATGCGACGGTCTGACGTCATACCTGTTTGAGCCAGTAGGTATGACGTAGAGGCCTGCTTGACACGCACTGTACAGCTAACGAAATTACCCGAACGGTTACGACTTACGACGTCCTTCGATCGTGCCCGTATTGAAACGTATGATTTAGGCTTTCTAAACGAATTTGTTTTTTATTACTTTATATTTAAGGAAGTTAATTGCTTATATATTTTGAGTATCTTATTTCAAGAAAATGTGTTATTTACAATTGATTATGAATATGAAGGTAATTTTATATAGATATTTATAGAATATATGTAGTCAATAAATACTTAAATTTTGATATAATTAAGCATTAAGTAAATATCTTAAGACATTATACGATTACCTTTCACTCATATAGATGACGCTTTGGTAAATATCCGTATTTATTTCATATAATTATTGGTTTATTATATCATACCTAACACAATGAATCATACAAATAACTATTCGAATTCAAAAATATATTACAATCAATTTTAAATCAATAAATAGCATTTTAATTATTTTTATTTTGCTAAAATGATTTTTTTATATACAAGCGACATCTAGCAAAGCTAGGATACATCATTTACATAATTCATCTTTCATAGAAATGTGACGCCATCTGTAAATTTTCAATACGTAATCAAATTATATTTTCAGTGAAAATATAATATACACCAAGATAAAAATATTCTTATATAAAATATATTTAATTGTAAAAAAGTGTGAATGTTTATTATCAGTTATTATAAAACTTTTATCGGTAACTATTGTTAGATGTAGAATCATTTTACGAATATCTTAAAAATATCCTTCGTTTTATACAAGAAAATATAATTCTTTGTTAATCAATTTAGATTTAAATTTAATGAATTCTATTTTTTACTTTTTAGTTTGTTTATCTATTAAAGCTTGTTTTTAGTTTGTTTTACTAATAATATTATATTTTTAGTTCAATACTCAGAAATGATCGATTTTGCTTATGTGGTAGCGATTTACAGTATAATATCTATGGTTGCGATGTAGGAAATAGAGATATACCAAAGTTTATTACATAGTTTTCCACACGCAAAAAAGTTCGTTTCTTCTTCTTTTTTTATGTATTGGCAATCAGCTGCTTATACGAGCCATTGTTGACGAAAACGTTGTAAAGCACTTTTATATGATATTCACTAAATCCCAGCACTTCCATCGCATCACATTACATAAAATGTCATCAAAATTATCTAATATAACACGTTAAAACACTAAGACAAGAGCACTACATGACCGTTTAAGATTGCAGCCCAAAAAAAAGGGCGTTAAGATGTCTTATCTTAACGACCTTTATTTTTTTTTAGCCTTAAACATACCTATAGGTATTCAGAGCCCGGGTTTCTGCACCGGGTATTTGGCCATACCTTACAGACCGGGTATGGAATATTGCAGGTATATCTCATGCCTAGTCAACACCTAAAACCCCCTAACTGACAATTTGAAAAATGTAGGTTATTATCTAATATTAAAACGTTTAATTTTTAATTATTATTTTTATTTCAAATAATTACAAGTGGTGTAAAAAACTTATTTATGGTTATTATCATAAGAATTACTATTATTTATAACCATTTAATAATAATATAAAATATCATATAGTAATGATAAAATATCACCGATCTCAAGTAAATTATATAAATCTATTAAAAATCCATATTTAATAGTATTTCCTCCATTGGCGGCTATTTCCTCCTTGGTGGCTCCTGTGTCTGGGAGGCGTTCCTGTTGCTCCTCAATTTATGTTGGAGCTCGGGAATGGTTCCCGGGGACTGGAATAGCGCAGTCATCGTGCCTTTGTTTAAAAACAAGGGTTCACGTTATGACTGCGCAAATTACAGAGCCATAAGCTTGACCAGTTTGGCAGCAAAAGTGTATGATAAACTTATTGAAAGGAGAATGAGGATGGTGTCCGATGGTTTACTGTGTGAGACACAAGGACGTTTCAGGAGTGGAAGGGGATGCATGGATCAAGTGTTCTCTCTACGCAACATTGTGGAGAAGCATCTGGCTCTAGGTCAGAGGGTTTTCTGCAGTATTGTGGATCTGGAGAGAGCATTTGACACGGTTGTACGAAAGGAACTTTGGGACATTTTACCGGAGTATGGTATTAACGGTAAACTGCTACAGGCTGTGCAGTCCAGTTACATGGGCTGTAGAGCCTGTGTGCGGCTGGATGATGGAATGTCGCCTTGGTTTGACGTCAATATCGGCGTTAAGCAGGGGTGCGTTCTGTCAGCCAGGCTGTTTATCATATATCTGGATAAATGTCTCCAAAGGTTGAACGATATGAAAGTGGGAGTCCAAATGGGCGACTCAGTGGTCACTGCTCTGCTTTATGCAGATGATGCAGTCCTGCTGGCACAGTCAGCGACTGACCTGCAGACCCTAGTCGACGCAATGACAGAAGATTGTAAGAAAAGGGGTCTACGCGTGAATGTGAGCAAAACCAAAATAATGGTCTTTGAAAGAGATGAAGCCAGAACAGATGTAAGAGTAACAATAGGTAATGATGTACTAGAGCAAGTGGATGAATTTGTATATCTTGGATGGGGATTTAGCCGAGATGGAAGGTACACCACTGATATAGAGCGAAGAGTGAATGCGGGAAATAGAGTGAACGGAGCGTTGGGGCAACTTCTCGGCAGCCACCAACTCAGCCAGAAGGCACGTGTAGCAATACATAACGCAGTGCTTGTCCCAACATTACTGTATGCAAGCGAGAGTTGGGTATGCAGAAAAGAGTATGAAAGTAAAATTAATGCGGTCGAAATGCGATCTCTGCGGCAAATCTGTGGAGTTAGGCTGACCGACCGCATTCGTAACGACGACGTAGAGAGCGAGTAGGTATGAAAGAGAGTATTGGTGTAAAGATGCGAAAGGGAATGCTCCGATGGTTCGGACATGTGGAAAGAATGCCGAACGAACGTCTGGTTAAGAAGATATACAATGCGAAAGTGGAAGGATGTAGGTACCGAGGGAGACCGAGACTAACCTACCTAGACCAGATCGGTCATGTACTGAAGGAAGGTGGAGTCAAGAGTCTCCGAAACCGGCGAGCGTGTATGAAGAGAATTATGAATGTTGAGGAAGCGAGTGAAGTATGCAGAGATAGAGTTCTCTGGCACTCTGTCCTCTCTGCCTACCCTGCAAGGGATATGGCGTGACGATATGTATGTATGTATTTCCTCCATTATGACAGAATCTTTTCATTAGACGGCAACGGCATTTTCCCCCCTAAAAAACCCCTAAATATTTTTCCCTCTAAAAAAACCCCAGTGCAATTTTTTTACCCCTAAATTCGGGGGGAAAACCTCTAAGTTGGCGACACTGCGTCGCACTCATTCTTTTGTACATTCGAAAAAAGCTACGCGTTTTTTCGCTTTGAGCGGCGTCTCGTGGCGTGCTTCAAACATTTTTATAATTTTGATCTTACCGCTCGCCGCCCCGCGCTTAGACGCCACAGCGGCAAGGTCGTGAACGGACTGTTATAGTTCATCTAATCTAAGAAGTGCATTTGGACGTTTCGCATTTTTTAATACACAATAACTTTGGTCAAACGTATGCACATGATTGCAAACAATAAATCTGAAATTTTAAAGAAACATTAAGTTATTTACATAATTAACGTTGCGAGTGAGTTACTTGTACAATAATGTAATGTTGAAACTTGTAAAACTAATTTAAAATTAAAATAACATTGTAAATAATAATTATTATGGACGATCTTACAATTTCACGTCATAACGTTCTAAACAGTAGTGCTTGACAACTTCCAATTCGCGAATATCTAAATAATCGGTAAAAATATTAGATTAATATATTTAATCGAATATAGATTTTGACAGAGATGTACGTTTCGACAATTTTATTGATAAGGATATAATTATTAATGTTCGCGACGGTGATAATTCAAGTAATTTAAATTACTGAAATTTAGCATTTAATATGCTTAATTATTTATAAAACCCGATTACGAAGCGAAAAATGATGTCACAAGCGGGATTCGAACCCATTGTCGGGTAGATAGCATACCGTCACCTTAAGACGTAAATATGATACGAAGCGAAATTTGCATGTCCTACATTAAGTCACGGTGGTGTAGTGGCAGCACGATTGGGCCGGAATCCCAATAGGCGCGGGTTCGAATTCCGCTTGTGACATCATTTTTCGCTTCGTAATCGGGTTTTATAAATAATTAAGCATATTAAATGCTAAATTTCAGTAATTTAAATAACAAGGTTTGTGTCATCGTTTAATACAATTCTAACTGCAAAGTTTGAAGTATTAAGCCTATAACAATGTGTAAATATTGTCGGGTAGATAGCATAACGTCACCTTAAGACGTAAATATGATACGAAGCGAAATTTGCATGTTCTACATTAAGTCACGGTGGTGTAGTGGCAGCACGATTGGGCCGGAATCCCAATAGGCGCGGGTTCGAATCCCGCTTGTGACATCATTTTTCGCTTCGTAATCGGGTTTTATAAATAATTCAAGTAATACTATAGATTCTGAACAAATAGCTATTTTCAAATCCAGTTTTTGTTTTTACTTAACCTAATCCTACTAAATATGATGAATAGATTTTATGATGAAATAATTAAATTTGTTTAGTGTTAATTTAGCACTTAATATTTCATCTCCTTTTTGAAAAATAAAAAAATAAACCGATTATTAATTACAAAGAATTAATATCGATTTCTCATCAAAATCGGATATTTTCGATAGCGATTATTTGGTTCACATACCTAGACACCTTACTCTGACAGCTGTCCAAATGCACTTCTTAGATTAGATAGACTATAGTTCGAACGTTTTCCATGCGGTGACGGAGTAACAATACAATTCAGCACGACCTATCTTACCCGTGGGTGATCGTAAGAGACGGTTAAGGCATATAAAACTTACATTTATGCAAGAGAAGCGCAACTCGAAACAAAACCCAATACCTACCAACACGTCTGACCAGCGTGGTTCAAGCCTAAAAGTAGGGCGTATGAGCGGGGTATGAGCTGATGATGATAAGAACGAACGTATACAATAAGGTAATTAGTCTTATCACCTCTAAAGAAATTTAAGTTAAGATGGCTGTCACAGCTTAACCCGGACTATGGATGTGGAATGTTCACGGAGTTATACATATATACTTCTGCACCATAGTACATAATGTACTTATTCATACGTGTTCTTAATTCATACATGTACATAACTCATATTTCTGCACTATAGTACATATCCCTATCCCTACTATCCCTACTAATATATAAATGTGAATGTAAGTTTATTTGTTACGCTTTCACGCTAAAACTACTCAACGGATCATCATGAAACATTGTACACATATTCTTGGAGGTATTAAAAGTAACATAGGATACTTTTTATTAAAAAAAAATCTAAATTTTTATATGAAAAATAAAAAAATTGTTTGTCAAAAAATCTTAAAACCTAGCTTCTTCAACGCTTCTGCCCGCGGCTTCGCCCGCGTAAAAGGTTACTTTCCTAAAGTTTTTGATCCCCTATTTTTATTTTTGACCGTCGGTAATACAGTGCAACGGTATTACAATACTCAGGGTTGGAACTTCATTACTGGACTGCTAGACACTATAGTACATATCTTATATATATAAAAGAAAGTTGTGTTAGTTACAACACTTATAACTCGAGAACAGCTGCACCAATTTTTATGATTTTTATGTTTTTGAGTTTGTTGACGTCGGGAATAGGATATAGGATATTAAAATATGATATAAATAAACAAAAAAAAAATACATATAATAACATCAATTCTACGTTCATTTGTTGATGATGTAACCAATGGCAACTAACAGCTCACGTCATTACGTGGTCTAATGGTTTGTTTGGAAAATACCACAAAAAGTTAAAATTATAATTTGGAAAATCCAAAAGTGCACACCTTTTATATTATTTATCATTTACTATTAGTCAATGCTATAATATGCACGATAAATAAAGCGCCTTAATTATAAGTACGTACACATATCAGAAGTGTCATTTTGGCTAACTACTCTCTCTCTTCCTTTCACTCCCCTTCTCTCTTTCCCCTCTCTCTCCCCCTCTCTTTCCCTCCCTCTCTCTGTCTCTCTCCCTCTCTCCTTTTCTCTCTATATTTATAACTTTTTTTTCTTTTTGCGGTGGCATATGGACGTGGTCGCGCCCCGCCAGATCGGTCCGGGGCGACGAAAGAGGCGGCGCGCAACTCCATAGACCAACCCTGCAAGCACCTCTCTTCGCCGTGCGAGCGGGCCACCGGTACCCGATCTTTGTCTTCGGTGGCCCGCCCGGCGGTTTACCCTCGCGGGTTCCTCTCATGTTGTCGCCCCGACAGCTTTCGCCGTCGGGGCGTCGCCCTCACGCGGTGGCCTCACGTCGGGTGACCGGACAATTCCCCGCGTCCGATCACCCGAAGCCTCGGTTAGGGCGACATCAGGCACAGATATTCACGGATGCGCCGCCCCGGCCGCTGGGAATCTTCCCGGACTCGTTCCGCCGCCTCCTTTTGGGAGATGACAGCCTTGCAGAAGGCGGCGACCGCGTCCCAGTTCCTGACACTGTCGACCATCGCTTTCGCGACAGCCGGCAGCGTCAAGTCGGCACCGATAACAGCGACGAGGTCACGGCGCTGCCCGTCCCAGCTCGGACATACCTCGAGCGTATGTTGCGCCGTGTCCTCGTGACTACTGCAATGGTGGCAGGATGGAGTCCACTCCCTATACGCGACTGTGTGCAGGTACAAGCCGAAGCAACCGTGCGCCGACAATACCTGCACCAGCCAAAAGGAGAGGACTCCGTGCCGCCGCTCCATCCACTCCATCAGTACGGGCCGGAGGGCCTCAACGGTAACAACACCGTGTCTAGGCCTCTCCAGCCGCGTAACCCAATGGGCGATGACGTCTCGGCGGGCATCCTCGCGCCAGGTGGCTATCTCGCTATACGACAGGGAGCCACCCTCGTCGCGCACTGAGGTTACCCGCCGGTAGAAGTCAGAGAGCATCTCCGCCTCTAGGTCCCACGGGGGTGTCCCGGCCAATAGGCATGCCGCCTCGGTTGACACCGTGCGGTATCCGCGGATGGCTCTAACCGCCATGGCTTTTCTGTGACGCCCACAGAGGTGGGCGCCACAGAAAAGCCCTGAGCTGGACGATCAGAGACCTCGCCTACACGGGTGCGCCGTACATGGCCATTGAGCGGATCACCCCCGCATACAGCCGTCGGCCCTCGAAGCTGGGTCCGCCCACGTTCGGCATGAGCCGCGATAGGGCGGACGCCGCGCCGACCAGCCGGGGAGCAATCCTGCGACAATGCTCCCTGAACCACCAACGCCCGTTGAGCACCAGACCTAAATACTTCATATGGGCCTGGATACTGATGTGGATGGAGTTGACGACTAACGAGGCGGCGATAGGCAGCCTTACGCGGGGCCCATGGAAAAGAAGGGCCTCCCTCTCTCCTCGTCTTATTTAGGGCCACCCTGAGACCCAGTTGAGAAGGATAATGGGCCTGTAGGCTGACGGCGAATCCGGGGGCCGTCCCGGCTTGAGCAGGAGAACCAACCTCCCATCCTTCCAGCACTCAGAGAACTGTCCAGACGTCAGACAGGCGTTGTACAGTCGCCTGAGGCGAGGTTCGAGGTGCTCGAGGAGTAACGTTAACACCCGGACTGGAATTCCGTCCGGGCCGGGGGCCGTGGTGGCGGAACGAATCTTCGCCACAGCCGCCCCCACTTCTGACTTCGTCACGGGCGGAACACTCTCGTCGGCCTGCCGGTCGTGATCTGGCGAAGCCATGACCGGGGGCGTGTGCTCCGACTGCCGCAGGAACAGCTCCTCAACCACCCTACAGAGGAAGTCGGGCTGGAGGGTCTCGGTGAGGGAGGGGGCCTGCGCGCGAAGCTTGTTCAGCGACGCGCGATACGGGTGACCCTAGGGGTCACGGTCGAGACCGTCCAGAATCGCCTGCCAACTCGCATCCTTGGCGGACCGCATGGCCAGCCAAAAGGCAGTCCGTGCACTGCGGTACGCCTCATACAGCTGGCCCTCCCGCTCATCATCATCATTTATAACTTGACACTGGCATCAATAGCTCGTATAAGTAGCGTGATTGCCAATATATAAGAAGAAGAAGAATCATTTACTATTAGTTAATGCCATAAATGAAAAAGATAAATAAGTTCGTGCCATTCTCGACGCAGTACTAAACATAGATGTTCGCTTTTTTGCCTGTTAGAATGGACGAACAAAAAAATGTAAACGAACCCAATTTTCATAAGGTATACGTACACTAATGACTAAGCAGTTTGGTTTTTTATTAATTGCAATTAAACGAAAAAGAATTACCAAGCCATTTTCGAAAGGAAACCACGCGTTGCGATTATGAAGCTTTTAAAAAAAGAAATATTTTGATACATTAATTTTTACGGTCGTAAGCTTGCCAGATCCGGAATATTTTATCCGACGTCTTCGAATATTTTTTTTAATCAACATTTTTCTTACTTTAAACAAAATAATCCAATACGTTGTATAAATAATCCAATCGTAAATATCAAATACGTTTAAACGAATGTTTTTCTTGACATGTGTATGATTATATTACCCTATAAGGGCAATGTAAGAAAAATACAATAATTTTTAGGTTTGAAAAGTGCTTGATTTTTATATATCGAGAGAAGAGCAAGACCTCAACGCTTCGCTTAACGTGGCGTGCAAAATTTGACCGGTCAGAGTTCGTTTTGTACGAGTGTTACGAATTTTTACGAATATTGTTATAATAACACATATTGTCTATATATTATTATCATCAACAATACCGCGACCAATAAAATCAAATCTTTCCCAACAAAACCGTAACGCAGTTAGAATTCGAAACATAACGAACGTAACCACGGCAGAAGAACTATTTATTGCATGGGAAGACCGCTGCGTTAATATGGCCCAACTCCGTGCTTCTTAATCACAAGAGTAAAGCGAGACAGGCCGTGCTTTTGACAATGCGAAATCATCGAGCAAATCTCAGAGATCAACAATTAGTTTATTTTCAACGCATATGAAGGAAAATGTCGTATAACACAAGGTAATTCTTCGTCTTGCTGGCACGTTATTAAAATACTTGATTATTTGAATTTATATATTATTCATATTTATTCTTGATTCTCCTACTCTTATCCCAATTACTTGGGGTCGATACAATATGTACTCTTCTTTCATAGTACATATTGTAAAAGTTATTGGCAATAGTTTTATGACCAGCCGCCTACCAGAAGTCAACACTCCTGGGGAATGTAATTGTTGACCAAAGTGCATCAGATGGACACAACTTTTGTTGTCCAACCGATCAACTAATGCGACAAAATTAAAACACATGCTTTTGAATGGAGCTGTCCTAACTGACAACTCGCACTGACGTGCGACATCGCATTTGTTGGTCGTTGTGTTTTAAATTCAAACCTGTTCTATTTTGTCGTGTTGGTCGTCCGGGCAACACGTGTTTTTGGTTGATAAGTAAAATGAATACTATGACATATATATATCTTTGACAACGACATTCCGACGACTGACCAATGCAATTTGGACACATCATTATTGTCGTACGACCAACTCGTTGCACGGCAATGCGAACAATCGATTTTGTCGTAGAACGACTTGTCAATTAGGACGTAGCCTTTGGCGGAACGAAGTGTGCCGGGTCCGCTGGTTATATATAAATAGAAAAGTGACATTAATCAAAACGACCAAATTTTACAGTACACGCCACGAAGTATAGATACAAGGAGTCCGAAAGATATGGGCTTTTCATTTGTATTCATGGACACAATAATGAACCCAGGACTTAGTTCTCTTTTTTACCACTGCCAGTGCTAAGTTTAGGACATACCGATGCTATTATTATTATTACACGTAAAGACGCGATCGCTCAAGAATGTTGAATTTAATTAATTTAAATATAAAAATCCAGAGCTGTCAATAGCAACAAAACATTCTAGAGCGGCTGCACTAGGTTTAGGACGTACTGATGCTATTGTTATTATTACACGTAAACACGCGTTGGCTCACGTATGTTGAATTTAATTAATTTAAATATAAAAATCCAGAGCTGTCAATAGCAACAAAACATTCCAGAGCAGCTGCGCTAGGTTTAGGACGTACTGATGCTATTGTTATTATTACACGTAAACACGCGTTGGCTCACGAATGTTGAATTTAATTAATTTAAATATAAAAATCCAGAGCTGTCAACAGCAACAAAATATTCCAGAGCGGCTACGCTAAGTTTAGGACGTACTGATGCTATTATTATTATTACACGTAAACACGCATTGGCTCACGAATGTTGAATTTAATTAATTATAAATATAAAATTCCAGAGCTGTCAATAGCAACAAAACATCCCAGAGCTGTCAATAGCAACAAAATATTCCAGTCAATAGCAAGAAAACTTCCCGCGTAAGTATTTAAACGAGTATTGCTTGAAAAGTGGCGCGCTCTACCGGCAATAATTCTGTTCGATCTCGTTGTATGTATACTTCGTGGGAACACGCATTTAAAGACTTTTCAACAATCAAAATGGCGGTTTAGCATAGAATATCAAAGTGGCAATTGTGAAGTCAGAGGTTTTGACGTTTAATTTGATGATAAGTTACTTTTTTATTAAACTAGAAACGATGAAAAACGCGTTTTAACGAATATTTTTTTTTTTCATAAATGCCACTTTTCTTTTTAACCGACGATATATAGGGGCCGCCTTTGCGCACGATCTTCATCATAAAGACACGACTCCACTGAGTCTAGTTCATATATAAATTTTACTATATAATCCACATACAATTTAATCTTTGTGGCTAAACCATATTAGGATGCGAAGTCTACCTTTTATTACCTATGCCTGAAAATCTACCTAGCCTTTTCAAGGCCCACTGACGGGCGTCGGTCTCCTCTACAACGTGAGTGAAATTAACCTGTGCCACGCTGATAAATGGAATTTATACAGCTTACCATCTTTTGAAGTATTGCTATAATATCTCTGGATATAACTGCATATAACTTAGGCCTTTACGAAACAAATAGTCAATAGTTAATAATAATGGTAGGCTCGTACTGTCGAGTATACTGTCTACAGCTGCAGACCAGTCCTTCGGCGGTAGCACTAAAGACTCGCACAAAATCGACGTCTGAGCAGTGGCAATATGCTGTTGCGCTTCGTTCGTCCACGCTGTTGACAGTTTCCTATCAACAGCCGCAGGCCAGCCCGTCCGGGTTAGTACCGCATTCTCGCAGAAGATCGACGTCTAAGTAATAGCAATGTTCTATTGCGCTTCGTTCGGGGAGCGACAGATCCGGAAGCCCAACTGGATGGATTTGGGGTTTGTACTGGTAGGCAACGGCCTAGCTGTGCTCTTAGTATTGCAAAAGTCCATGTGCGGCAGTGACACTAACCAACAAGTGTGCTGCTTGCTCGTTTGCCACCATTAGCAATAACAAAAAAAGATGAGCAACAGAGCCGGAAGCCCACAATCTAGGTGAGTTCTGGTTGGTAGGCAACGGCCTAGCTGTATCTCTGATATTGCAAAGGTCCATATGTGGAAATAACACTTATCATCAGATGTACTGCTTGCACGTTTGCCACCGTAAATAATAAAAAAAATCGGATAAGGAAGAGTTAGTGATTCGCGTTCTCACTCCGTCATCACACGAAAATTATTATAAACAACTAAATTAAATAGGTACCTACCTAATGTTTTTTAATTTTTCAATGTCACTGCAAATATACGTGAATAAATTATTATTTTTTTTAATTTAGGTGATCTTATAATAATTGTATACGTTTAATATGAATTTATATAACAATATACGAAGTCTGAGAACACGGAACTATCAAAAACCGGGCAATATTAAAGAATACAGTTTTCTTTTTATTGCTAAAGGAACATGTGATTTTTTTTTAAGCTACAAACCGCAATAAATGAAAAACCTTGTGGATCGCACATAGAATGGTACCGCGAGATCGCTAATTCGACCACAATGCCATTTGTAAAATTTACTGATTACAATAAACTGATTAGCAGTAACGTAGATGAATAGCATACAGGAATAATATCATCATCATCCCAGCTCATATATGACCCACTGTTAAGCTCGAGCCTCCTCCATAATGGAAAGGAAATTAACCTACTATATATACTACGCTGGTCAGACGTATTGGTACGGGTTGAGAGCCCTCAGCGACGGGTTGAGAGCCCTCAGCGCTCACCCACAGTCCGGGTAAAGTTGTCATAGCCATCTGAGGCTAACAACTAAGACACAAAAAAAAAAAAAAAAAAAAAAACCTATTGGTACAAGGTTTTGTTTCGAGTTTTCATTCTCTTGCATAGATTTTATAGGCGTTCTATACTCCTTACTCGTCTCTTACGCGGGTATCACCCACGGGTGAGATAGGGGGTTGTGAATAGTATAATTTGTATTAGAATAATAATATATAATATTATTATTTTATTTTTTTTACTAATATTCATACAAAATCTATGCAAGAGAATGAAAACTTTAAATACAATCTTATAACAACCCATCTGACCAGCGTGGCATAGTAGGTCAATTGCCGTCCTATAATAGAGGAGACTGGGAGGTTCCTGGAGTGGTACAAATGTACGCTGAGATGACAAGTAGTTAATCGATCATTGAACCTATCACAGTCCCTGTTGGGAGAAGACCTCCCCGTGAGGGTTGTAATGTCATAGTCACCAAGCAGGCGGCGGTGGCAGGCGAATAGGCGATCGCTATAAGTGTACAATAAGTTGCCTAGCACAGCGCTAGCGCCTATTATCGTAATCCGGTTTTAACGATTACTAAATTAAAATAAGTACACATAGTGTATTCTTAATAACCTGAAAGTAATAGTATATTATTAGGAGAAATATATAGAATATTATAATATTACAGACCTGGCTGAGTGGAAGGTAGCTTTATCAGAGGTACTGGCAGCACCAAATGATACGCCAACTGCGAGCCCCTCAGGTATATTGTGCACGGTGATTGCAACTACGAGAAGCATTATTCGCTTCCACTGCGATTGACGCGCTTCCAGTGATTTTGAAATACTATCGCGGCGGTCACCTTCACCATTCTCACCTACTTTCTGAAATAGGAAATAGTTTTTTAACAATACATACATATCACATATCATCACGCCATATCCCTTGCAGGGTAGGCAGAGAGAACAGAGTGCCAGAGAACTCTATCTTTGCATACTTCACTCGCTTCCTCAACATTAATAATTCTCTTCATACATGCTCGCCGGTTTCGGAGACTCTTGACTCCACCTTCCTTCAGTACATGACCGATCTGGTCTAGGTAGGTTAGTCTCGGTCTCTAACAATCTTAACAAATAATAAGCCAGTAAATCTCCCAGATCATTATCCTCAAGTCAGGTTACATACGTCGCATTGCTGAGCTAGAGCCTCTTCGAGAATAGGAGGGCAATTGATATACTCTACCGCGCAGGTCAGACGGATTGCTAGTGTATTATTTAGAGTTTTCCTTCTCTTGCATAGTTGTTACATGCATATTATATCCCGTAATCGTCTTTCACTAAACCCACGGGCAAGATACGGGGTGGTGAATTGTATTCTTACTCCGTCACTTCACAGAAAAAGGGGATATGAGAATATGTTTATTAGTTCGTGTTTGTTGAGAATATAATGTGTCACCATGTGTCACCACTCCTTATTCTCTCGTAAGAATGGTAAGACTAGCTGAAAGACCACCAGGATTATGGACAGCAGTAATGCTTGGCAAACTATAGTATCAATTACGATTTTTAACCCATCCACTAAACGAGGCAAAAATATAACGGCGCTTGTGAGACCTATGTCAACAGAAGACATAGTAAACAGGCTGATCAATGGATGTGGGTATATCCTGAGCTCGGAAAGTTATCCGGTAGGTCCCGCGCTGAGTATGATTAAAATTAAATTTAAGCTAAGTGTCAGTAAGTTCTAAATTCTAGCTAATTGACTTGTTAATTCTAAATTCAAGCTAAGTGTCAATAAAATAGATTTCTTTCTTTCTATTTACTAAAGCAGCGTATGATCAATGTTAATTACATAGTCCTTCTTCATTAGATTCGTGCGCACAAACAGAAAAGGGAACAGAACGCTTACAATAAAGTTTTTCAAATAATCATTTATGTTTTTTTTTTAGAGACACATACATACATACATACCATCACGCCATGTCCTTTGCAGGGTAGGCAGAGAGAACAGAGTGCCCGAGAACTCTATCCCTGCATACTTCACTCGCTTCCTCAACATTCATAATTCTCTTCACACACGCTCGCCGGTTTCGGAGACTCTTGACTCCACCTTCCTTCAGTACATGACCGATCTGGTCTAGGTAGGTTAGTCTCGGTCTCCCCCGGTACCTACATCCTTCCACTTTCGCATTGTATATCTTCTTAACCAGACGTTCGGCATTCTTTCCACATGTCCGAACCATCGGAGCATTCTCTTTCGCATCTTTACACCAATACTCTCTTTCATACCTACTCGCACACACCCTGCATTAAGGAAATAATCCTTGTATTGTATTACTTGACAAACATATAATTTAACGGACACATTGTGTTGCAAATGTATTAAATTTATATAAAGTTCTAGGGCAAAATAATTTATGTGAAGAGGCTAAATTTTCAGAATCCTAAACTTTTAGGGGCATGGAGGCAATTCTAACTCATAGAAATAAATCGAGAATAATTCGAAGTCGAACGATTAACAATCGTAAATCAAAATATATGGAGGTCCGATTCTCGTTTTCTTAGAGATTATCTAATAAGAGTTTTCGTTCCGAACTCAGATTTCTATTTAGTACTTTTGTGTATATTGTATATTTATGTTGTTGCGTACAGGTTATCCTGCGCAACAACCGATGGACAAATGAGATGAGTGAGGACAGGTAGGGATGGATCGGTTGAGGATAGGCTGATGATGAGATGTGATGAAGTGAGTGGTGATGTTAGGGATGAGACTAGGCCGATGGGGATATGTTGAGTGGGGATAGATGACGATGAATAGGATGCGACAGACAGTGATCACTACTGATGGATGGGGACGGATACTCATAGAAAAACATCTAAAAAAATTGTGAAATAGTTTGAGTACGTTACCCAATGCCCGCCTTTTTTTTTGGGGTGAGTTATGGTGTGGTCACGCCCCGTCAAATAGGTCCGGGGCAACGGAAGAGGCGGCACGCGACCCCATAGACTCACCCTGCAATGCGCCTCTCTTCGCCATACGAACGGGCCTCCGGAACCTGATCTTTGTCTTCGGTGGCCCGCACGGCGGATTACCCTCGCCGGTTCCTCTCGAGTCCATGCCCGGCAGCTTTCGCCGTGATTATCCTCACGCAATGGCCGCACTCCGGGCGACTGGACTAATCCCCGGTCCAGTCACCCGATGCTTCGGCTGGACCCTATGGCCGCGAGACCCAGAATTAGGACGACATAGCTTTAGGGCAGACAAAATGTTCAGAAACTCGAATTTTAGCAACAAAATTAAAAAGGACGACGTTTTGCGGTGCATACGATGTTAAACAAAATTAGAATAAGTAAACATTACGATGATGCAACCAGGTAATTTGCTCACAAACAAAAATCATATTAGATTGTACATACAAATTTATGATTTAGATTACAATTGATATACCCGGATGGTGTGTCTTACGAATTTATCTTTGGAGATAGAGCCTTTTTACCGGACTGCAAAGGAGTGGTATTGTGTTTAACAGTCTATGTATGTATGTATGTTTGTATGTTCCTTTGAAGCACTATATGTATATACCAAACGCCTGGGCCGATTTTTATTATTTGCACGTCAATCGATTCCTCTTAATCCGGCGCGTGTCACTAAAGATATGACGTTATTGAAAATTCAATATGGCGACTACTGGACGCCACAGTGAAAACAGTCGATCGAGATCGATCCTACACGCCCTCCCGCATCTCCAAAGTCAGACGTCCGCGGCACGTGATCGACGAATGCGACGACGACACTACACTCGCTCAACTTAGAGCATACACGGCCCGCGAGGCCATAACACAAAAATATCCGCGATTTCGTCCTCGCCGCCGAGGTGCGAAATCTGGACGCGCAAAAATCAGTAATACTAACGTGGGCACGCCCACTTTGCCACCAGTGACGTCCCAAGCCGAGGTCCCCACATGGGGAGCCCTTGGGCGATGTCGCTTGATCTAGTTGTATCGGGTTGAGAGCTATCAGCGCTCACCTATTGTCTGCGTAAAGTTGTCAAAGCCATCTGCGGCTAACAACTAAACACAAAATAAAAAAAAATAAAAAAAAAGATCGAGATCGACTGGTTGGCCACCCCTGCTAAAGAAATTTTAAGAAGAATTAGGTAGAGGTACTCGACGTACCTAATGAAAGTGAATGAAACGACTTGTAGACTGGCGCATTATATGCGGCGGTGTGATAAACGCTTTATGAGTGCTCAGATGGTAGAATCTAAGTTTCCACCTTCCATGCTAAGTTTCATGGGTTATATTCCTACGCTGAACATATGTTTGTGAAATGATTCTTCAGAGTCTGGGTGTGATTTGTGTCCATCATTGTATGTTTGTAAACTTCCACGTGACACAAGGATTAATTCCTTAGTGCAAGTTGTTAAAAAAGGGAGAGGATATACATATTCACGTAAAATATACAGAAGAAAAAGACATTGTATGCGCTACAATATCTGCTAGCTAAAAACTGCAACGGTCGTTTGTCGCAAGAAACCAATTCGCTTTAAATTAACGTGCTAGCTCCGCTGATGTTTCTAAATCGATACGGTCAACATTAACTATCAAGTGGGCGACTGGTTCGTATTCAATATGGAAATTAAAGAAACCTTTACGGACCAGTGAGTGGTGTGAATGGTGAAGTCCTCTTCGACGTTGCGCAGTGTGCTGGTTACTAATGCAGTCGGCAAAGTCTGTTGGTTGCGAGGGATCCATGGTCACGATACTCGTTTGATTTGACGGTCGCCTGTTCAACGCAGTCATCATCTCAAGATCTTCCAATTTCTCTTTGGACTCTTTGCTTTTTGTTATTGCTGTAATAGAGTAGATATTTACAATATAATTATTTTCTAATAAAATAAACAATTTAAAATTGATATTTTATATTAAATTATTGTTTTGTTTAAAAAAAATGGGACCCATTTAATTTAAAAATGTGTTATTATTTTTGATGTATTATGGCCCCGAAAGTTGGTTTCATGTTATAAACTAGAAATGAAATAAAAAGAAATATTCATGACCTTCTCAGGTTTGAACAATTATTGCTCTATTTATTTTCGTTTTAAATTATATTAGTTCAGACCTTGACATGTTGAGTACGGGTTTAAATTGTGAATCAAAGTAATTCAGAGACACAAGCACGCACTAAAAATTTCGACATAATGTCTGCAATCGTTTTTTAGATACACAAGCATAAAGAGGAAATCTCTACGTTAACCAGTTTCTTATATATAAAGAAGCTGGTAGAACAATTCATCAACGCCAAGCCGATATTATATAGAAACTACAAACGTAAAATTTTGACATTAGTTCCTTTTTGAGATGTAGTGACGCACTAAGAAAAGATTTTTACGAAACTCAATCCCTAATTTATTACCACCTTATTACTATTAAAAAGGGTGAAACGCGGTCATAAACTTGGTTTAGGATAAAAAAGAACTTTATGTATTGTTTTCAAATTATGCACAAATACTCTTCAATAAAAATAAATTAAATGTTGCAGCATTTGAATATTTAGGTGATACGTTTACTTGATTTCTTATAAAATTAAAAATTAGCACAAATATGTTTAGGCAACGTTTTAATTTTGTGATTTAGAGACTGATTAAAATTTGATTTTTCAGAATATTACATTCTGAAAAATCAGCTATATTTTTCGTAATATAAAAAAGGGGTTGAATTTTGGCTTTCATATTGTTCATTCTAAAAGAAAAATAACGAAATATTATATTTAATTGACACGTCATACATGATTTATACGGACTACTATACGGACGTAGTCATTCACGAAAGCTTATGTACATACTGTTATAAAAACGCGTAAATATTACTGTTTATCTAGTAGCTAACTAGCATTTTGTATAATAAATGTATGAAAATATCATCACACTTCCTAGTTACCTATATTAATACACATTAAAACAAGTTCAATGCCAAGACATAATTACGGTGGCTCTATTTAGTATATTCAGTTATGTTCGCGATATATTACCATAATCCTGCTATAAAATTTTATATTATATAAACCATTAGCATTTGTTATAGTGATAACATTCACTTTTATACATATATACATATGTGCATGTACATATTTATGATGTATGTTGGCGGTTACGAATACTATCAACTTTTACATAGCTTGTGGGTGTCGTGAAAGGCGATAAGAGCTTTACATCGTCCTTAGTGAACTACATCTGGTCAACAAGTTAGGTAGGCGGTCGATCATAAAATTATTGTCAAAACTTTTATACAGTTTACGATGATAGAAGGTTATTTATTGCGTTGACCCCAAGTAATTGGGATATCTTATCCCAGCATAGTGATAATATATATATATATATATACCCCCCCCCCGGTACCTACATCCTTCCACTTTCGCATTGTACATATATATATATACATACACTACCGTCCAAAAGTTTGGAAGCACACCTGTTTTCAAACAAAACAAATAAATGCCGACTAATAGCGGTAAAAATTAGCAATAATCTTAAGTTTTACAACCTTTTACGACTGTCTACACAAACACAAAAGGATTATTATCCTACATTCATCAAGTTTTATGGAATTCCTTAATATTGACGAAACACGTGTTTTATGACTTAATCCGTCGGCTACTTTATCCTATGCAATGGTGTAGTTTTATTGATAATGTTTGCTGGTTTTAACTTTTTTAGACCTTATTCAGTCGCACTTGAGCATTGGCACGTGAAAGTTGTGATATTAACATTGTCTGTATTCGAAAGATATCGGCTACTACTTTGACCGTATTTTTTCTTCTGAAAATGGCAAAACGCAAGCAAATCACGCTTGAACAGCGAAGCGCTATTTGCACTCTACGCGAGGAAGGATACAGTGAACGTCAAATCGCAGAAAGGCTCGGAATTTCTTGTAAAGGTGTCCACTATACCCTTGCTAGAAAACAAGAAACGGGGAAAAATGAAGATAGAAAGAGATCTGGTAGGCCCAAATCCACAACAAATCAAGAGGACAACTTCATTAGAGTTCTTTCTAAACGGAATCGACGCTTAACTGCACCACAGATCACTGCAGCTCTGAATGATACGCGAGAAACACCCATTTCAACAACTACTGTTAAAAGACGCTTACTGTCTGCGGGATTAAGAGGATGTGTTGCTGCTAAAAAACCCAAACTAACAAATCGACATAAGAAAAATAGACTAGAATGGGCAAAAGCGCATAAAAACTGGACTATAGAACAATGGGAAAATGTCCTTTGGAGTGACGAATCAAAATTTCAGATTTTCGGATCCAATAGACGTGTCTTTGTACGCCGGTCAAAAGAAGAGAGGGCTTCAGAGGCATGTACAGTGCCTACCATCAAACATGGTGGTGGTAATGTCATGGTTTGGGGGTGTTTTGGCAACAGTAAACCCGGCAATCTTGTGAGGATAACCGGAAAATTAAACAAGGAAGGCTATTTAAAAATTCTCCAAGATTCTGCCATACCCAGTGGACTAAGTCTCATTGGTTCTGGATTCATTTTTCAACAGGATAATGATCCTAAGCATTCGTCTAAATTGTGCCAGAACTTTTTAAACAAGAAAAAAGCTGAAAACATTTTAAACATCATGCAATGGCCATCTCAATCCCCTGATCTTTCTCCCATTGAACTTGTTTGGGATGAACTTGACAGGAGGGTGAAAAGTCGTTGTCCTACGAGCTCAGAACATTTGTGGCAGCTATTAGAGAACGAATGGAACAAATTAGATAAAGATTATTTTAAAAAATTGATTAATAGAATGCCCAGAATATGTGAGAAGATTATAAAGGAGAAAGTTGGACACTTTGATGAAGCTAAAATTTAATCTAATTTACCATTGTATATTATTTTTTTATTTTGTTTAAGTTAGTTTCTGTTTGTTCTTCATTTTTTTATCAATACATTTAAATTTAAATGACTTAGTTTGGTTTTATTCGATTTTACCTTGCTGCTTCCAAACTTTTGGACGGTAGTGTATATATATATATATAGATATACAATGCGAAAGTGGAAGGATGTAGGTACCGGGGGACACCGAGACTAACCTATCTAGACCAGATCGGTCATGTACTGAAGGAAGGTCGAGTCAAGAGTCTCCGAAACCGGCGAGCGTGTATGAAGAGAATTATGAATGTTGAGGAAGCGAGTGAAGTATGCAAAGATAGAGTTCTCTGGCACTCTGTTCTCTCTGCCTACCCTGCAAGGGATATGGTGTGATGATATGTATGTATGTATGTATATATATCTGATCACAGCCCACAATGTCCCACTGTTGGGCTCAGGCCTCCTCCGTAATGGGGTAATGGGAGGGCAATTAACCTACTACACCGCGCTGGTCAGACGTGTTGGCATAGGGTTTTGTTTCGAGTTTTCCTTCTCTCGCATAGATGTTATATGCGTTTTATATCCCTTAGTCGTCTCGTACGATCACCCACGAGCAAGATATGGGGTGGTGAATAGTATTCTTACTCCGTCACTACACGGAAATATATATATACATATATTATATTAAAATGAATTCATTATTTACTTCGACTGCACATATGGCGTAGTGGTTAAGATACCGACCTTCCGAGCCAGTTCCGTGGGTTCGATACCCACACTAGACAATACTTTGTGCGATCCACAAAGTAGAGTTGTTCGGAGTGGGTGTAATTTGCGTTAATTGCATGTTTGTAAAGTCCCCCGCAATACAAGGAATCACTTCCTCCGAGCCACTGCTCGGAGGAAGTGATTCCTTGTATTGCGGGGCGCGGGGGGCGGCACTGACGCGGCGTGTCTTTAAAAAAAATAGAAATTCCTCATCTACGACAAAAACGAAAAGGCTCATTGAACGTAGGCTACCTCCGATCTTATAGATTAATGATTTATGAAATATTTGATTGCATACTTGACTTCCTTGAACAAGAAGTTATAAGGAAAACTTTTAAATAAGCAGCACAACATGATTGCACATAAAAATATATATTTTGCATAATATTTGGTATGTAACTAAGTACTATATAATCATATAAACTTGAGGAAAATAGTATTAAAATTGATTACTACAAAAATTTGAGTAGTAAAATGTAGGTGTCGTACCTACATTCAATTATTTAAGACAAAAACAGAATGTTTGAAATATTTTTTTTTTAAAGATTCAATCTAGTTTGGCTGACTGCACAGATGGCGTAGCGGTTAAGATACCTTCTGTGCCAGTGACGTGGGTTCGATTCCCACGCAGAACATTACTTTGTGCGATCCACAAAATGTTGTTCTGAGTCTGGGTGTAATTTGTCGGCGTTAATTGCATGTTTGTAAAGTGGGGACCCCGCAGTACGAGGTTTATTTTCCTTAGTGCAGGGTGGTGTCTTTTAAAAAAAATTGATTTCTAATTTGCCGACGTTTCCAACACTTTACAGCGTTCATGGTCTCGGAAGGACCACATCAAGTACAAATGCGATAGAATCCGTAAAAAGAATATTTTATTTCAAATACTAAACATCAGAAATCAAAAACAGGATGCATTCAGCCAGTGTCGTTTTGGTCAAATAAGGTAGCATTTGCCAACCGGAACTCAGCTTGCGCGGATAAATCACAAAATTAGCTTGCGGGGCTTGCTGGCTAGGTGGTAGGTAATATAAGGATTCGAAAGCCCGTGCTGGTTAGATCCCAGCTCTTACAACCTATTTGGAATGTATTACAATTTTCACTTGCGACTAGACTGACTTGTTGTTTTTGGCTTAGCCGCACATTCATTTAAAATACTACTTTTGAGTACGTGCATACCAATGATTTGACAATCTTATATTCATGTTGGATTTTTTTTAAATCCGGCCGGGCGACCCAAGACAAAGATCGGGTACCGGTGGACCGCTCCCACGAAGAGAGGAGTTTGCATGGTGGATCTATGGGGTCACGCGTCGTCTCTTCTGTCACCCCGGACCGATTTGGCAGGGCGAGCCGCATCCATAGTCCACCGCAAAAAAAAAATGTTCGATTTTAATGCAACTAATTCACATATTAATTTATAGTTATGACATGAAAGATGTTTTCACAAAATAGTGATAAAAAAATAAACTAATGATGATAAAGTCGAAGGATGCAGCTTGGTTGTACTATGCATATTTCTAAACTAAATTTTAATTACATCATTTAATAACTAAAGGAGACAGGTGGTCAACTTGATAAGATTCAAGATCTATTTGACTTATAAAATCCTTTATTTTTTTTTCTTTGCAGGATGGACCATGGATGTGGTCGCGCCCAGACAAATCGATCCAGGGCGACAAAAGAGGCGGCGCGCAACCCCATGGACCCACCCTGCAAGCACCTCTCTTCGCCGTATGAGCGGGCCACCGGTACCCGATCTTTGTCTTCGGTGGCCCGTCCGGCGGTATACCCTTGCGGGTTCCTCTCTCGTCGATGCCCCGTCAGCTTCGCCGTCGTCGCCCTCACGTCGGGTGACCGGACAATTCCCCGGTCCGATCACCCGAAGCTTCGGTTAGGGCGGCATCAGGCGCAGATATTCGCGCCTGCGCCGCCCCGACCGCTGGCGGCGGCCCGGGTCACGGGAATCCTCCCGGACTCGTTCCGCCGCCTCCTTCTGCGAGACGACAGCCTTGCAGAAGGCGGCGACCGCGTCCCAATTCCTGACGCTGTCGACCATCGCTTTCACCGTTCACCACAGCCGGCAGCGTCAGGTCGGCACCGATGACAGCGACGAGGTCACGGCGCTGCCCGTCCCAGCCCGAACATACCTCAAGCGTATGTTGCGCCGCGTCCTCGTCGCTACTGCAATGGTGGCAGGACGGAGTTCACTCCCTCCGCACGACCGTGTGCAGGTCCTTGCCGAAGCAACCGTGCCCCGACAAGACCTGCACTAACCGGAAGGAGAGCACTCCGTGCCGCCGCTCCATTGACTTATAAAATCCTGTATCATCTACCAACTACCCACTGAATAAAATTAAAAAAAAAATCCTGTACCATTTACCTACTAACTGGAATTTTCAAAAAAAAATAAAGCTACTGTGTGGAAGAGAGGATAGGTATCATCACAAAATGGCGATTAAAAGATTTCACAAGATGATACGCGTAGCAGTTAGTGATTAATTTATGCAGTCTTTATATTTTTCCCTGCCGTGTTCGACTGGGCTTAACAGTTATGATCGGCCAGTCGATCACGATCGTTTGCCACCCCTACTAAAGAAGTTTTAAGAAAAATTTGATATTCGACGAACTACTAACGTGAATGAAACGACTTGTAGACTGGCGCATTATATGCGGCGGAGTGGAAAACGCTTTATGATATTGATATACGATCACAAAAATGCAAATGTTTATAAAAAATAGGCTACCTCAGATCATAGATCAATGATTTATGAAATATTTGATTACATACTTAACTTCCTTGAACAAGAAGTTATAAGGAAAACTTTTAAATTAGCTATAACATGATTATACATAGAAAAAAAAAAAAATATATATATATATATATATATATCTTGCATATTATTTGAGAACTTAAGGAAAATAGTATTACTATCGACTACTGCCGAAATTTGAGTAGTAAAATGTACATGTTTTTAAGAAAAAAACAGAATGTTTGAAATAAAAAATTTTTAAGGATTCTATCGCGTTTGTATTTGATTTTTAATTTGCCGACGTTTTAAACTTTTTACAGCGTTCATGATCACGGGAGGACCTATTAAAAATCAAATACAAACGCGATAGAATCCTTAAAAAAATATTTCATTTCAAGCGTGTAATACTAAACAACAGAAATCAAAAACAGAATTCATTCAGCCAGTGTCGTTTTGGTCAAATAAGGTTGCATTTGCCAAACGGATCTCAGCTTGCGCGGATAAATCACGAGAGCTTGCCACTACTTTTTCGCATTTTCATAAAGAATAGTTTTACTTCATATATTTGAAATTAACGCATGCAATTCTCGAAATATTTAAATTTAAAAAAAAAATACTGTAGTTGTATAAAATCTCTTTTTTCTTGGAATATTTAATTCCACATAATTCACCACGCTATTAGTGGTAGGACCACGCTGTTGACAGTTTTCTGTCTACAGCCGCGGGCCGGTCCATCCGGGATAGTACCACACTCTCGCAGAAGATCGACGTCTGTGTATTGGCAACGTGCTATTGTGCTTTATTCGGTAAGCGAGAGAGCCGGAAGCCCAACTGGGTGGGTTTGGGGTTTCTATTGGTAGGCAGCGGCCTAGCTATATACCAAGGATATCCTTGGTATTGCAAAGGCCCATGGGCGGCAGTAACATTTAGCACCAGGTGTGCTGTTTGCTCGTCTGCCACCATAAGCAATAAAAAGAAAAATTCTAGAATCGAACACGTATTTCTGTTTCACAAACCCATGTCAATCATTATTGCAGCTCACCCTCTCTGTGCATATCATACTTTACACAATATTTCCATCTTGATTTCTATAGCCTTTCACATTCATTCACTTTTAGAATTATTATTTTCCTCTGATCTCATCACATATCTATAGCTGGATAAATACTTATCTGTCAACTTTCCATTCGTATTTTTTTTTCGTTCTTATCATATACTTGTAACATGTCCACTTCAACATTCGTAAGTAATTTTAAAAAGGAATTAAGGGACTCATATTCACCTTAGACTGCCACCATTTTGTTCACCCTACGTCAATTTTTGCTATGATTTTATAATCACGATCCAGTTCGCTATCAATTTAGATAGCAGATAAAAATAAAAGTTCTAGCGATATAAAATCGAAGAGACCGACGAAATCTGCACTTATTACACACTTGTACTCTGTCTAAACATTATTTTTCATATCATCACCCCTATAAAGCCACTTTTGTCCTTCACCTATTTATCTAGCTATATTTCCTTTTCATTAAGCATAAAAGTTACATTTATTCTGCTTCTATTTTGCTAACTTTCTTACTCTCCCACCATCATTTTAATTTGCATAGCTCAATCTCATTTCTTTCATACTCTACGCTAATTTCTTATGTTAATCTCGACCGTGATGTGTTAACCCAGTGATGGGCAAAGTACGGCCCGCGGAAGTATTTAATCCGGACCGCCGAGAGTCCATCCATCCTAAATATTCTAGTCAGCATTTTGGCGCGTAAAATAAAATCTGACGTTTATAATTGAAAAATTTTCGAATTTTAATGAAAGTTTAACTCATTTTCCGTTTAAAATCCATGTCACTAGTGAGTGAGAAGAAACTACAAGAATTCAGTCAGGCGTTGCAAAAACTTCTCACAGAATTTGAAACTAGGTTACAAGATTTTAAGAACATTCAATCATCGCTAGATGTTTTCTCGATGCCGTTTAATGTAGATCCGGCAAATGTATCTGCTGAATTGTAGTTGGAAATTATTGAAATGCAGTGCAGTACCCATTTAAAGCAATTGTTCTTGAATTCCACAAAACTAGATTTTTATAGAGCACTACCGAAAGCTGAATTGCCAAAAATCATTGGGCGTGAGGCCCAGCAAATTATGGCGATGTTTGCGTCGTCTTATGTGTTCGAACAGACCTTTTCAACCATGAAATTGTGGAAAATCTCAATCAGAAACCGATTGGCTGATGAACACCTCTTCACACTGCTGAAAGTTACTTCGTCACAGATGGACCCTACTTTCGAAAACATTATAGAAAATCAAAAACAATTCCATATGTCTCACACGCCTAACAAGGCATAAAAGTAAAAGGTATTTTGTTTATTAAAAAGCTTTAATACAAATGCATTTTTTCTATAATTCTGCCCTCCTCTAGAATCTCTTAAATTTTATGGCCCGCCATTAAAAAAGTTTACCCACCACTGTGTTAACCTTTACCCATTTCTTACTGGGACAGACAGAACACACAGATAGAAGCATCCGTTCTCCTACATGTCGCCTACAAGGTACAGCCTTAATCTTTTTACAAACAACCTTTATTACGAGTGGCAGCATTTTATTGCTTAGTCATAGTTTATAACACACATAAGCAATGTCAGGGTTGACGGTATTTATAATTTCATATATAATCAAGTATTTTATTGATATGGTGCACATAAATCTTGATTGTGTACTTCTATTGCATGGTCATATTATAAATGATACTGGTTCTCAGAGGATAATTAATACTATCTGAACTCCTTGTAAGATAAATTAATGTCTATTTGCCTAACAGTAGCCCTATTATTTATTAGATAAATTAACATATCAAATAAATTAGTGATCCTAAGTTTAATGGTTATAAATTAAATGAATTAAATTTTATATGCACAAAATCAATTTAGATTTATTGCAACCGCAACTAAAGATTATATTATTGGCTTATCAAGAATATTATTGGCTTATCAAAAGACAAAGGCTGCTTTACTTTTTTTATTTAAAAAAGTAAAGCAGTTAATATAAAAAAGTTATTTAGAAAATATACTTTATACTTTTATTTTATATAGTAAATACGTCTTATACATATAAATATATTAGGAGACATAAACATATAGAGAGGGATCATAGAGAGATCTAGAGAGTGTCCTCTTTATATCTCATAGAGATCCGAGGAACATTTTATGATAACCAGTAATGAAAACCAGTATCCTCAAATACCCTGATCTTGGATCTTTGGATCCTTGGATCTTATCAAGTAGAAAGTATTGTGATTCCTTTGGGTTCTATAATGTCAGATTGCATACACTGCAATGGAAAAAAATTACAGCACAATTGGGAATAATAAAAGCTCAAAAATGGGAATATGCATCAAATGGTGACAAATCACAAATATATCAAACGGTGGCAAGTTGGAAGTTGCATGGCTCCATAATGACACTGCCAACTTTTATATTAAAACAGAAAAATATCAAAAAAAAAATAGTCTAATTATTTAAAATAGTCGTATTACACTGAGGCCTTCATACATTGAGTTACGAAAGTGATAAACTATGGAGTACTATTGTAGAGTCATATATTGATAAAATGTTATGTAATTAGAATAAAGTATAAATAAGTAAATAAGAGGTAAAGTTGAATCGTGATTGTTTGTCATGGTACAGACTTGTGATGAGGAGAACCAAATATTATTTACTAAGTACTACTTCAAGTATGATGTCAAATTTAAAATGGGGTTCCCAACCAAAATATTTGTACAAAATTTAAAAATTGTTTGTTTAGTCAAATATTAATGCAAGCAAATATCATATGAGAGTTTTAGGTATATTAAACTACCATATAATGATGGGTTAAGAACACAATGTGTTCTTAACTCTTTCATGGGAGTCATCAATAGAATACCAGGGCAGTGTACAGAAAAAATGTTTAATGGAATACCGGTGGATTGGGCAGCTGTACTCGGCCCTCATCAAGTGTAGCATTTATGATCTTAGCCCCCTTGGGAATGCCTGTTTAACATGGATGTTTCTTTTGATTCTGTTTGAATGGAATACTGGGGGAGTATGCAGATTTTTTTAATGGAATTTCGGGTAGTGGGTAATTGTACTCGGCTCTCAACAAGATTTTAGCCCTCTCCTCAGTGAGGCCTGTTTAACAATGGATGTTAATAGCCTAGATAGGTCCATGGAAAATATTATCATAATTTCTCAGTTTATAAAATACTTCCCTCTCATATATTCTGAAATAATATGTAAATAAAATGGAATGAAATAATATGTATGTATAAAAATCATCAAGAGAAGGATAATTTAAAATAAAACCCTACATCAATACATCAGGTCAACATGGTGTAGTAGGTCAATTGCTTTCCAATTGTAGAAGAGGCTCGAATAGTGGAAGATATATCTGCTGAGGCGAAGTGTCATATACTACCTACAGTCGTAGTGAAGGTTACATTCATTTGGTTTCTTTGTTAATTCATGGTTAATATTTGTTTATTCTTTTATTATATGAGTAACTATTATTTTGAATTAGATTTAAATTTTGTTTTCCGTATTCAAATTTTGTTTAAAATTTCGTTTTCCGTATTATTATTATTTAGTTAAGTAAACAGTTTGCTTGAAAGTAACACCCTTAATATATGAAAAATTAGCTTTGAATTAGTTTTTTTTCAAGTATAGCCACATATATTTTAAAAAGAAAAGTTTTTCAATAACATAAACTATTATTTAGTTAAAGCTAAGTACTAATAATTAGCTAAACAAGCTAAATACAAGATCAACACAAAACTTCTATCAAATAATACAAAGTTATTATAATATTGAGCTATTTATTATTATTGTTACCTTATTACTTCTAATTTGAAATCATTCATCATTCTCCTACTCTTAACTCAATTACTTGGGGTCGATACAATATGTACTCTTCTTTCATAGTACAATATTGTAAATTTTATTGGCAATAGTTTTATGACCAGCAGCCTGCTAGACGTCAACCCTCTTTGGGATTGTAATTACTGACCAAACAACATCAGATAGAGTTGACCCAGGTCATAAGGCTCTTAATCATATTTTACGACATCCACAAGCAAAGTAAGGGTTGGTAGTATTCATAGCCACTACCACACACTTTTATATTCAATTATAGTAAATCATTAAATCAAATGGTAGCCTTTCTATATTGGCATATGTTACATTGTCATTCAGTCATGAATCTTCACTTTATCAATTTCAAAGCAATTATAATGTCATCAATAAAGTTCTTAATATCTTATAGCTATTATTTTATAAGTTATTTAAAATTAGACTGCACATATGAAGTGATAATTGCCCTGACGTGCCAAGTGTCGCAGGTTCTATTCCTAAGTCGAAAAATAGTTTTGTATGATCCACAAATTATTGGTCCAAGTCTGGGTTTAATTTATCTTCATTAATTATATATTTGTAAAATCGCCCAAAATACATAGATTATTTAAATTACTGAAATTTAGCATTTAATATGCTTAATTATTTATAAAATCCGATTACGAAATGAAAAATACTCTATCCGATTACGAAATGATAAATACATAGATTATTTTTTTAGTGTTATCCTAATTAAGAATAATATTTGATACAAAATTGCATTATGGAATATAGATATTTAAATATTTATATATATGTCAGATACTTACTGATCATCATGTTTGTAGAGTTAATTCCCAAGTAATCCAAGAATCTATCAGTTCCAAAAACAAACACTGCACCAAACAAGAATCCAAATGCAACGGGTATGAATGCATACTGTCCCTCTGATCCATATGCTGTTGAAGCTTTACACATACTGATAGCTGGCTCAAGGAGGGACCAGTACGACGCTGCAGTCATCACGCCAGCGGCAAAGCCCAATGACACGTCAAGTAATTTTCTCTAGAATAAATAACAAATCGATTAGTTCTCAAATTAAAATTATTAATTAATATTATGTTCAAAATTTACTCACATGTTTTCCTCTTATAAAAAATACACAAGCGGCCCCGGCAGCTGTTAGACCCCATGTTAATAGGGTTCCTAAAAGGGCCTGAGTTACAGCGCCGTACCCCTCAATCATGTTGTATTTTTTTTTTGTAAACAGAAAGGTTAAGTAAGTACTTCTGATCACATACACATTTTACGTCTACAAATTTGTTTAATGTAGGACAGACGTAACCGTCATAGTATCCATCCAATTCACAACTCTTCTTTTTATAAATTGTACATGTTTTTATCGTAGTTATGACCTTGGGTAATATGTTTTGTCGGTAAATGTCAGAAGCAAACAGCGTGACCACGTCATTTTTAAAGTTCTACTATAGGCTTTGCATATTTTACAAGAAATCTACTAAACTGGTACTTCATCTACTAACAGACAATTTGGTTGGAAATATTAATAATATTATAACAATAACAGATTCGTAAAGTTTTGCGTAATCGAGATTTAAGTAAACAATAGCTAAATAGTGAATTTTAATATATTTTTATTTTAGGTGTACTTGGCAATATATTTTAGTTCCACTTAATATATATTTTTAACAGTAATAATTTAAATATTATTTAATAAAATAATTATATGTATTATGTTTAAATATTGAATCAAAAATTAACTATTGTTAACACTACATTGAACAGATGATTAATGAGAAACTTCTTTTTTTTCACTTTTCTTTCAGAGCTTATCTGTTGTTGCTTTTGATAATAATACTTCTACCAATGAGCATAAAGCTTCAGTGATTTAGGCCTCATTCTAACCTAAAGCAGAACTTTGCTGATAGTTCTGCAGGCATCTTTGAATTTCCATTCTCGCCAATTAATGAAATAGTACCACCCGAGGACAAACTTAAGTGTTCAGGACAGCCACTTAAATTTCCCATTAAAAAAGTTGTGCTGCAGCTAGCTAACTCATCTGGTAAATTTATGGTACATAGATAAAATCTATAGAATAGAAAAATAAAAGTTACATCTGCTCTGCTGCATCTGCTTCTGAGCTCTCTAGTAGTCTTTATATATAAATTAAGCTAGTGAATTCGATGATTCTTAATAATTTTAGAATAATGTCAAGCTGTCATAATAATTCTACCAAAATGGTAGTTCGCATTTTCCTCAATATTTATCATGAGTGACTATTTACTACCAAAATATATAAAATAAATAATTAGAATCAGTCAGTAAATGTAGGTATTATTATTAAATAAATAGATTTGTAATGACAATATCATATTAATAAACTGTTTTCTCAGATTTAGATTTGAATACAATTGAAGTTGTTTGGGGGATTTTAGAGACCCGTGGCAAATACACATTTTTGATATACCTACCTACCTACATTATAATCTACTAAAGGCTAGAAACGGATTCCAACGTTATACTTATTATTGCATTTAGTCCATTGTAAATGTATTTAAGAATTCGCTGTGTGGTAGTGGCTACAAATACTACCAACCCTTACTTTGCTCGTGGGTGTCGTAAAAGACGACTAAGAGCCTTATAATCGACCTGGGCCAACACCACCTGATGTTGTTTAGTCAATAATTATATTTCCAAGGAGGGTTGACGTCAGGCAGGCCGGTCATAAAACTAATGCCAATAACTTTTGCAATTTACATATAGGTATGAGATATATTAATAGGAGTAGGTACATATTACGTACGTCGACCCCAAAGAGTAAAGTTATTAAACTGAAAAAGAGTGGCAACTCCATGATAAAATATGCATGTATGGAAGGTGCTGCCACCCAGAGTTTACGCGGTGAACTAAAGTTGAAGTGATATAATATATACATATCTACATGACGTGTATGTGTAATTATATAGAATTTTCTTTTACTATGAAAGCTACCCTGAAATATAAAAAAAAAAACATATCAGCTGATAACAAAACAATAATAATATCAGGTTAACAATGAAAATTGAGATAATTTTCAGAAAGTACATCAATAACCGTAAATAGATTGATGACAATAAGTATCTACGCTAGGAACAAAAAATAACAATTCTCAGTTGTCAAACGTTTGACATACAGGACAAAATGGCAGCAGTTAAGTTTGTACAAACAATCTGTAGGCAGCGCGACGGTCAGTAAAAATAAATAATGTTTTAAGTGTGCCCCCCAGGTCGACCCCAAGTAATTGGGATAAAAACAGGAGAATGATGACGATGATGATGAAATGTAGGTATTTATACATACCTACATACATATCATCACGCCATATCCCTTGCAGGGTAGGCAGAGAGAACAGAGTGCCAGAGAACTCTATCTTTGCATACTTCACTCGCTTCCTCAACATTCATAATTCTCTTCATACACGCTCGCCGGTTTCGGAGACTCTTGACTCCACCTTCCTTCAGTACATGACCGATCTGGTCTAGGTAGGTTAGTCTCGGTCTCCCTCGGTACCTACATCCTTCCACTTTCGCATTGTATATCTTCTTAACCAGACGTTCGTTCGGCATTATTTCCACATGTCCGAACCATCGGAGCATTCCCTTTCGCATCTTTACCCCAATACTCTCTACCAATACTTCTATTGCAAATAACATTTATTACTTTTACAGTGTGTTAGTTTTAATAGATAAATATAAAACAATTTAAAATATAAAAAGCTTATTCCAAGTCTCAAGGTCTCTATTGGCTGCAATACAGTCCTTAAAATATTGAGGGCAGTTATCAATCTTCTTCACTGCCAATCGTAGGTATGGATTGTTTTAGGGACTCCAAATTATCATGGCGTTTATTGCAAGCCGTACTCTCTAAAACTGACCATAAATCATAATCTAGAGGATTAAGATCGGAACTAGATACGGCCAGTCTTCAGCTCTGATGAAGTCCGAAACGTTCGTTTCCAACCAAGATTGCGTACACCGAGCTTTATGACCCAGCGCCGAGTCTTGCTGGAAGGACTATTCTTGGTTATTGAACATGGATTGAAGAATGGCATCTTGATACACTTGTGCCGATGTATTGATACCTTTTTCACAAAAGTATGGCTCAGTCACTCCTTCATAGCTAATACCCCATCAAACCGTCACTGAAGTCGGATAATGCCCATGTTGCACTATGTCGACTAATTGAAAAGCTTCCTTAGAGCTATGGGCATAAATACGGCCATTTTTTTTGTTAAAATGTATTTTCTCAACCGTAAACAATTTTTTTTTGTGACCTACCTTTGTGTACCGGTTCAGTAGTTGTTTCGATTTTACCACCCTATTCTTTTTAAAATTATTAGTTAAGAAATGATTAGTAACTCTCTTATAGGCTGTAAGTCCTATGTCATCTTTTAAAATACGCAACAGGGTTCTAGGTGCTATCTTCATCTCCCGAGATAAATTTCTTCGAATTATTTCTCTTACTGCTTTGACCACCTTTTTCGTATGAACACTACGTGGACGGTCAGATCTTTTTCTGTCACAAACAGAGGAGGTCTCATTGTACTTATTAATAGCCCGGTACACAAATATTATACCAAGCGTATAGAGAGTTTTTAAAAATTGCATTTGGCTCAATGGCTCCATACCTACTTTGTGTAATGCAATCACAGCGATTCGGTTCTCCTTATCACCCCACTCATTTTAATATCGCAATATATTGTACAATGTATTAGCGCCAAAATGAGAAAACACAATGAACATTGAACAATCATATAAAAATCACAGATTCCAAATACAAATGTAATATTTTTTTTATTTTTAATTATAACAGTATTTATGGCCAGACTAAGTAGATGCGGATAAGAATTTATTTGTTACGTTTTCACGACTTAACTATTCTTTTATTATATTTGTCTTGGTGCACATATATCATCATCATCAGAAGTATGTACAGAAAAGACTGAAGACATTTATTTCATTCAGGAAAAAGTACCGTTTGCGAGACATTTCAAAATTGATTGAGATCATCTACAGTAAAGCGAGTGAACTCGGAGTATAACATGTAGGTATTAAATGATTTTGATAGCATTTTATGTACCTAATATCATGTAGGGTAAGTACTAGATACAATGAAAGGGAAAATAACAAAGTTTTAGGTGTATTTTCATGTTCTGCCAAAATCCACTGAAGCTTTCAGTGAGCTGCCTCCATTTTATTAAAGTTGACCACTTGACCTACTGACAAAACTAACCGTCAATATAATTTAAAAATAATTTGGAAAATCCAAAAGTGCACGCCTCATAATTTTTATATTATTTATCATTTACTATTAGTCAATGACAGAAATAAAAATAAAAGAAAAAGCCTTTTTTAAAAACAAGCTTGTATTATTTGCTAATAAAATAAAATAAAAAGTTAAAAATAAATTAACTCTAATAAGACATATAACACTTTATAAGTTTATTGTAACCTTTAACGATAATTAAGCTTCTTCGTCTTCTACAAAATAATTCTATATCGTACATAATTATATATTTTTAACACTAAAACTTTACACCATAATTATTAAATCTTCCCGTTTCTATCACAGTCCCAATTTTATAAATAAAAGCGTATTACATTTTGATGGTATGATTAAGAACATTTAGCACCTTCTTTGTCCTATAGCTAGCTTCCAGGTCCATTATCAGACCCTGGTTAGCATATAGTATCAAAGTACTCGTCAAGAAAATCAATCAAACGAGCCCAAACTCGATGGGGTTGCGTCGTTTAATTACGGAGTTTCTTTGGCCCGCTTCCAGGTCCATGATCAGATCAGCTCTATGTCACAATAATATTGCATTGTCATCCGATTTATATATGCATGCAAAATTTCAGCTCAATCGGAAACCGGGAAGTGGATCAAATTTAACTTGCAAGATTTGATTACAGACAACGATACCTACAGGTGAAACTAAATATGTTATAAGCTTGTAATGAAAGAAAAGAAATACTTTTGAAATTTCGTTCCATTCTCGACGTAGAGCTAAACATAGCTGTATAGGCTGAATGGGATTTATTTCCTTTGCCTGTCCGAATGGACGAACAATAAAATGTAAACGAACCCAATTTGCATAAGGTATACATACACTAAAGACTAAACAGTTTAGTTTTTTATTAATTGCAATTAAACGACAAAGAATTACGATGAAGCCATTTTCGAAAGGAAACCGCGCGTTGCGATTATGAAGCTTTTAAAAAAAAAATATTTTGATATATTAATTTTTACGGTCGTTATCCTGCCAGATACAAAATATTTTATCCGACGTCCTCAAATATTTTTTTTAATCAACTATTTTCTTACTTTAAACAAAATAATTGCTTTTTAAAAATATCAAATACGTTTAAACGAATGTTTTTTCTTGACATATGTATTATAATATTATCCTATAAGTGCAATGTGAGAAAATTACAATCATTTTTATGCTTGAAAAGTGCTTGATTTTCATATGTCGAGAGTAGAGCAAGACCTCAACGCTTCGCTTATGAGGCGTGCAATATATGCAACTTGACACTGGCAACAAATGGTTGTATTCATAGAAATTAAATTACCGTACTTTCAGACATACATAGTATCCGTAGACCTATATGGTCTACCTACCCAGTAGTAGCTGATTGCCTAAATTAAGAAAGAACGTAAGAAAAGTGTCACAAATACCAAACGGTCTTGCAGCCTAACTTGTCAAATAAATAATTATGAAAACTTATCATGAAATTTGCCACATTATAATCCCACTAATATTATAAATGCGATAGTTTTTGAAGATGTTTGAATGTTTGTTACTCAATCACACGTAAACCCACAAACCGATTTGGATAAAAATTGGGACATAGATAGAACATTTCCTGGATTAACTCATAGACATAGAGTAGTACATATATATTGATGCTCATAGAATAATTTTTAGCCCAGTTATATGATCCCTAAATAATAGTTCAATTTTAATGTTATTTTAACAAAACTATTAATACCTAAATGGGGTGCCATTTTAAAATAAGTAATAAATGCCACAAAACGGTGGTTTTAACTATAGAACACAATATAATCCTAGGACCTAGTGTATAATAACAGCAAGTATAACATTACAAAAATTGTATTAGGTATTATTATACAACCATTTTTTTTTAATTTTTTTTGTTGGTGGACTATGGGTGCGTCCCGCCCCGCCACTTGGCAAGTTGATAAAATAAAATACTATGCTTATCCTTACTAATATTATAAATGCAAATGTGAGTTTGTTTGTTATTCGTGTGTTATTAGTTAACTCGACCTATTATAACGAAATTTATTACAAGTTATTATCATTAGTAGATGTTTTAATAGTATAGAAAAGGACAAAGGATACGTATATTAACATACCACGTGTGCAAAGTTGCGGGTGGAAATTATTACTTATTAAAAAAATATGCACATCAACAATTTGTTCGTTTAATATGAAAATATATATACGAGTACAATAGCGTTGCTATCGGTACTGAGCGGGCGATCTTTGCGGCACGAGGTAGGGAGTTGGGACGGGAGGTAACGGCAATCTTGAAGTGAACGCGTAGTATAGTAGGTAATACCTACAAATTTACCATTTTAAAATATTTCCTCGAAAATTTTGCTGCCAAAGCTGTAAGTAATTTTTTTGGCTTTAGAGACAGGTTATGATGCTGTCACACACGATCTAAACCGCTTGGGGCAGGGGAAAGGACGCCGTACAACTTCATTATCTGCCCTACACTATATCTCTATTCAGGGGAGGCTCTAGTCCATGTAGCGCCCGGGTGCAATCAATCAGTTAGTTTAGTTACAGCACGTACGACAAAACTCCGAACCTCGCTGGAATGCGTTGTCGCATGCTTAGTCTCGTTGTTTTGATACGAAACCAGGTAAACGCGATCTGATTATGAAGTTACAGTGAGCATGGCGACAAAGTAACCTACCCAAACCTGTCAAATAACACACCCACTACGTTTATAAATTGTTAAGCACTCGCTGCGTATGGTGCGCCCGCTCCGTGCGGAGCGTTACAGTGGAGGCTCTATGTTGCCCGGGCGGCTCTTGGCGCCCCCTAACATCCGGCGTCCTCTGCACTATAGGTAAAGTCGCCCCCGTCTCTATTAAGATTTGGTCGAGCCACCGAGTGCTTGTCTTCAGTAGCAAAAATACCGCTCAGCAGAGCGTGCTTGAAGACGTTGCCAAAGTTGTAATTAAACGAAATCAAAGTACCTACTTAAGTATATATGCCATAAAATAATATACCTACTTTGTATAAAATCATAAATGATATATTAATTCTAATTATGTTTATTGAAAATAGCTGTATTATATTATTACTTACAGCTAACATAGCCTTAATGAATGTCAATTTTTGAAGCAAATACAGAAAATATGTACCTATATTTATATTGTACAGAATGTACAGTGATTTTTTTGGTACCACCCAAAAAATCTTGTAGTCGAAATTGCGAGCGTTAGAAACAGCAACAACAATAGACTGCTTTGCATCAATTATCATGCTGCAGATTACCTATTTATTATACCCAAGAATTTCGATCATAACAATCATTTTAAAAATCACAGGTATGTGTTCTGTCAGTGACTCTAACAATCGTACCATTCATTCTCATATTTCTTCAATATATAGATTTTGCAGCACTTCTTTTTTATCCATCCATCTATCAATCAATCATTCAAATCACATCCCATTGAGCATGCACATTTTAAGAAGTCAATGCTAATAATTAATAAACAATTCAAACAATATTTAAACAAATGTTATGATATTTGTTTAAATATTATTTGAATAATATGTTATTCAAGATTAAACAAATGTCACTATTCAATGTTAAATAAATGTCATATCATACAATAATTAATTAATAAAATTATTATTATTTAATAATAATAATAAAATAAATTCAAAACATATCATCAAAATATGAGACATATTTTACGGAATAATAACATTTGCCCAATAAAAATGTCGTAGGATTTTTTTAAATGTGTAAACAGTTTTAGTCTTAATTGCTTCAGGTATTTTATTATGTAGGTATAGCAGGCACACAATATACTCCTTTTAAAAGTGTTGTATGATGGTCAGAAGTAGTTAGTAACTCATTATATTCGGTTCGCGATAATCGAAGACTTCTTTCTTATATCGTGTGGAAAAGAAGCTTATTGGTCTTGACAAACATGGTTACTTCCAATATTTAAATATATAGAAAAGTAAGTATTTTAAGGAATTTCAATACTGGAATACAGCTATCGGTATATTTAAGACTTTGCACGGGCCTAATACATAGCTTTTGTGCTCTGAATACGTTCTCTTTTTCAGTACAATTGCCCCAGAATATTAAATCAAAAAAGCGATGAAACGATATGCCATTACCACAGTTTTCGTGTGGACTTTTTTTATTTAGAATTTGCAAGTGTGTACCTAAGTGCAAAAGCAGATATTGTACTATTTTTTTTACAAATTTCTTGAGACTGTGTTTTACATATTACCTGGCTGGTAATATTTATTACGAGAAAACGTGCATTAATTACTTTAGTAATTGTTTAACCGTCATAATTAATATTTATGTCCGAGTTAGTGGAATAGCTAGTAAAAATGCATAATTTTAGTTTTAACGATATTTATGATTGGATTATTTGTGTTCATTCAATTTATAAAGTTATTCAAGTTATTATTTACATATCTTTCATAGCTTTTTTTATCTAAACATATTACGATTACTGTACTATCACCTGCAAATAATATCATTGGATGAGTAGTTATATGGGGTAAGTGATTTATGTACAACAAATACAACAAGGGTCCGAAAACACTTCCTTGTTGGATGCCATATTTAATTGTTCGACTTCGACCGTATAAGTAGTATCTAGTCTTATTCGTTATTGGTTATAGGGCATAACTACTTTAGATATAACAGTATATTGTTAGCAATCAGTGAGATATGTTTTTATTAGTTTTAATATTTCCCCTTAATTCATAAGAGCATTTTATTTAGCAGGATGTCATGTTTCACAAAGTCGTAAGCTTATATATTATATATATACAAGGTGGAGACGACCATACGACAATAATTTTAATCTAGTGTATCTGATGACTTGCCCAGCCTGTATACAAACTTTGAATACAATATGTCGTATAGTTTAGCCGCAGCACATTACTTTGTATTATTAACAATTTCCACACTCTGTATAAAAATTAAAATTATTCGCCTATCAATGAGCTCCCGCGCCGCATCGGTATAAACCAATATGAAACTAGTACCTACATATCGCCATGTTTACCAGTTCAAGTCTTCCCCAAACGTAATACAAATCAATGCATATTATACCTTATTCCTAAATCTTAAGATCCATACATATAAACCGTGTCATCAGACTTAGATGAGAAATTTAAAACTACCTAATGCGGCTTAATGAAAGAAGACCTCGGTCTCATGTTCAAAACTATTATAATAGGTCTGTAGGTCAGTGTGCCATCGTGATCCTGTGACGTGAATGTGCGTAATTAGACGCTTACTTTGTGTTAGAATAGTATTTCTTTCTCATTTACAATGCCTCGTTATAATTACACAGCTTCGGGTATACAGATATGATTTTAATTTATGGAGAATATCACGGAAATGCAGCTTTAACCATACGTACGTACCGAAAGAGATATGGAAACACACGTGTTTGTACTACCAATGGCCGGACTATTGTTCAAGCTGTCCAGAGGTTACGGGATAATCAATCCTTACTGCCTCATATGGATAGTGCTCCTTCGCGAGTAAGAGTCACCCTAGATGAACAAATTTTAAATTATTTTTCTCGCAAATTTGACACAGGTTGATAATGTAGAGAACTTAAAAAAAGGAATTGTACGATCTTTCGACAAGTTAAAATACATCGCCGTCAATGGCGACCTGTTAACAAGAGTTCGAAATAATATTTTAAGACGATATAATTTGTGCGTTCGGGTCCATGGCACACATATCGAAAATTTAAGTTTAACGACCAAGTGAATTATTAAAGTTATCGTGATTATTTTAATAAAATAATCAAGTGAGAATGAATAGTATAGCGCCCAATGTATTTACCTACGTTTCGAAGTTGTAACATATGATACCACAAGGTCACTCGCCGCTTGCCGACCACAGGTTAGTGAACTAATATTTACAAACGGTGTTCTATTTTGTTTCAATATTTATGATAAAAAGTTTGTTTGAAAAAATTGTTTTTTAAATATGCATGCGAGGACTTTTTTAATAGTTTCAAAATACTCCTATATATACACTAGTATTGACGGTGTTTTCATTTATTGTCGTATTGACGTCTCCACTCTGTATATATATATATATATATATATATATATATATATATATATATATATATATATATATATATATATATATATATATATATATTATATATGTCTGTAAATATAGCGCATGTAGGTAAATATAGCGTCTTTTGTCCATGTTTATTATTACATTATTTATTAAATAATATATAGCCATATATATGATTTTGTTTCTTTGAAATCCTTTTTGCCCATCGAATAATATATCGCATTTAGTCGTATGGTATATATTATATTTGCAGACGATATCGTCGTTATGGCAGAATCCATGGAGGACCTTGGCACTATGCTCAACGATCTCAGCAGGGTAACCCAACTCGTGGGGTTACGAATGAACATGGACAAGACGAAAGTCATATCAAATACCCATGTCATTCCTGTACCGGTCCTAGTTGGCAATGCGATTCTCGAAATTGTCGATCATTATGTTTACCTTGGACAAACAGTTCAGTTAGGTAGATCCAATTTCGAGAAAGAGGTCAGCCGACGAATCCAACTCGGCTGGGCAGCGTTCGGGAAACTTAGGAGGATCTTCTCGTCCAACATACCTCAGTGTCTGAAAACACAAGTCTACGACCAGTGTGTGTTACCAGTGACCAGTGATGACTTACGGCACGGAAACGTGGTCCCTAAATGTAGGCCTCATAACTAAGCTCAAAGTCGCTCAGCGTGCTATGGAGCGAGCTATGCTCGGGATTTCTCTGCGTGATAGAATCCATAATACGGAAATCCGCAGAAGAACGGGTGTAACCGACATACCACGAAGAATTAGCACGCTGAAGTGGCAATGGGCAGGCCACATCGCTCGAAGAACCGATAACCGCTGGGTAAAAAAGGTTCTAGAGTGCAGACCACGTACCGGACGACGCAGTGTAGGACGCCCCCCCACTAGGTGGACAGACGACCTGGTGAAAGCTGCTGGGCGTCGATGGATGCAGACGGCACAGGACCGCACTATGTGGCGTACCATGAGGGAGGCCTACGTCCAGCAGTGGACGGCGATGGGCTGAAATAATGATGATGATGAGTCGTATAATCGTAGTTAGGAGTAAATTCCTTCGTATCTTTTCAAATACTTTTGAGAATACATGAATTAGCGCAATGGGTCTAAAATTAATCATTGTTTGGTGACATTTTTTTATGAAGTTGTTTTACGATAGCTGTTTTTGGTGCATTTGGAAATACACTAGAAGATATACTCAGATTCATAATGTGCCAAAATAAAAATATTATATTACATATATAAAAAAGTGAAGCTTTGATATTAGAAACATACTTTACAACAGTTGTTGAGCTACCATCGTAACCGCAACTTTTTTATTCTTTAATGATTTCAATATTCTACTTATGTTTTGCAGAACTATGGGTAGAATAATCATAGAGTGGTTGCTATTGAGAATAGTTTTTTCAGCAGTAATGCATAACCTATGATCTATATTTGTTACTTGGTTGATTAAGTTAAAATTGTCTGCGATTTCTTTAGGATCATTTATTATAGTGCTGTTTTTGATAATTATCAGAATGGGTTCTTTTACAATCTTGTTATTTTTGTTTATTATTTGCCAGGCAGTTTGCGTTTTATTTTCAGATATGTTTGTTCTATGATTATTATGAGCTTTCTGTGTGAGTTTTATGATATTTTTGAATCTTTTTGAATATACTCTAATCGTTGTTTTGTTTTCCTTTGTTGGCATTCGTCTATACTTCTATGGAAGTTGTCTTTGTCTTCTATAACAGGTTCTAATTCCACGTGAAATCTATTTAACCTTCTTTATTTGATTTAATTAATATTAGTTGCCAAGGAAAACACAAGTTGTAAAATAACATAAAGAGTTGCATCCAGCCCTTAGGCTCCCACTGTTGGCCATAGGCGTCCTCACGAGAATGCCACTCATAGGCCTCCCTACGAGAATGCCACTCATACTCAAAACAGTTCCGTGCCACCTGCATCTAATGGTCCAACTATTTTTATTACAAGGAATGATTTCTTCTTCTGAGGTACTTATATAAATATGAATTAATTAAACTCGCCTGACCTGAGACACTACTGGAACACACGAACAATGTATATACGCTGTGAAGTATAACTTCCAACCGTGGGCAGTTCCATAGCCTTATGCTTTTTCTATGATTGTCGAGTGCGGGCATTATAATTTTAGAGTTAATGAATACTACGGAATAGTGGTGTTTGCCTGCCCAATTAAGAAGAGCAAGCACACAGTATACAGTTCTACGACTAAGGCACTATTGGATACTTTTCGCTTTTTATTCAATATCACAACGTTATAGCACCTGTTATTGCTTTTTATACATCTTCAATTATCAGTCGTCCCACTATTGAGTGTAGACTGTCTCCATAATGGGTGGGAAAAATAGCCTACTATTTCAGTCTGGCCAAACGGATGGGCACAGAGTTTTGTTTCGAGTTTTGCTTCTCTTGCAGTAATTCCATCTTATTGTATTTTCCATGTTGTAACGGAGTAAAAAATTAATTCAACATCCCATTTGAACAAATATAATTCAAAAATATAATTCATTCCCACCACAACCAACCCCGCAAGAAAGGGGTATTGGATTCCAGTGTAGGTAAATATAGTGTGGGTGTCATAAAGTGTGACTAAAATAGGTATAATTTGCAGATAATATCTATGCAAGCAAAGGAAAACTAAAATTCTACAGCAACACTCTTTGTGTCACAACCACCTTTGGTGGTTGAGATAAATCGCACTATCTCACTACAGGAGAGGGGGTTCAAAAATCCTCAGAATTACCTCACGTAATTAATGAACGCCCCTTAAATTATCACGAAGAAAAATAATATAGGTTCCGCTTGATCTCATTACCCTGCCCTATAGAAAAGTCCACAACATTTTTCATTTATTTCGAAAAGTATTGTTAAGTCTAGGTCAGTAGTAATTACTGTAGATATTTAAATTAGACGATTCTAATTTTATCGATATAAGTATTTATCATTTACATTTCACAACAACACAGCTCGACTTATCAAATGCTTTTAACACTTCTAGATCTTAAAACGGAAAAACTTGTCCTTTATTCAAGTTAATTTAGTGAATTATTTCAAACTAGCTTCTGCCCGCGGCTTCGCCCGCGTAAAAGGTTACTTTCCTAAAGATTTTCATCCCCTATTTTATTTTTCCCCTTAATGGTAAATTTTTACATGTTAATGTCATATTTATTTATATCTAATCAATAGCCTAAAAATAAGTTTCAAGCTTCTGCCTTTAAAAATGACGATAATTCCTTACAACTTTTCATCCCCCTTTACAACCCTTTTTTTGTATTAAAAAGCAGCCTATGTCCTTTATCAGGCTCTAGACTATCTGTGTACCACATTTCATTTAGATCGGTTCAGTAGTTTTGGCGTGAAAGAGCGACAGACAGACAGAGTTACTTTCGCTTTTATAACATTAGTAAGGATTAAGTAATATTTAATTATTTAATGTCACATTTATGTTAGACAGCTACCCCTGTCATACTCCCGCATACACAAATGAATAGAGAAGAGCGGCGTAGTATCACAGCATGACCACATTTGCCTTAGTACCTACCCAATCTATTGTATCATTTCCAGTAGTCGACACAATTTTACTGCCAAGGCGCGCAAAAAGATGTTTCATATCACAAACTTTCAATACCTATCTATTATATACAGGTATAGTATGTTATTAACAAATCGATAGTGCTGTCAAAAATACAACAATCATCAACGATGACTGCCCTCACGTCTTTACTTGTGTTCGGGTCGCACAATCGGCGATCTTCTTTCTTGCCATATTTCTGTAGTGCGCCCAGTTGCTGCCTGACCACAGCACTGCGCACTCTTATTGTCCTAACTTTTGAAATACTGTACCAAACGACACACGGTAAAAGGCAAAAAATATGTACTTTAAATATTGAAAGTAATAAAAGCATTTGTTTGCATAAGAATCAATTCGTTACTATAAAATGTGCATCGGCAATAAATACCAAATTATTTTGAATTTTTAATTTACTATTTTAACGATAAATGCTTACATATTAAAAATAGATATATGCTGTCGCGGACTTTTTTGTAGAACTATTTAAGAGGTACATTCCCACAATACATAACATTAGTCTGAGTTTCAAGATTTTTGCAGCGTATGCAAAAATAGTTCGCAGATGGGCGTTTTTTTCTGACTTAAGCAATTTTTATCGTTATATTTTAGCCTATTTACAAAATATCTCTATAAATTATAGCCTATGTGTTATTCTGATGTGTAAGCTATATTACTATAAAGTTTCATCAAAATCCATTCACTAGTTTTTACGTGAAAGAGTAACAAAGATGTTCACATCCATACATTATTACAAACTTTCGCGTTTATAATATTATTTTTTTTTTTTTTTTTTTTTTTTATTGCTTATGGCGGCAAACGAGCAGACAGCACACCTGATGGTAAGTGTCACTGCCGCACATGGACCTTTGCCAATGGTATAGCTAGGCCGCTGCCTACCAATACAACCCTGAACCCACCCCGGTTAGGCTTCCGGCTCTCTCGCTCACCGAACGAAGCGCAATAGCACATTGCTATTACTCAGACGTCGATCTTCTGCGAGAGTGTGGTACTACCCCGGACGGACCGGCCCGCGGCTGTAGACAGAGAACTGTCCACAGCGTGGTCCTACCACAATATTAGTAGGATGAGTTAGAATAAACACAAATAATATACTCGATGCGATGTGAAAATATGTTTAGCGGTACGTTTCTGCAATACTTGCCAATACTTATATACCATAATAATGCAATTTGAAATGTTTGGCTGTTTTGCTATATATCGGCAAAGAAACTGAAAAATGTTTTAACTGGGTACCCTTTATTTTGGTGGTAGGTTATTGTATAGTCACATCCCGCCCGAACCGTCCTCGGCGACGGAGTCCTTGTCTTAGGTGGCCCGTCCGGAACATGACTGACGTACCCTTTGGAATAACTTAAACGATTATATGTAAATTTTCAGAAGAGAGTTAATCGATTGTGTATGTCTACATGAACCTACATAAATAATACAAATATACATACATGTTTTTTAACTTTAAAAAGGTGCTCAAAGGTGCAAGGGATGTGGCGTGATGGTGTATGTATGTATGTAAAAAAGTGCTCAAATTACTGAAATTTAGCATTTAACGTGCTTAATTAATTATAAAAACTTGATTATGAGCGAAAAATGATTGTCACACATGGAATTCGAACCCACTTTCATACGACAGCTCACGCTGGTTTAAGTGTTAGCACGATTAGATCTGATTTCCAATAGGTGTGGGTTCGAATCCAATGTGTGATAATATTTTTTCGCTCGTAATCAAGTTTTTGTAAAAGTATTTATGGTTCTCGGTGAAAAAAAAATTACTTTCACGCATATACTAAAGATATTTTCGCAATAAACAAATCGTTTTGCAGCTGGTTCCACCAAGGTGTCTCCTTCAGTATTCCAGGTCTTCACAGCTTAAGCATATGACTACAAAGATGGCGTATTAGTCTAAGTAGCGACCTCCTATGTCGAATATCTTGAATTTGATTCTCACAGATCAGAGAGATGCATCGCTTTTATCCCTTAGTCGTCTTTAACGACACTCATAAGAAGGTGGATTGTGGATTTCAACTCAGTTACTACAACGAGAACTACTAGTTATATATCATCATTATCATCATTTCAGCTCATTAGGTCCCACAGCTGGAACTGAGCCCTCTTCACATTTGTTGATCTACCACGCTCATCAGACGTATTGGTACAGAATTTTATTTCGAGTTTGCCTTCTCTTGCACTGATGTTACATGCTTGCCTCCCTTATTGGTCTTTTACGATCACCAACGAGTAAAAAAGGGGTTGTGAATTGTATTCTTACTTCATCACCATACGAAAATCTAGTTATTATATACATATATAACTATAATTAATTTTTAAAGATTAGAAAAAAAAATATTATTCTTTTTACGTGCCTCTGATGAGCACGAACTTTGAGAAAGTAATTGGCTTACTATACCACGTTGACAAAATAAACTGTCATAAAGTTTTATTTAAAGTTTTCTTTCTCTTTCAACGATGTCATCAGCTACGTTATTTAGACATCTATTACAAGACACTTGGTAGAACAAAATGAACGATGATAGATATATATTATTTATAATATTTAATATATGGATAAAATAATATTTATTTCATATCTACTTGGGCCAATTCCACCTGATATAGTTTAGTCAACAACTACATTCCCAAGAAGGATTGACGTCAGGTAGGCGTCCGGTCATAAAACTATTTCTAATAACTTTTGCAATAAGTACTGCATATTGCATCGATCCCAAATAATTGGGATAAGAACAGAAGAACGATGAATGACGTTGAATAAAATACTATTCAATGCTAAGTAAAATATGACCCAGTAAAATAACAAGGCATAACATTCATGTTATTTTAATTTATCCACAAGCAAAAGATATAACAAAGTATGTTAAATATCCTAATGTCACGTATAATTGCGCACGTACGCAGATAAAATTAACAAGTGCTTTATACACATTATATATGTATGTATAATAACTTAAATGTCTTTATTTAATTAGTGACAAATAACGGGCGTTATAACTGTATCTATATAAAAACGTAAGGGCCTAAAAATGTGTGTTTTAATCATTACAAAATTACAATCTTCTTAAAAGGTATGGAAGCCTTCTCTTCTTAAAAGGTATGGAAGGAAGGTAGGGAAGCCTTAAATACATATCATCACGCCATATCCCTTGCAAGGTAGGCAGAGAGAACAGAGTGCCAGAGAACTCTATCCTTGCATACTTCACTCGCTTCCTCAACATTCATAATTCTCTTCATACACGTTCGCCGGTTTCGGAGACTCTTGAGCCTTAAAGCCTTACATGATACCGAAAATAAGAACTCCGTGTGCCCAAATGGCAATAGGAACATGGCCTCTATATGCAAGCAAGTTACAGCAAGGCATTCGGCGTCATTTTTCCCGTCGCTTATAACTTTGGCGGGGTGTGACTGGACCATACCCTAAAAAAAGGAGGCTTTAAATAAGTACAGGAACTGCTCTTATCCCAATTACTTGGAGTCGACACAATGTAAGTGTTGGTGGTATTTGTGACCGCCACCACACAGCATTTTTGGATAATTAATTCAATTATAATTAATTGATGTTTGTTTATCAACTCATCATATTGAATATGTATTAAAGTCACAATTCCTCAGTGACATGCTCGTGAAAGCCTAGGATCGAACTATGCTTCAAGCAAAAAGCGTTGAAAATGAGTTTTTCGGCGAATAAAGAAATTTTTAATTGCGTATTTTCGAACTGCATTCGGTATCCAGGCCTTCGCGCTATATTGGACTATGAATACAAATTATAAGTGTGTAAACTCTGCTTACCATTTTAGAGGTAAAGGGAAAACATTGTAAATTACAAAGAGAAGTCAGTCAAATGTATCATAACAAACAACTTGACCTTTCCGTTTCGTGAAGTCGTGCAGTTTTTTTGATAGGAAATTTTAATTTATCAGGGTTACGTGGATGCGCTGTAATCCTTGGCGGTATGCATGCAGACTTTCAAATAATTAAACAATATAAATATATCTAAGTGCATAGTTTACACATGATGTCAACCGTGTTGTGACGGAATAAGAATACAATGAACACCAACCTCTTATTTCTCATAGGAATCGTAAAAAAATGCTTAATCGGATGTGTGTAATGAAGTATGTTACGAAAACGATCACGGAAGAAAATCTCCAAATAAAACATGTTAACACGTATACAATAGACGAATTTCTCACATTTAGAGGAGACTCATATCCAACAGTGGGACGTCTATTGGCTGAGAAGAAGTACAGTTTACGCAAGATAACCAGCGCTCACAACTAGTTCATTATAAAAATATATTTTACTTATCATGTGTAAGTTGTAAGTAGATAACGCATTTGTTTTCATATGTGATATCAGGCATGTCCACAGACAATTAATATAATTTTATAAATAAACAAATCCTTTTTATTACCTTTTATTGTTTTAATAATAACTAAATATTCTGTAATAACAAGGACAGTTGATAGTTATTTTATTGTGTTTAATTAGTCTTATTTTTAATTGAATATTTTAGCTTAATTTATAATAGAATTCTTCATGTCCAGTAATTGTTTTATCTTTACGTTTTATCAATTTATAAATGACAAAAATAATAACAAAAATACAGCGTCCGATGGTATTTACTAGTTCATTTTACAGACATTTTTAATCGACTCAATAAAGGAAGAACTATTATATAGAACTTGTATCTATGTTGTTTTATGTATATTCAACGATTTCTCTATCAATTAACCGTCGATTTTGATTTTTTTATTGAACAGATATCAGTAGGTATAGTCTTCGACGACATCGACTCTGAAACTAATTTGGTGACGACTTCGTGAGATAGATTTTAATGAGGGGATTCCGTAGCAAACGAGGTGAAACTTAAAACTTTATAAGCGGGTATAAAGTGTTTATTGAATGATTGCACATCAAATTAAATACTACTTTTACGGATTCTATCGCGTTTGTATTTGATTTATAATTTCCCGACGTTTCGAACACTTTACAGTGATCATGATCACGGGAGGACTGAGGTGTCTTACGTCCAATATGTCATTGTTATTACAGAAATTTATTTATATCTACCCTATAAGATATTAAATTTTTTGACCCACATTTTCATACAAAATTAATACAATTAATAGCCAGTACAAAAAGAGAATGATTCTATATATAAAATTTTATATATAAAATCATTTCTCTGGATATATGGGCTGTGATGATGATGATGATGAAGGTTTTAGCCCAAAAATGGGACATATATCAATCGATATGATGATGATTATAAAATTAAATAAATTAATAATTATATGTTATCGCCCATTGGAAGGTGGCGATTCAAGGAGTATGCTCTGGCAACATTAGCGTTACGGTTGAGTGGTTTCGTGGCGAAAACGGGTATAAATAGCGGTTACAGACGCGTAGACGGGATTCTGTTGTGATATCTAATCTGTGGTAGAAGTCTGTTAATAAGTTATATGTAGTAATAAATGTTTAAGTGTATATCTATGTCATTGGTTTGTTGAACTCTTATATCAGAAGTGCTGCAGGAATTTATGCCCACATAAAACCCACCGTGCTCCATTCTGTAAGGATACATGTATGCGGGTAACGTACAAAAATATTTGCTAAATATTGTAAAGTGATTTTGGATGTGCCGGTATTTATTCACTGTATGTATATATAAAATACGTAAAGGTGATAATTGTATTGTAAAATATGTAAGTGTGATGATTGTATGTTAAAATACAGGATTTATTTTGGAATGGTGTATGTAAAGGGATAATCTGAAACCATAGGTAGCGCGTACCACTAACAATTGTAATCGTGAGCAGGTTATATTGTAAAATTAGCGATGGATTGTAACGTTCAGTGAAGACCGTGCCGTATGTTCCTTTGTATACAAAAATGACACGAGTTTTGTTGAGTATTATAACTAGGAAATGATAATGAATGCATATATAAAATAACTGTTCTGCAATTTAGGAATTCTTATGCTACCCTCGCATGTAAATAAAGTTAGAAGCGTATGTTTTCTCACGGTATACATACCTATATAGTAAGATAATGACAACGCATTGAACATAGCTCATCTTAATGTGATACAAATCTATTAGTTAAAGGTAAAATAATATTGTATTAACCAAACCGAATAAGTTTCAGTATGTCAAAAGTGCAGTCGGATGAACCATGTATCTGCGTATGATACCGCTGTGGCTGCAGAAGGTTACTTGTGACACAAAGTTGATCGATCTGAAGTAGATAGGTGCGACCGTCCAACATGTGGTGAGATCTATCCATTGTACGATTATGGTAAAAATGCTGAGATTAGTTTATGGACAAAGTGTATATGTCGGTAAAGGCACGATACAAAAGTGGTACTGCATAAATGCCTTAAAAATGCTGAGATTAATTAATGAACAAAGTGTATATGTCGGTAAAGGCGCGATGCAAAAGAAAGTATACTATGACAATAATCTGTTGATCTATTGAAACATTGTAAGTGATAAGTATGTTTACCGATAATAGGATGACGCTGTATTCTTGGGGTATTTACTGTTAATTGTATATGTAAAAGGGCAATGTATTCCCAGAGATGAAAAAAGGTCTTCAAACCCATGACATAAAACAGGCATTATGTACCAGCCCTGGAACTTCTAATGTTGTCAAAGTAATCGTCGAGATTATCTGACGACCATGCTTCACGAGTAATTTATTATTGATGACATCGTGTTAGTCACTAAAAGTCAGGTGTGGCCGAGCTAAAAGAGTGTTATATGTTATGACACGGATGATGGACTAAAATTGGTATATATAATCTCAGGATTCGTCTAATGCTCGGATAAGTGAACTGTGAGTGGTTATCTCGTCGGACAATGTATTAAGGAGAATTGTCTTAATGTTGTCAGTTTGTGTTGAAAGGTAACTAGGGTTGGCCAAAGGCATCGCCTAGGGAAAACACAAACTGTGATCACATTGATGAGTGGCTATCTTGCTTGTTCATTTTCCGACGGCTTTGTTTGTATACATTATTGAAGGTAGCCGATTTAATGTTTTCTTTAATTCACGGTTAATGCTCTTGCTTCGGACAATTGAACAGTAGGTGGTTGCCTCGTCAGACAATGTATCAAAGGAATAATTGTCTTAATGTTGTCAGTTGTGCTAAGATGCAACTAGGGTTGGCCAAAGGCATCGCCTAGAGGAAAATGCAAACTGTGATCACATTGATGAGAGTAATACTGGTTCAATTGCCGAATGTTTTGCTTGTAATCCAATAATGTATACAGATAGTCGAACAAAGTTGGCAGATTAGGTCTTGAGCTGGCCGCCGATGGAATAGCTCAAGAGGCTGTTTGCATCTTTGGTCGATTTACATGATATAAACGAATAGTTTGGCAAGATTTGGAAGATAATGGCCTTGGATAAGGCGTGTCTTTAACGCTTGTCACAAAGTATCCACGAGTTGCAGAATACTGACATAATTTTATGTACGTTGTTTGTCCTCGGCAATCGCATCAGACTATCATGGCATCCAGGGACGAATGCCATCACAGGATGGCCGGATGTGTCGCCCCTCGAAAGGTGGCGATTACGAGAGTTACCAAGATTGAAAGATAAGACATTGTTAACGATGGTTTACGATTTTGTATTATTTCATTATTTGTATATTATGATGGTTTACGAATGCTATGTGGTATTAGTTACGAATACTATCGGCCTTCGCTTTGCTCATGGAAATCTCAAACGCATTATACGAGTCTTATGTTAACTTGGGCCAACACACGTGATGTCGTTTGGTCAACAATTACACTCCTAGAGAGGGTTGACGTCAGGCAGGTGGCCGATCGTAGAACTGCTGCCAATAACTTTTGCAATATGTACGATGGAGGAGTAATGCATATTGCTTCGACCCCAAGTAATTTGGATAAGAGCGGAAAATGATGATGGTTTATAATTTTGTTCTCAGCAAGCGCAGTGGACTATCACGGCATCCAGGGACGGATGCAGCCACAGGACGGCCGGATGTTATCGCCCATTGGAAGGTGGCAATTCAAGGAGTATGCTCTGGCAACATTAGCGTTACGGTTGAGTGGTTTCGTGGCGAAAACGGGTATAAATAGCGGTTACAGACGCGTAGACGGGATTCTGTTGTGATATCTAATCTGTGGTAGAAGTCTGTTAATAAGTTATATGTAGTAATAAATGTTTAAGTGTATATCTATGTCATTGGTTTGTTGAACTCTTATATATAATATTTAATAATTTAGAGAGTTTTCCAATCACCGTATTGTAAGTCATAAACACGAAATTTCCTCAACTTGACTCACCCTTAGGTAGTTAGATTTGGTAGTTTACCTTTTGTACTCACGTCTAAATCTTTTCTCTAGTGAGGTCAGGTGTAAAATTGAGGCAATAATTGTCAAATGTAAATTGCGTCGCGATATCTTCAAAGAAATTGCTTAAAAGTTAGATTTGCACAGCCAAACGTTACAATTTCTAGCTTTGCCAACCTAATGAACAAAATTCCTGTAATAAATTATGACTTAACGATTACCTGAAGTCTTTAATGACTTCTCATAATTATCATCCTCCTGCTCAAGTTTAAGATTATGAATACCTATTTTGATTTTTATTTATTTTTATTGCGGATGGTGGTAAACGAGCAAGCAGAACGCCTGATGTTAAGTTTTACTGTCGCCCATGGTAATACCAGTGGTAAAGTTAAGACGCTGCCTACCGATGAAAATCCCTCTCTTACAAAACGAAGTATAACGGCACATTACCCAGTGGTAACGGTAACCCACGGTACCCAGTGGTATGCAGTCATAGTCATCGATTTTCTGCGAGAGTTTGGTACTACCCCGGACGGACTGGCTCGTGGCTGTAGACAGAAAACTGTCGGTAGTGTGCCTGTACCACTATTGATTGTAGTGCTAAACGATCCTAGAAGCTTCTTCCACTAATTGTGATTTGAGGAAATTTCGAGTTTATAAGTTAAAGGTTAATCCAAAAGACGACCTACTAATCGATTTGGCGTCGGTACCGATTCGTAACGAACATTTAGCGGAAGCGTACTCAGTCTATCTGTCTAGCACCGACATCAAAACGATCAATACGTAGATCGTCTTTTGGTAACAATTATATCTTGATCGTATGACATCACACTAGCCAGTAAGTTAGACGTATGTATGACCTTGAATTTGTACTGTACATAAATATTTTGTGCAGAATTTTAAATAATGAAAACAAACAATAACAAATAGTTACCCGACAAAGTTTCTTGACACATATTTACAGTAGAAGACGGGTTCCAATCCAATGTCGATTCATTGATAAAATCAAATACACTAACACGTCGCGCGTCGTGCCACTTAATATACTTATATTATTAATAATTAATCGAACACTGCAAAGCGTATTTTTAATATCAGACTGCGAGCAGTCTGATATTAAAAATATGTAGATATAGTTTAAACTCAATTGATCAAGTAACTGTTGTATGCTGAACTAGGGTTACTTACAATGAAACTTTTGCACTCTTGATGTTTATTAAATGTTCGAATTTCGAATTATGATTCTTTTTAATGATAAACTAAAAAAATTGGCAGTGAAATCACCCGTCATTTGTTTTTATCACAGATTGAGTTTTTATCTCTATTTTCAACAATTGTTGAAAATAGAGATAAATATTTCGCAGTGATTAATTTTTGTCATTTTAAAATAATTGTCTCTTCACAGGATAATGCCACTTTACTGAAAAATGCCTCTGGGAGGCGTACCTCCAAGTAAAAGTCTTCTCACCAATTTTTTTTCTAATCTCTTAAGAAAGTTCAAGAGAAGTAACTAAAGTCCTGCGTTCTGTTGCATCTTAACAATTGTGGTCGCGTAGCGACAAAGCCCTTTAAATAAATTGAAAAAAAAAAAAAAAAACTTAACAATGTTTACTCACTGACAGTCAAGAAAAACAAACTCGTTGTTATAGTTGAAACAAATTGAGTTTATGACTGATTTTCTTTTTTCTTTTGTAGAAGAAGTCTGGACATACCCTGCAAGTTCAGTAAGGGGTGACGAAAAGGCAGCGTGCCATCCCCTAACCCATCGGATTTCCTCCTCATCCATCCAACAGTTTTGTTGTTCTGAGTCTGAGTAGACTTTGTCTGCGTTAGTTATATATCTGTAAATTTGCCAGCAATACAAGGATTATTTCCTTAGTGCAGAGAGGTATCAGGTATCTATTAAAATCTTCATTGATCTATCGTCCGCAAATACCTATACTAAACTGTAAATACTTGTATTATAGATTTATAATACAGCCCATTCGCTATGACATGCCAATGAAAATTCGAACAAAACACTTTCAAATCGTTATCGTAATTATTTTCGGTCGACTACTAACAATTACAGTTAAGCGTCAAGTACCAAGATATTATAATGGAAGCCGCTATTTTTATATTTAAAAGAATACATAGATGTCGATAGCACAATTCTATTCCAATACGTATAATTATTTTACCGATATTGTAATTACAATATAATTTTTACATATATTGTTAGTATTCATAAAATAATTATGACCCCAACTCTTTCTGTAGTTACTTAACCGTTAGATTTGCAAACTATGAATGCTATAAAGAACAGAGAAGTCTCTTGTGGTGTGCCTTGTTGGATATATTTATTTTAAAATAAGAATTGGTCTAAATTGCTAGTTTGTGGTTTACCACGCTGGCTCAATGCGTATTAATAAACGAAGCGTGCCAATTTCTACATAATTTATTACATACATATATATCATCACGCCATATCCCTTGCAGGGTAGGCAGAGAGAATAGAATGCCAGAGAACTCTATCCTTGCATACTTCACTCGCTTCCTCAACATTCATAATTCTCTTCATACACGCTCGACGGTTTCGGAGACTCTTGACTCCACCTTCCTTCAGTGCGTGACCAATCTGGTCTAGATAGGTTAGTCTCGGTCTCCCCCGGTACCTACATCCTTCCACTTTGGCATTGTATATCTTCTTAACCAGACGTTCGTTCGGCATTCTTTCCACATGTCCGAACCATCAGAGCATTCCCTTTCGCATCTTTACACCAATACTCTCTTTTATACCTACTCGCTCTCTACATAATTTATTTCTTCCAAATAATAACATGACGTTATTAAAAAAGTTCAATGAATAACATATAGTTAGTCTCGTAAAATAATTGTAGTACCTACCTAATACTGGCTATATTCGTTCTGTTCTTGGCGACAACGAAATAAGAACATTCGCTACTCCATTTTTCACCGCGTATTGGGAGACTAAGAGATATAAATACGCAAATAATACCATTGCAATCTATTGTAGTTGTGTAAAAGAACTCTTAAAGAAACTCGAAATAAAATTTATCGCAACTCGTGTGACCAGCGTGGTGTATTAGATTAATTTTCCGTCCAAGCATTTTGAGATCGAAAGTTCTCTTTCCACTTAAAAGTTGTATTGTTTGCTAAAATTTCTCATTAGTCTCTTTCACAATGATTAAATATATCTATGACTTTTGCGGCTTGCATTAAATCTAATATTGGTTTTAATCATTGAAAGGAATGATTCTCAGAGAGGAATATTTTTATATGGGGAGTTCTATGCGGCGTGAGCGAGTTCCTCAAACAGTTTCATTACTAATTTCTAGTCTCTCATACTGCAATCTATCTATATAAGCGAAATATTATAACGCTGTTGACAGTTTTCTGTCTACAGCCGCGGGCCGGTCCGTCCGGAATAGTACCACACTCTCGCAGAAGATAGTCGTATATCTCGTAGATATGGATAAGATAGTCTGAGTAATGGCAATGTGCTGTTGCGCTTCGTTCGGTGAGCGAGAAAGCCGGAAGCTCACTGGGTGGGTTTGGTTATAAAAAAAAATACTACTCAGTGACCAACTCATCATCACTCGAGATCTCCGAAACCATATGTCCGATTTACTTAATTATGACTCTTCCTGCGCATAGTCCAAATCTATTACGTATAGATATTTCTTTCCTAACGTAGCCGCAAAGAACAGATATTATGAAAAAATAATAGATATTTTTTTATTTATCATAAATGATTTTATGCTTTAGATTTGCATTTTGATTTTACCTTTGTAACAATTGCCATAGTAACCCTTCTTAATGTAACCGTTGATATTTTAGACGTTTCTATGGTAACCGTTGCAATCGTAAATGTTATTAAATAAATGTTATATTGCACGCCTCATAAGCGAAGCGTTGACGTCTTGCTCTACTCTCGACATATGAAAATCAAGCACTTTTCAAACATAAAGATGATTGTAATTTTCTCACATTGCACTTATAGGATAATATTATAATATATGTGTCAAGATAAAACATTCGTTTAAACGTATTTGATATTTTTAAAAGTAATTATTTTGTTTAAAGTAAGAAAATAGTTGATTAAAAAAAATATTCGAAGACGTCGGAGAAAATATTTTGTATCTGGCAGGATCACGACCGCCGCGACGAGGGTGCCTCCCCATCGTTCAACGAGATAGCCACCTGGCGCGAGGACGCCCGCCGAGAAGTCATCGCCCATTGGGCTACGCGGCTGGAGAGGCCTAGACACGGTGTTGTTACCGTCGAGGCCCTCCGGCCCGTACTGATGGAGTGGATGGAGCGGCGGCACGGAGTGCTCTCCTTCCGGTTGGTGCAGGTCTTGTCGGGGCACGGTTGCTTCGGCAAGTACCTGCACACGGTCGTGCGGAGGGAGTGGACTCCGTCCTGCCACCATTGCAGTAGCGACGAGGACACGGCGCAACATACGCTTGAGGTATGTTCGGGCTGGGACGGGCAGCGCCGTGACCTCGTCGCTGTCATCGGTGCCGACCTGACGTTGCCGGCTGTCGTGAAAGCGATGGTCGACAGCGTCAGGAATTGGGACGCGGTCGCCGCCTTCTGCGAGGCTGTCATCTCGCAGAAGGAGGCGGCGGAACGACTCCGGGAGGATTCCCGTGAGCCGGGCCGCCGCCCGCGGCCGGGGCGGCGCATGCGCGAGTATCTGCGCCTGATGCCGCCCTAACCGAGGCTTTGGGTGATCGGACCGGGGAATTGTCCGGTCACCCGACGTGAGGCCACCGCGTGAGGGCGACGCCTCGACGGCGAAAGCTGTCGAGGCGTCGACGGGAGAGGAACCCAGAGAGTATATCGCCGGGCGGGCCACCGAAGACAAAGATCGGGTACCGGTGGTCCGCTCGCACGGCGTAGAGAGGTGTTTGCAGGGTGGGTCCATGGGGTTGCACGCCGCCTCTTCCGTCGCCCCGGGCCGATTTGCCGGGGCGCGACCACATCCATGGTCACACCTGGCGAAAAAACAAAAAAAAAAAAAAAGGATCACGACCGCAAAAATGAATGTATCGAAGTTTTTCTTTTATTAAAAGCTTCATAATCGCAACGCACTGTTTCCTTTCGAAAATGGCTTGGTAATTCATTGTCGTTTAATTGCAATTAATAAAAAACTAAACTGCTTAGTCTTTAGTGTATGTATACCTTATGAAAATTGCGTTCGTTTACATTTTTTTGTTCGTCCATTCGGACAGGCAAAGGCAATAAATCCCATTCAGCCTATACAGCTATGTTTAGCTCTACGTCGAGAATGGCACGAAATTTCAAAAGTATTTCTTTTCTTTCATTACAAGTTTATATTTAGTTTTACCTGTCCCGTTGTCTGTAATCAAATCTTGCAAGTTAAATTTGATCCACTTCCCGATTTCCGATTGAGCTGAAATTTAGCATGCATATATAAATCGGATGACAATGCAATACTATTGTGACATAGAGCTGATCTGATGATAGATCTGGAAGTTGGCCATAGTTACTCCGTAATTTAACAACGCAACCCTTTCGAGTTTGGGCTCATTTGATTTGTCTTGATGATTACTTTAATACTATATGGTAACTAGGGTCTGACGATGGACCTGGAAGCTAACCATAGAAACTCCGTAATTAAACGACGCAACCCCAACGAAATTGAGCTTATTTGATTCGTCTTGGCGAGTACTTTGATACTATATGGAAACCAGGGTCTGACCATGGACCTGGAAGCTTAGCCATAGGAACTCCGTAATTAAACGACGCAAACTCATCAAGTTTAGACTCATTTGATTTGTCTTGTCGAGTACTTTGTGACTATATAGTAACTAGGGTCTGACGATGGACCTAGAAGCTGGCCATAGGAACTCCGTAATTAAATGACGCAACCCCATCGACATTGGGCTTATTTCATTCGTCTTGGTGAGTACTTTAATACTATATGGAAACCAGGGTCTGATCATGGACCTGGAAGCTAGCCATAGGAACTCCGTAATTAAACGATGCAACCTTATCGAGTTTAGGCTCCTTTGATTTGTCTTGTCGAGTACTTTGATACTACATGGTAACTAGGGTCTGATGATCGACCTGGAAGCGAGCCATAGGAACTCCGTAATTAAACGACGCAACTCCATCGAGTTTGGACTCGTTTGATTCGTCTTGACGAGTACTTTGATACTACATGGTAACCAGGGTCTGATGTTGAAACTGGAAGCTGGCCATAGGAAAAAGAAGGTGCTAAATATTCTTAATCATACCATCAAAATGTAACACGCTTTTATTTATAAAATTGAGGCTGTGATAGAAACGGGAAGATTTAATAATTATGTTGTAAAGTTTTACATACATACATACATATCATCACGCCATATCCCTTGCAGGGTAGGCAGAGAGAACAGAGTGCCAGAGAACTCTATCTCTGCATACTTCACTCGCTTCCTCAACATTCATAATTCTCTTCATACACGCTCGCCGGTTTCGGAGACTCTTGACTCCACCTTCCTTCAGTACATGACCGATCTGGTCTAGGTAGGTTAGTCTCGGTCTCCCTCGGTACCTACATCCTTCCACTTTCGCATTGTATATCTTCTTAACCAGGCGTTCGTTCGGCATTCTTTCCACATGTCCGAACCATCGGAGCATTCCCTTTCGCGTCTTTACACTAATACTCTCTTTCATACCTACTCGCTCTCTTACGTCGTCGTTACGAATGCGGTCGGTCAGCCTAACTCCACAGATTTTCCGCAGAGATCGCATTTCGACCGCATTAATTTTACTATCATACTCTTTTCTGCATACCCAACTCTCGCTTCCATACAGTAATGTTGGGACAAGCACTGCGTTATGTATTGCTACACGTGCCTTCTGGCTGAGGTGGTGGCTGCCGAGAAGTTGCCCCAACGCTCCGTTCACTCTATTTCCCGCATTCACCCTTCTCTCGCTTGTAAAGTTTTCGTGTTAAAAATATATAATTATGTATGATATGGAATTATTTTGTAGTAGACGAAGAAGCTTAATTATCGTTTAAGGTTACAATGAACTTATAAAATGTTATATGTCTTATTAGAGTTAATTTATTTTTAACTTTTATTTTATTTTATTAGCAAATAATAAAAGCTTGTTTTTAAAAAAGGCTTTTTCTTTAATTTTATTTTTATTTCTGGCATTGACTAATAGTAAATGATAAATAATATAAAAATGATGAAGCGTGCACTTTTGGATTTTCCAAATTATTTACATAATATTTTTGATTACGACTTAGGGAATTTTCACAATGAAATTAGAATATATTTTAATAAACAGACATTATATAACATTTAAAACTGTCGAGATAATATAAAATATTTTAATACGTATGTCTCTACAACAGATTCTGTGCAATCAAGTTTATCCATGCAGTAACTTTGGTTTCTTTCTGTAGGCCCACAAAAACGGGTAAATTAAATATTCATACAAACATAAAAAGCTGTGTGGTAGCGGCTAAGAATACTACAAACCCTTACTTTGCTCGTGGATGTCGAAAAAGACGATTAAGAGCCTTATAACGACCTAGGCCAACTCCATCTGATGTCGTTTGGTCAACAATTACATTCCCAAGAAGGGTTGACGTCTGGCAGGCCGGTCATCAAAATTATTGCCAATAACTTTTACAAAATGTAGGTACTATGAAAGAAGAGTACATATTGTATCGACCCCAGGTAATTGGGATAAGAGTAGAAGAATGATAATGACATAAAAATCTTTTAATTTTGACTATAAATTAACTAAGCATAAGTTTCACATGCACGAATTAGCTATCAAATCATATTATAAATATTATAGCTTAAGTAATTAGATAGTATTGTAGCAATTTTAAATATAAACACATTTTATTTTTATCAATAGCCGATGTTGAATTTATTCGTTGACTTGTTTTATATGTCATCAAATGGGAGCATTATAGTGCGTGCCAGCTACTTAAGGCTTCAATGGTAAAATGTGCACGCAAAGCTGTCGGCTACGGGCATTAAATTAACCACCTAGACGCTATTGAAATCATTGGTTAGCGTTGTCGTGGTGTAATATTATGTACCGCATGCTCTATATACTCCTCAAGCCACAATTAACCGAGAGGTAAATAGTTATACCGTACACATACCTTGTAACTTTATTGTTATTTCACTTTTAAATAACTTCTAGGATCTAAACACTATAATAAAATAATATCTAGGAGTCGATCTCTTATATATTATATTAATACAAAATGTTTCCCCTCGTAAATGCTAGGCACTTGAACTTAGGCGCTTCATCTTAATACCGGTAAAATGATAAACTAATATAAATCAACCAAGTGGTTTTGGGGAGCGTTTTGAACCATTTCGATGAGTCATCATCATCATCTCAGATCATATATGTCCCACTGTTGGGCTCGTGCCTCCTCCATAATGGTAGAGTAATTGACCTACTACACCACGCTGGTCAGACGTGTTGGTATAGGGTTTTGTTTCGAGTTTTAGTTCTCTCACATAGATATAAATGATTTATATCCCTTAGTCGTCATTTAATATGCTTGATTATTTATAAAAACTTGATTACGAGCGAAAAATGATTGTCACAAGTGGGTGTGGTGAATTGTATTCTTACTCCGTCACCACACGGAAATTTCGATTAGTACGGTTTAATAATGAATTCTTTGGATTTGTGTACGAAACTTTTTCATATAGTAAAAAAAATACTATTATATATCGAATCTAAGCAATACCAACACTAAACATTTTCACAGAACACAAAATAAATAAAAGTACCCAACCTTGTACGGGTATAATATATAACATATATGTCCCAACAGGAATACAGACTTTACGAAACTTAGCACTTACGGTAGTTCTACGACCTTTTGTTTTAACTTACATTTAACAATAACTTTTATTGCCGCTTACAGCGAACTACGCAACTGTTACAAATTCTCGTGAACGAATGACGTGGTGTGCGTGGAAGCAGCCACCGTAGCGTTAAACGAACAAAACATGCCGCTAGCTCGTCATTACTCAAATTTTCGCTGTACTAGTTGCCTGCTTGTTCCGGCCCCTGCTTTTTGTCCCATTTCGTATAACTCTGAAATTACGATTAGTCCGGTCAAAATGGGATGCGATCATCCGTGGTAGATGACCGTGTGAACGCCCCGTTAGCCAAACTGTTTAAGCGGTTTAAGAAGAAAATTAGTTTGAAAGTAACAATAAACTGGACTTTTGCATTTAAGGAAATAATAGTTTGCTTAAATAAAAGCATGACAGTAAATTTCATCAAATCATTTAAATAATATCTTATATCCATAGAGCATAGGAAATAAATCTGGAATTTGTAACTACCAAATAATTTCGTAAACAATTTTATGTAAAAATAAGAAAGAAAATAGGTATAAGCAAACTGAGTTTTTTAATTGTACTCGTATATTCTCAATAAAAGTCGCCTTTTGATCCAGTAGGAGAGTTTAAGTTTAACATATGTAAAACTGACAAGTTTTAAATTTGTAAGTGCCGCAAGTAAGGTTAATTTCTAATAAACTACTTAAATTTGAGTTTAAAACGAATATTAGCTACGACCATGTACAACTATCTATCTGTATAGACTAATTTTCTCTATCTGACTAAGAACCAAAGAGTAAAGTTATTAAATTGAAAAAGAGTGGCAACTCGATGATAAAATATGCATGTATGGAAAGTGCTGCCACCCAGAGTTTAGGCGGTCAACTAAAGTTGAAGTAATATATATACATATCTACACGTGTATGTGTAATTACATAGAATTTTCTTTTACTATGAAAGCTACCCTGAAATATAAAAAAAAAACATATCAGCTGATAATTAAACAATAATAATATCAGCCTAACATTGAAACTTGAGATAATTTTCAGAAAAATATCAATAACCGAAAATAGATCGATGACAATAAGTACCTACGCTAGGAACAAAAAATAACAATTCTCAGTTGTCAAACGTTTGACAGACACGACAAAATGGCAGCAGTTAAGTTTCTACAACCAATCTGTAGGCGGCGCGACGGTCAGTAAAAATAAGTAATGTTTTAAGTGTGCCCCCCCAGCTAAGAACTTTATGACGATTTGTGCCTGTTACTCTTAATATACCTACCATATTTGACGATAAGGTTTCCAAACACTCCGACAAATAAATGATTAGCCAAAACCATATACAGCATACATTGATCTCCTTCAACTTGTGGAGAGAAAACATGTTAGTTATCATGGGGACAGTATCGGGAACTAGTATATGCTCTCCACCTTTTGCGTAGTCATAATTTTAAAAATGTCCTGCTAGAATTTTCTTTAAAGATAAAATTTTGCATTAAGAAATAAGTCCAGCGCCCACAACGAGGCTGACGGCGGTGGCGTAGCTGGCCTGGCGCTTTAGTTACCGAAACGTCGTTGAAGGTCCCTATACGAAATGGGCCACCAATTTCTAGGAATCAGGTTCAGCGAGCCGTTCAATTGGCAATGCTGGCGAATATTTGTGGACAGATCACAGTCTGTCAAATAATAAGGTGCGTACTGATTTTATCTATTTAAGTACTTAGTTCAGTACATATCCGTATGGTGACGGAGTAAGAATACAATTCACCACCTCCTTATCTTACCCGTGGGTGGTCGTAAGAGAAGACTAAGAGAGAGATATAAAATTCCTATAACATCTATGCAAGAGAAGGAAAACTCGAAACAAAACCCTATACCAACACGTCTGACCAGCGCGGTATAGTAGGTTAATTTCCCTACCATTAAGTAGAAGGTCCGAGCCCAACAGTGGGACATATATGGGCTGTGATGATGATGGCTTAGTACAGTTACATTGACCTTAAGAAAACTGTTAGTTGTTTATAGTAGAAAAAATTTAGATATCCATATATCTTTAAAGTATGCGGTTATTTAATCATTTCATTGTACCACACCGCACAACGTTACATAACGGCTCGTGCTTATACTGTTGGGATAAATTTCATGTCATACATACATAGTATATGACCACAATGACTGCACAGATGGCGTAATGGTTAAGATATCGACCTTCCGCTTTAGTGTCACGGGTGCGATCCCACGCAGGATAATACTTTGTGCGATCCGCAAAGTGTTGTTCTGAGTCTGGGTGTAATTTGCATGTTTGTAAAGTCAGGGATTATTTCCCTAGTGCAGAGTTGTATTTTTACAAAAAAATAAAATATAATAGACCACGATATTATGAAGGTGAAGTTGAAGAACTCATCATCATAATCTCAGTATACACTTGCCATTACTGGGCTTGAGCCATCTCCACAGTAGGAGGGAAAATTATCTACCATTCTTTTTGGCAGGCTATAGTCTGGACACACATTATCCGTTTCATCCGGGACGACGGAAGGGCCGCGCATAGCTCTTTAACCCACCATATTCCCTTACCATTGCCATTGGGCCGGCCACTAGTACTGCTTCCTTTGACATCCGTGGCCAGCTCCTAGACCCCATACTATACTGGTTAGACATGTTAGCATAGGATTTTAATTTGAGTTTTCTTCTCTTGCATATACTCGTATGTTACCTGCATATATCCTTTAGTCGTTTTTTACGAAGCCCACATGTAAATGAAAATGTGATCTATTGAGATCTTAATTCGTCAACGCAGGAAAAGGAAATTTTTAGTAGATCTTATTCATCTCAGCCCACATATGTCCCACTGTTGGGATCGGGCCTCCCCCACAAAGGGAGAGCAATTGACCTGCTATACCACGCTGGTCAGACGTGTTGGTATAGGGTTTTATTTCGAGATTTCCTTCTTTTGCACAGATGCCATATGCATAGTATATCCCTTAATCGTCTTTTACGATACCCACGGGCAAGTGAGGGGATAGTGAATTGTATTCTTACTCTGTCACCACACGACAAATCTTGTTAAATCAGATTAATAGTCGAAACATGCTTAATAATAATAATAATAATAAAAAACGCAAAACTCAAAACGCAAAACTCGGAGGAACATTATTTGGCTCCCTAAGTTCTTTTGATATAAAAAAAAATGTATCACAAGATTTACAGGAAAGCCAATAAACCGCAGGGCAGCTTGTGGCGAGCTAAATGTGAGTGGCGACACTGCGGTCCTGAATACTCCAGAGAGTCGATCAGGGACTCGTCTCCAGCTGGCCTTCATTGGCTGGCTAGAGTGGAAACCGAAGAGTGCCCGAAGGACTCTCAGCTCTGGCTTGCCTTAAACAGCTGATCAGAGAGGGGTCGCCAGAGCTATATGCTCGGGGGTGGAAGTGTCATTTTCAAGGGCATAATTACGGGGAAACCATGAGTTTGTTTATCGCAGACTCAATGGTGAAACCGGCGCCGCACCGCTCGACACCCCTAGCCACTTACATCAATGTTGCCCTCTGTTGCCCGTATGACTTGTGTGTCTGTGGCGACTATTTAGGGGGCCCATTCAGTGAGTTGGCGAGTCACCGTCTGCCACCGTTCAGCTCTTAACATGGGTTTGAAGGCAGACGACAGTTATAAATTCATAGATTTAAGATGAACCAGTCCACTAAACACCCACTCCCATATTTCATATATTAGATACCATCATCATACAATAGTTTTACACTTACTGCTGGCATTCCACGTATGTTAAGTGCAGACGTGGAATGTCATCGGTAGGTGTCCCACCCCAATATTTAGATTAAATTTCTCCAAAGGCCTCTGCGTGTTGGATCCATATCCCCATGTAAGCCTCCCAAAGGACCGGGCATCTTCCCTATGGAGGATCCCGTGAATTAAAAGGAGATACAAATAATAATAATAATTTAATTCAGACAAAAATATCCATAGTTGTTTACATTAATTCATTTATTTATTAGTATGTTAGTATATCAAATAATAATTATGCTTAAATTACTTATGTTAGTATTGTTAGTAGTTCACTCTGCCTGAAATTTCACACATCAGTGGATGAGGATAGCCACAGACTCAGCCTTAATAGATGCAAAAACTTTATTACTTTACACTCACTGATTGCGACACTTGGTGAACGGTAATCATCCAGAAGGGATGAGCCAAAGAGTAAAGTTATTAAATTGAAAAAGAGTGGCAACTCGGTGATAAAATATGCATGTATGGAAAGTGCTGCCACCCAGAGTTTAGGCGGTGAACTAAAGTTGAAGTAATATATATACATATCTACACGTGTATGTGTAATTACATAGAATTTTCTTTTACTATGAAAGCTACCCTGAAATATAAAAAAAAACATATCAGCTGATAATTAAACAATAATAATATCAGCCTAACATTGAAACTTGAGATAATTTTCAGAAAAATATCAATAACCGAAAATAGATCGATGACAATAAGTACCTACGCTAGGAACAAAAAATAACAATTCTCAGTTGTCAAACGTTTGACAGACACGACAAAATGGCAGCAGTTAAGTTTGTACAACCAATCTGTAGGCGGCGCGACGGTCAGTAAAAATAAGTAATGTTTTAAGTGTGCCCCCCCAGGGATGAGCTTACAATAGTGGATTATGGGATTCTACTCTCACATCATTCTAAATAGCAGAATAGGGTGTGTGTGTGTAAAAATGATCATTTCAAATAAAAAAATGTGTTGCAACACTATGTTATTTTTTACTTATACATATTTCGATACAATAACATTAAGTAAGTAATTCGAAACCCGCTTGTGACATCATTTTTCGTTTCGTAATCGGGTATTTATAAATAATTAAGCATATTAAATGCTAAAAATTTCAGTAATTTGAATAACAAGGTTGTGTCATCGTTTAATACAATTCTAACTGTAAAGTTTGAAGTATTAAGCAATGTGTAAACATTGTCCGGTAGATGGCATACGTCACCTTGAAGACGTAAGATATAATATGAAGCGAAATTTGCATGTCCTAAAATAGTTCACGATGGTGTAAGTGGCAGTACGATTGGGCCGGATTCCCAATAGGTGCGGGTTCGAACCCCGCTTGTGACATCATTTTTCGTTTCGTAATCGGGTATTTATAAACATTAAGTAAGGTTAAACAATGTAAATGTTACAAGATTTTTTATGTAGATTAGGGAACATACCCATTTCATGTGACACCTTTTTTTATTTTTTTTTAACCAATTGGTGACATTTTGTACTATGCGACCAAGAGCCCAGTTTGATCAAGCGTAGTAGCGTTTAAGACCCATCACCCACTCTAAAGCAGGTGTATGACGTGGTCGGGGATTGAATGTCATCAGACGATCTCCCCGGCACCCTGTAAAAGCGCGGATGGGGCCGCTGTGGTTTTAGTGGGTATTTCGGTCGCACGGTGGCCGGTGAGTCCCACACAAGTCCTCCCACTCTCAACGGTGGGGGGATAGTGCGCAAAAGCATTTCCACAGCGTGAAAAAAAAAAGGTGTATGACGTAGTATGGGTACGTTCTCTTAATAATAAATAACAAATTCGAAGTTTGAAATTGTTATACTTTCCCTATCTTGCTTAGCAAGATAGGGAAAGTATTTTATTTTTTCAGATTAATGTGTAGGTCAGTTTGGCTAATTATTAAAATACTAAAATATACTTAATTACAAAAATATTAAAATGCATTTTAGTAATTGGCTGAACTAACTTAGACATTAATTGAATAAAAACTTTTCCTCTCTTGCTTACTACATAATAGCCAAAGTTTTCATCGATACTGTTGGCCATTTGTTTTGCCTGAAGGGGGATACCGCTTGTTCAACGTTATCGGCGAGTGCGTTGGCGACTTTAATTGGTGTTATCAATTTCCACAGAGTATTGCAGCTGATTCTCTAAAAAATCCCTCAGCTTGCTCTTCTGACTTTCATGTTGAAATAAGAAGAGATATCGCTGATTGATAGGGTTCGAAACTATCACTGCTTGGGCCGTATCTTTATTATTCTGATTAAAGTTAAGTAGTTTTATTCAAATAAATAAATCATGATAAAGTTTACTAGCCAGTTCCACAAGTAACGACTATAGAAAAAAAAAATAGTAAAATTTTATGATTGAAAAAGTGACTGCTATATTTATGATAGGGGTCAAGTATATAGAAATCATCTGAACTTAATTTCAATAATTGTTGTTCGTGCTTTTTTCATGCAACGGGAGAGTAAAAGAGTCTTCATTATCGTCATCATCATCAATATCATCATCTCAGCTCATATATGTCCCACTCCTGGGCTTGAGTCTCCTTTCAATAAGAAACCTGACCTATCATACTACGCTGGTCAGACGTGTTGATATAAAGTTTTATTTCGAGTTTTCTTTCTTTTGAATAGATGTTATATGCCTATATCCCTTAGTCGTCATCCTCCTTACTATTGTAGTCTTACTCGTTATTTGTTTTAATTTTCTGTGATTAATATGAAGATTCTCTAAAATATATATTATGATTTAATTCAATAAAATTTTGCGTCTCAAATACCTACAATTGGTGTAGTAGATCGGTTCCTGACTAAATAAAAATAAGCACAAAAAAACGTAGTTTCACAGACAAATAATAATGTATTTGTTGCCTGGCTTCAAACAACTGCACCATAAATTTGATTGAAGATGTCTTTATAACCCCGACTAGAAAAAAAGTATGGTTCAACCAGATCATGTATCTAGACCGGATTAGGACAGAATGAGGCATGCCGGATCCGGCAAACCTTATCAGGACCAGGTCTGGTCGTGATCAGGATAGCCTGATGTGAAATAACATCAAGTATGGTAAGGCATACCGGATCAGGACCAGATCAGGACCAAATAAGGATAGCCTGATGTGAAATATCATCAAGTATGGTAAGGCATACCGGATCAGGACCAGGTCTGGACCAAATAAGGACAGCCTGATATAAAATATAATCAAGTATATCGTAAGGCATGTAGTATATATGGACCAGAAACAGTTTTCATAACACAAAAAAAATATCAATTAAATTTCAAAAAAAGTATCATATCATGATTGTCATATTTATGCCACGGTGTAAATTGTATTTGCATCAGAGGAGATTAATCTGAAATCTTTAATTAATCATATGTATTTAATAATTATAATAATGTTTAATTAATAATATAAAAATAATTTATATTTAAAGTAAAAACAAAAATAAATAACAGGCAAATTTGAAAACATAGATATAATAATATATAATATTCTAACATTTAATGTTTTGGGTTATAATAAATTGTTGATAGTAAAATGACGTCATTATCTGAATCGCGGTGTTAAGATTCTCCGAAGCGTAATGACATCGCTTATTATTAAAATAGTTGTTATCGAATCAGATCAAAACATATCGATCAGGTCATGAATGAGAAATTCAGGCGACAGTAGAAGTCGTTAGCATCTGGTGGTTGCGCCCTAATTCGAACAGCTCACTGGGACTCTTTACTCTCTATGATAAGAATATAGCACTGCATTTGCTGCCTACGTCATATATTAATTTATATTTTTATCTATTAAACATGTTTTTTAAGATATTCATGTTTTTTAAAAGGACCGGACTGGGCATACTCGTTTTGGATCAGGCAAAATATATAACGCAGATGATTGATTTGGATCCGATCAGTAAAATTTCATCCGGATCCGATCAGGAATACCTGATCTGGACCCGATCAGGAATGACTGATCTGGACCCGATAAGGTTTTCCTGATCGGGTCCAGATATATCTTCTGCGTTACATACCTTATCTGGTCCAGACCGGGCATGCCCGGTCCGGTCCTGCTAAGAAAGACGAAAAAATTTCTAGTCGGGACGTAGTGGATAAATAATCGACCCATAGTACTAAGTGCCGAAGGTTCGACTCTCACACAACAAAATACATTGTATATTACGCAAATTGTTGCTTTGAGACTGAATATAATTTGTATTTGTTCATTATATGTTTGTAGAGTCCCCGGAATACAACAATTAGTTCTTTAATCCAAGAGGTTTCTTGAACAAAAAGAAAATAGTTCTTTAATGTAAGATACTTTTACCAAAAATATAAATCTTCTGATTTCCATCTATCAACTATTCGGAGTCCACTACTGAAGTTAAGTCTCCCCCTTAAAGCAAAACATAGCGTGATCCTGTGCCACCTACTGTCAACGTGTAACTGCGACTTTAATCAAGTCGCCAGTGCATATGCTAAAAAACCGTTCTACTCTCCATCATCCGATGCTGTTCTCCATAGTTGATCCTATGCCCCCACTATAGCGATTGTCATAATGACGACCGCGTAGCCTAATCAAGCTAATGTCATGAACTTTCTGCAATCATCGGTATCTATCACGAGAGTGACAGCTGGCAGCTATAGAAATTTCCATGCGGTTGCCGCCTTTTAAGTGATTTCGCAGAAGCAGGCCGCTAGGTAGAATAGGGAGAAAATGCAATACGTTGACCTCATCAGCTATCTGTGCTCATATCTGTACTTGTCCATGCAAGTATCTCTAGCGCGTCGTTACGACTGGGGGTTCACCGAAAAATAAAAACCAGAAAACACCGTGCTGAATTAAATTCCTTGGTACTGATAGCTGGCTAAAGGCAGCGAATGAACGTATGGATGTTAGTCGAGTTTCAACAAGGAAGTAGGAAACTTCATAATCATATTTTTTGGGACTTTTTGGCTGGAATCTGAAAATGCCATGTGGTGGTCTTTTGTTATACTTAATAACTTAGCGTTATAACGTGTTATATTAGATAATTTTGATGGCATTTTATATAATATGATTCGAAGGAAGTGCTGGGATGTAGCTAGTAGTATATAAAAGTGCTTTACAACGTTTTCCTTTTCCACCAAGATTCCCAGAAGATACCATTAATAGTGTGGCCATAGCACTGTTGATGGCGACGATTTGACTCACTAAAGAACAATGAGACACGAAGAGACTAAAGATGCGAAGAGAATTGTAACTCGACACTGGCAACAAACAAGTAGATAATTGCCAAAGCAAAAAAAAGAAGAAACATATTTTGAACTGGAAGTAATCGGCAGTTAACGAACCTATAACGAACAATGTAAGGAGTCAAAGGTGAAATTATGACACCATTTATCAAATAAATTGAAAACAGTCGCAACGAATTAATCCTTTACGAAATCGATATCACTTTCATAGAAAAAGTCACGTCAAGAATTGAATTACAATTAAAACAAACAGTTAATTAAACTTTCTATAGGGGCTTGTATTAGTAATGCCGGCAGTTGTTATTTATATGAAAGTAAACCATATTTTATCTGTAATCTGAATATTAATGATTTTTGATGTTTACGCGAGTACACTGTAAAGTTTTCGAAACGTCGAGAAATTAAATATCAAATACAAACGCGACATAAATCCATAAAAATAGTTTTATTTCAAATCTGAATATTAAATTCTATGTTTAAACATTAATATAGAAAATTCATGTCACTTCTAAAACCTTGAACATTTAATTATTATATATATTTATCAACAAATCGCTGTATGGTAGCGGCTATTAATACTACCAACCCTTACTATGCTCGTGGATGTAGTAAACGACGACTAAGAGCCTTATAACGATCTGGCCTAGCTCCATCTGATGCCGTTTGGTCAACAATTACATTCCCAAGAAGGGTTGACGTCTGGCAGGCGGTCAGTCTTAAAACTATTGTCAATAACTTTTGTAATATGTACTATGAAAGAAGGGTACATATTGTATCAAACCCAAGTAATTGGGATAAGAATAGAAGAATTATGATATCTATCAACAAAATGTCGATCATTTAGGAGGGAATTGTTAGTGGTAGACCCACTTTTTTTTTTTTGTGTGTCTTAGTTGTTAGCCTCAGATGGCTATGACAACTTTAACCGGACTGTGGGTGAGCGCTGAGGGCTCTCAACCCGGGGTAGACCCACACTGTCGGCGGTTTTTATATACCGTCGCGGGCCGGTCCGTCCGGTACTGTCAATGTTCGTCCACACTCTTGCATAAAATCGACATCTGAGTAGCAGCAATCTACTGTTACGCTTCATTCGGTGAGCGAGAGAGCCGGCAGCACAACTTTTTCGGTGGGTTTGGAGATTTCATTGGTAAGCAGCAAATTAACTCTATCCATGGTACTGCAAAAGTTCATGGGTGGCAGTAACATTTACCATCAGGTGAGCTGCTTGTTCGTTTGCCATCATAAGCAATAAGCAATAATAATAATCACAACAGCATATTGCCACTATTCAGATGTCGATTTTCGGCGAGAGTATGGTACTACCCCGGATGAACCGGCCCGCGGCTGTAGACAGAAAACTGTCAATAGTGTGGTCCTCCTACTATACGTCTTTGTATTAAGACATAACAAAACAGTCCTCCAAAATATTAGGCTAAAAAAGGATGCTAAAGAGGATATTATATCTGTGTAAATATAATTCACGTTACAAAATCTAAGATAGACGATTAATTGATTAACCGATTTACTCAACAACAACTCCTACCAAAAAATTAACGATGCAAGGCCATTTTAAATTCATTACAAATCTTTTGTATATCCTTTTGTTTCATCATCATCAAGGGCTCGGGCCTCCTCCGTAATGGGGAGGGAAATTAACCTAGTATAGCACGCTGGTAAGACGTGTTGGTATAGGGTTTTGATTCGAGTTTTCCTTCTCTTGCATAGATGTTATATGCATTTTTATATCCCTTAGTCGTCTCTTACGATCACCCACGGGTAAGATAGGGGGTGGTGAATTGTATTTTTACTCCGTCACCACACGGATAATCCTTTTGTTTATTTTCTATATTTTTTTCCTGTAATATCTAGGTATTTGAAATAAAACAATTTTTACGAATTCATATATATTATTTTTAATTGCCCGACGATTCAGGCCCTTTACTGTGATCCTCTACATTTACATATACAAATGTGCAATTCTACTCAATAAGAAGCTAGAGAAGCCTCCGATACAAATGTGCAATTCTCCTCAATAAGTGAAAGCTAATAGGAGTCCGCCATTGTGTGAACGCAGGTGTTTGTTTTGAATATACTTAATTACTTATTTCAACTCGCTGTGATCATCTTCTGCGTCTTGGCGGTCGATTTTTTAAAACTAATTATATATTATGCCCATAAGGAATAATTCAGTAATGGTCACACATCATGCTTAATCTATGTTTAAAATATATCTAATAGTTTATAACTGACGACCACTCAATAAGGTCTTTGATGGACAATCGCATAAATAAATTGAATACATCGCATAGCCGACTCGATGACCAATAGTGAAATATTGACGCCCATCATGTAGCAAACTTAACAATCATTTTATAACAGTTTCAACGGAGTTCTTTTATTATTAATATTTAATAATGATTGTAATTGGTCTCATTAGCATAACTAGACAAGTTGTGGCACAAATTCATAGTTTCGGTGCATTGTGTAACATTACAAAGCACTTATATTTGATAGAAACATAGTTCTATCGTATTCGTGATATACGAATAACTGTACTTGAAGCAAAACTCTTCATTTCTTTAAAACATTCATAAATATTATATATATACTCATCGACTGTGTACTCTGTGTAGCAGCCAATGCTTCAAGTGCACCCACCGCAGTTTAAAAACAGTGGATAATATTAAACTAGCTTGTTCCCAAATTAAAATCTAAAGCAGCTATTACAAAAAAGGCATGTATTTTGATAAATATAAATACGTATATAAAAATTAAAAAAAAACTTTATTTTAGTCTTCTGAGAACACGAAAGCACGCAAAACTATGTTTACGCCTTCCGTCTCAGTCCAATTTGGTTGGATATAGTGATACTCCATGCAGTCAGTCACTCCTATATTTCCCACTTATCGCACTCTCTATCAATATTGAATGTTATATAAAGGTCAAAAGGCCGATGCAGTCAATATAAATTAGGTACGTCAAATTTTTATACATAGGCATTGTAACACTTAGCTTAAATTCTTCATGGCCATTAAATACGGACATTTGCAAATACCAAACAAATTGCTTTGCGTGTGTCAGAGAAATATGTATTTAAAATCTATAAAATAAATAATATGTAAGATACATATACTTTCTGCGTTTAATGATGAGTTAAACACGAGAAAAGCACAAAGTAATGACACCAAGTTATTAAGAGTAGGATGATGATGAGGTAATAATAGATGTTCTGAATAAAAATACAACTATCATCATCATCATCACAGCCCATAAATGTCCCATTGTTGGGCTCGGGCCTAAGTAATGGGAGGGAAATTAACCTACTATACCGCGCTGGTCAGGCGTGTTGGTATAGGGGTTTGTTTCGAGTTTTCTTTCTCTCGCATAGATGTTGTATGCGTTTTATATCCCTTAGTCGTCGCGTACGATCACCCACGGGTAAGATATGGAGTGGTGAATAGTATTCTTACTCCGTCACCACACGGAAAGAAAAAAATACAACTATAACAAAGTTTATCTAAGTAAACCTGTGTAAGGGCTATTTATTTTGAAGTCGTGTGATCCACCATAATGTGATTAAGGTACATTATTCAATACATTTGCTTATTAAATTGTACCATTCTTTACTCCTTCACAATACGCACTAATTGTCCTGCCATAGAAATATTTAATTTTACTATAATAGGATGAATAAAAAATATTTAAATGATCATTTGATGAAGAATTAAAACAAAAGTAACGTAAATATCTTTATGCAAATGTTATAATAAATATTTTATATGCAAATATTATGCATTATGCAAATTAATATTTAAATTTTTGTGTATAGATAAATTAAATAACTTAAAATTACGTAAGCTCAAGTTTTGACGCTCGTTATTTATCAGGACTAAAATAAAGATTTTAAGTTACACGCTACTTTGAAATAAGGATACAGATGTGGTCGAAGAAAAAAAATAACGAAACGTGTTGAACTATATTGCACTTTATGATAAATATAATAGGTCATTCATTAAGAAGAAGATAAATAAAATACTAAAATACATATTACATATATCTTACAATGGGTAGAAACGTGATATTTTTTGTTTACGTCTCCTATACGATATCAAAGAGTAGTGTGACAGAGCGTGCCATTTTCGCTCCACAAATCAGAATTGCCTTATCTAGGTTGTTCCGTTCTATTTCCTTTTATTTTGTTATTATCTACGACAAAAGATGACACGCAAAAATCGAGGTCATTTATAAAATTTATTCATCTATTATTCGTTTATGATATAATAATATTTTAATTTCATTTAAAAATTACAATGCTACGTTGTGGTTATGTATGGAACCTACCTACTTATATTATTTTATGTATGTAAGTTGATAAAATGTACCAGCAACGGCAAAACGTACCAACTAATTTATTTATAATAAGGTTTTTTCATTATTTAGAGTGTAATGCTTCTTTAAATAATAAAGTTTCAAGTAATAAATCGATACCTTCTAAAAATATTTTAACTATATTAAAAATAATACTAGTTATATTTTGGCATTATTTTATATTTAATTACAATTATTTTTAGATCCATTTATGGAAAACAGATTTGGATTTTTATTTGATGAATATTATAAAAATTATAATATTTTAGGTTTAGGGTTAAACAGGGCCTGTTTTGAGCACTTTCGGTCAAGTAAAAACGAAATAGGTATACATAATATTTTTGACAACATTATTTTCCTTAAAATATTTTTTATAGATTTTGGGCCTAATAGAAAAATTGGTTTTATAACTATCCTATATTTAATAAATGATATTAGACATTGTTTAACAACTAATAAAAAAAAGGTTAGATATGGATCGATGTACGACGAGTATGTGACATATATCTCACATACGTAGTTTTAGATTCTGTGCTGATACTGAGATAATTTAACTGAAAAACCAAATAACGTCGGATTCAACGTATTATATGTTATGAATCCTGACGTTCCAAAATTACATGTATATCTACTAAATTATTATTATTAGATCAAAGAGTATTTAGGTTATGAAGCATATTATAACCTAATGTTTTCGACGTTTAATTGAAATAATATTATCTAAATCCTTCTATGACATTGATTTGCTTTCTATATCTACAGCGATTCCATTAATATCTGTCTGCCTGACAGGCTGAATCACAGATAAAGCTATTTAGTAATATTATCAGTTGATCTCCGGCAGCCGGCATCGACGAAGATTGCGACCCAAACTTAACATCGATGACCCGATACTACAGCACCGAAATGCCACTCAATCATTGGCCAGGTACAGCGCAATTTCTCCGCGCGAATGTCACGGTAATGAACGCATCGCTGCCGTCAATTGAGCCCAATTCTCCCAATAATCCGACACTAATCATCTATATAGATCACGAGATTGTACGCGGCGGTTCGGTGATCATGTCGTGAGAACGCTAAGATACAGGCGAGCAGGTGGTACCCTCCCCAACGATGGTTAACTGTTCCACCATCGTCAACCGAGCGAGCAGAACGCGCCACCGCGCAGTCCCCTCTCGAGACACCGTCGCAACACGCGGGCCTCACTCCGATACACAAACCGCTACCGAATTGTTTGTACGCGGGAAACCTGACCACTTAGACATTGCGTCTACGGAAAAATTGCAGTGGTAGTGTCAAATCTTCACACAATTAAAGTGTAGAATAAAATAAACAATCCAGTATATCTACTATTTGTATAGTAGATCTATTTTTTCTAGTAAGTTAATTGGGGCAGATAGCCTTAACGGTTGCCTCCGCGTTCGAGTGTGGCAGACCGCAAGCATGACGAGCGCCGGCGATTGCGCTCTCGTGCTCTTCCTACTGGTATGTTATGAGCCCTTATCTCACTTATACAATAACCACATTTATAGACGTCAACTAGGTTGCTACTAAAAAGTTCATCGTTATTATACTTTTATTTATAAATTCATACTTTTTTATCCACGAAGGAGTAAGCGAAGGTGTAATATTGTATAAACAAATTTTGAAATGTGACTTTTAGTCCCAAGTAATTATTAGCGAGCGAGATAATAATGTCTGTAGCAAGTTTTGAATTTATTTCATAACTTACTTTTACGAATTTGTTTATAAAATGTGCAGAAAATCTGATTTTTTATTTATTATATGTAAACTGTTTCATAATTATGAATAACAAAAATAGTGAATTGGTAATAATTTTTTGTTTTAATATTTCAATAGATATTGTTACTAATAACATTAATACAATTATTAAAGAAGTTTTTACGCCATTAATACAATTATCAAAGTTATTTTTTTACCCTAGAGTAAAATTAGTCGCCCCGGACGGTATGGGCTGAGTGTGTCCAGACCATAGCTTACCAAAGAAAAGAGTAGTATAGAGTAAAATTAGTAATAATAATAGTTTTTACTATCACTTTAATTATTAAATCTACAACAAAAATAATATCGTACCTTAAATGTACATTTCAAATAGGATAATTTTAGAAATACTTTTTTATTTTTACGTAAGTAAACCATGGATACAAGGTCCTTCATTCAAAACATACCACATAGAAAATTTAATAATCTGAATGTAATGAAGTCTTATATCATTTTCTTCGTAACTATAACTGTATCTCATCTATATTTTTTTATATCGCAAAGCTTGTTTAAAAACTCTGTCCATCACGAAATGAAGAGATTAACTGAGCGCTGATTGTCCGATTAAAGATTCCTCCAATTTTAGTAGAAGATGAAAACACAAAACCATTTCATATTCACCACACTAAAGCATTTTTTTCTGATTTACTGATTTAATATAATAATATCAAGGATTTGGGGTATTCAATAAAATTTAAGAGCGCCATACAATACTTTTACGATTTTGTCAAAAAGCCACATATTCAACTTAATCGATAATATTGCGAGTAAACTAAACGATAAGTAAATGAGGGCAAGTAATAAAGGAGACAGCGTTATTTTCTCCTCCATTACACAGTGCCCTAAAAACTGAACATTTTGTTCCCATTCTGCTGTATTCAAAACAAGTTTATATTTGAATCCGGTTTCCTTCACCTAAACATAATCGTAAATAGCATTTAAGTATAAGCTTTTAGCTCTCTATGGAGCTAACTGCGTTCAGTTCTGACCTACATTAAACTTTAAGTAGTTTTTAGTTAATATAATAATGGCATATTTTTAAGTTTAACTGTAACATAATATTATTTATTAAACTTAATATTTGGTTAAGAGATACGATTCAATAAAAAATAGTATGAATTACTCGAGCAAATCTAAATACCATTGTAGTTACTTCAAACCACTTTTATGTATTTTAAGCAAATAGTTTTTTTTTTCAAAGTCTTAATCAATAATTTTATCTTAAATATATTGAAAATTTATTGTTTTATGAGAAATATACTGTATTTGTTATGAAAGATCACGCTTGGTCGCGCGCTTTTTTTTTCATGGTTATTGTCATGTATTATGTGGACATAATAATATTTGGATGCACAAACACTTATTCTACATGGGAATAGAGCTTAGGATTCTTGACGCTGTAAGTTGCTATTTAGATTTCCAATTTTATTCTTTGCTTCTTTTATAATCTTTACTGCCGAAATACCAAGAAAAATTATAAATACCTCCACATTCGCTACACATTATTAAATTCCAAGAATTGGTGAGCTTATTACCACGGACCAAATTTCCAAATTCCAGGTTAATGAAAACTTGCCGAGAATTTTTTGAATTCGATAAAGATTGCAATAAGTTTTAATTTTTTTTCCCCGATCCAGGATTTGAAATTAGGACGATATAACGGCACTATTTTACTTTTTTTACCTCTAGACTAATAAAACAATTCATTCTATTCAATCTATCTATGTATGAACGTATCAACAGAAGTTGGACATACACTTATTCAGAAGGAAGAGAGTTACCATAATCGTTACACTTGGCATGAGAATTAGCGATCAGATTAAATTATCATAAGAGTTTTCCAAAACAGCGCTGCTGACCGCACCTAGCATCCTTAATCGCATCCTTAATCGGTTTTTAAAACTTCATAATTGTAATCGAATACTTGATCATTCCGTGAGCTGACGGAGTAAGAATACAATTCACAACTCCTATTACTGGCCATGGGTATCGTAAACGAAGACATACGCAGATAACATCTATGCAAGAGAAGGCAAACTCTAAATAAAACCCTATACCAACAAGTCTAACCACTGTGGTATTGGATGTCAATTTCTTTCCCATTATAGAGGAGGTTAGATCTCAACAGTAATACGTATATAAACTGAGATAATAATAGCCTGATTTTAATTATTGATAGCCTCGTCTAAGAGATTAGTAAACTACCACTTAAGTTTGAATGTTCACAATAATCGTATATGATCCACACATACCGTGATTGCATATACCTTGTATATAATTGAGATAAAGAGTTATATGAAATCTATACTTTGAAAAGAAAATTGATAAATACCCGATACGAAACGAAAAATGATGTCACAAACGGGGTTCGAACCCGCACCTATTGGGAATCCGGCCCAACCGTGCTGCCACTTACACCATTGTGAACTATTTTAGGACATGCAAATTTCGAATCATATTATATCTTACGTCTTCAAGGTGACGTATGCCATCTATCGGACAATGTTTACACATTGTATAGACTTAACACTTCAAACTTTACAGTTAGAATTGTATTAAACGATGCCACAACCTTGTTAATCAAATTACTGAAATTTTTAGCATTTAATATGCTTCTATACAATGTGTAAACATTGTCCGATAGATGGCATACGTCACCTTGAAGACGTAAGATATAATATGATTCGAAATTTGCATGTCCTAAAATAGTTCACAATGGTGTAAGTGGCAGCACGGTTGGGCCGGATTCCCAATAGGTGCGGGTTCGAACCCCGTTTGTGACATCATTTTTCGTTTCGTATCGGGTATTTATAAATAATTAAGCATATTAAATGCTAAAAATTTCAGTAATTTGATTAACAAGGTTGTGGCATCGTTTAATACAATTCTAACTGTAAAGTTTGAAGTGTTAAGTCTATACAATGTGTAAACATTGTCCGATAGATGGCATACGTCACCTTGAAGACGTAAGATATAATATGATTCGAAATTTGCATGTCATAAAATAGTTCACAATGGTGTAAGTGGCAGCACGGTTGGGCCGGATTCCCAATAGGTGCGGGTTCGAACCCCGTTTGTGACATCATTTTTCGTTTCGTATCGGGTATTTATAAATAATTAAGCATATTAAATGCTAAAAATTTCAGGAATTTGAAGAAAATTGATCTTAAAGCCATTGTTTTTATATGTTATAAATACATACATAGTCATCGTGGGTGTTTTAAATACTGACATCTGTTTTAATATTAAAATATTGGTATCCGTTTATGTTCCTATGATTGCATAGGATACCTAGCCTACATCCAAACTTACATGCTATTATTCCAATCCTTCTAATGTATGTTAATCTGCTCAATCTGTTTAAGAAATAGAAATTTTGCGGTTTTCAATTTGTGTAATAAAAAGGTCTTAAATTAATTGTATAAATTTTATTCGTCTTTTTGGTGTTTGAGCATGTTATCCTAAATAACTGCGATTGAGAGTTTATTTATTTGTTATACCTTAATTGTTAAATAGATCGTCTTGACGCGTACACTTGTCAGGAATACCTACTGAAAAGATTATATGGTATATCTTTAATTTAGAAAAAGTTGTCCTACCAAGCGGTATGAAAGTTATAGATTAATAATTGAATAATAATTACTATATTAAATTGTTACATACATATACATAACATAGATTCAAAGATAGATTAGTTTTTGGTATTATGGCATGTTATTTTCCGTGTGGTGACGAAGTAAGAATAGAATTCACCACCCCCACTCTTAGTCGTGGGTTATCGTACGAGACGACTAAGGGATATAAAATGAATATAACATCTAAGCAAGAGAAGGAAAACTCGAAACAAAACCCTATACCAACACGCCTGACCAACTGGTATAGTAAGTCAATTTCCCTCCCATATATGAAGGAGGCTTGACTCCAGTAGTGGTACATATATGAGCTGAAACGATGATGAGATGATGACTATGGTACAACAAAACGCGCAAAGTGCGCACGTAATTTAGATACTTCTTCCTTACTTCCCATTGGGTAGCTATTATGAGAGTGATTATGCTAGAGGTCAACAATGCATTTTAGCCTTTTACTGTAATATATTTACTTTAGGAACACCCGAGCAGTTAATTCAATAATTATAATTATTATAATTGTTGATAATTATCAACTTTGTAGTTTCTTTTTGCAATGTATTTAAAGCTTAACTTTTAGCAATTTCATAATATTTTTTTACAGTTTGTTAGCATAATAAAAATGTTTTCAAAAACAAAATCGTAGTAGGTACAGGTTAGATTTTCTTATATAAATATAATAGGCTTTCTTATATAGTGAAAGTTTTTAGTAGTATTACTGGGCCAAAATGATATTATTGTTCCGTCTACTTTAAATGTTTCAGTACTCTTCTTATTCTGAATATACGTAAATGTAGAGCGTGGAACTTTAAATTGGACAATGATTCATCTATACATCCTTAGCTAACACTCAAAAGCGATGCAAATTCCAGTTCAAGGCATTTAAAGTGCATAAACTTCGCAGAGACACATATTATCTCTTTTTTATGGCTACGTCCAGCAGCGAACGGCAAAAGGTTGAATTATCAATGATGATCCTTTTTCAATTAATTCGTGGACTAAGCTTACATTATTTAAGTATCCAAGGCATGCTTTACATATTTAAAATTATACTATAGAATTATAGAATAATTATCTTCTTCTTCTAACTTATATTTCCACTCCTGTTTTGTATAATTTTCTCCATAATCGGAGGAATGTTGACCTGCTACACCACAGTGAAATGTGTAGGCCTACGTTGGATTTCGATATTTCCTATTCCTGCAGTAACGTTAATCATCATCTCAGCTCATATATGTCCCACAGTTAGGCTCGAGGCTCCTCCATAATGGGAGAAAAATGAACCTATTATACCATACTGGTCAGACATGTTGACGTAGGGTTTTGTTTCGAGTTTTCCTTTTATTTTAAATGCGCTTTATATCCCTTAGTCGTCTCTTACGATCACCCACGGGTAAGATAGAGGGTGGTGAATTATATTCTTACTTCGTCAACACACGGAAAACCTTATTCATATACATTTTTCATATATAGGTACGACGTTATCCATTACGTCCCATAATCAATATTTATAATAACTGCAGGAGATGAAGAGTTAAATTGTTTTCATATTTTGTCACTGCAATAGAATAATAAATATACCTTTGAACAGCTACTTGCCATTATATATTAATTCAAACTTAAATTGAAAAGATCTTTTAACGTTATATTGCATAAGCAAAAATTAATAAGTTAGGTTCTCTTTCTCTCTCGCTTCAATTTCATTATTTCATTTCATTGGATCACTCTAATGTAGGGCATTAACGAAATCTGTCTCAAATTTATCAAATGTAAATTTAAAATATAGTCATATTATTATGTATATCTGTGCTATATAAGTTGTGTGGTAGCGGCTACGAATACTACCAACACTAACTTTGCTCGTGGATGTCGTAAAAGACGTCTAAGAGCCTTATAATGACTTGGACCAACTCCGTCTGATGCCGTTTGGTAAACAATCACATTTCCAAAGAGGGTTGACGTCTGGCAGGCGGCCGGTCATAAAACATTGCCAATAACTTTTACATGTACCATGTATTATGAAAGAAGAGTACATATTGTATCGACCCCAAGTAATTGGTATAAGAGTAGGAGAATGATGATGGTATATGTATATCCTATTTTTTTTTTATTTATTGCTTTTGGTGGCAAACGAGCAAGCAGTATACCTGATGGTAAGTGTTACTGCCGACCATGGACCTTTACGGCCGCTGCCTACTAATACAAATCCCAAACCCACCCAGTTGGGCTGCCGGCTCTCGCTCACCGAACGAAGTGCAATAGCACATTGCCATTGCTCAGACATCAATCGAGAGTGTGGTACTACTACCCCGGACGGACCAGCCCGCGGCTGTAGACAGAGAACTGTCAACAGCGTGGTCCTACCACAATTAACCTAAGTTTTATAACATTCGTTGCATTATTTATAATTCACACACGTTGACCCTGATCAGAGTTTTACCTCAATGTGCTAAAGTAAGAAAGAAATTTGCATTCCGACACAGTTTTATTTATGAATACTTAATTTAAATTCCAAGATTTTATTTCACACATTATTTTTAATGCAAAATTTGTAATTACGAACTGATTACAGTTTATTTTTATTAAAATTACTGTTTTTTTTTTCTGAATCGTTGACGTTTATGAACTGTAGTTTAAGTAATTATTTACCACATTTTAATAAATAATATCTGTAATAAATATATAGTATCCCTGTGTATATAATCTATAATAAATAGTATCCGTGTGGTGACGGTGTAAGAATAAAATAAACCCCCCTTATCTTACCCGTGGGTGATCGTACGAGACGACTAAGGGATATAAAACGCATATAACATCTATGCAAGAGAAGAAAAAACACTCGAAACAAAACCCTATACCAACACGTCTGACCAGCGTGGTATAGTAGGGTAATTTCCCTTCCATTACGGAGGAGGCCCAAGCCCAACAGTGGGATATATATGGGCTGTGATAATGATAATGAATAAATAATATAAAGTCTTGCTATAATAACATTAGGTATTTTTACTATTATAATATAAGTTATTTTCCTTGTGGTAACGAAGTAAGAATACAATTTATAACCCGCCATTTTACTATTAGTGAGTGTTGTAAAAGGCAATTAAGGGATGTAATATACCGATAACATATATGCAAGAGAAGGAAAATTTGAAATAAAACGCTATACCAATATCTCTACTATCGTCGCTATATCGGCGAGGTATAATAAGACAATTTTCTTCCTATTGTGGACAAGGCCCAGGAGTATGACATACATGAGCTCAGATGATAATGATGATGAAGCTATAATATGTTTAAAAAATATCACCTATTTGATCGACAAATCCCTTAAAGATTTCGCAAAAGAAATGTTTAATACAACGGTGATAAATTCATATTCTAATATATTAAAATCATAATCTATTACAACTATTTCATGTAGATAAATAAGGATAATTAAGGAATAAGGATTGGTAGATTAATTAAAAAAAATATGAAATATTGACAATATGTAAGTGTCCTTTTAGGGCTTATGCATAATAAATGATTTGATTTAATTTGATTAGCAGTGGGCACGCATGCGCGATGATTGAGGACTAATAGATCCAGTTATTCTTACCGGAATTTACGAATTCCAACCATTTGGGGTCGATACAATATGTACTCTTTTTTCATAGTACTTATTGTAGAAGTTATTGGCAAAAGTATTATGACCGGCCGCCTGCCAGACGTCAACCCTCTTTGGGAATGTAATAGTTTACCAAATGCCATCAGATGGAGTTGGCTCAAGTCGTTATAAGCCTCTTAGTCGTCTTTTACGACATCCACGAGCAAAGTAAGGGTTGGGGTAGTATTTGTAGCCGCTACCACACAGCAACGAATTTATTAAATATCTTGAAATAAATTTTTGAAGCTCTTAATCCATCAGTTGGCATTCTATTTTGTAACGAAATATCTCTTTGTATATTACGTTTAAGTACCTATACAAAAACATAGTGAAAATACACCAAGATTCAGGGCAAAGCAATTCAGAGAAAACTTTACGATCAAAAGTAAAAGTGCTCCTTATTTATAATTACAAAATGTTAATAGCAACTAAAAGCGAGCTAAATAACAATTTATACAAGTATTCGCATATAGAAAATTTCACTAACAAGCGAAAATCATTGGATTGAGATATCGATAAGAATAATAGCAGACAAATTGAATTTCATAGCTTTTACTATTCAACGTCATGAATGTATTCAAACGGTTTGAACATTTTAGCACTGGTTTGAAGTCGTTTAGAAAATTAAATTTCACGCGAATTAGAAGTTCCACAAAAAAATACTGAGAAATATTGATAACTGTTGGTGCTAAATTTTAATTACTAATCTTAAAAGTTGAGGCTAGAAAGTTATTTGAATAGATAATAGATAAGTTGAGATTAATAGTTTAGATTATGAAAATGGTGTAGTAATAATACGCTTAACAATATACATGTATTTAGTATTAGAATTAGATAGTCATGATAGGCCATTAATTGAATCACATGCTGAATTATAGTTTATATTTGCTTCATGTTTCTATAATATATTTTTTTTAATACTTTTAGTCATGTTTGTAAACATCATAAATCATTATGCCTATAGTATTGCGTTTTCCGTGTGGTGACAGAGTTAGAATACAATTCACCATCCCCTATCTTATTCGTCGGTGATCGTAAAAGACGGCTAAGGGATAAAATATGCATATATCCCTACTAATATATATATAATATATAAATGTGAATGTAAGTTTGTTTGTTACGCTTTCACGCTAAAACTACTCAACCGATCATCATGAAACATTGTACACATATTCTTGGAGGTATTAAAAATAACATAGGATAGCTTTTATTAAAAAAAAAATCAAAATTTTTATATGAAAAATAAAAAAATTGTTTGTCAAAGAATCTCAAAATCTAGCTTCTTCAGCGCCATCTAGCAGTCCAGTAATGAAGTTCCAACCCTGAGTATTGTAATACCGTTGCACTGTATTACCAACGGTCAAAAATAAATATAGGGGATCAAAAACTTTAGGAAAGTAACCTTTTACGCGGGCGAAGCCGCGGGGAGAAGCTAGTATGCATATAAATCTATGTAAGAGAAGGAAAATTTGAAATAAAACCCTATACTAAAACGTTTGACCGGTGAGGTGTAGTAGCTCAATTTCTCTCCTAGCGTGAAGGAGTCTCCAGCCCAGCAGTGGGACATATATGAGCTGAGATGCTTGATGATGATTGCATTAATCAAATCAATTCAAATCAAATCATTTATTATGCATAAGCCCTATAAGGGCACTTACATATTGTCAATTTTACATATATTTTTATTAATCTACCACCAGATCGGAAAACCGCCACAAACTGAGAAGATCCGGCAAAGAAACTCAGCGTAGTGCTCATCATTTTGTTAATAATGTAGAAAATAATGGATGCCATCAAGTATATGAAATGTTGTTATAATAAAAAAAGTTAAAATAATAATATTTAATGAAGTAAATCTAATTAGTATTTACAGTTGCAATTAGTAAACCATTCATCCGTCAGCCTTGCAATGTTTTTTAAATTTTTAAGGGAATAATATCATAATCAGCACAATTGACTATTGTTTTGGCAATCGTGGTTGGTGTAATAAATTTCCCAGAAGAGTTGAATGGACCACTGAAGTCAAGTAATCGGTACAGGTGGTCCGCTCAATTGTTGGGGCCCGATCTGTCGGACGCTCAATTCGGTTTTTGAAGGGGGCGTTCGACTATCGCGTCTGTCGTGATCATGTCACACTATCACCCTGAACATTTCGGCGCAGAAGGGTTCATACCAAGCCTGTCAAAAAAATTTGGCAAATTTAAAAAAAAGGGGGTGATTTCGTCGATCTCAAGTCCAATGACTCGGTCTACACAATATGTTCCTCTGGACTTTTGGGATAAGAGCAATAGAATGATGATAATGATGATCCAACGGGATTAATTAAAAATATAACTATAGAAAATGAGCACACGGAGATGTGTATAATCCGTAAAGCATTTCGCGATCGATCATTGATCGCTGTTATAGATCATGCATGGTCCATGCACATGCGTGCTGTGATCGAATTAAAATCTGCGCGCATGCTTTCATTCTTCGCTTCGGCCAAACGTGACTACTTCCTATTTAATTGTGTATTAACTTGTTAATTAAAGTTAATATATAACTAATTATCTTTTATTATATTAAAAGAATTGTATCCCAACACGTATGTTTCTCATGGCACAATAGACTAATTTCTTTTATCTAGAGAAGGCTTATATTATTTATAGAGAAAAAAAATACGGGCAAGAACATAATTTCCTGGAAGGAACAAATCCTTGTATTGTAAAGGACACACCAACAAATATATAATCAATGAACTCCAATAAAAACCAAACACAAAATAATCATTGGTGGAACTCATAAAGAATCATACCGTGTGGGAATTGTATTCACGATATTCGATATCATTATATCAGGACCAGATCAGAACAGAGGGCAAAGTGGTCGGGCGCGAACACTTTGCCCTCTGTTCAGTCAGTTTGAGTAAACGTAATTGGTCAGATGAAATGCAGAGCAAATATTATCTATAAATTAAAAAAATATATACATACATACATATCATCATGCGATATGCCTTGCAGGGTAGGCAGAGAGAACAGAGTGCCAGAGAACTCTATCTTTGAATATTTCACTCGCTTCCTCAACATTCATAATTCTCTTCATACACGCTCGCCGGTTTCGGAGACTCTTGACTGCACCTTCCTTCAGTACGTGATCAATCTAGTTTAGGTAGGTTAGTATCGGTCTCCCCCGGTACCTACATCCTTCCACTTTGCATTATATATCTTCTTAACCAGACGTTCGTTCGGCATTCTTTCCACATGTCCGAACCATCGGAGCATTCCCTTTCGCTTCTTTACACCAATACTCTCTTTCATACCTACTCGCTCTCCAACGTCGTCGTTACGAATGCGATCGGTCAGCCTAACTCCACAGATTTTCCGTAGAGATCGCATTTTACCTGACGCTGCCGAACATCGCCAGGGCGATGCTCAGGAATACGTCATGTGTCAGGAACTGGGACACGGTCGCAGCCTTACCTATGTCCCACTCTTGCGTTCGAGCTTCCTCCACAACGGGAGGGCAATTGACTCACAATACCATGCTAGTCCGACATATTGCTATAAACTTTTGTGCTGAGTTTGCCTTCTCTTGCATAGTTGTCATACGCGTTTTATAACCCTTACTCGTCTGTTACGATCACCCATCGGTAAAATAGGGGTGGTGAATTATATTCTTACTCCGTCACCTCACGGAAAAATATATATAAACTTTTTGAACTTCTATTAGTATCCTATTTTTTTTTTAAAGTAACAACACCTAATAAGTAAATAGTTTTTGTATTGCGGGGGACTTTACAAACATATAATTAACTTACACAAATTATAACCAAACTCAGAACAATAATAATTTGTGTCCGTCAATTACATATATATATATAGTAGTAGTATATAAAGTCACTCGCATTACAAGGATTATTTCCTTAGTGCCGGGTATTGTTTTTTTTTAATTACAAAAAAAAAAATTTAAAATTAAGTCATTTAAATGTCTAGATTGTATTATATAATAACACTCGTTTTCTATGTTCAACTAAAACATTACAACTACTTAAATATAGCAATTAGTCTCGCAATTATAATTAAGTATTGGGAGCGTGATAACGCAGCGTGGGAATTGCCGTGGTATCACAAAAACAACTCTGATCTCCGTATCGTGTTAATTATATAATAATGTTTCAGGCCTTGCGTTTCATTATCCGTTTGTGGAGAGTTAGACATTTAATTACGATTTATGTCATCATTCTCCTACTCTTATCCCAATTGCTTGGAGTCGATACAATATGTACTCTTCTTTCATAGTAAATATTGTAAAAGTTATTGGTAATAGTTTTATGACCGGCCGCCTGCCAGACGCCAACCCTCTTTGGAAATGTAATTGTTGACCAAACGGTATCAGTTGGAGTTGGCCTAGGTCACGACCTAGGCCAACTCAACTCTCTCACTCAACAATAAGGCTCTTAGTCGTCTTTTACGACATCCACAAGCAAATTAAGGGTTGGTAGTATTCGTAGCCGCTAATATACAGCTTTAACGACGATTTATGTATAAATGTATATATATCTGTTATTTTTTTTTATAAAAATATAGCTTGTACTTAGGTAAAAAAATATTGTATTGCGGGGGATTTTACAAACATACAAGTAATGCAAATAAATTACAATCAGACTCAGAACTACAGTTTGTGGTTCGCACAAAGTATTGTCCTGTGTGTAGTCAACTTGTAACTTCGAAACTAATAAATACCCAAAACTGTTTTCTCTAGAGGTCCATGGGTGACTCGACAAGAATCTACGTTTGCGTGAAAAATAAATCGGGGTTCGCAAATTGTAAGGGAGTTCCCTGAAAATATATTCGGTTTCATTAGTAAAGAACAAAAATAAGTTTAACATGCCAATGTGGGCAGATAATACATTACTTAAAAAAATTAAGGAAGCAATATTTTTTTTCAATCCACCGTTCATTGTTTTGGCGCCAGGTCAACCACCACTCTGAATTAAGAGTTGCACCTCAGTTACGACGCAAATTTATTAAACCGATTGATTTTCACATATTCTGACGAGTTTTGGGCATATGACAGAAATCTAAGAGTCCACCGAAATCCGTAAAAATTGGAGAGTGGTCTACGAAAAAAAGATTTGTTAAAACCTCTGTTCTAAACTACCTTTTTTCTATTAACCAAGGCCTTCCATATTACGCAATTTTATACAGTGAACGAGATAATGAAGTGATTTTGATGATATATCCAACGTAACTTATATGTGCGTTGAGATAACTATAAATCAATCTTTATTAAAGTATATAATTCGTCTATACATGTTGCGACTTTACTCTTCCTAAACGGCTGGACATATTTTGATGATGGATTTTATGTGTATTTAGTCGGATGGATTAGATGGTTGATTAGACTGAATTTGAGCTGGATAAGACTGAATTAAAAAAAAAAACAAAACTGGAGCCTGTAGATAGCGCTGAGAACTAGTTCTAGGTAGAAGATAAAATTTTAATTTCTATAGATTTGTAAAAAACAATGTTTTATCAGCTAATAGTTACCTAAAAATATCGTTAATGTCTTATAAACAATTTTGTCCAGATGAGGAAACAAACATGTGGAAATCAACGTGATTTCATTACCTCTCTGATATCCACTTAAATGAAATTATGGCCCTTAAAAATTATTATAGTTTATACAGATATAATAGAGTAGGCGTAACGGACGGATACCGTTTGAATCGCAGAATCAATTCATTCTCTCTTCACGCCCAATAATCTGAGAAAAACCGTTTTAAAGAAAATAACTGTTTAACAATGCGAACAAAAATTTACATACAGGTAAATAAACGCGATTATCTTGATGCGGATGGGCTGTTTATGCCAACGGTCATCCGGTCATCGCGTTCCTTATTGAAAACTAACATAATTGACACGCTTCGAAAACAGGCCATCCACTGCTTATTTAGGCAAATTGTTATTAAAGTACAATGTTGACTCAGCAAATTACGGTGAAAGACAGATTGACGAAGCATGAACCGTGATGAGCTTGATCGGTCTACTTTTAACTATAAACCATTACAAGGCGAAGTAATAAAACTTTTCTATAGCATGATAAAAACAAACGCTTGCTTCATTGCCGTATTTTCAATACATATGCTACTCAGATAAAATCAGCTGCGTGGTAGCGGCTACGAATACTACCATCCCCTACTTTGCTCGTGGATGTTGTAAAAGACGAATAAGAGCCTTATTAAGACCTAAGCCAACTCCATATGATGCCGTTTGATCAATAATTACATTCCCAAGGAGGGTTGACGTCTGGAATAAAACTATTGCCAATATCTTTTACAAAAATGCGAAATATACGAATACTTCTAACCCTTACTTTGCTCGTGAGTATTGTAAAAGACAACTAACTCTGATGCTGTTTAGTCAACATTTACATTCCCAAGGAGAGTTGGCATCAGACAGTTCAGTTATAAAACCAAAGCTAATGATTTATGCATTATATACAATGGAAGCGGAGTACATATTGTGTCGACACTAAGTAATTGGGATCAAAGCAGGACGATGATGATAATATTAGTCAAATGTTTGTGTAACTTTTTGAAACCGGTGAAATTTTCTCTAATACATCATCGATTATTATCTCAGCTTACACTGCCATGACACACCCCAACCCACTAGTGGTAGGGGCAGCTTCCTACACGCCCTCTCGTACTTCATAAATCATGATCGACGATGATGAAGATGATATCACACTCGCTCAATTAAGAGCTTACACGGCCCGCGAAACCATTACACATAAATATCCGCGGTTTCATCCTCGCCGTCGAGGTGCGAAAACGCGACGCGCAGAAATCATAAATCCAAATGTGGGCACGCTCACTTTGCCACCAGCGACGTCCCAAGCCGAGGTCCGTTCCCCACACGGGAGCCCTTGGGCGATGTCGCTTAGCTTACTTTAATCGGGTTGAGAGCCCTCAGCGCTCACGCATAGTTCGCGCAAAGCTGTCAAAGCCACCTGAGGCTAACAGCTAATCACACACAAAAAAAAAATTATCTCAGCTCCATTGCTGGGCTCGAGCCTCCTCTATAATCAGAGGGAGATTGACATAATATACCGCGCCGTTCAGACGTGTTGGTATAGGGTTTTATTTCGATTTTGCCTTCTCTTACATAGATATTATAGGCATTAAAATACATTGGAATTTAAACATACGTATCATGAAGACGTAATAATAATAGAGTCCATATTTGTGTGCATTATTTTGTTTGTATGGTTAGATTATAATCATGATGTTAACGAACCGTGTAGCGCCAAATTTTTAATTGATCTTGTGGCAATAAATTTACTTTATCGTAGATTAAAATTTACGCATTATACAGAGTTATTTGTTAAGTGGTATAAAAGTATTGATTTACACAAATGTCATGGCATCATGTAGTTGATTAATTGATCTGTGATTAATTCTCACATTATATTTGTCGGCAATTTGCATGTAACACTTGACCGAATAATTGAAGTTGAAACCGGGGTTTGATTTCATATAATTACTGTAAATATTATCAAATTTAGAAAATAACAATGGCGTCTTCTTCTCTTTTATTTTTCTTTAGTTTATCACGCTAAGGGGGCGTCCATTATTGTCCAATACGTGAGGTATTCAGAAGGGGGAGGTGGTCGAGCAGAATCTTACTAAATCTCACTTGGGGGAGGGAGGGGTCTTGACAAATATCACGTAATTTATTTTAGCAGAAACTGGTGTAAAAGTGCGTGAACGATAAGTTAAATGAAATTAAAAACCCTTTATACCCAAATACTAGGTTTGAAAAATCTCACGTGAGATTTGGGAAGGGGGGAGAAGATCGAGAAAAATCTTACATCTCACTACGGGGGAGGAGAGTAAAAAAAAAAATCACAAAAATGCCTCACGTAATTAATGGACGCCCCCTAACCAGACGGGTTAGTTAGGATTTTATTTCAAATGTGCCTTCTGTGGCATCGATTTTGTTAAATTAGATCTTTTAATAAACCTTTTGAAAAGCAAGAAATTGAATTACCCTTTGAAAGAAATCGTGACATTACACTGACAACCGTATTATAATCATCCCCAAGTAGGTAACACAAACAAATTTTGCGATGTTCTCGAATCATCTCTCTCCGACTCAGTCATCATCACGTAGAATATTAAAAAGAAAAAAAACTTAAAACCTTCTGTGCGTAATCGCTAACATTTTCATTGTGGTCAGTTCAGATTAACTTGGAACTATCATTAAAGTCATATCTAAAATTATATGCACTTAGTCACTGGCCACACTATCAATTTTAATGTAGATTTCTCTTTGAGCACAAGCTAATTAATTATGTTATAGTGAAGCGCCGCGCGCCGCCCTATAGCCGCTGCCGGTGCAGCACTATTTGTACTAGATTGCGTTTGTTATTTTTTGTAGTGTATATTAAGTGTAGTGTTTGTGTGTATTTATTTATATATATTTTCTTAATCTATTAAAAAATGTATAAAATAAGAAAAAAATAAATATATAACAAAATAATACTATATTCGTGTAAAGTTAATTAATTATAATTATTAATGCTGTGTGGCGAACACTAAAAACCTTTACTTTGCTCGTGAATGTCCTAAAAGATGACTAAGAGTTTAATAGTGTATTCCTAATGACGGTTGACGTACGGCCGGTCGTAAAACAGATAATAATGCAGTAGTAGTACTGCCTACTTTATCAAAATATACGATGGAAAAGGAGTACTTATCATTATATATTATGTATATGCATCAACCCCAAGTAAATAGGAAGAGCTCTCCAAGGAAATAGGAGGATATAAATACAATTAAATGTTATTAATACTAAACTACCTGCAATCAAACTCAATACATATTAGGTAAGTGTCCGAACGCCGGGCGGGCCACCGAAGTTAAAATCGAGTACCGGTGGTCCGCTCGCACGGCGAAGAGAGAAGGTTTTACGGTGGGTCTATGGGGTCACGCGCCGCCTTTCCGTCACCCCGGACCGATTCAGCGGGGCGAGACGCACCCATAGCCCACCAATAAAAAAAAAAAGGTAAGTGTCCGAACCAGATTCGCTCGATTGGCGTCCTTACAAAAAAAAAATAACTATTTCTTTACTTCGTTACCGTTCTCCCTATATATGCTAACGGTATTTAAAATACAATATATCACCAACTTTAATTTCTCGTGGATAGACATTCAATATAGACATATTGTGAAACTTATATATTCTGATTGCAATTGCAAACCCGCTTACGAAGCGACTGTTATTAGGAGGCTCATGTCCAATAATGGACATTAATAGACTGTGGACTATAAAGATAAAAAAAACCCTAACTTTACATTGTACCACAATAACACACACAAATACCTACACAGTGTGCAAAAATAGGTGAAGATCGCTCAAGTAGTTTTGGAGTTTATTGCGTACAAACATTGCTGTAATAACGCTTATATCTTAGCTGTTATTGCGGGCAATAAAAACATTAAACTTCTGAATCTAATATCAGATAAAAACTGTTCTAGCTGAGAGCAAATAACTCCTTTATTTTTAAATATTTATATAGTATAAAACGAAGTCGCTTCCCCTGTCTGTACGTTCTGTTTAAATGATATCATATAATCTTTTAAACTATGCAACATCAACAAACAGACTCATTGAAGAGGAAGGTTTATATGTATAATACATGTGTATTATAGTAGAAAAAAGCCGAGAATGAAAAAGAAATTCTTATGAGATGTCGAAAAAAAAAAACATATTTTTGTGCGTTGTAATGTACAATCGATGGTTTACTGTGTGAGACACAAGGAGGTTTCAGGATTGGAAGGGGATGCATTGATCAAGTGTTCTCTCTGCGCAACATTGTGGAGAAGCATCTGGCTCTAGGTCAGAGGGTTTTCTGCAGTTTTGTGGATCTGGAGAGAGCATTTGACACGGTTGTACGAAAGGAACTTTGGGACATTTTACCGGAGTATGGTATTAACGGTAAACTGCTACAGGCTGTGCAGTCCAGTTACATGGGCTGTTGAGCCTGTGTGCGGCTGGATGATGGAATGTCGCCTTGGTTTGACGTCAATATCGGCGTTAAGCAGGGGTGCGTTCTGTCAGCCAGGCTGTTTATCATATATCTGGATAAATGTCTCCAAAGGTTGAACGATATGAATGTGGGAGTCCAGATGGGCGACTCAGTGGTCACTGCTCTGCTTTATGCAGATGATGCAGTCCTGCTGGCACAGTCAGCGACTGACCTGCAGACCCTAGTCGACACAATAACAGAAGATTGTAAGAAAAGGGGTCTACGCGTGAATGTGAGCAAAACCAAAATAATGGTCTTTGAAAGAAATGAAGCCAGAACAGATGTAAGAGTAACAATAGGTAATTATGTACTAGAGCAAGTGGATGAATTTGTATATCTTGGATGTGGATTTAGCCTGGAGATGGAAGGTACACCACTGATATAGAGCGAAGAGTGAATGCGGGAGATAGAGTGAATGGAGCGTTGGGGCAACTTCTCGGTAGCCACCACCTCTGCCAGAAGGCACGTGTAGCACATACATACATAACGCAGTGCTTGTCCCAACATTACTGTATGGAAGCGAGAGTTGGGTATGCAGAAAAGAGTAGGAAAGTAAAATTAATGCGGTCGAAATGCGATCTCTGCGGAAAATCTGTGGAGTAAGGCTGACCGACCACATTCGTAACGACGACGTAAGAGAGCGAGTAGGTATGAAAGAGAGTATTGGTGTAAATATGCGAAAGGGAATGCTCCGATGGTTCGAACATGTGGAAAGAATGCCGAACGAACGTCTGGTTAAGAAGATATACAATGCGAAAGTGAAAGGATGTAGATACCGGGAGAGACCGAGACTAACCTACCTAGACTAGATCGGTCATGTACTGCAGGAAGGTGGAGTCAAGAGTCTCCGAAACCGGCGAGCGCGTATGAAGAGAATTATGAATGTTGAGGAAGCGAGTGAAGTATGCAAGGATAGATTTCTCTGGCACTCTGTTCTCTCTGCCTACCCTGCAAGAGATATGGCGTGATGATATGTATGTATGTATGTAATGTACAACGCACAAAAATATGTTAACGCTTTTTTTTGTCCGACTATTATCCAGACTCACACCATCCATTCCGTCGGGGGCGACGGAAGGGCGGCGCGTGGCCCTACAACTCACCGTATTACCTCCCAATCGCCATTGGGCCGGCCACTGATACTGTTTCCTTGACATCCATGGTCAGTCCGGTGGGTTACCCTTTCGGGTACCAAACCTCGTCGACGCCCTGGCTAGGTGCTGGTGAGGTGACCGCGTGAGAGCGATGCACTGGCTAGCTGCCGGGGCGTCGCTTCACGCGGTCAGCCTCTCTGCGGGTGACTTTTTCTCGGTCTAGGCACCTGTGGCCTCGGCTGGGGCGGCATTAGGCGCAAGCAGTCGTACCTGCACCACCCCAGGCGTCAGCGGCGGAGCGTGTCGCCGAAGAGGATTTCCTTTCGGACCCACTACACAGCCTCCTTCTGCGTGACGACTGTCTCGCAGAAGGCGGCGATCGCTTCTTAGTTCACTGTCGAGCATCGAATTAGCGATGGTCCTCATCACTCCTCATCACCACCCATGTGCAGGTACTTGCGGCAGCAACCATGCCCCGTCAAGACCTGCACCAGTCTGAAGGAAAGGACCTCGTGCTTTGAATCAGCCATTAATTAGTTACAAGCGAACATAGAAATATTTGAAATAAAACTATTTTTACGCATTTTATCGCGTTTGTATTTACATTTCAATTGCCCGACTTTTCGAACACTTTCTTCGTAGCCACGCGTGGACTAAAGTGACATTAGTCTAAAGTGGACCAGTAGTTTTATTTCAAATGTACAATACTCGCGTAAATATCAAAAATTATTGTTAACGAACATGGAAGTTAAACACATAATCCTTCTTTTAGCTTCACCGAAGTTGGATAAAAAGAAAGTGTTAATACATATTTGCAAATATAGTGCAAACATTTTCCGCGTTCTGGTTTCCAATATCAGCTACCGAAATAAATGGATTGTAGATTAGAATCAGTGTTGCTTTGTTCTCTGACGCGAATTGAGATCGCTTTTTATATTCTTACTTTAGTTGTCGCTACATTGATACCGTATATGTTTTATAAAATTAGATTAATTATTATCTTAGACCCAACTGAGAATGGGTAAAATCTTAACCGTGGGATATTTGTTAAAGGATAAAAACGTGAGATTAAAAATATTTTAATAAAACAAGAGGTTTTTGATGTGAAAACTTTTTTAGAGGCGTTGTGCTTGTGTGTTTTTTGGGATGCGTAAAAAATGTTAAACACACTTTAAGACACGTGACCTGATCGAAAATTCGTAAGACAGGGGGAGAATAGACCGTAGGAGAGGAAATTCGTAAGACGGAGGGAGAGTATACCGTAGGAGAGGAAGTAAAAATATAATATGTGTATAATATATTTAATATGTGTATTTATTGTATGGTCACAACCATACTCCCTTTTTTTTTTTCTTTTTTTCCTGCAGGGTGGACCATGGATGTGGTCGCGCCCCGACAAATCGATCCGGGGCGACAAAAGAGGCGGCGCGCAACCCCATGGACCCACCCTGCAAACACCTTTCTTCGCCGTGCGAGCGGGCCACCGGTACCCGATCTTTGTCTTCGGTGGCCCGCCCGGCGGTTTACCCTTACGGGTTCCTCCCATGTCGACGCCCCGACAGCTTTCGCCGTCGGGACGTCACCCTCACGCGGCGGCCTCACGTCGGGTGACCGGACAATTCCCCGGTCCGATCACCCGAAGCCTCGGTTAGGGCGGCATCAGGCGCAGATATTCGCGCCTGCGCCGCCTCGGCCGCTGGCGGTGGCCCGGGTCACGGGAATCCTCCCGGACTCGTTCCGCCGCCTCCTTCTGCAAGATGACAGCCTCGCAGAAGGCGGCGACCGCGTCCCAGTTCCTGACGCTTTCGACCATCGCTTTCACGACAGCTGGCAGCGTCAGGTCGGCACCGATGACAGCGACGAGGTCACGGCGCTGCCCGTCCCAGCCCGAACATACCACTCCCTCCTCACGACCGTGTGCAGGTACTTGCCGAAGCAACCGTGCCCCGACAAGAGCTGCACCAACCGGAAGGAGAGCACTCCGTGCCGCCGCTCCATCCACTCCACCAGTACAGGCCGGAGGGCCTCGATAGTAACAAGACCGTGTCTAGGCCTCTCCAGCCGCGTAGCCCAATGGGCGATGACATCTCGGCGGGCGTCCTCGCGCCAGGTGGCTATCTCGTCAGACGATGGGGAGCCACCCTCGTCGCGCACTGAGGTAACCCGCCGGTAGAGGTCGGAGAGCATCTCCGCCTCTAGGTCCCACGGGGGTGTCCCGGCCAATAGGCATTCTGCCTCTGTCGACACCGTGCTGTACCCGCGAATGGCTCTGACCGCCATGACTCGCTGTGGCCTCCACAGAACCGCCCTGAGCTGGGCGTTCAGAGCCCTCGCCCACACGGGTGCGCCGTACATGGCCATTGAGCGGATCACCCCCGCATACAGCCGTCGGCCCGCGAAACTGGGTCCACCCACATTCGGCATGAGCCGCGATAGGGCGGACGCCGCGCCGACCAGCCGGGGAGCAATCCTGCGGCAATGCTCCCGGAACCACCAACGCCCGTCGAGCACCAGACCTAAATACTTCATATGGGCCTGGATACTGATGTGGATGGAGTTGACGACTAACGAGGCGCCGATAGGCAGCCTTACGCGGGGCCCATGGAATAGAAGGGCCTCCGTCTAATTTAGGGCCACCCTGAGCCCCAGCGCCTCGATTCACCTGACCATCTCCTCGGTGCCGAGAGTGGCCAGGCTCGCCGCCTCTTCGAGTGTCTTGCCCCGGGCTGTGACGAGCGTGTCTTCAGCATAGCATATCACGCTCAGCTCGGGGGGCAGACTCCCTCTCGCCCAGTCGTAACCGATGTCCCACAGAGTCGGCTCCAATACCGACCCCTGCGGAACGCCGCACGACATGGGCGTCCGCACAATGCCCCCTGCGGGGCTCGGCGCTCGCGTGGATGTCCAACGACACCGCCAACAGCACTCCTCTGCCGGTGACAGCCTCCGCGGCCGTCTGCCTCAGGCGTAGCAGGGCCCCGATGGTCGAACGCCCGCTTCGAAAGCCGAATTGAGCGTCCGACAGATCGGGCCCCACCTCTTCTAGGTGTCGAACGATGCCACCCATACTCCCTGGGGCACGCTTTTTTTGTATTTGAATTTTTTTCATAGATAATAAGTTTTCACTTCTGTCGGCAGTGCTCGTAATTGCTTTGTTTTTTTTTTTGTATGCACACTTTAAACGGACTTAATTGAAATGCGAAAAATTTATTTCGCTATTCAGTATAACTTTTAAAAATCCTTCTCATACTCTGAATTACATTTAGCCTGTTATGTCTTTTAAAAAAAAAACAATTTCGCGCTTTGATTTATACGACTTATTCTAAACATTGATAAGATGTATAATACTATTGAACTGTTCAATATTATGTGAAAACTGAACGGCACAAATTATAAGCCATGCAATAAGCGCAGAGCGAATCGTGACATCTTCCGTGTGGTGACGGAGTAAGAATACTATTCACCACCCCATATCTTACCCGTAGGTGATCGTACGAGACGACTAAGGGATATAAAACGCATATAACATCTATGCGAGAGAAGGAAAACTCGAAGCAAAACCCTATACCAACACGTCTGACCAGCGCGGAATAGTAGGTTAATTTCCCTCCCATTACGGAGGAGGCCCGAGCCCAACAGTGGGACATTTATGGGCTGTGATGATGATGAAGATGAATCGTGACATAACCATGGTTACCGTGTTTGAGTTAATAGGTTCGAATTCTCAAAAAAAAAGCTTAAGAAAAGACTGAAAAACTAAAAATTTAAAGCCGGCAACGATCGAATGCGTGAGAATCGTTAACCCAGTGGCACAACCTTGTATTAGCCATACTCGATTTGTTAGATTCGAATTAAAAGTCAGACAATAAAATGAGGTTGTTATGAATATTAATTCTCAAGAAAATTGTGTCTGAATTATTGTGATAGACTAACCTATTATTACATAGAACTCAAATTATATGGCGAAACATGAATGTGCGACATCCCTGCTCACCCCTTATAGAATAAAATCATGAGACTATATAAAGAATTAAAAAAAAATCGTTAATACATTTTATCTATAGGTGTAGATCATAATGATTGACTTCAAAGCGTCATTGTATGCAATGTGAAAGGAAATATATGTATATAAAACATGTAGGTATCTTATCTATAACAATGGTATACAATTAACGTCCTAATTGTTTGACGGCGGCAGCGTGTTGCTCTTCCTTCCTACAACTTGAATGCTCATTGTTACAGATGCGGGCAGTATTCGCACAAGACTATGATGGTATGTACAAACCGTTACTTGTTAACTGAACTTTATCACTTTTTATATCTGTGCCAAGGCTCCTCAGTATGTATATAATTTGCAAGGTGTAATTTATAACTGCCTCATTTGGTGACGAATTACAAACAGAAAGTGTCTACCATCGCATTTTATTTTTCTCGCAGATGCCGTAGAAGCAGTTACAGATTGTAGAACTGTACATTTTAAATCTTATCGCAAGTTAAGGCAATGTGTATGTGTATTTTTTACCAGTTTTGTTACCAATGATACTTATGGCACGGAGCGTGGTCTCTAAATGTCATTATCATTACTGAGTGCGAAGTCGCACATTAAGATGCTTATGGTATTATTTGGCATACGATAATCCTTAGAAAAATGAATACAACTGACATAACGTACCATAAAATAGTTGGTACACTGAAGTGGCAGACAACATAGCTCAATGATCTGACAACCTATATCCCTAACGAACGGACACGTTGACTAACAATCGAAAGTGGACTGAAGATTCAGTCAAAGTCGCGTAAGGAGTTGCCGCGTTGGATATATGTGGTACATATGCAAGTCAGCACACGTCTTGCAGTGGCCAGTGGCAGCCTTAGGGGCCTTACAGTTTACAATAAAATGGACGAATTCTGGAACTGTAGTTGCTAAAGGGTACCAGATTATCGATCTAATTAATTAAGACTATAAATAATTAGTTAATATATTGGATTAATTTCTACATCCATCAGTCTTGAATCCCAGTTTATCAGTCTAATGTAACTATCGGATAAAATCATGGTCATTGCAGATATGCCCAGACTGCGACTAGCCTATATTGGAAGTAATGTAAAAAAGAAATTCCAATGAAAATATCTATTTTTATAAATTTTAATATGTTTTAATTTCATATTGTTTCACTGATGTTCTGTATAGGTACTTTTATGTTTTGCATAGCATGAAAGTGTTTAATATTGGTGTTTAATAACCAAAATGTGATTTTATTAGTCTGTTCATATTATTTGCTAACAAGACATTTATGATTCTTGATTTGAATGTTGGGTAAATAAAATCAAATAAAATAATTACTATATTGACTTGAGTTTATTGACGAAGTGTACTTAAAAAAATATTACAAAGACCATATAGAGATTTGACACTATTTTGTAGTTATAACTTTCTCAATTGCATTGCATAGGTTTCTATAAACAACCTGGTTAGGAAACTAACTATAGAATCCAGTTAAGCGAAGGGAAAATATGTTTGCTTTCTACTGTTTACAGTTATGAATTAACGAATCCCAATAAATTATAACAATTACTTGACTCTTTCAGTCACCGACATTCAATGCACATTCGCAAGCGGTGGTACCGGTCTGCGAGATTCTGTTACTGCACTACTAAGGAAGCCTGAAGGGTTCCGGGGAGCACCACTATTTGCTGACGATAGAGCTACAGATCCCGTAGTAGATCCTGTCTGCCAAATTAGGCCAGAGGCAGAAGATCAGACTGGTTTACTATATCGATTACGAATCACGGACTTCACGAAATGCGGCGTACTGAAACGAAACGTAAGTGACTATTACATGACTTTTCTCAATAATTTAATTAGTAATGAACATAATAACTAAATCAAGTGACATAAGGTAATTTTATGAATACTCTTTAACCATTTATGAATGAAGAAAAATAGATAAACATTGTGTCGAGTGCTAATTTTCACTTATTCTATGGGTTCGAAACTATAATCGACGCTAGAATGCATAACCGTAACCCACACAATATAGAACTGAAAAAAATAAATAAAAATGTGATCTAAAGTTGTCGTTTTTAAATAATATCCAAAAAAGAGATAACTCTTGATTAACTAATACAAAATTAATAAATGTTTATAGTGTTCGAAAAGTTGAGAAATTAAACTCAAATACAAACGCGATAGAATCCGTAAAACTAGTTCTATTTCTCTTGCAAAGATGTTATATGCATTTTATATGCATTAGTCGACCCATATGTAAGATAGGGTGTGGCAAATTGTATTCTTACTCCGTCACCACACGGATATCTATCTAGAAATATTAATTGCAAGTAAATATTTATAATTAATATAATATGTATAATTATTGTAATGAAACGAGCATCATATTTTTCTTATGTGAAAAATCTTTACTGTTCATTATGACTCTAATAATAAATTATGATTCAGAGCCTCTAATGTAGTGTAATATTAATAATCAACCTTGCTTCAACCTAATTGTATTATGATTATCCCAAAAATAATATCGAGAATAAAAACACCAACTCTAATAAATATACTTATGAAGGTGTATGAAAAGGCGAATCAACTCGAAAGTGTTTTTTTCTGAGAAAATTCATATCAGTTTTATTTTTTTTATACAGCTCTAAATGAGAGTAGATACTTCTTATTATTATCTCTATAAACGCAAATGTACAAGCGGCCGTTATCTGAGCTGGAATTACGTTCGGTTGATGTTATCTCGGGGCTCATGAAATATAAAGAAGTGTTGTTAAACTTAGTCAGCCTACATGTGTTAAAACTATATTTTTCCTGCTGAGACGTAGGTAATTCTCACGCTGAGAGTATTACCCATTTACTGATATTGAAGTGCTTATAATATATAGGATTTTATTACTGTCACATCTGTTCGGATTTTGTATAATTTTATTTCGAATGAAGCAAGAATTTAATTAATTTATAGACAGGTATTTTGTAAATATATTCGTTCTTTTTCATGAAGTAGATGCAATAAATAGTACTTTTTTAAATTAATTAATTTTAATTAACTGTCAGACCTTTCAATAAGTTTTTCCCCGCCTTCTGCGTGATCCCTCGCTGGTTTGGCGTGTGTACACATTTATTTTTTATAATCACAATACTTGATAAAGGAAGACTAAAGAAAAAATGCATGATCTGCCTGAAACATGACATGAATAGAGAGGGAATGACTATAGAGATGACGTCTGATAGGGCAATATGTAAGAAGAAGACCTATTGCGTAGACCCCAAGTAATTGGGGGTAAGAGCAAGATGATGATGATGATATAGCAATGGGTGCGTGTACTTACCCATACAGGATCAAACCATGGGCCCAGACTTGGCTCAAGCCTGGTTCAGTAACGTAAAGACCTGGGCCAAGTCTGTACGCCAGTCTTGATCCAATTATGGGAAAAGTCTGGAATAATAACATCGTGCCAGCCTTGGTTGTGAAGTCTGGGCCATGATTTATAGTCAATACTGGGCCACGCTTGAACACCAAGGCCAGCCCATGTTGAATCGTCAAGACTGGGCCATGCTTGACCATCTAAACTGGGCCAAATCTGCATATTTGTTTTGGCCCGACATTGGTACAAGTCTGGAACGATAACATAGTCAGGCCAAATCTGCATTCTAGTAATGGTTCTACTCTGGTATAAAGCCGGCAAAATACCAACGTGCCAGGCCTGGTTGTTAAGTCCGGGCCACGCTCGAGTGCCAAAGTTGGGTCATGCTTGATCGCCAAGACTGGCTAACCTTTAATTGCCTAAACTGGACCACATTTAATTGGTAAAGTTGAGATGTTTATATAGACCCTATCTTTACAATAAAATCAATTTAAAAAAATTGTCAACATCCCTATTGTACTTAAAATTTGAATATTCTATAATCTCACATATAACCTGTCAATAAAGCATTTGTTAAGAACTTTTTTAAAATGCTTGATGAACATTTATAAACTTTATTTTCAAAAAAATTTTTATTTATTTGAAATAAATATTTGTTTCATAATTTGATTTAATTATGTAAAAATAGATTCTTCAGTCTTGACAATTTAAAAAATGCCATAGCCAAGACGCCATTACCCAGTCTTGGGCCAAGTCTGAGTCACCATAGCATGGCCATGGCTGGTTTTTTCGGGCTTGGCCCATGGCTGGGTAATTTAAAGAACGGCCGATCTTCAGTTACCCAGTTTTGGGCCAAGTCTAAGTCACCATAGGTTGGCCAAAGCTGGATATCCCAGACTTGACCCATGGCTGGGTAATTTAAGGAATGGCCGATTTTCAGTTGCCCAGTCTTGGGCCAAATCTAAGTCATCATGGTTAGCCAAAGCTGGGCTTCCCAGTCTTGGTGCGAGGCTGTATTGCCATAGAATGGTTGAAGCTGGATATTCCAGGCTTGTCCCATGGCTGGGTATTTTAAGGAATGGCCGATTCTCAGTTACCCAGTCTTGGGACAAGTCTGAGTCGTCATAGGGTGGTCGATCCTCAGTTACCCAGTCTTGGGCCAAGTCTAAGTCACCATAGGTTGGCCGAAGCTGGATATCCCAGACTTGACCCATGGCTGGGTAATTTAAGGAATGGCCGATTATCAGTTGCCCAGTCTTGGGCCAAATCTAAGTCATCATAGGTTGGCCAAAGCTGGGCTTCCCAGTCTTGGTGCGAGGCTGTATTGCCATTGAATGGCTGAAGCTGGATATTCCAGGCTTGTCCCATGGCTGGGTATTTTAAGGAATGGCCGATCCTCAGTTACCCAGTCTTGAGACAAGTCTGAGTCGTCATAGGATGGGCGATACTGGGTTTCCCGGTCTTGGCCCATCGTTGGGAAAGTTAAGAGATGGCCAAGGCTGGTGTAGCCAATCGTGGCCCGAAATAAGTTGAACATAGGAACGGCCAAGGTTGAATTATCCAGCTTCGGGCCAGGCTTGCTGCGCCTAAGTCCAGTTTGCCAGGACCGTGCTTCGCTTCGCCCCGTTGTTTAACTCTGGGGACTCCTGTATGTGTATGTACGCGCGTGAATAGTTATACTTCTTTGGCATCATTAAAATATTGTTTATTTGCATACGAATAATTAATTATAATAAAATACTAAAAGGACTGGAACAAGATAGAGTAATTTTTTCAATAATATTTAGGAATAGTAAATAATATTAATCAAAATATTCAATTGAAATAACTACAGAAAATAATACATTAGCAGATATATAATTCGCATTTGTATGAAACTAAAATATGTGTTGTGAATGTAGAAACTAGAAAGAGGTTTTATTTCTATTTTGTTGGTAGCTTTTTCAAAATTTAACGAGCGGTTTTACGGCCAACTTCAACCTGTTTTACTTTTGTGTTACAGTGATGCGCGCACATCTTATTTGCGGCCAAATTCAACCTGTAACTTTTGCGCTACAGTGATGCACGCGCATCTTAATATTACACTCTCATATTTTTTTCATAACACGCCTAAAGAAGTATAACTTCAAAAGTATTACTATTAAATTAGAAAACACTATTGTTGAAATAATCACGACCAATGTATTGCGACAAATGGCGCTATTGTTTCACGTACCAAATTTCGTATTGCAGAAGCTTAATAATAAGGAAGTTGATGGTGTATGATCAGAAAATAATGGCATAACCCGTTAGTAACATACTAAGAATATAATGGGAAATATACACCATGCGTCAGTTGATATTAATTGACAAACGTTGGGACCGGTACACTATTGAAGTAAAGAGAAATCTTATCCACTTGTTTTATTACGGGAATATTGTGTCCATTGAATACAATGCGCTTACCACGATTCTTAATAATTGTGCCAATCGGTTGAGATCTAGGTTAAAGTAATAGACATTGAAGCTATAACTTTTACTGTCATTTAGAAATGAGCTTAATTGTATTCACCATTATGCTAACTTCAATTTAAATAAGAACGTTCTTGTGACATAATATTATGATTGATGAATATGATAGATTCGTTTTTCTGGCAGGCTATGACCTGGACACAGCGTTGTCCGTTTCACCAGGGGTGACGAAATGGCCCTATAAACCACCGTATGCCATTGAGCCGATCACTGGTACCGAGTTCTTAACATATGTGAATGATTTAGGATACTCCATCCATAACCTTCATTTTTTTTTGGAGGCAGGGTAAAGTATGGACATACTCTACCTAATCCGTCCGAAGCAAAGGAACAGCGTGCAATCCCATAACCTGTACACATACCTCCCTACGACATGTGGGTGGGCCACCAGAACCCAATCTTTGTAATCGCTGGCATTGCATCCATGCCCTTAACAACAAAATGTTGTAAATAAAAACATATATTTCATAAACTTAGATAACTATTCAAAAATAGGTACATATCAGAAAAACCACTACCCATTTAAAGATTCTTCATTATCATCATCATCATCTCAGCTCATATATGTCCCACTGTTGGGCTCGAGCCTCGTGAGGGAAATTGACCTACTATACCACGCTGATCACGCGAAAGTAAGTCATTGCTTTAAATAAATTATCAAATAGTATCAACAAAATCATTTTTTTTATTGCTTATAGTGGCAAAGGGACAGACAGCACACCTGATGGTAAGTTTCACTGCCGTCCATGGACTTTTGTAATACCAAGGGTATAGCTAGGCCACTGCCTAACAATACAAACCCCGAACCCACCCCAGTTGGGCTTGCGGCTCACTCGCTCACCGAACGAAGCGCAATAGCACGTTGCCTCAGGTGTTGATGTTCTGCATTAGTGTGGTACCACGTCGGACGGACCGGCCCACGGCTGTACACAGAGAACTGTCTACAGCGTGGTTCTACCACTATTAAAAAATCTTTGTGTATAAGACTCATAAGCCAAAGACAATTCTCTATAGATTTCGTTGTCTTGGAAATAAGTGAATATTTTCACGAGTGGCGGTGACATAACTAGGCAGTTTATATTACAGAATTAAAACTTAATAATATATTAAAATAGTAGCTTAAGCAAAAACGTCGTCTATTTTACTTGTGGTTCAAAATATTCAAACTCCTTAAACTAAATATAATGACAATATTAACTTCAATATCTGATCTTTCGATCAACTACTATGTAAGGTAGTAAAGATTTCTATTCATATATATCGGCACAGAACGATAGACGCCACAATGAGAGTTCACGACACGTTTACCTCAATAATAACCAAAGAAAGTCGCATGCGATCCATGAATTCATTTTTGCACGGAATCCAGCTATAATCTCGCCTGAGGAATCATAAACGCAGATTACCATAAACATAATCCAAAGATGAGCCTTGTCATTATGTTATTAAGTGTCTCTAATCGATAATATACAATACATCACTTCTTGCGAAACAACATGTACAGGTAATCGTAGCCAGAAATCCGAAATCCAGCCTGCGAGGGCGTCCCAAGGGTCTGATTTGTTGGGCTTACTGCAACCTAGCCAATTGGAAAGTTGAAAATAAGACTCACCTCGACTAGGACTCAGCTCTTGCAAGCTAAATGCTACGCTACGCTCGTTGATACAATTAGAGACAAATTAAAAAGATAAATTTGACAATGGTGAAATCTGAGCAGGCCATCCCTTTTTATTTTTGTTTTAGGTGGCAGTCTATATTTTTATAGACCGATTCGTTCTGGGTGACAGAGGGGTTAGCAAGCGACCCAAAAAACTGCCGTGCACGTATCTATATATGCCATATGGGCGGGCCACCGGAACTCGGTCTTTGTCACCGGTGACATCCAACAAGTATTTTTATCCACATCCAACAACAACAACAACTAGCTTTGAAAACTGTTAAACAACAAAGTGTTGATCGAATCAATATTTAGTCTGAGTCCTCTAGCTTATGGAGAGCCACAGTCTATTCCGACCCTGGTAACTAGTATCAACAAGATTTAAATAAATTATTGAGATTTAGCATTTAATATGCTTGATTATTTATAAAAAACAAAACATAAAGCAGTCATAAGGACTGCCTACAGAAGTGAAAACTTAAACCTATGAAAATAATGAATATTATAAATTAAAATAGAACAACAAGTACGTATTTCAGCTAATTTCACGACACTCACACTGTTTACTTCGCTGTATAGCAAGAATACCGCGCGCATATGTTTGGGATCAACCGACTCACTCCTTTCTCTCTCCTACTTTCTACCTTTGCATGGTACACAATGCTCTTCTCTTTCTTTCTCTCTCTCCCTCTTACGTTGGAATGATGGACGCTTCTCATTGCTAATGTTCGCGCTGGCCTGTAACAGGTATACTACGCGCATGCGTTCGAGTGTCATTGCGTAAAACGTTTAACGCAACCTTGTTGGAAGTCGCATTAGAAGTTTCACTTCAAAATTAGATTGATGACTATTGATTACGAGCGAAAAATTATTGTCACACATGGGATTCGAACCCATATACATATTAGAAATCCGTTCCGATCGTGCTGCCACTTACACCAGCGTGTGAGCTGTTGTATGTCTGTTGTATGACATCTAACGCTGCGGCCGTCTTGACGAGCCTCGGGACGAGCGCCAGATATATCATCTAGGCTCGCACCGGCTTTGCAACCTCAGACACACCTATGTGTGGGAGTCCTCTTCGGGGAGGAACTTGAGCAGGGTCATGAAATAGGAGGGCCTTAGTTTTCTTCACCGAGACTCGCAGACCTAACATGCCCATCCAGGCCCATATGAGGTACTTGGGTCTGGTGCTCGACGGGCGATGGTGGTTCCGGGAGCATTTCCGACAGATTGCTCCCCGGCTTGTCGGCGCGGCGTCCGCCCTTTCTCGACTCATGCCGAACGTGGGCGGACCCAGTTTCGAGGGCCGACGGCTGTATGCGGGGGTCATCCGCTCGATGGCCATGTACGGCGCACCCGTGTGGGCGAGGGCTCTGAACGCCCAGCTCAGGGCGGTTCTGTGGAGGCCACAGAGAGCCATGGCGGTCAGAGCCATTCGCGGGTACCGCACGGTGTCGACAGAGGCGGCGTGCCTGTTGGCCGGGACACCCCCGTGGGACCTAGAGGCGGAGATGCTCTCCGACCTCTACCGGCGGGTTATCACAGCGCGCGAGGAAGGTGGCTCCCCATCGTTGAGCGAGATAGCCACCTGGCGCGTGGATGCCCGCCGAGACGTCATCGCCCGTTGGGCTACGCGGCTGGAGAGGCCTAGGCACGGTGTGGAGACCGTTGAGGCCCTCCGGCCCGTATTGATAGAGTGGATGGAGCGGCGGCACGGAGTCCTCACCTTTCGGCTGGTGCAGGTATTGACGGGGCACGGGTGTTTCGGGTTGTACCTGCACAGGGTCGTGTATAGGGAGTGGACTCCGGCCTGCCACCACTGCAGGAGTGACGAGGACACGGCGCAACACACGCTGGAGGTGTGTCCGGGATGGGAGCGGCAGCGCCGTGACCTCGTCGCTGTCATCGGTGCCGACCTGACGCTGCCGGCCGTCGCGAGGGCGATGGTCGACAGCATCAGGAACTGGGACGCGGTCGCCGCCTTCTGCGAGGCTGTCATCTCGCAGAAGGAAGCGGCGGAACGGGCAAGGGAGGATTCCCGCGCCCCGGGCCGCCGCCAGCGGCCGGGGCGGCGCAGGCGCGAATACCTGCGCCTGATGCCGCCCTAACCGAGGCTTCGGGTGATCGGACCGGGGAATTGTCCGGTCACCCGACGTGAGGCCACCGCGTGAGGGCGACGCCCCGACGGCGAAATCTGTCGGGGCGTCGACGAGAGGAACCCGCGAGGGTGAACCGCCGGGCGGGCCACCGAAGTTAAAAATCGGGTCCCGGTGACCCGCTCGCACGGCGAAGAGAGAGGAGTTTTACGGTGGGTCTATGGGGTCACGCGCCGCCTTCTCTTTCACCCCGGGCCGATTTGGCGGGGCGAGGCTAATCCATAGTCCACCAAAAAAAAAAAAAAAAAAAAAAAAAGACCTAACATGCTAATTCGGCCCACAAGTGCAACACTCTCCTCTACGAATCGGGCAGCTCCCCGGGTCTCCTCACGGTAAAGAGGGTGGCATCCACATAGCAGAACACCTCCATCCCGGGGAGAAGCCGACCCCGTAGGAGCCAGTCGAATCCAACGTTCTACAGGATCGGACCCAGGAACAAGCCCTATGCGATGCCACACTTCACCCGATGTAAGTGTCCGTCGACCCCCCTCCCAGAGCACGTGTCTTCCCTCGAGGTGCCTCCAACATCCGCCGCAGATACGGATACACTCCATGGTACCGGAGCGCTTCCTTCAACGTCTTCTGTGGGAAACTGTCGACGGCGTTCCTGATGTCCAGCGAGACCGCCAGGAGGACATCCTTTTGAGCCACCACTTCGGTGGCCAGGGACTTCAGGGCCGCCAATGCGTCGATTGTTGACCGGCCAACCCTGAACCCATATTGACTTCCTGGCAGTCCTAGCCCGACTTCCTCGAGGTGCTGAACGAGACGGTCTGCGATCTCCTACTCGAACAATTTGGCCGTCTCGTCCAGCAGCACCAGTGGTCTATATGCAGAAGGGGAGTTCAGTGGGCGACCCTCCTTCAGCAGTAAGCACAACCTGCCAACCTTCCATTGCTCCGGGAACTGCCCGGACCTCAAACATGTGTTGAGCAAATTACTGAAATTTAGCATTTAATATGCTTAATTATTTATAAAAACCCTATTACGAAGCGAAAAAATTTCAATCCCACTTGTGACATCATTTTTCGCTTCGTAATCGGGATTTTATAAATAATTAAGCATATTAAATGCTAAATTTCAGTAATTTGAATAACAAGGTGGTGTCATCGTTTAATACATTTCTAATTCCAACAGTTAGAAGTATTAAGCCCATACAATGTGTAAACATTGTCGGGTAGATCGCACACGTCTCCTTAAAAGACGTAGATATAACACGAAGCGAGATTTGAATGTCCTACAATCGTTCACGGTGGTGTAAGTGGCAGCACGATTGGGACGGATTTCCAATAGGTGTGGGTTCGTATCTCACTTGTGACACATAATTTTTCGCTTCGTAATCGGGTTTTTATAAATGTGTTGAGCAGTTCCCGGAGTTCACCCTTGAGGTATCCGCGGCGATGCCAAGCACAAGCCCGAAGATGTATTAGATTGATCAACCGACAGACTAAAACAGATGTCATGCGTGTACTGTTCCTGAGAAAGAAAATTCTAAATATAAAGCTGTGGCTTCCCGATTGGTTAAGTTGATCAATGTGTGTGTGGTTTTGCCAGCTTAGTTAATATTTTTGTCATTTTACAGGGGTTCGTTCACGTACGAGTATGGTTTCCGCAATTCCCTGGCGTGGTGATGCAGTCAGATCAAGAGCTTATAATCATGTGTAAGCCACCAGAGCCTACTATTATTGAAAACAAGGCAGCTGGTTTCGCCGGCAGCTTGTAAGTATTTACAGTTTGCAAATACCCACCATATATGTCATATCTAGCATGTTAAAGAAAGCCAATTTCCTTTCCATTGTGAAGATATCGTGTTCATATCATAACTTACTTTTCTGTAGGAGGCATTAAAAAACTTTTAAGGGACGCCCATCCGAATGTTAGGAATTAGGGCGTTATATCTCAGCCCCCACACAGAAGTCTATTACCTAATATTAATAATGTTGATTTAAGTAACCGTGTAGTGTGAGAAATTTGGGAAGATCTTCTCGTCCAATATTCTACATTGTCTGAAAACAATGATTTATAATTATGCTATAAAGTGGCAGTGGGCAGGTTAAATCGCTCGACGAACCGACGACAATTGGGGAAGAAAGCTTCTCGAGTGATGGCTAATCCGACGAGTTTCGCAACGTAGGTCGATTTTCCACGAGTTGGACTGATGACATTTCAAAAGTCGCAAAAAGCCGTTGGAGGCAAGAAGCACACCGTGACCGTTCTGAGTGACAATTTCTTGTGGAGACTACAGGTCTCCAACAATGGATGTTTACGGACTAGTATATGGATAGACGTAATATATGGTAAAAGAATAACCACATATTTTATTTATTTTTAAATATGCAATACCCGCATTAAGGGAAGAATACTACAAGTATTCGTCCGTGTGATGACGGAGTAAGAATACATTTCACCACCCCTATCTTACCCGTGGGTAATTGTAAGAGACGACTAAAAGATATAAAACGCATGTAACATCTATGCGAGAGAAAGAAAACTCGAAACAAAACCCTATACCAGCACGTCTGACCAGCCTGGTATAGTAGGTCAATTTCCCTCCCATTATCGAGGGGGCTCGAGCCCAACAGTGGGACATATATATGAGCTGTGATGATGATAATGATGATGATGACTACAAGTATTCTTCCCTTTGTGGGCATTTTACAAGCATATAATTAACGGACACAAATTATACCCAGACTCAGAACAGCAATTTGTAGAATAGCACAAAGTATTATCCTGCTTGGGAATAGAATCAGCGACACCTTAAACGGTAGGTCGGTATCTTAATCACCACGCCATCTATACAGTCAATGGTTGAAATCAATACTTGCATATTTTAAAATTCTCCATAGCCCACATGGCGCTAGAGTATCAGGAGTAGTGGAAGAAACGCCTGGACGCCTGGAATACGAAGTAGCTTTATACAAAGAGGCACCACCTGTTTCCAGGCACACTAACCACTCAGTGGACCTGCCCGTCGACCAGGTAACTGCTGTACGTTCCATTCTTAACATGTTTACAACTCTAATCTTTAATAAGTTCCCCTTATGGTGACGGTTTAAGAATATATTGTCACCACTCCATAATTAGCCGAGGGAGTTGCAAAATCAGCTGAGCGATTGCTAGGAGATAATAGACAACAATACCTTGCTGGGAAACTTTCAATACTATCTGTGATTATAAGTCCACTTACCACCTCAACTCAGACTCTGGGTATTTGCCCAATTGTGGACTTTAATAGACTAGCTGATGATAATAAAATAGGTAACTATAGTGGAGTTTAGTTACTCAACGTACACACCGTGAAAATTTTATGAAAAAAGAAACACCATCCACCATATGCCTATCATATTTATGACAGTAGAGTATCTTTAGGTATAATATTAGACCGGGCCGGCCACTGACGTCAAGTTCACGCTGCTCCAGTGGTCTGTCCAACGACGAAGGCGAGGTGTCATGGGAGGGTTACGGGTGTGCGTGCTTACGCCCCTCTGTCGCCCCGGACAGAGTGGTGCAAGGAATGCGCCGACCGTAGCCCACCTCAAAAAAAAAAGTTGCAATATTAGACATCATAGGCATATACTCTTACTACTACATACTGCTGCGTGCTTAGAATCATAATGTTATATAACTATTATAACTGAAATCTCGATTACAGATCATCTGGACACCGATTATCCGAACAGATTATCTGAATTCATGTGTTCTATCTATTATTGCAGATTTTCGATCTAATTCTTGATTCTAGACACAATTCTTAACTGTGTGGTAGCGGCTACAAATACTACCAACCCTTACTTTGCTCGTGGATGTCGTAAAAGATGACTAAGAGCCTTATAACGACCTGGGCCAACTCCATCTGATGCCGTTTGGCCAACAACTACATTCCCAAGTAAGGTTGACGTCTGGCAGGCGGGCGGTCATAAAACTATTGCCAATAGCTTTTACAATATGTACTATGAAAAAAAAGTACATATTTTATCGACCCCCACGTAATTGGGACGAGAGTAGAACATGTTTTTTTTTCCATTATCAAACAGGTTTCTTTTTCAAGCCAATTCGAAATTTAAATAAAACTCTGATAAGTTGCCTATTTAGTTACCACATTTTGAAGGAACAAATCGTTCCATTTTTAAAATATACGATAGATACGAATTTACATATATATTTATTTGGCCGCTAAAATACGACAGATATGAATTTTCATACATTTTTTGACGGCCGCTGCTCACATGTAATGGTCAGGACAGCAATTTCGATTTATCTCGAAGAAGGTTGTCAAAATAATGCTCAAACTTCCAAGCATGTTTGAGAAAAAAGTATTATATAAATCCTCTTTGATTGAAGTATGAAATATAATATTAGGATTTTTGAATATTTATCTCGACTGTGATTCAGATTACAGGGTATTCGAAGTATTTGTATTCTAAGATTTTCAGCTAATTACGCTTAGCCTTTTCTAATTCGATCTTATCCTATATTCCATTTGGCTTTTAAATAATCTATTGATCGCATTGCATCTGAACACCTGCTGTTTATGATGAAAAAGGCGAGTTTAAAGTTACAGGGCACTTTCAAATATCAAGTAGGACACATATCCTCGTACTAGATCTTAATTACGCCACTAAGTACGTACTCACTTTCATTTAAAACATTTTCGTCAAATACTACAAGTAGGCTACGAGGAAAGTAGGTACACCTGCTAACACGACACATAAACACAACTACCAACTGTATATAATATATATATATATGAAAAAGCAACCAAGACTTTTCTATTTAGTTATTTTAACGCAACCTTATTGTTCTTATCTTGCAAAACTATATTTTATACAAGTATGGTAAATTTCTTATACTATGGATAAATGAAGTTAGAAGGTATTATATGTGGTATCGTCGTAAATTCAAATCATAGGTATATATTACGAGAACCTACCACCGTTCTGAGAGAGAACAGAGAGCGTAACACGTTTGTTTTTGAAGTTATACCTCTTTTGGCGCTTTAAAGAAAGATGATGAAAGTAAATTTTTACGATGCGCGCGCACACTGTCACCGAAAAACCGACACCCTGAAGTTAGCTATAGTCAACATTTTAGTTTTTTTTGTGATATTTAAATAAACTTTATTTAACTAGATAATTCGTTATAATAAAACTTTTAATGTATTAAATACTTTTTTTCTATTCTTAATGTCCTTTTTTAAAAAGGCGAAAGATAAAATGCGGGCAATAGAGCGAACGGAGCGTTGGGACAACTTCTCGGTAGCCACCACCTCAGCCAGAAGGCACGTGTAGCAATACATAACGCAGTGCTTGTCCCAACATTACTATATGGAAGCGAGATTTGGGTATGCAGAAAAGAGCATGAAAGCAAAATTAACGCGGTCAAAATGCGATCTCTACGGAAAATCTGTGGAGTTAAACTGACCGACCACATTGAAGAGTCTCCGAAACCGGCGAGCGTGTATGAAGAGAATTATGAATGTTGAGGAAGCGAGTGAAGTATGCAAGGATAGAGTTCTCTGTCACTCTGTTCTCTCTGCCTACCCTGCAAGGGATATGGCGTGATGATATGTATGTATGTATGTAAAGATAAAATTTTTGAAAAGATTTTTATCTTGTTACTCCAAAGAAGTATTACTTCTAACGCGTGTACATAAGTATATGGTACACACACTTTTTTATTGCTTATGGTGACAAACGAGCAAGCAGCACACTTGATGGTAAGTGTTACCGCTACTCATGGAGCTTTGCAATACAAGGGTAGATACGGCTAGGCTGCTGTCTATCAATCAAGATTTACCCAGAAATTTTAGCTACCGGCTTTCTCGCTCACCGAGTAAAGTATAACAATACATGGCCAGAATGTGGTACCTGGCTTGCAACTGTAGACAAAAAACTGCTAACAGTGTGGTTCGACCACTACAGAATCCTCATGGTTTTTTTTGTGGTTCGACCACTACATAATCCTCATGAATTTTTTTTTCACCACGCGATGTCGTTCTACTTTGGAACATATGATCGTGAGTTTTGAATAGATTGCGTCTTTTCTCATCTGAGTAAAGTTACGTATTTTTTATGGAATTATCGTTACAAGGTACTGTTCTAATACGATGAACTGTGAAAAAAATTGAAAACTGTGTGGAAAAAATATTTTTTTCTTCCGAATCGCTTTTTTTTCTAGTCTCATCACAAGTAGGACTAGTAGGGTCCCCTGTCTTCGTTTTCGGGAGTGATCCACTTCCACCCTGTATACATACCTGTCTATCCTTTTAGAAGAGCCCTTTTGAGCAGCTTTTAAAACACAGTTTTAAATAACAGTACATAGCCAGAATGTGGTACTACCTGGCTTGCAACTGTAGACAAAAAACTGCTAACAGTGTGGTTCGACCACTACAGAATCCTCATGGTTTTTTTTGTGGTTCGACCACTACATAATCCTCATGAATTTTTTTTTCACCACGCGATGTCGTTCTACTTTGGAACATATGATCGTGAGTTTTGAATAGATTGCGTCTTTTCTCATCTGAGTAAAGTTACGTATTTTTTATGGAATTATCGTTACAAGGTACTGTTCTAATACGATGAACTGTGAAAAAATTGAAAACTGTGTGGAAAAAATATTTTTTCTTCCGAATCGCTTTTTTTTTTCTAGCCTCATCACAAGTAAGACTAGTAGGGTCCCCTGTCTTCGTTTTCGGGAGTGATCCACTTCCACCCTGTATACATACCTGTCTATCCTTTTAGAAGAGCCCTTTTGAGCAGCTTTTAAAACACAGTTTTAAATAACAGTACATAGCCAGAATGTGGTACTACCTGGCTTGCAACTGTAGACAAAAAACTGCCAACAGTGTGGTTCGACCACTACAGAATCCTCATGGTTTAGCAAATCACATTGTGCGCGGGTAATGTGGCATACTCTGTACAATTTCACATATTCGCCAAACCACAAGTTGACACGCAATGCGGACAGCTTTAACTAGCTGGTAATGTCCATAGCTAAAATATTTTCGTTACGCATCGGCGGAAGTAAAGTAGATAGGTATAGTTTTAGGCTACGGTTTCCAGTGTAATTACTTGGTTGGTCATTATTATAATTATAGTTAACTGAACGGTTAATCATTCAGGCGGTACCAATCGGTACAAAACTTCAACTGCGTGCGCGCATCAACCCGGATTCAGCGTGGAGGCATATCAAACTGTTAGAGGTAGCAGTATCACCTGACCCTGATCGACCTCACGCGCCTGGCGCCGTATTACTTGTTAAAGACGGGTGAGTGACAATAAGCTGTATATTATCATTTTTGATATTTTTTTATTAGAGATATCTGTTACTATCTGTAACAGATTTAGGCTTAGTTGTTGTTTTATTTGCACTAAGGACTTCAAAGTTCAAGATCTTTCTAGGATAGAAAGTCCTTTTATATTATTTCTTCTTCTATATTGTAAATGTTTCTATACGATCTAAGTTTAATATTTTTTGATAAACAGGCTATCTGACTAGAAATCTTACAGTGTCACCATAGGACAATCCTCCACTAGGTGGACTTAAATACATTTTAAAAGTTGTAGAGAACTGTTGGATGCAAGTGGCACAGGACCGTTTTGAGTGCCATTCTCGTGGAGTGGTCTATGTCCAACAGTGGTTCCTGGCTGATAGATGGCTAGGCTATTCAACATTTTTATGTATTAGGAAATCCCATGCCTACAGCTCGTATAAATAAACTGTTTACATTAATTGACTGCACACATGGCGTAGTGGATCAATCATGCCAGTGTCTCGGGTTCGGTCCATACATAGAACAGTTCTTTGTGCGAACCACAAACTGTTGTTCTAAGTCTGGCTGCACTAAAGAACTAATGTTTGTATTGCGGGGATTTTACAAATTAAATGTTTGTAAAGTCCCCCGCAATACAAAGATTATTTCTTTAGTGCCGGGCGTAGTCTTAAAAAGAAAAATAGTAATACAAGGTGGAGACGACCATACGACAATAATTTTAATCTAGTGTATCTGATGACTTGCCCAGCCTGTATACAAACTTTGAATACAATATGTCGTATAGTTTAGCCGCAGCACATTACTTTGTATTATTAACAATTTCCACACTCTGTATAAAAATTAAAATTATTCGCCTATCAATGAGCTCCCGCGCCGCATCGGTATAAACTAATATGAAACTAGTACCTACATATGAACTTAAAAAAAGGAATTGTACGATCTTTCGACAAGTTAAAATATATCGCCGTCAATGGCGACCTGTTAACAAGAGTTCGAAATAATATTTTAAGACGATATAATTTGTGCGTTCGGGTCCATGGCGCACATATCGAAAATTTAAAAGTTTAACGACCAAGTGAATTATTAAAGTTATCGTGATTATTTTAATAAAAGAATCGAGTGAGAATGAACAATGAATAGCGCCCATAAGTGTATGTATTTACCTACGTTTCGAAGTTGTAACATATGATACCACAAGGTCACTCGCGTGCCGACCACAGGTTAGTGAACTAATATTTACAAACGGTGTTCTATTTTGTTTCAATATTTATGATAAAAAGTTTGTTTGAAAAAATTGTTTTTTAAATATGCATGCGAGGACTTTTTTAATAGTTTCAGAATACTCCTATACACTAGTATTGACGGTGTTTTCATTTATTGTCGTATTGACGTCTCCACTCTGTATACAGGGTGGAAGTGGACCGCCCTGAAAACAAAGACAGGGGACACTACTAGTCCTACTTGTGATGATAGGCTAGAAAAAAAACGAATCGGATGAAAAAAAATTTTTTTTTTTCACCACGCGATGTCGTTCTACTTTGGAACATATGATCGTGAGTTTTGAATAGATTGCGTCTATTCTCATCTGAGTAAAGTTACGTATTTCTTATGGAATTATCGTTATAAGGTACTGTTCTAATACGATGAACTGTGAAAAAAATTTAAAACCATGTGGGAAAATATTTTTTTCTTTCGAATCGCTTTTTTTTCTAGCCTATCATCACAAGTAGGACTAGTAGGGTCCCCTGTCTTCATTTTCGGGAGCGATCCACTTCCACCCTGTATACATACCTGTCTATCCTTTTAGAAGAGCCCTTTTGAGCAGCTTTTAAAACACAATGAATACTGGCATATACGTGGAAATACATATCTACCAATAGTTTATGTCTTCTTATTGTAAAAAAAAACCTATTCCTAAGCATTGTCTGTGACAATGGAGGATGTGTAGGACTAGTTCAACCTCCAACATTGAAATACTCACTAAAATTAACAACAGTCTCTTGCTCGTCTACCAAACTACTTTTACAAGATCACAACCGCAAAGAAAATATATTATTTTGTAGTTGCTTTATGCCTATTGACACTATAGGTACCTAACTATTGCCAAAAAAGCTATATAAAGTTTATAGTTTTAACATTCATAATATTTTGTATGCAGGTGCAGAAATCGTGACTTTGCTTCAATAATACCACACCAGCCAGCCCGCTACCGGGAGAGGCACAACGAAGTGTTCTTAGATTTCGAAGCCTTTCTGCTAGCTTCTATGAAGGAACGTTCTACACTCTGGATACATTCGCAGATAAAAGCTTGTATGGACGCGGCCGATTGTCAACCCGATTACTGCTTAGATTTATTTGAACCCTCCGGTTGGTATTTTATTCAACCCCACTAAGCATCAATTGCATAAGTGATTATACAATTTTGTTTACCTGTCACCCGCTTTGCCTAGGATGGAAGTGGAATCATTCTTTCCAACTCATCCTCTTTAAACTTTTCTAATTAAATTTGTTGCGGGTCCCAAGACAATTAAAATCATATCCCGGGACTGCCTGAGGGTCGAGCCTCGGTGTCATTTATGGAGACTGTTGTCGATTCTGGCTTACAGGAGTTACAATGGTGAAAAGGTGTGGTGTGAATAGTCCCGTTTAAAAAAAAGGTGATTATACATTTTCATGCATTATCATGGGTCAAAATTAAAATGCGATAAAATCCGTAAAAATTAATTTATTACATATAGATTTATTTGACGCGTATTACGCATAAATTTCAATTATTATTTCATTAATGGTTATAGATATACTTAATTACTCTTATCAATCCATGTCGGTGAATCGATAGACTTAAAACGATAGTTTTATTATTACTGAAATCTTAAAATATTCCTTGTAATTTTAGGACATGGCCGTCGTCGACGTTCGATACCAAACAGTTCTCACGGTGGTAACGTCACGAGCGCCGCTTTAGCGGCCGATAGTGACAACTCGACGACTCCATTCACACGGTTCAAAGAGAACTTAGAATACTCCGTTGTAATGCCTGGAGAGTTATTCCATCGAACACCGATTGAAGCGACGTGTGCTACGTCCATGATGATAGCAGTCGCCTTAGGTGCATTACTCTTCATGTCAGCTTTATTGGTAAGTTACATAAACTTATATATTTCTTGTTTTATTTTTTGTATTATATAAAACTACAAAAAATATTTATAAAATTCGATTACGTAGCGAAAAATGATGTCACAAGTGGGATGTCATAAGCGAAAAATGATGTCACAAACAAAGTTTGAAGTATTAAGCCCATACAAGGCGTAAATATTGTTGGGTAGATGGCGCACGTCTCCTTAAAGACGTAAATACAACAACGAAGCGAGATTTGAATGTCCTACAATAGTTCACGGTAGTGTAAGTGGAGCACGATTGGGACGGATTTCCAATAGGCGTGGGTTCGGATCCCACTTGTGACATCATTTTTCACTTCGTAATCGGGTTTTTATAAATAATTAAGCATAATGCTAAATTTTAGTAATTTGCACAAAAAAATTTCAAATTTTGTCCATTGTAGACTTTGAAACCATGTTCAAACCGGTTTCTATTAGGAAGACGAAGATAGTTATAGATCACACACTTATAGCAACACATTAGGACCTGGTAGGTGGCGCTGAGATCGATTTAAAAGAATTCTATTTTAATTTTTTTTATTTACACAGAACAGCGTCTGATAGGTCAGCTAGCTTTTTATAAGACTATAAACACTAAGGAGTTAATTGCAAGTCTACACATATAGCGAAGTGGTTTATCTAGTCGATGGCTTATTATTTCGAGTCTGGGTATAATTTTTACAGGTTCTTTTTATCTTGTTAGAACAAATCTTAGACCAGCCTAACTTCTATATTACGAACCTCACTGTTACAATTTACTTCTTATAACGAATATTTTCCAATTATTTTTAGTTTTGTTATATCGAGGTTACACTGTATATACACTTACTTATTACACTGTGTATACCCTATAAAGTGCAAAGCCAATTCATCATCATCTGATTATTACTCACCACCGTTCTAATGCAGAGCATCGTTTAATACTTAGTTATGACGTCACTGGGCCCCATGACATTCGGTACGAGTGCACTACTTTGACTAATACCTTAACTGTACATTCTAGAGCATTTTTTTTTATTAATAGACACCACCCTGCACTAAGGAAATAATCCTTGTGCAAGTGCAGGGTGGTGTCTATTAATGTGTAAATGCATTATAATATAATATCATTTGTCTCTCTATTTAATTAACTTACCTGATCTTTCCACTCCTTTTCTTGCTCGTAAGTATCGTAAAAGGCGACTAGGGGATAAAAATATGCAGATAAAATAAAGCAACAACAGAAAAAAAACTCGAAATGAAATGTTATATCCGTCTGACCAGCGTGGTACATTAGATCATTCTCCCTCGTATATTTGAGATGCTCAACTCAGCAGTGGGACATAGATACCTATAACTTGAAAAGAACTGAAAATTATAACATATTCAAAATTAAATTTTACTTCTAATTACAATAAAATTTACAATAGAACTAATCTTCACAATTAACTTTTAGGTTAATAACAATTGATTACTTAAGTACTTTCATATTTAGTAAATATATGGTAGTTCTATCATTACATATAATTATAAAAACTTAAAGTACATCATTATCATAATAGCTCATATATGTCCTATTATTGGGGTCGTACCTCCTTCAAAATAGGAGAGAAATTGACCTAATATACCACGCTATTTAGATGGGTATGGGGTTTTATTTCGAGGTATCCTATTCTTGGATGGATGCTATATGCACATTATATCCTTCAGTATTTCAGAACTTATAGGCAAGATAGAGGATGAATAGTGTAGATTTATATTTCGTCACCACGTAGTAATAGGTAGATATATCATACTTATTTATCGACTCGTATTAGGTAAGACTTGCCGTGTGGTGACGGAGTAAGAATACAATTCACTACCTCCTATCTTACCCGTGGGTGATCGTAAGAGACTACTAAGGAATATAAAACGCATATAACATCTATGTAAGAGAACGAAAACTTGAAACAAAACCCTATACCAACACGTCTGACCAGCGCGGTATAGTAGGTTAATTTCCCTCCCATTGCGGAGGAGGCCCGAGCCCAACAGTGGGATATATATGGGCTGTAATGATGATGATGATTAGGCAAGACTTAAGATTCACAAAAGTATTCTAACATATAGATTTAAGATAGGGTGTAGGATGGCGTGTAGTAATTGACTATCCTACTATTGTATTGTCCAAATCTTTATATTATACTAGCAGACCCGGCCACGCGTTGCTGTGGCTAAGGTAGTCTCAGTAACACGTGGTGGTTATGCTAATAAATTGTAGCTTATATGAAACGTTTCTATGTTTAACATAGCGCCATCTATTAAATACTTACTCAATCCAGTCAACAAATACCACCATCTGTTAGAATCGTTTGTAGATAACAGATAATTGTGACTGTCAAATAATAGACAAATAATTTGCAATAAAATAATATTGTGACTATAAATTGAGATGGAAGCTATCCTATCTTTTAAGTTGGATCAAACTATACATATTATGCAAATTTGATTAAAATCGGTTAAGTACTTTAAGAGAGCATGGATGATATAAGGGCTGTGATGATGATGTGATGGTGATGCGGCGGATCTACTGGGATGTAGTGAATATCATATAAAAGTGCTTTATAACGTTTTCTTTTTCCATCAAAATTCCCACAAGATACCATTAACAGTGTAGCCACAGCACTGTTGATGGTGACATTTTGACTTAGACAATGAATAACCTGAAAGATTCAAAACTTAAAAATAATTATAACTGGACACTGGCACCAATAGCTCGTATAAGTAGCTGATTGCCAATACACAAAGAGAAGAAGAAGAACGATTATGTGACATCAACCTTTTTAGAGTTCCATACCCAAAAGATAAAACAGGACCCTATTACTAAGACTCTGCTGTCCATCCGTTGCTTCGCCTGTCTGTCACCAGGTTACTCTCATGAACCGTGATAGTTGGACAATTGAAATTTTCACAGATGATGAATTTATTTTGCCGCTACAACGACAAATACTAAAAAACAATAAAATAAATATTTAAGGGGGTCCCACACAACAAAGGTAATCTTTTTGCTCGTTTTTGCTCGATATTGATAACAAAAATAGGTAGAAGTTTGAAATATTCACAGAATATTTAGTAATATATTCCCTTTAGAAATAAATAATTAAATTAAAATAAAACAAATAGAGAATTTAAGCTCCCATACAACAAACATGATTATTTTGCCATTTATAGATAATGGTACGGAACCCTTCGTGCGCGACTCCGAGTCTCCGACTCTCTTAGCCGGTTTTTTTATTTATATTCGAATAGAGTCAAAATAAAATGTCTTTTAAATCAAAATCACTAAGAAGTATTGATATCAACTTTAAAGCAAATCATCCCTAAAATAACTTTCCACCCCTTTTTAACCCAGCTAGGAGATAAATCTCAATAAAATATGAATCACATCTTTCAACAATTCTGTTAAAGAATGTTTATGCAAAATTTGAAATAGATTGGACCAAGGAATCACGTTGCCGCATACAAACTTTGCCCTGCTTTTTCACCCCCTTAGGGATATAATTTTGTAAAATCCGTTCTTAGCTGACCTCTAATCGGAGAAAGAAATATTCTTACCAAATTTAAGGTTTATAGGCCTTATGGTTCCAGAGATATCGTGATGAGTCAATACATAGGTGGAAATCTCTATATATATATATATATATACATTTAAGCAGGAAGATGAAAGAAGAAGATGAACAAGAGTGAAGACTGTTATTATTTAGATTAATGATTTAATGAACTGAATACTATATACAATGAATTATTATAAAACTAAATACAATGATATGAAATATGCGAGCGAATAATATAATAGCAGATAAGCGGGTAAATCGCGGCGTTCACGAGAAGCGAGTGTCGGCGGCGGCGCGCGCGTCGCGCGCCTCGCCGTAGGTACATCAGTTGATACATCAGATGATACTGTATGGTCCAATATACATTAGCGGAGCGGATTGTTTCGAATTGTTGGGTTGCGGTCCAATATGAGGTAGTGGCGGATTGTCGCCACAAGGGCTTGTATGTAATGTGTATTTATTTTTACAGATGTGCTACTTGGCTACGAAATTGAATTCCACGATGTTAAAACATAGCAATCTGCAGACTCCTTCAGGGAAAGGCTTCGAGCAGATACTGAGAGAGTTAGCGCATCACTCACTACCTGATACCGGATATACTGGGCGTCCAACTGTACAATGATATCGTAATTTTTGCTTTCATTGTAATTAGTATACCTCTACTACTACTTAGAAAAAAAAAACAGTGAACATTATGGCCAAGAATAATAACGTGTCAATTATAATAAAAAAAAATTCACTACGTTTTTAACATAATTTGATTATATCATTTTGAACAGTATTCGTTGAGGCTACTAGGTTCTATTTAGTTATATGATTCTATTCTTCAGTTATTGACATTTTCATAACCAAAGGTTTGTATGACAAGATTATGATTAAAAATCAAACATGAATGCCTATACTTAGATATCACTAAAACTAATTTTCAAAAAAGAATGTGGTTAAGTACTTATTTCTATTCTCACAGACTATTTTAAATATAAAACACTTATTATAACATTTTAATGTATAGTTTTTAGTAAGCTTAGTATATTAAGCAACTTAGCATTAAGTTGTTACAAATAATTTAAAAAACTTATGACTGAAAATTCGGCAGTTAAACTTTGAAGTATAACGTGGTAATTTTTCAGTCATGACTGTCTAAAGTTTAGTATTTATAATCTTTAATATTAATGTAGATAAGGATTAATTTATTGAAATAAATGTAATAAAATAAATATAGTTAATGAACATGTTTTATTCCTTCCGTTATCCTTCTCTCTCTCTAGTTACGGATACTAATGCTTAAACAAAGAAAATAGATTGTAAAATCGAGGCAAAATAATCCAATTCAAATTTTTGACAAGCTTAAGTCAAATTATGCTATTCCAGAAATGTAGACCCGCATTCCTCGAAAGCTAGCAATCGAATTGCCACGACTGGTCGGATGGAACCGTAGAAATCGTCTAATTCGAACCAAGGAGGCGAAACATGTTTTGTCATAATATTTTTTTTAATTGCTTGTAGTGACAAACGAGCATTGCAGCACACCTGATGGTAAATGTCACTGCCACCCATGGACCTTCGCAACACCAAGTAGGACTTTTGACGGGAATTTGAAAACGTCATGTGGTGCTCTTGTATTATATTCGATATCTTAGTGTTTCAACGTGTTATATTAGATAATTTTGATGGCATTTTATGTAATGTGATGTGCGGAAATACTGGGATGTAGTGAATATCATATAAAAGTGCTTTACAACGTTTTCGTTTTCCATCAAAATTCCCACAAGATACCATTAACAGTGTGGCCATTGCACTGTTAATGGTGACAATTTGACTTAGACAACGACTGACTTGAAAGACTAAAAACGTGAAAATATTTATAACTTGACACTGGCACCAATAGCTCGTATATGTAGCTGATTGCCAATACATAAGAAGAAGAAGAAGAAGAAGCAACACCAAGTATATAGCTAGGCCGCTGTCTACCAATGCAAACCCCAAATCCACCTAGTTCGGCTTCCGGCTCTCTTGCTCACCGAACGAAGCGCAATAGCACATCGCGCTTCGATGTCGTCGACCTTCTGCGAGAGTGTGGCACTGCTCCGGATGGACCGGCCCGCGGCTGTAGACAGAGAACTATCAACAGCGTAGTCCTGCTACTAAATTATAATTATTAATTTGAAGAACGAAATGATTTTCTCGAATTCTTAATTCTTACCATAAATCGAAGTACGATACAAAATGATCTCGATTTAGAGAAATAAACTATTGTCTAAGAGAATATATCAAAACCAAATCCGCCTCATTCCTCGTAGGGCATAGGATTTAAAATTATTACACCAAAAACATAACAAAATGACATATTAAATGTTTAAAAATTCATTTTAAAATTTTCTTTAAATCTATAACTATCAATATTTTGCGTTAAATTTGGACATCCTATTATAATCTATTCAAATGTCTATTGATTATACATACACATACATACATATCATACATATATACTAGGGTAATTTTTTTTTTTTACTTTTTTTTTTTTTCGGTCCCATCGTGAATTCTTGTTGGAAATACCCAAAAAAAAATTCCCTGAAAGTTTGAGCCCTTAATATTAATTAACGTCCTCGACCAAGGCGTGTGAAGATTTCCCATTGAAAATACACAAAAACTCTGATTTTTAATTTTTTAATTTCTAAAGCTCAGCGGCATTTCATGGGATCACTTTGATCGAAAATGGTTTTTTCTCAGAATTGAACGTTCTACAAAAGTGCCCATTGCCGCAAAGTCGTAACTCACACTGGCGAGGCAGTACGGGCCACTAAACCAGATTTTTTCATAAAATTCGCGTTTTTTCGCATTTATCTCGTAAATATCAAGAGCTACGGAAAAAATGTGAATGACAAACTTGTAGAAAATTCAATTTTCAACAAAAAAGTCCTATGGACCAAATCGCTAAGATCAATATTAAGCGAGATATTAAGCCTTGAATATATTTTTTCGTGAAATTTTGGCCTGGTTCAGTGGCCCGTACTGCCTCGCCAGTGTGAGTTACGACTTTGCGGCAATGGGCACTTTTGTAGAGCGTTCAATTCTGAGAAAAAACCATTTTCGATCAAAGTGATCCCATGAAATGCCGCTGAGCTTTAGAAATTCAAAAATTAAAAATCAGAGTTTTTGTGTATTTTCAATGGGAAATCTTCACACGCCTTGGTTGAGGACGTTAATTAATATTAAGGGCTCAAACTTTCAGGGAATTTTTTTTTGGGTATTTCCAACAAGAATTCACGATGGGACCGAAAAAAAAAAAAAAAGTAAAAAAAAAAAATCACCCTAATATATACATATCCCTTGCAAGGTAGGCAGAGAGAACAGAGTGCCAGAGAACTCTATCCTTGCATACTTCACTTGCTTCTTCAACATTCATAATTCTCTTCATACACGCTCGCCGGTTTCGGAGACTCTTGACTCCACCTTCTTTCAGTACGTGACCAATCTATTGATTATAATATAATATAACAAATATTAATTGTTAATAGATAGTACTATACATAATTGTTTTATTGCGAAATTATTTTGACATGAAGTTATTTTATCAAAAGAGATAACTTTATATAATCACCAACCCTCGCAACCTTGAGACCTCCGTGTAATCACCGTGGGAACTCTACAGACTCACAGTAGGTAAATGCACTGTGGAAACACCGTGGATTTGATCCATTTGTACACGATGGATCCACAGTGTTTCCACTACTTGTACTGTGGAAACACGGTGGAAAAATGGAACAATTTCTTCTAAATGTCTTTGTAAACAAATTTCTAAAAATTACTTTAGAGAGCCAGGATTCGAAACCACGACCGTTCATTTTAAATGGTAATCAAAATTAGATTTGTCTACCCCAACGCCACAGGAACATTAAGTAAGAAAAAAAAAAATGAAATTGGTGACTATTTAATGCAAATAATTTTTTAGTATAAAGTGAGTAAGATGTTATTGTTTTGACCACAGAGCAAATACAAAGAGGAGACGGCCTAAGTTACTGTGCACTGTGATTCTCAAGTAGGCCTTGACGTCATCGCGTTAACATCAATAGTAGGCGTGGCCTATTAGTCTGCTATCGTCGCTGACGGTGGGTGCATTTTTGGTGTATTTTTATGTTATTACGAAGAAAATCATGAAGTGTTGTGTTTTATCATGTTAAAACTGCTCCGATAAACGTTCAGATGCTATGGAAAGAATCACATTTCATTTGTAACTATATTTATTCATAATTTATTCAATATTTAATTATGATATATTATGTAAATATATCTCCGTGTGGTGACGGAGTAAGAATACTATTCACCACCCCATATCTTACCCGTGGGTGATCGTACGAGACGACTAAGGGATATAAAACGCATATAATATCTATATATGCGAGAGAAGAAAAACTCGAAACAAAACCCTATACCAACACGTCTGACCAGCGCGGTATAGTAGGTTAATTTCCCTTCCATTACGGAGGAGACCCGAGCCCAGCAGTGGGACATTTATGGGCTGTGATGATGATGATGATGATGTAAATATATCATATATATATATTTACATACGCAAAGTGGTGCCATCTAACTCAACGTTAGATGGCACCACTTTGCGTAATAGGACCTAGAACTATAAGAGCACATAAAGTTCAAGCTATTAAGATTATCGTAATAACTAATAACCATGAGTATTAAAATTTATACCCAAAGACTTTTACCTCAACAAAAATATGAGTTTTAGGTATATGTAGTTAATAATTATTTTGTAAGCAATACGCCAGCTGTCGTTAACTATGAAGAACCACAAAAGTGTCAAAATTCCAGGGTCGTAATTAGAATATAATTATAACATTCAGATTTTTCATCAAAGAAAAATATTTTTACACTACTTTAAATGAACCTATTATAATTAAACTGTAAATTTTGTATGTTTTAGAATACCGGCCAATGATAATGGTAAGAAGCAATGGATTAGCGAGTACAGTTTGCACTAAATGCCATGATAATTTGGAGTCTCTAAAACAATCCATACGATTGGCAGTGAAGAATTTTCCCATTGAAAGACTGCGTGCTTCTATTGACAACTGGCCTCTACGTTTAAAGGACTGTATTGCAGCCAATGGAAATCACTTCGAACAAGCTTTTTATTTTTTAAATTGTTTAAATTGTTTTATATTTATGTATTAAACTAACACTGTAAAAGTAATAAATATTTTTTGTAATAGAAAAAAGTTTTTCTTTGTTACAGTATTTAGGGCAAGACTAGGTATAGCTTAAGAAATATATGATGCAAAAGAGTATTTTATTTTTATTATTGGAAATGTGTGTGTGTGTGTGTTCCGTGACAATTAAAAACTACGTATAAACAATATAACTTAACGTGTACAATGAAATAACAAATAAAACCAGTGAAAAAATCTTAAACAGTTAAAATATAGACATAATTCATCAATATTTCTGTACAACAAAATAATAAAGTGAAAAAGTGATGCCAACCAAATTCTAATACATAACGGTCAAAACCACAGAGCAAATACAAAGAGGAGCTGTTGTAATGAATATTTTCTATGAAACAATGCGTGTCATTTACAGGGGGTGAGGGGGTCGCTGCTAATGAAGAAAGTGAAACAAGTAATAGTACTTGTCTCACTCACTCCTTTATGTCCATCTACCGGCTATTAGCACAACTACAAATTTCGTATATTGTATACAGTTGAGCTATCTTGCATTAGATGTCAGTAAGTGTATGGTGTAACAGGGACGTACTCAGAATTTACCTATATCAAGGAGTGCTAATTTTTTTTTATTTCAAAGATACAAACAAATCTTATTAGCTGTTTGCTCTATTCAAATACAAATGTTTATAATCAAATAATTCTGCATAGCGAATAGGTGAATGACTACTGTTTTTAACCGCTAATTTCTTTATAAGGTTTGTCAGCATTGTTCATAATGTTAATATTTCATAAAAAATCCATCTTTTCTTTACTGTCATTCTGATAAACTCAGAAGTTTAGAAACCTTTTTTTTCTTCATATTTGTGTCCTTTTCATACGACCAAATAATACAATTATTTGTTTGGGTTTCTAACAAATTGCCGAATGAAAGTAGTTGGACTTTTAGTAAATATGTTAATTACACGGTATTATTTCCTTCCTTTTTGTCTTTTCCATATAAAAAAGAATTAAACCACTCTATTAAAATAAGGCTTTATACAATTGATAATCACTGATAATGCAACAATAGTGTCAATGACCAAGACATGTAAAAGAGTATTTCAAGCGAGCAGACCAGCCCCCCCTGGTAGCAGCCGTTTGATTGACGCACGGGCCATCTAAAACTTAGCCATGCCAAAGGTAACCCGGTCTTCGACGCCACCACCATTTTGAATATTTTTGTGACGTGCTCAACCTCGTTAATCTTATTAAGAAATTACATCGAGTGCAATCACATTATTAATAAATAAAGGAGAAAGGGAGACATTGGTTCCAATAATAAAAATGAAATACTCTTTTGCAGAAATATATGATTTCTTGAGCTATACTTAGGTATCGTGCCCTAAATCCTGTAACAAAGAAAAACTTTTTTCTATTACAAAAAATATTTATTACTTTTACAGTGTTAGTTTAATACATAAATATAAAACAATTTAAAATATAAAAGCTTGTTCGAAGTGGTTTCCATTGCCTGCAATATAGTCCTTTAACCCTTAATTTGGCAGAAATAAAAAAGCAATAATAATTGATAAATTTTAATGGAAATAAGTTTTAGGCTTAATTAAAAACTACAAAATATATTTAAAAAAAAAAATAGAAGTTGCGGTTTTCCTGAAAAACCATGTATGACACAACATACATTGCCAAATGTACAGAAAAGTATGCACATAGTGCTATGTATGCAGGAATATACAATACCAAATTCAATATAAAACAGAAATATTTTGATACACTAATTTTTACGGTCGTAATCGTGCCAGATCCAGAATTTATCCGAACATCCTCGAATATTTTTATTAATCAACTATTTTCTTACTTTAAATAAAATTAATGCTTTTAAAAATACGATTAAACGAATGTTTTTTCTTGACATATGTATGATAATATCATCCTATAAGTGCAATGTGAGAAAAATACAAACATTTTTAGGTTTGAAAAGTCCTTGTTTTTCATATATCGAAAGTACAGTAAGACCTCAACGCTTCGCTTATGAGGCGTGCAATACATACATACATAAATATCATCACGCCATATCCTTTGCAGGATAGGTAGAGAGAACAGAGTGCCAGAGAACTCTATCCTTGCATACTTCACTCGCTTCTTCAACATTCTCTTCATACACGCTCGCCCAAAGCAATGACTATCTGAGCTCCAAACCCAATAGAAGCTTCCTTGTCAGTGAAATTATGGAATCTGAATGTGTCTATACCACCATATAGAATAAAATCATATATTATTCTTGACACGCCTGCTCGAACGTAATTTTTGAAACCCCACTTGTTAGGTTTATCCTTCATGTACTGTCTTCGCTTGCCAGCTTTTGTTCCTTTATAGGGAATCATCATCTCGTCAATACTATATTTTCTTTCGTTATCATAAGCCAAACAATTTTCTCTAACTTTTTTACTAAAGGCCTCACTTTATAGTAGCGGTCCAAGTCCTGTATGTTATTGTCAACAAAATGTAAATTACGGCGAATTTGATGGTAGCCTTTTAGCGGCATCAAGTTGGCCACCAAATGATATCGATATCGCTTGCTCCAGTAATCGACATATGAAGGCATATTCACGACACCCATAATTATATGTATGGATAAAAAATCTCGTAATTCGTTTTCTGTAAATCCAAGAGGACGCCCAGTGTAAAATATTGCATAGGCGTTGGTTTGCTCTACAATGTCTGAAAATATATCCGGTGAAAAAAAAAAAAATAAATAATCCAAGGCGGATATATCTGTATTACCTACATAATCATGATCTTTGTCTTCTATAGTTGCCTGATGTCGAAATACAGCCTTTTTTCATTTGTAACTCAAAGCAAACTTTAGCATAAACAATAGGACGTTGCGACCTTGTATTCCTGGACAAATGGGTTGTTGAGGAGGTGTTCCTATGAATTATAACTGTGTTAGGAGTTATTACGTCAGTTTCTGTTAATCCACGGTGTACAAGTATTGCAGAGGTGAATGGAGTAGCAGGTGTAGATGGAAATGATAGTATGTCACTCAACACTGGTACTTTATTACAATTCGGTTCACAAGAAGGACTTACATAGATGCTTTGAAAAATAGGAGTAAGCGGAACATTCTCACTCAACCTGGGGTCTTCATCAGCGTCTAAAATGTTAAGCCTTTCTAGGGAACTGTCTATAGAAGGTGCAGAAGAAGTTGATAAAGAAAGCGGGGTTGGCACACGTAATTCATCTTCAACCTCAGAAAGGTCACTGTCATCAGAGAGTGCATGCACAGCAGGTTCAAGGGCTAAAATTCTACCACCACGAGACCTAATTTTTTACTGCCAACAAAGAAAAAAAAGCTGACAAAAAGCAAAAATATAACCCAAAAGCAAACTCAAACTTGGCAGTGTATATCATAACATACAAACAAACATGTAGGTGTTTCTTTGCAAAGTTGGCAGTGTATGTCACAGTATACTTGTTGTTTGTGATCGAAATATAACCATATAGTTACTATTAACCTTTACATTAATTATTTTAGATATTCTATTATACACTCAAGTATTATAAAAAAGTATTATACTCGTCCTAAATTGTTTCTTAGTATTAAAAAATAACATAAATACCTTGGACTGCACAGGTGACTTTTGCCGGGACGGCATTTTTTTAAATTAACGTAAAAAATAATGTTGCCAGACGTGGAATTTATATTTTCTACCAAAGACAGATAGTGTTGCAATTTATAAATGTGAATAAAACTGCTTATTAAACATTTTTTTCTAAACAAGTATTTTTTTGTAATTGATGTATGACAGGACATACAATGTCAAATTAAGGGTTAAACGTAGAGGCCAGTTGTCAATAGAAGCATGCACTCTTTCAATGGGAAAATTCTTCACTGCCAATCGTATGGATTGTTTTAGGGATTCCAAATTATCATGGCATTAAGTGCAAACCGTACTCTCTAATCTCTCTAATCCATTGCTTATTAATATTATCATTGGACGGTATTCTAAAACATACAAAATTTACAGTTTAATTATAATAGGTTCATTTAAAGTAGTGTAAAAAATATTTTTCTTTGATGAAAAATCCGAATGTTATAATTATATTCTAATTACGACCCTGGAATTTTGACACTTTTATGGTTCTTCATAGTTAACGACAGCTGGCGTATTGCTTACAAAATAATTATTAACTACATATAAAACTCATATTTTTGTCGAGGTAAAAGTCTTTGGGTATAAATTTTAATACTCATGGTTATTAATTATTACGATAATCTTAATAGTTTGAACTTTATGTGCTTTTATAGTTCTAGGTCTTATTACGCAAAGTGGTGCCATCGCAGTTAGCCAGGGTGTCAAAAGGAGATGGTAGATGGTACTCAAAGGGATAACTCGCCGGGTTGGCTACGGATGGCAAGGAAGCGGTACCAGTGGCTGGCCTAATGGCGATGGAGAGGGAATAAAAAAATGGTGTATCTATTTTGTAATCTGTGGTATTATATTAGGTAGGCATGAGATATACCTGCAACATTCCATACCCGGTCTCGAAAGTGCGGGTATGGCCAAATACCCGGTACAGAAACCCGGGATTTTTTTTTTGGCGGCTGACTATATAATACGAGGGCAGGGGGCGGCACCGTCTCGCTCAGTGAGATGGCCGCCTGGCGGGGCGACGCCCGCCGTGACTTTATTGCCCGTTGGGCAATCCGGCTGGAAAGGCCTCAGTTCGGTGTTCGGACCAGCGAGGCCTTCCGGCCGGTGCTGATGGAGTGGTTGGGTCGACAGCACGGTGTCCTTTCCTTCTGACTGGTGCAGGTCTTGACGGGGCATGGTTGCTTCGACAAGTACCTGCACACGGTCATGAGGAGGGAGAGGACACCGTCCTGCCACCACTGCGATTGTGACGAGGACATGGTGCAGCAGTAGGTATGGATAATATAAGTTTTATTCAATAAAATTTTCCAACTTCCATTTTTGTACAGTCATCAACATTTCATCATCTCAGCTCATACACGTCCCACTGTTGGGCTTGAGCCTCCTCCATAATGAGAGTGCAATTGACCTACCACGCTGGTCAGATGTGTTGTGTGGTATAGGGTTTTGTTTCGAGTTTTCCTTCTCGCATAGATGTTATATGTGTTTTATATCTCTTAGTCGTCTCGTACGATCACCCACGGGTGAGATAGGGGGTGGTGAATTGTATTCTTACTCCGTCACCACACAGATATTTTATACAGTATTTAAGAAAAAATAATTTAGTGGTTTTTAAAGGATAATAGCATTTTGTTACACAGAGATGCAGTGTAGTAAAAATGAAATTCCAGCTATTAAAAGTACTATGATTGCATGCGAGAGCTGACTGTTAGATAATTACTTAGATGACATTTCTTAATATGAGAAATGAATTATATATTTTTGACGTAATCGTAGTAACAGGAACTAATGGCCACTTCAAGATGTCCTCATCATCTTTGTGATCGCACTTTGTTATCCACAAACTTGTGTTTTTATCACATCTACGGACAAGAGAAATGGTGGTGAATTGATTGACATTCCGCATTTATAATGGGAAGGCAGACTAGAAAAATCTAACAATTGAAGTTAGATAATTTTAATACATACATATTATCACGCCATATCCCTTGCAGGGTAGGCAGAGAAAACAGAGTGCCAGAGAACTCTAGCCTTGCATACTTCACTCGCTTCCTCAACATTCATAATTCTCTTCATACATGCTCGCCGGTTTTGGAGACTCTTGACTCCACCTTCCTTCAGTACGTGACCAATCTGGTCTAGGCAAGTGAGTCTCGGTCTCCCTTGGTACTTACATCCTTCCACTTTCGCATTGTATATCTTCTTAACCAGACGTTTGTTCGGCATTCTTTCTACATGTCCGACCCATCGGAGCATTCCCTTTCGCATCTTTACACCAATACTCTCTTTTATACCTACTCGCTCTCTTACATCATCGTTGTGAATGCGGTCGGTCAGCCTAACTCCACCGATTTTCCGTAGAGATCGCATTTCAAACCGCATTAATTTTGCTTTCATGCTCTTTTCTGCATATCCAACTCTCGCTTCCATATAGTAACGTTGGGACAAGCACTGCGTTATGTATTGCTACACGTGCCTTCTGGCTGAGGTGGTGGCTACCGAGAAGTTGTTTCAACGCTCCGTTCACACTATTGCCCGCATTCACTCTTCGCTCTATATTAGTGGTGTACCTTCCATCTCGGCTAAATCCACATCCAAGATATACAAATTCATCCATTTGCTCTAGTACATCATTACCTATTGTTACTCTTACATCTGTTTTGGCTTCATCTTTTATATTTAATTTTATGTTAAAATTGTGCTGTGTTTGTAATTTTAAGTGGAAAATATCATTCGTAGTAAATATTATTCTACAAGATTCTTCCAGCTCTAGAATGCTTAAATTAAATGTACGTTACAATGGGTGCACGATCGGCTGGTCTCGTAGACATTTGAGGAACTTCGCAGTTCATATACTGTATGGCTCGTGGTCATTGCATGACGCGGCAGCCGCGGCGTGCGGAAAGAGCTTTGCCCGGGGACGTGCGTTCGCATGCGATTGTAACAGGTGCGAGCGACCGTTAGTTAGACTATTAGTTACGATCGGGTATGGATTGGCAACGTATTGGTAGTTGCGTCATAATCTTCAGTGCGTAGCGGGTGCCATCCCCACAATACCTATTTTTTTTTTTTGTGTGTGTGTCTTAGTTGTTAGCCTCAGATGGCTATGACAACTTTACCCGGACTGTGGGTGAGCGCTGAGGGCTCTCAACCCGTAACGCAATACCTACCTATCGGGTACCTGCCCTACATAACGGTTGCGCGGTTGCGTATACTGGAAAGTTCATACCGGGTCTTTAGACCTGTACCAGTATATACGCCTCACCTCTAATATTAGGTACTTATTTTCCAATATATTATTTTACTCTATGGTACATATCGTAGTACTAAAAATTAATCTGTGGCTGTGGTAGATATTTGTAACAGTGTTGCATAAAAATCGATAGTTTGACTATCGATAGTTAACCTCAAAAAGTATTCATACTATCGATAGGACTATCGATAGTATCGTACATATCAATACTATCGAGACTATCGATAGTATCGATAGCTCTCCACGAGCAATACTATTAATAACGGCGATACTATCGATACTATCGATAGTGATTCATTCGATAGTATCAATACTATCGATAGTATCGTTAATACCATTAGTTTTAGCGTAAAACTATCGATACTATCGATAGTATCGACTATTTCGGGCTATCGATTGCTAGAAAATTTTCAATAGTATTGCTTAAAAATATAAATACCGTAGTTGTGTCCCTGTTGCTTGTTTTCAGTGAATTTTGTGGTGACTTTTCTAGCAGTAACGTGCATTTGCGTTCTTACTTTGAAGCCCAAGTTAGCTAATAATGGTTAAGATCAATAGCCATTGAAAGTTGAGTAAAATTATAATGCTGCGAGACTTCTGGACAATTGGGTCGGAATGTGTGAATGAATGTAAATGGTACCTTGTACTTGTACCACCCTGTTGACAGTTTTCTGTCTACAGCCGCGGGCCGGTGGTTCCGGGGTAGTACCACACTTTCGCAGAAGATCGGCGTCTGAGTAATGGCAATGTGCTATTGCGCTTCGTTCGGTGAGCGAAAAAGCTGGCAGTTCAACTGGGTGGGTTTGGGGATTTTATTAGTAGGCAGTGGCCTAAGCTATAACCTTAGTATTGCCAAGCTCCATGGGCGACTGTGACACTTACCATCAGGTGTGCTGCTTGCTCGTTCGCCACCATAAGCAATAAAATGAAAAAAAATGGTTTGTTCCAGTATACTAATGAAACTCAGAATGTCTATTACTATAAAATTTTAGTGTAATTATTAGCTTTGAAAGTTTCGGTTAAACAAAATTATGAAAAACATAATCAAGAATTCTGAGTTACAATTCTACACAGAATTATGGCCGTAATTAGTCATTAGATTTGTTGTATTTTTAGCGATATTAATCTAGTGAAGTAAATTTAACAGGGTCCGAAAAACATAAGTTCTCTGTATGCTCGATTGCAATGTGATCCATCTAGAAGGCTCTATTAAAAATATGCTTACATATATGTAACTTCACATTATAGGGATATAGAAATATATATCTAACTGAATCCAGAATAATTTTTTAATTGTATATTATATACAATTGAAAATGAAATGAGCGAGATGCAACGTTGACATCAAAATTCCCGAATTGAAAACATTTAAACCATTGTGTTACTCTCTCTGACACCACATTAGGTCCATAAACGTCACAATTTGTTCACAGCTTGCGTTGCATGTATCTTTTTTGTAATAAAGTTTTAAAATATGTCGAATTTCTTCATAGGATTGACCCATTTTAACAAAAAGAAAAAAAAATGTGTGCGTGTACCTTTACGCGCGATTGAAGTAAAACTTCTTTGGCGTTGACGACATATATCACTGAAATGATTAAATATTAACTTAAATAAATATTATATTATAATTATATTTTTATTCATGTGCTTTACAATGATTATTCAAATGTTATATTAATATTGTTCATTCGAAACAGGTAATTGAAGCAAGTACAGTAGGTCATTATAAATTTTAATATATATAGTTAATATTTGCAAAAATTTCTATAGCGCGATTTAGACTCTAATGCATGTCCTCTTAGAATCCATTAACTTTGTTACAGCGCCATCTAGTAATAAATTATGATCCTATTTAAAAAAATCTGAGTTACTCCCTAGTCGCGCCTAAAGAAGTTTTACTTCAAAAAGAAAATAAATAAATGAAATAATCCAAGAATATGACATAATACTTCCACATTCCCACCGAAACTCAAGAAATATTGACAGCAGCAAGTATTGCTATTATAATTGTTTCACTTTGTTAGTATCACAAATTTAATGTTATTCACCTGACTAAAATTTGTTCTACTCTTCTTCTTCTTCTTATGTATTGGCAATCAGCTACATTTACGAGCTATTGGTGCCAGTGTCAAGTTATAAATATTTTCACGTTTTTAGTCTTTCAAGTCAGTCGTTGTCTAAGTCAAACTGTACCATTAACAGTGCAATGGCCACACTGTTAATGGTATCTTGTGGGAATTTTGATGGCAAATGAAAACGTTGTAAAGCACTTTTATATGATATTCACTACATCCTAGTATCGCCGCACATCACATTACATAAAATGCCATCAAAATTATCTAATATAACACGTTAAAACACTACGATATCGAATATAATACAAGAGCACCACATGACGTTTTCAAATTCCCGTCAAAAGTCGTCTTGTACTACTCTATGATGACGCAAATTTAAATAAATTTCTTTAATAATAATGTCAGTACTTGGCTTACCACATAACATAACTTTAGACAACAATACTATCGAATAGTTGCTTGCTATCGATAGTCCAAAATAGTCGATACTATCGATAGTATCGATAGTTTTGAGTTAAAACTAATGGTATTAGCGATACTATCGATAGTATTGATACTATCGAATGAATCACTATCGATAGTATCGATAGTATCGTTGTTATTGATAGTATTGCTCGTAGAGAGCTATCGATACTATCGATAGTATCGATAGTATTGACGTATTACAATACAATCGATATACTATTGATACTATTGCTTATACGTAAACTATCGATAGACAATTGATTGTCTATCGATAGTAGACTATCGATATGCAACACTAATTTGTAATTGACCTCTAAATAATGAGTGTGTGATTATCTGATTATAATTTTATTTTTGCCCTCGTTGTAGAATTGGGAATTGTGAATTTGTTAGACTTTATGATTTTTCGAGTTATTTCACCATCTCGCTGAAATACCTGGTAAAATATTTAGTTATGATATTAGCTGAAACATTGTTGTTCTCTCTGAGTCTGATCGATACCGGAGCTATATTATTCCTTTTGGTTTACTACATAATAACATTATCTGATCTAGAGTGTGACTACTTAAATGCCCAAGAATGTTGCGAAAAGCTTAACTACTGGCTAGTGCCTAAATATATTGCTCATTCTTTGGTAACATTTCTATTATTGTTGCATGGTCACGTTATATTGTTTCTTGTGAATTTGCCTATGTTTATATGGCTAACATTCGAATATTTTACTGTTCCGCGAGGCAACTTAGGCGCCTACGATCCCGCTGAAATTCACAACAGGGGGCAGCTCAGGAAACATTTGAGAGATGTTATGATCTACATAGGTTATTATTTAATATTCTTTTTCATATATCTTTATTGCTTTATATTAGCGTTACTCAAGGGAGACCCTCTTCACCGATCTGCTGATGACCAAATAGTTACAGAAATATAAAGTTGTTTAAATTATCAGAACTCTTACTTTATTCCATAAAGTTTTGAGAACAAAATGTCAGAAGAACAAACAGACGACAATGGCGCCGGTAGTGTTGCCTCTGAGTATGAGAGAAAATTTTTAAAGGTCTCTTTACCAGAACATATTGCTGCCTATTTAGATAAGCGGGAATTATGTAGAGATGTAGAAGAATTGGTATGTGACAAAAATTTGTTGGAGAAAGTTACCACCAATTATGTGATAGCCAAACAAATTATAAGTAATTTAACATGGCAGGAGAAGCTGCTTTGTAAACATGTGTGTTCCATGTGGCGTACTGCTGTACACACACTACAGAAAGAACAACTCTGGCCTGTAGATTTCGCAATCAGTCTCAGACCAACCAATATTAAGAATGGAATTAAATTTTTAAAATCAAGTGATTTTTATACAGAACCATTAGCTGTTTTTACATTTACCAATATATCAGGATTTATGACATCGAGTCGTTGTGAGAGCTTAGTACCTAGTCCATGTGACCCGTCCTGTGAACAAGAACATTACCGTAAGTATACATTTCAATTGCAGTCAATCTCTAATAAAAAATGTTTCTACATTTAACTACCTGCCTGCATGGTTAAGAAAATACAAGGTGTTATCACACCTTACTTTAGCATGGAAGTAAAAAAAAACAGATAGATATCAATTAGAAGCACTCTTCTGGAAAACTTATGACAACTGTTGTCAAACAGCCATCTTTTAACGGGTGGGTCACTGAGACTCATTCTTTTCTTCAGTGACCCATCCGGCGGTCTACCCTCGCGGGTATTGTCTCGGGTCGACACCCCGAGTTGTCAAACGGCCTGCCCAGCAGCCTAGCTTTATCTTCCTTTGTAGAAGTTTATGTTCAGTAGGAAACGTTGATTGTCTCAAGAATAAATGGATAAGTGTACAATGTGTACATATGTACATAAAACATGGAATTTGTAGCTTTGACTCATTATCTCTTAACACTGCAACTTGGTTTAGTTATGCTCACTGAAATGGTCTCTGCTTGTGGTAGCTACATGGAGGACCTTCTTTCCATTGCCTTCAACTTGGTTGAGAGAAGTGATGAGATGCTCTATCAGTTAATTCATGCTTGGGTGTCACTTGTGGGTCGGATCCAGCTACAATTTTTTTATATTATATTTATTAAGAAGAAATATATCCTAGTTCGAAGGCACTAAAGCTAATACCTATTAAACATGCTGTTTATGATTTAATTTAAAAGAAATGACTTCATTAATACCAAGCCCACTGCGGTTTTTGATAAAATTTCTCAGCTTGCTTTTGCATTCCGTTCCAGTGATCGATTAAAAGACAATATCCTATGGGGCCTGTACATACTAAATGATTTGATTTTATTTGATTCCTTTATATATATAAATGTAAAACAACATTTTTGTTTTAGTCTGTATAATTTACATACATACATATCACACCATATCCCTTGCAGGGTAGGCAGAGAGAACAGAGTGCCAGAGAACTCTATCATTGCATACTTCACTCGCTTCCTCAACATTCATAATTCTCTTCATACACGCTCGCCGGTTTTGGAGACTCTTGACTCCACTTGACTCTTGACTTGTATTTATAATTTCATCTATTTATAATTATAGAACTATATATAAGCGATAATTAAATCAAATTTGTTTTCAGTTATTGATATGATTCAAACTGAAGTTGCAGCAACAAAGAAGTGTATGGTTACCGTTCAAGCATCATTCCCTCTATATATGCCTCTGCCTCAATCAATTACTTATGAAAACGCCATCAGATATAAAATGTTCATAGAAAGATATGCATTTATTGGTGGAGTTTGTATACCAGTTATACCCAATGTACATTTTACAACTATCAATTTAAAATCTGTTCATTCTGCTAAAGAAAAGTTTTACAGTATTGTGGATAAACTGGTGCAGAATGACTATATCAAAGGTGCTTTGGTATTTGTAAATGCTAGCTATTTACTTGAAACCATTGAAGATATTGTGTTTCTAAACTACTTAAAGAATGTGTAAGTAAATTTGTTTAGTCTATTTATTAAATATGTGCCCATACAGTCTCTAATGGGTTTAGAGCAAGCAAGAGAGAAGAGAGTAGAGTTTGTAATGATAATATATAATCCATTATCATGATGATGACTGACTAATGTGAATGTATATTTTGCAAATGGCAGTTTTCCATGGGGTGATACAGTAAGAAAAAAAGATATCAACACTTTTCAGAGTCATAAGACTGGAAATTGTGTTGCTATATTTTTGTTATAAGAGACAGTTTAATGGTATATTCACATAATATTATTTATGAATAGGAAAACTCGAGGCAAAACCTATGCCTAGAGGGCCAGAGGGCTGGGCATAGCTTTTGGCTGGGCCAGATGGTTGGGAATAGGTAGTTGAATGACTGGCAAGGTACAGGTGTCAATTTCCCTCTTTATAAAGTCTTACATTTTCTTCTTCTAACCACGTCACGGGTTGAGAGCCCTCGGCACTCACCCACAGTCCGGGTAAAGTTGTCATAGCCATCTGAGGCTAACAACTAAGACTCACAAAAAAAAAAATTCTTCTAACCAAACAGTTGGTACAAATGTAGATTAAATAAGTCAATGGCTATACTACCACCTGCTGCGTTATTGTGGTAGTTTTCAAACTAACTAACAATATATAACTAACAATATATAACAACTAACAATATATAACAACTAACAATATATAACAACTAACAATATATTTGTTATACAATGAGAATTAAATTGGTATTTCAGAGAATTTTATGTAATAATAAGTACAAACTAGTATGTAGTACGGACTTTTAGTGAGACATAATGAAATTTATGTTAATAAGAAAGTTTGCAACCTGAATTCTCTTTGCGCTTTGTTTAATAAATTGCAGCTGCAAAAAAATCTAAGCACATCACTGGTAATAAAAAAAATCTTTAAGTAAGAGACCACTTATATCTTCCTTTGTGGAAGAGACTTGTAATTAATAAGGATATATGGTCTGCAAAGGAGGAGTCATGGCCATAGACATAACAGTAGAATGAATAAATTAGTGTGAAACCTGAGGTGGGTGGAAAGGAAGTGAATCCAAAGATGACTTCTAACAGACTAGAAAAGATTAGGTATTCCTAAGTAATTTAGTTCCATCCATCCATCATCCTAACAATGTTTATCTTCTTAACAGTTTATAATGCTCATTGTAACTATGCTTAGCAGCCAGGTTGGCGATCGTGAGGAAGCAATTTCATTAAAAATAATGTTGACAATTATTATTTCTAATTTCAGGCAAAATAATGTTCCATATGCTCTTGGAGGTTGTATAGTTGAAGACACAGTATCTGACTTGAGCGATATTAACAATATTATAGAAGGGCTGAATGTCAATAAAGAATATGTTAGTGAAAATCTTATATCAATTGGACTGTTTTCAATACCTAAGAATTTACAGCAAGGACAAGGCACTAATTTCGATATGTTCTCTCTTATTTTGGAGTCATCAGATTGGTCTAAAATTAAAATTCAGTCGGCAATTGATGAGGTATGTATTCATATAAATTCTACTATTGTCCTTTAAGGTGAAACTAGTTATTATATTTTACAGTGCAATGCCAGATATGAAATATATGTCAATTGCAAAATTGTGCCTCATTATTGAGCTCGAAGCTCTTGCATAATACAAGGCAAAATGCCTAATATATTACGCTGGTCAGATGGGTTGGTATAGAATCTTATTTCAAGTTTTCTTACTTTTGCATGGATGTTATCAATCAATCAATCAATCAATCATTTATTTTGCAAATATGGTCTTACAATATAAAATGTACAGTTCTTCCATATTTTACCATAAGGCATGCAAACTTTAGGTTTCGTAGTTAAAACAAGAACAATTTATTTAAAATGAACAAGGAAAAAGAAAAAAAAATACTTTTTTAACAATTCATAAAATACTTAAATTAATATTTTATTAAGGCATAAAACATGTATTTAGTAATAAGATTAAAATTCAATATTAAGGCATAAAATGATTACATATTAAAATTCAAAATTATTTTCTTCCATATATTCTATATGCCTTACTTCATTTACAACACCCACCAGTAAAATAATGGTGGCGAATTTTATTTTTACTCCATCACCACATGAATATTTTTTTTAGATTAACACAAATTTTATGCTGTTGGTCTCCTGATAAATAAATACATACATACATACATATCATCACGCCATATCCCTTGCAGGGTAGGCAGAGAGAACAGAGTGCCAGAGAACTCTATCTCTGCATACTTCACTCGCTTCCTCAACATTCATAATTCTCTTCATAAACGCTCTCCGGTTTCGGAGACTCTTGACTCCACCTTCCTTCAGTATATGACCGATCTGGTCTAGGTAGGTTAGTCTCGGTCTCCCTCGGTACCTACATCCTTCCACTTTCGCATTATATATCTTCTTAACCAGACGTTCGTTCGGTATTCTTTCCACATGTCCGAACCATCGGAGCATTCCCTTTCGCATCTTTACACCAATACTCTCTTTCATACCTACTCGCTCTCTTACGTCGTCGTTACGAATGCGGTCGGTCAGCCTAACTCCACAGATTTTCCGCAGATCGCATTTCGACCGCATTAATTTTACTTTCATACTCTTTGCTGCATACCCAACTCTCGCTTCCATACAGTAATGTTGGGACAAGCACTGCGTTATGTATTGCTACACGTGCTTTCTTGCTGAGGTGGTGGCTGCCGAGAAGTTGCCCCAACGCTCCGTTCACTCTGTTGCCCGCATTCACTCTTCGCTTTATATCAGTGGTGTACCTTCCATCTCGGCTAAATCCACATCCAAGATATACAAATTCATCCACTTGCTCTAGTACATCATTACCTATTGTTACTCTTACATCTGTTCTGGCTTCATCTCTTTCATAAATAAATAAATAAATAATATTATTCCAGCGTTAATATTATTTTTATTATATTAGTTAATATTATATCAAGTTCTAGTAAAGTTGATTTTAATTAATGTTCAATATTTTTTTCATAAGATAACTTTTTCTGCCATGGCATTGACCTTGGGAGTCTTAAAAAACGGCTGTGGATTTCACCAGGAGATTGAACAGTTCTCTCCTGTGAAACGTATAACGCCTTACTGCGATCGCCAACTCGCCTACTAATAGTGGCAATTACAGCTCTCCCATATTGTCGGGAGAAACTTACATCTAACAGTGGATGATGAAAGATTGAATAATCAAACATATAATTTTGCACTCATTTTAGATATGAGTTATCATTGCCTCTCACAGTGCGGGTTTCTCACATGGGATCGCAGTGTATAGCTTTTTATAATTTTACTTAGCAATATGAGTGAATATTGTTTAGGTTTCGTTGGCAATTATAAGTACTTATCAACATCAGCATTGAACTTTGGAAACCGTATTTGATAAGTACATGATATAAATTATGCTTACCTACTTATAATGGCGTTATTTACATACATACATATCATCACGCCATATCCCTTGCAGGGTAGGCAGAGAGAACAGAGTGCCAGAGAACTCTATCCTTGCATACTTCACTTGCTTCTTCAACATTTATAATTCTCTTCATACACGCTCGCCGGTTTCGGAGACTCTTGACTCCACCATCTTTCAGCACGTGACCAATCTGGTCTAGGTAGGTGAGTCTCGGTTTCCCCCGGTACCTACATCCTTCCACTTTCGCATTGTATATGTTCTTAACCAGACGTTCGTTTGGCATTCTTTCCACATGTCCGAACCATCGGAGCATTCCCTTTCGCATCTTTACACCAATACTCTCTTTCATATCTACTCGCTTTCTGAAGTCGTCGTTGCGAATGCAGTCGGTCAGCCTAACTCCACAGATTTGCCGTAGAGATCGCATTTCGACCGCATTAATTTTGCTTTGATGCTCTTTTCTGCATACCTAACGCTCGCTTCCATATAGTAATGTTTGGACAAGCACAGCGTTATGTATTGCTACACGTGCCTTCTGGCTGAGGTGTCGACTAGGGTCTGCAGGTCAGTCGCTGACTCTGCCAGCAGGACTGCATCATCTGCATAGAGCAGAGCAGTGACCACTGAGTCGCCCATCTGGACTCCCACATTCATATCGTTCAACCTTTGGAAACATTTATCCAGATATATGATAAACAGCCTGGCTGACAGAACGCACCCCTGCTTAATGCCGATATTGACGTCAAGCCAAGGCGACATTCCATCATCCAGCCGCACACAGGCTCTACAGCCCATGTAACTGGACTGCACAGCCTGTAGCAGTTTACCGTTAATACCATACTCCGGTAAAATGTCCCAAAGTTCCTTTCGTACGACCGTGTCAAATGCTCTCTCCAGATCCACAAAACTGCAGAAAACCCTGTGACCTAGAGCCAGATGCTTCTCCACAATGTTGCGCAGAGAGAACACTTAAGCCATGCATTCCCTTGCACTCCTGAAACCTCCTTGTGTCTCACACAGTAAACCATCGGACACCATCCTCATTCTCCTTTCAATAATTTTACCGTACACTTTTGCTGCCAAACTGGTCAAGCTTATGGCTCTGTAATTTGCGCAGTCATAACGTTAAATCCTTGTTTTTAAACAAAGGCACGATAACTGCGCTATTCCAGTCCCTGGGAACCATTCCCGAGCTCCAACATAAATTGAGGAGCAACAGGAACGCCCCCTAGACATAGGAACCGCCAAGCTTGACCATCTCGGCAGACACCATATCTATGCCCGCTGCCTTACCATTTTTCAAACTTCTTATTGCCCATTCAACTTCATCCATACTGATGCCATCGGAGGACACCGGTGCCGAATGTTGATCTACTAAACCACATGCAACACCGGCGCTAACTCGAGTATCCTTATACATATCGCCAAAATATTCACTCCATCGGCTTAACACGTTATTTAAATGAACCAAATGGTTATTATTAATTTGAAGAAAATATATTTTGATTAAATAGTTTTTTAAAAGTCTTGCCAAGGAATAAATACTTTGTTCATGAGGACTTCACAGATATAGAACAATTGAGTTCATGCAAACTGAGAACAGTCCCATGCGGGCACCGAACACATAACTTTCAGAATATGGATTCGCAATTAGATAGGCACCCTTGATTTAATTATTTTTATTTTTATATATTTTATTATTATTTTTTTAAAGACTATGTCGCGGGAGACTTCACAAACATGCAAACTGTCGCAAATTACACCCAGTTTCAAAATTGTAATTTGTGGAGTGCACACAGTATTGTTTCGCGCGGAAATTGAACTCATTACACACTAAGGCACGAGAGAGCTGTACTGAGATCATGCCACCATCTGTGCTGTTAATCTGGCTGTACACTGCTTCGCCATCTGGAATAATATAAGGCTGTCGTTAGGTTTCTATAACTCGGTATATGACTTTTACGCATTTTGGAACGGTTAATTGCCATGTTTAGCAGTGCTTGTCTGGGAAATTCACAATACCAATTACCATTGCTAACTCATTTGTCAAGCGTAGCGATTGTGGCATAGCATTATCACCCCTTGGGGACGAGTATGTCCAATAGAAAATGTTACTAGACTGATGGAACGTAAAATAATAAAAACGTGTGCGTCTCAGGACGCCCTGTAGAAGTGATAACTTAAACTAATCTAAGTTAAAATTTTTTAATATTGAAATTGTTTAACTTGAGAAAAGCTTAGGTTGTTACTTAAATATTATGTATATTAATATAATAATGTAAGGAAAGGTTATTTATGAATAAAATCTTATAACATTACATTTTAATACGGCTAGCGCTGTGGTTTAGAGTGAGAGAGGAGGTCTGCCCACCGCTGCCATATGCATGAGAAACGGGAAGTCAGACAGACTAGCGCCGTTACGCGTTACGTAACGCAGTGGTTTACCCTCCCGTAAGAAGTTATCACTTCAAAAATATTTTTTTCTTACGTGTCCTATTCCTACTAGAACTTAATATTATATTTCTATTGTTTTTTATTTAATGTGTATGATTTGCAGTTTGCAAAACGTGTGCCACACTTCGAGCACAGTGTTGCGTTGAAATTGTCATGCATGGGCCGCGATCAGAAACATGAAATTGAACAGCAGTACTTCCGTGCGGCCTTTCCGACCACACGTATTGTTGGCTGCTATGGTAATGGTGAACTAGGAATCAACCATCCTCCGCGCCCGGGACATGAAGATTCGTGTAAAAACGTCAAGAGGCATCGACGAGACCCCGGTCCCCATTTTGGTTTTATGTATTCATATTCTACAGTTTTCGTTTATATTGGCTGGGGAAAGATTTTGACGCAAGCTGCGTCTTAAAGATTTTTCATTGACATATCCAGGTGTATAATCTAGATAGCCCAATTATCAAACATTGTTTGGTATTTTCGCTGCGATGTAGGTATGTTACCTACCTGTTTAATTTTGAAATGGGGTTCCAATAAAAAATCACTAATATTTACCGAATAATTTGGAACTGTGTAAAAAGTGCACGGATTTTATTGTATTTTCAAAAGTTACGGTGTCTGATATTAAGCCGTATGAAGCAAATGAAACAATTACTTTAAGAAGTAACTCTATAAATTAGGGCTGTATGTTAAAGATAATACAGGGAAAACATTTTTATGGTCGTTTGAAATCATCTGTGTATAGTAACTATGAGTGCATTTAAAGGTGAGGAAAACTGGAAAGGCTTGCAGATCACGGAGAAGGATGCTTTAATTAAAATATGAAAAAATACGTCAAAAGATATTTTTAATTATAGTCATATTACTTTACATTTGCATTGCCTACCCTGCAAGGGATATGGCGTGATAATATGTATGTATGTATGTACTTTACATTTGACCTTTAATTTCATTTTTAAGGTTATTTCAAGGTCATTTTTTTTAAATTAGAACCTCGTTTTTTGACAACGAAACTCAAAAGAGCGGGATAAATTTACGGACGAGTTTGTATGTAGGTAAACTACTTTGATACCGGAAATTTCTCTTTACGTTTTCCTTCATATTTTGATTAAATCATACCTCCCAGATATTTAGGGGTTTCCATACTTTTTGCTCACTTGTATATTAAATTTATCAATTGAAACCAACCAGTTTTTAATTGATAAATTAATAAACATAAGTGGAGAATTTGAAGTCTATCAAACTTGATGTCTTGTAAGTGTATAAAGATTAGGATAGGTCAGTTTCTGATTATACTTATAGCATTTATTCGCAATTGCATTGGAGGATACCCAGGACCTCAAATACAGTTCTTATTAATCAACAAATTTGACATTCGTATAACATACCACTGACTCCAAAAAAAAAAAGAAATATAAGAAAAATATAGACCGTTCATAGTCTGGTTTGACGTCAGTGACAAATCAAATAGATGGATTACATTTCCGCCGCATCGCAAATATTTCTCGTTGTGAGCAAAACTCAAGATAAAAAGAATTTTCTAATTCGGTCCAGCCGAAGTAACATACCTAAAAATATGATGACCATACTCTTAACCTCCTCTTTTTGAAGTCGTTTATAAATTATTTGATAAGAACTGTTGCAATCAACTTCAAACTATTGATAAAACCGTATTTATCAAAATAAATGACTTCACATGTTTAATTTGTCGATTGATAAGAATGGTATTTAGGTACACTCCAGATGCGCAGTATCTTTATCCCATAGAATAAATGTCACCTGATATCTATCAAAGGGTAACGATATTTTAGTCTAGAATAATCCGGGTATTCACCCAAGCGTACGCAAAATGGCTAATGATATTTTAGTCTAGAATATCAGTTCCCGTTTTAGGGTCGTCCCGTTCACGTTTCGATGAACAGTAACCTGCCAGGTGGGAGCGGTATTGTATAAATTAGCTACGATCCTTAAATAGTTGCTTCTAGAATCCGGCAGTTGTTTCTAAATTTTAAATTACTTATTAAGATATTTAAGGTACAGTATTGACATACGTGAAAATCTATGACAGTTAATGTCTTAGATTTTCACATCTGACAACTTAAGCATATCTTCGAGAATATTTTTATAGAACATTCAGGGAAGCAGTTTCTTGTCAATGTTTTCCTTCGCTGATAAAGCAAGCGCTTATTAATGTTTTACAAAATAATACGCCGATGATTTGGAAACTACGGATACATACGTGGCTATGAATCAGGGAGGACTACGTGGTTTATTAATGTTAATCATTGCTGCATTATAATTGTTGTCATGTACCTAAGGCAATAGGTATGTACATGTAAGACACGGCCTGGCCTATGGCTATGGCCCATTTATATAATACAGTTTAATTTTATATATCTAAAAGCACAGCCGTAAATAGGGTGATGCTCAAGCTCTAAATGTGAAATCCTGGAGGTGCGTACAAATCACCAAACTACGAAAGGGGGTAAGCAATAGGAACTTGGCGCATAAAATAAATTATAAAATTAGCAAAATTCTTTTACTTATGTAGTTCTTTGAATGTGTAAATAATAATTTGCGTTTTTCATGAAAAAAGGAAATTTTTTAGGATGTGGCAGTATGAACTGTACTTCTCTTCTCTTCTGTATTTTAAATATTTATTGTAAATAATTGCTGTTTTTTTTTATTTATAGATGTAATTATTTATTTGCTTTATTTGTTATTAATTAATGATAATTTAATGATATTCATCAATGGCAGGGGCCAAATAAGCTGCGTATTTTAGGTACGGCATTAGAGCGATTTGAATGAGGATAAGAGAAAGGGCGGAGGAGGTTTGGGGTGCTGGCTCTCTCGCTCAGCGAACGAAGCACAGTAGCTAATTGCTACTATTCCGATGTTGACGTTGTTTCTGTAATGCTGGGGCCACAGTAGCGGCTAACGTTAATGTCCAATAGCGCGATAATTATTGCGATAATTTTTAACGCGCCTAAGTGGGTGGCTACACTTGAACGGTCAACGTGAATGCTCATCATTGGCGATAAAAACGTCGTTAATTTTACTTGAATTGAAGCAAGATGGACGTTGACAGAGATCTGTATTTCATGAGTATAAATTTTTATTATTTGAATTTATTGAATCATTACCGAATGAAGGAAAAAAGGAAACAATTAAAAAGAAGATGGTGGATGATACAAATGCACACTGACACTGACGTAGTGTGGCCGCTGCATTGCATTAATTCTCGCGTTAATATCTTTGATGTACCGCCACTTGAGCTATTGCTTAACGCTAAACGGCAATGTTAATGCCGTTGTCAAATTATCGCGTTAAGTCCTGGCTACACCTACGGTTAACGTCCATTATCGCAATAATTAATGTCATTTCTCGTTAGTGTGGCCCCAGCATAAGAGTGTGGTTCTATCGCTGACAAGTTGACCAATTTAGGGCTGCAGACATAAAATTGTCAGGAGTGTTCCTACAATTAAGTATTACTCTTTTAGGAAACTATACCACCTATTGCATTTGGTGACTGGTGATTATGGCATTTTCTCCCTTTGGGGAGGTTAATAGTAAACAGTAGATATCTGTAGATAACGTGTATAGTTTTCTAATTGAACATTCTATTGCACATAATCTTTATTTTCTTTTAGTTGTAACTTCAGGGTTATACTAAATATAAATTCAGTTGAGTTTTCTTGACAATGAAATTTACTAAGTGATGCATTACTATGAAGCTTGTACTCTTTAGTTTGTCGTTGTACGAATTGCAGAATAAAATCAATCTGAATTTCAAAACCAATCAAATTATTATATAAAAAAATAAATTATTTATTTAAACACCATGAAAGTAACTATTTAAAATTTTAGTTTAAAAATAGAATCTGAATTAATAATAAATAATAGTTAAAAAAAATAATAATTGAGGGTCGCTTATTATACAAATGACTAATATTACATAAATTTAGTATAAACCTACTAAAACACATAAAATCACCTCACGTTTATTTAGTTTTTTTTAACTATAATTTATTTTAACTTTTTGTTCGGTTTATTATTAGTGCTTTTTTTTAGAATAAAAAATCTAATGTATTTTCTAAAATGTTAGTCTTGCAAAGTTAATTAATTTGTAAAGAAAGATTATTTTATTTTAGTGATTTAATTATTGTCATCAGACCTTGATTAGTGCGAAAAGTTTTAATTCAATCTGACGATTTAAAGTGCGTTGAAATCGGGTTTAAAGATTCTGTTACAATTTGCGTTACAGGCCGGTGAAGTTAATATAATAGTTAATAAAGCAGGTAAAAACGCAGTAGGAGCCATCTAAGCTGTTCCTATCTTGACGACAAAACTTTGAGATAAAGCTGATTACAGTACCGTAATTTGGTCCTACTTTGCTCCAAATTTTGAAAATTGTGAATATTTTTAAAACAATGAACTATACAATTTACTTGATGAATTATTATAAAGAAATTAAGCTTATTTGACATGTATTTATAGGCAAATGGATATTATGAGGTATATTATTAATTTATTTTTGAAAAAAAAATAAGGAGTAAAATTACCCATGTTGTTGGGTATCTTTGCTCCTAGAAATAGTTTTTACGCAATCTCCATTGTTAAAGCTCTTGGAGTAAGTTAATACTTCCCTAACTCAAACTCTGCTCCAGTTATCATCCCTAACTCAAACTCTGCTCCAGTTATAATACGTTCTGTGAGTATTGATGATATAAATTGATGAGATATGAGTAAAAGTAATAAAGTATTTTTCGCATTTCATTTAATTGCATATCTGATTACATAAATAATCACGTTAAAACATATTTACGATAATCCGCTGTGCTATTTTCGAGATGGAAGTGACTTTTTCGGAACCAAAAAAATATAAAATTTTGACCTCACATGGAAGTTGTTTCTGTCATTAAAAAGAAATGGCGTATGAAAAGTTTGACAATTGAGAGTTGTTACTTAAACGTTAAATGTTACGGATGCGTTTACAATTCAATGAATTTTTGCAAAATTTTCAACGTAGAATAGGCGAAAACATTTTACAGAATTGGAGCATAATTACCCATACAGGAGCAAAGTAGGACCAAATTACGGTAATTTTTTAGTTTAGTATCAATTTGTGACTCAACGTTATTTTTAATTTTAGAGTGAATCATTTTCGGCAGCTAATTAGTTAATGTTTAAATAGTATTTTAATGTTATTAATTTTTCATTTTATATGTTTATCAAATATACAACAAATAGACATCATACTGAACCAAATATAGCGGCAAATTTTCTTATCTACCATCTACAATTAAAAAAGTTTGCTGAAAAGAATATTATAAAAAGAAATGTCTTTTCTTGCGCTAAAGCTTCTAAAATCCTACCACACAATTTACCCATAGAAATATTTACGTTTTAGAAAACAACTAAAATATATATTTAATAAAACAAAAATATAAAAGCTTGTTTTCAAAAAGTTGTCTAATAAAGATTTTGTTAGTATCTCTAAACAAGAGCTAACTAACGGGTTGGTTGGAGATTTACTTTGGAGAATTTCTCTTTTAAATGGTTATACCATTCATAAAAAAAATTATAATAAAAATAGTTTTTTTTTAATTCCATGTGTACCCGCAATGCTGCACAGAGTACCTATATCTCACGCGAATGTAATTCATGAGTTAATATGACCAATTTCAAAATGTCTATCGCTTGGTGCATTCATGAAATTTATGAGAAGCCTTTAAAGGATTATAATAGACCTGTTATATGTTGTTCCGTACGGTTATATTAAGAAGCCAAAGGCGACACTGCACAACATTGCGATTAGTATTTAGGCTGTAGTTCGCCAATTTGCTTTGAATAATGAGAGTGAGCGTAAGTTACACGCTTCAGATAATGTGTGAGACCACTTTTCAGTTTATCTAAGTGGGCGCATAGCCTTGAAACAGCTTTCATACTTGTACAAATATTAATCGCTGTAAAAATATTCTGTATTCTAGAATATAATGTTTGACTGGTTTTGTGCTGACATTTGAATGTACTCTAGTCAAAGCCGTGAATGCATCTGTAGTAGAATCTACCGCATCCACCTATTTCTTAAGGTCCATGTTTCTAATAATCAGATAAAAATATTTTATCTTATGGAATTATCGGCTCTAAATGTACATGTATAAAATGTTTTACTTATAAACGTGTAAAAATAAAATTGTCGACTATGTATTTTTTAATGCGAACGATGGCTATTTAGCCAACGGTCCATTTAATGGTAATTGTTCAACGCTGCTCTAGGATTTAACAAAACGAAGATGATAATAAAGACCCAACCGCTGCCCATCGACTAATAAACTAGAGTGGGGATATTTAAAGTTTACGCCTAGATTTAACCTTATTTTGCTAATGTTCTCTTTAATTTTAAAAGTTCAAACAAATATTCGCTAGGTCTCTTTGAACTTTAATTAATTTTGTGTAAATTATAAACACAACATTAAGTTTTAGAATCACTGATTGGATTTTTTACAAACTGATACTGGTGATTGTCGGCTCATTGATATAGTAAATCGGATCGGATCGGATATGATCGGTTGCATAATGGTGTGTCCGATATAAAATGCGATAAGATTTGAAATAAAACTATTTTTACGGATTTTATCGCATTTGTATTTGATTTTTAATTTCGGAGGATTCCCAGAGGACTGTCTGTCTGGGCTTCTCCCGTGACCATGAACGCTGTAAAGTATTAGAAACGTCTGGAAATTAAATATCAAATGCACACGCGATAGAATCCGTAAAAATAGTTTTATTTCAAATGTGTAATATTCGCGTAAACATCAGACAAGATATTGCAAAATCTTACGTAATATACGTATTTATTATATATATATAAGCGTAATTTTAATTGATGTATAGAATTAATGACATTTTTTTGTGATTATATCTATATTATTAAGTACACATGGATGAATTATATTCATGGCTATCATAATGTAAACAATCAAGTAGAATTTAGTACCAAGGATTAATTGTGCAATAAAAAGTATGAAATCAAAAATGTTTTTGTTTAATTTATTCTGGACAAAAATGATCTTACGGTTGGACAAGTGTCCAGTTAACTCGAAATTAGTTAACTAAAGCAAGGATTGCTCATTATCCAATAAATCGTTGTGGATCTGCTGTTCTTGCCATTTCGATCGGTCGACACCGTCAACGTCCTAATACAAGGCCAATATGTATTTTAATAATTATGTATTTAATAAATGATTGTCTTAGTATGGACATATGATGAGGAGGGATGAAAGACATGTGACAAGGAGGGTTATCAATATGCTTGTGGATAGGCGTAAGAATCGTGGAAGACCCAAAAAGAGACGGATGGATAGTGTAAACGAGGATGTCTATTAAAGTTGTGAGTGCAGATATGACGGCTGATAGAAGATTGTGGAAGGCAAGAATGTGTTGTGCCGACCCCACTTAGCGTGGGATGAAGACAGGCAAATGATGACGTATTTAATAAAAGCATATTGCGAAATATAATTTTGTCGTTGTTCAACAGATGGCGTACCAACAACGTTTGTGCTAGCTCAACTTTTTGATGTTATTTTGAAATGGCTGTTACATTCTTACGCGGATTAGTAGAGTAGACTGAGGGCTCTTTTCTATTTTTTTGGATACACCACCTTGCACTAAGGAAATAATCCTTGTATTCCGTGGGACTTTACAAACATGCAACAATGCAGACAAATTACACCAAGACTTAGAACAACACTTTTTGGATCGCACAAACTATTGTCCTGCGTGGGAAGCGAACCCACGACACTGGCACGGAAGTAGTATCTTAACCTAATGGTTAGGTACGCTATATAGGCAATCTATGCAGTCAAAGTCTTTCTTCCCAATATCTGAATACTTTGATAAAGCGATAATGGTCTTTCAGCAGTTTACATACCTATTATTTTCATCTGCTTCAGCTCATATAAGTCGTTCAATGGGCTACGTGTCTTCGATAATTAGAATGAAATTGAAGCTATTTTTTATTTATATACTTATTTTTTTACTTCGCGTAATATTTTTATACGACTTACATAATTTTATCTCTCATATAGGTACAGGATTCTCCTAGCACGTGATGTTGAGTGCTACTCCTCTTTTCGCTCTAACTAGTTAGGTACATTTTAAGCTACATTTTAACCTTTAAGTATTTATTCAAATTGCTTAGGGAGGTACTAGGATTTGGAAGTATCCAATGACTTGATTGTCATTTATGGCTCTTGCATCGTAGTGAGATTTAATTGTAATGTTTTGAACACATTATGTTGGTTCGTGTGGGAAGTGGTTTATGACGCGGATTGCACACTTGTTCCAGTTTAACTTGTAACGAAATTATGCGACAAGACTATTCATGATATTAATTATTAGGTAGGTACCCCACCTTCCTTGCTACAGCTAGTGTAAGTAGAGACTACGAAAAGTGATCATTCAAATATACATTTCTTTCTTTTTCTTTCTTTAGTGTCCATTTCTCTTTCAATACTGGAAATTGGTCTACTATATCACGTAGTCTTGCCCAAATGCAAGACTCTTACGAGTCTCGCAAGTCTTGCAACTCTTGTGTATTAAAAATACAAAGTGGTGACAATCCTTTCTTTGCCAAAGGAATCGTAAAATGCTGTCTAAGGGTACATTGCGACATTCTTGCAGCGAGTCTTGGTCTTGCATTTAGGCAACACTAATATCACGCTAGCTAGCTACGGACTTATATTCTTTATAGTATCAACTGAATAGGAGTGTTGAGACAGTGTGTTGTTAATATTTCACCACACACCAGCATGTATCTAAACGTTATTTCGAAGTAGTACATGCCCTTTAGATCTTAGACTGGGAATAGAAAACGGTACCGCTTAATGTATTGTTATTGATATATTGATATGCAACTCGTACTCACTAGTGCATACGGAATCGATTCGTAATCAATAAAGCCTGGCGTAAAATAAAAAGAAGTTCTTAATCATGGAATTAATGTGTAGTAAACTATAGCATTGGTGATACAAAGGGACTGCGCCCTTTGTTGAAATAACTTGTTTTTTATGTAGTTTCATATCTTTGACTGGGACAAGATAGACATACTCAACATATATATTTCCTAGTAAGTTAAGGTGTATGTAATAAGTATCATATCGTCATTAATATATCGTATCGAGTGAAACAATGACAGAAAGGAGACGGCACTAAGTCAATCTGTTCCTGGGAACACTTCTCATTTAAAAGTCGATAGAGCACCTAGACGTGAAGTTTCTTCCTATCGCCAGTACGTTTTTGCATGGATTCAAGCGCGTTAAACTGATATTTGGGCGCACCCGTCCAAAAGAAAGGACCGAGACACTTATCTCCGTATCAGAAAAGTGACTTGGATCGCTTTAAATTGATAGAACTGCTACTGAGATAATGTAAACCAAAAGCTGAACGATGTTTAAAGATTGAAAAAAATGTTTAAAGATAAAAATGCCCATGTTATTTTCACAGCAGATTTGCTTGATTATATTTATTAAATAATTTTTGACTTACTATATGAGAAGGTATATTTATACAAACGTCATTTTGGGTATTATCAGGACAGTTATTTAATACACTACACACTTTTACAGTTTGACTGCTATATGAGTTGGACCTCGTCGTCTCTACCTTACCTACTACGTAAGTGAAACAAGAGCTACATAAAAATTTTAAAAAGTTACCACATATCTTAGTCAATAAGTTATTTATTACAAAAGTTGTTAAATAAAGCCATGTTAATGATGTCTTCACCAAGTAAGTTATATTTAAAATCGAGATATCAAAGCTCGGGTTATAGGCACATCAAACCGGCCTGTTGTTGGCTTGGAGGGACATCCGATGTGTGGTCATGAATTATCAGAAAAATAAAATCTTATTTAAGTAACCACTAATTAAAAAAAAGTGTGTGTGTCAGCTCCGACGCACGACTGGAGTTTATTCCTTAAGTACGATTATCAAAACAGGCGCAAAAAAAGCTCATTTGACCAAAAATAATATATATATATTATATATTTTTATTTACATTTATTAAAACTGTTCAGTGAAGTTTAGTTTAAGTTTTTTTTTTTTTTTTTTTTGTTTTTAGTTTTTTTTTTTTAAGTTCATCTCGCGTCAGAAAGTGAAAAGTGCGCAGAAATGGTTGCGCACCAAAAACGTAATGAGGTCATTCGATCACTAGATTTTACTCCTCAAATTTTTCTCATACCGGGCGCCTTATATGAAAATCGATTCTTAAGTAGTAAACTCCAGAAAATAAAAGTAATAATGCATGATAACATAAGTAAATTGTGTTATAATTTATCATATCCCTTATTATAATACAATGTGCAATAAATCACTAGTAGGAAAGTCAAGTTGGAAACAAGTTTCGCCAGTCACTCGATTAGAATGAAAGTCTATGATGTTATGATAATGTCATACACGATCTATCTAGTTAAGTGTAGATATGTCACACCTATACGAGCTTTATTAGCAACTAGAAGGAAAGTGCGAGGAGAAATCATACTTCTATGGGAAGTATGATTTGTTATTTGAAGCGTAAGTCTTACATATTATTATGTAAGATTAGATATTATTAGTCTAAATAATATATTTATATAATATATTCTAAATATAATATTAATTTAGACATATTTCTTGCTAGATATGTATGCATAGAGTTTAACACGGTATAATGAATTACTACGGCCGAAAATTCTCAGAAGCGGCACGTTGCTTGGAAGAATAGTTCCCGGTAGATGTCAATACGTTTCGGGTACCGCTGGCTCGCCTACATGGTCATAAACAGGTACATGTATGGCTGGTTATAAGGATGCACGCTACGATATCGTAGTCCGATATGATGGAAGGGATATCCCTTCCATCATACCGGACGGTATGGGTGGGGTGTAACTATAACATAGTCTGTGTCCTCAAAAAAAAACAAAAGAAGTCTTTACGTCCTCTGTTATTTGCCTCTATTTTTTTTTGAAAATGAACCATCCTGCCCTAAGTATATAATCCTTTTATTGCGGAAGACTTTACAAACATGCAATTAACGCAGAGAAATTACACCCAGACTCAGAACAACACTTTGTGGATGGCACAAATTATTATCCTGCGTGGGATTCGAACCGACGGAACTGGCACGGCAGGTCGGTATTTTAACCACTACGCCATCTGTGCAGTCATGCATATGGTAATTAAAAATGCTAAATTTGAGACAGATATTATGAATTTTTCATTTCATATCTTGCAAGCAATATACTGCATATCTTTGAAAATAAAATTGCCTATTCCTGTGGCATAAGAAGCGGCTGTCGCTTGTGTCGATCATGGATTGAGTAAAATATAGTTAGAGATTATATGTAGGTTCCATTTCAATAAATTCTTTATGTCTTTTGTATTTATAACTAAAATTACCTATATGGCAAAGTGTAGATGAGTGTAACATACCTTTTGGGAATAAAACATGCTACTTTTAGTTGATTTTGGAAATGTGGTAGGTAAATACCTCTGTTAACTTTAACTCTTTATTTCACTATCTCGATTGTTTTTATTCCTTTTAAGTTTCTACCACGATTCCTACTTAATCTTAACTAAATGCATGTATTGTTCATGCGCTGTTGTAGTTATGCCACTATTCGTATACCTTTTTTCTTTTGTAACATCTTATTTGTTTCTTTATCTCTCCTTTAACACGGCGACTATACATATCTAACTCAAAGGTTCATATTTTAAATAATTACGAAGACGGATCTTCGGTGGTGGCAGCATTAATCACCGTACAATTAGTGTGTCCTCCATATTTAATGTCAATTACAATATTTTTGTTTACTCATTTAAATTAAGAAGCACACTTCTGTAAAAGCAACAGACGGCAAATAAAATAATTAATATACACTAATTATAAATAGTTTGACTGAAAATAATTATTAAAATTATGTAGAAATTTAATTGCACTTGCAAATACTTTTTTCTTTTAACGGTAAATTTCTCAAATTGTCTTGTATATATGTACAAATTTTCGTTTTGCTACGACGCTAGTGATTGTATCAGTGTTTTTAACTAGTGATGACTTTCTAGTGGGTGACGTTTGATATTAAATCAATCATCTTTCTCTTTAAATTTATTATTAACTACTTTTAAATTTGTATGATGGAATCTGTAAGTACTATATAAATATGTGTTTAGGTTTTTTTTTAATTGCTTTTGGAGGCAAACGAGTAAATAGCACACCTGATGGTAAGTGTTACTGCCGCCCATGGACCTATGCTATACTACGAATATAGCTAGGCCGCTGTCTACCAATATAAAACCTAAACCCACCCAGTTGGGCTAAAATTAAATTCTAATCCTGATATAAACCAAATTTGAACATTCTTCAAACCAATTATTGAAAAAAAAAAACATTTTAACAAATACAATATTAATACTCAACGACTAAAGCGAAGAATACTAGGCTCCTAATAGGGTATCTGACAGATTGTGTGAATTTCTTTTAAAATTATATCATACTCGTCTTATGAGGAATCTAGTGAGCTAACTCTCTTCCACTGTAATTTTGTTTTAACATTTAGTAAACCCTATTTGCGACCGTTTTTATATATGCAGATATATTCATTGACTTTGCGGGCTGACGGCGACGACCGATGCTGCTTATAGTGTTGACTGCGGATACCAACTTGAGGGTGCTGTTGATGCGCGCACTGCATACAGTTCTATCACCGAACGTATTAACATCTTTTCTCTTTCGTTGAGTGATTTCGAGAGCTACTTTACTTTGTCTTTCGTTTGTTATAAGTACTTAATGGGTAATAGAATAATTAGTGAGCTTTATTATCGCAATCCCTATATCAACACATCTGACCAGCATGGTATAGTAGGTCATTTTCCCTCCCATTATGGACGAGGCTCGAGCCCAACAGTGGCACATATGAGCTGAATAATACGTTTAGATGACTAACATCATCATCACCATTCCTCTTATCCCATTTCTTGGGGTCGACACAATATGTACTCTGCTTCTATCGTACATATCGCAAAAAGTTATTGGCTATAGTTATATGACCGGCCGCCTGCCTGACGTCAACCCTCCTTAGGAATGTAATTATTGACCAAACGGCATCAGGTGGAGTTGGCCCAGGTCGATATAAAGCTTTTAGTCGTCTTTCACGACATCCACGAGCAAAGTAAGGGTTGGTAGTATTATTAACCGCTACCACAAAGCTAAACAGATGGCTAACAAATAAATAAATTCAAATTAATAATATTTATACCTTTCCCCAGAAAAGATGGATGAAAAGATGGATTTCCCCAGAAAAGGTAACAACAAGAATAGAATTGTTGCCAACTTTTATTTATCAATGGGAGCTGCAGCACATCATTGAGACTCATTATGAGAGTGGGCTGCAACGCTTTGCACGGAAATGTATAAAGTGTGGCGATTACTATATTTTTGTTTGTGGATGAGGCCTACGTCTAGTAGTGGAAAGCTTTATGATGATGGAAATGACACTTTTTGATAGACAACCTAACAGAAATGTATTGGCTTATTTATTAAAGCCATTAGATATATATATGGAAATTAGATTTTGAGTAAAACTACCTAAATAGATAAACGTAGTAATATCGCCGGTAGATCTAAGATCAGTATGCTCACTAGTAGCTCACGTTCAAGAACAAGTTTGAACAGCTCTTTCTAGGTTAAGAAGCTCTTGCTGGCTCTTTATGCCCAACAATGGAGTGTATGTTTGAGAAGAGAGGATGAAAATGCATCAAATTTTTGACGGAAATTCAAATAAATAAATCAATAAATGCATAAATATTCTTATATTTTTTATAATTCCAAAACCAAACTCAGTCAATAAATAAATCAAAACGCAAATAATTGTAATAAAATAAATAACTAATTCAACGAAAGTTTTTTGAAGTCGGCTTGATGTACTGAAAGATTTCAAGAGAAAATTAACTTACTTTCCGTAATTAGGACTAATTTACTTTCCATGTGGTGACGGAGTAAGAGTATAATTCATCATCCCCTATCTTACCCGTGGGTGATCGTAAAAGACGACTAAGTGATAAAATATGTATATAACATTTATGCAAGAGAAGGAAAACTCGAAATAAAACCCTATACCAATACATCTGATCAGCGTGTTGTAGTAGGTCAATTTCCCCCCTAATGTTGAGGAGGCTCGAGCGCATCAGTGGGACATATATGAGCTGAAATGATGATGATAATGACTAATTTACTCGATAGAGGAAATAATGGTTTTTTAGTCGTTCTTCATTGTGATTGTGGTGGCACTGCAAAAGAAGGAAAACTTATAAAAAATCTATATGTAAACTCGTCTGACCAGGGTAAAATAGTAGGTAAGTTTCCCTCCCATTGTAGTGGCCCCTAGCAGTGGAACATAAATCAGCTGAGACGATGATGGGGATTATTATTATAATTTGACCAACTCACGTACACCTACTTTTTTTGAATAGCATGTATAAATTAAATAGGACATTAAAAATTTGATATAGAAGTCAGAACATGAAAACACACATAAAGCACTGTGCTTTAATATGTAATACAATTTAGCACCTTCATTACATAAGCGTTAAAATGTCATAAAAATTATTTATTATAATTTACTTTAAAATTAAAGAGTATAAGCCACTAGGTTATAATTTGAATATAAATTATGATAGTCATGTGACATAGTCACGTTCCCGCCGAAACTCCTGTGAAGGCTTTATTTACTAGCTTTTAGTCAATAGGGGTCGGTTGGTTAACTTTGTTAGTATTCTGTTGCTCGGCCCCGTGGTCGCACGCTTCGGTTTGTTGCACGCAGACGTAAAGACGCGCGATCATTTTGTCGTCTCTTTTATATTTTGTGTATAGTGTATTAGTTTTTTGAAACTAAAAAAATAAGTATGTATTTTTTTAAAGATGTAATGCATTTTATTGCGCTTAATTTTTTTAAGTGATTTGAATCATTAGTGAAATATTTAGAGAGCTTTAATTTTTTATATTCTGTGTTTAGTATATTATAATATAGAAAAAAATGTTTTTATTGCGCACATGCACTACTAGGAGTAATCATCAATTATAAAATATACTATATTATTTAGCTATATGAATAGGTATAACGTTCAAAAGTTATTGAGGAACTTTCGTTTTCATCTGCCTTATTATGTACCTTATTCTAAGCACATATATTAAAAAAAATAACATAAATAACGAGCTGATGAACTTGAGATATAAAATTGATTAATGCAAATAAAAGCAAGTTAAAAAATCAATTAATTTATCAAGTGCAAAATTAAATCAATTAATTTATTGACTAAAATATTCGTTAAATTAACTTTGTCAATTGAAATAAATAGTAATTAGTAAAAAAAAATTAAAGACGACCAGCAATTCTTTTCATTATTATAATTTGTATGCCTTTATATGACATCTACAATATATTAATCAAAACTTTATAGGTTAGATTTTGAATTAAAGTTAAAATGAAAATAAATATTTGCTTAAAATTTTTCGTTTTAATAAATTGTTAGTATTATTCTGTAATAAAATACTAAAGTAAAATATAATTATGAAAAATTAATGCTTCTCAGCAGGCTGAAGTCTAGCAGATTAAGCTTAAAGATAAGCTAGCGTGGTGGGTTTTGAACTAAATCACTCTTTCCGTAGAGCATGTTAAACAAAAGTCTATAAAAGTTACATCTGTTTTAATAAACAAAGGTTTATAATTTTAACGTTTTTTTAAATTTAGAAATAAATTTTTGTTGCAATTCGATGAGTTAATACAACTCTAAAAAAATAATGATTGAATATCATGAAATGTGACTTTAACACAGTGCTTATTGCTTATAATAGGTAATATATAATAACTTATGTTCATTTTTTTTATATTTTTCCTTGTGGTTAAAGAAATATTAGGTGACCTTAAACTCTAATTTCACTGTTGTAAAATGTGATTACGAGAATAAAATGTGATTGCCAAAGACAAAAAAAAAACTAAATAAAACCCTATACCAACAAATCTCAGTGATCGCAGTGTAGTATAATAAGTCAATTTCTCTTCTTAGTGGAGAAGGCTCGTCTAGCAAACGTGCTTATATGGTCTGAAAAAAAATGAAGTTAAGATATATAATTCTTTATTTGCTCGACTTCGTTAGATATAGAATTCATTTTATTAAAGCAATTGTCAAGATAAATGTTAATGTAGCGAGAGAGTTAGAGGCGCCCGAGCGTCCGTCGACATCACTTTCACCCGCACAATGTAATCGCTGCCAAAACGATATTAGATCCATCAATTAATTCACCATGTTAGTTTTATTTTATATTATATTTCCCCTGTAATAAAGCAATTAATCAGCTTATGGTTTTGTCATATTGTGACTTTATAGCGAGGGTGTTACCACGGTGCCAGTATCTAAGTTACATATCATACATATCATCACGCCATATCCCTTGCAGGGTAGGCAGAGAGAACAGAGTGCCAGAGAACTCTATCCTTGCATACTTCACTCGCTTCCTCAACATTCATAATTGTCTTCATACACGCTCGTTGGTTTCGGAGACTCTTGACTCCACCTTCCTTCAGTACTTGACTAATGTGGTCTAGGTAGGTTAGTCTCGGTCTCACCTGGTACCTACATCCTTCCACTTTCGCATTGTATATCTTCTTAACCAGACGTTCGTTCGGCATTCTTTCCACATGCCCGAACCATCGGAGCATTTCCTTTCGCATCTTTACACCAATACTCTCTTTCATACCTACTCGCTCTCTTTCGTCGTCGTTACGTACGTTACATATCTAAGTTGAATAAAGAATAAGACTTTACTGAACTTATATTAATGAGAAATAGACTAAAGGTATATTTTTTCTAATAAAGAGATATAAGAATACTAATATCACTGCATCTCTGCCTTTTTTTTTTCACGAAATTTTCTAAGGCAAGATGCCAGGTCCTTTGGAATGTTTACATGGAGACATGAATTCAATACGCAAAGGTCGTTGGAAAATTAATCTGAAAATGGGATGTACACCTACTGATGATAATCCACGTCTGCATATAGCATGCCTGAACTGCTGATATGTGTAAATCTGATAGTGATAATAGTAGGTATTTAATATCTGGATAGGAGGTTGTGTGTTTAGTGGACTGGTTCATCTAAAATCTATTAAATTTTCAAACTGTTGTCGCCTTCAAAACCATATAGTGTTGAATGGTAGCGGAGGTCAAATCAGAATGCTATTATTGTTATAATTATCAAAGTCATCTTTTATTGTTTCTTATTGGGCTTTTTACACTAACCGGTTTCGATTTTATCAAGACGCGATTGTTATTTGCTTGCCATCTCCTAAAGGAATAAACAGGATTAAACCATATTTCAATATAAATAATTATGAGCTTAATTAATACTTAAATCTAGTTAATTAAGAAAGATTCGTTTTTTGACGGTTGAGATTTTAACGGGCTCTACAAAACATTTTACATTTTTAAAGACATTTAGGCACAGGTTAGATATAAAGAGATGCAGGTATGTGCTCTACAAGGCATTTTACATATTTTTTATATGAAATCCGGGTACAAATTAAATATAGAGAAATGCAGATTTGCTCATGATGTTTTCCTTCGCCATTAAAGCAAGTAATAAATAAACAATTTACCGTTCAATTTACATACATAATCGAAACGTTAGCGTTCTAATTCGCATTTGTGACCTCTGCGTTGTAGGCTCCTTATTTATTAACCTATCGTTGCTAATTTTATTTAAAAATAGAAGTTTGATTTTGAATATATGTTTTTTACAGCCTATGTTGAAATATTAAATAAAATCTGCTGTGTGGTAGTGGTTACGAATACTACCAACCCTTACTTTGCTCGTGGATGTCGTAAAAGACGACTAAGAGCCTTATAAAGACCTAGGCCAACTCCATCTGATGCCGTTTGATCAATAATTACATACCCAAGGAGGGTTCATGTCTGGCAGGCGACCGTTTATAAAATTATTGCCAATAACTTTTACAATATGTACTATGAAAAAAGTGTACATATTGTATCGACTCCAAGTAATTGGGACAAGAGTAGGAGAATGATGATGATATTGAAATATTAAATAATGGTAATTGGGTACCACTGCTTATGGATTTTAGCAATATTGAAGAGACAGTCAACTATTATTAGATACACGTTTCTCCAGATTAGTGAAATTAGCTTACTAGCGGTCATGCGCCAGTGTATTATGTATACATAATACACTGGCGCATGACCACTTGCTAATGGGTTAGTACAGGTATTTATTTCGAGCTTTCCTTTCTTTGCATTGCCCGACTAGAAAAAAAGTATGGTTCAACCAGATCATGTATCTGGACCCGATCAGGATAGAATGAGGCATGCCGGATCCGGCAAACCCGATCAGGACCCTGTCTGGTCCTGATCAGGATAGCCTGATGTGAAATAACATCAAGTATGGTAAGGCATACCGGATCAGGACCAGATCAGGACCAAATAAGGATAGCCTGATGTGAAATATCATTAAGTATGGTAAGGCATACCGGATCAGGACCAGATCAGGACCAAATAAGGATAGCCTGATGTGAAATATCATTAAGTATGGTAAGGCATACCGGATCAGGACCAGGTCAGGACCAAATAAGGATAGCCTGATGTGTAATATCATCAAGTATGGTAAGGCATACCGGATCAGGACCCGATCAGGACAGAATGAGGCATGCCGGATCCGGCAAACCCTATCAGGACCAGGTCTGGTCCTGATCAGGATAGCCTGATGTGAAATAACATCAAGTATGGTAAGGCATACCGGATCAGGACCAGATCAGGACCAAATAAGGATAGCCTGATGTGAAATATCATCAAGTATATAGTAAGGCTTGTAGTATATCAGAACCAGAAACAGTTTTCGTAACACAAAAAAAATATCAATCAAAATTCAAAAAAGTGACATGATTGTCATATTTATGCCACGGCGAAATTGTATTTGCATCAGAGGAGATTAATCTGAAATCTTTAATTAATCATATGTATTTAATAATAATAATAATGTTTAATTAATAATATAAAAATAATTTTATATTTAAAGTAAAAAACAAAAATAAATAATATATATATATATAAATGTACCTAACATTTGAAAACATAGATAGATAGAAATATTATATTGTAACAACCATTCTAACATTTAAGGTTTTGGGTCATAATAAATAGATGGCGTTAGTAAAAACGTCATAATTTGAATCGCGGTGTTAAGATTCTCCGAAGCGTAATGGCATGGCCTAATATTAAATTAGTTGTTATCGAATCAGATTAAAACAGATCGATCAGGTCATGAATGAGAAATTCAGGCGACAGTTGCAGTCGTTAGCATCTGGTGGTTGCGCCATAATCGGAACGGCTCACTGGTACTCTCTATGATAAGAATATAGCACTGCATTCGGTGCCTACGTCATATATTAATTTATATTTTTACCTATTAAACATGTTCTTTAAGATATTCATGTTTTTTAAAAGGACCGGACTGGGCATACTCGTTTTGGATCAGGCAAGATATATAACGCAGATGATTGATTTGGTTCCGATCAGTAAAATTTCATCCGGACCCGATCAGGAACGCCTGATCTGGACCCGATCAGGAATGCCTGATCTGGACCCGATAAGGTTTTCCTGATCGGGTCCAGATATATCTTCTGCGTTACATACCTTATCTGGTCCAGATCGGGCATGCCCGGTCCGGTCCTGCTAAGGAAGATGAAAAAATTTCTAGTCGGGTGGCTAAAAGTCAATCTATATTTCTCATATAATCGATGTTAAGATAATTACGAGAAAGGACGGAACGGTATTTTAACTCGACGACCACACAAAGAGTTAACTAACTCTACCAACATACAAAGAGCTAAATATTATTTTTAAATTTTAGTTGTTAAGAATGTTGGTGATATATATCATCTAGAGACCACTTAATTTTCACTACAGACTGACCGTATTTTTTTTTAAATTTAAAAACAACATGTAAAATGTAAATTAAACTTTCAAAACATCATTAGAAATATGAAATGTTTTAAACATGTCGTTATATTATATGTAATGGCTCTATTTTTACCACAATAAATATAATAATAAATGTAAGTATAATTAAATTGAAACGAATTTATTCTATTGTAAAATCTGTGTTCCGTGAAGTTGAGAGGGAAGAATACAATATGTCTTTAGTCTTGCCAAGAGTGCCGTATAAGACAACTATGTTATGTAAATAACAGTCTGCCACCCGCAGAGGTTGCCGGGTCTCCGAACAATAGTGTTGCCAGGGCCCAGAGGGGGATGGTACCCGTAAGGTAACATACTGGACCGGCCACGGATGTCAAAGAATCGGTACCAATAGTCGGCCGAATGGCGATAATAAGCGACCACGATGGTTATGAAAAAGAAATACGTTTAAACATATAACATAATCGCAAGTTACCTTGCAATGATGTTAAATCGATGAGGATATTTTTTTTTAAATACCACCCTTTACAATAAATATAATTAATGCAGACAAATTACACTCCAGACTCATAACAACAGTTTGAATATCGCACAAAGTATTGTTCTGCTTAGGAATCGAACCCATATAACTGGCACGTAAGGTCTGTATCATAATTACTACGTTATCTGTGCAGTCAGTATTCTTAAAAGCAGATTCTTATATCGTATTATGGCTATGTGATATCATAATTCGAACAAATCATGTATCTTTGAGATATTGGTTTCGTTTAGTTACATTAATAATTCTTTTTTGTTTGCGAAAAAATAATATTAAAAAAATTTTTGATGATTGGTATCATTTACTTATTTTGCTACAAATTTCAAAGTTGATTATTATTTAATGCTTGTATTATTATCAAATAAAACCTGCAAATTATAATATTTACCTTTTTTTTCTCTTTATTTATTATTAGGGACTTTTATACACATGTACATGCCAGTCCCATCGTACATCAATAAATCACATACTACTTAAAACGTAACATACACATGACAAACTTAATTAACTTATAGGCAGCATCAGAATTAGGTGATGACAATGTGTGATGAAACATCCCTAAATCACTCACATTTACATTTAACAGCATAATTAAATTTTCTCTAGCAGACTAAAATCTAGAGCACCGATAATAATTACTTAAAAATTATGTTTTAGTCTTGCTTAATATTATAATAAAAATATATAATATTGAAATATTGAAAATCTTAGATATAATTAATTGAAATTTAATTAAAACTATTTATTTTCTTTTCAGACAAATCAGGACGGATATGAGTGTTATTCATTATTAGTCAAAAAAAGTACTAAATGACTTGCGAAGTTATTTTAAATATTTATATTATAAGTGGACCAGTGCATACGTAGTGATTCTTTAATATTAAAATAAAAACAGTTGTGACCATTCAGCATCAAAACATTTATAGATAAAGTGAAAGTTTCTAATTTCCTGCAGCTGTGTGGGCGAGAACGAACTAAAGTGTAAAGACAAAGAATAACTCGGGAACAATGGACCACCTGTTCCGGCAGCGACGGATTAGTATACCAAAGAGGTAAGCATTCATAACCAACTTTTACATTCATACATATTAAATCTAGATTAGTAGTTTTGTATTATTAGCCGTGTGAATTATCTGAAATTTATATGCGATATGACATACATATTCTGTAAATTAGATTACATTTGTTTACGCTCTATAAAACTATAGCAAGTTTCAAGTCATTTTGCTTATATTAACGTGATAAGTAAAAATTAATCTCATTTAATTGTTGCATATTTTTTTATTTTAGTATTTTTAATTAATAAAATAAAATACAATTAGCTGTAAAGACGTCAATGATGATTATCTTAGTTCATATACGTCGAATTATTTGTTCAGGCCTCTTCCTGACCTACTATTACCACGTTGGTAAGATGATGCCAGCACCCTGAGACTTTTGAGATGTCGTCAGTCTACCTAGTGGTGGGTTGACTTACGCTAAATCGTCCGATTCGTAGTTTCCACTCGAGAACCTTTCTTCTCCTATGGTTGCCGGTTCAACTTAATGTTTTACAATATTGTTCATAAATTGAAAGTCCAACATCATTGTAAAACCCTATACCAACCCGTCTCTCGAGAGGATACCTGCGAGGGTAAACCGCCGGGCGAGCCACCGAATACAAAGACCGGGTTCCGAAGGCCCACTGGCTCGGCGTAGAGATGTGCATGTAGGGCGGGTGTATGGGGTCGCGCGAAGCTTCTGTCGCCCCGGACGGATTTAGCGGGGTGTGACCACTCTATAGCCCGCCGCCAAAAAAAAATTCCAACCCGTTTGACTAGTGAGATATATAGTAGGGTAATTTCTCTTGTTTAGAGAAGACTTGTAAGCATGGCCAAAAGGAACAAAAATGTTTTTTAATATTTTTTAAATGCCAATGCGGTACCCGTACCAAAAGTATGCAAGATTTGATTTTAGATTAAAGATAAAAAATAAAATTAAAGCACACTGCAATATAAGTTGTGTTATTTTGCAACCTAGCTTTTAAATAGGAATTTGAGAGCAAATTTTTGCGCAAATGTATGCCCACGAAATTCAAAACATTAATTACTTTGAAAGAAGTTCGTGAGAAAGACTGTCTTTCTCACGGATGCCTTCTTTAACATTCATTCATTTCTCAAACGCAAACTCTTATATGATTTGAGTTTGAATCTTTATAATAGCTATATATATATATATATTATATATATATATATATATATATATATATATTAGATATATTGTATGATATTACAACAAGCTATGTCAGCAAAATCTTGTAAAATGTGAATTGAGTTTGTATTCACTCTGCGTTGATATTTGTCATTGGTGACACGCACGAATGATTTTATAATTGCAATTAATCTGGAAGAAATGACGAAGATCTAACGTTACTAATTAAACTGTAGAATCGATTATACTCGCTGATGTAAGCATCGATTTCCAGCATCAGGTGAATGACACGGAGTTGTAGTTAGACGCGCCCGTGACTTTTTGTCAACCATATCTCGAACATTGTTACCGAGTACTGACAATGGTACGTTGACTTCGATGCTAACGTACTTATCCCAGGCTTTCTTATTACAGGTGCTTGTAAGGAATACTAAATATAAAACACGTTAAAAATGTGTTTGATCATGATAGTCACATATTTATTTAAATTACTTTGAAAAAAAAAAGCAATTAATTAAAAAGAACCCGTTAATTTGCCGCTCATAAGCTTTTTAAAAAAAGTGTGATATCGAAAACGTTTTAAATACTATTTATTTTTTACAAACCAGTTTTAACATAACAAACATTTACATTAAAAATATTTTTGGCTCGAAAAAAAGATTGCCGTCAATGATTTAAATGATAGTGTATTCCCAATTAAGCAATATCGCTCATATGATTTACGAAATTGGTAGTTTACTAGAGACGTTTTTTATGCCATCTATATCTTATTGATCCGTGTGGTGACGGAGTAAGAATACAATTCACCACCCCCTATCTTACCCGTGGGTGTTCGTAAGAGACGACTAAGGGATATAAAACGCATATAACATCTATGCAAATGAAGGAAAATTCAAAACAAAACCCTATACCTATACCAACACGTCTGACCGGCGTGGTATATTAGGTTAACTTCTCTCCCATTATAGAAGAGGCCCGAGCCCAACAGTATGGGCTGTGATGATGATGATAGCTAGAAATAAATAAAAAAAATATCAGGGTGAGGTTTTATTTATAAGTTAGGTATTATAGTATATAATTTACAAATTTTTATATTATTATTAAATTTTGTAATCGGAAAATATTTGCCAATATAGAGTTCAAACGATAGTTGAAAGTAATATGAGATTAACAAAACTTTCGCCTTTTGTAATATATTGTGCCGAGTAACGTTAGATATGTAATTGGATTTTAGCAGGTATAAGTTGGTTTGTATAGGAATATGCTTGTATAATTCCGGACGGCATTACTCATTCATCTAATAGATTAAAATTGTAGCTAATGGGATTTTTCGTATAAAAATAATTGGCGTAGTTTCACTTTTACGACTATAGAAATTAGCGAATTTATTAGAAGTGACATATGCCAACTAATTGTTGACTCAAAGAGCTTTCTCTATGAGTCAACGATGATTTTTCAAGATTTACTTGGCTAAGAATTAACTTGCAGTTTAGCATTACTAAGTTATGAATCAAATAAGTTTTAATGTGTATAAAATACTATTCAATATCGATTAAGTCGTCGAAATCCTTATAGAAAATTTATTTTAGGCGGTCATCTCACAATCGGAATATTCAGTAATCGCGTATTTATGTTTTTGTATCGACAAGGCAGTTAAAGTAAATTTAATATTTTGAATTCAATATCTCTAGCTATTACATATATTCACCTCTCCGTGTGGTGACGGAGTAAGAATACAACTCACCACCCACTATTTTACCCTTGGGTAAAAGACGACTAAGGGATACAAAAACGCATATAAGAGAAGCCAAATTCGAAAAAAAAACCCTATACCAACACGCCTGACCAGCGTGGTATAGTAGGTCATTTTCCATCCTATTATGGAGAAAGCTCGAGCCCAATAGTGGGACATATATGAGCTGAGAAGATTATATTAGTAGCTGATATTTTAGCAGATAAACTTTAATTGTACTACCCGTAATTTTAACTTCAGAAATAACGATTACCAGTTGCTATTAGAACGCAAATTGCATGTCTGCTCTATAGATGGAGAGGAAAAATTAAACTGCGGACATTATAATAGCCTATCAAAAGAAAAGGTTACCTGGCGTAAAACATTCGAAAGAAAAGTACTGCACTGCGTTAGTAGCAACATAATTCACAAAGCTAGGGGGCACATTCTATATCTGTCAACGGATTCCATCTATATATGATAAAAGTATGTATCTATTCAACATAAGCAAGTCTGTTGAATTATTTATCCTTCACATTTCACTATGAAATCTTATTACATATTTTGCTTTTAATAAAGAAAACAAAAATATGTAGAGCAATGAAAGTTATAGAGCTTTCATTGCTCCAAATTTTTTATTGTTGTATGTGACAGACGAATCAATATTAGTTACTTAAGCGATAAATAGTCGTGGTGAATAATAGTAGTACAATTGAGATGAAACTGTTATGTGGTGCTAGATTTATATTTATAGATATATATACATATATATATATATATATATATATATATATATATATATATATATATATATATATATATATATACATATACATATATATATATATATATATATATATATATATATATATATATATATATATATATATATATATATATATGTATATATATATATATATATATATATATATACATATATATATATATATATATATATATAGACTGCACGCTACACAATTGTCATAGGGTAGGACAACATTGGGAACCAAATCCCACCCCGCGCTGCCTTGCTCAATTTTACCTACTATTTCGTATATAAATTTTTATTACCGTGAAATTGGCTCGGCCCTTTTATTTTATGTATCGAAATACTGATATACAATAAACTATAGAAGTCAATGATAGTTAACAGTTCAAGACAGACCCGTGCACAATTCACAAGTGCAAATCGTACTAAATATCAAAAATTACCTTCCAATTCAGTTTCTTTGTTATATTTTGTACTTTTTATTTTTCTTACCTTTCTTTCACTTTTTAATTACTTACTTCGACTATCGCTCCTTTGTCCACAATAAATAATGAAGTGCAGATATTTTACATTTTGAAATTACCATAAAGGGAAGAACTATGCTACTATTTTTAGTACGAGATACCCAAATTTTTATTGAATATTCCATCAAGAGAAACGGACAATATTCAACTGTACCGGTATTTCACATAATAATCTATGACGAGAAAGTAAAATTTGTTAATACGAATAAAATATTCAATAGCTAATGAAATTAAGTTAATATTATAAATTTATAAGTATATGTAAAGTAAACGTTTACGTTTGTAGTAGCAATTAGCTTATTTATACATAGGAACCGCTACTGCAATTATAGAATACGTTGTCGATAACTGCATTTAATTTCCGTTCTCTAAGAATTACTTGTTTCATATTTCTATGTTCCTCATTTCTTTTCTCAATGCATTCTAGAAGTACTTTTGTATGTAACATCGACTGTTGACTATTATTTCAGTTAAGTTCACAAAAGATTTTAAATTAAATAATTATTTTGAATTTGAAATGATCTTTTGTTAAACTATAGATAAACTAACAGGTTAATGTTCAAGAGAAATCTTGCTTGATAAAAAAATGTAAAAATACATACCATTATGAGGTTTTAAATACCATTGTTTCATAAAAATTCTTATACACACAAAGTCACCATGGCTGCAATTCGAAAGATAAAAATTTAGGTACATATGTGTATCTATCGGTGAGAGTTGAGTTCGTGCTACAAGTTACAGCTAGTTAATAGAGAGCCAAAATAAAAATTCTATAAATCGGTTGAATTTCCATGTGGTGACGGAGTAAGAATACAATTCACCACCCCATATTAAGATATGGGGTACTAAGAGAAGTTACTAAGAGAAGTATGAATACAACATCCATACAAGATAAGGTAAACTCGAACTAGTCCTATACTAGCCCGTTGAATCACCGTGGTATAATAAGTCAATTTTCTTCCTATTGTAAGGAAGGTTTAAGTTCATGAGTGAAACTTATATAACGAGAGACGAAACTTTACAAAAAGCAGAGATTATGCTGAGAATATAATTTGTTAAAAGCGCGTGTTAATTAAATACCAGCTTCAAATCCCGGATCGGGCAATATGTATTACGAGTATATTAAGTTGTGTTTGATACGAATTTCTCAGTACTTAACACGAATTTTGCAATAATGATCCGTACGTTCTACAACGTAGAACTAAAACGATATACTGTAAAAAAAAAATAAGATTTAACCTTTTTTAGTTAAAGAATGACGGTTACGGTACAATTCCAATTGGTGAAGACGTTTAGGTCCCACAGTGGATATCAACGGATGATGGACGGATGAATAGATGTCCGTATAACCAACCTTAGATATTGCAGTTGTTTCTATTGACCATTGTACGGTAATATTACAGTAAACGCATTATTGTAATAAAAATCTTTGCGGTTTTAGTCAGAGACATTATAATGATGTCCGTTATGAAACAAAGTATCTAAGTACTAAGACGCGATAGAATCCGTAAAACTAGTTTTATTTCAAATGTGTAATACACAGCGTAAATATTAGAAATCATTATGAAAGATTAAATGTAATTAATATATATAGTGTTGGTATATCCATCCATATGTCAGCCCGTAGACGTCCACTCAAAATGCTCCTGTGCCACCTACATCCAACCGTTTCCTTCGACCATTATAATATCGTCAGTCCACCTAGTGTGGGATCGTCCTACGCTGCGTCGTCCGTTGTTATAAGTAGTGTTATATTACAGGCTGCCAATAAGCCTTTTTTTGGTCACACCCCGCTAAATCCATCCGGGGCGACAGGTGAAGCGGCGACCCCATAAACCCACTTTACAAAGTACCTCTCCACGCCATGCGAGTGGGCCACCGGTACCCGGCTTTTCTTTTCGGTGTTCAGACTTCTAATAAGCCTAACAAAAGTTTGGTTTATAAAATATGTTTTAGAAACACTATCTCGAATTATATTAAAATATACTTATAACGTGATATTCGTTATAAAATTACGTTTCGAACATAATTTTATATCACATAATATAATTAATGTTTGCAGTGAAATTTACACAAAATTTTGATGTATTAAGTCTCCTAAGTCCGTTATTTTGTTATCTAAAATGTTTATGTTCTTAGTTAATACGAGTATTAATATCAAATCTTGTTGGACAGCAGAATGTTTTCTAATATTTACACGAGTATTAAATATTTGAAATAAAACAATTTTTATGGACTTTCCAGTGCTTATGGTCACAAGAGAACTCTTCCTCCAATTAACGCTGAATAGTTTTCGAAACACTGAAAACATTTTTTTTTTATTATTAATAGTTATAGTTTTCTAAAAAATACTTTAATGTATTCTTAAATTACATTAAACAAGTTTTATGCTTGCAAGCATGATAAAAATGACGTGTCATACAAATATTTCGCATTTAGAAACTATGTTTATGCTCCAGTTATGCGGCGCGGTCGTTGTGCGCTTCTACTTGTCTTAGCCTCCTTATTTTACTACTAAGAAGAAATCGTATAGCACAACCAATGCAACATGGACTCTAGTAGATTTTTTGACGTGAGATTATTTTGTTTTTATTGTGAGATTATTTTGTACATATTGTGAGAGTGTTTTGTTCCTATTAATTAAGCATGATTTAATTTAAGTAATTGTTAGTATAAAATGGAATTGGCGAATTTAATTATATCTCTTTTTTATTTTTGGGGGTGGGCCACGGTCGGCGCAATCCTCGCACCGCATCGTCCGGGGCGTAAGCACGCATACCCGTAACCTACCCGTGACACCTCGCCTTCGTCGTTGGGCCGACCACCGGAACAGAGTGAACTTGACGTCAGTGGTCGGCCCGACGGAATACTCCCTGAGGGATACCCTCTCCTTGACCGACGCCACTCACCCCCCCCCCCCACTCCTTAATCATACCTCTGGAGTAAAAAGTTACTACTAAGGTTCGAGAGTCACCTTTCTAGTGTTTTATATCTTTTCTATATGTCTTTATACCTTTTCTAGTTTTATATCCCTTAGTCGTCTCTTTGGACCCATGGTTACGGCAGGGGGGTGGTGAATTGTATTCTTATCCGTAACCACACGGAATATATACACCAATAACATTAATCCAATGCAATTCCATTTCTGACACGTTATGTTAACGTAGGTAATTTTTTTTATTATAGAAGAGGTTCAAACTTAATAGTGGGACGCCAAATTAACTGACAAGAAGTAGTGTAATTTTGAAATAAATCTATGTTTACAAATTTTATTGGGTTTGTATTTGATTCACTTTCACTTGTCCGATGTTTCGAATGTTTTTTGGAGTTCATGCTTACGGGGAGACTTCCTCTTTCATTTTTCAGCGTTCATGATTACGGGAAAAATTCTCTTCACATATGCAATATTAGTAATAGTATAATTTGTAGATCTCAGACATCGTTGGTGTAGTATTTATAAATTAGGCATGTAACGAATAAGCATGAAGCATATAAATACATATATTGGCTAATCGGTATTTTGTTCACGTATTGTTCAAGTTGTAAGAATTAATTGATGTAAGCAGGTGCTAGCGGTTTTCAACAATCTGATTAGTTAACATGGTATGTACCTGTTAACATGCATGTAACTCGTATTATTCTATGTCAATGATATGTACCTACATTTGGATAATGCTTAATTTATTTCTCGATTTGGTGTTGCCATGCATTTTGCATTTAAATTTACCGAATTTACCTTTATAAAAAATACGTGAATAGTAAATTGTGTATTTAACATTTTAATTGCAATGTTTTGTGACGTTTATGCAAGTATCAGTCATGTGAAAAGAATAGTGAAAATAAAATTAAAGTGCGGTACCATTCATAAATTAGTATTATTTCCATATTGATTTTATTGTCATATAAATTGCTTACTTTTTAATGTGTGTCTTTTCGTTGGATCCTATAAAATGTTAGGAAGTATTAATTTCGTTTCAGGCAAATTAAAGATTGCATTAATATAAAACTAATTAGAAGCTTAATGCCTATATCGGATTAATGTACTTATAATCGCTGGCTAAATTATATATTTAATTACTAATTAATGACTACACAAATAAATCGTAGAGATTTCATTATCATTATTGTCATCTTTATTAGCCCATAAGATGTCCACCTTTGGACATAGCCTCTCCATAATGAGGTATAACACCATAATTGTCACACTCGGCAGCCAGTACATTTTTTCTAGACTTATTGTTGTGGCTTGTATAGGGAAAGTAAGGAGTGGTGACATATCGTATGTATTATTAATCAGATATCACATGACCAATTAAATTTAGCAATTAACAGTTTTAAATTAAATTTTCATTATACAGGTAGCCATCGAATCAATTCAAGTATTTTTTTTTCATTTGTCAATCACAGTTGTTTGGGTTATTGGTTATTCTTTTTGTAACTGTCATTATCTTGACAAGTGCGTTATATGTTTTTGTTTTTTTTTTTAAATTGATTTATTAATTGAGCATATATATTTAGACGTTATTAAATTTAATTAGATAGATAGTAATGAATATTATTAAATTATTTTTACCTATTTACATATAAACAACATAATACTATACAATAAACGACGCGAAGCGAGAAGGACAGCTAGTATGCTATAAGAATATTGAAGTATAGTAGTAATTTACGAATTCGGACACTGGATCTCAGCAAGTCATCAGTAATCAGGCTCCAGTAGCGAAGCGACGTTCCGCTCTCTGCACAGAGCCTATAGGAGGCTTCTTCACACATCGCTGTTCACGAAAACAGGCTTACATCAACACTTTCACCAAACTTCTATTATATCATATTACGAATGATATTGTGTTAATAATGCTTGTGTTTGACGTTGTTTTGTAATAACGCTGCCATAAATACATGTAATGTTGTGAATAGCAGCAAAGTTTGTATAATAATTACATCGACTATTGTATTTTTGCGTTGAATTCCTCTTAAATTAACACATAAATACGTAACTAATGTAGCATTCAGTATTTTTCTTGATAGGATATATTTATGGAAGTTGCTTGGCATAGGAAAACAATGTATTGTTGCAAATCATCACTTGCCTATTGAAGCGAGGAAAATATTAATTGCAAATACTACAAGTTGGTATTCTTAATTTACATTTGTATTGAATTGAGATTTTTACGCGAGTATTACGTATTTGTAATAAAACTATTTTTACGGGTTTTTCCGACGATTCGAACACTTTTAAGAGTTCATGATCGCGGGAGGCACTACCTTCTGTACAAACGAAAATAGTTTTATTTAGGGCTCGGGCCTCCTCCGTAATGGGAGGGAAATTAACCTGCTATACCGCGCTGGTCAGACGTGTTGGTATAGGGTTTTGTTTCTTGTTTTTCTTCTCTTGCATAGATGTTATATGCGCTTTATATCCCTTAGTCGTCTCTTACGATCACCCACGGTTAAGATAAGGGGTGGTGAATTGTATTCTTACTTCATCCCCACACGGATACATTAGGATAATATTAGGTTTATTTTATAAATAAATTAATTAACTTTTGAAATAAAACTACTTTTACGGATTCTATCGCGTTTGTATTTGATTTATAATTTCCCGACGTTTCGAACACTTTACAGTGATCATGGTCACGGGAGGACTGATCAAATACAAACGCGATAGAATCCGTAAAAGTAGTTTTAGTTCAAATGTGTAATACTCGCGTAAACATTAGAAGTCATTAAATTAATTAACTGTTAAATTATTGAGAAATTATATACAATTCATTCTGGTTGAATGCGTATTTATATTACATAATTCATAGCAACTATGTAACATTACACGATTATGTTATCTAAAATATAAGAACTTCTACGTACAACGTTTGTGTACGTACTAACAATTCTCAATTGTAATTCTCATGGTAGATATTACACAGAAAAAGTGCTTAACATTCAGAATAGTTTCATGGTATTTAATTAAAATTCTTGGCCATTGTTATGGACGCATAGAAGGTCTAGGTCGTTGTTCGCCGTCGAACAGTTATCAACTGAACGCTTCACTTCCTACCCTATGCATCGGTAAGCAATTTACATACCCAATTAGTAAGCATTAGAAATGCTACTCGTATCTAACTATCTGTAATAATTTTATCTACTATCTCTACGTTCACATCTTCTAGTAAGGAAATACAATCGCATTCTCTATAGTTCATATACTCATATTTACTTGGAATAATGGTGAGCATGTGAAAATATTATGTTAGTTTTAAATTTTATTCAATATTTTACATTGTTGTATTAAATAATTTTCCTGGTAATACAGAGAAAACGCTAAAGTGTTGCCAATGTGGTTTATAAGTGACTTACGTGTATTTTTATTTTTGGCCAAGATTCTTAGAGGAATCGTAAATTTTGGTATCAATTGCCCAATTAATAGTAATGTGTTAACCTACTGATGGACAATAACTATTAATAAGCTACTTATTTATTTTTATTTTTTATTTTGCGCCATTCTGTTTGAGTATTTGCCATTTACCTACAGAGCTGCTTTGTTTTATATGTCATGAAGAAAATTATTATTGTGAAATGCTAATGAATTTTGTAATTTGGTTTAAACTGAAGGTTCGGTTGGCAAAGTTTCAATAAAGTTTAATTATGACAGATTAAGAATGTTTCTAAGTAACGTAACCTTTTTCATGATTAGTGGAAGATATAAATGCCTCTTTTCATTAAAAATACCTTAATAATAGTTAACCAAATAAAGTTCAGACATCAATATTATATGTTGAATGGTATATAATATTAAATAGTTATTAATGTTATTATGTCAAAAAAATGCTTTAAATATTGTCAAAATTTCGATGTTGTTGATAATAACGCGACGACCTTTCAACTATCATAGTTTAATTCCCAGATGGCGTAAATATAATAGTTTCTGGGAATGTTCTCGTAGTATTTCTAATATCTATTAAATGGTATGAATTACACCTCTGTAATTAGTATGGTTACATACTTATGGAACGAGCCGTCGCTTATTATTAGGTGGAACGTTGTCAAGTAATAGATTGTCAGAATAGCAAATATTTTTTTTGCTCAAGTATATTAATGTTAGAACCATAAAAACATAACCATTTTAATAAGAATTATTATAATTCGTGTGGTGATGGAGTAAGAATACCATTCACCACTCCCTATCTTACCCGTGGGTATGAGACGATTAAGGGATATAATATCTATGTTAGAGAAGGAAAACTCATAACAAAACCCTATAATACCAACACATCTGACCATCACGGTATAGTAGGTTAATTTCCCTCCCATTACGGTGGAGGCCCGAGCCCCACAGTGGGATATATATGGGCTGCGACGATGATGATATTATAATAATAAAAGTTATTATAATATTTTACACGGATTCATCCTCTTCCAAAGTTAAGGAAAGCAGAATAAACTGCCACGATTTTGACCAAATTTTATGATTGGATTTAAGTTTATATATGTGATTTTGTTTTGTGTTTTGAAAGCTTACCGAAGAAGAATTTTATGCTATAGTGTCGTTGTTAGTGTTGGTATGAGCCAGGAATATAAAATACCATCCTGTTCTTTCTAATAAATGTCATAGGTTAGAACTAGAAGGAAAATTTGGTACATTTATTTCTTTATATATCAAGAAAAATATTCTAAGTTGCTCTAACCACTTAGGTTTTCTATTAAGTGAAAGTTCTTACTACATATTGTTATTTGGTAATAAATCAAGTGGATGTTATAATAACGTAGCGTTTGAACGATAGTAACTTACGTATTTTGGGTTAAGTATGACACTTGGCTCCTATTTCTCGTAAAATATTAGAAGGAGATATAGAGAGGACAAAAAGAAAATATAAGGATATTAAATAAAATTAAATTAATATTCTTATTATTTAAAATCCATAAGCAATTTATATATTGTTCTTTTTAGAGACAAATTAATATATTAAGGGGGGAAACCAGTTTAGACCGATCGGAAAATCGTCTTTTTTTTTATTGCATGAATCATTAGTATAACTATTCAAGAATATGTGGTCAAAATTTCAAAGCAAAATTCCCATTAGTTCGAATGCAATGAGCACTTGTGACTATTACTATTATGACTATGACTCATTGGAGACGAAGGAAGCTCGTATAGCTCGTCAAGTGAAGTTGCAAGCTAAAAATGACGCATATGAGCAAGAAAAGGGATTGCTATATGGTGCTAGAATAGCTGATTAACCGGTGAGCATTTTTTTATAATTAAATTAAACAAAGCCTTGAATTTCTCGTTTTCGCTACTTTAATTAAATAAATTTAATTTTATTTCAACGCGTTTTTCTCGAAACGACTTTTTTTCGACTAGCGTACATTCTAGCTCAAAAAGTTATTGATCAATCGTTCTGAAATTTGGTGTAGATATTCTTTATTCAATTCCACGTAACATGAATCAAATTCGGGGATTATATTGTTATTAAAAATATTTTTTTTTATACAAGAAAGATGAAAAAATATAGTATAAAAACATGACATTGTGTTCAAACACCTCAAAAACATGCAATTTTCAATTTGTTTGATCAAAATTAGTTTCATATTCTTAGAAAATATGTTTTTAATGAAAAAATTAAATCTTGATGAATACAGATAAAAATTGCGACGTCAGGGATGTACGCCAGCCAAATGCTCGGATGGCAATCGCCCATGGACTGCACGCGGTAACTCCACTATTTCCGGTGGAAATCGTTAGAAAAATTTTAAAGTGTACTTGAAAACATAAATAAAATATTCTCCAAGTTTAAACAATTTGTGATTATTCCTTCCTGGTTAAAAAAAATCATGAAAAACACCAAAATTTCGACCTCATAAACCGGTTTCCCCCCTTAACAAACAAAAATCCGTATATCATGAGGTACTTTTCGTCTGCTGACGTAGTAGGAATACAATTTAACACTCCCTCTATTGCTTGTGGGTAGTGAAAAAGAGAACTAAGAGATATAATTTGCATGTAACTCTGCAAGAGAAGGAAAACGGGATATAAAACCAGTTGAACCAGCGTGGTATAGTAGGTTAATTACTGAGAGAGGAGAGGAGGAGGCTAGAGTCCCAGAATGGGACGTATATGAGCTAAGATGTGTAAGAATGTTGCATTGTGCAAAATTTCACCAAGTATCACAAGAAGAATTTTCAGAAAAATCTAAGTTATTTTTTTTTTAATTTGCCAACAATGATGGAATTACGTCTGAATATATTGTCAACATTTGCGTTACCAACTGAATTTAATATAACATGTAGTAACGGACTATTCTTTTGTACTGAGATCAGCAATGCGAAACTAACAAAATATTTCATATTTCCTCTTTGAAAATGTTGCGTACGTAACAGCAATAACAAAAGAATTTGTTTTAAGACGAAGCAATCCAGAATTACAGCAAAAAAAAAAACCAGTACTACTACAAAACCATTTACAATACAATTTAGTACAGCCTAGAAAGCTCGTATCGAGTGAGTAATTTGAAATTTAAATTCATACGAGCATTCATGTTTTGTAAAGACATACGAATACATGTGCTGCATCCCAAAATTAAGCGTCGAACAGTTAGATAATTTGGTTGTCGGGGTCACTCAGCCCATGAATGGACTTTTTGTTACTATATGAAGTTACCGTTCGATATTTAGTTTGGCATCTATCGTTTACATGTCTGTTTATGGGTAATCGTCTTGTACTGTGTGAAACTCGGCTAATGGGTCGACTGTATCGTGCTTCCGTGCAGATAGAAATGTTAGAAGAAATCACTCAATGAATAAGCAGATTCAATTAAAGACATTCGAATTTAACAGCCGCAAACAAAACTGCTTTCCATTCTTTGTAATTGTTAAAATTGATAGCTTAATACATCAAATGAAACCTATAACGCTATCTAGTTATAATAATGTAAATCAATGATGTAAACCAATAATATTCATTCTCTGTCTTTGTTTGAGAAGTTCATTCTTTTTCTGTTTAAAATATGAATAAACGTTCAGTTGTTAGCCATCGCTTCGCTCAAGGTGTTTTATTGAACATTATAATAGGTTATGGGCCCAGAAATAATTCAGAGTCAGTTTTTTTTGTAAAGTTATAGTTTTCAATTAGTTAGCGTAGGAATAGTGTAAAGTGGACTATTGCGTCAATAAGAATTCTAGATATACCAGTGTTGCACGTGGTTCCACAGACACCGCGTGCGCCGTGATCGGTATAAACATGGCTTCCAGTTCGAACTCGTTTATTGCAAATGTGCCGAAACTTAAAGGTCGAGACAATTATAGTGAGTGGGCGTTTGCTGCCGAAAACCTATTAGTACTCGAAGGAAAGCTAAATTTTATCAAAACTGAAGGAGTTGGAGCCGCCATTGCGGAGGACGCCATGACGAAAGCAAAATTAATTTTAACCATCGATCCGTCGTTATATGTACACATTAAGGGCGCTGAGACTACTAAAGAACTATGGCAGAAATTACAACAAATGTTTGATGACTCGGGTTTCTCGAGAAGGATCATGTTATTGAGGAATTTAATATCAATACGTCTCGAGACTTCAGATTCCATGACAAGTTACATTACTCAAATTATTGAAGCGGGGCAGAAATTATCAAGAACTGGTTTTTTGGTGAATGATGAGTGGATTGGCTGTTTAATGTTGGCGGGATTGCCGGAAAAGTATTTTCCAATGCTGATGGCTATAGAACATTCCGGAATCGCCATTACGGCGGATGTTGTAAAATCAAAATTATTAGACATGTCTGGGAATGAAGATTCAACGGAAATTACTGCGTTATACACTAGAGGGCGCCACCATGTCAATCAAAGATCGAAGTCGTTCAATAAAACTATAAACTCATTCCAAGATGGCGTAATGTCGAACCAGTCGAATGTCAACAAAAAGAAAGTTATCAAGTGCTATCGTTGTAAACAGATCGGGCACTATAAAAATAAGTGTACACAAGTTCAAGATACAAAAACGAATAATTCTAATGCGTTTTCTGCAGTATTCTTAAGCGGAAACTTTAGAAAGAATGATTGGTATTTGGACTCTGGTGCGAGTGCGCATATAACTTCAAATGTAAACAATATTCGAAACATATCGGAAAACACGAGCATAAAGGAAATCTCAGCAGCAAATAAAGAAATGATGCCTGTGATATGTTCGGGTGATGTCGATATTGTTACAATCACGTCGAAATCCAAATATTGTATCACAGTAAAGGACGTGTTGTGTGTACCTAGTATCGCTACAAACTTGTTATCAGTGAGTAAATTGATTGAAAATGGTAACAGAGTGGACTTTCAGAAATATTGTTGCTATATCTATAACAGGAAAAATCAACTGGTTGGAGAGGCCAGATTAGTTGATGGTGTTTATAAACTTAATGTGGAAAACAAAAATGGCTGCTTATTTACGACAACTGACAGCGTGAACAGCGAACTGTGGCATCGAAGAATGGGCCACTTAAATAGTAGTGACCTTAATAAAATGAAAGAAGGTGCAGTTGTGGGTTTAGACTTCAAGGACAAAGCTGTCATTGATAAAAATACATGTGTAGTGTGCTGTCAAGGGAAGCAGTCACGATTACCATTTAACCATGTGGGCACGAGAAGCAGTGAAGTACTGAATATCATTCATGCAGACGTGTGCGGACCCATGGAGGTGACTTCAGTTGGTGGCTGCAAGTATTTCCTGATTTTTGTTGATGACTACACACGTATGACCTTTGTTTATTTTTTGAAAGCCAAGAACCAAGTATTTAAATATTTTAAGGAATTCAAAGCTTTAGTTGAAAATCAACTAAATAAGAAAATAAAAATATTTAGAACTGATAATGGTCTTGAATTCTGTAATGCATTGTTTGACAGTTACTTGACTGAAGCTGGTATAGTCCATCAAAGGACTAACACATATACCCCAGAACAGAATGCAATAAGTGAGCGCATGAACCGAACCTTGGTTGAAAGGGCTCGCTGCATGTTGTTTGATGCTGGACTAGACAAAAGATTTTGGGCTGAGGCCGTAAACACAGCAGTTTATCTTAGAAATAGGTCACCAGCATCGGGATTACAGAACATGACACCGTTTGAGCTCTGGACCAATAATAAGCCAGATCTTAGTCACATACGGATTTTTGGGAGTCAGGTCATGGTGCATATTCCAAAACAAAAAGGACTTAAGTGGGACACTAAATCTAAACCACATATTCTGGTTGGTTATGCTGAAAATGTCAAAGGATATAGGATTTACGACCCTAATAAGAAATGTATCTCTGTGAGTAGGGATGTCATAATCCAAGAAAACTTGAAGGATAATATAAATGTCAAGATATCAGTTTCAGTGGGGGAAACCTCAGAAACGCAAGAAATTAAGAGTGAAACAGATGAGTCTGTTGATATAGTCACTGGTACAGAACCTAAAGAAGATACTGACCAGATGGGTAATACTAATCAGACTGATAACTCTATATTGCAGAATGTAGATGAGGTTCCAACCCCAGAAGAACGAAAGAGGACGAGGAGACCACCACAGCGTTTTGGAATCTCAAACTTGTGCATGCAGTCTAATACTGAGAATCAAAGTGATCCAGTTAATATCCAACAAGCTCTACGAGGCCCTGACAATAACAGGTGGATTGATGCAATGGAAGAGGAACTTAAGGCATTTGAAGAGAATAATGCCTGGGTAGTAGTGAGTGAAGTGCCTCAAGGTAAAACTTTGGTTCAGTGTAAATGGGTTTATAAAAGGAAATTTGATAGTGACAAAAGTGTTAGATATCGTGCTCGTCTAGTGGCAAAGGGCTTCACCCAGAAACCAGGAATTGACTATGATGAGACGTTCTCACCTGTAGTGCGTCACAGTACTTTAAGATTATTATTTGCACTTTCTGTACAATTTGATATGAATGTTATTCACTTAGATGTCAAAACTGCATTTTTGAATGGTGTTTTGAAGGAAGTTATTTATATGGCTTATCCACAAGTTGATTTAGATAGTAACAATAACAGAAAAATTGTTAAATTAAATAAAGCTATTTACGGCTTAAAGCAATCGTCAAGATCATGGTATGAAAAAGTTGATCAGTGTTTGACAGAATTAGGCTTTAAAAGAAGTCATATAGAGCCATGTGTGTTCACAAAATTTTATGATAATGTTAAAACAATTATTGCTTTGTATGTGGACGATTTCTTTGTGTATTCAAATTGTAAAGTAGAGACAAATAATTTAATTTCTGTATTGAGTTCTAAATTTAAAATTAAAAATCTTGGACAGGTGAAGCAGTGTTTGGGAATGAGAGTAAATATTGATAATAAGAATAATACTTGTACCTTAGATCAGGAACAATACATTGATCAACTGTTAATTAAATTCAACATGTTAAATTGTAAAGAGGCTAGTACACCTATGGAGGTTAAACTAAATATTGATAAAAATGATAATGTTAATGATACTAACATACCATATCAGCAGCTAATAGGTAGTTTGATGTATTTATCTGTTTTAACCAGGCCTGACATAGCTTTTAGTGTTAGTTTTTTAAGTCAATTTAATTCTAGACACAATAGCACTCATTGGGATTATGCTAAACGTATTCTCAGGTATTTAAAGAGAACAAAGGATTATTGCATAAGGTATGTAAAAGGAAACTCTGAGTTATTAGGATTTTCTGATGCTGACTGGGCTAATAATAGTATTGATCGCAAATCATACACAGGATATTGTTTTATGATGTCAGGGGGTGTTATATCGTGGGAAAGCAGAAAACAAAGGACAGTGGCTCTTTCCAGTATGGAGGCCGAATACATGTCAATGGCAGAGGCATGCAAAGAATCTATGTATTTGAGAGTATTGTTATCTGAAGTCAATAAACAAGATGTATATCCTATTACCTTATACAATGATAGCCAGAGTGCTCAAAAATTTATTGATAATCATGCTTTACATAGAAAAAGTAAACATATAGACATTCGTTATCATTTTGTAAGAGATGCTGTCAGTAATAATGTTATAAATATTAAATATATGTGTACTAATGATATGCCAGCTGATGTCTTTACAAAGGCACTTGGTGCAACAAAGCATTACCATTGTATAGAAGCTTTGGGACTTGTTAATTTGTAAAAATCACTGTTTCATGGTTTCATGTGATGTAGTGGGGGTGTTAAAATTGATAGCTTAATACATCAAATGAAACCTATAACGCTATCTAGTTATAATAATGTAAATCAATGATGTAAACCAATAATATTCATTCTCTGTCTTTGTTTGAGAAGTTCATTCTTTTTCTGTTTAAAATATGAATAAACGTTCAGTTGTTAGCCATCGCTTCGCTCAAGGTGTTTTATTGAACATTATAATAGTAATGTTCAATTTGTAATTATTTAAATTAAAGGCCGTGAGTTAGTGTAGTATAAATATGTAAATACTTGTTAGTATTATTGTATTTGCCAAGAGAGAAAAGATCGTGGTTGTATTATTAGTAAAGTTTAAAAGTTACCGTATGATTTAAGTATTTATTTGATTGAATAAAATATATGAACTTAGCGAGTTGTCAAATTAAAAATAAAGACACTGATACAATTTTTTTTTGTATTGCTTTATTTAACTGTAACAAAATGTCTAGCTTAGATAGCAAGAATTATAACTATAGATGATAAAAAAATATAAAATACATCTGATTGTCTTAATAAAATCTTACTTATTATTTATTTTATAATTATATATACGTATTCAGATTACAATCTAATATCATCATCATCATTCTCCTACTCTTATCCTAATTACTTGGGGTCGATACAATATGTATTCTTCTTTCATAGTACATATTGTAAAAGTTACTGGCAATAGTTTTATGACCGGCCGCTTGCCAGACGTCAACGCTCCTTGGGAATGTAATTGTTGACCAAACGGCATCAGATGGAGTTGGCCCAGGTCATTATAAGGCTCTTAGTCGTCTTTTACGACAGAGCAAAGTAAGGGTTGGCAGTATTCATAGGGGCTACCACACAGCTATTATATTATAATCTAATAGAAAAACGCATTAATAGTAATTAATTGTAAAACAAATAGCTTAATTATTATTACGAAGATTGGAATGTTGCGGTCTACGCATGAATGTGAGCAAAACCAAAATAATGGTCTTTGAAAGAGATGAAGCCAGAACTGATGTAAGAGTAACAATAGTTAATGATATACTAGAGCAAGTGGATGAATTTGTATATCTTGGATGTGGATTTAACCGAGATGAAAGGTACACCACTGATATAGTGCGAAACGTGAATGCGGGGAATAGAGTGAACGGAGCGTTGGGACATCTTCTCGGCAGCCACCACCTCAGCCAGAAGGCACGTATAGCAATACATAACGCAGTGCTTGTCCCAACATTACTATATGGCAGCGAGAGTTGGGTATGCAGAAAAGAACATGAAAGCAAAATTAATGCGGTTGAAATGCGATCTCTACGGAAAATCTGGGAGTTAGGCTGACCGACCGCATTCGCAACGACGACGTAAGAGAGCGAGTAGGTAGGAAAGAGAGTATTGGTGTAAAGATGCGAAAGGGAATGCTCCGATGGTTCGGACATGTGGAAAGAATGCCGAACGAATGTCTGGTTAAGAAGATATACAATGCGAAAGTGGAAGGATGTAGGTACCAAGGGAGACCGAGACTCACCTACCTAGACCAGATTGGTCACGTACTGAAGGAAGGTGGAGTCAAGAGTCTCCGAAACCGGCGAGCGTGTATGAAGAGAATTATGAATGTTGAGGAAGCGAGTGAAGTATGCAAGGATAGAGTTCTCTGGCACTCTGTCCTCTCTGCCTACCCTGCAAGGGATATGACGTGATGATATGTATGTATGTACGAAGATTGGATGAATCAACAAAATTAAAAACTTAGTTTTAAGATTCGATTATAGAATGAATAGTATTCATAAACAGGATCGCCATGTGAATAATGATTTGCAATGAAAGTAGGCCTTCAATTAATCATACTTGATCACGACTAAAACATTTGTGTTAATTTGTATAGCTGGTAGACTGATTGTATACGGAATATCCGAGAAATCACTATAATAGCGGTATGTGGTTTCTGTTTCAGCCTACGTACATAATATAGGTTAACTGAATAATTTTGACTGTACAGATGGTATAATGGTCTAAATACCTATCTTTAACACCGAATATCGTGCTCATTTCTGCAAAGGACTATCTTTTATGTGAATCACAGATGGTTGCTTTTATGATCTGAGTCGTCAAGACTTCGGCAATGAAAGATTTTATTTTTTAGGACATAATGTTTAAAAAACCATAAATGCATATTTAGCTAGACTTGTATTGCCTAATGTATTGGGTTTTAAGTGATCAAAGCGATGTCCTCGTACTTTGTTGATGTTGGAATTTACCCGCAAAGTATTCGTACTACTGGACTAATGAACAAAAGGAAACGTGCCAGAGTTTTATTCAATTAACGGAGAGTAGTAGTACGTCTAGTTACGAGGTCCTGCGCCACGCTTCCGTCACCTCAGATGGCTATAGCGGGGTGTGGCCAGATTACAACTTATAAAAAAGTAGTTCAACACATCGTAAGTGTTATTTCATTAATGTCCAAGCAAAACCGCCTCGAAGAAGTTTCAGAGTTTTCCTGAGCAAGGTATGGGTATCTAGAACATCGGTAACAGTGTTCTTCGAAGCTTTAGTCGGTATGGTTTTAAATGTTGACCTACTGAATAATATATTAAGTTAATATTTGTCATGAAATATCTATCTAGAGTGTTTTATTATTGAGAGGATACCCGCGAGAGTAAACCGCCGGGTGGGTTACCGAAGACAAAGACCGGTTTCCGGTGGCCCGCTCGCTCGGTATAGAGAGGTACATGTAGGGCGAGTCTAGCGGGTCGCGCGCCGCTTCTTCTGTCGCCCCGGAAGGATTAACGAGGCGTGACAACTCCATAGCCCGCCGCCAAAAAAAAGAGTGCTTTATTATCAAATAAGGTTTTATTTAAAAAAATGTTTCTTATTTTGTGACACAAATTGACATATAGTTTAGTATTCTGTGTGCATCCACTTTACACTTTCTATCAGACACTACACAGTTTCAACTAAATGTAAAAAAACAACGGCATTCAATTGCCAAGGATGTTTCAACAACTGACATGGTTTTATATTTTAGGTCTTGAGTTTTTGTTACGATAAATTATAATGTATGATGAATTATTGCAATCGAAAGTTTCAAATAAATTAAAACAGTGTCCCGATTTATATGATACTACCAATGACTATAGGAAATTGATTTGATTCGCAATAAATGTCATATAAGTAGGCGTATTATCTAATCGTCTTGCCCCAGACAGAACGAGCGGCGTGTGTCCGGACCATAGACTACCCAAAAAAAAAATTAATCGACTTCTTATATTTTATTATATAGTGTTAATGCGATTTGATTTTTCAATCTATGTAGGCACTATTAGTTTTCGTGTGGTGACGGAGTAAGAATACAATTCACCACTCCCTATCCTACCTGTGGGTGGTCGTAAGAGACGACTAAGGGATACAAAACGCATATAACATCTATGCAAGAGAAGGAAAATTCGAAACAAAACCCTATACCAACACGTCTGACCAGCGTGGTATAGTAGGTCAATTTCCCTCCTATTATGGAGGAGGTTCGAGCCCAACAGTGAGACATATATGAGCTGAGATGATGATGAAGGCACTATTATGGGGTACGCGCCTTCTTTTTGATGAAGTTAATTTGTCCTACTAAACCTAACCAGACGTGTAGGTAACGGGTTCTTCTCCCTTCCGACGTAATGCCTATTTAGTCGAGTCCTGTGACATTTGCGCGAAATGAAGAATAGAAAGAGAAGAGTCCGTCATGATATTTAATGGTAATTTAATATTTATAAGTTATAACTGTAATGTAATTTAAAGTTATGGTCGGCAACTTTAGCGTTATAAAAAAAGGTGAGAGTGAATTTTTATGTGTTCGTACGGCTCTACGATGAAGAAATGCTCCGATATGATATTGTTTTGATTTAATACTGAAGAAATGCTTTCTGCCTATTCCATTTCCATCTCGGCCCATATATGTCCCAGCGTTGGGCTCGGGCCTCATCCATAATGAAAGGGTAATTGACCTACTATACCACGCTGGTCAGGCGTGTTAGTATAGGGTTATGTTTCGAGTTTTCCTTCTCTCGCATAGATGTTATACGCGTTTTGTATCCCGTAGTCGTCTCGTACGATCATCCACGGGTAAGATAGGGGGTAGTGAATTGAATTCTTACTCCGTCACCACACGGAAATTTCTGCCTATTATCTTTGCTGTATCTATCAATCAATCAATCAAATCAAATGATTTGAATTACTGAAATTTAGCATTTAATATGCTTAATTATTTATAAAACCCGATTACGAAGCGAAAAATGATGTCACAAGCGGCATTCGAACCCGCGCTTATTGGGATTCCGGCCCAATCGTACTACCACTACACCACCGTGAACTATTGTAGGACATGCAAATCTCTCAAATGATTTGATCAAATGATATAAATATATGCGTTGAATGTATTTACATCTACTCACATAAGGTTTCCCAGAGGAAAATGACGACTGGGGATTCCATTCCCAATCCTTTTTTTTATTTTTTATTTTTTTGGTGGACTATGGATGCGTCTCGCCCCGCCAAATCGGTCCGGGGTGACTGAAAGGCAGCGCGTGACTCCATAGACCCACCGTAAAACTCCTCTCTTCGCCGTGCGAGCGGGCCACCGGTACCCGATCTTTGACTTCGGTGGCCATTCCATTCCCAACCCGTCACCACATGATTAAAACTGTGCCACATATTATTTCCATCATTTCATCGTCTTCTCAGCTCATATATGTCCCACTACTGGCTCGGTTTTCATCCATATTGCAGGGAAAATTTACGTACTACACTACGCATGTCAGACGTGTTGGTATTTTTTTTTTGCGGTGGAATATGGATGCGTCTCGCTCCGCCAAATCGGTCCGGGGTGACGGAAGAGGCGGCGCGTGACCTCATAGACCCACCATGCAAACTCCTCTCTTCACCGTGCGAGCGGGCTACCGGTACCCGATCTTTGTCTTCGGTGGCCAGACGTGTTGGTATGAGGTTTATTAATTATATGTCAAGTTTTTATTCTCTTGTATAGATATTATCTGCATATCATAATCGTTCCTTGATCATTTTTTATGACACTCACGTTTGTGAATTATATTCTTACTAAATCACTACACGTATGATGATGATATTATCCTCATAACCGTACGATATTATTGATATATACCGCCAGAATGGGTGTAACCGACGTAGCCCGAAGAATTAGCACGTTGAAGTAGCAATGCGCAGGCCACATCGCTCGACATACCGACAACCGAAAAAAAAGTTCTCGAGTGGCGACCACGAATCGGATGACGCAGCGTAGGAAGACCCCCACTAGGTGGACTGACGACATCATCAAGGTCGCAGGAAACCGATGGATGCAGGTGGCATAGGACCGTTTTAAATGATATTCTCGTGGAGAGGCCTATGTCCAACAGTGGACGTTTACGGGCTGATGGATGGATGGATATTGAAAAATTAAATATGGGTGATTCCCTTTTCTTTACTAGTTTGTTATAAGCTACGAGGGAACAGCACAAATTATATCTCACAATGAAATAACGTGATAATGAACAAAGGTGTCGCTGTTATATTCACAGAACGGTCACGCTACGCTACCCTCTATCTTATAACAGTGACATATATCTAAGATGACTACAATACAATGGCATTCTGTGGAAACCGCAGTCAAGCATTGCACTTCCATCTCTTTAATTCTGCTTCTTATATATCATAGAATAAAGTTCAGATTAGGAAAAGAAGGCACACACACATACTAATATATATGAGCCGCAATCGTTGGTACGGTCTGATTTCGCGTGAATTCCATAGAGTGTTAGTTTTTAACATTGCTTTTAGCATTGTTTTAATATGTATGTAATTATAAAGCTGTTATACACGTCACCGGCTTTTTTTTTAAAGTAGACATTTTTTTTTATATTTATTATTTTTAATGGCAGACGTACCAGCAATTTACTTGATAGGAAGTGATAATTACTATTCTTCAGCAATATCAGGAGCCGGTTTATTTATTTACTGAGAATTGTATGCTTTTTCTGTCACTACACGGAGAAAAGAAACACTAAACTCAGCTATAATAGGACAGAAATTTACCACCCATGATATACCGTTGGGTATATAGATATTTGATCGGGTACCGGTGGCCCGCTTGCACGGCGAAGAGAGGCGTTTTGCAGGGTGGGTCTATGGGGTTGCGCACCGCTTCTTGCGTCGCCCCGGACTGATTTTGCGGGGCGTGGCTACTCCAAACCCCACCGCAAAAAAAGGTTATAAATATATTTTGACTTTTACTTTTGCTGTAAAGTGTTCTACTTTTTTCATTTAATCATATATTTTATGACTTACGGAGAAATATAGGGTAGTGAACTATAATTCTTGCGCTGTCACTACAGAGAAAGTCCAATTAGCATACGAGGCTATACAAAATATTTATTTATGTAAAATCTAAACGTATTCGAGATATAACTAAACCTAAACGGGTCTATTGATTTAATTAAGAAATGACTAATACTTGAAGACGAATGAAATATGAACTAGTATTTGTTGAGATATCCACTGAAGTTAAATAAATAGCACAATGATCGGAATGATCTATAAGATTTTATTCGTATAAAATCAACTATAACGGGAATAGCACTGAGATTTTTTTTTAAAATACGTGCGTGTTTATTTGTGTATTTTTGCATTTTTGAAGTAATTGTGTATATTTATTTTAATAATAATCTTTCATTTCGCATTTCATATAATACTATTGCGGTGATATAAAGCCATAAAGAAACAAATATAACTTACACAAACTTTCATATTTGTAGCACATATTATGGTGATAATTATATGTCTTTAATTAATGTTTGTAGTTTTTTTAACTACAGAATATTAATATTTTCAATACGTACGTGGATATATTAATTCACCTAATACACAATTTCTAAATTTGTCTTATATCCTTGTATCTACCCAAACAAGAGCACTCGTTGAATTCTTTTGAATGCAATGTGCCTGATTCCATGGCATCATTCCCAATGCAAGTACATTTTAAGATTGTACCGGTAACATTCGCGAGGATTTTCACAATAGAACATTGTAAATCGTATTGAATACAATTACATTAATTTAAAGCTAGATAGCTTCACCTGAATCTAGAATAAATCAAGACCGCTATAAAGTGAGACTATTGTATACCTCTAACAGATTTAAAGCTGACAGAATTATGTCTGTGTAGTGAATACGTTATGAGAAACTTGGTTGAACAGGTTTTATTGTTGTATTGAAGTGTTAAGTTGCGATGTATTATCACGAATAAAATTTTATTTCATAAAGAAAGAAGAAAGAAAAGTAATTTATTTGTACTTTTATGAATTGAAAGAGTATTAGAATAATGGTTCATCTTTATGTCTTTCTTTCCCTATCGAGACGAGAGTATTAAGGATACAATAATCACCACCTATTTACTTTCTGTGGATTAATTCTAAAAGATAACTAATAAGTGCAAGTAGATAATATGACTGTATAAGAAGGAAACTTTGAAATACCACCCTGAAATTGAAATCAACCCATCTGAGTAGCGTGGTAGGTTATTTCTCACCTTTTATATTTTTCATTTTTCTGTTTATTCTTTTTTTTTTTGTTCACTAGTGTGCCTAACTAGGCATCTACATGTAATTTAAGGGTTATGAAGTATATATATATATATATATATATATATAATATAGGGAATGAAATATCAGGCTTCCTCTTTACTTGCGGCCACTGTAATTTGTAAAACGTGCAGAACTAAACAATAACAATATTTTATTTTAAGGTCTGTCTTGGTGACATTATAGAATAATATATCATCATCTCAGCTCATATATGTCCCACTGTTGGGCTCGGGCCTCCTCCATAATGAGAGGGTAATTAATCTACTATACCACGCCAGTCAGGCGTGTTGGTATAGGGTTTTATTTCGAGCTTTCTTTCTCTCGCATAGATGTTATATGCGTTTTTTATCCCTTAGTCGTCTCGTACAATTACCCACGGGCAAGATAGGGGGTGGTGAATTGTATTCTTACTCCGTCACCACACGGAAAATAGAACAATATATAGGTTACGAAAATTATTAAATAATCGAAATAAAAGAATATGTTTAAACCATAAACATGCAGTAAATGGCGATGTGCAATATTTATTACCAACAAACAAAAACAACGGTTATTAGCACTGTTTTTCGATTTTATATTAGAATTATAATATAAAAATTAGTAAAAAGTAAGTAATAATCATATAAAACTAAATTATTTTTTTCAATTATTTACTTTTAATGAAAAAATAATTTATTTTAACGTAATCCATAAATAAAAACCAAGTATTTAAAAAAAACCCAATCTTACCCGATTGCTTCTCATAATAATATCTTATGATAGGTAATATTTATTCTAAATAATCGGCAAAACTAAAATGGTCTTTAGAATCTCTATACTGTACATACAAGTCGTGGAACGGGGTGTGATAAGATCCTCACGTTATTCTAATTCGTACTGTGTTTAGCCTCTGAAGCGTGACCGAGAATAACTCTTAGCCTAATTGACTGTTACGAGAATCGTGGATATTGCTAGCTAATGTGTTTTATCTTTCCTTCATATAAACATTCTATGGAATTTTAATATAGAGTTATCGGTACATTATTTTGAATTCATTTCTACTATAAAATAATACTACTTTAAGATTTTTGTTGTGTTTTAATTTTGTTTTTATTATCTCACAACTTTCGGGGTAGGATGTAGGTATCGGGGGAGACCGAGACTAACCTACCGAGGCCAGATTAGTCACGTACTGAAGGAAGGTGGAGTCAAGAGTCTCCGAAACTGGCGAGCGTGTATGAAGAGAATTATGAATGTTGAGAAAGCGAGTGAAGTATGCAAGGATTGAGTTCTCTGGCACTCTGTTCTCTCTGCCTACCCTGCAAGGGATATGGCGTGATGATACATATCATCACACCATATCCCTTGCAGGGTATATACATTGTATGTACAATTTTCGGGTTTACGATTCCTAATTAGGGAAAGATGCAGAACTCATCCGTTTCGTTATATGTGTTTCCTGGCATTAGTTTTATATCATACGTCTCGTACTGTCGTTAAAAAAGTTAGGTATTTTATGTACCTAACTTTTTTTAACGACGGACTCACTTTTATTTCTTATAAAAAATAAATTTTATAAAGCTCATTTTTCAACAACCGCAGATGAACAATGGACACAATCATCTCTACTCTTATATGTCCCACTGTTGGAATCAAGCCTCCTCCATAATGAGAGGAAAATTGAACTACTATATCACACTGGTCGGACCGGACGTGTTGGTATTTTTTTTTTGTAGCTGTGGGCTATGGAGTGGTCATACCCCGCTACTCCATCCGGGGCGACAGAAGAAGCGGCGCACGACCCCATAGACCTGCCCTACATGTACCTCTCCACGCCGTTGGACGTGTCGGTATAGGGTTTTGTTTCGAATTCCCCTTCTCTTTGTATAGATGTTATATTCGTTTTGTATCCCTTAGTCGTCACTTACGATTACCCACGGGTAAGATAGGGGGTAGTGAAATGTATTCTTACTCCGTTACCACACAATATCAGGATGCATTTTTATCTATCGTCATTGAAATGAAACACATTTATCGTCTCTGTACCTATTTGAATTTAAAAATGCACTTTTCGCATTTGTCTATGCCACAGAAAGTTTGATATATTGATACCCATAAATCTGTATAAACAACGTTATTGTAAACAATGTAAACAAACTAAAAAAAAAACATAAATAGTAGATGTATCGATCTATTAATATTTGAATGAAAATTACTTATTACCAATATACCTTCGTTAGGAGTACAAAAGATTTGACTGATAAATAGAACGTGCCGTTCCGGGTATAATATCAATAGTTATATTGTGTTCTTTTTATAGACATAATAATATAAGTATTATAAGTATATACGTCTGTCTGTCAAGAGCAACATTATTAACATAATATACCGCTATCATTTATAACAACCTTGTGACGCTACAAATGGCTTCACTTATTATGACAAATGACGAGCGAACTTACTTTTTTGTTTAAAATACAAACAAAAACATTAGCAGTCAATAACCGATGCCTTATGACTATGTTTAAATATATATAATAGTTTAAGAGCCCACCTCAATCAGGACTTCGTTATTTTATAAAGGCTGATGGTTTCTGTTTGTGTCTCCTATACAGATAAAAACGATCCCAGACTCACTTCAACAAAAATTTGTCAAGTATAACGTTCAGCTTTTACATATAAGCGGCTAAAGCAATTGAGACAATTTTTTGTGTGCGTTCAGGTAGATTCATGAATGTTTCAGATCAATTTGAAGGAATTCTAATATTTTTTTTTTCATTTGTATAGAACAAATTTTATAGAACATAGCTGCTGTTGGTTCAGCTAGCAAAATATATAAGGTGCTATTTCATATGGAAGAAATTTTCATCTTTTATAAAATTAGGAAGGTTTGTAGGTCGCGGGCTCTTAAGCTATAATAGATTGATACATATATCATTTTACAAATGACCAAGTGCGATGGTAAGATAAATATATTCATTAAAGATTTTTAATGAATATGTACTAGTTATTAATGATTAATGATCAGTGATTTTATAAGGAAAAAAATACTATGTGCCTGCTCAGCTGCTCACTCAATAGTTCTTATCACTTGAAATCTACTACTAGCTACTACAAGTAGCGAAATAATAGAAATAACCTAATTTGCTTTGTTCCGATTGAAGATTCTAGTTCTTAGATTATTTAATAAAATATGTTTATATTACAAAATCGCAGTGGTTCGCTCAATAGGTGGAAAGCGTACAAGTGGTTTTGAAGCCCCACGCTGAGGCGACAATTGCATGTCGCCTCAGACGGCGAATCATTGTAGAGTCTATCTTGAAATTATTTATTATTATTGCTAGGACATATCTCAAATTTAAAGTACTTAATTAAATTAAAAAAAAAACTGTTAATAATGATATGTCTATATATGTATTTGTAAAACGATAAGTAAACTATAATTTAAGAGTATTAGCGATTTATTTTTCGCACACGGCTCTCAATGCACGCATGAAGAATAATAAATCTTAACAATCCTATAATTATGTTACCCGAAACATATATTTAAAACTGTTTTATATAATACTAGCTTTTGCATGCGATTTAGCATGAGTAGAAGTCATGTACGAAGTCTATATAATTCTTAATATTTGTATTGTAGGATGAAGAATATCAATATAAAATTTATTCCCTATTTTACACCTTCAAGGAATATATCCTTCGTGAAGATGATTTGCAATATATTTGTTTAGTGAGTCCCTACTGATATAGATATATATGTAAAGTAAAACAATTGCTTAATTTGTTGTAAACTTGTTTTTTTTTGTTAACAAATAATTTATCTATACATAAATAATAAATCAAGTAAAAATATGGGACCAAAATCTAATTCCCTGTTTTACACTCTTAGAGGATGAAAATTGACTAATATTAAAACACGTGTTTATTTATTGTTACTAAGTTTTTGTGCTTAATTTGAAGACAGTTGATATTTTTTTTACCTGCCCATACATATGTACATTAGCACTAAAGTAATTTTTGATTGAATTCATAAAGTCCTTTCTTAATGACTTTCAAAATTTAATTATGAAATAAACTGTCAAAATTTAATGTTTATCAGTTAGTAGTTTCGGCTCGGATTTGATGACTCATTCAGCCAGGTTTCTTATGAACCGGATCAATGGCATTATTAGATCCACATCCTTTATATACTTAATTACAGAAAAAAATATCTCTCCATCATATATTCAGTGTCGACGTCGATTGTTGGGATAGGCCTTCCCACGGTGACTGAATAGCATCATAATAGCCACGCTTGGTATAATTGAAAGAAAGAAAGAAAAGAAAACTGTTTTATTTGTAACCTCACGTTTTACTTAAGCTAAATATAATTTGAATGCACAGATGGCGTAGTGGTTAAGATACCGACCTTCCGTGTCAGTGCCGTGGGTTCGATTCCCACGCAGGACATTACTTTGTGTGATCCACAAAGTGTTGTTCTGAGTCTGGATGTAATTTGTCTGCTTTAATTGCATGTTTGTAAAGTCCCCCGCAGTACAAGGTTTATTTCCTTAGGTGGTCTTTAAAAAAAAAAAAAAAAAGAATTTTATGATAACTAATGTGCATATGCGCGAGGCCAAAATATGGTATCTGTCTCAACTATTTGCTGAGGCAACTTTTTTTTTGCAGTTGATTTTATATTTTTCGTAAGTAAGTACTTCTGCATTTCTTCTGGAGATTCTTCAGTCAGCTTTTACAACTCCTTTGAGGATGTACGGAGTAGGGTACACATACATATTCTTAACCCGTCACCATTCAGGGCTATTTTGATAGGACCACACTGTGGACAGTTTTCTCTCTACAGTCGTAGGCCGGTCCACTCGCCGTAGTACCACATTCTCGCAAAAAATCGACTTCTGAGTAGTTGAAATTTGCTGCTGTGCTTTGTTCGGTGAGCAGAAGAGCGGGCAGCCCTACTTTCTGGGTGATTTTGGGGTTTTCATTGGTAGGCAGCGTCCTAATATTGCTAAGGAACCCCTGGTATTGCTAAGGTCCATGGGTGGTAGTAACACTTGCATCAGGTGTGCTGCTTGCTCGTTTGCCACCACGAGCAATAAAAAAAGGCTTATTATTTATTAATATCAAGTAAAAGCGCTGAATATAATTCCACAGCTTTATATCTAATGTGATGTTTGTATATTCTCGGTAACTTTCACTATTACAATGTTCGTAATTATTATCTGAGGGACGACATTCTATGAATACAATATGGCACTACCCCTCGCTCGCCAGCGCTGTACAGCGCACATGAGTTCTTTGACCTCGTGTAACTCCATTTGCACATTATGTATGCTTTGATTGCAACTTAGTTGATAAAAGGAGACGTATGCTGTCAAAATCTCTTAAAAAAACGATCTTGGATATTTACAGCGGCATCAACATCCACATTTATCAATGTGATTTATGTGAAAGATAAAAAAACTAGGCAGGGTTAGCAAAAGCTATACGTATAAATTTCCTTGTAATAACGGAGTAAGAATACTATTCACCATTCCCTATCTTAACCGTGGGTGATCGATGTGATAACATTTATGTAAGGGAAAACTCGAAACAAAACCCTATACCAACACGTTTGACCAGCGTAGTATAGTAGAACAATTTACCTCTCATTATGGAGGAGGCTCGAACCCAACGATGATGATCACTATACTCAGACTTAAAAAACCTACATCAACAACATAACTTTTTTTTTTGCTGTGGACTATGGATGCGTCTTACCCCGCCAAATCGGTCCGGAGTGACGGATGAGGCAGCGCGTGACCCCATAAACCCACCATGCAAAACGACTCTCTTCGCCGTGCGAGCGGGCCACCGGTACTCGATCTTTGTCTTCGGTGGCTCACCCGGCATCAACAACATACCTAGTCTATAATGCGACAAGTTAACCTTCTATAGCGTAGTGTAGACTGTAAGCAACACACCGTTCAAACGACTCCAGATTTCTTAAAAATGATTTTATTACTTAAACATGCACTGTTGCCTATATTCCGAACTTACTAACTGGTACCAATAGCAACCACTAAATGGCGATATATGCAAAAAAATTGAGATTTGTTTACCGACGGTTGAGATTTTAGAATGTTACTTGATGATAAAAAAATTAGGTGTAAGTTTCCAAAGTGTTTAAATTACTGAAATTTAGCATTTAATATGCTTAATTATTTATAAAACCCGATTACGAAGTAAGTAATAATTAAGCATATTAAATGCTAAATTTCAATAATTTAAATAACAAGGTTGTGTCATCGTTTAATACATTTCTAACTGTGAAGTTTGAAGTATTAAGCCTATAACAATGTGTAAACATTGTCGGGTAGATAGCACACCGTCACCTTAAGACGTAAATATGATACGAAGTGAAATTTGCATGTCCTACAATAAGTCACGGTGGTGTAGTGGCAGCACGATTGGGCCGGAATCCCAATAGGCGCGGGTTCGAATCCCGCTTGTGACATCATTTTTCACTTCGTAATCGGGTTTCCAAAGTGTGCTTACACATAATGTGCGTGAAAAATGCGGCGTTGCGCTATGTTATACAAAAATTTAAAATGGTATTAGAAACTTCCACCTTTCAAAGCACTACTAATTACAATAGATTGTAACCTCTTACTTCGGTGTTGCTTAAAAGCAACACTCCCTATTTTTGTAATTTTTTTTTTCTAATAATAAAAAAAAAAATGTAAAATCCAGAAATACGTGTATTTTATTTTGTTGTTACCATATTAAATCCTAAAAATCAAATGAATCCCAGTTCATGAGTGATAGAGGGTTAATATTAGTATGCTATAAAATACTTTAAAAAACAATCAGAACAACTTGACATAATCATGCATTCATTAGGAATGATTGCAATCAGTAATGGACACTATAATAATATATTTTAATAATAATATATGACTAATAGTTGAGATAACGGTTGATTACAAAAAGCAATTGTCGATCTTGTCAGTTCACTGTAATATTTTGACTGGTAGTGTTGTTGTGGTGTTTAGTTTCGCGCCTTCTCGTCGGGAGGTACACGGACGCGTCATGTCAATGTCAATCAATTTAACGAAAAAATACAGCAATAAAAAAAACGTTAAGTAGTTACGTAAAAAGTGTATTAAATAGTGAACATATTAACCGTACTATCACGAATTGTTGAGTTGCTGTTCTGATAGTTAAAAGTTCGCAACATCTGTCAAGGCAAAATCATCATATATTTAAAACATGATGGTTTCTGATATTAATTGAATTTAATTTTTCGACGTTTCGAACACTTTACAGTGATCACGATCATGGTCCTCCCGTGACTATGATCACTGTAAAGTGTTCGAAACGCCAGGAAATAAATACAAACGCGATAGAATCCGTAAAAGTAGTTTTATTTCAAATGTTTAAAACATGATTTCTTTCTAATACTGTATTTAATATCAGTTTTCGGTGTGGTAAAGGAATAAGAATACAATTCACCACCTTCCTATCTTACCCCCCATCATTTGCAAGAGAAGGAAAATTCGAAGCAAAGCCATATACCAAGAAGCCTGACTTATCGGTCATACTATATTTGGTATAGTAGGTCAATTTCCTTCCCATTATGAAGGAGACTCAATCCCAACAGTGGGACATATATGAGCTGAGATTATTTAATATCAGAGGTATTTAAGACAGACCTTCTCTTACTTAATCTAAAACGAAAAAAGATAATTCTTAGAAAATAAAACTCTTAGAAAATAATTACAGTGTCTTTTAATAACAAGTCCACAATGAGATTTAATTAATCGTTGTATAAGAATTACTTAGAATCTTTCTTCTATACATGTTATTATTTTTTTTCGCATAAACATGGTATAATTAATAAAAGGAACATTATGTCTCAAGTAATAATTATTTATGAGAAAGCTCCACTTTATAGAAAGAAAACATCTAACAGAATAAAGTAATTCAAATATTTTTAAATAACGCCATATAGGCTTAGTGGTCTGAAGAATTGAATCAGTTCAGCTCATATATGTCCCAATCCACACTAGGAAGTCCCCTCAGAAGTTCCCTCCTCCACACTAGAAGGGAAAGTGACCTACTACACCATGCTCGTCAGACGTGTTGTCTCTTGCATAGATGTTATATCTGTATATGTTTTATCCCTTAGTCGTCTTTTACGATCACCCGCGGGTAAAATCTAGGTGGTGAATTGTATTCCCTACACGTAAGTTAGTAATTATATATACAGAGCTCATATTTATCATTTTAGTCGCATCGATACTGTTAAACAGCAGTATAAACGTGGAAAGCTGCGCATACAGGAGAATTAGTGCCCACTCTCATGTATGGCAGTGAAAATTGGATTTAGCAAGGAAGACATGAAAGTAGAATAAATGCTGTAGAGATGAGAACTCTTCGCAGTATATGTGATGTAAGTCTGAAAGATAGAATTAGGAATAGTGTTATAAGACAGCGCTGTGGTGTGAATGAAGAAGTAGCGACAAAGATAAAAAAGGGAATGCTGAGGTGGTTTGGCCACGTGAGTGAAGAAAGGTTAACTAAGCAAGTATACAAAGCGAGCGTGAGTGGGACGATTACAAGAGAAAGACCACGTCGTACTTTTCTGGGTCAAATTGAAGATGTGTTAGTGAAAGATCAGGTTAAGAGTACGCGTAACCGTAGAGCATGCATGAAGACTGAGATGAGTGTGAATGAAGCGATGGAGGTATGTCAGGATCGTGGTTTGTGGCAATCCGTAGTCTCTGCCTACCCCTCTGGGAAACAGGCGTGAGACTATGTATGTTTGTATAAACGTGGAAATTAAGATTAATTAAACGAAAATGTTCTCTTGAATTGTTCATAAAGAAAGAGTAATTTCCTCGTGAAAATATATAAAATAGAAACGAAAATATATCTATCATCGAATCGGTAATAGTGGTGGGACTACGCTGTTGACAGATCTCTGTCCACAGCCGCGAGTCGGTCCCTCCGGGGTAGAACCACACTCTCGCAGAAGATCGACGTCTGAGTAATGACAATGCGCTATCGCGCTTCGTTCGGTGAACGAAAGCGCCGAAAGCCCAACTGGGCTGAGTTTTTTGTTTATATTGGTAGGGAGCGGTCTAGCTATACCTTTAGTATAGCAAAGGTCCAATGGCAGCAGTAACACTTACCATCAGTTGTGCTGCTTGCTCGTTTGCCACCATAAACAATAAAAAAAAATCGGTGTGTGACGATGTTTTAATAAAAATTAAAAAAAAACTGCAAACTTTAAATACGAATAGCATTGATTAATTTAACCAATTGCCGATGTAATTGAGTGTGGTCAGATATGAAGATATCAGAGGTGCGATCTACTTATGATTGGATCTCGATTGACTATTAATTTGTTTATGTATGTACGTCGGTAAGCGAACAAACGGCAAAAAATTACAAGCGTTAAAATTAAATGTCGATTCATCGTACCTAAACGAACTGCCAAACAATAACTTGGTGAGATAAAAGGTGCTTTTTTTTTTTTAAATCATTTTGTATGTGATACGCGTGATTAGATTTTTAACGTTTGTCATAACAGACTTTAAAAATAAAGAGATATTTTCATCAACGACTTGATAAAAGAAAGTGTCTTCTAATGTTTACACGAATATTACCTACACATTTGAAATAAAACTACTTTTACGGATTCTATCGCGTTTGTATTTGATTTTTAATTTCTTATTTTGATTATTCAGTCCTCCCGTGACCATGATCACTGTAAAGTGTTCGAAAGATCAGGAAATTAAAAATCAAATACAAACGCGATAGAATCCATAAAAGTAGTTTTATTTCAAAAGGAAGTGTAGCAAACTTAATATAATAAAGTTAGATTAGCTATACACATAGGATATTGAAAGCGCTGTAAATTTAATTTTCTTTATTCAATTTTGAAACGTAATAGATTAAAATACGTGTCTGAAAGTAAATTTGTAAAAAAGTTTTTTTATTCATTCTCTAGATTTCATTCCTTTCGTTAAATATCTTCATAACTGAATATATAAGGAATTTTGAATATAATAGGTTTGCGTTACGTTAACATTAAAATTTGCCGCATAACTGTACTTTTCATTCATAAGTTCTGGTAGTCTGTAATATTATATTTATGGTCTAAACCTAGTTTATATCTTGTCCAATAACTACTACAAAATATTACAGGCTAGTAGTACTAAATTTAGTTCATATGGTCAGTAATTTATTTATAAAACAATGTGTGTTAATGTAGAATGTGAACAACACTAGGTAATTATTATACCAATTTATCAAGTGAAATATTCAGTTCTATACTAATGACTTTTTTTAGCGATCATTAAGAAAGTAAATATGGTTAAAATGTGTATCGATGCCCAGTTTTATATTATTGATGGCCTTTTTAGTTGTAATAATAATTAAATATAGACTATAATATAGACTATAAATAACTAGTGGAGTTCCAAAAAAAAGCAAAGCATTTGAAATAAATTACATAATATACTTTATAGCGTTCAGAATTTATTTACGCATTGGTAAACACGATAAAATCTGTAGAAATACTTTCTAAGAAATTAGTGGGTACCCCGGTACCGATTTCTACCAGGTATTTTATTAGTTACGAGTTACCAATATTTCGGCATTAAAACGAGTGATCATGGAAGAACGTTCAGCTGTTCAACAGCTAATAATATTTACGTGAGTATTAGTCATCGTGATAGTTTGTAATCCATTATATTTTAATGTGTAATGATCATCATCATTATCACAGCCAATATATGTCCCACTGTTGGGCTCGCGCCTCCTCCGTAATGGGAGGGAAATTAACCTACTATACCACGCTGGTCAGACGTGTTGGTATGGGGTTTGTTTCGAGTTTTTCTTCTCTTGCATAGATGGTATATGCGTTTTATATCCTTTAGTCGTCTCTTACGATCTCCCACGGGAAAGATAGGGGGTGGTGAATTGTATTCTTACTCCGTCACCGCACGGATAAATGTGTAATACTAACGCAAATATTAAAAATGCTTTAAGATTATATTTAATACGGAATAGTAACATTAATTAAATAAAACGTAAGTCATTGATATAGATTTTAAGCATTGAAAAACCGTTAGTTAGCACGCTTCTCCATTTTCAAATGAGAATGGTTCTTCTTGCTCCAATACGCCTTACTAATGCGGTTTAGTGAACAAATTGTGGCATGAATATTCCCAACTTCTAATTTCCCATTGTTATACAAAGAGATCTCATTAGTACAATTTATGCGCTTCTAACAATACAACATTTTCTACAAAAGAGCAAGTAAAGACAGTGAAATTAGTTAAAAAGTCATGACAAAATCAATTGCTTTTATTGCGGTCATAAGTTGGATAAGTGGAACTGAAACAATTGAATTACAAGTATAATGTTGTTATTGTTGTAAAACTACGTTATTTTAGTCGTGACATGATTCTACTACAACACTCTTGACAGAATCAAATGCCACATGTGTTATTATTATAACTCAGTGAATCTATCCTAAATTCCAAACTATGAATTTAAAGTTAAATTAGCTGTGTGGTAGCGGTTTCGAATACTACCAACCTTTACTTTGCTCGTGGGTGTCGTACAAGACGACTAAGAGCCTTATAACGACCTGGGCCAACTCCATCTGATGACGTTTGATCAACAATTATATTCCCAAGGAGGGTTGACGTCTGGCAGGCGGCTGGTCATAAAACTGTTGCCAATAACTTCTACAATATGTAATATGAAAAAAGAGTACATCTTGTATCGACCCCAAGTAATTGGGATAAGAGTAGGAGAATGATGATGATGAATTTAAAGTTAAACTATAATTAATTAATTTATAGTTAAATTGTATATTTCCTATGAAATAATAAGAATTACGAGACGATTCTGGAACATATGCTTGATAGCAATGTACTTATTCTGTAATAGAAGGCAAATTCGAAACAAAACCCTATGCCATCGTACCTATACATTAGCCAATAGGTCTATTTATTCAAATTACTGAAATTTTTAGCATTTAATATGCTTAATTATTTATAAATACCCGATTACGAAACGAAAGTAGTGTAGGTGGCAGCACGATTGGGCCGGATTCCCAATAGGTGCGGGTTCGAACCTCGCTTGTGACGTCATTTTTCGTTTCGTAATCGGGTATTTATAAGGTCTATTTATGTTATAAGGTCGAGAGCGATCTACTTCTTATATCCCATAAAGAAGAAAAAGTATCTCGCCATATACTAAAATATAATTAATAGAAAAGAAACGAAAATATAGCTATCATCGAATCGCTAATAGTGGTTGGACTACGCTGTTGACAGTTTTCTGTCTACAGCCGCGGGTCGGTCCGTCCAAGGTAGTACCACACTCTCGCAGAAGATCGACGTCTGAGTAATAGCAATGTGCTATTGTGCTTCGTTCGGTGAGCGAGAGAGCCAGAAGCCCAACTGGGTTGGTTTGGGGATTTCTAAGCTATACCCTTGGTTTAGTAGTGTCACTTACCATCAGGTGTGTTTGCTCATTTGCCACCATAAGCAATAAAAAAAAGTTCAAATGGATTTGGCGATTGAAGATACATAGTGTGTGTGATAGTGATTTAATAAAACTGAGAAGACCAAATACATAGTGGGTTTGTAGAATTTTGTGATGTTCTACTTTAACCCCAAGCCGAGTGATTTACTGTCAGATCATAGCTCGCCACAAAAAATTGTATAGGCTTATAGCTTCGTGTTTCACTGAAGACAAAGATCGGGTACCGGTGGTCCGCTCGCACCACGAAGAGAGGAGTCCTTGCATGGTGGGTCTGTGGGGTTGCGTACCGTCTCTTCCGTCACCCCGGACCGATTTGGCGGAGCGCGACCACATACATAGCCCACCGTAAGGGAAAAAAATGGCGAATACCTTCGTTTTTGGCTTTACTAATGACAGATTCACGTTTTACAGTTACCGATTATCCGGTAATGTGTTGACAGTGGCTATAATTTAAAAAAAAATACAACAGTAATTGCTAATACGGCAACTTTGAGTTCATCTGAATCTTAAGTACAACTTAAGTAAATAAATATTTAACCTAATAAACAAATATTATACAACATCTTAAACCTGAAGATGTTTCTGTAATAACTTTCTAAGACTTCAAGTTATCTTTAAGAGCTTTGCTTACTTTAGTAATGACCGAAAAATGAACTGGTTATTTTATATGTTCATATAATATGGTGATGTCATCTTTTTCCTCTTCACCTGAGGTTGAAAGTAAAAGTGGTCGGATTGGGCAGCCTCAATAGAATAGATCATAAATTTCATGTTACGTATGTTATCCCACGCGTTTATATTATGAAAGTGAGTGGATTAGGTGTACAATCAAATTCTAGTGATCTGATTATCAAGTGATTGATAGCGTAGATAATTTTATGCAATTTTATTTCCTGCATAATCACATGACTAGTAATAACTGTGTGATGGTATAGAAAACAAGTAATTGTATATATTTGGTAGACGATAATCACCTCCTTTCCGTGTGGTGATGTAGTAAGAATACTATTCACCAGCCCATATCTTACCCGTGGGTGATCGTACGAGGCGACTACGGGATATAAAACGCATATAACATTTATGCGAGAGAAGGAAAACTCGAAACAGAACCGTATACCAACACGTCTGACCAGCGTGGTATGGTAGGTTAATTACCTTCCCATTACGGAGGAGGCCCGAGCCCAACAGTGGGACATTTATGGTCTGTGATGATGATGATGATGAATCACCACCATCGACCATCTCAGCTCATATATGTCCCACTATTGGGTTCGAGATTCCTTCACACGAGAAGGGAAATTCATCTACTACACCACGCTGGTCAGATGTGTTGTATTCGCGTTTTCCTTCTCTTGAATAATTGTTATATGCATTTTTTATTCCTTAGTCGTCTTTTACGATCACCTACGGGTAAGATAGGGGGTGGTGAATTGTATTTTTACTCCGTCACCACACGGAAAATGGACGATAAAAGCTTCATTTTTCTTCTCCAACCCATATGCATGACAATAGTGGTAAGGGAAATGATTTACAAAAATTATTAAACAAATGAATAAGATTTTATTTCAAATTAAATAAAAAAAATATTGCCGGTTTTCGTTCTCTTGCTGTAAGGTTATAAGCTTATCTAAATCGTCGCTTATAACAAGCTTGAAAGAGAAACAGGTAATATGATGCATTATTTATAATGTACATACAAAAAACTGGTAATTTTTTTTTTTATTGCTTGTGGTGGCAGACGAGCAAGCAGCCCACCAGATGTTAAGTGTCACTGCCGCCCATGGACCTTTGCTATACCAGGGGAATAGCTAGGCCGCTGCCTACCAATACAAACCCCGAACCCGCCCAGTTGGGCTTCCGGCTCTCTCGCTCACCGAACGAAGTGCAATAGCACATTGCAATTACTCAGACGCCGATCTTCTGCGAGAGTGTGGTACTACCCCGGACGGGCCAGCCCACGTGGTCCTACCACGATAAATACATCATATCACATCTATCAAGAATTTGGTACAATTAAATAAAAGTAATGACAGAAATTAGACTTGCCTTTAGTAAAATAATAAATATGCTTTTTAGTAATCGCTATAATTGCTTTTTGGAATCCATATAATAAAAATACTTTACTTATAATTTGTCATTTTATCGCTTGATAAGTAGGTTATGATGGAATTTTAATAACATATTGTGTTATTATGACATATTTTGTATATGAATGGATCGACGAAGCATAAAATCACTAAGGAAGCGGGCTTATCTTAATTAAACGGCCTGTACAGTGAACTAAAGAAGTTTCGTCTTGGGGTACCAGAAATTTTAGATCAGTAAATAAGAAATCGAAGCTTGTTTAGTAGACTTATCTCCTTGGGTGGTGGCATACGCTTAGTTGTAGAGAAATTGTGACATTTCAAAGATCATTGAACGAAGGAATCAGTTGCACTGGCTCGCTCATTGGTCAGGAGGGATATTAGACGATGAGCACATCGTCATTCCGTTTTCCCGGATGTTTTGGGCGTAATATGACCATAGCTTATCTAATAAATGAATGTTTTGCAATTAATCATTGTAAAGATAAAGATTATAATCAGATTAACAAAATATTTCTAAATCAAGATATTTGTTTAAAAAAGAAAATACTGCTTTGTGTAGAAATTCAATAACACTCTACTTAGGATATTGCTACTTAGCTTTATCACTGAAATAAAAAAAAAGACTAATTTTTAACACGATCACAATTCACTTTTTCTAATTAGAAAGCGGTATAGACATTCTGTGTTTTTCCAGTAATTTGACGTTTAATAACAAATATTATACTGCTTTGAATTCATTAACATTTATAAGTGGAACAGGTAAGTAGGTTATAAAACTTAAGATGCAAGTCATAATATCACATCTGTTTTACATATCTATATGTCCGGTCAAATAACAACTGAAGGACAGTAAGTACCACAGAATAATATAAAATTTTTACACAAAAAACCGACTTCATTGCATTTAAGATTTGTATAATTTTCTCATGGCTTATTTTTATTTTTATTTTTATCGCTGTGGAAACGCATTTGCGCGCTATCCCCCGCTGGTGACAGACGAGGGGGAGTGTGGGACTCACCGGCCAGCTGGAACCCGACCGGAATACCCACTAAAACCACAGCGGCCCCTTCCGCGCTTTTACGGGGAGCCGGAGAGATCGTCTACTGACATTCGATCCCCGGCAAAAATTAGAATGGCTAAAATTTCCATAACTAGAACAAATTGAAATGTGACCATACGGGAAGCACCAGATTTCAAATAAAAAAAGAATCACGAAAATCGATTCACTCAGTCCAAAGTTCTGAGGTGATACATAAAAAAACGATTTCTCCTTTTTTGAAGTCGGTTAATAATTAACGATCAATGCAGCAAAACTGTGGGTACAATTAGTAGGTTAACTAATAATGACATCATTTAATTAAACAACGGTCCTGAGACTGTTAAAGGTCTAGTGGTTTATAAGACTTCCTGAAATAACAAGCTGATGTTCTTTAATTTTTGGAGTTTACTCCTTAAGAATCGATTTTCATATAAGGCGCCCGGTATGAAAAAAATTTGAGGAGTAAATCTAGTGATCGAATGACCTCGTTACGTTTTTGGTGCGCAACCTATTCTGCGCACCTTTCACTTTCTGACGTGAGATAATACTTCACTGAACAGTTTTGATAAATGTAAATAAAAATATATATATTATTTTTAGTCAAATGAGCTTTTTTTGCGCTTGTTTTGATAATGCGTCGGAGCTGACACACACACTTTTTTTTCTAATGTAAAGTTTTTATTGAAATATTTTGAAGAAATTCTCAATAGCAAGCTTAAAACTTAATCAGTTTGATAGCGATGGACTCATATCCTTATATCATCATCATCATCTCAGCCCATATATATCATATTGTTGGGCTCAGGCCTCCTCCATAATGAAAGGGGATTTGACCTACTATACCACGCTGGTCAGACTTGTTGGCATAGGGTTTCGAGTTTTCCTTTGCGTTTTATATCCCTCAGTCATCTCGCATGATCACCCACGGGTAAGATAGGGGGTGGTAAATTGTATTCTTAACTCGTCACCACACGGAAAGTATATATCCTTATATAAGCGAGACATATTACGAGGGACTTGTAGGAAGAGATGTGGATGTATGTATTTATAACTCTACCTTCATCATCTCATTATCTTAGCTCATATATGTCGCACTGCTGAGCTCGAGCCTCCTCATCACTAGGAGGGAAATTGACTTACTACACCACGTTGGTCAGACATGTTGGCATAGGGTTTAATTTCGAGTTTTCCTTCTCTTGTATAGGTAGATGTCATATATTATCCCTTAGTCGTCTTTTACGATCACCCACGGGTAAGATAGGAGCTGCTGAATTGTATTCTTACTCCGTTACCATACAGAAACTCTACCGTACTCCACGTGAATTAAAGCGTAAAAATATAACATGTATAATATATGTGCGGGTGACTGGACCGGGGAATTAGTCCGTCACCCGCCGAGAGTCTGACCGCGCAAGGAAGGACCGACGTCCTACCCGGCGGGAGGGGGGGAACGTTGCTCAAGGACAGGGTACTCCTCAGGAGTCCGTCCGTTCCGTCGGGCCGGCCACTGACGACAAGTTCACGCTGCTCCGGTGACCGGTCCAACGACGAAGGCGAGTGGTTTACGGGCGTGGGTTCTTACGCCCCACTGTCGCGCCGGACGGAGTGGTGCGAGGAGTGCGCCGACCGTAGCCCACACCAAAAAAAAAATGTATAATATACTCGTATGTATTTACATATTTTAATTCTATACCTTAATATTTTAAGGAAACGCTCTAAATTTACATAAATTAAATATATTTATAAATGTTACAATAAGTATCACGGATAGATTAGCATTTCAAGAATATATCAATATATTAACCTGCTTTCTTTTTTTATTTAATTTTGTAAATTTTAATAAATTTGCAAATAATTTCAATTCATATTGCAAAGTGGTTTAATAAAATTCGAAATTTGCAATAATCTACAATCACTGCTCCAATTAATATAACCGAATCCTGCGTATAAATGAATGTAAATTTTTCAACTTATAATTATAGCATTTTTTTTGGCTGTGTGCTATGGAGTGGTACACCCCGCTAAATCTATTTGACAGAAATTATATTATAGTATCAGCATCATTATCATCACAGCCAATATATGTAACACTATTGAGCTCGGGCCTCCTCCTTAGTGGGAGGGAAATTAGCCTATTTTCCCGCGCAGGTCAGACGTACTGGTATAGAGTTTTGTATCGAATTTTCCTTCTCTAACTATAATATGATAAAAGATAATAATTAAATAATTCGGTTAGTCATTATTTCCAGTCTTATTTTAGTAAATATAAACAATTATTTATAACGTCAATATCTATATTATATACGAGTATGTATCTCTCATCATGTATCTCTCTTTTACTATGCTGTCTTTCTCTTATCCTCTCAAAAGCATCATATGTACGCGTAGTTAATATCGTTCTTTCTTGAATATCATAGACCTACTAAGAAGTTACTACAGTAAGGCCTTAATAAATTTAATACTACTTAAATTTATTTCAGAGCAAAGTTTTCGTTATTTAGTAGCTTTTTCAGGCAAAAACTAGCGTCTGATCGAAGTCTCCCCACCTGATACTATTCACAAGTACTTAGAGTTCAACGTATCCATTTCCTCAAGTGCATTGTACGACACTTATATAGAAAGTTTAATAATAGATAATTAATAGAGATATAAATAGGTCAATATTAATAATTTAACCATGTCAATATTTTCAACCTTTGACATCTACTCATCATTAGAGCATAAATAATCATAATACGCCTACAATATTATTATTAATTATACACTAGCATCGCGATAAAAAAGAATCGTATATGTTACTTCCAACAATAGCCGACACGTGATTAATGACTGAAGGTTAATTGTTTCATGTTCGATGCACCGGTGCAGCGCTGAGAAAGATTTTTGCTTTGAAGGCATTTTGGAGAAACTCATCATCATTCTCCTACTCTTATCCCAATTACTTGGGGTCGATACAATATGTACTCTTCTTTCATAGTACATATTGTAAAAGCTATTGGCAATAGTTTTATGACCGGCCGCCTGCCAGACGTCAACCCTCCTTAGGAATGTAATTGTTGACCAAACGGCATCAGATAGAGTTGGCCCAGGCCATTATAAGGCTCTTAGTTGTCTTTTACGACATCCACAGGCAAAGTAGGGGTTGGTAGTATTCGTAGCCGCTACCACACAGCGTGCATTTTGAAGAAACTACGATCGATAAATTTCATACTACCCCTAGGATAAGTATAAAAAAAGATATACTAGTGAAAAAACAATTCTACTAATTTGGTTCTTGTTCAATTCTTTTTACAATGCCCCTGTGTCACCTTGGACGGTTTGGGTTTGTGTGGCCTTGTTGTAGCTTGTCAAAAAAAAGTTATGCCGTGAAAGTTATTCAATGGCAATTCTACATAATAACTTTATTAGTTTTCCTTCTTCCTGATCAGCAAGTAATGTGCAAAATAATGCACGCCTACTCGATCTGAGATGAATTGAATTTCACACACTCATGTCATTCACAAGAATCGCAGAGCTTGTAATTAGTGACTAGTTCAAAAAGCGCTACAGTATGACATATCATAGTATATGAAGATAAATTTGATGGCATAACGGACGTGTTGGCTTTAAAGAGAAGCCACAATATTAATATGGAGCGGAGTGTTGTGGTTTGATATTTCATATGCAGACAACATTTCTGCGTTCCATATATAGTTATGATGAGGTTGAGTGTCATTTCTATTCATTTATTGAATATTTTGCAAATAATTTCCAGATTTTGTTACGTAGTGCTGGTTGGCATATTCTTCTTCAGTCTTAGATACTTCAGTCTTAGATAGCACCATTAGCTATGGGCCCCCTCCTCAATCAGAGAAGTGGATTGCTTTTTTTACGCTGGCTAGACTGTTGGGTCTAAAATTTATTTCATATTCTTACAGCGATTTTATCTGCTACATACATCTAACATCTTTTATGATACCCATAGGAGAAAAGACGTAATAAATTTAATCTCCATCCCCACAAATATAACTGGATACGCTATTAAAAAAAAATAAGCTGCTTTATTTAGAAATAACGTAATCTTTATAGTCACAGATACAAGCTATTTAGATTTTTTAAAACTTTAAATAGAGATATTTTATACATGCTTTAGTATAATCATACAGCGATAAAAGTATATCAGACAGTCGATGGTTTACAATTCTCTTTTTGCCTATCTTTTACTAGCATCCATTATTAGTTATTACTTTACAAATGTGAGCATGGCCGAAGTGTTTTGTTGCTTTAAATTACATAGTACCTACTAGCTGCATCTGAGGGTTTAATAATACGGCATATCATTAGCTATTTTATTTTATTCATTTATATAAACTTCCTGCAAACAATCTACAAACGCAGTCTTAACGCCTGAAGGGTTTTTAATGTCAGTCAAGCTGTGAGAGATGCATAGATGGTTGAGGTAGGTAAGGTTTTTAATTAAAACCTATACACATTTTCCTTTTCACTTATATAATATGTAACTAATGATTAAAGCATACATGTTATAAATATAAATACGCGTTATTATAATATATAAAATTGATACGTGTGTGATTGATTAATTAATAATATAATTAAAAAGTATGTAATATACGTTTAGAAGCTGTCGCATTTCATTTGGATATTTTGCGTTATTGCTATCTTAGTGATCTTAGAGATAAAGAATAACATTCGAGAACCAAATATATTTTTTTATCTCATAACATGTAACACAGTTTCTAAATTTATAAAAACATTGTGAAATAATTATGTTAATATTAAATTTGCAGACTTATAAAATATTTATAAGTTATTTTATAATGTAAAAGGCATTGTTTAAAAAAAATATTGCTAAACACATCCGCTTACACACATACACTTACTCATCTTCAAAAGAAAAGGCAATAATATATTTTTTTACAGTATTTATAATGAATTTATTCATTAAATAAATTAATATTGAATCTAGTTTTGTTTTAAGTGAGTTAATATTTGTAACCGCGTTCCTCGTCTTGCGTTCTCAGTTCCTTTCTTAAAGCAGCTGTCACAGAGGGCACGTTTAATCCATAGTTAATCTAAATTATGCCCGCTAAGTTAATATTTTCGCTTATTGTGCTCAAATAATTCGCAGCATATTTTGCGGTAGTGCAACGACGGGGGATTTTACCCGAAAGAATAACCCGCTGGGCTGGCCATGGATGTCAAGGTAGCGGTCCCAGTGGCCGGTCCAATGGCTATAGGGCGGGCATACGGTGGGTTATGGGGCCACGCACTGCCCTTCCGTCGCCCCGGACGGAACGAACGCTGCGTATCCAGATAATAGCCTACCTAAAAAGAAAAAAAGGTTATTTTGCGGCCTATAAAATTTAATGACAAACAGTTATTTATGTAAAAGTTAGTTCTTCTGAGATTAACACGTTCAAAGAAAGAAACTCTTTAGTATTCTGGCAATAGTCGATTCTTGGTCTACTTCAAATTTAAAATATTTTTATTTTAAATCGCAGATCACCCGCATGAGGAATATATAATACCTTTAAAACTAAGACTGTATATCTGCTTTGTTGTGAGGTAAAAAATATTAATATATTTTACTAAAAGAATTTGTACAAAGACACTGTTAGACAGCAAGTTTGGTGTTTAATTATAATGATTACATGTTTTCAACGCACTTTTGCAGTACTGTAATTAAAAATACATGATATTTTACTTAGACTGGCTTTATAATTATTTTAGTAATTAAAAACTCATTTGCAGTTAATATCTTTTGCTAAGCAGAGCTTAGGAACTTTTAACTAATTTATTCACAAAGCAGGCAAAAAATATTTTTGTTTAACTATGAATTTTAAGAGAAGCTAGTGGATAATATTTTATTATTCTATTAATGAATCATATTTCATATTTTATTATTTATTTTTAACAAAAATATATTTTTAATAAAATGTTAAAGAATAAAGTTATAAAGTTGGACTAATCAATATAGATCTTGGATTTATAGAAGAGTAACCACAATTTCACCAATATAATTGTGTTTATTTAACTTTAAACTCATTAAGTAACCAGTAGTTAAGTAAGTAAGTTAAGTAACAAGTACCAACATTTTACAACAAATAACTTTAATAGTGGTAGGACCACGCAATACACAATTCTCTGTCTACAGCCGCGGGCCGGTCCGTCCGGGGTAATACCACAGTGGTGCGGCCTAGCTATACTTTAGTTTTGCAAAGGTCCATAGGCGGCAGGGACATTTACCATCAGGTGTGCTGCTTGCTAGTTTGCTAGTGTAGTTATAAGTAATAAAAAAAAATTAGTTGTTTTTTGGATTCTGATGCTTTCATAAAGAACCATTATAATAGTTTTCTTCTATATTTACAATATAAATATATAGGATTATTGCAATTTTATAGTATATGTAGATGATACTAAAATAATTAATACTTTTACTCAACACTTCAGACATTTTCAACGGTTACTGCGCGAACCATAAGCTTTTGTAAATTACAACCATCAACGAATTAACTGCTATGTTTATCACAGAGCTTTATACCGTTCTGTATACTTATACAGACAAAGAACTATTTACTATGTTGAAGAATACTCGTTAAAGCAATATAATTACATATTTGCTGTACCTATGTTTATAGCATTTAAGTATTAGTTAGAATTCAATTTTTATGTGAATGAACTTAACAAAAAGCGTTTCAGTAATAATTACGCCGACAAAATTAATCTTTTCTCAAAATAATTAATTTCTTCGAGCCATTGTATACGTAATAGTGAATCAGTTAGCTGATGTATAGCCCTCAATACCTGTACTTGGCATCAAAAGTGACATATGTTCATTATATAGGAGTACCCATAAGTATATAAATATGAATATTATTTGAAATAAAACTACTTTTACGGATTCTATCGCGTTTGTACTTGTTTTTTTTTTATTGCTTATGGTGGCAAACGAGCAGACAGCACACCTGATGGTAAGTGTCACTGCCACCTATGGACCTTTGCTATACTAAGAGCATAGCTAGGCCGCTGCCTACCGATACAAACCCCAAACCCATCCCAGTTGGACTTGCGGCTCTCTCGCTCACCGAACGAAGCGCAATAGCACATTGCTATTACTTAGACGTCGATCTTCTACGAGAGTGTGGTACTACCCCGGGCAGGCCGGCCCGCAGCTGTAGACAGAAAACTGTCAATAGCGTGGTCCTACCACTATTAAATTTTTTAATTTCCCAGTATTTCGAACACTTTACAGTGATCATGGTCATGGGAGGACATCAGTCCTATATAGATAGAATCTTTATATAGATAAATTTCGCGATAGAATCCGTAAAAGTAGTTTTATTTCAAACTAGCTTCTGCCCGCGGCTTCGCCCGCGTAAAAGGTTACTTTCCTAAAGTTTTTGATCCTCTATTTTTATTTTTGACCGTCGGTAATACAGTGCAACGGTATTACAATACTCACGGTTGGAACTTCATTACTGGACTGCTAGATGGCGTTGAGAAGCTAGATTTTGAGATTTTTTGACAAACATTTTTTTTTACTTTTCATATAAAAATTTTAATTTTTTTTAATAAAAAGTATCCTATGTTACTTTTAATACCTCCAAGAATATGTGTACAATGTTTCATGATAATCGGTTGAGTAGTTTTAGCGTGAAAGCGTAACAAACAAACTTACATTCACATTTATATATTAGTAGGGATGTGTAGCACTCGCGTAAACATCAAAAATCATTATGAATATTATTTTACGTTATTTTTTCTGTAATGTAATTACTTCTAAATAAATTCTGTAAATAAATAAATGAAAATAACATCACTATAGGTGTTATTTGCTTATATTTCGTAGTCCTAGTAGTAGTGGTAGGATACCAACCCGAAAGAAAAGTGTGGTCAATGTATTCTTACTTCTTATTACTTTCTATTACCACACACTACAGTACCCGGCGAAAAATATTGCACTTCGAATCTTCGAAAGATAATATCAATTAATTTCGGCTTTAACGAACATTGTCTCTGTCGCACACTGTTTATGTGGGCACTATTGTCCCAGGAATCACTGATAGTCTGGTATCTATTAGGAGTAGTTAAATTATGACATTTTGTTATTAAAGATTATCTATTTTACAACTCTGTAGAAGTATATATTTTTGATTAAGCACAACTGCATTCTTGAGTACCCGGCGATAAATATTGCACATCGAGCCCTGGAAAAATAAATCGACTAATTTCGGACTTGTACAGCACTGTCCCTATTGATTAAACGCATCTGCACTTTTGCGTTTGTATAACGCTTAACAAAATTCACACAGTTAATGTACGATAGAGACGACGCTCTAAGAAGCCGAAATTAACCGATTGTCGCTTTCTAACGATCGATGTGCGATATTTATAACAAACTGTTATGACTTACATTTTAATACAAACTATTATGATTATTATTTTAATGCAATTTCACATTTAATACAAAGAGAACTTCTATATTATATTGATATTTAAATGTTTAAATATAAATATAACATAGAAGTTCTCTTGCGATTATAAGCTAAGTGTATATTGACATTACATGCCATTCTACATAGTTTGCTCCATTGTACACTTGCATTTACGAGTGAATAGTATTTGATATCAGAAAGTGCATCTTGGAAAGCAGCGACCCGTTAGTGGACCGGCTGCACCAAGCTTTCCAATTGCGCCTCCAGCTTGCTTTAATTTAGCCCTGCATTTATCAAAGCTTTCTACAGCTATGCCTACTTTATGAGCCCCAATTTGTACAAATTGGCAATAAATTACAATTTATATCGGCTCGTATAGGGTCTGCGTGGGCTTTACTGGTATTTTGTTTTATTGCTTTTATTATAAATGTCTTCGAATATAGGGAATAATATAACTTTGATACAGTTGAAGTAGGGGACAGTTAACTGTTAGTTGAAGAGTTGGTTCCTTGGTCAGGTGATGTTCGTCAGGACGTCATTTATTTTTTATATTATTGAGCAATATTATTAGAGTAACATTGGTTTGGTATTCGGACTGTGGAGACGTTGTAGCGGGTGTTGATGTAGTTGAAAGCGACAATGTGGAGTCTTTTTCATTGTCCAACTTGAAGTTATTCAAACACTTGCGCAGCGTTGACTATGCCAGGAACTGGAGCTTGGTTTTTGTTTGATCAAGTAGGAGGAAAAAATCTGGTAGGACATGGTTTATGTTGAATTGGTCAATCTGACTTAGTTAGATGCGAGAAAGAAACAGCTTACCAATAGAATTTAGGCGTAGATTTACTTTAACTAGGTTTTACTGCAACAGGGCCACTGAAGACAAAGATCGGGTACCGGTGGCCCGCTCGCATGGCGAAGAGAGGAGTTTGCATGGTGGGTGTATGGGGTCACGCGCCGTCTCTTCCATCACCCCGGACCGATTTGGTGGAGCGAGATGCATCCATAGTCCACGGCAAAAAAAAAAAAAAAGGTTTTACTGCAACAGACTTATGATGCCTTTTAATATATATCTAGCTTCATAGTTACCTATAAGTAGTGTTGCCTAAATGCAAGACTCTTGCGAGTCCCGTAAGTCTTGCAACTCTCGCTGTTATGTAGAATAATACAGAGTCACTTGTTGTGATAGAAATGAAAAATCTAACTAAATTAATGAAATTCATCTAGTACATACTAGGTACTAATTGTATATAATCATCATCTTAGCTCATATATGTCCCACTGTTGGGCTCGAGTCTCTACCATAATGGGAGGGAAATTGAGCTACTATACCGCGCTGGCCAGACGTGTATAGGGTTTTGTTTCGAGTTTTCTTCTCTCGCATAGATGTTATATGCGTTATATGTATTTTAACGATCACCCACGGGTAAGATAGGGGGTGGTGAATTGTATTTTTACTCCGTCACCACACGGAACTTACTGTACAACTATCAATAATTAGGTATATACCATATCATGAGACTGTTTAAAATAACATCAAATTATTTCCCCGTGTATTAAGAATACAAAATTTGAACAATCCTTTCTTTGCCAAAGGAATCGTAAAATGTCGTCTAAGGGAGCACAGCGAGACTCTTGCAGCGAGTCTTGGTCTTGCATTTCGGCAACACTAGTTATAAGACGTGAAAACACAATTCGTATTGCTACATAAAACAAAATATTTTTAACTTAAAGTCGAGGTAATGATGTCAGTTTTGTTGTCAATGCATATAAATTACAGTAAAAAAAAGAAAAGGTTTTAAACTTGTACAGTCAGTAAAAAATTGTTAGTGCCCCAAAAATAATTTCAAAAGTTAATATTTAATATGGATTGCTCGAGTTGTTGACCAATTTTTTGTGTTATTTATCCTACTTTTATATATACCTTTCTTTTAAGGCCAATTACACTATTATTATTATTTAAATACAATAAAAAGAGACTTTATGAGAACATTTTGCTGTCTAGCCGACATATTAGGCAAACTTAGTGGCAATTTTTTAAGGGAAAGTCCTATTATACTTTTGTCGGGCCTAGCTTTAAATTTAGAGATATCATGATCGGAAGTTAAACGCTTTTCCGTGTGGTGACGGAGTAAGAATACTATTCACCATCCCATATCTTACCCGAGGGTGATCGTAAAAGACGACTAAGGGATATAAAATGCATATAACATCTATGCGAGAGAAGGAAAATTCGATACAAAACCCTATTCCAACACGTCTGACCAGCGCGGTATAGTAGGTTAATTTCCCTCCCATTACGGAGGAGGCCCGAGCCCAACAGTGGGACATTTATGGGCTGTGATGATGATAATTATGTAGTCAAACGCTTAAGTCACTACATAGATGGTTTTATCATTTCGTTTACGAGGTATATATATCTTTATAAAACTTGCATTTATTCTACTTAATATTATAAATGTGAAAGTTTGTGAAGATTTTTGGATGTTTGTTACTCAATCATGCGTCAATCATTGAACAGATTTAGATGAATATTGGCACATAGATAAATAATTTCTTGAATTAATATATACAACTTTTTCCGACTTTTTATCCCGGTAATGAGTTCTGTTGGGATAATACTTCAATTTTGAAAAAGTCACTTTTTACGCAGGCGAAGCCGCACGTAGTAGCTAGTTATATATAAAGCTGGTGAATATTATTTACAGCTTAAGTGTCTGTAATTAGCTATATACTCGTACATTGAACGGTAAACGGATAATGAGATTTTAATTCGCAATAAACTAGACGTGGTTTACAAAATTGAAACTTTTAAATGCGTAGGAAAATGAGCAGTTTCAATTTATTTCAAATTAGTTTTAAAACTAGGGTTTTGGTTTCACTTGCGTTCAATTATATTCTTTTATATGTATTTAGGTCCTAATTATTTTTGTAATAGGTACTACCTAATCAAACTTTTAAACGTTCAAATCAAAAATGTACAATTTATTCCACTTTAATTGAAATCGATCATAAGCTCAGAGATTTTTTTTAATTGCGTGGATATATTTTTTTATTAGCGTCGATAGCCTAAGTCTTTTTCGTAAATAAATATAGCCTCAGTTAATACATATACATATAGAATGTATCTGATAGTTTTGTTAAATTCCGTTCAACCATTGCAGGTCGACGACCAACAGTGGAGACATAATTCTGCAATCAAGATTTTTTTTAAATTTTAGTACTGTATACATTGTCATAGAGATTTATTAAAAATCTATTATTTTTACATTACCAATATATTTCCAATTCATTCATCTATATAGTCTTGACTGACTGAGAGTAGCTATAGGTATATCAAAGATGCCGGGCGGGCCACCAAAGACAAAGATTGGGTACCGGAGGCCCGCTCGCACGGTGAAGAGAGGTGCTTGCAGGGTGGGTCTATGGAGTCGCGCGCCGCCTCTTCCGTCACCCCGGATAGATTTGGAGGAGCGCGGTCACTCCATAGCCCACCGCAAAAAAAAAAAACAAAAAGAAAGGTATATCAAAGATGTTTAATTTTAAAGCTTTACAGTCATCGGTAAACCGCATGATGAAAATCTTTTTCATTAGAACATCGATATGTTTATACCATAATAACCACGCACCATAAATGACCCAACATAACATTATATTATCTCAAACTAAATTCTTGAAGGCGATAAAGGATAATTTTCTGTGTGATGACAGTGTAAGAATACAATTCTCCACCATCTATTTTAGCCATGGGTGATAAGAGACCACTAAGAGATACAAAACCCATATAACATCCATGCAAGAGAAGAAAAACTCGAAACAAAACCCTATACCAACACGTATGACCAGCGTAGTATACTAGGTCAATTTCCCTCCCATTATGGAGGAGGTTTGAACCCAACAGTAGGATATATATGAGCTGAGATGAGATAAAATTTACATTAAATGCACAGATAAAAAGATTTATGAAACTAAATTATATATATAATTAGCTCCCATTGCCACTTATTATGTTTATTAGTTAAAAAAAAGATTACAGTAAAAGTGTGCATAAAGAAATGAATTGCATTTTTAATGTATCTGTGTTTGTGGGTTATTATTTTTTATTTCACCGACCGCCTAACCGGATTCCACAATACTGGATAAATACCGAGAATTATAAAAGTGATTTTATGGAAAGAATTGAAAGCAAATTTTATTTTCAACCATGTACTTAATGAATTTTTATGGATTACGGTGTGGTGAATTTTGTTTATACAGATACTCATTTTTGTATTTTTAGATGGTAGTGGCAATCTGGAATTCATTCATTCATAGTAAGAAATATATAAAAAGCACTTGTTCTACTATTATTTATTAATATGTTTACTTGTACTAAGTGTAGTTATAGTATTCATTACAATTAAAGAAATGTTGAAACATATAATACCTACCTATATTTAAAACTAAATTGTGAATTCATTCCTTTTTTTAATTCTTTTTTTGTAGGACTAGGAATGACTGTTACATTCTTGACTAGTGGCAGAGGGCTCTCAACCCCCTGCCGATTCTATCGCGTTTGTATTTCATTTTAAATTTACCGACGTTTCGAACTCTTTACAGCGCTCATGTTCATGGGATTACACGGAGAAGAGTTAGCATGCTCAAATGTACAATAAAAGTCTTTTTATGACTATGTAATAATGTGTAACCATTGTTATAAACACTACATTGTTATAAGTTCTATCGTTTATAAATTTTACAAATGTAAATAGTACCTCAGCCAGAAGGCACATGTAGCAATACATAACGCAGTGCTTGTCCCAATATTACTGTATGGAAGCGAGAGTTGGGTATGCAGAAAAGAGTATGAAAGTAAAATTAATGCGGTCGAAATGCGATCTCTGCGGAAAATCTGTGGAGTTAGGCTGACCGACCGCATTCGTTACGACGACGTAAGAGAGCGAGTAGGTATGAAAGAGAGTATTGGTGTAAAGATGCGAAAGGGAATGCTCCGATGGTTCGGACATGTGGAAAGAATGCCGAACGAACGTCTGGTTAAGAAGATATACAATGCGAAAGTGGAAGGATGTAGGTACCGAGGGAGACCGAGACTAACCTACCTAGACCAGATCGGTCATGTACTGAAGGAAGGTCGAGTCAAGAGTCTCCGAAACCGGCGAGCGTGTTTGAAGAGAATTATGAATGTTGAGGAAGCGAGTGAAGTATTCAGAGATAGAGGTCTCTGGCACTCTGTTCTCTCTGCCTACCCTGCAAGGGATATGGCGTGATGATATGTATGTATGTATGTATGTAAATAGTACCTACACTATAATAGTTAATTTCTAAAAATTATGAAGGTATTTTTTTAACATCCTTAGGCTCAACAAATTTATCAATATATGCTGTATATCAATATAACTATTCCTGCTGTGTGATAGAGTCTACAAATACTATCGAACGTTACTTTGTTCGTGGATGACGTCGTAAAAGACGACTTAACTAGTCGTCTTTTACTTTATATCAACCTGGCAATACCATCTTATGCTGTTTGATCAACAATTACATGCCCAAAGGGTTGACGTCAGGCAGGTGGGCGGTTATAAAACTATTGCCAAAAGCTTTTGTAATATGTACGAGTACATATTGCATCGACTCCAAGTAATTGGGATAACAGCAGGTGAATAATGATGATGATGTTATAAATAGTTCTAGCGCTTGTCAGTTTTATAAACACACTATTTATAAAAGTTAATCAGCTGTTTGGTAGCGGCTACGAATACTACCAATCCTTACTTTGCTCGTGGATGTCGTAAAAGATGACTAAGAGTCTTATTAACGATCTGGGCCAACTCCATCTGATACCGTTAGGTCAACAATTACATTCCCAAGGAGGATTAATGTCAGGCAGGCGGACGGTCACAAAACTATTGCCAATAACTTTTACAATATGTACTATGAAACAAAAGTACATATTGTAGCGACCCCAAGTAATTGGAATAAGAGAAAGAAAGAGAATGATGATTTATATAAGTTAATTTCTAAAATTTATGAAGCGCTTTTATAGATATACATAGCCTCAACTAATTTATCAATTATATGCTGTATATCAATATAATTATTCTACGGCTTATAGTTTATTTTTTATAACATTAACCATCATATAAATAACATGTATCGATGACAATTAATAACACGCAACCTAGTGATAATATAAATAAAAAATGTTAAGCATGATAATTATATTTTTAAATGAGGCATCTGATAAATACACGCTATTTATTTACAATAACTGTCTTTATAGACACGCAATATTTATGAATTTATCTATTACATTGGGGCTTATCAGGTTCAAAATGAAAAAAAAAATCTTTGTGTTTGATAATCAATTTTATTCCTCCCGTTTAGATTATATATATTTTGCTATTATATAGGGAAATTGATTTGCCACCGAAATCAAAGAACACGTATTAGCGATCGGCCAGGTATATGCCTGCTGGTCGGTGCAGGGTTTTGTTTCGAGTTTTCCTTTCTAAAGTTTATATTTTATGACATCCCCTACCCTAAACCCTATACCAACATAGCGTGGTATAGTAGGTAAAATTCCCTCCTATTATGGAGGAGGCTCGAGTCCAACAGTGCGACATATATGAGCTGTGATGATGATAATAAGGAATATCTAACCAATTTCCTCAGGAATAAATAATTATGCTGTAATCTATAAATCTATGGACATTGTACAGGTGGCGTAGTACATAAAATACCGGTCTACCGAGCCAGTATTGTAGATTCAATTCACATTTAGAAAAATGCTTTGTGTGATCCATATATTATTGTTCTCTGTCTGGATTTAGTTTGTGTTTGTTAATACACACACCATATGTAAAAGTACACAATTTATTTTAAGTAGGTATATCATAATATAATATAGTATATAACTTTAAATAAACTTACTTGATCACCAACTTGTCTGGAGTTAGGATACGCTAGTAAGCTGTCATACAGGTCTTTTTAGTACAGATGCCAGTTTCTATTTTACACAGGTGCCCACAATTTTTATTATAATTAACCTAGATTAACATTTATTTTGTAGCTTTTTTCTGTGCAGTAGAGAAAATAAAATTATTATTATTTTATATTTAGATCGTTCATATTGTACGCATTTTTAAATGGATTATTTAAAAAAAAACTAGCACACCTACATAGGTAAACCTACATAAACATATTATTATATGTTCGTAAAGTAAGCAATAAAAGCATTATTGCCAAAGTACTAGGTGTACTCCGTAAAAAAAATTAACAAATTTAGCATAATATATAAGATTGATGCAAGTTACCGAGACGAACCGAATTGTATTAACGATTTCCAGTAAGTTATACTCTAATGTATTTTAAATTCCATAAATTATTCATATTCATTGCCGCATTCATAGTCCATATTTAAAACAGACGTACCTATTCGTCCGTAATTTTAAATGATCGAGCACTTTTAGAAACAAATTAAGTGAAAAGCATTTAAAACTGTCTTTCTATTAGGTAATTTCTGTTCTATAAGATAATAAAAAAAAAAATATCCATGTCTATTAATAATTACTTCACGACTTGGAGTACATAATTTTTATGTCTCTCTAATCATTAGATATAAAAGTGCAAAAAAATATGTGTTGTCTATATATTATATATTATCTATGTTCGCTATCTCATATTAAATAATTTCATATAATTGAAGCAGTTTTTTTTTAACTGTTTATGGTGGCAAACGAGCAAGCAGCACACCTGATGGTAAGTGTCACTGCCGCCTATGGTACCTTTGCTCTAACTAAGACTATAGCTAGGCCGCTGCCTACCATTACAAACCCCAAACCCGCCCCAGTTGGGCTTCCGGCTCTCTCGCTCACCGAACGAAATGCAATTACTCTGACGTCGAACTTCTGCGAGAGTGTGGTACTACTCTGGCTGGACCGGCCGGCGGCAGACAGTTCCATGCTGTAGACAGTTCTCTGTCTAGAGCGTGGTCATACCACGAACAGTTACTGTAATGGTATATTCTAAAGATTAAGATTTACATGATTGGTCGTATTTTCACTAACTTCGTTATCAATATAATAATATGACATTATATAGCTTGAAGGACAATTTACTTAATAATATATGAGAAAAGAAGAGATGAATATAAAATTAATGTATATGTTTTTATATTTCAATTCAAATTAAGAGGTTTATCTCGATAACTAGTGTGTGCATGGCTAGATCATAACAATAAAACTACCATGCATTCTTTATTATTTTAATATACATATACTATATTTAAATTGGTGTCAATTGTTCATTACCGTGTGGTGACGGAGTAAGAATTCAATTCACTACCCCCTATCTTACCCTTGGGTGATCGTACGAGACGATTAAGGGACATAAAACGCATATAACATCTATGCGAGAGAAGGAAACCTTGAAACAAAACTCTATACCAACACGTCTGACCAGCGCAGCGTAGGTCAATTTCCTTCCCATTATGGAGAAAGCTCGAGCCCAACAGTGGGACATATATGAGCTGAGATGATGATGATAAATCATTAATTATATTTATAAGTTCTTGCAGTAAAAATGTATTTAAGCATTTCCTTTGTGTAACGAAATAGTATATAAGAATTACTAATGCACATTACAATGCCAGAATACTCAGTAAACGCGAATAATGACTTAAATTCCCCGTCTATTGTGGGTCGTTAGAAGTTCATAGCACTGAGCACTTTCTGAAGAAGTTGCTTTCAGAATTTACATCTAATTTACATAATAATCTGCGTTCACTTATCATTGTTTATTTTCGGTACACGTGTGAAAAAACAAATTATTTTTAACTGTGTGAGAGTAAGTAAAACGAAAGTTACGAAGGTGAAAGGATTTGATGTTTTTTTTTCGTTTGCTACAAACCTGTCATGAGAGAAGGGAAAGGGTTTATTAGCAATGTGTAGAGAAAATTGTTGTTTAGTATTCGATGATGCAAGCTAGCATGTGTTGATACTTAAACGTTATTAAACAACTCTAGATTACTCTCATATGGCCAGTTGCCGGAGTATCAAGCTTATATAATATGTGCATAATTGCAATGTTTACGATACGAGTATGCTTATAACTTTTATAATCAAATGCGTGAGAACATATTAAAAAAAAATCGACATTTAAAATTTTAAAATCCTTAGGAATCCTTAAAGAAAATGTTTATGATTTCCTGCCGTCATATAATATGAAATGCTTAAAAGTTATAAGTAATAAAGAGTTTATAGAACCTGTAATAAAAACAATGACAATTATTTGCTTAAAATACTACAGTTTTTTTGTATCATGTTTTTGTAACGTAGTAAATTGAGTGATGAACTGCTAACGAGAATATAAATGGGACCACTATGTAATATATATGGTTTAGGTTACTAGTAACTATGTAACTGTAGATAGGTAATTAGTAGGCAATATATAATACAAACATATAATGAACGTCTCCTTGAACGAGTGCTAGAAGTCTGCGACTGCCAATTTATGATCATCCGGTTCGAATTTCGCGTCAGGTGAAAATTGCTATTTAAAGCAAATATTATTTACTACCGTTGTGATTAACAGAGAAAGGTGGCATTGCATTTAATCTATGAGAGAATGGGATATAATATAAATATGTATATAGCACTCTGGCATACCAAAAGCTATAAATAGTTATGCTTTTATCTGAATATTTCAATTCTATCGCAATTCTAATCTTAATATATATAAATTACGCGCCACGTTGTTTGTCTGCGATGGACTCCTAAAGTACTTAAAAGATTTCCGATTTTAATCAAATTTGCACAGCATGTGTAGTTTGATCCAACTTAAATGATAGTATAGCTTCCATCTCAATTTATAGTCGCAATATTATTTTATTGCACATTGTCTATTATTTGACATTATCTGTTATCTCCAAATGATTCTAACAGGTGGCGGTATAAGTTGACTGGATTGAGTAAGTATTTAATAGATAGCGCTATGTTAAAAGTACAAACGTTTCATATAAGCTACATTTTATTAGCATAACCACTACCTGTACTGAGGCTACCATAGCCACAGCAACGCGTGGCCGAGTATGCTAATTGCATATAAAAGTCTTTTCGGCATTGTGTATAAAAAAAAATTCAAAACTCGATTTTTTTTATACACAACAAAGTTAAGTCTTCAAAAGTAATAATTGCTGCTAAAATGTCACAGGAAATATGTTTGTCGTATGTAACGATCATATCCAAATGATTCGAATACCAACTGCATAAACCTTGGCGTTATACCTGATATTATAAAAATAAATAAATGTTCATTCTGATATGCATCATAAAAGTGAGGGTATATTCTTTCTTCTTAATAATGTATGAAATAAAATGATAATATTAATTCTGAAACGTTTTTAAAATCATATAGGTACGACACTTGATACTGGTAGCACAATTAATTGGACACGCTTTATTAACAACCGAACTTATTAGTTTCAGAACGTTAAATGTTATGTCATTTCGTCTGAGACCAGTTTTTTGTATATATGTATTTGTGGTGCCGTATCGATTAAAAAATGGTGCAGATTAGTTCTGACATCTAATTAATTCGAATTATGACGGAATAAAAATATAAAATAATGGTTCGGACATGTGGAAAGAATGCAGAGCGAACGTCTGGTTAAGAAGATATACAATGCGAAAGTGGAAGGATGTAGGTACCGGGGGAGACCGAGACTAACCTACCTAGACCAGATTGGTCACGTACTGAAGGAAGGTGGAGTCAAAAGTCTACGAAACCGGCGAGCGTGTATGAAGGAATTATGAATGTTGAGGAAGCGAGTGAAGTATGCAAGGATAGAGTTCTCTGGCACTCTGTTCCCTTTGCCTACCCTGCAAGGGATATGGCGTGATGATATGTATATATGTATGTATAAATATAAGTGTGATGTTAGTATATTATGTATTTTTAGTTCGTCACCACAAGGAAAAATACTAAAATTCTTTTTTTTTGTTGTTGCAGAACGACTGAGCTGGTAGCATTGGTAGCTGTTTCATGCACATTATTCCTGTTCCTACACACTAGAGACTTGAGTACGAAGCTTCGCCGAATGCAGGGTAGGCTCAACGATGATGTCACAGCCTTCAATCACCTCACAGACAGTTAGTACCCATTTTCTTTTTTCATTCTGTGTTCTAAAATTGTGATAATCAGGTATTTAGCTAATTAAATGAGCTATATTTGAATTTCCTTCAAGACTGGTATGACATCAAGTATATATGCGAGCTAAAAAATATATGTACTAGCTTTCTTTATAATAATGTAATCCTTTTATTTTATAACTAGCTCCTGCCCGCGGCTTCACCCGCGTAAAGTGTAACTTTCTCAAAAATGAAACTATTACCCCAAGGAAACACATTATCTGGATTATGCTACAAGTATCATATGTGTTAATCCTGGAATTTATCTATCTATGTGTCAATGTTCATCAAAATCTGTTTAACGGTTTAAGCGTGATTGGGTAACAAACATCCAAACGTCTTCACAACATTTATACATTTATTGTATAATATAATCTTATTTTTCCGTGTAGGCTAAGAATATAATGTATGAAAACTTTTCCGTAAAAATCATAAAACCAGTTGACTGAAATTCACCAGGAAAATGTTCTGGTTTATTTATATACACCAATTACGATTATCTAACCGTTGTGAATTTAGATTTTCTTTTTATTGTTATCTCACTGAGATGTTATGATGTAGCAGGTTTTCACAACTGCTACTAATTTTGCGTTTATTTTATACCATTTTCTATTATATCTCTAACAATACTATATTTCTAAATTATATGAATAGTATACAATTTGAAATATAGAAAGTTATCACAGCTACAATAATAGTATGGGGGATGGTACCCGAAAGGGTAACCCGCCGGGCTGGCCACGGAAGGCAAGGAAGCAGTACCAGTGGCCGGCCCAATGGCGATGGGGAGGGAATAAGGTGGGTTATGGGGCCACGCGTTCCCCTTCCGTCGCCCCGGACGGTGCGGGCGACGTGTGACTAGGCCATAGCCTACCAAAAAAAAAAAAAAAAAAGCTACAATAATAGTAATAATTATTAGTTAGCACGTAAATAACGTAATTATAAAATCTGTTTTCTCACCTCATAATTTATACATACATATGTTTATTATTAAATATCTCTACTTACATCATACAATTATTATGTCTGCTATACAATACGGCATATATTTAAAAGTTTAATTAACAATCAGAGGCATATAATTTCGATTATTGGTTTTGCTTTATACGGATAAAGATGGAAATAGCAATCGCTAGGATCATATGTAATAAAACTAATAATATCCATTTTATTCATTTGTAGGTTGTTGAATTTTTTAAAATAGAGACTAGAAACAGAAATTTCGCATTGCTCGGCGGCAATTTTAAACACGATTAAATTTCTAAAATTAATTTTACTGCAAATATTAACATCAAAATAGTATTGGACTAGGTTTATATAGTTCTTAAAATCTATTCATCATCATCATCACATATATGTCCCACTGTTGGACTCAGGCCTCCTCCGTAATGGGATTGAAGTTAACCTGCTATACCGCGCTGGTCAGATGTGTTGGTATAGGGTTTTATTCGAGTTTTCCTTCTCTTGCATAGATGTTATATGCGTTTTATATCCCTTAGTCGTCTCTTACGATCACCCACGGGTAAGATAGGGGGTGGTGAATTATATTCTTACTCCGTCATCACACGGAATCGGAGGGTTTATGATCTAAATATTATTTATATGATATGAAATAAAGCTAATAATATTTATTTTATCCAGTTTCATTTGTAGCTTGCTGACATTCTTTACATAGAGACTAGAAATATAAATTGCGCATTGCTCGGCGGCAATTTTAAACACGATAAAATTTCTAAAATTAATTTTACTGCAAATATTAGCATCAAAATAGTATTGAACTAGGTTTATATAGTCCTTAAAACCGTTGGGAGAATACGGTTCTTTAATAGTAACCACGACCTGCAAATAGTTTAGAGTGACACAACCAACCGCATTAAACAGTTGGTGTTAAAATTACGGGGAAGGCTTATTATGTATTCAGTAATAAATATACGATTCATATAGTTCTTATGACTGAGAAATAATACATTTAAAAATGGTATGAAAATGAATGGGAGATTCTATGAAAACACCTTTGGTTGCGTGTGGTGATGAAGTTAAAATTAAATATGTCACCAACTTGCTACCAGACTTTCCCATATTGTAAGAGAATGAAGTTTCAAAACAATATACTCTGTTATTATATCCAATTCGTTATTATATCAACTTGGTTATTATTATATCCATTTAATCAATATGGCGAGAAAGAAGTTTAAGAATAGGATTAAAATTGGATAAACACATTTTAATATACGTTGAACGACATAATTAACGATATACGAAAACGGTAATTAGCAAAATCACAATCAGTAGAAATAAAATAAAAATAGTTAATTTAATTATTGTTTTGATTACATAATAATTAACTTTCACTTAAAAAGTTATCTCCATAATTAACGTTTGGAATGCACTTTTTAAGCCCATGAATTTCTAAGCCTAATAAAATTTATATACCAACGTTAACCTTCCAATTACTCAGTAATTAAAATGTTGAAAGTAGTTCTACTGCATATATCATTGATCTGTCGTTATCCCGCTGAGGTTCATAGATGATGCCGGAGAGTTTAGAAGCATGTTACAAATATGTAGTTGTAATGTTAGAATTAATATTTTTTTTTATGAAAGACTTACTTTGTCATCTATCGGATTATATTTGCACATAATTTCTAATACTAATTCTAACATTCATCATCATCATCATCGATGATTCATCATCAATTACAAGCAAAATAAGTAAGTCTCTCCTAAAAAAAGAGGAAGAAAAATGTCTGCAAAGATGACGTAGTGGTTAAGATACCAACCTTCCGTGCCAGTGTCATGGGTGCAATTCCCATGCAGGACAATATTTTATGCGATCATCAAAGTGTTGTTCTGAGTCTGGGTGTAACGTCTGCGTTAATTGCATGTTTGTATAGTCTCTCGCAATACAAACATTATTTCCTTAGTCTTATTATTCGATAGGAACCCGCGAGGTTAAACCGCCGGGCGGGTCACCGAAGACAAAGATTGGTGGGTAATGAGGTCGCACGTCGCCCTTCCATAGCTACGGACGGAGTGGGCGGGGAGTATCCAAACCATAGCCTGCCAAAAAAGGGTAATTTTGTTGGTACAATTCAATAAAGTAAACTGAGTGAATAACTAAAAAAATAATCACTAACTTAACATCTTGACATCCTAAGCGTATATGTAGTCAAGATAATGAGCCATGGAATTCAATTATTTATTCGAGCTGAGACATATACTAAGTCGATGATGTGACTGATAATCCGTGAAATCAGAAACAATTGAAGATAATACTTATATTGTTAAACGTTTAACAACTGAAACAGATTGTAATAATTGATATAATAAATCAAGAGTTTTTAATTGATTTAAATTAATGTCACAAATTGATTGCGTCTATATTAATAAAAGTGATCATTACTTTTATTGCATATTTGGTCCTGTGGCATAAGTAAAACCTTTTTAGGTTTATGTCTTCAAAGTATTTAAAAATGAACTTCATATCTGATACTAGATTCGCTGTTTTTACAAGAAACTAAAAAATTACAAGCAAAATAAAGTTATGTCGGATCATTATTCAGTATTTCCTAGATGGCAACGATGGCAAAGAGTTGGTACCGGTAGACGGGCATCCCAAATGGTGAAAGGGTTGTGATTTGTAGATGAAATCGTGGCATAGTAAATAACAGTAAGCAAATGTTATTTTTTGAAAACTTGAAAGTGTTTTAACAGCTCCCAAGAGATATCAGACTGTATCACATGAACAGTGTGCAACAGTGACAACGTTTTTTTTACAAAATTGTCTCTTTCTAACGGTCGATGTGCATTATTTATTGCCAGGTACTGTAATCTAACGAACTTATTGCTATTGAATTATTAATTTATATTTATTTTCACCGTTATTACACTTTTTATAATGTAAATTTATTCATAAAAGAACGATAAGCCTATAGTTGACATACAAGTTAATAATAATTTTGTGTATTTAGAACTGCTTACTTTAGAACTGTTGTTTTAAATTTTCCGATCCATTAGAAAGCTATGGAATATTTATAGATACTAGTAGAACTAGCGTCTATAAATATTTTGCCAGCCTAAATAAATAACTTAAATTATGTTTAAATATTTATTTTCTCCGTTAATACTAGTTTAATTTTGGAAAAAGTGCTGAAATTATAACTTATACTATTATATCGTAAAAAGTTGTTTGTATTCTTGAGAACGATGATTAAAAGTTTTAAAATTAAGCGCTTTTTTTTAAATTATTATATATTTTAGCAAATTCGGTCGTGTAATTTGGAAACTAAGATTCGATTCACTTCCTATATCATGAAGTCCCATGCTAGCTAGACCTGGGTTAATAGAAAATTACAATGATATACGAACGCGTATCAGTGGCGGCCGGTTAATAGCTCACATGGGCAATCACTCAAGCTAATGTCGAAAATAGCACACGAGTAAAATAATACACGCTAGTCGCTACTGAAGGTAAAAGAATAAAATAATTGTCTGAAAGAAGCGTTTTAATTGGAGCGTAATGTCTGTCTTTCAGAAAAACGAGATGAAAGTACTATTGTGATTCATTTAATAGATGTGTTTAAAAAGCTGAATAATAAATGTACAATCACATAAGCCATTCCAACTATCTGAATATTAAAAGTATTTGAGCAACAACGATAGATTTATATGAATGATAGACGTAGTACAAAAATCTTTAATGTTTATTACTATTATGTAAATCGAACTTCAAGGCAGAGGTTAAACTAATCGAGTTATAGAATTCTAGTCTTATGAAGGTTTTCGAATTAAATATTATGCCCTTTTTTTTTTTTTTTTATTATTGGTGGACTATGGATGCGTCTCGCCCCGCCAAATCAGTCCGGGGTGACGGAAAGGCGGCGCGTGACCCCATAGACCCACCGTAAAACTCCTCTCTCTTCGCCGTGCGAGCGGACCACCGGTATCCGATCTTTGTCTTCGGTGGTAAATATTATGCCCTTAAGGGAATAGAATCATTTTAATTAATAGGCTATAGAGGTGAAAATAATAGTATTCGTAGAAATAGTAATTGTATGAATTATATACCCTTACAATGTTTTTCAATGAGCACTGAAGGCTTTTAACCTTAGATAATTTACTTTATATTTATTTAAGCTATGGAGGTAACTTACGTTATATTTATTTGAGTTATAGAGGAATTTTAAAACTATTAAACCAAACATATTTGAACTAGTATTACTATTTATTTGTTCAAGTTATGGACGAAAAATATGCGTGGAAAGAGCTCGTAGGTTACTCACAGATTATCTCAAGTTTATAATTTAAGAATACAGTATAGCTAATAAGTTCAATTTAAGAAAACAAAAATAATTTTAATTAACATATTTAAAAATATTACAAAATTGAATACTTCACTAAACTACGCGGTTAATATTTTAATAATATAAAAGTATAACAGCAAAATGTACATATGCTTTACATTTTTATATTGTATCTTCAATGAATGAAATTCGAAATCAAGATGATTTTAAGCGTGGATTAACAGATCAGGCCATTTTTTGTCATTTAATAAAATTGTACGTTAATGCCGGACGCTAATGATAACGAATCTACAAGTAAAAGTTATTATTTTAAGAAAACTGCGTGACTTTATATCATTATTTATAATGCCGAATTGTTGTCTTTCTCGTGCATTTGACGGTTTTGTCCGCCTATCAACAGATCTCGTCCGAACTTTCACTGAGAGTAGAAAAAAATATTTAACAGTGACTACGGTCACGATTTACCGATACCGTTCACCGATTTTAAACCTTATTCTTTCACCGAGCCCTATGTATTTGTGGTTTTTAAATAATTTACTGGCCATTTGCCGTTCCGTGCCAATGATTTATTCGATCAGTACACAATTATGTAAATTAAGGTAGCGGCTCGTTTTATTTATTTTTTAATGTCTTCATGGTCGCTATTTAGGGTTGTCAAGTAAGCCACTTGTCATTTACCGTAAATTTGACCGCCTTTCAGTGTGGTATGTTAATAAGCATACAATGTATCAACATCCCCTGTTTTATCTGAGCTTGTTATACGAAACGATTATAAACGAAAGCGGTTAATGTTACTATACAGTAAAGAAAAACTCAAAACAAAATTAAACCTGGTTGACCTGACCGTGGTATTTAAAGCAGGTCAATATTACTTATATTTTGAAGAACGTTAAGTCCATAATATATATATATATATATATATTAAAGAAATGAATAACTTGAACGTTAGTCTTTCATTTTCATTCATAACGTGGTTTTACGTACAATCTTAGTAATCCAGAGTATTTAACGAGGAAGCGGTATGACTTGGCAAGAAGTGAATGTAGGATAACTATCATCTCGTACTTTGCGGTCGGCTGCACTACGTGAAAATAGAAACCACCATGTCATAACGGATATATTAACCCCCTTTCAATAAGATACTAGGGTATTCCTTCTCTTATAGTAACATTGTTTGTTTATTCTAATTCGTTTATTCTAATATCCACGGAGTAAGATATAGTGGAATGGAATAAGAGCAAAATTGAATTAGAATATCACGCTGTATGTATATACTTTTTTATTACTTGGCAAATTAGCAAGCAGCACACCTGATGGTAAGTGTTAATGCCGGCTAGGGACCTTTGCAATACTATGAGTACAGCTAGACCGCTGTCTGCACACCAAAACTCACCCAGAAAGTTAGGCTTCAGGCTCTCTCGCTCAAAGAACGAAGTGTAACAGCGTAATGCCACTGTTCAGAAATCGATTTTCTCTGAGAGTGTGATACTATCTCGAACAGATAGAACCGCGGCTGTAGACAGAAAACTATCAACAGTATGACGCTAATACTACAAAATAGTGGTTTTATTTCAAAACTTCTTTTTTTTTGGAATGTTATGTACTTGCCTTTAGTGGTCTCCTACAATATTCAACTTATATACATCCCATTGTTAGGCTCGAATCTCCTCGACAGTGGAAGAGACATTGATCTACTATACCACGCTGGTCAGATGGCTTTGTATAAAGTTTTAGTTAATTTTTTTCTTCTCTAGCAATGATTTTATCTGTCTCAATCTTTTAGTCGTCTTTTACGATCATCTACGGGAGATGAAGGAATGGTTGGTATGGTACTCGTATTCTTACTCCTATATCACAAGAATAATATTCTCTTGTAAGAGAGTGTTGTAATAATCGTGGGTATTGCAAGGCGACTAAAACTCGACTGCATAGATGGCGTAGTGATGAAGATATAAATCTTTCGTGCCAGTGTCTTGGGTTCGATTCACACGCAGAACAATTTTTGTGCGATCTGCAAAGTGTTGTTTTGAGCTTGGATGTAATTTGTCTGCGTTAATTGCATGTTTGTAAAGTCCCCCGTAATACAAGGATTATTTCCTTAGAGCAGGGTGGTGTCTTTAAAAAATATTTTAAGTAACAGTAAATTGTTTCTATTCTCCGCCATCTTATGAATAGTTGTCATTATCATTTGCGGTTACAATGCGGTTGTCAACGTATTAATCATTTGCTGCACTTTATTTTTTATTTTGTTTTACACCTGCTTCCGTTTCTTATTCGTGAAGAGTTAATATGTAACACAACCTTATATCTTGAATATAAGTTTTTAATTTTGTTTTAAAAAAAATGCTAATGCAATACACATTAGCTTCACCGGGCATAGTATACTCCATTACCTGGTATCCTAAATAATAATTTAGTTGACCTGGACTCCAATTCCAAATAATAAATTTAGACGTGTTTGCGTATGCGAAAATGCATTCATGTATTCCATTGATTCAACTCATCTAGCTAATATAAGTTCTACTGTTGCTTTGCTTAAGCCTTCTCCAGATTAGAAGGGAAATTAACCTACTATATTACGCTGGTAAGAGGGGTAACACTCTGATGATAGGTTATTGACCACAGGGTCTATCAAAAGTACAGCGTTATCTCTGTTTACACACTTGCTAGTTACGCAGCGGTCAGCCATACCTTACTTATCCACCTCATGGCCTTCTACTGTGCTATCAAGGCCCTCACCGAACAGTACCGGTCAATTCTGACTATTTTTTATTTCTAGATATATATAGATCTCTGTCAATCCGCGAAATCAAAACGAACCTGTGGCACATTGTATCGATGGGCGCGTTATACTTGTGGCATCTGATGGTCTCTTCACGTCTCGTCATTTGATACATATATACATATCATCACGCCATATCAATTGCAGGATAGGCAGAGAGAACAGAGTGCCAGAGAACTCTATCCTTGCATACTTCACTCGCTTCCTCAACATTCATAATTCTCTTCATACACGCTCGCCGGTTTCGAAGACTCTTGACTCCACCTTCCTTCAGTACGTGACCAATCTGGTCTAGGTAGGTGAGTCTCGGTCTCCCCCGGTACCTACATCCTTTCACTTTCGCGTTGTATATCTTCTTAACCAGACGTTGACGTTGACGTGACGCACATGTCCGAACCATCGGACTCATTTGCAAGTATAAAAGAAACAATTTCCGGCTAGCACTCGTGCTCCATAACTTCCTGATTCGTAGTACTGTGGTACTAGTGTAACTAACAAATAAATATTTTTTACTTTTAAACAAATACAGTAATCCAAATTCAAGGCCATGTAATTAGCTCCAGTAAATTAAATGTTAACATAATAATTTATTGTTATTAAATTATTGTGGATATAATAATTAACGCTGTTGTACTATAATTATCTGATAATTGTAGTGGAGGGGTACTGTTTGTGATTTAGTTTGCGTTGATTTAAATTACCTTTTATTATAGAATCAAATTTATCCTTTTGATTAATTTTGTTTGCCGTTGAACTATTTATTATTGAACGATCATATTTAGTTCTTTTTCTTCTTTTTTTATTGTGGCAAAGGATCAAACAATACATCTGTTGATAAGTGTTACTGCAGCTTATGGTTCTTTGTAATACAGGCAGAGCTTTGTACTACATGAATTAGATTGAAATATTTGCATTCAATATAATGCATTCGATATGATGCATCCAACATTGTTCATCAGTTATAAGGCATATCATTATGTTAAATACACATGAAGACCGCTATATGCTCATAATTAGGACGGTCATATGTTGTCAGTCCACATTTTACTCGGTTGTTATTTTGGACCATCAGATGGGTTGACATCAAAAAAATAAAATTTCTATAGCAAAAGATTAGTATAAAGAAAATATCATCTCATCATCTCATCTCAGTCCATATATGTCCCACTGTTAGGCTCGGGCCTCCTCCATAATGGCAGGGTAATTTACCTACTATACCACGCTGGTCAGACGTGTTGGTATAGGGTTTTGTTTCGAGTTTTCCTTCTCTCGCATAGATGTTATATGCGTTTATATTATCCCTCAGTCGTCTTGTACGATCACCCACAGGTAAGACAGGGTGTGGTGAATTGTATTCTTACTCCGTCACCACACGGACAATATAAAGAAAATATACAAAATTATAATAAAAACACTATAGAATCCTACGTAAACATTATTTTGCAGAGATTATCCCTCATATCCAAACTTTTATACTTCTATACATTTATTTGTAAATCGCAATCACTACGGATTATTTCACACGATACTGCAATCAAAATGTTGGCTTATAGTTATACAATGACTTGTTTATTCTACATATTGTTATATGTAGAAGGTTATAAATTGTAATGTAGAGCATTATGTATAACGGTACGAACAATGTTCACGGGTTCACAGTATCATAAAATATAATCGTGTACTCGGGCTGTCAAGTGTCAATGTGATATACTCGTATATTTTACATAATGATGAAAAATAACTATGTAGTTATGAAATATTTGTATTATTTTTAAAGTTTTATTATCATGTGTGAATTAAGATGTAGCGACAAAGATAAAAAAGGGTATGCTGAGGTGGTTTGGACACGTGGAAAGAGTGAGTAAAGAAAGGTTGACTAAGCAAGTATACAAAGAAAGTGTGAGTGGGACGATTACAAGAGGAAAACCATCTCGTACTTTTCTTGATCAAATTGAAGATGTGTTGGCGAAAGGTCAGATTAAAAGTACGCGTAACCGTAGAGCATGCATGAAGACTGTATGAATGTGAATGAAGCGATGACTGTGTATGAATGTGAATGAAGCGATGGAAGTATGTCAGGATCGTGGTTTGTGGCAATCCGTAGTCTCTGCCTACCCCTTTGGGAAACAGTCGTGAGGTGAGGGAGTCGATGTATGTATGTATGTTTTATTATCATAAAACTTTAAATATTTTTAATCATCTACTTAAGTTAAATGGAGATTTAAAAAATGAGTTTTACACAGGAAATATTTGAGACTCCTATTGTTGAATTTTCCGTGTGGTGACGGAGTAAGAATACAATTCACCATCCCTTATCTTACCCGTGGGTGATCGTAAAAGACGAGTAAGGGTTATAAAACGCATGTAACATCTATGCAAGAGAAGGAAAACTTGAAACAAAACCCTATACCAACACGTCTGACTAGTGTGGTATAGTAGGTCAATTTCCCTCCCAGTATGGAGGAGGCTCGAGCCCAACAGTGGGACAAATATGAGCTGAGATGAAGAGATGATGATGATGATTGTTGAATAGTTCCATTCACAAGCCAATATCTTTTTTTTCTCTTTTTTTTTTAATACAACATTCGACACTAAGGAAATAATCCTTGTAAAGCGGGAGACTTACATATATATTTTATGATATAAATTATAGAGTGAGTTTATTCAGAGCAATAATTTGTGAATCTCAGAAAATATTATTACCTGGCGATGCGAATATTATCCCCTGGCGAGTGTAGTTCGTCTCTTAACCATTACGCAATCTGTGCAGTCAATAATATAATAGTAGAGTACTCGTAAAGCAGATGTTTTATCAAGGGTTTGTGGATTTTATCCTAAGACATATCCCAATATGGTGATCTATCGAGTCTAATTTTATTTAATTCGTTATTATACCTACATAAATACTAAATATCCGTGTGGGTAGTGTGGGTACCAAACAAGAATATATGAATTATATTCTCGCCTCGTAAAGTTTGTCTCGTGTGTTAGAAGACGATTAAGGAATATATTGCACATAACATCTATGCAAAAGAGCAAACTAAATAAAATTCTACACCAACCAGTTTGACCAGCGTGGCATAGTAAGTCAGTTACCCTACTATTGTGGAGGAGGCTCGAGCTAAATCAGTTTAATTTAGACGATTCATTCTTAATGGTTCTCCCATATGATAATAGCATACAATATGTTACTCCATATCACCCGGTGTGAATCGTCGAAACCGGCTGAGGAATCACTAGAAGATTCATTTTGATGCTGGATATCCCCGAACGTATTCTTCATTTCAAGAAAAGGAAATCTATAAACAATTTTTTATGATAGTATGTCTAGCTAGCCTTGGTAGTAGATTAATTTTCCTATCAGTATGGACAAAAGTCAAGTTTAAAAGTGGAACGTAGTAAATACCAATAAAGAAATGAGAGTTCCGTATTATCACATTGCAGAACTTTGCAGAATCGATTGTGTAGTCGTTGTAAATTGACTGTATTCTTGCGAATAGTGTGTATAATATTATATATCTAAGCTTCGAGTACCGCTTACCACCAAGCGATCCCGCTTATCGCGGAAACCTCCATCAAACATAAACAATCTTAGGTATTACTAGGTAGAAACATCGTTAATAGACTCTCAGTGAAGCGATCTCAGATCTTTATCTAACAAGGATTACTACGCTGTCACGGCCGCTCTATTGTCTGGAACTTCTAATGGAATATCTTGTTAGTTTCATGGCTGAGTCTAGTTATACTCTATTCAATAGTCGACGAGTTCAGATAATACGGTATATTTTGTTTGTTTACGTTATATCTGTACTTAGTTAGAGAAATAGTTGCTTCACTATCCGGAATTCTAAATTGGAATAAATTTTATCCTTGTGGTGACGGAGCAAGAATGCAATTCACCATCCCTCTTTCTTATCCGTGGATGATCGTAAGAGACGTCTAAGGAATGCAACCAGAGAACCATTGCAAGAGAACAAAATCGTTATATAAAATCCTAAACTAATCCGCTTGATCCGCGTGGCATAGCAGGTTAATTCCGCTCTTACTGGGGAGGAGGCTCGAGCCCAGCGGTGGAACGTTTATGAGCGTGGTGAACAAAAGTAAATTAAGCATAGAAATCAAGAATAAATGATATAAATTTTTATATTGGTTTGTTTTTAATATACAATTCCATGTGAAATTTTGGCTAAGGATTCTTATTGTGAATCATGTCAACAAATGACGCAGATCGATTTATGTATGTTTTGATATTAAGTAAATTTTAAAAATATGATTTATTATAACTAGATTTTTTTAGATTTTTGATAATTTAATTATTATTATCGTTTCATTGTCGTTAGCTAAAAATATATGGGAAATATACACGTCCGATGAGTAATCATATTGTTCAAAGTTGTAATATTTTCTCAAGGAATCGCGGCGAATAAGTTTATTTCCATACAGGCTGCAATATTTATTATATCAGCTGCTTACAATTCTAATCTTAGGTATAATCTCTGTTTGAGACTATAGTTATGTGAGAAATAAATTATGATTTGTAATTAAAAACATGTAGATATAACGATAAGTTAAATATCATATTAATATTTAAAAAAAATCAGAGTTTCGTTTGGTTTTTGATTGTTATGAATACATATTAAGATATAATATAAATATTTCATGAATGACAGCTTGAAATATATTTAAAATTTTATTATTTTTGCCTAGAGAAGAGGAGACAAGACAAATTATGCAATTTGTGCGCCAATATGATGCTTAATTGAAACACAAAATTCGAATCCAATATATTTACCAACTGGGATCGCATTAACGTTTATCATCTGATTTAATGTTAAGAAACCTTCAATAATTTAAAAAATCTATTATATACTAGCTTCTGCCCGCGGCTTCGCCCGCGTAAAAGGTTACTTTCCTAAAGTTTTTCATCCTCTATTTTAATTTAGCCTTAAGGGGTTAATACGCGCGCACACACAAATGAATAGAGAATAGCGGCGAATTATCACGGCATGACCACATTTGCCTTAGTACCTACCTAACCCAATCTATCATTTCCAGTAGTCGACATAATTTTACTGCCAAGGCGCGCAAAAAGATGTTTCATATCACAAACTTTCAATACCTATCTATTATATACAGGTATAGTATGTTACTAACAAATCGATAGTGCTGTCAAAAATACAACAATCATCAACGATGACTGCTCTCACGACTTTACATGTGTTCGGGTCGCACAATCGGCGATCATAGATTTCTTGCCATATTTCTATAGTGCGCCAAGTTGCTGCCTGACCACAGCACTGCGCACTCATATCGTTCTAACTTTTGAAGCATTGTACCAAACGACACGCGGTAAAAGGCAAAAAATATGTACTTTAAATATCGAAAGCAATAAAACCATTTGTTTGCATAAGAATCAATTTGTTACTATAAAATGTGCATCGGCAATAAATACCAAATTATTTTGAATTTTTAATTTACTATTTTAACGATAAATGCTTAAATATTAAAAATAGATATATGCTGTCGCGGACTTTTTTGTAGAACTATTTAAGAGTTACATTGCCACAATACATAACAGTTGTCTAACTTTCAAGATCTTTGCAGCGTATGCAAAAATAACTCGCAGATGGGCGATTTTTTCTGTCTTAAGCAATTTTTATCGTTATATTTTAGCCAATTTACAAAATATCTTTATAAATTATAGCCTATGTGTTATTCTGATGTGTAAGCTATATTACTATAAAGTTTCATCAAAATCAATTCGATAGTTTTTGCGTGAAAGAGCAACAAAGATGTTCACATCCATACATTATTACAAACTTTCACGTTTATAATATTAGTAGGATTATTATATGAAATTAAATATTTAAATATAGCCCAGTCAAATTAGACCGAAATTCAGCGTGAAATTACATTAATTCCGCACAGCAATTTTTTCTTGCAATCGTTAGGGGGTCCCTCTGGTAGTTCAAATCTCGATTTTCGACCGCCTAGGGGGTGTGCGTTACCGGTGGCCCGCTCGCACGGCGAGGAAGAGGTGCTTGCAGGGTGGGTCAATGGGGTCGCGCGCCGCCTCTTCCGTCACCCCGGACCGATTTGGCGGGGTGCGACGTCCATAGCCCACCGCAAAAAAAAAAAAAAAAGGGGGTGTGCGTTAGCCGCCATTTTGGTTTTTCCAAAAAAACGTTTTTGGCAAATAACTCGGTCATTTTTGACTTTAGGTGAAAATGCAAACGACAAAAGTTGTAGGAAATTCAATTTTCTACAATTTTGTTCATAATTTTTTTTAGGATCGATATTTTTTGAATTATCAATAAAAAAAATATTCTTCTGAAAATATCGCTGTATTTTGTTTATTAATCTAATCTAAATATTATCAACTTTAGAGAAAATATGGTCTGGAACAAAGTTATAGAGAATTTAATTCTCTATAATTTTGATAAGTGAGATTTAAAGTATCAGAGGGACCCCCTAACTATAGCAAAAAAAAATTGCTGTGCGGAATTAATGTAATTTAAAATTCTAATTTGACTGGGCTAATCAGACAGTTCAAAGTCATATATCTTTTTATTTTATAATTTCAATATAGATATGTTATAAAACCATATCACACCATTTTGCAAATGGAACGCAAATTGAATTTGCACAATGAAATTAAGTTTTATTTCTAAGTAAACAACAATGTCAATACTCTTTCACAGAGATTAATTGGCAAACAAAAATAATTTATGATCTCTTTTATTTAACAAAGTAAAAACCAAATTTATTTATTAATTTCCTTAAAGCTGTTTAATCAATCAATCAATTCACAGCTGAATGATGCTAAGAAAAAAAATGGCGCACCGGGAAATTGCATGTCTTAAAGTGATCTGCTAACGGATCGAACATAATATGATAACAGTAAATATGAATAAAAACACAATATCATTCTGATGCTGTAAAAAGTTGACAATATCAGATGTGTTACGTTACGGCATACTATGTGAAAAAAGTTCACAAAGAACTCTTTGTGTAAAATGAGATTTTCGGTTAAGCTCTTTGATACATGACAAAGGAATATAAATGCAGCTATTGTTGGTATTTTAAATATACTATTTCTAGTTTAAAAAAAAAACTAGTGTTTGACGTCATGCCGCCTAGTTTACTAGTTAAAATTCATCTGAGAGGGCAAAATAGTTTAATTTTTATGACTAATATCATAATGACTTTTAATGTTTACGCGAGTATTTCACATTTGAAATAAAACTATTTTTACGGATTCTATCGCCTTTGTATTTGATTTTTAATTTCCCGACGTTTCAAACACTTTACAGTGATCATGGTCACGGGAGGACTGTCATCCCGTGACCGTGATCAAATACAAAAAGAAATCAAATACAAACGCGATAGAATCCGTAAAAGTAGTTTTATTTCAAAAACTAATATCATCATCATCCTCATTTCAGCTCATATATGTCCCACTACTGGGCTCGAGCCTCCTCCACAATGGAAGGAAAATTGACCTACCATACCATGCTGATCAGACGTGTTGGTAGGGGTTTGTTTCGAGTTGACCTTCTCTTGCATAGATGTTAAATACATTTAATATCCCTTAGTCGTCTTTTACGATCACCCACGGGTAAGATAGGGGATGGTGAATTGTATTCTTATTCCGTCACCACAAGGATAAATAATATAATAGTATCAATTCAAAATAATTTAAAAAATATATTTATTATATTAGAATTTCTAATATGAATTAAGGTGACTAATTAATTAATAATTATAATTAATTAATTCTTATTTTTTTTTCAAATTAAAATCACGTTTTTTGACAAGTAATTTCTCAGTTATATAAAAACGTTACCTTTTTTTTGCGGTGGGCTATGGTGTGGTCACGCTCCGCCAAATCGATCCGGGGCGACGGAAGAGACGGCGCGCATAAAAGCTTTACCTGCAATGCGAAATATGTACATTTAATCTAATAGTTACAGAGTTGTATATGTAGGCAAACTCAATATAAAATCCTATACCAACCCGTCTAACCAGTGTATTATTGTAGGTCAATTTCCCTTTCAGTGTGAAGGAGGCTGGGACCCAGCAGCGGGACATTTATAAGCTAAGAATTTCTTCTCAACTCATAAACGACCCGGTCCCGGTAATGCCGAATTTAATGCTGATAATTTAATCGTTATACATTATGCTGTGTGGTCTCTTAGGTATCGTAAAAGACAACTGAGACCTTAACGCCGGGACTCCACCGAACCTTACATTGACCTGGCCTGACTTCGTTTGATGCCATCTGGTCAATAATTATATTTCTAAAATTAGTTGCCGTCAGGCAGGTGGATGATTATAAAACTATTGCCTGATACTATATATACGATGGCAGAAGTACGTATTGCCTCGGTACCGAGTAATCTCTATACCTACCTTTTTTCTCAAATCTTTATAATTTGAAATATTTTCCATTATACTGCTTTAATATTTGATATGCCATTTTAAATATTTTCTTTCCGTTTAATTCTTTCAATATTATGCGTGCTTTAGGTTTGTCATTTGAATGAATGTGGGAACAATGTTTTTATCATCAACTAAGATGTAGATTTTGTTCTTGGGATTAAATGTTAGTCAATTTTAATAATGCTAATACTTATTTTGTTTCTTTTACTAAAATGTTTAGTAAGTATACAGTGTTAAATATCTTACAGATGTAGGAACATGCGCGTCCTGAGAATGACATGCACTTAGCATGTTTTTTAATGCCAATGTTATACTTGCAATTTATTTTCGATTTAAACATGCACGGGCACTCTTTTTTTTTTTAAATCTAATAAGAATACGGCTAATTTTATATTATACAGCGTAATTGCTACTGTCCGATCTCTCCTGGAAAAAAATTCAACGTAATTCAGCAGGTACCTGAAAATTAAAGTTCCTTTTTTTAGAAAATTACGAATGGATTATTTTATACAACTTTTTAAACGTAAACTGCGCTACGTCTACATCTGAGAAAAAAACATAAATTACGAAATATCTTTTTACTTTGTACTTTGTTTTTTCTAAAGTAACCTCATTACAAATTTGGAATAATATAATTCATTTTACTCGTAAGAAAAGACACGTAAATATTTTGAGAAGATTATTTACAAGAAAACTGTACCACAGATAAGTAATACGTTTGTTTATTTTATTACGCTGGACTCTCACTTAACGACAAATTGAATTGGATGCAAGTGGTATGTTGTTAATTGTGGTGTGTAGATGCCTATTTTGAACACGAAGCCGGTTTTTCTTGCGACTATTGTTGAAAAAGTTATAGACTGGCTGGAATAATATTCATTTAGAATCAGAGTATATTTAATATAGATTGTGTGAATATTTTTGTGATGTAATTTTAAAATTTGAAAGCATCGCTTGAGAGAAGTATTATTATACGAAGGCTAGTGTGGTAACTTACTGGTTTAATAGCTAGTGTGGGAAATATTATTTGTTGTATTATCTATTGTAGAGAGAGAAAACTAAGTCATTTTGTATTTCTTACACTTCAAACAATATATGAAATAATAGTGCTATTTTTACGGTTCGGACTGGACGTAAAAAGTAAAGTAGGTAGTTGACTCCAAGCATTTTATTAGCAACCTTTAGATAACAGCGGCGTGACTAAGCATTTTGGTTACTTTATATCCATGTAATGTAACTACACAGATGACTAATAAGCTGAGGAACGACGTTCTGAATAAGCGTAGTAAGTTCAGTAAGTGTGGAAAACATTAAAAAAAAAACGATAAATAGTTATTTTGTGGTGTGGCTACCAATATTACCATTCCTTACATTAGTCATGAATGTCGTAAAATACGACTAAGAGCTTTGTAATATTTACGATGGAACAAGAGCACGTACTAAGTCGACCCCAAGCAATTGGAAAAAGAGTAAGATGATGTAGAAGAGTTGTTTTGAGGTAGTCTGCAAAATCTAATTGCGAACTATTGCGACTGTAAAATTACCGATTTAGTGATTTTTTGTATGGCTACTGAATTAAAATTTATTAAAATATATTTACTCTATTATACACTGTATTATTTACTTCTTCAACCCCTTCCTATCTTAAAGCTCGCTTTGAATATCTGCATGATACGCATAATAGGAATTTAAGGTCATCAGATAACATGAAACTGAAAATGCCACTGCATTTCACATCATTTTCTGAGAAATCGTTCACAATCACGGCGGTACGTCTGTGGAATGAACTTCCGCTAGATATAAAACGCTCTAAGACCCTGGCCACATTTAAAGTAAAACTTAAAAATCATTATCTAAAATTGATCATTTAGTATTTGCTATCTACTTTATTATATAACCCAGACTTATATTATTACTTTACTAAGCTTCACATTTATTAAGTTATCAACCGCGTTATAATATTTATTTTATATATATTTATATATGTGTATGTGTATATATACATGTATATGTGTGTATGTATATGTATATTGTATGTATATGTTTATTTATATATTTTATTCATAGTTAAGAAGTACACCTACAACTACCGCTCTTTCCTTACATGTTTCCATCCAAAGGTTGCCTGGCAGAAATCGCTTTTAGCGATAAGGCCGCCCATTGTACTATCTACGCTTAGAATTGTTATTATAAATGTATTAACCTAGGTGTGCAATAAAGTATAAATAAATAAATAAAAAAAAACTGGCTGCAGGTCGTTCATAACTCCGAGCGATCTTGTTTATTCTTATTCCTTTTAAACAACTAATTTTGCAGTCATTTATTTTATATTCCATTTTATTGACTTGTTTGGCGGCTTGTATTTTCATGCACATATTCTTTGAATAGAGTCCTAAGCCTACTTTTCTACCGCTTTTCTGCGTCGTAAACTTTAACGTGTATGTTGGACAATCACCAGGCCGTTCACCCGCAGTCTATGCTAGAAGAAGGAAACAATTAAGTAACTCGGAGCCTAACCCAAATCGGTCATATTGTCCGATTTCCTTGTTTTTTTTACAATGATAATATCATCACACGCTGTTTTTAATTAAAAATATAATGAGGTGATGTTATTTTATATTCTTAGTTCGTTATCTTTTAAATAATTTATAACAATACTCATAATAAGCAACTTCATGAATATGTAATTGTGTCATGACTCATATGTAGCGACACTTTCTATTATAAATGAATATTGCTATAGTTTTTATTGGTATTGTAAGCGTGAGGAATATGGATGTAGTATACACTTTTTCGGTACCCATTTTGAACTTTTTAAGCCACGACTTCTATTGCCATCTACCGGGGTCTATGGTTTTAACCTACTTCAGAGTTCAGGTGACACACATTTTTGAGAACGTTATATAGAACTCTTCATCACCATTATCATCATCTCAGGTCATATATGTCCCACTGCCGGGCTCAAACCTCCTCCGTAATGGGAGGTAAATTGACCTACCACACCACGCTGGTCAGACGTGTTGCTATAGGGTTTTGTTTCGAGTTTCCCTTCTCTTACATAGATGTTATATGCGTATTATATCACTTAGTCGTCTTTTACGATCATCCACGGGCAAGACAGGGGGTGGCGAATTGTATTCTTACTTCGTCACCACACGGATAGAATAAATATAGAGCTCTTAGTAAGGCAAATTTGCTCACGATCTATCTATCAGCTGTTCTTCGCCATTGTTGGATTTATGAAGGCTATATAAAGAATTTTCAATTCAAACAAAGAAGAATATTAGTCAAGGCTATTCCTCACGCTGTTTAACAACAATTAATAATTTTATTGGCACCTATATGTATGCATACACTAAATATTTTGCGCATCGTTGAAAAATCTGTATTTGTACATCGTGTGATCTAATATAAAAGATTTTCGTATTAGATGTCTCATCCATTTCATATCATCATCATCATTACAGCCCATATAAGTCCCACTGTTGGGCTCGGGCCTCCTCCGTAATGGGAGGGAAATTAACCTACTATACCGCGCTAGTCAGACGTGTTGGTATAGGATTTTGTTTCGATTTTTCCTCCTCTTGCATAGATGTTATAAGCGTTTTATATTTCTTAGCCGTATCTTACGATCACCCACGGGTAAGATAGGGGGTGGTGAATTATATTCTTACTGCGTCACCACACAAAAATTTCATATCATCGTTTCATATCATCGTTTATAATAACTGAATTAAATCTGATTAATGTTTAAATGGTTTATAAAGTCAATTTCATAGATAATCATGATTCTTAATGCATGATGTTGTCTAAGATAAAATAGTATTAATGTAGAAAGCTACTCAAAAATGTAATCAAAGTCTTTCTATATTTTTAACATTTTTTTTATTATTATTACTTTTAGGAATCTTTACATTAAGTTGAAACGCGAAACGTACGTTTGGTAATCTAGTATATAGAAAAATAAACTATTATTTATATAACTTCATCAATTACTTCACTTATAATAAAAACACAAAGCAGTCATGAGGACTGCCGACAGAAGTGAAAACTTAAACCTATGAAAAAAAAGGTATTGAAAAATTGATAATAATTAATAATAACAATTATTACATATAAATTTAATATATTAAATACAGCGACACAGCAATGAAGAGCAGCTGACTGTATCTTTCTCGCTCGGGTACACACGGCGGACCCGAGTTGACCCAATCGAGCCTTTCAACACAGAGCGTGACGGATCAACCTCACTTACAGCCTTAAAAAAAATCTTTGTGCGGTGCGCCAAAAGAAGTTTTCACTTCAATAATAAATTTGTGAATTACTATACGGTACTATACTTTTCTGTTCTATAAATAATCCAAATTATCATAAACATAGAAGGAATTCATTAAGTAAATGCTTCTATCATTAAACTGAGAGTATCTAGAAAACTTGATGCTACTTCCTATTTTGGTTATGCTTTCATACATACATTTGAAAACCTGATAGTTACATACTGAACGACTTATAAGGCATAAATAAAGTTTATTGATAGAGAAAGTGCTATCAGGACGACACAATCGAGCGACATATCATTCCTAACGCGCACAGCTATTTGCATTTTATTATTATACAGAGTGATACTATTTTTTTTTATATATTAAAAATACCTAATAAAATTAATTTTCGTTAAAATTGCAATGAAATTTACACTTGGTTTATAATAAGTGCTTTATTATCGCAATCTTTTTGAAATGACAACTTCTTTAGTGCAAGGTTGAGATGATATAACTGAACGTTTATTGAATCTTTATTGGATTATATAGAGCGATACATGTTTGTATACTTAGATCTAACTTATATACTACACACACTACATTAGGCATACTCATTAGGCAATAGACTGAGCCAACACGCTCGGCTATGCAACTCTCGCCCGAGTAAAATCAGCTATCGTCCACTAAGGACGCGTTTTTAGAGTACAATAGAAATGACGATCAATTAGAAAAAACTTAACCAAAGAAAATTATACACAATTATAATATCTATCTACTGTAAATGTTATTTACTACTTTAAAAAAATAGAACATAAATAGTTGTACGTATTTCGTATTATTAAGCATGTCTTGATTTTACTTCACTCGAGTGGTTAAAGTGATACTAATTATTATTTTCAATTGAATTTTGAAGTAAGTACTGTCATGTCGTTGGCACAGATGGCGTAATGGTTAAGATACTGATCTACCATGTTAATGCTGTGGGTCGATTCTTATGTAGGAGGATGCTTTGTGTGATCAACAAATGTGTGTTATTGTTCTGTGTCTGGGTGTAATTTGTCACCATTAATTATATATTTGTAAATTCTCTCGCAATACTAGGACTATTTTCTTGGTGTCGAGTGTAGTTTTAAGAAAAAATAGACTCTGAAATTCACATAATTACAAATTTCACATATTGTCAACTTCACATTATTTTGAGCAACAACGTAATATTTTGAGTTCCACAATATGACGCTAAATACATAGTCTCGCGATTATGTATATCGAGAACTGGTTCAATGAAATATTTTTTTTTATTATTATTATTATTATTGCATTTTTTTAATAATTACTATCAAACATATGACCGTAAGAAATCCCAGCAATCAAGCTTTTTTGGTTCGTTTAAACAAGTATTATAATCATTTATGATCATGTTTATAAATTAAGCTAGAAAGAAGAGATTTTTTATGTATTTCTTTTTTAATGTGAGATTTTTTAAATACTGTATTGTGTTATCCGTGGGCGTACAGTGTATCACTACGCAACTATCACAAAGGTGTCATAAAGGTAACCATAGGGAATGGCGGTCCTTGACCATGTCCGTTTGCATAATACCGGTTTGACCCGTCAGTCAGTGGAATTGTATCCCCTATTAAATCAAATGATAAAAGACGTGTTTTATGAAGTCCAAGCCGACAATTACAGTCCTTTATCAACTAAAACAGTATGAAATCTATATATATATAAAAGAAAGTTGAGTTAGTTACAACACTTATAACTCGAGAACGGCTGCACCAATTTTTAAGATTTTTATGTTTTTGAGTTTGTTGTCGTCGGGAATAGGATATAGGATATTAAAATATGATATTAATAAACAAAAAAAAAGAAAATTAAAAAAACATCAATTCTAAACGTTCATTTGTTGATGATGTAACCATGGCAACTGACAGCACACGCCATTACATGGTCTAATGGTTTGCTTGGAAAATACCGCGAAAAGTTAAAATTATATAATTTGGAAAATCCAATAGTGCACGCCTCATAATTTTTATATTATTTAGCGCCTTAATTATTTCATTGAGCAAGATCTGGTAGTAATATTAAGTAAAATTGCAAAAAAAAACAAAAAATTATGCGTGCGTATAAAGTACTTACACATATCAGAAGTGACACTTTGGCTAACAAATCTACCCCCCTGCCCTCCTCTCTCTCACTCTCTCTCTCTCTCTCTCCCCCCCTCTCTCTCTCTTCTCTCTACCTTCGCGCTTATAATCTCAGCCCATATATGTCCCACTATTGAGCTCGCGCCTCCGCCAAAATGAGAGGGAAATTGACCTACTATACCACGCTGGTCAGACATGTTGGCATAGGGTTTTGTTTCAAGTTTTCCTTCCCTTACAAAGATGTTATATGCGTTTTATATCCCTTACCTTAGTCGTCTCTTACAATCATCCACGATTAAGATAGGGGGTGGCGAATTGTATTCTTACTCCGTCACCACACGGATAACCCTCCCATGCGCTTTACACTTCAAAATAAATATGGCGCGTAACAGAAAAATGTTACAATATAAAATTTCTCCCATACGTCGATAAAAAAGTTTCACTTCATAAAGTTAGAGAAACAAAAAAATACAATTTGTTTTTTTTATTTAAAAAAAAAAAAGCAATATTTTTAAGATACCTACTGAAGTTAACAGACATGTGACAATTTTTCATTATTTTATTTATCATTTACTATTAGTCAATGCCATAAATGAAAAAGAAAAATAATTTCGTGACATTCTCGACGCAGTACTAAAAATAGCTGTTCGTTTAAATAGGCTGTATGGGATCTATTTCCTTTGCCTGTCCGAATGGACGAACAAAAAATGTAAACGAACCCAATTTTCATAAGGTATACATACACTAATGACTAAGCAGTTTAGTTTTTTATTAATTGCAATTAAACGACAAAGAATTACTAAGCCATTTTCGAAAGGAAACCGCGCGTTGCGATTATGAAGCTTTTAAAAAAAGAAATATTTTGAGACATTAATTTTTACGGTCGTATTCTTGCCAGATACGGAATATTTTATCCAGAGATCCCTCTATATATTTTTCAGAGATCCCTCTATATATTTTTGTCTTCGAATATTTTTTTTAATCGACTATTTTCTTACTTTAAACAAAATAATTGCTTTTTAACAATATCAAATACGTTTAAACGAATTATTAATTGCAATTAAACGACAAAGAATTACCGAGCCATTTTCGAAAGGAAACAGCGCGTTGCGATTATGAAGCTTTTAAATAAATAAATATTATGATACATTAAGTTTTACGGTCGTAAATCCTGCCAGATACAAAAAAAAAATTATCCGACGTCCTCGAATATTTTTTTTTAATCAACTATTTTCTTACTTTAAACAGAATAATTGCTTTTTAAAAATATCAAATATGTTTAAACGAATGTTTTTTCTTGACATATGTATTATAATATTATCCTATAAGTGCAATGTGAGAAAAATACAATCATTTTTAGGTTTGAAAAGTGCTTGATTTTCATATATCGAGAGTAGAACAAGACCTCAACGGGGCGTGCAAAATTTGACCGGTCAGAGTTCGTTTTGTGCGAGTGTTACGGATTTTTACGAATATTGTTATAATAAAACATATTATGTCTATATTGCTATCAACAATGTCGCGACCAATAAAATCTTGCTTATCTCATTCATTAACTGTTAGGCGTACCGAAGTGTGCCGGGTCCGCTAGTATATTATAATATTAAGTACTATTTTAGCTGTGTGGTAGCAGCTACGAATACTACTAACCCTTACTTCGCTCGTTGATGTCGTAAAAGACGACTAAGAGCCTTATAACGACTTGGGCCAACTCCATCTGGTGTTTGGTCAACAATTACATTCCCAAGGAGGTTTGATGTCTAGCAGGCGGCCGGTCATAAAACTATTGTCAATAACTTTTACAGTATGTACTATGAAAGAAGAGTACATATTGTACCGACCCCAAGTAATTAGGATAATAGTAGGAGAATGATGATGAATGATGATTAAGTATTATTTTATTATTTCAATTATTTTATATTAAATAATAAAAATGTCAAAAACCAAATTAAAAATATATGTCATGGAATTTTTTTTCAAAACAATCCTTAAAAAATGAAAATAAGTACAGATTTTTAATGTTATGTTTGTAAATGTTTTCATTAAAAAAACAAAAACCCAAATATTTTCATCCGATCTTTATGATCACTTTTTAATGCCACAGATAGGTATACAATATATATGCCATCTGCACATTTAATTTAAAATAACTCTTAATTACGTTGGGATTAAGAAATAGATTAATACCCTGTTGTAAACTACAATTAACGATCACGCTATTTTTACATCTTATTGTAAAGTTATTTTGTAATATTATTGTGTAATCAGAAATATTCGTATAATTTCCGTATGGTGATGGAATAAGAATACAATTCACCACTCCTTATCTTGTCCGTGGATAAAAAGACTAAAGGAAATAATATGCATATAACATCTATGCACGAGAAGGAAAACTCGATATAAAACCCTGTCCCCCTATAAAACCCGTCTAACCAGCGGCTTATTGTAAATCCCCTACTATTGTGGAGGAGGCTCGAGCCTAATACTAATATGTTTGTGAGTTAAAAATGTTCAGAAATACGTATTCAAATAATAATCCAACCTATATAGTTAATAGAGACATAAAAGTTCAATAAAAATACACACACACACACACATTGTTATTGAGTTTTCGTGTTAGATAATCGTAATAGTCATATAATAGTGGGAATCTTTTGTTTAAAATTTCCATTTGACGACTTTCATTGACCGTTAAACGATAAATCATAGACAATTACATTTTTTGTGATTATAATACACAGCATTGGTACACGTTCTATTTTTAAAATGTAATATTATTTAAATTGATCGCCATCAATAATGCAAGCTATGGTTTATTTGAATAGACAATTGTTGTTATTATTCTAGCTTTTAGTATTTAGAATTGATTTATTTAAAGGTTAATAAAACAATTATGTATTGCACGCCTCATAAGCGAAGCGTTGAGGTCTTGCTCTACTCTCGACATATGAAAATCAAGCACTTTTCAAACATAAAAATGATTGTATTTTTTTCACATTGCACTTATAGGATAATATTATAATACATATGTCAAGAAAAAACATTCGTTTAAACATATTTGATATTTTTAAAAAGCAATTATTCTGTTTAAAGTAAGAAAATAGTTGATTAAAAAAAAATATTCGAGGACGTCGGATAATTTGTTTTTGTATCTGGCAGGATTTACGACCGTAAAACTTAATGTATCATAATATTTATTTATTTAAAAGCTTCATAATCGCAACGTGCTGTTTCCTTTCGAAAATGGCTCGGTAATTCTTTGTCGTTTAATTGCAATTAATAAAAAACTAAATTGCATAGTCATTAGTGTATGTATACCTTATGAAAATTGGGTTCGTTTACATTTTTTTGTTCGACCATTCTGACAGGCAAAGGAAATAAATTCCATTCAGCCTATACAGCTATGTTTAGCTGTTCGTCGAGAATGGCACGAAATTTCAAAAGTATTTCTTTTCTTTCATTACAAGCTTATACTTAGTTTCACTTGTCCCATTGTCTGTAATCAAATCTTGCAAGTTAAATTTGATCCACTTCCCGATTTCTGATTGAGCTGAAATTTTGCATGCATATATAAATCGTATGACAATGCAATATTATTGTGACATAGAGCTGATCTGATGATGGACCTGGAAGCTGGCCATAGGAACTCCGTAATTAAACGACGCAACCCTTTCGAGTTTGGCCTCATTTGATTTGTCTTGACGATTACTTTAATACTATATGGTAACCAGGGTCTGACGATGGACCTGGAAGCGGGCCAAAGAAACTCCGTAATTAAACGACGCAAACCCATCGAGTTTGGGCTTATTTGATTCGTCTTGGTGAGTACTTTGATACTATATGGAAACCAGGGTCTGATCATGGACCTGGAAGCTAGCCATAGGAACTCCGTAGTTAAACGACGCAACCTTATTGAGTTTAGCCTCGTTTGATTTGTCTTGTCGAGTACTTTGAGACTATATGGTAACCAGGGTCTGAAGATGGACCTGAAACCCGGCCATAGGAACTCCGTAATTAAACAACGCAACCCCACCGAGTTTGGGCTCGCTTGATTCGTCTTTTAAGAACAAGAATAAGAATCATTTATTTTGTCTTGACGAGTACTTTGATACTATATGGCAACCAGGGTCTGATCATGGACTTGGAAGCTCGCCATAGGAACTCCGTAATTAAACGACGCAACCTCATCGAGTTCGGGCTCGTTTGATTCGTCTTGACCAATACTTTGATACTATATGGTAACTAGGGTCTGACAATCGACCTGGTAGCGGGCCATAGGAACTCCGTAATTAAACGACGCAACTCCATCGAGCTTGGACTCGTTTGATTCATCTTGACGAGTACTTTGATACTATATGGTAATCTGATGTTGGACCTGGAAGCTGGCCATAGGAAAAAGAAGGTGCTAAATGTTCTTAATCATACCATCAAAATGTAACACGCTTTCATTTATAAAATTGGATCTGTGATAGAAACGGGAAGATTTAATAATTATGGTGTAAAGTTTTAGTGTTAAAAATATATAATTATGTACGATATTGAATTATTTTGTAATAGACGAAGAAGCTTAATTATCGTTAAAGGTTACAATGAACTTATAAAGTGTTATATGTCTTATTAGAGTTAATTTATTTTTACCTTTTTATTTTATTAGCAAATAATAAAAGGATTTTTTAAAAAAAGGCTTTTTCTTTAATTTTATTTTTATTTCTGGCATTGACTAATAGTAAAAGATAAATATTATAAAAATTATGAGGCGTGCACTTTTGGATTTTCCAAATTATTTTATTATGACTAGGGTTTTAAGGCAAATAATTTAAATACCGCTATAGAAAGTAATATTTAATGATATAACTTAGAATAATGATCGTATTAATTCAAAATTCTCTATGTAGTGATGGATTAGGAATACAATATGTTATTACCTCTTACATTCTAATGGGCGTCAAAAACCAACCATAGGATTCGCAGGAAAATGGATAGCAGTAGCGGCTACGATATTTCCCAATTATGGTTCTATCAATAGGCTATAATCGTCCCCTCTTCTGAGTCTATCTAAATTTAATAATGCTATAATAGGTGCCAGAAGATTTTGAATGCAGTTAGTGTTATAATTATGTCTATTTGTATCTAAAAATACTTTCTGTAGCATTCTATCACCCCACTATCGTTTAGGTTTATTGCTAGATATGTGCTTAACTTTCCGTGTGGTGACGGCATAAGAATATACTTCACCACCATCTTACATGTGGGTGATCATAAGAGACAATTAAGGAAAGGAAAACTCGAAAGTAAACCCTATACAAACACGTCTATTACGTCACCTATAAGATGAATCGCATTATTAATAAATTTAATAGTGGTAGGATCAAGCTGTGGACAGTTCTCTGTCTACAGCAGCGGGCCGGTCCGTCCGGGGTAGTACCGCACTCTCGCAGAAGATCGACGCCTGAGGAATGGCGGTGAGCGAGAGATACGGAAACCCAATTGGGGTGGGTTTGGGGTTTGTGTTGGTAAGCAGCGGCTATGCCCTTAGTATTGCAAAGGTCCATGGGCGGCAGTGACACTTACCGTCACATGTGCTGTCTGCTCGTTTGCCACCTTAAGCAATAAAAAAAAATATATTTTGATCATAAAATGTCAATGTAGAGTGGGAAGTAACTGAAAGATATAACGTAAAATAATTAAGAGGTGATAAAAGCATTCATTATGCGTATAACTACATTAAGGAGCCAATATTACTATTATAAAAAATGCATAGCTCTGAAAGTAATGAGAAAAGCACATTACTCATGTAAGTGTATTACTTATGCGGGTTTATTGACCTAAGTCGTCGGCTCTAAACTCTTGCCCCTGAGGTCCCGCAAGGTTTGTCGTGACTCCTATATTGTTGCCGCGCGATGCTATTGTGGCAACATCGACCTAAGGGCAGTCTATATCCGTACATGGCTAATGCTCCACTTTGATATTTCAAACGCCATTAACCTTATGTATCTATATAACACGTTGCTGTGTTTAGAAAAAGCTGCATTTTGTTAATATTTAAGAATAGTAAATATTGACGCGGGTAAGAATTTTTCCGTGTGGTAACGGTATAAGAATATAATTCACCACCCCCTATCTTACCCGTGGGTGATCGTACGAGACGACTAAGGGATATAAAACGCATATAACATCTATGCGAGAGAAGGAAAATTCGAAACAAATCCCTATACCAACACGTCTGACCAGCGTGGTATAATAGTATGGTCAATTACCCTTCCATTATGTAGGAGGCCCGAGCCCAACAGTGGGACATATGTGGGCTGAGATGATGAGATGATGATGAAGAAATTATCAGTTTTCTTAAAAAAAAAACTATCTATAGTCTAAAGAATAGGGGTTGCTGCCTTGTAATATAGGCTAAGATACTAGTAAAGATTCCAAACTCTCAGCAAGAAACAATTATTTTGGTATCAAGTTAATATGTAATATACTAATACTATGTAGCTAGCTGTGTGGTAGCGGCTACGAATACTACCAATCCTTACTTTGCTTGTGGCTGTCGTAAAAGACGACTAAGAGCCTTATGATGACCTGGGTCAACTCTATCTGATGCCGTTTGGTCAACAATTACATTCCCAAGGAGGGTTGACGTCTGGCAGGCAGCCAGTCATATAACTATTGCCAATAACTTTTACAATATATACTATGAAACAAGAGTACATATTGTATCAACGCCAAGTAATTGGGATAAGAGTAGGAGAATGCTGATACCTATACTATGTAGCGCATTATATTTTATGTAGGACAATTAATATACATTATTAATGTTTATAAATACCCGATTACGAAACGAAAAATGATGTCACAAGCGGGGTTCGAACCCGCACCTATTGGGAATCCAGTCCAACCGTGCTGCCACTTACACCATCGTGAACTATTTTAGGACATGCAAATTTCGATTCATATTATATCTTACGTCTTCAAGGTGACGTATGCCATCTATCGCACAACGTTTACACATTGTATAGGCTTAATACTTTAAACTTTACAGTTAGAATTGTATTAAACGATGTCACAACCTTGTTATTCAAATTACTGAAATTTTTAGCATTTAATATGCTTCTCCTTTTTTCACGGGATCTTCCATGGGGAAGATGCCCGGTCCTTTGGGAGGCTTACATGGGGATATGGATCCAACACGCAGAGGCCTTTGGAGAAATTTAATCTAAATATTGGGATGGGATATCTACCGATGACATTCCACGTCTGCACATAACATACGTGGACTGCCAGCGGTAAGTGTAAAACTATTGTGTGATTATGGTAGCTAATATCTGATCATGGGAGTGGGTGTTTAGTGGACTGGTTCATCTTAAGTCTATGAATTTTTAACTGTCGTCTGCCTTCAAACCCATATTGAGAGATGAACGGTGGCAGACGGTGACTCGCCAACTCACTGAATGGGCCCCCTAAACAGTCGCCACAGGCACACAAGCCATACGGGCAACAGGGGGCAACATTGGTGCAAGTGGCTAGGGGTGTCGAGCGGTGCGGCGCCGGTTTCATCATTGAGTCTGTGATAAACAGAGCCATGGTTTCCCCGTAGTTATGCCCTTGAAAATGACACTTCCACCCCCGAGCATAATATGCTTATTATTAATGTGTTAATATTATTATTTATAAAGCCATTAATTTGCTCTTTATAAGAATGTTAAGTTGCATAGTAGCGGCTATGAATACTACCGACACTTACTTTGCTAGTGGATGTCGTAAAAGGCGACTAAAAGGTTTATATCTACCTGGACTTACTCTGATGCCGTTTAGTCATCAATTACATTCCCAAGAAGAGTTGACGCTAGGCAGGCGGCTGGTCATAAAACTATTACCAATAACTTTTATAATATGTACCAATATATACTGTGTCGACCCCAAGTAATTGGGATAAGAGTAGGAAAATGATGATGATTAATGTTAATTTATAGATTTTTTATCCATTCAGAGAGTGAATGAAAATGTTGTTTTTGTGGGTATCGTAAAAATCGAATCAGGACTGCAAGTAAACGAAATCATTACACGAATGGAAGGTTAGAGCCTAACAGTTGAACATACTCGTATATGGTACACTTAACAATTACTTATGTGTGTGACTGTATAGCATATTCACTGCGAGGTACAGGGTTTCGTGTTATTGAATATTTGTACAACAAACGCCCATTATCAGCATTCACTTTCACTCTGTACCGAGCCATTATTATGTTGAGATAAAAAGTCACGTTTATACTTCATCTAGTATCATACAAATCATAGTAATGATACGGATAGTTCATTGTAATAATTTCTCTTGTTTACGCGAGTGTTATACATTTGAAATAAAACTACTTTTACGGATTCTATCGCGTTTGTACTTGATCTCTTTTTTTTTTATTTCTGTGTGGCCGCGTTTCGATCCGGTGGTAGCACAATAATAATTATCATAAATTAAATGCTTTAATAATAACAGATCATAAACAATATAAAATTTTATATATAGAATCATATTTTTTTTTATTGCTTATGGGGGCAAACGAGCAGACAGCACACCTGATGGTAAGTGTCACTGCCACCCATGGACCTTTGCTATACCAAGAGCATAGCTAGGCCGCTGACTACCGATACAAACCCCAAACCCACCCCAGTTGGACTTTCGGCACTCTCGTCCTTTTTGTACTGGCAATGAATTTGTATTAAAAATGTGAGTCAATATGTATAATCTTATAGGGTAGATATATAAATTTCTGTAATAACAATGACATATTGGACGTAAGACACCTTAGTCGTCCCATGACCATGATCACTGTAAAGTGTTCGAAACATCAAGAAATTAAAAATCAAATACAAACGCGATAGAATCCGTAAAAGTACCTAGTTTTATTTCAAAAGTTCATTGTAAGTTTATTTTTGATATGCAAATCACGGAAGAGCGGTGTTGACATACTTCAAGCTTAATATGGATAGATTAAATTAATGGAGTCTACTTTCAAAGAATGAATAGAATATGAATAATATGAATAATGTTACATAATCAACTTTCCTTTAAAATTAAAATTTTATATTAGGATGTGTTTTGGTTTACATAAATGCAGATTATACCAAAAATTCACCTATAATAGGCTGCCATAACAAATTGATCTTTGATTGCATAATTTTATTGATTTTGCTGCCCACTAACTCCTAAATAACACAATGAAAATATATCTGTTTCATTCAACAAAATTTATACAATTTTTATTAGTTATGTAATTCATATTAACAATAATAATTCTAACAAAGCACGATGAAAATTGACCTCTATGGAATGGATTTTATTTAAATTTTATAATTAATAATAAGATGACATCAGCTTTTAAGAAAAGGTGTGCTTTTCTTTTTTTTACAGGCTGTGATCTGGCCACACCTCGCCCAAATAGTTCGAAAGGAATAAAGAGAGGTTTGGGGCCCTATTAATTCTTTCTGGTAATCGAACGGCCTATTCATTCTAATATTTTACAAACACATCAAACGATTTAAAAAAAAATCCTATTATTCTTCAGGCTATCTTCTCATTATTCTTTAATACTGTAATAAGTAAGGATAATAAAATAAAAACTAAACCTCTTTTTGGATCCGACGTGAAAGTTTAGCATACCAATAAAAGGCTCTCAAGCTTATCGAATACTCTAAAGTATTATCATTTCATTATGTTTACAGTCCAAAATAAATGTAAAAGCGAAGAGCATAATGCTTAATTAAAAGTCTTTGAGGAAAACATCATTTTGAGTGCTCTATAAAACGACTCAAATTTGCAAAAGACTGAAACGGAATGTTTTACGATATTATATCCCACTTTGTTTATAGTAATGACATTTAAAGACGTGACTGGATGCTAAATGTACCGTACTCTAGGCACGAATGGGATAATAGACAATAAAGAAAGTACTATGCAAGGAATCACTTCAATTTATTGATACCCGTGTAATAGATTCCAGTGTAAATTTTACAAAATATCTACTAATAATGAATCCTATATCATTATTGCGAATCGCTAACATTATCTATTTTAAGATTTATATAACGGCACTTAATGCTTACATATACATCCCAAAATATATAACTAGTTATGTTCAAGTACGCGGAATTATAGGTTTGTTCTAGCTCAATGTTGCCAATCATCTAAAACAATCACAATAATCTTAATGCGAATGTTTATATGTTCTATATTTATTAGATTACCGTTGGCTGTTGATTCATAGCCAACGGAGAAACAAGAATACACAACGGAGACGAGACGGTATCGTGGTTTAAAAAATAATTGTCGTGTGTTGCTTATTTGTATGTATTGTAATTGTGTATTGGCGGGGCAAGACTACAATAGAAAACCTCTTTCTGCCGTCCCGTGAAAGTCATAAAAGTGGGCAGCTACGCTCTTTCCTTTTATATTATTTATTGCCTTTTTATGGCAGCCAACATGATAGTAAATGGCAACTGCTGGTCGTAGATCTTAGCAATATTAAGGGCACTTCAAAGTTACTGTATCTCGTAATAAAAGACCTCTTCTTAAGTCCTGTTGAAAAAATGATGTTTCTAAGGGAACTCATAATACAAATTACAATAGTCAATTCGCTTCCCAAGCGGTTACAGCTTTATAACACATCTCGAAAAGTCCTATACTCTATATCCACAATGAAAATTAATTGGTTGATAAGTGCGAAATATTATAGTATCATTTTTTAATCGAATTACGTACGAAACTATTTCCATAATTTAGAATATTGCCATTTACTGCTGGGCATAAGTCTTCTCTATAGAACGCCATATAGCTCAGTTACCAACGACTCCCAGCAATGTTCATCATGTCTTTAGTCTACTTGGTTCTTCCTACATTGCGTCTTCAGATACATGGTCGCCACTCGAGAACCTTTCTTCTCCATATTCATTCCCATTTCGTGAAACGATGTGACCTGTCCGTTGCGACTAAACATACTGATTTTTCGTGCTATGTCGATTAAACCCTTTCTTATGCGGAATGCTCTATTTCGAATTCTATTTCGCAGAGAAAACCCGAGCATAGCCCGCTCTATAGCACGCTGAACGATTCTGAACTTAGTTATAAGGCCGTCGTTTAGGAATTCTAAATCTTACCATAAGTTTACCTACCGAACTTAGGAGACCTTCAGCTTGTTAGCGAACTACTACGTATCACGCAACCTATCTAACCTTAACTGTACATGTCCTGTGCGCGTGTTTGCCTTTACAATAAGTCGTGTGAACTAAAAGACTGGGTGGATCAGAAACATTATGTATTGCTTATTTTACTTCTTATTTCATAAAATGTGAAAAGAAATATCATCATCATCTCAGCTCGTATACATCCCAATGCTAGGCTCGAAGCCTCTATAATGGAAGGGAAATTGACGTACTACGCTAGTCAGACGTGTTGGTATAGGATTTTGTTTTGAGTTTGCCTTCTCTTAGATAGATATTATATGCGTTTTATATCCCTTAGTTGTCTCTTACGATCACCCACGTGCAAAGTAGGTGGTGAATTGTATTCTTACTCTGTCACCACAAGGAAAGCAAAAAGAAATGGAAAGATTATATTAAAACATAATTATATATTTCGTATACTTCTAAATAAGTTACCTTAAGATAAAAGATATATGCCATTAATAAATTTGACAATACGAGGACGCAATCCAAACATTGTTCTCTTTAAGAATCACTATTAAATTACGCTCCATAACGCTGCGGGTGTAAAGGCCGGCTACATATCAAAATAAAGTTTAATCCTTGACGCTTTACGGTTTGTTAAAACTGAATAAGAGAACTTTCACTTATTACTAAGACCTATATAACTAGTAAATCAACATTTAGACTTCGTTTCTTATCATTATATTATTTCTATGTACTGAGATTAAAATTATCTCTTTTCTCTTTATATGTATCGTAAAAGAAGACTGAGGGAACGTTCATTTCGGAAGGTGATAACTCTGGAAGAAAATGAAAATTCGAATTAAAACCCAATGCAACCCAACTAACCAACAGCCAATTGGGATGGTTTAGACAATAGCCCGCAAAAAGAAGGTTTAATAGATCTAGATATCTGAAATGAAACTAGTTTTACGGATTCTATCGCGTTTGCGATTTTTAATTTGCCGACGTTTCGAACATTTTACAGTGATCACGGGAGCATAGTCAGTCCTAATCCACTTTCATCCTTTTTTATTTTTTTATGCATTTTTCTTTAAAGTTACAACATGCAATTAACGCAGAAAAATTACACTCAGACTGAGAATAATCTACAAAATATTGTTCTGTGCGGGAATTAAACCCACGGTACTGACATGTAAGATCGGTATCTTAACCACTACGCTATTTATACAATAACTTGAATCTTTGAACTTATTTAAACAGTTTTATTGTAGTCATTTTGAATTATATAAAGTATATATGTATTATGTAATTTTCCGAACTAACAGCCTATACCACGTGTCATCCTTGGAATATCGTAACCATTAAAATGTCATTATTATAATGTACACAAAGTACATTACTTATTTTTTACACAGTTCATACAAAAACGTTTCCTCCTTAAGTCGTTATAAAACACAATTACTCGTTTTTGTGAACTTTATTGTAGTGTTGTTGAATATGAAAATGTAAATGCGATGATTATTAAGATATTACAATAAATTGAATGATTTCAATACTAGAAAGAATCATCACTTAAAGAATTCGAATATTCTTATTTCTATAATAATAACTGAAAATATTGTGGATTTAGAAACTCATCATCATTCTCCTACTCTTATCCCAATTGCTTGGGGTCGATACAATATGTAGGTACTCTTCTTTCATAGTGCATATTGTAAAAGATATTGGAAATAATTTTATGACCGGCCGCCTGCCAGACGTCAACTCTCCTTAGGAATGTAATTGTTGACCAAACGGCATCAGATGGAGTTGGCCCAAGTCATTATAAAGCTCTTAGTAATCTTTTACGACATCCACAAGCAAAGTAAGGGTTGGTAGTATTCGTAGCCGCTACCACATAGCTAACAGTCGGCTTAGAAACTATCAATAAAAATATGTTCAATTAGAAATGTGGCGTTTTTATTATAATTCCAAAACTTATTTTCATTTCAGTATTTAAGTTTCTATGTTAATACTAGTTTATAAATATCATTGATAAATGCAAATGAAGTAGTGACAAAGATAAAAAAGGGTATGCTGAGGTGGTTTGGACACGTGGAAAGCATGAGTGAAGAAAGGTTGACTAAATAAGGATACAAAGCGAGTGTGAGTGGGACGACTGCAAAGGGAAGACCACGTCGTACTTTTCTAGATCAACTTGAAGATGTGTTAGTGAAAGGTCAGATTAAGAGTACGCGTAATCGTAGAGCATGCATGAAGACTGTGATGAGCGTGCATGAAGCGATGGAGGTATGTCAATATCGTGGTTTGTGGCAATCCGTAGTCTTTGACTACCCCTCTGGGAAACAGGCGTGAGGCTATGTATGTATGTATGATAAATGCAACCGTAGAAACACTTATTATATAAAATAATTGTATTTTGTTGTTTTTCAACACGAGCCCGTACTGTCAGCAAGCACATATAATACGTCTCTGTCTCTGAAATCTGTGTCAGATTTAAAATAAATGTTTGATATGGCACCACGTTGCGATAAAAGCTTATTTGATCATAGCGAACCGGGAGTCAGTTTTTGCACTATCACTAAATATTGGCAAGTGGATGTTATTTTGCTGCGTATTAAGAGCTCTTGTACAGACACCTTCTTATTCTTATAATGATCTCCCACTAGACTAAAAAAAGATGTATAAATTATCTAACCTACCTAAAAGTTACATACTTAACATATTGATATGGTAATTACTAAAATATTAACATTTAATACACAAAACACGCAGTTACTACATCAGAAATAAGAATAACTAAGAATTAACGCTAGCTGAAAACAAACACGGTAAAACAAATTATTCTTTACAATCAATTACTTAAAGTATCCGTGTGGTGACGGAGTAAGAATACAATTCACCACCCCCTATCTTACCCGTGGGTGATCATACGAGACGACTAAGGGATATAAAACGCATATATCGTACAGATAATGATGTGATGATGTTGATATTGCATAGGCAAGAGAAGGAAAACTCGAAACAAAACCCTATACCAACACGTCTGACCAGCGTGGTATAGTAGGTCAATTTCCCTCCAATTACGGAGGAAGCTCGAGGCCAGCAGTGGGATATATATGAGCTGAGATGATGATGATGACTTAAAGTTAAAAAAGATTTACAAACTATATAAATTTTATTTTAAATAAAACAGAAAAACATTTATTTGAAATACAGTACATTTGTATTATAACTCGCATTTGACTGCGCACACAGATCGTGAGTAAGTCTGATTACCAACCTCATGAATGTCGTAGTTACGATCTCCGCGCAGAACAATTATTTGTTCAATACATAATTGATTGTTCTGAGTCTGGATATTATTTATACGCTAGTGATGTTACTTGTATTCCGTCTGGTGACTGAATAAGAGTACAATTCACCAACCCCTATCTTGCTGTGGATATCGTAAAAGACGACTAACTGATATAACCATGCATATACCCATGCAAGAGAAGGAAAATTTGCACGTCTAATCAGCGTGCTATGGTAGGTCAATCGTCCTACTATTCTAAAGGTGGCACGTACCTAACAATAGACATATATGAGCTACGAGTATGATGATGAAATTCACCTGCGACACAAAGAATAATTCGTTATACCCGGGTATTACCGTATTTATATTATTACTAGCTTCTTCGCCCGCGACTTCGCCCGCGTAAAAGGTTACTTTCCTAAAGTTATTCATCCCCTATTTTTATTTTACCCCTTAAGGGTAATTATTTTATAAAATGTCATATTTATTTATATCTAATTTATAGCTTAAAAATAAGTATCAAGCTTCTGGCTTTAAAAATGACGATACTTCCTTACAACTTTCATCCTCCTTTACAACCCTTTTTTTGCATTAAAAAGTAGCCTATGTCCTTTGTCAGGTTCTATACTATCTGTGTATCAAATTTCATTTAGATCGGTTCAGTAGTTTTGGCGTTAAAGAGCTACAGACAGACGGACAGACAGAGTTACTTTCGCATTTATAATATTAGTAAGGATGGTTGGAGGAATGTGTGCACCTTTCTACACTATATATATTTTTTTCTCCTTATATGATTAAGTTTCCCTTTATATGAATAGCGTGCTTTTTTTTTGAGAAATAAAGATATATCAAACGTTAGGCTAAGCTTCGTCAAGTGCAAGTATTAAGCAAAGCATGAATTAGAGATGGAGGTGTTAGCTTCAACTGTAAATAGTTCATTGTTTCCTTAATTATTTTATTCACTAACTTTATTTTTTATGCTATAGATGTATGAATTAAGCAATTTTAATTATTATAGAGAATTAAAAAACGGGGGAGACCGAGACTCACCTACCTAGACCAGATTGGTCACGTACTGAAGGAAGGTGGAGTCAAGAGTCTCCGAAACCGGCGAGCGTGTATGAAGAGAATTATGAATGTTGAGGAAGCGTGTGAAGTATGCAAGGATAGAGTTCTCTGGCGCTCTGTTCTCTCTGCCTACCCTGCAAGGGATATGGCGTGATGATATGTATGTATGTATGTGTAATTAAAAAAAGAATTTGATAATCGATAATACTCGTTAGATAAAAGTATGTTGACAATCTTAATGTGCGTTTGGCAAGAGTGAGATTTTTAGTAAACTATTATGCTTTACCAGTTTAATCGAATTAATTACTGTAAAAACAATTTAATCGAATCGAATGAAATTGAATGTATTAATTGAATACTTGTTTATTTATTATAAAATCATCAGTTTTGTATCAACAAAGCTGAAAACTTTGCGTAATTGAACACATTCATTATCATCATCATCTCAGCTCCTAGATGTCCCACTGTTGGGCTCAAGCCTCCTCCATAATGGGAGGGAAATTGACCTACTATAGCACGCTGGTCAGAAGTGTTGGTATAGGGTTTTCTTTCGAGTTTGCCTTCTCTCGCATAGATGTTATATGCGTTTTATATCCCTTAGTCATCTCGTACGATCACCCACGGGTAAGATATGGGGTGGTGTATAGTATTCTTACTCTGTCACCACACGGAAAGTGAATAGATTATTAGTAAACTATTATGCTTTACCAGTTTAATCGAATTAATTAATGGAAAAAAATATAATCGAATCGAATGAAATTAAATGTATTATTTAAATACTTGTTTACTTATTATAAAATCATCAGCTTTGTATCAACAAAGCTAAAACTTTGTGTAATTGAACACATTTATTATCATCATCATCTCAGCTCATAGATGTCCCACTGTTGGGCTCAAGCCTCCTCTATAATGGGAGGGCAATTGACCTACTATAACGCGCTGGTCACGTGGCGTGCACGCTGGTGGACGTCTTGGTATAGGGTTTTTTTTCGAGTTTTCCTTCTCTCGCATAGATGTTATATGCGTTTTATATCCCTTAGTCATCTCTTACGATCATCCACGTGTAAGATAAGGGGTGGTGAATTGTATTCTTACTCCGTAACCACGCGGATGAAATGAATGAATTGAACGCATTAATTGAAGATAATTAAAAAGAAAGAATATATTATAACGCACATATTAAAGCCATAAGAATTTAAAAAAAGAAATTAAAGAGCTTTGTACGATTAAAAAGACATTCGTGTTATATTCGAAACCTAATCCACTCACGTCTAAAGAGAGGCTAACAGCTACAGTCACACAAACACACACAAAAAAAAATACACAGTATGAGCATTGCGTGGTATGCTTAATACCTATTATTAATCGATTATGTATACGGTGTCTAAGGTCAATGCCACACCAACAGATAACAGTTACTCTACGCTGAATTTTCAGAAAAAAAAATCAAAACACTTTAATTCTTTTTTCCAATACTAACACGCAAACTTGATAAAATAAGAATAGAAAAAAATAAATAAAAAAGATTTGAAAATAAAAACAAATTCTATTTTTTTTAAATCATTTTTTTTTATTGTTTATGGTGGCAAACGAGCTAGCAGCACACCTGTTGGTAAGAGTCATTGCCGCCCATGGATCTTTACAACACCAAGGGTATAACTAGGCCGCTGCCTACCATTACAATCTCCAAACCCACCCAATTGGGCTACCGGCTCTCTCGCTCACCGAACGAAGCGCAATAGCACATTGTTATTACTCAGATGTCAATATTCTGCCTGAGCCTAGTACTACCCCGTACGGACCGACCCGAGACTGCAGACAAAGAACTGTCCACAGCGTAGTCCTACCACTGTTAACTATTACTTTTGTGTGTTATCTATCTTGTGTAACACATTCATATTTTTATCTAAAACTACAGGCAGAAAATTAAATGATAAATTGACAGTGGAGTAGGCTCCAGTCGATATAAAGCTCTTAGTCGTCTTCTGCTGACACTTACCATCAGGTGTACTGCTATATTTATCCTATAATATTGTTATCTGTATAAACTGCATAAGTGATTCTGGTGATAGTACTAAAACTCTTAATAGGAGCTACAAATCAAATCAAATCATTTATTTTGCATAATCCTCATAGGGGCACTTACATATTGTCAATTTTACATTGTTTTTTTTTAAATTAAATTTAATTAATCTACCACCGGATCGGAAAGCAGCCACATACTGAGAAGATCCGGCAAGAAACTCAGTGGGCTCGTCATTTTTTTTTTATTATATTTTTTCACAAAAGAGTTTGGTTACATGTTTAATTTATGTTAGCTCCAGTGATATGCCCTTCGAGTAAAGATTAATTTTTAAAATTTTGTACACTACAGAATTTGATGTTATCCTTAGTATAGTATAAACATTAAAAAAATAATCAGTAACATATTCATCTTTAAGGTTTTATACAAATAAGAACAATTCAAATGAAACATGTAAATTTATGCCGCAAGTTAAGATGTAAAATTACTTAAAAGTTTTATTAAAAAATATCATTGTTGTTATATAAACCTTTTTTTTATTTTTATTTTACGGTGGACTATGAATGCCTCTCGCCCCGCCAAATCGGTCCGGGGTGACGGAGGAGGCGGCGCCTGACCTCATAGACCCACCCTGCAAACACCTCTCTTCGCCGTGCGAGCGGGCCGCCGGTACCCGATCTTTATCTTCGGTGGCCTTGTCATATATACCTAATTTAATTAACACATTAAAGGAAGTTTGAAAGTTGCGCCAGTGACGGAAGAGTTAAGGAGTGAATGGCTGACATGGTTTGGACATGTGATGAGGTGGGATGAAAGTAATGTGAGAAAAGTTTTAGGTATAAATGTTAAAGGCTTTAGGGATAAAGGAAGACCAAAGAAAAGATGAATGGACTGCGTGAGGCATGACATATATAGTCTGGGAGTGACTGCAGAGATCACGTCTGATAGGATCGTATGGAACAAGATGACATATTGCGTCGACTCCAAGTAATTGGGATGAGAGCAGGATGATGATGATACCTTTTTTTTTTATTGCTTGTGTGTGGCAAACGAGATAGCAGACCTGATTTTAAGTGTCACTGCTGCCCTTGGACCTTTGCAATACCGAGGGTATAGCTAGGCCGCTGCCTACCAATATAAACCCCGAACCCACCCAGTTGGGCTGTCGGCTTTTAATCGTAATAGCTACCAGTTCGTCTTAGAAATTTGTTTTGTTCACAATAGTCGAAAATATGTATCTGCTTAATATTTATATTATTACTATTTTATTTACGTACTTCAGCAGGCTGGCATGTTATCATCATCATTTCACCTCATATATGGTCCCACTGTTGGGCTCAAGCCCTTTCCATAATGGGAGGGAGATTGACTTATTATACCGCGCTAGTAACGCGTGTTGGTATAGTATTTCGTTTTGAGATTTCCTTCTCTTGCATAGATGTTATATGCGTTTTATATCCATTAGTCGTCTCTTACGATCACCCTAGGGTAAGATAGGGGGTGGTGAATTGTATTCTTACTCCGTCGCTACAAAGAAGTAGATAGCTATCTAATCATGTCGAATTGACATTAAATTCAATTACGAGAGAGGGATTTTGAAATGCATCTGTGTGTAATTTGTTTAATATTCGGTGCAGTTAGCTGTTGTCTATTAACATAAAATATTGTGCTCTTAACCGCATTTCGAGGGGCATCATAATATTTTGACATTAAGTTTGACCTCAGACTATAGTTATATTTTTTAGGTTGTGCAAATCTAATCATAGCTTTCAGAAATCAAAGTGCTAGGTTTTTATGTCCCAGTGATGTAACTCGCTACCAGGTGGGGTTGCGATTTATCGACTTCTACAAACAAACCAACAGGCTGGGTTTGCTAATATTATATGATTTGGTGTCAGTATCGGTATGGTGACAGAGTAATAATCCTTTTCACCACTACCATCCTTGTCAACCCTCCTTGGGAATGTAATTGTTGACCTAACGGCATCAGATGGAGTTGGCCCAGGTCGTTATAAGGCATATATTATGCAGATAATACTATTTTTTTTTTGTTGGGACTAATCCCACCACACATTCCCACCATTGTAACTCCTGTAAGCCAGGATCCACAATGGTCTCCATAAATGACACCAAGGTTTGACCCTCAGGCAGTCCCGGGATATGATTTTAATTGTCTTGGAACCCGCAACAAATTTAATTAGAAAAGGTTAAGGAGGAGGAGTTGGAAAGAGTGATTCCACTTCCCTCCTAGGCAAAGCGGGAGACAGGAAAACAAAATGACTAGTCAGCCAATAATTAAAGAGGTGTACGGCTACGATAAGCGCAGCCGTACGGCACCACGGATACGGAAGAGCTTAACGGGGCCTATATGTGAGCGTTAAGATTGAATTGCTACAGTAGGTACGGCAGAAACGCATGAACGCACGGAAATTTTCTCGAGTTGCCACAAGGTCCGTGTAGTATACTACTCCACAGGTGACTTGCAAACTGTTTAACATAAGGTTACGCTCGTTTCGCCAGAGATCGCACTCCCAGAGAATGTGATGTGCTGATTGTTCATACTCATGGTCAGGTGTGGAACATTGACATAGTGGTGAAGGTACGAGTTTAAAAGAAAATAATTTACTTTTAAAGTTGCCATGTCCGGTTAGAAATTAGGCCACAAAATGGTCAACCTCTAGCCACACTTTCTCCAGGCGCTTTCGGATGCATGGAAAAAATTGATAAAGATGACGGCCTTTCGATGATGAATCCCATCTTTCTTGCCATTCAGTTAAAAGCTCTTCATAGACATTGGATTGTGGCGCAAACAATCTACTAGATAATACTATATATACATACCTATACAAGAGAAGAAAAACCTTATACTAACTTGTTTGAGCATAGATCATTCCCTCCTATTATGGAGGAGATTAGACCCCAGTAGTGAGACATAGACGGGCAAGAACAAGGTAAATAAGTAAGTATAATAAATAAATAAGTAAGTGTAGTACTTACTAGTGGGTAGTGGGTAGTATACTTAAGTATCATCGCATCAATTAAAAAAATATGCCACACAACATTCTCGCACTTTTAGCATGCGTAATCACTGCGGGATAGTCCAGTTCGTTCGTCATGGTTTGTAGATAGTTTTTTTCCCTTCCTATAATACGTTTTTAAATGGAGTTACGTTCATTGACCTAACTAAAGATTGTCTGGAGGAGGCAGCTGTGAAGTTATATTAACCTTTCAATATGGCATGCATACTAAAAAGCATTACTTCTATCTATTAGCCTATTAACGTCCATTGTGGGAAATAGATCTATCTCCCTTTGAAAAAGGGGTAATACCATAAATTATTAGGATGATTGGAGTTGGTGTTAAATTTACAAGGCAAACGCTTCTCACTCCCTTATAACAGTTCTTATAACTCCCTTAAAAGAGTATGGTGTGGGGAGCACATTGTATAATTGTCTCTCTTTTTCACATAATTAAGGAAAAATAGTCAAGCACTAGACTTCAGCTGTGTGGTAGCAGCTACGAATACTACTAACCCTTACTTTGCTCGTTGACGTCGTAAAAGACGACTAAGAGCCTTATAACGACCTGGGCCAACTTCATCTGATGCCGTTTGGTCCATAATTACATTCCCAAGGAGGGTTGACGTCTGGCAGGCGGCCGGTCATGAAACTATTGCCAATAACTTTTACAATATGTACTATGAAAGAAGAGTACATATTGTATCGACCCCAAGTAATTGGGATAAGAGTAAGAGAATGATGAGTAAAGCACTAGACTTGTATTTAGTTTCATTCATCATCATCAATTCAACTCATATACATATGTCCCACTGCCAGGTTCGAGCCCCCTCTATAATGGGAGGCAAATTGACGTACTATACCACGCCGGTCAGACGTGTTGGTATAGGGTTTTATTTCAAGATTTCCTTCTATAGGATAGATGTTATATGCATTTTATATCCCTTAGTCGTCTAGTTCGATCACCCACGGGTAAGATAGGGTGTGGTGAATTTTCTTCTTACTCCGTCACCACACGGAAACGGTTTTTAATTTAGTTGGGATTAATAGACGATGTTGCTGACAATTTTATGCTAGTAATCGTAAATGCAACGGTTCATTCGAGGTAGTATCTCATTTACGCAAAACATCGACATCTGAGTAATAACTATTGCGCTTCGTTCCGTAATCGAGCGAACCAGTGGTCCAAATTACTGTCTTAATTACATTCCGTCCCACTTGTGGTGGACAGAGGCTTGCCTGTAGCTGGAATAATGCTGAAGCTTATAAGTAAATTGTTACTTACCAGCAGGTGAACTGCTTGCTCGTCTACCACTAAAACCAATAATGAGAATTTACAGTTTTACTGCGCAGATGGCGTATTGCTTAATATATATTTCCAACGTGCCATCATGGGTTCAAACCCCGCGCAACACAATATTTTCTGTGATCCACATATCGTTGCTCTGAGTCTGGCTGTTCTGAGTCTGGCTGTAATTGGTATCCGTTAATTGTATATCTGTAAAGTCCTCTTTAATACAAGGATTATTTCCTTAACGAAGGTTTAAAAAAGAAAAAAAAGCATATTGGTAGTTTTAATCACAGAGAAAATAAATATAGTTTACCTATTTTAAATGCGCTATCATAATTATATTATCAATGCAAAAAATACCTATTTTAAATAAATTTAAATAAAAGTGATTGCATCAGATTGGTTTTTCAAATTCATATTTTTGTCATTGTTCAATTCAAACCAATTGTTATTTTAAACATCTGTTTACGCAAATATAGTGCAAATAATAATCGCAATAAGTACGTATATCTTACATATTAATTCAGATGTTCCTTTTGTTATCAAATAGAATCGGGTATCTGAAAATTTTTATATATTTCAAATTTGAAAAGGCACACCAATCATTAGTATTAATGTGTGTACATATACGAAGTATGATGTGAATGTGTGTAAACAGACTGTATAAACAGTCTATGTGTACACAGATATCTACGTATGGCTGCACAATTATTTAAGATTTAAGTGTCTTTTCCGTGTGGCGACGGAGTAAGAATACAATTCACCACCCCATATCTTACCCGTTAGTGATCGTGAGGGATATGTAATGCAATCTGCGCCTGATGCCGCCCTAACCGAGGCTTCGGGTGATCGGACCGGGGAATTGTCCGGTCACCCGACGTGAGGCCACCGCGTGAGGGCGTCGACATGAGAGGAACCCGCGAGGGTGAACCGCCGGGCGGGCGACCAGAGACAAAGATCGGGTACCGGTGGCCCGCTCGCACGGCGAAGAAAGGTGCTTGCAGGGTGGGTCTACGAAGTTGCGCGCCGCCTCTTTCTTCGCCCCGGACCGATTTGGCGGGGCGCAACCACGTCCATAGCCCATCGCAAAAAAAGAAAAAAAAAAGACTGAGACGAAGTGTCCTTTTATACTAAATTATATTATCATACTATTATATGTTTTATACTATAATTTAATTGTATTTATATATTTTATTTATAATACATAACGATGAAAAATATAATAGGTATATACAATCGTACGTTTTTAACCTAATGCTGTGGCAGCGGCTACGTATGTAGTCGACGGGGAAGGTACCCGAAAGGGTAACCCGCCGGGTTGACCACGGATGGCAAGGAAGCGGTACCAGTGGCCGGCCCAATGGCGATGGGGAGGGAATACAATAGGTTATGGCGCCACAGGTCCCTCCCATTATGAAAATGATGAATGTAATTCATTAACCATTCTTTTTCCACAAGTGTGTTAGGGGACGATTAATTCAGCCACGTTGGTTTTATAATAAATATTTGCAAGTAGCAATTATAATGTCTATATACAGGCATAAAAATCCGTGTATTAGACAGTGTTATAAAAGTTTTTATGCGTGTTCTGGAGGTGAAAAAAGTTTTTATGCGTGTTCCGGTGGTTAAAAATGGTTTAAGTTAATCTAAGTTACATTCCACTGAAGACAAAGATCGAGTACCGGTGACCCGCTCGCACGGCGGAGAGAGGAGTCCTTGTATGGTAGATCTATGGGGTTGCGCGCCTTCTCTCCCGTCGCCCCGGACCGATTTGGCGGAGCGCGACCATATCCAAAGTCCACCGCAAGGAATGAAAAAAAAAAGAAAAAAAAAGGTTAATGTAAGTTGAACTCGATCAATGGTGCTGCGATCAATTTCATGGTATTCCATTTTTATTTGTATTGCATGGAACGGCGTCTGTTTGTACAGCTAGTACTCTGTAATATGTACTCGTTCTACAGCACTATTATACAGTTTAAATAAAACTTAATTCTCTACAAAAATTATCTACGTCATTAGCACAATCACAAGGCAATTGTTGGACAATTGTCCATCCAACAAGGACTCCAAACATAATAATTAAGTATTTGTTTAGGATAATTTCATACAATTCGCAATCAAGGCAATACTAATTAATAACGCACAAGTTTAACAAAGGAAATGTAGTTATTGTTTGAGCATGTCTATGGGTGAACGATCGCTGGGAACTTATGAACAATAATTTTGAAGTTGAGAGTCTGTGATATTGGATGTTATCTCTATTATAATCTAACTAATAATTATATACTTAGCCCTCGAAGAACAAAACTTCCTGTTATAAGAACTTAACCGCATCGTAGGAAGGAATAATAACACTATGTATAGGTAACTTGTCCCATCTCTAGCGTGGGTATTATACAAGGTGACTCCTTAGTCACATAGACTATTGTCTATGGATTTGTATACATACTTTTTATATTTTTTTCTTAAAAACAACATCCGGCACTAGGTAACAAAACATTGTATCGTATGAGAATTTAAAAAACGTATAATGAACATAGGCAAATATTACCCAGACTACAAGCAATCATTTATAGGTAGCACAACAGACTATCCCGCGTGGAGATTGAATCCACAATAATATATAACTTGGTATGTGATGTTCGTACTTACCACTCCGCTATCTGTGTAGTCTGATGTGTTAATAGCAGTCACCGTTCACACAGTACTTTAAAATTACAGACGACGAATATTTTAAAATTGAGAGAGACAGAAATGATCCCCGCCTCAGTTTATAGAATGCAATTAATATATTCTATATGAATGATTACGGAAACATAGTTCCTAAATGTTGTAATACCCCCCATAACTAAGTTCAGAGTTGCGCATCGTGCTATGAAGCGAGTTATGTTTGGAATTTCTCTGCGATGTAGGATCCGAAATTCGACAATCCGTAGAAGGACGAGCGTAACCAACAACAAGAATTACCACGTTGAATTGGTAATGGGTACGCCAGATCGTTCAATGAATCAATACGCGCTGAGGAAGTAAAGTTTTCGAGTGGTGACTACGTATCCGACGAAACATTGTTGAAGGTCTCCACACCAAGTGGACTGATTTGGTGACGATTGCTAGGAGTAGTTGGATGTAGGCAGCACAGGACCGCGCTTTATAGAATTCTATGAGGACTTACGTCCAGCAGTGGACTGCAACAGGCTGAATGGTAATAATTACGATGATGAACAATTACTGTTCTGCCCATATGTACTACTCCTATAAGTATATGTAAGTACTAAGGGGAATATAAGCCTTGTCTAAAATTGGAGAAAATTGGTCTACTATGCTTTTCGTGTAGTGACGAAAAAAGGAAACCAATTTACCCTTTCTTACCCGTAGTTTTCTTAAGAGACGAGTTAGAAATATATGCAATAGGCAATTAATATATAGATTTTTTGATGTTGATTGCAAGGGAAAGAAAAAATAAAATAAAATCCTTGTTTTTTGGCGGCGGGCTACGGTACCTCGCGCCCCGCTAATCCGTCCGGGGCGACAGAGAAGCGGCGCATGACCCCGTAGACCCGCCTGACCAGTGTAGTAGAGTACGTGATTTTCCCTCTTAATATGGAGGAGGCTAGAGCCCAGCAGTGGGATGTATATAAGCTGAGATAAGGACGATAGAGATAAGAGTAACAATAGGTAATGATGTACTAGAGCAAGTGGATGAATTTGTATATCTTGGATGTGGATTTAGCCGAGATGGAAGGTACACCACTGATATAGAGCGAAGAGTGAATGCGGGAAATAGAGTGAACGGAGCGTTGGGGCAACTTCTCGGCAGCCACCACCTCAGCCAGAAGGCACGTGTAGCAATACATAACGCAGTGCTTGTCCCAACATTACTGTATGGAAGCGAGAGTTGGGTATGCAGAAAAGAGTATGAAAGTAAAATTAATGCGGTCGAAATGCGATCTCTTCGGAAAATCTGTGGAGTTAGGCTGACCGACCGCATTCGTAACGACGACGTAAGAGAGCGAGTAGGTATGAAAGAGAGTATTAGTGTAAAGATGCGAAAGGGAATGCTCCGATGGTTCGGACATGTGGAAAGAATGCCGAACGAACGTCTGGTTAAGAAGATATACAATGCGAAAGTGGAAGGATGTAGGTACCGAGGGAGACCGAGACTAACCTACCTAGACCAGATCGGTCAGGTACTGAAGGAAGGTAGAGTCAAGAGTCTCCGAAACCGGCGAGCGTGTATGAAGAGAATTATGAATGTTGAGGAAGCGAGTGAAGTATGCAGAGATAGAGTTCTCTGGCACTCTGTTCTCTCTGCCTACCTTGCAAGGGATATGGCGTGATGATATGTATGTATGTAAGGACGATTGTTAAGAAGCTGTCACACTGATTCGACAGTTAGGCATAAGCTATTACCGTTTTAATTTAAGCAAAATCGTTCAACGATATGGTTTGTTAACGATTAAGCGATACTGACCTAAAAATACGATATGCTACGGTGAGTGAAGGAATTGAAGCTTGTCCCAAATTTACAGTTGGTTTCTCGTTATTTTTAATAAAAAAAGTCATCACTTTTTACTTTGTAACTTTCGATTCAATCGATTTGCGTGAAAAATTTAACAAACGATGTGTGTTATAAGTGTCAACGCAATTCTAAGAAATACGCCAAGTGCGAGTTGTATTCGCGCGTGAAGGGTTCCGTACCATTATATATAAAAATACCTCTTTTATTGTATGGGAACCCCTTTAATTATTTATTTTATTTTAATTACAGTAGAACCTCGATAACTCAAACCTCGGTTACTTAAAAACCTCTATAACTTCAAAAAATAGTCTCTGAACATATGTTACATAGGAACATATGTTCCTTTCCCATCAGAGACCAAAACCTCTATTACTTAAAATAAGCAACCTCTACAACTTAAATAATTAATCTCTGTATTGGCCCTCACTAACTTAAAGAAATGTTTCCACAACCTCTATAACATAAAATTGTTTGTCAATAAGTCATTTTTAAAGAGTGTGCAAAACAAAAGGTTTCGGTATTTGTTGCTTGCACGAGTTCACTAGTTAAATTGTTAACGTAAACAATTCATATGTCACCTATTGTTTGCTTCTTCGTAATTATTTAAAGCTTTGCGGCGCGCGGCGGTTAGCCTTAAGACAACGGCTTACTTGGATCATAAGTTTTTGATCATTGTCCTGAATACATCACTTTACCTACTGTGTGATAAAACTGGCTTAAAATGAGTTCAATAAGAAAACTAACAACACTCACATACGCTGATATATTAAAAGCCTAGCCCTAACATAGACCCTTGATAACTCAAAACCTCTATAACTTAAAATATTTTGTGTTTCCCTTGGACTTTAACTTATCGAGGTTCTACTGTAATTATATTTAAAGAGAACATAAAACTAAATATTCTGTGAATAGTTAAAGCATCTACCTGTCACCGTTATTAGTAGCGAGCAAGAAACGGTAAAAAAATCAAATTATTGTATGGGAGCCTCCCTTAAATATTTATTTTATTTTATTTTTAGTATTGTTGTTATAGCGCCAATAGAAATATATCATCAATGAAAATTTCAACTGTCTAGCTATCACCGTTCTTGAGATACAGCCTGGTGACAGACGGACGAACGGACAGCGAAGTCTCAGTAATAGGGTCCCGTCTTTACCCTTTGGGTACGGAACCCTAAAAAACTAGCTAACGGCTTCAACATAACAAGTTCTTTTCATTAGTAATGATTACACTGCTAGCAACAATCTCCAAAGGTCCTTTTAAGGTGTTAGTGAATCCAATTTATACAGCGCATCGTATTAAGGTTTGATATTAAGTTGGTTGTAGATATTCTCCAAATTAATTATAACTAACTGGAAAGAAAAAAGTAATTGGGCAATTTTATTCATATTATTTGTACTATTTTATTCCTGAATCGACGCAGCGTATTAATTATAAGTAACTGGAAAGATAAAAAATAATTGAGCAATTTTATTTATTGTATTTTTTAACTCCCAATTAAAAAAGAAGGATGTTATAAGTTTTATATGTCTGTATGTTTGTGGATCTGAATGTCTGTATATCTGTGTATCTGTTTGTTTGTGTGTCTGCCTGTGGCAAAGGAAGCTCCTAAATGAGTGTGTCAATTATAACCCCACAAGTTAATGGATGAATAGTGTTAAATATTTGTAAAAGTCCACCATAATAAAAACACATATTTCTTAAAATGGCGTGTTGAATCGTTTGCTAAAATAATATTGTGACAACAGAATAGGACGTACTAGTAATAATTAGTACGATGGGAAAAAAGGAAAGGTATGCACATCCCGCTCTTGTAATGGCAATCAAAGTTGGCAACATATGTGCGCCTCTTTAAGTGAGACGAACGCTGAGAAAAGTATTTCTAGATTATTTTATTTTTTATCCGCGATCAACATGTTCTTTTTATTGCTTAGGGCATAAAAAGAAACTCTTGATAGGCTTATTTGAAGAAATAGACTTTATTGCTTAGAGTAATTGGTATTACAACATTTCTACTTCATTTCTTCGTACCTTCTTCTCAGTCTATTTAAATGTATATTACTGTCCAGTACAAGCTCTTCCATCGGAGACAAATTGGCCTACTATTCCACGTTGACATAGCGTTTTTTTCGTGTATCATCTTCATCGAGACGCCCTGGCAATAAACAACAGTGTTGCTGGGGCATCGTTCTCATGCGGTCAGCCTCTCCATGGTTGGTGGACTAATCCCCGACCCATCCACCCGATAAATATACAGACTTACGTGTATTATTACTTTGTTGTCACTTTGTGTTATTAATCTTCTTAATATATATAAATTACGCGTCACGTTGTTTGTCCGTGATGGACTCCTAAAGTACTTAACCGATATTAAACAAATTTGCACAACATGTGTAGTTTGATCCAACTTAAAAGATAGGATAGCTTCTATCTCATTTTATAGTCGCAATATTATTTTAATGCAAATTATTTGTATATTATTTGACAGTCATATCTGTTATCTATTGACTGGATTGAGTAAGCATTTAATAGATGGCGCTATGTTAAACGTACAAACGTTTCATACGAGTATATGCTACAATTTATTACCATAACCACCACGTGTTACTGAGACTACCTTAGCCACAGCAACGCGTGGCCGGGTCTGCTAGTGTAATATAAATTTACTAATAAAATTTGTCTATAATAAGACGTACAAACCCATAACTGCTAATAATCAGGGGTAAATATGTAACTATTATGTATTTGTACCAATAATGACCAAAAAAATTAAGTACTTTAGTACTTTAAGTATCTAGTGCTTCACCATTGTCAATAAGTAAGTGATTATTATTACTAGCGTTCAAGATTTATTGCCCTCGTTTTACTAATGAAATATATATTGTAATGCAAAAAATGTAATGTGTATAATGTATACATTATATTTAATAATGTTTGTAATTCAACAAAAATCATTATGCATATAAAAGTTTTTATAATTCGGTGATTATTATTAATAATATACATTAGTGTCTACCATCCGAGAAATTCGCAATTTTCCCGTAACTATGATGCCTCGAGCCATGAATTAGAACTATTAGTGCTGTCTGCCATCATTACAATTTAAATGAATACCATTAGCCATATCACGCAATGTAATTTATTGTAATCTTTACACTTGAAATTAAAAATCTCGATCCTTTACGCAAACATCTTATAAAATAATTCAACTGCTAATAGAAATTATAACTGTGATTTTAATATGTAATTCTATTTTTACTTTATTTAAAGTCAAGACAAACAATTTATAGTAAGTTGTCATTATGGTAACGACAATTTCTAAACCAAATACTACTAAAAAGTTTCGCATAAAATCTGATCTGTAAACATTAAATCTCAAAAATAATTGAAAGCTTTGCACTAATCCCACCACAGATTCCCGCCATTGTAACTCCTGTAAACCAGGATCCACAATGGTCACCATAAATGACACCGAGGTTTGACCCTCAGGCAGTCCCGAGAGATGATTTTAATTGTCTTGGAACCCGCAACAAATTTAATTGGAAAATTTAAAGAGGAGGAGTTGGAAAGAGTGATTCCACTTCCCCCCCAGGCAAAGCGAGATACAGAAAGCAATAATTGAAAACTATCACGTATAGCGACAATTCAACAATACCAGATCAGCCCATCGTAGTACAATAGCCTAATTTCTCTCATTGATTAGAGACCCGTGCTCGTGATGTAAGGTATATACGAAAAGAGTCTATTAAACTCAAGGAACAACATTTGCACTTGTGTCATAAGTTCCTTTTTGAATTTATATATTAGCTCCAGTCCATAATACCTATAAATTGATGTCGAAAAAGTATTTTTTAGGGGATTATAATTGTAAACGACTTCGCCTATGAACGTTAAGGAATAGGTCTCTTAATGATATCAAAAAATACCATAATCACAATTAAAGCTGCTAGAACCAGAGCGGTCTAACTACAAGAAATATGTTTTACAATATGGAGGGGATTAAAATTAAATTAAATTCAATTTAATCGATTTGATCATAAGCCGAAAATTTACTTGTATTGTCATCTATTGTTGTGATTGTAAAAAAAATTAGGCCGCTGTAGTTTTGTAGATTTACATTTTTAGGTTACGAAATTGCAATTAGGTTAAAAATTCCAAAAATGAAGTTAGGCCACTCTGGTTCTAGCAGACTCAACTGTAGTCGTTATTATAAATCGCCCAAAGAAGCGCTGTTGGCCCTTGGTACCTCCCTTAACTGGTTTTTCAACTACCACGGATAAGTTGTGACGACACATATTCGCTTATTAAAACACACACACTAAAGAATAGGAACTGCAAAAAAATACGAACATTTCGTGTGAATAATAAAATGATTCATCAATTCACAAATTAATTCATAAAATTCAGTTCATAGATTTTTTTATTCATATACTAATTTATCGGTTATTATTCTTGAAAAGGATAGTTGATTATTAGTATCGCATAATTTGGCTCGTGATCAGCTCGTTTAGGTATCAATTTTCATGTCAATCGGGATGAGAACGGTGATCGCTTGTGACGTTACCATTAGAGCCTCCACCGCCGGATGTGCACCGCTACACTAGATTCGTTGTTCTCCTACTTTTTTCTTCAATATCATTATCTACTTTATACATTATCATACGAGTTATTTATTTTCTTGGTTGCCGTTATTATATCAAATGAAGATGTACTTTTTATGATCCCATCAGCCTATTAGTATTGTTCACGCTTTAATGGTAACTATATGTTTTATAGATCTTTTTTTTTGTACAGTAATAAAGTGATTTTAAAGCTATATGCATGTAGAATAAATATGAATTGATATGTGGTTAAAGTAACATCAGTTTTTTTTTTTTTTTTTTTTTGGTAGGCTATGGCCTGGTCGTAACATCAGTAACGGTAGTTCAACATCATCATTATCTCAGCTCATATATGCCTCGCTGTTCGGTTCGAGCCTCTTCCGTAATGAGAGGGAAATTGACCTACTATACCACGCTGGTCAAACGTTGGTGTTTCGAGTTTTCTTTCTCTTGCATAGAGTTTATTTGTGATTTTTATCTCTTAGTCGGCTTTTACGATCACCCACGTGTAAGATAGGGGGTGGTGAATTGTATTCTTACTCAGTTTCCACACGGATCATACACTCCGTCACCACATCGGAACGTTAGTTATATGTAATTCTTGATATTCTAAAGGTACTATCTATATATAGAATATGACAAAATAGCTAGTTTAATATTACTTTTTTCCATGTGGTGACGGAGTAAGAATACAATTCACCACCCCATATATAATACGAAAATCGCAACACTTGGTGGCGATTGTAGTTGATGCTATGAGATAGCTAGGAGAGTACAAAGTCGATTTTTATTGTTCCCACCAAATATTGCCAATAGTGGAAGGTGACATATTGCATGAATAATTCGTCACGACAACACTTTTTAGTGACCAATTAATCATGCATACTCAAATGGAAAATGTCTTCATAAATATGAAGACATTTTCTGTGAATGTAACTGCAATCGTTTTATATTAAGTAAGCTATTTTAGCCAAATGTCGTTATAGAAAATTGATATAATCTAACTAATTTAACAGTTCTGTTGAACAATAGGACCACGTAACGGTTTATATCTTATCAATTTAAATCAAAACATATTCTACAGATCTTTAACCTAACTTAACACCGTTGACTTTAATTAAGCTTCTCATTACCATATGGTAACGGAGTAGGTAATTCCCTATGCCCTTCCTTTCCAGAGGGTGTCGTAACAGGAGACTAGGAGATACGATAGCAGCTAATATTTATACAAGAAAAGAAAATTTCGAAATAGAGTCCTATACTAGATTGTTTGGACAGTACGATATATGTACCTAAGTCATTTTGCCTCCCATTTTGAAGAAGACTTGAGACGATGATGAAATTATATCAATGATCAAGTTTTTAGTAATTATGTAGGAATTAAGGATGATTAATAATAGCGTTGAGAGTCGCAGGAAGCCGTTGGATGCAAGTGGCGCAGGAACGTTCCGATTGGCATTCTAGTGGGGAGGCCTATGCCCAACGTCTATGGATTGATAGATGGATGAATGAATATTAATTTTATTTAGCAGTAAGTTCGAAGTCTGAAAAGCATAGCTATATTTGTAGATTATCCACGTGTAGTGACGGAATAAGAATACAACTAACACCATCCCAAACTTGACCCTGAGAGTAGTAAAAATTGGCTGAGGGTCTCACCAAGAAAGCGAGCAGCAACTCTCTTAGTAAACGTATAAAGTCTCAATGTGATTGCCATCCTGCCTGCCAAGCGTGGCAATTAATGCACATCTTCTTATACGAGTATGAAGAAAGCCTATATAGCAAAAGGCTAAATGATGCTTATGATATTTGCAAATTTGTAGAAGTTCTAGATTTCACCTTGTGTTGACGAAGACGATCATGAATTTGTATCGTGACCTAATTATTGATATCAATTTCAAATAGAGAGTGGTAAGAACCTCATTTTAACAGTAGAGACTTTTTCTTTTATAATGGCTTCGAATTAACATTTGCCATTGTCAAAAAAAAATAGGAAAGTGTTTAACAAAAGGCTAAATGAATGTTTTATATATAAAGGAAGGAACGAGTAGATAGTTCTTCTAAGTTATCATATTCTATCCACAGGCTAGAATTAAGTTTAAAACAAAAAAAAACCACTAATTTTCTTAATTATGGCCATATATATCCTACCTTATTTATCTTAAGACTGTTCGAATAATATAATAAGTTAGCTACTAAGCTTAACTTAGTTGTGAAAAGTTTATCATCACCTAACAACTTTGTCTCATTGACTCGAATGTGAATACAAAAGGCCATTAAATAAATGATAATGAGATGTTATCTCAACAATGCTTTGTTCTAGTGAAAGTTAGATCTCACATGTGGCTTAATTTTCTAAAAGTATTAACTATTAGTAGGTTAATATACAAATTTTTCTACCTATATTTATATGTAATAATTTTGTGAACGTTATTGTATATATTCGAAAGCTAATAACTTTTAAGGTGAAATAGCTTTGCTTGCTTAAATAATATGATAACCTCGCGATCAAAGCTATAACTATAAAAATATAAGCATTAGGTATTCTATGGTTTTATTAGTACATAAAGATCAAGTATCATAGCTGTGTGGTAGCGGCTACGAATACTACCAACCCTTACTTTGTTCGTGGATGTCGTAAAAGACGATTTCTCTAACGACCTGGGGCAACTTCATCTGATGTCGTTTGATCAACAATTACATTCCCAAGGAGTGTTGACGTATGGCATAAGGCCGGTCATAAAACTATTGCCAATAATTTTTACAATATATACTATGAAAGAAGAGTACATATTGTATCGACCCCAAGTAATTGGGATAAGAGTAGGAGAATGATGAATGATGATGAAAAATCAAGTATTAATTTAATAGTTGACGCTATTTTTAAAAACCAGTCAACTGATTTCAATTAAGTTTTTTTGAACGTATGATTGGTACGAACATCTCTTAGTATCCAGATAACATTAGTTTTTTTTTCAGCAAGCATGCGAGGTAATTCCAGACAGCTATTAGAGTAAATCTAGCGTAAGATTGAAAATATAGAAACTTGTCTTTAAAAAACCTAGAATCGAGTATCACGGTCAAATTAAACTTATTATAGTGAAACATATTGTGACCACGAACTGTCGGCAACTATTAGTTTGTAGTCGTGTGTTCCTTTTTATTATCATGACTTTTGGTTGGTGGTCCACCAACCACAGTGAATGTGATTCTATACACGAACAAAATAATATAAAAGAAATAAGTTCAAATTAAATTACGAATTTAGTAAAGCTTTTGTATCTGATTACAGAGAATGAAATTGTCCATTATAACGTTAGTTTTATTGTAGCTTTTTCTTTGTAGTTAAATGTACGTACTTATTTATTTTCAATTACTTAAAGTAGGCCTTGCCTTCATTAAATTACGTGTAACATTGTTTTCTTTGTATTTTTATTTAAACTTGTAATATGTTGTTACCTACGTTCTTTATGGGCTGATGACTTGGTGGCAACTGGAAATGGAATGTGGTGGTATATATATATTTATATATTCTTTATATTTATTATATATTCTCCTACTTTTTTTCCCAATTACTTGGGGTCGATAGATGGGGATGGATGGATACAATATGTACTCTTCTTTCATAGTACATATTATAAAAGTTATTGGCAATAGTTTTATGACCGGCCGCCTGCCAGACGTCAACCCTCCTTGTGAATGTAATTGTTGACCAAACGGCATCAGATGGTCAACAGGCCTATGTCGTTATAAGGCTCTTAGTTGTCTTATATATATATATATATATATATATATATATATATATATATATATATATATATATATATATATATATATATATACATATATATGTATATATATATAAGTATATACTGTACTTTCTTGCTTCAATGCATTGCTTGAAGCAGCATTGTTCAATGCATTGCTTCAATGCTTTGTTGCTTCAATTTTAACATTATCTTAACATTATTATAATTAATCATTCAAATAAACCGCTACGGGTGCCTAGAATGATCTTAGCATTGCCATGTTGGGTGGCAATGCTTAACCTCTGTGCCAAATAAAGGCCAGCATTCCGATCACGTTAATTAAGAAGCTTATTTGAATCCTTAAATATATTTTAGAATCCCACGGTACCACATGTTATCTTATCTGTATCCTACAGATAAGATAACGCAGCAAGATAAGGAAATCTCAAATCGCACCGTATATGAACCCAACTGACCAGCGCAGCGTGGTTATACTGAGTCAATTTCCCTCATATTATGAAAGAGGTTCTAGCCGCACGTATATCAGCTGAGATAATGATGAGAAAACCAATTTTAATAATTATTTTTGATATTACTCAAAAAGAAATAGGTCAGCGTGGGAATGGTACTCCCTGATATATTCTACTGCCTCTTTCTACGAGATATTATCTCCTGTTCGTAAAGACAGGATCCAATTTGGTCAATGTTTAAGAACTTGGAATTGGAAACACTTTAAAAATCATTACCTCTTATTTACAAAACAAATGATTTCCGAAAAGAGAAGTCTTACTTAAACCAGTGACGTGAGGCGGCGTCTAGTTAATGAACCCTTACAATGAATAGAAAGGTAGCAAGTCATCGATATTGCAAGAATAACAATTCGATCTTCGTAATTGATTATATATATTACAACTGCGTTAAAGTTACCTACCATTACTAATTTTAAGTACCCATTACTTGACGGACCCTATTATAAGAAATTGTTCGGTTTAATGGTTTCGGTATTTAAACTTTATTGTAATTGTAATATTATGTTTACTTTTTAATAAAAATATATATAATTTAAAATCGTTTTTATGTGTAGCTGTTTAAATGTTTGCCTAACGTTCTTTGTTTTTTAAGATATTCTTTGAGCAATGCCACGAAAATATTGTGATTTTTTCGAGGCACTACTGGTTTGTACGAGTACGTTACTTTGGTTTTATACGTTAAAAGACTTCCACTTAAGGCAGATTATTTTAAAATTAGTATTTTTTTTTAAATAGTATAAGAAATCGTTCGGTTTAATGGTTTTCGATAGTTATTTAACTTTATTGTAATTGTACTTTAGTGAAAGCTTTAGTCCCTGGCTTGTGAAAACAAGCCATGTTCAAAATTCTACGAATGGTGGAAATCTAGTTCATATAATAGCTTCACTCTTGCGTCATCATTGCTATACTAATAAAACAGACATTTAACCTATAATCTCATATTTAGATAAGTGTAAGTGTAGAGGCTGTTACTTCATGCAGTGCGACTGCAGATTATGGAAGTAAACTGCATCATTAATTCCTTTTAAATCAGATTATAACCGGCTTCTACTAGTTTAACTTTATATTATGATGTAATTTGGGATAGTAATGCTAGCTAACGCTCTCTCTGTATAATGAATTAAGGACATCTGATGCAAGTACACTGCGTTTAATCTCGCACGCCCGAGCCCTACATCACATGCTCTCAGCGTAAATATTAAATCTGACGTAATTTGGGCAGTTCCTCAACTCTCCTCAAAGTTATTGCACATATGGTTTCAAGAAAATAATGTGTGTATAATATAATATAACGGACAACGGATGAAATGGATTAAATAAAATCTATTCGTCATTTAACGCTAGTTTTTTTACAAGTAGGGTTGACATTAGTCAATCGGCCGATGATAAAACTTTACTAAATTCCTTATAATGCGTTCTGTAATTCTTTTGCCCTCGGTGAAACAAAACATTTTGTGTAGAGCCCGGCAAAATACGTCAGAAGATGATAAAATTTCTTATATTTATCTCACCAAACAAACGGGTATTGAATTTGCCATGAAATACCAAAAACCTAAAGAAAATATTACAATTTGAACACCGCGGGAAGTGTCGTTCGCTTTGTAGTTTTTATATTCAAGTGAAAACTAAAATGTGCTACAAAATTAAATATTTCAACTTAATAAAAAAGAAACCATGTTTTGCTCAAGTTTTTGCACTCATTATTACGGAGCAAATTTTTTTCTTCAATGTTAACGTCGCCTGAATTTCGCAGAATAACTCAGTTTCTGATCCGTAACTGGTAATTTAATTTTGTCCGATTAGTTCTAGAGTCATCAGATGACCGAACATTTCATGCAAACTATTAAAATTAAAAGAAATATAAATAACTGAGTTAATAAATATCATATTTTCTATTTCTAAAATTTTGCGTAGCCATGGACAAAGCGCTACTTGGACATATGTTACATAGAATTTTTACGATTTAATATTTTTATATATATTTTTATATATATATATATATATATATATATATATATATATATATATATATATACATATATATGTATATATATATAAGTATATACTGTACTTTCTTGCTTCAATGCATTGCTTGAAGCAGCATTGTTCAATGCATTGCTTCAATGCTTTGTTGCTTCAATTTTAACATTATCTTAACATTATTATAATTAATCATTCAAATAAACCGCTACGGGTGCCTAGAATGATCTTAGCATTGCCATGTTGGGTGGCAATGCTTAACCTCTGTGCCAAATAAAGGCCAGCATTCCGATCACGTTAATTAAGAAGCTTATTTGAATCCTTAAATATATTTTAGAATCCCACGGTACCACATGTTATCTTATCTGTATCCTACAGATAAGATAACGCAGCAAGATAAGGAAATCTCAAATCGCACCGTATATGAACCCAACTGACCAGCGCAGCGTGGTTATACTGAGTCAATTTCCCTCATATTATGAAAGAGGTTCTAGCCGCACGTATATCAGCTGAGATAATGATGAGAAAACCAATTTTAATAATTATTTTTGATATTACTCAAAAAGAAATAGGTCAGCGTGGGAATGGTACTCCCTGATATATTCTACTGCCTCTTTCTACGAGATATTATCTCCTGTTCGTAAAGACAGGATCCAATTTGGTCAATGTTTAAGAACTTGGAATTGGAAACACTTTAAAAATCATTACCTCTTATTTACAAAACAAATGATTTCCGAAAAGAGAAGTCTTACTTAAACCAGTGACGTGAGGCGGCGTCTAGTTAATGAACCCTTACAATGAATAGAAAGGTAGCAAGTCATCGATATTGCAAGAATAACAATTCGATCTTCGTAATTGATTATATATATTACAACTGCGTTAAAGTTACCTACCATTACTAATTTTAAGTACCCATTACTTGACGGACCCTATTATAAGAAATTGTTCGGTTTAATGGTTTCGGTATTTAAACTTTATTGTAATTGTAATATTATGTTTACTTTTTAATAAAAATATATATAATTTAAAATCGTTTTTATGTGTAGCTGTTTAAATGTTTGCCTAACGTTCTTTGTTTTTTAAGATATTCTTTGAGCAATGCCACGAAAATATTGTGATTTTTTCGAGGCACTACTGGTTTGTACGAGTACGTTACTTTGGTTTTATACGTTAAAAGACTTCCACTTAAGGCAGATTATTTTAAAATTAGTATTTTTTTTTAAATAGTATAAGAAATCGTTCGGTTTAATGGTTTTCGATAGTTATTTAACTTTATTGTAATTGTACTTTAGTGAAAGCTTTAGTCCCTGGCTTGTGAAAACAAGCCATGTTCAAAATTCTACGAATGGTGGAAATCTAGTTCATATAATAGCTTCACTCTTGCGTCATCATTGCTATACTAATAAAACAGACATTTAACCTATAATCTCATATTTAGATAAGTGTAAGTGTAGAGGCTGTTACTTCATGCAGTGCGACTGCAGATTATGGAAGTAAACTGCATCATTAATTCCTTTTAAATCAGATTATAACCGGCTTCTACTAGTTTAACTTTATATTATGATGTAATTTGGGATAGTAATGCTAGCTAACGCTCTCTCTGTATAATGAATTAAGGACATCTGATGCAAGTACACTGCGTTTAATCTCGCACGCCCGAGCCCTACATCACATGCTCTCAGCGTAAATATTAAATCTGACGTAATTTGGGCAGTTCCTCAACTCTCCTCAAAGTTATTGCACATATGGTTTCAAGAAAATAATGTGTGTATAATATAATATAACGGACAACGGATGAAATGGATTAAATAAAATCTATTCGTCATTTAACGCTAGTTTTTTTACAAGTAGGGTTGACATTAGTCAATCGGCCGATGATAAAACTTTACTAAATTCCTTATAATGCGTTCTGTAATTCTTTTGCCCTCGGTGAAACAAAACATTTTGTGTAGAGCCCGGCAAAATACGTCAGAAGATGATAAAATTTCTTATATTTATCTCACCAAACAAACGGGTATTGAATTTGCCATGAAATACCAAAAACCTAAAGAAAATATTACAATTTGAACACCGCGGGAAGTGTCGTTCGCTTTGTAGTTTTTATATTCAAGTGAAAACTAAAATGTGCTACAAAATTAAATATTTCAACTTAATAAAAAAGAAACCATGTTTTGCTCAAGTTTTTGCACTCATTATTACGGAGCAAATTTTTTTCTTCAATGTTAACGTCGCCTGAATTTCGCAGAATAACTCAGTTTCTGATCCGTAACTGGTAATTTAATTTTGTCCGATTAGTTCTAGAGTCATCAGATGACCGAACATTTCATGCAAACTATTAAAATTAAAAGAAATATAAATAACTGAGTTAATAAATATCATATTTTCTATTTCTAAAATTTTGCGTAGCCATGGACAAAGCGCTACTTGGACATATGTTACATAGAATTTTTACGATTTAATATTTTTTTTAATATCCCTACGATTGTGAAAATCTGCAGCATCGAGGATTATGATTTTTTTTTTATAATGGACCCTTATTGAACGAGTCCCCGTCATTGAAAAAGATAATATTTCATAATAACATTTAATCCGACCATTTAAAACATAAATTTATCATTTATCACATAGCCTTTCGTCGTCTACTCTGGAACGTAGGCCTCCCCCATACAAAGACATATGTCATTCAAGCGCTGCGGCGACGCTGCAACTTATTAGGTTTATTGCTTGATTTCTGATGTTTACGAAAATATTACACATTTGAAATAAAACTACTTTTACAGATTTTGTTGTGATTGTATTTGTTTTTAATTTCCTGACGTTTCGAATAATTTATAGCATTTCTAGTATTTCTAGTCACAAGAGGACTGAGGTGTCTCATATACAATAAGTCATCATTATTATAGAGATTTATATCTACCTACTACAGTATTAGTTGTTAATTGTTGACTCATATTTGGATACAAATTCATTAGTAGTATAAAATGAAATTCTTTATTTGAAAATTATATTTTTTTTAGTCAGATATTATTTAACATTAAAGTAGAGGAATTTAGCATATGACAGCTGGTGAGAACTGACTAATCATCTTTAGTGGCTTAAAATAAGTTTTTATAGAAGCACGTATCAGGATATAGCTAATCTTATTAGTGACTCTTTTCACATAAGATTGCAGGGAAACATTAGCCTGTGAGTAGTTTCTCACAGTCTCCATAAGGCGTGGCATTCGCATTTTGTTTGCACGTAGAACATGCTTGACGTGTTGTAGCATGTCTACGTGCACAGTCGGATTTTACGACTTCCACGGAAAAGTTAGAGGATAATACATTGCATTTTTAAGCTGTTACCATTTTTTTTTTGGCGGCTGGCTAAGGAACGGTCACGCCCCGCTAATCCGTCCGGGGCGACAGGAGAAGCGGCGCACGACCCCGTAGAACCGCCCTACAACATACCTCTCTACGCATTGCGGGTGGGCCACTGGTACGCGTTCTTTTCTTCAGTGGCAACCATAGGAGAAACCAGTTAAATAAGATTACACATTCCACTTAACACTTTAAAATATTAGGTTATAGCAACATGACTATCAGAAACGTTAAAAAGCAATTAATCAGCTCATTCTAACAATGATGTTTTTTTTATCAGGGGTACCAACAGAACGAGCGGAGCAGCACTCGTATGCGTCCGCACAGGAATACAAAGAGGCTCTCGAGGCTATAAGAAAACATACTGGAGCTGTAAGTATGCATATGTATAACTAGTTAATTTTGTTTTTAGTTCGAAACTAGTTTTTTCGCTGTTGCAAATAGTGGTAGGCAACACACACAGGTGCAACCTAATAGGTACGTGGTAACTGCTTGCTCATAAATGTATACTTACCTAATAACATTTTCTTTGTACTTGTACTTTGGTACTTGCTCCATATTAAGCTTCAGTTGTTGCCTTTAATCTAGTAAACTCTCACTTTGCATGAATATATAAATAGAGATAGTACTTCCATTATTATTATATTAATATACATTAATAATTATCCGTGTGGTGACGGAGTAAGAATACAATTCACCACCCTCTATCTTAGAAGTGGGTAATCGTAAGAGACGACTGCAAGAGAAGGAAATCACGAAAAAAAACCCTATACCAACACGTCTGACCAGCATGGTATAGTAGGTCAATTTCCCTCCCATTATGGAGGAGGCTCGAGCCCAACAGTGGAACATATATGAGCTGAAATGAGGATGATGATGATATTAGTTTTTAAAATAAAACTACTATATATATGAGCTTAGATGATGATGATGATGATGAAATTAATAATAGAAAGATAATATCAAGAAAGGCACTTGAACTATTTCTTGCTGTACATACATCTACACGGTCAGGAAGAAAAGGTGATAGAATCGATTAGCTTCTCCTAAACAACATTATGCTTCAGGACTCATTAAAACCTTAAGTAGGTTTTGATGAGTCCTGTAGGACTCTGACAATAAATGACGACTCTCATTTTATATTCCACCCCTACAGTCATCAGTGTGAATAATACTTAGTCAGATTACAGTAGTTAGATTACGAGTGAAAAATGAATGTCACACGTGGGACATTAATTTTTCGCTCGTAACCAAGTTTTTATAAATAACTAAGCAAGTTAAATGCTAAATTTCAGTAATCCCATATAATTTTTCCAGCTTTTATGACAATTATTGGGGTCGACGCAATATGTATTCTTCTGTTATTGGCAATAGTTTTAACACTGGCCGCCTGCCTGACGTCAACCCTCTTTAGGAATATAATTGTTAACCAAATGCCATTAAGTGATAGCTCAGGTTGATATAAAGCTCTTAGTCGTCATTTACGACTTCCGCGAACAATTTAAGATTTGACAGTATTCGTAGCAGTTACCACACAACAACCTTTTCAATCCCATACATATTCGTAATTAAATTAATTCGCGTAAAGGCGAAAGAACAATGATGATGTATGAAGATTCGATCAATGAGAACCTTGTTTTACTCTATTTACTATAAACGTCACATAAATAATAACTACTTAACTATACAGAAGAAATTGTGAGCTAATAGGCTGTTATGAGACCATTGTTAATAGAGGGTCTCGCTCATTGAATCGTTATAATAGACCCCGAATAACCGTAATTGTGATTGCCTCTGCTCACCTATAGAAATTTCTAATGAACTAACTGATAGGGCTGTTACATGCCTCGTATGAAGTTTATTAACGAATAACTTATAAAAAACTTTGTCAAGAAACGAAGTCTAGTCTTTTTTATACTTACCTCTTCGATATTAATGGGATGTGTAATATACCTACAATTTGTTTATATCTTTTTGGTTGAAATAGCGAATGGGGAACGAGCCGTTTCTAGTCACAATACGCCCTGCTGTTAATGAGATTTTCCTGAACATACATACATACATACATATCATCACGCCATATCCCTTGCAGGGTAGGCAGAGAGAACAGATTTTCCTGAACAAAAACGCAATAACATTTTTTTCGACATTTGACCTCACCATGCAGATTTGCCATTCCAATTACAATTTATATATGAAGTAGGACGACAAATTTTACGGGTTTATAGACTGCTGCTGTTCTTCCTGCAGTCCTCCCATAACCATGAATGCTGAAAAGGGTTCGAAACATTGGGCAATCAAAAATCAAATACAAATGAGATAAAATCTGTAAAAATAGTTTTATTAGAAATGCATAAGACACGAGTATTACGCATTTCACGAGATCATTTCACCATATTTACACAAGTAAATATCAGAAAACATTAAACACTAATTATCATAAATAATGATATTGATTATAATAAAAATAATGAGGCGTTTCGTTATAAAACTAGTAAACTAAATAATTATTTTCAAAAATCAATAATTGATAAAAATTTCAATAATTCTCTAAATAATTACTCTAAGCTATAAAGCTAGTGCTTAAAAACATCTAATCTGATGAAAAGTAGTCTGCATGTCTACTAAATAAAACCAATGACCTTCAAACTCCTCTAAACCTCACTTATCCCATTATAACATGATTTCCACCATACCACAGCGTGGCTTAGTGTGTAGAGTTAAATATAAAACGCGAATCAAGTCTCTCACATAAGTTTCTGTTTATATATGACTATTTATTGTAATATAACTCTTGAATCGATTTTGATTAGGTTATTTTATTAAAAAAACGCCTTGATTACAAATAGTGCTAGCTGTTTTCAGAGAGGCTTTTTTATTTTTGTGCTGAAGTTTCATTCAAAGTGTATTAGCAGGCATTAAATCATAAAATAATATTACTGCAATACATGATCAAAATGTTAATATTTGCATAATTATGTATTCAACAAAAGTCCACAATAAGTTATGTAAAAGTGTAACTATTACATGCTCATAGTGATATGCATGCCGCACGATCTTGTGATTCAAGTTAATGTGTTTAATTGATGTGAAAGTAAACGACCGTATATAAACAATAAAAATCCTTACTAATAATTGTGAAAGTTACCGTTTGTCATACTTTCTCATACTTTGTCACACATCTTCTTGTTGTAGTCTATTACAGTATGCCAACGTTCCTTCTTATGGGTGTAGCAAGGGATCTTTTTTTGAACATAAGTTCATAACATCTCTATAAGAGAATACAAATTGAAAATAAAATCCTACACGAACCTATTTGGAACAGCCTATCATATCATAGTAGAGCAATTCCCACCCATTAAATAGGCAGATGAATAAATAGCGCCGTAGTCCTAAAAGTCGGTCATCGGACGTTATTACGTTCACTGTTAGAAATAGCTCTCATCAAGAGAATGACGCTCAGAATGACCTACGTCATCCTATTCGTGGTCATCACTCGAGTTTTATTCCCCGATGGTTTTTGGTTCGAAAAGCGACGTAGCTAACGCATTGCCACTTCAGCGGCATTTCTGCGAGCTTTATCGGTTACACCCATTCCATATGATGAATTTAATTCCGATTACACCCATTTCCATATAACGCTAAGCGAATTTTGTTATTTTAGCGAGGCATATAGAGTAAATAGAGTTCTCTGGCACTCTGTTCTCTCTGCCTACCCTGCAAGGGATATGGCTTGATGATATGTATGCATATTATGACATTCAGAAATCAAATTTTAACGCCTTGCGTCATCGCTAATAGCAATAAATAAATAAGCTTTTTTAATAAGTAATTATATTTATATCTTTAATTCTTTATTATTAATTGTGTGCGTTATATTCACAGGAACGTAGCAAACCCCAACGTACTCTTGAAGCTGAACCAGAAGAGTCACAGCAAATAGAAGAAGAACAGGAATATCTAGATGAACTTTTAGTTCCAGAACCATGGGAGCTGAACAATACGGCACGGGCAGGAACAGAGGTTCTGTTCTTTAACAGAGTACCTAAAGTCGGCAGTCAAACTTTTATGGAACTACTTAGAAGACTCGCTATTAGAAATCAATTTGGTAAGTTTATTAATTCTATTTTAATTTAACAAAAGACTGAGTTGATAATGAATAACACAATACCTCCAAAAAAAAAAGCGACAGAGTAGTAGCGGCTTAGTTGTGTTTTTATGTTTTGCCGAAATTCTCACGTTTTTAATTGCCTAGCTATCATTCCACTGAAGATGATGATTCGATTTAATGACAATAACTGTTAACATACGATGAAGATCACGAATATAGATCACTTGAAAGACAAGATTTACTAGACACTGTCAAAATTAATTCAAATCTTAAAAGAAGGTAAAAAATAATTTCATGATATAACAGAAAATAAAAAAAAAAATGTTTCTAACCAGTGTGTATTATCAGCGATTACTTAAGACATTGGTGTTACTCATTATACTTAGAGTGTCGGCTTCATAAAAAGTCTTAAAGTCACTCAGCGGAGAGGGCTCGGTACTTCTCTACGTGATAAATTCCGGCATACGGAAATTCGTAGACGAACGAGCGTAACGGACATAAACCGTAGAATTAGCACGTTGAAGTGACAATGGGCAAGTCGCATCGCTCGTTGAACCGACAAGCATTGGGGAAGAAAGGTTTTCGAGTGGCGACCACGAATTTATTTGTTTTTACAAAGGGAAAAAAATTGCATTATAAAAATTATTCACTAGGTGGACTGACGATATTTTGGAAACCGTTAGAAGCTGTTGGATGCAGGTGGCACAGGACTATTCTGAGTAGCATTCTCGTGGAAATGTCCAGCAGGTTTAGCAGTAGATGTTTACGGGCTGAGAGATGGATGGATATAACAGTGTACGAGTAACATACATAACAACGAGTAACGTACTTTAGCATTCGGCCCATATATTCTCCAAATTTTAATATTTTAATTTATACCTACATATATTAAAAATGTTATTTTATTAAATATACTTTCAAGGTTTTTTTATCCAATCCCTAAATATCTTAGTAAGCAGGTAATTTGTTTTGAAAGTAAACGTAATTGAAGAATGCAGCATCGATATGATCGCGATCGCTAATCTAAATTGAAGCCTTGAAACCTTTTAGAACTTATTCAAGTTAATTAGAAACTTGATGGCTAATAAAATCTTAATGATTGAATCGTATTGAAAGCGAAATAATAAACGCATTACTTAAATGTTTAATAAAAATACTCCAGCTTCTAATTTATCAGATAATGAAATAATTATTGAATATAAATTAAAGAGTTAATTAACCATAGTTATTTTGACAAGTTGCGTCCGGAGTTTGCTTGGTTAGGCATTTTAGTTTTGGTTTGGGCTTCCGGCTCTCTCGCTCACCGCACGAAGCGCAATAGCACATTGCTATTACACAGACGTCGATCTTCTGCGAGAGTGTGGTACTACCCCGGACGGACCGGCCCGGGGCTGTAGACAGAGAACTGTCAACAGCGTGGTCCTACCACTAAAGGTCCTACCACTAAATGGTGTATTAAAGACGACAATGAGCTTTACATCGACCTAGGCCAGCTCGTTCTGATGCTGTCTGGCTAACAATTACATGTACAATGAAGGTCGGTCATAGAACTAAAGCTAATAAACTATTTAAATTAAGCTTTTGAAATTTTTTAATCTACATTTTGAACTATAATAAACATTTTATTAATGACTAGCTTCCGCCCGCGACTTCGTCCGCGTGGAATGGTTACTTTGGGCTAATGTTAACTTCAACTCGCGAATTCGTTTACGTAAAAGGTGGAAATATTTTTAAATAATACATACGTTAAAGCTGTTTTAGGTACGTACATGACCCTTTTATTAGTAAGAGTAGAACATTAAACCTTAAGTAAAAGTATTGGGTCTTATCTATACTTTCTATAGATATACCATATACAATGTATGTATATTATACATACATACATATACTTACGCCTATTTACGATTACACATACTTTTAATGTGTATGACATCGCTGTGTGGTAGCGGCTACGAATACTACCAATCCTCACTTTGCTTGTGGATGTCGTAAAAGACGACTAAGAGTCTTATAACGACTTGGGCCAACTCCATCTGATGCCGTTTGGTCAACAATTACATTCCCAATGAGGGTTGACGTCTGGCAGGCGGCCGGTAATAAAACTATTGCCATTAACTTTTATAATATGTACTATGAATGAAGAGTACTTATTGTATCGACCCCAAGTAATTGGGATAAGAGTAGGAGAATGATGATGATGATGACCTCTCGTGAACAAATCTCCAATTTGATCCAGAAAAGTATGACGTGGTCTTCCCCTTGTATTCGTCCCATTCACGATTGCTTTATATGTTTGCTTCGTCAACCTCTGCCCACTCATTATTTCTTCCACTTCGTGTCCAACCCACCTCAGCATACCAGCGCTCTTTTATAACATTATACCTAATTTTATCTTTCAGACTTACATGACACACGTTACGAAGAGCTGTCAGCTCTACAGCATTTATTCTATTTTCATGTCTTCTCCGCCAAATCTAACTTTCACTGCCATACATGAGGGCAGGCACTAATCCTTCCTATACTTATTATTATTATTATTTAGGATGTGTAAAGCCGACGGAAGGTCATGAGAAGAAAACAAAACTAAAAATGTAGTGAGTGCAGAAGTACTTTGTAATAACATTAGTTTGAGTTTTTTTTTTAATATAAGATTATAAGACCCAGTATTTTTATCGTAAATGCGCGCCCAGTACTTGATCATTATTTTGCTGCGATGTTATTTTTAAACTGCGATATTTCCTAAGATATTCATTGAAATCAAATAATGTAAAGAGCAATTTTGTTTTAAATTAAATACTTGTGATGAATAACTCATTTATTTGGATAAGGATTAATATTATGTTTATAAAAACACCTTCGAAAATATCATATTATTTTAAAACAAATTTGGTTAGCATAAAAAAGGTTATAGTGAGCCAATCTTAAAAGATAGACATATGCTGTCGCGGACTTTTATTTAGAACTTTAAAAGGGGAACAATTATATAGTACATAATTTTTGCGCAACTTTAGCCGTTTACGCAGCGGAAGCTCTCAAAAGGAAACAAAAACCCGATTTTTACACATTCATCATTGTTGCTCTGCTCCTATTGGTCGCAGCGTAATGTTGTATAGCCTAAAGTCTTCCTCTATAAATGGACTATCCAACAAAAAAAGAATTTTTCAAATCGGACCAGTAATTCCTGAGATTAGCGCGTTTAAACAAACAAACAAACAAACAAACTCTTCCGCTTTATAATATTAGTATAGATTAGTATAGATTTTATTTCGATCTTTTAGTGCCATATAAAGCGTATGAGTTTTTGAAACAAGAGCATACATCCTCCTCACTTTTTTTTTAAATTGGATCAAATATTTAATCGCGGCTATTATACAACGGCTCCATAACGATACGGTAGGTATCACTTCCCCATCGTAGTTTGGTTGTTGACAGGTACCTATTCCTTGATCTCAGTGGACCCACTCAACCAACTTGTCGACCCTAACAATTTTAATACTTCATCATCATTATCGCAGCTCATATACGTTTTACTGCTGCTGTTCAAGCTTCTTCCACAATCAGAAGAAAATTAAACTACTATACCATGATGACTGGGTTAATTTAAGGTTTAATTTCGAGATTTCTATCTGGCCTAGTAATTTTATACACTTGTATCCTTTAATCGTTTTTTACGATTACCCACAGAAAGAAAAGGACTGTGACTATTTGTATTCTTGCTCTGTTTTCAACAAAGAACTAAGTTAGTAAAAAAATATAAGATTCACATAATAATTTTCACTTTTTGAATTACATATATGTCCACCCTTTTTTTTTTTTTTTTTTGGTGGGCTATGGATGCGTCTCGCCCCGCTGAATGGGTCCGGAGTGACGGAATCTCTTCGCCGTGCGAGCGGACCACCGGTACCCGATTTTCGACTTCGGTGGCCCGCCCGGCGGTTTACCCTCGCGGGTTCCTCTCGTCGACGCCCCGACAGATTTCGCTGTCGGGGTGAAACATATATGCCCACCCTGCTACTAAGTTTCTCAGCAGACCTTTTCTGTTATAAGTGTGAATTTACAGAAAGAAAATGCCGTTCTGTAGTTGAGAAAAAAGATAATATTACAAGCTGTTAATATTATTACGAATTCCTCAAAAAACAGAGCAATTTAATTTACTGCTGTAGTTTTATAATTTAATTATATTTCGTGGTTCAGGTTTCCATCGGGACGCCGTACAGCGAGTGGAGACGATTCGTTTAGCGCCAGCGGATCAGCAAATACTCGCCGGTTTGGTATCTGCGTACACACCGCCAGCTTCCTACATCAAACACGTTTGCTATACGAATTTCACAAGGTAATCTATATTAGATAATATTTTAAAGCTTAAGTGTAGTTTGTTTATTTAATCGTTCAAATAACACATTTGTAGGATAATTATTAATATTTTCAATATTTTGTATACAATTATTTTGTTCAAATAACACATTATTACTTATAGAATATTGTATAATTCGTAATGTGTTTATAAATCTTTATAAAGTAAAATAATATGCAAGAGGAGCAAAATATAAGTCAATGCCAAATTGTCTGTCCAAATTGTAAAGTAGGCTCGTGTTAAAGAATTTAATTTATAACAGAGAAGTTACTTAGAGAAGTCACTACATTTAAATTCATAGATAGTAATCCATTGTGTGAATTCAAAATGTCATATTAAAAAGATAGCAGACTAAATATTAAAATAAATATATGTTAGTATAATTACAAAAATAAGTTAGAAATCATTGAGTTTTGGACTCAACATAAACAAATAATTTTATAACACTGAGACAACTTAAGCTTTTATAAAAAAAAATAGTGTTGCAACTAATATTGCAGTAAAAAAATCATAAACATACCGTTGAATTATTACTCTATATAAAGTTAAAAAAGATGCCGCCGCCATAGGTACATCAATCAAAACTGCACTAAAGTATATTGACTGTAAACACAACATGATTAATGTATCGAACTAGACATTAATTGACGCATCGACTTAACTATACTTTATTATTATACTATTCGAGGTTCTTGTTAGGAGTATAATTATACAAAGCGGGCACGTGCAAAAACTATGTTGAATTAGCCTATTGTTTAGCTTCAAGGTTTCTCAAAGTGCGTAAATAAACTTACAAGAAAGAATATTATGATAGAATTATGAAGACTTATATTCTCACAAGTTGTTGTTTGGAATGCAACTTAGTATTATTTACGTTATGTATTATTTACCTATATACTTGCCCAATTGTCTGACAATATGCCGCAAGAGTCGGCCCGTGGATTAGTCAGCCACGCGCAGAAAGATGGACCGGGGGCAACGTTAAAGATATGACAGGGGGGCAGATACCCGAAAGAATACCCCACCGAAATCCAGTAACCAGTGCTAGCGACCTCTTCAATTAGCGGATAGGAGTAAAATAGCAGATTATAGAGTACTACACCGCGTTTCCATTGCTATGATGTAGGCAAGATTTGATTAGACCATAGTCTGCCAAAAAAGCGTGTTAAAAACAAGTGTAAAATTTTACTTAAATGTCCAACAACAGAGGCAATTTCTGACATACAGCTGTGAAACTATTTAGTAAATATACTAAAAGTATACCTAAATATTATTATTGATTAATGTTAAACTTATTAGAATAACCGTCTCACTTTAGTTCAATCAAGCACTTAAATACGTTTCATGGATGTAGATGTATCATGGCATTCACGGCACCATATTTATATGTAGCAATCGGATTTTTAAAACTTCATATAATGAAGACAAAAGTACAACAAGAACTAAATGTGTCTTGAGTTAATGTCTGACATATATATACAAATTAATGAGAAGATGAGAACTGATAAATCTGGTAACATAACTGCACTGAATTATTTGAAACTGTGCTGTCTCATCGAAGTTTAAATTCGCAAGAAGATTACCATTAGACAGGCAGCGCTAGTTGCAGTTTTTTGTTTTTTTTTTTACTGCAGATGGTGGTAGACGAGCAAGTAGCACACCTAATGGTGAGTGTTACTACGGCTCATGGACCTTTATATTACCAAGAGTACAACAAGACCGCTGCCTACCAATGAAAACCCCAAACCTACCCAGAAAGTTGGGCTGCTCTCTTGCTTAACAGCTATAGTCACTGCTCAGTCGTCAATTTCCTGCAAGAGTGTGGTACTACTCCGGATGGACCGGCCCGCGGCTGTAGACTTCTGTCTATAGCCAACTGTCAACAGCGTGGCCCTACCGCTATATTTATAGAGTAGTGTTAAAGTAATCAACAAGTATAATTTAAATGATTCACGTATGGGGTTGAGGAACTCTGTCTCTAGCTCATCGATACACAGATAATGAGAGCGGAACGATGTGTGTTTCGGTACTGTTATACTTTTGATTTTTATTTCACCTTAGATTGCATTGTACTGGATTTTTCTTTAGTTATAGATAACTGTTTTGTTTGCTAAATAACATTGATATAAATTTTAATTAGTTTAATTAATGCACTTTTTTATCGATAACTCTAAGCGACTTTTTTTTACTTTTTAACTCCAAGTTTGTGACGTATTAGGGACAAAACGTATATGCTAACTAACTTTCCTTTGGATTTTGAAAAAAATAGCTAGGAGCCAAACATTAATAGCAATCATTAAAATCAAGTTTGGTGACTATGGCATTATTCTCAGTTTTTTTTCTTTGGTAGTTTATGGTTTGGACACACTCTCACCGTTCCGTCTGGGGCGACGGAAAGATAGCGTGTGGCTCCATAACCACCCACCAGGTTCCCTCAACATCGCTATCGGGTACACTGGTACCGCTATCTTGACATCCGTGGCCGGTCCGGCATTATCCTCAGTTTGTGAGGAAGCATACATCTAAGTGGACGACTCTGCACCGATGGATAGATTGTCTTTTTGGCTCAAACTCCTAGCAATTAAGAAATTGATTTATTTATTCAGTTACTGGATAAATACCGCGTGTGAAACACGAATAAAAAAATTATAGTGTTAGGGCCACACTTTCGACAGTTTTCTATCTACAACCGCTGACCGGTTTGTCCGGGGTAAGTACCACACTCTCGCGGAAAATCGACGGCTGAGTAATGGCAATGTACCTTTGTGCTTTGTTCGTTGAGCGAGACAGCTGGCAGCTAAATTTATATACCCCTATAGGCTATACCCTTGGTATTGTAAAGATCTATGACCGGCAGTAACTCTTACTATCAGATGTGCTACTTGCTCGTTTGCTACCATAAGCGATAAAAAATTAAAATATGCTGTTTACACCCCATAGAAATTATAAATAAAAGGCAATGATGAACGACTTATAATAATAACTCCCCTTCCTAACGGCCAGTAAATTGGGTTATTATGCCCTATGAACCAGATGAGATCAGTATACTAATACTATAACTAAGGGTCTTAGTTATTTTATGGGATAATTGAAAGAAAGGGACCATGACAGATAGTGTTCGTACTCTATCACCAGACAATAAATTAGAATTATAAGACTACTAATCAAATGTACAGCGTCGCTTTCATTAGTATAAGCTTTGTAAATTATTTTTTATATTTCTTCGGAACGGTACTTATTCCTAAATAATAGTTAGCCTTTTCTGTATTCTTGATACATACATACATACATATCATCACGCCATATCCCTTGCTGGGTAGGCAGAGAGAACAGAGTGCCAGAGAACTCTATCTCTGCATACTTCACTCGCTTCCTCAACATTCATAATTCTCTTCATACACGCTCGCCAGTTTCGGAGACTCTTGACTCCACCTTCCTTCTGTACATGACCGATCTGGTCTAGGTATGTTAGTCTCGGTCTCCCCCGGTACCTACATCCTTCCACTTTCGCATTGTATATCTTCTTAACCAGACGTTCGTTCGGCATTCTTCTTCGACAAAGAATGTATTCTTGATAACGTGTATTATCTTCTAGATTTTTGAATAGTTAAAATATGAAAGATAAACAGACAAAATACTAATAGTGGTAGGACCATGCTATTGATAGTTTTCTGTCTACAGCCGCGGGCTGTTCCGTCCGGGGTAGTACTACACTCTCGCAGAAGATCGACGTCTGAGCAATGGCAATATGCTGTTGTGCTTCGTTCGGTGAGCGAGAGAGTTGGAATCCCAACTGGGTGGGTTTGGGATATGTATTGGTAGGCAGCGGCCTAGCTATACCCCTGGTTATGCAAAGGTCCATGGGCAGTAGTAACACTTACCATCAGGTGTGCTGCTTGGTCGTTTGCCACCAAAAGCAATAATAAAAATAAAAAAGACAAACTCTTGTTTTTAATTCTAGTTAGAATGTTTGTGCTCTGAACCTAGATTTAATTCATTCGACGTAATACTTTGACTCAACAATTAAACTAATAAGACTATATTTTTACTTATGATTCAGATATGGCTACCCATCTCCTATATACGTGAACGTGGTGCGTGATCCCGTAGAACGAGTGATATCTTGGTACTACTATGTTCGGGCGCCCTGGTATTATGTTGAGAGGAAGAGGGCTTTTCCCGATTTGCCGCTCCCCGATCCAGCCTGGTTAAAAAAGGTGAGAGATTTAAATATACATTACAACGTGAAATAAATATATCATAATAACCGCGTATGAACCATGATAAATTATTTATTGTTTTTTTATAATACATTTCATATTAGAGATATTTTTAGCTAACTCACGAGTTTTGGCGGGCACGCACACATAGAGTCATATGGTGGTCTTGTGGCTTACTCAATCTTATTGTTTTAACATATTATATTGGAATAATTTTGATGGCATTTTATGTAATGTGATGAAAAGGAGGTGCTGGGGTGTAGTGAATATATTATAATAATGCTTTAAATATATTTTCGTATTTCACCAAAATTCCCATAGGATAACATTAATAATGTGGCTATGGCACTGTTGAAGGCGACAATTTGAATTACTGGTGAATAATGACTTTAAATGAAATGATAATTTATGAATGAAGACTTGGCCAACCACGCCATCAAAATTTAAAAAAAAAGAGTGATACTTAACTGTAACCTTAATCATAATTTCCAGCATAGCTTAGCAGATGAGTCGTATACCCGGACCATAACCCAATAAAAAAGCAATGAAAGTTATCTATAAAGAACGTAGTACTAATAATTCCTTGCATTTGCAACGTCCGCTGTATTGTACAGCTGTAGATAGACTCCATAGATATATCCTCCATAAACTCATAGACTCCAAGGTAACATTCATAATCGTCACGTTTAATCAGCCTAGGAGTCTAGGAGCACTCTCCTAGTAAAATCATATTTCATAGAATAATTTATATTATAGAATTTTACCAAAAGAGTCCTACGCATTCTCCTATTGATTCCTGAACCTCCTAGTATTCTTAACCCGTCACCTTACGAGGAGCTATGAGATCATGGATATGTGCAAAATTTCGGAATGATCAGTTGAGTAATTAAGGCATGAAAGCGTAACTAATACACTCACATTCGTATTTATTTTAGTTAGAGTGTAGTCAATTAATCTCGACACATATAAAACTACAGCAATAAAAAAAATGTAGTACGTAGAATTTTTGTTAATAAAAAGCTTGACTTACTTTACAATTTCATTGATTTTTAATTTTTGAACCCTTTCATTTCTTGAAATAATGAAGTCGGTTAAAATAGCCTAAGATAGTCCTTGTAATACTGCCTTTCACTAACAGATACTCAAGTATCTGTTAGTGAAAGGCTGCTCAATATCAGCCCAGCCGTTTTGGCAATTGTTTACAATTGTATGGTTTTTATATTTTTCGAAACTAATTTTTCTTCTGAAAAAAAAAGTCTTTTTCCTGTTTTTGTGGACAGACGGTATAGTATAGTATATATAGTATATACTCCATCCGTCTGGGGCGACGGCGAGGGACTCTATAATCTACCGTACACGGACCCCTATTACTCATGTGGGCGGATAGATAGATGTAACATAAATTACTCTTTATAACATCAGCTATTTGGCAGAGAAAGTCACGTCAAAATCGGTGCTGTGTTACGATAGATGTTAAGTTTTGGTCATTACCCACAATAATCTGACTGCCTGTCAAAAAACAAAAAAAATGAAGTTTATTTCAGGCGAGGTATATAAAAGCATATGTTTCAGTACCTACACCATCGTAGAATTTTTTTTGCGTAAAGTAAAAATTCAATAAGTGTATTCGTGATTAAAACAATTATTTACCTGACAGTTTATAACCGCTTATACAATAGAATAACTATATTGAGTAGCTAAATATATCAATTATAACATGATACATATATATTTACTAATCAATAATTCAATACTAAGCTCGGGAGTTATTAAAAGTGTGATCAGTTCGAAAGAGCGAGAACAATTCGTTACTTTACAAGACTTAGATTTGGGTATATAGTAAAAATACTTCACGCAGTAATATAGTAGTAGTGACGTAACAATTTGCTGTGTGGTAGCGGCTACGAATAGGAAAGTACCTGCACTAATTCCTATATATCGCTCTCATGCCACCATCCCGTTATCCTTCAGCATAAGTAAGAGCCTCTATGGTCTGAAGATGATTTTTTTGTTTTTGATTAGCTATGGTCTGGTTAAACGCTGCCCAAATCGTTGAAGCAAGTCGGAGGATGGCGTTAGACCTTATAGCCTTCTTTTTTTTTGCGGTGGACTATGGACGTGGTTGCGCCCCGCCAAATCGATCGGGAGCGACGGAAGAGGCGGCGCGCAACCCCATAGACCCACCTTGCAAACACCTCTCTACACCGTTCAAGCGGGCCACCGGTACCCGATCTTTGTCATCTGTAGCCCAGACTTTATATTCTGCCGTATTACAACTCATTTCCAAATGAGCCACCAATATCGTTTCCTTGATTTCAATGAACCTAGAGCCCTACTAACTAAGAGCTTGTTCCGTCTATTGTTTAATCATACGGCCAACTTTTCCTAGAGAGGCGTACCCTCCCACATGCACATCCTATACTCGACGGGTATAAATGCCAGAAGTAATACCGCAACCTCTAAGTTCTATATAGGATCCTAGCTAATGTTTCAATATATATAGGATTATAATCAATATAAATCTTTTATTGAATATTTTTATTTGTAAAACCGTGATGGCAGTCGACATGTATCAATTTGCCGATAAATTGATGCGCAATTAGTCACGTGCTGTGCAGTTAGCTGCGCAAGAGTTGATCTCTGATGGGGTTGTCACGATAACTTTTTGTGCAATTATTTGTGAATTCATCTGAACATTCCGAATTATGACTTGAAATAAAATAGTTGTATTGGTTGACGTCAACTTTAGTGACGTAAGAATTCTTTAAATAATGTTAATAATTGTAGTAATTTTCTTTGTATGTATCATAATTTTCCTACTCTTATCCCAATTACTTGGGGTCGATACAATGTGTATTCCTCTTTCATGTACATATTGTACCAAACGGCATCATATAGAGTTGGCCCAAGTCGTTATAAGGCCCCTAGTCGTTTACGACATCCACGAGCAAAGTAAGGGTTGGTAGTATTCGTCGCCGCTACCACACAACTTTAATTTTCTTTGTATGCATGTTTTAAAAAAAAACAAAGCACAGAAAAGTTTGATATCTATAAAAAGCATTCGTTTTACAATACTTAGTGGTTTAGATAATGCAATTCCAATTCAAAAATAAAACAATTATATTTAAATACAGATAGTAATAACAAATTTGACTACGTGAATCGTTTTTGTGAAAGCCTATGTTCTATTTTGAATACTATCAGTAAAAAAAAACGAGGTTAACTACAGACGTGCGCGTAAAGTAATCCGTTGGCACAGTTTTTTTTTTATTACAGGTTCCTACGAACAATAGAAAAAAACCAGCCAAGTGCGTATCGGTACACGCAAAATGTAGGGTTCCGCATTCGACCATGATACTCGTATCCCTGTTAGAACTTTATTTAAACGTAACTTTGACTCCATTTAGTATAATTATGTTCCATATATTATGTTTTTTCTTTCTTTGAATATACATTTTAAAAACATTCCATATTATTGTATGGAAGCGAGAGTTGGGTATGCAGAAAAGAGTATGAAAGTAAAATTAATGCGGTCGAAATGCGATCTCTGCGAAAAATCTGTGGAGTTAGGCTGACCGACCGCATTCGTAACGACGACCTAAGAGAGCGAGTAGGTATGAAAGAGAGTATTGGTGTAAAGATGCGAAAGGGAATGCTCCGATGGTTCGGACATGTGGAAAGAATGCCGAACGAACGTCTGGTTAAGAAGATATATAATGTGAAAGTGGAAGAATGTAGGTACCGAAGGAGACCGAGACTAACCTACCTAGACCAGATCGGTCATGTACTGAAGGAAGGTGGTGTCAAGAGTCTCCGAAACCGGCGAGCGTGTATGAAGAGAATTATGAATGTTGAGAAAGCGAGTGAAGTATGCAGAGATAGAGTTCTCTGGCACTCTGTTCTCTCAGCCTACCCTGCAAGGGATATGGCGTGATGATATGTATGTATGTATGTATCATTATCTCAGCTCATACATAAAGCACTAGGTTCGAGCCTGCATTACAATTGGAGGGAATTTTTCCTACTATACCACTCCGGTCAGATGTTTTGGTATAGGTTCCTTCTTTTAAAACAACTACTTATTAATTTTTTGCATGATTTTTCCTTTTTATGACTATTTTTCCGATTAGGATAATTCCTATTAAACATGATATTTAGAGTTGTTTGAAAGCAATATATTACTATATTTTATACGTTTTTATATAAAACTAGCTTCTGCCCGCGGCTTCGCCCGCGTAAAAGGTTACTATCCTAAAAATTTTCATCCCCTATTTTTAATCTTATCCCTTAAGGGTAATATTGTTTTTTTTCGAAATTTTAATGTCTTATTTATTTATATCTAATCAATAGCCTAAAATAAGTTTCAAGCTTCTGGCTTTAAAAATAATGATAATTCCTTACAAAGTTTCACCTCCCTTTACAACCCTTTTTTGCATTAAAAAGTAGCCTATGTCCTTTGTCAGGTTCTAGACAATCTGTGTACCAAATTTCATTTAGATCGGTTCAGTAGTTTTGGCGTGAAAGAGAGACAGACAGAGTTACTTTCGCATTTATAATATTAGTAAGGATTAATTTTAGTCAAACATTAAATAAGTAGTAATAGTAGTAATTATCTAGTAAATGTGTTTATTTTTCCTTAAATATAAATTTCGATATTTACACGGATTACGGTACTCCGTATCTTTTTACTATGTTTTAAAGAAAATCAATTGTTGATTAATTTTTCAATACAACAAATCAAAATAAATTTTCTTATTTTGATTATTATATACTATTTACGGATAATTGTGCACCCAGGTGATATTTAGATCTTTTTAATTCTTTTGTTTTCGTTTTTTTAGCACCACCTGCAATAAGGAAATAATCCATGTATTACGGGATACCTTATAAACATGCAATTGACGAGGACAAATTATACCCAGACTCAGAACAATAGATTGTGGATCATATAAAGTATTGTCTTTCTTGGGAATCGAACCCTCGGCACTAGCACAGAAGATCATTATCTTAACCGCTACGCCATCTGTGATGTCAATTTCATAGTTACAGTTTTAGTTTAGCATTTAAACTCAAGTGCTTTATTGCTCCAGCGGTATGAAGGTGCAACTGCAGCTTGCAAAGTTCCGGGTTCAATTCTGATCCAGTTTCTGTGATTAGTTTTTATCGCCTGATGTTCTTAATAGTAAGCAACTAGTTTTGTATCCGTTAGACGTTAAGTTCGTCCTAATTACAAGAATTTAAATAATTATATATGATTGGCACAGACATCAATCCAAATAACCCCCAGTATTAAGTAAATTCCCTTTTTCACTTAATAAGTATTTCTGCTACTGTATTTAAAATAACGTGATTTCGTTGTAGCACTTTATTGTAGCAAAATGGTGATCTACATTTTTATAATACGCGTTGAATAATCACGCTATTGCATATATTAACACGTTGGCTGCCATGTCGGGCTATATGTCCGACAAATGAGCATATCATTTAGGCCTTGTCGGACTATATGACCTTCAAAACATACCTAAATACAGTGTATCTGTGTAGCCTGTCGGGCGTATTTTCGCGCCTAAAACATGATATTGAGTAAAAATTTGCAAAGCATTTTTTTACGATTTGTTATAATAGACTATGGCAGTTAATGTGTTAAAGTAAAAAAATTGCTCATTCAGACCTGATTTTTATGTATTTTGCACATGAGTTAAAGTAACGATTTTTTTCCAAGTACATAGAACAGAAATTTTAGTTTTTTGAACAAATATTAAAAAGTCTTCACATTCTACTTTGTATTTGAAATAAAACTATTGTTATAGATTCAATCGCGTTGGTGTTTGATTTTTAATTGACCGACGTTTCGAACACTTTACAGCGTTCATGGTAGAATCCGTAAAAATAATTATATTTCAAATGTATAATACTCGCGTAAACATCAAAAGTCCTACCTTGTACCTAAATAAAAATACAAACATACATTCAAATACTTAAAAAAATCAAGAAAACCAAAATAAATATATATATATATATTGCTAAACTCATGTGCAGTGTAATTACGAAATTTCTCTACGGAATTCTAAAGGCTCATTCACTGACTGAAGCCAATTTTCAATCGGCCATTAGTACCATGATCACATCAATAACAATTACACAGTTATCAAATTAAAATGATAGTTCCCATACTTTCACGATTTTCGTGTAAACCTGCTGAATATTTAATCTACCGTTTCAACATTGCAGAAATAAAATAAATAACAATAGCAACACGTTTTTATCGTTAACTATAAAACTTCTAGGTTTTTTGCATAAACATAAACAGAAGATATTTATGGCGTCTAGCGTTTCTGTTATATTGACACACTTGAGTTTCACTTTATCTAATTTTCTTTAAATTACTAGCAAATCCTACCTATTGGTTTGTTTGTAGAAGTCGATATATCGCAACGCCACCTGGTGACGAGTTACATCAATGAGAATAGCATATAAAACTTCTCCGTGAAAAAATACATATACATACTAATTTTTATAATGATCGGTCAAATAGGTCAAATAGAGGGCATAGTCCGGAGCGTGCTCGTCGCGTCCCCTGCCAGTCTAGTTAGACTGCTAATCCGGCTCGAATAATGCGTTCCGCAGTGCGGGTTAGGGCGTCCCCCGGAGGCGACGCGTACCGACCCGCCCCCGTCGGTACGAACATCGGCAGATGCGGCAATGGGGGCCGCCACCCATCACGCCTTGCCCAGTCAGGCGAGTCGAGGAGAGCAGAGTGCCGGGTGGGCACGTGGAATGTAAGAGGATGTGTGGAAGGTAAGTTGCATGAGCTGATAACCGTCATGGCGGACAAACAGCTAGACGTGCTCTGTGTGACAGAGACCAAGCGAAAGGGCAGCGACGCCTGCGATCTTCCTGGTAGCGGGATGGCTCTGTGGTCTGATGTACCACAGAGCGATCGAGCCAGCATGGGGGTAGGAGAGCTGTTGTCCTCTCGCTTGGCCTCAGGTGTGAAGGATTACGGAATGTATGATCCCAGACTTCTTTGGGTCCGTATAAAACTAGGTGTCACCAAGGTATTCATGGTTGTAGCATATGCTCCCGTGGGATCCTTGGTGGCATCAGACCTAGAGAAGTTTTGGGATAATGTTAGGAAAGTTCTGAATATGGCAGAAACCAGTGAACGCGTGATTGTATGCGGAGATTTGAACGGATGGGTGGGGACCAAGCGTCCCGACTATGAGGACGTACTTGGTCCATTTGGTGATAAGAGAGTAAACGACGCAGGTAGGCTCATAGCGGATGTTTGCATGGAGAGAAACCTTATTGTGTCAAACACATTTTTCCAACATAAGGACATCCATATGTATACATGGAGAAGGAATGAACAGATAAGTATAATAGATTTAATTTTGGTAAACAGTCGCCTCCGAAGCAAAATATTGGACGCAAGAGCCTACAGGGGCCCCACAGTCGATACGGACCACTATCTCGTAATTGCGAGATTTAGTGGTCTGTTCAGAAAGTGGAGGCACTGGCGAGAGCGTGTCCACTTCCGCAATCGGACATTGAAGAATGCTGGAGAATATTGAAAAAGAGTATGGTAGATACAGCGAAAGAAGTATGTGGAAGTTCAAAGAAGCATAGAAAAACAAATGGTGATGCATGGTAGGATGCGGAAGTTGCAGCTTCCGTAGAGCAAAAGAAGAAAACGTGGCTGGACTATGTCTCTTCTTTGAATCTGAATGACAGTATGACTGAACAGAAGAAAGAAATATATCGGCAATGTAAGAATGACACCAAGGCCTTAGTGAAAGAGAAACGTGATAGAGCAAATATGAGTGCAGAAGATAGGCTGACTAAACACTTCGAGGGTAAAACTAAACTCTTTTGGAGGAAGGTGAAGAAGTCTCGGTGTGGTTGGTCAGCCTTCAGAATGAATAAAATAAGGTCTAAAGGTGGAGACATTCTTACACAAACACAAGATGTGTTAAGCCGATGGAGTGAATATTTTGGCGATATGTATGCGGATGCTCGAGATGGCGCTGGTGTCGCATGTGGTTTAGTAGATCAACATTCGGCACCGGCGTCCTCCGATGGCATCAGTATGGATGAAGTTGAATGGGCGATAAGAAGTTTGAAAAATGGTAAGGCAGCGGGCATTGATATGGTGTCTGCCGAGATGATCAAGCTTGGTGGGTCCTGTGTCTGGGAGGCGTTCCTGTTGCTCCTCAATTTATGTTGGAGCTCGGCAATGGTTCCCAGGGACTGGAATAGCGCAATCATCGTGCCTTTGTTTAAAAACAAGGGTTCACGTTATGACTGCGCAAATTACAGGGCCATAAGCTTGACCAGTTTGGCAGCAAAAGTGTACGGTAAAATTATTGAAAGGAGAATGAGGATGGTGTCCGATGGTTTACTGTGTGAGACACAAGGAGGTTTCAGGAGTGGAAGGGGATGCATGGATCAAGTGTTCTCTCTGCGCAACATTGTGGAGAAGCATCTGGCTCTAGGTCAGAGGGCTTTCTGCAGTTTTGTGGATGTGGAGAGAGCATTTAACACGGTTGTACGAAAGGAACTTTGGGACATTTTACCGGAGTATGGTATTAACGGTAAACTGCTACAGGCTGTGCAGTCCAGTTACATGGGCTGTAGAGCCTGTGTGCGGCTGGATGATGGAATGTCGCTTTGGTTTGACGTCAATATCGGCGTTAAGCAGGCGTGCGTTCTGTCAGCCAGTCTGTTTATCATATATCTGGATAAATGTCGCCAAAGGTTGAACGATATGAATGTGGGAGTCCAGATGGGCGACTCAGTGGTCACTGCTCTGCTCTATGCAGATGATGCAGTCCTGCTGGCACATTCAGCGACTGACCTGCAGACCCTAGTCGACACAATGACAGAAGATTGTAAGGAAAGGGGTCAACGCGTGAATGTGAGCAAAACCAAAATAATGGTCTTTGAAAGAGATGAAGCCAGAACAGATGTAAGAGTAAAAATAGGTAATGATGTACTAGAGCAAGTGGATGAATTTGTATATCTTGGATGTGGTTTTAGCCGAGATGGAAGGTACACCACTGCTATAGAGCGAAAAGTGAATGCGGGAAATATAGTGAACGGAGCGTTGGGACAACTTCTCGGTAGCCACCACCTCAGCCAGAAGGCACGTGTAGCAATACATAACGCTGTACTTGTTCCAACATTACTATATGGAAGCGATAGTTGGGTATGCAGAAAAGAGCATGAAAGCAAAATTAATGCGGTCGAAATGCGATCTCTACGGAAAATCTGTGGAGTTAGGCTGACCGACCGCATTCGCAACGACGACGTAAGAAAGCGAGTAGGTATGAAAGAGAGTATTGGTGTAAAGATGCGAAAGGGAATGCTCCGATGGTTCGGATATGTGGAAAGAATGCCGAACGAACGCCTGGTTAAGAAGATATACAATGCGAAAGTGGAAGGATGTAGGTACTGAGGGAGACCGAGACTCACCTACCTAGACCAGATTGGTCACGTGCTGAAAGAAGGTGGAGTCAAGAGTCTCCGAACTCGGCGAGCATGTATGAAGAGAATTATGAATGTTGAGGAGGCGAGTGAAGTATGCAAGGATAGAGTTCTCTGGCACTCTGTTCTCTCTGCCTACCCTGCTAGGGATATGGCGCGATGATATGTATGTATGTATCGGTCAAATAGTTTCTGAGTTTAGCGATATCATATATACAAACATCGTCTTTTATAGAGCATCATCATTCTCCAGCTCTTATCCCAATTACTTTGGGGTCGACACAATATGTACTCTGTTTCTATCGTACATATTGCAAAAAAATATTAGCTATAGTTTTATGACCAGCCGCCTGCCTGGCGTCAACTCACCTTGTGAATGTAATTGTTGACCAAACGGTATCAGGTGAAGTTGGCATCGTCTTTTATAGATATAGATTAGAAAATATGCGTGGAAATAATCTCGCATTTGAAAGAACCTAGAAGTTGCAGTTTGTAGTAAAATTACTAAATTATAAACTGTAATGCTTTTTCATCCAGAGAATCTGAATCAATCTAAATAGAAGAATAGAATTATATTTGAAATAAAACTATGTTTACGGATTCTATAGCTTTTGTCTTTGGTTTTTGATTGGCTGATGTTTGGAACAGTTTACAGCGTTTATGGTCACGGGAAGAGTCAGTTCTCCCGTAACCATAAAGGCTGTAAAGTGTTATATATTGTGTTAATTGTTTTATTTCAAGTGTGTAATATTCGCGTAAACATAAGAAATCAATAAAATTCTGCAGCTGCTGCTCATATATGTCACACTATTGGGCTTAAGCCTCCTCCATAATGGAAGGGTAATTGACCTACTATACCATGCTGGTCAGACGTGTTAGTAGAGGGTTTTGTTTCGAGTTTTCCTTCTGTCGGATAGATGTTATATGCGTTTTTCATCCCTTAGTCGTCTCGTACGATCGCTCACGGGCAAGATAGGGGGTGGCGAATTGTATTCTTACTCCGTCACCACACGGAATGAAAAATAAAATTCTAAATACTAGGTACCAACCGTTCCATTGCTTGTTAATATCATAAATGACAGCTAATATTTTTATATTGACCTGTATCAACTCCTTCTCATGTCGTCTGGTCAACAATTATATTCCCAAGGAGGTTTTACTTCCGGCAGGCGGTTGGTTATAAAACTATTGTCAAAACAGCTTGCAATATGTACGATGAAAGAAGCGTACATATTGCGTCGATCCTCAGTAATTGGGATAAGAGCAGGATAATGATGATGATGAATTCATACTAAAATTAACACTTTTTTAATGTTGTAGTTTAATGAAATATTCAATATAATCATCATGGTGTTATCACCTAGTGGAGGCCGCGGGTGACTGAACCAGGGAGTAGTCCGTAACACGCAAAGAGACTGACCGCGTGAGGGAGAGGCTCCGGCAGCAGGCCGGGGCGTTTACGGGGATGGTATGGAAGTGGATGTCAAGGAAACGGTCCCAGTGGCTGGCCTAATGGTGATGGGGAGGGAGTACGGTGGATTATGGGATCATGCACCGCCTTTCTGACGCCTCGGACGGAACGGACGGCGTGTGCCCAGAACATGTGCCTGCCAAAACGAAAAAAATAAAGAAAAATGTTTTTTATCACAATAACTTAGAATCGATACATAATATGTATCGACTCTAAGTCATTGTGATAACAAACAAACAAACAAAAAGTTAATATATTATATTCTCAGACATTCACCGCCTTCCTTCAGACATTCACTCTGGAATTTGGTTATCACTGGCTTTATGAAATACAGTACTCTGATTTAACAATTCATACATCCACCTGCCTATCAACGTCTACTATTGAACATGGATCTCCTCAAGTCGATGATTAGAGCTCGCATTTATTAAGTTTTCCAGGATAATGCTGCTGATTATTCCCCTGGTGGTCATTCATTCCATTTTACAACTGACCCATGAAATTAAGGGGCACAGTGTATTCTTCCATCACCATGCGAGCCGTAAAAAAAACCCAAAAGAATAATGTTACATATTATTGTATCAGGTATTGTTTTGAGTTTAACTCCATTATCAATTTACTAGTTAATCTGATCAGGATTTTTTTACAATACCATTACTTAATTTTCCACTGCCAAAATTGCTTTTTACCCGCGATGTATCTGTATCCAATTGCATTTTTAACGGGGCCGTTAGATCTGTCAAAATCGAATCCCATAGACAAGAGTTCAGATCAGTCGGTCACGACAGAATCGTGCGGTAAACACGACACGAATCAATACTCACGATAGATATGAAGAACCAAATTGATCAAAAGTACGACTCATCAGTTAATTGGGCTAATGTATTAATGAAAAATGCTATGCCGTTTGCAACTAACGAGTTGATTGTAGTCAATATAATGATGATATTACAATTTATTACTGAACTATAAATCACGTTTCTGTCATTTCGAAATCATGTCGCTGAATTTAATTAAATACGATTAAAATTTAATTTTCAAGAAGAGTTGTTTTAGAGAATTTAAAATATTATGCGCATTAGAGCGTGTATGAAGAGAATTATGAATGTTGAGGAAGCGAGTGAAGTATGCAAGGATAGAGTTCTCTGGCACTCTGTTCTCTCTGCCTACCCTGCAAGGGATATGGCGTGATGATATGTATGTATGTATGTAAAACATTATTATTTAAAAATAAATACATATATAAGGGTTTTTAATCAGTTAATATAAACCTACCAATTAAACTTTACTTAGAAATTATCATTGTCTCAGCTCATAGATATACGTATATATCCTACTACTGACCTCAAGCTTCTTCTATAATTAAGTTAAAACTGATATAGGTACCACGATTGTCAGGCAGTATTTTATTTATAGTTTTCCTTGCGTTAATGTTGTTTGTCCTCCTTATTCGCCATTTACGAAAGCCTCAGAAAAAGAATATGTATGTAATGAATTTTACTCTCACTCCTCACTACAATGAAAGACCGTATGAGAGACTACATACATACATATCATCACGCCATATCCCTTGCAGGGTAGGCAGAGGGTACAGAGTGCCAGAGAACTCTATCCTTGCATACTTCACTCGCTTCCTCAACATTCATAATTCTCTTCATACACGCTCGCCGGTTTCGGAGAAAGAGGATATGTAGAAAGAAATTTAGAAGTTAGGTATAGGTCTATATCATATAGTCTATCCCTACATAGACAAAATCTATCTATCGAGTGTTCTAATAATATAATCAGTTACTTTATTATCATTGTCATCTTAGCTTCTTTTCTACTTCCAACTACGGAAGTGGAAGACAAGCTGACCGCTTGTCAGACTGGCTGATATAGGACTTTATTTCGAATTTGCCATCACTTGCATTATTATTCTGTTTGCGTCCTTTAGTCGAGTTATCCACGTTTACAGAAGAGTGTGACTTTATATTCGTACTTCCTCACCACACGGAAATATTTTGCCGCTAATGACGTCCGAAATAAATTCAAATACACACGTTGATATAACGCTTGATTTCTTTTATTCATTTAATAGGTTTAACAATCGCGCTCCTGACGTCAAACAGGACAGATTTAATTGGTCGATAAAAGCTATAATTGTGTATAATACAAACAACATCCCAATCTGAGGATAACATTAAAGTAATCATAAATAAACTTACAAATGTAAAGTTACAGCAAAACTCAAAATAAAACACAATGAAACATTTCTTCATTGTTGGTTCATCACGCGATACCTGATTGTTAAGTACCGGTCTTGATTCCAAGTGATTTTTGAGATTGAATTTGAGAAGCTTGAGTTTTGGAGCAGTTTACCAGCATGCTCTAACCCCTTTTTTTCACGCTGTGAATTCTTCACCAATTCTTTTACGCACCGTCGCCCTACATGTGTTAGACGGCGGTATGTGTGGGACTCACCGGCCGCCACACGATCGAAATATCTACTAAAACCACAGTGGATCCCCATCCGCGCTTTTACAGGGTGCCGGAGAGATCGTCTGATGAGATTCAATCCCCGACATCCCAACGCATGGCTGTCTGGCCACGCCCGGTCGTCATTTAAGGCGGTAGACGAAGAAGCACATATATGCGTCTCCCCCTTCCTGGTTGCCTTCGGACCGAGTCAGCGGACGCAAGCGTCTCGCGCTCCCGCTTCGCGGCTTCTTTCCTCTTTATGATAGCCTCACAAAAAGAGGCCATCAACGACCAACACCTGTCACATCTTGGAGATGATGGTCGGCAGCGATAGGTTCACTCCCAATTCTACCACAGGGGACTTCAGATCTTCCATCCACCTCTACATGCTCTAACCCCTAGCCTTCTTTCCAGAAATAGAATAGTCATTAGATAGAGTAGATAACTACCTAGGCTGGGGCACCTATGTGCTAGTGATATGAAATTATTAGTGTTGCAACAGATTTCTACTCTTGCTTGGAAGTAAATGCAACTGTGGACGTTCTGCAGCTTTTTTACATCCGTTTCTATTTCTGCACCGTTTAACAGAAATTTGAAAGGAATTTTGTGATGTTTGAAGGGGAATGAATTCTTACATAGTATTATGTCATTATCAAAATGATAAATGCATTATGCATGGTGAAGACCGAAACCGGCTGAAAAATAGTGCTATCAATTGAATTGGCTAGAAGGTCCCGTGATTAATCCTCCTTCCTTCTTACAGCGATCACATAAGTTGTCATAAGTTATTATTTCAAGATTTCCTTACAATAATGTTATCCTTATATTACTTGGTCGCTTAATACCATCCACGGAAAAAGGTTAAGGATGACATTATATTATTATCATCCTCACAGCTCATATACGTCCTGTTAGGCTCGCGCCTCCTTCAAAAGAGAAGAAAATTGACCCACTATATCATGACAGTCAGACAGATTGGTATATAGTTTTATATTAAGTTTCTCTTCTCTGGTAGTCGTCGTAGTCTTCTTTTTAAGACACCACAGGGGGTGGTGAACTTACATACATACATACATATCATCACGCCATATCCCTTGCAGGGTAGGCAGAGAGAACAGAGTGCCAGAGAACTCTATCTTTGCATACGTTGAGGAGGAGAACTCTATCTTTGATACTTTGATACGTTACATATGTTGAGGAAGCGAGTGAATCGCTTCCTCAACATTCATAATTCTGTTCATACACGCTCACCGGTTTCGGAGACTCTTGACTCCACCTTCCTTCAGTACATGACCGATCTGGTCTAGGTAGGTTAGTCTCGGTCTCCCTCGGTACCTACATCCTTCCACTTTCGCATTGTATATCTTCTTAACCAGACGTTCGTTCGGCATTCTTTCCACATGTTCGAACCATCGGAGCATTCCCTTTCGCATGGGTGGTGAACTTCTTTGATGAAAAGTTTACTTCATCAACAGATGGCGAACAATACAATTTATACTTATTCAATGATCAAGAGAACAATAAATGTTAGTCCATTGAGATTCTATTCATCCATCAGCCTATTAATATTCATCCTCGAACAGAAACTCCTTAACGTGTGGTTTTATGGCAAAATTACTTCACTTCGCAGGTGAATCAATGTGTCTATATCTATGTAAAAATATTTTAAGATATTTATTCAAATCCAACTGTTAGTTTGCCGTGTAGTGGACGGAGTAATAATACAATTCACCTGTTTTGCCCGTGAGTGTCACGAAAGACGTCTACGGGAAATAATAAGCATTCAATATACCTATGACATAGATAGAAAACTCAAAACGAAACCCTATACTAACTCACACATCTCACCAGCGTGGTATAGTAGGGCAACTCCCTTCCCAGTATGGAGAAGGTTAAAACAAAGAAAAAAAGTGTTGAGAAGGCTGTTAGTTTGGTATTTTTTTCATTTACTCATCTCTGTTCATATATGTCCCACTGTTGGGCTCGAGCCTCCTCCATAATGGGAGGGAATTGGCCTACTATACCACACTAGTCAGACGTGTTGGTATAGAGTTTTGTTTCGAATTTTCTTCCCTTGGATATATGGTATATACGTTTTATATCCCTTAGTCGTTCCTTACGATCACCCACAGATAAGATAGGGGGTAATGAATTGTATTCTTACTCCTCACCACACTGATAAATTTAGTAATAAAGAATACAAATTAATAAACTCTTACAGCTTTCAATGTGTGGTTCTTTATTGTTAACAATAAGTACGTACAGCTATAAAAAGTAAATTAATTTCACGTCTTGTAAAAAGTTGACGATATAATTAGTTTGCACAAAAACTTGTTCTATAATTAATATTAGAGCTCTACTAATAATGAAACTGATAAGATAATAAATAATGTTGTGTTAAATTGTTAACAAAGGTGTTACATCCGCATACAAAGTTATTAAGTCAAGCAACGGTGCATTCATTATTATAAATGGTACCTGCATGCATTCTCGTCTATATCAAAAGATTCAGAAGGCACAGATGGAGCACGTCGAACGTCTATCTCCATTTTTATCGGCCTATCAACGTTGAACCTCTCTCTTTATAATCACCATACTTAGCAGATGAGTTTGTTTGTCGCATTTGGGTTTATAAGAAGAGCTGTTGCCTATTCGGCTGGTGATTCCTACGAGAATGTCGATGGTAGATATCCTTTTGTATGTTTTATCTAGTTACTGCACTGCTCAGGACCGACCATTTAATTGAAACTAATTTTGTAGACTTATACATACATACATATCATCACGCCATATCCCTTGCAGGGTAGGCAGAGAGAACAGAGTGCCAGAGAACTCTATCTCTGCATACTTCATTCGCTTCCTCAACATTCATAATTCTCTTCATACACGTTCGCCGGTTTCGGAGACTCTTGACTCCACCTTCTTTCAGTACATGACCGATCTGGTCTAGGTAGGTTAGTCTCGGTCTCCCTCGGTACCTACATCCTTCCACTTTCGCATTGTATATCTTCTTAACCAGACGTTCGTTCGGCATTCTTTCCACATGTCCGAACCATCGGAGCATGCCCTTTCGCATCTTTACACTAATACTCTCGTTCATACCTACTCGCTCTCTTACGTCGTCGTTACGAATACGGTATGAATGATGTAGGAATGTAGACTTATAGTGGTGTAATGGTATATGTGTCAATGTGTGCGTAGAGTTACTAATATATGAAAAAACCCTCTAAGGAATATTAATATGTAATTTTTATTTTTAGATATTTGTAGGATAATAATTTAACAGAGGACTATACTATACCTAAGTAAAGGTTCATCTTGTCTCTTCTACGAAGCTCGCCACAACGTCATCGCAGGCTTGGCAGTGTTTTGTTGTGTCTTGCTTGTGTTATGGATGTATACATACATATATGTTGAAATACTTTCCTCATAAGCGGTTGATTGAAAAATATTTTGACTATTACTTGAAATAGGTAAAGTGATTCTGGAAATTCTTTAGCTCATATCACATCCGTCGGAAACGGATCTCAATACGAGGATGATGGATGTGAAACCTCTATACCATATTGGTAGGCCTTTATTTCGAATTTTCCTTCTTTTGCATGGATATTAAATACTAACTTCCTTCAGTCTTTTGCAACGCTCGTGTAGAACAAGATATTGAATACTCTTACTATGTCTTCTTAAGATGTTCACAAAATCCAGAAATTATCATCTGTCATCATTCACCTACTCTTATCCCAATTACTTGGGGTCGATACAATATGTACTCTTCTTTCATAGTACATACACAATTATAAAAGTTATTGGTATTAGTTTTATGACCGGCCGCCTGCCAGACGTCAACCCTCCTTGGGAATGTAATTGTTGACCAAACGGCATCAGATGGAGTTGCCCAAGTCGTTATAAGGCTCTTAGTCGTCTTTTACGACATCCACGAACAAAGTAAGGGTTAATAGTACCTATTTGTAACCGCTACCACACAGAAATTTAGATTAATAATATGTATGTTTAAATTTCCATCAGTCACCCGATCGACGTCCGCAACTGAAAATAGATCTCCTCACGAGAAAGGGACATTGACATAATTGGTACATTTGGCGTACAGGCTAAAGATCGCAGTTGGTGTTATTATTTGTTGTTTTAATACATATTTAGCATAAATTCTTGTTTTTGATGGCTTCGTAAACATGTTTTTATAACTCCAGAAGAGTCTTAATTTTAACCTATAAAATTAAGCATTAAGTTTAACCTATAAAATAACAAATAAAATACCGCTTTGATGTGAATGAATAAACCTTTATTAACCTGTATCTATAAAAAGGAATGTGCAATGCCACTGAATAGCAGATTCAAGATTTGCTAGATATTAAAAGAAAATGGTAAATACTTGAAAGAATTTAGTATAAGTATACCTACGTGTAAAAGAGTTGACACAAATATGTTAGGTATTCATCATACCGCTTTCTGATGAGTCTAAAGAGAACAATATGAGAGACTGCATTCTTGCCTACCGCAGGTAGGTAGGTAGATGTTGATTGGTTGTTGCGGGGCCAGCTTCTCCCCGGGATGGGGGTAATTTGCTACGCAGATGACACTCTCATCACGGTGAGGAGGGCTGACTGCCGTGACGCCGCCCGACTGGCAAGAGTCGGAGTAGCGCTCGTCGTTGACCGGATTGGCAAGTTGGGCCTGAGGGTCTCATTAGAGAAGACGGAGGCTCTCCTATTTTATGGTCCCAGCCAAGGTCTCCACCGAGGGGCACAACTCAGTGTGTCTGGGTTTGCCGTGCCGGTGCAGACCCGGATGAAGTACCTGGGTCTGCACCTCGATAGTAAGTAGAACTTCGGGCCGCATTTTGCCCAGCTGGTCCTTAGACTTTCAAAGTCAGCCGCGGCTTTAGGTAGGCTTCTGCCCAATGCTAGAGGTCCTGGATCATCCTGCCGGCGGCTTTATGCTGGTATCTTGCGGTCTATGGCACTGTACAGTGCTCCGATTTGGTCGCAGTCGCTCACCGCCTCCAATAAGGCCTTATTGCGCAAAGCGCAGAGAGCCATGGCGGTGAGGACAATACGGGGGTACCGTACAGTGTCCTGGACTGCAGCCACACTGCTGGCGGGCGATCCACCCTGGCCATTACAGGCTCGGGCACAGGCGGAAGCCTACCAGTTCTACACTGCGGCGCGGGTAAATGGGGAACGCGCCACCGCGAGTGGACTAAGCAGGGCGACGGAAGCGGCTCGAAGGGCAGTAGTCCGGCGGTGGAGGCAGGAACTGGAGTTCCCCGTAGCAGGATGGGGGACCGTTGAGGCGATAGTGCCCCACCTTCACCGCTGGATGAAACGAAGGCACGGCAACCTGTCATTCAGGATGACGCAGGTATTTACCGGACACGGGGTCTTCGGTAAGTACCTGCACCGAATTGGACGTGGAGAGGCCCCTGGATGCCATGAGTGTGGCGCGCAAATTGATGACGCGCGTCACACCCTGGAAGTATGTCCCGCCTAGCAGCCTCAGCGCCACGACCTGTCGGCGGTCATAGGAGCGGACCTGTCGTTGTCGGTCGTCATCAATAAGATGCTTGACAGCGACAGGTACTGGACGTCGATGGCCTCCTTTTGCGAGGAAGTCATCTCTGCAAAGGAGGCCGCGGAGCGGGAACGCGAAGCACTCGCGTCTGCGAACTCGCCGGCAGCGACCAGGAAGAGGGAGGCGCCGTTACGCGCACCTCCTCCCACCGCCTTGACGGCTGACTGGATGTGGCTAGATGGCCAAGCGTAGGGGTGTCGGGGATAGAATGTCAATAGACGATCTCACCGGCATCCCGTAAAAGCGCGGAAGGGACCGCTGTTAGGTTTTAGTGGGTATTCCGGCCGCCAACATCTATGGCCGGCGAGTCCCACACACCCACCCCGTCTGTCACTGTCGGGGGATGTGTGTAAAAGCATTTCCTCAGCGATAACAAAAAAAAAAGGTAGGTACATCTGAACAATGCCGGGTTAGTCTGTACTCTGTAGCGCTTTAGCCATAGAATCAGACGTTAAATATGTAACCTTCTAACTCCATCTGTGTTCAATACTTATATTCCCAGAAAGGGTCGACGTTAGACAGGCAGGATATGAAATTTTAAGCTCATAATTGAGATTAGAGTAAGATGAGGATGACCAAGAGATGGCGCTGTCCAAAATTGTCAATGTATATCCATAATAAAGATATTTTATTGCCGGTTTCAATAACCTTTATTCGTACATCATTATATTCTTTTAAAAAATATATATTTTCATCTAATTGACAGGATTTCGAGACCTGCGTTTTGAGTGGTGATCGAGAGTGTCGCTATATTGAAGGGGAGACGCACGAAGGTATTGGTGACCATCGCAGACAAACCTTGTTCTTTTGTGGCCATGAACCTCAATGCACGTGAGTAATATTTATGTGTATATATATTAATCTATGTATTCTTACTATTTTTAAAGTACTGTTTATTATTGTCAAGTATTCAAATTTCAAGTTAATCTGAAGGTTTTTCCAATTGTAGCCAAAATGCATATTTGCTATTCTTTTTTATTAGGCACTTTTGTGTTAAAACATTTGTAATAACATCTTCACAACAATTATAATTTTAATCTAATATGACTGTATATTAGTACTCTTTTCTGTTTTCTAGTAATAAAATTCATTCACGATACCTATTATTAATAGCCGTGACAAACTAGTTATTTATAAAGACCTGTTTTTGATACATCTGTAATTCTCAATTACTTTAAATTACAAATATATTGGAACTAAAAGTTTTCTTATATTTATTTTGACAAGAAAGTTCTTATATTTATTTTTGGAAGTATACCCTCGTAACACGTAATGCCATCTGTTGTGTTTAGTAAGAACTTGTAACAACCAATCAAGACATTCAGTGCAAATAATGTGCCACTACAATACACATTTTGCCAAACTATTTGCTGTAAATATGCCAAAATACTTACTATTGTTACAATAATAGATTTTGTGTTTATTTATATTTATGATTAATAACGATTGTACTTACTACTACTATGTACTACGTAGCCTTGAATATGATTGCTTGGAATGAACAATAACGTCCTGTCGGTGTTGACTAATAGATTAATGTCTTTGAGGAAATCAGAAGATAGAGTTTAGAGACATCGTACTGTGATTTTATCAATTGAGACATTTTCTATATCACTAGATTGTTATTTAAAAAAAAATATATATATATATATATATATATATATATATATATATATATATATATATATATATATATTGTTATTTATTTAGTTTTTTTTTAATTCGATGACTGTAGGTACTGAAGCAAGAAGTACCTACTCTTGTTCCGTGTGGTGACGGAGTAAGAATACTATTCACCACCCCATATCCTACCCGTGGGTGGTCGTACGAGTCGACTAAGGGATATAAAACGCATATAACATCTATGCGAGAGAAGGAAAATTCGAAACAAAACCCTATACCAACACGTCTGACCAGCGTGGTAGTGGGACATTTATGACCTGTGATGATGATGATGATGATGACGAGGTACTGAAGACTAAATTCTGGTGTCTCAGGTGACTATATAAACATATAATTAATGTCAGCCCCTATAGCACTGCTGGGCGCGAGCCTCTTTTACAAAACGGTAGAGAATGCCTTGCTGATCATCCAAAACAATAGGTGAAAGTTTAGTACTCAGGAGCACTATGCCCACAATATTCTGCACTATGCTCTGTGCAGGAAACTGTTTCAGCTTTGAGCATGTCGAAATTGATAACAGGAATCCTATTTATAAAATATAATCTAGCTAATGAAGTGTCAAATTTTATAAACATGTACATTTATATTCGTCGGGGATGGTGAGTATTATTGCGGGTGTAGTTAAAGATCAGTAAGCAAATAATATTAGGTACTCCAACTATACATGAGAAATACAAATCAAAATAAAACGCTATGCCTACCCACTCGGCTCGCTTGTGATGGTAGACAATTTTCCTTAAATATATAGAGGTCCTGAACCATCCATAACCGATCCAGTGAGATGTACTATAGAATATAAAATTACCTATTTTATATCTGTTTAAAAAAATTAAGAAGAAAAATTTTATGAGACACATCGGCTAAATATACCAAATTCTTACCTCAGATCATCATCATTCTCCTACTCTTATCCCAATTATTTGGGGTCGATAGAATATATACTCTTCATTCAACTTTCACCATATAGTACGTATGGGGAAAGTTATTGGCAATAGTTTTATGACCGGCCACCTGCCAGCCGTCAACCTTCCTTGGGAATGTAATTGCTGACCAAACGGCGTCAGATGGAGTTGGCCCAGGTCGTTATAAGGCTCTTAGCCGTCTTTTACAACATCCACGAGCAAAGCAAGGGTTGGCAGTATTCGTAGCCGCTACTACACAGCGTCTATAATAATATTCTAACCACAGATATGTATTGATTAATTGTGATTCATATTTATATCAAATTTGGTAAACATTCGCCATAGTATATATTCATCTGCGATACTTTGAATTGACATAACTTATCTGTGTAATATATTTTCGTTACAGTCCATTTAACACCGCAGAAGCATTACAGCGTGCAAAGCGGGTGGTAGAAGAACAGTATGCCGTCGTAGGTGTACTCGAAGACTTGAACTCGACGCTGCTAGCCTTCGAAAGATACGTGCCCCGGTTCTTTGAAGGAGCTCTACAACTTTACTGGGGTATGCACAATCTACTTCATTATCATCATCATCAACTCATATATGCCTGCTGAGCTCAAGCCTCCTCTAAAATAGAAGAACACCTGACCTACTATATCACGCTAGTCATACGTGATGGTATAGGGTATAATTTTGAATGTTTGTCTTCTATTGCATAGATGTTATTTGCGTATAATACCTTAGTGGACTTTTACGACGCCCATGGGCCAGAAAGGCGATGAGTTCTATTCTTATTCCACGAAAAACTTCATCACACAGCAAACACAACCTACTCAATTATCTCAATCAGTAAATCTTCAAGGATTTGGACATTAATATCATTTTTGGTTCAAAACTATAATATGTCATCGTTCGTTACTTTGCCATAGGAGACGTAAAATCAGTTAGGTTATTCGAGGAAAGTGAATAACCATGTTCTAATGGTAAATACATAAAACCAATTGCACTGATTAACTTGTCTGGGAAACGACAATTATGGCATTATTCTCCTAGGGGAAGATTATATATATCTACCCCACAGGGCAGGTCGATGAACTAACGTAAGAATGAATAGATTTTTACCATGGTGCTCGTTTCAATAAATTTTCTATATGGGATTCGTCCACCAATCTAAAAAGAATGTTATTCTGTCTCAATATTCTAAGAACAAGTCTCTTCTCTTTCCTTTTCTGTGGATATTTTATGAGACGAGTAAAAAGCATAAGCAGATTAACAGAACTGCTAAAGAAAATATTGAAAAATATGCTTGCAATTAAATTCGGTAATATTATCTCGCCGAGAAATCCCGAAAATAGTTCGCTCCATAATACATTCAGCCGCTTTGAATCTAGTTATGAAACCGAGAATACGTTGCTCTGCGTTGTCACTGGTAACAAACACTGGTAGACCATCGCTGACCCAGACAGTGAGGAATATGGCATAAGAAGATCCTACTAAGTTCTCTGAACCTGTGTGACCATTGTATAATAGTCTAATTATAGAGAAGATTATTGTCCTATAGTACCACACTATGAGTAGTGCAGTAGAAATAACTCTATATCGGCTTGAAATAAATAAGTAACGTATTCTCTTACTCCCAATAGCTGTGTGGTAGCGGCTACGAATACTACCAACCCTCGCTTTGCTTGTGGACGTCGTAAAAGACGACTAAGAGCTTTACATCGATAACTACACCTGATGCCGTTTGGTCAACAATGGCATTCCCAAGGAGGGTTGACGACGGGCAGGCGATCATAAAACTATTGCTAATAATATTTGCAATATGTACGAGTTATATTATATATATATATAGAATTACGTCGAACCCAAGTAATTGGGATAAGAGCAGGAGAATTATGATCATGATTCTCTTCATCGCAGCTCGTATATGTCCCACTATTGGGCTAGAGCCTCCTCCGTAATGAGAGGGCAATTGAACTACTAGACCACGCTAGTCAGACGTGTTGGTATAGGGTTTTGATTCGAGTTTTCCTTCTCTTGCAGAGATGTTATATGCGTTTTATATCCCTTAGTCGTCTCGTACGATCATCCACGGGTAAGATATGGGGTGGTGAATGATATTCTCACTCCATCACCATACGGAAACACGATTCTCTTACTCCCAACTTTTTTCTTTATTATTTTTGTGTGATATACGAGGCAAATACAACTGTTAAAGTTTATTATTTAAATTTACAGAAGAGTTAAATACCTTCAACCGTATCAACCGCAACGCTTTCAAGCCTCCAGTGTCCGAAGCAGTCAAGCAAATAGTACGAGCAAACTTTACAAGAGAAATTGAATTCTACGAATTTTGCAAACAACGGTTGCATATGCAACTGAGAGCACTTCGAGATCCAACAATTACCCTACCTACAACTAGAAGTGGGAGGAGGCGAAGGGTTAAAAGACACGGAAGATTGTAACCTTACCGCTGATGGTTACCCCATCAATGCTGGACTGTTTGTTGCTTAGGTTATACATTTAACCTTTTAAAGCTATATTTATAATATGTGATGTATTTACATACTTTGATTTATCACTTCATCATTCTAAGCTAACGAAGAAAAATGCTTTAAGGTGAATATTACAAAGATTTGTAAAAATGTAACATTAATCATTTAAAAAAAATAAAGAGAGAAATTTCAATATTAGATTATATATTTTAAATTTTACGGTTTCTTTTTTTTTATTTACACTTCATCACTCTAAGCTAACGAAGAAAAATGCTTTAAGTTGAATATTACAAAGATTTGTAAAAAATGTAAGATTAATCATTTAAAAAAAAAATAAAGAGAGAAATTTCAATATTAGACTCTATATTTTAACATTTACGGTTTCTTTTGTATTATTTTATTCATAGGATAGTCAATTGTGAAAGTCTAAAAGGATTTCTATTGCACTCCGACTGCCTTTTTAGGCATTTTGTAATATTTCAGAAATATCTACAAAGAGACAGTAAATACAGTTAAGTAGGAAAAATTTATAAAAACTTGATTACGAGCGAAAAATGATTGTCACACATGAGATTCGAACCCATACCTATTGGAAATCGATTAGAATCGTGCTTTCCATATATTTTCAATAGATTCGAATCCTATGTGTGACAATCATTTTTCGCTCGTAGTCAAGCTTTTATAAATAATCAAGCATATTAAATGCTAAATTTCAATAATTAAGAAAGATTTATAAATTTCTTAGAAATTATTATGTAAATTGTATTCGTATTTTTATTCTTGAATTGTGAACTGTTATCGTTTTTGAGTAATAGGAGTTCAATGTTTTAAGTTCTTTTATAAATAGTGATATTTAATATCACTTCTCACAAAAGCAAAAAACGCGTTGAAATCCTAAAACTAAATAAATTATTAACATGTGCATGTTATAATAACTAGTTATAGTTTATGATCATGACCGGAAAATCAAGTCATCAAGTTATAAGCATAAGTAATTACAGAGACAATAGTCGTCAATTTATTATTAGAATAACTATTAATGTCTTTGGGCCAACTCCATCTGATGCCGTTTGGTCAACAGTTACATTCCCAAGGAGGGTTAACGTTTGTCTGGCGGCCGGTCATAAAACTATTGCCAATAACTTTTACAATATGTACTATGAAAGAAGAGTATATATTGTATCGACCCCAAGTAGTTGGGATAAGAGTAGGAGAATGATGATGATGATGTCTTTCTCTACCATTATGGTGTATTGTTTTATGATGGCAACGTGGTGAGTTTTATTGGTATGCATGTTACGTAAAAGCTTTAGCTAGTTAGATTAAAATACTTTTGTTTGTACCAAATTATTTCGTAAGTTTGATAAAATAATAATCTTGAAAATGGACTGCCGCTGACGTACTCTTCTGACGATGGTGAGTTCCATTATTTTTTATACAGGATATTTATGTACATATTATTGTATTGATATTCGTAAAGTCCTTCGTGGATTCATTGGTTAGTGAGGTATGGCAATTAGAAAAAAAAATTATAACGCTCTCTGCTTTATTGGAAAGACAATTCTCTGCTAATTTGGTTTCATATTCAAAGCTAAGTAATAAATAGACCAAGTATTCAGATTAAAATAATCGCGTTAAATTAATGACAAATCCCAAATGAGGTAAAATTTAAAACACGACGTTAAAATAATTATTGTTTAAAAAAACAGCTAATAAAGGACTGATATAAAACAATTATTTACGGCAATGTTCAGTAAATTATATTTCCTACTGCTGGAGAAGATGCCAAGATGGAGAACTAGGGAGCGTAAGAGAGCCTCATATCCTACTATCATTCTAATTTAATCAATAATATCACCATCGCTGCAAACTTGTCAGCAAATTGGCTATTTGTTTTATATTATAACCTGCTTGTAATAAATTAAGTAATTGTGCATATATACCTATTTTACTCTTATTATAATTGTCAATTAATATATTTTTACAACATCTATTTTAAGTAAATATTTAAGATAGATTAACCACAGAGCAAGGGAATAAATGCTGTACACTAAAGAGTTGCAGATAATCTTATTAAAAAATAAAATTAATATTTATATTTTTATCCTTTAAGCATTTTTAAAGAAAATATAAATTTTATAAAGCTCACGATGGTTACTGTAAAAAATATTAATATTGTTAAGAAATCTTATCTACACATTTGTACTGCGTGTGAAGTTGGGCTCCCAGTAAGTAGTTTTTATAAAAATATTTATATTTTTAAAATTTATTTTTATGCTTGTTGATCTGTTTGTTTGTATTGTTTTTATTTATTGTGAGGTCAATTTAAGGTGTAAATGTGATATATTTCGCTTAATTTTAAGATTTTGTAATTAAATATATGTAAGTTCTAAATTGACACATTAATTTTATCATTTGTCTTATTATTTGCCCATTAACATCTTCTTTTTTTGTTCTCGCCCACCGGTGACTAACCGGAGCATCATTCCACAAGTCTGACATTCTGGTATAAAAGTAGGCTATGTTTTTATCCAAAAGATCTATTTCAAAATTGCCTTCAAAACCAATAATCGAAAAGTATAATTTACATACATACATATCATCACGCCATATCCCTTGCAGGGTAGGCAGAGAGAACAGAGTGCCAGAGAACTCCATCTTTGCATACTTCACTAGCTTCCACAACATTCATAATTCTCTTCATACACGCTCGCCGGTTTCGGAGACTTGACTCCACCTTCCTTCAGTACATGATCGATCTGGTCTAGGTAGGTTAGTCTCGGTCTCCCCCGGTACCTACATCCTTCCACTTTCGCATTGTATATCTTCTTAACCAGACGTTCGGCATTCTTTCCACATGTCCGAACCATCGGAGCATTCCCTTTCGCATCTTTACACCAATACTCTCTTTCATGCCTACTCGCTCTCTTACGTCGTCGTTACGAATGCGGTCGGCCAGCCTAACTCCACAGATTTTCCGCAGAGATCGCATTTCAAAAGTATAATTTAAGCTACATAAACTGACATACAATAATAATAGACTTGTGTGCCTCCAAATCTTCAGGTAAATATTAGGAATATCGCTAATACCCGTTAATTTGTTATTAAATGCTATAAAAAATCTTCACCATTATCTCTTGCTCTTATCTCTATTATTTGGAACCGATGCAAAATACGATCATCTTCCATACAGTCCTATCCGAAATATTATATAAACTATAGTACTTCAAGGTTTTTGCATTATGTCTTACGCCATGAAATTGTATGTAGGTACCTAAATAATAAGATAAACCTTTTGTACCCATATTTTTCTTTTGTAATATAATTTTTGTAAGTAAATAAAATACATCTGGAAGACAATAATTCTTATCTTAGGTATAGATTATGAAATCGAGATAAATATTCGAATTCGAACTTATGTTACTCAGCAGATGCCTATATTTGCCAAACACTGGCGCTTGAATTACGACTGACTTTAAATCATCATCATCAATCATCATTCCAGCTCATATATATACTACTGTTGAGCTCGACCCTCTTCCGCAATGGAAGGGAGATTGACCTACTATACCACGCTGGTCAGGCGTGTTGGTATTGGCTTTTCGAGCTTTCCTTCTCTTGCATAGATTTACGTTTAGGTAGGTTATTTACGTTTTATATCCCTTAGTCGTCTCTTAAGATCACCCACGGGCAAGATAGGGGGTGGTGAACTGTATTCTTACTCCGTCACCACACGGATAGAACTGACTATAAATTAAAAGTTTGTATTAGAATTTCTTTCTCAATTTCGTGATTTCTATTGGTACAACGAGAATAGGTTCCTTTGAGTAGGTATGTTGTACCGAGAATAAAATTAAAGCAAAATAAAATATTTAAAATGAAAATTTAAGGCATTGGCGTTCGACAATATAATGATTTGTTTCAAATATTGCTACAAGATAAATACCTAATTGTAGTTCAGAGATTCCTTCGAAGAAATAATATTTACAGCCGTGGAATAGAGGTAATGACATAGATAGCCTTTTTTTTGCGGTGGACTATGGATGCGTCGCGCCCCGCCATATCAGTCCGGGGTGACGGAAGAGGCGGCGCGTGACCTCATAGACCCACCATGCCAACTCCTCTCTTCGCCGTGCGAGCGGTCCACCGGTACCCGATCTTTGTCTTCCGTGGCCAATGACATAGATATCCTATGTATTGTTATCTGTGTTCATCTAGAATAGTGATTTATAAGTCGAAAATATACATATATTAACTAAACTTATAAAATAAATGTGATTCTAAAATCTATTAAATGTAGGTTATATTACAATAGCTATTGTAGAATCAACGATTGAAACTCAAAGTATATATTTATGCACATTGATTTATTATTTATTTATTACATTACAAAATAGGGAGTCAACAATCTTTCATAAGGATATCATTCAATCGTATTAAAATTATTATGGCCACATTTTAAGAAATCAGGTACATATACAAAAATATAGAAATCGGCCCAATAAATAAATTATAATATCACCTAAAATAAGAATAATTTAATTTCGTAAATTTCTAATAGTCTCATTGATTAAAATCTCAATATCGAATTAACAATTGGCTATTAGTGATCAGTACTCTTTTTTTTTTTATTTCTCATGGGAAGTATGTCATGATAGCTTGATTATAAAATATGTAAAAAATATATAATATATAAAATCCGATTACGAAATGAAAAATTGATGTCGCAAGCGGGATCGACATCAATTTTTCATTTCGTAATCGGATTTTATAAATTAAGCATATTAAATGCTAAAATTTCAGTAAAATTTAAAAATATATAATATCCAGATTATAACATTAGTATAAAATGTTTATATTTATTACACTATCATTCGCATATATTTGAAACATTTTTCATTTAATTAACACACTTCTCATAGACTTTGCATCTTGTGTAATAGTTTACAAAAACTATATTTATTCAAACAGGACATTGTATCAACATTGACACTAACTATATATATTATTTAACATACTATTTACAGTTCATAAGAGTTATGTAAATAAAATCTATGTAGGTGATTCTAATTCGGTATAAATAACAGACTTCTAATAATAATGTAATAAACTTTCAGTTAAATAGTAATTATTAATATCATTCAGAATTCATCTCTCTCAATATATACAATCAGGCGATCGCACGAGATTCGTACCGTTCACCACTCTACTGTCTTACGGGACGCTACTCTACTTTAACATAATACGAAACAAAAACTTCGATTATTATTATACACTAATTCGATTGTCGCTTCAAAATGGCACTCTGAGAACGAGTCGCTCACTCGTCGGATTTTAATATCTATATTTAGTCTATTTTATATCACAAGTACGCTTTACAACGTTTAGCCTCTTCGGATCGGCAGCCCGGGCGTCCCGCGCATCATGCGGGCGTCGAGACTATGTGGCAGCACCCGGCCGGCGGGATTGCCATTCGCATCTGTCCCTACTCGGCATACTATCGCTTCAGTAAAACGAGGGGTGCCACTCTACTGTAGGATGCAATGGACCTGTTGTTGTCGGCGACGGTACTACAGCGCCTAGAGCTAAGCAGTCGAAACAATAATTGGCGCCGCAATTATTATCCCAGTACTGCTGGCCTTTACACATGAAGCGTACTGCACACTCCAGTCGTTGACCCGATGTTATCGCCGGTGCATACAACACAAATTGGAAGCGGTCAGAAAAACCATCACAGGAACCTTGTACGTACGTAGCGTGCAGATCTGTATAAGTTTTCCACCTGTTCATTGAGTAGCGTATGTGTACAGTCTTGTGGAAGTCTAAGTTTCGTACGCGCACGGAACCGCATACAGTTACATGTACTCCGTCACATACGCGTGCATTCTCTAAGCTCACGTTGAGTGTTTCAAGTTTGTCTGTTATATCCTTTGGTAATTGAAACAATGGTACTAACGTGAGAGCCCCAAGACGAGGCACACTCCGCACTGGTGGTGAACTCTGAACATCGCAGCCAGTTAAATCATCAAAGGCAGATTTGGGAATTACCGGTATTTCATCCATAAACGTCTTCACATCAGCTAGATCAAGACCTAGGACGTCCGCAAATCGAACTATTTTCTTGCGGCCTGGTGTGCCAGGTGGAGTTTTGCCGGTTTTGAGCGAGGAACAGCGTCTCACCCGCTGCGGCCGGTCATCTTCTTCTTCAGTGTTGCTTTCCTCAACTTCATCATCTTTGATCTCTGCACTTAAAAGGGACGGTTCTATTTCTGGTGCTGGTGACACTTCTTTTTCAATAGGAACTTCACTAGTAATTATCTCTAGGGGTCCTTTGATAACTTCGTTGCATGTGTCCAGTTCTTGTTCTATGACTTCCTGTTTTAATACTTCATCGTCGTGCAGAATTTCAACTTCTGCAAGCGATAGATTTTCAACACTTTCTGCAATATTATCACTGTTAAGACTCTTATCATTTTTTAAGATGTCTTCGACACCATCGGAAGGGTCACTTTTAGCAGATTCAAAGTCTGAATCACTGTCCAACATAATACACTCGAAAGTGGGTAAACTAAGGCGAGTTTCAAGAACCACATCTGGCGATTTCAAAGCACAGTCAATTTCATCACAACTATTTTGTCGCGCACAACCTTCAAAAGTAATTGCAGAATATAAACGTTTATCAGTGTGACCATTTTCACGTGGCACTGGTTGTAGTTTCACAGGTGAACAATCCGTGTAGAAGGCTGTAGAGAATCGAAATCCGTTTTTGGTTTTATCCTGTTGCTGTTGTAGAATTTTAACTGGATCCTTTTGTTCCACTTCACAATCAACGTCGTAAAATATAGGCTCATGTTCTTCGGTGGGGGAACGCTCTAAAAAACCAGGATGTTCATCTATAGGGCCATCGATAGGACTGGAGGGACTTTCACATTCTATCTCAAAATCATAAAATGTGTCAAGCTCCCGCTGATTAGTTGATGTAGTCGGTCGATGATTTACGGAAGAGTCTCGATTAAGCCAACTTTTTTCATCATCATTGGAGCCGCCAAGATTACTGAGGCGCGAATGCAAGTCACGCGCAAAAGCTGCAGCTCGTCGAGCTCGTCTCCCACACGACATGGGCAGCAGCGAAGTTAGCCCGCACTGCGACGCGGCGCGATCTCCGCTCATCTGCGTCTGAAACGGAATATAATTTACAGTTAATTATATTATATTTAGCTTCCACTCCTAAAATAATGAAAACAACTAAGATCCCACTAACAAATAAATTATATTTATAATTCGAAGGTGACTTGGACGTCTCTTTTATTCATGTTGGCACCAACACAGATCGTAAGCGAATGCATTCAAATCTTTGCAACAGAGTATCACAGCAAGAAATATTGCGATTGGATGTTACATAAATAGGGTTTGTTTATTAACTATGGCTATCTTCTTTTTTTTAGCAGTAACTGCTATGTCTTTATTCTCTCCTCAGCTAATATACATCTCACTATTAGACTCGGATCTTCTCCGAAATAGAAGGGATATTCATAGTCTGGCCAGCTTACTATAGTAACACGCTGGTAGACTAATTTGGTTTATATATACATACCAATTTTCATAATAATCGGTCAAATAGTTTCTGAGTTTAGCGATATCATATATACAAAAACATCATTTGTTTTATTATTTATAATTAACCTCACATTGATAAAGTATCTACATCTGTTGTGTAATCTTAAACACAGATATTTTTTTTTTAAATTAAACATATTTCAGGACCATAAGGTCCTGGAACAAAAATAATCACTCATGCCAGAATTTTCCTTGGTCTGTTATAGATCAAAATTTGCATGTGTGATGTTAGAACATATATATGTTTTTACAATTTAAATTTATCCGTGTGGTAACGGAGTAAGAATACAATTCAGCACCCCCATTTTACCCGTGGGTAATCGTAAAAGACAACTAAGGGATATAAAACGCATATAACATCTATGCTAGAGAAGGAAAACTTGATTAAAACCCTATACCAACACGTCTGACCAGCGCGGTATAGTAGGTTGATTTCCGTTGGGGAGGAGGCCGAGTGGAACATATATGGGCTGTGATGATGATGATGATGATGATGACAATTTAAATACATCAATGCTTTTATAATATTTAAATACAGTTTCAAATCTTAAATCAGAATATTTTTTTATAATCATATCTTTACATTGCAAAATAATAAAAAAATATATCGAATTGTTATATTTTTAAATACGAAATATATGACTGCTTTCATAACTATTTACCAGTTATTTATTCTTTACTATCATATAGGTATGAAAGCTGAATGTCAAGAGTGAACGACCTCGATAAGATAACAAACTACATTTGTTCTCTGTGATCAGCAGGTTTTACGGTCGGTAGGTATTTAAAATGCCAATAGGCTCATTAACAAATAATCACATTCTGATTCGCATAGTGTACGCAGTGACTGTATTTTTACTGCCTTTAGTCTGTCACTATTGACAAACGGGCCAGTAGCCTATAGTCCATAACACTTATGACACTTCTGTAAAATAAAATGTTTCTAATTTCTAAACTTAGCACTTTTTTTTCGAGTTTATCTGGTCTTGAAATTATTCATTTAAATGCTTTATTCTTTAAAAATATCTATGTATATAGAAGGGTAGTGAACGGTATTCTTACTCACCACGCGGAAATTATAAACTCGGCTTAATAGACCATGATAGTACTGGGATATTAGGTTTAATTTTTCAATTTAATAAAAGTTTTCATATTATAATAGAGTATTAAATACTATCAACCCTTACTTTGCCCGTAGATGTCATAAAAGACGACTAAGAAGGTTTATAACGACCTGGGTCAACTTCATCTGATGCCGTTTATTCAACAATTACATTTCCAAGGAGGGTTGACAGCCGGCCGGCAGCCGGTCACAAAACTATTGGCAATAACGTTTGCCATATGTAAGAATAGGAATACGTATTACGTCGACTCCAAGTAACTGGGATAGGATCAGGAGAATGATGAATAGATTAGCACCTAATATTAAATATAAGAAAGTTACACCATGCAGTGACGGCACTATATGTCAGCAATATTTAATTTTCTTTACATACACGACTAAGGGTTGTAAATAGATAACATTTATGAACGACAACGAATCTCGTAGTTTCTATGCTAAACCAGTCAGTCAGCGTAATATAGTAGGCCAATTTCATTAAAAGAAAACTATGACCAAATAGTACGGCATATCATCTTCTCTTACTCCAATTACTTGGGGTCGACACATCATGTCCTCTTTTTCTACACACACACAGATCTCATCTCTATGTTCACTCCTTTTCTATCCATGTCATATGACGAATATTGGATATGTATTGGCTGTAAATAGATTACATTAAAAGGATATAAGACCTATTAAACATTATTTGCCGATTTTCAAGTGGTAACTAATATTTTATAAAAATATAAGATAAAAATTAATAATTAAAAATGAAGCGATTACAAAGTTTTGTAGATCTTGTGTAACAAATGGATGTTTTAAAATATGTACCTAATGTGGTTACAAACGACCTCAGTTATGAAGAAACATCATACGTAAGCAATGTCAGGGAAGTAAATGTGTAACAACGAAGTTAAATGTGATTCAAATATATTAAAAAATAATTCACACATATTTTTCAAATCTCAAGTAAATTCGACCTCTTTTTAGTGTTGAAGGTCAATCCTGAAATAGGTTACTTCAAGGATAAACTAAATGAGAATTATGAACCTTGACCTAAATTCGCTCTCGGAATCTCTGCTGATGTGAAAAAAAATGTTTTACTTTTTTATTATGATTAATCAGTAGTTAAATAGAATGCCGTTAAAGATATTATTTGTATAATCAGGCGCTATTATGTACAGTTACCTACGTAAGTATCTATAAATTAACATTTTATTTTTTGTGGACATTAAATTTTAAAATAAAAATATAAAATTCGAAATTCAAAAATAATTTCTTGTATCATTTTTGTAGGTTTTCATGTAGTTTTACTATAATTAAAATTTCGACAAGCACGAATCATGTCAATGATAAATTTGTTTATAATAAAATTGTAACTGGATATCACACAAACAAGTTTCAAACACCACAATATGGTACCAATCATCGTTGATTAATAATTCTAGTGTCTTAAAAGATCAGTAATATATTTCAATGCAATGATTCTTTAATTTTGATTTGTTGCATCTTTTGTGAGTATCATTTACAACAGTAACTATATAATGGTTCTGTTATTGTCTTCAAAATTGAACTAAATTAAAGTGAGCTGTTGCGAAATTGAATTGAATGTACAGTGACATAAGATTGAAGCTGACCATCTTAATAAACAGTAATAGCTTGTTATCAATGTAAGACGGAGTTGAAAGGGAATTTTATCTTCTTAGCCCAAATATGTCTCACAACTAGGTTTTATCCTCCACTGGGGTGCCGGGGATCGAATGTCAGTAGACGATCTCTCCGGCGCCACGTAAAACTACGGCAGGGGTCGCTGCGGTTTTAGTGGGTATTTCGGTCGGGCTTCAGCTAGCCGGTGAGTCCCACACTCCCCCTATCTATCACCGACAGGGAATATCGCGTAAATGCGTATCCACAGCGATAAAAAAAGACTCTATCCCCCTCCCGATGAAGGAAATTAGCCTAGTATACCACGCTCACCAGAGGTATAGGGTTGAATTTAGAGATTTCTTTTTAATATAGAAATGTTTTTTCTATATATCCATTAATTGATTTTTACAATGTCCGCAGGAAAAGAGCATAATATTCTTACTCTGTCCTAATTATTAAATCTATTTTCTAAATTGCTATTAAGTTTTTTATTGCTTTTGCAAACGAGCTAGTGGCACACCGGATGCTAAGTGTCACTGCCGCCCATGGACCTTTGCGATATCAAGGGTATAGCTAGGCCGCTGCCAACCAATATAAACCCCAAACCAACCCAGTTGGGCTTCCGGCTCTATCGCTCACCAAACGAAGCGCAATAGCAGATTACCATTACTCAGTCATCGATCATCTGCGAGAGTATGGTACTACCCCAGACGGACCGGCCCGCGGCTGTAGACAGAGACTGTCAACAGCGTAGTCCTAACACTCTAATCTATTTCGAAATAAGGAAAACGTGGTTGATTTATATAACCGCCATATTCTAAACAGACTAATCTCATGGATCGTTGTCGTCTACTTATAGCTTTTCAGCCATATTTATTTTTGAACAATTTTTTTCTAACAAAGTTTTGAAAAGTCTTCGTGATGTTTCATAATGACATTTCTTTGCCAACATTTAGTTATGTCACGGAAGTACGATCGGTAATGGCACCTGGCACATCTTGTAAGTTCATTCGCGTCATCGATCATAAGATAAAACTTGAAGAGTTTTTTTTTTATTTCAACCACTAATCTTGGGAATTCTTATTTGGATTACAAAAAGTCAGTATTGTGTCAGATTACCTATTTTTTTTAAACTTTAATACATAATATTACTGCTTACGATAAATAGAAGTGAAATAGTGTCTATATATGTTAGCAATCATCATCGTCATCACAGCCCATAAATGTCCCACTGTTGGGCTCGGGCCTCCTCCGTAATGGGAGGGAAATTAACCTACTATACCGCGCTGGTCAGACGTGTTGGTATAGAGTTTTGTTTCGAATTTTCCTTCTCTTGCACAAGAACTATGTGCATATATTCTTCATGTTTTACGACATCCGCGTGCAAGATAGGGGGTAAGAAGTAGAGGGTAGAAAGTAAAGTACAGCAGTAGGGGGTAGAAAGTAACAGAAATCAGTATTCTACAGAATAGGAGCTAATGGCAGCTTAAAAATTTCTTTTATCTTACATAATTATGAATGATCGAAATTCGTTTAAGCGTAATTATTTGTGTATTGACTGAGGATGAGACAGTGATAAAGTGTTTGGGATATAATTGTTTACATTGTCATCAAAACAAAGAGAGAATGTCAATATTACTTTGGACTGTGTATACTTTGATATACTAGGATACTGCGCGTATTAATAACGTTGTTGGCGTTCCCTTTCTTTTTTATTGTTCTTGGTAGGAAACGAGCGAGCACCTGATGATAAGTGTTACTGCCACCCATGGATCTTTGCAATACCAATCGTATAGCTAAGCCGCTGCCAACCAATAATCCCAAACCCACGCAGAAAGATGGACTTCCGTCTCACTCGTTCATCGAACGAAGCACAGCAGTACATTGCTACTGCTCAGGCGTCGATTTATTGCGAGTGTGTGGTACTATCCCGAACGGATCGGCCCGCGGCTGTAGACAGAGAACTGTCAACAGTGTGGTTTTGCCACTCGACGTCATTATGTTATGAAACGTTAGTCTTATATAAGAGCTATAGCTTTGTATTAGATCAGCTCACATTTATACATACATACATATCATCACGCCATATCCCTTGCAGGGTAGGTAGAGAGAACAGAATGCCAGAGAACTCTATCTTTGCATACTTCACTCGCTTCCACAACATTCATAATTCTCATCATACGCGCTCGCCGGTTTCGGAGACTCTTGACTCCACCTTCCTTCAGTACGTGACCAATCTGGTCTAGGTAGGTGAGTGTGACTCTGAGTGAGTGGTGACTCTAAGTATGCAAGATACTTCACTCGCTTCCTCAACATTCCCTTCCCCAACCTTCCTTCAGTACGTGACCAATCTGGTCTAGGTAGGTGAGTGTGACTCTGAGTGAGTGGTGACTCTAAGTATGCAAGATACTTCACTCGCTTCTTCAACATTCATAATTCTCTTCATACACGCTCGCCGGTTTCGGAGACTCTTGACTCCACCTTTCTTCAGTACGTTATACATTTATATAATACATTAATTGTTATTTGTCTGTATTTAATGGTGTTTATTCATAAACAAATATTTAAGATATGATTCATATATAGATAAGAGCTATATATATTACTTTGCGAGGCGAAAAAAATGATAAGCAACCCATATGATGAATGAACATGTTTTTTGTCACGTCATTTAACATTATCAAAACAAAAAAAAAAAGAATAGGTAAATAAATTAAAAATTGACTTGTTATCTATATTTTTCTTTATTTAGTTGCTATTTGCATATTTGTAAATAAAAAATAAATAAAACGTTATTAATGGTTTCTTAAGGCGCTTTCGAAGGAGAACAGAATATGCAATAAAATTGTGCCAGCGACTACGAAGGCGGTGAATTTTTAAATTATCATGATTAAAGTGCTCCTATGTTACTGCGGTATAAACTATTTTCATATCAAATTTCAAGAAAAAAGACTCAGTAGTTTTTTACGTGATACGCGACTATTTTATTTGACAAAAATGCCTGACACATTGGAATGTGTTCTCACTATGTTTCTGACCACCACACTGTCCCTCCTTACCTTTTTTAAATCTCTTCTGACCACACTTTGCTATAGTAAAATGTCTAACCAGCGCGAACAAAGAAAATCTGCATAACCATATATGGTTTCATGTAGATTTTCTTTCTTCCATTTCCCTGCTGTTGTCCATTTCCCACCTGTTAAGAAGGAAGGCCTAACTTAAATAAGGGCTAATAAAAAGAAGAAGATACAAATATTCTTTGGTTCATAAATTAAAATATTATTATTATATTTTAGAAGGTGTCGTTTTTAATGTCTAATAATAGGTAAAGTATAAGAATTATGTTTTAACCAACAAATTTGTATTGAATGTAGTCAAAATTATTTTTTAATTTAATAAATAAGCTTTAGATTTGCCAAAAATCAGTACTATATCTGTAGATTCTTCTATATTATAATTTGAGATATGGTTGTTCATGTATTCTAAAGAAACATTTACCATATTTATTTACATATCCCATTTTTGACGTTGATTTTATATGACGAAATAGTTTAGTTTTTAAATAGATTTTCAATCATATCTTGGTTATTACATAGAATTTGACCGTAAAATAACTATTGAAGGTAAACAAATATCTTCAGCCGACACGCGACGTCAAATTGGCAAACGGATCTGTTGATATATTTATAAGATATATGAAGATATATTTTCAGTTAAATATAGTTCGCTAATACATCGGAGGCCAGGCCTCCATTATTCAATCAACCAAATCAGTCACTGATCTCAGTTAACCATTAGGGTCTACATGTTCTTAACTGATGAAATATTCAAGAAGAATTACACGAAAGATATCGAGTATTACATATTTTAGATTAGAAAGAAATTTTCTCAATCGAATAACCAAGAATAAAGCCTAGTTTACACTATATATGAAACTACTGACAGGATTATTGCGTCAGTATCGGACGCGTATCATAATAGCATTGTGAAAAATTTACATAGACTCAAGACGACGGCGACGCTTATATATATCTGCGACGATATGATGCATGATAGGTCGGTATTGCATTGAATTAATTTTTGTATGATCATAAATGAAGGAAATATGATCGAAGAATACATTCTGAATACATAAGAATATACACTACACGCGTATATAATGATAGTATTGATGAATCTTCTTGTATAAAAATATTATTATAGTACAACAGTTTGAAGCAAAAATCTGTTCTCTAGAAGTAAGAGACAGTAAATTGTAAATAAAGACTTTATACATTTTCTTTTAAAAATGTATAAATCTTAGCTCCAAGTTTGATTACATACATACATACATATCATCACGCCATATCCCTTGCAGGGTAGGCAGAGAGAACAGAGTGCCAGAGAACTCTATCCTTGCATACTTCACTCGCTTCCTCAACATTCATAATTCTCTTCATACACGCGTGCCGGTTTCGGAGACTCTTGACTCCAACTTTCTTCAGTACATGACCGATTTGGTCTAGGTAGGTTAGTCTCGGTCTCTTCCGGTACCTATATCCTTCCATTTTCGCATTGTATATCTTCTTAACCAAACGCTCGTTCGGCATTCTTTCGACATGTCCGAACCGTCGGAGCATTCCCTTTCGCATCTTTACACCAATAAGTTTGATTATATTTTATTATATTATTAAATAATTCCGTCTTTCTGTAATTGTAAAGTAAAATAGCCAGTAGTACTCTCCTGGGCAATTCATTACAACAAATGTAATCGACAACTCGTCTGCTAAGTGTGACGATTATGGTCCCAAATACACTTACGAGTGGACTCCAAAAGGCTGATGAATGCCTGGATAGACACATGCAATTGCATATTGAAGGACGAAACTACAAAATTGGAGACTTAGGATATTATCATGGTCAACAATATCCAATGTACCAGTTGATACAATACGACAAATAAAAAGTGATGCAAATACGGTATCTTATTATCATTCATTCTTTCATCGTCAACTATTGGAACCTACAAGACGCGGTGCGACTCTGTGCAGCTTCAAAGAAATCACTATTCGATTTCATAAAAGCTGGTCCCTAACTACATCGTCCACTACATTGTGGCCACTTAAAAACTTTTCTATACTAGCAGTTATCTGTTCGTGAAGCGATGTAAGCAATATTTTGAATATATAAATCGTCCTATAATATTATAATGATATTACTATTCACTGACAACTGCCTGTTGATCACAATACTTGTTGTACGAACAATAGTGTCTTCTATACTAGTCATAGCATTAAACACGAGCAGAGTCCGCAGTTTCGCTAGCCTGAACTATGCTTTATTGATCCAATTATGAAACAACTCTACAATCTGCGCGTCTTCATACATTGTAAGACTTAATGCATATCGAATAATTCGCTCGATTGAATCTGGTAAATATATTACACTAGGTATAAACATGAGGTGATTGTACTAGGTATATACATGAGATGATGAACTAGGTATAAATATGAGGTGATGTACTAGGTATAAACATGAGGAGATGTACAGAGGTGTAGTTTAATACATATGAGTGCTCTGTAATATTATGTTCGATGTGCAAAATTATTACTTAAAGCTATCTATTCATCTATCAATATTTAATAACTTAGTTGTTCATTGTCCATAAATTTACTTATGAGTGGGGATAATGCCATAGTCACACACATTTATCGCAGTATGGTGTTATAAGCTTCCTAATAGTACTACTGCAATTCTGTTAGTCAATCCTTTCCATTCCCTCGGGAAAGTAAGTGGTGACAAAGTTATCCTTAACCTAACTAAAGTGATAGTAGGTAAAAAGATCTTGGTAATAATGACTGCCACCTACTGGGTCTAATTGTGTTTTGAAACCATCCAGAAACTCATTAAAATTTGCATACCACATTTCATCCAAAGCGGTGCAGTCGTTTAGGACACGTATAGAAGATTTATATATATGTTGATAGTGTCAGGACCACGCTGTTGATAGTTCTCTGTATACAGCCGCGGGTCGGTCCGTCCGGGGTAGTACCACACTCTCGCAGAAGATCGACGTCTGAGTAATGACAATTTGCTATTGCGCTTCGTTCGGTGAGCGAGAGAGTCGGAAGCCCAACTGCGTGGGTTTGGAGATTGGAATGGTAGGCAGCGGCCTAGCTATAACCTTGGTATAGCAAATATCCATAGGTAGCAGTGACATTTACCATCAGTGGTGCGCTGCTTACTCGTTTGCCACCATAAGCAATAAAAAAAATTAATATACGTATATCATAAACATCTAATGACTTTAAACAAAACATATAATTCTAGAATGAACTAATATTTACGTGACCACATTTCTTCTTTCTACTGATAACAAACGTTGCATATAAAATTATATAACTAATGGGTTATCAGAGGCATACAAGTGCGTATATAAATAGCGATTAGCATATTGTTAGTAAATACTGACATGTCTTTCACAGGTGACTGTGCATTACAAGGTGAAATAATATAAACAAAAATGTTGACCGCATATCCGATAACCTTAAATAATATTTAGTCAGTGTGGAACAACACTGTTTTTATACTTTCTAGTAAGTTGTTACGTATTTATTCGTTTATCTATTACAAAGAAATGTTGGCACTGTCTTACGATGTCTTACGATATATAATCATTGTCGTTATCACTAGTTCAACAACACAGAAGTCTAAAATTTCTGTATTATTAAAGTTGAAGATGAGTTTGTTTGTATGTACGTGCTAATCTGAGAAACTGCTAGTTGAATTAAAAAATAATCTTATCGTGTACCTAATAGTGTATTTATTGAGATAGGTGATACTTCAAAAAGTTGCTGAGTTTTGGCGGTAATATGGAAATGTATTTTTTTTTTAATTGCTAATGGTGGCAAATGAGCAAGTAGCACACCTGATGGTAAGTATCACTGTCGCCCATAGACCTTTGCAATACCAAGAGTATAACTAGGCCGCTGCCTACCAATATAAACCCCGAACGAAGCGCAATAGCACATTGCTATTACTACGTTGATCTTCAGCGAGAGTGTGGTACTACCTCGGATGGACCGGCCCGCGGCTGCAAACAGAGAACCGTCAACAGCGTGGTCCTACCATTATTGAATGTCAAGACATGTGGCAAGAAATGCAAGAGCGCGACAAGTCGCGCTCTTGCATTATACTCATTTCTTTAGTGTTTTGTAGTGTTACATTGAATAATGTTGCTGTTATTTTAAGGAATATGATACAGTTAAAGTGCTGAAATGTAGTGAATATGATATAATAGTGATTTACATGTATTTGTATGTTTTGCAAAACTTCTCAAAGGAACCATTAATTTGGTTATCAGTGCTCTATCAATGGTAACGACTTGATGTACTAACGAACAGAGATTATTAATAGTTAGATTAGTAATACTACTCATTATCAAGTACATAATATTAAAAATATATGAAGAAAATTAAATAACACTTGGATGTATGGGCTTTGTTCCCTTTGCCTGTGCGAAAAGATGAACAGAACTGAAAAAACATCAAAAAGTTGCGATAAATAGGAGCGAGGCAGTGTTTTTAAATCATAAGAAATTAAGCAAAATATAATAACACTGTTCGTCAAAGTTCTGCGGAGTAGCCGTTGTCATGACAATTGCTGAGACAACTTAAATGGTATGAAATGCATATAGAATTATTGGTTCATATTGCTTTGTATATTTTTACTACTTTCATTTCAGCAAAATATGTGTTTAGGTGTACTCAAATATACATTATAAAAGTAATCCACGCTGGCGATGATGCTGCAACAGCTAGATAATAAGAGCGGTTACGCACTACGTCCGATCCGAATCCGATCCGAACCCGTGAAAATATGAATCTAGAAAACTCGGACCGAATTCGGATATTGCCTACGCACTTGTCCAATCCGAACCCGTGAAAATATGGGTCTAGAAAACTCGGACCGAATTACGTGATTTTACGCCACATTTGCATTTTACGCCACAGCAGAGTGTTCACGTCGTTGATCATGAGTCCTTTAAATCGACGTCAACTTCTGGCAATACTATTGTACGTACGAAGAACGTAGACGTACGTTCATACAAATAATTCTATGGCTACATCGGTCCGTCAAAAATCTTCTCCGGCATGGAGATTCTAGAATGACGGAAAGAAATCGGATGACGGAGATCGGATGTAGTGCGTAAATTACCATAGAAATAGTTCTACGTCTACGACGGACCATATTTTCACGGATTCGGATCGGATGTAGTGCGGAACCGCTCTAGAGGTGTTTTTTGTAAGTATAAAATATGCCCCGTAATAAATGTAACCAAACCAAGGTTTTTCTTTAGAAAACAAAAAAGCAATTTCGAACAATCCCAATGGATTGAACCTACGACGCTCGCCATTTGAGGTTGCTATTTAGATCTCTATGCTATTTCTTATTATATCAATCATTGAATTATCTAATATTACCACATACCACAAGTACTGAGATGCGATACGGTATCCTGATATGACTATATAAGGACTAAGATACAAACAACGAGGCTTGTTGGTATATCCATTGTATTACAATTGTTCTTACATTCAATCATGGCCTTAGTCAATATTAATAGTTTGATTACTATGCTTAAAATTTGCACTAGGCAATAAACAAAATTACACTTATTTGGCTACAGGTTAAGAGAAAGGTGAGAAATAATATCTAAGCACAAACTATATCGCCAATCTTGATGATTTGAATCCTGAGTTCGTGTGGTGACGGAGTAATAATACAATTCACCACACCCTCTCTTGCTTGAGTGATCGTAAAGACAACTAAGGGATATGATATGCATATAACATCTATGTAAGAGAATGAAAACTCGAAATAAAACCATCTACCAGCTCATCTGATCAGCGTGGTAAAGCAGGTCTATTTCTCTTCTGTTTTCGAGGAGGCTCGAACCTAGTAGAGGGACGTATTTGTACTGATATAAAGAGGAATACTGGTTTGAATAAAAGAGAGAGATAGATAGCCTTTATTCTTATCTGATTGCACAGATGGCGGAGTGGTTAAGATACTAACCTTCCGCGCCAGTATCGTGGATTCGATTCCTACGTAGGATAACACTTTACGCGATCGAAAAAATTGTTGCTCTAAGTCTGGGTGAAATTTCATAATACAAGAATTATTATTACCTCAGTGCCGAGTGTTGTTTTTTTTTTAAATATATATACCTATCCAATCTCATCGACATAGAACATATGCAGTGAAATAAACGATACTTATTGATAAATTGATTATAATAATATACTACAGATAAAATTTTCCTTGTGGAAATAAAAATATTTTTTCCGCGTCTTCCTTTCCTGTGTACATTGTAAAAGACAACTAAGCTTAAATTACTACTAGGAGAAGGAAAACTCGTAATAAAAACACCATACAAACCTGTCTGGACTAGCATAGTATATTACCTTGATATCTATCCTATCGTGGAGTATACTTATGCTAATAATGGGATATAAATGGACTAAAGAAGCAGAAGAAGAATTATAGATAAAATCAAATGTATTATAATCACAATAATGTATGAATTAGATGTGCGAACAACATTAAGGAGTTTGATAACGACAGTCAATGAACTCACCGATAAGTTACATTTGCTGATATATCATAAGATGTTCAAAGTTGCCAATAACTATATTGTATGATTAATTGTTTAGTTAGCACTTAGGCAATTGTAAATTATATGTGATAACATTCCCAACTATTATAACAAATAATTCCTCGCTAGAAAAGATAGACGTAAATACATTTCATAGTTTACGCCAATATGGCATAGATAAAACCCTATCCATAGTAAATTTATCAATATTAGAACCCTTTCATCATCATCTCAGCTTATATACGTCCCACTGTTGGGCTCGAGCCTCCTCCATAATGGAAGGAAAACTGACTTACTATACCGCGCTGGTCAGACGTGTTGATATAGGGTTTAGTTTCGAGTTTTTCTTCTCTTGCATAGATGTTATATGCATTTTTATATCCCTAAGTTGTCTCTTACGATCACTCACGGGTAAGATAGGGGTGGTGAATTGTATACTTACTCCGTCACCACATGGAAAAGAACCCTTTTATGTTTATTAAACTTTTTTTAACGGCCAACAAGTCATCGTTTATACAGAGATTTTTTTTTTTTTAATTTTTATCTATAGTCACGATGACTCGTTGGTTCTTCTGTGACCATGAATGCTGAAAATTGTTCCAAACATCGGGCAAGTAAAAATCAAATACAAATGCGATGAAATGCGTAAAACATTACTTTATTTCAAATCAAAAAAAACATTTCGTGTATGTATAGTTTAAAAGCCATTGATAAAAATATACCTCTGTTATCAGATAAATTTCATACTATCCATCAAAATTAGAATTTTTACTAAGATAGTTTTTACACGTGTACGAAAGTAATGATCTTAAATATGCTTTTGGGTTTTATATAAAATATATATTATTAATTTTGGAAAGCCTAATATTATAAATGCGAATGTGAGTCTGTTTTTTTATCTATTACACTTTCACGCCTAAATCACAACATGATTTTGAAAAGTTTTCACAAATAGCACTTACAATTTTAATTACATATTCCCACGGTAACGGGGACTATGCGCATGAAACTTTAATTTGACTAATTCTTAAAACTGTAATAGTATCAACATACATAATTGTCTAGAAGAAACTAAGAAAAATCCCTATATAATACCACCTGACCAACTTCTTACCCATTGTCCACAATGTAAGCTAGTACTCAAGTTTGGTATGGGCTAAAAAGAAGCGTTGCAATAAAGTCTATATAAAACCTGTTAAAAGAGTTTGAATAAAGTCTATATAAAACCTTTTAAAAAAGAAGAGTTAGAATAAAGTCTATATAAAACCTTTAAAGAAAGAAGAGTTTGAATAAAGTCTGTATAAAACCTTTTAAAAAAAGAAGAGTTTGAATAAAGTCTATATAAAACCTTTTAAATAAAGAAGAGTTGAAATATAGTCAAAAACTTTAAAAAAAAGAGATATTTTTTTTTGTGTGACTTAGTTGTTAGCCTCAGATGGCTAAGACAAGTTAAAAAAAAAAAAAAAAAAAAAAGAGATGTTTCGTTCTAAGTTTTTACTCGTTTGGTCATGTAATTATTTTGCTTCAGGGCCTCGGCAGGCCGACTTCATTGGCATTGAAAGCCTGCTTGTGTGCATAACCATGTCACAATGAAAATATTTAATTTTAATTCATCGATTTAAATATTATTTATTATGTGTTGCTTATTAATGCAAATTCGGTATAATTTAAGTAGCTATTAAGTATATATAAATACATAAATATTTTAAGCTAAATTACGAAGAGTTACATTGAAACCGTCATATTTCAAAATACGTGTTGCCAATCAAAATAAACTTGTAGGTACGCTTTATATTGAGTACGTTACATAGAATAACTTGTTTTATGCCCTTATATTCGTATTTGAACAAAAATTTACAATTTATGTATTCTTTTTTATTGTATTCATTAATTTAGTTTGTTTACTGTTTAGAATGGGTTTCTGATTTTGGATTCCAGATCTACAAAATCGAGTTACCTGACTATTTGCCATTATCGCGATTGACGCTACATAGTACATATAGTGACTAACTTTTTTTTACACATACGAGTAGCTTAAATCGATAACAGTACTTACTTATAAGATGAACTATTAATACCTAATATATATTTACAATCATATTAGGTGAAATTAATTCTTCTAGTATAATAAGTGGACGACAATAACGTTAGTGGATACTAATGGTTCTCGATCGATATTTAACCTTTTTTTTTGCGGTGGGCTATGGATGTGTCTCGCCGCGCCAAATCAGTCTGGGGTGACGGAAGAGGCGGCGCGTAACCTCCATGCAAACTCCTCTCTTCGCCGTGCGAGCGGGCCACCGCCCAATCTTTGTCTTCGGTGACCATCTATATTTAACCTCGCTAACTGTGTCGGCAGCTGCGCTTCCACGGATTAAGCACCATTGATTAGTATTTGAATTTACTAATTTACATGAATACAGGCATTAACAACAATATCAACATTTATGACATCTACAATACATTAATCGTCATTTTTGTTATCTCAGCAGTTGTCATGCAACGGTGATTACACAGAACGCTTGATGCGCGATTTCTGATCGTTACCAAATTTTGTCCGATTTGCTAATATTGTAGATATTGTAGCGCTTCTATTTGTCATAGTTAAAGCCGAAAACCTTCCTCTACAAATAGGCTTTCTTACTTAATAAGATTTTTTTGCAATTCAAGTATGTAATCCCAAGGTTAATGCGTTCAAAGAAACAAACTCTACAGCTTTATAGTATTAATAAATACGTAGATTTCAAATGTCTTGGTATGGACATCTGATGAGGATGGATGAAAGGCATGGAAGGATTATGAGGATATGTGTATGAAAGTTATGAGTGCAGATATGACGGCTGATAGAATTTTGTGAAGGGCAAGAACGTGTTGTGCCGACCCCACTTAGCGTGAAATGAGGGCAGGCAAATGATGATTGCAAATTAATTATATAATCTATTTTAAACACTAACGTTGTACAACAGAAGGAGTTTAATTTAACTAAGTGAATCAAAAAAGAGGTGCATATGTAGGCTGTTAATAATTACTGTAAAAGGAAACTCGAAACAAAAACCTATGCCAACACTAGCCTACATGGCATTTTAGGCCTTTATCCTACATGGCATTTTAGGCCTTTATCCCTGGATGTGGAGCCCTGTGTTTTATAATAGAACGTACCTATTTAATGATTTTTGATGTCTACGCGAGTATTACACATTTAAAATAAAACTATTTTTACGAATTCTATCGTGTTTGTATTTGATTTTTAATTTCCCGATGTGTTTTGATCCCAATCCTATTTGTTTTTTTTTTATTATCAAACAGCTTTCTTATTCAAGCCAGTTCATAATTTAAATAAAACTCTTATAAGTCGTCTCCTCGGTAGCTATTTTTGAAGCAACAAATCGTTCCATTTTTAAAATACACGACAGATATGAATTTACATATACAGGATGTAAGGGGACCGCTCCCGAAAACAAAGACAGGTAACCCTACTAGTCCTACTTGTAATGATAGGCTAGAAAAAAAATCGATTTGGATGAAAAAAAAATATTTTTGTCCACGCGAGGTCGTTGAACTCTTGAACATTTGATCGTGAGTTTTGAATAGATTGCGTCTTTTCTCATCTGAGTATAGTTACGTATTTTTTATCGAGTTATCGTTACATGACACTGTCCTAATACGATGGAATGTGAAAAAAAAATAAAAATATTTGTGAAAAAAAAAATTTTTTTCATCCTGATCGTTTTTTTTTCTAGCCTATCATTACAAGTAGGACTAGTAGGGTCACCTGTCTTTGTTTTTGGGAGCGGTCCACTTCCACCCTATATATATTTATTTGGCCGCTAAAACACGACAGATATGGATTTTCATAGATTTTTTGCCGGCCGCTGCTCGTATGTATTTGGTCAGTACAGCAATTTCGATTTATCTAGAAGGAGGTTGTCAAAATAATGCTCAAATTTTCAAGCATGTTTGAGAAAAATAATTTAATCTCATTTTCTTTCTACTGGCGTAATTATCAGTAAGTTTTATATTGTATAAATTCTGCACATAGCTTGTAATAGTGACGTATAATTATAATTAGATTATGTTATTTGATGACTTTCGTATAACAATAAATACGCAGCAGTCAGCAACAATTATTATCTATATTATAAAAAATACGTATCGGGTAATAGAATCGTAATATATTGTTATTTTTCATATTATCTCATCGTTGTATAGTATTCAATAGATAAGACAGTGTGAAAGTGGTACAGGTAAGGAAAATGAATAAAATATGATAAAAATACGATTGATAATAATAAGATAACTAAATGATTTACTATCACAACGTAATTCGTTATTGTTCTTTGTAGTTGAACCGTTTTGATACCGCTTCATGATTACAATAATAAAAAGAAAAAGGCTTTTATTTAATTAAATAAACAATATAATTAGTACGTAACTAATACAAAATGACATATATAAGTTTCAACTGAATGAGTAAAGAATATGATAGATGTCCCGCTACCGTAGCATGTAAAGCATGAGAGGTTTATCTTTAATTTAATCTTTAGTTAATTTCGCGTTTGATATTATACAAGTATGTGAAATGGACAAGCACAAACAACATAACCAAGAATTAAGTTATTTTATTATTTGTGATAGGTCGGTTTGTGATAACGTGAACGTATAATAGATTACATATAATCAGAATTATTTCAAAACTATTCAACAGAAGTAGTTCTAAAATTAAAAAATAAATTAAAATAGAAAGCCTTGATATTGATTGCAGCGCCACCTACCGAACTGTAATTAATTATTTTAGTGGTCTAAAACCTTTTTTGCATTCATCATCATCATCATATCAGCTCATATACGTCTGCTGAGCTAGAGCCACCTCCTCAATAAGAAGGAAATAGACCGTACAACCCCAACATGGTCAGACGGGTTGATATGTGGTTTTATGTCGAGTTTTCCTTATCTATCATTGATGTTATATGCATTTTATATCTCTCGTATTTTACGACACCCACGGAAAAAGGTAAAGTGGTGATTTGTTGTCTTACTCGGTCATCACAGGGATAGCTTCGCATTATTACCATTCTAATGAAATTAGTCTGGATCAAATCGGTTAGATCGTTTCGAAGTCTGTAACCTAAAGCTTAAAGTGGTTTCTGCCACATACGATCAGGTTCTTCGAGTTATTAATATATTCTAAGTAAACACTACACACTATAGATATCGAAATCCTGCCGTCTTAGTCAAAATAATTTATTTATATTTTTTCATCAAATATTTAACGCTAAATATGATCCCTGGACCTGTGAATCATATTGTATAACTCAAATCTTTATGGCGAGATTTAGGTGCGGTAGACCAATATTAACTTTTTAGGATTAAATTTGAAATATTCAAAATATATGAAGAAAATAATATATGATATAATACACTTTTTACTGTATTTACTTGCCTTATCTTCGCCCGTGATCACGAATAATGAAAAATGTAAAATGTAAATTTGATAAAAATCGTATAATATTTTATTTCTTATGTAAATACTCGTATAAGCAAGATAAGTTTTAGAATATATTGTTAAGCATGTATTAGCTGTAAGTTGTCCAAATAAATAAAAATAAAATAAAAAAGTCATTATCATAATAATTCAATCTTAGATGTTGCACGAAGCGCAGAACTAAAGTTATAATTTTAAATTGAAGTCAAGTTTTCTAAATAAACCCACAAGCATGTTGCGATGAACTTCATTGATATTTTTATTGATTTCAATTACGGTTTGTATTGGCCCTCTTGTACTGAAGTGAACTTGTGCTGCACAATAAGTATATTTAAGCGTGCAATATCTCAACAACGTTCAAGCAAGAAAATATAAAATATTATCTTTTGGTAATTGAAAATTCATTTAAAATTATGTTATATGGTGATAGGATAAGAAGACCGCTTGCTTTCACGTGAAAGGCGTGAGCAGCAGCAGTCTTCTGAGAAACAAAGCTTGACGAAATCGTTTTTGTCTCCACTTTAAGAAGACCTTGTTCAACAGAGCAAGTCTATGGACTATTAGATAGATGAAATTGAACATGGTTGAGCCAAGGATGAGGTATTGTTATACTGTCTACATAGGTACATTATTTTTCTTCTCAGCCAATCGATGGACAATACTCCGATTATTGGCTGGAGAAGAAAAGAACGTCAGCTGCGAAGAAAATAATGTAAAGATTGAACTTGGTTGACCCAAAGATGAGTTATTGTACAGCCAATATTCTTTCACTTGTTGAGCTCAACAGCGAATAGTAAATTGACCTACTGCCACGCTGATCAAACGAATTAGTATAATTTATTATATGGGGTTATCTCTCTCATGCATCGATCTCTTAGTAGTCTTTTACGAGACCTCGAGGAAGAAAGGGCGTAGTAGATTGTATTCCTATTTCCAACGCGAAAAAAATACTGGTAGGTACTATAACGCTACATATATTAACACTATTATGGATAACTTTAGTAAATGAAACTTTTATTTAATTATATCTGGCTATAACCTAACGATTATGTATAATAATTATATATTTTTATAATTAATTCCTCTCCTCATTTTGTAATGCTAATCGCACTAATAAAAGTGGCATGACTTTTGTTATTATAAACAATTATACAGGTCGAGCAGAAGTGAGAGACAGGGGACGAATAGCGGTCATTTAACCTTGTGTGCGTAACGTTGTATGTATGACGCTTGTATGGTTGTGTGTTAACGTCTCATCAGACAATGAATTTAAGAGTGAAACTGTCGGACACGCGTTTCGAACTTATCACTAAATAACACTATTAGTTGTAGGGTTGACTAGTTTAATTGAATTTGATTAAATGAGGGATTTAATTAAATGTGGGTTTTCTTGATACCTACGATCATATTGATGAACAGCTTCGTTGGATCAGACGCAGTATTGCCTATCGATCGTGAAGATTAGTTTCAATAATTAGATCGAGAGAAAGTTGCTATTAGTTTTCACGTCAATAATCGCCAAGCAAGCTCTCATCATCATCATCTCAGCTCATATATGTCCCACTGTTGGGCACGATCCTCCTCCACAATGGGAGGGAAATTGACCTACTATACCACGCTGGTCAGACGTGTTGGTATATGGTTTTGTTTCGAGTTTTCCTTCTCTTGCATAGGTTTTATATGAGTTTTATATCCCTTAGTCGTCTCTTACGATCACCCACGGGTAAGACAGGGGATGGTGAATTGTATTCTTACTCCGTCACCACACGGATAAACAAGCTATACAAATCGTTTTTATTATACCTACTTGATAGAATAGAGAACAAAAGCGATCATTGTATTCTTAGTAAATCACCAAAATATAAATCTATAATTATTAGAGGCTTTGAACATTGAAAGAAAATATCATAAAAATCACAATAGCCATTAAACCATTGAAAATTTTAGAAGATTTTCATTAAGGCTTAGGAAATCTAAAAAAAAATATCTATATAATTTGTATTGTTATATAATATATATTTGTATTGTTATAGATTTTATGCACGTGGGCTAACTATTAACCTAATAGGCTAACTATTAACCTAAAACTCCTAATTCTGAAAAGGATATTTTTTATAACGATGTTGTAATGGGTAATAAACAATTAATGTAATAAAGGGTTAAAAAGACAATGTGTCTTCACATTGTATTTATCGATGGGAGTGGTAAAAACCAGCTGTGAGATCACCAGGAAAATGAACAGCAGTACTCTGTTGGGCAATTTACTATATCGACTGGCACAACTGACTGAACATTATAAATGTTGAAAAAAATAATGATAATTATTAAAAAATAAATAATTTTAAAATAATTTAATTCATGTTACAAGTACATTCGAAAGACTTTATTAATTTTAGTAACACTGTGTTGTGACTACATTAAATTATTTAATCATCATCATCTCAGCTCATATATGACCCACTGTTGGGCTCGAGCCTCCTCCATAATGGGAGGGAAATTGACCTACTATACCACGCTGGTCAGACTTGTTGGTATAAGATTTAGTTGCGAGTTTTCCTTCTCTTACATAGATGTTATATGCGTTTTATATCCCTTAGACGTCTCGTACGACCACCTACGGGTAAGATAGGGGTGGCGAATTGTATTCTTACTCCGTCACCACACGAAAATTATTTAATATGGCTCCCTAACAAAAGACAAAATGATACACTCATTTATTTCTTTACAGTTACACCTATCAGAGGCAATATTTTTGAAATCGTATCAAATTTGTAAATTTCTTTTTGATAATTTAAATATACGTATGTTTCGAGAAAGTTTAAAACTAGTAGTGAGTTTAATCAAAAGTTGAGTATACTTGAAGCTACTTCTATGAATATAATGCTAACAGAAAATTCAAATAATCGAAAAAAGAAAGTCGATGTGTGCCAAGTACACAGCAACATTTCGTTTAGGAACGGTTATACGATTTCGCCAAGAAATTTACACTAATTAAAAAAGATAAGAAATTATTTTACAAATATTAAAAGATACCTTGCATTTAAAATTGTAATTTATGAATAAGTTCACGGTGTCATTAAACTATCGTCATTCATAAATAATCTGTAGATTAATTGTACGTATAATTTTCAAGTACAATACAATACTAACTAAATTTGTAATGAAATTTTTTACAGTAGAATATTCAACTACGTTATATGTATTTGATGAACTATACTCCTTACTTTTATTTAAAGTTTTCTTTATCATGATTATTCTCGTACTCTTATCCCACTTACTTAGGGTCAATACAATATGTACTCTTCTTTCATAGTACATATTGTAAGTTATTGGTAATAGTTTTATGATGAGCCGCCTGTCAGACGTCAACCCTCCTTGGGAATGTAATTGTTGACCAAACGGCATCAGATGGAGTTGGCTCAGGTCGTTATAAGGCTCTTAGAGCTGAATGGAATATACTAATATAACGATATATTAGTTTCATATCATACTAAACTAACGAATAAAAATAATAAAGAATAAAGAAAGAAATATAGAGAGAGAGAGTATAGAGAGAGTAGAGTATAGTAATAGAGTCACTGTTAGCGTTTTGAGCTAAGCGCCAAATCAACTGCGGTATAAATAAAATACCTGAATTCGTTGAAAATACCTTCAGTTGATTTCATCGCTAAAGTCACGATTACAATCAGTTATAGTTATACATGTCGTAAATGAATGAATAAAACATTATCATGCAATTATAAAAGCCGCAACGTCCTAGTATGTTATTTGAGTCGTGACTTTCACTTGGCAAACTAAAATAGAGCGCAGGCGCAGACACATCCAGAGACGTCATTTGAACGCGTAACGCTCGGAACAAGATCACGCGCTTGACGCTATTATTGTCAGCCCCACTATGGCACTTCACTCGACAAAACACCGAACATGTACTCTTTGACTATTTGTAAACACAACGATTACAGCATCTATACTGACTATTTATTTATCTTTTATAGTTCTATAGTATCTATTAGAGAACGGGTAGGGGAAGTTCAAATTATATTTTTTTCTTCTGTAAAAGACCGCCGCTGATGCTGCTTATCAATAGTAGCTTATCTTTTGTTATAAAAAAAAACTGTTGTTTTAACCCAACAATACTTATTACCCGACCTGGCAATCGAATCTAAGTTATAACTGTAGCCATTGTTGTTAATGTCACCATATCGAGCAATAACCCTCCCTCTTCGATACTACATCATCATCATCACAGCCCATATATGTCCCACTGTTGGGCTCGGGCCTCCTCCGTAATGAGAGGAAAATTAACCTACTATGCCCCGTTGGTCAGACGTGTTGTTAAAGGGTTTTATTTTAAGTTTTCCTTCTCTTGCATAGATGTTATATGCGTTTTATATCCCTTAGTCGTCTCTTACGATCACCCACGGGTAAGATAGGGGGTGGTGAATTGTATTCTTATTCCGTCACCACACGGATAACCACACTATACTACATAATACTTGAAAATACTTTGATCTAATGTTGATAGATAATGTAAGCTTAGATGATAAGGCAAACAACTTTAAAAAGGTTATTTAGTTCTTTATTCATACCTTGAATACTTATTATTCAATAGAGATAGTTATACAAGGTGATAGAGACTTATAAAGTCCCTATCACCTTGTGTAAAATCAACTTTTCTCATAGTATGATGACGGCAAAAATATATGTGTCCTAGATTAATCTTTTATGACCTTGGCCTTGTACTAAGCTATCACGTTTTAATGAGTCTATTTATATATTATTATATTTTTGTCTCGTCTAAATAATTAGTAACTAATTGTATAATTGCAACAATCTACTTTAAATTAGTTGTTATTCACTTAAATACACGTAAATTAAAACACAGATGCTACCGCTTTGTAAGTGTTTCATCATTCGATACAATATATACTTTTCTTTCATAATATACAGGGTGGAAGGGGACCGCTCCCGAAAACGAAGACAGGTAACCCTACTAGTCCTACTTGTAATGATAGGCTAGAAAAAAAATCGATTCAGATGAAAAAAATATTTTTTTTTCACAGCAAATTTTAAGTTTTTTTTCACATTCCGTCGTATTAGGACAGTGCCATGTAACGATAATGCCATAAAAAATACGTAACTTTACTCAGATGAGAAAAGACGCAATGTATTCAAAACTCACGATCATATGTTCAAGAGTTCAACGACCTTACGTAGTGAAAAAATTTTTTTTTGTCATCCGAATCCTTTTTTTCTAGCCTATCATTACAAGTAGGACTAGTAGAGTTACCTGTCTTTGTTTTCGGGAGCGATGCCCTTCCACCCTGTATACTGTAAAAGTTATTGCCAATAGTTTTATGCCCGCCGCCTGCCTGACGTCAATCCTCCTTGGGAATGTAATTGTTGACTAAACGGTATCAGATGGAGTTGGCACAGGTCGTTCGCGTTGCGGCCTGGGCCGGCGGCGAGCAAGTCTCCGCAAGGAGACTGGGCAGAGATCTGGAAGTGGTCCGAAGAGGGTTTCAGCGCGTAAAAGCGTTTCCACAGCGTCAACAAAAAAAAAGGTCGTTATAAGACTCTTAGTCGCCTTTTACGACATCCAGGAGCAAAGTAAGGGTTGGTAATGTTAGTAGCCGCTACCACACAGCTAAAACTTTGTAAGCGTCTAATGAATACTTATTCTTCTTAGTCCATATATCACTCTATGATGTTTTATATACGTAGTAGGTATATACTTATACGATAGATGTTTCTTTAAATCGAAACATTTGGATTGCAAGTGTTTAAAATTAAAACTATTAACTATTTCCTATTAACTTTCCGATGAACCTTATAACAGTGACAAGTAGAGAAATAAATCTTGAGGTTTTACAACAATTTCTTTATGCCATAACAGTTAAAACCACTTCAACCGCAATGATTTTTATATCACGACAACGAAAACATAAAGAAGTTTCTTAATAAATTAAAGGAAGAATTTAATTATGTAATAATTTAGAGATAAATAACAACTCTTTGTAAAAACAGATTTATGTTTGTTGTATATGTATATCATTATTTATCTTTTTATCTAAGAAGGAAATGATAGCTAAGTTATGTTAATCAATCATAATGTTTATATTATTGATTCTGTTCAATCTAAATACGGTTTGTAAAATTTTACAAATTAGCGTTTGTTTAAGCAATAGATTTTTGAGGCAAAGTAAGAAGTGAATATGGAAACATTCACTTCTTACACGTCCAAGTCTCTATGTTTGAAAAGAGAATGCTTTATAATAAGAGATAGCACATAACTGCTTCTGTTTTTTTTAACCGACTTCCAAAAAGGAGGAGGTTCTCAATTCGAACGCTATTTTTTTTTTTTTTTTTTTGTATGTGTGTTACGCGATAGCAACGCCAATTATGGACGGCTTTTTATAATTCCTTCTTTGTTAGAAAGAGTAATACAAGAAGAAAAAGAGGAAAACTCTAAGGGTGGTCCCATATGCAGGGTATCAGGATCTGATGCTGGGATCCTGGGAAAATCGAGAGTAATTCCTTAAAATGTAGGGCAAAAATGCTGTTTCTGACGCCTCTGTACATAATTTATAGTTCATCCAATCTAAGAAGTGCATTTTGACGTTTTGCATTTTTTAATACACAATAACTCAAACGTTGATGACACATGATTGTAAACCCGAAATCTGAAATTTTAAACAACTATTAAGTTATTTACATAATTAACATTGCGGGTGACTTTCTTGTACAATAATACATACATACATACCATCACGCCATGTCCCTTGCAGGGTAGGCAGAGAGAACAGCGTGCCAGAGAACTCTATCCTTGCATACTTCACTCGCTACCTCAACATTCATAATTCTCTTCATACACGCTCGCCGGTTTCGGAGACTCTTGACTCCACCGTCCTTGAGTACATGACCGATCTGGTCTAGGTAGGTTAGTCTCGGTCTCCCCCGGTACCTACATTCTTTCACTTTCGCATTGTATATCTTCTTAACCAAACGTTCGTTCGGCATTCTTTCCACATGTCCGAACCATCGGAGCATTCCCTTTCGCATCTTTACACCAATACTCTCTTTCATACCTACTCGCTCTCTTACGTCGTCGTTACGAATGCGATCGGTCAGCCTAACTCCACAGATTTTCCGTAGAGATCGCATTTCGACCGCATTAATTTTACTTTCATATTCTTTTCTGCATACACAACTCTCGCTTCCATACAGTAATGTTGGGACAAGCACTGCGTTATGTATTGCTACACGTGCCTTCTGGCTGAGGTAGTGGCTACCGAGAAGTTGCCCCAACGCTTTGTTCACTCAATTTCCCGCATTCACTCTTCGCTCTATATCAGTGGTGTACCTTCCATCTCGGCTAAATTCACATCCAAGATATACAAATTCATCCACTTGCTCCAGTACATCATTACCTATTGTTACTCTTACATGTCTTCTGGCTTCATCTCTTTCAAAGACCATTAATCTAATGTTGAAACTCGTAAAAATTATTTAAAATAAAAATAACATGATATAATTGTTATTCACGACTTAACAATGTCACTTCATCACGTTCTATACAGTAGTGCTTGACAACTTCCAATTCACGAATATCCAAATAATTGGTAAAAATATTAGAATAATACGATTAATCGAATAGAGATTTTGACAGAGATGTATATTTTGACACTTTGATTGATGAGGAAATAATTATTAATGTTCGCGACGCTGATAATTCAAGTAATAGTAGTAATTCTTAATAAATAGCCATTTTCAAATCCAGTTTTTGTTTTTAATTAACCTAATCCTACTAAATATGATGAATAGATTCTATGCTGAAATAATTAAATTTGTTTAGTACTAATTTAGCACTTAATTTATTCATCACCTTTTTGAAAAATAAAAAATAAACCGATTATTAATTATAAAGAATCAATATCGATTTCGCAGTAAAATCGGATATTTTCGATAGCGATTATTTGGTTCACCTACCTAGACAACTTAGACAGCTGTCAAAGTGCACTTCTTAGATTAGACAGACTATAGTTTGATTATTTGTGTATGGAGACTATCTTTATGAGCTTTAGCTGGTAAAACAACAATGTTACTGAGGGGTAAAATAAGGGTCACGGGATGAACATTTATATGGAAGTTTATCATTTTCAAAGTAGTTAAGTACGAAATTTCGCACACCTACATCTTTTTAGAAATAAAAGAATATGTGTGTTAGCGTTTTTTCAAAATTTCACAACTAAGGGGTAGTATAAGTAGTATAAAATACGTAAAAATAAGTGAAAAAAAATAAAATATATTTTTTTAATTAATATTTTTTTTTTTTTAAATATTATATATATTTTTTTTCAATTTTGTTAAACTTTCGTGTATTAAGCTAATACGTTGAGATCGTTTCTCCTCGATTTGGTTTGATAACGTTCGCGAATCAAACTGAGTCGCTGAGAATGACTTTCTGTAGTTTCATTACGCCTAGATAAGTTTGTGTATGCCCTCACCTGAGAAAGCCTATTTACCCGCTGCTCTTCACTCTCATTTGTAATATTTATCCCATTTCCTAACCCCATTTTTCTTTAAACGGGTGTCTCTCTCGTCACTCGTATCTTCCAAACGGTGCTGTCTCATTCGAGCAGCCCGTTTACTAGATCTACCTATTAAAAAAAATCTGAATTCACTTATTTTCCACTAAAAACCGGCAAATAAAAAAATATTTTATAAAAAAAAAAAAAAAAACCGACTTCAAAACTATACCTCCGATAAACGATATACAATAAACTTACACTAAAAAGTAGAAAACAATTCTTTTAATTAGTTTAATCTCAAAAGAATAACAGAACAATTTACGAAATTATAGTATACCTACCTATTTACAGGTAGGTTTGTGAAAACTTATACTATGTCAAGAAAAATGGATAATAATATTATATTTTGTATTTCAAAGCAAGTAGCATTGAAATATAATAAACGAAATTATTAATATTTATTTACAAGTACTATTTTTTTGGAGTCGGTGCCAGCTAAATCAAAATTAAATTCCCTTGCATAAATCTTTTAAGCGCATTAAATCATCAACGAAATCTGCCCGCGTTCGGGTAGTTCACTCAGTGACATCGCTCCTCTTTTCTCGCACCTGCCTCGCTCCGGCTATCGCCCTATTCGCAGTGATTGTCCATCTTTGCGTAGGTCAGGTAGGTACTGCGTGAGCCGCGTGATTTTCGCAAAGTAAAAAAACTGTCCTTGGCTTTGGCTCACCGAATGAAGTACGTTGCCTTTACTCAGACATCGATCTTCTGCGAGAGTGTGGTACTACCCCGGACAGCCCGGCCCGCGGCTGTTGACAGAAAACTGTCATCAGCATGGTACTACCACAATTAAAGCTTTGTAAGTTATCTAATACTTTTGTAGGAATGTTGTTTTCAATGTGTACTTTTATCATATATAATTAATTTATATTATTAATATTAATTAATAATAACATAAATATTAATTATTGATTACATTTTCAGCTCCCCAATGCTATCCTTATACTGGACGGAGCGCTACTTCAATTAGATATAATGAATAAACCTTCCAATATTTTATATCATATTGGTACATTTTACGTTCTTTATTTGCATGCATGTTCCCAACTGCATAGGGTCGATACAATAAGTACTCTCTTTTATAGTACATATTGTAAAAGTTATTGGCAATAGTTTTATGACCAGCCGCCTGCCAGACGTCAACCCTTCTTAGGAATGTAATTGTTGACCAAACGGCATCAAATGGAGTTGGCCTAGGTCGTTATAAGGCTCTTAGTCGTCTTTTACAACATCCACGAGCAAAGTAAGGGTTGATAGTATTCATAGCCGCTACCACACAGCTTTTACTTTCTTTATATTATATTAATATAAGTTGAAGTAATTTGTATCTTACTATATCTACTCTTATCTATCTATCTTACTATAACAGATACTATAATATCAAATTTATAATGTCAAGGAACATAACGTACCTAACTTGGTTAATGAGCATTTTCATCCTACCCTAATTTCTACACGAGAGAATAATGACTCCCTGAGCTGAATGGATTTGATTACCACGCAAGACAAAACTTTGTATAATCAAAAAATTATTAATGATTTGTGTCATCATCATTTTAGCTATGCTGCTGAAAAATTGACATACTATACCACTTTATTTCGAGGTTTTCTTCTCTCATATTCCCGTTATCTGTATATTCTATCCCTAAATAGTATTCTAGTATACCTACCCGTGGACAAAAACAAGGCTTGTGATATGTATTCTTAATCCATCATCATATAGAATATTCTAATTTATGTATTTTAATTATATATTCTTCGTAACATATAATTAGTTTTCCGTGTGGTGACGGAGTAGGAATACAATTCACCATCCCCTATCTTACTTGTGGGTGATCGTACGAGACGACTAAGGAATATAAAACGCATATAACATCTATGCGAGAGAAGGAAAACTCGAAACAAAACCCTATACCAACACGTCTGACCAGCGTGGTATACATACATACATACATATCATCACGCCATATCCCTTGCAGGGTAGGCAGAGAGAACAGAGTGCCAGAGAACTCTATCTCTGCATACTTCACTCGCTTCCTCAACATTCATAATTCTCTTCATACACGCTCGCCGGTTTCGGAGACTCTTGACTCCACCTTCCTTCAGTACCTGACCGATCTGGTCTAGGTAGGTTAGTCTCGGTCTCCCTCGGTACCTACATCCTTCCACTTTCGCATTGTATATCTTCTTAACCAGACGTTCGTTTGGCATTCTTTCCACATGTCCGAACCATCGGAGCATTCCCTTTCGCATCTTTACACCAATACTCTCTTTCATACCTACTCGCTCTCTTACGTCGTCGTTACGAATGCGGTCGGTCAGCCTAACTCCACAGATTTTCCGAAGAGATCGCATTTCGACCGCATTAATTTTACTTTCATACTCTTTTCTGCATACCCAACTCTCGCTTCCATACAGTAATGTTGGGACAAGCACTGCGTTATGTATTGCTACACGTGCCTTCTGGCTGAGGTGGTGGCTGCCGAGAAGTTGCCCCAACGCTCCGTTCACTCTATTTCCCGCATTCACTCTTCGCTCTATATCAGTGGTGTACCGTCCATCTCGGCTAAATCCACATCCAAGATATACAAATTCATCCACTTGCTCTAGTACATCATTACCTATTGTTACTCTTACATCTGTTCTGGCTTCATCTCTTTCAAAGACCATTATTTTGGTTTTGCTCACATTCATGCGTAGACCCCTTTTCTTACAATCTTCTGTCATTGTGTCGAATAGGGTCTGCAGGTCAGTCGCTGACTGTGCCAGCAGGACTGCATCATCTGCATAAAGCAGAGCAGAGACCACTGAGTCACCCATCTGGACTCCCACATTCATATCGTTCAACCTTTGGAGACATTTATCCAGATATATGATAAACAGCCTGGCTGATAGAACGCAGCCCTGCTTAACGCCGATATTGACGTCAAACCAAGGCGACATTCCACCATCCAGCCGCACACAGGCTCTACAGCCCATGTAACTGGATTGCACAGCCTGCAGCAGTTTACCGTTAATACCATACTCCGGTAAAATGTCCCAAAGTTCCTTTCGTACAACCGTGTCAAATGCTCTCTCCAGATCCACAAAACTGCAGAAAACCCTCTGACCTAGGGCCAGATGCTTCGCCACAATATTGCGCAGAGAGAACACTTGATCCATGCATCCCCTTCCACTCCTGAAACCTCCTTTTGTCTCACACAGTAAACCATCGGACACCATCCTCATTCTCCTTTCAATAATTTTTCCATACACTTTTGCTGCCAAACTGGTCAAGCTTATGGCTCTGTAATTTGCGCAGTCATAACGTGAACCCTTGTTTTTAAACAAAGGCACGATGACTGCGCTATTCCAGTCCCTGGGAACCATTCCCGAGCTCCAACATAAATTGAGGAGCAACAGGAACGCCTCCCAGACACAAGAGCCACCGAGCTTGATCATCTCGGCAGACACCATATCAATGCCCGCTGCCTTACCATTTTTCAAACTTCTTATCGCCCATTCAACTTCATCCATACTGATGCCATCGGAGGACGCCGTCGCCGAATGCTGATCTACTAGACCACATGCGACAGCGGCGCCAACCGTAGCATCCGCATACATATCGCCGAAATATTCACTCCATCGGCTTAACACGTCTTGTGTTTGTGTAAGAATGTCTCCACCTTTAGACCTTATTTTATTCATTCTGAAGGCTGACCAACCACCCCGAGACTTCTTCACCTCCCTCCAAAAGAGTTTGGTGTTACCCTCGAAGTTTTTAGTCAGCCTATCTTCTGCAATCATACTTGCTCTATCACGTTTCTCTTTCACTAAGGCCTTGGTGTCATTCTTACATTGCCGATATATTTCTTTCTTCTGTTCAGTCATATTGTCATTCAGATTCAAAGAAGAGACATAGTCCAGCCACGCTTTCTTCTTTTGCTCTACGGAAGCTGCCACTTCCGCATCCCACCATGCATCACCATTTATGTTTCTATGCTTCTTTGAACTTCCACATACTTCTTTCGCTGTGTCTACCATACTCTCTTTCAATACTCTCCAGCATTCTTCAATGTCCGATTGCGGCTGGCTTGCCATCGTCAGCCGTTCTCGGACACCCTCTGCATACTTTTCTCTTACACACTCTTCTTGCAACCTTTCAACCTTTATTCTTTCAAGCCCTCCGAAGTGGACACGCTCTCGCCAGTGCCTCCACTTTCTGAACAGACCACTAAATCTCGCAATAACGAGATAGTGGTCCGTATCGACTGTGGGGCCCCTGTAGGCTCTTGCGTCCAATATTTTGCTTCGGAGGCGACTGTCTACCAAAATTAAATCTATTATACTTTTCTGTTCATTCCTTCTCCATGTATACATATGGATGTCCTTATGTTGGAAAAATGTGTTTGACACAATAAGGTTTCTTGTTTGACACAATAAGGTTTCTTGTTTGACACAATAAGGTTTCTTAGCGTAGACCAGCGTGGTATAGTAGGTCAATTACCCTCCCATTACGGAGGAAGCTCGAGCCCAACAGTGGGACATATATGAGCTGAGATGAGATGATGATAATCATTCAACTACTTTATGTGAAGTCTTGTTTGAATGAATTTATTGATCAGATACCTTATCGCTGCATGGAATCAGAGTGATATAAAAGTTTTCGATTTAATGATACAAATGAATATCTAATCGCACAGCACATTTTTGAAGTTATATTTCTTTTGGCGCGTTAGGGAAAAATTATGAGAGTAAATTTTTACGATACGCGCGCACACCGTCACGCGTCACGAAAAAGCGACACCCTGAAGTTAGCTATAGTCAACATTTTAGTTTTTTTGTGATATTTAAATAAACTTTATTTAGCTAGATAATGCGTTATAATAAAACTTTCAATGTATTAAATACCTTTTTTCTATTGTTACTGTCGTTTTTTCTACGACCGTAGAATAAGGCGAAAGATAAATTTTTTATTTTGTTACGCCAAAGAAGTAGGTATAACTTCTAACGCGTGTATATACGCTATAAGTACACACACACTTTTTCTTTTATTTCTTTTATTGGAGTTTATTCCTTAAGAATCGATTTTCATATAAGGCGCCTGGTATGAGAAAAAAATTAGGAGTAAAATCTAGTGATCAAATGACCTCGTTACGTTTTTGGTGCGCAACCTATTCTGCGCACCTATCACTTTCTGACGTGAGATAATACTTCACTGAACAGTTTTAATAAATGTAAATAAAAATATTATTTTTAGTCAAATGAGCTTTTTTTGCGCCTGTTTTGATAATCGTACTTAAGGAGTAAACTCCAGTCGTGCGTCGGAGCTGACACACACACTTTTTTTTAAAAAAAAAAACTATCTATTTAATCGCGCTAGAGGTACTTCCATACAGAATTATTATCTAGCAGTCACTAACCATCAATATACAAAACGAACAATGTAGTTATAGAAGTTGTAGAACAACTATAACCCGTTCGATTACAGTCGTAGGCTGGAAAATAAATGCGCTTTCACAAATGGGATATTTTGACATTGCAAGTTTCACTTGATTCTTCTTTTAACTTTATACCTAATGAAAAAGAATATTACACAAAAATGTTATGCCTCCATATAAAAAAAAATGTATATACTACCTTTCTGGTGATGCAGAGTGGAAGGCCGTTATACAATTTAACAGACACAAATCAAATTTAACGTAAATATTTAACGTCTTAATCAGAGATGGACAAAATACCCTGTAAAAGTATCTGGAATACAAAACGCAAGATACTTTTAAATAAAGTATTTCAGATACCAGATACAAAATATCTACTTTTGAAAATACTATCTGAAATACTAGATACAAAATATGTATCTTCTAAATACTTCTAAGGATGAAAATAATTTTGTAAGAGAATAAATTTTATTGGAGAGAGAGAGAGTATTGGTGTAAAGATGCGAAAGGGAATGCTCCGATGGTTCGGACATGTGGAAAGAATGCCGAACGAACGCCTGGTTAAGAAGATATACAATGCGAAAGTGGAAGGATGTAGGTACCGAGGGAGACCGAGACTAACCTACCTAGACCAGATCGGTCATGTACTGAAGGAAGGTGGAGTCAAGAGTCTCCGAAACCGGCGAGCGTGTATGAAGAGAATTATGAATGTTGAGGAAGCGAGTGAAGTATGCAGAGATAGAGTTCTCTGGCTCTCTGTTCTCTCTGCCTACCCTGCAAGGGATATGGCGTGATGATATGTATGTATAAATTTTATTTTAATGAATTTAAGTATATTTTTGATAATTGAAATGAAAGGTATAGTTTCAAAACGAAAGAAAGGCATTAAAAATTATGAAAGACCTAGCACAGTTTGTTAAAAAATGTGACATCAATGAGGTGTTTGGACTAATAATTTTATAAATGTCTGCTAACGCAGACATTTATACATATTACTAAAAGTATTTTATCAGAAAAAGTATTTATAAAATACTAAGATACTGAACAAAAGCTATCTAAATACAAGATACTAAATTAATTTTTAAAAAGTATCTTAGATACAAGATGGAAATACGTATCTTGTATCTGTATTTCAGATACCTGTATCTTAGATAAGTCACATCTCTGGTCTAAATACGTTTAAGTCAAATTTAACATAAAAAAAAATGAAGTTAAATTATAGAATTTCTATAGCGACATATAGAAGACATATTAAGCTTACACTGTGGACAATATCATCGTCATTATCAACGCTGCGTCTATAACTATTTACCAATGAGCTCAAATCAAATATTTGTCAGTCAAAGTAGTGAGAGCTAATCGTATATCTCTATGTACATACGGTCTCTAAACATTTCAAACGTCAATATAGTAACTAAAATTATGTATTAGCAACATAGTTATTATCGGTCACATTAATATATCTATGGACGTGACTAAAAGTTGTTAAATAATAAATCTTTAATACATTTCAATGTTCTTAAATATGTTTGTGACGTGAGTTAGTAGCAAGTCATTAAAATTTATTATGCAAGTGTACTTATTTCGTCTAGTGACATAAGAAAATATTAACAGCGATACCATTATATATGTTCGATTACTGAATATTGTGTATACTAGCGGTTTGATTGCAGTTTCTAAATACCAAGAAACAAAATGTTAAATGTCAAAACATGCTGAACGGGCCACTGACGCAAAAGACCGAGTTGCAGTGGCCCACCCGCACGGTGTAGAAAGTTATGGTGTTACTCGCTGCCTTGCTATAATTATAATAGATTATATTCGATATAAAGTTATATTGCGTCGACCCTAAGTAGTTGGGGTAAGAGCAAGAGAATGATGATTGGATATAGAGTATTTGTATAGGAATTGCATAGAACTGTAGGTCTTTTTTGAAACAAAAAACACTAAGTTATATTACTATATCTATCAACGAAAATCTCGCCAAAATATTATAGAATAACATTCTAGAATAAAATTATAGAATAACCTGTGATATGCATTTAGTAAACGCTAATATTGAATATATACGTATTTGTTTGGCAATTTATCAGTAGCAGTAGCTGGTTCTGGAACGGTCTTAGATAAATTGCAACAGGCTCATTCTCCTATTATGAAGCTTAGTGACACAGTATACGGATATTTTATTTTACTCATATTTTGATGAGTAATGAAACGCCTATAAAAATGCATGATGCATTTTTATGAATTTTATCAGATATTATACCACGAAGTATCAGATAGTAAGTCATGCTAGATGAGCAGTGTTTTGTAGTGTGATAGTCAGATGGGCTTTCCGTGTGGTGATGGAGTAAGAATACTAATCACCACCCCATATCTTGTCCGTGGGTGTTCGTACGAGACGACTAAGGGATATAAAACGCATATAACATCTATGCGAGAGAAGGAAAACTCGAAACAAAAACCTATACCTACATGTCTGACCAGCGCGGTATAGTAGGTTAATTTCTCTCCCATTACGGAGAAGGTCCGAGCCCAACAGTGGAACATTCATGGGCTGTGATGATGATGATGAGTCAGATGGGACATATTAACAATCCGATTAATGCGCTTTATTAGTTAGAACTGCGTTTTATTATATTGTCGCTTGTCATCAGGTGGAAAATTAGGATCGAACGTAGGAGGCTTGTCCGATTGCATTCACATTATGAAAAAAAATTTGCAAGTTATAGTAAAGATCTTTCATGAATTATATGATATCATAAACTATAAAATATTTAATAAGATTAAAATTTCCCATAAATAATTATTACATAACTCAGCTATTTGGGTTATGTTACCAGAATTTCTGACTAAATATGATAAAAATACAAGCTTCAGTGGTCTCATAAAGTCTCATGTGTTGTACGTAATAAAGTCGGATTTATTTAGATTTTATGACTGATTTCCGACTGAATTTGCGTCAAATGCATGTTCGTCGTAGAGCGGTATGTTATTATTCTAGCTGATGTAAGACAGGAACTTGTCTTACAGGCCTGTCCCGGCGGCCTTGGCAGCCTGCACGTCCTCAAAAGAATGCACAGTAAGAAGAAAGTAGTTTTAAAACGAGTGCTTGTAAACAACGCTTCTATTAGTCTACAATATCATAGTATTGTGTTAGCCTATATTTATTACATTATTCATAATATGTAATAAGAAAAAAATAATAAAATATAAAACATGTATTTGCTCATTTAAATAAATATTACCAAAAATACGAAATTGTTTTTTTTTTTAATTACATTCATCTTTATAGTTTATTCAATTACCTACTCTATGAATTATATGTAGATTTCGTAATATCGTTGTGTCGGGAAAGTATTAGAATACAGATAACCGTCTCCGATAAGACTAAACCGATAAGCTCTCACAAAATATTTGATAAATTATTTGGTAGTTTAGAAAAAAATTACAGGGAAAAATAATTCTAAATTTTAGTTCACTACTTTTATATGCCAATCTTTTGTATAATACTCAGTCGTTTAAGGCTAACTTTTTAAATAATATTTCACAGTTACTGCCGTTTAGATTTAAAAGCAGAGAAATAGGTTAGACCTACTAATAAAGAAACCATTTGCTCGTTATAAAAGAGTAATTTACGTCACTTTCTTCATTTAGGCCAATATTATTCAGCAATATATGAAGCAGTGGCTTAGATGTCTTTCACATTGTATTTTTACAAACGACCATATTAGCTTATTGCAACATATCAAATAAGACTTCTTAATTTTCATTTTGAATATGTTAAATCATGCTACCACAGATATAGAAAATTTTATCTACGCACCGAGTATGCATTTAGAATGCGTTTGAGCTATTCGATCTAAAAAAAAGCGTATTGCCTGCTTTTTTTTATTCAGTAGTCAGTTCTTTAAATCGGTGAATGAGAGATAATTTTAAATTTCTTTTGATCCACAGAAATTTGACTTACCAAGCTTAAAAAAAAACACATTATTTGTTTAGTAGTATAAAGATCTTGCAATACATACTAATGATGTACGTAGAGGTCTCATCCTTGAAGCCTGTTCGTCAATCTTTTTTTTAATTCATAAAGCTAGTGCTCGGTAATAATTCCCTTGATGGTTAATGACATCGGTTCTAGGTTGTACTTACTAAGAGGTTTAAGTATGAGATATATGAAATTATTTTCACATGTTTAATGACCCTTAATTTTGTTTTTGCTGTCTCTACGTTTTCAATACTTTACAACAGGGGTTGCCAATTAATTTCGCTTGGGGTCCATTTTAAGAAATGAAATGACCTTCGCGGTCCACACTTTTTATAGAAAAAATATTTATTAAACAAAGGTTACGGAAATAACAAAGGTGTTTGTTGTTACGTACTCTGTAGTGCAAGTTGCTGAGTTTTCGCGGTCCGCACATAATGACTCGGCGGTCCGGATGCGGACCGCGGTCCGCCTATAGCGACCCGTGCTTTACAACATCCGAGTAATAGTCTAATTTGAGACCCGAATTTATTAGTTCGTCAAATTATTTTATCATTGTAGACTAAATAGTTCAACTTAATATATAGCTCAAAATAAAGATACCATAACTAGTACTTGTATACTTTGATTATAAAATTAATTATTAAACATACATATATATATGACAACATTTAGACTTTGTTATATGAAGTTATATTAAATAATACCTTTGCGAGACTTAACAATAATCACAAGAAAATCAAAGTACCTCTTTTCTGCTTTATTTAGTGAAAGTCAGATTATTTAACTGTCTCTTGAATGAATAGAAAAAGATAAAATTGTAAACCTGGATATAAAAGTGGCGTGGCGTGTTTTGGACAACGTGTAATATCTACCAAACTGAGGTTTGTGCAATAAAAAGGATATACGAGCCCAAGAGCAGAGTAATAAAAAGGTCGGTAATATTGTTGACGTCCATTAAAGTAAAAAATACAATGCGTCCTTTATAGTAAAAATACAATAGGTTACCAACCTTTACTTTGAAGTGGATGTAAAAAATTACCAACGGATGCAATGAGATAATTTCCCTACAACAGACAAAATACTAACATTTCTATTTAACCTGTGGTTTAGTTAACTATTCGCCTTTTATAACTAAGGGAGGCTTGCGTTTAATAAATGTAAGTCTGAGAAGAAGAATAATAATGAATAATTATGTCGCATCACTACAAAATCATGTACAACGTCAACCAAATAACTCATTTGTTTACAATTGCCTTGAGAGGTTGTTGCCGACCGATTTAACTTAAGGTTATACATATATATTATCGCGCATCGTCTGCATATTATATCCTTAACTGGTTGTTATTTCACTGATAAATGCAACTTTGTAGGTGTCATATACAAGGAGAAATACATAAATTATATACAAGCGATAATATAATAGCATATTATGTATAGAAATTAATGATTTTTGTATGTCATCGCTTAAACTGTAACTATTACCTTCCCATTCTTAATTATAAGTTACATAGCTGTAAGAATATTACGATGTTGTCACCCCAGACGACTAGGCGACATAAATTCATATCATAACTTGTCAATAGGTATGTAAAATCAGATATTTTATTTGAGCGCTGTGTCAGAGTAGGAGGAGGTATATAGCGCCAATTTGAAATAATTTAGTCGACTCGCAAGTGATTCGATTACGAGCAGAAATGTGTACCTACACCATAATGTTATTTTGTGATGACGGAGTTAAAATACAAGGTACCACCACGACTAAACGTTTTATATCGAGTTTGCCTTCTTTTGCATATATTTTAGATGTCTATTATATCCCTTACGACATTTTACGAAGCCCACAGGCAGGAGCGGCTCTAGCACATGTAGCGCCCGGGTGCAATCAATAACCTGGCGCCCTCTTGTATCAAAATGGGGAACAAAATGGAATAAGTTGATAGTTACAACACGTTCGACTAAACTCCGAACCTCGCTGGAATGCGTTGTCGCATGCTTAGTCTCGTTGTTTTGACACAAAATCGGATTATGAAGTTACAGTGAACATGGCGACAAAGCAACCTACCCAAATCTGTCAAATAACGCACCCACTACGATTATAGATGGTAAGGCACTGGCTACGTACGGTGTGCCCGCTCCGTGTGGAGCGTTACAGTGGAGGCTCTATGTGTCTCGAGCGGCTTTCGGCGCCCCCTAACACACGGCGCCCGGTTGCACCGCACCCTCTGCACTATAGGTAAAGACGGCCCTGCCCACAGGTAAGATAGTAAATAGTGAATTGTATTCTTACTCCGTCACCGTAAAGAAATAAAAGGACAAGTTTTTTGGAGTTTACTCCTTAAGAATCTATTTTTATATAAGGCGCCCGGTATGAGAAAAATTTGAGTAAAATCTAGTGATCGAATGACCTCGTTACGTTTTTGGTGCGCAAGCTATTCTGCGCACCTTTCACTTTCTGACGTGAGATAATACTTCACTGAACAGTTTTAATAAATGTAAATATATATATATATATATATATATATATATATATATATATATATATATATATATATATATATATATCTATATATTATTTTTAGTCAAATGAGCTTTTTTCGCGCCTGTTTTGATAATCGAACTTAAGGACTAAACTCCAGTCGTGCGTCGGAGCTGACACACACACTTTTTTTTTAATTTTTATAAATCGTTGTTCTAAGTCTATTAATCTGTATGTGTTTATTTGTCTTATTTAAGACAATATTATTGACTTGATTTAATGGTATATAAATTTTGAGACTTCTTATATTATTATGGAAAATCATTAAGTAGTTTCTTTTCGTATCAGTATTCTTAAAAAGATATTATCTACAAAGATAATAATGCGTAGATAAGAAAACTGTGTTACATAGATTGATATCAGTACGCAATATAGCAAAATTACTACTGACTTATTTTTATATTATCACGCCTTTGCATTAGAAGAGATAAACAGAGGTATAATTGAATGTTATTATAGATACGGCGTCTCACATCATTTTTTGTCCAGTTGTAGCGGAAGGGACGACTTGCGGTCCCATGATTTGCCATATGGTCCTTCTATATCGCCATTTTGGGTGATCACTAGTATCATCGAGTCTTTATCTTCGGTAGCGAATTGCCCTATCAGGTATAAGACCGTCGACGCTCCGGTAATATTGTTGCCGCAGCCCCTATCCCTATTTCGTGGGCCTATAATCTATAACAATGAATGTCGATAGCCTCAGAGAAATGTTTTTTTTTCAGCTTTATCATACTTAAAGCATTATAAAATTTTATTGATTTTCTTAAATTTGAAATAAGAACATACGTTATTAGCTGACTTATACTAAGAAGTAAATGTAACTCAGATAAGAGCATAGAATATTTATACCTAGGCGTAGTAGTATATACTTGCTCCATTTAATACGTAACTTCGTAAAGTAATAAGTACGCACAGTGAATTAACTAATTTGGTACTACTTAAATTAATCATTATAAGATTTTCTTTGCAAGTCTCTCTTGTAGTCACTGAATTATACACTACACGCGTTACGCACCAAAAATAAAGAATTTAAATTTTTAAAACTGTGAAGACAAATTGAATTGCTTTACTATTTCGAGGCACATGAGGTGAATGACCACGAGTTTGCTATGATTCTATATACGTGACATTAAAATGCAAACGTGGGGGAATGATATGTTTTTCAATGCCAACATTGAAAAAAATCAGGGGCAATTAAAACCACGTATATTCACACATAACGCCTATTTATTATTCTCAATAATGGCAGAGGTATTTGACTATTTTATTTATCTGTGTTTTTTTTTTGATAAAAAAAAATATAAAGAAATTTTCTCAAGCCTTGACTTCGGAATTCTCAAACATAATATTTTTATTTCATTAATAAAAAAGTAGTTAGATACTATAATAGGGTCACGCAAGAACGATAAAACGTTCGCACATCAGATTAAGGATCCTATGTCTCCTTACTGCCCAGACTGACAAGCAGTAGTCTTACATATAATAGTTCTACTTAAAAAAAGAGACTTCGCAAATTGAGAAAATTTATTACGCAGTCCCAAAATGATATTTTCCGTGTGGTGACGGAGTAAGAATACAATTCACCACCCCCTATCTTATCCGTAGTTGATCGTAAGAGACGACTAAATGATATAAAATGCATATAACATGCATGCAAGAGAAGGAAAACTCGAAACTAAACCCTATACTAACACGTCTGATCAGCGAGGTGTAGTAGGTCAATTTCCCTCCCTTTATGAAGGAGGTTAGAGCCTAACAATGGGACATATATGAGCTGATATGGATAATGAATGATGAAAATGATATTTAATGATATAATTTACTAATAGTTATGTTGTAATTATTATCTATATGCGTTTTGATTTTGCTTTACCGACATTTTGAATCTGTTACCCTATCCATAGCTTATATTGAAGCATATAAAATAACTGCAAGAACGATGATCTATTAGGCATGAAATAGCCTCTCCCATGACAATAGTTGTTATAACGTCGATAAAATAAAATCAAATTTAAATGCTAAAATCCATGGCAATAGCTTTAATTCACGTGTTTATTTTAGACTTCATAGATGGCTTAGTAATTTAGATACCAACGTACCAAGTACAGCGAGATCGATTGCTATGGACGACAATACTTTATGCCCTCTGCAAAGTATGATTCTGGGTGTAATTTTTGTGCATTAATATGTTTGTTAGGTTCTTCGTAATACAAGAAATATTGCCGCAGGATATTAGGGCAAAGTATTTTCTTTAAAAAAAGGATTATAAAACATAATCAAAGAGACATTAAGTTGTATGGTAGCGGCTACGAATACTACCAATCCTTACTTTGCTCGTGGATGTCGTAAAAGACGACAAAGAGCCTTATAACGACTAGGGCCAACTCTATCTGACGCCGTTTAGTCAACAATTACATTCCCAAAGACGGTTTACGTCTGGCAGGCGGCTGGTCATAAAACTATTGCCAATAACTTTTACAATATTATACTATGAAAGAAGAGTACACATTGGTATCGATCACAAAGTAATTGGGATAAGAGTAGGAGAATGTTTAATCAATGAGACATTAACGCTGAAATATAGTTGTAAATATGTTAAATAATAATCTATTAATAATTATTAACCTATTAAAAAAAATCCCTATCCTATATTTTCATATCGAAGGTTCTACTCTATTTCAAGAAAATCAAATTAAAATATAAATTTTGTTACAGTTATATACAAAACTGTTCATTAATACAATCATTATCATTTATAATTATCTGTATTGTATCGATGCATTTAAATATCTGAGTCATAAAATTGTCATTTAGATATTTAAATTAACTTGACCTCTGTATCATAATATTGTGTTTTATTCATCGTTTGTTTCGTATCTGTTTTCTTTTACAAATTACAGACAAATTCACAGATAATGAGGCCCAACTTGTTAATTACTAAATTCTAGGCCCAAAAATTTGGTCATTAAGTTAATCAGACAGATATAATCATCATCGTCTTAGCTCATAGATGTCCCACTGTTGGGTTCGAGCCTCCTCCGTAACGAGAGGTAAATTGACCTACTATATCACGCTGATCAGACGTTTTGCTATAGGGTTTTGTTTCGAGTTATCCTTCTCTTGCAGAAATGTTATATGCTCTATATAGCCCTTAGTCGTCTATTATAAGTAAGATATGGGGTGGTGAATTGTATTCTTACTCCATCCCACACGCATTGGCCCAGATAGATATAACTTTACCTAAATAAATTTTTAAATGATGCTCTATGTAATTATGGCAATTATAGTCATCGCCCGTTTTTCTCGTGGGTATACTAAAATTTGATGAAGCAACATAATCAGATACCATCACCGCAAAAAAAAAAGGAAAACACAATACTACGCTCGTCTAACCACAAACCGTGAAGCTAAAGTGGCACCTATAATCGGCTAATTAACATATTTGGAAGAGACTCAAGCCCAAAAGTTAGCTGAGAAAACTAAAAAGATTTCTCATTAACCAGGCTCTCTAAAATATCTTTTAAATTCATACTGATTTTATAGTTACTGATATCGGAGCGTCCAAAAAACCAAATTAAATTCTTATAACAGTAAATATAGATAAGAGGCACTTTAATTTAAGAAACGTAATTAAAATGTAATTAGGTTTTAATAAATAATACATTATGAAATACTATTAATTTTTACATAATCGTCTTAAAAATTTAATTGTGATTGATTTCATTTCTAAACTAAGGTTTTTTATAGTGGTAGGACCATGCTGTTGACAGTTTTCTGTCTACAGTCGAAGGTCGGTCCGTCCGGGGTAGTACCACACTCTCGCAGAAGATCGACGTCTGAGCAATGGCGATATGCTGTTGTGCATCGTTCGATGACCGAGAAAGCCGGAAGCCCAACTGGGTGGTTTTTGGATATATATTATTAAGCAGCGGCCTAGCTATACTCCTGGTATATCAAATGTAACACTTACTGTGCTGCTTGCTCGTTTGCCAACATAAGCAATAAAAAAAGGGTAAAAGAAAATCACATATGTTATACATAGTCCTATGTTTGGATAGTAATGTTTAAATTAAAGTTACACCTGTATTTACCTAACCTGCACATTTGTTGCCAAGGAAGTAGAAATAAAAGCAAATAGTACACACAACGAAAGATATAGATATATAGACACAACGAGAGATAGAATAAAATTGTGTGCAATCAGTGTGTAAACCATAATACCCATTCAATCTCCTCGTCTATACTCAAACAATTAATTAATCCAGGGATTATAAGTTGTATAAGATTTAATGCATCATACAAATACATGTCTGCCTGTGCTCTTGAAATGTTACATACACTTTAGGTATTTTATGTATATTTAGAAAAAATGCGAAAGTGGAAGGATGTAGGTACCGGGGGAGACCGAGACTAACATACCTAGACCAGATTGATCACGTACTGAAGGGAGGTGGAGTCAAGAGTCTCCGAAACCGGCGAGCGTGTATGAAGAGAATTATGAATATTGAGGAAGCGAGTGAAGTATGCAAGTATAGAGTTCTCTGGCACTGTTTTCTCTCTGCCTACCCTGCAAGGGATATGACGTGATGATATGTATGTATGTTTAGAAAAAAATAATTATGATAATTATCGGTTTTAAAAAGACAACACTGCGCTAAGGAATAAATATCTTTCGTGGACATTACAAACGAATAATGGACACAAATAACACCCAAACTCAGAACAATAATTTATGGATCGCACATAGAACTATTCCATGCGTGAATCGAACCGACGACCCTGTCACGTTTTTTTTTATATCCTATGGTCTGGTCCCACGCCATCCTTTCCGTCCGGGGCAATGAAAGGGCGGCACATGGCCCCATAACCTACCGTCCTCATCACCATTAGGCCGGCAACTGGTTACCCGTTAGGGTACCATTCTGAACGACCCTGCCATGCGAGTGCATGTTATATTGGTACTTAGAACTTTACGCTATCTATGCATGCACTTTTAACAAATATATTGAAAATATTTTTTTTTGTATCTATTGAAAAACTTAAATTACAACATTTTTAATGAAAAGCTCATTCGCATATTGTGTTGTGTTCAATAATATTTAAGTCATAATAGAAAAAGAATTATCTATGAAGATACGGTATATGTAGACCTTGTTAAGTATTATAAGACGTGTGCACTTAGTATAATCGTGGCTATCATGTGCCTACCAGCACGCGTGTAAGATAGCAAACTTCGTTTTAATATTTGACCCTTACCTTAAAATTAACCAACGCGTGTTGACATGAAACCGTGGTATATAAATATCTTGTCTAATTAAATGACTATCTTACAAGTTTATTTTAGTTTTTTATCATCCAAGGCGTAAAAATAAACCCACATATCACGTATGTGATAAAATCTGATCATTATTTACCTAAATACCTGAACACTGCTAAAGAACATTGATGCTTTAATAAATTGTAAATAAAAACGCTGATAGAAACACATCTATATGTGTAGAGTCTTGAGGATAATCTATCATATAAATCAAATCAAAGCATTTATTATGCATAATGCACCCCATAAAGGCACTTACATATTGTCAATTTTACATCCATTTTAAATTAATTCAAATTAATCTACCACCGATACGGAAAGCGGCTGAGAAGATTTAGCAAGAAACTCAACGGACTCGTCATATTTTTAAGTTACATATATTAATTCAAATTTATAAGAGCTCGAGTAATCGAGCTCTTATAAATTTGAATTAATATATGTTTTTCGAGTTTTAATTACTTTGTACTAGACTACCTATTTTCATCATCATCATCATCATCTTCCTCCTCCTGCTCTTATCCCAATTACATGGGGTTGATGTAATATCCACATTTCTTTCATCATCCAATAGTTTTATAACGGGTCGCTTGCCTGACATCTACTCTCATTATGTAATTGTTGACAAGATGGCATTTAATAGAGTTGTCCCACGTCGTATGTAAAGCTTGCCACCGAAGACAAAGATCGGGTACCGGTGGCCCGCTCGCTACGGCGAAGAGAGGTGTTTGCAGGGTGGGTCTATGGGGGTTACGCGCCGCCTCTTTCGTCGTCTCGGACCGAGTTGGCGGGGCGCGAACACGTCCATAGTCCACCGCAAAAAAAAAAGGTCGTATGTAAAGCTTTTAGTCGTTTTTAAACACACCCGTCATTAATGTTAAAGTTAGAAGTATTCGTAGCTACCGCTATACAGCATTAACTACTTTACAAGCAAAAATATTATTTACCTGTAAAGACTGGACTGGACAATAAATATTGGTAGGTATTACTTATCATTTACATTTCTAATTTGATAGGAATAGCAAACAAAATCCAGTTTAGTAATAAGCATATCTAATATTTGTGTTTGAATATGAAAAACATCCGTGCAATAATTGATATTGGGTTCAACGACCAACATAAAAGAATTTTGATGGTGTATTATAACGAAATAAGTTTAAAAATGAAGAAAGGATTATATATATTTATTATTTTGTTCTTGTGTTGAAAATTAAAATACATAACTATTACACAGTGTACATCATCATTCTCCTACTATTATCCCAATTACTTGGAGACTATACAATATGTACTATCCTTAGAATTACATATTGTAGAAGTTATTGGCAATAGTTTTATAACCGGCCGCCTGCCTGATGTCAACCCTCCTTGGGAATGTAATTGTTGATCAAACGGCATCAGATGGAGTTGGCCTAGGTCGTCATAAGGCTCTTAGTCGTCTTTTACGACACCCACGAGCAAAGCAAGGGTTGGTAGTATTCGAAGCCGCTACCGCACAGCAATAAGCAATGTACATATAGTGCCATAAAGCTAGAATTACATAAGTATGAATTCCAAATGAGGGTTTTTGTACGACCAGCGGTAATACACTCGCCTATTACGTAGGACTAAAGATTGTTAAATGAAATAAGAGTGTTTTCATCTCTGCTTAACCCTTGTTTAATACATTAGAGTATAAATAAATAAATAAATCCTTACTAATATTATAAATGCGAAAGTAACTTTGTCTGTCTGTCTGTCTGTCGTTCTTTCACGCCCAAACTACTGAGCCGATCTAAATGAAATTAGGTAGGTACACAGATAGTCTAGAGCCTGATAAAGGACATGGGCTTTTTAATGCAAAAAAAAGGGTTGTAAAGGGGGATGAAAAGTTGTAAGGAAGTATCGTCACTTTTACATCCAGAAACTTGAAACTTATTTTTAGGCTATTAATCAATAGCTTAAAAATAAGTTTCAAGCTTCTGGATTTAAATAAATATGACATTAACATTTTGTAAAAAATTACCCTTAAGGGATAAAATAAAAATAGAGGATGAAAAACTATAGGAAAGTAACCTTTTACGCGGGCGAAGTCGAGGGCAGAAGCTAGTTTTTAATAAAAATAATAATATAACATTTTGTAGCTGTGTTTAAAACTAAATCTTACGTAATAAAATAGGATTATTTATAGATTATGTTCTTTAAATTAATACATAGTTAGCTGAGGTCCCTTAATACTGAACGGTGGTTGCAATACAGCCATGAAGCCGATATTAATTACAGATTATTGTTCTTACGCAGTCTATGGTCACATATTATAGTCAACATAATATAAAAAAAATAGAGTATTTCATTCTAATTTTGTTATAATTTAAACTAGAAATCTTTTTCAAAAACTATATTTACATAATTTTAACCCTGTAATCCAAATAGTAGAATTCGTCGATAGATTTTGTTATCATTTTTTTTTTGGTTCTGTTCGTCCATACGGACAGGCAAAGGGATCAAAGCGCATACAGCCAAGTCTTATTTAATTATTTTTCATACATTGTTCATCATTTCTTCATATTATGTAGCCTTAATAGTCATTGTCTGTCAGTAGGTCAAGTGGTTACCAATAATCGGGTGCTGATAACCTAATCAATGATTTTCTTTGGGAATTTTGGACAAATATGAAAATACACGTAAACCACTATTATACCATATTCACTACACTTCAGCACTTTAACTGTACCATATTGCATAAAATACCAGCAAAATTATTCAATATAACACCACAAAACACTAAAGAAATGAATATAATACAAGAGCGTGACATGACATTTCCACATTCGCGCCAAAACTCCTCTTTTGTTATCACTGCTGTCTGTATTACCCGCGTTTAAATATGTCAAATCAAAAAGGGAATGAATACTGCATCGAAATAATTATGTCATTCAATAATGTTAAATCAGTCTGTGTGATTATCATGCAAGAATACAATTCCCCACCCCATTTCTATCCTATGGATGGTGGTGAAAGACTAGTAAGGTACACAAGCGAAGAACAACACCACAAAAAAGGAAAACTCAGTATATTAACCCTCTGACCAGCGTGGTATAGTAGGTGAATTTCTCTCCGTCTTTTCCGGCGGCGCGCGGCGACTCGAGCTTAGGAGTGGGACATAAATCTAGATGATTATTATGATGATGATGATGTATGTTAAATCAACTAGGTATACAAAGCGAAAAACTATAAGTCATAATGGCTGACACAGTTTTGTAAACAATTAACCGCTCGTGCGATTAAAAAAAATCGTTTCCATTCGTGATAACACAATGAGACCATTCTCTAGTTTTCACTTGTAAACAAAAAATTAGAGTTACATATTTTATATAATGTCAGTATTTTTTAATGATTTATTCAAAATACTAAACTAATTTTATTTATTATTTGCAGTAACGCAGTACATTTCGATGATAAAAAAATATTATTTTAAATTTAGCATACGCGTACTATTTGAAGTACGATTTTCGTCATTATCTATACTAATATTATAAAGCTGAAGAATTTGTTTGTTTGAACGCGCTAATCTCTGGAACTGCCGGTTCAATTTGAAAAATTCTTTCAGTGTTAGATAGCTCATTTATCGAGGAAGGCTATAGACTAAGCTAAGACTAATAGGAGCAGAGCACCAACGAAGAATGTTTCAAAATAGTGTTCTTTTCATTTTGAGAGATTTCGCTGCGTAAACGGTTAAAGTTTCGCGAAAATTATATACATACATACATAATTGTTCCCCTTTCAAAGTTCTAAATAAAAGTCCGTGAAAGCACATGTCTATCTACTAAGGTTGGCTCACTATAACCTTTTTATGCTAATAAAATTTGTTTTAAAATAATGCGATATTTTCAAAGGTGTTTTTATAAAGATAATATTAATCCTTATCCAAATAAATACGTTATTCATCACGAGTATTTAATTTAAAACAAAATTTTCCTTCTTACTCCTATCTTAGTAAATATTGCAGTTTAAAAATAACATCGCAGCAAAATAATAGTCAAGTACTGCGCGCGCTTTACCGTGTAGTGACGGAGTTAGAATACAATTCACCACCCTACATCTTACCCGTGGGTAATCGTACGAGACGACTAAGAGATATATAACACATATAATATACAGAGTGGAGACGTCAATACGACAATAAATGAAAACACCGTCAATACTAGTGTATAGGAGTATTTTGAAACTATTAAAAAAGTCCTCGCATGCATATTTAAAAAACAATTTTTTCAAACAAACTTTTTATCATAAATATTGAAACAAAATGGAACACCGTTTGTAAATATTAGTTCACTAACCTGTGGTCGGCAAGCGGCGAGTGACCTTGTGGTATCATATGTTACAACTTCGAAACGTAGGTAAATACATTGGGCGCTATTCATTCTCACTTGATTATTTTATTAAAATAATCACGATAACTTTAATAATTCACTTGGTCGTTAAACTTAAATTTTCGATATGTGCGCCATGGACCCGAACGCACAAATTATATCGTCTTAAAATATTATTTCGAACTCTTGTTAACAGGTCGCCATTGACGACGATGTATTTTAACTTGTCGAAAGATCGTACAATTCCTTTTTTTAAGTAAGCTGCATTTCCGTGATATTCTCCATAAATTAAAATCATATCTGTATACCCGAAGCTGTGTAATTATAACGAGGCATTGTAAATGAGAAAGAAATACTATTCTAACACAAAGTAAGCGTCTAATTACGCACATTCACGTCACAGGATCACGATGCACTGACCTACAGACCTATTATAATAGTATTGAACATGAGACCGAGGTCTTCTTTCATTAAGCCGCATTAGGTAGTTTTAAATTTCTCATCTAAGTCTGATGACACGGTTTATATGTATGGATCTTAAGATTTAGGAATAAGGTATAATATGCATTGATTTGTATTACGTTTGGGGAAGACTTGAACTGGTAAACATGGCGATATGTAGGTACTAGTTTCGTATTAGTTTATACCGATGCGGCGCGGGAGCTCATTGATAGGCGAATAATTTTAATTTTTATACAGAGTGTGGAAATTGTTAATAATACAAAGTAATATGCTGCGGCTAAACTATACGACATATTGTATTCAAAGTTTGTATACAGGCTGGGCAAGTCATCAGATACACTAGATTAAAATTATTGTCGTATGGTCGTCTCCACCTTGTATATGTAAGAGATGGAAAACTCGAAACAAAACTCTATACCAAAACTTCTGACCAGCGTGGTATAGTAGGTCAATTTCCCTACCATTATGGCGGAGGCGCGAGCCCAACAGTAAAAGAAAAAGAAAAAAAACTCTAAAAAAAATACATATTAAAAGTATTCGTAATCGGAAATAGGAATAAGTTTATGTGGTTCGGACATGTGGAAAGAATGCCGAACGAACGTCTGGTTAAGAAGATATACAATGCGAAAGTGAAAGGTAGTAGTACCTACATGGTACCGAGGGAGACCGAGACTAGCCTACCTAGACCAGATCGGTCATATACTGAAGGAAGGTGGAGTCAAGAGTCTCTGAAACCGGCGAGCGTGTATGAAGAGAATTATGAATGTTGAAGAAGCGAGTGAAGTATGCAAGGATATATATATTTATATAGATTTTCTGGCACTCTATTCTCTCTGCCTACCCTGCAAGGGACATGGCGTGATGATATGTATGTATGTATGTATCTATAGAAAGTATAGATAATACAATATGGCAATACTTTTACTTAAGGTTTAACGTTCCACTCTTACTAATAAAAGCGTCATGTAGGTACCTAAAACAGCTTTAACGTATGTATTATTTAAAAAATATTTCCACCATTTACGTAAACAAATTAGCGAGTTGAAGTTAGTATTAACCCAAAGTAACTATTCCACGCAGACGAAGTCGCGCGCAGAAGCTAGTCAATAATAATCTAGCTAAAACTGTAGATATAATAGCCAAAAAGATCCTAAAACCGCATCTTTAGTCGCCTAATTACAATAAAGAATAACCATCAATCCATCAACGAAAAAATCAGATGTCCTATAGCTATAATTCTGATGTACATCGAATCCGGAAACGTCCATCATGATCATTAGTACAACGAATAATTTCTGAGACTATCCCACCCTACCCCTTATCTTCAATGAATACATAAATGTGTCGTGTGTTGTCGAACTATAAATACAATACATTAGACTCACCTACCTAGATCAGAACGGTCATGTACTGAAGGAAGGTGGAGTCAAGAGTCTCCGAAACCGGCGAGCGTGTATGAAGAGAATTATGAATGTTGAGGAATCGAGTGAAGTATGCAGAGATAGAGTTCTCTGGCACTCTGTTCTCTCTGCCTACCCTGCAAGGGATATGGCGTGATGATATGTATGTATGTATGTATCACCCCTTCCATTTCCATTGATTCTGTAAGTGACAGATAAGGGATGTAAGCAGATAAAACTATTGGAAGAGAATAAAAAACTCGAAACAAAACCGGTCTGGTCAGTGCAGTATTAGATCGATTTCTTTCTAATTGTTAAAGATTTGTTGATACTCTAATGAGGTGAGTTTGAGAGTTTCTGATCCGCTATTCTGTGTGGTGACGGAGTAAGAATACAATTCACCACTCCGTATCTTACCCATGGATGATTGTAAGAGACGACTAAGGGATATAAAATGCATATAACATCTATGCCAGAGAAGGAAAACTCGTAATAAAACCTATACCAACACGTCTGCCCAACGTGGTATAGTAAGTCAATTTGCCTCCCACTATGGAGGAGGCTCGAGCCCAATAGTGGGACATACCATATATGAGTTAAGATGAATAGAGTGTGAATGGGCACGAAAAACAGAATAAATAACATATTTGCAATGTTCCATTCATCCATCAGCCAATCGAGCCTCCCCAAGGGAAACAGAACCATGATCACCACGCTTGGTAGACAGATTGGTAATTGCAGTTCGTATTATAAATTTCTAAGTGCTACTGATCCTATAGCCGGCTTTTAAGACACCCACGGATAAAATTGTTCGTATCGTAACCCACGGAAAATTTACATGGATGATGAAATATTCTGTTATATAATTTTTCTAATTTATCAAGAGAATAAACTTACTCTATGGAATATATTTTCTATAGCTTTTATTTAATTATTAGTTGCGCGTATCATGGTCGATTATGGGAATAAACTACGGGATCTATCCATCGTTAAGATTACACGTTTGGCTTGCCGCAGCTCGGCTGCATAACGTCCGCCCCATCGTTGCTCGTTTTACATTGTACCTACGCATTTATCTCAAAGAAACAACCAGCAATTTATGGCGATATCCTGAAACGGGATATGTAGCTTGCATACCAAATTGCAAGTAAGACCGGTAGATTAAAAGTATGAGAAGTTTTTAATAATAGATATTGAATAATTTTCTCCTCCTTTTACTAATATATATCAGGCAGATCGATTCTAGCTAATATTAATATATATATATATATATATATATATATATATATATATATATATATGATATGATTATATAGCTATCAAATATAGCGACAAAACTTCATTTAAAAACCTATTTCCATAGATCTTTGCAGTCAATTCAAATGAGAAAAAAATATGTATTTGTAGGACATTTCATTAATAAAAAGTACTGCTTATGGTACTGACATAAATAATTATACCACTATGCCGGGCATAGAATAATTGTTTTGATAATCTATGGTATACCAAAATAAAGTTTAGTATCTAGAAAAATTATCCACAAGCAAAAGCGTGACTAAAAGTTTGTTATTAATATTCAAAGTCAAACACTATGTCGCGCGCCGTCGCTATGCAAAATTATCACATTTTTTAAATAAACCATATCAGAATAATGTACTAAATGAACTATGTAATTATTTTTTTTTCATACGAAAATTGTTTATATTTAGTTATTTCATATCTTAAAATATAACCGGCATCGTGATTATCACTGTGTTATTTATTCATAATTAATCATCTTTATAATTTAACAAATTAGTTATACTTAATAATTCATTATTGTGTATATAAAATGATCCAAGCCATATTAGGGCAAAGGGTAATATAACACAGTAGAAATCTTAATAATAATGATCCGTTACCTTTTTCATCAACACAGGAATCTGGTGTTCCAGAGACATCTCTAGGTTCGGAGAACTCATTGAGATTCTATTCGGCGCACAGAGGCTCATTAATAACACAGTCAAATGTTCCACTTTATTATTTACTTAAATTATACATTTATAATAAATACACATTAGATAAACAGTCACACAATGTTGCCGTGCTACAACGCGACCTAGATTTATTTTAAAAAAAAATATTTACTATTTTATCTGTATATTATTATTTCCTTTCAATTTCATTTATCAATAAAGTATTGAGGGTGGTCTTATAATTTTCGTTGGACATTTACGTGCACTCAGTGCACTGCCACTCGACGCTTGCGCTTCGTACGAATGAGCGTCCACAAGGTACGCGCCCGGGCCGAGAATGCGCCGCCCGCGTACCACTAGACAAAAACCTATTTAAGATATTCAACCCATGCAACGTATCGCATCGTTAGTTTTGTTTATATACACCTATATAATAATTCATCGGAACTTATCGATAAACTATCTTTTTCAGGGATTTGAATTACTATCGAAATTGTATGTCTGATGTTTCGAGTATCACGCAGTCTGCGCGTGTGCATCACGCACCGTACGTGTGTCTTGTTGTGGCGCCTTGGCGACCTTAAAATACACGAGACAGACATTTTAAAAGAAAAGTTAATATTAATATAGATTTTTTCTGCTTTTTGAATTATATATATCGATATAGAAATTAATGCATAAAACCGATCAATCATTTGAAACAAAAAACAATTGTTTAAATAATATTTTTAAATTAATTTAATGCTAAAAATGTAATTCTATGCCAATATAAATAAAAATAATCATTCTGAACACATATCTTTTAAAGCTTTACTATGTATATTTTTAAATATAAATAAGCATATAAAAATGGCCTAATATTTTCAAATAATTAATAACCTTTTTATATTCACCATCGACATAAAAAGCCAACAACTAGATATATAACTAGGTAATATTTGAACTTACAGTTAATTAAAACAAGGTACAAACTGCTACTAGGCAAAAGAAACTTCTAAACTTACACATTGAAATTGTGCCAAATATTGATAAAAACTTGTGACGCCAAACTTATCCGTTATATTAATACTGAGTCCTATTTAGTTAATAGCTTGTTTACATTCCAAGTGACCCCTCTATATCATCTTTTTCTTTTTTTCATCTTTTAAATGTGATATTATCATATTTAAAAGTGCTAAGCAAGTATTACTTCATTAGCTAATATAGCTATTAAAGTAATAGTAATAAACACCATGTAATGACGGCTTAAAAATACAACGTGATGCCGTCTCGCCTTACCTTCCCTTAAGAGTTATAACAACCGGTTAAAGCAGCACCAGGGTAGCAACAGCTAAAAACAAATAACAGCAACAAAACAACTGCTAAAACCCCGCAATATTCCTTACTTAAACCTATTGCTAGATGAGAGGGTTTAGCTCATTGCATTCATTCTTCTCATAGCCGCCAACTTGTCTGCCAAGTGTGGAGATTATGACATTATAAAATCACCCCAAGCCTCTCCAGTTATGCTGATAAGCTGACAGATCGATGAAAGTAATCGTCTTCAGCCCAAAATTAAGAAAAACTATCACTGTTAATGATTTAAAAAATTAAAACAATCAGCTAAATGATCTATCATTTATACCATTCATAACTTAGTTGTAACTGTAACGTAGTTGTATGCAAACGAAATAATTAAAGCTCAAAACAAAGTTTTTAGGATACTTTGAGCTAAAGTTGTGTATCGACTTTTGATTTGCCATACGACGAAAATTACAGAAGTAGTTTGAGGAGATTCTTAAACTCCTTAAACACTACATTCAAAAGGAAGTGTCATTTTAATATAATTATGTTTATATTCTACATTGATAGCACGATAATATTATCGAGATACTATATGTCACTAATTAATTAACGCGATGAATTTAATTAGTACTTAACAATTCTGATATCATAGGGTCATCAAATCTGATATGCCAATTTCCTTAAATACTATTTGTAAACAGAGTTTCAGATGCATTCTACTACACATTTACAGATTCATCATTTATTCGCGTGCTCTTATTACTTGGGGTCGACACAATATGTACTCTTCTTCCATTGTACATATTGCAAAAGTTATTGACAATAGTTTTATGAACGGCCGCCTACTTGACATCAATCCTCCTTGGAAATGTAATTGTTGACCAAACGGCATCAGATGGAGTTGGCCGAGGTCGATATAAAGTTCTTAGTCGTCTTTTTGGACATCTACGAGCAAAGTAAGGTTTGTTAGTATTCCTGGCTGCTACCATACAGCAAGCAGATTATCGCTAATCGTATATTTAATTCAATCTTGAGTGTCGAAATCAAGTTATATACTAGAATACTCTGTCGCATATATACATACATACGAATTTTAATTGAATAATATTTTTTGTGGTCATGTTTACAATTACTTGTATACTTATATTATGCGTTCATAAAACGAAAACATATGAATTGTCAATTCAATAGTAGCTCGATAAAAAATAATTAAAAAACACTATCAATTTACTTTTGATTAAAAAGTCGGAGAGCTGTTGATCAAGCGCTCTTCTACTGATATGGCGCATCTCCATTTAATATCATGGCGATGGGATATATAGGTCCTTATATAGCAATAGTAATGATATAATTACATAAATGTGATAGTGGTAAGACTACACTGTTGATAGTTTTCTGTTTACAGCCGCGGGTCGCTCTGTCCAGGGTAGTACCACATTCTTGCAAAAAATCGACGCCCGAGCAGTGGCAATGTGTCAAACTGCTGTGCTTAATTCGGTGAGCGAGAGAGCCGAAACTCTAACTTTCTGGGTGGGTTTGGGACTGGTTCATTAATAAGCAGCAGTCTAGCGATACTCCTAGTATTGCAAAGATCCATGGGCGCCAGTAACACTTACCATCAGGTGAGCTGCTTCCTCGTTTGCCACCAAGAGCAATAAAAAAATAAAAAAAAATGTTTCTTTACTCATTCAAAACTTATCTATATGCTCTTTTAGTTTAGAATATAATCTATAAACATTCCACAAGATAGTCTCTCAATGAATATACACAATATCACATCTTTATATTTCTATTAAAATATCTTTAAAGCAAAGAAAACTAGAAAATTCTTATTAATTGACAAGCCTTGTACTATTTGAAAAGAATTGACGATTAACTAAATTAATTGTGTACGTAGTACGTACCTATAGCGACTACACATAGCGGTTTAGTTCTGTGGAATTTATGAGAAATACAAAATACAACTAAACGAAAGTTTAGTCGACACCAAAGATATATGCGCTGGGCCTACAGTTACATAAATAAACTCTTCGTTAATATCAAGTTACTTCATAAAACGTATTCTGCTATTCCAGGATTTTATTTAATAAATTCTTAAGTGTCTCTTCTTAAGTCAAAATCTTAAGTGTTCCCTGTGATTTTTTAAACAAGAAATAACCGTGTTAATCTTCTTTAGTTCTTAATACATTCAGTACGATTATTAAGGTTACTGTTAACACGTGGTACAACTTATGCATAGAAATCTATTTACTTTTAAATATCTGCCCGATCTTTCCGTTTTAAAATATTCTTATATCGGCAATATAATAAATTTTCAGTTGGAAATCAGTTTTAAAATTAATATGATTTCAAAACAAACCCTCTTTAAATTTAAATAGTACCGTGTATAAATATTGTTATTATTTATAAAAGCAATCAATAGCAACTATGATGCTTATTATTTATTAGTTAAACGCAAGTAATTAAAACTTATATACTTTTCATTAATATATTTATGCTTATTCTAAAAATAAGATCGAGTCCACCTTGACTAACTACTTGAAGTCACGGATTGTCATTGAATTACATAGAATAACCGTAACGTCACTCGTGTAAATGAATTAATATGAATTTATTAATCGTAAATATTTTTAAAAACTTTGATAACCTTGTTAGTGTAATCACATATGTACATAATTAGTTATTATTTAAGCTTATAATGTGCCCTTTCCATGAGTGGAGAAATAAATTCTTTTTCTTTCCTCTTTTTTCTTTCATAAGCATGCAATAGTTTTTTTTTTTTTTTTTTTTTTTTTTTTTATTGCTTATGGCGGCAAACGAGCAGACAGCACACCCGATGGTAAGTGTCACTGCCGCCCATGGACCTTTGCCAATGGTATAGCTAGGCCGCTGCCTACCAATATAACCCTGAACCCACCCCAGTTAGGCTTCCGGCTCTCTCGCTCACCGAACGAAGCGCAATAGCACATTGCTATTACTCAGACGTCGATCTTCTGCGAGAGTGTGGTACTACCCCGGACGGACCGGCCCGCGGCTGTAGACAGAGAACTGTCCACAGCGTGGTCCTACCACAATAAAAATAATCTAATCTAATAAATAATCTAAAAATAAAAAGTTAATCTTAAGGCTAGAAGATCGCGTTATTTCTAATTCCTCCTTGTGTGATGACGAGTTTAATATGTAATACAATGTATTGACAACTCTTAATCATGATACTTCATTTGTGGTTAGGATTATGTTCAACAGTGTATATAAATTGACTGCTGCATAGAGAAGTTCTCTCATAATAGTTTCCCTAAATACGACAGCAATCGTACAAATTATTATAGGCATTCATGATAATCATGGCATCATGATTATAAATGGGTTAAAGAAATATAATCCAACGTTTTTAGGATTTCAACTTTATATTTTTAGTTTATAAGTGCAATGCACTGAGACTTGCCTTTCTTGATAGCAATGCAGACATATATAATACATTAGCTTATCAGTTATTTAATTGAAATTGTAAATTTAATAGTTTGTGTTTGAATGTTCGTCTGTATTTATTTATTATACTGTTATCAGAGATCTTAGTACCAACTTTTACAAAACAATACTGCTTCCCAACTCTCTGTTGATTTCTTTACACATTCGACCATGTAAGTAATAGATAGTAATATAGATATATACCACTAGTAAAATATTATTTATATTATATGTATATATAAATAGTATATATAATAGTATACAATATATATATTTGAATGTTGAAGAAGCGAGTGAAGTATGCAAGGAGTTCTCTGGCACTCTGTTCTCTCTGCCTACCCTGCAAGAGACATGGCGTGATGGTATGTATATATAAATAGTATTTTACCAAACCCAGCCTGTTTTTTTTTCTTAGGACTATGCCACCCTTTTTTTACGGTGGACTATGCTGTGGTCACGCCAAATCGGTCCGGGGCGACAGAAGAAGCGGCGCACGACCCCATAGATCCACCATACAAAGCTCCTCTCTTCGCCGTGCGAGTGGGCCACCGGTACCCGAACTTTGTTTTCGGTGGCCCACCCGGCGGTTTACCCTCGCAGGTTTCCCTCGAGTCTACAACAACAGCAAAAACTGCTTAGTCGTGTATCGTGTAAATTGATGAATTGTTGCAGAACATATCAGTAGTTGATTATCATCGTACTTTGAATCTATATCTTTAAAACTGATTTAGTGTAATTATTATGTTAAAGCAGTTAAAAAAAATATCTCTATGAAGCCTAGAAAATCTTTAAGAGAAGCTTTTACTCTGTAAATAATCGTAACTAATATAAACACATAATAAAGCCGAACCAAAATAGTAGTTTTATAAGTTACTAGTTAGTACAATAAATAAAATTTGATGACATACCTGCGGCAACGCCTACCTACTGGTTCCAAATATGTTTTCAAACCATCCAGGAACCCGTGGAAATATGCACACAAAAATTATCCAAACCAGTCCAGCCTTTTAGGAGGAATTAGATGAAAAATACAGAAAAATTATAGTCGTATATATCAAGAAGATAAAACAAACGATACACACATATTTATCCGTGTGGTGACAGAGTAAGAATACAATTCATTAACCCTATCTTACCCGTGGGTACTACGAGACGACTAATGGATATAAAACGCATATAACATCTATGCAAGAGAAGGAAAACTCAAAACAAAACCCTATATCACGTCTGACCAGCGCGGTATAGTAGGTTTATTTCCCTCCCATTACGGAGGAGGCCCGAGCCCAACAATGGGACAAATATGGGCTGTGATGATGATGATGATGATGAAAACAAACGACTCTAAACATATTCTCAAGCGAAATGAAATAATACCACATATGGACATTACAAATTTAATTTTTATTAAATTTTAATTTAATACCATAATATAATGATTTCTGATGTTTACACAAATATTATATATTTGAGATAAAACTATTTTTTTTTTCTATCGCGTTTGTATTTCATGATTAATTTCCCGACGTTTTGATCACTTTACAGCCTTCATGTTCAGTCCTCTCGTGACTATGAACGCTGAAGTCTTTGAAACCTCGGGAAATTAAAATCTATGCATAAACGCGATAGGATCTGTAAAAATAGCTTTATTTCAAATCCATAATACCATGTCCATAATACCTTAAAATGTATCCCTTTTCTTTTTCTAAGTCTTTAGTTCTGTATTAAGAATACATGTATAATCGATTCATCGAAATTTCTTTTTTGCAGCTTTCATCATCACCCTTTTTGGGACGAATACTCATCGACACCGACAGTTAGAACTTTTCTGTCCCAAACGCAGGAAGTCTCATTTCCTTACTTTTAATAATAGCATTCAACTCCACACCTATTTTTTATAAAGGCCCATATACATCCTAAAACTGTAATTGATTTTTATCTACAATGGAAGAACATTTGAGCAATTATACCAAATTATTCTCCATTTCAAGTTCCACCTCCTCCTTAAAAATATTATATCCTTTAGTTTCGTCTTTTATGACACTCGCGAGGTGAGAAAAGGTGGTGAACTGTAATTTTACTCTCTTACCTCAAGAAAAAAATTCAAATCTATATTTGAAGTAATACTAGTTGATTAGTATGGTATAATACAAAGTCTATTTACCTCTCGTTGAGGGAATAAGCTTAAATCCAACAGTGGGACATATGAAGGCCTCCATACGCGTACAGAAAGAAAAGAGAGTTGAGATTGTCGCTAAAATACAAAAAAGTTACTGATTTATGTCAAATGTTTCAGATCAAAGACCGTGTTATTATACACCAAACTAAGACAATGTTGTTTATTATCCACTTATAAAAAGAATCCCTTTTCAGCACCACGTGGTGTAATATTTTTTTCTGTAAATAAAGATATTTTGGCTAAAATAAATATTTAAGAGCTAGTATAATATTTCATGTCGTTTTTTTTCAATTCCATATGGGCGACTCTCGCTCGGTCCATCAACAATGATGGATGACACCCCTGCTGCGCACACGCATCTCTACGCATCCATGCACCGGATATAGACCACTAAATATATTCATAGAATTTTAAACTCTTCAGAACTAATCTTGTACTCATTTGACTACAATAGGAGAGAGATCAATGTTAAAGAATATTTCAAGTAAGTTTGTAGGTATGTAGTATCTAATTTATAATTTATATTTTATACTACCTCCCCGGCTTCATACAGTCGCTGAGAATAAAAAATATGTTTTCTCTCTATAAGGGTGTCTTATCAAGAATTACTCAAGATAAAAACTGTTCTATATCTCAAGTTGGACACGCAAGACACATTTGTGTAGTTTTATAGAATATCAATCAAAGGGTTTCAGAAATTAGCCAAAATGAACATCGTGGCACAAGTTTATTATTTAATATATATAGATAATATAATATATAAAAATCAATGCACAGATTGGTCTGGAGATTTCAGTCAAAGTCTTTATTACAAAGCATTAGTTTGAAAAAATTTTAACATTACTATGGAAGAACTTAGAAAACAGTTATAGTAATTAAAAAGACTATAGTACTTAAATTGTGTGACATTGTAAGTTGATAGTAAAAAATTTAAAGTATTTTTTTTTCTTTTTAGCGCATTTAAATAAAATCTTGTTTATTTTTTTAAATATAGGCTTGTTTTACAAACTCAGTGATTTTTACTCTCTATATCTATTGACGAAATTTGCCATATGTAAAACAAACTGTTGGAATAGTTAAGACGAGACTTTCGCGACGAACTTATAGTTTTCAATAGAATAAGGGCAATGCACTCAAAATAGGAGATGGATTGATAGCTTTGGTATCTTATATCAAATTAAAGTTATAACTGTTATAACTCATCATCATCATTCTCTTGCTCTTATCCCAACTACTTGGGGTCGACGCAATATGTCCTCTTTTTCCATACATCCCTATCAGACGTCATCTCTGTAGTCACTCCCTGTTTATATCATCATCCATATCATGCTTCACGCAGTCCATCCATCTTTTCTTTGGTCTCCCTTTACCCTTTACCCCTATAACTGTTATAACTATCTGAGTAAATAAAATACAAAATTTTATTAGGAATACTCAATAAAAAAAAAAGAGTAGGTTCATAATTTTGCAGTTATTGCTTATACGTATAAATAGTGGTATTTATTTTAAGAAAAATAAATAAATTTCGTGTATATTTAATATAAGCGCCATTTAACGCCAATAACAAAATTCTTGCCGCAAAAAAAAAGCTTTTTTGTTCTCCAGTGTTATACTCGTAACACAGATTATTGCGGTAAACAAAAAGTTTTTTTTTGTTCTCCAATGTTATATTACAGAACCTGTTGAACACGGCCATTATTTACCTTGTATCTGCAGAACTATCAGATATTTAGGGTTATAGTGATTAAATTTTTGCCTATATTGCCACTTGCTTACCACGTTGTTTCATTTTCAAATAATAAAGTAATTTAAATCTACGCTACTCGCACTTAACATGCCACTATACATAAAGACCTGTCATATAATTTTACTCGCCTACTAAATTATTTTAGTAATTTTTCTTTTAGTGACCGCCTATAGTAGATAATAAAGTAAATAAATTCATTAATCACTGCTGCCAATGCAAAATTGGTTATGTTTCAATAATAAACCAATATTTCGTCATTCCCGTACTAATATCTGCATTTTGCGATTTTTCAATATAGGAAGTAGATTTTAATTTTATCAACCGCCGCACTTTGTTATCCAGTGTTAAAGCAGGACTGCCGGGACCCTTTAAATCGCTTCCGACTTCTGAGCCGACCATAGGTACCTATTCAACTTCAGCGATGCTTTAACCCGTTATAGTTATTTGGAAGGAGCATGTATGGCAGTGTGGATGTGCCTGACCTGAATGTATGGTATGGGCGTGGAGGGAATCTATAGCCTAAAGTCTATTTTATCAGTCTATGTAAAATCTATTGTGGCGATAAATCACTAAAGCAAGGTTATACCTAAAACCTTTTTTGTAGCTTTGAATAGGACCTGATTCAGCTCGAAAAGGCTGATACTTCAAATACAATCCCTATCTTTATTGAACAACTAACTACAGTAATTGTTTTTTTTTTTTATTAACACAAACTGTACAGCATTTGCAGAAAATAGATTAAGAATGAAATATCATTCCAAATTCCCGCCAAAATGTCTTAGTAGAGCAATATACGTTGTTATATAATTTATGATACTTTTTTTCAATACGTAACGCTAGAAAAATACTGATTAGTAATAATGGCTTTAGAAACAAGTTTCATTTGAATATCTGGCTAGTCTCAAAATTTTAGATAATATTAGATATATCTCATAATATCTCATCAGAATAATTTTGTTGTAAATAAATCATTTACCGTATGATTACGGCCATAAGCGATAAAAATTCGGCCGACTATGAATAAATTACACCGTCCATATTAATGCCACAATTATAATAGTATGCGACGAATAAAAATGAAACTAAGTTCAAGAACTATATTTTTAGTTACAAATAAAGGAAAATAGTTAAAAATTCCAGAAAAATGTTATCCATTTGTATCGTGGATGATAGTCTCTTTAGGCAGAAAATTGTATCCTACCACAAATTTTCTAACAAAATTTTTAATGGACAAGTTCTGTCGATTGTTGTTAGGCTGGAAAGTCGATACCAATGCAATTGGAAATAAGATAATGAGAATATTTTTCTACTTGATTAAAAAAAGTAGGAGTTATGCTTAAAAGTGAGTTGGTATTCTTCTCCAATCCCTATAGGTATGTGGATTCATATTTCTGATTAGCTATCTGGAAATCAATATATATAGAACTATTATTCCATGCTGACTGAACCAAATAATTTTTTACCGTAATAGGATATTATACCGAGTTATTTCTTTGCAATGATATTATCTGTCCTTGTATTAGTCCTCTCATACTTCACCCATGGCAAAAACTTATTCTAAATCAAATATATCAACAAAAAATATAACCTAGATTTTAAACACATCTATACATTTTTTTTCATCCTAGTAGTTAATAATATTTGTTTTTAAATTTCCAAAGTGATGTTAGAATAATTAACTGTCCTGTTAATACTAGTTAATATCAATATAAAAATAATAGCTGTAGTTGTAGAATAAAAGCCTAAGTACTTACCTACGCTAAATTAGATTTCACTCACATTTAATAAGAATTCACTCACATTTGAACGGCCAATATGGCCGCGTTAAATTAAACATTTCATACAATATAGTATAAAACAGTACATATTTTATTCTTTCACAATACGCCGTTCGGAATGTTAATAGTTATATCTTAATTCTACACACCCGAGCTTTTCGTTCAGTAGCTCGGTCACACGTACGGAGAGAATTTTAATCCTTATAGATACAATTCGACACGTTTTTGTGACATTTCTAAGCTTCAAATGAATAAGGGAACGCAACCGCTTTGTTGAAATCTCCCTACCTGCAGGTGGACAAAAAAATACCAAAAAGGCAAAGGCTCTCTCTCTAAAGATCGATTTATAATAACCTTATTGTCCAAAAGCGTTAGTTTTCTAGTGATTTATCGTATATATCCGATACAAATATCACATAATAATGCGTGGCCATAATGTTTTAAAAAAATGACTTAATAATGAACCGTTTTGTTACCGTACTATTATCCATTTTGCCGAGAAGGTAAAACTTGTTACAAAATCTTGTTTTATTACAAATTAAATATATCAAAACGATTGGAAAGATTTAACTTGTTATAAAATTTAGTTGTATTTTTAATTAAATATGTACATATATCTAAAAGGCCCGGTTGTATTTTATTGTATCTGGTTGACAAATTACTGCCATCTTTGAATAGGTATAGTGACAAGTGAGAACACGAATTCGCATAGGTGCTGAATGACTCCAAAGCATATGTATTCCAATACAGAGAATTCACAGTTTTTTTTGCATTTTGCTAACTATTTATACGTGATATTTTGAGGTTTGTTATACCGATTTTGTGTTACATAAAACTAGAAAAACAGCAAATAAACGTTAATTTTTATTTTTACATTTTAATACGTGGCTCCAAAAATCTTACTGCCAAGTTTTTCTATTAGTGGTCACTTGATTGAGATTATCTTCAGTGAGTCAAATCGCCTTTAATAGTCCGATGGCTATCCTATTAAAGATGTCGATGGGTATGGGGTATGGGTATGGATGGATATGGTATGGGTTTAGTTCAAGACCGTAAGTTAAGTAAAGGTGACTCTACTCTCAGCTTCTAGTTCATATTAAAACAAATATACACCACGATTCTATATATTCGAGTATTGCAGATGAAACGTATACATAAGCGTTGTGAACATTTTGGGATGTCGGAGCGTGTCAAATCCTGGCCACACATTATCCCACGAACATCTACACCTTTTTTTTTGGTGGACTATGGATGCGTCTCGCCCCGCCAAATCGATCCGGGGTGATGGAAAGGCGGCGCGTGTCCCCATAGACCCACCGTAAAACTCCTCTCTCTTCGCCGTGCGAGCGGACCACCGGTACCCGATTTTTAACTTCGGTGGCCACTAACATCTACACCTGCAAGCTTTTAAAAATAAAATACATTTTTATTAAAAACTATCTGCCTATTCTATGAAGTACTTTGTTGATAAATATAAAAAAAATGTTGTTATTACCTTGTTTATGTTATACAAAACTTTAAGTTTATTAGAATTTATACAATTGTACAATTTCCATATAATTATACTTTAATAATTTTCTAATCACTCTTTAGATATATTAGTTCTTTAAAATAAGAGTTGGAACTCACACCATTACTAACTAGTCATTGGTATTCATCATCATCACAGCCCATATATGTTCCACTGTTGGGCTCGAGCCTCCTACGTAATGGGTGGGAAATTAATCTACTATACCGCGCTGGTCAGACGTGTTGATATATAGTTTTGTTTCAGGTTTGCCTTCTCTCGCATAGATGTTATATGCGTTTTATATCCCTTAGTCGTCTCGTACGATCACCCACGGGTAAGATAGAGGGTGGTGAATTGTATTCTTACTCCGTCACCACACGGAATCATTGGTATTACTGTAATAATATTGAGAATTCAGTCAAATATTAAACCCAAGTTTTAGTAAACGTATCTCCAAGGAACCGCAAGACATGCGGTAAGTTAGCACACCTTATATCAGCTTCCTATAAATATAACACGGAGTCAGGTGCCTTTGAACCAACCATATCTTTAAGATACCTCTAAACAGTCTAAACCAACCATATCTTTGCTACGTCTAGTACCGATAGCAACATTGTCTATTTATTATTTTCAAATAATTTATAAGATAAGCTTCGGTGCCAATGGATAAGATAAAATGTTAATGGGAATTCGTAAAATATTAGTATCTCAGGTTGATTCTTATTGCAATAAGGCAAATTGCAAACGTACAACAGGCACTAAATCTCGCCTAGATGATACCCGGAAGGTATAATCAGCCTGGTGAGCCGGTAAAGTTAAATATACATATACCTATGTATATAGTGCGATGGTCCGCTCAAAAGACAAGAGAGCGGACGAACGATGTGTTATGGGAAACTAAGCTGCTCGATCTAATTCACACAGTCGGTCGGAGTGTAGTATTCACAGCCAGTCAAAAGAAATGCTTATATCCGTAATCTCAATCCCCGATTCCACATTTTTATTCTGATACCTCGTCACTTTTTACTGTTTACGCCACTTATATTTTAATTCAAAAGGTATACTTTAATAGCTTTTCTGCCCCATCATCGTCTCAGCCCATATACGTCCTACTGTGGGGCTCAAGTCTCTCTACAATAAGAGAGAAGTAGGCTTATTACACGATGATGAATTATATTCTTCCACCATCTCCACACAGAAAGCTGTTCGTTAAATATATGAAAAAATCCATTGCATTTTTAAATGAATCTTACACGAATCCCCGTCCGTAATAGTTAAAGTAGGTAACCCACAAATTCGCCGCTGTTACAGTAATACCGGATAATGTTATCATCTATTGTCTGACATTGCACTTATATTAAACGAATATATTTTAAGTTAATGCAATCTATACACATTCATGCCATGTTAGCATTGATAGCGGCATAATAAACAGATTGATTTCAGAAAAGTTGTAGCTTTAAATTCAATTAGTAAATATTATACATAAGGGCATACATATTGTCAATTTTATACCTTTTTTTTTTAATCAATAAAATTAATCTACCACCGGATCGGAATCACATCACAAACTGAGAAGATCCGACAATAAAGTCAGCGGGCTCGTCATTTTTTCTCGCTCGAAATTACATATCTTAATATAATTCCAGTGAGATTAGAGGATTCGATCCCGGTCGTTTTTTCTAATCTCGGGATTTTGGGCTTATCTACAGTCCCGGGATTGTATTGGTAATGGAAAATGGTAATAAAAAGTCAGTAAACATATCAAAATCAATTTTTGAGGACATAGAATATTTAAGTTTTAAATCTCCAAAAAGGCGGTTAAACAAAATTATACTTTTTTTTATAATCTTTCTTCTTATAAAATAAACAAACTAGGCACTTCTGTAAATAATTTATGAAACCAACAATAAACTTCAAAAAAATCAACTTCTTTCTACTTATGTTTATGGATACTTATATGTATTTTAAATTAAAATGACCAGAAACTTCATAGATTACTTATTTAAACCACGTAAATTAAATCATTAATGGATTTTTGCTTTTTAATAATTTGATTATCACCAATGAACAAAATAATATCAATACTTATACGAAGTGAAGCGGAAATTTTTACACACTTTTACGCATAATCCGGTCGTTAACAAAAACAAATGAAATTACTTAGTATGAATCAATTAATAATATGTGTATTCTAAGTGAAATCAGCCGTGTAAACAAGGTGGCGTTTAAAAAGTCAAATCAAGGTAAGTGCGTTTCGTCTCACGCACATTTTTATTGACTAATTTAAAAAATGTATCAATCCCGAAAATCCCGGGAATCATTAAATTTGATCCCGAAAATTTCGGGACTAAAATATGACCGGGATCCGATCGAATCCTCTAAGTGAGATGCCTTTCTACCAAGTATTTATTTTTTTAAGACCAAATACAAAATTAAAACAATATATACATTCAATACCTAGTTTAGATACAATTATTTTAAATACATCTTGTATAAAAGAGATGTTATAAAAGAAAATGAAATTGGAAAATATATTAGGAATTGTGAAGAGTATGAGAAAGGGAAGTTTTAACACATTATTTTCCCTTCTAATGACTATAATAATTAAGTAAATATTTTAAAATTTGTATTTTGATTAAAAATCTAGACTCTATCGCAACCTGATTATTATAACTTTTAAGAATGTAGGTATGCTTATCCTAGTATAACATACCGTTACTAAGTTCCAGTAATGAACGTAATAAATTTTTCACTATGTAGCAAGGTGGTTGCACCAGTTTTTTAGTGGTATTATTGTTCATTATTTAATTTAATTTATTTTATACTGCATTTTATTGTTTTACTGTGTGATAGCAGCTACGAATACTACCAACCCTTACTTTGCTCGTGGATGTGGTAAAAAACGAATAAGAGCTTTATGGTATACCATAAAGCTCTTAGTCGTTTTTTCGATCTGGACTAACTCCAGCTGATGCCGATTGGTCAATAATTACATTTCCAAAGAGGGCAGACGTCAGACAGGGGGCGTATCATAATACTATTGCCAGTAACTTTTGCAATATGTACGAGTACATATTGAGTCGACCTCAAGTAATTGGTATAAGAGCAGAAGAATAATAATGATTATTGATTTCTCTAATAATCTATTTAAAAATGTACAAATATGAAATGTATAAAATAAAAGATATTCTGAATTATTTTTCTTCACATATTTGTATTTTTTTCCGTGTGGTGACGGAGTAAGAATACAATTCACCACCCCTATCTTACCCGTGGGTGATCGTAAGAGACGACTAAGGGATTTAAAACGCATATAACATCTATGCAAGAGAAGGAAAACTCGAAACAAAACCCTATACCAACACGTCTGATCAGCGTGGCGTAGTAGGTCAATTTCCCTCCCATTATAGAGGAGGCTCGAGCCCAGTAGTGGGACATATATGAGCTGAAATGATGATGATGATTTGTATAGTGCAGCCTCCTGCTGCAAGTGCACATATTAAATTAAAAATCTATTCTAAGGTTGTCTATAAGAAATTTCAATATACGATAAGACCGCCTAATTGCACTAATATTAAATTTTATTTTTGTTAATTTACTGGTAAATAATAAATAGTTATTGTATTTTACTGTATTGTAAATATATCATATATACATCAATACCTCGCTTTTATTCTTTTCATATGATAATAGAATAGCATCATGATGAAGTCACTCTTTGTGGATAATTAGCATTAATACAAAAATACAAGATACTACTTGCTTAATATTTTTACTAATATGAATACCGTCCTTTAAATCAATATTTCGTAAGGAATATATATTGAATATATACCTTTATTTACTTTCATTATTTTTTTATTTTTGGTATTTTCATCTATGATTATATTATGTAGCTCTTTTAATCATTACTCTTATAACCCATTACTCTTATAACGACCAGGGCCAACTCCATCTGATGCCGTTTGGTCAACAATTACATTAATTCCCAAGGAGGGTTGACGTCTGGCCGGCGGCCGGTCATAAAACTATTGCCAATAACTTTTACAATATGTACTATGAAAGAAGAGTTCATATTGTATCGACCCCAAGTGATTGGGATAAGATTAGGAGAATGATGACTCTTTTAATCATTATTATACATACATGATTATATTTGATTGTTTATAGTAATGTTTTACTATAAACTATTTTTTTATTAATCGTGCTTGAAAGGTTTATCTTAAAATTTAACGTTCCTATTACTAGTACTTTTATCAATTTTGATATAAATTTCACCAAAAACTCGAAGACAATTAAAATTCATTTAAATAAAAACAATTTTTAATAATGATGCTTTTTTTTTGGCAGGTTATGGTCAGGAAACACGCTGCCCGTTCCATTCGAGGCGGCGAAAGGGCGGCATGTGGCCGTGTGGGTTCTTCACGCCCATGTGCAGGCCTTGCAGGCCTGCCGAAGCAACCATGCCCCATGAAGACCTGTACCAATCGTAAGGAAAGGGGTCCTTTGCACCCGTGCTACCGACCCAACAATTTCATCAGCAGCGGAAGGCCTCGACGGTTCAAACACCGAATCGAGGCCTCTCCAGCCGGATAATGCAAATAACGTCACGGTAGTAGTCACGTAGACTATAATAATGCTGCTGATTCAGTTGCAAACCCTTACTAAATATAACTCATTAATTTTAATTTATCGTCATAATGATGTTATTGTAATTACAATGTAACTTGAGCGACGATAACTGACTGGGGTAAAACCCCCACCTAAATGCACAGGTCCCGAGTCCAGATACCACGTCCCGCCTTCTCACCTTTGAGATTTCTATGCATATTAATTCATGAATTATATCACTAGAGATGGAAAAAAAACCTGCATGAAGAAATCTGCATGCAGAGATTAAAGCTTTTCTGCATGCTATGTGAGTATATCAATCCATAATGATTTTTCCAGCACAGAGAAGTTGATAACGCTAGTAATAATTATCATCATCATCATCATAATTTCAGCTCATATACATCCTAACGTTTGAGCGTTCTCAACAATAGGAAATTGACTTACAATACCACGCTGGTCAAACGAATTAGTATTGGATTTTAGTTCGAATTTTCGCTCCTTTGCGCAAATATTATAATGTCTTCAAGTTGCGAACACGTATCGAACGACGCAACGTAGGACGCTCCCAATTAGCCCCAAGAAAGGTGGTGAACTTTCTAAATGGTACTGAAAGTCATTAGTCACGGGCGGTACAGTTCCACGCTTTGTGGCATTCTATGAAGTAGGCTTAGGCCATCAGTGGACGACAAAAGGCTGAAAGACCTATATATCCTAAAATTAGCGACTGACTAATTAATCTGTATGCCGTTGTCTTGTTCTCAGCCCATTAGAAACCCTGCACTATGGAAGGAATATAGATCTACTATATTAAATTGGTCTGATGGGTTGATATCGGCTTTTACTGCGAGTTTTCTTTCTTCGTCTATCTCTTTCTTATATTCTTAAACCGTTACCACGCAGAAAACTAATATCATAAGACAAAAATTTTAGCAATCACGGAACTGGATTCAATTCATACTTCCTATTTATCATGTTACAGTCATATCCTGTTATATAAAATGGGTTTTATAGCCATTACTAATTTGAAATATATTCTAAAGAAATTTCCAAGCATTCGTAAATAGATATTTCCAGCTACAAGTCTTCAAACACTCTTAAGAAAATAGTTCATGTGTGTTGTGGGTTAAAATACTTCATTATTCACTACAATAGAATTATTTATTCAACTTCCAAAAACTAAAGATAATATATGAACGAATGTTGTAATTTAGGGTACAATGTTATTTTAAACTAAGACTGTTATGACTGACCTTTATGAAACTTTTTGAGATTTTTAATCGTCAGATTCTCAAAGTTTTGACTGAGTTTAATACAAATATAGGTACGGCACATATTAATGATATACGAATTGGTATGAATTTTTAATGTGTTTAAATTCCAAACGTTTTGCTACGTGTTTGAAGGGAGCTAGTTGCTAGATAAACGATGCAAATGGCATTTATGTATTATATTATGGATAATTCTTTACTATAGTTGGTTGCTGGGTATATATGTAGTCAAAGGCAGTGGACTTACAATAAATATTTAGATAATCATAATGAGAGTATAGGCATGCAGTCATGTAGATATGAGTGTATTGCTTATCGATTTACTAATTATTATAAATTTAAATCAAAAATAGTATAGGCTGATGGTGAGTTATATCTTTACTCATGATAAGGATGATGGTGAAAGATATCTGAAAATAAAAGCTTGATGGAATTGATTCTAAACGTATTTTCCTTATTCAAATATAGCACAAACATAACTATAGATTAAAAACTGTTCATGGCAGCTTGGTACCGATATTTATTATAATAACAAATGATCTTTATTTTCGCAGCAAAGATACAATTATACTGAAGATTATTATTTCATATGGCTTAGATTTGATACATCATCATCATCACTTCAGCCTATTGCTGTCCACTGCTGGACGTAGGCCTCCCTCATGTTACGCCACAGAGTGGCGTCTTGTGCCGCTTGTGTCCAAGGACGCCCAGCAACCTTCACCAGGTCGTCTGTCCACCTAGTTCGTCCTACACTGCGTCGTCCGGTACGTGGGCGCCACTCTAGAATATTTCCTACTCAGTGGTTGTCGGTTCTTCGAGAGATGTGGCCTGCCCATTGCCACTTCAGCGTCCTAATTCTTCGTGCTATGTCAGTTACATCCGTTCTTCTGCGGATTTCCGTATTTCGGATTATATCTCGCAGGGAAATCCAGAGCATAGTCCGTTCCATAGCACGCTGAGCGACTTTAAGCTTGGTTATGAGGCCTACATTTAGGGACCACATTTCCGTGCCGTGTTTTGATACATCATAGAATACTTTATTTTTAAAATGTCCCATTTTACTGATGCTGTGATGCAATACTGTGAAAGCCCGAACTAAAATAAACAGCAATGTAACATTTGCGACGAAATGTTATTTTATTTGTATTAATATAGCACACGCTGCATATAGTGCAGGACTTTCCATTATATCTTTAAATGCATTAATTATAACAATGACATTATGATCCCCGGCATACTTTAATAATAATTTACTTATCATTCGATGCATTTCTTAGTTGCCCAAGTAAATTTTATGTTGTGATTCTTGTACAAATATTTATATACGCGCCTCTTGGAAACTATTGGGCTCAAATTTTGTATTAGGATAAAGATTGTTTATCTATGGCTTTATATATAGAGTGCTTTCCTAAAATTACGGTTTTTACCTCCAAAATCTTAATAAAAATCTTATTAAAATTACGCGTCACGTTGTTTGTCCGCGATGGACTCCTGAAGTACTTAACCGATTTTAATCAAATTTGCACAACATGTGTAGTTTGATCCAACTTAAAAGATACGATAGCTTCCATCTCAATTTATAGTCGCTATATTATTTTATTGCAAATTATTTGTCTACTATTTGACAGTCACAATTATCTGTTATCTCACTTATCTCCAAACGATTCTAATAGATGGCGTTATCTGTTGACTGGATTGAGTATGTATTTAATAGATGGCGCTATGTTAAACGTACAAACGTTTCATATAAGCTACAATTTATTAGCATAACCCCCACGTGTTACTGAGGCTACCTTAGCCACAGTAACGCGTGGCCGCGTCTGCTAGTATAATATGTATTTATGGCACGTTATCTCCTACTTTATTAAACTTGCATCGTACAATACTCTTATAAAATAATTTTAAATGGTATTTCATATATGTAATACTTAAATGAGTTCTAATAAAATTTAAAAAAGCGCATATCTTTTTTATTTAATACCTACCTAATCTAATAAACAAATATGGCGGTATTAAAATTTGATTATTGTCAAATAGTTAACATTCAATTAGGAAAATACTTTCGCTAAAGAAATCTAATCTTTTTATTAAGCTCATATATACCTATATATATCTATAATTATTAAGCTCGTATATCCTTACTAACAGGGCCGGCTTTACCTATAGTGCATAGGGTGCGGTGTACCCGGGCGCCGGGTGTTAGGGGGCGCCGAGAGCCGCTTGTAACCATCAACCTATTCCATTTTGTTCACCCACTGTCTGTCTGTCTATCGCTCTTTCACGCTAAAACTACTGAATCGATCTAAATGAAATTTGGTACACAGATAGACTAGAACCCGATAAAGGACATAGGCTACTTTTTAATGCAAAAAAGGGTTGTAAAGGGAGATGAAAAGTTGTAAGGAAGTATCGTCATTTTTAAAGCCAGAAGCTTGAAACTTATTTTTAGGCTATTGATTAGATAGAAATAATTATGATATTAACATGTAAAAATTTACCCTTAAATAGGAGATGAAAATCTTTAGGAAAGTAACCTTATACGCGAGCGAAGCCGCGGGCAGAAGCTAGTATCTCATATATATCTATAATGGAAGGAAAAATAGCCAACTATCTCACGTTGGCTAATTGGCTTAAAATAACAAATTTTAATTTCTCAGCCTACACACATGCTGGAAGATCTGGTGCAGCGCCGAGGCTTGTGCGGGGTAAAATGTTAGGCAAGCGACTGACAAAATTTAGCTAGAACCCTTTGCATAAATGTTCAATACAATACAAAAAAATGTGCTATGCTAACCTCATACAAAATGAAATAATGGCAAGAGGATAATTTAAATTTCATAACTTTAAAATGACACGTCTAGACAAAATTGGCTTGTACCAAAATATATACATTATATTTACATCATGAATAACAAAGAGTAACATTCAGTTTTTATTTTTAGTAACATTCCATCGAGACCAATCCTACGCTTTTGGCGTTCATGCAATGTAATTGAACGTCATTACTACCAAACATTTTTCAACACATATATTATGTTATGTGGTCATGTTGCAAAAAAAAACTGCATTTACTATAATGATAAACTAAATATGAAAATTACTTACTATCATACATTTAATATATGCTATATTCAGTTTTTATTTAACTACTATGTTTGTCTACACACTTTGGAACCATATCATGAAACGCAGAAAAACTTAAATTGATGTAACTTTATTTAAAAATTAAAATTATTTCAATTTTCTAAAAAGGCAGTCTACTACGCATCCTTCTACCTATCAGTCTATTAAAGTCAACTCAGAGATATCCTACTTCACAACATTTGATTCATGGTCGCCATTCGAAATATTTTTTCCTACTGTTCGTCGACTTTTCTGTCCACCGCGAGGTCGTTTTAACTAGCTGTCAATGAAAATCTAGTACTTGACCTAATTATTTGACAACTTTTTTAATCTTTGCTAATCATCTTAGCTCATATATGTCCCACCGCTGGGCTCGAGCCTCCTTCACACTAGGATCAAAATTGACCTAATGCACCACGTGTGCCAGACGTGTTATTATAAGGCTTCATTTCGAGTCTTTCTTCTTTTACATAGACGTTATATGCATATTTTATTCTTAAATCGTCCTTCACAATCACCCACAGGTAAAATAGGGGAAGGTGAATTATATTCTTACTTAGTCACTCAACGGAATAATTGCCATTTATATGTAATATTGATATATAACTTTTAAAATATTAATATACATAGCACAATCACACTATCGCTCCACTCCTATCGCTGAATTAACCGCTACGCTAATCGCGCAATTACTCGCCACGCTAATCGCTATGTTGTTTGCGTTTATAACATAATAGATGTCGAAACTATAGCAGCATGCACTCTGCTATAACATGGAGCAATTGACATTACAACAAACTTATCGTACGGCATCTTACCACCCTATGTCTCTGCTTCATTTGCTCAGTATTTCTTATGCCACTCGACGAATGTGTATCAGGGGTATTGAGCACGTGAAAGTATTAGCACTTTGTATCTTATGTATTCAGCCCTCCCACACAACTTTGAGTTTGCATCAATGGAGACCACTTTGAATAAAACACATTCAACAGTTATAAAAAGAGCGCAAGGTCAACTTTACGGCAATTCTAAATTGATATAAAAAATAAAGGTAAGTATATATTTTTTTGGCTGATCAATAGTCTAAACTTATTTAAAATGATGATATGATGCAATAATATAAAGCAAGTTTTCCGTGTAGAAACGGCAAAAGAATATAATTCACCACCCCACTTTTTGCGTACAATTCTCGTAAAAAGGAGTATAGTATTCAAATAATAGGTATCTTTGCAAGAGAAGAAATTCTCAAAATAAGACTATACTAACTCGTCTGAACAGCCTGGTATATTAATTCAATTGCCCTCCAGTTGTGGAGGAGGCTCGAGCCCACATCATCATCATCATCATTATTCTACTCTTATCCCAATTACTTGGGGTCGATACAATATGTACTCTTCTTTCATAGTACATATTGTAAAAGTTATTAGCAATAGTTTTATGACCGACGCGGCCGCCTGCCAGACGACAACCCTCCTTAGGAATGTAATTGTTGACCAAACGACATTAGATGGAGTTGGCCCTGGTCGTTATAAGGATCTTGGTCGTCTTTAACGACATCCATGAGCAAAGTAAGGGTTGGTAGTATTCTAGGCGCTACCACATAGCTAGGTTCGAGCCCATATATGAGCAGAAATGATAATGACAAAATATATAATACAATGAAATATAGAACCTCTTCCTTTTTGAAGTCGGTTAATAAAAGGACATCAGGTGTAGGTATTATCAAATAATACTTCATTGGTGCTTTGTAACAGTCCTCGTTAAACCAATAGACCAAGAGTGTTACTTATACCTTGTCTTTGGATTAGATCTAATATTGTAGTTACTCTATGTATATATTTTCTAATGAATAAATATATAGTAATGTCAACATCAAGTCCACGTTACGAAATAAATTCTATTTCCTATACATATGGCCTAAGCTGTGTGAATATTTATACCTAGGTCAATTGGGACATTCAATTTTAAAAATGTGTTTATTATTTCTCTTTTTTTTTCTGCATACCAGAGATAAAATATGCATGTATACGCGAGTGAAGTTTTATTGGAATGTTTTGCTCAATTTTAAGAAAAGCATTCAATAATATTAAAGCGAATCTACATATTCGGACGCCTTACTATATTTTATTGGAACATAAACTGAATATACACTTTAGTTATTAAAATATGAGCACGAAAATATATCCAAAAATACTATCTTGGAATTATACCTGATTAAGAATACTCGAACCTCCACGCCACCTTGAAAATACACGAGGCTATAAAATAGTTTTGAAATATTTTTTTAAACAAATAGAATTTGTTTAAACCATTTTTTCGTTATTTTATATAAATAAGTAACTGTATCTACCAGCGATTCCATATACAAGTACCTACTACTCATCCATTAGAACAAGGATTGTCGATAACGCGCCGATATTCTACATTTTATCTTATTTACTGACATTAATAGCCATTAGCCTAAGTGTTGTGTTGCAAAACTGGGTTTTATAATTTCTCTCGATAATTACTATGTATGTCTGTATCGATAAACTTTATATTTTAGGTATTTCATATCTGTTTTTTATTGAAGTTATACTTCTTTAGGTGCGCTATAAAAAAAATATGAGAGTGAAATTTTCAGATGCACGCGCATCACTGTAACACAAAAGTAATAGGTTGAAGTTGGCCGCAAATAAGATGCGCGCGCATCACTGTAACACAAATGTAATAGGTTGAAGTTGGCCGTAAATAAGATGCGCGCGCATCACTGTAACACAAAAGTAATAGGTTGAAGTTGGGCGCAAATAAGATACGCGCGCATCACTGTAACACAAAATTATAACAAGTTGAAGTTGGCCGCAAAATCGCTAATTAAGTCTCGAAAAAAAGCTACCAACAATATAGAAATAAAACCTCTTTCTAGTTTCTACATTCACAATACGTGTTTTACTTTCATACAAGTGCGAATTATATATGTGATAATAAATTATATACAGTAGTTATTTAAATTGAATGGTTTGATTAATATTATATGCTATTCGTAAATATTAGTGAAAAAAATATCCTATCCTTTTCCAGTTCTTTTTTTTTAATTTTCTTAATTAATTATTTGAATGTAATTATAATCTATTTTTAATGATGCCAAAGGAGTACAACTTCTCATGCGCGTACTAAAGTAAGTACATGCAGCCATTTCTTTTTTTTTTATTGTCGGGGAACAGTACTACAGTCTACCCGATTATTCTCGGGTTACAACAAAGGCACAAGGGGTGTCATAACTCGGCTTTTGTACAGACCACTATTACTATGTTTTAAATAACAGCCTCAGTGGCCCACTCGTTGGTTTACTTCCAAGTACCTAAGTACCTATATCCCATAAGCGACGCCCGCCGCACTAAAACACGTTGAACCTTTAGTACCAAGTAAGCTGTCACGGATTTGAATTTTTAATGATGGTGAAGTTTCATTGTATTTTCAGTGTAGATATTGCATTGGCTTAATCTATTTCTTTTTGTTTTTTTCAAGCTAAGATATTAAATATGTATACGAATTAATGTGTTTAAATGGAAACAGTACATCCTCATATATTAATATATCTTCAACGTTAAGTTGTCTTTTTTCTTATTGTTTTTTTTTTAAATACCACCCTGGACTAATTGACTTTTGTGGATCGCACAAAGTATTGTCCTGCGTGGGAATCAAACCCTCGCCACCGACACGGAACGTCTCTTAATGTCTCTTAACCACTATGCCATCTGTGCAATCTATATACATATATCAAAAACATTTCATATAAATATTCGCTGAATTTATATTAATAAAGCACTTTGAAGTCTGATTGCTGATTTTATAAATAAAAGGAACTGTACGATGTAGACATTCTCAAATGAATCTTCACTCATTTAGTTTTCAAAAAGTAAGTCGAATTATATATACATCACTCATGTTCATTTACGAAGTTTTTATATATTATATAGTCAGATAGACTAAATAAATGTAGGTATTAATTATTTACATATTAAAAAATTGAATAAAAACATTAAAGACATTTCTGAAGACCGACTATAGCAGTATTTTACATACATACATACATAGCCTCACGCGTGTTTCCCAGAGGGGTTGGCAGAGACTACGGATTGGCACAAACCACGATCCTGGTTCATCACAGTCTTCATGCATGCCCTAAGGTTACGCATTACTCTTAATCTGACCTTACGCCAACACATCTTCAATTTGTATATTTGCAAAACACGAATAAACTTAAATTTCCCTCCAATTTATTTGAATATAGAATCCATCATGTAGATTAGACGCTACGGTATACATTGTATATACATAGATTGCTAAAAACATGATATTTCTTGTTTGCTTCGTCATAAAGCAAAAAGCAACCAACAGTAATTAAGTATAATAATCACTAAAAATATTCAAGTAATATAGTTATAACTTTATATATCTATATTCATTGGCAAAAAAACTATTTACCTTAACTTCTTATCATATTAAAAAAATACATTGTAGCAACAGATTACATATCTAGATTTTGATAGATAACTAAGCAAGCAACGGAATGGGTGACCTGCGTTTTGAATAGTCATATATATTCTAAAAAAATAAGTTCTGTTTACACAAACTTATGAACATACGATATCAATGCTCGCTATTGCTGTTTCAATTCTGATTAAATTTGAAAACATCTCTTAGCTCAATTTAGCTACCATTTCTTTATAGGACACAAGATATATTAAAATACAAGACATATTTTAACCAAAATAATCATTGTAATCCCTAATTGAGCTATTACGGAGATGATTATTTTATAGTAGATATCATAATATTAGTAATATTATAAATGCGAAAGTAACTCTGTCTGTCTGTCGCTCTTTCACGACAAAACTACTGAACCGATCTAAATGAAATTTGGCACACAGATAGTCTAGAGCCTGATTAAGGACATAGGCTACTTTTTAAGGCAAAAAAGTGTTGCAAAGGGGGATGTAAAGTTGTAAGGTAAAAAGGTGTAAATCTTCATTTTTAAAGCCAGAAACTTGAAACTTATTTTTAGGCTACTGATTAGATATAAATAAATATGACATTAACATGTTGTAAAAATTTACCCTTAAGTGGTAAATTAAAAATAGGGGATAAAAACTTTAGGAAAGTAACCTTTTACGCGGACAGAAGCTAGTATAGAATATTTTATATTCTATAGATATCAATGACAAAACTAGAAAAATGATCTAAATGAAAGTCATAATATTAATAATTTCATGTTCATCTTGCATAAACCTCACAATGTTTTACGTAACAATATATTGTCATCACTCAGAATTGCGCAGACGTCCTGCCAAGTTGCTTTTTTTACACGGAAACGCCTTCTGCTTACGTACTATTATTCAAAAGCGTCACAAAAGAGGTGTGTCCGAATAGAAGCGGACTAAAATCTAGGTAGATAAAACGTGCAATGCAGATCAAACGTATAGAAATAAACAATAAACGAATTTAACATTTGTAGTTTTTATCTATATATGTTAATTTGAAATTAAAATGTGGTGTAGTTGTAACTTTGGCCCTAAAGTAACATATACAGACAAAAATTTGGTTAAAAACACTGGGTTGAGCAATTAGCTTTTTTTGGCAAGCTATAGTCTGGACACACGCCGTTCGTTCCGTCCAGTACCCTCCCCACATGTCCCAGTTTCGCCGTATTCACGCCATATTTAACTTCAAAATTGATGAAGTTTCATACAAACTTTTAACCTAAGGCTAAACACTAATTTACAGGGATCTAACTTTAGAACTGACGAAGGTTCATACAAACTTGAAACTCCTTACTTTCACCCTTTGAGGAGAAATTTCCAAAATGTTGAATCACGTTTTTATTTATTTAATATTAAATAGACGAATACAAATTTTCACGAATCTAACTTCAAAAATGACGAAGTTGAATACAAACTTGCAACCCCTATTTTCCACCCTTAGAGGAGAAATTTCCAAAAATCCCTTCTTAGTGAGCGCCTACAATATAAAAGGCAGCAACTGTCAAAATTTCATGTAATTACCCCCAGCGGTTTAGGCTGTGCGATGATGAATCAGTCAATCAGGACAAGCTCTTTTATATATATATATATAGATTACTATACTTTTTTTTTTTGGGCGCGGGTTACGGTCGGCACACTCCTCGCACCACTCCGTCCGGGGTGACAGAGGGGCGTAAACACGCACACCCGTAACCCACCCGTGACGTCGCCTTCGTCGTTGGGCCAACCACCGGAGCAGAGTGACTTGACGTCAGTGGTTGGCCCGACGGAAAGATATTACTATACTAAGATATACTTGAGATTATCGCTATAAATAGATTGCCGTAGAACCAAATCTTAAGAATGATAATTCATGCAAATATTGATAGAAGGACCCGATTACGACTAAAAATCCACAAATTATCGCCAACTGCATTATTGATACCAAATTAATAATTTTAGTGTGTGGATCACACCGCTCTGCTATTCCTTGGTATATATAAGCAGTTTTTATACCTCAAAAAAAAACTTATCGTTGTATATACTTTGTATTCTTACCTCGTTACCACAAAAGGAAATTTAATTTATTTATACACGCAATTTAGGGAAAATAATTCATAAATCTCGTTTGAATAATATTATACTTATTATGTACATTTATACATGTATATGTTATATTTGTTTTTTTTTAATACACTCGAATATGTTTTCTGGAGATACCCTTCATTGTGTCTAAAGAGGCTATCCGAGTTCATAAGCTAATATTTTTGTTGATAATAGATATGTACAATATATATTTATCAAGACAATTTAATGAACAAAACATACCTACTACATTTTTTTTTATTAAAAATAACATTGTTTACATTGTGACAATAGTGATTAATAGTTATTATTTTTAAGACGATAATATATTCTGCACTAATTATTAAGTTATTGTTTCGCGGGGAACTTTTCGATTACGCAATTGACGAACATACACCTAGGTCCAGCGCAAGTATTTCGGAGACGCACAAAAAATGTGCTAATACGCACGTGAATGTAGCGCTCGCAGCGGGAATACAGTACATATCACTACGTAATCCTTACAATTCTTTATCTTAAAAAAAAACAACTAAGGAAATATTCCTAGTATTACGACGGACTTTACAAACATATAATCTAATGGACACAAATTACACCCAGACTTAGCACAACAATTTGTTGATCACACAAAGTATTGTCCAGCATGGGAATCGAATATATGATACTGGTAAGTCGGATTCTTAACCACTTCGCCATCTGTACAGTTACAATTAGATGTCCGATTTATTTGGAAATTTACTGATTTTGTAATTATAAAAATATTCTCTGTTAACGTAATTAAAGATGTACCTAAAATAGTATAGCTTTTTTTTTTTTGGGGTGGGCTACGGTCGGCGCACTCCTCGCATCACTACGTCCGGAGCGACAGAGGGGCGTAAGCGCGCACACCCGTAACCCACCCGTGAACCTCGCCTTCGTCGTTGGACCGGCCACCGGAGCAGCGTGAACTTGTCGTCAGTGGCCGGCCCGACGGAATACCCCCTGAGGGGTACCCTCTCCTTGAGCGACGCCCAACCCTTCGGAAGGACGTCGGTTTTTCCTCAAAATATTATCATTAACACTACAGCTAGATTTAAAATCATTGTATACCATTTGTCCGACAATATTTAAATATAATGGATGATTTTTGCATGTGTCATGATTACGCTTACACAAAAGGTGCTAATGTACATATTTCAAGAATCAATCAAGTACAAATTCGTATTCGTAATTATGTATTTTTTAAATAGTTTTGTAAAAGAAACAAGTGATCCGCTCGTTTTTCCATTTGGTGAAGAAGCTAGAATACTATTTACTACCACTACTTTTTGTATTCTATATTTTTGTAATCGTTATTCTCGTGCTCTTTACCCAATTAATTGGGGTCCACACAATATGTACTCCTCTTCCTACATATTGCAAAAGTTATCGGCAATGATTTTATGACCGGCCGCCTGCCTGACGTCGGCCCCCCTTGGGAATGTAATTGTTGACCAAACGGCATCAAGTGGTGTTGGCCCAGGTCAAAATAAGGCGACGACAAAATAAGGTTTACGACATCATCGAGCAAAGTAAAAGTTGGTAGTATTCGAAGCAGCTACCACATATATTTTTGTATTTTATATTTTAAACATAAATAAATTCAGTGTGATGACGGAGTAAGAATGCAATTCACCACCCTATATCTTACCCGTGGGTGATCCTAAGAGACGACTAAGGGATGTAAAACACATATAACTTCTAAGCAAGAGAAGGAAAACTTGAAACAAACCCTATACCAACACGCCTCCCTAGTCGAGGTAGCGCGTGACCGGACCGGGGATTAGTCTGGTCACCCCGAAGCGATGCCACCGCGTGAGGACGACACCCCTACGGCGAAAGCTGCCGGGGCGTCGACCCGAGAGGATATCCGCGAGGGTAATCCACCGGGCGGGCCACCGAAGACAAAGACCAGGTTCCCTTGCTCCACTCGCTTGACGTAGAGAGGTACATGTAGGGCGGGTCTATGGTATCGCCGATTCTTCTATCGCCCCGGACGTATTTAGCGAGGTGTGACCACTACATAGCCCATTTATAAAAGAAAAAAAATTCCAACGCCCCTGACCAGTGGGTATAGCAGGTCAATTTCCCTTTCATTATGGAGGAAGCTCGAACCCAACAGTGGAACATCTATGAGCTGAGATGATGATGATGATAAACGTCATATTATTCAATAATAACTCATTATTTTTTTACCATAAAGCATATAGGTAATAGTAATCTTTAAATTGAGTTACAAGTTCCCCGTAGATTTACTACAAATTATAATGCGTGTGCCCACAAAAACATAGTTAAGTAAAAAGTCAGATAAAAACAGGTAAATTTTAATTTGTTATTAATGCGTTTATAATATTTATTTTTGTATTTCAATAATAATGTTTTCCAATCTTTTTTATTATAGGGTCAATAATAATCATACGAAATAGATAAGGTGGTTAATTTTGCAAACATGACAAATTTATCATCATAAATATTCTGTTTGTTGGAGACGAATTACGATTCTTCCTTTTTACCTGATTATCAAAAAAGAATGTTCGTGTTGGACCTCGCGCGTACAAAATTTAGAAATGAGTACTGGGACACTAAAAAATATAAAACAAAACTATTTATTTCTTCACAATTTTTTATATATTTTTTTTATTTTATTGCTTGTGGTGGCAAACGAACAAGCAGCATATGTAATGGTAAATGTTACTGCCGCCCACAGACTTTGACAATACCAGGAGTATAGCTAGGCTACTGCCTACCAATGAAAAACCCCAAACCCAACCCGAAAGTTGGGCTTCCGGCTCTCTCAGTCATCGAACGAAGCGCAACAGCACATTGCCATAGCTCAGACGTCGTTTTTCTACGAGAGTTCGGTACTGTCCCGGACGGGTCAGCTCGCGGCTGTAAACAGAAAACAGTCAACAGTGTGGGCCTTACCACTATTGATTTGTCATTCTATTATATGTTATTTGAGTAAGTACCTTATTTTTCAAAGGAATTGCTTGAAAATTTTATCGGAAAATTTATTTATATATTTTACACGTTGCTTTGGAAATCTACTAAAGAATATCCTACACATTAATTAATAATTCGATTTAAAACTATTGTTGTTTATAAAAACTATAATAATTTTATTTATTTGTATTAATGAAGCAATGCTGACAGCATTGCTTCATTAATACAAGTTCGTGGCGTAAAGGGTTTAAAATTATCGCGTGGTCAACGACCTCAGCCCGTTTTGTTAGTGGGCGGGCGCCGGCGCTTGCGCATTAACGTGTGACCTCCAACGACATTGGGCGAAGTATTGAAATAGATCATAAATATTCTAATTGAACTAATAAATTTCACTGTTGTAATGGCATTTTATTTTCGCTGTGTACAATATAACAATTCTAATTCTCAATATTTCACACAAGTTTTGAAATTCAAAATAAAGCTTGTCCTAGTTACTCGTATATATGCCAATGTTGAAAACTATAAATACGATATCATCACGCCTTCTTCGCAATGGTTATAGTAAGGTACAACTATAGGACATATATGTACACATCGCTCTATCGTATTCCAATCCTTCTGAATAGTATGGTAAAACGTGGTTGGCCAACAATTTTCCTTCTTATTAAATGGCTAAGACTCAGCAGTGATATCTACATACTTAATTATGTAAGTATGGAATGCAACAAAATTGAAAAAAAATATGTATATTGTAATTTTTTTTTAATTTTATGTATCCATCCATTCATCCATCAGCCCATAAACGTCCACTGTTGGACATAGGCCTCCCCACGAGAATGCCATTCGCAACGGTCCTGTGCCACCTGCATCCAACGGTTTACTGCGACCTTGATGAGGTCATCAGTCCACCGAGTGGGAGGTCGTCCTACGCTGCGTCGTCCGATTCGTGGTCGCCACTCGAGAATAATTAAATAAATAATTAAATAAATAATTTAATAATTTTATGTATGACTCTGAAAAGAATGGTTATTGAATTACAAGAGAAGGTAAACTCGAAATCAAAGTCATTTGCCTTCTAATTAAACGGCTAAGACTCGGCAGCGATATCTACTAACTTATATGAAAATATGGAATGTCACAAAAAAATAAAAAAAATGTATAAGTATAGTAGTTTTTTTTTTAATTTTATGTATGACTCTTAAAAGAATAGTTATTGAATTACAAGAGAAAGTAAACTCGAAATCAAAGTCTATCGTCGCCAATAGGCCAACGTGGTGAAACTAATTTTGTTCCTAGTCAGGTACTGAGCCTATTTATATGGATTATGAAAAAAAAATAGGAGTAAATAATGATGTTGTAGAGTTTTATTTATATTTATAACGCTAGAAGAGAAATCGCCTATGTACTTTATTCACAAAAATGTAAATTGTTTTACTATCTTACACTTTATTAAACATTTTTTTTTCTAAATTATTGTTTTCTTTAAACTCTGGTCCCGATTAAACATACTTTATATGTATTTATATGCAAAGTTGAACCCCGACTTACGCGAATTCGATTTACACGGCAATCGCTCGGACCCACCTATCGCGTAAATCCAGGGTATTACTGTACTTGAAACGTCACATTCATGTTTGGATTACAGTACCAAGCCAACGTATACATTTATTTACATGTCATCGATTTCGTAATATAATAACTGTCATACCAAAATCCTTTCCGAGAATACTTTGTTATCTACATTAATGTATAGACACGCAAAACCTATATAATTTTTATCTCTCTTAATCATTGTTCTAATACAAGCCGATATAGAAAATTATTGTACAATACTATTTATTTTCCTGTTTATTTGGGGATGGTATAAAATTATTGCAAGTACGCTTTTATCCAAGGTCACGTCTGAACTACCTATAATTGGATAAAAACTCTATATTTAAAGAGTAAACATGTGCAAATTGTTAATGGTACACTTATAATAACATCTACGAAAGTTATTAAAGTGATATCAGCAAATATAAGGTGGTAGGTCAATTTCTCTTCTATTGTGAGGCTGGAGCCTAGCAGGAGGACGTATATGCTGCTGAGCGAAAGAAGGTTAATTATAGTATTTTAATATATTACCCCTACTAGTTTTATATCATCATTTCAGCCTATTGCCGTCCACTGCTGAACGTAGGCCTCCCTCATTTTACGCCACAGAGTGCGGTCCTGTGCCGCCTGTATCCAACGACGCCCAGCAACCTTCACTAGGTCGTCTGTCCACCTAGTGGGGGGGCGTCCCACACTGCGTCGTCCGGTACGTGGTCGCCACTCTAGAACCTTTCTTCCCCAGCGGTTGTCGGTTCTTCGAGCGATGTGGCCTGCCCACTGCCACTTCAGCGTGCTAATTCTTCGTGCTATGTCGGTTACACCCGTTCGTCTGCGGATTTCCGTATTTCGGATTCTATCTCGCAGAGAAATCCCGAGCATAGCCCGCTCCATAGCACGCTGAGCGACTTTGAGCCTGGTTATGAGGCCTACATTTAGGGACCACGTTTCCGTGCCGTAAGTCATCACTGGTAACACACACTGGTCATAGACCTGTGTTTTCAAACACTGAGGTATGTTGGATGAGAAGATTTTCTTAAGTTTCCCGAACGCCCGAAGTTTTATATGGCTGACGGAAGTTTTATATAGAAGCTTCATAATAGTGATCCAAAATCCATCCATTAGCCTATCGAGATACTATAACGTACATAGGCCTCCTTGAGGGCTATAATCACCCCACCGAAGACAAAGATCGGGTACCGGTGGCCTGCTCGCTCGGCCAAGAGAGGAGTTTGCATGGTGGGTCTATGGGGTCACGCACCGCCTCTTCCGTCACCCTGGACCGATTTGACGGGGCGAGACCACGTCCACAGTCCATCGCAAAAAAAAAACAAGAAAAGGCCTATAATCTCACATTTATAAGGCATTTTGGCGACCGTACTTTGGTTAATATGTTTCCTAAAAAATTCTGATCATTGATCTGACGTTTCGTCAGCCATTTTTTACTGTTCTCACGGGACAGTAAAGTATGGCGACAATTGTAATGTAGTGGTAGGACCACGCTGTTGACAGTTCTCTGTCTACAGCCACGGCGCAGAAGATCGACATCTGAGTAATAGCAATGTACTATTGCGCTTCGTTCGGTGAGTGAGAGATCCGGAAGCCCAACTGTGTGGGTTTGGGGTTTATATTGGTAGGCAGTGGCGCCACTATACCCTTGGTATCGCAAAGGTCCATGGGTTGCAGTGACACTTACCATTAGGTGTACTGCTTGCTCGTTTGCCACCATAAGCAATAAAAAAACAGTATTCTTAGGCACTTCGATACATGAAAAAATACGAAAGGGAATGCTCCGATGGTTCGTACATGTAGAAAGAATGCCGAACGAATGTCTGGTTAAGAAGATATACAATGCGAAAGTGGAAGGATGTAGGTACCGGGGGAGACCGAGACTCACCTATCTAGACCAGATTGGTCACGTACTGAAGGAAGGTGGAGTCAAGAATCTCCGAAACCGGCGAGCGTGTATAAAGAGAATTATGAATGTTGAGGAAGCGAGTGAAGTATGCAAGGATAGAGTTCTCTGGCACTCTGTTCTCTCTGCCTACCCTGCAAGGGATATGGTGTGATGATATGTATGTATGTACTTCGATACATGAAGATATATAAAGTTTTAACATAGTTTCAATTTGAATTACAAACGCTTAGTGTGTTTTGAATCTACTGCATTGTGACGAGACAGCGCAGCGTGACGAATCACTACCGTGACAGACGAGAGCACTTACAACGACACATCCTACGTACTGCTCACTGTAGATTATAAACAAAAGAGTAAAAAGTACCCTAATTGAGGCTTGAACGGTAGAAATATTTTCATCAAAAGTTTTTTTAATTATTCATCAATTTAGTAAAATTATATCGTTATTCACCCTTCACCCGCTTTTGCCCTCCACTGATGAAAGTAGGCCTCCCCAATGGAACGCACTGTTCTGCTTCTACTTTTTGTATTCGCAATCGGCTATCAATACGAGCCCAGACTGATTAACACCAATGTTGAGGTGATAATTTCTCCAGTAATTATGTGATTTTTTTAGTCTTTAGTTTCTTCATTTTATTTGTTGTCGGTCAGTAATAGACTACAAGCCCATGGAAAAAATTAACCTGCGAAATGAACCAACGCGAATAACGCTTAGAAGGCTGTTACTATATCATAAAATAACTCTGAACGCTATGCCGTCATTTCTGAGCGGTACAGGTGAGTACGTGTGAGTAAATGGAATTGCTCAGGTACAAGTGAGGAATTACGACGGTATAGTACGGCGGTATATGTACGGCGTTCATGGCTAAAGTATCTGTATATGTATACAAAAAGAATTACACAAATGCCGTACAGTAATAAATGACCTATATTGCTTCTACAATTACCGGCGAATTAAAACTTTTGGCACCACCAAAGTTTAGTACGGCACCAGGTTTTTCGATATTTATTTTTAATCATCTATAAGCTATAAAAAGTCGTACATTAATAATTAGTCGTAATTCCTCATTTGTACCTGCGAAATTCCATTTACTCACACGTACTCACCTGTACCGCTCAGAAATCACGGCATAACGCTCAGATTTGTTTTATGATATAGTAACAGCCTTCTAAGCGTTATTCACGTTGGTTCATTTCACAGGTATTTTTTTTCCATGTGCTTGTAGTCTATAAGTCAAATCCTCGCCTTCAACAGCCCGACTAGAAAAAAAGTATGGTTCAACCAGATCATGTATCTGGACCCGATCAGGATAGAATGAGGCATGCCGGATCCGGCAAACCCGATCAGGACCAGGTCTGGTCCTGATCAGGATAGCCTGATGTGAAATAACATCAAGTATGGTAAGGCATACCGGATCAGGACCAGATCAGGACCAAATAAGGATAGCCTGATGTGAAATATCATTAAGTATGGTAAGGCATACCGGATCAGGACCAGATCAGAACCAAATAAGGATAGCCTGATGTGAAATATCATTAAGTATGATAAGGCATACCGGATCAGGACCAGATCAGGACCAAATAAGGATAGCCCGATGTGAAATATCATTAAGTATGGTAAGGCATACCGGATCAGGACCAGGTCAGGACCAAATAAGGATAGCCTGATGTGAAATATCATCAAGTATGGTAAGGCATACCGGATCAGGACCAGGTCAGGACCAAATAAGGATAGTCTGATGTGTAATATCATCGAGTATGGTAAGGCATACCGGATCAGGACCCGATCAGGACAGAATGAGGCATGCCGGTTCCGGCAAACCCTATCAGGACCAGGTCTGGTCCTGATCAGGATAGCCTGATGTGAAATAACATCAAGTATGGTAAGGCATACCGGATCAGGACCAAATAAGGATAGCCTGATGTGAAATATCATCAAATATATAGTAAGGCTTTTAGTATATCAGAACCAGAAACAGTTTTCGTAACACAAAAAAAATATCAATCAAAATTCAAAAAAGTGACATGATTGTCATATTTATGCCACGGCGAAATTGTATTTGCATCAGAGGAGATTAATCTGCAATCTTTAATTAATCATATGTATTTAATAATAATAATAATGTTTAATTAATAATATAAAAATAATTTATATAAAGTAAAAAACAAAAATAAATTATATACAATATATATATATATATATATATATATATATATATATATATATATATATATATATAAATATACCTAACATTTGAAAACATAGATAGATAGAAATATTATATTGTAACAACCATTCTAACATTTAATGTTTTGGGTCATAATAAATAGATGGCGTTAGTAAAATGACGTCATTATTTGAATCGCGGTGTTAAGATTCTCCGAAGCGTAATTACATGGCCTAATATTAAATTAGTTGTTATTGAATCAGATTAAAACAGATCAATCAGGTCATGAATGAGAAATTCAGGCGACAGTTGCAGTCGTTAGCATCTGGTGGTTGCGCCATAGTCGGAACGGCTCACTGGGACTCTCTATGATAAGAATATAGCACTGCATTCGGTGTCTACGTCATGTATTAATTTATATTTTTACCTATTAAACATGTTCTTTAAGATATTCATGTTTTTTAAAAGGACCGGACTGGGCATACTCGTTTTGGATCAGGCAAGATATATAACGCAGATGATTGATTTGGTTCCGATCAGTAAAATTTCATCCGGACCCGATCAGGAACGCCTGATCTGGACCCGATTAGGAATGCCTGATCTGGACCCGATAAGGTTTTCCTGATCGGGTCCAGATATATCTTCTGCGTTACATACCTTATCTGGTCCAGATCGGGCATGCCCGGTCCAGTCCTGCTAAGGAAGACGAAAAAATTTCTAGTCGGGAGTGCAATGGTCACACTTAATTTACTGAGAATTTAGGTGGAAAATTAAAATTATTTGTATACCATTTTTATTTCATATTATCTACACCTCAGCAATTCCGCATAACATAAAATACCATCAAAATATTTAATATAACATGTTATAATACAGAACCACCACATTATACTTTCACGTTCCAGTCAAAAGTCCTAGAATACACTCACTCATTTGAGCAAATAGTATCGTGAACGCCAGGATTGGCATGCGATCCCAGTAGGTGATATACGTTCCCCGGGAGATAGCTGCTGCCCACTCTCCTGGCGATACGTTTAGCCACGTTTTACGTCTCTCATAATAATAATAATAACCCGTATGGCTTGTGTGCCTGTGGCGACTGTTTAGGGGACCCATTCAGTGAGTTGGCGAGTCACCGTCTGCCACCGTTCATCTCTCAATATGAGTTTGAAGGCAGACGACAGTTAAAATTTCATAGATTTAAGATGAACCAGTCCACTAAGCACCCACTCCTATAATCAGATACTAACTACCATAATCACACAATAGTTTTACACTTACCGCTGGCAGTCCACGTATATTATGTGCAGACGTGGAATGTCATCGGTAGGTGTCCCATCCCAATATTTAGATTAAATTTCTCCAAAGGCCTCTGCGTGTTGGATCCATATCCCCATGTAAGCCTCCCAAATAGGTATGCGTCCGATATATCAAAACGAATCTGAAATCGGATTTCAGTCAGAAATCGTATCGTATCGATATTCAACACTATACAAACTGATTTTAGAAAACGTATTTCGGCAGAAACTAAACCAACACATATCAAAACAAAACGACGAAAACGCAAACTAATAATAAATCTGATCATCGCGCAATCGTTTTCTATTGCTAGTTTTGCAAACCAAACCAATATTTGAAAACTTACTAACTATCTCTTTCACTCCGCTAAGCGATCGCTTAGTCAGAATGAGAGAAAGCGAATTTCATTAAAATTCGCCTCCTTTCATTCTAACTAAGCGATCGTTTAGTGCATTGAAAGAGATGAAGCGAATTGTCATCTGTTTTGGAATTTGGCGGTTTCTAAGAAACTCAGAATGGCAGATGGAAACGAAACAGAATTACAAGAGTCAGGGAATAAGATCTATATTAGAATGCAACTACTTCCATGATAATATTACACAATACTTAATGATAGTAGTTTAAGTTTTGTGTTTGTTAAATAGATTTTTGAATTATGGGAGAGTTTTTGCACACTTGACCTTGGTGACACGTGCGGTGTGCGCGTAATGTTATTTTTGTGATCTCGTGAACTATATAATTAGATAGGTATTTTACGATTCAATACTATACTAACGTATGTTAGTATCATACATACGATTTGATGATAAATAAGAAATAACTATTTAATGTAAAAAGGTAAGATTTTCGCTTCGTAATCGGGATTAATAAAAAAAAACCATACAAAAAAAATGTACATTATATAATATAATCATGAAATCATTGTAAATATGACGATTTTTAAATACGCAAGAAAGTTTTGTATCATATCCAAAACAAAACATTTTTGCTAGTCTAGTACTCTAGTTAAGCCTAGATAAAGCATGAAGGAAAATCGTACACCTAAATCCAATCAACAAAGAAATTATAGAAAAATATTTTGAATGCGTTCGTTCGATTGCGTTTTTCGTTTGCTACGCTAAAATAACTAAAAACATCGAATATCGATCGAAACTAAAGTAAACCCGCTCCGTCAACCGCTCTGGAAATCGATTTCTGAAATCGGTTTTTAAAATCGATTTAAATATCAGAAATCGAATTTGTATCGGTTTGCGTAAAAATCTGAAAACGCCCATCTCTACTCCCAAAGGACCGGGCATCTTCCCTATGGAAGATCCCGTGAAAAAAGGAGATACATAATAATAATAAATAATCTTGCAACACTGAATACTGATATACGTGTTTGTCAATAGTATATATTACAAAAATATTTTTAATTATTTTATTGAGTTTATAAGACATCTAATTTGTACTAAAAATACCTATAATATTTTTATTCATGAAATTTAAAGCAATATCTTAATAATACCTCATAAACATTAAAATATCTAAAGAAGAAAATATAATGACGTTTGACATACATGTCAAAATGAAAATTTTACTGAAATGGTGACAATTTGACTTAGACAACGACTGACTTGAAAGACTAAAAACGTGAAAATATTTATAGATAGAAATTAGAAACAATGAACCGACATGACTGACGACTAAAATATAAATCTATTATAATTTTTTAAACTTATTTTACTTGACATTGGCGAAGTTGTGGTTAATTATTCACAGAGGCCATTCATTAAGAAGAAGAAGAATATTTATAACTTGACACTGGCACAAATAGCTCGTATATGTAGCTGATTGCCAATACATAAGAAGAAGAAGAACTAATATGAATGGACTTTTGACGGGAATTTGAAAACGTCATGTGGTGCTCTTGTATAATAATAATTTTGATGGCATTTTATGTAATATGAAGCGGCGGAAATACTGGTATGTAGTGAATATCATATAAAAGTGCTTTACAACGTTTTCGTTTTCCATCAAAATTCCCACAAGATACCATTAACAGTGTGGCCATTGCACTGTTAATGGCGACAATTTGACTTAGACAACGACTAACTTGAAAGACTAAAAACATGAAAATATTTATAACATGACACTGGCACCAATAGCTCATATATGTAGCTGATTGCCAATACATAAGAAGAAGAAGAAGAACTAATATGAACAAATATATAATATCAAAATGTTGACAAGATCACAAGCAAAAGTAGCACGACCACCACCTCCGGGCTCGTCACAAAACTGCGCTTCTCAACCAGCAGATACTGTATCAGCAGCGTCAGTCACGACAGAGGCGTCGAGCACAAGTTCAAGTGACGAGTATTTCTCCCCACCGACGTCACCAACACCTGCGCCGCGACGAGGGAGAGGCCGGCCACCGACTTGCTTGGGACCCAGAGGCCCACCGGCCTCACACAGGGCCCCCGCTGCTGGTGGTAATGTGCAGCGCATGAGATGGACGCAAACCATCAATGAAAACGTCATGCGCGCATATTTTGAGGCAACAAAGGGGGGAATCAAACTCACCGCGTACCGTGACCGTATGCTGCTTCTGTTTCAGGACCTCGAACCAACTGTCAACGTTACAGCTCAACGACTGTCGGATCAGGTGCGAGCCATCCAGCGCTGTCGTTTGTTGGATGTTGCTACACTTGATCGGCTACGCTTAGTGTCCATACAAACAAGCCGTGTTTCCCCTATTTCTACAGTTTCCGGAATTAATATTACACAATCTGTTCCACCAACAAATGCGGTAGGTGACGACGTGACTGTTTCTATGGACACCCAGTACAATGAGGAGGTAAGAAATGCTCTAGAATGTGCGATTCGTGAATATAGGTTCATACCTCATAATATTAGGCCACGCCTGCCACGATTGCCCATGCATAGAAAAAACTGGCGTCTAGTGAGCACCCTTGACTCACTTTTAAATAGCTATTTAAGCATTAGTGATACACATTCAATCCTGTACTGTGTGGCTGTTGCGGCATGTCGTATAGCAGGACTAAACTTGTTAAAAAACGGCTCCACTATACGACAAAAAGAAGCCAAACCCGCTTGGCAGTGCAGGATTGAATATCGTATCTGTGGGGCGAGGGTGCTCATTGGCAAACTTATCTGCTTCAGAACGGGCAATAATCGACTAAGGGTGATGGGCTACGTGAGGCGGGCCTTCTTGGGAACTGACATCAAATCCGAAGAATATAACGGCCGTGTCACGGAGCGCATTGACTTTCTGAAGCAGAAAGTCTATGCTTGGGCAAATCGAATTCGCAGGTACAAAAAACGTATGCATCGTTATTCTGTGAATCGCATGTTTGAGAGTGATCAGAAGTCAGTTTATAGAAACTGGGAACGTCCTTGCCTAATTGTGAATGATGAGCAACTACCGGATGCTGAAGCCACAAATACATTTTGGCGCAGTATTTGGTCGGTGCCCGTCGTTCACTCCGAGGGCGATTGGATTAGGGATGTTGAACGAGCATGTGAGAATATTCCACAAATGGAAAATATTTTGATAGACCAAGAAGATGTAACCTGTGCAGTCCGTTCATTATCAAATTGGAAATCACCAGGACCGGATGGACTGCACAATTTCTGGCTAAAATGGTTACACAGTGCTCATGCTCGTTTGGCATCTCACTTTCAGTCCGCTTTAGTGTCTGGGACGTTACCGGAATTCATGACGACTGGCATTACTCACTAATGTAACTATAGACCGATAACGTGTTTGCCATCGGTCTATAAGCTTCTTACATCTATTCTGCGCAACAAAATTGCTAAACATATTCAATTAAATTCGGTTATATCTATCTCTCAGAATGGATGTAGGAATGGGGGACGTGGTACTAAGGAGCTCCCCTTAATAGACACGGCCATTAGTCAACAAGTTCGTCGCAACCGAAAAGAGCTGTCGGTATGTTGGATAGATTATAGGAAAGCGTTTGACTCCGTGCCGCATACATGGCTCTTGAGAGTGCTGGAGTTGTACAAAATTAATTCAACTCTATGCACTTTCTTGAAGTCATGTATGGGGCAATGGAAAACGTTTCTTAAATATCTAATGCACCGACTGAATCGAGGGAGTAGCGAACCGATATACATCAGGCGGGGGATATTTCAGGGTGACAATTTGAGTCCTCTTTGGTTCTGCCTAGTACTGAATCCTCTTAGTATGTTACTAGAGCATTCAGGACTAGGCTGTAGATTACGTAGAGGTGGTCAAATAATATCTCACCTGCTTTACATGGATGACCTGAAATTATTTGCGCCAAATAACCCACAATTGGTGAAATTAGTAAAGGTTACTGAGACCTTTAGTAATTCTATCAAAATGGAGTTTGGTGTAGATAAATGTGCTATCATGCATGTAAAGCATGGTGGGATAGTGGAGGTTGATAGAGGTCAACTTATCAACACTCTACAATTTAGGCCGCTTTACGTAACTGATACAGTACTTGGGTATGTCACAAGCTTTGAACATCAATGAAGCGGACATGAAACAAGCGTTGCGGGAACGTTTCTTTGGCCGTCTGAAGAAGGTTTTAAACAGTCTTTTATCGGGCGGTAATAAGGTGTGTGCCTACAACGCGTGGGTCATGCCTTTGGCATACTCAAGTGGACTCAAACCGAATTGGACGCTGACTGGACAGAAAAGTCCGTACTCTGTTGACATTGCACAGGATGCATCATCCTCGTTCATCAATAATGAGGTTGTATATTCCGCGAAAATGTGGGGGGTCGAGGCTTTCTAAATGCTAAGGCCCTCCATAATCGCGAAGTATGCAAACTCAGGGATTATTTCCTTAAGATTACGAGTGGTGTGCATCTTGATGTGGTGGCAATGGATAACAGGCTTACCCCGCTTGGGTTGGCTAAAGAGAACTGGCGTAAACCTGTAGTACTAAGCACCAAAGATCGCGAGAGTGTATGGCAAAGCAAGGAGCTGCATGGCAGGTTCTACAGGGCCCTACATGCCTCGGAAGTAGACTTTTCCGCCTCTGTGACCTGGTTACAATTCGGTAATCTCTTTGGAGAAACCGAAGGTTTTGTCTGTGCAATTGCTGACGAAGTTATCAAGACGAATAACTACCGGAAATATATCTTGAGGGATGGCACGGCTGATATTTGTCGGTTGTGTCACCTACCAGGCAAGTCCCTCAGGCATATTGTTTCCGGTTGTTCACGTCTTGCTAACGGCGAGTACTTGCATAGACATAACCAAGTAGCCAGGATCATTCACCAGCAACTTGCTTTGTTATACAAACTTGTAAGCGTAGAAGTGCCGTACTACAAGTATATACCTAAGCCGGTTCTCGAAAATGGTCGTGCCACATTGTAGTGGGACCGATCTATTATCACTGATAGAAGTATCGTGGCTAATAAACCAGACATCGTGGTGATAGATCGGCTACAGCGCCGTGCAATGATTGTCGACGTTACTGTTCCTCATGACGGGAATTTCGTGAAAGCTGAGAAAGATAAACAAATAAAATATCAAGACTTAGCTCACGAGATTGTCGACATGTAGGATGTAGACACGGCAATCGTTGTCCCGATAGTCATTTCGACCAATGGTCTAATCGCCAAGAGCCTCGCTCAACACCTTAAGAGGCTCGCATTAGGTAGTTGGATTGGGGGTCTGATACAGAAAGCGGTGTTGCTCGACACGGCACGCATCGTGAGAAAGTTCCTCTCTTTGGAGCCCTAACCACCTGCGGCTTGGTCCCTGTATTCGCTGCCGGTGGGTCAACACGCTTTTTATATTTTAAATATATTATTTTTTATATTATATATTTAGAAATGTATTAAATAGTTATAAGTTTTAATAAAGAGAATAATAATAAGAGGTGGCAATAATTATATTGTTATCTCATCGCCACATCGTCAGGGTCGTCAGGGATGATACCCGAAAGGGTAACCCGCCGGGCTGGCCATCATTTTCTTTTTGTACTGACAATGAATTTGTATTAATTTGTATTAACAATGTGGGTCAACATATAATATCTTATAGGATAGAAATAAATTTCTGTAATAATAATGACATTGGACGTAAGACATCTTAGTCCTCCCGTGACCATGATCACTGTAAAGTGTTCGAAACGTCTAATCCAAGCGCCGTAGCAAAAAAGTAGGTTTGTAATGCAACGTACGGGACCTGGTATTTTTTTTTTTGGAATATGTTCAAGATTGTCCCTTGATTGTAAATCCAAGTGGGCGCGGCGGGGGGTGGTTCACTTCAGCCGCCATCTTGGAAAACACGTTTTATTGAATATCACGGGAACCACGCATCGTACGACAAAAATTGTAGAGATCATTATTGTAGATAATAATATTTGCCATCTTTTTTATTTGAAACTTTTTTTGTATAATACATAGGTTTTTAATTATAGCGAAGCAAACTTTTTACAATATGGTTTTTACTAAATATTTATTTAATGGTCAATGATAAATTAAAAATAATGGTAACTGAATTATAGAGCATGAAATTAACTATAAATTTTATAAGAAACTTTTTCTCGTAGCATTTATAGTTTAAGAGCTATAACGCTGTAAATGAGATTATAATGCTGTATATTCAATTATGTCCCTATAAGTTGTAGTATATATTTCGAGTCATTCAGAATTTCTCCCTCTTAACATTCCAACAGTATTCAAGAATAAATCCCAACCGTTTTACAAAATCGGAAGTCTCTATTAACTCGCTTCGCTACAAATGCTTCGGGAAATTGGCGAGTAAGACAAGGTTCAATTTATCACTTCTACCTCCAACACAAGATACGGCACGCAACCATTCTTTCAGAGTGTACCACCAGGTTCAAACTTGGCTTGGATTTTATCACGACGCTGAAAAATGGGTTTGGAAGCGAACTGCACAAGGGCTTGAACCAATTCGAACTGCTATGGCTCCTGCACCGTCGAGTTTGTTGCAAATAATATCGTGCAAATGCACCAAAAATTGCGGAGCTGCCTGCGGATGCCGAAAAGCTGTTCTCAAATGTTCGATTATTTGCTCCAATTGCAGCGGCCAAACATGCGACAACGTACCAGACATATTAGATGCCATCCCAACCGAAGACCCAACCTTTGATTCGTCTCCTTCGGATATGGCGGAGGCAGAAGAGATAGATCCACAAGACGATGAGTGCCTTCCCTCGACATCGAAAAAAATAAGACTCGCCCCGTAAAATAATGCGCCACTTTTTGTTTGTGTAAACAAATGCTTTTTCCGTTTTTTTGAAGTAACATTCGTAAAATTCTTTTCATTTTAGTGATTTCGATAACAATTGGAGATACATAATAATAAAAATAATAACTATTACAATTCTTACGATGTAGCGGGATGTACTATTGTTTTTTGCTACATAGACAATCTTTTATGATGATACCGTTTTAAGTGACAATAAAGATCGACAAATTATTAGTTGTTCTCCACATTATTTATAATTTTAATTGATTTGCTGCACAGCTATATTGACATTTTTTTGAACACTTTATGCCATTTTATGCGTTATGAAATGGTTTTCGTATACAGCGAGCAATATTGCCACTGATAATGTACGAGGTGCAAGTTTTACTAAGCTGCAGCTCTTAGACTATAAATGCTACGAGAAAAAGTTTCTTATAAAATTTATAGGTAATTTCATGCTCTACAATTCAGTTACCATTATTTTTAATTTATCATTGACCATTAAATAAATATTTAGTAAAAACCATATTGTAAAAAGTTTGATTCGCTATAATGAAAAACCTATGCGTTATACAAATAAAAGTTTCAAATAAAAAAGATGGCAAATATTATTATCTACAATAATGGTCTCTGCAATTTTTGTCGTACGATGCGCAGTTCGCGAGATATTCAATAAAACGTTTTTTCCAAGATGGCGGCTGAAGTGAACCCTCCCCCGCTGCACCCACTTGGATTTACATTCAGAGGACGACCTTGAACATATTCCCAAAAAAAATACCAGGTCCCGTACGTTGCAAAAAAAAAAGACCCGGCGCTTGGCCTAGTCGTGAAATAAAAAATCAAATAAAAACGCGATAGAATCCGTAAAAGTAGTTTTATTTCAAATGTTTAATACTCGCGTAAACAAGTCACGATTTTATTCTATTTGAATTAAAGTAAATATGTCTATGAGAACTACAATATAGCAATAAACCTTATTAATAATGTAATTTATTCACCATGGCCGTTTGATAATTAAGTATTTATATTTTAACAAACCAATCAAAACCTCGTAAAAATATGTTTACAGATTTACAAGTTTTATCTTTGGTGCCTATGTGTTAACTTAATTAAGCATTAATGTCTCATAACAATATCTGAATACCCTAATATTTACATTTAATTGCAAGAAATTATCACCTTATCACCGTCTTAAAGAACCTTGAGACAAAAATAATTCCACAGACTTTAATATTATTGTTTTCATTAGAGGATACAAATAAATAAAATTAATAAGTATTTTTTTTTATATTACTAATGAAAACATTGACATGGTTGTTTTTATTTACATAAAATATAAGAGGAATCTATATTAATTTGGACGTATTGATATCTATTAATAATTGAATACTATTTTGTTTAAGATATCCGTTTGTTTTGACGAAATAAGACCCACGCGCCACCACCGCCAGGCCTGCGGCTATTGTAAGGATCGATTCATGTCACCCTGTATACGTCCCACTTTCTTAATTATAAGTAAACTAACCTAATATACCACGCTAGTGAGATATTTTAGTATAGGATTTTATTTCGAGTTTTCTTCTTGCACAAACATGCATGTTATACGCATATCATTTCCTTTAGTCGTCTTTTTCGACTCCCATGGATAAGTTAAGGTATCGCGAATTATTTTCTTATTCTGTCAGCACACGGAAACAATCTACTAATGGAGGTAAACAGATTGCATCACCGCAAATATAGAAAATCTCGAAACAACAAATTGACATTAGATTTTGACCAGAGTGGTTTAGAAGGCAGCTAACGCTACTACCAGAACGTCCATATATGAACTAAGGAGAAGATGGATATTATTCCCGTATTGCCTTATAGTAAAGGAAATGTCAAGAGACCTATAATAAGTAATCATCATTATCCTGCTCCCATCCCAATTACTTGAGGTCGACACAATATGTACTCCTCTTCCATCATATCTATATATTTGCAAAAGATATTGGCAATAGTTTTATGACCGGCCACCTGCTGCACGTCAACAATCCTTGAAAATGCAATTACGGTAAACTTAATAAACGGTGAAGTTGACCTAGATAGACATAAAGTTTTTAGACATCTTTAACAACATTCAACATCAAAGCAAGGGATGGTAGTATTCTTAGCAGCTACTACACAGCACAAGAAGCATATAATAAAGAATATACATTCCTCCATGTATTCTCAACGTTGGACTAATGACACACAAAACACTGTAATGGTGTTTGGAGAGTCCCCAGTGACACAAAGATTTATTCCTAAACGCGTTGTCTTTAAAAATATATACTTCCTGTATTTTTACTATATTAGAAACAACAAACATAAAATTTAAAAACACGCAATGGTTTTCAATTAATTCAAACTTTAAATCTATAGTACACTTACACGTACACACATAGTATAACTTTAAATCTCTTAAGTATGTATAACCAAAAATAAATATATTACTACTGGACTTGGATTAGCTGCAGGCCAATGCCACCTAAATAAATGGTATAGTTTAATCAACTCAGAAATAGAATGGGTAGACTTATGCAGGAGCGTTTAAAGGAATGTTGGTTTATGCGGTCGAAGCATGTGGCCCAACCTATTAAAATGCATATCAATACAGGTTCCATGCTACCGTTAATGCATTGGCCAGAACACCGAAACAATTATATATTTGTATATCCACTTACATTCAGTAGATAGTTGTATAATTGTAACAACTGAAATAATTAAATTACATACATACATACATATCATCACGCCATATCCCTTGCAAGGTAGGCAGAGAGAACAGAGTGCTGAGAACTCTATCCTTGCATACTTCACTCACTTCCTCAACATTCATAATTCTCTTCATACACGCTCGCCGGTTTCGGAGACTCTTGACTCCATCTTCCTTCAGTACGTGATCAATCTGGTCTAGGTACGTTAGTCTCGGTCTCCCCCGGTACCTACTTCCTTCCACTTTCGCATTGTATATCTTCTTAACCAGACATTCGTTCGGCATTCTTTCCACATGTCCGAACCATCGAAGCATTCCCTTTCGCATCTTTACACCAATACTCTCTTTCCTACTCGCTCTCTTACGTCGTCGTTACGAATGCGATCGTTCAGTCTAACTCCACAGATTTTCCGTAATAATTAAATTAGTCTCTAGTAATCCATTGTAAGTAAACTGACTAGCTGTGTGGTAGTGTGTGGCTACGAATACTACCAACCCTTTACTTTACTCTTGGATGTCGTAAAAGATGACTAAGAGCCTTATAATGGCCTGGGCCAACTCCATCTGATGCCGTTTGGTCAACAATTACATTCCCAAAGAGGGTTGACGTTTTCGGACCGGGGAATTGTCCGGTCACCCGACGTGAGGCCACCGCGTGAGGACGACGCCTCGACGGCGAAAGCTGTCGGGGCGTCGACAGGAGAGGAGCCCAAGAGGGCATACCGCCGAACGGGCCACCGAAGACAAAGATCGGGTACCGGTGGCCCGCTCGTACGGCGAAGAAGAGGTGCTTTCAGGGTGGGTCAATGGGGTTGCGCGCCGCCTCTTCCGTCACCCCGGACCGATTTGGCGGGGTGCGACGTCCATAGCCCACCGCAAAAAAAATAAAAAATAAAAAAAAGGAGGGTTGACGTTTGGCAGGCGGCCGTTCACAATACTATTGCCAATAACTTTTACAATATGTACTATGAAAGAAGAGTACGTATTGTATCGACCCCAAGTAATTGGGATAAGAGTAGGAGAATGAGTCTCTCATAAACTTAATAGTTGAATTTTTCGTGTGGTGACGGAGTATGAATACAATTCACTACTCCCTATTTTACCCGTGGACGATTTAAGAGACGACGAAGAGATATAAGACTCATATAACATTTATGCAAGAAAAGGAAGACGCTGTGCGATACTGGTCAGACGTGTTATATGGTTTGGTTTGACCAAACCATATAACACGTCTGACCAGCATGGTATAGTAGTTCAATTCCTTCCCATTATGGAGGAGGATCGAACCTGTACTGTATTTTTTTATCTGTGGAAAGTTAATTTTGTTCTAGGTTTTTTTATCTGAAAACAGGTGATTCCCATGTGATCCCGTTAAAATTTGATGAAAATCGGAACAATAACTTTTGAGTTATCATCAATAATGTGTATTTGGTAATGTATATTTACCTGGACTACATTGTTTTAAAGTCTGTAATTTTTGTGTTATTATTGATTTTAAGTGTCACCCAGACTGATTTAGGTTTTGTCTAAATTTAGTTGTATTTGATCTAAAAGGGCTAGTCGTCCTGATATAATTTTAGATTTACTTAAAAAAAAACCTATTACAAATATTAAAACAATTTGATTGCAATGATTTAAATCATTACTGATAAGAATAATCACTAAATTAAAGTAGTTCATAATTTATTGGTAAACAAAATGTATTAAGTAAATATAATGTTATCTTTATACTTATCTCTACAATTTCTTATGGTCCTTGATCTTTAGTTTTTTAAATAATTTAATTAAAAATGGGTATTATTACCCGCTAGATACATCACAGATAATATCAATAACTATTTATTCGATTGCATAGATGGCATAGTGGTTAAGTTTCATGTCTGTACTGTGGGTTCGATTCTTATTCAGAAAAATACTTTGTGCGATCCACAAAGTATTGTTTTGAGTTTGAGTGAAATTTATCTGCGTTATTTACCTATATATTAGTAAATTCCCCCGCAAGAAAAGAATTATGTCCTTGCAGTCTTTAAAAAAAAAAGGCTTTGTTGCCAAAGTCCAGTGAATTTATGTCTCTAATTATGTGCTTTCAGGTTATTAAGAGATAAGGTCCCTTCATGTTGACGGGTTAAGAGTATAATGTCGCGCTGTCTCTTAATATTCTCTTGGGACTTGTAAAGACCGTCATAGAGACAGAGTCACAAGAATAGTTAGCAGAAACTCTTTCCTAGTAAACTTATAAAACATCTACGATCTCTAACTGCCCAGTGACTAAGGTATATATAATTATTTGAGATGTATGATCAGCCATCGACGGCGATCGTCTGATGAAAGGTTAAGGTCGTAATCATAAAAATATCTGTGAAAATATCTATGAACGTAGCTAATAACACTTGATGTATAAATTTCTAAATATTTCTCGTAGATATTATTGTATTTCTTACCGTATTTTCCTGATGGCTTTTTGCCACATAGGAAATATTTTTGTTATTTTAATTTTTCTATTAATAAAGCTAGTTAATAATGATACTTTCCGTGTGGTGACGGAGTAAGAATACAATTCAGTATCCCCTATCTTACCCGTGGGTGATCGTACAAGACGACTAAGGGCTATCATAACGCATTAACATCTATGCGAGAGAGGGAAACCTCGAAACAAAACCCTATACCAACACGTCTGACCAGCATGGTATAGTAGGTCAATTACCCTCCCATTATGGAGGAGGTTCGAGCCCAACAGTGGGACATAAATGAGCTGAGATGAGAATAATCACACTACAATCCCGACATTTAAATTATTTTCACGATTTAGCACTCAATGGTAGGCAAAGGTGTATTACATCCACATTTTGTCATGAAATAGAGAATTCTAGAACTCCGGTGGATTTATAAAAATAACATTACAGAATATTTGAAAAGGAAACTAAAGTGATATATATACTCGTACCTATTAACTAGGATATTTTGTGTTGTTCTATTCAAACAATTACATTGTTTGTGAATCATGGGCAATTGACGATGATCGCTGAACAGGAAAATATTAGCATTCTTTAACTTTTGCCTCGAATTTTACGTAAAATTAATAAATAGGTAGATGTTATACCAATTTTTTATTATTTATAAAAACCTGATTACGAGCGAAAAATTATGGCGACAAGTGTTTCACGGTAGTGTAAGTGGCAGCACGATTGGGACGGATTTGTGTGGGTTCGAATCCCACTTGTAACAATCATTTTTCGCTCGTAATCAGGTTTTTATAAATAAGCAAGCATATTAAATACTAAATTTCAGTAATTTGAATTTTAATTATCTGTACATACATACATATCATCACGCCATATCCCTTGCAGGGTAGGCAGAGAGAACAGAGTGCCAGAGAACTCTATCCTTGCATACTTCACTCGCTTCCTCAACATTCATAATTCTCTTCATACACGCTCGCCGGTTTCGGAAACTCTTGACTCCAGCTTCTTCCAGTACGTGACCAATCTGGTCTAGGTAGGCGAGTCTCGGTCTCCCTGGTACCTACATCCTTCCACTTTCGCATTGTATATCTTCTTAACCAGACGTTCGTTTGGCATTCTTTCCACATGTCCGAACCATCGGAGCATTACCTTTCGCATCTTTACACCAATACTCTCTTTCATACCTACTCGCTCTCTTACGTCGTCGTTGCGAATGCGGTCGGTCAGCATAACTCCACAGATCATATATGTACGACCACCATGTACGACGTTCTAGGTCCGAGGCGTGAAATAAGACACAGGTATAACGTATACTTGTATATATTCTGTATTCCACAAACGATTAATTACCTGTCATTCTTATATTTCATGTTTGACAATTATTTTATAATTTCGACCTCGACTAGACGAAGGTCGTCTAGTCATGCTGATGATAAATAATAAGCAATAGTAACTGATACTCTTGAACATTGACTAATATGAAGGTTACAACCAAATGAAATAAAAACAGCATACAAAAACATTAACATAATGATTTTTGATGTTTAAGCGAGTATTACACATTTGAAATGAAACTACTTTAATGGATTTATAAAACCCGATTCCGAAATGAAAAATGATGTCACAAGCGGGATTCGAACCCGCGCCTATTTGGATTCCGGCCCAATCGTGCTGCCACTACGCCACCGTGACTAATTGTAAAACATGCAAATTTATACTTTAATGGATTCCATGGAGTTTGCATTTGATGTTCATGGTCATGGGAGGTCTGACAGTCCTCCCATTACTCTATACAGTGTTTAAAATGTTAGGCAATTAAAAACCAATTACATACAAACGCGATAGAATCCGTAAAAATAGTTTAATTCAAATGAAGTTTAATTCAATAAAGAATTAATTTGTATAATATTACTAGTAGTTTTATTTGAAAAGAGACTATTTTTGATATTAACACGAAAATTAGTTTAACTAATTTAAAAGATTTCATCATATCATCATATCCCTAAAACAAATAACTTCATCATATTCCTAAAACAAAATTAAATACGATAAAATTCACAATATTCCCGTGACCATGGACGCTGTAAAGTGTTCGAAATATTGATAAAAACAAACGCTATAAAATCCATAGTAAAAATAGTTTTATTTGAAACAGTAAAGTTTATAATATTTATATAATTTTGTAGATTAATATATACATTTATTAAGTTAAATCAACTGACAAAAAAGGGCAAAACTCACCCGTAAATCCATTATTATGAAACACACACATGTACAAACTCCATCACAATTATTTATCGCTATTTATAAACAATTACAACACTCTTTATCAGTAGCTATGTGAGAGTACACGACCGATAACTAAGCACGCGGAGTGCGACGCGCGGTAGGATGCAGTCTGACAGCTATGCGCGGACGCACAACAGGATCTAAAAATCAAAGAGAGTGAGAACCATTTGTTTTTTTTTTTTCATTTTGTTGTAAAACTTTTTGTGTCTTTGAAATTCTCTTTCGCAACCACTTATTATTATGAAAAGTCCGAGAAAAAGAACTTAAGCAACTGCTCTATAACCTGCGTGTATACGTCATAGTAGTGTTCCTCTCATAACACTAACTGTGTTCACCAATCCACCAGCTCAATAGAGGGATTTTGGCACTCTCCCTCATATGAGCAGGCTTATGTCCAACAGTGGACAACGATAGACAGGGACACAAACAACACCATCATACTCCTACCGTTACCCTAATTTATATGGAACCAGCGAGTGCCTTCTTCATCTAACACTTAAAGTAAAACTCTAACAAGAAAAATAAAACCAAACAGCACACAACGGATTAAAAGAATTAAACTAGAGATTTCTTAGTCGACTTTGCGATACCCATGGTGTCAAAAATGGGTTGGTGAACTGCTTACTTATTCTGTCACAACACGTAAAATAAGGGCGCCGAGGCCTATGTCCAGTAGATGTTTACGGGCTGATGGATGGATGGACGTAAAATATGGTAATTCGAAATTTATCAGAATTGTATTGCGTTTATTTTTAATTTTAACCTTTCCAATTTTCCGACCAATTTTGAACGTCATGTACGCTATGGGGATAATAATAATAATAATAAATATTTATTTGTTCAAACATGTGTATACATATAAAGCATGCAATATGAAATTATTATAGGTCCAATCATGTTTGACCGTTTCAATCGGTGTACAAATATTTCATTAGAAGACTAAAATATCTCATGTTGAACAAATCTTCGTTATTACATAGGTTTTTATCTACTCACTACAATATTAGTTATAAAACTTTGACATATATTTTGATATAAATTCATTGCCAGTAGAAAAAATAAGTTAATTTCATTTTTTTTAATCTTTTTTTTAAAGACTGCGCTAGGGAAATAAGACTTGTATTACTGTAGATTTTACAAACATAATGAACACAGATAAATTGCATCCAGACTTATAACAACACAAATTATTATTCTACGTGGTAACCAAACCTGCTCTGGCATGGTAGGTCGATATCTTAACTACTACGCCATCTAATATAGTCATTAAAAAGAAAATAGTCTGTGAAAAAAATTATAATCGTTCGATTCAGGTTAAATGATTTAATACTACGTACAATATATCTGCACTCATAACAGTTATCATTTAAAGGTTAACGATTTTCTCATGGAAAAGTACACAAATGATTATTGCCCTACGATAAATAAAACAATATCACGCTATATATAAATAACTGCACGATGCAGAACGAATGTGCCAGACGTAGTACAACGGCACGAATGATGAAAATTTGGCACACGCTTTTTAAATACACCTAAAATTGACTGACACCAATATGTAAATAGTAAATAAAGAACACGCGCTCTGCTAAATCTTGTAAGCGTTTAACGTCGTCTCTTCTCGTATGATGATATTTTTTTTATTGCTTATGGTGGCAAACGAGCAAGCAGCACACTTGATGGTAAATGTCACTGCCGCTCATGAACCTTAGCTATAACCAAGGCTATAGCTAGGCCGCTGCCTACCATTATAATCCTCAAACCCACCCAGTTGGGCTTCCGGCTCTCTCGCTCACCGAACGAAGTGCAATAGCACATTGTCATTACTCAGACGTCGATCTTCTGCGAAAGTATGGTACTATTCCGGACGGACCGGCTCGCGGCTGTAGACAGAGAACTGTCTTCAGCGTGGTCCTACCACTAATAATAAATAATAATGATGAAGGCCGTAATCGTAAAAATCATCTGAGTGCCACGAGTAAATGGACAGTAGGACTCGCCTGGGGAGTTTATATTATTAACTGATATCGCCAATTCGCTAGCTAGGTTGTGGCGATTATGGTATTATGTTTGAAGAGGCCTATTTCTAATAGTTGACATTAATGAGCTGATGGCTGATGGATGGATTGATGAGTGGATTAGAATCTAGATCTCTTTTTATTATAAGTAGGTACTCACTTGACATGGAGGAGGATAAAAAGAAAATACTCAACAGCAAAGGTTTGCCTAAATAGGTCAAAATTCACTTACTATGGGACTACAGCTCGAGCAACCTTATTGTTTCCTCTATACACAGTTAGAGGAATATTAAAAATAAAATACTGTAATGATTTTACAAGACAACTACCACCAAAACTCTTTTTTTTTGTTGTTAAGCTATGATCTAAGCTGTTCATCCGAAAGCATCATCATTCTCCTACTCTTATCACAATTACTTGGGGTCGATATAATATGTACTTCTCTTTCATAGTACATACATACATACCATCACGCCATATCCCTTGCAGGGTAGGCAGAGAGTACAGAGTGCCAGAGAACTCTATCCTTGCATACTTCACTCGCTTCCTCAACATTCATAATTCTCTTCATACACGCTCGCCGATTTCGGAGATTCTTGACTCCACCTATCTTTCATAGTACCTACATATTGTAAAAGTGACCGGCCGCCTGCCAGACGTCAACCCTCCTTGGGAATGTAATTGTTGATCAAACGGCATCAGATGGAGTTGCCCCAGGTCGTTATAAGGCTCTTAGTTGTCTTTTACGACATCCACAAGCAAAGTACGGGTTAGTAGTGTTCGTAGCTGCTACCACACAGCATAAGCTGTTCATCCGAAATATGACAGTAAAAATTCGAACGCGGTCTTTCCGTTTTAGCAGTTAGACGATAAATAAGCGGCACCATAATCGACCGATTTTCACTCTCCGCCTATAAAACAGATCATCAAAACTAAGACTTTAACTTCAGTGGCTCCCGCAATGAGTTATCATTTTGGTTACCTTCCATCAGCTTTTTGTTGCCTTGACATCGCCCTGACATAGTTGTCTCACTACAGCTGGTGAAATAATCTCCAGTCCCACAATCCACGGCTTTGACTGTGGCTGAGAGATATAGGATCAAGTACTGACGATAACTGTCTTCAGAACAGTACGCCAGTAAATAAAGTGGTATAATGCCTCTAGTCCGATTTTATTACAGACTAGGAATGTTTAGATTTTTTTTTTGGCCGCGGGCTGTGGAGTGGTCGCGCCCCGCTAATCCCGGCCTATATATGGATATGGATCTAATGCCCGGCGACAGAAGAAGCGGCGCGCGACCTCATAGACCCGCTCTGCATTTACCTCTCTACGCCGAGCGAGCGAATGTTTAGCTTAGAACGATTTCTTTATTTAAATTAACTATTCATTCAACATAAAGTCAACCTAGAAATATTACATTCTTATAATTTTCATTTTTAATATTCGTCCGTGGCATCATATTTCATTTAATTACAGTCGTTAAATATTACGTATACTTAACACATCCATGTTTTAATATTTGCCAATCGTAATGTGTTTTTATTATTTACTCATTTTAACATGTTTAAGTTACATTCATATTTTTTTAACTTTCCATGTTACAGCACTTTAAAAAAAAATTGAATATGCATCTACACCGCATTTATTTTTTGTGGGGAGGTTTGCTGAGGTACATGAACAAAATTAACTAAAAACGTTTTTAACATTACGAGTTGATTAATTTTAAAAAACAACCAACATAATAATTAAGATAACATGTAATTACCCTGTAATAACAGTTCGGGCACTACTGACAAATCGAAATAGTACCAATCCTATTAATGTCTCGATCAAAATTTAAAAAATATTTTTGTTTGTCTGTTGGTATCGTGTGTAGCCATATAACCTCAAATGAATGCGTTTAAATTTATTTATTTGTAAATAATTGTTAATTTTTATATTCTTTATTTATATTCCAAGTTCCAACTTTGCCTCAAATGGTCATGAGTCGACGGAGACACATTTTCTTTCGGCGAGAATCTAAAGCGTCATGTAGTATTATATTCGGTGTCTCAGTGTTTTAACGTTCATTTTATGTAATGTGATGTGACAGAACTGCTGGGATGTAGTCATATAAAAGTGCTTTGCAACGTTTTCATTTTCCATCAAAATTCCCACAAAATACCATTAACAGTGTGGCCATAGCACTGTTGACGTCGACGATTTGACTTACTGACGGACAATGACTAACCCGAAGAGACTAAGAGCGTGAAGATAATTATAACTCGACACTGGCAACAATGGCTCGTATAAGTAGCTGATTGCCAATACATAAAAAGAAGAAGAAGACGAAGACACTTTAAATTAAATAAGCGTATAATAAATAAGTTTTGTATTAAATCATCTAAAATCGAGTCCGTTAAACTGTACATGATTTATTTCAATGAATAAATGAAACAACAATGTATGTAGAAGGGTCGTAGTTCAGACACTTCAGACTAAACAGTGACTCGGACGTCACCCTAATAAATAATTAATTAATTTCTCAATTGCAGCATAGGAACAGTTATCTAGTCTATGATTTGAAATATAGTAGATACTTGTATACAAGTTATATGTTAGTCATATTTCTTTTATTGCTTATGATGGCAAATGAGGAACAAATGTCACTTAAACAAAGCAATGGCGCCCTGGATCGCGTTGTGAAGCACAGAATTGATGCAGCAGCATAGCTGATGGTAATTGTTTCTGTCAACACCACCTTTGCAATATCAGAGATATAGCTAGGCAGTGAGCTAGTGACCTACGAACCAAACCCAACCCACTTTGGTTGACAGCTCTATCGCTTACCGAAAGAAGCGCAACAGCACATTGCCACTGCTCAGATGTCGAATTTCAGCGAGTCTGGTACTACTCTACAGTTATTACGAATAAAAATTCTTAAATCAATAAAACGAATACTTAGTTCGTGTCAAATCAGTTCTAAAAACGTAAAATGTTATTATAAGATATAGAAAATTGAATAACTCTTAAGATAAAATACCAACTTCTGGTCCTTAACCTTATGATAAGCAAACTCTGACCATTACTGCGGTTAGGGACCAGTGGCAGAAAGGACGATGTGCAACCCCACAACCAGGTATACCCGTACCTCTCTATCGCTATTTTAGGCGGGTCACTATCTTCAATGGTTCAACCAAATTGGCATATTGATAGTATTTACTTGACATTCAGCTGTGAATCAATTCTGAAATAGAGAACACAAAGCACAGTGGTGATATAACCACAGATTAATTTTGCAAATCATTTCAAAAGGGATACCATTTAAGATACCCAAGCTCACTAACCAAATTCCATATTATTTATCTTTTTAAGGGCAGACATTTTATCATACTATCTACAGAACATATTAAGATCCAATTAATAAATCTATAGTTAGAAATCATATCAAATAATGTCACGATATTTTAAATTTGTTTATTTTTTAAGCACTTAATATTCCATAAATAATATATTCGTATGGTGACGAACAAAGATCTGGTGGTAAACTAATGACATACCGTAGTTCTTCCACATTTATCTTAAGAAACAACTTACTGACGTGAGCAAATATAAGTATCTGTCATCATCATCACAACCCATATATGTATGTCCCACTGTTGGGCTCGGGCCTCCTCCGTAATAGCAGGGAAATTAACCTACTATACCGCGCTGGTCAGACGTGTTGGTATAGGGTTTTGTTTCGTGTTTTCCTTCTCTTGCATAGATGTTATATGCATTTTATATCCCTTAGTCGTCTCTTACGATCATCCACGGGTAAGATAGGGGATGTTGAATTGTATTCTTACTCCGTCACCACGCGGAACATGTAGGTATGTGTAAATACATAAAAAATATATACACATTGTATATAAGTATTTCCCATAATACACATTAAATGCCGTAAGCAAATGCTTACGTCATTTCATTGTCACGCAACAGGAAAAAGAAAATTTGAGATACATGTTTATAAATAGATTCAAAAGTATTTTCCAATCCAAACCTGCCAGGATCGTGGTTTGTGGCAATCCGTAGTCTCTGCCTACCCCTCTGGAAGACAGGCGTGAGACTATGTATGTAAACCTGATTATCAAATGTGGCAGGTATATTGAATTAATTCCATTTTCATAGAGAAGGTTTGTGGTCAGCACATTGCCTAATATCCAAGATCCGGCTGCAAAATCACTACGTTCATCGCGTAGTCGCATTTTTTCATACATTACAAAATCATGCGTGTACGTTATGAACGTATAAATACACCAAAATATTACCGGTTTACACCTGGCTGCGATATAGTTGCGGCCGAATGTGCAACGACACCCATCGAATTCTTTACATACATTTCTATGATGTGGATGATATTTTATTTAAAAATAAATGAGCGATTTTTTTTTCGAAATTTAATTAAAAATAATTGCGGCCACTTATTGACTGGCACCCTGTTATCAATGTATTCTCCTAATCATAAATGTATGTAAAAATGTGAATATGATTAGCTACGTGATGAAAGTAGAGATTTTGCAGTCGGATCTTAGTCTATAATGTTTCAATTGCGAATGTAAACCATCCAGCTCACTACTAAAACACGACTCGATTTTAGTGGTCAACCCAACTGGCAATAGTGGGTAATATGCGAGGTTATGGAGATACAATCAGCCCTTAGAATAGGTTGTACTCACACTATAGAATGTCAAAAAATATCTATTAAAATACACGAAAAATTTGTCAGTTCTTTGCCGACATTTACAACTCTTAGAGAATAACTGCAGATGTTTTTCCGTGAGATGACGGAGTAATATGTCATCACCCCTTTTTATCCTTCCTTCCTCGGTTCGTAAATAAAAACAATTAATGTAGGCATATAACAGATAACATCTATGCCGTGAGGTAGCGGCTACGAATACTACCAACCCTTACTTTGCTCGTGGATGTCGTAAAAGACGACTAAGAGCCTCTAACGACCTGGGCCAACTCCAGCTGATGCCGTTTGGTCAACAATTACATTCCCAAGGAGGGTTAACATCTGGCACGCGGTCGGTCATAAAACTATCGCCAATAACATTTATAATATATACTTCTAAAGAAGAGTACATATTGTATCGACCCCAAGTAATTGGGATAAGAGTAGGAGAATGATGATAACATAACATCTCTACAAGAGAAGACTCGAAATAAAACCTATCAAACTGACAAATTGGAGTAGTTATAATAGGTCAAATTCTTTTTTTTTGTGGAGCTAAAAGTCCAACAGTGGGATATATATGAGCTGATATGGTGACTGATAATGAGGTCATTGCTAATCATGAGCAAGTTATAAAATTGAAAAAATGGCCTTACCTATCATCTTATTTTTCTTGTTTACATACGAAAAATGAAATTCATTTTCGCTTGTAAACACGTGCGACTTGAAGCTAAACCTATTGGAAATCCGTTCCAATCGACTTACCACTTAGACAAGTGTGAGCTGTCGTATGACATTCAATTTGCGGCTTGTATTATTTCATCGTCTTTAAGGGACACGTGTGCCATCTACCCGATAATGTTTACACATTGTACAGATTTCAATACTCTAACTTTGCAGTTAGAATTGTATTAAAACGATGACCCGATCCTGTTATTTAATTATTGAAATTTAGCATTTAACATGTTAGGTTATTTATAACAACTTGTTTACGAGCGAAAAATTAATGTCACACGTGGAACTTGTACCCACATCTATTGGAAATCCGTTCAAATCGTCCTACCATTTAGACAAATGTAAACTGCCATGTGACATTCAATTTAGGGCTCGTATTATTTTATCATCTTTATGGGAGACGTGTACCATCTTCCCGACGATATTTATACATTATACAGATAAACTGTATAAATTGGATCTTATTTTTCTATAAATATAATTAAAGGCATTGATTGTATTGATATCTGAGTATCATTGTGAAGGTATGCTAATCTGGAGAGTAATCGTCAGTCGTTGTCAAGCTCTGTGTGGACAGCAGACTGCAAACAATGGCATCTCAGATAAATATTATAGTTGCATACGACATGGCGCGCCGAGAACTTATCAGTAAAGTGTGAAATGAAAACGACTATTGTATTGCATACATGGAGTTTGTTAGTACAGGAATATCTTAGTATTTGGATAGATATACATGCAACAAGATAGTGATAATCTGTTGCCAGCTATATTTTTATCTAAAGGTCTTTTGACTGATTTAAAAATGTGCCACGATCTAAAGCAATAAAGATAGTAGCAGTAAGGCTTTTGAACTAAAGACTTATAATAAATGTACACCTTATATGAGGCCATGGAAGTATAATTTTAACATATGAAATGAAATAAACTGTTTTTTACAAATTTCACTGCATCTGTATTTGATTTTTTTTTTAACCCGCCGTTGCGAATACTTTTTGCTTTCATTGTATAGATCATTCATCATCATTCTCTTGCTCTTATCCCAATTAGTTGAGGTCGACGCAATGTATCTGCTTCCGTCGTACATATTACAAAAGTTATCAGCAATAGTTTTATGATCAGCTGGTTGTCTGACGTCAACCCTACTTGGAAATGTATTTGTTGACCAAACGGCATCAGTTGGCATTAGTCCAAATCGACATAAAGCTCTTAGTCATCTTTTACGATATTCACGAGTAAAGTTTTGTTTATTGCTGATGGTAACAAACGAGCAAGCAGCACACCTGATCATAAGTAGTACTGCCGCCCATGGACATTTGCAATACCAGTGGTGCATATAGATCACTGCCGCCAAACCCACTCAGAAATTTGAGCTGTTGGCTCTCTCGCTCACCGAACGATACGCAACAGTACATCGCCACTGTTTAGACGTCGATTTTTGGCGAAAGTATCGTACTACCCCGGACGGACCGGACCGCGACTGTAGACAGAAAACTGGTAACAGTATAGCCCTACCACTATTTGTAAGGGTTAGTAGTATCCAGACCAGGAATTATCACTTATGGATCGCACAAAGTAATGCGTTCAAATTCGATCTGTGATGCTCGAAATGGGATATCATTATATAGATCACAACGCTATTTGTCCAGTCAAATATTAAACAAATAGAAAACAATTGACCACAAACAATTTATACATTTTTTTTAGTTTTATAATTTTCAAATTGAAAATAGTGCTAATCAATACGTATAATAATATTTTTGACGTTATTGGACAGGAGGGAACCCCTGTCCAAAAATGAGGTGAGATAGGTCACAATGCCCACACTTAAAAAGTAGTTATACCTATTCTTCAGGTGTCCCTTAGTCTGTTTTCGATTGCCACGGAAAAATGTTTGGCACTCACACATACACATTGTATTCTTAATCCTTCACCATAGCATTGAAAAAATATACACTACTTTTTCTTCTAAGTCTATATACGCTCCACTGTAGCACTCAGGCTTTATCCACCACGGGGAAATTGATTCTATACCATGCTAGTCATATGAATTTACACCGGATATTTATCTAATATTTCTTCTCTTTCATCTTTATATCCCTTAGTAGTTTTATTACAATACTCAGAAGTAAAAAAAAAGCTGATGAATTGTTTTCTTACTAATTAATATATAAGACACATTTAAAGTTGGTAGACAATACATAGGCCTTATATACTATCAAGTGTTTCGTGAGGTTCTGCGGTCGACCGCAACTGTCCGGTTCGGATCTCATATGGTAACTTCATTACAATCACTCATATTTATTACGGCCGATTTATCATTGATTGCGAAATCTTATCATTTATATTGCCTTCAGTTAGTAACATATATAGCTGTGTGGTAGCGACTACGAATACTAACAATTCTTATTTTGCTCATGGATGTCATAAAAGATGACTAAGAGCTTTATAACGACCTGGGCCAACACCACCTGATGCCATTTGGTCAACAATTACATTCCCAAGTAGGGTTGACGTCAGGCAAGCGGCTGGTCATAAAACTATGTCAATAACTTTTGTAATATGTAGGAAGAGGAGTACATATTGTGGCGACCAAATAAATTGGGATAAGAGCAGGAGTGAATGATGATTGAAACATTTTTAATATAAAATGAATTTCGATAACTTTGTATTTATTACATTTTGTTTTGTTGATATTTATTTTTTGCTAGTTTTTGAAATAAAAATATAATAATTTCATCTTTATATATATCGGTGTAATCATCATCACTCCAGCTCATTACATCCCGTTTACGGGCTCGAACCTTCTCCATAATGGGAGGGAAATTGATCTAATATAGCATACTGGTCAGGCGGATTACTTGTTTTTATTTGCTTATGGTGGAAAATGAGCAAGCAACACACCTAAAGTTAAGTGTTATGGTTGCTCATGGATCTTCGCAATACCAGGAGTACAGCTAGGCCTCACCCAGAAAATTGAGCTTCCGATTCTCTCTTTCATCAAAGGAAGTGCAACAGCACATAACCACTGATGAAACGTCGATATTCTACGCAAGTGTGATACAACCCCAACCCGACCGGCCCGCGGCTGTAAACCTACGACTCGTCATATTTTATACTCATCACATCTTTATATTATAATTCCGAAAGAAGACGACTCTTTTACAACAGTCGCAGGTGTAATTTCCGTGAGAGGTGTTTGCAGGGTGGGCCCATGGGGTTGCGCGCCGCCTCTTCCGTCGCCCGATTCCGATTTGCCGGGGCGCGACCACACATCCATGGTCCCACCCTGCGAAAAAAAAAGGTGTAATTTCCGTTCTTTAATTATATGTTTGTAAAGTACCCCGCAATAGAAAGATTATTTCCGTAATGCAGGTTATTGATATAAAAAAAAGACATGGGCCTCCTCAAAAGGGACTATTATAGTATAAGCCAAACATAGCGATTACACTACGTTTTGCAGACAGTCTGGTGATTGTAATTTAAGTTTTAATGTAAATTATCGAGGAGAGTGCTTCTGACCATTCTCTTAGTAATCTTTTAATCGGTTTTACAATATTCAGGGGAAGAGGAGTGAAGTCAGGTGTAGGAGTTGTAATATATGATTAAGAGATCATCAAATGCGATTGCCACAAAATTATAACACCAACGGTTAATCTCTGATAGTTTATTTTTTATTAGACCGCTGGTTTGAATTCTAGTAAATTTGAAATGTGGCCTCCAAGAAGAATATAACCATGAGTGCGGAGTTTTTATTATTTTTTTAAAGACATCACACCCTGCACTAAGGAAATAATCTTCGTATTACGGCGGACTTTACAAACATACAATTAACGCAGACAAATTACACTCAGACTCAGAACAACACTTTGTGGATTGCACAAAGTATTGTCCTGCATAAATATCGAAGCCACGACACTGGCACGGAAGGTCGATATCTTAACCAATACGTAAACCATCTGTCGATATGTTCTTTAAAACATCATTTAAATAGATAGATGAACGTTAGTTTTAACGATATGAGTAATATTTACGATCAGATAGTCCCTAGAAAATTTATCATGTATGTACAAAAAAATAAGAATTACGAAAAAACGTAGGTCATTCAAATGTGTAAATTGGCTTAGTGGTAAAAAATCTAACAAATATACGTAAATTGGCATTTCCAACTAGCTTTGTGCAAAGGATACAAGGCAAACAATCATATAGATATTAGTTCTATCCGTTCCGGTAATAAATACGCTTACAAAAGATCTATCTGCCGCTTATAATCCTATAGAAATTCATTTAATTAAATATTAATCTAAAATATCTCCAGTCCAGATCAGGCATTCCTGATCGGGTCCAGATCAGGCGTTCCTCATCGGGTCCGGATGAAATTTTACTGATCGGAACCAAATCGAACGAGTATGCCCAGTCCGGTACTTTTAAAAAACATGAATAATTTAAAGAACATGTTTAATAGGTAAAAATATAAATTAATATATGAAGTAGGCAGTGGCACTGAATGCAGTGCTATATTCTTATCATAGAGTCCCAGTGAGCCGTTCCGATTACAGCGCAACCACCAGATGCTAACGACTGCGACTGTCGCCTGAATTTCTCATTCATGACCTGATCGATCTGTATTAATCTGATTCGATAACAACTAATTTAATATTAGGCCATGTCATTACGCTTCGGAGAATCTTAACACCGCGATTCAAATAATGACGTCATTTTACTAACGCCATCTATTTATTATGACCCAAAACATTAAATGTTAGAATGGTTGTTACAATATAATATTTTTATCTATCTATGTTTTCAAATGTTAGGTACATTTATATATATATATATATATATACAGAGTGGAGACGACAATACGACAATAAATGAAAACACCGTCAATACTAGTGTATAGGAGTATTTTGAAACTATTAAAAAAGTCCTCGCATGCATATTTAAAAAACAATTTTTTCAAACAAACTTTTTATCATAAATATTGAAACAAAATAGAACACCGTTTGTAAATATTAGTTCACTAACCTGTGGTCGGCAAGCGGCGAGTGACCTTGTGGTATCATATGTTACAACTTCGAAACGTAGGTAAATACATTATTCATTCTCACTTGATTATTTTATTAAAATAATCACGATAACTTTAATACTTCACTTGGTCGTTAAACTTAAATTTTCGATATGTGCGCCATGGACCCGAACATAATCCTATAGAAATTCATTTAATTAAATATTAATCTAAAATATCTCCAGTCCAGATCAGGCATTCCTGATCGGGTCCAGATCAGGCGTTCCTCATCGGGTCCGGATGAAATTTTACTGATCGGAACCAAATCAATCATCTGCGTTATATATCTTGCCTGATCCAAATCGAGTATGCCCAGTCCGGTACTTTTAAAAAACATGAATAATTTAAAGAACATGTTTAATAGGTAAAAATATAAATTAATATATGAAGTAGGCAGTGGCACTGAATGCAGTGCTATATTCTTATCATAGAGTCCCAGTGAGCCGTTCCGATTACAGCGCAACCACCAGATGCTAACGACTGCGACTGTCGCCTGAATTTCTCATTCATGACCTGATCGATCTGTATTAATCTGATTCGATAACAACTAATTTAATATTAGGCCATGTCATTACGCTTCGGAGAATCTTAACACCGCGATTCAAATAATGACGTCATTTTACTAACGCCATCTATTTATTATGACCCAAAACATTAAATGTTAGAATGGTTGTTACAATATAATATTTTTATCTATCTATGTTTTCAAATGTTAGGTACATTTATATATATATATATATATATATACAGAGTGGAGACGACAATACGACAATAAATGAAAACACCGTCAATACTAGTGTATAGGAGTATTTTGAAACTATTAAAAAAGTCCTCGCATGCATATTTAAAAAACAATTTTTTCAAACAAACTTTTTATCATAAATATTGAAACAAAATAGAACACCGTTTGTAAATATTAGTTCACTAACCTGTGGTCGGCAAGCGGCGAGTGACCTTGTGGTATCATATGTTACAACTTCGAAACGTAGGTAAATACATTATTCATTCTCACTTGATTATTTTATTAAAATAATCACGATAACTTTAATACTTCACTTGGTCGTTAAACTTAAATTTTCGATATGTGCGCCATGGACCCGAACGCACAAATTATATCGTCTTAAAATATTATTTCGAACTCTTGTTAACAGGTCGCCATTGACGGCGATGTATTTTAACTTGTCGAAAGATCGTACAATTCCTTTTTTTAAGTTCTCTACATTATCAACCTGTGTCAAATTTGCGAGAAAAATAATTTAAAATTTGTTCATCTAGGGTGACTCTTACACGCGAAGGAGCACTATCCATATGAGGCAGTAAGGATTGATTATCCCGTAACCTCTGGACAGCTTGCACAATAGTCCGGCCATTGGTAGTACAAACACGTGTGTTTCCATATCTCTTTCGGTACGTACGTATGGTTAAAGCTGCATTTCCGTGATATTCTCCATAAATTAAAATCATATCTGTATACCCGAAGCTGTGTAATTATAACGAGGCATTGTAAATGAGAAAGAAATACTATTCTAACACAAAGTAAGCGTCTAATTATGCACATTCACGTCACAGGATCACGATGGCACACTGACCTACAGACCTATTATAATAGTTTTGAACATGAGACCGAGGTCTTCTTTCATTAAGCCGCATTAGGTAGTTTTAAATTTCTCATCTAAGTCTGATGACACGGTTTATATGTATGGATCTTAAGATTTAGGAATAAGGTATAATATGCATTGATTTGTATTACGTTTGGGGAAGACTTGAACTGGTAAACATGGCGATATGTAGGTACTAGTTTCATATTAGTTTATACCGATGCGGCGCGGGAGCTCATTGATAGGCGAATAATTTTAATTTTTATAAAGAGTGTGGAAATTGTTAATAATACAAAGTAATGTGCTGCGGCTAAACTATACGACATATTGTATTCAAAGTTTGTATACAGGCTGGGCAAGTCATCAGATACACTAGATTAAAATTATTGTCGTATGGTCGTCTCCACCTTGTGTATATATATATATATATATATATATATATATATATATATATATTATTATTTTTGTTTTTTACTTTAAATATAAATTATTTTTATATTATTAATTAAACATTATTATTATTATTAAATACATATGATTAATTAAAGATTTCAGATTAATCTCCTCTGATGCAAATACAATTTCGCCGTGGCATAAATATGACAATCATGTCACTTTTTTGAATTTTGATTGATATTTTTTTCGTGTTACGAAAACTGTTTCTGATTCTGATATACTACAAGCCTTACTTACTTGATGATATTTCACATCAGGCTATCCTTATTTGGTCTTGTTCTGGTCCTGATCCGGTATGCCTTACCATACTTGATGTTATTTCACATCAGGCTATCCTGATCAGAACCAGACCTGGTCCTGATAGGGTTTGCCGGATCCGGCATGCCTCATTCTGTCCTGATCGGGTCCTGATCCGGTATGCCTTACCATACTTGATGATATTACATATCAGGCTATCCTTATTTGGTCCTGACCTGGTCCTGATTCGGTATGCCTTACCATACTTAATGATATTTCACATCAGGCTATCCTTATTTGGTCCTGATCTGGTCCTGATCCGGTATGCCTTACCATACTTAATGATATTTCACATCGGGCTATCCTTATTTGGTCCTGATCTGGTCCTGATGCGGTATGCCTTACCATACTTAATGATATTTCACATCAGGCTATCCTTATTTGGTCCTGATCTGGTCCTGATCCGGTATGCCTTACCATACTTGATGTTATTTCACATCAGGCTATCCTGATCAGGACCAGACCTGGTCCTGATCGTGTTTGCCGGATCCGGCATGCCTCATTCTATCCTGATCGGGTCCAGATACATGATCTGGTTGAACCATACTTTTTTTCTAGTCGGGTGGCTGATGAAAGAGGCTCTAATAGGAAAGACTGACTACACCATAATGATCAGACAGAATTTATTTATGAGTTTTTTCTTCTCAAGTTTGGAAGCTATCTGTATAAATCATAGTCGGTGAAAGGCTGGATGATGATGATGACCAAAACTCTTAAGCGCTATCCCGATATAATACACAAAAATTTTTCGCTCGCAATAAAGTTTTTATCAATAATCAAGTATGTTAAATGCTAAATTTTAGTAATTTGAACAATCAAATTAATTACACTTAATATCGTATCTTTAACGACTATGTTGGCAATTAGGTCTAATCTTATATATATATATATAGCAGGTCTAATGATAAGCAGGAGACTTATAGTGGAGAACGCCATCTGTCGAAGCATAAGTTTAAAATTGAAAGTCTCAAGATCTCATTTATTCATTAAGGCGAAAAGTCAAAAGAAAGGATTCCCAAAATTATTGATGCATTTAAGTAAAATTAGTTTAAGCACAGAGCTACAAAGAATTATAAACACATATTATTATATACTAGCTGATGCCCGCGACTTCGTCCGCGTGACATTCAGTTTTACTACGCACCCCTATTTGAAAATTAAAAATTCAAACTCGACCAGGTATTTCCGGCAGCCACTTGACCATTTTCATCAAGGAGGACGCTTTCTCCAATTTTCTTTAAAACATCGGCAAATTCTTAAGCATGTGAATTAGTGTTGCCCAAATGCAAGACTCTTGCGAGGCTTGCAACTTTTGCTTTTAGAATCACTCATCAATCATCACAAAGTAACTTTTTTTGATAGAAATAAAAAATCCCCATAGACATTAAAAATCCAACTAAATTAATGAAATAGAATTTCATTAATTTAGTTTGTTGGTTGTTTTTCATCTAGTGGCAGTAACTGTACAACTATCAATAATTAGGTATGTGCATACCACTAAACGGAAGTGGGGCTATTATTCTTCCGTGTACTGGTATTACTCGTAAGAATACGAAATGTTGACAATCCTTTCTTTGCTAAGAAAATCGTAAAATCATGTCTAAGGGAGCACTGCGAAACTCTTGCAGCAAGTATTGGTCTTGCATTTGGGCAACACTAATGTGAATGGTGACCTTGGCTTTGCTTGCATGTTGATGGTTAGGGTTAGCTTTCCTACTTGGGGCCACAGATAAGAATACTTCAGTGAAGCATTGATCTCATCAGTTCTATTTCCTCGAGTTTTAACAGGAAGGATTTGCCGAAAATCTCCAAAAAAGCACCATTGACTTTTCATTACGATATCGTAGTGCTCGATCCAATCAACGCAAACGATTAGACAGCAATCCTTAATAAAAACACTAACAGTGGTAAAGCCACAGTTGATAGTATTCTTTCTACAGCCACGGGCCGGTCCAACCCCCAGTCGGACCTAGTACCCCACTTTTGCAGAAAAGCAACGTCTGAACAGTGGCAATGTGTTATTTCCGCTTCATTTGTAAGAAGTGGCGGGGCGGCGCATGCGCGATTACCTGCGTCTACTTGCCTTAGCCGAAGCCGCGGGTAACTGGAACGGGGAATAGTCCGTCACCCGCGGAGAGGCTGACCACGTGAGGGTGAAGCCCGATGGCCCGGGGCGTCATCGGGGATGGTACTCGAAAGGCCCAATGGTGATGGGGAGGCAAAACGGTGGGTTATGGGGCCACGCGGACGGAATGCAAGGCGTGTGTCCAGACCAAGGCCTGCCAAAAAAATAAGTGCATGCTGCTTGCTCGTTTACCACCGTACACAATAAAACAAAAAACACTTTGAATGTGTCGCAGTTTCGTGTTATTGTACATCTCGGTGTTTTATTGCTTTATAAATCTATCGGGTTTATAAACAATGTGCATAAATCTATCGGGTTTTCTTCCCACCGAGAAGTAATGCAGCAGCAGTTTACTGACGTAGTTACTTCCAAAGTTATTCTACGCTGACTCCTCATTTTGGTAAGATTGCTCTACTCAGATAAGTCTTTTCAGGGCTACCTGGGGACATCTATCATTTCAGCTTATATACGTCCCACTATTGGGCTCAAGCCTCGTCCGTAATGGAAGGGAAATTGACCTACTATATCACGCTGGTCAGACGTGTTTGTATAGAGTTTTGTTTCGAGTTTTCCTTTTCGTCCATAGATGTATGATATGTATGATGTCCTTTAGTCGTCTCGTGGGTGATCGACCCACGGGTAAGAAAGCAGTTGGTGAATTGTATTCTAATTGCGCAACCGCACGGATAAATATATAATAAATGGCTTTCATTACGAAATAATTAATAAAAATGAAATTCTTAGTTCATGTCGCGTTTTAGTAGCGTAGAATATCTTCAGATGGTTATCTTTTATATTTTATAATAATGTCAAAGGATTTGAAAGACTGTAAAACAATAACATCATTAAAAGCAAAAGACTCAAACGAATGGGGCTATGACTGTTACAGGCCTACTCAAGGGTGTCATCACAGCGCTGATCACCTTCAAGTGCTCTGCAAGCTGCTAGAAACGTACTCTATGCTATCAACAGTGTATAAAATGTAAAAAAGTAGGCCCTCGCACATTATGCAGCAACAGGCGGCAGTAACAGCACTATTGCTAAAGTGACTGGTGTAGTAATGGGGCATGGTTGCTTCGGCGTGTACCTGCTCAAGGTCGCAAGGAGGGAGAGCACACCGTCTAACCACTACTGCGATTGCGAGGTGGACACGGCGCTGCAGACGCTTAAAGTTTGCGTGGCCTGGGCAAAGCAGCGCCGTGCACTCGTCGCAATCATCGGTGCCAAACTGGCACTGTCGACTATCGCAACGACCGACTGTGTCGACTGTCGACGATGCTCAATAGCGTCAGCGAACTCGGACTCGGTCGCCGCCTTATTTACTAAGTTCAAGAAGTTAATGTAGTAGCTTTTGAAAATATAACGAAAAAATGATTTAAAGTTTTAAACTAAATTATAGCGCCATCTATTGCTCATTTAAAAAACTAAATAAATCATGCATTTTATTAATTTATAGCTAATTTATATATTATTAACTAATTAAAACATTCTTTTTAATCACAAATAGTTTTAATAGTTATTTTGACTACCTGACTAATGATATGTATTATGTCAACTTTCCTTCAACTTTGAAGGAGGTTTGAGCCCAGCAGTGAGATGTATATGAACTGAATTGATGAAACTACTATATATTAAGTAATATAAATACTTTCCTTACACTATAGATAAATTAAATAATTGTTTTAAATTGAACCTTCTAGTGACATAAAAGGCGAGCGGTGATTTTAAAAACTTAAATGACCATAACTTTTTTTACTGACATCAGATTTCAATGAAATAACAAGACTAAATGTTGTTCTGAATTGGGCTTAATCTTTTTATCAAAACTGCAAAACAATCCGTTCAGTAACTTCGGAGATTAGCGATTACAGACATACAGACATAAAGACACACAGACATACAGACAGACAAGAAATTCCAAAAAATGTTTTTTGTTTTCCGTTAGTGTTTTCTTACTGCCTAGATTCATTTTTTATAAATTTATCAAATGTACAGACACGGGATTTCTACTGATTTATTATATGTATTAAAGATTACTGAAGACATTTTAATGTTTGAATTTCATACAGTATTGTGAATTTTTAATCATAAGTATTCTTGAACATTATTTATATGGCTATCCGACCGTTACCAGGGATGAGGCAAGACAGCGTGGGAATCCAATATCTATGTCTCTATTTCTCTCTATCTTTGCGCCTTGCATGACTTACCGTTATCGTGAACTTCGGTATCAAATCAAGTAATCGACGTAATAATAATAATATAATTTGTATAATAATATTTAATTTATAATAATTTTCCGTGTGGTGACGGAGTATGAATATTATTCACCACTCCATATCTTATCCGTGGGTGATCGTACGAGACGACTAAGGGATATAAAACGCATATAACATCTATGCGAGAGAAGGAATACTCCAAACAAAAGCCTGTACCAACACGTCGGACTAACGCGGTATAGTAGGTTAATTTACCTCCCATTACGGAGGAGGCCCGAGCCCAACAGTGGGACATTTATGGGCTGTGATGATGATGATGATGAATCGACGTAAGCCGTCCCCTTAATAGGTGAAGGGGAAGAAAATACGAATTGCTAAAACCCACGCCGCCCTTTTTGCGCACCGGATAAAAAGTTAGCGATTACAATTTGCCAATAACCAAATGGAAGTTCAATTAATGTGGGCGTAGAGCGTACCTACATTATTCCCTTTATTCTATCTTATATGCTCTAGTTTCTTTTTCTTTTTATTACCTACTCAACAATAAATATCATCATCATCCAGCCAATCTCAATTTACAAAAATCGACGCAATACATACCTACTCCTCTTCTATCATAAATATTTAAAAAAAATTGATGTGTTTTAAACCAGCCGCCTACCTGACATCAACCCTCTTTGTGAATGTAATTGCATCAGATGGAGTTATCTAAGGGCGAAGTTAAAGCTCTTAGTCATCTTTAATGCCACCCATGAGATATCTAAGGGTTGTTAGTATTTGTAACTGCTACCACATAGCAATTATTTGATAATAAATATTAACATATACTCCCAAAACGTTTGATTAAGGCCAAAAAACCGTGTCATGGAGAAATCGATAGCATGGCCTTTAGAATATCAACGAATACGCCTGCGGGCCAAACCCTCGCACCTATTTTCAGTAAGATTTCTATCTTACTCGCAATAGACGTTGATAATATATACATTTTAATTGAAAGCATAAGCTTATTTTATTATTATAATCTCTGAAAGGCAATTTTTAGTTCTAACAGAACAGAACAGGAGAGTGATGATCTATACACGCTGAATTGTTAGGCACGACCTTCCTCCAAAATAATAGGAATTTGGTCTGTACGCTGATCAAAGAGATGCCTCAAATTAATATCATGTTCTCTTTTTATCCAATGTTATTTTCTGTTAATTTTTTCTTAACATCCGGGAGAAAGGAATGATTGGAGGCTTCGAGAAAGGAAGAATCCCTTATTCATCATTACGCAAACAGTAATGTTTAGTCCCATCTAGTATGGCATCCCGGCTTCGCAGTTTATAACTACAAGATTAGCAATTACATGATTACCAATGATGAATGATGCAAGTGGATGAACTTGTATATCTTGGATGTAGATTTAGCCGAGATGAAAGGTACACCACTGATATAGAGCGAAGAGTGAATGCGGGAAATAGAGTGAACGGAGCGTTGGGGCAACTTCTCGGTAGCCACCACCTCAGCCAGAAGGCACGTGTAAGTGTAAGCAATACATAACGCAGTGCTTGTCCCAACATTACTGTATGGAAGCGACAGTTGGGTATGCAGAAAAGAGTATAAATGTAAAATTAATGCGGTCGAAATGCGATCTCTACGGTAAATTTGTGGAGTTAGGCTAATCGATCGCATTCGTAACGACGACGTAAGAGAGCGAGTAGGTATGAAAGAGAGTATTGGTGTAAAGATGCGAAAGGGAATGCTCCAATGGTTCAGACATGTGGAAAGAATGCCGAACAAACGTCTGGTTAAGAAGATATACAAAGCGAAAGTGGAAGGATGTAGGTACCGGGGGAGACCGAGACTAACCTACCTAGACCAGATCGGTCATATATTGAAGGAAGGTGGAGTCAAGAGTCTCCGAAGCCGGCGAGCGTGTATGAAGAGAATTATGAATGTTGAGGAAGCGAGTGAAGTATGCAAGGATAGAGTTCTCTGGCACTCTGTTCTCTCTGCCTACCCTGCAAAGGACATGGCGTGATGATATGTATGTATGATTACCAATGATTCAATGAAGCATTCCTTATGATGTATGTAGATTGAAATACAAATTATAGTTCATTTCTCACCTCCGTCCATTAATTCAATAATTGCACTCTGTATCGTAACCAGTTATTGAATCTCTAAATGATTCTTGTTATTATTGTAAATATAGAGAGTTTCTAACATAATGAAGCTAAAAAAAATTCTTGCCTTTCTGAGTGTGGCCGCGCTCCGATCCGATGGTAGCTTAATAGATTTATTAGCTATTTAAACTAGTAAATTGTTATAATATAGGTAATAATTACTATAAATTTAATGTTTAAAATAAACAATATGTTTTGTTTATATGGAATTATTTTCTTTTTTTTTATTGCTTATGCTGACAAACGAGCAAGCAGCACATCTGATGGTAAGTGTCACTGCCGCCCATGGACCTTTGCAATACCAAGAGTATAGTTAGGTCGCTGCCTACCAATGCATAACCCAAACCCACCCATTTGGGCTTCCGGCTCTCTCGCTCACCGAACGAAGCGCAATAGCACGTAGCCATTACTCATACGTCGATCTTCTGCGAGAGTCTGGTACTACCCCGGACGGATCGGCCCGCGGCTGTAGGCAGAAAACTGTAAGCAGCGTGATCCACACCTATTAAAAATTTTCTTTATTGCAATGAATTTATATCAAAACTGTGGGTCAAAAAAATAATAGCTAATACTGTAGCGGGTGACTTATTAGAAATACTTTAGTCCTCTCAGAACCATAAACGCTGTAAAGTATTCGAAACAATGGAAAATTAAAAACCAAATATAAACGCGATAGAATCCATACAAATAGTCTTATTTGTATGCGTACGCGTAAAGATCAGAAAACGTTACACAGAAAAAGTGTTTGAAATGTCTAAAAAATTCTTAAAACTACGGGATAAATAGTGTCCCCTAGAATGCCGACTAAAATACGTATACGGCAAGTTCAATAATAGGTACATTGTGACTAGGGTCGCCACCTGTACTTTATTATAAAGTATTGTACGTTATTTCAGATAAATGTACTCTATACTTTATGAGAACAATAAAGTATACGGGAATACTTTATTTCGTATGATATGAATTCTTTGGGATTTTGTAAAGCTACATCGTAAGTATTTTTTCATTAACGAAATTAACCGCCACTCGCCAGCGTCACATCACTTAAGCACTCGTTTTTAATCATTTCTGAATGCAATTTAACCTCAATATCAATTTCTTGATGTTTTTGTGCGAAAAGGTTTGAGTGCACTAAGAATACGATTTAAAGTTTCATACATTTATGCCACGGTAAATCATGGATAAGAATACTCCTCATACACTTTCAAACACAACTTCGATAGTGAAACGGAGATAGATAGTGAATCTGTTACACCGAAATAATGTTTAAAAAAATGAATCAAAACAGAAAAATAAGCTATTACAGAAGTATAAAAATCAGTGGGAATTCGAACATGGTGATTGGTTAATTAATGATCCACACAACAAATATAAAGGCAAGCTGCAAAAAGCAATAAAACATATGATTTTAAACATAATAATAAATATAAATAAATTGTACTTAATTTTGATATTGTGTACTTTTTTTTCTTACCCATAATAACCAATGTAGGTACTTTATATACAAAGAAAAAAGGTGGCAACCCTAATTGTGACTCAGTACAGATTCCAATCCACATAGTATCGTAAGGATACGTGAAAAGGTCATAGGATACAAAGTCAACTAGCAATATCTAGTAAAATTCCACTTAGCTGTTACTTTAGATCTATCTAACGTAAATAAAGTGTGATAACTTACATAATGACTTCGTAACCATATATATATATATATACTGTATATATATATATATATATATATATATATATATATATATATATATATATATATATATATATATATATATATATATGTATATATATATATATATATATATATTATATATATATATATTTTCCGTGTGGTGACGGAGTAAGAATACTATTCACCACCCCATATCTTACCCGTGGGTGATAGTACGAGACGACTAAGGGATATAAAACGCATATAACATCTATGCGAGAGAAGGAAAATTCGAAACAAAACCCTATACCAACACGTCCGACCAGCGCGGTATAGTAGGTTAATTTCCCTCCCATTACGGAGGAGGCCCGAGCCCAACAGTGGGACATTTATGGGCTGTGATGATGATGATGATATATATATATATATATAGTTAATAATAGGGTAGTGGCTTCCCGTGTCAGTACCTACAATCGACTGCTACGCAGGACAAATATTTGTTACCGCGCTTCTCCTGCCGCCAGACAGACAGATTAGAGGGGCGTGAAGTACCGTAGCCCGCCGCCAAAAAAGGACAAATATTTGTTTGACCTGCGAATGAATATTCTAGTTCAGTAGTTTCGAGCTTGTGTTTTTATCTTTCCTACAGGCAAGTACCTAAGGAGTAGCGGCAATTATATTCTTATCCTGTGACCACGCAAGGGACTTTACTAATAGGTACTTTTTTTTTTCAATATACATATACAAGTATTTCTTAAATTTTCAGTATACAAAATATACAAAAGAAAATAACAAATCGTAGACTTACGGACTTCCAAATATTGTTATTATCATATCTTATGCCGCAATATCGAATTTAATAATCATTATCAATGAACCCCTATGCCCCTAACATCCTCACATATTCTCAGTCTTCACAATACATATATTTATGTATACGCGGTGTTTTCTTTCAAAAAATAAGAGACGGTAGGCATATGTAACATGAATTTCACAGCACATTCTAATTTTCCAATGACTCTTTCACCAAAACATTCGCTTCCGTAAACTATGCATTTATTGCTTTCTAGGAATAAAAAAGGCATTTTATACATTTAAAATGCCTAAATAAGCCCATAATGATTTCTAATGTTTACGCATTTGAGTATTACACATTTGAAATAAAAACTAATTTTACGGATTTTGTCGCGTTTGTATTTAATTTTTAATTTCTCGGCGTTTCGAACACTTTAGAGTGATCATGGTCACGGAAGGACTAAGGTATCATCGTTATTTTTAGCCCGAAGATGTTAGCCCGAAGAATTAGCACGTTGAAGTGGCAATGGGCAGGCCACATCACTTAATGAACCGACAACCGTTGGGGAAGAAAGGTTCTCGAGTGGCGACCACGAATCGGACGACGCAGCGTAGGACGAAACCGGTGGACTGATGACATTGTCAAGGTCGCAGGAAACCGTTGGATGCAGGTGGCACAGGACCGTTGCGAATGACATTCTCGTGGGGAGGCTTATGTCCAACAGTGGACATTTATAGGCTAATGGATGGATGGGATATCTACCCGCTACAGTAACAGTTATTACAAGTTTGACCCACATTTTAATACAAATTCATTGTCAGTACAAAATCAAAATGATTTTATATGTAAAAAAAAATTATATTGTTTATGATCAGTTATATTAAACATTTAATTTATGATAATTATTATATTGTGGCAATTTACTAGTTTAAAAATCTAACAAAAAAGCCAGCCCATAAGTTGAAATTACTCTGAGTTTGGGTATCATTATCATCCTGCTCTTAATCCAATTATTGGGGGGTCGGTGCGCAGAAGCGGCTCTAGCACATGTAACGCCCGGGTGCAATCAATAACTTGGCGCCCTCTAGTATCAAAATGCGTGAACAAAATGAAATATGTTGATACTAACAAGACGTTCGACTAAACTCCGAACCTCGCTGGAATGCGTTGTCGCATGGTTACTCTTGTTGTTTTGACACGAAACCAAGTAAACGCGATCGGATGGGATTATGAAGTTACAGCGAACATGGCGACAAAGCAACCTATCCAAACTTATCAAATAATGCACCCACTGCGTTTATAAATAATCAGGCATTCGCTGCGTAAGGTGCTCCAGCTCCATGCGCAGGGTTACAGTGGAGGCTCTATATGTCCCGAGCGGCTCTTGGCGCCCCCTAACACCCGGCGCCCGGGTTCACCGCACTCTCTGCACTATAGGTAAAACCGCGCCCCTGTCGACGCGATACGTGTTCTTTCATCGTACATATTGCAAAAGTTTTATGATTGACCGCCTATGGAGTTAGTCCATGTCTATGTAAAGCTCTTAGTCGTATTTTTAGGTGTCCAGTCTAGGAGCAATTTAAAAGTGTTGATAGTATTCGTAACTACTACAAAACATTCTGAATTTGAACATATTTGTTTGATACTTCATGCAATAAGTCAATATAAGGCTTTATCTAATAACTCAGTCATTTACCATTGCTCTGATATCGTCATGTTAAACGATTGATAATAACATTCACGTTTTCTGTAAAGTACTTTTTTTATCATAAATCAGATGATCTTAATTACTTTAACTACTCTCTGTACCGCTCATTGGACTACGATCTATAATCTTAATATAAATTTTCATACAAATAAATTTCTACCTAATGAAATAGAGAAAGCGATTATGCTAATAAATCTCAATATATATAAATTACGCGTCACGTTGTTTGTCCGCGATGGACTCCTAAAGTTCTTAACCGATTTTAAATCAAATTTACCCAGTAGATATGTGTAATTTGATCCAACTTAAACGATAGGATAGCATTTCATCTCAATTTATAGTCGCAATATTATTTTATTGCAAATTATATGTCTATTATTTAACGGTCACAATTATCTGTTACCTCCAAATGATTCTGACAGATGGCGGCATCTGTTGACTGGATTGAGTAAGTATTTAATAGATGGCGCTATGTTAAACGTAAAACGTTTCATATAAGCTACAATTTATTAGCATAACCACCACGTGTTACTGAGGCTACCTTAGCCACAGCAAAGCGTGGCCTGATCTGCTAGTTATTATATAAATTGCAAATACAAATAATTATAGAAAATGAAAATATATTTACAATGCGTAATTGACCAAGAATATTGAGAATGCCTTATATAATAATCATGTATGTGACGAAGCTTGCTACAAGATCGGATGATCAGGCGGCACACTTGGCAGGCGAACTTATCTCGTTGTGCCAAGGGACAGACTTCCTAATTTCCCTTTGTGAAAATGTAATGAGACAAGCTTTGCTCGTTAAATTATAATCAAAACAACAGTACAAAGTTATATCTATTTTTGTTAAGATTTCTAATAGAATAAAATTAGTTAGTAGAATTTTATTGCCGATTCTATCAATATAGCTATTAAATATCTCTAATAATTTCGTCACAGGAATAGAGCCGTTTTGATATTCTCCTTCATAATACCAAAATTTGATTGAAAACTTGTAGAAAATCGCGAATTTTGTTCATTTTGAAATAATTTATCGAAGAAAAAGATATTCTGTACCTGTTTATTAATCTATTATTTTCATAACGTAATTAAAATTAAAGCGAATTAAAAGATCAGAAATGAAGTCGACACGTCTAAGTCACATCCACAATTTTATAGAATACTCTGCCATGCCAAATGATTGAATATCAAAAGGAAAAATTTAAATAATCTGTAAAACGAAACGTTTTGTCACATAACTGCGTTAATGACTTTCTAAGTAGGCGCCTCGAAAACTCAGCTTGAAGAAATCAAGATGATTTTCCCAAATACGTTGATCCAAATTTAATAGTTATGTGGTTTTTTTTCCATCCATCCATCCATCACTGTATTCACCTCCACTGTTATGCTTATATGGGATAATATCATAATTATATAAAGTGTTAATGTGGAAAGAATGCCGAACGAACGTCTGGTTAAGAAGATATACAGTGCGAAAGTGGAAGGATGTAGGTACCGGGGGAGACCGAGACTAACTTACCTAGACCAGATTGGTCATGTACTGAAGGAAGTTGGAGTCAAGAGTCTCCAAAACGGGTGAGCGTGTATAAAGAGAATTATGAATGAAAGGCATCACACTGGAACTAATTCTTACTAAACATTTTGTTATATTATAAAAATTCATATAAAATAAGTCAGTAAAAAAGAAAAAAGAAATAGACAAACCCGTTGAGTTTATTACTGAGTCTTCTCAATTGCATTGATTAAAAATATTAAAGACAATTCATAAATGCTCTCGCGAGATTTATACATAAAAAAAAATTAAAATAAAATTGAATTTGAATAAATTTCTCCCAAGAATACTGCTATCAATTCTCTTGATGATATTCCTTAGCTGTTTTTTAAGACTTTTGTGGTAAAGTAGTTGATGCGTTGTATTCTTAACCCGTCACCGGGTTATCAATAGCAAATAGCAACCATTTCAGGGTGAACTGAGTTATTCCGAATAAAACGATTTTATTTTTTATTTGGATACAATCCAACTATGAAATACACGGAATCTTCATCTGATTTTCTTTCTCTAATAATAAACATTTAAGATCACCACGCATTTCAACGTCATATATGAATTTTGTAAACAAAATCAACTAGAATATTCTTCTTAGGCCATCTGCATCGGACTATTGGCCACGAATTTCCTTCAGATGAGGAAAATTTACCTACTACACGAAGCTGGTTAGGTTAGCATAGAATTTTGCGTCGTGTCAGTCTCTTGCAGTGATGATATCTATTTTTTTAATTGAAAATAGGAACGATAGGCGTGGTGACCTATAGGAAAGGTAGGTGTGATGACCACACCGATCATCATCAGTCTATTGACATCTACTGCTCAACATAGGCTTCCACACAATGAGGTACAATGTCATAATCACCACGCTTGGTAGGTGGGTTAGAGATCGTAAGTTGGTGTAATCATTTTTCCAGGAAAAGACTGATCACTCTCCTAATTATCACTTAAGCCTTAAGGTATTTTAACAACTGCCCCAGAAAGGTAATTAATGGTGATACATTGCTAACCCGTCACCACACAGAGAATAACAGATGGTTGTACATTAATTAATTCATACGTATTCATTAAAATTATGATTGCACACTAAACTTTTTAAATTGTCAATTGTCACATTGTAACGTAAAAACCCAGTGACAAAAATCTTAATTAATATTTTTAGAGTATATCTGTACTCTATTAGAGGAAATTTCTGATGTTTACGCGAGTATTACACATTTGAAATAAAACTACTTTTATTAAGGAGGAGTACTCGGGGTCTTCCCGTGACCATGAACACTGTCGAAACGTAGAGAAATTAAAAATAAAATATAAACGCGATAAAATCCGTAAAAGTAATTTTATTTCAAATATATTAGAGGCAATTTGAAAGTTGCGCCAATGACGAAAAAGTTAAAGAGTGAACGGCTAACATGGTATGAAAATGTGATGAGACGGAATGAAAGTAATGTTGTGAGGAAAGTTTTAAGTATGAATGTTGAAGGCTCTAGGGGTAAATGAAGACCAAAGAAAAGATGGATGGACTGCGTGAGGCATGACACGAATAGACAGGGCGTGACTACAGAGATGACGTATGATAGGACTGTATGGAAGAAGATGACATATTGTGTTTCATCATCATCATCACAGCCCATAAATGTCCCACTGTTGGGTTCGGGCCTCCTCCGTAATGGGAGGGAAATTAACTTACTATACCGCGCTGGTCAGACGTGTTGGTGTAGGGTTTTGTTTCGAGTTTACCTTCTCTCGCATAAATGTTATATGCGTCTTATATCCCTTAGTCGTCTCGTATGATCACCCACGGGTAAGATATGGGGTGGTGAATAGTATTCTTACTCCGTCACCACACGGAAGTTAATAAACCTTATTACACAGTAGGTACTTTTAATTATACAATACATACATACATATCATCACGCCATATCCCTTGCAGGGTAGGCAGAGAGAACAGAGTGCCAGAGAACTCTATCTCTGCATACTTCACTCGCTTCCTCAACATTCATAATTCTCTTCATACACGCTCGCCTGCTTCGGAGACTCTTGACTCCACCTTCCTTCAGTACCTGACCGATCTGGTCTAGGTAGGTTAGTCTTGGTCTTCCTCGGTACCTCCATCCTTCCACTTTCGCATTGTATATCTTCTTCACCAGACGTTCGTTCGGCATTCTTTCCACATGTCCGAACCATCGGAGCATTCCCTTTCGCATCTTTACACCAATACTCTCTTTCATACCTACTCGCTCTCTTACGTCGTCGTTACGAATGCGGTCGGTCAGCCTACCTCCACAGATTTTCCGAAGAGATCGCATTTCGACCGCATTAATTTTACTTTCATACTCTTTTCTGCATACCCAACTCTCGCTTCCATACAGTAATTATACAATACAATTAAAAGTATATAGTACGAATACAGTACAGTACACAATAATTACGCCTACTATCAATTAGACTACTAGTTACTCTGCCACCACAATCAATAAATACAAAGCAATGCTAGGTAACAATTTACCTACCAGTAATCTAGTGCATAAACCAAATGACCGTGCACTTGAACACAGTACGAGTGCACTTTAATTGAATAATATGCCAGTAACTGATACATCGGGCATAGTAAGATTGTAAAGTACATTACGTACTTATAAAAGCAAATTATATTCTAAATATTGTAAATGTGAATATTAGAGAAGGAAAATTCTAAATAATAGTGTAGGACCGAGAGAAGTTTAATAGTGGTAGGACCACGCTCTGGACAGTTTTCTGTATACAGCCGAGGGCCGGTTCGTCCGGGGTAGTATTACACTCTCGCAGAAGATCGACGTAATGGCAATGTGCTATTGCGCTTTGTTCGGTGAGCGAGAGAGCCGGAAGCCCAACTGGGTGGGTTTGGGGATTTTATTGGTAGGCAGCGGTCTAAGCTGTACCCTTGGTATTGCAGGGGTCCTTGGACGGTGGTGACACTTGCCATCGGGTGTGCTGCTCGCTCGTTTGCCGCCACAAGCAATAAAAAAAATATATAAAATAAAACCCTATACGAATCTGTTTGACCAGCGTGGGGTCAAAATCCCTCCTATTTTAAAGGAGGCTGGAGCCCAGCAGTAGTACATTTATGGGTTGAGATAATGAAGAGAGAACGGTATATATCTGTTTTAAGGGGATGTTTATGGGCACGAAGCCCAGTAGTGGAACATATATAAGCTATAATGATGAATATAAGTCTGTTTGTTTGTTACACTTTCACGTTATAACTATGCATTATATGACTGCACAAAAGGCATTGTAGTTAAGATATCGACTTGTCGTGCCTAATGTCATGGGTTTGATTGACAGGTAGTATATACCTTATACGCTCCTCAAATTGTTGTTATTATTCTGAATATAGTTTTTATCCGTTCCCACGTGCTATGAGACAAAGATACAATTTTCGTCATCCTTTACTTATTTTTTTAAACGCCAATCTGCACTATGGAAATAATCCTTGTATTGCGGGGAACTTTACAAACATATAATTAACGCCGACAAATTACACTCAGACTCAGAATAACACTCTGTATTAAGGAATCAAACCCACGGCGCCGGCACGGAAGGTCGATCGAGGTCTCAATCATTACGCCATCTGCAGTGCAATGCTTGTCCATGGGGATCGCAAAAATCGGATGGGGGTTCACTGTGGGCAGCAACTCCCTCCTAGGAAACGTATAAAACGTTACTGCGATCATCAACTCGCTTGCCAAGTGTACGGATCAAAACAATAACACCTCTAATGAAATCAGCACGCCATATGACGATATATGAAGGAAATTTGAGTTCATTTGTGGACGGTGAAAGGCAAAGCTATATGTTAACATACTTTAAGATTATCATTTTCTCATATTAAATTAATATCTGGATTATGGTATTTTCTTTGTAATGTGTTTTGAAGATATATTTATATATAATAAAAATAATTAATTAAATAATAATAAAAAAATTAAAAAGTCAAAAAGTAATAAAAAAGAGAAACAGGATCTGAACCCGCCTCGATTAGACTGCTCGATTATCTACTTGAGGTGTCTTAATGACAGCGTCAAAATTTGGCTTCATATTTTAATAGTTGTCAGCCAACGCAAAATTATATTTTTGTATTGCCTGAAAATATTGACAAAACAATATTTTCTACAAATGAAACTTAGCTACATCAATTAGTCGTCCCCGGAAACCCCTGCATCCTAAATTTCAAAAAAACCGTTGGAGCCGTTTCCAAGATTCAGCAAATATATAATTGCCGATTTAATTTGTAGAATCCTTGAAGAGGGTGTATCAGACCATGATACACTATCCAAATCAGTAAAAAAAATAGTACCTAAGTTTTGATTAAAATGCCCTACTGATAAGCGGTCAATACACTTGTACTATAACAATTCGATGTAGGCATAGGTATACTCATGCGTATGATATTGAGCTAGTAGGCAAATAGACCCGCTCTCGCTCCGCTCGCCGCCGCACAGCTGGTCGAAATGTACCTACCAGGTCAATTTACGGTGACAAACCTACTGTTTTGATAAGAAACAAATCACTTTATCTCGGTATTGGGCAGAGCTATGAGTCTGCAACTAACATTAATGTTTTTTATGACATTAGATTACACTAAATAAAATAAACATCATAAGTGTTTAAAGGATCAGGATTATAAAAAAAAACTTTCAAATAAAAAGCATCGTTGCTTATAGAATAATAATGAAACAATGGCAACTAAGTATCATGATTCTTTAATAAAACATAATTAATGCTGAGTACAACGAACCGCAATAAAACGCAGACATCAAACTATTGCCGAGGACCAAAATGAGTTTATTTAACTTAAGATCTGGGGTTGATAATAAGAAAGAACTATTGAAAGATATATTTATTTTAGTGCATTTTTAAGATCCTTCTAGACTTTTTTATTTATTATGTATACATATTAACATTGGACCTTCTAATCTAGCGAGTGCACCAATCCAAATGGGCATTGTTTAGGCTCTATGCTATAAGAATAAATACGCCTCGAACTGAAAAATGCACCTCCGCCTGTTACGCGTAGCTGCATTTTTAATATGAAGCGATCGGCAGTTAAACATGCGTATAAATATAGTTATTAACCCTTTTTTTTTTAATCTATATAATTAGTGTCCATCATTTGAATTAAAACAACTTTTACGGATTCTATCGCGTTTGATTTTTAATTTCCCGACGTTTCGAACACTTTACAGTGATCATGGTCACGGGAGGACTAAGGTGTCTTACGTCCAATATGTCGTTGTTATTACAGAAATTTATATCTACCCATTTTTTTTTTTTTTGGGGTGGGTTACGGTCGGCGCTCTCCTCGCACCACTCCGTCCGGGGTGACAGAGGGGCGTAAGCACGCACACCCGTAACCCACCCGTGACGTCGCCTTCGTCGTTGGGCCGACCACCGGAGCAGAGTGACTTGACGTCAATGGTCGGCCCGACGGAATACCCCTGACCGACTCTCTCCTCGATCGACCCCCCTCGGGTAGGATGTCGGTCTTTCCTCACGCGGTCGGCCTCTCGGCGGGTGACGGACTAATTCCCCGATCCAGTCACCCGCGGCCCTATCTCTATCTACCCTAAAAGATATTAAATTTTGACCCACATTTTTAATACAAATTTATTGCCAGTACAAAAAGAAAATGATTCTAATTACAAAATTTTAAATTTTCCATCAATCCATCAACCAATCACGTCGATTGGTTTTCACTTCCTTTCCACTTTTGGACATAGGCCTAACAAATGCTTATTCAATATGGTACGTGGATACTATTGATAATTAGTTACGGGGATAATGTAGTTAGTTGACTGTACCTACATATGGTGTAGTGGTTAAGGTAACCTACCGTGCCATGTGTCGTAGGCTCAGTTCCCACGAAGGATAATACTTTGTGCAAACCACAAGTTGTTCTTCTGAGTCAGTTAAATTATATATTTATAAAGTCCTCTGCAATACAAGAATTATTTTATTAGTGCAGGATGATGGTGAATGATCTTTTACCCGCGAGGGTAAACCGCCGAGCGGGCCACCGAAGACAAAGATCGGGTACCGGTGGCCCGCTCGCACGGCGAAGAGAGGAGAGTTGCATGGTGGGTCTATGGGGTCACGCGCCGCCTCTTCCGGTACCTCGGACCGACTTGGCGGGGCGAGACCACGTCCATAGTCCACCGCAACAAAAAAAAAGGATGTAGTCTTTTAATAAAAAAAAACCGTTATTACTACACTGTGTTATAAATGTCCCAAGTGAATGCTATTCCATCCTGGTGATGTCTTAGCTGATTTTACTGCCAAGGGCAATGTGTGGTTATGCAACAGACGTTGGATTAGAAACCATAATAATTAAAACACGGATAATAATTATTAGGTATAAACATTTAAGATAATTAGTTAAATTATTTATATACATTAATTATTTCACCTTAACAAGGCCACAAACAAGCTGTTTCTCAACGTAAATATCCATTATATTTGTATATTAAATAATATATAAAATCGCTATTCGTCATTTATTCATGGTTAAAAATAGTCAATTTCTTGTTAGTACTTCACTTCAAACAGTATGCTGGGGCATACCCCAAAGGTACCCGTAAGGGTAAACCGCCGGGCTGACCAAGGATGTCAAGGAAGCGTACCGCTTCCTTGACATGGTCGGCCAAATGGCGAATGGTAGGAAATACGGAGCTGCTCTTCCGTCACCCGAACGGAACGAGCGGCGTGTATTCAGACCACAGCTAACCCAAAAAAAAAAGTATGCTAAGACTTGGATATAGTTACAAGAAAGAGAAACATAAATATCATAGACAAAATATTCTTTACCAATCAAAGAATATTTTATCCGCAATGTTAAGTTCATCTTTTAGGTTCATCTCAGCTCACATATGTCTCACTGTTAGGCTCGAGCCTCCTCCATAACGGAAAAGAAATTGACCTACTATATCACACTGGTCAGACGTGCTGCTACAGGGTTTAGTTTCGAGTTTTCCTTCTTTTGCATAGATATTATATGCGTTCTATATCCCTTAGTCGTCTTGTACAATCACCCACGGGTAAGATAGAGACGGTGAATTTTATTTATACTCCGTCACCACACAGAAATCTAAGGTTAACCTAATCTAAGATTATTGAAAACATTATTAGTTCATCATAATCATCATCACTCTGTTGTTATTATAATGGCTTAGGGTCGACGCATTATGTCCTCTTCTTCCACAGAATCCATCTATTAATCTATTTATATTTTCTTCGGTCTTCCCTTGCTTTATTTCTTAAAACTTTCCTAACAGCATTGTTTTCATCCTGTATCATCATATACCCATATCACGTCAGGCCTTTAACGTGTGAAACGAACGAACGTTAAGTGTGAAAGGAACGAATGATCAATTACATAAAAGATTTAACATAATATTACCGTTGCAATCTCTTTATTCCATTTGACTCTTAACAAATAGCAACTAACTTTTGATTTAATATTTGATCATGAAACGAGATTGCTTAGGTTTACGATTCAAAAGTCAGAGCTACGAACTTATTATTATATTTGTCTGCTACATCATAAGGGTACTGAACTGTCTGCATTTGAACTATTTTACGACATGCCCAAAGGGGTTATTTATGTTAACATTTTTATTACATATTGCAATGTTTTTAATGAATAAGTGTTCAGCATATAATATATAATTTCTACGCACTAATAAATATACTATGTATAACAATGTTTCTGCAAAAATATATTTTCATCATTATCATCATCACAGCCCATATAAGTCCCTCTGTTGGGCTCGGGCCTCCTCTGTAATGGGAGGTAAATTGACCTACTACACCGTGCATCACCACACGGAGAAAACACACACACACGGATAAAATATATTTTACATACGATTAATTTACCAATATCGTAAATGGTCCGCTTGTTTAGGAGCTACAGACGTACACACAGATATATCAAACTTATAACACTCCACTTTTTGTGTCACGATTAAAAAAGTCAAAATTTAAATTTCAATTCAAAGTCAAAATCATGGCAATTGGTATGTTTGTTAAAAATAATTCAGGTTTTTTTTTTCTAAAGTCAGTGAATGAAGTAAATTTCTGAAAAGAGATCCTACCAAATTAAGATATGAACTATGCAAAAGCACCCTTCAATCAAGAAATAGTTATCATATGTCAATTAAAATTTACAATCACATTTCACAATTTATCAGAGAAATGCCGATAAAAAAAATTAAATTTAAATTAAAAACTTGGCTTACTGAAAAGTGCTTCTATACACTAAATGATTTTTTGTTATATAAATTTTAAGTTAAGTTATTGTTATTATTTTTATGTACAGATGTTTGTAATACTGAAAAATTCGCATGCCTTTTAAAGGCGAATATGTTGGACTTTAATTTGTAATTGTATATCTTTGTACCATATTCTCAGCGAGCGAATAAATATCTTATCTTATCTTAAATTGAACCAATTTGTAAAAGTGAAAGTTAGTTTTTCATCAAATATAAGTAAACATAGACTATTTAGTGCAGGATTCCAATATAGAATACCAAATCTATTACACGTTACCGAAATGATATTCATACTTTCATATATATTTAAAACGTCAAGGAGTTTGTTTCTTTTTTTAAATTTATTAACACATTTTAACATCATTTTATTCACATTAGATTGATTTAAAATACAGTTTTACTAGCATTTTTCGGTATGCATAATGTATCTACAAATTATATAGACACGGCTGAGACGAGTTTCAACCTGATAGTGCTTCTACTTAAGAGTTATTCCATTTAAGTAGAAGACTTAAATGGAATAACTCGTAAGAGTTTAAAATACTAGTTACTTTTTTTTAAATTACATTCTGTACGTAGCCATAGGTAATTTTAATTATTGTTTTATTATAATTGTATTTATGAACAGTAGGGAAAACTAATTAAATCAATGCGGCCTTAATTTTTTTTAGTCAATGTGGCAATAATGTTTCACCTCGAGACTTGCTCGGATGCAGTTCAGTACACATGACAGAAATTATTGTCTTTACAATATGACATTTTCGAACTAACAAACCTTCTTTTTCTTTTTTTTTGGGTTGGTCTATGGAGGTGGTCACACCCCGCCAAATCGGCCCCATAGACCCACACGGCGAACGCCTCTATTCGCTGTACAAGCGAGCCACCGGTACCCGATCTTTGTCTTCGGTGGCCCGAACTCACATACCTACACATCTCTTGGCAAGACTACTCAAAGAGCAGCTCCAATCTTCTTATAAAGATGTAACATTCAAATCACTAATGTCACGGAGATAATAGTAGTAGAGTTAAACTGTTGACAGTTTTTTGTCTACAGCCGCGAGCCGGTCTCCGGGGTAGTAGTACCACCACATGAGTAAATAAACGTACAGAGACAAACATTCAAACAACCGCACCACGGTAGGTACATCACTACAAGTATGATGCGCGTGTGTGCGTGAGTACTGGCGGCTCGTCACGTATGGAACGAAACCTGTTTAGGCTGGTTCGGCCAGTGCTCAAACAAAGGGCTCACTCACCGCTCGCTGTGCAACGCGTCATGCGTGTTTGTTTAAATTTGAATTAATTAGAAAGAGTGTATATATGTATATATTGTATTGTGTGTATGAACAACAATCGAAAAAATGAAAACAGAATATTTCGATCTAGAAATAAATATTGTAAATATTGGTAGTGATATACTAAAACGTATACAAGATTGTAAATTTGATATGCCATGCAAGTGCTTTCCCATTGATTATTTAAAAAAAACTTTATATTAGATTTAGAATTTATCATTCGATTAAGAGATATAACAAATTATTAAAAATCAAAAATTACACAAAAAAAACTATTTAGAGGAAGCAATTTGTAAAAAAATTCATACATAAAAAAGCTGACAAACGTTTTGTGTATTTATTTTCATCCTCATGTGTCAACCCTATCAGAATAGGTAACAATTTTGCTCGCTCCTTAGAAGCTTGGTCTCTGTACGTTTATTTACTCATGTGGTACTACACTCTCGCAGAAAATATACGTCTGAGCGAGAGCCGGCAGCCCATCTTTCTGGGTGGATTCGGACTTTTCATTGGTAGGCAGCAGCCTAGCTGTACCCCTGGTATTGCAAAGTTTCATAAGCGGCAATAATACTTGTCATCGTGTGTGCTGTATGCTCGTTTGCCAGCGTTGCAATAAAAAAAAAGACAAAATATAAATATTGCAAGAATAGAAAATTCAAAAAAGTCCTCCACTAATTCGTCTAATTTTATGTATAACCTACTTAGGTATGGGTATACTTATAGTAGATTAATTTACCTTTTGGACCAAAAACCTTTTATTTTATTTTTTTATTTTTGACTGGTCTCTATTTAGTAAAAATTAAATAAAATAATTATAAAAATCTATCAATATTGGTTGTATTGTTTATTATTTTGATAAGTTTGTTCAGAGAAAATATTTCAAGGTGGGTAGATATATTTAATTCTTAAAATTCAATAATAATACAACACTTAACAAGGATAACATGAAAATCAATATAATACTTTAAAATTTATATGTATATATGAAACGAAACACCTTATTTAGTAAGCCGGACATTTGAACATACCGACCTGAATTCTTTTTAATTGTCCTCCAAATTAATGACTAAAAATATACTGTACTTATTTAATAGTCTGCAAAATTATACCGTTAATATAAACATTTATCATCTTTAATATTACCCATGACACACATTCTATTCCCTGCGGGGATAAATAGGGAATACCTAGGTAACTTGTGTGGGTTGTGTACATCACCAACCATCTGTAACCCACGGGTGTCAAACTTAAAATAATAAAAAATATGAGAAGGTAAATTCTAAACAAAAGCTTATGCCAAACAGTCTAGCATAATATAGCATTTTTGAGGTGGTTTAAGCACAATTTTGGATAAGGAGAATATGTGTAAAACATTTAAAATCATAACATTTCAGTTAGAAAGAAAAAATGTGGAAAGAATGCCGAACGAACGTCTGGTTAAGAAGATATACAATGCGACAGTGGAAGGATGTAGGTACCGAGGGAGACCGAGACTAACCTACCTAGACCAGATCGGTCAGGTACTTAAGGAAGGTGGAGTCAAGAGTCTCCGAAACCGGCGAGCGTGTATGAAGAGAATTATGAATGTTGAGGAAGCGAGGGAAGTATGCAGAAATAGAGTTCTCTGGCACTCTGTTCTCTCTGCCTACCCTGCAAGGGATATGGCGTGATGATATGTATGTATGTGTTCAGTTAGAATATTAAATTAACAGAATATAATTCTGTGCGCATGGCAAAATATCCATCTACCGGCAAATGAAACGGAGAAAGTTTTTGTTTACATGACATATACCGAGTAAGGTTCAAGGTCATGACCCCATATTTCAATATATAATTATAACATAAATGCAAATGTTTTTAATACATTTTTAACATATTCCATTAGAATAAGATATGTAAGGTATCGTCTTGCAACTTTTGATAATAAAAAGAGGATTGTTTTGAAAGTATTAACGCATCGTTGAGATATTATTGAGTTATTACAGACCTGATATCGACGTAGGCGTGCTTGAAATTCCGCAACAGCAGTACTATGTTCATCACCAAAACACTACACGTTTCTTTGGATATAACAATGATGATATACCGGACGTTAGTTACGAACGAGAGCGAAAGTACATCGATCTATATTCGTTGGCAATATTTACACGTGTAGCGTCGTAGCGTACGCCAACAACTGAACTGACAGCAATAATCGGTAAGGACGCGGGAAGGTCGGTCGTCACAACTGCGCATGCGTTCTGATCATCAGAACTGCACCGAACACTGCCAATATTTTGACCTTTGGGGAACTCTACATAGTATTCGCGATAAAAGTCACATAGTTACATTTTCAGTCGGGAAATTCGACAAGGTTATGTCATTACTATCGTAATATAATTAGAACTACCCACTATCTAAATTTGAGTATTAGAATGATATTGCAATTTTGCCAAGCGCTGCTTCGCATCTTACTTCTTACTTTATCATCGAATAAATGCAAAATCAATCCGGGCATGTTTATTGATGAAAAGACTGCATATAACACAGCCACCGGATAAATTGCACATTTTTGTACCGTTTTAATTTTAACTTTTCTTTGATGGTTTACGGTCTGATTTCATTCTGCCTAATCGTGAATATTCATAAGTAAAAGGAAGGCAATCCTATTTGTGGGCGACGAAATGATCCAAGTAACTGCGGTATTCGGCTACATGTTGTTTATTTAAAGAATTGTAGATAATGATGAGATTATTTTAAGTGGGTTTTTAATGACAAAAAAAGAAAGAAATATAAATATATTATATCAATTTTTTATCCTTCTGAGTTATTTTAAATCATCTTAAATAAGCGATTTTAGTAAAATTCTGTCTCCCTTGGTCCAACTTCAGAATTATGAAAAATAAAAAAAGGGTTTTTTATCAATATAAATAGTATCCTTAACGGAAAAAGTATAAGGGCATTTTCATAAAAATGTGCAAGGGCGTTTTCAGGCTTATCCCTCTAAAACATTATTTTTTTTAAACAATTAATTCTATTTGAAACTAGAACAAAATTTTACATTGTGTTTATTATACATTTAACTAATATTTTATAATATTATTAAAGCCAATCGTAGTATAACTTTTTGATTAAAAAATAATAAAACAACAGAATGCTATCATTTTACCGTGTCCCTTTGCAACCAGACGATATTTCAACATCGAATTTAAGTATTAGTTGTTAAAATTTGCTATCAGTGCAGTATTTTATTTTTCTAGTGATAACGTAGGGTCATTTTAAGAAAAATATATAGTATCACAACGCAAAATAAAAAAAAATAAATAGAATTTAATTACCGGAGTGCATTTTAAAAATCCTGACACAGTCAGTTTTGTTACCACATTTTTTTCTAAAATACTACACTTTTTGTATGTTTTATGTAATAACAACAATAACAGTCTTTTATTTGGTGCCTATTTTGTAAACATTGTTTAGTTTCTTCCAAAATTTCATGTGAGGAGCATATTATGATTCAGTGCTTCGTGTGGGCGTACTTTTTTTGTCAAGGTTTGTTACCAATATTTCTTGACGCATTAGTAAACATATTTTTAAACATATTTTGTGGTTATTTTCATAATATTTATCATCTAATACAACTTATAAAACTGTTGATGAGACGTCACCACAATCGTATATTTTTTAAATAATTATTAATCATGCGAGGGTAAGGTAACGTTACGTCAGTTTTGTATGGTAACATATAGTATGACCTAAAAAGTAACAAAAGTGACTATAAAGGAGACTGGCCATTACACGTTTTACCAACTTACCAAAAAGAGGTATGTATGCCTCCCATGTTTTATTAAAATTCGTTCAGCTCTTAAAGTTGTTAGGTAACAGAAGTGACAGATGGACAGACAGATATGATGAAACCGGATTGTCGATGACATATTTTTAATAAACAGACTTTTTGATATTTACAATTTTACTAGAGTATCGATATAATATGAAAAAAAAAACATAATTCATCCTTCTACACACATTTTATTTTGTCGAAATACTGTTTTGGATGCAAAAAGAAGATCCTGGCTTCAGATTTATGATTATTATACTTCTTTCTGCCAATGAGTCGATAGAACATCAAATTCTTAATAAAGACACCTTATTTTTGGTGGTATTGTGATTTTAGTGTCTATGATCATTATCCGGCAGACGAATGCCAGCAATGTTTGATATTTTAATTTATTAAATATTTTTATTTTAATGACGAAGAGTAATATATATTATACTGTTGTGCGAGTTAGTATGTTTAATAACATACTAATTCGCACCACATATTTTAAAAAGACTGAACATAATTTTAATGTAAACAATTTAAAAACGCCAAAAAGTAACTGTATAATTTATTTTACTATGTGTATTACCGTAATATAAGTACAATAATATTTCGTAATTTCGTAATAAATTGTGCAACAAGTATTCATATTTTAATATTATTTTATGATTGAATATAAAAGACTACTCTGTACTGTACTACTGTTGCATTAGTGAATTTAATAGAAAGTAGGTAATTACATTTCTCACCTTACAAGCATAATCTCTGTAGGTATAACCATACACACAACATACTTTTTTAACAAGTCACTTTGTAGAATGGAGGTTTGTGTCCATGTATATGATTAAAATTTAAACGGATGTTAAGCAACATATTTGATATAATTTATTTTGATTATTATTTGTCTAATTGATTTTGTTGGTTTTATCAAAGTAATTATTTAGTTTCAATTAGAGATTTTAGAACTTATTATTGGATTCTGATGATAATGTAAATGGTTCTTTATAATTTTGTTACCGTCAGTTTTGTTACTGTCCCCCAAATTTTTCAATTTAATTTCTGTCTATTTCTTATATTTCAAGCTTTATTACCGTAATTTAACTTAATTTAAGTTAAGATATATGATAACTGTTTTATTATTATAATTATATTAAAAGAAACTTAGTTTTACATAAAAAAAAAAGTGTTTCTTCTGTTATCAACAGTAACAAAACTTGCTAATTATTGTCATATTTTTAGTATTTTTTCAAGTTTGTTTGACGAACTTACATCATTAGGTAGTTCAACCATGTTCTTTTTGGTTTTTTATTAAAAAGAGAGGTATTTCATTTATATTTTCATTTTAATCATGTTATACAAAAGTAACAAACCTGACATCTTTTTGTCTGACTAGGCCTACGTTTTTGCTTATTTTTAATAAATTATGCAATCAATCCAAGTTAAAAACTGAAATTCGATAAATATGTAAATTAGACTATTACTAACAAATATAATATCACCTTAAAATGAAAGTTTAAAAAAAACATGTGTTTTTTTTGGTACTGCCTATTTTTGTGAAAATGCCCATAAGCGAGAAAACGTTTTCCATCTATTCTGTGCTGAGCATTCGAAGCTAGATCGCCAATACAAAATGTAGACAATCATTTTGTAATAATAAATGGTTTTTAAAATAAAACTGTTTTCTTTATATACATCAGTGTGGTGGCGGAGTAAGAATACAATTCACCACTCACTATCTTACCCGTTGATGATTTTAAAACACGACTAAGAAATATAACACGCATAAGACATCTATACAAAAGAATGAAAAGTCGAAACAAAACCCTATACCAACACATCTGACCAGCGTGGTAAGTCAATTTCCCTCCCATTATGGAGGAGGCTTAAGCCTAACAATGGGACATATATGAGCTGAGATGATGATGAGATATACAGACAGATACATGCCTTTTCTTTTATCTTTTTTTTTTTTGGCGGCAGATTACGGTGCGCCCACGCCCCGCTAATACATCCGCGGCGACGGGAGAAGCGGCGCACGACCCCATAGACCCGCCCATACACATATAACAATGCCTAAGTTTGAATGAAATTTGAAGTCAGCTTTTATGAAAGAAGATAAATTTCTTGGCATTTAATGATAATGAGAGTCTGTATAATGTGTAAATGTCGAGTAGATGGCACACATCTCGTTAAAGACGAAAATATATTACGATGCGAGAATTGAATGTCCTATTCACTTACACCATAAGTGGCAGCACGATTGGAACGGATTTCCAATAGGTGTGGATTCGAACCGCGCTTATGACAATCATTTTTCGCTCGTAATCGGGTTTTTATAAATAATCAAGCATATTAAATGCTAAATTTCAATAATTTGAATGATAGTGATATTATCCAAAGCTACAAATTTAATAGTAGGCTATTTGAAGCATTTACAAAAGGATCATTTGCTTAGGAAGCAACTAAATGGTTGAAACTGCAATGATTGGACTAGAATTATAATATAAATAACATAAAAGAGGTAACGATCAGAAAACAATTATTAAATTAAAACAAAATGACCGTAACCAAAACTATCGGATAGCAGGGATCCGAGGTTTTCTTTTTAACCAACCGGACTGACGACTTAAACATGCCGGGAAGGCCTATGTTTATGCTTAGAGGCTTATGTTAATTGTGAAAAATAGTAAGTGTGGTGATTAATCAGACTTACTATTTCTCTTTCACAATTACCTAATAATCTAATATTCGTAATCAAGGGCGTTGCCAGGATTCTGTATAGAGGGGGGCAGATTAAGAAAATCCTAGACTATATTGTTTTAATCGTAGTTTTTAACATATGAGTACCTCACACTAGTAGTGCAGGTGAGGTAAAAATTAAAAACAAAATATAACAACTAGAAACAGCTTTATTACTAGGAATGAAGCTAGCAAGCATTAGCGACCGACCGTTCTTATAGGGAGGGGCAGCTGCCCCTCCCTGCCCGTACCTCGCTACGCCCTTGTTCGTAATCGAAACAATACAGCGAGCGGTTTTTAGCAAGCGAATTGCAGCAGCGGGGCATGGCGTAGGCAGCAATAGGAACAAATGTACGCGCTACTGAATGGACGAGACAGCTGGGCGAGCAGCGGTAAAATGAGCGATGGTTTATCAACCAAATATTTTAGATGATTAAACGCGCTAGACAAGTAGATATACGCGGCGAAGCTGTCGCACCGCGCGCAGACATAGCCGCCGCTTGCCGCTAAGGCCTGAACTCGTGGCCCAGCAGAAAGGTCAACAATCACGAAATGTCAATTAGTCTAGTATTCAATACAAACCTTTTGAACCTCTAATTTAGATAGGTTAACTATTAGAGAAATAATAAAAGAATTGCTTGAATACCTATAACATTTTGCACGATAGTAAATTCTCATATGCTAATCCAAGCTCTCTCAATAATTAACAAAAATGGTGAAAAGAGACTTCGTATCGACTATAGAGCATTTAATAAATAACAAGTGAAGACACGTATCCTATGCCACGAATTGATAGGTAACAAGGACATATATATTATACTAACTATATTTAAAATGCTCGTGTTGAGAGCCCTCAGCGCTCACCTAATGGACCAGGTAAAGTTATAGTCATCTGCGGCTAAAAACTAAGTCACAAAAAATACGTTTTAAAATGTAGATACTACCTTTGTGTACATAAAGAATCAAAAGAAAGGACTCCATTCATCACTGAAGATAGGCATTACGAAGTTTTGAGACTACCTTTTAGGTTGGTCAATGCACAATCTTGTTTTCAAAAAATGATGAATAAAGTAGTAGGCAATTTGTAACGCAGAAGAAAATATTAAATTATTTAACAAGTATTACAAATATTTAACATAGAACTAACTGATTGACTCTAAATTTAAAAAAAAAATAACCACGTTATGTAATGCCAAATGAATCAAAAGTAAAACCTGTAAATCCTGTGCTGTGAATTCTTAAATGTGGCAAACTAACTTTAGGTGCAGTGCAGAACTATATACCTACTTATACGTATAAAATATATGTAAATGCAATATAGGTCAAATGTTTTATCAACGATATTGTTAAATAACTGAACTGTATTTTAATATACTTCTCTCTGATTTCAGTAACCTACCCAAACTCGTCAGGTGCCTGAGGCAGGCTCCGTGCAGCTTGGCCGTATTGGCATTATTGCTTTCTCAGCGCCATTTGCCAGGAGTGATGGGTGGCGCCACAGAAATATTAATACCTAATATTTCTGTGGGTGGCGCCATTCGACATTTGCAAATTAAAAAGAAAATGAGTAAGTAGTACAGTCGACAAATGCAGGATTCTTTAGCAGCTTATGTGGCTTACATTATTAAATAGGTAATATTATTATATTAAATTTATTGGTTACGTAGATTAAACATTTGATATCGTCCGAATTCCTTTATTTATTTACATAAAGGCAAACCTTTCATCAATTTGAATGTCTAATAAATTATTTTGAAGATAATTTTACTCTCTAATGACGAAAAATATTAAAAAAAATTAAAATCAATGTTTTGTTCAAAAGTCGGTTGATTCTCTTGCGAGCTTTAAGACGAGATTTTCAAAAAGTATAAGCCATAGATAATATACTAGTATAAGTATAAACAATGTCGTTGCTGAGATACTGTTTCATTTCAACAAAGTAGAATTGTAGCGCCATCTATTGAAAATAGATTTCATTAATGCCAAAGCGCTCTCCATTAGATGACTCTGTTTTAAGCAGAAAATTACAATACTCTACTAGCCTCGCTAACTTGTCTTTTGACGTACGAGTGCTGTAAGGCTACAAAAAAAATAAGCATCTGCGCCTACTATATTAGTCTTAATAAAATGCTACTTTTTGTTTCCTTTACAGCCCATTTATGTTTAACTGTCGGGCAAAATCCTAATCTAAACTTTCGAAATTACCTTACAAAACCACACTGGTTCAATAAAGATTTTTTGCAGCATTTCCTACGTAACGTATCGTACTTACTTAGCTCTTACAAAGTCGGATAAAAACGAAAATATAATAACAAAGTATTATATACATAGCCCATCAATAGAGACGAAAATATATCTGTTTATATTATATTATTTATCCTCTCCCCTCCATCCCGAACTTATCCCAATTATGTAGTTGGGTTCGAGACATGTATTCTTCTTCTATCGTACATATTATAAAGGCTTTTGGCAATAATGTTATGGTCGGCCACCTGCCTGACGACAATCATCCTTGAGAATATAATTATTGACCAAACTGCATCAGGAGTAGGCCAATGTTCAGCTCTTTTACGTCTTTTACAACACCCACGAGTAATATAAATGTAGTATTCGTACAGCATATTTGTCTATATTATTATTAGGTACCCATTAAATAAGCTTCTCATTAAGTTACTAGTGCATAAATCTTTTGTAGCTGGAGACTTAAATAAATTCTATCTAATATTATGACAATTTGAATTTGTTTGTTTATTAAGCTTAGATACCTCAACTACTCAACAGATCATCTTAAGGATTCCTATATATTTGTCGGGTATACAGAATGAGATATAAGGTACCTTCACTCAAGAAAAAAGTTTTCATGTGATAGAAAAACTGTAGGTATGCCAAAATTTAGAACGCGAGTGAAACCTGCGCGCTGCTTTACTAGTTATACACGACGTCGCACATCGTAATAACATGGTGAGGGCCCTCCATGCAGAGTATCATGGTTTCAGGAACACACGAACGAATTTCGTGAGATCTCCGAATAATTGTTCTAAGCCTATCTACATAACATTTAATTTTCTTCGACATTTTAGATTACGCGTACTTATGTACTGGTTTAAGTACTAATATTTAAATTACATCGCAAGGAAAAATTTCGCTAGGCAACGACAAGATATTGTCAATTTGAATGAGCAGCAGTAAGACTTAGCAACATTTTGGCCTGTCTAGCATAGGTAGTAAGAGAACTAAATATAGTGCCATCTGTTGGCATGAATAAAAACTATTACGGCAAATATTCGTATAAATTGTTTTATGTAGGTAACTTTTTATACAGCAATATATTAACCTTACCTATTTCTAGATCTAGATCTCAAAATAGGTGGATCTTTATCTTAGAGAAATGATTTAAACACTCTACATACCTAAAACAACGATAATTCGTCCCATTATCATGTCTATATTCATTTTAGTACAAAACAGTTTTAATTTGAAAGCATCATGAGCTTGAAATTTACATATATACCTACCTATTACGTTTAATCTGCTTCACGCGTGTGGAGATGCGTGCACATTACCGTAACATAGTGTGAGATAGATACCTACAGTAGATGTAGTAGTTATTTATTCACGGGTACCTATTCTAAAGATACCACAATAATGAAACAGGATCACAATGAGCTGGGCGGCTACCGCTTTTAATCTTCACAATGTGTTTCCGCACACACCTTAGTAACTTAATATACTTAAATAGCTACAGAACATTCTAGAATTTTGGCGTAGTTAGTTCGTTAAAACTTGTCAATTTAATTTCTAATTATCGACATACGAAAATTTTGGGGGAAAATAACAGCAAAATTGAAAATGAAAACAAAAATAACATAGTAACAAGCTCGTTTGGACATTTTATTTATGTAAATTTGCAGATATAATTAATACAAATTATGGTCATGTAAATTGGGATCTAGGATAAATTATTATAACTACTAATAGCTGGTTTAGGACAGTCTTACACGGTCTCCGAATAGATTTCCAGCCATTGTTAAATATGATGACTCACTGAGATATAAAAAGGCAGTCTCGGAGGTGTGGCATTACAATTACTGTCTTACTCTAAGTTTACATAATGAGATTTTTATTGTGATAGTGATAAAACACAAACTTAAACTATGTGAATATTCTACTTTCTGAATGGCTACTATATGCATGCATGACTCCCTTAGATGAGGTTACTCACCTTTTAGATTGATGTTATAGTGCAGAGCTATGTCATTATGTCAACTAAATTTCTAAGAGATTAATGTGACAAAACCTATATTGTCTACATGTCATACATCACAATTTTTCCTAAAGTTATCTGTACACTTGTGTAATTTAAATGTGTTTAGTATATGCAAATTTTCAAATAATTCTTTTATAGTGAACAGCCCCTGTATTATATACTTTGCTGCTTATTGATAACAAGACTTGTGATAGTAAATGTCAGCAAATTCCACACAAGTAATCATACACAATTTCCATCTTCAAATTCGTTATTGTTAACAAAATAAACTAGATACAAAGTAAATTATTCACAAAGAAAATCATAAATACTGTTTTTATTAAAATTGTATAAGACGAAATACTTTGTATGTTCACACTACTGATTGCCACGAATCAATCATAACAGAGAGCATTGTTATATTACTTCTCAGACTCTTCTTGGTCTGGTGTATTAACAGTCAACCATGGGTGCTGAAGGCACTCATAGGCAGTGGCTCGTCGATTAGGATCAAAATCAAGCATAGGCCTTAAAAAATGTGCAAATTCCTCTGCATCAGCCTGGCTCCACTCATATTTTTCTGTGAGTACAGATACTAAACCCCATGGTTTTAATCCTGTTATATTCCTCAACTCACCCTTTTTATTAAAGAATACCTTGGAACATTTTCCTGAGGCAGCAATTCTTTTAGGAATGTCACCTAACAACTCTATAATATGTGCTAGATGATCCTCATCTCGACTGTATCCATCTCCTGAATGAGGCTCAAATAAATAATCACCAGTGGCCAATTCAAAAGCCATACAAGCAGTGCTCCATATGTCAGCAGATGTTCCATATCCTGCGCTCAGCAGCACTTCTAGAGATCTATACTGTCTTGTTTGAATATCTTCAGTGAAGTGTCTGTGCACCCAACACGCATTACCAAGATCAGCAATCTTTACTTCAATATCACAAACATCAAAAGCAGGATCCAGTTTTTTCTCTAAAGATTTCCCTTTAGTTGATTGTGAATTAAAAGATGGTGGTGTATCAGTCAATTCACCTTCAGACATTGGAGTCCCCGCATCATCACCACAACCATACTGTCTAGTTTTCACTTGAACAGCATCAGCATCAGTATCAAATGCCTCCTCATCGGCCTGATCTAAATCATTACAACCATTGATATTTGTTTCAATTTCGGAACGAGTGGTTTCAATCACACTTGCTTCCTCTGGAGTTTCAGGTGAGTCATCATTGTCTTGTGACATGGGAGCTGATTCACTATTATTCTGCAATTTCTTTTGTTCTTCCATTTCTTCTATTTGTTCCATTTGCTTCTTAAGTAACATTGACTGTCGCTTGGCTTTCTTTTTTAATTTTTTCTTTTTATTTCTACTCATTTTAGCTGTTACTACTTGCTCTTGGAATTCTTTTGGTGCAGTACTAATCAAAGAGTGTGGCAGTCGCAAACCTAAGGAATGTAACTCAGTGGCTTCCGCTGCCAATTTACGTATGTAAGACTCATCAACGCATACCAACACATTCTCGGGCTTAATATCTGTATGAATAATCTTACACTTAGTATGAAGGTAGTCTAACCCCTCCAATACTTGACGTATTATAGTTTTGACGTTTTCACGCGGTATACCTCTATAATTAGATTTGAGTATCAACTTCAGTAAGTGGTGACCAAGAACTTCAAACACCATGCACACATGGGTTCCATTCACACCAGTAATTTTAAAGTCATTAAGCAACTGCACGGTCTTATTTCTCTTAGGATCGGCAGGATCACTGTCTCGGACTGCTTTTAATATTTTAATTTCATCTAACGCTGTCTCCGTGAAATGAGGTGCCGATTTTACAACTTTTAACGCAACAAACCGTTTGTCCACGAGATCCCAACATAACCACACAGTGGAGAAATGACCCCATCCTAATTTTCTAGTGACGTGGTACCGATTCAGGAATAGGTCTCCTATTTTGACAGGATGGTAACCACCCTTGCAATAGTCTGCACTATCCTCTTGTTCTTCATCGTCACTCGCATATTGTTCATCTTCATCCTCTTCAATCGTTTCATTGGAAGAACTATGTGTCGGTTCTAAGCGATTCTGATTCTGATTGCGCAGACCGTTTCCTTGTCCACCAGCCCCGTGATCCTCTTCGCGATTTTTCTTTTTACCCAGTTTATGACGTTTCTTTTTCGCCTGAATGGCGAGCACTCTTCTATTTACATCTGATTTAGAACTCATTTAGCAAATTATACACTTTCAACAACGCCAATATGTATATAAATTTATCTTTTCATCTCAATCTTTTTGTTTGAGTATGGCGGCCGGTCGCAGAACAAAATGCGCTCGAACATGAAGTCGAAATGTTGCTATACTAAAATATTCAAACCAAATACAAATTATGAAAATAATGTCAGATAGTATAAACAAAGAAAATTGTTAAGTTCATTTAGTAATATAAAAATATACCTTCAAAAACGCCAGATTTTTACCTCGCCGCGTATTTGTGCACATCTTTATTCCTTGTCTGTCCTTCTCGTGAGAATGTAGATTTTGTTTTTGATAAGAGAACGCAAATTATAGACTCATAAATATTGGAGCTTCGTATTAGGATAAAAATAATATAAAATCGGAATAATAATTCCAAATCAAATTCATTTTTGCATAAAGCCTGCGAGGGTACTTAAATAATGTCAGTTTTAACATTTAAATGAATCTACCAACGGATCAGAACGACACCAACTACTGCTTCTACATTCCATCAAACTACCTTTTCTTTGAAGTAAAAATGAAAACTGCAAAACTTTTACATATGTCAAATGTGTTCTTGCGATTAACCTGTTAAGAAACTTTCATGCCGATCGCGATCTTCTTCTTCTTCTTTTTATGTATTGGCAATCAGCTACTTATACGAGCCATTTTTGCCAGTGTCGAGTTATAATTATCTTCACGTTCTTAATCTCTTCAGGTTAGTCATTGTCTGTCAGTCAGTCGAATTGTCGCCATCAACAGTGCTATGGTGACACTGTTAATGGTATGTTGTAGGAATTTTGATGGAAAACGAAAACGTTGTAAAGCACTTTTATATAATATTCACTACATCCCAGCTGTTCTGTCACATCATATTACATAAAATACCATAAAAATTATCTAATATAACACGTTAAAACACTAAGATATCGAATATAATACAAGAGCACCACATGACGTTTTAGATTCCCGCCAAAAGTCCCCGATCGCGATCATTGATTTAGATAACGGCAGATAACCTTAACAACATAAAACCCACAACAGAAAACTATAGTTATTACAATTTTTTTTTCTAAAGCGAACATAAAACTAGGGTTGGCGATTATTTCTAAAAAACATAGATTTATTAATCGATTCAAATCATCATCCGAATAATCAATTAAAAAAACGAGGTCTAAAAGATCGATTTCTGATTAATCGATCTTCTTTGAATTTGCTTTCAATTTTATAATTATTTATAGAAATACAAATAAGTCCTACAAAACAAAAGGAGCACACTGATAGATGATCTTTTATCATTTGGAATTTATCAATTTATTTAACTGGCCATAATCTGGAAGCACGCCGTCTATTCCCTCCGGGACGACGATAGAGAGGCACGCAGGCCCTTGATGGGTTAATGGCGATGCATTGGGCATATTGCATTGCATTGGCATCGCCATTGGGTCAAGCATTGGTATTGATATCTTAATATGCGTGGCCAACCCGGCGGGTTACCGTTTCGGGTACCATGCCTGTTGACGGTCCAGCAACAACAATACTGCTGCAGGGGCGTCGTTCTCATGTATACGACATCTCTGATAAATTAATCCCCAGTCCGTACAGACGTGACTTCGGCTAGGGCGGTATCGTGCGCAAATAGTCGCACTCGGTTTGATTCGTGGATGTGTTGTATACAATGAAGAATAGACTAGACACTAGATGCATAAGTAAAAGTAACACCAACGAGTTTCTTGGTTGGTCTTAATTCGTCGTGATGAACTCTTATAGAACATATACATATGTACATGTAAGGCTAGCTCTTATTTGAGTTTTATGACTGTAGATGTGAAATAACCAGTTTAAAAAAATATAAATGAAATATCGTATTTTGTAACTCCAAATCGACCGTTTTAAACCGTTAAAAACTCGCCTAATATCAATAGAAGATGTGTGTTTTACAGTCCTTTGGTCATCTTACGCTATATATGGCTTCATTATTATAAAGTACCTAAAATATGTAGTAAGTACTGTAAAATGCTGAGAAATTAAATAACTCCAAAGTACATAAACATGATCAGGCTGCCTGTCCCCCACCACTAGATTTGCGTGAAAGGTCATCGGGTGGGTGCTGCGTGGATCGTTAGCTTTAGCAAAATATTCTAAATATGTTAATAGTTGGATGACTCAGCGAGATTTACTAATCACATGCTCTTCGTTAGTGTTAATGTGAATTATCAATTTTTGAAGGTTCAGTCGATGACTGCAATTTTGATTAAATATACAGAATAGTAAACAATAGGACATCTTCAAACCCTGTACTAGTAGGTGGGATATAATTCATTGATAAAGTTAATAAAATGCCTCAAATAAATATTGAAATGAAATTCAATTCCGCGACCTGTAGTTAATTGCTAATCTTTTGATTGAGAGGGATTTTGATGAAAAGAAATTCTAGATCCACACCGAAATTTGCCTACAGGTTGCAGAAAACAGATTTTACATATTCAAGCAGCGGATTCTGATTGATACGATTTCGTATATAAAGATAAACAAAAAAATAGACCAAAATTCCAGAAGCTATTTTTATGATCCATGACGTATTTTGAATGCTCCATAGTTGTTATTTGAAAATATCTTCAATTTACAAACGTAACACCTAAACGAATTTTAGTCAAATTTTTATCTCGATTTCGTGATCTATTTCTATGAGTGAGAGTTGCCCTCCCAGGTGCGTACGTACCAGGCGGCGGAACGGGCCCGGGAGGATTCCCGTGACCCGGGCCGCCGCCCGCGGCCGGGGCGGCGCAGGCGCGAGTACCTGCGCCTGATGCCGCCCTAACCGAGGCTTCGGGTGATCGGACCGGGGAATTGTCCGGTCACCCGACGTGAGGCCACCGCGTGAGGACGACGCCTCGACGGCGAAAGCTGTCGGGGCGTCGACAGGAGAGGAGTCCGAGAGGGCATACCGCCGAGCGGGCCACCGAAGACAAAGATCGGGTACCGGTGGCCCGCTCGCACGGCGAAGAAGAGGTGCTTGCAGGGTGGGTCAATGGGGTTGCGCGCCGCCTCTTCCGTCACCCCGGACCGATTTGGCGGGGTGCGACGTCCATAGACCACCGCAAAAAAAAAAAGGTGCGTACGTACCGGCCACCGAAGACAAAGTATTTTTTTAAAAGATTCATAATAGCAACGTGTTGTTTCCTTTCGAAAATGGCTTGGTAATTCTTTGTCGTTTAATTGCAATTAATAAAAAACTTCTTAGTCTTTAGTGTATGTATACCATATGAGAATACCATATGAGGGTTCGTTTACAATAATTGCAAGCTAGGTTTTGCACTACGTCGAGAATGGCGCGATATTTAAAAAATATATTTTTCTTTCATTTATGGCATTTACTAATAGTAAATGATAAATAATATAAAAAATATGAGGCGTGCTCTTTTGGATTTTCCAAATTATTTACTAGGTACCTCTTATGAGGTATACAATATTCAGGTCAACTTTTATAGAAATAAGTACATTAATATGATATTAGAACTTTAGAAGTAATTTGTCAACTAAATTGGTGAATTTAACGAAATGGTGGTGTCAACTAAATTGGTGAATTTAACGAAAAAATCATTTTAATATTTTTTGAAAACTAAAGCTTAGTAATTATATTAATTTACAAAATTGCCCACTTATGATATGGTACTTAGAGGTGCCCAAGTTTTAAGTGTATCGTATCATTCTAAGTGTATACGAGGTTACTTGCATATACAATTAGAGAACAATGCGATAACTTGCAAATGTTGAATAATATTTCCATAGCATAACTGCAGAATGCACATAGATAAAGGTACCTACACCTTAAGACGGGTTATTTTCTTCTACGTATAGGTACGGTGTTCCTACAGATCATTTATCTACGTTACAAAGACTACAGAGATTGTCACATTTTAAAACCGGCAAATTAATAAATTAATTCGAAACTAATACAATTAAAATATTTATATATTATTTTTGTTGTTAATTTGTATGTTTTTTTATTTTCTATGGTGGCAAACGAGCATGCAGCACACTTGATGATAAATGTTACTGCTGCCCATGGACCTTTGCCATACCAAGGGTATAGCCAGACCGCTGCTTACTAGTGAAAACCTCAAACCCACCTAGAAAGCTGGGCATGGGTCTCGCTTGGGGCTCGCTCACCGAACGAAGCACAGCAGCATATTGCAACTGCTCAGACGTCGATTTTCTGCGAAAGTGTGGTACTACCTGAACGGACCTGCCTTCGGCTGTATACAGGATACTGTCAACAGTATGGTCCTACCATTATAAAGTACTCCCACTATCATGCATATCCTAATTACTGCCTCTTCTACATACTTCTTTCATCTCTACTGACCGATTCACACATGCTGCCTGTATTCACGTTGATTTTCTTTTACATTTAAACCATCCTACATTCAAATTCACCACTCGCCTCGCAATGTAACTTTTGTCTCCTATATATCTAATGATGATCATATCATGATAGATGGTCACCCCTCAACCTTTCTATCATTAGTGCCACATTCAAACTATTCAACTTATTCCTTAATTTATTAAACGTTTTCAGACTCTGCGAAAAGACAATAGAAATGGGCAAATCCTAAAATTCCAGAATACTAGTCAACTGAGGGTTGAGCTGGATTTAGTGGCTGATATCTTTCTTGAAATAGAACATTTAGAATTGTAGGTAATGTTTGTTCTATGTAAGTATTCACTATACTTCGAGAACTATTTACATTATAATAGTAGGTAACTAGAATTAGTTTTGAAATACATGAAATGAGTGGCCGTATGGTTTTTTTTTCAAACTAATCATTGAAATCGGAATTAGTTAAAAGGTAGTGAATTCGTAAAAGTAGGGGAGCGGAGGGTATTGCCGTACACATAACTTAAAAACGGCATTGTTACAAAAGTAGTCATAAAAAAAGAAAATAAACAGTTTTAATTTACTCCCAAATAGGTATACTTTAGATATATTAAACGTCAGAATACAAAAACCACAATTATAAAAGATAAAGTACGTTATTTGAAAATAGTATTTGTACGGTATTAACCGAAGCAAGCGGGTAACTCCGTACGCGTAATCGGCTAATTTCGTACATACATATCCAACCCCTTTATTAATGAATTAGTAAATCAAATACTGAGAATTTTACACAAATATATTTTAATTAGAATAAACGGTAATGAAATTGTAATCTGAAACATAAATCTTTATTAGGCCTTACGTACAAAGTTCACAACAATAAGATCCTGAACATAAAGCATGCGACCAGCTCCCACAGCGTACACATCTATACCACAATTCTTTATCCTTCCCAATATCACCACATATGATGCATAGTTCCTCGACACCTGTCTCACTTCCGATTCCTTCAGCAAAATCATCATCAAACTCTTCTTCATCATCATACAAAACATGTTCTTCATCAGAAGATGATGAATTCTCCTTTTCTATTTGTTTCTTTAAACTTTTTTTATTTTTACTATTTTTACTTTGTCTCCTTTTAAGATTTTTTGTTATAGGCTTAGTGTGTTTTTCTATTTTCTTTTTTTTGGCAACTCGTTTTTCTTCAATTTCTTCTAAAACAAGTTTCATAGGAGTCGAAGTAAGTAATTTTGATTGTTGCTTAGTCCTTTTACCTAGTCCTTTCCCTTTTTGAATATGTTTCTTTTCAGGAGCTGGTGATATTTCACTGAAAAGTGTTGCGCGTTCAGGTGTTTTATTTTGCTCATAAAGTTTTCGTTTGACTTGCTGAATTTCTGCATTAGTTTCATAAGTGGTTTTGGTTGTAGATGTTGATGGAAGTGAATTATAAGCTGTGTCTGGTTCTGGATATTCAGAAAGTAACGAATTTTGGATTCCTGATGTTGAAGGACGTTCAACGGATTCATTTGATTCTTTATTTGTAGGTACCAAAAACGACTCCATGCTCATATTTTCAACAGCTTGTTCAGCGAAAATCCTCTCAGGAGGGTTTTCATTTCCTTCTTGTATCAATTGGCTGAAAACGTTTAGATTGAAGGGCCAAATGCCTGATGCTCGGAATCCACTAACTGCTTTTTCTGCATTAGCTACGTTCAAATATGCTTGAGTGAACAATGGAATCAATTGCAGTGGTGTCATATTGATGGAGTTTCATATAGGAATCACATTCTTTATACAAAGCTGTTTTCAATGAACTGTACACTGTAAGATCCAGCGGTTGGGTCCTGTGCGACGTATGAGGTGGTATTGTCAACATGATAATGCTATTTTTGCGACAAAAATCATAAATTCTCACAGAAATGTGACTACTGTGATTGTCTAAAATTAATAATACTGGGTCCTCCATTGAAGGTTTTGTATGTTCTGCAAAATGCACTAGCCATACGTAGAACAATTCTTCAATCATCCATCCAGACTTACTACATCTATAAATTGAACCATTCGGGCCTCCTTGCTCTAGTGATGGATGCATTCTTAACCGAGGATAGATAATAAGTGGTGGAACATACTGACCTGTTGCACTAATACAGCAACAGACAGTAATATTCTTCCCACGCTCCCAGCTGGTGGCAGCTCCTACCTGCTTAATTCCTTTAGGAGCAAGTATTTTTCCCGGTTTGTGAACAGCGTTGATACCTGTTTCGTCGCCATTAAATATTCTATGAGGACGAAATTTGTATTTGTCGTATGTTGATGAGAGATTATCAAAGAATATCTGTAACTCTGTGGCATTAAAAGCAACAATTCTATTTACGCTGGTTGGTTCCGGGCGCCTAATACTAATTTCAGGGTTTCTTTTTAAAAATCCGTACAGCCAATCCTTGCCAGCTTCTTTTTTATCCTTATTGAAACAATGTTTAATTTTATTAGACTCAGCATAAACAAAAACTGCTGTCTTTAATGATTGTGGCGTCAATCCATAAAACATGTTTGCCAGAAGCAATATTTGGTCTTTAATTTCTGTCTCCTGTTCAGGAGTAAAAACGGGTTTTCTTCCCATTCGAAAAGAAATATCATAATTGTCCTTTTTTGAGTAATCAGATAAAGTCATAACAGGAATACCATACAAAGCAGCTGTCGGCCTTAACTTTGCTCCACCACGAATGGCCCTTATGGCAGTTCTCATTTTTCTAGGGGACCACGAACACTTCTTTTTAGGCTCCATCTAAAAATAAAATTTTGTTTTACTGATAACAAAGGTCTGGGGTAAAAAAATTGTATTGATACAATTCGTCTTACCTAGCCTAAGTATTCTGTACTTAAAATAATAAAATGATTTACTGAGGCAATTTTAGAAATAATTTTATAATATCACGGAACATATTATTTCGATGTGGCTAATACCGTACACGTGTACGAACTTAGCCGATATACTACGCGTCATGTCTAAACGAAATCATGTGATAACGGACGTTAATATTACTTTTCAAACAACTAATTTCAATAAAAATCAATGTTGTGGCACTATTTTAACAATAAAAACAAGAAATATATACATAATAAAATACTTACAATTCAATCTCCGAAGGTAAAATATTATATCCGCGAGCACAAAAACATAAATCATACTTTCGTCGCCATGTTGCACCGCAGACTGTCGCGAACGGTTGCTGTGACAACTAACTCAACGCATTCTACGTGTGCAACAAGAACAGGCAGCTTTTCTTTCTTTCCTTTTATTCCTGTCCATCTTGAATGTACGAAATTAGCCGCCGTACGGTAATACCCTCCGCTCCCCTACTACATTTTTTAAAGTGTAACTTTTATTACATCGTCCCAAACTTTTTTGTCTGTGTGTTGCATGTCGCGTGACGGTCGGCCGCGGAGTAGAGATAAAGTGGAAGGCGCTCATCAGAGCAATATGACGGCGTAGTTCGCATCAGCTGACGGTGTAGTGTATAGACTATAACTCTTTTGTGCCATTGCTCCATGCTATTTTGTTTGTTTTTGTCAGTGTTTAATGTAAATGTTGTTATTTATTTGCTTTTTAATATGTGTGTATTATCTAAATAATTGTTAAATATTATGTAGGTATATATGTCGTACTCTAAGACACAGAGTTCAATAAAAATATTAGTTTCAGATCTAGTCTACTTTTATCATTTCCCATTATCATTCCCATTTTCCAAGGATAAAATTAAGATTGATGATGCGATTTTTATACCCTTAATGGAATACTATTCCTAAAGTTTTTAGTTAAATGTCTACAATGTGAATAAAAGTTTCACAAAATCTTTTTTTTATGATATGCTACAACTCGCAAATTTCTAAATTATTTCCTATACAAAAAATAAAGAATGCACAAGTACCTACTGTAAAGAAACTTATTACAAAATTTTTATAAGTGATTAAAATTAATCGCTTGAAGAAAAACCAATTAATTTTGTCGTCAAAATATTCAAAATAATCCTATGATTAGAAATTAAATACCTACCTGAAAAATATTGAAATTGAGCCTAATAATAAAAATGACTTCAGGTGTAAAATAAATTAGTCCATGATTGTTATTAGTTAGGAATGAAAAGACAAATCCACGTTGTTATTTATTTGATTTAGCTATACACTCAACCTGGACACTCCAACCTGGTTGTATTTTAAATTTAGATATCTTCAGTCGGAGCTTCTTTTTCCGCTTCTCTTTTAGCTAGTCTTTTTATAGGTAACAAAATAACACCGCTGATAATAATAAAAAATCCAGCAAAATAAAAAGACACAGTGTATCCAAACATATCTTTGATTATGTTAGATAGAGGAGTACTTATTATACAGCCTATGCCTTGAAACATTAACATCATGCCGGTTGCATTTGTTAACTTATCTAGACCAAATAACAATACAAGAAAAGTACTTCGTAAACAAGAAATAACTGCAATAAATATACCAAAAATTATACAGCATACATATTGATAATAAATGTTAAATGAAAAATTATAAGCCATTGTCCCTATACCCGATATTATACATGAAGTTTGATACAGTATCGCAACGTCAAACTTGTATGCCAATACACCCCCGAGAAGTCTGCCTACTATATTGAAAAGACTAATAACGCTCACAAACAAAGAACAATGATATGGGTCTATACCTACTCCCATATTTCGGTCTGGCAAAAACACATAAGGTATCATTAAACCTATGTAGACGAGAAAACCACTTGAACACATTAATAAAAATGAAGGTCTTTTTAATAACTTTGGGTCCATCATAGTCGCTAAAATCCTTCTAACAGCAGTTGTAAATATACCACGACGTTCTCTTATATCTGCAGTAGTTACTGCTCTCGATACAGCTAATTGATATTCTATTCCTGTGCGTTCTTCTGGTGGTATGTCTATTACACTTTTCTGATAAACCGGTAAATTTTCTATATCTCCTCCATAAAAGGCATCATCGCGATACATGGGTCGAGATTCCGGTATGTGCTGCTCCCAGTGAAACAGGCGCGCCCACCAACGTTTTTTTGGCGATGATTCTGTGATTGGCCCCTTTATTTGCATGGTAACTCCAACACTTGTACTATCTTTATTAGTAGCAAAACCAGCAGCTCGTGAAATAATTGATTGTACTTGTTCGATCTGTCTCTGGCTGATACCCTGAGGACTATTAGCTATTAATGTCAGTTTAGATACATTTGGAGCCGATGATTCTGCTTGAGAAGTATCAGGTTGCATCGCTATACCTTCTTCTACTACTGAGGCTGCTGTAGGAAAATGATAGTTTGATACAGCATTAAACAGGCGTTCAGTTGTACTGGCCAATCTTTCAGCCTTTATTCTGGACGGCGATCCGTGAATATTATCAAATTGGGCCGTTGAGAGACTTGGTAAATAAGTTACAGTATGAGTGGGCTCTTCAGTAGTTTTCGTTACAGTTAATGAAAGCAAAGGGCGAAAGGTCATTGCCGAAAAAAATATAGTACCCATTAGTCCTGAATGTATCAATATAGTAATCCTCCAACCAGCCATGTTTACTAGTAATGAATTAACTGTAAACATAATCATCATACCCGTACTTGAACCTGTCCCTGCAATTGCATATGCAATAGCTCGGAGTCGTTCAAAATAAAATCCTACTATAACTATAGATGGCGTAGCAATAAAACTGGCTCCTATACCAGAAATTATGCCATAAAATATTAAAATAGTTAGATAACTTGAAGAGAAATATGCACAAAGAAACGCAAAAGCCACTATTATGGAACCAGTCATGGTGATAGCTCTAAATCCAAATCTATTTATAAGCGCTGATACCAGCGGCGCCATCAAGAAAAGTAAAGAAGTTGCTGTAGAATTTAATAGTGCTACTAAAGTGCCTCCAACTCCTATGTCTTCTACCATATCAGCAAATATACTGCCAAACGTGAAAAATATTCCATCCATAGTGAAAGCATTGTAAAAGCTCGCCATTACAATTATCCAACCCCAACCTCCTTCTGGTGGCACTATTATTTCTGCAGCTATTTCAGTTGCTTCAAAGTCTTCGAAACTACTTGAATTAACGGGTCCTATTCGACTTGGTATAACAATTACATCGTTTCTTTGATCATTTGTATTTAAAGCAGATTTAGGCTGCATTTTCACATACATTTAATTATTTAAATAATACAATTATGAATGTGTAATCTATCATATTCTTTTTATGGGTTATAATTTAGTTTGCTGTGATAGATGTCAAATGTAATGTCAACCAAAATTATTATTCTCTTCTTTATACTATTATTGTATACTTTTCACTATTCTTTTCTTTCTACCATTATAATAGAATAAGACAAGTAGTAATTTGTGTGTAGTGTCAAACAAATGGATGGTACTTATTGTTATATTTTTTGCAAGAGTTATTCCACAAATTTTGAAAATATGATTTGCAAAAGATTTACATAGCAAAATATTTAAAATTCTGAACTTGTGTGTATACGATAGGTATATGATATACAATTAAATATCGACGTAAAAAATTGAGGGTTTATCGAGTAAGTCACGAAGGAGTAAGTAGTGAACTTCACAATAAACTGTCATACCACCGCTGAAATCTGTTTTAATCTATAAAATTATACTAGGGTTACTACTATTATATTATGAAGCGCCATAACCGTAACCGAAACTATCGAATATCTGAAATAAAAATATATCCGAAGCAATAACGGAAATCAATATAAAAGTTTCGAATAATTTCGGATGCAGTGGGTGTCTGCATGAGACACATTATGATAGATTTTCTTTTAACCAGCCGAATTGACAGCCTAAACGTAATCCTTTCTTTTTGTTATCGCTATGGAAACGCATTTACGCGCTATCCGACGTTGGTGACAGACGGGGGCAGTGTGCCAGCACCCTAACGCTTGGCCTTCTAGCCACGTCCTATCGTCCCTCAAGGCGGTGGGAGGAGGTGCGCATAACAGTGCCCTTTCCTGCCCGGTCGCCGGCGGCGAATCGAGCCGGCGGACGCAGTGCTTCGCACTCCCGCTCCGCGGCCTCCTTCCTTTTCATGCTGGCCTCACAAAAGGAGGCCATAGACGACCAGCACCTATCGCTGTCGAGCATCTTCGAGATGATGGTCGACAATGAGAGGTCTCTTCCAACGATCGCCGATAGGACGTGGCGCTGGAACCCCCAGGTGGGGCATACCTCCAGAGTGTGACTCGCATCGTCTACTGGCGCACCACACTCGTGATATCCTGGGGCCCCTTCTCTTCCAATTCTCTGTAGGTACTTACCAAAGACCCCGTGTCCAGCAAGCACCTTAACCATCCTAAAGCTTAGGCTGCCGTGCCTTCTATTAATCCAGCGGTGGAGATGTGATGCAACCACCTCCACAGTCCCCCACCCTGCTATGCGGGACTCCAAATCTTCTCTCCACCGAGGGGTGACTCCCCTTCGAGCCAATTCCAATGCTCTGCCCAGTATCCTTACGGAGACTTGCTCGTCGTCGGCCCGCGCTGCGATGCGGAGCCGATAGACCTCAGCCTGGGCCTCGGCCACAAGGTGAGTCATCTGCCAGCAATGGCGCTGCGGTCCATGACACCGTACGATAGGTCCTAATCGACCCTACCGCCATAGCCCTCTGCGGGCGTCGCAGAAGGGCCCTGTTGCGGGCGGCGAGGGAGTACGCCCAAATAGGAGCACCACACAGCGCCATGGACCGCACCACTTCGGTGTATAAACGCCGACAGGACAACCCGGTACTGCCAGTGTTTGGCAGAAGCCTACCTAAGACCGTGGCTGTCTTAACGAGCCTCGGAACGAGCTGGGCAAAGTATGGCCCAAAGTTCCACCTAGAATCAAGGTGCAGACCCAGATATTTCATCTGGGCCCGCATCGGCACAGCAAGCCCAGAGACGCCGATGTGTGCTCCCAACATTCCGTGTGGTGACGGAGTAAGAATACTAATCACCACCCCATATCTTACCCGTGGGTGATTGTACGAAACGACTAAGGGATATAAAACGCATATAACATCTATGCGAGAGAAGGAAAACTCGAAAGAAAACCCTATACCAATATGTCTGACCAGCGCGGTATAGTAGGTCAATTATCCTCCCATTATGGAGGAGGATCGAGCCCAACAGTGGGATATATATGAGCTGAGATGATGATGATGAACACTTACCATTAGTTGTGCTGCCTGCTTGTTTACCACCACAAGAAATAATAAAAAAATAATCAAAACATTATATTCGCAACTTCCTAAATTTTACCATTATCACAATGTTCCACTAAGCGCTCATAACGCTCATGATTATCATCCTTATGACCTGGGCTTTTTTTTCGTTCCACTTGCAATTGTTATCGCAAGTCCACCCTTGCAGATTAAGCATTTCAGCAATCGCATTATCAGCGTGATTAAGTGAAAACTATGATGTCAATGGTGAAATTTTCGCTGCAAGCACAATCCCTTGGTCACATCGAAGGATTAAAGGAGTATTTTGAGTGTTTGAACGCTTAGTGGAACGTAGCACCAGTGTGACCAGATTTCGCAGAATTCTACGATTTTAGCAGAATTCGATCTCAAATTTAGAACTTTGTGTCAATTGTGTCGCAGATTTGAAAATTGGCAGATCTTGACATAATATTGAAAAAGTTCCACAGGAAACTAGCACGATTATACATTAATTAATTACACGTATTTCACTTCGGTAGTTGCGCTAAACATATTTTAAAAAATCTATCTTTCTTAAATAATGTAAGATTTTTTTCTGAACTGACAAGTTCCACATAAATTCTTGGAAAATACCCTTTAAATGTATATATATTGTGCTTTCAAATTGTATGTAATTTACATTTTATGTGGAGTCGAAGACCATTGTTAGTTAGATGTTTCGTAGGCGTTAGTAAAGTAAATGAATACGAAAAGAAAACATGACCAGAACTATCGTGTTGAATGGGAGAAGGATCCAAAGTTTTCATCATGGTTATCAAAATCCAAAGATGAGAGCAATGCCGCTTTTTGTAAAGTATGTAATATAAAATTAGTTTCACGACTTTCTGCTTTGAAAGACCATATAAACTCGGTGAAACATAAAAAACTATAATTGATTATTCTGGACAGTCGTCGGTAAGAGATTCTACTCATGTTACTCTAAAAATACTTGTGATGTAGTTAGTAAATAATTCACATTGTAGGTGCAGGCGTACTTTGCGAAAACGTCTGTAACTGACTGGTAAAGAAAGCTGAAATTAAAATGTATATATTTCTGGCAGAACATAATGTATCATTTAGTATTATGGATCATTTGAGTGAGTTACTTGAAATTTTTTTTCATGATTCAGAAATTGCAAGATCATTTTCTTACAAACTGACTAAAGCTGCTGCATTGACATATAATGATCTTAAACCTGAAGTAGAAAAAGAACTGCATACTGAATTGGCTTTTTGTTTAAATATACGTTCCAGAAAACCTGTTTTTCAGTTATCAGCAGTGATCGGAGTAGGTATATTGATTTTTGCTACTTGCGTCGGTAATGTTCATATAAAGATGAACATGGATACGCCATTTTTCCGGAACGTCATTCCGGTACTTTCGGAATCACTGAAGTATTGTCTACAAATTCAAATAATTAATATAATTTGTTTTTTTTTTAATAGATTGCATTAAACAGATTTCAAAGCTTTTATTTAACTTGTAATGTTTGTATATGTGTTCGACACTAATTTTGGAAGCTAAGTTAGAATCACTCCTCTATGTGTCCGTATGGGCTCAAATCTTATGTACCTTCGGTGAAAATACAATAACATGGTACCATGGAGCTGTTCTGTTTGTGGAGCCGGAAGAAATCCATTGGAACTTTTTTTTCTATGTTAATGTGTAACGGGACGAGCAGATCGCTCGCCTGATGGTAAGCGTCACGTCTGCATATGGACAGATGCAGTGCCAATCAGTAACTAAATAGTTCTGTCTGGCACTGCCCAGCGCCTGCTACACCGAGACGACAGTTATTTATTAGGTCTGATATACCCAGTAATTGCACTAGCTTCAATGCCCTTTCCCCAAAACATAGAAGTGTTGAACACACTCCCATTTTAGTAAGAAATGTCGTGCAAATCGGTGGTACCCACCTAGACGGCCCAGTACAGGAACCCACCACCTGGTACCACCTTAACTAAATACTATAAACCCATCGACTTTGGACTTATTTGTTTTGTCTTTGTAAGTACTTGGTGCTACCTGATATCCCTACTGTAATGCCCATTTAGACTGTATAGGTATAAAAAAAACAATATAGATTTAAATAAATATCGTTTATTGTTAACACAAAATTATTTACATACAATATAAACATATTTTAATCTACATGCATTTCAGTTTCTACATCTGTGTAATTTTGACCTCCACAATTAAAATAAATAGCCATAAGTTTTTCTATGTTTTCTGGTTTCAATCTATTTGTTTTCACTTCTAAAATCCATTTATGGGTAGAAAATGACCGTTCCACATCACAAGATGTTAAAGGCGCAAATTTAAAAAACGGTATTAAATTACTTGTTTCATTTTTTTCAATTGCTTCACTATATTCTCTAAGTGTGTCTAAATCTGGGTTACGCTCCATAACATATTCTATTTTATTTTTTATATTTTCGGAATTGCACTCATTAATAGCAGCTCTAACTTGGTCAAAATGCAAAAGTGACTCCGCCAGTGATAAATTGTGTTTTTGCAATGCTTTTAAAGAATGTTGTATTATACAGTAATTGTCTTTTATGTAATTTAAATCATTTTTTAAATTTTCTTTTTCAAAAATATTTTTCACGTTTCGAATAGAAACAGCATCAGAGCTGCTCAAACAAGATAAAACATCTTTAATTTTCTCGAAGTTTTGAGCGTAGTAGGATGCTGCCTCTAACCAAGTACCCCACCTGGTAACAATTGGTTGAGGAGTCAGCGGCAAATCTGGGTATTTTTCTTTTAAAATTTTAACTCTGCTTGGTGCTTTCAAAAATATTTTTTTTACATTAGGAATTATGATGTCAATATCGTTATATTCTGATCTAATTTGTTCCGATACACGGTGCAAAGCGTGCGCCAAACATGTGACATGCTTCATTTCTGGCAAATAACTTTTTAAATTTCGTCCTGCAGATAACATGTACGCTACAACATCAGTGCAGAGCACAAGAACGTTGCTAGCTCTAGTTTCGAATGAATTTTCCCATAAATTTTCTAAGCACTCTATTACGAATTGCGTAATTGTTTGTCCATTAATCACAGTTAGCACCTTACACGCTATCAAATAAGGTCGATTGAAATTAATGGGATCTAATGGTTTTATTAGAAAATTCACTACATATCGACCTAAAAAGTCTGTCGTTTCATCTAACGAAATCCAAAGTTTCTCATTTTTATTACTTCGTCGAATGGAATCTAGTTTATTCTTGTAAAATTTATCCAAATAAACTTTCCTTAACTGTGATTCATCGGGTAGTTTACGATTAGCACACGCACTACAACAGGTACTACACATATTTCTGAAAAAAATCTTGAAAAGCAGTATTTTTCATCTGAGACCATGGAATATTGCACAAAATCAAAAATTTGATAAGATCGAAGTAAAACTCCGCCTGTGGCTGCTTATACGTTCCCTGGTGCACAGCGCCTTCAATATGTTTTTTCACGTTGCCTTTATTTCGAACTATCAAATGGCTCTCACACTTTGTGCAGTACATTGTACCACTAGCGTGATCATAAATTAACTCAGGATGTTCGGATATCCATTTTTCTACCGTCTCAGCCTTGACGTTTGCCATGTTGAAGAGATGTAACCTCGTATTTGACCTGAAACAAAAACTTCATGACGTGAACATTACAAAACTGACATCTACGTTCTTCTTCTTCTTATGTATTGGCAATCAGCTACATATACGAGCTATTGGTGCCAGTGTCAAGTTTAAATATTTTCACGTTTTTAGTCTTTCAAGTCAGTCGTTGTCTAAGTCAAATTGTCACCATTAACAGTGCAATGGCCTCACTGTTAATGGTATCTTGTGGGAATTTTGATGGAAAACGAAAATGTTGTAAAGCACATGACATCTACGTTAATAGTTGTTTTACTTTTTTAATGTAACGTCACTCAATTGAAAAAGGGCACAAGCAAGCAAACGTAAGACTATATACTAGTAAATGAAAAATGACTTACCAGAACTTAAAAAGATTGGTTGAATATATTCAAATCAAGAGTGAAAGATGCAACTCCGTATAGTCCAGCCAAATCGTCGTTTAGAGCAGAATCCAGTAATCAGTACACAAGCCAGGGTCAAGTAACGTTTTTACAACACAATAACAAAGATGCGCACTCTACGAATCGAAGTAAACGAGTGAGCTAGCTACCTGTGGGGCTAGCCCCCGCGTCGCGGTATGCATTGTTTTCGTAACCGGTTTGTGCACTATCTACAATCCTGTGTTCTGATTGGTCACTGAGTCATGTTGAGGGCACAGATTAAGAGTAAGACAGAAATTTAACCGCGTCTTTTGTGAGTGAAATATTTTGAGTCCAATTCACGTTTATACTAGTTTGAGTATTTGTTTTACTCGGTATATACTAAAATCATACCAAGTTTGAAGCTTCTATCTGTTACCGTTTTTATGATAGAGCTAAAATAAACAAATATGCAAAAAATGTTTCTTGTATGAAATCGGTAATTTTTAACTTTTTGATTTTTATTGTATGTTCTTATATCGGCCATAGTTATAAACTCTTTTTGAAAAATAGAATTGTGCACCTGCTAATGTTCGAAAGAAAAAGCTCAGTGAGTGACAGACATACAGCGGAGTCTTAGCAATAGGGTCCCGTTATCAACCTTTGGGTACGGAACCCCAAAAAAACTAATTTGCAGCGGGATGGCGATAAATTATTAAGAAGATACTATTGGTCATATGGTTACATTGTAAAATGCCGGAAAAAAATAATATTCCGGAGGAATACCCATATTAATATATACGTTTCAGATTATTGACGCTAATTCAATATACCTACTCCGATCACTGGTTATCAGTCACTGATGAAAGTACCGATATATACCGCATTTAAAAAATCATGAAAGCAGATGAAATTAAAAAGTACCCACACTTGGTCGATTTTGCAAAAGCTATGGTGATTTCACCCATGGTTATACCTATACATCTTGGGAGTGCATATATCTCAAATGAACAATATAAAAAATGACGTGCAAAACAAATTTAAAAATGAACATGTTGCTGCAATACTGAAATTCTACATGTCATACAAGCAATTAAAGAACAGGGTGGACCGTAAATGTTACGCTTTTAAAAAAGATAGCTCAAAATTCTATAGCTCTTTATAAAAACGTTTTTTTTTTTTGTAATAAACATTTGAAAATATTAAGTTGCTTTTTTCTTTAATATATTCGTACACATTAAAACTTCATCTATTAGCAGAATTTTAGCATTTATCCCAAAAATAATAGCAGATTTCAGCAGAATTTTAACGAGTACATGATCAATTTAAATCTGGTCACACTGCGTAGTTCATAAATGTAATAATACAATAGGTGAAATATAATTCTGTACATTAAAATAGAAATAAAATAGGCTTAAAGAACTTGTATCCATAGCCATTAATAAAATAATAAAAAAAAACATAAATGTAATTAAAAAAATGACAACTGTCACTGTCAAACACAGTTAAATTTTGATTTGAAGGAATTGGAATTTGGAGGGAAAACTGGAGCCTTTTTGTGTAGCCGTGGTGTATTTTATTTGGTGAAATATTGATATCAACATAAATATATAGGGTAAGTCATAATGTCACAAAAAACTATTACATCGTTCTTCAACAGTAGAAAGCGACCTGCTAACGACGATATTTTAACATCTAAAAGTAAAGTTCCACACATAGAGAGGATATCAGAAATTAAGTCATTATCTATTGGTAAAGGGTCTGTATTTAAAAAGTCTGAAATAATAGCGAAGGACCTCAAAGATAAAACAATCAGTTGTGAAACTGCAAAAAATTTGAAACATGCTGCGATTAAAAGTAATTTAGATAACAAACACGTATCAATCAATTCGAAAATATCTACTGCATTTGAAAAAAAAGTAAACTCTTCTAATACTATTAAAAGTGCAGAAAGTTCGAATTCTAATGTAGTCACTTCCGCACGGAAAGAGTTGAGCCTTGGTGACATTAGAAAGAGGTTAGCTGGAAGTTCAAGATTGTCCGAGCTGAAAGCTGCTGCCGACCGGCTTAGCAAAGGTATACAAGAGCTCAAGGAAGCTAGTGAAAAGCGGAACCTTAAGGAATTCAAATCAATTGATGTGGAAGTACCTTCAAGGTAAGTCATTTATGTATATAATTATCATATATGGGATTTTAGATTTGCTGTGTGGTAGCAGCGACGAATACTACCAACTCTTACTACGCTCGTGGATGTCGTAAAAGACGACTAAGAGTTTCATGGACCTAAGCCAACTCTACCTGATGCCGTCAGGTCAACCATTATATTCCCAAGGAAGATTAACGTCAGGCAGGCAGCCGGTCATAATACTATTACCAATGACTCGGATTTTAGTTACTTTAAGCATTGGATTTTAGTTACTTTCAGCACTGGATTTTAGTTAGTTTCTTTAAGCACTGGATTTTAGTTACTTTAACTTTACTTTATGCAAGGATACAGTTCTCTAGCACTCTGTTCTCTCTGCCTACCCCACAAGGGATATGGCGTGATGATGTGTATATATGTATTAAGCACTGGATTTTAGTTACTAAGTCCACACATTTGGCATCTGCATGATAGCTATTATATTTATTACTATAGCCACAATCATTGACACTGATGAATTGACTGAGAATCCTCCTTGTTTCTTGTTAAACATCATCATTCTCCTACTCTTATCCCAATTACTTGGGGTCGATACAATATGTACTCTTCTTTCATAGTACATACTGTAAAAGTTATTGGCAATACTTTTATGACTGGCCGCCTACCCGACGTCAACCCTCCTTGGCAATGTAATTGTTGACCATCATCACGTCATCAGATGTAGTTGGCCCAGGTCGTTATAAGTCTTATTATAATGTGTGTAATAAGTCTTATTACAATGTGATAAAAATTTGTGATTGAACATTTTATTTAAACTTATCTATTTTCAGGGCAATATTTTTGCTTTCAATACTGTTTTCATTAAATTTTGTTAAACAAAATTAGTATTTTAATTGTAGTTATAAACAATATATTTTTGCAGTTAGCTTAAAGTGATTAACATAATTAGCATTTATAGTTTTAATAACTGGTTGTTAATTATGATATTACTGTGGTAGTTACTTAAGTTTGGTAGAACCCTATTAATCCAAAGACCTTTAATATTTATAATCATTTGATGATATTACTTTTGTCTTAAGTACCTTTGTCTTCTTTATTTTACAGTCCAAACAAAAAGGTTCAAAAACAGAATGAATTCCTGTCGCCCAAGAAAAATGTATCTACACCTGTTACACCACAGAGACCTCTTATATCACCCAGAAAAATTTACGTCAGCCCTATTAAAAGTCCAAGCAAGGTTAGTATATTAAAACATTACCATATTTATTGAAATTATGTCTTTCACCAAACCCCACAGGCTAGGTATCTTCAAGTGTACTTTATTCTTTTTTGCAATGTGATCTTGGAGACAAACAAAGTGCAAGATTAATTATTTTTATTATTGTGCGATTGGTAGAATACATCATGCAAAGATTATAAATTGACAAATGTTATTTAATAGAAAGTAAATTATAGTTTTTATTTCTATTCTACAATAATTGTAAGTTTGTTGTAAGGTTTTTGAGAAAAGTATTATGTTTTCTATGTGCTGATATAGTAAGAATTCAATTTCACCTTTCTTGCCTGTGGGTATAATAAAAGATGACCAAGGGATATTTATATGCATATAACATCTATGCAAGACAAGAAAAACTTGAAATAAAATCCTATACCAACTTGATTGATGAGCATGGTCTAGTATAACAATGGCCCTCCTATTAATAGGAGGCCCGAGCCCAGCAGTAGGATGTATATAAGCTGAGATGAATGTATGAGAAAATATTATAGTAAATTAAGTAGAAGAGTTTATCAAGCACCATTCTCTCTTAAAATATAATTATATTTATTTATTTGCTGGGCGTCGATGGATGCAAACGGCACATGACTGCACTCTGTCGAGTACCATGAGGGAGACCTACGTCCAGCAGTGGACGGCGAAGGGCTGAAATGGTGATGATGATATTTAGTTTCATAAAAAAAAATTACAAATTATAAATATATCACATTAAATTGGACACAAATCAATTTTGACATTTACACAATCTAATGTTGATAATTGATATTCTATCACAGGTACCAGAAAAAAAAGTATAAAATTAAAAAATCTCAATATTATATTGTGTTGATTGATTTCTATATTCGTCAATATTACTTTCATACGAGTATTACCTAATTTTACATTTTAAATTGCTGCTTTCAGGTTCCAGCCTACATCAAACATGCAGCATTGGCAACAACCAGCAGTTTGCCATTGCCACACCACTACAGGTTCCTTGCTGAACTTTTCCGCGGCATGGAAACTGTTGTTGCTTTACTCTACAATAGAAATGAAAAGATAACATTTGCTAAACTAAAACCTTCAGTGCAAGAAATGCTCAAGAGATCATTCACCCAAAAACATATTTCTCAAATCAAACATTTGGTGCCTGATTTCTATAATTTTGACGTTCAGAAGATTAAAAACTTTAGTACATCTTCACACAAAGAACAATATGAATTGATAATCTCTCCAAATTTCCCTAATGATATAAAAAGTATGAATCCAAGTGTTCTATTGGAGCGGCGGCGATATTTTTATAATACTCTGCTGCAATTGGTTAAGAAACATCATGCGCAGTATTTGCAAACATTAGATCCTCCAATGAAGATTCCTGATGATAAGTTAACTCGCTGGCATCCTGAATTTGAAATTGAAAAAATACCAGAAGTTGAATGTAGTAAATTGCCTGAAATGCCAAATGTTGAGAAATATTCCAGTGCTCAAGATGTTTTGGCAAAGGCTCGTGAATTATTCAAATGTAATACAAAGATGGAAAGGGCTCTGGAGAAATTAGCACAAGCTAAAGCTCGTGGACTTACCGAGCAGGAGAAAGCTGTGACAGGATTGAGAGACAGTAAAACTTGTACTGCAGTAAATGGAGTGAATGCAATAAGTACACAAACAAACCAGCCTCTTAATAATATTACAATTCTAAATCCTGCACTTCGCAACCTCCCCACTGCATTATTAGAAAAAGTTAAAGCTAAGCAAGCCGCTAAAGCTCTAGAGACAATGACTAGGTCTACAGAGAATGACCATAAATATTTGGTCTATTGCCGTTTGCCAGACCTTGCTAGAACACTAAGAAACATATTTGTTACTGAAAGAAAAAATGTTCTGGCATTGAATATTATACTCTCAAAATTGGACAGCAGTTTCAAAGCGAATATATCAGCAAGTGATTTGCAACGTGATATTGAAGTTCTTACTGAAGAAATGCCTGATTGGGTTAAATTGCATGACATAAGAAATAATACCTACCTCAAATTAGACAAGAATGCTGATTTGCAAAAAGTCATTTATAAATTGGAGGCTTTAGCTAATAAGTATAAAAATGATTAAATATGATTACAGTCAGTTGACAATAGTAGCAAAGACTGAGTAAATTATAAACAATAATTGGTTTGAATATTGAAAAAGAAACTATATCATGTAGCAACTAAGTTTGTTGAAAACAAAAAAAGTTATAGTTAAGTTAATATATATAGAATATATTAAACTGATTATTAATCAAATAATATTTAGTAAAATTTAATAACATCTCATTGACACAATATCAAACTGTAGTTATGCTAAATAATGATTGACATTATATAGAATTAAGCTGACATTTTTATAATTTATTTTGTAATAATTATAGAAGCCATAATACTTATTATTATATCCATTTTACAGGACATGATGTGAAACGACTACGCAAATTATACTTTAGTTATAATAATTAAGTTATAGTTTAATTTGATTGGCTATTTTTTTTTTCATTTAATGTGTGCTGTTTTTTTGAAAATATAATTTTGATCTGGACTTTTTTATTTTTTATTTGTAGCTTTAACTTTGTGTACATATATTACACGCAAAAGTTCCTCACGAATATAGTGAGTCCATAGACGGTTTTTAAGGTTAATTCCATATAGCGACATCTAGTCAATGAACATAAGTTCAAAGATTGACTCACATCAGTGCATAGTGAAATAATATATCATTCAGTTGATAACATCAGCTATACCCACGACTCTGATTGCAGTGTTCCTACTCTATACAAGTAAAGATGTGAATAAAGAATATTTTGATTCCACTAGGTATCTAAAAATCCTTCGTGAGTTCACTGGTCATAATATCTTTTAAATATTTTGTGCTCTCCTTAGGTATTATGTCATATCATCATCATTCTCTTGCTCTTATCCTAACTACTTGAGGCTCGACGCAATATGTCCTCTTTTTCCATACAGCCCTATCAGACGTCATCTCGGTAGCCACTCCCTGTCTCACCATGTCATGCTTCACGCAGTCCATCCATCTTTTCTTAGGTATTTATCCCTAAAGCCTTCAACATTCATACTTAAAACCTTCCTCGCAACATTACTTTCATCCCGTCTCATTACATGTCCATACCAGGTCAAGCGTTTATTCCTTAACTTCGGATCACTGGCGCCACTTTGAAACTTTCTCTTATGCTAGGGCCGCACCTGCGTATATCGTCACGAAGCTTCGTGTAATGAGACGATACAAACACATGTGACCGGTCATTATAGGCTATCGTCGCGAACATTGAGGCTTCGTGTGCGTTATCGCTTGGTTGGTGGTATGTCAAAGAGTTTTAGCGTGCTAATATATCGCGCTCTGTGGTCAGACTAGTGTTGTTCATTTTGGCGGCAATTTTCAATGTGTTCAGACGCGTTCAAGGATCTCTAGTTAATCAATAAATATAGAGTGGCGCGATGAAATGGTGTTAGAATTTTTACACCATTATGAAGCTGAACCCATCATATTTGATCCAAAATATCATGTAATTATTAGCACACATGTAAAAGTAAAGCAACTCGTCATCCATAGTGAAACCCATAGAAATGATTTCAGCCATCTTTAATTATTGCACGATACTTCATGTAAAATACCGAAGTCCCTAATATGACCACAGTTTTATCACGATAACTTTCTAGTGTACAACACGTACGAAGCTTCGCCACACATAACTTCGGGACAATACCTACACGCAGGTGCGGCCCTAGCCATTATACGTATTGTGTAGGTAAACAACGTGTTCTAATACCAATTTAATATGTATCTTTTTCCGTCGTACTTATTGCAATAGTTTTATGACTGGTGGTACTTGACTTCATAGGTATAATGTACCACAAGGAAATATAACAATTTAATCGGCGCTGATCTTCTGTGAGGTAATAGTTTTACAAAATAAGGCGTTGGAGTGAATTAAGCAGTAGACGTACCACACTGAAATACGCCACCGCCAATGCCTCGGGCGGCGCAGACACGAGTACCTCCGTCTGATAGCTGACAGACTAGACCGAAGATCAGTCCGTCTTTTGCAAGGACGCCCCAGAAACACTGTTGGTGGTTGCAACAATATAACGCACACAATGTTGCTCCTTAGTAGTATCGGTTGCAGGCGCGGCTCAAGCACATGTAGCGCCCGGGTGCAATCAATAACCTGCCGCCCTCTTGTACCAAAGTGGGTGATCAAAATGGAATAGGTTGATGGTTACAAGCGGCTCTCGGCGCCCCCTAAGTACTCGTTCACGTTGACTCGCGGGCGCGGTGGCGGGCGCGGTCACGAAATATCAAACATATGGCGTAATATCCAAGTGTTCACGTACGAAACGCACGTGCGGTCTAAATAGCGGTCAAGCTAGCGACTGGCGCGCGCGTTGCGCTCGCGGCAATATCAAACGCGCGAGTTGTATAGTCTGTGTTCACGTCGAACTCGCGGCGAAGCGCGCGATTCATTCGCGACGTCAGGTAAGTTCAATCAGTTTGAACTTGTCGCTAGAAATGATATCATGTCTTTCAATACAGAAGAGTTTATTAGTGCTGTTCAGGCTAGAACTTGGATTTGGCAAAGTAAACATAGGCATCACATGAACAGAAAAGTTCTTAATAAATTATGGAAGGAAATTGCTGAATTGTTTCCTGATATGGAGGGTGAGTAAATGAAATATTGTCATAAGTATAGGTATTTTAAACTTTTATTCTTATAAGTATAGCAATATTATGACAGGCTACAAAAGATACAAAAATATTAGAAAGATGACTACGTATTATATTAAACGATTGTTCTCCCAAAAATATTTCGGGAATAAACTCCGAATTTGTTTAGCTCGATTTGATGGATTATTGTTGTTTCTTCCAGTTCGTCGGCTTTGTTGCAGAGTTTGAGTTGTTAACTCATTATCGCAATCGTAACCATCTATATCAATTACAATATTATGCAATAAGCAAGCGGTTTTTATGATCAGACGTGCATGTTTAACGTCAGTTTCAATAGGTTTTAACAAAACTCGCCATTTATTGCATAAAATTCCAAATGCACACTCCACGGTTTTTCTCGCTCTTGACAATCTATTATTAAAATGTTCTCTCTCTTGATTCAATATTCTTTGTGGATATGGACGCATTAGATACTCTTTAAGAGGATAAGCTTCATCGGCTAGTACAACATACGGAGCTGTAATGTTAGAATTGGGTAATGTTCTTGGTTCTGGAATATTGAATGCGCCTCTTTCGAGTAACCGGTTTAGGGTTGAGGCGTTGAATGTACCGCCGTCGCTTTGCTGTCCTCTACCACCCACTTCAATAGTTAAAAATCTTTTCTTCGCATCAGCCACAGCTTGCAAAACAATAGAGAAATGATGCTTATAGTTAAAAATGCCGATCCTGACCTTTTAGGTCGTTTAATTCTACAATGTTTACCATCCATCCAAACTGCCAATGCAGTTCGGAAAGTTCCATATTTTTTCAAAATCTGAAGAAATATGTTTAAACTGGTCTTCAGATGGCAGCGGCATGTGGACATTCAATTTTTTTTTCCATATAGCTTCACAGGTACTATAAACATTCTCAGACACTGTACTAATACCCAAACGAAAGCTGTAAGCCAAAGATCGAAATGCCAATCCAGTGGAGAGATATCTGAAACATAAAAAAAAGTACAATTACGATGTAAAACTTAAATATATCTATACTAATTATTTAATATACCTACTAAAATTATATAGGGCATCAACCCTAAACCATATTTACTTTTACAGAAAAGGCTTTAAGAAAAAAAATGGAAGAATATTCGGGACCAATTCTTGAAAGAGTTTAAAAAAATTCCGGTTTCTCGTTCTGGTGATGCTGGAACTGATCAAAACACTTCAATGTGGCCATATTTTCAAATGATGATGTTTATAAAAGATGATGTTACCCCAGAATTAAATGAAGGCAATTTAGATGAAACTACTGATGACAACTGTAGCGATAATGATAATGAGCGGTCCCCAACTCCCCAGTCAATAGCTGGATCATCTACAAGTACACAATATACGAGCACCAAACGTAAATGTGCACAAGATATAAGACAGGAGTTTATGGAATTGGAGAAGAAAAAGCTGGACTTATTACAAATTAAACTGTCGCAAAGCAGCGAAATTGAAGAAAAAGATTGTGAAGATCTGTTATTTTTCAAAAGTTTGTTGCCGTACATGAAAAACTTATCTCCTATGCAAAAATTACGCACTAGAAACAAAATTACACAAGTTGTTATGGATGAAATGAATAGAGTCCCCACTCAGACTTACCATGGTTACAATACTTATGAATATAACACATCAAATTATGGAAAATAATTTTGTTACAATATGTAACGATAATATTAATTAGTTATCATAATTAAAACGAACCTTGCTTAAATTTGAATTACTGTTATTATTAGAATATAATAATAATAAAAAAATGATAATTAAATATGATTTTTTTTTAAACTCATCTTATAGTTACAAAAAGTCGTTCCTCGGGCTTTATGCTTTTATGAAAATTTGTGTCTTTTTTTGAACTCTCACTCCTTATTGAATCCAATATGTAATCAAAACAGTTGACAGTCATCCTGGTATATCCAAAAAATCTTGAAGGATGAGCTCTCAAATTACTATATAAAGTATGAAATTCTCCATACAGTTCTCTTTTTTTATTAATTTAATGCACACCAATTCTAATTTTTATCATCTCCCACTTTAGGTATGAATTTTCGGTTAAAAATAAAAGATCGTCGTCCATGTTTTCAATCTCTGTAAATACGTCACACTCGCGCAAACGCCTGGCGGCCAATGTGAACACGAACTCGCTACGTCTACCGCGCCCGCACCCGCCGCCGCGCCCGCGCGTTCCTACGTGAACAAGCACTAACACCCGGCGCCCGGGTGCACCGCACCCTCTGCACTATAGGTAAAGCCGGCCCTGATCGGTTGCATTGTAGTGGTATCTTACTCGCGCTCACCGAACGAACCGCAGTAACAATCGACCTCGAATTGCCGACGATCAGGCAATAAATGAAGCTGAGCTTAAAGAGGTTCCTCGAATGCCATGACTCACCACAACCCCTTTGTGGTAGGGGCGGCTAACTACGTTCCCTCAAAAATATCCGCGGTCTTCAACATTTACTGACCGAGACTGACGATTTCATCACGATCGCTCAAGAAAGAGCATATCCGGCTCGCGCGGCCATTACACGTAAATATCCGCGCTTCCGTCCCCGCCGATGGAGACGGAAGACGCTGTTTAAGTTTTAAAAAAACTTAAACCTATGAAAAAAATAAAAAACGTGCCCCAGGGAGTATGTATAGGCATTCTAAGATATACTCTTCCTCCATCTTACGAATTTTCGATCAGGTCACGTGTCCTGACGCGAGTTTAACATTTTTACCTCTCACAAAAAAGTGCACAACGCTGCTAAAGAACTTTCACTTCAAAAAGGCGCAGTATCAAATTACTACTAGATTATACTCAAACGTCGATTTTCTACAAGAGTATGGGACTACCCTTTTTTTTTTTTTTTTTTATTGGTGGGCTATGGGTGCGTCTCGCCCCGCTGAATCGGTCCGGGGTGACGGAAAGGCGGCGCGTGACCCCATAGACCCACCGTAAAACCTTCTCTCTTCGCCGTGTGAGCGGACCACCGGTACTCGATTTTAACTTCGGTGGCCCGCCCGGCGGTTTACCCTCGCGGGTTCCTCTCGTCGACGCCCCGACAGATTTCGCCGTCGGGGCGTCGCCCTCACGCGGTGGCCTCACGTCGGGTGACCGGACAATTCCCCGGTCCGATCACCCGAGGCCTCGGTTAGGGCGGCATCAGGCGCAGGTATTCGCGCCTGCGCCGCCCCGGCCGCTGACGGCGGCCCGGGTCGCGGGATTCCTCCCGGACTCGTTCCGCCGCCTCCTTCTGCGAGATGACAGCCTCGCAGAAGGCGGCGACCGCGTCCCAGTTCCTGACGCTGTCGACCATCGCTCTCGCGACAGCCGGCAGCGTCAGGTCGGCACCGATAACAGCGACGAGGTCACGGCGCTGCCGGTCAAAGCCCGGACACGCCTCCAGCGTGTGTTGCGCCGTGTCCTCGTCACTGCTGCAATGGTGGCAGAACGAAGTCCACTCCCTACACGCGACCGTGTGCAGGTAAAAGCCGAAGCATCCGTGCCCCGACAACACCTGCACCAGTCGAAAGGAGAGGACTCCGTGCCGCCGCTCCATCCACTCCATCAATACGGGCCGGAGAGCCTCGACGGTGACGACACCGTGTCTAGGCCTCTCCAGCCGCGTAGCCCAACGGGCGATGACGTCTCGGCGGGCGTCCTCGCGCCAGGTGGCTATCTCGCTCAGCGATGGGGAGCCACCTTCGTCGCGCAGTGAGGTCACCCGCCGGTAGAGGTCGGAGAGCATCTCCGCCTCTAGGTCCCACGGGGGTGTCCCGGCCAGTAGGCATGCCGCCTCGGTCGATACCGTGCGGTACCCGCGAATGGCTCTGACCGCCATGACTCTCTGGGGTCTCCACAGAACAGCCCTGAGCTGGACGTTCAGAGCCCTCGCCCACACGGGTGCGCCGTACATGGCCATAGAACGGATCACCCCCGCATACAGCCGTCGGCCCTCGAAGCTGGGTCCGCCCACGTTCGGCATGAGCCGCGAAAGGGCGGACGCCGCGCCGACCAGCCGGGGAGCAATTCGGCGAAAATGCTCCCGGAACCACCATCGCCCGTCGAGCACCAGACCCAAGTACTTCATATGGGCCTGGATGCTGATGTGGACGGAGTTGACGACTAGCGAGACGCCGATTGGCGGCCTTACGCGTGGCCCATGGAACAATAGGGCCTCCGTCTTATTTAGGGCCACCCTGAGCCCCAGCGCCTCGATTCGCCCGACCATCTCCTCGGTGCCGAGAGTGGCCAGGCTCGCCGCCTCTTCGAGTGTCCTGCCCCGGGCTGTGACGAGCGTATCGTCAGCGTAGCATATCACGCTCAGCCCGGGGGGGAGACTCCCTCTCAACGCCCAGTCGTACCCGATGTCCCACAGAGTCGGCCCCAGAACCGACCCCTGTGGAACGCCGCACGACATGGACGTCCGCACAATGTCCCCTGCGGGACTCGCGCAAAGGACACTGCGCCCCTCCAAATAGTCCGCCACCAGCCGCCTCAGGTACAAGGGCACCCCATGAAATCGGAGCGCCTCCCTGATGCAGCTGAATGGCAGACTAAGTATGGGACTACCCTAGAGATCTAGACTACGTTGAATGAGCCGGCTATTTATGACTACAGACAGAAAACTGTCAGCAGCGTTGATCTACCATTAGTTAGTTTAGTTTAATTTTAATTTACCTTCTTCTTTTTAGAGTATCTAAATACAAGATTATTTTAACTAGCGTAGTTTTTAATACAGGAAGGACACACCTCCAGGTCTCTATTTAGATAAGAATTAACTAAATACTCTAAAATGTGCAATTTAAAAAAGTATGCCATTTTAATGTATTATATGCCATAGCTTATAATTTTGGGATATATAGGCTTTCACATAAAGAGTACACTGTCGCGAATTTTTATTTAGAACTATTTAAGATAAACTATACGTTATCTTCATGTGAATTCTACAGTTTAGGCTGCGCTCGCCAAGGTAACTCAGATGGCAGGGATGATAACTATTGCTTCATAAAAAATAGGTAAAATATAAACTAAAAAAATATGCTTATCGTCCTAACTTTTAAAATATTGTACCAAATGACACAGGGTAAAAGACAAAAAGTATGTACTTTAAATATCGAAAACGATGAAAGCATTTTGCACAAGAATCAATCATGTCATTATCATCATCTCAGCTCATATATGTCTCACTGCTGGGCTCGGGCCTCCTCCACAATGGAAGGTTAACTGATCTATTATACCACGCTGGTCAGACGTGTTAGTGTAGGGTTCTGTTTCGAGTTTGCCCGCTCTCGCACAAATGTTATACGCGTTTTATATCCCTTAAGTCGTCTCGTACGATCACCCACGGATAGGGGGTAGTGAATTGTATTCTTACTCCGTCACCACACGGAAAAGAATCAATGCGTAAGTACAAAATGTGCATTGGCAATAAATACCAATTTTTATAAATTAATTTACTATTTTAACGATAATGGCTTACACATAAAAAATGAATACCTATACGTGTATGTCGCGGACTTTTTTATAGAACTATTTAATAGGTAGGTACAATGCCACCATATATAACATTCGTCTAACTTTTAAGATTTTTGTAGCGCATGCAGCTCGCAGGTGGGACATGTTTTTCTGTATTAAGTGATATTTATCGTTATATTTTAGCCAATTTACAAAATATCTTTACAAATTATAGCTTATGTGTTATTCTGATGTGTAAGCTATATTATTGTAAAGTTTCATAAAAATCCATTCAGTAGTTTTTGCGTAAAAGAGTAACAAACATACATCCATACATTCTTAAAAAAATTCGCGTTTATAATATTATATAAGTAGGAAGTAGGACTAGTAGGAAGTAGGATAATGCTTCCTAACAATTATTTTTTATTGCTTAGTATTAGATCGTAAAATGTGGAAGTGCATAATAATAACTTGTCGATCTTCATCAACTGTCCGCCATATTGGATTTAGAATGTTACTTTGCTCAACATGCATTGTCATCCAAACTAAATATGTAGGGTAGAGTGAGTACGGTTGAAACACAGGACGGTTGAAAGAAAGCGAATATCTCGTAAACAGTGCGTGATAACGTGATGTGTACAAGAGGAGTATGAAGCGGGTAACAACTCGGAACACGAATTATAGTGTTGCATTGCTCTTGGCGCGCTGTGCTGGAGTGCAGGAGACCTTATTGTGTTTTTTGACGGAAAAGTAGGTATTTTTACTAGTATATTTTTGTAATTATTATGGTTTTGTTTACAGTTACAGTATTGAGAGTTTTGTATCGTTTTAATTGAAGTTTGTAGAATATGGAAGTATGATTAGTTTTCATTTAAATTTATTATCATTCTTACTATGAGCCACTTTATACCTAGAAGGGGGTTGGGGACTGTTGCAACATTTTTTGTGGGTACAGTTGAAACAGTAGGTACATTCATTTAATTTTCTTCTTTCTTAGATGCTAAGGGTACTCCAAAGGAAGACTACAAGAGATCAGGCTGCCTTATGAACATATAAACTAGCTTATGAAGATTTTACAAGTGGCATTTTCGTTAAGAACAGCAGCTGAAAAAAATTATTGAACCACTGTTTCCTGTTGGGATATATAAGACAACTACCAAAAGCATTTCCATATCAAGTAGGGCAATGACTTCCAAGGCAATTAATAAGCAGGGGCGAAAAACTAGGAATCAGCATCTACAATCTATGCAGATACACCTAAAAAGAAGACATAAGAAGAGAACATGAAAACAGAGGAAGTGTGAAAAGCTAAGCAAGTTAAGAAAAAATAGGTGGAGGCAAGCCTAAAAGAAATGCTACAAACCGGAAAAAAATCTATCACACACCATGAATCATTAGAAGAGGAGTACCTACTACAGTCTTATTGGTATGTTGGCATATTCAGAAAGCAGAACAAGGGAAAAATTGGTACAGTGTACAGTATGTAGTCTTAGTTATGTTTGCCACAATTGTGACTCCGAATGCGCTCCTAACCACTTAAATATTTTTGTTTAAAATATTAATTGTTATAGAAATAATAAGTCTTTAGTTTTCTGTGTGGTGACGGAGTAAGAATAGAATCCACCATCCCTTATCTTACCCGCAGATGATCGTACGAGACGACTAAGGGATATAAAATGCATATAATATCTATTTGAGAAAAGGAAAACTCGAAACAAAACCCTATACCAACACGTCTGACCAGCGTGGTATAGTAGGTCAATTACCCTCCCATTATGGAGGAGGCTCGAGCCCAACAGTGGGACATATTATGAGCTGAGTTGATGATTATGATGAAGTCTTTAGTTTACTCGAAAATCTATTTCATGATTAATATTGTTGTAACAATTTCCAGTCATCAGATTGTTATTTAATTTAATTTATACTTAATATAAACCATTGAAGGCTGATTAAAAATAATGTTAAATTATATATATCGCCTAAGACCTGAATATTGTTAAAACAATAATTGTGATATTCTACCCTGCCATTACGAGTGATAAAATGTTATTTAGATGGTTAATAAAACATGATAATTGATTATATTTAGTATTATTTGCACATGCAAATAATACTAAATATAGTGCCTGGGGTCGATTAAACCACATGGTTCAATCGACCCCAGGCACTGTTTCAACCGTCCCTGGCATGGGGACGATTGAAACAAATTGCATTGTCTTATTAAATAGGATTTTTCTCAGAAAATATAATACAGTTATCTGAAATAACATTGCCCATTAGTAGACGGATATAGGGTCTTTTATTTAATATATTCCAGTTATCGCTAGCTTAACTAATCCCGGTGCAATAGACGATAAATGTGAGAATGTTTCAACCATACTCACTCTACCTTACTTGCGCAAAAATTAAAATTAATTTCTAAGATTTGCTCTGAACATACTATATTGACAAGTTAAAAAAGCTTGTAATATAGAGTCGCTGTCTAGACAACTACATGCACGCATTGTAGGTGCATATATACTAATATTATAAAGAGAAAAGGTTTGTATGTATGTTTGTAATGAATTGGCTCAAAAAGTACTGGCCCGATTTAAATAATTCTTTCACCATTTGAATGCAACATTATCACTGATTATTATAGTCTATTTTAATTGTAAGAAAAATATAAGGATCCCTACTAAAATTACAATAATGTTACCCAAGGTGTAAAAAAACGCCCATAAAATATCTTTCATCGCATGTGCTGCGAAAACTATTGATAATAAAACCAAAAATGTTCCACAATATTAAATAACATATCAATATCTACAAAAAATGTCGCGATAGCATGTGTCTAACTATTGTAGTTATGTCACTCAACAAGACAACACAGACCAAGTTATTTATACCTTTGCCTTAATCCTACCTAAATAAATGATTTCTCAAGCAAGGCTATTTAAATACCTGTAAATAACTTTTTATTTTATTAAAATCGGACACTCCATTCGAAAGATATTACGAGAAATAAAATTAATTCGCCGCCGTGACGCGCTGGTGGGGCGGAGCGCAGGAGAGGGGCACATCTATGAAATAGGTAGGCTCGCTCTGAGAAATTTAAGCCCTCCCAATATGTGTAATGGAACAAGACTTTTGGTTATGGAATTGCGAGACAATGTGATTGTAGCTACTATCATCACCGGCCCCGCGGCCGGACAGCTTGCTCACTTTCCGAGGATCCCGATGATACCGACGGATTGTCCTATATCTTTTAAAAGATTACAGTTTCCTGTAAAGATATCGTTTGCGCTTACAATAAATAAATCCCAGGGACAAACTTTTTCTATGGTTGGCATCGATCTAAGAAAAGAGTGCTTTTCTCATGGCCAACTATATGTTGCACTTTCTCGAGTAGGGTCTCCTGAAAATCAATATGTTTTATTGCCATCTACAAATACCACTGCTAACATAGTGTATAGTGATGCATTAAGGTAAAAATGGAAAATTAAAATAAAAATCTAATAAAATTTAAAAGTCTTTAAAATAAAAGATGTACTTGAATAAATAAATGATACACAAATAAAAAAAAAACTACATTAAATAAAATAAATAAAAAATATAAATCAAAAAGGAAAAATAAATGTAAAAAAAAACTTAGCACATAAGTCGGGGTGCTATATTTTTTATTCTATGAAATATGTGATAATCAGTACTTATACAGTAATAGTAGGTATATAATGTATCTAATTATGATTAGTATACCTATACTCTAAACCTCAGTAAAATGTTTTTAAAAATTACCAGTTGATGTCATTTATTCTGTTTACTCATTTTGTTTTCAAACATCAACCCAAGGGAAGTCAGCGATACACTATTGCTAAATACATTATTATTTAGGTATGTCCTGCATTTACTGTACGTTTATGCCAAAATGTTTAATAAATAAATGTTCACCCGTGCGAAGTCGGGTCGGGTCGCTAGTTTATTATATTACCATTAGATACCTATGGTTTCTTGTTAGTTACGTTTGCGTCCTGTGATTGTTTGATGAGAATTTATATATTATTGTCTTACTGATCGAATACCTTGCACCTTTTTTTATTTGAATTAGTTATATAAAATAACGTATACCTACATTATACATAATATGAAGGTTACCTACCTCAGGTAGTTCGGATGTCATTGTAATTCGTACTCATGTGTAACTCCTGCTTAAATAATAATACTTCTGCTATATCATACTGGTGCAAAACACTTGTTTCACCAATGATACATTGTCACTGTACCTCTCAATGCATATTATTTGCCCTATGGGTTAAAATACAAAATGTCGCAACCCTTTGGTTATTTTCCTTGCTTGTTATCGCAATCGCCTATATCTACAGGAGCACCAAGGGAATATGCAGCGGTAGTCGTCTAGAAAACTGATTACATCAATTGCAATATCTGTTTTTTTGGCATTATTTCTCAAAGGGAGGTCTATATCACACAGTGGACCTCAGTGTTAATGGATGGTTATTGGACATGCGATCTGTAACAAATAAATAATTCATTGGACCGCATAGAAGAAACCTGTGGTGAAAGTATATTTAGTTAGAACGACATAAACAACTTCCCTCGCTTTTAGCTAGCATACAACATAAATGTGAAACACGTGTCTAGGCTATGAATATATTAGCCATTTTATTTTTAATATTATTACTGAATGATAAATATGAATAATAATAGGTGGACATTTTTTTTTTCAATTTGTCTTTTATTCAGAATTGTGAATACTTGTCAACTTTTTGTATTAAAGTGACTGCGTATTACTGATAGAATGAAAGCTGATGTATATTTGTCGTCCGGTTAGGTCTTGATATGCTCATGACTTTGTCAGGTCACGGCACTGAGCAGTTATGAGACGCCAAAAGCGATCCAGGTGTCCGATAGATTGTAAATAGTTTCAAAATAAAGCAGTGAGAACTATCTCTAAAAATCTGAATTGTTCAACACCATAAAGAGTTCCGTAGAGCCCCAGATTCAGTCGCCATCTAAACTGTTAGTCTTTAGATCATAACTGAGGGGGGGCTCTGGGGCCCTTGCCAGCTTTGAAGAGAGCATTTCCGATCCTAAGCTTCCCTTTATTATTATCAATAATTTTATTAAAGCTTTCAGCAAAATTATGACCTTCTAGTTCAATATTCTGTAGACAGAGAAAGCAAACATCTCTCTAGGTCAATGTGTGTTAATAATCAAGGCTTGTTATACAAAAAAGTAATTTCTACGTATCCTCTTAAGAAAGCTCAAAATTAAACAGTGCGTGTTACGGTGAGAGTATAATAGGGATTTTCTTATGACATAAAATCTGAAATATGAAAATCTTTAGACGTACCCTTTTTTACACGTACATTCCTCAATGCCATATGGACGGGCCACCGGTACCCAGTTCCTGTTATCGGTAGCTCGTCCGGTGAGTTACCCTTTCAGGTACCAGGCGAGACATTACGGGAGTTGCAGCCAACAGGCACGCTACCTTTGTCGCTAGCGAGCAGTATCCGCGCATGACCCTGGCCGCCATAGCCCGCTGTATCGCTACAAGAGGATCCTGAGACGGATGATCATGAACGCCACCTATACAGGGCGCTGTACAAGACCATGGACTGGATCACCCCTGTATATAGCTATTTGCACGTAGCGCTGGACCCACCCGTATTTGGCATAAACCAGAACTGTAGACTTACCCTAAAATAACAAGCATGCTCACCTGATTTTGGACGGGTCACATTGTAAGGCGAATGGACCCTAGTTGATAAAAATAATTCAAAAGGATCGGACAACACATTTTAAGATGGTTAATATAGGCAATACATAACGCAGTGCTTGTCCCAACATTACTGTATGGAAGCGAGAGTTGGGTATGCAGAAAAGAGTATGATAGTAAAATTAATGCGGTTGAAATGCGATCTCTGCGGAAAATCTGTGGAGTTAGGCTGACCGACCGCATTCGTAACGACGACGTAAGAGAGCGAGTAGGTATGAAAGAGAGTATTGGTGTAAAGATGCGAAAGGGAATGCTCCGATGGTTCGGACATGTGGAAAGAATGCCGAACGATCGCCTGGTTAAGAAGATATACAATGCGAAAGTGGAAGGATGTAGGTACCGAGGGAGACCGAGACTAACCTACCTAGACCAAATCGGTCATGTACTGAAGGAAGGTGGAGTCAAGAGTCTCCGAAACCAGCGAGCATGTATGAAGAGAATTATGAATGTTGAGGAAGCGAGTGAAGTATGCAGAGATAGAGTTCTCTGGCACTCTGTTCTCTCTGCCTACCCTGCAAGGGATATGGCGTGATAATATGTTTGTTTGTTTGTTTAATATAGGCATCAGCCAATTTCTATACAGAATCGAGGTTATAGCACCGCATTGAGGGTGATATATTGGCACTTCGCTTCCGGGACGTCGATGTGCGGAGAATACCAGAGAGTGAAATAGGTCAGGTGGACATTGAAGTCAAGGTAGCGGTTTCGAAGGGGCCGTTCAAAGTTGATTATAAAGCCACATGCCATCTCGCCACACTTCCGTCGCTTAGAATAGCAAAGCGGAATCGATGAACCTCTCAATTGGCACTGAGCAGTAATACAGTAGGTTGAGAAGGCGTGTACCACGTTTCCATTGCCCGTACGGTTTGGACGAAATGTAACCGATACATAGTCAAAAAAAAGGCCAAAAATATAGGCCGCTACAAAAAAGGTTTATCTAAAAGTTTTTATTTAGAATTTGTCATAATACGTTATAAATGTGACCTTTAGACGTTTAATAATAGCAAAGGATTAATTTAAAATGTATAATGTAAATATATGCTACATGAACTACCATAAAACTGGTCGCGAGACCGGGTTGACATCTATAACAACTTTACCGGTTCTTCATCACGTTTGGCATATTTATATTTTTAATATGTTCGATGGTTTTATAAATTAATTATTATCTTATTGCATAAAAAAAAATATTGTGTGTTTAAGATTGTGTGACCATTCATCCTCATTCTACGTATGTATTAGTCGGTAGATTTTGAAAGTAAGATTGATTGCGGTCTTGTTTATTTTTGTGGAGCAGTGGCCAATAACCAAGCATACTGTGTCAGTGGAAATACTGAGCAATACTAACAGTGTAACTTTGATACTAGATTAACCGTTATCTAATGAAGAACAATTTCATAAATAAATAATTAATCACCTACCTATCTTTAATCGTTTCTTGTTAAAACTAAAAGTTAGTAAAATATGTCAGTATTATATTTCTCTTGAGTGTTTGTTTGTTTGAATAAAGGTGTTCTTAAGGCTACAATATAAAATAAGTTTTAAATTCGACTCCATGGTCACGTGGAGACTAGACATACCAATAAACTACCACTAGAATAAATTATTAATAGAACATAAGCAAACACACACGCAGACACTCATACAAACACACATTCACGTAGAAACGTGAACACTATGCACGCACCCGTACTCAAGATCACGCCTTCTGTGCATATATAAATCTTTTACCTGGTCCATCTCAGCTCATATATGTCCCACTACTGGGCTCGAGCCTCCTCCTTAAGGGAAAAGAAATTGGCCTACTATACCATGCTGGTCAGACGCGATAGTATAGGGTTTTGTTTCTAGTTTTCCTTCTCTTGCATAGATGTTATACGCGTTTTGTATACCTTAGTCGTCTCTTACGATCACTCACTGGTAAGATATGGGGTGGTGAATTGTATTCTTACTCCGTCACCACACTGATGAATTTTATCTGGTTAAATATTTATATTTTAACTAAGTTTAAATATAACATATATTTCTGTAATATTTATCTTTAAGGAACCAACCTTTTCTTTTTTTTTTACTTTTTTTTTTCCCTGCAGGGTGAACCATGGATGTGGTCGCGCCCGACAAATCGATCCAGGGCGACAAAAGAGGCGGCGCGCAACCCCATGGACCCACCCTGCAAACACCTCCTTTCGCCGTGCGAGCGGGCCACCGCTACCCGATCTTTGTTTTCGGTGGCCCGCCCGGCGGTTTACCCTCACGGGTTCCTCCCGTGTCGACGCCCTGACAGCTTTCGCCGTCGGGGCGTCGCCCTCACGCGGTGGCCTCACGTCGGGTGACCGGACAATTCTCCGGTCCGATTACCCGAAGCCTCGGTTAGGGCGGCATCAGGCGCAGATATTCGCGCCTGCGCCGCTCCGGCCGCTGGCGGCGGCCCAGGTCACGAGAATCCTCCCGGACTCGTTTCGCTGCCTCCTTCTGTGAGATGACAGCCTCGCAGAAGGCGGCGACCGCGTCCCAGTTCCTGACGCTGTCAACCATCGCTTTCACGACAGCCGGCAGCGTCAGGTCGGCACCGATGACAGCAACGAGGTCACGGCGCTGCCCGTCCCAGCCCGAACATACCTCGAGCGTATGTTGCGCCGTGTCCTCGTCGCTACTGCAATGGGGGCAGGATGGAGTCCACTCCCTCCACACGACCGTGTGCAGGTACTTGCCGAAGCAACCGTGCCCCGACAAGACCTGCACCAACCGGAAGGAGAGCACTCCATGCCGCCGCTCCATCCACTCCATCAGTACGGGCTGGAGGGCCTCGACGGTAACAACACCGTGTCTAGACCTATCCAGCCGCGTAGCCCAACAGGCGATGACATCACGGCGGGCGTCCTCGCGCCAGGTGGCTATTTCGTCAGACGATGGGGAGCCACCGTCGTCGCGCACTGAGGTAACCCGCGGTAGAGGTCGGAGAGCATCTCCGCCTCTAGGTCCCACGGGGGTGTCCCGGCCAATAGGCATGCCGCCTCTGTCAACACCGTGCGGTACCCGCGAATGGCTCTGACCGCCATGGCTCTCTGTGGCCTCCACAGAACGGCCCTGAGCTGGGCGTTCAGAGCCCTCGCCCACACGGGTGCGCCGTACATGTCCATTGAGCGGATCACCCCCGCATACAGCCGTCGACCCTCGAAACTGGGACTGCCCACATTCGGCATGAGCCGCGATAGGGCGGATGCCGCGTCGACCAGCCGGGGAGCAATCCTCCGGAAATGCTCCCGGAACCACCAACGCCCATCAAGCACCAGACCCAAATACTTCATATGGGCCTGGATACTGATGTGGATGGAGTTGACGACTAACGAGGCACCGATAGGCAGCCTTACACGGGGCCCATGGAATAGAAGGGCCTCCGTCTTATTTAGGGCCACCCTGAGCCCCAGCGCCTCGATTCGCCTGACCATCTCCTCGGTGCCGAGAGTGGCCAGGCTCGCCGCCTCTTCGAGTGTCCTGCCCCGGGCTGTGACGAGCGTGTCGTCAGCATAGCATATCACGCTCAGCCCGGGGGGTGGGGGCTAGACTCCCTCTCAACGCCCAGTCGTAACCAATGTCCCACAGAGTCGGCCCTAATACCAACCCCTGCGGAACACCGTACGACATGGGCGTCCGCACAATGTCCCCTGCGGGACTCGCGCAGAGAACACTGCGCCCCTCCAAATAGTTTGCCACCAGCCGCCTCAGGTACAAGGGCACTCCATGGAATCGGAGCGCCTCCCTGATGCAGCTGAATGGCAGACTATTGAATGCGTTGGCGATGTCCAACGACACCGCCAACAGCACTCCTCTGTCGAACGCCCCCTTCGAAAGCCGAATTGAGCGTCCGACAGATCGGGCCCCACCTCTTCTAGATGTCGGACGATGCGGGCAGCGAGGACACGCTCCAACAGCTTACCCACATCGTCGAGAAGGACAATGGGCCTGTAGGCCGACGGCGAATCCGGGGGCCGTCCCGGCTTTGGCAGGAGAACCAACCTTCCTTCCTTCCAGCACTCAGGGAACTGTCCAGATGTCAGACAGGCGTTGTACAGTCGCCTGAGGCGAGGTTCGAGATGCTCGAGGAGCAACGTCAACACCCGGACTGGTATTCCGTCCGGGCCGGGGGCCGTGGTGGCGGAACGAATCTTCGCCACAGCCGCCCCCACTTCTGATTCCGTCACGAGGCCGACGAGAATGGAACACTCTCGTCGGCCTCCCGGTCGTGATCTGGCGAAGCCATGACCGAGAGCGTGTGTTCCGACTGCCGCGGGAACAGCTCCTCGACCACCCTACGAAGGTGGTCGGGCTGGAGGGTCTCGGTGAGGGGAGGCCCTGCACGCAAAGCTTATTCAGCGATGCGTGATACGGGCGACCCCAGGGGTCACGGTCGAGACCATCCAGGATCTCCTGCCAACTCGCATCCTTGGCGGACCGGATAGCCAGCCGAAAGGCAGTCCGCGCACTGCGGTACGCCTCATACAGCTGGCCCTCCCGCTCAGCATCGCGGCGACGCCGCCGGCTGCGGATGTAGGACCTTCGGGCACTAATGCACGGCGCACGAAGGTCCGCCAGTCTTGGGGACCACCTGCCTCAGAGGCAGACGCCGTACCCTGGCCATGGCCGCATCGCATATCTGCGTTAACGCATCACGAATGCGGCCAGCCTCAGCGTCCACTCCGTCCGCTGGGCCGCTTTGCTTGACCAGCGTGGTATAGTAGGTCAGTTTCCCTCCCATTATGGAGGAGGCTCTAGCCCAACAGTGGGACATATATGAGCTGAGATTATGATGAAAATGCTTGTCTAGCGTCTGGACGGTTCTTTGGGTGTTGGAAGGAGGGGAGGTGTGATTCGGCTGCGGCCTACAGTCCCATCGTGCTGCTGAACAATGCGGGCAAGCTGTTGGAGAGAATCCTGGCTGCTCGCCTTGGCCAGCACCTAAGCGAGGTCGGCTTCCATCTGTCGAACGCTCAGTTCAGTTTCCGAAAGGACCGTTCGACGATGGCGGCCTTGTTGCACCTGGGGGCCGTGGTCACGGAGGTGGTCACAGGCGGAGGCGTGCCGTTGGCGACGCATTCAATAGTCTGCCATTTAACTGCATCGGGGGGCCCTCCGTTACCACAGGGTGCCTCTATGCTTGCGGTGGCTAGTGACAGACTATTTGGAAGAGCGCAGCGTCCTCTACGTGGACCGAATAAGGGACGTTATGCGGACGCCCATGTCATGCGGTGTTCCACAGGGGTCGATCTTAAGGCCGACCTTGTGGAGTATCGGCTACGACTGGGCGTTGCGAGTAGTGTTGCTCAAATGCAAGACCAATTTTTGTAATAAATAAATTTCACTATTACTTTAGATTTCAAATCTTTTGTCGATTAAGTCGACAAAAGATCACCCTAATTATATTAATATTGAATTTGACTGCCTTTTTCATGTTTATGTTTTTAATTCTTGCCAACGAAAACGTGGTATAGTCGGTTTATTACCCTCAGGAATTAATTTCCCTCAGTGTAAACATTCTATCTGATATTTAGACTAAAATGTGTCTTGCCACTATATAAATTGATTCTTAATTTCGAAAATAATATGTGATCAAAGTTACAAATAGGTAAATCTCCAGGATCATCATTCATCATTCTCCTACTCTTATCCCAATTACTTGGGGTCGATACATTACGTACTCTTCTTTCATAGTACATATTGTAGAAGTTATTGACAATAGTTTTATGACCGGTCACCTACCAGACGTCAACCCTCCTTGGGAATGTAATTGTTGACCAAACGGCATTAGATGGAGTTGGCCCAGGTCATTATAAGGCTCTTAGTCGTCTTTTACGACACCCACGAGCAAAGGGTTGGTAGTATTCGTAGCCGCTACCACACAGCTAGTAAAGGTAAATCTCCAGGATATGACCTAATTAATGCATAATTACTCAAGCAACTTCCTATAAAAGATCATTCACCTTACAGCCATCTACAATGTCTGTCTGAAATTAGAAATATTTCCTGCTCAATTGAAAATTGCACAGGTTATTATAATACCCAAACCAGGAAAAGATCCCCATTTTTTTTTGTGTGGGTTATGATCGGCGCGCTCCGGTGGCCGGTCCAACGACAAAGGCGAGGTTCACGGGTGGGTTACGGGTGTGCGTGCGTACGCCCCTCTGTCGTGTCGCCCCGGACGGAGCGGTGCGCGTTCACGGCGCTGCTCTGCCCAAGCGGCACAAGCCTCGAGCGTATGCTGCGCCGTATCCTCGTCGCAACCGCAGTGATGGCAGGACGGTGTATTCTCCTTAGGAAAAGATCCCCATGGCGTAAACTCGTACATACCGATCAGTCTACTCCCACTGTAGGGAAAACTTTTTGAAAAAAATCTCTTAAATAGAATGCGCATTTACCTACCAAATGTATTTCCCCCTTACCAGTTTGGTTTTCGAGAGAAATATTGAACTATCGAACAGATACACCGAATTACAGACACAATAAGTGGTGCGTTGTAACGTTCTGCTCTGCGATTTGAAAAAAATATTTCCTGATTCTTTTTTTCCTGTAATGCGATCACACCTCCAAAATAGATGTTTTGAAGTAAAAGTTAATAATGAAATCGCCCCCTTAAACGATATTCGTTTAGGAGTGCCACAAGGTAGTATCTTGGGTCCTACACATACTGTACTTGTTATTTACTGATGATTCGCCGACAAAAGCTGACACCTTAACTGCATCCTATGCCGATGATACGCCCTTTTGTCTGTGCATGAGAATCCTTCTGCAGCATCAGATAAACTGCAAATACACGTCTACAAAATTGAAAAGTGGCTACATAGATGGAGTATCAAGGCAAATCAAAGGAAATCTGTACTACATGTACTAAAATAAAAAATATACTTAATAATAAATACTTAATACTAAAATACGTAAAGTTTTAAGTATTAAGCCTATAACAATGTGTAAACATTGTCGGGTAGATAGTATACCTTAAGACGTAAATATAATACGAAGTGAAATTTGCATGTCCTACAATTAGTCACGGTGGTGTAGTGGCAGCACGATTGGGCCGGAATCCCAATAGGCGCGGGTTCGAATCCCGCTTGTGACATCATTTTTCATTTCGTAATCGGATTTTATAAATAATTAAGCATATTAAATGCTAAAAATTTCAGTAATTTAAACTGTTATTGTTGCTATATTACAAGGAAATGTGAAATACAGTGCTAAAAACAATTGCTAATTGTAGAACGTTTAATTGGGCCAAACCTGTGTCCTAAAAGCGCGTTGAGCAAATTCTTTCTGGGTCAAACGATGTCCCCAAAAGTGCGTGAGGGGAAAATCCTTTCAATAACAAACTTGGGGTTTTAAGGCGTAATATGCTCTACTTGGTCCTTGGCTCTAATAATTAACAGAATTAAAATGTAGATTAGTTATTTTTCTTTATCAATAACCGTGTTATTGATAAAAATAAACTAGTTTTATTTGATAAATATGAAGCGAAACTATTTTTTATCATTAAACGAATACATATAATCTATCCATTTATATTATAATTATGTAAAATTATGTAATATATAGGTGTAATAACCCATGTATTAATGGGTGGAGAATACAAATGAATCACTACCTTCTTACTTGCCCACGAGATTCGTAAGAACTCACTGAGCGACCGCTGGGTCAATGACCAATATCGTAATGGCAAAATAATAACCCAAACTGCGATTACCAACCCGCTTGTCAAGCGTGGCAATTATGTCATTTTCCTTTACGTGGAAGGCCTACGTCTAAAAGTAGATATTGATAGATAGATGGATAGAATATAGATAAATGAAATCCATTTTACCATAAATTATTCCTACAAGTTGTTAGCTCGAAAAAAAAACGCTTTAGAACAATTGAAATCATATTTGGGTATCTACGACTGTTGAAATGAAGTATGAAAAAATTTTGAGTGAATTAAGAATTGTATGATAGAATATCAATAGATTACACTCGCTAGTTTCTCATATTTAAAAATTTCACTGTCACATCTGCTAAAGGACGATCTCATCGCTCTACAGACAATAAATAATGTAGTTTAATTTAGTCGCAACGAATTACTTGTTTAATTTTGAGTTTGTTTGTTGTGTATTACGTGTATTACATCTTCTTCGATTCTCATTTTTCATTTTCAAATCCAACTTCATTTTGTAAATATAGAATAGTAAATTGCTTGACGTATTATAAGGTCGGGTAAAAAGCTTTTTTCGCATTCTATATGACACTTTTTCAAAAATGGCGTCTATTTTATCAGTGACGATCAGAGCGAGGTGTATCTTTGACAACAAAATTCCTGGATTGAAAACGTTTAAATCAACTTTGTACTACTCTTATGCTAGGGCCGCACCTGCGTCTATCGTCACGAACCTTCGTGCAATGAGACGATATAGAGGGAGAGCCTGTGAACGCCAGTCCTACCACATAGTATAAAAAATTGCGCATTATGCTGTAATGTTTTTGGGCAGCAATTATGCTCACCTTTGCTACCTGTTACCTACCAAAGCCACCACAGTTCGAGATTCATAATATCCAAACCTTCTTACCTGCTGTAGGATACTTGCACAGAACATTTTTTAGCCTTTATACTATGTGGTAGGACTGGCGATAACGGGCTCTTAGTCCAATACAGACAGATGTGACCGGTCATTATCCGCTATCGTCGCGAACATTCGGGCTTCGTGTGTGTTATCGCTTGGTTGGCGATAAGTCAAAGGGTTTTAGCGCGCTAATATATCGCGCTCTGTGGTCTAACTAGAGTTGTTCATTTCGGCGGAAATTTTCGATGTGTTTAGACGCGTACGAGGATCTACAGTTAATCAATAAATATGGAGTGGAGCGATGAAATGGTGTTAGAATTTTTACACCATTATGAAGCTGAACCCATGACGGGATCCAAAAAATCATTATGTAATTATTAGCATAATATAGCTGTAAAAGTAAAGCATCTCGTCATCCATAGTTAAAAGCATGAAAATTATTTCGCCCATCTTTAATTTTTTTTTTTTTTATAGAACACCACCCTGCACTAAGGAAATAAACCTTGTATTGCGGGGGACTTTACAAACATGCAACTAACGTAGACAAATTACACCCAGACTCAGAACAACACTTTGTGGATCGCACAAAGTAATGTCCTGCGTGGGAATCGAACCCACGGCACTGGCACGGAAGGTCGGAATCTTAACCACTACGCCATCTGTGCAGTCTCAGTCAGTCAGTCAGTCAATTATTGCACGATACTCCGTGTAAAATACCGAAGTTGCTAATATGACCACAGTATTATCGCGATAACTTTTTAGTGTACAAAACGTACGAAGCGTCCAATGGTGGACATTTACGGGCTGATCGATGGATGGAATATGTACATTTAAATCACAATATTATTTATATGCATAGATGATCAAACACTTAAAATATCTATGTGATTTTGAATTTTGCCAATGTTGGCCCTGGAGATGTAAGGGATAGCGCCCTTCTAGGTATAGTGTAAACTCGTATAATAATAATAATAAAACCCTCTAGGCTAGTTGTTAACTCATCATGAGGCCTACGCAAACCTCGCAGGAATATTATATGGCTCCCTAAGTTTTTTGATATAAAAAAAACGTGTCGCACAATTTACAGGAAAGAACAGGGCAGCTCGTGGCAGGTGCTTACCGGACACGGGGTCTTCGGTAAGTACCTGTACAGAATTGGCAGAGAAGAGGCCCCAGGGTGCCATGAGTGTGGCGCGCCAGTGGACGATGCGCGCCACACACTGGAGGTATGCCCCGCCTGGAGGCCTCAACGCCACGTCCTGACGGCGGTCATTGGAGGTCGCTGTCGCTGTCGACCATCATCTCGAAGATGCTCGATAGCGACGGATGCTGGTCGTCGATGGCCTCCTTTTGCGAGGAGGTGATCCCTACAAAAGAGGCGGCGGAGCGGGGACGCGAGGTAATTGCGTCTGCAAATTCGCTCCGCCGCCGGCGGCCAGGGCGGAGGAGGCGTCGATATGTGCAACTCCTCCCACCGCCTTGAATGACGACAGGGCGTGGGCCATTGGCCAAGCGTTGGGGTGCCGGGGATCGAATGTCAGTAGACGATCTCTCTAGCACCCCGTAAAAGCGCGGAAGGGGCCGCTGTGGTTTTAGTGGGTATTCCGGTCTGGCAGTTGGCCGGCGAGTCCCACACTCCCCCTCACCTGTCACCGGCGGGGTATAGCGCGTAAATGCGTTTCCACAGCGTGAAAAAAAAGAAAAAAAAAGGCAGCTCGTGACGAGCTGAATGTGAGTAGCGTGGAGTGTCACTGTGGTCCTAAACACTCCAGAGTCGGCCAGAGTCTCGTCTCGTAGCTGGCCTTCATTGGCTGGCTGCAATGGAAATCGAAGAGTGCCCGGTGGAGTCGACTCTGGCTTGCCTTAAACAGCTGGTCAGAGACGGGCTATATGCTCGGGGTTGGAAGTGTAATTTTCAAGGACATAACTATGGGGAAACCAAAGCGTGTCTCTGTTTATCGAAGACTCAACGGTGGAACCGGTGCCGCACCACTCGAAACCCCTAGTCACTTACACCAATATTGTTGCCCGTATGGCTTGTGTACCTGTTGCGACTGTTTAAGGGGCCTATTCAGTGAGTTGGCGAGTCACCCTCTGCCATCGTTCATTTCTTAATATGGTTTTGAAGGCGGACGAAATTTTGAAATTTCGTAGGCCCAAAATTAATCACTAAACTAAACATCCACCCCCATATTCAGCTATTAGATACCATCATCACTCAATAGTCTTACACCTACCATTGGCATTCCACGAATGTTATGGGCAGACGTGAAGTGTCATCGGTAGATATCCCATCACATTTTTACATTAAATTTCTCCAAATGCCTCTGCATGTTGGACCCATGTTTCTATGTAAACCTCCCGAAGGATCTTCGCTACGTAGGAAACCGTGAATGTAAAGGAGATAAATAATAATAATAATAATCAAAATTATCCTTGTTCATCAATAATAAGACTATATGTGATCTAACTTGATCTGTAGAACTAAGCAGCTAGCTGCGATTCGTTCATCTCCTCGAAGGAACCGAAGGTTTCGTCTGTGCAATTGTTTATGTAGTTACTAAGACCTATAGCTACTGGAAATATATCTTCAGGTCATGGCATGGCTGATAGTTGTCGGACGTGCCACCTACCAGGCGAGTCTGTTAGGCATAAGCAATCGTTTCCTGTTGTTCTCGTCTTAATAAAGGCGAAAATTTACATAGTCACAACGAAGTAGCCGCGATCATCCACGAGCAACTTCCTTTGTTGTACGAATTTGTGAGCATTGAGGTGCAGTACTATAGGCATATGCCAGAGCCGGTTCTGGAAAATGACCGCGCCACATCATAATGGGACCGATCTATCATCACTGATAGAACTATCATTACAAATCAGACATCGTGTTGATAGATCGGCTAGAGTGCCGTGCAATGGTTGTCCATGTCACTGTTGCCCATGAAGCGAGCGAGCGAGAGCCATGAGCCAGTAGTTGATAACTCCAAAAATATTAACAGTATATTGATTGATTTTTTATTCAAATTTATTTATTACTAGCTTCTGCCCGCGGCTTCGCCCGCGTAAAAGGTTCCTTTCCTAAGGTTTTTCATCCACTATTTTTATTTTATCCCTTAAGGGTAATTTTTTTATGAAATTTTAATGTCATATTTATTTATATCTAATCAATAGCCTTTTTTTTTTTTTTTTTTTTTGTGGTGGGTTATGGTCGGCGCTCTTCTCGCACCACTCCGTCCGGGGCGACAGAGGGGCGTACGCACGCATACCCGTAACCCACCCACGAACCTTGCCTACGTCGTTGGACCGGCCACTGGAGCAGCGTGAACTTGTCGTCAGTGGCCGGCCCGACGGAATACCCCCTGAGAGGTACCCTCCCCTTGAGCGACGTCCCCCCCCTCGGGGCGGACGTCGGTCCCTCCTCGCGCGGTCTGCCTCTCGGCGGGTGACGGACTAATTCCCCGGTCCAGTCACCCGCGGCCTCGGCTAGGGCGGCATCAGGCGCAAACCTAATCAATAGCCTAAAAACAAGTTTCAAGCTTCTGGCTTTAAAAGTGTCGATAATTCCTTACAACTTTTCATCCCTTTTTTTGCATTAAAAAGTAGGCTATGTCCTTTATCAGGCTCTAGACTACCCGTGTACCAAATTTCATTTAGATCGGTTCAGTAGTTTTGTCGTGAAAGAGCGACAGACAGACAGAGTTACTTTCGCATTTATAATATTAGTAAGGATAGAAGTTGCTTTTGATATAATGCAAGGCCACTTACAAATTATCAATCTTAACATTTTAAATTAATCCAATAAACTAAGTCCAGACAGGAATGTAACCACTATTGAAAACATCCGGTAAGAAACTCAACGGGTTTGTCTATTATTATTATTTCTTTATTGATTTTTTTTATAAAAATAGTACATAAATAATAATAGACAATAATAACAAACATATAAGAGAAAGTTTGAAAGTTGCGCCAGTGACGGAAAAGTTAAGGAGTGTACGGTTGACATGGTACGTCAACAGCGTGGTCCTACCACGGCTAATTAGGACTGTATGGAAAAAGATAACATATAGCGTGGATTCCAAGTAATTGGGATGAGAGCAAGATGGTGGTGAGTACATGATTTGTTTTATTCCTTATTCTACCTTTCTTCTATTTTTCCTATAAATATTTAAATTTTAAAACTTAGCGTTAAATGTACATGTTTTACTAACATATATATAAAATTGAATGTACAGTTTCCATCGCCCTCTAAACCAGTCGTTATCTTACCATAAGAATAACGCAAATATTGGAAGAACATTATGTGCTTCTCTAAACTCTTTTGATATAAAACAAAAAATGCATCACAAGATTTATAAGAAAGCTAATAAACTACAGGGCAGATTCTGGTAAGCTGTATATGAGTAGCGAGTAGCGATATTGCAGTCCTGTGGAAACCAAGAGTGCCTGTAGAACTTTTATCTATAACTTGCCTTAAACGGCTGATTAGAGAAGGGTCACCAGAACTATATACACGGGGATGGAAATGTCATTTTTAGGGAGTAATTTAGGAGAAAACAGCTCCGGGTCTTTGTTTATCTAAGATTTTAGTAAAAGGGGCACCGCACGGCTTGACACTCTTACTCTCTTACTCACCGCACGGCTCGACACTCCTAGCCATTCATCAATACTGCCTCCTGCTACCTGATCGGCTTGTTTGCCTATATTGGCTGTTTAAAAAGCTCGTTTAGTGTGTTGGTAAGTCAGTATTATTTAAGTCAGACCGAAGACCGTCAGAAGTTAAAAGGCAGCAATTTTCAATTAAATTAGTTCATCAAACTCTTAACTCCATAGCTAAATATTAGATACCAGCTTCTCACCATAACTTTACATCTACCGATGGAATTGTTAGGTTCAGACATGGAGTGTCACCAGTAGATATCCTCCCACTTTTATATTAAATTTCTCCAAAAACCTCTACATGCTGAATCCAGGTGAGCCTCATGTAAGCTCGCAAAGGTCGACTTATCTTCCCAATTAGAAGAAGCCGCTAAAATAATAGGAGATATAATTATAGCCCTTATATCAGACAATTTTTGATTAAAGTGTAATCAAAGCTTAGCCTTTCCTGATAAACTCACACAGCTTAATTTATTTTAATCAGGGGACAAGGAAAACTAGGAAATATCTTACAATTATGACTCTTAGGATTTATTTAATCGATTCTCAGTCATTCGTTGTCATGCTATTTAATATGCAAATTTATTTGTGTATATTAAAATCGTTGTCTTGTTGACGGAACTATGCGTTACTGATCTCAGAATCATGAATTAGTTGAATATTTTTTGAAGTTATACTTCGTTTACCGCGTTAGGGAAAAATGATGAGAGTAAATTTTTACGATGCGCGTGCACACAGTCACGAAAAACCGACACCATGAAGTTAGCTATAGTCAACATTTTAGTTATTTAACTAGATAATGCGTTATATTAAAACTTTCAATGTATTAAATACCTTTTTTCTATTGTTAGTGTCGTTTTTTCTACAAACGTAGAATAAGGCGAAAGATAAAATTTTTGAAAAGATCTTGTTACGCCAAATAAGTATAACTTCTAACGCGTGTGCGCTGTGCGTATAGAGCAAAGAGTGAATGCGGGAAATAGAGTGAACGGAGCGTTGGGGCAACTTCTCGGTAGTCGCCACCTCAGCCAGAAGGCACGTGTAGCAATACATAACGCAGTGCTTGTCCCAACATTACTGTATGGAAGCGAGAGTTGGGTATGCAGAAAAGAGTATGAAAGTAAAATTAATGCAGTCGAAATGCGATCTCTACGGAAAATCTGTGGAGTTAGGCTGATCGATCACATTCGTAACGACGACGTAAGAGGCCGAGTAGGTATGAAAGAGAGTATTGGTGTAAAGATGCGAAAGGGAATGCTCTGATGGTTCGGACATGTGGAAAGAATGCCGAACGAACGTCTGGTTAAGAAGATATACAATGCGAAAGTGGAAGGATGTAGGTACCGGGGGAGACCGAGACTAACCTACCTAGACCAGATCGGTCATGTACTGAAGGAAGTTGGAGTCAAGAGTCTCCGAAACCGGCGAGCGTGTATGAAGAGAATTTTGAATGTTGAGGAAGCGTGTGAAGTATGCAAGGATAGAGTTCTCTGGCACTCTGTTCTCTCTGCCTACCCTGCAAAGGATATGGCGTGATGGTATGTATGTATTAATGTATTTTTCGTTTCAATTATAATTTCATATTCTAAATGCGAATGTAAGTTTATTCGTTTGTTACACGTGCGCTCTTTAATTATTAAACCGATCATCATGATTTTGCATACCCTTGATCAGGAATAAAAAGAAGGACACACATATGGCACTTTTCGTCCAGAAGAGTATTGCTTTCAAGGTATAAATAATATAAGAAAAACCACTTTTAGGTGGTCGACTGGCAATGCGCGTATTGACATAAAAAAGTAACATTATGCCTACAGTATAGAAAAAGGAAAGTGGTCGAAAAATATTTGATACCTTAAAAAAGCTGTGGAGAAAACTCAAAAGACTTCTATAAATTTAAGCAACATTAAACATGTAAATACGCTTTTTTATTACTAAAACTATATCTGTCAAGGTGTTAGAGATAATAAAATTCATAGGTATTAAATAGTATTGCATATAAGACAAAAAATATCATGTAAATGGTCTTAGTCCATAAACGCCCTCTCTGTTGGGCTATAGACTCCTCCACAATGAAAGCGGAAATAATTCACTATACTGTATTGGTCGACTAGTTGGTACAAAGCTTTATATTAAGTATTTCTTCTCTAGCAGCAGCATTTTATTTGATTGCGTCCCTTAATTGTCTCTTACAATCACCCACAGGTAAGAACAGAGGTGATGAATTGTATTCTTACTACGTCCGTGTACATAAAAACATATTTAGGGACAAAATGCTCATTGTAGAGACGACAAATTGTAAATTCTTTATTAATTTGTACTAAGATCAAATAAAAAATTTCGACATACGACATTCATATCAGAGGGAGGCCCACAGCTGAACTGCGTCCGCAAGCGTATCTGTCTTTTTTGTCACTTTAAAATTTTTGGTGTGTATTGGAACTAGCAAAACCAGTTTGATAATTTTGTCATGAATACAAATATCATATCTTTATTATTCCTACCTATACCTATGTCTTCTAAAAATATCTACGAACATAACATCATCATCAACTTGCTCTTATTCCAATTTATTTCGACGCAATATGTCTTCTCCTTCCATACGACCCTATCAGACGTCATCTCTGTGGTCACTCCTTGTCTATGTGTCATGTTTCACGTAGTCCATTCATCTTTTCTTCGGTCTTCCCTTACCCCAAAAGCCTTCATTCATATTTAAAACTTTCTTCACAATATCACTTTCATCCCGTCTCATCACATGTCCATACCATGTCAATCTTTCACTCCTTAACTTTTCCGTCACTAGCGCAACTTTCAAACTTCCTCTTATATGACCATCTATGAACATAACAAATAAATAAATAAATAAAGGATTTATCTGACCAATTACGACTGCCTTCATTAATGTTATTAATAAAGCTGCTTTCAGTGTATACTATATAGTACTTTCCATGTGGTTGTTGACCGAATTTCGCTGTTCGTCCATTCGTGAATCTGGCACACCGTTATTGGAAATTTTGTCAATAAACTCCGTGTACCATGGAATGTTTAACTGTACTCAGTACACTAATTTTTTGACAAATTATAGTCTGGTCGCTCAATTAAGTTATAGAATTCAAAGATTTAATAAAAAATATACTTTATTATCCTTAAGCAAAGTAACAATAGTCTTATAATGAAAACGGTAATATTAATTAATTAAATATGCGATGTATTTATACACAAATAATGCATACTTATCAATAGCTTAACTAGGGCATTTAGGCGGAGAAATTGTGCTGATAAAGGAAATATTGATGGGTTCATCAGCCTTAACTCGGTCGTTCAAACCTTACGGAGTGACAGAAGTGCGGCCCCCTGCAACCTGCCCTATATCTCGTCCCCGTGAATTAAAGAGAACCACCGGAACCTTCGCTTCTTTGTTTTTATCCTTCTAGGCAGATATTGATTGAATATATATAGTGCATTTTCTATACATTACTTCTGCCGAACGACAAATATAGTTTATTAATGCTCATGGCGGCAAACGAGCAAGCATCACACCTGATGGTAAGTTTTACTACCGTCCTTGGTCCTTTGTAATATCAAGAGTATAGCTGGGCCGCTGCGTACCAACCAAAATTCACCCAAGTTGGGCTTGCGGCTCTCTCGCTCACCGAACGAAGCGCAATAGCACATTGCCATTGCTCAGACGTCGATCTTCTGCGAGAGTGTGGTACTACCCCGGATGGACCGGCCCGCGACTGTAGACAGACAACTGTCAACAGCGTGGTCATACCACTATTAAATTTTATTAATTTTATAATACTATAAGAATTATAATATATTTTGTTAAATAATATTTTTAGTTAAATAATAATACTGTTAACTTCTTTTAATATTATGTATGTACACCGATAAAATATCGGCAATATGGTTGCATTTCAATACTTAATACATGAAGCTATTAAAATGTTAATGGAAAACTGAGTAAATTTTGCACAAGATATTACATTTAATCGAAAGTACCAGATTGGTACAAGTCGCGAAGAGTTAGTAATAATATTTTGTAAACCGGTCTGTACTTCTAAAGTTGTAAGTGTAAACTTGCTTGATGCACACATACAGTTAAAGGGCGTCGAAAAGAGTTTATGCGCATCAATTTTTCAACGGGATAAAATGCCGCAATTTTTTTGCTTATACTGTTAGAACTTGCATATTTGCAGTAGGCATAAATCGGAAGAGTGGACAACAGTACCCTTCTGGAAAATATTTAACACTATATTGTTATCGCCAAGCCACTTGCTAAAATTATTTTTGATATTAACTTCAATAAAAGTGAAGCATTGAAAATAGCTAGTTATTATAACTCCGCTAATTCATGTGCTTTGATGGTATTTTTTCCAGTAATAGCGCAGCGAGAGGAAAGAATTTGTAGTCACGTTTTGGCTATTACAAAAGACTTTTGTCGCTCGATATTGATAGCTGAACTGGAAGAGAAATTGGGCAAAATCATTTGAGACAGTGTAGTGTGTAGATAAGTGGGAAAAGGATCCGAGTTTTATACTCAGCCTTTCCTAGATATAAAACTTGAAAGACGCAAATACCTAGAAGAAAGGGTGTAACCGATATTCTGCAGAGTGAGAGTGATCACTCTTAAATGACAATAGACTTAAATGACACTCTTAAATGACATGCCACATTTCGAGAGGCTATAGTCGAGGGCAAACAGACAGCTTTTCAATAAGTTGACTAATAACTTGATTAATTTTGAGACTTGCTTCTCTTGCAGTACATACATACATGTCATCACGCCATATCCCTTGCAGGGTAGGCAGAGAGAACAGAGTGCCAGAGAACTCTATCCTTGCATACTTCACTCACTTCTTCAACATTCATAATTCTCTTCATACACGCTCGCCGGTTTTGGAGACTCTTGACTCCACCTTTTTTCAGTACGTGACCAATTTGGTCTAGGTAGGTGAGTCTCGGTCTCCCCCGGTACCTACATCCTTCCACTTTCGCATTGTATATCTTCTTAATCAGACGTTCGTTCGGCATTCTTTCCACATGTCCGAACCATCGGAGCATTCCCTTTCGCATCTTTACACCAATACATACTCTCTTTCATACCTACTCGCTCTCTTACGTCGTCGTTGCGAATGCGGTCGGTCAGCCTAACTCCACAGATTTTCCGTAGAGATCGCATTTCGACCGCATTAATTTTGCTTTCATAGGTACTCTTTTCTGCATACCCAACTCTCACTTCCATATAGTAATGTTGGGACAAGCACTGCGTTATGTATTGCTACACGTGCCTTCTGGCTGAGGCGGTGGCTACCGAGACGTTGTCCCAACGCTCCGTTCACTCTATTTCCCGCATTCACTCTTCGCTCTATATCAATGCTTCTCTTGCAGTGATGTGAAAATAAACAACCTGGTCAAATAGTTTAGTATTGTGTTTTCTTATTCATGCCGAAATGCTATTTACTGACGAATGACATTCCTTAATGCCGTAGGTGTCGTATTTTCACTACACCTACGGAAAACGATCACATGGTCAATTGTATTTTGAATTCATCACACGAAAAATAGTTAATAATTGACCATTAATTTGACAATTAGATAAGGTCTGAAAAAAAATCAGGTGACTGTGAAAAAGGTGGATTGGTGAAAAAAAGCGGACTGCATCAATTACATATTGAATACTGATGTGAACCCCAACTCACTCTTGTCCCTGTTTGATAATCACGATAACAACACAACGCGTCTCTGCAACGTGTATATGAAAAATTATAAAATCACAAAATAAAAAACTTGGTTGGCTCTTTTTTCTTCTTTCTTTTTTCTATTATTTTGCGACTGCTATTTACGAAAAAAAAAATTATGTTAGCAAGTCTGAAGGCGATGCCTCGATAACACGACAGTTTTTTGTTATTGGGTCGTCGATAGTGATGATACTCGAAAGGTTAACCCGTCGGACCAGCCATAGATGTCAAGGAAGTGGCACAGGTGGTCGGTCTAAAAGCGATGGGGAAGGAACACTGTGGGTTGTGGGGCTGCACGCCGCCCTATCGTCGTCCTGGACGGCTTGGGCGTGGTGTGTCCAGATGAGTAAAAGCTTTACATCGACCTGTGCCAACTCCACCTAATGCCGCCTGGTCAGCAACTACATTCGTAAAAAGGGTTGAAACTACTTACCCATTTTTTTTTCATTTTTCACTTCGCCACGTTCTATATAGTTTCAGTAAAAGTTATGCAAGCAAAATAAACATGTTATTTCATCATCATTATCTCAGCTCATACTCGTATATATCCCACTGTTGAGCTCGAGCCTCCTCCATAATGGCAGCGAAATTGACCTAATATACCACGCTGGTCAGACGTGTTGGTATAGAGTTTTGTTTGGAATTTGCCTTCTCTTGCACAGATGTTATATGCGTTTTATATCCCTTAGCCGTCTCTTACGATGACCCACGGATAGGGGTGGTGAATTGTATTCTTACTCCGTCACCACATGGAAAACATTTTATTTAAATAACTGAAAATTTGAACGATAGAGTAAATTGCGCCAGTACGTGGCGAGTTAAGGTAAAAAAGAAACTAATGTTATATTATATTGATCACATACACACTAATTCACAAAGAATAGTGGAAATATAACACAAATATTGAGATAATTAAGTACATGTTAATGTTGGTGTCGTTATTGGCATACAAGCAAACGCATTAAACAAAAATGTGTAGGTAATATAACTGTAGGTGACGCACCACCTGCATATGTACATAGGTATATAGTTGTCTTTTAACATAATATGTAGTTAATTTGAATTAGCAAAAGTTAATAATTATACCTAATATAAGTACAAATGTATAATATAGATACTTCTAGAACAAATAACAGAGCGCGTGTCACTCTACTCCCTCCTAATGGACCTACATATCGCCAACTGCACATTGTGTGCGACGCAGTCGACGACACCAGACTTAACAGAAGGTAGATCGTAGAGTGATGGTTTTACCATGTCATCTCTCTCTCTCTCTCTCTCTCTCTCTTTATCAACACTACCGATATGTATCAATTTTATTTTTTTAAGAACACAGACACTAGTGCGGCATTAGCGGTATCGCATTGAACGCGGTACATTGCGGGGTCACTCATATAGTTTAAGATGATATCCGTGTATGGCAGACGATGTATATTTTTTTATGTTATTGCAATTTTATCGTTTTCGTCTATAACCAACATAATACGTACCTGCCGAAGACGACACGAATTGACGAATTCTCATGTGAACGCCCGTCACTTTTTGGTCGATCGCGGACATATTCAGACTCCTTAGTAATAAGTATCTTAATTTTGTTAAACTTTAAATTAATATTAAATTTTAATATCCTACGTCGATTTTTTTTGCATCCTATGCTACCACTGTTCTGAACTACTATTACAATATTAACAAATATCACTGAATTAATGGCTTTCAGTGTGGTGACGGAGTAAGAATACTATTCACCACCCCTTATCTTACTGCTTGCACTGATTTTATGAGTCTGGATCGAAGACTCAAGAATTTACACGCGCGCAGACAACACATTGCTGAATTTATTTGAGTAAGCCTTGGTACTAAACAACATACCTGATTTCTTTTTCGACACGTTGCAACAGCGCAAGATGCCATGTTTTGTTTTTTTCTCAGAGCATTGTCCAGTATCATAATATGAACGCGACTATTAGGCAGTAAATCGAATTTTGACATTGTTAGGAGCGTTTGCTCATATGTGCAGCACACCTGCTCCGCCCTTATTTCTGTGGTTACCCTGGCCTTATTTGTAGCACAAACCGTTGAATGCTGTCAACATCAAATAAATTATCTTTACATATAAACTTACGTGTAAAGACAGAGTAAGTAAAAGAAAACTAAGGGACATAATATGCATATAACATCTATGTAAAAGATGATAAAGTCGAAATAAAAGCCTATACCTACTCTTCTAACCACTTTCACTATTATGGCGGACAGGGCCGGACCGTGACTTTAGGGGGCCCTAGGCTAATACACTAAACATAAACTACTTAGAGGCCACTTAATTACTCAAAGTAAAATATTAAAACAATAAAATATTTGATTTATATTATAATCAGATATGTACAAAATGGTTTTATAAAAGCATTTAAATACAAAATGCAAAATACTTTTCAGATTTACTATTTCAAATGCAAAATACCAAATAATTTTGCGTTTTGTATTTCAAATGCTAAATGCAAAATAGGTATTTTAAAAATACTTTTTTAAAATAAAATACCTTTTGACCAAATCTCAGATATTTTTATTTATTTTAGGTATTTATCATTATGCTAGTGCCGCACCTGCTTGTATCGTCACGAAGCTTCGTGCAATGAGACGATACACGCAGATGTGACCGGGCATTATTGGCTATCGTCGCGAACATTCGGGCTTCGTGTGCAATATCGCTTGGGTGGCGATAAGTCAAAGGGTTTTAGCGCGCTAATATATCGCGCTCTGTGGTCAGATAAATATGGAGTGGGGTCATAAAATGGTGTTAGAATTTATAAACCATTATGAAGCGGAACCCATGAAGGGATCCAAAAATATCATTATGTAATTATTAGCATAATATAGCTGTAATAGTAAAGCAATTCGTCATCCATAGTTAAACGCATGAAAATGATTTCGGCCATCTTTAATTATTGCACGATACTTCGTGTAAAATACCGAAGTCTCGTGCATGTGACCACAGTTTTATCGCGATAATTTTCTAGTGTACCAAACGTACGAAGCTTCGCCACAAATTACTTCGGAACGATACACGCAGGTGCGGCCCTAGCATTAGAAATAGAGACACAATGCCGCGCCAAACAAAAACGTCTAATAACATGGCACCTTATGCATGGCATTTTGGTCATATTTATCAGTACGCATATCAATCAATTCTGTTATGTTATTAATAATAATAATACTCACTTAAAATAATGTAAAAAACTAGACTAACGAAAAGAGAGCCATGGCTCCATTTTGTGAATTGTGTGGCCATTTATTTCGGTTCACTTTTCTTTTCTCTTATCTTGTTGTAGTACAGTACATAGCCGTTTCAGTATTGTAGGGACAACAACAACACTTCAATATCATAAAAGTAGGTAATCAAATCAAATAAAAAAAAGGCGCGCATGGCTAGCAGAGGTGCCTCTATCGGTCAAATTCAGCAATACAAGCGTCATTCGTTCATTTCATTTTGTTTGACTGGTAATGTTGGCTAAACTTAATCACAAAGTATTTTACATTTTGAAATGAATATTAAAAATGCCAAATACATCTCGAAAGGTATTTCAAATAAAATACAAAATATTTTTTACTAAAAGGCATTTAAATGCAAAATACAAAATAGGTATTTTGCATTTTGTATTTGCATTTTAAATAGAAGTATTTCAAATAAATCGCATCTCTGATTATAATATAGTATGCCTTAGTGATTTTTAAATACAACCGTAAATAAATTGATAAATTATGAAACAACCTTTCTGCATTTTCCTTTGAAAAATTCTTTAAATCATGATCGTCTATTTTTTACTTTGATTTAACTTAGATGTGGGCCTCTTAAATCCGGCCCTGATTGCGGAGGAGGCTCGAGTCCAGCATTAGAACGTATATGACGTAAGATGATGATGATGTAAGATGATGATGATAATAAAATCCCAGTATACTTTTGTTTATCAATCTTCTTCTACACATCTAGATATTGTTTTACTTGCCAGAACACTCGGTTCAGCTATACTTGTTTTAAATTTTTACAATTAATTATCTTTAAATAAAAAAGTTGTTTTTTTATTTCACATATAAAATATCCTAATCAAATAATTTCAAATCAAATATTTAAATTGGTATAAGACAACATTGAGTCAACGCAAATATTTATTAATAAAATAAAAAAGAATAACTTGTAGCGTAAGTAGGGATACTTCTTTTGTCCGTAGTCGATTTCAAGATTTACCGGATTGAGTACATAACTGGATGCTACAACTGTACGTACTAAAACCTTTTTAATAAACATCGTGAAGTCCACAGCGCATGTAACCGGAGGCATTGCTCACGTATTCGTCCGTTGAAGAATACATTAGAAAATCAAGTACAAGTGATATTATTATTGATACATACATAAGGACAACATGAACTCTGTCGTCGTTTCGCAACAGTCGGTTTATTTCGATTTAGTAGCGTGCAGCAAACGTTCGCGCTATCCAGTATTTTATCACCATATCATATAACAAAAAAGGAAAAATATAATATATAAAAGAAACTATCTTATCTTTTAGATAATATTGTATGTTTAGGTTATAAATTCAAGTCTCACTGTGACAAATGAAAAAATATGTATATACATTATTAGACATAATTCGTTTGCCTCGCTCACCGGTCGATTTCTATTTAAATAGTTGCGAAGATATTAAAAAATGTGTTTAGTATAAAAAATAATTTGTATAGCTAGCACGTCTATTAATTAGTTCTTAAATTGTTTAATTGTGTTAAGTGTTTATAAATAAAAAAAAACTTTAAATATTGAAGTAGACAATGGAATCTAAAGTGATATTGACGCAGAAGAGTCCAGAAGAAGATGCCAATGTGTTTTCCAGAATATTTCTGACGTAAGTATATGTATATATATCTTTTTAAACCAAATCCTTTCTCTATTTACGCATCCATGTTCAGCCTTTCGAATATGAAAATTTAATTAATTAATTAGCGGTAATACAGAGACAATTTTATTTTACAAGAAGAATTATTGTTTATGTAGTTTTGTTTTTTTTTTATCTTAGTCTCAGGTCTTCATCCCTAAATAAGCAAACAAAGATCGAATACATATTTCTATAAGTAATGTGCGATCTCGCATAGGTATGCGTATGTATAAAGTAGTACTTAGTAGAGTAGGGTAGTCTAGAGTACCTAATAGTGTGTAAGCATATTACCTTTTACTTGGTCAAGTTTTACACTTGGAGCTTGCTGTTCAAAATTTTCTTAGGTAACCTAAAGTAGCCAGGCGGGCCACCGAAGACAAAGATCGGGTACCGATGGCCCGCCCGCACGGCGAAGAGAGGTGTTTGCAGGGTGGGTCTATGGCTCTATGGTCTTGCGCGCCGCTTCTTCCGTCGCCCCGGACCGATTTGGCGGAGCGCGACCACGTCCATAGTCCACCGCAAAAAAATAGGTAACCTAAAGTAAAATCTATTATGCTCAACCCAAAGTTAATAAAACTTCAAAATTGGCAATAAAACTGGACCAACTAGATAATTTTATGACACTTTATTAAAAAAGATAATATTAAAATATATTGTCTTTCCCCTTTTTGCATAATGTTTTGCAACTGCGTGCATTTATTCTGATTCCCTAGCATTGCAGAGTAAGTGTGGTTACCTGGTGGTAATAACCTGATTAAAATCGAAAAGTGAATTGTCCTTCCAGATAATCTGGCAAAATGATGTCGACCGTTGCTTAAAAAAATAAGATAGCTTCGGCTGTGGGTTTGTTCTCTATCTAGTAAATCGTACCACTGTCAAATCAATAATTGAAGCTAGACTCTCTAAAATTCCCATTCTCATGTTACCATTGATCATCTGATAGTGACTATTAGACTATAATCTGGTACTAGATTTTTTATGTTAAAAAGAATAAGGACGTCATACTTTTGCTAAATTAGACATACAAACTAAGCGAGTAGTTGGTGACTTAATTTTATTACACAACACATACCTAAATCTCGAATAGGTATAGCTTTTATGATAAACTTTATGAACGAACTTACGCACAAAGGTTTGTAAAATCTCTCAATCTCACTCATGGGGTACATATATATGTAGCGCAAAATGGTATGCAACAGATATGACAAATTTATCTCACTATATCTTTAAACGAGCAATTCTTGTATATATATATATATATACAATTCTTGTATATATATATATATATATATATATATATATATATATATATATATATATATATGTATATATGTAATCTGAATCTCGGAAACGGCTCCAACGATTTTCTTGAAATTAAGCATACAAAGGGTTCCGGGGGCGATTAATCGATCTAGCTAGGTTTCATTTATAGAAAATATTATTTTGTCAGTATATGTCGGCAACAAAAATATAATTTTTCGTTGTACTAAAACTATTAGAATATGAAGGTTTTCAAATTTTGACGCTGTCATTAAGAATAGACATTTAGCTCAGTTGGAAAATCAAGTGGTCTAATCCAAACAAACCGGAGCTCGGTTCGGATCCTTACTTTTTCTTATTTACTTTTTGCATTATTTTTTATTATTTTATTAATTATTATCATTTGCCCGCGTTTTTGTCTGCGAAGAAATCGATAATGTTTTAATAGGATTTTTGTTTGTTTTTTACGTTATTATTTATATTGTTATTTATAGATAATTATGTATAAATGTGTGTATTCTTATATAGTATAACAATCTTATCCGTATGGTGACGGAGTAAGAATACAATTCACCACCCCCTATCTTACCCGTGGGTGATCGTAAGAGACGACTAAGGGATATGAAGTGCATATAATACGATGCAAGAGAAGGAAAACTCAAAACAAAATCCTATACCAACACGTCTAACCAGCACGGTATAGTAGGTTAACTTCCCTCCTATTATGGAGGAGGCCTGAGCTCAACAGTGGGATGTATATGGGCTGTGATGTGATGTGTAGGGAAGGTTTAATAAACATAAAAATCAAATGAAATTTTGTTATATGTTATGGAAACCAGGCTTTTTCTTAGCAGGCCATGTTTTTAACACAACGCGCTCATTGCGACCGAGGTGGCGGAAGGGTAGTGTGCGGCCCAATAACCCACCGTCTTTTTCATCTTAATTAAGCCGACCACTGGTACCGCTTCATTGATATCCCCGCCCACCCACGATTCTACACCTATTATAGTATTTCTTTGTAAACAATATCTTTTGTTTTCCTTTCGGATGCTAGAGTTACCAGGCTACTCTATGAGCTTACTCTGAAGCATGTCACATACAGCTGCCCATGGGAGAAGCAGCTTTCTCTCAAGTCTACTCCCGCTACAAGAATATGACCTCGAGCTTTGTTTATGGTTATTGCGAAGCAGACTTTAATGGCAAACGGCACTCTCTGAAATTCGAAGGATTAATATGATGGTATTTGGAGAATCCTAGGAATAAATATAGACTCTGCTCAAGAACAAACGTTCAGTATAGTTGACCCGATTACATTGCAATGCAATATTTTTTTTTGGAAACTGGTGGCATTGTATAATTTTGGCGCGCCAGCTCTCAATTTTAAGATGTGAGTTGGAAGACCGGGAGCCTTCAGAGTATTCAGGAACTGGACCGGTTGTCGTCGGACTCGGGGTTTATAACTTATTCGAAAGATTTATTTTAATATTCGACCCCTTCGAATTATTTAAAATATTAGCGCACGACATGGTAGCGCACATAGGTAGGTCATGTCGTCATGCGACCAATCTGATCAGCATTAACATCCTGTCTCCCTATCGTATCTTACTGATTGTTCCTAATATAACTCAGCCTTTCCGTCTCAATTTTTACAAATATGTTGATTAAACCCTGACTAAACAGTGAAAAAAGATAGAAAATGACCATCTCTCTTTACTGATCATTATGCGGTAAAAATACCCTCGCCAGAGTAAAATTAAAATGGGTAATATATCTTATGAGCGATGGATTTCAGTTATACAAAGCAATGTGTTATCATGGCTCTCAATTATAATATTCGGCTTAGAAAATTGCTGTCCAACAATTTAAAATTTCAAACTCTACGTTCCTATGTCGCCGTGTCCTAAAAGTGACCTCTTTATAGCTTAGAAACTTTCAAATGCCGTGTTCATACAGTATTGTGACTTTTGAGACATTCCAATTTTAAAAAGTATTTCCATTGTACCAAGCTTTTATGTGAGTTCAACTTCTTCAGGATTCCGTACCAATAGCGTAAAACGGCACCCTATAACTAAGACTTCACCGTCCGTCCGTCCGTCCATCTGTCTATCATCAGGCTGTATCTCATGAACCATGATAGTTAGACAGCAGTCAGACAGAATTTTTTTTATTTTCTATTTTTGTATTTTTGCCTTTTTAATTTATTTTTTCATTATTTTAATTATATTTAAATATATCTTCTAAAACACACTAATAAGAAAATACCGAGCAAGGCTCGGTCCTCCAGATATTAATATTTAAACTAAAAAATATGTAAACCGCGAAAAAATAAAACTTGCTTTAGTCGTACTTTGGGTACCATATAACTAAAATGGATGGACTAGAATATAAAGTTTACAGATGTACTTCGTGCTGGTCACTAATGCGAGAAATAATTTAAAAAATTAAAAAAACCCGACTGCGTAAACTGAACAGCCGGGAAACAGTCGGGATCCACTGAAAAATTAGATTTGCTGTCGAATAATAGATCCCAACTGTTCAGTTGTCATGTTCTATTATTAAAATATATTTTATTTTCTGCAATAGTATTTATTCAATAATATATTATGGGATTCTAGACCACCGGACATCTAAGTGCTTGTTTTTTTCTTTTCAGTTTTTTTATTATGTACGTAGTTTTGGTTACTTTTTACGCAGTCGAGTTTTTTTAATTTTAATTTTTTTTTTTTATTTTGTACTTTTTAGTTATGAATACTTAGGTAGCTATAGTTATCTTATTTATTAATAAGTAGGTAAGTACCTAACTACACTCATTTGCAAAAAAAACGGGCACCTAAGCAATGAACCATTTCAAATGTTAATATTTCTTTGTTTGATAATTATAGGTAGTTTTATCCACACAATTTGGTAAATTAATAAGAAAATAATCGTTTTCATCAGTATTTCATAAAATTTAGATACAATTTATGGGAAATAATGCTAAACCTCGCTAGTAGTGTATATTCGCTAGTAGTGCATATGCTCATGAAGTAAAAATAAAAAAGTTTTTTTGTTTGTTTTTCTTTAATAAAGTAAAAGCAGATAAATGTTTAGTATCGAGTGTGACCCCCTCTAGCTAAAATCACAGCTTGAATTCGTCTGGGCATGCTAGCGAGTATATCCCGGATACTTGCTTGCGGAATACGTTCCCACTCCGCAGTAATCACATTCTTCAGCTCTCTGATGGTCTGCGGAGCCGGGTGTACTGATCTCACACGCCGTTTCAGAACGTCCCAGACATGCTCTATGGGATTGAGGTCGGGACTTCGAGCTGGCCAATCCAAACGACGAATGCCGACCTCTTGCACATACGCATTAACATCGCGGGATCGGTGGGCGCGAGCATTGTCGTCCATAAAAATCGAGTCTTCACCTAGAGCGGCCAATGCGGGTTGTGCATGAGAAATTAGAACTTCCGTTATGTATCGATGCCCAGTCAGTGAGCCGTTTTCAATGAAGACTAACTCTGTACGATCCATTGAATTTATTCCTGCCCAAAACATAACAGAGCCCCCACCATAAGGTGTGATTTCTTCGAAACATGCCTCTGCAAAGCGTTCTCCTTGTCTTCTTAGCACTCGCCGACGTCGATCTTCACCGAACAGAGATATCCTGGCTTCATCAGAGAACAAAACCCTATTCCAATCGTCTTGAGTCCATGATTCACAATTTCTAGCGAACCTAAGCCTGTGAACTCTGTGCTCACGGAGTAATTTGGGGCCGCGGGCCGGGCGGTGACTGCGTATATTGGCAGCGAGAAGCCTCCTCCTGACCGTCCATAGACTAATATGCACATTTCTTACTTCTTGGAGGTTGTTCTTAAGATCCACATACGAAGATTTGCGATTTCTCAATGCGCGACTCACAAGAAAACGATCATCCCGTGGTTGGGTACATGGTTTTCTTCCAGAACCAGGCCTTCTCTCGACGGAACCAGTCTCCTGATATCGCTGCCAGGTCCTTTGGACTGTCGAGCGACTAACATTTAGCCTCCTAGCCACGAAACATTGGCTGCAACCCTCTTCAAGCAGCGCGATAATTTTGGTAGCTTTTACCACTTTATCTACCATTTTTGATACAGCCAAACAGCATTAAATAAAGCTTTGACAGTCAAGGATATGAAATGAATCGATAAAAATTGAATAAAAGTTATGAAAGTCGATGTTAACTTCTGGAACTTCGCGCCAAAAATGTAGGATAAAAAGGGGTTTTCTGTAAAAATGAACATCAAATGAAAAATTGAATTTAGAACGTACTTTTTTAAATACCACAGCATTTTTAAAACCGGCCAGTAACGTGTACAAACGATTGAAACCTTTTTGGTATTGTATCTTTTTAAATATGAATGAAAATCAAAACCGCCCGTTTTTTTTGCAAATGAGTTTATATATAGTTTTTCGACTGAAGTTGAGTACTAAATGGTTAGAAATTGGAGATGGGTGACCGTGTAAGACATTAGATACTTTAGGTACGACTACCTATGGTATATTGGACAATATATCCACTAGATACTTCAGTATATGTCCATCCACATCCAGTTATATGAATTTTTCGTAATGACTTCTAATGTTTACGCGAGTATTACACATTTGAAATAAAACTACTTTTACGGATTCTATCGCGTTTGAATTTTTCGTCTTTTCATCGTAAATTTGTACTGTCTAAAAAACCTATATATGAGAAAGGTTGTTACGAAACTTTAAATCGATATAGATCCTAAACAGCCAGTCAAATTGAAAAATTTTGAGAGAAAACTAATAATGATTTTTAAATACGTATTCAACGATACCCCACTCGACATAGTTTGTAGACTTTATTTTTTTTAATTTTCACAATATGGCGTCCAGTAGTCGCCATATTGAATTTTCATTAACGTCATATCTTTAGTGACACTCGCCGGATTAAGAGGAATCGATTGACGTGCGAATCATAAAAATCGGCCCAGGCGTTTGGTCTATATAGTGCTTCAAAGTAACATACAAACATACATACATAGACTGTTAAACACAATATACCACCTTTGCGTTGCGCAGTCGGGTAAAAAGCAGCATAAAGAAGAGTTAATTCATTCTAATCTAGTATTATATACTGGTATTTTAACTCGGAAAGTATATGGAAAGAATTTGGCGTTATGTACATTGATCGAGATAGTATCGTTGCTGGCGATATAAATTTTATTATACAAGATTTTAGACATGATAATAATCTATTTATATGTATTTCACTTCGGTGTTTCTCGGCAATGTTGTTCTCTCGTCGTGCGATAATCGTTTTCTAAACTAAGTTAAACTGTGTAATGGAGGGAAATGAATACTTTGATTACCAATTTTTCGTGGATATCCTAAGATTCAACAAACTTATTTGGGCTGCTCGGTACAGTCGTTATTTTTTTCTAATCTGGAGGAAATCCAAGACAAACTGTAATATAATAATAATATTTATTTATTCAGATCTCTTACTTATATAGCTAACTTACAAACATATTGTTACTTTCTATACTAATTAATATATTCTCATAAGATTAGATGCTCTGATTTTAAACTAGGCCGGGGCTTGTACTATAAATGTCAGAACAGTGAATGATATGAGATATAATGAATATTGAGTAAAAGGAAATATAAAATGCAAATAACATCTGTGCAAAAGAAGGAAAAGTATAAAACCCAATACCAACACGTATGACCAACGTGGTATAGTGGGTAAATTTTTCTCCCATTATGGAAGAGGCAACAGTGGGACATATATGAGCTGAGATGAAATGCAGGAGGACCAATAATAGTTAACGTAACTGTTGATAAATAGTAACTAGATGCTGAGCTTCAGCTCGTGTCACTTCAATTCGTTGCTCAAAAATTAAATTAATACTAACATTTTTATATTGCATTTAGATTTAAATTTAAGAAAAATATACAATAATAAATTATAATATAGTTTGGAAAATCCAAAAGTGCACGCCTCATAACTTTTATATTATTTATTATTCAGTCAATGCCATAAATCAAAATGAAAGAAAACAAATTTTGAAATTTCGTGCCATTCTCGACGTAGTGCTAAACATAGCTGTATAGGCTGTATGGGATTTCTTGCCTTAGTCTGTCCGAATGGACTAACAACAAAAGTAAACGAACCATATTTTCATAAGTTTACATACACTAATGACTAAGCAGTTTTTTATTAATTGCAATTAAACGACAAAGAATTACCAAGCCATTTTCGAAAGGAAACAGCGCGTTGCGATTATGAAGCTTTTAATAAAAGAAAAACTTCGATACATTAATTTTTACGGTCGTGATAGTGCCAGATGTTTACGGTAACATCCGGACGTTCTCAAATATTTTTATTAATCAACTTTTTTCTTACTTTAAATAAAATAATTACATACATATCATCACGCCATATCCCTTGCAGGGTAGGCAGAGAGAACAGAGTGCCAGAGAACTCTATCTCTGCATACTTCACTCGCTTCCTTAACATTCATAATTCTCTTCATACACGCTCGCCGGTTTCGGAGACTCTTGACGCCACCTTCCTTCAGTACATGACCGATCTGGTCTAGGTAGGTTAGTCTCGGTCTCCCTCGGTACCTACATCCTTATAAAATAATTGCTTTTTAAAAATATCAAATACGTTTAGACGAATGTTTTTTCTTGACATATGTATAATAATATTATCCTATAATAGTAATGTGACAAAAATACAATCATTTTTAGGTTTGAAAAGTGCTTGATTTTCATATATCGAGAGCAGAGCAAGACCTCAACGTTTCGCTTATGAGGCGTGCAATAGTATGTTAATCCTCTCAGCTTACAGCTCAAGCTCAAGCTTACAGGGATCAGTATAAGTAGCCTATGAGCTTATCACAATTAATTTTTGTAATGGTATGGCCACAATGTTGACAGATTTCCATCTACAGCCGCCGGCTTGTCCGTCCGGGATAATACTACACTCTCACAAAAAATTCGGCATCTGAACAGTGGCAACGTCCTGTTGTGCTTCATTCAGTGAGCGAGAGAGTCGACAGTCCAACTTTCTGAATGGTTTTGGTTGGTAGCGCTGCCTACTAGCTATACTCCTGGTATTACAAAGGTCCATAAGCGAGAGTAGCATTTACCATCAGGCTGTGTGTATTCTGCTTGCTCGTTTGTCGCATAAACAATAAATAAAAAAGTAACACGATATTTTATTAGTAAAGGCGAAACTTATTTGTATATAGTCGGACCAAGACTGGATACAGTGTGCTGCCATTGCCTCTGCCCGCAAAAGTCGTAAACGACGTCTAAAGACCGTAAATACATTACGTTACTACAATACAAGGATTCTTCTGGCCTTAAAAAGCCAACTTTCCACCTATTATGAAAGGGCTGTATACCTGTACATAACATGTCTGGGTTGAAAAAATGGGAAATTCGCTATCTCTGTAAGAATAATAACGACGGGAAAGCGTAGACGATTTTGAATACTAAGATAAGTCTTGAAAACTGAATGCTTACATTACCATTCAAAAATGTACAAGAACTGCATTGAATATGATTATAATACTATACTAGGTAAGTTTATAATAAATGTTCTTAATAAAGTAAAATGGACAAAAAATCATTTTTAATGAATAAATCATTTTCTTATATGTAAAATTATTCAGCTATAAAATTATTCAGCTCTAATTAAATGATAAAAAAATATTTTCAGGTCTTTCTACGTAAATTACTTGCACTGCTTTACAGTAATCCGTTACACATATGTTCATACTCTATGGATACTCAGTTATTTTTTATTTATTTATTAGTAGTTGCTTTTCGATCGATGACGGAGTAAGAATACAATTCATTATCACCCGTTTTTGACCGTGGGTGTCGTAAAAGCCAACAAAAGGATATATGCAGTTTATTTACATCGTTGCAAAAGAAAGAATACTCGAAATAAAAGCTTACTACTATCCAACGATTGTGGTAGGACAGTTTCCTCCCTATTTTGGAGAAGATTGTTTGGTAGATGATAATGATGTGGTTACGATAGATTAAGCTGAAATGTAAACCAGAAACGTTTAGATCCATGTTAAACAAAAAAATGTCAACTGCTTTCTGAAATTATTTCCTTTTCTATTTTATGCTGTGATCGTAATACAACAACAACCGGGCGGAATGAGGCCCGCTGATTTATTACGCACGTTGGGTCAATTCTGGTTTCTATACTTCACCCGCATCAGACGAATCACGCAGGCATTTGGGTTTCTTAACCACATTCCTTACACATTCTTTAAGCGCTAAAATAAACATTTAGTCTGGTCGCCCGAGTAGAGGCCACCGCGTGAGAACGTTGCCCCGACGGCGAAAACTGCGGGGTAAATAGCCGGGCGGGCCACCGAAGACAAAGATCGGGTTCCAGTGCCCCGCTCGCACGGCAAAGAGAGGTACATATCGGGCGGGTCTATGGGGTCGGGTGCCGGTCTTTCTTCAGATGGAATTAACGGAGCGTGACTACAACATAGTCCACCGCTAAAAAAAAACAGAAAAAGAAAAGTCAATCACGAGCACTAACAAGAGTTAACTACTAAACTTAACTTTTACTTATTTCTTTTAAATAAAACTGTCTTGTATTTAATTATATACCTTGTTTAATTTATATTAGCCATGAACGTTGAAAAGTATTTGATACGTTTAAAGAAATATAAATTAAATACAAATGCTATAAAATTCGTAAAAATAGTTTTATTTAATATGTACGACACTTTCGTAAACTACAACAACATCATTGAGATTTACTCATTTCATAAATTTTCTATCGTAGCAATGTAGGTAATTGTTTGCCTATTAACGCATCTATTAATTTTCATCAAAATTGGATACTCGTGTTATCGTATTTTCTTAAATTATAGTATCGTTCTAGGATCATCATTATATCATGCTCTTATCCCAATTACTTCGGGTCGACGCAATATGTACCTAGTCTGCTTCCATCGTAGATATTACAAAAGTTACTGCTTACCTATAGTTTTATGACTGGCCGCCTGCCTGACGTCAACCCTTCTTGGGACTGTAATTGTTGACCTGACCGCAACAGGAGGGGTTGGTCCAGGTCTGTAAAAATCTCTTAGTCGTCTTTTACGACATCCACGAGTGAAGAAAGTGTTGGTAGTATTCGTCGCCGCTACCACACAACAAAATATCCTTCTAGGATGTAGAAACTAATAATAATGAAAAAAATACTAGAAATCTCTTCATTATTCGTTTATGAGTGACACAAATGAATAGCTATCTAATAATTCTACAAAAGCAAATTAACATAGTAAAGAAAGAGAATAAGAAGAAAAGACGAAAATGGATCATTCATTGTGAATAATCGACTGCTCGATGCTATGTCTAGCTATAGTGCCGAGTGTCGTGGGTTCCACCAACATGCAGGATAATAATCGACTGCTCGATGCTATATCTAGCTATAGTGCCGAGTGTCGTGGGTTCCACCAACATGCAGGATAAAAATCGAGTGCTCGATGTTATGTCTAGCTATAGTGCCGAGTGTCGTGGGTTCCACCAACATGCAGGATAATAATCGACTGCTCGATGCTATGTCTAGCTATAGTGCCGAGTGTCGTGGGTTCCACCAACATGCAGGATAATAATCGACTGCTCGGTGCTATGTCTAGATATAGTTCCGAGTGTCGTGGGTTCCACCAACATGCAGGATAATAATCGACTGCTCGGTGCTATGTCTAGCTATAGTGCCGAGTGTCGTGGGTTCCACCAACATGCAGGATAATAATCGACTGCTCGATGCTATGTCTAGCTATAGTGCCGAGTGTCGTGGGTTCCACCAACATGCAGGATAATAATCGACTGCTCGGTGCTATGTCTAGATATAGTGCCGAGTGTCGTGGGTTCCACCAACATGCAGGATAATAATCGACTGCTCGGTGCTATGTCTAGCTATAGTGCCGAGTGTCGTGGGTTCCACCAACATGCAGGATAATAATCGACTGCTCGGTGCTATGTCTAGATATAGTGCCGAGTGTCGTGGGTTCCACCAACATGCAGGATAATAATCGACTGCTCGGTGCTATGTCTAGCTATAGTGCCGAGTGTCGTGGGTTCCACCAACATGCAGGATAATAATCGACTGCTCGATGCTATGTCTAGCTATAGTGCCGAGAGTCGTGGGTTCCACCAACATGCAGGATAATCTTTGTGCGGTCAACAAATGATTTTTCAGCCAATGGCTGTAATTTGCTTTCGTTAATTGTATCTTTCAGAACACAGGCAACGTTTTAGTGGTAGGACCACGCTGTTGACAGTTTTTTGTCTACAGCCGCGGGCCGGTCCATCCAAGGTAGTACCACACTCTCGCAGAAGATCGATATCTGAGTAATGGCAACATCCTATTGCGCTTGTGAGAGTGAGTGAGAGAGCCGGAACCCCAACTGGGTGGGTTTGGGTTTTGTATTGGTAGGCAGCGGCCTAGCTGTACTCTTGGCGTTGCAAAGGTCCATGAGCGGTAGTAACACTTAACATCAGGTGTGCTGCTTGCTCGATTGCCACCATAAGCAATAAAAAAGATATTTATTCCTTAATAATGCCTTATGCCTTTAAAGAAAACTGTCTATTCACAGAATAAGGTTAAAATAGGTTAACGTGCCTTCTATTACTATTCTCTTCCTACTGATCTCTTAAAAATACATCTTTTCAACCCATTTAAGTTTCACTACACCACGTAAACATGCTTACAGCGCATTGGCTAGACGGTTTAGCACAGGGCTTTATATAGTTTATCAGCCCTTAATCCAAGAGAAAGGAAGACCTAGTGACCAGCGCTCTTACTCCATCAATGCAGGGTAATGGTAATAGATATTCCATGTGATAGCTACTAAGTCAGAATGGTGAACCATAACCTAGGTACTTTAGGTACTACCAATCCTTACTTTGCTCGTGGATATCGTAAAAGCCGACTAAGAGCCTTATAACGACCTGAGCCAACTCCATCTGATGCCAATTACATTCCCAAGAAGGGTTGACGTTGACAGACGGCCGGTCATAAAACTATTGCCAATAACTTTTACAATATGTCCTCGTACTATGAAACAAGAGTAGATATTGTATCGACCGATGTGGTGATGATTTAGTCTGTACATTGTAGTTACATTCTACATACATACCATCACGCCATGTCCTTTGCAGGGTAGGCAGAGAGAACAGAGTGCCAAAGAACTCTATCCTTGCATACTTCACTCGCTTCCTCAACATTCATAATTCTCTTCATACTCGCTCGCTGGTTTCGGAGACTCTTGACTCCACCTTCCTTCAGTACATGACCGATCTGGTCTAGGTAGGTTAGTCTCGGTCTCCCCCGGTACCTACATCCTTCCACTTTCCCATTGTATATCTTCTTAACCAGACGTTCGTTCGGCATTCTTTCCACATGTACGAATACATTCTATAGATACATTCTATAGATATTTTAGAAAAAGTTAATGTTTATTTTAGCGTTTAAAGAATGTGGTTAAGAAACCCAAATGCCCGAGTGATTCGTCTGATGAAGTATAGAAACCAGAATTGACCCAACGTGCGTAATAAATGAGTGGGGCTCATGCCGACCGGTTAATGTCGTATTACGATCACAACATAAAATAGAAAGGGAAATAATTTCAGAAAGCAGTTGACATTTTTTTTTTTAATTTGACATCGATCTAAACGTTTCTGGTTTACATTTCAGCTTAATCTATCGCAACTACATCATTATCATCTATCAAACAATCTACTCCAAAACATGTGGGTATTTACCCACATGTCCTACCACGATAGTCAGATAGTTTGTTATAGGGTTTTATTTCGAGTTCTACACTACTAAAAGGGGTCTACGCGTGAATGTGAGCAAAACCAAAATAATGGTCTTCGAAAGAGATGAAGCCAGAACAGATGTAAGAGTAACAATAGGTAATGATGTACTAGAACAAGTGGATGAATTTGTATATCTTTGATGTGGATTTAGCCAAGATGGAAGGTACACCACTGATTTAGAGCGAAGAGTGAATACGGGAAATGGAGTGAACGGAGCGTTGGGACAACTTGTCGGTAGCCACCACCTCAGCCAGAAGGCACGTGTAGCAATACATAACGCAGTGCTTGTTGGTAACATTACTATATGGAAGCGAGAGTTGGATATGTAGAAAAGAGCATGAAAGTAAAATTAATGCGGTCGAAATGCGATCTCTACGGAAAATCTGTGGAGTTAGGCTGACCGAAGACATTCGTAACGACGACGTAAGAGAGCGAGTAGGTATGAAAGAGAGTGTTAGTGTAAAGATGCGAAAGGGAATGCTCCGATGGTTCGGACATGTGGAAAGAATGCCGAACGAACGTCCGGTTAAGAAGATACAGAATGCGAAAGTGGAAGGATGTAGGTACCGGGGGAGACCGAGACTAACCTACCTAGACCAGATTGGTCACGTACTGAAGGAAGGTGGAGTCAAGAGTCTCCGAAACCGGCGAGCGTGTATGAAGAGAATTATGAATGTTGAGGAAGCGAGTGAAGTATGCAAGGATAGAGTTCTCTGGCACTCTGTTCTCTCTGCCTACTCTGCAAGGGATATGGCGTGATGATATGTATGTATGTATTTCAAGTTTTCTTTCTTTTGCAATGATGTAGATAAACTGCATATATCCTTTCGTTGGCTTTTATGATACCCACCGTCAAACACGGGTGATGATGAATTGTATTTTTACCACGTCACCAAACGGAAAGCAACTATAAGATAATAAGCAGTTGATGTAACACCTCTAATGGGATGGTAACAGTTTTTTTTTATTATAAAAAACAAAACAAAAATAATTCATTTCATTTCATTTCTAAACCCATAATTTCATTTTGCAAGCTTTGCAATATAAATAATAACTGAATACGACAATAATGAATGAATAAGACATTTTAGGAAGTCATGTGAGACTCCTGAAAGGTTCATTTCCGTGCATTGCTGACGATCGAGGCCGCGCGCGATTGATCGCTTACGACTGTCGCGCACGGCTCATGCGACAATAGCCAATGTATGAAAATGTATGGCGCCGTTGGAATGACGCCCTCGTTGAATTTAGTGTGATGGGATTAATAATATAGTTTTCTACTACTCTTTAAGCCCTTTTATATGATACCGCTTTTTTATTTTTATTACACTATGGGAACGCATTTACGCGCTATCCTCCGACGGTGACAGACGAGCGGGAGTGTGGGACTCGACGAACAGCTGTCCGACCGGAATACCCACTAAAATCACAGCGGCCCCTTTCGTGCTTTTACGGGGTACTAGAGAGATCGTCTACTAACTACTAACATTCGATCCCCGACACCCCAATTTATATGATACCTCTCCCCTATTCATCATCTCAGCTTCTATATGTCCCACTGTTGGGATCGAGCCTCCCCCATAAGAGGAGGGAAATTGACCTACCATACCACGCTGGTCAGACGTGTTGGTATAGGGTTTTGTTTCGAGTTTTCTTTCTCTTGCATAGATGTTATATGCGTTTCATATCTCTTAGTCGTCTCTTACGATTACCCATGGGGTGGTGAATTGTATTCTTAATCCGTCACCACACATATAATACCCCTATTAAGGCGGTCGAAAAGAAAAATGTAAGCTGCCTTCTTAGAATGACACCCTTGCTGAATTTAGTGTGATGTCATTAATATTATCGTTTTCTACTACTCTTTAAGCCCTTTTATTTGTTTGTTATCTTACGTTCACCCACGGATAAGATAGGGGGCGGTGAATTATATTCTTACTCTGTCACGACACGGAAATCACAGAAGTCATCATAAGTATCTATATTTTAAAATAACCAGGTTTTAAATATATATATATATATATATATATTTAAGAAGGTTGTGTTAGTTACAACACTTATGACTCGAGAAAGGCTGGATCATTTTTTATGATTTTTATGTTTTTGAGTTTATTGTCGTCGGGAATAGGATATAGGACATTAAAATATGATATTAATAAACAAAACAAAAATCATTAAAAAAACATCAGTTCTAAACGTTCATTTGTTGATGATGTAACAAAACGCAACTGGCAACTCACGTAATGGTTCGTTAGGCAAATACCGCGAAAAGCTGAAATTTTTGACCGATCAGTGTTCGTTTTGTGCGAGTATTACGAATTTTTACGAATATTGTTATAATAAATTGTAATGTTAGACACATTATAATTTATTAATATACATATAGTCATCAACAATGCCGCGACCAATAAGATCAAATCTTTCCCGACAACGCCGTAATTCAATGAAAATTTGAAACATCACGAATGTCACCACGGCAGTAGAACAAGATATGTATTAGACGGGAAGACCGCAGCGTTAATATGACCCGACTTCGTGCTTCTCAATCACAAGAGTTAAGTGAGGCGGCCCGTGAAACGCAAATCTCACAGATCATCAATTAGATTCGTTTATTCCTTCGTTTTAATACACTGAAAACTATATATATGGCCACATATTTGGGGTGTATTTGTTACGCTGCACCCGTTTGGGCTGATAGGGCTACCATAGGGGCAGCTCGCCTTAAATTATTACAAAGCCAACGATTGGCCTTAATATTCTTGTGTAAAGCCTACAGGACGGTCAGTACCGAGGCTTTGCCGGTACTCGCGGGTGTACTTCCGGTTGACTTGGAGATTCAGAGACGGGCATCAATGTATTACACGACAAGGGAAAATATGAACACAGATTTCCTTCTACCGCGCGACCGTAATAAAATCGCTCGATTGTTTGCACCGCAGTCCGTTGTCTATGAAAAACTTTTAATTGAATGGCAAGAAAGATGGGATTCATCATCGAAGGGCCGTCACCTCTATCTATTTTTCCCATGCGTCCGCGAGCGCCTAGAGAGAGTGTGGCTGGAGGTTGACCATTTTGTAGCTCAATTTCTAACTGGACATGGCAACTTTAAAAGTAAATTATTTTCTTTTAAACTCGTACCTTCACCACTATGTCAATGTTCTACAAATAACCGCGAGTATGAACAATCAGCACATCACATTCTCTGGGAGTGCGATCTCTGGCGTAACGAGCGCGACCTTATGTTAGACAGTTTGCAAGTAACATCTGGAGTAGTATACTACACGGATCTTGTAGCAACTCGAGAAAATTTCCGTGCGTTTAGGCGTTTCTGCCATACCTACTACTGCAACCAATCTTAAGGCTCACATATAGGCCCCGTTAAGTTATCCCGTATCCGTGGTGCCGTACTGCTGCGCTTATCGTAGCTGTACAACCCTTTACTTATTGGCTGACTAGTCAATATTGCTTTCTGTCTCCCGCTTTGCCTGGGAGGGAAGTGGAATCACTCTTTTCCAACTCCTCCTCTTTAACTTTTCTAATTAAATTTGTTGCGGGTTCCAAGACAATTAAAATCATTTCCCGGGACTGCCTGAGGGTCAAACCTCGGTGTCATTTATAGTGACCATTGTGGATCCTGGCTTACAGGAGTTACAATGGTGGGAATGTGCGGTGGGATTAGTCCCAATAAAAAAAAGATCATCAATTAGATAATTTTCAATGCGCATGAAGAAAAATGTATAACACAAGGTACTTCTTTGTCTTGCTGGTACATTATTAAATTACTAGATTTTTAAATTTATATATTATTCATATTTATTATCATAATAAAAAGAAGACCTAATAATATTGAATCGAAATCTGCTCATTCATTAACTGTTAGGCGGAACAAAGTGTGCCGGGTCGGCTAGTGACTTTATAAACGACGCCCCGACGGCGAAAGCTGTCGGGGCATCGACAAGAGAGGAACCCGCAAGGGTATTAGTATTTAATAATTTTTCTTTATTTAAATATAATATATTTATAGTATATTTTTATTACTGATATTTATAATATGATTGATTCAGATAATAATAGTGACGACTGTGATAGCTTTTATTCTGCTACTAGTATAAATGATAGTTTTACCAGCATTCCTTCTCTAGCTCATAGCATTGAAAATCATTTTTCGAATCTCCTTAATCACTTTAATGTTGTTCATATCAATGCCCAAAGCATTCCGGCTCATTTCTCAGATATGGTTGCTAACTTTAACTGTAAGAATATACATGCTATCCTTGTTTCCGAGTCATGGCTAAAGCCATGTCTACCTTCAGCTTCATATTGCCTTCCGGGGTTTAAACTCATAAGGAATGATCGTGAAGTTGGAAGAGGTGGCGGTGTTGCAATTTATCTACGCTCGCATATTGTCTACAATATTATTCATACATCCACACAACCGCCATCTCCTAATGCTGGTGAGCATTTGTTTATTGAAATTGTACTCAATAACCATAAACTTCTGCTCGGCGTTTATTACTCTCCCTCGGCACAATTAAACTTTTTTTCCTCTTTTGAAACCTTACTTATAAATCTCATACCTTCTTACAGTCATACCATCATTATGGGTGATTTTAACACCTGTCTCCTAAAGAATGACTTCCGTTCTTCATCACTTTCTGCTGTAATAAAATCTCTTAATCTTTCTATGTTACCACTTAACGCTACTCACCACTCTCCAAACTGTACACCTTCTCTTCTTGATTTAATTATAGTATCTTCGGGAGAGCGTGTAGCTAAACATGGGCAATGTCCGGCAGACGCGTTCTCGTACCATGATTTACTGTTTCTCTCTTATAAGCTTCGACCCCCCAAGGCTAGACCTAAAATTATGATGCAGCGTAATTTTGGGCAGATGAACCACGGCAATTTATGTAAAGATGCCGCCAATATCGACTGGACGTTACTTGTTACGTCTGGATCTATCGATGAACAAGTTCACATTTTCAACTCTAATCTTATTTATTACCTTGTACGATAAACACGCCCCCATTCGAGCTGTCAAAATCAAACATCCACCTGCACCATGGCTTACTGACAGTATTAAACTTCTTATTGCCCAGAAAGCGGCAGCTAAATTTAAATACAAAATTAAGCCAGATGCATCTAAACTCAAGAAGTACGTGTCACTACGCAATCATTGCAATAAAGTTTGCAGGGATGCACAACGACAGCACATCCATAATTCCGTCCAAAACAAAGATCCTGGGAAAGTATGGAAATTTCTTAACACTTTGGGGATTGGCCGAACTCGGTATGAAGCAATTTCAAAAGATTTACATATGAATTCACTAAATCGACACTTTTCCGCTTCATCTAATTTTGACAGGACTGTAAAGGCTAACACAATACGTAATCTTTTATCTCTACCTACTCCTAGCTTCTCACCTTTTGTTTTCAATGTATTTACTGCTGATGACGTTAGGGAAAGCATTATAGCAATTACATCTAATGCAGTAGGATCAGACTGTGTCAGCCGTAATATGATTGTCCCTATCCTTTCCGAAATTCTCCCAATAATCTGTCATATTCTTAACTATTCGTTAACCAGTAGCTGCTTTCCAACTGCATGGAAAGATGCACAAATAATCCCCTTGCCAAAAAAACGCAACCCTACATCTTTTCTTGACTATCGACCAATATCCATTTTGCCTTTCCTCTCTAAAGTACTTGAACGCCTAATTCACAACCAATTTAGTAACTTCCTTAGCAAAAATAATATTCTTAATCCTTTCCAATCTGGTTTCCGACCTTTCCATAGCACCACAACAACTCTTGTTAATATTACGGAGGATATTAGATCCGGTATGGAAAATAGTAAGCTAACTGTTCTCGCCCTCCTAGATTTTAGTAATGCTTTTAATACGGTGGATTTTGATGTATTACTCTGCTTACTTCGCTCTCTAAATATATCTCCAGCAGTGGTAGGTTGGTTTCGTAACTATCTGTGTGGTCGCCGACAACGCGTGTGTGTCGATAATACCTACTCCTCCTGGTGTAGTACAACTGTTGGCGTGCCGCAGGGTGGCGTATTATCTCCCTTACTTTTCTCTATTTTTATTAACTCTATCACCAAAAATCTTCTTTGTTCTTACCACCTTTACGCAGATGATTTACAAGTTTACTTGCACACACCGTTAGCAAAACTGTCTGACACAATAGAGATACTTAATCGGGAGTTGGCTAAGATAAGTGTGTGGAGCAAATGTCATGGACTCATGGTAAACCCCTGTAAAACTCAGGTGTCTATTATAGGCAGTAGTTGGTTCACGTCTAGAATTGATTATTCTCAATTACCCCAAGTCCTTTTTGATGGCACGACTATTCCGATCAGTAATCAGGTTAGGGATTTGGGCATAATTATTGACTCTAATTTAAGTTGGGGTCCGCAATTGCAAGAGGTAAGCAGAAAAGTATTTGCCTCTGCGGGAGTTCTAAAAAGGCTTCAAAATTTTCTGCCCACTGCCACTAAAATTACGCTTGCTAATTGTCTATTATTACCCATTTTAGACTACGCTGATGTTAGCTACTTAGATCTTGCTGAATATCAACTAGACAAGCTTGAGCGTCTCCAAAATCTTGCAATAAGATTCATATTTGGATTACGCAAATATGACCATGTTTCACAGTTTCGGCACCAGCTCAAATGGTTACCTATACGTCTTCGTCGGAACACTCACATTCTCTCTCTATTATACACTGTATTATTTACTTCTTCAACTCCTTCCTATCTTAAAGCTCGCTTTGAATATCTGCATGATACGCATAATAGGAATTTAAGGTCATCAGATAACATGAAACTGAAAATGCCACTGCATTTTACATCATTTTCTGAGAAATCGTTCACAATCACGGCGGTACATCTGTGGAATGAACTTCCGCTAGATATAAAACGCTCTAAGACCCTGGCCACATTTAAAGTAAAACTTAAAAATCATTATCTAAAATTGATCAGTTAGTATTTGCTATCTACTTTATTATATAACCTAGATTTATATTATTACTTTACTAAGCTTCACATTTATTAAGTTATCAACCGCGTTATAATATTTATTTTATATATATTTATATATGTTTATGTGTATATGTATATATATGTATATGTGTGTATGTATATATATATTGTATGTATATGTTTATTTATATATTTTATTCATAGTTAAGCAGTACACCTACAACTACCGCTCTTTCCTTACATGTTTCCATCCAAAGGTTGCCTGGCAGAAATCGCTTTTAGCGATAAGGCCGCCCATTGTACTATCTCCGCTTAGAATTGTTATTATAAATGTATTAACCTAGGTGTGCAATAAAGTATAAATAAATAAATAAAATAAATAAATATACCGCCGGGCCGGCCACCGAAGACAAAGATCGGGTACCGGTGGCCCGCTGGCACGGCGAAGAGAGGTGTTTGCAGGGTGGGTCCATGGGTTTGCGTGCCGCCTCTTCTGTCGCCCCGGATGATTTGTTGGGGCGCGACCACTTCCATGGTCCAACCTTGCGGGAAAAAAAAAGTGACTTTATAAATACATTTAGGTAAGGTTGTTAATTTATATTCAGAACAGGGAGTAATAAAGGATAGTCAATAAATGTAGATTTTTTAATTAAATTTCTAGTTCTTGATTAACTAAATTGATAGATCCTTGAATAATTTGGTTATAGAAGATACTGAATGGTTATGTAGCAGGTAAAATCTAGTTATGTAAATGTAAAACTAATATTATTAAATGTATTATATATAATAATATACAAATATACTTTATTAAGTGAATAGTTATAAATAAATTATTAATCAATTAATTTAATTACGTATACATACATATGGTATTTTCATAATATCTTCTTCTTCTTATGTATTGGCAATCAGCTACATATACGAGCTATTGGTGCCAGTGTCAAGTTATAATAAATATTTTCACGTTTTTAGTCTTTCAAGTCAGTCGTTGTCTAAGTCAAATTGTCACCATTAACAGTGCAATGGCCAGACTGTTAATGGTATCTTGTGGGAATTTTGATGGAAAACGAAAACGTTGTAAAGCACTTTTATATGATATTCACTACATTCCAGCAGTTCCGTCACATTACATTACATAAAATGCCATCAAAATTATCTAATATAACATGTTAAAACACTAAGATATCAAATATAATACAAGAGCACCACATGACGTTTTCAAATTCCCGTCAAAAATCCTAAGGATATATCAGTCGTAATATAATATGTGTCAAATAATTTTTTTGATTTATTATATTATGAAAAGAGGACTTTTATTTACTACACTTTTATTTTTATGACGCTCATATAAGTAGCTGATTGCCAATATATAAGAAGAAGAAGAAGAAGATATATCCTTAGCATGAATTATGAAATAAAAACTAGCAAAAAGTATTATCAATTTTAGTAAGCCTTTATATCGCCTCTTTGCTTCAATAATGTGATAAATGTATATAATATATGGAAAAGTTAAGGAGTGAACGGCTGACATGGTATGGACATGTGAAGAGGCGGGATTAAAAGTAATGTTGTGAGAAAAGTTTTAGGTATGAATGTTGAAGGCTTAAGGGGTAAAGGAAGACCAAAGAAAAGATGGATGGACTGCGTGAGGCATGACATGGATAGTCTAGGAGTGACGGCAGAGATGACGTCTGATAGGATCGTATGGAAAAAGGTGACATATTGCGTCGACCCCAAGTAGTTGGGATGGGAGCAGGATGATGATGATGTATGTCTCTACTCTGCGCCAGTACCGCGCCGGGAGGTTGGGTTTGGGGTTTGTATTGGTAGACAGCAGCCTAGCTATACCGTTGGTATTACAAAGGTCCATCTCCAAGGAATATGGTTAAGAGTGTTAAATTTTACAGTTTTAACTATTATTATCAGTTTAAATCGTTAATCCTGATATCAAATATACTGTAGATTTATTTAGGTAATACGATCTTATCATTTTCACATTGATGTAATGTGTCAGATTACAAGGCACCTACCTACACCTACTGAAAATAAATCTAAACGTGTCAAACACCTAAGTGTTTGTAGAAGAATCTTCTATAGTCCCACAAATTAGATTAACTGACACTGTTTTGCGAAAGGTTTTTCGGGTTGATACGTCTTTTCTGTATTCAGTATGTGCACCTTGGCTCACGTCTCAAATAAAAGTAGTCGCCTCGAAAGTTAATGGCTGCTTGACCGGCGTCATTACTTTACACTACAGAGACTTTACAATTTCAAATAAGACACATGTTTTGCTAAACTCAAAGTATGTTTGTATACTATTATTATTTTTTAATATTTTTTTTGAAAGGAGAAAGAGAAGAGAAGCTTTATTGAAAGGAGAATGAGGATGGTGTCCGATGGTTTACTGTGTGAGACACAAGGAGGTTTCAGGAGTGGAAGGGGATGCATGGATCAAGTGTTCTCTCTGCGCAACATTGTGGAGAAGCATCTGGCCCTAGGTCAGAGGGTTTTCTGCAGTTTTGTGGATCTGGAGAGAGCATTTGACACGGTTGTACGAAAGGAACTTTGGGACATTTTACCGGAGTATGGTATTAACGGTAAACTGCTACGGGCTGTGCAGTCCAGTTACATGGGCTGTAGAGCCTGTGTGCGGCTGGATGACGGAATGTCGCCTTGGTTTGACGTCAATATCGGCGTTAAGCAGGGGTGCGTTCTGTCAGCCAGGCTGTTTATCATATATCTGGATAAATGTCTCCAAAGGTTGAACGATATGAATGTGGGAGTCCAGATGGGCGACTCAGTGGTCACTGCTCTGCTTTATGCAGATGATGCAGTCCTGCTGGCACAGTCAGCGACTGACCTGCAGACCCTAGTCGACACAATGACAGAAGATTGTAAGAAAAGGGGTCTACGCGTGAATGTGAACAAAACCAAAATAATGGTCTTTGAAAGAGATGAAGCCAGAACAGATGTAAGAGTAACAATAGGTAATGATGTACTGGAGCAAGTGGATGAATTTGTATATCTTGGATGTGGATTTAGCCGAGATGGACGGTACACCACTGATATAGAGCGAAGAGTGAATGCGGGAAATAGAGTGAACGGAGCGTTGGGGCAACTTCTCGGCAGCCACCACCTCAGCCAAAAGGCACGTGTAGCAATACATAACGCAGTGCTTGTCCTAACATTACTGTATGGAAGCGAGAGTTGGGTATACAGAAAAGAGTATGAAAGTAAAATTAATGCGGTCGAAATGCGATCTCTTCGGAAAATCTGTGGAGTTAGGCTGACCGATCGCATTCGTAACGACGACGTAAGAGAGCGAGTAGGTATGAAAGAGAGTATTGGTGTAAAGATGCGAAAGGGAATGCTCCGATGGTTCGGACATGTGGAAAGAATGCCGAACGAACGTCTGGTTAAGAAGATATACAATGCGAAAGTGGCAGGATGTAGGTACCGAGGGAGACCGAGACTAACCTACCTAGACCAGATCGGTCAGGTACTGAAGGAAGGTGGAGTCAAGAGTCTCCGAAACCGGCGAGCGTGTATGAAGAGAATTATGAATGTTGAGGAAGCGAGTGAAGTATGCAGAGATAGAGTTCTCTGGCACTCTGTTCTCTCTGCCTACCCTGCAAGGGATATGGCGTGATGATATGTATGTATGTATGTATTTTTTAATATCAAGTTCTTTTCTAAAAGCACGTACACGAGCTTTGATTCTGTAGAGTCGTTATTTTGCTCGTATAGTGATTTTATTAAAATTTTCTTATTTACGAGGAGTTAAAGTTGGTCAAAATCAACTATTTCGTAGTATATCAAATTGATTGAGATGTCGCAATAGTAGGGCGAATAGCGCTACTTGAGGTGATTTATTAGTGTACAAATAAAAATACTAATTTGTTAACCGCAGACTCTCGATAGTTGTATGCGAATTATCAGTTTCATAGTTACTAATTCCAGCTATTCAGCTTGGTTGTTCGCTCGGCTAACAATTAGGCAAATTGATTAAACAGTTGTATCTGTTTCGTCACATTATTCATTGACCTCACCGAGGAACTCTTAACCCTCATTCACAATGAACTGGACAGGTGCTCCAAAAATAACTATATCATGTTTTCGCTATGATTTTCACAAAAACTAACGTAAGTACCTATTATAAAATTAAATAGCAACAAGTAAAAGTAGAAAAAGCACCTTATAAAGTATACGCACGGATTTTCGAGTCTACATTGATTCCAATTCAAATGTACAATTAGTTTCTGGATAGGATGATGTTCGTTGGAAAATATCAAATGTTACATCACTCGTATTTTTTATTTCGTAAGGTGGCAAACTAGCAAGCTGCACACCTGACGATAAATGATACTACCGCCTATGGACCTTTGTAATACCAGGGAAACATCTAGGCCGCTGCCTACCAATAAAAATCGCAAACCCACCCAGAAAGCTGGGCTGCCGGCTCTCTCGCTCACCGAACAAAGCGAAACGGCACACCGCCACTGCTCAGGCGTGGATTTTCTGCTAGAATGTAGCACTTAACTGAAGGATAGACTATATATAAATACTACTTTTAGAAAACACAGAAGTGAAACTATTTTTATCATTATTACTTCCTTTCATTAGTGTAAGTTTAACTTATCCGTGTTGTAAATATAAACTGAAAATGCAATGTACTTTTCATTATCTGTTGATTAAATGATTTTCTACAGAATAAACTTGAAGTTGCTCAGTAGGTATTATTGGTATAAAATAAGTTACTCTACGTCGGCCATAAAAACTACAACAAAAAAATTTTGTTACTAGAAAACTAACAATAAAATCAATTAAGTATCATATTATAATCATTAGTCTAATTACTTTAAATGTTCATGTCAAGCAACATTTTTCTCACTTCACATATTAATTCTCAGTAGTGAACTGATATTCAATTTTCATATCAAATTGTTGAATCTCTTGCAAAATTAGTACGCGTTAAGCATTAGTCCGTATATTTTTTAAATTTTATTGTTTCAAAGTACTGTGAAAATTGTATTTGGAATATTGAAGTGCATTATGGAATCCAAAGTAATATTAACCCAAGTATGTCCTGAAGAAAAAGCCAACATCCTCTCCAAGACGTTTTTATCGTAAGCATAAAATTTTAAAAATAAAATCCAACCAACAATAAATATTTTTATGTTGCTGTCAAATTTTTTAAGGAGCTAATATTTCTTAGAAGTTGCTTTATGACTTCATATACATATATTATTTCTTGTTAGTTAAAGATAAGGAAAATATTAAAATTAACTGTTGTTTTAATGTAATAATGTCTTATAAATATAATATTAAAATCCCTCTTCCTTATGATGGTCATACAAATAGATTGTGTGAACTAAAAAATAACGCAATGGTAATTTTAAATATTCTGTACTTAAACATTTTATTTCTTTGGGTCCGTATAAAACTAGGTGTCACCAAGGTATTCATGGTTGTAGCATATGCTCCCGTAGGATCCTCGGTGGCACCAGACCTAGATAAGTTTTGGGATAATGTTAGGGAAGTTCTGGATATGGCAGAAACCAGTGAACGCGTGATTGTATGCGGAGATTTGAACTGATGGGTGGGGACCAAGCGTTCCGACTATGAGGACGTACTTGGTCCATTTGGTAATAAGAGAGTGAACGACGCAGGTAGGCTTATAGCGGATGTATGCATGGAGAGAAACCTTATTGTGTCAAACACATTTTTCCAACATAAGGACATCCATATGTATACATGGAGAAAGAATGAACAGAAAAGTATAATAGATTTAATTTTGGTAGACAGTCGCCTCCGAAGCAAAATATTTGACGCAAGAGCCTACAAGGGCCCCACAGTCGATACGGACCACTATCTCGTTATTGCGAGATTTAGTGGTCTGTTCAGAAAGTGGAGGCACTGGCGAGAGCGTGTCCACTTCGGAGGGCTTGAAAGAATAAAGGTTGAAAGGTTGCAAGAAGAGTGTGTAAGAGAAAAGTATGCAGAGGGTGTCCGAGAACGGCTGACGATGGCAAGCCAGCCGCAATCGGACATTGAAGAATGCTGGAGAGTATTGAAAGAGAGTATGGTAGATACAGCGAAAGAAGTATGTGGAAGTTCAAAGAAGCATAGAAAAACAAATGGTGATGCATGGTGGAATGCGGAAGTGGCAGCTTCCGTAGAGCAAAAGAAGAAAGCGTGGCTGGACTATGTCTCTTCTTTGAATCAGAATGATAGTATGACTGAACAGAAGAAAGAAATATATCGGCAATTTAAGAATGACACCAAGGCCTTAGTGAAAGAGAAACGTGATAGAGCTAATATGAGTGCAGAAGATAGGCTGACTAAAAACTTCGAGGGTAACACCAAACTTATTTGGAGGGATGTAAAGAGGTCTCGGTGTGGTTGGTCAGCCTTCAGAATGAATAAAATAAGGTCTAAAGGTGGAGACATTCTTACACAAACACAAGACGTGTTAAGCCGATGGAGTGAATATTTTGGCGATATGTATGCGGATGCTACGGTTGGCGCCGGTGTCGCATGTGGTTTAGTAGATCAACATTCGACAACGGCGTCCTCCGATGGCATCAGTATGGATGAAGTTGAATGGGCGATAAGAAGTTTGAAAAATGGTAAGGCAGCGGGCATTGATATGGTGTCTGCCGAGATGATCAAGCTTGGTGGCTCCTGTGTCTGTGAGGCGTTCCTGTTGCTCCTCAATTTATGTTGGAGCTCGGGAATGGTTCCCGGGGAGTGGAATAGCGCAGTCATCGTGCCTTTGTTTAAAAACAAGGGTTCACGTTATGACTGCGCAAATTACAGAGCCATAAGCTTGACCAGTTTGGCAGCAAAAGTGTATGGTAAAATTATTGAAAGGAGAATGAGGATGGTGTCCGTTGGTTTACTGTGTGAGACACAAGGAGGTTTCAGGAGTGGAAGGGGATGCATGGATCAAGTGTTCTCTCTGCGCAACATTGTGGAGAAGCATCTGGCCCTAGGTCAGAGGGTTCTCCAAAGGTTGAACGATATGAATGTGGGAGTCCAGATGGGCGACTCAGTGGTCACTGCTCTGCTTTATGCAGATGATGCAGTCCTGCTGGCACATTCAGCGACTGACCTGCAGACCTTAGTCGACACAATGACAGAAGATTGTAAGAAAAGGGGTCTACGTATGAATGTGAGCAAAACCAAAATAATGGTCTTTGAAAGAGATGAAGCCAGAACAGATGTAAGAGTAACAATAGGTAATGGTGTACTAGAGTGAAAATTTGAAGTGGATGAATTTGTTTATCTTGGATGTGGATTTAGCCGAGATGGAAGGTACATCACTGATATAGAGCGAAGAGTGAATGCGGGAAATAGAGTGAACGGAGCGTTGGGGCAACTTCTCGGCAGCCACCACCTCAGCCAGAAGGCACGTGTAGCAATACATAACGCAGTGCTTGTCCCAACATTACTGTATGGAAGCGAGAGTTAGGTATGCAGAAAAGAGTATGAAAATAAAATTAATGCGGTCGAAATGCGATCTCTGCGGCAAATCTGAGGAGTTAGGCTGACCGACCGCATTTGTAACGACGACGTAAGAGAGCGAGTAGGTATAAAAGAGAGTATTGGTGTAAAGATGCGAAAGGGAATGCTCCGATGGTTCGGACATGTGGAAAGAATGCCGAACGAACGTCTGGTTAAGAAGATATACAATAGTAGAAGATATACAATAATACGAAAGTGGAAGGATGTAGGTACCGGGGGAGACCGAGACTAACCTACCTAGACCAGATCGGTCATGTACTGAAGGAAGGTGGAGTCAAGAGTCTCCGAAACCGGCGAGCGTGTATGAAGAGAATTATGAATGTTGAGGAAGCGAGTGAAGTATGCAAAGATAGAGTTCTCTGGCACTCTGTTCTCTCTGCTTACCCTGCAAGGGATATGGCGTGATGATATGTATGTATGTATGTAACATTTTATTTAGGTAGGTACAGATTATTTTCCGATATGAATTAATTTACTATATGATGACATAGTTGGATAAGTAAATACATAATAATCATCATCATTCTCCTACTCTTATCCCAATTACTTGGGCCGATACAATATGTACTCTTCTTTCATAGTACATATTGTAGAAGTTGTTGGCAATAGTTTTATGACCAGCCGCCTGCCTGACGTCAACCCTCGTTGGGAATGTAATTGTTAACCAAAAGGCATCAGATGGAGTTGGCCCAGGTCATTATAAGGCTCATAGTCGTCTTTTACGACATCCACGAGCGAAGTAAGGGTTGGTAGTATTCGAAGCCGCTAACACACAGCTCTGAAAGTAAATGAAACTATAAATATTGAAAATTATTGAATGCTTGGGTTTATACTTTCATATTTAGATATTATTTTGTAGGCCATTGCGATAATAATACAACTAATTAACAAGATGTATAATTACTTGATAGTCTTGATAAGCAATTGCATTCATTTTATCTATGTTGCTATCTTTAGTATGACCTTAGAAAAGTGGTATTCGTCTATGTTAGCAGAATGATAATACGACTGCTGTCAACGTGAATGTAGTAAAAATAAAATTGGGGTCTCACCGGATTAAATATGAATAACAATTATTTAGAAAAAGAAATCGATATTACTTACTTATATAAGATTTTATATAAATCGAGAATAATACTAAATAATAAAGAATAGTACCTAAATGATACTGAGACGATTTTATATTACATCCACCGTTTTAGTATTTTAAATTGTTAAATACATACATACATACATACATATCATCACGCCATATCCCTTGCAGGGTTGGCAGAGAGAACAGAGTGCCAGAGAACTCTATCCTCGCATACTTCACTCGCTTCCTCAACATTCATAATTCTCTTCATACACGCTCGCCGGTTTCGGAGACTCTTGACTCCACCTTCCTTCAGTACATGACCGATCTGGTTTAGGTAGGTTAGTCTCGGTCTCCCTCGGTACCTACATCCTTCCACTTTCGCATTGTTAAATTGTTAAATGCTTTTATAATATTTTCTGTAATGTAATACAGAAATAAATAAGATAATTATCTATATATGCCAATAAATATCTAAATAATAAAAATAATTAACAAAAGTGAAAGATCAAAAAGAGGATAACAATACGATTAGTAAAAAAAAAACAAAAATAGAGTATAATCAATATTGATTGAATTAGGCGATACATGGCGGAAATCCATTATTATTATAAAATGGAGGAGAGGAAGGAAGACCCACCACTTTCCCACGGTTAATCAATATACCGTACACCTCAAAAAAGGAAGGAATACGGGATGGGATCAAGGTGGAATAGGATATAAGGAAATCTTACTCCTGTGATGAGCACCGCCTCCAGAACTTCTACTTGCAATTTTCCGCAGAACTTCGAATAAAGATTCGACACGTGTTTCGCCTCTAAACGAGGCATCCTCAGGACGGTTCGGCTTCAAATGCGCATTTGTGTGAAGTGAATGTGAGGATGCCTCGTTTAGAGGCGAAACACGTGTCGAATCTTTATTCGAAGTTCTGCGGAAAATTGCAAGTAGAAGTTCTGGAGGCGGTGCTCATCACAGGAGTAAGATTTCCTTATATCCTATTCCACCTTGATCCCATCCCGTATTCCTTCCTTTTTTGAGGTGTACGGTATATTGATTAACCGTGGGAAAGTGGTGGGTCTTCCTTCCTCTTCTCCATTTTATAATAATAATCAATATTGTTAAATAGATATTGTGAATAATAAGGCTTTGTTTGACCATGCCCAGCACCCAACTGTCCGGAGTCAAAGAAAATCTTGCCTTCTTTACATTAACCCACTGACGGGTTACGTGTTTAGGTCTTGCTTGTTTGAGAGACAATCCTGTCCCAGCAAGGCCCAGGGACTCACTATGAACGAATGATCGTTTTTTCTTTTTTTTTGTGACTTGGTTGATAGCCTCAGATGGCTATGACAACTTTACCCGGACTGTGGGTGAGCGCTGAGGGCTCTCAACCTGAACGGTTGATTGTCTGCTAACAGTAGTAGTTATTTCACCTACTACTTCGGATAGGGCGGCAACAGACGCTCGTATGGACATGGTTTACCCCTCAGCGTGGGCGCCGTCTTGCCGGTAGGTTATCACCCGCTGGGCAGCACAGGCCCTTCAGCCGGTGCTGGCAGAACGGATGGAGCAGCGGCATGGAGCCGTCCATTTTCGGCTTGGTGCAGATTTTCCGGGGCATGGTTGCATTGGTAACTATATGTGCGTTACCAGTGCAGCAAGTACACAATGCAGCACATAGCAGTTCATGACGCTGCTGAACTTATTGCAACCATCAATATTGTCCTGACGCTGTTAGCTCATGCTATAGCGATAGGGATGCTATCGCCGTCGTCTGCGAGGTAGTTGTCTTGCTAAATCAGGTGGCCGAGTGTGTCCAGGTGAAACTCCTCTATGGTGCCTTGTTTCGCTGCCAGCGTGGGCGCAGGTGAGGATGCCTGCGCTTGAAGCCGCCCTGGGAGCTATCTAGCCCTATCAGACTGTGTATTCTCACCCGAGGAGAGTCCGACCGCGTGAAGATGACGCCCCGACAGCGAAAGATCGTCCTGACAGCCAAAGCTGACGGGATGTTAATTCGAGATGCTACCCGAAAGGGTATGTAGGCCGGATGATCCACTAATAACAATAATAGGGTACCGATGACCCAACTACATGGCGCTTGGGAGGTATGTGTACTACAAGTTACGGGATCGCGTGGCATATCTTCCGTCGCCCCGGATGGATTGGCTATGATGTGGCCATGCTATATAGTGCCGATCTCTAGTTCTGATGATTGTAGCAAGTTCGCCATGGTGCTCTGCTAGCCACACTGACCTCGTATTGTACCCTGGCAGCAGAAAGTCTGTTCCTCCTACACCATTGCGTACAAGGAGTTCACGATGCAAAATTGCTCTCATAAGACCTTTATCTTTCTCTCCAACCATACTTACTGACTAATGGGTGTTGATATTTCGAATTTCCTCTATCTTGTTTTATTATATTTAACTTTTACTTCACAAACTCTTATCACGCATTATATAGATATAAAATGAAAAACAAACTATGAACGTACATGTTGCTATTACTCAAAATAAAAGTTATAAATTTATTTTATTAGTATAGTATATTTTCAACCTTAACCTATTATGGCACATCATCGTCATTCTCCTACTCTTATCCCAATTACTCGGGGTCGATACAATATGTACTCTTCTTTCATAGTACCTACATATTGTAAAAGTTATTGGCAATAGTTTTATAACTGGCCGCCTGCCAGACGTCAACCCTCCTTGAAAATGTCATTATTGACCAAACGGCATCAGTTGGAGTTGGCCCAGGTTATTATAAAGCTCTTATGGCCGGTTTCTGAGACTCTCAGTTAAACTATCAATAGCTATTGGTTCAATAAAGTTAAACGTAAGATAAACGCCCGATAGCTGTCACTGCGTTTCTGAATACCCAACGTACTGTCAAATAACTATGAAACCGATAACCAGTTTCTTAAATTGTCGCTAGATGGATCTTTTCAGAAGATCGAGTTTACAATTGATTTTTTTATTTTATATTGTCAATATTACCAAATATAATTAACACACATATATTTTCGAAAGTAAATATATGAAATGAAATTATTCTAATTATAAAATAACACAATTCGTAATGTTTTAACGACTGTATAAACGAGTGACAACGTTGTCAAATCAATACGTTAAATTTAAAAAAAAACAACTTTATTTTTGTTTGTCTGCGTGGATTTGAAAGCGGGTGGTATTTTAGTTTCGTTTGCACCTAATTATTTGTTAATTATTATTAAATAATAATGGAATCTAACAAACGTAGAAAATATTTTACTGAAAGTGAGAAGTATACATAGCGCTATCGACAACAATAAGATAGATGGGGCAATAAAAATTTGTTCCAACACTGCCGAAGTTTTACTATTAGCATCTGGAGCTAATGCACCGTTAGTTTTAGTTATGTTTTTTGCAAAGATATATCACAGTGCTTTTGTTAAAGCAGTATCTCAGTACTTTTGAATTCTTTAGGTATCCGTAAACATTTCGAATGCATTTTTGCGATTCCTTTGGTTTCGAGATATGCACTTATTAACATAGCCTCCAAAACTTATGTATCAGTCTTCGATGAACTGTTTGGTATTTATAATTATAGCTATTATTACGTAAGGTACAAAGTGGAACTCCAAATTTAAATAAACAAAAATCACAAAATGTTTTTAGGTTAGTTCTAAAGTCAAACAATACTTATCGAATCGATAAACGCTCCTTTTTGGTCAGTTAAGTTAAACCAAGCTTAACTGAAGTTTGTCGTATGATGGTGTGTTCAGAAACGCAATTCGACAAGTTATTGAACCGATAGCGCTATCAAACGTCTAAACTCCAGTTAAAAGTACCTCAGAAACCGGCCATTAGTCGTCTTTTACGACATCCACGAGCAGAGTAAGGGTTGGTAGTATTCGTAGCCGCTACCACACAGCTTCTATTATGGCACATATAAATAATTTAATAGATGTACCAGTAAACAGTCTTCGACTGATGATAAATTCCTAGAAAGTTTATTGACGTTGCTATTTCCATCTATATAACAACTTATCGATAAATACTTTTAGACAAATTCTCCCTTTATATTTATCGCTTTAAGCACTTCTTTTTTTTTTTTTTTCTTTGCAGGGTGGACCATGGATGTGGTCGCGCCCGCGTCGTTGTTAATTGTATGTTTGTGATATCCTCCGCAGTGTAAACATTAATTCCTTAGTCTTTAAAAAAACGTTATTGTCATAGAGCTATTTATATGACCCCTAACATCAATAGTTTATTGATATTTAGGTGTCTCCAAAAATGGAGGTATTATTGGTGAAAATTAACATAAGTCTACGAGACTTATATCGATTAAATATCTATAATGATATTAAGGATAAACAGCCACAGCATCATAAACAGGTATCCTCTAATTAATTACGGCCTCTATCGTGACTTGAACCATAATGCGTTGTAAATATATTAATATTATCAGTTAAAAAAATAGCAACATATCGCTTCAAATTAGTAGTCAAACGGGATTATATATTTGTTAAATAAAACACGACAGATGTAAATAAGAAACCCTCATAGGTAAGAATCGAGTTGAAAATTAGATATTCATGGCATTCCGATTCTTTTGGCATATCTTAAATATATTATATAGATATATTATAGAGATATTTTTTTATTCAATAAAACAATAGGTCACAGTATGTCGCGAGAGAATTGGCTAATTAATTACCACTGGTTCGTAGAAAAAATAATAAAATATAAAGATTGGCAAATGATAATTTAATTCGCAAAAAAGACAGCATAAAATATAAATATTTTTTAATATTGGTAGGGTCACACTGGTGATAGTTTTCTGTCTACAGAGTTTTGGCGCGAATGTGGAAATGTCATGTCACGCTCTTGTATTATATTCATTTTTTTAGTGTTTTGTAGTGTTATATTGAATAATTTTGCTGGTATTTTATGCAATATGGTACAGTTAAAGTGCTGAAGTGTAGTGAATATGGTATAATAGTGGTTTACGTGTATTTTCATATTTTGCCAAAATTCCCAAAGAAAACCATTGATTAGGTTATCAGCACCCGATTAATGGTAACGACTTGACTTACTGACAGACAATGACTATTAAAGCTACATAATATGAAGAAAGATGAACATATATGAAAAATAATTAAATAAGACTTGGCTGTATGGGCTTTGATCCCTTTGCCTGTCCGAATGGACGAACAGAACCAAAAAAAAAAAATTTTCTGTCTACAGCCGCAGGCCGTCGACGTCGGTACTGGCAATGTGCCGTTGCGCTTCGTTCGGTGAGCAAGAGAGCCGGCAACCCAACTATCTGGGTTGTTTGCATTGCTATGCAACGGCTTAGCTGTACTTCTGGTATTGCAAACGTGCATGGGTGACATTAACACTTACCATCAGGTGTGCTGCTTGCTCGTTTGTCACTATAAGCAATAAAAACGAGTATTAGCGAATTAATGACTTTTAGTTCATATAAAACATAATATTAAATATGAGTATTTACTAGTTAATGTGAAGCACTATGGAGCTCCCATTATGGAGCTTCATAATATCCCCGCCTTATACCAGCCCGATTGGTTAATATAATATAGTAGACTAGTATCCCTCATGTGAAGAAGATCAGTGTCAGTAGGGGGTACATTGACTGAGAAGAAGAAGAATATTTCAGTAATTGCTAAATATAAATTATAATTGATCAAATTGCTCTAGTGTAGTAGTACACTATTGTCTTAGTTGTCACCAACAGAAAGATTTACTATTATATATAGGTTTACTTCTATATGGTATGAAGCACTGGGTAAGTGCCTGCTTTCCACACCTTATATAGTCCTAATTATAACTTATAACGACCTGGGCCAACTCCATCTGATGCTGTTTGGTCCACAATTACGTTCCCAAGGAGGATTGACGTCTGGCAGGTGGCCGGTCATAAAGCTATTGCCAATAACTTTTACAATATGTATTATGAAAGAAGAGTACATATTGTATCGACCCCAAGTAATTCGGATAAGAGTAGGAGAATGATGATGGTATGAAGCACTGAGAAACAGCCTGCTTTCCACATCTTATATAGTTCTAATTAGCAAGACTTTAAGCTTGCTTCATAGCGGCGATTACCTTATCAAATATCCATATTAGCTGGATAAGCAGGGTTTACAATTTTACGTGTAAACATATTCGCTCCTGTAGAAAGCGATGAGATATTGTAGCTATAGTTAATCGCACAATGCGATGAAGCTCCAGAAGAGAATTATTATTCTATATCTGTTGGCTGTCGCTGTATAGTTCACAGTCAGTGTAGGACCTTGAACTGTCGGGGAGTAGCCAGCAAAAATAGAAAAAACATAAAATCATTAAAAATATTAGTGAATATTTATGTAAATTTTAGCCTAAGAAATAATACTTTAACATTTGTAAAAACAATACTTATATATTGCTCGCTACACACACACATATTAATGTACTAGCAGACCCGGCCACGCGTTGCTGTGGCTTAGGAGATAAATTTCAATAAAGTATGAATCACATCTTTCATCAATTCTGTTCAAGAATTTTTATGCAAAATTTGAGATAGATTGGACCAAGGAATCACGTTGTCCCATACAAACTTTGCCATGCTTTTTCACTCCCTTAGGGATATAATTTCATAAAATCCGTTCTTAGCTGACCTCTACTCTAAATATTCCTACCAAATTTGAGGTTTGTAGGCCTTATGGTTTCAGAGATATCGTGATGAGTCAATATGTGGAAATCTCTTATATATATATATATATATATATATATATATATATATATATATATATATATATATATATAAGAGATTTCATATATATATATATATATATATATATATATATATATATATATATATGTATATATAGATTTAGTTATTTTATTTATAAAAACACACTTGTACATTAATAATTTGAGCCTAACTTTGAGTCCATAAGCTCATTTCAACTAGAAATGAGCTTATGGACTGACCAGTTCGCTGTCAATATACCTACTCGTCTCAGGTGACAAGTATTTTAATAGGTATAATCATAGAGTTATATGTATAGAGAAGCTATCCCGAATAAATATTTTGTTCCATTTTGGTAACAGTTAAACTAAAGTCCGCTGCAGCGCTAAAAGAATAAATAGGCAATCTAACGCGAACATTGAAGCACACAGCGCTAGATCGCTTTATAGTTATAATTTTCTCGCGACCAAAACATCGTAAGATGTAGGCATTTCATGCGCACTTACGCGTTTCGTTCAACGTTATGTAACAAAGTATGGTTATTATAAATGTTACACCGCAGAAGTGACACAGTTTTTGTACCTACAAACATTCATTAGAACTCATACAGCATACTCTATTTCAAAGTGATATTCAGTAGTTAAATTAATAAAAATAATAGTAAATTATAAAAGAAAATGAACTATTACATGTTTATATAAACTTTGCTTTAACATACGACAATAGTTTTGAATATCCGTGTGATGACGGAATAAGAATACAATTCATCACTACCTGTCTTGGTCGTGGATATCGTAAAAGGTCGCCTTACTACTATACTATCAAGAGAAGGAAAACTCGAAACAGAACCCTATACCAACCTGTTTGATCTTTGACAAATAAGTATCAACTGATAACACAAACTAAAGGAAAAAGAATATAAATACCTAATCAAAATACTTTCTAGACACTACGTCAAGTCTGTGTTTAGTCACACATTTTTACCTCCAACCAGTGTAATTGAACATCTGCGGGCTTTAGTCTATTATCAAAGATGGCGTGACATTTAAATGTAGAATATTCTTTTTTATTGTGCTAATTCGATATTATTACCTATTTGTACACTTTAACAACAAAACATTTTACTTAGTTAAATAAAGAATTTTTTCACATCCACATGTGCAAGTTTTGATTGGTATTATTCGAATTATCGTATTAACAATGCTGGTCTGTATACACCTACAGTCCATGATGGTCACAGTCACACTAAAGTGAAGTGTACGGATTGCAGTACAGCTTAGTCGAACAAAGCAAGTGTTCGGAATGCGAAATCTAGTATGTAGTACATATATATCGATGGGTATAATATTGAGGTTTGCCTGTTAAATTATCTTTTACTTAAACTTAAAAGGCATACCTATTAGTTGTATCCGCAGTTATGTAGAATATATACTTATTCTCATCATAACGGAGCAGCTAGGGATAGGGATAGCCAGATATGGGTTAGGAAAGGATAACAGAAAATGATAACAAATGGGAAATAGTGGCTTGGACTGAAAATTTAGCATAAACCTTCTACCAGCCGGGCAGAAATAGTACATTACTGCAGCGGCCAGCAAAAGAGGCATTGATGGACGAACGTGGAATTGTGGGCCGAGGCGTGGCCGAGGCACACATACGTAAGTCCATCAATTCCTAGTTGCGGCCAAGGCTTGTATAGTGCTTTTCTCAAATAATGCGCAGAAATCAAAACTAAGTAGTACCGTTGAACTGTATACATGACGAACAACGAACAACATTTTTCATGTGCTAAAGGGTTCATTTGTTTTTTTTTTCATTATCAAACAGGTTTCTTTTTCAAGCCAGTTCGAAATTTAAATAAAACTCTGATAAGTTGCCTATTCGGTTGCAATATTTTGAAGTAACAAATCGTTCCATTTTTAAAATACACGATTGATATGAATTTACATATACATTTCTTTGGCCGCTAAAACACGACAGATATTGATTTTCATACATTTTGTGCCGGCCGCTGCTCGCATGTATTTGGTCAGTACAGCAATTTTGATTTATCTCAAAGAAGGCGGTCAAAATAATGCTCAAATTTCCAAGCATGTTTGAGAAAAGTAAATTTAAAAAGATCTTCTGTAAGAAAATAACCTAAAAAGTCAGAAAATAATTTTCAATAAATTTAAATTAGCAGATTGATTAATAAAGAAATATATTTTATTTTTAAAAAGCAGGGGGTCCTTTTAAGATATTTTCAAAACGACTCTAGATACTTTTATCAATATTTGTCTATATTTATAACAACTGATATTGAGCACCCCACGTTTTTTTTACAATAAAATAAATTTCCTTATCCTATCATAGATTGATTGATTCTTAACTTAAATTCATGAAAAAATATTGTCTATTTTTTACCTTGGTAAAAAAGTAACAGAATGTAGATACAAAAGCGTGTCTTTAATTTTTTTAAACAATTATTTATTCTTTTCTTTTAAGTTCAATTTAAACACAAAATATATAATCAATTCTCATGTGATTGCGATTCAGAAAATAGGAATAGTAACATCTATTTAGTCACGCCAGTATATCATCCAAAGATATAAAAACGTCGCTAATCCTATAAAGATTATTATCTTTTACTATTATTAATTACTTAAATTATTGCATTGTCAGCGCTCCTTGATAAAGACTAATCATTTAAATTATTAGGAATAATTATTTAAATGATTGCGTTGTCAGCGCTTCTTGATAAGTTAATAAAGTTCCAAATTAATCAGATATTTATAAAAGAGTGAAAATCATATTTAAGGATCCGTTACATTCATATCAAATTAATATAAACGTGTTAAATAAATATGTGGAAAGATCAAAAATATAACTCATGCGGAAACATCAAAAAATATAACTCATGCAGAAACACCAATTTGGTTTATCGGTTTGAGAGCCCTCAGCGCTCACCCATAGTCCGTGTAAAGCTGTCGGCTAACAGCTAAATAAACACAAAAAAGCACCAATTTGGTCGTTATCGAAATTTAATAAAACTCGATCAATAATGCTATATACAATATTTTTAATTAACTAATCTATTACAAAGTTAATAATCGAAAATATTTTTTAGCTAATTATAAGTGGCAATGGAGTATTAAATAATAAAGCATGCCAGCTTTAAGTTTTGAATTATGTGTACGATATCTAAATACATATCACATCAAAACACGACATGAATACACACCGGGTAGATAAGTAAAGACGTAGCCCGCTTTTCGGCTTTTCGACTTGAGTATAGAAAATGTTATCCGTGTGGAGACGGTGTAAGAATACAATTCACCACCCCCTATCTTACCCGTGGGTAATCGTATGAGACGACTAAGGAATATAAAACGAATACAACATCTATGCAAGAGAAGGAAAACTTGAAACAAAACCCTATACCAACACGTCTGACCAGCGCGGTATAGTAGGTATATTTCCCTCCCATTACGGAGGAGGCCCGAGCCCAACAGTGGGACATATATGGGCTGTGATGATGATAGAAAACTAATTTCTATGATGCTATGCGATTTAAACTAGTAATACATTTCGGAGTTTATCGTGAACAGACATTATAACAAAAGATTCTTGTATACCACCGTTCTCAATAAAAATGTTTTTTTTTAGATGGAGTTTCGGCTTGTTCCGAAGAGGATACAAAGGCAGTCTCAAAATGACAGATTTATGGCAAGCTTGCAAAGTAGACGAGTCAGGACATGTTGGTGACCGTCTAGAGCAGGCTTGGGAAATGGAGCTAGAAAATGCGAAGAGATACCGCAAAAAACCTTCTCTCGCTAAAGCTATAGTTAAAGCCTTCTGGTTCGATTACATGCTCTGCAGCTTATTACTCGCTGTATTGTTCGTTGTAATATGGTAAGTAATAATCATTTATCATTCTTCATTGAATCATTTATCATATAATATAATATCATTATATATTATATGATTATATATCATTATCTGATAACTAAAAAATATTATTTTTTCATGGGTTTTTGCGAATTTCTTTTTGATTTATTTATTAATATTGCTATTAATTATTATCCCATACTTATCCTCATTAATGGTTAAAAATACAATATATCATAACTCCTTTCTCATACGGGGGAGTTATAAAAACGGTTGAAGGATCACAAGGAAATTGGGCCGCTATATTCTTTTGAAAAACTTGTAATACCAATTGTGATAGCTAAAATCATTGCCAAGCGCGAGGATTATGGAACTCAGGTCTTTGGAGCGACCTGTATTCAATAGACAATATCGACATGCTGATGAATGAATGAATAATAATAATAAATATTATTAACGTAAATCATAACACATTATATAATTTGATGGCAAATTTAAATATTTACAATATGCGTAGCAGTATTATAACTAGTGCCTGTTGGCCGGGACACCCCCGTGGGACCTAGAGGCGGAGATGCTCTCCGACCTCTACCGGCGGGTTATCACAGCGCGCGAGGAAGGTGGCTCCCCATCGTTGAGCGAGATAGCCACCTGGCGTGTGGATGCCCGCCGAGACGTCATCGCCCGTTGGGCTACGCGGCTGGAGAGGCCTAGGCATGGTGTGGAGACCGTTGAGGCTCTACGGCCCGTATTGATAGAGTGGATGGAGCGGCGGCACGGAGTCCTCACATTTCGGCTGGTGCAGGTATTGACAGGGCACGGGTGTTTCGGGTTGTACCTGCACAGGGTCGTGTATAGGGAGTGGACTCCGGCCTGCCACCACTGCAGGAGTGACGAGGACACGGCGCAACACACGCTGGAGGTGTGTCCGGGATGGGAGCGGCAGCGCCGTGACCTCGTCGCTGTCATCGGTGCCGACCTGACGCTGCCGGCCGTCGCGAGGGCGATGGTCGACAGCATCAGGAACTGGGACGCGGTCGCCGCCTTCTGCGAGGCTGTCATCTCGCAGAAGGAAGCGGCGGAATAGGCAAGGGAGGATTCCCGCGCCCCGGGCCGCCGCCAGCGGCCGGGGCGGTGCAGGCGCGAATACCTGCGCCTGATGCCGCCCTAACCGAGGCTTCGGGTGATCGGACCGGGGAATTGTCCGGTCACCCGACGTGAGGCCACCGCGTGGGGGCGACGCCCCGACGGCGAAATCTGTTGGGGCGTCGACGAGAGGAACCCACGAGGGTGAACCGCCGGGCGGGTCACCGAAGTTAAAAATCGGGTCCCGGTTACCCGCTCGCACGGCGAAGAGAGAGGAGTTTTTACGGTGGGTCTATGGGGTCACGCGCCGCCTTCTCCGTCACTCCGGACCGATCTGGCGGAGCGAGACTAATCCATAGTCCACCAAAAATAAAAAAAAAAAAAAAAACAAAAAAAAAAAAGCAGTATTATAACTATTTCAAACCTACAAGAGGGACTTTTGGCGGGAATCTAAAACGTCATGTTGTGCTCTTGTATTATATTCGATATCTTAGTGTTTTAACGTGTTATATTAGATAATTTTTATGGTGTTTTATGTAATATGATGTGACAGAACAACTGGGATGTAGTGAATATCATATAAAAGTGCTTTACAACGTTTTCGTTTTCCATCAAAATTCCTACAACATACCATTAACAGTGTCACCATAGCAGTGTTGATGGCGACAATTCGACTGACTGACAGACAATGACTAACTTGAAGAGATTAAGAACGTGAAGATAATTATAACTCGACACTGGCAAAAATGGCTCGTATAAGTAGCTGATTGCCAATACATAAAAAGAAGAAGAAGAAGAAGCTGCAACTTAACTTTGACATTGGCTTAAGTATAAACAGAGCCACAACAACAAAAAAAAAAAAAAAACCTACAAGAGAGAGTGCAAAAATGTATATTTATAAAAAAGCTAAATAGTTTTGCGAACAGAATGTGATTAAAAAAATGTGAATGATATATGAAGTTAATAATAAATAAATAATAATTAAGAGTACGTATAGGTTCACGTACGCGGCGTGTGTTTGTATGTGTGTGTATTCCACATTAGCCATAAACATCTACCGATGATTATTTATAATCAGAAAGAAAACTACTATTACGGATTCCATCGCGTTTGTATTTGATTTTTAATTTCCCGACGTTTCGAACACTTTACAGAGATCATGGTCACGGGAGCGGGAAACGTCGGGAAATTAAAAATCAAATACAAACGCGATGGAATCCGTAAAAGTAGTTTTATTTCAAATGTGTAGCACTCGCGTAAACATTAGAGGTCATTAAATCAGAAAGAAATTTAACTATTATAACATGATCGCTAGAAAGGTAGTCTTGTAATTTTATTTTGAATTTTCCTTTCCTTGCAGTAATTTTATCTACATATGTATGTTAATCTCATATAACACCCTTGTGCAAGGAAGTGTGTCAATAAGGTATTCTTGCTCCGTGACTTTACGAAAAAATAAATGATATAAACTCATATATCTTTTTTTCTTTTCAGGCCTTTAATTCCATACACATTAGCATTATTCATTGAATATTTTTCTGAAGAAAAAACGCCAGCATCATACAGCAGAGCACACATATATAACTTTTTAATGAATTTCTTCAGTGCACTATCTAGTATAATGTATTCACAGACGTTTTTAACTCAAGGAAGAGTTGGTATGAGAATTAGAGTAGCGTGTTGCTCATTGATGTACAGAAAGGTATTTTTTTATATTTTTCGCATATATTAATTATTAAGAGTTTAGCTGTGTGGTAGTATCTACGAATACTACCAACCCTTACTTTGCTCGTGGATGTCGTAAAAGATGACTAAGAGCCTTATAACGACCTGGGCCAACTCCATCTGATGCCGTTTGGTCAACGATTACATTCACAAGGAGTGTTGACGTCTGGCAGGTGACCGGTCATAAAACTATTGCCAATAACTTTTACAATATGCACTATGAAAGAAGGGTACATATTATATCGACCCCAAGTAATGGGGATAAGAGTAAGAGAATGATAAATGATGATTAATTATTAAGAGTTAACTTTTTTTCATTCAGCTTATATACGTCCCGCTATCGGGTATTGCCGTCTCGAACTCTAAAAGACATTGGCCTATTATATCATGCTATTCTTGTTATAAAAATTATTTCAAGTTTTCCTTTTCTTTACAATGTTTACTCCTCTTTCACAATACCCGTTGGAAAGGTAGAGATGAATTGTATTCTTACACCCTTACTACAATGGCGACCAAACTTGATACTGTTAAGAGTACACAGATCTTAGCATCTAGTTTACTATTTTGTAAGAATGTCCTGAGAAAATCAATTAAATTAATATATTAGTATCTATTAAACTCCATGACATGAAAGTGTGTGATGATTAAGTTTTTTTTTTATAAAAGGAGGTTGGGTTAATTTCATTAACAAAACTTTAGTATTTTTTTTGGCATTTTACATACCAGACTTTTTATTTATAACTTAATTAATGTAAATAATTCAACCTATGAATCATTCAAAATATGAACTATAGTCCTTAAAATATAGCTTGATCTCTGTGACAGATAGCTACAAAACCGATGAAGTAATTTTGAATACGCGTCATGTTTACAATTTTATTATGTATTTTTTTTATTGCTTATGGTAGCAAAAGAGCTAGCAGCACACCTGATGGTAAGTGTCACTGCCGCTCACGGACCTTTGCAATACCAAGGGAAGCTTAGACCGCTGCCTATCAATAAAATCCCCAAACCCACCTAGTTGGGTTTTCGGCTCTCTCACTCACCGAACGAAGCGCAATAGCACATTTTCATTTCTCAGATGTCGATCTTCTGCGAGAGTGTGGTACTACCCCGGACGGATCGGCCCGCGGCTGTAGACAAAAAACTGTCAACAGCGTGGTCCTACCACTATGATCGCCTATATTTTTATTCTTTACGTGCCAGTTATAGGTATCTCAACTGAATTATGAATATAAAAATATGAACATATACACCAATACTTGTACCTCATATGTTTTAAAATACTTAGTAACCATTTTATAAAAATATGATGCTTACGCAAATACAAGGTTATACTGGACTGAGAATAAGATAGAGATGGGACAATCGATAAACGTAAATCGATAGCATTCTTGTTAATTATTTATAAAAGAAGTAAAACCAATACATTACCTATATAAACCACTTGGTTACTCTATAAAATAAGAATTTTGTGTTAATTTAGAATTCAGACATCAGTTATAACATTAATAAGACCATTTCTTTTATATTAAAAATATAAATTATTTTATAAAATAAACATGATTATTCATGAAATAATCAGTGACCAAGAACTCATCATCAATTACAGGAATGCTCCAGCGATGACGGTAATAGTAACGATGAACTTTAGCTTTAGTTTAAATTAAATAAAATGCATTGATTTAAATTCAATAATATTTTCATAGATTGTTTTCCATTTATGATCGATTCACCCATCCATTTTATTGAAATTCAATAAGATTTTTATACATTGTTTTTCAATTGCAGTAGCAAATAACTTTAATAAATAAGGAATTATATCGACAAAAATACGGACTACATCGTAAGTGTTCGGCACTAGTGAGAACTGTCACAGAGATCATGCTATATTTTATAGACTATAATAACTATAGTAACCTAATTGGTGGAGTATTTATAATGAATCCAACTAATAAACACACCGATAAAATTAGCGGCACAAAAAGAAAATAATTTTATTTTTTAGTTAAATGGCCGATTTTATACTTTTTTTTATTAAATCCAATTTATAGATTTTTTTAAATTTATTTTTATTAATTAAATATCGATTTTATATTATATCGTATTTGCATTTTATATTATATCATGGTTCAAAGAGCTAATTCTTACTAAACATGTATTAAATAAAAAAATCAGTAAAGAAATAATAATAACAGACAAACCCGTTAAGTTTCTTACCGGATCTTCTCAGTGGCGGTTACAAACCTTTTCATTAGCAGTTTATTAGATTAATTTAAAATTTTAAAGTCAATATGTAAGCGTGCTCACAGGGTTTATACATAATAAATGAATTTGAATCAAAAATCAATCAAATTACTGTCAATATTTTTGAAGCTATCAACTGCTGGCACATTTACTAATACGTTAATAACATACATATATAAACAGAACATTGAACTTGTTCTGTTTATATATTGAAAATCTCTTACAGACTTTTTTTTTTAATAATGACTAACTTGAAAAAAATAATAGACTAAATTTGTAATATAGGCCAAGGAGTATAAAACCACTACATTACGATTTAGGCGAAATTGGCGCATTTTTGAAATTAGGTGCTGTTAGGGAGAAAGTATTACTCACGTCTGGCGATTTTATGGCTTAGCGGGGCAGTACCAGCTGAAATGTTTTCGTCTGCTGGTCATCCAGCTGGAGAGACTTATGCCGTGCCCCAAGACCCCGCTTGATTAGCTCACGGAGGCCCTTCACTTAGTAACTAGTGTTATGTACTATTAGAATGTATGGGCATCAAACTTACAGCGTACTACGCTACTAAAAAAATAATTGTTTCGTAACGAATATTTTTTTATCTTAAATCTGATTTTAATCATAAATGATTTGATTATAGAATAATGAAATAATTAACATCATAGATTTATATATTAATTATTTGTTGAAACTTGAAAAACACGATGACACATTCATTTCATTCATTTCGATTCAAGATGACACATTCATTTTTCAAGATATATATATATATATTTATATATATATATATATATATATATATATATATATATATATATATATATATATATATATATATATATATATATATTTTATATACCTTTATTATTTTAAATCTACAGCAATTGGATGAAACTGCTAACTGTAGCTAGAACCTGTTTTGAATGTGCAATCCATAACAATTGAACTTTGCTTGATTACAAAGCTATTAATGAATGACGTAGTAATAATGTCTAATGACGAACAGCAGCAAGCAATGCTCAAGTATCCGCCATGCTTATGTTTACAGTATATCTGCAATTGATAAGTCTACTTGTGCCATAAATACTACCTATGTTATATAAGTATATATATATATATATATATATATATATATATATGTATATATATATATATATATATATATGTATATGTATATATATATATATATATATATATATATATATATATATATATATATATATATATATATATATATATATATATATATATATATATATATATATATATATATATATATATATATATATATATATGTATATATATATATATATATATGTATATATATATATTTATATATATATATATATATATATATATAATATTTTATACAATGCATATGTTCATAGTACTTTAGAGACTAATGCTATTGTTTGGAATCCCAACACAATACAATTAACTCAAAAAGTTGAGAGAGTACAAAAACATTTATTCGTTACCTATACAAAAGAATTTATTTTTATTACCGCTATAAAAAAAAAAAAAAAAAAAAAATATATATATATATATATATACCTATTTTATTTTCTACTTTCACGATAATTTTAATTCTCAAGGAGCGTTGCCCAGACAGATAGAAACCATTTTTACGGAACAGGAAAGAAGCACACGTTAATATTTCAACGAATTTATGTTATCATTGAAATAATTAACAATTCATTTTGAATTAATATTATGTTTTTACAATAAAGTTTCATTAAGAATTTCACAATTATAATTAGTTTACTACTTTATACGTAATTATTTATTGCCTAATTTTTTTTTTATATTTTAACTCTTATTTTTCTGTTCCGTTAATTGTGCCGATGTGTAGATTACAAATTCGAATACATTATTTTTATTTAGACTATTTTTCTTAAATTTTTTGAAGACGTGAAGTCTTATCAATTCAACAGATCACTTTTTTTTTGGCGGCGGACTATGGCGTGGTCACACCCCGGTAATCCGTCCGGGGCGACGGAAGAAGCGGTGCGCGACCCCATAGACCCGCCCAACAACGTACCTCGAGACGCCGTGCGAGGGGGCCACCGGAGCCCGATCTTTGTCGTCGGTGGCTCTATTCAACCGATCACTAAGAAGTATTTCAGACTCATTGTTAGGGTTAAAGCATAGAACATAGGGTACTTTACACTCAGAAAATATGTGGGTAGGTACTATTATCAAGGGGTATAAAATAAATTAAACAGTTATCCGATATAGCACGTGAATGAATTTATAGCTGTACTACAAAACTACTAAAAGTGACAACTTGACTCGCTAACAAATAATAACCTCAAAACTGCAAGCGAAATATTAATTGAACACTAAAACAAAAAAGAAATATGCTACATAACAAATACATTTCACTTATTATGATATAATTATACGCTTTAAGTTTTTTTAGTAATAACTATAAACAATGTAAGCAAGCACTTTACGCTTATTAACACTAATTATGAAATAATTATAAATGATTAAGTAAATTTGGTTAATTTTTAAATATAATACCTATACATTTTTAAAATTATTGCTTAGTCAATATAGCGTCGGTTAAATAGGAAAGACGCATTTCTCAAAAAATTTGAAAATTGATATTATTATTTAAAACGTTTTGTTATAAAACGTTTTGTTATAATTTGTATTTTAATAAAAAAAAAGATAAATCATCAAATTAAATGTCAAAAACTATGCTGACAGAAGTGTTATTCTATGTTAAGCCGTACATTTGTTCGTTGAAAAAAAATTAAATGTACTGTAAGATTTGGTATTTTTGATTAAGGTCACTTTTTTATTAAACCGACGACATATAAGCTGTAAAATATCACGTTATTTTCATAATGGATGAGCAGAAAAACATTATGTTTATAAGCTTCTATACAATTACCACATATGAGTTTATTGAATTATCAATAGAAAATAATCTAACGAATCATCTAGTTTATAATTACACACATTTTCAGATATTAAGACTGAATCGGGCTGGTTTGGACAAGACGGAACCAGGTCAAGTGGTGAACTTAATGTCCAACGACGTGAACCGTTTCGACTTGGTGACAATATATCTCAACTACGTGTTAATTATGCCATTCCTAGTGCCTCTGGTTTCCTATTTAATTTGGCAACATATTGGCGTAGCGACCATTGCATCACTTGTTGTTATTTTTCTACAATCTACCGTTGTACAAGGTATTATAAATTTATTATTTCTTCATTATCATCATCTCATCGCATATGTCCCACTGTTGGGTTCGAGCCTCCTCCATAATGGGAGGGAAGTTGACCTACTACACCACGCTGGTCGGACGTGTTGGTATAGGATTATGTTTCGAGTTGTCTTGTCTTGCATAGACGTTATATGCGTTTTATATCCCTTAATCGTCTCGTACAATCACCCACAGGTAAGATATGGGTGGTGAATTGTATTCTTACTCCGTCACCACATGGAAAGTTTATCTTTTAAATTTATTGTTTTTCTTCATATTATTAGTCATCAAATTAATTGAGATGAATTTATATTATTTTATTATAGTATTTTAAAGTTTACCAAAATTGTCCGAAATAAGAATTTCTTTCATTTACATCAGTATTTTAAAAATCGATTAAAAAATGTAAACAGATTATATGCACTGAAAGAATGACTGCAAAAATGAAAAATAGAAATATGTACTTTTAGGTTTCGTTACGATATCCGCGGGAGAGAGTTGTGTTTTGTATTACTACTTATTCACTATATCGAAAGATTTCGCGCTATATAATAATTGTATCATCATCATCATCATCTCAACTGATAACGTTCCAATACTATGCTCAAGCTTCAACAATAGGACGGAGAATTACTTAAGTTTTCCTTATTTTGCATAAATGTTATATACAGAGTGAAAGTGGACCGCTCCCAAAAACAAAGACAGGTGACCCTAGTAGTCTTACTTATAATGATAGACTAGAAAAAAATCGATTGTGAAAAATAAAAAGTGTGTGTGTGTGTGTGTGTGTACTTATGTACACGCGTTTAGAAGTTATACTTCTTTGGCGTAACAAGATAAAAGTCTTTTCAAGAATTTTATCTTCTTCTTCTTATTTTTATGTATTGGCAATCAGCTACTTAAATGAGCCATTGTTGCCAGTGTCGAGTTATAATTATCTTCAAGTTTTTAGTGTCTTCAGATTAGTCATGTTCGTCAGTAAGTCAAATTGTCGCCATCAACAGTGCTATGGCCACACTGTTAATGGTATCTTGTGAGAATTTTCATGAAAAACGAAAACGTTGTAAAGCACTTTTATATGATATTCACTACATCTCAGCAATTCCGTCACATCACATTACATAAAATGCCATCAAAATTATCTAATATAACACGTTAAAACACTAAGATATCGAATATAATACAAGAGCACCACATAACGTTTTAGATTCCCGCCAAAAACTCGAATTTTATCTTTCACCTTATTCTACGTTTGTAGAATAAAACGACACTAACAATAGAAAAAAGGTATTTAATACATTAAAAGTTTTATTATAACGCATTATCTAGTTAAATAAAGTTTATTTAAATATCACAAAAAACTAAAATGTTGACTATAGCTAACTTCAGGGTGTCGGTTTTTCGTGACGGTGTGCTCGCGCATCGTAAAAATTTACTCTCATCATTTTTCCCTAACGCGCCAAAATAAGTATAACTTAAAATTTTTTTTACAACATCTGAGTAAAGTTACGTATTTTTATGGAATTATCGTTACACGGCACTGTCATACTATGATGGAGTGTAGAAAAACTAAAAAATAGATGTAAGAATTTTTTTTTCATCCAAATTGATATTTTTTCTAGCCTGTCGTTATAAATAGGACTAGTAGGATCACCTGTCTTTGTTTTCGGGAGCGGTCAACTGTATTATTTACCTATTGCATCCCTTAATCGTCTTTTACGACACTCACGGGCAAATAAATGGTAAATTGTATTCTTACTTCGTGACGTTATTCTATATTTAACCGAATTCATTAATGATAACGTTGTCATGATTGTATGCAGCAGATTTAAATTAAAAATAAACTTATCTCTATAATAGATAAATTATTTTATACGAGAAAATTCTTTTAATCCTACTTCCATTTACTAAGATTAACCAAATGAAACAACTTAAGAATCTTAATCGAGCTTTATAATAGTAATATAGATAAAAATATATGCTTGAGGAACTCATAATAGTCTTAAAAACAGATTAAAATATTGAGGAAATATTCCTTTGTGTCATTTTCCTCATAAAATATGATAAGGAAAAATATATATGTACTTGGCAGTGGAATGACAGATTATGCAGGCAAATAGAGCGTTGGAAGATTGTTATCCATGTTTAATTAAATAAAATCAAGTACCTATCAGTATTGTGTCGGTGTATATATATATATATATATATATATATATATATATATATATATATATATATATATATATATAATGAGGTAATATTGTCATGCTATATTTACGTGATATATACTTTATACTTGCCGTGTGGTGATGGAGTAATGATACAACTCACCACTATACTTACTCGTGGATGATGGTAAGAAACGACTAAGGGATATAAAACGCATAAAACATCTATGCGAGAGAAGGAAATCTCGAAACAAAACCCTATACCAACACGTCTGACCACCCTGGTATAGTAGGTCAATTTGCTTCACATTTCGGAGGAGACTCGAGCCCAATAGTGTGACATATATAAGCTGAAATGATGATGACTGTATGTGTAGTGTATATATACACCTACCAGAAACAATTTTAAGGTTCTGAAATCTTAAAATTGTTTATTGTAAAGGTTTAGGCCGCTCGCGATCAATCGCGTACAACTGTCGCACGCGGCTCATGCGACAATAGCGAAAGTATGAAAATGTATGGCGCAGCTCACGTCAATCGTCGCTTGCGTCTGTCGCGAACCTCGGCAATGGCGCCATAATTTTTCATACTTTGACTATTGTTGCATCATTATCGCGCGACTATCGTAAGCTTACAATCGCGCGGCTGATCAGGCCGCGATGCACGGAAATTAATCTTTAGAAGCGACTTAAAATGCTAACATGAAACAATCGGAAGCTATTACATGTATTGTTGTTTGGTTAATCTCAAACTCATATATGCCTCTCTGCTGGGCTCAAGCCTTGTCCATAACAGGAGGTGGAAATTGACCTACTATACTTTGTTAGTCAAATGTGTTGGTATAGAGCTTTATTTATTACAAGTATTTCTACTCTTGCATATATTTTATCGGTGTCTTTTACGACAGACACAGGTAAGAACAATAAATCTTAGCAAAACGGCAAATTAATAAATAATATTTATTTTTTCTTTTACCACAGCCACGGGTAAGGACAATATATCTTAGCAAAACGACAAATTAATAACATAGGCGTTCTACACAGCCATTATCATAACGAGTTAATTCTAAATTCGAAATTAATTATCACGTAATATGAATGTTGTTAACGTTTAATTTTATTATCTTTGTATTATTTATTATGAAATTTGTTCGACGCAAAATGTTGGTGCGTAAAAAAAATAACGACCATATGTAAGTAGGTAATTAAAATTGATTTATTTTAAATTTATCAGTCCGTTTAAGGAAATGGATATACTTTTTCAGTTATAATATTAACTGCGTAAGTATATACTTAGGGCATATCCATTGTAGACATTCAATCCATATATTTTTAATTATACGTTTATAAAAACTTATTTACGAGCAAAATATGCATGTCACACATGGGACTCGAACCCACACTTATTGAAAATCCGTTAGACAAGTGTGAACTGTCGTATGTTATCCAATTGGCGGCTCGTAATATTTTGACATCTTTATGAGAGACGTGGTGCCATCTACTCGATAATGTTTACACAGAAATATAGTAAGACGATTGAAATGGATTTCCAATAGGTGTAGGTTCGAGTCCCACGTGTGACATTCATTAATCGCTCATAAAGATTTTTTTGTAAATTACCTAGCATGTTAAATTATAATAAATTGAATTATACGTTTTTTTCAATGATAATTTTATTTACAGTTTATATGAGCTACGTTCAAGGCAAATACAGAGGTAAAATCGCAAACCGTACAGATGAGCGAGTGAAAGTCATGAGCGAACTGGTAAATGGAGCGCAAGTTATTAAAATGTACGCCTGGGAGAAACCTTTTGAAAAAATCGTCGACACATTACGAAAGTAAGTTTAACCTTATTATTTTTATAATATTTTGGGTTAATAAAAACTATAGATCATGGTGCGATTAAGCCATATTGTAGCAAAATATAATTCGTTGCCACCTTATATCAGGCATAATATCAGCGAGGACAATGTCCACGTTGACCTGGCCCGCTGCCGGTGCGTATAAGCAATAAGTAGGTATTAAGTTAATTCAGGTATTATCAGGTCTATGGCGCCAATGATAACACTCTAAACATACAGACAAATAGATTCTAATATAGATTACTATTTTCTACAAGTAGCTCATGATAAGCATATTGAAACTTGTAAGATATAAAGAAATCATGGCGAAATGGTGACGGATTTAGAATACTTCATGTATTCTAAATACGCTCTAAACCCCTTTCTTTTTTGGTGTGTACATAAAAATCGATTATGGGATGTAAACAAATAACACCATTGCCAAATAAAAGAAATTATTAAAAAAATCAAAAAACCCGACTGCGTAAAAAGTCACCAAAACTACGTACATAATAAAAAAAACTGAAAAGAAAAAAACAAGCACTTAGATGTCCGGTGGTCTAGAATTCCATATATTATTGAATAAATACTATTACAGAAAATGAAATATATTTTAATAATAGAACATGACAACTGAACAGTCGGGATCCTTTATTCGACAGCAAATCTAATTTTTCAATGGATCCCGACTGTTCAGTTGTCATGTTCTATTATTAAAATATATTTCATTTTCTGTAATAGTATTTATTCAATAATATATGGAATTCTAGACCACCGGACATCTAAGTGCTTGTTTTTTTCTTTTCAGTTTTTTTTATTATGTACGTAGTTTTGGTGACTTTTTACGCAGTCGGGTTTTTTGATTTTTTTAATAATTTCTTTTATTTTATACTTTTTAGTTATAAATACCTAGGTAGCTATAGTTATCTTATTTATTAATAAGTAGGTAAGTACCTAATTATATATAGTTTTTCGACTGAAGTAAAGTACAATATCGTTAGAAATTGGAGATGGGCGACCGCGTCAGACATTAGATACTTTAGGTAGGACTACTGATGGTATATTGGACAATATACCTACTAGATACTTCAATATATGTCCATCTACATCCAGTTATATGAATTTTTCGTCTTTTCATCGTAAATTTCTACTGTCTAAAAAACCTTTATGTGAGAAAGGTTGTTACGAAACTTTAAATCGATATAGATCCTAAACGGTCAGTCAAATTGAAAAATGTTGAAAGAAAACTAATAATGATTTTTAAATACCTATTTAACGATATCCCACTCGATATAGATTGTTGACTTTAATTTTTTTTATTTTCACAATATGGCGTCCAATAGTCGCCATATTGAATTTTCAATGACGTCATATCTTTAGTGACACTCGCCGGATTAAGAGGAATCGATTGACGTGCGAATCATAAAAATCGGCCCAGGCGTTTGGTATATATAGTGCTTCAAAGGAACATACAAACATACATACATACATACATACATACATACATACATAGACTGTTAAACACAATACCACTCCTTTGCAGTCGGGTAAAAAGAAAAAATCTAAATTAATAGGATTTCCTTTCAAATAACCAAAATGAATATTTAAATAATGAAGAAGTAATAAAGTCTGTAATAACATTTTTATTTTAAAATTGATTCTTATTTTAAATTCATCTCTTGCCCATGCATCACAAATCAGGCATTTATTTTCTGACACGTGATTGATTTCTCTAGTCCTGATTCATGATTGGTTTATATCTGTAATCCATATTCGAGAAAACGTTTTTAACAAAAAAAAATAGAAATAATACTATTACAAAAAAAAAAAACAAGATTTGTGTACATATATGACGGAATTACGCCTGAACATAAAAAAAAACATAAAAATTGCGGAAGTCAGCTAAACCTACATTGACGTTTCTATGAAATTAATCACCTTTTATTTTTATAATCTATTTTATCAATAGAAATGTAGACTGATTACCTATATAGATATGTATTATACACTTTAAGATAAGATACCAGTTTATGGGTCACTAATATCTTAGGAAAGTAAAATAACAATTGTATATTGAAAATGGTATATTCAATTCTAAAAAAAAGGAAACAACAAATTATTATTATTATATGCTTATTAATTATCTCAAGAAGAAACACGTCTACCAGAAATAATTCCAGATCGCTATTGTGAGACAATTAACAACGATTATTTTAAAAATCGAATCCAACACTTTCTAGTCAGAAAATACATCGTAATATTTTTTTTTTAAAAAGACATCATTCGGCACAAGGAAATAATGCTTGTATTGCGGGGGACTTAACAAACATTCGATTTAACGGACACAAATTGCACCCAGACTTAAAACAACAATTTGTTGATCGCACAAAGTATTGTCCTACATCATCATCTCATCATCTCAGCTCATATATGTCCCACTGTTGAGCTCGAGCCTCCTACATAATGGGAGGGTAATTGACCTACTATAACACGCTGGTCAGACGTGTTAGTATAGGGTTTTGTTTCAAGTTTTCTTTCTATTGCCCTACACAGGAATCGAACCCACGACGCTGGCACGGTAGGTCAGTATTTTAATCTTTACGCCATCTGTGCAATCGATATTATAATATATGTCGTTTCAACAGGCTCGAAGTAAGATATATTCTAAGGACCTCTATGGTAAAAGGCTTTACCGCAGCGTTGGCGGTATTCACGGAAAGATTTATTTTGTTCGCCGGCGTTGCAACATATGCCTTGATTGGTGGTGAAATAAGAGCTCACACAACCTTTGCTTTGGTCCAATACTTCAATCTTATGCAATTAGTATGCAGTATACAAGCTCCAAATGGTTTGTCGTATTTAGCTGAAACAATGGTCTCTATAAGAAGAATACAGGTATTAACAAAACATTTAAATAAAATTATAACATATAATGTTCGAAATATGGCAGTATAGGTAGCTATTGTAATGAAGTACGAGGCAGAATATTGTGATTAAATTCTTTCTTCCAAATATAAAATTATTTTTCCAAAAATCAAACCAGTATTTATTAATTAATTATTTTTTTTGGTGACAAGCTATGGCACTGTCACATCCCGTCCAATCCGCCTGGGAAGACGGAAGGGACTACGTGCCGTGCACGTACCTCTCTTCCCACCCACTCTTTGTCATCCTCTGACAACTTACCCTTTCGGGTCCATGCTCCGGCAGCTTTCGTTGTTGAGGCGACGTCCACACGCAGTGAGCCTCAATACTGTTGGCGGACTAATCTTTTGTCCAGCCATCCGTGACCTCAGTTAGTTTTACTATTAGTTAATCCCTTATCACACTCATATTTCAATTTATATTAAGTTGATCATAATTGTTAAATTCTTTAAAACAATTACGTTATATAGCTTATCACCTCATGCAACCCTGCTGTCAGTTCCGACAGCGGTTACCTACATCATAACCCAAAAAATAGTGTAGCTTAGCTAGTCTAATACCAAAGCCTTACCTTACTTTCACTCTTATTGGAACCATACATGCGATCGTGTGCTTATCACTGAAAAAACAGCATACGGTTTTAAATTTTGAACCCATAAATTATGCTAAATGTTATCTGTGGTAATGAATAGGTACTTAGTACTTGATATGTTACTTCCACTTTACAATATGTACATATCATCATCATCACAGCACACAAATGTCCCACTGTTGGGCTCGGGCCTCCTCCTTAATGGGAGGGAAATTAACCTACTATACCGCGCTGGTCAGACGTGTTGGTATAGGGTTTTGTTTCAAGTTTTCCTTCTCTCCCATAGTGTTATATGCGTTTTATATCCCTTAGTCGTCTCGTACGATCACCTACGGGGGTGGTGAATAGTATTCTTAATCCATCACCACACGGAAAATGTGCATATATTTAATTTAAATTACCAGATACCTGAATTATCTACTTACTTTTTGGCAGGAGTTTTTACTTCTAGAAGAAAAAGAATCAAATATGAAAAGGCTAAAAGTAGATAATGATTTAAAATCTCTTCTGGCTGAAGAAGATACAAAAGAAATGATTATTGATGGTTCCAAGCCAACAGGGCTATCGATTGTAAACGTTACAGCCAGCTGGAATAGTAATGATGCAAATTTGAAAAATGTCACCATGACGGCTAAACCTGGAGAGTTTATTGGTATCGCCGGACCTGTGGGATCAGGCAAGGTGAGGTTTATTTATACACGTACGTTATAGCACTTATGTATAAGTAATCCACCCCTAATGAACCTTTGAAATTGTTGATTCAATACCAATATAAGGATATGGTAAAAATATATGATATTATTAGATTTTATTAAGTCTTTCATCGTCATTATCTCAGCTCACATGCATTTTACTGCTGGGCTCAACGCTCCTCCGCAACAGAGAATAAATTGATTTAATATACCACGCCGATTAGATGGTTTGGTGTAGGGTATCAATTCGAGTTTTCCTTCTCTTACACATATGGTATTTACATACCCTTATTAATGTTTTACAATGCCCTAAGGCAAGAAAAGGGGAAAGAGTGAGTCTTATTCTTACTTCGACACTATAGGGATATAAAAATCTTTAATTTATCGCAATTTTTTTAGTTAACATGATAATTAATATTATAATGCACTCAACAGTCATCGTTACTCCAACTGATCCTGGGTGAACTGAAAGCGAGCCAAGGTGCCGTGCATTTGGGTGGAGCCAGTGTATCTTATGCTAGCCAGGAGCCTTGGCTGTTCGTCGCTACCGTACGAGATAACATCCTCTTTGGACAGCCTTATGACCCCATTAGATACAAGAAGGTAAGATATTTACTTAACTATATACTACTACTAAAACCAAATCCCTATTTTCTCGGTTTGATTGATTTCTATAACAACACACGATTCAGTTCTTATGAATTATAGTGTTTTTAAAATAAGATATCTAGAATAAAAAGTTACTGTTATATTTAAAGTAATACTCTACTAAGGAATAAATTGTCGTATCGCAAGTGAATAGTGGTAGGATCACGCTGTTGACAGTTTTCTGTCTACAGCCGCGGGCCGGTCCGTCCGGGGTAGTACCACATTCTCGCAGAAGATCGACATCTGAGTAATGGCAATGTGCTGTTGCACTTCGTTCGGTGAGCGAGTGAGCCGGAAGCCCAACTGGGTGGGTTTGGGAATTTTATTGGTAAGCAGCGTCTTAAGCCCTACTACCCTTGGTATTGCAAAGGTCTATGGGCGGCAGTGACACTTACCATCAGGTGTGCTGCTTGTTCGTGTGCCACCAAAAGCAATAAAAAAAATTGACGGGCACAAATTACACCCAGACTGAAAAAAAAAATTGTAGGTAGCACAAAGTATTATTATATGTGGGAATCGAAAACGACCCTTGACAAGAGACTGCGGTAATTAGCCCACTGGCAGTCAAGTTAAACTTTAATATGAATTACATTAAAGTTTTGTGTTATTAAAATTAGTGTATTTTTTAGATTAAGCCGTTCAAACAGGGAGCTCACGCATACAACATAGCATAAGCCTGATATAAATAAAAATATATTGCTAGCTATTTTAACTAAACCTAACTAGTCTTAAAAAAATATGGATTACGTAATTAAAGTCTTCATTTGAGTGTAAATAATTTGCGAGCTGTATAAATACTGAAACAGTCTCAAGAACGAGGCTGCATATATTTAAAATGATGTCAAGAACCAAACCAAAACCATTTAAAATTATGTCAAGAAAAAAACCGAACCAAATAACTCCTATATAAATAGTGAGGAGCTCACGCATACAACATAGCATAAGCCTGATATAAATAAAAATATATTGCTAGCTATTTTAACTAAACCTAACTAGTCTTAAAAAAATATGGATTACGTAATTAAAGTCTTCATTTGAGTGTAAATAATTTGCGAGCTGTATAAATACTGAAACAGTCTCAAGAACGAGGCTGCATATATTTAAAATGATGTCAAGAACCAAACCAAAACCATTTAAAATTATGTCAAGAAAAAAACCGAACCAAATAACTCCTATATAAATAGTGAGGAGCTCACGCATACAACATAGCATAAGCCTGATATAAATAAAAATATATTGCTAGCTATTTTAACTAAACCTAACTAGTCTTAAAAAAATATGGATTACGTAATTAAAGTCTTCATTTGAGTGTAAATAATTTGCGAGCTGTATAAATACTGAAACAGTCTCAAGAACGAGGCTGCATATATTTAAAATGATGTCAAGAACCAAACCAAAACCATTTAAAATTATGTCAAGAAAAAAACCGAACCAAATAACTCCTATATAAATAGTGAGGAGCTCACGCATACAACATAGCATAAGCCTGATATAAATAAAAATATATTGCTAGCTATTTTAACTAAACCTAACTAGTCTTAAAAAAATATGGATTACGTAATTAAAGTCTTCATTTGAGTGTAAATAATTTGCGAGCTGTATAAATACTGAAACAGTCTCAAGAACGAGGCTGCATATATTTAAAATGATGTCAAGAACCAAACCAAAACCATTTAAAATTATGTCAAGAAAAAAACCGAACCAAATAACTCCTATATAAATAGTGAGGAGCTCACGCATACAACATAGCATAAGCCTGATATAAATAAAAATATATTGCTAGCTATTTTAACTAAACCTAACTAGTCTTAAAAAAATATGGATTACGTAATTAAAGTCTTCATTTGAGTGTAAATAATTTGCGAGCTGTATAAATACTGAAACAGTCTCAAGAACGAGGCTGCATATATTTAAAATGATGTCAAGAACCAAACCAAAACCATTTAAAATTATGTCAAGAAAAAAACCGAACCAAATAACTCCTATATAAATAGTGAGGAGCTCACGCATACAACATAGCATAAGCCTGATATAAATAAAAATATATTGCTAGCTATTTTAACTAAACCTAACTAGTCTTAAAAAAATATGGATTACGTAATTAAAGTCTTCATTTGAGTGTAAATAATTTGCGAGCTGTATAAATACTGAAACAGTCTCAAGAACGAGGCTGCATATATTTAAAATGATGTCAAGAACCAAACCAAAACCATTTAAAATTATGTCAAGAAAAAAACCGAACCAAATAACTCCTATATAAATAGTGACCATACAATTGTGATACTAAAATATTTTTACACAATTGATTTCATTACGGTGCTGTATGGTACGGCTACGAATACTATCAACCCTTACTTTGCTCGTGGATGTCATAAAAGACAACTAAGAACCTTATAACGACTTGGGGCAACTCCATCTGACGCCGTTTGGTCAACAATTACATTCCCAAGAAGGGTTGACGTCTGGCAGGTAGCCGGTCATAAAACTATTGGCAATAACTTTTACAATATGTACTATGAAAGAAGAGTAAATATTGTATCGACCCCAAGTAATTGGGGTAAGAGTAGGAGAATGATAAATTGATTTCAATACGGATAAGAGTAAGCAGCTATTAAACGAGTCGTCAATATGCACAGGTGAGATAGATCCTATTGAGATAATGTGTCATGAAACTTCAAGATATCTCTTATTCTTTAATAGTTAGGTACTTGTGTTTTGTGTCAAATTATATGTTAATCTTGTGATAAGTGAAATATATAGTTATAGATAAAGTTATCATTAATACAGGGGCTTTTATGTAGCCAAGTACGTAACTGCTGGAATTATGTCGTAATTCCCTGTGCTGTGGATATCAGCAGGACTACCGTGCTTCTAGCTTAGCTTATTGTAGGAATGGAAATTTATACACCACTCTCAGGGAAGCCGACCGCATGAGTGTGACGTTCCGGTGCCACATTGCTGGCGGAAAATAAAGTAATCAGTTCTAGTAGCCCACTCAATTATTAGACTACACGTGGGCTTTCATGCCACTCTTATTTTGCCCCACAATGTTTAACGAAGTAGTATACCAAAACCGCCTAAAAAAGTTATGTTACTTTGATTGGAACTGCACACTCCTTCAGCGTGAGTTCCGGCCACCGAAGACAAAGATCGGGTTCCAGGGGCCCGCACGCTCGGCGAAGAGAGGCTTTGCGGGGTGAGTCTATGGGGTCATGCCTCTTCTGTCGCCCCGGACAGATCTGGCGGAGAGTGACAAGTCCATAGCACGCCGCAAAAAAAAAGCATGTGTCCCGAACATTACGCGTATCATAATATGATGTATACCTAGTTATCAAGATGTGGTATGCCATACCAGATGGTATGCGAGAATTTACAATTCTGCTATAAAGGGAAAATATGGGCAGAAATGACCGCTTCATTGATACCAGCCTGCTCAGAAACCAAACCTTAACTATTTTTGAGGTAATGTTATAGCTCCATGAAGTTCAAGGAGGAACATCTAAGAGAGATAACATCATCATTATCATCATCTCAGCTCCTATATGTCCCACTGTTGGGCTCGAGCCTCCTCCGTAATGGGAGAGAAATTGACCTACCATATATATAATATACCACGCTGGTCAGACGTGTTCGTATAGGGTTTTGTTTCGAGTGTGCCTTCTTTTGCATAACTGTTATATGCGTTTTAAATCCCTTAGTCGTCTCGTACGATCACTCACGGGTACGATAGAGGGTGGTGAATTGTATTATTATTCCGTCACCACACGGACAAGAAGAAGAAATATATAGACATAATGTAACAACTGCATCATTAAGAATGGTGATGTTTAAACGAGATTTTGGAGGAATTTATTGTCGTATTTGCTCATTTCAAAGGAGATAGGTAGATTAATTTTTATGATAATGCGCGCGGCCATAATGAGCTCGTTGTTGTTAGATACACTTAAAATGTTGAATTCAATGTCATAGAATTGTCTGTATAGTCACCCAATGGAAACCCATGGAGCATGAATGAGATAAAATTAACACCCAAACATGAAAAGAAATTGAAAATCTTAAAAACACATAACAAGAATAATAGAACATAATCCATAAAAACTTCATTCGTAACTTGTTTAGAATATGGCAAGGAGATTGAAAACAAGGAGTTGGCAACACTAATTAATGATATGCTCGAATCTGAGCTACTTATACACTAGATATTTGATGAAATAAAAGAATAAAATTTTACACTCAAAAATATTTTTTTATCGTTCGTCATTTTTGATATTTTATGGTGTTTTCAATTTCAAATTAACGAATACTAATAATAAACATAATCCTACTTAAATTATCATAAAAAACGTGTAATTTTTTTACGTTATATTTGCGTCAACACTTTTTTTTACGTGCCTCTAGATTGGTTAATATGTTATTTGACTGTTACTTATGTGTTCATTATCTAAATAACATGTAAAATTTAAATATACGCAATAATTTATAAACTATATTAGATTAAAAAAATAGATTACTTTCGCATGGGACTAGTAAAAACTGGTAAAAAGACCCAAGAAAATGGGGAGCTGTGCTCGCCTGTGAAACTTTTTGTATCTGCAATTACTAGATCACCTACCAAGCTTGGCGATTGTTACATTAATCCTCCGTGTGCCTTACTAGTAAGCTTAATAGTGGACGTCAATAAGCTGATGATGAATATTAAGGGTTTTCATGTTTTCAAACGTCATCATGTCATCAACATGTTCCGTTTTGTAAATGCCGTTGATTATTTGTTATACTTACCTCTCTACCTATCTACTACACAAGAATCTCTTAGAAATGACCAAGATACGGACGTGTTTTATGCATTTTCACTTATTTCCATTGAAGGTCATTTTGATTACAAAGATCAATATCAACAATTTTTTTAATAAGCTACATTCTTAGTTGAAAACTAGATGTAATTTTTAAACCTGATATACACTTTCGACAAGTATATGATATAAAACAAATCCTCCCGCCGCCTCTGAAATTATAATCTAAAATTGAATAATTCATACATTCATACATGTCATCACCCCATATCCCTTGCAGGGTAGGCAGAGAGAACAGAGTGCCAGAGAACTCTATCCTTGCATACTTCACTCGCTTACTCAACATTCATAATTCTCTTCATACACGCTCGCCGGCTTCGGAGACTCTTGACTCCAACTTCCTTCAGTACGTGACCAATCCAGGTAGGTTAGTCTCAGTGTCCCCCGGTATCTGCATCCTTCCACTTTCACATTGTATATCTTCTTAACCAGAATAATTCAAATTATATAATTATTCGTACAAGACCACCACAGAATGTCCCGCGCCAGACCACAGCGTATCAAAAAAAAAATAATTTGTGGCCGCTTTTAAATGAATATGCCCATGCCATAAATCAATGAAAATGAATTTATTTAATTGTTTGGTTTCGGATTGGCACATTAATTGTTTTAACAAAGATTGTTTTTTTTTTTCATTTGTTTAAGGTGTTTAAATATTTTAATCTACGAATAAACCAGCGCCAAACTCAACTAATAGGTATCTTGTCATTAAGATAACTTAGGAGATCATGATTATAAATAAAATATAATTTAAATTATTGACATATCTTTTTTATTGTTATGACTACTCATAATACTGACGTGTTAATCAGACTCACTCAGGAAGTGTTTCTTATAATCCTAAATTATATAGACATTAAATAATTTCGTAAAATAAACAAGAGAAGATTTTTGTATGAAATTATTTTATTTAAAAGTGTATTGCTAAATAAAGTCTAGAATTTTATTTTAAATTATTTTACTTCATCTCAGCTCATATACCACTGTCGGACTCGAGCCTCCTCCATAATGGGAAGGAAAATTACCAACTATATCAAGCTGTTCAGGCGTGTTGAAACCCTATATGGTTTTATTTCGAGTTTTCTTTCTCTTGCATAGTTGTTATATACGTTTACGTTATGTTATGCCAACGTATAAGGGACGACTCCCTTAGTTGTCTCTTATGCTCACCCACGGGTAAGATAGAGGGTGATGAATTGTATTCATACTCCGTCACCACACGGAACTTTACTTTACTTAGAAGTGTATTACTAAATATAGTTTAATATATAACTTATTTTAAGTTTTCAAGATGTTGCTTCCTTCCATTAGTCTTACGAGTATGTCTAATATTAGGCATAGAACGTGCCGTTGCTATAATTACCAAGCTCAGGGGATTTAGTTAACGTTTTTTTGTGTATTTTCCACCACTGAGGGCCCCGTTTTGGATGGTTGTGATTCATTTTTATCTCTATTTGATTTTTGTTATTTATTATAATCGAAATACTCTGTGATATTTGGATTATATGCAGTTACAGCTCATAAGATACAGCCAAACGGAACGCTCAAGGGCAGCTCAGTAATAAGACACCTACATTGAATATCATTGCCAATAATACATATTCTAGAATTAACCTTATTTCATCTATAACTCTTATTCCAATTTATATAGAGTCGGCACAGCATATTCTTTTCTTCTGTCACAGATGGAAGAGTTATAAACCATGCATACACACATACATACAAAACTGTTTTGTCTAAAATTTATGCTCTACCTGATGTTAACTTTTTAGGAGAATGCAATTCTTTACGACACAGTTCTAGTTGGAATTACCAGAAGTCATTGTAAAGCTCTTAGTTGTTTCTACAACACCTGTGAGCAAACAATATCCAACTATCCACACCGGCTACCACAGAGTATTCGGCCAGTCCTATATCTATGATTTAAATACTGATCAGTACAACTAAACTACTATAGTTAATACTTTTCATCAGGCACCAATTTTTTTTACAAAAAAGAACTTTCACATTTCCTTTCACTGCATCTGTGTATTTCTTTAAAGACCTTACTCGTTTCTTTCTCTTTGGGTGAAATTCATTTTATTAAATTCATAGGCACTATAAGATTCTAATTGTTTTAATAAACCCTACGTAAATCAATAAACCCTACGACAGTGGCCACCAAAGGCAAAGATCGGGTACCGTTGGGCCGCACACACGGCGAAGAGAGGTGTTTGCAGGTTGGGTCTATGAGGTTGCGTGCCACCTCTTCCGTCGCCCCGGACCGATTTGGCGGGGAGCAACCACCTCCATAGTCCACCGCAAAAAAAAAGAAAAAAAAGACAGAGACAGTCATAGTCCTCAAATATTATATTGTTGTGACTGGCTGAATTATTTTAATTCTATGCCCAAAAATTGGACAGCAAAAATGCATTAAGAACAGCTAAACTTTTCCTCATTCATTGTTTTATTTACGAGATATACAATATGTATTCTGAATTAGGATAATCATATGAAAACCATAATGCATTGTCGTAGTATTCATTCATTCTCCTACTCTTACCCCATACACTTGGGGTCGATACAATATGTACTTTTCTTTCATAGTACATATTGTAAAAGTAATTGGCAATAGTTTTATGACCGGCCGCCTGCCTGACGTCAACCCTCCTTGGGACTGTAATTGTTGACCAAACGGCATCAGATGGAGTTGGCCCAGGTTGTTATAATGCTCTTAGTCGTCTTTTACGACATCCACGAGCAAAGTAAGGGTTGGTAGTATTCGTAGCCGCTAAAACACAACTTGTCGTGTAGTACATTGTCGTAGTATATTTAGTTTAATAATAAAGTAATTAAGTTATTAATGATAATCATTTAATTTTTACAACAGTTGCAATGTACGGTTATGATAAACTGTAATGTAACAATTTACTTCGCTATTTAAATATTTAATTATTAAAGTAAATAGTATATGAACTTAATGTCTTATATCTTATTACATTAATTATCATACAGACAATTATAGATACCTACACACATACATAGGTTTAGGTACTATAAGTATCTTCTAACTTTTTCAAATGCCTTTTTACTTAAGCGGAATTAGCTATGTAGTTTTACTTAAAACATATACTTATTAAATTGCAATATTCCACGTCCGTTTCTTTCCAGCTCATGTTGTAAAATCGGTTAAGAGATGCACATCAGTACAAGAAAATAAAAACTCGAAATAAAACTCTATGCCAATACAAAGCGTGTGATACAGTCGGCTAATTTTAGTTAAACTGAATATGATGGAAAGAAATTATTTTTATCAATATTTTTTTAATAATATAAACATTCTTCTTCTTCTTCTGCTCCCAACTTACTTCTTTCTCAAGCTGCGGTGACGAGTAATATTGTGTCGCCATACATTTCATGTAAGGTTCATACCCAGCTGAATGATCACCAAGAGAATGATGAATAGCACTGTCCTGGATACTAATACGCTAAGTCTATACGCTGATGGATAGATACGTCCTGTTTTAACTTCTTTTACTATCAAAGTGAAGTTGTTTTTTTTTATTCATGCGATGGAAATATTACTATTCCTCGCCGGTGACAGACTGACTCGCCGGCCAACTGCTTAACCGGAATACACACTAAAACCACAGCTGTTCCTACCATGCTTTTACGGGGTCCCGAAGAGATCATCTATTGACATTCTATCCCCAACACCCCAACGCTAGGCCATCTGGCCACGTCCGGTCGACTGTCAAGGCGGAGATGCGCGTAACGGTGATCCCTGGCCACTGCCTGCGGTGCGAGTCTACAGAGGCAAATGCCTCGCGTACCCGCTCCGCGCCTCCTTCGAAAAGATGGCATCCTCGCAGAAGGAACCCATCAACGACCAGAACCAAGTGAAGTTGCCCTACCGTACCGAATATACCATGTCGGACAGGCCATTTTACATGGAGTTTGATTCAGAATTTTTCTTGACCTGCAATGATGTAATTAAAGTCAAAGGAAAACATGATTGAGAAGTCTGCATGCATAAACGTGCATACCTATCTAATGAAACATAGAACCTCCTCCTTTTTGAACTCGGTTAAAAAGAAATTATTTTCTCGTTGCCTTGTTACACTGTACGTGAGAAAACAAATTAAAGTGTCAATTCCGGCAAATACGGGCAAGTAATAAAGATAGTCAAGTACCATCAATTATCCTGAAATATAATCTTAGAAATCTTCAAGAAAAATTCGTTGCTTCGCGAAAAGCAGGGATATGGCAGCCGCTAGTATAAGAATCAAAGAATTATAAAACCAAAAATAATTATTATATTTTTAAAAAATATAGTTTGTATCATATAGTATAATCATCCGCTTTTTAAATTTTATTTTAAGTTAAAGGTTATATAAACGTATCAAATCGTTGTATTGGTCCTTGATATGTGTGTAAAAAATTCAATTCAATTCGAGGATTTTAATTAGGTCAAAATCTTCAAAGATTCTATTAAAAATATGTATAGATTGAGACAACTGAAGCTAATAAATACTAATAATACTTTGTGTTATCCACAAATTGTTGTTCTGAGTCTAGATGTAATTTGTGGTCGTTAATTATATGTTTTGCGTGTGGTGACGCAGTAAGAATACTATTCACCACCCCATATCTTACCTGTAGGTGATCGTATGAAACGACTAAGGGATATAAAACGCATATAACATCTATGCAAGAGAAGGAAATCTCAAAACAAAACCCTATAGCCCTAAACCCTAACCTAACCTAACACGTCTGACCAGCGCGGTATAGTAGGTTAATTTCCCTCCCATTACGGAGGAGGCTCGAGCCCGACAGTGGGACATTTATGGGCTGTGATGATAATGATTAATTGTATATTTATAAAGTCTCAATACAAGGTTTACAAGGTTTGTTTCGTTAGTGTTGTTTTTCTTTTTACATAAAATTTAAAAATAAAATATATATAAAATTGCCGATTTTATTACTAGCTAGTATTAATTGAGAAATTAGGAATATGACATTCAATTCCAAATTCAAACTAAACATTTTATCATTTATGTGCCTGTCGATCGTTTTTCCTAACTTTGTTTATGCAATTTATGGAAAAATAAAATAGAATATGGTATCTGATCTAGGTAGCTATATTATTTTTGTTCAATAAACTTAAGTTATTATACGTTGACAGGTGGTGAAAGCATGTGCTTTGGTAAGGGACTTCGAGTTACTACCATATGGAGATTCTACTTTAGTGGGCGAAAGAGGTATCAGTCTTAGCGGTGGACAACGAGCACGTATTGGTCTTGCCCGCGCTTGCTACAGACAAGTAAGTATAAATAGTATCTAGACATCTGTGAAGATAGAAATACATATTGATTATTCATATCTATGAATAATCAATACAATTATATTCTTCTTGAAATAGCATATATTTAATCCTACGTAATATTATAAATGTGAATGTGAGTTTCTTTGTTTACTTGTTACGCTTTTACGCTTAAACTTCTCACCCGAACGTCTTCAAATTTCGATTAAATGATGTGAGGAATACCTAAAAGTCTATAGAGTACCTTTCCTCCATGAGAAGGTACTGTTTCCAAGAGATAAACAAAATGGGTTGACAAAATCTAAATAAACGTAGGCATAGTTAGTAAATAATAAATTTAATAATAAAAGAAATTCCGTGCGGTGATGCTTGGCCATGGGTGTTGTAAAAGATTACAGAATACTATTTTAGAGAAGGTTTGAACTGAGCAGCGGAACGTATATGAGTTGGGTTGATGATGGACATATTTTAAATTAAATTTGAATCTAACCAATAATGCGAAATTAATATAAATATACTATTTTTTTTTCTATAGGCTGATATATATCTACTCGATGATCCTCTCTCTGCTGTTGATACTCACGTTGGTAAACATATGGTCACCGAATGCATCCAGAATCTCTTATATAGTTCTACAAGAATCCTCGTCACACATCAATTACATCATCTCAAAGAAGCGGACAGAATCTACATTTTACATAACGTATGTACCATCTGTTTTCTTGTATTTTCATATATTTAAAAAAAATAACAAGCGCACTATGGATATTCTATACCTATATTACGGCAAATTTTACAAACACATAATTCTATCCATCCATTAATCATCCTATCGATGATAAAGTGGGGATAATACCGTAAGTATCACGTTTGAGTGGTGCTGGAGACTGAAGTTCATGTTAAGATTTCCCGGGAATTGATTGGATTGAGGATCGACAGCTTTAAACTACCTCTCCCCTTTCTACGATGTAGTTGTCTCGCGGAAGAAAACGGTGAGACTGATTAGGGAGAAAATTCTATATGCTTTTTTTTTGAGGGGGTTGATTACGGTCGGCGCACTCCCCGACTAGAAAACAAGTATGGTTCAACCAGATCATGTATCTGGACCCGATCAGGATAGAATGAGGCATGCCGGATCCGGCAAACCCGATCAGGACCAGGTCTGGTCCTGATCAGGATAGCCTGATGTGAAATAACTTCAAGTATGGTAAGGCATACCGGATCAGGACCAGATCAGGACCAAATAAGGATAGCCTGATGTGAAATATCATTAAGTATGGTAAGGCATACCGGATCAGGACCAGATCAGGACCAAATAAGGATAGCCTGATGTGAAATATCATTAAGTATGGTAAGGCATACCGGATCAGGACCAGATCAGGACCAAATAAGGATAGCCTGATGTGAAATATCATTAAGTATGGTAAGGCATACTGGATCAGGACCAGGTCAGGACCAAATAAGGATAGCCTGATGTGTAATATCATCAAGTATGGTAAGGCATACCGGATCAGGACCTGATCAGGACAGAATGAGGCATGCCGGAACCGGCAAACCCTATCAGGACCAGGTCTGATCCTGATCAGGATAGCCTGATGTGAAATAACATCAAGTATGGTAAGGCATACCGGATCAGGACCAGATCAGGACCAAATAAGGATAGCCTGATGTGAAATATTATCAAGTATATAGTAAGGCTTGTAGTATATCAGAACCAGAAACAGTTTTCGTAACACAAAAAAATATCAATCAAAATTCCAAAAAGTGACATGATTGTCATATTTATGCATTATGCCACGGCGAAATTGTATTTGCATCATAGGAGATTAATATGAAATCTTTAATTAATCATATGTATTTAATAATAATAATAATGTTTAATTAATAATATAAAAATAATTTATATTTGAAGTATAAAACAAAAATAAATAATATATATATAAAAATGTACCTAACATTTGAAAACATAGATAGATAGAAATATTATATTGTAACAGCCATTCTAACATTTAATGTTTTGGGTCATAATAAATAGATGGCGTTAGTAAAATGACGTCATTATTTGAATCGCGATGTTAAGATTCTCCGAAGCGTAATGACATGGCCTAATATTAAATTAGTTGTTATCGGATCAGATTAAAACAGATCGATCAAGTCATGAATGAGAAATTCAGGCGACAGTTGCAGTCGTTAGCATCTGGTGGTTGCTCCATAATTGGAACGGCTCACTGGGACTCTCTATGATAAGAATATAGCACTGCATTCGGTGCCTATGTCATATATTAATTTATATTTTTACCTATTAAACATGTTCTTTAAGATGTTCATGTTTTTTAAAAGGACCGGACTGGGCATACTCGTTTTGGATCAGGCAAGATATAAAACGCAGATGATTGATTTGGTTCCGATTAGTAAAATTTCATCCGGACCCGATCAGGAACGCCTGATCTGGACCCGATCAGGAATGCCTGATCTGGACCCGATAAGGTTTTCCTGATCGGGTCCAGATATATCTTCTGCGTTACATGCCTTATCTGGTCCAGATCGGGCATGCCCGGTCCGGTCCTGCTAAGGAAGACGAAAAAATTTCTAGTCGGGTCCTCGCACCACTCCGTCCGCGGCGACAGAGGGGCGTAAGCACGCACACCCGTAACCCACCCGTGAACCTCGCCTTCGTCGTTGGACCGGCCACCGGAGCAGCATGAACTTGTCGTCAGTGGCCGGCCCGACGGAATACCCCCTGAGGGCTACCCTCTCCTTAAGCAACGTCTCCCCTCGCCGGGAAGGACGTCGGTCCTTCCTCGCGCAGTCAGCCTCTGCGCGAGTGACGGACTAGTTAGGACTGGACCGGGGGGTCCAGTCACCCGCGGCCACGGCTAGGGCAGCATCAGGTGCAGGTAATCGCGCCTACGTCGTCCCAGTCGCCGGCAATTCTATATGCTGAAGCGTTATACCACCGGCACGTAGGGCGACGCACGCACGATGAGGTCGCTGGTGTACAGACCGTGAATTAGTCCGTCATGCACAGAGAAGCGGGCACGTACGAACACCTTGGCCTAGTCGTCGACAGTTTAGGTAGTTTCGTGTAACATCCAATGTTACCCGAAAATGTAACTTACTGAGCGGACCACCGATATCCGGGCATCGGTATCAACGGTCGGTCCAAATGGCGATGGAAAGTAAAACATACTAGTGTTCGGGAGTCGCACAGCACCCGTACATCGTGCCTGATGGTTTGGACGGAGTATATACAGACTGTGAAAATTTGGAATGCTGCTGCCTATAGCCATCATCCGCCGTCGTCCGTAATCCTTCATCATAAGGACAACAAAAACAAACTAACAAAATCAACGTCCTTGCGACGCGCAAATACACAGTTAATGAATACTACATATCTTTCAGTCTCAATATTACTTTCATATCGCATAATGATTTGTCATGCTGTGTGAATTTCCAGCTACAGAGACTACAATGCCACTTGTGTAATCAAACTGTTACATTTATTTTGTAATTAGGTATATATATAATTGTAAAACGTAGTGTGTTTTGCCTTTTTTTATTTTGTTGGCGGGCTGTTGTGGGCACACCCTGTTAATTCCATCCGGGGCAACAGAAAGAACTGTGTGCGACCCCATAGGGTCTATGGGGTTGGCGTACGACCCCATATGGTCTATAGCATATGGTATGGTTATACTCATTTGCCTAAAAGTAAGACGTGCAGTGACCGGGGCTAGGGTGCTACAGCTGCCCAAGTCCCAGTCGGCAGAGGTTGCCGACCAGCTGGCGGAAAGTTTGCGCACGGCACTTGCAGGTGTGGCGGATGTCGTCCGCCCGGTCAAACGGGTTGACATTCGGGTGACTGGGATGGATGACTCCGCCAATGAAGAGAAAATTCGTGCAGCAGTGGTCCGCACATGCGGCTGCGATGCCACGGAAGTCCAGGTTGGACAAATTCAGCTTGGACCCCGCGGCATGGGCATGGCGAAGGTACGCTGCCCTGTCACCGTCACCAAGGTGCTCGCCGACGCGGGGAGACTCCTGGTCGGCTGGAGTTCGGCTGGCGTCCAGGTACTGGAAAACCTCCCATTGAGGTGTTTCCGGTGCCTGGAGTTAAGGCATACGGCACCACTCTGTCCGTCCGCTGTCGACCGCTCTGCATTATGCTATAGGTGCGGTGGCAGCGGGCACAAATCGGCTGCATGTGTGGCCACACCGCGTTGCGCGGTGTGCTCCACTGCTGGACGCTCAGCGGAGCACACGATGGGGGGGAGGCTCTGCCGGCCCCCTTCGTCGAAAGGAAAGGTGGCCCATGGACCTCGGGCCATCACAGCGATGAACAGCCGCAGAGGACAGGAGGAAGCCGAAATGACAACCTAAATGGGAGACAAAATACGCTTCCTCCAGGCGAACTTGAACCACTGCGCCGGGGCTCAGGACCTGCTACTGCAGTCCATGGCGGAGTGGGACATAGATTTGGCTGTAGCCTGCGAGCCCTACTTTGTCCCCCACTCACCCAATTGGGTGGGGGATAATAAGGAAGATGTGGCTGTCCTGTCTAGAGGATGCGCCGGCCCTCCCCTCTCTACACTGGAGAGGGGTAATGGTTATGTTGTGGTGGGGTGGCGAGACTTCGCCATTATTGGCTTATACTTTTCCCCCAACCGCGGGCTGGCGGAGTTCGAGTTATTCTTAGACTTCGTCAGTGCCGCGGTTCGCCGTCAGTCGCCGAGGAGAATTATTGTCCTCGGCGACTTCAACGCAAAGTCTCGTGCGTGGGGGAACCCCGCCACAAACGCCAAGGGCACGGCCGTCGAGAGGTGGTCCTTACTCTCTGGTCTGTCCCTCCTGTACGGAGGGACGGTTCAGACCTGCGTGCGACATCGGGGAGGGTCCGTGGTGGATCTATCGTTCGCCAGCCCTAGTGTTGCTCGCTGGGTGAGCGACTGGAGAGTGGAAGAAGGGGTGGAGACTCTCTCGGACCATCGTTACGTGCGATTTGAGATCTCCGCCCCCAGGGGATCACCAGAGCCCCGGCGCGGCAGAAGGGGTGGACTCTCAAAATGGGCCCTTGGCCAATTCGATCCTGAAATGGCCCGGGAGTCTGCCATAGTGCAACGCTGGGGTGGGGCAGGACGGCTTCCCACAGATGTGGAAGGGCTTGCAGGCTACATAAGGAGTGCCCATGAGGCGATTTGTGATGCGGCGATGCCGAGGGCTTGGCGGAGACCGCCGCGTCGTCAAGTATATTGGTGGTCGCCCGAGATTGCCAATCTTCGGGTGGCCTCTAACCGTGCGCGGCGCGCCTACGTCCGATGCCGACAGCGGGCTAACCGGGATAACGTCCTTGAGGGTCAGCTGTGGACGGAGTATAAGACCAGGAAGAAGGCTCTGCAGCTGACCATCAGCCAGGCGAAGGAGAGGGCCCGTGAGGAGCTACTTGCGGGCCTTGACAGAGATCCGTGGGGACGCCCATATCAACGGGCGCGGAATAAGCTCCGTGACTGTGGCGCCCCCATCATCGAGTCAATGGATATAGGTCTTCTGTCGGGCCTCATGAGGGAACTGTTCCCATGCTCCGTGGGACACGTTCCCCCCCGAATGGCTCCTCGGTCGGTGGTGGAGGTGGAAACTTCTATCCCACTCATCACCGATCGAGAAATGAAAGTGACCCTCTCCCGACTTCGTGGGAAGCGGAAATCGCCTGGTCCGGACGGCGTTCCGGGGCTTGTGCTCGGCGTCGCCGCTGAATACCTCAAGGGTGAGCTCCGGGAACTGCTCAATGCGTGCTTGAGGTCCGGGCAGTTCCCGGAGCAATGGAAGTGGGGCAAGCTCTGCTGGCTGCGGAAGGAGGGTCGTCCAGTAGACTCCTCTTCCGCATACAGACCGCTGGTGCTGCTGGACGAGACGGCCAAATTGTTCGAGAAAGTGCTCGCGGACCGTCTCGTCCAGCACCTCGAGGAGTTCGGACCGGGACTGTCGGAGAAACAATATGGATTCAGGGGCAGCCGATCTACTATTGATGCGCTGGCCGCCCTGAAGTCTTTGGTCACCGACGCGGTGGCCGATAAGGAAGTCCTCCTGGCAGTTTCGCTCGACATAAAGAACGCCTTCAACAGCCTTCCGCATGAGACCCTAAAGGAGGCGCTCCGGTATCATGGGGTGCCTCCGTATCTCCGGAGGCTGTTGGAGGCGTACCTCGAGGGAAGGTACGTGCTCTGGGAGGGGGGCGACGGGCGCATTCATCGCCATCGGGTGAAGTGCGGCGTTCCACAGGGTTCGGTTCTCGGTCCGATCCTGTGGAATGTCGGATTCGACTGGCTCCCACGGGGTCGGCTTCTCCCCGGGATGGGGGTCATTTGCTATGCGGATGATACCCTCGTCACGGTGAGAAGGCCCGACTTCCAGGGGGCTGCCCGATTGGCAGGGGAGGGGGTTGCGCTCGTCGTGGGCCGGATCGGTATGTTGGGCCTGAGGGTCTCGGTGGAGAAAACCGAGGCCCTCCTATTTCATGGCCCACGTCGAGGTCCCCCCCGAGGAGCACACATCGGCGTCTCTGGGGTTGCAGTGCCGGTGCGGGCCCGAATGAAATATTTGGGTCTGCACCTTGATTCTAAATGGAATTTCGGGCCACACTTTGCCCAGCTCGCTCCGAGGCTCGTTAAAACAGCTGCGGCGCTAGGTAGGCTTCTGCCAAACACTGGCAGTCCCGGGTTGTCCTGCCGGCGTTTATACGCCGGCGTCGTGCGGTCCATGGCGCTGTATGGTGCCCCTATTTGGGCGGACTCCCTCACCACCCGCAACAAGGCTCTTTTGCGACGTCCGAAGAGGGCCATGGCGGTGAGGGTTATCAGGGGCTATCGTACGGTGTCGTGGACTGCGGCAATATTGTTGGCGGGCGATCCGCCTTGGCCACTTGTGGCTGAGGCACTGGCTGAGGCCTACCGGATGCGCGTCGCGGCGCGAGCCGACGACGAGCAAGACTCCGTAAGGGGACTGGGCAGAGCCCTGGAAGTGGCCCGAAGGGGAGTCATCCGGCGGTGGAGAGAAGAACTGGAGTCCCCCGTAGCATGGCGGGGGACTGTGGAGGCGGTTGCGCCGCATCTCCACCGCTGGATTAATAGAAGGCACGGCAGCCTAAGCTTTAGGATGGTGCAGGTGCTTACCGGACACGGGGTCTTAGGTAAGTACCTGCACAGAATTGGAAGAGAAGGGGCCCCAGGATGTCACGAGTGTGGCGCGCCAGTAGACGATGCGCGTCACACTCTGGAGATATGCCCCGCCTGGGGGCCCCAGCGCCACGTCCTGTCGGCGGTCATTGGGGGAGACCTGTCGCTGCCGACTATCATCTCGAAGATGCTTGGCAGCGACAGATGCTGGTCGTCGATGGCCTCCTTCTGTGAAGAGGTCATCTCTAAAAAGGAGGTCGCGGAGCGGGCACGCGAGGCAATTGCGTCCGCAGACTCGCTCCGCCGGCGGCGGCCAGGGAGGAGGAGGCGCCGGTATGCGCACCTCCTTCCGCCGCCTTGAATGGTGACAGGGCGTGGCCAGAAGGCCAAGCGTTGGGGCGTCGGGGATCGAATGTCAGTAGACGATCTCTCCGGCGTCCCGTAAAAGCGCGGAAGGGGCCGCTGTGGTTTTAGTGGGTATTCCGGTCAGACTGTTCAGTTGGCCGGTGAGTCCCACACTCCCCCCCGCCTGTGACAGGCGGGGGCGAGTGTGGGACTCACCGGATAGCGCGTAAACGCGTTTCCACAGCGAGAAAAAAAAAATGGTTATACTCATTTAAAGGTCTGCTTACGGTAACTGCGTGGAGTGGATCTCTTCCTTCCTAATAAATTGGTTAAAAGGAATGGTGGTTTCTCTAGTAATTAACTCGTGTTATGTGCTTATGGGATCTGGACCAGCAATATTTTTTTAATAATACATCAATTTTATATTATATCGTGGTTCGAAGGGGTTACTAAACAAATTGTAAACAATTATAAAAAGAAATTTTTTTCGCTTCGTAATCGGGTTTTTATAAATAATTCAGCATATTAAATGTTAAATTTCAGTAATTTAAATAACAAGGTTGTGACATCGTTTAATACAATTCTAACTGCAAAGTTTGAAGTATTAAGCCTACAATGTGTAAACATTGTCGGGTAGATGGCGCACGTCAACTTAAAGACGTATATATGTTACGAAGCGAGATTTGAATATCCTACAATAAACTATTGTGACCACCGTGAACTACGGTGGTGTAAGTGGCAGCATGATTGGGCCGGTATCCCAATAGGTACGGGTTCGAATCCCGCTTGTGACATCATTTTTCGCTTCGTAATTGGGTTTTTATAAAAAAAAAAAGTTAATAAAAGTCTTGCCGAATTTTCTCACTAGCTATATATCCGATCCGGTGGTAGTTTATTAGATATATTTTTTTTTTAATATGTCGGCCTTGTGCATAATAAATTATGCATAATAAATTAATTTTAATTTGAAATGTTTTTACTACATTTATTGTAATGCCACTACATTGTATATGATAAGATGTATACTTGAAATATTAAATATTTGTGAATAATTGATATAGATGAGTAAATATTAACTATGTTAGTATATCTACGATGTTGACACAGTTTTGCAGTGTATCATACATTGTCCGTGATCTATATTTTCACTGAATAAACTACGTTGATAACCAATAATATGCGAAGTCTATCGCGTTTGTATTTGATTTTTAATTTCCTAGTAAATTGCAACGATGTAATAATTATCATAAAATAAATGTTTAATATAACTGATCATTTATCATTACTTATCCGTGTGGTGACGGAGTAAGAATACAATTCACCACCCCCTATCTTGCCCGTGGGTGATTGTAAGAGATGACTAAGGGATATAAAGCGCATATAACATCTATGCAAGAGAAGGAAAACTGGAAACAAAACCCTATACCAACACGTCCGACCAGCGCGGTATAGTAGGTTTAGTTCCCTCCCATTACAGAGGAGGCCCAAGCCCAACAATGGGACATATATGGGCTGTGATGATGATGATAACTGATCATAAACAATATATTTTTTTTTACATATAGAATCATTTTCTTTCTGTACTGGCAATGAATTTGTATTAAAATGTGGGTCAAACTTTTAATAACTGATACTGTAGCGAGTAGATATAAATTTCTGTAATAACGATGACATTTGGACGTAAGACACCTTAGTTCTCCCGTGACCATGATCACTGTAAAGTGTTCGAAACGTCGGGAAATTAAATATCAAATACAAACGCAATAGAATCCGGAATAGTAGTTTTATTTCAAATGTGTAATATTCGCGTAAACATCAGAAACCTTTACAATATTATGCGATTACTATATGCACTTAAAAGCTCTTTTTTTCGTGATCTCATCCGCGTGGAAATCGCGTGTGACGTCGGTCATCATTAAATCTCATTTTCATAATATTTTTTTGGTTCCAACCAGCCTCTTTATATTAGCGGACTCACTATTTGGTGCTCTTTGAAAATTAAAGTAATATAAAATTTAAAAAATTAAGTAACCATCGACATAGATAAAACTTAAATAAACAGAACTACAGTTGCGGCACGCTATGATGGCCGTTTTGACATATTACAATAGTGATGTGAAATGTCAAATTTATTCCCGAAAAAAATATAGTTAATGAAATCTATAAGTTTTTATTGCAAGTAGTACCTGATTAAAAAGGTTTAATAAAACAAAAATATAAATACTATATAATAAAACAAAAATATAAATGATCTTATGTGACGATCGTATTAAATTTCATATTTTTTAAATGTGAATTTCGAATAACAAATGCCGAGATGTGTGGTAAATAAGTACACCAATAATTATATTCTTATAAAAATAAAAAATAAATGTTCTCGGGACCCTAATATATATAGTTTAGAAATCAATATAATAAATAAATTTTGTGTCCTAAAATAATACACTCGATAAATTTTATGACTAACTGCACGTCACTATTGGTAATAAAGAACAGCAATTTGCTCCTTCAAATGTAATTACTATAAATACGAAACTTCATGAGTAGACAAACGTCAAAACGGCCATCATAGCGTGCCGGTAGTATAGTTAAGACGATTCCAAGGCGCCCAAACTTGGCGGGTTTAGGCAATACAGTGTTTCTTTTTTTTTTTCTCTAAGAAAGACAACCCTGCATTAAGAAAATAACGCTTGTATTGGGGGTGATTTATCAAACATATAACTAAACAGACACTTATTACACCCAAACTCAATGGACAACAATTTGTGTATCGCACAAAGTATCCCGTAAGTGTCCCGGGTGGGAATCCAGTTTCCATAATCGGACTAGCTTAGTAGTTAGTACTACTACTACTATCATGGATAGGTATTTTAAATTACATATACTCGTATGTGTGAAAATAACCTAAATAAATTAAATAAAATAATAAATTAAAATAGTAAATTACATTATATAATATAATTATTGTTTTAATAAATAATTATAATAATAATTACACTAACAATTATCATTATAATTATTATAATAATAGTTATCATTATTATTATTATAATAGTAAATAACATGTATGTAGCCACCGTAGGCATTTTAGACACATAATGGGTGCACACCCATTATGTGTCTAAGATGCCTACGGTGGCTAATAAAAAGAGCTATTACCTACTCTTGTGACGCCTTAATAGATTCATAGATTGTAGTTCAGAATCATCACAACCATGTCGGCTTTCAAATAAAAACCTCATTGTTGAAACACCAACAGACACCCAGATACATTAAACTTATAACTTTTGCATTAGCGATTAAAAAACGAAAATTCCTTGAAATTGATCACGAACAGAGTCATATTTCTTTATAAGTAATATCTCTTTCTTAAATGACTAATAATAGTATTATAAATAGGGTTCAGTGGAGACTCAGGGCATATTCGAAGAGGTATCCGTCACACCGTTGTTTGCTGAACTACTACAAGAAGAAGAAGAAGATGTTGTCAACGAACAACTTGGATTCATGCGTCGAATGTCTACTAGGGTATGTTGAAGCAATATTTTCTTTTAGATTCGATCGTGACATCCTCATTATTCTAGTAGCATAAGAATGTTGTTAGGGTTTAAACCTTGGGTTAGTTTATTATTATTTATCATCAAGAAAATCACAGTAGCAATGAGTCTGGAATTACGACAGGTTGACCAAATAGACTCGTCGTCTATTATCTGGTATTTAAAAACTTTTAATGTTGAGATGTCCAGCTACACATCATACATTTCCTTTGGAGGTAAAAATGCCTAAGTAAAAATTTATTAAAATCTTTCTGTTTGTAGCTTTAATTTAATATCGTTATACAATTAATATATATATATATATATATATATATATATATATATATATATATATATATATATATATAAATTGATAAAATAAATCATACAATAAAAGTCATCTGAAAAATGTCTGTCTTGAAATATTTGGGGACCGGTATTTTCTTTGAATAAGAGGAACATAAAGAGGTTTCTAATAGTGGTAGGACCACGCTATTGAGTTCTCTATCTACAGCCGCGGGCTGGTCCGTCCGGGGTAGTACCACACTCTCGCAGAAGATCGACGTCTGAGCAATGGCTATGTGCTGTTGTGCTTCGTACGGTGAGCGAGAGAGCCGGAAGCCCAACTGGGTGGGTTTGCGGATTGTAATGGTAGGCAGCGACCTAGCTATAGCCTTGGTTATAGCAAAGGCCCATGGGCGGCAGTGACACTTTTGCCACCATAAGCAATAAAAAAAAGTTTTCCTACCTACGCTTGCCTAATATGTGTAGCATGCTTATTTAAATTTAATTATTACTTCAAATATTTATTTAATTAAAATATTTTCTTTTGGTGACGTATTAAGAATGTAATTCATCAATCCACCACTTGCCTGTAGGTGTTGTAAAAGACGTAGGGGGGTATCCCATACGTCTAGCTCTGTACTCTTGTATTTAAATTATCTGCATAGTGTTGCCTAAGGGGGTATCCCTTAGGCAACTATATGCAGATAACGTAGATAAAAATGTACATACATATGTATGTGCATACTGCATACTTAGCTGTGTGGTAGTGGTTACGAATACTACCAACACTTACTTAGCTCGTGGATATCGTAAAAGAGAACTAATAGCTCTATAACGACCTGGGCCAACTCCATCTGATGCCGTTTGGTCAACAATTACATTCCCAAGTAGGGTTGACGTCTGGCAGGCGGCCGGTCATAAAACTATTGCCAATAACTTTTACAATATGAACTATGAAAGAAGAGTACATATTGTATCGGCCCCAAGTAATTGCGATAAGAGTAGGAGAATGATGATGATGATGTGCATACTATATGCAAATAACATAAATACAAGAATAGGAAAACTCATCATAAAACCTTTTGCCCAACGCGTCTGACCAGCGTGGTATATTAGGTCATTTTCCCTGCCCAACAGTGGGTCTTATATGGGCTGAGATGATGATGACGATTAATTAAAATGAGCGAAAATAATTATTACCAACACGGCTGTATATGTCGTCGCGACGTGCTATGAATGTTAGAAGAACTAGAAGAATATGCAGTACCTATCGTTTGTTCTTCCTTCACTTGTATTCAAAGAAGTAGACATTCTGTTAGAATTAGACATGCCATTGTTTTGTATAGAATAGAATAGAAATAAATTTATTCAAGGAAAAATACACACTCTTACAATTAGTTGCTTCTGCTAAACTGTATTACAGTGTTGGCAAATGAAGCACCCTAGTTTCATAACTTTCACAATTTTCCATATAACTATTGCTAACTTAAAATAAAGAATAGAATATTTCCATGTAAATCGAGATAGGACCAAGAATCTATAATGGCTGCAAAATTAAAACCGTTCTGTTAATTAATTTCTAGTCGCATGCAAGCAGTATAGCACCAGAAACTGATAAATTCGATGATCTCCAAGAAGAACAAGAGGAAGTTGAAGAGATGTCTGGAACAGGTATGTATTTTTCACAATCTATACTAATATTATAAAGAAGTAAAGTTTGTGTGTTTGTATATTTGTTAAATTGTAAGGGGTAATCTCGGGATCTACTGAACCGATTTTAAAAATTCTTTCACCAATAGAAAGCCACATTATTGCTGAGTGTCATAGGTTATATAAAAAACCGAAAAATAAAAAGGCTTTTACGTGGTAGTCCGTTTTGCAAAGTGAATCGGAGAAAAAACGGTCGAATGAATCTTGGCGAAGGAAAAATTGTCTCTACTAACACCAACAGAAATGACATTAAACTTGACGAGACATTAGGACACATATTGCACAGGTTGGAACATCTTATTGACGCAATATATCCCGGTCTTGAAAATTTATTGGAGAGAGATTATCATTGGCTTTGTTCTAGGGCAATAGTGTCACCCAGAAACGATACAGTGAATGAAATAAATAAACTCATTTTAGAGAAAATTCCCGGTCAGGTCAAACACTATAAGTCTATTGATACGGTGTGTAATATTGAGGATACAGTGCACTATCCCCAAGAATTTTTAAATTCTTTGAACCCTTCTGGCTTACCTCCTCACGACCTTGTGTTAAAAGTTGGCATTCCTATCATGCTATTAAGAAACTTGAGGCCCCCCAACATGTGTAATGGGACAAGGCTGCTTACAAAAGAGTTACGGGACAACGTGTGGCGACCATTCTCACAGGGCCAGCAGTGGAACAACTGGCTTATATTCCGCGGATACTCATGATTCCCACTGATTTACCCATACCGTTTAAAAGACTACAGTTTCCAGTGAAGATCTCTTTTGCCCTCACTATTAACAAGTCCCAAGCTCAAACATTCTCTGTGGTGGGCATTGACCTGAGAAAGCCGTGTTTTTTCCAGTTATATGTTGGCTTATCTCGGGTTGGAACTCCTGATAGACAATATATTTTGCTACCAAAAGATAACATTACATCCAATATAGTTTACAGATAAGTTTTGAACAATTAAAATTACCATAACCAAACTAACTTTTCCCTCGACTTGGTCCTCATGGAATTCGTTTATCGCAAATCCCAATAAAACTGTTTTTTTCTTTCGGACAGAGTTACTTTCGAATTTTGTATTAGCATGCAAATACAAACTATACCTACGTATAACCCTCCTTTTGGCAGTTACATATTAAAACATAACACTCTGTACTAAAAAAGAATTATTAACATTATGCCCAACGAAGTGGGCACGGGTCAGCTAGTTTTTTATAATTTAATTCCATTTTGTCTAATATAAAAAAAAACTTTTGTCGTAAGTTGATAATAAATGAATTTAAAAAATAATAACTACTTTCACACCTTTTCAATTGATTGTTGGAATACTAGATCATAGATATCATATCATAAAAAGTACTTAATTATATTAATCATCTGTACAAACAAACAGCTATTTCATTTAAAACTTAGGTAAATATAGCGTTATGAAAATATAAAATTACAAATAAAATAAATAACACACAGATAAAGATAATTTCAAGTATAAGGAAAGTAGATAAGTTTTGCAATGCAACCGCTTATCTGTATAGTTTATTCTAGATTCTATAACTGTTTCATTGTAATATTATTGAGGTTGAACAAGAGTTGTACATACCTAACACTTAACAGAAACCATCTTGTTAACATTATGTATTATTACAACAAAATAAACACTAACGTTTTTTGAAATAGAAGTGTTTGGGATATTTTCCATGTGGCGACAGAATAAGAATGCAAATTATTACCCTCTATTTGCCTCCTGGGTGTCGGAAAAGGAGATTAAAAGTCATGAAACTCAACCAAATCTAAAAACCCTTTATCAACTTGTCTGACCAGCATGTTATAATAGATCAATTGCCCTCTTTTTTAATAGAGGAGACTCGAGCTCAATAGTAGGTATGGATATAAACTAAGATGACGATATAAATAAATACCTAAATAATCTCTCTCTCTCTCTCTTCTCTCTCTCTCTCTCTCCTCTCTCTCTCTCTCTCTCACGCGTCTCTCTCTCTCTCTCTCTCTCACTCTCCTCGTGTGGGTTTCATCTGTAAAAAATCTACCCTCATGCGCGCAAAATAGTTGCCCTTCGAAACAAGATGGCGCGTACCGAAAAAATGTGACGGTAAATTTTTTCCAACGTCGATAAAGAAGTTTCACTTCAAAAATATATTACATTTACATACCGAACTTATAATGTTTTAATTAGTTTTCTCTTGTTTTTCGTTTTATTAAAAATATATATAAAATATTTGCGTTCAGTATGCTTTTGTTGTGATATAATTACTTAATAGTATTTTATTATTATTGACCATTAAAAACTCAAAACAGGTGTTAGAGAACGCAAAAATGATGCAATAATTTATATTTTATTTGTAATTCGAACTGTGTTGAGATAGTATTTTTGCGATATTAGATAGTAATCATTTTCGCTCATCTTGACATTTAAACTGAATGTCAGGAGCCGCTACCCGGATAGCCGGATCTACAACGTGCACTGGAGCCGTCCTTAAACTGGATATGGTAGATTTTTTTTGAGATAATGGTATAGAAAGAAGTTGGCCGCTAGCAAATTTCATTATTTAAATAGTTGTTGGATAGTAGTAAATTTCATTATATAAGTTCACTCATAGTAAATTCTATTATTTAGATAGTAGTTAAACAGCAGAAAATTCCATTATATAGGTTCATTGATAGTAAATTCCATTCTATTCAATCATTAAAGATTCTTTATTATTGGTTTGTTGACGCAGTAAGTGTACTATGATATCCACTGCTACCTGTCCCGTGGGCGATCGTAAAAAGAGACTCAAGACTCAAACTATAAAGGACTCAAGTTTATAACATCACTACAAAAGAAGGAAAACTCAAAATAAAACCTTTTACGAATGCGTCTCATCAACGTGATATGTCAATTTTAATCCCACTGTAGAAAAGAGTACAGACGTATATAAGTTGAGATGAGATCAATAATTCTGCAAAATTGTTTAAAAAAAAAACTTGATACTTTCTATTTCTGGAACAGATCATTAACAATTTAGGATTTCATTATCAAGCGATTACGGTGAGTTTTTAATGCATGTAATAATTAATAATTTACGATTAAATTATAAAGCGATAATGCAAAGGACACAAGATTATCACAACGGCAAATGACTTGCTTCATTTGATACCCTGACTGATAACAGCTAATGATATTTCTATGATGAATCTTTTATGAATATACTTATTAATTAACAGGTCGTGTACCCGCTTCCGTGTACAAAAAGTACTTTTTCGCTGGTAATGGATACTGCTTGCTGATCTTCACGATTCTGGCTATAATCATTGCACAAGTTGTTACCTCAGCTGGCGATCTCTGGCTGACATATTGGTAAATAATTATTCTAATATATAAGTGTTTGGGTTTCACCTGTACGTTTAGGTAGATCTAAGTCTTTTTCGGATTTGGAGAATATAAAGACTCCTATACCTCCTATTCTTCCATTTCTACTCCTCATCTGAGGTAAAAAGCGACACAGCTCTGCTGCTGATATTGTTAGGATCATTTTCCAATGAAAAAATATGTTATTTAACTTAATACTCCTACCTACAAATTTTAGAAATAGATATTCATAAAACATGAACGAAATCAATGATTGCTTAAAAAACCATTGAAATCTATTTTTACGGAATCTATCGCGTTTTGTATTCGCGATTTTTAATTTCTGGACGTTTCGAACACTTTACAGCGTGCATGGTCACGGGAGGACTAAGGTGTCCCACGTCCAACATGTCGTCGTTATTATAGAGATTTATATCTACCCGCTACAGTATCATTACATTACGCGTATTCATTTCCATACTTCACTATAAGCATAATAATTACTTTTCCAGGATGAATACCATTGAATCTCAATATATAAGTGAGCCGCAAAGTAATCTCGCAACAATAAATCAAAATAAATCATTATATAATTTAATAGATAAGTCTATTAATACAACTGTAGATTCAATTACATCGTCTTTGCCGCTCAATATAACCACTGGTGTTGTAACTGATGGACAAGAGAAGATTAATCACGTATTCTTTGTATATATTTGGGCAATATTGATTTTTGGTTGCATCATTCTTACCTCTAGCAGGTTAGTATAAATCTGAAATAAAACTTTTTAAAATTTTATTAAATAACTCAATTTTACCGCCAGTGATGGAAAAATTGAAAAGTGAACGCCTGACTTGATATGGATATGTGATGAGACGGGATGAAAGTAATGTTGTGAGAAAAGTTTTAAGTTTGAATGTTGGCTTTAAGGCTTAAGGCTTTAAGGGTAAGGGAAGACCGAAGAAAAGATGCATGGATTTCGTGAAGCATGATATGAATAGAAAGGGAGTGAACGCAGAGGTGACATCGGATAGGATTGAGTGGAAGAAAAGGACATATTGCGTCGACCCCAATTAATTGGGATATGAGCAGGGTAATGATGTTGATGAACTGAATTTTACATGTATATCTAAGCCAAAATTATATACTCATTACATTTTTCTAATTGATTTTTATCTAAGTTTCTAATAAAGCACAAGAGACTTTAAAAATAGGCAATGTTTAGGCAAGACACTATTAGATAATAATATTTATTTATTATTATTTACTTTTATTATAGAGATGTTATCTAAGTTTTAAAACAATATTTGATAAAATCCGTAAGAACGAAAAGGCAGATGATATTATGGTACTTGTCTTGTGTCCCCACTTAACAACATAACATTATATAAAATTAATAACGAAAATTATCAACATTGTGTTTTTACTGACAAATATTTCATTAATTTTCTTTCAGATCGATTCTATTTCTATGGACATGTATGCGAAGCTCAGTAAAGCTGCACAACCAAATGTTCGGTAATATTATGGGTGCGACTATGCGTTTTTTCGATACCTATCCATCAGGTCGCGTCCTCAACCGCTTTTCTAAGGATATGGGTATTGTTGACGAGATAATGCCAAAAATGGCATTGGACAGTATACAGGTAAGGTGAAGAGAGATAATAATCAATTTACATATTGAAAGGTACACTATAATCAGAAACAATATATAAATTACTAGCAGACCTGGCCACTGACTAGCTGTGTGGTAGCGGCGACGAATACTACCAACCCTTACTTTGCTCGTGGATGACGTAAAAGACAACCAAGAGCCTTATAACGACCTGGGCCGATTCCATCTGATGCCGTTCGGTCAACAATTACATTCCCAAGGAGGGTTGACGTCTGGCAGGCGGCCGGCCATAAAACTATTGTCAATAACTTTTACAATATGTACTATGAAAGAAGAGTACATATTGTATCGACCCCAAGTAATTGGGATAAGAGTAGGAGAATGATGACTAGCAGACCTGGCCACACGTTGCTGTGGCTAAGGTAGCCTCAGTAACACGTTGTGGTTATGCTAATAAAGTCCAGTCAACAGATACCGCCATCTGTTACAATCGTTTGGAGATAACAGATAATTGTGACTGTCAAATAATAGACAAATAATTTGCAATAAAATAATATTGCGACTATAAATTGAGATGGAAGCTATCCTATCTTTTAAGTTGGATCAAACTACACGTGCAAATTTGATATTTATTAAAAAGTTTTTATTTTATAATTTTTGTGGCCATAATAACATCTGTGAATGAACTATAAACCATCTCCAGTTTTCCTACCCTTAGGGTTGGATTTTTTTTTCAAATTTATATGGGACCAACTTCGGGGTATACCCTTCTTTCCAATAAAAGAGGAATTATCAAAATCGGACTACTCTATAAAAAATTGTGCGTGGTCATACATAAAAAAAAAAATATACGCGTCGACTTGAGAACCTCCTCCGTTTTTTTTTTGTCGGTTAAAAATACTGATTTCATCGGTTAAAAATACTAATACAGAGCCAAATATTATTTTCAGATTTTTATGGTAATGCTTGGTATATTAGTGATGGTTGGTATAGTGAATCCGTTTATGGTGCTGACAACTGCTGTATGCGGCGTGATTATATACTTCTGGACGGCAGTCTATATCAATACTGCACAAGCTATCAAAAGGTCTCTAATTAATTTATCTCTATATATAAATCATCAACTCAACTCATATATGTCCAACTGTTGGGCTCGAGCCTCCTCCATAAAAGGAGAGTAATTGACTTACTATACCATGCTGATAAGATGTGTTGGTATAGGTTTTTGCTTCGAGGTTTCCTTCTCTTGCATAGATGTTATATGCATTTTATATCCCTTAGTCGTCTCTTACGATCACCCACGGGTAAAATAAGGGGTGGTGAATTGTATTCTTACTCTGTCACCATAAAAATGATAAATTTACATATACATATATGAGAAAATAAACTTAGAAGGAAATTTAGTCGAAATTTAACCCATATAGTTATGTCTACTGGACACAGATCTCCTTCAAAATGACAGGGAATATCTTCTACTATGCCACACTGATAAAACCAGTTGACATAGAGTTTTATTTCGAGTTTAGATCTTTTGCAGCGATATTAAATTATATTCTTCAGTTCATGTCCACGGCTGGGATCAAGCCTCCTTCATAATAGGAGCGAAATTGACTATATCACTTTTGTCAAACGGGTTGATATAGGGTTTTGTTGTGAGTTTATCTTTCCTTACGGTGATGTCATCTGCTGCGTCCTTTAGTCGTCTTTCACGATTACCCATAAGAAAGAAAGGAATGGAACCAATTCGTATTCTGACTTCGTCACCTCAAGGAAAATTTTCTTCTCTTTTTTCTTCTTTTTGTAAAAGCAATCGGCTACTAATTGTTGTTGCTAATATCGAATTTTTATATGACGTCTTTGTTTATAAATTATATTATCAGTTAATTTAATGTAATTTTTTAACAGTGCCACAATCTTATACATTTATAATAATAGTATAATAACACGTTAAAACACTAAGATATTGAATAAAACACACGAGAACCAAACGACGTTTTCTCGTTCCCGTCAAAAAAAACACAAGGAAAATGTTGTTGTTTATGCTTACATCTCTTAATGGTTTTTCATGTCACAAACCGGTACAATATTTATAAATATTTTTTATAGAGCTGAGGGAGTTACTCGCAGTCCAGTATTCTCACATGTAACAGCGACGATGGCTGGCCTTGGTACAGTGAGATCTTCTGATGCTCAAGATTTGTTGATAAGGCAGTTTGATGATAAACAGGATGTCCATACATCTGCCTGGTAAGTTCTTACACCGTCTTATTATTCTTCAGCTGAGGAATATTGATTTACTAATCTACTCTGGTCTAATGATTTGTCTATAAGTTGTATTTCAAAAATGCCTTCTGTCAGAGGAATTTTATCTGTCTCCATTCCTTAGTCGTTATTTACTAAATCTTTAACAACAGAAACAGTGATAAATTAATTGTTATACCATTGTTGCTATTTTAGTTTTAAATGTTCTTCTTTTGCAGTAATATCCGTTTTAATAGGCATATATCTATGTATCCCTAGGTAGTAAGAATCTCTTATTACACCCGCGGAATTGGAGTTAGTGATTACTTATCACATTCCTATTCTGTGACCACACGGTCAATAGGAATAATATTATACTAACAAGTAGCTATAATAAAAATATCTTATAATATAATGTAGAGTGTAGTTCAATGTTTTTTCTCTCATTTAGGTATTCAACTATAGTCGCCAACAATGCTTTCGGCATATGGTTGAGCATGATCTGCGCTTCTTACGTGCTTGTCGTGGCTTATACATTCTTACTCGTAGATGACGGTAAGTTTGCTTATCTTTTTCTCTGTGATTATAAATCTTACTGTCAGACACAAACCTTTGTCAGATAGAAACGGAACCAACTATTTATTTTCACTTGAGAACGACACCAGTCATTCGGTCTATATAAATAACGACATCATGATTCAATATATTTATAATGATATTGATTAGTCCTGTTAAAGCTATAGGTATAGATGAGGCAAAAATATCATAAAAGAACATAAAACATTGCTTATTTATGAGAGTTTGAAAGTCTTTATGTGTATGATTGACAAATAATAAATGTAACTTGAAATCATTAAAACTATGAGTATCCATTAGATTAACGGCTAGATTTTATTTTATCTTGCCATCGATGTCAAGAAATCGATCAAAATACTGGTGGTGAATACAACCCAAATGATGATGAGGAGGTAACGAGATAGCTTATGGAGCCACTCACTACCCTTCCCTCGCCCCGGACAATTTGGGCAGGATATTTACTATCAAAGAAAACTTGTATTTCATTTTGGCTATAATAATGATATTTCAAAAAAATATTATGATTATGAAATTTGGACATATTTACAATCAAATCATACCATATTGATCACAGGTACAACTAAATCCGGCAACGTAGGCCTGGCTATCAGTCAGGGCCTAATTCTGGTAATAATGGTGCAATACGGTGTAAAGCAAGGCACAGAAGTAATATCACAAATGACAAGTGTTGAACGCATTATTCAGTTCACATCATTACCACAAGAGAAAAAAGATGGCTCAAGCCCACCCGCTAACTGGCCTAAAATGGGTAAAATCGTCTTTAAAAATCTATCATTAAGATATGCTGAAGACATGGACCCTGTACTTAAAAATCTTAATATTTTGATTGAAAGTGGATGGAAAGTGAGTATTTCGTTTCATAAGAACTTTCTTTTAGTTAACAAAACGAGGTTTGAGTTATAAAATGATTTACTTTTTATTTAACCAGGTTGGAGTGGTGGGTCGGACTGGTGCTGGTAAATCTTCTTTAATCTCAGCTCTCTTCCGATTGGCGCCAATTGAGGGTAATATATTAATAGATGGCGTTGATACCGGGACACTTAATCTCAAGGTAACAGTTTACTATAAACTAGTTTAAAGTTAAGATTATAATAAAAAAATTATTACGAGCGAAAAATTATTGTCACACATGGGATTCCAACTCACACCTATTGGAAGTCCGTTCCAAACGTGCTACCAGTTACACTAGCGTGAGCTGTCGTATGACATTCAATTTTCGGCTCGTATTATATTTTCGTCTTTAAAGTAGACGTGTGCCATCTACCCGACGATGTTTACACATTATACAACCATTTTTTAAGATTATAATTTTTTTAGGTGTTTAAGCAATAAACACCAATAACGTAGATTCTTTGTAACTATTTTTTTCATATTTTTAAATCTTCAAATATTTAAAGAGTCTACATATGCAAGGTGAAAATATAATACGTTTAGGTGTCGCAAGTATCGAAGTCCCCATATTGTGACATAATAAGAATATAATGAGTCCCTTACTGTCTAAAGAGACTAATCAGTCTTAAAAAGGAGTCTTAAAAATAGGCTGAAAGATCACCAGATAAATGGACAAACTTAATTCACCAACTGAGATTGTTAGCCCATCTACCAACCGTGGCGATTATGCATTAACAGTTTTCCAATTAAGTGTGTATATCCATATAGCAACTATGCCAATACAACAGGCATTAATATATTGGCAGACCTATGGGACTCTCTGATGATGTTAGGGATGGATCCTATTGCGTGCGGTCAGATTGTTTAATGAATTCTACTGCTGTTGACTTATCATCGCAAAATCTACAGCTTAGATATAAATATTAGGCCACTTAATAATTTAATAAGATCATATTAAAACAAATCGATCGTGTCTCGATACATAAACAATATAGTGATAGAAATAATACAACGTTTCTTTCCCGGGGGTGTTGTCTGATAGTATGTCAAGGAAATATGAGAATATGTCATCTATTCTAGAGAATATTCTAAATGAAACTCCAGTTAATCCGTCTGACACGAAATATTACACTGATTAAGGACTTATACTCAAAAAAGAATGTACGAGTTGAAAACAAAAAATAAAATTAATTATAATAACAGTGATAGGTAGAAATAATTTAATATTATTGAACTGAGATACAAAAATAATATTTATATATTTAATATGTAATCGTTATTGCAGGAATTGAGGTCAAAAATCTCAATCATACCTCAAGAACCAGTTCTCTTTTCGGCCAGCTTACGGTATAACTTGGATCCATTCGAAAAATACTTAGACGCAGATATTTGGCAAGCATTGGAACAGGTATTTTATTTTATTAATTCCTATATTTATATTGGAAACTGGAGTAATATTTCTGCCTTTATAATGATTGTTAACCTCCGTAAACTGATCGTGCATGCGATAACGTTCACGATAAGTTTATGGATGGATGGACAAAAAAAAATATTAATATAAATAAAAAAATACTAATGAAAAAGTTTATTTATAAAATATTTCTTAACTAAAAAATAGTCAATTGCTAAATTTTCTGAACTTTTTGCGAGTAGTAAAAGCTAATTGAATCGGCAAGAGAGTGGGTAACATGATAGAAGAGTTGACAACGTAATAGTAACAACACTCCCACCATGTGATCGCCAACCCGCTTGTTAATTATACTATTATCACTCACTTAGGGAGGTATACGTCTAACAGTGAATATCAATAGATGGAATAAAAATAGAGAAGGTTATAGGCTAGGTATCACTCATTCGTCGAAATTTGGCCTTAATTTTAAATTAGTATAACTATTGTATAGATATTTTTAGTAGAACTAAGAACGAGCTATAGTAATACCGTGTTATATGTACAGTGATAACGCATTAGTTTAGGTAGCGACCTTCCTTGCAGAGTGTCGTGAGTTCAATCTTCACACATCACAATTCTTTGTGCAATCAACAGAAGATTGTTTTGAGTCTAGGCATTATTTGTATCTATTAATTCTATTTAACGCAAAGATTTATTTTCTTAGTGAGTCATCATCATCATCATCTCACGTCATATATGTCCCACTGTTGGGCTCGAGCCTCCTCCGTAACGGGAGGGAAATTGACATACTATACTACGCTGGTCAAACGTGTTGGTATATTTGTTTAGAGTTTTCCTTCTCTTGCATTGATGTTATATGCTTTTTATATTCCTTAGTCGTCTCTTATGATTACCCACGGGTAAGATAGGGGGTGGTGAATTGTATTCTTCTTCTTATTATTCTAGTGTGTGTTGTTATCATTTCTAAAAATATTAAAAAAATACAGTAGGTATTAATGGAATTGAGGTTTGAGTTTATTGCTGAATAGTTTAATCTTCAGGATTCGATTCAATAGTGTGACATTAGACTTGATTCACCACTTCCTTCCTTTCCCGTGAAAGATTTAGCAACTAAGTGGATATCGAAAGGGGCACTTGCCGAGCGGGCCATTGAAAACAAGAACTCGATACCGTTGGTTCACCCAAATGGCAATAGAGATACAGCACGGTAATATGGAATAGCAAACCGTCCTTTTCGCCGCTCCCCAACGGATTAGGTAGGGCGTGAGCAGAGTATAACCTGCTCAAAAAAAAAACCAAGAAATTCAATTAAAGCAACTAAAATCAACGTAAGAAAAAGAAATTACGTAATCTGTATCTCTTTGAAATGAAACTATTTTTACGGCATTTATCAAGTGTGTATCTGAATTTTAATTGACCGATATTTCGAACACTTTTGTGGCGTTTATAGTTACGGTAAGACTAAAAAAAATTCAACCAGCCTAAACAGTGTGGTATATGAATTTCTTCCATTATCTAGCGCGCAACACTTTATGCTATAAAGAAGAAATGCATTTAATATTAATAATGTATTATGTAGGTGGAGCTTAAGGGTAGTGTGTCGTCGCTGTCCGCACCAGTTTCCTCGGGTGGTACAAACTTCAGTGCGGGTGAACGTCAATTGTTATGCCTGGCGAGAGCCGCACTCGCCCGTAATCGTCTCCTTGTCCTCGATGAAGCTACAGCCAACGTTGATCCGAAGTGAGTGTTCAATTCTAAAAATATAACTGCCATTTGCATTCATAGCAATCTAAGTTATATACATAAGTGTTGCCAGCATGTAGCGTATTCTAACGAATATTTTAAATGCAAACGTAAAAGTTTGTGAAATTTACTCTTCTTCCATAGTACATAATGAAAAAGTTTTGTCGTTAGCTTTATGACCGGGCGCTTGCCTGACTTCAACCATCCTTAAAAATGTAACTATTAACCAGACAGTATCTTATCGGGTTCAGAGCCCTCAGCGCTCACCCACAGTCCGGTTACGCTGTCATAGCCCTCTCGGCTAACAGCAATCGCAGTGGATACGTTTTAGTGGGTAACCTAGCCCTAGGCTAGGAGTCCCACACTTCTCGTTCCGGGGAGTAGTGCGTAACGCATTTCGGACCACTGCGTTATCAACAAAAAAAAAACAGATAGTATCAAATGAAGTTGGCCTAGGTCCTAGGTCGGCAACCTGCGGCTCGCGAGCCGCATGCGTCTTTTTGGATATGAAATTGCGGCTCTTAGTTATATACGAAAAAAAATATTTTATAAAGAAAACATTTAAAAATGCTTCTGAATTGATTAACGAAGATTAGGCACAAATTATTGTTGGCAAAAAAAAAAGTGGCTCTTTAAAAACATCCGACTCAAAAGGTTGTCGACCCCTGGCCTAGGTCTATGTAAGGTTTTTAATCGTCGTATACAACACTCACGAACAATACGAGGTTGCCACACAACAATACATTTTCGCTAGATTACAGATTGATATTAATGAGCCTTGATTGATTGCCTAATTGAAATAATATAATTCATTTCAGCACCGATGCTCTGATACAAAAGTCAATTCGCAAACACTTCAAGAATTGCACAGTTATAACTGTAGCTCATCGTTTACACACAGTTGCTGACGCCGATCGAGTTATTGTAAGCATTTTATTAAACTTAAATTTTAACGACATACGTATGAAAAACGCTCTAATAGTTACCTCGTGGATCGTGAGATCTGTTCCAGCCTTTTTGCATCTCTTTGCATTATATTTCAGAATTATATTATAATCCTGGTCCGAAGGGCATCTCATTAGTGCGAATATTTACTAAGCATGTGGTAAATTTTAAATAAAATGAAAGAATTAAAAATGTATATATAAAAGGACAAGTCTTGCCAATCTTCTTATTGAGGGGCAAATTTCGATCTGGTGATAATTTAATAAATGAATTTAAGAAAATTATAAAATTGGCAATATGTTTACACTCTACTCCCTTAGGATCTGTAATGTATATTAATGATTTCGAACTTTTTTTTTAATGCAGTAAGGGTGTTTTGATTTTTATGAGGGATATTTTGTTTTTTATTCACAAATAGTTGCTTTGAATTTAGATGTAATTTGCGCTCATTATTTCACTATTAATAAAATGTTATTACAAAAACAGTTTAATACTGTTATTTTAATGCATTGGATAATTAATTACGATGAGGTCTTCTCGTGTGGTGATTGGTTAAGAATAAAATGTGTCACACCTCTTACTTGCCGGTGGGAGTCGTATATGAGAACCAGTTAAGGTATCACTAAGAGAATGGGCATCATCTAATCACCACTTACCAGGTAAATTGCAATTTGTAAAACACCAACTGTGATTACCAATCCGCCAGACAAACTTGGCGATTATAGCATTATTGGGCAATCCCATTCCCAACGGTGAACGTCAATAGGCTGAATGGTTGGCTAAAAATGTTATTGTTAATATACAATTGGAAATAAAATTATATGTTACGTATTAAAGGTAATGGATGCTGGTCGAATACTTGAATGTGGACATCCGTATGAATTACTAAAGGATGAAAACGGCCACTTCAGCAAGATGGTGAAAGAATTGGGACCTGCCTCAGAATCCAGCCTACGTGAACATGCAGCAGACGCTTACTCAGAACATAACGCGAAAATGGAAGAGAGTATGTCAACAAATATTTGAGTATTTGAATCGAATCATAAATATGAAAATAACGTAAATGTATGTACTATACAATGTACACAGGATTCTCATATCAACTTCCTTTATCTAGACCTAGCTCTATGTTAAAGAATCTGATGATATTTAATAAAATATGCAGGTTAACTCAGCAAAACTTAATACAAAATGATTGACAACAGAATATTCGTACGTATGTTCGTTTAAAGTTGCGTAGAATGTAATTTCGCGGTTATGTTGTTGTTTTCTAACATTTAAAAGCGAAAACATAATAAATTTTAATAAGTCGCTTAAATTCACGTAGAATTAGAATTAAGCTAGACCTACTAGATAAGAAATACCACGTCGCAATATTTTTTTATATAATTTGTATTAACCAACGTTCACTCGAATAAAATACGTTAGTGAAAAATACATATTATTTAGTTCAAATAATTAAAAATTGTTAAAAAACGTTTAGTGTGTACCTAATTGAGAACCAGTAAATATAGAATTATAGACAGTATAAGAGTAAAAAAGTACACATAATCTTAAAAACTCAACTTATCTATATTTTCTTTTCTTGTTATGGCAAATTGTCGTTATTTTTATATCGTAAATTGACAAATAGCAACTTTAAATGTTTAAATTATTAAAACAAATATTTTTTTGAATAGATATACCACAAAAATATTTGTTTTAATAGTTTTTACAATCAATCAGTGTTATACATACTCGTATATAAATGAAATGTGCCTTATTAGTACCTATAGGTATCTATTTATAGGGGTTTCCGATAGTACTTAATATGAGTATAGTATATTGTCGATGGTAAGTCATAGGCAACGGTTGGGCAACAGCTTAAATTAATGATTGGTTTGTATCAATCATTTCATATTTATTATATCACTCTAATGAAATATAAGTGTAATTACGGCTTTTATCGCATTTTAATTGTGTTTTGGTTAAATACTGCTCACTGTCCAGGCCTAGGGAAGGGCTAAGATATTTAATGGCCAAAATGTTGACAAATTACAACTTCAGTTATAATTTTTATCCTCAATTAATTAAAGCGCGATAACAGCTATAAGAATAATTATATTTTGAACATGCCTTTGTATAATGTTTGAGTAAACGTCAGATGTCCAGTCAGATCTGTTGCTTAATTCAAAAAATATCTATATATAACATAACAAAAATAATAGATATAACATCCCTAAAACATTAAGCTGTAATTATTTTATCATTTAAACTGTTTTCTTAGATTGCTCCAAAGATGTTTGAACGATGTGTTGTACGATCACTTGCGTCCATGAATTGAAATTTCATTATGATCTCTCAAGGACAAAAAAAAACGACTCTTGCCTACGCTGCAATTCTTTTTTTTTATTAAAAATAATTATACATGTACGTATTTCAAATTAGCATTTTAAGCTTTAATTATTTAATTCTATGCGTTTTAAATTAGCAATTAAGTTTAATATTAGATATCTTATGGATTACCTATTAGATTACTATTAACATAGGTATTGTAAAAATAAACAAAAAGTTAGGCGCTAGGCTGCTCGACTTGTATTTTTATTTAGTTTATTGTATCGATATGATTCAAAAATACTTTAGTATAAACAAGTTCTATTTATTTTTATCGATACAAATATGTAGAAAATAAAGTATTATCACCATAAAATGGAATATTATATTTCACATTCATTATTACCTGTCTGACATCACTCTCGCTGACGACTCCATTGCGATACCTACCTATCTACTATGTACTATGTATAAGACCCTTTAGTATCCACCCAGACCAGCTCCGTATATGCACAGCACGTAGCCAGTCTATAATCTTAAGTTTCCGTGTGGTGACGGGGTAAGAATACAATTCATCACCCCTTCTCTTGCTCGTGAGTATCGCAAGAGATGATTAAAGGATATAATCTGCATATGGTATCTGTGCAAAAGATGGAAAACTCTAATTTAAACAACCTCGGAATACCAACACGTGTGACCAGCGTGGTATAGTAGGTAAATTTCCCTCCCATTGTGGAGGAGGACCGAGCTCAACAGTGGGACATGTGGGCTGAAATGATGAAAATAATGAGGAATCTAAGCTTAATGACGGGCAATTATATCGTACCTGAACCTGAACGGCAGATAAGCATAACTCCGCTCAGGCTATCTTAAGTAGTTTAAAGCCAAGCGCTACAAAGTCGCTGTTTTAGATCATATATAAAATATAAGACAATTATTATTTACGCTCCAGTGTGGTGCCTACCGGGTTAAAAATATATAGTGTCTAAGTAAATGTGCAATAAGATAATATAATTACAACAATAATAAAAAAATGATTAAAAAAAATCAAAAAACCCGACTGCGTAAAAAGTCACCAAAACTACGTACATAATGAAAAAACTGAAAAGAAAAAAACAAGCACTTAGATGTCCGGTGGTCTAGAATTCCATAATATATTATTGAATAAATACTATTGCAGAAAATGAAATATATTTTAATAATAGAACATGACAACTGAACAGTCGGGATCCTTTATTCGACAGCAAATCTAATTTTTCAATGGACACTTTTTAGTTATAAATACCTAGGTAGCTATAGTCATCTTATTTATTAATAAGTAGGTAAGTACCTAACTATATGTAGTTTTTCGACTGAAGTTGAGTACTAAATCGTTAGAAATTGGAGATGGGCGACCGCGTCAGACATTAGATACTTTAGGTAGGACTACCTATGATACCATAGGTATGGACAATATACCTACTAGATACTTCAGTATATGTCCAACCACATCCAGTTATATAAATTTTTCGTCTTTTCATCGTAAATTTCTACTGTCTAAGAAACTTTAAATCGATATAGATCCTAAACGGCCACTCAAATCGAAAAATGTTGAGAGAAAACTAAAAATGATTTTTAAATACCTATTTAACGATACCCCACTCGATATAGTTCGATGACTTTATTTTTTTTAATTTTCACAATATGGCGTCCAGTAGTCGCCATATTGAATTTTCAATAACGTCATATCTTTAGTGACACTCGCCGGATTAAGAGGAATCGATTGACGTGCGAATCATAAAAATCGGCCCAGGCGTTTGGTATATATAGTGCTTCAAAGGAACGTACAAACATACATACATACATAGACTGTTAAACACAATACCACTCCTTTGCAGTCGGGTAAATAGTAAGAACTACACTCTTCTTACTAAGGAATTAAATCCTTGCATAGCGGGAGATCCTTACAAGCACACAATAATATAATGAATGGACACAAACTACACCCAGACTCAAAACAATCATTCATGGATGGCGAAAAATTGTCCTGCGTGGGATCGACTCTATAACTATAGACACAGTAGTCGACGTCATACTCGTATATGACAGTGCAGTTATATATTAATTGATAATAAAAGTACATCAATTAACTTTAAAACATACAATCTAAAGCAAAATAACTTGCTCTTAACTGACTTGATACTTTTACAGACAAATGACAATCTATTTTAATTTAACAAATTATACAACATAAACACACGATATTTTATCACTGGTCAGGAATATAAGATTGTGTATTAGTGATGTCAACCGGTAAGACTATCATCGGAGAAAACCCGGTTATTTAGCTAAACGATAACCACCGGTTAAATATTTGGAAAATCGATACACTATTTATTCTTGGGTGTATCTTAAAAATTTTCTTTTATTATGGAGCAATGTTTTCTTTTTCATGTAGGTATTTGAATTAATAAAAAAAAGATATAAACTCTTGTAAGTTATGGTCGATAAATTCCTGCTATGTTCCAACGAAATAAAAATGGTACCTACATATTTCTATTAATTTTTTTTTTATTGCTTTTGGTGGCAGACAAGCAAGCAGCGCACCTGATGATAAGTGTTACTGCCGCCCATGGACCTTTGCAATACCAGGGGTACCTACAGCTAGGCCACTGCCTAACAATAAAAATCCCAAACCCACCCAGAAAGTTAGACTTCCGGCTCTCTCACTCACCGAACGAAGCACAGCAGCACACTGCCACTGCTCAGACTTGGATTTGGCGTGGGCGACATGGGCCGCCTACGGCCTCACGACCCAGGGGGCCTCGCGTCCCGAAAATTTATGCATTACTTAAAAGCCGCGAACGCGCCATAAATTTTGTTTGCCAAAGACAAATATCAAATTTCTGTTTCTTTAATATTTTTTGGAAATGTTCTTTGGTGTTGGTACTAATGGTAGGTACTTAATTGATCTTTATTTTTTGGTGATGGTTTTGCACGAATAAAATTTTCTTAATGTCAAGTGTATCATTTCTTTCTTTTAATTTTATACAATCCGTCTTCTCGCACTAACAGAGGGCCCCGCAAAATGAATCTTGCCCACATCAAATTTAGGTCTTACGCCGCCACTGGCGAGAGTGTGGTATCACCCCGGACGGACCGGCCCCCGGCTGTAGAAAGAAAACTGTCAACAGTGTGGCCCTATCACTATTGCGATAAATCTATGGTACTGTCATAAATGGTTTGGATATTCCAAACCTAAGTTATTCATTCATTCAGTGAGCGACCAGTATAAAGTGTTGAACAGAGTTAATTTTTTATAGTCAAATTCATTTACTATATATAAACCCCGCAAGGACACTTACATATTGACAATTTCAACATTTTGAAAGGAAAGAATTGTCAAGCGGTTTTATCTATTACTTAAATTTTTTCCTATTTGTATATAAAATTGTTTACATGTTTATTAAAAACTCTAATATTCTTTGCATTCTCGCCTGTCGACACACGATATAATATAAAATTCAAATATAATGCAAAAGATTATGACTGGACCAGATCCTACAAGCATCACACGACCATGAGTTAACTAGAGGAGCCACCACCCCTTCAAATTACAAAATATGTTTAGATAGTTCTACGTAGGTACTCTATGCCGTTTTCACTTGCAGATATTTTATTTCACGAAATCCGTTTGACTATGAGTGTCATTAAGCGTGCACAATGCACATGCACAATGTTTTAATGTGCGTAACCCCAAAGAGCGCCTTATACCTATAAATTTCTATTCCCAAATCTACGACTTTTCATCAAATATTCAAATGCCAAACTTGATATCAAGTTAGTTCGACTAAAAGAAGTCTTTTCCTTTTACATACATACATACATATCATCACGCCATATCCCTTGCAGGGTAGGCAGAGAGAACAGAGTGCCAGAAAACTCTATCTTTGCATACTTCACTCGCTTCCTCAACATTCATAATTCTCTTCATACACGCTCGCCGGTTTCGGAGACTCTTGAAGTCTTGACTCCACCTTCCTCCAGTACATGACCGATCTGGTCTAGGTAGGTTAGTCTCGGTCTCCCCCGGTACCTACATCCTTCCACTTTCGCATTGTATATCTTCTTAACCAGACGTTCGTTCGGCATTCTTTCCACATGTCCAAACGATCGGAGCATTCCCTTTCGCATCTTTACACCAATACTCTCTTTCTTTTCCTTTTGCTTAGGAGAAACTATACAAACAGTCTTATTCTACTGGTCATTTATTACATACCCTGCAGAAAAAAAATCCTTCTGAAAGTACAGTGGCTTGTACAGAAAGATATTTTGTAACATATTTTGTAATTTGAAGGGGTGATGGCTCCTCTAGTTAACTCGTGGTCGTGTGCTGCTTGTAGGATCTGGTCCAGTCATAATCTTTGGTTTATATATACCGTAATTGGCCTGCCCACTGGGTTTTTGTAATTCAGTTTCTTTTAAATGTTTCTACACAATCTTGCATTCATGAAACTTTTAGGAGTATAACTTGATTTGATGACACCGCTGCAATTTATGTGTTATATACAGTGCCGGATTAGCTACGCAGCAAGAGATTTATAAATGCTACAGGCCCCGCGAAGCGGGGGGCCCCGCATTCCAACTGCAGCTGTCTGACCATAAAAAAAAACCTCCAATTTAAGTGTAAAAATATTTGCATTCCTTAAGCGCCATATGCTTCCCTTTTAACTGAAAATCTAAATTTAGATTTCGTCACCTTAAATTTTATCTCAAATTAATCATGTGGATCATCATACATTAATATGGTATAAAAATACTTATATCTTTAGATAGGAGATTAATTAATTAACATATTTGATATATGTAAGCCTATCAATTAACTAAATGTATGAAAGCGTAACGTAAAATTATTATTGTTTTTAGAGAACATATTACGACAGCTTAAAACTCTTGCAACTGAAGAGATTTTGGAAAAACCTCAAGTGTGGTCAATGACTCCTGGGGTCGCTCGTATCGCGCATCGCTGAACAAGCTTCGCGCGTAGGGCCTCTCCCTCACTGAGACCCTCCAGCCCGACCTCCTCCGCAGAGTGGTCGAGGAGCTTTTTCCGTGGCAGCCGAAACACACGTCCCCGGTCATGGTTTCGCTAGGTCAGACGACAGTGTTCCGTCCGTGATGGAGTAGAAAATGGGGGCGGCTGTGGCGAGGATTAATTTCGCCACCACGGCTCCCGGCCCGGACGGAATACCCGTCCGTGTGTTGACGTTGCTCTTCGAGCACCTAGAACCGTGCCTCAGGCGACTGTACAATGCCTGTTTGGCGACTGGATAATTCCTTGAGTGCTGGAAGGAGGAGAGGTTGGTTATCCTGCCAAAGCCGGCACGGCCTCCGGATTTGCCGTCAGCCTACAGGCTCATAGTGCTGCTGGACGATGTGGGCAAGCTGCTGGAGCGTATCCTCGCTGCCCGCATTGTCCGGCACCTGGGCGAGGTGGAGCCCGATCTGTCGGACGCTCACGACTCGCTGGCTCTCGACTTTTGAAGGGGACGTTCGACCATTGGAGCTCTGTTGCGCCCGAGGCAGACGGCTGCCCGCATTGTCCGGCACCTGGGCGAGGTGGAGTCCGATCTGTCGGACGCTCACGACTCGCTGGCTCTCGACTTTTGAAGGGGGCGTTCGTCCATCGGAGCTCTGCTGCACCCGAGGCAGACGGCCGCGGAGGAGTGCTCTTGGCGGTGTCTTTGGACATCGCCAACGCATTCAATAGTCTGCCATTCAGCTGTATCAGATAGGCACTTCGCTGTCACGGGGTGCCCTTGTACCTGAGGCGGCTGGTGGCAGATTATTTAGAGGGGCGCAGCGTACTCTGCGCGAGTCCCGCAGGGGACATTGTGCGGACGCCCATGACATGCGGTGTTCTACAGAAGTCGGTTCTGGGGCCGACTCCATGGGACATCGGTTACGACTGGGCATTAAGAGGGAGTTTTCACCCTGGACTGAGCTTGATATGCTGTACTGACGACACGCTCGTCACAGCCCGGGGCAGGATACTCGAAGGGGCGACGAGCCTTTTTTTGCGGTGGGCTATGGAGTGGTCATGCCCCGCCAAATCGGTCTGGGGTGACGAAAGAGGCGGCGCTCAACCCCATAGATACCCTGCAAAGCGTCTCTCTTCGCCGTGTGAGCTTGCCACCGGTACCCGATCTTTGTCTTCGGTGGCTCGCCCGGCCGTTTACTCTTACGGTTTTCTCTCTTTCGTCGTCCTCATGCGGCGGCCTCACTTCGGGTGACCGAACTAGTCCCTGGTTCGATCACCCGATGTTTTGGCTAGGGCGGCATCAGGCGCAAATATTCGCGCCTGTGCCGCCTGAGGCGGCCCGAGTCCGCATGAAGGGAATCCTCCTGGACGCGTCCTGCCGCCACCTTCTGCGAGATGACTGCCTCGCAGAAGGAGGCGTCCCAGTTCCTGACGCTGTCGACTATCGCTTTCACAACAGCCGGTAGCGTCAAGTCGGCACCGATGACAGTGACGAGGTCACAGTGCTGTTGAGACCAGCTCGTACAAAACTCAAGCGTATGCTGCGCCGTGTCCTCGTCACTGCCGCACTGTTAGCAGGGCGGAGTCCCCTTGCGTCCGTGTGCAGGTACTTGCCGAAGTAACCGTGCCCCGACAAGACCTGCACCAGTCAGAAAGAGAGGATTCGGTGCCGCCGGTCCATCCACTCGATCAGTACGGGCCGGAAGACCTCAACAGTATGAACACCGTATCGAGGCCACTCCAGCCGCGTAACCCAACGGGCATTGACGTCCCAGCGGGCGTCCTCGCGACAGGTGGCTAACTCGCTGAACGATTGGAAGCCACCCTTGTCATGTACTAAAGAAACCCGCCGGTAGAGATCTTCGCCTCCAGGCCTCTGGAACTGCAATTTTATAAACTTTTATTAAATAACTCTTTAGAATTGTGTTTTCCAAACGTAGAAATTACCTTGCGCATTTACTTAGTCTCTCATGATCACTAACTGATAAAAATAAGTTAAGGAACACCATGGGCTAAGAACGTCTTAATCCCACTTTGATGAATATATAAGTAAAACATGATTTGCTTAAAGAAATCAACATTGAAAGTGTTATCTCTAAATTTGACCAAATTAAATCTAGAAAAGTTAATTTGTAGGTAACAGTTCTGTTTTGTTTTATAACATTAAATTGAGAACCAAAAACAAGTCAAGGGCCCCTTGACATTGAATTGAATTTGCTACAGGCCCCGCGCTGGGTTAATCCGGCACTGGTTATATATATATATATATATATATATATATATATATATATATATATATATATATATATTTAACTAATTACATACATACATATACATACATGCATTCAGTAAAATTGTGTCGACTACTGGAAATCATAGATTGGGTAGGTACTAAGGCAAATGTGGTCATGCCGTGATACTACGCCGCTATTCTCTATTCATTTGAGTGTGCGCGCGTATGACAGGGATAGCTGTCTAACATAAATGTACACATACATACATACATATCATCACGCCATATCCCTTGCAGGGTAGGCAGAGAGAACAGAGTGCCAGAGAGCTCTATCTCTGCATACTTCACTCGATCAGATCCACAAAACTGCAGAAAACCCTCTGACCTAGGGCCAGATGCTTCTCCACAATGTTGCGCAGAGAGAACACTTGATCCATGCATCCCCTTCCACTCCTGAAACCTCCTTGTGTCTCACACAGTAAACCATCGGACACCATCCTCATTCTCCTTTCAATAATTTTACCATACACTTTTGCTGCCAAACTGGACAAGCTTATGGCTCTGTAATTTGCGCAGTCATAACGTGAACCCTTGTTTTTAAACAAAGGCACGATGACTGCGCTATTCCAGTCCCCGGGAACCATTCCCGAGCTCCAACATAAATTGAGGAGCAACAAGAACGCCTCCCGGACACAGGAGCCACCAAGCTTGATCATCTCGGCAGACACCATATCAATGCCCGCTGCCCTACCATTTTTCAAGCTTCTTATTGGCCATTAACTTCATCCATACTGATGCCATCGGAGGACGCTGTCGCCGAATGTTGATCTACTAGACCACATGCGACACCGGCGCCAACCGTAGTATCCGCATACATATCGCCAAAATATTCACTCCATCGGCTTAACACGTCTTGTGTTTGTGTAAGAATGTCTCCACCTTTAGACCTTATTTTATTCATTCTGAAGGCTGACCAACCACCCCGAGACTTCTTCACCTCCCTCCAAAAGAGTTTGGTGTTACCCTCGAAGTTTTTAGTCAGCCTATCTTCTGCACTCATACTTGCTCTATCACGTTTCTCTTTCACTAAGGCCTTGGTGTCATTCTTACATTGCCGATATATTTCTTTCTTATGTTCAGTCATACTGTCATTCAGATTCAAAGAAGAGACATAGTCCAGCCACGCTTTCTTCTTTTGCTCTACGGAAGCTGCCACTTCCGCATCCCACCATGCATCACCATTTGTGTTTCTATGCTTCTTTGAACTTCCACATACTTCTTTCGCTGTGTCTACCATACTCTCTTTCAATACTCTCCAGCATTCTTCAATGTCCGATTGCGGCTGGTTTGCCATCGTCAGCCGTTCTCGGACACCCTCTGCATACTTTTCTCTTACACACTCTTCTTGCAACCTTTATTCTTTCAAGCCCTCCGAAGTGGACACGCTCTCGCCAGTGCCTCCACTTTCTGAACAGACCACTAAATCTCGCAATAACGAGATAGTGGTCCGCATCGACTGTGGGGCCCCTGTAGGCTCTTGCGTCCAATATTTTGCTTCGGAGGCGACTGTCTACCAAAATTAAATCTATTATACTTTTCTGTTCATTCCTTCTTCACGTATACATATGGATATCCTTATGTTGGAAAAATGTGTTTGACACAATAAGGTTTCTCTCCATGCATACATCCGCTATGAGCCTACCTGCGTCGTTCACTCTCTTATCACCAAATGGACCAAGTACGTCCTCATAGTCGGGACGCTTGGTCCCCACCCATCCGTTCAAATCTCCGCATACAATCACGCGTTCACTGGTTTCTGCCATATCCAGAACTTCCCTAACATTATCCTAAAACTTCTCTAGGTCTGATGCCACCGAGGATCCTACGGGAGCATATGCTACAACCATGAATACCTTGGTGACACCAAGTTTTATAAGGACCCAAAGAAGTCTGGGATCATACATTCCGTAATCCTTCACACCTGAGGCCAAGCGAGAGGACAGCAGTACTCCTACCCCCATGCTGGCTCGATCGCTCTGAGGTACACCAGACCACAGAGCTATCCCGCCACCAGGAAGATCGCAGGAGTCGCTGCCCCTTCGCTTGGTCTCTGTTACACAGAGCACGTCTAGCTGTTTGTCCGCCATGACGGATATCAGCTCGTGCAACTTACCTTCCACACAACCTCTTACATTCCACGTGCCCACCTGGCACTCTGCTCTCCTCGATTCGCCTGACTGGGCAAGGCGTAATGGGTGGCGGCCCCCATCGCCGCAACTGCCGAAGTTCGTACCGACGGGGGCGGGTCGGTACGCGTCGCCTCCGGGGGACGCCCTAACCCGCATTGCGGTACGCATTTCGAGCCGGATTAGCAGTCTAATTAGACTGGCAGGGGACGCGAACGAGCACGCTCCGGACTATGCCCCCCATACCATACATATCATCACGCCATATGCCTTGCAGGGTAGGCAGAGAGAACAGAGATATATATTTAACTAATTCTTAAATAAAATTAATTCTTTAGACATCCTAAAATAAATATGATGAAGAGCAATATTATAATTAGACCTATACACCAATAGAGAACACTTCACCAGCTGTCCCAATGATTTGTTCTAATAACAGAAATTATAATCTCTTAAAATAAATATTTTTTTTCTACATTACGAGTTTGCTTTTTCTCCTCGACTAATTAATTATCAATATACAGGAAGCAAACGTATCTTAAATTTATTGGAGAAAACCAGTTATTTAAAAAAACACCTAAAATTTCCGGTGACTAATTTTATAATAGGTTAACGTAACTGTAGTGTATGTATTCCATTACTTTTGCTCAATTGAACCGATAAATAGATCTAAAAATCTCTACGATTAGAAGTTTTGGCAGGAATTTAACTGTCATGTCACGCTCTTGAATTTTATTTATTTACTTAGTGTTTTATAGTGGGGTAAGGAATAATTATACCTACAACATTGTATGTATAGAATAATTTTGCTAGTATTTTATGTAATATAATACAAATAGTTCTGCAATGTAGTGAAAACAATATATTAGTAGTCTACGTATATTTTCATGTAAAACCAAAATTTCATATGAAATCATATAACTTGACTTGTGTAACTTGTGTTATATGTAGAAAATATAAGATTTGGCTGTATGGGCTTTGTACCTTTTGCTTAACCGAAGGGACAAAGAGAAATAAAATATTATTAGTCAAACGACACTGTGTAGCTAGCTCTAAATATTTTTACATTATTCTACGTACTTTATGCTGCTTTTACTTACCTGTAATATTCTATTTCACGAAGTCCGTTTGACTATGAATGTCGTTAAGCGTGCACATGCACAATGTTTTAGTGTGCGTAACCCCAAGAGTGCCTTATACCTATAAATTTCTATTCCCAAATCTACAACTTTCATCAAATTTTAAAATGCCAAACTTGATATCGAGGTAGTTAGAATAAAAGAAGTCTTTTCCTTTTGCTTAGGAAAAAATATACAAACAGTCCATTTCATTCCGAAGAACAGGCAATGAAATGGAGTGCTCACTCTATTGGTGAATATATCTAATTATAATAAATTTATTGATCTTCATCATATTTATTTCATGAGACTGAATTGATGTCTAAAGATTAATTTTATTTAAGAATTAGCTAAATATATATAGTAACACATAAATTGCAGCGTTGTCATCAAGTCAAGCTATACTCATAAAACTTTCATGAACCCAAGATTGTGTAGAAACATGTAAAAGAAACTGAATTACAAAAACCCAGTGGCCGCCTGCTCATATAGATCAATTATGGTTATTTCGATCTTTATTTCGTTTAAAACTAAAAGCTACACAGTTTACTAAAAATCCTAAAATAAATGCAGTTTTCATAAAAAGAATGTATGTCTACTTAATTTTCTGACGTGTTATGCCTTTTCCTAAACCTGAGTTGACAACACTGAACCAAATGTCATTTGGATTTATGATATCGTAAATACTCTATGAACCTATCAAGAAAAGAAAATGGAATTATTATATTAAATTCACAAACTACGTTTAATTTAAACACTATCTTACTAAGTTACGTGGATGTGGATAAAAATGAGTGATTAGGATAATAAAATTTGAGTATTCATACGTCTAGTATAGTGTTCGTTTTTAATTATAAAAGTAAGCTAAGCTTATAAGTGCAGTGTATTGTTGTAAGATATTTCGAAAAATCTGCCCCGATGCCTGTGAGCTTAGGACGCCGAAAGACAACATGTATGACATGTTGTCCGAGTTTCGTGTATCTGAGTTCGATTCGTTCGTAGATATATTGAAATTGACTCCTGGCGACCCTTTAGATACGTTTGGTGAGATGTGGTACCCTGTGTTTTTGTGGTCACTATTTTCATCAGTGTTTGTGCATACATGTGCGGCACTTGTAGCTTTTGGAACTTTAAGAAAACACAAATATGGAAAGTTTTTTCCTGTCTTATTGATTGTAATGGGTGTTGTGAGTCCAGTGACTTCAGGAGTAGCCACAAGTGCCGCGGTCGCATTTATATACCGAGCCGCTGATCTTACTATGCCACCTATTCACGCAATGATATGGGGCATTGGACAAACTGTATTAGGTGCAGGCATAGGCTTCACACGGATTATGGCCACATTGTAATAATTAATTATTAGAAAATTCCATAATTTTATATTTATGCAATCTACTATTCGAAATTTAAATTCTGAGTCAATTAACATAGATGTATTGAATTTGGAATGTAGTTTAAAGTAAAGGTGCTGAATAATAAAGCTTAATCTTTTAAAAAGTGTTAAGTGATTGTAAATACTCATGATACATAGACAATTTATATGTGGTAACACAAACAATGTGCTTACAACAAACTATATTAATGTTTATTAATCCTGTTGTATAAATATTGGACTGCTAATAATGAAGTCTCAATGATCAAATTCTGGGTCGGGTGGTGTTATAGGATTAATCCACCAAGAAACTTTTTGGGGTGGAATTAAAGTGTTACATAGTAAAATGTATGTATATTACAAACATAATTACCCAACCCTTCTGGGGTAGTCACTATAGTAGAGTGTAATAAATAAAAGATTATAATTTCTTAATGGTTTGATATGAAGCCCATGTTCTATTGTTAATATAACAATCATACTGTATTGATTAATAGAAATAAAATATTATTATTATGTGAGTATTACACAAATACAATATTTCACTGACATTTGAAAAAAGAATGTAATGTTTTTTTTTAATTATTTTGTTGAAACAGATTTGCAATGAACAAATTGCAGTTATGAAACAAATGACACCTTGTTAATGTTTTATATAAAAAACAAATATTTGTATAAAGATTTGTAATCTATCTAAAATACAATTATATAATCATTAGCCGAAATTATCAGTCTCATTATTGAGACCCCTTCAGTGCCTATGGACATGATTGTTCTAAAAAAAATGAGGCAAATAAGTCATAAATATAAGCAATAAGTAAGTATGGATTGCAGTGGCTCTATGTAAATAATAACGTAAGCTCAAAGCACCTTCAGTGATGTTTGAAATACCAATAAGTTTGTAATAACTCGGATCTCTAGATATACAATAATAAATTTGTTACCAGATCACAAATGGTATAAGTTATTTAAAGCAATAAGCACAAATATGAACTCTATTTATAATTATTTTGCAATAGCAAGTAATAAGAAACAAAAACAGTTTTTATAATACTTTATAAATGATCAACAATAATATGTACAGTTACAGCTTTCACTGCATGTAATTATGTGCGAGAAGAATTGTTGTGTGTGAACAATGTTGATGCGTCTCTTTAATATTTTGCAAGATATCTGTCTATAATTTGTTTTTTTTTTTGTGATTATGTTAAAATATAGCATGAACTGTCATGTAAAGAAAATAATTATTTTTAGAAAGTCATGGTCTAAATGTTATTAATAATAATTGGATTATTAAAACAGACCTCTTTAGTTTCAGTTGTGAGTTTTGTAGTATATCTATAGTGTTTACAAATAACTTAAGTTAAAAATTGTTTAAATACAATAAACTTATTAGAGCCTAATGGAATGTGTTATTGATAATTTGTCCACTCAGCTACAACTACTGCTGAGGTATCTTGTTATGTGATATGCATAGAGCAAATGTATGAAATTATGTGGTTTCATACTTATGTGGAATGCATTTGTACTGTAGAATACTATAAAATACGATGTGTAGATGAGTGCTTATAGCTAAATATATCCCTAAATGCATAATTTTTTTAGCTTATAAGTAAGCATTCCATGTACAAATTCTATCTAAAGTACCAATAAATTAAATTAGAATCTTTAGATTTTTTTATAAATAAATTGCTCACCATTTTATATGAGACTTATTAGGCCCACCGGCTCGTGCAGCATTATTATTCTTACCTTAACAATAATATAAAAAAAAAATATTTAGTGTCCTAAGGAAACAGTGTCCAATGACAAATATTGATTTTGTATTCATGTGTAGTATTGGCATAAATATAACATCATACTCAAAAGTATTTCATCAATAATATTATTTCATCAATAACTTAAAGGCACCAATACTACTTATTAAAATGTTTAAATATAATTTAATAATATATCTATGTGCCTAATTATTATATTGTAACTGGTATTCAAATGGTGAATTACCTACCTATTATTTTATAATGAATGGACAAAGAAATTCACCGAAATTGCAATTGCGAAATTCTCATATGTGTATGCATATATTATGTATGTATTACTAAAATCTTATTTTACTTATTCCTCTTAATTCAATACAAATGTTGTTCATGTCTTCTTATTTTATTCTCTACAATTATTACATCATATGTACCTATTAGTATTGTATAAAGTACTAAATACTTAAACAATTACAGCACTGCTAATCTTTAGTGAACTTTGTATATTAATATGTCTTTTGCTCCAAAAGCCTGTCAAGCTTATCTTCTAATAGATTTAATTCTATAATGACCACGCTTTGTTGGCGATCGTAATTGGTCTTTTAAGTTTCTCAGCAGAGAGCTACTGATAATTTTTCTGGTGATCCATCTCTAGGTTTTTTTTGGGAAAGTGGAAGTAAGGGGTAACTCATTATATTCTTAACCCATCACCACATGGGTATATAACTATGTAGGTACAATAGCAGTAATTTAACTTTTATATATAATTTAATTTTATAACTATCTGGTGAAATTCTATATTTGGTCTTGTACTTATTAATAGATGAGGAATAAAATTTTCATACTATTTCTGTGTTATGAATCATATAATTAACTGACTGAACTGCTGTGAATGATTGCAGAAAAAATCTAAAAGTTTCAATAATTTAAAATCATTGATGCCATTAGTAGTCTCCAGAAAGTTCTGTTTTTAATACCTACAGTAGAATCCCATATACCTATCCGAACACCCGATTATCCAACTTCTCTAATTGATGATTTTAATTTAGATCCGTAAAAAGTTGTTTAAAAAATATCCACCACATCTTTTTTGCTGATAATTTAAGCTTAATTATGTTATTATCCCAATAACGTTTGCGTATACACACAATACAATAATAAAAATACGATTAAATGTTAAATTTTGTTTTATTTTAATATGAAATCTACCTGGATTTTCCGTTTCCCGGAATCGCTCTGATTTTAATTGCTCCAGCTAATCGAGATTCTACTGTATTTGTACTTTTTCTACCAAATTATATTTTAATACATTCATGACCATTTAGGTCATGAATGTATTAAAATATAATTTGGAAAATCCAAAAGTGCACGCCTCATAATTTTTATATTATTTATCATTTACTATTAGTCAATGCCAGAAATGAAAATAAAATTAAAGAAAAAAATCCTTTTTTAAAAGCAAGCTGTTTATTATTTGCTAAAAAATGCAACACACTTTTATTTATAAAATTGGGACTGTGATAAAAACGGGCAGATTTAATAATTATGGTGTAAAGTTTTAGTGTTAAAAATATATAATTGTGTATGATATGGAATTATTTTGTTGTTGAAGATTAATAGGCCTACAGGGGCCCCACAGTCGACACGGACCACTATCTCGTTATTGCGAGATTTAGTGGTCTGTTCAGAAAGTGGAGGCACTGGCGAGAGCGTGTCCACTTCGGAGGGCTTGAAAGAATAAAGGTTGCAAGAAGAGTGTGTAAGACAAAAGTATGCAGAGGGTGTCCGAGAACGGCTGACGATGGCAAGCCAGCCGCAATCGGACATTGAAGAATGCTGGAGTGTATTGAAAGAGAGTATGGTAGATACAGCGAAAGAAGTATGTGGAAGTTCAAAGAAGCATAGAAAAACAAATGGTGATGCATGATGGGATGCGGAAGTGGCAGCTTCCGTAGAGCAAAAGAAGAAAGCGTGGCTGGACTATGTCTCTTCTTTGAATCTGAATGACAGTATGACTGAACAGAAGAAAGAAATATATCGGCAATGTAAGAATGACACCAAGGCTTTAGTGAAAGAGAAACGTGATAGAGCAAGTATGAGTGCAGAAGATAGGCTGACTAAAAACTTCGAGGGTAACACCAAACTCTTTTGGAGGGAGGTGAAGAAGTCTCGGGGTGGTTGGTCAGCCTTCAGAATGAATAAAATAAGGTCTAAAGGTGGAGACATTCTTACACAAACACAGACGTGTTAAGCCGATGGAGTGAATATTTTGGCGATATGTATGCGGATGCTACGGTTGGCGCCGGTGTTGGATGTGGTTTAGTAGATCAACATTCGACAACGGCGTCCTCCGATGGCATCAGTATGGATGAAGTTGAATGGGCGATAAGAAGTTTGAAAAATGGTAAGGCAGCGGGCATTGATATGGTGTCTGCCGAGATGATCAAGCTTGGTGGCTCTTATGTCTGGGAGGCGTTCCTGTTGCTCCTCAATTTATGTTGGAGCTCGGGAATGGTTCCCAGGGACTGGAATATCGCAGTCATCATGCCTTTGTTTAAAAACAAGGGTTCACGTTATGACTGCGCAAATTACAGAGCCATAAGCTTGACCAGTTTGGCAGCAAAAGTGTATGGAAAAATTATTGAAAGGAGAATGAGGATGGTGTCCGATGGTTTACTGTGTGAGACACAAGGAGGTTTCAGGAGTGGAAGGGGATGCATGGATCAAGTGTTCTCTCTGCGCAACATTGTGGCGAAGCATCTGGCTCTAGGTCAGAGGGTTTTCTGCAGTTTTGTGGATCTGGAGAGAGCATTTGACACGGTTGTACGAAAGGAACTTTGGGACATTTTACCGGAGTATGGTATTAACGGTAAACTGCTACAGGCTGTGCAGTCCAGTTACATGGGCTGTAGAGCCTGTGTGCGGTTGGATGATGGAATGTCGCCTTGGTTTGACGTCAATATTGACGTTAAGCAGGGGTGCATTCTGTCAGCCAGGCTGTTTATCATATATCTGGATAAATGTCTCCAAAGGTTGAACGATATGAATGTGGGAGTCCAGATGGGCGACTCAGTGGTCACTGCTCTGCTTTATGCAGATGATGCAGTCCTGCTGGCACAGTCAGCGACTGACCTGCAGACCCTAGTCGACACAATGACAGAAGATTGTAAGAAAAGGGGTCTACGCGTGAATGTGAGCAAAACCAAAATAATGGTCTTTGAAAGAGATAAAACCAGAACAGATGTAAGAGTAATGATGTACTAGAGCAAGTGGATGAATTTGTATATCTTGGATGTGGATTTAGTCGAAATGGAAGGTACACCACTGATATAGAGCGAAGAGTGAATGCGGGAAATAGAGTGAACGGAGCGTTGGGGCAACTTCTCGGCAGCCACCACCTCAGCCAGAAGGCACGTGTAGCAATACATAACGCAGTGCTTGTCCCAACATTACTGTATGGAAGCGAGAGTTGGGTATGCAGAAAAGAGTATGATAGTAAAATTAATGCGGTCGAAATGCGATCTCTGCGGAAAATCTGTGGAGTTAGGCTGACCGACCGCATTCGTAACGACGACGTAAGAGAGCGAGTAGGTATGAAAGAGAGTATTGGTGTAAAGATGCGAAAGGGAATGCTCCGATGGTTCGGACATGTGGAAAGAATGCCGAACGAACGTCTGGTTAAGAAGATATACAATGCGAAAGTGGAAGGATGTAGGTACCGAGGGAGACCGAGACTAACCTACCTAGACCAGATCGGTCATGTACTAAAGGTGGAGTCAAGAGTCTCCGAAACCGGCGAGCGTGTATGAAGAGAATTATGAATGTTGAGGAAGCGAGTGAAGTATGCAGAGATAGAGTTCTCTGGCACTCTGTTCTCTCTGCCTACCCTGCAAGGGATATGGCGTGATGATATGTATGTATGTGTGTAAGATTAATAAAAATATCGTTAAAGGTTACAATGAACTTATAAAGTGCTAGATGTCTGATTAGAGTTAATTTATTTTTAACTTTTTAGTTTATTATATTAGCAAATAATAAAAGCTTGTTTTTAAAAAAATATTTTTCTTTAATTTTATTTTTAACTTTTTAGTATTTTTATTATTCGTGTTGTGCCCACAAATATAGGACAAAAAGGGTTCATCACCCCAGAGGTCCATTGTGGAGGGATAAGGGCTTCAGTATAACAGGGTTGGCCCTGGTACTCTGAGGCGCAACGTTAGCGATATGGATATATAATTACAGAGTTCTTATGGCCAGGTTCCAGGTCCATCGTCAGACCCTGGTTATCATATAGTTTCAAAGTACTCGTCAAGACGAATCAAACGAGCCCAAACTCGATGGAGTTGCGTCGCTTAATTATGGAGTTCCTATGGACAGCTTTCAGGTCCATGATCAGATTCTGGTTTCCATATAGTATCAAAATACTCGTTAAGACGAATCAAACGAGCCCAAACTCGGTGGGGTTGCATCTTTTAATTACAGAGTTCCTATGGCCAGCTTCCAGGTCCATCATCAGAACCTAGTTACCATATAGTATCAAAGTACTCCTCAAGACGAATCAAGCGAGCCCAAACTCGATGGCGTTGCGTTGTTTAATCACGGAGTTCTTTTGGCCAGGTTCCAGGTCCATCGTCAGACCCTGGTTACCATATAGTCTCAAAGTACTCGTCAAGACCGAATCAAACGAGCCCAAACTCGATGGGGTTGCGTCGCTTAATTACGGAGTGCCTATGGATAGCTTCCAGGTCCATGATCAGACCCTAGTTTCCATGTAGTATCAAAGTACTCGTCAAGACGAATCAAACGAGCCCAAACTCGATGGGGTTGCGTCACTTAATTACGGAGTTCCTATGGCCAGCTTGCAGGACCATCATCAGAACCTAGTTACCATATAGTATCAAAGTACTCGTCAAGACGAATCAAGCGAGCCCAAACTCGATGGAGTTGCGCTGTTTAATTACAGAGTTCTTATGGCCAGGTTTCAGGTCCATCGTCAGACCCTGGTTATCATATAGTCTCAAAGTATTCGTCAAGACGAATCAAACGAGCCCAAACTCGATGAGGTTGCGTTGCTTAATTACGGAGTTCCTATGGACAGCTTCCAGGTCCATGATCAGACCCTGGTTTCCATATAGTATCAAAGTACTCGTCAAGACGAATCAAATAAGCCCAATTTCGATCGGCTTGCGTCGTTTAATTACGGAGTTCCTATGGCCAGCTTCCAGATCCATCATCAGGTCAGCTCTATGTCACAATAATATTGCATTGTCATCTAATTTATTCATGCATGCAAAATTTCAGCTCAATCGGAAACCCGAAAGGGGATCAAATTTAACTTGTAAGATTTGATTATAGACAACGGGACAGGTGAAACTAAATAAAAGCTTGTACATACTCGTAAATACTCGTAATGAACGAAAAAAAAATACTTTAGATATCTTGTGCCATTCTCGACGTAGAGCTAAACATAGCTGTATAGGCTGAATGGGATTTATTTCCTTTGCTTGTCCGAATGGACGAACAAAAAATATAACGAACCCAATTTTCATAAAGTATACATACACTAATGACTAAGCAGTTTTTTATTAATTGCAATTAAACGACAAAGAATTACCAAGCCATTTTCGAAAGGAAACAGAGCGTTGCGATTATGAAGCTTTTAATAAAAGAAAAACTTCGATACATTCATTTTTACGGTCGACATAATGCCAGATACTTTTACGGTAACATCCGGACGGACTCGAAAATTTTTTTTAATCAACTTTTTTCTTACTTTAAACAAAATAATTGCTTTTTAAAAATATCAAATACGTTTAGACGAATGTTTTTTCTTAACATATGTATAATAATATTATCCTATAAGTGCAATGTGAGAAAAATACAATCATTTTTAGGTTTGAAAAGTGCTTGATTTTCATAAGTCGAGAGTAGAGCAAGACCTCAACGCTTCGCTTATGAGGCGTGCAATATAGCTATACTTATTTGATATGTCAAGTATTATATCAGGTTAATCATCTTTGATCTTAGATAAGTGAGTACGTATTATAATTTTATAAATATTGTCTGTCTTAGATATTATTGATAAGTCTTCGAGCACCGCCGACGTCGAAGCGTGCGGAGACCTATCTGTAATCTAAGCTTTGCAGCCAGCTTATTTTGGTCTTATTGCGTAGCCACACCTACTATACATATAGTTCAAAATTACTTGTAAACGTGTTTATTAAACATACCTAGCATAATTTATATAATATTATATGTTAGTACTTTCACTATGTAGTTGCTAATATAATTCAATTAGCAGTGAATTTGATATATCATGTTGAATACGAATGAATTTTTCATCTTTGGAAATTTGAATTTAACTGAATTTTCCAAAGTGAAAACCTGGGGAGGCACACTTAAAACATTACTTATTTTTACTGACCGTCGCGCCGCCTACAGATTGTTTGTACAAACTTAACTGCTGCCATTTTGTCCTGTATGTCAAACGTTTGACAACTGAGAATTATTATTTTTTGTTCCTAGCGTAGGTACTTATTGTCATCAATCTATTTACGGTTATTGATGTACTTTCTGAAAATTACCTCAATTTTCATTGTTAAGCTGATATTATTATTGCTTCGTTATCGGCTGATATGTTTATTTTTATATTTCAGGGTAGCTTTCATAGTAAAAGAAAATTCTATATAATTACACATACACATGTAGATATGTATATATATCACTTCAACTTTAGTTCACCGCGTAAACTCTGGGTAGCAGCACCTTCCATACATGCATATTTTATCATGGAGTTGCCACTCTTTTTCAGTTTAATAACTTTACTCTTTGGTGAAAACAGAGAGTAAAAACCTTTTGGATATTCTATTCTACTTTTTTAATTGTTTCTCTTTATTAAGTAGGTATTATTACCTATTAAACTAGTTTCTTTAAACGGCTAATCTCAAGATCTAACAATCGAATTAAAAAGCTTTTTGAAGTGAAACTTCTAATGCGACTTCCAACAAGGCTGCGTTAAACGTTTAACGCAATGGCACTCGGACGCATGCGCGTACAGGCCAGCGCGAGCGTTAGCAACGAGTAGCGTCCAATATTCCAATGCAAGAGTGAGAGAGAAAGAAAGATACACAAAGGTAAAAGTAGGAGAGAGAAAGAGAGCGAGTCGGTAGATCCTAAGCAAATGCGCGTGGTATTCTTGCTATGCAGCGAAGTAAACTAGAGATGCGAAAAACGGCTCACTGAAAAGAAAAGAGAGATATAGCTCTTTTGATCAAAAGAGCTATATCACTCTTTTAGCTCTTTAGTTCAATTAGCTCTCTTATTGAATTAGCTCATTAATTTTCATTTCAACTCGTTCACGGCTCTAACTCTTTTGCATGGAGACTAGAATAAGGAGTACCATCTTGTATGGGGGATTAGTCAAAAAAGTATCCACTTGTAAACAGCAAATTATTGTTCGAACACTCACCGAAATAGCGCTAGTGTAGCAAGTGGAAATGATATGAATGTGGCAGTAATAAGCAGAGTGAAGTGTGCTGAGTTACGTAGTCAGCTGTGATTTGATAAATAATAACCTATGAAATTTGTGGGGCTCTTTTTAAAATTCTTACACTTGCTACTATAGCGCCACCTTAATTTGCTCCCGTTCAATGGACACTTCTTAATACACTGAGATGGTACTCCTTATTCTAGTCTCCATGCTCTTTTGAATAGTTACAACCAAAGAGTAAGTTATTAAACTGAAAAAGAGTGGCAACTCGATGATAAAATATGCATGTATGGAAAGTGCTGCTACCCAGAGTTTAAGCGGTGAACTAAAGTTGAAGTGATATATATACATATCTACATGTGTATGTGTAATTATACAGAATATTCTTTTACTACGAGATCTACCCTGAAATATAAAAAAACCATATCAGCTGATATCGAAACAATAATAATATAAGTTTAACAATGAAATATGATATAATTTTGAGAAAGTACATCAATAATCGAAAACAGATCGATGACAATAACTACCTACACTATGAACAAAAAATAACAATTCTCAGTTGTCAAACGTTTGACAGACAGGACAAAATGGCAGCAGCTAAGTTTGTACAACCAGTCTGTAGGCGGCGCGACGGTCAGTAAAAAAAAGTAATGTTTTAAGTGTGCCCCCCCAGGTTACAACTCTGAACGTAGTATCTCTTACTAGTCTGTGCTCTGAACTACGCGTTCATTAAACGATAAGCTTGATATGGATGAGCATGTAAATTTTGATTGGTGATCGCAGGATTAGATATAAAATATATTTATATAAAAAAATAAAATTGAAAAGCTGTTTTTAACAATTTAAATTACAAACAGACCGTTTTTAATTTAAATGGTTAAAACAGCTTTTCACTAAATGCATATGGGCTGACAGAATCGACTACGTCCAGTGACAGCTTGCACTGATAACTGTTATTATTATTGAATATTGTTATTCAAAGATGAATATTAATTTTTTAAATATAACTTTTTATTTTCAAACATTTTTTCTTTGTTGAACATATAACGTTTAGGCTCGCAATAGTCACAATGCATATCGGAACATGCTCAATATTTTTACTGTTCGGCGGTGATCGGCATATATCGGGCACTTTCGGTCGTCGACTGTATCCAGTATAATATTATAATCTATGGTCGACTGCTCGCACGACATGACGACGCGAGTAAAAGAGCCGATTGAGCCATTGAACTATTAACTGAGCTAATGTGAGCTAGATTGAAATTAAAGAGCTATAGTTCATTTGTATCTCTCATTCAGGAGCTACCCAAGTCTAAAGTATAGTCCCACAAACTTATCTGACCCGGTGGCAAATTGATGAACTAATGACGCCATTTTGAAATGTCATCAAACGTCAATCGTCCTCCCAATATGATGATATTTTAGTTGTTGGTTGTTTACTCCTTGTTTATTTATATTTTTGTGGTTTTAAAATGCGAAAAGTGATGCAATAAATGTTATATTACAAGTTTTAAGTTATATGAAGGAAGAAAAACATCTTCAGGCATCATTAATACCTTTGAAAAATCGTATGAGCGAGTAACAGCAGTTTTTTTGTTCTGTTCTGTTCGTCCATTCAGACAGGCAAAGGGATCAAAGCCCATACAGCCAAGTCTTAATTATTTTTCATACATTGTTCATCATTTCTTCATATTATGTAGCCTTAATAGTCATTATTGTCTGTCACTAAGTCAAGTCGTTACCATTAATCGGGCGCGGATAACCTAATTAATGATTTTCTTTGGGAATTTTGGACAAATATAAAAATACACGTAAACCACTATTATACCATATTCACTACACTTCAGCACTTTAACTGTACCATATTGCATAAAATACCAGCAAAATTATTCAATATAACATCACAAAACACTAAAGAAATGAATATAATACAAGAGCGTGACATGACATTTCCACATTCGCGCCAAAACTCCAGTAACAGCAGTCACATGTTAGTATTGTTAGTTTTTAAAAGAAAAAGAACACTATTAATAAATATTAAATATAGTTTGTTGTGTGTTAAATATAATGAATTTGATTTGCTTTTAGAGTGTAATTATATTTTGAATAGAATTATTATATATTTATACAAATAATTATCGGGCATTGATATGGTGTCTGCCGAGATGATCAAGCTTGGTGGCTCCTGTGTCCGGGAGGCGTTCCTGTTGCTCCTCAATTTATGTTGGAGCTCGGGAATGGTCCCGGGGACTGGAATAGCGCAGTCATCGTGCCTTTGTTTAAAAACAAGGGTTCACGTTATGACTGCGCAAATTACAGAGCCATAAGCTTGACCAGTTTGGCAGCAAAAGTGTATGGTAAAATTATTGAAAGGAGAATGAGGATGGTGTCCGATGGTTTACTGTGTGAGACACAAGGAGGTTTCAGGAGTGGAAGGGGATGCATGGATCAAGTGTTCTCTCTGCGCAACATTGTGGAGAAGCATCTGGCCCTAGGTCAGAGGGTTTTCTGCAGTTTTGTGGATCTGGAGAGAGCATTTGACACGGTTGTACGAAAGGAACTTTGGGACATTTTACCGGAGTATGGTATTAACGGTAAACAGCTGCAGGCTGTGCAATCCAGTTACATGGGCTGTAGAGCCTGTGTGCGGCTGGATGATGGAATGTCGCCTTGGTTTGACGTCAATATCGGCGTTAAGCAGGGCTGCGTTCTATCAGCCAGGCTGTTTATCATATATCTGGATAAATGTCTCCAAAGGTTGAACGATATGAATGTGGGAGTCCAGATGGGTGACTCAGTGGTCTCTGCTCTGCTTTATGCAGATGATGCAGTCCTGCTGGCACAGTCAGCGACTGACCTGCAGACCCTAGTCGACACAATGACAGAAGATTGTAAGAAAAGGGGTCTACGCGTGAATGTGAGCAAAACCAAAATAATGGTCTTTGAAAGAGATGAAGCCAGAACAGATGTAAGAGTAACAATAGGTAATGATGTACTGGAGCAAGTGGATGAATTTGTATATCTTGGATGTGGATTTAGCCGAGATGGACGGTACACCACTGATATAGAGCGAAGAGTGAATGCGGGAAATAGAGTGAACGGAGCGTTGGGGCAACTTCTCGGCAGCCACCACCTCAGCCAGAAGGCACGTGTAGCAATACATAACGCAGTGCTTGTCCCAACATTACTGTATGGAAGCGAGAGTTGGGTATGCAGAAAAGAGTATGAAAGTAAAATTAATGCGGTCGAAATGCGATCTCTTCGGAAAATCTGTGGAGTTAGGCTGACCGATCGCATTCGTAACGACGACGTAAGAGAGCGAGTAGGTATGAAAGAGAGTATTGGTGTAAAGTTGCGAAAGGGAATGCTCCGATGGTTCGGACATGTGGAAAGAATGCCGAACGAACGTCTGGTTAAGAAGATATACAATGCGAAAGTGGAAGGATGTAGGTACCGAGGGAGACCGAGACTAACCTACCTAGACCAGATCGGTCAGGTACTGAAGGAAGGTGGAGTCAAGAGTCTCCGAAACCGGCGAGCGTGTATGAAGAGAATTATGAATGTTGAGGAAGCGAGTGAAGTATGCAGAGATAGAGTTCTCTGGCACTCTGTTCTCTCTGCCTACCCTGCAAGGGATATGGCGTGATGATATGTATGTATACAAATAATACAATAATATTCTATTTATGTAAATTTAATTGTAATGAATGTGCTTGATTGTTATTAACTGCAACTGTATTGATTGTGTTAAAATATAAGTATTTATAAAAACTACATTTATATTTCTTCTCTATTAAGCATAATGTCATGTGTTCATAAGCATTGATGCTTGTATCACAGTTACCTACTTCCCATCCGTAAGCTCATGGGAGAAAATTCTATAATTCCATTTTTTATGTCTTCCACAGGAAATTGTGTAAAGGAGTGTTGACTAGTTTTTTATAAACCCGTTACCACATGAGGAAGTACTTACCGATTTTATTGCAAATAGAATCTACTGGCAACACTAAATGCGATAACAGCGACGCTGTCACCGGGTCAGATAAGTTTGTGGCACTATAAACAGTGTGAGCGTCGTGAAATTAAATGAAATACGTACTTGTTCTATTTTAATTTCTAATATTCATTATTTTCATAGGTTTAAGTTTTCACTTCTGTCGGCGTGTAAATATAGCGCTGCGATATAGTTACTCAGCAGAGTGACCATAAATATTAACAAGTCGAGCAAAATTTTGTAATAATGACAGTAATTACAAGTTAGGTTCCTAACGGTGACCCGGGTTGGGCACGGATGTTAAGGAATCCGTGCCAGTGATCCATTAGCGGTCCCAATGGCGACGGGGAGGGAATATGGTGAGATACAGGGCCACGTACTGCCATTCCGTAGCGCGTCGCCCCGACCGTATGGGCTAACTGTAGCTTGCAAAGAGTAAAGTTATTAAACTGAAAAAGAGTGGCAACTCCATGATAAAATATGCATGTATGGAAGGTGCTGCTACCCAGAGTTTACGCGGTGAACTAAAGTTGAAGTGATATATATACATATCTACATGTGTATGTATAATTATATAGAATTTTCTTTTACTATGAAAGCTACCCTGAAATATAAAAAAAAACATATCAGCTGATAACGAAGCAATAATAATATCAGCTTAACAATGAAAATTGAGATAATTTTCAAAAAGTACATCAATAACCGTAAATAGATTGATGACAATAAGTACCTACGCTAGGAACAAAAAATAACAATTCTCAGTTGTCAAACGTTTGACATACAGGACAAAATGGCAGCAGTTAAGTTTGTACAAACAATCTGTAGGCGGCGCGACGGTCAGTAAAAATAAGTAATGTTTTAAGTGTGCCCCCCAGGTAGCTTGCCAAAAACAAAAGTTGCCTATGGTGATAAGAAATAAAAACATAATTCACTTTTCCTTACCAAATTCACCTTCCAATTGACGCTTATGTGGTTGTTCCCAGCTGATATAATCATCTGTTGCAGTCGATATAAAGAGAGTTTCAAATATCTTGATATTTGGTCAAATATTATGTTTTTTATAATATCTGATCTATCTAGTCTGCCTCATAATTTACCACAGCCTTTAAACAGCCAATTGAGCGGGTGACCGCGATTGATCCTTCACTAAGGACCCATGTGAAGAATGATGATCATCATTATATTCTCAACTCATATACATTCCACAGCTGGGCTAAGCCTGTTCTACAGTGGATGAGAAATTGAATTGCTATATCATGCTAGAAAGATGTATTGATAAAGATTTTTCTTCTCGTGCTTAATTTAAAATAAAAAAAACGGCCAAGTGCGAGTTGTACTCGCGCACGAAGGGTTCCGTAAAACTAAAAAAATATTTATGCAGTAGTTTTTTTTTATATTAAATCAAGTTTTTTTTGTGCTGTGTGGTAGCGGCTACGAATACTACCAACCCTTACTTTGCTCGTGGATGTCGTAAAAGACGACAGAGCTTTTAACGACCTGGGCCAACTCCATCTGATGTCGTTTGGTCAACAATTATATTCCCAAGGAGGGTTGACGTCTGGCAGGAGGCCGGTCATAAAACTATTGCCAATAACTTTTACATTATGTACTATGAAAGAAGAGTACATATTGTATTGATCCCAAGTAATTGGGATAAGAGTAGGAGAATGATGATGATGAATTCAAGTTTCTTTTTTCTTTGATATTAATTCAAGTTACACCTAAATTAGTAGTAAATAAAAATTAGTACTACTACTAATTTTTAAAACATTTAATGAACACGTTTTTAAACAATTTTATTTATAATATTATATTATTATAAATAAATTTTGCAAAAATAAATAGCAAAAAGAGCTCGGCGGCGGTGAGATTCGAACTCGTGCCTACGGTGTCTTAAACTAACGCCTTAGACCACTCGGTCACGCTGCCTGTTCATTGTCAGTGCAAAATTAACTGCTGCTTGTTGACCATACACGTTCAGGTGAAAAGGGGTAGTGAGTTTAAAATGATTAAAAATATTTTTTTTATATGATGTAATCAAAAATTTACAGTTTTCACAATTTTTCCTTAATCTGTGCTATAAGACGTTGCTTTGTTCCAAATTTCAAGATTCTGAGTTCACGGGAAGTACCCTGTAGGTTTTGATTCCCTTGCGAGTATCGAAAATTTGCAGAAATTTTCGACATAAATAGCTATATCTTTTGATTGCGTTAGCTTAAAAATTTGATTTTTTCACAGCTCTAAGGGACAGTAGACCTGAGTATTTGATATAAATTTCAGCTTGATACCTCCACGCGTTCCTGAGAAAAAGAGTCTTGACAGACAGACAGACGGACGGACGGACAACAAAGTGATCCTATAAGGGTTCCGTTTTTTCTTTTCGAGGTACGGAACCCTAAAAATAGCCAATAATTAATTATTAAACATTTAATAATAACAATAAAATACGATAAATATATTTTTTAATAATTCCATCCCTGCATGTTATGAATGTAATATAGTGCACTATATTGAGATTGGTGGTTGTGTTGTTGTGTTGTAGTTTTAGCCGAGATGGAAGGTACACCACTGATATAGAGCGAAGAGTGAATGCGGGAAATAGAGTGAACGGAGCGTTGGGACAACTTCTCGGTAGCCACCACCTCAGCCAGAAGGCACGTGTAGCAATACATAAGGCTGTGCTTGTCCTAACATTACTATTTGGAAGCGAGAGTTGGGTATGCAGAAAAGAGTATGAAAGCAAAATTAATGCGGTCGAAATGCGATCTCTACGGAAAATCTGTGGAGTTAGGCTGACCGACCGCATTCGCAACGACGACGTGAGAGCGAGTAGGTATGAAAGAGAGTATTGGTGTAAAGATGCGAAAGGGAATGCTCCGATGGTTCGGACATTTGGCAAGAATGCCGAACGAACGTCTGGTTAAGAAGATTTACAATGCGAAAGTGTAAGGATGTAGGTACCGGGGGAGACCGAGACTCGCCTACCTAGACCAGATTGGTCACGTGCTGAAAGAAGGTTGAGTCAAGAGTCTCCGAAACCGGCAAGCGTGCATGAAGAGAATTATGAATGTTGAAGAAGCGAGTGAAGTATGCAAGGATAGAGTTCTCTGGCACTCTGTTCTCTCTGCTACCCTACAAGGGATATGGCATGATGATATGTATGTATGTATATTGAGATTGCAATCTCGACATAACGAAACAAGATGATTAGAAAACATTCTTTATAAGAAGGTTCGTTATATAGAAGTTAAGCTGTTCTGAAATTCATTTCTTTAAAAAAAAAGTATCGATCTACTCATTTACATATTTTTGAATAGCAATGTCCATTAATAAATAAAAACATTTTAATGTAAGCCTTTCGAGCAAATATTTTTTACAATGATCGAAAAATCGTTATATAAGAGATTTCTTATTTGATATTTGTTCACTTGCTACTGCAAATTAATACTAAAGATCAAATATAAGCTTGCAGAAATGGCGTAGCGACATCGGTTTCTGTTTTGTGATTTAGACTAGGCTCCCATACACCTACAATTACTAGTACATTCATAACTTAATCGGCTAACTAAATTGTATTGATTGCTAAGGGTAGACCTGATTAGTGATTGATTGCGTCACCACTGATGGTGTTGCTAACGCGGTGACCTGTGCGTGAAAATGTGGAAAAACACCGATCTAGCTGTATTAGAAAAAGAAACCTTGTTTTTCATTCACATTGAGTTCTGCTCAATTACGTATCAAAATTCCTTCTTGATATATATGACAGAATATTGCTTCAAAGTTTTTTTATACAGTGCCGGTTATTTAATACCTCATCTATTAGTTTTCTACTTTTTTACTGGCAATGAAGCAAGATCTGGGTCATAGGAAGGAGGTCGAGGAGGTATGGCTAAATCACAAGCATGTGTTATCGTCTGGCATCTTGCCCTGTAATTGACCGACCTAGTTGCATAGTCTAAAGAGTCGGTCGGTAGTTGGATAGTTGAGGGTACTTAAGCGGTATATCGATTCTGATGCGATCGATGTCCACTTATTTAATCAAACGATTTAGCTGGATACAATATGCGGGTTGTCCTATATCACTATGCCTATTGGTATTCGCTGCGATGTAGTTGTTCAATTTACATTATTGTACGTCTATGGGCTCTCTAAGACCTCGCGTACCTCTGGCGACGGAAACGACAACATCCAGATCTCGCCTAATTGCTAATAAATAAGCAAGAGCTAATATGCTATTGAAAATAAGTCATCATAGGACGCTCGGCAGATGTGTGACATCTATGTTAATTTTAGAATTCATCTATACTAATATTATAAAGAGAAAAGGTTTGTATGTATGTTTGTAATGAATTGGCTCAAAAAGTACTGGACCGATTTAAATAATTCTTTCACCATTTGAATGCAACATTATCACTGATTATTATAGGCTATTTTAATTGTAAGAAAAAAAATATAAGGAAAAAAAAAAAATATAAGGATCCCTACTAAAATTACAATAATGTTACCCAAGGTGTAAAAAAACGCCCATAAAATATCTTTCATCGCATGTGCTGCGAAAACTATTGATAATATAACCAAAAATGTTCCACAATATTAAAGAACATATCAATATCTACCTATAAAAAATGTCGCGATAGCATGTGTCTAACTATTGTAGTTATGTCACTCTAACTACTTTTTAACATTTTAAAATTTAATAGAAATTTCGACCATAATCAGACAAGTTATTTATACCTTTACCTTAATCTTTACCTAAATAAATGATTTCTCAAGCAAGGCTGTTTAAATACCTGTAAATAACTTTTTATTTTATTAAAGTCGGACACTCCATTCGAAAGATATTACGAGTTTAATAAAATTGAAATAAAATTAATTCGCCGCCGTGACGCGCGTGAAATAGGTAGCCGCGCGGCTCGCTCTGAGAAATTTAAGCCCTCCCAATATGTGTAATGGAACAAGACTTTCGGTTATGGAATTGCGAGACAATGTACCGTGATTGTAGCTACTATCATCACCGGCCCCGCGGCCGGACAGCTTGCTCACTTTCAGCGGATACCGACGGATTGTCCTATATCTTTTAAAAGATTACAGTTTTCTGTAAAGATATCGTTTGCCCTTACAATAAATAAATCCCAGGGACAAACTTTTTCTATGGTTGGCATCGATCTAAGAAAAGAGTGCTTTTCTCATGGCCAACTATATGTTGCACTTTCTCGAGTAGGGTCGCCTGAAAATCAATATGTTTTATTGCCATCTACAAATACCACTGCTAACATAGTGTCAAAGAGTAAAGTTATTAAACTGAAAAAGAGTGTCAACTCGATGATAAAATATGCTTGTATGGAAAGTGCTGCTACCCAGAGTTTAAGCGGTGAACTAAAGTTGAAGTGATATATATACATATCTACATGTGTATGTGTAATTATACAGAATATTCTTTTACTCTGAGATCTACCCTGAAATATAAAAAAAAACCATATCAGCTGATATCGAAACAATAATAATATAAGTTTAACAATGAAAATTGATATAATTTTCAGAAAGTACATCAATAATCGAAAATAGATCGATGACAATAACTACCTACATTATGAACAAAAAATAACAATTCTCAGTTGTCAAACGTTTGACAGACAGGAGAAAATGGCAGCAGCTAAGTTTGTACAACCAGTCTGCAGGCGGCGCGACGGTCAGTAAAAAAAAGTAATGTTTTAAGTGTGCCCCCCAAGCATAGTGTATAGTGAAGTATTAAGGTAAAAATGGAAAATTAAAATAAAAATCTAATAACATTTAAAAGTCTTTAAAATAAAAGATGTACTTGAATAAAGAAATAATACACAAATAAAAAAAAACTACATTAAAATAAATAAAAAATATAAATCAAAAAGGAAAAATAAATGTAAAAAAAAACTTAGCACATAAGTCGGGGTGCTATATTTTTTATTCTATGAAATATGTGATAATCAGTACTTATACAGTAATAGTAGGTATATAATGTATCTAATTATTATTAGTATACCTATACTCTAAACCTCAGTGAAATGATTTTAAAAATTACCAGTTGATGTCATTTATTCTGTTTACTCATTTTGTTTTCAAACATCAACCCAAGGGAAGCCAGCGATACACTATTGCTAAATACATTATTATTTAGGTATATCCTGCATTTACTGTACGTTTATGCCAAAATGTTTAATAAATAAATGTTCACCCGTGCGAAGCCGGGTCGGACCGCTAGTAATTAATAAATCTATATCGAAAAATGGAATAAAATAAATAATTAATCTAGACAAGAAATTTGAATAAAAAATTGGGCAGAACTCAATGTGAATGGAAGAAAAGATTTATTTTTATTAATACAGGAATTAATCTTTTCTCGCACACGTCAGCACGTTAGCAACACCAACGACTAAGGCAATTAGGTCTTGCCTGTAAGCTTAGCAATCAACACAATTTAGTTGGCCATTAATTTTTTGAAAGTGAGTAGTAGTAAGCAGCAATTTAGTTGTTGGATGGTTGGCCATCTGCGGAAGCTGTAGGTAAATGTCCAAGCAGCACAATTCTTTGTTCTAAGAACAAATGGTTGTAGTTTCAGAATACACAATAAATGTTACTTAGATGTGTTCATAATTCTCTTTATAAAATCCCTTATATGCAGTAGCTATAGCTATACTTTAGTGACGGGTGTTATTAAAAAAAAATCTTTATGGTTTTGAAAAGTGCCAATATTATCACTTTTATGTCGTTACTATACCTACACATTTCAAACATTACCGATTAAAAGTTGATGCGTCGAGTTGCTGGAACGCTATGGTTCTTACACTTCTTACTTGTGAAGTTCACATCGATCTGCATCAACCATCAGGCAGTAGTGGTTGCAGCAACTAATGACATTCCCGATGATGTTAATTCAAAAAATTCTCATCATGATTACCCTACTCTTATCCCAATTACTTGCGGTCAACGCGATACATACTCCAGTTCTAAAGTACATATTACAAAAGTTATAGCTGGTTTTCTGACCGACCGTCTCACGTCAACCCTTATAGGGAAATTCAAAATATTCTATTACGCTTAAACACGCTGCAAAGGCACTTACATTGTCAATATTGTATACCTAATTAATTTTAAATTTATATTCTTATTTTTTAAATAAAGCTATATAAAATTGTATACATGTTTAATAGGTATTAACTCCAATGCTCTTCAAATCATGCTTTTTTTTCTAAACGATTATGTAAAAAATATGGCTGTATCAGATCTCATAAGTAGCACGCGATCACGAATTTAGCTATAAGAAAAGTCATTCATCATTCAGCCTTTTGCCATCCACTGGACGTAGGCTACCTCACATTTCGTCAAGGTGCAGTCTTGTACCGCCCGCATCCAACGACTCCCAACAACCTTCATCAAGCCATCTGGTGGGGGAGCGACCAACACTGGGTCGTCCGATATACGATCGTTACTCGAGAACCTTTCTTTACCAAGGGTTATCCTTGCCACTTCAGCGTGCTACGTCGATTACACCCGTTCTTCAGCGGAATGTTCCAACTCCATTTTGCTCGGCAATGATTGTATGCACCCAATATTTTCTTTTCACCCGTTTTCTATTTATATACCATATGGCAACCATAACATCGTCGTCGTCCACTGTAAGCGAAAGTCAACTCAAAACTGCTTTATATAGCGGTAAATCGACAGTAACGGCAGTAGTGTTCACATTTAGGCCGCTTGTTCACCGCCGACGTCACCGGACCGTCACCGTGACGGCGATGTTGTGTCCACCGCGCCGATATATCGGTGGCTCAGTTCTAGAGCTTTGTCATGCGTGGTAGTCGCCTATTCCTTTTTAGTAAAAATAAAACAAACTAGGAGCTCCATATTTTCAAAGTTGGGCTTCAAAAAGACGCAAACTTCGTGTCTCGGCTTTTTCTCAAAATTTTATCTTTGGACACATCCTTTGTTTTATCCCACAAATAGTCTTTACTCTGTACAAGTTCAAATAATGTATAAATATCGTAATTGAATTAGCCATTTTTTTTTACAAATTTTATGATAGACAAAACAAAAACCGGGCAAACTACGCGGTGCGACGGTAGTGTGTGGACAAGAACAAATGAGTTTTGTATTGCCGGCACATCGGCTCGTCATAAAACCGTGACGAGTTCTAGCGGTCACGCCGAACTACTCGAAATATCAGCGGCCGGGATGACGGCTCTCTGGTGAGGGGCGTGCGGTGGACACATGCCCATAGTAAATGTATGTATTGCTAAATCGGCGCCGTCATCTCGTTCTCGGTGACGGTCCGGTGACAGCAGCGGTGGACAAACGGCCTTAGTCGGATCGGCACCTTGAAGTGTGAATAGTAGATCCGTCAAGCCGACAACGATAAAACTATCGATCCGACCTAATGTGAACCAGCACTTAGTCTTTTTAATCTAACTCGGTATTCAAACCTAGACCCTATCTGCAGTCGCATTCTGTTACTACTGGAGCAATGCGCTGCTGAATGTTTTGTTGTATGTTACTTAAGTGATGTGTACATCCCTGCCTCGCCAAAGTCGTACAGGACGACAGTTATTACAAAGTACCACTATGAGAATATTTTGAATAACGTTTCTGGGTTCTGCAGTAATTAGAAGTTTCTTCATCTTCTTCATGACTTGCTTCATGAATTTCCTCTAAAGCCAGAGGTAAAATAAATTCTTCAGTTGTCAGTGTCTCCTAGAATCAATATGAAAAACACATGATGCATCTATATAATATAGATATTTAAGACTAAAATGATTATTAATCATTCTTACCTCATGAATTTCTGGTTCCCTTCTTAATCTATTAACACTCTCCTGCAAGGACTTAGTTTCAGACGTTGCATCTTGTAAAGCTAATTTTAGTTCAACAATTTCCTTCCTAGTATTTGAATGAAGTTTTTCTGTAGTAGATAATCTTTCTTTCAATTCCTTATTTTCAACTTCTAATCTCAATTTACAGTTTGAAAGGCTCTTAATTCTATTCTCATATAACTTTAGTTCCGAATCCACATCTTTTATTTCTCTCATAGTATTTGAATGATCTGATTGTAGATTGTTACACATCTTTTTCAAGTATGATATATTTTGTTCAAGTAAAACTTTTTCTTCTGACATGAGTTTTACTTCACTTTCTAGGTTGCTTATTTTGCATGTCAGTGCAGCAATATGTGATGCTTGGGTTTCAATAATACCTTCTTTATCTATTAATTTCTCTTCTAAACTTTGAATTTTAGATATGTAAGATTGCAATTGCACTGACTTGGAAGCTGATTCACTTTCTAATGAATGGTTAGTATTTTCCAAAATATTAGCCTCCACTGAAAGACTTGCAAATTGTTCGAGCATATCTGACCTCTCAGCCTCTTTATGTGATAATAATTCTTCAATTCTTCGTATTTCTGCAACATAGTGTTGCAATTGTTGCTTTAAAGAATCTACTTGCTTTTTACTTTTATCATATTCAATTCTTGTAAGTTTCAATGTACCATTAGCATCTGCTAAACTATTTTGCAAGTGTTTATTCTCTATAATAGCAGAATCCAGTTGTTGAGTAAGTCTTAAAATTTCACCATTTAGGAAACCTATTTGAGTTTCTTGATCTTCGAGTTTATGCTGAAGAACTTTATTTCCAGTTACCTTTCTTTTCAAATCTGACGCCTCACTGTCTAACTTACTCATATCATAGGATTGAGCCTTTAACTTTTGTTCAAGCATGCTTATGGTCTCAGTTTTATTGTCCAATTCAATGACTAATTTATCTCTTTCTTGGTCCACTTTTTTAATGTTCTCTATTAGATTAGATTTGTCATTTCTTAAAGTAGAAGTTTCATATTGTAGTTCTTTACATTTATTTTCTAAAGAATCAATTGTATCTTTTGATATACTAAACCTCTTTTGAACACCAAGTAATTCATTTTGTATCTCATTACTGCTTCTTTCTGTTTCTATCTGTATACTCTTTATTTGACTTGCAAGAGTTTTTTCTCTTATAATATCTGATTGCATTTTCTTTAATTGTTCTCTTAAAAAATTACATTCATCTTTTAGATGTTCTGTAGATGCATTTTTATTTCTATTTGTCATTTTATATGAGCAATTTTCCTCTTCCAGTTGTTCAATCTCTTTTTGTTTATACACTAAATCCCTTTTAAATTTTTCTGATAACTCTAAAGCTTCTTTATATCTTTGACTATATTCGTTGTTATCTTTTTTTAGTAAAAGTATTTCATTTCGAAGTTCATCTATTTTATCTTGAAGTTTTTGAATTTCATTTTTAAAACACTCACTTTGGTTATTATTTCTGATCATATCAAAATTTTTATATTGACTAAGCTGCTGGCTTAAAGCAATATTCTCTTTTGACAAATCTGCATTTTCCATGTTTAACTGACTAATCATATCACCATAATTTTGTTTATTATTTTCCTGTAAATAAGATGCTTTTCTTCTCAGATCATCATTTTCTTTTTTTAACATTAATATTTTTTGCTCACTGTCACATAACTTATTATGTAAATCCCTTATAAAGGCATTTTCAGATGAATTTTTAAGTTTTGGGCTGCCCAACTCGCCTTTACATTTATGCCTGTGTTTATTGAAAGTAGTCATTATGTCAGTAATTTTTTCTTGCAGAGTTGTCACATGAGCTTCATATTTCTTTCTCTCATTCTCTAACAGCATTTGCAGTTCAGTTTTTGTGGGATATTTAAATTTATTTTTAGATCCATCTAGATCGTCCTGCTGATCAATCTTCCTACTCAGTTGTGACAAAGTTACGATTTTTTCCTGCAAACATTTATTAAGGTCAACTAAGTCTCTGATTTCTTTGTGTAAAGCTTCATTTTCTTTAATAGCAGTTGATAATGATTCCTGGAGTTCATTTGTGAGATATAAATTTACTCGTGACTGTTGTCGACCTAAAAGTTGTTTTTCTAATTCAGAGTTATTCATGGTGAGCCCTTCTAACCTTTTTTGTAAATTTGTTTTTTCTTTGTCCATTACTGCTAATCTTTTATTACAATCTTCCTCTACTTTCAGTGCTAAAGTATCAACTTTCTGCAACTCCTCCTGTAAGCTTTTATTCTTATCTGCAAGATTAAGAGCTCTAACCATTGCTTCATGTTGTTTCTCTAAACCTTTCTCTATATCTTTCTTGAGTGAACTATTTGCAGCTTCAAGATCATGTATTTTTTGCATTAATTTTTGAATTCTTTCATTTGAACTTACATTACAGCAATCTTTACTAATAGCTGCCAAAGGTCTCCCACCTTCCAATAGCATATTGAGTCTAACAATTTCATTATCTCTGTGTTCAATTTGGCTCTTTAACAATACAATTTCATCGCAGTAAACTTCATTTTTCTCTTGTAACAAATGTATCTTATTTGAGAGGTCTGTTAGGTCTTTTTCACTGAAAGAGGTCTTTTTCTCATTACATAAACATGTTTTAATCGTATTGTTATTGTATTCCTCATCTTTATTTTTTCGCCTATTGCGAGAGCTTAAAGTGTCAGCACATAATCCTCTAAGACTTAAGTCTCTTATGTCATGTTGTAATTTACCAATAGTTGTATCCTTTTTTGCAATTTCTTCTGATAAGCTTTTTATCTTTCTCCTAGAATCCTTGGACACTTTAAGATTCTGTTCACGTAATTTAATTATCTCCTTGTGAAGTTGGTTATTTTCCTGTATCAATTTAGCATTATCGCATCTGTATGGTTCTGCCTCCATCATTAGCGAATCACGCTGTAACATGGCTTCTTTCGATAAATCCATGTAATGTTGGAGGCTTCGTGTGGTTTGCAAAAGATCTGCAAGTATACATTCTACTAAAGGCACAGCTTCAATGGGTAACTTATTATTATATCCAAGCTCTTCTAGTTTGCACTTTAAAGTGAAATATGATTCACCCATTTTTGTTCATAAATACCTATTTATATTTTATTTAATTCTTACTGAAAACACAAAAGTATTTTAGTTTGGTTTGTATATTTAAAGTGAAATATAATTTAAATATTTGAATTTGTTATTTACAATCGCAACTAACGTCACTTTAATCACAGAGTTTTTTTAAGTATTATTACTCTTTTCAAACAGGCAAAAGGAAGAACGCCTAGACTGCTATGTCTCAAAATTTAGAAACTGACCGTTTCATCATGTTTATGGTAAAGCTTCATCAAAAATTCAAAATTATCATTTCATATATAACCATTATTCATCAGTAAGTCAAGTTATCGCTTTCACCAGTACTATGGCAATACTGGCATTAGTATCTTTAACAACTCTGAGTATTTTGTTCTGTTTGAGTTGAAGTTTTAGTTGCAAAGGAAACCATATGTATTGTAATATCGTATTTATTATATTTTAGCACATCTTCAACATCACATTAATCAAAATATTATCAAAAATATTTATTCTTATACGTTAAAATAATAAGATATGATTGTAAAATAAAATAGTAAGATACCATGACATGATATAAAATCGTAAGATATGATATTATGATTGTGTGCTTTCCATTTAATACAAAAAGTGACGCAGTGTTCGATAAAGCGCTTTCCATCAACGACACTGTTGAACACAGCCATACACTGTTCGACACTCGAAAAAATGGTGTTTGACAGATGCTTACCTACTTTCATAGAGTACTTTAAATATATAGGTACTACTTTGCTTGAATTAAGTATCATTACTTAACCTCGCAATTTATTTACGGCATATTCTAGTAGTATTATTTGAGATTATTAAATTGAGCTTGTCTCTTACTGCTGATTAAAATTTAATAAAAATGTTCAAATGTAAATATTGCACTATTGAAGTGAGCCCTGATAATGTGGTTATGTTTATAAATTATTGAGCCAAGACTTTGTCAAGGAACTTGCATTTAGGTATACAACGCCCAAAATTTTGCGATATTGATGCACTCTAGTGTTATTTTGAGACAACTATCTGTTTCATTTAAACTTTTATACAGTGTTTGGCAGTGTTTCACAATGTACCGCAGAGTCCCTCTGTGTTAACTAAATGGAAAGCAACCTATAATACAAAACTGCCATTTAACGCTTTCACGTTCCATTTATTATAAAGCTCTTTAGTCACAGAGTATGTAACTACCAAAGACCGTTTTAATTTGTGGAACGAAAAGGAGATCTGTAAAACCAACTGGAATACAATAATTATCTACATAAAATAAAGAACAATTTATTAATAATATTCCAATTTCTTTTCTAATTTTGCGTAAATTGTTTAAGATTACTCTCCATCCACAAGATACTGCCTGCTAATAAAACGTTACGCTTATAATAATATTATCTATAAGATATATTGTGAATAGGCTCTTCTGTCCTACGATATCTATAAATTGTCTTTCTTAGGGCTCAGATAACTTTACGAATATTATTGTGAATTTATCATTACGATAAAACTTAAATTATGAAAGATAACAAAAGGATCTAGATTCTTCTTCTTCAATTTTTTATTTGTGTTAACGATCAGCTAATAATACAAAGAGCAAAGTTATATTAACTAAAATGCTAATGCGAGCCCATTATTGTCAGTGACAATTTACAATTTTCTTCAAAAATATATCATTTTTTATCAGCAGCAGCAGTTTATTTAAATGAGTTATTGTCCGTTAGTAAATTAAATGATCACCTTCAACAGCACTATGGCTATATGGTTATTTTTTGCAGAACATGGAAACATTTGTAAAGCACTTTTATATCATATTCGTTAAACCTCAATAGTTCCTCCGCATCACATTACATAAAATGCTGTCACAGTTATGCTAGGGCCGCACCTGCGTGTCACAACGTCCCGAAATAATGTGTGGCGAAGCTTCGTACGTTTTATACTCTAGAAAATTATCGCGATAAAACTGTGGTCACATTAGCGACTTCGGTGTTTTATACGAAGTATCGTGCAATAATTAAAGATGGCCGAAATCATTTTCACGCGTTTAACTATGGATGACGAATTGCTTTACTATTACAGCTACATATATTATGCTAATAATTACATAATGTTTTTTTTTGGATCCCTTCATGGGTTCCGCTTCATAATGGTGTAAGAATTCTAACACCGTTTCATCACTCCACTCCATATTTATTGATTAACTGGAGATCCTCGAACGCATCTAAACACATCGAAAATCTCCGCCGAAATGAAAAACGCTAGTCTGACCACAGAGCGCGATATATTAGCGCGCTAAAACTCTTTGACTTATCGCCACCCAAGCGATAACGCACACGAAGCCCGAATGTTCGCGACGACAGCCAATAATGACCGGTCACATCTGCCTATATCGTCTCATTCCACGATGCTTCGTGACGATACACGCAGGTGCGGCCTTAGCATTATTGAAATAATTCGTTAAAGCACCAAAATATTGAATATAATACAAGACCACCACACAGGGGCGGCTCTAGCACATGTAGCGCCCGGGTGCAATCAATCACCTGGCGCCCTCTTGTATCAAAATGCATGAACAAAATGAAATAGGTTAATAGTTACAACACGTTCAACTAAACTCCGAACCTCGCTGAAATACGTTGTCGCATGATTAGTGTCAGTTGTTTTGATACGAAACAAGGGCAAACGCGATCGGATTATGAAGTTACAGTAAGCATAGCGACAAAGCAATCTTTTTTTTTGCGGTGGACTATGCTATGGTCACGCCTCGCCAAATCGGTCAGGGGAACGGAAGAGGCGGCACGCGATCCCATAGACCCACCCTGCAAAGCGCCTCTCTTCGCCTTGTAAGCGGGCCACCGGTACCTGATCTTTGTCTTCGGTGGCCCGCCCGGCGGTTTACCCTCGCGGGTTCCTCTCGAGTCGATGCCTCGACAGCTTTCGCCGTTGGAGCATCCTTCTCACGTGGTGACCTCGCTTCGGGTGATTGGACCGGGGACTAGTCCAGTTGCCAATGCCTTGGCTAGGGCGGCATCAGGTGTAGGTATTCGCGCCTGCACCGCCCAGGGTGACGGCGGTGGCCCGAGTCGAGAGAATCCTCCCGGACTCGTTCTGCCACTTCTTTCTGTGAGATGTTGTGTTGTGTCCCAGTTCCTGACGCTGTTGACCATCGCTTTCACGACAGCCGGCAGCGCCAGGTCAGCACCGATGACAGCGACGAGGTCACGGTGCTCCCGGTCCCAGCTCGTACAGACCTCGACCATGTCCTCGTCACTGTCGCACTGTGGGCAGGACGGAGTCAACTCCCTCCTTGCGAACGTATGCAGGTACTCGCCGAAGCAACCGTGCCCCGACAAGACCTGCACCAGCCAGAAAGAGAGGACTCCGTGCCGCCGCTCCATCCAATCTATCAGTACGGGCCGGAGGGCCTCAACGGTAACAACACCGTGCCTAGTGAGGCAGTTAGAGAGTTCTCTAGCCGCGTAACCCAACGGGCAATGACGGGCAGTGTCGTCAGCGTAGTATGTCAAGCCCAGCCCGGGGAGGAGACTCCCTCTCAACGCTCAGTCGTAACCGATGCCCCACAGAGTCGCATCAACCCCTGTGGAACACCGCACGTCATGGGCATCCACACAATGTCTTCTGCGGGACCCGTGCAGAGGACACTGCGCCCCTCCATATAGTCTGCCACCAGCCGCCTCAAGTACAAGGGCACCCCGTGGTAATGGAGCGCCTCCCTAGTGCAGCTGAATGGCAGACTATTGAATGCGTTAGCGATGTCCAACGATAATAGCACACGCCAGTACCCTGGGCATGGCCGCATCGCAGATTTACGTTAACGCACTGTGGATGCGGCAAGTCTCGGCGTCCACTTCGTCCACTGGGGGTGGTGAGGACAGCCACGTGTGAACGATGGCCGCCGCGACTAAGCAACCTACCCAAACCTGTCAAATAACGCACCCACTACGTTTATAAATGGTTAGGAAATCGCTGCGTACGGTGCACCCGCTCCGTGCGGAGCGTTACAGTGGAGGCTCTATGTATCCCGAGTGGCTCGTGGCGCCCCCTAACACCCGGCGCCCGGGTGCACCGTACCCCCTGCACTATAAATAAAGCCGCCCCTGCCACCACATGACTTTTACATTCCAACCAAAAGTTCAGGAATAGATTCTTTATACCTACCACTTTGCTTTTGCTTCTTGTATACTTCTTGTCACCAACTTGATAAGATTTAGATCTCCTTGACTTAAGAAACTCTGCGCCTGGGGGGCACAGTTAAAACATTACTTATTTTTACTGATCGTCGCGCCGCCTACAGATTGTTTGTACAAACATAGCTGCCATTTTGTTGAAATTGTCAAAAGTTTGACAACTGAGAATTGTTATTTTTTGTTCCTAGCGTATGTACTTATTGTCAATAATCTATTTTCGGTTATTAATGTTCTTTCTGGAAATTATCTCAATTTTCATTATTAAGTTTATACTATTGCCGTTTCGTTAACAGCTGATATGTTATTTTTATATTTCAGGGTAGGTTTCATAGTAAAGAAAAATCCTATATAATTACATACACACAATATGTAGATACGTAGGTACATATGTATATTACTTCAACTTTAGTTCACCGCCTTAGCTCTAGGTAGCAGCACTTTCCATACATGCATATTTTACCATCGAGTTGCCACTCTTTTTCAGTTAATATAATTTTACTCTTTGCTCTGCGCCATCTACCAGCTACCCACTAAATAATTTTTTTCAAAAGTATAGAGCTACCGTACGGAAGAGAGCGGTTAAGTGCTAACATAAAATGTCGACTGAAAGATTTCATAAAATGATACGCATAGCAGTTAGTAAATAATTTACGCAGTCTTTTTATTTTTTTCTGCCTTTATCGACTGGGCTAACAGCTATGATCGACCTATCGATAGTGATTGACTTGGTTGGCTACCCTTGTGTATATCATGAAAAAACTAACTAATCGTTACTTTGACAATATGTGATAAGTGAGATAAAACAATACTGTAGCTGGTAGCAGTTACATACCGTCGCCAGATGTTAGATAGGTATAGACAAAACTAATTCTATAATGAATGACATTAATGACATTGACAGATTGCGACGCTGTGTGTATCTCATCTCGCTTTTATTTCGCAGATTTGGTCTGTAAATATTATGTGATTGATATGGTGTATTGTGTTTGTTTAAGTTCCATAGGTGCTTAAATCTTCATATAAAAAGCCAATACGTTTTGACGTAATCAATTGAATATAAAAATCTTCTTCAAAAACACTTTAAGTGGAATGTAACGAATTGTTCATAATAAATAACATGAATCCGTATCGAGATATAGAAGAAAATTCTTTTTCTGCTTCACCTCACTTATCTTATGAGGATATTGCTACGAAATTATTGAAGGACCATTACTTCCTCTCTGCACTGGAGTTGCATACAGAGTTAGTAGAGAGTGGTAAAGAGCTACCACAGCTAAGAGAATTCTTTTCAAATCCCGGCAACTTTGAACAACATGTTTCTAGGGCATCAGAATTTTCATCGATGCGTAAGTTTTTGTTTGTATTGATTTATTTTTAGTGCTTCATCCTCCTCGACACAAATAATAGAATTAAATTTAAAAACTACTTTAAATTACATTTACTAACTATTAACATATATTACCGCATTTGCTATTAAGACTACTATTATTAGCATTTATAATCAGCTAGTCCACTTAGTAAAGTAATTTTTTGATAGTGGTATTGTGTAACATATTTATCTGCCTCAATAAACTGTTGCTGGTTTTTCACTAGATATCAACATCAACACAACACATGCTCAACTAGGATTACTAGAAAACGGGGTGATGGTAAAATAGTTTAATAATTTTTTCATTCTAATTTACAAAATATATGAACCGTTCTTTTTTTAAACTATGGTAGACTTATTTATGATCTTTATATTCTTTTCTTGTATAATTGAACTCTAATATATCTAAATTACTGAAATTTAGCATTTAGTATGCTTGATTATTTATAAAAACCTGATTACAAGCGAAAAATGATTGTCACAAGTGGGATCCCACTTGTGACAATCATTTTATTTCAATCAATCAATTTAATGGTAATCGGGTTTCTAATATATCTGAAATGGTCTTAATAATTATTCAAACAGATAGAACCCCAAGCCAAGCTACTCTGGATTCATTAGACACAGCACGGTATTCAGAAGATGGGGCAGGTGACCGTGGTGGCAGTGGTGGTGATGTAGCTGTCCTTGAATTTGAGTTGCGGAAAGCTAGAGAAACTATTAATTCATTACGAGCAAATTTAACACAATTTGCAGGTATTTAAATATATTTTTATCCTATGTTTGTGTAATAAAATAATAAGATTTGGAATTAGACCTTAATATACGAGCAAATTTAACACAATTTGCAGGTATTTAAATATATTTTTATCCTATGTTTGTGTAATAAAATAATAAGATTTGGCATTAGACCTTAATATACAGTGCAATGTTTGACATGTTCAAATAGATATTTACAAAGTGATTGCTTCAAATAACTATTTACAAGGACTTTTGACGGGAATTTGAAAACGTCATGTGGTGCTCTTGTATTATATTCGATATCTTAGTGTTTTAACGTGTTATATTGGATAATTTTGATGGCGTTTTATGTAATATGATGGGGCAGTACTGGGATATAGTGAATATCATATAAAAGTGCTTTACAACGTTTTCGTTTTCCATCAAAATTCCCACAAGATACCATTAACAGTGTGGCCATTGCACTGTTAATGGCGACAATTTGACTTAGACAATGACTAACTTGAAAGACTAAAAACGTGAAAATATTTAAAACTTGACACTGGCACCAATAGCTCATATATGCAGCTGATTGCCAATATATAAGAAGAAGAAGAAGAACTATTTACAAAGTGATGTTGCATATAACTAATCGATATGTTGCCTATAACTTTATTTTACTGATGCTAGTTTTAGAAAACTTAAAAAAATATTTTGCCTTACTGTATGTAGTTCATGAAATAAAAAATTGTCAGCATTATTAAGTCATTTAACAGTAAACATTTTGGAACAAAACGCTAATCTTAGATTTTCCTAACATATTTGTCATTATTATTACTCAGTCACAATCCTATTAATATTTTTGACTGACACTGGTTTTGAACTAGAAGCATTATGAGCTATACTATGTTTATGTTATAAATATTATTCTGACCCCATGGGGTACACAGACCTTATAGACTTTACTTTATAATATAGTTATATTATATAAAAAAAATATAACCATAAGGAAAATTTATTTAAGTCTACAAATCATCATCATCATTCTCCTACTCTTATCCCAACTACTTGGGGACGATACAATATGTACTCTTGTTTCATAGTACATATTGTAAAAGTAATTGCCAATAGTTTTATAACCGGCCGCCTGCCAGACGCCAACCCTCCTTGGGAATGTAATTGTTGACCAAACGGCATCAGATGGAGTTGATCCAGGTCATCATAAGGCTCTTAGTCGTCTTTTACGACATCCACAAGCAAAGTAAGGGTTGGTAGTATTTGTAACCGCTACCACACAGCTATTTATTTATCCACACATCTATTATATAACACTGTAGAAGTATTAAACAAAATCAGGTGTTTTGATCTGTATTGTATTATTTTTTGGCGCTTGTACCATTGTATACAAAACCTAACTGAATAAACATTATATGATGTACTCGTAATCTACAGTGTCAGGCATGTTAATTTTTTTTTTTTTTTATAAAACCCGATTACGAAGCGAAAAATGATGTCACAAGCGGGATTCGAACCCGTGCCTATTGGGATTCCGGCCCAATCGTGCTGCCACTACACCACCGTGAGTTATTGTAGGACATGCAAATTTCGCTTCGTATCATATTTACGTCTTAAGGTGACGGTATGTCTACAATAAGTCACGTTGGTGTAGTGGCAGCACGATTGGGCCGGAATCCCAATAGGCGCGGGTTCGAATCCCGCTTGTGACATCATTTTTCGCTTCGTAATCGGGTTTTATAAATAATTAAGCATATTAAATGCTAAATTTCAGTAATTTACATGTTAATTTTGTTAAAAAAACATGTTAAATATTATTTGAATATATAATGGAATTTCAAATATCAAATGGAAATGCAGAAAAATCAAATTAACAAGTGGTTGATATAACTAGCTTCTGCCTGCAGCTTCGCCCGCGTAAAAGGTTACTTTCCTAAAGTTTTTCATTCCCTATTTTTATTTTACCCCTTAAGGGTAAATTCTTTACGAAATTTTAATGTCATATTTATTTATATCTAATTAATAACCTAAAAATGAGTTTCAAGCTTCTGGCTTAAAAAATGACAATAATACCCTACAACTTTTCATCCCCCTTTATAACCCTTTTTTTGCATTAAAAAGTAGTAAGTAAAGTATGCCCTTTATCAGGCTCTAGACTATCTGTGTACCAAATTTCATTTAGATCGGTTCAGTAATTTTGGCGTGAAAGAGCGACAGATAGACAGAGTTACTTTCGCATTTATAATATTAGTAAGGAAGTAAGGATTTAATAGCTAAAAAGTCAACTTAAAAGATGCAATATTTAAATTACTTGAAATTAATGTATTCATTCATTGCACATGTACCAGAAGGAAATACCATTTTTTTCATCTTACCAAAGATTACAATTTAACAAGGTTAAACTTAATGAGGAATCACTATGTATAATAATCATTTTTCTAAATTATTTGACTTACATTAATTGTTGAATTCAAGTATCCATGTTTTAGATGGTGAATCTACACTAGATAAGAATAGGAAAGATATAATATCAGATCAGCGTTCCCTCAAGCCTCATGAAAAGAGAGCTCTCAACTTTCTTATAAATGAATACCTCTTACTGCAAGACTATAAGTTGACTTCCATTACATTCTCAGATGAAAATCCAGCTCAGGTATGTGAAAATGATTTATGATAGACTGACTATGCCTGCAGTTTTATTTTTGTTATAGAAATTTTTATCAATCCATGTTTCTACACCAAGGAATAGTATATTTTTCCTGTTTAAAAGGTATGTATGACAATCAAATTGTGGCTCGTATTATTTTTTCGCATTATTGGAAACGTATGCCATCTACCGGACAATGTATCTAACTATTTCAATAGGTTTGAGTTACAATCCCAAGTATGACCATAATTGGACAATGATTAACAACTATTCCAATAGGTATGAATTCCAATTCCATGTATGAACATAATTTTTCGTTCGTAAATTAGTTTTTATAAATAACGTAGCATGTAACATATTATATACTAAATCTCAGTAATTTGTATAACAAATATGTTGAAAAAATCTTGCTGCTTTATTTTACAGCCTTGTTGTTCTATTACTGTAATGCATAAGCATGTGGTCTCCACTTCGGTTCTCAGATTCGATTTTTTGGGCATGTAAGAGTTTTTATATTTTTTAATTAGAGATTTCTCAACAGGCAGTTTAGAACTGCAATAGGCAATCTACAATATTGTTGGCCACTGGGTATGTTCTAAGCAACATAATTGCAAGGCTGTCCTGTCTGACTGATTGATTCACTTGGCCTTCTGTGTTGTACTTTTCTTCCTTTCATCCATCCATACATGCATTCATCAGCTCATCGTAGCTCTTGGACGTACGATTCTCCAAAGGGTGGATAATGCCACAATCGTCTGGCAACTAGTTTGGCGACCGCATTTGATATTATAAATTTCTTAGGAGTTGAAACTATTAAAAATTTACTGCACAGATGGCGTAGTGGTTAAGATACCGACTTTCTGTGCCAGTGGATTCGATTCCTACCAGGACAATACTTTGTGGGACCCACAAGTGTTGTTCTGAGTCTGGGTATAATTTGTCTGCGTTAATTGCATGTTTGTAAAGTCCCCCGCAATACAAAGATTGTTTTCTTAGACCAAGGTGGTGTTTAAAAAAAATGTTTGTGAAAAAGTAGCAACTATACGTCTATTTGCCAAGTACCCTTAAAAACTTTCCTTGATTTTCCCAAATAAGCTGTTAAATCCTTATATAATAGATAGACAAATAATCTATGGAGCAGTTACCACATCACTGAGACGTCAATGAACGGGTAGGTAACCCAAAGGGTAAATAATCCGCGGAATTGCCCACCGAAGCCAAGGTCGGTGGTAATAGGCGGTGATGATACTGCCATGTCACCCCGGAGATTTGGACGGTCAGACCATAGCCGGCTTCTGTAGTAAAGTATCATAACCAATAAACGCAAATTAATAACTGTTAGATTTGTCTATTACTTCTAAAACTTACGTACTTGTTAATCTATATATAGAAAATAAAAAAAAAATACACATCTATGTCCGACACTTTGAAGACCTTTGAATGTATATGAATTTGTAGACTTTGAAACCATCCAAATATATGTATGGTTTAAGACCACCAAAACAATGCATTAGGAACTGGTATGTTTTTTTTTCATTTGTAACTCTCCTTGAGTTATCAATATGTTTGTAGATGACGACAGAATCGTGGGAGATCCAAAAAGAGATGGATAGATTGTGTGAAAGAGGATATGTGTATGAAAGTTGTAAATGCAGATATGACGGCTGATAGAACCTTATGGAAGGCTAGAACATGTTGTGCCGATCCCCCTTAGCGAGGGAAGATGGCAAGTAAATGATGATATTCTTTTTTCATTTGTACAGAACAATATTTGTTGGGTCAGTTAAACTGGTTATAATATGATCGATAGCCATCTTCAAACATATGTTTAAATCTATGTTTTCACCTATAACATATATACAGGGTGGAAGTGGACCGCTCCCGAAAACAAAGACAGGTAACCCTACTAGACTTACTTGTAATGATAGGCTAGAAAAAAAATGATGCACGCGCGCGGTCACTTACCGCGCGCGTGTAGGTATCGGCCGAACAGATGTTTTGATTATTGAATACATTGCGTTTTTTTCTCATCTGAGTGAAGTTACGTATTTTTTATGAAATTATCATTACACGGCACTGTCCTAATATGATAAAATGTAGAAAACGCAAAAAATGCTGTAAAAAAGTTTTTTTTTTTCATCCGAATCGATTTTTTTCTAGCCTATCATTACAAATAGGTCTAGTAGAGTCACCTGTCTTTGTTTTCGGGAGCGGTCCACTTCCACTCTGTATATTTTTCTTACCCAAAAAAAAATTACAGGAATTTGAAGACTGGGACGATGTGGGTCTCAATATGCCACGACCCGCTGGTTTGGTGTCTTTGTTTCGGGGTAGTACAACTGCCTTAAGTGTACCTAAAACAGACGCGTCCACAGAAACTGAGCGATTGTGTTCAGAAATAGATTGTCAAACAGATATTGAAGAAGGAAATGTATGTGTTAGCTGTCAGACATTGGACCATGATACAGATTGGAGTCATGAGGTAAATTAAAACTTTTCTGGACTAGTAACTATTACACAAGTATTTTGTCCCATTTGAAATAAAACTATTTTTACCACTTTTTTGACTGCACGGATGGCGAAGTGGTTAATACACCGACCTTCCGTGCCAGTGCCGAGGCTTCGATTCCTGCGCAGGACAATACTTTGAGCGATCCACAAAGTGTTGTTCTGAGTCTGGGTGTACTTTGTCTGCGTTAATGATATGTTTGTAAAGTCCCCCGAAATACAAGGATTCTTTCTTAGTGCAGGGTGAAAAAAAAAATCTCTATCGCGTTTGTATTTGATTTTTAATTTGCCGAGGTTTCAAATACTTTCTAGCATTTATGATCATGGGAGGACCAAGGTGTCTCATGCCCAACAAGTCATCATTATTACAGAGATATTTGCCTACCTGCTCTAAATAAAAAAAATTAAATTAAATACAAATGCAATATAATCCGTAAAAATAGTTTTATTTCAAGTGCTTTGTTCCGTTTAACACTGTATATTTGTCTTTATATATATATTTCAGCTACTAATTCAAGCTGAAGAAATTGAATTGTTAAAACAAAAAGTGATCGCCTTAGAGACTGAAAAATTGAACTTCCAAAAACTCTATGATGCTGCTATTGTCAGTTTAAATTCTCTCACAAGCCCCGCTTCAGAGAATAAAGGCCTTGATTTGCACATACCGGAAGATAAATTGTTAACAGTTCAAGCTAGAGTAGAACAGAGTTTAGATGCGAAGCCATTGACATATACAGCGACTGAGAATCATTACGGAAGTGGTAATTCAACTCATAGTGCTACTCCAGAACAATTTGAAATGATTGAAAGCGAAAAGAATAGTGTAATGTAAGTATTATCCGTATGGTGACGGAGTAAGAATACAATTCGCCACCCCCTATCTTACCCGTGGGGGATCTTAAAAGAAGACTAAGCGATATAAAACGCATATAACATCTAAGGAAAATTCAAAACAAAACCCTATACCAACACGTCTGACCAGCGTGGTATAGTAGGTTAAGTTTCGTTCCATTACGGAGGAGGCCAGAGCCCAGCAGTGGGACATATATGGACTGTGATGATGAAGTATTATCTATTACTTATATAGCTGTAACTGCATTATCGCCGATTGTGGGCATAGATAACTGCTTTAGAACCTTTAAGTAGTAAGGCTGGATAATGCCGATTAAGTAAATTCCGAGTTTACCGTGTGGTGACGGAGTAAGAATACAATTCACCACCACCTATCTTACCCGTGGGTGATCGTAAGAGACGACTAAGGGATACAAAACGCATATAACATCTATGCAAGAGAAGGAAAACTCGAAACAACACCCTATACCAACACGTCTGACCAGCGTGCCAACAGTGGGACATATATGAACTGAGATGATGAATGGCGAGTAATTCCAAAAGGTAATCGGCCGGGCGAGCTATAGAAGTCAAGGTATCTGTATTGACGGCTTGTTGAATTGTCTATGAGGGGTAATATGGCAACTTATGGTGCGAGACGCCATGTTAATTTCTCCCCGGACGGTTCGTCCGGACCAGACCTTAATTAATCAGATCAAAAAGGACAATATTGAGCGACGCACGGAATATTACTGAAATGTCGATGAGGGGTACCTGTAGGACTAAAGCCGCGTATCGACTTCGCGCTCCAAAAGGACGAACATTGGCGCGCGTTCCGGCCACGCAAAATGGATACCACTATGGAACGCGCGCCAATGTGTTCGTTGGAACGCTCGAACGTGGAGCGGGTCGTTCCATCTGTTGTCGGTTTTTTGCCGCGTATGAAACGTGGCGCGCGCGCCCGTTGGGACGGACACGAAAGTATTTTGTGTATTTGTTGCGTTCGAAACGATAGATAACCAAAGTTGACGTTAATGTGGTACAAAAGAACTGCTGTGGAATAGCAAAAGTTCTTTGCATCATAATAAATAGGTGCATATCTGTCATAAGTGTCATTACATACTTCATCCTTTTTCGGTACAACTCTTTCATCCAACAACGGCACTCTAAATAACTATTAATGCTGCGGCTGCTCGCATACGATGCCTGCATGATGAACGATCAAACACTGGAATAGTTGCCTCGCGCGCCAGGAGCGCTTAGTTTGTATAGTTATAAGCCGCGTATCGACTTCGCGCTCCAAAAGGACGAACATTCGCGCGCGTTCCGGCCGCGCAAAATGGATACCACTTTGGAACGCGCGCCAATGTGTTCGTTGGAACGCTCGAACGTGGAGCGGGCCGTTGCATCTGTTGTCGGTTTTTTGCCGCGTATGAAACGTTGCGCGCGCGCCAGTTGAGACGGACACGAAAGCATTTTGTGTGTTTGTTGCGTTCTAAGCGCTGCGGCTGCTCGCATACGATGCCTGCATGATGAACGATCAAACACTGCAACAGTTGCCTCGCGCGCCAGGCGCGCTTAGTTTGTATAGTTCATATATTTGGAACGCGTACCATGGAACGCACTCTCGGCGCGGTCGTTCATGGCACGCGCGCCAGGAGCGCGCAGTCGATACCCGGCTATATATTTGAAACGCGTACCGTGGAACGCACTCTCGGCGCGGTCATTCATGGCACGCGCGCCAGGAGCGCGAAGTCGATACGCGGCTTAGCACGCAGTCAAGGTACCGTTAACCTGTGCAAGAGTATAAAAAAAAGCGTATGAAAAAAAAACACACTTCGGGAATGAACAGTTGCGATGCCTATCTTTATAATTGGAACTGCTAACCGACGAGATACTGTGACATCTTTTACACTAATAAACTTTCAAATGCAATATTTTCAGAACTAGAAAAGGTTCAAATATAAGTTCATACGACACAGGCACTTTAGATCAAAGTGTGCACGGATCACCTATACGTCGTGGCAGTGTGACCACGTTGGACGAGACGCTGAGTATAAACGACGCCGGAGAGTGGACACGTGTACATTACGACTATAACAGCATTGAGACAAACAGCAAAGAAATGTGGATTGATAGGTGAGCAAGTTTATTTTTCTTTTTATAACACCTTACACTAAGGAAATAATTGTTCTATTGCGGACACAAATCACACAGACCAATAAGAGCAATTTGTGGTTCGCACAAAGTTTTGTCTTGCGTAGGAATCGAACTACATTGGCACGATAACTCGGTTTCTTAACCAGAACGTCCTCTTTGCAGTCTGTTGTGTTTTATATTTAACACATAGCAAGGGCGCAGATAAAATCTTTAGCTTAACGTTTAAGCTAGTTTTCATAATGCTACTCCCATGGACCTTTGCAATACCAAGGGTATAGCCAGGCCGCTACAATATAAACCCGAAACCCACCCAGTTAGGCTTCCGACTCTCCCGCTCGCCGAACGAAGCGCAATAGCATGTTGCCATTACTCAAACGTCGATCTTCTGCGAGAGTGTGGTACTGCCCCGGACGGACCGGCCCGCGGCTGCAGACAGAAAACTGTCAGCAGCGTGGTCCTACCACTAACAGAATACAGTAACAAAAAACATAATATCAGTGAATTAATAATCCTTTGTTAGAAAGATTACCTTGTTCACAGTAGAATAATTACAAAAGAGATTCCTTTTAGAATTTTTTTAACAAACTATCTTTTAGTATATCCTTTTTTTTAATACACACAAAAAACAAGTTCAAAAACTAACACTACCGAAAAAGTACACTACCGGAAGAGAAATACAAGAAAACGTTCAAGGTTGAGTATGCTCTCCTATTATATGTCCCACTGTTGGGCTGAAGCCTATTCCATAATGGGAGGGAAATTGACCTACTGTACCACCCTGGTCAGACGTGTTGGTATAGCATTTTCTTTAGATGTTGCATACGTTTTATATCCCTTAGTTGTCTCTTACGATCACCCACGGGTAAGATAGGGGGCAGTGAACTGTATTCTTAATCCGTCATCACATGGAACTTTATATAATTATATATATATTTTTTTATTTTATAAAAATTAATTGAGTTGGGTACCTTTAAGTTTCTATTTTACAATATCTGATAATTAATTTCTAGTTTTTATATCCCACGCAGATGGATAATTAGACTAATTTACATTTAATCATAATACAAGAACTTTTTATCATTTGTTCGACCATTTAATTCAGTACACTGACAAAAAATCTATATATAAGAACTATACTTTAATTGTGTGGTACTGTATATGTATGCCGACATCTTGCGCCTCGGAAGGGTGAGCAAAGGCGTAACACAGATATATATAGACGGTCTTTGATATAAAATAAAATAAAAATACTAAAATAAAACTAAAAATCTCAGTGATGACCTCGTGCCGAGCCAGGAGTAAATTATTGTATTAATTTAAAATTAAATATGTAATTGACAATATGTAAGTGCCGTATGTATTTCCTTTTGGTGACGGAGAAAGGATACAATTGACCATCTTATCCGTGTGAGTGATCCTAAAAGACGACTAAGGGATAAAATATGCATATAACATCTATACAAGAGAAGGAAAGTTCGAAATAAAACTATACTAACACGTCTGAGCAGTCATTTTCCCCTCCTAGTGTGGAGGACGCTCGAACCCAGCAGTGGGACATATATGAGCTGAGATGACGATGTAAGTGCCTCCGAAGGTTTATACATAGTACATTATTTGATTTGATAATAAAAGGTATATGAAAATTCAATTTTTATTTACAATTGTTACAAATAACTATTTGTAAAACATTGAATATGTAAGGTTCGTGATATTGATACAGAACGATAATGGATTTTGTATACAGGCAAATGGCGATGTATCTATTATTTACAATACATTTGAGTACATTTGTTCATCTTCAGAGTTAGCTATGTGTTGAAACTTTGTAGAGTATGACTGCACAGATAGGATAGTGTTTAAAATACTGTTCTACTGTGCTAATTTCGTGGGTTCGAGACACAAATTTTTGTTCTGAGTCTGGGTATAATTTTTGTTGGATTATTTCCTTAGTTCAGAGTGATGTTTTTAAAAAAAACTAAACTCAGTTTCGCGTAGTTGTTCGATTTGTCATTTACTTACAAGTTTCTTCTAGCATTCCTATTTTTTTTATATTTAAATCTATATCCTATGTATTTTTTACAGCACAAGTACGCCCGTTGCGGTGTGGTAGCGGCTACGAATATTACCAACCTTTACATTGCTCGTTGTTTCGTAAAATACGTCTTAGAGTACTACATAGACCTACACGAACTCCATCTGATGCTGTTTTATCATTACATCATCTCAGCTCGTATATGTCCCACTGTTGGGCTTAAGCGTCCTCCACAATGGGAAGGCAATTGACATACTATACCACGCTCGTCAAACGTGTTGGTATAGGGTTTTGTTTCGAATTTTCCTTCTCTTGCATAGATGTTATATGCGTTTTATATCCTTTACTCTCTCTCTCGTCTCTTACGATCATCCACGGATAAGGTAGGGGGTGGTGAATTGTATTCTTACTCCCTCACCACAAGGAAAACCGTCTGATCCGTGATACCTTCTGATCAACAATTATTCTTAAGCATGTTGATGTCGTACAGATGGCAAATCATAAAACTATTGGCATTTGTGCAATTTGCACGCTACATATTGTGTCAACCCCAAATAGTTAGAATGAGAGTGGGATGATGATCATGTACATTCCAATGTTGGGCATGAATTTAGTTCACAACGGGAACGATATTCTGATATTACACAACGCTGACGAAACCAATTTTATTTCCAGTTTATTTTCACTTGTTTATTTTATATGCACGAGAAAATATTATATGGTGGTAGCACTGTGTATTTTTACTCCAGTTATACAGATAAAATAATTTTAATTTATTAAATTTTTCAGCGGTATCCCGAACAGTCTCAAAGTATCCGTTTTGAATTGGTGTTGTGAAACATTGAATCTGAACGAGCCGTTATCGAACGATCTTCTTGCAGAGTTGGTGAATAATGATAAGCCTATCACTCTACCAGGATTGCTTAATTTGGTGGCTGACACATTGCCAAGGGTAAGTGTAGACCACCAAAAACAGCAGTCACTCACTACCCTGCTACACATAATAAAAACTACTATTTATCCACCAACAAATAAACGTTTACCAATTAAAGGTCTCTAATATACTAATATGGATAATGTTACAAGAATGCAGAAATGGCGTAGTGGTTAAGATATCGATATACCGCCAGTGTTGTGAGTTCGATTCGAACGCAAGTTTTTTTTTTTTTTACTTTGTGCTATAAACGACTTGATGTTCTGAATCTGTGTTTAATTTGAGGCCGTTAATTGTATGGCCTTAAAGTCACCTGCTATACATGGATTATTCCTTGGTGAAAGGTGTTTGCTCTAAAAACCAATTAAAATCGCCACTGTTGGCTAAAGGGTTTGTGATTGCAGTACCGATTAATATTCTCCAAAATAAAGGGTAAGACGCATTGTATTTTAAAACAATTTCTACAAGAGGATGCATCATGGTCATGTCAGCTCATACATGTCCCACTACTGGGCTCGAGCCTCCTCCACAATAGGAGGGGAATTGATCTACTATACCATGCTGTTCAGACATTTAAAGTTTTAAAGTGTTTCTTCTCTTGTATAGATGTTATTTGCATATTTTATCCGTTAGTCATCTTTTACGACAACCACAAGTAATAAAAAGGGTGATGAACTGTATTCTTACACCGTCACCACAAGGAAAAGAGCCTGCCAAGGGTGGCGACTATCCACCGCAGACAAAGATCGGGTACCGGTGGCTCGCTCGCACGGCGAAGAGAGTAGTTGCACAGTGGGTCTATGGGGTCACGCGCCGCCTCTTCCGTCACCCCGGACCGATTTGGCGGGGCGAGACGCATCTATAGTCCACTGCAAAAAAAAAAGAAAGGGTGGCGACTATAAAATTATCTTGGCAAGGTCTATGCCCAATAATGAATGATATTTTTTTAAAAGGCAAGTACTATCTAATACACATTTGTTTTACTGTAAAAACTGCAAGAGAGCCAAGAGTAGGTAATTAATATATTTAAATGTGTGTAGATCCTGCCGCATACGTTAGTGGCACGGCGAGGCGAGGCTGCAGCCCTTGTGGCGGCGGTGGCTGCTCTGCTTGCGCCTGGAGACGCGCGCCGTGCTAGAGCCCTGCACGCGTTACTCACTCTCGTCAAGAAACCCGAGCGCGCCGATACCAGAGCCATCTGTGAAGGTACTGTAAGACTTAAATTTAGATGTATAACCTGGGATATACATATATATAACTACATTAAAATTATATTTTATTATAATTCGTAAAATAATTGGTTTTTTCCGTGTGAGAGAAGAAAAACTCGAAACAAAACCCTATACCAACACGTCTGACCAGCGTGGTAATAGTAGGTCAATTACCCTCCCATTATGGAGGAGGCTCGAGCCCAACAGTGGGACACATATGAACTGAGATAATTCGTTTAATAGTGATAGGGCCACACTGTTGACAGTTTTCTGCCTTCAGCCATGGGCCGGTCTGTCTAGGATAGTACCACACTCTCGCAGAAGATCGACGTCCGAGTAATGGCAATGTGCTATTGCGCTTTCTTCGGTGAGCGAGAGCGCCGGAAGCCCAACTAGGTGGCTTTGGGGTTTGTACTGGCAACGGCCTTGGTATTGCAAAGGTCCATGGGCGGCATTGACACTTACCACCAGATGTGCTACTTGCTTGTTTGCCACCACAAGCAATAAAAAAAAGAAAAAGTAAGAAAGCCACAAGCGCAACTTTCTGGGTGGGTTTAGGGATTTCATTGGCAGGTAGCAGTTTAGCTATATCCGGATATTGCAAAGGTCCAGTAACATTTAACATCAGGTGTGATGCTTGTTCGTTTGCCACCAAGAGCAATAAAAAAAAATTTAATAATAATTATATAAACATGTTTTCTTTTTCCAGCAACATGTCTTGTAGTAAAATGGGGTGGTAGCGGCGAAGTATTATCATCAATTGCTGAATTACTAGCATCGCGATCAACCGAACGACGTGTATTAGCCAGTCAAGTGTGCATGGCGATCGCACCCTATGTACCCATAGAACTATGTACATCATTACTACTTAGCCTTGTAGTACTAATGTGTGAATCTAACGAAGTAGAGATAAGATCGCTGGGACTGAAGTCGGCATGTTTAATATGTCCAGTCGCTGAACATAAATATGGACAACTTGAAAGTCTTATGTTCAACTTTCTTAAAGATCCGGTAGAGAAATGTGTTAAGGATACCGTTAATATATTTATTCCGGTGCTGGCTAGGAGCGCTTTAATTGCAGGTATGTCATCATCATTCTCCTACTCTTATCCCAATTACTTGGGGTCGATACAATATGTACTCTTCTTTCATAGTACATATTGTCAAAGTTATTGGCAATAGTTTCATGACCGGCCGCCTGCCAGACGTCAACCCTCCTTGGAAATGTAATTGTTTACCAAACGGCATCAGATGGTATTGGCCCAGGTCGTTATAAGGCTCTTAGTCGTCTTTTACGACATTTACGATGCATTGCACAGATGGTTTAGTGGTCTAAGTAGAGATTCTTACAATTGTATGGGGTTCGAATCTCATGCAGGACAATCCTGTGTGGAATCCATAAGTGATTGTTCTGGATCAAGTTGTGTCCATTAATCGTGCTTGTAAAGTATTCTATACAAAGATTTATTTCCATTTCTTTCTCTTGCCGTGGATTAGGGGTGGTTGGCGATACCAGCTGCTGTTATGTTTCCCGAGAAAGCGCTGGTAGTTTTCTGATAATGCCTTAGATGGTTTTTATGACTTCCACGGGGAAGTATGTGATGATAACAGTGTACTCTTCATGCATAAGACTCTTACATATATGTATATACATCATTATGGTCCTGCTCTTATCCCAATTACTCGAGGTTAACTCAAATGTACCCTTCCATAGTACATATTGCAAAAAAAATTGGCAATGATTTTGTGATCGACCGCCTGACTGGCGTCAACCCACCTTCGGAATATAATTATTGATCAGGCGGCATCAGTTGAAGTTAGCCCACGTCGATCTAAAGCTCTTAGTCATCTTTGGCTACCCGAAAGAGTAACCCAAACTGGCCGTGAATGTAAAGGAAGCGGTACCAGTGGCCGGCCTAATGGCGATGGGGAGGGAATACGGTGGGTGTATGGGCCTACGCGCCGCCAATCCTTCACCCCAGATGGAACGGACGAGTGTCCAGACTATACCCTACCAAAAAAAAATTGGCTGACAGTATCCACAATTATCCGTGACGGAGTAAGAATACAATTCACCACCTCATATCTTACCCGTGGGTGATCGTACTAGACGACTAAGGGATATAAAACGCATATAACATCTATGCAAGAGAAGGAAAACGCGAAACAAAACCCTATACCAACACGTCTGACCAGCGACAAGTAGGTTAATTTCTCTCCCATTACGGAGGAGGCCCGAGCCCAACAGTGGGACACAAATGGGCTGTGATGATGATGATTCACAAGTAATGTAAGGATTGGTACCATACAAAAATTACATTATGATTATTTATTATTTCAGGCAAATTTACAACGGATTTATACAGTAAAATAATTATGAATTTGAACAAAGCGAGCGTTGATAATGAATGGAAGACTGTACTATTATATTTAGATGTGATACGAGTATTAGTATTAGCAAAATTGGCCTACGTACTTAACGTACAAATAGTTAAAGATAGTAATATGAATAACTGTGATATGCAACCTATTAATTTGCAAGAGGTGCCGTTGGAACAAGAGTATTTTATTGATTTACAATGCTACGTCACAGATAATTACGATGCTAAAACACTTTTGATGGCTATGAATAATTTAATTAATGAGAAACCTGAAGTTAGATGGTCAGAATTGACTTGGTTTATTAACGTGTAAGTATTTCGTTTTTTTTTATAGCTCATGTATGTCCAACTAGTGTTGGGACCACGCTGTTGACTAGTAGTGGTAGGACCACGCTGTTGACAGTCTTCTGTCTACAGCCGCTTGCCGGTCTGTCCGGGATAGTACCACACTCTCGCAGAAGATCGACGTCTGAGTAATGGCAACATGCTATTGCGCTTCATTCGGTGAGCGAGACAGCCGAAAGTCCAACTGGGTGGGTTTGAGATTTGTATTGGTAGGCAGCGACCTAGCTATACTCTTGGTCTTGCGAAGATCCATGGGCGGCAGTAACACTTATCAGCAGTTGTACTGCATATTCGTTTGCCACCATAAGCAATAAAAAGAAATACTTTCGAACTCGATGCAATATATCCTCTTTTTTCACACAACCCTATCAGATGTCTTTCTTTGTTCACTCCCTGTTTATCCATATCATAATTTCACGCAGCCCATACATCTTTTCTTTGGTCTTCCTTTACCTATTCGTAATTAAAACTTTCCTCGTAACATTACTTTCATCCCGTCTCGTCACATGTCCATACCACTGCAACTTTTATCTCCTAACACGGTGACATCACACAAACTATTACTATATTATATACTATTACTATAGGCAATAAAGCCCGAACGGAGGCAAAAAGCTTAACGCTTCAGCAAAAAAGCCCATTATATAATTAATAGAAGATATGTGCAAATTCTTCACACCGGTAATACAGGTTTTATTACGTATATAACTGTAATTTATCAACTGTATATTTATACACATTTGATAAACGTGTGTCCTTGGCGGTTGATATGTGAGAGTCGATTGCAACTAGATGACAAGTTAAAATTTAAACGGTAAATAATTTGGCTTTCCTCCTATATAGGTATTCTTGATATATATATTCTTCATGTCATCCGATATACAAGTATGTGACAGTTTTGGGCACAGGCGTCCTCCAGCTTAGGAAAATTAGCCACTGACCCGACAGTTTGCTATATAGTTCTGTTGATAATTGTTCTTATGAGGTGGTTTAAATAATTGTTTAAACTTTGATCGTATCTATCTATCCCTGTGGTGACGGAGTAAGAATACAATTCACCACCCCCTGGATCTTACCCGTGGGTGTACGTAAGAGACGACTAAGGGATATAAAACGCATATCAAAGTTTTACGCCCAATACGCCCCCTACTACATTGGACGTACATTTTTTTTGCGGTGGACTATGGATGCGTGACGCCCTGTCAAATCGGTCCGGGGTGACGGACGAGACGGCGCCTGACCCCATAGACCCACCATGCAAACTCCTCTCTTCGCCGTGCGAGCAGGCTACCGGTACCCGATCTTTGTCTTCGGTGGCCTGCCCGGCAGTTTACCCTCGCGGGTAAATTGGACGTACATGGCGAAGTCTTTTCATTAAGGGGCAGTTTCAACATATTGCGATTTTTCATCTCCTGCATTTCATGTTATCCACTTATTTCCGTTATTCCTTCGTAATTTTTATGATACCTACGAACAAAGAATGGGTGATTACTATTGTATACTTAAATCTGTTCCCAAGGGGATCAAGAATAATAAAATGAAAATTATTTTCAGAACGAAAGAATTTCTAGAAATAGTCGCAACGAGCAAAGTATTAAATCACACATCAATCTATGAACATCTGATATCGATATTCAATGGTTATGTACAAAATTTCGGTGTACATTTCATTTCTTACATACTGAAACCTATATTTACGGATACGATAGCAGATTTGGAATATAAAATGGAGAAATTACACACAGTGAAAGCGGATAGCACAGTAGTTGTTGGTGTTTATTTGGTAATCATATTACCAGCGTTTGACGATAGCATGCAACATGGAGAATTTTTACAAAAGTAAGTACTAATCACTGTTTCGGTAAATGGAACATAGAAATGAAATAGTGACTCGCTCGATATAAAAATAATATAATGATTTCTGATGTTTATGATTTCGAGTGTTACATTGAAATAAAACTACTTTTACGTATCATCGGTCACGGGAGGACTCTCAATCCTCCCGTGACCATGATCACTGCAAAGTGTTCGAAACGTCGAGAAATTAAAAATCAAATACAAACGCGATAGAATTCGTAAAAGTGGTTTTATTTCAAGTAAAAATAATTATTAAAATAGACAAATAAATACAGTTATAGTATGCAATTCGTTTTGGAGGTTGATCGGCGAGTGTTCGCGAGTGCGGTGGAGGGTGGAGGCATACAACACCTGAGCGCCCTCCCTGCATTCATTACTGACCCCGTGGTCACCTTTTTTTTTTTGGTGGACTATGGATGCGTCTCGCCCCGCCAAATCGGTCCGGGGTGACGGAAAGGCGGCGCGTGACCCCATAGACCCACCGTAAAACTCATCTCTTCGCCGTGCGAGCGGGCCACCGATACCCGATCTTTGACTTCGGTGGCCCCCGTGGTCACCTTCGACGTCACAATAGCGGCGACAATCACCATCATCACCGTGAAAATAAATGGAATTATTATGACCATCGACAACCTGACGTAAATCTCTTTGGGAATATAATTAAAATTTGACTGCACAGATGGCGTAGTGGTTAAGATATTGACCTACCGTGCCAGTGCCGAGGGTTCGATTGTCACGCAGGACAATATTTTGTGTGATCCACAAATTGTTATTCTGAGTCTGGGTGCAATTTGTGTCCGTTATTTATATGTTTTTAAAATCCCCCGCAATATAAGGATTAATGGCATGGAATAGAGTTGGTCCAAGTCGATATTAAGCTCTTCATCGTCTTTAATGACACTCTAGGATTTGTAGGATACGTAAATAGTAGTTATAATCATACTGTTGCTGAGCTAAGAACGAAAAAAAATATATAAAAAATTAATCACACGTAATATGGATACGTTGGCCAAGTATTGCTAAATTATGTGTATATTTGAAATAAAACTATTTTTTACGGATTCTATCGCGTTTGTATTTAATTTTTAATTTCACAACATTCCGAACACTTTACAATGTTCATGGTTCAGCGTACGTGAACGCTGTAAAGTGTTCGAAACTTCAAGAAATTAAAAATCAAATACGAATGCTAAAGAATTCGTAAAAATAGTTTTATCTCAAATGTGTGTGTCTAATAGTGGTAGGACCACGCTGTTGACAGTTCTCTGTCTGCACCCGCGGGCCGGTCCGTCCGGGGTAGTACCCCACTCTTGCAGAAGATCGACGTATGAGTAATAGCAATGTGCTATTGCGCTTCGTTCGGTGAGCGAGAGAGCCGGAAGCCCAATTGGGTGGGTTTGGAGTTTATATTGGTAGGCAGCGGCCTTTGCAATACCAAGGGTATAACTAGATACTCTTGGTATTGCAAAGGTCCATGGGCGGCAGTGACATTTACCATCAGGTGTGCTGCTGCTCGTTTGCCACCATTAAGCCATAAAAAAAATGTTTAAATACAAACATCAGAATTCATTATTATTTTGTATGTTTTTTAGATGGATTATGTACAGCAGTATCCGTGGACTGCCCGTGAAGATATTCTCAATACCACTGAAATGGGTGGCGGAAAATAAACATGAAGATATTGATTTCTACTTACAGCATCTTAGAGAATGTGCGTATGTATAAATTCAAGATCTCTTTCGATATTGGTAAACCAAAACAACTTCTCTTCTTCAAAAATGACTGAGATTTAACAGTTAAAATGTTAAGTTATTTATAAAAACTTTACGAGCGAAAAATGATTGTCACACTTCGGACTCGAACCCACGCCCATGGGAAGGGAAATCCGTTCCAATTGTCCTACCACTTAGACCAGTGGTTCTTAACCTTTTTGTCATGAGGGACCACAGAGATTAGACAAAATTTTTGACTAGCCGCGGACCACCTATCAGATTTATTGTTTTGGAGGTAATATAGTTAGAAGGCAATAAAGGAAGGAACACCAATAAAAAATACGTATCAAATTATAATACGTATTTTTTATTTCGAATTTTATATTAGAATAAAATAAATATTTATTACGAATCAAATATAAAATTTAATGAGATTTTTGTGATGGCATATTCTTTACTATATAGTATATAGTTGTTATTTTTAAGGATGGCTCTGCAGACCACTTCGGAAGCTCTCAGGGACCACCAGTGGTCCGCGGACCACCGGTTAGGAACCACTGACTTAGACAAATGCGAGCTGTCGTAAAGTATTACAGTTTTAAGATATAGCCAAAATTAAATGAGCTTCCTAGGACGACTTAAAGTTCTAACCTACTACTAAATTTAATATCGTCCAAGGAAATTGCATTGCATGATCTTAGCTTAAATTCAAATTCATCTATTATGTATAAATCCTTCGAGAGCACTTACATATTGTCAGTTTTAACATTTTAATTTAATCCAATAAACTACCACCGGATCGAAACTTAAGTGCTACTGGAAACTCAGCGGGTTTGTCCATTATTATTATTTTGTTAGTGACATTTTATAAAAAAAATAGTACACAACATGTTTAGTAAGAATTAGCTTCAATGTGATGCTTTTCGAACCCAGATACATATAAAATGCCAATACTACGGTTGATCACCGAAGGGGGAAGTTTGTAGTATAGTGGGTCAATTGCCTTCTCTTCATAAAGGAGGCTCGAATCCAGCAGTGATGCATAGTTATATGAGCTGAGATAATGATGAATTATAACGTTTTAGTTGCTGCAAGTAGTTGTGAAAGCACAAGCGGCTGTATAATCCGTGTATACATAGCAAATCTGATCACTGAACTATTGAACGCGACGGAACTTGGAGAGAAATGCTTGGAGAGGCAAGTGTTACCAGCTGTTATGGCGTTACTACACGACGAGGACCCGTAAGTTTAAATATAATATACAGACAATACCCACCAATAGAGCTTAAGCATTTTATTCGAAAATCTACAAGCAACATATGTAAATTTAGAATGAATGAAGAATTAAATTAGATGAGCCTAATAGGATGAAATGAAATTTTCACATTTTGATCGACTTAGGAATCGATATCAATAGTACCTACCTACGTGAATTTATAGACTTAAATCAATGATCAGTTATGGTATACATATAAATATATATATGGTGACGGAGTAAGAATACCATTAACCCCACCTGGCTTACCCGTGGGTGTCGTAGAAGGCGACTAAGATATATAATATGCTTATAACATCTGTTTAGTAGTCATGCGCAATATAGATCACCGCGCTGAAAAGAGTGATACATATCTTTTGAGTGTAAAGATACATATCACTCATTTAGCTCACTTAGCTCAGCAGTCAACCACATTATTAAATCACTCCTCTTGCTCACTTTCAAAGATCGTTCACTTTAAATCTATCACTCACTTTAAATCTATTACTCACTTTAAATCTATCACTCGCTTTAAATCTATCACTCACTTTAAATCTATCGCTCACTTTAAATCTATCGCTCAAACAAATCTATAACTCATTTTTCGCATTAGCTTGATAATGTTTCGAATTTACTTTTCAGATAATTATATTTTTTAGAAGATTTTGTCAAATTCATCTATTTTCTAAAATCTATTTTCTAATAATAAATATTAATTATTAAACTTTATAGCTAAGGAAATAGAGTGTATTCTCTTTTGACAACTTAATTACATCGATACGAAAACAGCGTGAAATATCATTCTCGTCGGCCGGCCACGCAACGCACCTATCTCGCTCATTTTGTGAGAGGTGAAACATTCTGCGATGCGAAGTGAGCGATGAGCTAGAATTAAGCTACTGAACTAGTGATTTATTCGGCGGTAAAGTGAGTGAGTGATAGATTGTGTCTATGTGAGTGATAGATTGTGTCTATGTGAGTGATAGATTGTGTCTATGTGAGTGATATAGCTCTTTTATATCACTCACTCAGGAGCTACACAACTTTACTGTTTAGGAATTGTAAAACTCGAGATAAAAATCCTATACCAAGTCATTTGATCAGCATGGTATAGTAGAAGTATTTCCATCGTTGTATAGTTTAGTAGATACAATGGGACATATATGAGCTGAGATGATGATCATAATATAAATATTAATTTATGACACATTCCAAATTGATTTGGTATTTACCAACACGTCTGACCAGTGTGGTATAGTAGGTTAATTTCCCTCCCATTACGGAGGAGGCCCGAGGGCCTCAACCAACAGTGTGACATATGTGGGCTGAGATGATGATGAATCACCATCAACCTTCTCTGAAATACGCTGCTTCTTATGGTATAAGTATTATGCCGATCGATGCTGTAGTTTTTGATGTATAATCGAACAAACAAACCGGCTCTCAAATGGAGAGCCGGTTTGTTTGTTCATAATAAATGATTAGTATAGATTTGTTAAAATTGTACACACGTCCCGCACAGAACTTAATATTAATTAAACGTCTTTATTACAATCCTTTTTTTTTGTTGTATATAATTTTAAGGTCCGTCAGGGAAGTAGCTATTACATCGTGGGGAAGCGTGACCCGAACTTGCCTCATCCGGGGCTTAGACTGCGAAGCGCAATGCTGGGCGCCCGTTGAGGATCTGCTGACAGGCGTCAGCGCCCTCACACCGAGGGAGGCTGTGAGGACTGCGGAGGCACTGGCATTACTAGTTCTACCTACTGTCGATAGTCATGCTGTTTCTGAGAAAGGTTTGAAATTTAATTTAAGTAAAACGTTTTAATGCGTAATAAGTACATACATACATATCATCACGCCATATCCCTTGCAGAGTAGGCAGAGAGAACAGAGTGCCAGAGAACTCTATCTATCCTTGCATACTTCACTCGCTTCCTCTACATTCATAATTCTCTTCATACACGCTCGCCGGTTTCGGAGACTCTTGACTCCACCTTACTTCAGTACGTGACCAATCTGGTCTAGGTAGGTTAGTCTGGGTCTCCCCCGGTACCTACATCCTTCCACTTTCGCATTGTATATCTTATGCGTAATAGGTGATCTTTGTATGATTAAAAACTTAAATGTTAATAGTTTATCTGTACTTATAATTGCTAGAAAACCTGGGTGAATATATCGTACTATTAGTTATCACAGGATTTATTACTTAACTCTAATCTAGTTATAATAATGAGTCGTAAAGGCTACGAATACTACGAACTCTTAAATTGCTCGTGGGTGTAGTAATAGATGTCTAAGAGTTCTACATTGATCTGGGCTAACTCCATTTGAGACGGCATGTCTTGTCAAATTTCTAAATAGGGTTGACGTCAGCTAGGCGGCCGTTCTCGCACGGCGAAAGAGAGGTACACGTGGGGCGGGTCTATGGGGTCGTGCGCCGCTTCGTCTTTGTCGCCCCGGATGGAGTTAACTGAGTGTGACCACACCATATCCCGCCGCCAAAAAAAAGAGGCCGGTCATAAAACTATAGCCAAAACTTTTGCAATATCGCTTGCCCGAAAGAATAGTGTCACAACTCTAAAAATTACAATTTTCATTATATTTAAATTTTTGATGGTGGAGGAGTGTTAATATATTATACGTTCTCTCTATCAACTCTTCTCGTCATTCTTAAGGATATTATGCTGATGTTCGTGCATTTGGAATCGCTGCTGAACCGAGCTGAAAAAACTTATTTTGACCCTCTTGAAAAATTTTGCTTTTTTGAATTGTGTCACTATTCTTCTGGGCAAGCGATATGTACGACGAAAAAAGAGTACCTTGTGTCACTCCTAAGTAATTAGGATATGAGTAGGATAATGATGAAAATAAGACTAGTTTTATTTACATACATACATACCATCACGCCACATCCCTTGCAGGGTAGGCAGAGAGAACAGATTGCCAGAGAACTCTATCCTTGCATACTTCACTTGCTTCCTCAACATTCATAATTCTCTTCAAACACGCTCGCCGGTTTCGGCGACTCTTGACTCCACCTTCCTTCAGTACATAACCGATCTGGTCTAGGCAGGTTAGTCTCGGTCTCCCCCGGTACCTACATCATATAAATACAAGATGTTTATATTTTCAGCGGTGTCTTTATTATGCATGTTATGTCATCGTGTGTCGCTTTCGAGCGAATGTCTCGCAGCGTTGACACCGGGCCTACAACTCGCCGTACACCATTGTCGACACCACACAGCCTTATTACCAGCTCTCAGGTACATTCTTTACTTCATCTCTGTCATTAGATACGAAACAAAAACTTTATGAACGCGTTTCCCTTATTACTTAGGATTCATCCATCCGCGTATCAATATTCATTGTGAAAATATATGCGTCTTTACAACATCGAAATCTTTGTATAGCGGGTACTTTACAAACATTCATTTAACGGGCACTAATAACATTTAAGCCAGAATGACTGCTATTTGTGGATGCAACGAATTATCTTGAATATTAAAACTCCGCTATTCGCCATTGTTTATTGGTATTTTAGGACACTACGTGATAAATGCGCTCAAAAATGACCACGTCTGATCAGTTTTCCTCATCTGAAGGAATCAATGCCTAAAATAGAAGTTATATTGACTGAGAAAAAAAAGTGAAACAGAGCCGTTTATATTGTACGTTTGTCAAATATTGCTAAGACTGTCACTTACAGGAAACTTGAAGAAGCCGTCCAGCACCCAACACTAACTCAATACAAGGCTGCTATAGAGGCTCTCATTCAAAACGTAGCTGGTATGTCAATGAGCAGTGATGTCATCCGGGAGCCTCCACCTCGCCCCGCTTCTAACCTCCAAGCAGCTCAAGAAGTCGGTAGGCGAGTCACGCAGATATTCCAACAGTCTAAAACTAATATGAATCTACAAAGTATATTTAAGAAAAAAACTTAGCGTATCCGTGATAAATTATCCGTATATTATATATAAACTTGCATGAATTACACATTGCAAATAGTGATATGTTTCATAGAACATTAAATACATGACATACATTGTCTTGTCTGCATGCGCATTGTATGGTAAGAAATTTCAAGATTTTTTTTTTATTTCGACAAAAATTTTGAAGTCTTATTATTTACTGTAATTTGTTTATAGTTCCAAAGAGAGGCTTCTTACTATCATTGACTTATCACTTTTGGGTAAAAGTCTCCCCACAATGGGGATAAAGCCATGATCGACACATTTGGGTCGACGAACACATTTGATATTATTAGTTGCCCAGGTGAATGCTCATTGTCCTGTTGGTTCGTCGTCCGCGTTTTATGACTCTCACTGGTTACAACAAGCCTCAAATATATCTATAATAAGTCAATAAAAAAATATATAATTTACTGAAAGGATGGACTAATGGTAAGTCAGTTAAATAAATATATTAATGTGACTTTTTTTTTTGTCCAATTTGATAATCTTTTTACACATTATCTACCATCATGGACAGAGTTTATAAGTGGCCAACAAAGTTCATATAATTGGTCATTTTTTTTTCAATCTCTTTGTGTGTTACAATTAAAAGAAAATGGATTAAGTGCAAAATATTTTCATTCAGCACAATTGCTTTTATCCACAGCTAATGTGCGTTTTGTAAATATGAAACCTAGAGATTGTGTTAATATACTCAGATAATAAATATATAAATGAAATCTAAAATATATTTTAAGAGTATCTATATTCTTACTGCTGATAACTAAAACTTGCTACTAAAACAAATCTAATTCTATGATCGAATTACTTTTTTTTTATTAAATCTCCTTTTTTAGACTGCATAACTTTGGAAATTTTGGTTAAAATTATTATACATTCCTTATGATATTATTAAGTTTTTATTATATTATTAGGGATATGGCGTGATGATATGTATGTATGTATTATTTATTACAATCATTTATCATAATTAATTTTAATTCAGGATAGTACAAATTAGTGCAATATAAAAATGATAATCCCATTTGTTGTTTAAAAATCCATTTATATTATTTTCTTAATGAGGTACAGTATTCGACGATTAATACTACACATGGAGCTTTGGCAATCGGTTAATTTGGGCATCCTAGAACGTATCATCATATCCTGAAACTTTGTGTCAACAACATTTTGTCAGTCGTTGTACAAATGCGAGAGAGTGTAGTTACTTCTAATTCAGAAACATATAGTAGTTTAAAAAAAAAGACAATTTTATATAATAGAGAAAAATGTAATTGTTTTAACAGCTACTAAAAGATACGAAACTATTAATATTTCATGTGACGTCACACAAATGGTATGTGCGACAGAGACAACACTCTACAATGCTCTTCTGTCTCTTTCTAGGGCATGGTGTGCAATATTTATCACCGAGTACTGTAAACAGTGTTATATATACCTCAAATGTTACCTATTACATTACTAACGCAATGATAACGATAGATCCCTTGTTAGTACAAGGGATCTATCGTTACAGACCAGAACTACAACTTAATAATTTTTTGCGATTATTTCCAACATTAGATTAGTGAAATAAGTGAAAATGTTATGCGAATAATAAATGCCTTCTTAATATATTACTTGCTAATAATTGACTTTATTTAAAATATTGATGGTCAGATTTGGTCTTGTTTACTAGACGAAAAAAGCATTGCTGATAACAGCCCCGTGTTTATGAAAAATACTATTCTTATTAAGTTTCTCTCCTTCTAAGATTTTTTTACTTTTATACACTCATTTAATTGGTTAAGCTTTAATTTTGACAATTTCACTACGTATGTACTTAAAAAATATTTGATCAACGTGTTAGAATATAATTTATATTGTAATCTACAATGAAATTATAAATAGATGCAGTTTCCAAGTTCGCATGTTGAGTGGGTATTGATCGGGTGATATTGGGTATTACTCAATTCTACTTGATTAATACCCACTCATCTTTGATGCGATTAATTCATTTTGTTAAATTCTTTCACTAATAGACTTTTAATCTTTAACTCTAAAGTGATTATACATACGTTACCATTTAACCTGAACGAATATGTCATTCTCACAATAAGGCAGAAATCACATACATGTCGTAACGACGTTTAGAAAGTTAAAAAAAAAAATTAGAGGCACTGATATCAAATGTCTTCAATTTGTTAAGTAGAGCTTTTAAATATACTTTAGTGTCATATGGTGCTGACCTAATAAGTATAAATGTTCACTGAATATTTATTTATTAATGTGATAATTTCCATTTAAAATAACGATGCCTTCATCTTATAATAATATTCTCAATAAATTTTAATGTTGTAAAACTTTTTCTGTATATATAATATTCGATATTTCTAATAAATTATTATATTAGTGTAATTTCACTTTATATATACATAATATAAATATTTAACGTGATTATTTAAAAAGGGTTTTGCAAAATTTTAAAATTGATATTAGTGTTTTTTTATATTCCTCTTATGATGCAGGCATTCGCTAGATATAGGTACTTGATTTTATTTTAATAACTTATCACAATAATAAGCGTATTGCTTATTATTGTAAGACGCAAAGTAATACTTATTTCAGGTTTTTGTTAATAGTGCATTGTTCTTAGTTTTATTTCAGTCATCTGCGGCAATTTGTTACACATTATATGGAGTCAAGCTAATGACAAAGAACGTGTTCCTTTATTTAAGTTAAAAGCTATGACTACTTTAAATATAATTTGATATTAATCTGATAATTCACCCACGTCACCATCGGGCTATACTACTATTAAAGGGCTGATATGGTGAATACTTTTGTTTTGTTCACGCCTTTTAATATCTGATACCGGTATGTATATCGGTATGTATGTATGTCGATGAAACAATATCTAAAGTGTCCATAAACTGTTTTAATCTCTTGATTACTCAGCACTTTGGATCGTATCTTTTCGATATAAAGAATAATCGATAAAACTCTTATCCTCACAAGAGACGTCGTATTTCAACTATATTCTTGTTCATCTCGGATTATAAACTTCTTAAGGGGAAGGATATGGTTCTCCTCCAATGACGAAATATTTTCTCTTTTTAACCATTTATGTACTACTAAAATGGAAGTAAAATCTAAGGCAATTTAAATAATACATTATATTCATTTTATGTATATATAAAATTTTAATTTTGTTTAACATCAATTAAAATTTAAAAAAAATGCATATGTCATTTTCAATGCCTCCAGTGTGTTACCTAAGATTTTAGTAGTCATTGATGAAATAGGCATTTATATAGCTGGTCAGACCAGTTGTCATAGATTAGACGGCATTATCAATATATATAATTGATCGACTGTAAATTTTTTTAAAACATTACTCATGAAATGAATGAATCTCAAATTGTTACTTAATGGTTTTTTTTTTAATTATTAATTTATTATTTGTATCAATTTTAATGTTATATAGTACGTAGATATAGATTATTGATGTCATTAATCGTGTTTTGAGAGCACACATGTAATTGGCACACAAATATAATTGGAGGTTGTGTTAATATTGTGAATTACATAAAATTTATTTTAGATAACACGCCTTTTATTTCAATTATACCGCTGCTCGTTTGCCTTGAATATTTAATTTAATACTCCTATAAATTGTCGCTTAAATAGAAAAGTGACAATAATAAAAAATACCAAATTTAACAGTAAGCATTTAAAGATTTTTTTCAACGAACAAATGTTCGGCTTATGATAGTATAAAGCCGCGTATCGACTTCGCGCTCCTGGCGCGCGTGCCATGAATGACCGCGCCGAGATTACGTTCCACGGTACGCGTTTCAAATATACGAACTATACAAACTAAGCGCGCCTGGCGCGCGAGGCAACTGTTCCAGTGATTGTTCGTTCATCATGCAGGCATCGTATGCGAGCAGCCGCAGCGTTAATAGTTATTCACAGTATTTTGTATAAGAGAAAACAGAAACGAAGAGAAATGAAAAAGTTTCAACGAAAAAGGATGCAGTATGGAATGACAGATATGCACCTATTTATTATGATGCAAAGAACTTTTGCTATTCCACAGCAGTTCTTTTGTACCACATTAACGTCAACTTTGGTTATCCATCGTTTCGAACGCAACAAATACACAAAATACTGTCGTGTCCGTCTCAACGGGCGCGCGCGCCACGTTTGATACGCGGCAAAAAACCGACAACAGATGGAACGACCCGCTCCATGTTCGAGCGTTCCAACGAACACATTGGTGCGCGTTCCAAAGTGGTATCCATTTCGCGCGGCCGGAACGCGCGCTAATGTTCGTAGGTACGTTTGGAGCGCGAAGTCGATACGCGGCTTAATACTTCTGATAGCACAGGTTTTGGCATTTAATTTGATGATTTACATATTTTTATTAATATACAAATTATAACAAAACGTTTTAAAGAATAATACCAATTTTCAAAATTTTCGAGAAATGTCACTTTTCTTTTAACCGACGAACTATACACGTAGCCATTCTAGGGTCTTTTGTTATGACTAATCGAAAAAAAAAAAGGCGATGACGTGCTGTAAAATAAAATCGGTACCTTAGATCATCGCGGATGAATAGCGTGACACGAAATTTTTATATGTAAATATGTATTAACAATTATTAAATAGGTAGTTACTACAATAAAAACAGTTATCATCAAGTTATTGTAGAATGATTGCGTAATTAAATATACCACTTAATATTTTATGAATTGATAACAACTATAGATTAGATAACATTATGATAACGGGCATTACGCCCTACGATTCATGAATCGTCAATATTACGATTATATAAATAAAACAAATTTTAACATTGTGCTTCAAATATGTATATTTTAAAAATAAATGCCAAATTATTATGCTGTTACTTGCATTATCATTTTTGTGGATTTAATGTCTATTCCTTCTTCTTTCGGGGTCGCATGCAGCATACTGCGCTTGAATCTAGCATATTGTAGTTGGCGTCACCCTTGGCGTGGGATTCGATAAACTTGGCATGAGTTTCGGCAGCTAAATAATACGCCTTAACAGCAGGGACATTCTTCATGGCATCAATATAGGCAAGCTACAACATTAAAATTATAAATATCACAAACCTACCAAAAATGCGGAAAACAAGCTCACGAAGGTTGAACGTATCACGGCACAAGACGTAGCGCTACATATATTCCATTACAGAAAAAGCAGCCAAAAAACGTTATTATAGAAATAACTGTTACCATGTAACAGTCATCCCATGGGAATGGAAATACACTAATTAAATTTTCAATTATTGTCTTAACTATGTTGGATAATGATACAACACACTAATAGACAGTAGGACGAATGACAGCCTGAGGGTGTCTACGAAATCCTAAAATGGTTTGGTTGGCACTCATCAGACGGTACGAGAAGAATCTAGTAGCGTCATTTTAGAACTGGCCGTAAGTAAATCCTACAATGGTTTGGTTGGCACTCATCAGACGCTACCAGAAGAATCTGGTAGCGTCATTTTAGAACTGGCCGTAAGTAAATCCTACAATGGTTTTGTTGGCACTCAACAGACGGTACCAGAAGAATCTGGTAGCGTCATTTTAGAACTGGCCATAAGTAAATCCTACAATGGTTTTGTTGGCACTCAACAGCCGGTACCAGAAGAATCTGGTAGCGTCATTTTAGAACTGGCCGTAATAGTTCCATTGCCACCTCTTTCTGTGATAAATACCGTTAATGCCTAATAAGGCACGAGCTTCTTGTACAATAGGAGGAATTGACTTGGTATAGCCTAGCTGATCAGATACGCTAGTACAGTTCTATCTCTTGAGGTGTACGACAATCGTGGTAAAGGAATTGGTGTATTCTTACTTCATCACCACAGGTAAACTATTTAGGTTCGTAAACATAATTAGTGACCTACTCGGCCGCCCTATACCAACATCCCAGATCACTAGATCAGGCAATGGATTGCAATGCATCTTGTCCCAACATTACTGTATGAAAGCGAGAGTTGGGTATGCAGAAAAGAGTATGAAAGTAAAATTAATGCGATCGAAATGCGATCTCTGCGGAAAATCTGTGGAGTTAGGCTGACCGATCGCATTCGTAACGACGACGTAAGAGAACGAGTAGGTATGAAAGAGAGTATTGCTGTAAAGATGCGAAAGGGAATGCTCCGATGGTTCAGACATGTGGAAAGAATACCGAACGAACGTCTGGTTAAGAAGATATACAATGCGAAAGTGGAAGGATGTAAGTACCGAGGGAGACCGAGACTAACCTACCTAGACCAGATCGGTCATATACTGAAGGAAGGTGGAGTCAAGAGTCTCCGAAACCAGCGAGCGTGTATGAAGAGAATTATGAATGTTGAGGAAGCGAGTGAAGTATGCAGAGATAGAGTTCTCTGGCACTCTGTTCTCTCTGCCTACCCTGCAAGGGATATGGCATGATGATATGTATGTATGTATGTACTAGATCAGGCGTTATTAAATTTATATGTTATAAAATATACCTACATTAGCAATAATAAACTGTTGATAGTTCTATGCAATAGATTTTATAAAATAAGATTATTTTTTACGGTCACTCTCATCTATATCATAAGCTACCTAGTTTCGGATGCAGGCCTTCTCCAGTTAAGGGCAATGAAGCCTAATTATACTATGTTGGTCATACAGGTTCTTGTAAGGTTGAATTGGTTGTCTTGTAAGGTGGTTGGTTGTCGAGAATGCCTTCTGTTACATGATGATAAGACCAATGGACGCTAAAAACAGCATCCATTCAATGGATTTAATAATAAGAGACTACAAGCACTATTAGCTCACTAACCTCGATATTGTTTGCTTACATGTCACCGTTTTACGATACAGGCGAATATAAAGAGTAGTCATATAGTTTATTTTTAGTCTATCACTACATAAAACATGTAATTTATAGTCCTGAGTAGAGAAAAAAGGATATCCCGTAATAGGATGCTTTCGTATTTCGCTTATGGAACTCCGTTCGACGTCTCTGCTTGCTATTAACCAACATAGTATAATTAGGCATAATTTACTTCAAATCAACCTGTATAAAAATGCAACAACTCTTTTTATTTGATCCAGGATTAGATATCATGACAAGAGAGCGAATGTGAGATAATGATTCAATTAACAGTCAATACCAATGATATTACTAAATAAACAACTTACCAATGCAGAATATTTAGTTTTATCAATGGCGAATTCAGACTTGCCAATGAGTGGCAATGCCTCAAAACGTTCCAGGAATGGCCAAAGTGTATAATCAACTAATCCAGGATTATCTCCGTGTAAATATTTAGTGCCGCGTGTCTCGATCTCTTTCTGAAGAGTATCAAGACCCTTAAAGAAGTTTTCAATCATACTCGGTTGCAATGCAGGCGAATTGAATGCTGCTGTATAGTATGCGGACTGAGCCTGTGAAAGAGAAAATCTTTATGTAACAAAAAATATCACAGTGAAATATAACAATTCGGCAAAATGATTTTTAATGTTTACACGAGTATTATATGGGTTATATTTAAACAAAATTATGAACTATATACTAACAAAAATAAATAATACTTTTCACGATTAAATACACAAAAGTTATTTAAAACTTGCCGAAATGAAATATTTTGATATTTTTTTCTGTGTCTACCTATGTTTATGTCAGTAATTAACAGAAATTAATAGCTTATGCCCCGTGTGGCAACGGGATAAGCATACAATTGTCGCCAACACTTACGTACCCGTGGGAGTCGTATATATCCGCTAAGGGTCTCATCAGGAAAGCGGGCACCAGATCTCTTCTGTGCATCACGTCACTGCGATCGCGAACCCGCCCACCCAAGCGTGGCGATTAAGACATTATCCGGAGAACACATTATCTGGATTTTTTTTTATGATAATCATCAGCGTGTCAATTTTCATCCAAATCTGATCGACAGTTTATACGTGATTGTGCAACAAACATCTAAAAATCTTCACAAACTTTCATATTTATAATGTTAGTAGCACTAAAAGACCTTTAACTAGATTACTCGTAGTCAGGGGCGGCTTTTCCCCCCCATATATAATGCAGAGGGTGCGGTGCACCCGGGCGCCGGGTGTTAGAGGGCGCCGAGAGCCGCTCGGGACGCATAGAGCCTCCATTATAACGCTCTGCACGGAGCGGGAGCACCTTACGCAGCGAGTACCTAACCATTTGTAAACGTAGTGGGTGCATTATTTGACAAGTTTGGATAGATTGCTTTGTCGCCATGTTCACTGTAACTTCATAATCCGATCCGATCGCGTTTACTTGGTTTTGCGTCAAAACAACAAGACTAAACATACGACAACGCATTCCAGCGAGGTTCGGAGTTTAAACGAACGTCTTATTAGTATCAACCTATTCCATTTTGTTCACGCATTCTGATACAAGAGGGCGCCAGGTTATTGATTGCACCCGGGCGCTACATGTGTGTAGTTATAGTTATATTTAAAATGTGTAATAATTTTATTTTAAATAACTAATGGTATTTAGTAATAGATTGTTGGCCATTTACAAATGCCATATAGATATATGTATATTAGTTATTACTCACTCCACCAAAATTTTCCACAAGCATTTTATCTTGAGCTCTGCGTAACGGATCTGTAGACTGCAATGGTACTTCAGGGTATTTCTCGTCTAGGTATACATTTATTATATTGCTGTCGAATATAGCCTTACCCTCTTCATATTCAAGAGCAGGTACTGCACCTGAATAATGATTAAAAATGTTTTAAATAAAAATCTTATGTCAAGATGTTCATTCACCTTTATATACAAAATCTGTGAGCTACATACACAACTTCTCATCATCATCATCACCACAGCCCATATATGTCCCACTATCGGGCTCGAGCCTCCTCCGTAATGGGAGGGAATTTAACCTATTATACCACACTGCTCAGACGTGTTGGTATAGGGTACTGTTTCGAGTTTTCTTTCTCTTGCATAGATGTTATATGCGTTTTATATCTCTTAGTCGTCTCTTACGATCACCCACGGGTAAAGGGGGGGTGGGGGCTGGGGCCGGTGGTTATTTGTATTCTTACTCCATCACCATAGACACGGATAGACAACACAATCAATTCTCACTAAAACAAAATTGTTCATACTAGATTACTATAGTTCTGAATATGTTGACTGTGCTGCTTCATTCCGAGCTTATCCACCCAATCATCCATTTGCTTACTGGCATCCATTTTAGGTCCAGCCTTCTCTAGAAGATAATGCTCCAATCATTGCTTAAAATAACAACCTCAATAGAGGTTATTATTTTGAGTTTTTCAAGCAAGTGCTGCCACCACTTTCCTGACTGAGTGACCCCTCAGTCAGTTTATACAACTCCCATGAGAAAGTAATGAATATTTTTACTCAGTCACCAAATAGAAAATATAACTGACAAACTATAAAGAAAAAAATTATAAACTGTAGTTAATTTCTTTAGTTCCTAGAACTTTTACATATAATTTTTAAACATCTTTGTGAGCTCAAGGACAATTAATTTAATATGGATAAAAATCAAACAATTTTTTTTATGTGAGTCCAGGGATTACTTGCAGCATAGTCAGCCTTAATCCCCCATCTTTAATCCTATTCTCTCAATTTTTTTTACACATACATACATATCATCACGCCATATCCCTTGCAGGGTAGGCAGAGAGAACAGAGTGCCAGAGAACTCTATTCTTGCATACTTCACTCCCTTCTTTAACATTCATAATTCTCTTCATACACGCTCGCCGGTTTTGGAGACTCTTGACTCCACCTTCTTTCAGTACGTGACCAATCTGGTCTAGGTAGGCGAGTCTCGGTCTCCCTCGGTACCTACATCCTTCCCCTTTCGCATTGTATATCTTCTTAACCAGACGTTCGTTCGGCATTCTTTCCACATGTCCGGACCATCGGAGCATTCCCTTTCGCATCTTTACACCAATACTCTCTTTCATACCTACTCGCTCTCTTACGTCGTCGTTGCGAATGCGGTCGGTCAGCCTAACTCCACAGATTTTCCGTAGAGATCGCATTTCGAACGCATTAATTTTGCTTTCATGCTCTTTTCTGCATACCCAACTCTCGCTTCCATATAGTAATGTTGGGACAAGCACTGCGTTATGTATTGCTACATGTGTCTTCTGGCTGAGGTGGTGGCTACCGAGAAGTTGTCCCAACGCTCCGTTCACTCTATTTCCCGCATTCACTCTTCGCTCTATATCAGTGGTGTACCTTCCATCTCGGCTAAATCCACATCCAAGATATACAAAATGATCCACTTGCTCTAGTACATCATTACCTATTTTTACTCTTACATCTGTTCTGGCTTCATCTCTTTCAAAGACCATTATTTTGGTTTTGCTCACATTCACACGTAGACCCCATTTCTTACAATCTTCTGTCATTGTGTCGACTAGGGTCTGCAGGTCAGTCGCTGACTGCGCCAGCAGGACTGCATCATCTGCATAGAGCAGACCAGTGACCACTGAGTCGCCCATCTGGACTCCCACATTCATATTGTTCAACCTTTGGAGACATCCAGATATATGATAAACAGCCTGGCTGACAGAACGCACCCCTGCTTAACGCCGATATTGACGTCAAACCAAGGCGACATTTCATCATCCAGCCGCACACAGGCTCTACAGCCCATGTAACAGGACTGCACAGCCTGTAGCAGTTTACCGTTAATACCATACTCCGGTAAAATGTCCCAAAGTTCCTTTCATACAACCGTGTCAAATGCTCTCTCCAGATCCACAAAACTGCAGAAAACCCTCTGACCTAGAGCCAGATGCTTCTCCACAATGTTGCGTAGAGAGAACACTTGATCCATGCATCCCCTTCCACTCCTGAAACCTCCTTGTGTCTCACACAGTAAACCATTGGAAACCATCCCCATTCTTTCAATAATTTTACCGTACACTTTTGCTGCCAAACTGGTCAAGCTTATGGCTCTGTAATTTGCGCAGTCATAACGTGAACCCTTGTTTTTAAACAAATGCACGATGACTGCGCTATTCCAGTCCCTGGGAACCATTCCCGAGCTCCAACACAAATTGAGGAGCAACAGGAACGCCTCCAGACACAGGAGCCACCAAGCTTGATCATCTCGGCAGACACCATATCAATGCCCCCTGCCTTACCTTTTTTCAAACTACTTATCGCCCATTCAACTTCATCCATATAAATTGCTCAGTGGCAATTTGCTACTGTGCTCAGGCATCAATTTTCTTTAAGAGTGTGGTACTACTCCGGGCAGACTGGCCCTCGGCTGTAGACAGCAAACGGTATGATCCTACCACTAATGAATATTATTTTTAATAGCTATGCCATGCCTACACATGTTTGTATATCAAACTTATCTATGTCATTCAATGATGGATTATTATCTATGATAGTGATACATACATATAAATATTGCAATGTCATGATTTATAAATAACTTTAAAAGCATGTTTTCGATCTTTCTTATTATTTTATTAAAGGCACACCTTCACCATCTGTTCATCAATCTATTGTTGGGCATTGGCTTCTAACCCATTCCAGTCAAGAATTAATACCTTATGAGTCTTAGAGGTCTTTCCAAACATTAATAATTAAGGGATACAAATAATACCTAACTGTAGACATAGATTGAAAATAACTTTTAAACATAACAGTGTGTCACTTTTAAAATATCATTAAAACTTCTGAGATTAATTTAAAAAGAAGAAATAAATTTAGCAATTTTATTTTTGATGATAGACAATATTTGTGGCCCATGTTCACTTAGTTCTTTGTTTCTATGAAACTGAATCTGGATATGATAATACAACTTCTTTCTATCGGCACTCATATAAAATTATTTACCTCTAGGACTATAGTTGAAGATCCACTCCGGCTTTTGATCCAAATTTATAAAAACAGTATCATACTGCAAACTTTTGGCATTCAAAACTAAGACAGTCCTCTCTGCGTAGGGACAGAATCTCATAGCAAACAAACGAAGTTTACCACCATATTCAGGCAAAGAATCACCTGCGAACAAAAGAGCATGTCAATTAATTCGAAAATATTAGAAGTTTGCATAATTACAAGAAAGAAGTTTGAAAAGAGATCATTTAATTTTTTGTGATAGCTTTAAGCTTTCCTGCCATTTATTGAAAGGACATTATGGAAAAATTGAGTTATGTTCCAACTAGAATAATTGGTAAAAATTGTTGGTCGAATGAAAGCAAACTCAACAAGGTCATGGTCAAAATGTCAAATTATTTACCGGTTTGTAAATGCTTTTCAGACATTTTACTGCAATTTCTTTAATAATTTAATATATAATATATTTAATAATATAAATATTATTAATTTATTTCTTAAAATCGGACTATTTTACAATTCAATTACAATCAAAAACTTTAATTGATAACGGGTTATATGCTCTTCCCTAAAGTTTTGCAGCTCAGCCACAGAACAAAATACTCAGAGAGAGCTCGGCCAATGTCACAAATTATAAAGTGTCTAAAGTCTTTTTTTTTTTGGTTCTGTTCGTCCATTCGGACAGGCAAAGGCATCAAAGCCCATACAGCCAAGTCTTATTTAATTATTTTTCATACATTGTTCATCATTTCATCATATATGTAGCCTTAATAGTCATTGTCTGTCAGTAAGTCAAGTCGTTACCATTAATCGGGCGCTGATAACCTAATCTATGATTTTCTTTGGGAATTTTGGACAAATATGAAAATACACGTAAACCACTATTGTACCATATTCACTACACTTCAGCACTTTAACTGTACCATATTGCATAAAATACCAGCAAAATTATTCAATATAACACCACAAAACACTAAAGAAATGAATATAATACAAGAGCGTGACATGACATTTCCACATTCGCGCCAAAACTCCTGTCTAAAGTCTAAGCTAAACCTAATTTTTTTTTTTGGAGGTTATGGCTTGGTTACTTAGACCTTTAAGCCAAGTCTTCATAGTTTAGACACTTCGTGCCTTGTCTTCCGTATTATTGTTTACCACTTCTTCAAATTGTAATTAGTCCTTGATAGTCACTGTCCGTCAGTAAGTCAAGTCGATACTATCAATTTGGCGCTGATAACCAAATTCATAGTTTCGTTGGGAATTTTGGGTGAACACGAAAATACACGAAATCCACTATTATACCATATTCACTACACTTCAGCACTTTAACTGTATCATATTCCATAAAATACCAGCAAATTTATTCAATATAACACTACAAAACACTAAAGAAATGAATATAATACAAGAGCGTGTCATGACAGTTCCATATTCGCGCCAAAACTCCAACTAAACCTAAAGTGAGTAGCCACTAGGGGTGAGGCGTATATACTGGAACAGGTCTAGAGACCCGGTATGGAGTAGGCAATATGCGAACCCGGTATGTAAGGCAGATACCCGATAGGTATTGCGGGTATGGCACCCAATCGCACCTGTTAAAATCGCGTGCCAACGCACTTCCTCACGCGGTACTTTCCCGTAGTAAACTGTCTCCGCGCGCCGCGGGTGCCGCGTCATACAATGATCACGAGCCATATAGTATACGAACGAACTACGAAGTTACTCGAATGTTTACGAGACCACCCGATCGTGCACCCATTGTAACGTGCGATGGCGTGATAGTTAAGGTACCGTCCTACGTGCCAGTGTCATCGGTTCGATTCCTGCGTAGGACAATACTTTTTCTTTGTTTTTGTTTTTAAGAAGACACCTCCCTGCACTGAGGAAATAATCCTTGTATTGCGGGGGGCTTTACAAACATATAAATAACGCTGACGTATTACACCCAGACTCAGAACAACAGTTTCTAGTTTGTGGATTACAGAATCAGAACACAAATAGTTCTAAGTTTGGGTATAAGTTGTACTGATTATTTCCATAGTGCTGGGTGTTGTCCTTTAAAATGCCTTATCGTTATGCCCAACACCATCAATGATCCAAAAGCCCACAGTGCATGTACCTAAACATTTATAACCACGTGCCCACTCTATCATCAGGTATTGAATATTACGCAGCGTTATACTACTCAATAAAGTAAAAGCACGTCGAGGACATCTTGAAGCGGTCATTAATTCCTATTACTACGACCATGTCAAACAATATATTCCCCCTCCCCCCTCTTTATCATATTAAGAAATGCATTATCATCCACGTAATCATTTAAAGGTCAACTCTAGCATATAAGCATTCTACATTTGATTGCTGGAATTTTCTTTTACTACACTGCATATCTGCTGTATCAAAATGATATTATCTTTTAAAATCGACTAATTAATTTTTACTTAAAAACCTATACAAAAATGGAAGTTAGAAAATTATAATAAATAATACTTATATTTTTCCGTGTGGTGACGGAGTAAGAATACTATTCACCACCCCATACTTACTCTTACACGTGGGTGATCGTACGAGACGACTGAGGGATATAAAACGCATATAACATCTATGCGAGAGAAGGAAAACTCAAAACAAATACCTATACCAACACGTCTGACCAGCGCGGTATAGCAGGTTAATTTCCCTCCCACTACGGAGGAGGCCGCGCCCAACAGTGGAACATTATGGGCTGTGATGATGATGAAGAAGATGATACTTATATTATCCATACGTGAACATGTAAGTATATACCCGTAAATACCCATACTTGATCATGCAGGTACGTACTGGTAAAGACCTATACCTGATAATAAAAGTATGGCATCCGATGCGAGACCCGCTCACGATCGCTATGACGGTACAGCTACTAAATACCATATCAGTAGAAAAGCACTCGTAGTGCGACGTTCAGTACGCGACGGTCTGACGTCATACCTGTTTGATCGGTATGGGTATGACGTAGAAATCTACTCAACCGCGCGCTGTACAGTTAACGAAATTATCCGAACGGTTACGACGTTCTCCGATAGCGCCCGTATTGAAACATATGATTTATGCTTTCCAAACGAATTTGTTTTTTATTTCTTTTCACATTAATTAGTTAATTGATTAATAATAAAAAGGATATAAATATATATTTTGAGTAACGTTTTCAAGAAAATGTGTTATTTACGATTGATTATGAAGATGAAGGTAATTTTATATAGAAATTTATAGAGTACCTATATATAGGCGATAAATAACTAAATTTTGATATAATTAGGCATTGAGTAAATATCTTAAGATATTATACAATTACCTTTCACTCATATAGATGACGCTTTGGTAAATATCCGCTTTTATTATAATTATATAATTATTGGTTTGTCATTATCATACCTAACACCATGAATCATACAAATAACTATACTAAATTCAAAAATATATTACAATCAATTTTAAATCAAAAATAAAATTTAAATTATTGTTATTTTGCTAAAATGATATTTTTTATAAAAGTGAAACCTAGCGAAGCTAGGATACGTCATTAACATAATATATTTTTCATAGAAATGTAACGCCATCTGTAATTTTTCAATACGTAATCAAATTACGTATTGAAAAACACGAAGATAAAAATATTCTTGTATAAACAAGTGTGAATGTTTATTATCAGTTGTTATAAAACTTTTATCGGTAACTATTGGTAGATGTAGAATCATTTTACAAATATCTTAAAAAGTATCCCTCGCTTTATACAAGTAAATATAATTCTTTTATAATTATACTTTAATTTAAATTTAATGAATTCTATTTTTTACTTTTTAGTTCGTTTATCTATTTAAGCGTTGTTCTTTTACTAATATTGTTACGATGTTACATTTTTCGTTCAATACTCAGAGATGATCGATTTTAATCGTGTGGTAGCGATTTCCAGTATAATATCTATAGTTGCGATGTAGAAAATATAGATATCGATATCTAACGAGTCATACCAAAGTTATTATAATACATACTTTGCCTTGAATTTTTCACCCTAGAACATAATATTTGTCGTGAACACCACACATGGTTTCTACGCGGACTAAGTCGTGAGCAAAAACTAGTGAAATTATATTTTAATTAATAGTATTTGTACGTACGATTAGATAAAAATATTTTCTTAAAAACTGATTAGCATATAAATGCTAAATATCGATGATTTTTAGAGTTCAAATTCATGATAAAATATCACTAAAATCTCGCAAAGGACTCTAAAAGTCGCAAGAGAAGGTTAAAGTTCAGCTCTAGTCATACCTATAGACATTTTGATACAGGGTATAAGGCGATACACGTCCCTTTGATACTGGGTATGGAATATTGCAGGTGATGCCCAAACAACGCTATCAAAATAATCAGTTATCAAGAGTAGGAGAGAAAGGACTGTTGGCGGGACCGTGAAAGCATCATTGTTTAGTATTACATGCAATACCTTAGTGTTTTAACTTATTATATTAAATAATTTTGATGACAATCATTTGTATGTAATGTGAGACGTAAGAATGTGTAATGTGGCACGTAGGAAGTGCTGCGGTGTCATGAATTTGGTATAATAGTACTTTATAATTTTGATGACATTTTATGTAATGTAATACATAGAAAGTGCTACAATATAGTGAATACATATAGCAATACTTTCCTTACGTTTTTCGTTTGCCACCAAAATAACCAAAAGGATGGAAGTAATAAGTACTCTATACAACAGGAATGAGCTGTTGTCGCAAAATTGAAGCCGAGCGAGAGCTCAGAACTGTACCTTTTATCCCTCTCTGGCGATGGTGATTATATTGAAATATGATTTAAGGACAATAATTATAAAAAATATTTGTGATCTGACGTCAGCAGATCATTGCTTCAGATGGATTTTAATCGAAGATGCTAATTATAAACTTGCCCTTTGTGGCACTATACATTTCCTGTTTTTGCTTGCTTTTCACACTCGCGTCATATAGGTAGGTACTTATCTACTGGTCTTTGTAGGACACGACATGCAGCTGGACTAAGATAAAATTACGATAAGGTGGTGTGTGGTATATTTAATTAAGAAAAAACAGTTAAGTTTACATTTAAGTTTAATTCTAAATCAGACATTGCTAAATAAGACAGTCTTGTGAAGTTTCTGCCGCAAACCCAGCTTATTCCTTATATGTTTCATTTATTCTAATTTTGCATTGAGTTAAACATAAATTGAGATATGAATTCGCTAACGCCTTCATCAATAGAATATCATGTGGATCTTCAAATATATATTGAGGAGGATGTGCTGATTCTAACGATGTATGTAGTTTGCTATAAAATTCTCGGACGACATACCTACATGATAATTTTATTTTTGTTTACGTTTTTCAACGATTGATTTAATAATGTAATAAACAGTGTTCTATGGTGTTGTGATCCAATAACACCACACAATTTGAACAAGAAATTTTGTGAATCATCCCATTCACGATATATCCAGCAATATAAAAAATAATGTTCAGTTTAAAATCTGAAACAAAAGCGTTATCTACGAGATCTAACAAATCATCTATTGATGTCGATCATGTCGACTGATCTTTATTACATTCTTCCACAATAGCTTTCTTTTTGTTCCTAAATTTTCTAAAGAACTTAATGTTGGGGACATTGAGATCTTTAGGAAATTTGAAATCTAAACAAAGTTATTTTCATAAAAAAATAAAAAATACATAGGTATTTAAGTTATTTGTTCTTGAACTAGGATTGAATAGTCATGCATGGTCACTGTAATTCTTCACTAACAACATACATACATACATACATATCATCACGCCATATCCCTTGCAGGGTAGGCAGAGAGAACAGAGTGCCAGAGAACTCTATCTCTGCATACTTCACTCGCTTCCTCAACATTCATAATTCTCTTCATACACGCTCGCCGGTTTCGGAGACTCTTGACGCCACCTTCCTTCAGTACATGACCGATCTGGTCTAGGTAGGTTAGTCTCGGTCTCCCTCGGTACCTACATCCTTCCACTTTCGCATTGTATATCTTCTTAACCAGACGTTCGTTCGCAGAGATGTACAAAATAGTTTCAAAAAGCATTTAAATACAAAATGCAAAATACTTTTCAGATTTACTATTTCAAATGCAAAATACCAAATAGTTTTGCGTTTTGTATTTCAAATGCTAAATGCAAAATAGGTATTTTCAAAATACTTTTTCAAAATAAAATACCTTTTGACCAAATCTCAGAAATTTTTATTTATTTTAGGTATTTATCATAATGCTAGGGCCGCACCTGCGTGTATCGTCACGAAGCTTCGTGCAATGAGACGATACACGCAGATGTGACCGGTCATTATTGGCTACCGTCGCAAACATTCGGGCTTCGTGTGCAATATCGCTTGGGTGGCGATAAGTCAAAGGGTTTTAGCGCGCTAATATATTGCGCTCTGTGGTTAGACTAGCGTTTTTCATTTCGAGGGAAATTTTCGTTGTGTTTAGACGCGTTCGAGGATCTCCAGTTAATCAATTAATATTGAGTGGGGTGATGAAATAGTGTTAGAATTTATACACCATTATGAAGCGGAAACCATGAAGGGTTCCAAAAATATCATTATGTACTTATTAGCATAATATCGCTGTAATACTAAAGCAATTCGTCATCCATAGTTAAACGCATGAAAATGATTTCGGCATTCTTTAATTATTGCACGATACTTCGTGTAAAATACCGAAGTCGCTAATGTGACCACAGTTTTATCGCGATAATTTTCTAGTGTACCAAACCTACGAAGCTTCGCCACAAATTACTTCGGGACTATTCACGCAGGTGCGGCCTTAGCATTAGAAATAGAGATACAATGCCGAGCCAAACAAAAACGTCTAATAACATGGCACCTTATGCATGACATTTTGGTCATATTTATCAGTACGCATAAATTCTGTTATGTTATTAATAATAATAGGTACTCACTTAAAATAATGTAAAAAACTAGACTAACGAAAAGAGAGCCATGGCTCCATTGTGTGGCCATTTATTTCGTTTCACTTTTCGTTTCACTTTTCTTTTCTCTTATCTTGTTGTAGTACAGTACATAGCCGTTTCAGTATTGTAGGGATAACAATAACACTTAAATATCATAAAAGTAGGTAATCAAATCAAATAAAAAAAGGGCGCGCATGGCTAGCAGGTGCCTCTATTGGTCAAATTCGGCAATACAAGCGTCATTCGTTCATTTCATTTTGTTTGACTGGTAATGTTGGCTAAACTTAATCACAAAGTATTTTGCATTTTGAAATGAATATTAAAAATGCTAAATACATCTCGAAAGGTATTTCAAATAAAATACAAAATGTTTTTTACTAAAAGGCATTTAAATGCAAAATATAAAATAGGTATTTTGCATTTTGTATTTGCATTTTAAATAGAAGTATTTCAAATAAATTGCATCTCTGTTCGTTCGGTATTCTTTCCACATGTCCGAACCATCGGAGCATTCCCTTTCGCATTTTTACACCAATACTCTCTTTCATACCTACTCGCTCTCTTACGTCGTCGTTACGAATGCGGTCGGTCAGCCTAACTCCACAGATTTTCCGCAGAGATCGCATTTCGACCGCATTAATTTTACTTTCATACTCTTTTCTGCATACCCAACTCTCGCTTCCATACAGTAATGTTGGGACAAGCACTGCGTTATGTATTGCTACACGTGCCTTCTGGCTGAGGTGGTGGCTACCGAGAAGTTGCCCCAACGCTCCGTTCACTCTATTTCCCGCATTCACTCTTCGCTCTATATCAGTGGTGTACCTTCCATCTCGGCTAAATCCACATCCAAGATATACAAATTCATCCACTTGCTCTAGTACATCATTACCTATTGTTACTCTTACATCTGTTCTGGCTTCATCTCTTTCAAAGACCATTATTTTGGTTTTGCTCACATTCACGCGTAGACCCCTTTTCTAACTAGACTACTAACAAATTATGTTATTATTATTATTTACGATTTCATGTGGGGTTGTCAGGTCAGGTGTCCGTATTTCATACATATAAAAGAAAACCTATACCCCAATCGCAAAATGTTTGCGTTAATAAGGTTTTACATTTAGCAACAAATAATATTGCTTTAATATGTCGGTAATAAATTATTATTTATATTTAAAAACATTTTAGAAGTAAATGTTTTTACTTCATTACATTACATCAATCGCATATTTTTCTACCAACAAGGAAAGGATTGAAATCAACTTAACTCTGGCAATTCTAAGTCCACTGTTAGAACGGAACACAGGGTACACTGGTTGCCCTCTCACTCGGCTTCATTTTTATTTTGCGCGCAACAAGACTCTTACTACCTTAGCATAAGGTTTTATTTTCTTTATTTTTGCTGCAAGATGCACAGATAGAGCTCATTCCTGTTGTACAGAGTACTTATTAGTTGTACAGAGTACTTATTACTTCCATGACCAAAAGATACTAATAACAAGTGTAACCATGGTATTATACTGTTGAAGGCGACGATTTGATTACACGCAGCAATGGGTTGGTAATAGGACTTTTGACAGGAATTTGAAAACGTCATGTGGTGCTCTTGTATTATATTCGATATCTTAGTGTTTTAACGTGTTATATTAGATAATTTTGATGGCATTTTATGTAATATGAAGCGTCGGCACTACTGGGATGAAGTGAATATCATATAAAAGTGCTTTACAACGTTTTCGTTTTCCATCAAAATTCCCACAAGATACCATTAACAGTGTGGCCATTGCACTGTTAATGGCAACAATTTGACTTAGACAACGACTGACTTGAAAGACTAAAAACGTGAAAATATTTATAACTTGACACTGGCACCAATAGCTCGTATATGTAGCTGATTGCCAATATATAAGAAGAAGAAGGGTTGGTAATAATAGCTGATTGCCATTACAAAAAAACAGTGATAGACGGGACTTTTTTTTTTTTTTTTTTTTGTTGTGGCTCTGTTTATACTTAAGCCAATGTCAAAGTGAAGTTGCAGCTTCTTCTTCTTCTTCTTTTTATGTATTGGCAATCAGCTACTTATAAGAGCCATTTTTGCCAGTGTCGAGTTATAATTATCTTCACGTTCTTAATCTCTTCAAGTTAGTCATTGTCTGTCAGTCAGTCGAATTGTCGCCATCAACACTGCTATGGTGACACTGTTAATGGTATGTTGTAGGAATTTTGATGGAAAACGAAAACGTTGTAAAGCACTTTTATATGATATTCACTACATCCCAGCTGTTCTGTCACATCATATTACATAAAACACCATAAAAATTATCTAATATAACACGTTAAAACACTAAGATATCGAATATAATACAAGAGCACAACATGACGTTTTAGATTCCCGCCAAAAGTCCGATAGACGGGATTGACGTGAAGGTAGGAACTTATGTCATTCTTAGTAAAATATTATCTATGGGTCTGTCTAGTACCTATCCATAGATAATATAGATATATATCATAATATCATTAATCAATATTAAGTATAATAGTTCTATATTGTGTTATCTTTCTATACGAAAACTAGATTGGCAATATTATATGATACAGTAGAGCTTGTAATAAGACGTGTTTAAATTAGATTTTGTGATAGTGACGTGTGCCATAACTAAAAATCGTAAGTATTATCTTTTGTTAGTTGTAACAATAGTGACCTGAAGTTAGGTGAAGTTGGAGTAAGGTTGTCAAAACGTTTTCTACGCGAGTGTGTACTGAGAATAACCTAAATCGTAGTATTTATTCGTTTAGAACCGCGTGACTGATCTATATTTTATTACAAAGTTGTTCTCATCTTTATCAAATAATAATAATGGGTAAAGTACGATCAGCACCGGGTGCGCCCCGGAAGCAGGGTTTTAACAAAGGTGCTCACTCGATGAACCCAGATCGTCCAATAGAAGGATTAAAAGGTGTTGCAAAACCGAGAACGAAAGGAACCATCAAAAGGCTGCAGATGTATAGAAATTTTAAAGCAAAACGTGATAAAACAGGCAAAATCTTAACTCCAGCTCCTTTTCAAGGTTGGTTACCTTCCGGCACTCAAGCTCGTGTTGAACCAAATCAAAAGTGGTTTGGAAATTCGAGAGTGATTTCGCAGTCAGCTCTTCAAAAGTTTCAAGATGAGTTTGGAGCTGCTGTTAAGAATCCTTATCAAGTTATTATGAAACCTACTAATCTACCAATAACACTTCTCAATGAGAAAGCTAAAAATGCTAGAGTTCACTTATTAGACACTGAAGGGTTTGATAAAACATTTGGGCCAAAGAAACAAAGAAAGAGAGTAAATATAAAGTTTAGTGACTTGCAGTCCATGTCAAAAGCTGTGGAAGAGAATTTTGACAATTATGATGAAAATAAAGATATAGACAGAGTTCGTGAAGATACAGGTGTTAAAGAGGGACAGAGAGATTGGGTTTTTGGTGCTGGAATGAGTAAAAGGATATGGAATGAATTATATAAAGTCATTGATTCATCTGATGTCCTCTTGCAAGTACTGGATGCTCGAGATCCTATGGGTACTAGATGCCCTTATGTAGAAAAGTTCCTTAAAGATGAAAAAAGGCACAAGCATCTTATATTTATATTAAACAAGGTAGATCTAGTACCAAACTGGGTAACTCAGCGATGGGTTGCTATTCTTAGTGCTGAATACCCAACTATTGCATTTCATGCGTCCATGACACATCCATTTGGGAAAGGTTCTTTGATCAACTTACTACGCCAGTTTGCTAAACTGCATATAGATAAGAAACAAATCAGTGTAGGTTTAATTGGTTACCCTAATGTGGGGAAATCATCTGTTATCAATACACTAAGATCTAAAAAAGTGTGCAAAGTTGCACCTATAGCTGGTGAGACTAAAGTTTGGCAATATATTACTTTGATGAGAAGAATATTTCTTATCGATTGCCCAGGAGTTGTTTATCCATCAGCTGAGACAGACACAGAAAAAGTTCTTAAAGGTGTTGTCAGGGTAGAACTAGTTCAGAATCCAGAAGATTATATAGAGGAAGTCATCAAAAGAGTCAGAAAAGAATATTTAGTTAAGACATACAAAGTAGATGCATGGGACACAGCTACAGAGTTTTTGGAGAAACTTGCTGCTCGTACAGGGAAGTTGTTAAAAAAAGGGGAGCCAGATATTAGCCAAGTAGCGAGAATGGTTCTTAATGATTGGCAAAGAGGCAAACTTCCATTCTATATAGCACCAGATGGTTTTCAAATTCCACTAACAAAACAGCAAAATGAAGAAGATACAAAAGAAACAGTTGTCAATAAGGATTGTCAGAACACAGATGGTAATGTTGATTCTCCTGCAGAAAATAAATCTGAAGCTGATAAAGAGAAAGAAAATAAATCTTATAACAATGATAAAGAAAATAAATCTGAAAAACAGATAAATAAATTGACAATTGCTCAAGATTTCGCTAAAATAAGAGTTTGCCTACAGTTTGACAATGAAGATGATTTTAAACCCCTTGACAAAATAAATATTCCTAAAGAGCTTGAAGGTATAGATGATAGCAATATTGAAACTGAAGATTTAAAGAATATAGATGAACAAAATGAGAAAAAGAATGAAGATCCTGACTCTTCAGATATTAGTGACTTTTACAGTGGTGATGAAGACAAGTGCAGCGATGTAGAAGATTATTTAACAAATGATGCAGAGACTATTAAAGAGCTTAAGCGGAAGAGGCTTGAAGCGGCAAGTGGCGAGTTTCTTGTTGAAGAGGTTGAACAAAATGGAAAAAAACAGAAGCTTGGCAATAAGAAAAAGCTGACTGCTAAAATGAGAAGGGCTATTGATAGAGCCCAGAAACGCACCAAGACTGGAAGCAATTTTTATGAAGTGTCAAATGTTAAAAATAGAAACAGGAATAAAAATAAATTGATTTAAATATAAATTATATATTTTACTAAGCCTGTATTTTTATTTGCTATTCATAATATGAAAATAATGCTCTATAAGTATGTGTAAGAAAACAGATCTATTTTACAAAAAGGGGTGGAGAAAGAGATGTGTGCATAGTAAGGTACTTGACATAATAGGTTGGAGAAAAGTTTCTTTGCATTGTATATGACATTTTTTCTAAGTTTATTTAGATTTAATTACAATATATATGTTCCATTTTGTTCAAAGACTGTCTGCTATCTTGTAGGTAGTGACATGATCCTGTTCCTGTAGAAATTTTGGGGCTTATGATCAAAAAAACATGACTAGTAGTTTTGGCACTCCTCTCTTGATGTTAACTAACCTAACCTAATACAGTCTAAAGAATTCTGAAAAGACCGAAACAGATGGTAGTCTGAAGGTGCAGATCAGGCTATAGGATGGATGCATGTTATCTCATGGATGAGATGTTATCTCTCATCATGGATGAGATGTTATCTCCTAGCCAAACTCTCTTAATTTTTGCCGTGTGATTAAAGATGTGCGTGGGCTATCGTTATCGTGATGAAAGATCACACCCTTTGTGTTGGATTAATTCCCGCCGCTTTCTCTCAATTTCTTCCTTTAATCTCATCAGTTGACAGTAGAGATTCTAATCGATGGTTCTGCTTGGCGGAAAAACTCATAATAACAATACCCTTCTAATCCAACCATACACGCAGCATCACTCTATTGCGAGTTAACCCGGATTTTACCAGTCTGTGCTGCCTATCCGACCGGTGACCACGACATTTTTTGCACGTTCTTATCGTACTTGATCCACTTTACATCACCAATTATTTATCAATCTCTTCAAAAGCAGTTCGGTTTCATTACGTCACAAAAAAAAATCGCAAATGAGTACACGGTTCATTAGGTTTCTTTCAGTGAGTTCGTGTGGCATCCAAATATCGACCTTTTTTGTGTACCCAGCTTTTTTGAAATTGGTCAAAACTGTTTTGTGGTCAATTGCCGTTAGAGCGTGCATCTTTGATGGTTCGCGAGGCTATTGAAATTAAAAAACACAAAAATATCAATATTGAAGATGGATGGGTATTATCATCAAGCTGGGATCTTGTCATTCATATACATACATAAAAATTTTCCGTAGAGATCGCATTTCGACTGCATTAATTTTACTTTCATACTCTTTTCTGCATACCCAACTCTCGCTTCCATACAGTAATGTTGGGACAAGCACTGCATTATGTACCTATTGCTACACGTGCCTTCTGGCTGAGGTGGTGGCTACCGAGAAGTTGCCCCAACGCTCCATTCACTCTATTTCCCGCATTCACTCTTCGCGCTATATCAGTGGTGTACCTTCCATCTCGGCTAAATCCACATCCAAGATATACAAATTCATCCACTTGCTCCAGTACATCATTACCTATTGTTACTTTTACATCTGTTCTGGCTTCATCTCTTTCAAAGACCATTATTTTGGTTTTGCTCACATTCACGCGTAGACCCCTTTTTGTCTTTTTCTTGTCATTCACTTAATTAAAAATAAAACAAAGAAAACCACCACAAGACTGCAAGACACTGTGAGTACTTATTGTATATATTTAACCCACAATAATAGTTAAATTTAAAAAAAAAAAAAAATTGTTAGAGAAAGTAGACTGCTACTCAAAAATTCAATAATAAAATTAGTATTATGCCTCCTCAGTTTTCTTGCCGGATTTTCTCAGTGTGGCCGCGTTCCGATCCGGTGGTAGCTGAATAGTTTTGTTAGTTTTTCTAAAATTGTATATTGCCACAAAAATAATTAACATAAATTAAATGTTATGAATTAATTAATATTATAAACAATATAAAATTTTATAAATATAATTATTTTCTTTTCGTACTGGCAATGAATTTGTATTCAAAATGTGGGTCAAAATTTAATATCTTATAGGGTAAATATAAATTTCTGCAATAACAACGACGTATTGGACGTAAGACACCTTAGTCCTCCCGTGACCATGATCACTGTAAAGTGTTCGAAACATCGGAAAATTAAAAATCAAGTACAAACGCGATAGAATTCGTAAAGTTAGTTTTATTTCAAATGCATCTTTGACATCAAAATTAATAACCTCTTTTTTTTTGTACACTCATCCTTAGGCATGCTCAAACATGAGGGATACTTTAGTCTGACCTTTGTCTAGAAGACATGGATTTCATTTGAAAACTTCTGAATTTGTCTATTCCTTGTAAGGATTCCGCAAAACGTTTTCCATAAATATCTTGTATTTTAATTATATTACATATTCCTCAAATATTTTGTATTTTAATTTACTTTCTGTCCATACTTTTTATATATCCAAACAACCTCCAAATATTATATTTAGTCGCAGCCACGGTTTTCTCCTTCATTTCACAACATTCTTAATCATTATATCAGGCAAAAATAATGTTAACGCAAGGTAGCTATCACTACTTACTCTCCTGTAGGTATTTAAAAAATCCGGTTGAGGGGTCACCGCGGGAATGGGGAGTACAATAATACTCAGTAATTTGTAATACCGACCTGTGATCGCTAATCTGCCGCCATAAGTAGCCCCTCATGGCGGCAGATTAGCGATCACATATAGCCATATATAGCAGCATCATGCTTGGAGAGGCTTATCTTCAGAATTGGAGGTCTATAGCCTGATGGATGCATGTATTGATATGTATCAGACTTATGGGTAGGCGCTAACACTCTTCTATGTACTACCAAACGTGACTTTTTGCACATATTCTTACTTCGCTTCTCACATTGTTTTCAACGTTATTTTCCACCGTCGTCATCTTTATCTCAACTCATATTACATACCACTGCTAGGCTCGCGCCTCCACTATAGTGGGAGGGCAATTGACCTACTATACCATGCTGGAGGGATGGGTTGGTATAGTTTTTTATTCCGAGTTTTCCTTCTTTTGTAGTAATCTTATATATTTGAGTCTCTTAGTCGTCTTTAAAGATATCCCACAGGAATTTAAAAGGAATGGTTGATGACCATGGTATTCTTACTCCGTTACCACAATGATAATTCAAATTTTTTTACATTTTTTTATATAAATTCATTAAATTGTCTTATCATTTATAAGAACATTAAATGCCTTTATACTAATACAGGTATTTATACATATAATTATATAGGTATTCTATGCAGCTATATATATTAGGGTGATCGTTAATTTATTTTTCTGACGTCCTGTAAATCATTCCTTTGCACGAAAGGTTATGGGATCTTTTATTGTGATTTTAAACAAAAATAAAACCGTGCCACATAGTCGATCCAAGTTCATTTTGATAAAATTGTAGTTTTTTTAATATCTGCTCTGCTGCTTTCAAATACTACCTACTCGTATATTTGTTTTAAAAAAAATTATGAATATTATTTTCTAGAAATTTAAATTGTCTATAAAAAAGGTCACTAATATTTTTTAAAAGTAGATATTTGTCAAGATACTCTCAGTAATGAATAGATAACATTATAGTATGTTATCTATGATCGATAACTCTACACAGTCATGTTTAGACATAGAAACGCGATTTTTCCTGAAAAATAAATTAGTTTAATAAATAATGATAAATTTTAGATATCTTCGGTATTATAGTTTATTATATATTTCTGTCATCAGTAAATAACAATTATTTATTAATAGTATTCAAAAGAAGTTATCTAAGGTTAATCTAAAAACTACAATTTTATCAAAAATGAACTCACATAATTTTTTTTGTTGGTGGTCTAAAATTATCCCTTTTTTTAGATGTCATCAGGGAGTGAGAGTGATGACGACTATGTACCCGGGGAACCTGAACAACTGTCAGAAGAGGAGTCTGCTAACGAAGAAACTGACCAACAGTATCAAAATGAAATGGAGCAAAAAGTAAAGAAACGAAAACGAATGCAAGAAAGTGAAGGTATAAAATATCTTAAAACTAGAAATGGTGTCAAAGAAATTAGAACAAAATCTCCAGAACCTAAAGAAGAAATTGAAACACCTATAAATACTGAAGAGGAAAAGAAAAAAGAAGACGATTTGTGGGCAAAATTTTTAGAAGGAACAGATACAAAATCAAGGACAACGTCCAAAGAACCCAGTTCTGTTGTAGAAAATCCTAAACCTGATAGAGTACAAGTAGCTAATAAAGTTGAAGCATCGCATAAAATAATACCACTTAATGATGATAAAGCTAGAGAGCAGAGAATCTTCGAATTTGCTGGTGAAACTATTGTAGTAGAAAATAATAAAATTAAAGAAAAGATTAAGACAGCAGAAAAGCCTGTGACAGGTATGGCGAATAGTCATTTCTCTCTTTTGTTTTTTGCGTACTAGTTACTTTCTCAGTAAGAGGGCATTTAATATATTATCACACTGGTCAGTAATGAAATGATTTCATTTAGTTTTATTACCCGCAGGAATTGCCATTGAATTCTTCGTGCATTACCACTTTTAATGTAAAAAATAAAGTCAACTCTTTATTAGTGCTAATTTGGCTGATTCGCTTAATTTGGCTAATTCAAGGGATTATTGCCATAATTAGCATTAACCATTAATTTATTCGGTCATACCGTTCATAACAGGTTATACCTAGACTAATAGCTTTATCAATGACCATCTATGGATGGGTGATCGTATTAATATTGTTAATCGTTTCTGTGCTTAAGGCATGTAAATTTATTATTTTAGCGCCTAATTTTCGTATTGAAATATTGCCATTATAGCAGTGATGTGCTTTATGCAACAGGAATACAAAATGTCAATTTCTGCGATCGCATACTGAATCAGTTAACAAAAACTATAGTCCTTAAAATATAGCTTGATCTCCGTGACAGTTTAGCTACAAAACTGATGAAATAATTTTGAATGCGCGTCATGTTTACAATTTTATTTTGTATCGCCTATATTTTCATTATTTACATGCCAATTATATCTCAACTGAATTATGAATATAAAAATATAAATATTTACACCAAAATTTGTACCTCATATGTTTTAAAATACTTAGTAACCATTTTATAAAAATATGATACTTACGCAAGTACAAAGTCATACTGGACTGAGAATAAGATAGAGATAGGGCAATCGATAAATGTAAATCGATAACATTTTTATTAATTATTTATAAAACAAGTAAAACCAATATATTACCTATATAAATCACATGGTTACTCTGTAAAATAAGTAAATTGCGTTAATTTAATATTCAGACATCAGTTATAACATTGATAAGACCATTTCTTTTATATTAAAAAGATAATTTCTTTTATAAAATAAACATGATTATTCATGAAATAATCTGTGACCAAGAACTCGTCATCAACCTACAGGAATGCTCCAGCGATGATGATAATAGTGACGATGAACTTGGATGTATTCCTTTCGAATAATAAAAAGAATTAATTAACAGATTTAGTTTAAATTAAATAAAATCTATTAATTTAAATTTAATAAGATTTTTATACATTATTTTAAATTTATAATCAATTCACCCAGCCATTTGATTGAAATTCAATAAGAATTTCATACATTGTTTTTCAATTGCAGTAGCAAATAACTTTAAAAAATGAATAATTATATCGACAAAAATACGGACTGCATCGTAAGCGTGCGGCACTAGTGAGAACTGTCACAGAGATCAAGCTATATTTTATAGACTATAACTAAACTTTTTATAGTTTGATAAGAAATATCTATGACGAAATTTTAGAATATAAGAGAACGATCCCATCTTTGATGGACTTTTGGTTGCAACTTTCGGCAGTGCATCAAGACGATGACCATGAGGTAATTTCTCGACCACCAAAGGGAGATTGCTGTGTGGTGACAGAGTAAGAATACAATTCGCCACTCCCTATTTTGCCCGTAGGTGACCGTAAAAGACGAGCAAGGGATAAAATATGCATATAACTTCTGTGCAAGAGATCTATGAAAAAATCTCGTAACAAACCAAATACCAATACGTCTGACAAGCGCGGTGTAGTGGGTCATCTTCCCGTCTAGACTGAAGGAGGCTCAAGCCCAGCAATGGGACGTATATGACCTGCGGGTTAAGTTATAACACCCCATAGCGCTATGCTGCTAGAACTGACAGGTGGAATACGTTTAGACTACTGATATAAAGATTTTTGAACTAAAAACAGAAATTCTAAAAATCACCAAATATGTATAAAATTCAATCATGATCATTTCTGTGTTCTTGATGCTTACCAACTGTAAAATAAAAAGTTACCGTTAAAAGATAGTTACTCTACAACTTTGTATACTTATAGCTTATAGAACTAAAAAAAGTGAATAGTTTTAATTAATTTTAATGTTGTACTCTCCATTTTATAGATATTAATCCAAGTGGTTCGTCCCATAGCGTTTCTGGTAAAGCTGTCGGTTTATCAAATGTTCTTGGACAGCTTAACAAAAAAAATAAACTGACCACTTTAGAAAAATCTAAACTCGACTGGTCCACATACAAGCAAGATAAAGGTCTTGAAGATGAAATTCAGAGCCATAATAAAGGAAAGAATGGGTAAGTCTTATAGACATAGTAATTTATCTCAAGACATTCAGTGTATGTATACATATTCACATAAAAATAAAAAAAATGAAGTGACTTCACTGCGAGAATTTCTGGTCGAAATAAGTCTGTAGACATAATTTTAAAAACGTAAATTTATTTCATCTTACATACTACACTTACTAGCTAGACCAATAGTTACACTTAAACTATGCACTAATATTAGTCACAATAGCTTCCGTTTGGTAACTGAATAAGAATACAATTCACCACCCTCTTTGTTACTCGTAGCTGTACTTATGACTAAAGGATATAACATGCATAATCCTATTATATTAACCCGTGTGATGACGGTGTAAGAATACAATTACCCCACCCCCTATCTTACCTACCCGTGATCGTAAGAGACTACTAAGGGATATAAAATGCATATATCTATGCAAGAGAAGGAAAACTCGAAACAAAACCCTATTCCAAAACATCTGACCAGAATGGTATCGTAGGCCCATTTGTCTCCCATTACGGAGGAGGCTCGAACCCAACAGTGGGGCATATATGAGCTGTGATGAATGAATGACTATGTGATATAGTAGACCAATTTCCCTCCTGTTTTAAAAAAAGATGATGATGGAATAAAAATAGTGATTTTTTTTATGTGTTATTATTATGAAATACAATGGCCACCACTCTTAATTTGTAAGTATCGTAAAAAAATGATGAGGAATGTAAGAAAACAATTTAGAGAAGTTACATGTTCTATAGTGGGACACATATGGGTTGAGATGCTTAGTGCAGCGCAGACATTATTATGACAATATCTTCATTGGTGTGCTACGGTATAACCGTTCAGCTTAACGTTCGGGTTGACAGTTGAGCAGTGCAGTGTGAGCCCTATAAACTGATATATATATAGGCTGCCTCGGCCTTGGCTTTCATCTCTCGAGCACAAACTGACAACTGTATTTTATTCTGTGGTCGACAGTGCCACTTGACTTTTCCTATACATCTAGCCACAGTATGTCTCTAATTATGATTATGTAGCGTTATAAAATATGCAATTTGCTTTCAGATACTTGGAGCGTCGCGATTTCTTGGAACGCGCGGACTTACGTCAGTATGAGATTGAGAGAGATTTGCGAACCAATCGACGAAGCCACCGATAATATCTTGTAGCGAAACATTGTCTTATTTCTAAATAATATTCTTTCTCGTAATAAATGGAACAATGATTCTCATTTTTCTTTATCTAATCAATGAAGTTTCTATATTATTTTCTAGTATTTTTATTATGAGCTTTGTGATGTAACATTTGCACGTTTGGTTAAGCTAAAATTTTGGACGATCGCGCTGGCCACCAACAATTTTAATTACCTTGCAATGAAGCAATTTGTATGAGAAGGGAAATGCCACTATAACTTCTTGCATATCCTTATTAATATATTGTGTCTGAAATATGCATTTCAGACCACCATTCACCATTCTCAATAACACGGAATTCCGTGCATGATCCCATATAGATAAAAACTTGCTCATACATATTGACCCTCTACTATATGACCCGTTTTTAATGACATTTAATGAGTGTTCCTTTCTCGGCTGTTTCTATACTTTAATCTCTAGCTTCAGCCAAAACTTATCAGTAATATCGCAGACCGAAAACATGACTTTAAGCTTCGTAATTCTCAATTTTGTAATAGTGAACAAGGGATATGGCGTGATGATATGTATGTATGGTCCAGTTGCACCCTGCTCAAATCGTTTAGAGCGACGTGTACACTTCTGTCGGCATTTGGACTGACCACCGGTACCAAGTCCTTATATTCGTTGGAGTGTGCTTGAGTTAAATATGCCCAGTTTTAATCAAAGCAACACCGCTAGTAAAAGACGTTTAAAACTGGCAACCTTACTTTATTTGCAGCAACATTTTACACTTAAGACGATAAACACGGCGTCAAGGCACATATTTAAACGAAAACTAAATTTAGACTCAAATTCAAAGGTTAGCATAATTTTCGTAATATCGAAAAACCCAATATTGCGCAATAATTAAGTACGTCAACAATTAGATAGAGGAACGCCCACAAATTTTAAAATTGTAGTTTCAAGATATGATAATACTAGTTCCTGACTACGCGTGGAATACTAGTATTTGATTGTCTCTTTAAAAATGCAGCGTCGAGGTTTGAAAGGGGTAAAAGGCAGCCTCTAGATAGAATAAAAACAACAGCCTGGACCTAGAGCAGTTGCCAAGCCTTTGACATCTGGTGAGTCACTGACATATGGTCAGTCGAGCGCACGTGACCATTCGTAAGATAAGGCTAATTAGTGTATTTACCTATTTGATAAATATAAGAATGATACTAAATGCCAAACATAGTCCAATATCCAAGGAACAAAATAGTTAGGCAAAGATAATATATGAAAATAATCTATGAAATGTATTTCATATACAAAAGCTACGGCTTGCTATAATACATTTTCTAAACGTACGAAATCGATATGCACATTGCACTTATTGGAACTGTAGGTAAATATCATATCACACATTAGTTACAAAGTAGCATACAAAGCAAAACAAAACAGGTAAGTACCTATATTCGTGGAAATATGCGGTTCAAATATGAATAGCTCACAGACTATTCTCACATCAATCGTAGATGAATTTACACGCATCTATTGCAGCAAGTTTTGCTTCATAATAGTAACAAACGACTTACAAGGTCCATTTCATCCATTCCGCTCAATCACGCTAATAAATGCGTCTCTCAACGGGCAATCAATTTCAATCTGAACGAGAGCGACGTACCAACCGTCGAATGATTTGCACACGTTGTGCTAATCAAGCACTAAACAGTCCTATTGTCGATACAGTGTCATATAGCAGTCGGTTTTGGCTACAGTGTTGAGTCTGCATTCGAGGTGTATAACTGTGTTTTAGAGTTACGTTTATTATTCATAAAAGTATTGAAGTAGTGCATGTTTATTATTAAGGGTGTAGATCGTGAAAATCACCGAAAAGAGTGTTACGATTTTTCATATTTAACCTATTTACATATGATTGATATCAATGATAATTTGTATATATTACAATCAAAGACCAATAAGTATGTTCATGCTTATATTAAACTCTTAAACCTAATGGTTGTTATATAATAAACGTCAACAAACGCACAAAATTGAGTAAAAATGCAAAAACATGACTTCGTATTTTAAAGATTTAAGCCCATAAATCAACACAAATTGATAAAAAGAAACACTTTTTGAACACTGAAGAAACCAATAAGTATAGCTGTATATTTCTTTTTATACCTTTACAAACAAAGACTTCCTCTTTTAAAGCCCTAAAATCTAGATATATTTTAAGGTAAATTTTTCATACACAAATGTATGGGATAAAGCGTTCGTTTCATTCGTGCAATCTCGGTGTTCACTAACGGCAGTTCCTTTCTGTAAGTGAACGCGACACCACGCTTGTCGGCTGCAGACAGCAGAATTACGTATTGTGAATTTGTGTTTTTTGTAAAAAACTGTAAGTATAACATTTTTATAATTAATTTATTTTCAGTTAGTAGAAATTATCGATATAATGAATGTCTGAAAGAAAACCATGATGGAACTAGATATAAATCGTAAAAAATACAATATCTACACTAATAGGTATTATAAAGAGGAAAGATTTGGATTTTTGTATGAAACGAATAAACTCAAAAAGTACTGGACCGATAATTCTTTTATCATTCGAAAGCTACATTATCACTGAGTAACATAGGCTATTTTTTTCGCAGGACTGATTGAATTTGAGTGTCATGCCAGGGAAAAGAAAGTTTTGTACGCATTATAAAAATATGAAAGCCAAAAGATCTCGGAATAAAATGTAAGTTCCTCCCTACTTATTTATTATCGCATTTGAACAGGGTACATTACAAAGCTAATACAATATGTCATATGATTTAGATCGCCCGATTCAGACATATACCTACAATAACATGTAAATATTGGTTTGTATTATCTATATCTATACTGATAAATAAAATTGAAGTATCTGTATGTAATATCAAAATAATAGGATTTTTTAAAAAAAAAAAGGCGATACGGAGTTCGCCGGGTCGGCTAGTATTGTCTAAATATCAAATTGTGGAAGTAGGTAGGCGACAGTGCAACTTTGTCGACATAGCTATACCGCCAAACAGACGCGAGGCGCCTAGCGTCTGGCTTAGGGTTGTACAAAATAAATAAAAAGTGGATAATATTGATGAATAATATTTCCAGTATTGAAAATAAAGAAAACCTTGGGGCCGAGACTCTGAGCAACAATGCTACGCGCTGTATAGAGGTAAGTTGTTATATGTAATTCTTGTAGACTTGTTACATAAATAAACAAACTACTTAGTTAGTGATGGGCGAAGACAAAATCTCAATACCTACCTATAGATTTTTCTTGCAATATTTATTATTTTCATCGAGAGACAAACACCTTAGTACCGAAATACTTCTCAATTACTTTCTCAAAAGAAAATTTATTTTCAAATAGGTGACGTCATAAAAAAACAATACTTAATGCGTAAAGAAATTATAATTTCTATTCATCAGGAACCTAATATTGTATTAATTCTTTTGCATTTTTTTAAATTTTTAATTATTTTTTATAAAAAAAATCAAGCCATTATCTTTCTTTACAGGAACTAGTTATTGAAAACGACCAAGAAGGAAAGGTGGGATGAAATGGAAGTTGGGCGTAGAGTTGTAGACGTTTCTTTTTTTTTTAAAGCTCTTCAGGCCATAGGGGACCACGGTCCAATGGATTGTAAGTTAAGTTACCTCAGTATAATAGGTGAAGTAAAAGTTGGTCTGGACTCAAAACTCAAGACTCAACTCTTAGTGAAGATATCCTAAATGGTCCACAACACGTATTTGGTAATCACCAATATTGCAAGGAGTATTTCTGTAGACCTGATACTCGTCGAATAGAACCTGTTGGGTTGCTTCCAGCAATTGTTGGATGCGGATTAATGGACGCGGTACACATTTTAAGTAAAAGACTGTCATATCATTCTAGAAGTTTAATTCATAATTGTACAAGTAATATAGTTGAAAGTTTTAACGCAGTGATTGCCAAATTAGTAGGGGGTAAGCGTGTAAATTATTCTTCCCGTGGTTCTTATGCGGGCCGATGCGCAGCTGCTGTTGTGTCTTTTAATACAGGATCGATTCATAGTAAAACTCATGAAGTAATATTTAAATCTAGTCCTAATCCTTTGATCGCGAAAGTGGAAAATTGTAATCGTAGAATCCGTTTAATTGCTAAACCTAAATTAAGATTGAAAAAGAGCCACAGCGCTGTATCGAAAGATGCTCACTATGGACCAAACTGCGAAAAACCTGATCTGAGTCCAGAATTATATGAGAAAGCCAAGTCATCTTTTTTAGCCGATTTAAAGTTGTCTTGTGCTGAAAGAGAGGAGCTTGAAAGGTCGACCCATTTGCAAAAAAGTAGTTCTGAGTGGATGAGTACAAGGAGAAAATTACTAACCTGATCATCGTTCGGGGAAGTTTGTAAAAAACGAGAGAGCACAAGTTGTGCTGTTCTTGTTCGTAAAATCGTTTATGGTAGTAATATCTCCAGTTTGCCTGCTGTACGGTACGGTATCGAAAACGAAGAAACCGCAATTAAACAGTTAGAAATTCAAGAGAATATTAGTATACAAGGTTGCGGTTTGTTCGTCGACGATCAATATGAATTTCTTGGTACTACACCAGATGGCATTTATGCAAACGGTTTAATTGAAATTAAGTGCCCACATTCTTTAGCTGGCATGACTCTTGATGAAGCAATGGCCAAACATACCTTTTGGGTTAAGGACAAGGCTTCCAAGGGTTATGTCATAAATAAAAATCATAACTGGTATTTCCAAATTCAGGGACAGGTACATATTACTAAAAGAAACGTTTGCATGCTTGGCATCTGGTTTGGTGCTACTGTACCTATGAAAGTTTATATTATAGAAAAGGACGACAAATTTTGGGAGGAGAAAATGGAAATGAAATTAGTTAGGTTTTATTACGATTGCCTACTTCCAGAATTAGTTGATCCTCGGCAGTCACGAAGCATGCCCATTCGTGACGCGCCCAGTATCATAGAGGCTATGAAAGAGAGGAAAGAAAGAGCTTTACGTGTTTTGAAAGAGAAGAACGCCTAATGATTTTGAAAGATACAGGTAACTTAACTACCCAGCCAGTCGATTCACGTAAACACGCCAGTCCAAAAGTCGTTTTAACTTAGGAACTTAGAAATCGCCTTTTGGTTTTCTGTTTTAAACGCACTTACTTATCTAGCCTTGGATTGTCATAAATCTTCCAATAGCTCAATTACTATACAATTTCTGAGTTACCTGGTGTAAAGAATCATAAAAATTGGTTCAAAAATACAGCGAATTGAGAATTCTCCTTTTTTTTAAGTCGGTTAAAAGGGCTAAATTTGCAAAAAACGAAGTGACGTCACTGCGCTACGGTTTTTATTACTTACGTGAATCGGGCAGCTGGTAACGTTTTCATTCTGATAGGTTTTGTGATAGCCATTGATTTTATCATCAAATTAGCAGAAATCAGAACTTGATCCGTAATCGAATGAAAAAACATTAGAATTTTGAACTCATATTTCGTTATTGTTTAATTACATACTTTTAATTAGTATATTAATAATTTACAAACTTCTGTTAAAATTAGTAAATAAATGAATTATTTACTAATTTTCGTACAACCCTAGCACGCTTTTGAGATAGCGAGTAATGGCGACTCATATTTGTTATTGTGTAGTAAATAAATCATTTTTATACTTGTGTTTCATTTATTGACATTTTTTTTAAAACCCTAGGATTTTTTTTAGATATCGACGAGGTGATCGTAAACAAAAAGTAAGTATTTGAGTTTACGCAATAGGCACATTTCCTTGCGTAGAGATAAACACACTTCCTACTGAATTTGCAATTATTTTATTGAATGAATATTTTACGAATTAGAATAAATTTTGGTAGTGAAATTACAAATAAATACATAGTTGGAATTTTAGGTAAGTAGAATACAAAAATGTCAGTCCGGACCTGCTCTTGATTGTATATTATATTATAAACTAATAACCCGCCCTCGCTATCTTCGCTATCTTCGGCAATATTCACTTAAATTACATACTATAAAAAGCATATTGATCTATAATAAATGCACAATTTATTTAAGGTACTTAATTGGATAAGGATTAATGCTGTATTGTATAAAATCACTTAGTAAATAATCATTTTTTAGTAGAGGATAAAAAATGGTTATGGTGGGTTATCCCTAAGAGATAGACATATGCCATCGTGGACTTTTTTGTTGAACTTTTTAAGATGGATAATACTGTAGTACATTATTTTGGTCTATCTCGTAGGGTTCAGCCAACGTTTGCAATATAAGCGCAAAAAAACGTGCTTATTTACGACATCACATTAGAAACCTCTAAATTAATCAGCGTTTCTCTACTATATTATGCATGTATTATACATATAAACCTTCCTTAAGAATCATTCTATTTATTAAAAAAAACTGCATCAAAATCCGTTGCGTAGTTTTAAAGACTAAGCATACATAGGGACAGACAGACGGCGGATAGCGACTTTGTTTTATACTATGTAATGTAATGATAGAAAAACATAAAAATTGTGTCTCAACTACTCTTATTAATCTATTAAAAAGAATCAACAGCTAGTTTCCAAAAATTCAACGTTATTGTTATGCTGTAAATATTCAAGTTCAATAACAATTTCTCAACGTGGAACGTTTGTTGCAAAACATTTTGAAAATCACGCTCTCTAGGTCATTCATCCGCCCCGTCGGATGTTACATTAAACTTTGGCGCTGCGGTCGCTCGAAATCGAGATCTCATGCCAACAATCTACACCCTTAAGACGTATGTGAATGTAAGCAATAGTGTTTAGTAAAATGACTACTTACGGAAGGTGGACGCTGTACGATGGAGGAATGGAAGGTGTTCAGGTAAATTTAAATAATATACAGACATTTATGCCTGGTTGCTAGTAAATTAGTAGCTAGCAATATTTAGTTCATGGTTGTTATGCAAATTGTTTAAATTTTCATAGTACATAAGAAACTGTTTTGTTTTAGTTTAGCGATTTGTTTTTATTTGAATTCCTCTCAGTAGCTAGAATAGGTCAACATGCATGATCTAGATTTACAATCGGAATTGGTGTATGGCATTGCGATCAAGTACCAGGGATTTTTTACACGACAGATATACATACATACATATCATCACGCCATATCCCTTGCAGGGTAGGCAGAGTGAACAGAGTGCCAGAGAACTATCATTGCATACTTCACTCGCTTCCTCAACATTCATAATTCTCTTCATACACGCTCGTCGGTTTCGGAGACTCTTGACTCTACCTTCCTTCAGTTCGTGACCAATTTGTTCTAGGTAAGTAGTCTCGGTCTCCCCCGGTACCTACATCCTTCCACTTTCGCAGATATATCCAAACTAGATATAGACAAGTAACTATAGGAGAACCTATTATCACAATCTATATGACGATCACTGGAAATAACGCAATATTTAAAAGAGACTTAAAATTACTATATCAACCAGTCAGAGAAATCTATCTGAACATTTTTTTTAAATATGTAATATATTTTAAAAATAGATCAGATACATTTCTCCAGTACATATTTTGAAAACTTTTGCAGCATTATTTTATGATTCTGCTTTGAGTGATGTTAAGGTTTTCTTTCGAATTCTCAGAAGCACCACGAAGTCTCGAACTATATTTAATTCAATGCGGATCTATTGTCCTCGCCTTTCTATTTTCTAAGTGGTAGGACCACGCTGTCTACAGCCGCGGGCCGGTCCGTCCGAGGTAGTACCACACTCTGGGGTACGATGTCAGAAACCTCCACGCGGTGTACCCTGGGTGCGGACGGCGGTCCCCAGTTCTTCTGTTGTACTGTCGTCCGTAGCGAATATCTGGCGCTTCGCTCCTAGCCTTCTATCCGTAGAAGGTGACCGGACGCGAATCCGCGACGGGCTCAGTCACTCATTCATTTAAGGGCTGGGCAGGCATGTTCCACCGCCACCGTCGTCAAATCGTAAACCTGATTCTTTGCTTGTCTTAGTTTCAGGAACGAGGGTCTTGGCTTAACCGCCCGGACCGCGAGGAAGACAACCTCTATAAAGAATTTCGAATGTACATTCGAATTCGGAAATCACCCATAATCTTAAGTTTTGGCGTGCGGCGAGAAGATGCATGGCAGATGGGTTGTTCTGTTCTTAGCACGCTCCAGCCAGGGTACCGGCTGCCCCCCTGGTTGGTAAATGTAGGCTTGCCCGGGTACAGGGATCTCTGCCCGGGTCGACGTCATAGTTTCTCCCACACTCGTGGGATCATTATGGAAACTCTCAATTTTAATAATATTTACGACGGGGATCATAATGATTCCCACCTCAAGGCCCGGTCATGCCAACGCAAAACTGACCAAAACGACGCCTCGTCCTCGGGACTCGAGGCGTCCGCCGAGGGTCCGGCACAGCACATGGAGGCCCAAACAACACCGAAGCGGAGGTCGCCCAGGAGGAGCCGGGGGAAGACCTCTAGCTTCAAACGGCGTTTGGAGGAGCGGCGAGCGCGCAGAAAGGCTGCCGCCGCGGAAGCGAGGAAGGACGGTGGTAGAGCCGAAACGGAGCCGTCGACGGACGAGGGCGACAGCGATGTCGCAGAGCCGTCCGGGGAAGATGGGGGTGGCGGTTCTACCGCCAAAATGGACGAGGGCGGTGACATTCCCGCAGGGCCGTCCGAGAAGGATAGCGGGCCGGCTGTTGAAGCCCCCGCCAGGTCGTCAGCACGTCTTGTGGCAAAGAGCCCGGCGGCGACAGCGACAACGCTGACGACCAAGGAGAAGGCCCTCCCCTCGCAGGTGAGGAAGCGCCGCCTAAGTAAGGGTGGCAGCTCGGGTGCCGACTCGGAGGGGAGCGTGGCTAGCATGCCCCCACCTAAGGTGCCGGCTTCCCGAAGAGGGCGAGGGGCCTCGGAAGAAGAAAGGGCGGCGGCGGTCGCTGCCCGCGCCAACGGCGACCCCCCCGACCTGCGGGCCGAAAATGCCCGCCTTAATGGCGAGATGTCAGCCATACGGACCCGGAACTGGCAGTTGGGGGACATGCTGGCGGGGATGCGGCGGGCAAACCGCCAGTTATTGAAGGACGTGGCCGACCCAAAGGCGCAAATGGCGCTGCTCGCGCCGCCTGCGCCAGTTGCGCCACCGGCCAAGGCCGGCCACTCAGCGGCCGCTGCAGCGCCAAAGCCGCCTCGCGCTGCGGTGCCGACGACGCTGGGCACTGGCGTCACCGTGACACCCGTCCCCGCAGCGAGAAAGACGCCTGCCGCTGTGAAGCGCGCGTCGCCGGCTGACGCTGGCGCGGTCGCCGCGGCGAAACGGGTCCCCGTGGTGAGGATGACGCCTCTCGCTGCGGACCGCATGCCGCCGGCTGGCGTCCCTGCGGCGCCAAAGCCGCCAGGCGCCGCGGAACGGGCCCCCGAAGACGCCCAGCCGACCCCGATACTTGCGGTGGGAGGCTTACCGGACGAGGCCCTGCGCCAAATCATCGACGCAGTCGGGAAACTCGTCGATGCGCGCGTGGCCGTTCTGGAGGCAAGGTTGCCTCCAGAACCACGTGTTCGGCCGCCTCTCGCCGCGGACAAGCGGTCGCATGTGGCATCAGCCCCCGCCCCGCTGCCTTGTCAGGGTGGCCGCGTGGGTGGCAGCTACGCCGCGGCCGCGGGTGCGCCCAAGCCCAAGGGGCCCGCGCCGAAACCTAGGAAGAGGACGGTACCGGCTCCTGCCGGACCGCAGTCATCGTCGGCAACAACACCGCCGGCGACGACCAGCGCGTCAACGACTGCGCCTTCCGCGCCTGTCGCGCCTGCTGCGCCCGAGGGTTGGCAGGTGGCCGAGCGCGACCGGAAGAGTCGCGGTCAGAGAAGGAGAGCGGAGGCCAAGCGCGCCGCTGAGGTCCCCGCTCCCGCTCCACAGGCAGGAGCCGGTAAAAAGAAGAGGCCGCGCAAGGGGCTCAAGTCGCCGAAGACAGCCGCAGTGGTGATCACTGTGCTGCCTGAGGCGGCTGAGAAGGGCCTCCAAGGACGCGAGTTGGCAGGAGATGCTGGACGGTCTCGACCGTGACCTCTGGGGTCGCCCGTATCGCGCGTCGCTGAACAAGCTTCGCGCGCAGGCCCCCCCCCTCACCGAGACCCTCCAGCCTGACTTCCTCTGTAGGGTGGTCGAGGAGCTGTTTCCACGGCAGTCGGAACACACGCCCCCGGTCATGGCCTCGCCAGAACAAGACCGGGAGGCTGACGACGAGAGTGTTCCGCCCGTGACGGAGACGGAAGTGGGAGCAGCTGTGGCGCGGATTCGTTCCGCGACCACGGCCCCCGGCCCGGACGGAATACCAGTCCGGGTGCTGACGTCGCTCCTCGAGCACCTCGAGCCTCGCCTCAGGCAGCTGTACAACGCCTGTTTGGCGTCTGGGCGGTTCCCTGAGTGCTGGAAGGAGGGGAGGTTGGTTCTCCTGCCAAAGCCGGGACGGCCCCCGGATTCGCCGTCGGCCTACAGGCCCATCGTGCTCCTCGACGATGTGGGTAAGCTGCTGGAGCGCATCCTCGCTGCCCGCATCATCCAACACCTGGAGGAGGTGAGGCCCGATCTGTCGGACGCTCAATTCGGTTTTAGAAGGGGGCGTTCGACCATCGGGGCCCTGCTACGACTGAGGCAGACGGCCGCGGAGGCTGTCACCGGCGGGGGAGTGCTGTTGGCGGTGTCGCTGGACATCGCCAATGCATTCAATAGTCTGCCATTCAGCTGCATCAGGGAGGCGCTCCGATTCCATGGGGTGCCCTTGTACCTGAGGCGGCTGGTGGCGGACTATTTGGAAGGGCGCAGTGTCCTCTGCGCGAGTCCCGCAGGGGACATTGTGCGGACGTCCATGTCGTGCGGCGTTCCACAGGGGTCGGTTCTGGGGCCGACTCTGTGGGACATCGGGTACGACTGGGCGTTGAGAGGGAGTCTCCCCCCCGGGCTGAGCGTGATATGCTACGCTGACGATACGCTCGTCACAGCCCGGGGCAGGACACTCGAAGAGGCGGCGAGCCTGGCCACTCTCGGCACCGAGGAGATGGTCGGGCGAATCGAGGCGCTGGGGCTCAGGGTGGCCCTAAATAAGACGGAGGCCCTATTGTTCCATGGGCCACGCGTAAGGCCGCCAATCGGCGTCTCGCTAGTCGTCAACTCCGTCCACATCAGCATCCAGGCCCATATGAAGTACTTGGGTCTGGTGCTCGACGGGCGATGGTGGTTCCGGGAGCATTTTCGCCGAATTGCTCCCCGGCTGGTCGGCGCGCCGTCCGCCCTTTCGCGGCTCATGCCGAACGTGGGCGGACCCAGCTTCGAGGGCCGACGGCTGTATGCGGGGGTGATCCGTTCTATGGCCATGTACGGCGCACCCGTGTGGGCGAGGGCTCTGAACGCCCAGCTCAGGGCTGTTCTGTGGAGACCCCAAAGAGTCATGGCGGTCAGAGCCATTCGCGGGTACCGCACGGTATCGACCGAGGCGGCATGCCTACTGGCCGGGACACCCCCGTGGGACCTAGAGGCGGAGATGCTCTCCGACCTCTACCGGCGGGTGACCTCACTGCGCGACGAAGGTGGCTCCCCATCGCTGAGCGAGATAGCCACCTGGCGCGAGGACGCCCGCCGAGACGTCATCGCCCGTTGGGCTACGCGGCTGGAGAGGCCTAGACACGGTGTCGTCACCGTCGAGGCTCTCCGGCCCGTATTGATGGAGTGGATGGAGTGGCGGCACGGAGTCCTCTCCTTTCGACTGGTGCAGGTGTTGTCGGGGCACGGATGCTTCGGCTGTTACCTGCACACGGTCGCGCAAAGGGAGTGGACTTCGTTCTGCCACCATTGCAGCAGTGACGAGGACACGGCGCAACACACGCTGGAGGCGTGTCCGGGCTTTGACCGGCAGCGCCGTGATCTCGTCGCTGTTATCGGTGCCGACCTGGCGCTGCCGGCTGTCGCGAGAGCGATGGTCGACAGCGTCAGGAACTGGGACGCGGTCGCCGCCTTCTGCGAGGCTGTCATCTCGCAGAAGGAGGCGGCGGAACGAGTCCGGGAGGAGTCCCGCGACCCGGGCCGCCGTCAGCGGCCGGGGCGGCGCAGGCGCGAATACCTGCGCCTGATGCCGCCCTAACCGAGGCCTCGGGTGATCGGACCGGGGAATTGTCCGGTCACCCGACGTGAGGCCACCGCGTGAGGGCGACGCCCCGACGGCGAAATCTGTCGGGGCGTCGACGAGAGGAACCCGCGAGGGTAAACCGCCGGGCGGGTCACCGAAGTTAAAATCGAGTACCGGTGGTCCGCTCGCACGGCGAAGAGAGAAGGTTTTACGGTGGGTCTATGGGGTCACGCGCCGCCTTTCCGTCACCCCGGACCGATTCAGCGGGGCGAGACGCACCCTTAGCCCACCAATAAAAAAAAAAAAAAAAAAAAAGGTAGTACCACACTCTCGCAGAAGATCGACGTATGGGTAATGGCAATGTGCTATTGCGCTTCGTTCGGTGAGTGAGCGGTGGGTTTGGAGATTGTAATGGTAGGCGCTGACCTAGCTATACCATGGTATAGCAAAGGTCCATGGTTGGTAGTGACACTTCCCATCAGGTGTGCTGCTTGCTCGTTTGCCACCATAAGCAATAAAAAAAAAACTATAAAAGAAAGGCGATTTCAGAATAGTTACTACAATTCTGGTTATTACTCCTTTGGAGGAGAAGATGTCACACTAAAATATTTAGAATCTTTAACTCAGTTGCACATATAGACAAGAGCAGAGATCTTTTGACCAATATGTATAGAACGATGAAATTGTATTTATTTATGAATAACCCACTGCAAATATGGTGCATTAATTCGAGTAGAGACCTCACACCGAACGTCCAGATTCGATTACCACGCAGACGACTGTGCGATTTACAAATTTTTGTATTGTCTGGTTGGAATTTATGATCGTTACCTTAGAATAATAACGCATATTATTATTCTATATATTCATATATATAATTATTCTAAGGGCCATTACGTTATTCGTTCGTAGAGTATGTCGTGTGGCATATCTAAAGATTTATTCCGTTGCTCAGGTTAGTTACCTACTTAAAAAAAAATGTAAAACCGCACACAGGCTCTACAGCCCATGTAACTGGACTGCACAGCCTGTAGCAGTTTGCCGTTAATACCATACTCCGGTAAAATGTCCCAAAGTTCCTTTCGTACAACCGAGTCAAATGCTCTCTCCAGATCCACAAAACTGCAGAAAACCCTCTGACCTAGAGCCAGATGCTTCTCCACAATGTTGCGCAGAGAGAACACTTGATCCATGCATCCCCTTCCACTCCTGAAACCTCCTTGTGTCTCACACAGACACATTTGAACATGGTGGCAAATGCCAAAAGAGATCAGTTATGACAGAATTGAGATGTAAACAGGCAATGAAATCGACGGCTCTACTCTCTGTTTCTCTCTCTACTATGATTATATTTAGGACTTGAAACTGATATCTTTTTTTTTGCAAAGGTTTTGTAAGCACCTGCTATATTAGCAAACAGCAAGTTAGTTAAGTAATAATATGCTACTTATAGGCTTTAGATAAGTACTAATTCTATGCTTAGTACGTCCGTAGGTAGGTATGTATTGCAATTTCGTGCAGGTCACCTGCACAAACCTGTTATAGTGAATATTAATGTTCCATGAATGAACAAGAACAAGTTGCCTCTTACAATTAATGGATAATATAAACCACAAGATATGGAAATAAATAAAGTTTTAAAGGCGCGAGCGAGAATCTGTGTGCTGTGGTGAAAACTGTCTAGAATCAAATACAAGTAGGTACTTTTACATATATGTATAAAGATAAGTGATCCCTTACTAGACGTAGGCCTCTCCCATAAACATTCTATGGGGGAGGCATTTGGAATTCATGGGAGGGATACCGCCATAATTGCCATGCTAGGCAAATAAGCTACTTTTTCCAAATATTGTCTATTCTCACAGTGATTGTTTGATTCTTACGACTTCTAAGGACACAAGTAAGGAGCGACAACTGTATTCTCACCATGTCGCCACGCCACTAGATGGAAAAGTCAGCCCGACTATTATCCATCATGAAATAAGAGTATTCATCTAACCTCATTTTTTAGGGCTAAACAACGTGCAAACCGGATAATCTCATGACTTATGTATAAGTCACGTAATCTCAACTAAAATATTATTAGAAAGCAATTTTACATAACCTGCACTTTGATTGATAAATTGCTCTTATTAACGTTAATAGCACTGCAAATATTATATTCACATAACATTTTTTGGGGTAACATTAGGACGAATCACTTGATAAGTGTGAATTGTCAGTGCAAGCATCGTTTTTACATATAGATAAATTTGTAATACCTACCTAATCGTTTTCTTTTTTAATTAAATAAAAATGTTTTTTATTATGGTCTTTTGATTGACATAGCAAGTAGTGTCTAACGAATTTATTTAAAAATTTTGTTTATTTAGGTTGCAGAATCTGTTTATTTTAGTTATATTCCTAGACTTGCACAGAAATAATCAGAATGATCACACTTTATAAGGTCAATGTTTTTTACTAATGGTTATAAATAAATAGTTTTATGGGTAGGCAATAAAACACTTTGTAATTGGATACTTCAATGATTTCCAGAAAAAGATTTTCTTCATTCCTTCATCAGTTTAACAATGTCCACTTCTGGACATAGGTCACACTCTAATGGAGGATAATGATAACATTATGACAATTATGGAATCGCCAGCTTAAAATGCGGATTGGTGACACCTATTCTTAACGCGTCATTATAAGAAACAGAAAAGATACATACATAGCCTCACGCCTGTTTCCCAGAGGGGTAGGGAGAGACTACGGATTGCCACAAACCACGATCCTGACATACCTCCATCGCTTCATTCACGCTTATCACAGTCTTCATGCATGCTCTACGATTACGCGTACTCTTAATCTGACCTTTCACTAACACATCTTCAATTTGATCCAGGAAAGTACGACGTGGTCTTCCCCTTGTAGTCGTCCCACTCACACTCGCTTTGTATACTTGTTTAGTCAACCTTTCTTCACTCATTCTTTCCACGTGTCCAAACCACCTCAGCATACCCTTTTTTATCTTTGTCACTACTTCTTCATTTACACCACAGCGCTCTCTTATAACACTATTCCTAATTTTATCTTTCATACTTACACCACACATACTACGAAGAGCTCTCATCTCTACAGCATTTATTCTACTTTCATGTCTTCCCTGCCAAATCCAACTTTCACTGCCATACATGAGAGTGGGAACTAATACTCCCTTATGTACAGCTAGGCGTGCCTTTTTAGATATATTCCTACTCTTCATAAAAGCGTACAGTGCCCCATTCACTTTATAACCAGTATTAACTCTTCTTTCAACATCAAAGATCCATACATACATACATATCATCACGCCATATCCCTTGCAGGGTAGGCAGAGAGAACAGAGTGCCAGAAGAAAAAGATACTTTTTAATTATTTATTTATAAATATTACGTTTTTAAACTTGCAATCGCTACTCAGATATTTGTAATAGATAAATTAGCCAGGTTAGGAAACCAAAAACTAATCGTTCAGAAGTCCTATTCAAATACAGCTAGATCAAAAAGGTGTTTATAATACTTATTGTGTATAAATAATGACGTAATCTGGAACAGTGAACGTAGTAGAAAGGAAAAGTGGGCGAACTGTCGATTACCTATGCAGCCTCGAGGTGCGCCTACGCTTGACCGCTCCTTACACCCTTGGGTTTTCTAGAGCTTGTACTTTATCTATAAAAAAATTACACCCGTATTAGGCAAATAATGTTTTATTGGTGATTTTTTAAGGATTAATGGCTTTTTTAATAACTTATTTATTAATAAAGGTTTCTTGTCTGGTATAAGCCTATAAGAATTAATAAACAAGTAGATATTTTTAATGAAATTGAATGTCAATAATTGAAAACAATGTCAAATTGAATTAAAAATTGGACAAGCATAAACAACGTTATTAAAAATTCGTCATACGTATAAAATACTTGCTCGATGAAGCAACTTTTTAGCCGAAGTTTGAAGCTGAACAGGTAGTTAATTAGGCAGATAATTTATTGTACAACAATCATAATAGAAATCATTCTGAGACTCGTTTAGAGACTTCTTACGTTGACTAGCAAAATTTCAGGGATGTGTCCATATTCTTAGCGCCTGCTTAAAATATTATTAACTAACATTCCATCTATCCATCGATCTACCATAGTCCACTGCTGGACATAGACTTTTTACGAAGGGGGCATAATAAGTAAAGTTTTAACAATTATTTTTCTTTTATAAGAATTTTAATTCTGTACAGTATATCGCATAAGAACACATCAAGGTTTAGTCTCCCGGTCTTTAATGAGGGAAGTCGGTCAGTGCATTAACAAGTAGTAGTTGTATTTCAAATGTGTAATACTCGCATAAGCATTAGAAGGCATTAAGTAATATATATAGCTTATAAATCTGTGCTCATCGCCCTAAAGGCCAAAATAGTCGCAACAATATCTTAAACGCAAAGTATTGTACGGGGAAGTTGCTGTATGGCCATCATCTACAAGTTCAAAGATGAGAAAATGATTGATCAAACACTTTCGATAGGAATATTTTTGCTATACCACTACATAGTGTAAACGCTCGGGGTTTTTTCTTCCTACAGGGTGGATCATGGATGTGGTCGCGCCCCGACAAATCGATCCGGGGCTACAAAAGAGGCGGCGCGCAACCCCATGGACGCACCCTGCAAACACCTCTCTTCGCCGTGCGAGCAGGCCACCGGTACCCGATCTTTGTCTTCGGTGGCCCAACGCTCCGACTAGCATATTCTAAACAACCAATAATGTTCGTTTCCTTACCATGTCTGTATCTGAAATCATCAACCATCTGATAATGTATATAGACAATATAATAGTTACCACGCGGAAATCCGTATCAATCCATCCTCAGATACCTAATGGAAACTAATGTAAATCTTCAGCTGTTTGTCACCTAGAGTCTCTCATATTTCTTTATACTATTTCCAATCCTACGAAGGTAATAGCCGAATACGTAACAGGGATTGAGGCAATTGTCTTTTACCCGGTACAGTTCCACAATTAGTGCTTGTTTAGGAAATTCTTGCCCAATTTAAAATTTTGTAATGTCGCCTATACTTTGTATAGTTTGTATTACATGTCTGTTTTTTCTATACAAGTCAAAGCATGATATTATTCTAGCCGATGGTAAGTGGCAATAGTAAAGAACGTCGATAATATTATGTTCTATTGAACAATTATATATTCGTCATAGAATTCAACATATTGGCGTCTGTTGGCCTTTGATTAATAGAAGTGCCTCTTAAAAGCTCTATTAAATAACACAAGGATTGAACTGTTTGAAATAAAATTTTATTTAGTTATTAACGAGCGCAGTGAAATAATTAATTTCGAAATTGCATCAAAATTAAACTGAAAATTAGACCTAAATAGAATTAAATCTAATCATAATGTTCTCTTAAAATAATTCTAAGAGAAATTATTATTAGAAATTGGTTGGTTGCAACAAAATAATGACTCACGATTCTTTCACTATTAATTATGCTGCTTCTAACCAAAGTTAACTGTAGTAGGCCAAGCGCCGGGTCTTTTTTTTTTGCAACGTACGGGACCTGGTATTTTTTTTTGGGCATATGTTCAAGGTCGTCCCCTGAATGTAAATCCAAGTTGGCGCGGCGGGGGAGGGTTCACTTCAGCCGCCATCTTGGAAAACACGTTTTATTGAATATCTCGCGCACTGCGCATCGTACGACAAAAATTGCAGAGACCATTATTGTAGATAATAATATTTGCCATCTTTTTTATTTGAAACTTTTTTTGTATAATACATAGGTTTTTAATTATAGCGAATCAAACTTTTTACAATATGGTTTTTACTAAATATTTATTTAATGGTCAATGATAAATTAAAAATAATGGTGACTGAATTGTAGAGCATGAAATTACCTATAAATTTTATAAAAACTTTTTCTCGTAGCATTTATAGTCTGCTAGCGTAGCTGCAGCTTAGTAAAACTTGCACCTCGTACATTATCAGTGGCAATATTGCTCGCTGTATACGAAAACCATTTCATAACGCATAAAATGGCATAAAGTGTTAAAAAAAATGTCAATACAGCTGTGCAGCAAATCAATTAAAATTATAAATAATGTGGAGAACAACTAATAATTTGTCGATCTTTATTGTTACTTAAAACGGTATCATCATAAAAGATTGTCTATGTAGCAAAAAACAATAGTACATCCCGCTACATCGTAAGAATTGTAATAGTTATTATTTTTATTATTATGTATCTCCAATTGTTATCGAAATCACAAAAATGAAAAGAATTTTACGAATGTTACTTCAAAAAAACGGAAAAAACATTTGTTTACACAAACAAAAAGTTGCGCATTATTTTACGGGGCGAGTCTTATTTTTTTCGATGTCGAGGGAAGACACTCATCGTCTTGTGGATCTATCTCTTCTGCCTCCGCCATATCCGAAGGAGACGAATCAAAGGTTAGGTCTTCGGTTGGGATGGCATCTAATATGTCTGGCACGTTGTCGCATGTTTGGCCGCTACAATTGGAGCAAATAATCGAACATTTGAGAACAGCTTTTCGGCATCCGCAGGCAGCTCCGCAATTTTTGGTGCATTTGCACGATATTATTTGCAACAAACTCGACGGTGCAGGAGCCATAGCAGTTCGAATTGGTTCAAGCCCTTGTGCAGTTCGCTTCCAACCCCATTTTTCAGCGTCGTGATAAAATCCAAGCCAAGTTTGAACCTGGTGGTACACTCTGAAAGAATAGTAGCGTGCCGTATCTTGTGTTGGAGATAGAAGTGATAAATTTAACCTTGTCTTACTCGCCAATTTCCCGAAGCATTTGTAGCGAAGCGAGTTAATAGAGACTTCCGATTTTGTAAAACGGTTGGGATTTATACCTGAATACTGTTGGAATGTTAAGAGGGAGAAATGCCGAACGACCCGTATACTACAACTTATAGGGACATTTATTTATTTATTTATTTTTATTTGGAAGACCAACAGCACAATAATAATATTAAACTACTTAATACACATCATACAGCTAATCATAGGTCTCCGCTAATATGCTTCACATTAGGCTACTGAGACAGTAGACATTATTTAATATAATTTAAGGATTACAAACTGTTATAATTGAAAAAAAAATCCTGGCTTAGTAATCGTCTCACTGTTGTTAAGCTTGTGTTAAATATATCAACATCGTGTAACTTGCATTTTATATTAAGAGTCTTTCCTGCTCGCCACAAGAAACTATTTTGTCTGTAATTGGTGGACACCACATTTAAACTCAGTGGAGTATGATGCCGTGTAGATTTGCTTGGAACATTAATATTAATATTTGAAAGAAGCTCGGGGCTATCTATATTATTACGGATAATTTTTAAAATGTATGTAATATCTGAAATTTCTCGTCGATTAGACAGTGGGAGAAGGTGAAATTTAGCACACAATTTTAAATAATCCTCTGATTTAAATTTAATATTAGTACGATAGCATAAATATTTGATAAATCTCTTTTGAATATTTTCGATTCTGGTAATGTACTTACTGTACCTAGGATTCCATATTTCTGACCCATATTCCAATACGCTTCTAACGAACGTACAATAAAGTATTTTAAGAGTTTTAATCTCCTTGAAAGAAGTCGAAACTCTCATCACAAACCCTAAGGATTTCAAAGCTTTTTTGACAATACTATCTATTTGATCATCGAAAGTTAGTTTTGAATCATAAATGACACCAAGATCACGAATCACATTATATCTACTGATTTTATACCCACTTAAAGTATAATTCGAGACAATAACATATTTCTTTCTAGCGTAAGTGACAACAGAGCATTTTAGTGGGTTAAGTTCCAGGTTGTTTCTGTGACAATAGTCTTCAAGGCGCGACAAGTCAGATTGCACAGCTTGGACATCACTATAAGATGATATGGAGCTAAAAATTTTCATATCATCAGCGAAACACAGTACTCTGGAGGTATGGAAACATCGGCTGATATCATTTATAAAGATTATAAACAATATTGGCCCCAAAAGTGACCCTTGGGGCACGCCACTGGGGACAATTATCCAACTAGATATGTAATTTTTGATAGCAACTGCTTGAGATCTATTTGATATATAAGATATGAACCATCTCAATAAGTCTCCGTGTATACCTATGGACCTTAGTTTGTGAATTAAGATATTGTGATCAATTCTATCAAAACATTTCGTGTAATCTGTGTACACCACATCGACTTGTTTACCCCGCGATAGATTATCTGTTATATAATCATCTAAAAGGATTAAGTTAGATGTTGTAGATCTCCCTTTTATAAACCCATGCTGAAAATCACTGAGTGAACTCTTTATAGAAGAATATAATACACATAATATAATAAGAATATAAGACATAATTGAATATACAGCATTATAATCTCATTTACAGCGTTATAGCTCTTAAACTATAAATGCTACGAGAAAAAGTTTCTTATAGAATTTATAGGTAATTTCATGTTCAACAATTCAGTTACCATTATTTTTAATTTATCATTGACCATTAAATAAATATTTAGTAAAAACCATATTGTAAAAAGTTTGATTCGCTATAATTAAAAACCTATGTGTTATACAAAAAAAAGTTTCAAATAAAAAAGATGGCAAATATTATTATCTACAATAATGTCTTTGCAATTTTTGTCGTACGATGCGCAGTTCGCGAGATATTCAATAAAACGTGTTTTCCAAGATGGCGGCTGAAGTGAACCCTCCCCCGCCGCGCCAACTTGGATTTACATTCAGGGGACGACCTTGAACATATTCCCAAAAAAAAATAGCAGGTCCCGTACGTTGCATTACAAACCTACTTTTTTTGCTACGGCGCTTGGAGTATAGGTTCTTTGGAGTTGCAAATCAAAAGTAATGTAATCAATGCACGATATAATGAAAGGCATTGAAGGTTTGTTTACATTTATTTTATTTATAGTTAATAAGATAATGAATTTACAAGTATACTAGTTGACTCAACAGATACTATTCTATACAAATACAAAAAATGCTGCTGAATTCATTTGATAATCTAAACCAGTCTGGAATCCCCTTGTACCTAAAAAAAAAAAATCAAAATCAGTATAGTTATTTAGTAGGAGTTCAAAGGTATATTCGTAATGTTGTTTGCACGATGACGTGGTATAATTAAAATAACGTTTTCTTTGGTAACTCATGTGTACGTTCCTCTAGCATTTCCGTCACCTTGACATATGCCATGTTTTCTGTATACACAGCGGCTGTACAAAATGTATACCTGAAAATCAATCGAAACAAAAAAATGACTTTTGCTCGAATTAAAAATGCCAGTCCTCTTGATTGCATAGCCGCTAAGCCCGCTGGCTTAGCAGGGATACATACTTTTGAGAGAGAAAAAACCTCTCCAAACCATTCGAGGTTGTTGGAAATGGCGGCCCAGATATGTGGGGTACAGGAACGAATGCGATAAACGTCGACGTTACCCTGTGGCTAACGTCGTGGCGGGATTTTAGCAGAGAGACAGTGGTTTGCAATGAGAGTCTAGCATAACCCACTTGCCACCTCGACGGTGGGACACCCATAAAGGGGTCTCACTCTTTATTTGCTCACTCTCACGGCTCTCATAATCTATGATGATTATTCTATACGACCGGAGATGAATCATGGACTAGGCTGGCAGTTTTACGGCAATTAATTTCAAACTAAATTCACTATGTAACTGATTCAAATGTAAACCAGCCTTAACAGTTGAAGCAATTAAACGTCAATTTGACGTTTAATTAAAACTCTAAAGTAAAACCAATACAGTTTTATGATTTCTTCTGTTGCTCCTTTAATTGTTCGTCTCGAAACAACGTAGCTATTGTAGTCCAATAGCATAATATTTGTTCAGGTGTGCGCTGTTCGAAACGATACTACAAATGAATGAGCCACGACTTTTATTTAGTGGTGTGGATTGCGCATGTGTACTCGCGTTCGATAACCGCACTACGCCCGTGCTAGCGGCACGTGTCCATTTGATCAGCCGTTAGGTTTCTGGTACTGAGATTAAGGAGGCTGTGTCGCGACCCTATACAACCGCGAATGCGATCGTAGCGAGCCGAACGAGGAGTTGCTCGGGCGTGGGGTGAACCCTCGTGAGCAATGCGCGCGTCGACCGGTGGCGGCGTGCCAGTCACACACTCGCGCCTGACGGGGTAGGCGCTACTTCGCTGTGTATCTTATCGCATTTTTTAATACTGCCGTATTCTGATTGTACATATTTTACACATACGTATAGATTTTTTTTATATTATAAGTGTATGTAAAAAGATTTATTAGTGATGTGTGTAAAAGGATCAGAAATTAAAAGCTATTAATTGCGAATAAACTGGTGAAAAATCGCAGTGTCTGTCGGGAAAGTGTTTTTCTTGTTTGTGAATCGCGTCGTTTGGACCGATAGCGGGCGGGCACGAGCGGCCCTTGTGGCGGGTCGGTGGATGGTGTGGCGCGGGCGAGCGCCGGGGTGCGGCCGGCGCCGCTAGCAAAATGTCGATACCCCTGGGCCGGGAGACTGTGCTCCCCACGCAGGTGAGTCCTCACTTAGCCTCTTACGATATCACACACACATACAAATGCACATAGATATGGTGCAAACTGTTGCCTGTTACTTCGTGGGTGTGATTAATTATTATAAATCTCAACTTAATGATTTTATCTCTTACAATATTATAATTGGGAATCGTCAATAGTCTCTATAAAAGGCTATGCGGGATAAATATTTATTTCTCCTGATTAATTTGATGATTAAGTTGATGATTAAGATAAAATTGATGATTAAGTTAATTGAACTTTTTTTTAATAAAACACCTTATACTAGAGAGTAAATTACTGAATGCGAAGGGACTTAGAATAAATTCTATTCAAGTATATGTACATCAATTTATTTATAGGTACCTAAATCGATATATTGCAAGTCTAGACATAGCTATCTATACAACGCGTAAGCAATTTTTGTTTATGTTAGTACAAATTATTTATGATGTTGAGTGTTTTTATTTAAATAATAAACGATATACACTTTCGGTATACGTGTTACGAGTAGTGATGGAGTAAAAATAACGATAAAGAGATGTAAGATAACATTACTGAAAGGAAAGGAAAACTCGAAATAAAGCCCATTGGGATTGTCAACCCGTCTATGTATACCCGTTAACCCGTCGGCTATGTCAACTCGTCTATGTATATGCCGTGAGCAGTTGATTTGTTGAGAAGATGACGGTTTGCGAAGTGCATAGGTAGTCGTTAAAATACCGTCAGAATTGTTAAGTTTATCATTAATTAATTAAGAGACACTCACGTTAAGTACTTAGATGATATGATAAATCTTATATCTTTTTTTAATAAATGCTTTGGAACAAAGGATTCATTAAAAATAAAAAAAATGCAAAAGAAATATAAAACTTAATTGTTCTAATAAGCTACAGATAAAATTTAATATTATATACATCTACATATGGTAAAAATCGAATTATGTTATAATGAAAAAAGATTAAAAAATATATAAAGAAATGAATATGTAAATATATTTTGTTATTTAAAAAGCGCCAATATTGAAACGTCATCATAAATAATAATAAGTAGTTAATAATGAAACGGCGTTTAAATTTGGCCATGATAAATGTGCTTCTTGGTAAATTTTGTCATATAGAGTTCGATATTATTATCTTTCACAGATACGAAAACTTAAAGTAAAAAAAATATCTATATCTATGCGAGAAATACTGAGGACTTTTGACGGGAATTTGAAAACGTCATGTGGTGCTCTTGTATTATATTCGATATCTTAGTGTTTTAATGTGTTATATTAGATAATTTTAATGGCATTTTATGTAATATAAAGCGGCAGAACTACTGGGATGTAGTGAATATCATATAAAAGTACTTTACAACGTTTTCGTTTTCCATCAAAATGCCCACAAGATACCATTAACAGTGTGTCCATTGCACTGTTAAAGGCGACAATTTGACTTAGACAATGACAAACTTGAAAAACTAAAAACATGAAAATATTTATAACTTGACACTGGCACCAATAGCTCGTATATGTAGCTGATTGCCAATATATAAGAAGAAGAAGAAGAAGAAATACTGACAGTGACAATTAAACCATTCTAAAAAAAAATATCTAAAATAAATAGGTATTAGCAATTTCAGCTCCTATCGCTAATATAAACCGGCTAAATTATATTTACCGGTTTTACATTTTTTTTTGTGTCTTAGTTGTTAGCCTCAGATGGCTATGACAACTTTACCCGGACTGTGGGTGAGCGCTGACGGCTCTCATTCCGATGCTTTTACTATGTTCACGATACCACTATAACAGTAATTAGTCAAATTGCGCAAAATAGTCGCACAGCCACGAATGGAGAAGTGAAGAGAAGCAATTTCAGCATATTACTATTAGTAACTTTATATTATATCGTTAATTATGAACACTCATAGTGTTACGTACGACGCAACAGCCATCAATTCTTATCAACACTTATCACTAGAAATATTCTGTGTCAACATTTTAGATATAAGTATGTATTGTTTTTATCTGTATTAAATATGGACGATTTAGTGGCCAAGATATTATAAATGTATGCGAGGATACTATCATCAGACCCTGAAATTACATATCAATATTAATGATAACATGCTAAATTAATTTAGCCGTCTATTTTTTTTTTGTGTCTTAGTTGTTAGCCTCAGATGGCTATGACAACTTTACCCGGACTGTGGGTGAGCGCTGAGGGCTCTCAACCCGTAAAAGTTAAGCGACCGATCCCGAGGGCACCCCTTTTTTTTTTTTTTTTTTTTTTTATTGGTGGGCTATGGGTGCGTCTCGCCCCGCCGAATCGGTCCGGGGTGACGGAAAAGACAGCGCGTGACCCCATAGACCCACCGTAAAACCTTCTCTCTTCGCCGTGCGAGCGGACCACCGGTACTCGATATCCCGAGGGCACCACCTGTGGGGTACGGACCTCGGCTCGGGGGGTCGCTGGCAAAGTAGGTTCTCCCACGTTTATGATTTGAACACGGCACGATTCGACGGCGGGGACGGAATCGTGGATATTTATTTGTCAGGGCCGCGCGGGCTGTGTATGCCTCCGTCTGGGCAAAAGAGATAGCGTCGTCGGGTTCGTCGAGGATTAGTCGCGGTTGTCGGATCGCGGAGTCTAATTTTTGCATTATTCTCTATAATTATAGCAACGACGGAGGCGCTAGTACCTGTATCATTTCAACCGAAGGGTGGCCGATAGATTTATTATAAAAAATGTAAACTGTTACAGAGAAAGAAATTTGAAATATTTTTGTAAATAGATTAAAATAAACGTACTTATTTTACTTTCTGTTCTTAGTTTACCTTACCTCCCGCGTAGTGACGGAGTAAGAATACAATTCACCACCACAATTCTTACCCGTGGGTGATCGTAAGAGACGACTAAGGCGAATAATGCATATAATATATGTATATGCAAGAGATGAAAAACTCGAAACAAAACCCTATACCAACACGTCGGACTAGCATGGTATAGTAGGGAAATTTTCCTCCCATTATGAAGGAGGCTCTAGCCCAACAGTGGGACATATATGAGCTGAGATGATGACGATGAAACGTACTTAGTTAATTTAACTAACACAATAATACATTAAATTTCTATAGAGAAATTATAGAATATTGTGTTATATAAGGGAATTTGGGTTAAAACTGTGATAGATTATTATTAATAAGATTAATGTTATTGTATTGAGTTAATGGTACTTGTTTGTAATAAAAGAGATTTTCAGAATAATCGGAGACTTTCATCAATAGGGCCTTTTACAATCATTCTTATTAAGGGTCAGGGGGGAGTAGTTGCAATCTTATGTCTTACGGTACGGGGGAAGGGGGCCAAATCATTCCTCAAAATCCCTTACGTAATTTATGAACAGCCGCTTAGATAATGTACTAAATAACCATAAAAAATTAAATACAGATATATATATATATATATTTATTAGCATGACTTGTAAAATCTAATAATTATTCATAGAGACATGTGTACCTTGTATAGATAGATCCTAACGGTTGTACTAGATCATAAACTAGTCTAGAATTGGGCTCAAGGTGGATGGATGTGAATCAAGAAGTTAGCACACAGCTACACTTGACCTGATGAGGTTAATGGCCGCTGTACTCTTGTGTGTGTAATATAAAGATACACATCGTTGAAAACACATGCGTATTTCATTTACTATAATAGTATTTAGTTAAATATCTTAGAATAATAACACATAGAAACCAATTCCACGCACAATATTTGACGCCATTAAATTGGTGTCAGAAATGTCACCCTACGCCGGCCCGTTCCGTAGTGTACAAGGTCATTGTGTTTCATTTTATAGTAGTATTGGTGTATAATCGTGTAATCACTTACAGACTAACAGGATTTATGGCTTCACTTTTTTAAACACTTAAAGTACCGAATGCGGAACGAACGTCTGGTTAAGAACATATACAATGCGAAAGTGGAAGAATGTGGGTACCGGGGAAGACCGAGACTCCCTAGACCTACCTAGACCAGATTGGTCACGTACTGAAGGAAGGTGGAGTCAAGAGTCTCCGAAACCGGCGAGCGTGTATGAAGAGAATCAGAATGTTGAGGAAGCGAGTGAAGTATGCAAGGATAGAGTTCTCTGGCACTCTGTTCTCTCTGCCTAACCTGCAAGGGATATGGCGTGATGATATGTATGTATGTAAAGTACCGAATTATCCTTCTATGTGTTTTTATTCTAAGGTAAATATTGTTTTAATGCAATAACTTTCTATTCAGTTATAGTATTAACAATTTATCCCATTGGAATATTTCTCATCATATCTAATCTACTATTTTATTCTCAGCCGATATGTTTTCCAGTGTTGGGCACGCCTTAATTTTACTATTATCGATCGTTGTGAAATTTTGATTACACTTTATCAGAAATAGAGAAAAGATCTAGTTTTCAATCAAAAAAGTACCGTTTTCTATTTATAGATAAACGAGCCTTAGATGGTCGTCTGAACATGACCAAATAGTGATAGAACTAAATACAGAAAAATAAGAATTAGTGTTATGAAAATTAATCCATTTTATATCCCGGCAAAATCAGCAAGCGAAGTGGCGTGCAAAATCTAGATTTTATATAGGCTGACCTAATCCATTATTGTGGTGACAGACAGTACGCCTCTGTGTGATGATAGAGTAAGAATACAATTCACCACCCCTATCTTACCCGTGGGTGATCGTACGAGACGACTAAGGGATATAAAACGCATATAACATCTATGCAAGAGAAAGAAAACTCGAAACTAAACCCTATACCAACATGTCTGACCAGCGTGGTATAGTAGGTCAATTTCTCTGCCGTTATGTAGGAGGCCCAACAGTGGGACATATATGAGCTAAATGATGATGGTGAATCCATTAGATGTTTTGTATAAATGTAAAAAGAAACCCGAAACTCACTATCACACCTACCTCATCTAAAAATTTATATAACGAAGATGGTTTTGTTTGTATGTTTGTGATTTAACCCCCTATTAAAAGGGTGGACATATTTTGATGCAAATTACTTTGTCTGAACTAACAGTAGTTCTAAAAGATATACTAAGTCAGCTATTGTTCTTGTCTATAAATTTGGAGTTTTTGTGTATACTTACTAGAAAGGTAGTTAACATTCTTCAGCTATGTGGATGGTTTTCACCTTACATACGTTCCACTGCTGGGCTCTAGCCTCTTCCAAAACAGAAGACAAATTGACCTACCGCTGTTTAGACTGGTGGGTCTAGAGTTTTATTTCCAGTTTTCATCCTCTTAATTGAAGTAATTTGCATATTATATACTTTATTCGACGCCCACGAGTAAGAAAGGGGTGGTGAATTATATTCTTACTCTGTCACCGCACGGAGAGCAGCAGGAGTTTATTAGTTTTATTTTCAATTATTTTTTATTTGAAATAGCATTTTCTTTTGGTCCTAATTTCATGCTCGCTTCTAACGAGATCGTTACAATGGGAGGTTGTATATATTAGTAGCCATTTCCATACAGGTCCTTACTGTTTAAGTATGTGCTGAAAATTCACGGTGCAAGTAGTATGTAATTTTTTCTTAGTAATATTTTTATTGTATCTGTCCACAAATTCAAGATATTCAAAAAACGTTTGTCTCTGATTTAGCGTTTACGAATTTTACTCTGGAATTATCATCACCCGCCTGCTCATAATTTAATTGATATTAATTTGAAATAATATGTTTTTTTACTCCAAAAAGTATAAAGTGTTATTTAATTGAAACTCAGTACTCGAAATCGGTGTGCTTTCCATTACACTTGAATTTTCTTAGGTAATTTAAATATCAATGTTATAAATGACACACAACATTATTCAATTATTGATGTTGTCATGTCTTCACCATTATCATCATCACAGCCCATATATATCCCACTGCTGGGCTCGGGCAAGGGAAATTAACCTACTATACCACGTTGGTCAGACGTGTTGGCAAAGGGTTTAGTTTCGAGCTTTCCTTCTCTCATAAAGTTGTTATATGCGTTTTGTATCCCTTAGTCGTCTCTTACGATCACCCACGGGTAAGATACGGGATGGTGAAATGTATTCTTACTCCGTCACCACACGGATAATGTCACGTCTTAGGTGTCACCTAAAATTTAGATGTTACCTAAAATTTAGGTCTCTGTAATTAAAATGATCATTAGGACCCAATCTCATTGCTACTCTCACGTGAAATATTATCAAGTAGGTACTAACTTTGGCGATAACAACAAAATTTATTATGATTCGTCCCATTGAGTGCACAGATGGCGTAGTGATTAAGATACCGACCTTCCGTGCCAGTGCCGTGGGTTCGATTCCCACGCAGGATATTACTTTGTGCGATCCACAAAGTGTTGTTCTGAGTCTGGGTTTAATTTGTCTGCGTTAATTGCATGTTTGTAAAGTCCCCCGCAATACAAGGTTTATTTCCTTAGTGCAGGGTGGTGTTTTTAAAAAAAAAAAAAAAAAAAAGAATTGACCTCCTATTCAGCCTATCGACGTCCACTGTGGGATATAGATAATCACGTAATCGCCTTTAGTAGGTGAGATGGTGATTGCGATTGCTTATATAAATATATAATTTTACCACCAAAATGCTGCTGCCTATAACTAGTGATACATCATCTTTACAAATTCCAAGGTAAGGGATGATGATCGAGAGGAATCCGCGAGGGTAAACCGCCGGGCGGGCCACTGAAGACAAAGATCAGGTACCGGTGGCCCGCTCTCACGGCGAAGAGAGGAGTTAGCATGGTGGGTCTATGGGGTCACGCGCCGCCTCCTCCATCACCCCAGACCGATTTGGTGGGGCGAGACGCATCCATAGTCCGCCGCAAAAAAAAAAAAAAAAAAAAAAAAAAAAGGTAAGGGATGATGAGACATTGTATTCTTAAACAGTCATCACAAGGACGTATAACGTGTTTATTAAATGACTACTATAATAAAAATATTAAATTAATTGTTATCCTTATAAGAAATAAGGTATCCAAATCCATTAATGTTAGTATATATACCTATCTACTACGTCAATGGTTCGTGTGCCTAAGTTCAAGGCTGTATTGATCCATCAGCCAGGGTGCAAGGTTGTTTACTACTTTTCTAAGCTTTTCCAACATTATTTTAACATTTCTTGGCTCGCCGTGCGATGAAACACGCTCGATTCTATTTTAAGACTCATAATATATTGCACAAGTACATATGGGTTTACCAGTCTTCCGGCTTTGTTGTACTTATTTGTGATCTTTAAAGGCCCGTTTGGCCTGGTTAGGAAATGCATGCATGGGTTATTTTTACTCTGGTTTTAACAAGTATAGTAGTATTAATGAAATAATTTTGCAAATTTATTGTTTTCGTGAAAAGAAATTCTTAATTATTTAATCAATTATATTTTTCAGCTCATCTGCTTATAATCTCTGGATTGATTGCAGATACATAAGACAAAAAAAAAAAAAAAAAAAAAAAAAAAAAATCTTTTATAGAGTTTTTTTTTCATTTCTTATGGTGGCAAACGAGCAAGCAGCACACTTGATGGTAAGTGTCACTGCCCCCACCTTTGCTATACCAGGGTATAGCTAGGCCACTGCCTACCATTACTATCCCCAAACCCACCCAGTTGAGCTTCCGGCTCGCCCGCTCACCGAACGAAGCGCAATAGCACATTGCTATTACTCAACGGCGATCTTCTGCGAGAGTGTGGTACTATACCTCGGACGGACCGACCCGCGGCTGTAGGCAGGGATCTGTCAACAGCGTGGTCCTACCACTTAAAAAAGTTAGTTTAATTGGCAATATGTACATATTAACATGGCTTAATAAGTTTTTAGCTTCATTGAATATGCTAAATATAGAATTGTCATTTATGGTAAACATCATTAATTTACTTTTTGGTTAAACATAGATTAGAATAAATGTGTACTTACATAATGGCTATGCTTTTATGAAGTTTGATTCTCTGACTATTTAAATTTAGATTGACTGCTTATTTGAAATAGAGACAGTCAACATGACAACCGCTTCATATTATACAAAGTACCAGAAGACTTATTCTATAATCTTAGAGTCATATTCACCGGCCCTTTACATACTATTTCGTACCGTACAATCTCCTTCGTTTGACGGCCTACGAACGAGTCTTACGGGACATTGGCGAAGTTGCGGTTAATCGCTAACAGAAGCCATTCATCAAGAAGAAGAAGAAGACTTATTCCAATTAGTATTGGTCAGTCACGTCGCTATTCTTTTTCTTTTTTTAAAGTACATTAATGACAGTTCAATTAATTGCAAAAGTAAATATTCAAAAATATTTTTCTTATATTTTATCTGATTTACATAAAATATATAGCATAATTACAACATAATATACATAATTGTATACATCAAATTGTGTGAGTTTTAGTAATAGCCGTCACACCAATAAGTTGTCTGAAACAGAAGTATTAAACTTCTGTTTCTTCATAAAGTTTCTCTATTTATATTTATTTAGCGACTGTGTGAAGATGGGCTACATAGCTATTTTTTATATAAAAAAAGTGTGTGTGTACTTATGTACACGCGTTAGAAATGATTCTTTGACTTAACATGACTTCTTTGGCGTAACAAGATAAAAATCATTTCAAAAATTTTATCTTTCGCCTTATTCTACGTTTGTAGAAAAAACGACACTAACAATAGAAAAAAGGTATTTAATTTAACACATTGAAAGTTTTATTATAACGCATTATCTAGTTAAATAACTAAAATATTGACTATAGCTAACTTCAGGGTGTCGGTTTTTGGTGACGGTGTGCGCGCGCATCGTAAAAATTTACTCTCATCATTTTCCCTAACGCGCAAGATGTATAATTTCAAAAAGGTTATAAACTTTATAAAGTCCACATGTAATTAGTGATACATACTTACCTGTACAGCTCTATAAAACTGTTGTATTGTCGATCCAGTACTAGTATTAGATACCTACTGCTCGCATGTTTCAGATATGAGTCATGTCTTCTACGTGCGGTCACATACGAATATCTTTAGGCTTAACTTTATACCTACATAGATATACAAAATTACAGACAGAGATGGCTTCATTATGCAAGTTGAAAATTGCGTCAAGGATTTAACAATTAAGTATACTTAAATATTACTTAAATATAAATTAAGATTAATAAGAGTTCACAGAATTATTTAAAACCATTATAAATACTTTTAAATATTATATAGGTAAATATTAAAAAACGCCACACCGTACTTGGTCTTGGGAGTAGTAAATATTGGCTGACGATCTGCGATCACCAATCTATTTGCGAGTTGCCATTACGGCAATAACCTCACTAAAGTATAGCCACACTATGTGGCATTTTATTGGGGAGGACTATGACTTTCGTGAAAATATATAATTAAATAAAATGACGAGCCCACTGAGTTTCTTGCCGGCTCTTCTCAGTATATGGCTGCTTTCCGATCCGGTGGTAGATTAATTAAAATTATTTTTTATAAAATAATGTAAAAGGACAATATGTAAGTGCCCCTATGGATCTTATGCATAATAAATGATTTAATTTGATATGTCAAGCAGTGCAAAGCAAAAGGTTGAAAGATGATGCGATATAAATATCTGTAAATAAATTATAGTCAATTCTATTTACCTACATTCATTTTTTATTAAATACACAGAGTAAGCAATATCACATGTGTTTCACATGCGTTAAATTCTTAATATACCTAGTTACTGACGCTATCACGCTACCATGACACTAAGGATGTCCTCATTCGTAATTTAAGAAAGAAAACTTTGGGATCAGACTTTATATTAAATAAATAAAAGGCAAAAGGAATGCAGCAATGCCACGAAACTCCATTCTATTTAATGTTTGAAATTGTTACTCATGTCTGTATTTTATTCCGTTACTATGAATAAGTTTTAATTTTCATTCCACTAAAATATATCGTTATAAACTTTTATGTTTACACATTATTACAATCAACGAAGAACTAAATTCATTTGTTTAAATTAAAAACTTTAATGATGATAATAAAGAAAAAAAACAGTAGAATATTATTGTTTATTATAGCAATCTGGTTGTTTTCTTGTATTCTATAAAAGGTTGGATTCTAAACATGGACTAACAAAAAGTAAGCTTCAATGCGCGTGACTGTAGTGTCCAAGAATGCTAGTCCGCCTTAACTTGTATAGGCAAGATTTTTATAATATTGAAGACTTGTCTGATAACATATGAAGTTGGTAAATATAGAAACTTGACATTATCGATTTAATAAACTAGTGCAGTATACGTATTCGTATTACCATGTGTAAAAAAAATATACCCATAATTTTTTTTTAATACTAGACATGTTTTTCGGTCATGTCAAGTAGAAAAAAGTAATGAGTTTTTTTATTGCTTATGGTGGCAAACGAGCAAGCAGCATGCCTGATGGTAAGTGTCACTGCTAACCATGGACCTTTGCAATACCAACGGTATTTAGCTTAGGTCGCTGCCTATCAATAAAATACCCAAACCCACCCAGTTCATGGTTTCATGTCAACGTTTACAGGAAAACTTCTGTTGATTTTATTGTCTTTACCAATATATTGAAATGTATCATCATTCTCCTACTCTTATCCCAATTACTTGGGGTCGATACAATATGTACTCTTATTTCATAGTACATATTGTAAAAGTTATTGGCAATAGTTTAATGACCAGCCGCCTGCCAGACGCCAACCCTCCTTGGGAATGTAAATGTTAACCAAACGGCATCAGATGGAGTTGGCCCAGGTCGTTATAAGGCTCTCAGTAGTCTTTTACGACATCCACGAGCAAAGTAAGGGTTAGTCGTATTCGTAGCCGCTACCACACAGCTATATTGTATAATATGTTGAAATGTAATTATTGTTTAAAAATTATAAATACTGACTGACTTCCTCGTAAGATAACTCAAACTCTAGCTAGAGATTATCATAAGGAGCAAGGTTGCAAAGTTGATAACTGTTAAATTAATTAAGTATATTTATACTTATATTTTAACTTAGTCCAGAGCGGTGATGGGAAACATAATTACCATGACTTCAGACAGAAATCAGATTTAATGTATGTAATTGAATGGCTCTGTCAATGAGAAATGGTGGCTTGTTTATGTGAAAATGCATTTTTTTTAAATTTGGTATAATATGTTATACAGTCTGTCAAGTAAGAGCGTGGTCGTGTTAATTTATGAAAAAAAATATTTTATGAAACTTTCATATTTATATATACATTGTACACATTACAAGCAATGATGCAATTTGGTCAATAATGTGTCCAGTCACCACCGGCGTCGATAATTGCCTGGCATCTCCGAGGCATGCTTTCTACTAATTTGACGGCGTATTCTAGTGGCAAGGATCTCCAGATCCGACGAATTTCGCAAGACAACTGCTTCAAAGTGTATGTGCGTCTTCCACGAAGCTTCTGTTTAATATATGCCCACACATTTTCAATAGGGTTTGCATCGGGCGACTGCGACGGCCAATCCAATGTAACGATGCCAGATTGAGTCTTCCACTGAGTACAGAGCTTGCTGCGGTGTTTAGGATCGTTGTCTTACTGCAGAATCCAATCTTCATTTTTTGTGATGAACCATCGTTTGACAGATGGCAGTAAAGCCTTTTTGTAGATTTTTATCATTTTCTCGGCATTTAGGTTGTCAGTAAAGAGGTACAAAGTGCCGAATCCCTGCTTTGAGAAGCAGCCCCAAAGATGCACCTTTATTCCATGTTTTACGGTCCGCTGAACAAGCCTATTGGTGGAGGTTGACCAGGCTCGCGTGAGGACAGAACGTGCCCATATAGAACATTCATCAGTAAAAATGACATTTTCAAAATCTCTATCAATATTTTCATGCGCCCAAGCGAGTCGCTTTGTCACATGTTTTTCAGTCAACAGAGGCTTCTTCATTGTGTTGCGCCATTTCAGATCATGAGTACGAAGAAGGGTTCGGATAGTTTCGTAGGATATATTTAAACCTTTTGCCATTAATTTTGCTTGTCCTTGCCGCAGTGTTAAAGCAGGATTCCGCGAAAACAGATTAACTATTCTTTTTTCATCTTTTTTGTTCACTTTTCCTATCGAACCACGTTCTGGTAAATCATCGACATTTTTAGCCACTTTATATCGCTGTATCCACTTCTGTACAAATGCCTTTGACTTTCTCATATATTTAGCAGCCGCTAATTGCGACATTTTGGGACCTTTCGGGTGGATGCATAGGAACACAGCCTCGTAGCGCGACGCGTACTTAGCACTCATGGCGTTTAACGTGATTCTTGTTCAAAAGATCAACGACAACTGCAGCTTTGTTGATAATGCATCAAGGACAAAGCTTCCCTCTATCGGCTCGCAAAGGAATTAGAGCGAAATCTTTCATTAACTGTCGGTAAAGTCGACCACGCTCTTACTTGACTGACTGTACATAGCATATTTTCTTTTTTTTTGGTGGCTGGCTATGGTGTGGTCACACCCCGAATGTATAGACCCGCCTTACATGTAGCTATCAACGCCGTGCGAGCGGCTCACCGGAACCCAGTCTTTTTTGTTCGGTGGTCTGCCCGGTGTTCTACCCTCATGGGTATTCGAGTCGACGCCCTGACATCTCGATTTAAGTCTTGACGTCAAGGCGTAGCATAAGCCGTCCCAAGGATAATTATCATAAGGTAAAAAATTGGAAAAAAAAATGAGCAACGTAGTCTGGGTACTTTCACTAATCTGATATATAGAATTTAAGTTTAATTTGTTCAAACAAATACATAAGCATTGACAATGAGAAAAAAGTATTAATGCAAATTTTGTTTTTTTAATATCCTAAAAATTGGCATGGACGTAATCTCAATGATACACTATATACTTACAATATTATTTATTAAACAATTTAAATCGAGTTGGCATTGTAAAAAATCATATCAACCATTTTGAGGCCATAACCTGTGGAAATACATTCACGCTGCCGATAATGCGTTATATTGGCATTTCCATAAAAGGCTAGTGACGCTACGCCTTCAAAATGAATCATGGTGCTGTGAACTATTGTGAAATACTTATATATAATATATATTTAAAAAAAAATACATGGTAATACATTAATTCTGTGATGTGATGGAGTAAGAATCTGTGTGGTAGCGGTTACGAATACTACTAACCCTTACTTTGCTCGTGAATGTCGTAAAAGTCGACTAAGAGCGTTATAATGACCCGGGCCAACTCCATCTGATGCCGTTTGGTCAACAATTACAGTCCCAAGGAGGGTTGACGTCTGGCAGGAGACATAAAACTATTGCCAATAACTTTTACAATATGTACTATGGAAGAAGAGTACATATTGTATCAACCCCAAGTAATTGGGATAAGAGTAGGAGAATGATGTGATGGAGTAAGAATTGAGTTCACATTTCTTACTTTCCCAAGGGGTGGCGTCGGCTAAAAGATCTTACTACTTAAGAATTATATTCCTATAAGAAAATAAAAGCTTGAAAGAAAATCCTATGTCAACCGCTCAGGCTAGCAGGATTGACTAGCTGAATATGTTTGCTACTGTGAAGGAATCTTATATCCAGCAGATACATACTTATGCCACTGTCTTAGCAGTAAGACAAATGTGTTTGACAGTAGTAGACATACCATCTATAGGTTGAAATCTAAATGAAAATATACAATTCTATTTGAATTTACTGCTGACTTAAACCGATTGTAACAAATTTCAAAACACTGCAGTGAATTATATAATTGAGTTGAGAACTGTCAAAGCCATTCACTCAGCAAGCGAACCGTATTCCAAGAGAAATATTTTTATTATTTATTTAATATCTTTTATTGTACCACGCTTAGCTGACGGTTTGGCTATTGCGTTTGGTGCTATGAATATCCTATGAGAGTACTGCAGTGTTCTGGCGATTGCTAAGCCGGATTTTACGACTACTACGGGCAATAAGGGTTAGTCACATATTGTATTCCGAACACATCGTCACATTATAGGAGGAATACAAAAAGTTGAGTTATAAGATATATGTATATGAAGTTCAAGAGCTCAAGGGTAGCTAGGTTTTAAACTCGCAAAGGCTTCAAGAAAATGAAACAACGATAATATGCACGAAAGAAGTATATGTATTCAGGTTATGAAATGTACATACATACATATCATCACGCCATATTTCTTGCAGGGTAGGCAGAGAGAACAGAGTGCCAGAGAACTTTATCCTTGCATACTTCACTCGCTTCCTCAACATTCATAATTCTCTTCATACACGCTCGCCGGTTTCAGAGACTCTTGACTCCATCTTCCTTTAGTACGTGACCAATCTAGTCTAGGTAGGTGAGTCTCGGTCTCCCCCGGTACCTACATCCTACATCAAATCTAAATATAAAAAATAACATATAAACAGTCTTTCTTAAAATATGCAGCGTTTGATTTTAATCATTTCGCGGTGTCTGAACTCCCTGTAAACCCTGCTCGGATACATCTGTGAAGAACGGTGTTTTTTTTTTAAATACACTTTGTACTAAGGAAATAATTTTCATATTGAGGGTACTTTCGAAACATACAATTAACTGCCACAAACTGTAATCACACGGAAAATGAAAATTTGTGAATCGCACAAAGTAGTGTTTTTCGTGGGCACCGAAGCCTTATGGCTCTGGATACAGTAGGTCGGTTTCTTAACCACTACGCCATCTGTGCACTCAAATATTTGATACTTAATACAATATTTCCGTGTATTCTATGTAATATTTCTGAGTGTTTTTAACACTACAGTTAGAGTACAGTTCCGTGTTGTGACGGAGTAAGAATACAATTCATCACCTATCCCTAGCCTTACCACCCTATCTTACCCGTGGGTGATCGTAAGAGACGACTAAGGGATATAAAACGCATATAAGATCTATGCAAGAGAAAGCAAACTCGAAACAAAACCCTATACCAGGGGTCGGCCACCCTTTGAGCGAGAAGAGCCAAAAATTAGAATTTATAAAAGTTTAAAGTTTTTAAAGAACCACAATTTTTTTTTGCAACAATTATTTGTGCCTAATGCTCGTTAATCAATTCTGAGCCATTTTTAAATGTTTTCTATATAAAATATTTTTTTGCGTATAGAACTAAAGAGTTGCAAGTTCACATGCAAAGAGCCGCATGTGGCTCACGAGGGCCACCGAAGACAAAGATCGGGTACCGGTGGCCCGCTCGTACGGCGAAGAAGAGGTGCTTGCAGGGTGGGTCAATGGGGTTGCGCGCCGCCTCTTCCGTCACCCCGGACCGATTTGGCGGAGTGCGACGTCCATAGCCCACCGCAAAAAAAAAAAAAAAAAAAAAAAAGTGGCTCACGAGCCGCAGGTTGCCGACCACCTTTTTTATTTTTGTGGTGGGCTATGAATGCGTCTCGCCCCGCCAAAACGAACTGGGGTGACGGAAGAGACGGCGCGTGACCTCATAGACCCACCATGCAAACTCCTCTCTTCGCCGTGCGAGCGGGCCACCGGTACCCGATCTTTGTCTTCGGTGGCCAGGTGGCCGACTCCTACTCTATACCAACACGTCTGACCACTCTGACCAGCGCAGTATAGTAGGTTAATTCCCCGAAATTAAGGGAGGAGGCCCGAGCCCAACAGTGGGACATGTATGCACTGTGATGATGATGATGATGATGAATAGAGTACAAATACAATTCACCACCAGACGAATAAGGAATATCTATTAATCTCTTATTTGTCGTCGTAGGCCTTAGCATATAACTTTCATGCAAGGGAAGGAATACACGAAATTACTTCTTATGTCAACAGTCTGCCCATCGTGGTATAGTATGTCAATTTCCCTCCATAAACGCACAAAAAAAAACTTCAAATATGCTTTGCTTATCTATCTTATAAGTAAGTAATTATTATTTCTATATAATACAGAGCACAATACTCACATTATTAGCAGACATTCTGCAAACTAGGTTATTCTGCGGCTGAGTCGTTATCTTAAGTATATTGTCTACATCTCAGCTGCCCTATTATGATAATGGATCCTGCGAGAGTAGCTAATATAATGCTCCGTAAAAGCACCTTATTTTATATTTGTATATTTCTATATAAGCAATCGCATTGGTCTATTGAATACGAATTCTTTTTCTCAGATCATATATGTACCACAATTCATCATTCTTATGTTGTTATACCAGTTATTTGGGGTCATCGCAATAAGTAGTCGTACATATTGTTGCCTGCCTGACGTCAACCTTCCTTGGGGATATAATTGTTGACCAGACGGCAGACGGTATTAAGTGGAATTGGTCAAGGTATAAATTATTCAAGGTCATAAAGCTTCATCTTATCATCATCTCAGCCCTCATATGTCCCACTGTTGGGATTGGGCCTCCTCCACAAAGGGAGGGAAAAAAATAAAACTTAATAAATTAAAAAACCAAAAAAAATATTACTTGCAGGCAGATGATCTGTTGCATTTATCTTTCTTTTTTTTTGACAGGCTTATAGTCTGGACATATCCTGCCTGTCCCCATAATCCACCGTATTCCCTCCTCGTCGCCATTGGGCCGACAACATTTGCCAGTATATCTGGTAGCTAATTATTCAATTTTTTGTAGTGTTCTGACTCTTTCTAATAAGATATTGAGTAAGTACAGCCGCAACTGAATGACTGACGAATCAGAAATTCAGGACACAGCGCGGAATGCTTGTCTGCCGTGGCTTGATGGCACTTCAATTCTAACGCAAACCGGGATGGCTTCTGATACGATGTAACTGAAGCCATTATTGTTATGATGTCTCACATTACTATAGTGAATGTCACGACACTAAATGTAAGACCCCTATATCGTTCTGAATAATGTTACGACAACTCAGACACATATAAATCAACCTTTAATTGGCTTTTACGAAACACCTAAAAGTATTGTGAATTATATTCATATACATACACCATAACAATATATATATAACTAGCAGACCGGGCCACGCGTTGCTGTGGCTTAGGTTAGCCTCAGTAACACTTTTGTTTATTTTAACAAATCTTGGCTTATATGAAGCGTTTGTTCATTTAACATAGCGCCATCTATTAAATACTTACTGAATCCAGTCAACAGATTCCGCCATCTTTTAAAATCCTTTTCATATAACATATGATTTTGACTTGACTATCAAATATTAGACAAATAATTTGCAATAAAATAATATTACTATAAATTGAGATTTAAGCTATCCTATCTTTTAAGTTGGATCAAACTACACATGCTGTGCAAATTTGGTTAAAATCGGTTAAGTACTTTATGAGTCCATCGCGGACAAACAACGTGACACGTAATTTATATATACATATTAAGAAGATGTAAATTTCTTCTTATTTCTGATTTGCAGTCCATTTTCCTTCAGTTTTCTTTTTCTTGCATTGTTTATGTGAATATTAATAGTTTTCTACCACGGGCTAGACACGGGTGGTAAATTGTATTCCTACTCCATTACGATATCGAAAATATAACCTATGTGACCTTATTCAAGTTGCAGTACTACGATGTATCGAATGCGTTCGCTTTATAAGTTTAGTTGCTACATTACTAGCTTATCTCGTTCGATTTTAGATATCCACATTTTGTACGGTGCCTTTATCATTTTGATAATATACCGATAAAACGATAACGGAATTCTGTTTTGTTTATAGACCGTAATATTTTAAATATAACTATGATTTTGTTTTAAGGAAATAAATTAACTTCATTGATATTCTATTTATTCATCCTGATAAATATTATCCCATCAAGGTCCCCCGGTATAAGCAAGCTTTGCTCGCCAAGCGGTCTGGCAATTGTGCATCGTGATTGATATTATAAGTTTTGCAGGCGAATGCTAGCAGCAGTTATCCTGGTATGTATGCAACCCGTTTTTATGACCATCATAAGACAGAGTAAGTGGCGACATATTATATTTTAATATATTTCGTCACAGCCCATATATGGCCCACGGTTGGGCTCGGACCTCCTCTCTAATGGGAGGGAAATTAGCCTACTATACCGCGCTGGTCAGACGTGGTGGTATAGGGTTTTGTTTCGTGTTTTCCTTTTCTTGCATAGATGTTATATGCATTTTATATCCCTCAGTCGTCTCTTACGATCACCCACGGGTAAGAAAGGGGGTGGTGAATTGTATTCTTACTCCGTCACCACACGGATAATGATAAAATATTTAATATATTTAATCATAGCATATAATTTTTCAAAATTATTGCAAATATCCTTTTATGCATTGCGTTTTGTCAAAATCAATTTAAATTCAAAATTCAAGTAACGCAAACATGTTTAATGTTTCAGAATGCAGGTAGAAAGAATGTCTCATGTTTGCCCAAAGCCAGTTCAACAAAACGGCAAAAATCAAAAGCGTCCAAATTACGATTACTATACGGGCATCGCGTGCGTGATTTCGCCGAATCAGGTTCTTAAAATAACCACGTCGAAGGCAGTATTCAAACTTCTTATCATCGGCGGCGTCCTTTGCACCACATCGGGAATGCTCCCGACGACCTTATTCAGCTACATAATAATTGTTTGCGTCTCCTCAAATTTCGATTCTTCGACCCAGTTTGGCAATCGGTGACATTTTTGGCATTATAATATTGAGTTTTTAACGATGTTTGATAATCTACCACTTGGGTATATCAAATTTAATATTAAAATATATTCTGTGGTAGCTATTCTCTTAAATATTTAAGGTTTTTGTGAGTTGATCACGTGAATATTTATACAGTATTATTAATATAGTATTATACCATGACGATTGAATTATACCAAAAAAAAGTGACATATATGAAGTATAAACCTCTGAATATTTTTTTCTTATATCTACTGTAATACTCACATTACACGAAAATATAACTTACAAAACTATTTGTACTCACTAGAGTAAACTAGGTATTTTGAAAACTAATGTCATTTATAATTAATTTAAAATGTCATCTTCAATGTTCTTCATCAATTAAAGATGCACAGTAATAAATTCTGAGTTCGTAAATGGATTGCATTAAAAGTATTTAAAAAAAAAAAATATAAAAAAAAACAATCCTCTGCTTATTTTTAGGACTCCTCTGTTGTTTTTGAAGATATTTTTGTGAACAGTTATCAAAATTAAGACAGATTAATTAAAATGTTTACATCACCTTGCGTTGTTAAAACGCGCAACACTTGTTATACAGCTTCATGACATTTAAATAAAATTAAACGCATTCGCGTTGCACGTAAACAATTTAGGGCCTGCGCCTAAAATACCTGGCCTGTTGCAAGCGAGCCTGTCGGCCGCCATTGCCTTATAAGGTTGCGAACTTCGAGGCCAACTGCAGCCCTATCCCGATACCTTGCCTAAGTTACCTCACGAGGGCTTAAAGACGTCCTCGTCACTACCCACTTGATAATAAAGTGACCCGTTAACCTTTTATCTTCAATTAAAAGTCATCTATAATATATTATGTTCTAAAAGTTGGTTAAGTATTTTCGAAATTTCGCTTCATACTTTGTTCACTTTTTTGGTATTTATTTAAAACAAAAATATATTTAATTTGCTGAAGTAGTTTATTTAGGCACAGTGTTAACTAAAATGTTAATTAACAAATTGATAAACAGTAAAATTCTAATTTAATGAAAATTATGATTTTAATAATGCTTTGGATGCAAGGTTAAGATGTAAGATGTAAAGTAATTCATCATTGGGTTATTTAATTTTACTTAATAAAATACTTGCTACTCAAAACTGAAAAAAAATGTCATGCTTTAAATGAGAATTTATCTATTTCAGCCGTTTTATCTCACGTTTTAGTAGGTTGTTTAAATATTGAGAAAATATCGTATCTGTCGCTGGCACAGATTCTTAACACGTACACACTAGTAAGTTAGAAGATGATATGGGATGCGACAAGCTTGCATAAATAAGACGCTCCGCAAAAACCAAACTAAACACTTTGAATAAAAAGGCAATCCTTTCTTTATAAAGACGTCATTCTACTAGGAAATAAATGCTTTTATTGCGAGAGACTTTAAAAATATACACGTACAATAAACGTGCATAAAATACTTATGCGTACAGTGTAAATACCACAAACAATGTCTACCTGTGTTGTGAAAATATGTATGCGTCCCATTAACGCTCGCTGGTCTATTTCAAACTGTTAAAGTTGATGGGTTCTTGTAACACATGAATGCCTTTCTACTCAATATATGTGGACTGTGAATTAAATGTGAACATTACAATGATATCTTACATTACAAATATATTTTACAATACATATTTGGCTCTTAAATTTACTTCACTGTGTGGTAGCGTCTACGAATACTACCAACCCTAACCTTGCTCGTGGATGTCGTAAAAGACGACTAAGAGCCTTATATTGACCTAGGCCAACACCACCTGATGCCGTTTGGTCAACAATTACATTCCCAAGGAGGGTTGACGTCAGGCAGGCGGCCGGTCATAAAACTATTGCCAATAACTCTTGCAATATGTAGGAAGAGGAGTACATATTGCGTCGACCCCAAGTAATTGGGATAAGAGCAGGAGAATGATGAAATGATGATCTGAATCTTAAATTTATGAAATCACGAAGTGCGTTTCGAATTTACTTTCTTCTAAAAGGGGAAAGGTGCAGATCGGATTCAAACTTGGTAACTACCACTAACTAATTTTAGTATTATGATAGTCAATAATTTGCACAGGATCATTTTGAACCGAAAGAAAAGTCTGATATAATAAAGACACAATTTGCCGCGGTTTGGACTCGCGCATAGCCGCATACACAGTCCCTAATACATATAATTATTTCGGCTCCTAAATTGGTAAGTGTGGACAGACTTAGATTACAATATATCAATAACCTTCTTTTTTGGCCGTGGCCGTGGCCATGTATAAACAACTTTTTTTTTGGAGCTGTTTTGATCAGCGTGATATAAGCCTAGTGGTGACATGTATATGAGCTGAGATGATGATGACGTAACCAATGCTCCTATTTTATATTTAAAATAAATTTTACAGACACTTCTAAACACCTTGATTGTTTTAGATATCAATGAACAAAAACTAGAGTACAAAGCCTTTGCTTAAAGTATTTTTAGACAGCGAAATTTAGGCGTGTTATTTCTACAATGATTCTCAACGTGCTTGGCAAGCTTGACCATTATGCTATTATTTACCTTTGGGTAGCTTATATCTAAACAGTATACGTCGAAGAACTCATGAAAAAAAATATAAGAACCACATAAGTTGGTAGATATAAGTCATATATTAATAAGTATAAGTAACTAGCAAAGAGCTAGTAGCTAGCTAAATAGTCTCGACGACCTTGTGGGAAATTGTATTTATGTATTTAACACACATTATGTAAAAGCAAATAATAACATACACCAACAAATTAACTACAACATTGTTCGGTTAATTTTATTCAAAAAACAAATTTAACACAGTATTTTTATGTAAAAGTATTCATAAAGTACCAGGGGTTCAATAATGGGTTAAGTTAAATTTAATCTTTCCTTTAATCACTTGTCCAACCGAAAATTACGTTGCTGTCAGTTAAATGAGGTCACCTACAGGCATATTTTTAAATAAAATAATAATAACTACTCAGTATACATAATGTGACCAGATGTCCCGTTTTGAACGGGACTGTCCCTTCAAATTACTGAAATTTAGCATTTAATATGCTTAATTATTTATAAAAACCCGATTACGAAGCGAAAAATGATGTCACAAGCGGGATTCGAACCCGCGCCTATTGGGATTCCACAAAATTTAACTTTTAATTACACAAAATAAAACTACGTTGAACCGTAGTCTACTGCTATATCTCAATAAATTATAATGCCTGAATTGTTTTAGGTAAAGTAGTACTCTGTAGAATACTCTGTAACTCTCAAGTTGCCACCGAAGACAAAGATCGGGTACCGTTGGCCTCTCGCACGGCGAAGAGAGGTGCTTGCAGGGTGGGTCTATGGGGTTGCACGCCGCCTCTTCCGTCGCGCCGGACCGATTTGGCGGAGCGCGACCACGCCCATAGCCCACAGCAAAAAATAAAAAAAAAGCTCTCAAGTTATTCTTGTAATTACAAATCATACCCAAAAAGGATTAATATCAACCATTCGGCCGCTAATAAGTAAAAAGCAGTTTTGTTTTTCTTCTATGTATATTAAATTAAGAAGCTGCTGTTCTAATTCGGGATATATCGGCATAAGTTCAGGCAGCTAATACTTAAGAGAAAGATATCAGTTTAAAATGATTTCAAGGCTGTTTCAAAACCAGTCTTCCCAAAATATGTAGATCTCTAGGTTAAAACATGTGTTAATGTTTGTATCTTGTTTTTCTATAATTAATTCAATAATTGTGTTTGTTTTTGTTCAATTTAAATGTTTCAATAAACACTGGTGCATATTTAGGCATGTATATGAGTATTTGGAAAGAAATTAACGCAATCGAACACTAACGCAACTAACCAAACGCAATTAACCACCTTAACATACAAACAAAAACCTATAACTACTTACAAAACCTATAAAATTTTATGCAATGTTATAACGTAATTTAATTGCTTGTACTAAAGTAAACTTGTAATTATAACAACTATTTTTACATACTTATTTGTTTTCAATGCCGTCAGGTGTACGTATTTTATGATATATGTTTTGGTAATATTTTGTGATTGTTTTAGGCTGTATATTTTTGTTTAGTATTATCATTATTTAGTATAAAATGAAGTCTCTTCCCACTGCCTGCTGCTATGTACGCTTAGATCATTTAAACTGCACAACGAATTTGGTTATAGTTTTTGCTATCATTCAGATATTTTTTTCCCGTTGGTTAGGTTATAGGTATGCTATACATTCATAACATATACATGCATTTAAAAATACATTACAGTACTCGGCGATAATTAATGCACATCGACAATTGGGAAGAGACACTCGTATAATTTCGACCTCGCATAGCGCTGTCTATGTCGCACACTACTGTGTTATGTCGCGCGAAGCACGAACAGTTTGATATCTATTACCAGTTCATTACAAATGTGACTTTTTTTTATTAAATAAAATACATCAATTTTAAAAGATATTTTTTCTAAATTGTTTCTATTTTAAAAATAAGTACATATACAGAGATATATGTACATATTTTTGATTGGATGCAACAACACTCCATTGCAATTAGAACGACTGATAAACGTCACACAGTTAGTGTACGACAGAGTCAATGCTCTACGAAGCCGAAATTAGACGATTGTTTCTTTCTAAGAGTTGATGTGCAGTATTTAATACCGGTTACTATACTGTGAAACATTTGTATAGTATATATATTATAATGTATTAACACTAACCAAACAGAATGAAAAATATGTAATTTATAGTTATCAAAATCCAACCAAGTTAGAAAACAAGAGCACGTTTATTTAATAAAAAAATACATAATTGTTTTAATAGTTCCAAATAGAATCCAGACTATTAGTCCTTCCCACGACGTCACACTGGCAGTGTGTGACAGAGGCGCCTACTTATAAAGTGTCTAGAGTGGCATGTGTGTTCATAGCAATGTTATTTGCAGGATAACTAAAATCAGAAATACTGGGTTGTAATAATCTGCTAAACTACTCGGATATTTTAATGTGAGTTACTGATCTCATTAAATCGATGTAAAGTGAAAATAGGTCGCTAGTAATTAATATTTCCTTTTGTTTTGTTTAATTTTGAGAAAATTGCTGAATATCATCTTTTATCTGTTTATTTTATTTATAAACTTAAATATAAAAATAAACTAATGACAAATCAAATAAAAACATATGATGGGTAAAAGATTAGGGCGGAGAAAGAAACATATAATGTACTTGGAGAGTAATTAATATTTTAATTACAATGTATGTATTAATTGTTCAAAATTGTGCTTAATAATGAAAACCCAAGCGCATTTATTTCTATGTAGGTTTAACAAAACATTTGTTCCCCGGTTCAGATATACGTCATCATTATTATCTCAGCTCATATACATATAGAACAACAGTGGGACATCCCACTGTTGGGCTCGAGCCTCACCCATAACGTGAGGCAAATTGACCTATTATACCACGCTGGTCAGATGTGTCTGTATAGGGTTTTGTTTCTAGTTTTTCTTTTCTTGCATCGATGTTATATGCATTTTATATCCCTTAGTCGTCTCTTACGATCACCCATGGGCAAGATAAGGGGTGGTGAATTGTATTCTTACTCCGTCACCACAAGGACAATCAGATATACCATTCATTAATTTTGTTTTTAAATAATTCAAATTAATATACGATCAAAATTTGGTGAAAATAAATTTACATTGTTCAGCAAAATTATGTTATTATTTATTACCATTTAAGTCTCTTCTGTTGTGTGGCATAACCGCGGGACACCCGTTAAATGAACTAAAGATTACCGATTCAAGATTACTATCTCATCTATAACCTTAATAGCCTAGTCAGTATATGAAAGATGCGATCTTCATTTTAGTAACGTTCGAGCGGTGTACGACCGGTCAATTAATCAAGCGATACAATTTTGCTAAGCAAGGCATCTTAGATTGACCTAGTTTGAATATGCCATGTTTTCAACGATGCTTTAAAGATATTGATAAAGAGTTAGCCATAAACTAATAAAATGTAATAAATACAAAATTAAATTTAGTTAGTTCGAAATTTGCAAGCGTTTATTTTTTTTAATAAAATATGTTCTTGTACGTATCATTGTAAAAAAAATACCGTAAGTGTAACAGAGAAAGACTTATTGTAAATATGAAAAAACGAGACAAAAAGATCTCGACGATCAATTCAATACAAAGTTAAAGAAAATTCATCAATATTTATGAATGAAAATTGTTTACACGATGTAAACAATTTTGATTTGTATAATGAAACTGAATAGGGATCATTATTGCTCCTTTTATTTTATTGTCGCGTTTGATAATACATAAATCAACAATTGAAATAGTTTACAAAGTTAAAAATTAACCGCTAAGTTTAAATCTAATGTTATAAAAATAAACGTATTTCTTCACAAATAAAACGTTACTTGTAGTAAATAGTATGAGTTAATAAAATTTTAGTTGTGAATATTATGTAGCACAAAAATAAATGACCGAACTTGAATGAAATTTGGCGCATAGGTAGTTTATAACCTAGACAACATACAGGATATTTTATATCATAATGGCTTTATAACTTTTATCCATTTACTTTTAAAATTTATACACATTTGCGTGTTTTATAATTACGTATACGAATTGCAGTTTATAAAATGAAAAAGAATAAGGTCAACCAAGTCATGAAATGGTAAAGTACTTGCATGCCAGAGCCGAAAGTGTATTCAATATCCGGACTTTTGATAGCTCATCGGATCGTTGCGACATTTCTTTTAAATATCCAATGCTTATATCACCTTAGCTTATCCTTTAGATGTAAGGGTGTCAGATTATAAAAAAAAATACGGAAATCGGTTTTGTTATGAAAATAATATTATATTAAAAAGATTAAGCATACAATTTATTGATCATTTCAATATTTATAGTTTAAAAGTATAATTTTGAAATGAATAATAAGAAAGAAAACTCATCACTTTCCTATCATCTCATTATAAAGAATATGTTAAACAGAAAATATTCATGAAGTTCAAGGTGAAATGCGAAATAAAGGATTTTTTTTAATATTGTAATCTTCAGAACTTGATTTTGCAAGTTCGATGTTAATATGACAAGTTTTTGGACTCTGAATGAGGTAACTTCACTGTTTGTACTGTACACGACAAGTTGCCCGATTGAAACATAGGCAAGATGATATTTGTTATGTTGTTTATTATTTTTAAAAAGTACCAATAGTCAAGAGTCTCCGAATCCGGCGAGCGTGTATGAAGAGAATTATGAATGTTGAGGAAGCGAGTGAAGTATGCAAGGATAGAGTTCTCTGGCACTCTGTTCTCTCTGCCTACCCTGCAGGGGATATGGCGTGATGATATGTATGTATGTATCAATATGTTTTCCTGTCATGTGTAACACAAGTTTCTATTATCATGCTTTCATTCCACTAGCTTTGGTAACGTTTCTTAAATTTCATTATATTTCGCTCCCTTTGTTCTTCCGAATAAGCTCCCGTATTATCTTTAAATTTATCGAAATAAGTATGTAATATGAGCATCTTTAAAAACACCTGAGGATGCAAAAAAACGAAGTCATGTCGGTATTCGTTATAATTTTCAGCTCTATGATTGTCAAGAAAACTATGAACACTAACTACCCTAAGCTGTTACAAGTTATTTTTCTCCTCATTGCTAAGTAGACACGAAAAAATATCACAATCTTTAATTCTCTTTATTTTCACCATTGAAACCTTCAAAAAGAAATTCTAATATTTAAACCATTTGGACTCATGAGAAGAACCTTTCCAAATCGTTTTTTGTTGACCAATGATTATTTATAAGTTCCACACAATGAATAGCATTCATTAATTTAATTATTGCTCTGTGCAGCTATAGATAACGTTTACTTATAAACAATTGCTGCAATACGAGAATCTGAATATCGATTTTATAGTAATCAATAAAAAGAAACAACACCTAATTGTATCGAAGGTCGAATATAAACTTCCTGGTGGATCAACGCTTAAAGTACTTTACATACGTCATATTTTTACATACTTTAGATTTTTTACCACTTTACTTTGTAATATTAGTACAATTTCATCCTTTTTACCAATTCGATGTTGCTAAAACATAGTCCTTTCTATAATCATAACAGCCCCTTGATGATTGTCTATATGTATATACAAATGCACGATTTATTTACAAACCTCACGACTCCCTAATGTATTCATAATGGATCTTTTGTTTTCCTAGCATCAAATCTATCGTTTTTGCCAATCGAATCAACTCTTGCTTATGACACTTTAGGTGCATTCGATTCACTTTAGTTCCAATCTTATCCGTGAACATCGTAAAAGGTGACTGTATGATATGTATATAACATGCATAAAAGAAAACGAAAACTCGAAATAAAACTCTAAACCACGTCTGACAAGTGTGGTACTGTAGGTTAATTTCTTTCCCATTATGTAGGAGGCTCGAGCCCAGCAATGGGGGCGTATATGAGTTAAGATAATGCTTTAATTTTACAACTTTCTTTTCGTCGTTTGCATACGTCATACGGTATTAGTTCAATGCAGGAGCGGCTCTAGCACATGCAGCGCCCGGGTGCAATCAATTACCTGGCGCCCTCTTGTATCAAAATTCGTGAAAAAAATGGAATAGGTTGAAAGTTTTTGACACAAAATCAGGTAAAGGCGATCGCATTATGAAGTAACAGTGAGCATGGCGACAAAGCAACCTACCCAAACCTGTCAAATAACGCACCCACTACGTCTATAGATGGTTAGGCACCCGATATGGCGCCCCCTAACAACCGGCGCCCGGGTGCACCGCACCCTCTGCACTATAGGTAAAGCCGGCCCTGGTTCAATGGTAAAGTAAGATTTGTACGAAATTTAAATTATCTAGAAGGTCACTTGTATAATAGATCTAAAAATAATATTAATATTCTTTTGGTAACGGTTTAAGAATACACTATCACCCCCGTAATTTCGCGTGAGAGCCGTATTTAATAATTTGTTTGGCAACTTTAAATCTGCAATTACCAATCCGCCTACTAAGCGTGACAATTATTTTATCCTAGTCTATATCCAGCTGTGGCCATTAGGACTATAAACTACTTATTTATTGTTTATATTTCTAGTCCACATATTTTATTCCCAAATGTATTTTCTGCCAAACTGTACTATATTTAGTCAAGTTTTAGTCAATATTTAGTCAAGTAGAAAAAAAAGAACGAACGGAGTAAATAGTCAAACGGATGTACAGCATCATACAATTACAAAATCAGTCGTTAATACCAGAAGTAGTTCGTGTATTGAGGATCTAACATGATGTTGTTTGGTACAAAGTCAAGGAACTGAGTCATAAAAAGTTACTTGGACCTGCTTGCTGTATTACTGGAAATCAATGCCATATTTGACGATAGCGCGGCGTGTTATTGCGTTAGTTGGTAATAGTTCTTCACAGACCACCTAGGCCTTTATACTCTTTTCTTAAAGTATGTTAAACTATTTTGCCTATAAAGTCTTATATAGCAATAGCATCTGCTTGCAACTTTGCCTGCGTAAAAATAGCTTTCCCAAAGTTGAACTTTTATCCCAATCGAAAAAATAATGGATAAAAAGTATTCTAATCCAGAAAACGGTTTACGTGTGACTGGATAACAAAATCCCAACGTCTTTTTTTTTCGCGTTTATGATACTTATTACAGTAGGATTTTCAAAAGATCTTAAACCTGCATAATATTGTGTGAATAGTTATATACCCATAAAATATTATGAAATTTTTCTCTTTTCTTTATGGTATATGCATATATTTACCATTTTGGGCCACGTATATACCGGACTGCGTAAAAGTTTTGTAAAAATATGATTGCCTGGCAATCATCAAATTTATCTATACTACTTAATTTGGTTGAGGGACCTTCAGGATAATGGCAGCATTACTTCTCCTAGGAAACGTGTATCACTGTTTTTCTAACATGTTCACACTTCACATCTCTTAATCACCTTTCGATATTAACGAGAAAATACTAGCGAATTGTATTCTTATAAACACGCGGAATAGATACTTAACATCATTTTACTACTTTTATAAAAGCCAAAGTTTGGATGAATTCCATAATCATTAACATCTCAGATTACGTCCCACTGCTGTGTTCGAGCCTCTTCCAAAACAGGAGTGAATTTGACCTACTATACGACGCTATAGTAAGACGGGTTGGTAAAAAAATTTTGTCGAGTTTTCCTTCTCTTAAATAGGCATTATATGAACAGGGGCTATAAGCCCTTAGTCGTTTTTTTTACGACGGGTAAGAAAGGGTGTGATGAATTGTGTTATTACTTCGTCACACATAAATTTAATAGAAATTTCAAATTGGACTTGAATGGATGGATATTTATTTTTCATTAACGCCGGAATGACTAAACGGATCTATATGAAATTTAACGTAGAGATAGACTATATAATCTGGAATAGCACATAAGCTGCTTCTAGTTATATGTACGGCTTTAGTAGGATAGATTTAATTGTGAAAATAAACATTAACGCGTTCGAAGGGGCGGCCATAATTAATAAAACATATAACAAAATTCAGCGAAGGTCTTATCTTATTTCGGCGTTCGCAGATACCTTAATATAAATTACAGTTGTTACAAGTACAGTTATTGCTCCGGTGGAATATTGTGAGGTCTCATAAAGCGACCGGAGACGGTATATAAATTTAACTTTTGTTAATTAAATGTATCAGCTTAAAAAAAACACGCTGTGAGGCTAATGGCGCAGATATATTAAAGGCACATTCTGATTATATGAGAACTTTTTGTACAGCTCGCTCTTGGACAAGAGCTTTACTCATAATGCGATGGAATTGACCTTCTATACCACGCTGGTTGGAGACCGTACCCATATTACGTGACCCATGTTTTACATTTTTTTTATCTTTTCCCCCCTCGGTGACCATCAGTAGTATACGCCAAGACCTCCTTTTCCTCTAGTTTTTAAGTACTAAGTCATTAATATGGTTGATGATGAATAAATTTAGCTTGACTATGTTACGAAGACATAATCCCCTCTCTCGCCGTTGTTATCAAGCGTTAGTATTTTTAAAGATAATGAACAGGTCACATAGTTCGGGTGTGTTCTCTTATATGGATTAGTATGTGGATTTAGCTCGAGTTTTCTTTGTCGTTTCTAGTTTTGGTCATGTACGACACCCACAGCAAAGGAACGGAACCTAATGGATGGTGAATTGTATTCTTAAGCCACCACGCGGATGTTTGTGCGTAAAGAAATGGAGATCACAAAACTTGTTTGATTGATTTACTTACTTTTTTATATTGACCCAGTAGGAACTATTAATACCATCGCAAAATATTACCTATTTACAATTTAAGAGCCAAGCAATATTTATTTTTATTTTATGAACGCCAATGGATATAAGCTCTTTAAGTCGTCAAGCACAAAAATCGGATTGGCATAGCCATAAATCTGCTTTAAAATTTTGGTTATTATTACGAAGTAGTGCTGAGTCCTCTTTATCACTTAAAGAAACATGGCAACAAATCACTGAAACCAGATTTCGTGCATAAATAAAACATTGCAAATTCTTACACCATACATGCTATATAATTATATTATGAATAATTTATGGATATTGTATGGATTTAAGATTGCATCTAGAATAATTCACCTTTTGTATTCTTATCCATTGAATGAATGAAAAAACAAATTGAATAAAAACGGCATTTTATTCACGACAACACACTTTTTCTAACATACTTTGTGGCAGTGGATATAAATATTGCCAACCCTTACTACAAACTTACTGCATGTGGACTTTCTAGCCGATTATGACCTATAGATCTTAGTTGGCTTGTTTTCTTCACTCAGTTCTTTTATTCTCTCAGTTTAGAACCGACCTACGCTAATTTCACCTATTGCGGTATGGTTAACTGGTCTTAACAATTGCGTCAATGAAGATTGACGTCAGGCAGGCTGGCAAAACACTAAATGGTATTCGAACCCACACCTATTGGAAATCTGTTCTAATCGTGTTGCTACTTTCACCACCGTGAACTATTGTAGGACATTCAATTCTCGCATCGTATTATATTTTCGTCTTTAAGCAGACGTGTGCCATCTACCCGACATTGTTTACACATTGTACAGACTTAATATTTAAATTTTGCAGTTAGAATTGTATTAAACGATGACACAACCCTGTTATGCAAATTAATTTTCGCTCGTAATCGGGTTTTTATAAATAATCAAGCATATTAAATGCTAAATTTTAGTAATTTGACTAAGTGGCGTTTTTTGGTATATTATACATTTTGGTACCTTTTTAAAAGTAAAACTATACGCCGTAGTGACCATTTTGGTATATTTAGCATTTTTTGGTACCTTTTTTAAAGTAAAAATATACGCCGTAGTGACCACGATAATGATGTTTTTTCGCTGTAGAAATAGTTATTAAAGTTTTGATGTCTGCTATACCGTAAATTTTTAATCTTCAAATTTGTGGCAAACTTTAATTGCAATCATAGATTAACAATTAAAGTTGCTATTAATTTAATGTAACCCTGAAACCCCGTGCGTCGCACTCAATATACACTACCGTCCAAAAGTTTGGAAGCAGCAAGGTAAAATCGAATAAAACCAAACTAAGTCATTTAAATTTAAATGTATTGATAAAAAAATAAAGAACAAACAGAAACTAACTTAAACAAAATAAAAAAATAATATACAATGGTAAATTAGATTAAATTTTAGCTTCATCAAAGTGTCCACCTTTCTCCTTTATAATCTTCTCACATATTCTGGGCATTCTATTAATCAATTTTTTAAAATAATCTTTATCTAATTTATTCCATTCGTTCTCTAATAGCTGCCACAAATGTTCTGAGCTCGTAGGACAACGACTTTTCACCCTCCTGTCAAGTTCATCCCAAACAAGTTCAATGGGAGAAAGATCAGGGGATTGAGATGGCCATTGCATGATGTTTAAAATGTTTTCAGCTTTTTTCTTGTTTAAAAAGTTCTGGCACAATTTAGACGAATGCTTAGGATCATTATCCTGTTGAAAAATGAATCCAGAACCAATGAGACTTAGTCCACTGGGTATGGCAGAATCTTGGAGAATTTTTAAATTGCCTTCCTTGTTTAATTTTCCGGTTATCCTCACAAGATTGCCGGGTTTACTGTTGCCAAAACACCCCCAAACCATGACATTACCACCACCATGTTTGATGGTAGGCACTGTACATGCCTCTGAAGCCCTCTCTTCTTTTGACCGGCGTACAAAGACACGTCTATTGGATCCGAAAATCTGAAATTTTGATTCGTCACTCCAAAGGACATTTTCCCATTGTTCTATAGTCCAGTTTTTATGCGCTTTTGCCCATTCTAGTCTATTTTTCTTATGTCGATTTGTTAGTTTGGGTTTTTTAGCAGCAACACATCCTCTTAATCCCGCAGACAGTAAGCGTCTTTTAACAGTAGTTGTTGAAATGGGTGTTTCTCGCGTATCATTCAGAGCTGCAGTGATCTGTGGTGCAGTTAAGCGTCGATTCCGTTTAGAAAGAACTCTAATGAAGTTGTCCTCTTGATTTGTTGTGGATTTGGGCCTACCAGATCTCTTTCTATCTTCATTTTTCCCCGTTTCTTGTTTTCTAGCAAGGGTATAGTGGACACCTTTACAAGAAATTCCGAGCCTTTCTGCGATTTGACGTTCACTGTATCCTTCCTCGCGTAGAGTGCAAATAGCGCTTCGCTGTTCAAGCGTGATTTGCTTGCGTTTTGCCATTTTCAGAAGAAAAAATACGGTCAAAGTAGTAGCCGATATCTTTCGAATACAGACAATGTTAATATCACAACTTTCACGTGCCAATGCTCAAGTGCGACTGAATAAGGTCTAAAAAAGTTAAAACCAGCAAACATTATCAATAAAACTACACCATTGCATAGGATAAAGTAGCCGACGGATTAAGTCATAAAACACGTGTTTCGTCAATATTAAGGAATTCCATAAAACTTGATGAATGTAGGATAATAATCCTTTTGTGTTTGTGTAGACAGTCGTAAAAGGTTGTAAAACTTAAGATTATTGCTAATTTTTACCGCTATTAGTCGGCATTTATTTGTTTTGTTTGAAAACAGGTGTGCTTCCAAACTTTTGGACGGTAGTGTATCTTTTGACTTTCACTGATCAAATTTTTGCTAAAAGCCGGTCCACGTTTCGCGAAAGTGGTTAGTCTGGTAAGCAAACTCTTAACGTATCGGTGGTTAGAGCCGATGTGGATAGACAACGGACGGTGTTAGCACGAAGTCCGTTTAAATATCCTGTTACAATTACTTTTAGTAGTGCAGTTTTTATTGCGAACATTATTATAGCAGAGTATACCGTTATATAGGAAACTACTCATGTCAATAAAAAATCTTTTTCTTGGCAAATTAAAATATCTTGCTCAGTACCTATCTAGTTTTAATTGATGAGCCATTAGATGTTCAATATTTAACTTATCAATTCCATCCTTGAATCCGCAATTAATCTTTTTTAAATTAACTACCATTCATTATTATATTAAATAAACCTTTGTCGTGTGGACTTTCAGAAATATTAGAAACACACAAATTAAAAGTATGTGCCAAAATGTTTATGAATCATATAAAGGCTTTGCCTGAATCTAACACACTATGAGTTTAATTTCTAGACGACTTTGCCATATATTTTTTGTCGCTGCAATTGTTATTCTTTTCATTAAAAAGGCTATAAATTAATTATAATTTTACGGCTACTGTTGAAAAATTTAATAAAATTGTTAAAAACTATTAATAAATTCACGAACGTGTAATAGGTACTGAAACTTTTCTAAAACAATTATTGAAAATAAATAAATAGAAAGTAAAATAAAACATCTTGATACATAGAATATTAAGATTTTAAGGTGATATGGTCTTTACAAAAAAATAATATTACTTACTCAGTTTGTGTATCTTAAGCCATAATTCGTAGCGCTATTGTCCATAGTCAAAATAGTAAATCTGGTTTAAACTAATGAAATTTTTATACTAATATAGACCATATCTATAAAATACGCCATAAACAAGTAAACATTAAATATATAGGTTTTATTTGTACCTTGGAATTTGTAATGATATTATTCAGGGTGGGACGGAAAGGGTCTTTGGGTTGTATGCAAACAATTACTAACTACCCACCCTGGGGCGGGTTCCGGCAGCAGTTTCCCCGTTTAACCCGGACATTACTTTGCCTTTTTAACCAGTAACTGTGTTACGCATAATTGAATTTCCTGTCTGCTACAGGAGTTTTTCATTTTTTATCCCTATTGACGAGAATAAAAAGGTTTTACACGCTGTAAAGAATATTAATGTCCTACAGGACAGCCATTTTAATTTTAGAATATTATCTTGATTTTACATTAAACGTTTTTAAAATACGGAGTCTTATGATGAGTTCAAGACATTGCAGTTTATAGTAAGTTGTAGATATAATCTACGTATATAGAGCCAATCAGTTTAGATATACGGCTTAGAGTTTTAATTTCGATTAGCTCCACTTTACTGTTCATAATAAGTGTTTATTTAATAGTATAACAATAAGTATTTCTATTTTTATATTATTTGTCGCCTGAACATAAATTAATATAAATAGTACCTTACCGTATGGTGAGGCAGTAAGTATACAATTCACAACCCCATTCCTATTCGTGGAAAAATCGTAAAAGACGACTAAAAGACGCAAGCAGGTAACATTGCTGCAAGAGAAGGAAAGTTCGGAAAGTTCGTAATAAATTTGTAGGTACACATAAAGTACCTACTTAAGCTTTTCAGAAAATTAAACTCCTTCTTTATTTTTTGCTTTTGTTTTCTTTTTTGGTGGCATGCAGAAAGTTAAACTTCTAAAACAAAAAATGAATTATATAAATCCTTAGATCCGCGTGTAGTAAAAGATTATGAATACAATGTGTTATCATGCCTTATTTACGTGAAGAAGTCGTAAAAACCGATTATGGGGATTAGGAGAATAGGTAGCAACACTTTCTGGGAAACCTACAACATTTGCGATTGCAAACTCGCTTGTTGAACGTGGCGATTACGGCGTTAATAATGACGTCCACTAAACTGATGAATTCTTGTAAAGAACCTATAAATCTTAATAATGTTAAACAAATTCAAATCTGATTTCTTTTGTTATAGATTTCAGAATATTAAAGTACCTAGTATTTATAATACTTATCACATATACTTATATATAATACCTATGGTGACATCTAGTACCTACTTATGTTGAAAAACATGGCCAGATTATATTTTTTTAGAATTACAGTGGCACGAGCTCAGCCCACGTTTGCCTATTTTGATTCTTTTCACGTCTCAACGAATAACAATAAATAAATATACAATTTTAAAAAGTTACGCGTAGTAACTATCAAGTAATCTATATTTATACCGACTTATTCATAAATACTTACTAAATATTAGTTTTTATTTCGATAGCTCTTATGGTATATTGGAAACGATAGTCATGGAATATTAACCACTACGCTCTGGCGAAATCTATCCACACTATGTTGACACGTTCACGGCTGAATAAAATCAATAATATTGATCTATATCTAGATTCCGCCCGGTAAAAAGTGTAAAAACCTGCTTAATACTGTACTACCTTCTTTAAATGCCATAATAATTATACGTCTATCATCAGAGCAAAATGAACTATCACATAGTGTAAAAAGATTCGCGAACACTATGGTAGCTCATAAGGCACAAATGATTGTCAATTTAAGTAATAATAATAAAATCGGCCAAGTACGAGTTGTACTTGCGCACGAAGGGTTCTGTAAAACTAAAAAAAACAAGTTTGTTGTATGGGAGCCCCTTAAATATTTATTTTCTTTTATTTTTAGTATTTGTTGTTATAGCGGCAATAGAAATACATAATCTGTGAAAATGTTAACTGTCTAGTTATCACCGTTCTTGAGATACAGCCTGGTGACAGACGGACAGACGGACGGACGGACAGCGAAGTCTCAGTAATAGGGTCCCATTTTTACCCTTTGTGTACGGAACCCTGAAGTTCCTTATTTCTTTCTTTAAAAGACCTTACTCCGTACCGAGAAATAATTCCTTGGCATAATCTTCTATGTAATCAATCATTCTTATAGTTATAGACATATGTATATCAATTACAGAGCCAGCTGAAGATTAACATTTTTTTAAATTGACGCCATGGTTATAAGTTCGCGCTTTAGGATCGTAAATTTGCAGATTTCATTAGATACTTATTATTTAGCGATCACTATCACTTGGGCAGGTCTAACACTAAACACAATCACTTATAGCCATAAATATTATAGACTTTCTTTAAATAAAAACCTTTGTTATGGATTTGTTACTTTAAATAAAAAGAAATGCAAAATGTGAACTAAGCATAAAAAAGCATAAGGAGTTTTTGGCGGGAATCTAAAACGTCATGTGGTGCTCTTGTATTATATTCGATATTTTAGTGTTTTAACGTGTTATATTAGATAATTTTGATGGCATTTTATGTAATGTTATGGGGCAGTACTGGGATGTAGTGAATATCATATAAAAGTGCTTTACAACGTTTTCGTTTTCCATCAAAATTCCCACAAGATACCATTAACAGTGTGGCCATTGCACTGTGAATGGTGACAATTTGACTAAGACAATGACTAACCTGACAAGACTATAAACGTAATAATAATTATAACTTGACACTGGCACCAATAGCTCGTATATGTAGCTGATTGCCAATATATAATAATAAGAAGAAGAAGAAGAACTCGACACTGGCAACAATGGCTCATTTAAGTAGCCAATACATAAAAATAAGAAGAAGAAGAAGAAAAAGCATAAATCACAGTTAAGGAATCGGAAATTAAAAACATAGTAGCATAGATAAGAAATCTATCTTCATACAGATTATCATTTTTAACCGACTTCATAGACCTAGTTGAGTTGAACATTTTAATGTAAGCATTACGACTATTAGATAGCTGAGTGAATGCATGTGTCGTGACAGTTAGTGACAATAGATTCAACGCTAGATGACTACCGCTGCCATAAATATGTACAAGTAGTACGACATATGCATATTTAATGTTTACTCACTGACCACCTAGTTTTATTACTATTGCTACATAATATATTTGAAACCTATATAGTGAAGATTGCGTTGTTACTTTTATGAAAATTAAACGATACTGTCTATTAGTACTGTTATAAACTAAATATCTAAACCTGTTCACATTAATGTAGGAATCTTTATTAATGAATATTGTAAGCCCGTGACCATGATCACTTTAAAGTGTTCGAAACATCGAGAAATTAAAAATCAAATACAAACGCGATAGAATCTGTAAAAGAAGTTTTATTTCAAATATTGTAAGCCCGTTCGCACCAGCAGTTATTATGTATTATAAAATAAATACAAAATAGGCACAATGTTTGGCGAATATTTTACTTTTTTTAAATCAATAACAATAATTGCTGCACTGTAGTAAAATCGGAGTTTTTCACTTTTATCAATCAGTAACAAAATATATTTGCTACGTAATTAATTAAACTGTGCTGTGAATAAAATCCTTACTAATATTATAAATGCGAAAGTAACTCTGTCTGTCTGTCTGTCGCTCTTTCATGTCAAAACTACTGAACCGATCTAAATGAAATTTGGTACACATATAGTCTAGAACCTGACAAAGGACATAGGCTGCTTTTTAATGCAAAAAAGAGTTGTAAAGGGGGATGAAACGTTGTAAGAAATTATCGTCATTTTTAAAGCCAGAAGCTTGAAACTTATTTTTAGGCTAAAATAAAAATAGGGGATGAAAATCTTTAGGAAAGTAACCTTTTACGCGGGCGAAGCCGCGGGCAGAAGCTAGTGAATTATAAGAATTGGTTATTGTGTATATAGAATAATCTATGAAATGCAAAGAGTTTTAATAGAATTTTAATTCAAAAAATGCATACTTTATGTTGAAACCTTTCGTAGTTTTTTTGTTAGTAATATTAGGTGAACTGTATTATATACGGCGTATAGTATTGTTCAGTGGCGGTTATGAATATCAGTGTAACTGAAGTTAATTAAGCATTTGTCAATTAGGTTGCCTCCAATTGTATTAGCTTTATTAATATAGATAGTGCAATTATAAATGTTATATTTTTATTGTTACGTTCAAAGAGTCTTATCTGCAAATAGAATAAAGCGCTATTTAATAACATTTTGTATAATAAGTAAATATTTGCTATGAATTAAGTAAGTAGTAGGTGAAACTATTGGGTCTATAGGAACGCGACTAATACGCACATCTTATAAATTAGCAGTATCATGTTGAGATATTCTTTTTTTGTGTGTCTTAGTTGTTAGCCTCAGATGGCTATGACAACTTTACCCGGATTGTGGGTGAGCGCTGAGGGCTCTCAACCCGTATGTTGAGATTTGAATCGAACTTTATTTTATTCATTCAACGTGAAGAATTTCTAAAGAATTTGACTTGCCTTAGAGTGACGTGGAGTAGGTCACCCCTTTCCAGGCATTTAATCCATTAGCCCGGCATTACTTGACTAGTTCATAATTAAGCTCTAAAGTTGAAGTCATGTTATATATAAATAAAAAAATCGATATCAAAGTATATCCAGTGATCATTTTTTAAAAGATAGAGTCATTTATTAACCTTCGATATAGCGTTCAGTCTTAATGGCTTCACAATATTATACAGAGATACCGGATGAAAACGATAGGGATAATGCATGTCAACAATAAAACTACACTAAAATAGAGCTATAAAACTCACATTTAATATGAGAGAAGTGCTGGCTATGAACCAGGTTAATTATAATTAGCCATGAGAATGCATAAAACTTGTGAGTAATATCTGAACTGAATAACTCGATCTCGCGTCGGCTATTATGTAAGGTTCTTTAAATAAGTCATGAAGATGCAGTATGTGTGTCCTGTTATACTTAAATATATGTACAATACTTGTTAAAATTGTATATGTCTATATATATAGACATATTTCCGTGGTGACGGAATAAGAATACTATTCACCACCCCCCATATCTTACCTGTGAGTGATCGTACGAGACAACTAAGCGATATAAAACGCATATAACAGCGGTATAGTAGGTTAATTTCCCTCCCATTACGGAGGAGGCCCGAGCCCAACAGTGGGACATTTATGGGCTGTGATGATGATGATGTTATATATACAATATAATGTAAGAATATTTTTAGCTATAGATTTCGAAGGTATACTGTAATAACAGAAAAATAGCTGTTTTTAATCCCAGCTAGTGTTGCCCAAATGCAAGACCAAGACTTGCTGCAAGAGTCTCGCAGTGCTGCCTTAGATAGCCTATTACGATTCCTTTGCCAAAGAAAAGATTATCAACATTTTGTATTCTTAATACCAGTAAGTACAAGGGATTAATTTGATGTTATTTTAGACAGTCTCATGATAGATGATAGATATGTGGCTCCTCCCGGTAAGTGGTATGTACCTAATTATTGATAGTTGTACAGTACCTGCCATTAGATGAAACATCATCATCATCTCAGCTCGTACATGTCCCACTGCTGGGCTCGAGCCTCCTCCATACTAGGAGGGAAATTGACCACGCTGGTCAGGGTGTTGGTGTAGGATTTTATTTCAAGTTTTCCTTCTTTTGCCTATATGTTATTTGTTTTGCATATTATATCCCTTAGTTGTCTTTTACGATCACCCACGGGTAAGATACGGGGTGGTGAACTGTATTCTTACTCCGTCACCACACGAAAGACTTGCGGGTTTCACAAGAGTCTTGCATTTGGGCAACATTAATTCCAAGCGCCCTTCAATTATTTTCGTAGTTCACATTGGTCATGAAACATAATGTTAAGTCCCATGTACATGTCTTATCCTTAAAGAAAATATAGATAGCAAGGTTTAACATTATTTTATGACTTTCCTTCTATGAAAAAAGTAAAATTATTTAAATAATTCAGACATATTATTATTCTTGTCTTTTTAAAGAAATACACATAACGTACTTATTTTTGTCATATGGATTTATTTAAGTTATATGTCAACGCATTTATCTTCTTGAAAAGGGTAAGCCATTTGCCTAAATTCATGTCTTACCCAGTAGCTAGGGTGAGTTATCTCCACAATAAAACAAAAAATTCTCTAGATATATGTCTTGTTTCAGAGGATTTGACCTTGTCGTCATTAAATTACAAGCTTTTCAGACTTAATTTTATATTTCAATTTTATTTTTTATAATATTCTGTACCTGGAATTCCAATAGAAAATATCTTCATACCTACAAATTTTTATTTTATTTCGATTATTTTAATGTTTTCTTTTACATATTTTTTAATTTTATAATTCGACTAGATACAGAACTAAAGGGAGATCTGACACTCATAACTTCCCTCTTAGATTCACCATATGGTACTGAAAATTTACAATAGAAGATAAAAAAATAATACGATATTTATTATCATTCACCTCAGCTCATATATGTCCCACTGTAGGGCTCGAGCCTCCTCCATAATCGGAGAGAAATTCACCTACTATACAATGCTGGTCAGACGTGTTGATATAGGGTTTTGTTTCGAGTTTTGCTTCTCCTGCATAGATGTCATATGCATTTTATACTCCGTAGTCATTTCTTATGATCACCCACGGATAAAATAGGGAATGGTGAATTGTATTATTACTTCGTCACCACACGGCAAGATATTTATTATTATATAAGATATTATTATATAATTTATATAAAGGTTTTAATTATTTATGTCTAAGAGAATAACAGTAATGGTAATAAAAATATCTTCTTTGTAGTTTTAATTGAGCTGTAGCTACCTAGGAAATATGGACACTTCCAGATTATTAATTTATCATTTTAAATGATTGATTGATTGTTAAAACTACGAAATACTAGCTATATTCATTCTTTTTTAAACATCAAGGTCGTTAGATGTTATACATGTAGTATAAAATTCATCTTGGTTCAATGACTAATAGAATTGGTACCAATAATCGTCAGTAAATTACAGCACATGGCGCCGTCGGTTAACTTATCTTCTTAATAGTGGGACACATGTCCTACATATCTATTACATTATATTGTCGGTAATGAGATAAATACAGCGGCGATAGTTAGTTACGTCTGTATGCTCCATTCACAGGAAATCTGATGCAAACGTATTCATTTAGATTATTATAACCACTCAGGAATGTACGCTATTTGAAGACATATGCGTTTGTCTGTGTAAGTCTTTTGTCACAAGCGATTTTAGAATTTTACTCGTATACAATTCTAAAGTCACATCTCGGGTGAAAGTTGTTTTTAGAAATGTGTTTTAATTATTGTTAAATATAAAACTTTATGTTGTTGATGTTTTTAAGACACTGACCGCATTTGAATAAATAGGACATTTGAATAATCATCATCTTTTTAATAATAAGCACACACAGAACTACGAATAATTTATGTCACTCCGTATTCGCGGTTGCAGAAAACAAAATGGAAGGAAACATGAGACAGAAATAAGAAAAGACTAGTAGGGATTTAATTACAAATTAGTATGACAATTTTAAACAATGACGAAAGTGGAAGTCCATTCATTTGCCTGAAGACAATAATGGGATCACATCAATGGGATTGATTGAGAGAATAAGATTTTAGTAATTAGGTCAGCGCGGAAACTTCGACGCTGCTGATTTGGCCATTTCAATTGAAAATATTAGATACTATTGGGTTTTAAAAGATTACATATAAACCTGAACCGATATGAATTTGGTAATTTATCTATTAAATTGATTTGCATTTACACCTAATTTACGCAGCTCTTTTGAAATATGATTTTACCTAAAATAATGTATCATTATTCTCCTACTCTTATCCCAATTACTAGGGGGCGATACAATATGTACTCCTCTTTCATATTACATATTGTAAAAGTTATTGGCAATAGTTTCATGGCCGGCCGCCTGCCAGACATCAACCCTCCTTGGGAATGTAATTGTTGACCAAACGGCATTAGATGTAGTTTGCTTGCGTTATAAGGCTCTTAGTCGTCTTTTACGACATCCACGAGCAAAGTAAGGGTTGGTAGTATTCGCAGCCGCTACGATACGGCAATCCTAAAATAAAGTATATAATAATATGTACAAAATATATATACCTCACACCCTTGGCACATGACAAAAATTAGACTACTATAGTATACGGGCAAGACGGACGGCAGGACGGACAAGCTAAACGGTTACCATAACGTTTAAATTTCGAGATTTCCTTTTCTTGCATAGGTATTATCTAATTACATTCCTTAATCTATTTTTACTTTCGGTCATGGGGAGGGGCTCGTTATGTTCTTATTCCATCAACCCACGGATACTAATAGTCTTATATTCAACTTAAATTCAAATTCATTGCTGTAATAATGAATTCTTATATTTACGCGAGTATTATACATTTGAAATAAAACTACTTTTACTTTTGTACAAATGCGATAGAATCCGTAAAAATAGTTTTATTTTATTGCTGTTGGACTTAGAATTATAGATTACAAATTATCATCGACTACAGATTATCAAGATCTTACCCTACCCTTTTTTCAAACTTAGGTTATAGATGGTTAGCTGCTGGCACATGATATTAAAATCAATAAACATACGTAATATTACATAAAACTTGGTGACACAAAACCTGTTTTGTGGCAATAAAAAAAAACAATCGTAGCGCCACCTGTCGGGTCTAATTGTGAATCTAAAGCATACAAGGAATCATACAAATGGATACAATAAATGTATTAAAATCCTAATGATCAAATGGAACACAATAACCAAGCTATTGGTGATCCTATTTTAAAATAGTTAATGCAATGAAGATAAACTCGCAAGCTTACTAGTAGTAACCACAGTGTGGTCACAATAAAGGAAATATTTATAGCAGAGCTGTATTCACTGTGGTTTTACAACAAACGTTGCGGACAGAACACGACGGTGGCTGCAATTATATTATAATAGCTAGGCACCGCCATGTTGCCGCGCCGGCCCGCCCAGGCTCTCGGCTACTGGCAAACTTTTTCGTTTCCGAACTAAAAGGAAAAATACTCTATGCTTTAAATAGGAGCTGACTTTGACATCGGTTTTTTCATTACCATAATATTTGTTGTGTTCCTTATTTAAATTAAAATATTCTTTTTCCTTTAAAATTACTTTTGAATTTAGATTTTGTCCATGGCTTTTAATAACTCTTGGAGAGTTGTTAAAAGCTATAGCTACAGTCAGATTAGATACTGTATATAAATAAACTAAAGAGAATATAAATATGAATGTATATACAAAAACTGAACGTAAAAACTATGTTTATAAGTTATAAAACAATGTTTTAAATAAGAATTAGCGTTGTCATCTGGTTTTAGATTGATTGCGCTGCTTTGTCATAATAAAGAGGTGCAGGCTCAAACGGCTTTATCTTTTTAAAATTTTATTCCTTTTTAATGGAATTTTGTCTATGCGTTCTAATGATTTTCCCAAGAAATAATGTATCTTGTTATGTTAACTATAAATAAAAAACAAATATTGTTTGGTGTTACTTAAATTAGTCATAAGACGGAAAGAAGTACATCAAAGGGTTTTCTCCGCTTGATATCGCATACCGATAAAATATTAAATGCCTGAGAACGAATAGATCCACTATAAAGTGGAGTTATAATTAACTCAGATAATAATTCCGTCATCAATTCATTAATGAGGTTGGTCAGTATGCTCATATTGATTTTACTACATGTATAGGTATATATATTCTAAGATTTTTATTACTGTCATACTAGATATTAGTGTTTACCATATAATTTTAAATTTAAATAAATCAAACAATTTGTACTATTCACTATTAAACATACTAACGTAGGAATCACTGAAGTTTTTAAAACAAGTTGAAAGCAAATTATTTTTATATACTTATTTGTTTTTCTTCGAACGTTTTTTTGAAGACATAAAGAACGCAGATGATAGCATTCCATGTGCTGATTGAAACCCATTAATGCTTCTTCTGTCGAAGAATGTCACCTACTAATCCTTAATTTTTGAGGCATTACAAAGAATTCACTCTTTGTGCAGGATAACCTATCCTAGCTGCCAGCTGACCAGATAGTCTTTTTTCGAATTACAAAATTTAGAATCATCGTCATGCAATAGGATACAGCTTCTTGTTCGCTTCTATTGAAAGTTCAAGCCAAGTGAGCAAAGAAACGCTGTATCACCTAACATTGACATTTTATGATCCTCGTTAAGATCCTGCAAATTGGAATCGTATTTGAAAATAATGGAATTAATCTTTTACTTTCTCGCGTGTCTTCTGTTGGTCTGTTCACATTTTAGAACACTCAATAAAACTGCAAAACAATAAATCTACGGTTCGTTTCCCATGATGATGTCATAAGCACTATTTCAATGTCTATGGTTATTTTTAGCCAATATTTCTGTGCATTAATCAATACGAGCCCGTTTCTATTCAAACGTTAGTTTGTGTGTGGTCTATGGGATGTATTTTCTGGAATAAGGCGTTTGACATTAACATTTTCATCGATGTTCATAGTTGAAGGATTTCCTCCACGACTTTAGCCCTTTAGTGAAAGATATCCTCCACCAAATTCGGTAAGCTTGAAATAAGAAAAACGTCAGGGCTGCGATGAGGTGTTGTCCTCCCAAAAGCATTTTGAAGCCGAGCGATGCGGAATTTCGGGGAGAAACAGTACTTTAAAACTGATTTACCCGTCAGTCTTTTAATATACTATTAAAATTTAATCTTTAGATTATACATACATGATTTTGAAATTCGAACTAACCTATTTCTTGCAGGTACCTAATAATATATATTTTATAGGGCTCTTCTCCTCTCAATTTCGTTTTCATCTTTTCATTGTTATATGTTTTAAATTTTGCTGACAAACCACATTTTCTATTCCTCTAAACTCATATAAAACAACACCAATTTATCTATAATTTTACTCAATTTTAAATAGTAACTAAATAAGTTTCTGTCTTACCTTATTTTGTGACTACAGTAGCAAGTAAAGTATCATTGATTTCAAGAATATATGCAGATAAAATTATTATAACATAAAAAATCTTGAAACCATTGAGCGTTACCATTATTTATAAAATATTATAATTGGGTTTTAATTAAAAATTTGTTTCGTTTGGCAGACAACTTTTAAATTGCATCCTCGTATTATTACTTATTAGTAGAAACAGCATCTTATGTGGACTTCTTATACACACTTTCTAGTGAACGCTTTTTCCAGGACAGGTTGCTACATGCAAATTTAAAAATATCGATAAAACAACTGCATATTAATGGAACATTAACAAAATATATCGCCTTAGTTTATTTTTGTGACCAAATGTTAATAAAGTCTGAGCCGTTTACCTTTTTATTTTTATTGTTTTCATACCATAAACAGTAGATGATTAAAAAAAACACCTAAAAAGGAGGTGAGATATGCATCGTGAGTACAAACAATCTTACAGTGGCAAGTTATCTCGGCTTCCTACAGGAATCAGTAGCGAGGTCGACGCCCTTTAATAGTCACGTTTCTGTCCAAAAAGTCCAACATAATGTAATAAACCATTGAAATACGTCTCATCTGTCTGAGCCATGTTACCCGCTAGTCGCCACCCCACGCGTAAGCTATATAAATAATCTTAAGCCTTAACGTCGTAGAAGAAACACTATTTATTGAGGCTTTCTTTGCACCGCCCTCAACTGAGCCCGCACGTTTTTATTCGTCGTATTCTGTATTATATAATAACTACGTTAAGATTATATTTTATATCATCATTCTCCTACTCTTATCCCAATTACTTTGGATCGATACAGTATGTACTCTTGTTTCATAGTACATATTGTAAAAGTTATTGACAATAGTTTTATGATCGGCCGCCTGCCAGACGTCAACCCACCTTGGGAATGTAATTGATGACCAAACAGCATCAGATGGTGTTGGCTCAGGTCGTTATAAGTCTATTAGTCGTCTTTTACGACATCCATGAGTAAAGTAAGGGTTGGTAGTATTCGTAGCCGCTGCCACACAGCTTAACATTATATTTTATATACTATATTAAAATACCCTTTGATATTTCGTCTCCGTGAACATTTAGATGTAGTTGTAGGTATTCAATGTGAATGATTATCCTCCTATACTTAGGTCGGTGCAGCATTTCTTTTTCTACTAACCAATGTGTGATTGTTGTCCGGTAGATGGCACACGCTTCCCATAAATAAGACAAAATAATACGAGCTATAATTTGATTGTCACATGACAGCTCACATTTGTCGAAAGTGGTAGGACGATTGATTGCAATGGATTTCCAATAGGTGTGGTACGGGACTAAAATCGTTGATAATGTCTGCGTTAATTGCATGTTTGGCAAGTCCCCCGCAATACAAGGATTATTTCCTTAGGGTGGTGTCTTTTAAAAAGAATTTAAAAAAAAGGTACATAATAAGAAAAACTACCCATTTTAAACTAAAAATGTTCTAAAAACTTATTTTCTAGCGAAAGATTATTACCACACGTCTATTGTAAATGCCTTCCCACCGTCTTGTCAGTTAGACCAGTTTCAGTGGGTACATATGATAACCAAATTTAGACTCGCATAGCGCTTACGCGAGATGTTTCAAATGCCATCTATCAAAAAATATTTACATATTACCTAATCTAATTTAATTCTCTAAAATTCTAGTTATATTTATTATATAAAACGATCATAAGATCCAATAATCAAAATTACTGCGAATTAGCATATAAAATGCTAGGATATATGTATATAAAAAATCTGTTCGGAATGTACTATTATAGATGTGGATTCAAGTCCTACCTATGGTAATCATTTTTCGTTCAAATTTTTTTTTATTATACATGTCCTAGTATGTCTAATCCTAAATCTTAGTAATATAGATATAATATATATTGGCGTAATTATTCTATCCCAAAGAATCTGAATTATACACATGATTTAAATTTACTGAAATTTTAGCATTTAATATGCTTAATTTATAAAATCCGATTACGAAATGAATATTAAATTTCCTAGATGGTAAATTGTCATCGTGTTTGAATTATATCTCCAACTCCATGTAGATGGAACCACGTAGGGAAAGATAGAGTAGGTATATATACCATTACCTTTTTCAAACTTTAATAATAAAGGAGTTCGTAGCATATTTTATTCATAGTCAATCGGCCTTAGGAAAACGGCAACATTTATAAAAACTGATCATAATTTTGATAGTTACAAGAAATGCTTCTCGCGAGGTGCCGGAGCGAGTCCGGGAGAATATATTCTTCGAAGACTTGAGTCGCCAAGTATGTACACCTGATGCCGCCCTAGCCCAGACGGCGGGTGATGGATCGAGCTCTAGTCTGGTCCCCGTCTGCGTGAGGGCGATACCCCGGCTGTGAAATATGCCGGGACATCGACTCGAGATGATACCCGTGAGGTTAAACCGCCGGGCGGGCCATCGAAGACAACGACCGGTCTCCAGTGGCCCGCTCGCACGGCGAATATAGGTACTTGTTAGGTCTACGGGGTTGCGCGCCGTTTCTTCTATTGCTCCAGACAGATTTAACAGAGTGCGACCACTCCACAGCCCGCCGCCAAAATAAAGTGTTTTGATATAAGTTGATATATACCTTTATGTAATTTTATTTCAATATCTTATTTCTGTTTGTTACAGGTATGTGACTCGATAAAATGCCTGATGATTGATTTTATTCATATTGATTACAGGTAAGTCAAGGTTATTGATATAGGTGATTTACTAACATAAATCCTTCTATCGTGATTAAATATGTAATTTGATTAAACACGAAAATCATATTTTAAGACTCATAATATTATCTTCAAAGTATTTTTAAATATAAAATTATATAATATAAATACGTCATCATTATCATCTTGCTTTTATCCCAATTACTTGGGATCGACGCTATATGTCATCTTCTTCCATACGTACTTTTAGTGGTAGGGCCACGCTGTTAAGAGTATTCTGTCCACAGCCACGGGCCGAGCTGTCCGGGGTAGCTCTACCCTTTCGCAGAAGATCAACGTCTGAGCAATGGCCATGTGCTATTGCGTTTCGTTCGGTGAGCGAGAGAGCCGCAAGCCCAACTGGGTGGATTTGGGGTTTATATTGGTAGGCAGCGGGCTAGCTATTGCAAAAGTCCATGGGCGGCAGTAACACTTACCATCAGGTATGCTGCTTGCTTCTTTGCCACCATAAGCAATAAAAAACATAAAGTCCTATCAGACGTCAACTCTGCAGTAACTTCCTGTCTATTAATGTCATGATTCACGCAGTCCATCCATCTTTTCTTTGGTCTTCCTTTACCCCTAAAGCCTTCAACATTGTATATAATATAAATACGTATATAGTATAAATAAGGTAGTACGTATAATATAATATAAATACAGTATATAGTATAAATATGGCACTTGTAAAAAACGTACGTAAAATACGTACATCACGAGTAAAATATTTTTACGTAACACGTACGTAGACTTTAAAACAGATGTGTAACTGTACTCGAGTCGTTTGAATTCATTTTAAGCTTTCAAGAACATTGTTCATAGTTTCTGTCATATCAGCTACGGTAGAAGTTATAAAGACATCTTATTCATTCGTTTTGTGAAGCTCAGTGACTATGTATCTCGTGTACATTGCGAGTAACTTCGGCGCCGACAAAGTGCGCGTCGGCGCGGACAATCAAATCAGTCGCGACAATTTCTCCGTTGGCTGTACCTACCATTGTTCTTTGTTCTCTATGCTCCGTATTCCATAGCATGTCTACAACACATATTTGCTTCACTATCCTCAACATATTTAGTCACAGAACGTTATATGTTTGACAGTTTAAATGTAGGTACTTTTGTGATTCTTGAATAACTCGTTGTCAGTTCTAGAGATTTATAAACAAAGAGAATAATTTGTCAAAATTGTGTACGCACAGTTATATATTATAATATCCAAAATTATCATCTTACATGTGGACACCATCATCATTCTCCTACTCTTCTCCCAATTACTTGGGGTCGATACAATATGTACCTACTTTTCTTTCATATTGTAAAAGTTATTGGTAATAGTTTTATGACCAGCCGCCTGCCAGACGTCAACCCTCCTTGGGAATGTAATTATTGACTAAACGGCATTAGATTGAGTTGGCCCAGGTCGTTATAAGGCTCTTAGTTGTCTTTTACGGCATCCACGAGCAAAGTAAGGGTTAGTAGTATTCGTAGCCGCTATCACAAGGCTTACATGTGTATACTCATATGAGGCTATTAATACAATGTATCATCACCGGTTTCATATACCACGGATATTATATGATGTGGCAGTATTCGGCGGATTATTATAAAAGGCAAAATATGCTAGCATTATAACGAGTTTTATTTTAACGTGAATATTAGACCGGTTTAAAAAAATCGACTATTTTTTTTCAAAACCCGCAGTAAAATATCTTCCTAATTATGAAAAAAAAAGCCTGTAAAAATGGCAGCTCTTAATATTAATATTAAAAGGTCGCTCATCGTGAATTTCTATTTTCCATTTAAATAACATGGGAAAAAAAAAACAACTTTGGAATTTACTAGCTCATTTTTGAATAAGTATATCGGAATGAGCGATACATATTTTTAAAGGAAATGGAATGCTCTAAATAAAATTTTTTTCTTGTAAGGTCACTCCTTTAAAAGTTATTTGAGTTTAAAATTCAACATGTAATCAATTTAACGTTTTTTCTTAAATTCTGATATAATAATGAAACTTATCTTCGAAAAAAAATATTTTACAATTTCTAAATTGTATAGTTAAAAGGTTCAAGATTTAACACAATTATTTACAGTTTATAAAATTTACAATTTTCACTTTAACTATTAAAACCACGAATAATGAATTGCTAATAACAACAACTAAATACAAATAATCCAACAATGGCATCTTCATTAAAAGACGACATCTTAGGAACAGTCTTTTTTTTTTTCATTATTGAAATAAAAATATCTATATTCTTAACGACATTGATCGCGATAATTCAATATTTCAAGTAATTTTTTTTATTTAATAGAAATTAAAAAATATTTAACAAAAATTAAGAAAAAGAAGTTAAATTGATTACATGTTGAATTTTAAACTCAAATAACTATTAAAGGAGTGAACTTACAAGAAAAACGTGAGAGACATTTTATTTAGAGCGTTCAATTTTCTTTAAAAGTATGTATTGTTCATTCCGATATACTTATTCAAAAATGAGTTATAAAATTCCAAAGTTGAAGAAATTTTTTCCATGTTATTTAAATAGAAATTCACGATGAGCGACCTTTTAATATTAATATTAAGAGCTGCCATTTTCACAGGATTCTTTTTTCATGATTAGAAAGATATTTCACTACGGGTTTTGAAAAAAAAATCGTCGATTTTTTTGAACCGGTCTAGTGAATATTATATGTAATTGTTTTGATTTTAAAAGTCTGGTCGTAAGGTAACAACATCTATTTATTAAAATTAAAGTAAATATATAAAATATAATAATACGTATTTACAATAGTTAAAAGGACCAGTATTTTAGACAAAATAAAATGTTGTTGTTTCAAGCTACACATATATGTATGTATAATAAAATTCAAGACAATTCATCGCACCAGATGCCATATATATTGGTTAATAAATCATTTCACAGCGATAATAGGTCACTTTCATAAAATATAATCCTATCGATTTCAAAAGGTTGCCCAATCTAAGACTGGTAACGGTTCATTGATCAGTAATCAAATAAGGTCGGTCGGGTTGCGCATATTTGTATAGTTCTTATCTCCGCTATAAAAAGCAGGTAGTTGTATTCCCAGAAGTGTTGCCCACTTGAGGTCGTAGTGCGAGTATTTTAATGGATTCTTTTGAACACGAGCAAACCAGAAGACAGTAGTTTTTGCACAAAACTTTACTCAGAATTTGAGAATAAAAAATATTTGAGCTGCATGTGTGGTTGATAGCATATCTTTGAAGTCAATTAGTGGCCGAAATAATACATATATAATATATAACCATATATATGGTTTTGAAGTCATTGGCCGATGTGAAGATCGATGTTCGGTCATTAAGACCAGCGTATGCGCAATATTCAGGATCTTTTGACCATTTTTTGTGTTTAAATCTGTTAAACAAATATTATGCAAGCGGTTTCTGTTGAAGTGCCATGCATAATGAATTTTGTCAAATTCCTTCGGCGGTGATCAAAGTAATTTTTTTTGGACGTTGCCGACACTTTTATGATACCATATGTTAATTCAGTTACTGCTTAGAAGATATTAATTTATTAATATTGCCAAATGAATTTATATTGTCTACCTAAATAGTTTTGGTTGCGACATGCATGCATTATCGATATATACCTATGAAAGACTAAAAATTCTTTCGATTTCGTCTTTGATACTATTTAACCGATGTCCCCCAAACCGGTTTTATCCCAAAAGCTATACGAAAATGGTTTTAAACCACTTATTCAATACATGAGACATATTCTTAATTACATAACAACTAATTTTGTCTTATTTATATTCTAATTTAACTTTATTTAAAATTTGTTAGCTTAACTGCTGAAGATCTGATTTATCATTGCTTACTGGTAATGCCCAAGCTCTAGTAAACTAGGAAAAATAAAGAAAAGGGAGGATGAGAAAAAAAAAGAAAATAAAAAGGAAAATTCCAGGAAACCAAGACATGGAGACCTCTAGATAAACTTATATGTCTCGGTTTACTAGATTTTATGATTTTTACTCTCATAACTCTGACGAGTCTGAAGCAACTGTCTATTTATAAAGAGTTCATAAAATCCAACTTACAATCAATGAAACTAGAGCTGACAAACAAACTAGCTTATAAACAAACTCTGCATCTTTATAATAGTAATATAGATAATTGAGTTTGAGATATTTCTCATCAGGTCTTTTCAGATGATAAAAGCACTCTTGTTGCAATCAAGTATTAATCCATCATCGTTCCAGTTTATATAAGTTGGACCTCCTCAGCAATAGAAGGGAAAATGATCTATTACTTATTTACCACGCTGATCAGACGGGTTGGTATAAAGTTGTTTTTTCGAGTTTTCCTTCTCTTGCACAGACGTTGTTTCCATAAAATATTTTTTAGTCATATTTTATGACATCCACAGGTCAGATAGAGTGTAGAGAATTGTATTCTTACTCCGTCAATATCTATACGGAGAAATGCTATTTATCATTACAATATTAGTGCATTGTTGCTAGTCTTCTGTATCTGTTTTTTTGCTTTATTTTTTTGTCAAACTGTGATACCGTGTATCGACGAGTTAACAATAAAATATATCATTTATTTGCCGTGGTCGAGCGAGACTTATGGCAAACAATAGTCTCATGGATAGAAACCGTGATATAGGCGATTTTGCAATTTATATTTTTTAAACTTGCATATTATTATATCATGCACTTTTTATTTAAATGACAAGAGATCAATTTGTTAATATTACGTCAGATGCGAGGTGACCGGGTGTGACTCAACTGGCCGAACTTACGACGTTAAAAACTTCGGTAGGGTTGGTTGACCCTGATATATCACTGTTACAAATCATCTCCATAAATGACTTTATGAAATTTATTATTTTACTAAAATAGAACGAAAGTTTAAAAATACATTAAGCCAAATTAAATATACAATATATGCGTTGCATTCTTCTATCTTTAATAGACGTTTTAATGTATTTATGCACTTTTGAATTCAATAGACCACACATAATCTCTTTTTTTACGTTGGAAGAGTACAGCACCTACTTTCCTATAGTGACTCGATAGATTGGCATAAGGAACTAAAAAGTTCGAATTTTTCTTTTCTTGAATTTAGATTACCTGTTTATATTTTTTAGTTGTCTTTTACGATATTCTCGAGAAAGAAAGGGTTGGTAAATTTTATTTTTACATTCCATCAGCTCATTATTACCTCTAATTTGCTGAGAATTTACTGTAGTCATAAATGAACCGGCTCGTCGGAGGTAGTAGCACTCTTGCAGGAATTCGCCGTCTAAAAACAGAAGCAATTTATTATTGGTCTTCCTATGATTAAAGAGAGACACGGAGGATCAAATCTTGCCGTTTCTGTTTCATTACATTCTCTCGAATTCTGTCCTTATTCTGTCATGATAGGCTACGATTTGGCTGTGTCCCTGGTATCACTGAGCTCCATTTTAATTACAAATTGGAATTGTTGATTATGAGAAAATAATAAGCTCATAGCCCTGTATATTAAGTTTCTGCGGCAAGGTCTGTCGAAAGTGTCACTACAACGAACCTCATTTATGAAAGGTCACTGAGACTTTAAATGAAAACCCTCATTTTCGTGTCGACAGTATCATTATGTTAACGATACAAGCAATTAGTACCGTAACGAGTCTATTTCTGCAGTTTATACAGTAAATAACCTAAAAGCGTTTGATTTATGAAGGTACAACATCATTATGGTGCTTTATTCTATTTTCCATTTAAGATCATAGACAATTAGTAACGGAGATCAGCGATTTTATGTCGTAAGTTTGTAAAGAAATGAAATATGATCGTTTTATTAATCATTGAATATATTAAACAAGTTATTGAAAACGTTTAAATTTGTTGCTGGTTCGAACGTTGCTCGGGACTACCTGAGGGTCAAACCTCGGTATCATATATAACCATAGTGGATCCTGGCTTACAGTAGTTCCAATTGCGAATGTATGGTGGGTTTGGCCCATAAATAAAATAAACCGTCTGTTAAATGTGGCGATTATGGTATTACTCCATCTTGAGGACGCTCGAGTCCAATAGGAGACCTCGACAAGCTGATAAATAGATGAAATGTCATTATCATTGTGACCTTACATAATTTTTGATATTTAATACAATCCTAAATATAAAATAAACAATTATGTTTCTAATTAACGAAATTCAATCCACAAGCTTAATATAAAACATTTACGACTATTTGAATCAAATCAATATTAAAATTGAGAAATTCTGATACAACAATATCCATATATTTGACGTAAAGTTTTGTCTCTTAATAATTCACTATCGAAAAATTCACACGAGAATATTTGCGGCTTTTTATAAACTGCAGTGCTAATGTTTGAAAAGCGTTATATGTATAGAAAAAAAGCGTGAAAATTTTATTTCAAAAACTTAACAACCATCGATAACGGTATTTCATTCAATTTGATTGAGGCCAAATATGGACAAAACTGAGCTTTCAATGCATAATTATTTAATATAAAAGGTTACTTTCCTAAAGTTTTTCATCCCCTATTTTTATTTTACCGCTTAAAGGTAAATTTTTACATGTTAATGTCATATTTATTTATATCTAATCAATAGCCTAAAATAAGTATCAAACATCTGGCTTTAAAAATGACGATACTTCTTTACAACTTTTCATCCCCCTTTACAACCCTTTTTTGCATTGAAAAGTAGCCTATATCCTTTATCAGGCTCTAGAATATCTGTGTACCAAATTTCATTTAGATCGGTTCAGTAGTTTTGGCGTGAAAGAGCGAAAGACAGACAGACAGACAGAGTTACTTTCGCATTTATAATATTACTTTCGCATTTATTTATTTACTTATAAAATTACATAAGTATTTAACTAACACAATTATAAATGTAAGATGTATTGCTAGATTAGTATTAGTGTACAATATCTTAAAGCTCTGAGAAGAGGAAAACTTTTGAACCAAAACTAATGACAAATCCTTTATCTATTCACCCGTCAGCCAATCGACGTCTCATACCCAACCTATGCCCTACAAGAATTTCACAGATTAATTCAAATTTCACAATGACATCAGTCCACCTGATAACGAGCCATCCTAAACAGCGTCGGACGATACGTAAATGATAAACCCTATTCTACCGCTTATTACTATAATTGTATATAGAAAATAAATAAATTAATTATTTAACATATATTCCATTCATTAGCTCGTAGATCTTTGGCCTTCCCGCGAGAATATCACTTATAACGATTCTGTGACTCTTGCATACAACGAACGGCTTCCAGCGAATATTAAGATGTCAGAGTAGTTAGTGGAGAATTGTCTTACGTTGCGCCGTTTGATACATGGTTGCCATTCGAGAACTTTTCTTTTCTAATTGTTGTTAGTTCGACGAGCGATGTGGACTGCCCATGGCCACTCTTTGAATTATGTTGGTTACATCCGTTTTACGGATTTCCGTGTGCCGGATTTTATCTCGTAAAGAAATCTCGAGCACAGCTCTCACTCTGGCATATACATATTATACTGACAGATATTACTACATTAATTTGTTTCGGAAACAGATTCAACTTGCGCATAACATATGGTGTCAAAACAAACATTTTGATATTGCCCGCATCGCTTTAGAATGTTGCTACAACTGTACATATGGAACAGAAAGCAAACCATAATAAAAGTATAAAACTTGTATTCATGACGTCTTTGTGAGTTCTACACGTGCGTTTATTGCGGATATAGCACTGCATGTGGGAAATATTTACTCTAGAATGTTATATTACTATACGTCATCAAATCATTCGATTTTTTTTCATTTCCTAACATAGAACTCTCTTTTGATAGTATCTGGTTTTTTAACAGGGATGATTGATGAGTTTTACAATGGAGATCGATTTTTCTTTTTATTTATAATGCCAGATTTATTGACAGCTAGTAAACATGATTCATGGCTGTTTATTAATACGTAGACTTTAGTAGATAGTATGAAAAAACGGTTTAAATCTCATTTTAGGCCCAGATATATTGACACCTACTGATAGAGCCTACATGAGAAATGTATGACTAAAATATATTGTGGTATCGTTTTGGATTGGTGATGACGGATTATTATTCCTAATGTTGAATTAATATAACCATCGATAGTATCTTATAAGCTTCCTTAAAGACTCGAAAGGTGAAGACTCTACTTAGAATAATCTATACAACGTAATCCAGAGAATTGACGTCATATTAGCATTCTCACTTCAGCGTTATTTTGGATGGATGCTTCTACATATACATATACATACAATTGTACAGGTAACATGCTGTATCGTAAAATGTAATGGTATATTATCACTAATTATTGATATCATTTATCTCAGCTCATATATATATATATATATATATATATATATATATATATATATATATATATATCCCACCGTAGGGCCCGAGCCTCCATAATGGGAGGGGAATTGTCTTACTATACCACGCTGGTCAAATATATTGGTATAGGGTTTTATTACGAGTTTTACTTATCTTACATTGATGTTATATGCGTCTTATATCCCTTAATCGTCTCTTACGATCACCTACGAGTAAGATAGATAGTGGTGAATTGTATTCTTATTCCGTCACCCCGCAGAATATTGATATATTTATCTTTCAAAATGAAAGCTAATTTTACACACTGCATTTTTTACACCAATACTCTCTTTCATAAGTACTCGCTCTCTTAAAAACACTTACGTTTACTTAAAATAGTGACCTAATTATAAACGACAAGAACATTACAGTTCCTTCAAACTCAGTATTTATTTAACTTATTGGAACCCTGTTTAACATCTTTCAAGCTAAAGCAAGCGTACAGTTGGTTAAGAATACCATTCCGACTAAGATTGTCGGCACAATATTGTAATTGTAAATAAATATAACACCGACCGATATAACAGGAAGACTGGACTTTCTCAAAATTACCTAAGCTATAAATATAAACATATCATGCTTTTGCATTTCGAGAATAATTTAAAATTTATATTAATACTGCAGACCTGGACACGCGTTGCTGCGGCTAAGGTAACACGTGGTGGTTATGCTAATAAATTGTAGCTTATATGAAACGTTTGTACATTTAACATAGCGCCATCTATTAAATACTTACTCGATCCAGTCAACAGGATATCGCCATCTGTTAGAATCGTTTGGAGATAACAGATAATTGTGATTGTCAAATAATAGACATATAATTAGCAATAAAATAATATTGCGACTATAAATTGAGATGGATGCTATCTTATCTTTTAAGTTGGATCAAACTACACATGCTGTGCAAATTTGATTAAAATCAGTTAAGTACTTTAGGAGTCTATCGCGGACAAACAACGTGACGGGTTATTTATATATATTAAGATTAAAGTAGAGTGAAAGGAGATGTATAAAGACTACAATTGAGAAATGCACGTTAAGATGCTGACGATTACCCGCGAGGGTAAACCGCCGGGCGGGCCACCGAAGGCAAAGACCGGGTTCTGTTGGCCCGCTCGTTCGGCGAAGAGAGGTGCATGTAGGGCGAATCTATGGGTCGCGCGCTGCTTCTTCTGTCGCCCCGGACGGATATAGCGGGTTGTGACCATTCCATAGGTAACCACCAAAAAAAAAAGATTCTGACGATAGATGGAATGAATGGATATAGATTAACGTTAGCTACTTTAAAAAGCATATGTAAGTAGGACTATTACAAAGGCCATTAACATTATTTCTAAGATAAACAGGTAATTTTCTAAACTGATGGCAATTAAATATATTAGAGTAAAAGTTTTGTCTACCGTTCGAAATTACAAATACGGGCCTATTCGTTTGTATATTTATTGTTAAGATTTTTAATAAATATTTTATTAATTCTCCGTGTGGTGACGGAGTAAGAATACAAATCGCCACCCCCTATCTTACCTGTGGGTGACTGACTAAGGGATTCAAAAGGTATATAACATCTATACGAAAGAATAAAAACTCGAAACAAAACCCTATGCCAACATGTCTGACCAGCATGCTATAGTAGGTCAATTTCCCTCCCATTACGGAGGAGGCTCGAGCCCAACAGTGGGACATATTATGAGCTGATATGATACATGATTATTAATTCAACGCTATTTTCATAGTTTGAAAGATATTATTATATTACTTGCCCTTAGCATAGATTAAGATTGATTACTTAGAAGATGATAGATAACACCTTAATGTTGACCATTGTGTTGCAAGTAATCACTAAATTAAAATTTACTTAACCTAGTTACCTTAGTTTAGTAATATTACGCGCTACTTACTAATCAATGCAATGAATTAAATGTTTAAATAAAGTAATCACTATAACTCTGTGTGGTGACGGAGTAGAATACTATTCACCACCCCATATCTTACCCGTGGGTGATCGTACGAGACGACTAAGGGATATAGAACGCATATAAAGTCTATGCAAGATAAGGAAAACTCGAAACAAAACCCTATACCAATACGTCTGACAAGCGCAGTATAGTAGGTTAATTTTCCTCATACTGCGGAGGCCCGAGCCCAGCAGTGGGACATTTATGGGCTGTGATGATGATGATGATGAATCACTATAAATATGAACAGTATTACGTAGATATTTTGCTATTGTGCAAAGTCAAACGGAACTTAGTTTTAGAGACAATCTAATTAAGACAAAATACTTTTAGACTAAATCAAAATTAAATTCCCTTGCATAAATCTTTTAAGTGCATTAAATCATCAACGAAATCTGCCCGCGTTCGGGTAGTTCACTCAGTCAGACATCGCCCCTCTTTTCTCGCACCTGCCTCGCTCCGGCTATCGCCCTATTCGCAGTGATCGTCCATCTTTGCGTAGGTCAGGTAGGTACTGCGTGAGCCGCGTGGTTTTCGCAAAGTAGAAAAACTGTCCTTGGCTGGCACCGACTCCAAAAAAATAGTACTTGTAAATAAATATTAATAATTTCGTTTACTATATTTCAAAGCTCCTTACTTTGAAATACAAAATATAATATTATTATCCATTTTTCTTGACATAGTATAAGTTTTTACATACCTACCTGTAAATAGGTAGGTATACTATAATTTCGTAAATTGTTCTGTTATTCTTTTGAGATTAAACTAATTAAAATAAATTATTTTCTAGTTTTTAGTGTAAGTTTATTGTATGTCGTTTATCGTAGGCATAGTTTTGAAGTCGGTTTTTGTTTTTTTTATATTCAATATGTTAGTGTTTTAACGGTTTATATTAAATAATTTCGATTGCATTTTATGTAATGTTATGCGGAGGAAGTGCTTGAGTGTAGTGAATATTATATTCTGTTATATATATGTTTGCTTTACATATGTTTGAGGTTTACCATCAAAATTCCCAGAAGATATAATTAACAGTGGTTGGAATTGACTGACGGATAATGACTTTAAAGACAGCATTAGGATACGTGTACTACAATATCTCATTGAAATTAAGTAATAATTTATAAATAAAGACTTGACATGAACTAATAGTTAATTACATCACGATGCGAAGAAACTGATAATTTATAAAAAAATAATATAAGAATTTGCTTCCTTACTCAGAAAGTTAGAGTTTATCATAGAGGCTTTTTGCGAGGATTTTATTTATAAAATAAGGTTTTTATACGTACGGTAAGTACTATGTAAAATCATCACTACATCTTTCACCGTGAGTTGCCCAAAAGATGAAAAGACAAATAAATCTAAACTAATCTAAATAAAATCCTACCATCAACCTTTTTAATCAGTGTCGTATAGTATTTCAAATATCCCTCTTATTATAAAGAATATATGTCGTCATATTATAAAGAATAATCTTTCTCAATAGTGTGCCGTAATATATGTCGAAGAAGAATATTAATTGATTTATTTCTAGTAAGCATAATGGTTAGTAATTATTGCTATGTGTGTTAAAAACATTTCTCTGAACTATGACTAAAATGTTACACCTACAAAGCTACACACTTTTATCGACACGTAGGTAAGCATTGTTATCTGTAAAATAACGATTACTTATATTCACTTTGTTTGGTATGACACTCCATACTTGTCAAGAGATTGAATGCAATACTATCAAGTACCTATCGCATTCGAGAATATTATTTTTTTCTACATAGAATTTTAGTTTCATCACACGAACATTTATTTAATTAATTTGATAGAAATTTCATCATCATCATCATCATCTCAACTCATATATGTACCACTGTTGGGCTCGAGCCTCCTCCATAATGGGAGGGAAATTGACTTACTTATACTACACTAGTCAGACGTCTTGGCGTAGGGTTTTGTTTCGAGTTTTCCTTCTCTCGCATAGATGTTATATGCATTTTCTATCAATTAGTCGTCTTTTACGATCACCCATGAGTAAGATTTTTGGTGGTGAATTATATTCTTACTCCGTCACTACACGGATAATATAGAAATTTATTCATACAAAACTATAAAACAAATATTTATTATTAACACAACCATAAAGCATACAATAGTATACAACCATAAAATATAATAGGAAGAATAGAAATGCATCTTCAATTAAACAAATTATTCTCAAATTATTTCACGTGACATTTTGGTAAAGACAGGCAATTAGGCCACAACACGCTGGCCAGATGGATTGGCATAGAATTTAAATTAATGATTACCTTCTTGTGTGTTATTAGTTTATTCTTATTTTACGACATCCATAGTATCGGAAGGGATGATGACTTATTGCATTCCTAATACGTCAACACGTATAAAATACCTACACTGTTGCGCTGAATGGTATTAGCATTTGGTAGGTATCTATTTATTTTGCCGGGCGGGCCACCAAAGTCAAAAATCGGGTACCGGTGGTCCGCTCGCACGGCGAAGAGAGACGAGTTTTACGGTGGGTCTATGGGGTCACGCGCCGCCTTTCCGTCACCCCGGACCGATTTGGCGGGGCGAGACGCATCCATAGTCCACCAAAAAAAAAAAGGTATCTATTTATTTTTAGTTTGTGGTCCGTTAGACAGTGACATCATACTTATGACCAATTTCATCTACTATTCTACCGTTATTTTAAAATAATAACCAATACTCTCAGCTTATATACGTACCGCTGATGAGCTTGAATCTCTAAAATCTATTTATACCATGGTGACTAAATAATTTCCGTGTGGTGACGGAGTAAGAATACAATTTTTTTTTTTTTTTTTTTTTTAAAGTTGTCCGGACACTTGAGGTCTGAACTGCGGGTCCTCTAACGTAATCAGAGATTTCATAGCGTTATGAGTGCCAATTTTAATAAAATTTTTATGCCTATGTTTTGATTTCAAGTTTGAATGTAATTTGGTCTGTTTATTTATTCATCTATATTTAATTATTTTTATATTTGATGCTTTGCAGTTATAGTTATTACATTTTATTATAAGAATACAATTCACCAACCCCTATCTTACCCGTGGGTGATCGTACGAAACGACTAAGTGATATAAAACGCATATAACATCTATGCGAGAGAAGGAAAACTCGAAATAAAACCCTATACCAACACGTCTGACCAGCGTGGTATAGTAGGTCTATTATTCTTCCATTATGGAGGAGGCCCGAGCCCAACAGTGGGACATATATGGGCTGAGATGAGATGATGATGAGATGATCAAATAATTTGTAGTGGAGTTTTATATGTTTTATTTACGACGGGCCAGCCACGGATGTCAAGGAAGCGGTACCAATGGTCGATCCAATAGCGAACACGGTTAGTTATGGGGCCGCACGTCGTACCGGACGGAATGGGCAGCGGGTGTCCAGACCATAACCTGTCAAATAGAAAAAGGGCTTTATTTAGAGTTTTCTTCACATATAGTAATGTTATCTGTTTGCGTCCCTTTTTCATCTTTTTGATCATAGGAATGGATGGAGGATGATTATAGGAAAGAAAGAAAATTCTTTCTTTCTCTAAATAGTGTATTTACATAATTCTTCTTCTACTATAGGAATATTATACACGTTAGCCTCAATTAAAAGTTTAGCATAATAAAAACAGAAGTTTAGCCATCTCAACGCTGTTTGAGCATATCCGAATAAAAAGATAGTGTCTTTATTTAATTACATTACAAACCCGATCTTTTCTTTCAGTCTTTACGATTATCTTATTTTATCTTATCACGTTTTTGTACTTATGCGAGCGAAGTATGCACTTGAATATGTATATTTAGTCGATGGAACGAATAAACGTTAAATCGAACAATAAATAACGATTCCAATATACATTTTAGCGTCCTTGAAATTGGGCTCTGACTTATCTTTATCTTTTTCTTTTCAACCTGTATACATATTCCCCTGTCTACCTAAATAGATGTTCCACATTTAGTCTTATATTTCCATAATGGAAGGACAATTAACCTCCTATGCTGGTAAGCCAGGTTGGGTTCATTTTATGTTGAATTTCGCTTCTTTTGCACGTTGAATGTAGCCGTATTACTTGATCCATTTTTATATTTATTTTACCATCCGTAGTATAGACCAAGATCAATACCTAATCTATTCATGGATGAATCATCATCAACTCGTACACGTCCACTGTTGGACATAGATCTCTCCATTAGATTGCCACTCAGAACGGTCCTGCGGCACTTGCATCTGAAGGCTTCCGGCGACTCTTCAGACGTGTTCAGTCCACCTAGTGAGGGATCGTCCTACGCTGCTCATCCGATCTTGTGACCAAGCGTGGAATTTTTAAAGATCCCATTCTCCCCTGGTCAAGTCACGTAATTAAATAAGAGAACGTACCCAACGTTCTCTTATCTACATATCATATCCCTTAGACGTTTTATAGAACAAGAATAAGCCCACGGATAAGAAACGAAATGAAGTGAGGAGTGTATTCTAACTCCGACACCATTCTTATGTGGAAGAAAATTGTACTCTTAGACTTATATGGAATGGAGAAGACAATAAAGACGAATGTCCAGACTATTGGTTTAATCATCATCATCACAGGCAATATATGACCTCCTCCGTATTGGGAGGAAAATTAAACTACTATACCGCGCTGGTCAGACGTGTTGGTATAGGGTTGTGTTTCAACTTTTCCTTCTCTTGCATAGATGTTATATGCGTTTTATATCCCTTAGTCTTCTCATACACCCACCCACGGGTAAGATAGGGGGTGGTGAATTGTATTCTTACTCCCTCACCACACGGATAATTCATTGGATTTGGCCGGATTGGTTTATTCATACTTCATAAATTATTCACTTTTTTAGTATTTTATGCACATTTTTTAGATTGGATGCTGAAAATTCTTTTTGAACTTTGTCGCTTATTTGAATAATATTTGCACTTGAAAAACACGTAACGGGACCGAATATAAAATTATGCAAGCTCAGTTCATCTCTCTTTGTTTTTGTTTTAACTGTTTTCATTCGAAACAAAACGTTTTATTATAAGTTTATTAACCTTTTGTTAACCAAGCTTTTTTAATAAAGGAGCGTTTCTTTTAACATAAATGAATGGGAGGTTTTATGATGTTTTCTGTTATCTTTATTGATAGGGGTACATTATTTTTATTAATATGAGTTGTATACTGGATATTTTAAGCGTTTGCTTTTAGGTATTATCTACATAATTAGTAATAACTTGTAAGATATTGTGGAAATGACTTATCGTATAAATAAATCTATGTACATATATGTATGTTTGTTAATTCGTCTACGAAAGAGTTGTAAGGTTAATTATGTTCATTATCGCCATGAAAGAGAGAAATAATTAATCGGTATGAAAGAGAGTATTGGTGTAAAGATGCGAAAGGGAATGCTCCGATGGTTCGGACATGTGGAAAGAATGCCGAACGAACGTCTGGTTAAAAAGATTTACAATGCGAATGTGGAAGGATGTAGGTACTGGGGGAGACCGAGACTAACCTACCTAGACCAAATTGGTCACGTACTGAAGGAAGGTGGAGTCAAGAGTCTCCGAAACCGGCGATCGTGTATGAAGAGAATTATGAATGTTGAGGAAGCGAGTGAAGTATGCAAGGATAGAGGTCTCTGGCACTCTGTTCTCTCTGCCTAACCTACAGGGGATATGGCGTGATGATATGTATGTATTATCAGCATCTCACCATTACAGCTCCCATTACTGAGCAAGAGTCTTCTTCATAATATTCACTAACTTTTAAATATATTTTTTTTATGCTCATAGTAGTAGACAAGCAAGCAAGGTGTGCTACCTGATGGTGAGTGTCATTGCTGCCCATGGACCTTTGCTATACCACGGATATAGCTAGGTCGCTGCCTAACATTAAAATCACCAAACCCACCCGGTTGGGCCTCCGGCTCTCTCGCTCACCGAACGAAGCACCATAGCACATTGCCATTACTCAGACGTCGATCTTCTGCGAGAGTGTGGTACTACCCCGGACGGACCAGCGCACGGCTGTAGACAGAGAAGTGTCAACAGCGTGGTTCTACCACTAATAGTACTTGATCAGTACTGAATTCTATATAGGTACCTAAATATTAAAAACTTTCAATTTATCATTTTTAGTATGTTATCAGTCCACACATGTGTATTATATGTTTTCATGCTGGCACAAGCCTCTTAATTAATACGAAGAAAAATTTCCTTACCACATTGAGTATACAGCTGAGTGGTAGCGGCTACGAATACTACCAACCCTTACTTTGCTCGTGGATATCGTAAAAGCCGACTAAGAGCCATATAACGACCTGGGTCAACTCCATCTGATGCCATTTGGTCAATAATTACATTCCCAAGGAGGGTTGACATCTGGCAGGAGGCCGGTCATAAAATTATTGCCAATAACTTTTACAATATGTGCTATGAAAGAAGAGTACATATTGTATCGACCCCAAGCAATTGGGATAAGAGTAGGAGAATGATGATTGAGTATACTGCTTGATATTTGATTTTATATCGAGGTTCCTTCACTTAAAAGATAAGGATTTCTGTGAAAGAAAATGTTAAAACGAAATGATCAGGATGTTTACGCGAATGTTACACATTTGAAGTATAACTTTTACGAATTTTATCATGTTTGTATTTGGTTTTTGTTTTTTGGCCCGAAATTTCGAACATTTTTCAACATTCACGGTGGATTGGACTATAAAGCAGTGCTGCCGTGATCAAAAATCAAATACAAACGCAATAAAATCGGTAAAATAGTTTTATTTCAAATAATAAAAACTTTCATATCGTTTCAAACTACCGCCTAATGGACTCGTTATCAGATCTGCTGTTGTTGTGGTTTCAGAAAACTGTACATATAAATTAGTAATTATGTATATGAGATTTAGCTGCAAAAAGATTTTCTCACTCCGTAATTTAAGCGCACGCTCAATTTTATAGATGTAATATTGAATATTATTATCCTGTCGTTATTATAATTTACACATAATCATAAATCATCATCACCTGCTCTTATCAAAATTATTTGGGGTTGATGTAATATGTACTTCTTTTCTATCGTACATATTGTAAAAGTTATTTGCAATAGTTTAATTACCGGTCTCTTATCTGACTCTGACTCTTATCTGTCAACCCTCTTTGGGAATATAATTGTCGACCAGACAGCATCAAGTAGAGTTGGCCCAGGTCGATAAAAGGCTCTTAGTCGTCTTTTACGACATCCACGAGCGAAGTAAGCGTTGGTATTATTAAATACATAATTGACAACACATGATCATAAATTATTAAAAAATAATACATATAGTATGAATATCTGATAAAATATAAATAAACTATTTTACAAATACTCAAGAATACTGGCAAACATTGTTAAATTCGGGTCACAACTTTGTTGACAGTATGAAGTATTGTGTTATATTTTGTGGGTGGGTACGCTATCAGCATCAACCAGACGCGCGTGACCGCTCATCTCGTTAACTCCGCCGTCCCTTACACCAACTCTCCATGGTCCCATACAATATTGTAAATTTAACTTTGTTATCAACACCATTGTTCCCTTAAATTATAAAGGGTTTGGTGACAAAGAGTAAAGGGTAACCACCTTCAAAAATAATAAAATTATTTTAATTAATAAATAGTCTGTGATTTAACTAACTATCATCATCTCAGCTCATATATTTCCCACTGAGGCTCGAGCCTCCTCCATAATGGGAGGGAAATTGACCTACTATATCACGATGGTCAAACGTGTTGGTATAGGGTTTCCTTTCGAGTTTTCCATCTCTTGCATAGATGTTATATGCGTTTTATATTCCTTTTTCTTTCAAGTTTTCCAACTCTTGCATAGATATTATATGCTTTTTATAGCACTTAGTCGTCTCTTACGATCATTTACGGGTAAGATACCCCTATCTTACCCGTAAATGATCGTAAGAGACGACTAAGTGCTATAATGAATGGTGAATTGTATTCTTACTCCGTCACCATACGGAAGCGTTTAAATAAAACCTGGTACTTGTTACAGTAAATTAAAAAAAAACTGTTATAAACGATATATGTATATGAAGTAAGGATATTTTCCAAGAGACTTATACAAGTGCTAGTTCTTAACACTTAGACTTAACAGACTTCTCTAGACGAACAAGCTTTAGTACTTCGCAACATTAAGTTTTCACGTGTCTGAAGAGATGAACATCCACATCGCACTCCGTCGACTGTAAATCTTAGAACATTACACCTTACCACTCTTATAAAGAATGTTAAGCTAAGTGTTGACTCAGTGAACACTCGCCTGCATTTTGCAAGGAAATGTTCCTTTTAAAACGAGAATAGGTAGTTTCTGCCTTTTAATTACAGCGCCAGTTTTATTGTTCACGGGAAAAGCAAACATCGCTTTGCATACGGTTACGAAACAAAGGAACCGCGTTCATCATATGGTTAGTTATGTTCATTAAATAGGGCTGTCAAAATATTTCTTAGACGTAAAATACAAAACGTTCCTTTGTATTATAAAAATAATTGCTTATTCTATGACAATTACATAATAATCCGTGTGTGTTAGGTTAAGAATACAATGTATCCTTTACTTGCCAGTGGCAGCTGTGTAAATCGGGTAAGAGATCACCAGGATAATGAGCTCTAGTTCTTTTCCAGGAATCTTATAAGGGAACTTTTACCCGTACTATTTGACCTATTTTGGTGCGGGTGGATGGAGGTGGTCTTTCAAAATAATACATTTGGTCAAAGTTGGTTGGCCGCATACTATGGACGGTCACTGATGTGGGAGGAGATAAAAATGATTAGATATGAAGCATAATGGTATAGACTTCTTATTGGCATTATGTATCTTAAATATTTATACTAAGAATCTTATTATTTTAAGCTATTGGTCGCCCGATAGAAAAATAATAAAATAAAAAATATGCGTGCGTACAAAGTACACATATCAGAAGTGAAACTTATGCAAACTAATTTTTAAATCTCGTTTACATACATCAACCAATAGCTTGTATTCTCTCTCTCTCTCTCAAGCCGCGTTTCATCTGTAAAAACTTTACTCTCATGCGCGCATTGAAGCTTCACTTCAAAAATAAATATGGCGCGTAACAGAAAAACGTTACAATTTTTGTTTTCTCCTATACGTCGATAGAGAAGTTTCACTTCAAAAATCGAATAAACGATGAATATGCTATAATGTCATCGAGTTGTGGTATATCCTCACCTTTAACTTCTGTTTGCCTTTTCGTTAGAGTTTTTTTTTTAATATTACAATTCAACCATGAAGTCAATTTTCCAGTTTTAAACCACTAGTGTTATTCGGTAACCTTGTATTTATGTTATTCATTCTCATAAACAGTGATTCGTTCTGCTTTACGTGTACTCAATGAAACCAAAAACAACAGAATATTATTTTAAATAACAACTCTTTTGATATACGTAATAAAAGAAAGCATTTACAAAACTTATTTCTCTAAAATAAAACTGTATTCGCCGAGCTTTTTGCATTAAATTCGTGCTAAATAGTTTTCATTATCTAGACGTTCTATCTTATCAACTAAGTATCCTTCTGAAGGTACAGAGGGGTTAAAAATAATCCAGCGTCTGGAATTAAGGCGCCTGTTAGGTGTCTCTCCTTAAATCTGAGATTGTATCTCTGTCAACCTAATACCTACCTTATTACCAGTTGCGTCGTATTCTTTCAGTTTGCTTAACACAGCTGGCTTTAACACAAAATCGATTGGGGTTTATTGTTTACGGAGGGGATTTATATCGGAATTGTAATCTTAGCTTAAGACTTGCGTTGCTCATGTATTAATGTTGTATTAAAGTTATTGCGGATTGTTTTATAATGTAAGCAGCGAGCATATTTGTCTACTTTTAGAATTGATCGGATTGAAATTAAACTTCAATGTACTGATTTTTTTATTTATTACTTTTTAATATTTAATGCCGGCTGCTGGACTTGAGGCCTCTCCATAATAAGAGGAAATTCACCTGCTACACTACGCTGGTCAGTCGGGTTGGTGTAGACAGGTGAGTTTTATTTCGAGTTTTCTTTCTCTTGCATAGATGTGACACGTATATTTAATGCCATTAATCGTATTTTACGAAAGGAGATAGTAAGATGTATTCTTGCTACGTAACCACAGAATATTTGAACCACTCGTCACGTATCACTCATCACAACACAAAATTTTGAAATCAACTATTACTTAAAAGTTTATAATTTTGATTTTATCCGTGTCGTAATGGAGTAAGAATACAACTCACCACACCATATCTTACCCGTGGGTGACCGTAAGAGATGACTAAGGGATATAAAACGCATACAACATCTATGCAAGAGAAGGTAAACTCAAAACAAAACCCTATACCAATACGCCTGACCAGCGTGGTTCTATACCACGCTGGTCAGGCGTATTATAGGTTAATTTGAATAAATAATTTTAATCTGTATATACAATTATAGTTTGTATCTATCATAATTCTTCCTTGCAGATAGGTTTTTTATTGAGAATTTCACTAAATTCCATTTCATTAACACTGGAAATTTATTTCCTTCCTTTGCTATGAGTATTATTAATTTCATCTGATATAGGTATAGCGAGAATTATGAAAACTGTGACACTGGAAAATTATGTTATTCGTTTGCTTATTATTTTGGACATTCGTCAAATAAAACATTTCATTGTCTTTACATTTTAGTTTACAAAACCTGCAGTTCGTTTTTGTTATCATCTTTAAGTAGAATAAGTAAGTAGGTATATAAAATTATTTGATTCTTTACTTCGCAAATTATTCCCTTTTTACAAAAGCCATAAGTTGTTTGATTCTTTTGTAAATAATTGTCATCAAAAAAGTCATATGTTTATGATTGCGCTGGTATTGCACTCATGTCCTCATTAATTGGCCTCTTAGATGCATTCAATTTATTATAGTCCATTAGAAAACTCCTACAGCCACTTTAACTAGTGTATGCTGTAAAAAATAGTTTTATTCATAGGTCAAATACATGCATAAATCTCAGAACGTATTAGTGCAAGTCAGTTCATTTAATTCTAAAAGATCTACTCATAAAAAATGCAATTATTTATACGTATTTTGTTAGGTAATTTTTCTAACATTCCCGACATTTAAAACATTGAAGCCTCAGGAGACCTATTCTCATATAGTTTTATTTCATATGTGTATCAAAAAATCAGAAATCAAATAAGTGCTTGTCAATTCTCTTGGCACTTTAACGATTAGGGGTAATTGGTTGATACGAGTGAATAGAATCTACATAGGTACATACATATCATCACGCCATATCCCTTGCAGGGTAGGCAGAGTGCCAGAGAACTCTATCTTTGCATACTTCACTCGCTTCCTCAACATTCATAATTCTCTTCATTCACGCTCGCCGGTTTCGGAGACTCTTGACTCCACCTTCCTTCAGTACATGACCGATCTGGTCTAGGTGGGTTAGTCTCGGTCTCCCCCGGTACCTACATCCTTCCACTTTCGCATTGTATATCTTCTTAACCAGACGTTCGTTCGGCATTCTTTCCACATGTCCGAACCATCGGAGCATTCGCTTTTAGAATCTAAAAACAATTTAAGATCCGCGGCTTGTATCCCTTTGGCATACAATGGCGTGTTTAACATGATCATATGGGCAGTTGGCGACTGGTCTCGGCGCCTGAGGGCCGATATATGGCGCCGGGTGTATAAGTAATGCGCATATCTTGTGTCGTTGCGCCGTTTTACGTAAAATCGACGACGACGCGACGGCAGACGCACACGCAAGGTCGTTGGGTGCACTCCTATCTCTGACGGGCGCCTTATGTCCTGATATACGAAATTAATATCCTTTATGCATTAGGGTTGTCATTTGTAGGAATTATAAATATATATGTAGGTCAAGGAAATTCAGTAAGTACAAAGTGTATATAGAAAACTACTGCTATATCCGCGGCTTCGCTTGCGTCATAATTCAGTTATGTGTCTTTGTATTGAGTCAATTTTTTATAGAACATACTCGAATTAAACCTTATTTTCATCCATTTTCGTTATAAACATAATATGAATTGGAATTGTTGTCTTGTTTCAACAGTTTCTTGGATATATATTCTTTGTACAGAAAACTAATTCTTAAAAAATACCCTAAATCTCATCAGCTAGTTGCCATTGAAAGTCCCATCAAAATCGTACCAGCCATTTCAAAGATTAGATGAAACCACACAGATAAACATCTTTTTTTGTTGTGTGCACTGTATACCTGTGTGTAATATACATATACTGCCATATGAACTCTATACAAAATTAGTTTCTTTAATTAAGGAAATAATTCTTGTATTGCGGAGGACTTTACAAACATTCAATTTAACAAAACAAATTACACTCAGACTTAGAACAACAATTGGTAGATCGCAAAAAATATTGTCCTTCGTAGAAATCGAACTCACCACACTAGAATAATAGGTCGGTATCTTCACCACTACGCATCTTCGCGTGCAGTCGAAGTCATTAATATGACAATACTAATAGATAGATACTATATATCGATAAAATGTTAAGAAACATACACAATCCATTGATACCAGATTCAACTCCCAACGGATGTTTTCATTTTGGTCTAATTTAACATTCATGACTGAAATCAGAGAATGCGTTATCACTAACAATATAGACAAAGTTTGTTATTGATAGAAATTTAAAAAAAATCTTTACACAGATAGCTTTAGAAAGTATTTTTTTCTGCTATCGCTTGTATACTAAACAATTTAAAAATAATACATTTTTGGAACGACGTTACTTAAAAGACTATAGTTTCATCCTCTGCCTATCAACATCCAATATTGGATACAGTTCTCCTTCTAAGAGGGGATGATACCATAAACACCACGTTTAACAGGTCGCTTGCTAATCGCAATTGGTGTTTTAAGTTCCTTTCAAGGAGAGTGCTGTTACCCATTCCCCTGGTGATTCATATTAAGGATGGTGACACAATGTATTCTTAACTAGTATTTATAGTTCAGTAAAAAAATAAAATACATTCATGACGAAAACATTTTTCGGCTGATTTGATTTTGTCCTAGTGGAAGCCCTTATTATGTCACTATATTGAATTGTGCCTTTCTAGATCAATTATTACACATTACCGCGTCAGTACACTTTCACCTCGTCCTGTATGTATTCTATTTTAGTAACAGGATTCGCATACATCAATGATGTTATAAGTTCCTGCGGCCAGACCGCCGTTGGTGCTATTTTCATCATGCTATTGAACTAGACTGAACAGCGGTATATAAGCTTAGCCATTTGCATAAAATAGTTTTTAGTTAATAAGATATGTCCACTAAATATTCTATTAATTTTGAGTTATATTCTTTAATGATATCCTAGGAAAAAATGTCTTCCGTATCTATCGTATTAATAAGTCATCAAATCTCTATTTTTTTTTAAGATATGTTAGTATTATAGGTGTCTCTAGCAATGAACATAAACTTTGTAAGAGATCTTGTATTTTCTCAATGTGGTGTAAATTCTACTAAAGCATCTTAATATACTCAATATTTTTTAATTTAAATTTTGTTATTCCACGACCCAGACGTAACAACTAGACAATTAATAAAAACTGCGTGAATTTGGTGACGTTGCAAGAATATAATTTAGTACCCACTTTCTTACTCGTGGATATCGTAACAGATCACTAAGGGATGTGATATGTAGATAACGTTAGTGCAAGTGAAAGAAAACTTGACGTAAAATATTGTGCTAAACCATGTAGGCTGAGAAGAAGAATATTATGAGTAAATATTTGTGCCGTAATGGCTACGTCAATATGTAATAAACCCTTCCTTTCAGTGAGTGCCATAAAAAAGGAATAAGAGATGATATCATCTCTTTATGTAAAAGAAGAATGACTAGCTATGTCGTACTTAGAAAAATGTTTTCGTATTATTGTAGAGCTGTTAACCAACAGTGAAATCTATGGCTCATCATCATTCTCCTACTCTTATCCCAATTACTTGGGGTCAATACAAAATGTACTCGTCTTTCATTGTACATATTGTAAAAGTTATTGGCAATAGTTTTATGATCGGCCACATGCCTGACGTCAACCCTCCTTGAGAATGTAATTGTTGACCCAACGGCATCAAATGGTGTAGGCCTAGGTCGTTATAAGGCTCTCAAAGTAAGGATTGGTAGCATTCGAAGCCGCTACCACACAGCTATAGCTATGCAAGAAAACTATTGACAGTAGGACTATAAAATGCTACGCCTAATGGCAGGTCCCGCAAGACATAATAATGCTATTTCAATCAAGCTATAGATTAATATTTCGGGATCTGACTTAATATCTAAGCTCACTTTATATTAAAAATGACTCAATCTATACTAATATTATAAAGAGGTAAAGTTTGTGAGTTTGTGACGTTGTAGGGGGTAATCTCTGGATCTACTCAACCGATTTTGAAAATTCTTTTACCAATAGAAAGCCCCGTCATTTGTGAGTAACATAGGCATATTTTACTAGAAAAAAATACAGTTACCTGCTAAAACTTCAATAATGTAAACCAAGGTGTGAAAAAACATGCCATAAAATATCTTTCATCGCAATCGCTGCGGAAACTATGAATGTTAGAATAAAAAAAAATTCTACTATATTAAAGAACATATTAATATATATAAAAAACTTTGTGGTATCATATATCTCACTATTGTAGTTATGTCAATATACTACTACTACTTTTTTGAAAGAAATATTAACAAAAACCTAAAAGACCACGTTATTCATGTCTTTGTATTAATCCTTATCCAAATAAATTATTTATTATTTAAAACTATTTCAGTACCAGAAGATTACTTTTGGAATTATTAAAATCGGCCATTGCATTCAAAAGATATTACGAGTTTTAAAATGTCAATCTAAAAAAATGCTACTAATATTATAAACGCGAAAGTTTGTATAGGTGCATGGGTGAATGGATATTTAAGTGTTTAAATCAAAAGACTGTTCCCTTTTACTATTTATAATTTGGACGAATAGTTAAAGAGATAATAGGACATAGGTATGGACCTGCGACCGTGTATTAATCTATTGAGTGATACCTATATTAGACGATTTTTCTATTGCTTTATCACTAAGAAAATTTGATCTTTAATAGTTTTAGATAAATTAGTTTTTTACAGTATGTTTTTTTGTTTGCATAGTTTAAGAGATAATTTAAAATTTAATATTCTGCGGTGATAGGTACATTTATTTCATTATAGGATTAAAATTTAGCACAAGTAGGTTACTACACAGCTAACTTATTTCCTAGAGACTCGCTAAAATCTGTTGCCGGTCCGGCAGAACATATTCCGTTCACTGTTCACAGAATATATTCCGTTCACTATTGGACGCCTACCCCACAGAAGAGATGAGTGCCGCAATCGCTACGCTTGGTCGGCTGGTTATTATAGCAATGAGGTGTTATAAGTTTCCTAGGAGGAGGCTGCAGCGCATTCCGCTGGTGAGAACAAAACGCTCAAATAAAGGGTGGCGATAATTATATTCTTATCCCATCGCCATACATAAAATATAATATTAAAGGCAGAATAATTTGTAGTATGAATGGAAATATAAAACCATGCTGAGTTTCTATAGTTCAACCTACTTTGAACAAACTTTTTCTTTGGTGACCGTCTATGGTATAGTCACAATCCGTCTGGGGTGACCCCATAGATCCACCGTGCAACTCCCTCTTCGTCGTCCGAGCGGGCCATCAGTACCCGATCTTTGTCTTCGGTGGCGCGACCACTTAACCTGCCGTAGGCGTACCTGTCTACACCGTGCGGGTGGCCCACCGCAACCGGATGTTTGTCAGCGGTGGCCCGTCCCGTAGGTTACTCTTTTGGGTATCATTTCGAGTCGAAGCTCTGGCAGTTTTCGCTGTCGAGGCGTCTCCAGTGAACCTCACTACGGGTGACAGCCTAATCTCCGGTCCAATCACCTGCGGCCTTGGCTAGAGCGGCATCTGGCGCAGTTACTCACGCCTAACGCGCCGCCGGCAGAGCGTGTCACCTTAGAGGATTTTCTATCGGGCCCGCCCTATCGCCTGATTCCGATTCCGAGACAACTACCTTGCAGAAGGCCGCGACCACATCCCAGATTTTGACGCTGTCGACGACCGTCCCAACGACAAACCTTCAACATCGTGCATTGCTTTTTCTATTTACCTCCATCAGAGATAACTTCTACATGGGCGAAGTAGCGGGCAAAAGCTATCTTTTATATATCATCATCATTCTCCTACTCTTATCCCAATAATTTGGGGTCGATACAATATGTGCTTTTCTTTCATAGCACATATCGTAAAAGTTATTGGCAATAGTTTTATGACCGGCCTCCTAACAGACTTCAACCGTCCTTGGGAATGTAATTGTTGACCAACCGGCATCAGATAGAGTTGGCCCAGGTCGTTATAAAGCTCTTAGTTATATTTTACGACATCTACGAGCAAAGTAAGGGTTGGTAGTATTCGTAGCCGACACACAGCTTCTATCTTTTATATATTTATTACTAAAATATAATGTGTTATTTACGAAGGTATTTTAAACCATACAGTATTATTTCTTATCCAATTAAATACTTACATTAGACGCAGTGCATTTAATTTAGATCAAAAGGGCTTTTTACAGGCAATTATTAAAGTAGGCATAATATCAAATATCTTTGAAGTTATAAGAGATTGAAAAGATCAGAGCGACCGAAACCGAAGCGAAGCGAGGGCGGGTCGCTAGTATTTAATATATTCAAAATACATCGGTCTCTACATATAACTTCGTAGATTAAAGTATATTAAAAACTTGTTAAAGTATATATGTACATATATATTTTACTATATACATATTATACATATATTTTACTATATACATATTATACATATATTTTTACCTATTAGGTATAGCTACTATGTATATATTAGATATGTGTAAGTAATGCGAGTGATGTATCACACGTAATATTACCCGACCGCGTACTGTCATATTACACATTACGCGACTAATAATCACATCACATTAAACATCACACATCACATTAAACATGACGCGAACACCCGTGTACTGTTCTGCATTTCTGCAATGTTCGGTGTCTGGCAATTCAATATTTATTTTGAGCTTTATTTTTAGAACGTTAAGGCTTATATTTCTAGACGCCGCCCGCCGTATATATAGAGCGCTATCGCATTACGCATCACACATGACATGAAATGTTATGTGTGATGTTTGAAGTGATGGTAAAATGTAATATTACTCGGCACGCAATGTAATGCCATATCACATCACTTCGCGAAGTACTGTTTCGCGCATGTCTACTATATATATTAGCTTTATTGCTCTTTACCATTTCTACTCTTACAGTTATTTTTGTCCATTCTAATTCTGAACTGAAGCCATATAATTTAATGGTTTGGTGGAAGTCTGAAGTATTGGCATATTGAATGAGGCCGTTGACTCATAAGGCGCACCTACTCTACCTTATTTGTCACTCGGCATCGATAAGCAGTTCCGTCGCATCGAGAATTGTTTCATGGTCAACACTTTGTCCCTAAAAGCCTGGCTATCGTTGAGCTCATCTTTTAATTTATAAGATTGTTTATCTATTTATTTACTTTTGTTATTTTTTGTTTAACTATTTTCTTTTCTATGTATACGTAATTATATTGTTATGAAAAATATTCTCGCTATTTCACCAATTAATCATGATTTTTATTATTAAACATGTACTCTAAAGGATTTTAATAATGTATGATATAATTATGGCTATAAATAATCATAATTAATATAATAAATGACTATACAGATGTCGTCATGGTAGATTTCTTAAACAAAATAATTAATTTTCCTATAAATAAACAGTTCTTTTGGATATTGATGCAATTTGCAGCCATAATTTTTTATAGTTTTATAAAAGTCGCCAGCGATACAGTCATTTATCCTTAAAGAAGTTATTAGGGAAAGGAATGGAAAGAGTTTCGTTGCGATGTCAATTGAAGTAAAATATAAATGATGCTTCTGGCTTATAAATAATATTATATCAATGGTTAGCGCCATTTTATAACATAGCTTAAATAAAGATTACAACTAGGGTCTCAATTTTATTGACATTTCTATTCGCTAATAATCCTATTGTTGAGCATAAAGTCTATTCTGCAACGTGAAAGTAATTGATATACTATATCACGCTGGTTAGAGCGGTTTGCTTGAAATTTTATTTCCCTCTTGCATTCTCTTGCAGTGATATTATTTATTCTGGTCTTTTATACGTCTATTACAACAATTCAGGCAAGGAAGGAGTGATGAATTATGTTCCTACTTTGTTATTACCCGGAATATAAATACTTATAATGATTGAATCATTTAATAGTAAATAAATACGTTGCATTGACAAATTGTTATTATTATTTATATGAAATAATTAAATAAAAATAAAGTCTGCCGGACCGAAGGACCTCACCTTGTGGTTTTCCTATGAAATACTAAAGTAATGCTTTTGTTTTTGATAATGTAAATTCTATTAAGCGATAGAATTTGTAATAAATAATATTTTCCTGTAAATTTTAACACTTATGCTATTGTTACTCGTATTATGACGTACACGTTAGTAGTTTGAACTTATGGTCAATAGCATTATATGAAATATTAAAATAATTAATTGTTCCAAATATGTGATTTTTAATAAAAAAAAAATTTAACAGGAAATACACATATGAAACCATCATCATTCTACTACTCTTATCCTAATTACTTGAGGTCGATACAGTATGATACCTACTCTTCTTTCATAGTACATATTATAAAAGTTATTGTCAATAGTTTTATGACCGCCAGACGTATTTGGAAATGTAATTGTTGACCAAACGGCATCAGATGGTCGTTATAAGGCTCTTAGTCGTTTTTTACGACCTCCACGAGCAAAGTAAGGGTTGGTAGTATTCGTAGCCGCTACCATACAGCAAAAATACATACACATATGAAATATTGCAGTGAAATACATATATATTTTTCAATTATCTGTAAATCTATAAAACGGAATAAAAGAAGCGAGGTGGTCTATCTACAAGGGCAGTGCATGTTGCAATGTGACTAATAAGCTCTTTTCTGTTTGGCCTGTGTGCACACTCAAGGTTATGCAAATATACCACTCCATGCATATAATATACAGATAACATCAATGCAAGAGAAGAAAAATTCGAATTAAAACCCTACACCAACCAGTCTGATCAGCTTGGTATAGTAGCTTAATTTCACTCCCATTATGCAGAGGATAAGGCCATCCAAGCCCAGCAATGGAACGTAAATGAGCAATGACGATGACAATAATGTAATAATTAATTTTCTTTATTTGATTATCTCGAGTACCAGTTTGTACTAGTTCTGTAATATCGACAACTGATTTCATTCCATCGTTTAATTCCATAAAAATAGATGACTATATTATATTTTTATATGCATTGTCGAGTAAATGTGCCATCAATCCAACGAAACGCGTGCCTCGGGTAAGCTGTACGAGATTACAGGCTGCCAACTTTAGGCGCATTGAATTGACATGTGTGGGTACGAGACCCTTCTGTTTACGATGACGAGGGAAAATTGTGATTACATTCGCGTTCAATGTGTTATTTCGATCCATTACGGCAGTGTTTTATGGACCAACAATCAGCTTATAGCAGCGTAGAGGGGAAGCGGTTTATGCGGTATAATGCTTGTTTTCAAATCATCTCTCTACAGAATATTTATGATATCTTTTTTGTTCTTTGTCTAATTATCTGAACTAAGATGGAGTATGAATATATTATCAATGCTTCATTTACCGCGAATGTCATGCGATATAAGAAGATAACCTCGCTACTAAAGTGATACTGCGAATAAAACTCTATCAAAATACTATGCGCCAATTACCGACTCATCCCCATGCTTGTTTATGAGCTGTAGATAATGAAGAAACAAAGTGTACCAAGTGTACATTTAGCATATGCATTGCAGTTAAAAAGTATATAGATAAAAAATTTAGTTATGTAGGTAGTTATTTTGGTTTTTGTGAATTCTTAGAATTATTAATATTGGTAATCGAGTCACTAAAATAAAATTTAACTTTAAAAATGACAGTGTGTTTTTTCTATCGAAACTAGTCTTTATAAACTATTATTATGTGTTATTAACTACGTATAGCATAACTATACTCACGATTTCGCTTCTGTTATTGTAAATTACAATATTTTTCTGTTCTTCGAGAAATATGCCTTATCTTGGATGGTTAGAACTGTGAAAGATACAGAAAAGGAATCGGAGGATACAAACAGGGGCGGCCCACAACGTATATATAAATTTTCAAGACAATCAATTGAATAATTAAGGCGTCAATATGCAATAAATAAAGAAACGCATTCGTAAAAAAATAATTTGAAATGAAGCTAGTTTTACGGATTCTATCGCGTTTGTATTTGATTTTTAGATGCCCGACGTTTCGAACACTTTACATCGTTCATGGTCACGCAAGGACTGGATTAAAAATCAAATACTAAACGCGATGGATTCTGTAAAAATAGTTTCATTTCAAATGTGTAGTACTCCCGTAAACATCGGAAATTATTGTAAAATTCAATTCAAAATTATCGATTATATATTCATCATCATCAAACTGCTTTTATCCTAATTACTTGGTGTCGATGCTCTATGTAGGTACCTACTATTGTACATATTGCAAATAGTTACTGGCAATAGTTTTATAACCGGCGCCTACCTGAGGTCAAACCTCCTTGGAAAAATTAAGACGAGACCGCATCAGATGGAATTGGCCCAAGTCGATATAAAGCTTTTGGTCGTCTTTTACGTCACCCACGAGCAATGAGTTCGTAGTGAATACTCGTCACCACACAGCAATTATCGAATATTAAGCACTTTACAAATATTGTAACTGTTATTTAGACAAGGTAATGCTCCGATGGTTCGGACATGTGGATAGAATGCCGAACGAACGTCTGGGTAAGAAGATATACAATGCGAAAGTGGAAGGATGTAGGTACCGGGGGAAACCGAGACTAACCTACCCAGACCAGATTGGTCACGTACTGAAGGAAGGTGGAGTCAAGAGTCTCCGAAACCGGCGAGCGTATATGAAGAGAATTATGAATGTTGAGGAAGCGAGTGAAGTATGCAAGAACAGAGTTCTCTGGCACTCTATTCTCTCTGCCTACCCTGCAAGGGATATGGCGTGATGATATGTATGTATTAAGACAATAATGAATAAGCTTTTATAATTTTTATAAGAAAACTCAGAATAAAATCACCATTTAAATAACTGTAATACTTTTTTTTTCTATTGTATATAAGCAATGACATGTGCACCAATTAAAAGTAGACAATCAAACCGAGCATTATTCACACTCTAGTTAAAGTGACAATTGAGTAAAATAAACCTTTTAATGACTGGTTACCATACATATACATAAAACGACACTATAATATATGCTATGCTTTTAGTTGTTGAACGCAAATTGAATTAAATCAACGTTGGAGAGACGGTACACGTCAAAGTTAACAATAGCGTGTACACTTATTGATTTCAAACACGTAACATATTAATATTAATTTCGCAATTGATTACGTAACATTTGCACAAAAGATGTGTGTCGTATGATATAATTGACGCATTGATTTAAACTTCAAAAGTAGAGAGTAGGAGATTAAATATAACAATGAGGTCACATAATAAATTTAATATATCCAGGATGTTAAAATGTTGTAACATTTAGGTATTTACAATACCCGGCAATAAATATTGCACATCGTTTTTTGAAAACAGGCAATCGGTTACTTTCGGCTTTGTAGAGCGTTGTCTCTGTGTGACGTTTGTCAGTTATTGTACAAGTGCGAAAGAGTGTAGTTGCATTTTAAAATAAAATATTTATGTAAAGTTGTTAAAACCGCAATAATTTAAAAATAGCTTGCAGTAATAGATTTTATTTAATAACATAAAGTCATAATTGTTCTAGCTCCTAATAGATACCAGCCTGTCATTACGTCATCACTCAGGTAGTGTGCGATAGGGAAAATACTCTACGAAACCGATATTAGTCGTTTGTCTCTTTTCAAGGGCCCATGTGTAATGTTTATTGCAGGTTACTGTACTTTGTAATGGAATGCTCTACTCAATGTTACACAGATGTCGTTGTTGTTCTCGTATAAGTAATGAATATAATGTAATTTTAAATATTTCATTTAAAACTATAGGAACCGTACTAGATCCTCAACTTATGTAAAGCAGTTTTTATTTTACTTTTGTCTATCTCGATAATTTCCATACATATTCATCATTATCTTGCTTTTATCCGAATTACTTGGGGTCAACGCAATATGTCATCTTTTGCCATACAATCCTATACGACGTTATCTCTATAGTCACTCCCTGTCTATCCATGTCATACCTCACACAGTCCATCGATCTTTTCTTAGGTCTTCCTTTGGCCCTAAAGCCTTCAACATTCTTACTTAAAACTTTCCTCACAACATTACTTTCATCCCGCCTCGTTACATGTCTATACAATGTCAGCTTTTCACTTTTTAACTTTTGCGTCAGAACTTCCTCTAATATCTAACATTTTCATACTTATTATGTACTTTTACATAGATCACAGATTCATATTAATATTACATAAATGAACTCAAGCGTACAATATTCCCAACTTTATCGTACTTGTAGATACATATTGCCTTCCCCCGTTCGTACATCGTCGTTCCTCATTTTATTTCAAATCTTTTTAAGGAGGGATCGGCAGCTGAAGTGATTTTTAATCTGTGTTTACAGCCGAAAGAGTCGATTAGCCGATCCTCTCAGAAGCTTTTGGATCAATACTGTGGTCTTAAGTGACTTCAATTGATGCACTAAACTTTATTATTAAAGAAACGATTGCTATATACAATTTTTAATTAAAAGAAATAAAATTCTATATGCTATTCATTTCTGCTGAGATTGAAACCATATTTGTATAAGTCTATATACATATTTTGGTATATTTGTGGAAAAGGTTTTCTTTAGGGACGAACTACGAATGATATGAATATTTTTGTTTGGTATATTGAAAATGTAATGTTATACATTTTTCTTATAGAAATTGTTACGTGAGGGGATTTTATAAATAAATGAGACATGATATGGCAGGTAATAAATTTGTTCTGATATTGATATTTTAGAATCGATGTATTGGATTTTTTAATACTTATCATATACTTGTGCCACCATAAGCTAGAAAAAATGACTGACAGTCAATATATTTATATTCCAAACATAATTTGCCGCTCTGGAAACAGTAATGTTTTCAGATTGATTGCTTTCTATTATTCTGTTATACAAAATTATGCGCATATCAATATATCCTATCTAATTCACCATGAAGTCTTTTCTATTATATCGCATGGTTAGCGCTTAGTCAACCATATAAAAAATATTTAAATAACTCAAAAAACCTTTTTATTAGTTTATCTTCTTTTTATTCATTGGTTAATTGGACTAAAGTTTTGCAATTTAATAAAAATAATGTTATGGATAAATAAAACATTCCATTATTTTAATTTTGCTTATCTTTATTATTCTTCTGTGCGTGTTCGTGCTCCTAAACAGCTGTACCGATTTTAATATATTTTTTGTGTCCAGGTATAAACCTGGATTATTGGCAGAAATAGTTTAGGTTAACAATAAGATCCTATAGGTGATTTGATTCCAAGAATTTAATTTTTTTCATAGGTTTCTACAGAACAACAACTCTGTTGAGTAAACTATTACTTTATATTTTATTGCTTACTGATGTAAGCAATACGGATAGACGGCAAGATAATACGGATCTCCATACACTTTCAAGAACACACGTAAACACACGCACGCATACACACGCATGCACGCACACACATACACTTTCGGGTTTTCAACTTTAAAACCTAAAATGTGTGTAAGTACCTATAATTTAATGCTTTGTTTGAAGGCATTAAAAGTTATAATATTGTTCCACTTAAGTTAGTTCGTCATATGAGTATACGAATGTTTCTTTCGGCGATGATGATACACCGTACACGACAGTTTCTAACCGCAGTGACATAACTACGGAGTTCACCGTATGCCTGTGTTCTTAAATACAATACCTACAACTGCGAAATTTTAGCATACCTAAATGTAGAGTCCGCTTTGTAGTGGCACTTCATAACATAAGGTTATATAAATTATTAACATTCTATTTTGATTAAATAATACTAATTAATATTTTTGCATTGTGAGACTTTTTATACTTTTGTTTTTATTTGTCAAGTATATTGTTTTTTAAAAAAGCGCACCTACTGTGTGGCAGCGGCTACGAATACTATCAACCCTTACGTTGCTCGTGGACGCCGTAAAAGGCGTCTAAGAGCCTTATAACGACTTGGGCCCACAATTACATTCCCAAGGAAGGTTGACGTCTGGCAGGCGGCCGGTCATAAAACTATTGTCAATAACTTTTACAATATGTACCTACTATAAAAGAAGAGTACATATTGTATCGACCCCAAGTAATTGGGATAAGAGTAGGAGAATGTTGATTATTTAAAAAAAAAACATATGAATCTAATTCTTGCATTGTGGGGATTTTACTAGGTATTATTAGCACAACTACATTCATTTTCGTTCGTTCATTCAATACATTGTAGATCAATTTGAATGAATACCTATTTTATGTTTATTGTCAGTAATCTGAGATAAATCTGGTACAATATTATAATATACGTAATATAATATACGTAATATTATAATGGATTCGTTTCTTCTTACCTTTTCTGTGACCTAGATTTTTCGTATACTTTAGGTTTACAGAAGATCACACAAACACGACTTTTGTAGAATAAGCGGGAAAGCTACTTTGATCAAAACTATTTTTCTTTTAGATATCTACTTATTGGTTTACTCCAATAATCGTAACTAATACCATTCTCAGACTGGAATAAATAGTATGAAATTCCAATTTGTCGTTGAATATCTCTTCGTACGGATTTATAGAATAATAATAGATGATTCTATTAAAATTTTGAATGCAGTATGTCTATGGGAATGTATGTATGCGGTATTTTTGTCCTCTATGTGAATTGAATTTAATATGTGACACTTAGTATGATGCGAGTATACCTAATCAGTGGGCGATCAGAACGCTTCTAACGGCATCATCTGTTGAATTATAATAAGCAATGTAGAAGTTATTTTGGTACAGATAAATAATAGATACATACGTACCTATTACAAGATAAAATAATAATCCTCCTTCCGATTTCGCCGCATTTGAATAAAATTAAGTCGGTGTAACCATAAGCTAGCGACGCGACGTAGGTACCTAGGTACTTGAATGCGTATCTCAGATTGGAGTGGTTGTCGCTGTCACGTCAGCCAGTTCGAGTACACGCCCTCCCCATCTCACTGCGCGACATGTCGCTCGTATCGATATTTGACAAGTACAGAATTAGCATTTATGCTACCCGAGGTAAATTATAAATTTGCTAATAAAATGAGAACCACAACTAATTGTTATTACGATAATTTAAGAAATATTTTGATAATTATAAATTATAATCATTGAGTATCAAGTACGTATATATCGAAGCTAAAAAGCATAAACGTGGTAACCTATAAAATAAAAAAGGAATAAAAATCGAATTTAAAAAATGAATTTATAAGAATGAATGATGAATTTAAAAAAAAATGAATTTAAAAATTGTCATATTATCCAAAGAAGACCACTCTAGATTTTTTTTTTTTTTTTGTTGTGGCTCTGTTTATACTTAAGCCAATGTCAAAGTTAAGTTGCAGCTTCTTCTTCTTCTTCTTTTTATGTATTGGCAATCAGCTACTTATACGAGCCATTTTTGCCAGTGTCGAGTTATAATTATCTTCACGTTCTTAATCTCTTCAAGTTAGTCATTGTCTGTCAGTCAGTTGAATTGTCGCCATCAACACTGCTATGGTGACACTGTTAATGGTATGTTGTAGGAATTTTGATGGAAAACGAAAACGTTGTAAAGCACTTTTATATGATATTCACTACATCCCAGCTGTTCTGTCACATCATATTACATAAAACACCATAAAAATTATCTAATATAACACGTTAAAACACTAAGATATCGAATATAATACAAGAGCACAACATGACGTTTTAGATTCCCGCCAAAAAAAAAAAAAAAAAGCCACTCTAGATTCACAAATATTTTTAATTTAAATTAAAAAAAAAACGAGAGGTGTCAAGGGACACCCGGATGGAACGAAGTTCTATTTTAATTATATAAATTTTTTCTGCCTTAAGCGATTTTTATCGTTATATTTTAGCTAATTTGCAAAATATCTTTATAAATTATAGCCTATGTGTTATTCTGATGTGTAAGCTATATTACCATAAAGTTTCATCAAAATCCATTCGGTAGTTTTTACGTGAAAGAGCAACAAACATGTTCACATCCATACATTATTCAACAAACTTTCACGTGTATAATATTAATAGGAAATAATAGGATATACAATTCCACTACACTACCAAATCTTTTGGGCCCCGAGCTCGAACGCGAGCCAGCCGCGCGGCCCGGTCACGGGTGGCGCGGCGCGGCGACACGAAATTAATTTCGTTGCGCATTATTTTGATTTTGCTATATCTCTTAAGGTATTGATTTAATTTGCATGGTCTGAAGGGAAAAAAATATCTTCATGAAATGCTCAAGCCAATTAATGTATTTAAAATGATAAGGATTAATACAGTATTTGTGTAAATAGCTTTTCAATTATCGTTTTATAATAGGCCATTTTTTAAAGTATTAAAATGGATATAGTATGTTATCCTTAAGAGATAGACATATACCGTCGCGGACTTTTTTGTAGGCCTTTTTAAGTTGTATAATACTGTAGTACTTTATTTTGATCTATTTCGTAGGGTTCAGCCAGCGTTTGCAATGTAAGCGCAAAATAATGTGTTTATTTACGATATCACATTAGAAACCTCTAAAATTATCAGTGTTTCTCTACTACATCATGCATATATTATACATATAAACCTTCCTCTTGAATCACTCTATCTATAAAAATACCGCATCAATATCCGTTGCGTAGTTTTAAAGATTTAAGCATAAATAGGGATATATAGAGAATATATATAGAGAAAGCGACTTTGTTTTATACTATGTTGTGTCGTTACAACTTTTGGTCTTAATTTTAGCCCCCTTTCGCAACGCGCGATAAGGAACTTCGTTCCAATAAAAGGGTTTTCCTAGTCTCCTATAGAATTTTAACTTTATGAATTATTATTGAATTAATGTGTAAATGCTTTCTAGCATCGATATGATTTTGAAATTAGTAATTTGACTGCAAAATAATTCTAATATAAAGTAAATATAACTTTCATAGGCGGCAAGCTACCAGCACGTATAGTATTTAATTCAATACTATATACTTATTTATAAAAGGTTACATTCATAGGTATAACAAGTTATTTGAAAACGCATGATGCCATTTCTATAAACAATACGTATAAACAATTTGATGTCATGTCTGTATTTAACAAGTGAGCAAAGAGACATTACTAATAAACTTAGAACATATTCTACTTTAGTTTCCACAATTCATAGGCTATATTTGTCAGGTTATCTAACGCAGAAACTTTTCATGTTGGATAAGTAATTTCTGAGATTAGCTTGTTCAAATAGACAAAATTTATTTGAATAGTAATTGAGATATTACATTAAGGTCTTTGATATACATCGTGCCGCCTGAGCAGAGCGTGCAAGCGAGAGCGCGGAACAAGCGATAGAGCGGCAGTTTAAGAAGTTTAACTGTTTATAAAATGACGTGAAAAGTTAATATGGTTTCCATTGTTTATGTTCGTTCAATTCATATAAGTATGCAGTTTTTCATCAATGTTTTCTTATGACGTTATCAGGTATAATTATTAAATCGACTTTACAGACAACCATCTCTTTTTTTCTAAATTATATTTATTACATATTCATTTCTTCACCTACATTGCTTTGTTCAAAACAACTTAAAAAATACTGTTTTATAAATATTAGAATCAACTTTCTACGTGCCTTTCGCAGTACATAAACGAGGATATATAATTAATAAATAATATAGCTAGTCATCATTTAAGTATTATGTGGTCATATAATATTATTTCCTTGTGAAGAGAAAAACATTTCATATAAGAACTCGTAGGTATATATTATGATATTTTCTGTGCAGATTTGAGGTAAGTATATAAATAGTATAAATATGTATGAAGATACGTAGTCAGTCAGAATTCGAAGCCACGTATCAAAGAAAAAGAATCTGAAAAAGTACCCGCGTAGATAGCAATAGACTTACTTCTTAGGCCTTAAACCCCATTGCGTCCAAAACACAATCATGACCGCTGGTCTAGGACAACTCAATTTTAGATTAATTTAGATAACTACTTGATAGATAAAATAAAACTACTAATTGAGATTTAATTAGAAAACTTAAACAGTACGTACACAATGCACGTATTCATAGATATTATTCATAAAATGATCTTCCATTCTATTGCAATTTCAATTGATACAAGTCGTAATATTGTATGGCTATAGAACATCACAAGTAGTTCACAGCATTTATAAGCTATATTAAATCGCAACGTGTAAGAAATTCTATGCAATATTACCTTCAATAAGCAATCGACGATGTAATCACTGAGACATAACTTACAGAAATATTTTATGGTAATTATGTCTAGAACTCTGATCATGCGAAGTTTCTTTTTGTGTATTTAATTATTAAAATCTATCTACTATATGTGTGTTATCAAGTAAAAGATATATATTAACATGCCAAATTTCAAGAAATTCGGCGTAATAGTTATGCGTGATACATACATACATACATACATACATACATATCATCACGCCATATCCCTTGCAGGGTAGGCAGAGAGAACAGAGTGCCAGAGATCTCTATCTCTGCATACTTCACTCGCTTCCTCAACATTCATAATTCTCTTCATACACGCTCGCCGGTTTCGGAGACTCTTGACTCCACCTTCCTTCAGTACCTGACCGATCTGGTCTAGGTAGGTTAGTCTCGGTCTCCCTCGGTACCTACATCCTTCCACTTTCGCATTGTATATCTTCTTAACCAAACGTTCGTTCGGCATTCTTTCCACATGTCCGAACCATCGGAGCATTCCCTTTCGCATCTTTACACCAATACTCTCTTTCATACCTACTCGCTCTCTTACGTCGTCATTACGAATGCGGTCGGTCAGCCTAACTCCACAGATTTTCCGAAGAGATCGCATTTCGACCGCATTAATTTTACTTTCATACTCTTTTCCGCATACCCAACTCTCGCTTCCATACAGTAATGTTGGGACAAGCACTGCGTTATGTATTGCTACACGTGCCTTCTGGCTGGTGATACATAATTTAATAATCAGAAAGATAAAAATATGAAAAATCGAGACAATGTAAAACTATATTTCAACAGTTCTAACACTCACATACTATTTTTTTGTGTTTAATAATATTGTCTTTATTGCTTTACGCTACTACGCACTAGTAATCCATGTGTAATCGTATAACTACACACGGATAAGTCAATTGAACTCGAGTAATTCTGTAAATATAATTAAGATATTTATTGCAGATTGCTTTCAAACAGTAAGCCGTAAAAGGTAATTATGACTTTGTAAATATTCTTGAAATTTAATAGACTTTGATAAGATATAATGATTAGCTGGCATTATATAGGTATCTAAGCAATTATTTGCTGTTAAATGACAAATATTAAGTTATATTCAGTACACCACTACATAAATAAATCAGTTTTTGGTGTGAAAGCGAATTTGCGTTATACTGATAATAATAACACTGAAGTTTTTTAATAAATTGATAAAGACATTAGTATTTGATCAAGTAAGGCAAGGTAAGAAATCAATTTCGCTAGGCTACAGGCATCAAGGATTCGGTACCAATAGCCGGCCCAATAGCGATGGGGAGGGAAAATGGTGGATTATGGGGCCGCGTGCCGCCCTTTCATCACCCCGGATGTGTCCACACCATAGCCTACCAAAAAAAAAGCAAAAGATCAATTATAGTTTCCTTTTAAATAAATCTCTCTTAACAACGTTTCTACGAATATCGATTCCGGAGACTTGATGTTTTTCAAAGAATGTTGTCAGGATATTTTGGTTGCTCAGAAACATGTCGGTAAGCACGCAACAATCATTAGCTTGCTCGCTTCTACGTACCGAATGCTTTAATTAGGCAATGGTTAATTTAGTTTTTCTTTCATGTGATATATTATTTATATATTTTATGATACCTGGATTGGACATTTATGATATAATATAAGTAAAGAATAAATAAATAGCCCTAAAATAAAATTTTAAGAGTCTCCGAAGCCAGCGAACGTGTATAAAGAGAATTATGAATGTTGAGGAAGCGAGTGAAGTATGCAAGGATAGAGATCTCTGGCACTCTGTTCTCTCTGCCTACCCTGCAAGGGATATGGCGTGATGATATGTATGTATGTAAAATAAAATTTTCAATCATAGGACCAATCTTATTATATAATCTGACTGAATAAAAATATATAATATATAACTAGCAAACCCAACCCCTTGGTTTGTTTGTAGACAATCGATATATCGCAATGTCGCCTGCTGGCGAGTTAGATTAATGGGGATAGCCTATAAATCTTCTCCGTAAAAAAATAAATTATACATAACATCATAAAGATCGGTCAAATAGTTTTTGAGTTTAGCGATGTCATATATACAAATATCCTTTTTTATGGATATAACCATAGAAGAAGATAGAGATGAAAAGATGATCATATAGAAGAAGATAATTGAGCTATTTTTTTGCCATATATGATATGTATACGTCATATGTATCGAGATTTTTGAATGTTTAATATTGACTCTAGATAATACATTTTAACTCGCTTCATTCATTTCTCTGTATAGGTAATATATGTAACTGTAAATGTAATCCGTTACATTCACAGTTTTACTTAGGTACTTAATTCAAATTGCTGCATAGAATTAGAACGATTTAAATCTATGCATTGTTGCTTATTGTTGAAAATTTACACTCGTTGCGTATTTAGAGACAAAGGGAATGTGGTAATTAAAAAAGAAATCAATTATTTTGATAACACTGATCAAATGTAGTTTAAGCCCATTCAATTTTTTTTTAAGTCTTAACCACTACCCATTTTGAATTTTCGTTTAGAATTTTATTCTATTATGGTCAACTGATTGTCTAAAATTATTATTTCTTTCAATGTTCTTATTTTTTTCACGAGGAATTTATTAAATTGGCGTAAATATATAATAAAATGAATTAAATTTTCCATGTGGTGATGGAGTAAGAATACAATTCACCACCCCATACCCGTGGGCGATCGTAAGAGACAACTAATGTATGTAAAGTGCATGTAACATCTATGCAAGAGAAGGAGAATTAAAAGAATAATCCTATACCAACACGTCTGACAAGTTTGGTTATAGTAGGTCAATTTCCCTCCCATTATAGAGGAGACTCGAGTCCAACAGTGGGACATATATGAGTTGAAATATATAATATAAGACATACTTATATGTATAGAGCTACTATTAAATTAAGCATCATTAAACACATAAAAATAAACTATATGTTATAATTTGTATACATAAGTAAGATTATAATCTTTTAAAATTACTAATGTTAAGATTAAGCGTGACGCTTTCTCCATTGACTAATAATTAAGAGAAAATGCTTTTTAGATCGTATCTGCTCGGAACTTTTATTATATATTCGTTCCTAATGATATTGTGGGTATAACTAATGGAAGTTGGATCAAGATGACTTATTGGAGGCAAAGGCCTATTGCAATCAATCATTTCTAGACTTCTAGTTAGTGCTTACAGATGTTAACGAGCTAATAATTAGGAATTCGATGACACTTTTTTTTTCTTTTATTTAACACAAGTTGATATGGTTACCTGAAAGTCTGACTGCACAGATGGCGTATTGGTTAAGATACTGTACTACCGTGCTAGTGCCGTGGGTTCGATTCCCATGACAATGCAATACTTTGTGCGAACAAAAAATTGTTGTCCCGAGTCTGTGTATAATTTATGTCCGCCATTTATATGTTTAGAAGTAACCTGCAAAACAAGGATTATTTTCTTAATGTAGAAGGGTTGAATATTTTCTAAAAAAAAAGAGGTCGCGATTTTTATTTCCTAGATTTAAGGTATTATTAGCAAAAAAAAAAACAGCATAACAAAACTATATGTCAACCTTTCTGACCAACGTGGTATAACAGATTAATTACAGCAGTAAGAAGTAAGAATACACTTCTTATTTTGCCTGTAGCTGTCGTAAAAGCCGACTAAGAGATTATAATATGCATATAACATCTATGCACGAAATATGGATCTTGAAATAAAACTCTATACCAAAACGTCTGACCAGCGTGGTATAGTAGGTTAATCTCTCTCCTATTAGGTTCGAGCCCAGCAGTGAGATGTATATTAGCTGAGATGATGATTAGATAAAATTAAGGTATACTTAATGTAAAAGTAGGTACTAATAAGAGCGATTATAATGTTATTTAAATGTTTTTGTTTGTGTAACTTATTTGTTAGCCTCCGATGGCTATGACAACTTTAACCGGACTATGGGTGAGCGTCGAGGGCTCTCAACCCGATTTTTAAATGGTTGACGTTTTTAAATGGAGAGAAACTTTTTCATTGTAGACTACGAGTTCAAACTCCTACTAGTTTCGAAGTGCTTCGATCTGTCTCTACATCTACCACTATAGGTAATAAAAAAAATGTGAACAAAATTAAATAAAGTTGTACTTACTAAAGACTTTCAAAGAATTGTTTTTTTTTAATTAGCACAAAACACGTAAAAAGCAGTAATAATTTATACACATTAATCCAAGTGTGCCATTGCGAATTTATTAGAGACGGCGAGAAGAAGCAGACAAACGTTAAGCTCATAAGGACGCCCCCGGGGCCGTGATGGACGGACAGAAGCGACAACATGACAGGCTATTTATCAAACCGTCACGGCATCGTTCTACACTTGTACACCCGAACATCTCATCGTTATGTTATCTTAACAATGAATCTTACAGAGTAATAATCTTTCCATTTCAATGTATTCATATCAAAAGTAATTACTACTTCGTCATTATCATTCTCCTACTCTTATCCCAATTACTTGTGCTCGATACAATATGTACTCTTTTTTCATAGTACATATTGTAAAAGTTATTGGTAATAGTTTTATGACCGGCCGCCTGCCAGACGTCAACCCTCCTTGGGAATGTAATTGTTGACCAAAACGGCATCAGGTGGAGTTGGCCTAGGTTGTTATAAGGCTCTTAGTCGTCTTTTACGACATCCATGAGCAAAGTAAGGGTTGGTAGTATGCGAAGCCGCTACCACAAGCCATTAGCACTACTTCGTATGCTGTCGGTATAGGAATGTGATTGATCACCCTCTTTCTTACCCATAGATGTCGTATGAGATGACTGAAAGATATAGCAGATAGCATTGATGCGACATAATTAAAAATCCACAAAAAACTATGTGATATCTTGCCTATCTAAGATGATATATAAGTCAATTTTTTGTTGTTGTCAAGTTGAAACGTGGGTTGAGTGGAAGAAAACACAAAGAATACATATCATATTATCTTTTATGTCTTTCCATTTGGTGACGGAGTAAGAATAAACTCACCACCCCCTATCTTACCTGTGGGTAATCGTAAGAGACGATTAAGGGATATAAAGTGCATATTAAATCTATGCAAGAGAAGGAAAACTCGAAACAAAACCATATACCAACACGTCTGACCAGCGTAGTATAGTAGATAAATTTTTCTCTCATTATGGAGGAGGCTCGAGCCAGAAAAGTGGAACATATTTGAGCTGAGATGATACAATATTTTAAATAATTATCATAAAGATAGTTTATTGAAAAATGTGTTTAATAAAAATATAACCTTTTGCACATTCTGTTTACATTTTTTTTTATTGCTAATGGTAGCAAACGAGCAAGCAGCACACCTGATGGTAAGTGTCACTGCCGCCCATGGACCTTTGCAATACCAAGGGTATAAATAGGCCGCTGCCTTTTTTTTATTTTTATTTGTGGACTATGGATGCGTCTCGCCAAATCGGTTCGGGGTGACAGAAAGGCGGCGCGTGACCCCATAGACCCACCGTAAAACTCCTCTCTCTTCGCCGTGCGAGCGGACCACCGGTACCCGATCTTTGTCTTCGGTGGATAAATAGGCCGCTGCCTACCAATATAAACCCCAAACCCACCTAATTGGGCTTACGGCTCTCTCGCTCACCGAACGAAACGCAATAGTACATTGCTATTACTCATACGTTGATCTTCTGCGAGAGTGTGTTCCCCGGACGGACCGGCCCGCGGCTGCAGATAGAGAAGTGTCAACAGCGCGGTCCTACCACTATTAAAAAAAATATATGAACCATTAACTCTCTATTTAAGCCAGTAATGTTTACTGTTAATGTTTAAGTGTGTATACTGCTTGGTAATAAAGTTTTCATTGACTCTAATAACAAGAAGGAACTTTCGGGTATCCTACAAACAGTCTAATCTACTTAAAACTTTCTACTATAAACTTTCTAGGAAGCTTTTTTGGCTCCCGTGAACGAGCAACAAAACGTAATTGGGTTTCACCTTTGTTTTATGTATCGAGGAGATCAAAGGGAGCCATTAAGTGCAGTAAAACAAAAGAAAGTAATTTTGTTATGTTGTTCATTAAGCCTCCCTCTATTGTAATAAGATTGAGATAATTAACAAGTAAACAATTCAGATACCGGCAGCTTGGTATCTTATAATATAACAACTTGGTATACTGAGCGCATATACCTATTAGCTTACGAATTTAGTTGACATAATCAAATTTAATACTACTAACGTGCTTATTGTTGGTAATATAGGTACATAAATAATTAAGGAAACAAGAAGTAAAGAAAGCTAATTTTCAAATACACTGTGTAATTAAGAGTCACCTATACCTCAGACTATCGACCTTCACTATTGCATATAGGCCTGTCTAAGGGGAAGAATGCAATAATCTTGGCAAACGCAGAATTGGCGATCGCAATTGAAGTTCACAGCAGAATGTTGTTGCCCATTTGCATAATAATTCTTAATTATCCTTGTATATTATCTCAATCACGCGAGACAATTAAGATACTTACTAAAATTTAAACAATTGATTTTGTACATGTAATTTTGGGCCACTACAATACTACAATTATTAATATTGTCTAGATATCGTACGTATCTATTGTGTCCTATTCGTATTGTGAAAGATTAAAGTATATTATTTTTGTTCTTTGTACCTTTCAATCAAAAGAACATTTTAAATAAAACCGCACACAAAACATAGTTATAGAATAAATAGTACTTCGTCTTTAGATGTTTCATTGTTAGCTCCCCCGAGAAAGCGAAATGAGAGTACCCCACAAAAAATGCAGAGGGTGCAAAAGACTTATTCCGAAGGGAGACGTTGCGAGGGAGTGATACAATGAGAGAGATATGATATCAATAACGTTTTAAATCATTATATATTTATTATATTAATAATATATAATAGGTATAACAATTAAAATATGAAATTACTGTCTTGACTGTTGCACCAAAGCTAAATATAGCCATCCATTCATCAACATTCACTGTTAGATAAAGGTCACCACAAGGGGATTTAATGCCTTAAACGCCTTGCTTGACTACCACGTTGGTAAGCGCAGTTGGTATAGTAATTTTCCTAAGAATCTGTTAGTGCTCCTATCAATTCTCTTAGTGATCACTTAGCCAAGTTTTGCAACTCCCATGGCAGTGTCAGGCGTGATGACAAAATATCTAACCTATCGCTGCACGGGGACAAAACTAAATTGTGTCTTATTAATCTTGTAGCAGTTGATTCTATACTTCTTTTTCTTAATCCATGCTTTGTTGAGCAGAAATCTCATCCACAATTGTAGGAAACTCTACCTATTTTGTATCGGTGATAATGAAAGAGATAGTGAATTATAATTTTACGTCGTTATTCAACGGTAGAAGTAAAAGAAAAATTAATACGTCCTAACTGCGGTATAAAAACATTCAAAATTTTACATATGTAATGTGTATTTATTTATAAGCTCTTTTATAGAAACATTATTAGGTACTATTTCATTGCAAGTAGTTATGTTGTCTGAATTTGTCTCTGGAGAGTAATTCAGCTGTCTGCGAATAACATCGCCAAATTCTACCAGTGTTTGTATTTCGTACTTTATCTCTTTATATGGAATGAAGTGACTGCTCTACTGTTTTATTCCGGTATTAGTCTCAATCTATTCACTCACTGATTGCTTCGAGATTGGAAACCTGTTCAGTGGTCTCTACCTCTATAGTTGTATGTAGTTTATTTTATAGACAATAGCACACGCAATACATACCTTTTTTCTTTAGTGTAGAGGCTATAGAGGCAGAAATTTATTATGTTAAACTGATTTTGCACGGATAGGGAGCAATATTAAAAAGAAGTTGTTCTATCGAGTTTGAAATTTAACTTTGATTGCACATGGCATAGCGGTTAAGATACTGACTTATTGTACCAAGTGTCAAAGGTTCAATTCTCAATACTATTTTGTGCAATCCAGAAATTATTGTTCCAAATCTGGTTGTAATTTGCATCTGTTAATTATATGTTTGTAAAGTCTCTGACAATGCAAGGGCTAACTCCTTAGTGGGAGGTGTTGTTTATTAAAAAAAAACAAATTTGCAATTTCTCATAATGAATTTATTATTATACCCTCGATAAATCGTTAATTTATAAATCTGTGATGATAGGTAACCCGTATTTTAAATGCATGGTTAATTTGCGACTATGCTAAATTATAAGTTATTGCAAACTTTCTACGCATGATCACAGAAACTTACGAGGTACAAGAAGCTTAGAAAGTTAATTTAGTATGTTGAAGTCTTAATGAGTGGAGTCATTTACTAGTTGGTAAATCTGTCGTCGATTGCTTTTACCTACACGGTTTGCATTGAATTAACATTGATTTATTACCTTTTTTTTTTTTTTTTTTTTTTTTTTGCAAGGTGGGACCATGGATGTGGTCGCGCCCCGGCAAATCGGCCCGGGGCGACGGAAGAGGCGGCGCGCAACCCCATGGACCCACCCTGCAAACACCTCTCTTCGCCGTGCGAGCGGACCACCGGTACCCGATCTTTGTCTTCGGTGGCCGTTGATTTATTACCTTAGCTGCTAAAAAAAAAAAAAAACTAACATAAAAACTCGATTTTTATTAATTCCTGCCCAGTTATAATCTAAGTACATGTTATTTAATGACTTATTAGTCATATTTGCTTCATACCTCCCACTCTCAAAAGGAGACAAGTGAAATTATGCAACGCCTCCTGTTTTTCTTTTCTAATTAAATATGTTTATTTTTTGTGTATGTCAAAACAATTAAAATCATTTCCCGCGACTACTTGAAGGTAAAACCTCGGTGTCATTTATGAATACCGTACTGGCTTACATGAGTTACAATGGTGGGAGTTTGTGGTGGGCTTAAGTATAGTCTAGTTATGGATCTCTGATCCTACTGACCGAACGTGCCAAGTGTTATAAATTCGATTGGATAAATATGGAAGCGATCAAGAAATTGCTCTGCTTTAATTTGTATTTATTAATTGTATTTTTATAAAGTCCCATGTAGTACAAAGATTTATTCATTGCTACATATTGCGGTATTAAAAAATAAACAATTTTACTATATATTTGTTTTAATAAAAACAAAATTGTTCCTCAGTCCACCCATACTATTATTGAGGTCAATAACAGGACCTGCGGCTCTAAAGACTCTACAAAAATTATTGGACTCTATAAAAAGTATTTTAAATCTCCTCACTATTCATTCAAGTCATTCTATCGATAAATTCTGATATATTTCTCATCGAATATGTTGATCTATAAACTATATAGTTATTATAATTAAAATTAATTTCATTATACTAGTGATGTCATATTTACCAGCCTCGTTTTCCTTTGAACTTCTCGGCGAAAGACAGCCCCGAGCGGTAACAACTATCTGAATTTAATTACTATTGAATAATAATTTATTTGGGTTGGCGTTCTTTAACAAAATTAGTAATATTATAAATAATGTAAGTTTAAATAACAACATCAAAGATAACAATATATTTTTTTTACACCACCCTCAAGGAAATAATTCTTGTAATGCCCCACTTTACAAATATATAATTAAAGCAGACAAATTACACCTTTTTTTAATTTTTTTATTTGGTGGACTATGGATGCATCTCGCCCCGCCAAATCGGTCCGGGGTGACGGAAAGGCGGCGCGTGACCCCATAGACCCACCGTAAAACTCCTCTCTCTTCGCCGTGCGAGCGGACCACCGGTACCCGATTTTTGACTTCGGTGGCCCAGACAAATTACACCTAGACTCAGAACAATAGTTTGTGGATCGCACAAAATATTATTCTGCGTAGGAATCGAAACCACGGCACTGGCGGAAGGTTGGTATTTTAACCAATACGCCATCTGTCCAGTCGCACAGACGGCGTAGGGTAATAATATAAGAATACGATTTCATTAAATAAATACCTATCTAAATTACTGAAATTTAGCATTTAATATGCTTAATTATTTATAAAACCCGATTACGAAATGAAAAATGATGAACGATTGGGCCGTAATCCCAATAGGCGCGGGTTCGAATCCCGCTTGTGACATCATTTTTCATTTCGTAATCGGGTTTTATAAATAATTAAGCATATTAAATGCTAAATTTCAGTAATTTAAATAACAAGGTTGTGTCATCGTTTAATACAATTCTAACTGTAAAGTTTTAAGTATTAAGCCTATAACAATGTGTAAACATTGTCGGGTAGATAGCATACCGTCACCTTAAGACGTAAATATGATACGAAGTGAAATTTGCATGTCCTTCAATTAGTCACGGTGGTGTAGTGGCAGCACGATTGGGCCGGAATCCCAATAGGCGCGGGTTCGAATCCCGCTTGTGACATCATTTTTCATTTCGTAATCGGGTTTTATAAATACCTATCTATTTTAAAACTAGAAATGAATGGTTATTTCTAGAATTGTAAAACATTATACGAGAAGTTATATTTATTAAATGAACATCTTCCGTGTGGGTCACCACAGAGTAACAATACAATTCACTACTCCTTTTGTTACCTGTGACTATCGTAAAAGACGACTAAGGCATACAATATGTAGATAAAATGTATGTATGTGTGTATCCTTCATATAAATCCTTCTCTTGCATTAGTAAGAGAAGGCAAATTCGAAATAATAACCTATGCCTATATGATATGTCTACGTACCGCAAGTCAATTTGCCTCTCATTATAGAGGCAGCTCCAGTCCAGCATTACGTCCTACTGAGTTGATATGATGCTGCTGATGAAATGATATATGTAAGAGTATATTTTTTTTTTATTGCTTATATTGTCAAACGAGCAGACAGCACACCTGATGGTAAGTGTCACTGCCGCCCATAGACGTTTACAGTACCAAGGGTATAGCTAGGCCGCTGCCTATAAATACGAACCCCAAACCCACCCCAGTTGCGCTGATATATACGCTTAATAATTAAAAATAATTGCGGTCACGGGAAGACTAAGTCTTAAGTTACGGTAAGACTAAGTCTTCCCGTGATCGCTGTAAAATGCTCAAAACGTTGGAAAATTAAAAATCAAACACAAACGCAATAGATTCGTGAAAAGTAGTTTCATTTCAAATGTAACAGTATAAATCAATAAATTAACGAGTTTATATTTAATTTATAAAATGGAAACAACAACAGAAACTAAAGATTTTCGTTAAAAATTGTTTTATTACTTTTTTACAAGCACAATAAAAGTATTTTGACAACTCTCAGATGTACGTCTCAATGTGATATGTGCTCCCTTAATTATTGTCATATAAACACTTCAATTGTTGTTTAATGTTACTGGTAACATTTTAATAAAAGAGAGAACAAATAAAGTTAGTCGGCTTGCTGCTGTCGAGTTTAATCAGAGCTTCTCGTCTCGAGTGCGCACTTGCTCAGTTGTATAACAGACGAAATTATTGAAGTTGCATCAAGCACTCCACGCTTTGGCTTCAAGCTTTGCGATGGTGCACTCGACTTGCTACATCAATTACTATATTACGAAGTAATACTCGTTTAAAAATCGCTATTATTATACATTAAAAAGAGTATTCGAATAAATAATATACAAATGCTCTTTTTAATGAAACAATAAAAAAGAAGACGTAGATAATATTTGATAAATTAATTTTAGATTTCAAAATATTACATTCGAATAATATTGTTATTATAATATTAGATTTTACCTAATGCCTACATTTTCCAATTAGATCTACCTACATCAAGTATTAATTACGATGAAATTTAAGTATTTTGAACTTCAATTATTTAATAATTATTCTACATTTTAACTGTGTTTAATGGAATCATTAGAGAAATAAACTATTTTCTCATATTATCTACATGACTTGTTTTTTATTTGATATACATTTTACTAGAAAGACCAAAAATATTTTTTTATCTTAAAGTGTAGGTATATATTGTTTTAATATTACAAGAATGACGGCAAAGAACTTTCAATCTTAAAACATATGTATAGTTTAAAATGTCACGTTAGTCTTAAATTCTGTTTACACATTAAGGTATTTTAAGAAAACGACCACCATATCAGTCACATAATCGCTAAAAATTTAACAAAATTTAATAATATAATTTGGCGTATGTTCTTATCATAATAGTCATCATAAAAATGCTTTTTATTTTGATAGGTTTTGTAGAACCAGAGATACAGCTTGACATTTCCATTGTATATGGTCCTACAGAAAGTATGGTCTTTGTTAATTATAACATGGACTTGCCAAGCAGACACGCCACGTCCAAACCAACGATGATACCTGCAAACACTTTCATTTATATAAGAACAGCAATTTTATATTATTTACAGAATTATTATATTATTGTGTATGCCGTATTCATCATTCTCCTACTCTTATCCCATTTACTTAGGGTCGATACAATATGTTCTCTTCATAGAAGAGATTATTGTAAAAGTTATTGGCAATAGTTTTATGACCGGACGCCTGCCGGACGTCAACCCTACTTGGGAATGTAATTGTTGACCAAACGGCATCAGATGGAGTTGACCCAGGTTGTTATAAGGCTCTTAGTCGTCTTTAACGACATCCTCAAGCAAAGTAAGGGTTAATAGTATTCGTAACCGCTACCATACAGCTATATATTTACATAATATACCTATGAGTATAGTATGGTAAGGTATATGTTTTGTGTGTAACTGAATGGAGATGAGGTTATTCCCTAAGTTATAGGTTTGTTTTCAAATACATTCTAAATGTTTGCCTATATTTTTTACCAAACACGCATTGGTATTCCTAACATGCCGACACACGTCGTGACCATAGTGACAGCGAGTATTGTCCGCGTCAGTTGTTCTAACCCTGTTTGGATCATTGCCAAATTTTCTTCAACTACGCAAGCTACAAGTGTGTGACATAAACAGTGCTTGGCAACCGACGATTCTCTACGGCATTAACAGAATTAAGTAACATCGATAAGGACGCTATTAAAACTTGAAAATAATTTTCCAGTAAATAAAACAACAGAATTGAAATCTTCGCGTTTAAATTACGACAGTCAACGTACAAAAAGCGTCACAAAACTTTAAAGAATTGTTGCCGTAAAATGATAGGAAAGAATTTTCCATCTAGTAGCTGCACATCTATAAAATGCACTGGAAAATTGCATCCTTCATCTCTCTCACTTCCTTCGCCTTCATGTTGGAAAAAAAAACCTTTACAATTTATTTAAAAGAATTTATGACTTTAGCTGTTCCCGAGGTATCAAATGTTTTGCTGTCAGAGAAATGAAATCTGTTACTTTATATAACGGTAGTTTATTGACTATCTTTAATGAAAATTACGGCGGCTAAAATTATCAGTCATTATTAATTTATTTATTATTCATACTATATTTTTTCGGCACGGCACAGATATGTTCAAGCCTTTTCTTTTTTGTTTGGCGGCGGGTCGGTCACCCGAAGGTGCGGAAACCAATAGCTTAAAATTAATATAAAAACTTGCTGTCACAATATTCATTAACGCTAATCTAGAATAGTACACAATAAATTTCATTGATAATTTGTAAATTTGTCTAGCTTGAGCCATTTTGGGGGATAGATTGCATTTTTACTATATAAAAATAAGCCAAACTATAATTGTATAATTTTAAATCGTCAAGTAGAAATTTTAGTCAAATCTGCCTTAATTTTATTTTTAGGTTATAAATTTAGTACGAAAATTTCAATGAAAATTTAATTAAAAATCTTGCATGCATTGATTTTCAGGTTCGATCTCATACAGCTAAAATAGTGGTGCCCAACCACAAAAAAAATATGGTAGTATTGTATACCATATACGTGTAGCATTTGTCATACATTTGTTCCATATTATGTAACATTTTAATTATTTAATGCCATATGTAAAATTTTAGTTAGAAGCTGTGTGGTAGCGGCTACGAATACTACCAACTCTTACTTTGCTCATGGATGTCGTAAAAGACGACTAAGAGTTTTATAACGACCTGGACCAACTCCACCTGATGCCGTTTGTTCAACAATTACATTCCTAAACAGGGTTGACGTCTGGCAGGCGGCCGGTCATAAAACTATTGCCAATAACTTTTACAATATGTACTATGAAAGAAGAGTACATATTATATCGACTCCAAGTAATTGCGATAAGAGTGGGAGAGTGATGATGATGTAAAATTTTAGTTATGTAACATTTTAAAATAAGTTCTAACTCAAAACTATTACAACAAAATTTTTTAAAAGTTATAATTTCCTGTTAGTCTTTAATCAAGCGATAAGATCACAACTATCACATGTTATCAGAGAGTGTAAGCGACTCTTTTGTAGTTTATCCGACGTATAGTGTTTACATTGTCGTGTCCACGTCATATATCATGTTCCGTGACGCACCGCTGGGAATATAAACAGTGGTCGAACAGTTTACGTCTATGTCATCACCTACAGAATAGTATTTAAGTTCAATGTGCTAACCTTATCGTATTAGCTGGCCGTTCATTTATTCTGTGAATTCAATCTGATTAATGCCTTATTTTGTTAACCTTTTCAAGTAAACAATTGTGTATTATTTAATTGTTTTCTATTCTATTCTACAGTTTTATATGGACTAAAAAGACAAAGAAGGACTTGTTGTCGGTTACTACAAAAAAAAATATTCCTAAGTATACTTGGCGTTAAACATGTGGCTGTGAATAAAATGGAATCAACAATAAATGAAAGAATACATAAATATAAATATGTTGACTGCGCAGATGGCATAGTGGTTAAGATACCGACCTTGTGTGCCAGTGTCGTGGGTTCGATTCCTACACGGGATAATAATTTGTTCGATCCGCAAGGTGTTGTTCTGAATCTGGGTGTAATTTGTTTGCATTAATTGCATGCTTGTAAAGTCCACCGCAATACAATGATTATTTCCTTAGTGCAGGGTGGTGTCTTCCAAAAACAAAACAAAACCAAATATTAGATATTGTCATATATATTTTATACATATTAAGTATAAACTATAATAATAAACGAAAATAGTATAATATCCTATCCTAGATTATAGTACAATATCCACGTATTTGCAAATACACTTGAATCTACTTGGCGTCAAGCAGGTGACTGTTACCAAAATTGAATCAAAACTGTACCAAAAGAGTATGTGTAGTGTGTACTTGTGTACTCTCCTTCCAGCTGAATATTGAGAAACAAATCAACTTACAATGACGCCATATAAATTGGGATAAGAGTCATGACGATAATAAACAACTAATCTTATACTAATTTATTATATATACAAACAAATCACTACCCGCTGGTTTCAGAGGACAAAAATGCGTGGGACGGTTTTATCTTTTGGTATAGCTCATTGGCTAGATGCATCAGTGATCAAGCTGTTGTACCAGTAGAGAAATGTGATAAACATTTAAAAAACCCAAGCTCATCCATAATAACTAAAAAATAGCGGGAACTGCTTTAAATGATTATTATTTAACGTAGTTTCTATAATAGAAACTGTGTTAAATAAATTCTAAGCTAGGTGTGTGAAATTAAATTAAAAAATATAATTAATTTATACATTTTTGATCTTCAATACATAGTCCTTCCGTGTAAACTAAAGCATAAATCGGTAAAACAAAATCAGATTAAAAAACGATAAAAGCCGTAACAATTTTATATGTATAACACTCGCGCAAATCATTACATACCAACAAATTAATATTCTCTGCATAAAATTAAATGTTTCTTTCTTTTTTATCTAAGAGGGCGTACGTCCAAGCTTCTTCCAATTTGGACCATAATACTTGTTTAAATTAGTTTGAGTGAGAGATATCCCATTTTTAATTTTAATACATATATGTATTATGCTAAATACACATCAAATGACACCATCATCGGTTCTGCCATTTTAAAGCGATCCCGTTACTGAATCTCCAATTTTCGTTCTCATTTACAACATTAGCGAGTCTCAGTAAAAAAAAAAATAAAAAGCCGACCACTCGAGTATCCATTACCATAAAAAACGAACTTAAGCAAGAAATAGAGTAGATAGAAATCAGTGGCGTGCAATCTCAAGAAACATTTAGATATAACCGACGCATAAGTGGAGGTGACGACTACACAAGTCTCGTGGAATTCGACATGATAAATGTTTTAGATAAATACAGCAAATGGCTGCGAATATAGGTGGTTTCCACAAAAAAAAAACACCAATAATTTCTTATTATATACAGCTTATACAAGATAAGATATCTTAATTGTATATTTTATTTTAAATAATGTATTTTTATCCGTGTGGTGATGAAGCAAAAATATAGTCATTAACTCTTCCTTTTGCCGTGGGTAATCGTAAAAGACGTCTAAGGGATATAAACGGATAATATAACTGTAAGAGAAAGAAAACTCGAAAACTATACCATGCCGTCCGTTCAGCGTGATATCATCATCATCTCAGCTCATATATGTCCCACTGTTGGGCTCGAGCCCCTTCCACAATATAAGGGAAATTAACCTACTATACCACGCTGATCAGACGTGTTGGTATAGGGTTTTGAGTTTTCCTTCTCTTGCATAGATGTTATATGCGATTTATATCCCTTAGTCTTCATCTCTTTCGATCACCCACGGATAAGATAGGGGGTGGTGAATTGTATTCTTACTCCGTCACCACACGGATACAGCGTGGTATAGTAAGTTAATTTCCCTCTCACTGTGGAGGAGACTTGATTCCAATGGATCAGCCTAACAGTGAGTCGTATATGAGCTTGAGATGCTTTGGCATAGTGAGGTTTCAATTTCGAACCTCAGGTTGAGATTTTAAATTAAAAATAACCGCACAATAATTGAATATTGGTAGCCAAGTAGAATATAAATAAGGCCAACTATATATTATTACTAATTAATTTTACATATACATTATTTCATATAAAAATTATTATCATGATCTGATTTTAAAATCAGATGGTTTAAACCCAGTACATATTAAAAAGAACTGATTAAAGTCACCGTATCCAATTTAAATATTTTTGTTTTGCATCAATATATTTTTAATTAAAGCTTGAGATTATTTCATGTGATAGTAAACAGTGATCTATAAAACGTTAATTAATTTTAAAAACAAAAATTGCGAGTTTTGTTTATAAATTGTATGCGATGAATCTATTTTCCATGTTGTTACGGAATACGAATACAACGTAGGTGTCGTACAGGACGATAAAGGGATATAATAAAGGTACCTATATCATCTACGCAACATGAGGTATACTCGAAATAATATGCTATATCGACTTGTCTGGCCAGCGTACTATAGTAGGTTATTCTCCCTCTTATTTTAGAAGAAGCTCGAGCCCAGCAATAAGACGTACTCCTATACAAGCAAAGATGATGATGACCAATATATTTATCTTCATCATTCTCCTACTCTTATCCCAATTTCATAGTACATATTGTAAAAGTTATTGGCAATAGTTTTATGACCGGCCGCCTGCCAGACGTCAACCCTCCTTGGGAATGTAATTGTTGACCAAACGGCATCAGATGGAGTTGGCCTAGGTCGTTATAAGTCTAGGTCTATTAATCTTATGAAACTAATAAAGAAACGTTTACAAAACGAAAGTTTATAAAACGCTTTATTATTTCTTTGAGAAAATATTGAAGTAAAAATGGTCTGGCGATTTACTACAAGATAAAAACTTATTGCATTACATAAGGCAAACTTTTGTCTAGCTTCTCGACCTTAACGGACTTAGACAAAAGTAATGTCTGAGTATATAATAGATAGTTGTTCATCATCTCAGCTCATATATGTCCCACTGTTGGGCTCGAGCCTCGTCCGTAATGGGAGGGAAATTGACCTACTATACCACGTTGGTCAGACTTGTTGGTATAAGGTTTTGTTTCGAGTTTTCCTTTTCTCGCATAGATAATATATATATTTTATATCATTTAGTCGTCTCGAAATGATCACCCACGGGTAATATAGGGGGTGGTGAATTGTATTCTCACTCCGTCACCACACAGACAATAGGTACTTGTACTTCCCAAAAATGTACAATTTACTAGTGTGCGATATTTTAACAACTTGCATTAAATTAGCATGTGGTAAAACAAAGCTGAGGGTGAATATTATTATTTCAATTGGTGAGCACAAATATGGCATTTTTAATTGGCTACTAACCGCATAAATCGCTTAACAAGAAAAAAAGGTTGTTTAAAATAAAATACATACTTCTGTCTAGACATTCGTCGGGCGCCTCTCGTTATACATAGATGTGACACGATTAAACTATACATCTAAGAAACACAAGACTATTTTAAGTGAACAACTTGCTTCCTGATCTATCTATTTGATGTGGTAGCAATCATGTTGTCTTATGTTAAATGGAAAAATATTGTATGTTGATGTCAACTCTTTTTAAAATGGACGGCATATACCTACTCAATATAAAGTAGGTAAATCAATATTCATTCATTAATTATTCATCATACATACATACATATCATCACGCCATATCCCTTGCAGGGTAGGCAGAGAGAACAGAGTGCCAGAGAACTCTATCTATGCATACGTCACTCGCTTCCTCAACATTCATAATTCTCTTCATACACACTCGCCGGTTTCGGAGACTCTTGACTCCACCTTCCTTCAGTACATGACCGATCTGGTCTAAGTAGGTGAGTCTCGGTCTCCCCCGGTATCTACATCCTTCAACTTTCGCATTGTATATCTTCTTAACAAGACGTTCGTTCGGCATTCTTTCCACATGTCCGAACCATCGGAGCATGCCCTTTCGCATCTTTACACCAATACTCTCTTTCATACATACTCGCTCTCTTACGTCGTCGTTACGAATGCGGTCGGTCAGCCTAACTCCACAGATTTTCCGCAGAGATTGCATTTCGACCGCATTAATTTTACTTTCATACTCTTTTCTGCATACCCAACTCTCGCTTCCATACAGTAATGTTGGGACAAGCACTGCGTTATGTATTGCTACACGTGCCTTCTGGCTGAGGTAGTGGCTACCGAGAAGTTGCCCCAACGCTCCGTTCACTCTATTTCCCGCATTCACTCTTCGCTCTATATCAGTGGTGTACCTTCCATCTCGGCTAAATCCACATCCAAGATATACAAATTCATCCACTTGCTCTAGTACATCATTACCTATTGCTACTCTTACATTTGTTCTGGCTTCATCTCTTTCAAAGACCATTATTTTGGTTTTGCTCACATTCACGCGTAGACCCCTTTTCTTACAATCTTCTGTCATTGTGTCGACTAGGGTCTACAGGTCAGTCGCTGACTGTGCCAGCAGGACTGCATCATCTGCATAAAGCAGATCAGTGACCACTGAGTCGCCCATCTGAACTCCCACATTCATATCGTTCAACCTTTGAAGACATTTATCCAGATATATGATAAACAGCCTGGCTGACAGAACGCACCCCTGCTTAACGCCGATATTGACGTCAAACCAAGGCGACATTCCATCATCCAGCCGCACACAGGCTCTACAGCCCATGTAACTGGACTGCACAGCCTGTAGCAGTTTACCGTTAATACCATAGTCCGGTAAAATGTCCCAAAGTTCCTTTCGTACAACCGTGTCAAATGCTCTCTCCAGATCCACAAAACTGCAGAAAACCCTCTGACCTAGAGCCAGATGCTTCTCCACAATGTTGCGCAGAGAGAACACTTGATCCATGTATCCCCTTCCACTCCTGAAACCTCATTGTGTCACACACAGTAAACCATCGGACACCATCCTCATTCTCCTTTCAATAATTTTACCATACACTTTTGCTGCCAAACTGGTCAAGCTTATGGCTCTGTAATTTGCGCAGTCATAACGTGAACCCTTGTTTTTAAATAAAGGCACGATTACTGCGTTATTCCAGTCCCCGGGAACCATTCCCGAGCTCCAACATAAATTGAGGAGCAACAGAAACGCCTCCCAGACACAGGAGCCACCGAGCTTGATCATCTCGGCAGACACCATATCAATGCCCGCTGCCTTACCATTTGTCAAACTTCTTATCGCCCATTCAACTTCATCCATACTGATGCCATCGGAGGACGCCGTCGTCGAATGTTGATCTACTAAACCACATGCGACACCGGCGCCAACCGTAGCATCCGCATACATATCGCCAAAATATTCACTCAATTATTCATCAACATTGGACATTAAAATATTAAAGGATTGCAAATAGTTTACAATGCATGTGTATTAAGAACGATAGCTGATCCAGATTGGACATGCATTGCAAAAGACAGGACGAATTGAAAAGCTCTAAAGAAGACATTTATCAAAATACAAGCTGTCAATTAAAAACCGGTTACTAATAAAATAAATAAATTTAAAAAAAGAAAAGATATAGTATTATTATATAGTAGCTTTTTATTTATTTTGGCTTTATATATAATAGTTTTTTGAAATGATACATATTTTAGTTACAGCAAAAAAAAAGTGGGATAACAATTAAAAAACATGCACATTTAAAGAAGTTACAAGCTTTTGAACTTATTACAGAGGACATATTCTATACTTTTCTCGCTCAACAAGGTGAGTTTAGCGTAGACAGAATGAGATTGCAAAGTTGTCGTCATATTGTTTGTGACGCTCTCTCTGTCTTATTATTAAAATCGCGCCCCGCCAAATTGGACTGGGGTGTCGGAAGAGCGGGGCGCAACCCCATAGACCCTGCAAGCACTTCTCTTTACCGTGCGAGCGGGCCACCGGTACCCGATCTTTGTCTTCGTTGGCCCGCCCGGCGGATCTTTGCAATAGGTAGTTGTTTTGCAGTAGTTTTCACAAATTGATGAGAGTTTTTAGTTTATTTTATAAACAAGCCATAAAAAGTGGTTAATTACCCAACAATGTATATTTATTAAGTTTTTTCGAAGCCACAGTATAGGTCATTTACATGTCAAGAAGAAAATTACATCCATATTAGCAAACGACTTAAAGTGCACTTAAACTAAAATATTAAAACATAATAGTTTAGTATGAGCATCACGCGTGCCAAATGGAAATAATAGTGAATGTGGTTACACTTAAAGCAGATGCCTTTTAAAATAGTACAAAGATACAACAACCGCACGTTGTAGTTACATTTCCAAATACAACCACAACGTTGTACTTAGCCTAGCCGCGCTGTCTTATAACAAACCGCAGCACAGCAAAATAAGCGGCAAAATACTTTTCGATTTTAAATGTAGATAGATTATTATTATGTAGCTCTTAACAATAGCCCATTTCGCTTTTTAGTATAGTCGAACTAAAACAAAAAGAGGTTTGCAAAAAACTAATATGTATATAAAATAGCGAGTTATTTACAAATAAAAATTATTACCAAAAAACGCTGGAAGGTGGAGATACTGTTTTACACGTCAATTATTTTTTTGCAAATAATTTTTGCGAAAAATAAATGACGTAAAGAATACATTTTTTTGAATTGTAATTACAAGTCCAATTTTAACCTATAGGCAAGAATACAGACAAAGAAACAAACACAAGCTTAGCGATATATCTATAGGTACATATGTACCTGCAATAGTATAAACTCCGTGGACAATCGTAATAGATTTTTACAACAACTTGACTTAATATCCGAATGTCACAATAGAAAAAAAAATAAGACTATTACGGGCGAATTAAAAAGGCACATCATACTGATCTAATTACTTTTATAGGAAGGTGCGCTTCATTTGCGGCTTCACTCGCATTACAGTACAGTTAGATATAGACCCGTGTATGTATTTATATATCTTCTTTTGCTGGAATATATGAAACAGTTGTATGGGTTTACATTTTTATGAAAGTGATTTAGGATTATCATCATCATCATCATCTCGGCCCATATATGCCTCACTGTTGGGCTCAGGCCTCCTCCATAATGGGAGGGAAATTGACCTAATATACCACGCTCGTCAGGCGTGTTGGTATAGGGTTTTGTTTCGAATTTTCCTTCTCTCTCATAGATGTTATATGCGTTTTATATCCCATAGTCATCTCGTACGATCACCCACGGGTAAGATAGGGAGTGGTGAATTGTATTCTTACTCCGTCACCACACGGATAGTGATTTAGGATATACCTTTAATTCTGTTCTGAAATAAAAGTAGCTTAGTTTACTCATTAAAACAACAACCATCTAATAGGGAAAGTACCTTGAAAGCCGTCCAGTCGTTTCAAAGATTACCCAGAACAAACAAACATACAGACAGACATAAAGCCGTACAAAATTTATAAAACATCGTCTTTTAATATAATTAAAATATATACACTCATATGTCATTTCAATTTTATTTCTTTGTATATATTTAAAAACATTTACCATAGACTTAATTGGTCTGCTTATACACAAATGTTGTGTTTTACATGGTGGAACACCCTTAAGAGAGAAGACCACTGATGTTTTCGCTACATGTTCTTTTTTAGGGGGATTAGCCGTACATAAACTCTAACAATGCATTTTTTAAGGTAACATAGCGCATGCGCGTTTACCCCTCGCGTATTACTACAGATGGCGACCTTCGTAGGTCGGCGCCCCGCCATTCAGTAGCACGCCGGCGTTCATTGATTTTCGACCCACTATCATATAGCGTGGTCTACTCAAGTGCAAGACCTATCACGGTTAATTTGACAATAATTCGCGCACGTGTCATTCGCATGCTTAGTTCATCTGTGAAAATCGTAAAGGGTTGATAACAGGGCTAATATATCTCCCTATTATTATCAATGATTTGTAATTATAAAATCGTGAAATATCTCGTGTACATCGTGGCAGTTCATGAGTTATAATTGTTTCTAGGATAAACTTTATATTTTTGTAAGCAAACACGAGTGACAAAGAAAAAAAGCTTACACTTTGTTAAGAAACATTCGTAAGTATACGCTAGCATAAGAGAGTTGTCTAATATAGTTATTATTTTAACAATAATATATGAATATAACATCTAAATATAAAACTACTTAGCTTTCGACCACATTTCATAAACAAGCAACAAGATTATGGCTTAAAAATAACGTAATTTTGGTTATTTTAAAACGAAGGATATTAAAGATATCAACTACTTCCTCATGGCTTACAAAGATAGCGGCTATTTTTTTTTTAAATATGTAATTAAAAAGTTTAGCTAAAATGTATATAGGTAGGTTTATATATTCCAATATATTTTCATGATTAAAGAGCGATTTGTGTATCAATCTCTTGCGCCGAGTGTATCGGTTTCGATTCCTATACATAATCCTTAGCGGGATCCGCATATTATTATTCTGAATCTGAGTACAATTTGTGTCCATTATTTGTTTTTTTTTTAAAGCCTCCATGATACAAGGATTTATTTCTTAGTCTGAGGTCTTACCCGTTAACAAAAGAAAAGGAAAGATTATTTTAAACTAATCTTTTAACACAAATAAAATAGGGTATTATTTTTTATACAATAATACATATATTCAACGTAAAAAGTAAATACTTTATCAAAAAGTAGGTTTGAAACATTTGTTTAAAAGTCGACGATATCACTACACTAAAAAGGAAACGAAATGACATTAAACACTTAAAATTATTGTTATTAATTAATAAAAGTTTACAATACTTATTATTTTATAATTATTCATATAAATAAATTATAATAAATCGTAGAACTTAACATCTAATTATAACTCATTGACGCTATTAATTATAAATAAATTATTAAAATTACTAAATTGTTTATCAAAGTAAGGATTTCAGTTCATTCATAAGTTTTATAAGTAAACAATAACAACATCTTTATTTTAATGAATGTCTCATTTTGCGGTTTCATTTGATGCTGTTTTTATATATACGGTAATGAACTCAAAATACAAAATGTCAGCACATAATTCCCCTGCTTTTAAATTTATAGGTACTTTTCCTTTAACTCAAGTACAAACTTGTTTATGTATCAGAAGACTGGTGTAAAATTTTACTATTAATTTATAGTTTTGTCATTATTATTGTATTGACTGACTGACTGACTCATCAAGAGACCTCGGAAACCATACGCCGATTTACTTCAAATCTTGCATAGGTTCTTTGGCAACGTAGACGCATACTAAGAAGAGATTTTACGAAAATCGTAGGCAAATGATTTAAGGCTAGGATTATATTATATTATCCTAGGCTATTATTTTTATATCTATCATAACAAGTGACTCCATAACTTGGTAGCCTTTACCATTATAACCGTTGCCATAGTAAACCTTTTTAATGTAACCGTTGACATTTTAAACGTTGCTATGATAATCATTGCAATCGTAACTGTTGTAAATACGAGTATATATACTCGTAACTGTTATTAAATTTTTGATATTTTAAATTGTGATATTTTTTTAATGGGACTAATCCCTCCACACATTCTCAGCATTGTAACTTCTGTAAGTCAGCTCCTGTAATTATAATACTTAAGGATTTTTTATAATGAATATACTGACATTATATGGATACTTTTGCCTAGATTACGTGACGAAGTGTGTTTAATTTTTACCCTGTTCCTATTGCTATTCGGTTACATACTCTTATTTTCAGCTGACGAAAATCGAAAAAAATAGGTATGTTTGTTTATTTATTAACTGGAATCTGTTCCAACAATTAAACCTATTCACCATATGGCGCCTTTATAGAAATAAACAAGTTTATTGCTCTGAAATGTCTGATCATAATACGAACATGTAAATTTTTGAAATCAAGGAAGGTGCAGATTTATTTCCTAATATTCCAAGTATAATTATTCTATATCTTCTATAACTAATCTAGAAAATTATTCTGTATCTAATCTAGCTTGAAGACTGCTCGACATAACACGTATTAACAACTCAACAATTCAAACCTTCAAAAAGTTTAAAAGATATAGAAAAAGTGACCGTCTGAAAAAAGTGACAGCCAGAACTCTAAAATATTAAACTTGAGAGAATCTACTCAAGCCTAAGCTTATTTATGTCGCTAATAACTCATGTCATTGTTATTAAAGTAATGCTTCTAAAAAGTCAAATTACTTCTATACCTGAAGTAGTATCTATGTAGATAGATTGTGAATAGTGCAATATCAACGTTACACATCGACGACGAGTCCGATAAACGGAAATGTTCAAAGCTCAAGTTCCATTACTATACCGTTATTTGTCTGGCCTAGACACTCAATGGTACTTAAGGAAAATGTATTTATTGCGACTTATATTTATTAGTTTAATATTGGTTAGTTTAAAAGATCACGCCAATGACCTCATCGACTCACTGATCAGTGCATTCACGGGTTACGTGCTCGTCTTGTACTTATAAGTAGGCGCCTTTGCTAGAGATTCTGCGAATCTGTCATTATGATTCATTTGTATCCGGTTCAATGGTAAACTTCGTGTTTAGAACGGTCGACCTTAGTTAATTAAATAAAGAATTTTGTGAAAGGCCCAATGTTTGACAAATTAAGCTTAATCCGGCGACCTAAATAACATGAAAATAGTTTACATAAAGATTCTTGAGATTTTCGTATTTATTTATTTTCGTAAATCATCATCCATTCAAATTCACTTATGTCTTTGGATAATGATAAGTATCCGAAACATCGGATTAGTAAGAACTAGACTTAAATGCGCTAAAATATATTTATTTCATATGAAAGTAATTATAGCACTTTCTAACACTCTAGCATCTTTTTGAAAAGTTTGCCCAGGAATTGACATATTTTTAACCTCCCGTTTGTCCTATACTACCATGTTCAGCTATGATCGCTGAGGGTACATCAGAAATCCAAATCCATTTTTTTATGGTGCGATAAAATATACTAATGATCACTAAAGCACTATATAGGCCAAAAGCATACTTGATTGTGGTGGCAAACGAGCAATTTCGGCTCTCTCGAAATTTGGTCACATAAATCGGAGAGATCCCGGAAGGTGAACTATATTTATCGTGCAGCGAAGGATAGTTGAAGACACAGTGACAATTTCAATAGTTTATCCAAAAATTTATCTGCGATCTAGGACTGGCTATACTAGAACAAGAGGCAAGAAGCTAATTTATATTATGCGACCTCGCTAATAAGATCATTTTTGTTGTTATAGTACCCCATTAACATATTACAATTCAACTAAATACAAATTTAAAATTTTATTTATACACAGCAGCAATTTAGTGAAAGTTGTTCATCGAGTTCTTCGATGATTAACGACCAATATTTATATGCAAATCTTTAATGCAAAGTAAACAGACAAGAAAAAATAAACGTAGCAACTAATTACGTACACACTATATTTGAAACGGTGAAGGTTAATCTGTGAGGAAATACTTGATCATTATCATCCTATCCCTACCTCATTACTTGGGGTCGATACAATATCTTTCCTTTTTTCACTCAACACTATCAGACATCACCTTGTCTTCATTCCTTGTCTATCTATGTTATGCTTCACGCAGTCCATCTATCTTTTATTTTGTCATTCCTTACCCTTACGACCTTCAATGTTCATATTTTAAGCATTTCACAAAACATTATTTTTAATCTCATCTAGTCACATGTTCATACGACGCCAAGCGTTCACAATCTTTTCTGTGAAGAAATATGTCTATGTAATATAAATTTATTTCTACCAGGCATAATTAATATGTCGATTTAAGCTCGTTTGTGCAAATACTATATCATTATACAGGCAATAAGAGTGCTATTGACACCGTACGTCTATTCCAGAGATATTGGCTGGCGTAACATTGACTGCCCTTATTATGCTTATTTAGACTCATCTTCGACTGTTGTTTTCTTCTATAACCTGCAAAATGCAGCACAGAACGAAGACAAATATAGTTTTGACTAAGTTTAAAGGCTAATTAAGTTTATAATGATTAATGTATACGTGACTTGACATCATACAAATAAACTCAGTCATCGTTACGTAAACAGGAAAACTGTTAGTTTTCATGAGTTAAAATATCTTATAGTAGGTATATTGTCATTATATACATATATGAATGAATGAATTTCCCTGAACCTCATTTATAATTTGATTTAGAATTTATAATTGATAAATTTATATTCTTGTGAATATAATTGCCTCCTAATAATTATAAAGCAATAAGAATTAAAAACAAAACGCGATCTGCTCGGACATTTAACAGAAAAGAAAACGCTTGAAAACAGAAAAGAAAACGCTTTTGTGGGCGTTTCTATTCCCGGGTGCCTCTATACCTGAGGCTATTCAAATTCATTTATTATGCATTAACCCTGTGGCCCTGGGCACTTACATATTGTCATTTTTACATTTTAATCTAATAAACTACCGGATCGGAATGAGACCACTACTGAAAAGATCCTGTAAGAATCTCAGCGAGTTTGTCTATTATATTATATTCACGTTGTTTCTTTTCTGATTTTTTATAAAAAAATAGTACAAAATGCTTATTATTATTTAATTAGCTCCAGTGTGGTGCCCTTCGAACCCTATAGTTGAAATACAATGTAAAAGACATATCTATATTACTATATTGTGCGGACACCCATAACATGCGGTGCTCCACAGGAATCGGATCTAAGGCAGCCCTGTGGAAAATCGGCTGCGCCTAGGCGTTGCGTGGTAGCCACTCTCCCGGGGTAGGCGTAATTTATTACGCTGACGACACGCTCGTCACAGCCCAGGTTGTAGCGTTAGAAAAGGGGACACGCCTGGTACCAAAAAGATTATCAGGCGGATCGAGAGACTAGGGCTTAGGATGTCCCTCAATAATATGGTCGCCCTATTATTTCATGGGGTGGCACCCACTCTTGTGGGTCCCACCCCCAGGGCCCACCCGTCAGCGTCTCGATCACTGTCAATTCGGTCTCCATAAGCATTCAGGCCCGGAATGTGATGCGTCTATAGATCCTGTGTTCTTTAATAAAAACTCGGTGTATTGAGGCATCAATCATTAGATTATTGGAGCACAGAAATAAAATTTAGAAACCAAGTAAATCAAGTAAAGAAAAAGCACTATAATTATATTCTATATGTATGTGCGTGCGTAATAGCTGCCAGTGCAGCTATACTATAAAGATAAAATATTAGTCTATAAAGTGAAAGTAATGTGGAGAAAACTAGTTACTATTGTAGTACCTATTTTTAGTGCTTCGACTACGCCATATCTTTGCAATAACTTTCGATAAACTATAACCTGACATAATTTTCTTGTCTTACTGGTATAGTGCAGGGTTCGGTAAGTAAATTGAAATAGAGTATGGACAATGTAGAATGGTTTTTACCGACAAAAAGCCGTATTATATTGATATAATCGCCAAACTAAGGAGATAGATTGGATCGGAGTTGGTGATATAATTTGCCCGAAGAGAAGAGTTTTAACGACTCCTACTAGAAAGTAAGATTGTTAGTGGTAGGACCTTGCTGTTGACAGTTCTCTGTCTACAGCCGTGGACCGGTCCGTCCGGGGTAGTACCATACTCTCGCAGAAGATCGACGTCTGAGTAATGGCAATGTGCTATTGCGTTTCGTTCGGTGAGCGAGAGAGCCGGAAGCCCAACTGGGGTGGGTTTGGGTTTTGTAATGGTAGGCAGCGGCCTAGCTATAGTCTTGGTTATAGTAAAGGTCCATGGGCGACAGTGACACTTACCATCAGGTGTGCTGCTTGCTCGTTTGCCACCATAAGCAATTAAAAAATAATAATAATAAAGCATTATATTCCCAATAGAAAGTTATTCTTAATCCAACAAAATGTAGGTGAAGATATCCTATATTGAAATTAACACACAGCTACTACAAATTATTAAGCAAGGAAAATGAACACGTCAATTAACATTTAATATAGAATATTATCCTATCCTTATTTAATTAATGATTTCTAATGTTTACACGAGTATTACACATTTGAAATAAAACTACTTTTACGGATTCTATCGCGTTTTTTATTTCCCAACGTTTCGAACACTTTACAGTGATCATGGTCACGGGAGGACTGGATGACTGGACTTATTTAAATAATTAACGTTAAAAAGATTTTAGACTATGTAACACTACTATTATCAAAATACTTTAACTAAATAAATATATGATATAACCTTAATTTATAATAATAAGTTAACAGTATTTTTAAAAAATTAAAATTGTTTTTTTTTTAATTCTCTATTAAATATTTTTTATATACGAGAATGATGCTGTGTGGTAGAAGCTTCGAATACTATCAACCCTTACTTTGCTTGTGGATGTTGTAAAAGACAATTAAGAGCCTTATAACGACCTAGGCCAACTCCTTCGGATGCTGTTTGGTCAACAATTACATTCCCAAGGAGGGTTGACGTCTGGCAGGTGGCCGGTCATAAAACTAATGCCAATAACTTCTACAATATGTGCTATGAAAAAAGAGTACATATTGTATCAACACCAAGTAATTAGGATAAGAGTAGGCGAATTATACGAGAATGATTCAATAAATTTAAATAGGAATTAATATAGGGAATACTACGTATTGGCGACTACAAGACGGGTCCATTGATAACGTTATTTTCGTCTTTCAATGCATCGTACTGAGATAATGGTGACGTAAACGTCTGAGTCAGGCGTCAGAGAACTTGTAAATTCAATACTTAAGTATGTTTATATTTAACTTGTTTTGATCCCGATGAATATGAATATTGACTCGGTCATTACATCGGGACTCATCAAACTGTGTACACGTGCAAAAAGTTCCATTTGTTAATAATTATTTATATATATAAACGAGGTTTCTTAATTTCTGGATAAAATTTTGTGCTAAGTGAAAAGTGAAACATGTGTAATTGCAAGAGGTATATTGTTGCAAGAAAAATCACCCAAATCTGGGTTAATCCGGTAAATTTATAAACTATTAATATTTTAGAACTATTAAATATTAAAATGGTTTTAATTTTCATGCCGTTTCTTTTACGAAGTGATAAATGTATAACGAATGTTGACTAGATAATATTTAACGTTATCAGTGGGAGCCTATTGTCCGTTATCAGGCACATATTTGTATCTGAAGAATTTGTATTCTTCAATTTACTATTAGTGAAGAAAAATCAACATCCAATTATTTTTAGAATGAATAATTTAAATTAATTTTACTATTATGCTCTTATTGTACGTAGGTACTTGGTACAGTTCATTATTAAATAGTATTTTTATTTATTTAATGTTGCATGTATTTTAACAATAAGATAGATGTTTCTTTCGGCCTGAATACTCATAGGCCCACTCTTGTCTGATGTATGGAAATATTCTGTATACAGTGCACATCTTGCTGGTATTGACTAAATCAAGACACAGTTTATCTATACCTACCTTAAATTGATTCTTTTTTATTTCGTCATTTAAATTTCAATAAACAGTATATTAAAATTATTTTATGGATTATAATCACTAATTACATTTTTTAGGATTAGCAATATAAAAATTGTGATATTCGCTTAATTGTTTCTACGTCTACAACATGTAGTTATATTTTTAATTAATCTGCTGCCATAATAATAAAAACGTGGTAGCAGACGACGAACGAATGTAATTTAACAATATTACCACAGTAGAAAAAAAAACTATATGTCAACATGTCTGGCCAGCATGTTTTACCAACACTGTTAAAATTTTCTGCATTTTTTTTACAAAAAACGTTGGAAGTTTTCACCCACAACAAGAAAGTAATACTATAATTCCGTTTTGAAAATTTACTATAAAATACGTATAAAGGTTATAACAAAAAGATTCTAAAATTACAACTCACTATAGTAAGTTTCTTTCATTCCTTCACATGTCTTGTAATTTTACTCGAATTGTATTATGTTTTGTATTAGTATACGTTGATTTGGAATTCTGCCCTTATTTGTTTTGTAAAACAATTGTAATTTTACAAATAAATTAACAGTGTAGTAGGCTCCGTCGTACTACTCACTGTACTACCCAACAGCGAAATATAGATGAAATAAAACGACGAATCAGATAAGGTCTACTATATTTATTTTAACTATTCACAACATTCGTCAGCTGCTGTATGAATTGTAATTAATTTTATAATTAAATAACGCGCGAAAAGTTAGCATGTGGAGATAAAATACGAAACCGACATCCTATTGTCAGTATCTCATTATCGGTTGCATAGATGATTGCGTTGATCGGAAACGGACATGGCCTGCCTCAATACACACCCACAGTTAGTTGCACAATATGATCCGTCAATATCAACTGATTTGAAACGCACACATGTGAACTGCAGCTGCGCCAAGGCAGCATGTGCGACAAAATATACGTGGGCGACACTGTGGAGCTAAAACATAATTATGTACGTGATGTGAAGAACGCTAGTAGACGTTTAAAATTGCCTAAATTCCTTAAAAGTCTTTGATTAACTTCCCAAAAACGTCAAAATCATGCTTCCACCAATGTGTCATGACATATATTTCTTTAACTCTTCTAGCTGATAAAAATATAGATACTACCGGAATTTTATTTTTAATGTGTTTGAATATATACCTATAGCTCAAAACTGTTGTTATAAATGAATTGTCCATTGCTATAACTACAATTTAGAAAATGTTTACTTGGCTGTATGACACATAAAATAAACCTACTTAAAATATGATTTGTGTTTGTTTGAGTTTAAACTCTCGATGAGCCTTTTATAGGTGGATGGTAACATTTTATAAGTGATTAAATATTCACTTCAATATTTTTAACTATTTTTTACTATTCACCTCGTTAAGTAGTTTATCTTAAATATTTTATGGCACTTTAAGAAAGCACCTATGATAGGTTTAAAATACTGTAATATTTACGAATAGTACGTGGCAGTCGTCTTTCATCTTCCTTAAGGAACATTATTCATTAAGTACTTAGATATTAATTAACAATTGAAACTTCAAATAAAGTTTTAATCAAGCAACAATGTAATATGATTCATATTTATTAAGTACTTACGGAAGGAAGAACACGAAAAATTAAGTAATTCAGCATGTTTTTGCCTGTTAGGTCATTTAGGGAAATTAAGAAACAAACTTATTATACGTTACGTTACTTCCGTAGTCACATCCTTGTTATACATATATATGTTTATCATCTTCCACTAAATCCAGGTTTAATTCCAGCTTACAGAAAAGTGCTATGGAGAACTCCAACTCCGACAATTAATACATATTAGCCGCATAAAATATAGAACTGAGCATAGTAAAATTACTTTCTATTTTGTGGTACTAAAAATATATAGCAAAATGCGTGTATTATCTCTATCTATCTCAACGTGATTGATAATGTAATAATAGTTTACTCCATCAGCCTATCAACTTCTACTATTGTAGTTAGGTCTCCTTATAATTGTCATTACAAATCGTCACGCTTGATCAAGTCATAAACGTGGGTGAACCCACCGAGCCGAGGTTCGTACCCCACAGGGGGTGCCCTCGGGTCCGGTCGCTTAAACTTTAACGGGTTGAGAGCCCTCAGCGCTCACCGTCAGTCCGGGTAAAGCAGTCCATTTGCCGATCGCAGTTGGTGTTATGGGTTTCCCAAGAGAACGCAACTTCACATTCGCCTGATGATTCTTTAGTCAGTTTTTACGATTCCCACGGGCAAATAAGGTGTGACGACACTTGGGATTCTAACCCATTACCACACGGGTATATGATCATAAGTATGTATGTATTTAAAATTATATATTTATTTTGTATTTTTTGCAGTGCATGGCGCGCGCCCTGTATGATAATATCGCGGAGTCGCCGGATGAGTTGGCGTTCCGTCGCGGTGACTTGTTGAGCGTACTGGAGCAGAATACTGGTGGGAGCGAAGGCTGGTGGCTATGCTCATTGAGGGGAAGACAGGTAATAACCACATTAAAATTCATTACAACAAATAAAACTTTTGAGTGTAAGATACTTTTGCAGTTGATGTACAACATTTTAGTTTTGTACTTGAGATGGAGTGGTCTAAAAGCGATGTTGAATGATATTGAATGTTACGGGTTCAATAGCCATGTAGGCGAGTTCTTGGCGCAATCTACAATATATTTTTCTATGTCTAGTCTAATTGCACATTAGAAGTTCTAATTCTATATGAAGATGAAGCTATTCACGACACAGTGATTTATTCATTAGTGCAAGTTGTCCTTTTTAAAAAATGCCATGCATTATAATGTTGCATAATACCATCTGCAGTGCTAGATTTAAATTTAGATCGAGTTGATTCATTGTGCCATTCCTCTATACATCGTTCTCCTCAATTCATTTAAAAAAAACACAAGACCCCACTAGTTTTAAGTCCACGTGATTAAATTGCATGGTACTTATTGAAAAAAAAAACTATTTTGCATTATGTCTTGTTAGTAATTTTCTTCGATACCAGATTATACTTATAGTCAACGGACTATTACGACTATAGAGATAGAATCCACTAGTCGCATAGTTGTTGCTCCTAGCACACTCTATCCATAATTTTCTCAGTCAAAGTAGTGTTTAATTCAGTTATTACAGACACAGTCCCATTCCTAGCTCATAATAATATCAAATGCAAATTCATTATATATAGTAAATGTTACATTAAACTCATCAAATACTTACACGACAATGTCTACTGAAACGTCGTATATTTACCTCATATGTGGTTCATCCGATGACGTTACACTTACTAATAAACACATTAAAATTAAGGTTATTCTATATGCTTCATAGAAGTAATTTTCTATAAAATTGCATGGTTTCCAGGGAATATGTCCTGGCAATCGATTGAGGATAGTGGCTGGTGTTTTCGACGCAAGTAACGCTATGCAAAGGCGGCGAGCGCGACCTTCACCTCCGGTCGCTCATCAACCTCTACCTACACAACAGTCACCAGCTTTCACAAAAGTATGTGTTTAGTATCATCATAGCACAGACGATTTATTGGTCGACCTATTTATAGTAGCAATTGTAGTGGGTATGTTATATACCCCCTCGAATTAATTTTGGTATTCATAAACAATTTGTGTAATTTGTATCCAATAATAGGTAGAGTCTGTCTGTCATGACTCAAAGATGTAGTTCATACTCCAGATTTATTAGTCATTATTTTAATGCCCACAATGCGCAGCTATACGATAAGTAATACGACAAGTAGATTTTTTCATTCTAATAAGAAATCAAAGGGATTTAATTAATATTCCACTATTCTTTAATCAGATAGGCATCGGAACTAGAAATTGTCTTAGATATGCGAATTTCCGGTGAATGAAGGCATCATAAATGTTTGCATTCACAACTAAAGCAAATAAATATGTAAGAATAGATACGAATTGAAACGTAACGTAGCTTTGAATAAGAGAAGGTATTTACTATGCTTTCCAATCTGACGCATTAAAGCAGCGATCTTCCCATTAAGCATCATAATAGTTATACATTGAGGTAAATAGTTACATATTTATTAATAAAAAAGGAAAGAAATAGGTACCTGTGTAACTAATAAGAATAGTTTGCTAATTAGTATAAGAATAACATATCATTGGTTTCTAATATTTTGATTTCTATGGACTTTCTTGATGTGGAACATACTCGTACAATAGCGTAATTATAGCTACAATAAATATTGCAATCATGGGTACGGCAATAATGATATTTGCTTCATCACTTATTCTTCGCATATTGAAAGTTAATATTAATAATTTTAATACTGAAATTATTGAGTTTGACATATACCTACTAGATATTTATTAAATACCTTGCAAGCGTTTATGATCAATTTACGATCTAACTTTCATATAGATATTTTCGTTCATCATCGAGACATGTACGTCGCCTATTAACTGTAAATGTTTCACATCTGTATGGCCTCATTTTGTTATAGATCGAGGAATGTTCACACTACGACGTACCACGGGCACCTATGCCAGTTCAACGTATGGGAATGTATGATAGTCCTCGGCCAATAGGGGACTGGTACGATGCACCTCGGGCACCAAGACCTGCAAGCGCAGATTCTGCATGTAGCGGAACTGGATCATTAGCATCAGCCACATCCAGTGCATCGGCTAACTCTGGCAGTTCTATACATTCTGCTGCCTCCGCTTCCAGTACGTATGATGTGCCCAGATCTCGAGCATTGCCACTACCATGTGACGCGGCGTTGGAAGCGCTAGATAGATTACAGGTTAGTTTATTATTATATTTGATTTGTGAAAATGTATTTTCGTTAGTGTATTGAAGTCTAGTTTCAAATTAATATATTGTTTAGGATGATAATTCTCATATAATAGGCGTTTCACGGTTCTTCTTCTTCTTTTTATGTATTGGCAATCAGCTACTTATACGAGCCATTTTTGCCAGTGTCGAGTTATAATTATCTTCACGTTCTTAATCTCTTCAGGTTAGTCATTGTCTGTCAGTCAGTCAAATTGTCGCCATCAACAGTGCTATGGTGACACTGTTAATGGTAATGGTATGTTGTAGGAATTTTGATGGAAAACGAAAACGTTGTAAAGCACTTTTATATGATATTCACTACATCCCAGCTGTTCTGTCACATCATATTACATAAAATACCATAAAAATTATCTAATATAACACGTTAAAACACTAAGATATCGAATATAATACAAGAGCACAACATGACGTTTTAGATTCCCGCCAAAAGTGACGTTTCACGGTTTTACTGAAGTGCATAAACTTCCTACAGAAAAGAAATTAGCCGCACTAGCCAGGTAGGTCGTCATATGGTTTCTTCGATTTTTCCTTCACCTGCTGGGACGTTACCTGCTTTTATATCTTTAGTCGTTTTGTACAATACTCACGGGGAAAAAAAGGATAATTATAATCATTATATTCATGGACTATCATGACACGATTATAAGAAATTTAATCGAAATTATTAAAATATTTTTAAAAGTGCATATGCTATTTTATGATATGAAGTTTCGAACTATAGGTAATTTTTGGGGTTTTTTGGCGCGAATGTGGAAATGTCATTTCACGCTGTTGTATTAAGTATATTCATTTTTTTAGTGTTTTGTGGTGTTATATTGAATAATTTTGCTGGTATTTTATGCAATATGGTATAGTTAAAGTGCTGAAGTGTAGTGAATTTGGTATAATAGTGGTTTACGTGTATTTTCATATTTGCCCAAAATTCCCAAAGAAAATCATTGATTAGGTTATCAGCGCCCGATTAATGGTAACGACTTGACTTACTGACAGACAATGACTATTAAGGCTACATAATATGAAGAAATGATGAACAATATATGAAAAATAATTAAATAAGACTTGGCTGTATGGGTGTTGATCCCTTTGCCTGTCCGAATGGACGAACAGAACCAAAAAAAAAAAAAAATAGGTAATTTTTTTATAATAACTTAGATGATGGCTCTATAGTATCTGACACATCATAGTAAACCACAAAGCCAAACACAACGCTGTTAACTTGAATATATTAGGAATTCAGACCACATCCCGGCCAACAAGTTAAGAGCTTGTAATAACAAAGCCTGACTTGAAGGATCTTGACCTAATCCTCTACCAGATTAAAGAGGATTAACTAATAACGTACCTGCGCTATTTGAATATACCTACATATTTAGAGTTTCTAAAGGTCATTTTAAAACCGGAGTTAAATTTTATCCGATTTGTATAGAATTCAATTACATAAATTGAAAACTAACAAGTATTTACATTCTTGCAACAAAGGCAATCATCTAAGATTATGAACTAAACCTATATTATGTTTTTAGTCTTTTGCCTAAAACGTCTCACTATATAGTCCACGGGTCTCCTCAACAATGGGAAGGACAGTGAAACCTACCTTAGCGCGCTTGCTAGACGGGTTGGTATAGTGTTTTAGTTCGAGTTTGCCTTCTCTTAGTAATATTTACGATACTCGCAATAGCAAATTGTGTTTATAAATCTATCATGTTATAGAGATTTAATTAATAATGTGTGTTATGCAGGAGGAAGCATCGGCGGCAGTATCGCGGTTACTGTCTCACGTGACTCCAGGATGGCGACGGCGCGGGGCGCTGCGCCCGCGCATACTTGACGTGCGTGTAGCAGGTGCGAGGCTCCGAGCGGCCCTGCACGACCTTGCTGTATTTGCCGACGCCACGCTAGCTAACGCACATGATGCACAAGACAAAGGTACGAACCCACATAGAACCTAGGTTTTCTTCTATTGAATACCACAGTGGGGTTCCTCTATAGATAACACAGACTTTCAATGCTCTCGTATTCCATAGGGTTCTTAACCAAGTAAGCGCTTTTTTTTGTGTAGGCTATGGCCCGAACACACGTCGCCCGTTCCGTCCGCGGCGACGGAAGGGCAGCGCGTGGCCCCATAATCCACCGTATTCCCTACCCATCGCCATTGGGCCAGCCACTGGTACCGCATCCTTGCCATCCGTGGCCAGCCCTGCAGGAACCAAGTAAGCGCTAGGAGATGTCCTTTTATAAACCGGGTTTAAGAAGAGCACTTTTCGCACAATAGACACCGCCTTCATTTTGTCCTCGATACTATTAAGGTCCGCAAGCTGCAATTACCACTTACATAAACGACTCTTCAACTTCATGCTATAGTTTTGGTCCATTAATAAGCAAGCACAAATTATTATGAATGTGATACTTTTTCAAGTATGTCAATTTGCAAAGTCGTAAATCATAATTGAACTGCGTGTAAAAGCTGTGTGAAAATTGAACAAATTTGCAAGATTGACCTAAATAAACTAAAAAAAATTGAAAGTTAAATAAAAGTTTGTAAAAAGCCTTAAGCTACGTAACCACGTATAGATAAATATTTGAGGGACCCGTTTCTACAATAAATTTTCGTAACTGGTAATAAGATTTTCTTTTTCTTTATAGGTATTGCAGCAAAGCTGAGGCCGCTAGTAAAAGCATTAAAAGACGCTGAACGAATTACGCATGAAGCAACCAGCGCTTTAGATGCAGGCGACTGGGCGCCAGAACGGTTAGAGCGAGATAGAGAACCCACAGACGGAACAGAGGATGCACTTGACCAGCTCGTGTCTTGTGCACGATCACTTACTGAAGATGTTAGAAGAGCTGCGTCATTTATCAATGGGAATGCATCGCTGTTGTTTAGGTCAGTCTATTAATCATACTTCTAATCAGTACTATATTGTTTTTTTTTTTATCAAATGTGTTGAGCAACATCATATCAACCGCCCTTTAACACTGCCTTGGTAGTAAAATGTCACACTTAATATTACATAAACGGTGACATCAATAAACTGATCTCAAATATTTCCTTAGACGGTCTCCAGTAGTTCCTGTACCTGAACACGAATGGACCGAAGAATATGATTACGTCAGACTAGAATCACGCTCGGCGGTGGGACGGCGCAACGCAGAAATTCGTGCCGCACTACCTGACAAACTTAGGGCTTCTTTTGATGCCCTTGTTAGAGATGCTGATCATGCTGGCGAGGTAAGAGAAATTTTAGTAAATTTAGACCTTTTATTTTATTGTAATGTACTGTACAGAGTCATTTAATTTGCGTTTTACTGTGACTGAATACATTTATTTCAGTCCTCGGCGCAACTAATTTCGCCTTCACAATTTTCAGAATTACAATGTTAATAAAAAAAGGACTTCGTAAACTATTCTGAAATCATAATCCGAACTACTGCTAAAATTATATTTTTTTATTATAGGTAAGCGCAGTTGCAGCAGCCACTCGCTTGCCAGCGGACGATCGGCAATTAGCGGCATTCTACGCGGCTCAGGCAGCCACCTACGGCGCGCACCTTGCCACTGCCGTAGAAGCTTTTTTAAGAACCATAGAAATGGGTCAACCGCCTGACGTCTTCCTTGCACATGGCAAATTTGTTGTGCTCAGCGCACATAGGATCGTCCACGTCGGCGACACAGTACATAGGTAATTATCATAACTTATCCAGCGCACCGACGTTTTAGCAATTCTTAAACAAGCGCTTTTTAATGCTATTGGTGGCAAGCATAGCAAGTCATCGGACGGTCTTTCTACCGCTCATAGACGTTCGCATTACCAGGGGCACAGTTCCGCCATCGCCTACCAACTAAAACCCACCCAGAAATTTGGATTGCCGGCTCTCTGACTCATTGAACGAAGCGCAATAGCACATTGCCACTGGCCAGATGTCGATTTTCTGTGAGGGTGGTACTAACTCGAATGGGCGACTGGCGACTATAGACAGGGAACTGTCAATAATTTTGCCCTACCTACCCAAATGTGATAAAAATTCGACATTACCAGGCATTTTGTACTACCACGCTAATGCTTAAAATGTTAATATACAAACCATTATCGATGTTGATTTACAATAATACAACGCACGAAATTTTCATCGTGATAACGCAATGTAGCACCAATCATTAGAGATCAAGTGTACAAAGCTAAAAAAGCTGTTAGAATTGGATCAATAAGAGCCGTCACATCATCACAAAATCTTACTGTTCGTGATTCCTACAACACGACTGACGTGATACAGGAATTACTTATTTATGTGATTATTTCAGAGTAGCCTATGTGTAATTGCAGAGTTAAGCTCGTTACAAGTGCAAACTTAAACAAGGATCTGCCATCTTTGCTTCATATAATACCATCGTATTTATAAGTATCTTTAGTAAATGTTTTGTTTTTCATTGTTAATAGGAGCGCCCAACACGCGGGACTGAAGACCCAAGCGCTGAGATGCTCAGATGCGCTATCTGATGCACTTGCCACTACAGTAGCTAAGACAAAGGCAGCAGCACAACAGTTCCCTTGCGCAAATGCCGTAGGGGATATGGCTGAGGCAGCGCGGGTGCTTGCTACACGCGCTCAAGAGCTTCGACGAGTCTTAGTCCGCGCGGCAGATCCACCACCTCCACCTGACACTCCGCTAACTCCCGCCACAGCTGTGCCACCATCAGCCCCGACAACACCGCTAACTCCGCTCACGCCACACAACTCAGCCACATCCTCACTTGCCGCCCTTCAAATATAAAGGGTGTTGAATTAATGATCAGGATTTATGATCGCTACTTCGACTCGCTGGTTTCCAGTTCAGCAAGTCTTTAGATGCGCTAGGCCCTGGCGTCAGCTTCGTTCGTTATCTTTGATAACAGATCTATCGGACCTAACTGACGCCCTTGTGGCACCCCCTTTGAGTGTAGCATAACCAAAGAAGCTGTCGCGATAGTACGTACGATACTTACTTACCTGCCTAGGTCAATGTAGACTGCGCTACGAGGACGAGTAAAACACAGAATTTCTATTTAAATGTTAGTATTTATATATTTACGATAAATCAAAGGCTGCTAATAGTTTCTTTTATTTTGATAAACTAACGCCATGGACTAACAGAGTTCAGGTTGCTGGATGCTCATTTTGCTGTAGTGAGTTGAGTTGTCCGTCCAGTTTTATACAATTTTGCATCAGTGTCGTAGCTATTCTTAGAACGAGTTAGTGAAATAATTTAATGTGGTGAAAATTTTTTGTAGACAAATGATAAATACAAAATGTAGGTACTCATTTTTCTAATAACACTACGAGTATGTTCAATACTTAAGGTACAACGAAACATCTTTATAGTATGGTATCAGCGCTTCCTTATTGTCTACATTTTGTCATGTTAGCAAGTGGTCCAACATCCTATGAAATGCTAATAAAATGAAATATTTAATATGAGGTTTTATACATAATTTGACCCGATATTACATATTTAAATCTGCGGCTATTTTCTGACATTCTGACCATCTATTTATAAGCGATATGAAAACACTAGTAGTGTAAGGACAATTAACTCGTCGCAATGAATTTAACATTGACAATATACAGTAGAAACTTAATAATATTCTTTGAATGTTCCTTGAGATAGCTCAAATTAACAGAAGGCATAATTTATTCCTTATGAGTTACGTAAGTCGAGTTGTATGTCATTTGGAATATCGTTTCATGACTTGTCACTGACTTTTACGCAATATGCTCAATTAATGTACTAAAATTAAAGCTCATATTTGTGTACCTAATTGAGGCTTATCATGTCTTAACTACTACTTACCTAAATAGTTACTGTATGTACCTCTATGTACGTATCCACATCGTACATTAATATTTGATACATATGACATTAGTTTATAGTTGTAGTAAATGATATCAATGTAAAAAGCATGTTGTATATTAGCGAAGTGTAATATATTTTAGATGTTGTAGTTTAGTTAGGTATAGTTGAAATTGTACAAATGCATATTAATAATTTTAATAATGATATAATTTAATCAACTTGTAAAACGTAAAATATACAAAATTTTCGTATCTAAATACTTTTGTATTTTTATATCATCACCCAAATATCCCTCTTAGAATGTTGAACAAAATAGATGATTAAAGTCTAATACTAGAACTCAGCTAATTTGTACCAAGCGATGTTCTTAAGCATAAATAAGAAAGGTTTAAGCGTTTTAAAAGAGCAGTTATGTTCGACATAAACTCATCTCAGCTCATATATGTCTCACTGTTGGGCTCGAGCCTCCTCCATAATGGAAGGGGATTGACGTGTTAGTACAGAGTTTAGTTTCGAGTTTTCCTTCTCTTTCAAAGATTTTATATGCATTTTATATCCCTTAGTCGTCTCTTACGGTCACCCACGGTTAAGATAAGGGGTGGTGAATTGTATTCTTACTCCGTCACCATATGGAAAACCACAAAAACTATTTTTGGTATAGCCGATATATCCGATAAAAGCAGAAATCTTATAGATGTTAAGTGCATGGCAGCACTTTTTAATTGGTCAGTCACTCGTTTACAGCTGACTACTACAAGCATCTACTTGTTAAAATATTCATAAAAATACCAAAGCCAATTAATTAAGAGATTTTATTTTTTATACTCAAATATATTTATTTATAACAATATTCACTATTAATAACAAATGAAAAGATAGTTTTATATAGAAGATTAAAATCGATACCTAAGTTATCGATTTTAATCGTGGCAGTCTTACCGCTCTGTTAATACTCTCTAGCTGCTATCGCGGATGAATAGGGCAGAGATTCTCCAAAACCCGGCAATATGGGCTACAGTGTAACTCCGACATCTCGAGATATGCCGAAATGTTGCTCAGAGATAGACATTCAAATTATTCCTTCGCCGGATGGACTACAAACAGTCTGATCTGTCTGCATCCACTAATAAACCCTAGCTAAGAATCCTCAGCCTCATGAGATCAAATATTATGATATTGATGTATATAGTGTTGTGCCTGTGACTCTTCTACTGTATACGTCACTCCAGGATGTGATGGTGGTAGTTTCATTTCTGCAGCGATAGCCTCAAGTCTTGCTGCTCTGAGTTTCAAAGAAGTTTCTATAGCTTTTGATTCACGTTCCACAGTATCAGCTTGTATTAAATCTTCTATTCTTTTTCTGTGTAACTGTGGAAAATATTTGTCTTATTATTTTTCTATCTATGAGTCACTCCTTTACCATCCAAAACTAGTGTTTTTGGTTAGAACTCAGCATAATTTAGAAGATCAATTTTTCTCTTTTAATGGAAAAGGTTCACGTTGAACAGTGGCATGTATATTGGTATATGTAACAAACACGTTCAAAAAGGTGTGAAGATGTAGCAATAGTGTAAGACAATTAACGGATACAGGTATACTCAAAATAAATTCTGAAGCTGGTATAAACTGTTCTGTCTAGAAATTGAAACCAGGTAAAGTAAAAAAGAAGCGGCGCGTGACCCCTTAGACCCGCCCTACATGTACCTCTCTTCATCGAGAGAGCGGGCCACCGGAAACCGGTCTTGGTCTTCGGTGACCCGCCTGGCAGTCAGACTGCCTCTAAGACAATTCTATATATATAAAAAAAAGAATTTGCTTTACCTTAGCAGTCTCCATTTTATAATTCAACAAATCCATTTTTAATTTGACAATTTCTTTATTTTCAAACTCATTACATGAACCTGAAAAGAAAACTAATTAGTAAACTTCAAATTTACTCTTTATCCGCCTGTCGACATTCACTATTGAACATAAGCTTCTCCAAGTTTTGGTAGGTTAGGTTAGAGATGACATTGACTGTTATAAAGTTTGCCAGGACAGTTCCTATTTTCTGGTAATCCCTTAAACTTTTAACAACTTCCACAGGGAAGTAAGGGGGTGGTGACATTTTGTATTCTTAACCTGTCATCACATGGTGAATTATGATTTTATGAAAATATATATTTTATTGAAATAAAACTACTTTTACGGATTCTATCGCGTTTGTATTTGATTTTTAATTGCCCGACGGTTCGAACACTTTACAGTGATCATGATCACGGGAGGACTAAGGTGTTTTACGTCCAATATGTCATTGTTATTACAGAAATATATATCTACCCTATAAGATATTAAATTTTGACCCACATTTTGAATACAAATTCATTGCCAGTACAAAAAGAGAATGATTCTATGTATATATAAATTTTTTTATGATCTGTTATCTGGTGGTAGCTGAATAGTGTTGTTAGTTTTGTAAAATTGTAAATTGCCACAATAATAATTATCATAAATTAAATGTTATAAATCAATTAATATTATAAATAATATAAAATTTTATTTATATAATAATTTTCTTTTCGTACTGGCAATGAATTTGTATTCAAAATGTAGGTCAAAATTTAACATCTTATAGGGTAGATATAAATTTCTGTAATAACAATTATATATTGGACGTAAAACACCTTAGTCCTTCCGTAATCATGATCACTGTAAAGTTTTCGAAAAATTAAAAATCAAATACAAGCGCTATAGAATCCGTGAAAGTAGTTTTATTTCAAATGTGTAATACTCGCGTAAACATTAGAAGTCATTATTATTAGTAGTATTATATTATTAAAATATGTAGCTAGGGTTAATTGACCTACCTAATACCAAGGATATTAATTTGATGATCAATAAAAATACAATTCACCGTTTCCGTCTTATTCCAAGGTGTCGTAAAGGACGACTAAGAGGTGTAAGCTGGTAACATCCATGCAAGAGAAAGAAAACTCAAAACATGTCCAACAATACACTACATAAACTGTCTAGTCACTGGCCAGGAATAATTTAGGAGGCGAACATCCAACAACCTCTGATTGCGGTGGAGCCCAATGCCCAATAATGCCTTATAGTGGCTAAAGTAGAAGTTGAGAATTTTCCCAAACAATACATACTTATACCGAAATCGCTATTGAGTACTGTACACAATGGGTCCATTGTTGAATTAACATAATTATTTTGTTCTGGATCTAAATCATGAATATCGTTTCCGTCATCTATATCATCAACTTGATTGGAATAAGGCTCAAAAACAGGTTCAGACTTAATTTTCTGTAACAGACAATTATACATCATATATTATTTTTTATATCTGCCTACCCTGCAAGAGATATGGCGTGATGATATGTATGTATGTATGTATTATTTTTTATAACGAAATCCCATACATCCATACATTCATCTAACCGTTATATCCATATAAAGCAACCACTAAAAAAATGTAGCCATTAAAAACCTAAAAAATAAATTACTTTTAAGTAAATAAAACAGAATTCAAAAAACATTGAGGCACTATACTATAAAAATTGAGGAAAAAAATACATTGAGGCACTATCTATTCCTAACCAAAACTATAACGCTTCAAGTCAAATTAATTTTACAAATATTAGAATCATCATCATTCTCCTACTCTTATCCCAATTAGTTAAGGTGGACACAATATGTACCTACTCTTCCTCCATAGTACATATTGCAAAAGTTATTATTAAAAAATAAGAATATTTTTAATAGCCTTGAAGATCAGATTTTTAAGTTTGGGTGAGAAATAGTGTTATATTTTGCTTTTTATTCCCTTGGTGTATTTATTATTACCTCGGCATACTCCGACAACGAAGTGCAGGCATTTTACGAGGACATCTCGAAAACCATACACGCGTCCACGGTGGTTATGGGAGACTTTAACGCGAAACTAGGCAAAGGGAGTGATGATAAGTTGAGGGTGGGAAACGTGGATATGGACAGAGAAATTAGAGGGGCTAGAAACTAGCTGATTTCCGGAGAAGGGAAGCCTCTTTATGATGAATTCTTTCTTCGGGAAGCAGCCACAAAGGAAATGGATCTGAATTAGCCCCAACAAAAAACGAGATAGACTTCATCTTGTCGGACAAACGGCAGATATTAAATGATCACAGAATAGTACGAGACACATTAAATATCCACATAAAAGTCGAGCGGTCACGCATGATGAAGATTACTCTCCGAGCTACACCTGTCCAATATCAGAACCTCGGAAAGCTTTCAACTCGAACTACACAATCGCTTCCAATGTCTAGACGAGTGCGAATCTCGGAACGATATGAACAACAGGTTCGTGGAAACTGTCCACGCGGTTGGGTCGAAATTTTTCAAGGCTCGCCGCGCTAATAGACCTAAAAACCTTCTAACTAGACTCTCAAGCTCATGGAGCGGCGCGGAAGAAAAGAAATGACGATGTAGTCTTCAGCCGATTGGTCCGAACATAGGCAGCTAAATAGGCAGATCTCCAGGTCTGTGCCATCTGTGGGTCATGATATTCGCCGATTTAATAGGTTCCGTGTTAAAGAAGCGATAGAGCAGAACCGTGGATCGAAAGTGTTCACACAAGATCTGTCTATTGGCCAAAGCCAAATGACTAAACTGAAGACCAACGACGGCACTGTCATTCCATCACAAAGTGAGATCTTGGGAGAGGTCAAAAGATTCTATGGAAGTTATATAAATCATGCCGAAATCCTGTTGCTGCTTGGTCCAAGATCCCAATTCTAAGCTAACTCGGCACTATACCGAAGAAAACCCGGACATCAGTTTATGCGAGATCAGAATGGCTCTCAAACAATTAAGAAACGGTAAAGCACCGGGAGATGACAGAATTACGGCAGAGCTCCTGAAGGCAGGCGGCAAGCCGGTATTAAAAGCCCTTCAGAAGCTATTTAGTTCCGTTATCCTCGGGGGCGAAGTTCCAGAGTCGTGGACCAAGAGTTTGGTGGTGCTGTTCTTCAAGAAAGGCGACAAAGCTCTTCTAAAGAACTACAGATCCATCTCACTCTTGAGCTACGTCTACAAGTTGTTTTCGAGGGTTCCATTCCCTGGGACCAATCGACTCGCGTGCAAGTTTGATGACTTCCAGCCGCCCGAACAAGCTGGCTTGCGAAAAAGCTATAGCATCATAGACCATATCCTCACGCTTTGGCAGATTATCCAGACGACCAAGGAGTACAATCAGCCTTTGTGTATAGCGTTTGTGGACTATAAGAAAGCCTTTGATTCAAAGATGTCTTCAAGCTCTTAGACTGGACCGGACTCGGTATCAACATCAACAGCGAATACATCACTCACCTTCGATTTGCAGATGATATCGTCGTTATGGCAGAATCTATGGAGGACCTTGGTACCATGCTCAACGATCTCAGCAGAGCATCCCAACTGGTGGGTTTACGAATGAACATGGACAAGCCGTAAGTCATGTAAAATGCCCATGTCATTCCTGTACCGGTCCTAGTTGGCAATGCGATTCTCGAAATTGTCAATCATTATGTTTACTTTGGACAAACAGTCCAATTAGGTAGATCCAATTTCGAGAAAGAGGTCAACCGACGAATCCAACTCGGTTGGCTGCCCAACCGAGTTGGATTCGTAGTCGTTCAGGAAACTTAAAGAGGATCTTCTCGTCCAACATACCTCAGTGTCTGATAACACAGGTCTACGACCAGTGTGTGTTACCAGTGATGACATACGGCACGGAAACGTGGTCCCTAAATGTAGGCCTCATAACCAAGCTCAAAGTCGCACAGCGTGCCATGGAGCGAGCTATGCCCGGGATCTCTCTGCGAGATAGTATCCTAATTACGGAAATCCGCAGAAGAACAGGGGTAACCGACATAGCACGAAGAATTAGCATGCTGAAGTGGCAATGGGCAGGCCACATCGTTCGACGAACCGACAACCGCTGGGAAAGAAAGGTTTTCAAGTGCAACCACGTACCGGACAACGCAATATAGAAGGCCCCCCACTAGGTGAACAGACGACCTAGTGAAGTTTTTTTTTTTTTTTTTTTTTTTTTTTTTTTCCCTTTTGTACCGGGTTTTGACCCGATACCGCAAGACCTCTAACAGGATTAGAGATTGCCTAATCTTTTCTTATTTATCTAAACAGGACAATGATTTATTCAGAGACCTATTCGGGGCTGCTTATACTTATTATTATCATGTCTATTTTATTGTTACATCTTAATTTTAATTTATCATATTAATAACAATATTGTCTTATTCTAAATTTCTAATCTTATTCTAATATTATAGTGTTCATTAATTCTGTATTGCATTGGGATTTCATGTATTATGTTATGTTTTATTTCTGTGAAGTGAGTATTTGGTTATTGAGGCGCAAAATTCTAAAAGTATTGTTCGATTTGATTTTTCAGTCATTATTTTTGATATGGTGAGTGGCGTGATTTTAGTGTCGAGTAGATTTTCGACGTTGCACCTTCTAATGCTGTGTATAGGGCAGTCAAATAGAAGGTGCAACACCGTTTCCTCTACCTCCGGTTCACAGGCACAGGATGGACTGTCTTTGCATTTATACTTGTGTAAGTATGCGGAGTAACCACCGTGTCCTGTGAGTACCTGTGTGATGGTCGAGTTGATGTCCAGACTTTTCACAATTTTATAGGCGTCAACAGCGTTAGGCAGGAACAGTTTCGTGACTCCCGCCGTCGTGCCTGTCAGGTATCTTTCGTTCCACTCATGTTGCGCTCTTTTCCTGATTTCTCGTTTAGCGTAGGAAACGGGACACTGATCATAGATGGGCTTCTTTTTTAAGCGAAGTGCGGCGTCCTTTGCCAGTTGGTCGGCGCGCTCATTTCCAGCTATTCCGATATGGGCCTTTATCCAGAGCAGCTCGATTGCCCTATGGTGTTTTTGGGCTTCCATCATATATGTCCTCGTCTTGACAGCAAGGCGGTGTGTTGAGTCATTATTGACCACCGTCTGTAGGGCTGCTCTGGAGTCACTGAGCACTGCGCAGGGCTCGTGATATGCCTGTGTGGCCACCCTAACGGCTTCGCATACTGCCAGCAATTCTGCCTGGTAAACAGTGCAGTATGATGGCAAGTTCATCTTTATACACTTTATTTCGGTGGCATCTTTCCATACAGAAATCGCCGCTCCGACTTTGCCGTCGATCTTACTGCCATCCGTGTATATCTGTACTGCACTGCTTACCGAATTCTCGATCTCATGAGGTTCATTAATCAATAGGAATCCCTGGCTAATATGCTGCGCTGGGTGGGGTTTTTCGATGTATGGCAATGGCATCTCGACCTCTCTGTCAGGTATAGGCGGTCGCAAGCCCCTCCTGACCGCGTATAGGGAAGCATTTTCTCTGATACGAATGTCAAGAGGGAGCACTCCCGCCAGTACCAGTGCCGAATTAAGAGACACCGTGCGATAGGCTTTAATCATCCTCTGCGCAAAAAGCCTCTGTACCGTACTTATATGCTTTTGAACGCATTTTTTATCCGTAGCTGGGGCCCAGGCGCTTGCGGCGTACGTGATGATGGGCTCCGCAACCGCGTTATAGATCGTGCGTACGATCTCCGGTGACCTAGTGAAGTTTGCGGTCGATGGATGCAAGCGGCACACAACCGCACTTTGTGGCGTAACATGAGGCCTACATCCAGCAGTGGACGACGATAGGGTGAAATGAATGAATGAATGTGTTTTGAATGCTGTATTTTTAGTTAAAAATATTTTATCACTTACATTTTTTGAATCGTCGGCATCTTCTAATTTTTGATGTTTCTTGCCAAAATCTTTGATATAATCTTTAAGGCAGACGTTTTTCGCTAATCTTTTCATATTTGTGAATTTCGTACGCAACACCTTTGTCGTTCGCTTTTGTGGACTTAGTTTATTGTACGAATTTGTTATCTGAAAATGTGTTAATATTATAGAAACGTATATACAATAATTGGATTAACGAATCCAATTCCAAATTCAATTCTAAATCTAATTTCAAATCCAGACCCAAATCCATTCAGACGGATTTGGAGGTGGTGTGTGCAGATCATAGCCTGCCAGAAATAAAACGGAGGCTAACAGTCATCATGGTCATTTCAGCTCATAAACATTACACTGCTGGGCTGGAGCCTCCTCAACAGTGGGAAAAAATTGACCGACACTGGTCAAACGGATTGGTATAGCATTTTATTTCGGGATTAACATATCAGCTAACAGCGCACGAAAGTTATTGGTGAATGGATGTATGGATAAAAGTTAATTAATTTGGATGTACATCCAGCATCCAGGAATATTATAAGTTTGTACACCTATCCAAGGTGTACAAACTTATAATATTCCTGGATGCTGTAAAGTTTATGTCCGTTTGTCTATATGTTCAAGCATCATATAAAAGCTACTGAATTAATGCACTTGAAATTTTGCAAGCATTATCTAGAATGTCCTCATTTAAACAATAGACTGTAATTTATACCTTGCTATTTATAATACTAGTATTAAAAAATTATATTTAAGAATAATCTATATCAGTCCGGTGAACGCATTTCCTAAAATGACAAAAAGTAAATAAAACATGTAATGCATACCCGTGACCAAGCTCTGCTTTTAATCTTATTAGCATTAGCTGTGCTTGCTTTTGATAATATTACATTCTTTTCTCTTCTAACACATTGAAGCAGCAAATTACATTCTTTAGGTGTAAAATTTAATGAACGATTTACAAGTCTGAAATAGCAACATTATATACTTAAACTCTGGCCATAAATACTGTTATAATTAAAAATAAACAAAATATCACATTTGAATTTGGAATCTATCATTTTTTTCGATCTCGAAATTGTCAATCATTATGTTTACTTTGGACAAACAGTCCAATTAGGTAGATCCAATTTCGAGAAAGAGGTCAACCGACGAATCTAACTCGGTTGGGCAGCGTTCAGGAAACTTAAAGAGGATCTTTTCGTCCAACATACCTACGTGTCTGATAACACAGGTCTACGACCAGTGTGTGTTACCAGTGATGACATACGGCACGGAAACGTGGTCCCTAAATGTAGGCCTCATAACCAAGCCTCAAAGTCGCACAGCGTGCATCGTGCGTGTGATCATTTTTAAATAATTGTTCATTGTGTTTCTCAATTTGGCGTCAATACATTGTACAAATTTTTGCGATATTAAAATGGAGTGGGGTGATAAAGAAAGAAAGAGAGAGAGAGACTCTCCGTGTGGTGACGGAGTAATAATACTATTCACCACCCCGTATCTTACCCGTGGGTGATCGTACAACACTAAGGGATATCAAACGCATATAACATCTATGCGACAGAAGGAAAACTCGAAACAAAACCCTATACCAACACGTCTCACCAGCGCCGTATAGAAGGTTAATTTACCTCCCATTATGGAGGAGACCCGAGCCCAGCAATGGGACATTTATGGCCTGTGATGATGATGATAAAGAGAACCGAATCGCTGTGATTGCATTACACAAAGTAGGTATGGAACCAAATGCAATTTTTAATACTCCCCATGCGCTTGGTATTAGTAAAATGTTTGTGTACTGGGCTATTAATAGGTACAATGAGACCTCCTCTTTTTGTGACAGAAAAAGATCTGGGCGTCCACGTAGTGTTCGTACGAAAAAGGTGGTCAAAGCAGTGAGGGAAAGAATTCGAAGAAATCCTGTCCGTTAATTTTTTTATCTCGGTAGATGAAGATAGCACCTCGAACCATATCATGTATTTTAAAAGATGACTTAGGACTTGCAGCCTATAAGAGATGTACTGGTCATTTCTTAACTGATAATTTAAAAAAGAATAGGGTGGGAAAATCAAAACAACTACTGAAGCGGTACGCAAGGGAGGCCACAGAAAAATTTTGTTTACGGATGAGAATTGTTTTACAGTTGAGCAACATTTTAACAAATAAAATGACCGTATTTATGCCCAAAGCTCTAAGGAAGCTTCCCAATTAGTCGAAAAAGTGCAACGTGGGCATTATCCGACTTCAGTGATGGTTTGGTGGGGTATTAGCTATGAAGGAGCGACTGAGCCATACTTTTGTGAAAAAGGTATCAAAACATCGGCACAAGTGTATTATGATACCATTCTTGACAAAGTAGTGAAGCCCCTTAACAACACCACGTTCAATAACCAAGAATGGTCCTTCCAGCAAGTCTCAGCGCCGGGTCATAAAGCTAGGTCTACGCAATCTTGGTTGGAAACGAATGTTTCGAACTTCATCAGAGCTGAAGACTGGCCATCGCCTAGTCCCAATCTTAATTTGCTTGATTATGATTTATGTTCAGTTTTAGAGTGTATGGCTTGCACTAAACGCCACGATAATTTGGAGTCCCTAAAACAATCCATACGATTGGCAGTGAAGAATTTTCCCATACAAAGAGTGCGTGCTTCTATTGACAACTGGCCTCAATGTTAAAAGGACTGTATTACAGCCAATGGAGACCACTTCGAATAAGCTTTGTATATGTTAAATTATTTTATATTTATATATTAAACTGACACACTGTAAAAGTAATAAATGTTATTTGCAATAGATTTTTTTCAATGTTTAAAAGACTGTATTGTAGCCAATGGAGACCACTTCGAACAAGCTTTTTATATTTTAATTTATTTTATATTTACGCATTAAACTAACAAACTGTAAAAGTAATAAATGTTAGTGTCGTAGGACTACTACGCTGTTGATAGTTTTCTGTCTACAGCCGCAGGCTGGTCCGTCCGGGGGAGCAATGGCTATACGCTGTTGTGCTTCGTTCGGTGAGCTAGAGAGCCTGAAGCCCAACTGGGTGCGTTTGGGATATGTATTGGTAGGCAGCGGCCTAGCTATACCCCTGGTTATGCAAAGGTCCATGGGCGGCAGCAACACTTACCATCAGGTATATATACTGCTTCCTCGTATGCCACCAAAAGCAATAAAAAAAAATATTTGTAATAGAAAAAAATATTTTTTTTGTTACAGTATTTATGGCAAGATTAGATACATATTGTATACCAAATGTCAATAAATCCTAACTTTTGTGTATGAGAGCCGCCAAGACACTAGTATCATATTATATTCGTAGCCGTGACACACTAAGAACTAAACAACAATAGATATTGATTAGTGGTCCTGATAGGCAAAAATATAATTCAATACTACAGTTATTTTTCACTGCCAGGGATATCTTACATGCAAGGATAGTTCTGATCTTGTACAGATTTATTTGTTTAGAATGTGGTAATAAACTTGGGCAGCAGTGGCAATTTATCTCCATTCCATAGCAGAAATTGCAAAAAAAGGAAAACTAGAAATAAAATCTTATTGTTAGTTAATACTAAAATCCATACAATTAGATCCCATCCATTTTGATAGTAAGTAAGAATTTAAGGTTTAATAATAATCAATACAATATTCACCTTTCATTTTCATCTCCATCTGCAACATTAAAATTTTATTAGCTGCAACATTAAAATTTTATTAGCTGCAACATTAAAATTTTATTAGCTGCAACATTAAAATTTTATTAGCAGGATTTAATATTAACACTATTTACCTAAAGAATCATCATAATCTTTCTCTGCACTGCTATTCCAATTAACATTAGATGTTTCTTTTTGCTCTATAGTATCTGAAACAAGAAATATTTTTAAACTTAGTAATAAATGCTCAAGAGTAACTATCATCATCATCATCACAGCCCATAATGTCCCACTGTTGGGCTCGGGCCTCCTCCGTAATGGGAGGAAAATTAACCTACTATACCGCGCTGGTCAGACGTGTAGGTATAGGATTTTGTTTCGAGTTTTCCTTCTCACGCATAGATGTTATATGCGTTTTATATCCCTTAGTCGTCTCGTACGATCACCCATGGGTATGGTATGGGGTGGTGAATAGTATTCTTACTCAGTCACCACACGGAAAGTAACTATAAATTTCATTAAAACAATAAATCTGAACTCAATTGCCACGGAGAAAAATGTGAGTATCACAAAGACAGAACAGAATGAAATACAGTATAATTGCATAAAATAGTAACATATTTGACTGACACGCAATTATCCTCAAAGTTTACCATATCAGCAACATCAAATAAAATATTCTCTTCTACTTCAATTATATAATGAATATTAACAATTTAGCCAGAGGAAAAATGATGATAACAAGACAAACTGTTTACGATTTATAATTATAATTAATTCATCATCATCATGTCAGCCCATATATGTCCCACTGTTAGGCTCGGGCCTCTTCCATAATGGAAAGGTAATTGACCTATTATATTATGCTGGTCAGACGTGTTAGTATAGGGTTTTGTTTCAAGTTTTCCTTCTCTCGCATAGATGTTATATGCGTTTTATATCCCTTAGTCGTCTCGTATGATCACCCATGGGTAAGATAGGGGGTGGTGAATTGTATTCTTACTCTGTCACCACACGGAAATATGTAATAAATTATTACAATAAATATATAATTAATTATTACCATTTATATCGCCGTCAGATTCTAAAGGCTCCCCAATAGAACTTGTATTATTTTCAGCTTCATACATCATAGCCACCATTTGATTAGTAACATCATCATTTTCGTTATACTTAATATCTATTAGATTCTTAGATGATTTCCGTGCTTCTTTTTTCAAATTATCCCATTTTATTTTCAAACAATCAGCACTTCTAACATGTGTGAAACCTTGGCTGTTAAACAACTTTGCTATTTTTATCCATGTAGCTTCTTTCGCATAGCTGGCTGCGGAACTTGTTGATTTGTTAAAAACTGTATTCTTGTACTTTTGAACTATATTCAATAATGCTTTTACTTCTTCTTTACTAAATGTAGGACTTCTGTGCCGGCTGCATTAAAAATACGTAATATAATGTATTTGATCTATTTATTTTAATATTATTAGAAAAATTAGTATTTATGTACTTTACATATTTCTTTAAACAAAACAGCGTAAAATGTAATAACCGGCTTTTTTATTTATACTTACAAAAAAGCAGTTGTGGGTTTACGGTCCTGATCGTCTTCATCCATTTTCTAAATATACTCCTGAAGGTTACGGCAAGAAGATTAGTGAAAGATATCAAAATTACTTAAAAAATAACATTATACGTCATAACAACACACAATAACACTTATAAGTTTGATATTATCATTAGATTACGCTATTCCCATTTCTTCAAATTACATTTAACACTTCAAGAGACCATAAAAAATACTACATCTATTCACTCAAAACATTATTAATTTTTTTAAAATAAAATCTTTATTCTATCAGTGAAATTACATAAGTTCAATTCGATCAAATGTATGAAATTATGAATTGTATTAGGGATATTCGATATACATCGATGCATCAAAAACATCGATGTTTACAATGCGATACATCGAATCGATCCGATGTTTTGAAGAGCTATCGAAATACTCGATGTATCGATGTTTTTTCATAAAACATCGAAACGATGATAACCAGTAAATGCCACAAAAGATCTTTTTTTTTTTTTTAGTAATCTGTTTTATAAGGGACTGGAATAGGTATAAATGCCACAAAAAAAGACCTTTTTTTTTAGAAGTCAGTTTTATAAGGGATTGGAATAGGTATAAATGCCACAAAAAAGACCTTTTTTTTTTAGAAGTAACACTTTTGATATGACTAGAAAAAGTACTCGATGTTTAAAAACATCGATGTTTTCATCCGATACATCGAAAGACATCGATGTACAGTTTCGATTTATCGAATCGAAAAAAACATCGATGTTTTTCAAAGTGGACACCCCTAAATTGTATGAAAATGAAAACATAGGTACCTACCATAGGTATTTTTTTTTTGGTTCTGTTCGTCCATTCGGACAGGCAAAGGGATCAAAGCCCATACAGCCAAGTCTTATTTAATTATTTTTCATACATTGTTCATCATTTCTTCATATATGTAGCCTTAATAGTCATTGTCTGTCAGTAAGTCAAGTCGTTACCATTAATCGGGCGCTGATAACCTAATCAATGATTTTCTTTGGGAATTTTGGACAAATATGAAAATACACGTAAACCACTATTGTACCATATTCACTACACTTCAGCACTTTAACTGTACCATATTGCATAAAATACCAGCAAAATTATTCAATTTAACACCACAAAACACTAAAGAAATGAATATAATACAAGAGCGTGACATGACATTTCCACATTCGCGCCAAAACTCCCCTACCATAGGTATGTAATTTAAATAATGTGATGAAGTTGCAAACATACAAAACGGAAATATTAATAAAATTGACATTTAGAACCGCCGCTATGTTCCACTTTTTTTGGACCTGTTCGTCTAGACTCTAGAGGACTGTTTATTAAATAATATAGATATATCGAAATATCGATATTATTACTTAGAAATATCGATATTTATTACTAAAATACTTTTTTGGACAATAAATCGATATTTTGATACTGAAGGTTGATATTATTGAAGTGAAACCTCTAATGCGACTTCCAACAAGGTTGCGTTAAACGTTTAACGCAATGGCACTCGAACGCATGCACGTAGTATACCTGTTACAGGCCAGCACGAACGTTAGCAACGAGTAGCGTCCAATATTCCAACGCAAGAGGGAGAGGGAGAAAGAAAGATACACAAAGGTAGAAAGTAGGAGAGAGAAAGAGAGTGAGTCGGTAGATCCCAAGCACATGGGCGTGGTTTTCTTGCTATGCAGCGAAGTAAACAGTGTGAGCGTCGTGAAATTAGCTAAAATACGTACTTGTCGTTATAGTTTAATTTATAATATTCATTATTTTTATAAGTTTAAGTTTTCACTTTTGTTGGCAGTCCTCATGACTGCTTTGTGTTTTTTTTATTTTCTTATTATTATTTAATCTTTAAAATCATCATAACCATAATATAGTTTAACCCCTTACCGCATACAACGCCATATATGGCTTTAAAAGTTTTTTTTTTTCAATTTATTAAAATATTGTTTTTTTGCAACTAACGTTGAATCCGTATACATAATTTCTTCGTTTAATGGACCGTATTTTTTGTTGTCTATGATACGTGCAATCGGTCAAAATATTGGTGGTTATGTACAACATGTCAGACCGTTGGAGTGCCAATTAATTATAGTTCATCTAATCTAAGAAGTGCATTTTGACGTTTCGCATTTTTTAATACGCAATAACCTTGGTCAAACGTATACACAGGATTGCAAACAATAAATCTGAAATTTTAAAGAACTATTAAGTTATTTACATAATTAACGTTGCGGATCAATTTCTTGTACAATATTGTAATGTTGAAACTCGCAAAAGTAATTTAAAATTAAAATAACATAGTAAATAGTAATTATTATTAACGATCTTACAATATCACGTCATAACGTTCTAAACAGTAGTGCTTGACAACTTTCAATTCACGAATATCTAAATAATCGGTAAAAATATTAGATTAATATATTTAATCGAATAGAGATTTTGACAGAGATGTACGTTTCGACAATTTTATTGATAAGGAAATAATTATTAATGTTCGTGACGATGATAATTCAAGTAGTAGTGATTCTGAATAAATAGCTATTTTCAAATCCAGTTTTTGTTTTTACTTAACCTAATCCTACTAAATATGATGAATAGATTTTATGATGAAATAATTTTTGTTTAGTATTAATTTAGCACTTAATATTTCATCTCCTTTTTGCAAAATAAAAAATAAACCGATTATTAATTACAAAGACTTAATATCGATTTCTCATTAAAATCGGATAATTTCGATAGTGATTATTTGGTTCACGTACCTAGACAACTTACTCTGACAGCTGTCAAAGTGCACTTCTTAGATTAGATCAAAGAGTAAAATTATATTAACTGAAAAAGAGTGGCAACTCGATGGTAAAATATGCATGTATGGAAAGTACTGCTACCTAGAGCTAAGGCGGTGAACTAAAGTTGAAGTAATATACATATGTACCTACGTATCTACATATTGTGTGTATGTAATTATATAGGATTTTTCTTTACTATGAAACCTACCCTGAAATATAAAAATAACATATCAGCTGTTAACGAAACGGCAATAGTATAAACTTAATAATGAAAATTGAGATAATTTCCAGAAAGAACATTAATAACCGAAAATAGATTATTGACAATAAGTACATACGCTAGAAACAAAAAATAACAATTCTCAGTTGTCAAACTTTTGACAATTACAACAAAATGGCAGCTATGTTTGTACAAACAATCTGTAGGCGGCGCGACGATCAGTAAGAATAAGTAATGTTTTAACTGTGCCGTAGAGATGGGCGTTTTCAGATTTTTACGCAAACCGATACAAATTCGATTTCTGATATTGAAATCGATTTCAGAAATCGATTTCCAGAGCGGTTGACGGAGCGGGTTTACTTTAGTTTCGATCGATATTCGATGTTTTTAGTTATTTTAGCGTAGCAAACGAAAAACGCAATCGAACGAACGCATTCAAAATATTTTTCTATAATTTCTTTGTTGATTGGATTTAGGTGTACGATTTTCCTTCATGCTTTATCTAGGCTTAACTAGAGTACTAGACTAGCAAAAATGTTTTGTTTTGGATATGATACAAAACTTTCTTGCGTATTTAAAAATCGTCATATTTACAATGATTTCATGATTATATTATATAATGTACATTTTTTTTGTATGGTTTTTTTTTATTAATCCCGATTACGAAGCGAAAATCTTACCTTTTTACATTAAATAGTTATTTCTTATTTATCATCAAATCGTATGTATGATACTAACATACGTTAGTATAGTATTGAATCGTAAAATACCTATCTAATTATATAGTTCACGAGATCACAACAATAACATTACGCGCACACCGCACGTGTCACCAAGGTCAAGTGTGCAAAAACTCTCCGAAAATTCAAAAATCTATTTAACAAACACAAAACTTAAACTACTATCATTATGTATTGTGTAATATTATCATGGAAGTAGTTGCATTCTAATATAGATCTTATTCCCTGACTCTTGTAATTCTGTTTCGTTTCCATCTGCCATTCTGAGTTTCTTAGAAACCGCCAAAATCCAAAACAGATGACAATTCGCTTCATCCCTTTCACTGCACTAAACGATCGCTTAGTTAGAATGAAAGGAGGCGAATTTTAATGAAATTCGCTTTCTCTCATTCTGACTAAGCGATCGCTTAGCGGAGTGAAAGAGATAGTTAGTAAGTTTTCAAATATTGGTTTGGTTTGCAAAACTAGCAATAGAAAACGATTGCGCGATTATTAGGTTTATTATTAGTTTGCGTTTTCGTCGTTTTGTTTTGATATGTGTTGATTTAGTTTCTGCCGAAATACGTTTTCTAAAATCAGTTTGTATAGTGTTGAATATCGATACGATACGATTTCTGACTGAAATCCGATTTCAGATTCGTTTTGATATATCGGACGCATACCTACTGTGCCGTTTTTGAGTCACTTTAAGAGAGGCGCATGTGACTGGTCTACCAGCTCCAGATCGGAGCTCATATAGACATCGTAAGTTGTCTAGCATCTGTCGGTAACTAAAACGTTACCTACAAAATAGTAGATATGGTCCTCTCCCATCTGTATTCTACCGTCTCCTTTACGTCTATTCAAACTGAAGAGAACATAATAATTTTAAAATATTTAAATTGAGTATGAACGATAGATATGCAAACTTAAGAAATAAATGGCCATGACAAGGCATACATAATTATAAGTTTAATTTTAAACGTTTACGTTCATGGCACATAGGTACTTAATATAATAATAGTATTCGACTTTAATTTCCAGACGAATTTATGGCTGTCTAAAGTCTTTAGAGGTTATGTGGATTGAACTTTTTTAATTTGAAGAAAAACAAGGCAAGTCGCGATTATTATTTTCATTGATGGTATACTTATAGTATAAAATAAATTCAACATAGTTTTTACTAAGATAATATTTGCTACAAACATAGCACCCGTATAATGAGTAATCATGGAACCAATATGGCGCTTTTAAATCACAACTTAAAGCACAACAATAACACAACACTTATAAGTCTGATACGCTTCATATGACTGATTATTTAATGTAGATAGAGGTAGTGAGTTGACTGTCCTAGGCCTAGTAAAGTAACGTGTTGATATTTATTAACCTATGCTAAGTCAGATATGAAGGAAGTGATATTAGCTGTTTTAACCTTCGTATGTAGCATATTTTTAGTTTTTGTCTTTGTGTTATTTTGTAAGTAGCCAAACATGCTTGTAATTTTAACATAGTTCATATATTTCAATATTAATTAAAACAATTATGGCTTATCATATTGTACCTATTAGTTGGGTTTAATATTGTTTTCTTTGTTCTCAGGTTGGTACATTGTGTGGAAGTGTTGTTTGTCGAAATTCCGTTTCGTGCGTGAGCTGCTAGGTGGTATGCAAGATAGTCCACCGGCTTCTGTAGTGAAGCAGCCTGTCAAATTAAGAAAAAATCGAAGAGAATAAACATCAAAAAAGTAATTGATGTTATTACAACTTCAACCATTTTTTATCATTCAGCTTTTTGTCGTCCACTTCTGGACGTAGGCCTCACCCACATATGAGGTGATAGTGCAATAATCCCCAGGCCTTGATAGCAGTGGTGTGTTATGTTTCCCAGGAGAGACCTGTTGCCCACTCTCCTGGTGAGACTCTTAACTGTTTTTTACGATTACCATGGGCAAGTAATTAGCGGTAACAATTGTATTCTTGTCCTGTGGGCACACAGGGAATATCATCAATTTGACCAAAAAAAAATCTATACTTCAAATATGGAATATATTATATTAACTGTAATTAATTATGTATATGCCTTCACTTGATCCATTGAAATTTAAATATTGAGCAGATACAGGACTAAATTATCCTATATATTTACCTAAATGAAATTTATGATGTGCCTTAGTCATGATTTATTTTTGATCTAGGTCTTAAATTAAGCACTTAAAGTATATGGACTTCTTCGGCATTTAAACTATTGGTATTAGAAAAAGTATGTATTTTTTTTAGACTTCAAAATGAACATCCGCTGTGCACGTCCTAGTGATTTAATGAATATGCAGCATTGTAATCTGTTATGCTTGCCAGAAAACTATCAAATGAAGTATTATTTCTATCATGGACTTTCATGGCCTCAGCTCAGCTATGTTGCAGAAGATGAGAAGGGCCATATTGTTGGTAGGTTATTACAAAGTATATCCTAGCTTCTATTATTTCCATTTGTTGTTACTTGAAAGTATATGCTGCAAAATGTGAAATATTTCCATGTAGCACTTTCCACTTAAGTGATGGCAATCACTGTTAGATAAAAGGATTAAAGCGTTGTAGACCACTATTGCTAATATTGATGGTCTACATTGACAATTCTACTTTATCTATATCTAACATGGTTTATTTTTAATATTATAATGATTTTATTTATATTATCATGGATTATTCCATGTGATGATCGATTAAGAATACAATTCATCAACCCTACGCATGGGTGATTGTAAGAAACGATTAAGGGATATAGAATGCATATAACATATTTTGCAAGAGAAGGCAAACTCAAAACAAAACCCTATATAAACATGTCTGACCAGTGCAGTATGTTTATTTCGCTCCCGCTATGAAGGACAGCAATGGGACATAGGTATATGAGCTGGGATTATGATTATGGATTTATTTATTACATTGATTGTATATTTAACATGAAAATACACTTACCGAGTTTGTTAAATCAATATTAATTTTCAACTTTTCTAGCTTACTATTTCATCCTACTATTGGGTATAGGTCTACAACATAAGAGAGAAAAATTTACTTATTATATCAGGTCAGATGGGTTAGCATGGGGTATTACTTTGAGTTTGGTTTTTAGGCATTCTATATCTGTTTGCATCCATTAGTTAAGTTTTATATTCACTGGGAAAAGAGTTATGAATTGTATTATTGCTAGGCTAATATTCCTCATCTGCGCCTGATGCCGCCCTAACCGAGGCTTCGGGTGATCGGACCGGGGAATTGTCCGGTCACCCGACGTGAGGCCACCGCGTGAGGGCGACGTCTCGACGGCGAAAGCTGTCGGGGCGTCGACGAGAGAGGAACCCGAGAGGGTATATCGCCGGGCGGGCCACCGAAGACAAAGATCGGGTACCGGTGATCCGCTCGCACGGCGAAGAGAGGTGTTTGTAGGGTGGGTCCATGGGGTTGCGCGCCGCCTCTTCCGTCGCCCCGGGCCGATTTTCCGGGGCGCGACCACATCCATGGTCCCACCTTGCGGAAAAAAAAAAGGCTAATATTCCTCTCATTTTAAAATGTTCTTTTTTGTTCAGGTTATGTCTTAGCTAAAATGGAAGAAGATGGTGAAGATAATCGGCATGGGCATATTACATCGTTAGCTGTAAAACGATCACACCGTCGATTAGGACTTGCACAGAAACTTATGAATCAAGCTTCTCTTGCTATGGTAGAGTGCTTTCAGGTAAATATCAACAAGCTATTGAGATTTAAAACTTATAAGTGGATAGATTTTCAAATTTCCATAAACTAATGTTATATGAAAACATCATGTTATCAATCTTAATAATACATTAAGTTACTGTAATAGAAATTATAATCTTTGTTAGGCTAGTTAGACGAATCCTTAAATCACCTGTGATATAATTATAAACTGCTTAGTTCCTCCTTATTTTTTTTATATTATTTCAATCAGTGGATTGTAAGAAGCAAGTGTTCTCTATACAATCCTAACAAATGCCATCCATGTTCACACTCACTTTATTGATGTCTTGCTTCATGCAGTCTATTCGTTACTCCTAAAGCCTTGGACAAATCTAAAACTCTAGCATTCCTTTCATCTTGTGTTATCACATGTCTATACTAGATAAGCATTCATATTTTAACTCTGCATCTTAACGTCTGTTATGGATTCATAAATTTTATTCTTTAAATTATTAGTTACACTTTTGACCCCTTACCTACCACTATTTTATCCATTCTGCATTATATTATGTTTTACCGCAAGGTACATATCGCCATTGCTTTGAATAAACAATTTGAAGTAACAAAAATTCTAGCATTCTGATATAGGTTTTCAATCCAGAGATATATATATATATATTTTCTAATTAAATAGACTGTTGAAATCCCGCTTGCTCAAATTTCTTATAAGTTGTTTTTACTATGCTAATTCAAACCAACATTATCCAATTTCCAATTTAATGCTTCTTCAACATCTTTATTTATCTAACAAGAGCAATTAAATTTATAACTTTTGTCTGATCTGATGATTAAGAGAGTTATACTCTATATTATCTAACTACTATTTATTTGTTACAGGCTAAATATGTATCACTACATGTTAGGAAAAGCAACAGAGCTGCACTTAATCTTTACACAAATTCACTTGGTTTTAAAATCCTGGAGATTGAGCCTAAATACTATGCTGATGGTGAGGATGCATACTCCATGATGCGAGATCTCAGTGCATTTGCAGCAGAGAGTAAAACAGAAAATCAACAGCCAGAAAATATGGAAATAAAATCAGAATCTGCTATCATATCACAGTGTTAATTACATATATTATGTAAATAAAGCATTTGACAGTACATAGTCTATTTATATATCTTTACTGTAAGTTTTGAAGGATTAATGATCCCATAAGATTTAAAAAATAATATGGTCAAACTATTGAAAAATATGATCAGATTAAATACTAAAATATTGTTTGTGAATCAAAATAATAAAGAAATTCATAATTGAGGTTGCTAGAACCAGAGTGGCCTAACTACAAGAACCATGTTTTAAAATATGGAGGGCATTGAATTCAATTTAATTGATTTGAACATAGGCCAAAAATGTACTTGTACTGCCATCTGTTGTTAAGAGCTTGTAGAGTAACGTTTTTAGATTACGAGATTACAACTAGGTTAAAAGTTGCAAAAATGTAGTTAGGACACTCTGGTTCTAGCAGCCTCAATTTTTGTATTGTTTAATTTTAAGAGCAAATATAGGTTGCTTGGAAACTCAATGGTGAATTATGACATTCGTCCGATTACTTGGGGTCACCATAATATAGCAATAGTTTTATGCCGCCTACCTGACACAAATTTTCCTTAGAAACAAAATTGTTGACCAGGATGGCATCAAGTAGAATTAGCCCAGGTCAATATAAAGCTCTTAGTCATCTTTTACAACATCCACGAGCAAAGTAAGGGTTGGTAGTATTTGTTGCTGCTAGCACATCCTAAATTAAGCTTACATAATTATGCTGCCATGAATGACTAAAATCACAAATTTTTGTATAACTTATGTTTATAAAATTAAATGTGAGGAATGATTTGCTAATAGAAAAAGACATTAGGTTATTAAATTGGTTATATATGATTGCCAATGATAACTTTTCTAAATGTTACTCATTTTCTTCTTCAAAAAGATGATCCAATTTCAGCTCTAAGTTTTTCTCACACTTTTTCGGCAAATTCTTTCTCGAAGCAATAGGCTTCTTTTCAGTTTTCTTTGTTACCCCTACTACATATTCTGGCATAACTACTTTATTAGTTTTAAATATGATATTTTGTTTTAATTGTGTATTTTGTGGTGGTGTTTTCTTAATAACAGATGAAACACAAAACATAGGTTTCTTAAAAACACCGGTATCATCATAATCACACACCATTGTAGTTTGCGCTGCTTCTTTTTCTTCTATTCCCTTAATAAGTGCTAAAGCTGTAGCAGTATTAGTAGCATCTGACATTTGATCTTGTGTCACATCTGCTAGTGAATAATAAACCCATTTGTCAGGATTTTTTATATGGTCTGGGATGGTTTTAGCTCTAAGACATTCACGAATATTTGCCTCGGACCTCTTGTATATGCTTTCTCTGCCTCTAAATTGTTTCATTTCATGTTTTAACTTTTTGTAAGTTCGCCTATCAATTGAGCCATAATCATCTGGTTCAGTTTTTTTGTTTGCCTTGGAGAATCCGCATTGTTCTTCAGCTTCTTTTAATTGGTTAAAAAGAGACTTTTGTCTTTCATGGAAAGAAGACATCTCGTGTGGAAGCAATTGTCTGAAAACAAAATTTGAAATATACACGCTTTTCAAATACCATTGAACGTAAATAGATCTAACTACAAGATGGCTGGAGTATAAGTTGCTGAACTTAATTGAATATCTCCTTAATCTCAATTGTTCTTAAAAGTAATGTATTAGTAATAATTACATTGCCTATTATTATTTATTATTTATCTTGTCTAAAAACTTCTTCAGTCTGACACTGACAGACGCTTAAAATGACAGTAAAACAATATCATAATAAATAAATATTCGTGAACATGGAAACAAAGTCCTTCAGTCAAAAACATTGTTAGCTTGACACTTCATTTAACATTTCAAAAACCGAGTTTTATATAATTTTCTTCATACTTGTTTAATAATATTTGGCGTTTTCATATTGACTACTTTGTTCATAATAAAAAAACGTTGTAGCTGTAGCCGTGGAGCCGTATTGCGTGCCCGACCGATTTAATTGGTGTGTACCAGTGACGGCTATGTGCCAATCGCCGCCACCATGTCGTGGCCGTCCCCACCCTTGTCTCTTAAGGACAGGGGTGATGGATACGTCACGGACAGAGGAGAAGTATCGCTCTACAGTGTCTACTTCTCCCTTAACAGGAGTGTGGCAGATTTCAGGGTCTCCCTCACCACCTTGCCTCGATACAGCGACTGGCACCGCGCCAAGTCGTCATGCTGGGGGACTTCAACGCCAAGTAGATAGTCTCTTAGGACGAAAGATCGCGGGCGGGCGGTCGAAGAGTGGGCGGCGGCCTCTGTTTGCTGAACAGAGGCTCGGTGCATACGTGTGTGCGGCAGCGGGGTGGATCGATATTGAACTTATCATTCGCTAGCCCCAATGTCGTAGCATGTGTGTGGAGCTGGTGCATCCAGGAAGAGGTAGAGACCCTATCGGACCATAAGTATATTCGGATAGATGTCTCCCGGACTCCCAGGCGCGATCTTTGCCGCAGTGGGTTGTGGTTCAGCTAGATCGGGACCTACTAGCAGAGGCAGCCATCATGCAAACGTAGCTGTCCTCACTATCCCGCTGGATGAGGTGGACGTTGAGGCTGACATTCGCTGTGCGTTAACGCAGATCCGCTCCCGTAGTCCGTTCGCGAAGAAGGCGGTTCACTAGTGTTCCCAGGAGCTGGCGTACCTCCGTGTATACATGCTCGGAGGGCCTATACCTGCAGTCGTTGGCGTCACCGCGATATTGAGTGGGAGGGCCAGCTATACAAGACTTACCACAGTGCGTGGTCTGCCTTCAGGCTGGCCATCCGTCAGGCCACGGATGTCAGTCGGCAGTAGATGCTGGACAGTCTCGAGTGTAACTCCTGGGGACGCTCCTATCCTGCGGCGCTGAGTAAGCTACGCACGTGGCCGGTTCGGAAGGCCGACGAAACTATTACGCCCGTCACGGAGAGGCAGAATTGACTGCACCGCTCCTGGGCCGCACGGTCTAGCGTCTGGATGGTTCCCTAAGTGTTAGAAAGAGGGAAGGATGGTTCTCTTGCCGAAGCCGGGACTGTCTCTGGATTCGATTCAATTCCATTATTTTGAAAGTTGTAACTTCGATTGTCGTTTTATTAAGTGCCATGTTAGATAACAGTGCATTTTATTGAACCACCCACATTACTATGGTAATGTGGGTGGTTCGGTAATGTATGCATTATATTCATAATTTTCGATTTTATTGTTTATTTTATAATGTCGTGGCGTTAATACACGGACGAGTTGAGTAGCAGTTTTTAAGATGAAAAATTGGATGACTTTAGCGATGGAAATGATGATTTGTACCTGAAGAAGATCAATTATCATCAGTAACAGGGCTCTGTTACTGATGATAATTTAAATTAAAAAAAACAAGAGGCTTCTTGAAGACATGTCAACGCTAGTATAAGATGAATCACGCGATACAACCTATGACGTTCCACTAAATTGGTAATCCCGTTATCCGATGTAGATAATTAATGTGTGAATATAAGGAACGAAAATTTGATTACAGACAGACACCGGGACAGGGGAAACTAAATAAGAGTTTGTAAGCGTGCCGTGTGGTGTGGTGACGGAGTAAGAATACATTTCACCAACCCCTATCTTGCTCGTGGGTGATCGTCAGAGACGACTAAGGGATATAAAACGCATATAACATCTATGCAAGAGAAGGAAAACTCGAAACAAAACCCTATAATGTGAATTTCTCTCCTATTGCAGAGGAGGTCCGAGCCCAATAGTGGGACATATATGGCTGTGATGATGATGATGAAGCGTGCCGTATAAATGCAAAAAAAGCACTGCTAACTCTATTCCTTGAATAGAAAATAGTTATAAATTCCAATGATTATATTCACTAATTAAACAATGTGGAATTGATCCTTGACCAATTTTAAGGAATTTAGTTAGGGTTCTCTGATATCACGGATTAGATCAGAAATCTTTGTAGTTTAATACACGGCTGCCTAGTTGGGTGTACACACATACTTAGATTAGATAAAACTAATCTAGACTATGAAAATAAAATTATTGAAACAGGCATATTGTCGGTTTACATAGTTGAACTGTGCTCTGTTTGTTTAAACATGTAAATCGCCGCTGAGCTAATTACGATATCTTTGGTTACGAATTTTTAAATACATATAAGTATGGTTTTGATGGTATGAATTAAAGAAGAAAATTATTGGACTGAGTAGGGAAGAATAGATAGAAGAAAGTATGTTTAATTCCATACTTTATAAGAGAGCTCTTTGATCGTGACATGTCAGTAATGAAAATCGAATATTCTCTTGCGAAAACCATAGACAAAAATAAGTGCCGATTTTATCAAACGACAAGTTATTAAGATGTAACGTTAATTGCCCAATTAAATTGTAGGGCATTATTTTTACTACTTGTTTTCAACTTTCGGAGTGATAATTTAAACAACATATATTCATCATCCCGTTTATATCCCAATTACTTACGTTACGGTTGACGCAAGAAGTACTTTGCCTCCATCGTACTTTTTGCAAAAGTTATTGTAACAGTTTTGGTGCTGGCCGCCTGCATAACTGCATTCAATAGTGGGACCACACTGTTGACAGTTCTCTGTTAACAGCTGCGGGCAGGTCCGTCCGGGGTAGTACTACACTCGCGCAGAAGATCGACGTCTGAGTAATGGCAATGTGCTATTGCGCTTCGTTCGGTGAGCGAGAGATCTGGAAGCCCAACTGGGGATTGTAATGGTAGGCAGCGGCCTAGCTATTCACTTGGTATAGCAAAGGTCCATGGCAGCAGTGACACTTACCATCACCATCAGGTGTGCTGCTTGCTCATTTGCCACCATATGCAATAAAATTAAAAAAAAAAACTCTTTGGAAGTGTAACTGTTAATCACACGACACCAAAAGGAGTTAGCCGAGGTCTATGTATATAATTGGATAAAATAATGTAAAATTCTGATTGCTGATTGAATAAGAATACAATTCATTACTCATTTGCAATAATAACAATTAATTTAGTATTTTAATTACATAACTTTCTTCTTGACAGACATTAACATTAAGTGGATAATTATGATTTTTTTACTACAATTAGTCCTGTTGAATTGGTATTATTGGGAATATTATATATTAATGTTTTTTTTGACTTGAGTGTTTATATTTCCTAATAAATACTTTAGAATCTTATGGTGGTACCACACTTCGCTATGTGTTATTCGTTATGCGGCTACTATTTATTTGCCCAAATATTTGACAAACACTTTATTACGAACATGCTACTCCACACTTCGTGCCATCATGCCAAATATTTGGCACGCCGACACATAAATAGAAAATGGACGTGTTGACTGTGGTGGCAGCTTTAAGTTCTTCTTAAGTTTTCATTGTAATTTGTATCTATTATTCATCCGTTTATCCACGTCCGCTATTGGACATCAGCATCCCCACGAGTGGTATAGTACCGTATTTACCACCATTACTTGCTGGTTTGGCGATCGCACTTGGTGCTATGGGTTTCTTAACCTGTCTCCACCCAGGGATTAGTAATTTGAATATACTGCATGATATGTGTTTATACAATTCAGTTGTGTCCTATGGAATATCAAGATGCTGAATCATCTATAAAGAAGATTGGCATCATCATTCATCATTCCTCTACTCTTATCCCAATTACTTGGGGTCGATACAATATGTACTCTTGTTTCATAGTACATATTGTAAAAGTTATTGGCAATAGTTTTATGACCGGCCGCCTGCCAGACGTCAAACCTCCTTGGGAATGTAGGTAATTGTTGAACAAACGGAATCAGATGAAGTTGGCCCAGGTCATTATAAGGCTCCTAGTCGTCTTTTACGGCATCCACGAGTAAAGTAAGGGTTGGTAGCATTCGTAGCCGCTACCACACAGCTTCGGCATCGTCATGTTAGATATATGATCGTTTTTATATACGGTTCACTGTTGGGCTCGAGCCTCCTTCGCAATGGGAGGGACTTGATTGACTAGACTAGACCTCGTTAATCAGACGGTTTGGCCATACGGTTTCATTTCGAATTGCACAGATGTTATCTGTATATCTAACCCTTAGTCGTTTTTTATAACCCTCACGGATAGGAAAGGGGGTAGTAAATTGTATTATGTATTATGCCCTTACTATATGGAAATAGTTAATATACCTACTTTAGATAAATAGCGGTAGCCACATTACAGAATTTATTCAATTCTGTCTGTGCAGCATATATTGTTTCAAATGTTAGTACTTATAAGATAGCGATTTATGGTATTTCTAAAATTTTCAGATAGATTTTTGAAGCATCTTCCTTTAAGAAGATGCAGTATCCCGATAATGCTTGGTTTTTGGCCTTATAAGAAAATGCAGTATGCCGGTATTGGTAGATAGATGACAAGGAGTGGAAACCAATAGCATCATTACAAGAGTAAGAAAACTCAAAGTTTTATAACAATCCGATTTAACCAGCATTATTATGCAGCTTAATTTCAGATTTTATTATATGAAGGGTCGTGCTCAGTGGTGTTATATTGGCTGTAAATATGAAAATTTAACATTATAATTATTATATATTGAAAAATAGCGAAGGAAACAATCTTTAATAGTAATGGGAAACACTATTGTTTATCTTACTATTTGTTGTTCATTATAACGGAAATAGAATAAGATATTAAGGCTTTGAAACTAAAACCACAAGTTCAGAATGTTTACGCCTTACAATATTGTTCTTAAAGTAGCTAATTTAATATCACGCGTGAGTGTGACTCATAGGGGTACCGCGCGCATTGAGCAAGTAGTAGCTATATAAACAAAGAGTACCTATATAAGTAACTTAGTGAATGTATTAAAATTAGGGGATATGTTAAATAATTAGTTACTTGTAGTATACTAATTCAATTACCTAGTGTTATTATGTAGCGTTGCGGAGCGTTGGGGCAACTTCTCGGTAGTCACCACCTCAGCCAGAAGGCACGTAGGTATAGCAAATACATAACTCAGTGCTTGTCCCAACATTACTGTATGGAAGCGAGAGTTGGGTATGCAGAAAAGAGTATGAAAGTAAAATTAATGCGGTCGAAATGCGATCTCTACGGAAAATCTGTGGAGTTAGGCTGACCGACCGCATTCGTAACGACGACGTAAGAGAGCGAGTAGGTATGAAAGAGAGTATTGGTGTAAAGATGCGAAAGGGAATGCTCCGATGGTTCGGACATGTGGAAAGAATGCCGAACGATCGTCTGGTTAAGAAGATATACAATGCGAAAGTGGAAGGAAGTAGGTACCGGGAGAGACCGAGACTCACCTACCTAGACCAGATCGGTCATGTACTGAAGGAAGTTGGAGTCAAGAGTCTCCGAAACCGGCGAGCGTGTATGAAGAGAATTATGAATGTTGAGGAAGCGAGTGAAGTAGGTATGCAAGGATAGAGTTCTCTGGCACTCTGTTCTCTCTGCCTACCCTGCAAGGGATATGGCGTGATGATATGTATGTATGTATTATGTAGCAATTTTTAGATTAATGACAAATGGCTACCCATAATGAATCTAATTATTACGAGTATATTTCATCCATCGATATTATTGTCCATTGCTGGATATAAGCCTGCTCTTTCCATTTATATATCTTTACAACGAGTAATTCCTATATAAATACATACATATCATCACGCTATATCCCTTGCAGGGTAGGCAGAGAGAACATCCTTCCACTTTCACATTGTATATCTTCTTAATTCCTATATATTTCTATATTTTCATAATCTCGGCATCGGCATCAGCAATTTCCATGAAATTTAATATGTAGGAGGTTTCGTGGGCGATAAATCAATAATAATAATATTGTATTATCAATGTTTTAAGGTTTAAAAAATATAATAAGAATGGTGATGGTTATGACGGTAAAGACCATTGTCAACAACAATAGAAATAGCTCTGTTGGAATATGGAGCATTCTCATCCAGACAGCTGCGGTGTAGTTAATAGTTTTCCCTTTTTATTATTTTTAATACATACCTATATTTTTCACTATTTAATCAATTTTTTTTAATAGCTAATCATATTTTCCAAAAACAGTAAAAAGAAAATAGCGATCTCGGTTATCCAGATATTAACAAAATTCTTCACATTTGGAAGGCGAGCTAACGTCTGACATTGGTGTTATAATTTTTTAAGAAGAGTGCCTTAATCTTGACAATTCTTCAGTCTGTCTTTACAATTTCCACTAAAGAGCAATACAGATGACATATTGTATTCTTCACAAGTAACTTATACGGGGCGGGGCGTCTTGTCATCAACAAAAAATATTGCGAAACTAAAATTCCAAAAATATGACTAATTGTTTTACATCAAATGTGGAAAGAACAGATGGTATTCTGTTCCTACTCCATCACTATATGGACGAAATTACCCAAGGTTTTTAAACAAGAAATTATATAAGAAGTTTAAACTTATAATTAATTAGGTATATTAATATAGAAATTTTATTAAATTGATAACGAAATTAAAATGAAATAGAGGTACAATGTTATAAAATACTATTCAAATACGAAACGTTAGCTTATAATTTAAATGAAAAAACAAAAACAAAGTAATAATTGAGACGATAATACTGACACCTTTACGTTCCCGCCAAAATTATTGTGTTCCTACAAGCTCTCGGTTCCTGTTATGGAGGCCATACACGCTAGGTTATGCATGATGGTTTTAACTGTTGCATGCATAACCGATAGGCATGCCCTAGCGTGTATGTGATAAAACTGTACAGTTATCTTTGCATGTACATGCAACCGAGTATATATCAAAATTGATATTTTTGCCGCTCGGTTATGTTTGCGCGCGAGCATAACCGAGCGTGTGTGGCGGTCCGGCGAGCTTGCCTGACACAGTTCTCTGTTTTTAATTGTCGTACTACGTAGTTCAACTGTGAAGTAGACATCCTACACGTACCGTAACGTAGCTCAACTGAGATTTAATGGCAAAACTGTGCATGCAAACCCTACCGTGTATGTGTAATATGAAACTCGGTTATGCCTGTCGGTTATGCATGCACAGTTAAAACCATCATGCAAAACCTAGCATGTATGGCCTCCATTAGCTGTTATGACGGGTGGAGGCTTGTCTCTTTCTAACTAAAACCGATGTATAGAGTTCATATCTTAACTTTTATAAGCTAGTGCTTTCATAGTCATCAAAGTAGAGTGTTATTAAGCTTTTACATAAAAATAAAAACTAGACAGGATAGCGGTAAAGTTTTGTATTTGAATGAAAACTTTTAATTATTAACTTTAGAATAGCGTAGATTGTATTTATCATTATTTCCATATAATTATGAAAGCTAAAAAGTATGTCTCACTTTTCTCAAGTTTGCGAAAAAAATAACTTTAGTGACTCCTGCGTACTTATGCGAATAGGTCACACAATTTTTACCTCAAAAAGGGCTTAAATGACTTCTGAAAGTACGTGATATACTCGTACGTACTTTCATGTATTTGTAACATACTTTATTACTTCAAAATGTGATGAATATGCCTAAGTACCAGATATAGCAGTCGCTTAAGCTATTTTTCTCCCGAACTTTTCGTCACATAAAGGTTGCTGTTCTAAACTTTGAAGCCCTCTCATAAATAGTTTTACTACAAAAATTATAACGAGTAGATATTATATTTCGGTATGTAGATATATTTTACCTTTATTTAAACTACGTGATCTGATTACCGAGAGCATTGTACATTTACAAAGAGTTCCATTCACCACAAACTAATTTTTCTAATGGTCTTTGACAAACTTCAACAAGGAAACCATTCATTAGGTTCGAACTGACATTTAAGTTAAAGTGTTAACTGCAAGGTCGTATATTGTATGAAATAAAATTTACATATTGGGTTTACATTATTACAGATTAAAACTATTTTATTAAAATATTATGTATTAAGAAATTAAGTATTTTAAACGTCTTATAGTCTCTTCTTTTCCGAGTTTTGACGGAGTAAGAATAAAATTCATCACTTCCAATCTTATCCGTGGGTGTCCAAAAACACGACTGTGATGTGATATGCGTAAACACTATGAAAGGAAAACTGTGCAAACTCGAAATAGATACATACATACATATCATCACGCCATATCCCTTGCAGGGTAGGCAGAGAGAACAGAGTGCCAGAGAACTCTATCTTTGCATACCTTACTCGCTTCCTCAACATTCATAATTCTCTTCATACACGCTCGCCGGTTTCGGAGACTCTTGACTCTACCTTCCTTCAGTACATGACCGATCTGGTCTAGGTAGGTTAGTCTAGGTCTCCCTCGGTACCTACATCCTTCCACTTTCGCATTGTATATCTTCTTAACCAGACGTTCGTTCGGCATTCTTTCCACATGTCCGAACCATCGGAGCATTCCCTTTCGCATCTTTACACCAATACTCTCTTTCATACCTACTCGCTCACTTACGTCGTCGTTACGAATGCGATCGGTTAGCCTAACTCCACAGATTTGCCGCAGAGATCGCATTTCGACCGCATTAATTTTACTTTCATACTCTTTTCTGCATACCCAACTCTCGCTTCCATACAGTAATGTTGGGACAAGCACTGCGTTATGTCAATACATAACGCCACCACCTCAGCCAGAAGGCACGTGTAGCAATCTACACGTGCCTTCTGGCTGAGGTGGTGGCTGCCGAGAAGTTGCCCCAACGCTTCGTTCACTCTATTTCCCGCGTTCACTCTTCGCTCTATATCAGTGGTGTACCTCTATACCGTGTGTTCCATAAAAATAATTCCCACTTTTGGCGGGAATCTAAAACGTCATGTGGTGCTCTTGTATTATATTCGATATCTTAGTGTTTTAACGTGTTATATTAGATAATTTTTATGGTGTTTTATGTAATATGATGTGACAGAACAGCTGGGATGTAGTGAATATCATATAAAAGTGCTTTACAACGTTTTCGTTTTCCATCAAAATTCCTACAACATACCATTAACAGTGTCACCATAGCAGTGTTGATGGCGACAATTCGACTGACTGACAGACAATGACTAACCTGAAGAGATTAAGAACGTGAAGATAATTATAACTCGATACTGGCAAAAATGGCTCGTATAAGTAGCTGATTGTCAATACATAAAAAGAAGAAGAAGAAGAAAATAATTCCATTTTTTTTTTTTTGGGGTCGGGTTACGGTCGGCACACTCCTCGCACCACTCCGTCCGGGGTGACAGAGGGGCGTAAGCATGCACACCCGTAACCCACCCGTGACGTCGCCTTCGTCGTTGGGCCAACCACCGGAGCAGAGTGATCTGACGTCAGTGGTTGGCCCGACGGAATACCCCTTTTTTTTTTTTTTTTTTTTTTTTTTTGCGGTGGGATATGGACGTCGCACCCCGCCAAATTAGTCCGGGGTGACGGAAGAGGCGGCGCGCAACCCCATTGACCCACCCTGCAAGCACCTCTTCTTCGCCGTGCGAGCGGGCCACCGGTACCCGATCTTTGCCTTCGGTGGCCCGCTCGGCTCCTCCTGTCGACGCCCCGACAGCTTTCGCCGTCGAGGCGTCGTCCTCACGCGGTGACCTCACGTCGGGTGACCGGACAATTCCCCGGTCCGATCACCCGAAGCCTCGGTTAGGGCGGCATCAGGCGCAGGTACTCGCGCTTGCGCCGCCCCGGCCGCGGGCGGCGGCCTGGGTCGCGGGGATCCTCCCGGGCCCGTTCCGATGGAATACCCCTGAGGAGTACCCTCTCCTCGACCGACGTCTCCCCCTCGGGTAGGATGTCGGTCTTTCCTCACGCGGTCGGCCTCTCGGCGGGTGACGGACTAATTCCCCGATCCAGTCACCCGCGGCCTCGGCTAGGGCGGCATCTCCTTACGACCGTGTGCAGGTATTTGGCGAAGCATCCATGCCCCGTTAAAACCTGCACCAGTCGGAAGGAGAGCACCCCGTGCCGCCGTTTTAGCCACTGCATCAGCACCGGCCGGAAGGCCTCCACGGTCCGCACACCGAACCGAGGCCTCTCCAGCCGGACTGCCCAACGGGCAATGACGTCGCGGCGGGCGTCGACGCGCCAGGCGGTGTGCTCCCTCAACGAGACCACACCGCCCTCCGCTCGCACCCCCAACATCCGCCGATACAAACCGGCGAGCATTTCCGCTTCCAGGTCCCATGGAGGGGTCCCGGCCAACAGACACGCTGCCTCCGTCGACACCGTGCGGTACCCGAGTATGGCCCTGACCGCCATGGCCCTCTATGGTCGCCACAGAAGAGCCGCCGCGCTGACGAGCCGTGGAGCGAGTCTGCGGAAATGCTCCCGGAACCACCATCGCCCGTCGAGCACCAGGCCCAAATACCTCATATGGGCCCGGATGCTGATATCAACCGAATTGACGGTGATCGAGACGCCGATGGGAGGGCCCATGCGGGGCCCATGGAACAAGAGGGCCTCCGTCTTGTCCAGGGCCACCCTTAACCCCAGCGCCCCGATCCGCCTGACGATCTCCTCGGTGCCGAGAGTCGCCAGGCTTGCCGCCTCCTCCAGCGTCCCACCACGGGCTGTGACGAGCGTGTCGTCGGCGTAACATATCACGCCCAGCCCGGGCGGGAGGCTCCCCCTCAACGCCCAGTCGTAGCCGATGTTCCACAGGGTGGGTCCGAGGACCGACCCCTGCGGAACACCGCACGTCATGGGCGTTCGCACAACGTCCCCTACTCGGTTGGTGTAGAGGACGCTGCGCCCCTCCAAATAGTCTGCCACTAGCCGCCTCAGGTAAACTGGCACTCCGTGATATCGGAGCGCCTCCCTGACGCAGCTAAATGGCAGACTATTGAATGCGTTGGCGATGTCCAGGTGTTAACCTTTTTTTCTCGTAGTACTCGTAAGAATCTTAGCGATTAGTAAGTAATATCACCAACGAAAAAGAAATCTATAAAATCTTGTGCCATGCTATTAAACCAGTGTGGTAAAAGTGCATTTATCTACTATTACTATTTTAGAGGAGCTTTGCCTTAAGTTAGATTCATTATTGTCATTAAATGAAAATTTTACGGCCAAATGATGAACGCAAAATCACTACCAAAGGCTCAAGAATATTTAAACTAGAATTGAATTAGAAGACTTTACTAGTTATACTTATAGCAAATCTTTCAATGATTAACTCTTTAAGTTTAGTTAATATCCCAATAGAAAACCTTAAATATTTATTAGAACTCTGGAGTTCTTTACTCTTTGTACTTCGACTTTTATTTTGACAGTAAAGGAATCTAGAGTTTTATTGTATTATTTTTACTTGCACGGTCAATAAACACAAAAAAGAACCACACTTCTCGCCTCAAAAATTTCATTAGCGTTGGATAAATGGTTTAGTAATATATAGAAAACAAACCGACCGTGAGAAGATATTTGACCAGGTAATGTTTGGCCAGAAAATACCTGTACCAGGGACTTTATGCTGCTCCCTCATACACTCCATCAACCCCCCAGATCATGGCGGTGCTAATATCGCCAATCTGAACGCCGAACTGCAGCGTCTCCTGCCGCACTAGTCACCGGATCATTACTGATTTGCTAAATGTAAATATCGCTGAAAAACAAAGACGTAGGGAATTTTATTCTTATAAAGATCATCATTCATCTACTCTTATCCCAATTGCTCGGGGTCGATACAATATGTACTCTTCTTTTATAGTACATATTGTAAAAGTTATTGGCAATACTTTTATGACCGGCCGCCTGCCAGATGTCAACCCACCGTGGGAATATAATTGTTGACTAAACGGCATCAGATGGAGTTGGCCCAGGTCTTTATAAGCCTCTTAGTCGTCTTTTACGACATCCACGAGCAAAGTAAGGATTACCAATCCTATTCGTAGCCGCTACCTCACAGCACTTTATTCTTATAAAGCTAATATAATATTAATAATAATAACTGTTTAAGGGGTGATTTTTCATTCAGTGAGATTGCGAGTCACCGTCTGCCACCTTTCTTCTCTCAATATGGGTCTGAAGGGAGATGACAATTTAAATTTTATAGATTTAAGATGAACCAGTCCACTAAAAACCTACTCCCATATTCAGATATTAGATACCATAATGGCACAATAGTTTTACACTTACCGCTGGCATTTCACGATGTTATGTGTAGACGTGGAATATCATCAGTAGATGTCCCCTCCCAATATTTAGATTAAATTCCTCCAAATCCCACTGCGTGTTGGATCCATATCCCCATGTAAGCCTCCCAAGGGACCGGGCATCTTCCCTATGGAAGATCCCGTGAATAGAAAGGAGATAAAATAATAACCGTAATAATTTATTTTTATTAAAGCTATAAGTATAGTAACCTATTTTACTAGTCCCAGTTACATTTTTACGGCTATCCTAACGTGACATTGCTATATATTAATGAACTTCTTTCTCTTTCTCCTATATCCTCTTCTATATAATTGCTGAGCAAGTATTCATAGTGTATGGGCAGGTAAACAGCTTATTAGAATACGTTAGGAATTATTTTAATTTTCTTTGCAGTGATATTTTTCTTTACATCATTTAGTTGTCTCATGCAGCATTCACGGTTACGGAAAGGGCTGTGACTCATTCTATTCTTAGTTCGTCAAAATTTGGACAAATATTAAAACAGAAAATAAATATTAGATTTCATAAAGCCTGTCAATTAGTATTAATGAATGATCGACAGCTACATTAGTAAGTAATAAAAGCAATGATATGATATCATACTTAATCATTAAATTAGATAATGTTTGTATGGAAGCTTCGTAGTCCTTTATACCATTTAGTCAATAACTGATTCGTCGCTATGAAAGCTTAAGCCGCTACTGTTTGTTTGTTATGTGTGCGCGACGCATGCGCTGTATTGTAGCCACTGATCGCGATGCCGGCCTCGGCAGCCATCTACCACTTATCACTGAAGGTTCGCGGTGAGCGCGCCTCGCTTCTGTGCGCGAAAATCCATCGCTAATATTAGCAGACGAGAACGCGCGTCGTACACGTCTCGATTGGATTCCACGCCCGCTTCGAACGTACAGCGCATTTTCCAGGCAAGGTTGCGCAGGGCGGGCGGCGCGCGCCGATACCCTGGGTCACCCTGCCTCAATACAAACCTTACCTTGTACAGTACAAGTCGTTCAAATCGCTTTAACAATTCTATTAAACATTTATATTACTTTATACAGTGAAGTGTTGCTGTGGAACATTCTTAAATTGAATTTAGACTTAACTTACATCTGCAATGTGAATTTCTGTTGAAAGACCGCTGCATCTCAACAGGTAAAATATTTTGTTTGCTTATTTTATACTTACTGAGGATTCCATTTGTTGTTTTTGTTCTTTGTTAAGAAAATATCGTGTTTTGCGATGTATATAGCTGATAAAATATATACAAATGATTGTTATAGAGCACCTGTGTCCATAAAATAATATATCATGATATTTGTTTGTTACTTATGGTCGATGGTTTGTAACACTTGTTGAATCACAGTTGCTATTTCAATTGTATTGATTTTATATTACAGTAGTATGTTTCAGGTATTATTATTCATATCAATATATTTTTTTAAATTATTTTCAAATTAAAAATCAAGAGTCTCCGAAACCGGCGAGCGTGTATGAAGAGAATTATGAATGTTGAGGAAGCGAGTGAAGTATGCAGAGATAGAGTTCTCTGGCACTCTGTTCTCTCTGCCTACCCTGCAAGGGATATAGCATGATGATATGTATGTATGTATGTATTTTCAAATTAATTTCAATATAGTGAAATTTAATATTAATAAAATACTTCATTGTTAAAAGGCAGTCGGCTAATTAATTGTTCAACATATTGCAATTATATTTCAAAAATATTTTTACAGCCTTAGATAAATACATTTATCTTTGGAATATATAAAAAAAGCGAGAATCCGCCAGGTGAACCATCGAAGTCAAAGAAGGAATCGGTTTTGGTTGCCTGTTTAACATGCATAGGGCTGATAGAGGTGTTCCGTTCGTCCCCAGATGGTTAAAGGTGTAACCAAAATATAGCCTGGTCAAAAGGTCTTTTTTATCTTGGAACGATGTTTTTTATTTTACTGTTATATAGTACCATTCTTTGTAATGCCATTGATAAGGTTCCAACATCAAACACGACAGTATCCTGTCATGAATCAAACCTTGGACTTCATATTAGCAGTAGCACATGCCCTCACCAGGAGACAGTTATAATAAACATAATATTATCATTATTTTATTTTACTAAACGCGGGACTGTCTCACTGCCCAGCACGAGTCAGCACGTTGCACATAAGTTTTCAAGAAAATCTTATTCTTACGAGTTTGATGATGAGTGTGATATTTTATGCATCGTTGTATATAAATTTAGAGATGCATAGGTACTGTTTGTTAGCACACCTTACTTTTATGAAAATCGGACTAAGTATCTCTTCTTCAGTAATTGTCTGTCTGATCTATTGATAATAAAATATTAGCTATAATTGTATATTTATAATGATGAAGATTTTGCAGATGAACGATAGAAATGATTCACAGCTGTGTGGTAGCGGCTTCGAATACTACCAACCTTTACTTTGCTCGTGGATGTCGTAAGAGACGACTTATAGCCTTATAACGACCTGGGCCAACTCCATCTGATGCCGTTTGGTCAGCAATTACATTCCCAAGGAGTGTTGACGTTTGGCAGGCGGCCGGTTATAATATTATTGCCAGTTACTTTTACAATATATGCTATGAAAGAAGAGTACCTACATATTGTATCGACCCCAAGTAATTGGAATAATAGTAGGAGAATGATGATGATAGAAATGATTCACGTTGTGTATGTTTGTATTATACAAGTTGCAGTTTTTAAAATTGTGACGTTCTTGTTTTTTTTTTAATTTAAATATGCTGTTTTGAAGTATTAAAATAAGGTTAGTTTTGAATTTAGTAGAGTATATTTTAGAATTATAGCATTATATGTTTTAAAAGTATACTAATTTATTTATAAAAACCCGATTTAATTTGTATACTAATTTAGTTAACTAAACAATATCTTAGATTATACTAAATCATGTTTATAGCAATAGCCCAGAGAGATTCCTACTCGCAGACCAGAATTCTTCGGCGTCAGGTTCGTCTTCCGTGGACAGTAGGCCGGTCGTTCTTTCCTCCAAAAAATATACTTGATATGAAAAGTAGATGCATTGATAGAGTAATAATTTTTTATTAGTAAACATTTAATAACAAATGTCAGAAGGAATGCAAAGTTAAAATATTTGAAAATATATAAATAAAAAAATACAAGCATACCTCTTTTTTTTTAAATATGCATTTTTAATATAATTATTTATTTACACATTTTATATGCGTGTGTTGATGAAATTAAATTATAGTGTTGCTCAATTTAAAAATATATTTTAGCATAATTTAAATAAATATTTAACGCTTGTTTTCAACGACTTCTAAATACACACACACCTAAAGGTATAAATGACGTATATCATTGATATAATGTATTATTTATTTCGTCTTAAGTGTTGCTTAAAATATATGGCATTGTTTATTTTCTTATTGATATCCTAAATTAATTGCCTTATTAATACTTAATAGTGGTAGGACCACGCTGACAGCTTTCTGTCCACAACCACGGGCAGGTCCATCCGGGGTAGTACCATACTCTTGCAGAAGATCAACGTCTGAGTAATGGCAATGTGCTTTTGCGCTTCGTTCAGTGCGCGCTAGAGCCGGAAGCCCAACTGGGTGGGTTTGGGGTTTATTGGGCAGCGGTTTTATAATGGTAGGCAACGGCCTAGCTATACCCCTGATATTGCAAAGGTCCATGGGCGGCAGTAACACTTACCATCAGGTGTGCTGCTTGCCCGTTTGCCACCTTAAGCAATAAAAAAATAAATTAAGCTTATAATTTAATGTGTAGCTACAACTGAGCATATAATATTAGTACAATGCAGAATATTGTTTTATTATTATAATTAGAAATAAACTAGTCATCAGTACAAGAATCATCAGTCGGACTTTCATTGTCCACTGCTGTTCTATAACGTGAGGTCAAAGGTATACTTTCTCACGCAACAGTTGCTGTCCACTTGGTGATACACTTATCCGAATTTTCACTACCATGAGTAAGTAACTGCTGTGTGGTAGCGGCTACGAATATTACCAACCCTTTGCTCGTGGATGTCGTAAAAGATGACTAAGAGACTTATAACGACCTGGGTCAACTCCATCTAATGCCATTTGGTCAACAATTACATTCCTAAGGAGGGTTGACGTCTGGCAGGCGGCCGATCATAAAACTATAGCCAATAACTTTTACAATATGTACTATGAAAGAAGAGTACATATTGTATCGACCCCAAGTAATTGAGATAAGAGTAGGAGATAGGTCTAATAGTGGTAGGACCACGTAGCGGACAGTTCTCTGGTTACAGCCGCGGGCCGGTCCGTCCGGGGTAGTGCCACACTCTCGCAGAAGATCGACGTCTGAGTAATGGCAATGTGCTATTGCGCTTCGTTTGGTGAGCGAGAGAGGCGAAAGCGCCAACAGGGATGGGTTTGGGGTTTGTAATGGCAGGCAGGGGCGTAGCTATAGTCCTGGTTATAGCAAAGAGCTATGGGCGGCAGTGACACTTACCATCAGGTGTGCTGTTTGCTCGTTTGCCAACATAAGCAATAAAAAAAAAGAGAATGATGATGTTAGGCAAGTAATTGGTAGCGGTAATTGTATTCTTATCCCGTAGCCAAAGGGAGAGGAACTAGTAGTAATAGGGAATCAACAAGTACTACCTATATTTTTTTATCCACAGATGATTACTTACTAGGCAATTTAGAATGGAGTTTCCAAAAATATCTATGACAGATCATTAAAAGTGTTTAAGTATTTGATAAAAACATATGTTGAGAGAACGATTCGTAATACTACATACTTATAATTATGTATAAATTCATCATCAACCTTATTCATCTTATTGGAAGATTGCCATTTCAATTATACACCGGGAATGTAGTTAATGACATCTATTTAAATCCTTACTAATATTATAAGTGCGAAATTAAATCTGTCTGTCTGTCGTTCTTCACGCCAAAACTATTGAACCGATCTAAATGAAATTTGGTACACAGATAGTCTTGAGCCTGATAAAGGACATAGGCTACTTATAGGATACTTATTAATGCAAAAAAAGGGATGTAAAGGGGGATGAAAAGTTGTAGGGAAGTATCGTGATTTTTAAAGCCAGAAGCTTGAAACCTATTTTTATGCTATTGATTAGATATAAATAAATTTGCCTTGGTTATTTTTTTAAATTTACCCTTAAGAAGTAAAATAAAAATACGTGATGAAGAACTTTAGGAAAGTAACCTTTTACGTGGGCGAAGCCACGGGCAGAAGTTAGTATACCATATTTATGTATATTTCTTTATATATAATAATAATAATATAAACAGCAAATTAACTATTATTGGTATTAATGAATTTGAATATATATAAATAGTAAACACATTAAATTATATTATTAAAAGCTGCAACGTTTTGTCGAACCAATATCGGTCTTCGCATCTGCTTTTGCTACAGTTTAAACGATCTATCGATGCAATGTGTTTCTCATATCTTCTAACAAAATTTGTAGATTTAAATTTTAATACGTACTTGAAAATCATATCTGATGTTAGCATCAGAAATAATGGCTGAATGAAAATGATATTTTATATTTAAAATGTTGGGCAAATTACACATAAGCAAAATATCTTATCGCAACTCGTAACGCTTTAAATGATAAAAGTAAATAATGAAAAAAATAATTTAAAATGTATTTTATAGATTAAAGATGTTTTTCTTAGTGTGATTTTAATCATCTAGATAATTTAATTTTATTAATTGGTTAAACATCAATTACCCAATATGAAGCGAAGGTAGCTCGCTAGTAGTAAATGAAGCATATGTGCTAGTGGTCTACTAATTATTATTATTATTGTATCTCCTTTTTATTCACGGGATCTTCCATAGGGAAGATTCCCGGTCCTTTGGGAGACTTACATTGGGATATGGACCCAACACACAGAGGCCTTTGAAGAAATTTAATCTAAATATTGGGATGGGACATCTACCGATGACATTTCACGTCTGCACATAACATACGTGGACTGCCAGCGGTATCGAGCGGTGCGCCGCCGGTTTCACCATTGAGTCTGTGATAAACAGAGCCATTGTTTCCCCGTAGTTATGCCCTTGAAAATGACACTTCCACCCCCGAGCATATAGCTCTGGCGACCCCTCTCTGACCAGCTGTTTAAGGCAAGCCAGAGCTGAGAGTCCTTCGGGCACTCTTTGGTTTCCACTCTAGCCAGCCAATGAAGGCCAGCTGGAGACGAGGCCCTGATCGACTCTCTGGAGTATTCGGGACCGCAGTGTCGCCACTCACATTCAGCTCGCCACAAGCTGCCATGCGGTTTATTGGCTTTCCTGTAAATCTTGTGCTACATTTCTTTTTATATCAAAAGAACTTAGGAAGCCGTATAATGTTCCTCCGAGTTTTGCGTTAGCCTCATGGTGAGGTAACGACTGGCCCGGAGGTAAAACTTATTATTATATCTCCTTTTAATTCAAGGGATCTTCCATAGGGAAGATGCCCGGTCCTTTGGGAGGCTTACATGGGGATATGGATCCAACACGCAGAGGCCTTTGGAGAAATTTGATCTAAATATTGGGATGGGACACCTACCGATGACATTCCACGTCTGCACTCAACATACGTGGAATGCCAGCAGTAAGTGTAAAACTATTGTATGATGATGGTATCTAATATATGAAATATGGGAGTGGGTGTTTAGTGGACTGGTTCATCTTAAATCTATGAATTTATAACTGTCGTCTGCCTTCAAACCCATGTTAAGAGCTGAACGGTGGCAGACGGTGACTCGCCAACTCACTGAATGGGCCCCCTAAATAGTCGCCACAGACACACAAGTCATATGGGCAACAGAGGGCAACATTGATGTAAGTGGCTAGGGGTGCCGAGCGGTGCGGCGCCGGTTTCACCATTGAGTCTGCGATAAACAAACTCATGGTTTCCCCGTAATTATGCCCTTGAAAATGACACTTCCACCCCCGAGCATATAGCTCTGGCGACCCCTCTCTGATCAGCTGTTTAAGGCAAGCCAGAGCTGAGAGTCCTTCGGGCACTCTTCGGTTTCCACTCTAGCCAGCCAATGAAGGCCAGCTGGAGACGAGTCCCTGATCGACTCTCTGGAGTATTCAGGACCGCAGTGTCGCCACTCACATTCAGCTCGCCACAAGCTGCCCTAAAACTTATTATTATTATTATTAAGGATGGTGTCCGATGGTTTACTTTCTAAGAAGACAAGGAAGTTTCAGGAGTGGAAGGGGATGCATGGATCAAGTGTTCTCTCTGCCCAACACTGTGGAGAAGCATCTGGCTCTAGGTCAGAAGGTTTTCTGCAGTTTTGTGTATCTGGAGAGAGCATTTGACACGGTTGTACGAAAGGAACTTTGGGACATTTTACCGGAGTATGGTATTAACGGTAAACTGCTACAGGCTGTGCAGTCCAGTTACATGGGTTGTAGAGCCTGTGTGCGGCTGGATGTTGGAATGTCGCTTTGGTTTGACGTCAATATCGGCGCTAAGCAGGGGTGCGATCTGTCAGCCAGGCTGTTTATCATATATCTGGATAAATGTCTCCAAAGGTTGAACGATATGAATGTGGGAGTCCAGATGGGCGACTCAGTGGTCACTGGTCTGCTCTATGCAGATGATGCAGTCCTCCTGGCACAGTCAGCGACTGACCTGCAGACCCTAGTCGACACAATGACAGAAGATTGTAAGAAAAGGGATCTACGCGTGAATGTGAGCAAAACCAAAATAATGGTCTTTGAAAGAGATGAAGCCAAAACAGATGTAAGAGTAAAAATAGGTAATGATGTACTAGAGCAAGTGGATGTTTTTGTATATCTTGGATGTGGTTTTAGCCGAGATGGAAGGTACACCACTGATATAGAGCGAAGAGTGAATGTGGGAAATAGAGTGAACGGAGCGTTGGGACAACTTTTCGGTAGCCACCACCTTAGCCAGAAGGCACATGTAGTAATACATAACGCTGTGCTTGTCCCAACATTACTATATGGAAGCGAGAGTTGGGTATGCAGAAAAGAGCTTGAAAGCAAAATTAATGCGGTCGAAATGCGATCTCTACGGAAAATCTGTGGAGTTAGACTGACCGACCGCATTCACAACGACGACGTAAGAGAGCGAGTAGGTACGAAAGAGAGTATTGGTGTAAAGATGCGAAAGGGAATGCTCCGATGGTTCGGACATGTGGAAAGAATGCCGAACGAATGTCTGGTTAAGAAGATATACAATGCGTAAGTGGAAGGATGTAGGTACCGGGGGAGACCGAGACTCACCTACCTAGACCAGATTGGTCACGTGCTGAAAGAAGGTGGAGTCAAGAGCCTCCGAAACCGGCAAGGATAAATTTCTCTGGCACTCTGTTCTCTCTGCCTACCCTGCAAGGGATATGGGGTGATGATATGTATGTATGTATTATTATTATTTTTAATAAAGACGCACCCTACACCATAATTAAAACAATTGTAGCTAATTTCATGTCAGTAATAAAGAAAATTTGGTTTAATCGCACAGATTAACAACTAATTTATACAATAAAAAAATGTTCATGAAATAAAATATTAAAAAATAATTATACATGTAAAGTAAATATGGCAGTATATCATAATACATCTAGTATTAATAAATTAATTATGGAATATTACTTAACATGGAAGAGTCAGGCAATATTTTTTTTTGGTTTCATTTTCTTTTTATAGACCTTGCACCTTTTAAAGACCTTACACCAAGCAAATTACCCTTGTATTGCGGTGCACTTTACAAAAATACGATTAACGCACTCAATTTAGACCTAGTCTTTGGACAACAATTTATGGATCGTACATAATATTGTCCTGCGTTGGAATCGAAACCAAGACATTTAGCACGACAGGTCGGTATTTTGAACACTACGTTATCGACACAGTCAACCTACTACACTAGTTCGGGACGCTATAAATAAATGCAATGGAAGTGGTTTCTTTATGAGTGAAGAACCCGATTGCTCTACAATAGTTTCATCAATTTTTTATCAGGCCCGTAGTAAATTAAAAACCGTATACAAACCCATCTGGTCAGATTGCAATAATATGTTATTATCTATCTATCCTTCTTATTGCGTAGAGGTATATGGGTTGAAGAAAATAAATATATTGAAGACTAGCGACCCGCCCTTGCTTCGCTTCGGTTACGTCAATTCAGTTGTGTTACTACTTTCGCGACATAGAATTCCTTTCGGATATGGAATTTCTTAACATCCTTAGGGATGGCATTTTTAAAAAAGAGGTTCTTAGTTTACTTCTATATAGTAACATAAATATGCCTACCGAAATTCAAGTCTGTAGGAGTTATATTTAAAAAATTAGATTATTACACCCTAGCAACACCCCTTTGCGGGTGAAATTTCGTAAAATCCGTTCTTAACTGACCTTTACTCGGCGAAAGGAATATTCCTACCAAATTTAAAGTCTGTAGGATTTATGGTTCCAGAGATATCGTGATGAGTCAATACATAGGTAGAAATCTCTTACATATACAGGGTGGAAGTGGACCGCTCCCGAAAACAAAGACAGGAGAACCTACTAGTCCTAGAACCTACTTGTAATGATAGGCTAGAAAAAAAATAGATTTGGATGAAAAAAATTTTTTTTCTAAACGAATTTTAAGTTTTTTTCATATTCCATCGTATTAGGACAGTGCCATGTAACGATAATTCCATAAAAATACGTAACTTTACTCAGATGAGAAAAGACACAATCTATTCAAAACTCACGATGAACATATGGTTCAAGAGTTCAATGACCTCGCGAGGTGAAAAAAAAACTTTTATTCATCCGAATCGATTTTTTTCTAGCCTATACCTGGGTTACCTGTCTTTGTTTTCGGGAATGGTCCCCTTCCATCCTGTATATAGATTGGTCCATGAAAAACTTACGAACTTGCTCTTTTAAATCACAAAATACAAGTAGCTACAATATTATATTCAAAGTACATAGTTATATCTAATAACCTTTGCGCTGCAATCAATAATGGTCATTCAAGAATCCAATTATTATTATAGTAATGACTATTGGAGCGTGATAAAGTGGTAAGTCTATTGACACTTATAATAATCACTGTTATAACTTATAAGTCTCGTTCGTTCTTTATTCTGATCGATAACTAGTATAATTATGACTCTTCATTCAATTTAATACAAATTATTTACGCGATAAAATTAGAATTATTTAATTTTCCGCAACAATTACAAGACGCAATTACATTCCTCATTAATGAATACCTATTTTAATAGGTTACAATCCATTGAATATTTTAACAAGTACCTTGTACTTACATACAAGTATGACTGTACTGTGGACTGCGTGTAACAAGTCTACGTCATTTCAAACGAATTTATGGAAACTTGCCATGGAAACCTTTAGGCCTTTTTATGCAGTTTCCATAGACTAAAGTTTTCCTTTCAGTATACAATGATTAATTTATGGTCATATAAGTCCCTGACGGTCCATGGACTCCGTTAGTATACTTTTTGATAGCTTACTGTAACGTATTCTGCACTGGATTTACACGTGAGTAATTTTGTACATATTTTATTGTTACTAGACCTCTTAACGTCACTTTAAATTATTAGAGGGAAGAAGTTGTTATATTCTATCGTTACAAGCATAGCAAGGTAGCTTGTAATACAACTAGTATTCATACGTACATCCATCAGCCTATCGACTACTATTGCATATAGGCAAAGGGAACGATGTCTTAATCGTTACTTTTGGCAGGTGGATTGATGATCGAAGTTAGTGTTATTAGTTTCAGTACTATTGTCGATTTATAATCTAATGATGATGGATCTCTCAATCAGTGCGCACGCAAAAAAAAAATATTTTCATCTAGTGGTATATTATATTCTTGAACCATTGCATCGGTTTACAGCTCGTATTACCATCTTCATTTTACATTATATATGTCCCACTAAGGTCTTTAGCCTTCCCTCAATAAGAGGGAAATTGATTTAATATGCCACGCTGGTCAGACGGTTTGGTTCGAGTTCTCCTTTTCTTGCATAATTTAATATTCAAATTCAATTCAAATTTATTAAATATACATTATAATAGATTTTACATAATAAATAAATTTGTCAGTATTCATATTGTCAGTTTTAACATTTTAATTTAATCCAGTAAACTACCATCGGATCAGAAAACATCCACCGAGAAACTCATCGGGTTTGTTTATTATTATTATTTAATTCATGACTTATAAAAAAATGTACAACATAATTTGTAAGAATTAGCGTCAAGTCTTATGTTATAATCATCAGTTTTATGGCAGGATAGCGAGTGATTAATCGTATTCTTACTCCACACGGCAAATAACTAGTGTAGCAATTTTTCATCATTTTACATTTTTGAATCATAAACAATTTATTGGTGGTATAAAGTAAGTGATGGTTGACTTTATGGTCCCAGACTCATTCCTTCTATCAATCAAAAATTTTTATTGGGTTTCTGTCGTACATTTCTTTGTTATGGCTGGTAGAAGGCGATAACCGGCGAAATAGTAATCACTATAACAGCCCAGTGCTTTGCCCAATAAATCAACAAAGCAGATCTTCTGTGGCAACCACCTCAACAATAGAAAGAAAAATATTTACCAGAAGTAAAAGTATATGTGGTTATTTATGGTTTTTAATACATTGCCATTGCTTTGACCCCGAAATGGTAAACGAAGCGTTGCCATCAATCTAGCATAGTTTCAAATTTAACGCTTGTTTTGAGAATATTTATAGAGACACTATAGCTTGAATTCGAAACCGCGACCTCACAATCGGCTTAAGCACATATACCGCTGGGCCAGCGGTCATTCAAGGCTAGTTATTTATCCATTATATTGAAACTTTTGATATTAATAATAGCTACATTTTACGTATTACATTAAATATATACGAATAGGAATGTCGATTATTCTTTCATTGTTATAAATGTTTATTCGGAAGTCCGTATTATTTAGCACGTTACGTTATTAGACAGTTGATATTGAAACAAATTATCGAAGTTTATTCCTTATAGGGTTGTCAATGACTATCGACGAATAAGATTTTTTAAGTTCTGAGTATTGTTTTTGACATACTATTTTTATGAGTTAAACGTGTAGGTATTTTGAAAATTTACAGTACCTACTTATTATAATTTTATTAAATAAATAAAAAGGGTCTAGCAGAATAAAACAGGGTCAGCGGCCCCAGAAAGATAATTTGAAAATAACTTTTGTGGTAATATATTGGCGAGGTACAAAGTTACTGTTGGCACAATTTTAGTCTCTTATTTCGTTGCGTTCTGGAGATATTTGATCAAATAGACGCTAGAAGGGGTATTTTTTTATTATAACTTTTTTCTCAAATCTATTGCAACTGTACTAATGAAACAAAAACTTATTCATTAGAAGAAATATTAGTCTACATTATATATTTTTTGTAGAATTTTCATATCGTATTCATATCATGTCGCTTACAGAAATATTTTTCTTGAAACATTCAATGTTTCAAGAAAAATCTCGCGATATCGCTAATATCGCTTACAGAGATATGTCATAGGCACAAATGTCGTTTAAGTTTCTGCAAATGTCGTTTAAATTTCTGCAAATGTAGACAGTCACTATATATTTTTATAAATAAAATAATACACAGTGCAGTGCGCACATGCGACTAGCTGCGAAACGACAAGTTTCGACTTGTTCATCAAAAACATTGCTGTTGTCAAAATCTAGACCGAACTTACATTTTTGACTATTACTTTCATATTTTATTTTCATTTATTTTATAGAATTTTCATATCGTATATTAGTATATACGATATGAAAATTCTACAAAAAATATATAATATAGACTACTATTTCTTCTCATAAATAGTTTTTGTTTCATTAGTATAGCTGCAATAGTTTTTGGAAAAAAAAAGTTTTAAAGTACCTCTTCTAGCGTCTATTTGAACAAATATCTCCAGAACGCAAAGAAATAAGAGACTGAAATTGTGCCAACAGTAACTTTGTACCTCGCTAATGTCACCACAAAAGTTATTTTCAAATTATCTTTCTGGGGCCGCTGACCCTACCTTATCCTGCTTTTTTTTTTGGCGGCGGGCTACGGAACGGTCACGCCATGCTAGGGGTCGCTAGGGTCCTGGGTCTAAAAGGGTCTAGCAGGACGCCCCGTCGTCCTGCTAGACCCTTTAATAGGTACTGTAAATATTTCTGATAAGCAGGTCTTGCTTTGATTTATTTTTATGTTTAGTGATAAAACATTTTATAACATATTTTATGATAGATTTAATCGTAGGGACGCTATTTAAACCTATATAAAACATACCCAATGATATAATGAATCGAAAACCTCGTTATTTATCAAAGCGCGATGAATAACACAATGACTTGAAAGATTACAATTATTAAATCCTAAATTTCGAAATAACATACTTAATTATTAAAACCACCAGTTAATTTTACCACATTATTTATTTTAATACTTATAACGACCTGGGCCACCTCCATCTGATGCCGTTTGATCTACAATTACATTCCCAAGGAGCGTTGACGTTTGGCAGGCGGCCGGTCTTAAAACTATTGCCAATAACTTTTACAACATGTACTATGAAAGAAGAGTACATATTGTATCAACCCCAAGCAATTGGGATAAGAGTAGGAGTGTAATAATGATTTATTTTAATGTTTAGACGAACCCTATCTCTAATACTTGCTTGTTAGTTACAATGATTCATGTAAAGTTTATAGGTAATACGTGAATTAATTCTTCTCACAGATCTATATCAGTACAACTCAGAATATTGACCTTCTAGTTTTATTAGTATTTTTACGCTCAAGTAGATCAAACCACGTCGAAAAGTGGTAATAAATTGTAGTCATAACATGATACGAATATCAATAAATTCGAATGTATTATTTTTGCTATAAACAAAGAGATGACTAAGAAAATGACACATTGTTCTGATAATTGTAAGTAAATTAAAATCTTACATTTTATGTCTCCTTTACGAGTGCTCTCAGACGATGTTTTCTAAATTTGGTATCTGGTAATGTTCATGCATGCTTTAAAACGGTTTATATTAAAACGAAATCGTTTTCAGTTAATACAAAGCTACTGCCATAAAATATATTTTAATCCAAATTAGAATTTTTGATAATTGAATAATAACTATACCCTCATATTATTCTTAAAAATGCATTTGATATTAATTAATTTATTTAAAAACAAATATTAATCCTTTTTTTTTTTTTTTTTTTGTTTCTTTTTTTTTTGGGGTGGGTTATGGTCGGCGCTCTTCTCGCACCACTCCGTCCGGGGCGACAGAGGGGCGTAAGCACGCATACCCGTAACCCACCCACGAACCTCGCCTACGTCGTTGGACCGGCCACTGGAGCAGCGTGAACTTGTCGTCAGTGGCCCGATGGAATACCCCCTGAGAGGTACCCTCCCCTTGAGTGACGTCCCCCCCCCCCCGGGGCGGACGTCGTTCCCTCCTCGCGCGGTCAGCCTCTCGGCGGGTGACGGACTAATTCCCCGGTCCAGTCACCCGCGGCCTCGGCTAGGGAACAAATATTAATTCTTCAGTCATTTTATACTGTTTTAGTGGTGAGCGCCGGCTTCGTACGATCGTCATAACAAAAACTTATTGCTCGTCATCTATTTGCTCTTCACATAGCATGGCAGCAAATCTGCTGTATCTAACAAACGTGTTATTCTTTCAAACTGAAACTAACCATACACATTTCGATAGTATCGATTGATCTGTTTTGGTGATTGCCGGTAAAAGCGCTATGACATGTCCTTCTTCAAACGATGTTTAAGAAGAGCACTTTCTTCACGGTAAGGTCTGGTGTTGCTAAGGTCAATGTGCAGCAGTATCACTTACCATCAGGTGTGATGCTTGCTCGTTTGCCAGTTTGCCACCACCGGCAATAAAAAAAAAAGATTTTTGTATAAATCTTAAGTTTTAGAAACATTAGCGATAGTTTAAAATATTTTTATTGTAATCTAAAGCTACTTTTAAATTATCCTAATTTATGTCGTAATTTTGGTAGAAAATACGAATTCACAAATTACAAATAAATTAGTCACAAGGAATTTGATGCAAACGCCTAGATGCATGGTTTGTATGTTATGTATTCTACTAATTATATACGATAGGATTAATCGTAGCATTCCAAGCTATGAAAATAGTTGGCACAATATTTCCTGCATGATGGCTCAACTTCCAAACGATGGCGTTTTCACCGATACTCGGTTGACCCAGTTCTCTGGAAGTAGGTCGTATATAATAATATGTTGGCCAGGCTAAGTCGCCCTGGCTTCCGAACCAAATTCGCGTCATAAACAAAATTCTATTGTATTTATACACATTCATTTCCCTTTCTTGCTGAACTAAACAAGTCTGAAAAGGCAATTAAACTTTTTAGTGCATTTGACATTTATGAAATATGATCCGCTTATAATTATGGTTTGTTTCTGTGATTGTTACGTATTGCAAAAACGCATGAAATAAATCAGAGACAGTTTTAAATAATAAGATATGACTATAGTTTCACATCCTTTAGTTTTTTTTCCTTTTACTTTTTTCATTGATTCCATTATACTATTATTTTATAATTCACTGAAATTATTCAATTCACTGGATGTCATAAAAGACGACTAGGGGTTATGATAAGCAAAAAAAATCGAAATAAAACCCTATGCCAACACGTCTGATCGGCGTGGTATAGTAGGTCTATTTCCCTACTATTTTGGAGGAGGTTCAGGTCTAGTAGTGTATCGTACCTATATGACCTGAGATGATGATGGTTATGACGATTCACTACTGTGGTCATTCTCAATCTTCGTGAGTTATGGCTTCTTGCCGTTTCTCAATAAATGCGAGTAGTACTTAAGGAAAAACAACTTTTTAAATGGGTACTTATTTAAGCCCCACCACATTATAATAATAATAGTGCAGGGCATTGTAAAAAAAAACAATGATTTAATTCGGTTTCATTTAAAATAAGACAATACTCGTATATTGTATTTATTTTATTACGAGAATGAATGATTATGAAATAATGCTACAATTACAGTGTGTCATTACAAAAAAAAACAATGTTTATTTTCGAGCTTAGGCGTATTCACATTGTGCCATTGCGATAAGAAAAACGGTTTAATATATAAAAAATAATTGGTATAAAATAAATACCGATTGAGTTAGGTATTTGTTCAAGTACTATCTGACTTTCCGATATATTTTATAAACCTTTAATGCTTATAAAAACTTGATTACGAGCGAAAAAAACGATTGTCACATATATCCTATATCTGACGATCATTTTTCGCTCGTAATCAAGTTTTTATAAATAATTAAACATTTTAAATGCTAAATTTCAGTAATTTATAGTTTTAATGCTTTTTCATATAGATTTTTAAGTTCTGACACTTCTTTTACTCAGTTAAAATCCCACTGTTGAGAGATCGAACATTCTAAAATTAAATTATTAATTTTCTCAACTATTTTTCGGCGCCATGACACTAGGCACCGTTTTGGCGCTAATTTATTTGCATTTAATTAAAATAGCATTTATTTCTAAAAAAACCTTACTTATTGCAAAATTAATATATTTTTTGGTAATAGTAGTAGTTATTGCACGCCTCATAAGCGACACGTTGAGGTCTTGCTCTACTCTCGACTTATGAAAGTCAAGCAGTTTTCAAACATAAAAATGATTGTATTTTTCTCACATTGCACTTATAGGATAATATTATAATACATATGTCAAGAAAAAACATTCGTTTAAACGTATTTGATATTTTTAAAAAACTATTATTTTGTTTAAAGTAAGAAAATAGTTGATAAAAAAAAAAATATTCGAAGACGTCGGATAAAATATTTTTTTGTATCTGGCAAGATTACGCCCTTTAAAAATGAATGTATCGAAGTTTTTCTTTTATTAAAAGCTTCATAATCGCAACGCGCTATTTCCTTTCGAAAATGGTTTGGTAATTCTTTGTCGTTTAATTGCAATTAATAAAAAACTAAACTGCTTACTCTTTAGTGTATGTATACTTTATGAAAATTGGGTTCGTTTACATTTTTTTGTTCGTCCATTCAGACAGGCAAAGGAAATAAATCCCATTCAGCCTATACAGCTATGTTTAGCTCTACGTCAAGAATGGCACGAAATTTCAAAAGTATTTCTTTTCTTTCATTACACGCTTATATTTAGTTTCACCTGTTCCGTTGTCTGTAATCAAATCTTGCAAGTTAAATTTAAGTTATTCGTTAGTCAAGTTAAATTTAAGTTATTTGTTGTTCTTGCAAGTTAAATTTAAGTTATAGTTAGTTTAAAAAAATATTTGAGGACGTCGGATAAAATATTTTGTATCTGGCAGGATCACGATTATAAAAATTAATGTATCAAAATATTTATTTTTTTAAAAGCTTCATAATCGCAACGCGCTGTTTCCTTTCGAAAATGGCTTGGTAATTCTTTGTCGTTTAATTGCAATTAATAAAAGACTAAACTGCTTAGTCATTAGTGTAAGTATACTTTATGAAAATTGGGTTCGTTTACATTTTTTGTCCGTCCCTTGGGACAGACGAAGGAAATAAATTGCATACAGCCTATTGTAAACGGACAGGTATGTTTAGTACTACGTTGAGAATGGCACGAAATTTTTCTTACATTTTCATTTATAGCATTGACTAATAGTAAATGATAAATAAAATAATAAAAAATTGTCACATGTCTGTTAACTTCAGTATCATAAAAATATTGTATTTTGTTTTAGTTTCTCTAACTTTTTGAAGTGAAACTTTTTTAACGACGAATGGTATAAATTTTATATTGTAACGTTTTTCTGTTACGCGCCATATTTATTTTGAAGTGTAAAGTGCATGAGGATTATCCGTGTGGTGATGGAGTAAGAACAAAAGAGAAAAAGCGGGAGAGAGAGAGAGAGAGAGAGAGAATAGAGAGAGAGAGGGGGGTAGAGAGAGAGGGGGGATATGTAGGAATAGGGGTAGGTACATATTGCGTCGACTCCAAGTAATTAGGACAAGAGCAGGAGAATGATGATGAAATGAAAATGAAAAGAAAAATACTTTTGAAGTTTCGTGCCATTCTCGACGTAGTTATAAACATAGCTGTTCATTTACCAAACTTGCAGCATTGTAAACCCATGGCTGTATGGGATTTGTTTCCTTCATTTATGGCATTGACTAACAGTAAATGATAAATAATATAAAAATTATGAGGCGTGCACTTTTGGATTTTCCAAATTATTTAAGAATATTATAAAACAGTTTTTCAAAATTAGTCATTATGCCTATTGCATACTCAGAACTAATCGTGGGGATTGTAAGTGGCTACAGACTCGTTTTAGCTGGAAGCCATATTGAGGAAAATATAATTAATTTTGTTAGTAGTGGATCAGTAGCCACTACTAAAAAAATCTATTTGTAGATTTTGATCTAACAAATGAATGACAGATAAAGTGTGTTAGATAACTATCAGTTTGTCGTAAAACTACAAAACGTTGACGGTCAGAATAGCATAGTTATTTAAAACAATAAAATCAAACATTACATACGCTTCTTCACATTGTAATCTTTATTTACTCATCGTATTTCAAAGTCATATTTGGTCAGTACAATGAATGACTTAGCATCGTCGATATTCTGTAAATTTCATTTATGATTTCAATGTCAGTGTTCTTAAAAGGTGGTCTTCAAGTTCAAACAAACAACCTGAAAATAACGTTATTTGTTGTAGTGTAGTTAAATAGTGGTAATATTAACATAACTGTGCTATTGACTTCATATATTAATGATAATAAAGGTTGAGCGACTTATGTTTTTATTATGATCCTTAATATCATAGTTGTACACTGTTAAAAATTTCTGCAACTTTTTTACAAAATTTTTACGCCCAACAAGAAAGTAATACTGTATTCCGTTTTGTAAATTTACTATACAATATAATAAAAAGATTCTAAAATTACAACTCACTATAGTAAGTTTCTTTCATTCCTTCATATGTCTTGTAATTTTACTCGAATTGTATTATGTTTTGTATTAGTATACGTTGATTTGGCATTCTGCTCCTATTTGTTTTGTAAAACAATTGTAATTTTACAAAAAAAAATAACAGTGTATGGTTTAATTGGCAGATCAACAAACTGCCACGCAAACGTTTCGATATTTAAGCAGAGCTTAAGTCGTGTATATTAAATAGAAAATTGTTAATCATTTTAATTAAAGCTGAAGGAATTAATGGTGAGAGATATCTAAAAAAATAAATGATATAGGTGTAGGTTTTTAAAAATTCAAAAAGTGGTTCCATTTTCAAAAGTAATGTCATGTCATTTGGGATATAAGAAAAATATGTAGTTACTAAGCATTAGTTTGTGTTTACAAATGAAGAGCACAGGAAAGATGGTCGTAAAAACCTTTGTTTATTACTTTTTCATGTTTTAGAAGTGTGTAGTTAAGAATTAGCTCAAGGTATAAACAAGATATTAATAATTATGAATAATAAGGTACTAACATATTAGATATTTTCCGTGTGGTGACGGAGTAAGAATACACTTTATCACCCCCTGTCTTACTCGCGGGTGATCGTAAGAGACGACCAAGGGATATAAAATGCATAATGATATTACCATCTATGCAAGAGAAGGAAAACTCAAAACAAAATCCTATACCAACACGTCTGACCTGCATGGTATAGTAGGTCAATTTCTCTCCCATTATAGAGGAGGCTCAATTCTAACAGTGGGACATATACGAGCTGAGATGATAAATATGTAACGTTTGTCATAGTGACGTTAGTTATAAAATGAAAATTTATTTTCGCGCTAGCTAACCTGAACACTGTCACAGTCACAGTAACTTAGTTTATTATGAGTTTTAAAGTACTATCTAAATATAGATATTTTTCCTCTCACCCCATAAAAGTCACACTGTTGGGCTCAGACCTCCTTCGTATTGGGAGGGAAATTCAGATCAGACGTGTTGGTATAGGGTTTTGTTTCGGTTTTCCCTCTTTGGTATAGATATTATATGCGTTTTATATCCCTTAGTTGTCTCTTACGATCACTCGCGGGTAATATAGGGGTGAATTGTATTTTTACTCCGTCACCATTTGAAAAAAAAACTAAAAGAAAAAAGAAATTTTAAATTGTTATTTTTTTACCAATACTATAACAAATTAAACAAAAAAAATCGAATCGTGAATTATAGTTATATTAAGTTAACTCTAGTGAATTCGTTTAAAAAATCTCACAGAAGAAACTTTAATTTTTGCTCGAAATATGTTGGTACATTTTATATTTTGCCTACTTTTTAATTTGTTTTCCCTATAATACTGATTTAGACTAAGAAAAATATTTATAATCATACCATAAAGGTCCAATCGTCCTCAAAAAATTCCCTTTAAATACAAACGAATGTACTAAGAGCCACATAGCGCATGGTAGAATATAATACTGCTGTCGATCATTCTCAAAGCCACAATGTACCTGATTAGTGTCTTTTTCTGGCTTCTCAGATTATATACTAATGAAAATAATAATACACATTCAATTATGTTTGGCTTTGAAACGGCTAACTAAACCCTTCTGTAATTAATTTAATGAAAGTTATATTAAGGGAATAATTCATTATAAATGTAATCTGTTAATTTTAATATAAATTAAGGAGCACGAGCCACGCTCCTAAAAGTACAATTTAATATACAATGTGATTCCCTCGGGTAATAAGCTTGTTATAACGCGACGTAGAGTGGTAGGTATCTACTAAAATAAATTAGGTTTTCTGATTTTACTTAAATACGTTGCGATACATTAAGTTAATTTATTAGAATGAAAAATATATGAAGTTTGTCGAAATAATAAAATTTATTCGCATAGCTCTGATGTAGTTTCTGTCTATTGAATTAGGTATACGCAATATTTTCTTATTCATTTATTCTCGGTTTCAGATATATCACGCACTTCCTTTTTTCTAGTGTCGAGTAAACGAGTCGTTACCACAAGCCATCAGGTAGAAATAAACTCCAGTGGCAAATATTATCTATAAAAAACCTTATCGATATAGGGTCGACCTAATTAGGTACCTAGTTTATATCTATTGATTTAACTATTAAATTAGGTACATTTTTTGTGTGTCTTAGGTTGCTTTCCATTTAGAACACAGAGGGACTTTGCGGTACATTGTGAAACACTACCAAACACTGTGTAAAAGTGTAAACTTAAACTTTTACATAGTGTTTGGCAGTGTTTCACAATGTACCGCGGAGTCCCTCTGTGTTAACTAAATGGAAAGCAACCTTAGTTGTTAGCCTCAGATGGCTATGACAACTAGGTAGGTACATGCAATATTTTATTTCTCTCTTATTCATGACTTCGCATTTCCGTTATTTCTTTTTTTCCTAGTGTCGAGTAAACAAATCGTTACCACATAGATCAGGTAGAAAATAAACTCCTGATAAATATTATGAATAAAATCCTTATTGGTTTAGGGTCGTCCTATTAGACTAAGCCAGTAGGTTGGGTAAAAAGTATATCAAGGAATTGATTCCCTTCTTAATTTGTTATTTAAAATTAATTGGAATTTTAAACTAGAATATGAATATCCGTTTGCATTATGGCGATGACGATTTCCTGCTGACTCATTTCCGCATGTCGCAGTGAGGTCTGTTTTCTATTTTAGATACTCTAAATCTGTGATCTGATTCTATAATATTATTTGTTATGTAAAAAAATTCTTGGAATGTTCCAAGGGATTTTAGAAGTTCTCTTTTTATAAAATCTTGAAATATAAACTGATTTTTATTCAATCAATAGGTACATATTGTATGTTATAAAACCAATTCAAAAATTGTTGCTTTTAATTGCAACTAAAACATTGATTTAGTCTATGGTTAAAATATGTGTTAAACTGTATATATTATACGAAAATCTGAGGGAAAGCAGTCACTTACTTCCCTTATGTAATTTCCGCCACACAGGTCACCAAACAACCCTTCATTGATCTCAATCTTACCCACCTCATTAATTAGTGAATAATTTAATATTTTAAAACTAAACTTTTATATTTCGACTTTAATGGAAACTGAAAGTACAACTGCTGGCCTCTATATTTTCAAGAATATTATCTTTGCTGAGCGAACTCATAGCTTTCATTTTCAGACGAGAATTATTCTGGTCAATTGCATAAAAATAATATATAACTGATAACAATCAAAATAGTAAACCTTTTCTTTTCATGCTAGGGCCGCACCTGCGTGTATCGTCACGAAGTTTCGTGCAATGAGACGATACATGCAGATGTAACCGGTCATTACTGGCTATCGTAGCGAACATTCGGGCTTCGTGTACGTTATCACTTGGGTGGCGATAAGTCAAAGGGTTTTAGCGCGCCAATATATCGCGTTCTGTGGTCAGACTAGCGTTTTTGATTTCAGCGGAAATTTTCGATGTGTTTAGACGCGTTCGAGGATCTCCAGATAATCGATACATATGTAGTGGAGTGATTTAATCGTGTTAGAATTTTTACACCATTATGAAACTGAACCCATGAAAGGATCCAAAAAAATCATTATATAATTATTAGCATAATATAGCTGTAGAAGTAAAGCAGCTCGTCATCCATAGTTGAACGCATGAAAACTATTTCGGCCATCTTTAATTATTGCACGATACTTCGTGTAAAATACCGAAGTCGCTAATATGACCATAGTATTATCGCGATAACATTCTAGTGTACAAAACATACGAAGCTTCGCCACACATTACTTCGGGACGATACACGCAGGTGCGGCCCTAACATTAGATTAAGTCACAAATCTAAGCATCAATCATATATTAGGTTGTTATGAACTAAAATAGGGTTTGGATCTTATATAGGCTTTATATTATTGATGTATCAGCTATGATGTTCTCTAGAACATGCTCTAAACTAATTAAAAAGCAATTGATTTCTGGCTAAAAATAAAGCCATATAATTAAAAAGTAAATTGAAGAAGTGTGTTCTAAGTTTAAACTGTTATCGAATTAATGAGATGGTTAATTATGAAGCCTTGAAATCGATGCAAGGCCTCCACTCACTAATTTTATCGCGTAGTCATAAGTTGGGCAATTTATCGGATCCACGCATGGCCGGTACTGAGGGCGTTACCCGACCGTGTCAATAATGTTATATTTAATTTTTTTATAACAAAATTGTATCGGAATCATTTCTTAATTACTCTTTAGGAAATGTTTATTTTGCTCATCATTATATAGAATATTTTAGTCAGCTCCAAATTAGAAGTCCTTTAAAAGGATATCATGTTGTTTTTTATTGATTGTTACAGGACAATCTTAGTATTGAATGAAATATTTGGCATTTTAAGCATTGCATCTGAAACTTGAATGTTAAAGTTCTTGCATTGTTAAGAAGTAGACAATAATTATTTATTAATAAAAAAAATATAAATTAACTATCCGTGTGGTCACGGAGTAAGAATACAATTCACCACCCCCAATCTTACCCTTGGGTGATCGTAAGAGACGACTAAGGGATATCAAACGCATATAACATCTATGCGAGAGAAGGAAAACTCGAAACAAAACCCTATACCAACACGTCTGACCAGCGCGGTATAGTAGGTTAATTTCCCTCCCATTACGGAGGAGGCCCGAGCCCAACAGTGGGACATTTATGGGCTGTAATGATGATGATGATGAAAATATTTTTATTAATTCGTTTTAAGTGGTATGTGTAAAGATATTGTTTGCTATTGATTGTTACAGGACAATCTTGTACCGAATGAAATATTTAGCATTTTAAACATTGCATCCCGAATGATAATTTTCATGCATTGTAAAGAAGTAGAGAATCATTATTTATTAATAAAAAAAATGTAATATATTTGTCATATGTATTTATCATGTATGTAACATATTTATCCTCTTTGGAAAGTAGTTATTGACCAGTAGATATCAGATGGAGTTAGAAAATGTCGATGTTAAAACTCTTAATCGACTTTTACAAGGATATTTTTGGTATTCGTAGAGGTCCCCACATAGCATCTAACTAGCTTGATGTAGTAGGTCAATTCACCTCTCATTATGGAGGAGGCTTAAATCTAACGATGAAATGTATATGAGCTGTAATGAAATCCAATTCAAAAATTTTATTGTGTATAAACTATGCAATGTGACTTAAATATATGCAATCAAACTCTAAATCCTGATTAAGGAAGTGCAATGTTTCACATTAAACCAAGTAAAACAAAAAATTGCTGGTATTATTATTATCAACACGTAGGTTTTTACTAAACAGTCCGACCGTGATCATGAATGCTGTAAAGTGTTCGAAACATCGGCAAATTAACAATTAAATACAAATGCGATAGAATCTTTGAAAATGTCTTATTTTGATTCTACACACATTTTGGATAGATACAATATCCGATGGTTTATTCATTATTAATACGATATAAACAGTTTTTTTCGTGTAATGATGGAGTAAGAATACAATTCACCCCTATCTTACTCATGGGTGATCGTAAGAGACGACTAAGGGATATGAAACGTATAAAATCAATGCAAGAAAAGGAAAACTTGAAACAAAACCCTGTATCAACACATCTGACTAGTGCGGGTATAGTAGGTCAATTTCCCTCTCATTATGGAGGAGGCAACTCAACAGTGGGACATATATGAGCTGAGATGAATGAATGAATGAAACGACGATGAGTTTTTTTTGGATTATCCCATTAATCCGATATAAACAGTTTTTTTAGATAGAAAAATGTGTAGTTTATTTTTCTTTGTACGTACAAAAATTCAATTGTATAAAACTAAGTAAAACATACATCAAGTTGGTTCTGTTTATCAAGTTTTATTCGCTTGGATACTCAATGAATCGTCACACAATTTACATACAAATAGAGAAAATAATTAAATTCAAGGTGTGCTAAAATTGGAGCAGATAGTTTTATAACAATAATACCTACACAGATAGAATTAATTTTAACATAATATTAGATGAACCATTCAACTTCGTAACATTTCATTAGGAATTTAGTACTACCTAGTCTTTGCGACTAGAATTTTATATGAAAATCAACTTTAATTGGTTAAATATGCCTAAGTATTATTCATCTGTGTAAATTGATTATTTATAAAAACATCGTTTAAAACTCTTTCGCTTTTCCAAGCACGATTGGGCCGGAATCCCAATAGGCGCGCGGGTTCGAATCCCGCTTATGACATCATTTTTCACTTCGTAATCGAGTTTTATAAATAATTAAGCATATTAAATGCTAAATTTCAGTAATTTAAATAACAGGGCTGTGTCATCTTTAATACAATACTAACTGTAAAGTTTTAAGTATTAAGCCTATAACAATGTGTAAACATTGTCGGGTAGATAGCATACCGTCACCTTAAGACGTAAATATGATACGAAGTGAAATTTGCATGTCCTACAATTAGTCACGGTGGTGTAGTGGCAGCACGATTGGGCCGGAATCCCAATAGGCGCGGGTTCAAATCCCGCTTGTGACATCATTTTTCACTTCGTAATCGAGTTTTATAAATAATTAAACATATTAAATGCTAAATTTCAGTAATTTAAACATCGTTTAATACAATTCTAACTGCAAAGTTTGAGTATTGAGCCTGTACAATGTGTAAACATGTCGGGTAGATGGCACACGTCTCCTTAAAAGACGAATATATAATGCGATGCGAGAATTGAATGTCCTACAATAGTTCACGGTGGTGTAAGTGGCAGCACGATTGGGGCGGATTTCCAATAGGTGTGGGTTCGAATCCCACTTGTGACAATCATTTTTCGCTCGTAATCGGGTTTTTATAAATAATCAAGCATATCTAATGCTAAATTTCAGTAATTTGTGTAAATTGACTTAAATAATCTATTTTTTTGTATGGTGACAGAATAAGAATACAATTGAACCCCTATTTTGTTCACACGTGTCTTATATTTCTTTATTTGGTTACGATTTTTTTATAATTACTTATTAGTTTAAATTGATTTAAATGTATGGTGACATAAAAAGTATTCACCAGCCAGATAGGCTTACCCATGGGCTTCGTACAAGATGTATATGAGTCGAGATAAAGAAATCTATTAAGTTGGCACAACTGTCAAAGAGGAGGTGCACAGTAAAACACCATCTGCCATAAAATCCAATGTGCAACTTAGAAAGTCCCATACAAAGTTTATTTATTTTTCAGAAAATTTGTTCTTCTATCTTATTTTTAAGGAACAAATCTCAAGATTATATCCGTCCATGGATATAGGTTTCCACAAGTAAGATAATGCAATAATCATCGCATTTGGCAAGCGGGTTGTCAATCGCAGTTCTGATAAGTTTCTAGGAGTATACTGCTCAGCATTCTCCAGATGATCCCTCAGCCGGTTTTTACAACATCCATGAGATAGTAACGAGTGTTGACACAATATATGTATTGTATATAATTGCCCGTGCCCAATATAAAAATAATTATTTAAAAATCTGACAAACACGCTTTTGTAGATAACCAAACTAAAAAGTAGAAAAAATATTTTCGATGAATTTAAACTAAAAATAGTTTGATTAGCAAAATAATATATTTATAATAAATAAATAAAAATAAAAAGCCTTTTATTTCTTGCATTAACATGTTGCAGTTTTTTCTTAGATCTAGTGTTTAAAATTAATCACTTTGCTTAATTTTTTAATCTATTTTTGTGTTAGTTTCTTAAATCTATTTTTTTGTGTTAGTTTCTTAAATTTTATCTTTCGTTTCCTGTTTCTTCTACAAGAGCCCCAGGTTGGATAATAATTCTTTATTGCACAACCAACAACAATTCGTAATACAGTTATAATAAGATTCTAGTTACAAATGAGGTTTAGTAAATAATGAAATATGATCCCTGAATCCTAAACTAGGTTTAATCCCTGTGTTTTAGGAATCAATATTCCGCTGTAACAAAAACATGAAAATACCTTTGTTTCAATTGTGATGTTATTTATAATATTATGACAAAAAGAATACAAAAATAAAACAATGGAATAAAAGAAAAAAATAGGAACATAGCGTGAGTGATATAAAGTGGAAGGTGTGTACATGATAAAGGCCTCCTCCAATGATGCCCATTTGTCTCGATCTTGTGCTGTTAGAGTCCAATTTGTACCAGCGGTCCGTATTTTCCTGGTGTCTGTCCGATGTAGCATAGTACGAAGTTTTCATATTATTTTATTGTTGAACCATTTCTTCTCATCTCCGATATTCCTATTACATCGTATTTTATTTCTTTTAGGGTTTCTTCGAGTTCTAACAATCGTTCGTATGACGATAAAGTTCGGACATTATAGGTTCCTATATATATACATATATGGTTTTGTTTTTTGTCTTGTTTGGTAAGTTGTGTTTTATCCTTTGGAGGGTTGTGGTCGTAATCTTCTGCGGGGACCAGCCGAATTGGAAGATATATATAATATATTTATATACGCTGTAAAAAGCGTGGAGTGCGTGGGTATGATGTCAATCGTTGTAAATCTTTTATTGACAGGTATTAGTAAAAATAGTGTACTTTAAAAATATTTAAAAATGTACTTTTAAATCCAATTTGGGTAATCGATAGAAGAAGGATAACTTAAAATGAATAATCGATTTTGCTCATGTGATTGCGTTATAGAAAATCAGAATAACGTCATCTATTGAGTTACTCCAGCATCTCAGCTACTTACCGGTGGCCCGCTCGCACGGCGAAGAAGAGGTGCTTGCAGGTTGCGCGCCGCCTCTTCCATCACCCCGGACCGATTTGGCGGGGTGCGACGTCCATAGCTCACCGCAAAAAAAAAAAAAAAAAAAGAATCTCAGCTACAGATGTAAGAGAATCGTTAATCCTGTAAAGATAATGCCATCGGTACTTCATAAATGTGCAAAGTTTTAGAAGGCGACAAAAATCACGTTCAAAGATTCCGTTACATACAAACCAAGTTAATATAGGCTAATATAAAAATTAAATAAGTTGAAAAAAAATAAGAGTAAAAAATCGGGAGTTTGGTTGTAAATGACACATACCCAGATCCCAAAAATATCTGTAGACCATAAAAAGAACTGCTTAAAATCCCAAGTCTAATCAATCAAAAAAAACCCAAGCCAATCAAAATACACTGCAAGACCAAGTCGTGCAGTGTATTTTGATTAAACGAATATTTTTTTAATTTACTAATTTATAAGGAACGAGAAATTTATATAAAAACCTATGCCAATCTGCATAATGAACGCTGTGTAGTAATTTCTCTCAGTTAAAGGTCAATTATAGTTAAAGGTCTCAAAAAAATAGGGCCAATACATCGATATATATGTACTACGTATAACTCTATGGGACAATAGGATAATATAAGCTGAGAAGAAGATGATACAAACTTAGTATATTAGCTGATCATTAACTATGTCAATACTGCATGTTTCTTTTCTTCCCTCTTTTTCCCCTTTTTAAATTCCCCAATAAGTTACAGCCGTTTTAGTCGTCTTCGTTTAGTTATTACATGGCTGTGTGCCCATTTAGTCTATCGCGAATCAAAAGTACAAGGTACACCAATTCTTTGTTTCCCGGGCTCATCATTGGGAACGTAAGCAGATAAGATCAAAATATTGACCATCTGTCTAACTAATATCGACTTTTCTTCAACTTTGGATGATGCCTGTGTCTATGAGCAGAAATAACAAAGAATTTTCATATTAAAATAAATGCAACATTAATAAACAGTAGCACACATTGTGGTTGTTTCGTAACATTGCACCGAAACAGTACTGTCTATAAATATAGGGCAGAATCAACTGAGCGTCGTGAAGTTATGCGAATGTTATGTAGGTTACCGAGAGCATCACAAATAACCTGCTCAATCGTAAAATGTCCCAATGGTTTTATGATGGTATGGCATACCTTGAAGTAGGAAGCTGATCTAGGAATTTATTACGCAATGGGATAATATTTTGTTGAATACATTATGTTAGTTAAAAAAGTTAAAATGAAAATGACTACGGATTATAAAAGGCAAAAGGGATTATATTCTTATATAGAAATATTCAATTTACTTCATAAGTATATTTTTTCCCCTTAATTGTATGAATCCGGATCGAACAAAAGCGTAGGAATGGTAATGGAATTAAACTCCGTTACGTTAGACTAGGATTAAAAGGAGGATTTACACTTTTATTTGCTTTATGAGTTTTTGAACATAAATCTTTGTTTATGTTCACATTGACTTAACTAGAAATATGTTATTAGTTATATGTCATTTGACATATTCTTTAATAATTAGCGATTAGATAATAATAGTGACTTTTGAAATTACTTTTATTATAACTCGGTAAAATACTGAGCGCAAACAAAGATAGCTATTTATGACAATGAGAATATATAAGAATATTAACTAGAGTAAGACTAAAATTATCTCAATTCATAGTCCATTTTTTTTAAAGTACTAATAAATCCGTATTAACTTTCTTCAAAATAACCGTGTAACCCGTAAACTTTATTTACAAATATTTTTTAAACGTGATACACGTCGGCGTTGTATCGACATATTTGTTTATGCTCCTGGGTAGGTATTTGACGCATGACGCAGCGTTCACGCATATTTCGCAAAACGGAAGCCCTCTCCGTTTATATAAACAGTTACGATTCGTCTTATAAGAGCAATTGTTTCATGCTTTAAACTGTAATCTGATATGAAAACCAACAGATTCCAATGTCAAAGAATAATTACGACACGTGCTAGACAGATATTAGGATTTTGTCTTTTATTTTCTATGAATTTTCCATTTAAAAAATCCTGCAACTGAAATTTATTTAATATTTTATTAAACTATTATCGGTTTTAAGAAAATTGCTTACTTGTACGCTAATCTCCGGGGATACCAAATCATTTTTTTTATGTTAGATTACCAGTTTATTGACAAAATACGATATGTAACTTTAGGATCCTTACGAGCAACCATAAATGTCAACGAATTCGACAAAAGTAAAATAAAAGCTGTCCTTCGGTGCACTGTGGAGTGTCTACGTCATGACGAGCGTACCCGGCAAGTATACACCTGGACTAAGAACAATAATCGTGGATCGCTCAAAGCATTGTCCTGTGTGGTGATCAAATCAAATGCACTACATTCAAAACGAGAGGTCGATGCTTTGATCACTACGTCATTTCAAACAGGCAAATCTTAAAAACCCAGATTTGATGTTACTAGTAACCTATCTTTGTTTGTTTGTTTTCCGTTTTAATTTGCATTGTGTGTCTGTACTGTATTCACAAAACTAGTCATAACTGCCCTTGGTATATTTAACACATTCGATGATTCGTAATACAAACTGAGTAATAAAGATTCTTTATAATGTTGATACACAAGATATATAATAGTGGACGCTAACAATATGTTAACTTAAGCTATTTAGCGTTTCACACAAGGAAGCGTTAAAGGTATAATAATAATCTTAATAAATGTAAAATGTAAGCAAGGCCCTGTAGATTATTATCATTTAATATCATTCCCCTACTCTTATCTCAATTACTTGGGGTAAATACAATATGTACTCTTCTTTAATAGTGCATATTGTAAAAGTTATTGGCAATAGTTTCATGACCGGCCGCCTGCCAGACGTCAACCTTCCTTGGGAATGTAATTGTTGACCAAACGGCATCAGATGAAGTTGGCCCAAGTCGTTATAAAGCTCTTTGTCATCTTTAACGATATCCACGAGCAAAGTAAGGGTTGATAGTATTCGTAGCTGCTACCACACAGCTAATTTTAATATATTTTTAATGTAGATTATTATTATTTAATATAAGTAAAAAAAAAACAATAAAAACAGATGACACTTCAACGTAGATTTTTAATGAGGGATTTTCGTCTATTTCAGATAGCGGAATCCAAAATCTGCAATCATGACGGTGGTAACGAATCCAGCACGCACTAACTCCGACGATGAGATCGAGTCGGAGCAAGATAGTATGACTGGTGGCGAGTACGGCAATCTTCAGATTGACGAAAATAATCGACTTTACGATGACGAGAAACAAAGTGACATCGTATTCGAAGTCGGTATTAATGGAGATACATGGCGGTATCCTGGACACCGGCGCGTGCTCGCAGCTACCAGTCCCGTATTCAAGACTCTACTAAAATGCAAAACTGATGTCATCGTTATCGACTACGTCGATCGCCGTGGCTTCGAACAACTTTTACGTTATCATTACTGTGAGCCCACACAACTTAACTCTGTAGCCACAGCACGCTGCGCACTAGATGCCGCCCATAAATTTCTCTGTCCACCTTTGGCGGAGCGTTGTGCACGTAGACTTGATCAAATGTTGGATGCTACCAACGTGTTAGAAATTCTACGAGATTTACGATATCTTTGTGCTAAACTACCTGGAGCAGCGTCTGCACCGTCTTTGTCTGCACTTAAAGAAGACGCAGCCGCTCGTTTGTTGGCTCAGTGCTCAAGATGGTGTGATTCTCTAGCTCACAATGCACTTCTGGTACTAGATGATAACGCAGATGCGATTTTAAAGGATGAACGACTTGAAGAACTAACGTATGAGGATTTAATGCTTATTGCGGGTCGTGACACTTTACGAGTATCCAGTGAACTGGTGTTAGCGGAGACTCTATCCCGATGGAGCACCGCCGTTTGCAAGCGTACTAAGCGAGAGCTGACTCCAGCAAATAAGAGATGTGCACTCGGTGCTCTGGCTTATTTCCCGCGCTACTTACTACTGTCAGGGGAAGACTTAGACCGCGCTTTAGCGCTAGAATTACTGGAACCTATAGAGCGCACTTTAGTGTTAGCCCGCGCTCGGAAATTATCTGCACCAGTACCAGTAGGCAGCGATCAAGAAATGCAACTTCGTCTATGGGCACGCCCTCGTCCTACGGAGCCTGCAGCTCTCCCTGTACACTTGAGCACACGCTCTGAACCACCTCCGGAAGAGCCACAACCGAGCAAACTGTGTGCGCGACGCCCGAAACGTCCAAAACAGCCGAGCTTTGCGCCTGATGATAAAGGTGATAGAGAAGGTTGCTGTGCACGTTTCGTAGACGGGCTGGTGAGAGCTTTTGTATGTGTTTTCGACTGAGAAAGAGCTTCCCCTACCTATGTGTGAGGGGAATCTAAGTTAATAGCTACAGTGACCATACATGTGTACACAGTGACTGATGTTTAAACACTTAAATGGAAATTTTGAAATGTTTTAAAACAACTTGTCTATCTGAGCTTTTATCTCTAAATGAATCTAAAAGTTTGAGTATCATATAGCTACTTTATATGCTATACTATAAAATCAAAGCTATCCAACCACAATGAATGACTTGGATTGAAAAGGAAAGATTGAACAAGTTAGACTGACACATTTTGTATTTTCTTATGATTAACCATTCATATAAAATATACTATCATCTTTGAAATATTGGTGTTGTTTTCAATATGCATATGGCAACGAAATAGCAGTTAACTAATCAGTAACAAATTTTAACTATTTTTTTATGATATTTCCAAGAGCTGCTAAAACAGTTACCCACTATATTTGTATTAAATAATGTAAAACTTTTTTGATTGTAATCAATAAAATATTACGGCCTTTGGGCGCTCAAAACAAATTAACAGTAGCTATTATCTTTGCCTTGGGGGTTTGGTACATACAAATTAGATTAAAATATAAACTTAGACCTGATACATTTTAAGTCGTTATTAATAATGTCCATTTTTAAGTCTGTGTTCATTTTGTATAGTTTATGTATAATTAATTCATTTGCATATAATATTTCACGATTGATGGGCAAAATTATTTTCACTGGGTCTTTATTTAAAATGGACTCGATTTATAGAATACAAGAACAATGTAGTGGAATAATTGTGATTTGTGATATTAATATATATATTTATACATTATTTTTATTTTAGTGCATTATAATATGTAATTGTTTGACAATTTGCATTTATATAAACATTAAGCGAAATATACATATTAATTATGTGTGCACAAAATGCCATTGTTCGGTTATGTTTCGAGTTTTATTAGGCGTTGTAATAAATTTTGTTGCCTTGTTGATAATTTTGTGAGTGATATGACAACGGGTTATCTAAAATTACTATAATATTTAAATAATTTATTAATTACACGACTGATACACGTCTCGTTGGATGGGGAATGATAATCAAAAGACAGAGATTTGTAAGATTTTAATACTTGTAGAATTCTAGATGGATGTGGTGTTCGTTGACTGCGTGTTTAAAATTCCTTACAAACAATTGAATGTCTTCTTTAATAGTAAAGTGAAGAATGATGAAGATCTCTGATTATAAGCTAGACTATTTTAGATAACCTGGTTTAGTAAATTAGAATTTTTATGTTTAGTTAATTATAGATTTATATTATGTTTAGCTAATTATAGATAAATTGTTTGAAGTAGAATATTCTTCCACGAATTAGCAGTATAGTTACCTTTTTTATTAACTAGTCGTATACCAAGTACATAAATAAATGTCAAGAATAGAAATATGTGTGGTAATAGAAATGTGTTTAGGAATACTTTTCAAATTATTCTTATTATTCCTATTATAAATATATGTTGGAAACAGTCGTTCTCAGAACGAATTATTTCATAAATTAATATTATGTAGCTTAAATTATAATCAAGTTTTAAATTTGTGCCATATTGGATGTGGCTATTATAGAAATAGTAATGTTTAAGTGTCTAATTATTCTTGAATTTATAGAGAGGTACTCTCAACATTTATAAGTGTTTCGCGCTATTTGAAAAAAAAAAAAAAGCTTTTTGTGTAATTAAATTACTTAATCAATGTGTGTGCGTTTTAAACGATTAATGTCATTATCAGATTATACAGATTAGGTATTCTTTTGGAATGTATGAAAGTTTAATTTATTGTAATCATATACATATTGTGATCAGCTTAGAGCCGTAATACTATGAGCCCATCCTCAAACAATTATATGTTGTTAAAAATCTACAGCTATTTTTATTATCCTTAAACAAATTCAAATCTGGAAGCGCAAAAGAAAAAGGAAATGTAAGCCAAAACTTTTTTATTATCCCTAAAAAACGACTCAAAAACAAAAAAGGAAATGTGCAGCCAACAATTTCATAAAATGGAGTGACAATGTAGGTAATTTAAGTGGAATCATTATAGCAGAGAGATAAATGCAAGAGCTTAGATTTTATTGATAGGTCTATAGTCTCTGCTGTCGTAGTCTTTTGTTTACCTTTCAATAATCTAAGTGCAAGCGTTGAAACGAAGTAAACAAAACTATATTTTCTTAAGTTCCACGAATGTTCTCATAATATTTCAAAGGTCTGTGGAAAACTTAATAGATTATATATAAAAAAAAATCATCATTCTCCTACTCTTATCCTAATTACTTGGGGTCGATACAATATGTACTTATGTTTCATAGTACATATTGTAAAAGTTATTGGCAATAGTTTTATGACTGGCCGACTGCCAGACGTCAACCCACCTTGGGAATGTAATTGTTGACCAAACGGCATCAGATGGAGTTGGCCTAGGTCATCATAAGGCTCTTAGTCGTTTTTTACGACATCCACGAGCAAAGTAAGGGTTGGTAGTATTCGTGGCCGCTACCACACAGCTATAATAAAAAAAAATATGTAAAAAAATATCAAATATATTATCTTTTACCTGACAAAGTAAAATAAAGCCATATGATCTTATTACAGATTAACAGATATTAAGAATAAAGTCATAATTAACAATATTTATTTAAGCATCCATAATCCGTGTGGGGACGGACTAAGTATACAATTCACCACACCCTATCTTACCCGTGGGTGATCGTAAGAGACGACTAAGGGATATAAAACGCATATAACATCTATGCAAGAGAAGAAAAACTCGAAACAAAACCCTATACCAACACGTCTGACCAGCGTGGTATAGTAGGTTAAGTTCTCTCCCATTACGGAGGAGACCCAAGCCCAACAGTGGTCCATATATGGACTGTGATGATGATGATTCAATAAAATTACTTCACTTTCATAGTTTTCAATTTTACTCATAAACATTATCTAGCGGATGAAATATATAAATACCTCTTCTCGTTGAGAGGCCTGTAAGATATAAGTATCATAATTGCAAGTGAAGTAAAGCCCGAAACTAAATTATATGTCTAAATCAGATGTCAGTATATATTTAAGGCTACAGAATACGCATATCGACTATTGTAGGCAATTTATGATATGCGGGTCGTTGTGGATACGAAGGCTTTAGATACTCTCCGAGGCATAGATTTCGATCACTCAATTTTCAGAATATTTTAAAACTTTTAAACGTGCCAGTTTATACAAGATATTTTCCTAATTCGCCACTAAGACAAATGATAATTAATAAATCTTAGTGACTGTAGGTTTCGAATACGAAATTTAAAACCTTTTTAATTACTAACGCCATCTATACATTGGATTGGAAACTACATATGGAACTATTGGCATACCTTTTCTATGTGGCATGGCAACCACAAGGGCAATTCACCGGACTGGCCACGGATGTCAAGAAAGCGGTACCAGTGGCCGACCCAATGGGGATATGGTGGGTTATGGGTACACGCGCCGCCCTATGAAACGGACGCGTGTGTGACCAGACCATAGCTACCGTATATACGGTAACTCATAAGATATTGACCGAAAATAACTGACATATGAGGCAAACCAACCTCAAAGACAAATTCTCTTCATCTGGCACTTACGGTTCTTGAGCTATAATTTCTAAAACTAAATATATAAGAAAACGGAACGCTTTGCATAGGTTTTCTTCATCCATTCACCCATCTATCTCACATTGTTGAGCAAGGATCTCCTTCACAATAGGATATCATGTTGGTCAGACAGGTTAATATAAAGTTTTATTTCGAGTAAACATTTTCTTGCAGTGTTATTATCTGCGTACATCCCTTATTGATATTTTGTGACATCCACGGTGACGGACAAAGGCTGTTTGCTTAGCAATAAAAGAAAATGTTTGGAAAGAATTATTGACTTCACCATTACGTTAATTGAAAAATTGTATGTTATAACATTAGAAATATAAACACGATTCAAAAAAATCTACGTTATATAATATTTAAACATTAGCTTGCAACGGATATCCGGCTGAAGTCGTTACATAATCAATTCCTCATTGTTTATAATAACTGTTTGGATAAATTCGGCAACTTAATTAACTTCGATTTATATAATTATAATTCTATTTGTGTTAGAAATAAATAAAAAATGTAATTCAATTATGTAATATTGTTTTTAATTTAAATCTGTTTATAAGTTTTTTGTTGTTAATTGGCAGCAAACAATATTGCTTTTTTTTTAATATTTTGGTCAAAAACCTTGTTAAATATCTTGCATCCGGCTAAAATTAAACATTTCATAGATCCTTAGCATCCATAGACCTTGTAAGAATTATTTATTTATTTTACTCTTTTATTGTGTTCCGTATGGCGATATATTTAGTATACAATGTATGCCAACCCTTAAAAAGGTTAGAGCCTTAAAAAGGACCCGTAAAAACAGTTAAAGGATCTCCAGGAGGAGCATCGCTATCTTAAACAACTGAGAACACCCAATGCGATCGCCAATCTGCCTTCCAAGCGTAGCAAGTAAAACATTAGTCCTTTGGAAAGACAACCAACAGCCAATAAGCTAATGGATGGATAATGAATGGATATACAGAAAACACACACAGTACCATAGGTATTGCTTTCTAATAGTCTAGGCCTAGCTCCTTATTTACTTGCTGCTTAGCTAATTGTTTTGACTCCAACGAAAAAATAAAGGGTGGTGATTCATTGTATTCTTAATCCATATGGTCATCACATAGGCAATCAAATTGAACGATAATGTTAATTTCATTTAAAATATAGTCGATAATATAGTTAATTTTATTTAAAACTCAAATATTTATAGTTATTAATCTCCATTTTATATGTGAGTTATAATAGAGCTATACTCTTCTTTTTCTTCAGTAATAGGATCTTGAGATCTATATGACGCCCTACACGATTGGAGACTGGTTCCTGTTGAGATAGCTTCAATTCTATCTACTTTATCGACTATTCCCATCAGCTTATATTCTGCTTCAACAAGTTCCGTGCGTAGTTTTGCTAAATTATCTTGCAACTCCAATATTGAATCAATTTTAGCATTGACTTTATTAAATTTCTCGTTTATCGATTCACGGGCTTTACACGTTTGCATAATTTCATTAGACACTCTTATAAGGATCGCTTTTCTCAATTCTGTTAATTTATTATCGAAACCATTAATTATTTTACCTCGTCTTCTACTGTCTCCCGTGTTCGTTGATAGAGTTCTGTATTTATACCCGGTACTTCGTGATGTGTAACAGCTTTTATGAAATATTTGTGACATGATTCAGCGTTTTATAGCTTTTTTACTATTTATTAAAAAAATATAATAATAACCTCTTAATTTTTTTTACATGGTTATTTATGTAAAGTATTTAACAGTATATTATTTTACTCTATGGTATTTATAACGGTAATGCATAGAGTATAATGATTATGTAATACTTATTTGTCATTTTTTAAATCTATGTAGATACATGTACCTACCTATATATTTTTTACGATTGGCCTGGTCACCATCATACAACATAATGGCCAGGTGGATGCATTTTCCACCGATGACAGAGATCGGGTACCGGTGGCCCGCTCGCACGGCGAAAAGAGGTGTTTTGCAGGTTGGGTCTATGGGGTTGCGCGCCGCCTCTTCCGGTGCCCCGGTTCGATTTGGCGGGTTGCGACTACGTCCATAGCCCACCGCAAAAAAAAAGGTGGATGCATTTTATTTTGAGCCTTACTATGAGATTATCTGCTCACGTCTCCCATTCCTCTCATACGGTATACCAACGACAATCCATTATCTTATTATGTACTTCTAAATCATTTCGGCAATATAATAATATTGTAATAACTCTCACCATCGATAGCTTGGTCCTTATACCTGCTACCGGAACCGCACTATTTTTACTTTTTTAAATAGATTGTGTGTTTGTTATTTTTTATAGTATATAAATATATGTATGTGCGTGTTTACATATTTTTCTCTTTGGTAATCTATTTAAAAATATATAAAATAAGATGGAAATAAATAGATATAAATAAATAAGAAATATATATGTACAGAAGTATTCTATATGCACAGACATTGTAACTACAATCTAGGCCATCTAGTGTCTTATTGTGAAACTTTGATGCTTGTTAAATATGTTACAGAACATTTAAGTTTACTGTGAGATTAGAACTAATAAGTTCATTCAGTTGTCCATAGATGGCATAACGCATTGCAAATATCGTTTGTACTTAATAAGAGAAACGAGGTTTTGGTTGTAAAGTTTTAAGATTAGACGAACTTCTATTTGATAATATTTGAAGTCGCAGAATAGAATACTATTGTATATTATTACTGATAATTATTGCACTGGGGTACATTTTATAGAACAATAAACAGTCATTATAAATTAAATACCTATTCAACAGAAATGAGTTGTTGCAACAAAAATTTACTGACATGCTAATTTGTGAAACAGTCTTACGATTTTATCCTAAAGAAGTAAGCAGATGCACATTTAACCCACAGATAGCCATATAATTTATAGAAAGAAAAAAAGTAACTGAATATGTTAATCCACTTTGGTAGCGTGGTATAGCAATCATAAACCTCGTTATTCCAATGGTTAACTGCGATCCTATTCTGCTGAGTTTCTGAATTGCCGGGCTCGAATCCTTATATGGCTACAAAGATATTATTGGGAGTTGTGAGATTTTTACGGCAATATTCACTGATGGCGTAGTGGTTAAGATACCGTAATCTGTAATACCGACCTTCAGTGTCAGTGCCGTGGGTTCGATTCCCATGCAGGACAATACTTTCTACGAACCATAAAGCGTTGTTTTGAGTCCTGGTGTAATTTGTCTGTGTTAATTGCATGTTTGTAAAGTTCCCCGCAATACAAAAATTATTTCCGTAGTGATGGATGGTCTTTAAAAAAAAATTCAAAGGCCCAATTCTGGATCTGTACTTTCTGGATCTGTACTAATTCTGGATCTGTACTATTCAAGGCCCAATTCTGGATCTGTACTTGGTTATCGCCAATAGGCTTGGCTCTTTATGTGCAACTTATAAAATTATGTTGGACTTATAACGCTCGTTATACTACAAACTATGTGGCAAAATATAGATGTTTACTTTCTATTTAGACCTCTTACTTTCTTGACTTCTTTACTTTCTCTTCTATTCTTTTTTAATCCAAACATTTAATAAAATGGTTGCTGATACCGACTGGATATATCTATTTATTTCAAATAATTACTATGACTATATAGTTACATATGTGGTAGCGGTTACGAATACTATCAACCCTTACTTTACTCGTGGATGTCGTAAAAGACGACTAAGAGCTAAGACCAACTTTATCTAATGCCAATGGTCAACATTTACATTCCCAAGGAGGGTTGACGTATGGCAGGCGGCCGGTCATAAAACTAATGCCAATAACTTTTACAATATGTACTATGAAAGAAGAGAACATATTGTATCGACTCCCAAGTAATTGGGATAAGAGTAGGAGAATAATGACTTACTATGACTATAGACTATTTTATCAACTTTAGTTTTTGTATATCAGAAATGAAGATGGAAAGAAGACAGTCCTTGTGTTTCAAAAATGTTGCTTCAAGGCTTTTCTTATATAATGAAAACTGCTTGAGAGGATATAGAAGTTATACGGTCATATATCAGCAGTGGAGTAACTAGGTATACCGTTTAAGGCCCGTGGCAAATTCATCGGACATCCCCTCCCTAAAAATAAAGATGCTGAACCAACAATAATAGTATTTTTTATTTTATTATACCTATTTATACACTTTTACTTGTAAAATTTTAATAGATAATAAATCACTACGTGAAGTAGGTACATACAAACTTTATAAGTAATTATAGTTACTTGATTTTCTAATAATTCACTTTAAATTAAAAATATCTAATTTAAATTACACATTAAACTGAAATCAAATATGTAGTTTTTTTTTACAAATGCATTGTAATTTTAATACATTTTTTTTACTTGTGTATGCAACTAAGTAGGTAACTTAAATAAATTTAATACAAAACTATTTTATTTACTAAATGTGTAATAATAAATGTTGGGTGTTGGGATTCTCCTCTGACCGGAGGCCCCTTTCGACTGGGGGCCCGTAGCATTTTGCCGACTTGACACCCTGTAGTTACGCCTCTGTATATCAGTTATAGTGAGTAGAGTCAAATTTTAGTAAACGTAGTAAACATGGTTCCTATTTTATTGCTTTATAATTTCCAATTTATATGAAAATGATCATAAGGAGCTGTGTGATATAGTTACCTCCTCCATTGTCATGTTTTCTCTCCAGAGCGAGATTTCCCTAACCCAATTCTTGTTTATCTCATTATAATCTTAAAACAATGGTTCAGATATATCTGAGTTATTAAAAAAGCAATTATTAGACTTTGTATACAACTAATATTTGAGTAAGTATTGGTATTTAGTTATATTTTTAATATTAAACCTTTCAGTTGAACTTACTAAAATGATCTTACGCTGAGTTTCATAGACTGAGTTTTGTGTCTCTCTTCTTGCCTCTATTTCATCTTAGTTGGCTTTTGAAACCTAAATACAATTCGTTTACCATTTTCTATACTCATCTTGCACACTCATTCACATTTAGCACACAGCATAGAAATACAATTTTTCCGTGTGGTGACGGAGTAAGAATACAATTCACCACCCCTTGTCTTACGCGTGGATGATCGTAAGAGACGACTAAGAGATATAAAACGCATATGACATCTATGCGAGAGAAGGAAAACTCGAAACAAAACTCTATACCATCATGTCTGACCAGTTCGATATAGTAGGTCAATTTCCCTCCCATTATGGAGGAGGCTCGAGCCCAACAGTGGGATCTGATATGATGATGATGAGATGATAGAAATACAATTATGTAGGTCTTAATCCTTATGTGAGTGACAAATAAAACACCTTTATTGGAGTGACGAGGTGCCTTCATACAGTTTCTACGTAATGGAAACAATCAAAATTTGTTTTTACGTTACACATACTTTAAATTTTATTATTTTAAGCTTAAGCTAAACACTTGACGACCTGTGGGACAAAAGGGGTGTAGGGGTCAAGTGCGGTACCGCGTGAGGGCGACGCCCCGACAATCTTCGGAGCGTCGACGAGAGGAACCCGCGAGAGTAAAACGCCGGGCGGACCACCGAAGACAAAAATCGAGTACCGGTGGTCCGCTCACACGGCAAAGAGAGAAGAGTTTCACGGTGGGTCTATGGGGTCACGCGCCGCCTTTCCGTCACCCCAGACCGATTTGGCGGGGCGAGACGCATCCATAGTCCACCAAAAAAAAAGGGGTCGAGTGCGGTACATGGTTATCGGTGCGCAAGAAACACTTAATGCATCGTGCTTGATATTGACACTTGACTGTATACGTTTGTTTGTTCGAACTTATTTATATTTTGTGAGCTTAGAATTATTTCATTATGAATATTGGAGAGAGTACTTCTAAACAAAGACAGCGTGTTTGAAGCTACAATTCAACAGAATTACTAGCGATATTAGCAGAATCTTCTAGTGACGAAGGTGAGTTGGTTGCTTCTGATAATGAAAAATTGTAACATCAAAATTACATGTGAGATCTGCAATGCACGATGTGCTTGGCCAAGAACTAAATCTTTCGATTTGTTCTGGATCTACAACTTCTATAAGTCATCCTAAACGAAACTCTACAGGCGTGTTGAAGTCGTCGGCAGTTGCTACATATGCAGAGAACTCAAACGCAAGCAAAGAAAAGCACGAAAAGCTTGCACTAACTGTGGAAGACCAGTTTGTGATAAACATGCAGTAACTCGTCCTACATATAACACCTGTTTCGAGAGCTGTGCTAATTCTGTATAAACAAAGAATTTGTAATTTTTTATAAATATGATATATTTTAATAAATGTTTATTAGTTCAGTTTTGTACGAAATTCATCATCATCATCACAGCTCACACACGTCCCACTGTTGGGCTCGAGCCTCCTCCATAATGGGAAGGAAATGGACCTACTATACCACGCTGGTCAGACATGTTGGTATAGGGTTTTGTTTCGAGTTTGCCTTCACTTGCATAGATGTTATATGCATTTTATATACCTTAGTCGTCTCATACGATCACCCACGGCAAGATAGGGGGTGGTGAATTGTATTCTTACCCCGTCACCACACAGAAAATTACGAAATTATAAATACTTTTTTCATAGTCATACAAAACATAAAGACGTACCCGGGTACCTTGTCACTCTATTGTGAGTTTAAAATAGATTTTGGTTTCCACAAAACATTGTAAATAGTTGACTGAGTTTAAACATTAAAAAATATATAATTTATAAATGATTAAGAGCTATCAGGGCAGCTACCTCTTTCAATTTAAAAATGCTAAAGGTACCCGGGTACCTCGTCACTCACATAAGAATTAAGCAGTATATCAAAAGTATTTAACAAATACATATATAGCATATATTCTTCACATATGTAGCAACAATGATTTTAATTGGTTAAATAATGATTTTATAAAGTATTTATGTCACTAGAATTTCAGATAGTTATTAGTTTCAAAACAGTAAAACAACTGCTTGATTTGATAAAAGCATATGTCATACATACTATGTAATGGAGTATCAATACAATTCACTAACCCCTATCTATATAGGTGATCGTAAGAAACGACTATAGGATATGAAACGCACATAATATCTATGCAAGAGAAGCTTATACCAACACGTTTGATCAGCGTGGTATAGTAGATAAATTACCATCCTATTATGAAGGAGATTCAAGTCCAACGTATATTAGCTAAGATGATGATGATAATGATGAACATTATTATCAGTTTTAAAGTTAGTAGTATTTAGTAACTATTCATTTAAAATATTCTACACTAGTCAAGTAATTAAAATGTCTTAGAATTTACATAAAAAATATAATACCCAACAATAGTAAATACGGTGTCGGACAAGTAAGATGCCATTTTGAATATAATATACAATGAAATGGTCATCTTGAAAAGGATACATTCACGAGCCACTTGAAAACGCCATTGGTAAAAACAATAATTCAGTTTTACGCTAACAATAGGGCGAAACCCTTGTGAAGTTTTTTTTTCCAAGCTCTTTATGCCCCAAACAATAAGGTTCCAACAGGTTGGGACTGCATTATATGAGGATAAATTTACTTTTGATGAAGTGCAAAAGTCGACGTAAGTCTATTGACAGTGTTTCGGTAAAATTTGTGATTTAAGCACAATGGGAACACAATCGTCCGTGAAGGGTACTCAGCACACACATGGGCCCAATATGTCCATTGTGCTTTGTGCTATTTCTAATGAATGTCGATGTGGGAAGCAATTCTATATTTTTTTTTATTCTTAACAAAAACTTATGGTTGCATTTAGATGATAGTTATTTATTACCTAATTCATGTGTCCTGCCATGCCTGACATATGGCTGCCAAACTTGGGCACTGAGCCAAACACATCTTCTAAAACTGAGAACATGTCAGAGGGGCATGGAAAGAAGCATGATAGGCGTTACAAAAAGAGATCGCACAAGATCAGAAGATATACGCCAAGGTTGAAGATATAATAAAGAAAATACGACAGTTGAAATGGAGATGGACAGGACACATGACAAGAGATAGCAGAATAAAATGGACTAAAATCTTAACGGAGTGGCAACCACGCGATGGCAAAAGAAAAAGAGGCAGGCAGGTAAAAAGATGGATGGATGATATAGGAAAAATTGGAGAGGCTACCTGGTCAAGGAAAGCTAGAGACAGAGAGGAGTGGAAAAGGCTGGAAGAGGCCTATGTGTCACAAGATACGCTGATTAATATCTAGGATAACCGATGTGTTAATGTATATATATATAAGTTAGATAAATAATGTTTAGTTTAGTTTCAGCAATAAAGGCTATAATAATAATAATGTAGTTACTTCTATTACTTTTTAGTATTAGATTAACAAAAGGTTTATATGTAGGCAATTAACATGTAATTCATACACATTAATGGCATATATGTATATGCAATGCTGTGTGGTAGCGTCTACGAATACTACCAACCCTTACTTTGCTCATGGATGTCGTAAAAAACGACTAAGAGCTTTTATCAACCTGGGCTCATACCACCTAATATCATTTGGTCAACAATTACATTCCCAAGGAGGGTTGAAGTCAGGCAAGCGGCCGGTCATGCTGGGGCTCAGGGTGGCCCTAAATAAGACGGAGGCCCTTCTATTCCATGCGCCCCGCGTAAGGCTGCCTATCGGCGCCTCGTTAGTCGTCAACTCCATCCACATCAGTATCCAGGCCCATATGAAATATTTGGATCTCGTACTGATGGAGTGGATGGAGCGGCGGCACGGGGTGCTCTCCTTCCGGTTGGTGCAGGTCTTGTCGGGGCACGGTTGCTTCGGCAAGTACCTGCACACGGTCGTGCGGAGGGAGTGGACTCCGTCCTGCCACCATTGCAGTAGCGACGAGGACACGGTGCAACATACGCTTGAGATATGTTTGGGCTGGGACGGGCAGCGCCGTGACCTCGTCGCTGTCATCGGTGCCGACCTGACGCTGCCGGGTGTCGTGAAAGCGATGGTCGACAGCGTCAGAAATTGGGACGCGGTCGCCGCCTTCTGCGAGGCTGTCATCTCGCAGAAGGAGGCGGCGGAACGAGTCCGGGAGGATTACCGTGACCCGGGCCACCGCCAGCGGCCGGGGCGGCGCATGCGCGAATATCTGCGCCTGATGCCGCCCTAGCTGAGGCTTTGGGTGATCGGACCGGGGAATTGTCCGATCACCCGACGTGAGGCCACCGCGTGAGGGTGACGCCCCGACGGCGAAAGCTGTCGGGGCATCGACGAGAGAGGAACCCGCAAGGGTATATCGCCGGGCGGGCCACCGAAGACAAAGATCGGGTACCGGTGGCCCGCTCATACGGCGAGGAGAGTTGCTTGCAGGGTGGGTCCATGGGGTTGCGCGCCACCTCTTTTGTCACCCCGGATCGATTTGTCGGGGCGCGACCACATCCACGGTCCACCCTGCAAAGAGAAAAAAAAAAAAGGCGGACGATCATAAAACTATTGCCAATAACTTTTGCAATATGTAGGAAGAGGATTACATATTGCGTCGACACCAAGTAATTGGGATAAGAGCAGGAGAATGATGAATGATGAATGGCATATATAGAAAAATTTATAATATTATTGATAATCTTCATAAAAATCAGACAAATTATATAATATATAAATTAATATTAATTCAAGAGTCAAGAGTCTCCGAAACCGGCGAGCGTGTATGAAGAGAATTATGAATGTTGAGGAAGCGAGTGAAGAATGCAAGGATAGAGTTCTCTGGCACTCTGTTCTCTCCGCCTACCCTGCAAGGGATATGGCGTGATGATATGTATGTATGTATGTAATATTAATTCCCGTAAATAAAGTTGCCACGTGATGGTAGAGTAAGATTAAGAACACATTTATCACACCTTAATTTCTCGCTATTGCTATAAAATATGACTTAGGGATGTGAGCAGATATATTATAAGTAGTGATTGTGAGCAGATATATTAGAGTAGACTTATATATTATAAGTAGATGGAAAATTCTAAATCAAACCTTAGAATTCTTCTGGTGGCAACGTGAGACCGTAGATCGTTTTGCAGCATGCCACCGAAGACAAAAATCGGGTACCGGTGGCCCGCTCGCACGGCGAAGAAGAGGTGCTTGCAGGGTGGGTCAATGGGGTTGCGCGCCACCTCTTCCGTCACCCCGGACCGACTTGGCGGGGTGCGACGTCCATGGCCCACCGCAAAAAAAAAAAAAAAAGATCGTTTTGCAGCATATTCTGCATAAGGTCTGTGTTCAATAATAGGGTATAGAGAGATGGAAGCAGGAATAAATGAGGCTTGTTGAAAAAAATCGATAAATATTTATGCGAGTTCTAGATAGCTGCGACGTTCTAAGTGCCTAGAGATCAAAACTAATTCAATATACGCATCTACTTAAAAACAAAATCTAATACTTATTTACCGGCTGCAATTACTCAAGCATGATTGAGCTAAACCAGCTGTTTGAAACTAAATTCTGTTCTACTTGTATTTATAACATTAATGAGATGAATAATAAATGAATACAATCTTTGTTTGTAGCTAATTCAGATATAAATGGCGGAAAGAAATATAAATCTTGAGGTCTATACAGTAACTTTTCCGTTGTTGTATAAAAATAGACAGTCTTTTGAGGACGAATTAATGATGCATAATTCAATTGAGTACTTTGTAGTTAAGGAAAACTGCAATGTATTAATTTAACATTAATAATAAATTAAGAGGAAAGAGGCAAAAGATTAGACCTGGCAACCGAAGTGTGGAACATTTAATTCATGCAATGAATATTATCCGACATCAATTATGCTGTTGTAGATGTTTGTGGAATACACCCATTCGGTGTATTGTTGGCGACGATGGCAGATTTAACAAACGACTCAGTACGACAGGTACCTGGCAGGCAGTGTACCATAAAGTTCTTATATAGGGTATCCATTATTAATGGACTTTTGGAATATTTTACAATAATATTCCTTGCTTCCTTGTTGTACTGATTAGGACTTAATTAACTGATGTACTTAAATAACTGAATATTGCCATATTTTTGAGGCAGTTTATTTCGCGTGGTTTGCTCATCTTCCAAATGTTTTAAATACAAAAACAAGTATATCCATCCTGTGCTAAATGTATATCGGGATATGAGGAAAATAATGATATCATCTTGCCATTTAGTTCGTTAGAGAAATACATGTCAGTTCATTTGTGTGATTTTTATAAATATATAATTATCGAACAATCAGCACATCACATTCTCTAGGAGGTGCGATCTCTGGCGTAACGAGCGCGACCTTATATTAGACAGTTTGCAAGTCACATCTGGAGTAGTATACTATACGGATCTTGTAGCAACTCGAGAAAATTTCCGTGCGTTTAGCCTTAGGCGTTTCTGCCATTCCTACAACTGCAACCAATCTTAAGGCTCACATATAGGCCCCGTTAAGTTATCCCGTACCCGTGGTGCCGTACTGTTGCGCTTATCGTAGCTGTACAACCCTTTACTTATTGGCTGACTAGTCAATATTGCTTTCTGTCTCCCGCTTTGCCTGGGAGGGAAGTGGAATCACTCTTTTCCAACTCCTCCTCTTTACATACATACATATCATCACGTCATATCCTTTGCGGGGTAGGCAGAGAGAACAGACCACTTTAACTTTAGATAATTAAATTTGTTGCGGGTTCAAAGATAATTATAATCATTTCCCAGGACTGCCTGAGGGCCAAACCTCGGTGTCATTTATAGTGACCATTGTGGATCCTAGCTTACAGGAGTTATAATGGTGGGAATGTGTGGTGGGATTAGTCCCAAAAAATAAAAAATATAATTATCGAAAAAAATATAGACATATATAGGTACGTGTAAAAATATCGTTTACTAGGATCAAATTAAATAAAAACATTTAATAATATATTTTTGTCTCAAAATATGTTATTGTTTTAGCTATCAAGTAGCAAATAGAAGAGAGTTGGCGATGTCCAGTGTTTTTATAAACATGGCTATCCTATGCTACGACTAAAATACCCAAATAGTGCCGACTCAAAGCCACTCGAACTTACGAGTATTCTACACTACACAATAACTCACTCACTATTCTCTAACTAAGCGCCACCATATTGACATTTTTTTATCAACAACGTAGTTTCATAGTAGTTCTGTGACGCCAATGACACAGGTAATATTTTTTTTTAGGGTCTTTCCCGAACCGCAATAAGTTCGAAGTCAGGTAGGTAATTCTGAGACTGATTTAGATGAAACAGGTAGGTTGGTATGTGTTTATTGTGTAATTTTTAATGAGGGAACACATTTATTATATCTTTGTCTAGCGAAATAAGCATGGAACTAGAAGTTGACTGCACAGATGGCTTAGTAGTCAGACTAGGGACCTGTCATGCGTAGTATTATGTGTACGATTAAAAAGATAATTCTTTGTGTGATACACAAATATTGGTCTGAGTTTCGATGGTTTTATTTGTGTCCATTAATTGCATGTTTGTAAATTTCCTCAAGTCACAAATGTTTATTTCTTAGTGAGGGATGTTGTGTTTTATTAAAATGCTATTAAAAATATTTTTTGACTTAATTTGAATTAGGTATTTGATTATCACGACAAAAACTTTTAATAGCAGCATAGAATTTGATTTTATACTCTGTTGACGCCGATAAACTCGCCTTTTTTTTTTCTTTTTTTTGGTGGACTATGGATGCGTCTCGCCCCGCCAAATCGGTTCGGGGTGACGGAGAAGGCGGCGCGTGACCCCATAGACCCACCGTAAAATCCTCTCTCTTCGCCGTGCGAGCGGGCCACCGGGACCCGATTTTTAATTTCGGTGGCCCGCCCCGCGGTTCACCCCCGGGTTCCTCTCGTCGACGCCCCGACAGATCTTGCCGTCGGGGCGTCGCCCTCACGCGGTGGCCTCACGTCGGGTGACCGGACAATTCCCCGGTCCGATCACCCGAAGCCTCGGTTAGGGCGGCATCAGGCGCAGGTATTCGCGCCTGCGCCGCCCCGGCCGCTGGCGGCGGCCCGGGTCGCGGGCATCCTCCCGGACTCGTTCCGCCGCTTTCTTCTGCGAGATGACAGCCTCGCAGAAGGCGGCGACCGCGTCCCAGTTCCTGACGCTGTCGACCATCGCCCTCGCGACAGCCGGCAGCGTCAGGTCGGCACCGATAACAGCGACGAGGTCACGGCGCTGCCGATCCCATCCCGGACACACCTCCAGCGTGTGTTGCGCCGTGTCCTCGTCACTCCTGCAGTGGTGGCAGGCCGGAGTCCACTCCCTATATGCGACCGTGTGCAGGTACAAACCGAAGCACCCGTACCCCGTCAACACTTGCACCAGCCGAAAGGTGAGGACTCCGTGCCGCCGCTCCATCCACTCTATCAGTACGGGCCGGAGGTCCTCAACGGTAACAACACCGTGCCTAGGCCTCTCCAGCCGCGTAGCCCAACGGGCGATGACGTCTCGGCGGGCGTCCACGCGCCAGGTGGCTATCTCGCTCAACGATGGGGAGCCACCTGCCTCGCGCGCTGTGATAACCCGCCGGTAGAGGTCGGAGAGCATCTCCGCCTCTAGGTCCCACGGGGGTGTCCCGGCCAATAGGCACGCCGCCTCTGTCGACACCGTGCGGTACCCGCGAACGGCTCTGACCGCCATGGCTCTCTGTGGCCTCCACAGCACCGCCCTGAGTTGGGCGTTCAGAGCCCTCGTCCACACGGGTGCGCCGTACATGGCCATTGAGCGGATCACCCCCGCATAGCCGCGAGAATGGCTCTGACCATTCGCGGGTACCGCACGGTGTCTACCGAGGCGGCATGCCTATTGGCCGGGACACCCCCGTGGGACCTAGAGGCGGAGATGCTCTCCAACCTCTACCGGCGGGTTACCTCAGTGCGCGACGAAGGTGGCTCCCCATCGTTGAGCGAGATAGCCACCTGGCGCGAGGACGCCCGCCGTGACGTCATCGCCCGTTGGGTTACGCGGCTGGAGCGGCCAAGACACGGTGTCGTTACCGTCGAGGCCCTCCGGCCCGTACTGATGGAATGGATAGAGCGGCGGCACGGTGTCCTCTCCTTTCGGCTGGTGCAGGTATTGTCGGGGCACGGGTGTTTCGGCAAGTACCTGCACACGGTCGTGCGGAGGGAGTGAACTCCGTCCTGCCACCATTGCAGTAGCGACGAGGATACGGCGCAACATACGCTCGCGCTATGCGCTGACGCTGCCGGCTGTTGCGCGAGCGATGGTTGACAGCGTCAGGAATTGGGACGCGGTCGCCGCCTTCTGCGAGGCTGTCATCTCGCAGAAGGAGGCGGCGGAACGGGCCCGGGAGGATTCCCGTGACCCGGGCCGCCGCCCGCAGCCAGGGCGGCGCAGGCGCGAGTACCTGCGCCTGATGCCGCCCTAACCGAGGCTTCGGGTGATCGGACCGGGGAATTGTCCGGTCACCCGACGTGAGGCCACCGCGTGAGGACGACGCCTCGACGGCGAAAGCTGTCGGGGCGTCGACAGGAGAGGAGTCCGAGAGGGCATACCGCCGAGCGGGCCACCGAAGACAAAGATCGGGTACCGGTGGCCCGCTCGCACGGCGAAGAAGAGGTGCTTGCAGGGTGAGTCAATGGGGTTGCGCGCCGCCTCTTCCGTCACCCCGGACCGATTTGGCGGGGTGCGACGTCCATAGCCCACCGCAAAAAAAAAAAAAAAAGACGTGTGGCACTCGGGGACTGCCGCGGTAAAGCTATTGCATAGCATTTTGTATCAACTTATGCAATTATAATTTTTTTTTTATTTATCTATTTTATTCATGCAGTATTGCTTTTTCTTTGATATTAATTCAAGTTACACTTTTTGAGCGTGGTGACCGATAAGAAAACAAATTTTTCTATTATTAAATAAATAAAAAAAGTTAATATTGTTTATTTAAAATATTTTTATTATTTTACAATACATGTGGGTTTTATTATTTTACAGTAGCTGTTGGTTATTCAGGAATATTTATCATTGAAACTATAGGTTTATGATAACTGAAATAAGAAACATAAGTTTGCGACTTAATATCCTCTAAATACCTAGAAAATACCGCGTCAATGGTGGTCCCATATTTTGTTGTGGACTCTTGTGGATCATTATTCATTTTCAAATTCAATGTTTTTGATAGAAAAGTTGTCAACCGCTCTGATTTTTTATCAGCGAAGTTAATGTTGAAATCGCCAGCCAAGATAATTGGAAATTTATTACGTAGAGTCGTACAATACGTCTAATCGCACACAACGCCGTGTCGAAGTCTAAAAAATATATATGGTTTATTTTATAAGAATACTAGCAGACCCGGTCACGCGTTGCTGTGGCTAAGGTAGCCTCAGTAACACGTGGTGGTAATGCTAATAAAATCCAGTTAACAGATACTGCCATCTGTTAGAATCATTTGCAGATAACAGATAATTGTGACTGTCAAATAATAGACAAATGATTTGCAATAAAATAATTTTGCGATTATAAATTGAGATGAAAGCTATCCTATCTTTTAAGTTGGATCAAACTACATATCCTGTGCAAAATTGGTTAAAATCGGTTAAGTAGTTTAGGACTCCATTGCGGACAAACAACGTGACGCGTAATTTATATATATTAGAAAGATAGAAAAGTATTTGCTGTTGCAATAGATTCCGATATTCTTTGTGCCTGATGATGAGATGATGAGATTTATAGAGGGTAATATTGTAACGTGACTGTCTACTTTAAACCACTGCACTTTTCTTGAATTGTAGGTGCTTTTTCATCACAGTCCACAAATGTCTCACTGTTGGGTTCGGGCCTCCTCTATAATAGGAGAGAAATTAACCTACTATACTGCGCTGGTCAGACGTGTTGGTATAGGGTTTTGTTTCGAGTTTTCCTTCTCTCGCATAGATGTTATATGCGTTTTATATCCCTTAGTCCTCTCGTACGATCACCCACGGGTAAGATATGGAGTGGTGAATAGTATTCTTACTCCGTCACCACACGGCAAATATGTTGAAAAAAAGATGCTTTTTAGCTATATAATAAAAAGAATTAATTTTAAATATACGACTTCTTAGCGTTTAGTTGTAAACTGTTATACTATAGTATAATTATAGTTATTTTGCTTCTTATTATCTACCATTTAGGCACAATGAAGCACGTTAGTGCTAAATGGTGAGTAAAATTTACAAAAAATCAAAATTAACTAAAATTCGGGGCCGGTGGCCGTAATTTTAACTAACACCAATTTTCGGTTGTCAGAATCACCCGATCGAACTCTCAATTCATAAAATGATGAAAAAATAATGAGGCAAAAAGTTCGTTAAATAACGTCTCAGTACTCTGAGATTAAGAAACGTATTGAAAATATAGCGGTAAAGGTAAAATCTGTGCACAAGAAATTCCTTCCCTTTCAATATAAGCGATACCTTAGCGATAAAAAAATAAACATTCATCTCAGCTTATATATGTCCCACTCAAGCTCTCAAGCCTCCTCCATGACAGGAGGGAAATTGACCTACTGTACCACGCTGGTCAGACGTGTTGGTATAGGATTTTGTTTCAAGTTTTCCTTCTCTTGCATAGATGTTATATGCATTTTATATTCTCTAGTCGTCTCTTACGATCACCCGCAGGCAGAATAGAGGGTGGTGATTTGTATTCTTATGCCGTCACCACACGGAAAATAAAAAACATAAAAAACATTTACATAAATTTGCATAGATTATGTGATACAAAAATACTGGAAACATTTATGTAGTTACATTAGATTCCCACTGTCCTCCGTACTAACGAAAACTGTATCACGGTAAGACAGTATCCTCCAATACAATCACATTTCACTTAACATAACTTGAAAATATTACAAGAATAATTAATTATGAATGTGGGTGACTATAATGGTTCGGAAATGTGGAAAGAATGCGGAACGATCGTCTGGTTAAGAAGATATACAATGCGAAAGTGGAAGGATGTAAGGTACCGGAGGAGATGGAGACTAACCTACCTAGACCAGATTGGTCACGTAGTGAAGGAAGGTGTCTCCGAAACCGGCGAGCTTGTATGAAGAGCATTATGAATGTTGAGGAAGCGAGTGAAGTTCGCAAGGATATAGTTCTCTGGCACTCTGTTGTCTCTGCCTACCCTGCAAGGGATATAGCGTGATGATATGTATGTATGTATGTATGTGACTATAATGGTGAGGTTAATATTGTGGCGAATTTTGAGAAAAGAGTTGAACTTGTCTGCATACCTACAAGATCAAATTAAAGCCGATTTGAAGCCCTTTGACTGTTTGCAGCACTGATATTTCCCAGATCGATGTCTGAAAAGCATAAGAATGATCTGGATTTGATCTGGAGTGAATAAGAATAATTTTCATCGTAAAATAAACTTCAATAATGAAGCGCATTTTTGATTAAATGGCGCTCAACAAGCAGAACGTGCACTATTGCACATCAAGAAATTCACATTTATGGCATGAGAGACAAATATATAAAAAAAAAATGGTCACCGTTTGATTTTTCTTTGATAATGACAATCTACGTGACAATCTTTAGCGATCATTATATTATAGGAATATGAAATTGATTTATGTTACCGAATTTTCGTAGTATTCATGTGAAAGGCATGCGGTTTCAACAGGATGCTGCTACGTATCATAGTTACAGTTATCGCAACCTTCGAATCTTGAGAAATGGGCTCGTCAATAAGCCAACGAGATCCTGCGAGCTCTGGACTTTCCTCCGAGGCTTCGTAAAATGTATGGTAGAGTGGTCAACAGGTAGATTTCAAGAACAGATCCTTTACAAACGCATTCATGATGGTCATATGTCTGAAATTATGTTTTATTCATAAATAACAACTATCATTTGCAATCAAGAACTTTTCAATATCTTTCATTTTATTTTAAATGTAGTTAGAAAACCCACTTCTGGACGTGATATTAGTAATAATATCCATAATACATCAATTACAATTTTTGTTATGCCAGCTGTTGTCAAGAAAACAAGTACAACGTGTGCTCAAATTGCTTGGCGGCTATTGTTACTGTCTTGTCTGATAATACCATTCCATTTCTATTTGTCACAGAATTATTTATAATAGCTTTCTTGATAAATAGATTAGCGCATTCGAGCAATAAAGCACTTCAGTTTTATTATAGTAATAATATAAATAAAACTCTAAAAATGATCATCATCATCATCAATATATATAAATCCTAGTGAAATACTATTTACTAACGTGAATCTATATTCATATTAGTAAAGGTTTGTTTAAACAAATGTTTTGTGCCTTTATGAGAATCAAGAGCGAAGATAATAAAAATAGCTTCTATACACATCGTAAGTTAAAATTTTAATATGAAATTTTCGTTTCTTTTTATATCGCGGTTTGAAGAACATTACACTGTAGCTAACTCTTACACTACACTACACATCTTGTACTATTTTTTATAAAAATTCATTAAATAAATAATAATAATTTCATCATTTAATAAATAATAATAAGATAAACCCGCCGAGTTTCTTGCGGGATCTTCTCAGTAGCAGTTACGTGCCGATTCGGTGGCAGTTTGTTGGAATTATTTAATAATATGTAAATACCATAGTATTTACTATTATTAAATAAATCCAAGAAACTTATGAATGTTGAGGAAGCGAGTGAAGTATGCAAGGATAGAGTTCTCTGGCACTCTATTCTCTTTGCCTACCCTGCAAGGGATATGGCGTGATGATATGTATGTATGTACCCTCGTATAGTTTATACATAATAAATGAATTTGAGTTTAAAAACATTGGCTCATAAAATGACGTCTATTTTCTTCTACTAATATGAAGTTGGGTCAGCAGTTAGTAGATAAAGGAATACTCGTACTCTGCACATATTATGTCTAACGTCATATTTTTTATTAAGACTGAAAAATATCAATATAATATTACCTATTAACGTAGTCACAATCACAAATATATACACGAATAGATCACAAATATATACACACATGTAACCGTCTTAGTTTTATTTTTGTATAGGTCTCTTGTTTTGTTCTACATAAAATATGATTCACATCCTGCTTACATAGATAGGGTTTCATACACACCAATGTATATTTTTAAAGATAATTTAAATTCGTATATCTTTATATATTGTGACTGTTTGCTAAGATATTTTTATTGTCTAATGGTATTGACGGCACAGATAGCGTAGTGGTTAAGAAACCAAACCTTTCACGCCAGTGCCAGGACAATACTTTGTGCGATCCTCAAAGTGTGTTCTGAGTCTAGGTGTAACTTGTCTGCATTAATTGCATTTTTGTAAAGTCCCCCTGCAATACAAGGGTTTCAAATAAAACTACTGTCGGGAGGAATTAAATACCTACCTACAAACTAGAATCCGTAAAAGTAGTTTTATTTCAAATGTGTAATACTGCGCGTAAACATTAGAAACCATTATACAAGGATTATTTACTTAGTGGTGTCTCTTTAAAAACTGAGCAATCAGCACAACTGATGGTAAATAGTAACTGCCGCCCATGGATAGCAGCAATATCAGAGCTATATTCAAGTCACTATCTATTATGACAGGGACAAGTGCACAATTGATTGTGACACGATGGCAGGCAATATAATGTAAAAAATATGGGGAAGGAAGGATTACACTTCCAGCTCTCTCGCTTATTAAACGAAGGGAAGTAGCAAAATGCTACTTACCACTCACAAATCGATTTCTTGTAAAGTGTGATACTACTTTTAACGTGCTGGGCCATTTATGGTTGCGGGTAGAAAACTGTCAGCAACGTGACCTAGTACTAGAAGTTACGTTAGTTAAGTACATTTATCTATGTCATGTTGTTCTATTGTAGTAACAATAGAATGAAAATTATAGGAATAGAATGAATGGAAATTAGGGATAAAGAGAGAACAGAAGTTCTCTCTTTATCTCTAATACAAAAAATGGTTGACTACAGGCTAGAGCCTCCAGCATAATAAAAAGAAGTTACCCTACTATGTTATGCTAGTAAAACGGATCAGCACAGGAATTTCTTTTAATTTTTCCTTCTATTACAGTGATCTTATCTACGAATATATTAATTTTCTTTTCCTAAAATAACAAACTAAAATAACAATTTATATTATTCTTCCCCCACCACACTATATTTTCTTTTAACAGTTTTAACGGTTGTCTAGACGCATGTCTGTCTGATAGTATTTTAATAATATTTTTTTTAATATTAAAGGAAATTCTCCCGTATAGTGACAGGAGAATTACACAATATTTCGCCACTCCTTACTCTACGGTGTCAGTCGTAACAACCGGATGAGTCATCACTAGGCGAATGGGCAGCAGCATTCCCCCTTAGGAAGAGATATTCAATTAATACATTTGGACTACCTACCCCTTATTTAAGGCAGGCGTTTATATAATCACACACTACCCGATCCGTCTGGGGTGACAGAGATGACGGCGCGCGACCTCATAGTCTATCGTAGCTCTCAACGTTACGTGGGTGGGACATCAATACCTGGTTCCTGTAATCGCGTCGGTGGCAAGTTCAAACTACTCTACAGGTTAATATCCCTACCTACACATTATATTTTGATGTACATAGTCACAACAATTTTATCGATTAGGTATAATTGGTTCTTTATAAAAACCCGATTACGAAACGAAAAATGATGTCACAAGCGGGATTCGAACCCGCACCTATTGGGAGTCCGGCCCAATAGGAGCGGGTTCGAATCCTGCTTGTGAGATGATTTTTCGTTTCGTAATCGGGTTTTTTATCAATAATTAAGCATATTAAATGCTAAATTTCAGTAATTTGTATACTTGGTTCTATTTAAGGGCACAAATATATAATAGTGTGTGTGTTCTATGAAATAGTAATTAATATAAAAAAAAAATAAAGCAGTCTATTAAAAAAAATATAGTACAATATTATCTAGATTTTGGTACTTGCTATTAAATTTTCATACATATTGTATCTACGCACACATACTTACTATAGCTGTTTTTTTTTGATGACGGGCTTTTTCGTCCCAGCTGCTCAGTGGGACTGAAGTGCAGCGTAGGCCTCCTATCCTTAGCAGCCGTCCTCTTCTCCGCCTATGACCTGTTAGGTGAATATTTACTGCACCTCAATATTTTTAATTAATCGCCAGTAATGAGCTGTTACGCTAGAATACCTGTTTAATAGTGGTAGGACCACGCTGTTGACAGTTTTCTGTCTGCAGCCGCGGGCCGGTCTATCCGGGGTAGTATCACACTCTCGCAGAAGATCGACGTCTGAATAATGGCAATGTGCTATTGCGCTTCGTTCGGTGAGCGAGAGAGCCGGAGGCCCAACTGGGTGGGTTTGGGGTTTTTATTGGTAGGCAGCTGCCTAACTATACCCTTGTTATTGCAAAGGTCCTAACCTAACCTAACCTAACCTAACTATACCCTTGTTATTGCAAAGGTCTATGGGCGGCAGTGACTTACCATCAGGTGTGCTGCTTGCTCGTATGCCACCACAGGCAATAAAAAGAAAACTAGAATAATCAGTATCCTCGTAGATATGTTTAGATATAGTACATACACAGTTGCATAATTAATAAAAAAAAAAAAAAAACCTATTAAAAATGTAACAATATTTAATGTTATGCGTTATTATTTTAAATGTTAGGCATTGTGTGGCTGACTCAATTGGCGGAGAGGGATAGTAGGGCAGAGGCCCCTTTCAAACCAGGCGGTTTAGACAGGATGTGGCAAAACATTAGCTCGTTTAAAAAAAAAAAAAAAAAGGCAGTGCCTAATACTACATCTTATTCTAATAGATTCCTATAGAATTAGTTTGTGTAGGCATATTGGATTATTGTTTCATTTAGAGAAGACCGGTACTATACATAATTATAGCATGGGGTATGCCTATCTCCCTGTTTGGGCGATAAAGTCTCGTTTTTAGGTTATCTGTCACGTTGTTTCCAGCCAGAGGAAAGATGACCCGTTTTTGCAAATAAACCAACAGTTCATTTATTATAGGAACCTCCACTTATAAGTCTTCAAAGGATTTCTTAGTAGTGGCCCAAATTCAGACGTGTTCAAGAGTTATCACTTATTTCCACTGAAAGTCTTTTTAATTACCAAGACTAATATCAACAAATTGTATGATAAATTTACACTTATTTTTGGTAGGACCACGCTGTGAACAGTTTTCTGTCTACAGCCGCAGGCCGGTCCGTCCGGGGTAGTACCACACTTTCACAGAAGATCGACGCCTGAGCAATGGCAATGGGTTCGTTCGGTGAGCGAGGGAGTCGGAAGCCCAACTGGGTGGGTTTTGGGGTACGTATTGGTAGGCAGCGATCTAGCTAAACCCCTGATATTGCAAAGGTTCATTGGCGCAGTAACACTTACCATCAGGTGTGCTGCTTGCTCATTTGCCACCAAAAGCAATAAAAAAGAAGCTCCATTCCTACTTAAAAGTGATACTACCCGAAATTATGAAAGTGATTTGCTCCATTGATTAATATTTGACAACTTGCAAACTTATGTTGAGTAATTCAAATTACGTAATTATTATTTTAAATACATTACTTATAGTTTTATTTAAATATAAAGTTTTTATTTAATACAACGCTGTGTGGTAGCAGCAGGGCCGGCTTTACCTATAGTGCAGAGGGTGCGGTGCACCCGGGCGCCGGGTGTTAGGGGGCGCCGAGAGCCGCTTGTAACCATCAACCTATTTCATTTTGTTCACCCCCTTTGGTACAAGAGGGCGCCAGGTTATTGATTGCACCCGGGCGCTACATGTGCTTGAGCCGCGCCTGGGTAGCAGCTACGATTACTACCAACTCTTACTTTGCTCGTGGATAACTAAGACGACAGCTTATTTTGACTAACATCTTGAGATAGATCTGGGAGAGGTGGAGTTCCACCTGATGCCGCTAATTATATTTCCAAGAAGGTTGAAGTCAGGTAGGCGCCCAGTCATAAAATTATTGCCAATAATTTTTGCAATATGTTCTTTTTCATATTTCCTAATACGCAAGTGTCGAGCTCTAATAAAAAAAAAGTAACGATGATCTTAGGAGGGCGTACATTAATTACGTGAGGAGTTCTTGAGGCTTCTTGACCCCTCTCTGCCCTGGTCTTGAAATTTTTTTTCAAATTAATCTCTCGTGAAATCTTACAAATTTTTATTTTTAATACAAAATCATTGGATTTAATAAAAATAAACAATTTATTTTATAAATCAAATAAGGTGTATTTGAGAATGCTCAGATCATAATCTAATATATATCTAATAGTCATAATATTAAATAGTACTTAAATGGGAACTACTAAAATTAATCCAGTCCATCGAGACTAAATAAATCTGTTTTTGTTACATATTTACATTAATTTTTATCTGTAAAGGATTACGTGACATTTGCTGAATCCCTCTCTCTCCCCACATAATTAATGGACACCCCTTAGGCATTAAAAATAAAGAATAAAATTTAGTTACCTATAATAACGTGAAACTAAATCTTTAATAAGTTGAAAAATTTTACCCCAACTTGACAATCTTATTTTACCGCTTTTGTGACGACTATTTTGAAATTTCATCGCCTTGTTCCAAGAAACATTATTGTGCCTCACAAATCTAACAAAAACAAAACTCTGCACATCGACATGAAACAAAAAATAAAATAAATATTGTAAGACGAAGATCATAATGGAAGTGGCTGTATAAAAATATTTAAATCATAATTTACTAAAAGATTGTATTAATTGAATTTGAATTATGTGAATTAATCTCATCATCATTAGCCTGCCTTCATCACACACCAGTTGGGATCGGCACAACATGTTCTTAACTTCCATAGACTCTTGTCAGCATCATATCTGCACTCACTGCTTTTATACCCATATCTTCATTTATACAATTCATCCATTTCTTTTTGGATCTCTCACAATTCTCACGCCCATACATAATCCTATTATTAACCCTTTTTATCACATGCCTTTCACCCCTTCTCATCGCATGTCTATACCAAGACAATGTCGCACTCCTAATCTTCTCTATCACTGGTGTTACTTTCAGGCTGCCCCTTATATATATATATATATATATATATATATATATATATATATATATATATATATATATATATATATATATTTTCACTTTTTATCTTTTATAATCTTGTTATCCCACACATCCATCCAATCAATCATCCAGTTTGGTAAAGTAATCTATATCATTATTATAAATCTGAAACGATGATGCTACGACAAGCAAAAACAGAGCAGTACCTATAAATAGCAAGTGGTCTATATTTAGTAAATCGGACAAAATTATATCAAACAAAAGAACATCGCGTATCACTTGATCTGCGCAATCGCCGTTGTCATGGCAACTTCTGAGACATCAAAAATAGTGATTGATATTATTAATTTTGATATTATTATTTAAATCCTTCGATGGTTAATCTCGGTAAGCTTCTTTATCTTAATTATCACAAAGACTGTGTGCTATGAGGTTATCATTATCTTATTTTGGTAATACCTCGTCGTAATCTCAGTTCATGTGCGTCCCACTGTTGGGCTCGAGCTTTTATATTCAAATTCTTTATTGTCATAAACAGGGTATATACATAGAGGTGTTAAAATACATTAATTAGTCCAAGTCTATTTAGCCATAATTATAGCATACAAAGCTACATATTCTAAATAATAATAATAATTTTAATATATTCTAAAAGAAATAATAATAATAAATTTACACAGTACAAAACATTTAGATTGCACACATTTAATAGAAATAATAATTATGATAATAAATTTGCACATTTACAAGTGTTGGTTACAATTCATGAATTATTTAATAGAATAAAAAGTATTGTTTTACAACCAAGTTCTAAGTTGTATTATGAATTTATTTAGTGGTAATTCTTTAATGTCACTGTTAAATATTGTTACACACATCGCATAGCTATTTTTTTTGTATTTTGGTCGTTTTAGGAATCATAATCATTACTAATCTATTAGGGTTTCTAATATTACAACCTCTGTGTTGCATCTTTAGCCTGCTTGCTTGCTTCTTCTACAAAAGGAGGGTAATTTACGTATTATAGCACATTATCCAGACAGGTTGGTGTAGGGTTTTATATAAAGTGTTCATTCCTTTGTATAAATATTATATGCATATATTAGGGACTGATAATTTAGCACGATCTCAAGACCTTTTGCATGGATAAAAATAATGTGATGAGAAACTTTAGTATTAGATACCTAAATGTCAACTTAGTGTTTATTTAAAAATAGAAAAATGTTATTTTTGCATTGGTACACTGTTTGGTGATGGAGTAAGGGTGTATTTTCTTTTAATGGTGTCTTTTAAGTGTTAGCCGCAGGTGGCTGTCACAGCTTACCCCGTACAATGGGTGAGCGCTGAGGGCTTTCAACCCGGATTATAAGGGCGTAGTAACATATCATCATTTATCATCTCTTACGAAGAGAGAGATGAAATTACATTAAGTTAATCACTTTACTAGAAGAGAAATATATTATCTTTATCTAGCTGGTAAGTGTAGGTTGGTATACTCAGCCAATTTCCCTCATCAAGCGTGTATAAAATGTTTATAATTTTATATATATATACATATATATATATATATATATATATATATATATATATATATATATATATATATATATATATATATAGGGCCTGTGATGAATTAGAGAACCGGCTAATAACACTAACTTTGTCACCTGACCAGGGCAATTGCTTAAGGATTTCAAGAATTCAATATATACATAATTCACTAAATCAATAAAAAATAAAGTAAAAATAAAAAAACAAGAGTTTTATATTTTTAATTAATTTAAGAAGTCCACGAGACACATTCCTTAACGGCGTATCTACTGTCAAAGCTTACTAAACATTCCAAGATAGTAAGTCGACACCACTTTGGTGTCCATCCAGTAAAAAAAAATGTAAATAATGCTGATGGTGCATCTTGGGAGTTGACTTTTTGTATTGTACGCTCCGTTTTGGGTTACCAGATGCCGCACCTAAAATTCCAGCAAAAAAATTAAGAAAGTAACTATAAAAAAAATATATACCTACACTGAAAGACATTAAAATGTTAGTTAGTTAGGTTATCTTCCTATATAAATAAATCTTATAATATCGCTTTTCTTAGCGTTAGGGGGATATTTAAATTATAGCTTTGTTAGTCCATTTAAGGAAAACGTATTATTTCATAAATCTGACTAAAGCAATAATGATACCTGATGTTTACGCGAGTATTGCATATTTGAAAAAAAAAAACTATTTTTACGGATTCTATCGCGTTTGTATTTGATTTTTAATTTCCCGTCGTTTCGAATACCTACAGCGTTCATGGGAGGACAGGTCCTTCTCAATACAAACGCGATAGAATCCGTAAAAATAGTTTTATTTCAAATGAAGCAAAATGCTACAGCATAATATTCAATCAATATGGAAAATTTAGTACAGTTGCAACACTCAGTCTGTGTTGATTTGTTTTATTGGCGTCAGTGTTCGGAACCCAAGTAGACCCATAAAATGATATCTTTTATTTTTTTATACAATACATTGTTCAACACTAGACAGCGAGATCAAAATTCAATGTAATTACGTAGATACGTAATACATACGACTATGAAAAATATTAAGTTATTAATTATAACTTATCTATCATTATATGCATCGCTTACCTACAGTAAACTTTTGTTATCTTTTGTTAACTTATGTTAATGTTTCCTTTCTCATATTATGTATTACTGCGATTTTGTATTTAATATATTTATGCAAAATATTTTATCGTCCCTTTTATAAAGTTGCATTATGTTTTATAATGCGTTTGTATAATTGTAAGCAAGTGTTTTTTATTCTTAATATGTTTTGGAATACAATGGACTAAACCCTTTTTCATCTATTATAAGTGCCTCGTAGCGGTAATAACCATAGGGTTAGAATCGCCACTACGGCGCCGTTTCTGTTAATGTCAACTTTTCAGGTAAACGACTATAAGACGTGCATTATTCACTTATTTGTTTTTATGTGAATGCTACCAATATTGTAGGTATTCATTTTGAAATAAATCACCGATAGCAGTGGTTAAGGGGTATTTCAGGACCCAGACGCATTCAGACGGATTGTGGCGGACAATGCGTGATCTTAATTTCTTTCCTAAAAGCTCTAATTGGTCGTTTTTACCGGCTCAAAGGCATGGAAGAGACCGGCGGTTGAAGTCGAGCAAAAAGTGGAGCCGTCGCGAAATGCGCCCGGTTGAATAACCAGCCGTCTGTTCCACGACGTGACTAGTTATAAACAAAGAGCCTGTTGCGTAAAAATACGTTTCCCGAGCGTACCATATCGAAATGATTTAGTGATGTAACACGAGTTATATTATTTTACTCGAGCAATGCAAATTATTGTAATTTGATTTGATTTCAATGATCTTTTGAGTATTAACGCATTTGAATTTGTATGTCTTGGATGTGGATTTAGCCGAGATGGAAGGTACACCACTGATATAGAGCGAAGAGTGAATGCGGGAAATAGAGTGAACGGAGCGTTGGGGCAACTTCTCGGCAGTCACCACCTCAGCCAGAAGGCACGTGTAGCAATACATAACGCAGTGCTTGTCCCAACATTACTGTATGGAAGCAAGAGTTGGGTATGCAGAAAAGAGTATGAAAGTAAAATTAATGCGGTCGAAATGCGATCTCTTAGGCAAATCTGTGGAGTTAGGCTGACAGACCGCATTCGTAACGACGACGTAAGAGAGTGAGTAGGTATGAAAGAGAGTATTGGTGTAAAGATGCGAAAGGGAATGCTCCGATGGTTCGGACATGTGGAAAGAATGCCGAACGAACGTCTAGTTAAGAAGATATACAATGCGAAAGTGGAAGGATGTAGGTACCGAGGGAGACCGAGACTAACCCAGCTAGACCAGATCGGTCAGGTACTGAAGGAAGGTGGAGTTAAGAGTCTCCGAAACCGGCGAGCTTGTATGAAGAGAATTATGAATGTTGAGGAAGCGAGTGAATTATGCACAGATAGAGTTCTCTGGCAGTCTGTTCTCTCTGCCTACCCTGCAAGGGATATGGCGTGATGATATGTATGTACTTTGTTCCTATTTAATCTTTATGTTATACATAACAGCATATATGTTGTACATTGATGAAGTACACATGATGTTTTTTTTTGACGGCTGATAATGGGGGCGGTCACACCCTTAAAATTCGTCCGGGACGACAGAAACGGCGCGTAACTCCATAGACCCGCCCTTCATACCACCTATCAGCTCCGTGCGAGCGGGCCACCGAAACCCAGTCTTTGTGTTAGATGGAAGTCACACATTATCTAAACCATCTAACCATATCGTGCAACACATTTGCCGTTGTCATATAAATACATAATCCGTTTTCTTTGTATACATATAAAATAAAGAATGGGAAAAGTAACTATTTATTAAATATGTAAAGCCAAATTAACGCTACGTGAAAAGTAGTTAGTAGAAGTAGCGTAAAATACTTTAAACTCTTTGTACTTTATTCATAAAAACAATTAGGTTACTACAATCAATTAAGTAGCAATTTGAATTCTATTCAAATTTAAAAAATCATTAAACATTTGATTAATATCTGTAACATTTGAATCTAAAATTGAACTTAATTTTATTTGTGGTAGGACCACGCTGTTGACAGTTCTCTGTCTACAGCCGCGGGCCGATTCGTCCGGGGTAATACCACATTCTCGCAGAAGATCGACGTCCTAGTAATGGCAATATGCTAGATCGTTTGCCATCATAAGCAAAAAAAAAAATTGAGTTAAAGTAATGTAGAAGTTAATCGAAGCACTCGAGTAAAATATATCCCGTCACTAATGTGATTTATTTTTCGTGCCACCGCTTCGCGCAGTGCGCACTTTCAACTTTGAGTGGGCTTATTATTTACGTTGGCGATCGTTTATTTTTTTTCTCGGATTATCGGAGCTGCGCCAAGAATGTCGAAATCATTCAGGCCAGTAAGTGGGCAGAGGAATTCGCCATTCATATTGTTGTGTTTTGAGAATATAAAATATATGTCATTTAGTACAAGCATATTACGCGGCTGAATGTGAAGTTGATATATTAATTCAAGTATATCGCAATGGATTGTAAAAATATCTACAATGTTTTATTTTACAAACACAAAATATAATTATACTTATTCATAGTATATATTAAGCATAGGAAATTGTATAGCATCAATTTACCATACCATATTCATCACCTTTGGCATATAATCTAGAGGATATATTTCATAAAACGTGAGTGGTGTTCACAAATACACACAAACTAATGCATTAGCTGATAATGCATCCGTTTGAAAAGTAAACAACTAGACTAATAAAAGATTATATAAAGATTTGATTACGTTATTTTGAGGTAAATCATAGTGGGTATAATAAATCACGGGTGAAAATGGTAAAACTTTATAGTTATAATATTTACATGAAAGTTATGTGTTTACGAAATTATTTTTAGTTTAATTACTTAATAAATTATGAATGGGCCTTTATTTCGATAGACAAGGGATCAACGTTGCATATCTTCTGCAATTGAAAGAGTAATCTAGAAATTATATTGCAATTCAAGATTATAAGATTGATCACTCACTGTTAATACACTTTCAAAATGTGATTAAAATTAATCATTAATTACCCGTATGGGGACGATTTAAGAAAAATGTATCATCGCCACCTTTCTTTGTGGTGACGGAGTAAGAATATAATTCACCATCCCCTCTCTTATCTTTGGGTGATCTTAAGAGACGACTAGGGGATATAAAACACATACAACGTCTATATGCAAGAGTAGAAAAACTTAAAATAAAACCCTATACCAACACATCTGACCAGCGTGGTATAGTAGGTTAATCTCCCTCCCATTATGGAGGAGTCTTAGCGGTATCTATATGAACTGAGATGATTTAGCATCACCTCCTATTTTACGGCTGAGGCATCTCTAGGAGAAAGAGCGGCAGCACTCTCCTATTATAGGCAATTTATGACAACCGCGATCGCTAACCCGTTTGTCAAGCGTATCGATTAAAGCATTATCGTGTTTGGAGAGGATCATGTCTAGCAGTCGATATCGATAGGCTAGTGGACGGATAGATGGATGGAATGTAAGTGTGCATGAGACGTCACTAAATGTAAAGAATATTTCAAATGAAATTGACCTGACATCGTTGAAGAGAGCTAGCTAATGGATTACTATTATAGTAGTAAGAAAGAGCCTTAGACCAACATTTATAAACAGAAATGAAATTGTAATTAAATTATAATCTAGATCTAATAAACATAATAGTAGTTTAGAATAAAACTCTTTTTACGGATTCTATTGCGTTTGTATTTGTTTTTTTAATTTCCCAACGTTTTAAACATTGAACAGCTGTCATGGTCACGGCAGGACTAAGTCTTACGTCCAATAAGTCATCGTTATTATAGAGATTTATACTACCCGCTAAAGTATCAGTTATTAAATTGCGACCAAAAGTTTTGATGCAAATTCATTACCAATACAAAAAGAAAATGATTCTATATATGAATAAATTTTATATTATTTAAGACTAGTTGTAATAACTGATCATAGACTTCAATCAAAAGAAACGCGATAGAATCCGTAAAAATAGTTTTATTTCAAATGTGTAGGTAATACTCATAATACTCGTAAACATTAGAAATCATTGTAATAGTAGTATAGCTTTTTTTTGGGTAGACATGCTATGGTCCGTCTACACTTCGCCCGGGGCAGTGGAAGGGACGGTGTGCAACCCCACAACGTGCCATGATATACTTCTCTATCGCCATTTGGGTGTAACACCGGTACTGAGTTCTTGCCTTCGGCAGTCTGTTCAGATATCTCCTAAACGAAGTTTCAACTCCGAGTCATAGCATTTGCTTTTCGATTTGGTTCGATTCAGAGTACACTGCTTACTACTTTTCTAGAAGAAAGATGCTTTATGGTTTGTAATAGATCAATAAGTTTATATTCATGGATTTTGCTGGGATTCCATTTGATCACGATATGAGAAAATCAAATAATTAATTATAACTGTAGATATTTAGCAGAGTGGATACACCGCTCGATAGAGCATACGAGTTATACACTTAATAACCCGAAAGAATGTTTAGTTTCCGGTGTTCAAGGATACCTGTTTGTCTATAGACATTAAAACGACGGGTTTTATGTCTGATCTTTGAAATATATCTTAACTGTTAATGTCGTAGTGATCTAAGTGGTCGTCATTACTAAGAAAAAGTATTTTAGGCAATAATTCCACATAATTCTCGTTCTCATAGCATTTATTATTCTTATTGAATTTTAGTTAGATTTCTGTGAAATAGTTTTATTATAACTGGAACAGCAATCATCCCGTGCTATTCAAAATATGGATTTTACACGTTCTCGAAAACATTTTACATATATACAACTGTACGACATATTGGCGTGTTAATATACTAACTCATTTGCCCTTCCTTTTTAGTGGGTGCTGTAAAAGGCGACTAAGGGAGATAACATTACGGAAAACCAATCTATCTTCTGTCAGTGTAGTATAGTAAGCGTTAATATTGTGGAGGCTCGCGGCCAATATATTTTTTTAAGGACACACTATGGTTATGACATACGCAGCCCAAACCGCCGGAGGCAGAATAAAAGATGGTGTGCAACCTCATAACCAGTTCGGATTGAGAGCCCTCAGCGCTCACCCACGGTCCGGGTAAAGTTGTCAGGCTATCAACTACTAACAACTAAGTCACACAGAAAAAAAAAATCGTAACCTGCCCGGCGGGCTCCTGGTAAGTACTCGGTTACTTGTCTTATTTCCCCGCTTAATACTGGACCATGTATATTGGAGCTTCCAACGCAATAATTTTCTTTAAGGTCAAAAACATTCGATAATTATAATTTACTATTTAATATCACTTTTTTTGTGACGGCTAAAGTTTGGATACACTCCGCCCGTTTCGTCCGCGTTGATGAAACCCCTGTTACGGATTTTTTGACATCTGTGGCTGGCTCGGCTACTTATCCTCTCGGGTACCTTCCCCGCCATGCTGGCGTCTTATTTTCAAATTGCGGAGCTTTCAAATATGTTGAAAATAATATGCTTATCATTTGCTGAGGTTAAGTCGCATCATGGATAATTTAATATTTTGCGCATACTTTTCTTGTTTGGACTAATTCCACCACACACTTCCACCACTGTAACTCCTATAAAATAGGATCCACAATAGTTTCCATAAATGACACCAGGGTTTTATCCTCCGGCAGTCCCGCGAAATGCTTTTAATTGTCTTGGGACCCGCAATATATTTAATCAGAAAAGAAAAACAGGAGTTGGAAAATTCCACTTCTCTCCTATGCAAAGCGGGAGACATTATGCAAAATTGGCTAACAAGCCAATAAATAAGAGAATGTACAAACGGATGTGCCAGGGGCTATATGTAAACCTTAGGATTGAGGCAGAAACGTTTAAACCCGAATAATGGATATGTATGGATATATATGGAATATTTGCTCGACTTACTACAAGGTCCATAATTATAGTGTAGTAATACAAATATCCAGACGTAATCTCATCATCAGATGAGATGATGAATTTGCACAGACTCTCTAATAGGTTGCATTTGTAATGCCAGAGTCTGAATTCCCAGAGGATGTTGTGAGTTGTTTGTTCAAAATAGCAATTAAACGTAGAACGTTGACGGAATGTTGAAACTGCTGGTTTTAAAATAATTTACTTCTAAATAAATTAATTATGTACCAAGTTCACTTGATTAATAGCTATACGTTGTAACATAATACAAACTGATAAGATATAAAAAAAATTACAAGCCTTTAATATCGAACTCCACCAGTTTACTCAGTTCACATATAATTCAAAATGGAGAGTTTCTCTTATAAATTCACTTATCGTTCATATTTCATAATAATCTCTGATGTTTACGCGTGTATTACACATTTGAAATAAAACTAATTTTACGAGTTCTATCACGTTTGTATTTGACTTTTAATTGCCCGATGTTTCGAACACTTTACAGCGTTCATAGTCACGGGAGGCCTAGGGTGTCTCACGTGCAACAAGTCATCGTTATTACAGAGATTTATATCTACCCGCTACAGTATTAATTAGTAAACTTTGACCCATCAACATTTCGTATTTTATACAATATAACTCTATATCTAAATTCATATAATTATCACAATTATTTTTTTTATATATCTATAAAAATCTATATTCAACACAATGTCTAGAAATATGTAAGTACGTTTCAAATGTATATTATTCGTGTTTCTGTTGTACAAATACGGCGTGGTATTGTAACAGCGGGTGTCGTATACATAACGCGGGATCGGCGTACGCTCATGCTCTTAGGTCATTATCCTTAGCCTCTCCTGCGCCTATAGTGGATACAGAACTGTAGTATTTTACGTTTACGACCCAGCGTGTACAGATTCAGTGTTGCCAGATAACGGTTTTACATTGTTTGAGTGAAAAATGTAAATCTGTTTTAGATATTTCTATATATATATGAGATCCACCTATGTATTGACTCATCACGATATCTCTGGAACCATAAGGCCTACAGACTTAAAATTAGGTAGGATTTGAAATTGGTAGAAATATTGCTTTCGCCGAGTAGAGGTCAGCTAAGAACGGATTTTACAAATTCCACCCCCAAAGGGGGTGGAAAACCACATTTTTAAATATAGCTCCTACAGACTTAAAATTTGGTATGAACAGTTTTTCTGCCCTGTAAAGGTCAGATGAAGTAGGATTTAAGAATTTCCTTCTCCGAAAGATTTTCTATGTATCGAAAGTAAACTACACAACTGAACTGACGTAACCGAAGCGAGGGCGGGTCGCTAGTCTACAATTAAAAGCTTAAACAGCTATGTCAACATTATATTCACTGATGTTCAAAGTTGTTAATTACTTAAAACCAGCAAGTATTAATTCGGGTTCATTGTCATCATCATCATTTCAGCTGATATACATCACCCTACTGGGCTCAAGATCCTTCACAATGTGAAAGAAATTAGCTTACTACGCTACGCTATTCAGACGGGTTGGTATAGGGTTTTATTTCAAGATTTTCTTCCCTTGCATGTTATATGCTTATTATATCCCTTAGTCGTCTTTTACGATATCCACGGGTAAAAATACAGAATGATACAGAGGATACTCAATCCAACCGATGAAGTAGTTTTGAATACGCGTCATGTTCACAATTTTATTTAGTATCGCCTATATTTTCATTTTTTACGTGCCAGTTACACCTCAACGGAATTATGAATATAAAATAAGAATATTTACACCAAAACTTGTACCTCATATGTACTTAGTAACCATAATACCATAAAAAAACCCAATAATACTTAGTAACCATTTAAGATTTTTTTCATTTTTCTTACGCAAGTACAAGGTCATACTAGACTGAGAATAAGATAGAGATGGGACAATCGATAAACGTAAATCGATAACATTCTTATTAATTATTTAAAAAAGAGTAAAACTAATACATTACCTTTATAAACCACATGGTTACTCTATAAAATAAGTAAATTGTGTTAATTTAGTCAGACATCAATTATAACATTAATAAAACCATTTCTTTTATATTAAAAAGATAATTTCTTTTATAAAATAAACATGATTATTCATGAAATAATCTGTGACCAAGAACTCATCATCAACCTACAGGAATGCCCTAGCAATGATGATAATAGTGACGATGAACTTGGATGTACTCCTTTCGAATAATAAAAAGAATTAATTAACAGCATTAGTTTAAATGAAATGAAATCCATTGATTTAAATTCAATAAGATTTTCATAGATTGTTTTACATTAGATTTTCATACATTGTTTTTCAAGGAATTATATCGACAAAAATACGGACTACATCGTATGCGTACAGAACTAGTGACAACTGTCACAGAGATCAACCTATATTTTATGAACTATAGGTATAGGTCAATTGCTCTACAGTGGTCCGATTTGATAAACATATATGGCAACACTAGCTTTAGTTCTGTATGGTACACCGAATAATAATTATGAAGGTTCATTGTAGTACTTATATTATTGGATACCTCGAATCCTCACAATATAATACCATGTTTACAATTTATTCGTAGTAAATTATTTGTATTGAACTTACCGACAATGGATTGGATAGTGAGTTTCGGCCTTGTTACTTTTATTTATTTATCTGATATAGCAACATCTGTGGTACGTACAGAAGTTGTAAAAATAAACTATATTATCTATGAAATATAAATAACTCAATAGTTTCGTATTAAATAATAAATTAACCATTAAAAAGTTAATAGATAATTTAAAAATTGTAATGTTGATTTTGTATCATGCGGTTTGCTTTATGTGGATTATCGTTGGCTGGTAGATAACCTGGGTTATTTTTAGAATAAATTATTCAAGCTCATAACAAAACACTTAGATTTATTTTTTGTAAGCAATTTGCTTTTATTATAATATGTTTAATATGTTCTACACTTTTATATTGCATATTGTTATAAGGATTTTACTATTTTTAAACGTTTAGCGTAAATTTCAGTAGATACCTTGAAATAAAATGATAAAATTAATGTTGCGTTGTCCAATACGTACAATTATAAAACAAATGTTATACTAGTCCGTTAGAAGTAATAAAAGTATTTATAGTAAATGAGAGTGAGCAGCAGCGCTCTTGTGGGGAACTTATAACTACATTTTTGACCGCTAACCACCTTTCCAAGGGTGGTCGATATTCATTGAACAATGAACTATTCAACGATAAAAAAAAATTAAAAAAGGAATGAACGCTGATAGTTTGATGGAAGGATTATAAAGATTATCACACAGCACAGCATTTCTTTTTACGAATGCTATGGTGAAATAATAATTTATTCATACCAGTGATACCGCTTTACTCTGTTCATCATCATCATCAGGTCAGCTCACATACATCCCACTGCTGGGTTTGCGCCTCCTCCACAATAGGAGGGCAATTAACCTACTATATCAAACTTGTCAGACGGAGTGGGTATAGAGTTTATATTGAGTTTTCCTTCTCTTGCATAGATGTTATATTCATATTATATTTGTTAATCGTGTTTTACGATACCCATTGACAAGCTAGCAGATGATGTATTCTTACTCCGTTACCATATAGCAAGTTTGTTTTTCTCTATTATACTAGGAAGTTTGCCCTTGCGTGATCTTAAAGGACGAATACGTAAGCGATTAACAGAACTACATCAGAAAGGAAACTCCGAAATCCTATATCGATCTTTTAACTAATGTGATATATTAAGGCCAATTTTCCCTTTCACTGTGTAGGAAGCTCGAGTCTAGTACTGAGGCGTATATGAGCTCAATTCACGATGATGATGATGATACTTAGAAAAATATTAGTTTTGCAATCTATTGCAACTTATTTGTAAAGGTCACTAAAGCTATTACCAGTATAAGAAAGAATACTGCCTTATTAGTTCGTCTGACATTTTAAGAATTAAGTTGGTAACCTAAAGGTTTGGGATCACGTCTTTGGCCAAGTCTGAAAACGCAGTTTGAAAGTGATGGTGAAGACAATAGACTTGCTTTTTTATACTTAGCGTCATATACATATATGATAAAGGCATAAATAAATTGTATCATTCCTTCGTGGATAAAAATGTAGTAGGTATTCTAATAAAATAGATACAAGAAAGAGTACTTGCGACAATTTTCTTTTTAATAGGCCATTTGTGCTTAAGTCGCCTCTACAATGAGATTAATTGGACAAAGTTGACTAAATGCGTTAATATATATTTATTTCGAGTTTGCCTTCGTTTGCAAGGATATTGTATTTATTTATATCACTATTACGCTGTGCGATGACGGTTGCGAATACTACCAACCCTTAAATTACTCGTGGATCTCGTAAAAGTCGACTTACAGATTTCAATGGACTTGAGCCAAACACCACCTGATGCCATCTGATCAACAGTTACATTGCCAAGGGGGTTGACGTCAGGCAGGCGGCCCAGCATAACACTATTGCCACAAATTTTGTTATATATACGACGGAAGAAGTTAGAAGAAGAATTGCTGTGCGACAGCCTCTACTAATACTAGCAAGTCTTACATTCCTTGTGGGTGTTGTAAAAGACGATTAAGAGCTTTATATCGACCTGGAATAAATTTATCTGATGCCATCTAGTCAACATTTCCAAGGATGGTTGATGTGGACAGGTGGGCGACTATAAAACTATGGCCAATAATGACTTTTGTAAAATGTACGATGGAAGAGGAGTACAAATTGCGTCTACCCCAAGTAGTTAAGTTACGAACAGGATAATGATGATGACAATAGAAGCAGGATACATATTGCGTCAGCTCCAAATAATTGAGATAAGAGCAGGGTGATAATTATCTTATTGAATTAATATCCATGATAAACTGCGAACTCAAAAAGCTGTATGCAAATATTCTATGATGTTTTTTAGATATTTTTTATGACGTCGCGTTTTTGTTATCGAAATGGTAGGCATATTATTTATTATATATTATATATCTATGTACTGTAGTTAGAATTTTCACTGATAAAAGAAACCTATAAAACATACTGTCCCTTCCGTCAGGGTATGCCACTAGGTCAATGAAATTATATTAATTATTACTAATTGCGTGATGATAAGCCCACGTGAAAAGGAACGAGCTTATTTTCTACCAGATGCTGTACCAAAACTTATATTGCTTTGCATTTTAACAGAAAACTAACAACGCGATTAGATTATAAAAGGATTTAAGGAGAAAACAACATTCTAAGAGGAAGAACAGTCTCCAATCCATTTGGCTAATATATTTAATAGTTAAGGAAGCTAGGGTCCAGTAATAGGTACGTGATCTAACGTAGTATATAAATGCAAACGTTTCTGAACGCATTTATGACATTTCAATTATGTAAACAACGAATTTGAGTGATACTCGGAATGGCGATATACGTAGTCTATTTTCCCCGCCGAAATGGTATGATAATTAGTCATTTCACGCCAGCAGATTTGTGCGGATACAACTAACATAGTAAATAACTTTAACCACATAATAGTGAGTAAGAAAACACTGTTGAAATTAATTGGCATAACCAAGGTTGCGGGGGTCGTTGTACTTATCGTGGTCGATGTGCGCAAACGCAGTCGCCATCACAGTTCGCTGCTACTGCGCAACGCTGAGACTGCCTGCACACGTGTTGACAGTAATACCTACCACACTTATCTCTTTTTTTTTACTCTTATACCTGTAAGCATATATGTGTAGGCAGAGGTAGAGTATAATATGCTCATTATTCGCAATATTTTTTTTTTTAATAGTTATCTGATGATTATATGTCCACGACGTATAGGGTTCCCTATGACAAAAAGAAAAATGAGTGAAACTTTCATAGTCAAAGCAATTTACGGTAATATTTAATTTTTATAAACTCTCAAAGGCGTTACGCCAAACGATATCTGCATACGTTCAAACGCTTTTTTTAACCCTTTTTTGTTTAGATTGGTGCTTATTTATATTCTATAAGATATTGAGGTGTAATACTATCCTAGATAGAAATAACACATTAAAATTATATGGTTGGCAATAAAATACACTGCTATTCTCCATGCTTTGGTGTTTTAAGTTCTATCCCTAAGACAATTGTGTAATTCTCACAAACTGCCTTTACCTAAAAGGTTACTCTAGCCTTTTTATATATTCTTCATGTAGATAATGTATTTACATTTTCTACATGAAGAATATTATATGGTTATATAAAAATGTTAACTATCATCATAAATGCCACTAGCCTTTTCCTGCGGCTTTGTTCACGTAAAAGTGACTTTCACAATATAAAATTTTATCACCAAATTATACCAATGGAAATTATTACCGGGATAAAAAATATCATATGTGTTAATCCAGGAAATGGTCTATCTATGTGCCAATTTCTATCTAAATCTGTTTAACCTTTTACGCATGATTGAGTAACAAATATTTAAAACTCCAAACATTCACAAACTTTCATATTTATAATATTAGTAGGATTACTCCTTGACCGTAAAATAAAAAAAAAACAAACTTCAGACAATAGAAGATAAAGATTTCTAAATCTAAATTGTTTACGCGTCCTTTTAAGAATAATAATAGCATTTACTTATACATGTGCCAATAATAATGAACCAAAATTAGCATTAGCAAATTGGATATAAATCTATCAGCGCGGCATCACTGTGAAACAACGCTTAGAGTAAGCGCGGGAGGGGCGAGGCGGCTACCACGTTACGCGGCGCGTTCCACTCGCATTGCAATCATAAAATTGTCAGTAATCTTTTCTTTATTGGCGCTTAAGCTTCATCATTTCGCACTACACTCATTAACGATGCTATTTTAAGCGAAACCCGTTTTGTCTGAATGTATGCGATACTGAGTATAGCTCAGTAGCGCATACATTCAGACGACACTCTACTATTTATTTAGACAGAGCACAATAATTAGGAGTTTTATATAAACTCTATTTCATTCTGCGTAGCAGATTACGCGTCGGGATTTCAATTATATATATTATATTTGTTCTGTTTGTTTGTTCTACACAGATGACACAGTGGTGTAAGTAGTGACTTTACATGGTGAGTGTTATGGCTTTGATTTTCACACAATACAGTTATTTGTACGATTTACAAATTAATGTTTTAGGTGTTATTCCATAAGCTAGCATAGCATAAATTGAGAACCATTTAGAGAAGAAAGGTGAGTAAGTAGCCTTTCTGTAGTTCTTAGTTCTACATAAGGCTAAGCATAAGATTAACACAACCATTGGCTCCCTGAAATTTTTATAAAGTCAGTAATGACATTCTGGTCTTATTGTTTTCGACAGGTTGTGATCTTGCCATATCCCAGCCAAGTTGGGGAACAGAAGGATATTATGACGTACGGTTTTTCCTGTATTAACTCTCATTTTCTTGTCTTTGGTGGTTGAGACCTACTCTTTTGCTATGTGGTAGCGGCTACAAATACTACAAAATCTTACTTTGTTCGTGGATGTCGTAAAAGACGACTAAAAGCTTTATAACGACCTGGGCTAACTCCATCTGATGCCGTTTGGCCAACGATTACATTCCAAGGAGCGTTGACGTCTGGCAGGCGGCCGGTCATAGAACTATTGCCAAAAACTATGTACTATGCAGGAAGAGTACATATTGTATCGACCCCAAGTAATTGGGATAAGAGTAGGTGAATGATGGTGGTTGAGACCTACTCTGGCCTGCGTCGTCCGATTACTGGTCTATCCCTGACGATTGTCTGTTGCTATTATTACAATTATAATTTACATAAAACTTCTAACGCAATATATAATTTATATGAACTAAGCAGTAAATAGAAATAGTAGTATTACATAAATATTGCTAAACGCATTTAAGTTTAGTGCTATCAATCAAACAACCGGAGTAGTAACACCTAATTTTGTTTATCTAGGCTATTAGGTGTGCTAAGAATTTGTTTGTCAGTTAGTTCGACGACCCGGACGTAGAGTTCCACGATAAAAAATACTTGAACAAGTTCCACGTGTTTAATGTTGTGTTCTTTTCATTTTATGAATGTGAATTGATACTGAAAGATGCTGCTATCAAAACGGCGGAATGCAGATACTTTTATATTTATCACTGAAAAGGTCTCTGACTGCGGCAGCTACGTGGAGCGGGTCTCTCCCTTCCCTCCAATGTGGTTGAAGGGCGTGATGGCTGCTCTAGTAGTTAACTCGTGATCGGGTGCAGCTTGTGGGATCTGGTCCAGCCAAATTTGTGTCTTTTTTGTTTTTTTAAAAAATCCTTACTCAAATTGCATCTCACTGGAGCTAAAATAAATTAAATATGTAACCAATCACTTTCGTGAAAATATATAATTAAAAAAAATGACGAGCCCACTGAATTTCCTGTCGGATCTTCTCAGTTTGTGCCTGCTTTCCGATCCGGTGGTAGATTAATTAAAATTAATTTTAAAAAAATATGTAAAATTGACAATATGTAAGTGCCCCTATGGGGCTTATGCATAATAAATGATTTGATTTGATATTCGTTTTTGGGTGGGAGTTTTTTTTTTAAATGAACAACAACTAGCATAAAAAAATAATTCTTGTATTTTGAGTGACCAGACTCAGAACAACCATTAGATCACATAAAGTATTATTCTGCGAGGAGAATCGAACTCACGACACTGGCATGTGTGGACACTTTAGATCGGCATCTGATGGTTCAGACAGTTCTACATGATATATGTAGTCACGTTTTAGAATATAATATGTTACCCTTTACTTTCCCGTGAGAGTCTTCGGTTAGGACATCCCCAGAAGAAAAGAGAAAAAAAGCGGTAGCACTCTCCTGGGGCTTATAATAAAAATAGCGATCGCCAACCCGATTGCTAAACGAAGTGATTATGGCATTATGCCCTCTTAAGGATGCCGATGTCGATCACTGGATGTTGATAGGCTGGATAGTGTGATCTTCGTTTATACTTTTCTTATTTATTACAACATAATCTAATAATACATTATTTAGTCGATGGAGAAATGAGTGAAATTGTGTCCTTTTATTACCCGACTAGTGGAAAGTTATATGTTTGGTGATGAATATGATATGTATACTCATCTGTTCTCTTATAACTTCTAAAGTACTCATCCTAATTTGAAGTTGAAAATATTGTTTACTAATAATGGTAGAGATTGGTTTATATATGCGGTTTATATATCCCTTAGTCGTCTCCTACAATCACCCACGGGTAAGACAGGGGGTGGTGAATTGTAGTCTTACTCCGTCACCGCACGGGGTAAAAAAAATATATAATAAATTTTCATTATAGTTCACGGTTTAACAGTTTATTTGATCAACAATTACATTCCCAAGGAGGGTTGACGTCTGGCAGGCGGCCGGTCATAAAACTATTGCTAATAACTTTTGCAATATGTACGATAGAAAAGGAGTAGGTACATATTGCTTCGACCTCAAGTAATTGGGATAAGAGCAGGAGAATGATAATATAAACAAAAGTGTAAGTTGCTCGTCGTCATCGCTAACTCTGATTATTTTCTATTAAAGTAACATAAATTAAAAACAAACATTGTTATCAGTTCACAAATTGTTATCACTTTCATACAAGCGTAAATGTATACAAAAACAATCAATGTTAATATTTTAATTCTATTTTTATTTAATATTTTATTTAATTATTTGTAGATCACGGAATAAGAATACAATTCGCCACCAATTACGGTCTATGGGTGTCATAATAAATATGCTGTGTGGTAGCGGCTATGAATAATACCAACCCTTACTATGCTCGTGGATGTCGTAAAAGACGACCAAGAGCTTTATATAGACTTAGGGCAACTCCACCTCATGCTGTTTGGTCAACAATTATATTACCAAGGAGGATTAACGTCACGGAGGCAGCCGGTCATAAAACTATTGTTAATAACTTTGGCAATATGTACGAAGAGGCGTACATATTACCCAAGTAATTGAGATATGATCAGGAGAATGATGAGTGTTATAAAATATGACTAAGGGATATAATTTGCAGATAATATCTATATAAGAGGAGGAAAACACGAAATAAAACTATATATCAAACCATCTGATCAGCGTGGCATAGTAGGTCAATTATCAATTACATTTAATTTTGAATCTCCTCTGTAATAGGAGGGACCTATTAAGGCTAGAACCCAAAAGTAGGACGTATGCGAGCTGAGACGACTTTAACAGATTATCAATGGTTCTAGAAATCATAACTTCATGGTGCATTGTATGTTCTCTTCACGGTCCTGGAAAGAAAAGATTCTTTTTTACTATTAAAAATATCGTACATACATGCCATGTCCCTTGCAGGTTAGGCATAGAGAACAGAGTGCCAGAGAACTCTATCCTTGCATACTTCATTCGCTTCCTCAACATTCATATTTTTTTTTTTAAATATCGTGAGTTCAACATATACTTTGGAGTGGCGGCCATACTGAAATTTAGTGTGATGTCAATAACTTTATCATATTCTATTCTTTAAGCTTTTTTATTTAATTTCTTTCTTTACATTTGGCTGCACAAATGACTCAATGGTTAAGATACCGATTTACAGTGCAAAGTATCAAACGTTCAATTCCCAGGTAGGATAAAGTTTTGTTGTTCTCATCCTGGGTGTAATTTATCCCCGTTAATTATATGTTTCAAGTCCGCCGTAATACAAGGATTGTTTCCACAGTAAAGGACGTTGTAATTTAAAAAAAAACCTTTTTGTGCCACAATTAGATGTGGTAATTGACTTAACTGCACAGACGGCGTAATGATTATAATACCGACCTTCCGTGTCAGTATCGTGGGGTCGATTCCCATGCAGGACAATATTTTGTGCAATCCACAAAGTGTTGTTCCGAGTGTCGGTGTAATTTTTTGCTTTAATTGCATGTTTGTAAAGTCCCCCACAATACAAGGATTATTTCCATAGTGCAGAGTGGTGTATTTAAAAAAAAATGATCCAAAGTTTAAATATAAAATATGTGTAATCGACAAAAAAATTCAATTCAACAATGTAAACGACGCCTTTTATTTAGAATTAAGTAAGAAAACGTAACAAAGTTTTCAGGATATCATTAATTTGCATGACCATTTTGAAATTTAACCGTTTAATCTCAATTTGGTACTGTACATTGTACACGACATTGTCCATGCGGCTGAACGTTGAATGCACGTGATTCTCTCAATACGTGTGGGTAGAAACTACATTTGTGTGCTGCGACCCATTAAATGAACAAATACAACCAATCCGTGTATGTTCATACAACAGTCAACCAGCTTAACAAATATATATATTATATATTATTATATACTATTAGGTATAAGCGATACCCGAACGATCGTCTGGTTAAGAATATATAAGGAATATATATATATATACATGTATATATAAGGTTAAGAATAATAAATAAAAGAAGATATACAATGCGAAAGTGGAAGGACGTAGGTACCGCAGGAGACCGAGACTAACCTACCTAGACCAGATTGGTCACGTACTGAAGGAAGGTCTCCGAAACCGGCGAGCGTGTATGAAGAGAATTATGAATGTTGAGGAAGCGAGTGAAGTATGCAGGGAGAGAGTTCTCTGGCACTCTGTTCTCTCTGCCTACCCTACAAGGGATATGGCGTAATGATATGTATGTATGTAGATATATCTATATATATATATATATATATATATATATATATATATATATATATATATTTCAGGATATAACAAAATCACCTATGAAAAAATTCGTCATACGGTCTCAACTACGGGGTCGACATATTATATATTATTCCATTGCGAAAATTTTGGCAATTTTTATGTAAATTTTACGACCATCCTGCCTGACGTCTATCCTCTTTGGGAATGTAATTGTTAACCGGACGGCATCAGATGAAGTTGACCCATGTTGAAGTGAAACTCTTAGTCACTTTTTACGATATTCATGAGTAATGTAAAGGTTGGTAGTATTCGTAGCCGCCACCACTAAGTTTAAAGAACAAAGTTATGAAGAATTTATAAAAAAAAAAAAAAAATATTATTTATCAAATGCAAAATTGGGATTCTATGACACTAAATTATGAATACATATGTAATTATAAAATGCAATACAATAAAAAATCGAAGTAAGCCTGGTGTAGATATAATGTTTACCGGTTTGACGAGCTTTAGTAGGACAATTACCGTTCTTTATCGAGATTTTTGTAGTAAGTAAGACGCACATTGTTTTCTCCATGTTTTGAAAGACTAACTTATTTCAGTTTAAGAACTAATATAATCTGCCACTACTCTTTCGGTTTGCGAGGATCACTAGTATTTTTTGATTTTTTAATTATTAGAATTGTTATTTTGTTTTTATAAATTCTAGACTAGAGCCACCATCTTCATTTGCTAATATTGTTTAACAAACTGTGAATCGGGTTCATTACTTTTCTACTAGCTATGCTCACGGATTTGCTTGAGTATATACTTTTTTTCAGAAATGTGTTTTTTTTTGTATCCCTTCAACGTATATGCAAGATTTCATGATTCTCAGTAGGGTATTTAAAACGCGAAATTGTAATATGTATATAAATAATAAAAATTCGCATACGCGCTTATAGTAATAGTTTATTAGCTTGTAACCCAGAATAAGATAGATATTTATCTACCTCTATGTCAAATTACGTCTCAAAATTCAGCACTTCTGGCGTAATTGAGTAAGAAATATCCGTCAAAATTTCCACATTTACAATATTAGTAAGACAGCCGGCATCTTTTATCGAATCCTCACGCAAGCAATTTGTGCAATTTTAGTGAAGTCCTTTTATGGCAATTCCCACACGAAACCACGCGGGCGGGCATCGCGTGACGCCACATGTGAGGCTTCTCAACGATCCCATGGGAAATCACTTCATTCCTTCGTAATTACAATAAAAAAAAACAGTAGTTTATTGGCTATCACATTTTAAAATTCATATTATAGTTCATCTAATTTAAAAAGTGCATTTTGACGTTTCGCATTTTTTAATACACAATAACCTTGTTCAAACATATACACGTGATTGCGAACAATAAATCTGAAATTTTAAAGAACTATTAAGTTATTTACATAATTAACGTTGCTGACTTTTTTGTACCATAATCTAATGTTGAAACTCGTAAAACTAATTTAAAATAAAAATAACATTGTCAGTAGTAATTGTTATTGACGATCTTACAATGTCACGTCATCACGTTCTATACAGTAGTGCTTGACAACTTCCAAATCACGAATATCCAAATAATCGGTAAAAATATGAGAATAATATAATTAATCGAATAAAGATTTTGACAGAGATGTAAATTTCGACAATTTTATTGATAAGGAAATAATTAATGTTCGCTACGATGATAATTCAAATAATAGTAGTGATTCTGAATAAATAGCTCGTTTCAAATCCAGTTTTTGTTTTTACTTAACCCAAGCCTAGTAAATATGATGAATAGATTTTATGTTGAAGTAAATAAATTTGTTTAGTATTAATTTAGCACTTAATTTATTCATCTTCTTAATGAAAAAATAAAAATATACCGATTCTTAATTAAAAAGAATCAATATCGATTTCTCACCAAAATCGAATATTTTCGATAGCGATTATTTGGTTTACATACCTAGACAACTTACCCTGACAGCTGCCAAAGTGTACTTCTTAGATTAAATAGACCATAGTAGCAATAAGTCTTGATGTAAATATTAAAAAACAAATATAAAATATGTGACTGACCCTGATTTACAATTATAATTGTTTTATGAATAAATATTTATATAGTCATTTCACTAGTCTATATATTCACCCATACTACCTGGAAACGATATTTTGTGGTAGGACCACGCTGTTGACAGTTTTCGGTCTACAACCACGGGCCAGTCCGCCACACTCTTGCAGAAGATCGACGTCTGAGTAATGGCGATTTGCTAGTGCGCTTCCTTCGGTGAGCGAAAGACCCGGCCCAACTGGGTGTGTTCTTGGTTCGTACTGGTAGGCAGCGGCCTAGCTATACCTTTGGTATTCCAAAGTCCATGGTCGGCAGTAACACTTACCTTTAAGTGTGCTGCTTGCTCGTTTGCCACCATAAGCAATAAAAAGAAAAAAAAAAGTTCTTTGATTGTACATTTTCAGGGATAATTTCGTCCACGTATGAGTCGGAGCTAGAATGAATTACTTGCTGCGATGTTCAACCGTTATGACATATACTTCTATAAGTTAATGTCTATCATCTTTTCCATATTTATTTGTAGCACCATTAGTTGAAAAATTCTACTCAGGTCATTAAGCATGGTGCCAAGGTCCTTCAGGGATTCTGCCATAACTACGTTATTATCTGCATATCGAAGGTGAGTGATGTATTCGCGATTGATGTTGATGCCAAGACATGTCCAGTTTAAGAGTTTGATGACAGCTTAGAGCGCAATAGTGAACAGTTTCGGAGAGATGATATCTCCCTGTCTCACATCTAGAAAGGTGTTACAGAGAGTTACAGAAGTAACTAGATTGGTTTTGTACCTATTCATATTTTAGATGTGGTAGGATATAGTAGGGTTTTTATACAACCACTTCAGCAGTTCAATGTATTGATAGTCAATTTCACACAGCTGAAAGGATCGTAATTCTGCTTAAGTTTCACCAGAATTAAAATCTTTCTCATAGTCAACTAACGCTAGACAAAGATGCCGATTACACTTCCCAGTTGTCGGTATAATCTCGCGTAGCGTGTGGCTGTTCTATGGTATTATAATCATTTGGGAGTCCGGCCTTTCAGGGATCTGGAAGTTGCCGAACTTGCACGCTAGTCGATTCGTACTTACTTTTGAAATCAATTTGTACACGTGGCTTAGGAGTGAGGTGTGTTTATAATTCTTTCAGAACGTTTTAAGGCCTCTCTTGAAAACAGCACTACCACACTTCTGATCTACGCCTCGAAGGCCGACAATAACAGATGTCTTTTAAAACCAGCTCGTCGCCTGCTTTTGGCAGCTCTGTGATACTTCATCGTCTTGTTCCGTATAGGCTCCTATAATAATTTTATTATTTTCTTCATTATCATCATCTCAACTCATATACGTTTCATTAGTAGGCTCTAGCCTCCTCTACAGTGGAAGAAAAATTTGACCTACTAAGGTACGTAGTATACCACATTAGTGAGACCTGTTAGTACAGGGTTTTCTGTCAAGTTTTCCTTCTTTTGTCTCAATGTTATATGTATATTATATCCCGTAATCATCTTCTAAAACATCCAAGGGTAAAATAGGGATGGTTATTTGTATTCTTGCTCCGTCATCACGAAGATAATTATTATAATTTTACTGTGATATAATTTATAATCAAAACATTTCATAAGCTCCATAGACACAACTAAGTAAAACATACAGCATACATAGAAATGTGTATTATAAAAGCACCAAGTAAGTGCTTGGCATTCGTAACAAGCCCAGCCTAACCATAAATAGAAGTTGTTTTGTCATCATACAATAAAACTAAGGATTGTAGACGATAAAAAAATAACGCTACAAACGCTGCCGGCGCGGCGTGCTCTGTACTAATGCTTTTATTATTTCAAGTGTAGAATGTTTGATTACCTTGTATATTGGTCTAAACGTTTCTAGATATCTTCTCTCTTGAGCGACTAAATGGTACTGGCTAATGTGTTGAGAAGTTTACTCAATTCACATAATTTATACAAGAACCATAATGGATATAATAAGATATAAGGAACGTTAAGGGGAGCGTAATCAAGGAATTGATTGGTTATGCCATTTTCACCTTAGGCAGGTATATTTTTTTTTATTGGGACTAATCCCACCACACATTCCCACTACTGTAACTCCTGTAAGCCAGGATGCACAATGGTCTCCGTATAAGACACCGAAGTTTGACCCTCGGGAAGTCCCGAGAAACGCTTTTAATTGTCTTGGGACTTGCAACAAATTTAATTAGAAAAGAAAAACAGGAGTTGAAAAAAATCCGTTTATGTAGGTATACATCCAACAGCGGATGATTGTGTAAATAATACAATTTACCATCCCTATATTGCCCGTGGGTTGTCGTAAAAGACGATTAAAGTATAAAATACATATAAAATCTACGCAAAAAAAAAAGAAAACTCGAAATAAAACTCTATGACCAGTGTGGTACAGTAAGATAAATACCTTCCTATTGTGGAGAAGTCCAGCAGTCGGACATATATGAGCTGAGATTATTATGATCATGACGGATAGAAATAAATATAAATATTTGAACGTGAATCATTATTTTATTATTCTATTTTATTGAAATTGAATATTGTGGTCCTTAATTTCAAGCTTATAAAATCTCTAATAGCATAAATCCAGGTATTTCTATTTAATAAATAGAAATATCTGGATTCATGCTTTATATTATTAAAGGTAAGCATTGTATTTTAAAATTTTAATGATACATAGCGTGCAAAATGCCGACGGACAATGCCAAATAAAGTCACGTATCAACTCTCCAACAAAGATTTGTTTCCAAAAATTAAACGTGGGGAATGCAGTAGTGTAGGACTCTTCATTAAGGGGCTGCGCTTATAGAGAGAGATTGGTAAATCTTTCTTTTCATATTTCTTTATATCTGTAGGATGACAGAAGAAAAACATTCTCTCATTCTTTTACGGCCGGATATCGTACTAAAATAACTCAAACGATTTATCATGTACAAAACTTATGCTATACATGTGACTAATTTTACAGTATGTCTCAAATTCATTTAATAATGCATCAATGTAAAGATTTCTGATGTTTACGCAAGTATTACACATTTAAAATAAACCAATTTTTACGGATTCTATCGCATTTGCAGGACTCATGGGGTACTCCCGTGACTATGAATGCTGTAAAGTGTTCGAAACGTCGGGAAATCAAATTACAGATACAAGTGCGATAGAATCCGTAAAAAAAAAAAAAAAAGAAGTTAATTTCAAAAATGTATCAATGGATGTGACCTTCTACTGAAAAGATCTGATAAGAAGAACAGCGGGAACAACGGCACAGGACCGCACTCTGAGGCGTAACATGAGGGAAACCTACGTCTAGCAGTGGACGGCAATAGGCTGAAATGATGAAGAACAGCAGCTTTGTGTCTTTAAAATTATAGCTTTTTATGTAGTATTCTTATACAGAATATTTAACAAATTAATATCACTAGCTTCAGGGTGAATGAAACTAATGAATTGGGCGGCGCAAGTGTAAGTATATGCGCCTAATACCGCCCTGGCCGAAGTTGCGGATGGATGGACCACAGATTAATCCCCCACCCTCCGGGAGGTCAACTACATGTGAGCGACACTTCGATAACACTGTTGATTGTTGCCGGGGCGTCGATGGGTGGATGGTATTCGAAAGGGTCAGCTCAATGGCGGTGGAAAGGTTATGAGACTGCAAGGTCTTTCTTTGCTCCGGACGAGTCGGATGGGGTGTGTTTAGATTATGAATGTGAACCTAATGTGATGATAATTAAAGTAATAGATCCTTGATCCCTTTCACTTTTTAACCATTTGCCTAGTACTAATGTTTATTATTCTTATGGCTATATATTAAAAAAATAAAAAATATTGGCGGTATTTGGCTTTTCAAAATAAACATAGTCACTCTTAAAAAAAACACATTCCTTTTTATATACTATGTCTAAGCTATTTCGTCATTATTCCCTTTATTGCATCATGTTATGCAATCTGTCATATGTTTTACGAAAATACGATACGACAAAATATGTAGGCATCTACGCCTACTATGTACGTAAGTCTAAGAAGTCAAAAAATATACGTATAAAATGTTATGGATAAGAAAATATCGAATATATATATATATATAATATATATATATATATACATATATATATATATAGTGTGTAACAGAGAAATAGAGAATAATATTCCAAAATTAATTAAGTGCCTATTACAGATGTTTATCTTCAGGTCGATTGTAATTATTTTTGACCTTGTTCCCGATATTTGGGGTAGGGATATTATGCTGTAATATAAATAGGTCACATTATTGCTCATACATTTCATCTTTTCTTTATCCATTTATCTTTATCAATTTACTTAAATAAATCATCAGATGAGACTACTCTCATGCATATTTTATAATTAATATCTGGTTAATTGAGTATTTACAGATTTCATATTGAATCTGGTGGATGGTATATTTTGAATTGTTGGAAAGAAATCATAAGTGAAGGGTAATCGGATTGCCAAAAAAGGTGACGTTTGATATCAGCAGCAACATTCTCAAGGAGGGTTGACGTCATTCGCTCGGCGATCATAATACTTCACCAAAAGCCTTTTAGTGTGTTCTGCACTTATTTCGACCGTACCTGTAGTATAAAGAAAATACTTTTTCCATGGGGTATATATTTTTAAATAAGGTTGGGATTACGACGATGATGGTGACTGATATATTATAATACTAGCTTCTGCCCGCGGCTTCTCTCGCGTAAAAGGTTACTTTCCTAAAGTTTTTCAACCACTATTTTTATTTTACCCTTAAGGGTAATTTTTACAACATGTTAATGTCATATTTATTTATATCTAATCAATAGCATTAAAATAAGTTTCAAGCTAAAAAAAAATGATGATACTTCCTTACAACTTTTCATCCTCCTTTACAACCTTTTTTTGCATTAAAAAGTAGCCTATGTCCTTCATCAGGCTCTAGACTATCTGTGTATCAAATTTCATTTAGATCGGTTCAGTAGTTTTGGCGTGAAAGAGCGACATACAGACTGAGTTACTTTCGCATTTATAATATTAGTAAGGATTTAATACTTGTTGGTGTTTTCGTTTTATTTTTATTCTGTTATGTTTTTGTTACATTATGTGCACACTATCTGTTACTGAATTGAAAAATCTTTAATCGCATTAAAAATTCAGTAATTATCAATTCAATGTGATAATTAATAGGTCCATCGTAGATGTGTGGTAGCGGCTATGAATACTACCAACCCTTACTTTGCTCGTGGATGTAGTAAAAGACGACTAAGAGCCTTATAACGACCTGGGCCAACTCGATCTGATGCCGTTTGGTCAACAATTACATTCCCAAGAAGGGTTGATGTTTGGCAGGCGGCCGATCGTAAAACTATTGCCAATAACGTTTACAATATGTACTATGAAAGAAGAGTACATATTGTACCGACCCCAAATAATTGGGATAAGAGTAGGAGAATAATGATGATGATGAAGACTTAACTTTTTTTAACGAAAATTGTAATGCAATAAATACTATATAATAATTCGTAACGACGACGTAAGAAAGCGAGTAGGTATGAACGAGAGTATTGGTGTAAAGATGCGAAAGGGAATGCTCCGATGGTTCGGACATGTGTGTGTGTGTGAAAGAATGCCGAACGAACGTCTGGTTAAGAAGATATACAATGCCAAAGTGGAAGGATGTAGGTACCGAGGAAGACCGAGACTAACCTACCTCGACCAGATCGGTCACGTACTGAAGGAAGGTGACCAATCTGGCGAGCGTGTATGAAGAGAATTATCAATGTTGAGAAAGCGAGTGAAGTATGCAAGGTTAGAGTTCTCTGGCACTCTGTTCTCTCTGCCTACCCTGCAAGGGATATGACGTGATGATATGTATGTAATGCAATAATACAAGGCTTCGACTTAGAGAAACAGACAAATGTCATCTCACTTACTTATGAGATAGTTAAATAAGAAATTTAATACATGTAATACAGCGGGCATAGCTAGTATTATATAAACAGGATTACGACAATATCATAGATATGCATATCTGGCGCTACATTGACTTTTAAATTGCGTTCAGAGGTTGAATCATCAAGAAACTTGTTTAAACATGTTGTTTATAAATTCACTATGAGGCGATATTGATTAGTTTGTTTTGTGATAGCGTAGAAAATTCATTTGGATAAACTCTCATAAAAGTTTATAATAATATTATATTTAAAATTATTGTTTTTAATTAATAGATTTTATGTTCCTGTATATAGTCAAGCCACTTTAATAGTGGTAGGACCACGCTGTTGACAGATTTCTGTATACAGCAGCGGGTCAGCCGTCCGTCCGAGGATCGACGTCTGAGTAGTGGCAATGTGCTATTGCGCTTCGTTCGGTGAGCGAGAGAGCTGGAAGCCCAACTGGTTGGGTTTGGGGTTTGTATTGGTAGGCAGCGGCCTAGCTATACTCTTGGTTAGCAGGTAGCAAAGGTTCATGGGCGGCAGCAACACTTACCATCAGTTGTGCTGCATGCTCGTTTGCCACCATATGCAATAAAAAAAAGTCATTCCCTCGGGTTTAAATATTTCAATCGCGTCTTGTTCTAGTTTCTAATTCAATCTGTTTCTATTAAATATAATTTTGACATAGAATAACTGCGCTCTATTTTATATACTACGTCTACGTACAGCTATCTACCTATGCATCAGCCTCTAAATATCCACTGTTGGATAAAGGTCAGTTATCAAAGAGGTGATGATAATATGTGTGATAAAACCCACAGTATCATATAGATACTGTGAAGATATTCATTAATAACCCAAAAATGGATAATTACATAAAGAAGATATTGCTTTCAACGACATCTTAGAGAAATTATACGAGTATACATACATCCACCATACCCTAAATCTTCACTGTTGAATATAGGTATTCCAAAAAGCATATGGTGCCACAATTACCGTCCTTGCCAGACGAAGTGATGATTGCAGTTGGTTTATGAATTTTATAATACTCTGATGGTTTATTAATAATCCCTTAGGTAGTTTTACAAACTTCATAGGAAGGTAAAGGTGGCGAGATAGTGTATTCTAAGCCCTTCACTACATGGCTTTTAACAACAAATTAAATATATCGCCTTTCTAAAACAATAACAAAGTATGTCTGACTCTCAATAGTCTCATAATCATTTCATCTCAGTCTCATAATCATTTCATCATTCGCCTATTCTTATCCCAATTACTTGGAGTCGATACAATATGTACTCCTGTTTCATAGTACATATTGTAAAAATTATTGACAATAGTTTTATGACCGGCCGCCTGCCAGTCATCAACCCTCCTTGGGAATATAATTGTTGACCAAATAGCTTCAGTTGGAGTTGGCCCAGGCTCTTTGTCGTCTTTTACGACATCCACGATCAAAGTAAGGGTTGGTAGTATTCGTAGCCGCTACCACACAGCAATCATAGATTTATAAATTAGCAATTCAGCTATTATATTGCAAATCAATAGAGAAACAAAGTGTATATTGTGTTCGCATTACAATTTCTATGCTCTTCTTATGAATATAAAAACACGTTTAAATAACTACACGTACATATAAATACTGCAGGTGAATTGCAAAATTATACATATCGAAGTTATGACATAGAATTCATGGGTTTGATCAATTTATTAACGTTCATTCATTACTATTCTTAGTTGTATACGTCGATTATATAAGGCCGCACAGAGATACTTATGTAATGATCTTGAATCAATTACGCCTTGTATGGTGCTGATACTGGATATCGTGAAAAGCAAAAAGTAATCGACAAGAATAATTCATGTTGTGTGCGTTCAGCTTTACATTCAATGCTTTCAAATCGCACAAACAATCGAGTGTACGCAACGAATACCTTTTTCAAATATTTCTTTTTCTCATTTCGCCGTTTCCTTTTCTGGCTCAGTGCCACATGTTTTATTGATGGCCAGTTCATTGATATGGCTGGCTCGTTCAGGCGGTGGGTGAGTGGCCACTTATATGAGCCATAAAAGGCCTAGCCTTGGCCATATGGGGAAGCCGTCATACAACGAATGCATTCATGCGCTCGCGCCTATCAGATCGACGGCTTACAAAACAAAGTGACGGGCGAATTTGTTATACAGAATATAAGTAGCTACATAGTAGAACATGCGTTTAACTTTTTTGCATAATACGATACGACGATGGAAAAAATATTATTTTCTATATACACAATGGTTCATCTTTATAATCTATAAAATGTATTTAATATGTTTATACAAGTATTTGTCAAGAGTCTCCGAAACCGGCGAGCGTGTATGAAGAGAATTATGAATGTTGAGGAAGGGAGTGAAGTATGCAAAGATAGAGTTCTCTGGCACTCCGTTCTCTCTGCCTACCCTGCAAGGGATATGGCGTGATGATATGTATGTATGTATGTATGTACAAGTATTTTTAAACGTAATAATCTTCAGCACTAATAATCCAATTAAAAAAAAAATATGGTGTTAATTAATCTGTTTTTATTGTAATGCAGATTATCATAATGCGTAATTTTCCTGCTCTTATCCGATTTCAAGTAATCGGGATAAGAGCAGGAAAATGTGTTGTCACAATATGTACTCATACATATTGTTAAAGTTATTGCCAACAGTATTATGACCGGCCTCCAGCCTGACTTCGACCCTCCTTGGGAATGTAATTGTTGACCAATCTGCATTAGTTGGAGTTGGTCCAGGTCTTTTACGACATCCACTAGCAAAGTAAGGATTGGTAATATTCGTAGCCGCTACCACAGAGCATTGTATTACTACTATTGTAATGCAGATGTTATATGTCAAAAACTTTTATAAAAAAGTCTGCAATAATGGTGGGACGATATCGCGTGAAGTACACAAAAACGGGTATATAAAAGGAAAAGATTTTTTTTTAAATTAACTCTTTAATGTTAAAACTTATATGGCATATATAAAAAAAAAGTGAAATAGCATGCAACAACGGTACAATGATATCGCGTGAATTGTATAAAAAAGGATAAATAAAAGGAAAGGATAAATTTGTAATTTATTTAATGATGAGTTTCAGTTAACACAGAAATTTGTATCTATATAATGTATAGTTATACATTTACTAATTAGGAACGACAATTTGGGATGGCACCCGCAAGGGTAACACGCCGGGCTGGCCACGGATGTCAATAAAACAGCACAAGTGGCCGGCTCAATGGCGGCAGGGAGTGAATACGGTGTGGGTTATGACGCCGCGCGCCGTCCTTCCGTCGCTCCAGACGGAAAGGACGAAGGGTGTCCAGACCATAGCCAGCTCAAAAAAAAAAGAAACAACAATTTAACATGTCTACAGATCAATCTACTTACATAGTCATATTTAAGCTACCATAAGTAAGTACGAAGAGGTATATCAATACATTGGTATGAAGACAACACGTATTCAATACTTACAAGAGCTTTACAAATATTAAAGAACAAACTGTTTAACGTGATTATTAATTCTATTTATGTCTGCGTATTGTGAGCAAGCATTGACTTGTACCGGTAGCCCGGCCAAACTGAGCTGGACGTAACGTACAAGAGAATAGAGAGTACAAGTGGCGACTACACTAGACGAATCGAATAGTATATGCGGCGCACGTGTCGCTCAGCTGATAGAGCGAGCGAGAGGAATGAGGGGGAATATACCCTCCACCCGGCCGACGCCCGATCCCGCCCTCAGTGATGCCAAATACTCATATCGATATTTATATTTGGAACACTTTAGTATAAAATATTTTTTACTAATTTGTAAACAATGTTATTTTACTAACAAATATTTTAAGTCTTAAACTACATTTTTTGTTGCGCTTGAACTGTCTTTCGAGTCTTATACTATATTTGTTGGTTACGTTTGAAATTTCATGTCAATCTTCCTTTATTTGGGTTGTGTTGCTTAATCACCGGACTATATAGAAGAGGAAGGGCAGGATAGGAGCTCCATAACTAGCAGTATACCATAAGTGACCATTATTTTTTATGTTAGGAAGAAACGCTTGCAAAAATAACTAAAAATAAGAACTTATATTGATATTAAAAAAGAAAAAAACAAGGACATTGGCTGTAATATATTAATTTATTTATTTAAAAAAGAAACTAACAGTTTATTACGTATTACTTAACTATAAAATAATACCAGATAGACAATAATAGGTTCTTACTGATTTGAATAATGATAATTAATTATACCTAATTAATCAACATTAGATTGCAGACTCAGATGCATTTATTTTTGGTTTATATTATATATTTTTCGGCGGAGCGTATTAGATTTAAAATAGTTTTAAAATAATATATATCGCGTCTAATTTTTCAAATAGAGATGGAGCTTATCACAAAATTTTTAAAACTGGTCTTTGTAATGAAAATAACTTTTAGTGGAAGTAAGCGAAAAAGCAGCGAATATGTATGTCCATATTTTGACCACTCCTAAAACATTCTCGTACTAATTGTAGGTAGAAGTAAGTATAAGTAATCATTTCCATCCATCCATCCATCCATTAGCCCGTACACGTCCACTGCTGGACATAGGCCTCCCCACGAGAATGCCATCTGTAACGGTCCTGTGCCACCTGCATCCAACGGTTTCCTGCGACCTTGATGAGGTCATCAGTCCACCGAGTGGGGGGTCGTCCTACGCTGCGTCGTCCGATTCGTGGTTGCCACTCGAGAACCTTTTTTCCCCAACGGTTGTCGGTTCGTCGAGCGATGTGGCCTGCCCATTGCCACTTCAACGTGCTAATTCTTCGGGCTATATCAGTTACACCCGTTCTTCTACGGATTTCCGTATTCCGGATTTTGTCACGTAGAGAGATACCGAGCATAGCCCTCTCCATAGCACGCTGAGCGACTTTGAGCCTTTTTATGAGGCCGACATTTAGAGACCACGTTTCAGTGCCGTAAGTCATCGCTGGTAACACACACTGGTTATAAACCTTTGTTTTCAGACACTGTTGGATTCGTCGGCTGACCTCTTTCTCGAAATTGGATCTACCTAATTGGACTGTTTTCCTAGGTAAACATAGTGATCGACAACTTCGAGAATCGCATTCCCAACCAGGACCGGTACGGAAATGACATGGCCATTAGACATGATTTTCGTCTTGTCCATGTTCATTTGCAGCCCTACTAGTTGGGAGACCTCGCTGAGGTCATTGAGCATAGTGCCAAGGTCCTCCAGGGATTCTGCCATGACTACGATATCATCTGCAAATCGAAGGTGAGTGATGTATTCGCCATTGATGTTGATGCCGAGTCCGGTCCAGTCTAAGAGCTTGAAGACATCTTCCAGTGCAGTGGTGAACAGTTTCGGAGAGATGACGCCTCCCTGTCTCACACCTTTCTGGAACTGAATCGGTTTCGTACTCTTATCCTGGATGCGGACCGACATAGTAGCGTTTTTATACAAACACTTCAGCACTTCGATATATCGATAGTCAATTTGGCACCTCTGAAGGGACTGCAGTACTGCCCAAGTTTCGACAGAATCAAAGGCTTTCTCATAGTCCACAAACGCTAGACACAGAGGCCGATTATACTCCTCGGTCTTCTGTATAATCTGGCGTAGCGTGTGGATGTGGTCTATGGTACCTTTTCGGAAACCGGCTTGTTCGGGCGGCTGGAAGTCGTCTAGCTTGCGCGCGAGTCGGTTCGTAATGACTCTTGAAAACAATTTGTACACGTGGCTCAGGAGTGAGATGGGTCTGTAATTCTTTAGGAGCGTTTTATCGCCCTTCTTGAAAAACAGCACCACCACACTCCTGGTCCACGATTCTGGAACGTTGCCCCCGAGAATGACGGAATTAAACAGCCTCTGCAGGGCTTTTAAAACTGGCTTGCCGCCTGCCCTCAGGAGCTCTGTGGTAATTCCATCATCTCCCGGTAATCATTTGGTCTATTTGAAATAAAACTACTTTTACGGATTCTATCGCGTTTGTATTTGATTTTTAATTTCACGACGTTTCGAAGGCTTTACAGTGATCATGGTCACGGGAGGACTAATTGCACACATGACACGGGAAGATAAATTTATAAACAGATATAAATTTATAAACAGATATAAATTTCTGTAATAACAATGACATATTGGACGTAAGACACATCAGTACAATATTGACCAATAAGTTTTTTATTGGGAAGGGGTAGTTCGAGAATGATAAATTAATTTATCTCACGTTAAACTTCAATTGACGTTTTTTATGAGAGAATAAGTAAATAAGTTTTCTTACATATATAAATGAATTTTCTTAATATTACATAAGAGACTACGTATGTATAAAAGAATTCCTCAAACTTGAATTGGAAATATATAGTGATTATATATATTGGTTTATATTAATTCCAAAAAAATAAGGTGTTTTTTTTTATAATCACTACGAAAACTTGCAATAACAACTTAAACATATGTGTGCAACATATGAATAAATAAAATGAAATTCGTTGAAGCGATAATAACCTAATTGATAACCTTACCTAATTATTAAAATATATGTTATAAAAACTAGACTGTTAGGTTTTATCAATGGGTCATAAACTGTATAGGTACCTACATATATAAAATACAGATCTTTACAAAATCCATACTAAGTAATTTTATGTTACATAAAAGAATCCGTTCATTATCCCTACCACCACATAATCCACCACCTTGCCCTTGAGTATCATAAAAGACGAGTAAGGGTTATTCCTTAATCGTCATCACAACAGCAAAAGAAGAAAAACTGGAAAAAAAACCTTATTAGTACATGTCTGATCAGCGTAATATAATAGATAAATTTCTCTCTCAAAAAAAGAGAAGGTGCAACTATGTATACAGAGTGTGACGATGAAAAGAATCTATCAGCTTATCAAGGTCTATTATTAAATAAAGGCCTCCTCACCAAGAAGCGTTTATGCCGTAATCTCTACACTTGGTAGGCTGGTAGACGATCGCAATTAGATTTATAACTCATGAAGATACTGCTATCTATTGTCCTGGTGATCTTTCATTTCGATTTTTTTTTACAAATCCCATGAGATAATAAGGCGTTATAAAATACAGTAGCTATACTTAACCCATCACCATACAGGGAAATAACAATATTACTCCTTTATAAACATACTCTTTATAATTGATCTTAGAGCTGAATTAGGTTCCGGTGGCCCGCTCGCTCAGCGTGGAGAGGTACATGTAGGGTGGTTCTATGGGGTTGCGCGCCGCTTCTTCTGTCGCCCTGGATGGATTTAGCGGGTTGTGACCATTCCATAGTCCGCCGCCAAAAAAAAAGCGCTGTATTAGGTAATGTGTCTATCTATCAAGCGTTAAGATTTACTAAATAAAAAAATATTTCTTATTGTTTTTTGTTAACCGTTGAATTATGTATTTAAAATGAAAACACATCGTACCTTAAGTGTCGTTTCTGTATTTTTAATCTATTTAAAGACTTATATCGCTTTAATATCAAAACGTATTTTTTTTGACAGGCTATGGTCTAGACACACAACGCCCATGCCATTCAGGGCGACGGAGAGGCGGTGTGTGGCCCCATAACCCACCATGTTTTTATTGCTCTTGGTGGCAAACGAGCAAGCAGTACACTTGATGGTAAGTATTACTGCCACCCATGGACCTATGCAATACCAGGAGTAGAGCTAGGCCGCTGCCTATCAATAAAATTCCCAAAGCCTCACCCAGAAAGTTGGGCTGCCGGCTCTCTCACTCACTGAACGAAGCGCAGGACATTTACACTGTTCAGACGTCGATTTTCTGCGAGAGTGTTGTACTACCCCGGACGGACCGGCCCGCGGCTGTAGACAGAAAACTGTCAACAGCGTGGCCCAACCACTATAAACTGTTCCCTTTTCATCGCCATTGGGCCGACCTTTGGTACCGATGCCTTGACATCTGTGTAATACCAAAACGTCTATAGTTAGATTTAGGTTTAAATATTATTATTTCATAAGGTTTATTAATACAAATGAACAAATCAAAACAAGAATGAAAAATTATGGAACATTAAATATGTATAAAATATATGAATAATATTATTATTTTTTCAATTTATTTTATTCCAGAACCTTGTTTGAAATTCTATTTATATTTAGCTACCTTTTAAAAGCACTTTAATACGCTCATTTTAATTCACTAATAATAACTCACTAATAATGCTATCGCGTAACACAAATACAAAAGAAAAGTAGCGGTAGAATTGAAAACCTCCTCCTGTTTTGAAGTCGGTTAATAAAAAGTAGTGTTGAACAGTAATACCTACTTCTTAAGGTAAATATAATGCATTCCTAAATGTCAAATCAAGTGATAGAAAGTGATGATAAATTTCGGATTAAACCTAAATTAAATTCAAATTGAAAATATTATATTCAGATGTAAAGCCTTCCACTGGGTACTAGGGGAGTTATGTAAAACAAAACCGTAACCGAAACTATGGGATATCCGAAACAAAACTATATCTGAAACGATAACTGAAACCGAAAAAAAGTATAAATAATTTAGGATAGGGTCATGGTCTATATGATCCATGTTATACCAGGTTTTTATTTAAATCAGCTGAATCGACAGCCCTAACATAAGCCTCTATAAAGTGAAATAATAAAATAATTATTATACCTAGTATTTCCCTTTTAAAATGCCCTAAAAGTCAATATCCGTATCCAGAATCAAAACTTTATATTCACAACATCCCTACTAGGTATGCATAAAAAAAGTGTAGTACTTTTTTGCGGCTGGTTACGGTACTATATACTACCTTAGTCGCCATCAGTGATAAAAGAAAGAAGCAAGGTTATTCCCTCTTTAGTTTCTATTATGTAGTTGATGCGAAAAAGAAATTGTCATTTCTAAACTAAGTCATAAACGTAAACAAAGTTAAAATGGCTATGACATTGTTAAACATTAAACATCGATAGCATAATGGTCCATTGAGTGAGACGTAGTACAGCCCTATTGACGCACGTGTCTCGCGGCCAAGGCTGCGACGTGAAAGCTCTGTGTATACATATCGCCTACGCTCTGCACCGCACTTCACACAAACGTACCTGCCTTCACACTAAACACAAAGTCTTTGTGTGCATACACAACCTTACCGCCTCCGTTGCCAGCCTTCTACTTACACCCATTGTATAACAACTTAACTAGTGTGAGTAAATTATAAAATGTTTAAATGTGTGCCTTCTTCGAGCTTCGTAACTTGTTTGAACAAATTCTTAGAATCACTCTAATGCCAGTGCGGTTTAACTGGCTTGAATTTCGTTGATCGATCTTCCTTGTAGGCCTGAGTGGATAATATGCTAATTGTACTTCGAATTATAGATCCTTATATGACTAATGTAATACTGTTGTTTATGAACCCTAATCTCATTTGTTACAGACCAGCTAGACAGCGACTGCACTATTGTTGATGTTGCCAATCAATTATTTTCTCACGAGATCAGTAGTTTTCAATAAAATATATCCTTTTCTATATACCTGACATCTGAGCGAATTTCAAGGCGTGATTATTAATACGTGAAATTATAAAAAACAAACTTACAATTATATTTATAGTGGCATTTCTTAGTTTAATAGACAATACCCCATATCTCATTAGTAACTGAGAATTATCTAAAGCAGAAATTTGAAAACGCTGGTAAAGATTACAAACCCGGAACCAGTCAGCATTACACTTATGCTAGTAGACCTTAAGAAAAGCTTTTTATTTTGTTACTGAACTTGGTAAAAAAAAATCGATTTAGTGCTTTAGGCGTGAAAGCGTAACAAACAAACTCACATCTGCATTTATAATATTCCCTAGGATTTTGTGCTACAATACTCATTTAAAATTAAAAACAATTGTATTGAGATGTGTTGAATAACAAAGTAATTTTATTAGTTCACGGCAGCATAATAAAATAAGTAATACTTTTAGTGACCCGTTGTTTGTATAAAGTAGAAGTTGTTTGTAGAAGTAAAGAAACAAAAAGACAAAGTTTTTTTTTTGTTACATTGTAGACAGGGGCTCCTTTGAATATAACGCAACTAAAGTGTTATGACTTTAACGAATGATCTCATGTTTTCATACTTATGTATAAAGGAACTGTATGAATCAGTGTAGTTGAATGACTGTACAACGTACGTACGTATTTAGATATTATGTATTTATTTATTTAAAACATTACTATAAGTGCCATATTCACAGTTACAATTATATAGTTTATCTTTCATACATTGTGTAAAGGGGATTTTCCTTCAGTTCTTAATATAGATCAACTACATCCTCGATTTGTTTACAGTGTCTTTATCCGCGATAATATAGGCTATTACACAGTCACACCGTCAGATTTCGTACTAATATTTGAAAAAATAACGAATAACAATTTTTGTCCATCATGATTTCAAAGTCGAATTTCATCATATTGCTATTTGAGTTGCTTTACACTAAACAAATAATAGAAAATTGAAATATAATAAATAATGATAGAGTATTTAATTATTTATAAAGTACTAGCTGAACCAGCAAACTTTGTTCCGCCAAACAGTCAATGTACGAAAAGTAAAAATCCCACAACTCAATCGCAGCGCCACCTATCGGGTCCAATTGTGAATCTAAACCATTCTCGAAATCACTTGAATACATACAAAAAATTTCAAGAAAATCTGTCCAGCTATTTAGAAGGAGTTCAGTGACATACACGTACAGTAGAATTTATACCTATGCAAAGATAAAACTTTCTACGCTGTGTGTGAAATATTAAATCTGAATATCATCTGAAGCCTACACCTTTAGTGTTGACTTGAGGGATTCATTAGAATATTCTGTACACTCTATTTTGTTGTTCAATTCGTGCGTCCAAAACATCCTGATCTTCCCTAATAGCCCATTGTCGAATATAAAAGATTGATGTTATAAGAGGTCCGGGGGGCCTTATAAACTGGTGCTTGTATATCGAAGGGTGTGAGTATTGCCCTTGCCGCTTGCATCTGGGTTACCAGGGCGCCGTTGCATCCATCCCCTGCCGAGATCTCGTGACCTGACCTAAATTTCAACAAGGTATGCCAACAGCGCCTCTATTTTGTTGTTTATCATCAGAGCGAAGTACTACTATATGTATACTCTTTTATAAATTTTATTAACAGATATCAGATATATCTCATATTAATAATTGAGCTACAATTTTTTATTTTATTATTATCATCTCAACTCATATAATTCGCTAAAAAAAATATAAAAAAAAAAGAAAATTAAATCACTATACCACGCTGATTCGATGAGTTGGTATATGGTTTTATTTCGAGCTACGCATATTATATCTCTTAGTCGTCTTTTACGACATCTACGGACAGGATAGGCGGGCTAAATTGTTTTTTTTTAATTTATATCATCATCTACATCTCAGCTGATATATGTCCCACTGTTGGGTTCGAGCCTCCTTCATAATGAGAGATTAATTGACCTACTATACCACGCTGGTCAGTCGTATTGGTATAGGGTTGCATTTCGAGTTTTCCCTCTCTTGCATAGATATGATATGCGTTTTATATCTCTTAGTCGTCTCTTACGATCACCCACGCGTAAAATAGGGGTGGTGAATTGTATTCTTACTCTGTCACCACACGGAAAGTTAAGTTTATTTATATAAAAAAAAAATTAAAAGAATTATTTATACTGAATATAATATCATTTTCATAGATAAACATCTGTATAATAATTGGATACATATAAAAATCTTATATATAAATATTTTACGATTTCGCTGTGGGGACGAAGTAAGAATACAATTCACCACGCATTTCGGGTCTATAGGTGTCAATATTCATAATAGACGACTAAGGAATATCATAACATCTATGCAAGAAAAGTATAACTGGAAATAACACCTAGGTATATCAACTCGTCTCACCAGCGTCGATGAGGTTCGAACTTAGCAGTAAAATTTATATGAACTGAGACGATGATGAATAGAAATTGGAGTCTTAAAAAGGATTGAAATATGACCACGAGAGTAGCCAGCTATAATCTCATGAAACATTTAGAACATCATCTACCAACTACCTAAACGGCTTCTAAGTGTGGTGGTTAAACCTCACATTTAGATAGGCTTAAGTCCAATAAATAGACGTCAATAAGTTGACAATGCTTTTAATTTTAATTATAAGTATTTATTAATTTTATAATATGTGTTTTCTTTTGTCTTTGCCTACTTCACTTTATTGTAGAAAGTTAATATATAAATCATTATTATATTCTGGTTTTTCATATCAGAAACCTTATTGCACTATGGTACACCTCGTGATATAAGGTATATATATATATATATATATACATATATATATATATATACCTTATATCAAGAGGTCAGAAAAAGTCATAGTCATCACCCTTGGCATACAGATTGATGTTAACAGTTGGTGTAATCCATTTCCCAGGTGATACCTGCTTGCTTAGTCGCTCTTTGCTTAGTCGCTCTAATCCTATGGGAGAGTAAGATGTGGACGCATATTTTATTCTAACCAACACGAGGATAATAAACCTACGTATTGTTAATTTTATTTTTGTTTTTCTACAAATAGATACCTCATTGAAGTAATGAGCAAACGAAATGTGTCCCAATCGTTCTAATGACCTAGTTCAAAGTATGAATGATACCCCAGCGAGTACAAGCAGGAGGGTGTAACCTCCCTCTCTCTGGGGGAGGGCGGTTTATGGCCTGCGAGACGCTTCGCTTTAGAACGTGCCCCTGAAACTGCCAGTTTTGTTATTTCAATCATTTTTACTTCAATAGCATAATGATAGTGGTAATAATATTAATCTGTAGATGTAGGGATTGATTAGTGTGATAACCAATAAAGGGAAGTAGGGCTCTCGCGGGGATTAGACGTAAATTATTAATTTTCGTTTAATTTAACAACGAAGAAAAACATCGCGAGAAACCCCTCACATTTAAGAAATTTATAAACAATATTCTCGTAATCCGTGGTCCAAAAATTATGATCAGTCGTTAATTTCAGCGGTTATGAATATCTACAAGAATCACCCTCTAATATTGTTCGGTCTATACTCACCAGACTATTATAAATATAATGTTATATACATCATGGGTAGGGCAAGGCAAGCCTATGAAGCTCTGGGTTCAAGTGAAATCTGATTTAATTTCAGGCTCAACTATACCATCGATAAATTTGGCTATTCTTATTCTGTTGGGAAACTGCAGTGAGTTCATGGAAAATAATGTTTTATAATGTTTACGCGAGTATTACACATTGGAAATAAAACTACTTTTACAGATTCTATCGCGTTTGTATTTGATTTATAATTTCCCGATGTTTCGAGCATTTCACAGAGATCATGGTCACGGGAGGACTAAAGTGTCTTTATGGGTGGATATAAATGTCTGTAATAACGATGACTTTTGGACGTAAGACACCTTAGTCCTCCCGTCACCATAACCACTATAAAATGTTCGAAACGTCGGCAAATTAAAAATCAAATACAAACGCGATAGAATCCATAAAAGTAGTTTTATTTAGAAAATAATGTTCTGTTAAAATTAATTAGGTTAGTAATTTAAGCCTAATGGGAATTGGGCTTAAATTGGGAATAATCAGGAAACATTATTAATATATTGAATTAAACGCTAATCCTTTCAATAATACATGACGCTTTTTTCCTGTATAGCTGAAAGTTAAACTTTTATATATACATATAGCGTTGTGTAAATCATAGCTAAAAATGTTTACGTTTTAGTCTAAATATATTTATTTCAATTAACAACTTGTATCTTTGTAAAGTCCCAATGTAGCAAGTATTTATTTCTTGTCTACTCAATCCATCAGATTTAAATGTCAGAGGCATAAAATTAAACATTTCATTAATTTGAAATTAACAGTGCTAAATATATCAACCGTGATGTTTTAGGCAATAAAAGTGTAATGCTCTAAGTTTTTGCTTTGCCATCCCATTGCGAAGAAGACTTGTCACTAAAACTGAAACGTACCTACTGACTAAGAAAAAGAAGGGAGAAGCATCTCATTATTCCATACAACCTTATATCAGTTTTTTAAAAGGAATAATTTTTTATTGTATTGTTGTTGAGATAAAAGTATTGAATGAAATAATGGCTGATATATTCTGGATGTTTAGTATTGTTATTATTATGAGATGTGTGAAGATGTAGTGAATAGTACATTACTGCAGCGGTCAGCAAAACAGGGATTGATGGACGAACGTGTAAAATGTGTAAATGTGGTCCGAGGCGTAGCCAGTTAGGTAGTAGTCCATCAATTCCTAGTTGCAGCCAAGGCTTGTATAGTGCTTTTCTCAAATAATGCGCGGAAATTAAAACTAAGTAGTACTAAGTAAAGCTGTATACATGACGAACAATGAACAACATTTTTCACGTGCTAAAGGGTTCATTTGTTTTTTTTTCATTATCAAAAAAGCTTTCTTTTTCAAGCCAGTTCGAAATTTAAATAAAACTTATAAGTCGTCTCATCTTTGGCTGTTATTTGAAGTAACAAATCGTTCCATTTTTAAAATACACGATATATATGAATTTATTTATTTTTTGTTTTTCTTCTTTGGCGTACGCGGTTTGCGTATAGCCACAAACAAAGGTAAGGAAACAGGATAATTATATGAGGAGTGAATTTTGGAACGAGGAATTTAGGAAAAGATCAGAAGGAAATAATAGATACATAATTAGATATATACTCATACTTTAATATCATTACGATTAATAAATATATTTAATGAGTGATAAATATGGAAATTGCTAGTTGCTAATAATATAGGAATAGAAGATGGTAAAGGAATGTTATATGTATTCATAGTTTCATAAATGATGGTATTATCATGGAGAGGACAGGATAGGAAAATATGATTTAAATCACCATCATCGATACCACACTCGTATTTCTCAGACTGTACTAAGTGCAGTCTAGCAAGATGAACAGGTGTGCAAACATGTCCCAGTCTCATGCGTATAATACAGCTCGTAACTCTCTTACAGAATTTCATCCTGGAGAACCAGGGATACCGAGGCATATCGTGTTGAATGCGATAATAATGTCTACCTTTATGTGCGCAACTTTTGGTATATATCTCTTGCCATGACTTTCTTAGAAATACATTGGCAAGAGATACCACATCGTGACTAATGTTTTTATATAGAAGAAGGTTGTCAAAATAATACTCAAATTTCTAAGCTTGTTTGAGAAAAAATCATTTGTGGGACAATTAGGATGTTTGAATGCAATAGCAATAACTAATCCATGCCATCTAAACTGCTAACACAACCTAAGCTATTAATAATTGTTTACCAGTTTAATGGCAGCTACTGAAATATATAAATTGGAAATGTGTTTTCTAATTGTGGTTTGATACAGAATCTAACATTTGTAAACGGAGTAATGAGAACAATTAAATTACAGACTTGAAAGAGACCACAAAAGCAGTATTAAATTAATCTTATATATCTACTTTCCGAATTGTGACGAAATGTTGACAATTGGTTGATAAACCTTACTCTATCGTGGGTGAAACTGGCTGGACTGGATGTTTATCATCCAAAAGTCTTTGCAAGTGTTCGCAAACGTCCTCTGATAATCATCTCAACTCATATATGTCCCACTATTGGGTTCGAGCCTCCTCTATAATGAGAGGAAAATGTTCTTACTATATTAAGCTGGTCAGACGTGTTGGTATAGGGTTCTCGTTCGAGTTTTTCTTCTCTTGCATAGATCTCATATGCTTTCTATATCCCTTAGTCGTCTCTTAAGATCACCCACGAGTAAGATAAGGGGTGGTGAATTGAATTCTTACTCCGTCACCATACGGAAATAATATCCTCTAATGATATAATATCCAAATAGTAATAATAGTACTTGGGTACTTGGGTAGTTACTTTCTAAGAAAAAGTATAAATAATTGTACAAAATCAAAATTTTATCATCTTCTAGTTATTGCTAACCTAAACTAAACTTACTATTAAACTCAACTTATTATTCGATCAATAGAAAGTTCACTTTCAAATAACAAAACCAGACGCAAAACAATCATCATTTATATATAATTTACAATTTAAAATACATCTCTGTTTACTTGATATTGAAACAATAACTTCAAAATTACTTGATATAAAACCATAACCTCAAATTTATCACAGAATCGAAATGAAATAGAAGAATAATCTAAATTACCTGGACCTGTGCAGCTAAACTTGAACCTGACAGCTATGAACCAAGTAGCTTCTTGTACATCTTGCAAATGTTAAATATAAATCTGTTGTTGCCAGCCGTCTTTAATGACGCTGATGGAAACTAGGATACAGACGTTACTGTGTGCAAGATCTAAGACTGAAACCACTATCACCCGCAATAATACAATAAGTCCTACAATATAGGAGCAAGTGAAGTGGAGCGATATATCCTTCAGGAGAGTGTTTTTTGTTGTGGAAGGCTATAGTATAATTGCACCGACGACTGAGGGGTGTCGAACGACCCCATAACATTAGAAAACTACCCTAGACGAAAGGAAGCTGGGCGGATCATTATAGTCAAATACCTTCCATACCACTAGACTGCTCAAAAAATAGGTAATGGTTACACAGCGAAATGTAGGACACCGTGATATCTTCTTGTAATAATTGACTGCCGAATGGTGTAAGTTTTGAGCCATTTCCATCTTCATTACAGACTATCCACGTCTGCTATTAGATAAAGGGGAATGTTGTAGATAAACGGAGATATATCAGGCGTAGAGACTTCAACTTTACATGCTCTATGAAGCATAAAGATTTTTTTTTGGTTCTGTTCGTCCATTCGGACAGGCAAAGGGTTCAAAGCCCATACAGCCAAGTCTTATTTAATTATTTTTCATATATGTTCATCATTTCTTCATATTATGTAGCTTTAATAGTCATTGTCTGTCAGTAAGTCAAGTCGTTACCATTAATCGGGTGCTGATAACCTAATCAATGGTTTTCTTTGGGAATTTTGGCAAAATATGAAAATAAACGTAAACCACTATTATACCATATTCACTACACTTCAGCACTTTAACTGTACCATATTGCATAAAATACCAGCAAAATTATTCAATATAACACTACAAAACACTAAAAAAATGAATATAATACAAGAGCGTGACATGACATTTCCACATTCGCGCCAAAACTCCTGAAGCATAAAGAATAATTGTAATTAATATTTTTTTTTTACAATGTAAGCGAAAGTGGCCTGCAATCTTCCATTCATGTGGCATACCACAGTGGCCAGACGAGTAGACATTGGAGTTTGTTGGTTTCCTTTTCTTGCAGCGAATTCGGACCATTTCGTATGAAACCATCTAATTGAAGAAGTTGACCCATTTAAGAGACCTTTCTTTACAGTCCAAAAGCAATTTACCCAAATTTAATTTTATGTGGTATTGCCGCCTATTTGTATTAAAACCTAAAAAAACTTTTCTATTAAGCTTAGCTCTATTTTTTCTTTTATTTTAAGCTATGTCTCTTCTACATCTAACGGCTGCTGGTGAAGCCTTTTTTCTAAGGGTTAAAGATGTCGGTTTTTTTTTTTTGCGTAAACATTGGCGATCTCATATGGAATGAGTCATTGCCATTTACGACACCCTTAGGAAAAGAAAGTTAGTTGGGGTACGATGTCAGAAACCTCCACGCGGTGTACCCTGGGTGCGGACGGCGGTCCCCAGTTCTTCTGTTGTACTGTCGTCCGTAGCGAATATCTGGCGTTTCGCTCCTAGCCTTCTATCCGTAGAAGGTGACCGGACGCGAATCCGCGACGGGCTCAGTCACTCATTCATTTGAGGGCTGGGCAGGCATGTTCCACCGCCACCGTCGTCAAATCGTAAACCTGATTCTTTGCTTGTCTTAGTTTCAGGAACGAGGGTCTTGGCTTAACCGCCCGGACCGCGAGGAAGACAACCTCTATAAAGAATTTCGAATGTACATTCGAATTCGGAAATCACCCATAATCTTAAGTTTTGGCGTGCGGCGAGAAGATGCATGGCAGATGGGTTGTTCTGTTCTTAGCACGCTCCAGCCAGGGTACCGGCTGCCCCCCTGGTTGGTAAATGTAGGCTTGCCCGGGTACAGGGATCTCTGCCCGGGTCGACGTAATAGTATCTCCCATACTCGTGGGTTTAACTATGGATACTCATTTAAATTTTAATAGCTACGTGGATCATAGTGATTCCTACCTCAAGGCCCGGTCATGCCAACGGAAAACTGACCGAAACGACGCCTCGTCCTCGGGACTCGAGGCGTCCGCCGAGGGTCCGGCACAACACGCAGAGGCCCAAACAACATCGAAGCGGAGGTCGCCCAGGAGGAGCCGGGGGAAGACCTCCAGCTTCAAACGGCGTTTGGAGGAGCGGCGAGCGCGCAGAAAGGCTGCCGCCGCGGAAGCGAGGAAGGACGGCGGTAGAGCCGAAACGGAGCCGTCGACGGACGAGGGCGACAGCGATGTCGCAGAGCCGTCCGGAGAAGACGGGGGTGGCGGTTCTACCGCCAAAATGGACGAGGGCGGTGACATTCCCGCAGGGCCGTCCAAGAAGGATAGCAGGCCGGCTGTTGAAGCCCCTGCCAGGTCGTCAGCGCGTCTTGTGGCAAAGAGCCCGCGCGCCGACAGCGACAACGCTGACGACCAAGGAGAAGGCCCTCCCCTCGCAGAGGAAGCGCCGCCTGAGTAAGGGTGGCAGCTCGGGTGCCGACTCTGAAGGGAGCGTGGACAACATGCCGCCACCTAAGGTCGCCTCCCGAAGAGGGCGAGGGGCCTCGGGAGAGGAAAGGGCGGCGGCGGTTGCTGCCCGCGCCAACGGCGACCCCCCCGACCTGCGGGCCGAAAATGCCCGCCTTAATGGCGAGATGTCCGCCATTCGGACCCGGAACCGGCAGTTGGGGGATATGCTGGCGGGGATGCGGCGGGCAAACCGCCAGTTATTAAAGGACGTGGCTGACCTAAAGGCGCAAATGGCGCTGCTCGCGCCGCCTGCGCCAGTTGCGCCACCGGCCAAGGCCGGCCACTCAGCGGCCGCTGCAGCGCCAAAGCCGCCTCGCGCCGCGGTGCCGACGACGTTGGGCACTGGTGTGACGGTAACACCCGTGCCCATGGCGAGAAAGACGCCAGCCGCTGCGAAGCGCGCGTCGCTGGCTGGCGCTGGCCCAGCCGCCGCGGCGAAACTGGTCCCCGTGGTGAGGATGACGCCTCTCGCTGCGGACCGCATGCCGCCGGCTAGCGTCCCTGCGGCGCCAAAGCCGCCAGACGCTGCGGAACGGGCCCCCGAAGAGGCCCAGCCGACCCCGATACTTGCGGTGGGAGGCCTACCGGACGAGGCCCTGCGCCAAATCATCGACGCAGTCGGAAAACTCGTCGATGCGCGCATGGCCGTTCTGGAGGCAAGGTTGCCTCCAGAACCACGTGTCCGGCCGCCTCTCGCCGCGGACAAGCGGCCGCATGTGGCATCAGCCCCCGCCCCGCTGCCTTGTCAGGGTGGCCGCGTGGGGGGCAGCTACGCCACGGCCGCGGCGGCGCCCAAGCCCAAGGGGCCCGCGCCAAAGCCAAGGAAGAGGACGGTACCGGCTCCTGCCGGACCGCAGTCATCGTCGGCAACAACACCGCCGGCGACGACCAGCGCGTCAACGACTGCGCCTTCCGCGCCTGTCGCGCCTGCTGCGCCCGAGGGTTGGCAGGTGGCCGAGCGCGACCGGAAGAGTCGCGGTCAGAGGAGGAGAGCGGAGGCCAAGCGCGCCGCTGAGGTCCCTGCTCCCGCTCCACAGGCAGGAGCCGGTAAGAAGAAGAGCCCGCGCAAGGGGCTCAAGTCGCCGAAGACAGCCGCAGTGGTGATCACTGTGCTGCCTGAGGCGGCTGAGAAGGGCCTCAGCTACGAGGCCGTCTTGAGGAAGGCCCGGCGGGAGCTAGACGTCTCCGATATTGGAGGCGTCGAAGCCAGGACCCGCAAGGGCCGGACAGGGGCTCGAATCCTCGAGTTCCCCGGGGCCAAGGGCTCCAAGACGGCCGACAGCGTAGCTGACAAGCTGCGAGGTTTGTTTGCCGAGGAGGGTGGCATCAGGATCGCCAGGCCCATCAAGTGCGCCGAAATGCGCATCGCGGGTCTGGACGACTCCGTGACGGTGGAAGACATCTGGGAGGCTATTGCCTCGAGAACCGGGTGTCCCATAGACACCGTCCGGGTTGGTGTCATCCGCCCCGGTCCGGGCGGCGTAGGTGCCGCCTGGGCGCAGTGCCCGGTGGAGTCGGTCAGGCAACTGGCCGGCTCAGGCAGGCTCCTCGTGGGCTGGAGCTCGGCGCGGGTGACCGTGCTTGAGCACCGGCCTGCGAGGTGCTATAAGTGCATGGCGGTCGGACATACTCGACCGACGTGCACTAATTGCTTCGACTGCGGCGGACTGTGTTTCCGCTGCGGTCAAACCGGGCACGTGGCGGCATCTTGCGCCGCCCCGCCCCACTGCCCCGCGTGTGCGGCGGGCAATAAGCCCGCCAAGCACCGCATGGGCTCTGGGGCGTGCAAACCTCCAGCTTCGGCCCCAAAGGGGCGGGGCGGCCCTCCGACCACGGCCGCTCCCGCTCCTAGCGCGGTCCGATCGCCCGCCGGCGAGGGGGAGGTCATGGATACAGCCCGTTAATGGCTACACCATCCATGCACCACCTCTTGCAAGCCAACACCAACCACTCCGCCGGTGCGCAGGACTTACTCCTGCAATCCATGGCGGAGTGGTCGATTGGTGCAGCCGTAGTCGCGGAACCGTACTGCGTGCCTGATCGCCCCAATTGGGTGGTCAGCCGAAACGGTACTGCGACAATCGTCGTCTCTACGCAGCGGCACTTCCCGTCCTTGTCTCTTTTGGATAGGGGCGAGGAATTTGTCGCGGCGGAGTGGGGAGGGGTCACGCTCTACAGCGTATACCTCTCCCCTACCAGGAGAATGGACGATTTCAGGGCCTCCCTCACCAACTTGGAGGCCTCGATACGGCGACTGGCACCGGGCCTCGTCCTGGTTCTGGGGGACTTCAACGCCAAATCCACGGCGTTGGGGTCCCCTATGACGGACGACCGCGGGCGGGCGGTCATCGAGTGGGCGGCTTCACTGGGCCTCTGTGTTCTTAACAGGGGCTCAGTGAACACGTGTGTGCGGCAGCAGGGCGGGTCGATAGTGGACTTGTCGTTCGCTAGCCCCGCTGTCGCACCACGGGTGAGGAACTGGAGTGTCCTGGAGGAGGCGGAGACCCTATCGGACCACCGGTACATCCGGATGGAGGTCTCCCCTCTCCGGGACCCCGGTAGGGGTCACAGGGCGGACGGAGCTCCCGCGTTTCCGCGGTGGGCTGTGGGTCGTCTTGACAGGGACCTACTGGCGGAGGCGGCCATCGTTCACACGTGGCTGTCCTCACCGCCCCCAGCGGACGGGGTGGACGCCGAGGCTGTCCGCATCCGCAGTGCGTTAACGCAGATCTGCGATGCGGCCATGCCCAGAGTGCGGCGGCGTCTACCTCCGAGGCAGGGGGTCTACTGGTGGTCCCCAAGATTGGCGGACCTTCGTGCGGCATGTATCAGAGCCCGAAGGTCCTACACCCGCAGCCGGCGGCGTCACCGCGACGCTGAGCGGGAGGGCCAGCTGTACGAGGCGTACCGCGATGCGCGGACGGCCTTTCGGCTGGCCATCCGAGCCGCCAAGGGTGCGAGTTGGCAGGAGATGCTGGACGGTCTCGACCGTGACCTCTGGGGTCGCCCGTATCGCGCGTCGCTGAATAAGCTTCGCGCGCAGGGCCCCCCCCCCTCACCGAGACCCTCCAGCCCGACTTCCTCTGTAGGGTGGTCGAGGAGCTGTTTCCACGGCAGTCGGAACACACGCCCCCGGTCATGGCCTCGCCAGAACAAGACCGGGAGGCTGACGACGAGAGTGTTCCGCCCGTGACGGAGACGGAAGTGGGAACAGCTGTGGCGCGGATTCGTTCCGCGACCACGGCCCCCGGCCCGGACGGAATACCAGTCCGGGTGCTGACGTCGCTCCTCGAGCACCTCGAGCCTCGCCTCAGGCAGCTGTACAACGCCTGTTTGGCGTCTGGACGGTTCCCTGAGTGCTGGAAGGAGGGGAGGTTGGTTCTCCTGCCAAAGCCGGGACGGCCCCCGGATTCGCCGTCGGCCTACAGGCCCATCGTGCTCCTCGACGATGTGGGTAAGCTGCTGGAGCGCATCCTCGCTGCCCGCATCGTCCAGCACCTGGAGGAGGTGGGACCCGATCTGGCGGACGCTCAATTCGGTTTTAGAAGGGGGCGTTCGACCATCGGGGCCCTGCTACGACTGAGGCAGACGGCCGCGGAGGCTGTCACCGGCGGGGGAGTGCTGTTGGCGGTGTCGCTGGACATCGCCAACGCATTCAATAGTCTGCCATTCAGCTGCATCAGGGAGGCGCTTCGATTTCATGGGGTGCCCTTGTACCTGAGGCGGCTGGTGGCGGACTATTTGGAGGGGCGCAGTGTCCTCTGCGCGAGTCCCGCAGGGGACATTGTGCGGACGTCCATGTCGTGCGGCGTTCCACAGGGGTCGGTTCTGGGGCCGACTCTGTGGGACATCGTGTACGACTGGGCGTTGAGAGGGAGTCTTCCCCCCGGGCTGAGCGTGATATGCTACGCTGACGATACGCTCGTCACAGCCCGGGGCAGGACACTCGAAGAGGCGGCGAGCCTGGCCACTCTCGGCACCGAGGAGATGGTCGGGCGAATCGAGGCGCTGGGGCTCAGGGTGGCCCTAAATAAGACGGAGGCCCTATTGTTCCATGGGCCACGCGTAAGGCCGCCAATCGGCGTCTCGCTAGTCGTCAACTCCGTCCACATCAGCATCCAGGCCCATATGAAGTACTTGGGTCTGGTGCTCGACGGGCGATGGTGGTTCCGGGAGCATTTTCGCCGAATTGCTCCCCGGCTGGTCGGCGCGGCGTCCGCCCTTTCGCGGCTCATGCCGAACGTGGGCGGACCCAGCTTCGAGGGCCGACGGCTGTATGCGGGGGTGATCCGTTCTATGGCCATGTACGGCGCACCCGTGTGGGCGAGGGCTCTGAACGTCCAGCTCAGGGCTGTTCTGTGGAGACCCCAGAGAGTCATGGCGGTCAGAGCCATTCGCGGGTACCGCACGGTATCGACCGAGGCGGCATGCCTACTGGCCGGGACACCCCCGTGGGACCTAGAGGCGGAGATGCTCTCCGACCTCTACCGGCGGGTGACCTCACTGCGCGACGAAGGTGGCTCCCCATCGCTGAGCGAGATAGCCACCTGGCGCGAGGACGCCCGCCGAGACGTCATCGCCCGTTGGGCTACGCGGCTGGAGAGGCCTAGACACGGTGTCGTCACCGTCGAGGCTCTCCGGCCCGTATTGATGGAGTGGATGGAGCGGCGGCACGGAGTCCTCTCCTTTCGACTGGTGCAGGTGTTGTCGGGGCACGGATGCTTCGGCTTTTACCTGCACACGGTCGCGTGTAGGGAGTGGACTTCGTTCTGCCACCATTGCAGCAGTGACGAGGACACGGCGCAACACACGCTGGAGGCGTGTCCGGGCTTTGACCGGCAGCGCCGTGACCTCGTCGCTGTTATCGGTGCCGACCTGACGCTGCCGGCTGTCGCGAGAGCGATGGTCGACAGCGTCAGGAACTGGGACGCGGTCGCCGCCTTCTGCGAGGCTGTCATCTCGCAGAAGGAGGCGGCGGAACGAGTCCGGGAGGAATCCCGCGACCCGGGCCGCCGTCAGCGGCCGGGGCGGCGCAGGCGCGAATACCTGCGCCTGATGCCGCCCTAACCGAGGCCTCGGGTGATCGGACCGGGGAATTGTCCGGTCACCCGACGTGAGGCCACCGCGTGAGGGCGACGCCCCGACGGCGAAATCTGTCGGGGCGTCGACGAGAGGAACCCGCGAGGGTAAACCGCCGGGCGGGCCACCGAAGTTAAAATCGAGTACCGGTGATCCGCTCGCACGGCGAAGAGAGAAGGTTTTACGGTGGGTCTATGGGGTCACGCGCCGCCTTTCCGTCACCCCGGACCGATTCAGCGGGGCGAGACGCACCCATAGCCCACCAATAAAAAAAAAAAAAAAAAAAAAAAGGAAAAGAAAGTTAGTTGTAGTTTTATTCTGTCACCACACAAACAGTTTTACAAGTAATTAATAAGACTGAATTATAATATCAGATTGAATGCTACTAAACAATACATAGTTATTGAAATGGATACAATTAATGTACTGTTATATCTGGTAGTTCCCCTGTGCTATTTATAGAACTTATAGCGAATTGACAATTAAATGAGGCGACTGGTCTGCGAGTTATCGCCATTAATTTTGGCTTTTGATCATAATAATTAGACAGAATATTTGTAGTTTTCTTTCTTAATATCGAAAATATATAATTTATAATTCATCGTCATCGTCATCATCTCAGCTCATATATGTCCCACTGTTGGGCTCGAGCCTCCTCTATAATGGGAGGGAAATTGACCTACTATACCTTACTGGTCAGACGTGTTGGTATAGGGTTTTGTTTCGAGTTTTCCTTCTCTTGCATAGATGTTATATGCATTTTATATCCCTTAGTCGTCTTTTACGATCACCCACGGGCAAGATAGGAGGTGGTGAAATGTATTCTTACTCCGTCACCACACGGAAAGATTTATAATTAACACATGTTTATTTAGTGCAAAGGTCCGATGCTATTTCTTACCTATCATATGGTCTCATAAATGAGAGGCCTTATTTTTAGAGTATGGTTTATTCTTTTGATCATTATTAATTTTACGATTAAATTTCTAAATACTCAGCAAAGCGGGCAGATATTTTTTGGCTAAACTGCCTCAGGTTAAGCAATAAAGGTAAAGGTTTCAGGTTAAGCAATAATTTAAAGAATTCTAATGTTTTCCTTAAACCACGTTTGCCAGTGAGCAGCACATCTGATGATAAGTGCTACTACCACCCCTGGATCTTTGCCATACCAGGCGTACAGCTAGGCCGCTGCCTACCAAAGAAAACTCTAACCTACCTAGAAAATCGGTCTGCCGACTCTCTCGCTCACCGAACGAAGCGTAATAATAGCATATTGCCACTGCTGAAGCATCGATTTACTACGAGAGTGTGGTACTAATCCGGACGAATCGGATCGTTGCTGTAGACGGAAAACTGTTAAAAATGTGGTCCTACCACTAAAGGGACCAATATCATTTTATACTATGATAGTTTGATGGAAGCATAGCTAACTAATATTAGAAGCAGACAGCTCAGGGCAATTGAAACTGCAGCAGGCTCATTGTATATGAAAGATCTATGTCCAACAGTAGACCTAACTACGCAAGAAAGAATTTTCAAGTACATAGTTCTGGTAGTTTTTAAAATCAATGCGTTTAAGTAAATACATAAATTCAACATCTTTATGATACTATCACAGATCTGCCAAAGTTACGATAATTTAAATACAAAGATGCTCCTTATTTACTTGGTTGTAACAAATACCAGAAGTACGAGTTCCAGGAATCCCGATAAGGTACAGAGAGTGTGCGTAAACACACGCCTCGATGTTTACAATTATACATAATTCAACGCTCAGGAGAACCCTCTAAGGCATCTTACCTTAGCGCTTGTATATTTATTATAAATTATGAATAAACAAATCACTTATGACCAATTACGTAAATTGATTTGATGATTTTGATTATTTGTTAGGATCGTTCTAATCGAAATTTAGACTTGGATCCCACTGGAATCTGACGAATTGCTATTAATATATTGCTTGGAAATGTGAATCAGTTATGCGTTTTTTCTAATCCATTTTTTTTTACAGAATATATATACAACTGCAGTTGTTTTTGGGGAAAAGCGACTGTTAGTTTGAATAATCTTAAATCTGTTCCTTCTATTACATTGCCAGATTGTTTCAGTAAGTTATAAACAGCATACATAGAGTTTGATTAGCCGGTAGAAATTGAATAGTGTGAATTTATCACGCTTGCGATGCCATATTGGCGGATAAGGTCAGCCTGGAGTTACCTGATTCACTTAACTGGCGCTAGTGTTGCTCAAATGCAAGATCAAGACTTGGTGCAAGAGTCTCGCAGTGCTCCCATATATAGCATTATTCAATTACTTTGGCAAAGAAAGGATTGTAAACATTTTGTAATACTAGCACACGGGGAAATAATTTGATGTTATTTTAAACAGTCTCATGATAGATAGGTGTGATTATAGCCCCACTCCCCTTAAATGGTATGTACCTAATTGTTGATAGTTGTACAGTTAGTGCCACTAGATGAATAGAATTTCATTAATTTTGTTGATTTTTTTATATCTATGGGGAATTTTCATTTCTACCGAAACAAGTGACTCTGTGTTATTCTAACAACGAAAGTTGCAAGAGTTGCGAGACTCGCAAGTCTTGCATTTTGGGAACACTAATTGGCGCGTTCTAAGAGGACACAGTCTTGCAGAAGGCAGCAACCGCGCTCTAGTTTCGAATGCCGATGTTACAGCCAGTTCTTCGCGCCTTTGTACTGTTAGGAAAATAACAGAACCAACGTCTTATCCAGGACCACACTAAGTCCTAATTGCGCAGCTTACCCAGAAGTTACAGTCGACGCCTGGAGTTACTCATTACAGTCGACCTGACGCTGGAACTGGGACGCGGTCGCTACAAGGCAGTCGTCTCGCGGCCGGCAAAAATTAGGTTGAGCTGATTGGGCGTCGACTGGAGAGGATACCCCAAAGAGTAACCCGCCGGGCGAGCCACCGAAGACAAGAAGAGGGTACCAGGGGCTCGCTCGCATTCATATTTTTAGCCTCCTTGGTTTAAGAATTTATTATGAACCTATACTCGTAGCTATACCCGAGGCTATATCCACGTATTCATTTAGTTTCGTCAATAAATGTTCTATCGCCCGTGAAAATTTTGCTTTAATCAACTTGACCCTCTAGCCTTATCTGTATTCTTGACGAGGTGCATGCGGAACTTAAGACGTGAAAGTATAAAAAATTAACAAACTCGTATGTGAGTTTGTTAATTTTTGCTATTTACAATTTTAGTTAAAACTACCTCTTGTTTGATCTTGGTGATATGAAACGACTTAACTACTCCCAATCAGAGATGACGAATGTTGAGCCTGACATGGAAATATACGATTATAAGTCGGTCATCGAATCGTAATTTCAAGCTGAGGTTAATCTTGTGCAGATAGCATGGTAATGTTATCCGATGTTGCGGTACTCGTTTTACTTTATAATCGGTAAGCTCTTTGCGGTTCATTTATATACATAGATACGGGTACCATACATGTAAACAAGTGACATCATTAGGAAGGCTAACAGAATATATACAATGTGGATTTGTCTTATATTCGATGACTCAATTTGTTAATTATCTGACGCGGACTAGTTATATTAGAAACTGTGTGGAAAATCCAAAACGTGCACGCCTCACATACATACGTGTACTTTATAAAAATAGCGTCAAAGTATAAAAGAAAGACGTATCTAATTGCGGATATGAGAAACAAAAGCCAAAAATATTGAAGTATGAATTCTATATATATATTATATACATCTCAGCTCTTATATGTCCCATTGGCTTGGGTTATAAATACAATAGTACACTTGGATTACAATTGAATGTAAATAAATTTAGAAACCATTTCTCATTTTTTATAAATATCTCTTAAACGCTTGGATTACAAATATAATAATACGCTCGAATTACAATTCAATGTAAATAAATTTAAAAACCATTCCTCATTTATAAATATTTCTTCTTGAACTTAAACTTAATTTAAAAAAAAAAAAAATATTTTTGCAAATTTATTTTATGTGATGACCTGATTGTATTGGCGCATAGACGCGCTCACAGACAGAGGTTATATAAATATTTTAGAATAGTTTTTTTTTCATAACAAATGTACAAAATCACACTAATTTTCTTTAAAAAATTCTTTGAGCTTAAAAACTGTCGGCGAATTTCAAATTATTATGAATTTTTATAAAATTATACCTATTTGCTGCATGCATTTTTTTGCTTTTGAATTCATTTTTGTAATGTTTCATAATAAATTTAGTTATAAAAATATACTAATTTTTTTTCACAGTCTTTAAAATATCAACCAAATTTTTTGATTACATGAATTATATGAATATTTTTTAATTAGCAGTAATACTTTAGGTAGAAACTCTGAAATGGAGAATTTGAAGTGTAAGCCACACCGACACAATGTGCATTATGGGCTTTATGGGACTTGCAATAATCAAGTAAAGACGTGAAATGACAACGCAATTGCTAATGCCTTCAGTAGCTCTATATTAGTAATATTACTGCTATATTCAGTTCAAGACTTATGAATTACTTCTGAAGAAAATTTTGACATTATTTCAAAAGTGCTAAAATATTTAAAATTTGAGATGCAATAAAAATTTAATGCTGCTTTTAAAATTTGTATGCTGGAGAGTATTGAAAGAGAGTATGGTAGATACAGCGAAAGAAGTATGTGGAAGTTCAAAGAAGCATAGAAAAACAAATGGTGATGCATAGTGGGATGCGAAAGTGGCAGCTTCCGTAGAGCAAAAGAAGAAAGCGTGGCTGGACTATGTCTCTTCTTTGAATCTGAATGACAGTATGACTGAACAGAAGAAAGAAATATATCGGCAATGTAAGAATGACACCAAGGCCTTAGTGAAAGAGAAACGTGATAGAGCAAGTATGAGTGCAGAAGATAGGCTGACTAAAAACTTCGAGGGTAACACCAAACTCTTTTGGAGGGAGGTGAAGAAGTCTCGGGGTGGATGATCAGCCTTCAGAATGAATAAAATAAGGTCTAAAGGTGGAGACATTCTTACACAAACACAAGACGTGTTAAGCCGATGGAGTGAATATTTTGGCGATATGTATGCGGATGCTACGGTTGGCGTCGGTGTTGCATGTGGTTTAGTAGATCAACATTCGACATGGCATCAGTATGGATGAAGTTGAATGGGCGATAAGAAGTTTGAAAAATGGTAAGGCAGCGGGCATTGATATGGTGTCTGCCGAGATGATCAAGCTTGGTGGCTCCTGTGTCTGGGAGGCGTTCCTGTTGCTCCTCAATTTATGTTGGAGCTCGGGAATGGTTCCCGGCGACTGGAATAGCGCAGTCATCGTCCCTTTGTTTAAAAACAAGAGTTCACGTTATGACTGCGCAAATTACAGAGCCGTAAGCTTGACCAGTTTGGCAGCAAAAGTGTATGGTAAAATTATTGAAAGGAGAATGAGGATGGTGTCCGATGGTTTACTGTGTGAGACACAAGGAGGTTTCAGGAGTGGAAGGGGATGCATGGATCAAGTGTTCTCTCTGCGCAACATTGTGGAGAAGCATCTGGCTCTAGGTCAGAGGGTTTTCTGCAGTTTTGTGGATCTGGAGAGAGCATTTGACACGGTTGTACGAAAGGAACTTTGGGACATTTTACCGGAGTATGGTATTAACGGTAAACTGCTACAGGCTGTGCAGTCAAGTTACATGGGCTGTAGAGCCTGTGTACGGCTGGATGATGGAATGTCACCTTGGTTTGACGTCAATATCGGCGTTAAGCAGGGTTGCGTTCTGTCAGCCAGGCTGTTTATCATATATCTGGATAAATGTCTCCAAAGGTTGAACGATATGTATGTGGGAGTCCAGATGGGCAACTCAGTGGTCACTGCTCTGTTTTATGCAGATAATGCAGTCCTACTGGCACAGTCATCGACTGACCTGCAGACCCTAGTCGACACAATGACAGAAGATTGTAAGAAAAGGGGTCTACGCGTGAATGTGAGCAAAACCAAAATAATGGTCTTTGAAAAAGATGAAGCCAGAACAGATGTAAGAGTAACAATTGGTAATGTTGTACTAGAGCAAGTGGATGAATTTGTATATCTTGGATGTGGATTTAGCCGAGATGGAAGGTACACCACTGATATAGAGCGAAGAGTGAATGCGGGAAATAGAGTGAACGGAGCGTTGGGGCAACTTCTCGACAGACACCACCTCAGCCAGAAGGCACGTGTAGCAATACATAACGCAGTGCTTGTCCTAACATTACTGTATGGAAGCAAGAGTTGGGTATGCAGAAAAGAGTATGAAAGTAAAATTAATGCGGTCGAAATGCGATCTCTGCGGAAAATCTGTGGAGTTAGGCTGACCGACCGCATTCGTAACGACGACGTAAGAGAGCGAGTAGGTATGAAAGAGAGTATTGGTGTAAAGATGCGAAAGGGAATGCTCCGATTGTTCGGACATGTGGAAAGAATGCCGAACGAACGTGTCTGGTTAAGAAGATATACAATGCGAAAGTAAAAGGATGTAGGGACCGAGGGAGACCGAGACTAACCTACCTAGACCAGATCGGTCAGGTACTGAAGGAAGGTGGAGTCAAGAGTCTCCGAAACCGGCGAGCGTGTATGAAGAGAATTATGAATGTTGAGGAAGCGAGTGAAGTATGCAGAGATAGTTCTCTGACACTCTGTTCTCTCCGCCTACCCTGCAAGGGATATGGCGTGATGATATGTATGTATGTATGTATGAGATGCAATAAGAATAAATATTTTCGTGCAGAATATTTTGGAGTTGTTTTTCCTTATTTAAATCATTTTACATATGTTATGTTTTTGTAGCAGAGATATTCCTTGCTTATGACCCTCAAATGCCTCTTACTATGTCCAATAATGTACACATCATACATCAGCATTGAGGTAAGAGGATCAAACTATTCGTACTTAGTATATATATATATATATATATTTATATATATATATATATATATATATATATATATATATATATATATATATATATGTATATATATATATATATATATATATATATATATATATATATATATGTATATATATATATATATTTATATATATATGTGTGTATATATATATATATATTTATATTTATTATCATCATCATTACAGCCCATAAATGTCTCACTGTTGGGCTCGGGCCTCCTCCGAAATAGGAGGGAAATTAACCTACTATACCGCGCTGGTCAGACGTGTTGGTATAGGCTTTTGTTTCGAGCTTTCCTTCTCTCGCATAGATGATACATGCATTCTATATCCCTTAGTCGTTTCGTACGATCACCCACGGGTAAGATATGGGGTGGTGAATAGTATTCTTATTCCGTCACCACAAGGAAAAAAAAAGTATATATATTATATATGTATATTGCTGTGTGGTAGCGGCTACGAATACTACCAACCCTTACTTTGCTCGTGGATGTCGTAAAAGACGATTAAGAGCCTTATAACGACCTAGGCCGACTCAATCTGAAGCCGTTTGGTCAACAGTTACATTTGCAAGGAGGGTTGCGTCTGGCAGATGGCCGGTCATAAAACTATTGCCAATAACTTTTACAATATGTACTATGAAAGAAGAGTACATATTATATCGACTCCGAGTAGTTGGAATAAGAGTAGGAGAATGATGAATGATGATATATATTGGTAAGTTTTTAACGTAACCTTGTAACGGCATTATCATAATTCGATCATTAATACACGTATACAAGTATAAAAACTACACTGGTTCAACTGCCAAAAAACTATTTATCTAGTGAATATAAATAATGAAATCAAGTGGCACTCATAATCTTTTTACTATCAGACTATTATAACAGGCAACTGGTACTCGCTTTTCTAATTGTTTCATTGGTCTAATTCCGTTTAAAGTTATTTTTAGACATGTGTTATGGACTGTTTAATAGAATCAGTTTGTTGGCAACGCTGCGGTCTAGCTAGAGACATTAGTGCATGCTGGTTGGAGACACGATAATAGCACGATTAATTGTCGGCGGCGGAGCTTTAGTGAGCGAACACATCCACGGCGCTTGCCATCAACGTTCATGACACATTTATGGAAGCATATTCGCTTTTCATTATGTACGCACTCATCAAAATAACTTTTACTATACCTTGAAGCTCACATCGTTATTATCTTTTAAATTGAATTATGTATAAGACGCTAATTTAATATATAATTTCTATTTAACATCATCATTCTCCTGATCTTATCCCAATTACTTGGGGTCGATACAATATGTACTCTGCTTCCATAGTACATATTGCAAAAAGTTATTAGCTATAGTTTTAGGACCGGCCACCTGCCTGACGTCCATCCTCTTTCTTTGGGAATGTAATTGTTGACCAAACGGCATCAGGTGGAGTTGGCCCAGATCGATATTAAGCTCTTAGTCGTCTTTTACGACCTCCACGAGCAACGTAAGGGTTGGTAGTATTCTTAGCCGCTACCACACAACATAATTTCTATTTAACATCTACCTTAATTATTCCAATATTTAGTTAGGTTTTACGTCGAAATGAGAGAGTTTTAGGCCATAGCAAATCACGCTTCCCTAATGGATAGAGTTTGGTATAAATGATGTAATAAATTTCCTCAGAGCTGTAGTTTTAATCTAAAATTGTTATTCCCGTCATTGTTGAAGAAATATATGGATAGTACTGATTAATAATATAATTTAACACAAACATAACTTCAAAATTTCTGTTACATTAATTTCACAATAGACTAACCATGCTTTTTACTTGTTAATAGTAAAGACATACAAGACAAAATGGCTAAATTAAAATTTAGAAATAAATTTAGTTTGTAAATTATATTGGTTTAAATAAAACTTATTCAATCCTTACTATAATATTATAATTGCGAAATAACTCTGTCTGTCTGTCTGTCTGTCTGTCGCTCTTTCACGCCAAAACTACTGAACTGATCTAAATGAAATTTGGTGCACAGATAGTCTAGAGCCTGATAAAGGACATAGGCTACTTTTTAATGCAAAAAAAGGGTTGTAAAAGGGGATGAATAGTTGTAAGGAATTATCGCTACTCTTTAAGTCAGAAGCTTGAAACTTATTTTTAGATTATTGATTAGATATAAATAAATATGACATTAAAATTTCGTAAAAATTTACCCTTAAGGGGTAAAATAAAAATAGGGGATGAAAAACTTTAGGCAAGTAACCTTTTACGCGGGCGAAGCCGCGGCCAGAAGCTAGTTGTATATAAAACTTATCACTGTCAATGCCAATAACTGTAAAATCAAAATGAAATGTTTAATAATTATCCTTGTTAATAATTACAACGCTGTGCCAGTATTTCCAAGATATCGTTTAATATTTAAAACTACAGTTAGATATTTCAGTAAGAATTAAATGAAGATCGCATGATTAATGAGCCTTTGAATTTGAAATCATTAATTCGGGGTGCACTTTGTGAAATTATAAAGTCTATTGTTCTTAATTTATTATTAACAGTTATTTGTACAAACAATGGTCACTTTTATAAAATATCCTTTCTTACAACGGAAGAAAATGTATATAAGAGTTCTTTCACATATTAATTAACTCTAATTTCGCATACAATGTGACATTCTAATCTTAGAATATATTCACACATTCAAATATTCGTTGGCTCCGAGCTGTTTCGTTTGAACGTAAGTACTTAGTCTGTAATTAAAATAACTGGTAATGAGTGGCGCATTCTTAGTCGTGGACACGACACAGATGCATTACTGGTACTCGTACATTCTTGGACACCTTTGCAGTTGTGAATTAACTTATTTAATCACTATACAAGTAATACCGTGGGTGGCCTCAGATTTATTTAAGGATTGAACTAGCCATGTATAAGGAAGTGCATGTAATATGCACGTAAACAACACGAACTCGTTCCTAATGAGCTGGCACGTCGCTTTGAACTCGTACCTATTTCAGTCAAAGAACAATGTTTCTTTGTAGTTCTGGGAAAAAATAAATCTTCACACGGTTGTCGCGTCAATGTGTTTACTATGAAAACTTGGGACTCAAGTTTCTTTCGTTCCAACATATACAGTGTCTAACAATATTGTTATATATTAGTTCATATTATAGATCGTGTTTTTGTTAACAATATACAGTACACATTTCAAGTATATGTATATTTTTTTTTTTGTGAATGTGAGCAAAACCAAAATAATGGTCTTTGAAAGAGATGAAGCCAGAACAGATGTAAGAGTAACAATAGGTAATGATGTACTGGATCAAGTGGATGAATTTGTATATCTTGGATGTGGATTTAGCCGAGATGGAAGGTACACCATATTTTTTTTTATGGAAGATCTCTGTCAATGAGCGACCACATCGCCTTATATAACAAATATAATAAGAAATGAATAGTCTCATAAAAATAAACGAATAGTCAAATAAATAACAATGAATAATCACATTGAGAGAACATACATACATACATACCATCACGCCATGTCCCTTGCAGGGTAGGCAGAGAGAACAGAGTGCCAGAAAACTCTATCTTTGCATACTTCACTCGCTTCCTCAACATTCATAATTCTCTTCATACACGCTCGCCGGTTTCGGAGACTCTTGACTCCACCTTCCCTCAGTACATGACCGATCTGGTCTAGGTAGGTTAGTCTCGGTCTCCCCCGGTACCTACATCCTTTCACTTTCACACATAGAGAGAAGAAAGAGAGTATTGGTGTAAAGATGCGAAAGGGAATGCTCCGATGGTTCGGACATGTGGAAAGAATGCCGAACGAACGTCTGGTTAAGAAAATATACAATGCGAAGTAGGTTAATTTCTCTCCCATTACGGAGGAGGCCTGAGCCCAACAGTGGGACATATATGGGATGTGATGATGATGATACACGAATGTATTTAACCTCTGCTTACACTTTAAAAGAAAAGAGCGTGAAGTTATAAAAATGCAAAATCGAATACGAATACATTTTGGCACATTAGATTGTTTACGTGTGCGAGATAGCCAATAATGTTTACGTATGATTCGTTTGAAAGACCTTGATAAAAAAAAAAAATCAAACGCTAGTAACAGCTACAGTCTACAACTAGTGAAACCAAATTGTTTATTCAACCATTCGACGCGTCGTTAAAAATATATCATGGCACGCACTAGACTGTAGTATAAATGTAATGATAGCAATTCCTATGGCAAACAAATAGAAACTAGACAGCGATGCGTAGGTTTGGTCGGAAATAGCTTAGCCGCCCAGACTGACTGAACGCCCTCGTCGGACGCGCGAAATAACTAAACGCGTTTGCTACCTACCACAGCGCGACTCGCGCTACAATTTACATTACTAACTGCCCGGTTCGTATTCTCATATTCCTTATTATATAAAAGTGGATAACATATTCTTGATCATATATCGCTCCTCAAATTTACTGCATTATATCAGCTGTAATACGTTTCATTGCTGGGCTAGGGCCTCCTCAACTATAAGAGGGTAATTGACCATACTCATACCACGCTTATTAAACTAGTTGTGTATATTTTTATGTAAAATTTTCCTTTTTCTTTCATAGATGCTATATGCTTGAGTGATCGGATAGTTTTATTCTTCTTGCTTACTTTTACGTTACTTTTCGTCCGTGTGGTGAAAAAGTAAGAATACAAAGTAAATATAATATAATAAAAAGTTAAAAAGATAACTAAGAAATATATTCCTTAAAATAAAGTAAAAGTAAGCAACAAGCATAGAAACTATCCGATCTCTCAGGCAGGAATAGACACATACATTTACAGATTCTTATTAAAATTGTTTTCGATAAATAATGTGAACAAACATCGTGACATGAGATTTTTTTTATATATATAGTAGATAATAAAGCGTTTTCTTTATTGAACGTGTCAAACTCTGGAAGTCTAAGATTGATTCCGGCTGGAATCTATATCAGTAGCATTGAAAAAATCTTTTCGTATTAGATAGCCTTTAAGTACAGAGAGTATTAACTTTCTATACTAAGTTATAAACCATTACGTTGTAAAAAATAGGAGTCGAACAGTGAGCATAATTATTAGCAAATTTAAAAAAAGTGTAACGATATGACATTAATGCGATTATAGGCAATATCCGTTGTCGTCGCAACTGCTGCGTAAGATATTAAATTATTTTTGAATTAAAGACAATAAATATTTAAGTAATCTTTGCTCATGAAGTTGTAGGAATAATTAAATAAAATAAAACTTTGGAATAGCTACACGAATCATCATTCGCCTACTCTATTCCCAATTACTTGGGGTCGATACAATATGTACTCTTCTTTCATAGCACATATTGTAAAAGTTATTGGCAATAGTTTTATGAATAGCCACCTGTCAGATGTCAACCCTCCTTGGGAATGTAATTCTTGACCAAACGGCATCAGACAGAGTTGGCTCAGGTCGTTATAAAGCTCTTAACCGTCTTTTACTACATCAAAGAGCAAAGTAAGGGTTGGTAGTATTCGTAGCCGCTACCACACAGCTTAGCTACACACAGAATAGCTACACGAATATAGAGCAAAATCTAGACATTTTAAGTGTTGCATTTTTACGTAACCTGTACAATATTCATGGTCATTTAAGGATTTTAATTTTGAGGTTTTTAATTGTGTTTGTTGCGTATTAGGATAATTGAGAATGCAGAAAATGTTTACTCTCTTATTTTTAGCTAAACAAGTAGATCTTAACTATGTTTTAATATGTTGTTAATTAAAATTATTATTATTATTATATCGAAAAAAAAAATGTCATAATTATAATTATTTTTAGAGTTAAATTTTTGATTGGAAAATGTATATTTTTCTCATTAATCATTACTTTATTTTTTCTTGTGGTGACAGAATAAGAATGCAATTCACCGCTCCCCTTTCTTGCTTATGGATATCGTAAAACACGACTAAGAGATATTATATGCAGATACTATTCTATGCAGAGAAGGAGAACTCGAAATAAAACTCTGTACTGTGTCGGTCAGACGTGCGTCTGACCAGCGTGGCGTACTAGATCAATTTCCCTCCTATTGTGGGGGATGCTCGAGCCCAGCAGTATATGAGCTATAATTATAACTACGATGATTATATTATTCAGGTAAAGATGTTACTTTTTTGAAATTGATAATTTTAATGAATGAATATTAACAATTAACAAAAATGTAATAGGTTATATGTATCTATAAAATCTGATAAATTGTAGCCACGAACAGGCGTGTCTGAAACTAAGTGTAAAAGTTCTAGAAAATGTGTGTCATATTCATATCCAAAATGGCACTGACGATGTTCGGATTTTAAATATGTATTACTTCGAATTTTTTCACACGCATGCCGACGTGTAGACAAATTGGAATAGTTTCACATGTTTAACGCTTATATTTGTAATCATAAACTTACTTGAGTGGCAAATGTTTGTATATCTTAACGTGGCATACAGGATATAAGCTACTTTTATTCTCGATTTTATTGAAATTCTTTGAGGAAAGAAAGAAGAAGAAAAAAGTTATTTATTCCGCTCTCGTTTTACAATTTAACAATTTACAGATATACAAAATGTAATTAAAAACAACAACTAAATAAAATAACTGTCAACAAAATAATCTAATTTTAACGAGAGACAAAAATGATTATATGTATTAACTTAGCTTGTACTACGTCGCTCTAATCAACTAATGCTGATAATCTGTCAACAACCAGAAATTGAGGTATACAGCGTGAAGAAAAAGAATAAAAAAGAAATAATATTATTAATAAATATTATTAATACTAGAAAAAATACAAACTTAAGTATTAATATTTCTTTTATTAATTGCATACCCACTTAAACAAGTAAAAACATAAAAGAAAATGTCTAAGCAAGTGAAAATATAAAAGCACAAACTGAACAGATAGTGAGTCTGACGGAGAGTGTCGCAATGGTTCGATTTCCACGTTTATTAAATATTTTTGCCATACTTACACAAATAAAGATTTTAGATGTAATTTGTGTTAATTAATGGTATGTTGAAAAATCTCAATGCGATATTAGGATTTTCTTATAGTACAGGATGTTATTTCGCAAAACTGGAGCTAATGTACAAAGCAGTGTTTGCTTTGAAAAACTGCTCATTCATATATTTTTAAATGTATCTTATATATACTTTTGAAGGTGCCATGTAAAACTTTACATTTTATTAACCTAAAAAAAATATATGTATAAGCGAAAAATACATAAGTACAAAATGTACAGACAGTAGTGTCTGACGTCGGATGCCGAGTACCGCAGTGGTTCGATTTCCACGCAGGAAATATATACATACATAAAGGAAATTCTCTTAAGGGACCAACAATAGGGACGACAGTACATTCTTCAACTTCTCCATTAACGTTCAGACTTTCTTTAGCCATTTTAAAAAAGTCTAACCGACAAAACCTATACTTAAACCAAACGAAAACTTATCTGACATATAATAGTATGACTGACATAGTGATCTATCAACGCACAGCCCAAAAATTAAAAAAAATATCCTAATTTTTTACACACGCTAAACAAAAGTACAGTCGCAAAAACTATACCTATTTAATAATAATACTTCTTAACGCGGGCGAAGCCGCGGGCAAAGGCTAGTCGTTAAATATAATCCGCTAGATATACTATCTATGCACTATGCACAAAAATGGTTAATTCAAATTTCTCTCCAAAATAACTCAATATATATGGCGTTAGCATACAGAAATTCGTATATTTTAAACTGAAAAGTTACTAATCTTATATAGCCCGCATCTCAAAATCCTTTCTTAGGGGATGCCTACGTCATAGTAGCTTTATGCATGCAAAGTCTCAGCCCGATCGGTTTAAAATTGACAAAGTTTCATACAAACTTTCATCCCATATTTTATCCCCTTGGGATTAGAATTAATCAAAATCCTTTCTTAGCGGATGCCTACGTCATAACATCTACCTGCTTGCCAAATTTCAGCCCGATCCGTCCAGTGGTTTAGGCTGTGCGTTGATAGATCACTATGTCAGTCAGTCACCTTTGAGTTATATATATATCAAATCAAATCAAATCATTTATTTTGCATAAGCCCCATAGGGGCACTTACATATTGTCAATTTTACATTGTTTTTTTATAATTAAATTTAATTAATCTACCACCGGATCGGAAAGCAGCCACATACTGAGAAGATCCGGCAAGAAACTCAGTGGGCTCGTCATTTTTTTTTATTATATTTTTTCACAAAAGAGTTTGGTTACATGTTTAATTTATGTTAGCTCCAGTGATATGCCCTTCGAGTAAAGATTCATTTTTAAAATTTTGTATATAATACAAATATATATATATATATACATATATATATATATATATATATATATATATATATATATATATATATATATATATATATATATATACATACATACATATCATCACGCCATATCCCTTGCAGGGTAGGCAGAGAGAACAGAGTGCCAGAGAACTCTATCTCTGCATACTTCACTCGCTTCCTCAACATTCATAATTCTCTCCATACACGCTCGCCGGTTTCGGAGACTCTTGACTCCACCTTCCTTCAGTACATGACCGATCTGGTCTAGGTAGGTTAGTCTCGGTCTCCCTCGGTACCTACATCGTTCCACTTTCATTCTTTCCACATGTCCGAAGAATATATATATATATACACATATATATAGATAGATAAAGGAAATTCTCTTAAGGAAATGAAAAAAGAACTTTATAACACAATCATTTACCATGGTAATCGCAATTTACCTAGCTCTGTGTTGAGACGTATTCTTTAAAAATATTATCAAAATTTAAACGAAGATATTAGTCCTATTCGTGGCCGCGGCTACAAATACATATTATTCAAAATTTACCTATGATTCATAATCAACCTGCCACTCCCACTTATAAGTTACATAAATTCGTTTAGAAAAATTAGGTATTGTATGGGTATGTTCAAACGACAGAAATAGTTCAAATATTACCTTATAATAAACGTGACGTAAATTTTAATGTTGTAAATTACTATTTAACTCAATAATACAATATGGGTAAGGAAGGTATGGTGAGCTTCCTTTCCCGCCGATGTCTCACGAAACGACTATGGAATGTAAGCAGATAACATTGCTCTAAGGGAAGGTAAATTGTGGCCACCGAAGACAAAGATCGGGTACCGGTGGCCCGCTCGCACGGCGAAGAGAGGAATTTGCATTGTAGGTCTATGGGGTCACGCACCGTCTCTTCTGTCACCCCGGACCTATTTGGCGGGGTGAAACGCATCCATAGTCCACCGAAAAAAAAAGGGAAGGTAATTTAGAAAAAAAATGCTCCCTACCCATTTATTCAGCGTGGTATAGTGAAACACCCTTCTATGGTGGTGAAGGCTATGAAATATATAAAGGGCTAAAATATTTTCCTTATTTTAAGATCCTTATAATTAATTAACAAGTCTACCTCATAATTTGCAATACATTGTATAGAGATAATTATGAGGTTGACAGAGTATAATTAACCTCATTTGGTTTTCTTTTTTCTGGCAGACTATCTTACTTATCATTTCTCCTACGTACGATCAGGATCTGGAATGAACTACCTGCTGCTGTTTTTGCCGAGTGCTATTATATATCCTTCTTTAAATGAGGCTTAAGAAGCACACTCTCATGAGTGGGCAGTATCACTTACCATTAAATGTGCTGCTTTCTCCATTATCACCATCGGCAGACCCTTTTTACGTCATTATTTATTTATAATTTTTGTTTCTTTTAGATTTAACTGATAAAGAATAACTTTCTTCGTTTAAGATCAATAAAATGTTACCATCTATCATACAAAATGTGAGCTATTGATTATTAAAGATACTTTCAATTATTCTAGAGCGTGGGCGGACAGACGTTTATAATATTATGTTTTTAATACGAAGATCAGACGCGTCAATAGGATGCTTTATATCATACTTGCCATATACAGATATACCTACCATAATACAATATGTACTACACGCCTCACAGCGTGTGGGTGTGCTTTACACTCCAAATACATGTCAGAATTTTCCTACACAAAAAGGTTTCTATTTTACAATTATTGGTAGAATTTATATAAACAAGTAACTCGCCAAGAATTTAAAGATCTTTTTTAAAGAAATTTTGTGTATTTTTATTAAACAATTTGTTATGAAACCTATAACAAATAATGAATTAAAAAAATCCACCACCGTTTGTTTCTCTGTACTTCTGTGTTTCAGTGTGTAATTCGACCACACAGTTGTTGACAGTTTTCTGTCTACAGCCGCGGGTCGGTCCGTCCGGGGTAGTACCACACTCTCGCAGAAAATCGACGTCTGAGCAATGGCATTGTGCTCCTGTGCTTCGTTCGGTGAGCGAGAGAGGCGAAAACCTAATGTCCTGGGTGGGTTGGGATTTTTATTGGTAGGCAACGGCCTAGCTATATACTGATATTGCAAAGGCCCATTGGTGGCAGAAACACTTACCATCAGTTGTACTGCTTGTTCGTCTGCCATAAAAAGCAATAAAAAAAATATATTGTCACACACTTCCAAATCAAAAAAAAAAGCTTTTCAAATTAATTTTCATTTATTTTTATGATGATATCTAATAATTTTATTATCAAATACATACACACTATAATACTTATAAAAGATTTTGAATAATTGATCAATTTTCTACAGGTTGGTGTAGTGTAGGTAGGTACTAGGCTTATGCCGTATGTCGGCGAACCCAGCAATACGTGCCGACGGCTGTACACGAGGGTGGTTCGAGCCATGGCCTTGTACAGCGTACCCGTGTAGGTGGGGTCCTTGATCGTCCGCCTCAGGGCCCTTTTGTGACTTCCATAGAAGGCCATGGCTATCAGGGTCATACGCGGATAACACACAGTGGGGACGGAAATAGCGTGCTTCTTAGCGTTCTTCTTCTCTCGCCCTGAAAGTTGGCTGCCTAGCGGGGCAACGCTCGCTGGGCCGCCAACTCTCAGGGCGAGACATGCACATTGCACGTTGGGCAGTCCAGTTGGAAAGACCTCGGTTCGGTGTTCGGACCAAGGAGGTCCTGATGGAGTTGGGTCTGCGACACGGTGTTCTCTCCTCCAACTGATCCAAGTCTTGATGGGACATGTTTGCCTCGGCAATTAGACAGTCACGAAGAGGGAGAGGACAGCGTCCTGCCATCACTAAGACGATGCTCGACAGTGTCTCTGTGCGTAACTGGGATGCGGTCGCCGCCCTTTGCAAGGCAGTCGTCTCGCAGAAGAAAACGATGTAGGCTGTTAGAGAGGAGTTTCTCCACGCTAACTACTAAGAGTCACAGTATGCAGATAACATCTTTGCATGAACAGGCAAATTCGAAATAAATCTCTATACCAACACGAATACCAACACGTCCAACCAGCGTGGTATAGTAGATCAATTTCTCTCTTATTGTGGAGAAGAATCGAGTCTAACAATGGAACGTATAGAAGCTGAAATGATGATGATGATGATGATGATGAATTGCGTTTGCAAAGACCCTCACAATACAAGGACTATTGCTTTAGAGAAAGGGTGTTATTTGTTCGGGCTGGCCACGGATGTCCAGGAATCAGTACCAGTGGTCAGCCCAATAGCGATGATTAAGGAACACAGTGAGTAATGGGACCCCTCGAATCTCTTCCATCGCCCCGGACGGAATGGTCGAGATGTGTCCAGAACATAACATGCTAAAAAAAAAAAGTAATAACATTTAAAAAAAAAAAATATTTCAGATAACAAAACACACATGTGAGTGACCGGTTCGCGATCATGACCACGCACACCTGTCACCGTCACGCACCAAGTGCGATAGAGTATTAACATTAGCAAGACAAAGCGATCACGCACTGACTAACACACGTTTAGCCAACTGGCCACAACACGACCCATAAATTTATAATTAATTGACCTGGGTTCGCAAAGGTACTAGATACCCGCATGATACTAATAATCGAATGACATTATCATTTTAAAAATAAATTATACATAGTTTTTATATCTGTTAAGGAAAAGATGATAATTATGACCTCTTCGGTGGCGGAGACTAAGGGGGATTTTAATCCAAGCCCGAGTTTCAGAGGTAGTCCAAATCGTCAGATGTTTGTAGGGATTTGGAAACTTCTAAGATCCAAACTACCCGTAAATTATTTCCAACACAATCAAAATAAACTTAAATGGCTATTCCGAGCCAGGTTGGAGTTCTAAAATCTTCTACTTTGCGGTAGTATTGCTGCATGATAATGGTTATCATAAACATGCCTAAAAATATGAAATGATGTCCTTATAACAATATCAAAAATAATCTTCATCATCATATCATTCACAACCTCTATTTGGACATGATTTAGACTCATGGCTGTGCAGTAACCGAGGCTCCCAGTTTGTCATTGCAGCCCCGGGCCTCCAAAAAGTGCTTAATCCACTACTGGGTCTATTCATTGTTTAAGTGGATCTCTTAGTGAAACTACTATTTACTCAAGTTTTTATTATAAAATCTTGAGACTCCAAAACAGTCTCTTATCAAATTAAATAGTAATGTTTTATCCTTATATGTCGTACTGTGTGGTAGCGGCTACGAATACTACCAACCCCTACTTTGCTCGTAGATTTCTTAAAAAATTACTAAGAGCCTTATAACGACCTGGGTCAATTCCATCTGATGCCGTTTGGTCAACAGTTACATTCTCAAGGAGGGTTGACGTCTGGCAGGCGGCCGGTCATAAAACTTTTGTCAATAACTTATACAATACCAACAACTTTTACAATATGTACTATGAAAGAAGTACCCGAGTACATATTGTATCGACCCTAAATAATTGGGATAAGAGTAGGAGAATAATGATGTCGTACTATTATTGAAATTCAAATACAAAATACATGAAATTCAAATACAAAATATATTATGCGTAAACTCCGCTGAGGATTATTAGATATAGTCAATTTTAATGTTTTACCTTGAATTAGTCCAAAAATCCATTATTGGAACAGAACGCGACTGCCACTAAGAAGATCCAACAAGAAACTCGTCGTCGTGTATATTGTATCTTTCCATTCATCCATCCGTAAACGTTCACTCTATATTGTATTCCCAATTCGACAATACTTGAAATATTACAATTTTTGAAATGAGTCGGCAGCCCATCCTAAAAATATTTTATCAACTCAGATATATGATATGCTTTAGCTGTGTGGTAGCGGCTAAGAATACTACCAACCCTTATTTTGCTCGTGGATGTCATAAAAGACGACTAAGAGCCTAATAACGACCTGGACCAACTCCATCTGATGCCGTTTGGTCAACAATTACATTCCCAAGGAGGGTTGACGTCTGGCAGGCGGCCGGTCATAAAACTATTGCCAATAACTTTTATAATATGTACTACGAAAGAAAAGTACATATTGTATCGAGCCCAAGTAATTGGATAAGATTAGGAGAATGATGATGAATAAAGGATGTAGATACCGAGGGAGACCGAGACGTAGACGACATAGGTAGGTTAACCTAGACCAGATCGGTCAGGTACTGAAGGAAGGTGGAGTCAAGAGTCTCCGAAACCGGCGAGCGTGTATGAAGAGAATTATGAATGTTGAGTGAAGTATGCAGAGATAGAGTTCTCTGGCACTCTGTTCTCTCTGCCTACCCTGCAAGGGATATGGCGTGATGATATGTATGTATGTATGTATGATGAATAAAATGATGATGAAATGAGAAACTTTCATCCTATTAGTGCACTATTGGATATAGTCAATAATTATGATTAGATATAATTATAACATTTACCGAGAATAATAATTGACAATATCAAAAAGTCCTATCAATGTAGAGATAAATCGTTTTTGATCCGTGCGTTTAAGCGTATCAAATCGATCGTTAGCCCTAGTGAAGAGTTCAACTCGATAGAACTTCCACAACTTACATCTTAACTTAAACTATAACGGATGCTCTCAGATGTAACTGATGTTATGCTAATTAAGTATACGAAGAAATGTTTTTCAATATGCAAAGTACTTTTACGAAAAATGTGGTAATATGTAGGTCAATGACTTTACTCGAATCTTACGCCTATATTAAACGTATTCTTTTATACTATAAGGTATAAAACCGAGAATAAACTTGTATTAATATATAACAACTTGTTATTAATCTTGTGATAGAAAGTTTATGATACACTAGATATCCTAGTCAAATTTAATTCAAATTATCTAGATAATTTGATTTAATTATATTAAAATTTCCCACTGTGGTAATGAGATAAAGAATACAATTGTCGCTATCCCTTACTTGTTCGTAGGAGTCATAAAAGTCGGCTAAGGGTTTCACCAGGAAAACTAATAGCTCTAGCTTTCTCTTGGGAAAACCTAGAACACCACACTACGATCACCAAATTGCCTGTCAATCTTGGCAATTATGGCGCTATCTTCTCAATTATGAGGCAGTCCAGATGTGAACAACGAGGGGTTGAATGATAATGATATTAAAATTTGTGCTGATGATACTTCATTTTGGAATTACTAATCACACGATAATATTCTAAGTGCTCAGAACGATTATATTACAATTCTCAAAGAGGATTGGAGTCAAATCGGCATCGAACCTAGTATCTTACCCTTTAACCACCATATAAAAAAGGAAATATACATTGACCTAAAACAGGCATTTTCTTACTTTAAATAATTTTAATCCATAGCCAACCTTTTTGGTCTTCATAAAGTAAGCTCTATGTGGCGATGGAATCAGGATATTATCCCTACATCATTTCGCTTCTGTGCCGTCAAAACAATTAAAATATATGACATAATTAGAAAAGAAAGAATCCTCGCAACGTAATCCTATGCCAATTGTTCTGCATAGTTTAATCTTTAATAGGTCAAGTTTTCACCTTTTATGGAGGAAGCCCGTCCTAATCCCGTCCTAATATTTTAGTGTTTTTATACAGCCGCGAAAATATTCGATTTCTTCTCAATAGTTTCAACTTTTAAACTGGTATTACATAATTTGTGTATTAGTGTAGTATTTTAATAAAATATTAGTCTATTCCGCTTTAGCGCAGTCATAATTTTGTATAATGTCTTCTCATAACATTTAATGAGTATAAAATGTATTTCAAAATAATTATTTCATGTAAGCTGCTGCACAAACAAGAATTTATGAGTAGAAAAATCTGTGGCGTTCTGATTGATATAACTCATAGTCAAACTTAGTAAATGCCTATTGAGGATATATCTCATCTATTCTTGAAACACAATGGCAAGGATTACTCTTTCAAGTGCGCGGCGACTATTGTACTTATAAACTAAACGCTTTTAACAGTTTTCGTCTACTTCAAATTAAATATACAGTTACGCTTCTAACTGATATTATTTTGGTTCATTACAACAAGTAGCAATAAAAAATATTATTACAATGAGCTAACAATTCCGAGATTAAACTATAGTCAATGGAAATTAGTAGGTACAGTATTATTTATAATGAAGTAAATATGCAATTAATGTAATATCAATAAAACGTCAAGTAGTGTGTGGATAAACAGTAGAAAGGTCTCGGGTATCATGAACTCGAAGCATGCTATGACGTCACTGACATAGAGTTATAGAACCGGTTACAACACCTTTCCACTGAAGATGTGTGTGGGAAATACCTGTTGTAGAGAGTAGATGCAATTAGATACTACTCACTTGGAATATTGTCGCAAATGGACTCGAACTACAGGTACAGCTTAAAACCGGTCAATGAGCTTATACCTACTATGTATATACATAGCCTTGTAAGGGAAATGCGCTTTCATAGCAATATTAAATTATACATTATCATTAATTGATAGTTGGACAGTTGTTTTACGGTTTCATTAGGCAAGGATTTATATAGCGAAGTGCCACGCTGTAAGGGCTCCGAGCAACGAGCCCAACTAACTCAACCTGTCACAATTTGGTGGCAACGACCAACGGTTACACAAGAATTCATTTCGTCCGAGAAGTGTCCGGTTTCAGTCTGGCTCTAAGGACTACGCGCGCTCATATTGCATTTAGTATTTATGTATCGATGGAGCGCAGGTTCTATCGGCGGCGGTGCGAGCGGTGCGGGGGACATACTTACTACGTGATTAATCCGCGCCCCCCAGCCGCCGTCTCCCCGCGGTGGGCCGCAGGCCGGGCGCTCCGCCGTACTCGCGCCGGGTTTCCTCGTCCCCGCGCCTCACGGCCACTCACTACGCACGGCGCTTCGCGTAGTGCCGCCGCCCAGTGTCAGTCAGTCGCGCTGCGACCCGCGCCGACGTCGCACTAGTAGTTGTTTGTTTCGTGTGACATCGACCTATGATATCATTCATGCTAATCTCCGACCGTTGATTTTCCTGCCGAGTGACCGCAGTGAAATCGCGTTATACCGTGAGTGCCGAATGTTCGTGGACGTTACGTCCGTGTACTTTTCCATCGAAATACGAGCGTACGAAACCAGTTCGGAGTGGCTGACGACGGCGCCTTCCCTCGGATGATATCTCCAAGCGGACGTTTCTGTGAGCAGCGGCCTGCGATGCTGCGCCCGTGACCGTCTTACGACAGTGCCACGAAACGTAAGGATCTGTTAGATGATTTGGCGAGCCGCGTGCCGGGCCACCTTCCTATTTGCATGGCGCATACGAGTGGATTTTATTTTCGTCTGGGGATTGTTGTGTGCGTTGATTGAGAGTGTGTGCGATTGAGCGTGTGTGTGGGTGTGCGCGTGTGTGCGCTGCGTTCCGCGTCCGCCGAGACGGCTACTCCCTGCCTCCCTGCTTTATTTAGGTTGTTTCTGAGCGTATCGCCTGCGCCTCTACCACGCCTAATTCACAACTGCACTAGCACTATTCTACAATCTGTGTATCGCTTTATTTTTCTAACTATATATCCAACAATTTAAGTAAAGACATTCTTTGAACATATTTATATATTTCTTTAATATGTGACGATAATTAAAGTAGTAATGTTAAATGTGTACCGACTTATTTAGCATTAATAACTCATAATAATAGTGTTAATGTAGAGTACGGGTAGAGCTACGGGCAGCCATTGTATCAGCCGTAAACATCGTGGTGTTAAAAGCATCAAACCGGTCTTACATAACTATGTTGGTTGCATTATCATTATCCACAATTCATTACATGTCAATGATCTCGGAACAACAACTGAAAGCGTATATATATATATATATATAATACCTATATATGCACTTACCAACTTCTTTTCTGAGGATTTTTTTTCTATTCATGAATACTTTATTTGTAGGTAAATATGTAGTTTATCCTGTGTCTAAGAAAGCACTAGGAGAGTGAACAACAGCAGTTTGCTGGGTATCGTATACCAATTGCAATCGCCAATCACCCAAGAGTGGAGATTATGGCATTAACTCTTGTCAGAAAGACTACATTCCATATTGGACGTCGATAAACAGACAATAGATAGTTTGAACGAATGTAGAGTTTAAATATGTAGAGAACATTTACCACATTTCGTCTCACGTGATGTTGATATCATACTAAATTATTATTTACCTAAATGAGAAGGCTAATTAACATATGGACCTACCTAAGTAATAGTCATATTAGTTAGTCCACGCCAGTAGGTTTACCTACTAGATAGTACCTAACCTATACTCTATAATTAGGTATGTTAAATAATTTATACTATTTATAAATATGTGAGAATCACTCAAATTTTATAGTTAGGTACAGTACAGCTATTAGCAATATTAACAATTAGACTACATGATATTAATTAAAAAAGGGTAGGCATGATATAGATCTATCTATTAATTTAAAAAAGTAAAGGCTAATATTATACAAAGGCTATACAATAAAAACATTAAAATCAGTTATTTTTATAACTTCATATATTATAATATAAACGTTAATTTTTGTTTTACATTTCACCTAATGGCCTATGTGCTCTACTGAGTAAGGAACGCTGAGAAATAATAAAATATTCTAACTAGGAAATTCACGTCTATAGTTGCTAACTTATGTATATCAATAAATCAACATAAGGAATCTTATAAAGCTTAGCAACCCGTGTGACAATGAAGTAAGAATACAATTCACCACCGTCTCTTCTTGCCCATAGCTATCGTTAAAGGTAACTAAGGGATATAATATTTATATAACTTTGGTCAATTTCCCTCCTATTGTGGGAAAGGGCCCAAAAGTGAGACGTAAATCAGCTAAGACAAATCTTGCTAAACTCTATTAATTTACAAAGAAGAATTTTCTAATAATTGTTGAGTTAAAATTAGAAGTAGGAAAATTACATTGAGGCAGTTGCGTCGCGTGATAAACTTTGACCCAACATTACAAGCTCCTGTACACGCAACTATCTATTAACGCTTGTTAAAATGTCTTTGTTCAAACATCAACATGTTAAATAAGTAAAATAATTTCTGAGTAATATAATAAAGACTGTTTAAAGTGGAATTTAAATAAGAGTTTAATCCTCTTAGTGCAGCACTTGCAATTTTTTTATTCTTTTTCTTGTTGAGCTCCTAGTTACCACTAATAGATATAGTTCTTTTTCAAAATGGAGAGGGAATTTCGGCTATTATATATTATATAACGAAGGCCAGACGGACTTGTAAAATCTTACCTCGAATTTTATTCTCTTAGAGTAATAGTATTTTTTTTTTATTGCTTATGGTGGCAAACGAGCAAGCAGCACATCTGAGCGTAAGTGTCACTGCAGCCCGTGGACCATTGCAATACCAAGGGTATAGCTTAGGCCGCAGCCTACTAATAAAATCTCCAAACCCACCCAGTTGGGCTTTCGGCTCTCTTAGTATATTTGCTTATGCTTCAAAATTATTATTATTAGCAATCGTTAGGTATATAGATTGTAAGAGCAAATATAAATTAATATAAAGCAGCAAAAACTGCATATGGGCAATAACGCGAAATGTAGTGTAGATTAATCAACGGATTTAAATTAATAAAATATTTACAGTCTCTTTTATATTTTACCCCTCGTTTTGATCTCTAACCTTTTGGCCTTAGTTTCGTTTCAATAACTTATCAACAAATTTTATTTATCTGTAATCTGAATGCCTTTTTCGAGTATATGTTGACTTACATTTAACTAGTTCATATAGAAATATTTATACGAATAAATATGTCTTTTATACATTCATTGTTATGCTATATGATCGGGGAATATATAAACAGGGTATAAGGATATATTTTTTTATATGAAATAATGTAATAACATCAATTGAGTATAAGAAATGAAAAAGATACTCATCCAAATAGCAAAATATAAAGGTATATTTTTACTTCATCATCATCACAGCCCATACATGTAAAATATAAAGGTATATTTTAGCAAAATATAAAGGTATATTTTAGCAAAATATACATACATACATACATATCATCACGCCATATCCCTTGCAGGGTAGGCAGAGAGAACAGAGTGCCAGAGAACTCTATCTTTGCATACTTCACTCGCTTCCTCGACATTCATAATTCTCTTCATACACGCTCGCCGGTTTCGGAGACTCTTGACTCCACCTTCCTTCAGTACATGACCGATCTGGTCTAGGTAGGTGAGTCTCGGTCTCCCCCGGTACCTACATCCTTCCACTTTCGCATTGTATATCTTCTTAACCAGACGTTCGTTCGGCATTCTTGCCACATGTCCGAACCTACTTGTGTCTCACACAAAGCAAGCAAGCAGCAAAATATAAATGTATATTTTAGCAAAAATATAAAGGTATATTTTTTCTTCATCATCATCACAGCCAATACTGTTGGGCTCAGGCCTCCTCCGTAATGGGAGAGAAATTAAGCTACTATACCGCTCTGGTTAGACGTGTTGGTATAGGGTTTTGTTTCGAGTTTTCCTTATCTCGCATAGATGTAATATGCGTTTTATATCCCTTAGACGTCTCGTACGATCACCCAAGGGTTGATATGGGGTGGTGAATAGTATTCTTACTCCGTCACCTGAAAATTTTATTTTTATTTTTCATACAACTAAAAAATAAATTATATTTTTTTAGTTCAAGAGAGTTAGTCTTGTTATAGTGTACAGAATCATACTTTATTTAATACCGTACATAAGCTACCTTCATAATACCATACTATACTACTGACGCAAGGTTTTACCCAACAAATCCACTTCAAATATCATCATCATCATTTCAGCCTATTGCCGTCCACTGCCTCCCTCATGTTACACCACAGCGTGCGGTCCTGTGCCACCTGTATCCAACGACGCCCAGCAACCTTCACCAGGTTGTCTGTCCACCTAGTGGGGGGCGTCCTACACTGCGTCATCCGGTACGTGGTCGCCACTCTAGAACCTTTCTTCCTCAGCGGTTGTCGGTTCTTCGAGCGATGTGGCCTGCCCATTGCCACTTACTTACACACTTCAAATATAGGACATATAAATTTCTCTTCACCATATATTCCACTTATAAGATAATTCTAATTTATAAGTTGCATAATATCCCTTCCTCGATTTTAATGTATTTTCATAATACAAATATAAAACCAAGTTCAAATATACAGAGAGCGATTTGATAATACGAGATTCGATTTATTTTTATTTAACATTTTTTTCAAGCAAGAGTAAATAGGCCGTGTGGTGGTGGTGATCTTATCCGTGGGTTTTTATTACGATCGTAAAAGACGACTAAGGGATATAAAACGCATATAACATCTATGTAAGAGAAGGAAAACTTGAAATAAAACCCTATACCAACACATCTGACCAGCGTGGTACCTATAGTAGGTCAAATTCTCTCCCATTACGGAGGAGGCTCGAGCCCAACAGTAGGACATATATGAGCTGAGATGATGATGATGATGAAATAACCTTTAACATAGAAAGTGTTGTACTATCAAAAACAATAATACCACTTTCAATTAGGCGAAATATAGTATATAGAAAATATTAATATAATATAATTAATAATATGTAATATGTCATTGTTCGTTCCATTTTGGAGATAATAAAATAAACATGGCCCTCAAAATAAAAAGAAAATAACATAAAAAGGTACAACAGGTAAATAAACTCTTAAAAGTTAAGTTTATCGTATCCTAACGTTTTTTTTATAAATAAACGGACCGTTTCGAATATCCTTGATGTAGAGCAAAGCAATAAATATTTTCCAATATTTCAGTGCTCTGTGATTTTTTAAATACCTCTATAATTAATATTGTAAAGTTTTTTTTTGGACGTAAAATACCTATGTGGCGCTTTAGTATTACAGCGTTTTAGTGTTATATTAACTAATTTATATTGTAATTTTGTGTAACATAATGAAATAAAGAAAGCGCAAAAGTATAGTAGTAAATATGATATAACGGTAGATGATTTTGTGTTATCATGTCTCAAATTCAGAGAAGCGCCTTAAATTGGGTAGCCAACGCTCAATTAAAGGCAAGCACTTGACTTACAAAACGACAATGAATTTTAAACTAAGTGCAATCTTGAGAAATAAATTCACTTGATACTGACAACAATACAGGCACGTATTAGTAACTGATTGACAAGACTAAAAAACAAAAGAACTGTATTCTTATTTAATGTAGATATAGTGGAATAAAATAAGTACAAAAACTCTTTTTCAAACACAAATCTATTATATTGTGATCGCCATCAATGAGTAATCATTATGTAAAACTTTCTTATTATGAAATATTTAAGTCTTATTAATGAAATCAATACTTCTATATTGCAGTTGTTTAATATACCAAAGCTATTGTTAAAAACATCTTGGTGTGCATATAAGAAAAATAGATCATTTTATTGGCGAACACGGTTTGTGTGTTTTTTTCTATGGCCATGAACAAATTTAAGGATGTATGATATTTTAATAATTAATTTTGGAACGAGGATTTTTAATAAGATCAAATTAAATTTGTATGGAAAATATAATTAGATAAATACTTATACTTTAAAACCATTAATATAAATAAATATGTTTAATTAATGATAAATATCAAAATATTTGGTTACTAATAGGATAGTAAATCAATCATTGTAAGAACTTCATTGTTTTTAATACATCAATATGTGAAGCATATCTGTGAAGGGAAATGTAGGTAACTACGAGATTTACCAAAGCATTTAATTGGCAACTTCAACAAAAGTAATTATGCTTTAATTACTTATAATTTAAAAAATAAACTTACCCTTTTAGCGCTAAACATCTTTTTCTCTTAATTAAATGAGTACTTTATAAAATTAAATCATATATACGTATACTATGTCATAAAAGGATATCGATGAATGAATCAACAAACTTTTTTGTTAATTTTATTAATATTGCATACATTTATACAATATCATAAGCGTACGATACGAGCTTTAACAATGAGTAATCTGTGCCCAGAGACGTATACGGATTAGAAAGAAGTAGAATTTCTAGGAACATTTCATTCTTTTTAAAAAAGTTAAACGTATCAATACTATAGCATAATATAGCATTACATTTAATATGTGCAAGATTCTGGATAGAGCGAGTCATTTGATAAAGCGACGATAACGCTTATAAATTTCTTACTCGTTATCAGTAAACATGCTATAAATAACATAATGCTAATTACTAGTTATACAATCCGATATCTGTTAGTTCATCACCATACATATTGTTGATTTATAAACTTCCTTAATTTATTTAATGATTCAAATGGAGTTAGGAATTAAACGCGACTGAGAGGTTATTATAACTGCGTCTATAAAGTACTAAGATAAAAGAGCCTTAGTAATCATGGTGTCTATGTAATCACTCTTAGTAAAAGTGATTGATAAGGATTTTAATATAAAATAATGGTTTTGAAATGACGCCTGTTGATAATTTATTATAAGTTTATTGTAGACTACAAGCTACATGGTAATGGTATATTCAGATGATAATTAATAGTATTAATTAATAAATGAAGGCCATTTATTTGTCATACAGCCAGTTTAAAGAAAACAAAGAGTTATCATAACTTGTGTCACAGATAATAAATACTACGAACATCTACAAAGAAATAAGGATATTCATTGTTTAATCATTATATTGAGTATTAAATGACAGACATTTTTTTTTTAAATTTAAATAAAATAATAAGTCAACTTAAAGGACTTCTAAAGGGAATATGAATACGTCAAGGTGGTTTTGTATTATGTGCAATATCTTAATGTTTTTACGTGTTATATTAAATCACTTTGATGGCACTTTATTTAATGGGATGCGTAGAAACTGCTGGGGTGTAGTGAATATGATATAAAGTGCTTTATAATTTTTTCATTTTCCATTTCATATTTTCCAGCATACATACCTTTAACAGTATAGCCATAGCACTGTTGCAGATAACTATTTGACTTACTGACAATGACTAATTTAAAGAAACTAAAGATGTGAGCTATAAATGTATAAATTGATCATTTGTGAAAAAAATATAACTCGACACTGGCAACAATAGGCTCACTTTAGTAGCTGATGATTGGCAATATAAAAAAAAAACTCAAATAAGATATCATTGAAATCTTTTAATAATTCACTAACATATATAGGTATATAAAATAAATAAATAACTATATAGAGTGCTGTTTCAAATGCTTTAATTACAAGTAGAGTGTCCAAAAGTTTCATTTGTATTTTTTTAAATTGTATTATGAGTGTTGCCACGTTTGGCATGACTTACAGCATCCATAATTACAAAAAGTCATAATTACGGGCTGATTAATGTACTTGACGTCCTAGTATAATTGTCATAATAAGTAAAATATCCGAAACTGGATGGTAAAACATAAATATTGTATTATTTTATGTAAAATTAGAACAACATAACTCTTTGCTATGTCATTCCAAACAACTTTTCTTTGGCTTTTATATATTCGTAATATACATTCGAATACATCTGCGAAATCAAATAGATGGTACAAGTTACATCAATTTCCACGCTAGGTGTATACCTATTTGGGTTGGGTTGGCCGGTAAAGATCTATCATTTCGTTTACATAAGCTTGTCGCTTTATATTTTAAATTTGGTAGTAGCCCTCTGTATGAGGTACCCAGGATTTAGAATGCAGCAAACTACCGCAATCTGTGCTGGGTTAATATGGTAAATTATGTGGTCTCATCGCCATCCTTTCATGCTACGCTTTCACGCCTAAATGACTAAAAGCTACAATATCAGCAAGTAACGGTGAAAATGCAGGTATTTGCTAGTAGCCTATAAAATAGTAACTTAGTGATATAAAACCTACCATTTGTTTGATTCGAGCTCATCGTCCATTCTTTGAATTACTTACATTATTTAATAATCAAGTCATTTGTTTTCTGCTACAATTGTAGAAAGATCACATTATTCACATATCATGATGGCTTATACGAGATTAACGAAATTGACATAGAAAACTATTCGTCATGTTGATTGCTATTATAATCATTATGCTATAAGATACGTGAATAAGTCATCACAGAATGACTTTTTCCTCTTTACGTAAGCTGAAATAAAAAGTACTTTGTGTAAACAAAAGTTTACGATAATCCACTTGTTGCAGTTATTCTGTGCATATCAACATTTCGAATTGATGTAATCGCTATAGTAATTTATCGTCGACGAAGCATATTTGCGGTATTCGTAGTACGATTAATAGTAAGACTTGTCAACTTACATTTGGAACAGTATATAAGTTACATATTATATAATTTGTATGTGTGTAGATGTGAATGTTATCGGGGATCGAGCTACTGCGACCGCCTACGTAGCCGATATGTGACGCTATCAGCTGTATTAGCAATGATAATACACCGCGTGCTTGCATTTATGTGTACATTACAAAATTTTATATCAATACTCAATGCTATAAATATACTGCTGTGTTTAGTATATTTTATTTTTATTGATTATGGTTACAAACGAGCAAGCAGCACACCTGATGGTAAGTGTCACTGCTGCGCATAGACCTTTGCTATACCAAGGGTATAGCTAGGCCCACCCAGTTGGACTTCCGGCTCTCTCGCTCACCGAACGAAGAGCAATAGCACATTGCCATTACTCAGACGTCGATCTTCTGCGAGAGTGTGGTACTACCCCGGACGGACCGGCCCGCGGCTGTAGACAGAGAACTGTCAGCAGCGTGGTCCTACCACTATCATATATCCTATCCATTATATTGTGTGGCTACGAATACTATCAACACTTATTTTGCTCGTGGATGTTGTAAAAAACGACTAAGAGCTTTATATCGACATGCACCAACCCTTTTTGAAGCCGTTATAATCAACAATTACAATTCTCAAAGAGGGTTGACGTCAGGCAGACGGCCAGTCTTAAAATTTCCAATAATTTTGCAATATGAACGAGGATTTTATTTCGAAATTGCCCTCTCTTTCATTGATGATATTTGCATATCATTTAGTCGTGTTTTATAATTTCCTCGAGTAAGAAAGGGGTGCCGAACCATATTCTTACTCCGTCATATTCTTACACGAAAAATTCGTCATTGAAGACTTAATTGAATAATTACGAGTATATCATTATTAATAATAAATTTGACGACGTCCATATTTTCGAGTTCAATTATAATAATATATATTTAAATATATAGCACTTTATAGTTTACATTGACAGTAATTAAATATAACTATTCAATTCTGAATTATTTTCTTTTATCATTAACCATAATGACGCAATACAAAGAAGGAAATTATTGTATGGTTTAGATAAAAATATTAGCTCGTATTATATTTTTGAATGTGATTTAAAACTAAGTAATAACATTTAAAATTAATATTATTGAGTCATAGCTATTGTTACTTCACACATTGGTATATTAATTAAATGGTGTGGATTATAATAGTAATATTTATTATAGCTATAATTTATTTAATTATTAATTGAGACAAAGTCATAATATAATAGTATAATAATACATCGCTGTAAACCACAAATAAGTATTACTTATATCGTATTATTCCAATAGAAGTTTTATTAAAACTATTATTTACCATAACGCAGTGCTTGTCCCAACATTGCTTCCATACGGAAGCGAGAGTTCGGTATGCAGAAAAGAGCATGAAAGTAAAATTAATGCGGTCGAAATGCGATCTCTACGGAAAATCTGTGGAGTTAGGCTGACCGATCGTATTCGTAATGACGACGTAAGAGAGCGAGTTGGTATGAAAGAGAGTATTGGTGTAGAGATGCGAAAGGGAATGCTCCGATGGTTCGGGCATGAGGAAAGAATGCCAACTGAACGTCTGGTTAAGAAGATATACAATGCGAAATTGGAAGGATGTAGGTACCGGGGGAGACCGAGACTAACCTACCTAGACCAGATTGGTCACGTACTGAAAGAAGGTGGAGTCAAGAGTCTCCCAAACCGGCGAGCGTGTATGAACAGAATTATGAATGTTGAGGAAGCAAGTGAAGTTATGCAAGGATAGAGTTCTCTGGCACTCTGTTCTCTCTGCCTACCCTGCGAGGGATATGGCGTGATGTTATGTATGTATGTGTATAAATTTTGTAAGCCACAATTCACAAGGATTTCCATAGATAGTCACCAAAGAATTACAACGAAGGCAGGGGAAGTGCTTTTATAGTCAGGGAATTCACAAAAAAACGGAATCAATAGGAAAGATTAATAATAGTTGAGATTCGTATAGTAAGGGAGTAAGAAATACACTACTCTCCTTTCTTTCTCGTGTGTGACGTAAAGATGACTAAAAACTATAATATTCAAATAACATTTATGCAGAAGAAGGAAAACTCGAAATCATATACCAAACCGTCTTTCCAGAGTGGTTAGCAGGTCAATTTCTCTCCTATTGTGGAAGAGGCTCGAGGCAGTAGTGGGACGAATGTGAACTGAGATACAATATGAGTCGAAATGTGGATTTCACTATCCTATTACGCAATGTAGAAGACAAAAAAGGAAATTCACATACATAGAAATCTACATGTAACTTTACTAGAGGGTAAATGGGTAACAATCTAATCTCTAACTCTAGTAAGCTGTAGAAATCTGTACCTCAATCAGGCTCACTGAATTGGCGATGAGGAGTAGGTAAGTAATACTTATTTATTAATCTGTGGTAATACTGCAAAGTTATCACACACCATCTTTCTGTTTCCCCAGACAGATTAAATGGGCGTGGCTGGAACCTACCCTAACAAAAAAATAATTTATAACAAGTTTTCTTCTTTCTTGTAGTAAATTACATTTACTTCATCATCTCAGTCCATGTCTCACTGTGGGGCTCAAGCCTCCTACATAATAGGAGGGAAATTGACCTACTATACCACGCTAGTCAAATGAGGTGCGATAAGGTTTTATTACGAGGGTTTCTTCCCTTGCACATCTGTTATATACATATTTTTATACCACTTAGACCGTGTCTTTTACAACATCAACGGGTATGATGGTGGTGAAATTCTTACTCTGTCACTATACAGAAAATTGTATGTAATTTATTTACATATCACATCATAATTTCTTATTTCAATATCTGAGTAAAAAGAAGGATAGATAGAATTGACATATTCCTATTCTGTCAGTATACCAATATGTTTTCTGATATATAGAATACTAGCTTCTCCCCACGACTTCGCCCACATAAAAGGGTACTTCCTAAAGTTTTTCATCCCTTATTTTTATTTAACCCCTTAAGGGTAATTTTTTACAACATATTAATGTCGTATTTATTTATATGTAATCAATAGCCTAAACATAAGTTTCAAGCTTCTGGCTTTAAAAATGACGATACTTCCTTACAACTTTTCATACCCCTTTACAACGCTTTTTTGCATTAAAAAGTAGCCTATGTCCTTTATCAGGCTCTAGACTTTCTGCGTACCAAATTTCATTTAGATCGGTTCAGTAGTTTTGGCGTGAAAGAGCGACAGACAGACAGCGTTACTTTCGCATTTATAATATTAGTAAGGATTAAGAGCTAATTATTTATTAGTGCTCGCTACTGTTCTATCTTCCTACTCCTGCCTATCAAGATTGTGTATAATATAGTTCATATTAACGGAATCAACTTCTCACGAACATAATAAGCCAGCATCTTATTACGATGTGTAAACAATCAAAGTTATTAGTTTTACGTTACGCACTTCTTACTGCGCTTGTTATCATTTCTCTGTTATAAGACTCCTATAGACAGTATCATATGCTTCTTCAAATCTCAAAACACAACACTTTCTAAATGAAATTTAGTTGAAGATATTGACTAAGAAAATAATACTCGGTATTATCGTCGAATACAATATTTGATTGGGCAATGAAACTGAAGAAATAAACTTTTGATATTGAAAAAGAATATTCTTAAACAAAACCTGGATAATCTGTTTACTATTTTCTTTTTTTTAACTATTATTGTGTTTTACGTTACAAGTATAGACTTAACAGACACAGCTTATATCCAAACTCAGAAGAACAAGTTGTGGATCGCCCAAATATTTTTCTGCCGTTGATAATAGTAAGCATACACTTTCAGTCTCTCGCTGCTTACATAAACATATCTAAGGGCTTCTGTCTGTTCTAGTGATAATCAGCTGCTTTTTATAACTACCACCGCGACCATGGTAGATCACGATACATATAGATAAATTTATTTTTCTACTTTTGTAAAAGAGGCTCGTTTCTAACTATACGACGTATATGAATTGAAAATTAGATTAACATTTGAAATATAACTATTTTTACAGATTCTATCGCGTTTGTATTTGATTTTTAATTTTCTGACGTTTCGAATACTTTACAATGTTCAAACAGTCACGGGAGGACCAGTTCTCCCGTGACCGTCTGTACAAGTAATTTTATTTCAAATGTGTAGTACTCGCGTAAACATCAGAGATCGTTAGATTAACACTAATATTTCTGATATTTACGCGAGGATCACATATTTGAAATACAATTATTATCACGAAACCTATCAGGGACAGTCCTCCCATGACCATGAACGCTGTAAAGTGTTCGAAATGTCAGGAAATTCAAATACAAACGCAATAGAATCTGTAAAAAAAAAAGGTTTTAGATTAACATTATAAAAACAAAGTACCTATACTTTCTCATATACAATATAATATACAACAGGTATAAAATCTAAACGATGGTGATATATTATATTCATCATCGGGCTCTTATCACAATTATTTGGGGACGACCTAATATGTAGGTACTCTTCTTCCAGCGTACTATATATATATAGTAATTGTTTTAGCAATAGTTTTATAACATATATTGATCATACAGCATCAGATGAAATTGGCCCTGGTCGATAACTCTCAGTCATCTATTACGATAGCCTTGAAAAATATTAAGATTGGTAGGATTCGTAGCCACCGACACACTGCGCGGCGACTTTTTGCCTCTGAATCTTCACTCGGCTTATTATCTTGTACAAAGAAATGTTTTATGGCTATAGTTGAGAGGTATGTGGAGGTACTGACCGTTGGCATTAGTATATGTTGATCCAAATTTGTTATAGCTAATTAATATTTCTGTAATATTATTCTCATTATGTACAAATATTTACTATTATTGCGTATAGCACGTTAGGAATAAGAAAATTGATTAAACACATAAATAAAATAAATATTTCACTATAATAATTAGATATTTCAGTATTTATCAACATTATTTTAATAGTGTTGTCACGCAGTTGACAGTAGGTACTCTGTCTACAGCCGCGGACTGGTCCATCCGGGGTAGTACCACACTCTCGCAGAAGATCGACGTCCGAGTAATGCCAATGTGCTATTGCGTTTCGTTCGGTGAGTGAAAGAGTCGGAAGCCCAGCTGGGTGGGTTTGGGGATTTTATTGGTAGGCAGCGGCCTAAGCTATACCCTTGGTATTGCAAAGGTCCATGGGCGGCAGTGACACTTACCATCAGGTGTGCTGCTTGCTCTTTTGCCACCATAAGCAATAGAACAAAAACATTAATAAGTGATATAATGAAAAAATAATGAATATAAATGTAGATACAGAAAAATAAAACAGCTTAAGTATTGTTCTGTATAGTACTGTCCATCAACAAAAACAAATCAAACAGATTGGTTTTCCTGTAAGGCTTCGAGGAAAAGGTAATCCATTAATTTTATTAAAATATTAATTATAAAAGTAGTTATAACGAAATAGTTATTAAATATAATTTTAATTTAAAAATAAGGATTACCATGTTCCTTTATAATCTGAATAAGAAAGGCTGTGTTAACTGCTTATTGAGCTAGCAATCGTTATAAACCCGTGTGGTGACGGATACAAAATATGTATTTACTATTATGTGATAATCGTAAAAGCCGTCGATCACCGAGAGAATGGGCAGGAATATCCTGAGAAACATGACACCGTTTGAAATTACAAATAAGCCGCATACCACGCGTAACCATTCTGGAATTATCCCCTTTTGAGAAACCCTTAACAGTAATCAATAAAAAAATGATAATGCTGATTCATTATAAAATAATTTTCGTAAATTACAACTTTATATTTATGATTACATATTTACAAATGAGAAAACCTAGCAAGCTATAGCTCTACATTTCTCAATTTATTAACTCTTACAATTAAATTAATAATTACATATTAACTTTATACTATACTCAGTAGAATTGAATTAACAGAAAACTAATTAATTCATATGTACCGTTAGCAAATGCAAGGTTTCAAAGGCAAAACCAATAATTTACCTACGTATCACGTTTTCCTACATAAACATGGAAAGCAAAGAGTTAAATACTGCTTTGTACCGCAGACCACATATATACATTTGATATTTAACAGGAATATTTGTCTAAAATGTATTTGAGGATGAAAAACCATGGGCTATTTCTGATTTAATATTAACAATATTAATTAATTAGTCTGCATTTAAATGATATATGAATTATTATATTTAGGTACAATGCAAATACTCTGTAGTTATAAACAATGATGATAATACATGCCGTTGTTTGTCAACGGCCCTTGTGTTGTTAGTTGTTTGTACTATTACCTTCGTCATGTGTAAAGTATCCGATTATACATCTAATAAAACAATGTAGCTGTCTATTATATATGTTTATCAACAAATTCAAAATGACTTTGGGTTCTTTGATTTAGGAATCTTTGGTTACAATAGAGTTTCTTATAATATTGGTTACAATAATCATCATCATCACAGCTCATATATATCCCAATATTGGACTTGAGCCTACTCCATAATGGGAGGGAAATTGACCCACTATATAACTATACCATGCTGGTTAGACGTGTTGGTATAGGGTTTTGTGTATTGTATTCTTACTCCGTCACCATACGGAGAGATGTTGTTCACAATTATCTAAAAATCACTATTATCTTTGAGTTATTAGTTCTTGCATTTTATTATTATACTTAACCTGTTCTTTCCTTAAGTTAGTGAGATCACAGTAGCTGACTGTGATTAATTTCCTACTGACCTACATTATACAATCATTGACGTCTACATAAAATAAGCTTGAGTTTTTCTCTTTCGCAAGTGGTTTTAATTTAATAACTATGGTTTCTAAGCGGGTGGCCACCAAAGACAAAGTTCGGGTACCGCTGGCCTGCTCGCACGAGAAAGGAGTTTTGCATGGTGGGTCTATGGGGTCACGCGCCGTCTCTTCAGTCACCCCGAACCAATTTGGCGGGTCGAGACCACATCCATAGTCCACCGCAAAAAAAAAATGATTTATAAGCGGGTAGGAGGAAAGTTTACACAATGGCAACATGTTATTATAAAAATATTGAAACATCTATATAAATACGAGTAAAAGGTATTATACCTTTAGGATTTGGTGGCCTTAAAGTTTAATAAAAAATCTTGTACCCTTTGCATTTTAACATCAGCTCTATCTAAAAATACCTCTAGTCGTTTTGTTTTAATGTATTTTATATTAAGAGATTTCTTCGTTGGCCCAAGTTATTAACTGTGTTGCCATCGGCGATATCCTGTGTATATGTCAGAAAAGTTAACCTTTTCGAAAAGATCTTTGTTAATGTCTAATTATTTATAGACTTAGTTTATTTATTATACGTATTTACATCATTTTTTGTATTTATATGAATATTTGCTGTAAATATAAAAAATATTTAAGCACACAATATATAATAAACTAAAATTCATCACCATTCTCCTACTCTTATCCCAATTACATGGGGTCGATACAATATGTACTCTTCTTTCATATTGCATATTGTAAAAGTTATTGGCAATTGTTTTATGACCGGCCGCCTGATAGACGTCAACCCTCCTTGGGAATGTAATTGTTGACCAAACGGCATCAGATGAAGTTGACCTAGGTCGTTATAAGGCTCCTAGTCGTCTTTTACGGCATCCACGACCAAAGTAAGGGTTGGTAGTATTCGTAGCCGCTACCGCACAGCCATATAATAAACTAAAATTAAGTTTATGAATATCAACGCATATAATTTGTCTTCGTATACTCATCGCAGTATTTCCGAATATTGAACATAAGCCGTAATTTGAAATAAAAATACTTGTACAGATTCTATCGCGTTTGTATTTGATTTTTAATTTCCCGATTTTTCGAACACTTTACAGTGATCATGGTCACGGGAGGACTATGATATCTTACGTCCAAAAGTCATCGCTATAAGCCGTAATCACAATGACCTCTTTATTTATGTTTATATATAAGGGCCGTCCATTAATCACGTGAGGTTTGAAGGGGAGGTTGTTGACATAAATCACGAAGTCCTAAACCTTCATAGTCTTAAAGCTCACAACGTATCACCAAGAGGAAGGGGGGGTGCAAAAATGATAAAAAAAAAGATACGTGATTAATGGACGTCCCCTAAGCTTATATATAAATGATTTGCTTGATTTTTTTTAATACTTAACACATTAATTTTTATATGCTTTTACTATTTCATGACTACCGAAGACTGTATAATTATACAAAAGTTTTATAATAAAATTTAATAAAATAAAAAAAAGGCTTAAATACAAACATTTCATAGTCAAAATGTAAATTGTCATGTTACAGTTGCATTGTATGACATTGCTTCGATTGCATTATAGTAGAAAAATGTTGATTATACAAAGAAGCGTTATTGCTATATTATGGATTAGAACGTTTCTGCGGTTTTATTTATTATGAATGGAATGACTTGGAGATAGATGCCACGGCCTGAGAGTGTATTCTAAATTTCTAATTCAAATATTTATTATATCCCAGGAATATATTTCAAAGACGTAAATCAATAAGTTAACGGTAAGGGGCCGTTCATTAATCACGTGAGGTTTGAAAGGGGAGAGGGCTTTGGCAAAAATCATGAAATATCACAAGGGGGAGGAGGGGTGTATTAAGATATCACGTGCATTAATTTTTTCGTCAAACGCGAAGATTTCTAAACTGAAAAGCCGATGCCAGACAACGAACGAAGTCGTTTAAAGTAGGTGATCAGTATAAGATGGTATATAAACGGGGCAAAATGAGTATCGAACATCAGTCATGTTTCAACGACCGACGTATTAGGGGAGATGTACATCTCCCCTAATACGTCGGTCGATAATGGGGATCACCTAAGTGAGAATGAAAAAAAAATCAAATCTATTAACCAACTACTTATTGCAATATTTTTATTAAAAACTTCACTATCTTAACTATCAACTGACATCAACTTTTATCAATTTGGTTGATTAAATTTGGTACAATAAAAAAAATAAATTTGATCACTATTGTCAACATCGGATGGCAATTGCGATCAGCATGTGTACAATGGTGATCAACACCTATCGCACACATAATTGTGCACAGAGTCCCAACCAGTACAGTCAGCATGAGCTCAGGGCCCACAAGAAGTGCACCGGTACCATATTTCATTGTCTCGTCCGAATTCACCAAATACAAGGCATAAGTTACCGCCACCTTCTACGTCGTCAATTTCGTCATTCATGGCATAACTCGTCCGTGTTCACATCTGATGTCGAAGTATGTATGAGAAATGTGGCTCGCATGATTATCCAATACCAATAGAGTCGGTTCTTTTGCAGAGGGTTTGGCATACTGGGTAAAATGCTTGAGCCATTCAAGGAATAGTTCTTCATTTATCCAGCCGTTGTCTGAACATTTATATATTGCTCCGGTTGGGCTTATTGAATATTTTTGCTTATTAATGAGCCTTACAGCCTTTTCCAGGTGATCTATAGTCCAGTTAGTTTTATTAGTCCTTCTAGCACGAGCTTTCGGCATCTACCAACAAATAATATTACTGTTTTATCGAGACTAGGCAATGGGGATCACTATGTAGGTAATTGGGATCACCCGATTCCGATTACCTACATGGACAACGAGACGAAAAAAAAATTCATGACGAGAAATTTTAGGTTTTAATAACAATATGACTGTTGATTTGCAAGCTAAAATGCTACGACTGTTACATATTACAAGCACAGAAATAAATATTTGTTATTTTGTGACTTACCTTTAGATTTATCAACTCGAAAAATTAGATGAAAATGGTGCGAAACTTTCAAACGACTGTCACTCTCAAACGCGTAGTGCGAACTGAGCCAGTCACCGGCCGTGCACGGGAATTACGTATTGCTAGGTTATAGGCATATAAGTATTGCTTGATCGTGATCGGTTTTTTTTTCATTTTAAGGTGATCACCATTGCCAACTGACTCTCATTGCCTACATCTCCCCTACTACCACATTATCAGCAGTGAACCGTTGCTCGGTGAATGGTTTAAGAAGCACCATGGACTCGAAGAAGAAGAATCCACCAGCAGCACCGCCGCCGCCGCCGAACATCAACAACAACAAGGAGGAGGAGGAGAAAGACACAGAGGAGAATACTGTACGACCGCGATCACCGATCAATTGGGAGCCTTGGACGACAACGAAGACATTGGACACACCACCGAGCTCGCCGCCATTGAATCTGACGAATGGTCAACACACGACACCGTCGAATATCCCCTCGTCGTCACAATCGACGAGCAAGAAGAACGACGAGGAGTTAATAGGCCGCTACCTTTTGACCAACTTGAAGCACAATCCAACCGACGCGTATACAACAACGTTCGCAAGAGTCCTTGGAAACTCATATGTGTTCACGAACGAGGTTGTAACGCCAGAAGAAAACACTGGCACATCGTGTATATATCTAGAAGTAAACAATGGGGACACAACTCCACACTTGGACGAATTATTCGAAGCGGCCAGCACAAATGTGAGAGTATTACATGTTTGTATTGCTTGGTTGAGTACCTGCATGGCGGCGATGGTCGTGAAATCCTTAAAAATGTTCTCAGACCAGTGGATTACCTCCATTGCAAATGTGCCCTTCATAGTCTTGAAGGTAAAGGAGCGCAACGGCAACCGACATCTGACGGCGAAGATCCCCAAGGGGGAGATAGAGCACTTGAAATGGAAGGCATACAACAAAGAGTGGGGGAGCGAAGAATGGGCAAATCAGTTGTGCAAACCCGTGGCAGTGTACTTGCAAATGAACGACGGAGAATGGAGCATCAACAAGCACACGATGACCTTGGAGAGGAACAGACGCCGGGTACAAGACGATGCACTATTGAGCGCAAACGAAATGAAAGAAATAATTATTTATCCAATTCAAAACTTGTTCTCTTACTATGTGAAAAACGGGCTTTTAACGAAGGTGATAGAGAAAGAGTATTATCTCAAACGCCTGAAGGGATTGAGTTTTTATTCAGACCGCGAGCGAACGAACGGATCAAGACCGCAATCACAGTTGCCCGAATATTGGTATTTTCGGAAACGTTGAAACAAAAAATAGAACGTTGCAAAAAGTACCAATTGTCATTGGAGCCCGAGTGTAACGATGACGACAGGGTGGAAGAACAAGTTAGTATATTGAAGGACATATTGAAGAGCAACAATATAGATGAGGAGAATTTTGCAAGACAAACGTTTAACCACTTGTGCAGAAACCAACAACCCAATTCAGGTCGGTGAAAGCTTAACATTTTGTCTCTTTCTAAGGTTGTCTCTTTCTAACATCTGTGAAATAAAAGACTTTGTTTATTTTCATGGATTTTTATTTAAAGTTTTATGAATTTGCCCATTGTTCTACAATTTTCCAAATTTTGCTTACTTCTTGTGGTGTTAATTCTGGATCGAACGCTTTCAAGTCTAATATGAACTCAAGTGCATTCATGGAATCTCCAATTTTTATGTCCAAGTGATCTTGATTGGGTTGTCGTAATACTTTTATATTTACACCCTTTGAGTTTGCAGTTTGAGCATCGTTTACATACAAAGTTATGGTGAGTGTTTTTCCACGGAAATGTAAATTTAATAATGTTGGACCTCTTGTTGTTGATGCGTGTGGTTTTTCAATTTGTGTCGGCGTTACTGTTGTTGTATGTGTTGCTGCAATTGTTTTTGGTGGTGGTGCTGCTTTTGCTGCTGCTGCTGTCGGAGGTGCAGGTATTTGCTGTGGTGTTGTGACTGCTTGTGCTGCCTTTATTTGCTCTTTAAACTAGACTTAGACTAACTTAGACTTAGACCTTTTTGCGAAGTATAAAAAAGCAAAAAACCGCGAATACGACGAGCTGTGGGCTACTTCTTTGTAGGTACTAAAAATTCACGTGATGTTGGTGGGGGAGGGCGGGGTCATAGTCTTAAACCTTACCACGTATCACCAAGGAGGAGCAGGGGTAAAATATGCTAAAAAAAATATCACGTAATTAATGGACGTCCCCTAATATTAGTACTGAAGCTTTGCTATCTTTGCGTCGAGTGCTGTGATTGTGATAGTGTTGTTAAATCTTTATCTTTCTCCTTAGCAATTAGTGCCAATTTTTTTTAGAATAAGGTTTTGGAATTCTTTAGAATAATTTATTATGTTTTTATTACATTCTGTGTGCCACTACACATACAGCCATGAAAGACTAAAAAACCGGCTGGAGGGTTAGCACGAATGTACACGAGCACTTTTCTGGGAAGTTTAAAAGAAGAACTGCGTACACCTTCCAAGCTTGATAATATCCCCTTGTCTCCAATAACTAAGTTCGAAATCAAACATAAATAATATCATATAATATATAACAAATCTATAATATCGATAAGCTGATAAATGCATGGAAGGTTAACATATATAATAGCTTTCCATTTGAATTAATTTTCTTTATTAATAATTCTCGCAAGTATAAGTACACTGTGGAACATAGATTTTTAAAATACAACGCAGCTGATTTTGTTATTGACGAGGCCGTTTCGTTATCAGGCTGTCTGCCCCATTGTACCAAGCTAAAACAAAAAAAAAATATTTTGACTAAGACCAATGTGTACAAATCTTGTGATATTTCTTATTTGTACTACCATTCCCACTTGAAAACTACACGCGATATTTTAAAAGTGATATGCTGCTTGTAAAAATGTATAATATAAAACAAAAAGAAACCAGTCTGAAACTGCAATGCAATGTCGATTAATTCAAATTATACAATTATAAATATTAATAAATTTTTAACATGTCCTCGTATAAATATTAATTGTATTTCTTATATTCACCTATTTCTGAAAACGTCCCGATCTGACATAAAAAAAAATCATAGTCACGTAACTCATAGACGGTGCTGTCGGCGTTAAGTATTTTACTTTTAAACGACAATCTTAAAAAAGGTATGTACAAATCACAATAATAGATAAAATAGGAATGAAACGAAGTAACTGGTTACATTCACAAGTCTAATCAATGGGTCGGCAGCCGGCTGCGCCTGCGCTCGTTACGTCAGAGCTTTCGCGGCTACACTGTAGTAGAGGTTGCGAAATACAACACTTATGCAAGCGGTACGATACGCAAATACTCCAACTGAGCCAATTGTTGCATGTGCAGTGTTAATTTATTATTGCCACAATGTAATAACTAGGATTTAAACTCTTTTAATGTATTTGCCATCACTCTTTACTTGCCTGTGGAAGTGGTGAAAATCGATTAAAAATTCACCAGGAGAGCAGGCAACTTTCTTCTGAGAGACGTGTAATACCTCACTGCAATTGCTAACTCGCCTGCCAAGTGTAGCGATTATGGCACTAACACCTCATACGAAGAAGCTATGAGGGCCTACGTCTAACAGCGAACAGGAAAAGGCGATTAATGATAATGAGTTTGGTTTAGGTGCTTGGATACCCCAAAGAAAGAATACTCTATACTATCTATCACTTTTAGTACTAATCTATCACTTATAGTATTAAAATAACCATGAGCTTGACATACTAATAGAAGCGGCAATTATAATAATAATATAGGTGTCTACTACCTATACAGTAAATTTGAAATAGATTCTCGAAGCTTAGTATTAATGAGGCAATACACAAAAAAAATAATTTCAACAACAAATTGTCCAGGGTATTTACGTCGGATCTATAAATAATATTATTTTAAATGTATTTTACCCATTAACATTAGTCTAGCTACATATATATGAGCATAGCTATGGTAAAATATAAAAGCAGACATATGTGTCTGCTTGTCTATGGACATGTTTCCTACACTAACATTTGGTTTGATAAGTGTTTATACTATTAAAAATATCATCTCATCTCAGCCCGTATATATCCCACTGTTAGGCTCTGGCCTCCTCCATATTTGGAGGGTAATTGGTCTACTATACGACGCTGGTCAGACCTGTTGGTATAGCGTTTTGTTTCAAATTTTCCTTCTCTCGCATAGATGTTATATGCGTTTTTATATCCCTTAGTCGTCTCGTACGATCACCCACGGATAAGATGGGGGTGGTGAATTGTATTCTTACTCCGTCACCAAACAAAAAATTTAAAAAAAATACATTAATAAATACGTATATAAATTATTAAAAAAAAAATTAAAATAGAAAAGATACCTTTTATCAGATATCCTCAAACTCAAATGATTTATATGCGTTATAATATGCACGACTTATGTGACTATATCTGCATATTGTCAATTTTATATGATATCTTAAATTTATCTCATAAATCTTCACACAATCTATATATCTCTACTAAGAAGATTTGAGATGTTGATTTTTTTAAAGACACCACTAACCAGACCAGGAGGGTAAACCGCCGGGCGGGCCACCGAAGACAAAGATCGGGTACCGGTGGCCCGCTCGCACGGCGATGAGAGGAGCTTTGCATGGTGAGTCTATGGGGTCGCGCGCCACCTCTTCCGTCACCCCGGATCGATTTGGCGGGGCGAGACCACATTCATAGTCCACCGCAAAAAAAAAGGAACTGCAAACATGCAAATAACGGACACAAATTACACCTAGAGTTAAAACAAAAATTTGTGGATGGCACAAAATATTGTCCCAGGTAGGATCGAATTCATGACACTTGGCACATTAGGTACATATCTTAAACCCCTACATAACCTCTATAGTCAAAAAATTGCTTGTTGTTTTATTGAAACAGTAAATTATGTGATAACGTTACGATGATACCAAAATTGCATTGCATTGGTCTCTGAGATGCGATTAGGTTTATATCATCAATGACCTCTGTTGGACGTAAGATCGCCCCGGATGTCATGTGCTACTTGCAACCTACGAACCCTTGCGACTTTAATATCGTCACACCACCCACTCCGGAAGCTATATTCTATTTAATAACCAATGCGTGGTCCACTCGAAGAGTGAAGTGCAGTTGCATAGCGAATTATGTAGTCTCATGCTGACCTGTTGTTAAATGACACGGCCGATCGACGTGACGTTAGACCATACTTCACTACAAAAACACTTGCTTAAGTAAAAAAAAATTGTAGATTCACTTGTTATTTTTTTTATCAATGAACGTTGTCATTGACAGCGATCGATATTGCTTTATCATTAATCTGCGAGATATTTTGATAAATGTGTGGGTGTCATATCAATTGTTCTATATTAAGCAGCGCTGTTAGCCTTTTAAGTGAGGAAACCCTTTCTGGATATCTGTACCCTCTATTGGACGCTTAGTAGGGTTATGCCGGTAATAGTTCAAGATACAATTTACTTGCTGATACCCTCGAATATTCAGAGGCTTATTGCCGTATTAATTCCTACATCCCAGTAGGCCTTAGCTCCCTATTTCTAGTTTCTTAGTTTAATTTGACTTTTTCGCGTAATGATCAAATAAAAATACAATCGTTCCTGAATCCCTTTTCTTTTCCTGCACATTCCATGGATTTACATGAATGCACATGAAAGGATTATATAGAGGCTGATGGAAGAAAGAAGAAGGAAGACTTTCGTTCAAAATAAATCGCTCCCAAGCTTACATATGCTACAGTGACGAACTGTTGTAACTCCAAAACCCACAGAGCAGCGTTCATGAAAAGATAAGATTCTTTAGCTCTCCTGTAAGATAAGAATGCATATTTCTTCAATGCAGGGTTGTTGTCTTTAAAAAAAAACTGGTATGATATCCATTATCACTACTTACTGTACTTCTTCGCAACAACAATTACATTCCCAACGAGGGTTGACGTCAGGCAGGCGGTCGGTCATAAAACTATTGCCAATAACTTTTACAGTATGTACTATGACAGAAGAGTACATATTCTATCGACTCCAAACAATTGGGATAAGAGTAGGAGAATGATGATGTATATATAAAAGTGCCAGGCTGGTTATAGTGGATCGATTCGCTGGGGTATTACGACAACATGTCGCAGAAAATCATCGTCTAAATAATAGCAATTTGCTGCTGCGCTTTATTCAATGAGGGACAGTGCTAGAGAGCCGGAATACCCACCCTCTTCATCTTATTCCCTCCGACCCTGCAACTATTGTAGGCAAAAACTTTACTGTAGCCATGCTGATGTCGAAGCCTATGTGCGTTAGTAATTTTCACTTACCATTAAATTGCTCCTATGGCAATAAAATCAAATCAAATCTAGTATATAATCAGCAAATGCTTTTTTTATTAGGTTGTAATAATTGCATCATATTATGAGATCAGTAATCATAAATATCTATAAACTCTACAAAACAGGCAACGTAGAATATGAACGAGACGGGAGTGCGTACGGATAGGTCAAAGTAATATTTAAATCGTGGCCACGCAACTGGCGTTTTATATTAATGTTATTTGCTATCATAAATAGACTAACCAATTAGTTAATTTTAAGCTATTTGGTCGTTCCAAAATCACATTGTTTCATGATTAGATAAGATAAATGGATTTGATAAAAGGACACCTTTCTGTATCATTTTATCCACTGACGTAATGATAAAATTAAGTAATATTTGTATGTATAGATATTATTAGATTGCAGTACATAAACTAGATAGACTTATCAGTTCCTTATACGCTATAAAATATTTTAGCTTATCGAACAAAATTCACACAATAATTAATATCTTTAATAGCATGGAGATATTTAAGTTTTGAATCAAACCGATCTCAAAATGCTAACAGCCTTGAGCGAGGGCGTTAAAATCACTATGTTGTGTACATTATATGTATAGATACGATTGATATATGTGAATGTGTGAGTGTGTTGTCTGTGTACGTAAGGCTGTGTTCACGGTTAGTTAGGCTTACACGGCGTATGTTGGCGATGTGGTCGGTACGATAGGTGGCGGCGGCCGCGGCAAGGCCGTCGGGGAATGTAACATCGACCAACCACGTGTATACGTGAGCCATGACGTCACGCTCACGCACCGTATACGATCAAGTTCAATGCTGCCTATTAATTTTACTGTACCACCAGCAATAAAAGACCCACTGATAATCTACAAGGACGTCTGACTTATATCACTAAATCTCATGACATTTAGAAAGGATAATAATTCTAGAACATTTTGTGTTGCTTTTCCATTGTTTCTATACCTTTATATGTTATTACATATACTATGACTTTATTGTTGTTTCAGTGTAAAGTTTTGAAAACATTTAGCTGTATCATCCTTAGTCCATTCAGAAAGTTCTTCCGCGAAGAACGCGTGCGCATCTGTCAACAAATGTCAACAATGAAATAGCACAAACCATACGCGTTTTTACATTGCATCATACCCGTGACATGCGCGTGTTATTCACATAACCAAATTCTATTCTTATATATATAAATAAGCGTCATATGATTACCTATTGATATAACAAATTCATTTTTTGTTATAATAATCTTTTCTATTAATATCGTTGATAAAAAAACTGTATAGTATTTCTTGTTTTAATGAATAATACTTCATCCGTGTTAAGTTGTCAATGCTATCATTACTTAATTGCATTAGAAATAAGAAGTTACAATTTATCTATTTATTTTTCTTTAACCGAGGTCATTGTATTTTCTGTGACTTCGTAATAGGTGCTTAAGAGAATAGCTTAAACTTATATTGCTGCATTGGTGATGAAAAACTAGCGTATGAGTCAATGTACCTATTGGCATTTCTATTATCTGATATTCAATTACAATAAATTGTGGTTTTCCGGCGTACTCGCAGTCTATACCTACATTTTACTTAATATTTCATTACCTATCTTCTAGGTATCTTAATTATAGGTATAGAACTTAATTATAGGTATAGAACTTAAAGTAGGTCTCTACATTCATAACAAAAATTATTATAAATAGAATAGGATAGAGAATCTTCGAATAAATAATTTGTGCGATATGATACTAGTACCTAAACTAAAGGTTAAAAATCGTTATCGTTGAAGACCCTGATAGGTCACATGATCTGAAGTTATTTAAAACGGGTCAATAACAAGATACACTTGGTAACTCAAATTATCTTATACGGCAATGCTAATTAAAGAAACTTTTCGTGCATCGGTGTAACAGAATTCTGATATGTTATCCCCAGAAGTGCAACACATTTTAATAAGGAAACAAACAAACAGCGTGTTAAGTGTGTGTTCATAAGTGTTTATTTTTAACTAGATATTTTTTTATATACCTACGATAAAAAATTCAAGACAAGAGCTTAGTATTTTCTAGAATTAAATTTTAAGATAGAGCTTAGTATTTTCTATTATCTGTGGTGACGGAGTAAGAATACAATTCACCACCTCCTATCTTACCCGTGGGTGATCGTAAGAGACGACTAAGGGATATAAAACGCATATAACATCTATGCAAGAGAAGGAAAACTTGAAACAAAACCCTTATACCAACACGTCTGACCAGCGAGGTATAGTAGGTTAATTTCCCTCCCATTGCGGAGGAGGCCTGAGCCCAACAGTGGGACATATATGGGCTGTGATGATGATTTTCTAAAAATCATAAGGTTAACAAAATATATGATTCTGTATTTGGTTATTGTGTAAACAATGTCATTATTAATTAGAGTAAAATAATACAATATAAAAATTAATACATGACAATCGAGTTAATGTTTAGATAAAACATATACCTATATGTAATTGTTAATTGTCATTTTACTATGATCTCACGTCATAGGGCCGGGCTTATTGACCCTGATATCGCACTTTTGGCTTCACGGTCAGCTGTTACTGCTTTGAAGCATAATATTAATGCGATTTGTTTTTTTTTTTAATATTATATAGGCCTAACGTGTAACGAGTCCTACTGAATTATTTTTTTTTAATCATATATGTATTTGGCTTTAAAATATTATGATAATTTTAATCGGCACATTTCTGTTACACGTGTCAAGTCAACTTGTTTTTGTGAAATCCAGACTATAAACATTGATTACACTACCTAGTTGTTTTTATTAAATAGATAAACTCGCGATTTTAAACTTCGTAATATTATTAAAAAAAAAAAATGTTAGGCTTGGTAACACCAAATCAACTATATAAAAGCTACATCACTTGTTATATTTTTAAACTAATCTACTCTAATATTTCGTGGGCAACACTGTAATTATTTATAATATTTTAATTCTCCGTGTGGTGGCGGAGTAAGAATACATACAATTCACTGTCCACTTTCTTCTTCGCGGGTGTCGAAAGATATGACTAAGGGATATAATATGCAAGCAAGGGATGTAATATGAGAAGAGAAGAGAAAACTCGAAATAAAATTCTGTACCGACCCGTCTGCCTGGTGTGGTATAGTATGACCTAATACTATCTTTTTATTGTAGAGGAAGCTCGAGCCCAATAGTGGGATGTACATAATATCGGCTGAGATGATGATGTTTTTAAAAATTTAATCTATCTAAATATTAACTTTTTAAAATTCGTTATATGCAACTGAAATAACTACAGCTGTCACATAAGCATTTTAATATGTTATTATACCTAATGATATAAAACTATTTTTATGAATTACATGGCGTTCGTGTTTGATTTTTTATATTCCCAACGTTTCAAACACTTTACAGCGTTCATACTAAAGTGTTTCACGTTCAACAAGTCATCATTATTACCTAATTCTTATAGAACCATCGCTTGCTATATGTATTATACATATAACAAAATTTCGTTTAAGTTCTTGACTTTATAAATGCTAATTATTAATTTAATCACTTGAAGTATAGTAAAATATTCATATTGAGGATGCAATGATTAAAATTGTTACTTTACGGATGGTGCGATAATTATTTTAATCACTTTACGGATGTTGTAGTCATTTAAGTAGTCTCTACATTGATAATGTAATAATAATGCAGTCATTTATGTCTAGAATTAGGCGCGATGTATCTTCTAATCAAGAAAAGCAAACACTTAATTTATCTTATTGATCCCTCGGTTAAACACCAGTTTAGTAGAGCATTTAATAGCTTTTAATAGTTTTTTTTTTAAATCTCAAGCAATTCAGCTTTTACTTAGATATATAAAATATATATATAAGACATTCGTTCAGTACTCTCACTTAACCTCGTCTTTGTAGTTTGATATTGAAAACGTAGGTCAACAAAAAGTTCCTTAAATAAATAAACGTATTTAAATGTCTAATATTTTACTAAATCATATTAGTTTGTTTACTATTATAATCTATACCTCTCTAGTTCAATATGTATAATCAATCATTGAAGTACTTACTTGCTGTATATAGATTGAGTCCATTACGGAGGAGGCCCGAACTTAACAGTGGGACATATATGGGCTGTGGATGATGATGATGATGGATGAGTTTACATCTCTCTTGATACAATTGGTAACAATCTTTTATTTCCTTTTTTTTTAATAATTCTAAGACATTCAGTCGCCCACCAATATAATTTTCCATATGCAACACAATGATATCAAATCGCTAAACATTTTGACTACGATCGATCATGCGTTTCCAGTCACTACTACTTAGCATACAATCGGTGGTAATTCCTCGCGCAGGTTACTCAGTTGTCGGTTAGTCACGCGGCTGTTTAGATCTGCAGTTTATATGCAAGAAACGAATGTGTTTGCCTACGCGTGCAACAATCACGAATAGAATCTAAATAGAGAAGTAATAACTGTTCACACGAGGCCAGCATTTATGTTTGAAAATATAATGCAAAATAGAACAAAACACTTAGCTATGTCACAGCATAAAATATCTCCATCATCAAACCTTAATCATTGACTTCTGGAATACGGCTCTTGCTATTTGAGAAGCTAGTGTAATTTGTTGCTACATACATACATATCATCATGCCATATCCCTTGCAGGGTAGGCAGAGAGAACAGAGTGCCAGAGAACTCTATCTCTGCATACTTCACTCGCTTCCTCAACATTCATAATTCTCTTCATACACGCTCGCCGGTTTCGGAGACTCTTGACTCCGCCTTCCTTCAGTACGTGACCGATCTGGTCTAGGTAGGTTAGTCTCGGTCTCCCTCGGTACCTACATCCTTCCACTTTCGCATTGTATATCTTCTTAACCTTGTTGCTACACTGGTGTCGAAAATAGGTAAAAAGTAGTAGTAGTAGTAGGTTTTTTATGAAGAAGTTTTCAAAAGCGCATACTAAACTGTGTTCAGCAGATGCGGAAAACATTATCAGCCTATTGATAGTGGGTGTTATGAAGCCCCTATAAGAGCGCTGCTGCCCACTCTGATCCCTCCTAAAGTGGTGTAACCATTGTACTCGTCATCACACGAGAAAAAACATGTTTCTATTAAAATTACATGGCGAAATATAAGTATATTATCTTTGTTTATTTTATTTAGTTACTCAAGCTAACGAGAGAGCTGTATTTACAAGACTATGAACCCTGAAAATTGTTCGAAAGGTCGGGAAAGTAAAAAATCAACAACAAACGCCATAGACACATGCGTAATACTTGCGTCAGCATAATATATCATTGCATAGCACTATAATTATAAAAGGAAATATATCTAGTAGTGATCTTGCAGAATATAAAGTTCAATTAAATTCCATATAGGTAGTTTTTTTTAAATAATCTTAAACATATGTGCAAATTCACACGCATTCAACGCCTTATTAGTCACCTCTGACTACAATTGCTGCCTCGATCCTACAGTTCATAGCGTTATGTATGGGTAACCTTTCTCGAGATAAGTATATAATAATAGTAAATTAAAAGATAATAGTAACATACATATCGTTTTTATATTACATAAGTATGATTTCTTGTGTGTAATGCTAAAGTTATTTATTTTATTATATATTTTTGTTGTTATGTTTTCATGCCAAAAGCGTTTATACTTTAACGAATTTCAATGAAATTCAGAATACAGACAACTTCTATCCTCTATGCATTTAAAATATAAGCGACTATTTCGAATAAAGATAAATGTTTGAGAGATGTAAAAAATATGTACATATTTCATATAAACGAGGTGTGATGAAATAACAATTTATAATTAATAATTACATATTTACGATTATATAATTTAATTAGATTTATTTTTAAACTACTACCGCTATAGATAACTTTACGACCTTCTGTGTAATTTAATAGCAATTGCATTCGCCGCTATCAAGGCAAGGCGCAATGTTTGCATACAAAGCAGCTATATATATAAATTAATATAAAATTATTATAGAACACCTACTATTTATATAACTATAATACACACATACGTTACCATGTCTGTATAACAGATTAGTTGGTTCACGTGTGTGTGTGTATATATATATCATAAAAGAATTGTTGCCAATACGAGGGAAAGCACTTGGCACATTGGCAACAATGTCTACCGAACATTGACGCTCAATTGTTGATTGATCAATCTTCTTACACTACTTTAGGATAGAGATTCATTTTGATGAAAGTTTGGCAACAGTTTTTTTTTTGTTTACATTTAAACAATAATATTTATAATGTAATAAATAACAATCTGAATTATTGGTCTAGTAGCTTAAACATGTGGCTATTTCTCTATGATTTATAATACAAGTAATAAAGCACATAACTTAAATATCGCATAAACTGAATATCATTCCAATTCATACACATAGCGTTGAATACATCTATAAATGGCAAACATTTATAGATATATTCAACGTTAATTCGCTTAGAGATAAGTCTATTAAATACTAAAATCACACAAATGTTGCAAATTTTATCTATTTCCAGAATCGATTTGACTACAGTCCAGACTAGGTCAAGCCTTAACAACTTTAAAATAGAAGAGAGCCCTTTAAATCAGATGCAACTGTTTAAATTTATTGACATAGTTACATATTTGATTAATCACATAATTCTGATACACATAATTATGGATATATCAAAGGATTTTTTTATTTGTTGGTAACATCCTGAGTCGAGCAAAACATTAATAAATAATGTATGGGGTAGAGTACACAGACTGACATGTTTATATGTTTTCGCTTCTTTATAAGATTAAGAGAATAAATTTCATTAATGTTATACTTGACCTGCTCTTCTTTTTGAATCTCGCAATTATAACCCATGACTCATAAATTGATGTGACCGAACACTGAGTTTTGTGATATCTTCTTAATATATGTATATAAATTACGCATCACGTTGTTTGTCCGCGATAGACTCCTAAAGTACTTAACCGATTTCAATTCAAATTTGCACAGCATGTGTAGTTTGATCCAACTTAAAAGATAGGATAATTTCCATCTCAATTTATAGTCACAATATTATTTTATTGCAAATTATTTGTCTATTATTTGACAGTCACAATTATCTTTTATCTCCAAACGATTCTAACAGATGGCGGTATCTGTTGCCTGGATTGAGTAAGTATTTAATAGATATGTTAAACGTACAAACGTTTCATATAAGCTACAATTTATTAGCATAACCACCACGTGTTACTGAGGCTACTTTAGCCACAGCAACGCGTGGCCAGGTCTGCTAGTAAACTATATAATTTTATTTTTCTTTCTCAATTCATATACAGCGCTCTATTTGGTACGAGCTGCTCCCACAATGGGAGGGAAATGTCCTAGTATAACACGCTAGTAAGACGGTTTGGTATAGATAAGGTTTTTAGGGATATAGGTAGAATAAAGAGTAGATTGTATTCTTAGTACTATACCACACTTTATTACTTGAAAATATTTAGTATAACAAAAATAGTTCACCTTTTTTGGGACAGGTTTTAGTCTGGTCATACCCCGCCCGACCACACAACCTACCCGTAAATGTAACTCTCTAATGTCGAGTGGGCGGACCACCGGCACCAGCTCCTTATCTTGGGTAGTAAAAATAGCCTATCCTGCCGCAAGTTTGATTGTGAACAATGTTACTTTGAAAATAATTGAATGATACTTCTCTCGCTTATGTACACATAAAAATATAATGAACATTAAGTTTATTCGCAAGCAATATTTTTCAAATGATTATACTTAAAGAGCTTATGGCATATATATGTATATATATATTAACCAATGTTTCTACTCCATTGATATATGATTGAGGTTAAAAACGAATCAATATATTTTTCATCAACCTTTTGATTGAAATAATCAAAGTGTATTATAGTGGAGAAATTATAAGGCTAATTACAACAAAATCTGCTAATTGATTACATGTTTTCAACACTGGTTATCATAATCAATAAAAAAAACCGCAATATCATTCTGAACTTCATACTGTCCTTAAAAGAACATATGTAATATCTAAATTATTACTATCATACTATTAGGATATGAATATACCTTACAATTTTATTGCTACAAAATGCGGATAAGATAATAATTAATTATAAAAAACGTGCCTTCAGTTATATAATATTACTACATTTCATAAATTGTGTAAGTATAATAAAATTATAATTTATTTCGTCAAATAGAGCAAACTTAACGCTATTATTTTTGGTTATATGTTTTATGGACATTAGGCTTTTGACATATGTATGTGGATAAGATAATGTACGTTTTGTATTGCCCACTCTTCAACTATTGAATATTCCAGTGATGGAAGAAGAAGGTTCTTCTTCTGCTCATAATCATCACATTATTAGGCACGTGCCTCTTTCACAGGGGTAGGAAAATTTACTATTTGTTGCATAAGTATCGATTAGTGCAGTTATAGGGAGAACGTGACAGCGCCTTGCGTTTGCCTTGCTTGCTTGTTATATTAGATTTATTAGTGTTTTAACAGGTTAAATTAAATAATTTTGATGGCATTTTATGTAATGTGATACGGAGGAAGTGCTGGAGTATAATGAGTATCATATAACAGTGCTGCTATGTTTTCTTTTTCCACCATAATTTCCAAAAGATAGCATTAACATTGTAGTTATGGCATTATTGGCAATTTGACATACTGACGGTTAATGACTTCAAATGAAGTGACAATTTATAAACAAAAACTTGGGACTTTTGACGGGAATTTGAAAACGTCATGTGGTGCTCTTGTATTATATTCGATATCTTAGTGTTTTAACGTGTTATATTCGATAATTTTGATGGCATTTTATGTAATATGAAGCGGCGGAACTACTGTGATGTAGTGAATATCATATAAAAGTACTTTACAACGTTTTCGTTTTCCATCAAAATTCCCACAAGATACCATTAACAGTGTGGCCATTGCACTGTTAATGGCGACAATTTGACTTAGACAATGACGAACTTGAAAGACTAAAAACGTGAAAATATTTATAACTTGACACTGGCACCAATAGCTCGTATATGTAGCTGATTGCCAATACATAAGAAGAAGAAGAAGAACAAAAACTTGACATAAAAGTCTTAGTAACCATGCCATAGATTTACAAAAAAAAATAACGATTAATAGAATTATATATATAGGTATAGGCACGATAAAGGGGTACGTGAATATTTGTATTTATTTTTACTCCATCACCACATTCGATAAGGGCACATATTACTAAAAATACTTTAGTTTTCTTATAACAAAATTGGAAGCTGTTGTCACCACCTTAATTCACACAGGTGGTAATCAGTATGTGAACCGTATATTTTCATTAGATACAGTTGACCCGCTTGCTTCATATTTACTGCCTTAAAGGATCAACTTTTATTAGTATGGATAGGTTCTATATTGGTTAATATGTCTTATGGTTCAACGATTTGCGGTATGCCTGTAATCATCCTTAACCTACATAGCTAGCTAGGCATATGGTATAATTAAGCAGAAGAATAAATGCGTATATCGTAGAGAATTTTACAAACATAAATATCAGACTTAAATAATACCCAGACATGGAACAATCATTTGCTGTGTGGTAGCGGCTACGAATACTACCAACCCTTACTTTGCTCGTGGATGTCGTAAAAGACGACTAAAAGCCTTAAAACGACCTGGGCCAACTTCATCTGATGCCGTTTCGTCAACAATTACATTCCCAAGGAAGGTTGACGTCTGGCAGGCGGCCGGTCATAAAACTATTGTCAATAACTTTTACAATATGTACTATGAAAGAAGAGTACATATTGTATCGACCCCAAGTAATTGGGATAAGATAAGATGAGGACACGGAGCAATCATTTATGTATCACCAAAAGACCCTGCCTCTGTGTAGTCTGTATGGTAATTTAGAATTGGATCACCATGCTATGATATGGAATTCGATCACCATTTTTGTTAAAGGAGTTCGCTACTTGTACTACGTTTAGTATTTAGGTAATTTTGTATTATTAATTTTGTAAAAGACCTCCAATGTTTATCATATCTTAATGAGTAAATCCAACGTTCTAAAAAACAATTTATATGCATGTTTTCTGATACCTGTAAGGCACTTACATTGTTGCTATTGCATGTGAAAAATCTGTCCTACTGACGCTGACTCATTTTTTGCTTTTATAATAATCCAAATATTTCTTATATTCTATAATGTACTTGCAAATAGGAACGATATAGGGCACGATTATACATATAAAACAAAAACTGCGAGAAGCTCAGTTGCCCAGGTTGGTACTTTAAATTTAATATAATATGTAAATAGTAACCCGTAGATCAGAACTATTATAATAGTGACATATTTTTTGTGCAACTTCTTTCTATTGACTATCGAATGTTCATCGTGCTTTTATAACAAAAATAGTGCTCTATTACTCTAACGTTCTCGCAATTATATTTCTTGTTTTAAAATAATATACCTCTACAACGCAAATCCACGTTAAAAGTTAGTAGGTACGAGTCTCACAAGTAGACAACTTTTTTAATTAAAACCCCAATTTTCGCTAATTTAAAGTAAATCTGAAGGCTTTAAAATTCTCCCTAGAATATATAATAGAATCTCAACCCTAATATATACTTCTATACTTCAACAAATCAACATGATTTGACAGTTTCGAAAGGCAAGGGATATTATTTATATTAGGTAGATACATACTAAAGGCAAGGATTGGCATCGTACTGTTGCAAAAAAAATTCTCCAGTTCGATTAAGCAATATTTACTAAATTACTATTATATTTAGATTAATTCAAACATTGCCACTTACATACGCGACGACACAACACTAATCTAATATGGCGGCCTCTCCTACTTTACAATTTACATGCTACGGTAGCGCAGCAAACAGCTGTCATTTCTTTCACTCGCGCTTGCCGCACGTCATTTTATAGTACGTGCGAGCCCTGCTAAGCTTGAGTGCTTGGGTTCGTTGTTTGGATCTAGCGTTATATTTACCGCTAAAAACTTAACATTAAGTGAAAAAACCTAAGTTTTCCGTCTACCTGTTACTTACAAAGTTGCCATCCACTTTCTTTACAAATTATTATATACCAATCTTTCCTAGTTTATTTAAAGTCATTGGGCATCAGTAAGTCAAGTCCCTCTAACAAAGTGTGGGCTATTCTATAAAATAGTCCTTTTGAGAATTTTGGCCAAACATAAAAAGACATGTAAAGCATTGCTATATCTTATTCTCTACATTTTAAGACTTTTGCTGCATTGTGTTAATATTTACTATCTAATATAACAAACAAAACCTTAAAATATTGATTACTAGCTTCTGCCCGCGACTTCGCCCGCGTAAAAGGTTACTTCCTTACAACTTTTCATCCCCCTTTACAACCCTTTTTTTGCATTAAAAACTAGCCTAGAGCCTATGTCCTTTGTCAGGTTCTAGACTATCCGTGTATCAAATTTCATTTAGATCGGTTATGTAGTTTTGGCGTGAAAGAGCGACAGACAGACAGAGTTACTTTCGCATTTATACTATTAGTAAGGATAATGTTAATACATAAGATGACACTTGTCTATAGCCGCAAAAATCTAGTATGCTTGTAGTGTTTTAGGTGGCACTATAAATCTATTAAATTAATGTATTTTGGTAATCTAGCTATTAAAGGTTTTTTTTAGTAACCTAGGCGGCCTTTAACCTTTGATTTCGGTTTTCGAATTATCACTATAATAATGATATTATTTATCATTAATATAATAACTTAGTTAACATAAGTGTGTAACTACTTGTATAAAAATATTATCTGTTTAATCTTTCATTGATATTGCGACAAACATATTATATTTATTACCTACCACGTTATTAAAAATTCCAGCGACATGTATATAATTTTAATCGTGATCCTAAGAAATAAATCCTTGCATTATAACAAACACATTCGACTAAATAACAATTATTTATAAAAAGCACAAAATATTTTCTGTGTAGAGTCGATGGAGTCGGGCCCTTGACACTTGGCATTTGAGATCGCTGCTTAGACCACTACGCCATCCCTGCAGTTAATTAATCTCCGCGTCAATATAAGATTCCTAATTTTAAATGCTATGATTTTAAATATTATTGTTAATACAATATACCAACCATTAGAATAATTTATTGGCATTTTTAACAGTATCTCTTAGTACTTCACTTCCACTTCTACTATTCTTAGTACTCTGCTTTTATCCAACAAACTGCCCTGACCAAATAACTTAATAGTTAACAGACATTAGAACGGATATCTGTCATTTTTCTAAATCAATATTGAGGTTTATTAAAAAAATACTTATAATATTTATAGAGCTGTGTGGTAGCGGCTAAGAATACTACCAACCCTTATTTTGCTCGTCGATGTCGTAAAAGACGACTAAGAGCATTATAACGACCTGGGCCAACTACATCTAATGCTATTTGGTCAACAATTACATTCCCAATGAGGGTTGACGTCTGGCAGGCGGCCGGTCGTAAAACTATTGAAAACAACTTTTACAACATGTAATAAGAGAGAAGAGTACATATTATATCGACCCTAAGTAATTGAGATAAGAGTAGCAGAGTAGAAGAATGATGATGATGATGACTTGAAAACCTAAATACACAATATGGAAACTGGTTGAACTCGTATAAAATTCTAAACTAATTCATATGGATTCCCTAGTGCTTTTTTTTTTTTTTTTTTTTCTTTTCTCCACCCCACATAGGGATCGGAATTGGCATCGTCTCATTTGCCAGTGTCAAGTTCTCGATTCTTCAAGTTTATATTTTTCATCATCTCTTTATGTTTAATTACTTTCTTAAAATTATTAAAACGGGGAAACTATATTACAAACAATAAGGAAATTAACGAAGGATCGAATTAGGAGAGAAGGATAGGGTCAGAAAGGATTGCTATAATGGAAAATATAAAATACTATATAAATACTTAATATAATAGTTCAGGTATAGTGACAGTCAATATGTACAAATAATTTATAATTTAATATTATTAGTCTCAATAAAGTGAGCTAGAGCTTTATATATGGAGCTATTGTTGGAATGGAGTAGCAATTGGATATTGGTAGGAAATGGAATTTTGAGGTCTAGTAAACTACTAAAAAACTCAGAACGATTTAACAGAGGACAATTCAATAAAATATGGTTTGCGTCACATACATCTTCCCCACACTCGCATACCGAAGAATCGATAACACGAATTCGGGCAAGATGTGCTGGACTACACATGTGGCCCAGTCGCATTCGAATAATCACGGATGTCGCTCTCTTACTAAGCTTCATCTTATAAAACCAAGGCTTAGTTGGAATGTCTGCTTGTATACTATAATAATATTTACCCTTTGATTGTGTACTGTTTCTCCATGTTTCTCTCCAAGACTGATCAAGATGTAATCGTGAGATAATAGCAAGGTCAGGTGTGTAGTATTGAAACGGAAAAAGATCGCCACAAACAATTGCTTCATTTGCAAGACGGTCAGCTACTTCGTTTCCTATAATTCCATTGTGACTAGGTATCCAAGCAAAGGATACCCAATATCCTTTCTCAATGCAATCCAAAAGCTTTTTTCTGATCATTGAAATAATTGAAGTAAAAATACAATTCTTTTTGAAAGGAAATCTAGAAAGCGCTTTTAATGCACTTTCAGAGTCAGAAAAAATCACTGATTTTGACAATTTAAATATAATAATATATTCTAATGCTTTGTATATTCCATAACATTCTGCTGTAAAGACTGATGTTTCTGAAGGAAATTTAATCTTTTCTACAATCTTATACTGTTCATGATACAAACCCACTCCAACAAAGTCGTAATTAGAGCGTTTAGAAGCATCACAAAAAATGTAGTGCCAATCTTTCCAACGTTCATACGTAATTGAGTGAAAATGTGTATTTGCAAATGGATCATTTTTTACTATGCCTGTGTTATAAAAAATATTTGGCGTATATACAAGTGCTCTGTAATCTGTTTCAAAAAGGGGAAGAGTGACTGTGCGATGGATGGGAGCTCTTAAGGTCTTATATTTCTTATAACTCAAAATTAAACGAGGTGGTGTTTTAAGTCTCCAATATTCAGCATTATTAATTAAATCAGATAGGCGTTCTAGTTTTAAAACAAGTGGATGTTCAGATAATTGTAAAATTCGGAAAAAGAATCTATCTGCAAGAAATTGGCGTCTTAATTTAAGAGGTGGATCAGCACATTCCACTTGGAGAGCATTTATCGGACTGCTTCTCATGGCACCGGAAATAATCCTAAGTGCTTTTGCCTGAATGGCATCTAATTTTTTCATAGCAACCGTCCCACAAGGCTCCAACAGAAAGGTTCCGTAATCAAGCACGCTTCTAATTAGAGAATTGTAAACCAGCTTTAAAGAAGAGGGATGTGCACCCCACCAAACACCCGCTAAGCATCTAAGAATGTTAAGTGAGCGTTCACACTTATCAGCAATGTATTCACAGTGTGGTATACCACTTAGTTTTGAATCTAGGATTATACCTAAAAATTTAGACTCTGTTTTAACAGGAATAGGTATCCCATTATATTGTATAAATAAAGGAGGAGGCATCCGTTGCCTTGTAAACAAAACTGTGCTACTCTTAGATACAGACAATTCTAATCCATTCTGATCTAACCAAGATTTCAATACTTTAAAAGAGTTTGTTAAGGACGTACTAGCTGAATTAATGCAGCTATTAGAACAATATATAACAACATCATCAGCGTATTGTAAAATTGAAACTGAAGATGCACGTAATGAGAGTTCTAAATCATATGTATAAACACTGTATAAGATAGGACTAAGCACTGAACCTTGAGGAAGGCCTTGCCATATTTGTCTACATATTGAGTCCAACTTAATAAAACGACCAGATATTGAACTCATAATAAATCTTATAATATAATAAGGAACTTGTAAATATTGTAATTTTTTACATAAAATTGAAAGATTCACGTTATCATATGCAGATTGTATGTCCAGAAATGAAGCTATCACTGATTCTTTTTTTGTAAATGCTAATCTAATATCTGAGATTAAGATCCCAATGCTATCCAAGGTGCTTTTACCCTTGCGAAATCCAAACTGTGATGAACAAAGTAGCTTTTTGCTTTCAAGAAACCATTCCAGTCTTATTTTAACTAAGCTTTCAGCAATTTTTAAAATAACTGGTGATAAAGCAATAGGTCGGTATGAAGAAGTCACTGAAGGGTCTTTGCTAGATTTAAGAACTGGTAATATTATTTGACATTTCCAAGACTTTGGAACGTCACCTGTCAAAAATATAGAATTAATAACCTTTAAATAATATTGAAGACTGTCGTCTCCCAAATGTGAAAAGAACGAATATGGTATTCCGTCTTCACCGGGAGCAGAGTCTTGAACACCAGATAGTACTCCTTTAAGTTCCTCAAGGGTAAAAGGCGAATTTAAATACGAATCATCCAATCCATGTAGAGTCTCAGAAAGTTCTTGTTCAGGAACAAAGGAGGGAGCTAAACTATTCAAGAATTCAGTACTCAAGGATGGAGGAATAGTAGTAAAAGTGGCATCCGATATACCAAGACGGAAACGTTTTATTTTAGCCCACATTTCAGACATTGGAGTTTGTGGGGAAATTGAACTGCAGTGTTGTCTCCATGACAGAGCCTTTTTTTCCTTAAATAGTTTTTTTGTTTTATCTATCAAATTTAATAAACTATTGAAATTTTCATCTGTCATATGTTTTTTGTACTTTTTTTCAGCCTTTTTCCTAATTTTAATGGCCTTTGTACACTCACTATCCCACCAAGGAGGTGAAGGCATCCTCCCATTATATGTGTTTTTTATTGGGAAGGAAGTATCAGCTGCTTCTAACATTAAATTAGTTAAAGCAGTAGAGCATTCATCTTTGTTATAGTGTGATATATCTGGTAAATTATTAATGTTATTTTCTACCATTTCTCTATACTTGGACCAGTTATTGTGAATGATTCTGTGCTTTAACCTCTGTTTAGGTGTGGCAATCTTGTTTTTTCTACCAGAAAATGTAATAATAATTGGAAAATGGTCACTGCCATATGTAGAATCTAGGACATTCCAAGACAAAGAGGAAGATAGGGTTGATGAAACAATAGATAGATCTATGGCGCTTAAATTTTCATTTGGACCAGTTCGCCGTGTTGGTAAACCTGTGTTTAAAACACAAAGATTGTTATTATCTATTATATTAAGTAACTCATCTCCATTTACGCTAGAAATAGAGCTACCCCATGATCTGTGTTGTGAATTGAAGTCACCTAATATACACAAAGGTTTTGGTAATAAAGTTAAAATATCATTTATTTTTGAATATATTTGATAGGTAGGGTAAGGAATATATATACATACAAAGCAAATATTTGTAATATGGACAGCAGCAATAGAAAAATCATCATTGGAAGGAAGGTTAATAACTTTTATATATAAATTATTTTTAATAAGTAACGCTACTCCCCCATATCCATCACTTCTGTCATCACGGACACAGGAGTAATTTTTTATTTTAAAGTTAAAACCAGGCTTAAGCCAAGTCTCTGCCAAAGCAATAATAGATGGCTCATATTTATTTATTAAATAATTTATTTCCGATTTTTTACTAACCACACTTCTGCAGTTCCACTGCAACACCACATGGGGGAATTGCAGTGGGGCAACATCAGTGTGATTATTGTTTGTCACTGTCTGATGGTTCAAATCCATTATTGGTTTGTGAGAATTGTTTTATTATTTCTAGCATAGGGGCAACGTGGTCAGATTTAAGTAGGTTGGACTGAGATAAGATGCTTATTAGAAGCATTATAACTTCAACCAGGGATGGTTCTTTATCACTGAGTGTCTTGGATTTTAATGCACAACCATTAGTAGGAGCCGGTAAGTTATAATCCTTAATAATTTCATTATGTATATTAACATTATACCCTTTAGAGGACTGATGAGGAGATCGAGGTTTTTTGATAATAGTCTTCCTATAGGACAACGGAGATGATGATGGTGAAAAAGAAACTTTATTTACTGCTTGTGTTGGTCTGTTAGAGGTAACTACTTCGGCATATGATTTATAAACAGGAGGATGGAGTTTACCTGCTTCTGAATATGAGATACACTGTTCTGACATAGATTGCTTAATATTTTTTTGTCTTGAATATTCTGGGCATGCTTTGCTTGTTGCAAAATGCAACCCAGAACACAGACAGCAAGATGCACAATCCTCATTGACTGTACAGCTCTCCGCCGTATGTTCCAGACCACACTTGTAACACCTGGGTTTAGACCTACATTGGAGTTTAGTATGTCCAAAGCGACAACAGTTATAACATTGAACTGTTGGATAAGTGTAAAGTTCAACTGAAAGAGCATTATAACACATATATATTCTTTTGGGAAGCACTTGTCCATCAAAAGTAAGAACTACTGTCTGTGAAGGTTTCCAAGTAGGTGTTCCATCTATGTTGGTTTTATAATTAAGCCGCCTTATTTTTAAAATTTTTCCGCAACCTATTGGAACTGTTATGTTTTCCATGACTTCCTCAATAGACCATTCTGCAGGGACTCCTCTAACTAGACCCATACGTGTTAAATTATAGGTTGGTATAAATGCTTTAAATTTATTTTTTTCTAAGCTCTCATGTCTTAAAAATATATTTGCTTTATCAAAATCAGTGAATGCCAAAGACATTCTATTGCGACCAATTCTCTGAAGACTACCATTTACAATATTACTAAAACCTTGTGTTTTCAGGAATCTTCCAAAAGCAATTGGGTGCAATATGACATTATCATTAGGGCTGGACTGTATTTTCTGAATATGTACAATATACGGAGCTATATCCGTAGCTTCATAAGTACTTCTACCTACTGGTTGAGTAGGAGGGTGTAGAAGAGTATTATTTACACTGGTGGTATTAAAAGATTCTACTTGGGGTATCGAAATTGTAGTTAGTTCTTTACTGATAACTTTTTCTTTAATAGTTTCACTAGTAGTACACAAGCAGTCATCTTCTTTTGTTATTGACGCAGAGTTACGTTTACGTCTACGTTTATTACAATGTCTACACATCTTGATCGTTCGACTGCGTTTAACAGGCAAACCAGATGATATAGATAATAAAGATCCATCAGTTTCCATACCAGATTCATTCGACTTTACCGTAATAAAATAAGCTGGGTGAGGAACAGAGGAGGTAGAGCCCCCTGGATCAGGGGGCTCCTCCATTTCTGAATAAAATTATTTAAAAACTTACCAATACACAGCAACACTAACTAAATATAAAAATATATACAAATTAAGTGAATATTATATACAAAATTATCCTATTCTGACCACTATTTTAAATAAAAATAATTAAAAGAAATTTAGTACGTCCGCCAAATTCAAGGTTTCCCGCGCTTTTTTCTTCCCTAGTGCTATTTCTACAAATAGTAATTAAATGCATACGTTACTTAGCAACAAACTAATAAAAAAGTTTAGATAGAAGCTGCATAGGAAACCGGAATTAATATTAGAGGTGACCTAGATTTTATGTAGCAAGAGGTTATTCTAAATAAAATCCATTAAAACGTGGACCGGCTGTGGGTGGATGCTGACATCCGTCTCACCTACACACATATATAACTAAATGTTTTGTTTACCCTAAAGCCATGGATAGTTATTTCAATATTATACTATTTTTCTCCCTAAGATTAATATAAGCATAATATGGCCGTTACTAATTGGTAAAAAATACAACAAGAATTTTGTTAGGGATGTAAAAATGTTATATCAAATTCAATATTTTACTGTTTGTATTATTTTAAATAATGTTCAAGGAATTTTATGCAGAAATAGTGCAAAAGTGTAGTAATTATGAAATGAAAATGACAGTTGCGTTTCCTATTCTATCAACTAGAGAGTCTAGTATCTTTAGTGGAGCCATTGTTTTACTAAAGGCATAAGTTACCGACTATGCATGTAAGCGTCAGAGCAAAATTGCTTTTCTTTATATTCATCGTCTTAAAAATTTACATGACACTGGGAATTATGGCTAGTATTAGTAGTTTTTTACCATGTGGTTAGAGACTAAGAATATAAATCACCAGTCCAAATTTCACCCGTGCGTATCGCAAAAGACGACTAAGGACTGTGACATGTCTATAACATCTATACAAGAGAAGGAAAACTCGAAATAAAATGTCCAACCCGTGTCACCAGCGTGATGTGGTAGGTCAATTGCCCTCATAGTGAAGTAGGTTCGAACCCAGTAATGGGACATATATAAGCTAATGATGATGACAATGATTAGTAATTTATTGCTGAAACCTATAACAGAAAACAAGGAAGATCATTTAAAGATTACTCATTTTCGTCCTAACAAAGTCTGGCTGTTATAAAGTAATAACGGTAAATTATTTCATTTTCTCAAACATGCTTGGAAATTTGAACATTATTTTGACAACCTTCTTTGAGATAAATCGATATTGCTGTACTGACCAAATACATGCGAGCAGCGGCCGGCAAAAAATGTATGAAAATCCATATTTGTCGTGTTTTATCGGCCAAATAAATATATATGTAAATTCATATCTTTCGTGTATTTTAAAAATGCAACGATTTGTTACTTCAAAACATGGTAACCAATAATAAGCAACTTATCAGAGTTTTATTTAAATTTCAAACTGGCTTGAAAAACAAACCCGTTTGATGATGAAAAAAAAAACAAATAAACCCTTTAGCACGTGAAAAATGTTGTTCGTTGTTCGTCATGTATACTAATTAGTACTACTTAGTTTTAATTTCCGCGCATTATTTGAGAAAAGCGCTATACAAGCCTTGGTCACAACTAGGCCTTGATGGACTTACGTATGTGTGCCTCGGCTAGGATCGGCCCACATTCAGACGTTCGTCTATTAATGAATCTTTTGCTGGCCGCTGCAGTAATGTACTATTCCTCGCTATTAATAAACGCAAAAATAACTTTTGAACAAACAGTATGCCGTCAATTTAAGAATGGTAACTTAACTTTGTTTAAACGTCTGTGTACGATACACTCACTATAAATATCATAACTGTAAAATAAATAAAACTCTTAATAAAACTCTATTTCAAGCAGTCTCAATAGCGTGTTATAATACAATGGCATTCTTATTGTGGACAAGACACGTTCCCTGTAGCGGGCCGGATATGAGATGAACAAAAGAAGAATCTTAACTAGCTCTAATATAATATTCTCCAAGTCTTTTTTTTATTGCTTATGGTGGCAAACGAACAGACAGCACACCTGATGGTAAGTGTCACTGCCGCTCATGGACCTTTGCAATACCAAGGGTATAGCTAGGCCGCTGCCTACCAATACAAACCCTAAACCGGAACCAACTGGGATGGATATCCCAGTTGGGTTTCCGGCTCTCTCGCTCACCGAACGAAGTGCAACAGCACATTGCCATTACTAAGACGTTGATCTTCTGCGAAAGTGTGGTACAACCCCGGACAGACCGGCCCGCGGCTGTAGACAGAGAACTGTCAACAGCGTGGTCCTACCACTATGGGATAGAGAATAAGAATATACCCTCGTGAGAAGACCGGTGCACATTAAAGAGAAACGTGTATAAATTATGAAAGAAGGCAAAGGGAATAAAGAAACTTCTCATATTATATGAGAGGCAGTATTATTTGTATACAAATGTTAGTTTTACAATGTAAACGAATTAAAGTTAACTTAATTATTCACTTTACGTAGTTCGACGAACTTATTAATTAATGCTAATGCATTTTAGTAGGTAAATGATTACGATTTTTTACAAGAAATAGTTTCTTTTGTATTTGTAAATGAAGTGTGAAAAGTTTCGCTGGCTTTCTTAGATATTGTCCGATTTAGCAGTATGTCTTTTCTTAATAATCACAATGTATCCCTAATTACATTAAGACTTTAAAACCTGCCTTGCCTATTATATAGTATTTTTTTACAATACAATAAAGACGAAAGTGGAAGGATGTAGGTACCGGGGGAGACCAAGACTAACCTACCTAGACCAGATTGGTCACGTACTGAAGAAAGGTGGAGTCAAGAGTCTCTGAAACCGGCGAGCGTGTATTAAGATAATAATTTTTTGCAATATGTTAAGAATTATTCAAAAATATTTAAACGTGCCTGATCCTGTGCTAAATCTATTTATCTGAAAAGCAAAATTATACAGTCTAGTGATATAATTAAAATGACATGGAAAGCGATAAATAGTGAAACCGGTAGAAAAATTGTACGGAAAAAGGATTTTAATTTAAAAATAGGTGATAAAATTGTGAAAGCGGATAACGAAGTGGCGACAGAATTTGAAAACTATTTTACAAATGTGCCGATACTAATGACTAAATCTTTAGCGTCATCTCCTAATTTAGCTGAATCGCTCCTTAAACAATGCATTGTGAAATGTAACACTTCCTTTAAATTTTCAGATGTCAGTGTGAATGATATTTTAAAGTCATTTAAAACTCTTAATATTAAAAAGACAGCAGATTTGTGGGACTTATCTGTAAAGACTGTTAATTTTATAATATCTATTATTGCTCCCCACCTGGCATATGTGTTTAATGGTTGTGTAGCTCGAGTTGTGTTTCCTGAACTCATGAAATTTAGTAGAGTAATTCCTTTGCACAAATCTGGTAGTATGTTAGATGTTAACAATTTTCGCCCTATTTCCATACTACTTAATACTTAGTAAAGTATTTGAGAAAATTTTGCTTAATCAGATGTTGAATCATTTTAACAAACATAGTATTTACCATAAAAATCAATTTGGTTTCACTAAGAATTCCTCTACTACTGATGCGGGTGTCGAATTGTTAAAGAATATCTTTGCAGCATGGGAGGAATCGCATGATGCCTTGGGTATATTTTGCGATTTATCTAAGGCATTTGATTGTGTGCACCACGAAACCCTTATCAGAAAATTATATCACTATGGGGTCAGGAATAACGCTCTTGAGCTTTTAATTTCTTACCTAAGCAACAGAATTCAGAGGGTCGATATTAATAGTGCACGATCATCTGGTTCTGTTAATGAAATGGGCGTTCCGCAAGGGTCCATTCTGGGGCCATTTATGTTCCTTGTATATATTAATGACTTACCCTACTATATAGGAGACAATCAAAACATTGTGTTGTTCGCAGATGACACACCTTTGTTATTTAAAATTAAAAGACAAATGCTTAATTTTGACGATGTGAACAACGCACTGACTATCGTTGTTCATTGGTTCAACACAAATAATCTAGTTCTTAATGAGAACAAAACAAAATGTATTAAATTTACCACACCTAATGTAAGACAAGTGGGAACCAATGTTCAAATGAATGGTGTGGCTCTAGACCTTGTGGAATCAACCGTTTTTCTAGGCATGATGCTAGACTCCAATGGGGCCGTCATATTGAAAAATTGTCAAGCAAGCTTAGCTCAGCGGCTTATGCGGTCAAAAAAATTCGAGTATTGACCGATATTGAAACAGCTAGAATAGTTTACTTCTCTTATTTTCATAGTCTTATGTCTTACGGCATATTGCTGTGGGGATGCGCCGCGGATTTGAGTAGTATCTTTGTTCTGCAAAAAAGGGCTGTCCGCGCAATTTATAATCTAGGCCCAAGAGTTTCACTTCGAGAGAAATTCAAAGAGGTGAATATTCTGACTGTTGTATCACAATATATATACGAAAATATTTTGTATGTAAAAATAAATTTCAGTAATTTTGAAAGATATTGTGACATTCATTGTGTGAATACTCGAAATAAGGACAAATTAGTTGTACACAGTACGCGTCTTGAAAGAATTAATAGGTCATCATACATTGCGTATACGCTTCTATAATAAATTACCAAAAGATATCCGAGATATGACTGTGAACAAGTTTAAAAGGGCTGTCAAGAACAGAGTCTGTAAAAAAGGTTATTATAAAATCTCGGATTATCTAAGCGATAGTTCAGACTGGCTATGAGCAGCTCCTCTTTCAGCAATTACATTATTTTTTTAAACTGTTTAGTTACTATTTCTTTTTAATAATTATACATACTTGTAAAGCGTAGCGTGTGTTGCCTGACGAATTTTGACTTTTTTTCATTTATACAGTACATCATGGGTCATGCTCACTGAAAGGTCCGCTTGCGGTAGCTGCGTGGAGCGGGTCTCTCCCTTGCCTTCAAGGTGGTTGAGGGGAGTGATGGCTGCTCTAGTAGTTAACTCGTGATCGGGTGCCGCTTTTAGGATCCGGTCCAGCCATGGTCTTTCTTTATTGTATTTTAACTATTGCGTTCGAAGGGCATCGTACTGAAGCTAATTAAATAATAAACATGTACTATTTTTTTTTTATATAAAGAATGAAAAAAAAAATATAATAACATAGATAAAATATAAATAGACAAACCCACTGAGTTTCTTGCCGGATCTTCTCAGTAGCGGTCTCATTCCGATCCGGTGGTAGTTTATTAGATTAACTTTAAATGTAAAAAAAAAATACAATATGTAAGTGCCCTCGCAGGGTTTATGCATAATAAATGAATTTGAATTTGAATGAATGTTTAGGAAGCGAGTGAAGTATGCAAGGATAGAGTTCTCTGGCACTCTGTTATCTCTGCCTACCCTGCAAGGGATATTGCGTGATGATATGTATGTATGTATGTACAATAAAGACTTTGTATCGTCTATTTTAATGACATAGTTATTATTGGTGTTGCCCAAATACAAGGCCAAAACTGCAATAAGAGTCTCGCAGTGCTCTCTTAAACAATATTTTGGGACTCCTTTGGCAAGGGAAAGATTGTCGACACTTTGTATTCTTAATACCAGTACAGGGGGAAATAATATGATGATATTTTAAAAAGTCTTATAATGGATAGGTGAGATTTTACCCCTCCCGGTAAGTGGTACGTACCTAATTATAGATAGTTGTACAGTTAGCGCTAGATGAATGGAATTTCATTAATTTAGTTGGATTTTTTATTTCTATGGCATGGGATTAAAACACATGATTTTGTTTTATTGTAACAGCGAGAGTTGCAAGATTTGCGAGAATCTTGCTGCAAGTCTTGGTCTTGCATTTAGGCGACACTAGTTATTATAGATAGTGCATAGATCGATTTTGGATTTTTACCCGACAATATATGGTATAAAATATTATAATATATATTAATATTTTACTCGCTAATTATTACAATAATAATTGTGAATAGAAAAAAATATTCTATATAAATATATGGTTTTATTAATTTATTATTAGCATTAATATATGGTAATGTTTACGATACAACTACTTATTGTTTAATTTAAAAACAATTGCAAACGTATTTTCATACAAATCGCACGTAACCATATTGGTGGCGCTTGTGCTTACAAGCACAGGTGGCGCCACTGACGGTATGTTGCCGCGTGGGCAGCAGTAGTCACACACTTAACAATAATGGATACTCAGGGTTGTCGCACTTTAATTATTTATATGATTCACAGCTTGTTTTTAAAGAATTATGATATGACTATATACGAATATTAAAGTGATTTTGCCCTTTGCTTGTATAGCATGAGATTTCATCATCATCATGTCAGCTCATATAAGTCCCACTGTTGGACTCGAGCCTCCTCCATGATGGGAGGGTATTTGGCCTACTATACCACGCTGGTCAGACGTGTTGGTATAGGGTTTTGTTTCGAGTTTTCCTTCTCTCACATAGATGTTATATGCATTTTATATCCCTTAGTCGTCTCGTACGATTACCCACAGGTAAGATAGGGGTGGTGAATTGTATTCTTACTCCGTCACCACACGGAATAGCATGAGATTTAGCAAACAAAATTATACCCATGTAGGTATGGTATACATGCTACTAGAATAATCATTAGTAGTTCGACCAAAATATTGTCGCTGCAAAAAAAAATGCCAATTGGAAATCATTGCACCTGGCACAGCATGTCTACTTAGAACACAACGTCTATAAAGTCAAATGGCTGAACATGAAATATGTTTATAAAAAAAATCTATGAGTAGAATAATAGGCAATTGACGTCACTACACTTGGCACAGCAGGTTTACTTAGAACACTACGCCTGTGTAGTAAAATTGCTTGAACATGAAAAAAAAACTGTGAGCAATTAAAATGCAATTGAACTTATTGTATCCGGCGCAGCAAATCTACTTAAAACATTACGCCTATGTAGTCAACTTGCTGAATATAGAATTTGTTTATAATAAATCTGTGAGTAGATATTACAGTCATTTAACAAATTATGACTAAGTTAAATCCACATTACTAAATGTTATAACCATAATATCATTTACATATAAGGTATGCAATTTATTTGCCAACCCTGACGTGTATGTAAATAGAAGTGTCCGCGTACGTGCCGTCGCGAGTCGCGAATGTAGGCGGGGTTGTTTGCCTCCATTCTCCTATTGCGTGATACACTCAATAAAACTGTTGTTGGACTCCAAATTGGTAATTTAAACGAATACGCTGCCTCCTTGTAAGTTTCACGCAAAACATGGCTATCAGACTAGCAATTACGTTCGATAGATTAAAACTAGCAAGTCCCTGCATCTCATATAAACACGCAATATAACCAAATATATTTCGGCTATGCGGTTCTATTTATTACACTTGATTTTAATAATATTATTTTATACGCAATATTCATTAGCGGTAGAGCGACACTGTGAACAACTTTCCGTCTACAGTTGCGGGTCGATCCATCCGAGTTAGTGCTACATTCACTCAGAAAATTGACGTTTGAGGAGTGGCAATGTGCTGTAGCTCTTCGTTAAGCGGTAAGCGAGAGAATCGGCAGCCCAACTTTCTGGGTGGGTTTGGGGGTTTTCATTTGTAGGCAACGATCTAGTACCTTTGGTATAGCAAAGGTCAATGTTCGACAGTAATACTTACCATCAGGTGTGCTGTTTGTTCGTTTGCCACAATAACCAATAAAAAAAATTCGATCTTTTAATGTAGTTATGTAAACATTGACCAAAATATCTTAGTAGCGACAGTCGCAAATTCTTGATAGTGAGACCTCTAGATTGATGCCATAACACACATTATGTAGATATAGGTATATAAAAATACATAATTTTCCTTTGTTTCACTAGCTATGAATGATATTTATATGTGATAAACATGTATGAAATATAGTCCTAGAATAGCTCGTTAACAATCAGTCAATATGTGGACAGCAGGTAACCTAAAATATCTGCATTACTTTTAGAATATAACTTTAGGTTTATAAAGGTCAGCAGCTCTGAGAAAAATGATATTCAGCTAAATCATATTACTATAGAAACAACTTTAAGATATTTAGAAATAATAACGGTTAAGAGGATTAAAAGATTAGAAAGGAAATTCTGTAACAACTAATACAATGCTTAACCAGACTGCCAAATTATTTAGTAAAAAAGATATCGTAAATTGAAACAAAATCCTATGCTTCTATTATATATCACTAGGGTACAAAACTGTGCTACAATTGAAGATCGATTAAGATCTATTTGTAGAGTAGTTTCGTGCCTAACAGTTCGATTTAGCTAGGTTACAAAGAAGATTATAAATTAAAGAACAAATCATTAATTTCAACTACCATTATATTACAGATAGTTCAAATATAACCTCATTAGTTAATGTTCCTTAATGAGATCAATATAAAGATTATAACATCCATTGCTACTGTACTGACGTAAGTAGGTACTTCTTTCACTTCAAGAATATAGTCTATGTGTAATACGCTTATCAGCTTAAGGTCCCATTAGCGCTATAATACATTGCTATAGTCACTTTAAGTAATTGATTAACGATTACCTATATAAATACATAGGTAGGTACAGGTTTTACGCTGCTTTAAAGTAAGAGAAACTCGAAAATAACAGTCCTTACACCGAAGCCGGTTTCTTGTTAAGCGTCAAAATACAAGTTAGCGTTATAATTAGCAATACTGCAATGTAATTAACACGTCAGTTGCCTTTTTACCGCAAACAAGTAAACTAAGTAATATTGTAGCAACTGAAGTTTACGTAACTGCGTCGCGTGACTAGGTCGGTTCATTCAGCCTCGCCAAACGAAGCTCAAAATCTCGTTTCCGTTTATAAATCATTACTCTTTATCGTTATTATTTATTTCATTAATACACATTAAAAAATCGCATTATATTGTAAAATCATCAGGTTTTAATTATACAAATAAAAAGAAACGCCTAATTTTTTAGTTTATAGATATGGAGAAAAGTAATGTCATTGGTATAACATTTTCCAGCTTGAGGTATTTCTAGAATTTGTTATGTTTATTGCTTTAATGGATGTAAAGCGTACATTTTGTTAAGCCATCTCATGACTACATGTTAGTCTAGGGGCGTAGATATTCCTCCACGGGAAAGGTGAGAAAGTCTTTTATTTAAAATATGTCTTTCAACTGAAAATCAGTTTTATAACATAAATATTTTATTTATAAAACTATTAATATGATTTAATATAACATTATATTTACAGACCTATGTGTAAGTATGACAAGTCATCATTCTCCTATCCCTTACTTGGACTCGATGCAATTTATACTCTTCGTCCACCGTACATATTGTATAAAGTTATTAGCAATAGTTTTATGAACGGCCACCTGCCTAACGTCATCTCTCCTTGAAAATGTAATTGTTGACTAGACGGCATCAGATGTAGTTGAACCAGGTCTATGTTAAACTCTTCGTCGTTTTTTATACCTTGAGGGATGTAAGTATTAGTAGTATTCGTAACTGCCACCACAAAGTACCAATGTATGACAACAAATATTGCAAAAATAAAAAAATAGTAGTTATTAATTTTCATAATATAATTCTGTGTAAGTACTAAAGTCTCATACTGTTGAAATATTGTCAGAAACTAAGCTAGCTTCTTTTTTTGTTGCTGTAATAGCCACTTTATTTTTGGATAAAGTACAGATACGGTTTAAGCCGTGAAATTATTGAAAGATCTTTTGAAATTTTTATCTAAAACTCGACTCGCAACCAGGCCGACTTAATTTGGTGTATTTAATTCACAATAGCCACATTGACGTCAATCGAGCATGTTGTATGTTTAGTTGAACTAATGGACGTTAATATTCTACTCAATTCTGTACGTATTATGTAAACTTGTTAGGTACTGGTATATAATCATAAAAACTCCACGCATGAAAGAACGGTAAAGTAATAACATATGTTTTGCGCAATTTTGACTCTTATTAGCCGGCAAATCAGTAAAATCCTAAGTCATCCCTTATTCTTACCTCTTCTATCACCACGTCTTCAATAGATCATTTGTCGAGTCGTAGAAATGTAGAGTCTGTCAAACATTCCTTTACTTTATTGTAGAAAACTCAGGTATACCGTACAAGTCACCATTGAGATTTATTTTTAATTCGAGTTTGTTAAATTTATGCTTTTATTCTATACTGTTTTGTCTATGGTCTGGTCACATTCCATCTAACTGTCAGGAGCAATAGCAGGACGGCCTTGGGCTCTATAATCTATCATATCCTCTCTACTTACTTGAGCGGTCAACGAAACTAAATCTCTAACTTCTTAAGCCCGCCTTGCGGTTTAGCCTATCAGGGTACCTCCCTTTATACAGATACTGTCAATAATTTTATATTGCACAAAATTAAGAATATTAATTGAGTAATTTTAAACTTTCCGTGTGGTGACAAAGTAAGAATACTATTCACCACCCCATATCTTACCCGTGGGTGATCGTACGAGACGACTAAGGGATGTCAACGCATATAACATCTATGCGAGAGAAGGAAAACTCGAAACAAAACCCTATACCAACACGTCTGACCAGCGCGGTATAGTAGGTTAATTTACCTCCCATTACGGAGGAGGCCCGAGCCCAACAGTGGGACATTTATGGGCTGTGATGATGATGATGATGAATTGAGTAATGTTGGTAACACTTATAGCACTTATAGTAGTGTTGGTACCAATTATAGCACCCAAAAGATTTAGAGCAGGAGCAGGGCGAGTTCTGGGATTACTCACGACCTTGTTAAATCCTGTCGGTTGAGTGGGATGCAAGCAGATTAGAACAATCTAAAAAAGGATTAGTATTGAAATATGTTAACATCGCAGTCAACGTTTAAAAATGAATTGTATACATTATTCTATCTTAGAAACGAAATAATATAAACGCACAGGATATCACAATACCTACTGTTTGCCATATTAAAGTTTGAATATCAAGATGTCGTACTACTATTATCAATCCTAGTTTTTATTATTCGCGGCCACCGAAGACAAAGATCGGGTACCGGTGGCCCGCTCGCACGGCGAAGAAGAGGTGCTTGCAGGGTGGGTCAATGGGGTTGCGCGCCGCCTCTTCCGTCACCCCGGACCGATTTGGCGGGGTGCGACGTTCATGGCCCACCGCAAAAAAAAAAAAAAAAAGTTTTTATTATTCGCAACACTATAAAGGGTCGCCTTTTGAGTATAATTAGATACGGGAATATATCAAAAACGAATCGCAATATAAAAGGACGTCGATATAATCTGTTTTCTTTTTATGCAGCTCATATACATTGCAATAATAACTCTGAGCTTCTCTCTCCACTATGATTATAATTTTCTAACATTTACTTGTCGTCTATGATTGCAATGAAGGAGTGCTTGAATAGAATTAAAATGTCACCATACAGATCATTGATTGATTTTACGGTATTCTTATTATAATGTCCTATTTTATTAATGAGTTAACGGAACTTGCAAACAGAATTCTGATTACAATTAGTGGTTTATTGAGTGCACATAACGTAATATGTTATCATACGTACCTATGTACCTATAGAGACACATATTTATATGTACAGATTACACGAAATATTTCCATGGTAGATGGTTGTAAGGGCTGCCTAATATAATTTTTTGCGATATTTATCTGCTTTGAGCTTCAATACAATGATATAAATATGAAAAACAAACATAAATGTCTCCTTTTTGACAAAAAATAAAATATAAGTGTTTTTTGATCATAGTAAAAAAAAAAAATAATTCGCTGTGGTGACGGAGTTAGAATACTATTCACCACCCCATATCTTACCCGTGGGTGATCGTACGAGTCGACTAAGGGATATAAAACGCATATAACATCTATGCGAGAGAAGGAAAACTCGAAACAAAACCCTATACCAACACGTCAGACCAGCGCGGTGTAGTAGGTTGATTGCCCTCCCATTAAGGAGGAGACCCTAGGCCAGCAGTGGGACATTTATGGGCTGTGATGATGATGATGAAAATGTACCTATTATTGATTGAGGCAGTTTGTTTATTTATCTTCAATTAAATTTAAAAAAAAAATACTGTGATAATTGTGTCATCATAAGAACAAATTTCACGTGAGCGTAGTTATTAACTATTAAAGTAAATATTAAAAGTAAACAGCTGTCTTCCAGCCCTGGACATAAAGTATATGACAGCTGTATTATGTGAAACAGGTGTACATAACCATATCGTATTAAATTATTACTAGCATTCGAACTTCACTTCTGTACAATATAATTATATTTTAATGTAAATATTATCGTCTGTGATGACATAGTATTATCATAAATGCACAAAATGGCTGGATGTTTCTAAATATAATAAAATAATCGCTAAACGTATACGTTATTTATAATACACACATAATTATTATTATATTTGCCGTTTTCATCATGGCTGACAATTAATATTTAACGTTAAAACGATAATCATCATGACGTATATTAACGTCTGAATTACATACCGTACATTAAATTAAAAGAGTTTTATTGACAGATAACAATGCATTATATAATTAAATGTTACCAGGTTAATTGGCGTGTAATAGAATATATTTTATGCGTTTACGAAAATAAAAACACTACTTTGTTTATTTCATCCGCCATTTTGTTACGTAAAATTGATAAAACTTTGTGTAAACAAATTCATTATAAACAGAACGAATCAAGCGTTAAGATAAAATAATCCGAGGCGTTTGTAAATTTCTATTGGGCGTGCGTGATGCTAGGTGAGAGCGAGAGGAAATTGTGCCATGGAATGAGTAGGGGGGTAACGGGAGACTGTAGGGAGAAATGGTGAGCGCTTTAACACGCGGCGTGAATGGCGGTGGCAAGGTCAGGGGCGTCGGAAGTGGGTTACGGGCGGCGGCGGCACCCTCCCGTCCCGAGCCCACCCGTCTCTGTTAAACCACCCCGCTGCGACTTTGCCAAATAACATCATTGTATCATTTCAATGCTTGCATAAACAACGCCGACTACTTGAGTGAGTGTAAACGTCACACTTTTGCGTATATACGCTTGTACAGCTGTTAAATGTAGCTTTTTAATTCTTTATATTTATAAAATCACATTCAAAGGACATATATATTTACCTGCAAGTAAATATATATGTAATATATATAAGCATAGGCGAGCGATAGCTCGAAGACCCATCATCATTTCAACTCATAGGGTCATTTCGCCTGTCCGCGTCCATTTAGTGCAGTTGGCAAGTTTGAAGGAGAAAATAAAAAAGTCCCAGCAATAATTTCAATTAAAAGTTTATGTAATGCGTTTATTATAATAGTCTATTTTAAGATAATTTTTAGTTTTGTTCGAAACAACGTTTGGTATTTTTTTTTAAATAGAAACTTCAGAAATAGCTGTTTTACCCAGTTTGCGTCCATAAAATCCTATTTGCGTCCAACCGCTGGACCACTTGGCGTCCACCAGCTTACAAAAGGAATTAAGGGGTGATATTTTATGATAATGTAAAGAGCGATAGGGATCTAATTAATTTATTTATTAAAAATTTATAGTTATTTAAAAATCATCATATTAATATTAATAAATCACTATAAAGAAAATAAAAACACCTATTTAATCCTAAACAATGATAGAACTTAAAATTTAAAAGCTGATGTAGTAATTAAATAATAATTCCACCTTTCAACAATAATCTGTTCTATTAATTTTACCCTAAAATCAGAAGGAATGATGTACGAGTAAGTAAGCTAAAGATCAACCTTTAATTATAAGTAATAGGCCATTAATAATAAGTTTTTGGCTATATTGTAGCAACAAAACAATACAATTTTGACCTGGGCGATCATCTTTAAATTTATTTTTAATCTCCCCGTCTCGTACGTGTTACTTTAAACAGTATCCAACAATTCTAGTTTTTTTCACTGGAAATCCACATTTGGAAATGTTAAGAAGCCATTCAGCTACCTTTTTTCACCATCTACTTCTAGCGTAGCTTCTGGGCCCGGTTTCTTTACTCCATCTGGTATGCGCCCATTAATTTTGTCCAATATTGTGGTCTTGGGAATAGCATATTTTTTGCATTCCGTAAATCTTCTTCTATGTATGTTCTTTCTTCCTTCTTCTTTCTTATCTCCGAAGAACTTATTTTGAACAGAAAAAAATAAGAATAAAAGAAATTACTCATTTCATTCGAAACATTTTACATCAAACGGGTAAAAAGCTGAAGGCAATTCGTACTGACAATGGAACCGAATATGTCAATAACGAGAGTAATTTTTTGCGGAAAAATTGTATTATATTATATATTGTATTATATTGAGTGAAGTATGCAAGGATAGAGTTCTCTGGTACTCTGTTCTCTCTGCCTACTCTGCAAAGGATATGGCGTGATGATGTGTATGTATGTATAATTGTATTATTCACCAGTTAACCGTAGAATATACACTGCAACAGAATGGAGTAAGTGAAAGAGCAAATCGTTCAATTTTGGCACGAGCTAGAAGCATGCTTGAAGAAGCAAAACTTGAAATGAAGTATTGGGCTGAGGCGGTAAGCACATCAGTTTATTTAAAGAAAAGATATCCTACGCGTGCTGTTAAAGGGATGACACCTGAAGAAGCATGGTATAACAAAAAGGTTGACCTTAGCTATTTACGGCTGTCAGGCGTTCATGCATGTTCCAAAATAGAAACAGAAGAAATTGAACTCAAAGACAAAAGAACTGCTGTTTGTCGGCTATTGGGAAACAACAAAAGGCTCTCGATTTCTAGATCCTATTATGTATAAGTTGTACAAAGCAAGGGATGTTATCTTCTTTGAAAATGAAATTAGATCTCATGCAGACGACAGGAATGACACCGTGCAAGTATCAGATGACAGCTATGTAACACCTTTAGTGATTCCCGATGTGAATGCTCTTGATAAGGGTCATCAAGTGAGTCACAATGAAGCACATCAAGGATCTGATGAATTTTTGATTGTGAAGATGTTGGTAAGCAGTAACATGTGAAAAATACAGTAGAAGAAGAGATGCCCAATGAAGAAGTAGAAATTACTGAAACACACGCAAAGTAGTGATGGTTCTATATATAGATTAGAAACCACTAATGATGTTCCTGAGAGAAGATATCCTCTTAGAGAAAGAAAACCTAAAAAGTTTGGTGATTATACCCTTTTCTAAGCAAAAGAAAATATAAAAGATGATCCTTTAACTGTTGAAGAAGCTTTATCAAGAGCTAATAAAGGCAATTGGCAGCTAATAAGCTAATAGCTATTCAAGAAGAGCTGGATGCATTGAAGAAAATCCAACAAAAGTAGAATAGGTGTTAAACTTGTACTCATAATTAAAAATGTACCTACAATACATTTTATATTCAAAAATACAAATAAATCAATTGTAGGAATTAATTTAAAAAAATGGACGCGATTTGCTTTTGTTATTATTCCCTGTAGGTATAGTTTGCGTCCATTGCGGACGCAAAGTGGAAGTTTTAATTTGGTGTAGTAATTCGCGTCCTCCTTATTTTAACTATTAACTATAAAAAAAAATATGCAAATTCATAATTAATATAATTCCTTTTATCATTATCAGAGTCTAGAAATAGCTGTGTATCCAAAATACACATAAAACAATAAAATACTTACCTACAAACGCACCGATGCCCACTATTTTTTTCTCATAGTCCTGCTCGTCCGCGCTCTCTTGTTGAACAGCCGTCACTAATTATTTTTTTACACAGGATTGGTTAGCTGCACGGAACGTTTGTCTATGTTTGCGTATTTCTTATACATTAAGGTATTGACGGTAATAACTTTTTGACTTATTGGCGTGTTAGTTTACTAAATTTCGAGTTTTCGAAGGGAGATCAGTAAAATGGACGCGAATTGGGCGATGGACGCGAACAGGCGAACTTACCCTACGTCCCACTGTTGGACTCGAGCCTCCTCAATAATAGGAGAGAAATTAACCTGCCACGCTGGTCAGACAAGTAGCTATAGGATTTTAATTCGAGCCTTCGTTCTCTTCCATATATTTTACATTTATATATAGCACTTAAGTCATTTTTTACGACACACACAAGCAAGATAGGGAGAGGTGAATATCAGCGCAGGGAAAAAGCAAGCAAGGGTGATAAATGATATTCTTACTCCGTCACAACCCTCGAAGAGTATTTACTATAAATTCATTTTTGGTGATGGGTTCAGAAAAATAGTCTCAGCCCCGCATAATGTCACAGCAAGAGAAGAGAAGATGAAAAAATATAAAATCTGTATCAGCCAAAAACATATCCAATGGGGGTCCATACAACTGGGCCTGGTACGAACCGGTGTTTCTGTTTAATCATCTTCATGAACCATCTCGTTTGATAAAAAAATGTACTAATTTATACTGCTAAATAGACTTGTAGTTAGGCCATAGCGCGTCGACAAATAAAAAAGCTACATGTCAGTGACGCAAAATGATTGCTAGCTATATTTAGTAGGTAGATAGTCAAAATATTAAATCAAATAATAATATTAATTAGTGCGCTAGAATCAGCAGCCATATTGGTGTTGTAGAGCGCGTGATGTAACGCTTCCGCTCTGAGCACTCGCAAATTTGGCTCGCCATTCATACGAGGTTTTTTTATTTACGCGGCCGGCGAACTCGCGGCCTTGCTGGCTGCGCCTACGCCGCCGCGACGATCGCGTCTCAGCCACGGACACCGGACCAATGCCGCGTTATAACTATTCAAAATTAGAACATTCTTCGTTTATTTTCATTAATATCTTTTTTTAAAAACAAATAAACTATTTAATAATAGCTGTTTTAGATTTATTAAATTTACAATTAGGTATACGTAACTTTAAATGGTATGCCTACGTTTCACTAATTAAACATGGTTCTTTTGTTACAAATACTGTTTTTATAGTAAAACTATACTTTTTATAGTTAAAAATTGCTATAAAACATATCATATATATACATATCATATAAAACATAACAAACAAACAAACATATCATCACGCCATATCCCTTGCAGGGTAGGCAGAGAGAACAGAGTGCCAGAGAACTCTATCTCGGCATACTTCACTCGCTTCCTCAACATTCATAATTCTCTTCATACACGCTCGCCGGTTTCGGAGACTCTTGACTCCACCTTCCTTCAGTACATGACCGATTTGGTCTAGGTAGGTTAGTCTCGGTCTCCCTCGGTACCTACATCCTTCCACTTTCGCATTGTATATCTTCTTAACCAGGCGATCGTTCGGCATTCATTCCACATGTCCGAACCATCGGAGCATTCCCTTTCGCATCTTTACACCAATATTCTCTTTCATACCTACTCGCTCTCTTACGTCGTCGTTACGAATGCGGTCGGTCAGCCTAACTCCACAGATTTTCCGCAGAGATCGCATTTCGACCGCATTAATTTTACTATCATACTCTTTTCTGCATACCCAACTCTCGCTTCCATACAGTAATGTTGGGACAAGCACTGCGTTATGTATTGCTACACGTGCCTTCTGGCTGAGGTGGTGGCTGCCGAGAAGTTGCCCCAACGCTCCGTTCACTCTATTTCCCGCATTCACTCTTCGCTCTATATCAGTGGTGTACCTTCCATCTCGGCTAAATCCACATCCAAGATATACAAATTCATTCACTTGCTCTAGTACATCATTACCTATTGTTACTCTTATATCTGTTCTGGTTTTATCTCTTTCAAAGACCATTATTTTGGTTTTGCTCACATTCACGCGTAGACCCCTTTTCTTACAATCTTCTGTCATTGTGTCGACTAGGGTTTGCAGGTCAGTCGCTGACTGTGCCAGCAGGACTGCATCATCTGCATAAAGCAGAGCAGTGACCACTGAGTCGCCCATCTGGACTCCCACATTCATATCGTTCAACCTTTGGAGACATTTATCCAGATATATGATAAACAGCCTGGCTGACAGAACGCACCCCTGCTTAACGCCGATATTGACGTCAAACCAAGGCGACATTCCATCATCCAGCCGCACACAGGCTCTACAGCCCATGTAACTGGACTGCACAGCCTGTAGCAGTTTACCGCTAATACCATACTCCGGTAAAATGTCCCAAAGTTCCTTTCGTACAACCGTGTCAAATGCTCTCTCCAGATCCACAAAACTGCAGAAAACCCTCTGACCTAGAGCCAGATGCTTCTCCACAATGTTGCGCAGAGAGAACACTTGATCCATGCATCCCCTTCCACTCATGAAACCTCCTTGTGTCTCACACAGTAAACCATCGGACACCATCCTCATTCTCCTTTCAATAATTTTACCATACACTTTTGCTGCCAAACTGGTCAAGCTTATGGCTCTGTAATTTGCGCAGTCATAACGTGAACCCTTGTTTTTAAACAAAGGCACGATGACTGCGCTACTCCAGTCCCTGGAAACCATTCCCGAGCTCCAACATAAATTGAGGAGCAACAAGAACGCCTCCCAGACACAAGAGCCACCAAGCTTGATCATCTCGGCAGACACCATATCAATGCCTGCTGCCTTACCATTTTTCAAACTTGTTATCGCCCATTCAACTTCATCCATACTGATGCCATCGGAGGACGCCGTTGTCGAATGTTGATCTACTAAACCACATCCAACACCGGCGCCAACCGTAGCATCCGCGTACATATCGCCAAAATATTCACTCCATCGGCTTAACACGTCTTGTGTTTGTGTAAGAATGTCTCCACCTTTAGACCTTATTTTATTCATTCTGAAGGCTGACCAACCACCCCGAGACTTCTTCACCTCCCTCCAAAAGAGTTTGGTGTTACCCTCGAAGTTTTTAATCAGCCTATCTTCTGCACTCATACTTGCTCTATCACGTTTCTCTTTCACTAAGGCCTTGGTGTCCTTCTTACATTGCCGATATATTTCTTTCTTCTGTTCAGTCATACTGTCATTCAGATTCAAAGAAGAGACATAGTCCAGCCACACTTTCTTCTTTTGCTCTACGGAAGCTGCCACTTCCGCATCCCACCATGCATCACCATTTGTTTTTCTATGCTTCTTTGAACTTCCACATACTTCTTTCGCTGTATCTACCATACTCTCTTTCAATACTCTCCAGCATTCTTCAATGTCCGATTGCGGCTGGCTTGCCATCGTCAGCCGTTCTCGGACACCCTCTGCATACTTTTCTCTTACACACTCTTCTTGCAACCTTTCAACCTTTATTCTTTCAAGCCCTCCGAAGTGGACATGCTCTCGCCAGTGCCTCCACTTTCTGAACAGAACACTAAATCTCGCAATAACGAGATAGTGTTCCGTATCGACTGTGGGGCCCCTGTAGGCTCTTGCGTCCAATATTTTGCTTCGGAGGTGACTGTCTACCAAAATTAAATCTATTATACTTTTCTGTTCATTCCTTCTCCATGTATACATATGGATGTCCTTATGTTGGAAAAATGTGTTTGACACAATAAGGTTTCTCTCCATGCATACATCCGCTATGAGCCTACCTGCGTCGTTCACTCTCTTATCACCAAATGGACCAAGTACGTCCTCATAGTCGGGACGCTTGGTCCCCACCCATCCGTTCAAATCTCCGCATACAATCACGCGTTCACTGGTTTCAGCCATATCCAGAACTTCCCTAACATTGTCCCAAAACTTCTCTAGGTCTGATGCCACCGAGGATCCTACGGGAGCATATGCTACAACCATGAATACCTTGGTGACACCTAGATTTATACGGACCCAGAGAAGTCTGGGATCATACATTCCGTAATCCTTCATACCTGAGGCCAAGCGAGAGGACAACAGTACTCCTACCCCCATGCTGGCTCGATCGCTCTGTGGCACACCAGACCACAGAGCCATCCCGCCACCAGGAAGATCGCAGGCGTCGCTGCTCCTTCGCTTGGTCTCTGTTACACAGAGCACGTCTAGCTGTTTGTCCGCTATGACGGATATCAGCTCGTGCAACTTACCTTCCACACAACCTCTTACATTCCACGTGCCCACCCGGCACTCTGCTCTCCTCGACTCGCCTGACTGGGCAAGGCGTGATGGGTGGCGGCCCCCATCGCCGCAACTGCCGATGTTCGTACCGACGGGGGCGGGTCGGTACGCGTCGCCTCCGGGGGACGCCCTAACCCGCATTGCGGTACGCATATCGAGCCGGATTAGCAGTCTATATATATAAAACATAACATATCATTATCAGTGTGGTGACGGAGTAAGAATACAATTCACCACCCCCTATCTTACCCGTGGGTGATCGTAACTAAGGATATAAAACGCATACAACATTTATGCAAGAGAAGGAAAACTCGAAACAATACCCTACCAGGGGTCGGCACCTCTTTTTTTTTTTTTTTGTTATCGCTGAGGAAATGCTTTTGCGCATCCCCCGCCAGTGACAGGCGGAGGGGAGTGTGTGGGACTCGCCGGCCATGAGATTGACGGCCGGAATACCCACTAAAACCTAACAGCGGTCCCTTTTATGGGATGCCGGCGAGATCGTCTATTGACATTCTATCCCCGACAAAGGGGTCGGCACCTCTGGAGTCGGAAGAGCCAAAAATTAGAATTTATAAAAGTTTAAAGTTTTGAAAGAGCCACAATTTTTATTTTTGCAACAATAATTTGTGCCTAATATTAAACCATTTTTAAAGGTTTTCTTTACAAAATATTTTTTTGCATATAGAACTAAAGAGCCTCAACTTCACATCCAAAGAGCCGCATGTGGCTCGCGAGCCGCAGATATACCAACACGTCTGATGAGGGTGGTATAGTAGGTTAATTTCCCTCTCATTACTGAGGAGGCCCGAGCCCAACAGTGGGACATATATGGGCTGTGATGATGATGATGATAAAACATATAAATATCTATATGATACAGGACAATTGTATAGTTTATTGTAACTACTACTGCCTATATTTATTTGCACTAACACTCCTAGTGTATACTACTGTAAGTACTATACCTAGGTATGTAGGTAATAGTAAGTAGGTACTTATCAGTAAAATAAATCAATATGTTCAATTTTATAAAAAATATATTTGTTCAGTGAAAAGTATTTCAAATTTCGTTTAAAAAAGCGGGTTGCAGATATAAGATCATGATTATATTTATAAGGATTCCTTTTGAAATATTTATTGGTAATTTAAAATACTGTCAAAACTTAATAGTAGATTGTTGGTAGTAGGATCACGCTGTTGACAGTTCCCTGTCTACAGCCGCGGGCCAGCCCGATCAGGGTAGTACCACACTCTCGCAGAAGGTCGATTATTATTATTAAAAAATAAAAAAATACCTAATAAAATAATAAAACCTGGTCGCAAGCTTATCATAGATTACAACGTAATGAGGTAGCTATCTTTAGAAAGTTAATAATAAAAATAATAATAAGTACATACTTGTTTACATAAATTAAGAGCAGGTGGCAAGATATCTACTACGTTTGAGGATAAAATATAAATTGTAGATATAAAACATAGTCACTCTATATGTATTCTTACTCCGTCAGTAAGAATGCAATTCACCATCAAATAGACTCGTGAATGTTTTTTTTCTATTAACGGCTATGACGTTAGGTACCTACATTAACATTTAAAGTACAAGCTCTTTTATATATACATATACATATATATATATATATATATATATATATACACTCATTTGCAAAAAAAACGGGCACCTAAGCAATGAACCATTTCAAATGTTAATATTTCTTTGTTTGATAATTATAGGTAGTTTTATCCACACAATTTGGTAAATTAATAAGAAAATAATCGTTTTCATCAGTATTTCATAAAATTTAGATACAATTTATGGGAAATAATGCTAAACCTCGCTAGTAGTGTATATTCGCTAGTAGTGCATATGCTCATGAAGTAAAAATAAAAAAGTTTTTTTGTTTGTTTTTCTTTAATAAAGTAAAAGCAGATAAATGTTTAGTATCGAGTGTGACCCCCTCTAGCTAAAATCACAGCTTGAATTCGTCTGGGCATGCTAGCGAGTATATCCCGGATACTTGCTTGCGGAATACGTTCCCACTCCGCAGTAATCACATTCTTCAGCTCTCTGATGGTCTGCGGAGCCGGGTGTACTGATCTCACACGCCGTTTCAGAACGTCCCAGACATGCTCTATGGGATTGAGGTCGGGACTTCGAGCTGGCCAATCCAAACGACGAATGCCGACCTCTTGCACATACGCATTAACATCGCGGGATCGATGGGCGCGAGCATTGTCGTCCATAAAAATCGAGTCTTCACCTAGAGCGGCCAATGCGGGTTGTGCATGAGAAATTAGAACTTCCGTTATGTATCGATGCCCAGTCAGTGAGCCGTTTTCAATGAAGACTAACTCTGTACGATCCATTGAATTTATTCCTGCCCAAAACATAACAGAGCCCCCACCATAAGGTGTGATTTCTTCGAAACATGCCTCTGCAAAGCGTTCTCCTTGTCTTCTTAGCACTCGCCGACGTCGATCTTCACCGAACAGAGATATCCTGGCTTCATCAGAGAACAAAACCCTATTCCAATCGTCTTGAGTCCATGATTCACAATTTCTAGCGAACCTAAGCCTGTGAACTCTGTGCTCACGGAGTAATTTGGGGCCGCGGGCCGGGCGGTGACTGCGTATATTGGCAGCGAGAAGCCTCCTCCTGACCGTCCATAGACTAATATGCACATTTCTTACTTCTTGGAGGTTGTTCTTAAGATCCACATACGAAGATTTGCGATTTCTCAATGCGCGACTCACAAGAAAACGATCATCCCGTGGTTGGGTACATGGTTTTCTTCCAGAACCAGGCCTTCTCTCGACGGAACCAGTCTCCTGATATCGCTGCCAGGTCCTTTGGACTGTCGAGCGACTAACATTTAGCCTCCTAGCCACGAAACATTGGCTGCAACCCTCTTCAAGCAGCGCGATAATTTTGGTAGCTTTTACCACTTTATCTACCATTTTTGATACAGCCAAACAGCATTAAATAAAGCTTTGACAGTCAAGGATATGAAATTAATCGATAAAAATTGAATAAAAGTTATGAAAGTCGATGTTAACTTCTGGAACTTCGCGCCAAAAATGTAGGATAAAAAGGGGTTTTCTGTAAAAATGAACATCAAATGAAAAATTGAATTTAGAACGTACTTTTTTAAATACCACAGCATTTTTAAAACCGGCCAGTAACGTGTACAAACGATTGAAACCTTTTTGGTATTGTATCTTTTTAAATATGAATGAAAATCAAAACCGCCCGTTTTTTTTGCAAATGAGTTTATATATATATTATATATATATATATAGATTAGTTGCATAAGGACATTCGCAATGGAAGAGAGGCTACACGTTTGTCTTAAAGTTCTGCCATCACTCATAAAATCAATGTCATGTGTCTTGCGTGCCCACATGTAACTTAATACATAATATCTGAATCTCAATACAAATAATATAATTGTAAAAGCGAAAGCTAGCCTTCTAACCGCTCTAGTCGGACGGATTAAGGTATCATGTGGCTGTTTTTATTGCTTTTTCACATATTTATAGGTCTATACGCCAAACTTTCACAAAAAAAAAAAACTTCTAGCTTATAATACTTGAAAAATCGTGTCTTGACGCTGTTTGATTTCAAACCCATGTTACACTCGCCTCTAATTCTAATCGTTGATGTTGCAGAAGTTACATAGAATTCGCTCTGTAGACCCTAGAAATTTGGCTATATAATTTTTAGTATACATCGTTGTCAATCAATTGTCTGGGTATTCTGGGTGTTTTTGTGGATCGTCGGGAAACCCCAATGGTTCAAAATTGGTTGTGGCTTCATGCCGAATTAAAAAAAAATGTAGATATGTACGACATTAGTTGGTAAGAAAATTGTTCCTAGCAACTATATGGACTTCGTCTTTCAGTTAATATAATTTTACTCTTTGACTTCGTCCGAAATGTTTATTATTATTATTGTCAAAAAATTGCTAGCAGGATCATTATGGATGATTCTTCTAGGTAATTAATGTTATTCCGAAAACAGCAAGAGACCGCTACCATTTTTAACTTAATTTGTTGTCTATGCTATTAAACATTCCGTTGCGCAGTCTCGATTTTAGTAAAGAATTAATTGGTAGAAATATTTTAAAACCTTAGTCACCAGTCGTCTTTGTGACTCATAATCATAATGGCGAATAGTTATACGTTATCTTGTGTGTGGAAAATGACACTACATAAATAATTTGAATTACTATTCACATTGTATAAAATAAAGCCGCTTTTATACATATTAATTAATACATATTGGTGATTATATACTGGTGAACGCAGCTCCGCTTGCGATAAAAGCTTAATCCCAAGGGTGAGTGGTTTTTCAATAAAAATATAAATTTTCAGATAAGACTACAAAATTATGTATAAAAAATAAATATTGATACAATTTCACAAATATTCATACGTATAGGCGGTATAGGTTATGAAAAATAACAACTTTTGGTAAGTTTTGACATTTTAAGTGAACACTAATAAATAGTTCGGTTCAGTGCTTCATTATGAGGCCTACGATTTTGCTTCAGCTATTTATGCAATAATAACTGTGTTGTATAACGAATTAATAAAAGCTAATGAGGATGTACCTAGCTTAATTTTGAATCGTCAATGTATAAAAGCCTAGGCTGTCTCCAGTTTCAGTTGATACGACTTAAAACTTAATAAGATAAAGAGCTGTTTTTTTAAAGACGTACACCGAACAGAGTCATTGTTCAGTAAAAAGGAATGATTTGAAAAGAATATCTTTAAATATCAAAAATTTTAAAGATCCAAGATGTCTTTAAATCTAAGTGTGTATGTATTGATTAAGGATATCGCCTCTTTGTTTCTTCCATCCGTATGGTGACCGAGTAATAACACAATTCATCACCCCTTATCTTGCCCGTTGATCACGTAAAAAACGATTAAGGGATATGAAATGCATGCATAACCTGTGCAAGAGAAGGAAAACTCGAAATAAAACTCCAGACTGGCCAGTGTAGTCAATTTGTCTTCTATTAGAGGAGGCTCGATCCCAGCAGTGGGACATATATGAACTGAGATGATGACCCTCTTTTTGACAGGTCATCGTCTGATCAAAAATCGCCCATCCGTCATCGTTAGGGCGATAGAAGATCAGCGAGTGGGTGGGAAGTTATGGAACTTCCAGTATTACCTTTTCCCAGTTGAATAGATCACAGGGACTGACTTGGCTTCAGTACCCTTACCCTTTCAAATACCAACCTTAGTCATCGACGTCGTCATCATGCGGTTATCCTCTGTAGATGGCGGTCTAATCCCCGATCGGGGTTAAGGATACCTCAAGCTTATATAGTAACCTTTCAAATGAAAAGCCTGCTTATACTCATTTATTTATTTATCAAATAAAACGTACCTAATGGTAATGCAATAATATATTTTAAAGCTAGATTTCAGTCTGAAAATTGCTCTGAACAGTCACAAGGTCAGACAAGGTTCGTGACTAAAACTAGAAAGCCTAGGTGGTCTTGTGAAATGTTTCGCTATTTATCGAGTTTCACATCTTGGGCGGCTTTTATCAAGAATTATTAAGTAATGTTTCTAAAAAAAACCTAATGCAAATACAGTTTCTTATGCATTAAATGTTATTTGTATAGTAAATAGTAGCGTTCTGTGAGGGCTTACGTTCAGCTGTGGACGACAAAAGGTTCAATGATGAAATATCTATTTAAAATAAGGCAAATAGCGAGGGTCCTTCCTATTGTGCTATATCTTTTCCTATTGATTCATCGCATTTCAGAACCACATTATATCATAGAAAATTAAATATTTCATTTAATTTTTCAGAAAAAAAGAAACTCAAAATTTAAAAAAAAAATATATACTATGGTGTCTATATGTTGAAATGAACTTAATGTTTGTGCAGGTGCGTCCGTGGTTTCTTTGTTCTTCAAATTATCGCCTGCAGTACAAGACGCAAAGGAATGTTGACGATTCTCTCCACTTATTTCCTTTTTGTTATCGAATTTTACTTGTTTACCTTTTAAACCTTGTCTGCTAATGGTGGACGAGAATGACGTAAAATCATCCGAATAAAAAGTACAAAAGAAATCGTGAATAGACAATTATACGCTCATGCAGTTTTCTTCAATATTAAGCATTATATACAGGTATTGACACTAATAAAATATCTGGAAACTTTTATGATATTTGTGTATCTAATTCAACAGTCATGATCCTGACATAGAAGCTGGTACATCAATAAATCGTGAAATCTTAAAAAAACAAATGACTGAATTGAAAACCGATTCGTAGATACTAGATTTTTTTTTCCGCAATACACACAAAAATACTCAATTCACACAAATCCCTGCAACAACTTTGTGCAAAAGCATAAAGTAGCTTCATCTTGGCTCATCAGGAGCGGCTCTAGCACATGTAGCTCCCGGGTGCAATCAATAACCTGGCGCCCTCTTGTATCAAAATGGGGAACAAAATGGAATAAGTTGATAGTTACAACACGTTCAACTCTGAACCTCGCTGGAATGCGTTGTCGCATGCTTAGTCTCGTTGTTTTGACACAAAATCAGGTAAACGCGATCGGATTATGAACTTACAGTGAGCATGGCGACAAAGCAACCTACCCAAATCTGTCAAATAACGCACCCACTACGTTTATAGATGGTGAGGCACTGGCTGCGTACGGTGTGCCCGCTCCGTATGGAGCGTTACAGTGGAGGCTCTATGTGTCTCGAGCGGCTTTCAGCGCCCCCTAACACACGGCGCCCGGGTGCACCGCACCCTCTGCATTATAGTTAAAGCCGGCCCTGTGGCTCATATACATTGCACTGCTGGGTTCGATCCGTCTCCATTGGTAGAAAGGAAATTGACCAACCATTATATACCACGCTGGGTCAGATGGGCTAGTAGTGTTTTATATCGAGTTTTCTTTCTCTTGCACAATGCATATGAATACGAAATTCCTTAGTCGTGTTTTAAGCCACCCACGGGTAAAATATAAGTGGTGATTTATATTCTTAGTTCATCAGCCGGAAGAAAAGTAGCTTAGAATTATACATTTCACAATGTTGCTTTAGCCTCATGTAACACTATTTGAGGCATAGATTACTATTCGAAATTTCTTGATAGGCAACCGAATAACACCTAGTCACGTACTGTTAGCTTCATAATGAAGATAAATATGGAACTATTGACAATAGATCTAATGAGGTTCAATCACAAAGACTAACGAGACAATCTATCAAACTGTATTTACAATTTTACATACATACATATCATCACACCATATCCCTTGCAGGGTAGGCAGAGAGTACAGAGTGCCAGAGAACTCTATCCTTGCATACTTCACTCGCTTTCTCAACATTCATAATTCTCTTAATACACGCTCGTCGGTTTCGGAGACTCTTGATTCTTGACAGGTAGGTTAGTCTCGGTCTGCCCCGATACCTACATCCTTCCATTTTCGCATTGTATATATTCTTAACCAGAAGTTCGTTGGGCATTCTTTCCATATGTCCGAACCATCGGAGCATTCCCTTTCGCATCTTTACACCAATACTCTCTTTCATACCTACTCGCTCTCTATTTATAATTTTAATACCTAATAATACCATGTAGGAATATAAAATCGCTTTCCACGATGGTAGACCTACAATACATTATAAATAGAACAAAGTATAATACGACAGACTATTCCATATCATGTGGTGTGCATGTATTTAGATACACTTTTATGTACGTACATAAATAAAATCTATTTATAATGTTGACGTCGACGTTCCACATTCTTATCTCGGCGAGATACTAACTCAAGACGTGTAATCTAACACAGATGCTGGACTATATAGTCCTGTAGTAAGTCTGTATACACAATACCTACTACTGGTCGTAGTAAAAGAACAAGACTCCTCGCCTGTGATCGCGTTAAATTGTAAACAACGTTTTAAATAATGTTACAAATTAAACATTTGTTTTTCTTATGTTCATAATATGTATATTATTATAATAATTTGTTTGTATAAACGCGATAATCTTACTATAGGTATAATACATGTTCATCCAGATTAATTTGAAAAAGAAACTTTGTTTACGCGTTTATTTATCAATAAATATAAGGTTTATAGTTACGTGAACTCTGCGATTCAAGATGAAAATTTTTCTAAAGATATTTTTTTTTATGTTATCAAATTCTCAAAAGTATAGAATAACGATAGAATGTGAGCACTGTAAAGCTATACGCCATTTTTTTTTGCGGTGGACTATGGATGCGTCTCGACCCGCCAAATCGGTTCGAGGTGTCGGAAGAGACGGCGCGTGACTCCATAGACCCACCGTGGAAGCTCCTCTCTTCGCCATGCGAGTGGGCCACCGTTATACGCCATAGCAATGATCAACGTCATAGCTATGTAAATGCGGACATAGCTAATGTTTTAATAAACTAGTATAGTTGTATAGTAGTTTTTATCATCATACGCCAACTCCGCCTGAAGCTGTCTGGTTAACAATTACATTCCCAAAGAGGGTTGATATCAGGAAGACGGCCAGTCATAAAAGTATTGCCAACAACTTTTGCAATAATTATTTACGAGAAAGGATAGAGGAGTACGAGGAGTATATATTGCGAGTAGAGTAGTGAGTGGAGAGAGGAGTATATAAATATATTGCGTCGACCCCAAGTAATTGTGATAAGAGCAGGAAAATAATGATGGTATATATAGTAATAGAAGTGAGGAGCAGTTTCTGCGTATTAAATTGATAAAATAAATGAGAAATAAAAGTATTGTTGTGGCTTACTTTACCGCGGAAGGAAATATTGTGAGTGCGCTATGGAAAAATTATTCTGCTGTAGCTTAAGACTAAAAAATCCCTATATAATTGATAATAATAATGACTGATTATGCTAAAGGTTATGGTTTTTCAATTTCAAGCTATTAGGTACGCTTACGCGCATATAAAAGTGTCAAAAGTCCACAGATCATACTCCTCTAAATCCCGTCTCCACAGAGTACCTAGTATTGACTACATTTTATCTTGAGTCCGTCATTACGTGGATGATATGTATATTGTTGGTAAATATGTTATTAAACTTAGTTTATTTCTTTGTCAACAGCTCGTCCGATGATCTCAGCGAGTCTCCCCAGCGAGGCGCTAGCCCAGCTGGGGCAGCTCGGCCAGCTGAGTCACCTGTACCCGCCGCCACCTCAGGCCGGCATGACGCCTGAGTTTTTGGCGCCTCCACCTCGGCCGTACCCGCGGTATGCACCGCGGCGGCCGAGAGACTCAATGCCAGCACCTCCTGCTCCTGCTGCGCCTCCATTTCCCTCAGTAGCCAGTGCATATGCTCCGTTTATTCCTCACCCCTCCTACGCATCGTACCTATATAGGTCACGAGCACCCCCACAAGCACCTCCAGCAAGCTATCCCCTTCGGCCCCGCGTTTCATCCGGTTTCGTGCCACCAGCGCCGGCGCCGCATTCACCGCCTGTCTCTGCACCTGCGCCTCCGCCACCACCCAGAGAGGTAAATATCACATAGTTTTTAATTATGTACCCAAAATGCTATGCCATCTGGCAGATCATTGAAGTTAAATATAACCGACAAATGACAATGACTTGGGAATGTAACCTGTGACTAAGCGGCATCAGATGGAGTTGACCCAGATCGATGTAAAACTCTTAGTCGTCTATTAGAAGTCCTACAAGCAAAGTAAGCGTTGGTATTATTCGTAGCCGCCATCACACATCTATTTTTAATGACGATTTTGCAACAGGTCCTGCTAACACAGTACTTCATCTAAACTTTTTATGAAAATATTAGCTGTGTGGTAGCGGCTTCGAATACTACCAACCCTTAACCTCGTGAATGTCATAAAAGACGATTAAGAGCCTTGTAACTTCCTGGGCTAATTCCATCTGATGCCGTTTGGTCAACAATTACATTCTCAAGGAGGGTTGACGTCTGACAGGCGGCCGTTCATAAAACTATTGCCAATAACTTTTACAATATGTACTATAAAAGAAGAGTACATATTGTATCGACCCCAAGTAATTGGAATAGGAGTAGGAGAATGATGATGATTAGTTCAATCTATCGAGGTTTGTTGTCTGTTGTTGTCGTTTACAAAGGCTTTAATTTCAAGTAGGTTAGCGAACGCAGATGCGGGTTATAAATTATAAGTTACTCAGAAGAGTAAGAGGTGCCCATTCTCATGGTGATCCCTCGGCGCAGGACTCATACTTGATAGCCGCTAATCACAGCAAGCTCGAGGTAAATTGATATACTGTACCACGCAAGTCACACGATGTGGCATGTAGGTCTTAAATCGAGTTTGTCTTCTCTTGCATCGATATTATCGAATATTGGCTGTACATAAGTAATAAGTATGATTAAATTGTATTTATAGCACATTTATGTATATATGTAGATTACGGGCATAGGCTTTCATATATGTAGAATTGTGTGTTTCAATAACGTGTATAAACAATTCTTCATATCATAACAAAACTTCGGAAAATCTGTGGAGTTAGGCTGACCGACCGCATTCGTAACGACGACGTAAGAGAGCGAGTAGGTATGAATTAGAGTATTGGTGTAAAGATGCGAAAGGGAATGCTCCGATGGTTCGGACATGTGGAAAGAATGCCGAACGAACGTCTGGTTAAGAAGATATACAATGCGAAAGTGGAAGGATGTAGGTACCGAGGGAGACCGAGACTAACCTACCTAGACCAGATCGGTCAGGTACTGAAGGAAGGTGGAGTCAAGAGTCTCCGAAACCGGCGAGCGTGTATGAAGAGAATTATGAATGTTGAGGAAGCGAGTGAAGTATGCAGAGATAGAGTTTTCTGGCACTCTGTTCTCTCTGCCTACCCTGCAAGGGATATGGCGTGATGATATGTATGTATGTGTATAAACAATTCTACAACTATTTTTCTTATATGGCTAAATTATTGACATCGAGAATAGATGTGGAATATTATATACATTATAATATATATTACTATAAAAATGAGATCGGCTGCCTTCAAAATGAAGTTCGCAACATTCCTTTATGTTCAAAAGCTTATAAAATTATTAAATATGATTTCAGGAACCAGCAACATCTCCAGAAAGAGGTGCGCCGGCGCCTTATTTTTGTCGCGGTGCATTGATCCGCTTAGAGGACGGTTCTTTGCGACGCGTCGAGGAGATGCGTACCGAAGACTTCGTTATGAGTGCCGACAGGCACGGCGACCTCGCGCTTACGCAATGCACCTTGCTACGGATTGATGAACGAGGCGATAGATTGGCACTCACGCTCACATACGACAGAAATCATTCACAGGTAAAACAATCTAAATGACTCTTTAACTTTTCAACGGGCTATCTAAATAGAAAATTAAAAAACCATTAATTGCTGCCTGCCAACTTGTGTATTTTACGAAAGAAAACAGAACAAGACAAGGCTATCTCTATGTCTGCGTTAAATTCTTACTCCTATAGAAGATCCATGCCTTGTTCCCTCTTCTAAAACTTGTCATCTTTGCACTCACCCCTTCCTATTTATATCATTCTTCTATCAACCCTTTTTTTCTCTTTATTTATAATTAAGGACTTTTATACAAATTAACATTCTATCAACCCTTATCTTTAATTTGGTCGATTATTCAAATCCTTCTAGATATTTAAATAGCTTTGTAATCGCGTACTCTCTTAGCAATATTACTTTCATTCTGTCTCATCTGACCTGACCTTGCTACAACAGACTCACTTTTCAATCACAGACGGCACTTTCAAATTTTATAATAGTCATGTTTTATTATGTCCAGTCTCGTTACATCGCACATCCACTTTAATATTCGTATGTGAGGCACCCGAGCCCAACAGTAGCACAATAAAAAAAGAATTAACAAATTATTAAAACCCGTATGCAGCTATTGTAAGTAGAGTTGCTCATTGTGAGCGAATAAGATCAGGATATGATCTCTTAGCAATAATTCAGATAAAAAAAAAACATTTCCAGTGCATAGATAAGTGACATTTTAGAAAGCTCGAACTGAATATTGGACATATTTAAGTACTTATAGCAGCATTCGGTGGACCTCTAAACTTTGATTAGTGTGTATGACCCATATCCGATCTTAAGTACCTAATTCGCGTAGTTCAGCCGATAGAGCGAGAACAAAGAGATAGATCAATGCACTGCTATGTAAATAATATTATTATATTACACGTATGACCTTTTAGCGTTGGATAGTTTTCTAATATTGGCTGATTACAATATGGTTAGGAGTAACAAACATATATTATTATAGTATACTTGTAAAACTTGAACTATGAGCTATCACAGATAATTCAGATATTCTTTAAATAATATATAATTTATTACTTTTGAAGGTGGAGTTGGATTCCACGGTGGAGCATCCATTCTTCGTGTACGGTAGAGGATGGGCGTCATGCAAACCGGAGCGTACGATGGCACAGTATGGATTGCGTGTACAAAGGCTGCAGGTTGGCGATGTATGCGTAACCCTAGTACCACGGAAGCACGCGCATCCAACATCAACACCGCCTCAAACGCATCCCGAAAACCTCAGCGTGAAGGAGGACGCTCGCAAGAGAAGGTGGTCCGCCTCCGACGTCCGTGAAGATGACCGCCCTCCGCTCAAAAAACCCTTAAATCAGAATCAATAGATGTGTGTGATTCTAGAGAACTGTTGATCGTGTTGTGATCGGTCTCGTTTTAACTCGCTGTTCGTTTCTGACTTTCCTTGTTTCCGTGTGCAAAGACAATTCGAGTGAAACGGACTAGTGATGAATGAGGACTTCCCGCGAGGGGGAACGTGTAGATAGATAATTAATCAGCCCCAGTGAGTTCGGTCGCGTGTCGCGGCATATACACTATGTTATAATTTTAATTTGCACGGTTTCTTCAGCGATCGGCAGTCCATAATAGTACGCTTATGAAAAAAATCTATTCGGGAACTCTAGGTGCTTTTTATTGTCGGGTGCTTCTGTACGCGTTCGTACGACGTTGTAAATATGTATGTAAGTTCAAGTTCGTCGTTTTACTCCATGACTAACTTAATGTGTCACAAAAGAGTATAAACTTAGTTATCGGTGTCTAATGACACGAAGACAATCATATTTATCTCTCTATGGTACACAAATAATATAAATTATACGGCATACAAAGTAAAACGCTTTAGACATTCTTACACAAGATTACTTATATATTAAAATAAATCTATCTACAAGCGTAGAGTGGAGAAATTTTTAAAGGTAACGAGCACAAAACTAACAAATGTGTAATTTTGTACCAGGTCTTAAAATAGGTTAGATATTGTGATAACCAATGAGATTTTATTCGCCAACGTTAATGGCCACGTGGTGATGCACATAATTAATAATTTAAAAAAAAATAAAAAAACAAATCTATGGTACAATGAATGTTAGGTTGTAGATGTAATGGGCTGACGTGTGCTTAAATCACGACTGATTACTTTCAATTCGAATATATATATAATTATGTTTGTTTCAAGACGAAGCAGTCACGTCAGAATTCCATTCTACCCGATGGTTGTGACTGCAAACATATCCATGACGAAGATACGTGTCGTTGATAATTACCGCGACACTATAATGGCCGTTCGCCGAACTATTGTGGCTAACTGTTCTGACAAATAAATCTAATCACGTCTTAATATATACGTTGATAAATTGATAGTTATATATTGTAAACATAAAAAAAATATGTATAATCATCATGGTTATATTATCAGATGTCATCTCTATTGCTTTTTGACGTCCATGTGTGATACACATATAAAATAAAACTTTTCTATAAGATGAGATGTATACATAATAAAACACACAGTCTGTGATATTTTGTAGTTATTGGACAAAGATGGTATGAAGTATTGCTTGAAAATTAAAAAAGATATATATATATATGTTTTAGACTAATAAGTGCGTTATTGGTAAGAAAATGTATAGATATTATATACTCAATACTAAAACGCTGAAAATTGAGACACAAAAAAAAAAATAACAAAACAAGTAGCGTCTGTGATTAATATACATATAACGTTATATATATATATATAACGGCAAATGCATGGCCATATCAATAAACAAATTAATTTTACTTAATAACTAAGTGAAAAGAAAATGTTTATAATATTCAACTCAATAATGTTAGCATATTAAGTTTATATAAAACGTTTGTCAGATGTTAACCAAGTCATGGACGTTGTGTCGCATTTTGGTTGTCGACACAACACGCACGTCCGCATCCCTTTTTGCTGGAGTGGTAATTGTTCATCATATGTTATGCTAAATGATACGGATAGTTTTTGCAAAGGATAAGGGTGCCCGCAAACTGACCGCTCAAAACTGATAGTGGTCAATAAAAATAATTTGGTCAATAAAAGTTTATTATTCTATTTATTGCGATCAATATTGATTTATTGTATAGATATTGTATTTTTTAATTCACGATCAATACAAGTGTAACTATAATCCATGTACTTCAATATTTTAAACTGTCTTATTTTCGCTTCATATTTTTATATAAATTATTTAGCCACTATATAGTTATAATTATTTAATATTGTTCAGCCTACCACCATCCATTGTTGGATATAGGACTTCCCCACAAATAAGGGGATAGTAATCACCACGTTTGGCAGGCGGGTCGGTTATCGCAATGAAGGTTATCAGTTTCTTAGGCGAAAACCAACCCACTATCTTGATAAGCTTAGCTAATTTATTAAAACATCCACAAGCAATTAAGTAAGGGGTAGCAACAATTCTATTCTTCTCCCATCGCCACTCGAGAAATATGGCTTACAGTTACATAAATGGTAAAACTTTCAATGACGGAATACAATTTTAACAAATTTGCTAATTTACGAAACAATTTTAGAAAAAAAATAGTTGAAATTGAATTAATGTTTTCATTTAAATTTTTACCATATATGATGTCAAACATTCTGTCAGTATTCGGAATAACACTTAGGTATAGCAAATGATTTAATGAATAACATCAAGACTTGGACGCTGACCACTTGTATTGATCGTATACCATAGATAAATAAAAGTGTCTAGTTTTACGTAACTGACCACAAAGGATGTCAAGAGAAGACCGTTTGCGGATACCCTTAGTTTCATTGTACCGCGAGTGATACGCACTATTTAATAATTATTGTGTTAAAACGATAACCACGACCATAAAATACGAACACCACATCGAACAGATGCTGGGTGTTGTACAAAAGTTAATAATTTGTTGTATAATGTATGTAATTCTAGTTTTAACGTCTTTATTATATTAATATTTGTAATTGTAATGAAAGATCTCATTTTATTAATCGGTATTTTCTAACAAGGCGCTTTCATTAGATCATGACTAAGCCTACCTCACAAACTATAAGACTAGTGTGTCGCGGCGGCGGCGCCAGAGGGCTGCGCGTGCGCCTGTGACGTCACGCGCGAGCCGGTCGCAAACAAGTCTAAACAAGATCTCAATTTGATGAAAATAAACTTTTGAAAAGACTGGGACGCTTTACTGAATGTTGTGGGATAGTAGTTTCTTTGAAGATATTACTTAAATTATGAGATAGGAGCATTTATTTGTGGGTGCGAGCTTGTTCACTCGTTAAATTTAGTCGCTCCGCCATCAATACTGGATAACGATTTAGTACAAAATTCTTTACAAAAAAGTATTATTTCCTAAAATCCAAATTTCATTTAAAAAAAAAGTACTATATTAATTTTGTGTAAATCAGGTACAATCATGATTGATATCAATAATATTTGTTAAGGGACACTATTGTAAATGCCAATAAATTTAATTAATAAGTCTATGTTCTTCCGCGCCTCTTACTACATTTATTAAAGTCAATTATACACATTACAAGATCTCTACGTGTAGATACTTAATCAATCAATACTTGTTACTCTTATGTTATGCAGGTTTATAAAAAAAAATATGCGTGAGCCTTAAATCGTGTAATTTACTACTTTCAAGCACATAACAGTATGTCTGGTATAAAAAAAAATTCAAGCGACCTGAGTCATCGCGACAAGCTCTTTTAGCCGACTACTTGTCTCCCGCCAGTGTTGCCAACTCTGAAACCTAGCTGATCGTAGAATTCTTCTAAAAATACGGTAGATTTTACGAAATTATGTTGCAATTTATATTTGACATACGGTAGAATTACCTTGTTTATTTTGTAGTATGTCTTGTATATGTAGTCAGAGTTGAAAAAAAAAACGCATATATTTTAATCAGAATCAGACAGTATACATACACATACACATACATATCATCACGCCATATCCCTTGCAGGGTAGGCAGAGAGAACAGAGTGCCAGAGAACTCTATCTCTGCATACTTCACTCGCTTCCTCAACATTCATAATTCTCTTCATACACGCTCGCCGGTTTCGGAGACTCTTGACTCCACCTTCCTTCAGTACATGACCGATCTGGTCTAGGTAGGTTAGTCTCGGTCTCCCTCGGTACCTACATCCTTCCACTTTCGCATTGTATATCTTCTTAACCAGGCGTTCGTTCGGCATTCTTTCCACATGTCCGAACCATCGGAGCATTCCCTTTCGCATTTTTACACCAATACTCTCTTTCATACCTACTCGCTCTCTTACGTCGTCGTTACGAATGCGGTCGGTCAGCCTAACTCCACAGATTTTCCGCAGAGATCGCATTTCGACCGCATTAATTTTACTATCATACTCTTTTCTGCATACCCAACTCTCGCTTCCATACAGTAATGTTGGGACAAGCACTGCGTTATGTATTGCTACACGTGCCTTCTGGCTGAGGTGGTGGCTGCCGAGAAGTTGCCCCAACGCTCCGTTCACTCTATTGCCCGCATTCACTCTTCGTTCTACATATATCAGTGGTGTACCTTCCATCTCGGCTAAAGCCACATCCAAGATATACAAATTCATCCACTTGCTCTAGTACATCATTACCTATTGTTACTCTTACATCTGTTCTGGTTTTATCTCTTTCAAAGACCATTATTTTGGTTTTGCTCACATTCACGCGTAGACCCCTTTCAGACATCAGACATCAGACAGTATACATGTTTCAATATATCTGTACATATCGATATTGTGTTTTTGAATCAAAGCGTCAGTGGGGTTAAAATCAATACAGTTTTTTCCGTGTCGCTGTATGGCTTGCTGCGATAAAATATTACCCTTGATGGTTTTATTCAGCAACCATTTTTCTCGAAATTTCCACTTATAACACTTTCTTTTAGCTGGTACACGTACTAAGGTATTTTCTGGATCAGTAGCGCTATCGCTATCACCTTCCATAATTAAAAAAACTCAGATCTCACACAACACAACAATCTCTTACGTAATGATATGCACGAATGAAATGTTATTCAATTATAAAATAAATAAACTAGGTAAATTAAAATGTTCTAAGTATTCATTGAAATTCAAATACAAAAAGCTGCACTGAATTCATTCGCGTAATATCTTTATACTGGTACCGCACTACTGGGGGAATACCGTATTATATTACGTATAAAGCAGTTTTGTTGGTAGAATAAGACGAAAATACCCTAATATGATGAAAATAAACATACAAACTTGCTAAAATTATTTCTCTTTATAGATTATCATATACATCTACAAGATTTTGAAAATATATGGTCTTCAATGGATATTACGGTGTATTTTGCTACCGTAATTATAATCCTACGGTAGGTGGTAGATCTTTGCTGATTACCGTGTTTTCACCGTAATTACGGTGCAGTTGGCAACACTGTCTCCCGCTAACACTAGTTTGGTATCTATTCGGTTTACAAGCGAATATTTACAATCTGTGGTCTCATACAACTAAATCTATTATTGGAGTTTTAGCGGGAAAAGAAAAGTGTCATGTGGTGCTCTTGTATAATATTCAATATTAGTGTTATGTGTTAAATTAAATCATTGTGATGGCATTTTATGTAATTTGATGCGCAGCAAGTGTTGAGATGTAGTGAATATCATATAACAGTGCCTTACATACGTTTTCGTTTTCCACCAAAATTCGCAAAAGATACCTTTAACAGTGTGGCTATGTCACTGTTCAAGGCGACGATTTAACTTACTGACAGACAATGACTTAAATGAAGATAATTTATAAACCAAGATTTCGCTTAAAAGCTATAAACCATGCCAGAAATTAAAAGAAAAATTTAAATACCTTTTACAACAAAAAAAATAATACTTAAAATTAAGATTGTATTTAATCTAAACTCAGTTATTTTCAAGACATACAAATACTATTGCGTAAATACTAGCATTGTGATATTTTAGACATAGCCACAAGGTAATTAAGGAAAAGGCTACAAATTTACACAAAGTACTAAATTACGCGATTAAAGTCAATTGGCGATTTTATTTTCGCTTATTGTGTGTAGAATAATTAATAAGCAAGTTAAATGCGCCAATATATAGCATGATTGATTGATATTTGTTGTAAAATTTAGTAATTAGACAATATTCAAATTGATTTCGAAGTTCGTTCAAATCCGTCAACATTCGTTTATACGTAATCTTAGAAGTTGACATAAGAATGAAAAATGAACACTAAAGGAATGATTGTTTACAACAAAGAGTTAAAGTACCTATATATTCTTTACAATGCTTCCATTAGATAAGTGTTTTAAAATATTATGGCGTAATTAAATTCGTCATTGAGTCTATAAGACATAATTGTTCTTAATTTCAAATTAAGGCAAGACACTAGACAGTATTGAAGCACTGTCATATATTGTTTCAAAAGCCATAGATGGCTTCGCTGTTTGTTGCTTTCGAATTTGAAAGTTATGATTTGTACGAGTTTTCCCAGAGACTATAAACTATAGATAGATTATCATTGTTTTCTTTTTCATATATTCCCAATCTGAAATCTCTCGTCTTCAAAGACCCTGAATAAATAATTTAGTCGTTTTATTATTATTTATACCTTTGGCGTATAAAAACAAAATTAAAACTATTAAAATCAAAAAGAACTTTAAGACTGATATCAGTTATAAGCTTAGTATTGTAAACAATCATTGCTTTAAAACTCTCAACAGAGATCATTCTAGATCACATCTGTAAAAAACAACTTTTAATAATAATTCGTCAACTAAAACGTTTGCTATTATCAGGATTTTAGCGCATTTTATTCATTTTATATTATTTACTTTTATAAATATCATTGTCACGTTATTAATTATTTAATACGATTGTTTAGTTTGGTGCGAGAATTATCTCTATATTATATGTGATTGAACGATGTGTTACAAATATAGTGACAATATATAAATTGACACAGAGATTTATTTTTAAATTAATTTACGTTGACGGTGCCATGTTCTAAGTCCACAAAAATAATGTTTGATGATTCACAAACATAATAAAATGGTGCCCTTCAATAACAAACATTCTATTGACACATAATGATTGTGCCATCCCCCAATAGACTCGGTACTTGAGTATTCCACATATTAAAAAGTTAAGATGTCAAAGAAATTCCCTGTAAAAACATATACATTTTATAGATGACATGGGATATATATAGTTTATAATTGAGGATATTCCAGAATTAAACTGTACCAATTATAATTTTTCCATTGTAATAACATAATGTAGAACAGGAAATTATGTGTCATTTAAAATAAAATATTATAACATTGTTATTATTGACAAATATCGCAAATATATATATATATTAATATGTATATTTTATTGTATAGCGGAATGACTACTATTCAGATTTATTGTAAATGGAAAATGTTATAGATCGAAATATGTTAAATAAGTTAACTGTTTGTAAAAAATGAAGAGAAAATATGTATAATTGAATATTTGCTACTTGTTTGTTTTATTTCAATTACCTAAATAATGAAAATCTATTACGCCTGTACGGCCGCACACTTGGTGTGGCGAGCTGCTTATACGATATTCGCAGACGAGGTAGGTATAGCCACAGTGAACATCTTAGATGAATTTCCCTTCCATTTTGGAGTCCTTGATCATAATTAAACGCGCTACAATGATTTCTAAAATGTACGTGAGCAAAACACATTTTAAAAAAACTACCTTTACGGATTCTATCGCGTTTGTATTTGATTTTTAATTTCCTGACGTTTCGAACACTACACTTTACGTTCTGCTGAACTGTTCGAAACGTCAGGCAATTAAAAATCAAATGCATACGCGATCTGTAAAAGTAGTTATATTTTAAATGTGTATATACTAAGTAAATACTAAACCCTATATTTCTTTTGGGCAGGCCTGTATATACTCCACCAATTCTGCCCGGAACGACGCAAGGACGGCATTCGGCCCCATAACCCATCGTGTTGCCTCCCCATTGGACCGACCACTGGTACTGATTCCTCGACGTCGGTAGCCGGCCCGGCATCCCTATAACCTCTAAACTAATAATACTATTTTCTCCACTAGGTGGGTTAACGATATCTCGAAAGTCGCTGGATACAGGTGGCATAGGACCGTTCTGAGTAGAATTCTTCGTTCAGAACGGTCATGTGGATGCCATATAAGTTGGATATATCTAACTGCACAGATGGTATAGTAGTGCTATGGATTCGATGCCTACACAGGATAATACTGTGCCTCAGTGTTGTTCTGAGTCTGGGTGTAATTTGTCTGTGTTAATTGTATGTTTTTAAAGTGGAGGAATACAAGGATTATTTCCTTAGTGCAGGGTGGTGTTGTAAAAAAAGAAAGAAAGAAGTGTATTTCTATGGGCTAATTAATGGATTGATGGGTATATTGAAGTAACTACTAATTCTATGAAAAAATATTTGTAGATCAAGAAAAAGATTTAAGCCCGCAATTTAAGGATATCCTATTTCCTAACGTTTGTTTGGATAAAACAATATTTTTAAGGAATTAACCGCGCTTCAATTTTACTAGCAATTATTATACTAGCAACCTACCCTCACTTCGGTTTGCATTACGTATATAGTCACATCACACATTATTTATGAAGTGTTTTTTTTTGTATTTACGAAATATATATCATAATAAAATTCATCATCAAAATCAATACATGGTGTATTGATTTTTTGAAGATAATTTTACTCATTAATGACGAAAAATAAGTAAAAATGGTTCAAAATTAATGTTATCAAGATCATCAAGAGTATAGTATAAAACCTACAGTTTTAATTTACGACTCCGGTTGCTTCAGAAAAATGGCGCAGTAATTGTAAAATGAGCGTAAAAGAAAACCTATTTTCTAACGGTTGTAACTATTCGTGCTGAACTGTACTAGAAGAGTCTAGTGTCATTATTACAGAGATGCGATTTATTTGAAATACTTCTATTTAAAATGCAAATACAATATGCAAAATACCTATTTTGTATTTTGCATTTAAATGCCTTTTAGTAAAAAACATTTTGTATTTTATTTGAAATACCTTTCGAGATGTATTTTGCATTTTTAATATTCATTTCAAAATGCAAAATACTTTGTGATTATATAAGTTTAGCCAACATTACTAGTCAAACAAATGAAATAAACGAATGACGCTTGTATTGCCGAATTTGACCGATAGAGGCGCCTGCTGCCATGCGCGCCTTTATTTTGATTTGATTACCTACTTTTATGATATTGAAGTGTTGTTGTTATCCCTACAATCCTGGAACGGCTATATAGCCATTCTAGGATTGTAGGGACTGCACTACAACAAGATAAGAGAAAAGAAAAGTGTAATAATAATAAAATAAGAACTATCCTTACTAATATTATAAATGCGAAAGTAACTCTGTCTGTTGCTCTGTCACGCCAAAACTACTGAACCGATGTAAATGAAATTTGGTACACAGATAGTCTAGAGCCTGATAAAGGACATAGGCTACTCTTTAATGCCAAAAAAGGGTTGTAAAGGGGGATGAAAAGTTGTAAGGATGTATTGTCATTTTTAAAGCCAGATGCTTGAAATTTATTTTTAGACTATTGATTAGATATAAATAAATATGAAATTAACATTTTGTAAACAATTTACCCTTAAGGGGTAAAATAGAAATAGGCAATGAAAAACTTTAGAATAGTAACCTTTTACGCGGGTGAAGTCGCGGGCAGAAGCTAGTTTAAAATAAAACTACTTTTACGGATTCTATCGCATTTGTATTTGATTTTTTATTTGCCCGACGTTTTGAACACTTTATTGCGTTCAAGATCACGGGAGGACTAAGGTGTCTCACGTCCAATAAGTTATTAGTTATTAAAGTACAAATTCATTGCCAGCACGAAAAGAACGTGATTATACAGGGTGCCGATTTAATTTGTAGAATCCTTGAAGTGGGTGTATCAGACCATGATACACTATCCAAATCAGTAAAAAAAAATAGTACCTAAGTTTTGATTAAATTGCCATACTGATAAGCGGTCAATACACTTGTACTATAAAAATTTCATGTAGGCATATACCCATGCGTGTGACACTGAACTAGTAGGCAAATAGACCCGCTCGCGCTGCGCTCGCCGCCGCACAGCTGGGTCGAAATGTACCTACAGGTCAATGTACGGTGACAAACCTACTGTTTTGATAAGAAACAAATCACTTTATCTCGGGATTGGGCAGAGCTAGGAGTCTGCAACTAACTTTAATGTTTTTTATGGCGTCATTCCTACACCTAGTTTAAGTTATTCTACTAATAAACTCGGCACCCTGTATATATAAAATTTTATAATGCTTATGATCAATTATTATTGAATAGTGTCCGACCGAATGTTCGGTTTCGGTCGAGTTTCAGCAAAAAAACGAGTTTCGGTTATGTTTCGGTTTCGGCAGCAAACCTGCCGAAACTACGACCGAAACCGAAACTGCATTCGGGAGTTTCCGCGCTGTGCTCGGGTGTGTTCGGCGCGGTAAATGACACGTTGGCCGCGTCCACGTGCGTAATCATGTCGTAACCTGTTTGTTTGCAGTGCATTAGGTAACAACATAAATAAGTATTAAAGCTACCTATGTGATTTAAAGAAAAAAAAATAAAACTGACTGATTATAATACATTTTCTCTATTTTTCTCTGAAAACATGATCTTTATAAGAAAGTTTCGGTTTCGGCCGAAACTGAGACCGTTGCCGAAATTCGGTTTCGGTTTCGGTCGTAAAAACCAGTTTCGGTCGGACACTATTATTGAACATCTAATTTATGATAATTATTATATTGTGGTAATTTACTTGTAGTCTATAAAATATAGCTTGATCTCTGTGACAGTTCTCACTAGTGCGGCACGCTTACGATGCAATCCGTATTTTTGTCGATATATTTTTTTTATTTTTAAAGTGATTTGCTACTGCAATTGAAAAACAATATATGAAAATCTTATTGAATTTCAATCAAATGGATGGGTGAATTGATTATAAATTTAAAATAATCTATGAAAATCTTATTCAATTTAAATTAATGGATTTTATTTAATTTGAACTAAAGCTGTTAATTAATTAGTTTTATTATTCGAAATTCTGTTCTCTCTGCCTACCCTGCATGGACATGGCGTGATGGTATGTATGTATGTATAATTTATTGATACGCGTACTAATAAATATGACAAAATGTTATGCATAAGGTGCCATGTTATTAGACGTTTTTGTTTGGCTCGGCATTGTGTCTCTATTTCTAATGATAAATACCTAAAATAAATAAAAATATCTGAGATTTGGTCAAAAGGTATTTTATTTTGAAAAAGTATTTTGAAAATACCTATTTTGCATTTAGCATTTGAAATACAAAACTATTTGGTATTTTGCATTTGAAATAGTAAATCTGAAAAGTATTTTGCATTTTGTATTTAAATGCTTTTTTAAAACCATTTTGTACATGCATGCATGCATTATTAAATACATTTAAAGTAAGTTGTCTAAGAGCATCGTGTGGCGACGTATTGAGATTATGTGTCACCATTCTTCCGTGAGTCATTAAAACCAACTAAGGTATTACCAAAATCTTCATCATCACAGCTCACATATGTATGTACTTCTCCATAATGGGAGGGAAATTGCCCTACTATGCCACGCTGGTTAGTCGTGTTGGTATAAGATTTTATTTCGAGGTATCCTTCTCTTGCATAGATGTTATATACAATTTATATCCCTTAGTCATTTGTTCAAATATCCCAATGGTGAATTGTATTCTTACTTCGTCACCACACGGATAACTAAAAGCTTAGCTAGCTCGTTGGAAAGGGTAGGCATATGAAGATAGTCGTGATAATGCATTGGACAACATAATATAAATCGGCCCCCAATCAGAGTACTTACTCTATGCTAAAAAGATCTATGCATGCGGTAGCTACGTGGAGTACGGGTCTCTCCCTTCTCTCTAATGTAGTTGAGGGACGTGATGACTGCTCTAGTAGTTAACCCGTGACCAGGTGCCGCTTGTGGAATCTGGTCTAACCATTTATGTTTTTTTTTTGTTGTTTTAATTTTATATTTAACTTTAAAAAAATCATCCTTATTCAAAGGGCATATCTCTGGAGCTAATAAATATTAAACATATATCCATTTTGATTGAAATACATATGTAATTTAAAAAATGACGAGACCGCTGAGTTTCTTTGCGAATCTTCTTAGTCTGTGGCCGCTTTCCGATCATCGATCAAAAAAAAAATGACAATATGAAGTGCCCTTATGGGGCTACGCACAATAAATGATTTGATTTGAAAAAAGACTAAGTACATATCTTAAATCAATTGGTATTAAAAACATAATTAAAAAATAAATAATTTTACATACACGTTTTATTGAAAGCAAAAATCACAACATAGGTATAATAAATATAACGAATACTTCGCAAATGAGAGGATTCAATTAATATAATTAAGTAGTAAATAGTATCTATTATACTAACAAAGTCCATTCATATATCAGACTTGAGTTCCAGTAGCACTTTTTCACCGGGCTTGAAAGCTGGCATGCCCAGGTATGGGCAGGTAGCACAGCGGAACGCATCACCGAGGTAACACTAGAAAGTCAAAAAAAAATATTAACTTTTATCGTTTTAAATAATATGAAAGAGAGTATTGGTGTAAATATGCGAAAGGGAATGCTCCGATGGTTCGGACATGTGGAAAGAATGCCGAACGAACGTCTGGTTAAGAAGATATACAATGCGAAAGTGGAAGGATGTAGGTACCGGGGGAGACCGAGACTCACCTACCTAGACCAGATTGGTCACGTACTGAAGGAAGGTGGAGTCAAGAGTCTCCGAAACTGGCGAGCGTGTATGAAGAGAATTATGAATGTTGAGGAAGCGAGTGAAGTATGCAAGGATAGAGTTCTCTGGCACTCTGTTCCGTCTGCCTACCCTGCAAGGGATATGACGTGATGATATGTATGTATGTAAATCATATGACATGTTTGTTCTGTAGACACGCACGGTAACGTCCCCACCTGGTAATTAAGAACAAAATGTGTCACCATCCTTAAATATCCCGTGACAGAAGAAAAATTGTATATGGCATCAGTAAGAAAATAATCAGCAGTTCTCATGTTTATAATCATCTCAGCAATATAAGTCCGGCTGTTGGACTCAGGCCTTCTCCACAATAAGAGGGCAATGAACCTACTATGCTATTAAAAATTACATAAATTTATTCGGCGCCAATGACCTTATTCGGATTGTTAAAATAATAGGCAATAAAGATACAAACAATATCAACTCAACCAATCACGAGTCTCCAAAAAAATAATAACTACGATCTTTATGTAAATCAGCGGTCGGCAACACGCGGCCCGCGAACGTCTTCTTTGCGGCACGTGAATGTTTTGTAAATAAGTTCTAAATATAAAAAAATATGTATGTACGAACCGCGATCGCCCGTATACTGTAGGTATATTCTAGGGTTAATATCACCAGTGTGGCCCGTCTTTAGTTAATTTCGCCACCTTGCGGCCCTTGCCTGCCAAAAAGTTGCCGACCACCGATGTAAACGATTCCATATTCCCACCGTCAAAAATAGAAATAGTTTACTTGAGAAATCGAGCAGTCTAATTTAGACAGCCTCTGCTTGATCCTTAGTTTTTTATAATTTATATCTTTTTCATTATTTCATAAATTATATATTTATTTGGATGAAGGAATGAGGATGTTGTCCGATGGTTTACTGTGTGAGACACAAGGAGGTTTCAGGAGTGGAAGGGGATGCATGGATCAAGTGTTCTCTCTGCGCAACATTGTGGAGAAGCATCTGGCTCTAGGTCAGAGGGTTTTCTGCAGTTTTGTGGATCTGGAGAGAGCATTTGACACGGTTGTACGAAAGGAACTTTGGGACATTTTACCGGAGTATGGTATTAGCGGTAAACTGCTACAGGCTGTGCAGTCCAGTTACATGGGCTGTAGAGCCTGTGTGCGGCTGGATGATGGAATGTCGCCTTGGTTTGACGTCAATATCGGCGTTAAGCAGGGGTGCGTTCTGTCAGCCAGGCTGTTTATCATATATCTGGATAAATGTCTCCAAAGGTTGAACGATATGAATGTGGGAGTCCAGATGGGCGACTCAGTGGTCACTGCTCTGCTTTATGCAGATGATGCAGTACTGCTGGCACAGTCAGCGACTGACCTGCAGACCCTAGTCGACACAATGACAGAAGATTGTAAGAAAAGGGGTCTACGCGTGAATGTGAGCAATACCAAAATAATGGTCTTTGAAAGAGATGAAACCAGAACAGATGTAAGAGTAACAATAGGTAATGATCTACTAGAGCAAGTGGATGAATTTATATATCTTGGATGTGGATTTAGCCGAGATGGAAGGTACACCACTGATATAGAGCGGAGAGTGAATGCGGGAAATAGAGTGAACGGAGCGTTGGGGCAACTTCTCGGCAGCCACCACCTCAGCCAGAAGGCACGTGTAGCAATACATAACGCAGTGCTTGTCCCAACATTACTGTATGGAAGCGAGAGTTGGGTATGCAGAAAAGAGTATGAAAGTAAAATTAATGCGGTCGAAATGCGATCTTTGCGGAAAATCTGTGGAGTTAGGCTGACCGACCGCATTCGTAACGACGACGTAAGAGAGCAAGTAGGTATGAAAGAGAGTATTGGTGTAAAGATGCGAAAGGGAATGCTCCGATGGTTCGGACATGTGGAAAGAATGCCGAACGAACGTCTGGTTAAGAAGATATACAATGCGAAAGTGGAAGGATGTAGGTACCGAGGGAGACCGAGACTAACCTACCTAGACCAGATCGGTCATGTACTGAAGGAAGGTGAAGTCAAGAGTCTCCGAAACCGGCGAGCGTGTATGAAGAGAATTATGAATGTTGAGGAAGCGAGTGAAGTATGCAAAGATAGAGTTCTCTGGCACTCTGTTCTCTCTGCCTACCCTGCAAGGGATATGGCGTGATGATATGTATGTATGTATAGGTATATTTATTTAATATCTAAATACCTTATCCAAAATGAAACAAGATATTACAAAAAAAATCCGAACTAAACTCGATCAACCAGATATTAGTAATTGTGGAAGGCAAGAGCATAAATTATATCGAAAATATCTTTGCTTCTTTTTGAATATTTGGCGGATCTTAGGATTAGACCCGGAGTACAGTGGTCTCTTCATAGACTAGGATAAAATCAAGATTTTGATGTACACATAAATTATCTCCAAATCAATATTTATATTTAGAGGCCGTATATAAAGTATATTGAACATCGAGTCTTGGAAAGAGACAATCGACTAATTTTGGCTTCGTAGAGCGTTGTCTCTGTTGCACACTACTTTTGTGACGACGCACGAAGCACTAACGGTATCTATTAGAAGCTGTTAAAACAATTATGTCTTTTGTTATTAAATAAAACATACATTCTATTTGGTTTATTTCTACATTGTTACGATTTAACAACTCTATATATGTTTTTGATTTGACGCAACTACGCTCTCTCGACTTTGTACAACGACTGACAAACGTCACACAGGTAGTGTACAACAGAGTCAACGCTTTACGAAGCCGACATTAACCGATTGTCTCTTTCCAAAGATCGAAGTGCATTACTTATTGCCGACTACTACTATACATCAGGATCTAGGATATATTACTAGGCGCTACCGTAATGTATCTACTTGTAAAGTAGATATAGATGTTGCTCGAATTCTTTTAATGCTGAAACTGGTAGAAGGCAACGGGCCAGCTATATCCTCAGCGTCCCGTCTTCCACACGATACGATACGATATTCCATAGGATATCTTTTTTTTTTAAGACAATCAGTTACTAATACGAGCCCAATATTACTGATGAATTTTTGTATGTGTTGTGCTTGTCCCAACATTACTGTATGGAAGCGAGAGTTGGGTATGCAGAAAAGAGTATGAAAGTAAAATTAATGCGGTCGAAATGCGATCTCTACGGAAAATCTGTGGAGTTAGGCTGACCGACCGCATTCGTAACGACGACGTAAGAGAGCGAGTAGGTATGAAAGAGAGTATTGGTGTAAAGATGCGAAAGGGAATGCTCCGATGGTTCGGACATGTGGAAAGAATGACGAACGAACGTCTGGTTAAGAAGATATACAATGTGAAAGTGGAAGGATGTAGGTACCGGAGGAGACCGAGACTCACCTACCTAGACCAGATCGGTCATGTACTGAAGGAAAGTGGAGTCAAGAGTCTCCGAAACCGGCGAGCGTGTATGAAGAGAATTATGAATGTTGAGGAAGCAAGTGAAGTATGCAAGGATAGAGTTCTCTGGCACTCTGCTCTGTCTGCCTACCCTGCAAGGGATATGGCGTGATGATATGTATGTATGTAATTTTTGTATGACAAGTCTTTGTTAATTAATAATTATCACTTAATTTAAAGTCATTGTCCGTCTATAAGTCAAATAATCGTCTTCAACAGTGCCATGGCCACATAATTTTAGTGGAAAGTAAAAATAAATATTAAGCACTGTTATATCATATTGACTCCACCCCAGCACGTCTCACGCATCACATTATATAAAATGCCATCAAAAATATTTAAATACGTATTTTTTGTATATAATCGAAATTATGATATAAAATTGTTCTCGTCTGGTATCGTATAATAAAATCGTTCTCTCTGCCTACCCTGCAAGGGATATGGCGTGATGATATGTATGTATGTATGATATAAAATTATCTAATTACGCGATAAAATACTAAGATATTGACTATGGTCAATATCTTAGTGTGGACCACCACATGAGTCATGACCCGTAAATGTTCCCGCCAAAACTCTTCCATAGAACTTGTAGTGATCTGTCATGCAATCAGACCATTCCGCGCCTGCAAAAAATAACGAAGGGTTACACTTACACTTCCACAAGAAGATTTTGGTGTATCCTTAACCTCTCCTCGTAGTTCCTCTGCCAAACCGCACGAACAATCCGCACAAGCTTTTCTTTTACCAGTAGTAGCACAAACTGGAAACATTATTAAAAGAGATATTTAAATATATTAAATATTGCCAATACTACAAATGTGTTGCACAATTTTAAAACTCGTAATATAATTAGAAGACCGGTGTGAATATTACGCACAATTAGTAAACAATTTATTACTTCTATAACTGCAATATATGAACGGCACTTTTTCTTAATACATCGTGCACTAAGGTAATAAGCCTTGCAGTGTGGGGGATTTTACAAACACAATTAATATAATTTGTGTCCGGCAAATTATATTCAGACTCAACAATTGGTGGCTCCCACAAAGTACTGTCTTGCGTAGAAATCGAACACAGAACGCTCGGTACACCTGGTAATTTGTATACTTTGAAAGACATACACATGTATGTAGGTTCTCAATGGTCTATAACAGCGATATTTTTTCCATCCATTCATCCATCATTCTAGCGATGTTCACTGTTGGAAAAGAGCCTCCCCACAAAGTTGGGAAAATGTAATATTCACCACGCTTGGTAGACTGGATAATAATCATAGTCGGAGTTATGAATATTTCTAGAAAATGCTATTAGCCACTCTCCTGGCTTTCTTTTGTGTAACTTAGTTGTTAGCCGTAGAATCAGATGGCTATGACAACTTTACCTGGACTGTGGGTGAGCGCTGAGGGCTCTCAACCCGAGTTCTCCTGGCGCTACCTTCCCTGCCTTAGCCATTTTTATTAAAGGTCATTTCTATCGATTTAAGTATTATCTAAATTTTAATTTTATTTAATATCACTTAATATAAAAAAAAATAACCAAATGTTATGCGGTTTATATAGTCTTAGGTATTATCTAAAATTTAAGTGTGCTGCCGTTCCGTTTTGAATGGCATTCTCGTGGGGAGGCCTATGTCCTATAGTGAACGATTACTGGCTGGTGGATTGATGGATGGGTGCTGCATTAAAGTTGTGTAGCTCCTGAGTGAGTGATATAAAAGAGCTATATCACTCACATAGACACAATCTATCACTCACTCACTTGACCGCCGAACATATCAGTAGCTCACTAGCTCATCGCTCACTTCGCATCGCAGAATGTTTCACTCTCACAAGGTAACGAAAAATGAGCGAGATAGGTGCGCTGTGTAGCCCGCCGACGAGAATGATATTTCACACTGTTTTCGTATCGATATAATTAGGTTGTCAAAAGAGAATACACTCTATTTCTTTACACATAAAGTTTAATAATTAATATTTATTATTAGGAAATAGATTTGTATTTTTTATTATAACCAACTCGTAATGCTTTTTTGATATTATGATACTATAGTGATAAAGTATTTTGAAATTCTTTTTATAGGTAATTAGTTGCGCCCGGGGTATCTTGGAAATACGTGACCGAGTGTTGAATAAAACTTACTTTTATAGACATTTTCAGTAATAAAACTGTATATTTATTTGGAAATGTTTATATAGATTTTAATAATTATTAGATTTTAGTTACTATTATTGGAACTGTAAATAGATTAAATTATGTGCGTTACTGTTTATGTAGGACCTTTTTTCTCTAGTAATAGAAATCTAAATAGAATTCTCTGTATGCTTAAGTATTTTTGTAGAACGTTAATAAACATTAAAAATTAAGTTTTACTATCGACAATCTGTAATTTAAAGTGCTTTTAAAAAGCAAAGCGCATCATGGGAAAACGAGTGATAGATTCGTTTGAGCGATTGATTTAAAATGAGCGAACTTTGAAAGTGAGCTAGAGGAGTGATTTAATAATGATGATTGACTACTGAGCTAAGTGAGCTAAATGAGCTAATGAGCTAAATGAGTGATATATATCTTTACAGTGAAAAGATATATATCACTCTTTTCAGCGCAGTGATACATATTGCGCATGACTATGCTCCATCCATCATCGGATCAGCTTGATGGTACCTACCAAATTATTGTATTGTCATAAAGATTACAGGTACTTTACATTTCATTTCGATACGAGTATTAGAAGTAGGTTAAAATCGACTTATAATATTTTATTACATTGTTATTTACCTGGTTACAATTAAGGCTAATACAATGTAAATGACAATAAGAACTACTCACAAATAAATTAAAACTCATGTAATTACAAACAATTCCTATTCGAATAATGAAACATTACTATTCTTATTACGATTCTAAGGACAACCGCCGTCAAGGTTTAGTTCAGATGTATCCATCTACATGAAAAAAAAACGCGAGCGATGCCACGAACAAAACGCGATCTAGACATACATCCGTTTGTGTAAACGTAAAAGTAAAAAAAAAAATGAATGAAGGCGTCATGCGTCCTGACGTCATTAAGCCGAATCGCAACACAAAACCTCAACGTAATTGCTCAACTGGATTCGGAACACGAAACCTCAACCTGCGATGTCATTTTGCTATCAAGATTACAACTGTAATTTAGTAGGTAGGTTGATATGAATAGAGGTGAATGGCATTTTTTTATCAACCCAATATTAAGAATATGTGTAGAACAGTAATAGACATAACTGCAAGTATTAATAATTTGCAGTATGAATGGACAAAACTAACAAACTGGTGACAAATCGATAGACCAGGTGGACAGAAGATAACTGGTAAAAGTCAAAGTTATCAGTATGATTGTGGATTGTCAAAATGGATCTTGGGAGACCCAAAAAGAGTTGGATGGATTGTGTGAATGACAATATGGGTATGAAAGCAGTGAGTGCGGATATGATGGCTGATGGAAGTCTACGGAAGGTAAGAACATGTGGCAACCCTACTTAATGTGAGATAAGAGCAGGCTAACGATAATAATGGACAGGTGTATAACCAGCAGCGGATGTTATGGCCTGAAATCAACAATTTTGATAAGAAACAATGAAACCATTACCTTTTAATGATATCTGGTCTGGTTTCTTCAAATCATTTTCATCAAGAAGCTGATCGTCATCAATAATTTCATCATCATTACTACCTGTCCATGCAGCTTCAACCGTATCATCTAGTTTCCACACAGTTTGTTTGTTGTTTAGTTTTAATGTTGCTTTTGAACCAACCTGTAAATTCAATTAAAAGAAAAATATTAATTTAGAATAATGATCTATAACCACCACAGATGATACATGATGAACTATTACATGTAATCATTCCATTCTTACATGCAATTGTCATAGGGAATGTTGAAAAGACATAAGTAAATAACAGCACTACAGAGTAGCAAACCTGAAAGTTAAAAACCCATCTAGTGTGAAAGTCAAACACCATATTCAATATAGATTACGACTTTGAAGATGTAGCATGATGTTGAAAATAAAATGATAATATTCTACAAAATAGTACTGTCATTAAGTATAACAATAGATTTCAGATTCCTTTACAAGGTATGCTGTCTACAGAATACAAAATATATCAGTTTCGTTTAAAAATCTACATAGTTTTAATTTTCACACATTCTCAATTTGAAGCATTGACATGCAAGAACTCAAAAATCCATATAAAACCGGAGAAAGTCCAAGAACTGGAAAGGTTCTATACTCTTGTCTAAAGTGCAATACCACAATAATTTTAAATATTAATCAATCTTTACAGTTCAAACAAAATTGAGTAAGCTGAGTATAGATTTTAATTTTACCTTATATTAACAAATATTAATATGCTATGGATTATTCATTCAATTCATCTCAATATAACTTACTAAAAAATAATCTAAGCCTGCACAGAGTAAATATATAAAAGAAAATATATTATTTTATAAAACACCCTTATACAATAAATGTAAATGAAATAATACATACCAGATAATAAACAAATCAATGTTCTTAGTGTTTCCTATTAATATAGGTAGATATCCTTCACATTTTTAGTATACATATTTATAAAAGATAATCATACTGATAAACTTTCCCTTACCTCAAACTTGGGCTTCTCTGCAACATATACATTATCCGATGATTTTATAATATTAATAAGTCCATTTATTTTTAGTGCACTGGTTAACTCTGTGTCATCTTTTAAAAGAACTTTGCCACTGGGTTTGAGAAGTTTTACTATTAAAGCTAGAAGACTATCTGTATGATTTACCGTATGTGGAGATAACCAGTTCGATATTATTATATCATAAGACGAATGTGGCCGGGAAGCTGAAAAATCAAATAATTCGTATAAAAAATAACACGTGAACCATCATTAAACTTTAGTTTGCAAGCTGACAAATTAATAAACAATTAATTCTTCTAGTCATGACATTTTTCATAGTTGCATCATTAACTAAATGCACACTTAACTTACATTCGATAATCATTTCGGAGTTTTCGAGGACAACAGAACCATTCCCAACAATTCCATTTACATCTTCTACAAATTTGCTGATGCTACTTTGATCATCTTTGTTCCAAATAATTAATACATTATTACCGAATTTTATATTTTCCATTTTATATTTAAAATTAAACTTGAGATTGACAAATAAATATTCACTAAAGTCTTACTAAAAAGTCGACACGACAATGTTTATCAAATACTATAGGTACTGCCGAATACAAAGAATATGAATTTAACATTACGTTTTAGCTAGGGATGGTCAAATTGATTTTCTGGCTCGAGTTACGCTTTAATCGAGTCAATTCGAGTTGAATTCTTGTTAGAATAAAAGACTGTTTATTTTAATATAAGATCTTTTTTCTTACAAGTTTTATTTTTCTACTTTAAGTATCTATACCCGCTAATGGAAGCAATATGCATAGGTGCGCATACATCCGAGTGTACTAAACCTAATGGTTCCGTAGCTCTCGTCACACCACTTTTGCGAAACGGTTGTTTGGTTTGTTTCCCCATTATGCAGGATACGCACTCTAGATTAGAAGAGTTGTCAGGAAAACTCACCCCTGTCGCCATCTTATCTCTAAGAAGTTTGAGGTTGTTTTTGCCAAGGTGCCCCATCCTCCGATGCCACAGCCTCTGCTGATCGCAATCCGTTGTAGTCAGCGCAGAACCCCTTGAACAGCACTTAATCTTATAAATGCCCCGTTCTATCACACCTTTCATAACAGCCTTACCACGCACCTCACATTAATTTTTCTTGTAGATGTCGCAGCCATTCTCTGTAAACACAATCACATAACCCTTTCTCGCAATCGCATTCACACTTAACAAATTAGAAGCTAACTTAGGTACATACGTAACATTTTTGATTGCAGAGATGTACAAAATGGTTTTAAAAAAGCATTTAAATACAAAATGCAAAATACTTTTCAGATTTACTATTGCAAATGCAAACTACCAAATAGTTTTGCGTTTTGTATTTCAAATGCTAAATGCAAAATAGGTATTTTCAAAATACTTTTTCAAAATAAAATACCTTTTGACCAAATCTCAGATTTTTTTATTTATTTTAGGTATTTATCATTATGCTAGGGCCGCACCTGCGTGTAGCGTCACGAAGCTTCGTGCAATGAGACGATACACGCAGATGTGACCGGTCATTATTGGCTATCGTCGCGAACATTCGGGCTTCGTGTGCAATATCGCTTGGGTGGCGATAAGTCAAAGGGTTTTAGCGCGCTAATATATCGCGCTCTGTGGTCATACTAGCGTTTTTCATTTCGGGGGAAATTTTCATTGTGTTTAGACACGTTCGAGGATCTCCAGTTAATCAATAAATATGGAGTGGGGTGATGAAATGGTGTTAGAATTTTTACACCATTATGAAGCGGAACCCATGAAGGGATCCAAAAATATCATTATGTAATTATTAGCATAATATAGCTGTATAGTAAAGCAATTCGTCATCCATAGTTAAACGCATGAAAATGGATTTCGGCCATCTTTAATTATTGCACGATACTTCGTGTAAAATACCGAAGTCGCTAATGTGACCACAGTTTTATCGCGATAATTTTCTAGTGTACCGAATGTACGAAGCTTCGCCACAAATTACTTCAGGACGATACACGCAAGTGCGGCCCTAGCATTAGAAATAGAGACACAATGCCGAGCCAAACAAAAACGTCTATTAACATGGCACCTTATGCATGACATTTTGGTCATATTTATCAGTACGCATTATCAATAAATTCGGTTATGTTATTAATAATAATAATACTCACTTATAATAATGTAAAAAACTAGACTAACGAAAAGAGAGCCATGGCTCCATTTTGTGAATTGTGTGGCCATTTATTTCGGTTCACTTTTCTTTTCTCTTATCTTGTTGTAGTACAGTACATAGGCGTTTCAGTATTGTAGGGTCATTTGTCAACAACACTTCAATATCATAAAAGTAGGTAATCGAAACAAATAAAAATAGGGCCCGCATGGCTAGCAGGTGCCTCTATCGGTCAAATTCGGCAATACAAGCGTCATTCGTTCATTTCAATTTTGTTTGACTGGTATTGTTGGCTAAACTTAATCACAAAGTATTTTGCATTCTGAAATGAATATTAAAAATGCTAAATACATCTCGAAAGGTATTTCAAATAAAATACAAAATGCTTTTTACTAAAAGGCATTTAAATGCAAAATACAAAATAGGTATTTTGCATTTTGTATTTGCATTTTAAATAGAAGTATTTCAAATAAATCGCATCTCTGGTTGATTGTCAATGGCACTGACTCGTATTCAACCGTACCTTCACCTTCACCATAAACTTCATTGCCATCCGTACAGGTCACTGTCAACGCCCTAGGAGTCTTCTTCAAGCTTCGTTTGAACCAAGCCTTGCAGTTCGTCATGTGTGTCGACGCGCCAGAATCAATGACCCAGTCTCCTGGTGTTGGTGTCGTCGTCATACCCAATGCGTAGGCTTGAAAAGCTTCTTTCTTCGCTTTAGGATTCTCTGGACATTGCTTCGCCTTGTGTGGTCCATCACAAATAAAGCATTTGATCTTTCCTCTGACCTTCTTGGGTTTACTCTTGCCTTTATGCTTATTTGTTAGTAATGCTGATGTCGGCTGGCTTGCACTCGAACTCGCCATGTAGTTATCTTCCATTTGAAAAAATTTTGTCTTTACATAGTCAGTTGTAAGTGCCATGTTGCTGTTCTCTAAACCCAATCTCATAGGTTGGAACTCCACCGTAAGTCCTTGGAGAAGTAAAGCAGCCAATAGTTCATCATCAACCTCTTTTCCTAGGTCTTGTAGTTCCTGAGCTACCATTATCATTGATGTAACATAATCTCTCACAGTTGGGAACTGTTCCAGCTTCATGCTCACTAACTTAGCTAATAAACGACAACGGTTATTCAAACCTTTATCCTCGAACGCAACTCTCAATGCTTCCCAAGCATCTTTCGCCGTCTTAGCTTTGCGTACATGCACCTGTCAATGTGATTTGACCATCATACAAATCCTTACCCTGGCTTTCTGGTCTCTCCGCATACCTTGCGTGTCGGTAGTTTCAGGCGTAACACTTGTATACTCCCACAAGTCGGCGTCTATCAGAAGCAGCTCCATTTAGAACTTCCACGTTGAATGGTTGCTACTACCATCCAATTTCTCCATTGATAAGCCAACATTGCCTGAACTACTCTCTGTGTGCGCCATCGTTGAGTTCTGCCTTCCTGGCGAACTCCCGTTACCAGCTGCTGCCATTTTTCCGATCTTCGTCACGAACGCAAATAGCCTGTTATACTGGTACATTTGGTGACTGGGCCCATAACCTGTTAGTGGGGTGACTCTTTAACACCCACCAACTCGCAGAGTTACTCTTAGATTAAGAGTCAGGTTTATACATGAATAAAATTATCTGAGGAAGTTTCATCAAACTTTTATTTTATTCACATATAAACCTGACTCTTAATCTAAGAGTAACTCTGCGAGTTGGTGGGTGTTAAAGAGTCACCCCACTAACAATTCTCCCTGACTCGAATTAGTTTATTGCGGTAAACGTTGATGCACTCACTCTGTATCATTGTTATACGTACGCAGTGATCATTAATGTATAGGGTACGAGTAAATACAAATTCTTACTCTATTCATTGTTTCCGATAACATGTAATTTTTGTATCCATATTTTAAAACTAATTATCGAGTAAGCATCGCTCAAAAGTACTCGTATCTGTAAAGGAAATGTGACACTAAGCAAAATAAATATTTTTACATCATTTATCTAGTTGATTGATATCGCCCTAGCTAAGGTTGTGGGTGGATGGATCGGTGATTAGTCCACTACCGGCAGAGAAGTCGACCGCGTGAAGACAACGTTCCGGGAACACTTTTGTTATTGCCAGGGCGTCGATGGTGTTGATGATGATAGAGGGTAAAGAACCATTCATTAATTACGTAAGGATGATTTTGACGATTTTTAATTCTTCTAACGCCCCGAAATGTCTAAACCATAATCTGCTAAAAAGTTAACTCAAGCTACGAAAGTTGAGTTCAATTCGAGTTACATAAATAACTCGAATTTATTCAAGTATGTTTCATCTCGAGGTGGCTCATCTCTAATTTTAGATGCAGAGTTGCCAACTCTAACCGCAGTTGTCTGGACTGATAATATGTCAAAATATCTTAATTAATATTTAGAAAATCAGTATAATTTACTTAAATTATGGATGTATTATTAATATTTCTTTTAGACGACATATCTATAGATCGATATTGAAAAGTCGATATCGAGAGTCAATATTTTTTTACGCAAAGCTAAGGAAGGTGGAGTCAAGAGTCTCCGAAACCGGCGAGCGTGTATGAAGAGAATTATGAATGTTGAGGAAGCGAGTGAAGTATGCAGAGATAGAGTTCTCTGGCACTCTGTTCTCTCTGCCTACCCTGCAAGGGATATGGCGTGATATGTATGTATGTATGTAATATTTTTTTAATAAATTTTAATTTCTTCCTAACTATATAGGTAATCTACAAAATCGTTGTAAACTTAATCAACTGCACTTCATTACATTTTCCCTATTCTTAATTGATTGTTTAAGGTTATTATTATATTATTATAGTCTATCTAATCCAAGAAGTGCACTTTGACAGCTGTCAGAGTAAATTGTCTAGGTATGATATTTTAGTGTTTTAACGTGTTATATTAGATAATTTTGATGGCATTTTATGTAATATGAAGCGGCGGAGCCACTGGGATGTAGTGAATATCATATAAAAGTGCTTTACAACGTTTTCGTTTGCCATCAAAATTCCCACAAGATACCATTAACAGTGTGGCCATTGCACTGTTAATGGTGACAATTTGACTTAGACAATGACTAACTTGAAAGACTAAAAACGTGAAAATATTTATAACTTGACACTGGCACCAATAGCTCGTATAAGTAGCTGATTGCCAATACATAAGAAGAAGAAGAAGTGAACCAAAGAGTAAAGTTATTAAACTGAAAAAGAGTGGCAACTCGATGATAAAATATGCATGTATGGAAAGTGCTGCCACTCAGAGTTTAGGCGGTAAACTAAAGTTGAAGTAATATATATACATATCTACATGTGTATGTGTAATTACATAGAATTTTCTTTTACTATGAAAGCTACCCTGAAATATAAAAAAAAACATATCAGCTGATAACTAAACAATAATAATATCAGCTTAACAATGAAGCTTGAGATAATTTTCAGAAAGAATATCAATAACCGAAAATAGATCGATGACAATAAGTACCTACGCTAGGAACATAAAATAACAATTCTCAGTTGTCAAACGTTTGACAGGCAGGACAAAATGGCAGCAGTTAAGTTTGTACAACCAATCTGTAGGCGGCGCGACGGTCAGTAAAAATAAGTAATGTTTTAAGTGTGCCCCCCCAGAAGTGAACTTAGTGAACCAAATAATGGCTATCGAAAATATCCGATTTTGGTGAAAATCAATATTGATTCTTTTTAATTAATAATTGCTTTATTTTTATTTTTTCAAAAAGGAGTTGAATAAATTAAGTGCTAAATTAATACTAAACAAATGTAATCATTACAGCATAAAATCTACTCATCATATTTACTAGAATTGGGATTAAACACAAAAACCGAATTTGAAAATAGCTATTTATTCAGAATCACTACTATTACTTGAATTATCATCGTCCCGAACATTAATAATTATTTCCTTATCAATAAAATTGTCGGGATGTACATCTCTGTCAAAATCTCTATTCGATTAATTATAATACATACATACATACATATCATCACGCCATATCCCTTGCAGGGTAGGCAGAGAGAACAGAGTGCCAGAGAACTCTATCTCTGCATACTAAACTCGCTTCCTCAACATTCATAATTCTCTTCATACACGCTCGCCGGTTTCGGAGACTCTTGACTCCACCTTCCTTCAGTACATGACCGATCTGGTCTAGGTAGGTTAGTCTCGGTCTCCCTCGGTACCTACATCCTTCCACTTTCGCATTGTATATCTTCTTAACCAGGCGTTCGTTCGGCATTCTTTCCACATGTCCGAACCATCGGAGCATTCCCTTTCGCATCTTTACACCAATACTCTCTTTCATACCTACTCGCTCTCTTACGTCGTCGTTACGAATGCGGTCGGTCAGCCTAACTCCACAGATTTTCCGCAGAGATCGCATTTCGACCGCATTAATTTTACTATCATACTCTTTTCTGCATACCCAACTCTCGCTTCCATACAGTAATGTTGGGACAAGCACTGCGTTATGTATTGCTACACGTGCCTTCTGGCTGAGGTGGTGGCTGCCGAAAAGTTGCCCCAACGCTCCGTTCACTCTATTTCCCGCATTCACTCTTCGCTCTATATCAGTGGTGTACCTTCCATCTCGGCTAAATCCACATCCAAGATATACGAAAGAGATAAAACCAGAACAGATGTAAGAGTAATAATAGGTAATGATGTACTAGAGCAAGTGGATTAATTATAATATTCTAATATTTTTACCGATTATTTGGATACGCGTGATTTGGAAGTTGTCAAGCACTATTGTATAGACCGTGATGACGTGGCATTGTAAGATCGTCAATAACAATTACTATTTACCATGTTATTTGTATTTTAAATTAGTTTTACGAGTTTCAACATTAGATTATGGTATAAGAAAGTCACAGGCTACGTTAATTATGTAAATACCTTAATAGTTCTTTAAATTTTCAGATTTATTGTTTGCAATAATGTGTATACGTTTGACCAAGGTTATTGTATATTAAAAAGTGCGAAACGTCAAAATGCACTTCTTAGATGAACTATAAATAAAATGTAATTTTGTAGAGATATATCTTTGTAATATAAAAAATTACTATAATCTATGACATCAGTATATAGTTAAATGATTTAGGGATAGAAAAGATCAATGGATTGCGTGAAACAAGACAAGGATAAAACGCAAAGATAGCATCTGATAGGATTTTGTAGAAGAGAACATATTGCGTCGACTCCTAATAATTAAGATAAGAGGGGTGATAAGGGATCGGCTTGAGAGCCCTCAGTGGTCACCCACAGTCTGGGTAAAGTTATAATAGCAATCTGCAGCTAATAACTAAGTCACACACAAAAAAAAGTGATACTATACTTTTGTTACTTGTCTCTGTCAACGTTATCTTATCATTTCTACCTCTATTTAGTCTGATTTGCTCACTAGTGAACAATGAGAAAAGAAAATTTAAAAAAGAAGTAATGAAAAATTACTTTTTCATTGTAATGTAATGAAAAAACATATATAAACAGGTTTAATAGTAACACAATATCTAGTTCTATTAACATCGCAATGTGCTGCTCCTGTAATCAATATTTTAGTGCCTAATAAATCGTAGTAGTCAAATAGCTGCACATATAAAACAACATTTACTTTTAAAAATTCTTACTGAAAAATATTGGTACACTGTTCCTCAAATGATGCACCAGTGTTTCCCAAACATTGTTCTGCCATGGCCCGGTAATTTTCACACTGCCCCTTCGTGACCCACTTAATACTTCTCAACCCAATCTGAATTAGAATTAGAATTTTTTATTAGTGTGATAATGGGTACAATTGGTCTTATTATTAAATTACATATGAAGTCCTCCAAAATCTGCCAGTTGGCTTACACTGTTAACAAAATGTACAAGTTTATCAATTTATTGTGTATTTTAACATGCATGTCATATATAAGAGGCAAAGGCAATAAGTGAAATGTCATCTTGATAATAAATTGTGGAACATGTCAAGTTTCATAGTAATTATTAATATTATTCATATATATCAAGTATCATTATAATTATTAATATACAATACTATGCTATATACTTAATACTAGGATTATAAATTGTCAGTAAAAAACTCATTAATTGTATAATAACTCTTATTAATTAATAATAAACGTAATTTATGTTTAAATTGTATTGTATTTAACAGTTTTATATGATTTGGTATTGTGTTGTAGATTTTAGGAGCCATAAACAATATACTTTTTTGCATTAAAGCAGTTTTAGAATTAGGTATACAAAAGTTATGTTTATATATTTCTCTAACAGGACGCATCCTACTTTCTGAAACTTTTTTAAATAGATGCTGATTCTGTCTTACAAAGAGGGCAGTCTCATATATATACAAGCATGGAAATGTTAATATATTTAATTGCTTAAAATTAGTTTTACAGCTTTCTCTTGAGTTTAGTCCACATATTGCTCTAATGCATCTTTTTTGTGCTTTGAAAATAATGATCTGGTTTTATTAGGTAAAATAAAACACATTTATTAATAGTAAAAAAGTTTTATTAATATACATATTTTTAAAACAAGGCGGGAATGTTGCGATCCGGTGCTTTATTTTAATAACCCGGTACCGGGGCAAGACCAGGCTAATAGCCTAATAAAATAATAATAAAAAACGCCGATATAAAAGTCCTTTACAAATCTTTTTGTTTTCCCTTTAAATTCCCAGAAGATCTATTAACAGTGTGACGATACCACATATTTTGAAGCTGATGATTTCACTTACTAACTAAAGCTTACTAGTGGACCATTATTAATATGAAGAAATTAGGTACATGAAGAAATTGATTATTTTTGTAGAAAATTATACTCGCCACTGGCAACAGTGGGCTCATATTAGTAGATAAAAGTCAAGGAGTTTTGGCGGGAATATGGCAATGTCATATCATGGAGAATAGAGTAAGGAGTACCATCTCAGTGTATTAAGAAGTGTCCAATGAACGGGAGCAAATTAAGGTGGCAAGGTGGCGCTATAGTAGCAAGTGGAAGCATTTTAAAAAGAGCGCCACAAATTTCATAGGTTCATAGGTTATTATTTATCAAATCACAGTTGACTACGTAACTCAGCACACTTCACTCTGCTTATTACTGCTGCATTCATATCATTTCCACTTGCTACACTAGCGCTATTTCGGTGAGTGTTCGAACAATAATTTGCTGTTTACAAGTGGACACTTTTTTGACTAATCCCCCATACAAGATGGTACTCCTTATTCTAGTCTCCATCTGTCATATAACGCTCTTGAATTATATTTATTTCTTTAGTGTTTTGTAGTAGTATATTAAAGAATTTTGCTGGCATTTTATGAAATATGATACATTTAAAGTGCTGAATCGTAGAGAATATGGTATTATAGTGGTTTACATGTATTTTTATGTTTTGTTAAAATTTCCAAAGAACTAATTAATTTGGTTATCAGTGCCAAATTAATAATAACGATTTGGTTTACTGATGGACAATTATGACAAAATCACGAAGTATAGATACAAGGAATCCGAACGTAATGTTGAACGAATGGTCTCAATTTAGGAGACAGAAATTTTGCCGGTAGAGCGCGCCACTTTTCAAGAAATACTCGTTTAAATCCTTATACGAGTAGTTTTGTTGCTATTGACTGGAATATTTTGTTGCTATTGACAACTCTAGAATGTTTTGTTACTATTGACAGCTCTGGAATTTTATATTTAAATTAATTAAATGCAACATTCACGAGCTAACGTTTACGTGTAATAATAATAATAGTATAAACCTAGCGCAGTCAGTGGCAGGCAAGAGAACTAAGATTTGGGTTCATTATTATGTCCATGAATACTATGGAAAAGCCTATACCATTCGGACTCTTTATATCTATACTTCGTGATAAAAATGAAGAATGAATGATGAAAATGAAGAAGTGATAAATAATATATTATGAGGATTATTTGAGCTGTATGGACTTTGTTTCTTTTGCCTGTTTTATTGGACCAACAGAACAAAAAAAAAATGTCATGTCAGTTACAGCTTCATATAATTACGTTACAATTGTAACTGTCAATGTCATATTCTTTTGTAATCTGTGGGAAGATCTGTTAACATTGTGCGCTTTCCATTTAATACAAAAAATGACGCAGTGTTCAATAAAGCGCTTTTCATCAACGACACTGTTGAACACAGCCGTACACTCAAAGAGTAAAGTTATTCAATTGAAAAAGAGTGGCAACTCTATGATAAAATATGCATGTATGGAAAGTGCTGCCACCCAGAGTTTAGGCGGTGAACTAAAGTTGAAGTAATATATATATACATATCTACATGTGTATGTGTAATTACATAGAATTTTCTTTTACTATGAAAGCAACACTGAAATATAAAAAAAAACATATAAGCTGATAATTAAACAATAATAATATCAGCCTAACATTGAAACTTGAGATAATTTTCAGAAAAATATCAATAACCGAAAATAGATCGATGACAATAAGTACCTACGCTAGGAACAAAAAATAACAATTCTCAGTTGTCAAACGTTTGACAGGCAGGACAAAATGGCAGCACTTAAGTTTGTACAACCAATCTGTAGGCGGCGCGACGGTCAGTAAAAATAAGTAATGTTTTAAGTGTGCCCCCCCAGCGTACACTGTTCGACACTCGAGAAAGTGGTGTTTGACAAATACTTACCTACTTTTATAGAGTAGGTACTTTAAATATATAGGTACTATAATATATAGGTACTACTTTAAATATATAGGTACTATATAGGTAATTATAATATATTAACTTTATTAAATATAAATAATTATATTAATTATTAATTAAATTAATTTTCTACAATATATTAATTATTTACAACACACCATTATATTCCACAACCTATCTTGTTATATATCTTATTTATGTAATATACCTTACACCTTGTAAGTGATGCATATGTATGTGTATGTGTGTGTGTACGTATATATACAATATACGTATGTATGTATGTGTGTATATGTGTATATATATATATATATATATAACCAAACTTATTTTTATAAAACATTATACATACATCATTTTCTACATATTTCTACATCTCTAATTGATTGTAAATTCTATTACCATATTTTTAGGGGTATAATGATTTTTATATCTTAATCTACTATTTTATAAACAAAAATATTTATATTAATGTAATCAATTAAGTCAGGTTGTATAATATTCTTATTATATAACTATTTAACAGATGGCACTACCAACAACGAAGTAATTACCGAATCTATATTTTGTCTCCCATTTCAACATAATAACAATTGTAACTCCAAAACTTTTTAGAATCCTTATACACTTTATCTGCCAAAATTCTACCAGATTGTGACGTTCCTCCACCAACAAATAAATAATAAGGTTATCGGTGTCCTATGCTTACTAACTATAACATCGCTAAATAATACTATCCATGTAAATACTAACCAATTATTTAATTTATGTATATATTCCATGTGTGCTGTCCTTTTATTTAAGTGTAAAACTAGAATAAACGAGGCTCACATCAAGCCTTATCGCAATCAAGTGTTCGAAATTGTTTTTTTTTTGTTATACACACGTTTCTCCACACATTTGTCAGTGGCAGAATTGTCGACACCGGCATTGCTTGCCATAAAGAAGAAAAAAAAAAAAAAAAAAAAAAAAAAATTGTAACTAATAATCAATATTAGCAGAGTAAACAATGTATTTACTCACAATCACTTCTATATTTTATTCTATTACTTTTACTATCTGCTACTGACTTCTTCTTCTTTTTTTGTTTATATTACCATAAGCTCTACTACTTACAAACTTAAAAAAAAAGAAGAAAAAAAAAAAAAAAAATTGTAAGCTATGTATATTTTTGGGACTATAGTTTATTATATTATTTTAAATTGAGCAAAATATATGTTGCCTATATTAAGTTAGTATTACCTTTTATGTCACTTTAACTCTTTATTTTTCCTTAACTTTAGCTTTCCTCAATTCTATTTTCTAATTACTATTCCTTAATTTGTTACTTTTCTCTTCTTAACTTGTTATCTCTATTGTTATTTACTCTCTTGTAGTATAATTTGTAAAACTTGTCTTCACCTAAATTTTTGCTTCTTGTAGTAACATTAAGTTAGTATTATTATTTATTATTTTTATCTAATTTTAAGTTTGTACATAATAATGATTTTATTTAACACTGCTAATTGAAGGTCCCTGATAATGTCAGGGGAACCGTATGCCCAAACAATTAGAGTTTGGAAAAAAAAAAAAAAATATATAGGTACTACTTTGCTTGAATTAAGTATCATTACTTAACCTCGCAATTTATTTACGGCATATTCTAGTAGTATTATTTGAGATTATTAAATTGAGCTTGTCTCTTACTGCTAATTAAAATTTAATAAAAATGTAGAATGTAAATATTGCATTATTGAAGTGAGCCCTAATAATGTGGTTATGTTTATAAATTATTGAGCCAATACTTTGTCAAGGAACTTGCATTTAGGTATACGACGCCCAGAATTTTGCGATATTGATGCACTCTAGTGTTATTTTGAGACAACTAGCTGTTTCATTTAAACGTTTACACAGTGTTTGGCAGTGATTCATAATGTACCGCAGAGTCCCTCTGTGTTAACTAAATGGAAAGCAACCATTAAAGAGTTGCTCAATGAATAATTCAATTTACAGATGATGAAATGCTGTAATATTATTCAAGTTTGCAATAATTGAATAAGTTAAACTGAATATTATTCATTCCATAAAAACCTCGAAATTAGTTTTATTTCACATATTATATTTTGATTAAACGCATAAGTGGCCTTATATCAGTTGGTATGTAGACTGGCAATAAAATTGTTTGGTATTTCAAGACTGTGTGCGTGTACTTGTGAGAATGTGTTGTCCTTTTTGTTTATGTGTAAATGGATTTTGACCAGTGCTAGGGCCGCATCGGGACCTGCATGTATCGTCACGAAGCTTCGTGCAATGAGACGATGCACCCAGATGTGACCAGTCATTATTGGTTATCGTCGCGAACATTCGGGCTTCGTGTTATCGCTTGGTTGGCGATAAGTCAAAGGGTTTTAGCGCGCTAATATATCGCGCTCTGTGGTTACACTAGCGTTGTTCATTTCGGCGGAAATTTTTGATGTGTTTAGACGCGTTCGAGGATCTCCAGTAAATCAATAAATATGGAGTGGAGCGATGAAATGGTGTTAGAATTTTTACACCATTATGAAGCTGAACCCATGAAGGGATCCAAAAAAATCATTATGTAATTATTAGCATAATATAGCCATAAATGTAAAGCAATTCGTCATCCATAGTCAATCGCATGAAAATGATTTCAGCCATCTTTAATTATTGCACGATGCTTCGTGTAAAATACCGAAGCCGTTAATATGACCACAGTTTCATCGCGATAACTTTCTAGTGTACAAAACGTACGAAGCTTTACATTATTTCGGGACGATACACGCAGGTGCAGCCCTAGCATGACAGTTGTGGTTTGTTTATTCTATTTTACTGAAGTACCAACATACGATGAGCTTTGACACCGTTTCTTTCTATAGTAAACAAAGGGTCTAGGACCTGGTTACTTCAAAACTACGTTAGTGTGCTGTGTAGATATGGTCTCAAATGAAGATAGGAATTTGAGAACATTCCTTTTTACGGATGTAATTGATTAGAAGTGCTATCAAATATAAAAAATATTTAAAGTAAAAACAATCCCTCCATATTTTAAATTAATTTCTTAAAATATATAATTTCTTATCCTACAATAATACACAAATGTATAATAGTTATAGGATACGTAGTATCCTTTACTAGGCTGTGCGTACATATGCTTACGTCGTCGTATAATAGGTATATGTTTCCTAGTATAATGATTTAACAAGTCAAAATGTACTTATGTAAGTACCTATAGTACAGGTTAGATAGTCCACATTCTCAAAATAATGAGAGAAGAATACTCCAATTTGAGTAGTAAAACATACATTTAAAACTTCTCTGCTATTCTTCCATCGTAATGCAGGCACGTGCCCACTATGTATAGGTACTTGTTATGCTTTCCTAACGGGTTGGCATATAATTACGTTTCAAGTTTACTAGTTACCTGCTGCAGTGATGATATCTGCCTTATGTCCCTTAACCTTGTCTTTAGAGGCCGACGGGAAAAGAAGGACTAATGATATATTGTATTTTTGGAACATACTCTGCTCTTTTACCTATGTCGGCTATGTCTATATTTATTTAGATACCTGCTTCAAGATATGTATAACTATAATTGTATTTAATATCTATTTAAAGTATGTATAAATGATTTTCATGAAATTCTGTATAGTAGTATTTTCAGCTAACGAAAGAATATAATTTAACTTTGGCTGAAAACTATTAAAATATAAAGGTAAATTTTGACATCGTTTTTGAAAATAAGTATAACTCAGATGGGGAATCGAGCAGTGTATCTAGGCGGCTACGGTTCGCGTCTAAGTTAAATCTTTTTTAATGTTAACATATTTCTTTTTCATTATTTTATCAATTATTATTTTAATATCTTAATGTGTTTTCTAAAAACATTAAAAAAATACCTTCGTCATCCATATATTGTATAATTTTATGTGTAAAATAAATACCTATAGGGAATATCATGGGTTCGATGCCCACGTAGAACAGTTATTTGTGCGATGCATGAATGATTATTCTTATTGGGGGTTTTGTTTATATGGATTATATGTGGTCTGAATGGAAACGTTAAAAATGAAATACTGTTTATTTTTGTAAAATATTGTTGTGTGTTTTTAATTGATCTTCTGTTTGTGGCTGCTTTCCGATCCGGTGGTAGATTAATTAGAATTAATATTAAGGAACAATGTAAAATTGACAAAATGTAAGTGCCCCTATGGGGATTAGAGATGGGCGTTTTCAGATTTTTACGCAAACCGATACAAATTCGATTTCTGATATTTAAATCGATTTTAAAAACCGATTTCAGAAATCGATTTCCAGAGCGGTTGACGGAGCGGGTTTACTTTAGTTTCGATCGATATTCGATGTTTTTAGTTATTTTAGCGTAGCAAACGAAAAACGCAATCGAACGAACGCATTCAAATAATTTTTCTATAATTTCTTTGTTGATTGGATTTAGGTGTACGATTTTCCTTCATGCTTTATCTAGGCTTAACTAGAGTACCTACTAGACTAGCAAAAATGTTTTGTTTTGGATATGATACAAAACTTTCTTGCGTATTTAAATATCGTCATATTTACAATGATTTCATGATTATATTATATAATGTACATTTTTTTTGTATGGTTTTTTTTTTATTAATCCCGATTACGAAGCGAAAATCTTACCTTTTTACATTAAATAGTTATTTCTTATTTATCATCAAATCGTATGTATGATACTAACATACGTTAGTATAGTATTGAATCGTAAAATACCTATCTAATTATATAGTTCACGAGATCACAAAAATAACATTACGCGCACACCGCACGTGTCACCAAGGTCAAGTGTGCAAAAACTCTCCCATAATTCAAAAATCTATTTAACAAACACAAAACTTAAACTACTATCATTAAGTATTGTGTAATATTATCATGGAAGTAGTTGCATTCTAATATAGATCTTATTCCCTGACTCTTGTAATTCTGTTTCGTTTCCATCTGCCATTCTGAGTTTCTTAGAAACCGCCAAATTCCAAAACAGATGACAATTCGCTTCATCTCTTTCAATGCACTAAACGATCGCTTAGTTAGAATGAAAGGAGGCGAATTTTAATGAAATTCGCTTTCTCTCATTCTGACTAAGCGATCGCTTAGCGGAGTGAAAGAGATAGTTAGTAAGTTTTCAAATATTGGTTTGGTTTGCAAAACTAGCAATAGAAAACGATTGCGCGATGATTAGATTTATTATTAGTTTGCGTTTTCGTCGTTTTGTTTTGATATGTGTTGATTTAGTTTCTGCCGAAATACGTTTTCTAAAATCAGTTTGTATAGTGTTGAATATCGATACGATACGATTTCTGACTGAAATCCGATTTCAGATTCGTTTTGATATATCGGACGCATACCTAATGGGGATTCATTCTTCTAATCTTATCCCAACTACTTGGGGTCGATACAATATGTACTCTTCTTTCATAGTACAAATTGTAGAAGTTACTGGCAATAGTTTTATGACCGGCCGCTTGCCAGACATCAACCCACCTTGAGAATATAATTATTGACCAAACGGCATCAGATAGAGTTGGCCCAGGTTGTTATAAGGCTCTTAGTCGTCTTTTAAGACATCCACGAGCAAAGCAAGGGTTGGTAGTATTCGAAGCCGCTACTACACAGCTTATGCATAATAAATGATTTTTGTCCCTCAATTGAGTTTATTTTTTTGTTAGAACACAATATACCATACTTTCACAGCCTTTTTTCTTTTTAAAATTTAGAAATATTATTGTGTTAAATCTTGTATGATGTTATGGAACCCTTCATTAGCAAGTCCTATTTGGACTTGGTCAGATTTTGTATTACTTGGCTGAATAAAACGTGTGTACATTAGTTTCCCATTATAATCAAAAATGAATAGTTAATAATAATGGATCTCATTTTTTGAATAATAAATAAAATTTCAATTGATTTACCAATGCTACACGCATTAAGAGAGGAGAAAGTTCATCATCCTGTTGAAAAAAATATCATTCAATTATAACATGATTATAGTCTGACTATAGTTCAACTAATCTGCTGATGTGTATTCTCTTAGGAATGGAAGCAGAATGCATCTACAAAGACTCCAAAATCATTATGGTCATGCTCTTATCCCCAATTACTTAGGGTTGAAACAATACATAGGTAGTCAATTTCTATCATACACGTTGCAACAGTTTTGACAATAATTTTATGAACACTTGCCTGATGTCAACCCTCCTTAGAAATGTATTTAGTGACCTGAGGGCAGCATATAGAATTAGCCCATCTCACTGTAAAGATTTTAATAATCTTTTACAACACCCACAAACAATAAAAGTGTTAGTAGTATTCATAGCCGTCATCACACACCAATATATCAAAGACATGAGAACATTTTCTTTTAAATTGTTAAGGCATAGGCTTAGACTGAACTAGGTATAGAGCCATGTCAGTTTATTACTTAAGAAGGACAATGCACAAATGATACTTCTTATTATAATTTGTATTTATTAACTAAATATTAATTTTCCCTGTGATTCAAAGTTTGCCCACAAATATAATTCTGTATTTCAAGCAAGCGATAATTTATGAGTATAAATGCAAATAATATAGTGTATATTGTATGTATATGTTATATAGACAGTTATAAAGTGTTTGAATTACATTCAAAACTGACTTACGGTTTCCTGTTGAGACAAACAGGATAATATTTTCTAAAACACAACATTTTTAATCTAGATAAAATAACAATCGTGATAGAAAATTCACTATCGTCTTGTCATGCTATCTAAATTGTGAAACAAATTTATTGGGTTCAAAATGGCAACATTATCCGTAATGAACAAACTATTTGGGCATAATTTATAATTTTCATTCGCTATTTTGACTTAATAACCCGAAAATAGGTATTTAATAGTCTGTGACCACCATCTGACACTCCGGTACTATTGCTGCGGCCAACTTAAATTTATAATCTTTAAACCTTTTAAAAATACACATACCTATTTATTTACTATCATTTTCAATATTTAATTAAAATGTTTTATGAGGCGTTCTTGGCGGGTGTATGGGCATCTATAGGAAGTATGCTAGGAAAATTAACAGGCACTGCTAGTGTTGTAGTGAGTTATTTTTATTTGTTTATGGTGACAGCCTTTTTTCGGCTTAAAATTCTTTAACCAATGGTCAAATATGACCAATCTGTAATTATATTTGAACATAACTAAAATTATGTTACGTTAATTTAATGCAGGTATAAGATATAGACTAAATAGAGATCTAGATAAATATGGATTGGTGAAATTGCAAATGTTTTCTTAACTATAACAGATACAGTACTTACTATATTACCTATTTATTAAGCCACAGCGAATATATATGAGGTGGATAATGTTTAAATAGGTGTCTCCTACTCACACCACTATGTTCCAATACTGAGCATGAACCTACTCTAGATAAGAGAATTAGCCTAGTATAGCAAGCTAGCCAACCTTGGCTTGGTTAATACTTCGAGTTTTCCTTCCATGCAGTGATGTTAGTTCCCATAACTAGTTACATACATACATATCATATTACCATATCCCTTGCAGGGTAGGCAGAGAGAACAGCGTGCCAGAGAAGTCTTTCCTTGCATACTTCACTCGCTTCCTTAACATTCATAATTCTCTTTATACACGCTCGCCGTTTTTGGATACTCTTGACTCCACCTTCCTTTAGTACGTGACCAATCTGGTCTAAGTAGGTTAGTCTCGGTCTCCCCCGGCACCTACTTCCTTCCACTTTCGCATTATATATATCTATATTGTAACTAGTTACAATACCAAGGAAAGTGTGATGACCATTGTATTCTTACTCTGTACATTGACAATGGGACTGAAAGAGACAGTGTCTAATATACTGAAATATATGTTTTGTAATTAAAATGTATTGCACAACATTTATAATGTTGAATGAAAGTTCTTATATATTACTAGCAAATGCAGTCCATTTGTTCTTTTGTAGAAGTTAATGTATAGCAGAGTCGCCTGGTGGTGTTACATCGATAGGATTAGGTTTTAAAACTTCTCAGTGAAAAAATACATATACATACCAATTTTCATAATGATCAATCAAATACTTTCTAAGTTTAGCTATGTCATATATATACAAACATCTTTTATAGATATATATTACAAAATACAAAAGTTTATCTTGTAGGAAATACCTACCTACAAAATCAACATAAGAAATAAATACAATATCTTTTTTTTTGTTAACTATGGCATCAAGCATTACTGATTATAGGCTAAAAAGGTGAAAACTGTGACTTTTATAGTCTAGTCTTTTATAGGCTGAAAAATTCTTGAAAAATCAAAGTAGTAAAAAAAAAACAATTGGTTTGTAAATATAGTTCCATTTAATATAATTAATATGGGATAAACAGAAATATTAATCTTAAAAAAAACATTCTAATTATTTATTTCTTATTTTAGTGTAAGTTGAGTAGATATTGAATATGTTCTTCACTAATTTTAATAGTTTCTGCTGTTGGACATGACTTGTCTTGTTTGTCCACAATGGCAGAAATATTGGCCTCTTGTACTATTCAGCCTAAACAGATAATCATAGAATTATCTTTTGACAGGTTTTAGTTGGTATAGGATTTGATTTACTTTTTAACATGAGTACACATAATTGTAAGCAATAAGAATACATTAGCTGTTTCATAGAAAACCTATTGGAAAAAAGAGCATGAAGATATGTTTATCTCTAGTCTATAAGTGTTAGGGTTAGCTAATTAAACTGTTACCTGTAGTGCCAGCCTATTGAGATGTAGCTCCAACTGTTCCATCTGGGTCATTAATAGCATGGCAACTCACTGAATGCTGGGTGCACCTGCTGAGGCTGTGGAATAGAGCTATTGGTTCTCATACTGTATATTGTATTGGTTACCATTAGTTTCGGTTTTTGGGGATAAGAGGTCTGTGTCATAGAACATAAGCAGATATTAAACGTAATAAACAAAGACATACAAACGTTAACAGGCTAGTTTTACGCGCAAATTGAGCCGTGTAGTATATCGTCTTGTAGGAATATCTATATTCTTTTCAAAAAAGGAGGCAGTTCTTAATTGTGATATATATTCTCTTTAATAAATGGTAGCAATTCAGTCGCGACTGCTGCTATCCACATATCTATACATTTTTTACAAAACTGCAAAATATAAAAACAATCTGGTGCATTTTTTTATGTATTAAAAACTTTTTCTTGTTTCTCGATAAGTAAAAGCCTTTTAATGTAGTTTGTACGTTAATTTAGCTTTATATCGAATAAGGAAACATACACGTATAAAGATTTTCTGTTAGAAATGACGTCAATCAAATCAATATTATCCGCTCTTTCTTTTAACGTATACGGCACGAGTCCCTTACTCGTGCCGTGTACGATAATAAAAGGACGATCAAAGTGGTTTTCCTATTAGTTGCGCGAATACGTGAAATAATTTAATAAATAAACAAGTAAGTGTTTAGAATGATATAGGGTAACAACAACCCTAAAATGTAAGAAACTAAAAAGAGTTCACTAATAATCTGAAGCTTGCTTTAAAGGAAAGACATTGCAATTAATTTCAATAAATGTAGGTAGTTGAGTAATTTTCAATTATAGAGAAGACTTAAGTGTAACTCATGTTATGACTTATGTCTAATTCTATAATTACTAAGGAGACTTAGGACTTATGCCTAAATAAGATTAAAATTTATATTTTAGAACAGTGGAGAACTAAGTTTTCGGGGCCCAGTTCGGCAATGCTATAAAATTTAGTGAGTAAAATAATTTGACTTCAACATGATTATACCCATATCAACCCATTTTTTTGTATATAACTTGGGTTGGGTAAAATCAACCTCATTTGAGGTTTGATAAATACAAAGTAATATCGTAAAAGATCCAAGTGCGATATACCCAGTTATATTCGCTTCTGAGATATACTTTCGCTACGATATCTAAGCCGCGCATCATAGGCAATTCCAACAGTATCCCTTTTTAGCCTCATTCTATTTCGTTTTTAGGAACAACACGTATTTACCTAACAGAAATCTATTTACAGTAAAGGTGGGTAATTCAATATGGGATTTGCCCGGAATATTGTCATGATGTTACGTATGTATATGTGTGTATGTGTAGGAAATCTGTGTGGTGACTGTTTTTTTGTCTCCATTCCTTATTTTGCCGTAGTAGATGTATAAAGTCTTCTGGAAAATTTATAACACCAACTGCGATCGCCGTCCCGCTTGTCCAATATGGCATTTATGACATCAATGACTGTTGATGTAGGGGACTTAGGGGTGTCCACTTTGAAAAAACATCGATGTTTTTTTCGATTCGATAAATCGAAACTGTACATCGATGTCTTTCGATGTATCGGATGAAAAAAAAACATCGATGTTTTTAAACATCGAGTACTTTTTCTAAAGTCATATCAAAAGTGTTACTTCTAAAAAAAAAAGAAAAAGTCTTTTTTGTGGCATTTATACCTATTCCAATCCCTTATAAAACTGACTTCTAACAAAAAGGTCCTTTTTGTGGCATTTATACCTATTCCACAGTACCTTATCAAACAGATTTCTAAAAAAAAAAGGTCTTTTTTGTGGCATTTACTGGTTATCATCGGTTCGATGTTTTATGAAAAAACATCGATACATCGAGTATTTCGATAGCTCTTCAAAACATCGGATCGATTCGATGTATCGCATTGTAAACATCGATATTTTCGATGCATCGATGTATATCGAATATCCCTAAGGGGACTCCCTAAGACTGGTCTAAAAATACAGAAAACTACATACGCTACCTGTTCCTGTGGTTATAAAAGATTACTAAAGGATAAAATCAAATAAGAAATATCACTGCGAGAGAAGAAATCTTGAAGTTAAACCCTTTATCTACTCATTTGCTCAGCATGATATAATGGATCCCATTGTGGAGATGATCCATACCCAGTAATAGAACGTATCTACATTGAAAAACGTGCCATTGTCCCACTATCACTCACGACTGTTGCTTGGATATTTTAAAGGCATAAAATGCTTATTTTATGTAATCCTTTCATGAACTTATCTAAAAAGACCAATTTTGAAAGTATTTTATGGTCCGCTGATTATAAGTAAGTAATTAGTAAGTTATTACATTATTGTGATAATGAGATATTATCAAAAGCGTCTTTTTGCATTTAATAGGTATTTTCGAAAATTATTATGCAACAAAATACATTCTATAACCTTACTTCTCAGATAACGCAGCTATTAATAATAATAAAAAGAAAATAAATCGGATAAATGATCTCACTCACGAGAAAAGAAGGTACATTAACGGTCACACCACACTCATATTGATGTTGAAATCGTCTTAAGTCTTACCTAAAATTTAGCTGTTTGTGGTGAAAACATAGGCATCGTGCGTAACATAGGCATCTCCATATTGCCAGGGCAACTACGCGGGTGAAACCGTGGGCCAGCAAATGCTAGTATGTAATATTTAGAGTATTAGCTCAGAATTTTGTTTCTCAACAAACGATAACGATTGAAATTCTTATCTATACCTACATATACAAAAATGTAACGGATCGCTGTCTGTACATGGAAGATATATGAAAAAAATATTACTGGGACCTTTATCAACATAAATAGAACCCAAAACAATGATTTTTTAAATTTTTGTCTGGTTATCTGTTTGTTTGTGCACGCTAATCTCGCCGCCGCCGGGGCGCACGCGCGCCGTACACGTACATCTACGTTGTACGGGCGGGCCACCGCAACCGGTACATATATACATACAGGTACTTACGCTTGCGCCGCCCAAAGCACCGACGGTAGAGCGTGTCAACCTAGAGTATTTTCTCTCGGGTGGGTTCCCTATTGTCTAATTCCGTTAGACAACTAACTCGCAGAAGGCGGCGACCGCATCCCAGTTTCTGACGCTGTTGATTATCGTCCTAACGACAAACCTTCAACTCCTTGCATTGCTTTTTCTATTTAACTCTGTCAGAGATGACTTCTGCGTGGACGAAGTCGCGGGCAAAAGCTAGTAAATAAATAATTTTGTTCATTATTTGGAACATAAATCTCAGCCTAACTGAAATTGTGTCGTATCAAATAGACTTCTACTTACTTTTCACAATTTGTTATACGTGCGGTCACGCTCCTTTAGGTTAGGTTCTTACCTAACTTAAAGTCTTCTATTAGAACGTATTTCCAGTAGATATAGGTTCAAATCCCACATGTGGCAATGATTTTTTTTATTGACTTACCCAGTTGGGCTTCCGGCCCTCTCGCTCACCGATCGAAGCGCAATAGCACATTGCCATTACTCAGACGTCGATCTTCTGCTAGATTGTGGTACTAGTACTACCCCGGACGGACCGGCCCGCGCCGTACACAGAGAACTGTCAACAGCGTGGTCCTACCATTATTTAACGATTTTACTACTATTTATTATTTTCGCTTATAAAACAAATTTTATAAATATCTTGTTCCATTTAAAGAATTTCCATTATTTTATTCGTGTTCTGTGTCAGAGTACAAAATACCACAGCCCAGAACAGTAAGTTCTGTATAATTCTGCTTATATTACAGTAAAATTTGACAAAAAATATTTATCAAATAAAACAATAAAAACCTAAGTATAAGGGATCTACCCTATATCTAAGCAACACCTACTAATACAATCTTAATATTTTTCCTCATGATTCTTTTTTCATTTGATTATAATTCGTTGTTGAGTTTTAAGATTAAAAAAACATAATTTATAGCAATTTGTTAGTTTAAGCAAACAATAATCTACCTGTTAAAATTTACAGGGTGAAAGTTATGTCATTTGGATGAGCCTTTTGGTGGCCATGGTAATGGCCAATACATGGGGCTGCAGACATTATCTTCGTTCACTCGACGCTGCATCCAACTCCGTAATACCAACAATAATATCAGCAGCTTCTAGCTATGTGTTATCTGTAAGTTTTTAATGAACTTAAATAATTTACTTTATATTTTAATATTCATATAATAAGAGTACCTACGCGTAACCGTAGAGCATGCAAGAAGACTATGATGAATGTGAATGAAGCGATGGAGCTATGTCAGGATCGTGGTTTGTGGCAATCCATAGTCTCTGCGTACCCCTCTGGGATACAGGCCTGATATAATTGTTATCTCATATATGTTCTAAAAACACAGTAAAAAAATATTATTTAATTATTTACAGCAAGATAAAAGCCAAAAGTAAATTATATTGATTCATACACGTACCTCTGCTGGGTGTAAGAGGCTACTCCATAATAAGAGGGAAATTGACCTACTATATCTAGTCTAACGTACTGGTATAGGATTTTATTTCGAGGTGTGCTTCTCTTGCATAGATATATGAATGTATTATTATCCCTTGGTCGTATTTTACGGTACTCACGAGTAACATGTTAAGAGGTGGTGAATTGTATTCTTACTCTTTCACCGCACGGAACAAAAGGTAAATTGGATTCAAAAAAAATCCCTGCGTCACTGTCCACCGGCAATATGCCCAGAAAACTGGCAGCATCGACACTTTGGATGGCAATGATATTGCACGAAATGTTAGGTAATAAGTGCAGTCGCACTTATTATCTAATATACTGAGTAACCACTGACCTACGATGCCCAATGTCATGGAGTCTACTCCCGTGCAAGAAAATTCTTTTTCTGTCTGGTTACAACACAATTGCCAAATCAATTTGCATTCGTTAATATCTTCTGAGAGTTTTGGTAGGTAAACGAAACGTTATAAAGAATTGTTATATCATATTCACTACATCCCAGCAGTTCCTTCGCATCACATAATCACATTACATAAAATACAATCAAAATTATTTAATATAACACGTTAAACCACTAAGATATTGAATATAATACAAGACTACCACTTTCATATTCCCGCCAAATATCCTTATTTTACCATATTTTTACTTTATTGGCAGACGACCTAGGGTTGCTATTTTGTCTGACTGCGAATAAGTTGTTGGTATGTGGTAACTGCTAATCATGGAGCTCAGAAATACCATTCATGTTGATAAAACAACTTAATCTTCCATCCCCTTCAAGGTACATATTCTTAGTAACAAACGAAACAAATTTGTAAAAAATCAAGCATAATTGACATGTCCCCAAAGGTCAGCAAGTTGAAGTGACAAATAGCATAAGCACATCGCTCGACTAATCATTATCGTTGTGAGTAATATATCCTAAGTGGCCACCATGAATCTGACAAAGTGTAGAATGACTGCCTATCACATGGGCGTAGTAAAAATAACAGGAGCATTTAGATACAGGCGACACGAAACATGATGAGGAAGCCTACATCGAAAATTGGACATTGTATATCGTCATAGAACTGTAATAAACCATATTTCATTGTTATTTAATATTTTTATTAATTTATTACATACATACATTTAAGTATTCATATATTGGTAGTTTTGACGTGATAACGTCTTATAAATCGATGAACGCCAGCTGCACGCACGAAAAGCACGGAACAAGCGATGAAGAGGCACGATCAACCTAAGCGCTCTTGCATTTTAAGAATTTGACGTGCTATAAAACTGTTTATGAAATGAAGTGAAAAGTTAATATGGTTACCGTTGTTTATGTTTGTTCAATTGCTAAAAATATGCAATTTTTCATCAATATTTTCTTATGATGTTATCGCGTAAAATCATCGTCCGTAAACCGACTTGCCGTAAACCATCTGTTTTTTTTTTCATAAAATCGAATTAATACATACATACATATATATCATCACGCCATATCCCTTGCAGGGTAGGCAGAGAGAACAGAGTGCCAGAGTACTCTATCCTTGCATACTTCACACGCTTCCTCAACATTCATAATTGAATTAATATTTGTTTTATTTAATATTTTTTATATACTTATTGCATAATATAGACAACCATGGTATGTGTTATAAAAAAATAATATCTTAAGAGTACATTTCGTAGCTACTGAAAGCTCAACTGTGAAAGAACTAAGAATTGTAAAAGGTCAAGTGGGTAAACGTGTGATATGGCAGATTCCAACTACAAGGAGAGGGTTTATAGTCTTTTAAAAATGCAAGGAAAAAATATTTTTATGTCAGTGTTTTTTTATGAATTACTACTGTATATGTTCTTCGAGATGGATCAGCATGTTGGGTGACAAAAGTGACGGATGAGAGACGATTACATGTAGCGGAGATGCGAATGTTGAGATGGATGTACGGCGTGACGAGAATGGATAAGATAAGGAATGAGCGTATAAGAGAATGTTTGAAAGTAGCGCCAGTGACGGATAAGTTAAGGAGTGAACGTTTGAGCTGGTATGGACATGTGATGAGACGGGATGAAAGTAATGTTGCGTGGAAGGTTTTGAGTATGAATGTTGAAGGCTTTAGGGGTAAAGGGAGACCAAAGAAAAGATGGATGGACTGCGTGAAGCATGATATGGATAAACAGGGAGTGACTACAGAGATGACGTCTGATAGGGATGTATGGAAAAAGAGGACATATTGCGTCGACCCCAAGTAGTTGGGATAAGAGCAAAAGAATGATGATGATGTTCTTCGAGATCTTAGTTATTCTTAAGCTTATTGACATCATATCGAATTTCTGGTAACCAGGTTTGGCAGATTTTAATTTTCTATAAAACAACTGACATTGAACCATCACAATCCAAACTTATACAAAGGAATAGTGATGTTCTAGGCTTGAATTTAATTACGTTAGGATGCGTGGTCCTTAACTCCGTCGTGTGGTGATGGAATAAGAATACAATTCACCAACCCCTATCTTGGCTGTGGGTGACATATCACGACTAAGGGATATAATATGTATATACCATATTTGCAAGAGAAGGGAAACTCGAAATAGAAGCCTTTACCACCCGTTTGACCAGCGTGGTATAGTAGGACAATTTCTCACCTAATGTAGAGTAGGTTCGAGCCCATTACTGGGACTTATATGAGTTGAGATGATGACTAAATAAGATACTGTTTTGTTGATCTACACGTAATGGTCTGACCTTAGATCCGCGTGGTAGCTGAGAAGGATACGATTCACTATCTGTTCCTGCGGGTGTCGGCAGTTAGCTTAAGGATATATGCAGATAAAAGCACAGCAAGAGAAGGAAAGTTCTCTCATTTGACTACTGTTCTCATCCGACGTCCGCGGCACGTCATCGACGGTGACGACGACGATATCACACTCGCTCAAGAGATTACACGGCCCGCGAGGCCATTACACATAAATATCCGCGGTTTCGTCCTCGCCGTCGAGGTGCAAAATCGCGACGCGCAAAACGTGGGCACGCCCACTTTGCCACCAGCGACGCCCCAAGCCGAGGTCCGTTCCCCACAAGAGGAGCCCTTGGGCGATGTTGCTTAGCTTACCTCAATCGGGTTGAGAGCCCTCACCGCTCACCCATGGTCCGCGTAAAGCTGTCAAAGCCATCTGTGGCTAACAGCTAAAAACACACGCAAGAAATGACCACTGTTCTCAGGTTAAACGGTATCTACGAAAGTATTGCCCACTTAATGAGGAAAAAAAATGATTAAACCACGATCAAATGGCTACTCACAGGAACCGCCATGGTTTATTTCGAGATTTCTTCTGTTACGTTACTTGATTATAGGGATTCTTTTTTCTTGCCTTTTGGTGGCAGAGGTAAAAACCTACCTGATAGCGAGTAGTAACTGCTACTCAAGGACCTCTGTAATAACAGGGACACAAAGTCTCTAACTAGTGGTTGGGGTCTCCGGCTCTCTCGGGGGCGTTTTATAGCACTCCGGCAAGCAAAGACCTGGTAATATTTTTGCCTCTTAGTTCAAGAATGGCATGTCTAATTTAATATTATATTTATTTTATTTTACAGGGATTAATAGGAATAACGTTATTTGAAGAGGCTTCATCTGTGCGATGGTGGAGTGGTGCCATAATGATTGTGTGCGGTTTAGCCTTGGTAACGCGTCCTAGGACTAAGCTCAAGACTGGATGAAAACAACTCAAAATAACTGATTACGTATTATCAACTGTGAATAAACTATAGTTATATTAGTGGAAGTGATAGACGATGTACTATTTCAAAGTTGGCTCAGCTGCTATAAATAAATGAAAATACAGATAATATATATTTTTTATATATTTTTCAAATACCTAATTAATACTCCGAATGTAGATGCCCCTTCTTTTTCCCGCAGGGTAGACCATGGGTGTGGTTGCGCCCCGACAAATCGATCCGGGGCGACAAAAGAGGCGGCGCGCGACCCCATGGACCCACCCGGCAAACACCTCTCTTCGCCGTGCGAGCGGGCCACCGGTACCCGATCTTTGTCTTCGGTGGCCCGCCCGACGGTTTACTCTTACGGGTTCCTCCCGTGTCGACGCCCCGACAGCTTTCGCCGTCGGGGCGTCGTCCTCACGCGGTGCCCTCACGTCGGGTGAGCGGACAATTCCCCGGTCCGATCACCTGAAGCCTCGGTTAGGGCGGCATCAGGCGCAGATATTCGCGCCTGCGCCGCTCCGGCCGCTGACGGCGGGCCGAGTCACAGGAATTTTCCCGGACTCGTTCCGCCGCCTCCTTCTGCGAGATGACAGCCTCGCAGAACCGACCGCATCCCAGTTCTTGACGCTGTCGACCATCGCTTTCGCAACAGCGACGAGGTCACGGCGGCCTGCGCGCAAAGCTTGTTTAGCGACGCGCGATACGGGTGATCCCAGGGGTCACGGTCGAGACCGTCCAGCATCTCCTGCCAACTCGCTTCCTTGGCGGACCGGATGCCTAGCCGAAAGACAGTCCGCGCACTACGGTACGCCTCATACAGCTGGCCCTCCCGCTCAGCATAGCGGCGACGCCGCCGGCTGTGGGTCTTCGGGCACTAATGCACGCCGCACGAAGGTCCGCCAGTCTTGGGGACCACCACCCTGCCTCGAAGGTAGACGCCGTACCCTGGGCATGGCCGCATCGCATATCTGCGTTAACGCATCGCGAATGCGGCCAGCCTCAGCATCAACTCCGTCCACTGGGGGTGGTGAGGACAGCCACGTGTTCACGATGGCCACCTCCGCCAGTAGGTCCCTATCCAGACGCCTCACAGCCCACCGCGGAAACGCGGGAGCTCAGTCCGCCCTGTGACCCCTGCTGGGATCCAGGTGGGGGGACACCTACATCCGGATATACCGGTGGTCCGACAGGGTCTACGCCTCCTCTAGGACACGCCAGTTCCTCACTCGTGGTGCGAGAGCGGGGCTAGCGAACGACAAGTCCACTGTCGACCCGCCCCGCTGCCGCACACACGTATTTACTGAGCCTCTGTTTAGGATACAGAAGCCCAGTGACGCCGCCCACTCCACGACCGCCCGCCCGCGATCGTCCGTCATAGGGGCCCCCACGCCGTGAATTTGGTGTTGAAGTCCCCCAGGACCAGGTCGAGGCCCGGTGCCAATTGCCGTATCGAGGCCTCCAAGTTGGTAAGTGAGGCCCCGAAATCGTCCATTCTCCTGTTAGGGGAGAGGTAGACGCCGTAGAGCGTGACCCCTCCCGATTCCGAAGCGACAAATTCCTCGCCCCTATCCAAGAGGGACAGGGACGGAAGTGCCGCTGCGTGGAGGGGACGTTTGCCGCGGTTCCGTTCCAGCTGACCACCCAATTGGGGCGATAAGGCACGCAATACGGTTCCGCGACTACGGCTGCACCAATCGACCACTCCGCCATGGATTGCAGGAGGAGACCCTGCGCACCGGCGGAGTGGTTGGTGTTAGCCTGCAGGAGGTAAGTGGATTGGTCAGCCATTAGTGGGCCGTGTCCATCACCTTCTCGCTGGCGGGCGATCCGGCCGCGCTTGGAGCGGGAGCGACCGTGGTCGAAAGGCCGCTCCGACCCTTTGGAGCCGAAGCCGAAGGTCTGCACGCCCCAGAGCCCATGCGGTGATTGGCAGGCTTATTGCCCGCCGCACACGCGAGGCAGTGGGGCGGGGCGGCGCAAGGCCGGGCATGTGCCCAGTCTGACCGCAGCGGCAACAGAGTCCGCCGCAGTCAAAGCAATTGGTGCATGTTGGCCGGGTATGCCCAACCGCCATGCACTTGAAACACCTCACAGGCCGGTGCTCCTGCACGGCTAGTCGCGCTGAGCTCCAGCCCACGAGAAGCCTACCACTGCCTGAGCCGGCCAGTTGCCTGACCGACTCCACAGGGCACTGCACCCAGGCGGCACCTACGCCACCAGGACCGGGGCGGATGGCGCCGACACGGACGGTGTCCATGGGACACCTGGTTTTTGAGGCAATGGCCTCCCGGATGTCTTCCACCGTCACGGAGTCATCTAGATCCGCAATGCGCATTTCGGCGCACTTCACGGGTCTGGCGATTTTAACGCCATCCTCCTCGGCGAACAAACCTCGTAACTTCGACGCCACGTTATCGGCCGACCTGGTGCCCTCGGCCCCAGGGAACTCGAGGATCTGAGCCCCTGTCCGGGACTTGCGGGTCCTGGCTTCGACGCATCCTATGTCGGAAATGTCGAGCTCCCGCCGGGCTTTCCGCAGGACGGCGTCATAGCTGAGGCCTTTCTGCCGCCTCAGGCAGCACAGTGATCACCACTGCGGCTGTCTTCAGCGGCCGGAGCCCCTTGCGGGGCGTCTTCCTCTTCTTCTCACCAGGGTCAGGAGCGAATTGGGGCTCAACCTATTGCTGGGGAATGACTGAAAACTGACAAATCTTTCATCTGTCATCTGCCATTTGTCATTTGTCATCTTTCATTTTATGTCTATTATGTATTTACACATATTTTTTATTTAATATGTACAATAAAGCTAAAATATAATTTAAATATTTACAGAAAATAGAAGAAAATAGAATGAGGAATTAAAAAAAAAAATAGAGAAACAATACGAAAGAAGTGTCAAGGGACACCCGGAATATATATATATATATATATATATATATATATATATATATATATATATATATATATATATATATATATATATATATATATATATATGTATATATATTTATTCATTTACAATATTCTTATAAATAATTATAAAAAAAACCAACTGACAAAAAACTTTTTGTCAATTGTTTTTTTTGTGTCTTTTTTTTTGGGTTGCGGTGAGACATTGTCATTACAAATTATAATCTTATTTCAGTTGTCAGTTGTCATATGTTATTTATCATTTGATATAAATATTTTTACGTTTTTAGTCTTTCAAGTTTGTCATTTGTCATTTGCCACTTGCCATTTGCCAAATGACAAATGACAAAGGGAAAAAGGCAAAGGGCAAAAGGCAAAGGACAAAGGGCAAAGGGCAAAGGGCAGAGGACAAAGGACAAAACATAAATGGCAAATAACAAATGGCAAAGGACAAATGACAAAGGAAAAAGGCCAGAGGGCAAAGGACAAAGGACAAACGACAAATGACAACTGACAAAGGAAAAAGGGCAGAGGGCAAACGACAAAATACAAGCGACAAACGACAACTGACAACAGACAACTGACAAATGACAACTGACAACTGACAAATGACAACTGACAAATGACAACTGACAAAGGACAAAGGACAACTGACAAATGACACAAGGGACAAAGGACAACTGACAAACAGCAAACTGACAACTGACAAACGACAAACGACAAGGACATAGGACAAACAAAGGATAAACGACAAACGACAACTGACAAATGACACCAGTGACAAAGGACAAACGACAACTGACAAATGACAACTGACAAATGATACCAGAAAACTGACAAAGGACAGAGGATGGCCAAGCGAGAGGACAACAGCACTCTTACCCCCATGCTGGCTCGATCGCTCTGTGGTACACCAGACCACAGAGCCAGCCCGCCACCAGGAAGATCGCAAGCGTCACTGCCCCTTCGCTTGGTCTCTGTTACACAGAGCACGTCTAGCTGTTTGTCCGCCATGACGGATATCAGCTGGTGTAACTTACCTTCCACACAACCTCTTACATTCCACGTGCCCACCCGGCACTCTGCTTTCCTCGACTCGCCTGACTGGGCAAGGCGTGATGGGTGGCGGCCCCCATCGCCGCAATTGCCGAAGTTCGTACCGACGGGGGCGGGACGGTACGCGTCACCTCCAGCGGACGCCCTAACCCGCAGTGCGGTACGCATATCGAGTCGATTAGCAGTCTAATTAGACTGGAAGGAGACGTGACGAGCACACTCCGGACTATGCCCCCTTGTCCTTTGTCATTTCTCCTTTGTCATTTGTTCTTTGTCAGTTGTCGTTTGTCGTTACGAAACGACAAACTGACAACTGACAACCGACAAACGACAACTGACAACTGACAAATGACAACTGACAAGGGACAGGGGACAGGGGAGAAAGGAGAAATGACAAAAGACAAAATACAAACGACAACTGACAAATGGCACCAGAAAACTGACAAATGACAAAGGGACAAATTTCAAAGGACAAAAGACAAACGACAAATGACAACTGACAACTGACAAAGGACAAAGGGACAAACTTAAAAGGATAAACGACAAACAACAAAATACAAACGACAAACGACAACTGACAACTGACAAATAACAACTGACAAATGACAACTGACAAAAGACAAAGGTCAAATGACAAAGGACCAAGGACATAGGACAAATTACAAGGGACAAGGGACAAGACAAGACAAAATACAAACGACAAATGACACCAGAAAACTGACAAATGACAAAGAACAAAGGGACAAACTTCAAAGGACAAAGGACAAACGACAAATGACAAAATACAAACGACAAACGACAACTGGCAACTGACAAATGACAACTGACAAATGACAACTGACAAATGACAACTGACAAATGACAACTGACAAATGACAACTGACAAATGACAACTGACAAATGACAACTGACAAATGACAACTGACAAATGACAACTGACAAATGACAACTGACAAATGACAAATGACAACTGACAAATGGCAACTGACAAATGACAACTGACAAAGGACCAAGGACAAACGACGACTGACAACTGACAAATGACACCACGGACAAAGGACAAAGGACAAAGACAAAGGACAAACGACAACTGACAACGGACAAATGACACCAGTGACAGAGGACAAACGACAAATGACAAACGACAAGGACAAACGACAAACGACAACTGACAAATGACACCAGGGAAAAAGGACAAATGGCACCAGGGACAAAGGATAAACAACAAACGATAAGGACAAACGACAAACGACAACTGACAAATGACACCAGGGACAAAGGACAAATGACACCAGGGACAAAGGACAAAGGACAAACGACAAGGACAAATGACAAACGACGACAGACAACTGACAAATGATACCAGGGACAAAGGACAAACGACAAATGACAAGGACAAAGGGACAAACTTCAAAGGACAAACGACAAATGACAAAATACAAACGACTACTGGCAACTGACAAATGACAACTGACAAATGACAACTGACAAATGACAACTGACAAATGACAACTGACAAATGACAACTGACAAATGACAACTGACAAATGACAACTGACAAATGACAACTGACAAAGGACCAAGGACAAACGACGACTGACAACTGACAAATGACACCAGGGACAAAGGACAAAGACAAAGGACAAACGACAAACGACAACTGACAACGGACAAATGACACCAGTGACAGAGGACAAACGACAAATGACAAACGACAAACGACAACTGACAAATGACACCAGGGAAAAAGGACAAATGGCACCAGGGACAAAGGATAAACAACAAACGATAAGGACAAACGACAACTGACAAATGACACCAGGGACAAAGCACAAATGACACCAGGGACAAAGGACAAACGACAAATGACAAGGACAAAAGACAAAGGACAAACGACAACTGACAAATGACACCAGGGACAAAGGAGAAAGGACAAACAACAAACGACAATTGACAACAAGGACGTGTTATATTAGATAATTTTGATGGCATTTTATGTAATGTGATGCGCGGAACTACTGGGATGTCGTGAATATCATATAAAAGTGTTTTACAACGTTTTCATTTTGCATCAAAATTCCAACAAGATACCATTAACAGTGTGGCCATAGCACTGTTGATGGCGACAATTTGACTTAGACAATGACTAACCTGAAAGACTAAAAACGTGAAGATATAAATAGTTATTGGCGAAATCTTGTAAACGCCATATAAAAAAAAGGACAAAGGACAAAATACAAACGGCAAACGACAAAGGACAAACTGACAACTGACAAATGACACCAGAAAACTGACAAATGACACCAGAAAACTGACAAATGACAAATGACAAACGACAAACGACAACTGACAAAGGACAAAGGACAAAATACAAACGACAACTGACAAAGGACAAAAGACAAAGAACCAAGGACAAACGACAAGGAAAAAGGAAAAGGACCAAGGACTAAAGTCGCTTAAGTTTACCACTTGTAATTATGAAGTCGCGTGGAGTTTATTATGCGAACGTTTTAACAATAAGAAAATTCTTATTAACAATTACTTGAAGGCATTATTTAATATTGAATCTTTATCTCGTGAATCTCATCGAGCTATTCGTTTTCTTATAGATCATGTAACAAAAAACTTACGGGCCCTGAATAATGTATTCAGGTCAGCCAACGGATCAATGGGATACGTTAGTAATTTATTTGGTTACCACTAAACTTGATTCAACTACTGGTAGAAACCGATGACCCGAAATCATATCGACCAATCACCTTATTGCCCTCACTAGGCAAACTCTTAGAACGGCTAATTGTTCCTCGTTTATTGCCGGGTGGACCAACATTCAACCATAAGCAATTCGGCTTCACTCGCGGTAAATCAACTATCGACGCAGCCATTGCGGTGAGAAAAGTTATTAATACATCCGCTTTTAAATACGTGCTAGGCGTTTTCCTGGATATCTCAGGTGCCTTCGACAACGCCTGGTGGCCAATGCTACTTCTTAAATTAAAGACTCGTGGGTGCTATAGGAACATCTACCTAATTATACAGTCATACTTTTCACAAGGCTCGACTAAACTGAAACTTGGTCACCATGCTGTGTCGAAGCCACTGACGATGGGCTGCCCCCAAGGTTCGGTGCTAAGTCCATATCTATGGAATTTAGGTTTTGACGATTTCCTCGAATTACCTCTGCCGAAACACTGTCAATTGATCGGCTATGCCGACGACGGTCTTCTACTCGTAGAATCCAACACTAGAGACGGTTTAGAGAAATTAGCAGAAATTTGTCTCAATAATATATTCGAATGGGGCACACGAAATCGGCTTACATTTGCCCCACAAAAAACGTACCACCTTTTATTAAAAGGAAATTTACAATCGTTGCCGCGTATAAAATTCAATAATATGACAGTCAAAAAGAAAGATTCAGTTTGCTATCTTGGTCTACTCTTAGAAAAAAATTTTTCATTTGTCGAGCATATTAAAACTGTAGGTGAAAAAGCGAAACGAAATTTCTATGCGCTTACTAGAATATCAACGTCTACCTGGGGCCTTCGTTTTAATACACTGAAAACTATATATATGGCCACATATTTGGGGTGTATTTGTTACGCTGCACCCGTTTGGGCTGATAGGGCTACCATAGGGGCAGCTCGCCTTAAATTATTACAAAGCCAACGATTGGCCTTAATATTCTTGTGTAAAGCCTACAGGACGGTCAGTACCGAGGCTTTGCCGGTACTCGCGGGTGTACTTCCGGTTGACTTGGAGATTCAGAGACGGGCATCAATGTATTACACGACAAGGGAAAATATGAACACAGATTTCCTTCTACCGCGCGACCGTAATAAAATCGCTCGATTGTTTGCACCGCAGTCCGTTGTCTATGAAAAACTTTTAATTGAATGGCAAGAAAGATGGGATTCATCATCGAAGGGCCGTCACCTCTATCTATTTTTCCCATGCGTCCGCGAGCGCCTAGAGAGAGTGTGGCTGGAGGTTGACCATTTTGTAGCTCAATTTCTAACTGGACATGGCAACTTTAAAAGTAAATTATTTTCTTTTAAACTCGTACCTTCACCACTATGTCAATGTTCTACAAATAACCGCGAGTATGAACAATCAGCACATCACATTCTCTGGGAGTGCGATCTCTGGCGTAACGAGCGCGACCTTATGTTAGACAGTTTGCAAGTAACATCTGGAGTAGTATACTACACGGATCTTGTAGCAACTCGAGAAAATTTCCGTGCGTTTAGGCGTTTCTGCCATACCTACTACTGCAACCAATCTTAAGGCTCACATATAGGCCCCGTTAAGTTATCCCGTATCCGTGGTGCCGTACTGCTGCGCTTATCGTAGCTGTACAACCCTTTACTTATTGGCTGACTAGTCAATATTGCTTTCTGTCTCCCGCTTTGCCTGGGAGGGAAGTGGAATCACTCTTTTCCAACTCCTCCTCTTTAACTTTTCTAATTAAATTTGTTGCGGGTTCCAAGACAATTAAAATCATTTCCCGGGACTGCCTGAGGGTCAAACCTCGGTGTCATTTATAGTGACCATTGTGGATCCTGGCTTACAGGAGTTACAATGGTGGGAATGTGTGGTGGGATTAGTCCCAAAAAAAAAATACTGGTAGAAAGTGGGAGGAACATAAAAATAATTTACCTGATCTACCATCATTAACTGACTTCTTGCGTTTCTTGCGTGAGCGTGCAGACGTACTAGAAACGCTGCAGGTAAGCAAAGGTGACAAACCTGATAATAAATTTAGTCAACCAAAAATAACGAAATCGTTCGTTACTTCCACCACACGTAAGGTTGGAAATATGCCTATATGTCCAGTGTGTGAAAAGGGTCACCGCATAAGTGAGTGTACTAAGTTCAAAGCTATGACTGTGGACGGTAGATCGAGTGAAGTCTTGAAGTTGAACCTTTGCTCGAACTGCCTACGCAGAGGACACAGCGTCGAGCAGTGTCGTCTTGGTACTTGTCAGATTTGTAAAAATAAACATAACACATTATTGCATAGAAACATAAATTCTTGTCTTAACATTGAAACACAGCCTGAGGACAATAAGTTATCTAATTTGTCATTATCCATTAGTGCAACATCGGCGTGCTCAGCTGACATAAATAAACAAATTGTGCTCTGCACTGCTTTAGTAAAAATTACTATATGATACAATTAATAATAAGACTTACCTTGTTCGAGCTTTACTAAATGCAGGGAGTCAATGCTGTTTCTTAACTGAAAAAATAAAAAAATAAATTAGGGTGTATATCTTTATTTAAAAAACCTATGTATGTGACAGGCATAAGTAATGTACAATTAAATATTTCAGATAGTTGTGAACTTATCTTAACTTCATTAACGAGTTCATTTAACATAAATATAAAATGCTTAATTGTGCCTCAAATTACAGGCAACTTACCTAATAGTAATATTAATATTTTAGAATTAAACTTACCTCATAATTTACAGTTAGCTGATCCCGGATTTCATCGTCCTTCTGAAGTTGATTTACTGCTGGGGGCTGATCTCTTCTTTGAGATAATTACTTCAAATAAAATAAAACTATAGTCCTTAAAATATAGCTTGATCTCTGTGACAGATAGATACAAAATCGATGAAATAATTTTGAATACCCTTCATGTTTACAATTTTATTTTGTATTTTTTTTTATTGTTTATAATGGCAAACGAGCAAGCAGCACATCAGTATGGTAAGTGTCACGGCCACCCATGGACCTTTAATTTCAATTTCTTTCAATACCAAGGATATAGCTTAGTCCGCTGCCTACCAATAAAATCCCCAAACCCACCCAGTTGGGCTGCCGGCTCTCTTGCTCACCGAACGAAGCGCAATAGCACATTGCCATTACTCAGGCGTCGACCTTCTGCGAGAGTGTGGTACTATCCCGGACGGACCAGCCCGCAGCTGTAGACAGAGAACTGTCAACAGCGTGGTCCTACCACTAGGATGGCCTATATTTTCATTCTTTACGTGCCAGTTATATCTCAACTGAATTATGAATATAAAAATATGAATATTTACAGCAAAACTTGTACCTCATATATTTTATAATACTTAGTAACCATTTTATAAAAATATGATGTTTACGCAAATACAAGATCATACTGGACTTAGAATAAGATAGAGATGGGATGGATATCGATAAACGTAAATCGATAATGTTCTTATTAATTATTTATAAAACAAGTAAAACCAATACATTACTTATATAAACCACACGGTAACTCTATAAAATAAGTAAATTGCGTTAATTTAATATTTAGACATCAGCTATAACATTAATAAGACCATTTCTTTAATATTAAAACGATAATTTCTTTTATAAAATAACCATGATTATTCATTAAATAATCTGTGACCAAGAACTCATCATCAACCTACAGGAATGCGCCAGCGATGATGATAATAGTGACGATGAACTTGGGATGTATTCCTTTCGAATAATAAAAAGAATTAATTAACAACTTTAGTTTAAATTAAATAAAATCCATTAATTTAAATTCAATTAAATTTTTCATAGATTGTTTTAAATTTATAATCGATTCATCTATCCATTTGATTGAAATTCAATAAGATTTTCATACATTGTTTTTCAATTGTAGTAGCAAATAACTTTAAAAATAAGGCATTATATCGACAAAAATACGGACATTGCATCGTAAGAGTGCGGCACTAGTGAGAACTGTCGCAGAGATCATGCTATATTTTATAGACTATAGGTAATAACTCTCCTATACTTCAAAGCTCTAAATTGGGTTGGCTAGTAGCTGGACCAGCAAGTAGTTACAATTATGATAAACAAAAAACACTTCATTGTAACTTGACTAAACAAATAAGTAAGGATTTAGCTAGGTTCTGGGAACTTGAAGAACTTCCATGTTCAGATATTTATTACTCAGAAGATGATAACATTTGTGAGACTCATTTTATTAACAATACTATACGTTTAGATAATGGTAGGTTCTGTGTGAAAATGCCATTCCGTGAACTACCAGAAACTTCACTTGGAAATTCCTTTAATATGGCCAAGAAACGTTTTCTTAGTCTTGAGAAACGATTAAATAAGGAGGAGGAGTTTTAAAAAACAATATTGTGACTTCATAAAGGAGTACAAAAATTTGGGTCACTTGAGTAGAGTGGAGCCGTTAGAATTTGGTTACTTTATACCACATCACGCTGTATTTCGTGAGGCTAGCGAAACTACAAAAATAAGAGTAGTATTCGACTGTAGTGCGAAGACTACTACTGAAAAATCTTTAAATGATATTTAATATGTGGGTAGTACAGAATGATTTATTTGATATATTAATACGATTCAGGCCGCATACATTTGTATTATCTGGTGACATACAAAAAATGTTTAGACAAATTTTAATAGATTGTTCGCAGCGCCATCTACAATTGATATTGTGAAGAGAAGATGAGAGTAAGCCTCTTAGCATATTGCAACTAAATACTGTCACTTACGGTTCCTCTTCTTCTCCATTCTTAAGTACAAGGTGTTTGGTACAGTTGGCTAATGAGTGTCATGATAAAACAATTTCTAAAATTATACAGCATGATTTTTATTTTGACGATTGGTTAACCGGAGCGGAGACGGAATCGGAACTAAAATATATTTATGAATCAGTTACAAGCGTCCTTAGTTCAGGTTGTTTTCCTATACATAAACTTCTCTCAAATTGTCCACACATTTTTGCTGATCAAAGTACAACGTCACAGTCCTTAGATTTAGATAATCAATCGAACGTGTTGGGTTTATTGTGGTATCCCAATAGTGATAAACTACAATTTTCTGTTCAATTAAGTGAAAATTTACAGACAATTACAAAACGGTCTATTTTATCCAATACTTGTAAGATTTTTGATCCGTTAGGTATGCTTAGTGTATTAGGAGGATGGACGATTTCGGGGCCTCACTCACCACCTTGGAGGCCTCGATACGGCGACTGGCACCGGGCCTCGTCCTGGTTCTGGGGGACTTTAACGCCAGATCCACGGCGTGGGGGTCCCCTACGACGGACGACCGCGGGCGGGCGGTCATTGAGTGGGCGGCTTCACTGGGCCTCTGTGTTCTGAACAGGGGCTCAGTGAACACGTGTGTGCGGCGGCAGGGCGGGTCGATAGTGGACTTGTCGTTCGCTAGCCCCGCTGTCGCGCCACGGGTGAGGAACTGGCGTGTCCTGGAGGAGGCGGAGACCCTGTCGGACCACCGGTACATCCGGATGGAGGTCTCCCCCCGGGAACTCGGTAGGGGTCACAGGGCGGACAGAGCTCCCGCGTTTCCGCGGTGGGCTGTGGGTCGTCTTGACAGGGATCTACTGGCGGAGGCGTCCACATCAGCATCCAGGCCCATATGAGGTACTTGGGTCTGGTGCTCGACGGGCGATGGTGGTTCCGGGAGCATTTCCGACAGATTGCTCCCCGGCTTGTCGGCGCGGCGTCCGCCCTTTCTCGACTCATGGCGAACGTGGGCGGACCCAGTTTCGAGGGCCGACGGCTATATGCGGGGGTCATCCGCTCGATGGCCATGTACGGCGCACCCGTGTGGGCGAGGGCTCTGAACGCCCAGCTCAGGGCGGTTCTATGGAGGCCACAGAGAGCCATGGCGGTCAGAGCCATTCGCGGGTACCGCACGGTGTCGACAGAGGCGGCGTGCCTATTGGCCGGGACATCCCCGTGGGACCTAGAGGCGGAGATGCTCTCCGACCTCTACCGGCTGGTTATCACAGCGCGCGAGGAAGGTGGCTCCCCATCGTTGAGCGAGATAGCCACCTGGCGCGTGGATGCCCGCCGAGACGTCATCGCCCGTTGGGCTACGCGGCTGGAGAGGCCTAGGCACGGTGTGGAGACCGTTGAGGCCCTCCGGCCCGTATTGATAGAGTGGATGGAGCGGCGGCACGGAGTCCTCACCTTTCGGCTGGTGCAGGTATTGACGGGGCACGGGAGTTTCGGGTCGTACCTGCACAGGGTCGTGTATAGGGAGTGGACTCCGGCCTGCCACCACTGCAGGAGTGACGAGGACACGGCGTAACATACGCTGGAGGTGTGCCCGGGATGGGAGCGGCAGCGCCGTGACCTCGTCGCTGTCATCGGTGCCGACCTGACGCTGCCGGCCGTCGCGAGGGCGATGGTCGACAGCATCAGGAACTGGGACCTTCTCCGTCACCCCGGACCGATTTGGCGGGGCGAGACGAATCCATAGCCCACCAAAAAAAAAAAAAAAAGGTATGCTTAGTGTATGTACAATTAAACTTAAAATATACAAAAAATGTGGGTTTTAAAATTGGGCTGGGATGAACCGGTGCCTCAAAACATTGAGAAATCTATCTAACATACAAATACTAGCCAACGTTGAGGTACCTAGACATGCATTATGTTCTTCGCTAGTACTAATAGAGCTCCATTGTTTTGTAGACGCCTCCCAAGAAGCATATGGCACTTGTATGTATTTACGATCATTAGATAGTTTTAATAATGTGTATGTTCGTTTATTATGTTCTAAAACTCGCGTAGCGCCTCTTAAACCGATGACGATTCCGCGTCTTGAACTGTTCGGAGCTTTATTGGGTGCTAGTGTGCGTGCGCTTGGTATCGCAGTCACTAGGTGCAGTCAACGGCTCGCAGTTTGCGAACGTACCCACAGCTGATTTGTTATTAGTAGAATTATTTACATCGCAAATCCATGTATTATGTTTTTGTTCACACTTTCTGCATGGACCAAAAATACAAGTGCCAACACCATGACCGGAACGCATGCAATTAACGCATAATTCGTTGTCAGTGACAAACTTAGACCTATTTTGTATATCTAGATCGAGAATTCTTTGACATGAATATAGTGGATGTTGTGCGTTACACATGATACACTGTTTATAATTACGTGCGCCCCTCACTTGTGATTTATGTGATTTATTAGTAACGGCATTGCAGTGAACTTTGGATGTGTGCGAACTATTACTAATGCCATTATATTTTTATATTCAGTTGCGGTGGAATTTGTGTTCGATTTATTTTGTGACCGCATAAGAGTTTCTAAAATATCAGCCCTGTTTCGAAGGAATTGCATTAAATCATCTAATTTTATTTTACTATGATTATTAATTTGTAACGAACACCTGTATTGTTCCCATTCGCGTTCCGTTATATTATCTAATTTAGATACAAAATATAAATAATTAGTGTATTCCAATACTCGGTCGGTTCGCCTAAAAGTTTTAACGCACGTAAATTCTTTAGCGTATTATCAATAAGTTTGCGTAAATATACCGGTGACTCTTTAGTCAACGCTGGAATAGAAAACATAGACGTTATGTGGTTATGAACTAATAACTTAGTATTATTAAATCGATTGGTTAATAACTCCCAAGCGACTTCATAATTGTCTGCAGAAAATTCCAAAGAATCTATCACCGATTTAGCACTACCTTTAAGAAATGATTTTAAATAATGGAATTTCTGTATTTGTGTAATCGTTTTACAGTTATGTATAAGGGATATAAACGAGTCGCGAAACTCCGCCAGTGCTCATAAGAACCGTCAAAGTTAGGAATAGATATTGTGGATAACTTGATGGAATTTGAACTACTCGTTGTTAATTCTGAACCACTCGTAGACCTCTCATCGGTACTAGTCATACATTCAGCAAGTGCAAGAACAATGTAATAATCGCGTTCAAAATCCTCGCGCGCTTCCAGCTGTTTTTCAATGTTAGACTCTGGTGTAATATCCTCTATCTGACTTTGAACCTGATTGAAATCATTCACTAAACTTTGTGATCCTATCATACGTAATTTTAATTCTGCACATTGTTGAAAAGATAAGTCAACCTTTTCAAATGAACTAACGTACTTTTTGAAATTAGTTAACCGGCACTTTATCGAACCGCGCTTTTTCTTAAGTTCTCTAAGTTTTACTTCTAATTTTGAATCTGAAGTTGACATTTTAGTATTTAAATAAAAGATACTCACTGTTTAATAAACCGTAATTAGTATCTAGTCTGAGCTGAAGCGACTGCACACCACAATGCGTAAGTAGGTAAGCACAACGCAAAAGCACTGAAAATAAGCGCAGCACAATATTAAACAGGTGAAGTGGAAAGAAGAGTTAGGAAATTTTAGTTGATACGTCTCACCAAAAGCACTGTATTGCGAAATGAATAGGTTTCCTCTCCAATCTTTCTGGTTTTTTCCGTAAGTCCGTCTGCGAAGGTCCAAAAATTCGATATGTTGCGAATATCGGATTGCGAATATCAGATTGGAGAAAAAGTCGTTTAAATTATTAAAGCGTTTACTGAGTAAAATTACAATGCAATGGAGCGAGTATATTAATACAGTGTTATTGACGGTGGGTGAATATTGGTAATGCGAAAAAGTTTCTTATTTTTGTGGCGCTGGTATCGCCGTCCCTCCTCTTAGGTTGGTTTATCGCAAATATGAAATATGAGCAGGTATGCGTGTGTAGGTGCAGCTAGTACTTTTCAAATAAGCGCCAACAGTTGGTCTTCTGCCTATCAACAAGGAACTTGAAAGTATGAGCTTTCAAGGGGGGGAGTATGTTTACGATAACTCACGAATTGCAACGAGCTGACGATGCAGCGCGCGGTGCAGCGGCGGAAGAAAAAGCGTACTAACTCGATATAAGCTGTCAACACCACGCAAACGTTCGCTATTATAATTATATTAACTGTTGTTTGTAGCATTAAAACAAATCAGAAAATATATGAGTTTACTTCAAAATCCTGGGACTACATAAAGTCAACAGCCTCAACTAGGGACAAAGGACAAACGACAAACGACAAAATACAAACGACAAACGACAACTAACGACTGACAAATGACAACTGACAACTGACAAATGTCAACTGACAAAGGACAAGGGACAAGGGACAAAAGGACAAACTTCAAAGGACAAAGGACAAACGACAAAATACAAACGACAACTGACAAAGGACAAAGGCCAAAGGGACAACGGACAACGGACAAAGGACAAAGGACAAAGTTCAAATGACAAAGGACAAAGGACAAAGGACAAAGGACAAAGGACAAAAGACAAAAGACAAAGGACAAACGACAAAGGACAAACGACAAACGACAAACGGCAAACGGCAAAGGGCAAAGGAGAAAGGACAAAGGACAAAGGACAACGGCCAAAGGCCAAATAACAACTGACAACTGACAACTGACAATGGACAATGGACAAACGACAAACGACAAACGACAAACGACAAACGACAAACGACAAACGACAAACGACAAACGACAAACGGCAAACGGCAAAGGGCAAACGACAAACGACAAACGACAAACGACAAACGTCAAACGTCAAATGACAAACTAGAAATGACACATGACAAATGACAAATGACACATGACACATGACAAATGACAAACGACAAACGTCAAATGACAAATGACAAAAGAATGACAAATGACAATGGACAAATGACACCAGAAAACCATGTAAGTAATAAGTACTCTGTACAACAGGAATGAGCTCTATCTGTGCATCTTGCAGCAAAAATAAAGAAAATAAAACCTTATGCTAAGGTGGTAAGAGTATTGTTGCGCGCAAAATAAAAATGAAGCCGAGTGAGAGGGCAACCAGTGTACCCTGTGTCCCGTTCTAACAGTGGACTTAGAATTGCCAGAGTTAAGTTGATTTCAATCCTTTCCTTGTTGGTAGAAAAATATGCGATTGATGTAATGTAATGAAGTAAAAACATTTACTTCTAAAATGTTTTTAAATATAAATAATAATTTATTACCGACATATTAAAGCAATATTATTTGTTGCTAAGTGTAAAACCTTATTAACGCAAACATTTTGCGATTGGGGTATAGGTTTTCTTTTATGTGTATGAAATACGGACACCTGACCTGACAACCCCACATGAAATCGTAAATAATAATAATAACATAATTTGTGTGTGTAGTGAGAATTACGGTGACCATGCATGACTATTCAATCCTAATTCAAGAACAAATAACTTAAATACCTATGTATTTTTTTTATTTTTTTATGAAATAACTTTGTTTAGACTTCAAATTTCCTATAGATTTTAATGTCCCTAACATTAAGTTCTTTAGAAAATTTAGGAACAAAAAGAAAGCTATTGTGGAAGAATGTAATAAAGATCAGTCGACATGATCGACATCAATAAATAGATGATTTGTTAGATCTCGTAGATAACGCTTGTGTTTCAGATTTTAAACTGAACATTATTTTTTATATTGCTGGATATATCGTGAATGGGATGATTCACAAAATTTCTTGTTCAAATTGTGTGGTGTTATTGGATCACAACACCAAAGAACACTGTTTATTACATTATTAAATCAATCGTTAAAAAACGTAAACAACAATAAAATTATCATGTAGGTATGTCGTCCGAGAATTTTATAGCAAACTACATACATCGTTAGAATCAGCACATCCTCCTCAATCTATATTTGAAGATCCACATGATATCCTATTGATGAAGGCGTTAGCGAATTCATATCTCAATTTACGTTTAACTCAATGCAAAATTAGAATCAATGAAACATATAAGGAATAAGCTGGTTTTGCGGCAGAAACTTCACAAGACTGTCTTATTTAGAATTAAACTTAAATGCAAACTTAACTGTTTTTTCTTAATTAAATATACCACACACCACCTTATCGTAATTTTATCTCAGTCCTGAATGTCGTGTCCCACAAGGACCAGTAGATAAGTACCTACCTATATGACGCGAGTGTGAAAAGCAAGCAAAAACAGGAAATGTATAGTGCCACAAAGGGCAAATTTATAATTAGCATCTTCGATTAAAATCCATCTGAAGCAATGATCTGCTGACGTCAGATCACAAATATTTTTTATAATTATTGTCCTTAAATCATATTTCAATATGGTCACCATCGCCAGAGAGGGATAAAAGGTACAGTACTGAGCTCTCGCTCGGCTTCAATTTTGCGACAACAGCTCATTCCTGTTGTACAGAGTACTTATTACTTCCATGCAGAAAACTGACAAATGACAACTGACAAAGGACAAAGGACAAAAGTCAAGAGTCAAGAGTCTCCGAAACCGGCGAGCGTGTATGAAGAGAATTATGAATGTTGAGGAAGCGAGTGAAGTATGCAGAGATAGAGTTCTCTGGCACTCTGTTCTCTCTGCCTACCCTGCAAGGGATATGGCGTGATGATATGTATGTATGTACAAAGGACAAACGACAAAGGAAAAAAGACAAACGACAATGGACAAAGGACAAACGACAAACGACAATGGACAAAGGACAAACGACAAATGACAAAATACAAACGAAAAACGACAAACGACAACTGACAAATGACAACTGACAACTGGCAACTGACAACTGACAAATGACAACTGACAACTGACAAAGGACAAAGGACAAAGGACAGAGGACAAATGACAAATGACAAATGACAAACGACAAACGACAAACGACAAACGACAAACGACAAACGATAAACGACAAACGACAAATGACAAATTTATTTATTTATTTATTTCGATACACAACTACCATTACAGGTAATACAACTCAATTCGATAGCGGAAGACAGTATTAGTACATAAGTATATATTACGATAATTCTAAACATTACAAATTTCTTATTTCTATGTACTTAAAATTAAAATAGCGGTCAGTATTAATTCGTTCAGTGAACACGAGAATAAATCTCTTCGTGTTGAGACCTCGTTGAGTGTGCTCAACGCGCTCGCACCAACTTGTTACAGCACGCGCCATTCACGCGCGCTCTACGTGTGCGTAGAGCGCGCGTGAATGGCGCGTGCTGTAACAAGTTGGTGCGAGCGCGTGGCACCCTCAAGAGCGGTGGCTACCGCCGCCGTCCCACGTATTCGTCTGGTACATACAGCCGAATCTCCTGCAGAATAGCTGGGTTGTGGATTAGGCCCCGCAATACTTTAAATATGTACAAGACGAGAGCTATTTCTCGTCTAACTTCTAATTTATAAAATCCTACCATAGCCAATGTAAATGCGGTTGGATATAGTAATGGGTATCCTGGATATATTCCGAACTGTTTTAAATATAAAAATCGTAAAAATTTATTTTGTATTCGCTCCATCATTACTATATATTTAACTTCATGCGGAGCCCATACTATGGCATAGTATTCCAAGTGACTTCTCACTAGAGCCTCGAATAAAGCCTTTAAAGCTCTGATGTTGGTGAATTGATTTACCTGACGCAAGACAAAACCTAAATTTCGGTAAGCTCTCTTACAAACATCTATAATATGCTGTCTAAAATTCAGATCAGCTGTAAACCGAATACCTAAGTCTTTGACTACTGTGACGCGTAGCAGCGGTTCGCTATTTATGTGGTATTGGTGATGATTAGGGGTGCGCGCCCTACTGAACGATAAAACTGAGCACTTAGATACATTAAATTGTAACTGATTTGCCAAACTCCATGCCGTTATACTATTGATATCATCCTGAAATGATTTATGTTCTCTTTCTTTTTGATTTCAAGAACTAATTTGAAGTCGTCTGCAAATAGTAAGGGAGTAGATGTTTTGACTATTTTAGGCAAATCATTGATCATTAAAATAAACAGAAGGAGCCCAAGGTTACTACCTTGACTGACCCCAGATCTTGTGTAATAAGGTTTGGAAAGATGTCCACCGTAATCAACGTATTGGCGCCTATCTCTCAAATAACTGGCAAAGAACGCTAATGTATGCGGAGTGAAACCTGCATTCGCTAATTTCAAAAGCAGACGATCATTATGAACCGTATCAAATGCACGCCGAAAATCGAAGTAGGCAACATCCACTTGTCGACCTGCATCGACTGCTGGCACTAGTCTTGTCATCAAGTGAAGTAAGTTACCTGTAGTCCCCCTACCAGGACGAAAACCGTGTTGTGCTTCGGATAATTGGGCACTTACCTGTTTGTATATACAACTGTGAATGGCTGACTCGAACACTTTGGCTGGAGTGCAAAGGACTGCAATAGGTCTATAATCACTAGGTGTCGAACCTCCGCTACCTTTTGGAACAGGTACGACTCGGATCACTTTCCAGCGATCAGGAAACACTGCACGTTGAATACATGCGTTAAATAAGTGTAGCAACGGATTAATTACAACTGAATTACAGTCTTTAAAGACGAATGCAGGTATACCATCGGGGCCTGCGCTCCGTTTTGGCGGTAAATGAGCTAGCGCACGTTGTACGTCCACGGTGTTTAAGCGAGCGAGATGCATCCACGCACCTGGCGCATCTGCTGCCGTCGCACTCGCTACCCTACGCTCAGCACGGGCGGGTTCGGGTTGTATACAGAGTGAAAGAATCGAGCAAATTCACTGGCACTTTCCTGTTCAGATAGAGCTCGTCCGTTGTTGATTAGCTTTTGTTTCTTTGACATACCTTTTCTATATCTCATATAAGCCCAGAAAGCTTGAGGTTCTGTTGCCAAATGGTTTTGTACGCGATCGACGTATCACTCAAGCGCTCGAGCCGTCTGTGCTTTCAATCTTCTTCTGCACAGTGAAAACACCTGATAATCACAGTCCAATTTACTGGATTTAAACTTTTTATGTAATTTGTGTTTTAGTTTAATATCTTTAATAATTTCGCTGGTGTAATACACAGGATAAGAATACCGCCTATACGTCAGACTGTCTGTTTTACTAGGAACGCAAGCGTTAAATACATCGTAAATTTTCCCATATAATAAATTTAAAATCAGATCAGGATCATTTAAACTGTATATTTCACTCCAGTCAATTTTAGTTATTAAGGAATATAAACGGTTAAAATCAGCTTTATTAAAATTCTACTGTTTTCTAACAAAGGACTTTTGAGGTTGTCCTATATGTGATATGGGAGAAGACACGGGCGGCTGCAAGAGGTTCGCACGTCTCGAGACGAGAGAATGACCGAAATCAACAGAGACAGATATAACAAATTAGCATGAGAGTGAAAGAGCGCGACGCGCGACTCACTTCGCGCCACCCGCGAACTTTTTCCTACTATTATTAATTATAAACACACACACGAAAATAAAATTAATTTTGTTAAAAATCAATTTATCTATTGTTTTAACACAACACTGTACATTTCACCGACATATCAACATAAAAGGTCCATTTTTTTTTTTTTTTTTTTTTTTGGCGGCTGGCTACGGTACGTCAAAAAAGGTCCATTATAAACACATTTTTATAACTGTATATTACAAATTATAATATTAATTTAATTAATAAATGGGAGCACGTGCCTACGTGAATCAGGAGCACTCACACTGACACAAATGACAAATGACAACTGACAAATTACACCAGAAAACTGACAAATGACAACTGACAAAGGACGAAGGACAAAGGACAAAGGACAAAGGTCAAAGGTCAAAAGACAAAGGACAAAGGACAAAGGACCAAGGACAAAGAACAAAGGACAAACGACAATGGACAAAGGACAAACGACAATGGACAAAGGACAAACGACAAACGACAAAATACAAACGACAAAATACAAACGACAAACGACAACTGACAACTGACAAATGACAACTGACAACTGACAACTGACAAATGACAAAGGACAAAGTAGAAACGACTATCGACATACCACCAAAACAGAAAACTGACAAATGACAAAGGACAAAGAACAAAGGACAAATGACAAAGGACAAAGTACAAACGACAAACGACAAACGTCAAATGAGAAACCACCAAAGGACATAGGACATAGGACAAAGGACAAGGGACAAGGGACAAGGGACAAAAGGACATACTTCAAAGGACAAACGACAAATGACAACTAACAAATGACAACTGACAAAGGACAAAGGACAAAGAACAAAGAACAAAGGACAAAGGACTCACACTCACTCACATCAGGCAAAGGACCTATCGTCTGGACTACTGAACACGATAGTATTTATGACGAAATTGTTAAATATCTAGTGACAGAGCCTGTTTTAAAAATCTTCAACCCATCTTTTCCTATAGAGTTGCATACTGATGCCAGCAGTGACGGTTATGGTGCCGTCTTAATCCAGAAATATGACGGCCTGCCTCACGTAGTAGCTTATTTCAGTCGCAAAACAAGTGATGCGGAGAGCCGCTATCATTCCTATGAGTTGGAAACGTTAGACTTTGTTAAATCGGTAGAGCATTGCCGTCATTACCTCTATGGCCGTAAATTTACAGTTCTCACGGACTGCAATGCTTTAAAGACCTCGCATTCAAAAAAAGACTTGACCCCTAGGGTGCATCGATGGTGGGCAATACTGCAGTCGTACGATTTCGATATAGTCTGCAAAGAAGGCAAGAACATGGCCCATGCGGAGTTCTTGTCACGTAACTCTCCTCCAGAATCACAAGAACTTGAGTCAAAGTCGAAGATAGTAAATTTATCTGAGCTAGAAAAGGGATGGCTATCCGTAGAGCAACAGCGGGATAGCGAAATCTTAAACATAATTAGTAAAATACAATCCAATGATATACCCCCCGAAATATCGCGCACATATGATATTAGGCAGGGTATTTTGTATCGTAAAATAGAGCGTGCTAAAACTACTAAGTGGTTGCCAATCCTACCACATTCACTGATATGGTCCCTCATAAGTCATGTTCATGCTGAAATAAAACACTTAGGTTACGAAAAGACTCTCGATAAGATGTACGAGCTTTATTGGTTCCAAAATATGTCCCGAAACGTAAAGAAATTCATAAACTCCTGCGTAATCTGCAAGTCATCGAAGGGTCCGTCAGGTGCTCAGCAGGTCCGATGGCATTCTATTCCAAAAGTAGTGGTTCCCTGGCATACTTTACATCTTGATCTTACGGGCAAGTTAAGTAGCAAAAGCGACCGTAAGGAATACTGTTCTGTCATCATTGATGCTTTCACAAAGTTTGGTTTGCTAAAACACACAACGTCACTAAATGCCGCTAATACTATTGAGGCAGTTAAAAAATCTGTACACCTATTTGGTGCTCCGAAAAGAATAATCGCTGATCGTGGCCGTTCATAGGATAATTTTGACTTCAAACAGTTTTGTGAAAGCAACAATATAGAATTACATCTCATCGCTACTGGTACTAATAGAGCTAACGGACAGGTAGAGCGCGTGATGCGATCATTGAAGGGTTTACTTACCATAGCTGAATGTAGCTCTGATCAGTTGTGGCAAGAGCAGTTGGGTGACATACAGCTTACTCTGAATAGTACGCGTTCTAGAGTGACAGGTTTTACTCCAATAGAATTAATGTTTGGCAGTCAAGGGAGTTCGTTAGAAATAGCTAGAATATCTTCAAATGCCGACGATCCAACTAGATTAGACCTCGAAGCAGTGCGTTCTAATGCTTCTGATAATATAAAAAAAGCAGCCCAGTCTGATGCTCTACGTTTCAACCGAGGAAAAGCGAGGGTTTAACCTTTTTTCCGTTGGTGACTTTGTTTTTGTTAAAAGTGAAGAACGACATCAAACAAAACTAAATCGAAAATACAATTTGAATTGATCTGGTCTAGCTTACTATAGAGATCAATATCTGGTCTAGTACAATCCAGGCCAGTAAATACTGAAGGGATAATGTTACTGAAGGGTCTGCTGACTGGTCTAAATTGATCTGAAGGGTTAATTTGAACCGGACCAGATAGGATAAGATTCTAGTTAATAGATATTTTTTAGTTAATTGATAATTGCTATACCTGGAACTTGTCAGGATTGACGAACAATTTGTTGCTTTGCTTTGTTCCCAGGTGACTAATGAAGACGCGTACCAGGACGTACGCTCGTCAGTATGGCCGTGACGGCGCCACCGTCAATATTTGATTGAATAAACAACGTGTGTACCGGATGTGACGTCAAAAGTCACCCCACCGCGAAACAGTATTTAAACAGTATTTTTATACTGTTTCGCGGTGGGGTGACTGAGCTCGCCAATCGAATGCGCATATTTGTGCCAAAAAACGAATAGTTGTGCTAATAGAAATATAGTGATTTTAATTACATTAATTAGTCAATTAAAATAAAGTGATTTGAACGAGTGACTTTGATATTTTCTTAAATAATGTCGGCCCCTGATCCTACATATATATATATATATAGTAATATATATATATATATATATATATATATATATATATATATATATATATATATATATATATATATTGATATACGGTCGGTCGGTTCGTCAAATATAGTTCCATACTCTCGCAGTAATTCCACATCTCAGTAGTGGCAATGTGATGTTGCGCTTCGTTCGATAAGCGAATGAGACCCATCTTTATGTGTGGGTTTTGATTGTTAGACAGCGGCGTAACTATACCCCTGGTCTTGCAAAGGTCAGGGACCAGCAGTAACACTTACCGTCAGGTGTACTGTTTGTTCGTTTGCTACCATAAGCAATAATAAAACAAGACAATAATATTAAAATGTAAAAATACCCTAAAATTTGGCAAACCTGTGCCTAATTCATAATAAATTTGCCTTTATAATTTTAGCAATTATCATTTTTGTGAACTTGATTCGTAGCCTGGATCTTACTTATGAAAAGTTAAATAACAGATTTAATCATTTAAATTGAAAAGTTATACAATTGTAATTATTAAATATATTTCAAATTTATATTTAAGCTGTGTGGTAGCGGCTACTACTAACACTTACTTTGCTCATAGATGTCGTAAAAGACGACTAAGAGCCTTATGACGACCTGGACCAACTTCATCTGATGCCGTTTGGTCAACAATTACATTTCCAAGAAGGGTTGACGTCTGGCAGGCGGCCGGTCATAAAACTATTGCCATTTATCAACATCATCATCATCACAGTCTATATAAGTCCCAGTGTTGGGCTCGGGCTTCCTCCATAATGGGAAGGAAATTAACCGCTATACCGCGCTGGTCAGACGTGTTGGTATAGGGTTTTGTTTCGAGTTTTCCTTCTCTTGCATAGATGTTATACATACATACATACATATCATCACGCCATCTATAGATGATATGGATAGATGTTATATGCGTTTTATATCCCTTATTCGTCTCCTACATTCACCCACGGGTAAGATAGGGGTGGTGAATTGTATTCTTACTCCGTCACCACACGGATAGATAATATTGCCAATGACTTTTACAATATGTTATGAAAGAAGAGTAGGTACATATTGTATCGACCCCAAGTAATTGGGATAAGAGTAGGAGAATGGTGATTGCAAATTTATATTTGCAAATATATTTTTTACATAGCTTGCCAACCAGTTGAAAAATTAGTGGTTTCGTATGCTATTAAATTACAAAGATCTCTTTGCACTTAGGTATAGAATCTTCACCTAAGGCAAGTAATCGATGCCGCTAGCCTATTCAATAGGAGCCACCGAAGACAAAGATCGGGTACCGGTGGCCCGCTCTCATGGCGAAGAAGAGGTGCTTGCAGGGTGGGTCAATGGGGTTTCGCGCCGCCTCTTCCGTCACCCCGGACCGATTTGGCGGGGTGCGACGTCCATAGCCCACCGCAAAAAAAAAAAAAAAAAACTTTTAATAGGTGGAGAATAGCATTATGGATTTCGATATACCACAGTATTTTACATGAACTTTAACTTTCCAAAGTGTGGGACATTAGTCCCTATTACGGTCAGTTAGGTTGACAGTGATTTATGAAATTTTATTTCAAATAAGGATTTTGATATGATTATAAAATGGACATATTTAAACGGAAAGGAATCAAACCACATCCAGATCCGAATCACACCCAAAACACTCTTTAGTTAAAATTTTATTTCCAAATTTTGCATTTAACATGCTACGTTATTTATAAAAACTTGTTTACGAGCGAAAAATTAATGGTACACGTAGGACTTAAACCCATACCTATTGGAATACGAACTACTAAGAAACTAATTGGAACGGTTCATTTTTCGCGCTTAATCAAGTTTTTATAAATACCTTTCTTCCACAAAAACAATGCAAGTAAAAATTCAATGCATTATTCGTAATGGCCATATGTTAACAACGCAAATTGTATATAATTAAGTTTTTATTGAAATCACTTCAAGCTATTTAGATAGATATTGAGAAAATAAAATATACTAAAATATTCCAAATTACATATTAGCAAAATGAGCAAACTAGGTGTTTGGATAATTATTATTCTAAAAATAACCTTTAGACAAGAATCAACCTCAGAAAGTTAAAGTAGATAATTCAAATACGAAACACGATCTGAACATAACACTTGAATATCTCAAAACTATGTGGGATGGATTCTTTCTGTTTAACTACGTTCAATTATGATATGACATCATGTTTAAACACGGATGTTTCAAATTTTAGGTCACAAATGTGATTAAAAGTAAAATAAATGCGCATTAAGCGTTTAAGATACAAACAAAAAAAACTGATGCCTTTGAAACGCCTAGATTGTATTCAAAATAGCTAAGAATCATTTCGATCAGGTCAGCTTTCAAACAAAAAACAACACATCATAATCGGTCCATTCGTTTAAGCTAGAAGCTACGATACTACAGAGAGACCTACAGACATGTCATACGTATAACACGTCTCTTCTCGGTGGTATATATAAAAATAGTTCAATTTTATATTCGTAATTAGTGTTGCCCAAATGCAAAAACCAAGACTTGTAGCAAGTCTCACAAGCTATGTAACTCTCGCTGTTACAATAACACAGAGCCATTCGTTTTGATCACATGCCATAGAAACGAAAAATCCAACTAAATTAATGAAATTGCATTCATCTAGCCGCTTTAACTGTACAACTATCTATAATACATACCACTTATTGGTAGTGGGGCTATAATCACACCTATCAATTATGAGAGTGTTTAAAATAACATCAAATTATTCCCCCGTGTACTGGTATTAAGAATAAAAGGGTTGATAACCCTTCCTTTGCCAAAGTAGTCGTAAAACGCTGTCCAAGGGAGTAATGCAATACTCTTGCTGCAAGCTTGGACTTGGATTTAGGAGACACTGTTTGTTATACTAATGTCATTTTATTTGTGGTAGCACCACACTGTTGACAATTCTCTGTCTACAGCCGTAGACCGGTCCGTCCGGGGTAGTACCACATTCTCGCAGAAGATCGATGTCTGAGTAATGGCAATGTGCTATTGCGCTTCGTTCGGTGAGCGAGAGAGCCGGAAGTCCAACTGGATGGGTTTGGGGATTGTAATGGTAGGCAGCGGCATAGCTATAGCCTTGGTCATAGCAAAGGTCCATGGGCGACAGAAACACTTACCATCAGGTGTGCTGTTTGCTCTTGTGCCACCATAAGCAATAAAAAAAACATAAATTGTAGTCTATAATTTTGAGATTTTCTTTTATTATTGTGATGCTCTCCGCAGCATCAGGGTCAATCATCAGCTGCGGGACAGGAAAGGAGGTTGACATACGTCTTACTCCATAACCATACAGACATTGGATAATATCCTTACGTCGTGGCTATTATGAATAAATAATATATATTTCTGCCACATTAAGTTTCTTACTTAACATTTTTATATTAGATTCATTAAGTTATTATATAACTTACTATAACTGAAATGAATACATTAGAGGAAGTTTGGAAGTTGCGGCAGTGATGGAAAAGTTAAGGAGTGAACGGCTGACATGGTATGGAGATGTGAAGAGGCGGGATGAAAGTAATGTTGTGAGAAAAGTTTTAGGTATGAATGTTGAAGGCTTAAGGGGTAAAGGAAGACCAAAGAAAAGATGGATGGACTGCGTGAGGCATGACATGGATAGTCTAGGAGCGACGGCAGAGATGACATCTGATAGGATCGTATGGAAAAAGATGACATATTGCGTCGACCCCAAGTAATTGGGATAAGAGCAAGATGATAATGATGATGATAATGATGATGATAACTTACTATAACTAATAAAATGTTGTCATACACTTATTTACTTTTTAAAATAACAATATGCTGAGTCATGGACTTTACGTTAGGTTCACTGAAAAGGCTTTTCATTGCCTTAAACAAATAAAAAAATATACTTACTTATAATAGACAAGGCTAGCTGCTGGCCGCGACCGAATTTATTTTCCTATGAATTAATTTACAGTGTAAAAGGTACATAGAAATTTTATACATACTATTTCAACGAATTGATAGTTCATCAATCTGCTAATGGGTGTAAATAGTTCACCCATCTGTCAGCCCATCAATGTCCACTATTGGATAAGGCGTCCTCATAGCGAGATAATGCTGTAATCAGTGAGTTGGCAGTTTGTCATGAGTTTCATATTGAAGAAGCGTCACAGCAACCTCCGTGGTTCTTGCTAACAACGCCTACTATTTACGACTTCTAAAGGAAAAATAAGCAGACCACGTATAAAAGTATTTTAAATCTGTCACCTCACGAGGTTTATTTAGATTATATTTATTGCTTTCATCGTATACTTAAACAAGTAATATTTTTTATCTCACACGCAATCATGAAAGTTAAGAAGTTCGTAACCTAAATTTGAAGGCATTTTATGTGCTACAGTAAGATACAAAATTTAGTCTGTTCTATTTTCTTACAGTTGTATATTTTTTTAGATACCTACTATCAAAAAATAATTTGGAACGTAACAATTTTAAGTTATAAAAATTTAAAACCCGGTGGTGATCTTGTTAAGTTATTGGCTTATAGGCAGTAGTTAAACTGATTTTAAGGTTTATGGAAGCTACGTTATGTCGTTTTTTTTAGCCGGCAGTTACCTACGTATTACCACAATACGTATTGCAGTCGCTACGAGTGCTAACATTTTATATATCGATATCGATACCTAATATGTTTATCATCCCCGGTTCTGTTTTTACATGTAGATTTTCAAATATTTGCTACAGTTCAGAATAAAACTGTTAATAAATATTCGCTAGATAGAGTTTGCTCTATTAGCAAGGGGCGGATCCTGAATTTGTGATACCGTGAGGTAATACTACTCACGGGCCTATTAATTATGCAGCTAACTGGCATTTTATAAAGAAACTGTTTTCTTTATTGAAAATGTAGGCAATAGGAAAATAGCAAAAAAAAATAAGACAATATAACATTTTATTTATTTAATATAATTGTTTCTATACCTATACAAATGGTAACTGTAATACTGCCTAGTTATAATATATATTTAAATTATAAAGCGGCCTATCTAGATTTTATTGTAAATTTATTCTTTAATTTTTTTTATTAAAACTCCATTAATGGAAAGAATTGATAAATCATTTGGTCGATCGTTTAACATTGCTGTTCTGTATTTGTTTTCTATATACGATTCGCGAGAACGAAACTGTCGCTTGTTTTCGGGAATTCCTCGTTTCGTACAATAGAAAGGTTGATGGATTTTAGGATTACCAATCTTATAACTGAATTTTAATTTTACATAGGTGTTTTACTTTAAAACATCTTATTTTCTATTATTTTAATGTGAGCGTGGAGAGCCTTGTAGCCATCGAGATCACACAAAGAATTGCCCTTGGGGTTGAATCCATGACACTCGATAATAGAGGTACTTAGACAGTTGTATTATTTACATAGTCAAATTGCAAAAAAGTGAATTTTTACGTGTAAATTCCCTAAAGCTGTCTATTTGTTACCGTTTCTTAGAACTCAACAATGACACTAAATGCATAGTTATGGTAAATTAATTTATGAAAGTTTTCTTCTCCAGCAACACAACAATATATTTACAGTAAATGATATATACATATACAGTAAATGATATATATTAAGACATTACTTGACAGCAACAGTCAACAGCTAAATTCATCGCAATAGGTTTTAAACATTCCTGAATAGATCACTATATTCAACAGATTTTGGCAACAAAATAAATTCACAACTGTCCAAGAAGCTATGTACATAGATCTACAAATAAATATTTCAGCAATAAATATTGTATATAGATATATATCACATCGACACAACTATATCGACAAATAGACGTCTCTGCAGTGTTTTATAGACGCAGTGACGCCAAGACTCGCTGAGTGGCCGACATCGCACGGCAGTCGCGCAACGCGAGCCGGGAACGTTACTCGTTTCTTGAAAGGCTCACTATAAACTCCGTATTCACTTCGAATTATTTGAAGGCAACGATCGATAACATAAAGCCGCGATAAAAAATATAATCATTTAATCGTTCCATGTTTTTCTATTAATATGTCGACAATTTTATGAAATACATGTCACAGAGTAATATCGATATCGCATGGCTCACCGGTGACAACAATGTCGTCATAGAGACGCGCTCGTGTTGACGGTTTTACAATTAAATATAGTTTAACTGAATAAAATGAAACGCATTTTTATAAAATGAATTAAATAATATTAATTTTATTTATTGTTAGTATGATGATAATAGTGTTTTTAGTGTAATTAGTTGATTAATCTACGAAAATGGGGAATGGAATGAACAAGGTAACTAATTATTTTAATTAGAATGTAAGTATTGAAATATTTGAGGTTAAGAATGTAAATGCAAGCGGCGAAAGTTACGTAACGACAACGTAGAGTTCGTAGCTACTCGTAGCCGCGTAGATTCAGTGGAGGGATATAGGTCTTATGTACGTTTTGTCCCAATGTCGATTTTCCACCACGATTATATTTAATTAAATCCTAAATAGTGTAGTAATAATTAAATCAAAAAAATGTAATCACTTTTAACAAACAAATATGGCAAGAATTTTTATGAATTACTGAAGAACTAAGGATAAATAAGTTGATAAATATCACTGCAAATAAGGAAATAATCGCAATTTTAACGTTGCAAAGCTTCCGTGGTGTGTCTAAACATAATATAATTTACTAACCTACCAGAATATATAAGAAGGAAACACGGAATAAAATACTGTAGTAATCCATCGAACTAGCCTGTTATATTAGGCCAATTTCCTATTGCATCCTAACAATTGTTATTCATTGTATCTTACCAATACGACGTTCGAGAAGAATTATAAGGAGGAGGTTCTGGTGACCATGTAAAGAGGTACGTGTACAGCGGATTACCAGGTCGTGCGTCGTCTCTTCCGTCGCCCCGGACGGATTGGGCGACATATCACTATACCATAGCTTGTTCCCCCCAAAAAAAGTATTCACTGATAACAGACACTAAATAATATATTTATCATCGTACTACCTTCATCTCAATATTTGTAGGGTCGACATAGCATGTCTTTTTTTCAAATACAGCTGGCAAAGAGTACAATTATCTGTAATGGGGTTTTGCTTTGTTTTACAACCGACTGTCTGTCAACAATTATTGATTATATGACGTTAGGGAGATCTAGCACTGATCGGTGTAAACGACCTAGTCAGATTTTACAACAGTCCACGAGTAATATTACGATTAAAATGTTCGTTACTACATGGCTCAAGTTTAGTATAACATATTGAGTGGAATGTATTAGAAGGTAACTATCAATTAAAACATTGAAAACACAGAAGAAGTTAAAGTTACAGATAATAAACAAAAAAAATAAATAAAAAAAAACATAGATCAATGCTACGAGCGGTATAATATTTGGTCAAGTTGCGTGGGTCTATTATGATCGCTGACTATTGACCCCATAATAAATGGCCTTGTATTAACGGTGGATAAACTAACTGGCCACTGTCGTCTAATGCGTAAATAGCTAAAAACAAATGTAGTTGTAGACATTAGTCATTAGACGGAGGGGCGATACGTGACCAGACTTTAAATAATTAATGTCCTTACCGTACCTCCAGTCCCTTTGATAATAGAAGCAGATGAATCTTAAGTGCCAACCACCAATGCCAAGACGAGTTGTCGTGACTTGTATTTTTTAAAAGTTGTAGGATTTATAGCCGCGGGCCAGACCGTCCGGGGTAGTTACATACTCTCGCAGAAGATCGACGTCTGAGTAATGGCAATGTGCTATTGCGCTTCGTTTTGTGAGCGAGAGAGGCGGAACTCCAACTGGATGGTTTTAGGGTTTGTTTTAATAGGTAGCGGGCTAACTATGCCCTTGGTATTGCAAAGGTTTATGGGCGGCTGCAACACTTACCATCAGGTGGACTGCTTGCACGTTTGCCACCATCAGCAATAATAAAAAAAAACGTAGTACAATTGTGGGTTCCAATAACACGTTTTTTATGAGTTAAGTTCTAATTTGTGGAGTAAACCAAGAAGACTACTACAAGACTGCAAAACATTGTATTTTTTTGGCAGGCTATGGTCTGTACACAAACCGTCCGTTTCATCCGGGTCGAAAAAAGTGCGGCACGTGGCCCCATAACCCACCGTATTCTTTCCCCAACCGACCACTGGTACCGAATCCTTACCGTCCGTAGCCACCCCGGTGGGTTACCCTTCCGGGTACCGTATACCACAGAAATATTAATTAATATTTCTGTTCCGTACACCGGCGAGGCATCGCCCTCGCGTCTGCAAAACACTGTGAGCACATATTGTATAGATTTGTTCCACTATCAAAATATTCTTATTCAATATTTAATAATGAATTAAGCCACAGAAAGGTTATAAAACGTTAATAATTAGTGTTAAGTCTTTTGAGTTTTCTTGCTGGGTCTTTCTCAATATGACTGCGTTTCAATCCAGTGGTAGCTTATCAGATTTTTCGGATATAAATTTTAACATTGTCATGGTGTAATGATAACCACAAATTAAATCTTATTCCTACTAATATAGATAATAGTAGTAGCAGGACCACGCTGTTGACAGTTTTCTGTCTACAGCCGCGGGCCGGTCCATCCGGGGTAGTACCACATGAGTAAATAAACGTACAGAGACAAACATTCAAACAGCCGCGCCACGGTAGGTACATCACTACAAGTATGATGCGCGTGTGTTCGTGAGCACTGGCGGCTCGTCACGTACGGAACGAAAACTGTTTAGGCTGGTTCGGCCAGTGCTCAAACAAAGGGCTCACTCACCGCTCGCAGTGCATCGCGTCGTGCGTGTTTGTTTAAATTTGAAATTTGAATTAATTAGAAAGAGTGTAAATATGGTTTATTGTGTGTTCTGTGTGCATGAACAACAATCGAAAAAATAAATACATATCTTTTTTGAAAATGACATTGTATGTTAATAGATCTGAACAACCTATAAATATGGGGAAAGACTCTTTTTTTAGCCATTACAAAGACTTTAATGAAAGCAGTATACAATTGGATTTTTTAATAATACCTCCTGACAACTTCATTGCATTTATTGAATTGCTTGAGAAGAAATTTCGAGAATATTTCGATCTAGAAATAAATATTGTTAATATTGGTAGTGCTATACTAAAACGTATACAAGTTTGTAAATTTGATATGCCATGTAAGTGCTTTCCCATTGATTATTTAAAAAAAACTTTATATTAGATTTAGAATTTATTATTTAATTAAGAGATATAACAAATTATTAAAAATCAAAACTTGCAAAGAAAACTATGTAGAGTAAGCAATTTGTAAAAAAATATCCATATATAGCAAGCTGACAAACGTTTTGTGTATTTATTTTCATCCTCATGTGCCAACACTATCAGAATAGGTAACAATTTTGCTCGCTCCTTAGAAGCTTGGTCTCTGTACGTTTATTTACTCATGTGGTAGTACCACACTCTCGCAGAAGATCGACGTCTGAGCAATGTCAATGTGCTGTTGCGCTTCTTTCGGTGAGCGAGAGAGCCGGAAGGCCAACTGGGTAGGTTTAGGTTTTATATTGGTAGGCAGTGGCATAGCTATACTCCTAGCAAAGGTCCATGGGCGGCAGTAACACTTACCATCAGGTGTGCTGCTTGCTCGTTTGCCACCAAGAACAATAAAAAATATATGATTCATGTGAAAGTTTGTGAAGATGTTTAAATGTTTGTTATTCAATCACACTTAAACCGTTATACAGATTTAGATGATAATTGGGGCATAGATAGAGCATTTCTTGGATTAACATATAGGATACTTTTTATCCAGGTAATGTGTTCTTGTAATAATAGTTCAACGTCGGGAAACTTACTTTTTAAATGTGCCAAGCTACGAGCAGAAGCTAGTATTTAATAATAACTGACCAAGAACATTATATTTTTAGATAGAATTATTTTCTTGTCTAATGATAATGAATTTGTATCTAAAATATGGGTCAAAATTTAATAACTGACACAGTAGCAGATAGATAAAAAGCCTCTGTAATAACGATGACTTTTTGCACATGACATGAGCACCTTAGTCCTTCCATGATCATAAATGCTGTAATAGATAACTCGTGATCGGGTGCTGCTTGTGGGATTTCGTCCAGTCTATAGCCTTTTGTATTACATCTGAAATTTGTACTATATTCTGATTTGAAGGCCATCACATTGGAGCTAATACTTATTAGGCATATTGTATGCAATTGTTATGTAGAAAAAGTTGTTAAAAAAAATTTAACTAACCCACTGAGTTTCTTGCCGGATATTCTCAGTGCGATTGTGTTCCGATCCGGTGGTAGTTATATGGATTAATTGAAGGTGAATATGTAAAAAATGATTTATATCTAAAAGCGCCGCGGTGCTTATGCATAATAAATGATTTAAATAAAGTTTCATCTCATCATCGGGAGACTAAAAATTAAATTCAAACGCGATAAAATTCGTATAATATATTTTTCCGTATAAAATAGAATTACATATATGTAGTTTAACTGCGTCAATTCTATGTTGAAACACCTGCGATACAAATAGTTATGCCGAACATTAAATATTATATTATAGTCTTTAAAAAAAACTAGCCATATTTCTTCAATTTATTAAACTCCCCGGTACATGTCTCACTGCTGGGCTGAAACCTTTTCAAAATGGGAGGGAATTGGATCTAATATACCACACGAGTCAGACAGTTTTTTTTTAGATACATATTTTTCAAATACCCCTGCACTAAGGCAATAATCCTGTGGTGGACTTTACAATCATATAATTAACGCAGAAAAATTACACCCAGACTCAGAACAACACTTTGTAGATCGCACAAAGTAATGTCCTGTGTAGGAATCTAACTTACGACACTGGCACGGAAGGTCGGTATCTTAACCACTACACCATCTGTGCAGTCAAGGATTGGCATAGGGCATATAAAATATAATGAAATTCCATCTCGATCTTGGATCCTCACAATTAGTAGGCGTATATATGTATATGAGATAGATTATCGAAGTACCACAAAATGTTACAACTAATACACACGATCTGTTTTTTTTTAAATAGTTTTTATCGTACCATAGTACAAAGTTCTAATATCGACGTTAAATCGCAAGGAATGCCGAGAAGATTACACCCGTTCAACAATTAGGAGCTATTTGAATTGAACATGAATGATATAAAATTTAATACAAGCCAATATATTAGATAGAACCAACATTGCGTGTTAGAATTATATAAGGCTTGGTTTTGCGTGAGTTTCAACACTCGTCTTTCCTTTGTTGAACATAATATCTAGTTATTTATGAATATCTTTATTCATACATTATATCTGCTGTGTTTTTGTTATGTTGTTATTTCTTTAATATCTTAGATATAAAATACCTAGGTACTTGTATTGTGACAACTTTATAAACATACAATTAATTAATTAAAATTCATATATTATGGGCGGTTCTACGGGGTCACGCGCCGCTTCTGGTCGCCCCAGACGGATTAGCGGAGTCTGACAACACCGTGGACCGCCGCCAAAAAAAAATTAATAAAAAAGAACGTAGGTGCAAACTCTGCAAGGGCGCTTACACATTGTTAATTTCAACATTTTAAATGAATGCAAAAAGCTACTACCGGATCGAAACGTAACCGCTAATTAGAAGATCCGGCAAGAAACTCAGCGGGTTTGTCTATTATCATAATGATAATAGACAAACCCGCTGAGTTTCTTTTATAAAAAATATCTTTACTGACTTTTTTTTATAAAAAATAGTATAACATGTTCAGTAAGAATTAGCTTTAATGTGATGCCCTTCAAACCCCGAAAATATAATTAAATATAATTTTGTTTCACCTAGACTCAGAACAAAAGATTATTCTGCATGAAAATCGAGCTCACTGCACGCAATACATGGAGGTCGTTAATTAAGGATACGGTCTCTGTCATCAATATAATAATATTGTTATAAAGTATCAACATCTACAACTATCGCTCCCATTTTAAAAAATATTTCAATTATAATAATAATACATGATTTCTGAGATCTATATATATCTCTGAGAATTACCCCGTCCTTACAAAATATATCATTCAATCACATAAATTGACAGAATAGCTTTTATTGTCTTATTCAAATAAAATCAAAACAGAAAAGCTTTTTCGTGACGATTCGAAAACTTTACAGCGTTCATGGTCACGGGATGACTAAAGTGACTCACGTCCAATAAGTCATCGTTATTACAGAATTTTATTTACAATGATTCTATATTTTTTCTTTTTGTACTGGCGATGAATTTGTATTAAAAATGTGGGTCAAACTTTAATAATTGATACTGTAGCGGGTAGATATAAAATTCTGTAATAACGATGACCTATTGGACATAAGACACCTTAGTCCTCCCGTGACTATGAACCCTGTAAAGTGTTCGAAACGTCGGGAAATTAAAACTCAAATACAAACGCGATAGAATCCGTAATAATAGTTTTATTTTATACATGTCATGTCCATTTAAGTGAGACTAGAATATCTCAAACTGAGGCCTATTCAATTTTCAGTGTATAACTAACGATCAGTTAAAATTGACATCGGAAAACTTAATTTGCTTTCCGGGTAAACAAGGGAGGCCCTGTGTGATTGTTTTCTTAATCTATGAACGGACAGAACGGACGGGATGGAAACACCTCAATCCTTCAATCACCCCCACCTGTTTACAGAAACGATGCCAAAATATATTTTTGGAACGATCAACTATCGAAACTATTCTTTTTTTTTATATACCTTGTAATGATGGTAACTGAACGAATCGAGAATAAGGGACAATAATATTGTGAACCATTTTTGAGTAGGTAGTATTTATATACTACCTACTGGTGGGAGGGCCACACATTTATTGTGGTAGGACCACACTGTGGACAGTTCTCTGTCTACAGCCGCGGGCCGGTCCGTCCGGGGTAGTACCACACTCTCGCAGAAGATCGACGTCTGAGTAATAGCAATGTGCTATTGCGCTTCGTTCGGTGAGCGAGAGAGCCGGAAGCCTAACTGGGGTGGGTTCAGGGTTGTATTGGTAGGCAGCGGCCTAGCTATACCATTGGCAAAGGTCCATGGGCGGCAGTGACACTTACCATCAGGTGTGCTGTCTGCTCGTTTGCCGCCATAAGCAATAAAAAAAAAAAAAAAAAAAAAAAAAAAAAAAAAACACTGTTGACGGTATTCTGTCTACAGCTGTGGGCCGGTCGGTCTGGGTTAGTACCACATGCCTGCTCAATATAAACTCCGTATATATCCCGCAGAGGACTTACATATTGGCAATTTTAGCATTTTATTTTAAATGAACCTAAATAGGTAACTACCACTGGATCAGAAAGCGATCGTTTCTGAGCTGGCTTAACGGGCAACTTAACGGGCATTGCCCAATTTTTTAATTATATGTTTAGTAATTATTAGCTCCAGTATGATATGCCCTTCGAACCATAATATAATAAAATACTCAAATATGACGCAGAAGATTATAGCTGGATCAGATGTCACAACTGTCACCCGGTCACTGGTATACTACTAAGAGCAGCAACGGGACTTTTGACAGGAATTTGAAAACGTCATGTGGTGTTCTTGTATTATATTCGATATCTTAGTGTTTTAATGTGTTATATTAGATAATTTTAATGGCATTTTATGTAATATAAAGCGGCGGAACTACTGGGATGTAGTGAATATCATATAAAAGTGCTTTACAACGTTTTCGTTTTCCATCAAAATTCCCATAAGATACCATTAACAGTGTGGCCATTGCACTGTTAATGGTGACAATTTGACTTAGACAATGACAAACTGGAAAGACTAAAAACGTGAAAATATTTATAACTTGACACTGGCACTAATAGCTCGTATATGTAGCTGATTGCCAATATATAAGAAGAAGAAGAAGAGCAGCAACCATTAGTGACGTTACATTCTTACATCCCTTAATCGATCGATCATTTACGATTCTCATGAGAAAGGAAGGGGTACACCAATATGTTCTTACTCCAATATTACACGGATTACTTGTATTGAATTAGGATACTTAAATTGTGCTACTTACGTAATACGTAGGTACTTGCGTGATACTTAAGACGTGTTGAGATTAAAATCTTCTATATGAATATGAGTGAAGTTACTGCTGCATACAGAGGATAGTTGAAATGGGATTTGCAGCTCGCAGTATGTCCAGTTATTTCTTAACTACCTTTGAAAACGAAAAAAAAAAGTATAATAGATAGATATATAAATTTATAATTTTATAAACTAAAACAAATAAGGAGTGAATGTTTGACTTGGTATGGACATGTGATGAGACTGGATGAAAGTAATTTTGCGAGGCAGGTTTTAAGTATGAATGTTGCAAACTTTAGGGATAAAGAGAGACCGAAGAAAAGATGGATGGACTACGTGAAGCATGACAGACAGAGAGTCACTACAGAGATGACATCTGATAGGGTCTGATAGGTATGGAAAAGAGAACATATTGCGTCGACCCAAAGTATTTTGGATAACAGCAAGAGAATGATGAAATAAAAAAAACTACGTTTAAAAAAACCGACTTCAAAAACTGAACTGTACAAAATAACTTAAAATACTACCATTTGTATGTGCTATCTATTGATAGATAATTATGAGGTAACAAACATAAAAAAAAAATAAAAGAAATACAGACAAATTGAGAACCTCCTCCTTTCTTGATGTCGGTTAAAAACAAATAAGCCGTCTACTATGCTCTTGTTCTTATCCCATTTTATATCAGGAGTGGTCAACGTGTCTTATTCTATTTTATTGTTTGTGATTGTGAAAGTCACGTCGAATTACATGAAATAGCTGGATCTGATAGAAAATTAGGTATATTTTTAGAACAAATATAAAATTGTATTAGGTAATATCATATTATTTTTTACGAGGATGTTATAAGGGTCGCCACTAAAATATAGGTAGACAGGTATATATGAAAGTGTGTCATTTTGTTTCTTATTATGTAAATTGATATTTTATATACCAATAATGTACTTAAATCCTATTATTACATATGAGACCGGAGAATCTACCTTCTCTAAAATATTTGACAATTTGTTTTGCAGTCATGGAGTTTGTAAGAAAATACTGTTATATGTTTCTTTTTATTTTTTTATGGCGGCAGACGAGCAAGCAGCACACCTGATGGTAAGTGTCACTGCCACCCATGGACCTTTGCAATACCAAGGCTTAGGCCGCTGCCTACCAATAAAATCCCCAAACCCACCCAGTTGGGCTTCCGGCTCTCTCGCTCACCGAACGAAGCGCAATAGCAGATTGCCATTGCTTAGACGTCGATCTTCTGCGAGAGTGTGGTACTACACCGGACGGGCCGACCCAGACTGTAGACAGAAAACTGTCACCAGCGTGGTCCTACCACTACTAATTTGCATCAAAAATTTGTTATTTGTATATGTAAAGTTCAGCGCGATTTAGGCTAATTGCATGAAATTAAATCGTGTATCGACAATGTGTGCTCTTTGAAATCGTGAGATAAAATGATGCAGTAAAGCAAGACAGTCATCATCATCTCAGCCCATATATGCTCCAATATTGGGTTCAGACCTGGGGGGGCACACTTAAAATATTACTTATTTTTACTGACCGTCGCGCCGCCTACAGATTGGTTGTACAAACTTAACTGCTGCCATTTTGTCGTGTCTGTCAAACGTTTGACAACTGAGAATTGTTATTTTTTGTTCCTAGCGTAGGTACTTATTGTCATCGATCTATTTTCGGTTATTGATATTTTTCTGAAAATTATCTCAAGTTTCAATGTTAGGCTGATATTATTATTGTTTAATTATCAGCTGATATGTTTTTTTTTTATATTTCAGGGTAGCTTTCATAGTAAAAGAAAATTCTATGAAATTACACATACACGTGTAGATATGTATATATATTACTTCAACTTTAGTTCACCGCCTAAACTCTGGGTGGCAGCACTTTCCATACATGCATATTTTATCATCGAGTTGCCACTCTTTTTCAATTTAATAACTTTACTCTTTGGTTCAGACCTACTCCATAATGGGAAGGAAATTGATCTACTATACCGCGCTGGTCAGACGAGTTGGTTTAGAGTTTTATTTCGAGTTTTCCTTCTCTTGTATAGATGTTATATGCATATAATATCCCTCAATCGTCTCCACACCACACGGATGCAAGGCATTAGGTATTTTGCGAAAAATAAAGACATTCTAAACTTACATGGCAGGCCTTCTGAAATTTTTTTTTAAAGACACTCGAAAGTAAATGGCGTAAAAAATGCATTTGTGGATTTAAAAATATTTTACTTAGCTATCGTATAAATATACTCAAAAAAGCCTCTTGAAGTATCCGTTTTATTGTTTTAACTATTTAGTTCTGAGCAACATAAAAACATATGTAGATAAATCAATTGCTAACTCTACCCGTGACTCCATTCTCCATTCCACTCTACCGTGTCAAATTTCTCCTCCAGTGAAACGCCTAGTTATCTTTTTCACACCTAAAGATTATTTCATCTTACATCATTTTAAAAGTATACATTTCTTTTTAAACATAAATGCCTATTTACATCGTATCCTCGTCCTTCAGCCTATCAATGTTTACTTATCGACATAAGCTTCTCAAAGGAAAGATAATGTCATAACAAGCATGTTTGTCAGGCCATCTTTGACATTGTAACTTGCCCAAAAGAGCGTTCCTGGCCGATATTCTGGTGATATTAAGTTTTACGATTTCTATGGCAAAGTAAGGGATTATTTATTGCCAGTATTTTTACATATCTATAGAAAACCATTGGTATCATGCCAAGCGATTAGGTATGCGTCCGATATATCAAAACGAATCTGAAATCGGATTTCAGTCAGAAATCGTATCGTATCGATATTCAACACTATACAAACTGATTTTAGAAAACGTATTTCGGCAGAAACTAAATCAACACATATCAAAACAAAACGACGAAAACGCAAACTAATAATAAATCTAATCATCGCGCAATCGTTTTCTATTGCTAGTTTTGCAAACCAAACCAATATTTGAAAACTTACTAACTATCTCTTTCACTCCGCTAAGCGATCGCTTAGTCAGAATGAGAGAAAGCGAATTTCATTAAAATTCGCCTCCTTTCATTCTAACTAAGCGATCGTTTAGTGCAGTGAAAGAGATGGAGAGAATTGCGGTTTCTAAGAAACTAAGAATGGCAGATTGATACGAAACAGAATTATACGGGACAGGGAATAAGATCTATATCAGAATGCAACTACTTCCATGATAATATTACGCAATACGTTTAAGTTTTGCGTTTGTTAAATAGATTTTTTGAATTATTGGAGAGTTTTGATCCACACTTGACCTTGGTGATACGTGCAGTGTGCGCGTAATGTTATTTTTGTGTTCTCGTGAACTATGTAATTATATAGGTATTTTATGATTCAATACTAGATATACTAACGTATGTTAGTATCGTACATACGATTTGATGATACCTAAATAAGAAATAACTATTAAATGTAAAATGGTAAGAAAAAATCCATGCTAAAAATGTACATTATATAATATAATCATGAAATCATTGTAAATATGACGATTTTTAAATACGCCAGAAAGTTTTGTATCACACTCAAAACAAAACATTTTTGCTAGTCTAGTACTCTAGTTAAGCCTAGATAAAGCATGAAGGAAAATCGTACACCTAAATCCAATCAACAAAGAAACTAAAGAAAAATATTTTGAATGCGTTTGTTCGTTTGCGTTTTTCGTTTGCTACGCTAAAATAACTAAAACCATCGAATATCGATCGAGACTAAGGTAAATCTGCTCCGACAATCGCTCTGGAAATCGATTTCTGAAATCGGTTTTTTAAATCGATTTCAATATCAGAAATCGAATTTGTATCGGTTTGCGTAAAAATCTGAAAACGCCCATCTCTACAAGCGATTATTGATTGACCTTGTACCGTATAAAAAATGTAATAATATATGGCAATAAATAATATAAGAAAGTTCTTCGCCAATGGTTCACTGAATTTGAATATGCGTAATAAAATATAACTACTAAAACGGCACTATTTATAGACGCTTTGCTTTAATTCATCGTATATCGTATTAAACTTGGGATGGCTCATAGATTGTATAATGCAAGTTTGCCGTTTTTAATCTGTAATTCATACAAGTACCAGAACATTCCATGTATCTATTAGCCATCATCGTTCAATGCTTGATAAATAAAGCTTACTGTATACCCAAAGATAACTGTAACAAACTTTGTTCTTGATAATTTAATAAGGTTATTAAAAAAAGTGGTATGGAATTCGTAATCATAGTTCCACTCTATACTACTCTACTTGTGGTCGGCGCAATATGTTCCCTTCTACCATCATACATATTACAAAACTTTTGGAAATACTTCGAAATAAAATTACTTTTACGGATTCTATCTCGTTTATATGTGAAACAATATTAGTTAGTAGTGGGTAGATATTTTCTGTAATAACGATGACTTGTTTTACGTAAGACACCTTAGTCCTCCCGTGGCCATGAATAGTAATGAACACACTAATGCGTGCGAAATTTGAGAAAATAAAATACAAACAAATAGAATCTTTATTTTTAGCGATAGTTTATATAACCTGCCTGGCGTCAACCCTCTTTGAGAACATAATTGTAGACCATACGGCATACGATCAAGCTGACTCAACCAGGTGCACAACTTTTAAGCTTTTTTTATGAAATACATGATTTTAATGTAAGGGTTGGTAGTATTCATAGCCGCCCCAACAAACCATTAATTATGACGTTATCACATTATATTGATTTTACAATAACAAGTCCTGCTCCTGCTAACTGTACTTCATTTAAGTTTATTGAAATATTGGTTTATTCTATCAACCTATCGACGTCTATTTTTGGACATAGGCATCTACAAGACACCCTTGTATTAAATTACCCAATTTCAAGTGGCTTGGCGAATGCAGCTGCGTGTTATCTTCTTCTTCTTAATATATATAAATTACGCGTCACGTTGTTTGTCCGTGATGGACTCCTAAAGTACTTAACCGATTTTAATCAAATTTGCACAACACGTGTAGTTTGATCCAACTTAAAAGATAGGATAGCGTCCATCTCAGTTTATAGTCGCAATATTATTTTATTGCAAATTATTTGTATATTATTTGACAGTCACAATTATCTGTTGTCTCCAAACGATTCTAACAGATGACGGTATCTGTTGACTGGATTGAATAAGTATTTAATAGATGGCGCTATGTTAAACGTACGGACGTTTCATATAAGCTACAATTTATTAGCATAACCACCACATGTTACTGAAGCTACCCAGCCACAGCAACGCGTGGCCGAGTCTGCTAATAATATATAAATTATCCATAAGATTAAGACCTGCCTATGTCCTGGTGATCCCTCAGCTGGTTGTTACATCTCCCATGGGAAGCTATGGCCTGATGAAACATTATATTTTTAACTCGTCACTAAACGGACAATATTTATTTATTCGTTTCACCTAATTATGAATGTATACAGTTTCAGTTCAATTAATAATTTTGATAGCTTATATAGCGTAACCACATTCATCATCAGTAGCTATAATTATTCATATAAATTATTCTGCTACGAGTATTTTATTGAAATAGCAAACATAGAATATGTATTTTTTTATTTGTTTTAAACGGCAGCCTAAGAGTTATTTGGGTTTATAATAGGACAGCATGAGACAACATAACCCGCAGGGCTGATTCTACATTTCTACTTGTTAGTTTTATTTATTATTTTGAAGACTGATATATTATGTTTCACGTCATTTAGTTAGGATTAAATTAGTTAGTTTTTACCATCAATCATTTGCCACATCGCTCTACAGAATGCAGGTCTTTATAAGCTGGATTATATTATATTACTAGCTTTTGCCCCCGACTTCGTCCACGCAGAAGTCATCTCTGACAGAGTTAAATAGAAAAAGCGATGCAAGGTGTTGAAGGTTTCTCGCTAGGACGATAATCAACAGCGTCAGAAACTGGAATGCGTTCGCCGCCTTTTGCGAGTTAGTTGTCTAACAGAATTAGGCAATAGGGTGGGTTCGAGAGATAATACTCTAGGTTGAGACGCTCTACCGTCGGTCCTTTGGGCGGCGCAAGCGTGAGTACCTGTATTGGCGTTCACTGCATGAGGGCTTCGACTCGAGATGATACCCGGTTGAGGTGGTCCGCCCGCACAACGTAGATGTACGTGTACGGCACGCGTGTGTCTATGTAGTATATATACCATAGCCGGTCAATATACTAAAGTAAAAGGTGGTTCAAAGTTCTATTCATTCTACAAATTATATTGCCATTAATATACTATTTACGGTATGACCATGGGATAAAAATATAATTATCGCCACCCTTTATTTGACTGTTTTGTTTCACCAGCAGAGTTGCGACCTCGTTAGATATGATTTATTATTTATAGTTATAGAGTGAACATTTTAGAAGCTAAACTTAACCTGTATCTTAAACTCTTAGGCAAGAACCTATTGCTGTCTACTATGTGTATCGTGTGAGCTCTCACGCCGGCACTGTACGCCACTTACACCTCCTTAGAGGCGGAATTCATAAAATCCTTTCATATTGAATCTCTATGTCATAAATAGAAACGTGCTTCAAAATTTAATGTTTCTAGCTTTAATAGTTTCGGCTTAGCGGTAATGAGTCGTTCAACTCGCTTCACAGGCCTAATTTACACAACCAGAGGTTGAAAATTGACAAATGCCGGATATTACCCTAGAATATTTGATTCGACTCGTAATTTAAAAAGAATCAATAAAGTTTTTTTTCTCCCCATACAAACTTTGCCACTCTGTTCCAACCCCTTCGGGGTATAATTTCGTAAAATCCTTTCTTAATAAATTTCTACGTCATAGAAAGAAACCACTGTCAACATTTCAAGTTGCCAGCTTCAATAATATCGGCTTGGCGCTAATGACTTAATGAGTCGTCCAACACGCTTTGCAGGCCTAATTTACACCCCCAGAGAGTGAAAATCAACAAATGCTGTAATACGTGTTTATTTATTTTTACTGAAGATAATTTGTACGTAATTTGAAAAGAATCGATAATGATTTTTTCGCCGAACATTTTTTAAATAGACATAACTTTTTTATTTATAAACCATTGACATAAAATAAAGTCTAAATGTTAAGTGAAGCTTACCAGAATATATATATATATATATATATATATATATATATATATATATATATATATATATATATATATATATATATATATATATCATCTCAGTTCATACATGTTGTTGTTGCCCACTGTTGGGCTCTAGCCTCATCCATAATGGGAGGGAAATTGACCTACTATACCACCCTCGTCAGACGTGTTGGCAGAGGGTTTTGTTTCGAGTTTTCCTTTTCTTGCATAAATGTTATATGCGTTTTTAACCCTTAATCGTCGCTTACAATCACCCACGGGTAAGACAGGGAGTGGCGAATTTTAGGTATTCGTAATTCGTCACTACACGGAAAGATTGAATTCCTACGTATATTTTTTATAATAACGTTCTTACTGCTAACAATGCCAAATATTAGTAAGGTACTTAATAATAATATTGATTTTGGCCCAAATCACACTTTATGAGACAATGAATTCCCTGCTCGGATACTTTGTAAGAAACGAAATGGTGTCTGAATTGCCTATTAAATCCATTGATGGTCTCATAGTTTCATTTTATTATATGAAATTATTGTTTACTGAAATTGTATTAAGATCATGAAAATGTTTTAAAAAAAATATTCATAGATATTGTTGTATTTGATTTTATAATTAATTTGCTTCTTCGCATGGTGACGGAGTAATAATACAATTCACCACTCCCTTTGCCCGTGTATGTCGTATGATGATGGTCTGGACACACGCCGTCCGCTCCGTCTGGGGCGGGTCCGAAGAGCGGCACGTGGCCTCACAACCCACCATATTCCCTCCCCATCACCATTGGGCCGGCCACGATGGGAGCAGGAGGCTTGAGCTCAGCAGTGGAACGTATATGATCTGAAATGAAGATGATGATGAATTTAATTTAAAAAGAAATATTATATCTCAACATTTTCGTTTCTTAATTTATATGAGGTCAAAGCAAATATCCTTTTCTTATAGCGTAGTTAAAAGAATAACAAGCCATGGTTTATAAGTTTTGGTTTCACGATACTTGTTTATTCAACCCTTCTTAAGAATGTAATAGTGGTTATTCGTTTCTGATAATAAATAATTACGTTTATTAATATTATGTCTAACTTATTTTTAAGGTATTATTATTTATTGAGTCTCCTAATTTTTAATCTAGCTTGTGTTTATAAAAAAAGCGTATGTTGTCCTACCTGATGATAATTAATGTGGACTTAGCATGCTAAAGTAGATTAAGTTTCATGTTAAAAAAATCATTCATATATTAATCGATTGTGTTTACTGTTGGGTAGACTGGATAATGCCATAATCGCCACCCTCAACGTTCGGATTGGCAATCGTAGTTGGCGCCTTAAGTTTCCCAGAACAAAGACGCTGCATATTCTCCTGTGATCTTTTGGTCTGTTATTTAGAATTCCCACGCAAAGTAGTGGACGCATTGTATTTTAATTCCATGAAGTTAGAGGTTCCTTTCAGTTAGAAATCTAGTTCAGCCCCAGAAAATCTGAAATAAGGTAGTCGCATCACAAAGAAATTCATTCATCATTATTTTCCTGCTCTTATACCAATTACTTTGGATCAAGGCAAATCTTCCGTCACATATCGCGAATAGTTATTAGCAATAACTTTATGACTGCCCCCCCTCCTGATGTCAACCCTCCTTGCGAATGTAATTGTTGACCAAACAGCACTAGGTGGAGTTGGCTTAGGTCGAAATAAAGCTCTTATTTGCCTTTTACGATATCCACGAGGAAAGTAAGCATTGGTAGTATCGGTAGCCGCTATCACACAACATATATAAAAAAAAATGTGGACTTATGACGAGAGCCACTAATGAGTGGCTTCGTTCGGTGAGCGAGAGAGCCGGAAGCCCAACTGGGTGGGTTTGGAGTTTATATTGGTAGGCAGCGGCCTACCTATGCCCTTGGTATTGCAAAGGTCCATGGGCGGCAGTAACACTTACCATCAGTTGTGCGGCTTGCTCGTTTGCCACCATAAGCGGTAAAAAAAAATCACATTTCAACGCTATACTTTATAATTTTTATTAAGTATTTTTCGACCGTTAGCAATATTAGTTACCTACTGTGCTGTAAAGCAATTCGCTAAGCATACCAAAAAAACGTGGTGAATTGTTTTTTATTAGTAGATATATTTTTAAAAACGGAATTCGCATACCTTTGTTGAATACTTTTAAAAGTTACATTTCAGGTTACAGTAAAAGGATAAGGTATAATTTGTCGTAATTGCAGCGCCCTTTAATTTCAAAAGCCTTATAGTTCGTAATAGCCTTATAATCAACGCATTATTTTTGAATACGGTTACTTAATATGCTTTTGTTGGGTAACGAAATATAAAACGATGATTCTTGACACATATAAACAATATGTATAATTTATTTAGATTGCACAGATCGTGTATTAGTGGTTAAGATTCCGACCTATCGTACCAATGACATGGTTTCGATTGCCACGCGGGAAAATATTTTGTACAATCCACACAAAGTGTTGTTCTGAGTCTGGGTGGAAATGGTCTGCGTTAATTGCATGTTTGTAAAGTCCCTCGCAGTATAAGGATTATTTCCTTAGTGCAAGGTGGTGTAAAAAAAATATGCGTGCGTACAAAGTACACATATCAGCAGTGAAACTTTGGCTAACTAATTTTTAAATCTCGTTTACATACCTCAACCAATAGCATGTATTCTCTCTCTCTCTCTCTCGTGCCACGTTTCTCATGTCGCGTTTCATTTGTAATAATTTTACGCTCATGTGCGCAAAGAAGTTTCACTCAAAATAAATATGGCGCGTAACGGAAAAATGTGACTTAGAAATAAAGATGGCGCGGCGCGTAACTGAAAAACATTACATTCTTTTTTCCATACGTCGATAAAGAAGTTTTACTTCAAAATGAATATATATATATATATATATATATATATATATATATATATATATATGTATATATATATATATATATATATATATATATATATATATATATATACTCCTTATTTAAAAAAAAATGTCACATATAATTACTATTGATAGGCTATTATGGCCGTTTATTAATTACTCAGAGTTGTTTAGCGTTCATTTATTTCATTTCTAAATTGATTGAATTATAACTTCCTGAATGAACATATTTTATTATTATTGAAAAATTGATCTTTTTTTTGTATTGGCAATCAGCTACTAACACGAGCCCTATGTTGTCTGTATCCAATTACAATTTTCTGTACAAATTATCAGTTTCTCCTATTGTATCATTGTCCGTCAGTATGTCGAAAAAATTAAAACGAATGCATTTGTGAAGCACTTTTATATCATATTCACTATACCGCAGCAGTTCCTTCGTATTACATTACGTAAAATGTCATCAAAATTATTTAAAACATTAAAACACTGAGATATTAAATTTAATACAAGACCACCATACTACACTTTCGCATTCCCGCTAAAAACACCATAAATTATTGAAGGATTTGTATTACGGTCATTTTTATTAAGAGGAAGGGAAATAGACTCATTGTAATATTTCTCTAAACTCTCATCTAATCCATCAGCTTGTCGACGCTTATTATTATAAATAGGCCTCCTTAAAGAGAAATAATGCTATAACCGCCATTCTGTAGATAGGTTGACGACCACAATTAGGAATAGTCATCCATCAGTCAAAAAACATTCACTTTTGGACATAGGCCTCTCCACGAGTCCTGAGCCACTTGCGTCCAACTTCGACTTTTAGGATATCATAAATCCATATATGGACCTCTACTATAGTGAGAAATCGTCCTGCTCTGCGTCGTTCGATTCGTGGTTGCCTCTCGACGCCTTTTGACGTTCTTCCCCAACGATTGTCAGATCGAGGAGCGATGTGCCCAGCTTATGGGTAGTACTGCAACATATTCTCTTGGTAATCATTCAGCGGGGATTTACGACTCCCTCGTCGTAAGGAGATCGTACATATAGACTTAATGTGTGTGGTGATGATGGTCTGCAGTGGGATCTTTTGAACTACTTATATTTTCTATCTAATCGATTTGTCCATCGTCATATAAAGATAGTTATTAGTGACTAGTAAACCCAGAGTCCGTTGATTTGTTTGTAGAAGTCGATATATCGTAGCGCCACCTGGTGGCAAGTTACATTAATAGGGATAGCATATAAAACTTTTCCTTGAAAAAATACATACCTACATATATACATACCATTTTTTATAATGATCGTTCAAATAGTTATTCAGTTAGGTGATGTCATATAATATACAAACATCTTCTTTTATAGATATAGAATAATACTAGTTTTGCCCGCGACTTCGTCCACGCAGAAGTCATCTCTGACAGAGTTAAATAGAAAAAGCAATGCAAGTTGTTGAAGATTTGTCGCTAGAACGATAATCAACAGCGTCAGAAACTGGGATGCTGTAGCCGCCTTCTGCGAGTTAGTTATCTAACGGAATTAGGCAATAGGGTGGGTCTGAGAGAAAATACTCTAGGTTGACATGCTCTACCATCTGGCTTCGACTTGGGATGATTCCCGGTTTCGGTGGCCCACCCGCACAACGTAGATGTACGTGTACGGCGCGCGTGTGTCTATATACCATAGTCGGTCACTAAAGAAAAAGGTGGTTCAAAGTTCTATTCATTCTACAAATTATATTGCCATTAATATACTATTTACGGTATGACCATGGGATAAAAATATAATTATCGCCACCCTTTATTTGACTGTTTTGTTTCACCAGCAGAGTTGCGACCTCGTTAGATATGATTTATTATTTGAGTTATAGAGTGAACATTTTTGAAGCTAAACTTAACCTGTATCTTAAACCATTAGGCAATAACCTATTGCCGTCTAGTATGTGTATCGTGTGAGCTCTCACGCTGGCACTGGTCGCCACAACGGCACTGGTGCGGGGTTGATGGCGAGGGAGAGAGAAACACGTGTTTATTTATTTTTAATGAAGAATATTTGTACGTAATTTGAAAGGAATCGAAACAAAGAAATTTTCTCCCCATACACACTTTGCCGCTTTGTTACACCCCCTTAGGGGCGGAATTCATAAAATCCTTTCATATTGAATCTTTATGTCATAAATAGAAACGTGCTTCAAAATTTAATGTTTCTAGCTTTAATAGTTTCGGCTTGGCGGTAATGAGTCGTTCAACCCGCTTCACAGGCCTAATTTACACAACCAGAGGGTGAAAATTGACAACCCTAGTATATTTGATTCGACTCGTAATTTGAAAAGAATCAATAAAGTTTTTTTTTATCCCCATACAAACTTTGCCACTCTGTTCCACCCCCTTAGGGGTGTAATTTCGTATAATCCTTTCTTAGTAAATCTCTACGTCATAGAAAGAAACCACTGTCAACATTTCAAGTTGCCAGCTTCAATAATATCGGCTTGGCGCTGATGACTTACTGAGTCGTCCAACCCGCTTTGCAGGCCTAATTTACAACCCCCAGAGGGTGAAAATCAACAAATACTGAAACACGTATTTATTTATTTTTACTGAAGATAATTTGTACGTAATTTGAAAAGAATCGATAAAGATTTTTTTCTTTTAACATTTTTTAAATAGACATAACTTTTTTATTTATAAACTAATTGACATAAAATAAATAAGCCTAAATGTTAAGTGAAGCATACCACAATATATTAGTGAAAACTGCGTCTAAATCGGATAAGCCGTTACTGAGATTAGCGTGCACAAATGCACAGACAAACAGATAAACAGACAAAAATTTTAAAAATCATTGTTTTGGGATCTATTTGTATTGATAAAGGTCCCAATAATATTTTTCTCATATATCTTCCATGTACAAACAGCGATCCATTACATTTTTATTATATGTATAGATAGATGATTTAAATTCCACATTCTTCACACATAATCGGCGGCTACGATATATCTCTACCTGCGATAGGTTATTAAAATAGGTAATTTTAACAAGTCTATTTGTTTGTAGGTGCTCCCCGGACTCTACGTGGGTAATTACCGGGACTCAAAGGACACAGTCCAATTAGACAAGTACAAGATAACACATATACTATCTATTCACGATGCGGCTAGAAGATTACACTCCGTAAGTATAGTTTATCTTTACACTGATTTCACACTAATATTATAAAGGCGAATGTTTGTGGGTGTGTATGTACGTTTGTTGCATTTTCACCTTCCATCGGATGGACTAATTTTGATTAAATTTGGCATGGATGTAGCTTACCTTACCCTAGATTAATGCAGGATAATATGATAGATCTAATGCCGGTAATGATGTATTTCTTTGGGATAATAGTTCAACATTGGGAAAGTTAATTTTTACGCGAGTGAATACGTGCGGAGCTAATTACATAATACAAGTAAAAATGTAAACATGTAAGCAGATAGTATCATTTCCAGAACCTTCAAATTAAGTCCAATACCAAATCGTCCAACCAGCTTGGTACAGTAGGTTAATTTCCCATCCATTGTGGAGATGGTCCATGAGTAATAGTGAGACGTGTATTGCTTGAAAAGAAGAAAAAGAACTAAATCGCACTTGAAAAGAAGCTAAAGAAATAAATCGCCCTCTTTTTTTGATATTTGGACACATCGCACCTGTTCCGCCCTAGCGCCGACAGGGCGGCGCGCGACCCCATAATCCACCGTATTCCCTTCCCATTGCCATTGGACTGGCCATTGGTATCGATTCCTTAATCTTGATGGCAAATAAATCATTCCCGCAATCATTAAACTCTGTGAAGATTATCATACTATCTATTCTCATATCTCCTTACACGTTGTGGACTTCATAGACATAAGATACTTTAGTATATGAAATGTTAGCTGTACCCATCGTTTCCTCTATAAGGATTATTTAAATAACGCACACGCTTATTCATCATCATCATCACAGCTCATATATGTCGCACTGTTGGGCTCGAGCCTCATCCATAATGGGAGGGAAATTGATCTACTATAACACGTTAGTCAGACGTGTTGGTATAGGGTTTTGTTTCGAGTTTTCCTTCTCTTGCATAGATTTTATATTTGTTTTATATCCCTTAGCCGCCTCTTACGATCACCCACAGGTAAGATAGGGGGGGGTGGTGAATTGTATTTTTATTCCGTCACCACACGGATAACTATTACCATTACTATACACACTTATTACTATTGCTTTCAACACCACAGAGTCGTACCGCGCAATTCAAATTCAAATAATTCACACTTGAATAAATTTCTAATAACATCAGTTGCTATGACAACAGTAACTATATGTAATGGAGAAAGGTATTAACAATATCACATCGTACTTAGATTTTACTTTAACTTACTTAGATTTTTTTTAATAGCTAGAATGTGTGGTCATTGTTTCGACCTTATTTCTCGCATCGTTATATTTATAGCCTTATTCTATAAAGATTCTCACAAAAGGTTTTTAATCCGACTGGTAGTTCTTAAATTAGCGCAATGAAACAAATTCTTCAGCATTGTCATAGTAATGCAAGCTTCCTGGCTTGGGTAAGTAGGAATATATACAATTGTATGCGTACATATATACTGGCATACCACATTAACGTAATCATTGTCATTTCTTTTAATGCCGTCGACGACCGTTTACACGTCTTGAATGGGGTTTGTGTTTGTGTTGAAATTTTCCGATTTACAGCTCACGTAGCGTTTTGAACGAGGTCAATTACTTTATACTTTTAGCGAAAAAAACGAGCACTCTATTGAGCTGTGTGGTTGATATATAAGACACTTAATAGACGTTTCAAATTATTTGTATTATGTTCGTATAACTAAAATTAATTTGAAATAAAACTACTATTATGGATTCTATCACGTTTGTATTTGATTTTTAATTTCCTGAACGTTTCGAATATTTTACAGTGATCTTACATTTTACAAACCTCCCGTGACCATGATCACTGTAAAATGTTCGAAATGTTGGGAAATTAAAAATCAAATACAAACGCGATTGATTTTTTTTACATTGATAGAATCCGTAAAATTAGTTTATTTCAAATGTACTACGCACTTGCATAACATCAGAAACCATTACTAAAATTAATGTTTAAATATTCTGAGAAGCTGTTATTAAAGTTTTGAATGATGATTTTGTAAATTACATATATTTTATATTAGGGGGGCATAGTCCGGAGCGTGCTCGTTCGCGTCCCCTGCCAGTCTAATTAGACTGCTAATCCGGCTCGAAATGCGTACCGCAATGCGGGTTAGGGCGTCCCCCGGAGGCGACGCGTACCGACCCGCCCCCGTCGGTACGAACATCGGCAGTTGCGGCGATGGGGGCCGCCACCCATCACGCCTTGCCCAGTTAGGCGAGTCGAGGAGAACGGAGTGCCGGGTGGGCACGTGGAATGTAAGAGGTTGTGTGGAAGGTAAGTTGCACGAGCTAATATCCGTCATGGCGGACAAACAGCTAGACGTGCTCTGTGTAACAGAGACCAAGCGAAGGGGCAGCGACGCCTGCGATCTTCCTGGTGGCGGGATGGCTCTGTGGTCTGGTGTACCACAGAGCGATCGAGCCAGCATGGGGGTAGGAGTGCTGTTGTCCTCTCGCTTGGCCTCAGGTGTGAAGGATTACGGAATGTATGATCCCAGACTTCTCTGGGTCCGTATAAAACTAGGTGTCACCAAGGTATTCATGGTTGTAGCATATGCTCCCGTAGGATCCTCGGTGGCATCAGACCTAGAGAAGTTTTGGGATAATGTTAGGGAAGTTCTGGATATGGCAGAAACCAGTGAACGCGTGATTGTATGCGGAGATTTGAACGGATGGGTGGGGACCAAGCGTCCCGACTATGAGGACGTACTTGGTCCATTTGGTGATAAGAGAGTGAACGACGCAGGTAGGGTCATAGCGGATGTATGCATGGAGAGAAACCTTATTGTGTCAAACACATTTTTCCAACATAAGGACATCCATATGTATACATGGAGAAGGAATGAACAGAAAAGCATAATAGATTTAATTTTGGTAGACAGTCGCCTCCGAAGCAAAATATTGGACGCAAGAGCCTACAGGGGCCCCACAGTCGACACGGACCACTATCTCGTTATTGCGAGATTTAGTGGTCTGTTCAGAAAGTGGAGGCACTGGCGAGAGCGTGTCCACTTCGGAGGGCTTGAAAGAATAAAGGTTGAAAGGTTGCAAGAAGAGTGTGTAAGAGAAAAGTATGCAGAGGGTGTCCGAGAACGGCTGACGATGGCAAGCCAGCCGCAATCGGACATTGAAGAATGCTGGAGAGTATTGAAAGAGAGTATGGTAGATACAGCGAAAGAAGTATGTGGAAGTTCAAAGAAGCATAGAAAAACAAATGGTGATGCATGGTGGGATGCGGAAGTGGCAGCTTCCGTAGAGCAAAAGAAGAAAGCGTGGCTGGACTATGTCTCTTCTTTGAATCTGTATGACAGTATGACTGAACAGAAGAAAGAAACATATCGGCAATGTAAGAATGACACCAAGGCCTTAGTGAAAGAGAAACGTGATAGAGCAAGTATGAGTGCAGAAGATAGGCTGACTAAAAACTTCGAGGGTAACACCAAACTCTTTTGGAGGGAGGTGAAGAAGTCTCGGGGTGGTTGGTCAGCCTTCAGAATGAATAAGGTCTAAAGGTGGAGACATTCTAACACAAACACAAGACGTGTTAAGCCGATGGAGTGAATATTTTGGCGATATGTATGCGGATGCTACGGTTGGCGCCGGTGTTGGATGTGGTTTAGTAGATCAACATTCGACAACGGCGTCCTCCGATGGCATCAGTATGGATGAAGTTGAATGGGCGATAAGAAGTTTGAAAAATGGTAAGGCAGCGGGCATTGATATGGTGTCTGCCGAGATGATCAAGCTCGGTGGCTCTTGTGTCTGGGAGGCGTTCCTGTTGCTCCTCAATTTATGTTGGAGCTCGGGAATGGTTCCCAGGGACTGGAATAGCGCAGTCATCGTGCCTTTGTTTAAAAACAAGGGTTCACGTTATGACTGCGCAAATTACAGAGCCATAAGCTTGACCAGTTTGGCAGCAAAAGTGTATGGAAAAGTTATTGAAAGGAGAATGAGGATGGTGTCCGATGGTTTACTGTGTGAGACACAAGGAGGTTTCAGGAGTGGAAGGGGATGCATGGATCAAGTGTTCTCTCTGCGCAACATTGTGGAGAAGCATCTGGCTCTAGGTCAGAGGGTTTTCTGCAGTTTTGTGGATCTGGAGAGAGCATTTGACACGGTTGTACGAAAGGAACTTTGGGACATTTTACCGGAGTATGGTATTAACGGTAAACTGCTACAGGCTGTGCAGTCCAGTTACATGGGCTGTAGAGCCTGTGTGCGGCTGGATGATGGAATGTCGCCTTGGTTTGACGTTAATATCGGCGTTAAGCAGGGGTGCGTTCTGTCAGCCAGGCTGTTTATCATATATCTGGATAAATGTCTTCAAAGGTTGAACGATATGAATGTGGGAGTCCAGATGGGCGACTCAGTGGTCACTGCTCTGCTTTATGCAGATGATGCAGTCCTGCTGGCACAGTCAGCGACTGACCTGCAGACCCTAGTCGACACAATGACAGAAGATTGTAAGAAAAGGGGTCTACGCGTGAATGTGAGCAAAACCAAAATAATGGTCTTTGAAAGAGATAAAACCAGAACAGATGTAAGAGTAACAATAGGTAATGATGTACTAGAGCAAGTGGATGAATTTGTATATCTTGGATGTGGATTTAGCCGAGATGGAAGGTACAGCACTGATATAGAGCGAAGAGTGAATGCGGGAAATAGAGTGAACGGAGCGTTGGGGCAACTTTTCGGCAGCCACCACCTCAGCCAGAAGGCACGTGTAGCAATACATACCGCAGTGCTTGTCCCAACATTACTGTATGGAAGCGAGAGTTGGGTATGCAGAAAAGAGTATGATAGTAAAATTAATGCGGTCGAAATGCGATCTCTGCGGAAAATCTGTGGAGTTAGGCTGACCGACCGCATTCGTAACGACGACGTAAGAGAGCGAGTAGGTATGAAAGAGAGTATTGGTGTAAAGATGCGAAAGGGAATGCTCCGATGGTTCGGACATGTGGAAAGAATGCCGAACGAATGCCTGGTTAAGAAGATATACAATGCGAAAGTGGAAGGATGTAGGTATCGAGGGAGACCGAGACTAACCTACCTAGACCAGATCGGTCATGTACAGAAGGAAGGTGAAGTCAAGAGTCTCCGAAACCGGCGAGCGTGTATGAAGAGAATTATGAATGTTGAGGAAGCGAGTGAAGTATGCAGAGATAGAGTTCTCTGGCACTCTGTTCTCTCTGCCTACCCTGCAAGGGATATGGCGTGATGATATGTATGTATGTACATATATTTTACCTTCACACTAGAATATACTTTAATAATTTTTTTTGTGTCTGTCTTTTAGCTGTCAGCCGCAGATGGCTGTTACAGCTTAACCCGGACTATAGGTGAGCGCTGAGGGCTCTCAACCCGGAATAATTTAATAAAAATATATACGAATCTTAAACATATTGAGTAGTTACTGGAACTACAGTTTGAAATAAAACTATTTTTACGGATTCTATCACGTTTGTATTTAAGTTTTAATTTCCCGATGTTTCGAACCCTTTGTCATATCGGTCAGATCATAAACGGTGTAAATGTTCGAAACGTCGAGAAATAATCAAATACAAACGCGATAGAATCTGTAAAAATTATTTTATTTCAAATGTGTACTACTCGCGTGAACATCAGAAATCATTAAGTAACTACAATTCCAGTATTCGCCCGAAGAAGATGCATTATCTATTTTAAATGGGTTTTTGACTTGATGTTTTTATCTATCTATCAATATGATTAAATATTTCAGAGTTATTCAAAAGGAATTATTTCAAATGTGTTTTGTGACTAGATGTTTAAAAGTAGCAACATCGCGGAGTCTGGATCTGCACTCGAAAGGCACCGGATGTTCTTTAGAACTAATGAAACATAGATTCATAATGTGAAATACATTATGAAGTGTAAGACTTACATTTTCGGGAATAAACACTGCTGGTATTACCTAAGCATCATAGCGTGACTATTAATCTAATTAAATCATGTTCAAAGAGCAATTTGCTAACGCTTCAGATCGCTTTCATGTAATTAAATTATAAGGCCGTTTGTAACAATAGATAGTTACGTAACGATTAGTAATTATTGCAGGATATTATAAATGCATTTTTAGTGAAATAGGAAGCGCTAGCAGGGTGGACCCTTATATACTAGTACGTAGAAGATTTAGGTTCCGTCTTCGTCTTTAAGAGGCGTCCATTAATTACGTGAGGCATCTTTGAGGAATCTTTGATACTCAGTTCTAATCGAGTAGCTAAATGTATTCAATATTTGTGGTAATCCCCGAAAATGCGTTTGTTTTTAAAGCATAGATAATAATGTGTGGGTCCACATGTGTAAAAAGTAAATAACTACTGCTGACGTAATCACCATCTAGACCCCCACCCTACCTTGTCATCAAAAATAAGCATATTAGAGACCCCCATCCCCCTATAGTGCTTACGTAATACTTGAACGGCCTCTTGTACATGGGTATAAAGGTTTTATACTTTCATTTAATTTTAATTTCACATAACTTTCAAACAGTTTTACACCATTATTTGCTAAAAAAATTTACGTGATATTTGCCAAGACCCCCAAGTGAGATTTAGTAAGAGTCGATCGGATCCCCTCCCCCAATCTGAATACCTCATGTAATTAATGAACGCCCCCTAACATTTTATTTAATATAATAATTTTATATTATCCGTACTAACTCGTAAATTATAAAGCATTGCTTGATTAATGTTGTCAGACTCGGCTATCATAAACATATATGTTAATAGATATAGATAGTTAGTGCCGTCGAGTAAACTTTTTTTATGCGGGTTATGGAGTCACATCCCGTTAAATCCATTCGGGGCGACAAAAGAAATGACGTGCGACCCATAGGACGCCCTATATGTAACTAATGACGCCATGCGAGCGAGCCGGAACCTGGTCTCTATCTTTGGAGGCCCGCCCAGCGGGCTACCCTCACGAGTATCAGACTTTAAACAATAATTTCTGTATCGCATAAAGTATTATCCTGCGTGAGAATCGAACGTATGAGACCGGCATTGTATACGCAATCTGCACAGTGAATTGTTCATTTTCATATTGCATCTTTCCTTTTCAAATGGTAGAAAATGAACGTTCCGAGCTTAGAAAATTCACCGGCTTTACAATTGTCATCATTAAAAGCATTGTCATTAAAAGGCACTGTTGTTTTGTTCCGAAAAGAAAAGATAGGACCAGAAAGACGGAATATAATTGTGCGCAGTGACTAAGATATAATAACAATGGCAAAGAGCTTTCGGCTAAAATAAATCTTATTTCTCTATTGTTCTATTGAATTAGCAATTCCGTTGTATTTGTTGGCGTATCAGTATATATGTATATGAAATAATGTTATTTACCTCCAGAGAAAATAAAGTATTAGGTAATTGGGAAGTTTTAAAGTAAAAAAGGAAAGAAAGAAATAAATCATCACCATTACCTCGACTCATATATGTCTCATTGTTGGGCTTCGACCTTCCTCCGTAATAAAAGGAAATTAATCTGCCCCACTTTTCTGTGTGGTGACGGAGTAAGAATACAATTCACCACCCCCTAACTTACCCGTGGGTGAACGTAAGAGACGACTAAGGGATATAAAACGCATATAACATCTATTCAAGAGAAGGAAAGCTCGAAACAAAACCTATACCAACTTATCTGACCAGCGTGATATAGTAGTTTAGTTTCCCTCCTAGGGTGGAGGAGGCTCAAGCCCAACAGTGGGACATATATGAGCTGAGATGATGAAGATGAATCTGCCACCCTTGTCATAAGATTAGGCATAAATAAAACCCTATTTATTTCCAGTTTTCACTTGCTTACATGGGTGTTATCTACATATTATATCTTTTAGTCTTCTTACGATAACCACGGGCATAAGGGGAATTGAAATGTATTCTTACTTCCGTCACCACGCGGAAGGTAAGGAGATAAAAAGTATAAGTTATCTAAAAATAATTTTCTAAAATGTCTATTTGTATTGAGTCTATATTTTTATCCTACGAGAAGAAAAAAGGTATATTTGCAAACATGTAATATAGTTCCTTTGCACTTGTAACAATGCGGTGGTTCCATACAAATAAATAAAAGACCGTACCTAATTATTTCTCATGACTTTTTTGTGACCCGCCATGTCACAAAGGTTTTGTTAACATTTCAACAATTTAACTTTATTCTGATATTGTAAGAGCATTATGATTGCAATTGTTTGTAATTTTATAGCAAAAAGGATTTGTACCAAACAATTTAACTGATTTTATAGGGTCTGTCTTTCACTCATCGGTGAATTTGCCTGCTATACCACGCTACGCTGGCCAGACGTATTGATATAGGGTATTACTTCCAGATTTTCTTTTCTTGTTAAATCAATATCAATATTATATAAATACCTTAATCGTATTTTACGACTTCCGCGTAGGATAGAAGGTAGTGAATTGTATTCTTACTACGTCACCACACTGAAATAGCATCTGTTCTATTTCTGTAAAATTATTCATTCGAAATTCAATTTTTGAATGAACTAATGAATTTCAAGCAGGACATTGGACTAATCCTTATCCTTACTAATATTATAAATGCGAAAGTAACTCTGTCTCTCTGTCTCCCTTTCACGGCAAAACTAATGAACCGATTTAAATGAAATTTGGTACACAGGTATTCTAAAACCCGAGAAAAGACATAGGCTACATTTTAATTGAAAAAAAGCGTTGTAACCCTTTACAACGCTTTTTATATATAGTAAAAGTGACCAGGGGAATTAAGGCAATTTTCTTTTACATATAAATTTTCACTAGGTTTTCAGGCGATTTAGTTGAAGCTTTGAATACTTGTGATACTTGCAGTTCAATGGTTGAGATGAGAGCGTTACCACCAATATCAATCGTCATAATAAAATTGGATTTGTCTTTTATACAATTCTTTATTTACTATGGGAGCAAACGAACAAGCAAATTATTATCTGTTCAGAAATCTGTTGTTCATAGACTCACAATAGCAAAAGTACAGTCAAGGGTTTGTTTATCATTAATAAATAAACAAGTGCTTTATTATATTTCACCTAATGCTAGTGATAATGTAATTTTATGCAGAAATACACTAAGTTTTTATTTAGTTTTTACCTATCCAAAGTGGATAGATTACAAACTGCTTGCTGCTTTAAAAATATCTTTATTATAATCGATCGAGAATACTTCCTCAGATATTTTTTTTTTTTTGATATAGAAATAGAAATTCCACATTGAGGAAATAGAAATATATCAGCTCATTTTCTTACTTAACTAGGGTTTTGTTAAATTGTATACGTGCAAATACTTAGCGATGTAAAGAGAGAGAGAGAGATTTATAAAAACTAATTTACGATCGAAAAATGATTGTCACACATGGGATTCGAACCATACCTATTGAAAATTCCTTCAGAATTGTTTGGAAACAATTGGAACAGATTTCCAATTAGTGTGGGTTTTAGCCCCACGGAATTATCATGACTACTTTATCTCATAAACAAGTTTGTATAAATAATCTGGCATGTTAAATGTCAGTAATTTGAGTAAATATGATTATTAATTAATAAATAAAGGTATTGTGCAATGTTCATTCATCATTATAATCTCAACTCATATACGTCCCAAAGCTGGGCTTGAGCTTCCTTCATAGTCTGAGGGAAATTGACCTACTATACCACGCTGGCCAAACTACAGATGGCGTACTGGTTAAGATACCGACTTTCCGTACCAGTGGCGTGGGTTCGATTCCTATGCAGGACAGGTGAGGGTTGGTAGTATTCGTAGCCGCTACCACACAGCTAATTACATATGTTCAATATTTATTAAATATAATTGTAATGAATCACCTTTAATCTGTGTGTTAGCAGAATAAGAATCAAGGAAAAAGACAAGCGTAAAACTTTATAGTTCTCTATAATTCGACGCTCTATGCTAACCCGTCTGGTCTGAATGTTATATGAGGCTGCTGGAACCAGAGTGGCCTAACTGCATTTTTGCAACATTTAACCTAATTGCAATTTCGTAATTTAAAAATGTTAATCTACAAAACCACAGCGGCCTTAAATTATTTATAAGCTCATAACAATAGATGACAGTACAAGTACATTTTCGGCTTATGTTCAAATCAATTAAATTGAATTTAATATAATTTTAATTCCCTACATATAAAAAGAAACATGGTTAAAACGTAAAACATGGTTCTCGTAGTTAGACCGCTCTGGTTCTAGCAGCCTCATATAGTAGATCAATTTCCCTTGTGCAGAAGATTCGTGAAACTGATATATGTATAAAAAAATGTTCTGAGAAGAAGTAAGTATCAACAATTACCTTTTTTTTTGGGGTTGGCTACGGTCGGCGCCCTCCTTGCACCACTCCATCCGGGGCGACAGAGGGGCGTAAGCACGCACAACCGTAACCCACCCGTGAACCTCACCTTCGTCGTTGGACCGGCCACCGGAGCTGCAACTTGTCATCAGTGGCTGGCCCGACGGAATACCCCCTGGGGATAACCTCTTCTTGAGCGACGTTTCCACCTCCAGGTTCCACGGGGGAGTCACGGCCAACAGGCACGCCGCCTTCGTCGTCAGCAATTACCCTGATCCTCATACACAAAATTTTGCATTACATGTCACAGTTATCGACCCTAGAGAAAACTGATATCCCACATGTATTTTAAATTTAGACGGATCATTTGACCTTTATAGCTATTTATAGTATTTTAGTTTTATTACACTAACAAAATAAATCTTTAAATTGTAATGCTAACTCCTGATATTTGTAATTTCAAAGAATTTCTCCATCTTTATGACTCATCATCATCTTGCTCTTATCCCAATTACTTGGGGTCGACGCAATATGTCATCTTCCTCCATACAGTCCTATCAGACGTCATCTCTGCAGTCACTCCCTGTCTATCCATGTACACACATATACCTCACATATATCACATACCTCACGCAGTCCATCCATCTTTTCTTTTCCAGCTTTATGACTGTTATAGAAATAATAAAACCATTCGCATTCTTATCAGATCATTTCTAAATATAGTTACAAAGGTATTCTCTAGACGACATTATTCGATTTGGCTCAGGTCACTAACAATTTTGTTCGTACGTAGAATGAGCACGTGTTCGGCATTATAAAAGCAACATAAGCATAACATTTACAGTAGTTTTTCTTTTACAAGATAAAAAAATCTTATTTCTAGACTATTGTTGAATGGAATAGCTACGATTAACTTTGATCGTTGTGCTACAAAAATACCCTATGTATTTATTTGACTCGTCTTATTTTAAAATTGTCTAATCTTGAAACTGAATCTTTTATCTTTCATCCTCAACCGGCTTCATTAATATTGAATCCGCGCACAGCCGGTTATCGAGTTCCACGCCGTTTCGCTTTCACTCCAGACGGCCGGATAGCCTGTGGTCAGATAAGCTGCAAAAAAAAATTGAGATAGTCTCTTCTCGTTCGAAAACATGAGCCTCTAACTTGTAGGTAATATTAATTGATACAAGTAAAGATATTGAATAAAACGACGTTTATTAAAAAATACATCTTTAACCCGCGGTCATGGGGGTTGAAAAGTGTTACACGGACGTTGGGGTGAGTCTCACAGACCCGTTCATTAGATATCAAATTTTTTTCTAATCTTTATAAATTTAACATAATATTTATTCATGTTTAGTTTATTAGATATTTACGTAAATAAATGAAACACTAATATCATATTATATTATGTTTTATTCATATTTATTGGTGCTTTAAAAAAAAATTCACGGATAATAATTAAAATAATATCTATACAAAATGGCGCGAAATTGTGAAACCAACTGTGGGGATGGGTTTCCCATACCCATTTCAATTTCGTGCACGTGTAATTCCCACTGTGTCTATCGCACGACTATCCTGTTAACTGCGACACATAGAACAGCTCAACAGCTGCAGCTATTGAAAAGAACGGCAACTTTGCACACTTAGTAAACGAACTAGAAGCGAAATAAAATGTGTCGGGTCTTACAGACCCAACCCCCATGACGCCGGGTTAATACTGTAAGAATATTGCTTGCATCTGCTTACACTCCGCCGACCAGAAAAATCAATTTCAGTTGCCACAGAAATCTTTTTACCGCAGTCATATTTCATTTCTGCATGAATTGCCAGATAAAGAGTCTTATCTCTGACTTTCATCAGTTGTCTTTTCCTTTTTGAGATGTAGTATACGTAAAATTTATATTTCAATGGGCCTATTCTTGTGAATGTTATAGTCGGAGTTCGTGAATAAATTACTCCACTAGACTCATTCAGTACAACAAATGACAAACGAAAACCGCTCTTGGTAAATATTTTTCATGAGTACGGTTTTTGTGATGTTAGGGTGAATTTTGTTGTGGTTAGGTGTATTTTATTTTTTTTGTTGTGAGGCAGATTTTAAGAAAATTTTAGTAAATTAATAGTAAATCTCATTATCAGCACAGAATTACGTTTGAATAATTTTTTCTTTAATTTTTTTTATTCTTAGTGGTCTTACTTTTTTAATTCAGATTATTTATATTAATTAAGATTTCCGGGTGACCGTTTTTATGTTGCTTGTATAAGGGAGTAGCGTCGCGTAATCGCTTGCCAGATGGGTTTCCATCGTAGTGAGATGTTATACGTTTCGCAGAAGACAGCTGCTGCCATCTCTCATAGTAAACCCTTAGCCAATTTTCATAACTCCGTCGTGTAGGCAAGGGGTGATGACAACCATATTCTTTTTCCGTCCGCTCATGAGGAAAAATGTTATTGCCACCACATATGAATGATTCCCTAAATAAAATTTGTTATTATTCAATTATTTATTTTTGCTTAAAGCGGCAAACGAGCAAGCAGCACACCTGATGGTAAGTGTCACTGCTGCCCATGGACCTTTGCTATACTAAGGGTATAGGCTAGGTCGCTGCCTACCATTACAATCTCCAAACATACTCAGTTGGGCTTCTGGCTCTCTCGCTCACCGAACGAAGCGCAATAGCACATTGCCGTTACTCAGACGTCGATCTTCTGCGAGAGTGTGGTACTACCCCGGACGGACCGGCCCGCGGCTGTAGACAGCGAACTGTCAACAGCGTGGTCCTACCACTATTATTTCTCAAACGATTACTTATTTCCTTTGCAATGATTAACATAAATGCATGATTATAATGTTTCCATATTAAACGCCCATAATATTTTATAACTTGCAACTAAAAGCAAAACTATGTCGGTTGAATTTGTAACTCGACAGTAACCTGACAGAAACAATTAATTATTCTGTTGAAACCTACTTTACTGTAATTAAGTTTACCTGTATTATTAGTTACTAGTGACTCCATTATTTAAACATTAGTAAAAAAACATGTTGTTGTCTCGTTATATCTACAAACTACCCTTCAAATCTTTATACGAGTTAAAGCGAACGAGGTCACTGTAAGAATTCGTTGTAATAAAAGTATTGTCTTATATCTTTTAAATAATTGAAATAGCCAAATGAACTCACTTAGATGTTATATATGGGAACCTACTACCTTACCTACGGGGACGATCCATATCATGTGACATGATCACAGGTAGGAGAGGTCTTTAAAAGTATACTACGAGTGCCTACACCTGTGGTAATGGAAAAATAAGAAATAGTACCTGAAAGAGTAAATCGTTGGGCCGGCCATGGACTTCAATGATTCGGTACGGTGGTCAGCCCATTAGCGATGGGAAGAGAATACAGTTATGGGTGGGTTCGTAACTTCGGACGGAACGGCCGCCGTGTTTCCAGACTATACATATACCTTCCAAAAAAATTGTTAAAACAAATTACAAAACATGGGTACCCTAAGATTTTTTAGAATTTATATTCAGGTAGGATTCAGGACAGCCCAGCTATTATTAGTACTTCTTATCAGCAACAAAGTTTATTAGACGATTAAATAGTATGTACTTGCAACATATTCCACTTCCTTCACTTAACAAATTGAGACAGGAGATAAAATTAACTGATTAGTCAATAAAAAAGAGGATGTACGCTACAATAAGCGAGGCGTGTGTGTAGTTCGACGGTTAAGAAAAGGGTGATATTATATGTACCTTAAGATTGATTCTAATATATAGTATAAAAGAAATACCTCAACCGTCGATATATCCATCCGTCACTTTTATCAATTTGATATAAATCACCCCGCGAAGAGGGTTAATGCGATAATCGCCACGCTTGGCAGGCGAGTAGGCGATTACAATTGGTGTTAAGATTTTTTCAGTAAAGCACTCACTTCTTTGATGCTCTCATATTATATAAAAATTTTATCTTCCTAAATTTAATATCTCCTTTTTAATAAATAATAAGTTTATTAAAAGACACTCAGTGTTTCAGGAGAAAATGTAAATTGTACTACTTCTAATCTAGCGAGTGAAGTATGCAAGGATAGCGTTCTCTGGCACTCTGTTCTCTCTGCCTAACCTGCAAGGGATATGGCGTGATGATATGTATGTATGTCTAATCTAGTATAATGGCCTCATTAAGATAATAATGACTATCGATTTATTAGCGCGTTGATAAATTAATTTCATTAATCTTAATTATACGCACATTACCAAGATTATCAACGCCCTGTATGGGCGTTGATAATCTTGGTAATGTCTCTGAAAGGTGGAAGATACTTATATATATATATATATATAAATTACTATGGAGCTAAAGCTTTCTTCATAATGAAATGGAAATCGACATACCATAACAAGCGAGCATAACGGATCGGTGTAGACTACTATTTCGAGATTACCATTTCTTGAAAATATATTATGTGCTTACTTCCCTTAGGCGTCTCTTACAATATTGTGGGTTCCATCCATTAGCCCGTAAACGTCCACTGTTGGACATAGGCCTCCCCAAGAGAATACCATCAGCAACGGTCCTGTGCCACCTGCATCCAACGGTTTCCTGCGACCTTGATGAGGTCATCAGTCCACCGACTGGGAGGTCATCCTACGCTGCGTCGTCCGATTCATGGTCGCCACTCGAGAACCTTTCTTCCCCAACGGTTGTCGGTTCGTCGAGCGATGTGGCCTGCCCATTGCCACTTCAACGTGCTAATTCTTCGGGCTATGTCGGTTACACCCGTTCTTCTACGGATTGCCGTATTCTGGATTTCATCACGTAGAGAAATACCAAGCATAGCCCTCTCCATAGCACGCTGAGTGACTTTGAGCCCTTTTATGAGGCCGACATTTAGAGACCACGTCTCAGTGCCGTAAGTTATCGCTGGTAACACACACTGGTTATAAACCTTTGTTTTCAGACACTGCGGAATATTAGACGAGAAGATCCTCCTAAGTTTCCCGAACGCTGCCTAGCCGAGTTGGATTCGTCGTCTGACCTCTTTCTCGAAATTGGATCTACCTAATTGGACTGTTTGTCCTAGGTAAACATAGTGATCGACAACTTCGAGAATTGCATTCCCAACCAGGACCGGTACAGAAATGACATGGACATTAGACATGATTTTCGTCTTGTCCATGTTCATTTGCAGCCCTATTAGTTGGGAGACCTTGTTGAGGTCATTAAGCATAGTGCCAAGGTCCTCCAGGGATTCTGCCATGACTACGATATCATCTGCGAATCGAAGGTGAGTGATGTATTCGCCATTGATGTTGATGCCGAGTCCAGTCCAGTCTAAGAGCTTGAAGACATCTTCCAGCGCAGTGGTGAACAGTTTCGGAGAGATAACGTCTCCCTGTCTCACGCCTTTCTGCAGCTGAATCGGTTTCGTACTCTTATCCTGGATGCGGACTGACATAATAGCGTTTTTATACTTTAACTTCACTTCAGCACTTCGATATATCGATAGTCAATTTGGCACCTCTGAAGGGACTGCAGCACTGCCCAAGTTTCGACAGAATCAAAGGCTTTCTCATAGTCCACAAACGCTAGACACAGAGGCCGATTATACTCCTCGGTCTTCTGTATAATCTGGCGTAGCGTATGGATGTGGTCTATGGTACTATAGCCTTTTCGGAAACCGGCTTGTTCGGGCGGCTGGAAGTCGTCTAGCTTGCGCGCGAGTCGGTTCGTAATGACTCTTGAAAACAATTTGTACACATGGCTCAGGAGTGAGATGGGTCTGTAATTCTTTAAGAGCGTTTTATCGCCCTTCTTGAAAAACAGCACCATCACACTCCTGGTCCACGACTCTGGAACATCCCCCCGAGCATGACAGAATTAAACAGCTTCTGTAGGGCTTTTAACACCGGCTTGCCGCCTGCCCTCAGGAGCTCTGTGGTAATTCCGTCATCTCCCGGTGCCTTTCCGTTCTTTAATTGTTTTAGAGCCATTCTGATCTCGTACAAGCTGATGTCCGGGATTTCTTCGGTATAGTGCCGAGTTAGCTTGGATCTGGGGTCTTGGACCTAGCCGACAACAGGATTCAGGGATGATTGATTGATATTGTGGGTTAGGGCTGACATATCATATTCCGTCCCTACACGCGCAACTATCATGTTTTCTACTCTTAGTTAGAAGGTAATAGGGTCGTCTTCTATTACGTGGGTATAAGACAGTTTGTCCGCCGCTGCCGTCAACGGGAAGTCAACTAAAACGATATGACAGTATCAAGGTAGCGACACATTTCCTACAGCCGTCTCCCCACTGCAAGCTGGTTGACTGAGCATTGTCGTTCTGGTAGTCAAAACTTAAAATAGATCGACGTGACCGCTGAAATCAGGCCGAGATTAGGACGGGCAGATGTACCAGCAATACAAGTTGAACTTGCCCAATCATTATTTTAAATTATGTTTTATTTATTATGACCTCATAGTGGAATTATTTACATAAACTTAATAACTCATTATCTATTGTGAATATAAATAAATTTCTCATCATTTTTACATTCATGTTTTGATGGCATATTGTTTGCAACAAACAATCGTGTTCATGTATCTTGATTTCGGTCAGAAATTATTATGTTCTTCCTTATGACTGGTAGCACTGGACTGGCGGCTTACGTTACTCATATGAGGGTGTATTACTCTTTTGCATTTGATTTCCGTGATTAGGAAAAATATATTTAAAATCCCCGAAAATATATCTTCTTCTTCTTATGTATTGGCAATCAGCTACATATACGAGCTATTGGTGCCAGTGTCAAGTTATAAATATTTTCACGTTTTTAGTCTTTCAAGTCAGTCGTTGTCTAAGTCAAATTGTCACCATTAACAGTGCAATGGCTACACGTTAATGGTATCTTGTGGGAATTTTGATGGAAAACGAAAATGTTGTAAAGCACTTTTATATGATATTCACTACATCCCAGTATTGCCGCACATCACATTACATAAAATGCCATCAAAATTATCTAATATAACACGTTAAAACACTAAGATATCGAATATAATACAAGAGCACCACATGACGTTTTCAAATTCCCGTCAAAAAAGTCGAAAATATATCTATTTGCGTGTTATTCTGTACTATACTTTTTCTTTTTTTTGGCACCGGGCTATTCTGTACTATGCTGCCAAGTACTCTAGACATAGAGGTTGTTGTTTGCTCGGCTAAGTTTATGTAACTTCTAAAGGGTTGCGGCTGCGGTCTTACAATAACAAGATCAGTGTTATTTAATATAAATAACCCTTTTTATTTACTTGTTTTTACCACGGTTTTCTACACGTGCAAAACAAAAAAAAATACTTTAGAGACGGGAGTACCTAAGTGATGTACATTCGGTAATTTAGTTTGTATAAAACAATTCACAGCAAGTATATTTAAATAAAAACATCCACGGAAAAATAAAATTTCATATTTTAGCAAAAGACACGATGTAGTTAATGACAGTTCGTGTTCATGGCACAAAGGCGTCGCCTCACTCGCCTCGCCCTATAAACCGCCGGTTCATTTTTATTACGACAAAATGTTTTACGATTGACTCTTCCATGCGATTTTCTTTATAAAGCGTGAACTGTAAATTTAGCGATCAACAGTGTAATAAAAAACCGGTCTAGTATGAGGCGGACTCTCTGAAGAAGGATTCCGTATAATCTTAAAAGATCCTTATGGGAACATAACAAACTGGAAGTCAAACATATTAAATAAAATATTTTAAGAATGATGATAATTAATGAATGAATAGATTGGCAATTCTGTCCAGAAACAAGGATTGTGGAGTAGTCACGCTCCGCCAAATCGGTTCAAGGCGACGGAAGAGGCGGCGCGCAACTCCATAGACCAACCCTTTTTTTTGTTTTGTTTTTTTTCTATCTCCTGCAGGGTGGACCATGGATGTGGTCGCGCACCCTGCAAACACCTCTCTTCGCCGTTCGAGCGGGCCACCGGTACCCTATCTTTGTTTTCAGTGGTCAATTAGTTGTCAACCTGGGAGTATAATTTTTGTTATTATATAATTTGAAACATTTCCCTTAACAACAACACAACAAGCCCAAGAAATGTTATATACTTTTACTAGTTTTACGCGTAGGGAAAGATTAGTATATTTTAAAAAAATTGAGCTAGATAAAATTTACATGTATGTGTAAATTATAGTTCAATTGAAATAAAACCATTTTTACGAACGAGAGGACTGTCCCCTGTGACCATGTACGAACACTAGGAAACTTCGGTAAATTAAAAATCAAATGTGTACAAACGTATTAAAATCCGTAAAAATATTTTTATTTCAAATTATAGTTCAAAATAATAAATGGAAAACAGTTTTTTAATTTCCCCCAACCATGTGACTTCCATAATAAGATTATTTATTAATTATTTCATTATTTTATGAGTTGGCACAGATAAACACATTGATTTTGAGATTTCCTTCTTCTGCACTGATGTTATGTACATAAATACATAAGTGTTATTTGGAACTGAAAAATGAATTGTATTCCGTTTTCACATTGAAAATAATTATTCTTCATTCAAATCTTGCTGCTGTGACACCTGGCATCATGATAAATAACCACATATTGCATCGATACATCGAGACAACTTATTAAAGAAAGATAGAGACATATTTTATTTTGTAAACCTCAAACATTAATTTAGAAATCAGCGAAAGAAATATTTTTTTGGTAAAAACACACGAGTGGAAAATGCGCGGAGTCAAAACACAGTGTACATCTTAGCTATATGTATCAAAGGAAAAACAATAACATAATGCATTACTTTACGAATAATATGAATTCATATTATTTTATACCACATTCTAGTAAAAAATAAATAATAATATCGATCTATCCATCAACCTATCCGGATTCTCTTCTGGCCTCCTAAAGGAAGGATACTAGCGTCATCATTACGCTGGCTCAAGTCTATGAGTTGATGATCTTAGTATTTTAAGTTACCCAGGGTAAATGCAGCCCATTCTATTGATGCTCACTGAGATTTCCCACAGAAAAGTAATGGGAGATGACACGAGAAATATATAGCTACTGCCTAATATAATTATAAATAATAAAAATAATGATGGTGATGTAATATGAATCAATATTAATGTTCCTGAAAGTAAATTCATCAGTAAATTAAATTGCGTAACTTGTGATTCAACTATCGAAAAAAGTGAACGTTTAAGTGATTAAATTGCTGGCATGTGGCGATTGCGCGCCTCGAGCTCTTTGATATAAAGCCCGACCATAGATAAGTATAGATTAACAAAACCTGACACAGCTTTATCATGCAAATTAATTGTTCCAACTTTGCATGTGAATTGAATCAAAATTCTGGTTTATATTTGCATTAGTTAAGTAACAAATAATTTTCTAGTTAAATTGAGGTTTGTACTGTTATTATATATATATAGCTTATGGGTGTCGCAAAAGACGACTAATAGCACCAAATCCATCTGATAACGTCTAGTCAATAATTACATTCCCAAGGAGGGTTGATTTGACAGGCGGCTGCTCATAAAACTATTGACTAAATTTTTGCAATATGTACAATGGAAGCAGAGTAGTACATATTGCGTCGACCCCAAATAACTGGGATGATGATGACTCTATATTGGCGTTTGAATAAAAACTTCCTTAAGATTAAGGAGTGAGCTGGTGACTAAATAGAGCAATTGAATGACTTTCTAACTTTTCGATGATTCAAGTGCAAATTGAGGCCTGGCGCAAGTTTCGTTCATTCAATTGACTAATAAATTAGTGAGAATTTATTAAAATTCTATAAATTATTCCATTTCCTGCTGCTTAATGCTAAAAAATCTCACTTATAGAAATAAATGAATCCTATTTGAATACCAGATAAAACGTTTTATTGATTTCTCAATCCATACAATATAAACATCTAAGTTTTCACGTTATATCTAACAGTAGAATAATAACTAGGTACTTACATAACATATTGCAGATTTCGATTATCTAACTCTTAAGAGAACTATGTATAAGACTGTTCATCATATTTTATTTATGCATGTCTCTACGAGTCCCTTAATAGGCACAATATTGACAGTACTGTATTATGTCAGCCAAAATGGTTTTTTTATGTTGTATTTTATTGTAATGTAATGAAATGGTAAAAACATGTAATGAATATATCTTTTTACGCGAGAATTTTCATATATTTTATCCGGGCTCATTAGTTATATTGAACTCTCAAAGTAATCTGCTAATATCCCGAGATACTTTTTCAGACTAATTAACGCCGGCCCTATAACTGCTAAGATAAGGGACTTCCATCTTTGGTAGATAGTAGTAGACGAGCCAAAGATTTACCTAATTGTAAGTAATTACTATCGCTTCTGGATACTGTTAGTAATAAGTTTCTACCTATCGTTAAGATGATACTTTTCTCAAAGATCGTTAGATGAGAGACATGTCCTATAAATAAAGACCAATTAGATTCCGGATCCATTAGATTCCAAACTTAACGGAAGAGAAATTAATATTAATGCTATATTGTAACGGGTGTTACTGTTTCTAGAAGATATAGATAAACTAAACTGCGGTATTAAATATTGAGTACACACTAAAACAATTCGCTATTTCCAAAAACTAAAGTTAATCGTGCTACCTCTAAAGACAGCAGTTTAACATGGCAATGTAAGAAGTCAAGTGGAGCAAACAAATATTACATCACAACACGTCTCTTTCTCTCTCTTTGATAGAAGGACAATAAGAAAATCTTGACCAGTACGCAGTAATAAAATAATTTACTTGACTAAAAACCTAAAGGACCATAAAAAAATTACATACATAATCAAACCATTTCAACAGAGACATTATGAAAAGCTCCGACGACAAAATACATTATAAATACGTTTGCACGACCACATTAGCGTGTTCCTAACTATATTTTGCACTAGGGGTTCATAATTCCGAATTGGAGTTTCGCAGTCTCGACCCAAGGGAGACCGATCTAACCAGAATTACTACCAACAAACTGGAAATATAATATTCTAGTCTGGCAATAAATATCAAAGTAGCATATTAACCGAGAATAATAAATAACTTACGTCTTTATTTGAACGTCATAGAAGCCCAGATGTTTCATGGTGTGGTATTAGAAGTACAATATACAGGGTGTCCCAAAATTCAACGATAAGCCGGCACCAGCAGATGGACCTACATATGACTACTCGAGAACAAAAAAGAAAAAAATTCTACCTTGATTTTTTTTTTCATTACGACAAAAAAACCGATTTCTTTAAAAATCGTCATCTTTTATTATATTATTAAGTGCCATTGCTACAATTTTACAAGTAATTCTGTGATTTTTTTTGTATTGGCAAGGTAAGTAGTACTACTATCGATCACAACCATTAAAAATTCCAGAATATCTATAGTTTTTACACAAAAATCAACCAAAACTATGTTTTTTTCATAAATTATGTAAGATTTTGACTTTCAGCTCACTTTCACTCATCACAGTGAAAAAAAAAAGTATGGACACTACTGTGGCAAATAGTATTAAAAATTGGCGCAACTAACTACAATTCTAAAATGGTATAACATTCTAGGCAAACTAGCCACAAAAATATACTTAGGTGTACTATTTCAAAATAACAACCATACTTCGAAAATTGTTAGTGTTGATAGTAATCACTTCTACTATGTAGCCAAAATGTTTTTGTTGCAAGTTCTCAGAATTTGAATGAGACATGTGCGTAGTCCATAAGATAACATAAGTTAGAAAGAGATAGATATAGAGAGATTAGAATTTACTATATTATTAAAATTACAATAAATGTTCGAATTGTTTGCCATTGGCAGTAATGCAGGCACGACATCGCCTTAAAAATGAACGTTTTATTTTTCTTGCATATCTGATTCTGTTCATGTGATCCACAGCCTGAATTATTTTTTGGCGAAGCTCGTCCAAGGTTGCAATGGGTTTTGAGTAGACTCTGTCCTTTAGACAACCCCAATAGAAAAAATCCAGGGGATTTAGATCGGGTGAACGGGGTGGCCATAAGATAGGACCAAGTCGCCCGATCCAACGCCCTGGGTACTCTTGGTCTAAGTACTCTCGCACAGGGCGGGCATAGTGAGCTGGGCAACCATCGTTTTGAAACCACATGTTTTGCAAATCACTTAAGGGCACGTCTTCTAATAATCCTGGTAACTCATTTTGTAAGAAGTTCAAATAGCTATTGCCATCTATGTTTCCTTGTAACTCAAAGGGCCCTATCACTTTTCCATTTATTATGCCCGTCCATAGGTTAACCTTAAATTGATATTGGGATTTGTCTTCTCTCACCAGGTGCGGATTTTCATTGTTCCAGCTATGAAGATTGTGAAGATTTAAATAGCCATCTTTCTTGCAGGTTGTTTCATCCGACCATAAAACTTTGTCTAAGAATTGGGGATCTTCCCTGTGTTTTTGCAGCATTACACGGCAAAATGCGATCCGCAGTGGATAGTCCCGCGGTAATAACGCCTGCACGCGCCTGTAATGATATGGATGAAACTGGTGACGTTTTAAAATTCTATGTGCAGTACTTTTTGGAATTCCCGTTGCTACTTGTATGCCACGTACAGAGGTAGTTGTATCGCTTTCTATTTCTTTGAGAACTTCTTCATCGTGTTCCGATCTAGGTCTTCCAGCGTTTCTCCTGTCAGATGGTATACGACCCTCCGAAAATGCTTGATGCACGTTAATAAATACGCGATAATCCGGATACCTTTGAAGAGTAGGGTACCTTGCTCGATATAATCTGCTAGCAGCGTTGGCATTGCATCGGCATTCTCCATAAATTAGGTGCATATTAGCGTATTCTAACGCTGTATATGGTAGCGGCATAATGAATGCTAAACACTTGAAAATAAGGCAAAACTTCTTTAAAAAAACACAAAATCACAGTCTAAAATAATGCCAAGTCAGGTCAATTTCCAGGTCACTTAATTCAATCCAAAGTCGTTAGTATCAGAGCCACTTTAATTAAAACAGAACGGTGTGCAGTAAACAAAGAAGTAGAGCGTACTGACTTGCTGTGCTGCTGAGGACATTAATTACTTCTCTACCTGCATTAATGTTACTAAACAATTAGCATCTATCTATCTCCCTCTAACGTATAATCTCTCTATCTCTGTCTAACTTATGTTATCTTATGGACTACGCACATGTCTCATTCAAATTCTGAGAACTTGCAACAAAAACATTTGGGCTACATAGTAAAAGTGATTACTATCAACACTAACAATTTTCGAAGTATGGTTGTTATTTTGAAATAGTACACCTAAGTATATTTTTGTGGCTAGTTTGCCTAGAATGTTATACCATTTTAGAATTGTAGTTAGTTGCGCCAATTTTTAATACTATTTGCCACAGTAGTGTCCATACTTTTTTTTTTCACTGTGATGAGTGAAAGTGAGCTGAAAGTCAAAATCTTACATAATTTATGAAAAAAACATAGTTTTGGTTGATTTTTGTGTAAAAACTATAGATATTCTGGAATTTTTAATGGTTGTGATCGATAGTAGTGCTACTTACCTTACCAATACAAAAAAAAACACAGAATTACTTGTAAAATTGTAGCAATGGCACTTAATAATATAATAAAAGATGTCGATTTTTAAAGAAATCGGTTTTTTTGTCGTAATGAAAAAAAAAATCAAGGTAGAATTTTTTTCTTTTTTGTTCTCGAGTAGTCATATGTAGGTCCACCTGCTGGTGCCGGCTTATCGTTGAATTTTGGGACACCCTGTATATTACTACCCACCATCAAAAAAGTGCCTCACCCATACCTCTTGGCTTAATTTATTATCGTTTTATGTGATATGAAATTCATCAATTTCAAAATTACATCTAATTTTGTTGCCAAAATTGTAGTATCTTATTTCATATATTGATTTAATTATACAATTACATACATATCATCACGCCATATACCTTATATTTTATTATTATTATTTTTTTTTACGCTGTGGAAACGCATTTACGCGCTAACCCCTTCCCGCCGATGTCTTGACGGGAGTGTGGGACTCGCCGGCCGGCTAGTCCAACCGGAATACCCACTAAAACCACAGCGGCCCCATTCCGCGCTTTTACGGGACGCCGGAGAGATCGTCTACTGACATTCGATCCCCGACATCACGCCATATACCTTGCAGGGTAGGCAGAGAGAACAGAGTGCCAGAAACCTCTATCCTTGCACACTTCACTCGCTTCTTCAACATTCATAATTCTCTTCATACACGCTCACCGGTTTCGGAGACTCTTGACTCCTCCTTCTTTCAGTACGTGACCAATTTGGTCTAGGTAGGTGAGTCTCGGTCTCCCCCGGTACCTACATCCTTCCACTTTCGCATTGTATATTTTCTTAACCAGACGTTCGTTCGGCATTCTTTCCACATGTCCGAACATATATATATATATATGTATGTATATATATCATATACAATTAATTGTTTAATTATTATACATGCTATTATAATTTGCGTAAATTTAAATTCATCTCGATAATTTCATATAATTTTAAGTAACCACTAAACAAATATGTAGATAGGTTGGCTTCCATAAAACACTCCCGGAGATACATTTTATTATAAGGAATTATATTCTATGTTGTGAGAAAAAACAATCAACGTAGCTATACCTATCACTGCTTTTTTTCTTGTGTGGGTTGTATGCCATGAATATAAGACATAAAAAGATATCGGTAAGAAAAACAAACTCAAATTATATCGTTATGAACTAGCATAATATGCATTGATATAGCCCTATATCGTTCCACCGAAGACAAAGATCGGGTACCGCTGGCCCGCTTGCGCGGCGAAGAGAGGAGTCCTTGTAGGTAGGGTGGGTCTATGGGGTTGCGCGCCGCCTCTTCCGTCGCCCCGATTTGGCGGGGCGCAACCACATCCATAGTCCACCAAGGAAGCAAGGAGAAAAATATCGTTATACATTAATCAAGAATATTGGTTCTTGGTCGTAATTTCTTATCATTTTTATAGAGTGGGACGTACATGGGCAAGAAGAACTTCTTGTTCTTATATAGTAAGGCAAAATTAAAGATTAAAAAAAATAACGGAAGAGCCGACATATTTTCTTAATTAAAAACTATAATAATAAACGGCAATTTCAGCAAACGATCGTAAAATATACATTCAATGTAAGAACCCTTTCAATATTTCACTATAAACCGTTAGAATAAAATGGAAGCGGAACATAAAATATTCATCATATTGATTTGAGCATTGCATTAAAATACAGACGATTATCTATTACAATCCGGTTATAACTGTTATATCTGATAACGATTGCTATTATGATGGCACAGGTACAGATGCCAGATTAGTTTAAGTTCCGATTTCTCATTCAGTGTTCTGGGTTTGATCAGGCGCGGCTCAAGCACATGTAGCGCCCGGGTGCAATCAATAACCTGGCGCCCTCTTGTACCAAATTGGGTGAACAAAATGGAATAGGTTGATGGTTACAAGCGGCTCTCAGCGCCCCCTAACACCCGGCGCCTGGGTGCACCGCACCCTCTGCACTATAGGTAAAGCCGGCCCTGGGTTTGATACACCCACAAAGTGATCTTTGTATGATCTAAAAATTATTGTGTAGAGTGTGGATATAATTTGTGTCTGTCAATTGTATACTTATATTAGCGTCCTTATACAAAAAAGAAAGTATAGACAACTAAACTAATATTTCATCATCATCATTCAGCCTTTTGTCACCCACTGTTGGGAGTGGGGTACACTCATATTTCGTCACAAAGTGCGGTTCTATGCAGCCCGCCTCCAACAATACTCGTATATTTTATACAAGTATTATATTGTCAATAGTAAAAAGAAGCATTCAGAATTTATTGTAATATTATATAATAACCATTCTAAATCTTTTTATCTGTATAATTAGTGACATATTATGAGAATTAAGTAACTCAGAGTGTGATACGCCTCAGGCTTAAATTTAAAAAAATGTTTACATTTTTTTACGTTTTTTGTTTCGTGAAATTTAATTTAGATTATTGCGATTGCGATGTTTAATAAAATAGAACCATCGGATTTAATGATTGCCTGAGGTTAACGTTTGTTACTGAACTTCATAGCAGTCTATAACGTTGTTTTATGTACTGACGTTAGCGCATAAATATTATAATATCTTGTTTGTCTGTTAATAATAAATCGTGACAATGTCCAATGGCTTTATTGCTAGCAAAAAATACTGTAATAATTATTATATTTAACTTATTCTATATATTAAGTATTTATTATATATATATATATATATATATATATATATATATATATATATATTCATATATATATATATATATATATATTCCGTGTGGTGACGGAGTAAGAATACAATTCACCACCCCTATCTTACCCGTGGGTATCGTAAAAGTCGATTAAGGGTTATAATATGCATATGACACCTGGGCAAGACAAGGAAAACTCGAAAAAAAACCCTATACCAACACGTTTGACCAGCGTGGTATAGTGGGTCAATTACCCTCCCATTGTGGAGGAGGCCCGAGCCCAACAGTGGGACCATACGTAGGCTGAAATGATGATGATATATTTCCGTGTCGTGACGAAATAAGAATACAATTCACCATTCCTTTCTCGCCCGTGGAGATAATATCAACGCAAGAGCAGATAAACTAAATAAACCCGATATTGCTCGCGTCTGACTAGCTTGGTATTGTCAATTTCCTCTATTTTGCAGGAGGTTCGAGCTCAACTTTAGACCAACGGGGACACACTGAGCTGTAATGATGATGATGATGCTGATTCATGTATTTCATTACAAATATATTTAATTTATTATGTAGTTCATTTCTGCATTAATAAGATGAGACTACATCGCTCTCTTTATTACAAAATTCTAAATTTTCATATTATTTCCGTATTTATTATTTTAATATTTCAAACATCATCATGATTCTCCTCCTCTTCTCCCAATTACTTGGGGTCGACGCAAATGTATGAGTATATGTACTCAATCTATCACTATCTGTACAAAGATTATTGGCAATAGTTTTGTGATCGGCTGCCTGCCAGACATCAACCCTCTTTGGGAATGTAATTGTTGACCAAACGGCATCAGATGGAGTTAGCCCAGATTATTATAAGGCTCTTAGTCGTCTTTTACGACATTCACGAGCAATGTAAGGGTTGCTAGTAGGTATTCGTAGCCACTACCACACAGCAATTTTTATATTTCAAACATGAATTCATATTATTTTGGCAATACTGTAATTCAATATCAGCTTAATGTGTAGTATCAATTTCTTCATGTGGTAACGAAATAAGAATAACACCGAGTATAATGACTAACCCGCTTGCCAAGAACGGCGATTATGCCCTCTTTGTGAGTAGGCCTTTGTATAACAGTGGTCTTCGATAGATCTGTGGATGGATGAATGGTATTTATTTCAGTTGTGTATTAGCTGTATCAGTATTGGTAGGTAACCAATACTTTCGCTTGCCCAGTTAATTATTTAAGTATTATGTTTTACTAGCTTCTGCCCGCGGCTTCGCCCGCGTAAAAGGTTACTATCCCAAAGTTTTTCGTTCCCTATTTTTATTTTACCCCTTAAGAGTAATATTTTTACGAAATTTTAATGTCATATTTATTAATATCTAATCAATAGCCTAAAAATAAGTTTCAAGCTTCTGGCTTTAAAAATGACGATAATTTCTTACAACGTTTCATCCCCCTTTAAAACCCTTTTTTACAGTAAAAAGTAGCCTATGTCCTTTGTCGGGTTCTAGACTATCTGTGTACCAAATTTCATTTAGATTGGTTCAGTAGTTTTGGCGTGAAAGAGCTACAGTCAGACAGACGGACAGAGTTGCTTTCGCATTTATAATATTAGTAAGGATTAACAAAACGTTTAAACTTTCACGATATCAGTAATAATATCAAAATTAATATTATCGGTAATACATCAATTACAATTTTTAGTATCTCAGCAACTGTTATAATAACGGCGACTACGTTAAACGCTTAACGAATATTGTTAGGTACTATATTTTGCGCTATTTGCAAACTTTTGTAGATATTGCTGCGCTCTTTATTGTAACGCCTAAATTAAGCTAATAAACAAGCTGTTCGATACATTAAGATATTTTTGAATCCAGTAGTTACTAAAATTAACTCGTTCAAACGAACTCTTCAGTTTTATAATAATAATATTGATTCATTAATAATCTAATTCCTGAAATTTAGCATTTAATATGCTTGATTATTTATAAAAACCCGATTACGAGCGAAAAATGAATGTCACAAATCTGATTCGAACCCACACCTATTGGAAATCCGTTCCAGTCGTGTTGCCACTTACACCACCATGAACTATTGTAGGACATTCAATTCTCGCATCGTATTATATTTTCGTATTTAAGAACAATCACGTTTCGCTCGTAATCGGATTTTTGTAAATAATCAAGCAAATCAAGCAATGCTAAATTTCAGTAATTTGAATCTGTTATTCATCGGTTGTGTCATCGTTTAATACAATTCTAACTGCAAAGTTTGAGTATTAAGTCTGTACAATGTGTAAAACAATGTCGGGAAGATGGTACACGTCTCCTTAAAGACGAAAATACAATACGATGGGAGAATTGAATGTCCTACAATAGTTCACGGTGGTGTAAGTGGCAGCACGGTTGGAACGGATTTCCAATAGGTGTGGGTTCGAATCCCACTTGTGTGAATCATTTTTCGCTCGTAATCGGATTTTTATAAATAATCTATGATCTGATTTTTTTTTTTTCTTTTTTAAAAAAGACACCACCCTGCACTAAGGAAATAAACCTTGTATTGCGGGGGACTTTACAAACATGCAATTAACGCAGACAAATTACACCTAGACTCAGAACAACACTTTGTGGATCACACAAAGTAATGTCCTGCGTGGGAATCGAACCCACGGCACTGGCACGGAAGGTCGGTATCTTAACCACTACGCCATCTGTGCAGTCGGCAAAATAAGTACAGTGTTATCTAGATATCTTAAAAATATACGAAATTTTGATCATAAGTAATAAAGTCTCGTTTTCTATTGAGATAGAATGGTTTCCAGCTGTTAGTATCATTTAGCTTAAACATTAATATTCCATAGTTTGCATTCGTAAGAAATCATCAATTTGTTTATCACTTATATGTTGATATATAGGTATATTTATTTATTGATAAATATTTTTTTTTGTTATTTAAATATAGGTACTTATTTAAATATAGGTTTTTGAAAAATTGTTATGCATTGAAATCTTTCATAGTACATATGTATGCCATGACGATAAAGCCTTTCGTCCGGTATTCATAGAAACTATTTATGATTATGTCATCTCAAGATGAGGTTTCTTTAAGTACCTACCAACTATAGCTACGCCTGAATTCTTGCAATAGTTAGTTTACTAGTACATAGACTCTCTACGACATTCCAGTGAATTTTAAATTAAATTACTTACGTTTTCTTAAACATAGATTCATCAACATCACAGCTCATATATGTCTCACTGTTGGGCTCGAGCCTCCTCCATAATGGGAGGAAAATTGACCTACTACTATACCACGCTGGTCAGACGTGTTGGTATAGGGTTTTGTTTCGAGTTTTACTTCTCTCGCATAGATGTTATATGCGTTTTATATCCCTTAGTCGTCTCTTACGATCATCCACGGGTAAGATAGTGGGTGCTGAATTGTATTCTTACTCCGCCACCACACGGATAGATTTCTTTTAGATTAGATAGCATAGATTCAAATAGTCTAATTTCGTACAGAAATATGATATTGCTATTTATAATACACATAGAGTGTACGTAGTACATATATATATCGATGTTAATACATAAAGTAAACATTAGGCTCGGTAATGTCTTATTTTAACGCGGGAGCTTCCACTGGAAATTGAGACGTTATAGTAAGGTTTTTGTCATCCAAGATATCATTATCATTAAAGACAATACATCTTTTATTACATACATACATACATATCATCACGCCATGTCCTTTGCAGGGTAGGCAGAGAGAACAGAGTGCCAGAAAACTCTATCCTTGTATACTTCCTCTCATACTAATCTTTTATTCTTAGCCTTAATAGTTTTGTATTTGCAATCGTCAATAATTATGAGGTAACTACCCGAATCCTAATATGGAACTACTTATCTGAATTCATCATCATTTTCCTACTCTTATCCCAATTACTTGGGGGTCGATACAATATGTACCTACTCTTCTTTCATAGTAGGTAAATATTGTAAAAGTTATTGGCAATAGTTTTATGACTAGCCGCCTGTCAGACGTCAATCCTCCTTGGATCCTTGGGAATGTAATTGCTGACCAAACAGCATCAGATGGAGTTGGCCCAGGTCGTTTAAAGCGTCGTAAAAGACGACTAAGAAGTCGTCTTTTACGACAACCACGAGCAAAAGCGTTGGTAGTATTCGTAGCCGCTAATAACACACAGCTTACTACTTATGTGAAATATTGGACAAAAAATTCATGAACTTTTGAAATTACTAATAATATTATGAATACTATGGATTATGAATTAATTAGTTCTATTTGGTTGTTAACAGGATAAACACTATCTCTGTATAATGGCGTCCGACTCTCCTGATCAAAATTTGACGCAGTACTTTAGCTTGTGCAACGATTTCATTCATGCAGCTCGGCTGAGAGATGGGAACGTCTTAATACATTGGTAAGTACAAATTATATCATATAGTGCTATAAACTTATTAACATATAATATGAAGAAATGTGCTCAAGCGATCCAAAGGTCTCTTGACCATACATCTTCTCCTCCACGAGAATTTCTCTCACAATAGAGTTTAAATTCATCAATTATAAATAAAATTTCTGAAACTTTGCCTTAGAGTATTATTTTAAATAATTAAATAACAGTTTTCTACCAAAATATCTATAATAACAAAAGTTGCTTAATGTCTCATATATAATATCATAAAAACATCAGACAATTTACTTTAGTTCCAACGTGTTTATTCAACTGAAAAAGAGCTTATAAATTTGTTGAGTTTTTACACTCAAAATTGTTTCGGTTGTGCCATTATCAACAAATATTTACATTTAGAGCGAACTATTTTTACATACATACATACATACATACATACATATCATCACGCCATATCCCTTGCAGGGTAGGCAGAGAGAACAGAGTGCCAGAGAACTCTATCTCTGCATACTTCACTCGCTTCCTCAACATTCATAATTTTCTTCATACACGCTCGCCGGTTTCGGAGACTCTTGACTCCACCTTCCTTCAGTACCTGACCGATCTGGTCTAGGTAGGTTAGTCTCGGTCTCCCTCGGTACCTACATCCTTCCACTTTCGCATTGTATATCTTCTTAACCAGACGTTCGTTCGGCATTCTTTCCATATGTCCGAACCATCGGAGCATTCCCTTTCGCATCTTTAACACCAATACTCTTTTTCATACCTACTCGCTCTCTTACGTCGTCGTTACGAATGCGGTCGGTCAGCCTAACTCCACAGATTTTCCGAAGAGATCGCATTTCGATCGCATTAATTTTACTTTCATACTCTTTTCTGCATACCCAACTCTCGCTTCCATACAGTAATGTTGGGACAAGCACTGCGTTTTTTTAAAACCATTAATACATATTGTAATACATATATCAAGAAGAAATTAATATAACTAATTTGTCTTTATCGTCGTGCTGAAGAAATCGCGAACTATTAGTCTCAAGTCGTAAATATAGATATCATTTTATAACTTATTGATTGTGTCTGTGGTTTAACATGGTTTTTACAAGCTTACCGTGGCTTCCACCGGGCTTCCGGGTATGATCCCTTTGCTTATTCAGCGTATATAGTATCCATCATACTTATGAAATACATAATATAAGAAGGAAAAGCTAATAAAGGGACAGTCAAATCCAAAACATCTCTTTTCAGTTAAATAGGTAGTTTATGAGAGCCCACTTTATTAACTATATTATTTATTGAAAATATAATTAAAAAAGAAAATATATGTTATCACACATATCTATTTTTTAAAAGAATATTGCTATTTTTTAAAATATATAAATTCAATAAATCAGTCTCAATTTTCATACCTACTGCAATGGGGTATACTTTGAATTTATGTAGTATTTCAATCGAAGCCAAATTGTTGTGAGTCATTGTTTTTCTTTGAAACAATTAAGCTTATTGGTAAAATGTATTTTTATATAAAGTAAGAATGTAAGGCATATCTCATCATGAAATGGTTCACTTGAATCATAATTTAATAATACTGTAACTAAGGAAAACACCGCCGCGTATTGATTCGAGAATTCCTTACGTAGGTTTTTTTGCGTTCTTTAATTATTATATAACAAACAAAAATTGCAACTTAGGGAAAAAATCACCACCTAAGTTTGCTTTTCTACCAAAAAAACTCGTTGAATATTGTTTTAATGACTATAATAATAATATTATTTATTTATTTATCATACACATAACTATCATAGTAAAATTTAGTTTAAAGTAGCGTGGTAACAAAAAATAGTCATAATCCTAACATATATTGTATCATAACGTCTAAACATTTCTGTTACAAATAATATATAACGCGATCTTTGTGAATTAATTTAGTGTAAAAGAGAATTTATGTTATAGAGATATCCTTTGAAACATAATTAATGTTGCTAACTACGCGCAAGAGAGGTGCTTCGTGCAGTAGGGTGGCCGCAGGGCAATGCTAGCACGCGTGGTCGTCTTCATTGCCACACATACCTATCACACACAAAATCTCCAGGTGTAGAATATCGGCATTATTCATTTTAATGAAATATCATTCATTTAAATAAAATATCATTGTTTAAAAAATTACAAGCCATTGCGAGGTGTGTATTAAGTCCTTGCAACATTATATTTTTTTATTTTTATTTTGGTAACGCAGTGGCTAAAAATGCATTTTTCGCATGCCCGCCCGTACGGGGTATGTGGGACTCGCAGGCCCTGAAGGGGACACTGAATACCCACTAAAAAGACCAAGCGACATCGCCCGAGGGCTGCCCCTGTGGGGAACGGACCTCGGCTCGGGGCGTCGCTGAAGGCAAATTGGACGTGGACGTGTCCACTTTTGGATTGGTGACTATTGCGCGCCGTGATTTCGCACCCCGACGACGAGGACGAAATCGCGGAAATTTGTGCATGATGGCCTCGCGGGCGGCGTAGGCTCTTGTTTGGGCGAGTGTTATTACGTCGTCATCGTCGTTGAGGACGTGACGCGTACGTCGAATTTTAGAAATACGCGATAGGGTATAGGAAGCCGCACCAACCACTAATGGTTTGGGGTGTGTCATGGCCGAGCAACATTATAACCAACCATATCAAAATAAATAGAATGCAGCAGAGTTTTGGCGCGAATATGGAAATGTCATGTCACGCTCTTGTATTATATTCATTTCTTTAGTGTTTTGTAGTGTTATATTGAATAATTTTGCTGGTATTTTATGGAATATGATACAGTTAAAGTGCTGAAGTGTAGTGAATATGGTATAATAGTGGTTTTCGTGTATTTTCGTATTCACCCAAAATTCCCAACGAAACTATGAATTTGGTTATTAGCGCCAAATTGATAGTAACGACTTGACTTACTGACGGACAGTGACTATCAAGGACTAATTACAATTTGAAGAAGTGGTAAACAATAATACGGCAGACAAGGCACGAAGTGTCTAAACTATGAAGACTTGGCTTAAAGGTAAGTAAATAACCAAGCCATAAACTCCGAAAAAAAAATAGAATGCATCAGTCCATGGTATGGATATACACAACTAGGGAGTGTAAATCAAATGGGTAAGCCATCGGAACTAGCACAGTTAGATACATCTAATGGCTTTATTGCATTAATTGTTGATTCCTTGTCCATCATAATATTAGAAAAGTTGACAGAATTTTCATTTCCAACCCGGGTGTGGAAGGTACGTGAACAAAACAGAAATAATTAGAGAATAAATTGTATATGTCCATTGGATTTTGTGGAAAAACAACACGAAAATACATAGTTGCTGGATATTTTGATTTATGCTTCTTACTGGAAACATAAAAACAAAAACATTTCAAATTTTTAGGTATGATGTCTTCGATTGAAATTATGTAATTACGAAAGCACCTAGAAGATTCTTTAATAAAAGTACGTTTACTTGAAAAGTTTTCGTAAGCGTAAACATTACGATATTTCTTCCATTTAATTCATGCGTGTACTTTTTTTAGTGGAACAAAAACACGAATAGCGCTAAAAAGTTTAATCCTAGAAAGTACTGACAGTTTGCTCAGAAGTAAGAGAAGTAAACGCTCCCTCCCAATCTGCCCAATTCTTTATTTACATCATCATAATTGGCCTTTTAGTAGTTATATTTACGGGTCGATTGATATTTCTTTGGAATAAACTGCATATTCAAGTTCGTTGTCATCACAAACTGCGGATATCAGGGTCTAAAAAAGCACTACAGGATACGACCTCATTATCAGTATTAGATATGAATAAACCAAGAATACGTCTTACATCATTAGTGATTGTGTTAAATTGTGAACTATTTGTCAGCGATATAAAATTTGTCAGAAATCAGCGCACTAACGTAGATATCTGAGTGTGTGGGTATATGGTTAGCTATAAGTTCAACCAATCAATGCTAGGTAAACTAAAATCCACAACAATATAGAAGCTATCATTGGTAGGGGCGCAAGCAATTGCTTGCAGCATCTTAAAGTAATTAATATTGGTTTCACTTATTATGTAGGGGAAAATAATGTAATGTTTTTATCGCATCAGGATATTAAAAACATAAATGGAAAGGTTTTATTTGATGATTATAATAAGGGCACATTACTAACAAACCTAACATATTATAATTAATGATGAGACTTAAACCTTATAAAAGGCCTTAGCAAAGTCCTTTCGTAGTGGACTTAGAAGCTTATCACCCATTAAATATTCAATTCACTTAATAATATAATCACTGTTAACGTGAAAAGGCCACTTAATAGACATAGTTAACGGTTAAACGGTAGTATCGATTCATTGTTAATCATTAACTACCATTGACACTTAATACTGTATCGCTTTTTATTTAATGCAATTTACGTCGATATTTAAATACGTAATTAAAGATATATTTTATCGCCTCTTGGTGATGCTCGTATGCCGATACGAGCCAGCAAGCCCCCTGGTATTGAGTGGCATCTGCCTCTAATAAACCTTAGTAACACCAGAGGTACAGTGAAGTCGCTGTCTACCGTGACAAAATAGCTCTTCTTAAACTTGGTTTAAAAACATGTAGTAACACTCGGGAAACACCGCAGCAGGTAATTTACTCCAGAGCTTACATATGAATGGAAGAAATGAACGCTGAAAACGTACAGTCGAAGATGATATCGTTTCCAGCTAATCTGGGTGAATCATACTGTGGTGTCGAATGGTACGATGTTAGAAAGCAGATGTTGGTAACATGTCCATCACCTTCTCAAAACACTTCCCATTGAAGAGTAGGTTGAGCACACAGAGAGACCTATGCTATGTCCACCGCTACAATGACTCCTATCTGATGCAGAATAACAGCGTTGTGGCGTCACTTTTTGTAGTAGATACCACAACATTATGCTGAGCAGCATCCTTTTCCTCATTTGTGGAAGGGGCACCACTGCACTTATTGATAACTTATCTGTGTATTTCTTTTTCTTTTTAGTATGTTCTTATTATTATTATTTTTATTTGTGTACAGTTATAAATGCACTTATATTTTTGTAAGTAGTTTAGTATTTAAGCTCATTGTATTGTGTCCTTTCCATGCGTGAAGAAATAAATTATTTTTCTTTCTTTTTTATCCGTCCGTAAGATTGGGATCATTGACAATTCAAACAACACGCCTTTGGGTTGGTTGGCACATGGTTGGGTTGTGGCGTGCGATGTATGTATCTGAGCGCACCCGGTTAAAAATGTGAGCAGTAATCTCCGTATGGACGGACCTGTACTTTGTAGAAGATAAGTGGTGCTTTCGGCGCACCAACGGAAGTTGCATTTCGCTCGCTTATTTAATAAGAACGCCCAAATTTTTGCTCGCCAATTTGTGCTTTATTCTCCAAGCAACTGCCAAACCTAACTTGGCGGTATATATCGACAACGAGGATTCCAAAAATTCTCGGCGTTTGGAGAGTTACTCCTTGGAACTGAGGCGCTATGATAAATGAGTTGCAGTCAACATGCAAACTTGATGAAATTGAACTAAACCGAGATCCGTTTTCCCCATCTCGAGGCCCGCCCCAGAGAGCGGTCGAGTTTAGACAGAAATTGAGCATATCTTTTTCCTAACATGCTCTAGGAAATATCATGTGACCCGGTGTATCTCGTCACCCGTGTTGTCATCTGCATTCAAATGCATATTTTCTATAGATAAGATACTATTGATATGGAGGATAAACAGCGTTGAGAAGAACACCGAGGGTCTTGGAACGCTAACATTAATGGTCATGATGTTGGAGGAGGAATCATTCAAGACTACTTTTATGCTACCACCATCCAGAAAGCTGACGATCCATTTACCAATCCTTCGGGGACTCCCTATCATAGTAGACTCGATAGGAGGACCCTGTGTTAGACCCTGTCGAATACCTCAGCGATATCGATTCTCAAAGTTTAATGTAATTATTGATGCTAAAGTTTCATATCCACCAATTTTCTTTACATTGATAATGAAAATTGATCAATTATTCTCATAAACCTATCAGCGTCCACTGTTACCGACTGTGAATATAAGCTTTTAATAGGAATAATGCTATTATCTAGTAGTTGGTTTATGAATTACCCAGTAGAGTGTTACTACCCATTCCCCTGGTAATGCCATAGCTGGTTTTTAGGGTTCCGTACCCAAATGGTAAAAACGGTACCCTATTACTGAGACTTCGCTGTCCTTCCGTCCGTCTGTCACCAGGCTTGTATCTCAAGAACGGTGATAGCTAGGCTGTTGAAATTTTCACAGATAATGTATTTCTATTGCCGCTATAACAACAAATACTAAAAATAAAATAAATATTTAAGGAGGACTCCCATACAAAAAACTTGATTTTTTTATCGTTATTATATATAATGGTACGGAACCCTTCGTGCGGGAGTCTGACTCGTACTTGTTACGATTCCCACGGGAAAGTAAGTAGTGGCGAAATATTATATTGTAAGCCGTTAGCCGTCCCCCATTGGATACATTATGATTTGTCTATAAGATGTATTTATCACATAGACATATTAAAAACAGTCAGTACTTAGACCACTGTGTCATATGTGCAGAAATACATTCATAAAGTTGTTTAAAATATAATTTAAAGTAGCTACGGATATCAAATTTTGCTTATAAACTTTAACCTGCTGATGCAGTGTTGGGTAAATTACTATGGCAAAATAAACGGGCGAAGGTAAAGATTTTAATAAAGCGTCATTTGTACTACGTAAAGTTTGGAATTTCAGCAACAACATTATTGCGCCCCGGCACAAGACGTAGTGATATGATCTGAACTAAGTATTAACATATATAAAGTAAGGTGGTCGATAACCTTTCTAGTATTCCTGCAATTCATAAATTCGATGCTGCTCATGTTTGTTTTACTTGTAACAGTAGTTATCACCTAACATTTTTTAAATTCTAAGCATATAACTTATAAACTTTGGATACAAATAAATATTATTGCTGTCTTAATAATGGATCTTTTTAATCTATCGAGGGCTTTTTTTGGGGTTGGGCTACGTTCGGCGCACTCCTCGCACTACTCCGTCAGGGACGACAGAGGGGCGTAAGCGCGCTCACCCGTAACCCACCCGTGAACCTCGCCTTCGTCGTAGGACCGGCCACCGGAGCAGCGTGAACTTGTCGTCAGTGGCCGGCCCAACGGAATACCCCCTGAAAAATATCGAGAGGTGAAAGTTTATTTGTCCTAACACCATCTTTTGAAATTTATAGCGGAGTGAGTTAAGGACATTTAAAGTTTAAATGTGCATGTGTAAAAAATGTTGTTTGCTTTCTAAAATGGATAAAATTGATTTAGAGACAAAGTTAACATTAATGTTAACATTGTCTCTGAATAAATATACGTAAGTGCGAAGATAAGTGTCGCTTTAATACAAAATGATAAAATGTATTTTTTTTTCTTGAGTAACAAAAAGAGAGATTCAAGCGTTAATATAACTAAAATCGGTAAGAAACAAAATGTTTAACAGGCTATATAAATTCTAGCCAGCTTTGTCGGTAGAAAAGTAAAATGATTAAGTGAAACATTAAGGAGGAAGAAACACATCACTTAAGAGCGAAGCCATTTTATTGTTTTTGTAACAAAACAAGATTTTCCCTGTGAGGGTTGTATAATAAATAACTGTTACCACCCTTTTCTCGCCCACGGCTTTGGTAGGAGATTAAGGATAGGAACAGGGATATTTATTATTACTAGCTTTTGACTGTGACATCGTCCACGTATGCATGATGATTGATTTCTCCTTTAAATATAACATACAATATTTTTTTGTGAGAAGTAAAACATCGAAGTAAAATTCATCTCTAGGATGGAATATATCCTCCGAGAGTCTGGTTTTTCAAAATAATGGTTTTCAGTGATTCTCTATATCATAGAAGTAAGACGCTGTTTAGCACTTAGATATTGGAGTTATTTTTTAATTCAATAAGAGTAAATTAAAATTAAAGTGAAAGTATCACCGCAAAATTTAATCCCCTATTTTACACCCTTCCATGATGAAAATTGGATAATCCTGAAACTTCTGTTATTGCTATTGAAGGGTACTTGTGCTCAGTTTGAAAACTGACTGGATAACGTTTTTGTTCATCTCATAGAAACTTTGCCCTGACGTTTATTTTAACACCATTTGGGTTGAATTTCATAAAACCCTTTCTTAGTATGTCTCTACGTCTAAAAACAAGCCTAGGTACTGTCAAAAGTCAATGTCTCGGTAGTTTCGGCTCAGTATTGGTGAACCGAACCAGTCAATGAGCTTCAGCGTATACATAGAATAAATATTTTTTATTTTTTAAATCTTCAGGAGTAAAATAGAAATAATGTTAGATTTAATACTGTGAGCTATACTCAGAAGGACACAGAGACATGTGGCCTTAACCTACATCTTAGTACAAGCCACTCACAACGTAACATACCTAATGTTATCCACTTAAGTGTAAAAGTTTTTGCTTATCCTTGAATTTAGCTACAGTAAGGATTTAACTAGTATGCGGATACTACGGTTGGCGCCGGTGTCGCATGTGGTTTAGTAGAACAACATTCAGCACCGGCGTCCTGCGATGGTATCAGTATAGATGAGGTTGAATGGGCGATAAGAAGTTTGAAAAATGGTCAGGCAGCGGGCATTGATATGGTGTCTTTTTTTTTTATGGGACTAATCCCACCACACATTCCCACCATTGTAACTCCTGTAAGCCAGGATCCACAATGGTCACTATAAATAACACCGAGGTTTGACCCTCAGGCAGTCCTGGGAAATGATTTTAATTGTCTTGGAACCCGCAACAAATTTAATTAGAAAAGTTAAAGAGGAGGAGTTGGAAAAGAGTGATTCCACTTCCCTCCCAGGCAAAGCGGGAGACAGAAAGCAATATTGACTAGTCAGCCAATAAGTAAAGGGTTGTACAGCTACGATAAGCGCAGCAGTACGGCACCACGGATACGGGATAACTTAACGGGGTCTATATGTGAGCCTTAAGATTGGTTGCAGTAGTAGGTATGGCAGAAACGCCTAAACGCACGGAAATTTTCTCGAGTTGCTACAAGATCCGTATAGTATACTACTCCAGATGTTACTTGCAAACTGTCTAACATAAGGTCGCGCTCGTTACGCCAGAGATCGCACTCCCAGAGAATGTGATGTGCTGATTGTTCATACTCGCGGCTATTTGTAGAACATTGACATAGGGGTGAAGGTACGAGTTTAAAAGAAAATAATTTACTTTTAAAGTTGCCATGGCCAGTTAGAAATTGGGCTACAAAATGGTCAACCTCCAGCCACACTCTCTCTAGGCGCTCGCGGACGCATGGGGAAAATAGATAGAGGTGACGGCCCTTCGATGATGAATCCCATCTTTCTTGCCATTCAATTAAAAGTTTTTCATAGACAACGGACTGCGGTGCAAACAATCGAGCGATTTTATTACGGTCGCGCGGCAGAACGAAATCTGTGTTCATATTTTCCCTTGTCGTGTAATACATTGATGCCCGTCTCTGAATCTCCAAGTCAACCGGAAGTACACCCGCGAGTACTGGCAAGGCCTCGGTACTGACCGTCCTGTAGGTTTTACACAAGAATGATATGGTGTCTGTCGAGATGATTAAGCTTGGTGGCTCCTGTGTCTGGGAGGCGTTCCTGTTGCTCCTCAATTTATGTTGGAGCTCGGGAATGGTTCCCAGGGACTGGAATAGCGCAGTCATCGTGCCTTTATTTAAAAACAAGGGTTCACGTTATGACTGCGCAAATTACAGAGCCACAAGCTTGACCAGTTTGGCAGCAAAAGTGTATGGTAAAATTATTAAAAGGAGAATGAGGATGGTGTCCGATGGTTTACTGTGTGAGACACAAGGAGGTTTCGGGAGTGGAAGGGGATGCATGGATCAAGTGTTCTCTCTGCGTAACATTGTGGAGAAGCATCTGGCTCTAGGTCAGAGGGTTTTCTGCAGTTTTGTGGATCTGGAGAGAGCATTTGACACGGTTGTACGAAAGGAACTGTGGAACATTTTACCGGAGTATGGTATTAACGGTAAACTGCTACAGCCTGTGCAGTCCAATTACATGGGCTGTAGAACCTGTGTGCGGCTGGATGATGGAATGTCGCCTTGGTTTGATGTCAATATCGGCGTTAAGCAGGGGTGCGTTCTGTCAGCCAGGCTGTTTATCATATATCTGGATAAATGTCTCCAAAGTTTGAACGATATGAATGTGGGAGTCCAGATGGGCAACTCAGTGGTCACTGCTCTGCTCTATGCAGATGATGCAGTCCTCCTGGTACAGTCAGCGACTGACCTGCAGACCCTAGTCGACACAATGACAGAAGATTGTAAGAAAAGAGGTCTACGCGTGAATGTGAGCAAAACCAAAATAATGTTCTTTGAAAGAGATGAAGCCAGAACAGATGTAAGACTAACAATAGGTAATGATGTACTAGAGCAAATGGATGAATTTGTATATCTTGGATGTGGATTTAGCCGAGATGGAAGGTACACCACTGATATAGAGCGAAGAGTGAATGCGGGAAATAGAGGGAACGGAGCGTTGGGACAACTTCTCGGTAGCCATCACCTCAGCCAGAAGGCACGTGTAGCAATACATAACGCAGTGCTTGTCCCAACATTACTGTATGGAAGCGAGAGTTGGGTATGCAGAAAAGAGTATGAAACTAAAATTAATGCGGTCGAAATGCGATCTTTACGGAAAATCTGTGGAGTTAGGCTGACCGACCGCATTCGTAACGACGACGTAAGAGAGCGAGTAGGTATAAAAGAGAGTGTTGGTGTAAATATGCGAAAGGGAATGCTCCGATGGTTTGGACATGTGGAAAGAATGCCGAACGAACGTCTGGTTAAGAAGATATACAATGCGAAAGTGGAAGCATGTAGGTACCGGGGGAGACCGAGACTCACCTACCTAGACCAGATCGGTCATGTACTGAAGGAAGGTGGAGTCAAGAGTCTCCGAAACCAGCGAGGGTGTATGAAGAGAATTATGAATGATGAGGAAGCGAGTGAAGTGTGCAAGGATAGAGTTCTCTTGCACTCTGTTCTCTCTGCCTACGTTACGGCGTGATGATATGTATGTATGTATGTAAGGATTTAACCATGTTAGTTATTTTTAATGGGTGCCACGCTTTTCTACATATTCAGTTTTTTTATAATAATATCATCATCCTTCTGCCTCTTAACCAAAATATTTTTTAAAACATGTTTCTTACTTTGAATACAGTTGGGAGAAGAAATCCCTCTACGAAATGAAAAATTGATGTCGCAAGCGGGATCCCGCTTGCGACATCAATTTTTCATTTCGTAATCGGATTTTATAAATTAAGCATATTAAATGCTAAAATTTCAGTAAATTTAAAGAAATCCCTCTGTTTAGAGTTTCTACTAACTATTATGGACGACAGCTTGTCCAGATGTCAAACTCTTTTTGCAAATCTAATGGCTAACCGGCACTGAATAGAGTTGGCATAGGTCGCTGTAGAACTCTTAGTCAGCCTTTAGGATTTCCACGAGCAATGTTAATTTGATCATGTCCAATGTAAAGCATATTTATATTTTCTACTAGCTTTTTCCCGCGACTTCGTCCACGCAGAAGTCATCTCTGACAGAGTTAAATAGAAAAAACAATGCAAGGTATTGAAGGTTTGTCGCTAGGACGATAATCAACAGCGTCAGAAACTGGGACGCGGTCGCCGCCTTCTGCGAGTTAGTTGTCTAACGGAATTAGGCAATAGGGTGGGTCCGAGAGAAAATACTCTAGGTTGACACGGTCTACCGTCCCGCTTCGACTCGAGATGATACCCGGTTGCGGTGGCCCGCCCGCACAACGTAGATGTACGTGTACGGCGCGCGCGTGTGTCTATATAGGTACCATAGCCGGTCACTAAAGTAAAAGGTGGTTCAAAGTTCTATTCATTCTACAAATTATATTGCCATTAATATACTATTTACGGTATGACCATGGGATAAAAATATAATTATCGCCACCCTTTATTTGACTGTTTTGTTTCACCAGCAGAACTGCGAACTCGTTAGATATGATTTATTATTTGAGTTATAGAATGAAAATTTTTGAAGCTAAACTTAACCTGTATCTTAAACCATTAGGCAAGAACTTATTGCCGTCTACTATGTGTATCGTGTGAGCTCTCACGCCGGCACTGGTCGCCACGACGGCACTGGTGCGGGGTTGATGGAGAGGGAGAAAGAAACCCGTGTTTATTTATTTTTACCGAAGAATATTTGTACGTAATTTGAAAAGAATCGATAAAGAAATTTTCTCCCCATACACACTTTGCCCCTTTGTTACACCCCATTAGGGGCGGAATTCATAAAATCCTTTAATATTAAATGTCTATGTCATAAATAGAAACGTGCTTCAAAAATTAATGTTTCTAGCTTTAATAGTTTCGGATTGGCGGTAATGAGTCGTTCAACCCGCTTCACAGGCCTAATTTACACAACCAGAGGTTGAAAATTGACAAATGCCGGATATTACCCTAGAATATTTGATTCGACTCGTAATTTGAAAAGAATCAATAATGATTTTCTTTCTCCCCATACAAACTTTGCCACTCTGTTCCACCCCCTTAGGGGTATAATTTCCTATAATCCTTTCTTAGTAAATATCTACGTAATAGAAAGAAACCACTGTCAACATTTCAAGTTGCCAGCTTCAATAATATCGGCTTGGCGCTAATGACTTAATGAGTCGTCCAACCCGCTGACCTAATTTACACCCCAGAGGGTGAAAATCAACAAATGCTGAAACACGTGTTTATTTATTTTTACTGAGGATAATTTGTACGTAATTTGAAAAGAATCGATAAAGATTTTTTCTTCGAACATTTTTTAAATTGACATAACTTTTTTATTTATAAACTAATTGACATAAAATAAAAAAAATGTTAAGTGTTGTTAACTGAAGCTTACCACAATATATTAGTGAAAACCGCGTCTAAATCGGATAATCCGTTTCTAAGATTAGCGTGCACAAACGCACAGACAAACAGATAAACAGACAAAAATTTAAAAAATTATTGTTTTGGCCACTGTTTGTGTTGATAGAGGTCCCAGTAATATTTTTCTCTATATCTTCCATGTACAGACAGGGATCCGTTACATTTTTATTATATGTATAGATGTAAATGATATCATCATTTGATCATTCTGTTGGAAAAACTATACTAGCTGTTTTTAACTATAAGTATAATTGGAAGAACTATACGTAGAAGTTAAAGAAGAATATTAAAGTCCTTGTATGTAAAATCATATCCGTGTGGTGACGGAATAAACATACAATTCACCACCACCCTCTCATACACGGGTAAGATAGCGGGTGCTGAATTGTATATTTATTCGCCCACGGGGGTGATGATAAGAGACAACTAAGGGATATAGAATGCAACTAACATCTATACGAGAGAAGGCAAACTCGAAACAAAACCCTAAAGCAACACGTCTGATCAGCGTGGTATAGCAGATCAATTTCCCTCCTATTATAGAGGAGACTTGAGCCCGACAGTGGAACATTATATATGTTCCACTGTCGAGCTGAGATGAGGATGATGTAAAATTAAAATAACAGCCAAATATATAGGCTTCAATTTTCTACCTCGGACTCTTGAAGTCGAATATCAAACCACAAGAGCAGCAGTACTGTCTTATGAAAACTAACACCAAATGAGTTCTTCAATCCGTCTGCCAAGCTTAGTAATTATGGCGTTATCCTTTTATATTGCAAGGATATGCCAACAGTTATGGTCCAATAATATCGTCAATATTCTGATGGTTGTATAGAGGGATCAAAGGGAAATGTGAACGAACAAAGTGGTAATATATAAACAGCATTGGTAACTTACATTATTCTTGTTTTCAGTTTAGCAGGTATGTCACGAAGTGTCACGGTAGCAGTAGCCTATATTATGTCAGTGACTACCCTGAACTGGCGGGAAGCCTTGAAAGTGGTTCGAGCGGGTCGTGCCGTCGCCAATCCTAACCTTGGCTTCCAAAGACAACTGCAGGAATTCGAAACTTATAAACTTGTTGAGGTAAGTGAAAACAAAATTAAAACGACCATACAGTTGTTTCTTTGATAATTTCTACATTATTGTGTCGTCAATACACTTATATGTGTAAAAAGCTCCTTTTGCCTTATCTCAAATTTGAGAAGTTATATATGGTACCTATATTTCTTTGAATTTCATAAGTATTACATATGCTTAATTTCAATTACAATGGTTTCATTTTGAATATATTATCATATAGACAAAACTAACACATAATTTATTTTTTTGTAAGAAGTCGGTTAAAAACTAGTTACCTTTTTCTTCACTTACAACGAACGTTAGTTCAGAAGTACCTACGGGTGAATGGACCGTTGATTGGTCGGCCGCAGTGAGGCCGACGGTGTGAGGGCGACGCCCTATCAACACTGTTGTGTTGCCGGGGCGTCGATGGAGATGATCCCCAAAGGATAATCCGCCGAGTTGGTCACGGATCTCAAGGAATCGGTAACAGTGGTCGGCCTAATGTAGAAGAGAATAGGGGAACATGGTGTACTATGAAAGAAGACTTTCGTCGCGTCCAGACCATAGATCCCTGAATAAAAGTTCACAAGCTCTTTATACACCATCAAAGCAGGCTTTGGTTTATATTTTTGTTTTTGTGTCGGGTTCTGGCCTGACTATTTTTATTATTTACTCTATCACAAGAAGTGTTCTTGACTCCTTTTATTAAAATTTCTACAATTCCTTTAAGGATTAGCAACAGAATAAAGTTTTTTGAATTGTAATTAACTTATCGTGTTACTTAGTATTTGGGTGATGAAATAATAAGAGATGACACACATTTTATTATAAGATCTCTGATTGATTAACTGGAAATCTAATCGAGTAATACTCGACCAGGTAACCTTAGTCATAGCCCAGTTTCACTTAAAATAAACAAAAACATTATATTGATTCAGATTAAACAAATGGTGCCACCCTATCAACGAGTACATTAATAATAATGAGTTCACACTACTACTACAATTTAAATTGAAAAAAAAAAAACAAACTACTACAAGTAGGTAGACACTTTAGATTTTATCGATAACTTAGAAAATAAAATTACACCACTAAATTATTCCAAAATATTCCAAGTAACAAATCAATAAAGCAGGTCATTGTTATAATGAATCAAACTGCCATGTCGTGGGGACACGCACTATAAATCAACGCAATTTATGGTAGAATTAACGGCACAGGTCAGCATATAGTTACGACTTTTTACATAACTTTGTGTAGTTAGGTTTATAGTATCGCGTGAGGGTGGCGTACTGTTGCTTTGATGTCGGGACGTTGACAGGTTAGGTACTCGATTGAGTAATTCTCCGGATGGACAGTCAAAGTCAACGAATTGGTTCCGATGGCCCTTTCTATTCCCACTAAGGTGTAATACGGCAGGTCATGGGACAACGCGCAGCCTTTCAAAACACCCGGCAAACACATCACAGCCTGTCAAAAAAAGAATTAAATTAATCTGTGAAGATCAGGGCAGATCGTATGTGTCCGACTAGACGGGCCATCAAGGATTCGATACCTGTGGTCAGCCTAAATGGCGATGGGCAGTAATACGACAGGTTCCGTTGCCCCAGATGATTCGGGTGGAATATGTCCAGACCATACCCTAACAAAAAAAATAAAGACCCTATGTGTGCCCTTTTTTTCGTACTTTATATATGAGAATATCTCGCTTTTGGACAAACACTTCAATAATGATAAGAAAATTAACGTAATATAGTTTTATTCTGACCTAAGTGTGTCTCACTGTGTGTTAGGAGGTGGGCGTGATTGTATTCTTACATGGTCACTACAGGAAAAATGTGAACCTGATATTTTTTTATTTTTGGACCTATAAGGTATATAGGAACTATAAGGCTGATATGTAACATAATTTTTAATTACCACGTAATGAAGATGAGCAAAGAGAATGAGATAAGGACACTTAATTTTTGCGCCACTTAAAAGTCAAAACCAGGATCTCACGATCGTTAATCGCATTCTATAAATATTTCCCTATTTTTCTATAATTGATTGAAATATGGCGATACATGTTGGCAATTCGTTAATATTTTAAAATGAAAGAAAGGATGTGCGAGTTCCTTCCTTTCCTTTGTTTTAAAATATCCTTATTTTTCGTGATTGGAGGGGAAAATAATCTTCAAAAATTGATGTAATATTATGGGAGACTAAAAATATGTGTACTCTAGTGTAGTTTTTTTTTCAGTGCAATATATTCATTGTAGTATAATATTAAACATTTTTACTCCAGGAAAGAAGGCGACTGAAGGAGCGTTACCCGTCCTTGGCTTTAGCCGACAGAGATATGTCTGAGTGCCGTATCATGCTGGACTCTTACCAAACTATGCTGAATCAGCGAACTATTTGTGAAGGAAAATGTTCTATGGGCCGACAATGCCCTACTGGTAATTATTGTTTTTCTTTTAACTATCACGCAGAACTCTCCGGTTTGGATTCCACGTGGACTATTTCTGTCTTTTTGTGTCATTGCTAGTCATGAAGGAGCTGGCAAGTCTAAGAGTAAGAAATTTGGTCTCGAATATATGTAAAATACATGGTCATACTTTAAAGTTTTGGTGACGGTCCTAATAAAGATTTATGATAATTGATATGGAGACTCTGGAATATCAATGTTATAATTATTTATTTTAGTTATGACGAACACACGGACAGTCGTATATGAAATAATGATATACCAGTTACAGCTAGGTAGACTAGAAGACCAACCCAAAACGATTATTAATAATTATTATTATTAACGCATATTTTTTTTTGTTTTGGCTGGCTATGGTCTGGACACACGCCGGCCATTCCGTCCGGGGCGACGGAAGGGCGTCGCGTGACCTCATAACCCACCGTAGTCCCTCCCCATTGCCATTGGGCTGGTCCCTGTCCGGACCTTGACCTCTTTGACCAGGACGGCAGAATTAGAAGTTATAGTATTTTGGGTGCTTGCTTAGATAGTTTAAGTTTAACTAATACAAATGTTAGAGATACGAAATACAATTATTAGCTCGACCATATCTCATCATTCTCCTATTCTTATCCCAATTACTTGGGGTCGATACAATATGTACTCTTCTTTCATAGTACATATTGTAAAAGTTATTGACAATAGTTTTATGACCGGTCGCCTGCCAGACGTCAACCCTCCTCGGGAATGTAATTGTTGACCAAACGGCATCAGATGAAGTTGGTCCAGGTCGTTATAAGGCTCTACCAAGCCGTCGTAGCCGCTACCAAACAGTTATTAACTCTCTCGACCATATGTGTCACAAATTATATTGGGAAGTGTTAATACATACTAAATATATTTTTTAAATAAATATTTATTTAGTACTTTATTTTTGTAGAAGACATTTAAATTTTTCTCTGTAAATTGAAATGAGATCACGAGACATTTTGGAAGGGAAATATTAGCTTATTCGTATACTCCACACAAATACCTTTGTTAATGATATGAATTCGTTACTATTGAATCCATATCAGTTCCCAATCTATTATATATACACTGTTATAGAAAATCTTAAACGTAGGCGAATTTTATGCGATATATTTATTCACACAAGCCTTTAAATTTATGCCGATCACATATCTAATATTTTTTGCCGTTTGCAATATGATTTGTGATTTACCTTGTGATACATATATTCGTTTCCGTAACATATATTATTTCTACATCACACCTTTATCACTGAAGGAATAAGCAATGACATTATACATACACAACTAGCTAACTGACAACTTAAATGGCTTCTTATCTGGTACTGAAGTTTCAGACCGTGATGATAGGTAGCGAGCCTATTGCACCCTGCTAGGCAGAGGCGGATTAACTTTAAAGGCAAACTAGGCACGTGCAGAGGCGCAAGGGTACAATAGGGCGCACGGACGGAATTGTAAACTAACCTATTGTAAAGTAACACCAACTACAGTCAGCAATTTTTTACTACTAGTAGTTATTTTTAATATAGGGGGCGCCGATGAGATGCTTACCTACGGCGCTGTCAATGCTTAATCTGCCTCTGTTGCCAGGCTCAATACAAATTTTATACTTAATATTGATTATATCTAGACACATAAAACTAATTACACTTTTGGACTACCCAAGGCCATTCTAATGCTTATACCACTTAGTAAACGAGACATTAATATACTATACACTTATTATAACAATAGATAGATCCAGTGAACTACTTGTATTTGCTTCTTCTACAGGTTTCCATTAAACCACCCAGCAACACGACAACGCAGCTTAGAATGAACTTCATTCATTAACCTTTCTTATCACGCATTTCATGATTAATAACCACGATTGCTCGAGAAAAATAGTAAATCCTGGATGAATGAGATGACCAATTTTATCTAAAGAAGGAATACTTATTCCAATTGCGCTGATATCATATTATGTACAAGTCAGCGGAACTAGAGGCCTTTATCGTGTTCGGAAATATAATGTGAAATAAATATTTTTGTCACGTCACATTATGCCTGCCTTATTCAATTGGCTACGAAGCCGAAAGTGCTTTTAAGTGAATAGCTAGATGACCTAGTTTTACGCCATATGCTCTTACTCGTAAATCGTATAGCAGATGCTTAAAATTGCACACCACAGTCAAAAATACTCTGGACATAAATTTATTAATTATACTAAAATTTCAAGATGTGGACATATAAATTAAACTTTAAGAAGATGTGTTAAATAAATTGACCTAACACTGATATTTCGATGCATATTTTTGTAAGTTGTATGTCTAAATGAAATTCATTTTGCTTTGAGTTAAGTATTTCTTTTAATTTTATACTAAGGGCCTGTTTGACTGCCCTTTTAAGTCTTTTTAATTATTTATTGCTAAAAAGTAAAATATATTTTTTTTTTCACAATTTAAATTATTTTAGTCACAGTAAAGCTTTCGAAACGAAATGGTTGTCATTTATCAAGTTATAAATAAATAAAGATGAACATAATATAGCGATTATCAATTAGGCACATTTATTTTCATGCTAAAGCATCACTTTATGAGACCATTTCAGTTTATCAATCGTTAGAAGTAGCATCGGGTGCTATTTCATATATAATATTTATATAGCTCATTTTTAGCTGTAATGTTGTCGTATTAATTACATTCACTTACATCCATGTAAGCGATAATGTAGCAGAAGTGTAGCGATATATGCTTATAATGAATTTACATTCATGTAGGTATACACATATTTCTGCACAACACGATTCGTTTTGCGCTATTTTCCACATTAGCACAAGTAATATAAATGTTGCAGTATGCACATTCACACTCACTATAGCAGTATCATTGCGTGTCTCACATCAGGGGTATGCAGAACAGGATCAAAGAGACAACCGCGTTCAAGAAAGCCGTCAATTGCCGCGGGGCCCGGGGAAGGTCCAGGGCTGAAACGATCACCTTCCACGCTGTCTACTACGTCCACCGCATCTGGGTATCGACCGAGGTCCTCACCTGCGGGACTTTATAGTTATACTGGAGGTAAAATAAAATAAAAGATATAGTTTTAAAAATCGTTTTTATTAGATATATAGACAAATTTATGAGCGTTGAATTCAAGCTTCTACTTAAAAAGAAATAGAACTTGAAATGATTTCTATTAGTTAATTTGCATGTTAAAACTCAAACAAAAAAATCATTTACAGATTCGATCGCGATTACATTTAATTTTTAATTTCTTGACGTTTCAAACACTTTACAGTGATCGTGGTCACGGGAGGACCTTCAGGCCACCAGTCCTCTCTTGACCATGATCACTGTAAAGTGTTCGAAACATCAAGCAATTAAAAATCAAATACAAAAGCGATAGAATCCGTAGAAGTAGTTTTATTTCAAAAGTGTAATATTCGCGTAAACATCAGAAACCATTATAAAAAATACATTGATAAGAGACAAACATAATATAAATATTCATCCATAAGATTTAGTTTGTGAGAGAATAACATAGAATAGAATATTCTTGTCTACATAGATAGCGTTGTATTGTTGATGCTTGCGTGCCCCTGAAGATTTCACGTCTGTCGTATGTGAACAGTGTACCTATATGTTTTATTATTCTTTTGTCATAGTCTCGCGAGATAGGAGGCTAGCGAGCTTATTACCGTCGGCAAATGTGAATATTATATTTATATAGTATTTATAAAATGGTAAATACACTTGTATTTAAGTCATGATGACTTCATCACGACTTTTATTTTTATCTGTTGGAACCATAAGGTATGTAAAGGATATTTAATTTCAAACAACTTTAGTAATGACAACTTTTCGTGTAAAATTAATAATAAACGAGTTATTCGACAAACAAAAATTCCACCCCGTCCTTTAGGATGTTAATCGAAAAATATCGATCCTACGAAAAAAATGATAAGGACAGAAATTGTAGGCAATTCAATTTCAAACAACTTTGGTAATAACTATTTTTCGCGTGTAATTGCAAAAAAACGGAATAATGCAATAATAAAATTTCACTGGCGTATATCGAAAAATATCGATTCTACAGAAAAATTGATACGAACAAAAATTGTTAGAAATTTACTTTCGAACAACTTTGGTGATGACTTTTCGTGTAAAATTGTAAAAAAAAGAGTTATTCAATAAACAAAAAATCACACTTTCTTTTCGGGTGTGAATCGGAAAATATCGATCCTACGGAAAAAATTTAGAAAACAAAAATTGTAGGAAATATAATTTTGAACAACTTTGGTAATAACTATTTTTCGTGTAAAATTGAAAATAAACGAGTTATTTAAAAAATTAAAAAAACCATCCTTTAAATCATCATCATCATCATCGCCGCCTATAAATGTCCCACTGTTGGGCTCGGGCCTCCTCCGTAATGAGAGGGAAATTAACCTACTATACCACGCTGGTCAGACGTGTTGGTATAGGGTTTTGTTCCGAGTTTTCCTTCTCTCGCATAGATGTTATATGCGTTTTATATCCCTTAGTCGTCTCGTACGATCACCCACAGGTAAGATATGGGGTGGTGAATAGTATTCTTACTCCGTCACCACACAGATCATTTCATCATTATTTAAATCAAGATGGCGGAAAATGCAAGACCACTGGGAATTCGAAAACCAAAATGTAGACTCCCAGTGACCCCTCCTAACGAATTCCGAAGGAAAAATTCTACTCATAATTTTTCTTGGGTCCAATCAACAATTCGATTGGACTATATGTCCTATTTGAACAAAGTCGATGACATTGAAATTGTATGTAGGTTACTTACTTACAGAGACTTTTTCACTTTAATTGGTTTTTGAACTAATTTTAATTAAACTAGTTGCGGTCTTTGGCGTATCTCATAATATGCTAAACGTCTAAAGGTCGTCTACTGTTGAATGTTACACTGAAAGTAGCAACTAAGAATCCCATAAAAATGGGACATCTATTTTAAAAATAAAGCTGCCTTTATAAATTTGAAAATCTAGTCCTTAATAGCTCTGCCACCGAAGTCAAAGATCGGGTACCGGTGGTCCGCTCGCACGGCGAAGAGAAGAGTTTGCAGGGTGGGTTGCGTGCCGCCTCTTCTGTCGCCCCGGACGTTTTGCCGGGCCGCGACCACATCCATGGTCCACCTTGCGAGAGAAAAAAAAAAGTCCTTAATAGCTCTAATGTAGTAGATACTGCTAACAGTTGAGTAAAGACATATACCCATTCATAATTACTTTGCGGATAGTTCTGTATATGAGATTCGTCCTTATATTTGCAGCACCTTCCCGACCACCACGGTCAGCATCAGGTCTGAGTGTGACACGGGTGACAGACCCAATAGGAGGTGGCACAGCTATGGCAGTAGGCGGCACGGAGTACTCACGACGCAGAGCTGCCTCTGCGCCGGCCACGCCAGCGCTGTCACCCGCATCATCGCCACCCGGCTCTCCACATAGACCACAACATAGGTAATACTAATTACCAAACTTACTTAACAACTACCTACCTATTAACCTGTTAGTATAGGTTCAAATTTTACAACTGAAGTACACATAAGTATATATATATATATATATATAATTATATATATATATATATATATATATAATTATATATATATATATATATACATATAATAAAAATGTAAGGGATCGCTGTCTGTACATGAAAGATATATGAGGAACACAAATAGAATCCAAAACAATGATTTTTAAATTTTTGTCTGTTTATCTGTTTGTCTGTGCGTTTCTGCGCGCTAATCTCAGAAACGGCTTATCCGATTTAGACGCGGTTTTTACTAATATATTATGGTAAGCTTCGCTTAACATTTAGTGGTATTGTGTTTAACAGTCTATGTATGTTTGTATGTTCCTTTGAAGCACTATACAGACCAAACGCCTGGGCCAATTTTTATGATTCTCACGTCAATCGATTTCTCTTAGTCCGGCGAGTGTCACTAAAGATATGACGTTAGTGAAAATTCAATACGGCGGCTACTGGACGCCATATTGAGAAAATGAAAAAAATTAAAGTCAACAAACTATGTCAAGTGGGGTATCGTTGAATAGGATTTTAAAAATCATTTTTAGTTTTCCCTCAACATTTCTCAATTCGATTGACCGTTTAGGATCTATATCGATTTAAAGTTTTGTAACAACATTTCTCACATATAGGTTTTTAGACAGCAGAAATTTGCGATGAAAGACGAAAAATTCGTATGACTGTGCGTGTGAGTGTGGATGGACATATACTAAAGTATCTAGTAGGTATATTGTACTTCTTAAAGTATCTAATGTCTGACGCGGTAGCCCATATCCAACTTCTAATGATTTAGCACTCAACGTCAGTCAAAAAACTATATATAGTACCTACTTATTAATAAATATAATAACTATAGCCACCTAGGTATTCATAACTAAAAAGTATAGAATAAAGAAAATTATTAAAAAAATCAAAAAACCCGACTGCGTAAAAAGTGAACCAAACTACGTACATAATAAAAAAAACTGAAAAGAAAAAAACAAGCACTTAGATGTCCTGTGATCTAGAATTCTATAATATATTATTGAATGAATACTATTGCAGAAAATAAAATATATTCTAATAATGGAACATGACAACTGAACAGTCGGGTTCCATTATTCGACATGCCTAATTCCGTTAAACAACTAACTCGCAGAAGGCGGCGACCGCATCCCAGTTTCTGACGCTGTTGATTATGGTCCTAGCGACAAACCTTCAACACCTTGCATTGCTTTTTCTATTTAACTCTGTCAGAGATGACTTCTACGTGGACGAAGTCGCGGGCAAAAGCTAGTGTATATATATATATATAAGGAGTTAGGCTGACCGACCGCATTCGTAACGACGACGTAAGAGAGCGAGTAGGTATGAAAGAGAGTATTGGTGTAAAGATGCGAAAGGGTATGCTCCGATGGTTCGGACATGTGGAAAGAATGCCGAACGAACGTCTGGTTAAGAAGATATACAATGCGAAAGTGGAAGGATGTAGGTACCGAGGGAGACCGAGACTAACCTACCTAGACCAGATCGGTCATGTACTGAAGGAAGGTGGAGTCAAGAGTCTCCGAAACCGGCGAGCGTGTATGAAGAGAATTATGAATGTTGAGGAAACGAGTGAAGTATGCAGAGATAGAGTTCTCTGGCACTCTGTTCTCTCTGCCTACCCTGCAAGGGATATGGCGTGATGATATGTATGTATATGTCTGTATGTATATATATATATATATATATATATATATATATAGACAGCACAAATGGCTTGGTGATCAAAATACTGGCCTACCACGCTAGACGTTCCAGGTCTTTCTTTCTAACCATTCTCCAGCAGGATAATCCTTTGTATGATCCACAAATTAGTATTCTGGGTCTAGGGCGTTATTTGTGTTATATGTTTGCGAAATACTCCGCGGATCTCATGGTCTCAAGATAAGCTCCAACATAGAAACTAGTAATGTGCACAATTTCGTCATGTTTGAACTAGATTTAAACTTTGATTACTCTTGATAAGTAACCCAGCTTATGATACGTCGATGAACTGGAAACTTTATTTACATTTTTTAAATTGTTCTAGATCATAAAAGTTTCATTTATAATAATGTAAAAAAGGGGTAATTTAATAATTCGTACTATACATTCTCATCTCGTATTTGCAAAATTTTCTTCATTTATCAGCACTTAGCTTTGCATCTTTGCTAACAAAGTTACCTTATTCTGAGTGCATTTAAATCCGGCTCATCTATATGAAACTTATCAGTAGTTGTGATTGCTTACTAAATTCTGCTACTACGAGTATAAGATTAAACGTGAGCCCTGATATTTGTTCTAAAAAACTTTTAAATTATAATTATTTAATTGTATCTTTAAACACAGTTTATTTGCCACATTATTCCAATGGACATTTTATGTTTATTATTGTTTTATCTTTTAAGTATTTTGTTTTCTCATAGGCCTGGCTGCGCGTGGGTGATACCCACCGTGAAATGGGAGCCCGACTCATTGTGACGTCAACCAGTCATGTTTGAAGAGGTTTTAATCACTCTCCTCGCACCCTCACGCCAAGGTTACTAAGTCATTGGGTTTCATTTGTTCGCGCAATTATTTAACAATTGTATCGCGACTTGACTGAAGCTTTCAACTCCGTGAAGTCTCACTACAATTAAGCTCTCACTATAGTAAGTCCTTTGTGACTTGCAATTCTGACATGAAAACGTAGTAGGTATATATATTTTTTTAAATAAATTAATTAGTTATTAGAATTTTTTATTCAAGTGCCAGTCTTTACTTCTTAAATGACACTCGTCTTTATGGATAGAGCGTCAGAGCCAGGTCTATTTTCAAACTTGGTAACAAGTTAGTAGTAGCATGACTTTTCTTCCAACTGCGTATTTCTTTCACAAATAATAAATAGTTTGCATGTCTAAAAACGTAATCAATACTTTAACCGGTACTATTGTATCCAAATACTAGTCTAGACTTAGACCCTTAGTCCAGCAGTATTTTAACTAGATAATTTCAAAAGTATTGTTGTAGTATTTATTTGCTCTCGAAACAATGGGAAACGTGAAAAATATACGCACCGTTATCTTCACTTTTTTTATTTTTTTTACAAACTATTTATTCTCTGGTTAAACTATTTATAATTAACTAGATTTTTTTAAAAAAAAGAATGTCGAACGAACGTCTGGTTAAGAAGATATACAATGCGAAAGTGGAAGGATGTAGGTACCGGGAGAGACCAAGACTAACCTACCTAGACCAGATCGGTCATGTACTGAAGCAAGGTGGAGTCAAGAGTCTCCGAAACCGGCGAGTGTGTATGAAGAGAATTATGAATGTTGAGGAAGCGAGTGAAGTATGCAAGGATAGAGTTCTCTGGCACTCTCTCTCTGCCTACCCTGCAAGGGATATGGCGTGATGATATGTATGTATATATGTAGATTTTTTTATTTGTGTATGATTTAGTTGTTAGCCTCAGATGGCTATGAGAACTTTACACGGACTGTGGGTGAGCGCTGAGTGCTCTCAACCCGAATTGTAATAATTGTAATGTAATTACAAATATCTGCAATATCCACACACAGTACAAGCAGCCAGCAGAGAGCAGTAGACAGTGTTGCCAACTTTCACAAATAACCACACATATTATATATTTTGATTGAGCACACTGGCAAAAAGAATTTATTTTGTTGTTATTCTATTTTCGGGGTTTATTGACAATTATAGTTACTTGAGTCGGTATCGTTATATATAAAACATATAATAATTTAACTCAACAATAAACAGTTTTGTTATTAGTTTCGTAGTTATTAAAAAAAAACTTTTTTAAAAAAAAATCTCAGTTGTTAAACTTAAAGTATCTTTATTTTAAGATTAATTTTGCAGAATCTAAACAATATAAATATTTCAGATCCCGTGTGGTGCAACGGTGTTCGTAGCAGGCACCAGTGCGAAGTCCAGCATCCGCCCAATGTCATCCACACAGTCCAGATATCCGTTGACATACAAACCTTTAGTGATAGTGATAATACACATTTATATGCTTAGTGGCTTTAAATTATGCCTTTGTGAAGTTTGAAAAAACGTCAAAATATATACGGACGTATGTTGGATATTGTCTCGAATGATAATTAAAATAACATACAATTTTGTTTGAAATGTACCTAGGCTACAAGGTGTCAAAATAAGCGGCAGCGTATCAAGCCAAGCAAAGAAATTATATTTACAAGAAAATTAAAAATGTCCATCATGCAATTATTTATATTACATACCTTTAGCTACGAGAGTTAACGTTCAAGCACCGAAGTATTAGCGGAATAGTTATTTTAAATGGTGAGATGGGTAAAAAATAACCTTGTAACCTATAAAATAAATTATTTATAATTAAGTGATAATGACAATGGTAATAATATTATATTGCAGAAATAAAAAATCCTAAAATTGTTATAAAATATTTATTGACCTTTGCTGTCGCAATCGTGATATATTTGTAAGTATACCTACTTAGATATATCTAAGTACAAAACTTAAAAAAAAACACACAAAGCCGTCATGAGGACTGCCGACAGAAGTGAAAACTTAAACCTATAAAAATAATGAATATTATAAATTAAAATATAACAACAAGTACGTAATTCAGCTAATTTCACGACGCTCACACTGTTTACTTCGCTGCATAGCAAGAATATCACGCGCATGTGCTTGGGAAGTTGGGATCTACCGACTCACTCTCTTTCTCTCTCCTACTTTTTACCTTTGTGTATCTTTCTTTCTCTCTCCCTCTTGCGTTAGAATATTGGACGATATTCGTTGCTAACGCTCGCGCTGGCCTGTAACAGGTATACTACGCGCATGCGTTCGAGTGCTATTGCGTTAAACGTTTAACGCAACCTTGTTGGAAGTCGCATTAGAAATTTTACTTCAATAAATACAATATATTGATCAATATAACTGTACAAGCGCTCGTGTTCAAGTATAACTAATATGGTGTACTTATATAAATTGAATCAATAAGATTTTGTACAATGATAAATTTCCATCTACTTCCGAATGTTATGTTAATTTATGTGCCTATTTATTATATATTTATCATCAAACATTAATATTTGAAAATAAGCACGAATTAAAATGATTTTTACTGATTACTGTTTAAATATAAACTGTCAAAACAATCTGTTTGCAGACTATATTTCTATAAGCCCTTATCGGTATCGCTTTCCGCATCCAATATCGACCTATTTAAGGACGTCCTACATCTAGGTAGAGTGTCGGTCCGCGGTCTACGTGCAAAGATATATATCGAAACTTTTCCTGAGATGAGATCGTTCAAATGACGACAAGTTTAAGGGCATAATTCATACGGCTATATTGCTAACACTTTCTACCAGAGGATTACACGTATCACTTTTGATTTTTTCCTATAAATCGCAAAAATACCTCGCAATAATTATAAAGAATTCTTTAATTTATTTTATATAATCTCTTTCAATTTGAAATACACCTTGAGTTAAAATATTTGCAATTTTAAAACAACATATAATAAGTGCAAATCGATAAATCTATCAAAATTCTATTATGTGTTCATTAAAACGCGTACTTACTAAAAATGTGCTACATTCTTTAGCACAAGAGGCTCAAGTAAACGATTAGTTTACACGTTAGCCCTGTTAGTATTCGACATACCTTTATATAGTTTTTTAAAATCCTTGAATGTTATTTTCTTTCTATTCTGTAATAAAATAATGTTTTCTTTGAGTAAAATATTCTATCTACAGTACCTATTGAGGGTACTTTGCCTTCAGGTAGCATTACAAAATTCCACTCAGTATAAACACATTATTAATTTATGTAACACCTGAATGTTTGTTTTTGTTAGCATTATAGTCAACAGTTTTATTGATTTATATTTCATGATGTAAATACTATATATATATATATGCTGTAAGCATATTAAAATAAAATGAATTACAAATAATATCCGATGCTAACATCTGATATTATCTACATTCTTCAATAATTATGATACGTACGATTAGCGATTTTAAATGTCTGGACACATTCAAAATTAAATTAAAAAAAGGACAAGTACAACTTAGCCGTTTGTTACAATTAAAAATGTCATAAATATTACATTAAACATATTGTGATCACGTAATGTAGGTAAATATGTATAAAAATAGAAAATTTTCTAAAATTTCTACTTATAGATAACTGAATACTATTTAACTTCTAATTAAAAAAAATATCGTAGCTATCAAATCAGTAGTGATTATTTTGGTAACGCCTTCAAAGTATAATTCATTCATCTACTTTAGAAATGCTGGGACAATGATATCAAGACATCACGATTCGAATTCGAACGATTCACTAATTCGAAACTTTTGTTTGACATGTACCAAGAAATTTATCATCTTATTTGCAAATTCACAGGTTACTGCTATCACAATATCGAAAAACGTGGGGAGTATTTTACAAATACTCGTGTATCTTCGTAATAAATTGTTTACCTATATTAGTAATTCAGTTTCTACTCGATATATTACAAAATTCATATTGACCGCAGTAATTCTCCTTATAGTGAACAAAATAATTATGTATAAAAGTTGATGCAGTACATAAATGCCTATCCCTAGGAATACTGGTGTGAAATATAAAATGAGTTACGAATTGATAAGTCAATAAATGCATTATAGTCTCACATTGATTCAATACTTTAACAAGTAAGAAACCAAATACAAGAATCTGAGGTGGGTAATTGCTCAAATGGAAAACTGAATCCGTTCCTTGCTCAGCACAATTTATATTAGAGCTATATCTTAGACAATGCCATTGCTCATATTTTAGAGTTTCGGTAGTTTAAGAGGTAGCTCATGTAATTATTACCCATTTAAGATCAATCATACCAACTTTTAATATACACTGACTGGTACCTATTAAGACGCTCTTTAGGAAAACATTAATTTTAATTATGTAACATTTTTTTTTTATTTTGCAATGTAACACATGTAAATGTAATTTATTCTGCATTGGTAAATAATAATATAAAATTGTAGTATTATATAATCAAGGACTGCTAGGTACCATTTAAAATGTTATGTACATTACAAGAAACAATAATTTGAAACCTTTTTTTGGTATAAAATTTACACCTGAATACGTCATGCCTCACTGTACCATGGTTGTCAGTTAGTTCAAAGTAAAAAAAAAAAGTGACAGATATGCAATACATATATGCATATGTTTCATTTTTGTTTTTTTTTAAATGTAACACAGCAGAAACGCATTTTGCTTCAATTAGATTTATTACACTGTACCAACTCACCTGAAAAATACAAATCTGTAGTTGAACCGGCTTTTTAATCTATTAATAATCTTTCTTAAGTACATAACTATGTTGTGACTTTTTGCATATCTCTTTCTCATTCTTACAAGGCTTAGCCTGATTTAGAAAATTGTGATTTAGATGCCTTTAGCACTGTGGCATTATGTAGTCGATTATTTAATAAATTTATATATTAATTAGATTTCACTTATGAAGTGCTGCCACTATAGCTTTAATAAAATTGTATTGTAAATCTGTAAATAATTATAATGATTGAAATTAAGTATTGCCTTCTATATAGGTCTTGTTACGATCGGAATGGCCTTTTCAATATAAAATAACACATAAACCATATTTATTATGTTATTGTTTAAAACATTGTTTTAATTTAAATTTGGAATTGCATTGCACAAAATGATAGTTACATTGTAAATAATTAACAATGTTTGATGATGCTTTTGAATATAAAATTATTAAACAAGATGTATTTTAATATCGACGCAGGTGGCACAGGACTGTTTCGAATACCATTCTCGTGGGGAGGCCTATGTCCAACAGTGGACGTTTACTGGCTGATGGATGGATGGATTTTAATATTTATATAAGGTAAAAACAGGAATCGTTATTATATGAAAGTAATTGAATGGATAATACCGTGATACCATTATTTACAAACGTAAATAAATATTTAGATCCTCTAACAGTGATCAAACGAAGATATCCATTATAACTCAGATCAAAGAACACAAAATGATGTAAAGCACCACCACTGGTCAGTGGCGGACTAACAGGGGGGCGGAAGGGGCGTCCCGCCCTGGGCCTCTGGTCTTGGGGGGGCCCCAGTGCGTCCGCGTTCCTCTGATCAAATCCTAAACAAGACTTTAAAAATGTGCTTAGTAGCTTCATAATTTCATCAAGATCAAAACATTACAGCCGATACATTTTCAAGATCCATCAAAAGCAAATCTAGATACAAGATTAAGAGCAAACTTGCTCCTACCGGCTATTTGTGATTTTATCTTTCTTACCTATATACAATTCTGGCTTTTTATACTTTTCTTTTTGGGTAGGCTGTGGCTGTGGACACACGCCTCCCGTTTCGTCCGGGGCGACGGAAGAGCAGCGCGTGGCCCCATAAACCACCGTATTCCCTTCCAATCGCCATTGCGCCAGCCACTGGTACCGCTTCCTTGCCATCCATAGCCAGCCCGGCGGGTTATTGATCCAGTCACCCGCGGCCTTAGCTAGGACGGCATCAGGCGCAGGTACTTGCGTCTGCGCCGCCCCAGGCACCGGTGGTAGAGCATGTCACACAAGAGGCTTTTCTCTCAGAGCTGTGCTGCCGCCTTCTTCCGCGAGATGACTGTCGCAGAAAGTGGCGACCGCGTCCCGGTTCCTGACTCTGTCAAGTATCGCCTTAGCGATGGTTCTCGTCGCAATCGGAGTGGTGGCAGGACGGTGTCCTCTCCCTCCTCACAACCGTGAGCAGGTATTTGCCGAAGCAACCATGTCCCGTCAAGATCTGTACCAGTCTCTCGTTCTCTTAATCTTCTCTCTCTCTCTCTCTCGCTCTTCCCCTCCCCACTCCCCTCCTGTCATTTACATACATACATCAACCAATAGCGTGTATTTTTTCTCGTTCCCCTTTTCTCTCTCCCTCCTCTCGCTCCATGGCTATGTGCGTTATGCGACATTCGCCCTATCTTACTCTCTCTCAACCTTTCTCGTTAGCTCTCTCACACCTTTCGCTCCATGGCACTGTTCGTGATGCGACGTTCGCTCTATCTCACTCTCTCTCTCTCGATCTTTCTCACTCGCTTGCTCCCTACTCTCGCTCCATGGCCTGTGCTTCATGCTATGTTCGCCCTTTCTCAATCGGTCTCAATCACTCTATCCCTCTTCTTGGACAAAAAGTCCCACATTTTCGTGTCACTAATATTGCGTAACATCTGTAAAAATTTTACCCTCATGGCGCGCAAAGAAGTTGCACTTCATAAAAAAGCTTGTAAAATTACATATTTTTTAAAGCTTGCTCATTCAGTCATCGTCAGACGTCATCGCCCGTTGTGTTACGCGGCTGGAGAGGCCTAGACACGGTGTTGTTACCGTTGAGGCCTGCCGGCCCGTACTGATGGAGTGGATGGAGCGGCGGCACGGAGTCCTCTCCTTCCGGCTGGTGCAGGTATTATCGGGGCACGGCTGCTTCGGCTTGTACCTGCACACGGTCGCGTATAGGGAGTGGACTCCGTCCTGCCACCATTGCAGTAGTGACGAGGATACGGCGCAACACACGCTCGAGGTATGTCCGAGCTGGGACGGGCAGCGCCGTGACCTCATCGCTGTTATCGGTGCTGACCTGACGCTGCCGGCCGTCGCGAAAGTGATGGTCGACAGCGTCAGGAACTGGGACGCGGTCTCCGCCTTCTGCGAGGCTGTCATCTAGGGAGGATTCTCGTGACCCGGGCCACCGTCAGCGGCCGGGGCGGCGCAGGCGCGAATATCTGCGCCTGATGCCGCCCTAACCGAGGCTTCGGGTGATCGGATCGGGGAATTGTCCGGTCACCCAACGTGAGGCCACAGCGTGAGGGCATGAGAGGAACCCGCAAGGGTAAACCGCCAGGCGGGCCACCGAAGACAAAGATCAGGTACCGGTAGCCCGCTCGCACGGCGGAGAAAGGTGCTCGCAGGATAGGTACATAGGGTTGCGCGCCGCCTCTTCAGTCACCCCGGACCGATTTGTCGGGGCGTGACCACATCCATGGTCCACCTTGCGGGAAAAAAAAAGAAAGGGGGATCGTCATTCAGTTTTGCCGCCCGGAGCCTCTGACGGGGTTAGTCCGCCACTGCCACTGGTATAAACGGCCGTTATATGAGCTATGTCCACAGTGAATAGGCTGTAAACAATACCGCGCCGCGCTACTTTACCTTAGGTTGAAATAGAAATTATAGGAAGAATAATTATTTTAGGAAATATTGTGTGTTCAATAGAGAAGATCGCTGGGTCCCATCACAAAGTAGCAAAATAAAAGCGGTACAAGAACTCATTTAATTGATTGATCGAATTAGGCGATATATGGCGAAAATGCATTATTATTTTAAAATGGAGGAAAGGAAGGGGCGAGAACCACTTTCCCCACTGTTAATCAATATACCCCACACCATAAAAAACTTTTTCTTGAGAAAGAAGACTCTTATATTCTATTCAACCTAGATCTTATCCCGTATTCCTTCCTTTATTGAGATGTGCGGTATATAATATAACCGTGGGAAAGGGTGAGTCTCCCTTCCTATCCTCCATTTTAAATTAAGATGTCATTTCTTTAATCATCATCTCGGTTCATACATATATGTCAAACTGCTAGGCGCGAAACTGCCCTACAATAGAAGGTAATATGTCCTACTATACCATAATGATCAGCAGATCACCAATACTCAAATTTCATACAAAATTAAATGTCTAGTTTATTATAATACGTAGTCTAATTTGAAATAGCATTAGAATCTTATTCATAGAGATTTCTTGCGGAATGTTTCTCAGTACGGTCTATTCTGATCGAGTGGTAGCGTAGTGCCAGGTTTACAAACAATAAGTGATATTAAATCGATTTTGAGTACCTAATTAAAAATAATGTCATCTTCGTTCTGAAAATTTTAAATTTTATACTGAAGTGTCTGAAACGTTGGAATAGTAGTTAAAACTGAATAAACGCGACAAAAGCTATACCATGACTAGTTTCATTTTATTCTAGAGATACAAACGTCACGAACGAAAAATAACTACAATTATTTTATGGGCAATTGAAAATAGATTTTAATGTAAAGAATTAGTTAATTCAGTAATTCTAAGCATTGAAGTTTTCTCATCCATCCATTACCCCATAGACGTTCACTGTTGGACGTAGACCTCCCTGCGAGATAAGAGAAGTTTTATTAGTAATGCTCGTATTTGTGTGACTTGGGTGTTTAATTTCTTGCCTTTAATTAAATTTTGAGATCCATGTTTTGTATTACATATAAGTATTTACGAGGAAAAGCCTTAATTCTATCTTTATGAGTCTGTTATTGTTCAATTTGAGGAGAGTGATTTACTAACAATCTTAAATTATTGAAAGGTCTCCTAGCGTGAGATTCTATCAATAATCTAAGATAAAATGTGTATTTAATAATTATATGTAAAATTTATTTAAATATAAGGTAAAAATCTAAATGAAATATGGAACAATGTAGCATCGAAATCATTGCTGTGAATAATTATTACCTATATTTGTAAATATTTTATTTATATTTTTACCATTAATGATAATTATTTAATGTAAAAATAGTATGGGAATTATATTCTTATTGGGTTACAATTAATTTTAGATAATTCTGCAGATTGTGTAAAGAGAATGCTAGTAATAAAATCTAGGTTAATTATTAACACTTACGTTATGCACTCTGATATTAGTGTGTTATTGGCGATTGTAATATTGTATTAAAAGCAATAATTTCTGTGAGATCGCAATAATAATTGTGGTATACATGGTCACAAACTGTATATATTTTTAATAAAAAAATAATACGACTTAATTTTGTTTTAATACACTCGTTAGTCGTCCTATTCTCGTTTGTCGACGTAGGTGTTGTAGACTGAATATTATAACTTCTTACTATATAGCCAGGGGAGGGGTACTGGGGGACTTCAACGCCAAATCCACGGCGTGGGGGTCCCCTATGACGGACGACCGCGGGCGGGCGGTCATCGAGTGGGCAGCTTCACTGGGCCTCTGTGTTCTTAACAGGGGCTCAGTGAACACGTGTGTGCGGCAGCAGGGCGGGTCGATAGTGGACTTGTCGTTCGCTAGCCCCGCTGTCGCGCCACGGGTGAGGAACTGGAGTGTACTGGAGGAGGCGGAGACCCTATCGGACCACCAGTACATCCGGATGGAGGTCTCCCCTCTCCGGGACCCCAGTAGGGGTCACAGGGCGGACGGAGCTCTCGCGTTTCCGCGGTGGGCTGTGGGTCGTCTTGACAGGGACCCACTGGCGGAGGCGGCCATCGTTCACACGTGGCTGTCCTCACCGCCCCCAGCGGACGGAGTGGACACCGAGGCTGTCCGCATCCGCAGTGCGTTAACGCAGATCTGCGATGCGGCCATGCCCAGAGCGCGGCGGCGTCTACCTCCGAGGCAGGGGGTCTACTGGTGGTCCCCAAGACTGGCGGACCTTCGTGCGGCATGTATCAGAGCCCGAAGGTCCTACACCCGCAGCCGGCGGCGTCACCGCGACGCTGAGCGGGAGGGCCAGCTGTACGAGGCGTACCGCAATGCGTGGACGGCCTTTCGGCTGGCCATCCGAGCCGCCAAGGATGCGAGTTGGCAGGAGATGCTGGACGGTCTCGACCGTGACCCCTGGGGTCGCCCGTATCGCGCGTCGCTGAACAAGCTTCGCGCGCAGGGCCCGCCCCTCACCGAGACCCTCCAGCCCGACTTCCTCTGTAGGGTGGTCGAGGAGCTGTTTCCGCGGCAGTCGGAACACACGCCCCCGGTCATGGGCTCGCCAGAACAGCGGATGCGAGCGAGCAGCTGTGGCGCGGATTCGTTCCGCGACCACGGCCCCCGGCCCGGACGGAATACCAGTCCGGGTGCTGACGTCGCTCCTCGAGCACCTCTAACCTCGCCTCAGGCAGCTGTACAACGCCTGTTTGGCGTCTGGGCGGTTCCCTGAGTGCTGGAAGGAGGGGAGGTTGGTTCTCCTGCCAAAGCCGGGACGACCTCCGGATTCGCCGTCGGCCTACAGGCCCATCGTGCTCCTCGACGATGTAGGTAAGCTGCTGGAGCGCATCCTCGCTGCCCGCATCGTCCAGCACCTGGAGGAGGTGGGGCCCGATCTGTCGGACGCTCAATTCGGTTTTAGAAGGGGGCGTTCGACCCCGATGGTCGAACGCCCCCTTCTAAACCCCTGCTACGACTGTGGCAGACGGCCGCGGAGGCTGTCACCGGCGGGGGAGTGCTGTTGGCGGTGTCACTGGACATCGCCAATGCATTCAATAGTCTGCCATTCAGCTGCATCAGGGAGGCGCTCCGATTTCATGGAGTGCCTTTGTACCTGAGGCGGCTGGTGGCGGACTATTTGGAGGAGCGCAGTGTCCTCTGCGCGAGTCCCGCAGGGGACATTGTGCGGACGTCCATGTCATGCGGCGTTCCACAGGGGTCGGTTCTGGGGCCGACTCTGTGGGGCATCGGGTACGACTGGGCGTTGAGAGGGAGTCTCCCCCCCGGGCTGAGCGTGATATGCTACGCTGACGATACGCTCGTCACAGCCCGGGGCAGGACACTCGAAGAGGCGGCAAGCCTGGCCACTCTCGGCACCGAGGAGATGGTCGGGCGAATCGAGGCGCTGGGGCTCAGGGTGGCCCTAAATAAGACGGAGGCCCTATTATTCCTTGGGCCACGCGTAAGGCCGCCAATCGGCGCCTCGCTAGTCATCAACTCCGTCCACATCAGCATCCAGGCCCATATGAAGTACTTGGGTCTGGTGCTCGACGAGTGATGGTGGTTCCGGGAGCATTTTCGCCGAATTGCTCCCCGGCTGGTCGGCGCGGCGTCCGCCCTTTCGCGGCTCATGCCGAACGTGGGCGGACCCAGCTTCGAGGGCCGACGGCTGTATGCGGGGGTGATCCGTTCGATGGCCATGTACGGTGCACCCGTGTGGGCGAGGGCTCTGAACTCCCAGCTCAGGGCTGTCCTGTGAAGACCCCAGAGAGTCATGGCGGTCAGAGCCATTCGCGGGTACCGCACGGTATCGACCGAGGCGGCATGCCTACTGGCCGGGACACCCCCGTGGGACCGCCGGCTGTCGCGAGGGCGATGGTCGCCACCTTCTGCGAGGCTGTCATCTCGCAGAAGGAGGCGGCGGAACGAGTCCGGGAGGATTCCCGCGACCCGGGCCGCCGTTGGCGGCCGGGGCGGCGCAGGCGCGAATACCTGCGCCTGATGCCGCCCTAACCGAGGCCTCGGGTGGGATCGGATCGGACCGGGGAATTGTCCGGTCACCCGACGTGAGGCCACCGCGTGAGGGCGACGCCCCGACGGCGAAATCTGTCGGGGCGTCGACGAGAGGAACCCGCGAGAGTAAACCGCCGGGCGGGCCACCGAAGTCAATAATCGGGTACCGGTGGCCCGCTCCCACGGCGAAGAGAGAAGGTTTTACGGTGGGTCTATGGGGTCACGCGCCGCCTTTCCGTCACCCCGGACCGATTCGGCGGGGCGAGACGCATCCATAGCCCACCAATAAAAAAAATAAAAAAGAAATTGTACTGAACCCTGACATTACGTAAATTATTAAATTGAAAATTACTAATTATGGTCAAACCTGTGATGAATTAATAAGATTAGTGCTATTGCATTGAGTTAATGATACTTGTAGTATAAAGATTGATTGATAATAAAATATATTTTCAGAATAAACGGAATTATAATTAATCAATAGGGCCTTTTCTTACAAAAATTCTTATTAAGGGGCAGGGGGGAGTAGTTGCAATCTTATGATGTCTTACGGTAGGGGAGAGGGGACAAAATCATTCTTCAAAACCCCTTGCGTAATTTATGAACGGCCCCTTAGTTTAACTACTAATACAGCTTCAGAATCGATATTTGTTTATCTAACCATTACTGCTTTTGCAGAAATTAAGTTTTTGCGAGACAATTTTTTTGGGGATAGCCTACCAATCGAGATATATGCCTCATTATGAAATCGCTTGGAAAGATAGTTGCCTGTGATGAGGGATAGCTTCCCCTTTTAAGTAACAATAAGAATAAGTAATCACTATGTGATCTTCTGATATAGGTAACGTGACACACACATAACTGTAATTAAATGTAGGCATAAATCTCTTTAACAAAAATACAAAAAATATATTTTTAAACGATCTTATTTAAAACTTTCATAGGTCAACATCATCTCTAAGGAAACATTTACATTTTCGTTAACGTAGTAATAATAGTTCAACATTGTTTAAAAATGTAACATTCAAAAATTGACAATCACATCCATCTCTAACAAAATAATTATTTATATTTAATTATTTAAAAATTATAGAAAATTAAAATATTTGTAAAAACTAGTTATTGTTCTTAATTTTTTATCCATTTCATCGAAAGTTGACTGTAGCTGCTCTATTGTCCAAAAGATTACTCGAGCTCGTACGCTCTCCTCTCTTTTATATTTCCTTGGCATGGCTCACCTACAGTAAGGAAAGTAGGCATGGATAATACTTACTTGACACGCAAGTACCTACACACACATACTACAACATCTATTAGTAAGTACCAAAATAGTGTTGAGGTAATATAAAAACATTGTTCATAACATCATCAGATCAGGCACATAATAAAAAAATACTTTGTTAGAGCTCTTACAGTATAGAAGTATAAAAAGATAGATAAGGATCTATAATTTGAAAATTCAAGGCGACTATACTTTTTGCTATGGATAAATGCCCCTTTATATTTTAAGTAAAATAAATGCAAAGAACCAGTGATTGATTCCTGAATGTGTTCTCCATGATCCAATGTATTAACACAATTAAAATAAAATGTAATCGATTACTATCTATAAAGATATGGAGCTGTGAATATTTAGGGTAGAGAGGGGGAATGGCGCTCACCTCTGTAACTCTCTCAAAATGGAACTTAGGAACACGCCACGATACGACAAACCCGCTGGAAGTGATCCTTTAATAGACAGCGATGCAAACAGACAGTCAGCTCGCCTCATGTGACCGTCAAGTACATTTCTTTGATTGCGGCCGCGCTGATCTAATTTTTGGTACATACATACATACCATCCCGCCATGGCCTTTGCAGGATAGACAGAGAGAACAGAGTGCTAGAGAGCTCTATCCTTGCATACTTCACTCGCTTCCTCAACATTCATAATTCTCTTCATACATGCTCGCCGGTTTCGGAGACTCTTGACTCCACCTTCCTTCAGTACATGACCGATCTGGTCTAGGTAGGTTAGTCTCGGTCTTCTCCGGTTCCTACATCCTTCCACTTTCGCATTGTATATCTTCTTAACCAGACGTTCGTTCGGCATTCTTTCCACATGTCCGAACAATCGGAGCATTCCCTTTCGCATCTTTACACCAATACTCTCTTTCATATCTACTTGCTCTCTTACATCATCGTTACGAATGCGGTCGGTCAGCTTAACTCCACAGATTTGCCGTAGAGATCGCATTTCGACCGCATTAATTTTACTTTCATACTCTTTTCTGCATACCCAACTCTCGCTTCCATACAGTAATGTTGGGACAAGCACTGAGTTATATATGCTACACGTGCCTTCTGGCTGAGGTAGTGGCTGCCGAGAAGTTGTCCCAACGCTCCGTTCACTCTATTTCCCGCATTCACTCTTCGCTTTATATCAGTGGTGTACCTTCCATCTCGGCTAAATCCACATCCAAGATATACAAATTCATCCACTTGCTCTAGTAGGTACATCATTACCTATTATTACTCTTACATCTGTTCTGGCTTCATCTCTTTCAAAGACCATTATTTTAGTTTTGCTCACATTCACACGTAGACCCCTTTTCTTACAATCTTCTGTCATTGTGTCGACTAGGGTCTGCAGGTCAGTCGCTAACTGTGCCAGCAGGACTGCATCATCTGCATAGAGCAGAGCAGTGACCACTGAGTCGCCCATCTGGACTCCCACATTCATATCGTTCAACCTTTGGAGACGCATATCGCTATGAGCCTGCCTGCGTCGTTCACTCTCTTATCACCAAATGGACCAAGTACGTCCTCATAGTCGGGACGCTTGGTCCCCACCCATCCGTTCAAATCTCCGCATACAATCACGCGTTCACTGGTTTCTGCCATATCCAGAACTTCCCTAACATTATCCCAAAACTTCTCTAGGTCTGATGCCACCGAGGATCCTACGGGAGCATATGCTACAACCATGAATACCTTGGTGACACCTAGTTTTATACGGACCCAAAGAAGTCTGGGATCATACATTCCGCAATCCTTCACACCTGAGGCCAAGCGAGAGGACAACAGCACTCCTACCGCCCATGCTGGCTCGATCGCTCTGTGAATACCAGACCTCAGAGCCATCCCGCCACCAGGAAGATCACAGGCGTCGCTGCCCCTTCGCTTGGTCTCTGTTACACAGAGCACGTCTAGCTGTACCCTATAGTGACTAATTTTTTTTATTGTTGTAGATATGCCAAGAATTCGCAAAGGATCAATTTAAAATTATAACAAATTTATTATTTGCGAAGAATTTGGAAGAAACAACGAGTTGTGGTATTGCTGCACCATCTGCGGACTGTGGGCTGATGCTATATGTTCAGGGTGGGATTCGCCAAACGCATACATCTGTGATTTATGTTTTCAAAACTAAAATATTACTATTTCTAATTAGGCTTGCCTCTAATAATAGTTATTGTCATATATTATATTATAATAATTGAAATTAATTTGACATCTAAGACTTCTATTATATTTGTTAAACTGAAAAAGGCTAATCTTACATACAAATAATTGATGCTAATTTGTGATAGTAGACTTTACTTTTATTGTATAAGATTGATCTCATTAAATTTATAATTAAAATGTATCTTACTTTTTATTTGCCAAGAAAAAGCATGTTAGAGCATCATTAGCTGGACCCTGAGCGGCATTACCCAAAGACAGGGGTAATGCCGCTCAAACATATTTTTTTTATAATATTTGCCTACAACTAGTAGGTCCAAGATATATGCTTTTGTTGTTAAATTATTGATTATTCGATAATCAAAGACTTTGTTACTATTCTTAATTCTGATTTATAATAAATAATTTAAAAAATACACCATGTTTGCCTTATGTGAACGCCATTCCGCCTCCTTACCCTACGTTTGAAAATTTGAAGCGTTCGTTGCGTCCGCTACGAATATATTCAAACATCAAGCGAAAAACGTCCATCCCGTACTAATGTGTGCGTGTCACAGAAGTGGGAGGGCCCATGTTACACATATTTAAACAATGCATTTGCTATTTTGTTTTTTAGTAATTGGGTTTTGGGAAACGAGGCATCTATCCCAGTGCGGCATCTATCCCCGACTTACCCTATCGCTTTTACGCAGAAAATATGAACGAAACATATTATCCACTAAAATGTCGTTGTGCAAAGTAATTCCAGAAAATAACTTAACAAAGCTTTGCATTGTACATTACTTAAAACTTATACAACAAAGACGCAGACTGAAGTATAATAATTTTGTAATCCATGTGTGTTTCAATCTTATCGTTTACAGTTCTTTCTTAAAAATATCCCATGATATTCTGCAGGTGCTCGACCGTATGAATCGAAATATTGTCCAATACCGGTACTGTCTATATATATATATATAGCTATCCAATGTGATCCGGGCTTGTTATGCACATCTAAGTTGCTTATTATATACCTACATTGGTTTTTGTACACATATCGGTAACCTGTTGGCAGCATACACATTGCTTGTCAAAATCGGATTAATGGTATTTAAATGTTTTTGTATCTGTAAAGTATTCATATTGTATAGTATAGAGATTTTTTTACCACGCGACTCATCTATACAACAGATCACGTGGAAATGATTCATTATCATCAAAAATAAATATAGTAACTTATAAAGCATAAGATAGTTATGATAAAATACTTACCTAGAAAAGTGATCTATGAGCTGAGATAGATTTATTGATGCGACACTAATACAATCAATATACAATAATAATATTTTGCCTTCGGTTGATCGACAAGTACTAAATAGTAAACATAAACAAACAATATACATGCTTAAAACAAAACACTGCGGTGGAGATAGATCGACGAAGAAGTTTTCGAATAGGTATAGCTTCATCCGTTTTACACGCACGGTAGCCAGACGCGTGCTGCCGCGATCTGCGGGCGAGCGGGCGCGTACTTTGAGCTATGTCTACGCGCCTTTTTTTTTTGGTGGGCTATGGATGCGTCTCGCCCCGCCGAATCGGTCCGGGGTGACGGAAAAGGCGGCGCGTGACCCCATAGACCCACCGTAAAACCTTCTCTCTTCGCCGTGCGAGCGGACCACCGGTACGTACCTTAGTAACGCTCTTGAACTTTTAACTTCCTACCTAAACAACAGAATTCAGAGGGTCGATGTTAATGGTGCACGATCATCTGGTTCTATCATCAAAATGGGCGTTCCACAAGGGTCCATTTCTGTTTCTTGTTTACATGAATGACTTACCCTACTATATAGGAGAAAGTCAAAACATTGTGTTGTTCGCAGATGACACATCTTTGCTATTTAAAATCAAAAGACAAAAGCTTAATTATGACGATGTGAACAACGCACTGTCAAACGTTGTTCATTGGTTCAGTACAAATAATGTAGTTCTTATTGAGAAGAAAACAAAATGTATTAAGTTTACCACACCTAATGCGAGACAAGTGGGAACCAATGTTCAAATGAATGGTGTGGCTCTAGACCTTGTGGAATCAACTGTATTTTTAGGTATCACTATAGATGCTAGACTCCAATGGGTCCTTCATATTGATAAATTGTCAAACAGACTTAGCTCAGCGGCTTATACGGTCAAAAAAATTCGAGTATTGACTGATATTGAAACAGCTAGAATAGTTTATTTCGTTTATTTTCATAGTCTTATGTCATACGGCATATTACTGTGGGGATGCTCCGCGGAACTGAGTAGTATCTTTGTTCTCCAAAAAAGGGCTGTCCGCGCAATTTATAATCTAGGCCCAAGAGTTTCACTTCGAGAGAAATTCAAAGAAGTAAATATTCTGACAGTTGTATCACAATATATATACGAGAAGATATTGTATGTAAAAAGAAATATCAGTAATTTTGAAAGATATTGCGACATTCATTGTGTTAATACTCTGAATAAGGACAAATTAGTTGTACACACTACTCGTCTGGAAAGAATTAATAGGTCATTCATGGGGCAATGTATACGCTTTTATAATAAATTACCAAGAGATATCCGAGACATGCCTGTGAATAAATTTAAAAGGGCAGTCAAAAACAGACTCTGTAAAAGAGGTTATTATAAAATCGAGAATTATCTAAGCGATACTACAGACTGGCTATGAGCAGCTCCTCATTCAGCAATTACTATATATTTGTAAACTGTTCGTTTTTATTTTATAATATTTTTACATACTTGTAAAGCGTAGCGTGTTTTGCCTAACGAATTTTGACTTTGGTTAGCGTTTGTAGCTCATGGTATTGGTCATGCTCACTGAAAGGTCTTCTTGCGGTAGCTGCGTGGGGCGGGTCTCTCCCTTCCCTCCAAGGTGGTTGAGGGGAGTGATGGCTGCCCTAGTAGTTAACTCGTGATCGGGTGCCGCCTGTGGGATCTGGTCCAGCCGTGGTTATTTTACATTCTATTTGAACTATTGGGTTCGCAGGGCATCACACTGGAGCTATTTCTTATTACATATGTTGTACCATTTTTTGTATAAAAAAGATTTAAAAGAAAAAACAAAAGACTAACCCGCTGAGTTTCTTGCCGGATCTTCTCAGTAGTGGTCTACTTCCGATCCGGTGGTAGTTAATTGAATTAATATAATATGTTAAAACTGACAATATGTAAGTGCCCTCGCAGGGCCTATGCATAACAAATGAATTTGAATTTGTACTCGATTTTAACTTCGGTGGCCCGCCCGGCGGTTTACCCTCGCGGGTTCCTCTCGTCGACGCCCCGACAGATTTCGCCGTCGGGGCGTCGCCCTCTCGCGGTGGCTTCACGTCGGGTGACCGGACAATTCCCCGGTCCGATCACCCGAGGCCTCGGTTAGGGCGGCATCAGGCGCAGGTATTCGCGCCTGCGCCGCCCCGGCCGCTGACGGCGGCCCGGGTCGCGGGAATCCTCCCGGACTCGTTCCGCCGCCTCCTTCCGCGAGATGACATCCTCGCAGAAGGCGGCGACCGCGTCCCAGTTCCTGACGCTATCGACCATCGCCCTCGCGACAGCCGGCAGCGTCAGGTCGGCACCGATAACAGCGACGAGGTCACGGCGCTGCCCGTCCCAGCTCGGACATACCTCGAGCGTGTGTTGCGCCGTGTCCTCGTCACTGCTGCAATGGTGGCAGAACGAAGTCCACTCCCTACACGCGACCGTGTGCAGGTAGAAGCCGAAGCATCCGTGCCCCGACAAAACCTGCACCAATCGAAAGGAGAGGACTCCGTGCCGCCGCTCCACCCACTCCATCAGTACGGGCCGGAGGGCCTCGACGGTGACGACACCGTGTCTAGGCCTCTCCAGCCGCGTAGCCCAACGGGCGATGACGTCTCGGCGGGCGTCCTCGCGCCAGGTGGCTATCTCGCTCAGCGATGGGGAGCCACCTTCGTCGCGCAGTGAGGTCACCCGCCGGTAGAGGTCGGAGAGCATCTCCACCTCTGGGACCTCGTGGGATCTCCACGGGGGTGTCCCGGCCAGTAGGCATGCCGCCTCGGTCGATACCGTGCGGTACCCGCGAATGGCTCTGACCGCCATGACTCTCTGGGGTCTCCACAGAACAGCCCTGAGCTGGGCGTTCAGAGCCCTCGCCCACACGGGTGCGCCGTACATGGCCATAGAAATGATCACCCCCGCATACAGCCGTCGGCCCTCGAAGCTGGGTCCGCCCACGTTCGGCATGAGCCGCTAAAGGGCGGACGCCGCGCCGACCAGCCGGGGAGCAATTCGGCGAAAATGCTCCCGGAACCACCATCGCCCGTCGAGCACCAGACCCAAGTACTTCATATGGGCCTGGATGCTGATGTGGACGGAGTTGACGACTAGCGAGGCGCCGATTGGCGGCCTTACGCGTGGCCCATGGAACAATAGGGCCTCCGTCTTATTTAGGGCCACTCTGAGCCCCAGCGCCTCGATTCGCCCGACCATCTCCTCGGTGCCGAGAGTGGCCAGGCTCGCCGCCTCTTCGAGTGTCCTGCCCCGGGCTGTGACGAGCGTATCGTCAGCATACCCGATGTCCCACAGAGTCGGCCCCAGAACCGACCCCTGTGGAACGCCGCACGACATGGACGTCCGCACAATGTCCCCTGCGGGACTCGCGCAGAGGACACTGCGCCCCTCCAAATAGTCCGCCACCAGCCGCCTCAGGTACAAGGGCACCCCATGAAATCGAAGTGCCTCCCTGATGCAGCTGAATGGCAGACTATTGAATGCGTTGGCGATGTCCAGCGACACCGCCAACAGCACTCCCCCGCCGGTGACAGCCTCCGCGGCCGTCTGCCTCAGTCGTAGCAGGGCCCCGATGGTCGAACGCTCCCTTCTAAAACCGAAATGAGCGTCCGACAGATCGGGCCCCACCTCCTCCAGGTGCTGGACGATGCGGGCAGCGAGGATGCGCTCCAGCAGCTTACCCACATCGTCGAGGAGCACGATGGGCCTGTAGGCCGACGGCGAATCCGGGGGCCGTCCCGGCTTTGGCAGGAGAACCAACCTCCCCTCCTTCCAGCACTCAGGGAACCGTCCAGACGCCAAACAGGCGTTGTACAGCTGCCTGAGGCGAGGCTCGAGGTGCTCGAGGAGCGACGTCAGCACCCGGACTGGTATTCCGTCCGGGCCGGGGGCCGTGGTCGCGGAACGAATCCGCGCCACAGCTGCTCCCACTTCCGTCTCCGTCACGGGCGGAACACTCTCGTCGTCAGCCTCCCGGTCTTGTTCTGGCGAGGCCATGACCGGGGGCGTGTGCTCCGACTGCCGTGGAAACAGCTCCTCGACCATCCTACAGAGGAAGTCGGGCTGGAGGGTCTCGGTGAGGGGGGCGCCCTGCGCGCGAAGCTTGTTCAGCGACGCGCGATACGGGCGACCCCAGAGGTCACGGTCGAGACCGTCCAGCATCTCCTGCCAACTCGCATCCTTGGCGGCTCGGATGGCCAGCCGAAAGGCCGTCCGCGCATTGCGGTACGCCTCGTACAGCTGGCCCTCCCGCTCAGTGTCGCGGTGACGCAGCCGGCTGCGGGTGTAGGACCTTCGGGCTCTGATACATGCCGCACGAAGGTCCGCCAATCTTGGGGACCACCAGTAGACCCCCTGCCTCGGAGGTAGACGCCGCCGCACTCTGGGCATGGCCGCATCGCAGATCTGCGTTAACGCACTGCGGATGCGGACAGCCTCGGCGTCCACCCCGTCCGCTGGGGGCGGTGAGGACAGCCACGTGTGAACGATGGCCGTCTCCGCCAGTAGGTCCCTGTCAAGACTACCCACAGCCCACCGCGGAAACGCGGGAGCTCCGTCCGCCCTGTGACCCCTACTGGGGTCCCGGAGAGGGGAGACCTCCATCCGGATGTACCGGTGGTCCGATAGGGTCTCCGCCTCCTCCAGGACACTCCAGTTTCTCACCCGTGGCGCGACAGCGGGGCTAGCGAACGACAAGTCCACTATCGACCCGCCCTGCTGCCGCACACACGTGTTCACTGAGCCCCTGTTAAGAACACAGAGGCCCAGTGAAGCCGCCCACTCGATGACCGCCCGCCCACGGTCGTCCGTCATAGGGGACCCCCACGCCGTGGATTTGGCGTTGAAGTCCCCCAGAACCAGGACGAGGCCCGGTGCCAGTCGCCGTATCGAGGCCTCCAGGTTGGTGAGGGAGGCCCCGAAATCGTCCATTCTCCTGGTAGGGGAGAGGTATACGCTGTAGAGCGTTACCCCTCCTCACTCCGCCGCGACAAATTCCTCGCCCCTATCCAAAAGAGACAAGGACGGGAAGTGCCGCTGCGTTGAGACGACGATTGCCGCAGTTCCGTTTCGGCTGACCACCCAATTGGGGCGATCAGGCACGCAGTACGGTTCCGCGACTACGGCTGCACCAATCGACCACTCCGCCATGGATTGCAGGAGTACATCCTGCGCACCGGCTGAGTGGTTGGTGTTGGCTTGCAAGAGGTGGTGCATGGATGGTGTAGCCATTAACGGGCTGTGTCCATGACCTCCCCCTCGCCGGCGGGCGATCGGACCGCGCTAGGAGCGGGAGCGGCCGTGGTCGGAGGGCCGCCCCGCCCCTTTGGGGCCGAAGCTGGAGGTTTGCACGCCCCAGAGCCCATGCGGTGCTTTGCGGGCTTATTGCCCGCCGCACACGCGGGGCAGTGGGGCGGGGCGGCGCAAGATGCCACAACGTGCCCGGTCTGACCGCAGCGGAAACACAGTCCGCCGCAGTCGAAGCAATTAGTGCACGTCGGTTGAGTATGTCCGGCCGCCATGCACTTATAGCACCTCGCAGGCCGGTGCTCAAGCACGGTCACCCCCGCCGAGCTCCAGCCCACGAGGAGCCTGCCTGAGCCGGCCAGTTGCCTGACCGACTCCACCGGGCACTGCGCCCAGGCGGCACCTACGCCGCCCGGACCGGGGCGAATGGCACCAACCCGGACGGTGTCTATGGGACACCCGGTTCTCGAGGCAATAGCCTCCCGGATGTCTTCCACCGTCACGGAGTCGTCCAGACCCGCGATGCGCATTTCGGCGCATTTGACGGGCCTGGCGATCCTGATGCCACCCTCCTCGGCAAACAAACCTCGCAGCTTGTCCGCTACGCTGTCGGCCGTCTTGGAGCCCTCGGCCCCGGGGAACTCGAGGATTCGAGCCCCTGTCCGGCCCTTGCGGGTCCTGGCTTCGACGCCTCCAATATCGAAGACGTCTAGCTCCCGCCGGGCCTTCCTCAAGACGGCCTCGTAGCTGAGGCCCTTCTCAGCCGCCTCAGGCAGCACAGTGATCACCACTGCGGCTGTCTTCGGCGACTTGAGCCCCTTGCGCGGCCTCTTCTTTTTACCGGCTCCTGCCTGTGGAGCGGGAGCGGGGACCTCAGCGGCGCGCTTGGCCTCCGCTCTCCTCTTCTGACCGCGACTCTTCCGGTCGCGCTCGGACACCTGCCAACCCTCGGGCGCAGCAGGCGCGGAAGGCGCGGAAGGCGCAGTCGTTGACGCGCTAGTCGTCGCCGGCGGTGTTGTTGCCGACGATGACTGCGGTCCGGCAGGAGCCGGTACCTTCCTCTTCCTTGGTTTTGGCGCGGGCCCCTTGGGCTTGGGCGCACCCGCGGCCGCGGCGTAGCTGCCACCCACGCGGACACCCTGACAAGGCAGCGGGGCGGGGGCTGATGCCACATGCTACCGCTTGTCCGCGGCTAGAGGCGGCCGGACACGTGGTTCTGGAGGCAACCTTGCCTCCAGAACGGCCACGCGCGCATCGACGAGTTTTCCGACTGCGTCGATGATTTGGCGCAGGGCCTCGTCCGGTAAGCCTCCCACCGCAAGTATCGGGGTCGGCTGGGCCTCTTCGGGGGCCTGTTCCGCGGCGCCTGGCGGCTTTGGCGCCGCAGGGACGCTAGCCGGCGGCATGCGGTCCGCAGCGAGAGGCGTCATCCTCACCACTGCGACCAGTTTCGCCGCGGCGGCTGCGCCAGCGCCAGCCAGCGACGCGCGCTTAGCAGCGGCTGGCGTCTTTCTCGCCATGGGGACGGGTGTTACCGTCACGCCAGTGCCCAACGTCGTCGGCACCGTAGCGCGAGGCGGCTTTGGCGCTGCAGCGGCCGCTGATTAGCCGGCCTTGGCCGGTGGCGCAACTGGCGCAGGCGGCACGAGCAGTGCCTACGCGCCTCACAAATAATAATATTCGTGCAACATGTCCTACACCGCGCTCTGGATATCGATCAAGTTGATATGGTCACGAAATTTCTGTACTTGTACTATTATTAATTTCGTGGGCAAAGTTAAGTAAATTATGAGTTGTTCATTCGTCTGTGAAATGTAAATTTGTTTGGCGCTCTCTGAACTTGCCGTCCGGGACATAGGCCCCGACTTGCAAACCCCCCAAAGAGATCCGGGGCTGAATGCTGGCGCTGGTTTTTAGCTTAACCCTGTTATTTACCTAATGTTAAATTTAAGGGTAGTCTTTATCATTTATCCGTGTGGTGACGGAGCAAGAATACAATTCACCACCCTCGAGCCCAATAGCGGAACATATATGAGCTGGGATGATGATTATCACTTAACAGCGATGGTTTAGTCATTAGACCGATTGACCACTTCTTACGATTCAACCTCAAACGCAGTATGCCGTGAAACTAGTGACTCTTCGAAGCAAGGTGTGTAAAAAAAGTGTGTTTTCAAACGTCAATGCTTTTAACATTGCATTTGCCAAACAGAAACTATTAGGTGATCAATGCTGCTTTTCTAACAATTCTATAAGACAATGTTATTGAAAAAGTGGCTATAAGCTGTGTGGTAGCGGCTACGAATACTACCAACCCTTACTTTGCTCGTGGATGTCGTAAAAGACGACTAAGAGCTTTATAACGACCTGGGCGAACTCCTCCTGATGCCGTTTGGCCAACAATTACATTCCCAAAGAGGGTTGACGTCTGGGTGGCGGCCAGTCATAAAACTATTACCAATAACTTTTACAATATGTACTATGAAAGAAGAGTAGGTACATATTGTATCGACCCCAAGTAATTGAGATAAGAGTAGGAGAATGATGATGATGATGAATGTTATTGAAAAAGTGTAATATGCCATTCCTCAAATTATCTTCATCTTCGATAGTCATAGACTTAAAAAAATAAAGCCACTGTTATTATATCAATATCTTTATTTATTTATACATAATTTACTTAAAACTTGGAGCTAAAACATTTTAATTAAAAATATCTAACATTAAACTATGTTACATGTACTTTCTCAACAATCGTTCCAAAGAAACGAGACTGTTTAATAATTTCTATTACAAAAATAACTATGTTGTATTTTATTATCGAAAAGAAATGCACTTAATTTATAGGATTTGATTAGGTACCTATTTATCAATATAATATTTAAAGCATAACTCTCATCATATCAAGATAAATACAAATCACTATTTTCGTATTTATTTTGTGAGCTGGATCAGCAAGATGCATTACTCTCCAGATTAAGTTGTTTAAGCTAACTCGATTTTGTCGCGATTCTGTAACGATAGATAACAGAATAAACCTATGCGGTTCATTAGAGATTATTTTTATTATTTTTTGTCATTAAAATTTACACTAAAATTTTAAAACTCTGACATCTGATTGAGGTGAAAATGTTAGTGAACTAGATTGACAATGCAAAAAGTATCCTTGATGGTCATTTAATGACAAATTAAAATACTAGTTCTAAAAACACCTCTACTGTAACCCACTGTAAATAAAAATCTTATGAGAAAAACGGAACCATTATATTTAACTCATCAAGGTTTAGTTCAGCTCTAGTTCAGATAATTCGATCGAAAATTCCTGATCGGGCTTTTAAATTTTATATTTGTTTTTCAATCTTTAATTTATTTCATAGTATATTAGTTAGATTTATTAGAAGATTAAATCGCGTATTTCCTCTATTTACGATTTTTATTATACTAGTAGGTATATTCAGATAGAGCGTTACATCACATCACATGAAGGATTAAGTGTGAAAGACACTTAACTAACGTACAGTTGAATGAGAATGAAGGAACTAAGGCGCAGTGTTTAGATATGCAAATTATCAACCTTACCTACATATATATATATATATATATATATATATATATAAACATATGTATATATATATATATATACATATGTATATATATTACATAATGTAAGTAAATATGCAAAGTAATAGATGTCCGCTAGCTAGTTTATCATTCCAAGTGGCTGTGAATCTATTTATTTACTTTGACAGCCACTTACACTACTACAAATATAGGTACTTTACTGCGCCTATGACACACATATATATATATATATATATATATATATATATATATATATATATATATATATATATGTATATATATTACATAATGTAAGTAAATATGCAAGGTAATAGATGTCCACTAGCTAGTTTATCATTCCAAGTGGCTGTGAATCTATTTATTTACTGACAGCCACTTACACTACTACAAATATAGGTACTTTACTGCCCTATGACTCTACCCGAGCGTCATTTTTATGCTACATGTCCCTGCAGGGCATCTTATGTTCTGTTTTGACCACATAATAGATTTCATATTTATACTATCTAAAAACTTTATAGCAACTGTTTTTTTATAATTGTAATTGACTATAACATTTAGTTACAAAAATAATAGCGTTGTTTTTACTAAATATGTTAGATGAATCAAATGAATGTGGTTTCAAATTTAGATTTATAAGTGAACGATATATATATATATACTTACAGATTAATAATAAATTAAATAGTTTTTTATAAATATATTTACGAGATTGCTAAATTGTCTCTTACATTATATAAAACTGAATAAATAGATTACATTAATACGAATATGCCAATGAATATTCATCATCCTCCAAACATATAGGCACCATGATTTCATATTAGGGATTAACCATTATTAAAACTTTTTTTTAGCTTATCTACCTCTTGTTATCGTTACGATTCGCGCTTTCAATCCGCAACATATTATTTGGTATTTTACTTCAGCTACAATAGGTACTATTATTTCAAAATCAAAATTATATCACTCGAATTTACGTCGAAAAACGTAAGCAATAATTAATATATTTCAAATATAAAAGTTTATAAACTGAGTTAAATGTCTGATAAATTTGAAAATTATGGTCTTTTATTATGAATTATAATAATGAAATTGTATTTTAACAACTAACAGGAATAAAACAGTCTGAAAGCGCGATCTTAAAATTTCGGCAAGCACACGCATGTAATCTGAACACTTTTATGAACTTTAATATTATTAAAATTATTTGATGTGGGAGCCTTAAGCAATTTGGACGGCGAAGCAGAGGTGTCTAAGCATCGTCTATAATGCTTCGTTCTTCTAAATATAATGCAATCCAGCCTAAATCTACAGCAATACCGCTTAACTCTAAATACAACTGATGCTGTAAAGTAATGTTTAATTATTGATTCACGAATCTGTGATTTATGGCAAGAAGGCAAGTTTTATGTGTCATTAGAAAAGAAATTGGTACAGTAGTACCTACATTGGTACAATAGATCTTAAACAGATAATGCTGTAATTAATTAATTTATTGTTTCAAGTTTGCGAGGCTAATATGCAAAAGCCATGTCCAAAATATAAAAATTGAACTCGCATTATATAATTCTAGCTGTATACATATTATTTAAAACATCTCAAACTAGATAATTTAAAATCTCTTATGAGGAGTCTACGTGACAATCATACGCAGTGTTGTCAGCCGGGAATCTAAATCCGCCGTCATGACTTTCAATATCTTAATAATTTACCTAATGCCTTACAGCGAGTTAATAATAGGTCTCTATAGAATAATAATTCCTCTTTTCCTGTACATTTTGTATTGAATCATCTGCTATTTACTTTTATTTTACATAATTATACAATCTTAAGTCCTATATCGCGCCGTTGTTGCCGTTTTGTATTACCGAATGATAGAAAAAAAACATGCTAAAGGCAAGATAACCAATAACTAATTTCAAATATACCTAACTAAAACATTGCCTACATTTACTCACTTTTCGATAACTTAAAAATATAGATAGTTACTAGTAATAGTAAATTATAAATATTGTAATTAACACATAAGTAACTTTAACATCTAAATAGAAATATATTAGCACACAACACGGAAAATTCAACAGATAATAAAAATAAATACGTCTACATTAAACAAAAATAGATCAAAGTATTTTATTTATAACATAGTATTTGTAATTACCAATATATTATTATGCCATCTACTAAAATTATTGATATTCACGAGCGCGCATTGCTTTACATACAAATGGAGGGAGATTTTAAAGAGAAAAATTTAAATTACTAATTTCCATCCCCATGTCCTTCTCTGACTCTAGATAGGGATGACAAGCGAGCCTTTCATGTATTTCAGATCTGTCTGACAACAATTAGCACGCTATCTCGTGAATTGTAATAATTTTGCACCAACGTAGAACAGCAATTTTTGTGTATGCAAGCAAAATAACAACATTTATATTATTTTACTTATATAATCGTTTGGAAACCTGCGTAGAATGATTTGGATCTCTACGTCTTCTTAATTATAAATACACTGTTAAATTGCATAGTCTTACTGTAATTGTAATACAAGTTTTCCGATTTGGAAAAAAAAAACAACAGGTAGGTACACGAAAATTGCTTTTCTACGTCTTAAACAAAGGAATAATCCTTTTAAAATTTTTATTTATTTTTTTACTGTGTGATATTAAAAACATATCTGATTAGGCATAACTTTCTCCAATTTAAAATGTATAAGACTTCAATGGATACATAAAAATATATTTATTTGTATATTAGAATTAACTATTCTTGTATTTAATGCATTTGTTCTTATTACTAAAATTCCACCAGTATCTTTTCGTGTTATTTGACTAGATTAAACAACCATGGGCAAGTACCCATACTACGACACCCATTTTTTTTACAATTTTAACCAATGGAGTGACCACAAATCTATGCAACAAAGATGCAATTTTGTTCCAGCAGTAGTTTTGAAAATCCAAAAACACACCGCCACGTGGTATGGGTACGTTCCCTATACGCTGTTTACTGAAAATTTTATACGAAAACGTCAATGTTTACTTAGTATCCGTGGTATCATGTAAGTTCAAAGTGATACTTCTAAGATTCGTTCGTTTAAGTTATATGAAATTCTTCTAATAGTTAGTGAATGTAATATTTTTACATTACGTTAGACTAGCGAACCTATTCCCTCAACTGATAGGTATAATAAAACAAATAAAAGGTGGTCCCTAATTAGAACAATATAAAAACGAAGTGCCTTTCTAAGTTCGTGACATTAATTCACCCAGGTTCCCTAGATTAATATTATGTAATTTTTTTTTATGTAGTATATTAATGTTATTTACGTAAGTCTTTTTTTAAAGTGATTTTTTTCATGTGCGGACTTTGAAATTTCGATACTCGTTTTGTGTGATGAAAAAGTCCGCGGGGAAAAGGGCTTAAGCGACTCCTATATCGCGTGTTTCTCAAACAGTTACGAGTAGAGTAAGTTCGTGATACAGCAATGGCTTAAGCTCTTTTTCGCGGGAATTTAAGAATAATGAGAAGTGTGGAGTATACTTCTTCTCGCTTTTACAATTTTATGTTAATTAATTATTGAAAAATAATATATACTATTTAAAAGTGATTATTAAAATTGATAAAACGGTTTCTCTATTATAAAAAAATGCTTTATTAGTATCGTCTGTTTTTACGACACACCTGTATTTGTTTTAATATAGAAAGTAAGGATTGTAATGTATACGTATAAAGCAAATGACAAGATTGAGAAGAGATTGAAAATAATGCTCTCATTTATGTCAATCCAACCGTGAATTTAGTTAATACCGTTCATGTTTTTGTTTTCCTTCGATAAAAACAATTTACGCTACCTCGTGTAAAGATGTTTCGATTCTGTAAAATGCAAGAATAAGTTAAAATCATTTCAAATTGACAAAATCATAGTCAAATAACAAGAATAGACATGGGCATCGTTTACTAATGTTATTGTACGCATTCACTGGAACTCGTCATCAGAACTGAGGAGCGTAGTCTTCTCGTGGTAGTTGCTTGCATTGCAGATGGTGGCTACTCGCTGTGGTGGGGGTCTAGGTGCTAGTGTTGCCCCCTCATCGTTGCGCTTACCCGTGCCTGCACCACCGCGCATCACTATATTAGTAACATTATTATTAGTTACATTCACAAATACGTATATATAAAAATATTTATTGTTCATTACCTTACGAGTATCTACACTACGTGACCTGTTTCAAGGCGCGGACCGAGAGAAGTCTTCAAATATACCACGCTGTAACAAAATTGGGTCTTGGCCATATACTACGAGTAGTCATCGAGATAAGAGATTGTCAAAAATTATAAAAAAATAGTCACGTAGTATATGTACGTTCCTTTGTCAATTAAATCATCTGATCTAATAATTTTGGCTATGGTTGAATTTGCACGGGTAGTGAAATTAGAGAGACTTGAAATTTACAAACTTGTTTTCAACTTATCCTTTTGTGGTGGAATATAATGTATCACCAGCCTTTACTTTCCCGTGAGTGTCATAAAAACCGCCTGAGGCATTTGACAGAAGCGCTACACTAGCAAACTTATAACACCCACTGCGTTCGCTAAACCACCTGCTAAGCATTAATTGCAATTTTCTCCCTTTGGGGTAGTCAACGTCCAACAATGTCGATAAGCTCATGAATGGATGGACTGTTTACATTTTATATAGTGAGTATCCTATAAATATACTAAATAAAAATAACAAAAATTTTCCTTCAACTCGATCGCAACATACGGGATGCAAATATGGTCTAAATCACTCAAACACACAAAAATGTTTATTAAAAAATATGTCTGTATATATTTTTAGGAGGACAGGCACACATGAATTATACAAAAACATGAATTTGTTTTTACTAAATGTTTCCAGAGAAAATTACAAAAATTAAACAGTTAATTGGTTGGATACAACACCCTGAAGTATAATTGACTCGAGTACAAAATCTCAGCTATTTTATACAACACCTCAAATATAGCTTCCCACAAGCTAATATCAACAGGCTAGACTTATAATTTTGAGGTGTGCGATAAAACTCAATCGTTATGTGCGTTCAGACGTTGCATATTAATGCTGACCTTTAAATAAAACTGTGATCTAATTACACATTGTGCAAATACTACGTCTTTAATAAAATAGCTGTGAATAGTGAGTTCTATTTAAAAGTTTTGAGCGTGGTCATCTCTCTCTCTCTTTCTATTTCCGTGTGATGACGGAGTAAGCGTACAATATACAATCCCTTATCCTGCTCGTGGATGTTGTAAAGGATGATATACATGTGTGTATGTACATACATACATACATATCATCACGCCATATCCCTTGCAGGGTAGGCAGAGAGAACAGAGTGTCAGAGAACTCTATCTCTGCATACTTCACTCGCTTCCTCAACATTCATAATTCATAATTCTCTTCATACACGCTCGCCGGTTTCGGAGACTCTTGACTCCACCTTCCTTCAGTACATGACCGATCTGGTCTAGGTAGGTTAGTCTCGGTCTCCCTCGGTACCTACATCCTTCCACTTTCGCATTGTATATCTTCTTAACCAGACGTTCGTTCGGCATTCTTTCCACATGTCCGAACCATCGGAGCATGCCCTTTCGCATCTTTACACCAATACTCTCTTTCATACCTACTCGCTCCCTTACGTCGTCGTTACGAATGCGGTCAGTCAGCCTAACTCCACAGATTTTCCGCAGAGATCGCATTTAGACCGCATTAATTTTACTTTCATACTCTTTTCTGCATACCCAACTCTCGCTTCCATACAGTAATGTTGGGACAAGCACTGCGTTATGTATTGCTACACGTGCCTTCAGGCTGAGGTGGTGGCTGCCGAGAAGTTGCCCCAACGCTCCGTTCACTCTATTTCCCGCATTCACTCTTAGCTCTATATCAGTGGTGTACCTTCCATCTCGGCTAAATCCACATCCAAGATATACAAATTCGTCCACTTGTTCTAGTATATCATTACCTATTGTTACTCTTACATCTGTTCTGGCTTCATCTCTTTCAGAGACCATTATTTTGGTTTTGCTCACATTCACGCGTAGACCCCTATATATAATTTCGATATATGTAGATATAAGAGCAAGAGAAGGAAAACTAAAAGTAAAACTACTCTAACCCGTCTGACCAGCGTGATTAACTACTCTCCTACTGTAGAGGAGACATGAACCCAGCAGTGGGGCATATGAGCTGAAATAATGAGATGAGTTATTCTTTGATACTGGCTAACATAATGTCATTAGTAAAATTGTGATCACTGTTTGTAACAAAAACAGACCCTTGTCAGAAAATGTTTAAGCTTCTAAGCAACTCAACTAACAGATATCTTTTCGCTCTTATATATTCCCTTGGGAGTGGCACAACCTGTTTTTTATCCCAAAAAGTCTGTTAACCGTCATATCTGCCCTCAATCGCGTTCTACCCATATAATACTTTACACAAACCAACTTTCGGTTTCGTTTTATTTTTTCTATAATTTTACACATTGATATACAGTCTCTCCTATGTTTCTTTCGCCAATTCTCATCTTTTCAATAATTAATGCATCCATTACAATATTAATTTTATTGTAAAACTACATTTATTGTAATGGAACCCGTTATAGATATAAGCAGGTTAAAATTTTTCTTGCTCCTGAAAAAGTTATCCCTTTCCACCCGTGACCACGAACGCTGAAGTGTCAGAAAAGTCAATTTGCACCAAATTTCATCCAAACTTGTTTAACGGTTTATGCGCAATTAATTACCAAACATCCAAATAATCAAACATCTTTACAAACTTTCACAATTATAATATTAGTAGGGTAAATGCAATCGTGCTAATAATAACAAGACATTGCTGAAACTTCCTAGTCATTCGTGCTAAAGCATGCCGGCAAACAAAATATAAAAAGCAATATTTTAAATGTTAGGCTTACCTCGTAATAGCTTCTTACTGTTTTTTCATATGAATTTCGCCTCTGGTAATAATCTTATTTGGTTACGTCTTACGCTATATTTTAAACTATTCCAGAAATCGTTTCTAATTATTTTTAAAGAATTTCTTGTGAAGATTAATTCACCAGAAATTCTTTATTACCATTAGGTGTTCTCAATTACTATTAAGTAAATAAATTAAATGTTTTGGAATTAATCAGTTTAAACTCGCAGATTTATATACATAAATAATAATAATTATATTGGACTATCCGATACTATTGTTGCTTAATAAATATGTAGAGACACATATATTTAAATTAAATACATTAAATAAACATGTGTATAAAAATAAATTCTTAATAAGTATGAAATATCGTTTATTAATAAGGAAAGACAAAATACAAGTGTTTTAGAAGTAAAACCTATAGTGAACTGTAAAAAATAATTATTACAAATTAAATCTAAGACTAAAATATAGTATGTTATTTAAAACTATAATAATCTAGTATTAAAATCTCTTATTTAATAATAATATTATAATAACAATATTTAGGAGATGAAAAACATAAATATGGCTTTACAGGTTGTTAGCTATTTATAAATTAAATTAAGTTACAGTTAAATTGTTAAATTCGCCATATTAAAAAGCGCCTGCTAATTAAACTATGATAGATTGACTAAGCTCAAAAAGACTGGTCACCATCTCGCTTCATCTTCATCTCGCTTTCTACTGAATAACATATAAAGTAACAAAATTGTTCTTTTTAAAAACCCTAACTAATTAAATTTAGAATCATATCTGAACCACAACCACATGATTTTTCTTTGTTTTCATTATTTCAGGCAGTATAGGTACATCGTCGTGTGTGTGAAGTAATGCATACATTGTATTACAAATATAATATAGTCGTAACACCTACAATAAACGATGTATCATAAGCAGCTCTCTGTCTAATAATCTATAGTTTTGTATGTTTACAATAGGGACACAGGGAATTGAGTGTTGTTAGACCTAGGCGATTTGTAATATGGCATATTAGGCGGTTGAACTGCAACGAATAGATCATAGCGCGTATTATTACAAAGCATTGGCAACAATATCGCCACGACATTAAACAGAAGGTGAAACATGAAATGCCGTTCTTTGGTCTGGCAACAAAAAGGCTGTTTCCATAAAATAAAAAAAATGCTTTTAAAATAAATAACTGCAATTATAAACATACATATCAACCCGATAAATGCCAAAATATAAATTGTACAAAAAAATTCGTGCTTCCACAAAAATTTTGAATTCTAGCATTGAACTAAGGATTATATCCTGTAACTATGAGGGAAATAACAAAATAATATAAAAAAAAAGAAATTAATATAATCACAGAAAACAAAACCTTATACTCTAAATCTTACATGACATAATATTATAACTATATGAATTTTCACTAATAACTGTTATTATAATTGGGAATATTGGTTGGATGTGGGCGGCACAGGATCACGAGGACTTTGTTGCAAAATATGAGGGAGGCCTAAGTCCAACATGGTACACGTATTCCCCTTACATAAAACATTTATTAGTAAAACCAATAAAATATAATTACTTATTATGGCAATGAATAGTCCGAAATTTTTAGTGTGGCGATTTTTATTTTGGCCATGTATTAAACTTTTCGAAATTTTTAAATACGACTTGAAATGTGTCCAGAGTTTCTGGTTGCACGATGTTCATACTTATAAAATTTTAATTTTAATATTAGCTATATTGCTTAACCAAATAAAATAGAAAATTTTATTTAAATTAGTTTCAAACCGAAATTATTATTAAAAACTGACAATATCGATATATTTATATATGAACATACTTTTTATTTTTATATTTATGTATTTATAACGGTCTTGTTTCAAAATTGTATCAGAGAACATGAACAAGATTAACTTTGAAAGTGAACGAGGCCATGAAGTACAGGAGAAGTCTAACACTATATTGATATTACAATCGCCTCAAAATTAATATAATTATCATTTTTATTTTTACTCATTATGTCATATTCATTACGCCATTCTAGTTGGTTAAAACGTGCATAAGAGGACACTTATCTAACTTTTTCGTAGAAATTCGTTACATATTTCGGACTAGCCAAACACCTCGATTTTAATATAAAAATAAATCTTAACTAATGAAATGAAAGTGGGTCTCTATAAGACCGAGCACCGAAAACCAATGTTTTAGTATACCTGTATTAAGGCACTATTAGATTTATATTCCGTATGCTAATGAAACTCTGCACAGTAACTCAACAACACCGTAGTTATTACATTCATTTCGTAATCGGATTTTTATAAATAATTAAGCATATTAAATGCTAAATTTCAGTAATTTAAACCGTAGTTATGATTGAAAATCGTACATTAATTGCGCGTATCTCTCATAAGTTACGCTCAAAATTCAGTTTAACTTGAAATATTTAAAATGTATTGTATAGTGGGTGAATTTATTTATTTAAAGCTTATTTCGCATATTGCATTAATTTTGGACACGAGATCGATAAAATAGGAGTTTCAAATATTTCATAATGTTCCAATTAGGCATCTTCCACTCTTATTTCTTTTTAAATTAACCTGATAATTTAATAATACTATTAACATTTTTTTAAATAAGGTGCCATTGAAAAAGTTTTTATTACATTTTTTTTTTTTATATAAATTCTCATGGTTACAAGGAATCATCATTTCTATAATAAAAATTAGTTATTGTAATATAATATTTAAAAAAAGCAAATTGTAGGTAATATTTTATGTAAAAAAAAAATAATGTCAACCTTATTTTTCGTTCAACCAATCGTTATCCACTCGATGCGTTTAATACTTTTTGTACAGAGTCCCCTCTTTGTCGTAAAATTCGGTTTAAAAAAGTATTATCCTTAAGGAATACCCAAAAAAATGTAGGCATGATATATGGACTATGTTTTTTTTAAATTCTTTTAAGTCTATATATATTTGATATATATTATACCATATTATTGTGAATGAAATGACGGTTACTTGTTACAGCCTGCTTTCAATTACCGTGACTATATGTATAATTATAAGTAATTAATATCATGCTATTGATCACCATGACTCGGATTATAATTATAAACTAAAACATTTTATTTAATGGCAAGTTAAATCACACGTACATTTTAGTTAGAAATAAGAATGTTACAAATTTCTTAAATATGAAAATAATTTGTGTAATTATATTTTAATCTCGAGCTGTTATGTTTTTTTTTATGCATCCTTCGTGACGTTAATTACTTCGTTCATAAATTAATTAAAAATAACCGCATTATTGGAATGTAAAGTTTACTATTATTTAAACAATGTAAAATCCGAGTCACGTTCTAATATATTGACTGTCACAATATTAATGTTAGTGGTATTTCCATGCTCGGGATATATATGTATGTTATTATTAAATGTATAGTACATATAAACAAACAGACAGCAATGCGCTTCATGCAGAGCACGGCTATGGCAGAGTTTATAGTTTCTCATAAGGCAGTTGAGAAGTGACATCTGAAAGAAAATAAAACGAAAAATAAAACCTAGCCTACTTTAAACAAAAAAAAATTATATTATGTAAAAATAAAGGGTAGTCGTAAAATTAACGCTATCAAAAAATTACAATTTCTGATTACGGGATGCTTTAAAAAGTGTTCGCATCACCTATAAAAATAGCTTTAGATAATAATAATCTATATTCTAATCAACCCTAATTGAAACATCTCTAAATAAAGTGATATTCCCTAAACAAAAAATTAAAATAAAACATTAGATCAGTTTGTTATCTACATTCCTTTAGCAAGAAACCATCAGTTTCTTGCTAAAGTATATATTATATTATATTTAAAAAAAAACCATTTATAAAATTTGTATAACATATTATTGTCGTCCTATGCATAATGTATCACTTTATAAAGAGGTCTAAGATATCTTTATCTACTTTATTTTGATTTTATAAACGAACAAGTATCTAGACATATAGTATCAAAACGAGCAAATAAAATGCGACCAGGCAGCGATAACGGCATGCGATATCACAGTGACAGATACCAGGTATAGGCTAATGAGTACCTTAATGGTACAAGTATTTACTTACCGGAGCTGTATTGTGTGTACTGCTGGTACTGTGGGTGGAAGTTATGGAATGCATCTGTCATTATGTCCTTGGGATTTATGGTCTCCTGTAATATTAAAAAATATTATTGGTTAAGTTTTTTATTGCATCCTCAATCACCAACGGCACAGACTTGTGATGTAAGTAACATCCTCTCGCAGCAAATATTACATTTGGATTTGTGGGCCAAAGCAGATAATGCGCAAAAGAAAGAAAACTTGAAAAAAAAACCCTAAGCCAACAATTTTGGCCAGCGCTTACCTCATCTGGAAGACGCTTCTTCCCAACAGTAAGGCTTAGAAGAAGCTAACTGGCTACTACCACACACTCTCGCAGTAAACAACCTTCCTCTATTACGGTAGGTAACTTGATATTTCAGAACTCCATGAGCATCACTTACCATCAGGTGGCCTTTTTTCCATGTGGTGACGGAGTAAGAATACAATTTACTATCCCACCTCTTACTTGCGAGTATCGTAAAAGACCTCTAAGGATATATACAGATATAATCAATGCGAGAGAAGGAAAACTCGTCATAAATCTGACTCACTTAGTATTCAACACTTCTGACTGGCTTGGTATACTAACAATAAGTTAATTTCCCTCCTATTATAGAGGCAACCCGAGCTTAATAACAATGGGACCGAGATGATCAGGTGAGCTGCTTTCTTGTCCAAGGAAATTTTTTTTGATTGTGTTCGTCCGTTCGCTTAGGCAAAGAGAACAAAGGCCATACAGTATAGTTTACTACAATTTTCTCCACATACTATAATAATAATAATAATAATAATAATTTATTTAGTCAAAACATTACAAATTTACAATAATTTACTTAAGATATTTCCAGTATGTGTAACACTATTATAACTTAGTCTCGTAAACTAGGTCAAGCCTGTATCATACGAGACGAGGTTAATAAATATATATTTAAAAAGGAAAAGTCAATAGTATACTGAAGAAAAGTGAATAAAAATAAAAAAGAAAAATATGAATGTTATATTTAGATTATATAGTTAATAATAAGGATATAGTGAGTGCACGGGGTATGTGCGTGTGTGTGTGTCTGTGCGTGTGTGTGCGTGTGTGTGTGTCTGTGTGTGTGTGTATGTATTGGTGTGTATTGTGTGATTAGTGGTAGCGATGGGCTGTAGCGGTTTATTTGGTTAACGAAACGAAACTATCTATCGAATGTCAATAGCGGTTTTTGAAACACGCTATTTCAATAGCGGGTTATTTTTGCTACTAAACTAACGAGCACACGAACGGGCGAGCGTCGCGGTCAATATTTCGGTAACATATTCGGACTACCTATGTGTATTGCATCGTATCTACTATCTATATAAGTGAAATATTCATTGGATAGGTATATCATTAATGTATCTGAACTTTTCAATTAAAATAGTTTGACAGAAACATAATGTAAAAATTAAGATCGCAGCGAGCCGCTGGTTGCAGGCGGCGCAGGAGCGCGCGCTGTGGCGTTCTTTGGGGGAGACTTATGTCCACCAGTGGACGGAGAAGGACTGATGGATAGATAGATAGATAAAAAACACCCGGATGCAATACAAATAACTGTGTACATCATCCAAATAATTGTACTGTGTGAGTACACTCTGGGACTATCAAATTTAATATTTATATTCAAAAGTAAGCGACACGTCCATAATACACAATGTCGCTAAACACGTGAATTAGATAATGACTAGTTCAAGGCCACATAATTAGGCATCAACCTGCAACTCACAATTATCTAAGTACCTAATGACGAATAACAAAAATAATCTTACAAAAAATGCATCTTATTTCAAAGGCTCCAAGGGCTAAAGTCAAAGGTCAAACGCAGCTTTGGCGTGTGTGTGTATGAAAGAGACAAAATGATCATTGATGAAAGAACCGATGTCCCAGCCATGTCGCGATCGCAATAGCTGTTAGCCACAGAGTTGTTGTTAGCTAATAGCTACAACTAGCTACAATAGCGAGTAGCGACTGTTAGCTGCCGATAGCGATCGAGTATTACCGAACGCTTAATGTTGTGTGATTTGCGTTCGTGAAACATTATGACGTGATTGAGTTAATAGCTGTTAGCAGGTTATTGTAGTACGACGAAACTATCTAACCGCTATTGTGCCGATAGATAGTTTCAATAACCAGCTAAGTTGCGCAACGACCATCTCTAATTAGTGGTTGTATGTTTATGTTACACAGTGTATGTGAGTAATGATTCCGTATTTGAGTAATCCTGTTTTAGAAGCCAATCAGTTACTTTATTTTTTAGGTTGTGTTTGTTTAAATTAAGTATATGCAGTTCTTTGAGAATTTTTTGGTAGATATGAATTGATATAACGTAATACTGATGTCTGGCAAAACATGTCTTATGTTTAAGACCTCGCGGATAATTTTTACGTTTGTTGGGATCGGCAAGAGGCATAGAACCATGTATTCTAAGCACTGAACGGAGTACGTACAACTGTCGAACGGTTAAGACCTTGCAGTCATTGTATAGTTGAGCTGTAGGATATCGGAATGGTTTATGGGTCGTAACCTTTAAAACTGCCCTATGAGCTCTTTCTAATTTTAATAAAAGAGTTTTAGTAGCTCCGCCCCATACAGTTATACAATAACCAATAACTGATTGGCACAAAGCATAAAACACCATTCTCAAGGTGTCAAAGTCCGCTGATTCTCTTAAGGACTTAAAGATATAGATAATTCTCATTATCCGGCACGCAATAGAATCTATTTACTTATCCCACCTTAACTCTTCATCTATTTCAACTCCAAGATACTTAATTTTATTAGCTCTCACAAGATTTGAACAAGAGCATGGTGTTAATGAACTAAGGCACCAATGTGCAGTAATTGAAAAATTTTGCGGTGGTTTGTTATTATGCCTAATACTAAAAGGAATATAGCAGGTTTTAGAGAAGTTAAGTGTCAAAAGATTAGCATGAAACCAGCTCATAACTTTTGACAGTGCGAATTCTGCCTTCGTCTTGACAACGTCCCAAGTCGGACCATATACAAGGATTGCGGTATCGTCAGCATACGTATAGATCTTACAATTTGGAAGTGTCATATTACAGAGGTCATTAATATAGATCTGGAAGAGTGTTGGACCTAATATGCTCCCTTGAGGGACACCGTACGTCACTTGTTCTTCGTCACTAAGATGAACGTCAATTTTTACTCTTTGAGTACGATTAGTCAAGTAATCTTTAAGTAATTCTAGCGCTAGGCCACGCACACCTAATAACTCTAATTTAGAAACTAGCTTAGGAACAGAAACGGTATCAAAGGCTTTGGTTACGTCCATAAATATACCTAGACACTTAGTTCTACAGTCTAATTTCTTGGCGACGAATTGAGTAAGGTCTATTATAGCATCCTCTGTTGATACCCCAGCCTTAAATCCATATTGATTATCAGCTATAATTTTATTTTTCTCTAAGTAGGACCTAAGACTTTTGCTAAGAATTTTTCAAGAATTTTGGATAAGGAAGATAGGACTGATATAGGTCTGTAGTCATTTATGTGCCCTCTGTTCCCCCCTTTGAAAATTGGATGAATTATTGCTTTTTTGAATGCAGCTGGGAAAACACCGGATTGGATACAAAGATTGCAGATTATCGGAGCTACTAATGTTAGATAACAGTATTTGAGCAGAGATGAAGATATACCATCCCAACCCACAGCACAGTCATTACGTAATTGTAAGATAATCGCTTCTACTTCATGTTCATGAACTTCAAATAGGGCAAAAGAGTCAACAAGATTTCCATTTCTATGTACATACATTTGGTCATTTTGTAATGAGTTTTGGTGTAATAGAATATCTGCAGCCAGATTCTGACCAACTCTGCTAAAAGTGGTACAAACTTTGTTAATAGAGGACACTGGATCATCACATATTTTAAAAGTTCAGTTGGACTAGAACACTCTTTACGAGTACCAATAATATTTTGAATTGTCCTCCAGAGAGCTTTAGGTTTATTTTTGTTTTTTTCAATTTCATTCATTTCATATGTTCTTTTTAATTTACGAAGTAGCATATTACAGAAATTTCGGTAACGCGTATAGGTTAGTTTTAGTATTAAGTTATTAGGAGATTTTCTAGTTTTCAAATGAAGATTGTCACGATTCTTAATGCATCTTAGTAAACCTGGGGTTATCCATGGTTTAATATTTCTTTCTTTCCTCGGAGTACTTATAAAGCGAGTTGAGTGTTTATCTATTATTTTTTTTATTTTAGTTATAAAAGCGTTTACAGCAATATTAGTGTCTTTTATCATATATATCTCATCAAAAGTTGTGTTTTCTAATTCCAAGTTAATAGCTTCGAGATTTATGCGTGGAATTAAACGATAATAATTACATTTTAGGTTAGTACTTCTTCATTTCTTTACTACTTCTTCATTTTCAGTAACCCATTAATTGACACTTTCTTTCAATAAGTTAAGTAATTACTATTAATTGGATGCTGAAAACCAAATTAACAATTTTTCTAAGAATTTTGGCAGAACATAAAAATACACGTACTGTTATACCATGTTTACTACATTTCAAAACTTTATCTGTATTATATTACATAAAATACCAGCAAAATTATTCAATATAAGACTATAAAACATTAACAAATTAATATAACTCAAGCGCACACATGATATTTCCATGCTCCCGCCAAAACGCCTTGTTAAAAAAATAATAAAAAAGCTGACATTACCTTGAGGCTGCTAGAGATAGATTGCATAGTGACAGAGCGATGTGGGTCACGGTGCGCATGCGCATACACAGAGGCGGGGAACGCGTAGCGCAAGGCGATGGCCGCCGCTAACATCTCCAGGCAAATCAGGAAATTTTGATAGCCGGCAGACACTGTACCAGCCGTCGTGGGGACCCCCAGTTCGTCGTGTATCGGAGATATCACCTCTGCCTTCTCTAGAATGGCTAGTGCTACTCCTGTACATGAGAAAAAATAAATGAGTATTAATGAATTAGGTTAGACTAAATTACCAAGTCAAATTATCAGCGAGGGAATGGAGAAGATACGAGTCTGTTATACAAAGCTTGTAAATAAAGATAAAAGAGAATTACACAAATAAACAAAAGGCAAGAATTACACAAATAAACAAAAGGCATGAGTGCCTCTTGATGATGTTTTAAAAATAAAGATGTTGGCAATTGTAATTAAAATTTAAATAGTACTTTAACAGATTTAAATTACTATCATATTTTTATAGAAATTTGACACTTTAAGGAAACTTGTGATTTGGATGAATATGTTAACCCTCCCCGGGAAAATCTATATCCAACAAATTTCGATAGATATTCTGACGTATACATGGATTTATTTAAAATGAAAGTTGAATTCTCTTCCGTGTCGGAGTAAAAAGAAAATGTGCCACCACCCCTCCCTTTATCGCGTGTGACCATAATAGACAACTAAGAAATACGAGTAGTCAACATCATTACAAAAGAAGGGTTACAAGAAAACTTGAAAATCATTTCGAGTCGATATATCATATCCTATACCAGGGGTCGGCAACCTGCGGCTCGCGAGCCACATGCGACTCTTTGGATGTAACGTTGCGGCTCTTTAGTTATATACGCAAAAAAAAAAATTATAAAGAAAACATTTAAAAATGGTTATGAATTGATTAATGAGGATTAGGCACAAATTATTATTGGCAAAAAAAAGTTGTGGCTTTTTGAAAACTTTAAACCTTTATAAATTCTAATTTTTGGCTCTTCCGACTCAATAGGTTGTCGACCCCTGTCCTACACCATAGGATATCATATCCTATACCAATACGTATGGCAAGGGTGATATAGTAGGTCAAATTTCCTGTCCTCGTAAAAGAAGCTTGATTCCAACAGTAGGAAGGAATATATTTCCTAGCTGATATAATTAAAGAGTTGTCTATTTAATATGAGACACAAAGCTTACCTTGCCAAAACGACAAGAAAATTACAGATTTCACGGTGAAGAACTTGAGCACTGGATCGAAAGGCTTGAGCATCTCCCTAGTGGCGCCGAGGAACAGGAACAATCCATATAAAGCTAAGGTCACGGAGAAGTTGTACACAATAGTAATATAGATGTACCCGCCGTCGGGGCTCCAATCACCGTCGTGGTACAAACCCCTGGCCTGTAAATTATATATTTGCGTGATTAGGGATGAATCGATACTACCGAATACTCATATGGTATCGATACTCTCCAATCGATGAAAACAGTGGTATCGTATATGCAATGACCCACCCGCACGGCGTTGAGAGGTATGTTGTCGGGCGGGGTCTACGGGGTCGTGTGCCGCTTTTTCTGTCGTCCCGGACGGATTAGCGGGGCGCGACGAACCGTAGCCCGCCATATAAAAAACGTGGTGCGAGGTGCTCGTGCCTCTACTCCACTGCGGGGTGCACGGCACGAGCGTAGTATTTCTCCATTGTAAATACGCCTTCATTGTCTAAAGTGTGATAATACTCTCTCGTCTCGTTTGTGTATTAAAAATTAATGAGTACTCCAAAGTATCGATACTTTAATATAGTATCAACTGTGGTATCGATACTTTGATTCGATACTACTATCGAGTACTAGTATCGTTTTATCCCTAGTGGTCATAGAAGCCATGGCACTGGCACGGAAGGTCGGTATCTTAATCAATACTCTATCTATACAGTCGACTTAATCTGTCTATACGTATCGATAAAAAACTTTCAGTGGAAAATTGGAAATGAAAACACTATGCTATAATGTATCCGACGTGCATAGTACTGTCGGCGAATTGCCCATTGCCTTTTCGCTATCATACAAACATTAAATTTTCTAACTAAGATTCGTTATCGTCATCATCATGATCATCATCACAGCCCATAAATGTCCCACTGTTGAGCTCGGGCCTCCTCCGTGATGGGAGGGAAATTAACCTACAATACCTCGCTAGTCAGACGTGTTGGTATAGGGTTTTGTTTCGAGATTTCCTTCTCTCGCATAGATGTTATATGCGGTTACCCACGGGTAAGATATGGGGTGGTGAATAGTATGCTTACTCCGTCACCACACGGAAACATTCGTTATCGTACATTTTACAAATATGTAAGTCAAAAGTAGCGCAGTATTTACAAAGAGTAGTAGCGCTTCGTTCAATTATTTGTTGCGTAGAAAGGAAACTAAGAATAATAAACATTGGAGGTCGCTAAATTAACCAAAACATCGTATTTGGTATAATTTTTCAACAGCACATCCTCTAAAAGTGAAATATTGTGGATCTCATGTTGTAAAGTTATCACAAATATTTACTATACAACTAGCTTTTACGTTTAACAAAAATCAAAATTTTAATGCATTTTAAGATCATAAATTGCTATATCACAATTAATACATAGGTACATTATACATACATACATACATATCATCACGCCATATCCCTTGCAGGGTAGGCAGAGAGAACAGAGTGCCAGAGAACTCTATCTCTGCATACTTCACTCGCTTCCTCAACATTCATAATTCTCTTCATACACGCTCGCCGGTTTCGGAGACTCTTGACTCCACCTTCCTTCAGTACCTGACCGATCTGGTCTAGGTAGGTTAGTCTTGGTCTCCCTCGGTACCTACATCCGTCCACTTTATAATATTGTATTCTTATTCTACTGGCATTTCTTTTTTTTTGTGGGGTGGGTTACAGTCGGCGCACTCCTCGCACCACTCCATCCGGGATGACAGAGAGGCATAAGCACGCACACCCGTAACCCACCCCTGACGTCGCCTTCGTCGTTGAGCCGACCACCGGAGCAGAGTGACTTGACGTCAGTGGTACGGCCCGACGGAATACCCCTGAGGAGTACCCTCTCCTCGACCGACGTCCCCCCCTCGGGTAGGATGTCGGTCTTTCCTCACGCGGTCGGCCTCTCGGCGGGTGACGGACTAATTCCCCGATCCAGCCACCCGCAACCGCGGCTAGGGCGGCATCAGGCGCAATTCTACTGGCATAAACATATGACCACTCTTGTGTGGTAGCGACTACGAATACTACCAACCCTTACTTTGCTCGTGGATGTACTAAAAGCCGAATCCAACTGATGACATCTCGTCAACAGTTACATTCGAGGAGATTTGACGTCAGCCGGTTTTAAAACTATTGCCAATAACTTTTGCAATATGTACGATGAAAGAGGAACACATTACGTCGACCCCAAGTATATTGGGATAACAGCAGGATAATAATGATGAAACATACGACTATTGATCATAAGATCTCAAGTTTGATTTCAAAATGAGCGAGACATTCTTCGTCTGATGAGTTATTTCCGTGTGGTGACGGAGTAAGAATACAAGTCACCACCTACCTTACCCGTGGGTGATCGTAAGAAACGACTAAGGGATATATAGGTATTGCATATAACATCTATACAAGAGAAGGAAAACTCAAAACAAAACCCTATACCAACACGTCTAACCAGCGTGGTATAGTAGGTCAATTACCCTCCCATTATAGAGGAGGCTTGAGCCCAGCGGTGGGACGTATATGAGTTGAGATGATGATGAGTTGTTTAATAATATCGAGTACATTCGAGTTTAGTTTTCTGAAATTACTCGCCTAAATTGTGTTAAGCTAAAAATCATTGCCTAAATATTTGAGGGCAAAAAACGCGTCCCATTGCGCATATTGTATTTTTAAACAATAACATTATTATATAAACAATGTAGTTATAGCCCGCTAACAATGATGTCATTAATGACTAATACTGATATCACCATCTGCTAATTTTATTTTCAAGATAAACTACGATTCTATATGTATATTGATAATATATATGGATTATATCTTGTAACGTTACAATCTCAGTATTTAAATAATAGGGTCACATTATTGACAGTTCTCAGTCTACAGCCGCAGGCCGGTCCGTCCGAGGCAGTAACCACACTCGCAGAAAATCGACGTCTGAGCAGTGACAATATGCTTTCACGTTTCGTTCAATGAGCGAAAGAGCCGGCAGTCCAACTTTCTGAATGGGCTTTGGTTGGTAGGCAATACCTAGCTGTACCCTTGGTATTCCAAAGATCCATGAGCGACGGAAACACTTGCCATTAGGTGATACTTACTCGTGTGCCACCATAAGCAATAAAAAGAAATATTAAAACATACTAGTATACAATTGCCGTGGATAAGCCACTAACTGAGCTAGCCAAAACCAAAGCCAGGATATTTGCCTATTTTTATTATACCGGTTAAGCGGGTTTGTTACGGCAATTTGAATTTGTAAAAGAATTTTCCATATATATGAGTAACTCATACATATATATGTATACGAATACGTGATGGGATTATTTCTATTCCTACCTAATATTGTAATTTTGAATGTGTGAAAAGCTTACAAACAAACTGTTTTATAGTTTCCACACTTTAATTGCTCAGCTTATAATTTAAAATTTCGCATACACGTTGTTAGGCCTACAGAAAAATCTATAGGGATTATCGTGCAATAAATATTGAGTACCTATCATTCCGTGTGATGACGGACTAAGAATATTATTCACCACCTCATATCTTGCCCGTGGGTGACCGTACGAGACGACTAAGGGATATAAAACGCATATAACATCTATGCGGGAGAAGGTAAATTGGAAACAAAACCCTATACTAACACGTCTGACCGGCGCGGTATAGTAGGTTAATTTCCCTTCCATTACGGAGGAGGCCCGAGCCCAACAGTGGGACATTTATAGGCTGTGATGATGATGATGATGAGGACCTATCATTCAAGAAGGATGACTTATGTAATAGTATAAAATAAATATATTTAGTCGATACAATTGAATTAACCAGGTATCAATTAAAACTGTGCTTTATATTAGAAATATCCGTGTGGTGACGGCGTAAGAATACAATTACCACTCCCTTATCTTACCCGTGGGTAATCGTAAGAGACAACTAAGGGATACAAAACACACATAATATCTATGCAAGAGAAGGAAAACTCTAAACAAAACCTACTCACACGTCTGACCAACGTGGTATAGTAAGTCAATTTCCCTGCGATTGCGGAGGAGGCTGAAACCCAACAGTGGGACATATACGAGCTGAGATGACATATAGGAGTATAGTTGAAAGATGCAAGGCCATTCATTACCGGTATTAAATGATATATGGCCAATCGATCTATTCATGTTTACTTTGTGTCGTAATTTTTATGTATAATTTAAACTTTACCTGCAAGAATATAATAATGAAGGCGCACACTGGTTTAATGAGGCAGAACTGAAGTGTTGCCTGTTTGCAGAACCGTAGGAAGCCAATGGTATAAGTGGCACCGTTAAGACAACAAGTGCACGTCACGCACGAGGCACGCACCGGCCTACCACGAAGCTCCGACATGATGTTGCCTTCCCCACCGAGGTATTCATAGCAGAGTGACAGGAAACTGTAGATCACGAACGCTGTAAAAAAAAACAATAGCACATTACACGTTGCTCTGTGGAGCTATTTCGTGATAATTGACGATAATTATGACTAAGGACCCACAATGAGAATGCGACTTCTGGTTTGGTTGTTCTATTCGAAAAATTCTTAAATTGATAGAAAATCGTTGCTCATATGACAAGTTCTTACTGTAGTCTTAAAAATCAGCTGAAGGAAATACATAATAATCATCTCATTTCAGCTCATATATGTCCCACTGTTGGGCTCGAGCCTCCTCCATAATGGGAGGGCAATTGACCTACTATACCATGCTGGTCAGACGTGTTAGTATAGGGTTTTGTTTCGAGTTTTCCTTCTCTCGCATAGATGTTATATGCGTTTTATATCCCTTAGTCGTCTCGTACGATCACCCACGGGTAAGGGGGTGGTGAATTGTATTCTTACTCCGTCACCACACGGAAACATACAAATAATGCGATCGCCAATTCACATGGATATGAAATCGTTAAAATGTATATAAAGTTGATTATTGCATGTATTTATGTCCTGAAAATCAATGAGCAAACAGTGAAGTCACCGATGCAAAAAGAAATTGACTGTTCAATTTTAATGTAGCGTCTTGGAATCTGAAACGCAGTGATGTTCACTGGAACAGCTAGTATTGACGCAATCACACTATAAGATATTTAAATAATACCCACGACAGTGCCACGTATCTTAATTAAAAAAATATTTACAATTATAATTCTATGTAATGCCCCACTTATCAAGCTATGTATTGATATATTAAATATATCAAAAACGAAAAACAACCTATACTAAATATATTATATTTAGTATAGGTTGTTTTTCGCGCGGTCTTGCTAATGGTCCATTTTAAGCAACATAAAAATTTTCGTCAAAATTTACGTCTAGAATACAGTTTTTTTTTTTAAAAAATCTCTGATCTTACATATTAAAACTGTACGAAGTTACAATCAATGATTATGCATTGATGCACAAACGTATAGTAGCCATCATCAAACGCATTATTGGTCATTATATGTGCTGATATTATAAATAAATTTGGAACATTTGTAAATTTGGGTGTAGAGGTTTATGTCTGGAACTATCAATTCGATCTTATTGTTGCTTATATGATGCAACAATATACTGGCATTTCTGCAAATCTTTAATATCTAGCAATTGAGTCAACACCACGCACGTATAGAGCCGGCAAGTTTGGAAAAACAATTGTGCTTTTATTATTCACATGCCCAGCGTATTGGGGTCAAGTAGGCGAAGTTGTCGTAATAATTAATGCAGAGTATGGGAGTTTAAGTAACAGCAACCTATTCCTTATGTGATTCATAGAGATTCTTTCTCTTCTTTGACTCTATATATGTATATTCCTTTAATATTGAGATGAACGAAAACGGATTATTCATATCTTACTATACACGTTATATTTAAACAGCCGCCACATAATTTATTTATACATCTACAACATATTTATGTTACTAGAAACTTTGATAAAAATTGAGAAGGGGATCAATTATCGAATGATATTTCGAAACTGATACAGAATTTGATACGCCAATTCGTCTTACGTCTTAACTCAAATATAAATTCAGCGTGGCAAAATGATACTCGTGCGTTACCGAGAGCTAAGGGCACAGAAATTAAAATCACTATTAAATCACTGCGGGCTTAGATAACCACCGCGGAAGAAATATAAACATTTACATAATTATCATTATAAAACTCATTAATGTTTTATTACCTTCAACGAACGCACTGCTAGTAGAAAGGCTAGTAGAAAGGCTAGTATAAGTCATTACATTACAAATAATTAAATCCTAGTCTACAAAAACTAGTAACTAGCTACCTATAAGGCTTCTGCCTAATCGGGGTTATTTATAAAATTAAACAAAAATGTTGAACTAAGTTTCATGCGGGTCTCAGACGACTAAGGGTCGTAGCACACTAATACGAAAAAATATTGTTCATTGAAATGTGAAATTTTGAGCGCCCTCTGTAAACACACTACATCGACAACATAAATTAGCAGCAAGCTTTAAGCGAGCGGTCTGCGGGTGGGAGCAGTGTTGTATAAATGAGCTACGACACTTTAGGGACTTAAAGAAAATCATCCATTTATCTATCAGTCAATCTAAGATCATCGTGAGACAGCTCTTTTCTTTTGGCGACGGGCTATGGAATTGTTACACCCCGCCAAATCCGTCCCGGGCGACAGAAGAAGCGGCGCGCGACCTCATACACCCTACATGTAGGTACCTCTCTTCACCGAGCGGGCGGGCCATCGGAACCTGATCGTGAGACAGCCTACACCACGATGGGGGGTAAACTGATGAAATAGCCACGCTTAGCCAAATAGCGATCGCACTTGATGTTATTTGCTGTTGTTAATACTCCTGTTGTCCCCTTTGTCAGTTTTTACGACAGTCGTAAAAACTGGCGGAATTTTTAGTCAAACCTGTGATAGATTAATAAGATTAATGTTATTGTAGTGAGTTAATGATACATGTAGTAAGAAGATTGTAATAAAAGATATTTTCAGAATAAACTTTCTGACAATTGCAATCTTATGATGTCTTACGGTAGAGGGGGAGGGGGTCCAAATCATTCTTCAAAAGCCCTTACGTAATTTATGAACGGCCCCTTATGGCATTATGCACCTTTGTAGAGGCTTCTGTTCAGCAGTGAACGCTGAGAGAGAACGGACGATTCAAATTTATTCTGTTAAATCGCCAATCAAACATAAGTAGGTAAGTAGGCATCTCACTTTTTAAACAAATAACCATGACCTAGATAATAACATCACGAATAAAACGTACTACATGATATTTTACATATTTTAAGTAATAATAAATTCTTATATAAATAATGCAAAAAATTAAAAATATAATGCCTTGATCTTTATTTCAATATCGAGACTGTGGAATTATTACCTATAATTTTACTGTCATTGCTGTGTTTGTAAATATATACAAACTATCACAGATGGCGGTCGATCCGTAAACAATAATAAGGATAAACTTGGAATAATCGGCTAAGCTTAATTAGTGGATATATTATTCAAGCAGAGCGTCAAGTACTGAAGGAAGTTGGAGTCAAGAGTCTTCGAAACCGGCGAGCGTGTATGAAGAGAATTATGAATGTTGAGGAAGCGAGTGAAGTATGCAAGGATAGAGTTCTCTGGCACTCTATTCTCTCTGCCTACCCTGCAAGGGATATGGCGTGATGATATATATGTATGTATGTAAGCAGAGCGTCTGTACTCTTCAGTTTATTACCTGCCCGTCTTATTGGATTGTTACGTATAATTTAAGGAATAAGTGTGACATATTATAACTTACACTTATTTGTTCCACAGTACAAAGTACACTTTATGTTTACAAACTGTATAAAATAGGTCGCATCTATTAAAATGCGGTCAGCAGGTCATCATTATCATTTCTTCGAATTGTCATTTCTCTACCAGTCTAGATCGCTACCTATATATATAAAAAAACATGTTGCAACCCGTAAATGGGCAGCAAATCTTCAATAAGTCACGTTTAATGTATTCATATATAATACGTAACTTTATTGAAATAGTTAATAAATTTTAATTCAATTTGAAATTCAAATATATGCTTTTCAATGACTACAAAAGAGAGATCTGAATTTTAACATAGACTAATTTACAAGTATTCCGGCCTATAGATAAGATTATTTTTTTTGACACGTATAAAATTATACATACAATATTTTAATACATCTCATTTAGCTGCCTATTTTTATATTTATTTATTATAAGGCTAGATTCTACCGAACATTCTAGCAGATAACTTACTATTTTGTATATGTGTAGGTATATGTATGTGTATATCTTATTTTTTATTTTATTTTTTTTATGTATATATATATATTTTTTGCCCTTTTATATTTTAAACCAGTAGCAAACTACCTACCACATCTCTTTTCTGTCAGCTTCATCCTGAGGTTGCCTGGAAGAGATCACTGAAAGTGATAAGGCCGCCCTTTGTACATTACATAGTAGACTAGCTCTTAAGTGAAGTTTTTCATTGTAACTGGTGTGCAAATAAAGAATTTTCTATTCTATTCTATTCTATTTTGAAAAAAAACCTGAACATCAAACGCCTTGTTCAATTCGGGAATTACACAGGGTCTTTTCCATGCCTGTAGGTGCACGCTCATATTACCATACTAGAGAAACATTCAAACATAATTTATAAAAACTTGATTACGAGCGAAAAATGATTGTCACATATGGGATTCGAACCCACGCCTACTGGAAATTCGTTCCAATCGTGCTACCACTTACACCAACGTGAACTGTTGTATAATATTCAATCTTCGCCTCGTATCATATTTTTGCCTTTAAAAGGAGACGTGTGCCATCTACCCGACATTGTTTATACATTGTACAGATTGAATACTTAGCAATTAGAATTGTATTAAACGATGTCACGAACTCACGACCCTGTTATTCATCCCATACGTGACAGTCACTTTTCGCTCGTAATCAAGTTTTTATAAATAATCAAGCATGTTAAATGCTTAATTTCAGTAATTTTACCTAATATAATTGCAAAAGTTTGTTCGGGTATTTAGAAGAATTTATAATAAGTCTACTTTTCAAGCAAGGAGACCGAGACTCACCTACCTAGAATAGATTGGTCACGTATTGAAGGAAGGTGGAGTCAAGAACCTCCTAAACCGGCGAGCGTGTATGAAGAGAATTATGAATTATGAATATTGAGTAAGGGAGTGAAGTATGCAAGGATAGAGTTCTCTGGCACTCTGTTCTCTCTGCCTACCCTGCAAGAGATATGGCGTGATGATATGTATGTACTTTTCAAGCGGCGAAGGACCTCAATCAAAGCGAAATAAATGAGTCAAATATAATTCTATAAATAAAACTAACCAAATTAATTTTATCAAAATAGATATTAAAAACTACGTTGACCGTTCCCTTTCATCTCTTTAATTAATAATTTATTCGTCAAGATATTCTTGTTGTTCGAAACCAAATGGCCAACAAGGCCGTCGACATCTTTAGTATGCAACATATATGCGTTTTAACATGCTACCAATAAGTTTACGTAATCCACTTTCCGAACGTAAACGTAGAATTGATTGTTGAGCTGACATACTCCAGACACTTGAAACTATTTTTTAATTAACTTTTTTGAGACATGAATGATTCAGATTTATTTTTACATTCAATTTGAGTTAAACTTTTACTATGTTATATTGAATTTGTATTTAAGATTATTTGACATTATTGCATGTTTTTTATCCAATGATAGCAAATTTTACTTATAATGCTTTGTCAGCAAACTGTGTATGTTGCTGATAGAAATTTATTTAAATCTAATTAGTGTTTCTTTAAATTTGCGTAATCAAAAAAGTAGAATCTTCAGCTTTATGATAATAATAACAGGCTACATAACAGATTCCAATGTTATAAATATATTTTTGGTCATTACTAGACACGTCCTCCATGTTCCACTTCGTTAACTAATGCGTAACGCTGTCTTATTTCAAAATATAAAAACTCATACTTTTATTCCATGTGGCAATCTCGTAACATCAACAACATCTACACATGTCTAGCCGTGGAATTGAATGGGCTGATAAATGTAATCATTTTTAACAAAAAAGATTTTCTTCAAAGCTATAAAGCATCCGAGTTAGAAATACATTTAAAATAGTTACCTTCGTAGCAATCCCTGAAGGTGAAGAAATATACATAATAGGAATTGCCATTGAAGAACAGGAGCGAGATCCAACTGTAACATCCATATATGGGTACGATGAACAAAATTCTCACAATCCAACGTTGTTCCGAAGGGTTGCTGTACCAACGCAGGTGTTGATATATCTGTAATGAATAACAAACATGTTTTAAATAATGAAAAGCATCATTCATTCTCCAACTCTTATCCCAAATACTTGGGGTCGATACAATATGTACTTTTCTTTCATAGTACATACTGTAAAAGTTATTGACAATAATCATTTCGTAATCGGATTTTATAAATAACTAGCTTCTGCCCGCGACTTCGTCCGCGTGGAATGGTTACTTTGGGCTAACGTTAACTTCAACTCGCGAATTCGTTTACGTAAAAGGTGGAAATATTTTTAAATAATACATACGTTAAAGCTGTTTTAGGTACCTACATGACCCTTTTATTAGTAAGAGTAGAACATTTAACCTTAAGTAAAATAATAATAATAATCTTTATTGAAAACTAAATACATATGACAGTTGACATAGATGTCTTTGCCTCTTGAATTAGGTAATACCTGTGTTTCAAGAGACAGTTCCTTCCCGAAATACATAAATCTTGAACATCAAATTATTTTACAGTAACATACATTATAAATAATGAATATATATATCTTACGTAATAAAGACTAATGATAAAGAAATCTATAATAAATGAATGAGTGAGAATTAACGTGTTAGTGAGCGCGCTCACACGTTGTGTGTGTGTGTGTGTGTGCGTGTGTATGTGTGTGTTGTGCGTTTGTTTGTGTGTGTGTGTGTGTGTGGTGTGCGTGTGTTTGTGTGTGTGTGTGTGTGTGTGCGTGTGTGTATGTGTATATGTGTGTGTGTGGTGTGCGTGTGTTTGTGATGTACCTAGTGTGCGTGCATGTATGTGTTTCTTTTTTTTTTGTGTGTATTTGAAGTTACGCGAAATAAGTATTTAAAAGTGATTAAATTTGACGTAATCCATATAATGCAATGTAGTACCATATAAAGTAATGCAAGTAAAAGTATTGGGTCTTATCTATACTTTCTATAGATATATACAATGTATGTATATTATACATACATACATACATACACTTACGCCTATTTACGATACCAATACCATATACCAATACCAATACCAATCCTCACTTTGCTTGTGGATGTCGTAAAAGACGACTAAGAGCCTTATAACGACTTGGGCCAACTCCATCTGATGCCGTTTGGTCAACAATTACATTCCCAATTAGGGTTGACGTCTGGCAGGCGGCCGGTCATAAAACTATTGCCAATAACTTTTATAATATGTACTATGAATGAAGAGTACTTATTGTATCGACCCCACGTAATTGGGATAAGAGTAGGAGAATGATGATGATGATGACCTCTCGTGAACAAATCGCCAATTTGGTCCAGAAAAGGTCTGCCCCTTGTATTCGTCCCATTCACGATTGCTTTATATGTTTGCTTCGTCAACCTCTGCTCACTCATTATTTCTTCCACTTCGTGTCCAACCCATCTCAGCATACCAGCGCTCTTTTATAACATTATACCTAATTTTATCTTTCATACTTACATCACACACAGCTTACGAAGAGCTGTCAGCTCTACAGCATTTATTCTATTTTCATGTCTTCCCCGCCAAATCTAACTTTCACTGCCATACATGAGGGCAGGCACTAATACTTCCTATACTTATTATTATTATTTAGGATGTGTAAAGCCGACGGAAGGTCATGAGAAGAAAACAAAACTAAAAATGTAGTGTGTGCAGAAGTACTTTGAAATAACATTAGTTTGAATTTTTTTTTAATATAAGATTATAAGATCCAGTATTTTTATCGTAAATGCGCGCCCAGTACTTGATCATTATTTTGCTGCGATGTTATTTTTAAACTGCGATATTTCCTAAGATATTCATTGAAATGAAATAATGTAAAGAGCAATTTTGTTTTAAATTAAATACTTGTGATGAATAACTCATTTATTTGGATAAGGATTAATATTATGTTTATAAAAACACCTTCGAAAATATCACATTATTTTAAAACAAATTTGATTAGCATAAAAAAGGCTATAGTGAGCCAATCTTAAAAGATAGACATATGCTGTTGCGGACTCTTATTTAGAACTTTGAAAGGGGAACAATTATGTAGTACATAATTTTTGCGCAACTTTAACCGTTTACGCAGCGGAAGCTCTCAAAAGGAAACATAAACCCGATTTTTACACATTCATCATTGTTGCTCTGCTCCTATTGGTCGCAGCGTAATGTTATATAGCCTAAAGGCTTCCTCTATAAATGGACTATCCAACAAAAAAAGAATTTTTCAAATCGGACCAGTAGTTCTTGAGATTAGCGCGTTTAAACAAACAAACAAACAAATAAACAAACAAACAAACTCTTCCGCTTTATAATATTAGTATAGATTAGTATAGATTAAGCATATTAAATGCTAAATTTCAGTAATTTATTGACAATAGTTTTATGACCGGCCGCCTGTCGGACGTCAACCCTCCTTGGCAATGTAATTTTTGACCAAATGGCATCAGATGCAGTTGTCCTAGGTCGTTATAAGGCTCTTAGTAGTCTTTTACGACATCCACGAGCAAAGTAAGGGTTGGTAGTATTCGTAGCCGCTACCACACAGCATAAATAATGAAATGCATCTCGTATTATAATTCTAAATTGTAACTATTAGTCTAATTGAGGCAATGAAAAGGCGTACTAGTATGTTGGTTAATTACACAATAACAATAAGGCATCACAAATAAAAATGCTAACACTTCCATGTGTCCGTGTGATGACGGAGCAAGAATACAATTCACCACCCCCTATCTTACCCGTGGGTGATCGTAAGAGACGACTGAGGGATATAAAACGCATATAACATCTATGCAAGAGAAGGAAAACTCTAAACAAAACCCTATGCCAACACGTCTGACCAGCGTGGTATAGTAGGTTAATTTCCCTCCCATTACGGAAGAGGCCCGAGCCCAATAGTGGGACATATATGGGCTGTGATGATGATGATGTGGAACACTTCCACGACTATGACGCACATCACACTTGACTCGCTTGTTGTGTATAGTCCGGTGTCTGAACAACGCGGCCTGCTTCCCGCTGCCGGTCTGAAGGAGTCCGTAAGGAGGCGAGAGTACTTCCCGAGATTATGAAATCTTTTAGCAGTGTCGCCTCGAACTTCCAAAAAGCTTAGTACGCCACAGTGGTCGATTAATTGACCTTGAACATCCATCTGACGTATACGTCCCAGTGCTGGAGTGACCTCCCCCAAAATAGGAAAGAAATTGACCTAATATGCCACGCTGGTCAGGCAGATTGATATAACGGTTTTATTTCGAGTTGCGCAGATCTTATATTCATATTATATCCTTTAGCCGTCCTTTAACAAACCCACGGGGTGGTGAATTTTATTATTACTCCATCACCGCATAGAAAAAAGAAGCCCCCGTTAACTTTTTTGTGCTTGCCCTGATAAAATTCTGAGAACATAAGTAAATAGCATTACCGCAAACGAAAGAAATCTTGAAATAAAACCATATAGCCTTCTGGGTTTATTTCTATCGGCTTAATGGACCAATTTTATTTCGTTATGCAAGAATCTTGTGTCCAAGAATGTCGCCTTGTACAATTCATGAGGGAATGGACCCTTTCCTTACCATATTTGTTTTATAGACAACGGATTAGTATGTTTTTGTTACAATTCTATTCTAAATATAGCTGTAATAATTATTCGCTTACTATTCGGTATTTATTTCATTTGATGTAATGTTACTACTTAAGAAATAACGAATACATTAAAAAAGTACGAAAGATTAATAATAAAAACCATACAAAAGTAAAGTATTTTTTGTTATTGCTTATTTAAAGTTTGATAATATTAGTAGTATTTATCCGTGTGGTGACGGAGTAAGAATACAATTCACCATTCCCTATCTTACCCGTGGGTGACCGTAAGAGACGAAAGGGAATACATAAACTGCATATAACATGTACGCAAGAGCCATAATATATAAAACGCATATAACATCTACGCAAGAGAAGGAAAACTCGAAAAAACCCCATACCAAGTTATATACGTCATACGTCGGACCAGCGTGGTATAGTAGGTCAATCCATGTTTTTATCCTAGAAGAGGGAAAGAGCGATTAAGACCGATTGAGAGAGTGTGAGAAAGAGCGAACGTAGTAAGAAGCATATAGCCATGGAGCGAGAGAGAGAGAGAAAGAGAGGGCGTGAAGGAAAGAGAGGGAGAGGGCGAGAGGGAGAGGGCGAGAGAGAGAGGGCGAGAAGGAAAGAGAGGGAGAGGGAGAGAGAGAGATATTTAATACTGGTAGGGCCACGCTGTTGGCAGTTTTCTGTCTACGGTCCGTACGGTCTGAGTAATGGCAATGTGCTATTGCGCTTCGTTCGGTGAGCGAGAGAGACCGGAAGCCTAACTGGGTGTGTTTGGGGGTTTTATAGGTAGGCAGCGGCTTAAGCTATACCCTTGGTATTGCAAAGGTCCATGGGCGGCAGTGACACTTAACACACTTATTAGGTGTGCTGGTTGCTCGTTTGCCACCATAAGCAATAAAAACAAAATAAATAGAGCGAACGTCGCATCACGCATGGAGCGAAAGGTTGAGAGAGCTTTTTCTTTTTTTTTCCTTTGCAAGGTGGACCATGGATGTGGTCGCGCCCCGACAAATCGGTCCGAGGCGACAGAAGAGACGGCGCGCAACCCCATGGACCCACCCTGTAAACACCTCTCTGCCGCGCGAGTGGGCCACCGGTACCCGATCTTTATCTTTGGTGGCCGGCCCGGCAAGGTTGAGAGAGCTAGCGAGAAAGATTGATAGAGAGTAAGATAGGCCGAATGTCACATAACGCACATAGCCATGGAGCGAGAAGAGGGAGAGAGCGATTTAGAGAGGAGGAGATAGAAAGCGAGATCAAGAAAAAATACACGCTATTGGTTGATGTATGTAAACGAGATTTAAAAATTAGTTTGCCAAAGAAGTTTCACTTCTGACATGTATACTTTGTACGCGTGTATCTTTAATTTTTTTTATATTTGGTTTTTAACCACGCTTCCGACCAAATATATAATTAGTTACAATAGCAATTACAAACAATTAAACTTGAAATTTCAATGACAAATAAATACAAGCGATCATCTTTATTTACAGACAGAACAGCGAAATAGGGTCACAAAATTATGCGATATAGTTACGCTCTCTTCACTTTCAATCATTAGTTTAAATGTAGTTAATTATTGACCACAACGCAACGACGCAAGTCATTATAAAATAACTTGTATTCTGTTACTTATAGTATTTTTTGTTAACTACGAAACTAGCAAGTGTATTAATTATGCATGTATTGTTTTTCCATCATCAACCAATCACGTATGAAGAAGAATTTACAATTTTCATTTGATTTTCAATAACAGTACCTACAACGTATGCGCATAAAATCTGTATCTGTTTATTTATATTTATTATTAGAAATATTAATAGTATTACCTAAACGAATTAATAATAATATTAACATTGCTCGTGAGTGTTGTGAAAGACGACTAAGAGCTGGGTCGCTTCAATCTGGAGCCGTCTGGTCAACAATTTCCGAGAGTTGACGTCAGACAGGCTGGTCATAAAACTATTTGCAATTTGTACCATGGTAGAAGAGTACATATTGGATCGACCTCAAGTAATTGGGATAAGAGCAAGTTATTAATGATGATGATTAGATAAATTAATACTATCAACAGCCTTGTTATAATTGGCTGACTGTCTCTATTTTAATTGCATTCGATTTCACAGGTATTTTATAGAGCAAAGAGAACATCCTATTTCATCAGGCAATCTGGCTGTTGATTTGGTTGAATAGACTACAATTCAAAGGCTAAGGTTAGAAAATGTGATGTTCATAAAAATATGTCATCTGGTAAATATTTGAGGTACATGCTTTTGCGTAAATATGTTACCAATTTAAGGACATAGTTATTGTAGCATAATAGCAGCTGCCTTGAACATATCACAATGTAATAAGTAAAAGTTTAATGCTAATAAACAACGTAAGAAAGAAGGCTGATAAAAATACTAAGATTCGTAAGCTGCAATTAACATCGCGTGGGCTGCTTACTTGTCAGTCATGAAGGCAATCAATAAAAGAGCAATAAATAATAGACCAAATTCTTCGAGTTGAGAGCCCCCAGCGCTCACACACAGTCCAGGTACAGTTGTCATAGACATTTGCGGATAACAACTAAGTTAATTAAAAACAGCCAAATCCTTACTTCCTTACTAATATTATAAATGTGAAAGTAACTCTGTCTGTCTGTCGCTCTTTCACGCTGAAACTACTGAACTGATCTAAATGAAATTTGGTATACAGATGGTCTAGAGCCTGACAAAGGACATAGGCTACTTTTTAATGCAAAAAAAGGGTTGTAAAGGGGGATGAAAAGTTGTAAGGAAGTATTATCATTTTTAAAGCCAGAAGCTTGGAACTTATTTTTAGGCTGTTGATTAGATATAAATAAATAAGACAATAAAATTTTGAAAAAATTTACTCTTAAGGGGTAAAATCAAAATAGGGGATGAAAAACTTTAGGAAAGTAACCTTTTCCGCGGGGGAAGCCGCGGGCAGAAGCTAGTTCGCTTATATACAAAAAAAAATGACAGCCTGCAATAACATTCCACGTCTTGAAAAATACAATAAGTATTTATGTACCTGTATATTTAGGTATATAGATAATATAAATGTACCAAACACTTAACAAAAAAATGACCGATTACTAGTACTGGTATCTATTACGAGTTAATCAATACCTTTTAAGATAATTACTGTTGTATGATATTATTTACAATTTAAACTTATTTACATCTTTCAAAGTGACACTAATATTATATGCCATCCATACATCCGTCCATCAGCTTACAGAGGTCCACTGTTGGATCTTGGCAAACGAGAATAGTGGCGTAATCGTCAAGCATGAAAAATATACGTTCACAGTTATGATTTCCACAAGAGAGTGCTTAATGTGCTTATGTACATCCTCTTGTTGATTCCTCAAGCGGTTTTTAAATCACCCAGGGGCAAGTAATGAATTGTGACACATTGTATTGTTAAACTGTCACTAGACGAGGAATTTTATATTTATCAAGCCTCATTCAACATGATATCAACACTTATTTCACATTTACTTTGCTGGTGTTACTACATTTTTATAACATTGTCAACACACCGAATCTCGCTGTTTATTGCCACTAATTTTTTTTAAATGTAACTATATGAACCCAAAGATATAAGATACGCTTATTTCTGCACGTATAAACAATAAAATCTTGTGCGTTCAACCTCAAACCACATTACCGTTACCTAGCTACATTATTAGACGTTAAGTTTTATGTTGAATACAGAATACATAGATATATTATGATTTAGTATGCTACTAGGTAATAACATAACTATTTTTAACTGATTAGGAGCACAGGGAAAAATAGTTTTCTCATAAATTAAGAGATTAGTTTACCAGTTAGTGTCTTAATTCAGATCAACGATTCCGGATCATCATCATTCTCCTACTCTTATCCCAATTACTTAGGGTCGATACAATATGTAATCTTCTTTCATAGCACATATTGTAAAAGTTACTGGCAATAGTTTTATGACCGGCCGCCTGTCAGTCGTCAACCCTCCTTGGGAATGTAATTGTTGACCAAACGGCATCAGATGGAGTTGGCCCAGGTCGTTATAAGGCTCTTAGTCGTCTTTTACGACATCCACGAGCAAAGCAAGGGTTAGTAATATTTGAAGCCGCTACCACACAGCATCAACGATTCCGGATGTTATTGATAAAATATCTATATTCCAATAGCGCTAGGCAAGTGGAAAGCCAATACCAATAGCCAAAACCCTAGTCTCCCCTTGTATATCCGCGGAGCACATTTATGACTTTTCTGAATGGGTGTGCAATAAATCGTAAGTTTTTAATCATCGCTTGTAATGATAGTGAAAGACAATATCGTGAGGTGCATAATATATCTACGAAACTAAAACAATATTAGTAAATGTGTAAAATCAATGCCACGTTAGGCGGCTGGTCAGTCTCGCTGTTGTGAAAATCTATGATAGTCAATAATAGATACCCTTAAATATCTTGATATCTGTTAGATTGCATAGGTCAGATGACAGTCACTGAAAAAATATATTCCGTTGAAGCTGGATAGGCTAGTTAACCGACACCATTAGAGGCTTAGAGGATATCTACTAGTACAATATCTGAGTTACGCGTTATAAAAAAATTAAATATTAATCACAGAAAAGAGACCTTGTAATCACTTTTATTGCCTGTAGATTAAGAATATATGAAAACCATCTAATTTTCTCTTACAGGAATCTATATATTAGTTATTACGTTGATGAAAAACCACTAACATCATTAAATGATAATTTATTCATAGTATCATGCTAGGTATATATAAAATCAACAATATCACCATCATTCAGTGTATTTTACTCAAGGTTATTAAACCCATTTTGGCAATGGTGAAGTACGAATTAGTCGCCGCGTTTAACTTCCTGTCCCAATGGAAAAGTGGAAGGTCAAAAACCGAAAACAAATTGACTGTATGCGCCGCCAATATGATTATTCACAGGCATACAGCGCACTAGAACACATTATCAGCAGGTAAATACAAAACGGAATATAGCTCGTGACGATGTGCGATAACAAACCGCTGATAACGCTACAAAAGAATCAGTTAACGCCGCAATTTCACTTCGGAGTTTATATTGCAACAACATTAAAATACAATATGATATCAATAAGAGCTGTAAAGCGAGACTATTATTTAAATTTTAACATTATTGATACTTTTGCACTAATAATAAAAATTACTGATATCCAAATGCAAGACCAAGACTTGAAGCAAGAGTCTCACAACTGTTGCAACGTTCGCTGTTAGAATAACACAGTGTCATTTGTTTGTCAGAAAACAATTGACTGGCATGTGCCATAAAAATGAAAAATCTAACTAAATCAATGAAATTCCATTCATCTACAACTATCTATAATTAGGTGCATACCTATTACGTTGGGGCTGTAATCACAACTATCTATTATGAGACGTTTAACATCAAATTAGTCCCCTGTGTATTAAGAATACAAAGTGTTGACAACCCTTACTTCGCCAAAGGAGTCATAAAATGCTGTCTAAAGGAGCACTGCGAAAGTTGCTGCAAGCTCTTGCGGCGACACTAATCTTTACTAATATTATAAATGCGAAAGTAACTCTTGTCTGTCTGTCGTTCTTTCACGTCAAAACTAAGGAACCGATCTAAATGAAATTTGGTACGCAGATAGTCTAGAACCTGACAAAGGACATAGGTATACCTTTTAATGCAAAAAAGGGTTGTAAAGGGGGATGAAAAGTTGTAAGGAAGTATCGTCATTTTTAAAGCCAGAAACTTTTAGGCTATTGAGTAGATATAAACTTTTAGGCTATTGAGTAGATTAAAAATTTGTAAAAAATTTACCCTTAAGGGGCAAACTATAAATAGGGGATGAAAAACTTTAGTAAAGTAACCTTTTACGCGGGCGAAGCCGCGGGCAGAAGCTAGTAAAAAATAATTAAATACGAAAGTTTGCAAGCTTTACGAAGAAAAATTTACCGTAAAAACTTTTATGAAACTACAATAGTAATATATATAAGACACAATTTAATATTTTGGTATCATATAAGCCTATTTGAACTTATCTATTCATAACTACTCAAATAAAAATTAAATTAGAGAGACAAAAGTAATCAAGCATTATCGATTACGTATATTCAGTGATTTGAATAATATAAACATTATTTACTCAGCTGCTTATTAAAACAATAGAGTAATTGACAGTAATATGGACATAATTATTTTAACTACTATCTACTACAGGGTAAACTAAGAAGTAATGATGCGTACAGTAATAATAAGGACCAACAGCCTGCTAGGCCAAAGTCACGGTTACAAACCTAAGGCGAACACCTTGACTTTTCAAAGTTACATGTTATCCATGTATATACAAAGTAATTTATTAATTATAGTGAAGTCTAATAATTCGATAAAAACGTATGGACTCTAACTCTATCTAAGATGCTTGAAATTAAAGACTTGGAGAGCAGGTTTCGTTGTTGACCCCGACTTTTATTTTTGTTGCTTACAGTGGCAATAGAGCAAGCGGCATATCTGATGGTTAGTTTAATTGTCGCTCATTGACCTTTTCAAACCAAAAACCCACCCACAAGGTTGGGCTTCCAGCTCTCTCAGCAACAGCATATTGCCAGTGTACAAACGTCGATTTTCTGCAAGAGTGTGTGTGATACCACCCCGGACGGAGCGGTTCATAGCTGTAGACAGAAAACTGTCAATCGTGTGATCCCCACGACAACTATCATAACATGCACAACAATCTTTGTATACCATACTCAATCATCCCCAACTATTTTTCAGAAAAAAAGTAACGTAGTAAGTAAGTACAACAAATTATCATCTCCTACTGTTTTTATTATAATTTAGTCGGACTTCAAAGCAGCAATCCTTGTAATGTAACATTTAAAATACACTGTTAAAAATTTCAGCAATTTTTTTAGAAAAAAACGTTGAAGTTTTTACGCACAACAAGAAAGTACAATTTCGTTTCATAAATTTACTATACAATACCTATAGGGTTATAACAAAAAGATTCTAAAATTACAACTCACTATAGTAAATTTCTTTCATTCCTTCACATGTCTTGTAATTTTACTCGAACTGTATTATGTTTTGTTTTAGTATACGTTGATTTGGAATTCTGCTCTTATTTGTTTTGTAAAACAATTGTAATTTTACAAAAAAAAAAAAACTGTGTAGTTAAAGTCGATGCATGGACGCTCTTGGTCAGATTTTACAACTTCCTAAAGCACTATAGTGGTGTTGTGGTAGAGTGATGATGGATTAAGAGCACAATATCTCGCGAAGACTAAATATTAAGCTAGATTCGTGAAGCTAAATATACACTGTCTATTTTTTTACAAGATTTATGGGGCAGTAAGTAACCTTTCATCAGTAAATAGGTTAGCAATCTATATATAGCATTTCTAGTGAATCACTCGTCTGTTATAAACTGTATTGACGGTATAGCGTCTTTTAGTCGACCGACCTCTCGTACAAACAAAACAATCCTTTGTGAGATGTACGACCAATATGTTCTGAGCATAATTTAATTCTGTTAATTGTATATTTTTTCCGTGTGGTGGCGGAGTAAGAATACAATTCACCACTCCCTATCTTACCCGTGGGTGATCGTAAGAGACGACTAAGTGATATAAAACGCATATAACATCTATGCGAGAGAAGAAAAATTCGAAACAAATCCCTATACCAACACGTCTGACCAGCTTGGTATAGTAAGTCAATTACCCTTCCATTATGGAGGAGGCCCGAACCCAACAGTGGGACATATATGAGCTGAGATGAGATGATGAGATGAATTGTATATTTTGTTATACAAGAACTTATTCTACATTCTTTTCATTAGCGCTTAGTTTTTAAAAAAAGAAAACATATTCATGGCGAATTCATCAATAAACATTTTATCAAGTCACAAGGTAAATAAATGTATAGAAGACAATTTGCTTACATAGAATTTTCCAGCCGCTAAAACATATTATCCCGCATACGTCGTAGTTGGTATCGATTTTTATGATAAAGGCATAGGGGAGGAACTGTTTGTTTACCAAAACAGTCTCGATTACCACAATTTGGTAAGAAAACACTTATCGTGTTCTTGTTTATTGCAAACGTTTACCACAAAAGGTTACCATATTTATATCTGCCTGTATATATATCTTTTCGACAAGATAGACATGCAAAATGACCTTACAGCGCTGTATATAGCCTGCCTTATCCCATTCCGCCAATTAAGCGGTCCACCGGAACAGATTCTTTAACTTCGATGCCCCGCACGAGTTACTTGAATTGAATTTGCTATACACACGTTAACCAGAAGGTTTGGCATAGGTTTTAGTTTCACTTATTCCTTCACCTGCAGTGGATTTTAAGGACTCCATATTCCTTCGTGAACGTATAGGAAGGTCGAATAAAATGTATTATTTTTTCGTTACCAAACAGATTTTCAGCATATATTAGTCAGAATCAAGTCTATTAAAAAAAAATCAATTCGTTATTGAAGAAAATGTTTTAATCCGGATAATCGACGTTCAATTATATATACAACTTAAGTAAAATAGTAAAAAAAAAAAATAACAAACAGCGAACAACAATTTTGTATAACATGTCTTCATAGCGTGTTAAGCTGTACAAAGAATCGGGAAAATACATAGGTATTGCGTATAATTATATTCACACTTTCTACATTCGTGTAGTAAACAGTTATCAACAACAACCCGAACATTGTATAAGACATTAAACATGTAAAAATTTTACGCGTGAAATTACTAGTTACAGAAAATTTACTTCAGTTATATGATAGTAGCGTTTTTTTTAAATTTAGAACATGTACTTTTTTTAAAAGCTGTGTCATCTCAGCTCATGTTCATCTCACCATTGGGCTCGAGCCTCCTCCATAGTGGAAGGAAATTGATCCACTATACCACGCTGGTCAGATGAGTTGTTATAGGGTTTTGTTTCGAGTTTTCCTTCTCTTGTATAGATGTTATATGCGTTTTATACACCTTAGTCGTCTCTTACGATCACCCACGAGTAAGATATTAGTGGTGAATTGTATTCTTACTCCGTTACCACACGGAAAGAAAAAAACTGCATAATAGAAGGCAAATATCTCTGTATTGGTGGAATAATAATAAAGTGTTATCACTTTACTCTCAAGCTCGTGACGCGAAAATGGTTCTTGATCATACATTAAAAGTTCACTGCAAAGATCTTACTCAAAACAAAACTCTATATCAGCTACCCGACCAGTGTGATGTATTGGAATTGGAACATATACACTTCGATTGTGTAAAAAAAATCGTGTCCAGCAGTATAGGTTAAAGATAAAAATAAGTAGAGCAATTTCAGTTAGCGTAATGTTACTAATTAAGCTTGATGGCATAACCAATAACGCCTGAACCATTAAGATTTCTCAATTAGCTGTTATTGCCATTTTTTGTGCAGGAATGTATGGTTATATATGTATGGTATATACGTCCGGAGCAACAAAAGAGACAGCGCGCGACCCCATAGTCAAATAAATGAAAAATAAGACAAAAGAAGACCCCACAGTCTGTCGCACACGTACCTCTCAACTGGGGGTGTCGGTTACAGATACCCGGTTCTTGTCACCGATGGCCGGTCCGGCGGGAGTTGTATACTCTACTCTCACTACACCAACGATGCATCTTAGGCATTATGATATAAATGCATAGGTGACATTATTATGAATCATCATTACGAGTATCTCGCTCTTATCACAATTACTTGGAGTCGAAGCAATATTTACTATTCTTTAATCGTGCATATTACAAAAGTTCTGGCAATACTTTTTTTGACCGGCCCTCAGGTCTGACGTCAATCCTCTTTGGAAAAGTAATTTGTTGAACAAACAGCATCTAATGGGTAGTAGACATGTGTAAGTAATGAGAGTGATGTATCACACGTAATATTACCCGACCGCGTACTGTCATATTACACATTACGCGACTAAACATCACATTACATTAAACATCACACAGCACATTAAACATGACGCGAACACCCGTGTACTGTTCTGCATTTCTGCAATGTCACCGAACATTGAACATCTGGCAATTCAATATTTATTTTGAGCTTTATTTTCAGAACGTTAAGGCTTATATTTCTTGACGCCGCTCGCCGTATATATAGAGCGCTATCGCATTACGCATCACACATCACAAGTGATGGTAAAATGTAATATTACTCGGCACGAAATGTAATGCCATATCACATCACTTCGCAAAGTACTGTTTCGCGCATGTCTAATGGGTAGATCCAGGTAGATATACAGTTCTTAGTCGTCTTTTACAACACCCATAAACAATGTAATGGTTGGTATTCCTAACCACTACCATATATGATTATATGTATTGATATTATGATAATTTTACATGGTCCAGTCGTACTCTGTCATGCATAAGGGGAAAGTGGAAGGAATGATGTACATCCCTATAATCTCCGTATTGCACTTCTCTATCACCATTTAGGATGACCGTCGGTATAGAGTCCTGTGTCTTTGGTGGCTTGCCGGGCGGGTTACCCTTTCGGCTATCAAACGAGTAACACCTAGTGGAGTCGTAAATATACCTTTATGCATCATAAATCTTTAGTCCGTACACATCTGGCTGCGTAAATATCATCAGTATTTCAGCCAAATCCTTACTAATATTATAAATGCGAAAGTAACTCTGTCTGTCTGTCTGTCGCTCTTTCACGCCAAACTACTGACCCGATCTAAATGAAATTTTGTACACAGATAGTCTAGAACCTGACAAAGGACATAGGCTACTTTCTAATGCAAAAAGAGGGTTGTAAAGGGGGATGAAACGTTGTAAGAAATTATCGTCATTTTTAAAGCCAGAAACTTGAAACTTATTTTTAGTAAGTAAAAACATCCCATGACGATTACTATGCCTTCAATCACGCGCGATTTTTCTATGCAATACACAAATAATTGTTCCTTTATATATATATTTTTTTAATATGACAAACAAAAGAGGTAGCTTAGGAGCAACTATCTCACAATTTGTTCAAAACTAAAGTAAACAATGGTAAATAAACATTTTTAAGTTCTCGTTCTGAATATGTTAGCGTTATATAAATTGGAAAGTTGTGATTGTTTTATCTTCATAACTTAGCGCTATAAATGTTATAAATGGCAAATTGTCACTGTATATTAGGCACTTCAGAAAACTACAGCCTCAACGGATTCCAATAGTTTGGAATTAAGATTTATTTTGTAGTTTCGACAAAAAGACTACATTTTATCGTGAAAAAAGGGAAATTGTTCATAAAACTAATACCTCCAATGTGTTCCAGTGAAATTTAGAATGAAAATAATTTATTTTGTAGGTTACACAAACTACTTTTTTACGTGAAAGATTACTATGACTAAGAAAGAGTATGTATTCTACGAGTACAAAGCATAACTAGTATGAATTTAATATTTATAATATGTAGGTAAATAGGTGCATTACACACGCTTTTCTAGTTGTCCTAACTTTGAATATTTAAAATGAAACCATCCAATCATCAACTATCGATGTCCACTGTTGAATATAGGAGTCCCCACGGACAAAAGGTTAATGCTATAATCGCCATGGTTAGCAGACGTATTGGCGATCGAAGTATATTATAAGTTTCATAGGGCAGCGCTGTTGTGCATTCTCCTGGTGTTAACTAACCCATTTTTTTATGACTCGACTTCTCACGAGCAAGAGCGTCCGTCCTTGGCGCACACATCGTTATGACGACCCGTTTTTGGCAGGCTATGTTCTGAACACACGCCGTTCGTTCCGTCCGGGGCGACGGAAGAGCGGCGCCTGGCCCCATAACCCGTCGTATTCTGTCCCCATCGCCATAGGGCCGGCCACCGGTGTCTTCAGAGTCGTCTCCCAACGCCCCGGCATCTAGCCGAGCCGTCAACGGACGACCTACGTATATACGTTATAACGGCCCTACATAGGTATTCCTAATCCGTGGTGGCCGTGGTGGGTGAATATTATATATTTTAAGTGAATATTTTAATTCACATTACTTAAAATTAACTGTGAGTAATCGGTTTTCCCGAACGATCTCATTACTCAGAGTTAATTTAAAATAAAGTAGTAAATAATAGAAATAGAAAAGCGGACTGGACTTTACAATTACATTAATTAGACTGTTCTGTCTAAAACTTAACAAAAGAATATATCTATTTCGTTGTAGGGGTAAAACTATTTATATTTACCTTTTCATCAACTAATACATGTCCCACTGCTGGACTCGCACCTCCTACACAATAGCAGGAAAATCGACTTACTATACCAGCTGGTCAGACGCATGGTCATAGGTGTAATTTCGAAATTTCCTTCTCTTATTACGACAATAACGGGCAAGATATGGGGTGTTGAATTGCATTCTTACTCCGTCACCACACGCAAGTATTTACCTATGTTTTTAAATTAACAAAACTAAATATTTTTCTCTTTAGTTTAACTTATTTAAATGGTCTGGTTTAGACGAAGCAAAAAACGTAAAACAGAATTGGTGACAAAGGTTCCTTATCCATTATCAAAGCGATTATATATCTTGTTTTAAATCACAGCAGTTTTGTTTAAAACCTTTAACAATAATTATCTCCGCACGCGGCGATACATCTACTTTCAGATTCACCTTGATCTATATTTCGTGAATAGCAACTCTCAAGACCTAGTTCAAAAATTCATTATCCACTTCCGTATAATTAATATAGAATTACACCAACACTAGCGCTATCAAATAAAATCAAGCTAGTCATGATGACTCAGCCTAGGATTTAGATTCAAGTTTTCCTTTTCTTGCAGTGACACTAACTCTTTACATGCCTTACCCGTCTTAAGAACCAACCTTTGTTTTTTTTTTTTGTGATGGGCTATGGATGTGTCTCACCCCGCCAATGAACCAGGCTAGACTTAGCCTTCTTTGGCAGGAAGGGAAGATATGACATTGCGTACTAATGCCTCACCATAAGAATGACTTTCTTGTTAAAAAAAAAAAAAAAAAAAAAAAAAAAAAAAAAAAAAAAAAACCTTGCACTAATGCAATAATCCTTGTATTCGACGGACTTTACAGAGATATAATAAACGGACACAAATTACACCCAGACTCAGAACAACCATTCGCAGTGTTGTTCCACACAAGAATCACACCCGGGACACTAGCACAGTAAGTGGGTATCTTAACTACTGCACCATCTCTGTAGTCATATAAGTTTAGGTTTTAGTTGCATGCGAATCACCATCATAAGAACACAAGAAACGCTATATCTTACTCACTTTCTTAGTCTACTAACATGAAGACGACAGCTTTCGCCGTCGAGGCGTCGACACGAGAGGAACCCGCGAGGGTAAACCGTCGTGCGGGCCACCGAAGATAAAGATCGGGTACCGGTGGCCCGCTCGCACGGCGAAGAGAGGTGTTTGCAGGCTGGGTCTATGGGGTTGCGCGCCGCCTCTTCCATCGCCCCAGACCGTTTCGGCGGGGCGCGACCACGTCCTTAGCCCACCGCAAAAAAAAAGGGTTCGAATGAAAATTGTGTCAGGCAAAAAAATTTAATTATAATTTTCTGTGACTTTCATAAATTTTTGAGGACTTTCTCAGAGAGCAAAAGAAAAAGCCTGACTATATAAAATATCTATTTATATTTTTAATCCATATTAATTTTAATTAATCGATAGTTATCTACAAACATTCTCGATATTTGGAGATGCCTCCATGACAGTAGGTCACAGGTGTGTCACCTCATGACGCAATCATGCGATGTTTATAATTATCTGCTAAACATACGGATAACGCACTTAAAGTAATATGTATTAAATTGTGACGTCAGCAGCGTCGTGTTTCACTCGAATATATTACCAGACATCGTTTCCTTTAACATGATAAATTTACTTGGAAATATAAACGGTTACTCCCAGACACTTGTACTTGTTTATATTTCAACGTCATTATGTCACATTATGGCTTATCCCGTTGATTTAGAGCGCATTCAATTGTACAACCATTGGGAAGACTTGCAAATATAGAACTAAATGCCGATGTTAGAATGTCACAGTAATTAAAAAATATATATTTATAGCTTACTAAGCAGGTTATTCGAATCTAGCGGCCCGCCCTCGCTCCGCTTCAGTTTCGGCCGAGTATAAACTTTACTCTTGAATCATATATATATATATATATAATACATACGAGTATAAACTTTACTCTTGAATCCAGTAATGTCATTAATCGATTAATTTTTATTAATCTGATAAACTATATATTATATATTTTTAATCGGATTAAACTTAATCGTTATTAAATTAAACTCAATTGAAACAATCGCCATTAATAAAATCAATCACTAATCGTTAATTTGATTAAACAGATTAAAGTACTTTTAATCAACATTCTCCTGTTGTTTTTCCGGTTGGTAGTATTCGTAGACGCTACCACACAGCTAGTACTTCTAATGACAAGCAAAAAAATACTTAAACAACATTTTTAACTAAAAACTTATAAAGTAGGTACTCGATGAAGTTACTTAAGAAACAAGCAAACGATAAACAAACGTGATCGAATGAACGTGATGTATAACAAATACAAGGAACTACGAAAAGGGTGATTATGAAATGTAATTTTAAAAATTTACCTGTACAATTTTATAAAAAAAATTTGAAAATTTTAAATTTTTATATAGATAACTGTGCCCGCGGCTCCGCCCTAGTGATCACAAATGCTCAGATTTTATTTGATTTACTTTATACTATTTATAATTTGGGCAATACATCTTTACAAACACAATATCCACTAAAAAATAAAAATTCGTTGCGTAGTAAAAGATCTAAGCGTACAAGGAAGCGACTTTGTTTTATTGCTATATAAAGAAGAGAAATTGAATAAATCTTAAAACTCCAATATTTCTAGATTTAAGTTTGTAAGAAACATGTTAATAATTAGTTGGGTACAAAAGTAGTTACATAGTTATCTATATATGTATCTAAACAAGAAATGGTTTTCATTATGTCTCTCTAACTAGGTACGGCAAAAGAACTTTGATCGCCTGTGACTGTAAGTCCGATCTATTTTCGTGCTTATGAGTTAATAATATATGAAGGACAAAAACACCCTAATAAACCTTCAATTAATAAAAAATTCTTCATGCTTTGGCAACGAGACAAGTTTTTGGAATCTCTAATTACGTATCTAAAAGTAGGTAAGCAGATATGCTATGTGCGTTTGTTTTGAAATTATTAATGAAGGATTATAGCTATGGAAGTACTATTTACAATTTTTTTTTGAAAATATTTAGTCTGATATTTTTTTATTAGCTGGCATAGGCGATTCATGAACACTTTCAAAATATCAAGTATTATGTATAGCTACGTAATTTCGGCTCAACCGGATATCAGTTCCCAAAATTGAGTACAAACTTTGAAAAATGATGCAATACAAAAGTATCGCAAATATATATGCTCTAATTTTGTCTCACGTCGCCCATACCAACTAACCTAACGGAAGAGCGGCACGGGACTCCATAAGTTGGCATATTCCTCTCGGCCTCTCCAATATTCCAGCGGGGCACCAACGTCTTTGATATTCTCCAGAACGCATGTCTTAATCCGTAGATACACCTATAGCTGAATGGTGTCCTCAAGATATCGCTATGTGCCTCCACAAGGCTTACTGTCACTTTTTATCACTTAAGCAGACCACCTAAAAGACTTATCTTATAGTTCATCTTTTGACTCAATAGTCTCCATTGAAACTTATTTAAGCAATCGTTGTGGCTTAATTAAATGATGCGGTACGTGTCATTTTTCAAGTTCATTATCAATCATTTTCAAATATCTGACTGAGTATTGAGTAGTTTAAAAATTTGTTCACATGATGAGATGAAAGGCAATGTATGTTTCATAATTTGAATCTCTGGATGTTGTTTACGTTTTTATTTATAGTTTATATTTATATACAAACCTGTTTTATTATAACGATAATAAATAAACATTGCCAGTTGTATTACTGCGTTAATACAACTAGCGTAGTTCAATAATAATGCTTATAAGATTGATGCAATGGTTCTAGTCATACCTAAACAATCGATTCTTGAAAACGCCACGTTTCGCTATTGTTTGAGTTTTTAATAATGATTTTACAATTATTTATAAAAACCCGATTACGGTGGTGCAAGTGGCAGCACGATTGGGCCGGATTCCCAATAGGTGTGGGTTCGAATCCCACTTGTGACATCATTTTTCGCTTCGTAATCGGGTTTTTATAAATAATCAAGCATATTAAATGCTAAATTTCATTAATTTGAATAACAGGGTTTTGTCATCGTTTAATATAATTCTAACTGCAAAGTTTGAAGTATTAATCCCATACAATGTGTAAACATTGTCCAGTAGATGGCACACGTCTCCTTAAAGACGTAAATATGATACGAAGCGAGATTTGAATGTCCTACAATAGTTCACGGTGGTGTAAGTGACAGCATCATTGGGCCGGATTCCCAATAGGCGTGGGTTCAAAGCCCACTTGTGACATCATTTTTCGCTTCGTAATCGGGTTTTTATAAATAACTAGCTTCTGCCCGCGGCTTCGCCCGCGTAAACGGTTACTTTCCTAAAGTTATTCATCCCCTATTTTTATTTTACCCCTTAAGAGTGATTTTTTTACAAACTTTTAATGTCATATTTATTTACACTTAATCAATAGTCTAAAAATAAGTTTCAAGCTTCTGGCTTTAAAAATGACGACACTTCCTTACAACTTTTCATCCTCCTTTACCCTTTTTTGCATTAAAAAGTAGCCTATGTCCTTTATCAGGCTCTAGACTATCTGTGTATCAAATTTCATTTAGATCGGTTCAATAGTTTTAGCGTGAAAGAGCGACATACAGACAGACAGAGTTACTTTCGCATTTATAATATTAGTAAGGATTAAGCATATTAAATGCTAAATTTCAGTAATGATTTTATAATTTTCTGCAATAATAATGAAAAAGGTTTAATTACTTCACAATTTTAATTTATATTAACATAGACCTTAGAGACCTTATATTGCTATAAATACATCATTCTACTAATAGCCTGATGCCTAATATAGAATATACTGGCATCTTGAACCTTAAGTATATGGGTTTTTCATCCTAAAATCTGTTCCCTCCAACAATCATTACTACTTCAACGTGCTGGCAAGCTCTCCGCGAATTTCAATCGTCCACCGGATACGACCGTTACAGTTTTCTAAAGTTATAACATAGCCTTCTTTGTAATAGGTAACTTTAAATGCGAAAATACACTATAGGACAAGCAATTTGTTTGAGTGATTTCTAATGTTTACACGAGTATTACACATTTGAAATAAAACTACTTTTACGGATTCTATTGCGTTTGATTTTTTCGCGTTTAGTTTTTTTGATTTTAAAAATCAAATACAAACGCGATAGGATCTGTAAAAGTAGTTCTATTTTAAACTTTATTTTTTTGTGTATGTCTTTTAGCTGTTAGCTGCTGATGTCTGTCAAAGCTTAACCCAGACTATGGGTGAGCGCTACCGGCTCTCAACCCGGTAAAAACTTTAAACGACATCGCCCAAAGCCTCCCTCCCTGTGGGGAACGGACCTCGGCGTCGCTGATAACAAAGTGGGCGTGCCAACGTTTGAATTAATGATTTTTACGCGCCGCGACCTCCAGCTCCGGCGGCGTGGGCGAAAGCGTGGATATTTATGTGTTACCTATGTCTCGCGCGGCCGTGTATGCTCTTTCTTGAGCTATTGTAATTAAATCGTCAGTCTCCGTCAGTAAATGTCGAGGACGTCGGATCGCAGATATTCTAGAAGGGACATAGTTAGCCGCCCCTACCACTAAGGGGTTGGGGTGAGTCATGATAGAGTCAAGGAATGCCTGGGAGCACCGTTTCATGTATTGGCTGATGGTTGGCAATTCGAGGTCGATGTGTAGGTCGACATTTCGAATGAACGGTGGACGGTGCTCCCGTGGCTCGTCGCATGAACCGGTTTTATAATGTTTGTAACCTGCGGATCCTATGTGGACTAACGTGTGCGAACACTACGCTGGCATAGGTCATGATAGGCCGTATGCAGGCAGTGTATAATCTGACCTTGCTTTCCAAAGACATTTTAGATTTGGCGCTTAGCAAAGAATGAAGGCGGCCCATCACAAAGGCGGCGCGCGCGCGAACACGTTCAGTGGATTAGACGTGAAAACGTAACAGACATAGAGAGAAACAGACAGAGTTACTTTTGCAATTATAATATTAGCAAGGATTTAGGTACTAAATTTGAGTAGAATTTAGAGAAGTGCATTGTTTATAAAATGCTAGCTTCTGCCTGCGGCTTTGTACGCATAAACAGTATTCTCTACTCTCAAAATATTATATAGGGAACACATTAATGGAATAAAAAAATATCCTACATGTTAATCCAGGAAACGGTCTATTTGTGTACTAATTTTCATCCAAATCTATTCAACTGTTTACGCGTGATTGAGTAACAATCAACCAAACATCGCCACGAACTTTCACATGTATAATATTGCTAGGATAACAAAAATAATTTCACCAAACTACTGTCTACCAAATCCTACTTAGATCTAGTAGAGGTATGAATAACAATAACGTATAAACTTACCTGTTGGCAAGTTATGAATAGTGCTGCCCATACGAATATGCCAGCAATACCCTGAGCAGCCGGGGTTTGAAGAAATATGGTCTCATCGTGGACCACTTCTTTCATCGGCTGCGCCGTCACGTTAATAGTTGTCGTCGAACTCATTCTGTAAAGAAGACAATGTGTTATTAATATTTATATAATAATTATTGATTACATAATAATATTATATCCGTGTGGTGACGGAGTAAGAATACTATTCACCACACCCCTATCTCACCCGTTGGTGATCGTACGAGACGACTAAGGGATATAAAACGCGTATAACATCTATGCGAGAGATGGCAAACTCGAAACAAAACCCTATACCAACACGTCTGACCAGCGCGGTATAGTAGGTTAATTTCCCTCCCATTACGGAGGAGGCTCAAGCCCAACAGTGGAATATTTATGGGCTGTGATGATGATCAATAATATTTAATACATATTTCAACCGCTGTCGCTGTTAAATATATTTCTAACCAAGATATTGACGGATCCTGCTTAATAGGCGGATTAGCGATCGCAAAATAAAGTTCCGCATTAGTATTGCTGCCCACTTACCTAGTGTTCTCTTATCCTGTTTTTGCAACATTCCTGTATCAAGCTATGGTGATACATTGTACACTTAGTATGTGACACGGATTTAATAATAATTATTTTTAATAATATAATTTAAGAGTACCGTGACCACGATCTTGTAAAGTGTTCGAAACTTAGAAAGTTAAAATCAAATACAAACGCGATAAAATCCGTAAAAGTAGCTTCTTTTTATGGCTCACCAAAATCCCTATATTCATCAAGGATCACCTATATAATGATATGGGAAATGATCAGAGATCTTTGGAGTCAGAGGCAACGGTACAAAAGAGCACTGGTCTATGACACATTTTGAATTTTCTCTCGCAATGATGTTATATTTTTACATCCCTCAGTTGTCCCTTAAGATATTGACGGAAAAAAAAAAATTGTATTCCTCCCCTGTCATCAAACAGAGTTATAAATATCATTATTTATTATCTAATTGGAATTAAAAGTAATACTTTAGTATCACTAATGCTATATATAAAATACTATAGAAATACTTATAACGCGAACATAATGTGTGTATATTGCCTTATTTGGAATGATATAAATGTTTTGATTTTTTCCCCTTTATTGTATAAATATAAAGATCCTTTTGAAATTCGTCTTATTAAGTAGGTCATGTATATACATATTTACATTGCTGTATGGTAGTGGCTACGAATACCACCAACCCTTACTTTGCTCGTGGATGTCGTAAAAAACGACTAAGAGCTTTATATGCCCGGGCCAACTCCACCTGATGCCGTTTGATCAACAATTACGTTCCCAAGGAGGGTTTACGTCAAGTAGGCGGTCGGTCATAAAACTATTGCCAATAACTTTTGCAATAAGTACTACGGAATAGTACCTACATATTGCGTCATCCCAAGTATTTGGAATAAGAGCAGGATAACGAAGATTTTTTTTTTGTTTTTGGCAGGCTATGGGTCTGGACACATGCCGTCCGTTCATATTTGGTACGTCATCAACATATTTGGTTAGGTAGAGAATTAATCCTAGTCACCAGACCAGTTATACCTATATCGCATGCAAATTCAAACGTTTTTGAACTGCGTTGGGTATAAACAACGCGAATATAAAAATGTTCCCAGATTATACTTTTGTTATTAAAACAAAAATGACAACATTCAGTACATACATACATACATACCGTCACGCCACGTCCTTTGCGGGGTAGGCAGAGAGAACAGAGTGCCAGAGAACTCTATCCTTGCATACTTCACTCGCTTCCTCAACATTCATAATTATCTTCATACATGCTCGCCGGTTTCGGAGACTCTTGACTCACCTTCCTTCAGTACATGACCGATCTGGTCTAGGTAGGTTAGTCTCGGTCTCCCCCGGTATCTACATCCTTCCACTTTCGCATTGTATACAACAACATAACAACATTCAGCCTGTCGGTAAATACCAATTTAACGCTAGATGGTTTATTACGCTGTTTTTTTGGGACGCGATCGCCTCCTTCTGCGAGATGACGTACTCGCAGAAGGAAGAAGCGGCGGAGGGAATCCGGGAGGATCTTCTCTACGAGGATTCGCGCCACCGCAGGCGACTGGGGCGGCGTAGGCGCGTATACCTACGCCTCATGCCGCCCTAGCCGAGGCAGCGGGTGACCGGAACGGAGATTAGTTCGGTCGCCCTTGAAGCGAGACCACCACCTTGACATCGAGATCTACTCGGGTCGAGATGACGGGGTGTCGACTTGAGAGGATACCCGCGAGGGTAGACCGCCGGGTGGGTCACTGAAGAAAAAGACCGCGTTCCAGTGACCCACCCGCACGGTGTGGGGACGTATATTGTAGGGCGGATCTCCGGTTCGTGCGCCGCTTGTCTGTCGCCCCGGACTTAACAGGGCGTGACGTAGTACCGTAGGCCGCCGCCAAAAATAAAGGTGGTTTGTTACTTGTACTATAAGAAGTATAACACCCACACAAGAAACATCATTTGACAGCATAGCTGAGTGGGAAGTAAATAAAAGTAAAAATATATATTATCACATATGTATTTATATACACTACCGTCCAAAAGTTTGGAAGCACACCTGTTTTCAAACAAAACAAATAAATGCCGACTAATAGCGGTAAAAATTAGCAATAATCTTAAGTTTTACAACCTTTTACGACTGTCTACACAAACACAAAAGGATTATTATCCTACATTCATCAAGTTTTATGGAATTCCTTAATATTGACGAAACACGTGTTTTATGACTTAATCCGTCGGCTACTTTATCCTATGCAATGGTGTAGTTTTATTGATAATGTTTGCTGGTTTTAACTTTTTTAGACCTTATTCAGTCGCACTTGAGCATTGGCACGTGAAAGTTGTGATATTAACATTGTCTGTATTCGAAAGATATCGGCTACTACTTTGACCGTATTTTTTCTTCTGAAAATGGCAAAACGCAAGCAAATCACGCTTGAACAGCGAAACGCTATTTGCACTCTACGCGAGGAAGGATACAGTGAACGTCAAATCGCAGAAAGGCTCGGAATTTCTTGTAAAGGTGTCCACTATACCCTTGCTAGAAAACAAGAAACGGGGAAAAATGAAGATAGAAAGAGATCTGGTAGGCCCAAATCCACAACAAATCAAGAGGACAACTTCATTAGAGTTCTTTCTAAACGGAATCGACGCTTAACTGCACCACAGATCACTGCAGCTCTGAATGATACGCGAGAAACACCCATTTCAACAACTACTGTTAAAAGACGCTTACTGTCTGCGGGATTAAGAGGATGTGTTGCTGCTAAAAAACCCAAACTAACAAATCGACATAAGAAAAATAGACTAGAATGGGCAAAAGCGCATAAAAACTGGACTATAGAACAATGGGAAAATGTCCTTTGGAGTGACGAATCAAAATTTCAGATTTTCGGATCCAATAGACGTGTCTTTGTACGCCGGTCAAAAGAAGAGAGGGCTTCAGAGGCATGTACAGTGCCTACCATCAAACATGGTGGTGGTAATGTCATGGTTTGGGGGTGTTTTGGCAACAGTAAACCCGGCAATCTTATGAAGATAACCGGAAAATTAAACAAGGAAGGCTATTTAAAAATTCTCCAAGATTCTGCCATACCCAGTGGACTAAGTCTCATTGGTTCTGGATTCATTTTTCAACAGGATAATGATCCTAAGCATTCGTCTAAATTGTGCCAGAACTTTTTAAACAAGAAAAAAGCTGAAAACATTTTAAACATCATGCAATGGCCATCTCAATCCCCTGATCTTTCTCCCATTGAACTTGTTTGGGATGAACTTGACAGGAGGGTGAAAAGTCGTTGTCCTACGAGCTCAGAACATTTGTGGCAGCTATTAGAGAACGAATGGAACAAATTAGATAAAGATTATTTTAAAAAATTGATTAATAGAATGCCCAGAATATGTGAGAAGATTATAAAGGAGAAAGGTGGACACTTTGATGAAGCTAAAATTTAATCTAATTTACCATTGTATATTATTTTTTTATTTTGTTTAAGTTAGTTTCTGTTTGTTCTTTATTTTTTTATCAATACATTTAAATTTAAATGACTTAGTTTGGTTTTATTCGATTTTACCTTGCTGCTTCCAAACTTTTGGACGGTAGTGTACATACATACATACATATCATCACGCCATATCCCTTGCAGGGTAGGCAGAGAGAACAGAGTGCCAGAGAACTCTATCTCTGCATACTTCACTCGCTTCTTCAACATTCATAATTCTCTTCATACACGCTCGCCGGTTTCGGAGACTCTTGACTCCACCTTCCTTCAGTACATGACCGATCTGGTCTAGGTAGGTTAGTCTCGGTCTCCCTCGGTACCTACATCCTCCAACTTTCGCATTGTATATCTTCTTAACCAGACGTTCGTTCGGCATTCTTTCCACATGTCCGAACCATCGGAGCATTCCCTTTCGCATCTTTGCACCAATACTCTCTTTCATACCTACTCGCTCTCTTACGTCGTCGTTACGAATGCGGTCGGTCAGCCTAACTCCACAGATTTTCCGCAGAGATCGCATTTCGACCGCATTAATTTTACTATCATACTCTTTTCTGCATACCCAACTCCATACAGTAATGTTGGGACAAGCACTGCGTTATGTATTGCTACACGTGCCTTCTGGCTGAGGTGGTGGCTGCCGAGAAGTTGCCCCAACGCTCCGTTCACTCTATTTCCCGCATTCACTCTTCGTTCTATATCAGTGGTGTACCTTCCATCTCGACTAAATCCACATCCAAGATATACAAATTCATCCACTTGCTCTAGTACATCATTACCTATTGTTACTCTTACATCTGTTCTGGTTTTAGCTCTTTCAAAGACCATTATTTTGGTTTTGCTCACATTCACGCGTAGACCCCTTTTCTTACAATCTTCTGTCATTGTGTCGACTAGGGTCTGCAGGTCAGTCGCTGACTGTGCCAGCAGGACTGCATCATCTGCATAAAGCAGAGCAGTGACCACTGAGTCGCCCATCTGGACTCCCACATTCATATCGTTCAACCTTTGGAGACATTTATCCAGATATATGATAAACAGCCTGGCTGACAGAACGCACCCCTGCTTAACGCCAATATTGACGTCAAACCAAGGCGACATTCCATCATCCAGCCGCACACAGGCTCTACAGCCCATGTAACTGGACTGCATAGCCTGTAGCAGTTTACCGTTAATACCATACTCCGGTAAAATGTCCCAAAGTTCCTTTCGTACAACCGTGTCTAATGCTCTCTCCAGATCCACAAAACTGCAGAAAACCCTCTGACCTAGAGCCAGATGCTTCTCCACAATGTTGCGCAGAGAGAACACTTGATCCATGCATCCCCTTCCACTCCTGAAACCTCCTTGTGTCTCACACAGTAAACCATCGGACACCATCCTCATTCTCCTTTCAATAATTTTTCCATACACTTTTGCTGCCAAACTGGTCAAGCTTATGGCCCTGTAATTTGCGCAGTCATAACGTGAACCCTTGTTTTTAAACAAAGGCACGATGACTGCGCTATTCCAGTCCCTGGGAACCATTCCCGAGCTCCAACATAAATTGAGGAGCAACAGGAACGCCTCCCAGACACAAGAGCCACCAAGCTTGATCATCTCGGCAGACACCATATCAATGCCCGCTGCCTTACCATTTTTCAAACTTCTTATCGCCCATTCAACTTCATCCATACTGATGCCATCGGAGGACGCCGTTGTCGAATGTTGATCTACTAAACCACATCCAACACCGGCGCCAACCGTAGCATCCGCATACATATCACCAAAATATTCACTCCATCGGCTTAACACGTCTTGTGTTTGTGTAAGAATGTCTCCACCTTTAGACCTTATTTTATTCATTCTGAAGGCTGACCAACCACCCCGAGACTTCTTCACCTCCCTCCAAAAGAGTTTGGTGTTACCCTCGAAGTTTTTAGTCAGCCTATCTTCTGCACTCATACTTGCTCTATCACGTTTCTCTTTCACTAAGGCCTTGGTGTCATTCTTACATTGCCGATATATTTCTTTCTTCTGTTCAGTCATACTGTCATTCAGATTCAAAGAAGAGACATAGTCCAGCCACGCTTTCTTCTTTTGCTCTACGGAAGCTGCCACTTCCGCATCCCACCATGCATCACCATTTGTTTTTCTATGCTTCTTTGAACTTCCACATACTTCTTTCGCTGTATCTACCATACTCTCTTTCAATACTCTCCAGCATTCATCAATGTCCGATTGCGGCTGGCTTGCCATCGTCAGCCGTTCTCGGACACCCTCTCCATACTTTTCTCTTACACACTCTTCTTGCAACCTTTCAACCTTTATTCTTTCAAGCCCTCCGAAGTGGACACGCTCTCGCCAGTGCCTCCACTTTCTGAACAGACCACTAAATCTCGCAATAACGAGATAGTGGTCCGTGTCGACTGTGGGGCCCCTGTAGGCTCTTGCGTCCAACATTTTGCTTCGGAGGCGACTGTCTACCAAAATTAAATCTATTATGCTTTTCTGTTCATTCCTTCTCCATGTATACATATGGATGTCCTTATGTTGGAAAAATGTGTTTGACACAATAAGGTTTCTCTCCATGCATACATCCGCTATGAGCCTACCTGCGTCGTTCACTCTCTTATCACCAAATGGACCAAGTACGTCCTCATAGTCGGGACGCTTGGTCCCCACCCATCCGTTCAAATCTCCGCATACAATCACGCGTTCACTGGTTTCTGCCATATCCAGAACTTCCCTAACATTGTCCCAAAACTTCTCTAGGTCTGATGCCACCGAGGATCCTACGGGAGCATATGCTACAACCATGAATACCTTGGTGACACCTAGTTTTATACGGACCCAGAGAAGTCTGGGATCATACATTCCGTAATCCTTCACACCTGAGGCCAAGCGAGAGGACAACAGCACTCCTACCCCCCATGCTGGCTCGATCGCTCTGTGGTACACCAGACCACAGAGCCATCCCGCCACCAGGAAGATCGCAGGCGTCACTGCCCCTTCGCTTGGTCTCTGTTACACAGAGCACGTCTAGCTGTTTGTCCGCCATGACGGATATCAGCTCGTGCAACTTACCTTCCACACAACCTCTTACATTCCACGTGCCCACCCGGCACTCCGTTCTCCTCGACTCGCCTAACTGGGCAAGGCGTGATGGGTGGCGGCCCCCATCGCCGCCAATATGTATGTATTTATATAAAGCTGTACAAATGGCGTAGTGGTTTACATGTCGACGTCCTAACCCGAGTGCCGCCCACGTGCGAAGATTGAATGGCATTAAAAAATTTCGCCGGCACTTCGTAATACTGCGGAAAGGATCGCTATGGTTTTAGTGGGTATGCCGGTTTTTCCGGTGGCACAGGTGGCCGCCTACCTCACATACCCCTCTCGACAGATTATTATAATGCGTGAATGAGTTTGATCCCCATGTAAAGAAATATTAGACATCATAAATCCATATCATAAAATCTTTATAGAACGAAGGACAACATTACTCTAGTAATATTTATTTTAATAATACTTTTACTCGTCGTACAAAATTTCTAAAATTTAATAAAAGTTCTGGCATAAGAAATATTACTTACATTTACGATTTTAACCAGTTTACAACGTTCATAGGCAGGGTTCCTTGATAATTTTTATAGCTCGGATGTTTGATATTTAAATAAGCATTTGATATTGTCATTTACCATTGGTTAATGCAATCGATCAGATTGTTTTTTTTTGTGTGTCGTAATTAAACTATAAAACTTTACGCTGTTACTATCCCTAAGAAACTACGCCACTACGCATTGGAGCGGGGTAGAATACAGAAATATGAAAAAAAGTCGGGATTTTATGAGCTAGGTATATTAAATATTAGATGGCAAAAGATATTTAAGGTCGTGAGCGAAAATGGTTACTAAATAAATGGATTCGTGTCTTGTAACGTTTGTTTTTCTTATAAGTTTCCCCTGGGGTCTCTTGAGGCCGCAGTCTTGTCCTACTTTCATACAAAAAAGTCTTGCGATAGATCCAGGCAAGCTGAACACCACATTATATATTTTCAAGACAATTATATTGTTTACCTACATTATGCTCCAACTATTAAAAAACAGAATAAAATGACCTTTAGTTTGACCACATTAACCTCAAAAATTATCAACGGATTTGAAAATTTTTTGCATAACTTGTTTATTAAGTAAGTTTATAAAGATAAAAATAAACCTGTAAACCAATTAAATCGGCAAATATTAGTCCAACGGGTAGATATTAGCGACATAGAGTTGCGTGGAATAAGTTACTTGGGTAGCCTAAAATTTTTAGCCTATGGCATGGCGTGTCAAATTATTACTTTCAAAATTCGGCCTTCAGAGTTCACTCTTATAGTAAAGGGATTTCCAAGTACTTTGTACAACAATATGCCTTTTATTTAAATTACATTAATTTGGCTGTCTCGTTTAGATATCGAGCAGTAGGTATGTTCAGGATCGTGAGTTCTTGGATTCAAATCTTAAATCAGGAAAAAATATAAACAATCCTTGAATCATTCTTAGAACATGATTATAACATAAATCGAAAGTTGGAACTAGGTACTTAGTTAATATAAAGATGTGTTTAAAACTTCTATAGTTAACTACTAGCCTTGCAATGTTCTACGAGAACATCTAGGTTCAGATTTACCTTGATCTATATTTCATGAATAGCAAGCCTGAGACCTAGTTCAAAATCCATTCAATATACACTTGACTCATTTCGTGTAATTAGTGTAGAACTGCATCGATTTTTTATACCTATGTATCTCTATAACACGGTGATAAGATCGCGTTTTGAATCACGAATCGTAATCGTAAGTACTTTGCAAGAAAATAGACCCCAACTATATCAACATCGGTCATTATCAACTTTTCTATATTTTTTTATTATCAATTCTATATTAACACTTCTAGACAGAATTGCAAATAGCTACCAAATGTAGCACTAATCCTGAACAACTATACTGCCCTCTGCATACTAATTGATATCAGAAATAAGTAGAAAAGCAGCAGGGCTGGAATATAAGATTCCATAAGTCTATAATGGTCAAGATTCCATTCATCCATACATAGGCGTCCACTGTTGGTCATAGGCCTCCCCACAAGAAAGCCACTCAAAACGGTCTTGCGCTACCTGCATCCAACGGCTTCCTGCGACTTTCGAGATGTCGTCAGTGTACCTAGCGGGTTGTCATACTACACTGAGTCGTCCGATTTATGGTCGCCACTCGAGAACCTTTCTTCCCTAACGGTCGTCGGTTCGACGAGCGATGTGACCTGCCCATTGCCACTTTTACCTGTTAATTCTTCGGACTATGTCAGTTACATCCGTTTTGCTACGAATTTCGGTATACCGGATTTAATCACGTAAAGATATATCGAGCATATCCCTCCACATAGTACACTAACGACTATGCCGAACGAACGTCTGGTTAAGAAGATATACAATGCGAAAGTGGAAGGATGTAGGTACGGTGGGAGACCGAGACTAACCTACCTAGACCAGATTGCTCACGTACTAAAGCAAGGTGGAGAGTCTCCGAAACCGGCGAGCGTGTATGAAGAGAATTATGAATGTTCAGGAGGAGGAGCTCTCTGCCTACCCTGCAAGGGATATGGCGTGATGATATGTATGTATGTGTAGTACACTAAGCGACTTTGAGCATTTTATGAGGCCAATATTTAGACACCACATTATATTGATTATTATATTGGTCAAGATTATCTCTATTGAATTGAACATTCAGCTGGTATTTCGGTATGTGGTACTGGTTGCTGAAATTCTTTTATTCATATAAAATAATTAGTCACAATTGCCTGCTAAATATTATATCATTCAAGGTGCCTTGTACTCTAATGAGGAAAGTAACCAGATAGAAGTGTGTACACTGTGGATAGAATACTAATCTTTGTGGTGACAAGATAGTATCATCACGGGAGTTAAAATTTAGGCTTCATACCACTTTATTATCATTCTGCAGCTGAGTGATAACAACTACGAATACCCAGGTAATATTAACACTATTGCCAATAACTATTTGCAATATGTATGTTAATAGTACATTTTGCATCAGCCCCAAGTAATTAAGGTAAGGTAAGGTATCGAGGTGGTGATGAAGAGATCCAAATGGGATGAGGCTTACGGTAAGGACTGTTCACGCACAAAGTAGTATTTCTCTTACTCTCACCATTTTTATATTGATAATTAATTGATATTCAAATAATTTAGGAGGAATTTAGGTATGTAGTTTCAAATATATTTGTATCATTTAAAACTTATTGTCATTATCATCTTTCTGTTTTTTTCCAAATTATTTGGGATTGAAGCAATATGTACTCTTCTGTGATCCTACATATTGCAAAAGTTATTGGCAATAGTTTTATGACAAATTTTTTCATAGTCCAGAAACACTAGACACAATGATTGATAATATGCCTCACTCTTCTGGTTAATATACTGCAACAGATATTGTCTATGGTGTAGTCCTTTCAAAAATAGGCTTGTTGAGACTGCTGACATTCAACAGACTTATGTATATGAATTATTTTCTAATGACTCAACCTTTATGTGTCTCAAGAGGGAGTGAGACATTGCTTTATACTTAAATGCAAAGAGGTTGACACATTGAGTTTTTCCTATATTATACAAAATAAGAATGAAATGACAGCTATGCAACAGCTACATTAACTAAATTATATCAATGAGGAAAAAAGTACTCAAATTCCATAGAAATTATTTCTATAGAATCTGATTAAATGTCTTGCTGCTCATTTATGTTTAGGTAAACTTATAGTAGATACAATATAATGTTTGTTGTCAATTGTATGAATTAAACATATATACATAGCCGAGAAGTTTAAAACACACTGTATGTATTTTAAGATTTCAAAATGCAAATAGCAATACACCATACATATGTGACAAGGATGTGACATAAAATTTGTGCAACATAATTTATGAATGGCCCCTAACACTCATCTCAGCTTATATATGTCCCCTACAGGTCTCAGAGCTCCTCCGCAATAAGATGGAAATTGACCTGCTACACCATGCCATTCAGATAAGTTGATATTTTACTTTGAGTTTTCCTTCTCTTGCACAGATGTTATCTACATATTAAATATATCCTTTAGTTGTCTTTTATAACACCTGTGTTCAAAAAGGGAAATTGTATTCTTACTCTGTCTGCGTGTCTGTCTGTATCTGTTAAATTTTGAAATCTGTTAAATTGTACTTACATTTGTTTGAATAGCTTATTCATTGATACCAATCTATTTTATTTATTTATAGCGGAACATCTAAATTTTGTTTTTGAAAGGTGATTCTTTTGTTTAACCCATCATATCATGGGTGAAACCCATAATACTGCATTAATATTAATGTTTGATACTACTACCTACTCAAAGCTAAGTTTCTTTTGTAATGACAAAAATTATGTAAACATACCAAATGTTTGCAACATAAAAACTAACATCTTAATACGCCATCTGGTGATAATCTGTATATTTTAATGATTGTGGCAATATTAACTAATAATAATATTTAGAAAATAGATGTTACCATGCTTTGGAAAATTCTAATAATCATTATGATTTCATAAAATCATTTCCATATACACAGTAACTAAGGCAGTTGCCTTAGTTTTTAACATTTTTTAGAATAAGTAGCAGTTGCTACTTATTCTAAAAAAGCTCCTCTTCTTAAACTTAGCAAAGAACATGTCATAGAGGTTACACAACATTGTAAGCATATAGTAATTGAATCCAGAGCCTGCATGTATGTATGTGGACGAAATTCCTTATAATGTTTTTGTTCAATGTCAGTAAACATTAATTTATTACCATATAATCAACAAACGTCTTCTGCATGGTGACAGAATAAGCCCTAGCTGACCCGTGGGTGGTCATAAGAGACAACTAAGGAATAAAAAATACATATAGTATGTATACAAGAGAAGGAAGATTCAAAACAAAACCCTATACCAACACGCCTGACTAGTGTGGTATAGTAGGTCAATTTCCCTCCCATTCTGCAGGAGGCTTGAGTCCAGCAGTAGGACATTTACAAGCTGAAAATAATGAATCAATGAAAAATCAGAATATAACAGGGCTCAAACTTGAGATTGAAGACAGCACATCAACCTCATAGAGACTGATCACACAGATTGGTGTACTAACTTGATATATTAAATTATTGTACATACCAAGGATAATTATTTATCTATCATCTAAGATAGATTAATGAAAATGGCTGACAGTAGTACTTATAATAATGCCCTATATTATATTATGATATGATGTCAGGCTATTATAGTTAATTAATATTCATAACAAAATCAGTGTTAAAGATTATTAATGATATAATGAGATATTAATCTACTGAACTATCTACATCCTAATTGACATTTGTAATTTATCAGGTTTTCTATGCAATCGTGTTATTATGATACACAATAATTATTGTATCTCTCCTATGTGTCACAAAACGTAATTATTGGTAATGTTTTCTAACGTACAAGTAGAGTTGAGACTGCTACATTATCTCCTACAAAATAGTAGATGTATTATGATATATTGCGGAACTTAAAGAATTGGAGGTCACACGTCTTGACACTTTTCTTGTTTGTGTGTACCTTACATTATAGTGAAGGGCAATTTTACTAACGGTTTTAGCTTGTGCTAGAAAGCTTCAATAGCCAAGCCTAAGCAATTACTCACAAAGGGATGATATAATTACCTTGGATAAGATCACAAACGTCTTCAAATTTCTGTTTTCTTTTGTTAACAGATGTCATTCGTAATCAACATTCAACACACTCAACAGTCTGCGCATGTTGTACACTTATAGCAGGATTCCTTCACAACAATGTTCACGCAAATATTACTTCAATATACAATGAACACAATCGTAATAAAACACCAATGGCACTTTAGTCGCTTTCACAAATTCACACTATCTCATCTACCTTTACAACACTCCACTACTTGCGAAATTCGTATCAATTCGTAAATGTAAATCGCCTCCGTTTAATGACGAATCAGATGAATTGACGTAAGCTTTCTACCATTTTGAACAAAATGTTTATTGTCAGCCTTGTATTTGTATTGAATAACTACCATTCTTTTAGTTTTAAGGTTTTAACGTTGCTCTTATTATTCTAGATTTTAAACAAAATCTGTAATCTTCCAAAAATCTTAATATTAAAGACATTTAAAAAGTAAACTATAATAATGCTGTCATATTAGTTTATTTCGTATTTTTAAACTTAATGTATGATAAATTGATAATGCAGAATACCAAACAACTGTTACGGGAAAATATTAATAGATGGATAATGAATATGATGATAGATGGATGATGAGGATGATGATCCTCTACTAAATGGCAAATCGTTGTCCTAAGCAAATTTTATATAATAAATTTTAATATTTCTCTATTTTTGGTATGAATAATGATATAATATTAGGTATTCCTAACACGCCATAACTTATTTAGTAACTTAATAATGTAATTTTTGTTTAAATCAACCTCAATCACCTAAAAATACAGTCCTCTATTATGTCCTTTTTTCCAAATTAAAAGTCTTGTGACCAAAAGATTGTTTTTTTTTGTCGTTGATAGATAAATAAATATTTTCTTTTTTAAATTTAAAAAATACACTAAGCATCTTCTTAAATCACATACATACATATATATCATCACGCCATATCCCTTGCAGGGTAGGCAGAGAGAACAGAGTGCCAGAGAACTCTATGTCTGCATACTTCACTCGCTTCCTCAACATTCATAATTCTCTTCATACACGCTCGCTGATTTCGGAGACTCTTGACTCCACCTTCCTTCAGTACATGACCGATCTGGTCTAGGTAGGTTAGTCTCGGTCTCCCTCGGTACCTACATCCTTCCACTTTCGCATTGTATATCTTCGTAACCAGACGTTCGTTCGGCATTCTTTCCACATGTCCGAACCATCGGAGCATTCCCTTTCGCATCTTTACACCAATACTCTCTTTCATACCTACTCGCTCTCTTACGTTGTCGTTACGAATGCGGTCGGTCAGCCTAACTCCACAGATTTTCCGCAGAGATCGCATTTCGACCGCATTAATTTTACTTTCATACTCTTTTCTGCATACCCAACTCTCGCTTCCATACAGTAATGTTGGGACAAGCACTGCGTTATGTATTGCTACACGTGCCTTCTGGCTGAGGTGGTGGGTGCCTAGAAGTTGCCCCAACGCTCCGTTCACTCTATTTCCCGCATTCACTCTTCGCTCTATATCAGTGGTGTACCTTCCATCTCGGCTAAATCCACATCCAAGACATACAAATTCATCCACTTGCTAGAGCAAGAGCAAGTACTAGAGTACATCATTACCTATTGTTACTCTTACATCTGTTCTGGCTTCATCTCTTTCAAAGATCATTATTTTGGTTTTGCTCACATTCACGCGTAGACCCCTTTTCTTACAATCTTCTGTCATTGTGTCGACTAGGGTCTGCAGGTCAGTCGCTGACTGTGCCAGCAGGACTGCATCATCTGCATAAAGCATAGCAGTGACCACTGAGTCGCCCATCTGGACTCCCACATTCATATCGTTCAACCTTTGGAGACATTTATCCAGATATATGATAAACAGCCTGGCTGACAGAACGCACCCCTGCTTAACGCCGATATTGACGTCAAACCAAGGCGACACTCCATCATCCAGCCGCGCACAGGCTCTACAGCCCATGTAACTGGACTGCACAGCCTGTAGCAGTTTACCGTTAGTACCATACTCCGATAAAATGTCCCAAAGTTCCTTTCGTACAACCGTGTCAAATGCTCTCTCCAGATCCACAAAACTGCAGAAAACCCTCTGACCTAGAGCCAGATGCTTCTCCACAATGTTGCGCAGCGAGAACACTTGATCCATGCATCCCCTTCCACTCCTGAAACCTCCTTGTGTCTCACACAGTAAACCATCGGACACCATCCTCATTCTCCTTTCAATAATTTTACCATACACTTTTGCTGCCAAACTGGTCAAGCTTATGGCTCTGTAATTTGCGCAGTCATAATGTGAACCCTTGTTTTTAAACAAAGGCACGATGACTGCGCTATTCCAGTCCCCGGAAACCATTCCCGAGCTCCAACATAAATTGAGGAGCAACAGGAACGCCTCCCAGACACAGGAGCCACCAAGCTTGATCATCTCGGCAGACACCATATCAATGCCCGCTGCCTTACCATTTTTTAAACTTTTTATCGCCCATTCAACTTCATCCATACTGATGCCATCGGAGGACGCCGTCGCCGAATGTTGATCTACTAGACCACATGCGACATCGGCGCCAACCGTAGCATACGCATACATATCGCCAAAATATTCACTCCATCGGCTTAACACGTCTTGTGTTTGTGTAAGAATGTCTCCACCTTAAGACCTTATTTCATTCATTCTGAAGGCTGACCAATCACCCCGAGACTTCTTCACCTCCCTCCAAAAGAGTTTGGTATTACCCTCGAAGTTTTTAGTCAGCCTATCTTCTGCACTCATACTTGCTCTATCACGTTTCTCTTTCACTAAGGCCTTGGTGTCATTCTTACATTGCCGATATATTTCTTTCTTCTGTTCAGTCATACTGTCATTCAGATTCAAACAAGAGACATAGTCCAGCCACGCTTTCTTCTTTTGCTCTTTCTTTCTTCTTTCTTAAATCACAATTATGTATTTCTAAATTTTTGTAAACATCCTCGGTAACGTTTTGGATAAAATCGTATACAATTCAAAAACCAGGACAATAATATGTGAGGTTTTTGAAGAAATATATTTAATTTAATATTGTCCTTCATTTTATTAACACACACACATTTACACAACATTTAACAAAATTTTCTTAGGACAGCTTGTATGGGCGAGTTTCCAAATAGCAGAGAAACACCCAGATAAGTGATAATTTTATTGTTCACAAGAACATATGCAAAAAAGCAGTAAGAATCAGTAAGAAACTCAACATATTTTTTCATGTCCGTAGTATATACGTTTCTAATTGTAAAAGATTGTTTAGCCTACGCAAATGAATACCACACAAATAGGTGAAAAATATTGCTACTAAAAATATTGCTGCTATTTTATTTTGTAATTTACATTACCTGCGTTGTGTTGAGCTGCTTCTACAAAAATAGTAATTGAATTCATTTCAAGCATTCAGTAAACTCCAGAGTCCAGTTTTTTGATGGTTTATTTCAAAACGCGAGCATTTGTTACGACCTTTACGTGATCCAGTTCTTACTAATTCTACTTAATTTTCTACTCAGCCCAACATTTCACCAAAATTAGATTTAGCAACACTATTGCCATGCCATAGACAAATAAACTAAAACGAAAATGTCCGCTGTTAAAATACGCTCTAATTTATTTTGGCTTTTATTTTAATAACTGTGCTTGCAATGTGAATATTTTATTGTATCATATTCTTATAAGTGCATAAAGTCTACAACATGATTGTTCAAGAGCCTATACAGGTGCGTAGTGAGCATATATTAGGTGAACTGTCAAAGTATTTCTATGAGGACGTTTTACTTTATAATTTAAATTCCCACAGGTTATCGTTTGGGATTGTCTCAATAATTATGCATACGACAACGCTATATTTCTGGCAGAGAGATTACACGCTGAAGGTAATGCTACAAGTAGCTATTTTCCATCTTTAATGACAGGCTTATAATTACTAATACTTGCATTTCCGTGGTGCTATTGATTTTTACGTAATTTTTGATTTTGTATCTTATATTGCAACTGAGTTGCAATTATTATTTGATAGTAATCTAATTTTTCAGTTTGCTCTGAGGAGACCGCGTTTCTATTAGGAACATGTTATTATAGAGCTGGAAGAGTAAACGAAGCACATCATTTGTTACAAAATATGTCACTATCTTTGCCGCAAGCAAGGTTCCTATTAGCTAAATGCTCCGTTGACTTGAATTCGTAAGTGTTTATAATATTTTCATATAATTTATTATGTACATAGTTTGTATATAAGTCAAAATATTGTGTGAGAACATTGCTAGTGGAAGTATTTTGCAGAGAACTTGAGTGAAAAATTATTGTTATTTATTATTTAGAAATCAACATTTAAATCTTTTTTATTATTATTTGCAGCTTTAAAGATGCAGAGATTGCACTGGGATCCAATTTAGATATTATAGCTTCAGAGTTTGGTGAACAAGCACCATATGCACTACAATTACTTGCAAAAATTTGTAGTGTCACTGACAGACGAAATAAAGCTGTTGAAGCACATCGGAAGGCACTCGCATTGAATCCATTCATGTGGAAATCCTTTGCGCAACTATGCAATATGGGTGAGAAAGTAGATCACCATCAAGTATTCCAAATTAATAATACTGACTATACATTTGGTGTAACAACATTAGTAAATCTAGTCAGCAATTCTGAAAACATTTCATGTGTGAATTGTAATGTTTCTAAAAATACTGCAATAAATAGTAGTATAACACCAAACAATGTAGCTACAAGAACTCCTATGACTATGTCAACTAGCATTACACCTGAAACACAGGCTCCTGTGAAACGAATGCATAGTGTTTTCAGTGGCATTGCACCCATTCCATTCTCTCCATCCTTTGGTATGTTACCAATGGAAGAATCTCCTATATTATACACTCCAACACTTACAGATTCTAATGAGCAGAAAGCTAAACCTAAAATAGTTAATTCCCTGAGAGCACAAATAGGACAATTAAAAGATGCAGTTTTCAGTCCAGCACCAAGATGTACATTAGGACCAGCTCCAAGACGGTCATCCAGATTATTTAGTAATAATAATAGCAATTACTCAGTTAAAGAAAATAATAAGTCGCCTAGTAGGAAATTTGTAGCTCCTAAGAGCCCATCAAGAAAAAATAAACAGCGTACAGCCAAAAATATTAAAGCTAATTCACTTGAAACCAATGAAAGAAATAAAAATATTGAAACAATTACACCAACAGTTCCACCAAAGAGTTCTACAGGTGTAGGATTGCTAAATTTAATGCGAGACTTAGGGGAGGCGTATAAGGCCCTTAGTTTTCTAGACTGTAAAACTGCTATTAAATTATTCCAAGACACATCACCAAAGCAATTAGCTTCACCCTGGGTACAGACAATGATAGCTAAAGCACATTATGAATTAGCACAATATGAGGCAGCAGTAAAAATATTTGCTGAAATCAGGAAATCATATCCAAATCGTACAGAAGGCATGGATATTTACAGTACATGTTTATGGCATTTACAAAGAGAAGCCCAATTATCAGCATTATCCCAAGAACTAGTAGAATTAAATAGAAAAGACCCAATTGCCTGGCTTGCAGCTGGTAACTGTTTTTCACTCCATAAAGAGCGAGAGACAGCATTAAAGTTCTTCAAAAGAGCTGTTCAGTTAGATCCTGATGCATCTTATGCGCATGCTTTATTGGGCCATGAGTATGCCGTAGCTGAGGAGACAGACAAGGCTCTAGCAAGTTTTAGAGCTGCAGTAACCATTGATCCTCGTAATTATGTTGCATGGTTTGGCATAGCGACTGTATATGCGCGACAAGAGCGCTGGAAGCCATCAGAGGTGCATATTCGTCGAGCTCTTACTATTCATCCCCACTCTGGAGTATTAAGATGTCAATTGGGATTGGCACAAGCTTCTTTGGGTAAAATGGAAAGAGCCCTCGCTACACTGGAAAGGGCTGTTGCATTAGATACAGAGAATCCATTATGCCGTTTCCACAGAGCTTCTGTATTGTTACGTGCTGGTAGACCAGAAGATGCTTTAGCTGATCTTCATTATTTGAAAGACATAGCACCAAGAGAATCTTTAGTGTACTATTTGCTGGGTAAGGTCCATAATAAATTAGGTAACTCCCATTTAGCACTTGTACATTTTAGTTGGGCTACAGATCTAGATCCCAAGGGGGGACATATAAAAGAAGGATTTGATCCATCAAAACAGGAAGATCCACCTGAAAGATCAACTTAAATTGAATAACAATTATGAAGAGTTAAAAATTGTCTGCACTATTGTGCAGTTGAAACATGTTTGACTGATTCCATTGTAAATATGGCTCTCACCTGTCAAACTCTTGATTGACACCAAATTCTTCCAGCATAGCTTTATAGAGTTTGACAGGTGTATGGTGGCATTGGTTGCTATAGTAGTAAGAGCATATGTGGATATGTTTCTGTAGATTAAGATGTGGATATTCCTAATACTATCCTAGTTTACTATAAAATATATATATATCTTGTATAGCTAATAACCACTAGAAAGATGATAATATAATTATTAAATAAAAATGATGCTTTGGAAGAATAAGACTAAGAGCCTTGATCTCAATGGGATATTTATAAATGAATATTCATTAAATATAGAACCATGAAAGTTTCAAATTCTTACAATGCCATAATTATTCCTGGTAGCAATTTAAAAATTGTATTTTGCATCTATTTGTACATATTATTAAATCATGCCGTTCAGTTGTCAAGTACCGCTGGCGGTATAATCATGTCGAAATTACATGTATAAATTGCATGTAGATCTTATTATGTGACTAAAGCTTTGGATGTTAGGTTTAGTTGAAAATTGTACCAATGTTCAATAATGGATATACGGACTTGTTCAAACTTTTGAGTTAATCAGAATCTTAGTTAACATCTGTCTCTTTTGGATGTGTATAATGTACATAATGTAATAACAAAATAACTATATATAGCACTGTTTGTCACTTATAAAATGAACTGCTAGCTCTGTGAATATTTGTTTAAACCACCTGCATTAATTATGTATGAACTTAATAAATAAACTGATGTAACTATACATTTACTTTTAATACATATCGTCGGGGATAGGGCAAATCCGCGTATCTACCATTGGTGAAGTCCGCGTATCTGCACGAAATAAGAATCAAATCTAGGAATAAATACTGTTCACCTCTCAATTCCGCCTAGCAGTCAAAAGGACTCGATTTTTATAGACAAAGTTCTTGAGCGTAATAAGCTATGTATTTTAACTAACAGTGGTTCCCATGGTAGGTACCCGAAAAGTTATTGAAAATACTTTTGGTCATTATTTTGATTACTGTCGCTATATTCTAACAAATTGTAGTACAAAACTATTTCTACACAATATTAATAAGTTGCAAAATTTTACTAAGAATGATTATTGCGTCATCATCCTAGGAGTCACTGAATTAAAAGCTACTGGTGCCTGCACAACATTGATAGAATCTTAGAAATTCATTGAAAATATAAATTTTACAAATATTATTATATGCACACCAATGTACGTTTGTGGCTGTTGGCTCCTATATATAATTACTAGCGACGCGCCCTCGCTTCGCTTCGGTTACATTATTTCATTTGTGTATGTGTGTGTGAATTTTGTAAAATCTGTAATAATCTGACCTCTACAGGACAGCAAAAATGTTCATAGCAAATTTCAAGTCCAGGAGCTATATTTAAGGGGGCATAGGCTAGGCTAGGCTAGACTTTTGTCGCTAAACGATTTTAGGTATTTTTTGCGCTTCTCGTATGTGTGCGTGAGGCACACAAACAAAAGCGAGTGACGTGAACCGTGCGTCGATCGACTAGCGAGTAGCGACGGTGTTGCTGATATTTACAAAATAACAAAAGTTATTTAAAATACTTTTATTAAAGTTATTTACAGTTAGCAACCGCTTCCAGGTTTTACACATATTTTATTTTGTAATTTACTGGCATAGTTAGGTACTGCAATTGAATATCTAATAGTACGAAAATAATAAAATGTAACTATACAAAAAGAAATACAATAAAGTGAACTCAATAATTTAAATAATAGAACGGCAAAATAGGGAAAAAATCCCAATTCCCGCCCGAGTGAAGTTTTTTAATTCAAATGATTCTAATTATAAAATAATTATAAATCAGTGGAATACATGTTGAATGATTGCAAAATTATTATAATTACATTAGAACGATATTTTAGAGATGGAGCATTCCATTCCACAATGCTAAGTTCCATTTCACAATGCTTCATCCAATTCTGTTACATGTTACATTAAAGTAAGCTACAATATAGCTTACTTTGAGTGCCTTTAAAATGATAACAATTTAATTATAAACCACAACAAAAACGATTGAAAAAAATTTCCATCGTATTCTGGTATATTTTTAGCTACAAAAGTCTCTTTCAAAAGGATTTACTATTTACTACCGTTACTAGTTTAAGAGTGAGAATATAATTTAAAACTGCGCTTCACGTTGTGCGGACAGCAAAAAAAAAATTGTAACGTAATCATCAGTAGAACCAGATTTAATTAATTTAACATGTAACTAATTGCATTAAAATTTACAATGTTCGTATTTCCGTAAAAAAATATCTCAATAAAAACCTCGCTTAAGTTTCTGTTAATATACATTAAGAACTACGTAAAAAAAAATGAGGAGATTTAGGAAGGTGAAAATTTTTTTGGACTAAATCCGAACGATTTGTAAAAGAATGTTGCATATACAGAAATCATAGTGGTTTTGGCAGAGAGCTTGGGACATATACCTAATATAAGCATATATTTTTTAATTTCAAAACGGGACACTTGAGTAACAGCCGTTTTTTGTGTCAGAACCGGACACTTGCAGAAATACGTAAAACTATGAAATTAAAAGCTAAAAGAGCAAGACTACGTGAAAAGTCTTACAGGAATAGGTAAAACTATTGACAGGAATGGAACTGGAACTGAAAACAAGAACACGTCACTTGCCAAAGTTGTAGAGGAGTTCCAGACCTTCAGGGAACTTATGTATACCATGCTTGGATTACTTCGCAATCAAATCAATAAATGCACCAGAGCTATAGACTTTATGGAAACAAGACAACGCTGTAAAATTCTCATATTCCTGGATATTTCTGAGACCGGTAAAGAGACCTGTTCTGAGGTAATTTCAGCGATTTTACATAACAAACTATCACTAAAACAAATACCTCCTAGCGCTATTAAAATTAGCCACAGGCTAGGTAGTACTGAGGGTGACCGTCCCGGCCAATACTTGTCCACTTCAAAAATGTTGATGTTAGGGCTTCTGTATGGAGAGCCAAAACATTATTAAAGGCAACGCCCTTCTCTATCAGAGAGTTTCTTACAAGGACTCGACAGCAGATATTTGGTAAGGCCCGACTTCACTTCGGGATACACAGTTGTTGGACACAGGATGGTGTAATAATCATCAAAACTGCTGATGGTCGACACAATGTGACGTCAATGTCTGATCTGGAGCCACTCTTATTGAAGTATCCTAAGATCCCAACAAAGGAAACTATTAAGCCGACAACATCATGTTAGGTATAATGTTGCTTTCCAGGCTAACACTAACTCTTTTAGCGTCTCATGCGGGAGGCGGGTGAAGTTCTTTATGTCCAGAGAAACTACCAGGAGGACTGCTTTTCTGGTCACCGCATCGGTGGCCAAGGACTTCAGGGCGGCCAGCGCGTCACTAGTTGACCCGCCGCCCCTGAACCCATATTGACTCTGACAGTCCCGACCCGACTCTCTCTCGACTTCTCGTCTAGGGACACCCTACTTTTACTATAAGTACACATTCTCTTATTTTTTCACTTACCTCATAGGCGAATTCGAATTGCCAACAACTGGTACAACTACCCTATATAAATAGAAAGAAGTAAATAACTTTGCAATGGGCACTTTTTAGTTTAGATATTGCAAATATATAGGTAGGTAAGTGTCAACTACGAATCCACAGTACCAAATACCACTCTCGGGGTTCAAAATTTGAGATAATAGATAGGGACTGAATATACATACATACTTACGAAGTAACGGAGGTATACTCTTTGTCGTCAAAACTATCTACCTTTTGGTTTCTTGCTCTAGAGAGACAAATTAATTGCTTTTAAAATATCAAGTTGAAACATTTTTTTTAAGACTACACTAAGGAAATAATCCTTATATAGCAGGGAACTTTACAAACATACATTCGACGGACAAAAATTACACTCAGGCTCAGAATAACAGTTTGTGGATGACACAAAGTATTGTCCCGCGCGGAAATCGAACCCGCGACACTTGACACGGTAGACCAGTACCATACCCACTACGCCATGTGTGCAGTCGTATTAAATAGATATTTGAGTTTTATTAGTTCATGTAAGCGTTTAGCTTTGTTTTTTCACCATTCTCCTCTTTTTGACTTATTTACTTTATTTCCCATTTGGAATAAAGTAAAACAATGACAATTATCTTGATACGTTTACAAAATTGTTTGTATGCGCAAGCAACACAACCTCCCCGTCCGATAGCCGAAGCAGCACTAAAGCGGATAGGGCGGAAGGGTGGTAGCTTTAATTAAAGTGGACACACCACGGACGAATTTAGGTATTTCCTTCATATTATTTAAACAAATACACATTTTAAAAAAGTAAACAATACAAGTTATAGGCAACACGAAGTTTTATTAATGTTCAAAATTTTATAAACTTTTGTGAAGTATTTACGCCGTATTATGGGTTTATTTTTTCATTTAGAGGTAACTGGATTTTTTTTCTATCGAGGAAATTACAAGTGATCGTGTTTTTAATATGTATAGAGTCAATCCTTAAATATCTTATATAAGAAATACTTAACTAAAGCGTTGGAAATAAGGATACAGGAAGACATCAAACGAACGCAATTTTTTTGTAAAATCCTCGATGCCCCCTTAAAAAATGTGATTTTTACACTCCAACTACCCCCCTTGCAGGTAGAATTTCGTAAAATCCGTTCTTAGCTGACCTCTACTCGGCGAAAGGAATATTCCTACCAAATTTAAAGTCTGTAGGTCTTATGGTTCCAGAGATATCGTGATGAGTCAATATATAGGTGAAAATCTCTTCATCATCATCAACCTGCTCTTATCCCAATTCATTTGGGGTCGACGCAATATGTCTTCTCCTTCCATACAACTCTATCAGACGTCATCTCTGTGGTCACTCCTTGTCTATCCATGTCATGTTTCACGCAGTTCATCCATCTTTTCTTCGGTCTTCCCTTACCCCTTAAGCCTTCAACATTCATGCTTAAAGCTTTCCTCACAACATTACTTTCATCCCTTCTCATCACATGTCCATACCATGTCAATCTTTCACTCCTTAATTTTTCCGTCACTGGCGCAACTTTCAAACTTCCTCTTATATGTTCATTCCTTATTTTATCCATTCTTGTCACACCACACATCCATCTCAACATTCGCATCTCCGCTACATGCAGTCGTCTCTCATCCGTCGCTTTTATCGCCCAACATGCTGATCCATACAGTACAGCAGGTCTTATTAGGCTTTTATATATTTGGCCCTTTAATTTAAGGGGTACTTTGGGGTCGCATGTTGTACCCGTGACCTGCCGCCACTTCATCCATCCCACATCAATTCTGTGCTTCACCGCACGATCCAGGTCGCCATCGCTTTGGATAAGAGAACCGAGGTATCGAAAGTTCGAGCATACTGGGATAGGTACTCCATCTAAAGTTATGGGTGTAAAATTGGAGAGACCGCCGAAATCGCAGAACATGTATTCTGTTTTTGGTCTGCTGATTTTCAAGCCTACATTCTCCAACTTACAGCGCCACTTTTCCAGCATGCTCTGTACCTCAAGGCCCTCTTTCCCGACGAGAACAATGTCATCAGCGAATAGCATGCACCAGGGTGCCTCTTCCTGTATCTCCGATGTTAATGCATCCATTATCAACAGGAAGAGGTAAGGACTTAACGCCGACCCTTGGTGCAGACCTACTTCGACACTGAACTCGTCGGAGTCTCCAGCCGCTGATTTCACGTACGACCTAGATTGTCGGTACATGGCACAGATTAACCTAACATACTTCACAGGCACACCTTTCTCTTTCAGTACCCACCACAAAACTGTTCTCGGTATTCTGTCATAGGCCTTCTCGAGGTCAACGAATACCATGTGCAAGTTTTTATGTGCACGACGATATTTTTCGCACAGTTGGCGCAGTGCAAACATGGCATCCGTTGCCCCGCGGCCCGACATAAATCCGAACTGGTTTTGGGTGATCTCACTTTCTTCTCGCAATCGTTTCTCAATCACTTTTTCCCACAATTTCATACTGTGTGACATAAGCTTTATTCCTCGATAACTACCGCAGTCCTGTACATCCCCTTTATTTTTAAAAATGGGCACTAGCGTACTATTGCACCATTCATTGGGGATTACTTCGTCGCGCAGCAGCTTATCGAAGAATAAAGCTAACCACATATACCCATCCTCTTCCAAAATCTTCCATACTTCAACTGGTATACCATCGGGCCCTACAGCCTTTCCATTTTTCATACTTCTCACTGCTTCTCTTACCTCATCTATTGTAATTTCCCTTACTAGGCCGACGTTCTCTGATACATACGCACCGACCTCGGCATACTCCGACGACGAGGTGGAGGTCTTTTACGAGGATATCTCGAAAGCCATACACGCGTCCAAAACCCACTTCACGGTGGTTATGGGAGACTTTAACGCGAAACTAGGCAAAGGGAGTGATGATGAGTTGAGAGTGGGGAAACATGGATATGGACAGAGAAACCAGAGGGGCCAGAAACTGGCTGAATTTCTGGAGAAGGAAAGCCTCTTTATGATGAATTCCTTCTTCAGAAAGCAGCCACAAAGGAAATGGACCTGGATTAGCCCCGATGGTTCAACAAAAAACGAGATAGACTTCATCTTGTCGGACAAACGACATATATTTAATGATGTCTCAGTGATCAGCCGGATTAAAACTGGGAGCGATCACCGAATAGTACGAGGCACATTAAATATGCACACAAAAGTCGAACGGTCACGCTTGATGAAGTCGACCCTCCGACCTACACCTGTCCAATACCAGAACCTCGAAAACTTTCAACTCGAACTACACAATCGCTTCGAATATCTAGACGAGTGCGAATCTCCGAACGATATAAACAACAGGTTCGTGGAAACTGTCCACGCGGTTAGGTCGAAATTTTTCAAGGCTCACCGCGCTAATATACCTAAAAAACTTTCTGACCAGACTCTCAAGCTCATGGAGCGGAGAAAAGAAATGACAGTACAGTCTTCAGCCGATTGGTCCGAACACAGGCAGTTAAATAGGCAGATCTCCAGGTCTGTGCGTCGCGATATTCGCCAATTTAATACGCTCCGTATTAAAGAAGCGATAGAGCGGAATCGTGGCTCAAAAGTGTTCGCACAAGATCTGTCTATCGGGCAAAGCCAAATGACTAAGCTGAAGACCGATGACGGCACTGTCATTTCATCCCAAAGTGAGATCTTGGGAGAGGTCGAAAGGTTCTATGGACAGTTATATAAAACATCCCGAAATCCTGTTGTCGGCTTGGTCCAAGATCCCAGATCCAAGCTAACTCGGCACTATACCGAAGAAATCCCGGACATTAGCTTGTGCGAGATCAGAATGGCTCTCGAACAACTAAGAAACGGTAAGGCACCGGGAGATGACGGAATTACGGCAGAGCTCCTGAAGGCAGGCGGCAAGCCGGTCTTAAAAGCCCTTCAGAAGCTATTTAATTCCGTAATATTTTTAATACCATGTTTATTAATTACACCCGTTTTATATGAAAACATATCAAAGGAAAGATAATAATTTGTATCAAAGAAATATGCATATTTAAAATTTTGAAGATCATGAAAAAGTAGAATATTAAAAAGTTCAACTTTATCTATTTATTTTATATACATAAGAGATTTTCACCTATCGGGGCTAATCCAGGTCCATTTCCTTTGTGGCTGCTTTCTGAAGAAGGAATTCATCATAAAGAGGCTTTCCTTCTCCAGAAATTCAGCCAGTTTCTGGCCCCTCTGGTTTCTCTGTCCATATCCATGTTTCCCCACTCTCAACTCATCATCACTCCCTTTGCCTAGTTTCGCGTTAAAGTCTCCCATAACCGCCGTGAAGTGGGTTTTGGACGCGTGTATGGCTTTCGAGATATCCTCGTAAAAGACCTCCACCTCGTCGTCGGAGTATGCCGAGGTCGGTGCGTATACCTGTATGACCTTCAACGAATACCGTTTGGTAATTCTGAGTATAAGGTATGCTACCCTTGCCGACACACTCTCGATCCTCTCCACGTTGCCTACGAGAGACCTTCGAACGATAAACCCTATACCACCTTGGGACGGGTGATCTCCCTGCCGGTAGAAGAGCAAGTTTCCAGAACGTAGGATTATCGTGCCCTCGCCCTCTCTTCGCACTTCTGATAATCCTACAATGTCCCAGCGGATTTTGCTCAATTCCTCTTCCAGCTCGATGACCTTCTCATCGGTCCTGAGTGTCCGAATGTTGTGTGTTACCAGGGCCAAAGGTCGTTTTGATTGGTAGCCGGATCGCTGCCGGAGATTCTTCGCACCCCCTACTCCAACGCTACCAGGCCCGCTACCACGATGAGCCTGTAGGATAGCGGAGCTGCCGTGACTCATGACTGGGGGCCGTTTCTCTATTTGTATTGCTCATAAGGGGTTAAAGCCGTAATCGCCACGCTTGGCAGGCGGTTTGGCGATCGCAGTGTGGTGTAATACGTTTCCCAGGAGAGAGCTGCTGCCCACTCTCCTGGTGAACCCTTAGTCGATTTTTACGACTCCCACGGGCAAGCAAGGGGTGGCGACACATGTATTCTATCCCGTCGCCACACGGGCATTTTTTATATACATAGTTAATTAAGTGGGGTACATATTGCAGATCAATTTATTGTGTTTTATAAGCTACAGTGGCGGACTAACCCCGTCAGAGGCCCGGGGCGGCAAAACTGAATGAGGCCCCCTTTCTTTTTTTTTTTTTTTCTCCCGCAAGGTGGATTATGGATGTGGTCGCGCCCAGACAAATCGGTCCGGGGCGACAGAAGAGGCGGCGCGCAACCCCATGGACCCATCCTGCGAGCACCTCTCTGCGCCGTGCGAGCGGGCCACCGGTACCCGATCTTTGTCATCGGTGTCCCGCCCGGCGGTTTACCATAGCGGGTTCCTCTCATGCCGACGCCCCGACAGCTTTCGCCGTCGGGGCATCGCCCTCACGCGGTGGCCTCACGTCAGGTGACCGGACAATTCCCCGGTCCGATCACCCGAAGCTTCGGTTAGGGCGGCATCAGGCGCAGATATTCGCGCCTGCGCCGCCCCGGCTGCTGATGGCGGCCTGGGTCACGGGCATCCTTCCGGACTCGTTCCGCCACCTCCTTCTGTGAGATGATAGCCTCTCAGCAGGCGGCGACCGCGTCCCAGTTCCTGACGCTGTCGACCATCGCTTTCGCGACAGCCGGCAGCGTCAGGTCGGCACCGATAACAGCGATGAGGTCACGGCGCTGCCCGTTCCAGCTCGGACATACCTCGAGCGTGTGTTGCGCCGTGTCCTCGTCACTACTGCAATGGTGGCAGGACGGAGTCCACTCCCTATACGCGACCGTGTGCAGGTACAAGCCGAAGCAACCATGCCCCAACAATACCTGCACCAGGCGGAAGGAGAGGACTCCGTGCCGCCTCTCCATCCACTCCATCAGTACGGGCCGGAGGGCCTCAACGGTAACAACACCGTGTCTAGGCCTCTCCAGCCGCGTAACCCAACGGGTGATGACGTCTGACGATGACTGAATGAGGGGTTTTAAAAAATATGTAATTTTACAAGCTTTTTTTTGAAGTGCAACTTCTTTGCGCGCCATGAGGGTAAAATTTTTACAGATGTAACGCAATATTAGTGACACGAAAATGTGGGACTTTTTGTCCAAGAAGAGGGATAGAGTGACTGAGACCGATTGAGAAAGGGCGAACATAGCATGAAGCACAGGCCATGGAGCGATAGTAGGGAGCAAGCGAGTGAGAAAGATCGAGAGAGAGAGAGTGAGATAGAGCGAACGTCGCATCACGAACAGTGCCATGGAGCGAAAGGTGGGAGAGAGCTAACGAGAAAGGTTGAGAGAGAGTAAGATAGGGCGAACGTCGCATAACGCACATAGCCATGGAGCGAGAGGAGGGAGAGAGTAAAGGAGAACGAGAAAAAATACACGCTATTGGTTGATGTATGTATGTAAACGAGATTGAAGAGAGAGAGAGAGAGTAGAGTAAAGAGAACGAGAGACTGGTACAGATCTTGACGGGGCATGGTTGCTTCAGCAAATACCTGCACACGATCGTGAGGAGGGAGACGACACCGGCCTGCCACCACTGCGATTAGGACGCGGACCATCGCTAAGGCGATGCTTGACAGAGTTAGGAACCGGGACGCGGTCGCCACCTTCTGCGACAGTCGTCTCGCGGAAAAAGGCGGCAGCACGACTCCGAGAGGAAAACCTCTTGTGTGACATGCTCTACCACCGGTGCCTGGGGCGGCGCAGACGTAGTACCTGCTCCTGATGCCGCCCTAGCTAAGGCCGCAGGTGACTGGACCAAGGAATAGTCAGGGCGTCGAAAAGGGATGGTACCCGAAAGGGTAACCCGCCGGGCTGGCTATGGATGGCAAGGAAGCGGTACCAGTGGCTGGCGCAATGGCGATTGGGAGGGAATACGGTGGTTTATGGGGCCACGCGCTGCTCTTCCATCGCCCCGGACGAAACGGGAGGCGTGTGTCCGGACCACAGCCTACCTAAAAAGAAAAGTATAGAAAGCCAGAATTGTATATAGGTTAGAAAGCTAAAATCAGAAATAGCCGGTAGGAGCAGGTTTGCTCCTGATCTTGTATCTAGATTCGCTTTTGATGGATCTTGAAAATGTTGTGTCGGCTGTAATGTTTTGATCTTGATGAAATTATGAAACTACTAATCACATTTTTAAAGTCTTGTTTAGGATTTGATCAGAGGAACGCGGACGCATTGGGGGGCCCCCCAAGACCAGAGGCCCGGGGCAGGACGCCCCTTCCGCCCCCCTGTTAGTCCGCCACTGATAAGCTATAAGCCATTTTATAAAAATAATAGTTCCCAAAACCTCATTTCCATTCGTGTCCCTTTTCCCAATTTTCAACCATTATGATAAGAAAAATTAACCGAAACCTTCGAAGAATAACATTTTTTCTTATTATTTAGTAAATATAATACCTAGCTGAAATAAAATATATGATATAAAGAATAGTTTCAGTTAATTTTATACCAATTCAAAAATTGTCCCACCCTTCGTACTACTTACCGTTCGCGAATACTGACAGTGAAATAGAATTGTACCCAATAGTAAATGTAATCCTCTTGACGACTCCACCACGACCTCAGTGCCCGCTAGTGACTTGAGCAGATTACACGTCTTAAAGAGCGATTTGGCGCCAACGAAAAATTTAATAATCTACAAAAATCATCCAGGTCAAAATAAAATCTCCTTACCGTTCGTGTCTTCTAAAGGTAAGTTACTTGTTCAGATTAATTTAATTAATGGTCTAAATATTTGCCATAAGATTATTTCTCGTATGATAACGTATTTAGTCTCATAAGTCTAATAAATAATGCAACGTACACAAATGTTTCCAAATATCTACTTACCATTTTTCCCGTTCACATTTTACCCGAATGGTAAAGAGCAAGCTGGAATGGTAAGTAGGTATTTTTTCTATTTAAATGTAATATTGTTTCAATACATGCTATATTTAAACTGCCGTGTAAATTACTAAACCACTACACATTTCAGATTCAAGAAAAGCGCAAAATAGCACTTTCTGCGCTTTTTCCTATCACTGTCAATCTTCTCTTACAGCACAGTAATTTCAGATCCAAATTGTGACGTATATAAAGGCTTATTTTTGGTCTCACGCATTTTTTTGTATGTGTATGCTATTAGCTTTGCTTTGAATAAAAAAGAACAGTTTTGTAAGTACTATTTTTTCATTCTTTAAAATTGTCTAATATGTTTATTTGCAAATATTCACCCATTTCCCTTAAAAATGTTCGTACTGGCATTTTAAAAAAAGTTTTTTAAAGCTCGAAAGTCCCAGTTTTGAGATCTTATGATGAAAAAAAAATTAAGCAACGTGTTCTACTCAATCTTAATAAATGCCGCAAAAACAAAAAAATGAAATTTTTTTCGTTTCTTCTTTTTGGTATGCGAACTTGGAAAAAAAATTTCCAACTTAACCACTATATAGTGGTTAAGTTAGAAAATAACTAAAGTTAAGTTAAGTAAGTTAGTTCTAAGTTCTTAAAACTAGAAACTATGAGCTTTAAAATCCATCAATCTATGTAGTAGGTGATTTTAATCTAAGGTCCTGTAACAGCTCTGTTAGAGTTCAATTTGACATGTTCTTAGAATTTTATAAACTTCGGCAATGCAATATATTAAATAAATATGGATCCACTCTAGATCTAGTTCTAACGACTCTTAGCACTGAAGACATCACTGTAATATCTGATGCTGAAGCTCTTGTACCTCTGGATGCCTATCACCCTTGTTTTCTATATTGGTATTCCATATAAACTAGTAGAAAAATTCCATCATCCATCCATCAGCCTGTAAACGTCCACTGTTGGACATAGGCCTCCCCACGAGAATGCCATCTATAACGGTCCTGAGCCACCTGCATCCAGCGGTTTCCTGCGACCTTGATGAGGTCATCATGAGGTCATCAGTCCACCGAGTGGGGAAAGGAGGAGGAGTAGAAAAATTAAACGATCAAAAAAAATTGCCAAATTTTTTGAGGTTTTTCAAGTGGCTGTATTTCCCTTAAAAATAGCCGTACTGATATTTAAAAAAAAGGATTTTAAAGCTCATAGTTTCTACAATGCGAAAGTGGAAGGATGTAGGTACCGTGGGAGACCGAGACTCTCCTACCTAGACCAGATTGGTCACGTACTGAAGGAAGGTGGAGTCAAGAGTCTCCAAAACCGGCGAGCGTGTATGAAGAGAATTATGAATGTTGGGGAAGCGAGTGAAGTATGCAAGGATAGAGTTCTCTGGCACTCTGTTCTCTCTGCACCCTTGGACCAACCCTGTTTCTGGCCATGATAAATGACTTACCAACCGTCCTGTCAAATGCAGAATGCCTTATGTTCGCTGACGACCTGAAGCTATTTGCTACTATTAAAAATACTAGAGATTGTGAAGCGCTACAAACTGATATAGACGCAGTCGTTCAGTGGAGTAACGCAAATAAATTACCATTGAATGTATCCAAGTGTAGAATAATAACTTTCAGTCGCTCTCGTTCTCCAATCACAAATACTTATGTATTAGCTGGAGAGTCACTTCCATGCGTTACCACAATACGCGACCTCGGGTTATTGTTCAATTCAAAATTAAATTTTCATAACCACATTGGGACTGTATGTAAAGCCGTTAATAAGTCGTTGGGATTTATAATTCGAACATCTTCACAGTTTTGTAATGTCGACATAGTAAAGCTACTATATAATGCGTATGTCCGTAGTAAGTTAGAGCAGGCCTACGTCACTCCATGTACTTACGCGCTATAATTGCCTACCGCCCGACCAAGCGGTCGCGGGCCGTTTGCGGACCAAATTCAGTGCGGCTTTCACAAGCGAAGCGTATGCACGTTGTTAAATATTATTCGTTACATTCTTTTGTACGTGTACCTACGATTGCGTCTGGTGCCTTATGTGCAGTAAATGGGTGCAAATCAAGTAAAAAAGGGGATAAAAAAATTACTACATATGCGAAGTCCCACATTAAATTACATGTATCAGGAATAACTTACTGACAAATAATTGTGTACACGATGAAGAAAAAATATTTGGGGAACTAATCTAACTAATCAGGCTATGCAAGGATTTGAAGAAAGAAGGCATTAATTTTATGTTTACGAAACGCTTACATCAGGATTGCCTAGAAAAAATTTTTGGCACCGCCCTCAACAGAGTGGTAATTGCCCTACACCGATACAGTTCATGAGGGCAATCTCAAAATTATTCCTTTGAAATATGCTTGTTTTTTGTGACTTAGTTGTTAGCCTCAGATGGCTATGACAACTTTAGCCGGACTGTGGGTGAGCGCTGAGGGCTCTCAAACCGGAAGAACTCATGAATTTTATCGAAGAGGCAGCCCTGTGATTGCTGTAGGATCGCGAGGTGCGAAGCAATTACGTAATAAGTACGCTTGAGCATTTAGGCATATTTTAACATGCAGCAGTTGCTGACGCGACAGAGTAGGCTATTATAGCAGTAGGTATTGGTAATTTTCTACCGAGTGAAGTATCTGTTATTTATTAATCTGTGGTTAGAGTACAACTGTGTTATTTGGAATCTAAAAGAAAAGCTGTACACATTAATGGTTGAGAGAATACAGCGTAAATTTGCCCGATACATGCATAAGCGTGTATATGGTAACTATCCATTTCTTTATCCTTCCATGTTTGTGCCCGACACAAACATGGAAGGATAAAGGTATGATTAGTTTGGATACTCTTGAGCTTAGACGAGTGTTTGCCCATCTAATGCACTATTATTATTTGCTCAATAACAGGGTGGATAATCCATTGGTACGAGAATGTTTATACTTTAATGTACCGGACCAATATATGAGTGCTGCCAAGCGACGGCAACATCTACTCTTTAGTTATGCACCATCACGGCGATTTTCCCAGGCTGCTAGTACGCCTACTGGAAGAGCCGTCGAACTTATAAATAATTTTCTTCAAACAAGTCTGAATGCAGACATATTTTTTGACAGGGTAAATCAAATGGAAAAAAAGGTGTCACTATATTTAAATATACTATACAGAAATAAATAAAATGAATACAATGTAAATAAATTTTTAAATATGACTTACCCCTAAATTGTTGAAAATTTATAATACCTCCTTGTTGTAAATATATATATAATATATACTACTACGTTGTAAATTTATAATCATACCTATCCGGAGGCAAGGTAGGAGCATAATATGTCAAGGAATCGGTACGATGATTAATCCAAATGACTAATGGGAGGTATTATGGCATGTTATGAAACCACACGCCACGCTTCTGTCGCCCTGGACTATATGAACCGGGTGTGTCCAGATCATAGCTTGTCAAAGTTAAAGGCAAAATAGGGCTGGTGACATTATATAATCAAACAGAATATTTTCAAACTTCTACATGAAACAATCACTACACATAAATATGCTTCACGATGTTTTAGTGTAAATTTGTGAAAGGCGAAAATAATGCGTAATGCGTGTGCATATAGATATATTTTAGTCGTAATGTAATTATTTTTGTAATTCTTTTATATTTAAATATTACATATATTCGTTCATGTTCATGATTAGCGTGATGTTCGCGATTAGGTCATCATTAGCGCGCAGCGTTTTTTTTCTGCAATATTCTTAGTTGGGGTCAATTTCTACCGTGCAGCTAATACTTAATAGGTATGTAGTTTTATGTATACAATATTTGTGTATATTTGCTAATTATAATAAAAAAAAACCTTTCTTTCTTTCAAATAAGTCTATCAAACCAAAGCAGCCAAAATCTTCGATAGCGAATTCTATATCAGTGGGGTTTCTGAACCTGTGAAGATACAAAATAAGTATGAAAACGAGTCTTACATGATTTAGATTCTAAACCAGCGGATGAATCCTCCGTGCTGAGGTGTTCTACTGCCATTGTAAACGCGAATACCAGACGAGATTGGACGAGATCGGTCCAGGAATTAGTCCACCACCCGCAGAGATGTAGATCGCATGAGAAAACGACTCGGCATTTGTTGCCAAAGAATGTTAAGTACATTCCAGCACCAACTCTACCGAACCACCAAAACAGGAGCGTAGGTACCGCTGTATCAGCCCTATCAATGATACGGAACTCTCATCATTCGTAAGTAAAAATCACTTGAACTTTTTAGGCTGCATTTCCTAAAAAAAATGTGCTTTATTTTATACAATACTAGCTGACCCAGCACACTTCGTTCCGTGAATGAGCAGATTTTGATTAATTCAAAATTATTATAGTCATTAAAATATAGCTTGATCTCTGTGACAGATAGCGACAAAATAAAAAACCCGGAGGTGTCAAGGGACACCCGGATGGAACGAAGTTCTATTTTAATTATATATTTTTTTTCTGCCTTAAGCGATTTTTATCGTTATATTTTAGCCAATTTGCAAAATATCTTTATAAATTATAGCCTATTTGTTATTCTGATGTGCAAGCTATATTACTATAAACATCAAAATCCATTCAGTAGTTTTTACGTGAAAGAGCAACAAACATGTTCACATCCATACATTATTACAAACTTTCACGTTTATAATATTAATAATAGGATATACAATTCCACTAGACTACCAAAACTTTTCGGCCCCGAGCTCGAACGCGAGCCGGCCACGCGGCCCGGTCACGGGCGAAAATAATTTCGTTGCGCATTATTTTGATTTTGCTATATCTCTTAAGGTATTGATTTAATTTGCATGGTATGAAGGAAAAAAAATATCTTCATGAAATGCTCAAGCCAACTAATGTATTTAAAATGATAAGGATTAATACAGTATTTGTGTAAATAGCTTTTCAATTACCGTTTTATAATAGAACATTTTTTAAAGTATTAAAATGGATATAGTATGTTATCCTTAAGAGATAGATATATACCATCGCGGACTTTTTTGTAGGCCTTTTTAAGCTGTATAATACTGTAGTACTTTATTTTGATCTATTTTGTAGGGTTCAGCCAGCGTTTGCAATGTAAGCGCAAAATAATGTGTTTATTTACGACATCACATTAGAAACCTCTAAAATTATCAGTGTTTCTCTAGTACATTATGCATATATTATACATATAAACCTTCCTCTTGAATCACTCTATCTATAAAAAAAATCGTCGCGACACCACACTGTTCAATGCGAAATAGAAATGAAAATATCTGGCTTGCTTTCTATAAGAGAACCGACGAGCGACGCCGCACAGCTTACAATAGCTTACTATAGCAAAAAGTGTCGTGACAACTTTTCGTAAGAATTTTTTCCGTCTAGCCCCCTTTCACAACGCGCGATAAGGAACTTCGTTCCAAAACCGATGAAGTAATTATGAATTCGCGTCATGTTTACATATTTAATTTGTATTTTTTTTTATTGCTTATGGTGGCAAACGAGCAAGCAGCACACCTGATGGTAAGTGTCATTGCCGCCCTTGAACCTTTACAATACCAAGGGTATAACTTGGGCCGCTGCCTACCAATAAAATCCCCAAGCCCACCCAGTTGGGCTTCCGGCTCTCTCGCTCACCGAACGAAGCGCAATAGCACATTGCCACTACTTAGACGTCGATCTTCTGAGAGAGTGTGGTACTACCCCGGACCGACGGACCGGCCCGCGGCTGTAGACAGAAAACTGTCAACAGCGTGGTCCTAGCACAATTGATTATATCACCTATATTTTCATTCTTTAGGTGCCAGTTATATCTCAACTGAATTATGAATATAAAATATGAATATTTACAGCAAAACTGGTACCTCATATGTTTTAAAATACTTCGTAACCATTTTATAAAAGTAGGTAAGGTGCTTACGCAAGTACAAGATCATACTGAACTGAGAATAAGATAGAGATGGGGCAATCGATAAACGTAAATCGATAACATTCTTATTAATTATTTATAAAACAAGTAAAACCAATACATTACCTATATAAACCACTACGTTACTCTATAAAATAAGTAAATTGTGTTAATTTAGTATTCAGACATCAGTTATAATATTAATAAGACCATTTCTATTATAATTTCTTTAATAAAATAAACATGATTATTCATGAAATAATATGTGACCAAGAACTCATCATCAACCTACAGGAATGCTCCAGCGATGATGATAATAGTGACGATGAACTTGGATGTATTCCTTTCGAATAATAAAAAGAATTAATTAACAGCTTTAGTTTAAATTAAATAAAATCCATTAATTTAAATGCAATAAGATTTTCATAAATTGTTTTAAATTTATAATCGATTCATCCGTCCATTTGATTGAAGTTCAATAAGATTTTCATGCATTGTTTTTCAATTGCAGTAGCAAATAACTTTAAAAAATAAAGAATTATATCGACAAAAATACGAACTGCATCGTAAGCGTGCGTCACTAGTGAGAACTGTCACAGGGATCAAGCTATATTTTATAAACTTATAAGTTATTTTTATTTCATTATGATAATAAATATGAATAATATATAAATTTAAAAAATCAAGTATTTTAATAACGTGCCAGCAAGACGAAGAAGTATCTTATGTTATACGACATTTTTCTTCATGCGCGTTGCAAATTATCTAATTGTTGATCTGAGATTTGCTTGACGACTTTGCATTATCATCCGAGCCGTTTCACGGGCTGCCTCGCTTTGCTTTCTTGTGATTGAGAAGCACGAAGTCGGGCCATATTAACGCGGCGGTCTTCCCGCGCAATATCTTGTACTTCTGCCGTGTAACCACGGCAGAAGTACAAGCAACACATTCGTGATGTTTCGAATTCTAATTCCGTTACGGCTTTGTTGGGCAAGATTTGATCTTATTGGTCGCGCCATTGTTGATGACAATATAGACACATTATGATTTATTATAAAAATATTCGTAAAAATTCGTAACACTCGCATAAAACTAACACTGACCGGTCAAATTTTATTTAAACTTTTCGCGGTATTTTCCAAACAAAGCATTACATATTTTTTTTTGTGTGTCTTAGTTGTTAGCCTCAGATGGCTATGACAACTTTACCCGGACTGTGGGTGAGCGCTGAGGGCTCTCAACCCGTAAAAGTTAAGCGAAAGCATTACAGGAGCTGTCTTTCCCTTTTATTGCATCATCAACAAATGAACGTTTAGAACTGATGTATTTTTTTAATGTTTTTTTTTGTTTATTAATATCATATTATAATATATTATATCCTATTCCAAAATCGGCGAGCATTTCCGCCGCCAGGTCCCACGGGGGCTCCCGGCCAACAGGCACGCTGCCTCCGTCGCCACCGTGCGGTACCCGCGTACGGCCCTGACCACCATGGCCCTCTGTGGTCGCCACAGAAGAGCCCTGAGTCGGACGGTCAGGGACCCCGCCCACACCGGTGCGCCGTACAGGGCCATCGACCGGACGACCCCCGCGTACTCCTAGGAGTATCTACCATTCACTGCAAGTAATAACTTAAACAAATTTTATTATAGTAGTGGGAATTTGCAATATAAGGTGAGATATAGGCTTATTCTAGCTTGGTTACAGTTAGCCACTGTAACGTAATTGTTGTATATATAAACTTTAAAAAAAGTTAGGTTAAGTTTTTTACAAAAGACAATACGCACCCGCGTTTGCCTTTTGTAAAAAATCTTACCTCTTCATTTGAGATCCAAAACAAATCTTGATACAGGACTCGTCTAAAGCAAACTGCACATAAGTCATGGAATGGGTTCCGATGAATTTTTATTTATTTATTGCTTGCCATAGACGGCAAGAATTCGGTATCAGTGGTCGGCCCAATGGCGATTGGAAGGGATTACGGTGGTTTATGGGGCCACGGGCTGCGATTTCGTCGCGTCGTTCGACAGAACAGCGGCGTGTGTCCAGACCATAGCCTGCCAAAAAACTCTCTCCGGTATCTGACAGTTTGTGGCCAAACTAGACTATCAAGGGGTGGTTTATACTTAAACATTTAAAAGGCGTAGCGTTGTAGAGCACCGCGATCTCTGTTCGTGGGTATTTTGCAATTATGGTTTGCAGGATAGAGACCGATTTTCTAAGAGGTAGCAAAATTAAGACGGTATTCTCATCTTTTCATTATTGATGACGCATTTAGCGAGTTTAATAAACTAACAAAGGTAAGAAGGTACATAGAGAATACAGTCGGGGAAAAGAATCTATGGACTGACACTGGTAGTATTTTTGAGATATTCAACTCAAAGCCATTGATTTAGGCAAGTACGATAAGGACCACTGCCTTAATACATTTCAAAATTTTAAACTCCACATACTAGGGAGCTTTATCGGTAGTCATTATTGTTAATACCGTTTTTGCTTACCGTTCAAAAGTCTTATATTCGACTCCCATATTCGATCTTTCATAGTGTTCAAATAAAAGTAAGCCGAGCTTAGTATTTCCACATAATCTCTCCAAGTGAAGTGCCTAGATCGCGTCCTCCCCTTCTTGTAAGAACAGGAGTTGATACACTGACACTTGTAACGGGTCTGAGCCCTACTATGCTGTAAACCTCTACTAGATATAAAATTAAAAAAAAAACTAACTGTAACATCTTGAACAAATCTAAATCGGACCATATAGGAAGCGTCAGGTTCCAAATCACGAAGTACAGATACAAGGAGTCCGAACGTAATGTTGAACGAATGGTCTCAATTTAGGTGACATAATTTTTGCCGGTAAAGCGCGCCACTTTGCAAGAAGTACTCGTTTAAATCCTTACGCGGGAAGTTTTGTTGCTGTTGACAGCTCTGGAATTTTATATTTAAATTAATTAAATTCAACATTCGCGAGCCAACGCGTGTTTCCGTGTAATAATAATAATAGCGTCGGCACGTCCTAATTTCTAGCGCAGCCAGTGGCAGAAAAGGGAACTAAGTTCTGGGTTTATTATTGTGTCCATGAATACTATAGAAAAGCCTATACCGTTCGGACTCCTAGTATCTATACTTCGTGTTCCAAATAAAAAAAAGAATCATCAAAATTGGTTCACCTACAAAAAGTTTCTCAGGTAACACGTATAAAAAAATACAGTCAAATTACAAACTCTTTTTTTTTAAAAAGACCAACTTAGTACACTAAGTAAATAATCCTTGTATTGCGAGGGACTTTACACAGATATATAATTAACGCAGACAAATTACACCCAGGCTCAGAACAACAGTTCGTGGATCGCAAAGTATTGTCCAGCGTAGGAACCCATGGCACTGGCACTGAAGGTCGATATCTTAACCACTACACCATTTGTGTAATCGATGTGGTTTTCGGGTAAAATATTAAGTGTTTTTAAAGAGTAGGTACTGTGAAACGAATTTTGTCGTGCAGCCCCATAACCTAACGTGTACACTACATAAACGACAACTCCAACAAAAATAATTTACCGCATGGAGGTGAAGTGAGAATACAATTCAGGCTGAGCGTCGAAGGGGGTTGGTACTCGAAAGGGTAGCCCGCTGGGCACGGACGTTAAGGATTCGGTACCAGTGTCCGGCCCAATGACGATGGGAAGGGAATACAGTGGGTTTTGGGGCCAAGCCCCGCCCTTCCGTCGCGCCGGGACGGAATGGACGGCATGTCCAAACCATAACCTGCCAAAAAAACACATATCACCCGAGACTATCATAAAAAGACGATTAAGATGCATCTAACATTTGTGCAAGAGTAAGACGAAACTCGAAATAAAATTCTATATAAACACATCTGACCAACGTGGTATAGTAGGTCAATTTCCCTCACATTGTGGAGGAGGCTCAAGGTCAGCAGCGGGATGTACATAAGCCAAGATGATGATGAAACGATTATTTTCACTACGCCACTACGTCATTATGCCATTTAGTCCAAGGAGCGAGGACAGCCGAGTATTATTTTTCTCTGTGGGGCATTCCTGTATACGCAATGAGCAGGAATTACAGCTAGCTTCCTCTGCCCGCAATGACTATGTCACTGTATAGAAACTACGACTGTGGTGCTCAAGAAGTATGACTAGTAGTGCTCAAGAAGCGAAAAGCGATCCTTTATAACTGGTTGTGAAGCCCGATGATCGGCGTGATCATTCAAACAATAGCCTGCCGGAAAAAAAAAAAAAAAACTATTTTACAGCTTTTATTTTATTTAATTCTTTAAAATGTAAACTGGTATTAAGTATCTGCTACATAGTAGTAGAATCTTTATGATTGTGGCATAACCTAATTACCACTTAAGGGAACGTACTCATACCGTCTGACCATTTTTTTGTATTTTTGGAGTTTACTCCTTAAGAATCGATTTTCATATAAGGCGCCCGGTATGAGAAAAATTTGAGGAGTAAAATCTAGTGATCGAATGACCTCGTTACGTTTTGGTGCGCAACCTATTCTGCACACCTTTCACTTTCTGACGTGAGATAATACTTCACTGAACAGTTTTAATAAATGTAAATAATAATCGTACTTAAGGAGTAAACTCCAGTCGTGCGTCGGAGCTGACACACACTTTTTTTTTAACCCTTTCCTCACCTGCGTGACCACCCATAGTATAGAGAAAGGTCCAATTTTGTTCTAGCGTAGAATTTTTGAAGACCCCTCTCCTCACCTGAACAGGTCACGTATTATGGGTAAGTTCCTAATTTTATTAGCTACTGGCTAGCGTGGGCATTCATAAGGAGAATCTAGTTATGGTTGATGACTTTCCAACCATGATATCATCTTATATAGTAAGGAAGTAGTTTCTAGTTTAGTATTTCATTATTATTGCATTGAAACCTAATTAGATAAGGAAATAAAGCTTTTCGCAAGGTACTTTGCAGATGGTTCTGTTAATCAACTTTTAAAAAATTCGAGGTTATGTTTTAAAAATACTATGAGTTACTACCCCCTCTTTTCCGACAGACTATAAACCAGGAGGAGAATGATCAAGTGTATTTTCTCGGGCAAATTATATATTAAATGCGATCGCCTTACTCGCGTGGCAATCGACTAGTAAGTCAAATACTCAATTACCACGAGAGTTTCATCATTATTCAATTCTTATCTAAATTACTTAAGGTTAACGCAATATGTACATATTGCGTTAACCTCAAGTAAGTTGTTCTTCCACTAATATGTGTATTACAAGTTTTAGCAATCATTTTATGATCGGGTGCCTCTTTGGGAATGTAATTGTTGACCAGATGGCAACAGATGGCGCTGATTCAAAGATCTTAGTCATCTTATACGACACCCTTGAATAAGGTAATAGTTGATAGTATTAATAAAATTTGCTCGTTAAAATTTATAAACATTGCTTCGCTCCTTTTATGCCAGCGTTATGTATTAACCTACAACCTGTGTCGATAAACAAGATATCTTACATATTTTACTTTTTTGGAATTCAAGTATCAGTTCCTAAAATTAGCACATTTAAAAAACAACTCTTCAGCTTTATAATAATAATATAGATTAAAATTATTTTTACGGATTTTATAACAATTTAATTTGATTTTATTTAACGTTCTGCTCCTTCCATGACGATTCCTTAAAATATACGAAACTTACAAACAAAATCAAATTTAAAGGCGATAAAATATGTATAAACAATTCTATTTCATTTGCAGTTATATCCACTCAAATGCAATCTTTTCACGGTATTAAGAGTTTTCACTGTGGACTAATAAATATAGTGTTTATTTATTATTATTCTCATGGAATCCAAAGATTTGCCCAGATTGGCTTCAATAAGTTATTTTGTAGCCTGTCTTGTATTACTTTACAAGTTCTCATTCTCAGTTTTCTTTTACAAAAAATAGTACAATAAACTTCAGTAAGCTATTTGTCAAATTCCTGACCAAAATTAAAAGTTCAAATTTATGCAAATTTCTGTAATATAGAATCAAGTGCTTTCCGAACAGTTGGATCGTTGAGCAATTTGTTTTGCGGTGGAGGTGGCTGAGTAGGCACTGGTGCTGGTACAATAGTAGGTGCGGGTTGCTCATTTGGCGACAATACTTTCTTGTCGTTCAATATGTTTAAAATTCTTTGTTGGAGATCCACTTGAGTCTTGCTGCTAGGCGCAGGGTTTAAGGGTTCGCCTAGCTCTATCTTCACTTGTTGTTCTTTTCTCTCCTGTAAACATAACGTTTTCATTTTATTACGAATTATTGCTTGTTTTTTACCAAAGACATTTTTTGGGTAACACCTTTTTTAACACCGTTAATTTCGATATTAAAGTTACATGTTGAACGACATAATATCAATCTTTAATGCCTTAGTGTCACCTAAAATTTGAGTGAAGTGATCATATGGCGTGTGTTAAAATATAAGTTGTAATAAGGAATAAACTGTTATTTTAGTGAAATATAAATTTTGGTAACAAAAACAATAAATAATCTTAATAAAAATGGCAAATTAAACATTAATATTGTTACAGTAATTATTGAGCGAAATTTCAAACTAACAAAATTAACTTTGAGAAATAATATATACATCATCACAGCTCATAATGTCTCACTATTGGGCGCGGGCCTCCTCCGTAATGAGAGGGAAATTAACCTACTATTCCGCGCTGGTCAGACGTGTTGGTATAGGGTTTTGTTTCGAGTTTTCCTTCTCTCGCATAGATATAATATGCGTTTTAAATCCCTTACTCGTCTTGTAAGATCACCCACGGGTAAGATATGGGGTAGTGAATAGTATTCTTACTCCGTCACCACACGGAAAATATATACATAATATAGAATATTTCAAATTAGAGATTGGTTCTCTTCTTACATTATGAAGTCTAGGATAAAATATAAATATTTACAATACCTGCAGATATTCAATAACTTTTTCGTATTGTAGCACAGTGAGCGTTCGCCCGTCGGCTAACTGTCCCAACAGAGCATATACAGCCTCGCGTCCTGTCGGACCTCCCCTTTGTACCTCTTGGAAGTTACGAGACAATAACTGTAGGGCATCTTCTAAGGGCATGTTGCGATGTTCTGGAATATTAATATGCTTTCATTATTTTTATACTTTTGATAAAGTATTTTGAATGCATTTCATAGCTGAGCCAGAAGAAGAGAAAAAGAAACTTAATGATATTTTAAAATCATCATCCCCCAGGTCGTATTCCAAACACTTGTAATCGACGTAGTATTTACTCTTCTTCCATCGTATGAATTGCAAAAGTTTTGGCAATAGTTTTACACGAATGTTACCACACATTGCTGGGGGTAAAAGACGAATAAGAGCATCAACCTGGACGAACTCTATCTGATGCCGGCTAATCAAGCATATTCGCGTTGATGTTGTGTCGCCTTTGAACGAGGCATCCTCAGGACCATCCGTATTACACCTTAATTCAGTCCCGTATGTCTTTATTTCTCAAGGTAGGCAGTATTGATTTAAAATAATATCTTTTTAATATATATATTTTTTTTATAAAAAATATTACTTATCTTACACCAAATAATATATAGAATTGTCTTGCAATTTTTATAACTTTACCTATTTCTTTAATAATACGTAATTACTGTATATTGTCCGAGTAGGGACAAAGTAAAAATACAATTCACTACCCCCTCTTTTGCCCGTGGACATCGTAACGTACGAAGATATAAATGCAAATTGTATGTGTAAAAGAAGGAAAAATGGTACTAAAACTCTATACCAACACCCCTGAGAAGTATAGTATATTAGATCAATTTCTCTCCTATTGTGGAGAAGGCTTGAGACCAACAGCGGTCTTTATATGAACTCTAATGAATGAAAAAATACTTCCGGGTTGAGAGCCCTCAGCGCTCACTCATAGTCCGGGTTAAGCTGTTACAGCCATCTGCGGCTAACAGCTAAAAAACAGACAAAAAATACTGCACAGATATTAAAGTAATAATTATTATATATTTACCTTGGGGTAATCCATGCAGAATAGTAATTGTCAAAGATCTGTTCTCCTCATTTTGTGGCATGACTAGAATGGCATATAAACAACCACGGGATGCAATGTTACCCAAAACTTTTCCAATAGGAACATCTTCCATAGGGAACAAGAGATCTACAACAATACCCAGCCGTTTTAACCGACCTTCAATGTACTCGGCATACTCTCTGTAAAATTGAAACAATATAATAATTATAAAGAATTCTTTAGTCACTACACACATATTAAGAGGAACGGAAGGCCAATTGGGTGGTTTGGGGTTTAAATTGGTAGGCAGCGGCCTAGTTATACCCTTGGTATTGCAAAGGTCTAGGGGCGGCGGTGACACTTGCCATCAGGTGTGCTGCTTGCTCGTTTGACACCATTAGCAATAAAAAAGTTTGAATTAGCGTTTGCTAGCCGAGTCCCAGAATACGCCGGAGGCCTGGGCCGAACTTGCGAGACATATAGCAAGTCAGCCAGGCGGTAGGTAGAATACGGGCCCCACACAGGCTAGTTTCAGATCAATCAAGAGCTCGAGGTCTTGCGAGCTAAATGTAAACTAGATAAAATAGTTTGTTCATACAATTATAGAACAATTATATATAAAAAATCAAAAATAGTTGAGTAAGAAGCCTTGTTCTTTGAAATTAGTTTTGTTAATATTCAAAATACGATTACGGTTGATCGAATAGATATCCCGTTTAACGCTCGGAGCCACCCAGGCGCTTGCGGCCCAATCCAACAACTGCGCCTGGCGATGTCTCCTGTTCGATGTAGGTCTTCCCACAGTGGGATAATGGTATAATCGCCATGGTGGACGGTTGATTAACGCAAAGTTGCATGATCATAATATTTATAATAAATATTGATGAATTTCATAAATACAAATTAGCACAAACTATGCCAGATCCGATTCGTTTATGAAATGGCTTCGTGGGTACAAAATTTAACAAAGTATATTCTTTAAGAAGTTTAGTAAAAGGAAAAACGGTAAAAATATAGGGGGAGGCCTATGTGAGACAGTAGACATCAATAGGTTTATGGATGGATGGATGGAGGATGTGTACAAATACTCACGTAAGACTTTTGGAAACAACAATAATTTCACAGTCATTTCTTTCTGTCACCGGTAGCGCTCTGGGATATTCTTGCAACTGTTGCGAATAACGATCATAGCCGCCACGTTCTGGCCATTCACCTATAAAATAGTTCTTAGTAGAAATTAAAAAGAAATTTCAAGTTTTCCTAAGTAGAAATTTAAATTATATGAATCAGACTAACAATTTATAGCTAGATTATAACATTGATTTGACACTGAAATTAAGAATTTATTTTTCATTTTGTTTATATTTCATTTAATGTACTGTATTTATTTAAATTCTTATAAATAACTTTTTTTTCTTGCGGTAGTCTATGGATGTGGTCGCGCCCCGTCAAATAGGTCCGGGGCGACGGAAGGAGCGGCGCGCAACCCACCCTGCAAGAACTCCTCTTTTCGCCGTGCGAGCGGGCCACCGTTACCCGTTCTTTGTCTTCGGTGGCCCACCCGGCGGTTTACTCTGACGGGTTCCTCTCGAGTCGACGCCCCGACAGCTTTTGCCGTCGGAGCGTCCTTACGCGATGGCCTCACTTCGGGTGATCGGACTATTCCCCGGTCCGATCACCCGATGCCTCGGCTAGGGCGGCATCAGGCGCAGATATTCGCGCCTGCGCCGCTCGAAGGCGCTGCCTGAACACATGCCGGCTCAGTCGACCGTCATCACATACCGTGCGGTACCCGCGGATGGCTCTGACCGCCATGACTCTCTGTGGACGCCACAGGAAAGCCCTGAGTTGGACGATCAGAGACCTCACCCAATTCTTATAAATATCAAGCGTACCCGGCAAACTTCGTTCCGCCTAACAGTCAACGTACGAAAAGTAAAAATTCCACAACTTATCCGCAGCGCCACCTACCGGGACCAATTGTAAATCTAAACCATTTTTGAATCCACTTGAACACACACAAAAAATTTCATCAAAATCCGTCCAGCTGTTTAGAAGGAGTTCAGTGACATACACACGTACATAAGAATTATATATATAAAGATATTCCATGTCCAGACGTAATTTAAACTACAAATTAACAAATTCCATTCAAATTCCTTTGGTATACGAATGTTCAGACATATATATTTTTTTGATGAGGTTATCAATATCAGAGAATTATGAATGTTGAGGAAGCGAGTGAAGTATGCAGAGATAGAGTTCTCTGGCACTCTGTTCTCTCTGCCTACCCTGCAAGGGATATGGCGTGATGATATGTATGTATGTATCAATATCACAGTAGTAGGAGCACTAGTTCTCTGTCTACAGCCGCGGGCCAGCCAGTCCGGGGTAGTACCATACTCTCGCAGAAGATCGATGTCTAATGTGCTATTGCGCTTCGTTCGGTGAGCGAGAGAGCCGGAAGCCCAACTGCGTGGATGGGTTTTTTGGTTTGTATTGGTAAGGAGCGGCCTAGCTATACCCTTGGTATTGCAAAGGTCCATGGGCGACAGTAATACTTACCATCAGGTGTGCTGCTTACTCGTTTGCCACCATAAGCAATAAAAAAAAAACAAATTATCAGATAAAAATTTAAATAAATTTTAGACACATAAATATTTTTTTGATGAAAGTAACGAATTTTCAGATATATAATTATTTTTTTCGCGTGGTGAGGAAGTAAGAAACAATCCACCATCTGCTCTCTCATGTCTCATTTTAAAAATACACCTGCCCGTGGAGTTCGTAAAATATGTACATATATTGTCGAAAAATGGGAATAATTTCGTAAAAATATTATGTGGAAAAAATTTACAACTGACAAATAATGTGCACAAAGCTTTTTTGTGGTAGACTATATTCCAGATACACCCACAGGTGACAGAGTGGTGGCGAACGGCTTTATAGCCTACGGTTATCATCTCCTCATCACCATTAGTCTGATCACCGTTATGAATTTCTTAACCTCAGTGGTACTTTCCGACATTGATAACCTTTTAATGAAAGACAAAGAGAGGAAGACAATTAATTGTAGACCCTCACGAAAGTTTCTCACAGGTACACATTTTCGCTGATCCTGTTATGACTGACATTCATTGAGGAGATGTTGCCTAATTTGGCATTGCAATGTTCGACTAATGGATAGATTAGATTTTTAAGAGTTTAACCAACCTCTAGCATTAACTGGGGAGCGTTCCCTGAAACCAGGACCACCAGGGCCGCCACCGCGCCCTCTACCGCCACGACCCCGAGCCCTGTGAGCACTCCGACCTCTCATTGCTCCTCTTGTTTCAGACCAATGACTGGAATAATTTTCTTCATGTTCTTCTTCTGCATAAGCTGGGAATAAACTATTTTTTAGAACCATACCTCTATTGGCAAATTGGGAGGCAGTGGTGTAACCACCCATTGCTTGTTATATCATCTGTTGTTGATGCTGTTTATACTATATCTATACTAATATTATAAAGCTGAAAAATTTGTTTATTTGACCGCGCTAATCTCAGGAACTACTGCTCCAATTTGAAAAATTCTTTCAGTGCTGGTTAGCCCGTTTATCGGGGAAGGCTCTAGGCTATATATGATCTCACTAAAACCAATAGGAGCAGAACATTATTTGCCTTTTGAGAGCTTTAGTTGCGTGTGCTGCGTAAACGGTTAACGGTTTTGTAAAAATCATGTATGACAGTACTATTTCTCTTTTTGATTTTCTACTACGAACGTTTTGATGTTCTACTAATAAAAGCGTCATGGAGTATTATTTAAAAATATTTCCACGTTATACCTAATCAATGTCGCGAGTTAAAGTTAACGTTAGCCCAAAGCAACTATTCCGGACGAAGACGGAAGCTTGCATGTGACATATTTGGAAATAGTGCAGTGCGATTAAGAATTATATGAAATATTGGTGTAAATGTGGACAATTGGAAGAGATCTTCTCCATCCACCTTTAAGCAGTTTTCACTAATTAGTAAGTACTAATAATAATAAGAATATGGAAGCAAACAGTCATCTAGAAAAGACTGCATACGAGTTATTAAACAAACCCATTGAAGGCAATTGTCTAAAAGCTATTCTTATGACATGATATGATAACAATACTTTTTGCAGATATTATAGGCTGTCATTAAGGTTTTCCATGTATTGGTAAGTTTTTATAGTGGTGGGACGACACTGCTGGCAGTTGTCTGTCTACAGGTTTAAGGTTTGTATTGGTAAGCAGCGGCCTAGTTATACCCTTGGTATTGCAAAGGTCCATGGGCGACAGTAATACTTACCATCAGGTGTGCTGCTTGCTCGTTTGCCACCATAAGCAATAAAAAAAAAACAAATTATCAGATAAAAATTTAAATAAATTTTAGATACATAAATATTTTTTTGATGAAAGTAACGAATTTTCAGATATATAATTATTTTTTTCGCGTGAAATATGTACATATATTGTCGAAAAATGGGAATAATTTCGTAAAAATATTATGTGGAAAAAATTTACAACTGACAAATAATGTGCACAAAGCTTTTTTGTGGTAGACTATATTCCAGATACACCCACAGGTGGTATTGCAAAGGTCCATGGGCGGCAGTGACACTTACCATCAGGTGTGCTGCTTGCTCGTTTGCCATCATAAGCAATAAAAAAAGAGTTCTTAGCACATGCTTACGTAATAAGAATATAATACCACCACCACCACTTCCTGCTAGTTTATTGTATTCTTACGAGATTCCCTATGAGCACATAGGGGTCGTAAAAAAGTCTAAAGCATATAACAAATTTGCAAGAGAAGGATCGGTCGAAATAAATTTCTTAGCCAATCTGACAAGCATCGTATATTAGGTCAATTTCTTTCCTATTGTAGAGGAGGCTTGAACCCAGCAATAGAATGCACATGAGCCAAGCTAAATATCTATTCCAAGATTATTTACCTTGATCTCCTATATAATTGCCAAAATTATCATATGGATCTTCACTTGCTTCTTCAACGGGCAAGTTATTATCACTGAGAGCCACTGCTGGTGGTATGCTTTGTGTAACAACTGTTGACTCCACATGTCTGATAATATAAAAAAAAATATTATTATTTTTTATACAACAATGCCCCAAAATAGTTTAGTTCAAAGCAGTCCCCAAAGCAGTTTATGCATAAATTATTACTACAAAATTTAATACACAAAAAAATTGTTTTCATGAGACTCTGTTGGGCACACAACACTTTTTTTGGAGGGTTAAATTACATAGTATTCATCAAATAGATTGACATAGAATTCTGCTTTGTATTTTCATTCTATCGCAGTTTGACATAAGCAATGTAATGTAGGATATCTTTTATAAAAATCTGATCACAAAGCGAAAAATGATGTTTTTTCGCTTCATAATCAGGTTTTTATAAATAATTAAGCATATTAAATGTTAAATTTCAGTAATTAGGATATCTTTTATTTCGAAAATCATTCCGTTTTTAAAGAATAAAAAAGTTCTTAGGGTTTGGATCAGCAGTACATAGCATCTCGAACTTCTAATATACGGGCATTTCTTCCGTATAGTTGCCTAAATAAGTTTCAGGCATCTCTTTTGAATAAATTAATTATCAGTATTTGAAAAGTCCAGAGCGATCAACTAAATAACTTAATATTGAAGAAATGCCCATATACATTGTATAATATTGAAATGAAATATAAAAAATATTTCTACAGTTGAATTTATTTATCCCTATTGATCAAACACTTATACTTCTTACTAAGCACTAGATTATAATGGAAAGTTAAATGTTCATATAATGTTATACATTGGGATCTTAGTTAAGCTGTGTGGTAGCGGCTATGAATACTACCAACCCTTACTTTGGTTGTGGATGTCGTAGAAGATGACTAAGAGCCTTATAACTACCTGGGCCAACTCCATCTGATGCTGTTTGGTCAACAATTACATTCCCAAGGAAGGTTGACGTCTGGCAGGGGGCTGGTCGTAAAACTATTGCCAATAACTTTTGCAATATGTACTATGAAAGAAGAGTACATATTGAATCGACCCCTGATGATGATTGGGATGCTTAGTTATGACTAAGCCGTTATGACTTCAGGATTTATTTGTTATGACTTCAGGAAGAAGTCGTTATGACTTCAGGAAGAAGTCGTTATGACTTCAGGATTTGTTTCCAAGAAATTGTCTTCAATTATATTGTCAAACGAGATTCTACATTTTTGATAATCTTATCCATGACCCTGCTCACTCTACTGCGCTTGCTTGTTCTAATTCTAAATAAGATCAAACATGGCTTCACTTAGATATAATATATTTTTGAATGTTAGGTATTAAAAGCAATTTCACTGTATATATTTGTTCTCATTTACCTTGACTCCATATACATAATGCAACTACTTAAGATTCCTTAACTATATATAAAATCCTACATACATACATACATATCATCACGCCATATCCCTTGCAGGGTAGGCAGAGAGAACAGAGTGCCAGAGAACTCTATCTCTGCATACCTCACTCGCTTCCTCAACATTCATAATTCTCTTCATACACACTCGCCGGTTTCGGAGACTCTTGACTCCACCTTCCTTCAGTACCTGACCGATCTGGTCTAGGTAGGTTAGTCTCGGTCTCCCTCGGTACCTACATCCTTCCACTTTCGCATTGTATATCTTCTTAACCAGACATTCGTTCGGCATTCTTTCCACATGTCCGAACCATCGGAGCATTCCCTTTCGCATCTTTACACCAATACTCTCTTTCATACCTACTCGCTCTCTTACGTCGTCGCTCCGAATGCGGTCGGTCAGCCTAACTCCACAGATATTTGTATTGTATGTTTGTATAACATCCTAATTTCGGAATATGTCTTAAGACATCTTGACAGATATTATTCTATATCTATACTAACCAGTCATTCAATAGTTATATAAATATAAAATACATTACCTTTTATCCGGGTTTGTTTGGGCAGTTTTAACTACCAAGCGATTACCCTGGAAAGTGCTACCGTTAGCTTTAATAATAGCTTCCCGCGCACTAGATTCTTCAGCAAATTGAACAAAACCGAAGTTTCTATTAGTTATGATGCCGTTTATTTCTCCATAGGTTATGAAATGCTCATAAATGTCATCAATAGAAGCATTATCAGGTAGAGATCCAATGTAGATACGAAGATGAGAAGTACTCCGGTCTTTCATATCATGCCTATCCAAAGTTAATTTGTCTGAAAGCCAAATGGATAAAATAATCTATTATTGCCCTATTATTTTAGGCCTCTAGGCCTAAGTACCTACTGTACTTATAATGTAATACCTTCTAAATAAAAGCATTAAATAGAATATAGATTGTGAAGCATCTATTCGCTGAACTGCCAATAAAAAATCATATCAATATTAATGTATGTACCTGCCATTACGAAGCCGTTCTTTTGAATATGCTTAGACCTATCTTCAGAATTATCATTTAATGGAAGATACCGAAAGAATATCACGTAAATTCCTGTTTATTGTAAAATCAAATTAATATTACAATTTAAAAGTAAGCAAGCGGTAAGCACTAAGCAATCACCACAGAGCAATCAGAGGCATCAGAGCATCGCATAGCATTACATTTAGGGTTGGCGATCTGAGATCGATTAATCGAATATTCGATTTTTTAAGTGTAAAATAAATCTATTTTTAATCGATATGAAGGCCTGAATCGATGCATTGAATCGATTTTCAGCCGAGAAAATTGACCTTCGATTTTTCTGTTTTGATTAAAACCATAAAGTTATTTAGTTGAATGTACTTAACATCGAGAATATATAAATATATAGAGTAGAGGAGCCCGAAATCAAATTAGAGCTAGCCATGTAGTACCTGAATTCGATCTTTTCAAATCGATTATTTTGATTACGACTTGAATCGATTCATGCATCAATCTTTTTTAGAAAGAATCGCCATCCCTAATTACATTACCATAGAGGCATTTATATTACCGCCGGACATGGAAGTATAATAAGTACTTGTTGTACAGAGTACTTATTACTTCCATGCCGCCGGACGCGATAATATGTTTTAAAATTAAAAAAAATGGCATGGTTACAAAGACGTCTCTTTACTCTTTAGTTATGATTGGAGTATTACTTTCTTATATGGAACATTATTTCAGTAATTAACGGATAAAGAACTTAACACTGACAAATGCGACGATGCCAATCCCTATGTAGGGTGGAGAAGAAAAAAAAATTAACGGATAAGTCAACGTGCCTCCAATAACGAAGAGGTCGCACTATTAATATCTTCCTGAGATTTACGGTAAAACACGATAAGCATGTATTCCATTACTACAATGCTTTAGTACTTCCTCTGCATTGCGTTTTTTAATATAGCGCTTTGAAATAATAGAATATTGAATATAAGTTTTTTTAGGAGTATTAACTCTTAAATAATCTTTTAACTTTATTGAGTTGAGAGCGCTCGTCGCTGTTCCAAAGTCTGGGTAAAGTAAAAGTTATCATAGTCATTTGCTTTTAACAACTAAGTCACACACAAAAAAAAAAATCGGCCAAGTGCGATTTGTACTCGCGCACGAAGGGTTCCGTAAAACTAAAAAAATATTTATGCAGTAGTTTTTTTTTATATTAAATCAAGTTTTTTTGTGCTGTGTGGTAGCGGCTACGAATACTACTAACCCTTACTTTGCTCGTGGATGTTTTAAAAAACGACTAAGAGCTTTTAACGACCTGGGCCAACTCCATCTGATGTCGTTTGGTCAACAATTACATTCCCAAGGAGGGTTGACGTCTGGCAGGGGGCCGGTCATAAAACTATTGCCAATAGCTTTTACATTATGTACTATGAAAGAAGAGTACATATTGTATCGATCCCAAGTAATTGGGATAAGAGTAGGAGAATGATGATGATGAATTCAAGTTTCTTTTTTCTTTGATATTAAATCAAGTTACACCTAAATTAGTAGTAAATAAAAATTAGTAGTTTTAATAAATATTAAAACTACTAATTTTTAAAACATTTAATGAACACGTTTTTAAACTATTTTATTTATAATATTATATTATTAAATTGTTATAAATAAATTTTGCAAAAATAGCAAAAAGAGCTCGGCGGCGGTGAGATTCGAACTCGTGCCTACGGTGTCTTAAACCAGCGCCTTAGACCACTCGCTCACGCTGCCTGTTCATTGTCAGTGCAAAATTAACTGCTGCTTGTTAACCATATACGTTCAGGTGAAAAAGGGTAGTGAGTTTAAAATGATTAAAAATATTTTTTTTATATGATGTAATCAAAAATTTACAGTTTTCACAATTTTTCCTTAATCTGTGCTATAAGACGTTGCTTCGTTCCAAATTTCAAGATTCTGAGTTCACGGGAAGTACCCTGTAGGTTTTGATTCCCTTGCGAGTATCGAAAATTTGCAGAAATTTGCGACATAAATAGCTGTATCTTTTGATTGCATTCGCTTAAAAGTTTGATTTTTTCACAGCTCTAAGGGACAGTAGACCTGAGTATTTGATATAAATTTCAGCTTGATACCTCCACGCGTTCCTGAGAAAAAGAGTCTTGACAGACAGACGGACGGATGGACAACAAAGTGATCCTATAAGGGTTCCGTTTTTTCCTTTCGAGGTACGGAACCCTAAAAACAATTCTAATCAGCATTTATTTTAAGCGCTCTGCCTACTACATTACAGTGGGATTGAAATGCCTCACGATCATATAGTTAGTTTCCATAAGTTCTTGTAAGTGTAGACAAAGGAAATAGGAGCCTTGTACAGATAGGCTTTTTCATTTATAGTTCATCTAATCTAATAAGTGCACTTTGACAGCATCGTTTATCATCGTCGCGAACATTAATAATTATTTCCTTATCAATGAAATTGTCGAAACGTACATCTTTGTCAAAATCTCTATTCGATTAATTATATTATTATAATATTTTTACCGATTATTTGGATATTTGAGGATTGGAAGTTGTCAGGCACTACTGTATAGAACGTGATGACGTGACATTGTAAGATAGTCAATAACGATTACTATTTACCATCTTATTTTTATTTTAAATTAGTTTTACGAGTTTCAACATTAGATTAATGTACGAGAAAGTCACCCGCAACGTAAATTATGTAAATAACTTAATAGTTCTTTAAAATTTCAGATTTATTGTTTGCAATCATCTGTATACGTTTGACCAAGGTTATTTATATTCATTAAATTCAAATTAAGTCTAAATTAAGTAATTATGAATATAAAAGGCTAATTAAATGTTTACTAAAGAGAAAAAAAAAACAAATTAAATACTTATTCAAATAAACCGCTGCTAGTAGGTATCGTGCCCAGAATGCTGGCAGCATTGCCACGTTGGATGGCAATGCTCAACCGCTGTGCCAAGTAAAGCCCAGCATTCCGGTCACGTGTCGCTTCATTAAGGCGATTATTTAATTCTTTAAATATATTATGGGCCCCAGGCCCCCACGGTCCTAAAGTTTCCACCCCAAAAGGCTCAAATATGTATACACTGTCTAGAGTACAGTATTTGCGCCTTTTGAGGTTCTCCGCTGATTCAGCCGCCGCTCCAGCCTTATTTGCAGTTCCTGGAAGATGTGACGGCGCTAAGGTATCAACACAAGTTGCGTCCCATATCAAAGGTCGATCCATCTTTCACGGAATTAATGTCATACCATCGGGTCTCTTACCATCAGCGCAAACTAGGCCGCAAGGTTGTAAAATAGCGGCGCAGTTCGCGCTGGTAAAAGCCCGATGGAGGATGTCATTAAGACTGGCATGGCGGGTAATTCTACCTGCACTCTTTAAGCAGGAGAGGCCGTGATACCCGAGCCGGTCGACGACAAAGCCACATTAGCAACGATGCGGTGCACAACAAGATGCACCCAAGCGTAGACAAGCTGCAATACGGAATGAAGAAGTGTCCATTAATGTTCCAATACGTAGTGAAGGGAGAGCCTGTAACCATAGACCCGATTCCCACTCACCAACAGCTAATAGACGGGCGCGATCCGCAGAGCTCGAGCACGTATCGAAAAGTTGCTTCCGTACAAGCTCGCAGAGCGGCCCGTCCCATAGCCGCTGAGATGATGGGTCCGTGGGGAGATTTTTATTAAAATTGCAAGTCAACCACGTATTTCTGGCCTCATTAAAAGAAGGAATATCTATGTTTTGTAAAGAGGGTCCTAGAATTTGGTAGATTAAATTTTCAGTGCTATAAATTGAGGACAGGAATGCGGCTAACGCCACACCAGAAATTGAGCGAATGCCCAAACCTCCAAAACGTACTGGAAGTGATGCTTGAAGCCACTCTCGTTCTTTTAAATTTATATTTAAAATTGATGCCAAAGTATATCTAACTATTTTGTCTAAGCTTTGGAGAATTTCTTTATGCTTCCAAAGTTGACAACAACGAATCGTATACATAAATTTAGGCATAAAAAGGCAATATCGAAATATAGTAAAGGCCATATGGGTATTGATTTTTAATTAACGATCTGAACATTCTAAAAAATTTTGAATTTTTCTCTTGGTTATTGTGTATTAAAAAATGCAAAACGTCAAAATGCACTTTTTAGATTAGATGAACTATAGATAGACTATAGTAATTTAGATTACTTGCTTTGTGTTGAGCAGCTTCTACAGAAATAGTTATTGAAGGCATAGAAAACCGTCTTGTATATCGTTGTCATTAATTGGGCGTTTATGAAGAATTTGTAAAGAATATTTTATAAGACTTGGCTGTATCACTTTCACTGCCTTCGCCTGTTGGAACGGACGGACAGAATCAAAAAACGAAAAATCAGTTCCTCACTTTGCCCAGATGAGGTTAGATTTGAGGTTATCAGGTTACATATTTAAAAATATTAATTTTATTCTAAATATATTTTCAACTAATATTGTGCAGATATAGTTTTTTGTATAATTTATGCATAGCTTTTAGTTAATCGCGTAGTCGTTTCCTCGCAATTTCTTGTGATCCCACGTAAGTTTCAAAATAAATTTGAACTTTTTTTAATAATTTATAACACTTGATTGCACTGTATCCTTGCAAAATTAAATAGTTCCGTTGTACTAGTACTTTCGCCGGAGTAAATCTGTAGGTACGTCTACTTACCATTAAGTGTTATGTAGCACCTATTTAGTATTACTAATATTGTAAAACAGATTAGTACTGATTTTAATCGCTTGTTTTAGATTAATTATATTGGTAATGATTAGAAGAATATTTTCTAAAAGTTATGCTACATACAAACAAGCCATGAATGATGCATTCAATCGGAAGAATCTGTTTTATACCAATTTATTATTGTCAATGAGTATATCTACATTTGGAGATTTAATAGAACAGACTTATGAATATTATAAGAAAAATGCAAATGCTTATGATTTTAGCCGTACTGCTCATATGTCATTTTCAGGCCTTACAGCTGGTTGTATTTGCCATCATTGGTATAATATCCTAGATAAAATTATAGTTGGCAGAAGTTTTGATATGGTGATTAAAAAGTTGCTACTGGATCAATTCATTTGTTCGCCTATTGTAATACTATCATTTTTTGCAACGGTGGCAATATTTGAAGATCACCCAATATATAATTTTTCAGATGAAGTCAAGGATAAATTTTGGATATTGTATAAAGCAGAGTGGATTGTGTGGCCACCAGCTCAAATTATTAACTTTTACTTTTTGCCAACACGGTATAGAGTTCTTTACGATAATACCATATCTCTTGGTTATGATATTTTTACTTCCAAAGTAAAACACGATAAATCACAGAGAGATAATCCTCAACCTGTAACATTTGAGCAATAATTAATTTCTTTAGTAAATTAAATACAAAAGTTTATAAAAGAAGCAAAGTTATTCCAACTTTGAGTTGTGGTAATAGTTGCTTAACCTACTTATTATTGAATCGTCTTTATTAAAGCATGTTAAGATATAATTCTTTTTTACAGATAATATGCAAGCACTAAGCATGACATGGAGGAAACTAGCAACAAATATAAAAAACTCAACCGTGGTATCAAAGTGTCGAGTGCTTACAAAAGTAGCATTCAGTGATAAATTTTTACTTTATACTAATGTAACAATATCAGTGACGTTATCAGCCATAGGTGATTCTTTACAACAAAGTTATGAAGTGTATACTGGAGATAGTGTAAAGTTTGATGTAATGAGAACTATACACATGGGATGTTCTGGTGCTGGTTTGGGGATATTATGTCATCATTGGTATAAAGTTTTAGATAAAGTTATTATAGGTAAAACTATAGATATGGTAATGAAGAAGTTGGCATTAGATCAATTAGTATTTTCACCAATAATGATAGTCACTTTCTTTGGTAGTCTCGCTTTGTTTGAAGAAAATCCATTACAAAATTTTAAAGAAGAGGTCACCGATAAATTTACTACATTGTATAAGGCTGAATGGATGGTATGGCCACCAGCACAAATAATTAATTTCTACTTTTTACCTACTAGGTTCAGAGTATTGTATGATAATACCATATCATTAGGTTATGATGTCTATACATCACAAGTGAAGCATAGTACACCTTTAAAAACAGTTACTAAAGATTCAAAGAGTATATCTAAAACTTCTTGACGAAGGTGTCATTTCTATTTTAGAAAATTGTTTAGTTTATGACATTTTGTCTATGGTACTGTGCTGTTTACTGTGTTACCAACTGTACTACTTTATCAGTACACATCGTGTGATAGAAGTTTATACTATTTTACTTTGATATAAGTATTGCTGTGATGTAACCATTGTCTTTGTCAAACAATAGGCAAACTAATTTATTTATTTTGTAACATATATGTGAGATCTATTTTTGATGTATAAAATATTTTTATACTTGATGTAGTTCTTATTGAATCCTTCTTGGCGTCTCTGACGTTCTAATGATGAGTTACGCAATAAAAATTGGCTGAGGGATAATTCGGAGTAAGGCCCAAAGCACTATCTTTCTTGCATGGATGGATGGACAAATAATAAGCATTTGTCACTGCATGAGCATTATAAGATGGAATAAGAGGATTATTGGTCGATATGCTTGTAAACTATATACTTTACTATACGGTTTTAGAGATAAAGAAAGATTATAGAAAATATAGGCGGATTGAAGTAGCATAGAGATGATCTATATTTGGCTCCTGTTCTTTTTATTACAAGGTCTCTACTTCTATCCATCATAATAATCTACATCTATATATCAAAATCGTAAGACGAGGTATGGTCCTAAACAAGGTTGGTATAGTAGTGGTATTAATATCCGAATATTCCCATGCGCTGAGGGGACAATCCGTTAAGAAGTCTTAGTGATACGTCTTGGGCTCTAATAAAATGTATGGCAGCGACAAGGTTTGGTCAGTCGTAGTGCTATTTTGCGTGGCCTGTAGCGTAGGTGATTGCAGAACAGGCATGAGAAATAAACGCTCGCGCTGATCAAATCCCGTTTAGAGACTGTGCATCTCCAGCACCGATCATGGTACTTTAAATACCAGTAGTAGAAGTGGGTCCGCTGTTGCATTGCGATCGTTATTTCGATATTGGCTTACGCCAGCCATTTCTATAGGTACTTCTATCTCATAACGCGCAAGGTAGTTGCTTAAATGCATTAATAGCGTATAAAAATGGGTAATAATTTAAGTATTCTAATTAAGAGCATGGGAAAATAAAAGTCCTTTAAACACGAGTGCCAAAAGGCATTTATTGTTACACATTATTTAATTTGCTTTATTATTAAAGGTTAGAGGGAACGAAGAATTAGTTAATTTTTTGTTTTGTTATAAATATTTTTACAAAAGCAATTTCTGAATTATACAACAATTTATTAATCCTGTAGAGATGAAAACCATAAACTCCATTCTAAGCAAAGGTCTCGTTATCGACGCATGTAGCTACCTATTTGTGCTATATGAGATCTCTTTACAGCTGTTCACTTTAAATATTTCTACAAATTTATATTGTGCAGTTATTTTGGGTTTAATTAGGAGTAAAAAATGGTTCCTCAAGTTGAGATTTTCTTTTGTTATCCTTTAAGTTGTTGATGACGCTGCGTACAACGGAGTCTTCATATATTCTTTCAGGCCAGGATTCGGAACGCCTATTGTTTTCTAGTGTTGTCTCCTCCACAATTTTTGGTATACGACTGTCTCTAGGAGTACCACGTTGAGATATAAAAGACCTGCCACGTTTACTTTCTTTGAGACCCAATAGTGATGTTAAAAGCTTGTCAAGTTTCGCTATATCATCCGCAGTTGAGGTTTTAGAACGCGTTGGCGTGTTTACACCAGAATTTAATTGGGTGGAACGCGTTGATACTGGTGTTCTTGATAGTCCGATGGAATTAACTATCTGCAATGAAAATAATATTTTTGGTATACATTTATGCAGCATTTTCTTTAGTGTATAGCAATAAGTTAAGAATATAATGTTATATAATTCTTGCCCCGTGGGAGTCATTGAACCGATAAGGGAGTACTAAAACAATGGCTGCTGCCTACTCGATTTGGAAGCTTATAAATCAACTGTCACCATCTACCCGCCTGCCAGTTGCCCCTTCATTACCATTATTTTATTTACATTATCCCCTTCACAGAAGGTCTTTATCTAACACTGATATACTGATAGTTATGATTAATTTATACTTTCTGATTTTCGTTTGAAATATTTGTGTATATGCGTTCTTCTTGACTCTCTCTTTGAATATTACAGTATACATTATACGATCTTAAAGACCATAAAAGAATCACAAAAAAAACGTGAATGTAACATTAGATGATGAGCAGGATTACAATCGTCTGTAATGTCAGTATTAGCCAGTAATATGGAATATTTAGTTATCTACCCAATACCGCCATTAGCACATGGGTAATGGGTCCGTGCTCAGAGTCCTAAGTTAGAAAAGAGCCCCGAAAGTGTTAGGTATTCGCTTACACTATGATTATAATGGTATTTCTATATTAGGTAGATAATAAGAAATAGTGGTAACCATTTCAAACCAGCAGCATATCTAATTAGCAACGTATTTTTGATTAGAATCAATCAACCATATTAATTAGAAATCATCATTCTCCTGCTCTTATGCCAATTGCTTGGGTTTGACACAATATGGACTCCTGTTACATCGGACATACAGCAAAAAATATTGGCAATAGTTTTAAGATCAGCCACCTGCCTGACGTTAACCCTCTTTAGGAAGGTAATTGTTGACCAAACGGCATCAGGTGAAGTTGGTCCAGGTCGATATACAGCTTTTAGTTGTGTTTAAAGACATCGACGAGCAAAGTAAGGGATTGAGCAGCTACCACACAGCACTACTCCTGAACTAACTGTTAAATAAAAATGTTAAGCAAAAAACCTCCTGTGATCATGAATGCTGAAAAGTGTTCTAAACCTTACGAAGGTAAAAAATCATATACAAACGCGATGAAATCCGATATTTGACTAATTGACTTTTATTACGAATATTTATACTAGGTAATATTTGACTATTTTACAGTTTCGCACTGGGCCCTAAATCATTATGTAGGTACTCCAGGGCTACAACATTACTTAAGACGGCTCTGTATCTTTATTTTTACGTAATGGTTATTTATATATTTGCCATAAACGATCAATCTTCACGTATAATACGTTATATAAGCCTTTATCAAACTAGGCACAGTAGTACATCAAGGTCGTGGTTTTAATATTATCTACATTTAGCATTTACAACTGCGCATCTAGTTATTTATCCTGCTGACCTTATTTTATTATTTAAAGTGGACGAAGTGGACATTACCTACATATGTCATTTATCAACAGAAGTGGAATAGAATAGAAGAATAAAATATATTACAAGTGATTTGGATTTTTAATACGTTGTTTTGCCGATGTCAACGCTTGAAAATGACCAAACGATACTGGGTGTAATCATTTTAACTCAATGTTAGTTTTTAAACTACCAATAAAGCAAAATTGGATCGATTACATGTGACCTTCAAAACAAACTTAGCAATACATATATTATACGATTATTCGTTACTAAAGAAACCTTGAGACTTTACAAACACACAATTAGCAGGCACAAATAACATGTATGTATACTCAATAAACTCGGTTACCTACTCATGACAAAGGGTTATGTGGTAGCGGCTACGAAGCCTACAAACCCTTACTTTGCTCTTGGATGTCGCAAAAGACGACTTAGAGTATTATATCAACCTCTTTTTTTGGGTCAGGCTATGGTCTGGACACACGTCATCCACTCCGTCCGGGGCGACGGAAGGGCGGCGCGTGGGCCCGATAACCCACGGTATTTCCTCCCTATCGCCATTGGGCCGGTCACTGGTACCTACTGCTTCCTTGACCTCCGTGATCAGCCCAGCGGGTTATCCTTGACCCCTGTCGACACCCCGGCCTCAAGCCGTGCCCTCACGCGGTCAGCCTTTGCGGGTGACGGACTATTCCTCTGCCCAGTCACCCGATTATATCAACCTCTGCCAACCACATCTGATTTGTCGTTTCGTCAACAATTTCATATGATTTGCCGTTTTATTAACAATTACATTCCCAAGGAGGGTTGATGTCAGGCAGGCGGCCAGTCATAAAACTATTGCCAATAATTTTGCATTATGTACGAAAGGACACATTCCGTCGACCCCTAGTAATTGGAATAAGGTAGGGGAATGATGACCTATTCAGGACAAAGGATTGTCTAGGATGGGAATCGAACCCATAGTACTCATCGTGGAAGATCATTATTTAAACCTCTACGTCAGATAGGTAGCTATTAATGATATCATTACCTCGTCAGCAATATTACTTTGATAACTCATTCTTTTAACTTTCCTATACGTATCATCATCTAATGCCTCTTCCACAGCGGCTTCCAGTCTTTCTTTTATCTCTTCTTCTGTTCCTTCATTAAGATCTTCAAGTACCAACCTAAAGTAACAGGAAGATATTTATTAATTTCATTTAAGAACTAGATATATTAATTTATTAAGTAATCGCATTGTCTGCGAGCGGTTTACAGAATTTATCATAGGTAGTTATTTTATCATTTATCTAATTCGAAATTTAATCATAATTTTCACAAAATTTTATTGAAGTAGGTGGTACCTAGACTTTTGTATATTTGGATCAAAGACCCATCCACGTTTAATTAACTGTGTTTTAAAGATATTATCAACTGAGATTAATTTTAGTTGTTTTTTACCTGCGATAGCTACGCAAGAGAGTGGATAGGAAATGATATTTCATTTGGCATTCACTGATTATTAGATCAAATCATTTTATTAATTCTATTGTTAGTAGATACTAAATGAAATTGGTAGTAGAATATGTTATTTTCAAAGTTTAGTCCCTGGAAACTACTTTGTACCTACTCTGGTTGCTGAACTAAACTTAAAAATCTTTCAGTATCTCGAGCCATAGTTTGGAACAGTTAGATAATAGACATTAAATAAGGTAAATGGTGAGTATAACTTTACCTGTATCTATCTAGTTCAAACCTATAATGATTACAGTAAACTAAAAAAAAAAAAAAAAAAAAAAAAAATACTATACAAAGAAATCCTTAAGTTCACCAAGTATACTTTATATTCAGAAACGATTTGATCTTGATGAATAACTGGCATTCCATTTTCCGTTTCCAAATTCTATACATATCGTATCGTATTAGTCATTGATTGTTCTAAATCTGGATATTTAACTCAGACGCTGTACAATCGAATGTGCGTTAAATATCTGTATATTTGTGAAAGACGGTGTGTCAAAAGGTATTAGTTAGATATTCCGTAGTAGACGTTCGGTTTAAATAAAAAAAAAAGTAAAAAGGCTACTGTATATAGATGCTTACTCTGCATGTTCGTCATTTTCTGCCTTGCGTAAGTTAGCTCTATTCGATTCACGTGCCACTTTAATATCTTGCTCCCAGAATCGTCTTAAGTCTGGACTGGAAGTATAAGGGGCAGCGACCTCTTTAATTTTCAGGAATATAATAGCCGTTATAAATATACATATTACGTTTACTATTGTTAGGCAGCAACTGACAATGCCTGAAAAGAAAATCAGTTAATCTCAAAAACCTTACTATTATACTTATGAACCGTGTGTTGACAAATACTTCTCATTAATTGAAAGCCCTACAAAACAGGATAGATCGACAGAAATGTCGTCTGTGACCTTCTAGAGTTAGACAATTGAAAGTGTAGTGTGTAACCCTTGTCCTTAGTAATAGAAGGTCAGAAGGAATGCTCGGTGTTCTATGGTTGTGTACCGCGCCATAGTGCACGCGGAGCTGGACGACCATCCTCGCCGCCTCCTGCGAGGCTGTCATCTCGCAGAAGGAGGCGGCGGAACGAGTCCGGGAGGATTTCCTTGACTCGGGCCGCCGCCAGCGGACGGGACGGCGCAGGCGCGAATATCTGCGCCTGATGCCGCCCTAACTGAGGCTTTGGGTGATCGGACCGGGGAATTGTCCAGTCACCCAACGTGAGGCCACCGCGTGAGGACGACGCCGAGTTTCGCCGTCGGGGCGTCGACACGAGAGGAACCCGCAAGGGTAAACCGCCGGGCGGGCCACCGAAGACAAGGATCGGGTACCGGTGGCCCGCTCGCACGGCGAAGAGAGGTGTTTGCAGGGTGGGTCCATGGGTTTGCGCGCCGCCTCTTCTGTCGCCCCGGACCGATTTGTCGGGGCGCGACCACATCCATGGTCCACCATACAAAAAAAAAGTTAAGTATAATTATTAAGTAGGTATTAAATAATGGTTTGCAATAGTTTAAAAACATGGTGTAAACTTATCTTGGAAGCAATGTGTTTTCTAATAATAACTGCCAGCGTGTTGAATTAATAGAGTTTTATCTACGTCTTAATTTGAAAATAGATATGTAAACATGCAACAATTTATGATATATAGAGAATAACAAGCTATGCTAAGATCTTGGCATTTATACCTATTTACTTGCTCTGCCAACTGTCTCTTTAGGTATGTGAGTGCATTTCTGTATGAACTTCTAGGAAAAAAGGTATTCTTTAAATCCATCATCCTATCAACGTTCACTATTTGACTTGGGCTCAACAAACTATAGTGCCATAATCGCTACGTTTGGTAGACAGGTTGGCGATCGCAATGATATTATACTTTTCATGGAGCTACATTCTCTTGGTTTACCTACAAGCTAGCTGGGGCAACCCCAGCTAGCTTGTAGGTAAAAATAAGGGGTGGCGAAAGTTATTCTTAATCTGTAACCGTTCGGTACAAAGTGGTAGTGACTGTACTATAGGGACATATTCAAATCTTACCTCATCATCATGGGAATACAATAAATAGTATAAACTTAGCTTTGTAAATATATATCCCGAAACAAATTGAACCAGTTTTTGTCGAAGCCTAATTACATGAGCGAATCACAAGGTGTTAGTAACGCTATAGTCACCACTTGAGAGGCATTCTGTTCGAGAAAATATTTAGTGAATAGTTAATATAGCAAAATAAAATTGTACCAACCATTCACGGCAAATTCTATTGGAAGATAATCATGGTATAAAGGCACATAAGACGAGTTGCCAGTGTAAGGTTCTCCTTTTAAATGAGGTATCTTTACATCTGGATATAATAGCCATATACATGCCAAAGCCCAGTATAACCCCTGTAAAAATATAAACACATTTAAAAATATCACTGATATATTTACATTAGGCGCTTGAGAAAACTCATAACTTACACAATTCACAACTGGTGGTAACAAAGAAGCTGAAATAGCAATGCCAATCAATGGGCCTGCACTACCCTGAAGTAATGCTAATGCAACTCCTGTACCAGATGTTAGGGCCCAAAGCACACCCATCCATAACGAACGAACATTACCCCTACAAAAAAAAAAAAAAGAATTCAGTACATTAACGAAAATAAGAAGTAAATAATATATGTTTGCAATTTATTAACGTAATACTTATGGTTTCGTGGTCCAGCCCAAAAATGTTATTACTTCGTAATTAAGGGAAAATTGACGAAAAAATATCTCAATGCAGTAATAAAATCGCTCAATGCAGTAAACGCCTATAGCTATTTTTTTTTGAAACAATTAAGCATTTCAAATGAAGTAAGCATTAAACCATAACTCTCAAAAACTTGAATAAAATTATTATAAACACATAAGGCTTATTTATAAGATTGTTTAAAGCAATTAACAAGGTTTAAATCAACAAAACAAGCATCATTATAAGATTAAAACGTTGAAGAATTCTCTAATACTACTAATATATTTCTTGAGTCTCAGTAATATTACCGTCCTTTCATTTCCTCCGTAGGCCAATCACCGAATCCCCACGGCATCTCTGTGGTCCCCAAAATCAGTCCGAAAATGAATCCAAATACAAGTGATGCCAACATGCCAATGACTAAACTCTCGAAGCCGCTCCTCACAAGACTTTTGTCTGATATTATTGTGCCAAATGTAATTGACATTACAGGTCCCATCAGTGGAGAAACTAACATTGCTGCTACGATGTTAGAAGCGTTGTTTTCAACCAGACCAAGCGCTGCAAGAGAACTGTTCCAAAAAAATTATTGTTTAAAAGTGCGTTTATACCTTTATAAAAGAATAAACAGCAATAAAACATGTTTTAAGGATTTTGTGGCATTTTTACTTTTTAATATTTCAATGTTTCAGAATGTTAATGTAAGCGAGTATCATATACAACAAATATAACATTAGAAATCATTATTTAAATAGAAATAACTGATAATATGCTAATACAGGTCTTTAAATTGAGACGACAATTTTATTACTATTTTAAGATGTCGTAAAAGACGACTAAAGAGCCTTATAACGACCTGGACCAACTACATCTGCCGTTTGGTCAACTATTACGTTCCCAAGGAGGTTTGACGTCTGGCAGGCAGCCGGTCATGAAACTATTGCCAATAACTTTTACAATATGTACAATGAAAGAAGAATACATATTATATCGACCCGAAGCAATTGGGATAAGAGTAGGAGGATAATGAAATGATGGTTTAGGTTTCTTCCTATTGTGGAGGAGGCTAATGCTCTGCAGTAGGACATATGAGCTGAGATGATGATGATGAATATCCAACAGTGGACGTCGATGAACTGATAGTTGGATGGTAGGATGGATGGAACATTATTGCAGTGGAGGGAATTCTATGAAAATACTAAGCCAACACGTAAAGTTAGTCATTGAAACGTGAATGTAAATGGATAATTAATTAATGCTGGCCACCGAAGCCAAAGACCGGTTCTGGTGACCCGCTCGCTCGGCGAAGAGAAGTACATGTAGAGCGGGTCTATGGAGTCGCGCGCCGCTTCTTCTATCGCACCGGACGGATTTAGAGGGGCGTAACCATTCCACAGCTCAAAGCCAAATAAAAAAGACAATTCATTTGTGGTCGTATTTTAAAATAAAATAATCATTTGTTTTCTTACTCAGCTGTTATAATTAGTGTCAGATAATCGAATGACAGCTCTCCACCACCCCTTACTCCGTCAACAACTTGCTTAACTGTTAATTTTGATCTAATTGATTCTACGAAGTTTCTCCAACGTCTTGCGTCTTCAGAATGTCGTCTGCGTCCAAACAACATTAAGTTCAAATTATTTATGAATGTTATAATGGCACTTCGGAGTTGTTCTCTTTATATACTTTTACTTACATTAGAGTGTCTTCTTCTAGTTGTTCATTTTTAATAGCCGAATGCACTACATTGCATGGTAAAACGCTGTAAGGAAATTATTCTTTCTCAGTATATTTCAGAATAACACTACATAATTTCATATGTGTTAACATTATTAACATTCAACTTCTACTTTCTACTACAATTCTGTTACATCTTCCGTAGTAATGAATTTATAGAATATAAATAAATATTATATGAACTCTTACAAGTTACTAGTTAAATAACTTAAATAGGTATTAGCTAAATAGCTTTTTTTCCTTGGCGTCGTGCGAGTAGGCTACCGGAACCCGGTTTTTGTCGTCGGTGGCCAAGCCGGCGGTCTATCCTTGCGGGTATCCTCTCGAATCGACGCGCGACGCCCGGGTAGCTCGACAAAATTCTCGCCATCGGGGCGTCGTCCTCACGCGGCGGCCTCGCTCCGGGGCCACCAGACTAATCCCGGTCCGGTTACCCGCTAACTAAATAGCTTAAGATTATTGCGTAAAAGTCCATCCAGCAGTTTTTACATGATGATGAAACAAATTTGGTGATAAATACGATATGGATTAAATTATTGCATAATTTTCGCTTATTTTAAGGACTTTCTCTCTCTCTCTCTCTGTGTGTAATAATATAAACCTTGCTCAAATACAATTCATCAAACCACCCCCCTTCTTTTACCGGGAGTGTGTTAGCGTCGCTGGTTAGGCCGTGGTGATTCAGTATCACTGGTTAAGCGGTGGTGATTCAGTATCGTCGGTTAAGCGGTGGTGATTCGATTCGATAGATATATACATATATATATATATATATATATATTTATTTATATGCGCATGACCTGATAAAACCCTATATCAAATCGTCTGACTAGCGTAAGTCAATTTTCTTCTCCTAATGAGGTAGCTCGAGCCCAACAGTGGGACGTATATGAGCCGATGATGAGTAACAATAATATAGACATGGTATAGATTTGCAATCACTTGATAGCCACAAGCACGTATGGTATGGTGTATTTGGTGTGTTTATTTAATATTTTTTTTTTTGTAATGTTTACCTGACTATAGATTTGCATTGTACTCCAATACCTAGCTGAGTGAGGCAATGCAACATAGTCTCACATTGATCGCCAGTTGGCAATGGAAATATTATCTCAAAATAGTTTCCGGCTTTGTCACTTATCCAAACGACGTGCTCCACGTGCAACTTGCTTAGTAGCTCTTGTAAAATCTGTGTGAGTAAATAAAAACTCGTCATTTAAAAACTCAGCTTTAATTATCATATAATTTCACATCAGCAAATTACAGGGCCATAAGCTTGACCAGTTTGGCAGCAAAAGTGTATGGTAAAATTATTGAAAGGAGAATGAGGATGGTGTCCGATGGTTTACTGTGTGAGACACAAGGAGGTTTCAGGAGTGGAAGGGGATGCATGGATCAAGTGTTCTCTCTGCGCAACATTGTGGAGAAGCATCTGGCTCTAGGTCGGAGGGTTTTCTGCAGTTTTGTGGATCTGGAGAGAGCATTTGACACGGTTGTACGAAAGGAACTTTGGGACATTTTACCGGAGTATGGTATTAGCGGTAAACTGCTACAGGCTGTGCAGTCCAGTTACATGGGCTGTAGAGCCTGTGTGCGGCTGGATGATGGAATGTCGCCTTGGTTTGACGTCAATATCGGCGTTAAGCAGGGGTGCGTTCTGTCAGCCAGGCTGTTTATCATATATCTGGATAAATGTCTCCAAAGGTTGAACGATATGAATGTGGGAGTCCAGATGGGCGACTCAGTGGTCACTGCTTTGCTTTATGCAGATGATGCAGTCCTGCTGGCACAGTCAGCGACTGACCTGCAGACCCTAGTCGACACAATGACAGAAGATTGTAAGAAAAGGGGTCTACGCGTGAATGTGAGCAAAACCAAAATAATGGTCTTTGAAAGAGATAAAACCAGAACAGATGTAAGAGTAACAATAGGTAATGATGTTCTAAAGCAAGTGAATGAATTTGTATATCTTGGATGTGGATTTAGCCGAGATGGAAGGTACACCACTGATATAGAGCGAAGAGTGAATGCGGGAAATAGAGTGAACGGAGCGTTGCGGCAACTTCTCGGCAGCCACCACCTCAGCCAGAAGGCACGTGTAGCAATACATAACGCAGTGCTTGTTCCAACATTACTGTATGGAAGCGAGAGTTGGGTATGCAGAAAAGAGAATGATAGTAAAATTAATGCGGTCGAAATGCGATCTCTGCGGAAAATCTGTGGAGTTAGACTGACCGACCGCATTCGTAACGACGATGTAAGAGAGCGAGTAGGTATGAAAGAGAGTATTGGTGTAAAGATGCGAAAGGGAATGCTCCGATGGTTCGGACATGTGGAAAGAATGCCGAACGAACGCCTGATTAAGAAGATATACAATGCGAAAGTGGAAGGATGTAGGTACCGAGGGAGACCGAGACTAACCTACCTAGACCAGATCGGTCATGTACTGAAGGAAGGTGGAGTCAAGAGTCTCCGAAACCGGCGAGCGTGTATGAAGAGAATTATGAATGTTGAGGAAGCGAGTGAAGTATGCAGAGATAGAGTTCTCTGGCACTCTGTTCTCTCTGCCTACCCTGCAAAGGATATGGCATGATGATATGTATGTATGTGTACTTTTCTACTTTTTTTCACCATTTAGGCATGGCGCGGTTTTATTTAGGCTTTTATTCACAGCTCTATCCTTATCTCACAGAACGGTTTAGTAATTAATTAAGTATTAGATTTTGCCAAGAGAATCAATTGACATTAATGATCATCTAAGAACAAGATTCGTCTAAAACGAACCACTTAAAACGTAATTTGTGAGAGTGCCAGTAAGATTATAATTATAATTTGTTACTACCCAGCTTCAAAATATCAAATCTTGTGTCAGGCACTTTAGAGGGTTTTCTTGTCCACTTTAAAGGGTTCTTTTTATTTTTTTTTAAGCAACGGCACTTACTGTATAGACTTAAGTCATAGGGAATTTTATAACAATATTAATATTATAATATTAAAAAAATATTATTTGTGTGTGTGTCAGCTACGAATACTACCAACCCTTACTTTGCTCGTGGATCTCGTAAAAGACGACTAAGAGTTTTATATTGACCTGGGTCGGCTGGGTCAACTTCACCTGATGCCGCCTGGTCAACAATTACATTCCCAAGAAGGGTTGACGTCAGACAGGCGACCGGTCATAAAACTACTTTCAATAACTTTTGCAATATGTGGGATAGAAAAACATATATTACGTCAACCTCAAGAAATTGGGATAAGAGCAGGGTAATGATGAATGAATATTAATAATGTATCAATACACAAGATGTCCTTAATAAAAAAAAATACACAAGTTCGAACAAATTCAAAACCACAATTTATTCATTCATCGTCCTATAGATGTCCTCACAAGTTCGAACAAATTCAAAACCACAATTTAGCCATTCATCGTCCTATAGATGTCCTCTATTGGACTATCTATCTTTATTATGCGATCTCTACGGAAAATCTGTGGAGTTAGGCTGACCGACCGCATTCGTAACGACGACGTAAGAGAGCGAGTAGGTATGAAAGAGAGTATTGGTGTAAAGATGTGAAAGGGAATGCTCCGATGGTTCGGACATGTGGAAAGAATGTCGAACGAACGTCTGGTTAAGAAGATATACAATGCGAAAGTGGAAGGATGTAGATACCGAGGGAGACCGAGACACACCTACCTAGACCAGATCGGTCATGTACTGAAGGAAGGTGGAGTCAAGAGTCTCCGAAACCAGCGAGCGTGTATGAAGAGAATTATGAATGTTGAGGAAGCGAGTGAAGTATGCAGAGATAGAGTTCTCTGGCACTCTGTTCTCTCTGCCTACCCTGCAATGGATATGGCGTGATGATATGTATGTATGATAAAACAAATATATAAAAAAAACTTACATTCTCCATTGTAATAAAATCATCGTATTCACTCATTTTTTCTAAGTCTTGGTTAAAACCTTCATTATAATAATGTTCGGTCAAGTGTATAGGAATGCCTTTAGATTTTTTATCCCTCAATTCAACAGCTAACCGTGCCGGTTTCATACTAGATTCATGGACCATTATAAGATCTTTAGGCTGCCCAAACCTCAATATGTGTTCGTAATTACTTGATGGTATATAAATTACAAATACAACTCCTGAAGGCATTTTTACTTTAAAGGCTGACTGTGTTAAACTGAAACTTGATTTAGAGATAAAGCCTTAGGAAGCGCTTGAAATATTTAGCGTGTAAACGACGTTTAATTAAAGCCATCGTGAGGTAATTAACGTGTTGTGACGTAATTATATCACACCACTCTCATTAGATATATGTGTATTGATTTCTGTTTAAAGGTGTTCTAATTGATGGTCAATTAAAAAAATAAATAAAAACGCGGTAAATACATAAAAATTGTTTTATTTTATATTCATACTAGATGACTCGGCCACGCGTTGCTCTGGTTAAGGTAGCCTCAGTAAGTAGTAACACGTGGTGGTTATGCTAATAAATTGTAGATTATATGAAACGTTTGTACGTTTAACATAGCGCCATCTATTAAATACTTACTCAATCCAGTCAACAGATACCGCCATCTGTTAGAATCGTTTGGAGATAACAGATTATTGTGACTGTCCAATAATAGACAAATAATTTGCAATAAAATAATATTGCGACTAAAATTGAGATGGAAGCTATCCTATCTTTTAAGTTGGATCAAACTACACATGCTGTGAAAATTTGATTAAAATCGGTTTAGTACTTTAGGAGTCCATCGCGGACAAACAACGTGATGCGTAATTTATATATATTAAGAAGATATATAACGCCAAATACGTTATATATAAATAAAATAATAGGTACGTAAGCTTGCTATTAATCTACACGCTAATTTGATGTTATTTGAGCTTACATTTTACAAACTTTATTAGGTTATGTAAATTGGTATAGTCTGGATCTGGATGTTTATGCTATCTACTGTGACAAAGACATGTCATATTTTTTTTCGCTGTCTCTATATGTTATTGAGCAAATTGAGCATACTGCATAGCTCGTGGGTGTCACCGAAAAAACGACGGATTTACATTGACCTAGTCTAGCCATCTGATGCAGTTTTGTCAATAATTATATTCCCAAGAACATTTGACATTAGGCAGACGGTTGGCCATAAAAATAAACCCAAAATAATTTAAAAATTAAAGCCATACAATACTTTTGCAATATGTACGATATAAACGGAGTAAATATTATGTCGATCCAAAGTAGGTACTTGGAATAAGAGCAGGATGATGATGATGATGATGACACAAGGTTATTTAAATTAGAAGTCTGAATAGTCCATTGAAATGTTACATTTTTTTTGGCCTAACCTTGCGTTTTACAAAGTACGCAATTTTATTGTTGGGTTGTGTGGGCGGTGTCAATAAAAGCTTAAACCCAAGTTGTGGGTTCGCAACCCTTGTCCCGTGGCCACCATTTTGGAAGTAGTGCAAACGCTCTTATATCGCTATATCGCTCTTATATCGCCATATCTTTGAAACTATTAATCTGATAAAAAAAATAATTTGTAGCAAATTGCTTTGTCTACAATTTTTTTATATGACTTTTTCAATAAAGTTACAAATAAAAAGTTATTAACAAAACTACGGGAAAATTTCTCAACAAATTATATGTCGAAAAAGACGAATGCATTACTTCTTCCAATATGGTGGCCGCGGGACAAGAGTTGCAACCCCACAAACTTGGGGTTAAGCTTTTATTGACCAAATCAAATCATTTATTATGCATAACCCCCATAGGGACACTTACATATTGTTAGTTTTACATTATTGTTTTTTAAATTAAATTTAATTAATCTACCACCGAATCGGAAAGCAGCCACATACTGAGAAGATCCGGCAAGAAACTCAGTGGGCGCGTCATTTTTTTTTAATTATATATTTTCACGAAAGTGATTGGTTAAAAGTTTAATTTATGTTAGCTCCAATGACATGCCCTTCGAGTAAAGATTCATTTTTTTAAATTTTGTATATAATACAAAATTAAACTAAGAATATTTATAAAACAAAAAGACACAAAAAATGGCTGGACCAGATCCCACAAGCGGCACCCAATCACGAGTTAACTATTAGAGCAGCCATCACCCCCTCAACCACATTGGAGGGAAGGGAGAGACCCGCTCCACGTAGCTACCGCAAGCAGAGACCTTTTCAGTGATCATAACCACACCATAATTTATAAATTTGAAACAGATAGCTTTGATAAATAAATACATAACTCGTTAGGCAAAACACGCTACAATGTACAATTAAGACAATACAAATAATATAAGAGTATCAGACGACAGTGAGGATCAGCGTCAGAACGCTGTAAGAGATAAACATTAAAAGGGCAATTGCTGAGAGAGGAGCTGCTCATAACCATTCCGTATTATCATTTAGATAATCCGAAATGCTGTAATATCCTTTTCTGCACAGTCTATTTTTGATAGCCTTTTTAAACTTATTCATTGGCATATCTCGGATATCTTTAGGCAGTTTATTGTAAAAGCGTAGGTATTCATTGCCCCATGAAAGACCTACAAATTTTTTGTAGGCGAGTACGATAGATAACTAGATTATCCTTATTCCTAGTGTTCACACAGTGAATGCTACTATATTTATCAAATTTATCAATATTGCACGCCTCATAAGCGAAGCGTCGAGGTCTTGCTCTACTCTCGATATATGAAAATCAAGCACTTTTAAAATCTAAAAATGATTGTATTTTTCTCACATTGCACTTTAGGACAATATTATTATACACATGTCAAGAAAAAACATTCGTCTAAACGTATTTAATATTTTTAAAAAGCAATTGTTTTGTTTAAAGTAACAAAAAAGTTGATTAAAATAAATATTCGAGGCCGTCGGGATATTACCGTAAGTATCTGGCATTATCACGACCGTAAAAATGAATGTATCGATGTTTTTCTTTTATTAAAAGCTTCATAATCACAACGCGCTGTTTCCTTTCGAAAATGGCTTGGTAATTCTTTGTCGTTTAATTGCAATTAATAAAAAACTAAACTGCTTAGTCATTAGTGTATGTATACTTTATGAAAATTGGGTTGGTTTACATTTTTTGTTCGTCCCTTCAGACAGGCAAAGGAAATAAATCCCATTCAGCCTATACAGCTATGTTTAGCTCTACGTCGAGAATGGCACGAAATTTCAAAAGTAGTTTCTTTTCTTTCATTACGAGTATGCACAAGCTTTTATTTAGTTTCACCTGTCCCGTTGTCTGTAATCAAATTTTGCAAGTTGAATTTGATCCCTTTCCCGGTTTCCGATTGAGCTGAAATTTTGCATGCATGTATAAATTAGATGCAATATTATTGTGACATAGAGCTGACCTGATCATGGACCTGGAAGCTGGCCATAGGAACTTTGTAATTAAACGACGCTACCTCATCGAAATTGAGCTTATTTGATTCGTCTTGACGAGTACTTTGAAACTATATGGAAACCAGGGACTGATCATGGACCTGGAAGCTGTCCATAGGAACTACGTAATTAAGCGACGCAATCCCATCGAGTTTGGGCTCGTTTGATTCGTCTTGACGAGTACTTTGATGCTATATGGAAACCAGGGTTTGATCATGGACCTGGAAGCTGTCCACAGGAACTCCGTAATTAAGCGACGCAACCGCATCGAGTTTGGGCTCGTTTGATTCGTCTTGATGAGTACTTTGAGACTATATGGTAACCAGGGTCTGACGATGGACTTGGAATCTGGCCATAGGAACTCCGTAATTAAACAACGAAACCCATCGAGTTTAGGCTCACTTGATTCGTCTTGAAGAGTACTTTGATACTATATGGTAACAAGGTTCTGATGATGGACCTGGAAGCTGGCTATAGGAACTCCGTAATTAAAAGCCGCAACCCCACTGAGTTTGGGCTCGTTTGATTCGTCTTGACCAGTATCTTGGTTGGCGTGAATACATACATACATACATATCATCACGCCATATCCCTTGCAGGGTAGGCAGAGAGAACAGAGTGCCAGAGAACTCTATCTCTGCATACTTCACTCGCTTCCTCAACATTCATAATTCTCTTCATACACGCTCGCCGGTTTCGGAGACTCTTGACTCCAACTTCCTTCAGTACATGACCGATCTGGTCTAGGTAGGTTAGTCTCGGTCTCCCTCGGTACCTACATCCTTCCACTTTCGCATTGTATATCTTCTTAACCAGGCGTTCGTTCGGCATTCTTTCCACATGTCCGAACCATCGGAGCATTCCCTTTCGCATCTTTACACCAATACTCTCTTTCATACCTACTCGCTCTCTTACGTCGTCGTTACGAATGCGGTCGGTCAGCCTAACTCCACAGATTTTCCGCAGAGATCGCATTTCGACCGCATTAATTTTACTATCATACTCTTTTCTGCATACCCAACTCTCGCTTCCATACAGTAATGTTGGGACAAGCACTGCGTTATGTAGTGCTACACGTGCCTTCTGGCTGAGGTGGTGGCTGCCGAGAAGTTGCCCCAACGCTCCGTTCACTCTATTTCCCGCATTCACTCTTCGCTCTATATCAGTGGTGTACCTTCCATCTCGGCTAAATCCACATCCAAGATATACAAATTCATCCACTTGCTCTAGTACATCATTACCTATTGTTACTCTTACATCTGTTCTGGTTTTATGTCTTTCAAAGACCATTATTTTGGTTTTGCTCACATTCACGCGTAGACCCCTTTTCTTACAATCTTCTGTCATTGTGTCGACTAGGGTCTGCAGGTCAGTCGCTGACTGTGCCAGCAGGACTGCATCATCTGCATAAAGCAGAGCAGTGACCACTGATTCGCCCATCTGGACTCCCACATTCATATCGTTCAACCTTTGGAGACATTTATCCAGATATATGATAAACAGCCTGGCTGATAGAACGCAGCCCTGCTTAACGCCGATATTGACGTCAAACCAAGGCGACATTCCATCATCCAGCCGCACACAGGCTCTACAGCCCATGTAACTGGACTGCACAGCCTGTAGCAGTTTACCGTTAATACCATACTCCGGTAAAATGTCCCAAAGTTCCTTTCGTACAACCGTGTCGAATGCTCTCTCCAGATCCACAAAACTGCAGAAAACCCTCTGACCTAGAGCCAGATGTTTCTCCACAATGTTGCGCAGAGAGAACACTTGATCCATGCATCCCCTTCCACTCCTGAAACCTCCTTGTGTCTCACACAGTAAACCATCGGACACCATCCTCATTCTCCTTTCAATAATTTTTCCATACACTTTTGCTGCCAAACTGGTCAAGCTTATGGCTCTGTAATTTGCGCAGACATAACGTGAACCCTTGTTTTTAAACAAAGGCACGATGACTGCGCTATTCCAGTCCCTGGGAACCATTCCCGAGCTCCAACATAAATTGAGGAGCAACAGGAACGCCTCCCAGACACAAGAGCCACCGAGCTTGATCATCTCGGCAGACACCATATCAATGCCCGCTGCCTTACCATTTTTCAAACTTCTTATCGCCCATTCAACTTCATCCATACTGATGCCATCGGAGGACGCCGTTGTCGAATGTTGATCTACTAAACCACATCCAACACCGGCGCCAACCGTAGCATCCGCATACATATCGCCAAAATATTCACTCCATCGGCTTAACACGTCTTGTGTTTGTGTAAGAATGTCTCCACCTTTAGACCTTATTTTATTCATTCTGAAGGCTGACCAACCACCCCGAGACTTCTTCACCTCCCTCCAAAAGAGTTTGGTGTTACCCTCGAAGTTTTTAGTCAGCCTATCTTCTGCACTCATACTTGCTCTATCACGTTTCTCTTTCACTAAGGCCTTGGTGTCATTCTTACATTGCCGATATATTTCTTTCTTCTGTTCAGTCATACTGTCATTCAGATTCAAAGAAGAGACATAGTCCAGCCACGCTTTCTTCTTTTGCTCTACGGAAGCTGCCACTTCCGCATCCCACCATGCATCACCATTTGTTTTTCTATGCTTCTTTGAACTTCCACATACTTCTTTCGCTGTATCTACCATACTCTCTTTCAATACTCTCCAGCATTCTTCAATGTCCGATTGCGGCTGGCTTGCCATCGTCAGCCGTTCTCGGACACCCTCTGCATACTTTTCTCTTACACACTCTTCTTGCAACCTTTCAACCTTTATTCTTTCAAGCCCTCCGAAGTGGATACGCTCTCGCCAGTGCCTCCACTTTCTGAACAGACCACTAAATCTCGCAATAACGAGATAGTGCTCCGTATCGACTGTGGGGCTCCTGTAGGCTCTTGCGTCCAATATTTTGCTTCGGAGGCGACTGTCTACCAAAATTAAATCTATTATACTTTTCTGTTCATTCCTTCTCCATGTATACATATGGATGTCCTTATGTTGGAAAAAATGTGTTTGACACAATAAGGTTTCTCTCCATGCATACATCCGGTATGAGCCTACCTGCGTCGTTCACTCTCTTATCACCAAATGGACCAAGTACGTCCTCATAGTCGGGACGCTTGGTCCCCACCCATCCGTTCAAATCTCCGCATACAATCACGCGTTCACTGGTTTCTGCCATATCCAGAACTTCCCTAACATTGTCCCAAAACTTCTCTAGGTCTGATGCCACCGAGTATGCTACGGGAGCATATGCTACAACCATGAATACCTTGGTGACACCTAGTTTTATACGGACCCAGAGAAGTCTGGGATCATACATTCCGTAATCCTTCACACCTGAGGCCAAGCGAGAGGACAACAGCACTCCTACCCCCATGCTGGCTCGATCGCTCTGTGGTACACCAGACCACAGAGCCATCCCGCCACCAGGAAGATCGCAGGCGTCGCTGCCCCTTCGCTTGGTCTCTGTTACACAGAGCACGTCTAGCTGTTTGTCCGCCATGACGGATATCAGCTCGTGCAACTTACCTTCCACACAACCTCTTACATTCCACGTGCCCACCCGGCACTCCGTTCTCCTCGACTCGCCTAACTGGGCAAGGCGTAATGGGTGGCGGCCCCTATCGCCGCAACTGCCGATGTTCGTACCGACGGGGGCGGGTCGGTACGCGTCGCCTCCGGGGGACGCCCTAACCCGCATTGCGGTACGCATTTCGAGCCGGATTAGCAGTCTAATTAGACTGGCAGGGGACGCGAACGAGCACGCTTCGGACTATGCCCCCCTGCGTGAATATGCAACTCCAACAAATTGGGGAAAAAAGTTCGTTCCGCTTATTATGAATGTGGATTATGTCTGATTGATAAGATGGATGACCCAATGCCAAAGTAAGCACGTGCCGAGGGCTGAATGGTATGAGGGTGTATAAACATTTCATATCGCTTACGTTGCACCTCAGAGTACCAGGGCGAGCCCTGTTATACTGAAGCCCTTCTCCCTCCACAATGGACCACTGTGGGGATGAACCGTTTTTGTCCTATATTTGTGGGAACAACCCGAATAATAAAAATACTAAATAAATAGTTAAAAATAAAATTAAAGAAAAACAGTTTTTTAAAAACAAGCTTTTATTGCTAATAAAATAAACTAAAAAGTTAAAAATAAATTAACTCTAATCAGACATATAACACTTGTATCGTTATAAGTTCATTGTAACCTTTAACGATAATTAAGCTTCTTCGTCTACAACAAAATAATTCCATATCGTACCTACATAATTATATATTTTTAACACCATAATTATTAAATCTTACCGTTTTAATCACAGTCCCAATTTTATAAATAAAAGTGTGTTGCATTTTTTAGCAATTAATAAACAGCTTGCTTTTAAAAAAAGATTTTTTTCTTTAATTTTATTTTCATTTCTGGCATTGACTAATAGTAAATGATAAATAATATAAAAATTACGAGGCGTGCACTTTTGAATTTTCCAAATTATTTTTTTTATTTACCCTGACCCCGTCCACACTTCCCAACAATCAAATTGCGTACTTTAAAAAAACGCAAGGTTCAATGTAACTTTTTTATGGAGTAGAATGTTTACGTTGTCTATTGTAACGTAATGATAGTTCATATTTTTTATATCGCTGTCTATTAACGCTATCGAAATTATAAATAAAATATTTAGGAAACATTAATAATTATTAATAACTTATTATTTATTAGTTTAAAAAAAAATCTTAAAATACAAATTAGATGCCTAATTTACTAATATTTTACTAAAAATATTTTTTTTTTCTAATTCTAATAACTGCACATACTATAACTACTGGCACGCTATGATGGCCGTTTTGACGTTTGTCCACTCATGAAGTTTCGTATTTATGGTAATTACATTTGAAGGAGCAAATTGCTGTTCTTTATTGTTAATAGTGACGTGCAGTTAGACATAAAATTTATCGAATGTATTATGTTAGAACAAAATTTATTTATTACATTGATTTCTAAACTATATACACTCATTTGCAAAAAAAACGGGCACCTAAGCAATGAACCATTTCAAATGTTAATATTTCTTTGTTTGATAATTATAGGTAGTTTCATCCACACAATTTGGTAAATTAATAAGGAAATAATCGTTTTCATCAGTATTTCATAAAATTTAGATACAATTTATGGGAAATAATGCTAAACCTCGCTAGTAGTGTATATTCGCTAGTAGTGCATATGCTCATCAAGTAAAAATAAAAAAGTTTTTTTGTTTGTTTTTCTTTAATAAAGTAAAAGCAGATAAATGTTTAGTATCGAGTGTGACCCCCTCTAGCTAAAATCACAGCTTGAATTCGTCTGGGCATGCTAGCGAGTATATCCCGGATACTTGCTTGTGGAATACGTTCCCACTCCGCAGTAATCACATTCTTCAGCTCTCTGATGGTCTGCGGAGCCGGGTGTACTGATCTCACACGCCGTTTCAGAACGTCCCAGACATGCTCTATGGGATTGAGGTCGGGACTTCGAGCTGGCCAATCCAAACGACGAATGCCGACCTCATAACTCATAACAGAGCCCCCACCATAAGGTGTGATTTCTTCGAAACATGCCTCTGCAAAGCGTTCTCCTTGTCTTCTTAGCACTCGCCGACGTCGATCTTCACCGAACAGAGATATCCTGGCTTCATCAGAGAACAAAACCCTATTCCAATCGTCTTGAGTCCATGATTCACAATTTCTAGCGAACCTAAGCCTGTGAACTCTGTGCTCACGGAGTAATTTGGGGCCGCGGGCCGGGCGGTGACTGCGTATATTGGCAGCGAGAAGCCTCCTCCTGACCGTCCATAGACTAATATGCACATTTCTTACTTCTTGGAGGTTGTTCTTAAGATCCACATACGAAGATTTGCGATTTCTCAATGCGCGACTCACAAGAAAACGATCATCCCGTGGTTGGGTACATGGTTTTCTTCCAGAACCAGGCCTTCTCTCGACGGAACCAGTCTCCTGATATCGCTGCCAGGTCCTTTGGACTGTCGAGCGACTAACATTTAGCCTCCTAGCCACGAAACATTGGCTGCAACCCTCTTCAAGCAGCGCGATAATTTTGGTAGCTTTTACCACTTTATCTACCATTTTTGATACAGCCAAACAGCATTAAATAAAGCTTTGACAGTCAAGGATATGAAATTAATCGATAAAAATTGAATAAAAGTTATGAAAGTCGATGTTAACTTCTGGAACTTCGCGCCAAAAATGTAGGATAAAAAGGGGTTTTCTGTAAAAATGAACATCAAATGAAAAATTGAATTTAGAACGTACTTTTTTAAATACCACAGCATTTTTAAAACCGGCCAGTAACGTGTACAAACGATTGAAACCTTTTTGGTATTGTATCTTTTTAAATATGAATGAAAATCAAAACCGCCCGTTTTTTTTGCAAATGAGTGTATATTAGGGTCCCGCGAACAATTATTTTTTTATTTTTATAACATTATTATTATTGGTGTACTTATTTATCACACAACTGGCACTTGCTTTTCGAAATTCAAAATTTAAAAAAAAAATAATACGATCATCACATAGGATCATTTATATTTTTATTTTATTAAACCTTTTTAATCAGATACTACTTGCAATAAAAACTTATAGATTTCATAACCTATATTTTTTTCGAGATTAAATTGACATTTCACATCACTATTGTACCTAATATGTCAAAACGGCTATCCAAAGAGTAAAGTTATTAAACTGAAAAAGAGTGGCAACTCCATGATAAAATATGCATGTATGGAAGGTGCTGCTCCCCAGAGTTTACGCGGTGAACTAAAGTTGAAGTGATATATATACATATCTACATGTGTATGTGTAATTATATAGAATTTTCTTTTACTATGAAAGCTACCCTGAAATATAAAAAAAACATATCAGCTGATAACGAAGCAATAATAATATCTGCTTAATAATGAAAATTGAGATAATTTTCAGAAAGTACATCAATAATCGTAAATAGATTGATGACAATAAGTACCTACGCTAGGAACAAAAAATAACAATTCTCAGTTGTCAAACGTTTGACATACAGGACAAAATGGCAGCAGTTAAGTTTGTACAAACAATCTGTAGGCGGCGCGACGGTCAGTAAAAATAAGTAATGTTTTAAGTGTGCCCCCCCAGCGGCTATCATAGCGTGCCGCGACTGAAGTGTGGAAATATTGATATTAAACATTATAAATCTTTTTACTCAATATGCCGTGTTTCTTATTGTCTACAGTAAAAGTCAATGATGGTTCTATAGTAGGATGGAGGTAATTTTCTCTCGGGTTATCAGTTTCATATGCCAAGTTGTAATAACCATTTTTCATGTTATTTCCATTGTCTGTTGTAATATTATTTACATCATCTTTGTTGTGGTTCTGTACATTTTCTGATGTTTGAATGTCTTTTTCAAGATTAATTTTGTCTTGTAATTTTAATGGTATGTAGTTATCTTGCAGCCTGTAAATATAGTTTTAAATTATGTAGTCATCCATCTCAGCCAATTTATGTACCATTCTTGAGCCATAAGCTTCCACACAAAAGGGCGATAATGTCATAACCATACATGGTAGGCGGTTTTTATTGTGTGTCTTTTAGCTGTTAGCCGCAGATGGCTTTCATAGCTTAACCGGGACTATCACTCTCTCTCTCTCTCTCACTATGGGTGAGCGCTGATGGCTCTCAACCCGGATTGGTAGGCGGGTTAATGATAGAATTTTTATTTGTTATGAATTATAGTGTACACATTATATAAGTATAATGTTCTGCCAAACTGCAAAACAGCTTGTCGGCACTGAGTTGTTTAGCGGTGATATGAGATACAAAAGAATGCACTGATCATTTGACTATTGCCCTTAAGTCGGTTTTTCGGACTCCCAGTGATAAGTAGTTAACTCGTGATCGGGTGCCACTTGTGGGATTCGGTCCAGCTGTGGTCTTTTACATTGTATTTGAACTATTGGGTTCGAAGAGCATCACACTGGAGCTAATTCTTACTAAGCGTGTTGTAGATACTATTTCTTTTTTTAAATCAGTAATGAAATAACAATAATAGACAAACCTGCTGAGTTTCTTGCTGGACCTTCTCAGTACCGGTTTCGTACCGATCCACTAGTAGTTTATTGGATTAAATTAAAATGTTATAACTGACACTATGTAAGTGCCCTCGCAGGGTTTATGCATAATAAATGAATTTAAATTTGAATTAGGTAAGTGATCACACATTGTATTCTTAAGAATACATTCCGTGAGTCTATAACCGATACAAACCATATACCTACACATTATACACACGCAATGTAAAAAACAAAAATAACAATTAAACTATAAACAACTAAATACTTACTGTAAATTATGACAATAGGCGTCTATATTTTGTGTTCGTAATCTTCGTATGAGGGAAGGCCGTTTACGGAAGACAATTGGCTCATTTGGGATGTGTTTGTTAACGTCCCCTTGTTCAGTCTCGAGTTGTTTTTCTTTGCTTTCTAAAGAGTTAGTACACCATTTACTGCAACAATTAATATTAAACAAAAAATAATAAAAGTATCAATGATATTTCTTTACAATATAGTCAAATTAATTAGTGAATATTTTACTGTTATTTTGAGGCCTTTTATCAACAATCGATAAAATGTAAAAAAATCTATAAATGGAATAATCATCAATTACTATCACTGCCATATATATCTATATATATACAAGGTGGAGACGACCATACGACAATAATTTTAATCTAGTGTATCTGATGACTTGCCCAGCCTGTATACAAACTTTGAATACAATATGTCGTATAGTTTAGCCGCAGCACATTACTTTGTATTATTAACAATTTCCACACTCTGTATAAAAATTAAAATTATTCGCCTATCACTAAGAGATCAATAAGCTCCCGCGCCGCATCGGTATAAACTAATATGAAACTAGTACTTACATATCGCTATGTTTACCAGTTCAAGTCTTCCCCAAACGTAATACAAATCAATGCATATTATACCTTATTCCTAAGTCTTTATAAACCGTGTCATCAGACTTAGATGAGAAATTTAAAACTACCTAATGCGGCTTAATGAAAGAAGACCTCGGTCTCATGTTCAAAACTATTATAATAGGTCTGTAGGTCAGTGTGCCATCGTGATCCTGTGACGTGAATGTGCGTAATTAGACGCTTACTTTGTGTTAGAATAGTATTTCTTTCTCATTTACAATGCCTCGTTATAATTACACAGCTTCGGGTATACAGATATGATTTTAATTTATGGAGAATATCACGGAAATGCAGCTTTAACCATACGTACGTACCGAAAGAGATATGGAAACATACGTGTTTGTACTACCAATGGCCGGACTATTGTGCAAGCTGTCCAGAGGTTACGGGATAATCAATCCTTACTGCCTCATATGGATAGTGCTCCTTCGCGTGTAAGAGTCACCCTAGATGAACAAATTTTAAATTATTTTTCTCGCAAATTTGACAGAGGTTGATAATGTGGAGAACTTAAAAAAAGGAATTGTACGATCTTTCGACAAGTTAAAATACATCGCCGTCAATGGCGACCTGTTAACAAGAGTTCAAATAATATTTTAAGACGATATAATTTGTGCGTTCGGGTCCATGGCGCACATATCGAAAATTTAAAAGTTTAACGACCAAGTGAATTATTAAAGTTATCGTGATTATTTTAATAAAATAATCGAGTGAATAGCGCCCAAACATTAAGTGTATGTATTTACCTACGTTTCGAAGTTGTAACATATGATACCACAAGGTCACTCGCGTGCCGACCACAGGTTAGTGAACTAATATTTACAAACGGTGTTCTATTTTGTTTTAATATTTAGGATAAAAAGTTTGTTTGAAAAAATTGTTTTTTAAATATGCATGCGAGGACTTTTTTAATAGTTTCAAAATACTCCTATACACTAGTATTGACGGTGTTTTCATTTATTGTCGTATTGACGTCTCCACTCTGTATAATAAAGTTGTGTTAGTTACAACACTTATAAGTCGAGAACGGCTGGACCAATTTTTATGATTTTTATGTTTTTGAGTTTTTTGTCGTCAGGAATAGCTCATAGGTTATTAAAATATAATATTATCAAACAAAATAAATATTAAAAAAACACCAGTTCTAAACGTTCATTTGTTGCTGATGAAACAAAACGCAACTGGCAGCTCACGTAATGGTTGTTTAGCAAATACCGCGAAAATTAAATTTGACCGGTCACTGTTCGTTTTGTGCGTGTTATGAATTTTTACGAATATTGTTATTATAAATCATATTGTGTCTATATCAATGCCACGACTAATAAGATCAAATCTTTGCCGACAAAACCGTAACGCAATTACAATTGGAAACATCACGAATGTAACCCCGGCAGAAGAACAAGATATGGCACGGGAAGACCGCCGCGTTAATATGGCCCGACTTTGTGCTTCTCAATCACAAGAGCAAAGTGAGGCAGCCCATGAAACGGCTGGGTTGACAATGCGAAATCGTTGAGTAAATCTCAGAAATCAACAACTAGATAATTTTCGTCACGCAAGAAGAAATATTCTTGCGCCTGATAACGAAAGCAAACAAGTCATACATCACAGGCTGCTTCTTTTTCTTGCTAGCACGTCATTAAAATAGTAGTTTATTTTTGTTTTTTTAATTTATTTATTATTTACGTTTAATCTAAATCGGCTCAATCGTTGATTGTTAGGTGGAACGAAGTTTCCCGGGTCGGCTAGTAATAAATAAAAAAAAAAGTTAAAATAACTAAATAAGAAAATAAAACTGAAACTAAATTTCTGAAGATCATTAAAAACAAAACGAAAACAAAAATCCAGTTTCAAACCAAGGTGTGTGTTACCATAGCTGATTTTGCCTTATGGCACTAAAACGGTTTCCAAATGTCTACCTCATAATAAGGCTAAAAATCGGTCAGGTTGCTATGGAGGGTTTATTTCTCTAGTGGGCTAGGTATTTCTGAAATGGCAATCTATAGGCTACATTACTCGTCGAGGCGAGAACTGTTGTGCAAGAATAGTTCTCGAGTGGCGACCATAAATCGGACGACGCAGCGTTGGACGATCTCCCATTAGGTGGACTGTTGACTTAAACGTTGCAGGGAGCTGTTCTACGTAGCATTCACGTAGGACTCTGGCTAACAATGTACCTCTAAAGGCTGGTGGATGTTTTTTTGTGTGTTTTTAGCTGTTGTGATGGCTTTGATAGCTTTACGCGGACTAACTGGTGGATGAATTGAAATCAAATCATTTGTAGCATAAACTCTGCGATAACACTTAAATATTATTAATTTTACATTGTTTGTATCTTAAATTAATTCAGTAATTTACCACTGGATTGAATCGGGACTGCCACTTAGACGATCCGGTCGAAGACACAGCTGGCTTGTCTATATCTGTGTTTGATCAAGCTAGCATTTACCATTATGCCTGTGAAATTTATATGGGCTATAAAAATAAGTAAGGATAGTAGGGGTCGAGCCTATGCTTATTAGTGGCGCTTTTGCCAGGAACTTTGAGCTTGCTAATGATAATTTTATAAGGAAATTGTCCAAAATTGAGGCATTTTAGAAAACCACAATAATATAAATCGGTGACAGCTCGATTAAGCAACTGGTTTTTTTCTAGAAGAGTGCTAACGCTTCCTCTCTTTGAAAAACGACTCACTACACGAGGTAATTTTTACTTATGTATGTCGTTCTTATTACTTACGTATAAGCATCCCAGTCTAGAGAACTATCCTTAACTTGTTGTCTTGCAGTATTAACTCGTGCTTTGTTTGTTCCCCACCATGATATATCTCTTCTATCTAAAGGACTGACTTCTTTAACCTATGGCATTATACATATATTAGTTAGGTATTACAGACATTATGTATTTTAAATGTCATCATCATCATCATCACAGCCCATAAATGTCCCATTGTTGGGCTCGGGCCTCCTACGTAATGGGAGTGAAATTAACTTACTATACCGCGCTGATCATACGTGTTGGTATCGGGTTTTGTTTCGAGTTTTCCTTCTCTCGCATAGATGTTATATGCGTTTTATCCTTAGTCGTCTCGTACGATCACCCACGGGTAAGATATGGGGTGGTGAATAGTATTTTTACTCCGTCACCATACGGATAAATTTAATAATTTTAAAAATAATATAATTATTTTTCTATTGTAAAATGTTACTACTACTATTGGTTCTTGTGTGGTATCCAGACTCGGACTAATCAAACGATTAGCTTAAGTTTATACCATTCAGTAAAAAATAATGGTATAAAAAATTGATTATCTGGAAATTGATTTCATGATATCTACTATAGCAAGTCGTTTCTAAATCACTATATGCTATCTGTACAGTTGAATAAAATTGTAGGTAGTTTAGTCTATGGGCTTCTTGTTTAATCTACCTTAGTCTTTAGCTCTTAATGAGAAAATAGTGCTATAGCGTATAACACTGAATTCTATCAATGAAACAATTTTATTTAAGTATAGGCAGTCTGTCGTATCTACGGTAGTAGATATTTGTAAGTACTGTGAAGAATGTATGTGTAATTTTGATTCTTCAGTGCATTTTAGAAGCCTTATAATAAATGTAATATGATGTTTTGTATGATGGTGACCATAGTCGACATACTTTAATCAAAATAAAATAATATTACGTGATGAGTATTACTTACGTATTGTGTAAGTTCTGACCTATATAATATTAAAATATATTAACAGACAATTAATATCCATTCACAATAAATAAATCCTTTAGAAAGTACCCTTATGAAAATAGGCAACTTTAACCATGTATATATGTCAGTATACGAGTATTTTAAGATATGTTTAGTCCACACTGTTTCTAAACGTGTTGTCAACGGCTTCGTACGAAATAGTACTTGGGCGACATAAAATCGTGTTATTTTTGGAACGATAACTAAATAAATATACTGTATGGTAATAAGCTGTGTGGTAGCGGTTACGAATACTACCAACCCTTAATTTGCTCGTGGATGTCGTAATAGACGATTAAGAGCCTTATAACGACCTGAGCCAACTCCATCTGATGCCGTTTGGTCAACAATTACATTCCCAAGGAGTGTTGACGTCTGGCAGGCGGCCGGTCATAAAACTATTGCCAATAACTTTTACAATATGTAAGAAGACTACATATTGTATCGACCCCAAGTAATTGGGATAAGAGTAGGAGAACGTTGATGAACTAAATAAATATACTAAATAAGTATATTTTCATTCGAATACTAAATTTGAATGAAATTCCATTGCATTTTACTAAATTTGAAAAGAAAGAATAAGTGATTTCTAAATCATGGCTTGTACAAATTATAAGAATACTTAATGATTCATTATTTAGAGAAAGAAATGAGTACCTTATACACAGTAACTCCAGAGAGGAATATACAGACGATATTGATAAACGTAAGGCAAAGTGATGCGGTACCCAGGAGTGCTAATTCAGTTGGCAGCACTACCAACCAATGTTGCTGCGAAGTATTTACTATAAGACGTGTCAGCGCCATTGACCAGAGTAGACCCTGTAAAGATTTAAAAATATATCTAATCTGAAGTTTACATAGGATTTGGTCATGATAGTTATAATAATAATAATTTAATTCAGACAAAAATATCCATAGTTATTTACATTAATTCATTTATTTATTAGTATGTTAGTATATCAAATAATAATTATGCTTAAATTACTTATGTTAGTATTGTTAGTAGTTCACTCTGCCTGAAATTTCACACATCAGTGGATGAGGATAGCCACAGACTCAGCCTAATTTAAACCTATGGCCAACCCCATCCACCTATTTTGAAATGGGCAGTCGAAACGCGCTGCAATTGCGCCCAGAATGCTACTGTCGCTACTTCGTAGTCGTTGTAGCAGTGAGGATGCTTTTTTGCGCATGATTGCCTGGAACCCATCAGTACGCGCTTTTGCGAACATCCCCGATGCGCTACACCGCCACGGAAGGCCCAACAACATTCTAAACGCGTTATTATATTGGGTACGCAGAGTCCTGTAAACACGCTGTGTGTAACTCACCCAAAGGCCGCTCGAATAGAAAGACTGGCAGTAGGCTTTAAAAAGTGTAATTTTCACCTCTCTATTGCACCGTACGAACCTGCGGGCAAGCATATTAGCTCTCACAGCCAGGGCCCTGCGCTCCCTCTCAATGTCTTCATCGTCCTTGAGGTCACTGGTTACTATATGGCCTAAATACTTAAAGGATTCTACTCTCTTCAAGGCTAATCCATTAAGACGCACCGGAGGAACATGGGTAGGTTGGTATTTACCTGATTTAAATACTAAAATTTCACTCTTTTTTGAGTTATATAGTAATCCATGCGACTCCGTGTATTCCTCACATGTGGACAGCAATTTTCTTAAGCCATGAATTGTGGGGCTCAGCAGAACCATGTCGTCCGCATAACTAATGTTATTAAAACAAACTCCATCGACATAGCAGCCGACATGAGTACTGCTAAGCCTCTCTATAAGTTGGTTGACAAACAGGTTGAACATTAAAGGTGAACTTAACCCACCTTGCCTGACACCGCATTCCAGCTTGTACTCGTCTGAAAGAGCACCAGCCCATCTCACATAGTTTTTCTGGTTGGCATACCAGTATTTAACAAGAGAGACGGACTCCGCCGGTATACCCGCACTGCCTAGTTTGTTCCATAGAAGGTCGTATGTGACCAGATCAAAAGCTTTAGACAAATCTAGGAAGCACGCGTACACCGGTGTCCTCCTAGTTGTATAGTATCTGACAGCATGCTTTAAACTCAAAATGGCACTCTCGGTTGAAAGCCCTGCCTAAAAACCAAATTGGGCGTCATGTATATATATTCACTATCTTCGCGAACTCCGCATTTAACAAACTGTCAAGAATCTTAGCCACGGTGGTAGCCAGTGAAATGGGTCGGTAGTTTGTCCTATCAGACGAGTCTCCCGTCCTATTTTTTAAAACAGGTACAACAATAGTACGCATAAGAGGCTCAGGTAGATATGAATGCGATATACATAAATTAAACAATATCGACAGAATATTAGGTAAATTAACTCCAGCATATTTAAAATGTTCAATACTGAGGCCGTCATAATCAGGTGATTTACCACGTTGCATATTTTTAATTACATTAGCCACAGACTCAGGAGAGAAATACACGCTGCGCTTCGATATGACGGACTCTGTATCGCAAACATTCACCGACCTAGGACTCAAGGACGATCGGACCGTAAAATGTTCCCTAAACATGTTAGCAATGGTTTTGTGATCATTAACGCCGCCGACGCTCACCGGGATGCTCGTTTTAATGTTTAAACTATTAACATTTTTCCAGAAGATATTGAACTTTTTATTCATGTGATTAGAGGCCAAAGCATTCATTTTTATTTGTACTTGTCTATTTTGACATGACTTTAACTTAGATTTAAATATTTTTCTTGTTTCTATCATTTCACTATATAATATGCCACTAGTGGGTTTACCAGCTATCACCCAATTCTTAAGTTTAGTCCTAGCATCACGGTGCGCGCCAGCGACGTTTTCATTCCACCCAGCGACATGAAAACGCTTTTTATTAATAGTCTTATTACTACATGTTGTTATTGCAGCCTCTGTTAGCACAGAAATTATTTTATTATACAATTCATCAATCAATAGGTAATGACTAGAGTTGTGACATATAGACTGACAGCAGTCTCTTAGTGTTGATGACAAATTTATATTATGAAGTTTGTAATCACATATTTTATAATATTTATTAATTTGATTTGCCATCCTCGCTCCCCAAATTATTTGTTTTTTAATATCACAACTATCAACATTATACTCGTATTTTATATTTAACTTATACAAATTACATTCTATTATAAGAGGGTAGTGGTCCGACCAATACACATCTTCCTGAACCCACACCCTCTTTATAGCCGAAAGTGCAGAGTGAGTTGTAATGCAGTGATCTAACCACCTCACGGAGCCATGAGCTTCACTGCGAAATGTATAAGTACCCGACTGCGGCCCTAAAATGTGTACGTCAGCACAGTACCACGAATGATCATTACAAAAATTTATTAATTCATTAAAAAATATTTCGTTCGGATGTGCATTAAAATCACCTAGTACATAAAATGCTTCAGTTCCATATTTCTCTTCCATTTCTATTACAGACTGTATTGTACTGAGACAATTTGTAAACACGGGAATATTATCGCTACCGTTCGTCGGCATGTAAACACTAAATATAACTATATTTCTATTACTCACTGTTAGCTTTATCCCCGTCACTCGAACGTTATTACACTCAATAATAGACACTGAATCGAACGCACTTTTCCGCCATAATATTCCTACTCCACCGTAGGGTCGGCCAGTAAGCAGACCAAACGATGTGTCCACCGCGGAGGTGCCCGTTGCACTGAAATCCTCGTGTATAGTGTTCAGCATGGGTAGCTCGTGTGGCAAAAGCCAAGTCTCCTGGAGCGCCACCACATCAGCAGACTGACATAATGCTTTAACACCTTCCCAGGATCTTTTCACAGATTTACAATTATAACTAATAATTTTACTAAAAGATCTATTTTCGTAATCATCCATTTAGGTTTTGATTAATAGTGGCCACCGCACCAGAGTCTATGTTTCCATGATTATTTTGCCTAAAATTCACAAAACGTCGAAAGGAAATGCCCGATGGCCATAGCTTCTCATCTAGAAATATGTCCAGTTTATATTTCATAACATAGGCTTTGTACGCATTATAATTTTTTATATTTTTCATTTTGATTTTCACAAGTGAGACGGTTTCTCCTGTCTTGTTGTGAATATAATCAATAATATCTTGTTCGCATACATCAGTGTGAACGTTTGAAATAAATAACGGTACTTTCGTTTCTGCCGCTTTAAATTTTTCATTTTCTGTTGACTCGGCAATTGCATTTCCTCTTTTTGTAGTAAATCTGTTCCTTAACCTCTTATTCTGTACCCAAGTCCACTCGGCATATCTATTTGGTACTCTCCGCTCTTTACTACGTCTAGCTGTCTCAGCGTAGGATAATTTTCGCCCAGATGTTGTTATGTTATCGTTATTATGAACACATTTATCGGCCGTAGTAATTACTCTGCCCACTTGTGTTGTCTCAAGTCGCTGTAGTGGTGTGCATGGTATGTCATTGACACTCGGTGTATTATTACTAGCTGGTCCGCCATGTACGTGTGATGTCTGCAGCGATTTGGCGTCACTGGTTCGATCCAGTACCGGACCACCATCCCTATAGTCATATGCCGGAAGTGCCTCCGGTCCACTGTCCATCATAGAATTATTCTTCAGGTACCCTCCACGTCTCAGATTAATATTGAGCTTATCCTCGGAGGATGGCGATTTACAGTGATTTAACATAATTTCGTTGAGATCCTTTTTCGAAATATAGTTAGCACGAACTTCATCAATAGTCGCCTGCATGAGAACAATTCTTTTTAATAACGGTGTCACATCAATATGATCGAAAGTGACTGGGGGTAGTTTCTCGAGATCTCTTGCCACAAATATTGGTATATTTTCAGGATCTGTCTCTTTGAAAAGTGTAACAATATCATCAAGGTTTCGCTGAGTTTTACCCTGTCGTTTTCTGACAGTAACACCTTTTTGCAAAGATTCAAAGAGTAACGATTTTGCTAGTTCAATATCTTCAGCACTGAAAGCACTCTCGCATATTCGTATGAGACTTAGCTCATCCATCACATCTAATTTATTTTGAATGAACGCTAATACTTCACATATTACTATGTTGCAATTTACACATTTTAATCTATTAGATTTTGACATTTTCGTAGCGCACGGTTTTGACGTACACTCACGATCGCGATTGATCTCAGACTCAAAATCAATCAAAATCAATCAAAGTTATAGAGAAAATATAATAATTTCTTTTTTCACAGAGAATATTATTTTTAGCTAAGTTGGTAAATAGTTGCAGGTCTACAGTCGTTATTCTTTTTAGATATGTTATTTAGATAAATATGCAAATACAAAAATAAAAAATATTATAATGACAAAAAAAAAAGAAACCTCGTATACACAAAAGTTATGCGTTTTCGTTCCCTGTGACTGTTCTCACTAGTGCTGCACGCTTACGATGCAGTCCGTATTTTTATCGATATAATTTCTTATTTTTAAAGTTATTTGCTACTGCAATTGAAAAACAATGCATGAAAATCTTATTGAACTTCAATCAAATGGATGGATGAATCGATTATAAATTTAAAACAATTTATGAAAATCTTATTGAATTTAAATTAATGGATTTTATTTAATTTAAACTAAAGCTGTTAATTATTTTTTTTATTATTCGAAAGGAATACATCCAAGTTCATAGTCACTATTAACATCATCGCTGGAGTATTCCTGTAGGTTGATGATAAGTTCTTGGTCACAGATTATTTCATGAATAAGCATGATTATTTTATAAAAGAAATTATCTTTTTAATGAGAGATGAAGCCAGAACAGATGTAAGAGTAAAAATTGGTAATGATGTACTAGAGTAAGTGGATGAATTTGTATATCTTGGATGTGGTTTTAGCCGAGGTGGAAGGTACACCACTGATATAGAGCGAAGAGTGAATGCGGGAAATAGAGTGAACGAAGCGTTAGGACAACTTCTCGGTAGCCACCACGTCAGCCAGAAGGCACGTGTAGCAATACATAACGCTGTGCTTGTCCCAACATTACTATATGGAAGCGAGAGTTGGGTATGCAGAAAAGAGCATGAAAGCAAAATTAATGCGGTCGAAATGCGATCTCTACGGAAAATCTGTGGAGTTAGGCTGACCGACCGCATTCGCAACGACGACGTAAGAGAGCGAGTAGGTATGAAAGAGAGTATTGGTGTAAAGATGCGAAAGGGAATGCTCCGATGGTTCAGACATGTGGAAAGAATGCCGAACGAACGTCTGGTTAAGAAGATATACAATGCGAAAGTGGAAGGATGTAGGTACCGGGGGAGACCTAGACTCACCTACATAGACCAGATTGGTCACGTGCTGAAAGAAGATGGAGTCAAGAGTCTCCAAAACCGGCGAGTGTGTATGAAGAGAATTATGAATGTTGAAGAAGCGAGTGAAGTATGCAAGGATAGAGTTCTCTGGCACTCCGTCCTCTCTGCCTACCCTGCAAGGGATATGGCGTGATGATATGTATGTGTATGTATGTATCTTTTTAATATAATAGAAATGGTCTTATTAATATTATAACTGATGTCTAAATACTAAATTAACACAATTTACTTATTTTATAGAGTAACCATGTGGTTTATATAGGTAATGTATTGGTTTCACTTGTTTTATAAATTAATAAGAATGTTATCGATTTACGTTTATCGATTGTCCCATCTCTATCTTATTCTCAGTTCAATATAATCTTGTACTTGCGTAAGCACCATACTTTTATAATATGGTTACTAAGTACTTTAAAACATATGCGGTTTGGTGTAAATATTCATATTTTGTATTCATAATTCAGTTGAGATATAACTGGCATCTAAAGAATGAAAATATAGGTGATATAATCAATTGTGGTAGGCCCCTGCTGTTGACAGTTTTCTGTCTACAGCCGCGAGCCGGTCCATCCGGGGTAGTACCACACTCTCGCAGAAGATCGACGTAGTGGCAAGGTGCTATTGCGCTTCGTACGGAGAGCGAGAGAGCCAGAAGCCCAACTGGGTGGGCTTGGGGATTTTATTGGTAGGCAGCGGCCCAAACTATACCCTTGGTATTGCAAAGGTTCTTGGGCGGCAGTGACACTTACCATCAAGTGTGCTTCTTGCTCGTTTGCCACCATAAGCAATAAAAAAAAATACAAATTAAAATTGTAAACATGACGCGTATTCATAATTACTTCATCGGTTTTGTCGCTATCTGTCACAGAGATTAAGCTATATTTTAAGGACTATAAGTCCCATATAAACACACCGACATAATTAGCGGAATATAAAAAAGCCAAGAAATCTAAAATGAAATATCGACACGTTTTTGTTAGCTTAAGTTTACACCCTTTAAGTGCAGAATATGACCACTTATAATAAACAGCGTGAAATGCTTTATTTGTAGAGAAAATACTTTAGATTTTTTGAATAATGAAAGAAGTTGGTAAATTAATTGAAAGAAATATTTTCGTTAAAAAAACACGAATTAATACCGCGTATTTCCTGCTCTCATAAAGGGGTTTAGAGCCATAATCGCCACGCTTGGCAAGCGGGTTGGCGATTGCAGTGTGGTATTATACGTGTCCGAGGAGAGCTGCTGCTAACTCTCCTGGTGAACCCTTAGCCGATTTTTACGACTCCCACGAGCAAGCAAGGGGTGGCGGCACTTGTATTCTATCCCATCGCCACACGGGATAATGATGCACATGCTCTAAGTAATTATTTAGACATGCTGAAAATAATTTTATCGAGCGTTTCTTGAGGTAAACACAACCATTCTTCAACTACGGTTGTTCTTAGTTTACGCTTATTAACTGGAGCTGAGATTCTTAATTTGACTGTATTTTAACAAGTCTCAGAGATGCTCTATTTAGATCTCACGATTTATATCCGGGGATCTTGCTGGCTACTCCATCATAATGATGTGCACTTCATTAAGTTACGCTTGAGTTGAACGAGTGGTATGTGGCCAAGCATTATCTTACATCAATACGAAGCCACGATAAAAGGGAGAAACGCTACCACATTTTGTTCGAAAATATTTGTTATCCACCATATAAAAAGGGTACACAGAGACATCTATCCTCATCACTCAGACTTTTCTCATCTAGTGCTGGACTTAGGCCTTCTGGTGAAATGCGGTTCTATTCGCATCCAACGACTCCCAGCAATTATCATCAAGTCACATCTAAACATTTTGTGCATATTTCTGCAAGTAACGTTTATGCTGAAGGATGATGTCGTTGCCGGACAATTTAGTAGTAATATGTTTTTTTCTGTATTTAATGTCCTCTCCCCTCTCTTCTCAAACCTCTCTTTACAAATTTTATTTTTAGTGTAGAGTTTTGTTAAAAAAATAGAGTAAATTAAACAAAGTAGTGTCATTATTAAAGATAAAGTGAAAAATAAAATTGACGAGTACTGAGAATTCAACTACCTGGTGGATATTGAGGGTTGGCTCCCTTATTCGCGGTATTTATATTACTTACTTTATGGCAAGTAATCAATTTATGCCATAGTATCTTCTACCCTAATAAGGCGTTTGAATTAAATATTTTAGTCTAGAGATATTTTTTTAAAAAAGACTTGGACTTTTCATATATATATATTTAACGGCCACAGATTGCACCCAGACGTAAGAAAACAATTTGTGAATCACATAAACTATTGTCCTGCGTGAAAATCAAACCCTCATACATTGACACGTATCTTAAACACTACGATATCTGTTTAGTCAGTAAATAACTTCATTATTTTTATGTATCAATTTGATTTTAATAATATGTATTATGGGTTTTTAAAGTCATTGTTAGTCTTACATATTATGTCTTACGCATTACTTTATAAACACAATAAACTGACACAAATAACACTCAAACTCAGGACAACTATGTACAGATCAGACTGTGTTTGTCTTGTATGGAAGTCGAATCAGACACACGCGCACCAGTACATCAATTTCTTCATCTATTACTCCATTTACGCGGATTATAGCACACCTTTCCATGTGTATCAAGCTTTATATTCCAGAAAGAAATTTTCCATCCAATTTAACTAGCAATATTTGCTTAAGAAAATTTCTAAAGCCAACGTACTTCTATAGACGTAATTCGAAACTTTGTTGGATTCGTGTTATTATCAGCTGTTAATGAATTGACTTTTGGCTTCTCTTTGTCAGAAAAAGAACTTATTTACAAAACATTTCGCACAGGAAAAATTTGTAGTTATAAATATATGTCTGTCGTTTTCAATAGATATTGATTTAATTTTTTAAAGTTTTATAACATTAACTAGTCATATTAGTAGCGCGATGCTCAATAGTTGAAGCTCTATGATAAGAGAAGAAGAACATTTGCAATTTTTTTTTGCGTCGGTCTATGGTCTGCTCACACTTCGCTAAATCCGCCCGGAGTGACTGAAGAGGAGGCGTGCGACCTCATAAACTCGCCCTGCAATGTACTTCACTTAGCTGAGCGAGCGGGCCACCGGAACCAGGTCTTAGTCTTTGGTGGCCCGCCCAGCGGCTTACCCTCGCGGGTTTCTGCAGTTTAAAACTGGAGAAATCTAGCATTATTTTTCGCCGATCCTCAATAAAGTATCACAATGTTAATGTATTATTGTAAAAGTAATAATAATTTTCAGATAGTACCGCATTAACAGCAGGGGGCAGCAGAGAGGCAGAGATGGCGACTCCGACGAGCGAAGCGGTGTAATCTCCGAGCACAGCCAGGGCACATCCTGCACCACTGGGTATCGCAACCAGTATACCAATCCAGAGGGAACGATGAGCGCATCTGAAATATTAAATGACATATACTATTTATCATTATCATCATTTTTCTGGTGGCAAGCTATGGTATAGTCATACCTCGCCAAATCCGTTCGAGGCAACGGAGGAGGCGGCGAGTAAATTGTCCTGTACGTACTTCTATACGCCGTGTGGGTAGACCAGGAAAATTCACCTACTATATCATTCTGATCAAATAGGCTTTTGCTTCAAGTTTTCCTTCTCTTGCATAAATGTTATTTGCATATTATATGCCTTTACGACATCCACGGAGGGAAGGCAGTGATGAATTTATTTTTACTCCGTCACCACACAATTTTATATATTTATAACTCTTCTCATTCTCTCTCTCTCTCTCTCTTCAATTTGTACCTCTGTTATTTATACCTCTACTATATACCTAAACAATTTATTTATATTTCTTGCTGTAATGAAACTGTATTTATCACTTAATTTGTTTTAACCGTCATGAAATAAGCACTGAATTATATTTCTTGGATTTCATCATCATCATCTCAGTTCATTTATGTCCCACTGTTGAGCTCGAGCCTCCTCCATAATTTATTTATATGATATTTATTTTGAGAGTTTTTATTATACTTAAATACATATCTACAGAATGCATAATGGGAAAATCTAAATTGAACAAAAACTGTGGAAATATTGTTTTTAGGCTTAGCACGCACTACGATTAAACGCAAGCAGTTTACGAATAGCTGAAAACGCAAAACCGCGTATCGACACGCACTGCGGCTAGCGTTTTGCTTTTTATTATCAGTTCCACCATGGATGTCTGGCGAGCACCATGTATTGTGGCTTTGGTATTGAAATTAAAACATTGTAAACGTAAACAACGCCACCGCCATAGGTACTAGGTACATCCACTAACCGATCAAAGACATTTGAAAGGATACTTTTGTAAAATGTACAACAAAGTGCGTCTGCATCCCGGTAAGTTTTTTAATTACTACAGAATGTCAATTGGTCCTTTGATAAATTATTACAAGACGTGGGTCAGTATCTACAATTTGAAGACACTCCATTTCGTAATATCAACTGAAGAGCGAGCCAAAGCCGGGCCTTAATATTTCTGTCTCTGTATTGATTCAACGATTTGTCATATAATGCCGGTCTTTTTCGACTTCAATGATAATGTTTTTTTAAGACATTGTCGTAGTCTAGGTGTGTGGTAGCGGCTACGAATACTACCAACCCTTACTTTGCTTAAAACTAATGCCAATAACTTTTACAATATGTACTATGAAAAAAGAGTACATATTGTATTGACCGCAAGGAATTGGGATAAGAATAGGAGAATGATGATGTCGTAGTCTACATACGATGCCTCTAAGTCGGACGACATGATATAACCTCCGTAAACAACGTCTGTCCTCCGTGTTCTCACAGTTGAGACTGAATAAAAAACCAAATGCGGTTAAACGCAGTGCGTGCGCCACAGTACTGTTACTATGGGACACAAAAAATCGCCCGTTTTTAAACCGCGGTCAAAACGTAGCAAGTTGAGTTTTTAAAATCAGGGACTGAAAAAAGTCGATAATGCGTGCGTTTGTATAGAAAGCTATGTGTTAAATTTTTTTGCGGTTTCAATCTTGCGGTAAAACGCGGGCGTTTAATCGCAGTGCAGGCTAATTATTGTTTGCAATAATCTCCACTATCAATTCTCTATGAAAACCACTTTACTGCAACTCAAATAGGCATAGAAATCAACACTTTCGCCAAAGGACTGCATAGATGGTAGACAATATAAAGTACACTGTTCGAGAATCGAGCCAAAAGCTCTCAGCACCGGGTTAGGCCATTATGTCATATGTGAAGTTTATATTATAAAAGTAAGTGTAGTCTAAATATAATAATTTACTTTATGCAATATTACCTTGATAGCATTTCTTCTGTGGGCCATTCCTCAATCACTCCATATCGTTCATCTAGAGCGCATATGGTAAGTCCAACGAGAAAACCCATCACTAGGGCCATAAACAATCCAAGAAACTCATTCTTCAATCCCATTAGTTGCAGAGAACGGTCTTGAACCGCTGTACCCATTGTACCTGCTGTTATGGGACCCTGAAAATAGCTTTAAATTATTCAAGTCATAAACTAAAAGACTGGCTGATACATACAGTATTCTATGACATTTGTATGTATTTATTCCTTGAAGTGTCGCATTAACGTTAAAAATGCCATCTTATTACAAAATCGTTAGATAATAATCGATAGGACTGTTTTGTCTTCTACTTCTTTTTTTTTGTATTTACAATCAACTACTAATATGAGGACATTGTTGCTAGTATCCAGTTACATTGACTACAAAAATTATAAGTTTCTTCATATTAGTCTATCATTCTTCTACTCTTATTCCAATTACTTGGGGTCGATACAATATGTACTCTTCTTTCATAGTACATACTGTAAAAGTTATTGGCAATACTTTTATGACCGGCCGCCTGCCAGACGTCAACCCTCCTTGAGAATGTAATTGTTGACCAAACGCCCTCAGATGAAGTTGGCTCAGGTCGTTATAAGGCTCTTAGTCGTATTTTACGACATCCACGAGCAAAGTAAGGATTGGTAGTATTCGTATCCGCTACCACACAGCTTCTTATTCTTCATATTAGTCATTGTCCGTCAATAAATCAAATTGTCGCCTTCAAAAGTGATATTGCTTCTCTATTAATGGTATATTCTTGGAATTTTGGTGCAAAATGCAAACATTTGTAAAGCACTTTTATATCGTATTCACTATACTTCAGCAGCTCATTTGCATCTTATTAAATAAAATGCCCTCAAAATTATTGAATATAACGCGTTAAAATATTAAGATACTAAATAAATAATACATGACCCACACATGACGTTTTTAGATTCCCGCCAAAAGTCGGATTGTTTTGTCATAATCCCAATATAAATAGGATTGTCATATGATGTTCTATTTGTTTTGTTTGATGGTGTAATGTATTTAATTGTATTTTAGTATTCGGTTTCTTAGTTCTCACAATATATAGCAAACAATTTGTTCACATTGTTAGAACTGCATGATTCGACACTGCGATATCCTGACTACAAATTGTGCCAAAATTTGCAATTATTTTGTATGGAATGTTGTACATCTATTTAATTCGCTAATATTTTCTGAAGAATAATGTCTGTGTTTTCACTAAATAAGATAATGAAATAGTAACTCATATCAATAAATATTCAAGCCAAGACAATACTTTTAAAAAAATGGTAACTTTTGCTTTATATAAAACACCTTAGTTGGTAGAAACCATGCCACAGATGACAAGGTGATATCGGTGGCCCGTCAACATTTTTTTATTGGGGCAGTCTCAATAAAAATGGCTGTAGAAACCTTCATCAGTGAAAAATTATATATTGCTTACCATAAGAGGCGATATAAGCATGCTAGCAACAAGTATAACAGTTGAGTTTTCCACCAATCCGATGGCTGCTACAAAAGCGGCGACCAGCAACATAAATAGCCAATCGAAGGTAAGTGCGCCGTTGGCTCTGACGTCATGAAGTACTTGCGCTAGGTTTGTTCGAGCTTTGACTGACGAAGAAAACCGGGCCCATGCTGTACTAGATACACTGGAATTTCATTTAACAGATAATAACTAATTCATAAAGTTACTTGTGATGAGGGAAAAATAAAATGGAAAAATTCAAAACAGATATAGGATCACTAGATCAGGCAGCAGTGGTTCTCTTTGGCAATTCATAATATTCACTGCGTTTCCCTATGCGTGGCCATTATGGCAATACATCACCTTGTGGTGAGTCCTGTATCCAGCAGTAGGTGTTGGCTGTTGGATAGATTCTACGGGTGACGGAATAAGGATCCAATTTATAACTCCCTTCTTTAACACGAGTGGTGTAAAAGGTGACTAAAGCAAGCATACCTATAACATCAAAAAATAAGAATCACGAAATAAACCTGCCTGTATTATTGTTATAGTAGATATCAATATCCCTTTCACTACAGAGGCTTGCCCGACACTGTAGGAAGGGCTGATTGTCTATATGTCATATTGTAAATTGAAATTGGATGGATCCGATAGATTTTTCAATTTCACGAGATGATTGCGAGGGGTGGAATATTAGAAGTAGATATGTATTGGAATGTGAAACTTGTTTATGTATGTATAGGCAATCTAACTCTAAATATTACAATTTCTTAATAAATCATCAAGAAACTATAATATCTATCGAAAAAAACCAATATGGTGACCATAAATAAAATCAATAAACTCATTTTCTTTATTACATTTACTCAAAAGCTAATTGGTTAAACCGATTCAAAGTTACTTACTTATAAGATGTACTACGATCCCAAAATCGCTTGTCAAGCGTGGCTTCTAAAGTATAATTTCCACTTGGGCAGGCCTATGTCCAAGATAATTGTTTTCAAGTAGGAGTTGCAAAAAATAATTTGGCTGATTTAATATTTAAGGTACTAATATAAACTCATTTGCAAAAAAAACGGGCGGTTTTGATTTTCATTCATATTTAAAAAGATACAATACCAAAAAGGTTTCAATCGTTTGTACACGTTACTGGCCGGTTTTAAAAATGCTGTGGTATTTAAAAAAGTACGTTCTAAATTCAATTTTTCATTTGATGTTCATTTTTACAGAAAACCCCTTTTTATCCTACATTTTTGGCGCGAAGTTCCAGAAGTTAACATCGACTTTCATAACTTTTATTCAATTTTTATCGATTAATTTCATATCCTTGACTGTCAAAGCTTTATTTAATGCTGTTTGGCTGTATCAAAAATGGTAGATAAAGTGGTAAAAGCTACCAAAATTATCGCGCTGCTTGAAGAGGGTTGCAGCCAATGTTTCGTGGCTAGGAGGCTAAATGTTAGTCGCTCGACAGTCCAAAGGACCTGGCAGCGATATCAGGAGACTGGTTCCGTCGAGAGAAGGCCTGGTTCTGGAAGAAAACCATGTACCCAACCACGGGATGATCGTTTTCTTGTGAGTCGCGCATTGAGAAATCGCAAATCTTCGTATGTGGATCTTAAGAACAACCTCCAAGAAGTAAGAAATGTGCATATTAGTCTATGGACGGTCAGGAGGAGGCTTCTCGCTGCCAATATACGCAGTCACCGCCCGGCCCGCGGCCCCAAATTACTCCGTGAGCACAGAGTTCACAGGCTTAGGTTCGCTAGAAATTGTGAATCATGGACTCAAGACGATTGGAATAGGGTTTTGTTCTCTGATGAAGCCAGGATATCTCTGTTCGGTGAAGATCGACGTCGGCGAGTGCTAAGAAGACAAGGAGAACGCTTTGCAGAGGCATGTTTCGAAGAAATCACACCTTATGGTGGGGGCTCTGTTATGTTTTGGGCAGGAATAAATTCAATGGATCGTACAGAGTTAGTCTTCATTGAAAACGGCTCACTGACTGGGCATCGATACATAACGGAAGTTCTAATTTCTCATGCACAACCCGCATTGGCCGCTCTAGGTGAAGACTCGATTTTTATGGACGACAATGCTCGCGCCCACCGATCCCGCGATGTTAATGCGTATGTGCAAGAGGTCGGCATTCGTCGTTTGGATTGGCCAGCTCGAAGTCCCGACCTCAATCCCATAGAGCATGTCTGGGACGTTCTGAAACGGCGTGTGAGATCAGTACACCCGGCTCCGCAGACCATCAGAGAGCTGAAGAATGTGATTACTGCGGAGTGGGAACGTATTCCGCAAGCAAGTATCCGGGATATACTCGCTAGCATGCCCAGACGAATTCAAGCTGTGATTTTAGCTAGAGGGGGTCACACTCGATACTAAACATTTATCTGCTTTTACTTTATTAAAGAAAAACAAACAAAAAAACTTTTTTATTTTTACTTCATGAGCATATGCACTACTAGCGAATATACACTACTAGCGAGGTTTAGCATTATTTCCCATAAATTGTATCTAAATTTTATGAAATACTGATGAAAACGATTATTTTCTTATTAATTTACCAAATTGTGTGGATAAAACTACCTATAATTATCAAACAAAGAAATATTAACATTTGAAATGGTTCATTGCTTAGGTGCCCGTTTTTTTTGCAAATGAGTGTATATCAACGATGCAAATTCCAATGAGAAATGCACTCTATTAGGATTTAATTAATTCTTTAATATGATTACAGATTCTACAGTTAATACACATACAGTTTATATAACATGCGTACATAAGATAGGTTCGTATAAAATATCAGTGTGTTTACTCTGTACTTATCCAATTAAACAATCAGCTGGGTCACTATGTCAACTCACAAGACAATTATTTAATCCTAGTCACATATATGTTCGAATTGAAATAACCCATGGTCAATAACAAAAAAGGAGGCGATCCGGTTCCATGGAGTGCCCCTGTACCTCAGGCGGCTGGTGGCAGACTATTTGGAGGGGCGCAGTATCCTCTGCGCGGGTCCCGCAGGGAACATTGTGCGGACGCCCATGTCGTGCGGTGTTCCACAGGGGTCGGTTCTGGGGCCGACTCTGTGGGACATCGGGTACGACTGGGCGTTGAGAGGGAGTCTCCCCCCCGGGCTGAGCTTGGTGTGCTATGCTGACGACACGCTCGTCACAGCCCGGGGCAGGACACTCGAAGAGGCGGCGAGCCTGGCCATTCTCGGCACCGAGGAGATGGTCAGGCGAATCGAGGCGCTGGGGCTCAGGGTGGCCTTAAATAAGACGGAGGCCCTATTATTCCATGGGCCACGCGTAAGGCTGCCAACCGGCGCCTTGTTAGTCGTCAACTCCATCCAGATCAACATCCAGGCCCATATGAAGTACTTGGGTCTGGTGCTCGACGGGCGATGGTGGTTCCGGGAGCATTTCCGACAGATTGCTCCCCGGCTGGTCGGCGCGGCGTCCGCCCTTTCTCGGCTCATGCCGAATGTGGGCGGATCCAGTTTCGAGGGCCGATGGCTGTATGCGGGAGTCATCCGCTCGATGGCCATGTACGGCGCACCCGTGTGGGCGAGGGCTCTGAACGCCCAGCTCAGGGCGGTTCTGTGGAGGCCACAGCGAGCCATGGCGGTCAGAGCCATTCGCGGGTACCGCACGGTGTCGACAGAGGCGGCGTGCCTATTGGCCGGGACACCCCCGTGGGACCTAGAGGCGGAGATGCTCTCCGACCTCTACCGGCGGGTTACCTCAGTGCGCGAGGAGGGTGGCTCCCCATCGTTGAGCGAGATAGCCACCTGGCGCGAGGACGCCCGCCGAGATGTCATCGCCCGTTGGGTTACGCAGCTGGAGAGGCCTAGACACGGTATCGTGACCGTCGAAGCCTTCCGGCCCGTATTGATGAAATGGATGGAGCGGCGGCACGGGGTCCTCACCTTCCGACTGGTGCAGGTGTTGACGGGGCACGGGTGCTTCGGGAAATACCTGCACACGGTCGTGTACAGGGAGTGGACTCCGGGCTGCCATCATTGCAGTAGTGACGAGGACACGGCGCAACATACGCTCGAGGAATGCTCGGGCTGGGACGGGCAGCGCCGCGACCTCGTCGCTATTATCGGTGCCGACCTGTCACTGCCGGCTGTCGCGAGGGCGATGGTCGACAGCGTCAGGAATTGGGACGCGGTCGCCGCCTTCTGCGAGGCTGTCATCTCGCGGAAGGAGGCGGCGGAACGAGTCAGGGAGGACTGCCGCGACCCGGGCCGCCGCCAGCGGCCGGGGCGAAGCAGGCGCGAATACCTGCGCCTGATGCCGCCCTAACCCAGGCCTCGGGTGATCGGACCGGGGAATTGTCCGGTCACCCGACGCGAGGCCACCGCGTGAGGGCGACGCCCCGACGGCGAAATCTGTCGGGGCGTCGACGAGAGGAACCCGCGAGGGTAAACCGCCGAGCGGACCACCGAAGACAAAGATCGGGTACCGGTGGTCCGCTCGCACGGCGAAGAGAGAGGATTTTACGGTGGGTCTATGGGATCACGCGCCGCCTTCTCCGTCACTCCGGACCGATTTGGCGGGGCGAGACGCACCCATAGCCCACCAATAAAGAAAAAAGGTCAATAACAAAATGGACATTGGTTAATTCTTTAAAGGTCAAGTAAGTATTCAATAATAATGTTTTTTTTAAATATGTGATAATAAAGGATTTACATAAGATAATTACAGCTTTTAAAATTGTAGTGGGTTAGCGCAATAAGCAAAGGTTTACTTGTGTAGGTATATTATGTACCTACTTGTAGCTAAACTCATTACATGGTGGACCGCATCCAAAATTTTTGAGCAATATCTAAAGTAGTTGATTGATTCTTTATATCTTAATCTTAATATTTATAAATTATGCGTCACGTTGTTTGTCCGCGATGGACTCTTAAAGTACTGGACCGATTTTGATCAAATTGGCTCAGCATGTGTAGTTTGATCCAACTTAAAGGATAGGATAGCTTCCATCTCAATTTATAGTCGCAATATTATTTTATTGCAAATTATTTGTCTATTATTTGACAGACACAATTATCTGTTATCTCCAAACGATTCTAACAGATGGCAGTATCTGTTGACTGGGTTGAGGAAGTATTTAATAGATGGCGCTATGTTAAACACACAAACGTTTCATACAAGCTACAATTTATTAGCATAACCACCACGTGTTACTAAGGCTACCTTAGCCACAGCAATGCGTGGCCGAGTCTGCTAGTTAGGATATAAATTAATAATTTAATGACCACTGACATTTACGCAAGTATGTGAACATAATATGAAATAAAATTTTACATTTTTATCGCATAGTATTATAAGTACTTTAAGGAGACGTATGCCATCTACCCGACAATGTTTACATATTGTACCTACAGGCTTAATACTTCAAACTTTGCAGTTAGAATTGTATTAAACGATGACACAACCCTGTTATTCAAATTATTGAAATTTAGCATTTAATATGCTTGATTATTTATAAAAACCCGATTACAAGCGAAAAATGATTGTCACAAGTGAGATTCGAACCCACAAAACCATTCCAATCATGCTGCCACTTACACCACCGTGAACTATATATATATATATATATATATATATATATATATATATAACTATAATATTGTAGGACATTCATTTTTATAAATAATCAAGCATATTAAATGCTAAATTTCAATAATTTGAATAACAGGGTTGTGTCATCGTTTAATACAATTCTAACTGCAAAGTTTGAAGTATTAAGCCTGCACAATGTGTAAACATTGTCGGGTAGATGGCACACGTCTCCTTAAAGACGAAAATATAATACGATGGGAGAATTGAATGTCTTACATTTTTATCTTTATTAAAACGTGATAATATCCATATGAATAGTTCATAGTTTTCATATACTTGTCTTAATATATAATAGATACTGCCGTATATACATTTGGTGTAGTTTTTTATATATAAAACGATTTGAATAAAATTTTGTAAATTTAAGGCACATTACAATTTGATATATGTATAACTATTTTTACAGAATCTATGGCGTTTGTATTTGATTTTTAATTGCCCAATGTTTCGAACATTTTACAGCATTCACGGTCACGGGAGGACTGACGAGCGAAATGTGTAATACTCGCGAACATCGGGAATGACATTACATTTTTTTTAAATTTTTGTCTTATTTGAGAGATAATCTTTATATCGATGAGAGGTATTCCTAAGGGTTTACAATCTTTATGGTTAAAAGTTAACTAACTAATCTTTTTAACGTTATCTATTTTTTTTTTATATTTAGTAACCGTGCGAAATCAGGCAGCTATTTCATTTAAAACAAACCTTTCGTGTTCAGTAATGTCCAGTTCATCCGGCTCTGATTTTTGATCATTACACTTGTAGTAAAGAGCACAAGGTAATAGGCTTACTGAAGACTGGTACCTGGATCCTATACCGAATGTTCTGAGTACTTGCAACAACTCCTCACTTAGATTGCTAGATTCAAGGGAGAAAATTACCTGCAAAATATTCAGTATGATTTTTTTTGTTTATAGAAAAGAATTTTATGTCTGTAAATGTTTCATCAGCCAACAAAAAAAAATTGTGTGACTGCACGGATGGCTTAGTGGTTAAAATACCGACCTTTCGTGCCAGTGCCGTAGGTTCGATTCCTACGCAGGACAATACTTTATCCAATCCACAAAGTGTTGTTCTGAGTCTGGATGTAATTTGTTTCCGTTAATTATAGTTCGTAAGTTCCACCGCAAAATAAGGAACATTTTCTTAGTGCAGGGTGGTGTATTAAAAAAAAAAGAATCCTTTAGCCTCATTAAACAGTAAACATAATTAGTGTTGCGTAAGCATTTGTATGGATTTCTAACTATCCCCTAATATCTATAGTGAGCTTGTGAAAGCACACGTCATACAAATGAGTTAACATACGTGATAATGATCTATTCTTTTCGCACAACGCTAATGTTGATACAATAAATACCTTTAGTCTAATTTTGGATTTCAATGGGAGTATTATAAGACTTTTGGTTGTAATAGCTATTGTGTCTTGTAAGGTAACGAGACATATAAATGTTGAAAGACACCTAATGCGTATTTATTGCGATTATATGAGATTAGTTTTGATCGTCATATCACAGGCGAAAAATTATTTTGAAATTGGCTGTAATATATATATATATATATATATATATATATATATATATATATATATATATATATATTAAAATGCCTCGGTTAGAATTAGGTTAGAATAAACACTTTCTTCCAATTTTAATAAAAACAAATCCTCATTTTGTGAGTCTAATTACTTTTTTAATTATATTACCTGCCAAAACTTGTCATCTTTCGTTGAATTCCACGCTGCATTTTTGATATCTAGGCGCGAAACAATATCTGATAGGATCTGAAACAGGTTGATGCAGAGTAATAAAATAATTTAGCGGGAGAAGTAACATTTAATGGTTAGCGGGATATAATTTCTAAATATATATTGCTATTTTTATAAAATTTTGACATGAAATGCTTTAAAATGAACTGATGATTTTGTATAATTATACAGTGCTTAGGCGATTATATTTAGTAGTATTTCTTTTTAATATTTTATTGTAATGACGGTAAAGTTGTTCTAACGTAAGTTGAAAAATATAATAAATGTCTATTAAGTAATTGTTTAATCAAACAATTACAAATTGAATAAAACAATATTAAATAAGAATAACTATACTAACTATATTAATAAGGTTACACGAAAAGTTTGAATATTTTTTTTTTGAGAAACTTGTAGTTTATGAACAGGATACGTTTAAATCGGAAGGGTACCGTTTATTCAGTACATGGAGAGAAATATTGGATTGTCATGTAGTAACAAGTTAAGAATACAAAGTATCGCCACCCTTTACTTTATTATCTGGGCAATAGAGAGTGGGTAGCAATACTCTGCTGGAAAACTTATGTCGTAAATTGCAAATGCCTACTCGCCGATTATGGATTCTACCCGGGAAGGCCTATGTCCAACGGTGGACTTAGATAAGTTGATAGATGGATGAAATACGGCTCGCTGAATACATAAATAGCATAGCAGTTTGAGAGGCAATTTTATGTTTTATTTCCCTTTTCTATTTGTGCTGGGCCATAGTCTGACAATAGATAGTTGCAGTTGATTGATAATTGATAGTCTGATAGTTGTAACTGGTTTTTTAGCTGCTTCATTCAAAATCTCGCTCAGGGCAACAGGTTTAAATCCTTATTCTCACAAGTTTTGTTAAAATTTTGCATAGTTGTTCTGGATGTGATTATATTTTACATTTATTATTTGTACGCTTCTAAGATTAATATTAACCGTAATTAATTTGTTAGGTAATTATAAAATTGCCAGAAATTTCGTAAACAGAATGATCACGTGTAGTGAGCGGTAATGAAATTAGGTCAGCTCCTAGCGTTGCACGTTGCACGTTGCACGTGTTCATGTCAGTGAAATATAATGATTGCACAGAAGCTTTAATGATCCACCTTGCTAATGCGTTGATATCGATTCCTGAATGAGTCTAATTTTCATGCTTCAGTACTTTTTGTATTTGTACATACATCGTGATATATGTATATTTATTTGTGCTATATATTAGCTGTGTGGAAGTGGCTACGAATACTACCAACGCTTACTGGACTCGTGGATATCGTAAAAGACGACTAAGAGTTAATCTAATATCGACCTGAGCCAACACCATCTGTTGCGGTTTGGTCAACAAGTACATTCCCAAGGAGAGTTGATGTCAGGAAGGCGGCCGGTCATAAAACTATTGCCAATAACTTACACAATATGTAAGAAGAAGAGTACATATTGCGTCGCCCCTAAGTATTTGGGGATGAAGGCAGGAGAATGATGATCGTGATCTATATTTATATCTACTACATTTTCTTGTCAAATGTTATATTCTTACCGTTTTAACACTGAATTTCTGCCATTAGTTTCTTTATTTCTAAAATCTATTACAATATAATGATTTCTGATGTTAACGTGAATATTACACATTTGAAATGAAACTATTTTTATGGATTCAATCGCGTTTGTAACTGCGTTTATGGTCACAGGACCACCTCTCTTATCTCAGTCCTCGATTACAACAATAATCTCTTCTAATATTTTTTGGGTCTCTTGGATCATACCAAGGCAGACACTTTTTAACTTGTCTAATACTGGCACAACTTATAGACTTTCTACTTCTGTGTTCAGTCTATATATCTTAAACTATTAGGCACGAAGCTATTCTAAAATCTCAGAGAAATTGTTTGTAAGTTGTTGAAAAGTTTTCTGTCTACAGGCCCGGGTAGGTATATCCGGAGTGGACAGTTTTCTGGGTGGGTTGAAATAAATCTTCCATTGCGGGGGACTTTACAAACGTATAATAAACGCACAGTAATTAAACCTAGACTCAGGAAAATAATTTGTTGTTGCACAAAATAGTGACCTGCGTGAGAATCAAACCTACAATAATTAGCACGGTAAGTCAATGTCTTAACCATTACATGGTGTGCAGTTGGTACTATCTGTACCCACCATAGTAGAGAAATTTAGCAAATGGTGTTATGTAATGCAATAAACCTCCATGTGGTGATGGAGTAAGAATACAATTCACCACCCCCTATCTTACCCGTGGGTGATCGTAAGAGACGACTAAGGGATATAAAATGCATATAACATCTATGCAAGAGAAGGAAAACTTGAAACAAAACCCTATATCAATACGTCTGACCAGCGTGGTGTAGTAAGTTAATTTTCCTCCTATTTGGAGGAGGCTAAAGCCCAACAGTGGGACGTGTATGAGCTGAGTTAATGATGATAATTAATGTAATAAATAAATGTTATTTAATAAAAAATATTTGTCTCGTTACTTACAATTTCAAGGGGAGTATCACAATGAAACGCACCAAGGATATCAACGCCGCGTACTGGTCTATTTATTTTGAGTTTCTTCTTCTTTGGTCTCATAATTTGTTTTAATTCATTCCAAGAAGATTTCATATAATTTTTATCATCGTCCATAACTGCATCAGGTATGATAATGTCACTATTACACTTTCGCATATCACTTGCCGAATGTAAACAATCTGTTGATCTACACTTCAAAATTATACTATCGTTATCCTGAGTACTAGAATCTGAAGACGCATTCCTCGTTTCTAAATGCTTTTCTTTTAATTCATGAATAACTTTAGATGCCTTTTCATATTCTTTTTTGTAAATTAAATTTGGAATGTTGTTTTTTTTTAAATGATTTTCATATTCTCTTTTAGGTACGTTAACTATAAAAAGTATTCCAGCCATAATTGATATAGTTTTACTTAAAAGTTTGCAATACGATTCTGCTTGTCCGCCCTCGACTATGAGCAGATGTATTGTGATCTATACTACAGTATTGACAATACAAAATAAATCAGCACAGTACCTATTGTTTCAATTGCTGTTGAAATAACGCCTTTATGTCATGGTAAATTACAAAATAATCAACTTCCTTCGTTTATGTTTTTTTTTTCTAAATAGTCGGTCGATTGTACAAATTATTGCCTAATTATAGGTAGGTTGTTGGTGTAGTGAGATAAGTATTAGATTGCCGACCGTTAACACCAAGACGAGATTTATTTTACAAAAAAATTCTGAATATATTTTCAACGTCACGAAAAAATGACTTGCGTTGTCAATGGCGGATTAACCTTTTGTTACCTTTGCTGGTGACATGGTATGAATGCACCTCGGTGGTAATCTCATAGTCACGTGACACGGATCCTATAACCCGCTCTAAATATGGAGAGGCTATCTCTCCATATTTAGTCGGATCACTAATACTGTATGCTCTTAATTGGCCTGCTGAGGAGATTGTCTTCGAACATCAGCGTGGGCGTCGTTCCGTCGCAGCCTGGATGTTGCAACAAAGTGATATGGGCTTTATTGCAGGTGGAAAAAACTGCAGATTCGCAGCCTTTGAGCACTGGTAGGTAAAGGTATCTGTTCTGCGTAAAATATTAAAACACTGCTTATCCTTTCTAAGAAAAAAGCATGCGGACATAATACAGTACATTAATAGAAATTGTTTTAATGTAGACAGAATTGAATATAAAGCAGAACTAAGTACCTTAACTAAGAATTTTATTATGTCTAATCTTTATGTAAACAGAATGATATTTATTGACAACATTCACGTGGCTCTTTTATCTTACTATGAACATCCCTAAGCAACGGTTGCGGATCAAAATAAAAGTATCCGCGCAGCCGTGTTGAGGCTTCGAGCGGGCGACGCAGGGCGGCTGTCCCGCCCGCCCTGCTACCGGCAGTCGCGGCGCAGCCTGCCGCCCGCGCGTACAACGCGCCTTACCGCGACCATCGATCAATACCGTGAACATCATAATATCACTATAATCCTTATATAAATTGAAGAATAGGTACCCAAAAACATTACCAAATTACTTTTGTATTATCGTTAGTAACGCATTTCATTATACTGATAGCATAGTCAACACCATGAAATATGGCCACCTTACAAAACAGATGATTCCAATCGTTTATTGAAACGTGATCTTTCTTGTTCATTCAATACTCTTATAGCCGGCATAGAGTAATTGTATCTTAGGTATTTATTGTTCTGTGTAAACTGTTACGTAAATCGTATCGTAAAATTAAATTTTCGAAATCGATAAGTTATCAAACGATTTATAAAACAATATCATTTGCAGCATCTCCATAATTGTATAGCTATTATTCTATTGAAAAGGTTTTTTTTTTTCAATAATATATATACTACCTATTTGTTGGTTAACAAATTTATTTTTAATAATATATAAGTGGCGGTAATTAAATTTGGTACACAGAGTAATTTATCATTAATTAAATTATCTATAGATAATATATCAAAGAAAATATGAGATACAAATTGCTAGATCTGGTTTCATTATATAACGTTATCCTGATTGTTATGACGTAAGTGTTATGTACAGGTGAGTTGGGTTAAATATTTCATTTACAGTTTCTATTTCGTTTTTTTGTGTATTTAAGTACCGGTGGAAAATTAATCCTGAATAAACTACTACACAAAAAAATATTTCTTTAATATAACCTAACTGCCATACTGCCCACCATTATTTTTAAGATGGGAATGGGAATTTGAAATGACTGTGAATTACTTTACACTTAAAGAAATGTGTTTTGTGAGATTATTAAATAATAAATTGAAAATGAAGTTAACAAATTGTCTTGGTGCATTATTAAAATAATACTCATTCTTTACCGAGCTCCACCACCAAACCATTGAATTGTTTAGTTTAAGACTTCGCATGAATAAAATTAAGTAAATTGACTTTATTATTTGCTATGTGCATGAATCCTAGAAAATTTTAATATAAAATATCAAGAAAATTTTGCGGTTTCATACCTAAAGTCGTACTTTAGAAATGAAAAGATAAAGAAAGAATAATAATATTTATTTTGCTTTCATACACTTCTAAATTTTTACAATTTATAGATATAAATGGTGACTAAAGCAAAAACAGCTAAATAAAACAACTTTTAATATAAATCGTATAATTAATGCTAAAAAAAATTTTAACATTATCTCGTTATTTCAGCTCATATACGTCTCACTGTGGGACTGAAGTCTCCTTCATAATGGTGGAGATATTGACGTACTTATACCAAGGTGGTCAGACGTGTTGGTATAGAGTTCTGTTTTGAGTTTACCTTCTCTTGCATAGATGTTATAAGCGTTATTTATCCCTTAGTCGTCTCTTACAATCACCCAAGAGTAAGATGAAAGAAGGGGGTGGTGAATTGTATTCTGACCAACAGGTCACGTGGATAATTTTATAATATACTTATATCAAAAATGTAAGTAGTAAGCCGGTAATATCATCATCATTCTCCTACTCTTATTCCAATTACTTCGGGTTGATACAATATGTACTCTTCTTTCATTGTACATATTGTAAAAGTTATTGGCAATAATTTTATGAGCGGCCGCCTGCCAGACGTCAACCTTCCTTGGGAATGGAATTGGTAAGCCGGTAATGTTTGCGATTATTTTAAACACGTTTTATACAATAGTTAACTATCATCATGATGACCGAATTCAGACCCACTGAACCCTATCAAAATTCATATTCTATTATCATCTTTTTACTTAATATGATTCAGTTAACACGCTATCTTACTTTAGCTAAAGAATCTATTCAAGTTTGAAGGTGAGACAAAAAATATAGTGACTTTTAGCGTTGTGTTTTTGACTGTGCATTACACGGCTTCTTACTCAATGTAAGACGTTCGCATGAAATTCAATATACCAACATTTGTATACACATAATGGATATAATTATGTCCTCAGCTAAACTTTTACGTAATACATTAACGTTTCATTTTCTTTCGGCGTTAAATGAATTATGATGACATGACATCATCATCATTCTCCTACTCTTATCCCAATTACTTGGGGTCGATACAATATGTACTCTTCTTTCATAGTACATATTGTAGAAGTTATTGGCAATATTTTTATGACCGGCTACCTGCCAGACGTCAACCCTCCTTGGGCATGTAATTGTTGACCAAACGGCATCAGATGGAGTTGGCCTAGGTCGTTATAAGGCTCTTAGTCGTCTCTTACGACATCCACGAGCAAAGTAAAGAGAGGTTAGTAGTATTCGAAGCCGCTACCACACAGCTTATTATTAGCTAGCTTATCATCATGACATGATATATGAAACTAAATATATAAGCGTTTTGTTTGTCACTTTTGCGTTTCGACCTTAAATGTCAAGCGTAGCTCTGAATTATTGAATATGTTCGTGTATTTGTATTTAAGATGTCTACGTATTAACTAGTACATCCTCGTTCCTTAACCTTATATATACCTTATATATTGACTATGTATACTATCATTTGTACCACTCAATTTGGCACAGTTGCTCCGTGTGGTGACGGAGTCAAATATTATTCACTACACCATCTTGCTTGTATTATGTAAAAGATGACTGAGGGATATAATATTCATGTAACTTATATTTGTATATAAGAGAGGGAATATTTGAAATAAAATCCTATATTCGTTCCGTCTGACCAGCGCAGAATGGCATAGTAGGTCAATTGCCCCGCTACTGACGAGGACGCTCGAGCTGTGCAGTGGAGCGTATTTCAGCTGTGATGATGATGATAATGGTGTTTGTATCTAAAAAAGCCATAACATTTCTTTTCTCCCTTACTTCTCTAATCTAACCTAACATTTGAAAGTAACACCTAACTTATATTTTAATTCGAAATCAAATTATATTGAATGTATAAAATTTCAATAGTATCGGTTGTGTTTTCGGAGTTTATAATGGACAAACTTTGTAACACGGAATTTACAAAGTTACTATATACATATCTCTATTGTCTATACTAGCTGATCCAAAAGGTGATATTCTGTACAAATATAAAAAAAAAAAAAAAATAAGAATTCCATGAAATCAATCACAGTGCCAGAGAAGGAAAATTCGAAACAAAACCCTATACCAACACGTCTGATCAACGTGGTATAGTAGGTCAATTTTCCTCCCATCATGGTGGACATACATGAGCTGAGATTAATCACAGTGCCATCTATCGAGTTAAATTGTTAATTTAAATCATTCATTCATTTTAAAAAAATCTATAAAATCGATTGAGCCGTTTAGAAATTCAGTCGCATACAAACGTACAAAAGAATTATGCATATACAGGTATAATAACAATAACACGTTATTGCCTTTTCAGGACTAAATATACAAACAAAAAGAACAATAAAAAGAATATTAAAGGTAGACGGCAAAGGGAATTGCCTCAGCGTTTGCCGTCTTTCAAGCACATCGCTGATTTTCAACCAACGCTCTGTTTCCTTTAATGCGTGTATTGTGTTGTATACGCTGATATTGTATGTGTGCTTTTGTGTATTTATGTGCGTGTATATGTGTTTGTGTCTTTTTGATATAAAATAAACAAGTGCTTAACTCTATCTGATACTAAGTGGCGATACAATCCAAAGTAGTAATACCGTACAGCATCTTTTCAAGAACTAATAAGCTATTGCTTTGAAGGCACTCACATTGAAAGCGGATGAGAACGACTTTGGCGATGTATTACATTATATCTCTTTGTGTTGAAGGATTACGCAAAACCACTTCGTATTAGTTTTCCTTGTAATATTTTCTTTCATAATTGAGTGATAATTAATAATTTATGTGTGGTTAGGTTAAAAGAAGAGAATTCCTCAGCATTATTTGACCTCTCGGTATTGTTATTTCTAACAAACATAATTACATAATATCACTGGTAAAGAAATAAAATTAACAAAATAAAATAAATAATAAAATATATGTAATATTCGAAATGTCTATTCTCTATATCTCCGTGTGGTGATGGAGTAAGAATACTATTCACCACCCCATATCTTACCCGTGGGTGATCGTACGAGACGACTAAGGGATATAAAACGCATATAACATCTATGCGAGAGAAGGAAAACTCGAAACAAAACCCTATACAACACGTCTGACCAGCGCGGTATAGTAAGTTAATTTCTCTCCCACTGCGGAGGAGGCCCGAGCCGAATAGTGGGACATTTATGGGCTGTGATGATGATGATGATGATTCGAAATGAAACCTCGTGACAATCTAATATTAAAATGTTAAATATTCTGGAGAAAAATAAGAATTTTTATTGTCTAGGACTGCAAGCTACTAACTATACGTCCCCACAACGTACACCAGTAACGGTGACGAGTCTGCCAAAATCTTATCTATAATGAAAGAGAAATCGGCAACAAGCATTTACCCCGAATTCCTCACCATTAGCTAGATGGTTTGGCCCACTGAAGACAAAGATCGGGTTCCGGTGGCCCGCTCGCTCGGCGAAGAGAGGCGCATTGCCGGGCGGGTCTTTGGGTCGCGCGCCGCCTCTTCTATTGCCCCGGACGGATCTGGTGGGGTGTGACCAGACCATAGACCGCGGCAAACAAAAAAGAATCCATATGGTTTGGCGTAGGTTTTCACATTGAGTTTTCTTACTTTTGCATTGACGTCATTAGATTCTCGTCTCCCACTCGTTTTGTATGGGACCGGGCTTTTAACGTGTTGATATCGACCATCGAAGACAAGAACACGGTATCGGTCCATCCAAACGCCGATACAGACACAAAATACGCCGCATACGGTCGCACGTCGTCCCTTCTTCTATCTCTGGTGGTTTGGGGAGGTGTGACTGGATAGCCTGTCACGAAAAAAACGTGTTTATATAACAGCTCTTTATATTACGAGATCATCGCCTTTTTAGCTGACTATGATACGACCACACACGGCCTAAGCCATTTAAGGCGTCATTAGAACGACGTGATACCCCAATCGTTGGTTTCCAAAGAATCTTTAGCAGCATTTGTACCTACTACTGAACGAGATACTATTCGAATAAAATAAATATCATACTTTTATTTATGGGTAAATTCTTTATAAAACGTTGGGATATTGGTTCGAATAGCACCCTACCGTTTTGAGTTTAGTGCGTTGGATGTTTAATAAATACTAGTATCATCACTTGATAATCGAGGGAGTTAGCAGGGGTCTAATGTATCACCGTTTAATTTTCTCTGCAGTGACGAGTACATAGGACGATTTTTTCTTACGGTTATCTAGGACGAGGCGATGGAACGAGGCTTTTATTTTTAATCGAACACAATTCAAAAACATCGTACTCGGTATTGAAAATTCTTCAGAAAAAAAAGTCCACCTCCAGGAACCGTAGACTTGGAGTTGTAATTTTTTTGATATTGTGCGAGCGATCATTGTTCTGAGTCTGGATGTAATTAAAATATAATAAACGTGATTTTATACGTTAAGTTTTTATTTATAAAGTTTTCCGAAGCTCATTTATTTTTCAATCGAGATTTTGTCTTTAAAAAGCTTTCCGAGGAATTGAACTTGAGACTGCTGTATAAAATATTTTCAAAGGCCAAGTTAAATTCTCCAAGTTCACTTTTATGTTATTATTACAAATTTAAGCAAAGCCTTAACCTTCCATGAATAACGATGATATAAATGTAGGTCATGGCACGATGTTGGTCGAGAAAGTCGATTTTCGGTACAACTAGTGCGTATATTATATCTATCTTTAAGAATATTATATCTTAATATTTATAATTCTATTTCTTTTTGGTTGTTAGATATATCTTCTTAGTGATATCACTGTATGTAAATAATAACTATATTTTAAGTTACTCTTTTTTAAGCAGACTATGGTCTAGTTGTGCCTTGCCCAATCAGCCCGGGGTGGCGATAGGGGCAACCTGCAATTCTATAACTTGCCGTAGTTACTTCTTTATCGTCATTTGGACGGGCCACCGGTACAGAGTTCATGTCTTTAGTGGCATTATTGATTACACTAAGTATTAAATATAAAGATACACATATAGAGATTCCAAAATGAACCGAACCTGTAGATGAATAGACTCGCCCTTATTCCAAGTTATTTTAAAAAATTTACTTTTAAAACTTACACAGTATAGGTGTACTCCTATCAGATAGCCCTTTACATCCCCTGTGAAATCTCTTTCAAAAATACCTTTAAGTTGGTCAATAAAAATAAGATCACAATGGTTTCTGATCATCCGTGTGGTGACGGAGTAAGAATACAATTCACCATCTTACCCGTAGGTGATCGTAGGAGACGACTAAGGGATATAAAACGCATATAACAATGTGTAAACATTGTCGGGTAGATAGCATACAGTCACCATAAGACGTAAATATGATACGAAGTGAAATTTGCATGTCCTACAATTAGTCACGGTGGTGTAGTGGCAGCACGATTGGGCCGGAATCCCAATAGGCGCGGGTTTGAATCCCGCTTGTGACATCATTTTTCATTTCGTAATCGGGCTTTATAAATACGCATATAACATCTATGCAAAAGAAGGAAAATTCGAAACCAAACATTATACCAACACGTATGACCAGCATGATATAGTAGGTTAATTTCCCTCCCATTACAGAGGAGGCCCGAGCCCAGCAGTGGGACTTTTATGGGCTGTGATGATGATGATGTAGATAGTTTCTGATGTTTACGCGAGTATTACACATTTGAAATAAAACTAGGTACTTTTACGGATTTTATCGCGATAGAATACGTAAAAGTAGTTTTATTTCAAATTAGATCACAATTAATATTGTGAGATTTCACTAAAAGCGCGTGCATGTGAATGCAGTGGCTAGACAAGCACTTAACTGCAGTTGATAATCGTAACCGTAAATTAATAAGTAAAGCCATTGGCCAACAGTTTGTTAGCCTGCTGTCCCCTTGCTTAAGTTGGCGTCTCATTGCAGATGTCTGCGGGCAATGCGCTGTCATATTTTATATTGTTAATGGCTGGGAATATAAAATACTTCAACCAGACTTGCAGTTTTATATATAGCTTTATATATTGTTTTCTTTTTAAAACGTCACAATCTTTGCAGTTTTTTATTTGGTGAAAAAATTGTAGATCTGTTCACTATTTTATTTCAAAATAACATCTACGTTTAGTTCTAATAACTATGTTTTATCATAGTAATATAAGCTCTTGTTTTGGTCAGCCCATATGCATCCCTCTGTTATGCTTAGACTTTCTCCACAACATTAGTTAATCTGATATACTACACCACGCTAAATATTTGGATCAATAATAGGATTTTTATTTAAATTTGCATTACATAAATAAGGTTTACAAACAATTTGCACCTACTTTTTAATTTTATTCTTATTAAGCTTTTCAGCAACCTGTATTCTTATTAAGCGTTCTATCAGTCACAGTTCTAGAATCCTCTTTAAAAATCTGCTAGTTTATAGCGTCCTTATATAACTTTTAACTTAATGAAATATAGAATCTCCTCCTTTTTGAAGTCGGTTAAAAATAGTATTTATATAAAATGGTACGATTAAGCACCAACTTTATAGTACTGGTAACTTTACAATAGCTAGAGAAACTAAGCATTCTTAAGCCTGCTTCCTTCTTTATATATAAAGTAATAATCATCTTCTTAAAAGTAGTCAATTTACTGACGCATCAAGTCACTTTCAATTGTGACTACCGAAGATAGATAGTATTCACCAGTTACCAGTTCTATGTTGGATAGCAGAAGGGGGTTTTGTACAGTATATTTTACGTTTAATGGGTGAGGACCGTACTCTATCCAGATATTACCTCAAGTAGCGGTGCATTCAGATACATTTTTTCTGTCAAAACAATAAAGGCCCCTTTATATTGGTAATAAACTTTGACCTTACTGCTGTAGACCACGTAATACTAAGCTACTTTTCTCGCAGAATTACTCCCTTAGGAACGTCCCACAGCATTTAGGAGAAAAGGGGATAAATAAATCTTTGTATTATACTTACGGCAATACTTTATATTAAAATAGTGGTTTGAACAAATAAAACATGCTAGTATATAAGAAATTTAACGGGTAACATTTAGGGAGAGTGTATAGAATAGGATTAGGATATCTCTTTAAGAGTATGGATGGGCTTAAAAAGTAACATGTAGGGTATTAAATATACCGCCGCCTCTTCTCTTCTCACCCCGGACCGATTTGGCGGAGCGTGGCCATTCCATAATAGACCACAGAAAAAAAAATAAAAAAGGGTATTAAATATCTTCATTTTAAGGTAAAAAAATTCATTAAATATACTAACGGTACTACCTTAATGAGCAAAGTCTTATTAAGATTACAATGTCAAGTTACATTTGCTTTTAAAATCTTATAAAGCTACTGTTTCCATAATAGTGGGTACAAATAACTATATAAATGGTAATAAAAATAAAATAAAACACTAATTTATATCAATCGTATTTTATTTATCAAGGCATTTTCATAAATATCTTTATCCTGCGTATCTCTTACATAATAAATGGGGTAATTATTAAAATGATTATATACATAATTTCATAAAGATGGAATGCCCTCAATAAATAAGTAGGTCTTCTAGAATAGACTTGTAACGAGATTTACAGTAATAAATTAATATCCTTGACGGTCATTTGTGAAGGCTTTCATCGAATATTTTCTATACAATTTATGAGAGATTGATGATGTTGGTGTCACAAGTGTCTTCCATGTCCTTTTTAATAATTTATGATGCGAGTTTTATTAGCTATTGTACATAGGGCAAACTTGAAATCTGTTCTATGCAGATAGGTAAATCCGCAGTATTAGTTTAAAATTTTTGATATACCCTATTTTGAAAAAAGTATCATAAATTTTTGGAATAATCATAACATTAAAATTTAATTCTCTCTATCTTATCTGTCTCCTCCCTATCGTAGTAATCTATTCGGGTAGCATGATAGAGTAGACTAATTTTCCCCAGCCGGAGGATGTTTACAATAAATATTTCTTTTCTTTATGTTACTCTCAGTCATTAGACTGAGAGTAACGTACACTTTAAACGACTAAGTTGCGTAAGCAGATAACGTAAGTGAAGAAAAAGACCAAAGTAAAACCTTATGCTAAATTGGCTGGCACAACATAATTTTAGTCCACTTAACAAAATCGAACGTAAAGTGTGAATATTTAGAGATAAATAGAATTTTATAAAAAAGCATTACTGTTGTAGCAGTTTTTGAACTTGATATAAATAGCATACTATCATTTTTATTATAGCTGTTGTTCAGAATCAGATTGAAATCGATTGGATTCCTTATTGACGCGACGCGACGTTTTAAACATTCATAACTTTTCAGAGTATAAGAATCGATTGGTAATCGGACGAATATGTTCTGTAACGGAATGAAATGACTATTTCATGATCCACTATTGCTTGGAAGAAGGAATACTCAAAAAAATATTATTGTGGCAATTTGTGTGTGCCCATGCACATATAGATATAGAACAATTTCATCATCATAACTCAATACTTACTCCTGCTTTATCATACATACCTATTATAAAAGTTTTGGCAATAGTTTTATGACCAGCCACCTGACTGATGTCAACCCTCCTTGGGCATGTAATTATTGATCAAACATCATTAGATGGATTGGCTCGGGTCTATGTAAATTTATTATTCACTTTTTACGACGCTGACAAGCAATCTAAGGGTTGTTAGTAATTGTAGCCATCTCTACATATCAACTATCTGTATGCAAAAAATCTTCTTTCAATTCAAGGTTATAAAAGTATGTATATCAATTTATGTTATTCGTCTTACGATATGCCATAGATTAACGACGACGAATTTGTATTAATGATGGCTATTAGTCGCCATTATTCAAAAACAGAAGAGAGAAGAAAAGTGTACAACAGGATTCTATAAAATGAGTCCTTCATCGAGTGATGGAGAAAGTAAGGAGCGCACTCCTAGGAAACTTATAATATTCGCCAAGGCGCAAACCAAGCTTGGAGATTGTGGTATTTTCACTTTTGGGGAGACAGCAGCCACAGTTTTAACGTTGGTACTTGTCAAAGAGAATATACAATTATATATATCAGAAAAAGAAATTAAGAAATTGAAAAAAAAAATGAACAAGAAGAAAGAAATTGAAGGGTAGGAGCAGGAAAAGAGAATTAAATTCCTGAAGAAGTACAATAAAAAGGCAGAGCGACGAGTATTTCAAAAATCTAACGAAAGCTCATTATCGAATTTTAGTTAGTACCAAGGATTTATACCAGGATGATGAGGATGGCAACATAGAAAATGCTGGCAATATATTCCTAGTATGCTGCGATTTTGGGTGAAATAATGAGATGTGGTGTACTTCATGTGGGTTAGGGGCTCACGCGGAGTATACTAGTTAGGATTCGACCGAAGGATATGTTTGCGACGTCTGCTAAATTCTCTTGACTCCGAATACCCAGGTGATCACCGTTGTGACAGGTTGATCACCATTGCTTGCGCGTCAGTGAAATGAGATTCAGATGTGTTTTTTTTTTAAATTGTAATAATTATCAAATCTGATTACCAAAGTGATTGAAATGGGTCTTATATAACAGCTAATTAAGTAGATTTAGTGTATTGGTAGTTGCAATTAATATATAAGTTTTAGTTAATGTTTAATTTGATTGCTCGCTTAAGCGACTCCCATTAGCCTCTTTTCCCCTACATATTGTATCGACCCCAAGTAATTGGGATAAGAGTAGGAGAATGATATGGTGATATAATAAATTTCGATTAGAGAACCATTAAAGCTAAAAAAAAGTGTTCGCAACACCAGAAAATTCAGAATTGAATACAAGCGCGATAAAATTCGTAAAAAGATTGTAATTTCAAATTCCCTAAAAATTCAACATCCTTCCTACTAATATTATAAATGTGAAAGTTTGTAATAATGTATGGATGTGAACATCTTTGTTGCTCTTTCACGCAAAAACTACCGAATTGATTTTGATGAAACTTTACAGTAGTATAGATTACACGTCAGAATAACACATAGGCTGTAATTTATAAAGATATTTTGTAAATTGGCTAAAATATAACAATAAAAATCGCTTAGGACAGAAAAAATCGCCCATCTGCGAGTTATTTTTGCATACGCTGCCAAGATCTTGAAAGTTAGACAAATGTTATGTATTGTGGAAATGTACCTCTTAAATAGTTTTACAAAAAACTCCGCGACAGAATATATCTATTTTTAATATTTAAGCATTTATCGTTAAAATAGTAAATTAAAAATTCAAAATAATTTGGTATTTATTGCCGATGCACATTTTATAGTAACAAATTGATTCTTATGCAAACAAATGCTTTTATTGCTTTTGATATTTAAAGTACATATTTTTTGCTTTTTACCGCGCGTCGTTTGGTACAATGTTTCAAAAGTTAGAACGATAAGAGTGCGCAGTGCGTCAGGCAGCAACCGGGCGCACTACAGAAATATGGCAAGAAATCTATGATCGCCGATTGTGCGACCCGAACACAAGAAAAGACGTGAGAGCAGTCATCGTTGATGATTGTTGTATTTTTGACAGCACTATCGATTTGTTAATAACATACTATATCTGTATATAATAGATAGGTATTGAAATTTTGTGATATGAAACATCTTTTTGGGCGCCTTGGCAGTAAAATTATGTCGACTACTGGAAATGATAGATTGGGTTAGGTAGGTACTAAGGCAAATGTGGTCATGTCGTGATACTACGCCGCTATTCTCTATTTATTTGTTTGTGCGCGCGTATGACAGCTGTAGCTGTCTAACATAAGTGTGACATTAAATCCTTACTAATATCTATTATAAATGCGAAAGTAACTCTGTCTGTCTGTCACTCCTTCAAGCCAACACTACTTAACCGATCTAAATGAAATTTGGAACACAGATAGTCTAGATCCTGATAAAGGACATAGGCTACTTTTTAATGCAAAAAAGGATTGTAAAGGGGGATGAAAAGTTGTAAGTAAGTATCGTCATTTTTAAAGCCAGAAGCTTGAAACTTATTTTTAGGCTATTGATTAGATATAAATAAATATGACATTAACATGTTGTAAAAATGTACCCTTAAGACCCCTTAAGGGTAAATTTTTACAACATAAAAAAAAAAAAAAAAATAGGGGATGAAAAACTTTAGGAAAGTAACCTTTTACGCGGGCGAAGCCGCGGGCAGAAGCTAGTACCTATATATAACGAAAATGATTTGAACCTATCGGATAATTCGAAATAATTTGATATCCGTAATCGTATACGAAATCGACATAATGGTATAGTAAATACATACATACATATCATCACGCCATATCCCTTGCAGGGTAGGCAGAAAGAACAGAGTGCCAGTTTAGTGGTATCCGTATTTATGGATATCCGGGTAATATTCGTATCTAGATCCGAAACTTCATATCCTCAACATCTCTAATCGATAGGTTGAATGAATGAAAGAACATTCTTAAGTTAAGGAAAAATTTCGAGTACATTTCAAAGAATATTGCGCACACGAAGGAATGTGAAATTTAGCATAGATGAACTATGCTAAATTTCATTCATTTCAACGGAAAACTTGTATAAAAACTAAAATACTGTATAAAGGAAGAACAGGATTACCAAATATATTAAACTAAACGAAATAAAACGATCACAAAATTTATATTTTTCTTTTAATATTTATTCTCCTGTTCTTATCCCAATTACTTGGAGTCGACGCAATATATATTCCTCTTCATACATATTGCAAAGATTATTTATTGGCAATAGTTTTATGACCGGCCGCCTGCCTGACGTCAACCCTCTTTGGGAATATAGTTGTTGATCAAACGGCATCAGGTGATGTTGACCCAGGTCGTTATAAGGCTCATAGTCGTCTTTTACAACATCCGCAAGCAATATAAGGGTTGATAGTATTCGTAGCCGTATCACACAGTTATATTTTTCTTTTAATACTAGTTTTTATATTCGTTTCCTGACTAAATGGTAAAAGCAACAGAGCATACTTTTTTTTTTTTTGTGGTGGGCCATGGACGTCGTACCCCGCCAAGTCGGTCCGGGGTGACGGAAGAGGCGGCGCGCAACCCCATTGACCCACCCTGCAAGCACCTCTTCTTCGCCGTGCGAGCGGGCCACCGGTACCCGATTTTTGTCTTCGGTGGAACAGAGCATACCAACTGTATGTTTCTATTTTTTTTTTCTATCGAATGACATAATAGTAGGACCTCTTGCTGCATGCGTTTGAAGCTCTCTATTAGTAAGTATAGTAGTTGTGTTTAGTAGAGCTGGCTTTTTTTTTTTTTTTTTTCCGCAGGGTGGACCATGGATGTGGTCGCGCCCCGACAAATCCATCCGGGGCAATAAAAGAGGCGGCGCGCAACCCCATGGACCCACCCTGCAAACTTTTCGCCGTGCGAGCGGGCCACCGGTACCCGATCTTTGTCTTCGGTGGCCCACCCGGCGGTTTACCCTTACGGGTTCCTCTCGTGTCGACGCCCCGACAGCTTTCGCCGTTCGCTTACGCGGTGGCCTCACGTCGGGTGACCGGACAATTCCCCGGTCCGATCACCCGAAGCCTCAGTTAGGGCGGCATCAGGCGCAGGTATTCGCGCCTGCGCCGCCCCGGCCGCTCATGGCGGCCCGGGTCACGGGAATTTTCCCGGACTCGTTCCGCCGCTCCCTTCTGCGAGATGACAGTCTCGCAAAAGGCGGCTACCGCGTCCCAATTCCTGATGCTGTCGACCATCGCTTTCGCGACAGCCGGCAGCGTCAGGTCGGCACCGATAACAGCGACGAGGTCACGGCGCTAACCGTCACAGCTCGGACATACCTTGAGCGTATGTTGCGCCGTGTCCTCGTCACTACTGCAATGGTGGCAGGACGGTGTCCACTCCCTATACGCGACCGTGTGCAGGTACAAGCCGAAGCAACCGTGCCCCGACAATACCTGCACCAGCCGAAAGGAGAGGACTCCGTGCCGCCGCTCCATGCATTCCATCAGTACGGGCCGGAGGGCCTCAACGGTAACAACACCGTGTCTAGGCCTCTCCAGCCGCGTAACCCAACGGGCGATGACGTCTCGGCGGGCGTCCTCGCGCCAGGTGGCTATCTCGTTAAACGGGGAGCTACCCTCGTCACGCACTGAGGTTACCCGCCGGTAGAGGTCGGAGAGCATCTCCGCCTCTAGGTCCCACGGGGGTGTCCCGGCCAATAGGCATGCCGCCTCGGTAGATACCGTGCGGTACCCGCGAATGGCTCTGACAGCCATGGCTCGCTGTGGCCTCCACAGTACAGCCCTGAGCTGGGCGTTCAGAGCCCTCGCCCACACGGGTGCGCCGTACATGGCCATTGAGCGGATCACCCCCGCATACAGCCGTCGGCCCTCGAAACTGGGTCCGCCCACGTTCGGCCTGAGCCGCGATAGGGTGGACGCCGCGCCGACCAGCCGGGGAGCAATCCTGCGGAAATGCTCCCGGAACCACCAACGCCCGTCGAGCACCAGACCCAAATACTTCATATGGGCCTGGATACTGATGTGAATCGAGTTGACGACTAACGAGGCGCCGATAGGCAGCCTTACACGGGGCCCATGAAAAAGAAGGGCCTCCGTCTTGTTTAGGGCCACCCTGAGCTTAGTAGAGCTGGCTTGCGGTGTGTCAGATTTTATATGAGAATTTAATTGCAATAGTTTATTATAAAAAAAAAAAAAACGTAATAGGGCAGACATCGGTATCAGTCGTCTTTAATCGGTAGCGACGTCAAACCGATCAGAAGATCGTCTTTTGGAGGATTATATTTTTAATGTAAAGAATTAGGAGATAAAATTACCCCTGTACCAATATGCATTGTAAAATTATTTTATTGGATCTTAGACATAAATAAGTTACTGAACCATAACGTGTTTTTAAATATGGCAACTTTAAAAATTACATTTAAACTATTATAGTATGTGACCCTATTATGAGTCCTTCTACCTTAAATATTGTTCTTAACTACGGCCTTGATCGAAGATCGATAAACAAAATAAACTATGTACCTACGTAACATGGTTATTGCATTGCTTCCCTTAGTTTTTCATAGAAGCTATAGTTTGTTGTTTGTTCTTTCCATGTGGTGACGGAAAAAGAATACAATTCACCACCCCCTATCTTACCCGTGGGTGATCGTACGAGACGACTAAGGGATATAAAATGCATATAACATCTATGCAAGAGAAGGTAAACTCGAAACAAAAACCTATACCAGCACGTCTGACCAGCGTGGTATAATAGGTCAATTACCCTTCCATTATGGAGGAGGCCCGAGCCCAACAGTGGGATATATATGGGCTGAGATGAGATTTTAGTTTGTTTAATATATCACAATTTTTGAAGGGTATATACAAATCAAATCAAGCTGCAGGATAGATAATATTCATAGATAATCTATTTCTAACTTATAATTATAATTTCTTCAACCAATGAAGAATTAAATTTGAACGAAACACCTGAAAAATTCCTGCAGACTTCGCAGTCTTTTGTATTCTTATATTTTTACATATTTATGAAGGGCGAAACAAACGAAACGAATTACCTACTTTTCTTTTTATTTCTCAGAAATTTCATTCTGTTTATTTCTTGCATTGTCATCCAATTCTGATCTATATTTTTAATTTGAAGATTCTGAGTTACAAATGGTATTCATGTAATTGTAGTGTCGGAATAATAATTTGCTAGCGATACCGTAAGGCCTTAGATGAGAAAAGAACATTAAAAGTAAAAGGGGTAACTAAAAACCTAAGGGTTACCAAAGTCTAGTGTGGTATATACGAGTAAGTATGTTAGTTTCCAATACATTAATTTTCCACCTATTCCAGAATAAGCTTTACAGTCGGTATGTAACCTACATGGACTACTTCGGAAGAGATTGCAAACCAACTTTACCTTTAATCCGGGTGAGTTTGACTGGATTTCCATCGATATGACCGTATCCGACTGGATCCTGGAAACGATCCAATCAGGCTGATTTTAACTTTTTATTCTAAAATGAACGATTAATCAATTAGTCGAGTGTAATGAAGTAATTAAAGGCAGTTTATAAAGGAACATAGATAATATATAAAATAAACGTTAATTCCAATGTTAAGATTATACAATGAACAAACATTTTTTTAAGACAACAGTCTGCACTAAGGGGAATAATCCTTGTATTGCGGGGGACTTTATAAACATACCTAGTCTTGCCATAAATACTGTAACAAAGGAAAAAAAAATCTATTGCAAATAACATTTATTACTTTTAAAGTGTGTTAGTTTAATACATAAATATAAAACAATTCAAAATATAAAAAGCTTATTCGAAGTGGTCACCATTGGCTGCAATACAGTCCTTTAAACGTTGAGGCCAGTTGTCAATAGAAGCACGCACTGTTTCCATGCGAAAACTCTTCACTGCCAATCGTATGGCTTGTTTTAGGGACTCCAAATTATCACAGCGTTTATAGTACGCAGTACTCTCTTAAACTGACCATAATCATAATCCAGCGGATTAAGATCGAGACTAGACGACGACCAGTTTTCAGCTCTGATGAAGTCCAAAACGTTCGTATCCAACCAAGACTGCTACTCCAAGCGCCGTAGCAAAAAAAGTAGGTTTGTAATGCAACGTACGGGACCTGGTATTTTTTTTTTGGAATATGTTCAAGGTTGTCCCCTGATTGTAAATCCAAGTGGGCGCGGCGGGGGGTGGTTCACTTCAGCCGCCATTTTGAAAAACACCTTTTATTGAATATCTCGCGAACCGCGCATCGTACGACAAAAATTGTAGAGATTATTATTGTAGATAATAATATTTACCATCTTTTTTCTTTAAAACTTTTTTTTGTATAACACATAGGTTTTTAATTATAGTGAATCAAACTTTTTACAATATGGTTTTTACTAAATATTTATTTAATGGTCAATGATAAATTAAAAATAATGGTAACTGAATTGTAGAGCATGAAATTACCTATAAATTTTTTACGAAACTTTTTCTCGTAGCATTTATAGTTTAAGAGCTATAACGCTGTAAATGAGATTATAATGCTGTATATTCAATTATGTCCCTATAAGTTGTAGTATATATTTCGGGTCGTTCGGAATTTCTCCCTCTTAACATTCCAACAGTATTCAGGTATTAATCCCAACCGTTTTACAAAATCGGAAGTCTCTATTAACTCGCTTCGCTACAAATGCTTCGGGAAATTGGCGAGTAAGACAAGGTTGAATTTATCACTTCTATCTCCAACACAAGATACGGCACGCTACCATTCTTTCAGAGTGTACCACCAGGTTCAAACTTGGCTTGGATTTTATCACGACGCTGAAAAATGGGGTTGGAAGCGAACTGCACAAGGGCTTGAACCAATTCGAACTGCTATGGCTCCTGCACCGTCGAGTTTGTTGCAAATAATATCGTGTAAATGCACCAAAAATTGCGGAGCTGCCTGCGAGTGCCGAAAAGCTGTTCTCAAATGTTCGATTATTTGCTCCAATTGCAGCGGCCAAACATGCGACAACGTGCCAGACATATTAGATGCCATCCCAACCGAAGACCCAACCTTTGTTTCGTCTCCTTCGGATATGGCGGAGGCAGAAGAGATAGATCCACAAGACGATGAGTGTCTTCCCTCGACATCGAAAAAAATAAGACTCGCACCGTAAAATAATGCGCCACTTTTTGTTTGTGTAAACAAATGTTTTTTTCCGTTTTTTTTAAAGTAACATTCGTAAAATTCTTTTCATTTTTGTGATTTCGATAACAATTGGAGATACATAATAATAAAAATAATAACTATTACAATTCTTACGATGTAGTGGGATGTACTATTGTTTTTTGCTACATAGACAATCTTTTATGATGATACCGTTTTAAGTAACAATAAAGATCGACAAATTATTAGTTGTTCTCCACATTATTTATAATTTTAATTGATTTGCTGCACAGCTGTATTGACATTTTTTTGAACTCTTTATGCCATTTTATGCGTTATGAAATGGTTTTCGTATACAGCGAGCAATATTGCCACTGATAATGTACGAGGTGCAAGTTTTACTAAGCTGCAGCTCTTAGACTATAAATGCTACGAGAAAAAGTTTTTTGTAAAATTTATAGGTAATTTCATGCTCTACAATTCAGTTACCATTATTTTTAATTTATTATTGACCATTAAATAAATATTTAGTAAAAACCATATTGTAAAAATTTTGATTCGCTATAATTAAAAACCTATGCGTTATACAAAAAAAAGTTTCAAATAAAAAAGATGGCAAATATTATTATCTACAATAATGGTCTCTGCAATTTTTGTCGTACGATGCGCAGTTCGCGAGATATTCAATAAAACGTGTTTTCCAAGATGGCGGCTGAAGTGAACCCTCCCCCACCGCGCCAACTTGGATTTACATTCAGGGGACGACCTTGAACATATTCCCAAAAAAAATACCAGGTCCCGTACGTTGCATTACAAACCTACTTTTTTTGCTACGGCGCGGGACGTACGGGACGTTGCAAAAAAAAAAAGACCCGGCGCTTGGCCATAGACCGAGCTTTATGACCCGGCGCCAAGTCTTGCTGGAAGAACCATTCTTGGTTATTGAATATGGTGTTGTTAAGGGGCTTCACTAGCTTCTCAATAATGGTATCTTGATACATTTGTGCCGATGTTTTAATACCATTTTTATATTTATGTGTTATGTAATCTATGTTATTGAAATTACTGCAATAATTCTTTACTGGTTCAATAGATGCTATAATTAGTAATTGCGAGTCGTAAGTGCATTATTGTATGTTGTTTTATTAACAGCATTAAGGTTCAAATTGTGCTTTTTATGCTCGATTCACATTTTAGTATACAAATAGGTAAATCCGGTTACTGTATCTTTATCGACGTATTTAGTTGTGGACTAATCTATGTAAATGTCTCGGTACTCGTGTTACTATACGCTAGCGTTTAATTAGATTGTTCTATATTTGCTCCAATTAAAACATTACGTTATTGGATTGGCTTATAAAAATATAAGAGGTTTTGCTATTTGTGTTTGTTCACTTATAATACACAAAGAAAGTCGTTTTTGCTTTAAATGGTTAGGAAAATATCGTAATGATTTTACATTCTTTCTGTGTTAGGTTCAATTTATAGGCAGCACTAATATTTAATGATTTCTGATGTTTACGCGAATATTACACATTTGAAATAAAACAATTTTTACGCATCCTATCGCGTTTGTATTTGATTTTTGGAGGACCTCCCGTGACCTTGAACGCTGTAAAGTATTCGAAACGTCGGGAAATTGAAAATAAAATATAAACGCGATAAAACCCGTAAAAATAGTTTTATTCCAAACTAATATTTAAGTTGTCCATATATATTGTTATAAGTCCGGCAGCAATTTGTATTTAATTTAATAAAATCGTATTTAAGGGCTGTTCATAAATTACGTGAGGGATTTTGAATTATAATTTGGATCCCGCCCTTACTGTAAGACATAATAAGATTGCAACTACTCCCCCTGCCTCTTAACAAGATTTTTGTAAGACGAGATCCTATTGATCAAATATAACTTCGTTTATTCTGAAAACATCTTTTATTACAATCTTCTTACTACAAGTAGGTATCATTAACTCACTGCAATAACATTAATCTTATTAATCTATCACACTTTTGACTAAAATTAGTAATTTGCAATTTAATATCTTACGTAATGTTCACTACCCCCCTAGCCATAGTAAGAAGTTATAATATTCAATCAACACCTCCCCTCCCCTAAACGTCTTTCCGATTTACTAAAGTAAGAGCATTTAGACCAATACCGACCAATACTTATACTATATATGTTTTTAATACTATTATAAGTTTTATAGATTTCTTCTATATTAATATTAATATTCAATTTTATGTTTTAAGTGTTTGCATAGGACTATAGAGTAAAGTCAACTATAGTCAAACAGAATTAATGGGCGTTAAAATTAAATGAGGCATGATTACTGTCGTCTAAGAAATTTAGAATTACTACTGGCAATTCCAAGTCAAATGTTTATCTCAAACACTTTTGGCTTGGTAAATCTATAGGACCTTTTGTAAAATAAGTTATCGTATCGACGGTACTATATGGCCAGATTTAACGGCGTAATGTTGTATGACAGGTTCACTCAAATAATGAATTAGTTTTGGGTTCCAAATTTCTAATCTTGTAGCTTGAGGAAGTAACATACGCATTTACCTAATATTATTTCGTTAAGCCATGAAAATACATGGTATAGTTCGAAACAATATTGATAATGGTGTACATAATATGGGCAAAATGTTGGTGACGAACGACGCCATATCAAAGTGGTCATCTAGACCTCTTTGATATGGCTTAGTTAAGGCATACATATTATAAATATATATGATAATAATATTTATTATATATATGCGTAATATATATATATATATATACATACATACATATGTCATCACGCCATGTCCTTTGCAGGGTAGGCAGAGAGAACAGAGTGTCAGAGAACTCTATCCTTGCATACTTCACTCGCTTCCTCAAGATTCATAATTCTCTTCATACACGCTCGCCGGTTTCGGAGACTCTTGACTCCACCTTCCTTCAGTACATGACCGATCTGGTCTAGGTAGGTTAGTCTCGGTCTCCCCCGGTACCTACATCCTTCCACTTTTGCATTGTATATCTTCTTAACCAGACGCTCGTTCGGCATTCATTCCACATGTCCGAACCATCGGAGCATTCCCTTTCGCATCTTTACACCAATACTCTCTTTCATACCTACTTGCTCTCTTACGTCGTCGTTACGAATGCGATCGATCAGCCTAACTCCACAGATTTTCCGCAGAGATCGCATTTCGACCGCATTAATTTTACTTTCATACTCTTTTCTGCATACCCAACTCTCGCTTCCATACAGTAATGTTGGGACAAGCACTGCGTTATGTATTGCTACACGTGCCTTCTGGCTGAGGTGGTGGCTACCGAGAAGTTGCCCCAAGTTGTTTTTTTAGTTGCGTAATATATATATATATATATATATATATATATATATATATATTGGGGGGCATAGTCCGGAGCGTGCTCGTTCGCGTCCCCTGCCAGTCTAATTAGACTGCTAATCCGGCTCGAAATGCGTACCGCAATGCGGGTTAGGGCGTCCCCCGGAGGCGACGCGTACCGACCCGCCCCCGTCGGTACGAACATCGGCAGTTGCGGCGATGGGGGCCGCCACCCATCACGCCTTGCCCAGTTAGGCGAGTCGAGGAGAACGGAGTGCCGGGTGGGCACGTGGAATGAAAGAGGTTGTGTGGAAGGTAAGTTGCACGAGCTGATATCCGTCATGGCGGACAAACAGCTAGACGTGCTCTGTGTAACAGAGACCAAGCGAAAGGGCAGCGACGCCTGCGATCTTCCTGGTGGCGGGATGGCTCTGTGGTCTGGTGTACCACAGAGCGATCGAGCCAGCATGGGGGTAGGAGTGCTGTTGTCCTCTCGCTTGGCCTCAGGTGTGAAGGATTACGGAATGTATGATCCCAGACTTCTCTGGGTCCGTATAAAACTAGGTGTCACCAAGGTATTCATGGTTGTAGCATATGCTCCCGTAGGATCCTCGGTGGCATCAGACCTAGAGAAGTTTTGGGACAATGTTAGGGAAGTTCTGGATATGGCAGAAACCAGTGAACGCGTGATTGTATGCGGAGATTTGAACGGATGGGTGGGGACCAAGCGTCCCGACTATGAGGACGTACTTGGTCCATTTGGTGATAAGAGAGTGAACGACGCAGGTAGGCTCATAGCGGATGTATGCATGGAGAGAAACCTTATTGTGTCAAACACATTTTTCCAACATAAGGACATCCATATGTATACATGGAGAAGGAATGAACAGAAAAGCATAATAGATTTAATTTTGGTAGACAGTCGCCTCCGAAGCAAAATATTGGACGCAAGAGCCTACAGGGGCCCCACAGTCGACACGGACCACTATCTCGTTATTGCGAGATTTAGTGGTCTGTTCAGAAAGTGGAGGCACTGGCGAGAGCGTGTCCACTTCGGAGGGCTTGAAAGAATAAAGGTTGAAAGGTTGCAAGAAGAGTGTGTAAGAGAAAAGTATGCAGAGGGTGTCCGAGAACGGCTGACGATGGCAAGCCAGCCGCAATCGGACATTGAAGAATGCTGGAGAGTATTGAAAGAGAGTATGGTAGATACAGCGAAAGAAGTATGTGGAAGTTCAAAGAAGCATAGAAAAACAAATGGTGATGCATGGTGGGATGCGGCAGTGGCAGCTTCCGTAGAGCAAAAGAAGAAAGCGTGGCTGGACTATGTCTCTTCTTTGAATCTGAATGACAGTATGACTGAACAGAAGAAAGAAATATATCGGCAATGTGAGAATGACACCAAGGCCTTAGTGACAGAGAAACGTGATAGAGCAAGTATGAGTGCAGAAGATAGGCTGACTAAAAACTTCGAGGGTAACACCAAACTCTTTTGGAGGGAGGTGAAGAAGTCTCGGGGTGGTTGGTCAGCCTTCAGTATGAATAAAATAAGGTCTAAAGGTGGAGACATTCTTACACAAACACAAGACGTGTTAAGCCGATGGAGTGAATATTTTGGCGATATGTATGCGGATGCTACGGTTGGCGCCGGTGTTGGATGTGGTTTAGTAGATCAACATTCGACAACGGCGTCCTCCGATGGCATCAGTATGGATGAAGTTGAATGGGCGATAAGAAGTTTGAAAAATGGTAAGGCAGCGGGCATTGATATGGTGTCTGCCGAGATGATCAAGCTTGGTGGCTCTTGTGTCTGGGAGGCGTTCCTGTTGCTCCTCAATTTATGTTGGAGCTCGGGAATGGTTCCCAGGGACTGGAATAGCGCAGTCATCGTGCCTTTGTTTAAAAACAAGGGTTCACGTTATGACTGCGCAAATTACAGAGCCATAAGCTTGACCAGTTTGGCAGCAAAAGTGTATGGAAAAATTATTGAAAGGAGAATGAGGATGGTGTCCGATGGTTTACTGTGTGAGACACAAGGAGGTTTCAGGAGTAGAAGGGGATGCATGGATCAAGTGTTCTCTCTGCGCAACATTGTGGAGAAGCATCTGGCTCTAGGTCAGAGGGTTTTCTGCAGTTTTGTGGATCTGGAGAGAGCATTTGACACGGTTGTACGAAAGGAACTTTGGGACATTTTACCGGAGTATGGTATTAACGGTAAACTGCTACAGGCTGTGCAGTCCAATTACATGGGCTGTAGAGCCTGTGTGCGGCTGGATGATGGAATGTCGCCTTGGTTTGACGTCAATATCGGCGTTAAGCAGGGGTGCATTCTGTCAGCCAGGCTGTTTATCATATATCTGGATAAATGTCTCCAAAGGTTGAACGATATGAATGTGGGAGTCCAGATGGGCGACTCAGTGGTCACTGCTCTGCTTTATGCAGATGATGCAGTCCTGCTGGCACAGTCAGCGATTGATCTGCAGACCCTAGTCGACACAATGACAGAAGATTGTAAGAAAAGGGGTCTACGCGTGAATGTGAGCAAAACCAAAATAATGGTCTTTGAAAGAGATAAAACCAGAACAGATGTAAGAGTAACAATAGGTAATGATGTACTAGAGCAAGTGGATGAATTTGTATATCTTGGATGTGGATTTAGCCGAGATGGAAGGTACATCACTGATATAGAGCGAAGAGTGAATGCGGGAAATAGAGTGAACGGAGCGTTGGGGCAACTTCTCGGCAGCCACCACCTCAGCCAGAAGGCACGTGTAGCAATACATAACGCAGTGCTTGTCCCAACATTACTGTATGGAAGCGAGAGTTGGGTATGCAGAAAAGAGTATGATAGTAAAATTAATGCGGTCGAAATGCGATCTCTGCGGAAAATCTGTGGAGTTAGGCTGACCGACCGCATTCGTAACGACGACGTAAGAGAGCGAGTAGGTATGAAAGAGAGTATTGGTGTAAAGATGCGAAAGGGAATGCTCCGATGGTTCGGACATGTGGAAAGAATGCCGAACGAACGCCTGGTTAAGAAGATATACAATGCGAAAGTGGAAGGATGTAGGTACCGAGGGAGACCGAGACTAACCTACCTAGACCAGATCGGTCATGTACTGAAGGAAGGTGGAGTCAAGAGTCTCTGAAACCGGCGAGCGTGTATGAAGAGAATTATGAATGTTGAGGAAGCGAGTGAAGTATGCAGAGATAGAGTTCTCTGGCACTCTGTTCTCTCTGCCTACCCTGCAAGGGATATGGCGTGATGATATGTATGTATGTATGTATATATATATATATATTTAAGTAAAATAATTTTGAAATCAAATAATAAGTAGATATTTAGGAATTTGATTAGCGTAACGTCCTTGGCAGATTTATCTTTTATAATTAATCAACCTAATTAAATGAAGTTGTTACTTATATTGTCTTAAATTTATCATCATTTTTTACCGTTAAGTGTAATTAAACATTTGATTACTATCTTCGAGCAACATATAATTATTAGCAAAGTATAATGCAAAAAGCGGACTCACTCAGATTCCATAAGCCGTTAATCTTGATTATAACTATTAAAGTATCTATAACTCTTCTCAAGCATATTTGAGGTAAGGATGAGATCCGCTCGACGCGCCCATTGCTAATTTCAGTGAAATTTATGATCAAATCAGTTTTGGCTTTCGGTTGGGTTCAATTTAAAGTATTATTTAAACGCTAAGTGTTACTATTCAGGGGGTATTCCGTCGGGCCGGCCACTGACGACAAGTTCACGCTGCTTCAGAGGCCGGTCCAAAGACGTAGGCGAGGGTCATGGGTGGGTTACGGTTATGCGTGCGTACGCCCCTCTGTCGCCCCGGACGGAGTGGTGCAAGAAGAGTGACGACCATAACCCAACCCTAAAAAAAAGTGTTACTATTTTATTGGATTCGTTAAGTGTTCTTGTGTTGGTCGGCATTCTTATGCTTCTACTATGTTATAGGAGCTGATAAGATTCGTAGTTTATTTTAAAAAAATATATATTATAATGCGTGCGTGGGTGCCTGCGTGGAGGGCATAGTCTGGAGCGTGCTCGTCGCGTCCCCTGCCAGTCTAATTAGACTGCTAATCCGGCTCGATGTGCGTACCGCAGTGCAGGTTAGGGCGTCCCCCGGAGGCGACGCGTACCGACCCGCTCCCGTCGGTATGAACTTCGGCAGTTGCGGCGATGGGGGCCGCCACCCATCACGCCTTGCCCAGTCAGGCGAGTCGAGGAGAGCAGAGTGCCGGGTGGGCACGTGGAATGTAAGAGGTTGTGTGGAAGGTAAGTTACATGAGCTGATATCCGTCATGGCGGACAAACAGCTAGACGTGCTCTGTGTAACAGAGACCAAGCGAAGGGGCAGCGACGCCTGCGATCTTCCTGGTGGCGGGATGGCTCTGTGGTCTGGTGTACCACAGAGCGATCAAGCCAGCATGGGGGTAGGAGTAATGTTGTCCTCTCGCCAACTCAGGTGTGAAGGATTACGGAATGTATGATCCGAGACTTCTCTGGGTCCGTATAAAACTAGGTGTCACCAAGGTATTCATGGTTGTAGCATATGCTCCCGTAGGATCCTCGGTGGCATCAGACCTAGAGAAGTTTTGGGACAATGTTAGGGAAGTTCTGGATATGGCAGAAACCAGTGAACGCGTGATTGTATGCGGAGATTTGAACGGATGGGTGGGGACCAAGCGTCCCGACTATGAGGACGTACTTGGTCCATTTGGTGATAAGAGAGTGAACGACGCAGGTAGGCTCATAGCGGATGTATGGATGGAGAGAAACCTTATTGTGTCAAACACATTTTTCCAACATAAGGACATCCACATGTATACATGGAGAAGGAATGAACAGAGAAGTATAATAGATTTAATTTTGGTAGACAGTCGCCTCCGAAGCAAAATATTGGACGCAAGAGCCTACAGGGGCCCCACAGTCGATACGGACCACTATCTCGTTATTGCGAGATTTAGTAGTCTGTTCAGAAAGTGGAGGCACTGGCGAGAGCGTGTCCACTTCGGAGGGCTTGAAAGAATAAAGGTTGAAAGGTTGCAAGAAGAGTGTGTAAGAGAAAAGTATACAGAGGGTGTCCGAGAACGGCTGACGATGTTGCCAGCCGCAATCGGACATTGAAGAATGCTGGAGAGTATGGTAGATACAGAGAAAGAAGTATGTGGAAGTTCAAAGAAGCATAGAAAAAAAAAACCGGAGGTGTCAAGGGACACCCGGATGGAACGAAGTTCTATTTTAATTATATAATTTTTTTCTGCCTTAAGCGATTTTTATCGTTATATTTTAGCCAATTTGCAAAATATCTTTATAAATTATAGCCTATGTGTTATTCTGATGTGCAAGCTATATTACTATAAATTTCATCAAAATCCATTCAGTAGTGTGAAAGAGCAACAAACATTTAAATTACTGAAATTTAGCATTTAATATGCTTAATTATTTATAAAATCCGATTACGAAATGAAAAATGATGTCGCAAGCGGGATTCGAACCCGCGCCTATTGGGATTCCGGCCCAATCGTGCTGCCACTACACTACCGCGACTAATTGTAGGACATGCAAATTTCATTTCGTATTGTATTTACGTCTTAAGGTGACGGTGTGCTATCTACCCGACAATGTTTACACATTGTTATAGGCTTAATACTTCAAACTTTACAGTTAGAATTGTATTAAACGATGACACAACCTTGTTATTTAAATTACTGAAATTTAGCATTTAATATGCTTAATTATTTATAAAATCCGATTACGAAATGAAAAATGATGTCGCAAGCGGGATTCGAACCTGCGCCTATTGGGATTCCGGCCCAATCGTGCTGCCACTACACTACCGCGACTAATTGTAGGACATGCAAATAAAATACGAAATGAAATTTGCATGTCCTACAATTAGTCGCGGTAGTGTAGTGGCAGCACGATTGGGCCGGAATCCCAATAGGCGCGGGTTCGAATCCCGCTTGCGACATCATTTTTCATTTCGTAATCGGATTTTATAAATAATTAAGCATATTAAATGCTAAATTTCAGTAATTTAAATAACAAGGTTGTGTCATCGTTTAATACAATTCTAACTGTAAAGTTTGAAGTATTAAGCCTATAACAATGTGTAAACATTGTCGGGTAGATAGCACACCGTCACCTTAAGACGTAAATACAATACGAAATGAAATTTGCATGTCCTACAATTAGTCGCGGTAGTGTAGTGGCAGCACGATTGGGCCGGAATCCCAATAGGCGCGGGTTCGAATCCCGCTTGCGACATCATTTTTCATTTCGTAATCGGATTTTATAAGCAACAAACATGTTCACATCCATACATTATTACAAACTTTCACGTTTATAATATTAATAATAGGATATACAATTCCACTAGACTACCAAAACTTTTCGGCCCCGAGCTCGAACGCGAGCCGGCCACGCGGCCCGGTCACGGGCGAAAATAATTTCGTTGCGCATTATTTTAATTTTGCTATATCTCTTAAGGTATTGATTTAATTTGCATGGTCTGAAGGAAAAAAAATATCTTCATGAAATGCTCAAGCCAACTAATGTATTTAAAATGATAAGGATTAATACAGTATTTGTGTAAATAGCTTTTCAAGTACCGTTCTATAATAGAACATTTTTTAAAGTATTAAAATGGATATAGTATGTTATCCTTAAGAGATAGATATATACCATCGCGGACTTTTTTGTAGGCCTTTTTAAGCTGTATAATACTGTAGTACTTTATTTTGATCTATTTCGTAGGGTTCAGCCAGCGTTTGCAATGTAAGCGCAAAATAATGTCTTTATTTACGACATCACATTAGAAACCTCTAAAATTATCAGTGTTTCTCTAGTACATTATGCATATATTATACATATAAACCTTCCTCTTGAATCACTCTATCTATAAAAAAAATCGTCGCGACACCACACTGTTCAATACGAAATAGAAATGAAAATATCTGGCTTGCTTTCTATAAGAGAGAGAGAGACAGACAGAGAAACATGCGACGCCGCACAGCTTACAATAGCTTACTATAGCAAAAAGTGTCGTGACAACTTTTCGTAAGAATTTTTTCCGTCTAGCCCCCTTTCACAACGCGCGATAAGGAACTTCGTTCCAATAAATGGTTATGCATGGTGGGATGCGGAAGTTGCAGCTCCCGTAGAGCAAAAGAAGAAAGCGTGGCTGGACTATGTCTCTTCTTTCAATCTGAATGACAGCATGACTGAACAGAAGAAAGAAATATATCGGCAATGTAAGAATGACACCAAGGCCTTAGTGAAAGAGAAACGTGATAGAGCAAGTATGAGTGCAGAAGATAGGCTGACTAAAAACTTCGAGGGTAACACCAAACTCTTTTGGAGGGAGGTGAAGAAGTTTCGGTGTGGTTGGTCAGCCTTCAGAATGAATAAAATAAGTTCTGAAGGTGGCGACATTCTTACACAAACACAAGACGTGTTAAGCCGATGGAGTGAATATTTTGGCGATATGTATGCGGATGCTACGGTTGACACCGGTGGCGCATGCGGTTTAGTAGAACAACATTCGACAGTGGCATCCTCAGATGACATCAGTATGGATGAAGTTGAATGGGCGATAAGAAGTTTGAAAAATGGTAAGGCAGCGGGCATTGGTATGGTGTCTGCCGAAATGATCAAGCTTGGTGGTTCCTGTGTCTGGGAGGCGTTCCTGTTGCTCCTCAATTTATGTTGGAGCTCGGGAATGGTTCCCGGGGACTGGAATAGCACAGTCATCGTGCCTTTGGTTAAAAACAAGGGTTCACGTTATGACTGCGTAAATTACAGAGCCATAAGCTTGACCAGTTTGGCAGCAAAAGTGTATAGTAAAATTATTGAAAGGAGAACCAGGATGGTGTCCGATGGTTTACTGTGTGAGAGGCAAGGAGGTTTCAGGAGTAGAAGGGGATGCATGGATCAAGTGTTCTCTCTGCGCAACATTGTGGAGAAGCATCTGGCTCTAGGTCAAAGGGTTTTCTGCAGTTTTGTGGATCTGGAGAGAGCATTTGACACGGTTGTACGAAAGGAACTTTGGGACATTTTACCGGAGTATGGTATTAACGGTAAACTGCTACAGGCTGTGCAGTCCAGTTACATGGGCTGTAGAGCCTGTGTGCGGCTGGATGACGGAATGTCGCCTTGGTTTGACGTCAATATCGGCGTTAAGCAGCGTTCTGTCAGCCAGGCTGTTTATCATATATCTGGATAAATGTCTCCAAAGGTTGAACGATATGTATGTGGGAGTCCAGATGGGCGACTCAGTGGTCACTGCTCTGCTTTATGCAGATGATGCAGTCCTGCTGGCACAGTCAGCGACTGACCTGCAGACCCTAGTCGACACAATGACAGAAGATTGTAAGAAAAGGGGTCTACGCGTGAATGTGAACAAAACCAAAATAATGGTCTTTGAAAGAGATGAAGCCAGAACAGATGTAAGAGTAACAATAGGTAATGATGTACTAGAGCAAGTGGATGAATTTGTATATCTTGGATGTGGATTTAGCCGAGATGGAAGGTACACCACTGATATAGAGCGAAGAGTGAATGCGGGAAATAGAGTGAACGGAGCGTTGGGGCAACTTCTCGGTAGCCACCACCTCAGCCAGAAGGCACGTGTAGCAATACATAACGCAGTGCCTGTCCAAACATTACTGTATGGAAGCGAGAGTTGGGTATGCAGAAAAGAGTATGAAAGTAAAATTAATGCGGTCGAAATGCGATCTCTGCGGAAAATCTGTGGAGTAAGGCTGACCGACCGCATTCGTAACGACGACATAAGAAAGCGAGTAGGTATGAAAGAGAGTATTGGTGTAAAGCTGCGAAAGGGAATGCTCCGATGGTTCGGACATGTGGAAAGAATGTCGAACGAACGTCTGGTTAAGATGATATACAATGCGAAAGTGGAAGGATGTAGGTACCGGGGGAGACCGAGACTAACCTACCTAGACCAGATCGGTCATGTACTGAAGGAAGGTGGAGTCAAGAGTCTCTGAAACCGGCGGGCGTGTATGAAGAGAATTATGAATGTTGACGCGAGTGAAGTATGCAAAGATAGAGTTCTCTGGCACTCTGTTCTCTCTGCCTACCCTGCAAGGGATATGGCGTGATGATATGTATATGTATGTATTTTTGCTATAAGAAGAACTTCTTTCGTGTGGTGACAAAATAAGAATAAAATACATCCTCGCCTCTTTTGCCCGTGAGTATTGGGAATGACAACTAATGGATATAACAAGCATAATTGCATATAATATCTATAGAGAAGGAAAGGTAATTGCAATAAAACCCTAAACCCACCCATCTGAACAGCGTGGTAAAGTAGGTCAATTTCCCTCCTAATATGGAGCAGGCTTGAACCGATAAGAGTAATAATGATGATTAAAAAGAACTGCGCAATGCACAAAGCATAATCTTCACGAATATTAAGTACAAAATCACAAAGCTATTATTATTATCATTGTTTGATCTTACTGCTTACTAAAAATTATACGCGAAACAGAATCCCTTATAAATATTTAAAACATTTAATAATAAATAAATACAAGCAGAATATCTCTCACTCAACAGAATTATACTACCTAAAGCTGTGTACCGATAGCCGTAAACTTGAATTTAGTTAGGATCTTAAATCTTGATTCAACGTAGGCGGAAAATCAATCAATAAAATAGCAATAAAGACATGAAAGCAGCTGAGTTCGTGTTCAAGCACGTTTATAAGATTGAAGGCTCTTCTTATACTTGGCTAACTATAGATATTACATTTTTGACGTGTTTTGATATTTAATAAATAACTCTTAGAGAGAATTATATATAATTTTTTTTTATTGCTTATGGTGGCAAACGAGCAAGCAGCACATCTGATGGTAAGTGTTACTGCTGCCCATGGACCTTTGCTATACCAAGGGTATAGCTAGGCAGTTACCTACCATTACAACCCCCAAACCCACCCAGTTGGGCTGCCGGCTCTCTCGCTCACCGAACGAAGCGCAATAGCATATTGTCATTACTCAGACGTCGATCTTCTGCGAGAGTGTGGTACTACCTCGGACGGACCGGCCCGCGGCTGTAGACAGAAAACTGTGTGATATCCACAATAAGCTATACGTCGAAGGATTCACTTCCCGGAGTGCGTTGAAACGTTATTAATCCCTATCAACAACGTTTCAACGCCCTGTAGGGAAATAAATGAACATGATGGTAGTGATCCGTTAAGGACAGTTGTTCTTATCAGTCGAGCGCGGTGCATTCATTAAACACCACAAGAATAATGGTTGGTAGCTGTTACTTATTGCTCATATTTTGACCATGAACCAGTATTGATCTAGCTGCAGAATGCTTACAAGGCCTATATACATATATACCAAAAGTGGCTTGGGAGAAGAATTATTCGACTGTAATCGTTAGTTAATACTGTTAATGACTTCTAATAACTACTCGTTTGTTTACATGATCGTTCCCTAATGTTTATTTAGTAGATCGTTACTTAGTGAATAAATAATATTCATTAACTCTATTTTATAAAATTATCTTACATACTAATTTACACCTGGGCTATCTTACAACTAGATAAGATATGGGAATATGTACAGCAGTAGTGTTTCTCAATCTATCCCCTTCACAAAACTTATATATCTAGCATCATACAGCATAAACAATATTTGTTTCCTAGATCAATAAGCATCATGTATTAATATAAAAAACGTGCCATAGAAATTGTAATTAGAAATTGTACCCTAATAATTTTTTTTTTGGATTGTGATACTTACACACATTTAAAAATAGCCAAAGCTGTAACCAGTAACATACACTTATTTTTTTTTTTTTTTTTTTTTATATTATATATTGCTAAAAAACATACCTGGACAAAAAACATACCTCTTGAAATTTATCATAATATTGGCTTTGTCTTTTCTTTTTTTTTTTTAAATTCTCTCGCACGTATCTATTGGCGGGACAAAATGTGACGTAACTATCCGACGTCTTCTGTCATCAAGTTGTTCGTATGCTTTCACAGTTGTTTCATAATAAGTTACTAGTTTTCTATGTTAAATTATTACATCCTTGTAAAACAAGCTTCAACGCAGTGACTGAAACCGGTTTTGTTAAAGCATAATCAGATAATCTTACAGAAACTTATCGTTCTTCTGACACTGAAATATATATTTAGCTGTAGTACCACGTTTTGTCTCTGTTTTAATACTATTTTCTTTTGTATTGCAAATAATTTTCTGAATCCTTTTCAATCTGAAACTTAATAATAATAGAAAGAAAAATGCCGTCAAAAGAATTCCGTCTTGCTCTAATAAGTCACATATTTTAATTCATATATAATACTACATATGTATTACTTTTATGGGTAAATACAATGTATTAGATACTAAGAATATCTTTAAGAAGTTTTCGAAGTTTGTGCGGACAATTATGAAAAAAAACGAGAGGTGTCAAGGGACACCCGGTTGGAACGAAGTTCCTTTCGATTAATTAGTGAAGGAATTGTAATAAAATTTTATTTTTTTTAAGTTATAATAATATTTTTGAAGTACTTAAAACTTCTTTAGGCGCGACTAGGGAGTAACTCAGATTTTTTTTCAATAGGATCATAATCTATTACTAGATGGCGCTGTAACAAAGTTAATGGATTCTAAGAAGAGATGTATTAGAGTCTAAATCGCGCTATAGAAATTTTTGCAAATTTTAACTATATATATTAAAATTTAGAATAGAAATGATACACAACCGGAGGTGTCAAGGGACACCCGGATGGATCGAAGTTCTATTTTAATTATATAATTTTTTTCTGCCTTAAGCGATTTTTATCGTTATATTTTAGCCAATTTGCAAAATATCTTTATAAATTATAGCCTATGTGTTATTCTGATGTGCAAGCTATATTACTATAAATTTCATCAAAATCCATTCAGTAGTTTTTACGTGAAAGAGCAACAAACATCTTCACATCCATACATTATTACAAACTTTCACGTTTATAATATTAATAATAGGATATACAATTCCACTAGACTACCAAAACTTTTCGGCCCCGAGCTCGAACGCGAGCCGGCCACGCGGCCCGGTCACGGGCGAAAATAATTTCGTTGCGCATTATTTTGATTTTGCTATATCTCTTAAGGTATTGATTTAATTTGCATGGTCTGAAGGAAAAAAAATATCTTCATGAAATGCTCAAGCCAACTAATGTATTTAAAATGATAAGGATTAATACAGTATTTGTGTAAATAGCTTTTCAATTACCGTTTTATAATAGAACATTTTTTAAAGTATTAAAATGGATATAGTATGTTATCCTTAAGAGATAGATATATACCATCGCGGACTTTTTTGTAGGCCTTTTTAAGCTGTATAATACTGTAGTACTTTATTTTCATCTATTTCGTAGGGTTCAGCCAGCGTTTGCAATGTAAGCGCAAAATAATGTGTTTATTTACGACATCACATTAGAAACCTCTAAAATTATCAGTGTTTCTCTAGTACATTATGCATATATTATACATATAAACCTTCCTCTTGAATCACTCTATCTATAAAAAAAATCGTCGCGACACCACACTGTTCAATGCGAAATAGAAATGAAAATATCTGGCTTGCTTTCTATAAGAGAGCCGACGAGCGACGCCGCACAGCTTACAATAGCTTACTATAGCAAAAAGTGTCGTGACAACTTTTCGTAAGAATTTTTTCCGTCCAGCCCCCTTTCACAACGCGCGATAAGGAACTTCGTTCCAAAAACTATTCTTATATATTTTTCTAATGTCCTTACATTAAAATGATCTTTACAAACTTTACAAACTACTCAGACACGATACAAACGGTCTCTTTTCATCGCCTTGTGTGATTTTGTTCTTTCGGCATAAAAAAATATACTTTGTCAACCGCAGTTTTGTTATTACGTTGGCGCTTCGGAACGACATAATATTTACACTTCTACGCTTTGCAATAAGTTGATTTTATCATATATTTGCAATAAGTTGATTTTATCACTCACTTTTTAAATTTCAGTAAATTTGTGTACCAAACATTGTTGACGATCGAACTTGTAGTTTTTGACGGCATAAGCGAGACAAAATGACCGCGTTTAAATCCCTCGAAAAGGATAGTTTTATTTGTTTTTTTTTTGCCTTAATGGTCTATATTTTGTACATGTTATATTAATTTTTGATAGTGTTGAAAAAGTGTTCTTCTTAAACCTCCTTTGAAGAAGGACATGTCATAGCGCTCGGGAAACACAGCAGCGACTATTTCATTCCAGATCTTGCACGTACGCGGGGAAATGATCGCTGAAAACGTACAGTCGAGGGCCGTATCGTTTCCAGGTAAAATGGATAAACCCTGCTACAGTGTGGAGTGGTACAACGGTGACGTGTATCAAGTCAAACATTTCCTCAGAGTACTCCCCGTGAAAGAGCCAGTAGAGTACACAGAGACCTCTCAGACAGAGTCTCTCGACCGCTCCAGCGATTCCAATCTATCCATGAGATTGGGATCACCGACGATCCGAACAGCGTGCCTTTGCAGAGAGTCAGGTGGGTCTAGCTCATATTTAGGCGCGCCTGCCCAGAAATGAGGGCAGTACTTTTCTTATAAAAATTCTTAGCAACAAGCCCGAACTTTGAAGCTGTGATCAGTTAACCGCTATAGTCTCACTCCTATTCATCATCATCATCATCACAGCCCATAAATGTCCCACTGCTGGGCTCAGGCCTCCTCCGTAATGGGAGGGAATTTAACCTACTATACCGCGCTGGTCAGACGTGTTGGTATAGGGTTTTGTTTCAAGTTATCCTTCTCTCGCATAGAAGTTATATGCGTTTTATATCCCTTAGTCGTCTCGTACGATCACCCACGGGTAAGATATGGGGTGGTGAATAGTATTGTTACTCCGTCACCATACGGAAAGTCTATATCATAGTCTCACTCCTATTACGTAAGAATAATAATTTTGTGTCAAAACGAGGATACATTTGTTTATAACCTTCGCAAATAAAGATACGAGACTATATATAAAAAGTTTTTTGCACCCTAGGTATATATAATAAAACAACAGGCAGTCATGGGGCCTGCCGATAGAAATGAAAACTATTAACTAAAGACTAATTGAAATAATAATAATTTTCTAATTTTTATATAAAAATAAAAAATATTATCGAACATCTAGGAATCGGTTTTACCACGCTAGTAAGATAACCTTTAAACCACAATGATACTCATTTCATGACATAAAGGTTAAATATTACAAATACAATTAAAAATAAATAATGCCATAGCATTAGCATGTCGGTGACGCGAACCTATAAGTTTTCCCCCTCCAAAAACGCTCAACGCGCCTAAAGAAGTTTTCACTTCAAATACAGTTAATATTAAAAATTTCCTGAAAATGTATCGTTCACTTTAAACATCTTTTTAAATTTAAAGTATATTGATAAATTTTATATAAAATTGATTTGAAACGTATAAATAGTAAAGGGTTTTGTCACCTTGCCTAACCATATATTCACTCGGGCACCCTATGGTACATAAATAAACGACGAAGCTTTCTGTGTCACACTCGGTGGCGGCTACATTGCCCATTCGACCTTGAACTGTATTCACATTGTCATGAAACACGATATCTGTTTATTTTTTAAGCCTTGCCCTACTACTAAAATATTTAATCGTCGAAGTTGGGCTTTGTTCTGAATTCTTTTTGATTAAAGTTTAACTGTATTGAAATAATAATTAACATTAGTTATGTTCACGTATGATGTAATAGAAATAGCAGGAGATGAATGGCAAACTATTAGTAGGGACAGAGACGAGTGGAAAAGACTAGAGGAGGCCTTCACCCGAGGAGGGTCCATATCCAATAAATGAACTAACCCGTACTAATATCTAATTAACAAACGTACTAACAACCAAATACTAACAACATATGAAGTTTAAATTTAAGGATACGGAAATAAAGGCATTTTTTTTTTAATTTTTTTTTTATATGTTCACGTATAAGTCCTACGTATAATATACCCGCGTAGTGATGGGTTAAGAATGTAATGGGTCTTCACAATTAATTTTCCCTTGAGAGTCGTAGAACTGGCTGATGAATCATCAGGAGAATAAGCAGCGAAATTAAGTGACCAACTGCAAAGGGTTCACTAATATCCCTCCTAAGGGAATGTCTATATCTAACAATGAACGTGGGCTAATAGATAGATATATTGCTCACAATTTCAATCCAGTTTCACATTCATCAGTGTCTATAGTTACAGATCCTTTTTGAAGTGATACTTCTTTATCGGCGTTGGAAAAAAATTAACCGTCACATTTTTCGGTTACGCGTCACATTTTGCCGTTACGCGCCATCTTTTTTTGAAGGGAAACTTTTTGCGCGCATGAGTGTAAAATTTTTACGCGACACGAGAGGGAGAGAGAGAGAGAGAGAGAGAGCGAGAGAGAGAGAGCGAGAGAGAGAGAGCGAGAGAGAGAGAGAGAGAGAGTACACGTTATTGGTTGATGTATGTAAAATATATTTAAAAAAATATTTTGCTAAAGTTTCACTTCTGATATGTGTACTTTGTACACACGCATATATTTTTTTATGCGACGGGCTATGCAGTGGTCACACTCTGCTAAATCCGTCTGGGGCGACAGAAGAAGAGTTAGTTAGTCCGAGATAGTCTAATAGAAAATAACGCATGACAAGTTCGTATGTAGATAAATTAAAATCTTGTCTTTGGGTAGTATGTAAAGTGCGATTGCATATCGATTTTGGATTAGTTTCGCGTTATATATAACTTAGAGCTGGTAGGTGTTTACTATGAATGATAAATACTTAAAGCAACAAGGTGCAATCAATTCTATCCAACCTATCTAGGAAGCTAAAAGGTCCTTGCTATTAGAGAGAAATTAATTTATCACCAATATTCAATCTATTGGCAAATATTGTCGAATGATCTTCGTTTTAATAGTCTTGTGCTTTCATCCCTAGAGGGGTAAACACACTCCTGCCCTCAGTTATTTCCTACACGGGCTAGTTTATTATCATTAATCGGATACTATTCCAAAGTTCGAGCTTCTTGCTGAAATTTGCAGATAAACTTCTCGAAAATATAAGGAATCTAAACAAAACTTTTTTTTTTCTTATCTCAGGATTTTAACCTGTCGCCTGTAGTATATTTATTCTTCTCGATCATACAAAAATAAACATAGTTTGGGACATACATATATTAATGAGTTTCATTCAATTAATTACTTTATGGCCTTTTATACAACATCGACGCACATTGAAGATACAAATAGCCTATGAAGGATAAGCGGTTTGTTAATGAGCATGATAAGGTTGATAATACGCCGGTGCGTCACATTTTGGAGGAATCCCCTACTTGGGGATCTCAGAGGCACAGTTATTAGCGGAATCTTGTTGTTTCTAGTTACTATTAATACAATACTAGGCAGCGATAAGTGCTGTTTTGCCATGGCTTTCCTTTGTGAGGTTGTAATAGTAATCAAAGACGCCACGGAGCGGGTGCGTCATGTAGACGTTTAAGCTGTTGCGCTACGCAGACGGTAGCTAGAGAGCAGGCGGAGGCCCTAGCTGCGTCGCCTCTCCTGCTATTGCCAATTGGCTAACCGACAAGGTGTCAAAGCCGGTTCCATAAAAGACGAACTTCTGGCACTACAACATAGCCGGGCACATAGGAGCGTTGATTTTAAATTGATATTTTGATGCTGATGATATCTATATTAAGATTTAACTTGCAAAGGGATGAGTATATCTATTTCCCATATAGTCAATAAACAAAGCAGTTGCTAATATAATTTTATTATTATGTAAATAGCTACTAAATATAATCGAATCGAAGTACTTTCTTTCACCGATAAAAGTCCCATTGTTCGGTGGCAGCTTACTAAACAAAGAGAGGAAATTAAAATGTTATATCACCTCGTCCAAGCCGCTTTGTGTAGTTCTAATAAATGGTTCATTGGTTTTTTTAATCGACTTCTAGAAAATAAAGAGAACTTTATCTAGGAGAACCGTATGTTGAAGATGATTTTTTATTGAAAGTTAGTACATCCGATGTGGTCCCATTTAAATTTGGCTAAGATATGACCCGTACTTTTAGAGTTATCCTCAATAATTCCTAATTGGTGACCTCTATATTATTTTGAAGTCGGTTTTTTTTTGTTAAAATTTTGAATTATGTCTGTTAAAATTTAGATTTTGTGTCATACAGTACCCGATGAAAGAAAGGGACGGTAATTTTTTATAAGTTTCGTTACGTATTTAGTTCCTCACAGTAAATACGGATAGTCTAGATTGTAAGAAATTTTATTAAGTGGTGTTAAACAAAAAGTAAGAGATAAGAATAGGCAAATCTGATGTCAAAAATGAAATTGTGCCCAAAAAAGTTATTCTATTTTTACGTGCGCTAGATATGTCATTTCATATCACAAAATAAAATGAAAAACATATATATAGCATAAACTCGTCGAATAACTCATTATTTAACTATTCTTTAAATCTATATTAGTTTTAAAACCGATTTTCCAATATTATCTCAACTCTTTTTACCTCAATTATTTAAAAAGGATATTTTACCTCTAAGATTTTCAAAATTTTGTTGTAATTCCTTCGTTCCTTTTTACATGAAAAAGTAGGTACCAATAAATTGGGCGATAATTTAATATTTACTACGGACTGTAAGTCTGTAGTAATCTGCAGCCCTATAAATATGTTTAGTTCACAAATAAATTTTATTGTAAAGTAACGGGTCAAGAATCGAATATTTATCATTTCTGACTTGCCAAAAGTATTGACGAAATCTGCCTTCCCTTTTTTTACGACGGGTTATGGTGCACACGCCAAATCAGTCCGGGCCGACAGAAGAAGCGGCACGCGACTTCATAGATCCGCCCCGCAATGCACCTCTTTTCGCCGAGCGAGCGGGCCATCGGAACCCGGTTTTTGTCTTCGGTGGCCGACGAAATCCGTCTAAAGAAAATTTAGAGAATGAACAGAAATTCTTTTCTTGGGCAATTCTATCTGCATCACCAACTATTTGACAAGTGTGGGGAAATATCACTATCCCTCAACATAAGAAGATCTATATATACCCAATAGTGCACGTCAATTTCTAGGCTGATTAATTATGGATGAAATGATGGAAAACAACTTTATTTATATTTAGGTTTTTTATTGCTATTTTAGTTTTATACTTACATATAGCACGAGAGGGGGAATACGTGATATATATTTGTATATGAGGAGATTATGCAGTATCCATGGAGTTATTACTGATTAACCTTTTCTCGAGTAAATTATCCTCTATTATATGCCAAGTATGGCAATAATCTTCCTCAGCATAACGAAATCTATATAGCTCATAGTACATACATACATATCATCACGCCATATCCCTTGCAGGGTAGGCAGAGAGAACAGAGTGCCAGAGAACTCTATCTCTGCATACTTCACTCGCTTCCTCAACATTCATAATTCTCTTCATACACGCTCGCCGGTTTCGGAGACTCTTGACTCCACCTTCCTTCAGTACCTGACCGATCTGGTCTAGGTAGGTTAGTCTCGGTCTCCCTCGGTACCTACATCCTTCCACTTTCGCATTGTATATCTTCTTAACCAGACGTTCGTTCGGCATTCTTTCCACATGTCCGAACCATCGGAGCATTCCCTTTCGCATCTTTACACCAATACTCTCTTTCATACCTACTCGCTCTCTTACGTCGTCGTTACGAATGCGGTCGGTCAGCCTAACTCCACAGATTTTCCGAAGAGATCGCATTTCGACCGCATTAATTTTACTTTCATACTCTTTTCTGCATACCCAACTCTCGCTTCCATACAGTAATGTTAGGACAAGCACTGCGTTATGTATTGCTACACGTGCCTTCTGGCTGAGGTGGTGGCTGCCGAGAAGTTGCCCCAACGCTCCGTTCACTCTATTGCCCGCATTCACTCTTCGCTCTATATCAGTGGTGTACCGTCCATCTCGGCTAAATCCACATCCAAGATATACAAATTCATCCACTTGCTCTAGTACATCATTACCTATTGTTACTCTTAGTTAGCTCATAGTGAATGTCAATTTTAGGTTGATCAATCATGGATGAATATTTACATGTTCATTTGTATATACAAATAAAAGTTCATTTATATTTAATGTTATTTTAGTTTTACACTTACATAGAACTCGACAGAGGTGAAGTACGTATGTATATATATTAGTATATGAGATTATGCAGTATCCATGGGGTTAATCACTGTTTAACCTTTCCTCGAGTGAATTATCCTCATTTTGTGATACAAGTAGGTACAGTTAGAGAAAACGAGAATCATTTGTACGTTGTTTTTGATGTTATCAAATCATATAGGTAGTAATTTTTATATACGAAGCACCGAACGGAAAATTTCCTGACTCTTTTCTACAAGCGGACAGATTATTCATAAATATGTAATATTTATAATTTTTAAATATATTTCATTGATTCGACTATCGATCACTAATCTTTGGTTTTAATACTAAATAGGACGAGAAGTGATGTTATTAATTTGCATTCTTCTATTTTTCTAGATTCTCGTGTGAAGTTTAATACTAGGATCAATAAATAGCAATATAATGAACACCCACCCCAATAGCCAAGGCTATATACTTATATCATCATCATTTTTTTTAAATTTTATATTTTTATTATTAGTTTTTTTTGACGTCTTTTAATGAATTATAATATGATGATTTTGAAAGAAGAACGTCAAAACTCTGGCCATTTTGAATTTTTGTGCATCTTAAGTATAGGTATAAAAAACTTCCTATATGACAAAGTATGGCATAGTAAATGACTGTAATTGCTATACAAATACAAGTCACAAATAAAAACAAACATAAGTATAGTAGAGCATCATCCTTTTTGTTCAATTTTTCGTTTGGATAGGCAAAGGAAAAAGTAAATGGTACTTTCTTTAAGTCTACTGTTAATATCCACTTGTTTTTCTTTTTCAATTCATATATAGCCTATTGTTGAGCAGAATTGTGTATTTATATAAAAAAAATATGGAGTTACTTTAAAGTCGTCCTAAAGCGGAGGACTTAAATTAGTTTATTTATCAAAATTGTTTATTTGTATTGTAATATTGTGTTATCATTATTATTGTCTTTTGTATTACTATATTACATTACGTAATCTTTCACTATAGCACAATAGGATGCTAACTTTATAATAATCACTGTCATTGCAGTTTGTAAACAAAGGAACGTAGAAAATAAATATTAAATCACTTTATTGGCGTATACGCCAACTATAGTTAACATCTTTTGAAATAAATCTTTACAGCATTCAGGTTCTCCTATGACCATGAACGTTGAAAAGTGTTCGACATATCGGGAAATTAATAATCAAATACAAACGCGATAGAATCCATAAAAAATGTTCTATTTCAAATGTGTAATACTCGCGTAAATATTAGAAATCATTATACAGTTGTTACTTGTTATCTATATAATGATTCTATACATACATACATATCATCACGCCATATCCCTTGCAGGGTAGGCAAAGAGTACAGAGTGCCAGAGAACTCTATCCTTGCATACTTCACTCGCTTCCTCAACATTCATAATTCTCTTCATACACGCTCGCCGGTTTCGGAGACTCTTGATTCCACCTTCCTTCATATAATGATTCTATCTAACTATATAATTAACTCGCATATTATAAAAATATATGATAACACAGGTCCACAAAAAAGGTGTTCTGTGCTGGGTGTTCGACAAAGATTTTCCGACGTATTTTTTACCGCTGAATACGAATCTGAAGTCAAAATTGGGGGTCAAACTGCAAAAAATGGAGAAAAATAAAAAAAAAAACGATAAAATCTACGATTTAATAATAATTAATAAATGATGTAAGCTCATACTTTTAAATATTCTTATACGTTAACAGACAACATTACGGAAAGCGAAGAAATATGAAGGGAACGAATAATCAATGATAAAACGCTTAATTAACTCTTAGACTGTAGATCACCCTACAAGTTAATATAGGGTTTTGCCAATTTGCCTCGAATTATGAACGCGGCTGGTGCTTATCAGAGTGACCGTGACGCGTAAATTTGGGAAGCATTATTGTACTATTATTTTAGACTTAAACGTTATATAGAAGTCAAATATGTTCGCATCTGGCTTGAAATGATAGCGTATTCATATAAGTTCATTGTTCTAATTCAATGTTAGCAACATAACTGTTGAATACACCTTAAGTCTTTACGTATGTAGAATAAACCTTGAAATAAGTAGGGCATGTCCTACGAGGAATGGGCAGCAGTAAGTTTCCTATAGGTTATAAATTTGAGTAGATTATACGTTTAAGTTGGGTAAAACAGGCGTGGCAATTCGGTCAAGGATAGCTTCGAATATGTCAAGTGGAATTGTTACCGATTTATACAGGTCCTATATGAAATATATGAATATTAGTTTGAAAACCAAACATATTTATGATTATCATAAGATAATTCAATTAAAATTATGAATTGAAAAATAGCTATTATACACTAGCACTATTTTAATAGTGGTAGGACCACGCTGTTGACAGTTCTGTCTGCAGCCACAAGCCGGCCCATCCTGGGTAGTACCATACTCTCGCAGAAGATCGACGTCTGAGTAATGGCAATGTGCTATTGCGCTTCGTTCGGTGAGCGAGAGAGCCGAAAGCCCAACTGGGTGGGTACAGGGTTTGTAATGATAGGCAGCGGCCCAGCTATACTTTTGGTATAGCAAAGGTCGATGGGCAGCAGTGACGCTTACCATCAAGTGTACTGCTTGCTCGTATAAGCAATAAAAAAGCTAGCAATTTTTCATATTATAATTTTAATTTCCTTTCATAATGAAGTTTAATTGAAAATCCAATTAATGGTAATATATCCATACTGTGAGTATTTTTGAAGTTATCAACTACAACTCTGGCTCAACAACGGACTAACAAATTGACAATCTGTCAATGTTTTGTCAATATATTGAAGATCTCTCACAACATTCTATCCCATTCACTCAGTCACTTTCATATTATGAGATCTTTTAAATTTCTTTTTGATATTTTTTTTTATTCTTACCTTGTCCTGATAATAACAAACCCAAAAAAAAAAAAAATATCCAACTTGATGCAGTCGTTCGGGAGTTATGTGCGTACATACATTTCAGCGATTCATCGCTATTTTTATGAAGCTCATAAGATAAGTGATGATCTGTAAAATTTTTGTGTCTATTTATACGCAGACTGAAACGTTTTGAGTGTTAATGTGCAGTTCTTAAGTCCATTGACTATGATTTGTGTCGCCTTTGATTCAGAACTACTATTTTATCTATTTATGCCTCCGCTAGTTATAGAAAAATATATTTTGTTACATAAATAACACATGAAATATACAATGATGAGCGCTTAAGTACTGGGAAATTTGTTATTTATTTAAGTCTGAACAAAGCTAAGAAAAATAAACACAAATCCAGTGAAGAAATGCAAGGCATGTGAGAAAAGAGAAAGTTTTAATATCTATACTACTATTATACTATTTTTTTTTTTTTGACGGCGGGCAACGGTGTGGTCACGCTCCGCTAAATCCGTCCGGGGCAACAGAAGAAGCGGCGCACGACCCAATAGACCCGCCCTACATGTACTTCTCCACGCCTAGCGAGCGGTCCACCAGAACCCGGTCTTTGTCTTCGGTGGCCCGCCTGGCGGTTTACCCTCACGGGTCGACGCCCCGGCAGTCTTTCGCCGTCGGGGACTATTATACGACTGAAGAATTTTTTGACTGAAAAAAAAAAAAAAAAAAAAAAAAGATTGATAATCTGATAAAAAATACATTTGTCTTTGAAAATATAGTCATTCAGAAAGCGCCTAGATTTGCCTATAAGACCCTGAGCTTTAAAGCTGCATCACAACGTTACGGTCCATAAACGTAGCGATCATAAGGATTAATTTTTAATGCATAAAGAAAGGACATTAGGGTTCACTGAACTACATACCTGACGATCAATAGTAAATTTAAAGCATATAGAATCGATCAACAAGTTAACTATTAATAAAGCTAAAAAGATTAAATGCTCCGCAGCCGCTAGTCAGATTAGATTTTTATTTTCGTTAGCTAATCTGTTTGACTGGCAAGACTATAGCTTATAAAACGTAACAATGCAACCGAATGGGAACAACGCAATGCTTATACTGTCATTTTAATAAATCCATATTCATTAAAAAAGTATATTTTCACAAAATGGGAAATCGTAAATTTAAAGTATGTAGAGCTGCTGTTGTGGTTAGTAAATCATCATCATCATCTTGGCTCATATATGTCTCACTGCTCGATTCTCCTCCAAGAACAGGAGGAAAATTGAACTACTATACTACGCTGGTCACTGGGTTGGTATATGATTTTATTTCGAGTTTTCCTTCTCCTATAAATGTTATATGCACATTATATCCCTCAGTTGTCTCTTACGATCACCCACGGATAAGAAAGAGGGTGTTGAATTGTATTCTTACTTTACTCCGTCACTACACGAAAAGTATGGTTAGTTAATATTCAGGTATAAAAATGAAAACATTGCCTTTTGTTTGTATTATATTATACCTTGATATTTTTATCTAGCTATGTGGTAGCGGCCACGAATACTACCAACCCTTACTTTGCTCGTGGATGTCGTAAAAGACGACTAAGAGCCTCATAACGGCCTGGGCCAATTCCATCTTATGACGTTTGGTCAACAGTTACATTCCCAAGGAAGATTGACGTCTGGGAGCGAGCAGACATAAAACTATTGTCAATAAATTTTACATATGTGCTATGAAAGAAGAGTACTTATTGTATCGACCCAAAGTAATTGGGATAAGAGTAAGAGAATGATGAATGATGACCTTGATATTTTTGATTATTATTTGTCAAAATAAAATACGGCAAAATTTAATATCATCATCATCATCTCAGCTCATATATGTCCCACTGTGGGGTCGAGCGTCCTCTATAATGGGAGGGTAATTAACGTACTATACCACGCTGGTCAGACGTGTTGGTATAGAGTTTTGTTTCGAGTTTTCCTTCTCTCACATATATATTATATGCGTTTTACATCCCTTAGTCGTCTCGTACGATCACCCACGGGTAAGATAGGGGGTGGTGAATTGTATTCTTACTACGTCACCACACGGAGAATTTAATATATTCCATCCAAAAATGCAAAAAAAAGTAAAAAAAAATAATAAAAAAAAAAACATATATCTAAAGTGAAATGAATAGGAATTATGAATAATAAAGAAATGTGGAAAATGGAACAGAGCGTACCTATACCACATGACGTAAATAGGGCAAAGGGATGGATATAAGTAATCAAATAGATTCGTATGTTGTTTCACAGCTCACAACCATGCAGCACGTTTTTATTTATTCACAGTCTCCGTCAATATTTAAGTCACGTGCACTTTTCACGTGGTTTGTCAGGTACGTAATAATACCTACATAGTTATGATAAGAGAGTTATTAACAAAGACGTACATGCGTAGTTATTGATAATTTATGGCCTAAGCTTTGGACCTGCTGATTTACGTACAATACCGCCATCCGCTGGAGGATGCGTGGTATTCCTTTCTTTTTTTGCGATGGACTATGAATGTGGTCTCGCTTCGCCAAATTGGTTCGGGGCGACGGAAGAGGCGGCGCGCGACCCCATAGACCCACCATGCAAAGCTCCCCTCTTCGCCGTGCGAGCGGGCCACCGGTACCCGATCTTTGCCTTCGGTGACCCGCCCGGCATGCGTAGTAGTCCTATGCTTCTTGAATCATTCGATTTATTATGGTGCTCCCAATTTTAGGTCGGTTCGTAAAATTGAGGAAATATCTGTCCATAGTTTAATATGAAAAATGTCTTACAACGTATTCATCAAAAAGTATCTTATAAACTAACTTTATTAGTAGTTATTCTAAAAGGACTAAGTTACAAATACAAAGTTACGCAAAGTTTAATAAAAATTTGTTGAATAGTTTTCATATTTTTCTTCTCCGTGCGATGATGGCGAAATACAAAAAAAAAATACCATTCACCGCTTCTCTTTTCCCATGGGTATCTACAAAACATGACAAAATTACTGACATTTAGCATTTAATATGCTTGATTATTTATAAAAACCCGATTACGAGCGAAAACTGATTGTCACGAGTGGGATTCGAGCCCACGCCTATTGGAAATCCATTCCAATCGTGCTGCCCCTTAAACCACCGTGAACTATTGTAGGACATTCAATTCACGCATCGTAATATATTTTCGTCTTTTAGGAGACGTGTGCCATCTACCCGACATTGGCAATTGACAATAACTGGCAATATAAGTAATAGTGTACTACTACACTAAGTATAGTGTAGGGTGTTGCTGTCTTTAAGAAGAGAGAAAATAAGGTAAATTATTGTTACCCTGACTGCATGGATTGTGACTACCGAATGATCTCTCGCTATTAATACAGAGAAAATGATTTATGCCAGCCATGTCATTTATATATGACATCAATATAATATCCTACAGTTAATTGTAGAACGATAAATAAATAGGACATTGTTCCAGTCCTGCGAAGTCCTTGGAGTGCGAGATGGGCGCCGACTCGTCGGCGTGCGGCGACGCCTTGCCACATTCTAATGTCTTTATCATATTAAGATTCTGAGAGTCGTCAAAATATTAATCTTGTAGATTATTGCGATATTCAATTGTATATTGCATTCTTTTTTGTATTTTCATTAGTTTATAAGAGATTTTAGAAATTATTTTTCTTATGTCAGAGATAACTTTGTTTTATTATCCTTATTATTATATTTTTTTTTTAATAAGGGGAGATATTAAATAGATGATTAAATGATAGAAATTATATATTGGCTGTGGGCTGTTTCTTTCTTTTCTTCAAGTAAAATTCAAGTGAAATGAAGATGTTATATTCTGTGATAGCGATGCATAACAATTTTTGAAAACAAAATACAATATTTGACAACAAAATACACACTATTATTTAGTATAGGATTTTTTTTATTATTTGTAAATTAACATTGACAAAGAGTTACAAATATTGATCTGTAGACTAATTAATAGGTTTGTATTTGAAGTCATTCGACACCAATTTACAGTATTAAATGTCGCAGGCATTAAGCTTTTAAGTCGAGTTTTTCTTTTATTACATCGCTTCTATATACATATTATATCCTTAGTCGTCCTTTACGACACCCACAGTAAAGAGACAGCCTGGTGAATTGTATTTAGTCTCCATTATAACACGGAATAATTTTATCTATAAACTATTATATTTATCATCTAAGATGTAAGATCACTTGTTTATAAATTTCAATCTTAACGTTGCTTTATTCGTCGTCGAAATTGCCGTAGGCTACCCTACCCGTTCGCCTACTATTTTATTGTGTTACTATAAAAGGTATTCTAGGGTAAACAATCCTTCTTTATAATGCTCCCTAAACGCAAATACTTGCTCTTATGAACACTTCAAGTCAAATTTACGACTGTTTAGACTGGTATAATGGCCTAAGCGGTCATTCTTTATCACTGAAGATTCTATCGGGGATGTCATATAGCGTTGATAATTCAAACGTAAAAAGATATTAAACATATATTTATAGCAATACAAAATATAATAACGTGGAAGCATCTTTACCATTCCATAATATATGTACTACGACGAAAAGTTTTCCACTTCAACAACTTCCCAATTAAATTGGGTTAAGGGCAGAACAATGATGATAATGATGATATAAACTTTTGTTCTAAATTCTGGCGGTTTTTGAGGCATTCCACTTTCTCCTAAAATGATTTGTTTAAAATTGATACAGATTAGTATGGAGATTGCGAAGTATGTTATTATTTCTGAGTACAGGTCTGTCTTATTATTAAAATGTAAATGCTTGTAACTAACTTAATATAATAAATGCTATGTAGTTTTCAGAAACCGACATAGTTTTAGTCTCTTTTATGTATATATGCCATAAAAATAGTCAAACGATCAATCATAGTGAACGTAGTGACAAATAAGTTATGTACGCTTCGTAAATAGCACACCTTCCTCACGCAAGTACAATCAATGACGCAACTAACGTATAATATAAACCAATAAACTGATAAAAGGTTTTAATAATTCTAATTTTTATATAATATTTACTTAATTTCTGTGTTTACTTTATTTGATTTTTATGCAAAAAGCTTCATTAAAGAGCGAAGGCTAATGGGACCGTTCATTTTCGTCCAAAGGAAATTGTACTCTTATGAAGGATTGTTAAGGGCTTGAAAAGTAATATCGCGTCATGTAACTTTATAACCGCATAAGAACTTTATTACCGCCTAACAAAAACAATGTGAACTTCATCAACAAATTCAATCACTTCAAAAAAAGGACATTGCTGAAAATCAGCGTTGTGGTGTTACATTGACATCACAACAATTGCTGAGCAGTTATCCTTTTTCTGACGCAGCTGAGACGTTCTCTCGATCTAATTATTATGTCTCCCTATTTAGTTTATAGATTTTATGTGTTTTTCATTTATTGTAAGATTTCTTTTTTGTTTTTTTTCTGTGTGTTCCTAACGTCTCTTCTTTGTGGCACAAAATAAATACTTTTCTTTCTTTCTTTCATATTTATTGTTGTTTTTTAAATGAAATACTCAATAATACTTTTGCTGTATTTATAGTTTCATCCTGGAACCCATCAACTAACTACATAGCCTGCATAGTGATATATTGCTGAATTCACTAGGACAACGACAAAATTACATAAAGGGTAAAAAGGGTTACCTTTTGCGAGAATTGAACAAAACCCAAGTCGTATATTTTTTGAGAATGATAGGCCCGTGAAATTAAATGTACATGTGATTTAAAGGTTCGCTCAAAGGGCAACGAGCGATGGATTTGGTTGAGCCGGGAAATGATCGGCCACATTGAGGACTTGAGAGCAATGTCCCGGAGCTTTGTTGTCAGAGCCAGTAACGTACGGGCGCTATACTGTATAATATTTTAAGATGCATATTACCCGAAAGAGTATCCCGCCGAGTTGGCCATGGATGTCAAGGAATCGATACCAATGGTCGGTCAAAAGGTGATGGGAACGAACAGATGGAGGGAACGAAGTGGGTTATGTGGCCACGTCGCCCTGGACAGAATGGGCAGGATTTGTCCAGACTATAGTCTGTCAAAAAAAGGCATTGCAAGATTCACGTAGTCATAGCGAATAAGACTCCAAGATACCAATCAAATTCGGCATACCGGTGACAGCGATTAGCAATTAATAAAAATAAATGAATACATAAAAAATTTTCATTATCATCATCAATATTTCAATTCATATATAACCCACTGCTGGGCTGAAACATCCACAATGGGAAGACCTACTATACCACGCTGGTCCGACGAGTTGATATAGGGTTTTATATCGAATTTCTTCCTTCTGTTACAGATATGTTCTGTGCACACTTTAGTGGTCTTTTATGCCACCCACGGCAAGAAAGCCAGCAATGAACAGTATTATTACTCTACCACAGGGCCGGCTTTACCTATAGTGCAGAGGGTGCGGTGCACCCGGGCGCCGGGTGTTAGGGGGTGCCGAGAGCCGCTAGTAACCATCAACCTATTCCATTTTGTTCACCCACTTTGGTACAAGAGGGCGCCAGGTTATTGATTGCACCCGGGCGCTACATGTGCTTGAGCCATGCCTGCTCTACCATCACACTGATAAAAACTTTAACGAATTAATACATTAAGAAACTGTAAAATGTCCATATAGAGTTACCTACTCACCTACCTATTACCTATAGCTATCAGCATTACGAATTGCGAGATTAATAGTAACAAAATTATAAACAGTTTTTAAATCTAATAAATTGCAGTGAATCCGGACTGAGAATGCGTTTATACTATTATTAATACTAGTTTGTTAACTGTTTTGTGTCAATGTGCGTGAGGTGATAAAGTGTAAAGTTATGACGTCATTGAAGCATGGAGTTAATCTGAGCCGACGCGCATGCAGGCGAGCCCTAATGTGGTTGGCAGCTGCCGCCTTCATATCCTGTGCATACAGCAGTCCCGTTGAAGTAAGTTTTATTATTTCATGTAGTATATGTGTGTTGTTTATTTTTTCGTTTTTCTGTTCTTATATACCTACGTGGGAATTGAATCCGTGACATTTGACACAGCAGGTCAGTATCTTAACATATAAAACGTTATTGCTACTAGAGCGTTGCAATAGTATAAATGGAGCAATGACCATAAATTTGAATAAATTGACGACAATGTGATAGCCACGGATACTACCAAACAAGATATTTAAAAACTATATAGCCATTGTGTACAGCTAGTTGTTTTAAATATAAATTCGCTTCGTCCCACTATTTTACCTTCTATCAATATATGTGTGTTTGCTTAGGCTAATTTTATACTTTAGTATCAACCAGCCTAAATGCCTGTGTATTTCTGAAGTAGGTATGTATAATTATAGCAGCACTATAATTGACCTTTTATGTTAAAGGTCGTTTATAGGCAAAATATTATCATTATGTTTTATTTAGAATATCTTCTGATGAATCTGGTTTTAAAATAATACATACATACTTAGCCTCACGCCTGTTTCCCAGAGGTGTAAGCAGAGGCTACGGATTGCCACAAGCCATTATCCTGACATACCCCCATTGCTTCATTCACACTCACCACAGACTTAATGCATGCTTTACGATTACGCATACTCTTAATCTCTATCCATGAATAGGTTAAACAGCCACGGTGACGCTACACAGCCCTGTCTAATACCTTTATCGTTATTAAACCATTCAGTGTAGAATCCGTTTATTTTTACGCATGCCCTGGAATGCTTATAAATGAATTTTAGCGCCTGAATAAGTGGCTGTCTACCCTCATACATAGACAATATCGATCACATTTCATTCCTCCTCACTTTGCCATAAGCCTTCTCCAAATCAATGAAGGCGCAAAAGACTTTCTAACCTTTAGCCAAAAATTACTGCGTTATGCATCGTAAGGAGAAAACTTGATCCGTACAACCCATACCTTTTCGAAAACCAGCTCGTGCATCCCATATTTTCGTGTCGGTTACTTTTATTACATACTCTTACAATCAATATTTTCGCATACAGTTTGCCGACAATGCTAAGGAGACTTATGCCCTTATAGTTTTTACAATCTTGCCGGAAACTTTTCCCTTTGTACAGAAGTACGATTACTGCCTTACACCAATCGTTAGGTACTCGGCCACTAGTCCAGCAAAGATTGAAGACCTGATATTTCAACTGTAATCCTGTTGTATTCTGCAAACTTATCCGCTCTCATACCTTTCAGTGCGTTCTAAAATAATACTCTTCTTTAAGGAACATGTTAATATCAATAGTAGATAACGATATAAATGTATAGAAGGTGGTAATTGATGTTAATCTCATAATTATTATAAAAATCATGATGATATATAGCCCATGTATTGGCTGGGTCATTAGAGAACCACCTAAAACAAAACTTGTTATCGGTGGCTTGCCCACATGGCAGTGGAAAGATTCATGTACGGTAGGTTATGGGTCCCCACGCTGACGTTCTGTCACCACGTACAGATCGGTCGGGGTGTTGTCAGTGTCCTGGCCCACAAAAAAGTCAATGTGGATATGTTTGCAATGATCTAAGGGAATCTGTTTAATAATTTGGTGCGATTCTAAAATACGTACAAGGACAAAAATTTTGAAAGCTATATTTTTGCAATTAATGTTCTAATCACTCAATAGTTAACATTTTTTTATATGTGAGTTGCTTGTAACAAATCTATTATATATATGTAAGGAATAATATCTAAATAATTAATCATATAAATTAATAATAATACATACACAAAGAAAAAATATAAACGATTCATTGAGTAAATAAATAAAAAAATACGCTCGCCTCCTATTAAGTGCGACTTAAAAATCTCAAAGCAAAAAGTGAGTGTCTCTTCTGGCTACCCCTTCAGGGACAAAGGCTATGAAAATAACTGAATTGAGAAGCCTGGTAATTTCCTTAGCAGAGCACTTGATATAGCCAAGGCCGCATATCAGAGACAAAGCATTGTGTTGCAACCAAGGTCAACACGATAGCGGCTGGCAATCACCCTTGGACTATACGTTTTCACTACATAAAGTACTACATAGAATAAAACATCTATATAAAAATATAATAAGGTATTTGAAAGGCTTTAGATAAAAATCTTTGTTTGTTAAGCTATATTTACCAATTCATGTTTAGATGACACATTCATCATCATCATCCCGCTCTTTTTCTAATTACTTAAAGTCATTATGTACTGTTCTTTCGTTGGCCATATTGTAAAAGTTTTGTCAATACTTTTACAACCGGCCGCCTACCTGGCGTCAACACTCATTAGGAATGTAATTGTTAACTAGACGACATCAGATGAAATTGGCTCAGATCATGTTGACACATATTTTAATAAATAAGTATATTTTAGTGTACATTAAAATATATAGTTCATAGCGTTTGAACTTTGTTTTGTTGTTAACTTTGAATAAGCCGCAACTCTTAGCATTTATTGCTAAATTTCTCCAAATAACTTATAACTATTGCAAAGTTCTCTTGTATTTTTTTTTCTAATTGATTTTTATGTATATTGTATAAAATTAAGATAAAGATTGAGATATTTAAGATTAGAATTGGAATTGTTTTTCAAAATTAGTCCTAATCATTGTGATAGTGGAAAGTCGCCCCATTAGCCTTTCCCACATTAGCCTTCATCGTACAGGCAATTCTTAATCTCTAATAGAAAAAAAGCATTGATGTAACATACGCAACCTCGATTGAAATTTCCAACAGCAGTCTATGTTACTTCAGATTCAGTCAACCCACTGAGCTTGCAATTAAAAAACTTAAACATTTTAGTATTGCTTTTTTTATAAGCATACATATTTTTGAATAATGTGTTCCACAACCGCGAGCAGCCGCCGATAAGTAGCGGTGGGTCGATCCCAATTCGGTATAAGCCAGGATAGGACGGAAGCTGCGCCGATGAGCCGATTCCGCACGACAAAAGGCCTAGCCTAACATTGTTTATTGTTACTCAGTAGACAAGAGATAGGGCAAGTTGCTCATGGTGACGTATTTATCTAACCTCAATTCAGTTATATATCAGCAATACTTTGCTGACAAAAAAAAAATATATATATAAAATATTCCAGTTCCTCCTAAGGGTTCCAGATTTAATTTATTTTTAAATCTCTTGGTGTGATGTTTCTAAACTGCAACTTTAAGAAAAAACATTTGCACCACAGAGAAAATGTACACTATATTTATTGTGGTAGGACCACGCTGTGGACAGTTCTCTGTCTACAGCCGCGGGCCGGTCCGTCCGGGGTAGTACCACACTCTCGCAGAAGATCGACGTCTGAGTAATAGCAATGTGCTATTGCGCTTCGTTCGGTGAGCGAGAGAGCCGGAAGCCTAACTGGGGTGGGTTCAGGGTTGTATTGGTAGGCAGCGGCCTAGCTATACCATTGGCAAAGGTCCATGGGCGGCAGTGACACTTACCATCAGGTGTGCTGTTTGCTCGTTTGCCGCCATAAGCAATAAAAAAAAAAAAAAAAAAAAATATAATTTTAAAAAACTCTGAATCCTTAACTGAATGTTTTAACACCTCATATGTGATTTTCATGAGACCGTTTGATATACATAGGTAGATAGACCTTTGTTAGTATTTGATATTCATACGGCCAAGAAGCGAACGATGACAGGGCACATTCAGCAATACTTTTAATGAACTTTTATGAAAAAAAAAAAAAAAGCTTAATTATATAATACCTATATAAAATACAAAAAATGTTTGTATATCCGTTATAGATTTTGTAACCATCCAAATGATGTGCACAAATTGTTTTCTTAGAAAGATAATAATGCAAAGATTTAGACCATTAAAATAACGCATCAGGACAAATTAGTTGGCGCTGCGATCGATTTTAAAGTATATTATTGATTTCTTTAAATATGTACATAACAGTGCCTTTTGGGTCAGATAGTAAAAATATATAATAGTTTAAAATGTTATTAACAATCAATAAAGTATTTTGAATCCCTATCTTTATTTTTCATGTGGAAGGAGTTACAAATACTTTAGTCACCACCCCTTCACATGTGTGGCTACACTTTTAGCACTATGAAAGTTAATGAAATAAATAAATTGTCCTAAACCGGTAGGAGGCCCATACCGAACAGCATACGTATATAGGCTATAAAAAGAAGAAATATTTATTTTCAGTTTATTTAATTGACTACTATCGGTGCGAGGTACGTGCCTATTTACGCGAGTCTTCTAATAGCCTATAATAACATACAATACTCTTGAACTTAATCATAAGCAATTTGTGTAGGGTTTCTAGTCTAACTAGATTCATAAAAATACTTTTTTTTCCATCGAGTGACTGCTCTATTGACATCTGTAATCCTTTTTTGAGCCGGCTAAAGTCTAGCCACATTTTTTTCAATCGCCCAGGGCGATGTATGGTCTGAGTAGGGCCACATAACCTGCCATATTTTCCCTCTCCGTCTATTGAGTAGCATATACAGCGAAGCAATTTGTAAATAACCCTTGGGATAACGAAATTCTAAAATTAGACCAGTGTAGACATTTTTTATTTCAACATAATAATCATGACTGATAGCTTAATGTAGTTCCGAGGTATGGCTTTCGTATATACATCTTAAGATTCACTTCCGTGCATCGGGGCCCATCACAGCTCCATGCGATTGATGATACGCACGACTGATGCGACAATGATCCTATGAACATGTATGGCGTCGTTCCTGAGGTAATATGATAGATGAGATATACGATAGATGAAATCAATGATTAATGTAAGCTGTCCTATACATTTTCACACTTTAACCAGAGTCGCATTAGCCGTCCGCGTTTGTCGTACGCAATCAAATTCGCGCGGCTGCGGTCGACCGCGATGCACGGAAATGAACCATTAGAAGAAGCGTTTAGTAAATATTTTTTTTCTATTTAAACTCTCCCTATTATCTATTATTTAAATGACTATGAAAAGAGTTTGAAGTTCAATAAGTTAAGCTTTGCTTGTTGTCTTGTTGCTTGTTTTGGCTTGAGAAGTGTCAATCTATTGATCTCACTACATAATATAAGTTATGCGTCGCTTGTTAATAACAATATATAAAGCAAACTTCTTACGAAGATTATTAATTATTATGATTACTGTTACACATATAGACATTTGGCCCTTTCAAATGCTCATTTTATTGTGAAGAACTGTCAATTTAACCCCAGCATTAAGGATTTACAAAGGTTTTACGTAGATATTCAAATATTTGAAAAGACGATATCTATTATCATTATATATGAATTTGTATTATGCATCGTGAACTAAAAGGAAAAAGGAACCTTTTGTTCTCGAAGGGTAGCTAATGGAAATAGGAAAATATAGAATAGTTTTTTTTGCAGAAAAGGGTAGTCAAGTGGTACTCTTTGGAGTACGTAGATTTTAATTTTATATGAATGAATTTGTTTTTTTTTTGTTTAATTTTAATTTAATCGTATTGCATAAAAAAATATATGGTATGAAAATAACATTTTAAATGTTATTTTCGTTTTTTTTTATATGTTAGAATATAAATATAGTTAATGCGATAGCTAATAAATGTCCAAAATATAATAATAGCTAATTAATATCCATAAAAAACAATACAATCAATTACCAAAGAATCAAAAGTTTAAATCATGAAGATAACTGTGTATTATACATTCTACGTAATACACAGATAAGTTAACCTGTAATACACAAATAGTGACAATAAACTATAAATAAAAGATACAGTTAAAGTAATAGTTCCTTCAACTACGTAGAGTAACGTGCGATAGATTTTACTACCATCCGCGTCATTAGCAACGTTGCGTAGCGTAGAAGTTTAATAGGTAATGTTTATTCTATTTGTTTTTTCAGTCTACTACGAAACAAAGTCCGTCCACAACTAGCGATGGGATTGCTACTTACGCTGGCGTGGGATTTGGCCCTATGGGGCCAGTCGCCCCGTTTCCTGGTGAGCTTCCAGGTAACCAACTGCATCACCGCCAGGGCTCAACAACTAGTCTACCAAGTACAGAAACACCAAAAAAGAAGAGGACACTTGTCATTGCGGCCTTTGAATTTCATAGAGTTGAAACACCTTTCCTAATAGGATTATGGATTTTCTTCGCTAGCATCGCAAAAATTTGTAAGTAATAATACTTACTATTAGTTGGTACTATTTATATTGAGATACTTTAAAACATAGTATTTACAAGTAAGGGGGTATTTATCATCATCACAGCCCATAAACGTCCCACTGTTGGGCTCGGGCCTCCTCCGTAATGAGAGGGAAATTAACCTACTATACCGCGCTGGTCAGACGTATTGGTATAGGGTTTTGTTTCGAGTTTTTACTTCTCTCGCATAGATGTTATATGCGTTTTATATCCCTTAGTCGTCTCGTACGATCACCCACGGGTAAGATATGGGGTGGTGAATAGTATTCTTACTCCGTCACCACACGGATATACATCTACATACTTCTTAATTAAAGTTTACTTTATTCTAGCGTAGCTATCATTTTTTACTTTTAATAATACGTTTCAATTTTCAATTCACTTTTAATAGTACGTCAAACCCCGCTAATCCGTCCGGGGCGACAGGAAAAGCGGCACAAGACCCCGTAGACCCGCCCTACAATATATCTCCCGACGCCGTGCGGGTGGGTCACTGGTACGCGGTCTTTTTCTTTAGTGGCCCACCCGGCGGTCTACCCTCACGGGTATCCTCTCATAGTGTCACTCATACCATAGACATTCGTTCGATAAAAAAAAGTTAAGTAATCTAGTGTAAATATTTCTTGCGGCTTTGAATGCGTGGTCAAAACACCGTGTGTTTTTCGTTCGTTGTTTACTTGCCTCTTGTCACTTGAGAGTAACATCTTCTGGACTAAATCTTGTTCGTCTAGGAATCTCTGTGCTTTGCACCTTATTTCTTGAATAAATTCTTTCTTGACGTTGTGTTTTATTACTTGTCCAACATTTAGAGATAATATTTAATTTTATGATGTAGTTGGCTTTATAATATTGTAAATTATATATTAACTGAGTAGGTAATGGTTTTGTATTGTATTTATTTATATAGGTATTAAAAATATCCTCAATCAAATTCTTTCAAAACAGAACAATACAGACATACATTACCACTTTTTCTACGAAGCCACATACAAACGCTGCTACATATTGATCACATATGATACATAAGCGTGCCGTTTCATGTTTAATTCCATACGTCCCGTGTATCATATATGGTATGACTAATTTATTGTCTATTATATATTTTAACAGTAGAATTATTTGTTTCCTATATATGGCAAAAGAAAATCAAAAGTATTCTATTCTATTTTTTCCCGTAATGGCAAGTGTTGCCGGTTTCGACAATTCTGCCAAAATCAAAAGTAATTTTTGACATTTGATTGACATATTTATATTTTGTGACGAAAAAACAGCCAAACTGTTAACTACATACTTTCCAGATTTATAAATTTGATATATCAAAAAACAACATGAATAAATCACAACAGTTTCTTACTTTATTTTAAACTAGACAGTGTACCCCACACGTCCATGTACTAATAATCTAATTTACTTTTGAAATCACCAATCACACAATCAGTCATATGACTTTGCTCATATTTGATACATGGACATAGTAAAGATGGTACAAATATTGCGTTATGAATCACATATGATTCATCGGACAGGGAACCTGTAAAGTAATAAAACTTGTTAGGTATACCATTATGCTGTGTGAGCAGCTACGAATACTACGAACTGCTCGTTGGGTCGTTAAATAAGACTAACAGCTTTACATAGTTTTTTTTTGTGGTGGGCTATAGATGCGTCTCGCTCCGCCAAATCGGTCCGGGGTGACGGAAGAGGTGGCGCGTGACCTCATAGACCCACCATGCAAACTCCTCTCTTCGCCGAGCGAGCGGGCCACCGGTACTCGATCTTTGACTTCGGTGGCCAGCTTTACATAGACCTGGGGCAACTCCAGCTGATACCGTCTGATCAACAACAATTACATTCCCAAGGAGGATTGATGTCACGCAGGTGGCCAGTCATGAAACTACTAGGCAATGATAATGTGCATAAAAATACTTTTTTTAGTGTTTTGCTTTTTTCTGAAGTAGAGTTCTGAAGTTCAGTTCCTGAATTTCATGTAATTTTCAGTATTACGTAATAGTATGTATCATGTAATGTTTAGCTTGGCGGCTCCTGTGTCTGGGGGACGTGTTGCTCCTTAATTTATGTTGGAGCTCGGGAATGGTTCCCAGGGACTGGAATAGCGCAGTCATCGTGCCTTTGTTTAAAAACAAGGGTTCACGTTATGACTGCGCAAATTACAGAGCCATAAGCTTGATCAAATTGGCAGCAAAAGTGTACGGTAAAATCATTGAAAGGAGAATGAGGATGGTATCCAATGGTTTACTGTGTGAGAAACTAGGAGGTTTCTGGAGTGGAAGGGGATGCATGGATCAAGTGTTCTCTCTGCGCAACATTGTGGAGAAGCATCTGGCTCTGTAGTTTTGTGGGTCTCGAGAGAGCATTTGACACGGTTGTACGAAAGGAACTTTGGGACATTTTACCGGAGTATGGTATTAAAGGTAAACTGCTGCAGGCTGTGCATTCCAGTTACATGAGCTGTAGAGCCGGTGTGCGGCTGGATGATGCAATGTCGTCTTGGTTTGACGTCAATATCGGCGTTAAGCAGGGGTGCGTTCTGTCAGCCAGACTGTTTATCATATATCTGGATAAATGTCTCCAAAGGTTGAACGATATGAATGTGGGAGTCCAGATGGGCGTCTCAATGGTCACTGGTCTGCTCTATGCAGATGATGCAGTCCTGCTGACACAGTCAGCGACTGACCTGCAGACCCTAGTTGATACAATGACAGAAGATTGTAAGAAAAGGGGTCTACGCGTGAATGTGAGCAGAATCAAAATAATGGTCTTTGAAAGAGATGAAGCCAGAACAGATGTAAGAGTAACAATAGGTAATGATGTACTAGAGCAAGTGGATGAATTTGTATATCTTGAATGTGGATTTAGCCGAGATAGAAGGTACACCACTGATATAGAGCGAAGAGTGAATGCGGGAAATAGAGTGAATGGAGCGTTGGGGCAACTTCTCGGTAGCCACCACCTCAGCCAGAAAGCACGTATAGCAATACATAACGCAGTGCTTGTCCCAACATTACTGTATGGAAGCGAGAGTTGGGTATGCAGAAAAGAGCATGAAAGTAAAATTAATGCGGTTGAAATGCGATCTCTACGGAAAATCTGTGGAGTTAGACTGGTCGATCGCATTCGTAGCGACGACGTAAGAGAGCGAGTAGGTATGAAAGAGATTATTGGTGTAAAGATGCGACGCTTTCGCTCGAATGCTCAGATGGTTCGGATATGTGGAAAGAATGCCGAACGAACGTCTTAACCAGACGAAGATATACAATGCGAAAGTGGAAGGATGTAGGTACCGGGGGAGACTGAGACTAACCTACCTAGACCAGATCGCTCATGTACTGAAGGAAGGTGGAGTCAAGAGTCTCCGAAACCGGCGAGCGTGTTTGAAGAGAATTATGAATGTTGAGGAAGCGAGTGAAGTATGCAAGGATAATATCTATTTTCGTTTATTGTTCATGTTATTGAAAGGTCATTAACGACAAAACCCAAGACGCTTCTTGCCTGCACATGTTTTCTTGGAAATAAAAATTACGTTACCTATATTACATTTGTACCTACTTGCAAAGGACATCAATGAGATATATATAGTCTTAACGAAATAATTAAAAATTAATTAAAATCCTAGTCACATATCTGTATTTGATGCATGATTTATTTGATACCCATATCGATGTATTTAGAAGGAAAATATTTTAAGAGCAACATTTTGACATTTAACAACCGCCATTTTGGATTTTAAGACTATCATAAAATCTATAACCAGCAGACAACTAAGATACCTCAAACAATACCTCATTTGTCAAATTATGATAAGTAGTTTACGAAGTTATCAGGACACCAGATTAACATTTACACATACTTACTGTCAAAAACACAACCTCCTTCTCCGTATTCGTCTAAAATAGGACTTATTCGTCTTTATTGTATCTACGAGTATCTACTTGTTACATTTAAAAAAATACACAATACAATTAGACACATTTTTATTCATCTATTACTTTGTTGCCTGTATCCGTTTCATATGGCTACTAAAGATATGACCGTTAGGATTACATTTTCTTCTTCGTTTTATTGAAAACATAGTTTTAGATTTACCTTTAAAAAAAAATTGGCGAGATTTAACTGCATTAGCAGTACGACCACTGCTATGTTTTTGAGTTGTGGATTCGTTGCCTTCATTAGATTTTGCTGCTTCAGGACCCTCTCCAACTGAGAACGCTGCCACACAAGCTGCTTTCGGTTGAAAATGGTTGTCTTGAGAATTTCTTCGTAAAGATTGACTGCTTTCTCGGGTCTCAGACGAGCGCTTTGAATCTACGGATGTCATTGAAACTGAAGATAATTAATTTTCCGTCCCCGAAATTGAATATGTATTTTAATATCAGAGCTCATAATTTTTGAACATTAATACGTACATATATTATTACTTTAGCTGTGTGGTAGTGGCTATGAATACTACCAAACCTTACTTCGCTCGTGGATGTTATAAAAGACGCGTCATAACGACCTAGGTCAATTTTATCTAATGCCATTTGGCCAACAATTACATTACCAAGGAGGGTTGACGTCTGGCAGGCGGACGGTCATAAAACTATTGCCAATAACTTTTACAATATGTACTATGAAAGAAGAGTATGAAAGAAGAGTAGTAGCTTATATTATTTACATATTCTAAGGACTCTGCGTATTAGCCTGGGCTACATATCTATATGAAAGAGATGAAGCCAGAACAGATGTAAGAGTAAAAATAGGTAATGATGTACTAGAGCAAGTGGATGAATTTGTATATCTTGGATGTGGTTTTAGCCGAGATGGAAGGTATACCACTGATATAGAGTGAAGAGTGAATGCGGGAAATAGAGTGAACGGAGCGTTGGGACAACTTCTCGGTAGCCACCACCTCAGCCAGAAGGCACGTGTCATCATCATCAACCTGCACTTATCCCAATTTATTTGGGGTCGACGCAATATGTCTTTTACTTCCATACAACTCTATCAGACGTCATTTCTGAGGTCACTCCTTGTCTATCCATGTCATGTTTACGCAGTTCATCCATCTTTTCTTCGGTCTTCCCTAACCCCTTAAGTCTTCAACATGCATACTTTAAGCTTTCCTCACAACATTACTTTCATCCCGTCTCATTACATGTCCATACCATGTCAATCTTTCACTCCTTAATTTTGCCCTCACTGGCGCAACTTTCAAACTTCCTCTTATATGTTCATTCCTTATTTTATCCATTCTTGTCACACCACACATCCATCTCAACATTCGCATCTCCGCTTCATGCAGTCGTCTCTCATCCGTCGCACGTGTAGCAATACATAACGCTGTGCTTGTCCCAAAATGCGGTCGAAATGCGATCTCTACCGAAAATCTGTGGAGTTAGCTGACCGACCGCATTCGCAACGACGACGTAAGAGAGCGAGTAGGTATGAAAGAGAGTATTGGTGTAAAGATGCGAAAGTGAATGCTCCGATGGTTCGGACATGTGGAAAGAATGCCGAACAAACGTCTGGTTAAGAAGATATACAATGCGAAAGTGGAAGGATGTAGGTACCGGGGGAGACCGAGACTCACCTACCTGGACCAGATTGGTCACGTGCTGAAAGAAGGTGGAGTCAAAAGTCTCCGAAACCGGCGAGCGTGTATGAAGAGAATTATGAATGTTGAAGAAGCGAGTGAAGTATGCAAGGATAGAGTTCTCTGGCACTCTGTTCTCTCAGCTTACCCTGCAAGGGATATGGCGTGATGATATGTATGTATGTACATATCTATATTTCGGCAATAACTTTTTAAAGAATTCATCTGTAAACGTCTTTTAAACTGACATCCCACGTCACTCACGAATACAAATGAATCATTGTAAACAATGTATTTGCAATATGAACAATAATATTGATAAGATTTCTACTGCTTACAAATATGAGATGATATGATAGAATAGTGAATAACCTACTTTTGTTCTTGAATTGTGTATTGTCTTAGGGTCTTTATAGTTGACAAGAAATTTGTATACATTTTGTATGCGGAAAACTACATTAATTTGATATCTAAAGTTGGTAGCATTATCATTTTTGTATGTAGACATGTACTTACGTCTAGGAGCATGTAGACATCGAATATTATCCATATCATTGTCTAACTTAGTTGCTGTTTCTTCATAATGTTGGTTTTTGGAGAATGGGGAGCATAAGGGTAGATTGATGCATCGTGGATGGTGCAAACAAGGTGGAATATATTCAATATTATTGTTTAAAACATTCAATCTTTGACAAGATGGGACGACGATACAAGGCGGGTGATGTCTGCATGCTTTTGTTATTCTTATGATTCGTGGAGTAGATTTATGGACACTATCATTGTCTATGTATTTTTGATTTACTTTAGAAATACGATTTTCATTGAGTGAAATTTGAGAAATAGTTAATATTTCACATGATGATAAAGATACGCATGAATTCTCATTGATTTCTCTGCTTTTATTCCAACTAGCAGATGATGATCTACAATTGTAAGATGTTAGTGGGTTTTCACAATGTAACCTAGATTTTTCATGTTCTATGCTTTCTTTTTCTTCAGTTGTATCTATACTACTCGTAATTATTATACTTAATTTTTCTTTACATTTAGGACATAAAATTTTTCGAGTGCATTTACGAGATGTGAATCCATTACACTTTTTTATTTTCTTATTTTTATCAAATAGCATATCTTGTTTATTAAGATCATTTACTACAGACTCATCCTTCGGTATTGTTAACTTTGTTAATTTCGGATTACTTATGCTTGTTGCTTTGTCTTCCTTTTTCACAGTTTTAGCATTTTTTAATTTTTCAATTTTATTTCCATTTAATTGCCCGTCTTTTACTGCATTTGTAATTTCATTAACTGTCATTACTGCATTATTTTGTGAAAATTCTGATAACGATTTCTGGTCTGCGCAGGGACAATTATAAGAAAATAATTGACATGGACAGGGATCTTGTGAGTTATCTCTTCGTTTTGGTTTCTTTGATTTTGATTGTCGTTTTGTCAATTCTGTACGATACTTTGCAAATGACCAATATTTCTGATTTTTCAATGGTACATTTTTAGAAAACGTTTCATCACACGGATAATGTTTTAAACATACTTCAGAGGACAACGTTGTTTTCACAGATATATCCTTCTTTGCTTTTCTAGGTTTTACTGCCACAGTATCGTGTCTCTTGGGATATATTTGGGTAGCACATTCTTGAATTATAGCATTGGATTTACCAACAAATATATTTTGTTTTACATTGCCACCCATTGCTTTCATTAGATTCGTATTAGAATCGCTTAAATCCGACAAGCAATGAAATGAATTTCTCTTAGCAATTTCATCTAAATCATAAAATATGGTACTATTAGATAGGATAACAGATTTAGAGCAGGTGTTATCGTCTATGAAATTATATTTTTCACTTGTATTGTAGGCAATACATTTTGAGTCCATTTCATCTAAAGTTTCTTTAACTAATTGTTTGTTAAGTATTTTAGGGTTATAACCAAATGAATCTTGTTTGAATAACTCAAATATACTATTATCAGATTTGGTATAGCGTGTTCTACTACATTTGAGATCATAACGCATTTTTCTACTTTTAATAAATATTTTACACTTAACTAATTAACATTTTGTGTCACTTGAAAATTTTCGTTATTTTTTTGGTTTTGACATATATTGTCTCGTCTTAATTATGACAATTCTTAAAGAAGTTGAAGTTAAGAAAATGTTGATTTATTCTCTTTTCTATGATTTAACAAAGAGGCATAATCTATTTGAATTTATTTACAGGTTTCCATATGGCTCCAAAGTTATCCAAGATGTTTCCAGAGTCCTGTCTACTTATTTTTGTGGGAGTTCTTATAGGCGCACTATTGTTGAGTACACATAGCGTACACGTGCAGCCTTTAACACCGGATACGTTCTTTCTATACATGCTGCCTCCTATTATACTGGATGCTGGATACTTTATGCCCAACAGATTGTTCTTTGATCATCTCGGGACAATTTTATTATTCGCGGTTGTTGGGACTGTTTTTAACACTTTGACTATAGGTAAGTCAACTTTATATTTAAATAGCTATGTAAGACCCGATGTATAATATTTTTATGTGTTGAGCTCCGATAAATAACTATTTTCTGCACTTTACACAGGAGCATCTTTATGGGCCTGTGGACAAACAGGCATGTTTGGGCGCACCACCCCCTTGCTGGATATGCTTTTGTTTGGAGCACTGATCTCTGCTGTGGATCCAGTAGCAGTATTAGCAGTTTTTGAAGAGATTCACGTTGATGAAGTTCTCTATATAGTGGTTTTTGGAGAATCTTTACTGAACGATGCCGTTACGGTTGTCTTGTACCACATGTTCGAAGCTTACGCGTAAGTGACAGTATTTGGAAACTTTCATATCTCAATATTAGCTAAGGATGTAAAAGGTAATTTTTAAAATGTATTATATTATTTACAGGGAAATGGGTCCATCACGTTTAGTTTATACAGATATATTAGCAGGTCTGGCATCATTCCTAGTTGTAGCTGTTGGAGGAACCTGCATCGGAGTTGTCTGGGGCTTTGCTACAGGACTCGTTACTCGTTTTACAAACGAAGTCAGAGTTATAGAGCCTATATTTATATTCGTTATGGCATACCTAGCCTATCTTAATGCGGAGATGTTTCATATGAGTGGAATACTAGCGTAAGTAAAGCTTTAATATTGTAATTACATTATTCTATCTAGTATGTAGCTATTTAAATATATTGGTAGATTTCTCATCTCAAACTCAATGGCAGATTTGCTTTATAAAACAAAAATGCCTTCAGGTTACTTCCACCTGATCCACGAAAGAGAGAAAGAAAATATGTTTATTATATTGAAAGCGAGCTAAATCCGGCATCAAAAGTCGACAATAGCTTTTAATTTAACACCTTTTACATATTCGTAATCTGCTGCTGGCTTCTGAAATCCATATTAGATTTTAATGCGCTTCTCACTATCAATCTAAATCATTTTGTGTTGTATTTATATTATTTTAAGGTATTTTAGAAACTCCTCCATGTCTTATAACTATCTTTTAAAAAATATTTTCATGGTAGTTAAATTACTATATATAATTAGTGTATAAGATATACATACATACATATCATCACGCCATATCCCTTGCAGGGTAGGCAGACAGGACAGAGTGCCAGAGAACTCTATCTCTGCATACTTCACTCGGATTATAAGATATAAATCTGAAAATTATAAGATATAAAATTATTATAAGATATAAATCTGAATAATAGATGTAGAACCCTAAAAATTATCTGCGGCATACTTTCGTTACATGTAAAGTATACACGTTTATTATCTTTCGTTTATATGTAGGCAGGTAATTTACAAAAAAAAAGAAGATGGCTATTTTTTTAATTTGGTATATTATAATTAAAACATAATAGTCCAAAGTGAAACAATCATCATTTCCAAGTAGATGAATACAAGATTATCTCAGATAATATCAAGTTACTAACAACTAATTAATTTGAAGATGGAGCTAATTCACAATAATGTTCTTTAAATTTTCCATTTTACGAAACAATGTCTTTAACATTTTCATATGATTTCAGTATAACTTTTTGTGGTATAACAATGAAGAACTACGTTGAAGGTAACATATCGCACAAGTCACACACAACTATAAAGTATACTATGAAGATGTTGTCGTCTTCATCTGAGACAATTATTTTCATGTTTCTTGGTGTAGCTACGGTTAATAATAACCACGATTGGAATACGTGGTTTGTTTTATTGACAATCGTTTTCTGCTCAGTTTTTCGAATAATAGGTAAGTGTTACCAATAGACAAAATATCTGCGTTATTCTTGTAATAATTCTGATATATGTAATCGATATTTGTTTTAGGTGTGTACATATTTAGTGCTGTAGCAAATAAGTTCCGTTTGCATAAACTGAATAGAGTGGAAAAGTTCGTTATGTCATACGGGGGTAAGTTGATCAATTACTTAATTTTGATGTGTAAATCCTTTCAATAGCTTAAATTAATTTAAATCTTATTTATTTATTTGTTTTTTTGGACACGTCTCTGCACTAAGGAAATAATCCTTGTATTGCGGCAGACTTTATAAACATGCAATTAATGAAGACAAATTACAACACACCCATACATACACCCAGAATCAGAACAACACTTTGTGTATTGCACAAAGTACCTATTATTTTGCATAGGAATCAAACCCATGGCACTGGCATGGAAGGTCGATATCTTAACTACTATGCCATCTGTGCAATCGAGTATAGTTGTAAAATTACAAAAATATCTACCTCGTTAGTCTAAAGCATGTCACTACGGATCCTAAGGTCAGGATTCGACTCTTGCATCAGGCATAAACGTATTTTTTGAAAAAAAATTATGCACCGTCTTTCGTGAATTTTTCAAGATTTTTTTTAAATTACTGAAATTTAACATTATAATGCTTGATTATTTATAAAAACCCGATTACAAGCGAAAAGTAATCCCACTTGTGACAATTATTTTTCGCTTGTAATAAGATTTTTTTTTATATTATTTTTTTTTATTAATTTATTTTGAAGTTTGATATTATGGCTAATAAAGGATAGCAAGTTATCCACCTTTTACATGAAATATTAAAAATCACGTAGTAAAATGTGGTTTACATTCCTATTCACTCTTTGCAAAAACTGATCGGCCATTTAGCAAATATCAGATAACAAAGATATTTTGCTTTTTAATTATTGCTGACTTGTCCGCATCAAAGATTCACGCAATTGCTGCTTTTGTAGTTTTATTGTCGTTGTGTTTAAAAAACCATAATTAATTTTGCTATAATAAAATCCTAACCAGATAGAGAGCAATATTCTATGTTTATTGCATATATATAAATGCTACAATTAAAGAATTGGGATATTTACAACTCTTCTTCTTCTTATGTTTTTTTTTTTTTTTGTGTGTCTTAGTTGTTAGCCTCAGATGGCTATGACAACTTTACCCGGACTGTGGGTGAGCGCTGAGGGCTCTCAACCCGTGTTCTTCTTATGTATTGGCAATCAGCTATTTATACGAGCTATTGGTGCCAGTGTCGAGTTATAAATATCTTCACGTTTTAAATCTTTTAGATTAGTCATTGTCTAAGTCAAATTGTCGCCATCAACAGTGCTATGGCCACATGTTAATGGTATCTTGTGGGAAGTTTGATGGAAAACGAAAACGTTGTAAAGCACTTTTATATGATATTTACTATAGCCCAGTAGTTCCGCCGCATCACATTACATAAAAGGCCATCAAAATAATCTAATATAACACGTTAAAACATTAAGATATCGAATATAATACAAGAGCACCACATGACGTTTTCAAATTCCCGTCAAAAAGCCATTTACAACTCTACATTTTGGGGTATGAAATGTAAAGTGCGTAAAAGTAGCCATTGGCTGTATTCCAATGTATTTAAAAAACAAGTTAATGGTTGGCCAGACAACAATGGACAACAAATGGTATCCAAAGAGTTTCAAACATTGTCTAGATATACATATGTATATATCAACGATGTCTAGACACTTTATGTTCTCGAATAATGAATCTAAAATGTTGTAAAATATATAATGAATGTCTGCAAAGTCGATTTTATGCTTGAAAATTTGATTGTAACAGAATTCTGGATATTTAGACTATCTATAAAATATACTATTATAATTCTATCAACAGTGTATTAAATGATGTTGTAGAAATATTTATCTATTGTTAAAACTAGAAAATGTATATACAAATCGTGACTTTTTTATTTTGTTTTTTTCCGTGTGGTGACGAAATAAGAATACAATTTACCAACCTACCTCTATCTTACCCGTGGGTGATCGTAGAAGACGACTAAGGGATAAAATATGCATATAGCATCTATGGAAGAGAAGGAAAAGTCGAAATAAAACTCTAATACCAACACGTCTGACCCGTGACCCGTTGGTCACACCACGTTTGGTGTAGAAGGTCATATTCCTCCTTAGTGTGCAGGAGGCTTGAGCCTAGCAGGGGGAGATATATGAGCAGATGATGATTTTGTTTATTGACGACAGAAATATTTGCATTTTATTTATCACGAGTAAGATGTGTTGATGACCCGACTGACTAAGATTTGATAGATATATGGAGAAGTAACAATGACTGCACAGATGACATAGTGATTCACAATTAGTGTAATTTAACTGCCTTAATTATATGTTTGTAAAGTCCCCCGAAATACAAGGTTTATTTTCTTTGCCTCTTTTTACACACATACATACATACATATCATCACGCCATATCCCTTGCAGGGTAGGCAGAGAGAACAGAGTGCCAGAGAACTCTATCTCTGCATACTTCACTCGCTTCCTCAACATTCATAATTCTCTTCATACACGCTCGCCGGTTTCGGAGACTCTTGACTCCACCTTCCTTCAGTACATGACCGATCTGGTCTAGGTAGGTTAGTCTCGGTCTCCCTCGGTACCTACATCCTTCCACTTTCGCATTGTATATCTTCTTAACCAGACGTTCGTTCGGCATTCTTTCCACATGTCTGAACCATCGGAGCATTCCCTTTCGCATCTTTACACCAATACTCTCTTTCATACCTACTCGCTCTCTTACGTCGTCGTTACGAATGCGGTCGGTCAGCCTAACTCCACAGATTTACCGAAGAGATCGCATTTCGACCGCATTAATTTTACTTTCATACTCTTTTCTGCATACCCAACTCTCGCTTCCATACAGTAATGTTGGGACAAGCACTGCGTTATGTATTGCTACACGTGCCTTCTGGCTGAGGTGGTGGCTGCCGAGAAGTTGCCCCAACGCTCGGTTCACTCTATTTCCCGCATTCACTCTTCGCTCTATATCAGTGGTGTACCGTCCATCTCGGCTAAATCCACATCCAAGATATACAAATTCATCCAATTGCTGTAGTACATCATTACCTATTGTTACTCTTACATCTGTTCTGGCTTCATCTCTTTCAAAGACCATTATTTTGGTTTTGCTCACATTCACGCGTAGACCCCTTTTCTTACAATCTTCTGTCATTGTGTCGACTAGGGTCTGCAGGTCAGTCGCTGACTGTGCCAGCAGGACTGCATCATCTGCATAAAGCAGAGCAGAGACCACTGAGTCACCCATCTGGACTCCCACATTCATATCGTTCAACCTTTGGAGACATTTATCCAGATATATGATAAACAGCCTGGCTGATAGAACGCAGCCCTGCTTAACGCCGATATTGACGTCAAACCAAGGCGACATTCCATCATCCAGCCGCACACAGGCTCTATAGCCCATGTAACTGGATTGCACAGCCTGCAGCAGTTTACCGTTAATACCATACTCCGGTAAAATGTCCCAAAGTTCCTTTCGTACAACCGTGTCAAATGCTCTCTCCAGATCCACATAACTGCAGAAAACCCTTTGACCTAGAGCCAGATGCAGAGAACACTTGATCCATGCATCCCCTTCTACTCCTGAAACCTCCTTGCGTCTCACACAGTAAACCATCAGACACCATCCTCATTCTCCTTTCAATAATTTTACCATACACTTTTGTTGCCAAACTGGTCAAGCTTATGGCTCTGTAATTTGCGCAGTCATAACGTGAACCCTTGTTTTTAAACAAAGGCACGATGACTGCGCTATTCCAGTCCCCGGGAACCATTCCCGAGCTCCAACATAAATTGAGGAGCAACAGGAACGCCTCCCGGACACAGGAGCCACCAAGCTTGATCATCTCGGCAGACACCATATCAATGCCCGCTGCCTTACCATTTTTCAAGCTTCTTATCGCCCATTCAACTTCATCCATACTGATGCCATCGGAGGACGCCGTCGCCGAATGTTGATCTACTAGACCACATGCGACACCGGCGCCAACCGTAGTATCCGCATACATATCGCCAAAATATTCACTCCATCGGCTTAACACGTCTTGTGTTTGTGTAAGAATGTCTTATTTTATTCATTCTGAAGGCTGACCAACCACCCCGAGACTTCTTCACCTCCCTCCAAAAGAGTTTGGTGTTACCCTCGAAGTTTTTAGTCAGCCTATCTTCTGCACTCATACTTGCTCTATCACGTTTATCTTTCACTAAGGCCTTGGTGTCATTCTTACATTGCCGATATATTTCTTTCTTCTGTTCAGTCATACTGTCATTCAGATTCAAAGAAGAGACATAGTCCAGCCACGCTTTCTTCTTTTGCTCTACGGAAGCTGCCACTTCCGCATCTCACCATGCATCACCATTTGTGTTTCTATGCTTCTTTGAACTTCCACATACTTCTTTCGCTGTGTCTACCATACTCTCTTTTAATACTCTCCAGCATTCTTCAATGTCCGATTGCGGCTGGCTTGCCATCGTCAGCCGTTCTCGGACACCCTCTGCATACTTTTCTCTTACACACTCTTCTTGCAACCTTTCAACCTTTATTCTTTCAAGCCCTCCGAAGTGGACACGCTCTCGCCAGTGCCTCCACTTTCTGAACAGACCACTAAATCTCGCAATAACGAGATAGTGGTCCGTATCGACTGTGGGACCCCTATAGGCTCTTGCGTCCAATATTTTGCTTCGGAGGCGACTGTCTACTAAAATTAAATCTATTATACTTTTCTGTTCATTCCTTCTCCATGTATACATATGGATGTCCTTATGTTGGAAAAATGTGTTTGACACAATAAGGTTTCTCTCCATGCATACATCCGGTATGAGCCTACCTGCGTCGTTCACTCTCTTATCACCAAATGGACCAAGTACGTCCTCATAGTCGGGACGCTTGGTCCCCACCCATCCGTTCAAATCTCCGCATACAATCACGCGTTCACTGGTTTCTGCCATATCCAGAACTTCCCTAACATTATCCCAAAACTTTTCTAGGTCTGATGCCACCGAGGATCCTACGGGAGCATATGCTACAACCATGAATACCTTGGTGACACCAAGTTTTATACGGACCCAAAGAAGTCTGGAATCATACATTCCGTAATCCTTCACACCTGAGGCCAAGCGAGAGGACAGCAGTACTCCTACCCCCATGCTGGCTCGATCGCTCTGTGGTACACCAGACCACAGAGCCATCCCGCCACCAGGAAGATCGCAGGCGTCGCTGCCCCTTCGCTTGGTCTCTGTTACACAGAGCACGTCTAGCTGTTTGTCCGCCATGACGGATATCAGCTCGTAACTTACCTTCCACACAACCTCTTACATTCCACGTGCCCACCCGGCACTCTGCTCTCCTCGACTCGCCTGACTGGGCAAGGCGTGATGGGTGGCGGCCCCCATCGCCGCAACTGCCGAAGTTCGTACCGACGGGGGCGGGTCGGTACGCGTCGCCTCCGGGGGACGCCCTAACCCGCATTGCGGTACGCATTTCGAGCCGGATTAGCAGTCTAATTAGACTGGCAGGGGACGCGAACGAGCACGCTCCGGACTATGCCCCCCACCTCTCCCCCTGCCTCTTTTTAAAATATATTTATTCGGCTTGATAAAACTAGAAAGACGTTCTAAATATGCTGATGGATGACAATGATAGTTAAGAACACAATGTATCGGGTATCGTTTAATTTCCTGTGGGAGTCGTAAAAATGTAATCTAACGTAAACACAGTCAAGGAAGCAGCGGCGCACTCTTTAGAAACTCATCCCGCCAAGACGCAAATGTGAAGAAGTTAGGAGCTAAGTTCAATAGAATAAGAATTATGGTGCGACTGTCAACTTCATCGTGAAAAAATTTGAGCTCTAAATGGGTGCCAAGTTCTGTAGATAAATCTGAAATTTATTTATTAAAAAAAACGTATAACATTCTTAAATATATTTAAAACAATTTCTTGGTTTATTATTAAGCTACAAAAATGTTTGCTATTTAAAAATAAGACTTAAATTTTTGAAATTTTTGCACAAAGCAAATAGTTTTATCCATCAACCCATAGACGTCCACTATTGAACATAAGCCTCTCCACGAGAACGCCCGCGCCACTCATAACGGTCCGGTCCTGCAATTTTCATGATATCATCAGTCCACTTAGTTTTCGACACTCCAGAACCTTTCTTCCCCAACGGTTGTCGGTACGACGAGCGATGTGGCCTGCCCATTGCCACTTGAACTAGTTAAAATGCTTGGCTTGTTTATTAGCCATGGACGTCAAGGAATCGGTACCAGGGGCCAGCCTAATTACCATGGTGAGGTAATGCGGCTGGTTATGAGGCCTTTTTGTCGCCCCGGACGGAATGGACGACGTGTGACCCTAGGATGCCAAAAAAATGATTGTTTATTAAATTTATCACAATTATTTCAGGATTACGAGGTGCAGTGGCCTTCGCATTAGTACTCTTAATAGATCCTGAAATTGTAGAACTGCAACCGATGTTTGTTACAACAACCATAGCGGTGATATACTTTACAGTATTTATACAAGGGATTACAATAAAACCTTTAGTGAAAATACTTAATGTAAAAACAGCTGAGAAGCGAAAACCTACAATGAATGAAAGAATACATGAAAGGGTAAATGATACAATATATGTGTTTGTAAAATAAGTATTTTTCAGACAATATATATTTCGCTTTTTATCTGTAAATATTGTTAATATTATGACCTAGTTAATAAATCATGCTGTACGAAATTTAAAACTAAAATAATGTTGCCATATGAATTTGTAAAAGATATTATGTATTTTTTTTTAGTTCATGGATCATTTGATGGCTGGCGTTGAAGATATTCTGGGTAAACACGGTAATCATCATATAAGAGACAAATTCAAGAGGTTCGATAACCGTTTCATACGACCATTTTTACTCAGAAATTATCAGGTAAAGTTTCTTGATGCATTCCAGTCAACATTAGCAAAAATAATTATTTATTATAAGCAATATATTTATTTTCGTGTTCAAAATATTCATTACGTTCGTTATTCACGTGATCTTTTTTTTTTAGCATTTTTTTAAATAACAACCTTGGTGATACGTGGTAAGGTTGAAGACTATGAGGTTTAAGACTTCGTGACGTTTGTCAACGGCATCTCCCCCCTCCCCCCTTTCAAACGTCACGTGATTAATGGACGTCCCCTTATCTATGTGTATATTATGCTTGGGATAAAGCTATTGACTTCAAATAGCAAATTTATATTTTAAAAATATCTAAATGTCTATATAAATTCTAGAGTAATAAAGTATTGAATAAATTGTATTAAAATTTTATAGGGAGCGGAGCCAAAAATTTTAGAGACTTATTCCAAATTGGCTATGAGAGACGCAATAGAATATATGCAAAGAAACGCATCAACTATAGGAAACATCTCTGGAGCTGAATCAATGTCAGCCATATTTAAAAATTACACCAATGCTAATTTCAATGGAAGGTATATTATTAATAGAATACATATTATATTAGTATATATACAGAGGTTGCATATGTAATAGTATAAATATTATTTTTTCAGTCCAAGCTTCAGTCAACTTGACTCATCAACGTGGAACATAGATATGCAAGAACTAGAATATAATCCTTCGAAAAAAGATCTCACTGATGCTAAGATACACCATCTTTTAGCAGAAGAACTTTGCAAACCTTTTAGACGGGTAAGCTGACTGCTATTAGAATATCGCTATCCACATTATACTATCAAATCAGTATAATCACTGAATTAAATATAATTATTAACTTCAATATAATATTTTCATAGAGATGTTTCTCTATCTTCTCTAAATGTAGAATTAACATTACCCGTATAAATATAAGCAGTGCATTTTAATTTTGGAGTGTTATCAAAAATTCTCAAAACAACTTGCATTAAGATTTTTAATAGGTATTTATCACCGTTATGTTCTTTAGATTCTGACTATGAGTTAAGGATCTCGTGTACCTTTGAAACGAATTAAAACAATACTTTTTCACTAATTGATAAAGTACACTTATGTATCGTGGTAATTATTATGTTATATACAATCTACTCGTAAATTACAAAGTCGATGCAATGAGACATATACATGTATATACAAAAAACTTATGAAGAAAATATTCAGAATATGTTAGTTAAATCTTGCGTCAAGGTTTAGTGTATGTCTCCCTAATAGGAAAGTATGCTGTTTCTAAGTAACCAATCCCCTGCAAGTAAGTATAGCAGAGCACTGTTGTATATGCTGTTGAAGACTCAAGGTTCAACCCTCGGTCATACCTCAAGGCTTTATACTTACTTACGTCATATACATGGCAGTACTTAAGAGAAGCTTTTAGATATAATACGAAACTGGTTTACGTACAATATCTTACTAATTTGCTAGGAACTGAAATTGCAATTTGTAATGTTTTAAGACAAACTTTTGGATATTATGCTAAATTATAGGAATATAATAACATTAAAAGTATTTATTAAAATTTATATATTTTTTCTTATACAGCGTGGAGACGACCATACGACAATAATTTTAATTTAGTGTATCTGATAACTTACCCAGCCTGTATACAAACTTTGAATACAATATGTCGTATAGTTTAGCCACAGCATATTACTTTGTATTATTAACATTTTCTACACTCTGTATTAAAAATTAAAATTATTAGGCTATCACTAAGAGATCAAAGACCTCCCGCGCCGCATCGGAATAAACAAATATGAAGGCAGGTACCTGCATATCTCCAGTTTACCACTTAAATTTATGCATATCTATACATATACCTTATATATATAGATATATACCTTATTCCTGACCTATAAGATCCATATAAACTGCGTCATCAGACATAGATAAGACAATTAAAAATACCTAATGCATGCGGCATAATGAAAGGGTACATATTCGTTCGGATTATAGGCCAGTGAACTAATATTTACAAACAGTGTTCTATTTTGTTTCAATATTTATGATAAAAAGTTTGTTAGAGAATATTTTTTTTTAAATTTGCATGTGAGGACTTTTTAGATAGTTTCAAAATACTTATATACACTAGTATTACCGGTGTTTTTATTTATTGTCGTATTGACATCTCCACCTTGTATATGTTAATACTGGTACAGGCTGTAAATGAAATTTGCTTTACCGGGAATTTGTAAATATAAAAAAAAACAATTTATAATGTATGTATCGTAATTATCACGTATAACATTTATTTAATTATTTTTCAATCCAGCACCGTCGGCTCAGCTATAGCCGTCACGCAGTCAACGATCGAGATCTTGGCACACAAGTAAATTACAAGACTCATATGAATATACGGCGACGAGTTGGCGACAGGAAACATCATCACAAACGTAGCAAACGTGGAAAGCAGGTAGGTTTTATATCTATCCTTAAATAACTCTAACCATTAAATCAATTTAAAGGAAAAACGCAGAAATACCGAAGCACTATTATTATTTATAGTGAGAGTCAGAGGCAGATTAAACATTGAGAGCACCGTAGCAACAAGCATATCATCGGCGCCCCTATATTAAAATATCTAGTACTAGTAGTATTAGTAATAAGAATTTGGGGGGCATAGTCCGGAGCGTGCTCGTCGCGTCCCCTGCCAGTCTAATTAGACTGCTAATCCGGCTCGATATGCGTACCGCAGTGCGGGTTCGGGCGTCCCCCGGAGGCGACGCGTACCGACCCGCCCCCGTCGGTACGAACTTCGGCAGTTGCGGCGATGGGCGCCACCCATCACGCCTTGCCCAGTCAGGCGAGTCGAGGAGAGCAGAGTGCCGGGTGGGCACGTGGAATGTAAGAGGTTGTGTGGAAGGTAAGTTACACTAGCTGATATCCGTCATGGCGGACAAACAGCTAGACGTGCTCTGTGTAACAGAGACCAAGCGAAGGGGCAGCGACGCCTGCGATCTTCCTGGTGACGGGATGGCTCTGTGGTCTGATGTACCACAGAGCGATCGATCCAGCATGGGGGTAGGAGTGCTGTTGTCCTCTCGCTTGGCCTCAGGTGTGAATGATTACGGAATTTATGATCCCAGACTTCTTTGTGTCCGTATAAAACTAGGTGTCACCAAGGTATTCATGGTTGTAGCATATGCTCCCGTAGGATCCTCGGTGGCATCAGACCTAGAGAAGTTTTGGGATAATGTTAGGGATGGGTGGGGACCAAGCGCCCCGACTATGAGGACGTAGTTGGTCCATTTGGTGATAAGAGAGTGAACGACGCAGGTAGTCTCATAGCGGATGTATGCATGGAGAGAAACCTTATTGTGTCAAACACATTTATCCAACATAAGGACATCCATATGTATACATGGAGAAGGAATGAACAGAAAAGTATAATAGATTCAATTTTGGTAGACAGTCGCCTCCGAAGCAAAATATTGGACGCAAGAGCCTACAGGGGCCCCCACAGTCGATACGGACCACTATCTCGTTATTGCGAGATTTAGTAGTCTGTTCAGAAAGTGAAGGTACTGGCGAGAGCGTGTCCACTTCGGAGGGCTTGGAAGAATAAAGGTTGAAAGGTTGCAAGAAGAGTGTGTAAGAGAAAAGTATGCAGAGGGTGTCCGAGAACGGCTGACGATGGCAAGCCAGCCGCAAACGGACATTTAAGAATGCTGGAGAGTATTGAAAGAGAGCGCTTTTCAGAGAAACCTTCGTTTTTCAGAGAAACCTTCAGTTCAATGGCCGCTTACTTAGCAGTTAGCAGCTGTTATGATATTACAAGAATAGTTGTGTTTTTTTTTTGTTTTTGGTGGCAAACCAGCAAGCAGTACACCTGATGGTAAGTGTTACTGACGCCCATGGATCTTTACGGCCGCTGCCTACCAATACAAACCCCAAACCCACCCAGTTGGCCTTCCGGCTCTCTCGTTCACCGAACCAAGCACAATAGCACAATGCCATTACTCAGACATCGATCTTCTGCAAGACTGTGGTACTACCCCGGACGGACCGGCCCGCGGCTGTAGACAGAGAGCTGTCAACAAAGCGTGGTCCTACCACTATTGAAAGTTGTACAAGGTAACTGCTGGATGCGGCTATTATAAACCGCACCATGTCTCATTCTCTGAGGAAGATCAATGTTTAACACTGCATGTATGTAGCTGAATAACTATTCTAAGTAGACATGCGCGAAACAGTACTTCGCGAAGTGATGTTATATGGCATTACATTTCGTGCCGAGTAATATTACATTTTACCATCACTTCAAACACCACACATGACATTTCATTTAATATAAGCCTTAATGTTCTAAAAATAGAGCTCAAAATAAATATTTATCGACCGCAGGCGCAGCGCGGTCCAGTCGTTCTATCCCTCTCACTCACCCGAAAAGACACACGGCGCGTTTGAGAGATAGATAACCATTACCAAATTACCGAACATTGCAGAAATACAGAACAGTACACGAGTGTTCGGCGTTATTAAACATGTTAATGTGATGTGTGATGTTTAATGTGTAATATGACAGTACGCGGTCGGGTAATATTACGTGTGATGCATCACTCGCATTACTTACATATGTCTAATTCTAAGTATATATTTATTTATTTCAGGATGGCAAAAATGTCACTTTCCCAGAATTCCAGCTAAATGGTTCGGCCAAACAGTTCACGCACGGTAAAATAAAGTATTCTAGATTAGGTACTTATTTATTCTTAATTACTATCACGAGTGTCAATCGCATGCACGTGTGGATTTCAAGAAATTATTTAGAATTTTCTTTTAAACACTATGCATCAAATATCATTGTTATATTTCTTTGCAAGCACTATAGCTTTGTTTTTACACAATAGAAATCAGACAAATGTGTATATAATGATACACTAAATTAAAAAAAAACAGCATCGTATCATTCTTGTTGTCTATTGTATTGATTATATTAAGAAATATTGAAGTTTCTATCAAGTTTATACTTGTTTGACACTGAAATCAATATTTAAAATGAACTATATAAAATATTAATTATAAATATTATATTAATTATACGCTAATAAATGTAAATACATATATTTGAAATACACCAAATGCTAAATGTTAAAGCACCTAGTTAAAGCATGATATTGTAGCCAAATATTCTATGTATGTTTTAAATGCGATAGCTATATGGTACATGTTTACAGATTACATCGACGAAGTTCTACAAGAGGGCGACGAACGCGAAATGGAAACACGACGCGACGGCGACGATGGCGGTATTACATTTACTGCCAAAACCCCGCGTAGGTATTCCGCATGTAAGAACCCGTGTGATACACCACACTTTGGATTTGAATGTACTATTGTAATTGCTATAACATTTTACTATCAACAGTCTAAATTATACGTACGTATACGTGTGTAGAGTAAAATGTGAAGCCTATACGGCTTGGGCTATTTGTATGCTAAACAATACCACGTTTTTTCTTAAATAATCATATAACAAATAAAACCCATTTTTCTCATTAATAGCTATTATTAATTGTTCTGTTCGGAGAATCCTACGCATCTACTATAGGATACATCCGATCCCATTTGCAGAACAACATGCAAATCACGTTAACAAAAACATGACATTCAAATCTAAAAATCCCTTTAGATGTTGTTGACTAATAAAGTATTTGTGTTTATTTATTGCACTTGAATCTTTCTGCAATAACGAAGTGGATTTGTTATATAAATTAAGCAGTAAACAGCGGTTACAAATATAATGGTATACGATTATTGTTTGCTGGACCGAAAGCGTTTCTTAATTTCTGACATGGCTACGTACTGTGAGAATGTGCTAAAAGGTATTTGTGGTGGCATGTTCTAAATTAACTCTCTATTTGTACTATAATTTTGTAACTAACTTTACTTTTATACTTAACCATTTTAAAATTGTGTTGCCTATTTGGAAGTGAGTTATATTTATGTAATCTTCTAAGAGGTTCTTTTATTAAGCCTTAATTTTTTTTACGGAATTTGTATAAAAGCGTAAAGAAAACATATTTTTAAATCAAGATATTTTTTTAGCATTACATGTAACCTAATTCAGTGTAACTTCATATAGACCAAGCCTTGATATACCTAATTAAAAATCAATAAATTTCGTAAATAATCTCAAGTGGCAAAAGACAGTTACACGCACGCCATACAAATTGTACATTGTTTTCGAGGCACTATTTCTATCAAATTCGGTAATCATTTAAAAGTTTGCTAATGAATCGTTGTTATTATTCTTGTTTTCTTATTTTCTTCTTCTGTACTCTACCGTAATTAACCACCCTTTTATTTGTGTTGGTATATTAATATTTTAAACGCTACATATTTATTTCATCTCTGCTTATTTGTGTTTGATCGTCGTTTTCTTCCCTTCTGGCAATTTCCATGTGGCACCGCAAACTAATTGATACTCTCGACAACTGGCGATGATAAAATTATCAGCGGGATACAAAGAAGTCAGTCCGACGTCCTCGCATAAGGAAAATAGTAGTTCACTTTTAAACCAACTGGCTAACCTACCCGGATTCAATCCTTTGAAAGCGAGGATTGTTAAGCAGTATGCTAAAACGCCCGAAGAAATACTTCCGACAGCTGTTGAGAAATCCTTACCGTGGAGAAGGGACAGATCCACGTACAATTTTGGTATGTGTTTACTTTAAAACCGAAATGTTTTAAATGTCACTAAAATACATAATTGCGTGCATACTTGCGTCTGATGATCAACATTTTACTTTAGATTATGCTTCATTATTTATGTGCTGCGTTTTTCATAAATCACGGTTACGTAAAAATATTTAGTTGGGCACGCGGAATAATATGCTTAAATTCAATTCAGAAGGGCTGATGATTGTTATTTGGAAATTATTAATTTCTGATTTTAAGTTACTTGTGTTTGAAACTATAGCTTTTTTTTATAGAAATTTAGGTATAGTGGTACCCCGATATCATACTCATTGTCTACTATTATAGTCGCGAAAACGGAATTCATATTTTTTTTTACTTATGCTTTTTACCGTCAAGCTTTCTAATTCATACATTTGTTGTTTTGTTCCTCCTTCTTTACTATCTGCTATAAGCTAAAATAATTACAAATAGCTTGTAGATAATGTAGATATATTAATTTTTGTCGGGGTATGATTGTACTATCCTTATAATTATTGCATCGTAATTGCATACATAATTTTTATTACTACTTACATTTATTTACATATTACACTCATTTGCAAAAAAAACGGGCGGTTTTGATTTTCATTCATATTTAAAAAGATACAATACCAAAAAGGTTTCAATCGTTTGTACACGTTACTGGCCGGTTTTAAAAATGCTGTGGTATTTAAAAAAGTACGTTCTAAATTCAATTTTTCATTTGATGTTCATTTTTACAGAAAACCCCTTTTTATCCTACATTTTTGGCGCGAAGTTCCAGAAGTTAACATCGACTTTCATAACTTTTATTCAATTTTTATCGATTAATTTCATATCCTTGACTGTCAAAGCTTTATTTAATGCTGTTTGGCTGTATCAAAAATGGTAGATAAAGTGGTAAAAGCTACCAAAATTATCGCGCTGCTTGAAGAGGGTTGCAGCCAATGTTTCGTGGCTAGGAGGCTAAATGTTAGTCGCTCGACAGTCCAAAGGACCTGGCAGCGATATCAGGAGACTGGTTCCGTCGAGAGAAGGCCTGGTTCTGGAAGAAAACCATGTACCCAACCACGGGATGATCGTTTTCTTGTGAGTCGCGCATTGAGAAATCGCAAATCTTCGTATGTGGATCTTAAGAACAACCTCCAAGAAGTAATAAATGTGCATATTAGTCTATGGACGGTCAGGAGGAGGCTTCTCGCTGCCAATATACGCAGTCACCGCCCGGCCCGCGGCCCCAAATTACTCCGTGAGCACAGAGTTCACAGGCTTAGGTTCGCTAGAAATTGTGAATCATGGACTCAAGACGATTGGAATAGGGTTTTGTTCTCTGATGAAGCCAGGATATCTCTGTTCGGTGAAGATCGACGTCGGCGAGTGCTAAGAAGACAAGGAGAACGCTTTGCAGAGGCATGTTTCGAAGAAATCACACCTTATGGTGGGGGCTCTGTTATGTTTTGGGCAGGAATAAATTCAATGGATCGTACAGAGTTAGTCTTCATTGAAAACGGCTCACTGACTGGGCATCGATACATAACGGAAGTTCTAATTTCTCATGCACAACCCGCATTGGCCGCTCTAGGTGAAGACTCGATTTTTATGGACGACAATGCTCGCGCCCACCGATCCCGCGATGTTAATGCGTATGTGCAAGAGGTCGGCATTCGTCGTTTGGATTGGCCAGCTCGAAGTCCCGACCTCAATCCCATAGAGCATGTCTGGGACGTTCTGAAACGGCGTGTGAGATCAGTACACCCGGCTCCGCAGACCATCAGAGAGCTGAAGAATGTGATTACTGCGGAGTGGGAACGTATTCCGCAAGCAAGTATCCGGGATATACTCGCTAGCATGCCCAGACGAATTCAAGCTGTGATTTTAGCTAGAGGGGGTCACACTCGATACTAAACATTTATCTGCTTTTACTTTATTAAAGAAAAACAAACAAAAAAACTTTTTTATTTTTACTTCATGAGCATATGCACTACTAGCGAATATACACTATTAGCGAGGTTTAGCATTATTTCCCATAAATTGTATCTAAATTTTATGAAATACTGATGAAAACGATTATTTTCTTATTAATTTACCAAATTGTGTGGATAAAACTACCTATAATTATCAAACAAAGAAATATTAACATTTGAAATGGTTCATTGCTTAGGTGCCCGTTTTTTTTGCAAATGAGTGTATAACTATGGACTAAAAAAAAATATACAAGCAAAAATAAATATTAACTAGATTTAATATTAAAAATTTTACTGAATTATGATTTCTGATGTTTACGCGAGTATTACACATTTGTAATAAAACTGTTTTGACGGATTCTGTCGCGTTTGTATTTGATTTTTAATTTCCCGACGTTTTGAACACTTCCCTTCACACAGTCCTCCCGTAATCATGAACGCTGTAAAGTGTTCGAAACGTCGGGAAATTTAAAAATAGTTTTATTTCAAAAGTTGTACTGAATGTTAGAAATTCTTATAAATTATGGTGTTTTTATTGTAGATGCTTTCCAAAGATATTGATCATCCGATACAATGTTAATATTGCATGTTTTAAACACATACTCAATAACTGGCCTTTTTCTACTTATTTATTTTCTTTCAGTTTGCTGATAATTGTGTGAATAACCTATCAACATTAGTGCTTTATTACATTTGTATATATTATCCATAGTGTAGTTGCTGGTAATATTAAAAAAAAAATATAACAATATAGCATGATTTACAAGTTTAGTTTATTTGTAGTATTTAAGATATATCTAAGAATAATTAAATATCATCATCACAGCCCATAAATGTCCCACTGTTGGGCTCGAGCCTCCTCCGTAATGGGAGGGAAATTAACCTACTATACCGCGCTGGTCAGATGTGTTGGTATAGGGTTTTGTTTCGAATTTTCCTTCTCTCGCATAGATGTGATATGCGTTTTTATATCCCTTAGTCGTCTCGTACGATCACCCACGGGTAAGATATGGTGTGGTGAATAATATTCTTACTCCGTCACCACACGGACAATTTATATAGGACAATATACCTATATATTAAATATACTTAAAAAATAATGTGAAAATAGTAATGATGACGAAAGTTAATATATAGGCGGTCACCTAACCCTGACTTTTTATCTCATAGGTTTTGTAAAAATAAACATTTATTCTAAATCAGTCACAGAGAAACTCATTCGTTATAGTAATTTTCCGTAGAAAGTGTTATAGGTCAATTTTATATTAGGACAATTTGTGCCCAACAGTGTTGGTAGAAGATGAAACAAAAGAGATGAAAAGGGGGAGCAATGCTGTCTGTAGCTTTTGTATATTTTGATCAAAGTGATGTCCAGTATACTCGACCAACTTCAATTATAGAGAGTCAGCTTCCCAAATGGTACTTTTTCGATTCTCAAGGAGTATTGCTATATTTAACTAGCAGTCGTAAGAGTTAGGCGAATACCTTGCTTTTTAATCCTCTTCATAGGAAAACATATACTGCTCCGGTCCCAATCTGAGTGCGTAATATATGAAGTTGGGATAAGAACAAAACAATAATAAATCTTACAAATAAATGTAGGTACATTTTACTTATTTTTCTATTATTGCTTAGGTAATTTGACGTATATTCTATAAGTCAATATTCCGACTAGTTGTAAAACATATACATATATAAGACCTTGCCCTTCTTACTCTAATAATATTCTTCGCGCGTAGAAGGATTTGATGGAAAGTCGACCAACAGAAGCCTTCATTTTAAAATTATGATCAATATAAATAATATCTCTTATATAATGTTTTGTTATTTTAGTTCCAAACGAAGATATTCTAGAAGAAGATGAAAGAAGATTATCAGACGATAATGGTGAGTTCACTATCTACTGTACCGCACTTACGAAAAATAAAATTATGAAAATTTCTATTCATAAGCTAGTTTACTAAGACTAGCTCAAGAATACAAATTTAGAACTATTTAGGGTTTTTGTGGATGTGCAATTTCAGATCTGGATCCGGATACGTACAATAGAATAGCATTATACCGGTTTCGGTATATATATTCAGTATATCTACTGTGCCGCACTTACGAAAAATAAAATCATGATAATTTCTATTCTTGAGCAAGTGTACTAAGACTAGCTCAAGAATGCAAATTTAGAACTATCTAGGGATATTAGTTACTACATACACCTACAGCCGTCTATATAAGGTCGTGAGAATAAAAAAAAGATAAAAAATTACAATTTAGTGTATATAAGAGTAGTAGTGTGAAAAAAATTATGAACGTTGAGGAAGCGAGTGAAGTATGCAAGGATAGAGTTCTCTGGCACTCTGTTCTCTCTGCCTACCCTGCAAGGGATATGGCATGATGATGTGTATGTATGTAGGTATGTATATATGTAGGTATGTATGTAGTGTATATATAGGTAACAACACTATTTTAGTTTTACACTAAAACACTATTTGCTATATTTATCTGTACGGCGTTTCTAATTAATAATGGTGGTATATTGAACAATCACTTATGAAATCACGGCAAACTCCTACTACTACGAGTATGTGGTTTGAATTTATTTATAACACGCGATTATTTTATTATATCCCATCATTATCATCATTCTTCCTACTCTTATCCCAATTACTCGGGGTCGATACAATAGGCACTTTTTTACGACTCTTTTTTCATAGTAAATTTTGTAAAAGTTATTGGCAATAGCTTTACGACCGGCCGGCTGCCTGACGTCAACCCTTCTTGGAAATGTAATTGTTGACCAAACGGCATCAGATAGTGTTGGTCCAGGTCATTATAAGGCTCTTAGTCGTCTTTTACGACATCCATGAGCAAAGTAAAGGTTGGTAGTATTCGTAGCCGCTACCACACAGCTCTTTGATTATATACTAATCGCAAAAATTCTAGACGATAGCATGAGATATCTAGCAGGCCATTGTCACTTGTTCTGAAGATATTTAAATTATAATGACATGAGACACTGGCTGATGTACTTACTGTACGAATAACAGACTTACTTGCAAGAAAAGTTGGCTTTAAAATTTATTGTCATTTATTATTATTTCATAACTTTCTATATTATTGTTAGCTGGTTATTTTCTATATTATTGTTATTTATATGTATCTCCTTTTTAATCACGGGATCTTCTGTAGGAAAGATACCCGGTCCTTTGGGAGGCTTACATGGGGATATGAATCCAACACGCAGAGACCTTTGGAGAAATTTGATCTAAATATTGGGGTGGGACATCTACCGATGACATTCCACGTCTGCACATAACATACGTGGACTGTCAGCGGTAAGTGTCAAACTATTGTGTGATGATTGTATGTAATATATGAATATGGGAGTGGGTGCTTAGTGGACTGGTTCATTTTACATCTATGAAATGATAAACTGTCGTCTGCCTTCAAACCCATATTAAGACATGAACGGTGGCCGACGGTGACTCGCCAACTCACTGAATGGGCTCCCTAAATAGTCGCCACAGGCACACAAGCCATACGGGCAACAGGGGGGCAACATTGGTGTAAGTGGCTAGGGGTGTCGAACAGTGCGGCGCCGGTTTCACCATTGAGTCTGTGATAAACAGAGCCACGGTTTCCCCGTAATTATGCCCTTAACAATGACACTTCCAACCCCGAGCATATAGCTCTGGCGACCCCTCTCTGACCAGCTGTTTAAGGCAAGCCAGAGCTGAGAGTCCTTCGGGCACTCTTCGGTTTCCACTCTAGCCAGCCAATGAAGGCCAGTTGGAGACGAGTCCCTGATCGACTCTCTGGAGTATTCAGGACCGCAGTGTCGCCACTCACATTCAGCTCGCCACAAGCTGCCCTGCGGTTTTATTTATATTATTGTTAATTATATTATTGTTAACTATGAGTTCATAACCAAGGCGAAGACAGAACTATGAAATATATCTAGTTTATATACAAGTCCCTATTACACGTATAATGATCATTATCCCAATATAGAAGTAAAACAAGAGAAGAACATACTGTAAGAATATTTGATAAATTTAACACCACCACATTGCTGATGCTAATACACCGTTGGAATGCTAATGGACAATTAAATGCACTTTTTGTCATCATCATCATTTCTGTGTATATTATTAATGAGATGATGTACATAAATTAATTTTATATGTACAGACACCTACATGATCGTGTCAGAGCACGCTCGTGTAGCGACTCCGACAGCAACTGAAACTATGCTGCCATGGAAACGAGAGGAAGCCGAGGGGTCCGGGGCCCTAAAACAATCCGAGTTCCCATCGTGGGCATCCAACAAGGAATACTTGGCCTACAACTCTCCTTCAGCTACTTTCTTAGGTACGTATTATTACAATAATTATTTATATTTAATGAGATTCAAAGAGAAATTTAAATCTATTACGTTTTTAATAAACTACGTGATTAAGTACTTGAAATTAAATTAGATTAATTATTCAGAATTCTATGGTTATATATATATTTTTATATACATACGTATTACGTATACGTAATTATGTATTTAAGAAAATATTTTTAATACACCAATTGGTTAATAAAACTAAACATTTATTAAAGGGAAATGATATATATGATATATTTTCCGCGCGGTGACGGAGTAAGAATATTATTCACCACCCCATATCTTACCCGTGGGTGATCGTACGAGACGACTAAGGGATATAAAACGCATATAACATCTATGCGAGAGAAGGAAAACTTGAAACAAAATCCTATACCAACACTTGACCAGCGCGGTATAGTAGATTAATTTCCCTCCCATTATGGAGGAGGCCCGAGCCCAGCAGTGGGAAATTTATGCGCTGTGATGATGATGATAGATATGCATGATTTTTCGATTTGGTACAACATCATTTTCATTTCAATACCTACATTTCCAAATATTCTTATAGTTCCCTATCCATAATATTGTATTGACTATTCGGATACATTTCGATTACTAACAAGAAATAGATATTTTGGGCCACTGCATGATTTATTTTCACCTTTTAATACTCATAGAAATAATTTAAATCGACGTAGTAATTTAAAAAATAAATAAATTGTAATATTTATAATATCGGAATTTTAAATTATTAATCATTGAATTATTGATAATTGATTATCATAATTTAACAGGTATTATAAAATGCATGCATACTCTGATTTTACTGTAGATTATGCAAATCTTGTACTAACTTTTCTGACACGCTTTTCTTTTTCTTCCTATCCGTTCCACTATACACTTCCATTCTCATAACGTCCCTAAACTAGGTGGCATTGAAAAGCCAAAACATCCAAAATCTATCATAGGTCTCTTCCGAAGAGAGAGCTCTAGTTCTACGCAAGGCGCTGCAGAAAATGTGGTGCTGTCTGACTCGGAGAGTCACAGGGATAGTTGGAGTAAGGGTGAAGGAACATCTAAAGATACAGCTATAAGACAAGGACCAAATTTACTATCTAAGCGAAGTACAAGCCTTGGAGGACCGTCAGTCTTATTGATGGAAGATGTGGCGCATTCGGATCCTCTCGGAGCATCTAGTAGGCCAGCCAGCATTATGCAGGGACCACACAGGGGACAGTGTCGAAGAGGTTCTATGCTAGAGCTCACAGGGTACGTAACTTCAGTTACTACGTTTTAATTTAGCGATAAAATTTAATAAATAATGAGAATATTATAGATTTTAACAGTCAAATAAAAATATTTAACAACTAGAGATGCAAGTATCTCTAAAATTGTGATCTTTTTCTTCTCGGATCGTAAATATATGATTCTATTTTAAGGCACGAGTCGCCTCCTCAATGTTCAGAAATTTGGTCTTTCTCTCTCTCTCTCTCTCTCACTAACTGTGTGTTGACGGAGTAAGAATATAATACCCCACCTCCTTCTTGGCCGTGGGTGCCGTCAAAGATGACTAAGATAAAAATGACCTACTACACCACGTTAGTCCAGTGGGTCACTATAGGGTTTTATTTCGAGCCGCAGAGTGCCGAGTGAGAAGCCCGAGCCCAACGGTGGTACTCACATAAGCTGATATCATATTGGCCAGAGGGGTTAGCCAAGAATTATTGAGGTTTGCTGCAACTTAAAACAGTAGCAAAATATGAAAAATATAATAAACTGTAAGAAATTTTTGCGAATAGTATCAACAAATCGGACGACCCAATGTGGAAGGATTCCTTATTAGGTTTTATGAAGACATTGTAAACTGTTGGATGCAGCAGATACAACTCAGTTGTAAGTGGCGTTCTGATCGAGGAGTCTTTGCTGAACTGTGAAAGCCGAACTATGGGAGATGGACACATGAAAAATATAGGTGTTTTACGGTTCTATCTATTCTTTCGAGAATACGATAAATTATTATAAGTATAATAATTTTGCTCTATTATCTATTTTTACAAATTTCAGATCATTATCCCGTGATGCCATAACTGAAGAAAAATGCAGTAAGTCCCTCCCTGAGAGCGAACGTATGGGTATTAGGCGTCTACCTCTAGGACAACAGAGCCTCCCAAGGGAACCTTTCATTAGGCAGCTGACCATGGCTTCCACTCTTAATACTAGCTCATCGTCTGACGACTCCTCCGACGAAAACACCTGAGTGCGCCGCCGTGGTGACCATGACAGGTTGCCACTTTTAAAGTATAGGACATTAGAGTAACGTGCCATCATTATTTGTGATATTAAAATCCACAAATATGAACACTCATATTTCATAAAAAAGTGCTGTGAATCTGTGGTGTATAGTAATAAGTGAAATATGGGGCGATTTAAAATATTCACATACCTATATATTCTATTGTTTTGTATTAGGTAAGGCTGCAATTCTATCTTTAACCGAAGATTTTTTGTATGAATGATGGAATTGGGTGTTTTAAGCAAGGAAGCTGTAATTTTTGGGCCTATTTTCCAATCATTCATAATTTTATTCATTTTATTAAAAAACTAATATAATTATTATCTTACATCTAAAATAAATAAAAAAATATTATTCTTATTAATAAATGTGTTCCAATTTTTCCTTATTAATAAATGAACCAAATTTCATTTATTATTTTAATTTATTTCAATTCTGTGTTTAAAATTAAAAATCAAATAGAAATGCGATAGAATCCGTAAAAGTAGTCATATTTCAAATTTCAAATGTGCATTCGCGTAAACATCAGAAATCATTATAATTCTGTGTTTGATATTTTTATCTAATGATTGAATAATCGGCTCTTAGAGTTATACCTGCCTAGAATTAAAATTAGCACTAAATAATGGCATTTAGTTTTTACTGTTGTTTTTATTATATATTAATGGATTGCAATTATCTAAAACCACGTAATTATTAGTTCTAATCCAATAATTTAAAAAATCTGGGACGTTTAAAAACATGTAATTAATTTTTACATACCTTTTCTTAATATTATAATATGCCTACAGATTTTTACATACCTTTTTGTTAAATTATAATATACCTACTTAAATTTATTTTTGAATTCACTCACTTAAAAATGGGCTTTACCCATTTATATAATATTTGATATATTTCAATGATGTATTTCAATTGTATTTTCTTTTTATTGTTTATCATCTGATGATGGCTATCTGTGTGCTGACGGAGTAAGAATACAATTCACCACCCCCTCCATCTTACCCATGGGTGATCGTACGAGACGACTAAGGGATATAAAACGCATATAACATCTATGCAAGAGAAGGAAATGTCGAAACAAAACCCTATACCAACACGTCTGACCAGCGCGATATAGTAGGTTAATTTCTCTCCCATTACGGAGGAGGCCCGAGGCCAACAGTGGGACTTATATGGGCTGTGATGATGATGATGGCTATGTCGACCTTTAGTGTATATTTGATACCTGAGAATGATTTGGGTTATTAGATTTCTTTTAAGTTTAGATAATTATTAACTTCTACTAAATGACGCTTATATTTCTACCTATACTTACGTGGTTAAAGGTAATTTAAGTGTACAAAATATCGTCTTCTAAAGAATATATAAATAGGTACCTATACAGGGTGGGAGTGGACCGCTCCCGAAAACAAAGATAGGAGACCCTACTGGTCCTACTTGTGATGATGAGCTAGAAAAAAATCGATTCGGATGAAAAAAAAAATTTTTTTCTCCTCGCGAGGTCGTTCAACTCGAAAACATATGATCGTAAGTTTTGAATAGATTGCGTCTTTTCTCATCTGAGTAAAGTTACTTATTTTTTATGGAGTTATCGTTACATGGCACTGTACTAATATGATGGAGTGTAGAAAAATCTTAAAATACGTTGTGAAAAAAAAAATTTTTCATCCGAATCGATTTTTTGTCTAGCCTATCATTACAAGTAGGACTAGTAGGGTCACCTGTCTTTGTTTTCGGAAACGGTCCACTTCCAACCTGTATATACATATGTATAATATTGTAAGATGCGTTGAAATTTGTCAGTCAATAATCGCGATACGCACACACAATCAATTTTACATGTGTGTTTATATGCAACAGGGCCGAAATTTTATCATCAGATAAAAGTAGGTAATTGAAATTAATTATAATCTCCTTTTTATTATGCTATTTTAAAAATAATATTAATGTACTAAATGTTTACTGTATTTGATATATTTCAATTGTATTGTGTTATTATTATTTATCTGATGATATGCCGGACCTTTAATGTGTATTTGTAAATGCTTGTAAATTTTCGTGTGAGATAGATGTTAGATTTTTAATTTTAATGTAAAATATATATCAATATCTACTTACAGAAAGTATTTTGTTTTAAGAATCATGTATTTAAAAGTTGCAACTAATGATATGTAATAAGAATAGTAGATTTTTAGCTTTGAGTTAACGTCATGGCGATACTTAGGTAGACAGTAGCTTTTTATTTTTGCCGTGGACTATGGACGTGATCTCGCCCCGCCAAGTCGGTCCGGGAAGAATCGGCGCGTCACCCCATAGACCCAACATGTAACTCTCCTCTCTTCGCCTGCGAGTGGGCCACCGGTACCCGATCTTTAGGTAGACAGTACCAAATACTGGTAGTATTTGTATAATTTATTAGAGCATTGAAATTAAATAGTAAGTGAGAAATTAGCTGTTCGCAAAACTATTAAACATTGCTTTAAATTATCATACTGATCTAAACTAGTATAAATAATGTGTGATGTGTATTTTTGTATGTTCTTTATATAACAGTAAATCAGATAAAAATAAACAATCGAGTTATGAAACATCTATCTGAGATGTTTCATAACTTGATTATTTATTTTTATCACTTTATATTATAACGTCGATGCTTTCAATCGTATCAATGGAAATATATTTTTTTTTACATTTAGTATCTACCTATGATAATTTTGGAGGCTATTTTGTAAATTCTGTCAATATTTGCCAGGACCTACATTGTGTGCTTATATTCATTATCAGTCATATTATAAATATTATTAATAATACTTAAATAATTTTGTATAAATTAAGTAAACTAATGTTCAAATATTGTAAGCCTAAATGTTGTTTAAAATTAAAACTTTTATGTTTTAATAACTCTTTGGGAAAAAATACAGACAGAATTGAATAATAGATTATTCAGTACTACTTTTCAAGTATCTAACTATCTACTAGTTAACTGTAGTATAAAATTAACAAAATGTCACTAAGATACATACAAGTTAGACGTCAGATCGCAGTCCATATAACCAGCGAACGAAAAAACAAAATTACCTAAGGCCAGCTTATAATATCAAAAAGAACAAACCCGCAATGAAATACATTAAATTTCTATTAGCCGAGAAATCTTTAAGAAGCAATGACATAGTTTGAGTAAAAAAAAGTAATAATATTTAAAAAAATGTAAATATTATATTATTGGCAAATTTAGGGCGTAACTATACAACTGTAAAAAATGCTGTAGGTAATTGTAATAACGTAACATATGCACAAAATGTTAAATTGTTATTAGATTAATACCTACTTATTAATAAATAATTTTGTTCATATAAATATCCATAATTAAGACGTGAATAACTTAGTACAATAATAGCAGTAGTTAATTAGAAATAAAATTGTAAATATTTAAGAAAATTTTGTTGAATATTTTATATAGGTAGAATTAGGAAATGCAGCTACGGTTTAGAATATAATTGACGTGTTAACACTTAATTCGTAGTTGGCAATGTTAGCTCAGCCATAATAAGGTTTACTTCACTAAATAGGAATTATAAGAGCACTCTTATTTATATATGAAATCGGTGTTTGATGGGAGAAGAAGTTTTTAATTGCTTTTTAGTAAAAAAAACTATTGCTTCTAGTTTCCCAACAATCTGCGCTAACGTTCGGTCAATAGGGAAATTTTATTCTCAGAAATTTATATAGGTATGACTTTTATTTAAAAATAATTTTGTACTAAATCACTAAAAAAAAACATATTCAGTGATAATGTAGAGTAAAGGTACTTAGTAAATTCAAATGTAGACTCAAATATATTGTTAAATAAATACTGTAATTAGATCATAGATAAACTAATTGAACAGTTTATCAATAGTTCACTTTGTTACTAGTTTCTATACGTTATTCTAATAACTTCAATAAAGTAATAAATAAAATAAAGCTGGCATAGATATTAGACTGTGTCTAATATTTTTTTTATTTGAGTAAATGCATCTGAAAATTAAAAAAAAACCATAAATTCGAGCTTGATTTTTTTTTAAATTGAGCTGGCGTATCATCTTCATCATCATCATCACAGTCCATAAATGTCCCACTGTTGGGCTCGGGCCTCCTCCGTAATGGGAGGGAAATTAACCTACTATACCGCGCTGGCCAGACGTGTTGGTATAGGGGTTTGTTTCGAGTTTTCCTTCTCTCGCATAGATGTTATATGCGTTTTATATCCCGTAGTCGTCTCGTACGATCACCCACGGGTAGATATGGGGTGGTGAACAGTATTCTTACTCCGTCACCACACGGAAGTTGGTGGTGAAGAAAGTGTTAAGTCAAGCTGGCGTATAATACATAGAATTTATTTTTTTCATTTTCAGTATAAATAGTCGTAAATTTAATTTGCCTATAAGATAATGTAAACAAAAATATGAGAATTTATTTTCCGGCGAATAAAAAAAAAATCTCTGACACAGTCTAATAGATAGACATACATTGTTAAATTGGTACCTACATGTTCAATACTTGTTGACCAAATAATAATACCTACTTTATCATTGACTTAATACTACAGTTAGCCAATAATACGTTTGCTAAATAGTACGTCTAGTTATAGTTCTAAAATATCTTCATCAATAAAAAAAATTGTATCGTAAACGTATTTCAAATGTATCTTTACAGCATCCCTAATATGGCTCTCTGAAAGTCAATTCTGTACAAAACGTTATTCTCAGCGCACACCACTTAATTCAAAACTATACTTATAGATACAGTTCTTAGATACAAGTCGAAGTCATATCCACTTAAGCGTTGTTAATAATCATTCAGCTTCAATAATATGTATATAAAATACGTCATATTTTAATTAAGCATATGTAAATCTTAAAATCATCTTGTTCTCAAAAATAATACTAATTAGCAACATTTAATGTAAAAATCCTGTACTGTGATTTCATAGTATGAGACTATAGCAGTCACCTATAGTCCCTAGTTTAACGTATAACAAATGTAATTTTTCATTGTACATGTCGCTTTCTATACCCGCTCTTTTTAACGGCGATGCTTCTGCGCGAAATTTGAATTATAATATGCCTTGATATGGATATTTTCATCGAATACACATTGTCTATTTTCTGTATATGTCGTTTAATCTACAACGATAGATTTTAATTTATTTTTACCACCTACTTAGTGAGTAACAAAGTTTAATAAGCATTTGTGGGGCTTAGTGCTTGAAATGATTGATTCATTTTACATAACCTTTCTCTCTCGTAAAATTTTTGAAATAATATATGTACTTGCTAAATATAATCCCTCGCAACTATGTTGTAGTAAGCCGATCTTCACTTCAATTTGCTTAGTAGTTTTAAATTATTAAACCAATGCAAAAAAGGTACATTAATGTTTTATGCAAAGAGACGATATAATTATAATACGGTAAAAGTTGTTGCTCCACGGATCCCGGTTTCTCGACATACAAAAAATAGTATGGGATCTTGAGCTATGCCTGGTAGTAGCGAATAGTGTTAATGTAATTTCAAAATCGCTCGGCCGTCTTAAGGTAAATGACCATTTGATGAGCAAAATGATTTGTTTAAATAAAAACATGGAGTGTCAATTGTTATTAATAATAGTGCCTAGCGTAATCTACACCGCTCATTGATTATAATAATTATATATTATGGTTTTGTTTTATACTAAAAAAAAATATTGTTAGAACTGTATAGCATTACATTAGTTAATATGAAAGTGGAATAAAAATAACACAAGTGAAATTTTGATTTTTGTTTTTACCAATCCTCGTAAATCATCATTATAATGCCAATTACTTTGGGGTTGACGCAATATTTACTCCTCTTCTATCGTACATATTGCGTTTTGGTAACAGTTTTATAACCGGCCGTCCGGACGTCAACCCTCCTTAAAAAAGTAATTGTAATTGTTAAACAAATGGCATCAAATGGAGTTGGCCCAGGTCGATATAGAGTATATTTACTATTAATATTACAGTAATATTTTTAATAGTCTTCTTAAATAATATTTTATTATGGTTTTACGGTCATTGAACTAGCTGTGTGGTAGCGGCTACGAATACTACTAACCCTTAGTTTGCTCGTAGATGTCGTAAAAGACGATTAAGAGCCTTATAACACGACATAGGCCAACTCCATCTGACGCCGTTTGGTCAACAATTACATTCCCAAGCAGGGTTGACGTCTGGCAGGCAGCTGATCATAAAATTATTGCCAATAACTTTTACAATATATACTATGAAAAAAGAGTCCATAGTGTATCGACCCCAAGTAATTAGGATAAGAGTAGGCGAACGATGATGGTCATTTTCCTTTGGCTCGACATCCTATCGTAATTCTTCTTCTTCTTATTTTTATGTATTGGCAATCAGCTACTTAAATGAGCCATTGTTGCCAGTGTCGAGTTATAATTATCTTCAAGTTTTTAGTGTCTTCAGGTTAGTCATGTCCGTCAGTAAGTCAAATTGTCGCCATCAACAGTGCTATGGCCACACTGTTAATGGTATCTTGTGAGAATTTTGATGAAAAACGAAAACGTTGTAAAGCACGTTTATATGATATTCGCTACATCTCAGCAGTTCCGTCACATCACATTACATAAAATGCCATCAAAATTATGTAATATAACACGTTAAAACACTAAGATATCGAATATAATACAAGAGCACCACATAACGTTTTAGATTCCCGCCAAAAACTCTCTATCGTAATTCTTTTTTTTTTTTTTTTTTTTTTTTTTGTGGCTCTGTTTATACTTAAGCCAATGTCAAAGTTAAGTTGCAGCTTCTTCTTCTTCTTCTTTTTATGTATTGGCAATCAGCTACTTATACGAGCCATTTTTGCCAGTGTCGAGTTATAATTATCTTCACGTTCTTAATCTTTTCAAGTTAGTCATTGTCTGTCAGTCAGTCGAATTGTCGCCATCAACACTGCTATGGTGACACTGTTAATGGTATGTTGTAGGAATTTTGATGGAAAACGAAAACGTTGTAAAGCACTTTTATATGATATTCACTACATCCCAGCTGTTCTGTCACATCATATTACATAAAACACCATAAAAATTATCTAATATAACACGTTAAAACACTAAGATATCGAATATAATACAAGAGCACAACATGACGTTTTAGATTCCCGCCAAAAGTCCCATCGTAATTCTTCTATATTATATTCTGTCAGTTTTTTATGAAAGGGAACGCAAAGGGAATGCTCCGATGGTTCGGACATGTGGAAAGAATGCCGAACGAACGTTTGGTTAAGAAGATATAGTTACAATGCGAAAGTGGAAGAATGTTGGTACCGGGGGAGACCGAGACTAACCTATCTAGACCAGATTGTGAAGTCAAGAGTCTCCGAAACCGGCGAGCGTGTATGAAGAGAATTATGAATGTAGTGGAAGTGAGTGAAGTATGCAAGGATTGAGTTCTCTGGCACTCTGTTCTCTCTGTCTACCCTGCAAGGGATATGGCGTAATGATATGTATGTATGAATATATTATTTATAATCATTCTGCAGTCTAAAAAACTGTACGGGGCCCCGGAAGGCCAGCATAGAGCCCTGCCGTATTACCTCCTTGTTCTAATCACCGATACGGAATCCTTGATATCGGTGGCAATAGTGGTAACTGCTTTACATAACTTATATTTCACTTGTACTATTGTTACTCATGTTGTATTCTCACTCCAAAGTCATACAAAAAGATTACTTAGAGTAGTCATAATCCAGAAAAGAAGTCATAATACGCTCGATCTACATAAATTATTTCAAATTTACTTGTTAGGTACATTATGTATTTACAAGTGAAATATGCATTCAAAAATTAAATAACGTGAATAAATTTGTAGCAGATATTTAATCAAAGTAGTACGATGTAGTCAAAGCGAGAAGTTAATAATAAGAATCATAACTGCGTAGATAGGAAGGTGCCCACTTGCCTCATTTTTTCTTTTTCTTCAGTTTTTAATAGTAAGACTATGTCTATAATGTACAAATATTGGTGTATTATTTTATTGATTCATATGTACTAACACAAAGTAGTTAAAAGTAGTTCTGCAAATGAATTAAACAGCAATTTTAAATTTCAATGAACACCTTTTTACTCTTTCAATTGGTTTCAAATTTCCCGGTCAATTCATTTTCAAAGTGTCACACCTAAACTTTTTATTGCTTCGGTTTGTTCGTTCTGAAAGGCACAGACAGTAAAATCCATACAGCCAAGTCTTATACACATTACGTGTTCATAAATTAGAAAATAATATTTCGGTCTCGTAATATCAGTGTCCGTCAGTAAGTGAAGTGTTTATTTTAAGTCAAATAATATGTTATAATGAAAAGTTCTTCTGAGAATTTTAGCAAAACATTTAAATAATAAAAAAAAGGTTTTGTACTTGTTATATTTTAGTATTTCTCAACATTAAATTACATAAAATATTAACAAATTATAACTCTATAAGACCTTGAAAATTAAGTAACAGGTACATTTTGTTTTTCATTTGTTGTTCATAACATAATATGACATATTAATGTTAGTACTCTATCTATATTTTTACACATCGTTGTTAATTTCAAACGAGCAGTTCATTAATATATTTCCTTTTTTGGTTTTTCAATTAAAGCCTCAGAGTATAAAATATTCAATGAAACTATTTATTTTAGTAATATCTACTATTATTTTACTTTTAGTCATATCTAACACTAAAATATACTATTACTTTTAGTAATATCTAACACTAAAATATTAAACGTAAATTGTTACTCTATTTTCACATTACCGCTCTCTTCATAAATGTTATCTTTGAAAATCAGTAGTATAAAACTATAAAATTAAAGCAAAGCTAAAAAGCGTACCAGACCTTTTTAATTTCCTTTTTTTAACAATCCTTTTGAAACTAGATCCTTGTACTTATTAATTAATCATTAGGTACAATACAAATTAGAACAGGTGTAAAGTTTATTAAAAGAAAGGATCGTAAAAAGCTCAATATCCAAATTGAAAGCATATACGTGAGAAAAAAAAGTAAATTTCGCTCCGCTCCATAGAGTAAAGCATCCGCTTGCTCGGACTTCGCTAGCTGTCTTGTGATTTTTCTCCTTGTTTCTAATTTTCATGAAAACTAACGGAAAATATAATGTAACTTTTTACTTTTATATGATTATGAGCTACAAATACATCTAAATTTTTTGTGAATATGTGTTAAAACAACTTCAAGTGCTTTAATTTATATATCATGTGTGGCAAATACGTAATTTTTAAGAATGAAACATACTTGCGCTTTGTACTAAACTAGAACAGCGGTAAGTGGCGTGAAAAATGTTTTTGAATAAATATATGTAATGTATAGTTTCTCCTGCAAGAGTTGTTTTATTATTAAGTTGACCTGCAAAGGTGAATTTAAAATTAGATACGAAGTGCCTTTCTAAACTGTCAGTTTGTTTTAAAAAATTGTTGGATTTAATTAGATTGGGAGGTAAATTGGAATGATATTGAATTGTTTACACTTATCTGTCAAGAATAAAAATAAAATATATTACTTTTATTTATAAATGAAAGCTAGTATGATGTTGTTATCTTATCAGTTGTCAGTTATCAATAAGTTTACAGACTTTATTGTGACAATATCTCTACCATTGCTTCGTATTGGTAATATAAGTATTTACGTTAACCATGTATAATTTTAAGCAACTGAACTAAAGATGTGACATAAGTTTAACTTACCTAAGTTTTATTTACAAACATACAGTGCAGTGATACTCAAGTGCTATGTGTACATTCCATTAATATTTTCTACAATTCCATTGATAACAAACTGAAAAGGGTTCTTGGTAAATATTGTAACTATTTATAAAATTATACACAGATTTCATTTAGCAGAGTGATTATTGTGATATTTACTGTTATAATTAGATATATGTAAAGCTTAGCGATATAAACAAAAGATATTTTCATACAGATAACAATTCAAAATGGAGCATTCAGACTTGGTGTCAGAGATGGCACAGGTGGAACACCTTACTACACAGGAAAGGCTTCACCTAGCCCGAAGGTTAGTTTTAACTTTAAATTTTGAATTTTTTTATTTTTCTTGAAATTTAAATGGTTATTTACAAAAAATTTTTGTCTTCTCCAGCAAACTTATTGCATTACTAGATATGACCCTCTTCCAAAATGAGAAATAAATTGGATTATTATCTCATAGTTGGCTAGAAAGGTAGAATATTTTTCAAGATTTCCTAAGTTTGCTGTCTTGTTCTGCTTATATCCATTAGTTGTTGCATAGAAAAAGTATATGCGGTGAAATGTATTATTACCCTATAAACTTACCTAATATAATAACCCTATTAAATTATATTAGACAAACTTTACCTTAAATACAAAAAGGGGAGCAAGGAAGATATTTTCATTTTCATATAATGTCATTCAGCCACATGACTATCATGACCATGTGACTGACACTCCAAAGGGTTAACTCTATTAGAGACTTGGCCACATTTCTGCACTATTGCTCACAATTTAAATGTGCTTTTATATTTCTTCAGGTGATAATTGCACACAAAACTTAAATAAGTATTATATGTCAATTCAGATCAAAACATAAAAGTAGTAACTAGTAGATAATTAAATACATGATCTTTGATTCACTATCACCAGTCTAATGATGTTTACTTTTAAACATAGGCTTCTGTATAGGGAGTGATAATATCATAACTTTCAAGTTTGACAGGAGTAGGCAATCTCAGTTAAAGTTTGAGTTCCTCAGAAGCGTGACATTGTCCATTCCACACTTTTACTAGTTGAGAATCCACAGAATTATCGCCCAACAGTCTGGGTATATTTGCCATAGCCATCTGCGGATAACAACTACAGTCATACAAATAAATACATATGTGGCTATAATAAATTTAATTTATCAAGACAAATATTCTTTTCTGCTATAATATATTCCACTGTTGGACACTATTGAGTTATTAGGTTAGATGTTAGTAATTATGTTTATAATTATGCTAACAAGCTGGTCAAAATTTATAGTATAGAGAGTATTGAAACATTCTATTCTTAGGCCTTAGCCATATTACTGGGAATAGGAAATACCTGTAACAAATTTTTGAAAACTATAGTATGTAGGGTCACAACGGTGACAGTTTTCTGTCTACAGTTGCAGGCCGGTCGCTGCAGAGTAGTACACCACACTCATACAGAAAATCAACATCTGAGCAGTGGCAATGTGCAATTAATTCTGATTGCATAGGTAAGGTGAAGTCGACAATTGCACCAATAGATATGCTGTTCAGTGCAGATATATAATTTAGTCAGACTTGAGTTTGTAGTTAGAAAAAGGTAAACTCGGAATAAAAATATAGGTTTACATGAATTCATCTGACCAACATGTTGTAGATAAATTACCCTCTCATTGTGGATAAGTCTTATGTCCAAAAATGGGATGAATGTACGCTGGGAAGAAGAATAGTTTTATGCTGATTTTTTTTATGAGTACATGTTATTATGTAATTTAAAAAAATAAAACTAAGTATGATCAAACATATTGCCTTCTCCATTTTATTTATTCTAGGCAATCTGATAGCAAGCTAAAAATGTAACTGTACGATTATTATACAGTTTTTTTTATGTATTACTAGTATTGATTATTGAAAGAAAATGATTTAATGCTTATCATCAGAGATGCCCGTCAAAGATAAAACTTGATATATAAGCTTGTCTGATATGTTTAGTTTTTGTACTTGTGTTTGCCATAGATTACTTAGATATTGGGTGATGATAATGACATGTATCCATCCATATGCCTATCGACTTCCACTCCCGTGAAGAAGGAATAATGCCATAATCGCCATCATACTTGGTAGGGCAAGCGACTGGGCGATCGCAATTGATGTTAGGAATTTTCCAGTAGATTGTTACTGCTTACTGTGCTGGTGCTCCCTTCATTAGTTTTCACGACGACTCCCACTAGAAAGTAACAGGTTTTGAAACATTGTGTTTTTAACCCACTCTTTAGGGATTGTTTTGAATTAAAGAATTTAAAGATGTTTGATGAAAATGTATCAAACATAGAGCTCTTAACGCGCGCAACTTTTTTTTTGGCAGCGGGCTATGGATTAGTCACGCCTCGCTAATCCGTCCGAGGCGACAGACGAAGCGTCGCACGACTCCTTAGACCCGCCCTACATGTACCCCTCTACGCCGAGCGAGCGGGCCACCAGAACCCGGTCTTTGCCTTCGGTGGCAAGGCGCACAGCTCAGGGATGGATATAAAGTATTTAAAAATATTAGTTAATTATTTTTGATTTTAATAATAATATCATCTAATAAATGTCGTCATACATATTATTAGCACGTTGTTTACACTATGAGATGAAACGTGATTGTTTCGAAGTTTCTAAAATAAAGATAAGGAAAATTAGTTACCAAATATTCACAGCTATTCTATAATATGAAAACAACATTTTTATTGATATTTTCGTCGAAGACATTTTTTTAAAATAATATTTTCGGTCTTTGATTTAAGAAAAATTACAATTTCAGTCATAACAATATAAAGGTTAGATATTAATGATGCCAACATTTCAAATGATCCTAATTTGTTTGTTTTGTCAATAGTTTTGATGACGTTTCGTTCATCCCCACTATTAATATCAAACTTAGTACTGGAAAATTGATCTACATAAACAGATGGGTTGAAATAGTCTTAAGTAGAATTTGTCTTCCTCATTATCTGCGTATCCTACCTATTCTTTAATCGTTCTTTTTCCGTGTGGTGAAGGAGAGGAAATACAATTCATCACCCCATTTCTTGCTCGTGGTTGTCGTAAAAGACGACTAAGGCATATGTTATGCATATATTCCTTGTGCAACGAAAGGATAGCTCGAAATCAACCCCATGTCAATCCGTCTAACCAGTGTGGCATAGTAGATTTTTGGTTGTACGTTTTCCCTTTTGTGGATGAGGCTTGATCCCAGCAGTGGGACTTATATGAATTGAGATAATGACGATGAATCGTTTTTTATACAACACACACCGGTAAGCGAGAGAGACCGAGGGAGACCGAGACTCGCCTACCTAGACCAGATTAGTCACGTACTGAAGGAAGGTGGAGTCAAGAGTCTCCGAAACCGGCGAGCGTGTATGAAGAGAATTGTGAATGTTGAGGAAGCGAGTGAAGTATGCAAGGATACCTAGTACCTACAGCCTTCCACTACTGCATTGTATATCTTCTTAACCAGACGTTCGTTCGGCATTCTTTCCACACGAACCATCGGAGCATTCCATTTCGCATCTTTACACCAATACTCTCTTTCATACCTAGTCGCTCTCTTACGTCGTCGTTACGACATAAGAGTTAAATAAAAAAATAGCTGCACTTAACAGAATAATGAAACAGCTGGATAAATTTAAAGCATTTTTTGGCCCTTTTTAATAAAATGTGGCCAGGTCGCTTCCCCGCCGAAAACGCCTAGTACAGCGGCATCCGACGGACCCATAACCCTCTATATTATCCCTCACTGTAAGCTCAACTAGTTATACAGATATATATATATATAGTCAACATAATATATTATAAGTAAACAATCTGTTTGGTTAGCGGTAACTATAATCCTTTGCCTACCGAACACGTCAGTAGGATTATATGAGTTAGCTCATGGGTGATAACAGTTATCAAAATTCATACTTCCGTTAAATGTATTGGAATAAAAAAGTTATTGTTTTATGGAATATCTTTGAAAAGTTATTTTTTTATATTGTTTTAACATGCGTCTGTTATCTCATTAGTATATAATTAATAACTGCTACGTGTAATTTAACTATCTAACGCTTTTTTTTTGTTTTTTTTTGGTGGCATGCCCTTAGTATAGTTACACCCCGCCCAATCCGTCCGAGGCGACGGAAGGGCGGCGAGCGACTCCATAACCTGCCCTGCAACGTACCTCTCTACGCTGTGCGGGCAGGCCACTGGAACCTGGTCCTTTTCGTCAGTGATTCGTCCGACTATTTACCCTTTCGGGTATCATTTCGAGCCGAACACTGATAACAGTAGAGTAAACTTCTGCGCTTGTAGTGAATGACTAAAGAAGATTTGTACAGACGTTGACTTACAGTCCGCCAGGTATAGACAAGTAAATAACTTCGGTGTCATAATTGCTGATGAGCCGAAAGCCCTCATGCCACTGTAAAATCATAAATATGGGTAATTATACAACTTCAGCGAACTCTCGAGGCGAGTCCGAATCACATACGGGAAGCCTTCGAAACAAGATAATTAACTTTTTTTTTTCAAAACCAATTCTTTGCATTAAGAAATAATTTCTTGTGTCGCAGGGGACTTTAAAGTCGTACAATTAAGGGACACAAAGCACGCAGACTCGGAGCAGTCAAAGAACTGTTGTACCTAGGGATCGATGGCATGACATTGAGCACACTCGTAGGACGACACTGTCGTCAGTGTTTTGTCCATAGCCGTGAGTCGGGCCGTCTAGGGTTTTAGTTGTACCACACTCTCGCAGAAAATTGACGTCTGAGCAGTGGCAATGTGCTGTTGCTCCTCATTTTGCGAGCGAGAGAGTCGAAAGCCCAACTTTCTGAGCGGGTTTTGATTGGTAGACAGCAGCCTAGATGTACCCCAGGTATTGCAAAGGTCCACGAGCGACCGTAACACTTACCCATCAAGTGTGCTGCTTGCTCGTTTGCTATACTATAAGTAATATAAAAATATGGCTGTCAACAATTTCAAAAAGGATGCTGCTTAGGATATATAAGAATATATTTTTGTATATCTTTATCAGGTTATCTACTTGTATATATATAACTATGATGTTGTAATACAAGATTTCGATAAATATATCATTATAGTACAAGGTCAGTAGGAAAAATATTAAATATATATTATTATTTGTTTTAATAATATTAACTCTCCGTTAGTTGAGTGATGTCAGCATGCGAATCATGATGATGGTACAAGATCTTGGGTCGGCCGAAAAAGATTTTCTGTTGAATTTCTAAATTCTTAATACTAAGTCGTATTTTGTACCTAATATTTAAATAATCATTTGTCCTTCGTTTTGTATATTTTTTCGAGACCTATTAGAATATTATATAGGCACGTTACAGAGCAATTATACGGACTCACGGGTGCAATTAGACAATTATGACGAAGTTTTTGAACAAAACAAAAAGGCTTTTTCAGCAGTAGTATCTCAGTTAAAAAAAGTTATCAAAACTAAAAATTAAGGTGAAACATACAGTGACTGTCTATATTTGTTAACCCCGATAAGAGTCGGGCGGTCATGTTCACTCGTCGAAATGCCCGTACCTACTCTATTGTTAGCATTCCGCCCCTTAAAATCTTTAACAAGCCTGTCACTAGGAGCAGGCAAGCTAAATATCTAAAAAAAGCCATTACACATAAATATCCGCGGTTTCGTCCTCGCCGTCGAGGTGCGAAATCGCGACGCGCAAAAATCAAACGTGGGCACGCCCACTTTGCCACCAGCGACGCCCCAAGGCGAGGTCCGTTCCCCACAGTGGGAGCCCTTGGGCGATGTCGCTTAGCTTACTTTAATCGGATTGAGAGCCCTCTTCTTGAAACAGTCACTATTTCAAGAAGAATATCTCGCGATATCTCTTATGTCGTTTACAAAGATATGTCATAATCATAATTACAGAGATATCTCATAGTTACAAATTTAAAGTTTAGTTTAGCAGTCAGTCACTGTATGTTTCAGCTTCATTTTTAGTTTTGATATGTTTTCTATACATGTTATCTTTGCGTAAAAACTTAGTACATTATTTACATTTACCAGACATATTTCGTTTACATTTACTCACTAATACACGATGCAACAGTATATATTTAAAAACAAAATATATTCCAAAAGAATCCGCCACACTATTGCTAGTATAGCTATTGTATTAATGTGGCTATAGAAATGACACGTAAAGAAAGTAATAGACACACTCAACACAGTGCGCACATGCAACTAGCTGCGAAACGACAAGTTCCGACTTCTTCATCAAATACGTTGCTGTTGTCAAAATCACGGTCGAACTTATATTTTTGACTACTACCTAATTTATTTTGAAAGAAAACTTATTATAATAGTGTATAAATAAGTCATTAGAGTATACCCATGACTGTCATGAGAGGTTTTTTTTATTAAAGTGTTGCATCCATTTCATATTTTGGCACTTTTTGGTAGTAATACTAGACGTAATGTAGCTTACATTATATATATTTTTTTGTGATTATACCTCTGCGGGAAATTTAAATAAAATCATGAAAAAACATATTTTAATTTTTTTTTATTAGTAGATATGAAAATTCTATAATTATAAATATATATATATGTATATCGAGATGATCAAGCTTGGTGGCTCTTGTGTCTGGGAGGCGTTCCTGTTGCTCCTCAATTTATGTTGGAGCTCGGGAATGGTTCCCAGGGACTGGAATAGCGCAGTCATCTTGCCTTTGTTTAAAAACAAGGGTTCACGTTATGACTGTGCAAATTACAGAGCCATAAGCTTGACCTGTTTGGCAGCAAAAGTGTTATGAAAAAATTATTGAAAGGAGAATGAGGATGGTGTCCGATGGTTTACTGTGTGAGACACAAGGAGGTTTCAGGAGTGGAAGGGGATGCATGGATCAAGTGTTCTCTCTGCGCAACATTGTGGAGAAGCATCTGGCTCTAGGTCAGAGGGTTTTCTGCAGTTTTGTGGATCTGGAGAGAGCATTTGATACGGTTGTACGAAAGGAACTTTGGGACATTTTACCGGAGTATGGTATTAGCGGTAAACTGCTACAGGCTGTGCAGTCCAGTTATATGGGCTGTAGAGCCTGTGTGCGGCTGGATGATGGAATGTCGCCTTGGTTTGACGTCAATATCGGCGTTAAGCAGGGGTGCGTTCTGTCAGCCAGGCTGTTTATCATATATCTGGATAAATGTCTCCAAAGGTTGAACGATATGAATGTGGGAGTCCAGATGGGCGACTCAGTGGTCACTGCTCTGCTTTATGCAGATGATGCAGTCCTGCTGGCACAGTCAGCGACTGACCTGCAGACCCTAGTCGACACAATGACAGAAGATTGTAAGAAAAGGGGTCTACGCGTGAATGTGAGCAAAACCAAAATAATGGCCTTTGAAAGAGATAAAACCAGAACAGATGTAAGAGTAACAATAGGTAATGATGTACTAGAGCAAGTGGATGAATTTGTATATCTTGGATGTGGATTTAGCCGAGATGGAAGGTACACCACTGATATAGAGCGAAGAGTGAATGCGGGAAATAGAGTGAACGGAGCGTTGGGGCAACTTCTCGGCAGCCACCACCTCAGCCAGAAGGCACGTGTAGCAATACATAACGCAGTGCTTGTCCCAACATTATTGTATGGAAGCGAGAGTTGGGTATGCAGAAAAGAGTATGATAGTAAAATTAATGCGGTCGAAATGCGATCTCTGCGGAAAATCTGTGGAGTTAGGCTGACCGACCGCATTCGTAACGACGACGTAAGAGAGCGAGTAGGTATGAAAGAGAGTATTGGTGTAAAGATGCGAAAGGGAATGCTCCGATGGTTCGGACATGTGGAAAGAATGCCGAACGAACGCCTGGTTAAGAAGATATACAATGCGAAAGTGGAAGGATGTAGGTACCGAGGGAGACCGAGACTAACCTACCTAGACCAGATCGGTCATGTACTGAAGGAAGGTGGAGTCAAGAGTCTCCGAAACCGGCGAGCGTGTATGAAGAGAATTATGAATGTTGAGGAAGCGAGTGAAGTATGCAGAGATAGAGTTCTCTGGCACTCTGTTCTCTCTGCCTACCCTGCAAGGGATATGGCGTGATGATATGTATGTATGTATGTATGTATGTATATAAAATGCAGAATAATATTTCTTCTAATGAATAGTTTTTATTTCATTAATGCAGCTACAATAGTTTCTGAAATAATATAATAGTGCACCTATTTGATCAAATATTTCCAGAACGCAACGAAATAAGAGGGTGAAATTGTGCCAACAGTAAGTTTGTACCTCACCAATATTACCACAAAAGTTATTTTCAAATTATCTTTCTGGGGCTGCTGACCGTATGTTATCCTGCTAGACCCTTTATTGCCTCCTATTTTACGCCCTTCGTAGTCATAAAAGTAAGCGGTGTGCATAACTTCACATTCTTAGGCCCAGTAGTTTCGGCTACACGGTTTTCATTCCTTTAGGGGTTGAAATTCCAAAAATCCTTAGTGCTCGCATACGTCATAAAAGAAAGACGTGTGCAAAATTCTACGTTCCTAGACTCGATAGGTTGTACCGTTGGCTATACCGTTTTCACCTATGTATTTAAGGATTGAATTTCTGAAAATCCTTTCTTAGTACTCGCTTACGACAAAAGAAAGTAATGAACAAAATTTCACGTTCCTGGTATCAGTAGTTTTGGCTGTGGGGTGATAGATTACTCAAACTCTTATGTATATCGACGAACTTTCATCCCCTATGACATTTCGACAATTCTATTTTGTACAAAGATCTCTTCATCTTTGTACCAAATTTCATCAAAATCGGTTCTGTGGTTTAGGCGTGAAAGTATAAGTGTCAGGCAGATAGAGTTGCATTTATAATATAAACGTAAGGTTATATTCGTGCGTCAATGTTACAACGTGTCTGAAGACGCCTTTTTATTTAGGTATCTATCAGATTGTTATCTATTAAGTCCGCAACTTTTCCTTTCTAACGATTCCGTGATTTCTACGTTCAATAGGCTGCTGTGCAGATTAATATCTAGTTGCCTACATATATTTAGCCTTTTATCTCATAATAGACTTCTTGTAGACAATATTAATTTAAAAAATAAATTGTAATGAAATAAATCTATCTCAATAACCAATATTGAAGCATATTAGTTATTTTGCTATCGAATTAAAACGTGAATGTGACCGAATTGAAATGTAGAGCGTCACTTTTGCTAATCTGTCTTCTGCACTGTCCTTGCCAACCTGCTTGGTGAGCTGGCCGTACATATATGCTGTATGCATATATGAGAAACGACTTTTACTAGATCAATATTTGCGAGTATTACATAAGGACAGTAAGGTACATATTCGTTACGGTACAACATCCTGTTTTAACAAACCAATTATTTATCTGAAAAAAGGTTTACGTGCAAATAAGTAAATACCAAAGGCGATGAATTTATGAAACTTTAAAGCATTTTTCAAGGTAGATAGTTTCGTTCTAGTGTACTTGTGATGATGTAGGTACGTAAAGGAGATGGGGATAGGAAAAAAAAAACATTTTTAACAAGAACAATGTGTGCAGGCTGGAGATCGTTAGGCGATATCCAACCTTTGTTTTTTTTTTTGCGGTGGGCTATGGACGTCGCACCCCGCCAAATCGGTCCGGGGTGACGGAAGAGGCGGCGCGCAACCCCATTGACCCAATCTGCAAACACCTCTTCTTCGCCGTGCGAGCGGGCCACCGGTACCCGATCTTTGTCTTCGGTGGCCCAGGCGATATCCAACCTACATTAGCGTCTGTTTACAGGCAACAGATGCATTTCGTAAAATTAAGAATAAGAGGCGACAGGTTTATTTATTACCAGTAGGAGCCGACAGGTTTTTCTCCACGCATGGCACATCTTAGACCATTGTTGGGGTTCTTAGAAACTAGGGGTCGGGCTCGCGTTTGTGATTGCAGCAAAACAATTTGAGTTTCATCGGAAACTAATCCAGTGCCATTCAATCTTATTTTATCCTTATTTTGATAAAATAAACCATGATCTTATCATATTGTTAAACTAAAGAGCACGCTAGTTACACATGATTCTCTCTGAATTACGTTAAGGCATATTCGAATGCACGTTCGTGAAAGCATGCAATAATAATTAGCATTACTCTCTTTTTTCTATTATCTAAATTTAAAAATATTCAGCAAGCGATGTTGTTTTAAAGGTTGTAGAGAAAAACGTATTTATGTTATGATAATGGGGAGTAGACGAGAAATAAAGAGGTAAATATTATGAGAAAATGCGAATGAAAAACGTTTTATCAGTCCTAATTACATACAGATTTCTGATTTTGTTACAATTGACTAAATACCCTTGCTACAATAAAAAAAAAACCTATAAATACTACAATTGATTTTGGTTTCTGTCATTGTCATATGAATATTTTTTATCATTATGTTTTATTTTTGCGCCAATCTAAGTTTAATAGAGAATATATCTTGTGTTAAAATGGAGTTGGGTAGCAGAGAGATTCGAGTTACTGTGATAATATGTATAGAGCGAAAGTAATATTTTAAATTCTATCTGCTTGGTTGCATTATAGATTAATATTTGTGAACTGCATCTATCAAGAGATAGGTATAATATAACGTTGCCTAACAATACAAAACCCACCCAGTTCGGCTTCCGGTTCTCTCGCTCACCAAACGAAGCGCAATAGCAAATCTGCCATTACTCAGACGATGATCTTTTGCGAGAGTGTGGAACTACCCCGGACGGACCGTCTCGCGACTATAGACAGAGAATTTAAAAAGGGACGCAAATTATCGTCAATCATTTGTGAATCACACTAAGAATTGTACTGCTAAGGTAACGAACCTGTCACCGAATACAAATATCAGATTCCGGTGACGAACTCGCACGTACTCGATAGGTACATGAACGGCTGGTCTATGGGGTCGCGCGCCACTTCTGTCGTCCCGGACGGATTTGGCAGGGTGTGAACAGTTCATAGTCCGCCGCCAAAAAAAGGTATAAAACCTATTATGTTTGGTATGAGATTTCGTTACATAGATGAAGTTAATATAATAATAAAAAATTACAAATACAGTCACCTGAGTATATCAGCTGTCTGTCTGAATGAAATATGTTTATTTGCACATTATCAGAAAGTAAATTTTTAACGCTAGCGATGCTAATAATAAAGAATCGCTTTTATCAATCGTAAACCGGTTTACCAAAAACTCAATATTTCATTGGCAATTCTGTATAATATTATGAAATGTATTATAATCTATATCTTTATGGAGAGTGAAACTATGTTTTCACTTTTTAAGATTGCATGACGGCTTACTGTTAAGCTATGAACCCATGTGGGAATATGCGTAGCACCTAAATATTACGAACTTACATATATACACGTGACCTGGTTAAATTTCATGTATGTATATCGTTCATATATTCCAATCATTATGAAAATCTGTTTATAATAAATACATTTTTACTCACATTTACGGTTTTATGAGAAATTTTAGACACAATTAATTTCTTTATAATGGACACGCAAACAATATTTGTACATAGGGGAGTTGTTCACATGCATGAGTTGACGAGGGGTGTGAGATTAAGATTTGAAAATATTTTAGATTACATTTTCAGCTGCATGTTAGAAATATCTATAATTCTATACACTTATTCAACCTACCGTAGGACATGTTTTAGTAGTTTCCACCGCTACAAAAGGAAGATGGGCCCACCGTAACGCGCTAACCAAGCTAGGTTGGAATAGTATTTTTTTTAAACTTTCTTTTCCAGTGATATTATCTGTTTATGTTAATTGATCCACACAACACTGGGCAAGATAGAGTATAATATATTCTTACTTCGTCACAACACGGAATCTAAAATTTAAAATTAAATATGGTTTTATATTATTATAAGAATAACAATGTTAATGAATCATTTATATTAAGTACCTATTTTTTGTATTATGATCAAAGTAGAAAATCAGAACGACTTCGTCCTTATTTATGGAATAATTAATTTGAAATAGGAATATAGAAAACGAATTGCATATTTATTTTTTAATTTAGTATTTCCATAGTTTCATAACGTCTCTAAGACCGACCGTATATTTTATGGAAAATGTTTGTATATTAAATTAGCACCTATATTTATGCTAATCATAGCGATAATAGAGTTGACAAGAAAATATGTGTATATATATATGAATTAGTGTCTAATAGGAGTAGTGGGCATCAAATATTTGTGATAGAGGTCGTTTGTTTTACGTCTGTGAACTTGTATGGCGACGTGTTTTTTAAAAGTTGTATTTTTTTGTTTAATTTTGTTAGTGTAATTCATTATATATATTACACACTTATATTTATACAGGGTGTCCCAAAATTCAACGATAAGCTGGCACCAGCAGGTGGACCTACATATGACTACTCGAGAACAGAAAAGAAAAAAATTCTACCTTGATTTTTTTTTTCATTACGACAAAAAAACCAAAATCTTTAAAAATGGACATCCTTTATTATATTATTAAGTGCTATTGCTACAGTTTTACAAGTAATTCTGTGATTTTTTTTGTATTGGCAAGGTAAGTAGCACTACTATCGATCACAACCATTAAAAATTCCAGAATATCTATAGTTTTTACACAAAAATCAATCAAAACTATGTTTTTTTCATAAATTATGTAAGATTTTGACTTTCAGCTCACTTTCACTCATCATAGTGAAAAAAAAAGTATGGACGCTACTGTGGCAAATAGTATTAAAAATTGGCGCATCTAACTACAATTCTAAAATGGTATAACATTCTAGTCAAATTAGCCACAAAAATATACTTAGGTGTACTATTTCAAAATAACAACCATATTTCGAAAATTGTTAGTGTTGATAGTAATCACTTTTACTATGTAGCCAAAATGTTTTTGTAGCAAGTTCTCAGAATTTTAATGAGACATGTGCGTAGTCCATAAGTCCATAAAATAAGTTGGACAGAGATAGAGAGATTATACGTTAGAGGGAGATAGATAGATGCTAATTGTTTAGTAACATTAATGCAGGTGGAGAAGTAATTAATGTCCTCAGCAGCACAGCAAGTCAGTATGCTCTACTTCTTTGTTTACTGCACACCGTTCTGTTTTAATTAAAGTGGCTCTGGTACTGACGACTTTTGGATTGAATTAAGTGACCTGGAAATTGACCTGACTTGGCATTATTTTAGACTGTGATTTTGTGTTTTTTTTAAAGAAGTTTTGCCTTATTTTCAAGTGTTTAGCATTCATCATGCCGCTACCATACACAGCGTTAGAATACGCTAATATGCACCTAATTTATGGAGAATGCCGATGCAATGCCAACGCTGCTAGCAGATTATATCGAGCAAGGTACCCTAATCTTCAAAGGTATCCGGATTATCGCGTATTTATTAACGTGTATCAAGCTTTTTCGGAGGGTTGTATACCATCTGACAGGCGAAACGCTGGAAAACCTAGATCGGAACACGATGAAGAAGTTCTCAATGAAATAGAAAACGATTCAACTACCTCTGTACGTGCTGTACAAGCAGCAACGGGAATCCCAAAAAGTACTGCACATAGAATTTTAAAACGTCACGTCGTCGTGATGAAACAACCTGCAAGAAAGATGGATATTTAAATCTTCACAATCTTCATAGCTGGAACAATGAAAATCTGCACCTGGTGAGAGAAGACAATCTCAATACCAATTTAAGGTTAACCTATGGACTGGCATAATAAATGGCAAAGTGATAGGGCCCTTTGAGTTACAAGGAAACATAGATGGCAATAGTTATTTAAACTTCTTACAAAATGAGTTGCCAGGATTATTAGAAGATGTGCCCTTAAGTGATTTGCAAACCATGTGGTTTCAAAACGATGGTTGCCCAGCTCACTATGCCCGTCCTGTGCGAGAGTACTTAGACCAAGAGTACCCAGGGCGTTGGATCGGGCGACTTGGTCCTATCTTGTGGCCACTCCGTTCACCCGATCTAAATCCCCTGGACTTTTTCTATTGGGGTTGTCTAAAGGACAGAGTCTGCACAAAACCGATTGCAACCTTGGACGAGCTTCGCCATAAAATAATTCAGACTGTGGATCTACGGACTACGCACATGTCTCATTCAAATTCTGGGAACTTGCTACAAAAACATTTTGGCTACTTAGTAAAAGTGATTACTATCAACACTAACAATTTTCGAAATATGGTTGTTATTTTGAAATAGTACACCTAAGTATATTTTTGTGGCTAGTTTGCCTTGAATGTTATACCATTTTAGAATTGTAGTTAGTTGCGCCAATTTTTAATACTATTTGCCACAGTAGTGTCCATACTTTTTTTTTTCACTATGATGAGTGAAAGTGAGCTGAAAGTCAAAATCTTACATAATTTATGAAAAAAACATAGTTTTGATTGATTTTTGTGTAAAAACTATAGATATTCTGGAATTTTTAATGGTTGTGATCGATAGTAGTGCTACTTACCTTGCCAATACAAAAAAAAATCACAGAATTACTTGTAAAACTGTAGCAATAGCACTTAATAATATAATAAAGGATGTCCATTTTTAAAGATTTTGGTTTTTTTGTCGTAATGAAAAAAAAAATCAAGGTAGAATTTTTTTCTTTTCTGTTCTCGAGTAGTCATATGTAGGTCCACCTGCTGGTGCCAGCTTATCGTTGAATTTTGGGACACCCTGTATATGTGTTAATAGTTAATGTAAACAAATTGTGACCAAACACTATTGTTATCAAACGATTGTGAAACGTTGGAATTATAGTCGTTGTTAATTTTATATAGAGCTTCAATTGATTCTAGGATTTTACAGGTTATTTACTTTGGAGTTTTATTAAACATTGTATTTCATCTACACTTATAGGTTTCAATATTGAGTACAAACTTCTTCAGAGGACGTTATTCGGATGAGTTACCATAAGATTTTATTTGGAGTTTCTTTTTATTACACTTGAGGCAAAGGAAAATTTGTTTATATACGCATATATATGACATTGTATTTTTCTACAGCTACCGTGCGTTCCTAATGTATTTAGGTACATAATATATGCGTGTAGCAATGCAATAACGTATTGCATCGCTTCTTATAATTAAAGTAGAACCACTATATTGTGGCGTCATCGCTTTATTATTGTGTAATTCAATCTCCTTGTAGTTCATTATTCAATCCTTATGAGGTGTGTCTCTGTTCAACTATCGAAACTTGTTGAATTTATTAGATTTGACATACTTTTTACAACACAACGTCATCAGTAACCATAACCGGAATCGATATTCTTTATATTACTATTATGAATTGAGAGTTTTAAATATCAGATGAAATTAATTTTGTTACTAATTAATATGCATTAGAATCTAAAGAGATTAGACTAATGAGATTTAGAATTAGATCCTTATTATCGAAAGTTTCAATAAGATATGTAACGCGAAGCTATGACTTAAGGTGTCTATCCACTATAACTTTTTATACTTTGATCGGGCTAGGAACGTATCTGGTCCGTAGAAAAATGACATGGACACTAGTAGTGGCACCGGCAAAATATACCTACTCGCTGACGGTCTGCACATGGTACTCACTATGATATTGGGTGGTTACGGTCTAGTGGGCATACTCTTATGTCTTTCACTGCAAGGAATATTTTCATTCCTGACATGTTTCCAGTACGATCTTAGTATGCAACACGGTAATGGAAAATTATTTTATAGAAGCTAAACACAGACTTTAATATATAATATTTCTGGTAAACTTTTTGAATAAGGAAAAGTACCTGTTTTTGGCAGGTTACAGTCTAGCCATGCCCCCCATCTATTACGTTCAAAGCGACGGATGGGCGGCGTGCGGCCCCATAATCCACCGTGTTCCTTCCCCATTGCCATTTTTACTGATCGTTGATACTGATTCCTTGACTTCTGTGGACGGTCCGGTGGGTTACCCTTTCGGGTATCATCTTCAAGAACAATGTAGTACTTAGAGATTGTCCAATGGCCAAGAAAATATGTATTATGTGGATTGTAGAACGAGTAGTGGTTAAATCTACTTAGTTTTATAAATCTAAACAGTATCTGTGTTTATTTAATGAAGTAATCTTGCTAATCTTTTGTATTTTAGTTCGTTATCATATGAATCGTGTCTTTCTTTTCAGTATAATCATTTTCAGGTACACTTAATGAGTTGCTGACCCCTTAGTTACCGATATAACTATGGAATTGCTTATCGTCTGAGACTCAAGTTTTAGGGTTAGTTAAATGTTATTGGGGTTTTGTTGTCAGGCAATTGACAGACCGTGGTGCCCTTCCGGCAAGTGCTAATGAAGTGGTTGGGACTCTCTATCCGACAGGGGCAGGTCTCGACGGGGCATGGTTGCTTCGACAAGTATCTGCTCACGGTCGCGAGGAGGGAGAGGATAACATCGAGGGCGACGCCCCGGCAGCAAGTCAGGGTGCCGACGGGGGATGGTATCTAAACGGGTAACCCACCGGGCTGGCCACGGATGTCAAGGAAGCGGAACAAGTGGCCGACCCAATGGCGATGGGGATTAATACGGTGGGTTATGGGACTACGTGCCGCCCTTCCGTCGCCTTGGACGGAATGGGTGGTCGGTGTCCAAACCATAGCCTAAAAAAAAATGCAATTGACAGAGTTTAGAACTGTGCTCTTTAAATGTCTATAGGTAACTTCTGTTGGATGGGACTTTGAAAAATTATATAATTCATCAGATAAAGTAACCTTTGAGTATAAAATATGAGACTATAAATATATAGAAATATTTATAAAAACCCGATTACGAGCGAAAAATGATTGTCACAAGTGGGTTCAATAATTTTTCGCTCGTAATCGGGTTTTTATAAATAATCAAGCATAAATTTCAGTAATTTGTATATAGAAATATATTTATATTTTTAGTATTTTTTTCTTGTTGACGTAGTGGTCCGAAATGCTATTACGCACCACCCCCCGGAACGGGGAGTGTGGGACTCGCTAGCCTCGGGGCTAGGATACCCACTATAACGTATCCTCTGCGATCGCTGTTAGCCGAGAGGGCTTTGACAGCTTAACCGGACTATGGGTGAGCGCTGAGGGCTCTCAATCCGGTATTATTTTTAGTTTTCATCGTTTAAATTATATTTCAAAAACAAATCTCTCAAATTATATCTATCATAGTTATTAGTAAGTTTATTTCAAATGTGTAATACTCGCGTCAACATCAGAAACCATTATATACATATATCCATCGTAATTATCGTTATAACTCAATTCTCAAAGGGAAATTTATTCTTACAGACGCCGCATGCAACAATTAAAACTATGGCAGCAACGGGAGAAGGAATGGGCAAGAGCGAGAGCAAAGCGAGAAAAAAGCAACAAGCGGAACATATACTTTAGTGATAGCGTTATGTTGCTAGAGGCTGCGGCAAGAAATGATATAGATGAAGGTAATATATCTGTATTTTATTTAATAGCCGTTTCTACAACTTAGTTCACATGTGATGCGATTCTTTGAAAAATTATTTTTCTGTCCCTCGGTAATAGTTCATTGTAATTTTTTTTCTTCTGCTTTCATCCCAAATAACTTGAGGTCAGCGCTATATGTACTCCTCTTGCATGGTTTTTTTTATTGTTTATGGTGGCAAACGAGCAAGCAGCACACCTGATGGTAAGTGTCACTGCCACCCATGGACCTCTGCAATACCAAGGGTACAGCTTAGGCCGCTGCCTACCAATAAAATACCCAAACCCACCCAGTTGGGCTTTACATGGTACTACCAGTCTTGCATGGTACACATTGCAAAAGTGATTGGCAATAGTTTTATGACGGGCTGACTGCTGAACGTTAAGCCTGCTTGAGAATGCGATTGTCGACCAAACGGCACCAGAGCAAATTAAGGGGTAGGTTTAATTCGTAACCGCTACTGTACAGCAAATAAAAGTTCAAATTATAGTTCACCTTGTGTATGAAAGCTAATTTATTACTTGAAATTACAACTAGAGTAGAAATTTTATACCTATTACAAACCGGTGGTGGTTTGAATTTAAAATGCTTTACCATTTGGGAGACTGTGTTATAACGGATTGAAAATGTTTCACCATCACTTTGCCGTCGAAATCGTAAAAACCGGCTGAGAAAGGACCAGGAGAATAGGCAATAGTAATCTCTGGGAAACTTTTAACACCAATTGCGATCGGTTGCTAAGTAGGATGATTATGACATTATTGAATTATTAGAGAACATATATATTTTAATGTGGTGACGGAGTAAGAATACAATTCACCACCCCGTTATCTTACCTGTGGGTGATCGTAAAAGACGCCTAAGGGATATAAAATGCATATAACATCTATGCAAAAGTAGGCAAACTCGAAACAAAACCCTATACCAACACGCCTGGCCAGTGTGGTATATATATAGTAGGTCAATTCACCTCTCATTATGGAGGAGGCTCGAGCTCAACAGTATACATATATAAGCTGGACATACATATATAAGCTGAGATGAAGATATGTTATTATGGAAAAAAATAATAATATGGACCATATCATCATATGCTTCTTCTTCATAGACCATACATAGCTTACTATTGAGCATTGAACTCCTGCAAACGAAGAAAGTTTTTGTGATGTTATCTGCTTATCTGCCTCAATAAGATTTTACGATAGGTACCCACGCGAAAGAAATGGGTGGTGACCGTTCTATTCTTACTCTGTGCTAGATTTATAGAAAGTGCTTAATTTTTAAATAGAAAAACTCGAAATTAAACGCTGTAGGTAAATTTCCCTCCTGCTTGAGTCCAGTAGTGAGATGTATATAAGCTGAAATGATAGTAATGATGATGTATTTGAAGATTTAATTTTGGTGAATAATATAAAAATATACTGTACATTTGTATAAAATACAGTTTAATTAACATAAAGTAACTTTTTAAATTCTAAACTTTGTTTGTACAAACATTTGGCAACCCTATCTGTGTATGTCTGACCGTGAATAAGTTAATGGTTAAGACTGGATAGAACATCTTCTCTAGTCTAGCAAATGGACATTTGTCACGTCATATTTTAATTAAGTAAGGAAATATACGTTAAAATATTTTAAAGAAATCATGTCATTAGATTTGGTTAGTAGCATACACACAATTGTATCCAAAGGCCTGATCAGAGGCGTAATACACACACACACGCATAAACTACTATGTAATTTTAGTCTCACATTTACTGTAATCAGTTCCAGCTATCATACTTATTCAAAAAAATTTCAAAAGCCTAAAGTAAAGATAATTGTTTGTGCTCGCCTCGATAATCGAGTCAGAGAATTCAAGATTGATATTCATATAAGTATATACAAATTATGGAACTTATGTCATTCTTATGTACTTATGTTCTACTAAATGACAGCAAATTTAGCTACAGTAATTAGTCTCAGTACGTAACCTTGTGTTTTTGTTTCACTCATCAATGCTTGATTGATAAGTAAGGTAAGTAAGTTCTTATGTGTATATTATCAACTCGTTAAGTTGGCCAACGGATATTAAATAATACATGTGTTTGCACTTTTATTAATGTAGTAGAACGGAAATTTAAATCGAATACACCATAATCGTATTATTTCTGGCGATATTTTTGAGTGAAAGGTGTGGTGCTAAATTATTATTGACGTTAAGTGATTTTAACAAGATCTTGTATAATCTTAATGAAATGAAAAATCTTAACTTTCCGTGTGATGACGAATATAAATGAATAAAATTCACTTCTTAGGTGATGAATTGTATTACTCCGTCACCAGATATAAATGAAGCTATTGATTAATCGACAATTAAATTCATATATCGGATTTTTCTTTTTTTGATCCAGTTAGACATTTACCTAAGCGATAGGTTCCAACTATCCCATGTCAAAATAACTATTGAATTTAAGTCCTCTCCGAGAAGAGTAATATCATAAACGCCACGCTTTGGAGACGGATTGTCGATCGCAGTTCATGATTCTAGTTACCCAAGAGTGTACTGCTCATTCTCCTAGCGATCCCTATACTTATTGAAAAATAAATTGTGATATTATATTCTTAAGACACACAGGGTAACCGATGGGTAAACGCTACTCGAATTCTTACTGTTATGTCCACTTATTGTGCGGTAACGGATTGAAAATTCAACGTATTACCTCTCCCTTTCATGCGGGTTTGTGTATAATAAGATTAAAGGGTGCAGATATAAATATTGAGAGAGAATAAAAATTCAAATTCAAACCTTTGGTCGTCCGTTTGACGAGCGTGACAATGTAGGCCATTTATCTTCTATTACGAAGGAAGCACAATCCGTGTGTATGACGTGACTTAAATAGACAGAGTATCTTTCTTCTGAAGTATAACTATTTGCGTTTACTCCTTTATGGCTGCTCTCTTCAATATTCTCTCCACACTTCCCCGCCACAGTATTGAAGTTAGACAAATGTAATTTGCCCTTAATTTAATTTCAATAACGATGAAAACCGTGATATTAAATTTATTTATCACTACAAACTATGAATGCGTTACTGTTCATTATTGATGATTGAGTTTATTTATCATTTTGTAAAATGCAGATTATCACAATGAATTGCCGAGGTATATGCCATTATCAATTCTTTTATATATGTATATATATATATATATATATATATATATATATGTATGTATAGTTTTTCACGTGATTTATTACATTTTGTTTTCGTATTAGTATAGCAATAGACACTTATCAATTAGAAAGGTTACCATGACCATTATAATAGAATTGCTAATAAATACTTCATGATACAAAGATGTCTATTATATTGCCGGACCAAGGTCAAAATAGAATGCTTAAAGCAATATAAACGTGACATGAAGATGTTATTATGATGTATACCGAGGAAAAACCTATTGGTAACCTATTAATTTGGCGGTATAGTGACGGAATAATATAGGTATGTCATCGAAATTACCGATTATTTGTCAAATTGTTTTTCTTTTTTTACATATTTGGGCAACGGTAAATATATTTTAGCGTATTCATTCGTTCATCAGACTGTCGGCGTCGATTGTTTACATGGGTCTGCCTAGGAGCAGACCACGTTAACGGCCTACATTTTTAAAAGTAGACAGACGATACAGCTAGTAGATATCTGCTATCTACGTTTTTAAAAGTAGATACCTAACTATACTATATCTACTTATTCTAAATTTTCTTATTAATAAATTATGAATAAATTTAGAATTATGAATGTTGAGGAAGCGAGTGAAGTATGCAGAGATAGAGTTCTCTGGCACTCTGTTCTCTCTGCCTACCCTGCAAGGGATATGGCGTGATGATATGTATACAGGGTGTCCCAAAATTCAACGATAAGCCGGCACCAGCAGGTGGACCTACATATGACTACTCGAGAACAAAAAAGAAAAAAATTCTACCTTGATTTTTTTTTTCATTACGACAAAAAAATCGATTTCTTTAAAAATCGACATCTTTTATTATATTATTAAGTGCCATTGCTACAATTTTACAAGTAATTCTGTGATTTTTTTTGTATTGGTAAGGTAAGTAGCACTACTATCGATCACAACCATTAAAAATTCCAGAATATCTATAGTTTTTACACAAAAATCAACCAAAACTATGTTTTTTTCATAAATTATGTAAGATTTTGACTTTCAGCTCACTTTCACTCGTCACAGTGAAAAAAAAAAGTATGGACACTACTGTGGCAAATAGTATTAAAAATTGGCGCAACTAACTACAATTCTAAAATGGTATAACATTCTAGGCAAACTAGCCACCAAATTATACTTAGGTGTACTATTTCAAAATAACAACCATATTTCGAAAATTTTTAGTGTTGATAGTAATCACTTTTACTATGTAGCCCAAATGTTTTTGTTGCAAGTTCTCAGAATTTGAATGATACATGTGCGTAGTCCATAAGATAACATAAGTTAGACAGAGATAGAGAGATTATACGTTAGAGGGAGATAGATAGATGCTAATTGTTTAGTAACATTAATGCAGGTAGAGAAGTAATTAATGTCCTCAGCAGCACAGCAAGTCAGTACGCTCTACTTCTTTGTTTACTGCACACCGTTCTGTTTTAATTAAAGTGGCTCTGGTACTAACGACTTTGGATTGAATTAAGTGACCTGGAAATTGACCTGACTTGGCATTATTTTAGACTGTGATTTTGTGTTTTTTTAAAGAAGTTTTGCCTTATTTTCAAGTGTTTAGCATTCATTATGCCGCTACCATATACAGCGTTAGAATACGCTAATATGCACCTAATTTATGGAGAATGCCGATGCAATGCCAACGCTGCTAGCAGATTATATCGAGCAAGGTACCCTACTCTTCAAAGGTATCCGGATTATCGCGTATTTATTAACGTGCATCAAGCATTTTCGGAGGGTCGTATACCATCTGACAGGAGAAACGCTGGAAGACCTAGATCGGAACACGATGAAGAAGTTCTCAATGAAATAGAAAGCGATACAACTACCTCTGTACGTGCCATATAAGTAGCAACGGGAATTCCAAAAAGTACTGCACATAGAATTTTAAAACGTCACCAGTTTCATCCATATCATTACAAGCGCGTGCAGGCGTTATTACCGCGGGACTATCCACTGCGGGTCGCATTTTGCCGTGTAATGCTGCAAAAACACAGGGAAGATCCCCAATTCTTAGACAAAGTTTTATGATCGGATGAAACAACCTGCAAGAAAGATGGCTATTTAAATCTTCACAATCTTCATAGCTGGAACAATGAAAATCCGCACCTGGTGAGAGAAGACAAATCCCAATATCAATTTAAGGTTAACCTATGGACGGGCATAATAAATGGAAAAGTGATAGGGCCCTTTGAGTTACAAGGAAACATAGATGGCAATAGCTATTTGAACTTCTTACAAAATGAGTTACCAGGATTATTAGAAGACGTGCCCTTAAGTAATTTGCAAAACATGTGGTTTCAAAACGATGGTTGCCCAGCTCACTATGCCCGCCCTGTGCGAGAGTACTTAGACCAAGAGTACCCAGGGCGTTGGATCGGGCGACTTGGTCCTATCTTATGGCCACCCCGTTCACCTGATCTAAATCCCCTGGACTTTTTCTATTGGGGTTGTCTAAAGGACAGAGTCTACTCAAAACCCATTGCAACCTTGGACGAGCTTCGCCAAAAAATAATTCAGGCTGTGGATCACATGAACAGAATCAGATATGCAAGAAAAATAAAACGTTCATTTTTAAGGCGATGTCGTGCCTGCATTACTGCCAATGGCAAACAATTCGAACATTTATTGTAATTTTAATAATATAGTAAATTCTAATCTCTCTATATCTATCTCTGTCTAACTTATGTTATCTTATGGACTACGCACATGTCTCATTCAAATTCTGAGAACTTGCAACAAAAACATTTTGGCTACATAGTAGAAGTGATTACTATCAACACTAACAATTTTCGAAATATGGTTGTTATTTTGAAATAGTACACCTAAGTATATTTTTGTGGCTAGTTTGCCTAGAATGTTATACCATTTTAGAATTGTAGTTAGTTGCGCCAATTTTTAATACTATTTGCCACAGTAGTGTCCATACTTTTTTTTTTCACTGTGATGAGTGAAAGTGAGCTGAAAGTCAAAATCTTACATAATTTATGAAAAAAACATAGTTTTGGTTGATTTTTGTGTAAAAACTATAGATATTCTGGAATTTTTAATGGTTGTGATCGATAGTAGTGCTACTTACCTTGCCAATACAAAAAAAATCACAGAATTACTTGTAAAATTGTAGCAATGGCACTTAATAATATAATAAAAGATGACGATTTTTAAAGAAATCGGTTTTTTTGTCGTAATGAAAAAAAAAATCAAGGTAGAATTTTTTTCTTTTTTGTTCTCGAGTAGTCATATGTAGGTCCACCTGCTGGTGCCGGCTTATCGTTGAATTTTGGGACACCCTGTATATGTATGTTCTTATTAATATCCGAATTAAACTCATTTACGAAATTTCTCAATCGTACGGCGCTTATTCGTGAAATGATATACCTATACATTATTTTTACACATTTTTACCCGACTGCAAAGGAGTGGTATTGTGTTTAACAGTCTATGTATGTATGTATGTATGTTTGTATGTTCCTTTGAAGCACTATATATACCAAACGCCTGGGCCGATTTTTATGATTCGCACGTCAATCGATTCCTCTTAATCCGGCGAGTGTCACTAAAGATATGACGTTATTGAAAATTCAATATGGCGACTACTGGACGCCATATTGTGAAAATAAAAAAAAATAAAGTCAACAAACTATATCGAGTGGGGTATCGTTAAATAGATATTTAAAAATCATTATTAGTTTTCTTTCAACATTTTTCGATTTGACTGACCGTTTAGGATCTATATCGATTTAAAGTTTCGTAACAACCTTTCTCACATATAGGTTTTTTAGACAGTAGAAATTTACGATGAAAAGACGAAAAATTCATATAACTGGATGTGGATGGACATATATTGAAGTATCTAGTAGGTATATTGTCCAATATACCATAGGTAGTCCTACCTAAAGTATCTAATGTCTGACGCGGTCGCCCATCTCCAATTTCTAACGATATTGTACTTTACTTCAGTCGAAAAACTATATATAGTCAGTTACTTACCTACTTATTAATAAATAAGATAACTATAGCTACCTAGGTATTTATAACTAAAAAGTATAAAATAAAAAAAAAATTAAAAAAATCAAAAAACCCGACTGCGTAAAAAGTCACCAAAACTACGTACATAATAAAAAAAACTGAAAAGAAAAAAACAAGCAGTTAGATGTCCGGGGGTCTAGAATTCCATAATATATTATTGAATAAATACTATTGCAGAAAATGAAATATATTTTAATAATAGAACATGACAATAATAGAACATAAATAATAAATAATTTCGAACTTTTCTCTTACTCTAATAAGTTATATGTTTTTATTTATAAGTATCATAGATAACTAAACATATATTACTTTTATGGATAAAGACCCATATACCTATTAGATATCGAGAATATGTCTTTAAGAACTTTACGTAAACTAGGGTAGGTATGTGTACGTCGAAGTTTGTAAACAAAACAAGTGTCCATGTAATTAAGAAAAATGATTCTTTTATGTACTTCATTACTTCTCTAATGTGTTAACTTACGTTAAAATGATCTTCACAACAGTATAAACTGCTCAAACACGACACGTTGTCTCTTTTCATCCCCTTGCATCATTTTTTTCTTATTTATTACATTTCTCGGCATAAGGAAAATATACTCTGTTAGGTGCAGTTTTGATAATATTTTGGCACATAGAAACGACACAATTATTTATAATACGCTTTCTGTTCTTTTCCATGGTAATAAGTTGACTTTACACTCACTTTTTAAATTTTCTATAACTTCGTGGACCGAACATTTCATTGTTGACATACAACTTGTGTGTGTATTCTGACGTCACAGAAGCGCGCCATAATAGCCGCGTTTCAATCGCCCAAAAATGATAGTGATTTTAATATATTTTTTTAGCTTAATGGTTTATATTTTGGATGTGTTATATTTATTTTTGGTAATGTAATAACTAGTAGAAACATTTAAAAAAATAAAAAATAATCATGCATATTCCCCATTACATGTTTCTTAGTCCTACCATGCATATTGATGTTGTAAATTAGATCAGATGTGTATCAAAAAAGTTGGGATTAAAGATACAAAATTAAAAACAATAAAATCTCTCTAATTAGTTGTATATAATAACGTTTCTGATATTTAACCGTATGATACACGAATAAATCAATTCAACAGGTAAAACAAGATATAATAAAATCGTATAATTAATTATTCGAGTAATTACATAGCTAATGATTATATATGACAGTTATCGTACTTTTTCTCATACAAAGGGAAAGGTTCTCAAAATTTCATGAACTATAGAGGTGTTAGGCTTTTTAGTGCTGTCGGCAAACTATATGTGAATGTGTTAATTGAAAGAGTTGTGAAAGTAAGTAAATGTGGAATGCGCAAGATTTCGAAATGGCATGGGTTGTACGGATCAAGTCTTTTTCTTATGATTCATTACATGGCTTTTATGTGATGATTGTAAAATTGGCCATATTATATCGAGGATAACAGATTTAACGAAATCTATTTATGTATAATAAGATTAATAAAAATCGAAATAAAATTACGTGGCAATTAGTCGGGGCCGCGTGGTGTACTAATAATACATACATAATATAGGCTTACACCCTTTCATTGTGGAGGAATTTCGTCGTCCACAGTGTAATGTTTATGGATTGGAGAATGATAATATTTTGCATACTTTTGGTTACATTGGTGCATGTATAGGGCCAGCTTTCTTCATATTTCATAGTAATAAATGCAAACTGTAATTTATCTTTTTAAAAGTATACCAAGGTTTATTGTAACTTTCAAGTACTTCGCAAAAATCATTATTTAGCAATTGTTTTCCAATTCGAAAGTTCTACACATTCTTAATATAAATTATTTTTGGCAAATGTCACTCGACACATTCACTCTTTGTGAAAAGAGTCCTTTTCATGAAAACCTTTTCTGGACATGTTTTTGGCGATAGTGAATAATCTTCAAATTAAATTTAGATTTAGTTATAAGCTACAATGTACATTGTACATATTCAGTTATGTTGCAAATGATAAAACGTGATAACAAAAGTCAATGTGGCTTAATCTAATGTACAACAGAATATCTAGCGATCTGTTTGGAGAATGGCATTTGGTTAGCATACATGGTTCTATTTTACATTTACAGTTCGGCGGCTACTATCTCGGGGTGTCACTCCGGATGCTACAAACGAGGATGGGTTGACAGCACTACACCAGTGTTGCATCGACAACAACGAAGCTATGATGCGGCTGCTACTCGACCACGGCGCTAACGTAAATGCCGAGGATAGCGAAAAATGGACACCCCTACACGCGGCAGCTACATGCGGCAACCTTAATCTAGTCCGAATATTAATACAAAGAGGGGCGAATTTATTAGCAGTTAATGGCGATGGTAATATGCCCTACGATATCTGTGAGGAGGAAAGAACTTTAGATGCTATAGAAAGTGAAATGGCAGCTAGAGGTGTCACGCAAAGATTAATAGATGATACGAGAGCTTCGACTGAAATGAAAATGTTGAGAGATGTTGCCGATATGGTGAAGGAGAGTATGGATTTGGATGAACCGAGAGACAATCAGGGTGCCACACTTGTGAGTATTGTTTGACATATTTTTTCTTGTTATTTTTTTTTATTGCTCTTGGTGGCAAATGAGCAAGCAGCACACCTGATAGTAAGTGTTAATGTCGCCCATGAACCTTTGCAATACCAAGGGTATAGCTAGACCGTTGCCTACCGTGAAAAAACCCATCCAGACGGTTAAGCTGCCGGCTATCTGGTTCACCAAGCGAAGCACAACAATACATCGCCACTGCTCAGATGTCGATTTTCTGCGAGAGGTTGGTACTACCCCGGATGGACAGGCTCGCGGCTCTAGACAGAAAACTGTCAACAGTCTGATCCTATCGCTAGAAAACGACGTATGTATTGTATGATGTCGAACTAAGTATAAAAATACAATATGATATTTTATCCGACATTTTTATATAAAGCGAATAATGAAATAGCCCATTGCCCTCTTGCATTGTTTATCTGCACCTAATTACTATTAATCTAATAAACCATGACGCACAGTGACGCGGGTGTGTTTCGATTTGATACTTAAGTGACTTAGATTAATTATCTAATAGTCGAAGCTAATGTGAATGTTCACCAGTTTCCATATTATATGTACCTTAAATGTAAGGTGTAGCTTCTAGTTGTGTTGTTTGATCTTTACCCGGACTGTGGGTGAGCGCTGAGGGCTTTCAACCCGTATTTTTATTACTATTGTAGACTGCTATTTTTAGCTAACAATTTATTCGTTAACATTCAGCATACATGTATTTTACTTAGTTGTGACAGCGAATACGTACTTTCTATTTCCTTCCATATCAGACTTGATTTATATAGATATTCGACTGCACAGATGGCGTAGTGGTTAAGGTACTGACCTTCCGCGCCAGTGCCGTGCCATGGGTTAGATTCCTACGCAAGACAATACTTTATACCCACAAACTGTTGTTCTGAGTCTGGGTGTAATTTGTATGCGTTAATTGCAGCTAATACGTATTTTCCATATTAGTATTGTCATGTTGGTCACTAGCTTCTGCTGTGGCTTCGCCCGCCTAATAAGTAACTTTCCCAAAGTTGAACTATTACCAAGATAAAATATCCTATGTGTTAATCTAAAAATGATCTATCAGTATGACAATTTTTATCTAAGTCTTTTCAAAGGTTTACGTGTTATTGATTAGTAAATATTTAAATAAAGTCACAAACTTTTACATATATAATATTAGTAGGATTATTCAGACTTTATGTCCTTTATTTAGTTATAACAACGAATATTTGTCATTATTTAAACTCTATGTCCTTAATTTTGTTGTTACAACGAATACATACATATATTGTATTCTATTCCATAACAGCCTTGTCATAGGGATATAATTCAATAATTGCTACCTCTTAGTAAGTGGGTAGGTGATATTAGTTGATATTTTGAGTGGTGTTATTATTGCCGAGGCGAATGCTGCTTCTATTCCTTTGGTGATTCTTCAGTCGGTTTTTTATGACTTCGGAAATAAGTTGAATACATTGTTCTTTTGAACCGTGACGACACTGAAACAATACGTCGTTTATAAGTCTATGCAATTTGCAATGGACATAAAACACATATATTATGTACTCTTACAGAAATTTAATATTTAAACATGACATGAAATATTATATTTATTAATATTCGAAGTACCTAGTCACGTCAGTCAATTCTTTAGTCCGCCAACTAAACTAGAATTGAATTATTATTTTACTTTATATTATACAACTACACTTACATGGTCATATTATTGTACGCTGATAATAATCGCGTTTCTTTGACTAAAAAATATATCTATTCATTTTTCTTGTTGTGAGGTTAATTCCACTACTGTAATGCTACAAGCATCCAGAACCCACTATGATCTTTATAAATAACACCCGAGGTTTGAGCCTGAGGAAGTCCCTTGAAAACATTTTGATTGTCTTGTATTTGGCAACATATTTATTATATCTCATCATCATCATCATCATATATGGGAATGTTGGGCTTGAGCCTCCTCTATAATGGGAGGGAAAATGATCTATTAGATCATGCTGGTCGGACGTGTTGGTATAGGGTTATGTTTAGAGTTCTCTTGCATAGATGTTATGTGCGTTTTATATCCCTTAGTCGTCTCTTACGATCACCCACGGGTATCTTACCCGTGAGGAGGTGGTGAACTGTATTCTTACTCCGTCGCCACACGGATAAATTTATTATACCTAAATTATCTTAAATATTCAAAATAGGACTGATATTTTTCTTGTAATTTTTCTAGTTTTATCATATACAAAATGACGTCAATAGCCTATCTAAATCTAGTATAGTTACCTAAGCAAGAGAATAAACCATTTCGGAATTTTGTGAGGAAAATGTTATTGATTTATTTTAAATGATTCTCAAATAATCTATTTGTTTCTTTCATTTTCAGTTACATATAGCATCAGCAAATGGTTATATAAAAGTGGTGGAGTACTTACTGGAACACCGAGCTTCTACGGATGTGGTTGATCATGATATGTGGCAGCCTGTACATGCAGCAGCCTGCTGGGGACATGTACGTAACATAAGTTAGAATATTTCTGAATTTTATACTTATAACCAACACATCTTCTGTGTGGTGACGGAGTAAGAATACTATTCACCACCCCATATCTTAACCGTGGGTGATCGTACGAAACGACTAAGGGATATAAAACGCATATAAGATCTATGCAAGAGAAGGAAAACTCAAAACAAAACCCTATACCAACACGTCTGACCAGCGCAGTATAGTAGGATAATTTCCCTCCCATTACGGAGTAGGCCCGAGCCCAACAGTGGGACATTTATGGGATGTGATGATGATGATGAATCAATACCTAATAATATAGTAACATAGCTAATATCTTCATTAGCCTGTCTTCATTCATCGCTAGATGGGGTTGGCACAACATTACTTTTACTGCGTTCAATGTTAATGCTAAATTAAATCTGTTATAGATAAGACATTGCCTTGTGCATTAATGTGCAGAGACACTAAATCATAGAAGATACCATATTAAGCACCAAAACTTTTGAATTTTCTTAGATATTTACATACATACATATCATCACGCCATATCTCTTGCAGGGTAGCCAGAGAGAACAGAGTGCCAGAGAACTCTATCTCTGCATACTTCACTCGCTTCCTCAACATTCATAATTCTCTTCATATACGCTCGCCGGTTTCGGAGACTCTTGACTCCACCTTCCTTCAGTACATGACCGATCTGGTCTAGGTAGGTTAGTCTCGGTCTTCCTCGGTACCTACATCCTTCCACTTTCGCATTGTATATCTTCTTAACCAGACGTTCGTTAGATATTTTATTCCTTAGATATTTTATTTTCCATAACTTCTTTAGATGTCTCATACATTCTGTTATACATTACTGTTCAGTAGTTCATAATTAGATTGATCCCTAACTTCCTCCCTTAATTACCTTATATTAAGCCAAATAAAGACGAGACTTTTTTTTGTTGTGATTGGCTATGGTATAGTCACACCCAATTCGTCCGCGACGGCGGACGGGGCGGCGCGCGACTCTATAACCTACCATGGACTTACCTATACACCGTGCGGGTGGGCCGCCGGAACCCGATGTTTGTCATCAGCGGCTCGTCTGAAAAAAAAAGCCATACTTAGCTGTGATTTGATTAAAATGCTTATTATATCTATAATATTAACATAAGAATTTTAAATTACTGAAATTTAGCATTTAATATGCTTAATTATTTATAAAACTCGATTACGAAGTGAAAAATGATGTCACAAGCGGGATTGGAACCCGCGCCTATTGGGATTCCGGCCCAATCGTGCTGCCACTACACCACCGTGACTAATTGGACATGCAAATTTCACTTCGTATCATATTTACGTCTTAAGGTGACGGTATGCTATCTACCCGACAATGTTTACACATTGTTATAGGCTTAATACTTAAAACTTTACAGTTAGAATTGTATTAAACGATGACACAACCTTGTTATTTAAATTACTGAAATTTAGCATTGACATCATTTTTCACTTCCTAATCGAGTTTTATAAATAAGAATTTTAATCTGACTGATAAATAATCCCTATCTTTCTGTGTGGTATAGAAGTAAGAATACAATTCATCACCCCCTTAGATACCCATGGGTGATCGTAAGAGACGACTAAGGATACAAAACTCATATATGTAACATCTATGCGAGAAAAGGAATGCTCGAAATAAAACCCTATACCAACACGTCTGATCAGTGCGGTATAGTAGGTCAATTTCCCTCCGATAATGATGATGATGATAAATAATCGACAGAATATATCATAATAATATTTATCTAGAATATCCATGTAATTAAGAAATTGAGCTTATTTATTTATTTTGTTGTAGCTAGAGGTGCTGGAGTTATTAGTACAATACGGAGCTGATCTTAATGTAAGGAACAAACATGATGAGACACCAGCAGGTAATAATCATTATGTTAATCATAAATATTAATAAAATTATCTAAGATTGCTGTATTTTATAACGCGATTAATTATTAATCTGTTTTTATCGCGTTTGTATTTGATTTTTTAACTTCCCGTTTCGAAGACTTTCCAGTGTTTATAATCTGTAAAATAGTTTTATTATGTAATGCTTGTAAAATATCAGAAATTATTATATTAGGATTAATATGCTCTCAAATATAGAAAAGATTGACTATTCTGTACAATCTTATACCAAATAAACCTTGGCGAATATGTATGTATTCTGATATTTATGACCTTCAAATGGTTTAATTGATTGTCAATAATCATAATCAGGGCGAGCAAAGTGAGCTCTAACACTATCCCACAACCTCAGTGTTTTTGTTGTTTAGTGAAAAACTATCACGCCTATATATTTGTGCTTAAACACAGTAATTTAACATATGTGTTATCTGTCAAAAAAAATTATAAACATTAACAAAATTAACATTAACATTTTTTTATTAATTGGATAGAATGTTATTGTACTACTAACGCCATCTATGAGGAAACCAAAGAGCAACATCGCTCCAACACCATTTGCCAACAAAGACCAAATAATTGTTGGCCCACATATATTGATTGAAGATATACATATTTAAAACACTTCCTTTAGAAATGTATAACAACAACCACCATCACGATCCTGATTAGTAGCAGTAGAACAGTAGCTGACATAATGTTTTCCATAATATTTTCTGATTTTAACGCAAGTATTATATTAATATATACGTTTTAAATATTCTGTCGATATGTTTATTAATATCAACATTATGATGATAGTCTCATCTCATAAAATTCTACTCTTGGACTCGAGCCTCTTAAAGAATAGGAGGGAAATTGGCCTACAATACCACACTGGTCAGACAGGTTGGCATTATCTTAATTTCGAGTTTGCCTTCTATTACATAGATGTTACATATATGTTTATTGTATTCCTTAGTCGTCCTTTGCGATATCCACAGGCAAGATTTAGGTATTTATTTCAAATTTTCCTTCTTGCATAGATGTCATATGCATATTATATTCTTTAGTCGAATTTTACGTTAAAAACCTTGGAATGATATTAATAAAATTAAAAGAAGTATTTAAAACAGAGCTTTTATGTAAAATGAAGTGTGTGTGTGCGTGTGTGTAAGATATTATATAGTAAACCCTTAAAACATGGTGCACATCAGTACCATAATAATATCAAGAAACATGTTTGTTTTTAGATCACCTCTTATTTTAAATAAAAGCTTATTGTTGAATATAATTTAGCCTTAAAACTTATTCTGGCAATATAGCAAAATATTTTACTTAAATATTAGACATAATGTTGATTTTTTATTATTAGTGTTGTTCTGAGTACAGATATCTGTGAGGAGGGTGAATTACGGGCTCGCATCCTGAGGCTGGCGGCTGACCAGGAGGAGCTGCGGCGTCACGCCGCTGCCGACCGCCTGCGCACCGCGCGACGCTCGTCCTCTACTGCTAGCACCAGCCGGTACATTAATATTATTTTATCTCTCGCCTCTGTCTATGAAGACCAGCAGAAACGTGCCGCCGAAGTCAAGGAATCGGCTCCGGTAACCGTTCGTGTAGTTGGCGAAGAGAAGTGTCGTCCTTCATCATCATTCTGTAGAAATACTAGGTTCTTGTCTAACGAGTGCTGTTCTAGTCTCCATACATTGCTGTTCAGAAATTGTTGAAGAAAAATATGCAGAGTAATACGATATCACCAATGCATTAAACAATAGTGTTTCAAGAACTCTTTGCTTTAAAATTAAACTAATGTTATTCGGTTTCTTAAAAATTAAATGGCAATTCTCTAAGTCGAAATCTTAAAGAAATATTATTTTAATATTTTACAATGAGTTGTATAAGTAATACATTCTAATATAAACGAAAACGTAGTGTAGCAAGTTTGATTGACACGTAGAACAATAGTTTTTAGTTGTGATGCTCAAATTCTTGTTCTGAGTATGGGTGTAATTTGTTTTCTTTAATTATAGTTCTGTGATTGAAAGTCTCCTGCAATACAAAGATTATTTCCTTGGAGCCCGGTGTTTGAAAAATGAAAAGTGTTTTAGTTGTGCCATGATATAAAATTGCATTATAAATTATAAAACTAATACGAATGCTGTAAGAGATAATAGCAACCCACTAGGGTATCGAATCAGTAGCCTCACTATCGGCAGAATAACTATGCCAGCGAACTAACGCGACATAAGCATACGAGCTTATTGAGCCTATGTAGTATTTACTAAACATTTAAAACAAAGGATATTTAATAAAATTAATATAACGGCTGCATAAATGCACAGATAGCCGAGTGGTTTAAGTACCAGCGTGCCGTGCTAAGTGTGATGGGCTCGTATCTCGTACATGATGTTTTGTACGATCTGCTAATGATGCTTTGGCATTTAGGTGAAATTTGTGTATATTAATTGTATATTATTGTAGTTTCCCGCTGTAGAGTATGTTCTTTAAAATAAAATATAATCTCCTGTCCTCCATGTCTCTGTCTATTAACGAGAATTGTTAGACACAGGCCTCCATACTATGGAAAGTTAATGCCATAATTGCCATGCTTGATAGGCGGCTCGGCGATTGAAGTGTTTATTATATATTTCACAGATGAGTGAACCCTTATCTTCTATTCCTTTCCTTCCTTCTTTCCATCCGACGATTACTACGAGAAAGTATGGAGTTATTATTATATACTAATCAAAAAGTAAACTAAAAGTTATTTCTCCTCATCATCATCATATCAGCTCGTATATGTCCCACTGTCTCCTCAAAAACAGGTTGGAAATTGACCTATATTACGCTGGTCAGACGGGTTGATATAGTTTTGTTTCAAGTTTGCCAAAAGACACCCATGGAGATGATAAGAAGTGATGAATTGTATTCTTACCCCTCACCATACGGAATGAAATGAAAGTTATTTCTACAAAATACCAAATTAGCTACATAAATTAGCTTCATTGGTATTAAGTTTACGTTAGGAATTCAACTGTAGAACATACATTCCTCTTTTTTTGCGGTGGACTATGGAGATGGTCACGCCCCGCCAAATCGGTCCGGGGCGACTCAAGAGGCGGCGCGTGACCCATAGACCCACCCTGCAAAGCGTTTCTCTTCGCCGTGCGAGCGGGCCACCGGTACCCGATCTTTGTCTGCTGTGGCCCGGCAGAACATACATACCTACCATAACGTACATTGTTTTAAAAGTTATTTCTAACGGTGACGGTTAAAAATTCTAGCAACTCTTTCATTGCTCGTGAATGTCGTAAATTACTACTAAGAGCTTATACTTAATATCTACCTTAGCCAACTCCATCTGATGTCTTCTAGTCAATAATTACATTCTTAAGGAGAGTTGATATTAAGCATGCGGCCGATCATAAAACTATTGTCAAAACTTTCGCAATATGTATATAAGTAAAGGGTACCTACATATTGCCTCGTCGAAGTAATTGGTGTAAGGGTAGGATAATGATTTCTAATAATATGAATGATTTAACATGTCATATATAGGGTGAGATCAGTTCGGCGTACATCTCTGCGTGAAAAGCAGCTGACTGCGAAAGCGGACGTCCGTGGAGAGGCACGACTCAGAGAGACCTTCGATTCGACTGTCGACGACGACATGCAGGTATTGTAAAACCTTTTTGTTGCTACGATCCGCACTGAGACATAAATCCATGTGTTGCTGGGCTTTAAAAAACATACAAATAACATCCAGACTCTGCACAAACATTTATGAATTGAGATCGAACCCACAATAATCGGATCGTATGAGAGATTGCTAATTATATCATTTACCGTTGTATCTAAACAAATATTTTTATATGTATAACTTGTACAACTCAGCTCATATATGTCCCACTGCTGGCCTTGTGCCTCCTCCATAATGGGAGGAAAATAGGGGGTAGTGAATTGTATTCTTACTCCGTCACAACACGGAGACATACACAACTTGTACAATACCCCTGAAAAAGAAATGGTGACACCATCTACTACCAGGTAAGAGATTTGACATACACGCAAACATGCTACAGTCATTTATCTGTATTATTTATGAAATTAAAATATGAACAAGGAGAATACCACAGGTGCGATTTGAAGCCTTGACTTTTAACCACTTTTTCAACTATCGGGTTAAGCTCTTGGAGGCTATCTTATTGATGAGAATAGTAACTCGTAATACAACTAGTTAATCGGATAGTCTGATCCCAACTGAGCTGTTATCAACATTATATAAATTGCTACTAGAGATGTAACGTTTTCCACGTGACGATAGCAATATACCTACTGAGTACTTGGAATTTGTTAAAATATAGTATATAGAAAAATTAAAAAAGAATAGTTAAAGAATGTTGTTTTTGATTTATCTACTAAAAAAACAAAATCAAAAATCTGTATATATACGAGTATATGTGTACGTAAAACATTCGTTGGCTCTAATTATGATAACATGGCGTTCAATTGCACTGCCTTCAATTGAACTGCAGAGATGGCTCAGTGGTTAAAATACCGACCTTCCGTGCCAGTGACATGGGTTCGATTCCTACGCAGGAACATACTTTGTGCGATCCACAAAGTGTTGTTCTGAATCTAGTTATAATTTGTCTGCGTTCATTACATGTTTGTAAAGTTTCCCGCAATACAAGGATAATTTCCTTAGTGCGGGGTGGCGTTTAAAAAAAAATGGCTGCCATATTGAATTTTCATTACTGATACTTACGACTTGGCATATTAAGACAAATCGATTGATGTAAGAATAATTAAAATTAGCCCACAAGTTTGATAGCAGCGTAGCGCTAAAAATGAACAAACACCGTACGTCTATAGACTTATACATACATTAATCTCCTTTGCGTTGCGCAGTCAAGCTATAAATTTAATACGAACCGACAAAAATTACATATGTATAATCATATAATGGATAATAATCTACAACTTTCTCGGCTGTTTACAAAGAGCCAGTCATTTTATATTATTCGTGACAGTAATAATAAACGTATAAAAAGAATTTAAAGCAAATTATCGTCATGCTAAAGCATTGCAGAAAGTCGCTATATAATAAAATACGAGTATTAAGTATTTAAAAGCAAAAAATCATGTTTATTCAATTATCAACGTGCACAATACTTCCGTCAGCACTGTGAAAACTGTTCTGATGACAAAAGATTAATATGTAGATACTACGCTACGGGGTCATCATCATCATATCAGCTCATATATGTCCTACTATTGGGCTCGAGCCTCCTCCATAATGGGAGGGAAATTGACCTACTATACCACGCTGGTCAGACGTGTTGGTATAGGGTTTTATTTCGAGGTTTCCTTTTCTCGCATAGATGTTATATGCGTTTTATATCCCTTAGTCGTCTCGTACGATCACCCACGGGTAAGATAGGGAGTGGTGAATTGTATTCTTACTCCGTCACCACACGAAAAGTTCTAATTCTATTACATACCGTTAATCATACTATAATATTTTTTTCATTGTAAATACTACTTTACCACTATTTTTGTATGCTAATTAAAGATTAACGATTTAAATAACCAAGGAGTAATACCATAATCGCAATAAGTCTTGGTTTTTTTATTTCGGATTGAAATACAGATATTTTAAAATACTGAATCAGGCCAGCGAACCGAATATCATCATCTACTCTGCCATGTACAGTCAATCTTGACTGCACAATTAGGGCAGTGCTTAAGATCCGACCTTCCGTGCCAGTGCCGAGGGTTCGATTCCGATCCAGGACGATACTTTGTGTGATCTGCAAAGTGTTGTTCTGAGTCTGGGTGTAATTTGTCTACGTTAATTGCATGTTTGTAAAAAAAAATTGGTACCTAGGGGAGAGGTGAATTGTATTCTTTCTTCCTTTCTTACCCGTGGGTGATCATAAAAGACGACTAAGGGATATAAAATGCATATATATATATATATATATATTGGGACTAATCCCACCACACATTCCCACCATTGTAACTCCTGTAAGCCAGGATCCACAATGGTCACTATAAATGACACCGAGGTTTGACCCTCAGGCAGTCCCGGGAAATGATTTTAATTGTCTTGGAACCCGCAACAAATTGAATTAGAAAAGTTAAAGAGGAGGAGTTGGAAAAGAGTGATTCCACTTCCCTCCCAGGCAAAGCGGGAGACAGAAAGCAATATTGACTAGTCAGCCAATAAGTAAAGGGTTGTACAGCTACCATAAGCGCAGCAGTACGGCACCACGGATACGGGATAACTTAACGGGGCCTATATGTGAGCCTTAAGATTGGTTGCAGTAGTAGGTATGGCAGAAAGGCCTAAACGCACGGTAATTTTCTCGAGTTGCTACAAGATCCGTATAGTATACTACTCCAGATGTTACTTGCAAACTGTCTAACATAAGGTCGCGCTCGTTACGCCAGAGATCGCACTCCCAGAGAATGTGATGTGCTGATTGTTCATACTCGTGGTTATTTGTAGAACATTGACATAGTGGTGAAGGTACGAGTTTAAAAGAAAATAATTTACTTTTAAAGTTGCCATGGCCAGTTAGAAGTTGGGCTACAAAATGGTCAACCTCCAGCCACACTCTCTCTAGGTGCTCGCGGACGCATGGGAAAAATAGATAGAGGTGACGGCCCTTCGATGATGAATCCCATCTTTCTTGCCATTCAATTAAAAGTTTTTCATAGACAACGGACTGCGGTGCAAACAATCGAGCGATTTTATTACGGTCGCGCGGTAGAAGGAAATCTGTGTTCATATTTTCCCTTGTCGTGTAATACATTGATGCCCGTCTCTGAATTTCCAAGTCAACCGGAAGTACACCCGCGAGTACTGGCAAGGCCTCGGTACTGACTGTCCTGTGGGCTTTACACTAGAATATTAAGGCCAACCGTTGGCTTTGTAATAATTTAAGGCGAGGTACCATAGGGGCAGGTAGCCCTATCAGCCCAAACGGGTGCAGCGTAACAAATACACCCCAAATATGGGGCCGTATATATAGTTTTCAGTGTATTAAAACGAAGGCCCCAGGTAGACGTTGATATTCTAGTAAGCGCATAGAAATTTCGTTTCGCTTTTTCACCTACAGTTTTAATATGCTCGACAAATGAAAAATTTTTTTCTAAGAGTAGACCAAGATAGCAAACTGAATCTTTCTTTTTGATTGTCATATTATTGAATTTTATACGCGGCAACGATTGTAAATATAAAATGCATATAACATCTATGCAAGAGAAGGTAAACTCGAAACAAAACCCTATACCACCACGTCTGAGCAGCGTGGTATAGTAGGTCAATTACCCTGCCATTATGCAGGAGGCTCGAGCCCAACAGTGGGACATATATGAGCTGAGATGATGATGATGATGAAAGAAAAAATCTAGATGTGCCTTCTTAAGTTTTTAAAGTAAATCATTGTGTCCTGTAAGGCAGTTCATAGGAAATGGTTATTAGTTATACGAGTGCAATAAGGCTGCTCGATTGGGTACTTGGCAATTATCAAAATATTAAATTAGTGTTATTATTTTACGTAACGCACATAAATTTAAAAGAATATGTGCAATAACAGTAAAAAATACACACAACTAAGAAGTTTAAAACTTTTGAAGTTATAACTCGTGTTCTTATCCCTTTCCGCACAGCGATACTTGTTTAGGGCGGACGCAGATTAGTATGGAGATCGCTACATTGACGACAAAACGTAAAAAGTATTGTTATGTCTTTCTTTTTAATAAATAAATAACAAGTTACAGGCTTTGCATACTTGTTACAAGCTTTTTTTTTGTCATTCATCACGCCATATCCCTTGCAGGTAGGTAGAGAGAACAGAGTGCCAGAGAACTCTATCCTTGCATACTTCACTCGCTTCCTCAACATTAATAATTCTCTTCATATACGCTCGCCGGTTATGGAGACTCTTGACTCCACCTTCTTTCAGTACGTGACCAATCTGGTTTAGGTAGGTGAGTCTCGGTCTCCCCCGGTATCTACATCCTTCCACTTTCGCATTGTATATCTTCTTAACCAGACGTTCGTTAGGTATTCTTTCCACATGTCCGAACCATCGGAGCATTCCCTTTCGCATCTTTACACCAATACTCTCTTTCATACCTACGCGCTCTCTTACGTCGTCGTTGCGAATGCGGTCGGTCAGCCTAACTCCACAGATTTTCCGTAGAGATCGCATTTCGACCGCATTAATTTTGCTTTCATGCTCTTTTCTGCATACCCAACTCTCGCTTCCATATAGAAATGTTGGGACAAGCACTGCGTTATGTATTGCTACACGTGCCTTCTGGCTGAGGTGGTGGCTACCGAGAAGTTGTCCCAATGCACAATTCGCTCTATTTCCCGCATTCACTCCTTGCTCTATATCAGTGGTGTACCGTCCATCTCGGCTAAAACCACATCCAAGATATACAAATTCATCCACTTGCTCTAGTACATCATTACCTATTTTTACTCGTACATCTGTTCTGGCTTCGTCTCTTTTTTTGTCACACCCTGTTATTCCATTCGGGGGCGACAGATGAAGCGGTGCACGACCCTATAGACCCGCCCCGCAATGTTACTCACCTCGCTGTGCCAGTGAGCCACCGGAAGCCGGTCTTTGTTGGTGGCAAGCATGTCATGCATATACCTATTTCAATACGAAAATAAATGTAATATTATTTTCACAAATCAATTTAGTTTTCAGTCTATTTTATATACAGGGAGGAAGGGAACCGCTCCCGAAAACAAAGACAGGTAACCTTACTAGTCTTACTTGTAATGATAGGCTAGAAAAAAAATCGATTCGGATGAAAAAAAAATTTTTGTTCACCACGCGAGTTCGTTGAATTCTTGAACATATGATCGTTAGTTTTGAATAGATTGCGTCTTCTCTCATCTGAGTAAAGTTACGTATTTTTTATGGAATTATCGTTACATGGCACTGTCCTAGTACGATGGAATGTGAAACTAACTTAAAATTCGTTGTGAAAAATAAATTTTCTTCCGAATTGATTTTTTTTCTAGCCTATCATTACAAGTAGGACTAGTAGGGTCACCTGTCTTTATTTTCGGGAGCGGTCCACTTCCACCATGTATATGCAATAAGAAAGTACCTCCCGATTAGGGTTGCCAACCGTACTATAATATCTATGTAAAATATTGGATTTTGTTCGGTGTTGAAAATATATTATTTTTTTTTTACTGTATATTTCTCCAACAGTAATACTATTACTGTACTATATTTCGGGTCTGCGTACTCTATACTGTTGGAGAAATAGAGTATACAGTACGTAAAAATACTATATGTATTTTGAACACTGAACGAAATCTAATATTTTTTTCAGTTATGACTTCAAAATGGTGAGAAGAGAGTAACAGAAGTATCACATTAATAAAATATACTTTTGAAGTAGTTTCTCATTAATAAAAGACTTTTTGGTTTACATTAATCTGAAAATTGAATATAAAAAAGCATATGACACTTTTGTATAATAGAGCATATGAGTATTTTGTTTGCGGACGTGCGTAACTATTGTAGTGAAATTGTTACCTATTCATAATTTAATACACAAAAATAAGTATTCTGCAATTTAAATTACGTGAATAATTCATATCGGTGATTACACCGTAAACCATTAGGTTTGCACTGTTGTGTGAGTGTGCATGCGTGCCAGTGTGTGTTAGGTTGCTAATCAAAATAAATATTACTACAAAGATATGAGTTTATTTACTGTCCCTATCTTGGTTCATGTATGCAGTATGACCCACTGCTGGGCTCCAGCATTCTCCACAATAGGAGTGCAGTTAACCTATGTACTTATAATACGTTGGTTAAATGTATTGGTGAAGGGATTTATTTCGAATTTATTTTGCATATTATATGTTATAGGCATATTATATTGCTATCCGTCTTTTACGGTATCCACAGGCAAGATAAGTATTGAATTATATTCTTAATTCGTCATCACACGGAAAATTTATTGACTGTAAACTTACTTTACGAAGTGTCATCAATTTTCTATTCCTCTGCCAAAACACACATAAATACTTTATATATCTTTTTTTAAATGTAAGACATCTTTTTGTAAGAGCAAAAATAGATAATGCTGTACTGGAGCAAGTGGATGAATTTGTATACATTGAATGTGGATTTAGCCGAGATGGAAGGTTCACCACTGATATAGAGCGAAGACTGAATGCGGGAAATAGAGTGAACGGAGCGTTGGGGCAACTTCTCGGTAGCCAGCACCTCAGCCCGAAAGCACATGTAGCAATACATAATGCAGTGCTTGTCCCAACATTACTGTATGGAAGCGAGAGTTGGGTATGCAGAAAAGAGTATGGAAGTAAAATTAATGCGGTCGAAATGCGATCTCTACGGAAAATCTGTGGTGTTAGGCTGACCGACCGCATTCGTAACGATGACGTAAGAGAGCGAGTAGATATGAAAGAGAGTATTGGTGTAAAAATGCGAAAGGGCATGCTCCGATGGTTCGGACATGTGGAAAGAATGCCGAACGAACGTCGGGTTAAGAAGATATATAATGCGAAAGTGAAAGGATGTAGGTACCGGGGGAGACCGAAACTAACCTACCTAGACCAGATCGGTCATGTACTGAAGGAAGGTGGAGTCAAGAGTCTCCGAAACCGGCGAGCGTGTATGAAGAGAATTATGAATGTTGAGGAAGCGAATGAAGTATGCAATGATAGTTCTCTGGCACTCTGTTCTCTCTGTCTACCCTGTAAGGGACATGGCGTGATGGTATGTATATATCTTTTTTCCGATACACAATCTTAATCTAATCCTAATCTCTCTCCATGCAATCTTTGAAGAGCGATTTGAATTGCTGGAAAATCAAGCAATACGTATTTCCTTGTTTTCAAATATTGTTTTACAAACAAACTTTGAAGTTATTTTAATCCTTTTGGTGAGGTTGGAAAACCGCGAAATATCTATTCGCTTTGCATTTTTAAGTCTACATACTTCTACGAAAATTTTATTCTAATCACTCGTTTATTAAATTGTTAAAGAAACAATTCTTTATGCAAATTTAAATTATTATTGGTAAATTTTTGCAAATCTCTAAATACTTGACGCCTTTGTTTTTACTATATTTATTCTTACCAAGTTTCTAATCGAAGTGTCTATCATATAGATGATTACTCGTTTAGAAGTTATTTATACGAAAATTTATAAACTACGTAGCTATTTGCTTATTTATTTTTTTCAATTGTATTCCTATGAAATTTGAGTCCAAATTTTATTTTTACTAAATTGTTCAATTATTTTCTATACAACGTTTAAACCCTTATTTTATTATCTTAAGGGTTCAATTTTCAAGAATTTGTACTTTAATTTGCATAGCCTTATACATATATGGGTTCATGGAGAACTGATTTTCAGATAGAGATCATATAAACTTAGCATGATCGCACTGACTCTCGCTGCATATTGTATGCGTGTAGCATGCAGTTTTGTAAAAAAAAATACAAAATAACTAGTGTATATCATTACGCTTGTTATTAGATTGACATGAACGCAATCGTGTCGCAAAAACCATAATGCCACGCAATATAGAAATGAAGACATGCTTTATTATTTCAACAAACGTCAGTCTTGTGTTCAGCATAATCCAAATAGCGACGTCGCGTCGCATTAATATGCCGCTTTCGACTTTCACGACGGAAAATTATGAAAAATACGTCTTATAGAGTTATTTTTTTAAATTAGTAACGTACGATACGTTCTCGCAATAAGGCTGGACTACCTTTTAGCATCTTCCACAAAAACTTTCTGATTAATGTAATTCGCACAAACCCTTAATCATTCAGAGAGGTTTAATGTATAATAATTTTCATCTCAGCTCCTATATGTTCCACTGTTGGGCTCGAGTCTGCTCTGAAATGGAAGGGGAAATTTATCTGCTATACCACGCTGATCAAGCGTGTTGATATGGGTTTTTGTTTCGAGTTTTCCATCTCTTGCCTATGCGTGGGTGATCGTAAGAGACGACTAAGGGATACAAAATTCATATGTAATATATATATATATTCACGTCGTCGTCGTCTCTTACCCCACGTGTAAGACGTGTGGTGGTGAATTGTATTCTTACTCCGTCACCATACGAAAAGTGTAATCTATTATAATCATCATCACATCATCACAGCCCATACATGTCCCACTGTTGGGCTCGGGCCTCCTCCGTAATGGGAGGGAAATTATCCTACTATACCGCGCTGGTCAGACGTGTTGGTATAGGGTTTCGAGTTTTCCTTCTCTCGCATAGATGTTATATGCGTTTTATATCCCTTAGTCGTCTCGTACGATCACCCACAGGTACGATATGGGGTGGTGAATAGTATTCTTACTCCGTCACCACACGGATCTATTATAATACATATACAAAATTATTTATAAGTGTAAAAGTAAGGGATGATGACATGTATTCTTAGTCAAACATTCAATGATTTTTTTTTTCTAATAACGTTAATTCTTAAGAATGTTCACATAATTTAAGAAATTTGGATGATTGATACCTGTCGAGAATCATGCGGCGATCTATCACGATATCTTCGAAACCTACAGACTTTAAATTTGGTAGGAATATTCATTTCGCCGAGTAAAGGTCAGTTAAGAACGTATTTTAAGAAATTCCTTCTCCGAAAAGAATTCTATGTCGTAAAAGTAAACACAACTGAACCGAACCCGTAACCGAAGCGAAGCGAGGGCGGGTCGCTAGTATTATATATTTTATTTTTAAGCTTTGTCACAATGTACCGTATTGGTAGATTGCGACACAATAATAGTAGCACAATAAAAGTAATAGTATTACTAACTAATTATTAAGGATGTCTTACTAATTATTAACGGTCGATAAGTTACACAAACGGAACCCAAAACCTAATAGTTAACAGTGAAAGGAAATTTGATATTTGTCTGTTGCGACCCAGTAGTTACGCACTAATTTTACATACAATTTCACTTACCCACATTATTGTATAACTGTTACCGTTTATGCACTTGTAAAAGCAAGACGACTTCCTACTTGTGCATATATTAATATATATACAAGCATTATAACTGTTATGCGTCAATGCATATAAAAATAAAGGAGAAAAGAATTGATTTTAATGCAAAATGAGTTTATATTCTACTTTATATTACGTAAAACTAACTATAGTACAATATTGGTGTTGTACTAATATAATACATGTGTGGTAGCGGCTTCGAATACTACCAACCCTTACTTTGCTCGTGGATGTCGTAAAAGACGACTAAGCGCATTATAACGGCCTAGGCCAAATCTATCTGATGCCGTTTGGTCAACAATTACATTCCCAGGGAGGGTTGACGTCTTTGGCCACCGAAGACAAAGATCGGGTACCGGTGGCCTGCTCGCACGGCGAAGAGAGGTGTTTGCAGGCTGGGTCCATGGGGTTGCGCGCCGCCTCTTCTGTCGCCCCGGGCCGATTTGCCGGGGCGCGACCACATACATGGTCCCATGCGAAAAAAAAAAGGTAGGGTTGACGTCTGGCAGGCGGCTGGTCGTAAAACTATTGCCAATAACTTCTACAATATGTACTATGAAAGAAGAGTACATATTTTATCGACCCTAAGTAATGGGTGATATATTAGGTGATATACACTACCGTCCAAAAGTTTGGAAGCACATCTGTTTTCAAACAAAACAAATAAATGCCGACTAATAGCGGTAAAAATTAGCAATAATCTTAAGTTTTACAACCTTTTACGACTGTCTACACAAACACAAAAGGATTATTATCCTACATTCATCAAGTTTTATGGAATTCCTTAATATTGACGAAACACGTGTTTTATGACTTAATCCGTCGGCTACTTTATCCTATGCAATGGTGTAGTTTTATTGATAATGTTTGCTGGTTTTAACTTTTTTAGACCTTATTCAGTCGCACTTGAGCATTGGCACGTGAAAGTTGTGATATTAACATTGTCTGTATTCGAAAGATATCGGCTACTACTTTGACCGTATTTTTTCTTCTGAAAATGGCAAAACGCAAGCAAATCACGCTTGAACAGCGAAGCGCTATTTGCACTCTACGCGAGGAAGGATACAGTGAACGTCAAATCGCAGAAAGGCTCGGAATTTCTTGTAAAGGTGTCCACTATACCCTTGCTAGAAAACAAGAAACGGGGAAAAATGAAGATAGAAAGAGATCTGGTAGGCCCAAATCCACAACAAATCAAGAGGACAACTTCATTAGAGTTCTTTCTAAACGGAATCGACGCTTAACTGCACCACAGATCACTGCAGCTCTGAATGATACGCGAGAAACACCCATTTCAACAACTACTGTTAAAAGACGCTTACTGTCTGCGGGATTAAGAGGATGTGTTGCTGCTAAAAAACCCAAACTAACAAATCGACATAAGAAAAATAGACTAGAATGGGCAAAAGCGCATAAAAACTGGACTATAGAACAATGGGAAAATGTCCTTTGGAGTGACGAATCAAAATTTCAGATTTTCGGATCCAATAGACGTGTCTTTGTACGCCGGTCAAAAGAAGAGAGGGCTTCAGAGGCATGTACAGTGCCTACCATCAAACATGGTGGTGGTAATGTCATGGTTTGGGGGTGTTTTGGCAACAGTAAACCCGGCAATCTTGTGAGGATAACCGGAAAATTAAACAAGGAAGGCTATTTAAAAATTCTCCAAGATTCTGCCATACCCAGTGGACTAAGTCTCATTGGTTCTGGATTCATTTTTCAACAGGATAATGATCCTAAGCATTCGTCTAAATTGTGCCAGAACTTTTTAAACAAGAAAAAAGCTGAAAACATTTTAAACATCATGCAATGGCCATCTCAATCCCCTGATCTTTCTCCCATTGAACTTGTTTGGGATGAACTTGACAGGAGGGTGAAAAGTCGTTGTCCTACGAGCTCAGAACATTTGTGGCAGCTATTAGAGAACGAATGGAACAAATTAGATAAAGATTATTTTAAAAAATTGATTAATAGAATGCCCAGAATATGTGAGAAGATTATAAAGGAGAAAGGTGGACACTTTGATGAAGCTAAAATTTAATCTAATTTACCATTGTATATTATTTTTTTATTTTGTTTAAGTTAGTTTCTGTTTGTTCTTTATTTTTTTATCAATACATTTAAATTTAAATGACTTAGTTTGGTTTTATTCGATTTTACCTTGCTGCTTCCAAACTTTTGGACGGTAGTGTATATATAAATGGGATAATAGTAGGAGAATGATGATTGGTGTTGTACTAATTATATATAATAACTTGCTGACCCAACTGACGTTATTCCGTACAAATCTAAAAACAATCCTTTAAACCAATCGCGCCCAAACCCTCCAATTATCAATCTAAATATTCTTGAACACAAAAAAATAACACATAAAAAATTCATCATAATTGGACTTGCCGTTTAGGGAGAGTTTAGTCAACGTACATACGAAGAGAAGCATTATATAAATAAAGGTAAAAATCGCGAACAATCATTAACAACAAGGTCATAGTGGACGTCAACTCTGCCAGTTGTTGCTTATTCCAAAAATGTAATGTTGAGTTGGAGGTTTGGTAGTAAGTTTTTTCATACTACTCATATCCTGGTCTGAAGGCATCTCACTAGATCTATTACTTTGACATTTAATTTGTAATTATCAAATGAATATTTATAGAATTTTATGTACAATTAATTAAAGAAAGACAAACCTACTAAGTCTCGTGACAGAGTTTAGTAGAAACCACTTTTCGATCCGCTGGTAGAGTTATATAAAGAAATGTAAAAAATAATGTGATATTAACGATTTAGGGGCCTCCTGCGTTGGGTGGAACCACTCTGTGGATCTTAAGAGTGGAGATATTCGCAAATATATTTCATCAGGTATCAGCGCGACAGGTGTAGGACGGCCGCCTCTCTTTTCGAGAATTAGTAGCCTAGCGGAGGACGTGAACAAGAGACTTTCAAACGAGAGTCGAAAAAGCAAGTAAGGGATCAGCAGAAGCATGAGCAATGGTCTACCATTGCTTCACAGCAGAGCATCTATGCTCTGCTGTGGAACTATACTAACTGTGATCACCAACACAACTGCTAAGTACATACATACATATCATCACGCCATATCCCTTGCAGGGGTAGGCAGAGAGAACAGAGTGCCAGAGAACTCTTTCCTTGCATACTTCACTCGCTTCCTCAACATTCATAATTTTCTTCATACACGTTCGCCGGTTTCGGAGACTCTTGATTCCACCTTCCTTCAGTACGTGACCAATCTGGTCTAGGTAGGTTAGTCTCGGTCTCCCCCAGTACCTACATCCTTCCACTTTTGCATTGTATATCTTCTTAACTAGACGTTCGTTCGGCATTCTTTCCACATGTCCGAACCATCGGAGCATTCTCTTTCGCATCTTTACACCAATACTCTCTTTCATACCTACTCGCGCTCTCTTACGTCAACTGCAAAGCATGGGGATTATTATATATACTTAAAAAAATCTAACCAAATTGGAAGTTGATGAGCTAAGGGGCGTATGATGTAACGCTATTTCTCGCAGTCTAAATAATTTAACCATACATGTAATTTAATTCGTTAATCCTGTAATTACTTTTTACTGTAATATAAATTATATCGCATTAATTAAATTTACACTGATAATAAAACAACTTGTTAGTAGATGTATTAAACGCATTGCGTATTTTAATATGAGGATGGATTTCGAGGTTATCGCGAATTCGTATCATTGTTGCGTAAATTTTTACGCTTTACATTTATTTCTACTACACATTTCGTCATCAGCATCAAGATTATTGCGTCACTCAAGGGTACGTTTGACCTCTCAGACTTGTGATTTAAATGGTTGCAGTAAGTTACTTTAATAAAGAAAGATAATTTTTAACTGATTTGGTAAATTATTACGCGTAATACATAATTACCGTGTGATAAATAAAGAATCTGAGCTATATGTTAAAAGATATCACCAAAAGAACGAGTAAGCACTACTTTATTGAATAATTGTAGAGCCAACTGCCATCGCCAATCCCTGACAAGCATGGCGATTAAGTCATCATCTTACTTTATGAGGAGTCTTTTGTCTAAATCTTTAAGCTGGTATGGATTGTGTTCTGTTTCTATTATTAAACGTATACGTATGAATTTAATAAGTAAGTAATCTGCTGTACCTAAGATATTTTTTTTACGAAAAGTGTTTCTCATATAAATATTATTACCCGTCGTAAGTTTCTCAATAGCATTCACTTACGTGGTGAAACGTAGGTATGTTACATACAACTTCTATCTAGATGTTATCAAAAAAAATGTTTCTAAATGGTATTCGCCATTAATTCTTGGTTTTGTGCAAAACTGGTTTTGTAGTAACAAGAGTTGTGCTATTAATAACAGTTGAGAAATTATTTGTGATTAGCTTCACCACAGTATATGAACACCATGCATAATTGACCATATATTAAAACAACAGTAATACACTTTTCCGTTCGTAGCAGACAGCTTGTCGCGCCACAGATTTTATAATGAGTTCATCATTTCTATGTAATATGAGATATGCTATATGATATATGATATTAATATATTCGTTTACATGTTTTGTCTGCATATATCATTTATATACATACTAGATTCTGCCCGCGGCTTCGCCCGCGTGAAAGGTTACTTTCCTAAAGTTTTACATCCCCTATTTTATTTTACCCCTTAAGGGTAAATTTTTACATGTTAATGTCATATTCATTTATATCTAATCAATAGCCTAAAAATAAGTTTCAAACCTCTGGCTTTAAAAATGATGATACTTCCTTACATCTTTTCATCCCCTTTACAACCCCTTTTTGTATTAAAAAGTAGCATATGTTCTTTATCAGGCTCTAGGTTATCTGTGTACCAAATTTCATTTAGATCGGTTTAATAGTTTTGGCGTGAAAGAGCGACATACAGACAGAGTTACTTTCGCATTTATAATATTAGTAAGGATATAATCTACAACCTCTTGCAATTATATTCATTTTATATTTTTTTATTGCTTATGGTGGCAAATGAGTAAGGAGCACACCTGATAGTAAGTGTTACTGCCGCCCATGAACCTTTGCAATACCAGGGGTAGAGCAAGGCTACCTACAACTGCCTACTAACTAAAACTCACCCAAGTTAGGATTCCGGCTCTCTCGCTTACCGAATGAAGCGCAACAGCACATAGCCACTGCTCAGAGGAATGCCAGGAGGGCATTCCAAATGTTCATGCGACAGTAACATCATTAGGTGTGCTGCTTGCTCCCTTGCCACCATTAACAATAAAAAACCCCGCACGGACGGTGGTAGTATCGGTGGTACAGTGATTTTACTGAGTCATTGGTCTGAAATCTACGGACTTAATATATATCCAAACAGCAGTGACAGAGAATATCTTCACGGTTTGTAACAGCCATTTGTGTTAGTGTATTCTGATGCGCTCCATGCGATTAACGTTATCGACCAAATCGTCATCACCTTTTTTTTTTGCATCACAATTAGACCCAGCTGGCGATGAACACGTTTACCGACTTACATGCCGTGCGGCTCCGTTAAAAATGAAATAACCATACACAGGTTTTATCACGATTTTTTTTCTGTCACCATTAAACCTAACATAACAGTATTTAAATAAACTATTATGTTTTCCCCGTGTGGTGATTGGTTGAGAATACATAGCGTCGCCACAAAAGGTTACCACCATGAAAATAAAGATTTTCTCGTGGAAGACTTAAAATATATAGACAGGGGAGCACCAAATAAGTGAATAGCAACACTCTCTACGTATAAATGGTACAAGAGTTTTGGCGCGAATGTGGAAATGTCAGGTCACGCTCTTGTATTATATTCATTTCTTTAGTGTTTTGTGGTGTTATATTGAATAATTTTGCTGGTATTTTATGCAATATGGTACAGTTAAAGTGCTGAAGTGTAGTGAATATGGTATAATAGTGGTTTACGTGTATTTTCATATTTGCCCAAAATTCCCAAAGAAAATCATTGATTAGGTTATCAGCGCCCGATTAATGGTAACGACTTGACTTACTGACAGACAATGACTATTAAGGCTACATAATATGAAGAAATGATGAACAATATATGAAAAATAATTAAATAAGATTTGGCTGTATGGGCTTTGATCCCTTTGCCTGTCCGAATGGACGAACAGAACCAAAAAAAAAAATGGTACAAAGTCATACCTGTTTACACCTAACTGCCATGAGATGCGACCAAGTGCATAATGTAACCCATGGTTTTCCAAAGTCTTAACATACAGTAATATTACAGTCTACATCATATTACTGTGAGGTGAATGATATTTTATTTAAAAAAAAAAACAAATGAATATTTTTTTTGAGCAACATCAATCTTAATAATATATATACCTAAAACAAAGTCGGGTTTGTTCGAACACCTAGAACTCGAGAACGGCTCTACCGATTTTCATGATTTTTATTTGTTGGTATCCCCTCCACTCTGAATAGCAGAATAATAATAAAATATAAAAAAATAATTCTTATTTCATCCCCACATAGAGGTAAGAGTAGATAATATAATATCTTGTCTAAAAATAGAAAAGAGAATGGTATTTTGTGTTTAATTTGCTTTCTTTCCGCATAATTGCGTTATGATATAGCGACATTTCTTAGTGGCATATAGATTAATATTCCTATTTACTGTATCCTCAAAATTTCTATAGATAAAATACAATTAACATTCTTGATCAACCACTTTTATATAAATTCAGTTAGTTATCTGCAGGCACAGTAAGTATGGTTACCTATAGGTGCAATATGGTCGATTTTACGATCTTATGAAGGATTTTATGATCCCATGACATGAATGAACAAGTGATATTATAACCAAAAACTCTCACGCTAAGATGCCGAGTTAGCGAATAATCGGAAATCGTTCGTAATTAAAGTATAACTGTATTCGCGTGCTTACAGATTTTTTTATTAAATGTTCAGATGGAGGTTCAGTTAATCCACAAAGTCTTTTTTTATTATTATGATCGGGAAAGTTTATGTCTGTCTGAGTATAAAAATATGTATGTCTATGTGATTGAGTTTCAAATGGCTGAATCGATTTCAATGGATTTTGGTTTATCAACACCTATCCTTAACTCTCTTTTATTGCCATTAATCCTTAAAATTATCCGTGTGGTTACGGAGTAAGAATACAATTCACCATCCCTTATCTAACCCGTGGGTGATCGTAGAAGACGTCTAAGGGATAATTAATAATTATGCATATAAAATCTATGCAAGAGAAGGAAAATTCGAAATAAAACTCTTTTTTTTTTGCGGTGGGCCATGGAGTGGTCACGCCCCGCCAAATCGGTCCGGGGCGACCAAAGAGGCGGCGCGCAACCCCATACACCCTGCAAAGCGCCTCTCTTCGTCGTGCGAGCGGGCCACCGGTACCCGATCTTTATCTTCGGTGGCCCTCGAAATAAAACCCTATACCAACACATCTGACCAGCGTGGTGTAGTAGGTCAATTTCCCTCCTAGTGTGAAGGAGGGAAATTATAGTGGGGACTCGAACCTATACTCTATTTTCATTTATATGTCGAAGAATTATTTAAAGTTCCCTATAAGAGTTCAATGTACTCTATTATAGTATAAATAGATTTGATAGCATATAACTTAGATAGTATCAAAGAGTTCCCTATTATATGATATTAAGTAACATTACCTGCCTACCAAAGTTAAAAATTAAAACATCAACGTTTTGTTTATAATAATATTATGATGATTATATAAATGTACATAAATAAATAATTATGCTTATTCATAACAATTTCGTAATTTGAATTTTGTATTTAATTAGATGTTAACTACGATATTAAATAATGAGTTGTTTTTCACCGGTAAAATTTTTACGAACGTTTGATTCGTTCGAAATAATAATATCGTTTTACTAAAAAATAATTAGTTTGCTGTGTGGTAGCGGCTAAAAATACTACCAACTTTGCTCATGGATGTCATAAAAGACGACTGGAAGCTTTAATTTACGACCTGGGTCAACTGCACCAAATGCCATTTGGTCAATAAATTATACCATATACCTAAGCAGCGTCAGGCGTGCGACCAATCAAAAAATAATTGCCAACATTCTTTGCAATATGTACGATGGAAGAGGAGTATATATTGCGTCAACCCCTAATAATTAGGATAAGAGCAGGATAATAATGACTAAAAAACAAGTAATACATAAATTATTCTTAGTGCTATAACTAATCCAAATTCATGATTGTACTTCAAGCTCAGTATTGTATAAATAAATATACGGGTAGAAAAGAAATAAATAATTCATTATATCAGCTCCTATACGTCCCACTGCTGGGCGCGACCCATCTCTCAAGAACACCAAGAAAAGACTAAATGAGATCTAAACCAACTAATGTGACCCATGATTTAAACAATCTTATAACAAAATGTTTTTTTTTTGCGCTCAAAGGCATATTATAGTTGATTCATGAAGCATCGATTATTCAAATGAGTGATTCCCAAAATTAGTGGTCCCTATCGTAACGACGACGTAAGAGAGCGAGTAGGTATGAAAGAGAGTATTGGTGTAAAGATGCGAAAGGGAATGCTCCGATGGTTCGGACATGTGGAAAGAATGCCGAACGAACGTCTGGTTAAGAAGATATACAATGCGAAAGTGGAAGGATGTAGGTACCGAGGGAGACCGAGACTAACCTACCTAGACCAGATCGGTCAGGTACTGAAGGAAGGTGGAGTCAAGAGTCTCCGAAACCGGCGAGCGTGTATGAAGAGAATTATGAATGTTGAGGAAGCGAGTGAAGTATGCAGAGATAGAGTTCTCTGGCACTCTGTTCTCTCTGCCTTCCCTGCAAGGGATATGGCGTGATGATATGTATGTATGTATGTATTATGTGTCCATTAGTGGTCCATTTATCATTCCATCTAGTATGTCAGATTGGTGTGTGATGGCGACTACGAATACCACTAACCTTTACGTTGTTCTTAGGTACCTTAAAAAAATACTAAGAATTTAGATAGACTTGGCTACACTCCATCTGATACCGACTGGTCAACAATTGCATTCCCAAGAAGGGTGACGACAGGCAGGCGATCATTAAACTATTGTCAAAACTTTTGTAATATGTACCAGGGAAAGAGAGTACATATTTCATCGACCCTAAATGATTGAGATAACAGATGGATGATGATTCCTCCATTTAAAAATCGTAATATCAGTAAGTCGTGATTGCCATTTGATTGTTAGTAATTAGTAAGCGTGTAAAGACGAGTCGGATTACATAAAATTTTCCCTTTCGCTAAAACTAATTTTAAATTCACATGAAAAAAATTACTATTTTATACATCGCATATAGTTATACACTGTTAACTAAATGGGTTTGATTATAAAACGTTGACCATCGTTGCCAATCGGTATTTGTATAGTGAGTGATTTCATACGTCCGGTGTTTTAACGTTCCTCCTATATTGCTCACTTTCTCTGCTTTCTTCTAAAGAAGTTCGTAATTAACTGTATTGCACTAATTTACGGTATTAAATACTTTGCAATTTACACATTTGTTGCTGATATTATGTTGTTTAATTAGGGCAATGTGTATTAATTACTTTTCTTTGTAGCAACCATATATACGCATAATGCGTAAAATAAAATTTCTTAATCTATATATTTCATATGAAATTATAATGCAATTTAATGTGTGTACATTATGCCTACAAAATATTGACGGCTTACATATTAAGCTCTCAAAAAGACAAAGATATCTTATTTAGAAACATGAATGCACTGAGTGCGTAATGGTTAAGGTACCACCGTGTCAAATGTCGTGGGTACGATTCCGACTCAGAAAAATACTTTATCTACAAATAGTTTTTCTGTCTGGGTCTGTCAGTCTGGGTTTAATTTGTATCGGTTAATTATATGTTTGTAAAGTCCCGCGCAATAAGGATTATTTCCTTAGTGCAGCAAAAAAATATTTGCGTTTTTTGTGTTATCTTTCAGGGTACCAAGAGCAACTGATAACTTATTATGACACATTATTATGAAAAATCCTTCTTGTTTTAATGCGAGCTGTGACTGAACATCGAATTTAGTAACGTAGTTTATTAGAACCTTAAAATTATCGTTCAACATTTTGCATGTAAAAATAGTGATCTGAAGAAATTATATTATCTATGAACCAGCGTGTTAAAGCCAATTATTATTAACATTTACGACTAAACATTTTAAATAATTTACATTTTGGAATACAAATATCAAAGACTGATGACTAGGAATGGCAAAATGACTTCATTCAATAGTGGTAGGACCAAGCTGCGGACAGTTCTTTGTCTACAGCCGCGGGCCGGTCCGTCCGGGGTAGTACCACACTCTCGCAGAATATCGACGTCTAAGTTAGAGCTCTGAGTGGCGACGTGCTATTGCGCTTCGTTCGATGAACGAGAGAGCGGGAAGCCCAACTGGGGTGGGTTTGGGGTTTGTATTGGTAGGCAGCCGCCTAGCTATACCCTTGGTATTACAAAGGTCCATGGGCGGCAGTGACACTTACCATCAGGTGTGCTGTTTGCTCGTTTGCCACCATAAGCAATAAATGTACGCAGTGGCAGGCATAATATAGGAGAAATTTCTCCAATAGCTTTCCAACTTAGTTTACTTTGAATCAATCATTCAGTAAGTCGATTTCTTTTCTGTATGCAGAATAGCATTGAGATGAATAAAGGCGTTTGGTAGTCATGTCGTGTTTAATACTGTAATAGGTACATATCGTGTTCAACGATTATAACGAGTAATCTCCAGTTTGGCATTCACTAGAGCGATAGATTCTGCACCCGCTTCTCGCATCTACTCACCTGTTAATGACTTCGTGGAATTTACGTATTTTTTTTATTTATAACAACTTTATTCTTGAACGAATAGGTCACATTCATATTGTCTAAATCTCTTAATACGCAACGAAGTCATGCATGTTTATCAGGCATTAATACCCACTTTGTGTTTACTACGTCTGATGTTTTCAGATTGTTCATCGTACGTTTTATATTTATGTCAAGTCTAAATTATGAATTGCTTTCTCAATACCCAGATCTATTTTTCTCGATTGCTAAAATCAATCACCGACTCATCAATAAGAAGTTAGTGTCATTTCGTTCCAGTGAATGCGTCGATTGACAGCATTCAACGGCTCTTCAATTTTCTTGCAATTTCCCTCACCACTGGACTTTGATGGTCGCATGCGCGCACACATTTAGTCTAATGGTCAGTGAAGTAACACGCACTATGCATTGTCCATTTGTATGTTTAATTCCGACGATGCATTTTGATATAAAAACATTAATGTTAAACTTTAATTGTGCATTCTTGAATTGTTGACTATTTGTTATTTTTTTTTTAAAGGATTATGTGTTGCAGTGAGGTTTTGTGTAATAAGTGACGTTGACTATTGTTTATTGCAATCATGTCTTTGGATATTATGTTTTTAACTAACGACAACCTCCGTCGGATTCGCAAAGAGCCACAGATCCAAGGGCTCCGATACAGGGTATGCATAACTTGGTATTCCAAATATAATTGTTTCGTCTAAGTAACGCCCTCCGATGTCGAATGTTGTGGACATTACAAATGATTTTTCTGAGCCTGGGTGTAATTCATATTCGTTAATTTTATATTTGTAATGTCCTCCGCGGCACAAAGAGTTATTTTTAGTGCTGTCTTTATATAAAACAGTATTATTAATAACAAAGGATAAGGGACTGTTTTCCGTGTGGTGATGGCCTAAGACTACAATTTTACCTTCTTCCTCTTCCGCGGATATTTTTAAAAACGACTAAGGGATGTAAGAAGATAATACCATTACAAGAGAAAGAAAACTCGAAAAAATAAAACTTTATGAAACTCGCTGAAAAATAAAACTACATAAAACGGGCGTTTTCGCAGTTTTTAAGTATGCAAATATATTTAAATATAACTAAGGCCGCAGGATGACATAGAACGTGAAATAACTTTAATAACGAAATTATTTTATAAAATAAAATTATCAGGTTTCAAGGTTTTGTTTTCTGAATTACCTAAAGGTTGATTGGTATATAATGATATTAGCATTAAGGCGATAAATACACCTACATTTTGTTGGCGGATGCGATTTCTGTCGTATAAAAGCGGTCACGAATATTGCTATAGTCACGAATATTATATTGAATAACTTTAACATTGCTTTTTCTTGCTACAAAAGGCGACTATGAGTTCTTCTTGATCCTGTAATAATTTCACCTTGTACCATATGTTTAACGACTGTGTTATCAAGGAGGTTTGATTCAAAACTTTTCCTAAAGTCTATGCAGCCTATTTTGCACTCCTTCCACATATGTTAGAGTAACAAAATTCAAAAACCGAGACTAACCTACCTAGACCAGATCGGTCATGTACTGAAGGAAGGTGGAGTCAAGAGTCTCCGAAACCGGCGAGCGTGTATGAAGAGAATTATGAATGTTGAGGAAGCGAGTGAAGTATGCAGAGATAGAGTTCTCTGGCACTCTGTTCTCTCTGCCTACCCTGCAAGAGATATGGCGTGATGATATGTATGTATGTATGTACAAAATTCACTACACCGACCTCTTATCAATTACGACAAGGACCCTTACATTGTGATAATGTTTTTTTTTATTGTTACAAGTCAGTGTGAACTTAGTCTAAGTTACCCCCTGACTTGGCCAGGAACCTAAATTAGTTGCGAAAATTTATCAGCAGTTACAATATATATACAGAAAAAGAAGGTATAAAAAATAGTGCTAGTAACATTAGCGAAGATAATAGTGCTCATCACTATTATCTTCGCTTAGATTAAACATTAGTGGTATATAAAAGTAGGTATTCAGTGATGAAAGAAATAGAATAGAAATATAAATAACTAGCTTCTGCCTGCGGCTTCGCCCGCGTAAAAGGTTACTTTCCTAAAGATTTTCATCCCCTATTTTATAAATTTTTACATGTTAATGTCATATTTATTTATTATTTATTTTAGGCTATTGATTAGATTCAATAGCCTAAAATAAGTTTCAAGCTTCTGGCTTTAAAAACGACAATACTTCCTTACAAATTTTCATCCCCCTTTACAACTCTTTTTTTGCATTAAATAGTAGCCTATGTCCTTTATCAGACTCTAGACTATCTGTGTACCAAATTTCATTTAGATCGGTTCAGTAGTTTTGGCGTGAAAGAACGACAGACAGACAGAGTTACTTTCTCATTTATAATATTAGTAAGGATTTGAAAGAATACATAGTAACATTATAAAGATTGAAATAAACTTAACAAGGAAATATTAAATATAATTATACTAAGAGAATATGGCGTCATTGTGGTACGAAATTGTTACACGGATGCTGGGGTAGGTCAATATAACCCGTGTATGTAATTGTGATAATGTTAATTCTTGAAGATTCTACTTGCGTCATTCTCCTACTGTTATCCTAATTGCTTGGGATCGATACAATACTCTTCTTTCATAGTACATATTGTAAAAGTTATTGGCAACAGTTATATGACCGACCGCCTGCCAGACGTCAACCCTCCTTGGGAATGTATTTGTTGACCAAACAGCATCAGATGGAGTTGGCCCAGGTCGTTATAAGGCTCTTGGTCGTCTTTTACGACATTCACGAGCAAAGTGAGGGTTGGTAGTATTCGGAGCCGCTACCACACAGCAATCTTTCGAAATGAAAACGTACGTAGTATTTCCCGTAAGTAGTATTTCTACCACACAGCTATGCATTTTCAATGTAAGCGTTTATGATTAATTATATAAATGAATTTAAAAGTAATTATTAACTGCGGAACACAAGTATACTGCTTTACTCACATTCAGTATTTCAAGGGTGTTTTTGTTCTTTTTGTATGATAGTTTTAAATTAAATAAATCTAAATTTACGTGTTTATTAATTAAAAGCATATATTATATGTATTTATGTATCTATGAATGTACAGATGAGATGAAATTTGTGTATATATATGCACACGCTCGACCTCGAAGGGCTAAGCAGAAGTGTTTCAATATTTCGTTATATTATAACTCTGAAAGATAAAATTAGGAATAGTGTTATAAGAGAGCGCTGTGGTATGAATGAAGAAGTAGTGACAAAGATAAAAAAGGGTATGCTGAGGTGGTTTGGACACGTGGAAAGAATGAGTGAAGAAAGGTTGACTAAACAAGTATACAAAGCGAGTGTGAGTGGGACGATTACAAGGGGAAGACCACGTCGTACTTTCCTGGATCAAATTGAAGATGTGTTAGTGAAAGGTCAGATTAAGAGTACGCGTAATCGTAGAGCATGCATGAAGACTGTGATGAGCGTGAATGAAGCGATGGAGGTATGTCAGGATCGTGGTTTGTGGCAATCCGTAGTCTCTGCCTACCCCTTTGGGAAACAGGCGTGAGGCTATGTATGTATGTATGTATAACTTTGAGGCGTAGGTAATAAGAGCCAAGCTTCTTACTTTTCTGTACGCACGGGGGTTACCTGATGCATTTTCCAATAACCTCCGACCTTGGCCTCTTAACCCGGCACCTTTTTTTCAATAGTCACAAAAGAGAGCATACGCTTGCTCTCGTATAGTATAGAATATATTGAATTTAAAAGAATATGTAATTTTCCGTGTGGTGACTGAGTAAGAATACAATACACCATCCCCTTTTTTACCCGTGGGTGATCGTACGAAACGACTAAGGGATATAAAACGCTTATAACGTCTATGCGAGAGAAGGAAATCTCGAAATAAAACCCTATACCAACATCTGACCAGCGTGGTATAGTAGATCAATTACCCTCTCACTGTGGAGGAGGCTAGATCCCAACAGTGGGACATATATGAGCTGAAATGATGATGATGATGATATGATGATTTTTAAGACATAATTAATCGTCGTTTAAAACATTAAAAGGGGTGGCGAATTATTCTTTTGTGGCCGTACAATATTACTAATGTTTATTTACAGTCCAACTATATTTGCGTATATTATCGTGTTATAATTTTGTTCTTGCTTAGAAATCCAAGGTGCAAAATAATGATTAAAAAAAATCAAAAAACCCGACTGCGTAAAATGTCACCAAAACTACGTACATAATAAAAAAAACTGAAAAGAAAAAACAAGCACTTAGATGTCCGGTGGTCTAGAATTCCATAATATATTATTGAATAAATACTATTGCAGAAAATGAAATATATTTTAATAATAGAACATGACAACTGAACAGTCAGTCAGCTTTGCAGTCGGGTAAAAATATACGGTTGTTTCCATAGAACTACGAGTTGTAAAGTATAAAAAACGTAGCATTTACAAAATATATCAAATTAGATGAAAATGGTTTTATTTTCATAAATGTAATATTTTATACTAATGCAAATACGTAATCAGGTGAATACAAACAAATAAGTTCCTATGAAATAAGAGCGGGCGACCCAAGTTAATAATTTCCAGATTGTGTTAATTAAAAATGATAGGTGCAGAAATAATACGGAAACGATATTAAAGGTTATTAGAATGTATTTAAAGTTGCCTCGGTATTGTAATTATTTGCAAAAATAAACAATAAAAATAGTTTAATTATTAGTTAGGTATTTCATTTTAAATTAATACTAATCTAAACAAATCCTGTGAAAGAGTTTTAATATGCCAATTATCGTTTTTTTCTTTCTTTAAGAAGATCCACTCCAAACACTTTTCGTCTTTAGCTGTTTTACAATTATTTGACATTAATCTATACATATAATAAAAATGTAACGGATCGCTGTCTGTACATGGAAGATATATGAGAAAAAATATTACTGGGACCTTTATCAACACAAACAGAACCCAAAACAATGATTTTTAAAATTTTTGTCTGTTTGTCTGTGCGTTTGTGCACGCTAATCTCAGAAACAACTTATCCTATTTAGACGCAGTTTTCACTAATATATTGTGGTAATCTTCACTTAACATTTAGGCTTTATTTTATGTCAATCCCTACTAATATATAAATGTGAATGTAAGTTTGTTTGTTACGCTTTCACGCTAAAACTACTCAACCGATCATCATGAAACAATTTACACATATTCTTGGAGGTATTAAAAGTAACATAGGATACTTTTTATTAAAAAAAATTCAAAATTGTTATATGAAAAATAAAAAAAATTGTTTGTCAAAAAATCTCAAAATCTAGCTTCTTCAACGCCATCTAGCAGTCCAGTAGTGAAGTTCCAACCCTGAGTATTGTAATACCGTTGCACTGTATTACCGACGGTCAAAAATAAAAATAGGTGATCAAAATCTTTAAGAAAGTAACCTTTTACGCGGGCGAAGCCGCGGGCAGAAGCTAGTTAGTTTATAAATAAAAAAATATGTCAATTTAAAAAATGTTCGAAGAAAAAATCTTTATAGATTCTTTTCAAATTACGTACAAATTATCTTCAGTAAAAATAAATAAACACGTATTTCAGCATTTGTTAATTTTCACCCACTGGGGGTGTAAATTAGGCCTGCAAAGTGGGTTGGACGACTCATTAAGTCATTAGCGCCAAGCCGATATTATTGAAGCTGGCAACTTGAAATGTTGACAGTGGTTTCTTTCTATGACGTAGAGATTTACTAAGAAAGGATTTTACGAAATTATACCCCTAAGGGGGTGAAACAGAGTGGCAAAGTTTATATGGGGAGAAAAAAAAATCTTTATTGATTCTTTTCAAATTACGAGTCGAATCAAATATTCTAGGGTAATATCTGGCATTTGTCAATTTTCACCCTCTGGTTGTGTAAATTAGGCCTGTGAAGCGGGTTGAACGACTTATTACCGCCAAGCCGAAACTATTAAAGCTAGAAACATTAAATTTTGAAGCATGTTTCTATTTATGACATAGAGATTCAATATGAAAGGATTTTATGAATTCCGCCCCTAAGGGGGTGTAACAAAGCGGCTAAGTTTGTATGGGGAGAAAATTTCCTTATCGATTTTTTTCAAATTACGTACAAATATTCTTCGGTAAAAATAAATAAACACGTGTTTCTCTCTCTCTCTCTCTCTCTCTCTCTCTCTCCATCAACCCCGCACCAGTGCCGGCGTGAGAGCTCACACGATACACATAGTAGACAGCAATAGGTTCTTGCCTAATGGTTTAAGATACAGGTTAAGTTTAGCTTCAAAAATGTTCACTTTATAACTCAAATAATAAATCATATCTAACGAGGTCGCAACTCTGCTGGTGAAACAAAACAATCAAATAGCAGAAGGCGGCGACCGCATCCCAGTTTCTGACGCTGTTGATTATCGTCCTAGCGACAAACCTTCAACACCTTGCATTGCTTTTTCTATTTAACTCTGTCAGAGATGACTTCTGCGTGGACGAAGTCGCGGGCAAAAGCTAGTAAATAATAAATAAAAAAATATATTTCCAGCTCTATCGTTTTATATGAACAATTTTTGTTACTGTTCGGCATCGTCTGACATATGCATTTTTCTCTCTCTTTAAGTCTTCACTACTACACTTGAAATGGTGTTGATTTGTGTAATTTGTCAGTAAATTCTCGATGGTCGACCTTATTATTTTCTTCTAAAGACGACACTGCACTAAAGGAATAATTATTGTATGAGACTTTATAAACTAATTACACCTAGAGTCAGATCAAAAATTTGTGGATCGCAGTGTTTTCCTGCATGTGAATAAACCTACTACTTGGCACTATAGGCCACAGTCCAATGGTATTTTGCAATTCTTAACCGAATTGAATGTCTACTTTACGTAAAGTTTTCTGAATATCGCCAGTAACTGCTACATAGGTTATTTTATATTTTAAGTTCATCATCCCAAAATAAAGTAATTCAAACTTTAATATCAACGATAAAAGCCATTGTGGATCTCAGTTCAAAATAATTTAAAGGTTGGGAATATTATGGGTTTTGTGTAATGTATTTCAGAATCAGTAATTGATTGGTTGGTGTTTCTGCTATGGCTAGTCTGAAATCAAAATATAAGTAAAGGGCTGTTGATTCATATATGTGGAAAGTAAAAATGACTATTTCTTCAGTGTCGAATCCATCTATCAACTACTGCTAGACATAAATCTCCCTAAATGGTAATAATACCATTATTGCCACGCCCAGCAGTCAGGTGGATAAGTAGGGCTGGTGGTTGCTTTTCCAAGAGACTGCTGCTGGCCTGTAGTCCTAGTGATGCTTCATATCCTTCTCCTTAAATATAATACTAATATAATGACTTCAACGTTGTATTCTCCATGTTACAGGGCCTATCAAATGGTGTTGACAACGATCAAAACGCTGGCAAACTACAACCACCGGAATTGTCTCACAAGCGGTTATCCAACAGTTCCACAACTTCTAACCAAAGCTATGATTCCGCAGTAGAGTATGCTGTACCCAAACACTCGTACAATCAGAGAAGTGGGGGCTCATTGCGAACCAGTGACCTCAGCGACAATTCTGATACCAATCTTTATGGCCAACCGAAAATCACAAATCCACTGTTCGGTGTAAACGCTGCGTCAAATTACGCGCCAGGCACGATTCCAATCTCACAAGAAGCTATTAACGATCAAACCAAGCATTATGAAAGAACAAACTTACCGAACGGCGTGAGGAAAGCTCCCGAGGGTCAGGACAATGAAATCATCAAAAGCGAGGATGCATTAGACGGTAGGAAAGAGGTGATCGTGAACCCCAACCAGATAGCTATCACCGAAGGCGGCACAACGACCTACACTACAGACAATAATGGTAAAATTAATGTTCATGTCACCGTCATGATTAACGCAGGTAATTATATGCATCCTTACGAACTCAAATTGACTGTAAAAGCACATATAATATACATACATTTTATATATAGCACAGTTTTATAACATTTTTTTCTGTAAAGTTAATCTAACAGTTTTGCACAGTGATGGTTTTATATATAAATGAAGGTTGGGACTGTGTGCTGGTTTCCAGAATTGATACGCTCTCGAGGATGCATATTTGAGGCAAGCGGTCTCTTTTTGTAGTTGCATGCAGGTTTTAATGTCGGTCATGTATATTTTAATTGTTTGTGTTTTATATTCGTTTCTGGGTGTATATTATTCTGTGTCTTTTCTATGTTCGTAGTGCACGTACAATTCTAAACTATCACTTATTGTTCTATCATGTATTCACAGGCACTGTTTTTATTATTTTCCAATTTATTCTTGTTATATTAATTAGATTAAGTATACAGTTTATTTTGAGTAACTTGTTAATTGCTATAATTATTTAAAATTTACCAAAAAGTATGTCAGGCGATTAAGAAATAGTCTTAGAAACATTTGAATGTAACGCTACGCTTATCTCGATAATATATTTTATAGAGCAAGACATAATTATTCATAATACGTTTTAGGCACATTGGCAGATTTGAAGAAGCAACGTTCGCAGATCAGAACAAACGGAAGCCCAGTGGAGAGTAGTCTGACATCAACGAATAATCATAGTATGAATTCGTTATCCGAGGTGGCGAAGCAAGATATGCCGGTGCAATTGAACCCATTGATTTTATCGCCCAGCTCCGGTACAGTGCCGAGGTTTTCGGGTAACACAAGTGAAGTTGTAGGCGACACAAGGTCACACAGGTGCTGTATAATAATGTAGACTTTAACCACTAGTTGAGTGTATTGAATGTAATCCTACTAGAAAGGGGCTTATATTGTCGAATATTTGGATATTCTAAGTTCTAAAATATCTGTCAATAACTATGATATAATTTAGTATGATGGGTTTATTCGGTTTTGAGAGCAGGGAGCACAAATTTAGTGCTCTATAGTGATGCTGCTTTTATAATTAGATTTCATATGTAAAAAATATGTAGTGCATAACAGACGAGGATGGTAAAATGTGTGTACATAGTTTATTTGATTTCAACAACTTAGGTTTAGATTTATGCATTTATTCAGATCGGTTTAGTTTTCGGTTAGTAAACGAGAATGACGCAAACCAATACCACGCTAACAATGATAATGATTACAGGATAATAAAAATATAAATTATTGAAAGTGTAGAGGAAGACGGAAATGCCGTCGCTATAAGACCAAAATTTAATACTAATATACCACTTAGTTGTATGAATCAAATGAGCAGCAACAAACTAGTTTCGGCACTAAAAACTCATTTGAAACGTTGGAATGTTCAAATATTCTAATATAAGCCCTTAATCCTTGACGCGTATTTAGAAGACGTATCAAAAAATACAAATGTGATGGTAAGCATACAAGTCTGATTGTCATTCCAAAATATTTTTTTTAAGCGGCTTTGCGACCAAACATGCGGTTGTCTATTTGCGGCTTAATTTTGAACTCAATTTAATAGGACACAAATGAGGGAACAAATATTTATTTCGCTCGATAACAATAGTATATACAGGGTGGAAGGGGACCGCTCCCGAAAACAAAGACAGGTAACCCTACTAGTCCTACTTGTAATGATAGGCTAGAAATAATTCGATTCGCAAGAAAATATTTTTTTTTCACCAGGCGAGGTCGTTGTACTCTTGAACATATACGTCTTTTCTCATCTGAGTAAAGTTACGTATTTTTATGGCATTATCGTTACATGGCACTGTTCTAATACGATGGAATGTGAAAAAAACTTAAAATACGTTATAAAAAGAAAGTTTTCTTCCGAATCGATTTTTTTTCTAGCCTATCATTACAAGTAGGACCAGTAGGGTCACCTGTCTTTGTTTTCGGGAGAGGTCCACTTCCACCCTCTATATTGCCGATAAATAGTTCAGCAGCAGAATGATCGCCATGATAAAATTATAGAATATCTAATGTATTGATAATGCCGAGAGAGAATTGCCATTATTGCTCACCATGCTAATATGTGGAAGAGGCTGTAACCCAGCAGTGGGACGTTTAAAAATCAAGATGATAATAAATCAAATATTGCCAATGGATGATAAACAGTGTGATAGATAAATAAGCGCTCAACCCCTTGTACTTTAATATTAAGAAAAATTATGCGGTTGCTAACTTTTTACTTAATTGTTACAAAAATGAATCCTATAATGCAGATATTTTAATTAAGTAATGTATTATAGTCCTTTATAAGTATTGCCTAAACATTCCATATACAATAGTTTTAATTTTATTAATGTACATTAGTTTATTGTAAATAATTATTTTGATTTTAATTTGTAGTGATACAATATTATTACGATTGAAATTTAATATCGAATATGATTTCTTTTAATCATTCAAATGTTACATACGAGTACATAATAATTATATTGAAATAAATTAAAACCTTAAATAATAAATTTCAATCATATCATTGTTCTGGAATTTGTCTATTAAGATCCAAATTAATCTATGTTAAATGTAATAAAATTTAATCAATTATATATAAGCTAATAAATTATTTAAATAATTTTAACGTTATATATAATTATAAATACTTATGTAATGGTTAAATAAGAATTCTATGTCAATGATCCTAAGTGAATATAGCTGCAATAACTGCCTTAGTTTTTATCGGACCACTTCTATGGCAATAAATTATATAACTAACTAGACATAACAGTTTAAAACTTGATGCTTTCTGACCGGTCGCTGATGGAATACGTTAGAGAATTACAATAACGGCTATAATATAAATAATAACAACTTTAATTTCATAATCCACAGCAGCTTATTCAAAACTAGTCATAGAAAATTTGGTTGGAATTTTATATCTATTTTTCTTTTTAATATTGTTGCTATCAAATGTATTCTTTAAGCGACCGGGCTGTATAATAACGCATGGTACCTTTATATGCGTTAAATATAAAATGAAGAGTAATTTTATACATAAAATATACTGGTGATTCAAAACTAATACAATAATTTGATCGTCGTTATGCCGCGCTAATGTCGCTAATTTAAATAAATATATCAGATTTAAAAATAAATTAAATTCTCTATAAATTCATCTTCATTCTTAATATAATGCTGCCCGTTCTGTTCTAGCAAATTCTTTCAATTTCAAAGGCTTTTATAAAGTTTCCAGCTTTAACTTAGTCCTTTAAAATTAGTCAACTGAGATAGTAAAGACATTATAACGCAGATTATAAATTACGATGAAAAATCAGGCTTTAATAACCGAATTTAAAAATTGTAGTATACTCATCCCGATCCTGATCAACAACATTAAGACAAAGTTATTGTATAATATCTTTATTACGTGTGTAAATTTTTAAACATATCACACATATTTAAGTAGGTAAAAATAATGTTGAAAGAATTTGTTTTATAGATTTAATAGATTACATAGAAATCAAGCCAAAAACCCGTGTTCAAATATATTTTTTTTGATATTTTTTTTACAACAGATTCGGCAGCAGTATCTTATATTAATATATTAACAACATTAATAGCCACAATAAAAAAAACTTTTAAATAATTACATATAGTTTATTTGCCGAATTATTTATTTAATGGAAAGCTATAAAGGCACAATTTATAATTATATTCATCTTAACATAGTATGTTTATGTAATGAATATTATTCATTTAGACCGCTTATGTATCAGGTAAAATGTTAATTGTTGAGACTGTATTTGTTGTAAATTTTAAATAGCTTCATAAGCGGTCGATGTTTGTGTGCGACTACCCTCAAAATATAATAAATGTACACTTCAATGCTGTTTTTGGGCGGGAAAATTATAAACAATATATTGAAATTGTAAAAAGTATAGTATTATGTCACCTACGACAAATATAGTTGACTTATTTGGTCAACTATGTTTGTAGTTTACAAAATATTATATTTTATTCTTATTATATATATTATAAGTGATACTTTATTTCAGTCTAGTGTTGCGTATAAGCATTAGCAAATACACATTTACGCATGAAATTGAAACCCAATGCTATATTATGTAAGATAGTTAGTTGAGAAGTAAAGAGTCGTAAAATACATTTGACTTTCTTCTTTTATATTTTCTAATGAGAAAATTACTAAAAGTAAAAACTTTAAGTCAATTTAGTTGATAACCTTTTATTTTTGTATACATATTAAACCTTTTGTCTCGTAGAATAGAAAAACAATTATATCTAAATTGAACATCCTCTACACGAGCAAATGGATTACATTGTTTTTTAAACTTACCGCTCTTTAGTTCTACGCTATGGGTTTCTCTTGTATCGTGACTGACAAAACACCTGCGCCTAGTATATTACCTATGTTACTATAATAAAGCTAAATATTAAACTCGCTGATTAATAACTTCATATAGTCGCACACTTACGTTGTTTCTACGTTTAAATTCATAATACAGCTGTTTGTTGACAGAGGGAGGGGGCCACGGCATTCGTGCTGCTAATTTCTTTTCACCGTCCATATTTTACAGTAATGTAGGAACAAGGTCTTAAATGCCTTCTATCTTGTTCTAAAAAATGAAATAAATTATAAAACCCGCAGGTCAAATGTCTCTTCGAACAACTCATAATTTTCACATTTTTAATTAAATTTTATTATTGTTTTTTATACAACAACTGGATTACATTGCGTGTAATGTATGGATGCATAGTCGAGTGCCTTTTTTCTTATTTATTATAGCTAAATACTCAATTTGTGCCAACAGAAATTATATTTTTAAATTGCTAGCACAATTTACGTCTTAGTATGCATATTTTGACGTTATGTTACTGCGAATAATACACCAAGCTATCAAAGAAAGCATTAAAATTATAAAGTATTCTACATAGAACATAATTATCTTGAATTTTTCAATAGAGTCGTAAAATTTAACATTTTAAATTTGAATTAATTTATTCAATAAGTTACCATACTCCTTCCAACATGAGGAAAATTCGTAATTATTTCATACGTGTAATATGCATACATAGCCTCACGCCTGTCTCACAGAGGGGTAGGCATAGCTTACGGAATGCCACAAACCATAATCCTGACATACTTCCATTACTTCATTCACACTCATTACAATCTTAATATGACCTTTCACTAAGACATATCCAATTTAATCTAGAAAAGTATGGCGTGGTCTTCCCCTTATAATAGTCCCACTCGTACTTGCTTTGTATACGTACTTTGTCAACATATCTTCACTCATTCTTTCTACGCGTCCAACTAATCATACGTGTAAAACTCACGTAAATGTGTCAAGGAAGATTAAGAATATAAGTCCTTGCGATCTTCGCATGTAAAGAATTATCTAAATCGACCACTTAAACAGCTTATTCAATTTTTATGATCTTTTTTGTTTTCAGCTGTATTTGAAAGAACGTTAACTAGCGCAGGTGTTGACTTTTCGTTTTGAGGCATTTTCTTTTCATATATTTTAATCATTCTATAAAAATATTGTAATTGGGGCAGTAAACATATTTCGGACAAGCCTGGTTAGCTATACTCACTTGTACTATATGTATGATGCAGCTGGTGAAAGCTAATAGCTTCCCCTTACATACCCTTGTCTCATTTGCTTGGGATTAGTATAATTTTATATTTCCCAACATCTTACTTCTGGATTTATAGATATTTATCATTCCAATCCATGTCACCCTCCTCAAAGTCCATATATCTTTTTCTTGCTAAATTAACTATACTACTTGTATATATAGCATTTCGTTTCAGTCCTTATAACTAACAGTACCCATTCGGATTTTCCATCACTCACTGTGACCATTGAGTCAGGCCACTAAAAACTTAAGTATTATATGCATATTAGAATATTATTCGCAGTAACAAGATACACTTTATTTGTGTACATTGGTAACCCCTTAGAAAATATTCTTCGAGCTAGAAAAAAATACTATTACTTTGTAGAGAAATCTTTTAAACTACTACTTGTATTTATTAAAACGCCAGTGTTCAACCTTCGTAGTATATAAACCTTTTAGATGATTAAAATTTAACATTCCTTTATATAAATGGTCATGTATTTTATATTTACACGGTGTATTATAAGGTTTTGGAATCGTATTTATCACGTCTAGACGTCATCATTAGTTCCCATCCAGTAGCAATTTTCATTCGTCCATACTTTAGTCATTAGCGTAACTATTTTGTAATTTATATCTTCCGTACTTAAAAAGTACTTAATTTATAATGTTTAAATATCTAAAATGCACTTATAATGAAAATATATAATGAAAATATATAAACCTAAAGCAATATATAATGGCCTTATTAGTAAACATTATATTTTTGGTTTTGTAACAGTATTATTTTTAATAGCATTTTACAGGCGACATTTTGTGATACAGTGTTTGATAAATATATAAAAAAAATTCTCCTACATAAATTGTTTAAAAAAAAAATTAAATATTCGTGTTACGTATAATAATAATTCATTATATTATAACTTACGTGATCTATACTAGGGATATTGTGGATATTATGAATTTTCGGATCTAGATACCTATACGGATATTAATTAAAATTATATTTCGGATCAGTTCAGATACGATTACGCATATGAAATTATTTCAAATGTACCGACAGTTGCCAATAGTTTCAGTAGTATATTAGATTTTTAGGGGATTGTAAATGGATGCTAAATGATTATCATATTGTGCCCTTTTGGAGACGCTTACGTTTAGCCTGTCAGTTCATCTGATTGATAACGTAACGTTCTCATATAGATACCGTCCCTATCCGAAATAATTTGAAACTTTCATATCGGATTCAGTTATGATTTGGAATATTTTTTTTTATTTATCATATCTAATATCCGGTAGTTACGATTAATGAGCTCCATAATATCCCTATTATATACATACTGTATATTCTTTAAATCGGTTGTGATACAGTTCGTCTTGCCGAGAACCAAGTAGGCGGCATGTGATACCAACTATTTAATGTTATTAATTGTAGTGCACAAGTCACCTGAATTTAATTATGTATATGTTATAGTGATCATTGCGTTGAATGACTTGTAAAATGTATTTTTATTTTCTAAAAGCAAACACGCAGTGGTCATAATAATAATACAATCATGTTTTATATTACAAATGGCAAGCTTCGTTTGTGTGCACAGTAGTATAACTATAATAGAACTTTACTACCGAAATACATATTATGTAGATTATCTATCCAATATTATCAGTCATATATCTCTTGCCCTATTTGATACTTGATTCGATTTAATCTAATTTCAGTTCCTATATAGTTCTCAATTTTAAATTAATAAAGACTATTCTTGTATGCAATGTTATTTTAACGCCTTGATGAACACATTTTAACGTCTGTTAAAATTCTTACACTATGTTACAAAAACAGATTAATAGAGAAAAAAAATTGACAGGCAAATATGTCAAATACGTATAAATACAAATTTCTGCTGTTAAATAAAAATATACAAAAAAAACAAAATGCAATTAAAAGAATATCTTAAATATGATACTTTGCCTCGTTCTGAAATTTATCTATCAAGATATAATTGTGTCTTAGTCTATCTCTGTAACTATAAACGTTTCATCTCTATATATTTATAAATCTGCAGTAATTAATTACGTTATTTCGATCTCATACTTAACCACGACAAGTATAATAAACTGTAATTTAAAAAGTATTTATTTGTATGAGAACTGATAGGAACTAATAACAAATTAAAAAAAAAATAGTTTGGTTCTATCTTCTTCAAACGAGTACTTAATCGACATTCTCTTGTTTATATATTAATAAATTATACTTGAATTTGTTGTAATGTTTCCTAAAATTTCCAATTATATGTGATAAAAACAAATGGTTTGTGTAGGAATATTGAAAGTGCCTGTGTTGTCTTGCCTTAGTAACATTTAATTCCTTTGTTGAAAATTGTTGTTGCTCCCATGGACACTTGTAAATAAATGTAAACAGTTATATACATATATATCAACAAATATAATATGTATGTATAATTGTAATTTGTTAAATTACCGTATCTTATTTAAAACCCAGTGTATATAATAATATAAAATTAGTAATTAGTCATTTGTTGAAATATTGTTTATAAGTGACATCCCAATTGTTAATCGTCAACTTTATTTTTGTATAGAATTAGACGAATTGATAATACACCCAATATATATTCAATTAAGTATTTAAATATTGAACAAAATTCTAATAAGTATCCGCCTAAGTCGTTGTAGCAGCCATTTTGAGTCCAGTTTTTTTTCTAAATTACTTTATTATCCCTGTATACCTTGCCATATTGATCTTGCCCTTGCAATAAATAAATAAATTTCCTTTAAAATATACAAATACGCTGATGTCATTTATGTCTATTATTTGTGCATATTCTGTAAAATATCCCAGATTTTTTTTATGTATAGACACTTATAGGGAGTAAAGCAAATAAAAAATCGATATAATCCAGTGTATATATATATATATATATATATATATATATTTTCAAATTGTTTGATGTTATTCAAAACTAAGATTAAATAGATATTATGGAACAATAGCGATTGAAGGCCTTCAATAAGAATTACCACTTGCGAAACCCAAATATTAATATAATCAAATATTTTTGTCAATTTGAGAATATATCAGTTTATGTTTGTTAACGTACATATCAAAACCTTGACGTCGGTGAGTTAGATTATAAGCATACAAATATTTACCTATGATAACCTATTGAATTTAAGCACCACATTGGGAATCATAATGGGAAAACGGCAAATATATGAATAACCATACTGCGATTTGTAGTATCCATGGAAAAAATGTTTTGTACCGATTTAATCAACTGCTCTATGTTACAAAAATCATTAAAATAAATTGACTGTTTCAAATCGAGTTTTGATTACTTACAAGTGTTGATTACTTAATTGGTGACTTAATATTTAGTAGAGGTATTTTGAAGACATGTTAAAAATAGTATCATCATCCACATTGAAGATTAGACAGTTATGTTTTCTGCTGGCAGTATTCCCATACGTTAGTTTTCTTAAGGACAGGGTGAACTATTATATTTAACTTACCGATATAGTTGAACTTTTAACAAAGGACTCGGCGGATGTATGTATGTAATAGGTCTAAGGCAAAGCCAATGCAAGTTGTTTTTTTTTTTTTCAAATAAGTTGTACTTATATATTTATTCAAAACAATCTATGGAAATTGCTCGTCACCATGAAACAATAGTTGTAAACTATATTTACTGAAAATTATTAAATTAAATCGTTTCTTTAAATCGAGTGCTGTGTTTTATTGTACTAGTCATCATCATTCTCATGCTTTTTTACTTGGGGTCGACTACATATTTCAAAAGTTATTGACAATAGTTTTATGACCGGCCGCCTGATATCTACTCTTGGATTTTTTTATTGTATGCTCATGAATTATGTCTGATGACTGATTGAAACTTGTTTTCAATGTGTGAGAAACTGCTTGCTTGTTTCTGAATTAATTAAATGCCGTACCATTGGCAATGTATATTCTAATTTGTACAATGATGGATGGATTAATTATGACGTGAAAGTGTAATAGTTTTTCATTATCGGATTGATTTTATTCTCATTTGCATCGGTAAGAATTTTATATCAGTTTATATCACAATATCATTATCTTCCACTGTTGGACTCGATCCTTCGTCACAATGGGAAGAAAATTGACCACGCTGATCAGAGTTGGTGTAGGGTTTTATTTCGAGTTATCCCTATTTTGCATAGATAATCTGCATATATTCATTACGTCTTATACGATATCCAAGGGTAGTGAATTGTATTCTAAATTCGTCATAATATAGACCGTTACACCCAACGTAACGTTAATATCTGTAATTAAAATAAAAAACCGTCGCGTACTCATAAACATTGTTCCGAGGGTGACATAGGCGTACGTCGCAAAAGGAATCTGGTAAGCAACAATAGGACACTGCAATGACAAAAAATTGGTAATAATTACATATTTTTATAAAATCAATGAAGTGTTCTTCGCCATTTTATTCGTACGTGTGTGCGTAGCCGCGAGCAAGGTTATTCAGCATACCTTGTCCTAGACATACATATAAAGGATAAACATAGCTTGGTTGTGTTCTACATAGCGGCATGCTGCTCATAAATTACAGTACATTCGCATGCAATCACCATCTTATATTCTTTATACAATGCATATATCTTATTAATTATTAGTTTTATAGTTGGATAATTGTATGTGACAGTGACATTAGTTGCCTGTTAAAAATATTAACGCAAATTACAAAATGTCAGCGCCCTCCCAGTCCCAGCAGTGTTTGCCGGACCGTTACAGCTAAAAGGTGTGTCTCGGTTTCATTTCATACCGCATTGCGATCTTTACTTCGTGAAAACGTTGAAATATTGAGTTTTATTAAAAAATAATAGAGGCACTCTACTCTCAATTATTCTTACGGTCAGCTTGTATTAATTACGTAAAAACTGTATGTTGGGATTTGTTAGAAAATTCTTCACCATGAAACCACCAGTGAATGTAAGTATTTTTCTTTTTTTACATGTATTTATACTTGAAACCTGCTTATGATGAAATGCCTTAAAAATCTCAGGTTATCTTTATTAAATTCATAGATACGTAAACTTAAAAAAATGGTTTTAACCATAGAGTAAGTAAATTAAATAGGTACAATGTTAACGCACTTAATTGCGTAAATAACCTTAAAATATTTATTTTCTATAGTTCTTAGTGCAAAGTAATTAAGAATATTAACTGTTGTAAATGCAGCAAGTAGAAAGGTCTACCTATATCTCGTCCTAAACCGACTCCCACTTAGGCAACTATTTACCATAAAAATTTTGTGGGTGACCGAATGACCTTATTTATCTATGTAACTTCAGAAAATCCTAATCTATTTTTTATTAGTTTCCTAGTTGTGATTCGCACGGTCGCTAAGTATAAAAACTTGGTTATATTTTTTTTTGATCATTTTTCTCACCTTAAAGATAAAGCCAGATAAAAACTAGCCTATCGCTCAAGCTTGACCAAACAAGACATACAGAATTTTAATGAAATTAGTTCAGCTGTGTTAGAGATTAGCAAACACTGTGACGCATTTTTTTTAATATTAAAATATAACGGTACGTACACATACTACGTCTCATTTTTTTACCTCTCGGGACCATCCGTAGTATACGCGGACTAAAAGGGGAAAGAACCCCTTCTAGATTTTATGTAGTAAGTCATTAATATGGTTTTACATCATTTTTGCAAACAGGAAGTTAAAAAAACTTGATGAATGAATTTAGTTCGACTAGGTACGTCACGAAGATTCACTCCATCCCCGTCCTTATGGCCAATTTAAAGACCTCCTTTCTCTGATCAGGCCACATAATTTAGGTACGTTCCCTAATTACTAAAAGTGTATTATAATTTATGATATACGTTTCGTATAAAATACAAGAGATAATGGGGATTATTGTTGTGTAATATAAAACAAATTATGTACCTAATAGATAAATAATTGTTCAATGTATATTTTTTGGGATTAAGTGAATTGATATTTTTTTAGTTTTATTTTATCCCTAAATTTCATTTTCTAAGTACCTAAACCACAGAGATTTCGATTTTCTAAGGTTAGAGATCGAATTACAGGAACTTTGTCGGTTAATGGTAATTTTATATCGCCTACAGTGGATTTTCTACATAACTGAGTAAATTTGACTGACTGATTGACCTGTCTATCCTGTCTATGTATTTGTATATAATGTTAATCCTTCTTGGATACGAAATAGCAAAAAGGAGCTTAGAATTGACTAACGGTGTTAAAGGTCATAATTGGTTCTAAATACAACCAACAAACAATATTAGCGAATAGCGTTGGTATTTTTCTTTTTTCTTAAAGTCTTAACCGAGCGTATGTCACGGTTGTATGTAAATATGCGGATATAAATTAATGTTTTTTTTCGAGATTTGTTAAGGAAGCGACAAAAAATGCTAATAAATTAAATGGACATTCGTTTCGTATATAAATATTTAGTTAGGGTATAAACACACAAAATTTAAACAAGAGAAGGTTCCCAATTTGATTGTATTTTTTTTTTTACTACCTACGTACTTACTACTGTACTTTTTCTAAATTAGCAGATTTTAATGATTCTTTTTTAGTTTTTAGTACTATCCGTTAGTAGTTAGTACTATCCATGTGGTCTTATTTAAATGTTACCAAGATTTAATCAGTAGTTTTTGAGTTAACCTCCATATAATAGCGTATTTATTTGAACTTGATTACATTATTTTTTTTAATTTTGTGTTATTGATAGGGCACATATTTTTATTTTTCAGCCAGCTCTTTTGCATGATGTGGATATCCCTACCAAAAAGGCTACATTCGGAATGGGCTGCTTCTGGTCTAACGATTCACTATTCGGTGCTACATTGGGAGTTATTAGAACTCGTGTTGGATACTCCGGCGGTACTACTAAGAACCCACAATACAGGAGCATGTAAGTAACTGAGCACAGTCTTAGTACGCATCTTCCATCAGCCTCCTCAAGCCTAATAGCCTTTATAAGCCTTCTCACGATGGGGCATATTACTGTAACCGTAACCGTTAGCATACAACCTAAGTTAGTGATCAAAAAGTTTCCAAGGATGACGCTATTGGTCATCATCCGGGTGTTCTCTGAATTGATTTCTACAAGTCCCACGAAAAATAAGAAGTAAAGACACGTACTAATCTTAACGCTGCATAAATAGCGGATGACCGGACCGGGGATTAGTCTGGTCGCCCCGAAGCGAGGCCACCGCGTGAGGACGACGCCCCGACGGCGAAAGCTGCTGGAGCGTCGACCCGTGAGGGTAAACGGCCGGGCGGGCCACCGAAGACAAAGACCGGGTTCCGGTGGTCCGCTCGCGAGGCGTGGAGAGGTGCTTGTAGGGCGGGTCTATGGGGTTGTGCGCCGCTTCTTCTGTCGCCCCGGACGGATTAGTGGGGCATGACCACTCCATAGCCCGCAGCCAAAAAAAAAAATCGCTGCATACATGTCATATCTTTATTTTTAAATTGAAACCCACATACACTACTTACATTATATTTGTTAATAACTACCTATGTACTTTGGTGTTTTAAGACTTATCTGTTATGAAAGTACTATCTACAAAATCAGACAGAGAATTTAACGTATCTATAAGTAATCTATTGTATTATATCATAGGACTTCTGGTACTTTATCTTGAATACATATCCATGACATAAGGCATATTTTACTGTGGTAGTGCCAATTCCTATACATAAAAAAAGCAAGTTTTAATTTCAATTCAATAGTACTATTGTTATCCGCCTGGTAACATAGTAAGTATGCAATGGTTACCATACCGTCCTTGCTCCGAGGTTCTGTTAAGAATTTGTTATCGAATCTAAGCAGATATCATCATTGCAAGAAAAGCAAAACTCGACATACATACATATCATCACGCCATATCCCTTGCAGGGTAGGCAGAGAGAACAGAGTGCCAGAGAATTCTATCTTTGCATACTTCACTCGCTTCCTCAAAATTCATAATTCTCTTCATACGCGCTCGCCGGTTTCGGAGACTCTTGACTCCAACTTCTTTCAGCACGTGACCAATCTGGTCTAGGTAGGTAAGTCTCGGTCTCCCCCGGTACCTATATCCTTCCACTTTCGCATTGTATATCATCTTAACCAGACGTTCGTTCGGCATTCTTTCCACATGTCTGAACCATCGGAGCATTCCCTTTCGCATCTTTACACCAATACTCTCTTTCATACCTATTCGCTCTCTTACGTCGTCGTTACGAATGAAAAAATAAAATATAAAATAAAAAATAAAAATATAAACATAAAATCATATAAATAATAATATAAAAATAATTTCCATATATGCCAGCGCTTTAGACTTTAATAGGTTGAAAAGAATATAAAAAGAAGAAAGAAGAAGTATAAATATTGCAAATCACCGTGTAACAGATTAAAATGTAAATATATCAATCTGACCTTTGCGCTCCAATTTTACTTTCGACCGGCAGTGACCTTGTGTTTTTCTTTAACAGCGAAGACGACTATCTACGTCACTCTATTCCACTAGCACTCTTACCTAGGTATAAATAACCCACACCGTGATTTGTTACGTTTATGCTAGTATAAATGTAAGAATTCGTAATAATAGTAGTGTACTACTATTATTACGAATTCTTTACATTTTATCAGCACTGGATAATTCTGAAAACTATTAGGAACGTTGGGCAAATAAAAAATAAATACAGACGCGATTAAATCATTAAAAAAATATTTTATTTAAGTATGGCTAGCTTGTCCGTGTGGTGACGAAGTAAGAATACTATTCACCAACCCATATCTTACCCGTGGGTGATCGTACGAGACGACTAAGGGATATATAAAACGCTCTATGCGAGAGAAGGAAAACTCGAAACAAAACCCTATACCAACACGTCTGACCAGCGTGGTATAGTAAGTTAATTGCCCTCTCATTATGGAGGACGCCCGAGCCCAACAGTGGGACATTTAAGGGCTGTGATGATGATGATGATGATGAGGGCTAACTCCTAACTGATGTCGGCTGCTTAAAATTACATTCCTAAAGAAGACCAACGTTAGGTAGACGGTCATAAAACTATTGCTAATAACTTCTGTAATGTACGATGGAAGATGAGAAAATCGAGAGAGAGTCTACTGCACAATACGTGTAACATATTGTGCAGTAGACTTATGCGTATTGTGTAGAACGTTTTTTTATTATTATTGCTTATGGTGGCAAACGAGCATGCAGCATACCTGATGGTAAGTGTTACTGCCACCCATAGACTTCTGCAATATCAAAGATAGCTAGGCCGCTACCTCCCAATAACCCCGAACCCACCTTGTCGAGCTTCCGACTCTCTCGCTCACCGAACGAAACGCAATAGCAAATCGCCATTACTCAGACGTCGATTTTCTGCGAGAGTGTGGTACTGCCCGGGACGGACCGGCTCGCGGCTGTAGACAGAAAACTATTAACAGCGTGATCCTACCACTAGTAGCGTATTCGCGTAACGTTTTAACATATAAAGTTTCATTTCAAAAAGTTTTTTGTCCCACAGGGATAGTTATAGAGACTAAGTAGAACAAAATTCTGGATGCTATAAACAAGACTTTTTTCATAATAAATAGTAGATAAACATATATGTTGTGTGGTAGCGGCTACGAATACCACCAACAATTACCTTGCTCGTGGATGTCGTAAAAAACGAATAAGACTCGCCGGCCATAGATGTTGGCGGCCGGAATACCCACTAAAACCAGCAGCGGTCCCTTCCGCGCTTTTACGGGATGCCGGAGAGATCGTCTAATGACATTCTATCCCCGACACCCCTACGCTTGGCCATCTGGCCACGACCAGTCAGCCGTCAAGGCGGTGGGAGGAGGTGCGCGTAGCGGCGCCTCCCTCTCCCTGGTCGCCGCCGGCGGAGCGAGTTCGCAGACGCGAGAGCTTCGCGTTCCCGCTCCGCGGCCTCCTTTGCAGAGATGACTTCCTCGCAAAAGGAGGCCATTGACGTCCAGTGCCTGTTGCTGTCAAGCATTTTGTTGATGACGGTCGACAACAACAGGTCCGCTCCAATGACCGCCGACAGGTCTAGGCGCTGAGGCCCCCAGGCGGAACATACCTCCAGGCTGTGACCCTCATCATCGATTTGCGCGCCACACTTATGGCATCCAGGGGCCTCTTCACGTCCAATTCGGTGCAGTTACTTACCGAAGACCCCGTGTCCGGTAAGTACCTGCGTCAGCCTGAAGGACAGGTTGCCGTGCCTTCGTGTCGTCCAGCGGTGCCTTATAATGACCTGGCCAACTCCACCTGATGCCGTTTGCTCAACAATTACATTCCCTATAAGGGTTGACGTCTGGCAGGCGGCCGGTCATAAAACTATTGCCAATAACTTCTACAATATAGACTATGAAAGAAGAGTACATATTGTATCGACCCCAAATAATTGGGATAAGAGTAGGAGAATGATGAAACAGTAGATAAACAATTAAATATTTTGCACACCACTTTAATCAATGGACCTAATAGAATTAACGTATTATCTTTCAATTCGTGCGTGTGATGATAAAATCAAATATTTCTGCTTACGTATAGTGACGGGATAAGAATGCAGATATCGCTAACCTTTACTTACCCTTTTTTTGCGTTGGACTATGGACCTGTCGCGCCCCGCCAGATCGGTCCGGGGCGACGGAAGAGGCGGCGCGCAACCCCATAGACCCACCATGCAAACACCTCTCTTCCCGTGCGAGCGGGCCACCGGTACCCGATTTTTGTCATCGGTGGACCCTTTACTTACTTTGGGAGTCATAAAAATTGGCTGAGGCATCGCCAGGAGAGAGAGCACCAGCGTTCTCTTGTATAATATTTAACTGCAATCGCCAACCCGCTTATCAAGCGTGGCGATTATGATAATAAAAATTACCGATCGATGAGTACAGTGAACAGCGAAATCTTGAATAATGATTATGTTGATAAGTCGTTTTTAATAATAATACTTACAATTACAACACCTTATTCTAAATAAAACAGTAAGTATCACTCAATTATACACCCAATAGGTGAGATTTCCATGCGGTGGCGGAGTAAAAGAATGAAGTTAAAGAATGTATTTTATCTTAATCTTCAATATATTTTAGTGAATACCGTAGCAGTCGTAAAGACCGACTAAGGGATCACCAAAAAATGGATAGCAGTTTTCTTATGATGATTATGATTGAACCAGTGAACTTTAAAAAATACAATAAAATGAACGGACAAAAAATAACAGTTTGTTGATCGTATTTTGTATTGTCTTGCGTGAGAATCGAACCCATAGGCACGGTAGGTCTATATCTTAACTACTGTGCAGCTATGGAGTCGTTATTTTGATATTATTTAACAAAAACAATCCTCATAAATAGGTCTGCAATAAAGCCACGTACTAACTAGACAATGAGGAGGGAATCTTCAGTACATTTGACACTGGCGCTATTTTAGTTTCTCATACTACCAAAGTATAATATTGCGCAATCATTGCGTAAGAATTTTAAAAAGTTTAAGAATGTATTTTATTTTATCTTTAATATCTGTTAGTGACTACACGTATTTCTATCATTGTTAATAATTTTATTGTATTATTATTGTTCAGCTATTTTTATCTGAGTAGATACGCGCAATTTTAAGGGGACAATAATCGTGTGATTAATTTTAAATTATTTATTTCTCATCACTAGAGGGGAAAATCATGTTTAAGCAGTAGCACTTTACTAATTTTAATGTTTAATGCAGTATGCATTAAACATTAAAATTATATATAGTCATACAAGGAATATCGAAATATAATAATAGAAGTTAGAGAAAAAGTAGAAGTAAGAGAAAAAAATATGATTAACATCTTCGTTCAATCACCTTGAAGTAAGAGAAAAAAATATGATTAACATCTTCGTTCAATCACCTTGAAGTAAGAGAAAAAAATATGATTAACATCTTCGTTCAATCAATAAGTTATTTTGTTTTTTTTTTGTGGGTCTTTCAGCTGTTAGCCGCAGATGGCTTTCACAGCTTAACCCGGACTATGGATGAGCGCTTAGGGCTCTCCACCCAGAAAAAGCTTTAAGCAACATTGCCCAAGGGCTCCCCGGTATGGCACGGACCTTAACTTGGGGCGTCGCCACCAAAGCGGGCGTGCCCACTTTTGAATTACTGATTATTACGCTCTGCGTTCTCCGTCCCCGGCGCGGCGGTGGGAGCGGAAATGCGGATATTTCCGTATTTCAATCGTAATTGAATCGTCAGTCTCAGTCAGTAAATATCGAGGACGTCGGACCGCAGGTTATGTCGGATTATTATCTCGGCTCATATAAGTCCCACTACTGGGCTCGAGCCTCCTCCATAATAGGATGGAAATTCATCTACTATATTATGCTGGTCAAATGTGTTGCTATTGGTTTATTTCGATTTTTCCTTCTTTTGGATAGGTGTTATATGCATATCATACTAATCAATGGTCTTTTACAACGTCCACGGGCAAGATTTTGCTTTAAGGTGAATTACATACACTACCTTTAAATAAGGTAGTTCCGTTACAAATTTTTTCGTATATTTCTTAGTTATTAGTAATGTTTTTATTGAACCAAGTCGACTTAATGTGCACAATGCGTTATGCTACCTCCCCACCCGCATACAACTGATTCTTGCCTGATTTAGGACAGAATACCCCACAGCATTAACACGTGCTACGGTACTTATTTCTGCACTCACTGCTATGTTTTTATTTTTGGAGCTTTTTATCTTTTATCGTGAAAATTAAAAAGCTATTAATCGTTTATAAAAACCCGATTACGAAGCGGAAAATAATGTCACAAGCGGGATTCGAACCCGCGCCTTTTGGGAGTCCGGCCCTATCGTGCTGCCACTTACACCGCTGTGAACTATTGTAGGACAGTCAAATCTCGCTTCGTATCATATTTACGTCTTTAAGGTGATGCGCGCCATCTACCCGACAATGTTTACACATTGTGTAGGCTTAATACTTCAAACTTTGCAGTTAGAATTGTATTAAACGATGACACAACCTTGTTATTCAAATTACTGAAATTTAGCATTTACATACATACATATCATCACGCCATATCCCTTGCAGGGTAGGCAGAGGGAACAGAGTGCCAGAGAACTCTATCTTTGCATACTTCACTCGCTTCCTCAACATTCATATTTCTCTTCATACACGCTCGCCGGTTTCGGAGACTCTTGACTTCACCCTCCTTCAGTACATGACTGATCTGGTCTAGGTAGGTTAGTCTCGGTCTCCCCCGGTACCTACATCCTTCCACTTTCGCATTGTATATCTTCTTAACCAGACGTTCGTTCGGCATTCTTTCCACATGTCCGAACCATCGGAGCATTCCCTTTCGCATCTTTACACCAATACTCTATTTCATACCTACTCGCTCTCTTTTCGAGAGATCGCATTTCGACCACATTAATTTTACTTTCATACTCTTTTCTGCATACCCAATTCTCGCTTCCATACAGTAATGTTGGGACAAGCACTGCGTTATGTATTGCTACATATGCCTTCTGGCTGAGGTGGTGGCTACCAAGAAGTTGCCCCAACGCTCCGTTCATTCTATTTCCCGCATTCACTCTTCGCTCTGTATCAGTGGTGTACCTTAAATTTAGCATTTAATATGCTTAATTATTTATAATCATTTTTCGCTTAGTAATCGGGTTTTATAAATATTTAAGCATATTAAATGCTAAATTTCAGTAATTTGAAAAAGCTATTAATCGGTTTATGTATAATTTAATTATGTTTTCTACGTAATATAAATGTTTGAACAGCTCCCAAAGAGCATATGAATTGCAAAAAATCTGATCACCAAGATAGATTAGCGGTGTTGGCAAATAATTAAATTTATTACCTCTCTTCTTTATACATTAGATACTATAATTGTCTAATTATGCGTCTGACCAGCGTGAAATTTTCTCCTCCGTTATGGAAAAGGCTTTTACTACACATATGCTCATATAGGATTTAAAGAAGAATAAAATTAGTCAGTTTCATTAATCAATATAAATGCATATTTTTCAGTGGTGACCACACCGAGGTGATCGAGTTAGACTATGATCCGGATACTATTACATTCAACGATCTTCTCGAATTGTTCTGGGCGAACCACGAGTATGGACTTACAACAAAACTTAAGAGACAGGTAATATGCTTTTACGATTCTGTTCTTAGATCTTACTGAATTGAACATTTGCCGTGTGGTGATAAATTAATTTATGTATCACCAAATTCTTTTGATTTATACTTATTCTATGTGATGTAAATTATATTAAAAAGGTTATAATGCATATCTACCCCGTGTGGTGACGGGACAAGAATAATAGTGTTGCCACCCCCTTGCTTGCCCGTGGGAGTCATAAAATTCGGCTGAGGGTTCACTGGGAGAGTGGGCAGCAGCTCACTACTGGGAAATGTATAACATCTACACTGCGATCGCCAACCCGCCTTCCAAACGTGGCGATTACGGCGTTATCCCCTAATGACGAGACAAAAGAAATGGCCTCCAGTCACGGCAGCTCCGATACCCTACAGGGCCTATGGCCACTGGGCGTCGATGTATGCAAGCGGCACAGGACCGCACACTGTGGCGTAACATGAGGGAGGCCTACATCCAGCAGTAGACGGCGATAAGCTGAGATGACGAGATGATGATTACTGCATATCTATTAAATCTATCAAAGTATCTGCATCATAATGTAGTTATGCATTTAATGAAAAATTAAAAGTTACAGTATAATACATTCAATAATTTATAAATCCATCAGCCCATAGACACTGCTGAATATCCTTGCCGCGAGAATGCTACTTGAACAGTCCTCTGCTATCTGAAGCCAACGATTCACTGCACTATAACATGTCAGATCACAGGGAATGGTGTAAATGCAAATATGTTAATATTGTTTATTAGATAATATATTAAATATTTAAACTTATAAAGCGTGCTATTATATATTTAAACATGACTAAAATGTTTGTTGATAAACCAATTATGGTACTCGTACTTACTTCGGTTCATCAAGAGATTGCCCAAAAAAATTGAATTTTAAATTTTTTAAGCGAAAATGAGACGTTATGATTATCATATCACGCAATTAGTATTCACGCGAGTAAACATCAATCACATTTAATTTGCAGATAAAACTGTTAGTTAAATTTCTAACAGACCTTTGTAGCATCTTCAAACGCCTTAGGCAGCGTTTCCCAATTGGTGAATACAAAGCTACGATAACAGTAAGCGAATATCTTTTCTAATATTCATGGATTGCTGTGCCTATACCCAGTACAGTTACATAGATCTAATATCGCAAAGTTAAGCAACGAATCCTTTGGTTCGTTTACGACATTTAGGAGACGCATCTCATCCATTACTCCGTGGTGTCTGAAAGCACACAAGGAAGATCACACTTTTTTTTCTACATTGCATTTTAAATTTATTAATCGTTATATTTGTAACTAATACTGATCTACCCTTTTAGTATATTTAACAAATAATTTACCAAACATCCAAATCACCTGATTTACAGTACCAGTCAATGATCCTGTACCACGATGAGGATCAAAAAAATGCTGCGGAATCATCATACAAAATAATGAAAGAAAAGTGCAGAGAGCCATTAAGAACAGAGATTGCACCGGCTGGCATCTTTTACCCTGCTGAAGAGTTAGTATATTTTTTAAATTTTTGCGTAATTATACGGAAATTATAGTACCAAACGAAACACAAGCACATTACTACTGCTCAGTGTGCCGAGTGTGAGTTTTGTCGTTAACATGACGCCGTTCTACAGCGAGCGCGTAAGCATGTAATTTGTATGAAGAAATGTACAGCGCCACTAGCGGCGCGTTTTTGAAACTACATTTCTTCATACAAATGACATGCTTACGCGCTTGTTAAATTAATTGTGTATATATTATATTTTTTGTATATATATAGGCATTATATTTAGATATATGTATTATTAATACTCAATATTATCTGTAATAGGTATCAGGTTATTATCATATCAGATAAATAAGATAGTAAAGCAAACAACCTTATTACAATACATTTAATTTAACATATCAATTTATCATAATACACAGATAAATAAGATAGTAAAGCAAACAACCTTATTACAATACATTTAATTTACATATCAATTTATCATAATACTATTCAATGAAAATAAGCAAAAGTATTACCATGAAATGCACAACTACATAATGATACAAAAATACAACCTTAGATGTTAACAGTACGAAAGCCAACAGCAACTGACCGTTTTACCGCGCTATCGCTCCTTAAATACCCACAAACTGTACAAACAACCGACAACCCACAACTTTGATATCAAAACAGGATATGTGGAAAGAATTCGGATATGTGGAAAGAATGCCGAACGAACGTCTGGTTAAGAAGATATACAATGCGAAAGTGGAAGGATGTAGGTACCGGGGGAGACCGAGACTAACCTTCCTAGACCAGATCGGTCATGTACTGAAGGAAGGTAACAGAAACTTGAACAGGAAAGAGAACAGAGTGCCAGAGAACTCTATCTCTGCATACTTCACTCGCTTCCTCAACATTCATAATTCTCTTCATACACGCTCGCCGGTTTCGGAGACTCTTGACTCCACCTTCCTTCAGTACATGACCGATCTGGTCTAGGTAGGTTAGTCTCGGTCTCCCTCGGTACCTACATCCTTCCACTTTCGCATTGTATATCTTCTTAACCAGGCGTTCGTTCGGCATTCTTTCCACATGTCCGAACCATCGGAGCATTCCCTTTCGCATCTTTACACCAATACTCTCTTTCATACCTACTCGCTCTCTTACGTCGTCGTTACGAATGCGGTCGGTCAGCCTAACTCCACAGATTTTCCGAAGAGATCGCATTTTGACCGCATTAATTTTACTTTCATACTCTTTTCTGCATACCCAACTCTCGCTTCCATACAGTAATGTTGGGACAAGCACTGCGTTATGTATTGCTACACGTGCCTTCTGGCTGCGGTGGTGGCTGCCGAGAAGTGGCCCCAACGCTCCGTTCACTCTATTTCCCGCATTCACTCTTCGCTCTATATCAGTGGTGTACCTTCCATCTCGGCTAAATCCACATCCAAGATATACAAATTCATCCACTTGCTCTAGTACATCATTACCTATTGTTACTCTTACATCAGTTCTGGCTTCATCTCTTTCAAAGACCATTATTTTGGTTTTGCTCACATTCATATATCTCACATTCACATCTATAAGTCAATGCTTATTAATGTACCTCACTAAAATTTGCCATAAATTCAATCTAAAAAATAATGTTAGTTGCAAACGCCGCTAAAATAACTATTATTATTTTCAAAGTCCCCTAAAATGAAATTGACCAAAAACAACACTGCATTTAAAATACGTGACTCGTAAAACTGTATGGGAATATTATTTGTTTTGAGTTGCACGCGGATTTTAAAAGAAAGACAATTATGAAAGACCATTCACGGTTTGTTAAAAAATGTGCCACCAATGAGATGTTAGACTAATAATTTTATAAAAGTCTGCTAAAAGTATTTTGTCAGAAAAAGTATTTATAAAATACTAAGATACCAAACAAAAGGTATCTAAATACAAGATACCAAATAAAATTTTAAAAAGTATCTTAGATACAAGAAGGAAATACGTATTTTGTATATGTATTTCAGATACTTGTATCTTAGATAAGTCACATCTCTGTATACTACCCTGCTATATTAACTATCGTAGTTATAAAAGTATAGCTGTGTGGTAGCGGCTACGAATACTACCAACCCTAACTTTGCTCATGGATGTCGTAACAAGACGACTAAGAGCCTTATAACGACCTGAACCAACTCCATCTGATGACGTTTGGTCAACAATTACATTCCCAAGGAGAGTTGACGTCTGGCAGGCGGCCGGTCATAAAACTATTGCCAATAACTTCTACAATATGTACTATGAAAGAAGAGTACATATTGTATCGACCCCAAGTAATTGGGATAAGAGTAGGAGAATGATGAGATATAAAAGTATCAATAAACTAAACACACTACATAAAGAACATTAAGGATAACACAGGCCTACAAAAAAAAATTTTTTGTTTGGTGCCGCTAATTCTAGGTTATATTTTGGTTAATTAGCCCACAAGATGTCGCGTGAAGCTGTCAAAATTGTGAAGCTACGTTCAGGTTTGTATCGATCGATATAATAACCTAAAAAACGTATTTTATCATAATTAATGTCATTATAATCAATAATTTTTTTTTTTAAATTAATAATATTGATATGCTGTCGTCAAGAAGGTATTGTGTAAATAATCCAAATACATTTTGTTACATTTGTGGTGAATATGTAGTGAAAAAGTTTAGAAAACCTATAACAGATTCAGTGAAGAAGACATATATTGATTACTTTAAAATAGAAATGAAGGCTCTGAACAAACCTTGGGTTCCAAACATTGTGTGCAAGTTGTGTAGTGAACATTTAAGACAGTGGGCAAACGGTAAACGTAATCATTTAAAATTTAATGTGCCGATGATTTGGACAGAACCGAAAAATCACATTGATGACTGTTATTTTTGTGTTGTAGAATTACATGGTATAAACAAAAGAAAAATGACATATCCTGATTTAGCGTCTGCTAAAAGACCTCGACTGTGTTCAGATAACGTACCATCTCCTATGAGTCAAGATCTTTCAGATCTATCAGATTTGTCGGACACCGAGATGATGGAAGTTTTTTCTGATGAACGTGACAGTGATTTTAAAGTATCAACAGCGCCTTCACTTTTTTCTCAAGATGCTTTAAGTGATTTGATTAGAGACCTTGACCTTTCGAAAGAGCGCTCTGAGCTACTAGCATCTAGACTCAAAGAAAGAAATTTGTTATCTCAAGGTACAAAAATAACATTTTATCGTGATCGCGAAAAAGAATTTCTTCCATTTTTTAGCTCAGAAGATGATATAGTTTTTTGTAATAACATTGGTGGCCTTCTAATGAAATTGGGGCTCTCAGGGTACAAAGCTGAAGAATGGAGATTGTTTATGGACAGCTGTAAGCGAAGTTTAAAATGTGTTTTACTAGATATTGGTAACAATCATGCAGCTGTGCCTATTGCTCATTCAACGAAATTAAAAGAGGAGTATCAAAACGTGGATCTTGTTTTGAAAAAACTTAAGTACTCGGAGCACCAATGGGTTATATGTGTCGATTTAAAAATGGTCAACTTTCTATTAGGCCAACAAAGTGGGTACACTAAATTTCCGTGCTTCATATGTTTATGGGACAGCAGAGCAAAAAAAGACCACTGGATTAAGAAAGATTGGCCTTTGAGAAATAACATGACGGTTGGCAAACAAAATATTATAAACCCGCCTCTAGTTTCTAGTGATAAGATTATTTTGCCTCCATTGCACATCAAATTGGGACTTATGAAGCAATATGTTAAGGCATTAGATAAAACTAGTCCGTGTTTTGTATATCTTTCAAGAAAGTTTCCTGGTTTAAGTAATGAAAAACTAAAAGCTGGTATTTTTGATGGCCCACAGATAAGACTTTTAATGAAAGACAACGATTTCATACATTCAATGAATAATTTAGAAGCAGCGGCTTGGAAATCTTTTGTTGCTGTTATAAAAAATTTCTTAGGAAATCAGAAGGCCGAAAATTACAAAGAGTTGGTTCAAAACCTCTTAATTAGCTTTAAAAATCTTGGATGTAATATGAGTATAAAAGTACACTATCTGGACAATCATTTAGACAAGTTTCCTGAAAATCTTGGAGCGTATAGCGAAGAACAAGGAGAACGTTTACATCAAGATTTAAAGGTGATGGAAGATAGATACCAAGTTCGCTGGGATGAGCATATGATGGCAGATTACTGTTGGAGTATTACACGGGAATGTCCTGAAGACATCCATTGGAGAAAATCTAAAAAGAGAAGCTTCTAACCTGTGAAATAAAATGTGTAATTAAATGTATTTAACTGTTTTGAATTAAATGTTCTTTTGTTTGTTAATAAATAAAATCTCGAAAACTATACGTAGCATTAAAAAAGTAAGTATCACGTTTTTATCAGGGTACCGAATGTACTTGAAATCAGTTTTACTTTAAGCCGCACCAAAATCATTGTAGACCTGTGTAATGCCTCTTTTCTATTGCAATCTTGAAACTATGTTTCATCAGAAATAGGAATACGACCTTGTCGAACCATTTTAACATAATATATACACGTGACAGTGAATACAAATTTATATTGAACAATATAGATGAATCGGGTCATGGCTCATTCGATAGCAATATTGTTTCTTTCTAGACTGTTTATTTAATTTTTGTGTAGTGATGGAGTGAGAATATATTATTATAAGATCAGAGAAAAAGTTTCTTTGCATTCTATATTCGAGGCATTTTTTTATTCAAAGTATATTTAAAATTTAATTACAATATATATATCATTTTGTTCGATGACTGTCTGCTATCTTGTAGGAGTGACATGATCCCGTTGCTGTAGAAGTTTTAGGATTTATGATAAAAAAAACGCAATATGTAGTTATGGCAGTCCTCTCTTGATGTTAACCTGATACTGTCTAAAGAATTTCGAAGAGAGTGAAACAGGTGGAAATCTGAAGGTGCGTTAGGGCTATATGGTGAATGCATTAACACCTCCCAGTCAAACTCTCCTAATTTTTGATAAGTGACAAAACATGTGTGTGGTCTAGCGTTATTGTGATGAAAGACCACACCCTTTCTATTGATCAATGCCGGTCGCTTCTCTTCTTCATATTTTAACTTTTCATCATGATAACTGGTATCAATCTCTTCAAAGACGGTTCGGTTTCACTACGTCTCAATAAAGAACACGGTACATTAGGTTTCTTTCAGCGAGCAAACATCGAGCTTTTTTATATTTATCAGTGACAGGGCAACCAGAGCGAGGTGCATCTAAGATATCAAAATACCTGGATTTAAAACATTTAAGCCATTTTTTTTGCATTTATTCCTTTTTTGTAATAACATTTTAAAATGTACCGAATTTCTTCTTTATTTTTTTTTATTGCTTATGGTGGCAAACAACCAAGCAGCACACCTGATGATAAGTGTTACTGCCGCACATGAACCTTAGCTATACCAGGGGTACAGCTAGGCCGTGGCCTACTAGTAAAAACCCTAAACCCACCCAGAAAGTTGGGCTGCTGGCTCTCTCACTCACCGGACGAAGCGCAGCAGCACATTGCTACTGCTCAGACGCCGATTTTCTACGAGAGTAGAGAGGTACTACCCCGGACGGACAGGCCTGCGGCTGTAGACTACTGTCTTCATTAGATTCACTCATTTTGACAGAAAGAAAAACAAATGAAAAACGGCGGGAAACACCAATTTACTAAATTTTTTTTTTTTTTAATATAACCTATTTATAGGTATTAAAACCAGCCAGATACAACTAGTACGGCCAAAGAGATTTTAATAAAGTTTACACAGACTTGCGAAAAGACTTTTTCCCTGACCTTATTATCTACTGTGGATGTCGTAAAAGAAGAATAAAGGATATTATCATCATCTCAGCTCATATACGTCCCATTGCTGGGCTTGAGCCTCCATCACTATAGGAGGGAAATTGACCTACTATTCAGACAGATTGATCATTATCATTCGCCTGCTCTTATCCCAATTAATTGAGGTCGACGCTATATGTATTCGTAGTTATTACAAAAGTTATCAGCAGTAATTTTATGACTGCCTGGCCTGACTAGCGTCAACCATTCTTTTTTTTTTTTTTGTGGCGGTCTACGGATCGGTCACGCCCCGCTAATCCGTCCGGGGCGACGGGAGAAGCGGCGCACGATCCCGAAGGCCCGCCCTACAATGTACCTCTCTACGCATTGCGGGTGGGCCACTGGTACGCGTTCTTTTCTTCAGTGGCCCATCCGGTCTACCCTCATGGGTATCCTCTCGGGTCGACGCCCTGTCATTTCGACTAATATTATGTCTCGATGTCAGGGCGTCGTCTTCCCGCGGTGGCCTCTCTCCAAGGGTGACCAGACTAATCCCCAGTCCGGTCACCCGCTGCCTCAGCTAGGGCGGCATAAGGCGGAGGAATTCTCGCCTTTGCCGCCCCAGTCGCCAGCGGCGGCGCGAATCCTCGAAGAGGAGATCCTCCCGGATTCGCCCCGCCGCTTCCTAGCGTCAACCATTCTTGGGAATGTAATTGTTGACTAATAGGCATCAGGTGGAGTTGACACCGGTCGATATAGAGGTCAGATAGGTTGGTATAGATTTTTATTTCAAGATTTCCTTCTCGTGCATAAACATTATACGCATATCATCCTTTGTTATCTTTTACATCCACAAGCAAGATAAAGAATGCTTAATTGTATTCTTACTCCGTCATCGTATGGAAAGAAAAAGGGATTTGCATATAACGTTTATGCTATTTAAAAAAGAGTCGACGTAAAACCCTGTACCAACCCGTCTGATCAACGTAGAGTAGCAGATCAAATTTTTTCCTATTGTGAAGGAGGCTCGAGTCCAAAAGTACAGTTTTTATATTTATCACATTGCTTTAAAATCTGATAATAAACAAGTGATATATTTCTAAAGCGTAAATAAAGCTGCTCCTTATGGTGATACTACAGAGTAGGAATACAGCCCACCACTGACTTTATTGTTTATAGATATAAAAGACCACTAAGGAATATGATATACGTAGATAACCTCTGCACAAAAGAAGGAAACCTCGTAATAAAAGCTTTTAGCAACCCTTATTGTATAGTAGGTCAATTTTCTTCGTCCTATAGTGGAGGAAGCTTAAAACCAGCAATGGGAAAGTCTGCTGTATATTTATTCGTTATTATATGTGCCTAAAGGGACATTATTTACTTGATTCATAGTTCAAATCGATTGAATCCGTGTTAGACTATTGGAAGGTGATTTTTATCAATATCCATTGATTGCGGCAGAACGCATTTCTGATAGATGTGAATTCAAATCTCACATGTAATCTCACCTAATCCTTTCCAATCCCACCCAATCGCTTGACTTGCAAAAAATAGCCTAACATATTAAATAGGAATAATTTGTACAATTAGTATGATTCATTATATTAGATCACTATGACTTCATGTCAACAATAATTTTAGAGGGCATAGTATGAAAATGAGTAATATTACTAAGTACTAGTAGATAAATTAAGTTATATTACATATTATCAAAGATATTTTAAAAAAAATTGAGAAAAGAAGTACCTACAAATATTATGCCAAAGTTGGTGGTTGCCACAGAGAAAATGAAATTGTTAATGGAAAACGGCAATTTAATTGAGCATTTTTATTTTTCAGTTATCACCAGAAATACAGATTGCAAGGCCATAAAGATCTATGCTATAGTCTTGGTCTGGATTCCGCTAAACTGCAGACATCACATTTAGCCGCAAGATTGAATGGTTATCTAGTGGGTGTCGGTGGCAGGACTCAGTTTGATAAGGAGGTAGAGCGTTTAGGCCTCAGTGATAAAGAAGCAGAATATGTAAGGCGGGAGCTCGAGCGTAATGAGGGAGGCGGCCTTGCTTGCTGAACAGTGAAGAACAAGACTAATTATATTGATATTTTGAAAGTTTAATGTATCAAAATACATTTTATTTTATTTCATTTTAATGAAAGAATATGTTATATTAGCTGCTAATGTGATATAATGTATAATGAATTAGCATAAAATGCTATTATTTTTATCAACTTTATATTCTATATTTTATTTGATACTTTGTTTTTGTGTGGATTTTTCAAAATTTATTTAAATAACATCGATATAATTATAAAATAGGACCAAACTTTATATAATTAAAACAAACTTAATATTATATATATATATATATCCAACAAAGTGTTATTTTTGCTCTTTTCTAAAAAATAAAATATCTACCTGGACAGGAATTTTGTGCGTTGTTATACAAAATGACGCACAAAATGTATGTGTAAAATAATGGTAAATTCAAGGACCTTTATGTAATAATATAATTGCTATATTATACATAGGCACTATTTTAAAACGATGTGTCATGGCAGCAGTTAAAATTTAATTTACCAATATAATAATAATTATTACGTATATGTATGTGTACACGAATATATTTTAATAATTTAAAAGTATTTTTTTAGTTTAAAATGTCTTATATCGCAAGGTTCTTCCTCGTCTTGCTGGCACGTCATAAAAATGCTTGATTTTTTAAATTTATATATATTATTCCTATTAACAAAAATATTCAACTTAATATGAAAGAGATGAAGCCAGAACAGATGTAAGAACAAAAATAGGTAATGATGTACTAGAGCAAGTGGATGAATTTGTATATCTTGGATGTGGTTTTAGCCGAGATGGAAGGTACACCACTGATATAGAGCGAAGAGTGAATGCGGGAAATAGAGTGAACGGAGCGTTGGGACAACTTCTCGGTAGCCACCACTTCAGCCAGAAGACACGTGTAGCAATACATAACGCTGTGTTTGTCCCAACATTAATATATGGAAGCGAGAGTTGGGTATGCAGAAAAGAGCATGAAAGCAAAATTAATGCGGTCGAAATGCGATCTCTACGGAAAATCTGTGGAGTTAGGCTGACCGACCGCATTCGCAACGACGACGTAAGAGAGCGAGTAGGTATGAAAGAGAGTATTGGTGTAAATATGCGAAAGGGAATGCTCCGATGGTTCGGACATGTGGAAAGAATGCCGAACGAGCGTCTGGTTAAGAAGATATACAATGCGAAAGTGGAAGGATGTAGGTACCAGGGGAGACCGAGACTCACCTACCTAGACCATATTGGTCACGTGCTGAAAGAAGGTGGAGTCAAGAGTCTCCGAAACCGGCGAGCGTGTATGAAGAGAATTATGAATGTTGAAGAAGCGAGTGAAGTATGCAAGGATAGAGTTCTCTGGCACTCTGTTCTCTCTGCCTACCCTGCAAGGGATATGGCGTGATGATATGCATGTATGTATGTTCAACTTAATAATTTTGAATTATTCGAAATCTGCTCATTAATTGACGTAACGAAAGTTCCTTGGGTCAGCTTAGTTACAAAGAAATATAATGCAAAATACGTGCATATTTTTATTTGCATATTAATTAACATTATTTGCGTTTAAAGACAAACTAAGTAAGAAAATTGTTTAGATATATTATCTCAGCAATAATGATTTAAGGGGGAATAAATCAAATAAAGTTAAATAACATGCATATTTCTTATACTGTATTGCTAAGAGTAATATATAAAAAATAGAAAATGAAGTAACCCACTAGACTTGAGCTATCTCAACCAGCGATAACAAGGAATAGTTACCGGTGGTCAGTTAATTGACGATGGGAAGGTAATACGATATGGTATATAGCCGCACGCTGCTCTTCCATGGCCCCAGACTGATCGGGCTGGGTGTGTCTTGACCGCAACCTGTCAAAAAACAAAATACTTAAGATGTCCCTAAATGAATCCTCTGGTAGACGTACAGGGAACTGGTAAGCAACCCTGGCGAAGTTGACACCGTGGGAGCGTCGACGGGAGATGGTACCCGAAAGGATAAGCCGCCGGGCGACCACCGAAGACCGAGACGCGTTACTTATGCTTCTTCCAAATGATAATGGAGAAGTTACAGTACAGAAGGTTATAGGGATGCACGCCGTTTCTTTGGTCACTTCCGATGTATGTATGACTGGAATGGTCCAGTTTTTTTTTTATTATTAAGCCAGTATTAAATAAATTCTCAAAATTAAGACATTTTAATATCGTAATTCGATATATAATTAAGCTGTGTGGAAGCGGCTACGAATACTAGCAACCCTTACATTGCACGTGGATGTCGTAAAAGCCGACTAAGAGCCTTATAACAACCTGGTCCAACTCCATCAGATGCCATTTGGTCAAAAACTACATTACCAAGGAGGGTTGACGTCTGGCAGGCGGCCGGTCATAAAACTATTGCCAATAACTTTTACAATATGTACTATGAAAGAAGAGTACATATTGTATCGACCCCAAGTAATTGGGATAAGAGTAGGAGAATGATGATGATATATAATTGTGAATGAAAATAAAACATCCTACATTAAGGAAATAATCCTTGTATTCCGGGGGACTTTCATCATCATCACAGTCCATATATGTCCCACTGTTGGGCTCGGGTCTCCTCCATAATGGCAGGGAAAGTAACCTACTATACCGCGCTGGTCATACGTGTTCGTATAGGGTTTTGTTCCGAGTTTTCCTTCTCTTGCATAGATGTTATATGCGTTTTATATCCCTTAGTCGTCTCTTACGATCACCCACGGGTAAGATAGGGGGTGATGAATTGTATTCTTACTCCGTCACCACACAGAAAAGGGGGACTTTACAAACATATAATTAACAGACACAAAATTTGTGACAGCCACTACACCTATGCCCTGTTTGCCTCTAATTTTCATTCATCATTATAAATTAATCAGGTCACGGCCCATTTGATAGAAATACTATGTTTCTTTCTACCTTTTTTTCAAGTTTTGAATGGTGACAAAGTAAGAATATATTTGCAACCAGCAACCCCATATCTCACCCATGGATGTCGTAAAAGATGATCAGCATTTCCGTTCTCTCTTTGGAAATTAAGTCTTATGTTACGAGTTAAGTGTGGTGATTTAGTTATAGATGAAAAATTACAACATTATGTTGTGTCAGAAACATACTTTAAAAAAAAAAGGAATGATTAATATTAAAATAATATTTTTTGCATTTATCGGCGTGTCCAAACGAAGTCCAAAAATATGTAGGTACCTATATATTTTGTGTATGGAAATTAAGTCTTAGGAGTTAAGTGTAGTGGTTTAGTTAGTGATGAAAAATTAAAACATGTTATCTCAGAAACACATTCTTTCAAAAGCATTAAAAATAATTATTAATCCTAATATATAAATTTTTGTCATCAACTGAAAACAAGAAATCGAAAAATATGTTTGTGTGTAATATATAAAACGCAATAAGAGTTAAACAAAAAGTTTCATAGGCATATTTACATTTTATATATTGCTATTATATTTACTAACGCAAAGAGCGCCTGATGCAATTGAATCTATTACACAAAAACGCGTAGTTGGTATATACTGATTTCATAGTAATGTTTTATAAGTAGAATTATTTCTATATAATAATATAATTTTCGAAACAATTAAATATACATACATACATACCATCACGCCATGTCCCTTGCAGGGTAGGCAGAGAGAACAGAGTGCCAGAGAACTCTATCCTTGCATACTTCACTCGCTTCCTCAACATTCATAATTTTATTTTCTTCATACACGCTCGCCGGTTTCGGAGACTCTTGACTCAATTCAATTAAATATAAACTTATGAAAATGCCAAATTCTCATTACAAGGTGGATAAGAAAACAAGTAGCAGACCTACCTAATGTATGTAAATGACGTAGACTTAGTAAGAAAGAGTTAATCGTTAGAATATGTAAATACCTAAAATAAGTAAGTACATTAACGAATCACGCAACATCAAAGATTTTATCTAAATAATATAGTAGTACTTCTTCTCTTAAATAATTTCTGAACGAGATTTAATCTAAATAATAAATAGGTGATATAGTAGTTCTTTCTTCTCTTAAATAATTTCCGAACGATTCTTCTTTTTTTTCGTACCGATTGGTTCATAGGCAGATTGTTGTTGAGATTCACAGTTATTTTAATTTACCGATTATATCTATATATTTCTTTTTTGTTTTGATATCTCAAAAAAATGCTTTAATCACAAAATTTATTAGGACTAAACTAATCTAACTGCAGATTACTTTATATGGACTAAACTAAACTAATTTAACTGCTGATTACTTTATATTTGACTCATTCATATTGAAAAGAAATAAATGAACTTTCAATGAACACAAGTTACTACCAAATTATTACCGTTGAAATATCTAACGAAAATAGTAAATAGGTATTTATCTAGATGTGTCTCAGCATCTTTAAACTTGATCATCGTTTACCGTTTTATAAAGGCCTCATATTAATCAATATATTATGTAGAGACCTTCAAAGACCCACGTAAATATGTACAGAATAATAGGTACCTATTGGCATTATTATTATTACCATCTCACGACTATTTTTTACAAACTAGTTTATTTATTATAGATTTTCATTTAGATTAAAAATTATTGTTTTTTAAACACACATTCTACATGTATTGGCTAAGTAAGAACTATCACTGTCCTTCCATCGTCTTGGAGATCGCATTGTTTGATTACGGAATGTTTAAATTGTCATTCATCATTCTCCTACTCTTAACCCAATTACTTGGGCTCGATACAATATGTACACCTCATTCATTGTACATATTGTAAAAGTTATTGGCAATAGTTTTAACCGGGTTAAGAGCCCTCAGTGCTCACCCATAGTTCGGGTTAAGCTGTGACAGCCATCTGCGGCTAAGAGCTAAAAGACAGACACAAAAAAAAGGTAATAGTTTTATGACCGGCCATCTGCCAGTCGTTAACCCTCCTTGGGAATGTAATTGTTGACTAAACGGCATCAGATGGAGTTGGCCCAGGTCGTTATAAAGCTCTTAGCCGTTTTTTACGACATTCACGAGCAAAGTAAGGATTGGTAGTATTCGTAGCCGCTACCACACAGCTTATTGTTTAAATTGTTTTTTTCAATTTCATTTTTACTAGGTAATTTTAAATGTATAATTTTAAATAAATTTCAAGAAGCTAATATATTAGAAAAATTCCTTATACTCATACTTATGTAGTCACTTAATGAAGCAATAATTGAATTAATCAGAATGTAAGATCTCACATATGAATGCTAAATCGAAGTCAGAGGAGGCGCAGTATGGAAAACTTTTAAAAATATTTTATATCATTGCATAATGCGTCTTAAAATTTTATTGTTATGATTCTTTTTGCGACGCACAAGAATATTATAATTTACAGTTCCTGCGCAGAACGAACAAGTAATAAATATTCAATGTTTGCTATTTGTTCGTCGACTCTATTACCATTATTTGACTCTTGGTTATTCAGACTGCGTAGTAGTAAATAACCGGGATACCCTGCCCGTCATCATCATCTCAGCTCATGTACGTCCAGTGGCGGCGTAAGACCTAAATTTATTGTGGGCAAGATTAATTTTGCGGGGCCCTCTGCTAGTGCAAGAAGACGGATTGTAAAAAAAAAAAAATTGTATAAAATAAAAATGAAAAAAAGAAATGAAACACTTGACATTAAGAAATTTTTATTCATGCAAAACCAACATCAAAAATATAAAGATCAACTAAGTAGCTACCATTAGTACCAACGCCAAAGAACATTTCCAAAAATATTAAAGAAACAGACGTTTGAAATTTTTGGCAAAAACGTTTTTTGGCGCGTTCGCGGCTTTTAAGTACCTGATGCATAAATATTCGGGGCGCGAGGCCCCCTGGTGGCACATGAGTAAATAAACGTACAGAGACAAACGTTCAAACAACCGCGCCACGGTAGGTACATCACTACAAGTATGATGCGCGTGTGTGCGTGAGCACTGGCGGCTCGTCACGTACGGAACGACCTGTTTAGGCTGGTTCGGCTAGTGCTCAAACAAAGGGCTCACTCACCGCTCGCTGTGCATCGCGTCGTGCGTGTTTGTTTAAATTTGAAATTTGAATTAACTAGAAAGAGTGTAAATATGGTTTATTGTACTGTGTGATGATGATGACACACTGATGGTGATACCCCAGAAATAACAGTAGGAACAAATGATTATCGATTTGATTTACCGGAAAAAAATGGTTTAGTCTATGTATCGGGCTATTTGTACATAAAATGCCTCGAAGAACACAAATGTGAGAAAATGACATTGTATGTTAATAGATCTGAACAACCTATAAATATGGGGAAAGACTCTTTTTTCAGCCATTACAAAGACTTTAACGAAAGCAGTATGCAATTGGATTTTTTAATAATACCTCCTGACAACTTCATCGCATTTGTTGAATTGCTTGAGAAGAAATTTCGAGAATATTTCGATCTAGAAATAAATATTGTTAATACTGGTAGTGATATACTAAAACGTATACAAGATTGTAAATTTGATATGCCATGCAAGTGCTTTCCCATTGATTATTTAAAAAAAAACTTTATATTAGATTTAGAATTTATCATTCGATTAAGAGATATAACAAATTATTAAACATCAAAAATTACAAAAAAAAACTATTTAGAGTAAGCAATTTGTAAAAAAATATCCATACATAAAAAGGATGACAAATGTTTTGTGTATTTGTTTTCATCCTCATGTGCCAACCCTATCAGAATAGGTAGCACTTTTGCTCGCTCCTTAGAAGCTTGGTCTCTTTACGTTTATTTACTCATGTGCCCTGGGTCACGAGGCCGTAGGCGGTGGCCCACGTCGTGCTCGCCTTTACGTCGCCACTAAGTACGTCCCACAACTGGGCTCGAGCCTTCTCCACAATAGGAGGGTGATTGACGTTCTATACCACGCTAGTTAGACGGGTTGGCATAAGATGACATACGATTCCCATACTTGACAAATATTTATTTATATTAGAGAGTTATGCGGCCGCACGCCGCCCTTCGATCACCCCAGACGGATTGACCGAGGCGCGTCCAGACCATTATTCTGTCAAAAAAGTTAGCGTAGATTCTCTATAGCCCGTCGTACGTCTCCACGCTACTATTGAGCGCAATCATGGTTTTATTTAACTTCAATAATGTGCTGGACTGGCACATTAGTGATCCTATGACTAAAGCGAAGGAACTCCTAACTACGCAATAGGCATTCGGACGGAGAGAGAGCGTTATTCATTCCATTTATTCGCGCCTGGATAAGAACGTCATTAGAAGTCGACCTTGATCAATACAGTGGAACGATATGCCAGCTATAAAAAAAAAATATACATTGATGTTAAAGATCATACAAATAAATAGTGAATAAAATCGCTTCACAATTACGAGTTAAACAATGTCTACATAAAAACTGTAATTCCAAATAATAAATCAAATCATGAAATAACTGAGATCACTGATATAAAACCAGTAACAATGCTCTGTTCGCTACGGTGCCTGATCTCAAGCTACATACGTAATTATCGATTAATAAAATAATACAGTATATATATTATTTTAACAGAACTTCTTGCATTTACACACGTTCATGTTTGAGACATCTCACGCTGGTGTAAGTGGTAGCCTGATTGGAACAGATTTCAAATAGGTGTGGGTTCGAATCCCATGTGTGTGTGTGTGTGTGTGTGTGTATACAAGACTATATTATATACAAGACTATTGGGTGCTTAATTTGATTATATGATTTAAGAGCAATACGTTATTTCATTTTAAATGTATCTATTAGACCATCAAGGTAGGGGGCGTAAGACCTTCCAAGAAATGGATGGATCTTTGACTTCTATGGTCTCCATCCAACAGCTCCACGCAACGTTTTTTATTACATTGGTGGCGTACCTATTCGGGCGGCTCCATTCCATCTAATCACAGTAAAGAAAAATCACATTAGCGAGCTAGTAAAATTTATTTTCATCCTCGTGCGGGTCACCCATTACCATTGCAATGGGCTAACACATCATACTACGCCGCTTACATCCCTTCATCTACTAAACTCATCTACAGTTTTTATTTCGTAGAGAAGTTTCAAAAATAACTGTCACTATAACACGACTTGCAGCATCTTAAGAAAAAGACTCGTAGATGAAACACAAGGTTTTGGCGGAAAAGCAGCTATACTAAAGATATATAATACATATATAAGTAAAATTGGTAGCAATTAAAGTATTGTGTGAGAGAGAGCGAAAGAAAAACATAACCGCCGGAAAAGGAGCGATGGGAAAATTATATTCTTACTCTAATAGCAAACGGAAGAGCTATTTATTACGTTAAAATAATACAATTCATTATTGTGTTATTCTTAAATATGTATAGGTATTTTGACCAACTATGAATACAATGTGTCATTATTTTTCCTTTCCCACGAGTGTCGAAGAACAACTAAGGACTAAGCACTTATCATCACTGAACTAGAAATAAAGCCCTATGCCGTATCATTTGCTTAGCTCAATAGAGTAAACGAATATTACTTTGACAGTGTAAACAAGACCAATGACCAATAGTGGGACGCATGTATATGGTCTTTAAGACACAATTATAATATGTTTATGTTTCCATGTAGTGACGGAGTAAGAATACAATTCACTACCCCTACCGTACCCGTGGGTGATCGTAAGAAACGACTAAGGAATGTTAAACGCATATAACATCTATGCAAGAGAAAGAAAACTCGAAACAAAACTATATACCAACACGTTGGACCAGCGTGGTATAGTAGATTAATTTCCCTCCTATTATGGAGGAGACTCGAGCCCAACAGTGGGACATATATGCGCTGAGATGATGATGTTTCAAGTAAAATTCATGTTGATATTCCCGTTATCTCATTTACATTGTATTTTGATTTCAAAGGTTTTTTGAAGGCGATTCAACAAAAAATATTACTTTATGTATAGGCAATTTTATGGTATATTAAATATTCATTGTATTATAACATTAGGATTACATAAATCAAGTATGGAAGAGATGTTTCAAACATGTGATCAAATACTTATTTAAATAAAAAAAGTTAAAGTGAGTGATCGTATTTCGTATACAAATAAGGAGGCTATTAGCATTCAACGTGACCATAACAGCCAACCAGGACACGTGACTGATTGATAATGATGCGCAGGAATTGTACGACACCTGAACATATTTTGTAACTGTTTTACTTAACAAATCATTGTAAAATACGTACGGAATCTTATAATATTTTAAATGTAAAATTTAGTAAGGTCCAGTCCAGTTCTACTACGAAACCAATTTTAATAAAAGTATACTTTAATATACCTTATATTTTAGAATGATATAGGGTATTTGTAAGGTTATTTTATCTAGTTGTAAAAAACAATAATATCCTTGCTAAATAAATTAGCAAGAATTGTAATTGATTTATATTTTAAAGAAATCATCTTGAATTAATTTTATTGTGACGAAAACTATGTAGGCGAATCGATGAGTTTTATAACGAAAATGTTATAAAAAAATATGCAGGGCCGGATCTACCATATGACTTTTAAGGTTCCAGCCTAGGGCCTCATGGACTCAAGGGGCCCCCATCTAAGTCAAGTCAAAGTCAAAAATAGCCGATAATAATTTAGAGAATTTGCCAAAGGAATGTGCAGAAAGGTTGTTTTACAATTTGTTGATTTATTTACAGTTGTATTTAACAAACACTAAGACATATTATATTATAATATAAATCCAATATTTTATTGTCTTATTTTTTCCTATACTTTGTGTAATTAGGTGGGCCCCTAAGTAATATTAGCCTAGGCCCCCTAAATTCACGGTCCGGCTCTGAAAATATGTAAAATAATTTCCTCAAAAATCGCAATAAATCATTGCGACTGCTATAAAAATCATCTTTCATATGGGCAATACCCTTAAATATTTAGTCTAACTCCAGAAAACTATACCGTTGGGTTGATACATACATACATATCATCACGCCATATCCCTTGCAGGGTAGGCAGAGAGAACAGAGTGCCAGAGAACTCTATCTCTGCATACTTCACTCGCTTCCTCAACATTCATAATTCTCTTCATACACGCTCGCCGGTTTCGGAGACTCTTGACTCCACCTTCCTTCAGTACATGACCGATCTGGTCTAGGTAGGTTAGTCTCGGTCTCCCTCGGTACCTACATCCTTCCACTTTCGCATTGTATATCTTCTTAACCAGGCGTTCGTTCGGCATTCTTTCCACATGTCCGAACCATCGGAGCATTCCCTTTCGCATCTTTACACCAATACTCTCTTTCATACCTACTCGCTCTCTTACGTCGTCGTTACGAATGCGGTCGGTCAGCCTAACTCCACAGATTTTCCGCAGAGATCGCATTTCGACCGCATTAATTTTACTATCATACTCTTTTCTGCATACCCAACTCTCGCTTCCATACAGTAATGTTGGGACAAGCACTGCGTTATGTATTGCTACACGTGCCTTCTGGCTGAGGTGGTGGCTGCCGAGAAGTTGCCCCAACGCTCCGTTCACTCTATTTCCCGCATTCACTCTTCGCTCTATATCAGTGGTGTACCTTCCATCTCGGCTAAATCCACATCCAAGATATACAAATTCATCCACTTGCTCTAGTACATCATTACCTATTGTTACTCTTACATCTGTTCTGGTTTTATCTCTTTCAAAGACCATTATTTTGGTTTTGCTCACATTCACGCGTAGACCCCTTTTCTTACAATCTTCTGTCATTGTGTCGACTAGGGTCTGCAGGTCAGTCGCTGACTGTGCCAGCAGGACTGCATCATCTGCATAAAGCAGAGCAGTGACCACTGAGTCGCCCATCTGGACTCCCACATTCATATCGTTCAATCTTTGGAGACATTTATCCAGATATATGATAAACAGCCTGGCTGACAGAACGCACCCCTGCTTAACGCCGATATTGACGTCAAACCAAGGCGACATTCCATCATCCAGCCGCACACAGGCTCTACAGCCCATGTAACTGGACTGCACAGCCCGTAGCAGTTTACCGTTAATACCATACTCCGGTAAAATGTCCCAAAGTTCCTTTCGTACAACCGTGTCAAATGCTCTCTCCAGATCCACAAAACTGCAGAAAACCCTCTGACCTAGAGCCAGATGCTTCTCCACAATGTTGCGCAGAGAGAACACTTGATCCATGCATCCCCTTCCACTCCTGAAACCTCCTTGTGTCTCACACAGTAAACCATCGGACACCATCCTCATTCTCCTTTCAATAATTTTTCCATACACTTTTGCTGCCAAACTGGTCAAGCTTATGGCTCTGTAATTTGCGCAGTCATAACGTGAACCCTTGTTTTTAAACAAAGGCACGATGACTGCGCTATTCCAGTCCCTGGGAACCATTCCCCAGCTCCAACATAAATTGAGGAGCAACAGGAACGCCTCCCAGACACAAGAGCCACCGAGCTTGATCATCTCGGCAGACACCATATCAATGCCCGCTGCCTTACCATTTTTCAAACTTCTTATCGCCCATTCAACTTCATCCATACTGATGCCATCGGAGGACGCCGTTGTCGAATGTTGATCTACTAAACCACATCCAACACCGGCGCCAACCGTAGCATCCGCATACATATCGCCAAAATATTCACTCCATCGGCTTAACACGTCTTGTGATTGTGTAAGAATGTCTCCACCTTTAGACCTTATTTTATTCATTCTGAAGGCTGACCAACCACCCCGAGACTTCTTCACCTCCCTCCAAAAGAGTTTGGTGTTACCCTCGAAGTTTTTAGTCAGCCTATCTTCTGCACTCATACTTGCTCTATCCCGTTTCTCTTTCACTAAGGCCTTGGTGTCATTCTTACATTGCCGATATATTTCTTTCTTCTGTTCAGTCATACTGTCATTCAGATTCAAAGAAGAGACATAGTCCAGCCACGCTTTCTTCTTTTGCTCTACGGAAGCTGCCACTTCCGCATCCCACCATGCATCACCATTTGTTTTTCTATGCTTCTTTGAACTTCCACATACTTCTTTCGCTGTATCTACCATACTCTCTTTCAATACTCTCCAGCATTCTTCAATGTCCGATTGCGGCTGGCTTGCCATCGTCAGCCGTTCTCGGACACCCTCTGCATACTTTTCTCTTACACACTCTTCTTGCAACCTTTCAACCTTTATTCTTTCAAGCCCTCCGAAGTGGACACGCTCTCGCCAGTGCCTCCACTTTCTGAACAGACCACTAAATCTCGCAATAACGAGATAGTGGTCCGTGTCGACTGTGGGGCCCCTGTAGGCTCTTGCGTCCAATATTTTGCTTCGGAGGCGACTGTCTACCAAAATTAAATCTATTATGCTTTTCTGTTCATTCCTTCTCCATGTATACATATGGATGTCCTTATGTTGGAAAAATGTGTTTGACACAATAAGGTTTCTCTCCACTCTTACCGTTGGGTTGATGAGGCTTAATACCAGTCTCTGCCGGAAAATATTGTATTATTCTACTGAAATTAGTTAAACTAGAACGCCGACCCCGATACGATAGGGAAAGTCTCAGAGGACAAATATACATATGTGACCGTGTTATAATTTGTTAACTAATATCACAGGAATGTATTTCAAAGGAAAATTTGTTAGGTCATTAACCTCTAAAACTAATGACATCATAATATATGTTATGTTATTAACACAAAGTAATCTAAATAATATTTGAGCCTTATAGTATCTACTTGTAAATTCATTTATCTACTCGTACATTCATTTATCTCTATACGCTATTTTAAACATAAATTTTAAAGGTTTTGCAGGAATGAATAAACTCAAATTTACAGGTTTTGTTGAACAGCGGCGAGCAATACGCAAACATATGTATCATGCATTCTGTAATAATTATCAAATCAAATCATTTATTACGCATAAGGCAAGCGGCCACAAACTGACAAGATCCGGCAAACTCAGCGGGCTCGTCATTTTTTTCAAATTATGACGAAGGAGGAACCAATTATGACGCAGGAGGAACCACCATTGTATTTTTAAAAGGTGTGACGTGACCATTGCTGACGTCACTGTTGTTAGTTACGTGGATTAATCATGGTATGGTTTTGATCTTCGAGATAAAACTCCACAAGTAACTGTTTAAATGTTGGATTCTTCAACGAGTAGCGTAATGTCGCCTCAGAGAGCTCCTGTACTGTTCAAAGACTCGAACACGAATGAATGTATTGCTTTTATTTTTATTTTTTTTTGTTTTTGGTAACGCAGTGGCTAAAAATGCTTTGCCGCACTTCCGCCCGGTCGGGGTATGTGAGACTCGCAGCCCCAGAAGGGGACTGAATACCCACTAAAAAAACCAACTGCGAGCTGTTAGCCGATGTGGCTTTGACAGCTTAACCGGTCTATTGGCGAGCTTTATGGGCTCTCAAGTCTCAACCCGAAAAATGTATTGCTTTTTTTTTTTGGTAACGCAGTGGCTAAAAATGCATTTTTCGCATGCCCGCCCGGGTGGGGTATGTGGGACGAAAAAATGTATTGCGACAATGCGTCCGTATTTATAGGGTTCGGAGCACGTTTGGTTATATGCGATAAGGCGATATTAGATGCACGTTTTTTAAGCGGGGACAGATTAAATTAATATCGCGGGTTATCATCGGTTATCTTTGACTGCCCTCGACAACCTTATACTGAACTTTTATTATCTATCATATGTTATTTTGTGTTTCTGCCATACCTACTACTGCAACCAATCTTAAGGCTCACATATAGGCCCCGTTAAGTTATCCCGTATCCGTGGTGCCGTACTGCTGCGCTTATCGCAGCTGTACAACCCTTTACTTATTGGCTGACTAGTCAATATTGCTTTCTGTCTCCCGCTTTGCCTGGGAGGGAAGTGGAATCACTCTTTTCCAACTCCTCCTCTTTAATTTTTCTAATTAAATTTGTTGCGGGTTCCAAGACAATTAAAATCATTTCCCGGGACTGCCTGAGGGTCAAACCTCGGTGTCATTTATAGTGACCATTGTGGATCCTGGCTTACAGGAGTTACAATGGTGGGAATGTGTGGTGGGATTAGTCCCAAAAAAAAAATATGTTATTTTATTTCTTTAAATTATTTTAAATTCTCAAAAATTAATGCGTTCGAAATGCGATCTCTACGGAATATCTGTGGAGTTAGGCTGACCGACCGCATTCGTAACGACGACGTAAGAGAGCGAGTAGCTATGAAAGAGAGTATTGGTGTAAAGATGCGAAAGGGAATGCTCCGATGGTTCGGACATGTGGAAAGAATGCCGAACGAACGTCTGGTTAAAAAGATATACAATGTGAAAGTGGAAGAATGTAGGTACCGGGGGAGACCGAGACTCACCTACCTAGACCAGATCGGTCATGTACTGAAGGAAGGTGGAGTCAAGAGTCTCCGAAACCGGCGAGCGTGTATGAAGAGAATTATGAATGTTGAGGAAGCGAGTGAAGTATGCAAGGATAGAGTTCTCTGGCACTCTGTTCTCTCTGCCCACCCTGCAAGGGATATGGCGTGATGATATGTATGTATGTATGTATTTTAAATTCATCATTCTCCTACTCTTATCCCAATTACTTGGAGTCCATACAATATGTACTCTTGTTTCATAGTACGTATTTTAAATTCTTATCACTAAAAGAAATACAATTCCAAAAACGCAATTATTTAAAACATCCAATTGCATTGCGATATCAGCATCATCATCATCACCACAGCCCATATATGTCCTACTGTTGGGCTCAGGCCGCTTCCGTTATGGGAGGGAAATTAACCTACTATACCGCGCTGGTCAGACGTGATGGTATAGGGTTCTGTTTCGAGTTTTCCTTCTCTTGCATATAGGTTATATGCGTTTTATATCCCTTAGTCGTCTCTTACGATCACCCACGAGTAAGATAGGGGGTGGTGAATTGTATTCTTACTCCGTCACACCACGCGGATAATAGTCTATAAATATCTTAACTGTGTCCCCCACTAAGTGAGCTGACGAAATTGTCAATCACAAGGAACCGTTGCATGTAAGCGGCACTGAATCGTTCTATAAGGTATTCTCATGAAGAGGCTTATTTACAATGGAAGAATGGATCTTAAGTTTCACGAACTCAACGTCGAGTATGTGTATTTATATCAATCATCTTAATAATATTTACATTACAGAATAAAGCATAATTTATTCTATACTTTCAAATTTATTGATGCAGACATACCACGAGGCCATCATTGCTTCCTATATTTACGTTTCCTTTGTATATTTACAATAAACAATGTCAATCGAATCCTTGGTGCTTTAGGTATCGATACGACTTACGCGTTCAGTTCATGGTTACCTACCGCCTCATTACAGATATCGTTCACAGAGGAATTCAATATATAAGATAACTTTTATGTTATATGTAATTAATATGTGTAGCAAAATAAATTGCCTGGGTGTTGGCTGATTAAAAATACAACAAAAAAGCTTTCTCATAGGAGTTGTAAAAATCGGCTGGTGGTTCACCAAGAGAATGGCCAGCAACTTGGCAGATTGTGGCGTTATCCTACTTTGGTAGGTAGCTTATATACGTCAATAGACATAGAATGGTTTATGAACGAAAGCTTCGCTTTGCGAATGACGGCAAGCCATATGCGCCTTCACATCCGTTCAATAGCGAAAAACTTCGGTTTGCGAATGACAGCGAATCATAGGCGCCTCCACCCCCGTTCAATACAAGAAAAGTTAAAGAAAGATTGACTTTCAACTGTACCTACCAGCAACTGCAGTAGCTCAGCATGGCGATTGCGGTTTTTTTAATTTATTTATTTATGCACAAATATGAGTAAATAATACCTTCTTAAAACATATTAGGTAATTATACATTCTTAAAGTAATTTTTAAACACTGACAAAACTAAGCATAATTTTTGAACAATTACATACGGATTTTATAATTACAATATGTAAAAGTTAGAGTATTAAATCGGTACAATGTGTAATCATTGTCCGGTAGATGGCACAGATCTCCCAGAAAGACGACAAATTAATACGAATCTCAAATGTTATACGACAACTCACACATGTCTAAGTACGGCGATTGGAATTTCCAATAGTTGTGGGTTCGAGTCCCACGTATGTTTTTATTACAATATGTACTTACAAGATAACATGTAGATAGTGAGTGTTGTATATTAAAAATTTAATGGGCACTTATCAGCAGAAAATCTTAAGCTCTGTAATGATGTAATCAGATAGCGGTCGTTCCGTAGAAAATCGTTATTACGTATGCTAAATTTTATTAAACCAAATTAGATTTATTTTTTTGTACTGGTAAACACACTCTATCTTCATCTTTTTAACATATATACGTTAAGTTGCACTATTGGGTACGTGTTCTTCCACAATTGCAGGGATTGCCCTCCAAGTTTTATATAGTAAGACTTACTATATAGAATTACAAAATGGTGTAAAGATGCGAAAGGAAATGCTCCGATGGTTCGGACATGTGGGAAGAATGCCGAACGAACGTCTGGTTAAAAAGATATACAATGCGAAAGTGGAAGGATGTAGGTACCGGGGGAGACCGAGACTAACCTACCTAGACCAGATTGGTTACGTACTGAAGGAAGGTGGAGTCAAGAGTCTCGAAACCGGCGAGCGTATATGAAGAGAATTATGAATGTCGAGGAAGCGAGTGAAGTATGCAAGGATAGAGTTCTCTGGCACTCTGTTCTCTCTGCCTATCCTGCAATGGATATGGCGTGATGATATGTATGTATTATATAGAAGATGCTGGTTAAATAGGTGAGCGTAAGTTTTTTTATTGCAAGTTTCTCTGCTCTTGCATCAATGGTATGAGCTTAGATCGTTTTGTCTTCTTTTACCCGTGGGGCAGGAATCGGTGGTGAGTTGCATTTTTACTCTATCCTTATACAAAACATCTTTTAATTTCATTTTCAATTATAGAAAAATAAAAAGAAACAAGCGTTTTATTGATTTTATTATTGGAATAACAATTACGGCAAAACCTAATTAATTACATAATGTCTTCGACGTTAAGTTAAAGGGTAAAATGTTTACATTAAAAAAATCATTTGATATTCTCGCGTGTATCAACAATTAGGAACGTGAGATTATCAAAATGTAAGAAATGCTCTATTACCTCCATTTTCTACTCCACTATCTTGTCTATGTGAAGTCGGAGTAAGAATACAATTTACCATTCCTTTTCTGAGTGTCGTAAAAGACGACTAGGAAATATTTACCTATATATAATTCTTCTGTACGTGTGTTGACAGTGAACTACTACTAAACGGCTGCACGGATTTCCTAAATTCTTTTGTATGTGTTCGAGGGGATTCGTTAATGGTTTAGACTCATAATTGGACCCGGTAGGTGGCGCTGTTATCGGTATGTCAAATGGTTGGACCGATTGGGATGAAATTTTCTATGTAGGTATATTCCAATGGGTCCTTGGATGATTTCAAAACACAATTGGATCCGGTAGGTGGCGCTGCTGTCAGCATATCGCTTAAAACTTTTCTGCGCAGGACGACGTCTGCCGGGACAGCTAGTATTATATAAAGACAATATGCCTGTAAGAGTAGAAATACTTAGAATAAAATCTAACAATCCGGCAATGAAAATGAAATTGACACATTAAACCAGATCTCTGGTCAGACACGATCACAGTGATTTAGTCGATTAACTTTATTTCTATTGTGAGGAGAGACTCGAGGTTACCAGTGGGATATAGTTACCTAAATGTTTGAGATGTTGATAAAATCCTCTACTAATGGTACAAAATATTCGTACGTATCGTCTAGTTACAATAATATATATGTTATTTTGTACAGATTTAGTTTAGCGAAATTTCTTATTTATATCTTCATACTTCAGAGTTCAACGTTCAAAATGACAATTTTTGAAGAATGCCATTTCTAAGAAAATTTAAAATAATACCTAAATTGTAAAATTTGTATACAAAAACATTATCATCATCATCTCAACCCATATATGTCCCACTGTTGGGCTGGGGCTTCCTCCATAATAGGAGAGTAATTGACCTACTATACCACGCTGATCAGATGTGTTGAGTTTTGTTTCGAGTTTTCCTTCTCTCACATAGATGCTATATGCGTTTTGTATCCCTTAAGCCGCGTATCGACTTCGCGCTCCTGGCGCGCGTGCCATGAATGACCGCGCCGACAGTGCGTTCCACGGTACGCGTTCCAAATATATGAACTATACAAACTAAGCGCGCCTGGCGCGCGAGGCAACTGTTCCAGTGTTTGATCGTTCATCATGCAGGCATCGTATGCGAGCAGCCACAGCGTTAAAAATTATTCACAGTATTATGTATAAGAGAAAACAGAAACGAAGAGTGCGTTGTTGGATGAAAAAGTTTTACCGAAAAAGGATGCAGTATGGAATGACACTTATGACAGATATGCAACTATTTATTATGATGCAAAGAACTTTTGCTATTCCACAGCAGTTCTTTTGTACCATATTGACGTCAACTTTGGTTATCCATCGCTTCGAACTCAATAAACACACAAAAAAAAACGACAACAGATGGAACGACCCGCTCCATGTTCGAGCGTTCCAACGAACACCTTGGCGCGCGTTCCAAAGTGGTACCCATTTTGCGCGGCCAGAACGCGCGCCTATGTTCGTCCTTTTGGAGCGCGAAGTCGATACGCGACTTTAGTCGTCTCGTACGATCACCAACGGGTAAGATAGGGGTGGTGAACTGTATTCTTACTCCGCCACCACACGGAAAAACATTATAACCATACATTTTTTTGGTATACTTAGGTATGTAATTTAATTTAAGCATTATAAAAAAATATCTAAAGCGCATATTTCATTCGCGTATTATGCAGGATGAATGCTTATTTTTTATCGCTTGGGAAAAGTACTTATTTTCTAAAAATACGTCTTAGGTGTCTAGAACACCTAAAACGGTTATATAAGATATCATGAAGATTCTTGGAGTACTTAAAACTTCAAAACGGAATAGAAATAAACAAATTCCAATTGGATTTATAATAATTATTATTATTAGTGAATATTTTGATTGTACTATTCCAATTGTCTCTACACAAATTAACTAGTCAATAAAGAAAAATCACCACTTACGTTGAAAAATCAATAAATATTGAAAGGAAAACGCAATAATAAGAGAATAAGGGCAACTACAAAGTTGCACTACTTACTACACCAAGGCCAAAGGGTGGCAAATTTATTTAGAATATTCCTTTATCATCATCTCAGCTCAATTATGTCCCACTGTGGGGCTCAAGCCTCCTCCATAATAGGAGGCACATTGACCTACTATACCACGTTGATCAAACGTATAGGGTTTTGTTTCGAATTTTCCTTCTCGTGCATTGATGTTAAATGCGTTTTATATCCCATAGTCGTCTCGTACGATCATCCACAGGTAAGATAGAGGGTGGTGAATTGTATTCTTACTCCGTCACCACACGGAAATATTGTTTTATCTACTACGTATTATTAACTATTAAGTATAGTACATACATATCACATCACGCCATATCCCTTGCAAGGTAGGCAGAGAGAACAGAGTGCCAGAGAACTCTATCCTTGCATACTTCACTCGCTTCCTCAACGTTCATAATTCTCTTCATACACGCTCGCCGGTTTCGGCAACTCTTGACTCCACCTTCCTTCAGTACGTGACCAATCTAGTCTAGGTAGGTTAGTCTCGGTCTCCCCCGGTACCTACATCCTTCCACTTTCACGATACGTAATCGAAATCGGGAATCGTATCGTAATCGAAACGATACAATGCGAAAATGATGTCACAAGTGGGATTCGAATCCACACCTATTGGAAATCCGTCCGTTGGGTTCGGGTACTCGGGTATACTAGTAATCGGGTTTTTATAAATAATCAAGCATTTTAAATGCTAAAAAAATTTCAATAATTTGAACCTATATTATTGTTAAATAATTAATAATGTTATTACATGAGAATAAGAATTACATAGAAAAATTCGGATGTGTTACACCTCAAAGTGTAACACATCCGAATCGTAATCGGGTTTTTATAAATAATATAGGTTTTTTTAGCCGACTGCGCGACGCAAAGGAGTGGTATTGTGTTTATTATTCGTATGATGACGGAGTAAGAATACAATTCACCACCCCTATCTTACCCGTAGGTGATCGTAAGAGACGACTATGGGATATAAAACGCATATAACATCTATGAAAGGGAAGGAAAACTCGAAACAAAACTCTATACCAACACGTCTGACCAGCGTGGTATAGTAGGTTAATTTTTCTTCCATTATGGAGGACGCCCGAGCCCAACTGTGGGACATATATGGGTTGAGATGATGATAATAGGTGTGTTTTATGTATTTAACTAACTCTTACGTAGCTGTAAGGAATTATTAAGTAAATATAAGAACAAAGCGACCATAGTCAGACGAGAGAACGTAGATTATGATGACGTTAAAGAATTCAAATATTTACAATGAAATAAATTATTTGTATTGCTATTTTCATGTTCCTACCTATCTCAACTTCATCACTATCTGATTGTGTACTCGTCCAAAAATAAATGTCTGAAGATAACATACCTCCGTTGTAACTAGGCAATATTAATTCATCATCATTCTCCTACTCTTATCCCAATTGCTTGGGGTCGACACAATATGTACTCTTCTTTCATTGTACATATTGTAAAAATTATTGGCAATAGTTTCATGACCGGCCGCCTGCCAGACATCAACCCTCCTTGGGAACTTAATTGTTGACCAAACGGCATCAGATGTAGTTGGCCTAGGTCGTTATAAGGCTTTTAGACGTCTTTTACTACATCCACGAGCAAAGTAAGGGTTGGTAATATTCGTAGCCGCTACCACACGGCTAATTATAAACTATAAATATAAAGAGGAAGAAAGAATAGGGAAAAACATCAAACGGTAACTATTTTTTATTTTGTACGGTCAAGGAAAATTTATATCTATTACTTTAAATGCATTAATGAAATGCAGGTATAAGAATGCCAAGATGAATGTGAGGCGAGACAAGAATATATGACATAAGGAGTGAACGTCTGACGTGGTATGGGCATGAAATGAGACGGGATGTAAGTAATTTTCTGTAAAACTTTTAAGTATGAATATCGAAGGCAAATAAATCAGGTAAGATCAAAGAAATGATAGACGAACTGCATGATGCATATAGATTGAAAGAAAATGAACACAGAGATGACACCTAATAGAATTCTGTGAAAAAATAATGCATAATTCTCTTACTTTATCGATTTGGAATTAGAGCTGAAGGAGATAATAACTATTGTGCTGCTTACACTTTAAATTTTGTGTTAGAATACAAACGAAGCGCTGAATCACAAACCTACTACTTACTTATACTCCTTCTTCATTTTGTGTGCTGGCAATCAATCAAAAAAAATAAAATCAACCGTTTGTGTTACTTGTACGAGCCATTGTTGCCAGTGTCGAGTTAAAGTTTACTTCGCGTCTTTAGTCACTTCATGTTAGTCATTGTCCGTCAGATATGTCAAATCGTTGCCATCAACAGTGATTTGGCCGTGTGGCCATGTTTAGTGCCTGTTAATAGTAGTTTCTTGGAATTTTGGTGGAAAACGAAATCGTTGTAAAGCACTTTTATATCATATTCACTATAAACCAACAGCTCTTTCGCATCACATTATATAAAATGTCATCAAAATTATTTAATATAACACGTTAAAACATTAAAATATTGAATATAATATAAGTGCACTTTCATATTCCCGCCAAAAGTCCTACTTACTATACCTACTTATAGTCTAGTCTTACGAGTCTGAATGTCGCGTGGATGTTTTTAGTCCATCATTCCAAAACGACTAAATAGATGTATATTAATTATTCGCAATTTTAAAGACACACTGACTTTTTAAAAATTGAAATTTTATTGTTTCAAAAAATGATTTTAATAATATGATCATTAAAAACATTTTTCAAACAATATTTTCGTTTCCTGTACTAGGTATTCTTTTTGCCATACTATTAGTCGCAATGTGACGTACTGACGTCCTCCAGTTAAATGAAATACCCACAGCAAATAAACCAGTTTGGCCAGACGGATTTTATTTAGAATTTTCCTTATCTTGGTTTAATCGATTCTTACGATGTCCAGAATTTAAGAATTTTATAAACATTTATTTTTTACTCTGTGACCATAGGCGTACTTTGCACATTATAACAAGGAATATGCTATGACAGTTCACTCTTTGAAATTTATACTCAGACCTTGTACGGGAAGGGCCACTTTTATTTAATAAGGTAATATGGCACCGCGTCACACCGACACCGTCCTAGTTGTCACGACAACTTGACTGCTGCCACACCCAGAACAAGGGCATGACCGCCGCAAGTTCATAGTTCCCATTAGATAGGTTATTTCCACAACCATTCAAAGAAAACACGTGGAAACACCCGATAGGACAATAAATTTCTTATCTAAACATTTTACAAGTGCAATAAAAATTCTCTTTCTACGATGTTGCTAGTAATTAATATTACTTTATTGGGTATTATTTAAGATTATTTATAAGTGCTGTATTATGGTGGCTATGAATACTACCAGCACTTACATTGCACTTGAGTGTCTTAAAAGATGACTTAGAGCTTTGTATTGACTGGGGCTAACTCCATCTGATGCTGCCTGGGCAACAATTAGGTACTAAATTTGACGTCAGACAGGCGGCGATCATATATTATTGCTCAAACTTTTGCAATATGTAAGATGGTATACGAGTACATGTTTTTGAATAGACAAAATGATAAATAATCTTAGTTGACACCATTGTCAACAATAATCCAAAAAGAAAACGTAATTAATAATTATTTAAAAATTAACATATCATTTGTGCCAACATAATTTGTGTTTAATAAATAATTTTACGACAAATAAGACCACGGTTTTGTTTAAATAATTTATCTCTTATCGTTGATGAAATACATACTCCGATTGTGTAAACGCCTCATTATAATCTAAAAATAGACTGGCAAATTTGGCGTTTTCTTTTCTTTCCTTTGAGCCCATATAATTATGTACCTACTACCTACTCGTACATCTCATCAGTCGTTCTGTCCGCACCTTTTTATTTTATTAAAGGAAAATTTAAGCGGATGTATCACGCTACCTAAATAGGGTAACGTGGGTTTAATCCGATTTTTCCTTGTATTAGCGGTAGTAGATGTACCTACATGTGATAATTTAAAAGTTAGTTAGTATACGTCTTTCACACGTGCGATTCGAGTTCACACCCTGAGACATACAGAAAAGCTTCATGACCGTTTTGTTTGTAGAAATTCTTAATACCATTTACGATTTCCGGAACTATGCTCAGTTAACGAACTAGAGCGATTTGTTATGGCTTAAAGATTATATAACGACGTGCTTTATGTCTTTACTCTTTGGAGACAAATGCATCAGACAGAAATAAACAATAGGACTTCATGGCCGATTGAATTTAACTCGCGCTTTTGTAACTTTTTTTTTTTCATGTTTATGATGTTTGAAAATTTATAATGTGTCTATACATTATAAATTTGAAACATCATAAACAGTAAAAAAAATATTTTGTAAGCATTTTGGTAATCCGTTTCTTTTGTGGCCATGGTCTTGACGCACACCGCCCAATCCGTTTGGAGTAGTTTGGACCGATAGAAGGGCGGCTTGCGGCTCCATAATCTACTGTATACTCTGCCTGTCACTACTAGACTACTGGTATCGATTTCTTGACCTAGATGTTCATAACTAACGGGTCGCGGACCTATCGGGTACCGCCCCGTCAACGCTACGTCAACGTTATAAACAAGACTGTCGTCGCTTTTACGCTTCCGGGTTGAGAGCCCTCAGCACTCATCCATAGTCTTGGTTAAGCTGTAATAGCCATCTGCAGCTAACAGCTAAAAAAACTAAAAAAAAAAAATTACCCAATCTTACGGGTCGCGGAGTAATCCCCGGCCGGTCCACTGTCTGACGTCAACCCTTCTTGGCAATGTAATCGTTGACCAGACGGCATCAAATGGAGCTGATCCATCGATATGAAGCTCTTAGTCGTCTTTTACGACATCCACAAGCAAACAAGCGTTGCTAGTATTTGCGTTATCACACAGCAATGTCATATTACCTATATATACGTATATAATTATAAAATAAAACATTATATATTATATATATACATTTAAGTGATGAAGGAAGATATTGGAACAAAATGTAAATATGATAAGGTTAAAACGTTTAGCAAGTAATCTCACGATCAGTTATTTGTAAATTGATGCGTGAGATTTACTGATACAACAAACATTGAATTAGGTGCTATGTTATTAGTTACCTATGTTAATTTTGCCGCGCGAATTATTCTCTCATAATTAATCCTAATATATCCTATAACTTCTGATGTTTTCATGAATATCGTATGAAAAGAATATAATTTAACACACCTAATATTTTCAAATTTGCATCTTCTTCTTCTTCTTCTCAGCTCATACACGTCCCACTGTTGGGTTCGAGCCTCCTCTATAATGGGAGGGTAATTGACCTACTATACCACGCTAGTCAGACGTGTTGGTATAGGGTTCTGTTTCAAGTTTTCCTTCTCTCGCATAGATGTTATAGGCATTTTATATCCTTTAGTCGTCTCGTACAATCACCCACGGGTAGTATAGGGGGTGGTGAATTGTATTCTTACTCCGTCACCACACGGAAAAATTTGCAATTTGAAATAAAATTATATTTACTGAATTTTCAAAGAATTTTCAAAGGTTACAGAATGGTAAGAACAAAATTGAAATAGTATAAATGCCTTAATAATTTCTATGATTAATATCTCAATGGGGTTTCCGTGTGGTGACGGAGTAAGAATACAAATCACCAACCCCTATCTTACCCGTGGGCGATTACCCAGAGATCATAAAGACATAAGAGACGACTATGGGGTGTAAAACGCATATAACATATGTCTAATGTCTATGCAAGAGAAGGATACTCGAAATAAAACCCTATACCAACACGTCTGACCAGCGTGGTATAGTAGGACATTTTCACTCCCATTATGGAGGAGGCTCGAGCCCAACAGTGGGACATATATGAGCTAAGATGATGATGATGATGAATATCTCAATCAATTAATATTACATAATTTAACATATTTAGTCGCTTTTATTTTGTATGACCTGACCTGTACATGATCACTATACTTGGTGTACCTAGTATTACGGATAGTAAGTAATAAGTAATAGTGGTAGAACCACGCTGTTGACAGTTTTCTGTCTACGGCCATGGGCTGGTCCGTCCGGGGTGGTACCACACTCTCGCAGAAGATCGACGTCTGAGTAATGGCAATGTGCTATTGCGCTTCGTTCGGTGAGCGAGAGAGCCGGCAACCCAACTGAGTGGGTTTGGGGATTTTATTGGTAGACAGCTGCCTAAGCTATACCCTTGGTATTGCAATGGTCCATGGGCGGCAGTGACACTTACCATCAGGGGTGCTGCTTGCTCGTTTGCCACCATAAGCAATAAAAAAAAATCTTGACTTCTCAGATAGTGTCATCGATTGAAAGGTCTATCTACGCAGTCCACTACTACTTATTCAGTTTGACCTACATCATGAATTGTTTTGTCTATTAATATTGTTTTAAAATCTAATTGTATCATTAGCAGCTATAAATTTTATTATCTATTAACTAAGTCATCCTTGATGCTCGCTAAATATAATAAACTGTTAATTAATTCCTAGACATGCTGAAGATCTCAAGTCTTTTAAAGCATTACGCGAGAAACTTAAGCTAAACATAGCACTCGTAGTTTTGGTCACTTATTTCCTGTATCGATAATTCGACCGTACGCCACTAGCGTTTCAGGGTGACAGCATGATGGAATAGAGCATCTTAGCTCGGTATGCGACCTCTCTACATCTTGGAATGAACTTGTATTCAATCGCCCGTATTTCCTTAAATACCAGCAAGTAAAATGTTGACAAGCATAACAGTTTTGAAATAAAAAAAAGTTAATTATGTTAGTCCAAAAACATGTTTCGAATTTAAAAAAATAAAACAACACTGGTATTTCACATTTTATACAGCTGTGATCACTTTATATAATCTGTATATTTGACTTTTAAAAGTAATGAAAAGTATTACATAAATACTCAACACAGATTTAATTATTATATAACTGACGCGATCGGACGCCTACTTATCTACTGACCAAATTATGGGTAGTGACTTGGACTGCTCACGTAATACTTTCCACATTAATACTGATAATACGACTAATACTCCAGCTGTTATGAATTGATTGATAATAAATAATATATGACATAGTTTTGTGACGTCAGCACTTATCTATTTCTAGCTTTAATTTATAGTGTATAAATAAACTTGTAAAATACATTAGGTCTTGTTTTGTAGTTACTTTCACGCGTTTTCAACATAGATATGATGGAAAAGTGTATGCTATCTCAATCACATAAAGAGCAGAAGAATAGAGGATACTGGATGTATAAAACTTGCTTATCTGAGGTCTAATTCCACACTTTATGAAGGAATTACCTACCGGGCGGGCCACCGAAGACAAAGATCTGGTACCGGTGGCCCGCTCGCACGGCGAAGAGAGGAGTTGCACGGTGGGTCTATGGGGTCATGCGCCGCCTCTTCCATCACCCCGGACCGATTTAGCGGGGCGAGACGCATCCATAGTCCACCGTATATAAAAAAAAAGGTGGAATTACCTCAAGCCGGTGTGGCTTATCATCAAGAGATAAATGTCGTAAATAACTTTATAATAATACAATATTTTCAATTTCTTATTATATAAACACTTAAATATAATATCTCTTAAAGCCTACTTATATCTGACATATGTTTACCCCATAAAAAACCACAAATATTATGAGGCTCCACGCTGCCCTGCTGTCTTCTAGAGTATTGCAATTACATGCATGCTGTTATGGAATAATAGATTCAAATATTTTAATGATATAAATTTGTCAGACACGGTGACTTCGTTCCTTTCCAAAATAAAAAGTGCTCGAGGACTTGAAATAGTTCTTTCTGAATGGTGGTTTATCTACTAAACTGACGATATTTTCTAAAGAAGCAAAAGAACGCAAAAAATAATATATTGGTAATAATTCCGTGTAGTGACGAAATAAGAATACAATTCACCACTCCAATCTTACCCGTAGGTGATCGTAAGAGAAGACTAAGGAATATAAAACACATATAACATTTATGCAAGAGAAGAAAAACTCAAAACAAAACCCTATACCAACACGTCTGACCAATGTTATATAGTAGATCAATTTGTTGCCCATTATGGGAGAGGCTCAAGCCCAACATTAGGGCATATTCGAGCTGAAATGATGGTGATGAAGGATTAAGTAGTTATTTTACTATTTGAACATCACTTAACAAAATCATGTTAGCAAATTTTATATCACCCTGATTATTCGCTTATCACAATGATTAGTGAAAATACAACCAAACAATGCTATCATTCTTTACACCGATATTTTGCTGGATTATAAGATGACATTCAGATTATAATCACTTTCGCAGAAAATGAAATTACTCATTACCTACCTACTCTAAGCTACAATTTGTAATAGCCAAGTACATAAATAACAATATAAAATCATTTTACCTTTTAAATACATCTTTTTTATAGTTTATGGTAGTTTAAACGAGCAAGCAGTATATATTTTTATTGGCTATGGTGGCAAACTAACAAGCATCACACCTGATGGTAATTGTTACTGCCACCCTTGGACCTTTGCAATACCAAGGGTATAGCTAGGCCGCTGCCTACTAATAGAAACCCCAGACCCACCCAGTTGGGCTTCCGGCTCTCTCACTCACCGAACGAAGCGCAATAGCACATTGTCATAACTCAGACGTCGATCTTTTGCGAGAGTGTGGTACTACCCCGGACGGACCGGCCCGCGGCTGTAGGCAGAAAACTGTCAACAATGAGATGATACTACCACTATTGAAATCCATCTGAATTAAATGTTTATTTTGATAAATCTCAATAAGGAATATCTGTCTTCATCGGCCTTGCACATCAGATAAAGTAAGCTTAGTACTCGTTGCAACTAATCTGATGGGCTTAAAAGTAATACGGTTATTTAGTAAGATTATTTAGTAATGGCAATGATATGGACAGGCTTATGGCTCAAGATCAGACCTAAATCACCTGGGAATGTATGCATTGATATATATATAATGAATCCGTAGAATCTTAATGTAAGTATACTAATTTAGCTGAGGTATTCCTGTAGAGTTAATATTCTTTTTCATAATCCTTCTAAAAGTGATATTTGGTGACATTGTTTGTGTTAGTTTATATGGAATATGTGGATATTGACAATTGGAATCAGATCAGACCACGCACTGTGACTGAATTTTATTCTTTATATATTTTGAGATTTTTACAAAATAAGAAATATATGTCAGCTAATAAGTAATGTGTCTTTTTTTTTTTTTTGCTTATGGTGGCAAACGAGCAAGCAGAACACCTGATTGTAAGTGTTACTGCCACACATAGGCCGTTGCAATACCAAGAGCCACGCTAGGCTGCGGCCTACGAATACAAACCACAAACCCACCCACTTGGGCTCCCGGCTCTCTCGCTCACCGAACGAAGCGCAACAGCACATTGCCATTGCTCAGACGTCGATCTTCTACGAGAGTGTGGTACTACCCCGGACGGTCCGGCCCGCGACTGTAGACAGAAAACTAGCAACAAAAATAAATTATACTTTAGGAAAATCACAAAAAGAATTAGCTTAAAAAAAATAATCCGAACTAGAAAGTAAAACAAAATATAGTTAAAAAAATAAAATTAAAAGACCTGGGGTGTTTGACAGCAAATTTTATAATATATTAAAAGTTCATTGTTCGCTTTTATACAAATAGCGTCATTAAAAAAATAAAGTTAAGCCTCTACGCCATTTTTTTTTTATTGTAATTTATTATAATGACTTCTGATGTTTATGCGAGTATTATACATTTGAAATAACATTATTTTTACGGATTCTATCGCGTTTGTATTTGATTTTTAATATCCCGTCGTTTCGAACACTTTACAGCGTTCATGGTCACGGGACAACTGTCCTCCCCTAATTTGTTATTAAACTTCTTATTTCGAATTATTATTAGAGCGTGTTTATTAGGTTTTCTAAACCATAATTTATTTTCTTATATTTTTAGTCTTCCAAAGTTACCCGTAAAGAAAGATATTTTTTCTTTATCCCAGTGATCCAGGTATAATGGCAAAACACCGAAGTTAAAATCGAGTACCGGTGGTCCGCTCGCACGGCGAAGAGAGAAGGTTTTACGGTGGGTCTATGGGGTCACGCGCCGCCTTTTCCGTCACCCCGGACCGATTTGGCGGGGCGAGACGCATCCATAGCCCACCAATAAAAAAAATAAAAAAAAAGGTGTAATGGCATAACGTATTATATTTTCAAAGATCCTTGACAAGTATTTAAAATTTCAATTAGATCCGATGATTTGAATTTAGTTTATTATTATTTAGTTAAAATAATGTTCATATTATGAATGTTGAGGAAGCGAGTGAAGTATGCAGAGATAGAGTTCTCTGGCACTCTGTTCTCTCTGCCTACCCTGCAAGGGATATGGCGTGATGATATGTATGTATGTATGTTCATATTTCTTTCTCTACAAAAATTGCATACCGAAGGATGAAGCTAAAAAACAGTATGGAAAAACAGACTAAGTCGTCGAAGAAAATGTAAAAATAAATGGGATTAAATAATGAAAATTAACCATCAAAATTATTATACCAATTACAAGACGAATGGTTTTCAAATATTTAAAAAAGTTATTTGAAACTTAACGTCGGCTTAAGGTCACTAACTTTAGATGAACACCATAAACTAGTCTAACCAGTATAATCAATTATTCTTGTTAAGCTCTTATGGTGTTTTTGATATTTTATGTTATAAAATTTACCATACTTATAAATTAAGCAAAAATGTGGGCCCCAACTGAAATTAAATTAGAGTTTCAACACCAAATACACAGCATTATACATAATTGTTAAATACATACATAAAAACATAAATAAATAAATATGTTATCTTTCAAAATGTTTCAATTTTTTAATATTTGACTTGCTTTAAACTTAATATAGATATTTTACTACATAAAAATAGAAGCAAGGAACCAATGACCAGTTTAGTTGTTATTTTCATAATAGCCTTGTTTTACTTAAAAGCTTCCTCATGACTCATTTACCAACGATGTCACGAGTCTCATTCACCAGCAATGTAGACTAATATTTACTTGTTTAAAAAAGCTGTAATTTGATATAATTACTTCGGCCTCAGAAGAAACGTTAAAAGGCTCCTTAAAAATAATATGCGAGTGACGTAATTACAAGTATTTGCAGACAATTCTCCGCAGACTTGAAGGCGAGAATATTATTAGGTACATATAATACATACATACATATCATCACGCCATATCCCTTGCAGGGTGGGCAGAGAGTACAGAGTACCAGAGAACTCTATCCTTGCATACTTCACTCGCTTCCACAACATTAATAATTCTCTTCATACACGCTCGCCGGTTTCGGAGACTCTGACTCCACCTTCCTTCAGTACGTGACCAATCTGGTCAAGGTAGGTTAGTCTCGGTCTCCCCCGGTACCTACACCCTACCACTTTCGCATTGTATATCTTCTTAACCAGAATATTATTAAGAGAATATTATTAATACATATTAATACAGTTTGGTAGAAAATGGCACGGGGAAATCTTATTTATCCTTATTATAAGTATTAAATTAGTGTTTTGTGAGAAAAATAAAATTTTAATATATTTTGAAAAAGAGTCAGTCTTTCTGTATTATAACTTCTCTTTTAATCAATGGGGTAGGAGACGCTTAAGGCTTTGTTGTTGTTCGCAAAACCAAACTTCAATCCATCAAGCTTCTAATCAAAGATATATAAGGGCATTACCGCCACACTAGGATCGACGATCGCCTCGTTAAACCCTAGCCGGTAATTACCACTTTCAAGGGAAAGTAGATACACATTGCATTCCATTCCCGTCTCATAAATGGCAATAGCCTTATAAGCTGCAATAGCCTTATAACCTCAAAAAAATAAAATTATGTTATACTTATTATTATCTGCCGACCGAATGGAATAAGAATACTGTTCAATACTCTGTTGTTGTTCAGTACTCTGTGTTCTGTACTCCCCTTTCTTTCCCATGGATGTCTTAAAAGACGACGGATTGGACTTTTGACGGGAATTTGAAAACGTCATGTGGTGCTCTTGTATTATATTCGATATATTAGTGTTTTAATGTGTTATATTAGATAATTTTGATGACATTTTATGTAATATAATGCGGCGGAACTACTGAGATGTAGTGAATATCATATAAAAGTGCTTTACAACGTTTTCGTTTTCCATCAAAATTCCCACAAGATACCATTAACAGTGTGGCCATTGCACTGTTAATGGCAACAATTTAACTTAGACAACGACTGACTTGAAAGACTAAAAACGTCACTGGCACCAATAGCTCGTATATGTAGCTGATTGCCAATATATAAGAAGAAGAAGAAGAAGACGACGTATTTTATATGCAGATAACAACAATGCGAGAGTAGAGAAATAGTTTTGTAATAGGAATCTATTTACAAAACCCATCCATCAGCGTGGTATAGTAGGTCAATTTCCTCAATATGGTGGAAGAGGTTTGAGGCTAACAGTGGGACATATGAGGTCCGAGAAAAAAGAAAAATGATGAAAGATGAAAAAAGATAGTCGAGAAAATGAAGATAACATCATTATTATCCTATTCTTATTCCAATTAGATTTTTGTTGTTGTTTTGATTTCCCCTCTTTTATCGTACATATGCAAAAGTTATTGGCAAAGCTTAATGGCTTCTGATGTTTACGTCCTCGGTCCTCCCATAACCATGAACGCTGTAAAGTGTTCGAAACGTCAGGATGTTTCAAAATCAAATATAAACGCAATAGAATCCGTAAAAATAGTTTTATTTCAAATGTATAATACTCGCGTAAACATCAGAAATCATTATAATAAATTATTTAACATTGTTTTTCTTTACGACATTCACGAGCAAGGTAAGGGTTGGTAATATTCGCAGCAGCTACCACACGGCAAGAGAGAAATATCCATAAAGATGGCATTTTGATGCTAGGTAATATTTTTAAATCAGTAAATGCTCACGTGTACTACAGTTTAAGTTCTTGTCTCTAACTTAATTAGAGCTGTTACATCATCTTCTGAGTCAGTACTCGTCAGACTATTCAATGATCCAATGTTTGGTTAAGTATTTAGCGTATATGTATTTAGTAGTTTTCTGTGTTTAATATAGTTTACATGGTTATAATTGTAATACGATTAGTCATAATATACCTATTCAATTTATATTTTAATTTTAGAGTTCTTTAACCGAAACCTGCCATAAGAATTTTGTTACTAAGCCTACGCTGACTAATCGGCTATGTGTTAGTGGACTGTATGCTGCTGAAACTACTCTCGAAACACATTCAATTTCATGATGATTATGTGCAATTTCTTTTTATTGTCTTTGGTGGTAAACAAAGAAGAATCTCATCTGATGATAAGTGATTACTAATGCTCGTGGATCTTCTTGATACCAAGAGTACAGCCAGGCCGCTGCCTACTACAGAGGCTCACCGAACCGGTCCGCGGTTGTAGACAGCTAATTGTCAATAGCGTGGCCCAACCACTGCCAGTTCTTACAAAAATTAACATTTATATTGCGATTCTGGTGTCGATTCTGGTGTCATTTTAAAGGGTATATAATGTACTTTATTGTATAAAATAAATTGTTCACACTAACTTTCATACATTCTTGTAAAACTCGAAATAAAAAGAATTTTTTTTTCTTGCATATCCCTAATTTTAAGCTATATTTTCTTCCCTTATTATTAATTTAGGAAATTTGTTTAAAACTAAATTAAATTCTAGATATTTTCAACTTTTCGGGAATATTTTTTAATTGAGTGTAGCTATAGTAGTTTCTCAGTAGTAATCGTTTTTGTAGAGAAGGACTCGCGCGATTCAAAATAATTAAGTGGCATTTGTTGCGCGGACAGGTGAAGCGAGTGTCGCTTGCGCGGGGACGACGACGCTTGCTTGAGTGGTTAAGATGATTTGGTAGTCGCAGATAGGATTTACATGTTTCCCAGGCAAGTCATCATTATCTGCTCTTATTAAAATTACTTGGGATATACGCAATATGTAGGTACTGTTCTTTTATCATGCTTACTACAAGGGTTTTGGCAATAATTTTATGATCGACTGCCATTTTAACGTCAACCCTCTTTGCGAATGTAACTGTTAACTAGATGGCATCAAATCAAACTGACCTACTTTAATGTAAAGTTCTTAGTCATTTTTTATAATACCCACGAGCAATGTAACAGTTGGTAGTATTCGCAGTTGCTACCACACAGCAAGGGGATAGAAGAATATTTTCATAAAGATAGCTATAGTCGCCACCATACAGATCTTCTTCAAGAGATCCCTCGCACAATTTTTACTACTCCCAGGGGAAAGTAAGAAGTGGTAACATACTGTATTCTTAACTCGTCACCACACGAGCAGCAGGTTACATTTTTTAATTATTAATTCGCTTATTATAATTGTATTATTAGTACTATTAGATTTACATAATACTATTGCATACATGCAAACACAACCTTGTAATAAATACACAATTGCATTAGCACCTCATAAGTAGCTAAGGACAATTAACAAACACTCGTAAGGACTCTTTGACAATGCTAAGTACAGTGTAATAGTCCTGCCAATAAATCTAAATACGCATTAATTTATCCTTGCACAAAATTTAAAGAATAAAGCATCAAATAAATTTTAATTAATAGCCTACGCATAATTTTTCACGGAATGTAACACTATAGTGTGAACTTTGATGTTTACGCGTGTATTATATATATGAAATAACACTAAATGTTCATGATGGAGGGTACTCTCATGATCATGAACACTGAACTGTTCGAAACATCGGGGCCCCCTCATCTAAGTCAAGAATAGACAATAATAATTTAAATAAAGAAAAGTGCAGAAAGGTCTTTTATAATTTGTCAATTTACATCCGTAGGGATGTATTTAAAAAAAAAACACAACATACTATATTATAATATAAATCAAATATTTAATTGTATTATTTTTTTCCTACACATTGAGTAATTAGGTGGGCTCCTAAGTAGTATTAGCCTTTTTTATTTTTTGCGGTAGACTATGGATGCGGCTCGCCCCGCCAAATCTGTCCGTGTGATGGAAGAGGCGGCGCGTGACCCCATAAACCCACCATGCAAACTCCTCTCTCCGCCGTGCGAGCGGGCCACGTGTTTTAAGTAAACACTTTTATTAATCAGACACATATTTGTTCGCATGTTATATCTAAACCTAATATGAACTTATAATAAAAACCGTTGTGACAACTTGTTAATACGTCAATACGATTGTAAATGATAAACACACTAACTTCAGAAAAGCTGATGACGGTGAATTATTATATTATTTGCTATGTATATTATGAAACAAAATTCCTCGAAATATAAAACCGAAATTTCTAGAACTCGATCGCAGTTAGACCTTGTGAATCCAAACCATTCAATGACCCTGTCAAAGAATTATTTTTATCAAAATCTATATATAGAGTAGTTGTAGTTCACTCACATACGTATCTACAGACGAATTATAATAACAGATGTGTGGAGGTGGAAGTCGGATAATACTTCAGACTTCCATCATGATGATGATGATGATGGAGGTGGAAGTCAGAAAATAAAATACATTCTGCATCAAACCAATATAGAGAAAGTAGTAACTGATAAGTTTATTTGTCATTCTTTGTTTGTAACTGAATAAGTTTTGGAAGCTAAGGACTTCCCCGGCTGGTCGGCGTGGCGTCCGCCCTATCGCGGCTCATGCCGAACGTGGGTGGACCCAGTTTCGAGGGCCGATGGGTGTATGCGAGGGTGATCGACTCAATGGCCATGTACGGCGCACCCGTGTGGGCGAGGGCTCTGAACGCCCAGCTCAGGGCTCTTCTGTGGAGGCCACAGAGGGTCATGGCGGTTAGAGCCATTCGCGGGTACCGCACGGTGTCAACCGAGGCGGCATGCCTATTGGCCGGAACACCACCCTGGGACCTAGAGGCGGAGATGCTCTCCGACCTCTACCGGCGGGTAACCTCAGTGCGCGACGAGGGTGGCTCCCCATCATCTAACGAGATAGCCACCTGGCGCGAGGACTCCCGCCGAGACGTCATCGCCCGTTGGGTTACGTGGCTGGAGAGGCCTAGACACGGTGTTGTTACCGTTGAGGCCCTCCGGCCCGTACTGATGGAATGGATGGAGCGGCGGCACGGAGTCCTCTCCTTCGGGCTGGTGCAGGTATTGTCGGGGCACGGTTGCTTCGGCTTGTACCTGCACACGGTCGCGTATAGGGAGTGGACTCCGTCCTACCATCATTGCAGTAGTGACGAGGACACGGCGCAACATACGCTCGAGGTATGTCCGAGCTGGGACGGGCAGCGCCGTGACCTCGTCGCTGTTATCGGTGCCGACCTGACGCTGCCGGCTGTTGCGAAAGCGATGGTCGACAGCGTCAGGAACTGGGACGCGGTCGCCGCCTTCTGCGAGGCTGTCATCTCGCAGAAGGAGGCGGCGGAACGAGTCCGGGAGGATTCCCGTGACCCGGGCCGCCGTTAGCGGCCGGGGCGGCGCAAGCGCGAATATCTGCGCCTGATGCCGCCCTAACCGAGGCTTTGGGTGATCGAACCGGGGAATTGTCCGGTCACCCGACGTGAGGCCACCGCGTGAGGGTGACGCCCCGACGGCGAAAGCTGTCGGGACGTCGACACGGGAGGAACCCGTAAGGGTAAACCGCCGGGCGGGCCACCGAAGACAAAGATCGGGTACCGGTAGCTCGCTCGCACGGCGAAGAGAGGTGTTTGCAGGGTGGGTCCATGGGGTTGCGCGCCGCCTCTTTTGTCGCCTCGGATCGATTTGTCGGGGCGCGACCAAATACATGATCCACCCTGCGGAAAAAAAAAGCTAAGGACTTCTTTGGTACCAGTGGTCAGCTCAAATGGCGATACTGAAGATTGACGGCAACCTAAAATAAACTATCATCATCAACTTGCTCTTATCCCAATTTACTTGGGATCGACGCAATATGTCTTCGACTTCCATAGAGCTCTATCAGACGTCATCTCTGTGGTCACTCCTTGTCTATCCATATCATGTTTCACGCAGTCCATCCATCTTTTCTTCGGTCTTCCCTTACCCCTTAAGCCTTTAACATTCATACTTAAAACTTGCCTCACAACATTACTTTCATCCCGTCTCATCACATGTCCATACCATGTCAATCTTTCACTCCTTAACTTTTCCGTCACTGGCGCAACTTTCAAACTTCCTCTTATATGTTCATTTCTTATTTTATCCATTCTTGTCACACCACACATCCATCTCAACATTTGCATCTCCGCTACATGCAGTCGTCTCTCATCCGTCGCTTTTGTCGCCCAACATGCTGATCCATACAGTACAGCAGGTCTTATTAGGGTTTTATATAATCGGGCTATGGTCTGGTAACAGCCTCTAAAGTATATTATATTTTATCTATGGAACACCTATCTAAATATATATGTTTTATTGAATTTAACTGTACATCATATTTATCAACGTGATATCGATATTTATCTGATTGCATTATTTTGTATCGCAAAAACGTGCAGTTGGAACGTGCTCTTTCAATTATCTCATGTTGTGGTTTATCCACCTGTTAATGCTCAGGCATTACATTATTATTCTCGTAATGTTATTTTAAGATTTCTGATGTTTACAAAATTACATGTTAAAAATTATTTTACGAATGGTTTTACTTTTCCACAAACCGTAAGCTTCACGCACGCTATACTCATATACAAAGATGTGATACAGCTGCGTATCTTCTTGCATTCTTGGCTTATATTGAAGAAGCCACTGACACAGTTTGCTATATATGTATAACCTAAAATATGTTTTATTCAAAACTTATTTTATAATGCTGAATAGAATTTGTTAGAACATGTCGTCTCATGCCTTAGAGTATAGAGACATTTCCAAAGTAACCAATGAGATCGCTTCTCTTTACATTGGCCATAAACATTCAGATTGAGGATCAAGGAGCACATAAATGATCATCATTTGAACTCACATACGTCATAATGATGGGTTTTTTTTTGCGGCTGGCTATGGTCTGGTAACAGCCTCTAAATCTGTCCGGGGCCACAGATGATAGATGATGGTGCGCGACCCTATAAACACGCCCCGCAATGTACCTCTCCACGCCATGCTAGTGGGCTACCGGAACCCGGTCTTCATCGTCGGTGGCAATGATGAGCTAGAGTCTCCTCCAGATTGAGAGAAAAATTAATCTACTATATCACGCTGGTCAAACGGATTGTTATTGGGGTTTATTGTGACTTTACTATCTCTTGCAATGATGATATCTGCTTGCGGCCCTTAGAGCTGGTTCACATTAGGTCAGACCGACAGTTTTACAGGAACGACAAAGGTGTCTGATGCATATTAGCATATATATTTCAATATCGCTGTTGTTGCCGTTCGGATTGAGAGCCCTCAACACTCAGCCATAGTCCGCGTAAAGCTGTCAAATCCATCTGCAACTAACAGCTAAACACACACAAAAAAAATGTCGTTGCCGACAGTTTTATCGGGTCGCCATAATGTGAACAGCGCTATTAAAATGCACGTACTAATTAATATGCATCCGACACCTTTATCGTTCTTGTAAAACTGTCGGTCCGACCTAAGGTGTAGCAGCACTTAGTCGTCTTTTACGACAGTGAGCGATCGTAAGGTCACCCTCGGTAATACTTCTTACTCCGTCAGCACGTGAAAAGCGTTGCTGTTTCTTTTATGTAATTTGAATTTCTTCTAAAATAATCATAATATTAGTTTGTTATAACAAGCAATTTCTTTATATTAGGTATCGAAGCAAATATAATATTTTTTTTTTATCTAAATGGGTAGAGTAAGTGAAATATTTTTAATTGGATAGAGTAGTTAATATTAAAAATAAAAGCCTTGCAAACATGAGAAAATAAATCTCAAAATTATGAAAATGTCTTATATGTATTTAATATTGAAGAGATACTATTGCAGACTTTTAGGGTTCCGTACCCAAAGGGTAAAAACGGGACCCTATTACTGAGATTTCGCTGTCCGTCCGTCCGTCTGTCACCAGGCTGTATCTCAAGAACGGTGATAGCTAGACAGTTGAAATTTTCACAGATGATGTATTTCTATTGTCGTTATAACAACAAATACTATAAATAACATAAAATAAATATTTAATGGGGGCTCCCATACAACAAACTTGATTTTTTTACCGTTTCTTGCTCGATACTATAGTCTGTCTAATCTAAGAAGTGCACTTTGACAGCTGTCTGAGTAAGTTGTCTAGATATGTGAACCAAATAATCGCTATCGAAAATATCCGATTTTACTGAGAAATCGATATTGATTCTTTAATTCTAATATTTTTACCGATTATTTGGATATTCGTGAATTGGAAGTTGTCAAGAATTGTATAGAACGTGATGACGTGACATTGTTAGGTCGTCAATGACAATTACTATTTACTATGTTATTTTTATTTTAAATGATGTTTACGAGTTTCAACATTAGATTATTGTACAAGAAAGTCACCCGCAATGTTAATTATGTAAATAACTTAATAATTGTTTAAAATTTCAGATTTAGTGTTTACAATAATGTGTATACGTTTGACCGAGGTTATTGTGTATTAAAAAATGCAAAACGTCAAAATGCACTTCTTAGATTAGATGAACTATAATAACGGTGAAAGGTAGACGCTTTAACTATTCACAGAATATTTAGTTTTAATGTTCTCTTTAAATATAATTAAATAAAATTAATAATTAAGGGGCTCCCATACAATAAAAGAGGTTTTTTAAATATAATGCTACGGAACCCCTCGCGCGTGAGTACAACTCGCACTTGGCGTATTTTTTCATAGTAGGTATTATACATATTATGTCAATTCTCGGTAAATTTTGTTCGAAATAGTAAAATGAATGTTTTAACACACAACATAAATATAATATGCATTATATGTAACATATAAACCATTCACAAGAAGATACAGAAGAAATTCTCTTAATTATACTTTGTTGCATTCAGATCTAAGCGTATCGGCATAAACGTGAACGCGACTTGTTACCCGACTGCAAAGGAGTGGTATTGTGTTTAACAGTCTATGTATGTATGTATGTTTGTATGTTCCTTTGAAGCACTATATATACCAAACGCCTGGACCGATTTTTATAATTCGCACGTCAATCGATTCCTCTTAATCCGGCGAGTGTCACTAAAGACATGACGTTAATGAAAATTCAATATGGCGACTACTGGACGCCATTTTGTGAAAATTTTAAAAAATAAAGTCAACAAACTATATCGAGTGGGGTATCGTTGAATAGGTATTTAAAAATCATTATTAGTTTTCTCTCAACATTTTTCGATTCGACTGGCCGTTTAGGATCTATATCGATTTAAAGTTTCGTAACAACCTTTCTCACATATAGGTTTTTTAGACAGTAGAAATTTACGATGAAAAGACGAAAAATCATATAACTGGATGCGGGTGGACATATACTGAAGTATCTAGTAGGTATATTGTCCAATATACCATAGGTAGTCCTACCTAAAGTATCTAATGTCTGACGCGGTCGCCCATCTCCAATTTCTAACGATTTAGTACTCAACTTCAGTCGAAAAACTATATATAGTTAGGTACTTACCTACTTATTAATAAATAAGATAACTATAGCTACCTACCTAGGTAGCTATAGTATAACTAAAAAGTATAAAATAAAAAAAAATGATTAAAAATATCAAAAACCCGACTGCGTAAAAAGTCACCAAAACTACGTACATAATAAAAAAACTGAAAAGAAAAAAACAAGCACTTAGATGTCCGGTGGTCTAGAATTCTATAATATATTATTGAATAAATACTATTGCAGAAAATGAAATATATTTTAATAATAGAACATGACAACTGAACAGTCGGGATCCATTGAAAAATTTGATTTGCTGTCGAATAAAGGATCCCGACTGTTCAGTTGTCATGTTCTATTATTAAAATATATTTCATTTTCTGCAATAGTATTTATTCAATAATATATTATAGAATTCTAGACCACCGGACATCTAAGTGCTTGTTTTTTTCTTTTCAGTTTTTTTATTATGTACGTAGTTTTGGTGACTTTTTACGCAGTCGGGTTTTTGATATTTTTAATCATTTTTTTGAATTATGTAATGATAGTTTTAGATAATTGAGCATATTAAAAACCCATTACCATCCGTATTAATTACGGCACGATTACCCCCTTGTGAAAAGGACTAAATCCAATAGTGGACACCGATATAGGCGATGACTAATGAGTGGATGGCAATTAGAAATAAAGATTGACTCTGGGTGGATGGAAAGCAGTAGTAATAAAGATTAACTCTCTTTGGTCGTTAGGTTAAAATTACAGCTATTATTTTCAAGTCGGGGTAATCTGTAAGACATTGAGACATTATAATATCACTCCACTTTTTGTGTTAGTAACAAGTATTAAAATTGGTTTTTACCTTTTGAAATAAAACAACTTTTACGGATTCTATCGCGTTTGTATTTGATTTTTAATTGCCTAACGTTTCGAACACTTTACAGTGACCATGGCCATGGAAGGACACCTATCGTCCGTCGAATCAGTAAAAGTAATTTTATTTCAAATTTGTTTTTACCTTTTAAAAATGCTGACGCAGTCTTTAACGCCATCCTATACGAAATTCAAACCATTCTTAGTCAGTTATACATTATATTTGCATAATACGGGTTTAACGTTACAAATTTTGACACGAATACTCTATAAGTTATCGTCATATAGTATGCAAAATTACCACGTAGGATAAAGCTCTTTAAATAACTTGAAAACTTAATTATATAGTTATATGTTTTGTATTTTTTATTATTTAAAGTTATTATTTAAAGTTATTATTTAAATTTATAAGGCCATATTAATGTTAGCTTATTATTTAAATGCGATCTCTACGGCAGATCTGTGGAGTTAGGCTGACCGATCGCATTCGTAACGACGACGTAAGAGAGCGAATAGGTATGAAAGAGAGTATTGGTGTAAAGATGCGAAAGGGAATGCTCCGATGGTTCGGACATGTGGAAAGAATGCCGAAGGAACGTCTGGTTAAGAAGATATACAATGCGAAAGTGGAAGGATGTAGGTACCGGAGGAGACCGAGACTAACCTACCTAGACCAGATTGGTCACGTACTGAAGGAAGGTGGAGTCCAGAGTCTCCGAAACCGGCGAGCGTGTATGAAGAGAATTATGAATGTTGAGGAAGCGAGTGAAGCATGCAAGGATAGAGTTCTCTGGCACTCTGTTCTCTCTGCCTACCCCTGCAAGGGATATGGCGTGATGATATGTGTACCTAAATGTATAAAGTTAGCCAAATGTTAGATAAATAAGTTTTTTTTTACATTGGTCGCGTGTTCAAAATCGAATAATTTAAATAAAACTTAAATTAACGTTGATTAATAGTCCATTTTATATAATTATGTTAAAAACCTAATACTTTACCATCGGATAGGAATGTGGCTCCTCGTACAGGCTCCGGTAAGTAACTCGGCAATCTTTTTATTGTACATTCTTTTAATTTTTGTTTGATATTTTCTTAATAATTTATGTTTAACATCATTCACTATCTTTTTATTTATATGCTATAAACTATGCTCACCCACCTAATCCTTCCGGATATACCACTAAAGAAAGATCTCGAAGCTTCATAACCTGTATGACCTTTTTATTTGCTAAATCAGGTGTTGGCCATTTTTATCGCATATCGATTATATCAATTTGTTATAACAACGTAATATTTATATTCATATTGACCTGGTTACATATATTTCAATTTTAATAATTAGACAGAGAGACCAATACAAACAAGGTGACGTCATATTCGCAATCTTCTTACTAATATGTCCTAAACAAATGTTTTTCGAGAAAGGGATAGAATATACTACTTCTAATAATTTCATATTGTACCTTTTTTAATTGTAAGTTCTTTATTTGTGTATTTGATCTTTACTTGTCTATTTTTATTTTTTTATTACAGATATTTTTTAAACAATTTATAAAAAAAAGTGTGTGTGTGTACATAAGTTGTACTTATATACACGCGTCAGAAGTTATACTTCTTTGGCGTAACAAGAAAAAAATCTTTTCAAAAATTTTATATTTATCGCCTTATTCTACGTTTGTAGAAAAAACGACACTAACAATAGAAAATAATTTGGTAAATCCAAAAGTGCACCCCTCATAATTTTTATATTATTTATCATTTACTTACTTAGTCAATGCCAGAGATGAAAATAAAATTAAAGAAAAATTCCTTTTTTTTTAAACGCAAGCTGTTTATTAATTGCTAAAAAATGCAACACACTTTTATTAATAAAATTGGGACTGTGATAAAAACGGGAAGATTTAATAATTATGGTGTTAAAAATATATAATTATGTACGATATGGAATTATTTTGTTGTAGACGAAGAAGCTTAATTATAGTTAAAGGTTACAATGAACTTATAACGTATAACATTACAAGTGTAAAAATAAAATGTCTGATTAGAGTTAATTTATTTTTAAATTTTTAGTTTATTTTATTAGCAATAAAAGCGTGTTTTTAAAAAAAAAGTTTTTAGTTTTATTTTTAACTATTTATTTAGTATTTTTATTATTCGGGTTGTTCCCACAAATATAGGACAAAAACGGTTCATCACCCCAGAGGTCCATTGTGGAGGGAGAAGGGCTTCAGTATAACAGGGCTCGCCCTGGTACTCTGAGGCGCAACGTAAGTGATATGAAATGTTTATACACCCTCATACCATTCAGCCCTCGGCACGTGCTTACTTTGGCATTGGGTCATCCATCTAATTAATCAGACATAATCCACATTCATAATAAGCGGAACGAACTTTTTTCCCCAATTTGTTGGAGTTGCATATTCACGCCAACCAAGATACTCGTCCAGACGAATCAAACGAGCCCAAACTCGGTGGGGTTGCGTCTTTTAATTACGGAGTTCCTATAGCCAGCTTCTAGGTCCATCATCAGAACCTAGTTACCATACAGTATCAAAGTACTCCTCAAGACAAATCAAGCGAGCCCAAACTCGATGGGATTTCGTTGTTTAATTACGGAGTTCCTATGGCCAGATTCCAAGTCCATCGTCAGACCCTGGTTCCCATATAGTCTCAAAGTACTCATCAAGATGAATCAAACGAGCCCAAACTCGATGGGGTTGCGTCGCTTAATTATGGAGTTCCTATGGACAGCTTCCAGGTCAATGATCAGACCCTGGTTTCCATATAGTATCAAAGTACTCGTCAAGACGAATCAAACGAGCCCAAACTCGATGGGATTGCGTCGCTTAATTACGGAGTTCCTATGGACAGCTTCCAGGTCCATAATCAGACCCTGGTTTCTATATAGTTTCAAAGTACTCGTCAAGACGAATCAAATAAATCCAATTTCGATGGGGTTGCGTCGTTTAATTACAGAGTTCCTATGGCCAGCTTCCAGGTCCATCATCAGGTCAGCTCTATGTCACAATAATATTGCATTGTCATCTAATTTATACATGCATGCAAAATTTCAGCTCAATCGGAAACAGGGAACGGGATCAAATTTAACTTGCAAGATTTGATTACAGATAACGGGACAGGTGAAACTAAATAAAAGCTTGTACATACTCGTAATGAAAGAAAAGAAACTACTTTTGAAATTTCGTGCCATTCTCGACATAGAGCTAAACATAGCTGTATAGGCTGAATGGGATTTATTTCCTTTGCCTGTCTGAATGGACGTACAAAAAATGTAAACCAACCCAATTTTCATAAAGTATACATACACTAATGACTAAGCAGTTTAGCATTTTATTAATTGCAATTAAATGACAAAGAAATACCAAGCCATTTTTGAAAGGAAACGGCGCGTTGCGATTGTGAAGCTTTTAATAAAAGAAAAACATCGATACATTCATTTTTACGGTCGTGATAACGCCAGATACTTACGGTAACATCCGGACGTCCTCGAATATTTTTTTTAATCAACTTTTTTCTTAATTTAAACAAAATAATTGCTTTTTAAAAATATCAAATACGTTTAGACGAATGTTTTTTCTTGACATGTGTATAATAATATTATCCTATAAGTGCAATGTGAGAAAAATACAATTATTTTAAGTTTAAAAAGTGCTTGATTTTCATATATCGAGAGTAGAACAAGACCTCAACGCTTCGCTTATGAGGCGTGCGAAAAGTATTTAATACATTGAAAGTTTTATTACAACGCATTATCTAGTTAAAAAACTAAAATGTTGACTATAACCAACTTCAGGGTGTCGGTTTTTTGTAACGGTATGCGCGCGCAACGTAAAAATTTACTCTCATAATTTTTCCCTAACGCTCCAAGAGAAGTATAACTTCAAAAATATATCTAATGAAATTGACACTCAGAACCGATTTAATTGATTACCTCATTTCAGCTCATATATGTCCCACTGCTGGGCTCGAGCCTCCTCCACACTAAGAAGGAAGTTGACCTAATACACCACGCTGGTCACAATTTTTTTTTTTTTTTTTTTTTTGTGTCTTAGTTGTTAGCCTCAGATGGCTATGAGAACTTTACCCGGACTGTGGGTGAGCGCTGAGGGCTCTCAACCCGTGCTGGTCACACGTGTTGGTACAGGGTTTTATTGCCAATTTTCCTTCTCTTGCATAGATGTTATATGCATATTATATCCCTTAGTCGTCTTTTACGATTACCCACGGGTAAGATAGGGGGTGGTGAACTGTATTCTTATTCCGTCACCACACGGAAAATTATTAACTATATATTCATATTTTTTTTAAAAACATTAACAATTTTGTGTCTCATCTCTTTTTAACATGAAGAGAATCCTTGCAATCTAAGTAATTCACTTTACTATATATATTATTATAATTATTCGCCAAAGACACTTTAACCAATCTATATTAGGCTGCAGTTATATAAAGACATCATCTGTCAGTGCTAATGAACCACGTTTTTAGAAATATAGTTACTACTTTCACTGCCGAGTTGATAGCCCTCACCGCTCACCCACAGTCCGGGTAAAGTTGCTATAGCCATCTGAGGCTAACAACTAAGTCACCCAAAAAAAACCGCTAACTGCATGGAAAGCGAAATCATCTAATTACTAACATCCTGTGCTTGATTATCACGGGTTCGATTAATATGCAGGACAATTTTTTATACGATCGACAAAAAAATATCAACAACGCCTTATCACCTCATGTAATAATGGATGCTCCCTACTAATACAAGATTTTAGTTATATGTTTTTAGTTATATATCGATCTGGGCTAACTCCATCTGATGCCGTTTGGTCAACAATTACATTCCCAAGAAGGGTTGACGTCTGGCAGGCGGCCGGTCATAAAACTATTGCCAATAATTTTACAATTTGTGCTATGAAAGAAGAGTACATATTGTATCGACCCCAAGTAATTGAGATAAGAGTAGGAGAATGATGAGTTCTCACCCTGCGCAATATAACAAAATTATAACCCTTATAACAAAATAAGATAAATTTAAGTTGAGTGAGTTGGCAGACTATTTATACATATGTATTAGATATGTTTTTGCAAATTCATAACCACATTTTAGAGTTTGACGTATCTTTTGTTTTAAATAGATAACCTATCTATTGTATCAAATGTTAAGAAATGAGACTTATAAATGGATCTATATACGAGGAACATACTTCAAACTTAAAGATAAGTATCTTCTTATCCTCTATTACACATACCTAACGCTTATTTTGTCATTGATATTAACCAACGAGTCAACGACGCGCGACGTAGTATGATTCATAGGTGCACGAGCACTGAGTTTGCACTGAGAACCACTTATCTTGGTACAGTTGATTCGAAATGGAACAAGCTTTATAGGTTTTTTTTTTATATTTTAATAGCGCCTATGGCCTTGACGTCAGTTTTTCTTTGCTAATGATAACTTTTCCTTCTATTTCTGAAAATACTGGATGTACCCATGTGGCGACGAGATACGATCTGTCACCACCCCTTGCTTTTCTATGGGAGTGTTAAAAACCGGCTTCGGGACTACCAAGAGAATATCTAACATTACTCTGCCAAGAAACTTATTTTTATATTTAGGTATTATCCCTGTGGTGACGGCGTAAGAATCGACTAAGGGTTATAAAACTAAATGATCGTAAGAGATGACTAAGCCTACTAAGGGATATAAAACTCATATGACATCTATGCAAGAGAAGGAAAACTTGAAACAAAACCATATACAACACGTCTGACCGGCGTGGTATAGTAGGTCAATTTCCCTCTTATTACGGAGTAGGCTCGAGCCCAACAGTGGGACATATACGTTGCCAACCCGCCTTCCAAACGCGGCGATTACGGCATTAAACCTCTCTGAGGCCTATGTCCAGTGGACGTCGATAGGCTAATGATAATGATGATTTCTGATAAAGAATTAATTTTAAATATAATTAAATAGATACCTGTTTGTTGTTATGAAATTTTGTTGTTTCCATAGATATGGAGGTAATTCTATAAATATGGAGATAATTCGATAGATATGGAGGTAATTAAGGTTAAGGAATTACCAACTGACTGTAAAAATATATTTGCTTTAGCAGTTTTTTTTTAATAATTTAGGGCACGCAAACGTAGTCCCTAAATGTAGGCTGTATATATATAATATAGTCTCAGAGTCGCCAGCGTGCTATGGGGGGGGCTATGCTCGAGATTTCTTTGCGAGATCTTAAATACGAACGTACGCAGAAAAGCGGCATAATATAAAGAATTAGCACGCTCAAGTAACAATGAAAAGTCACATCACTTGAGGAACCAACAACCACTGGGGAATAAAGGTTTTCAATAGGTAACCACGTATCGGACGACGCAGTGTACAACGCGCTCCCACCAGGTGGACCGATGATTTGGCGAAAGTTACTGGGAGTGTGGGCGGAAAGAACCACGCTTTGTGGCAAAGTATGCAGAAGGCTTATATCAAGCAGTAGACAGCAAAAGGCGAAATGATCATGGTGAATTTGTTTATTTATGTATATTTTTTGCTGAAAATAGTTTTCCGTGTTTGATTATTTCGCCTCACTTAATACTAGGAGCCAAAAGCGATCGCTCTTCTTGCTCTGCCTCTGGGTGTCGACTGATTTGATAATTGCATAGAAAACTGTAGGTGGCACAATTAGTTGAGAGTTTTATTTATTTTAATTGATTCTCACAATAGTCATGGGAAAAGAAGGAGTAGTGACCATTGCATTCTTACTTCGTCACCTACCTCCATATATCGAGAGAAAAGTGGATTTTCCATCCATCTCTCTCTTAGCATACTATTAAACTTAGATCTCCCCAAATAGGAATAATGGTGTAATAGTTACACTTGCCAGGTAGGTTGACGATGGCAGTTGGTGTTAAGTTCTCCAAGGGAGCTGTTTTCCATTTCCATGGTGAACCTTCGGCCGGTTATAACTCCCGCGAGAAAGTAAGTGACATATTATATTCTTAATCCAGCTGGAAAATACGTACCTAAACGACTTTTAACGGGGTGATAGGAGATAGCTATCTCTAGATGTATGGAATACAATCGAATGAAAGTCTACTCCCAACTATATCATCATCTGATGATGATGATCACCTTACCTCATAATTATATGTCACACTGTCGGGCTTAAGCCTCCTCCGTAATGGGAGAGAAAAATTGGCCTACTATATCATGGCGCTCAGGCGTATTGGTACAGGGTTTTGATTTGGGAGATACTTACCTAAACGACTTATTACGGGGTAGATGTATAGAATACATTCGAATGGAAGTCTACTCGTAACTATATCACCATCATCATCATCATCTCAGCTCATATACCTATGCCTCACTGTTGAGCTTGAGCCTTCTCAATAATGGAAGGGAAATGGACCTACTATACCACGCTGGTCAGACGTGTTAGTATAGGTTTCTGTTTCGAGTTTTTCTTCTCTTTCATAGGATATTATATGCGTTTTATATCCCTTAGTCGCCTCTTACGATCACCCACGGGTAAATACGGGTCGTGAATTGTATTCTCCGTCACAACACGGATAACCTAACTATATAAATAATATATTTAGTATTGGTGTAAAGATGCGAAAGGGAATGCTCCGATGGTTCGGACATGTGGAAAGAATGCCGAACGAACGTCTGGTTAAGAAGATATACAATGCGAAAGTGGAAGGATGTAGGTACCGAGGGAGACCGAGACTAACCTACCTAGACCAGATCGGTCATGTACTGAAGGAAGGTGGAGTCAAGAGTCTCCGAAACCGGCGAGCGTGTATGAAGAGAATTATGAATGTTGAGGAAGCGAGTGAAGTATGCAGAGATAGAGTTCTCTGGCACTCTGTTCTCTCTGCCTACCCTGCAAGGGATATGACGTGATGATATGTATGTATGTATGTAAATTAGCATGTGATACGTCGCTTAAAATTTTACTAGTATAACAAAAGGTTCATCCGGTGATCATTGTAATCCTATCACTTAGTCACCACATGTTAAGTACTTTATTAATGTAGATAACTAAGTAAATAATAATTAGTGTTGGGTATTTACCATAAAAAGTAGGTTTATATAGGACATAAACTTTATCAACACATCATCATTCTCGTGATGATATCTCAATTACTTGAGGTCGACACAATATGTAGTTGTACATATTGCAAAAGTTATTGACAATAGTTTTATGACTAGCCGCCTATTTGAGGTTTTTTTTATTGCTTCGGTGGCAAACGAGTACATCTGATGGTAAGTGTTACTGCCGCTTATGGACCTTTGCGCAATAGCACACGGCCATTACTCAGACGTTGATCTTCTGCGAGAGTGTGGTACGAGTATTACACCGGATGGATCGGCCCGCGGTTGTAGACAGAAAACTGTCAACTGCGTGGTCCTACCACTAATTAATAATACGTCAGCGACGTCAACCCTCCTTGGAAATCTTATTGTTGATCAAATGGCATCAAGTGAATTTAACCCAGGTCTATATAAAGCTCTTAGTCGTTTTTTTAAAATACCCACGAGCAAAGTATCGGTTGGGCGAGTTGAAAATCGCTAGCTCTCCTAGAAAAAACTTATAACACCAATTCTCCTGGTGATATTTCATTAATTTTTTACAACTACCATGAGTAAGCGATGGTAACATATTTTATTCTTTATCCGACACGACACGGGGATGTACCATATAATATTCTATTCAAAATACGTTATTATGTATGTATTTATTACACAATATTTATATTAAACTTCGATGATGACGTCAACATTCAAATATAGCAATGGCGCAACTAAAAAACTCATATGTTTGAACTAACATAATGAAATTTATATATATATATATATATATATATATATATATATATATATATATATATATATATATATATATATATATATATTTCACATTGATTTTTTTTTATGTAAGCTTGTAAATAATTAGTTATATAACTTTTGTAACTCGAGTTCAGATATTAAGACTTTACTTAGCAAAGGTTTTTTTTGAATAGTGATTTCTAATGTTTACGCGAGTATTACACATATGAAATAAAACTAGTTTTACGGATTCTATCGCATTTGTATTTGATTTTTAAATGGGACGACCTTTTCTCCGTGTCCGAGAGTCTCGTTGTTAAGTGTTCGAAACTCAATCAAATACAACCGCGATAGAATCCGTAAAACTAGTTTTATTTCAAAATGTACATAGAATTCATATACGCTAGCGTAGCGACGTGATATGAATACAGTTGTCGAAAAACATTGCTAGACTGTAGAATGGACAACAGGGATCTTTTACCTTATTGCAATAGTCAATACGCTTGGCAATTATGACACTTATCTCTATAATTAAACATCATGCCATATTAAGTGCTTTGAGGGGGTCACACGTCGAAAAATCTACAGTGTAAATCTAAATGATAATGATGATGGTTGTTCACGTTTTGTAAGGAGCACTTTTTTTTTTTTTTTTTTTTTTTTTTTTTTTCCTTTGTGGTGGGCTATGAAAACTTCTCGCCCCGCCAAATCGGTCCGGGGTGACGGAAGAGACGGCGAGTGACCTCATAGACCCACCATGCAAGCACCTCTCTTCGCCGTCCGAGCGGGCCACCAATACCCGATCTTTGTCTTCGGTGGCTTTGTAATGAGTACTAAGGATAATACAAACGCGAATATTACTTGTACGTAAAGCTGTTTAGTAGACACCGGCTTTAATCTAGTATCATTAATAACATTTGACTAATCATTTACAAGAGCTTAGGATTAATTACTTAAATATAGAGTATACAAAAGGAATTTTCTTGTGGTGACTGAGTAAGAACTCCACTGATTGTGCCCCTTTCTTCACCTGTGGGTGTACTACTAAGGGAAGTAATAGGCATATAATATCTATGCTAAAGAGTGATAAATATAAGTAAACCTTAAAAGGCATAGAAGATTTTAAATAAATTTTACGAGCGACCATCTAAAGGGAACGGTCTTTAGAAACTCAATCGTTGAATCTTATCAGCACTAGATAGAATTAGCCTAGTAGACGTAGAACTTTTAGATATTTACTACGTCAACAAATATCGGGGCTAGCGATATTCAAGTTCGAATTTTGACGGGCATTTGAAAACGTCATGTGGTGCTCTTGTATTATATTCGATATCTTAGTGTTTTAACGTGTTATATTAGATAATTTTGATGGCATTTTATGTAATGTGATGTGCGGAAATACTAGGATGTAGTGAATATCATATAAAAGTGCTTTACAACGTTTTCGTTTTCCATGAAAATTCCCACAAGATACCATTAACAGTGTGGCCATTGCACTGTTAATGGTGACAATTTGACTTAGACAACGACTGACTTGAAAGACTAAAAACGTGAAAATATTTATAACTTGACACTGGCACCAATAGCTCGTATATGTAGCTGATTGCCAATACATAAGAAGAAGAAGAAGAAGAAGAAGATATTCAAGTTCACCACCACATATAATATAAAGTTATTAATGGCACAATTATAAAATGATATGAGAAAGATAATGCTTTGCCAACAATTCTTATTATATAATAAATAAATTACGTCACATTTAATGATTATGAATTAAAAATAAAAAAAATCGCGATCGATATGAATTATGTTTTAAATTTGTTTACAAAACCGCCCGATCCATTAACCGTTTAAGTATTAACAAAAAATTACTGTATACATAAACGTGTGATATAATTAGAACTATAGATATTTAATTTCTGTTAGGGATGTGACGAATATGAAATGTTGGATCTGAATACGATGATATGGATATTAAAATTACCTTATATCCGTTTCAGATACGATTACGGATATCAAATTATTTCGCATTATCCGATAATTTTGTATTATATCAAATATGTTTTTTTTTTTGAAAAGGAAAATAAAAGTACTTTAATTTTTTTGGTAGATGGTTAAGAGTAGTTAACGCCTTTTTGCGATTCCGTCTATATTCGAAATCATTTGAAACTTTTATATCGGATTTGGTTACTATTACGGATCTCCATAATAGTCATATTAAGACATCTCCATAATAGTCATATTATGGAGATCCGTAATAGTAACCAAATCCGATATAAAAGTTTCAAATGATTTCGAATATAGACGGAATCGCAAAAAGGCGTTACCTACTCTCAACCATCTACCAAAAAAATTAAAGTACTTTTATTTTCCTTTTCCAAAAAAAAAACATATTTGAAATAATACAAAATTATCGGATAATAATTTAAAATAGAAATCAGTCATGATTTCTATTTTAAATCTTAAGAAATTATTTATTTTAATGTGCTAATCTTAGAAACCAACATTTCAATTTGATTTAATATTTTCGCATTGATAGTTAGCTTATAGTAAATTAGCAATAGTTGGGTTTACATTGTGGAGTACACAAGTAGGGCCACACTTTTGACGGTTTTCTGTCTATAGCCGCGGGGCAGCTCATCCAGGGAAGTCACACTCTCGCAGCAAATCGACGTCTGAGCAGTGGCATTGTGCTGTAGCGCTTCGTTCGGTGACCGTTAGAGCCGAAAGCCCAACTTTCTGGATGGGGTTGGGTTGGTAGGCAATGATCTAACTATATATTTGGTATTGTAAAGACCCATGACTAGCAGAAACACTTACCATCAGGTGTGCTGCTTGCTCGTTTGCCACCATAAGCAATAACAAAAGAGTGAAAAGGATCTCGGTCTTTTGCAGTAGTAGTGATTGATCGAAAAACAGATCTATCAAACGGCTACAAATCTAGGAATATACATATAATCCAACTCCGATCATATTATTTTTTATAAATAATTGGAGCATCTCTTTTACACTTTAGTGCTTTATATACTACAACTAAATTAATCCTATAACGTAGCCAAATAGTATAGCTATAAATGAATTAATGGCATTTCTTACAAGAAAATATCTCACGAGTAAAGGACGTTTCTAATGTCCACTCTAGGTTTTAAGTATGATAACATAACGGGTATACACCCGTATCTGCCTACTATATACTTAATGGGCTATACTTAATGGTAGGTACTATATCTACTAGGCTTAATGGTCTAAATACACCAGATCTCTGAGTGTTATGGGTTCAATTTTCAAACAGTACATACAGTTATTAACCGTCTTCTAAAAGGAGGAGGTTCTCAATTCGATTGGTATTTTTTTTTTGCTATCTATAAACGCCTGTAATTTGTCTTCATTAATTCTATTATTTCTTAAAAAAAAGCAACAAGAAATCTGCGGAGGAGACTAATTGGAGATTTAATATTTATAATTATACGAAAGGATTTCAATACAACTTTATATAAAGTGTGTGTCTTGTTGAATCACGTCCAGAGGTCACGGCTGCCTGATACAATTGTTTCCTCAATTCCCCATCAGTCGGCGCCTACGTCTCCGTTGTCAAGCCGTTTATTTCATTTAGCGTCCACGTTCAACATTGAGCTCTCATTGCCTTGATTCCATATACATTGTTTTATTACATGATGATTCACAGGCTAAGCATAGCATATAAATAATACAAAAAAATTACATGTTCGCCATAAAAGGGATCCTCAATTACTATATAAAATACTTGATTACTATAACATTATAACGAAGCAAAAAAACTGCATTCAATATTTGTACGTAAGTAAATACTATAAATGATTATTTTAAATCCTGACGTTATTTCTGTGCGTTATTTAGTTTGCAATATCTCTCTTTATCCTTATGGTGACGGAATAAGAATGCAATAGGCATTATATCTTCCTTTCCGAACGAAGAAAACAGAAGACATCACTGCAAAAGGCGCAAAATTAAAAATAAATAAGCATACCAACTCGACTATCGAGTGCCCTAATCTCAAGGAGACCTCAACAGTGTGACTCATATGGATTGAGAAGAAAAAAAAGAAACAACAATGACATTCCTAAGCGTTGTAATTATATTATTTGTATTTAAAAAAAAAAATGAGAACATTAGCAGACGAGTCAGTTCCGAATGATTATAAATGATGTAACTGCTATAGATGTCACATATCTAGATTGACTATCAGCATAGCTAGATAGCTGAACAGTTCCTCCGACGTAAATATCTGTTATTTTTAGAATAATAAATGTGTTATTATTCTAAGCTGTTATTATTATTTCACTAAATGTATGTAATGTTGTTATCATTATTTCACTAAATGTATATAATGTATGATATAATAATGTATCCATAAATTGTATTAATACTGTGGTAAACATTTGAAATAAAGCTATTTTTACATTTTATTTTTTATATCATATTATTTTCGCTTTTTGTACTTATAGGATTTTTATTTGCCCAAAGTTTCGAACACTTTCCAACGTTCATGGTCAATGAAGGACGTTGTTTACATTAAGGTGATTCACATTCAACACGTAATTATTATTTTTGTAAATCAAATACAAATCTGATAACATTCGTAAAAAAAGTTTCATGTCATATGTATAATAATCGCGTAAATATCATAAATTAAAAATAAACTATGTCCTATGATGATGATACCACTGCAGAAAGTGTCTTCCCTTTATCCCCAAGAGAGGTTAAGTAGAAGTGTGTACACTCACGTTTCGTACATTACCTATTAATATATATATTTAATTAATTGCAAAATTATGTATATAATTAATTAATTGCTGTGTATTAGCGGCTACGAATACTACCAATCCTTAGTTTGCTCGTGAATATCACAAAAGACGACTAAAACTTTATATCGACCTAAGTCAACTCCAGCTGATGCTGTTTGGTCAACAAATACATTACAAGAAGGGTTGACGTCAGGCAGATGACTGGTCAAAAACATTGCCAATAACTTTTATAATATGTACGAGTACCTACATATTGCGTGGAGCTCAAGTAATTGGGATAATAGCAGGCAGAATAATAATGAATTAATCCTAAAAAATATATTTAAAACGTTGCTTTTATAAGATCTCATTTTAAAATTCACCACTTAAAGTTTTAATTATAATGCAACATGCAAGATTTATCCTAAATAAACAAATGAAATATTATATAATATACAAGAGCTTGTAAATATGAAAAAAATGTAATAATTACTCACTTGGAGCACAATTCCGACATAAATTATTGTACATCTAGGATACAAAGTACTTCACCGAAGACAAAGATCTGGTACCGGTGTCCCGCTCGCACGGCGAAGAGAGGCGCTTTGCAGGGTGGGTTTATGGGGTCCCGGACCGATTTGGCGGGGCGTGACCCTCCATAGTCACCCGCAAAAAGAAAAAAAGGTTACAAAGTACTTACGAAACCTCATATCTATACGACCATTAGAAGTACATTAAAATTGACTTGCAAGATTTTATTATTAGTTACAAATGAAGCTAATAATAAAGCTTTTAAAAACTACAAATGAAATATAAATGCACAGTAAAGTACGTACTGTTGATACAACACAAATTATAGTAATCGATTTTAACATAAAATATGTATGCGAACAACGTATTAGAGTTAATGATTCGAACATGAACATTTTGTAAAGGCATTGAATTTTGTGTTACTTTGTGTAGTTCTGAGTACTACCTAATAATTTAGTTCTAGGTCACGACGCACAGGTCAAATATCAAAACATTTGCAATCTCTGATCGATATGTATTACGTGATTATATTAAGCATCATTTATCATCATTCGTCTACGCGCTTATTTATCTATATAGGTTCGCCGTTGTAGACATTCTTCTATTTAATATTATTCTTCTATTATTAATACTTTAACTAAAAGGGTATGCTGAGGTGGTTTGGCCATGTGGAAAGAATGAGTGAAGAAAGGTTGACGAAGCAAGTATACAACGCGGGTGGTACTGGTAAGATTACAAGGGGAAGACCACGTCGTACTTTTTTGGATCAAATTGAAGATGTGATGGCGAAAGTTCAGATTAAGAGTACGCGTAACCGTAGAGCATCCATGAAGATTGTAATGAGTGTGAATGAAGCGATGGAGGTATGTCAGGATCGTGGTTTGTGGCAATCCGTAGTCTCTGCCTACCGCTCTGGAAAACAGGCGTAAGGCTATGTATGTATGTATTAATCCTTGTAAGTTCTTTCTATTAACAAACAGTGATGCCCAAATGTAAGACTCTTGCGAGTCTCGCAAGTCTAGCAACTTTCGCTGTTAGAATAACAGTCACTGGTTTTGATAGAAATGAAAAATCCAACTAAATTAATGAAATTCCATTCATCTTGTGGCTCTAACTGTACTGCTATCAATAATTAGGTATATACCATTTAACGGCAGTGGGGCTATAATCACACCTACCTATCATGAGACTGCTTAAAATAATATCAAATTATTTTCCCGTCTATTGGTATTAAGAATACAAAATGTTGAGAATACGTTCTTTGCCAAAGGAATCGCAAATTGTTCTCTAAGGGAGCACTGAGAGACTTTTGCAGCGAGTCTTGGTCTTGCATTTGGCCAACACTAGTCGCAAATAAAAAAACGGTCTCTAGTCTCGATTTAGTCTGTCTTATAAATATATTATATATTGTTGATAAACGGTTTTATTTTGTTTAAATACGTTCGATTTATTTAATTGATTGTACGACACCATTGAATGGAATCAGCCAAACAACAATAGCTTACCAAACCTGATTCCGTCTGATGCGGGTAGATAACAAAAAAAGTTATACAGAGGAGTACTAATATTAGTCAAGGAAAATTCCACACGATATTTTCAGACAAGTATCTAAGTGCCTATCAGAGATTATATAACTTCCACTATAGGGTTCGAGCCTCCTCTTCAATAAGTGGGTAATTGGCCTACTATATCACCACGTATGAGTATACAAGTGAGTACTTGTATAGCATTTTGTAGTGAATGTTGCTTCTCTTGCGGTGAACGTATCTGTTCATATCCGCTCAGTTCATATTATAACACCAACAATGGACCGGTATTATATACGACGAGTATTGTACGAAGCAGTATAATATTTTACTTTATGGTACAAAGTAAAAATACTCTGCCAACGCGCGAATACACTGGTTAAGAATACAAGAGGTAATGTAATCGCGACTTCATTAATATTTTCTAATAAAGTTGAATACATTTCATTTCTCACCATTATGATTAAAAATAATCTAATTCACATCAAATGTAAAAATATATATGTGTAGGTTGTTAGCAAATCTCCTTGCGACTTATATTAGCGTGCTATTATAATAATAAAAGATGAAAAAATAATATGCAGCAAAGCGTCATTATTCAGCTACAGATGATATAACCCTCAGCTTATAAAATCATAATTATCTATAGTTTATGAGCAAGAGGAGTTTTGGCGCGAATGTGGAAATGTCATGTCACGCTCTTGTATTATATTCATTTCTTTAGTGTTTTGTGGTGTTATATTGAATAATTTTGCTGGTATTTTATGCAATATGGTACAGTTAAAGTGCTGAAGTGTAGTGAATATGGTATAATAGTGGTTTACGTGTATTTTCATATTTGTCCAAAATTCCCAAAGAAAATCATTGATTAGGTTATCAGCGCCCGATTAATGGTAACGACTTGACTTACTGACAGACTATGACTATTAAGGCTACATAATATGAAGAAATGATGAACAATGTATGAAAAATAATTAAATAAGACTTGGCTGTATGGGCTTTGACCCCTTTGCCTGTCCGAATGGACGAACAGAACCAAAAAAAAAAAGTTTATGAGCAACCTAACTGTGCAGGTATTTTAGCGGGAAAGGAAAAGTCTCATTGTATGCCCTTATTTATATTTTAGTGTTTTAACGTATTATATTAAATAATTTTGGTGGCATTTTATGTAATTTGATGCGTAGGAAGTACTGAAATGTAATGAATATGATATAACAGTGCCTTACATACGTTTTCGTTTTCCACCAAAATTCCAAAAAGATACCTCTAACAGTGTGGCCATGGCATTGTTACAGGCGACGATTTGACTTATTGACGGACTTTAAATGAAGTTAATTTATAATCAAAGATTTGGCTTAAAGGTCTCTGTAACCAAGCCATATACTCCAAAAAAAGAACTTACTGTGCGGAGACGATAGAGTAGGTACCTGTATTATTGTAATCACAGACTAAGTAGTAATAATTGTAATAGAAGAACTAAGGTGTCTTGAATGTTAGCGTCGTGAATCTATCATTAGCATTTCATTATCACAAAATTTAATACATATACCATTTTTTCATCCATCAGTTAACATTTGCGATATTTTGTATTTTTTTTAATCTTTTTTTTACAATTCAAGGAAACAATAATATTCTAGATTAGACCAGATGCCGGGCTGGTCATCGAGATCAAGGCATCAGTACCAGTAGTCAAACTAATAAGGATGAGGAGGGAGTACGATGAGTTATGGGGCTGCACGCTACACTTCCTATCGCCTCGGATTGGGCATGGATATCCATGCCATAAAAAAAAGGTTAGATCAGATGGTCAGGATATTTGTACAAATAATATCATAATCAGGATATTTTGTACAAATTATGTCATGGACATTCATGATAGTCGAAACCGAAAACTAACATGTTTTCATTGATATGGAACTAACACATCTTTATTTTCATTGCTAATGGTGGCAAACGAACGAGCAGTACATCTTATAGTAAATTATAATGCCGCTCGTGGATCTTAGTAAAATAAGGGACACAGCCACGACTTGAAACTAGTTTGCCAGTAGGATTATTGCTAATATATATGACTATTTTATAACAATAAAAATAAAATCAAAAAACCTAAATATATGACTGACTTATGTCGGTATATTAACCGTCAAGACTATTATAAATCACTTCGTTATGTAAGCACCAACACATACCCGGTATGAAGGTATCTGTTCTTTATTTTTATGAATGTACAATTCCACATATATTTTTGTATTCATTTCTCACACGTGGCGCGTATTAGCGGTCATGAATACTATTAATATTATTTATACTATTAATACATGAGTATAGCTCATGAGTCTTTTAAAAATCGACTGATTGCTCTACACAGTCCAATTCACTCCAACTATTTCCGTATAATGAAAATTACTCTCAAAGAAACTTGACGTCAGGCGAAAAAATTAAAAATTCTATTCCTGTATGAAAGGTGGTCAACCCTTGACCACCTTTCATAGAGGGCAAATCATACATTGGGATAAGATTAACTAATAAAAGGTCTAGGTATGTATGTATCCCCCGCCGGCCACGGGTGTCAAGGAAGCAGTAGGTACCAGTGGATGGCCTAATGGCAATAGGCAGGGAATACGGTGGGTTATAGGGCCACAGGTCGTGAGGCCTTCCGTCGCCCCCCGGATCGAGAGGAGGAGTGTGTCCATAGCCTACCAAAAAATAAATATGTATGTACCACTACTGGACACAAGTAGAAATTAATCTTCTATACCATGGTTGTCAGAGAGATAGGGTACGAATTTCTTTTTCTTGAAGCGACATTATCTGCTTACGTCCCATATTTTTCATTAATTAATTTACTTAAGTCTCAAAAAAATAAAGGTTTAATTGTACATTACTGCAGCGGCCAGCAAAAGAGGAATAGATGGACGAACGTATAAATCTGGGCCGAGGCGTCACCGAGGCACATATACGTAAGTCCATCGAGGCCTAGTTGTGGCCAAGGCTTGTATAGTGCTTTTCTCAAATGCGCGGAAATGACAACTAAGTAGTACTAAGTAAAACTGTATACATGAAGAACAACGAACAACATTTTTCGCGTGCTAAAGGGTTCATTTGCTTTTTTTTTTCATCATCAAATAGGTTTCTTTTTCAAGACAGTTCGAAATTTAAATAAAAGTCTGATAAGTTGCCTATATGGTTACCAAATTTTGAAGTAACAAATCGTCCATCCATTTTTAAAATACACGATAGAAATGAATTACATATATATATTTATTTGGCCGCTAAAACACGACAGATATGGATTTTCATACATTTTTTGCTGGCCGCTGCTCGCACATATTTGGTCAGTACAGCAATTTCGATTTTTTTCGAAGAAGGTTGTCAAAATAATGCTGAAATTTCCAAGCATGTTTGAGAAAAGGACATTATTTATGATATGATGGTAGACAAAAGAAAATAATAAACAGTAGATATTGCCTAAAGTGGTATATATATTGTTTACACGTTAATTTTACAGCTTTCAACTAAATTGTTCATAACATATTGTTAGTTTTATTATTTGTGTTAGAACAGGTATAGAGCGGACAATCAATATTGTTAATGGTCACGTGTATGTAAGCGTGTTACAGATAGTGTGTAGCTGAATATGTAAATCAAATTCAATGTAATGATAACGTGGATATTATGAATTGAAGACTGAATGGCTACAAATGTGGTTCCCATAACATCGAACAAGTATTTTTACACTTTTGTAAATTTTGTTTAAAATTTTTAATGTTTTTATGTCGTAGAAGTTTGTTCTCTATGTCTTTATATTAATCAATGTTCTTCTACCGGGAAATCGTGACATTCAAAGTTAGAACTTCACCAATACGATGGAATAGTGAATTTTAAAAAATGTGTGAATTTAAGTAAATGCTGTGTGGTAGCGGCTACGAATACTACCAACCCTTACTTTACTCGTGGATTTCGTAAAAGATGACCAAGAACCTTATAACGACCTGGGAAAACTCCATATGATGCGGTTTGGTCAACAATTATATTGCTTGGGAATGCCCAAGCAGTGTTGACATCTGGAAGGCGGCCGGTAATAAAACTATTGCCAATAACTTTTACAATATGAAAGAAGAGTACATATTGCATCGACCCCAAGTAATTGGGATACCAGTAGGAGAATGATGAATGAATTTAAAAAAATAAAGTTTTTTTATCTGTTTATCTATCAAGCTAATATCTAGCACTCTATCTCACTAAGCATGATAATAATTCGTGAGTTAATAATGATAATAATTATATTATTGTTTAGTGATTGCTGAGTCATCATCCGCCACCATTCAATACTGTATAAGTTATCGAAGACAGACGACATTTTAAAATTTAATTAATGAATTGGGATTTAATTATTTAATTAATAAATTTAAGTAATTGGGATACCAGTAGGAGAATGATGAATGAATTTAAAAAAATAAAGTTTTTTTATCTGTTTATCTATCAAGCTAATATCTAGCACTCTATCTCACTAAGCATGATAATAATTCGTGAGTTAATAATGATAATAATTATATTATTGTTTAGTGATTGCTGAGTCATCATCCGCCACCATTCAATACTGTATAAGTTATCGAAGACAGACGACATTTTAAAATTTAATTACTTTAAGTTAACTATCCATAGCTAGATGCTAGATACCATTATCACGTAATAGTTTTACACCTACCGTTGTTATTTCACCAGTGCTAAATGCATGGAGTGTCATAAGTAGATCTCCCATCCAATTTATTCATTAAATTTCTCCAAAGGCTTCTTTCTGCGTGTTGGACCTATATCCTCATTTAAGCATGTAATAAAAGGACCGGTTATCTTTCCATTTGGGATCTCATGAAACCAATAGAAAATAGAAATACTAATAATTATGCCTAAAACAGTAATAATTATTTTTGTAACAGTATCAATATGTTCGTGTTTCTTTATTATTGCTTTTGGTGGCACACGAGCAGAAAGCACACCTGATGGTAAGTGTCACTGCCGCCTATGGACCTTTGCAATACTAAGGGTATAGCTAGGCCGCTGCCTACCAATACAAACCCCAAAACCACTCCAGTTGGGTTTCCGGCTCTGTCGTTTACCGAATGAAGCGCAAAAGCACATTGCCATTATTTACCGGCCGGCCGGGCTGTAGACGGATTGCCTACAGCGTGGTCCTACCAATATTAACGTGTGGTAACGAACTAGGAATTTCACATGTCTGTTTAGAGAAGTTGGCATGCAACGTTATTGTGAGTTTTCTATTTTTCTGAGATGTTATAACTACTTATACCACAGGTAATGGATTCTTCTTTCCTATGGTGGCGGAATACCTCTGCCACCTATGTCACCGCAAGTTATATCCCTTTAGTAAGAGATCACTAAATAAACAGTTAGTACGAGAACACTAAATGCAAGAGAAGTAAATCTTATTATAAACCCTACACGAGCAATATTACAAGAAAACCATTCACTGTCTATTTCTTTGCCTGCTTTTCCAACATTAACTGGCAATTAGGTCGATCATTTTTTCATTATCTTAGCACATATAGGTTCCATTGATGGGCTCGGGTCTCCTCCAAAATGGAAGGGAAATTGATCTGTTGTTCCAAACTGGTCAGATGAGTTGACATATATTATGGTCTTATGTCATATATATCTGCATATCATCACTGTTATCCGTCTTTTATGAAACCTACGACCAAGAGAGGGGCTATTAATTTTATTATTACTCCGTCATCACCTGATAATGGGTTGATAAGCCGGTATAAATGTGTAAGACGCTTATTATGTACAAAAACAGCATCATACCATCGATAATAGTATCGATATTAAATGAATAGGTTAAATAACAAATTAGTTTATGATATTAAGATAATTATTATGAAATCGTATCCAACAACTTCTGCTATGTAATAGAACCGTCTAGAATATGCAAATGGATTATATAATAATGTCCGCCAACATTGAGACTAGACTAAGATAAGTAATAATTAGTTCCAAGATCGCTGGAAAATTAGCTACATTAGATTAGACATCGCAATATATACATATGTATCAAACTAGTTGACTAGCTCACTAAGAAATAATTATACAAAATCATCTCCAAAGGGGCAAAACGCGGTGAAAAAAAAATATCAATTGTTCTTCATATTATGCAAAAATACTCTTCAGTGAATCTAAAGAAACAGGTATGTCAACAATTTGTCAATTTCCATCGATTAAGGGTGTAAAATAGGGGATTAAATGCGACGATAGATCGGTGATAGTTTTACTATTTGTCTTATTGAATTTAAAATTGAAATACTACTCTGTCAAGAAAGTACCGGTAAAAGATCAATAATATACAATTTTTTTATTATTTATCCAAATTTATTTTATCACCTTCAAAATATGCTCCTTCAGAAGCGACAGACTTACGCCAACGAATAATCCAATCATCAGAACATTTTTTAAACGCTGTTTCCGGAATTGAGTTCAGTTCTCGCGAATTCTCCTTTATATCTTCTACGGTTCTACCGATTGAAAACGGGTGCCAAGAAGTGGTAATTTGAGTTTAGGAAAAAGAAAGAAGTCGGCTGGAGTCATATCTGGTTAATATGGTGGTTACTCGATGGTATTTGTTGAGTGTTTGGACAACATTTTGTTCACAATGGCCTTATGCGAAGGTGCATTATCGTGGTGCAAAATCCAAGAATTTTCTTTCCACAAATCTGGCCTTTTTCATCGAATTTGCTCTCTTAAACGCCGCATAACGCTCAAATAATATTCTTTATTTGCCGTTTGAACTTCTGGCAAGAATTTCGAGTACACAACACCGCGCTAGTCAAAGAAAACAGTCAACAAGACCAACTTTTGATCGACTTTGGCGTGGTTTTTTCGGTTGGATTCAGTTGGAAGTCGCCACTCCGAAGCTTGTTGTCTAGTTTGCATGTCAAACTTTACGAGTTTCACCCACGCTTCATCACCAGTAACAATGTGTGTCATGAATGTTGGGTCGGAATTGACTCGTTCTAGCATGTCCTCAGCGACCCTCATGGGATTTATGAAAAAAATTCAGGTCTTTTGGGACTAGCCGAGCGGAAACATGTTTCATACCCAAGTGATTATTTAAAATGGTACGGATCGACTCGTGCGACACAGAAAGTTCGGCGGCTATCTCTCTCAAAGTTGAATGAGGATTTTCAGTCACTATTTCCTTTACTTTTGCAATGTGAACTTCAGTTGCAAACGTTGATGGCCTACCAGAGCGAGGCAAAACTTCCATCACATCTCGACCGCTTTGTACCACTCATAAGCACGTGTTTTTGATAAAGTCGATTCACCGTAAGCCTTCTGTAACTTTTTCAGTGACACCGAACACGAAATTCCATTGGCGATGCAAAATTTAAGACAAACTCTTTGTTCGATGTTTTTGTCCATTATGAAATTGGCAATATACACACTAGATATGATATAACTAAAAACAGCACTGTATTTAATATAAATACAGATGCAACTCAAACTCCGCGCCAAAATGGAAAACAGTTGTGCCAATCTAACATAAAAAAAAAAAAACAAAAATTCGAATTTGGAACCATAAACAAATCATCCATTCCCAATACTTTCTTGGCTGAATGTAAATAGTCATCCAACAACGTCTTACTTTTATGGTGTAGAGACTCACTAAGTAGGATTATTCTGAAAATCAGACTCATGAGCATATATTCTGTAATTTTTGCTTTGATATTTTCTGCTTGTAGGTCACACAAAGAATGAAAATGATATTAGGGGCTTCATGTTTACGCTGACGAAGTCGCCAAGAAAAGCTAGTTTATTACAAGTTATAACACAGTTCCCATATTGTTTCATCAATAGTCATAGATATTAATATAATATATTGTTTACATCCACTCTTTGAGACGTGAGACTTAAAACTTTCCTGTTAGCAATTATAACAATAGTATTAATGAAGTATTAGTTCACATACAAAGTATTAGTTCACATACAAAGTTACGGCTGCATGGTATTGTCAATTATTTCGCGGATGTTATTTCTATTTCTTTTTTTTTAAAGCCAGCACTAAGGAAATAATCCTTGTACTGCGGGGGACTTCACAAATACGCAATTAACAGACAAAAATTGCATCTTGATTTAGAACAACAATTTATGGAGTGCACAAATTGTAAGTGTCCTATGTGGGAATTTAACCCCTGATACTTGGTAGATCGGTGTTTTAACCACTACGCACGTGGTAAATTTAATTTATAACATTTGGAGGAGGTTCGCGCAAGAAAATTATGAGCTTAGCCTTAGTCTGGGATAAGGACATCTTCAATGTAAATGGCACACGATCGTTTTAAATACCATTCTCGTGTGATGGCTATGTTTAGCAGTGGATATCTACAGGCTGACGAAAAAACAGATGGTGAACAGGACTCATGTCACGATATTGGGAAGTTATGGACTAAAATATAGCAAGAAAGTATAGAAGTATATCGATTACTAATTTAACTAAAACCTGTATCGATCTTGTGTAAAATTAAACTATAACATCTATTTACGAATTTTAACGTTTGTAATATCACTAATTATAATTATTTAATTAGCGTGTAGCGATGGAATAAGAATACAATTGTCATCACCCTTTACTTGCCCGGGGGAGTCATAAAAATCGACTGAGAGTCTTCTCAGACGAATGGCTCACTGTAATCACCGTCTCGTTGCCAAGCGTGGTAGTTTTTTTTTGCAGGCTATAGTCTGGACACACGCCGTCCATTCCGTCTGGGGCGAAAGGAGGGTGGCGCGCGGGCTCATTAACTCATCATATTTCCTCCCATCGCCATTGGGCCGGCCACTGGTGTATATATATAATATACATGGTTCGGAAATGTGGAAAGAATGCCGAACGAACGTCTGGTTAAGAGGATATACAATGCAAAAGTGGCAGAATGTAGGTACCGGGAGAGATCGAGACTAACCTACCTAGACCAGATTGGTCATGTACTGAAGGAAAGTGGAGTCAAGATTCTCCGAAACCGGCGAGCGTGTATGAAGAGAATTATGAATGTTGAGGAATATGGCGGATATATATATATATATATATACATACATACATACATATCATCACGCCATATCCCTTGCAGGGTAGGCAGAGAGAACAGAGTGCCAGAGAATTCTATCTTTACATACTTCACTCGCTTCCTCAACATTCATAATTCTCTTCATACACGCTCGCCGGTTGCAGAGACTCTGGACTCCACCTTCCTTCAGTACATGACCGATCTCGTCTAGGTAGGCTAGTCTCGGTCTGCCCCGGTACCTATATATATATATATATATATACATATATATATATATATATATATATATACATATATATATATATATATATATATATATATATATATATATATATATATGTATATATATATGTATATATATATATATATATATATATATAAACATTATCTTGTATTGCGTAATACTCCTAGACATCACGCAACTATATGTATAATATATAGGTAATTCTATAAATACTAATACCAGTTTCACTAATTGATGTATTGAGTTCTTTATGTTTATGAAATTGATAAATTATCCCTACGTTTTTATCACTATTTATTATCTATGTATGTATATAGTATACATCCCACTGCTGGATTTAAGCCTTCTCCATAATATGAGGGTATTTAACCACGGCAGTCAGACGACTTGGAATATACGTATATTTTACATAGATATTATGTGTAAAGTTGGTATCCCTTAGTCGTCTTTACCACACCCTCGGACAAGAAAGGGGGGTGGTGAATTATATTCTTACTCCATCACTACAAGAAGAATTTTAATTGAATTTAATTTAAAATTTAATAAATAAACTTTTATGTGCGATTTATTTTGATGAATACGATAGAAAATGATGCATTTGCGTTCACATAATAAGCAAACTAGCAAAATATGACTTAAAATATTACATGCTATTATTAGATTCCAACGATATTTTGTTTCTTCTTTCTTGTTATTACGCAATAATTGTGACATAACTTAGAGGTTAATAACCCGTCACCAAATGATCATGATTTAAAAAGAATCCAATTAGAATTGAATGATATTGCCTCATTGTACGAGCTGTCCCGGACCGTGTCATATGATTTGCAATCTATAGAACAGAAATGGGCAAGCGAACTTTGAAAGCATTTCATTTATATAAAATAAAAGAACTATTCGATGAAGAAATTCTTACTAATATTATACTTGCGAAAGTAACTGTGTCTGTATGTCGCTCTTTCACGACAAAACTACAGAACGAATCTAAATGAAATTTGGTACACAGATAGTAGTCTATCTGTGTACCTGAGGCTCTAGTGAGCCTGATAAAGGACATAGGCTACATTTTAGTGCGAAAGAAGGGTGGTGAAGGGGGATGAAAAGTTGTAAGGAAGTATCGTCATTTTTAAAGCCAAAAGTATGAAACTTATTTTTAGGCTATTGATTAGATAAATAAATATAACATTAACATATTGTTAAAATTTACCCTTAAGGGGTAAATTAAAAATAGGGGATGAAAAACTTTAGGAAAGTAACCTTTTACGCGGGCGAAGCCGCGGGCAGAAGCTAGTAAGAATATAATTCAACACCTTTTCCTACAAATTTCATAAAAAACTATTAAGGTTTCTAGATAGATTATTGCAAGAAAAATGGAACGTAAAATAAATACCTATGGTAATTACCTTATCTAATTAGATATTTCGTAAGTGATTTTCGCTTCCATTGGATAAGAATTTTGTGTTAAACAGCCGAATACATTGGACTGAGAAGAAGCTATCATGACTGCAAATAATGTTCGGATTTTGAGGAATGGTAAGGTAAATCGATGTCTGAGCAGTGACAAGTGCTATTGCGTTTCGTTCGGTGAGCGAGAGACCCGGCAGCCCAACTTTATAGGTTGGTTTTGGGCTTTGAATGGTAGGCAGCGGACTAGCTGTAACCCTGATATTGTAAAACTCCTGGAGCGGTAAGAACAAAGAACTGGCATTCTTAGTAAATACACGTAAATAGTCATTACAAAGTGACATAATATTATTTATACTTATCCATTATCAAGCAAATAGAATTTAAATTTATCAATAGATTGGTATTTACTATCAGCAATTTGTGATAATATATACCTTACAATAGAAAGATATGTTGTTAAGTATTTAGTATTTGTTAGTGGTAGGCCCACATGTTGATAGTTTGATGTCTATAGCCAATACGCTGGCAATGTGCGCTTCGTTCGGCGAGAGAGCCGGAAGCCCAACTTAGATCGGTTTTGGTTGGCAGATAGCGGCCTAGCTATATAGCTATCCCTAGCATCCCTAGCATATATCCCTAGCAGGTATTGCAGAGGTACATGCGCAGCAATAACAATTACCATTAGGTGTGCTATTCGTATGCCATCATAAACAATAAAAAACACAACAATCGATGCTCATAGAATAGATAAGCTTGTAACACGGAGTTCTTTTCTTCCTACTAGAGAAGCTCTTATCTGGTCATACTTCTAGTTATGTATATAGTCGCGAGATCTGTGTTCTGCTACCACTGTGATGATAGCGAGGAAATAGCGAAGCATTCCCTCGAGGTTTGTGTGGCATGGGCAGACCAGCGCCTTAAACTGGCTGAACATATTTTTTTTCTATTTCGTCAATTAATAAACAAACTAAACCAGGGGAAAAACAGTGACGATTATACTTGGTGTTATATAAACGATCTACAATTAATTAGTTTCAATAGGTTGATTTATAGCAATTGATTTTGTGTGATACTTCCTTCCTATTCTTTACAAGGCCCTCTAAGTTTCTAATATTTTAATTGTTACAGTCTATGTATGTCTTCATTTTTAATTTAACAACTGCCTTGTATTTCTAGTAGCAAAAAAAAAATCAAATATTTCATCATCTTTTTCATTCCTCTTATATATATATATATATCATATGTTACTGCTTTTTTAATTAACTTGATATTAACTTATTTATTTGATATTAACTTAATTAACTTAATATTAGTTGTGTGAAGGTTTCACACAACTAATATGAAGTAATTATACTTAATATTAATTTGTATAACAATCACAGATATATTTGAGTTCATCTCGATACAATGAAATCCGTTTTCGTCACCTACACTAATATCATAAAGTACTACCCCCTGGTAGTACTTTATGATATTAGTGTAGGTGACGAAAACGGCAAAATAAGCATATAATAAGCAAGTGAAAGAAAACTCAAAAGACAATAATCACAGATCGATGATTGAACGCAACGCGGTTGTAACTAATGTAATAATTAACCTAACTCATCACCATATTGCTCTTATCCTAATTATATGGAGTCGTCGCAATATGTACTCTTCTTACCTAGGAAATGTAATTGTTGACTCAGACGTCTTTTACAATACCCACGAGCAATGTAAGGGGGCTATTATTCGTAGCCGCTACCATACTGCAAACTATGTTCAAAATAACCAGCAACGAAGTAGTTTGATAAGAAAATAATGATTTCTAATATTTACCCGAATATTACACATATCTTAGCACTGAGACTTAGGCAGCCTTCCCGTGACCATGAACGTTGTAAAATGTTAGAAATGTTACAAAGTAAAAAGCCATAAACAAACGCGATAAAATGCGTAAAAATATTTTAATATCATATTACTGATATTGAAATTATAAAATAGTCAAGAAATGTTCTAATAATTATTTCATGCTTGCGAATGTCTCACGCATATCAATTTTCATTCAAGTTTCAAAGCATATTGACCAGACATATCTGCTTATTTAACTTCCGTCCTTGTAATCGATTTCTAAATAACTAGGTCAGTTGGTTCTTATAATACAATATTGTTTTGCTAGTGCTTTATATCATTCATATTCATTAATTTATATTCGAGTGTATTGAAACATTTAATTATGTTTTTTTATGAAACAAATCAAAAATCAATACATATAAGATACAATACAATACAGAATACATACACGTCATATGTCGTGAGATCTTTTTGTCATGAAAATAATAGCATTTGTCTGAGGAATCACCTGCAGAATGGACAATAGCTGTCTCTTGCGAAACTTCAATCTTCAATTAGCCAAGTGTGACAATTACGGTATTACCCAGCTAAGCTATGAGCGTAACCATCTAGTCTTTTATCTACAGCCGCAGGCCGGTCCCTCCGAGGTAGTCCACACTCTCGCAGAAGATTAATGTCTGAGCAGTGATAATGTGCTTTTGCGCTTCATTCGGTCAGTGAATGAGCCGAAAGCCCAAATTTCTGGGTGGTTTTTGGTTGGTAGGCGGCCGCCTAACTGGTATGCTATTTATTTCAAAGGTCCATGAGCGGCAATAACACCTTGAAGTGCGTTACTTTCTCGTTTGCTACCATAAGCAATACATATAAATTATTAAAGAATGCCGAACGAACGCCTGGTTAAGAAGATATACAATGCGAAAGTGGAAGGATGTAGGTACCGAGGGAGACCGAGACTAACCTACCTAGACCAGATCGGTCATGTACTGAAGGAAGGTGGAGTCAAGAGTCTCCGAAACCGGCGAGCGTGTATGAAGAGAATTATGAATGTTGAGGAAGCGAGTGAAGTATGCAGAAATAGAGTTCTCTGGCACTCTGTTCTCTCTGCCTACCCTGCAAGGGATATGGCGTGATGATATGTATGTATGTATGTATGTGTATAAATTATTACATTAACAGAAAAAGGCCTGGACCACGTGGCGGAGAATATCCTCTCGTATTTGGACGCCACGTCGCTGTGCGCCGCGGAGCTTGTCTGCCGCGAGTGGTTGAGGGTTATCTCTGAAAGCATGCTGTGGAAGAAACTTATTGAGAGGACAGTTAGGACAGATTCCCTTTGGAAAGGAGTTGCGGAGAGGCGTGGATGGTAAGTCACCATTTTCTTAGCTCATATACGTCCCACGGCTGGACTCGAGCCTGATATTATATCTGTGATCAGACAGTTTGTTATAGCGTTTTATTTCGAGTTTTACTTCACTTAGTCATATTATGCGTAAAGCGTGGCTGGACTATGTCTCTTCTTTGAATCTGAATGACAGTATGACTGAACAGAAGAAAGAAATATATCGGCAATGTAAGAATGACACCAAGGCCTTAGTGAAAGAGAAACGTGATAGAGCAAGTATGAGTGCAGAAGATAGGCTGACTAAAAACTTCGAGGGTAACACCAAACTCTTTTGGAGGGAGGTGAAGAAGTCTCGGGGTGGTTGGTCAGCCTTCAGAATGAATAAAATAAGGTCTAAAGGTGGAGACATTCTTACACAAACACAAGACGTGTTAAGCCGATGGAGTGAATATTTTGGCGATATGTATGCGGATGCTACGGTTGGCGCCGGTGTTGGATGTGGTTTAGTAGATCAACATTCGACAACGGCGTCCTCCGATGGCATCAGTATGGATGAAGTTGAATGGGCGATAAGAAGTTTGAAAAATGGTAAGGCAGCGGGCATTGATATGGTGTCTGCCGAGATGATCAAGCTTGGTGGCTCTTGTGTCTGGGAGGCGTTCCTGTTGCTCCTCAATTTATGTTGGAGCTCGGGAATGGTTCCCAGGGACTGGAATAGCGCAGTCATCGTGCCTTTGTTTAAAAACAAGGGTTCACGTTATGACTGCGCAAATTACAGAGCCATAAGCTTGACCAGTTTGGCAGCAAAAGTGTATGGAAAAATTATTGAAAGGAGAATGAGGATGGTGTCCGATGGTTTACTGTGTGAGACACAAGGAGGTTTCAGGAGTGGAAGAGGATGCATGGATCAAGTGTTCTCTCTGCGCAACATTGTGGAGAAGCATCTGGCTCTAGGTCAGAGGGTTTTCTGCAGTTTTGTGGATCTGGAGAGAGCATTTGACACGGTTGTACGAAAGGAACTTTGGGACATTTTACCGGAGTATGGTATTAACGGTAAACTGCTACAGGCTGTGCAGTCCAGTTACATGGGCTGTAGAGCCTGTGTGCGGCTGGATGATGGAATGTCGCCTTGGTTTGACGTCAATATCGGCGTTAAGCAGGGGTGCGTTCTGTCAGCCAGGCTGTTTATCATATATCTGGATAAATGTCTCCAAAGGTTGAACGATATGAATGTGGGAGTCCAGATGGGCGACTCAGTGGTCACTGCTCTGCTTTATGCAGATGATGCAGTCCTGCTGGCACAGTCAGCGATTGACCTGCAGACCCTAGTCGACACAATGACAGAAGATTGTAAGAAAAGGGGTCTACGCGTGAATGTGAGCAAAACCAAAATAATGGTCTTTGAAAGAGATAAAACCAGAACAGATGTAAGAGTAACAATAGGTAATGATGTACTAGAGCAAGTGGATGAATTTGTATATCTCGGATGTGGATTTAGCCGAGATGGAAGGTACACCACTGATATAGAGCGAAGAGTGAATGCGGGAAATAGAGTGAACGGAGCGTTGGGGCAACTTCTCGGCAGCCACCACCTCAGCCAGAAGGCACGTGTAGCAATACATAACGCAGTGCTTGTCCCAACATTACTGTATGGAAGCGAGAGTTGGGTATGCAGAAAAGAGTATGATAGTAAAATTAATGCGGTCGAAATGCGATCTCTGCGGAAAATCTGTGGAGTTAGGCTGACCGACCGCATTCGTAACGACGACGTAAGAGAGCGAGTAGGTATGAAAGAGAGTATTGGTGTAAAGATGCGAAAGGGAATGCTCCGATGGTTCGGACATGTGGAAAGAATGCCGAACGAACGCCTGGTTAAGAAGATATACAATGCGAAAGTGGAAGGATGTAGGTACCGAGGGAGACCGAGACTAACCTACCTAGACCAGATCGGTCATGTACTGAAGGAAGGTGGAGTCAAGAGTCTCCGAAACCGGCGAGCGTGTATGAAGAGAATTATGAATGTTGAGGAAGCGAGTGAAGTATGCAGAGATAGAGTTCTCTGGCACTCTGTTCTCTCTGCCTACCCTGCAAGGGATATGGCGTGATGATATGTATGTATGTATGTAGTCATATTATCTGTTTGCATCCCTTAGTCGCTTTTAAGTGCTCTTTATTAATTTGAAATAACTGGTTAATAATACAAGAATACAAGGAGAATAATTGACCTACTACTCCTCGTTGGTCAGAATAGGGTCTTAGGGTATCTTTATATTATATCCCTTATTATAGCACTCACGGACAATAAAAGGAGTGGTGTATATTCTTACTTCATCACCACACAGAAAAAGGAATTTTACAAGCATACATTTAATAATGGACTCAAATTACACCCAGACTTGGAATAATAATTTGCGGATCGCTCAAATTGTTATGCCGAGTCTGGGTATCGAAGTTGTTTCATTTGGCACGATAGCCTGGCATCTTCACCACTATGCAATCTTTGTAATCTTTTAGTAGATATCATATAGATTTAGAGCAACCAATTATGGACAAAAAATTGTCCTACGATCAAATCTATGTACTGACCAGACCGCTCAGGTCGACGGAAGGACGACATGTTGACCCTGCCATATTCCTCCTTATCGCCAAATGAGCGTTCCCTAGGATGGATTCGCGATTCGTGATTCCGGATAGCTCCCGTCGATGTCCTCATCTAGATTATAGCAGTATCAACTCTAGTACCTACTTTGGTGTTATTTTTTTTGACATAATTGTAAATGTTATTTGCTGTTGAGAATTGCGAAATAAAATGTTTACACTTACAATTTATGTGTAAGCAAATATATGAATAAATATTTGGACTTAGGTATATATTTTAGCTTTTATTTAGTTTATGCTTAGTTTAAATGTACCCAAATTACCTATTTTGATGTTTTTCATTTATCAGAATCATCATCATCATCGTCATCATCATCATCTTGCTCTTATTCCAATTAGTAGATCGATCATATGTCGACGCAATATGTCATCTTCCTCCATACAGTCCTATCAGGCGTCATCTCTAAAGTCACTCCCTGTCTATCCTTGTAACCCTTGTCATGCTTCACGCAGTCCATTCATCTTTTCTTTGGTCTCCCCTTACACCTAAAGCCTTCAACATTCATATTTAAAACTTTCCTCACAACATTACTTACATTCCGTCTTATCATATGTCCATACCATGTCCACCTTTCACTCCTTAAGTTTTCCGTCACTGACGCACCTTTCAAACTGACTCTTATATATTCATTTCTTATTTTATCCATTCTCGTCACACCACACGTCCATCTCAACATTCGCTTCTCCGCTACATGCAGTCGTGTTTCATCCGTCGCTTTTGTCGCCCAACTTGCTCATCCATAGAGTACAGCAGTTCTTATTAGGATTTTATATATTTTGCCCTTTAATTTAAAGGGGTAATTTATCAGAATAAGATACATATAAATAACTTATACGTTTTCTATTGTTTAGCTACTTTATATTCTAAGGAAGAAGGGTGTATAACAGACGCTGATCCTCATAAATATCTGCTGAGAATTGCCTAAACGAAAATCTTAATAGAAATGCTACTGGAAATATAAACTCGGCAACTTACAGTCATCGGCCACTTGCATATCTAGATACGAGTCAGATATAAATACTCTACTTTTTAAAACCAATAACAGCTATCCATAAATAAATAGTGTTGTTACTATTTTACTAACCTTACACGTTACAAGTGGACATACATAGGTATACGTAGTCGGTAGTTCGGAAGCGGAAGGAGCGTTGACCGAGCCTCGGGGACGGCTTTATTATATCTACCTGCCTATGTATAGTGATTTCATGGCACACCTGCTTTATATCTACGTATTATAATTGTATAAATAGGTATATAATGTTAATAAACTAGCTGTCTAACCCAGATTGAAACTGCCGCTAAAAGCTCTCGCATAGAAATTATATGCGTTTTATATCCCTTAGTCGTCTCTTACGATCACCCACGGGTAAGACAAGGGGTGGTGAAATTGTATTCTTACTCCGTCACCACACGGAAATGTAAAAAATTATAACTAATAATAACTGACAAATGGTAATAATAGTAATTTATGCAATAAAATTGCGTTTATAGACTTTTCGATTTTATCAACCTTGAAAAATATTTGAAATAAAACTACTTTTACGGATTCTATCGCTTTTGTATTTGATTTTTAATTTCCCGACGTTTGAACACTTTACAGTGATCTGGAAGGACTGTCCTCCCGTGACCATGATCACTGTATCTAAAGACTTACAAACGCGATAGAATCCGTAAAAGTAGTTTTATTTAAAATGTTTAATATTCGCGTAAACATCAGAAACCATTTGTAAAATATTATTCACTTGGACGTTTTCGGAAATATACATGAATAATATTATCGTAAAATGACATTTTCATTGATTATGTTGTGTCTATCTACCCATCTACACACGTAATTAACATGTTATTTTTAAAATCTTCGCCAGGCATCAACGCTCACAATTGGACATAGGCCTCTTCACAAGAAGAATGAAGGTCGTGAAAATATCTACTTACTATAAAACAAGTAGATAAGACGCATTTTTATTGTATTACATTTTTTTTGTGTCTGTCTTTTAGCTATTAGCCGCAGATGGCTGTCACAGCTTAACCCAGTCTATGTGCGAGGGCTGAGGCCTCTTAACCCAACTTGTATCACTATTGGTTACGAATCCTCTTATAATAATACGTTTTTAGGCAATAGGCTACTACACTGAACTAAACTTCTTTATTTTCTATTTTTTTATTGTGCCTAATCTTCTTTATTTTCTATCACAGAGTAAGAATGCTACCTTATTTTGCAATAGGTATTGTACAAATCTATTAATAGGTGTAAACAGATGATATTAGATAGTAAACTCGAACTAAAACCATATACCAAAGCATCTGGCCAGTGCAGTGTAGGTACATTAACTTCATCTGGACGAGACTCTGCGTCTAGTTATGGGCTGAGAAAACGAAAATATACTGGTTTTCATTGAAATAACATCTTATTGACATTCATACATACATACATATCATCACGCCATATCCCTTGCAGGATAGGCAGAGAGAACAGAGTGCCAGAGAACTCTATCCTTGCATACTTCACTCGCTTCTTCAACATTCATATTCTTTCAGTACTTAGTAGTACTTCAGTCTTTCAGTACGTGACCAATCTGGTCTAGGTAGGTGAGTCTCGGTCTCCCCCGGTACCTACATCCTTCCACTTTCGCATTGTATATCTTCTTAACCAGACGTTCGTTCGGCATTCTTTCCACATGTCCGAACCATCGGAGCATTCCCTTTCGCATCTTTACACTAATACTCTCTTTAATATCTACTCGCTCTCTTACGTCGTCGTTGCGAATGCGGTCGGTCAGCCTAACTCCACAGACATTCATTGAAATAAATAATAGGGGAGACCGGGGCTACAATTAACAATAAATTTATTTTTAGTTATACCTTCGAAATTATTCAACATTTAAACCTGATTCTTATGTCACATGATGCTTAAACTATTAAAGTATCATGCTATTAACATAAATTAAACACACAGCATCTGTTGTCTAACATATATATGTTTTTCTCAAAAAAGTCGTTAGTTAATTCTAACCCCGTGTTTGGGGCTAGAATTAACAGCCATGGGGTAAGTATTAACTGTATATTAAAACAATTAGTCGAGGTAAAATAAAACAAATATACACATGGAATTATTTTTTATTATTAAAAGTGCATTCTCTACAAATGTGTATTGAGCACATTTTTTATATCAATTGACATTTTACTTTAAAAATCTATTATAAACTGTTATAAATAATCAACGTCTTATAGTATAATTTTCTTAAGATTAATCTCACTCACATACGTTTTAAGTTATGACTTCTATGCTAAAATTTAAATTATTTGGCACACAGCTATATAAATTATCATAGATGATGTAGAAAATGGCACAATTTTACCTTAACATCTAGTGAATCAGTCTTTGTAACAAGAGCATTTTAGCAAATACTCTGCTTAATTGATTCTTGTTCAGCAGTAAAGATTAAGCGGTTTTGTTTGTAACCCATTTCTGCTGGTTCACCAGCTTTCTGTTTTTTCACAAAGTTGAAGAGTGAAACGTGACACAGATCAAATTCTTTGGCCACATCTCAAAAAATAAATCAAAAAAATCTTTTTTTCTCCATTACTTCTATCGCAGCCAATTCATATACCTCTAAGGATTTGGTTCCTCAAGTAGTTTTCCCTCGATACTCATGCTGTAATAAAATTGATCGAAAAAGAACATAATTAAAATAATTATACGTAGCCGGATAACTTATTAATACTAGCCCCCACATCTGGGATTAGTATTAATATGTTAATAGTAACCCCGCCGATTTGTTAATTTTAACCCCAAAGGTACATTTTTAGTTAAAAGTATCATATTAAAATATTTGTTAAAAAAATAATTAATTGAGCAACATTGTATTATTAAGTATGAAATATACTTCTAGAAAAACAAAAAACAAAATCATAATAACCTGTATATAAGGCATAAATCAAAAAAATGTAAAATGAAAAATGTTCGTTACCTGCGCATTGATATATAAATACATCAATGTACCTGCGTAATAAAGTAGTCCGTTACAAAACTCAGTCGCATGACGCGCGATTCACAACTGATCAATCCCGAGTCATGTGGCGTCCTTTATATGACGTTTTAAAACAAATACTATAAATTTAGTGTGTATAGTTACAAAGAAATTCGCTTGTTAATATTTACCCCCGTTAATTGACTATAATAATAACTAACGGGCTGGGTCTGCTAGTAGGGGAGCTACTAGCAGACCCAGCCCGTTAGTTTTTTTTTTTAAATATATATCACAGCGCCGCCTGGTGGCGAGTTACATCAATGGGGATAGCATATAAATCTTCTCTGTATAAAAGTACACATACATACCAATTGTCATGCTGTTACCCACAGATGGCTGTCACAGCTTAACCCGGACTATGGGTGAGCGCTGAGGGCTCTCAACCCGGTAAAAATTTTAAGCGACAACGCCCGAGGGCTCTCCCTGTGGAGAACGGACCTCGGCTCGGGGCGTCGCTGATAGCAAAGTGGGCGTTGGGCACGCCGTTTGAGGTATTGACTATTTCGCGTCGCATCTTCCTTCCCCGGTGGCGGAGGCGGAAGCACAGATATTTATGTGTTATGGCCGCGCGGGCCGTGTATGCTCTTTCTTGAGCGATCGTTATTGAATCGTCAGAGTCAGTCAGTACAGGTCGAGGACGTCGGATCGCGGATATTTTTGATGGGACGTACTTAGCCGCCCCAACCACTAATTGGTTGGGGTGTGTCATGGCAGAGGGTACCTATATATACAGTCATCCTCTTTTATAGATATAAAATGAAGTGCTAGCAGCCTTCATAATAATTCGTGCAATTCATTAAATTCTCTTTTGATTGACAACCGCGGGCCGCTCCATCCAGGGTAGTACCATATCTCGCAGAAAATCGCTGTCTGACTAGTGGCAATATGCTGTTGTGCGTTCGTTCGGTGAGCGAGAGAGCTGGATGCCCAACTTTCTGGGTGGGTTTGGGTTGATAGGCCACGGCCTAGGTGTAACGTTGGTATTACAAAGACCCATGAGCGGCAGTTACACTTACCATTAGGTGTGAGCTTGCTCGTTTGCCACCATAAGCAATAAAAAAACCTAAATTTAAGGCAACCATCTGAATAATAATGATATTGTATTTAAATTGACTTATGAGTTATCTAAAATTTGGATTTAGTTCGCGAAAAAGGGTATCAGAAGAAAGAGGTAAATTATTTCTGCGATTGAATTCAAAAATAATCTACCTCATTTTTCTGAATACTTTTTATTAATATATAAATTCAATAATAATCATTATTCTTAATAATATTACATATATGAAAGTGAGTTTATTTATTTGATACGTTTTCACGCTTAAATCAAACCGAGGCGACGCGGCGACGGCAAGGCTGTTTTTTTTTCTTTTAAAGGAGGAATAATATGGAATGGTGAAATTGTTTTTAATTTATAAGATGCGTGAGAAGCCGTGATCAGAAGCTAGTATTCATATAAAACCTAACAGCTATCTACATGAATAAGGACATAAGGTAAGTACTTAACTAAATAATCTCCCTATTGTAAGGTGCATATCATCACAAATTGCTTATAGTAAATACAATACAATCTACTGATAAATTAAAATGCTATTTCATTGATAATGAGTAATTATAAATAATATGTCACTTTGTAATGACTATTATTTGTTTACTAAGAATGTCAGTTTTATATTATGTTCTTTAAATGACAACGGTTTCAATAATAATTATTTAGGTTGGTACTTGATCGATTTCTTGAAACAGTGTATTAGTCATACTACTTTGTCAATAATATTCATATTTATATTATTCATTCAATATATGTAATAAGATACTTAGAATGTGCACTAAGTTATGTAATTATTCACGTGCTAATAGGGTTACATACTCAGGACTTAGCTTAGTTTGGTACATATGGCAGGTATATCCCAAAAGGCAAAGAACGCGCCCATATTACATTACATGCTCAACGAGGCAGATCTTCAAAAATGGATATGGACCTTTGTAATACCAATAGGTACCAACAGTATAACTAGACCGCTGCACACAAATAAAAAGCCAAACACCCAATTGGGCTGCCGGCCCTCTCGCTCACCGAACGTAGTGCAATAGCACATTGCCATTACTCAGACGTCGATCTTCTGCGAGAGTGCGGTACTACCGGACGGACCGGCCCGCGCACAGAAATATTAGTACCTTTTTTTTTTTTTATTGGTGGGCTATGGGTGCGTCTCGCCCCGCCGAATCGGTCCGGGGTGACGGAAAAGGCAGCGCGTGACCCCATAGACCCACCGTAAAACCTTCTCTCTTCGCCGTGCGAGCGGACCACTGGTACTCGATTTTAACTTCGGTGGCCAAAAAAATATTAGTACCTAGGTAATTAATATTTCTATAGGCCCGCGGCTGTAGGCAGATAACTGGTCCTACCACTACTGAATAATAGTAATATTTTATACTTGAATGCTTTATCATATACAAGTAGTGTATTAAGTAGTGTATTTAAAGCTTATATTAATATTGTGATATACAGAGTGGAAGTGGACCGCTCCCGAAAACAAAGACAGGTGACCCTACTAGTCCTATTTGTAATGATAGGCTAGAAAAAAAAAATCGATTCGGATGGATATTTCTTTTGTTTTTTTTTTCACATCGAATTTTAAGTTTTTTTCACATTCCATCGTATTAGGACAGTGCCATGTAACGATAATTTCATAAAAAATACGTAACTATGCTCAGATGAGAAAAGACGCAATCTATTCAAAACCTACGAACTACCTATTCAAGAGTTCAACGACCGTGCGTGGTGAAAAAAATTTTTTTTTTTCATCCTAATCGATTTTATTTCTAGTCTATCATTACAAGTAGGACTAGTAGGGTTACCTGTCTTTGTTTTCGGGAGCGATCCCCTTCCACCCTGTATAACAGAAGGTCACACACTCCATAACAATTTTCTTTTTCAATACTTACACGTGTTTGTGGTTTCAAATATATTACCTACATATATAGATTATATATTACGTAGATACCTACGTATAATTATTTGAATATCTTATCAACTTGATATATTAGCAAAGCTATTATATTAATGTTTCTTGAATTGGTACCTGTAAGTATTAAAGGTTTACAGCGAACCCCACATTCATTTACATAGAAAAGATTTACTGTGCATAATGGAGTTAGAATTTATGTTAAGTTATTATGTTTATGTTAAGTTATCTAATGGGTGGAAATTATAATAACATAATCGAAAGTCCTCCGTAATATCGATGAGAAATAATATACTTAATGGAAATCAAATAAATTAGTCAGGTGATCACAGGGATGAATCAAGCTTACATATTTAAAGATGATAAATCAAGCAGGAAAATTATGATTGAAATTATATTATATACTTTGTATAATAATTTCAAACATTTTATTGACTTAACTAAGCGAATTCAGTAATCGTAACAAAAAATTGTTTATTTTTTAAATTTTATTAATTTAAAAACAAACATTATTTATTCAGCCAACTGGAATCATTAATATACATATTATAGAGATTTCGTTATTATATTTTTTTTATTATCATTACATTGTATTTTAATCTAATCTAAATATAGATACACAAGTTATCTAAATCTATGAATAACAATTTAAAGCTAAATTTTGTTTCTATGAACTCGTTAATTTATAAAAAAAATACATACATTTACATATTTATTTTTTTGTTGATAGCCTGTTTATAAAGAACGGTAAATAACAAAACAAAACTCCAAAAGCTGTATAGATATCAATAACTTAAACAAAATTCTTCGGAATAGTATGTATTTGTAAGCCCTGTATTGACGGCGTAAAATCTAAAGTACGTAAGCAATGCTCTTTCCGTGAGTGTCATGTGAACTAAAGAATATATGTAGATAATAGCCTCTAATATAAAACCTAAGTCAACCCATCTGGCTATTACGATACAGTAGGACAACTTCCCACTTATTACAAATGAAATTTGAAACTAAGAGTCAGTTGACGTGACAACGTGAGCTATAAAGACGAATATAAAAAGAATACGTGATATTAAATAAGAAGTTTTAAATGATTTGAATGCACATTGCATATTTGCTGGCGGACAAACCCCGACCACATCTAGTCCGGCTGTGTGCTAGTGACTATAGAGAGCGGCATAGGGTTTCATTACAAACACCGATGACAAGGACTGGGTATTCGCTAAAATGGCTATTGAGATACGTGTACAGGATTTACAGATATGGCAGGTCATGGAGTCGCACGCCGCTCCTTCTGTTGTCCCGGACACCTGAGTAGTGCCTGTCTCAAAAAAAAGTCTCCTTACCCGCTGTGCTGCCTCTCTTCACCTTTTTGGTGAACCACACGCACCGGAGTTATTTAATTTCAGAACTCTGTTCTTTAATGTCCAATTAACAACTGCTATTGCCACCCTTGTTAGTCCAAGATCTTTTTAAATCCCCTAATTACACAAAGCATCAGTCGGAACTCGAAACGTCTATAGTACTTATGTTAGATATAGATGGTACTACTATTATTTAATTATATATTTACCTAGGAACAAAGTCATCACATCATTTCAGTTGAAATACATCCCACTGTAGGGTTCGAGCCTCCTACAGGAAAGGAGGCAAAATTGTCCCACTTGATATCGCGCTGGTTAGAAGGGTTGGTGTGTAGTTCTATTCCGACTACCTCTTCTCTTCAGTCGACTGTTACAACATCCACGGGTAAAGTAAGAGGTGGTGAATTGTACAGTAGAATCCGTTTATTATGACGCCGCTTATAATTACCAACCGCTTAATATGACGATATTCTCAGCCTAGTTTGGTTTTCATATAAAACCCTTATAAGAAAAACGGATATAATGACGTCGCTTATATTGACATTTCGCTTATTGTGACCAGTTTTTGAAAAATCAAGGTTGGTTATATTGACCGACATGATGTATTCCTTATGTATTCGCCTGTTTTCGTTGTCATCTCTCCTCCTGATGTGTGATATGCATGTGGCTCGTTTTTGTTTTATTTCTTTATGACAATTACGAGTCGATAAATGAAAATTGTTAGTGATTTGCAAATAAAATGACATCAAAATGTTAAACTTTTTGGTAAAGGCTTCACATTGTGATGCCATTTTTATGATTTGAAGGTACCCATGCAATTATATTCAGACTAGAAGATCGTGATTCATACTCATCTATTGAAAATTTTGAATCGGTCATTCGAAAATATAATTTTTTTTTAAAAACAAGTAGAATTTAAAGAATCATTTGAAAGTGAGCGAGGCTCTTTGAAAGAATTACGACAAAAACATGTTGATCAAGTGTTAATTCAGCGGTTAATTTTGCAGTTTTACTGTTTATTAAACCGATATTATGTATGTACCTAACAAAACTAGAAAGTTTTGCATTTTCTGAGACTTTCTGCTTTGTATGAGGTCCGGTTAGTATGACGGATTTGTCTGTTCCCTTCAATATCATTATAACCGGATTCTACTGTATTTAAAATTAATAAAATATTTAATAATAAATTGTCTAATGCTTACTGCCATGAACAAGTAATACAGCCGATAAGTACAATGTGTCACGTCCTCTTCACATGAGCATTATATGACAAACTAATACGACGTAACAAGATAATGTTACTTCAAGGAAAGAAAATCTTAAATCAAAATTGTGTGAGAATATGAGAGATCCCATAATAAAATCTCTCTCATACTGGAAGAGGTTGACTCTTAATGTAAGGGAAAGGTTTGTTAGAAAGCTAAAGACGCAACCGATACCAAGAATCGGGTACCAGTGACCCGCCCACATTGTGTTGAGAGTTATGTGTACTTTCTGTCGCCCCGGATGAAGCGAGATATGACCATATCATAACCTGTCCAAAAAAAGGGAAATGTTTGTTAGATAGCCGTCACGTTCCAATTCAGTGGTAGTTTATCGGATTCATTTCAAAATAATAATAAATGAATTAAGGATCGAAATAACATTGGTTTTATGGCAAAAAAAAATCATTTTATACCTATAATAGCATGTTGATGAATTATATAGTGGGTAGAGGTATATAGTTCTGTCTTGCATTTTATAAATCCATACAGAGCGACGAAACAAATAACCGATAACTACAACGTGATACAACTGAGTCATCTTTCGTCATTCGGTGAGGCGAACAGTAGTAGTGGCATTCTCATGGCCACCAGTTCGCGTGCACCGGTCTTCGAGGGCGGTCATACTTATCGTTACTATAATATCGTCGCTATTTTTATACGAGAATCGTTCGATTGATAAGCGTTAAACTACTCTATTGCTTCGGACAAGTTACACGTACCCACGGACTTTTAATTTAAACGTTGTTTATTAGAAGTTTTTATCAGTAAACGTTTGGAATTTCAAAGTTTATTATTATATTTGTTACATTTGCAAATAGAGTTGTGACGGATGAGTGAAGTTTCGTTTCCGAAGTTGTTGTGGGAGCGCGAAACGGGAGGCGCCGGCGCAATGGAGAGCTGTTACAAGCTTTATACCTGGATTAACCATACAGTGCTGATGCTGATCTTCCAGATATTCTGGAAAGTGAACCAAATCTCCGACTACTTAACGGGAAAGTGAGTATATTGAATATAATTCGATATTATTCATATAGTATGTATATCCGCTGTATAACAATTGGACAAAAACGATCTCTCCCCAGTGGATCATTCATAAATGACAATGGTTTGTTTCTAGATAGAATCACTAAGATTCTACCAAGTACAAGATACCTATAAATCTATGAATAAATCACTGGCTGCCACATACCAAACAGAATTAATTTACGTCTTAAAATTGTGTACCTGCGTTGTTAGTATTATATAAGCAACAATATTTAGAATTGTCTCTGTTTAGAATTTTCATTTTTTATCACTACCCATTTAAAAGTTGTTAAAAATAAAGCTAGTTATCTAATACTAATAAATCATTAAATATACCCATCTACTTACATTAAACTACCTAAGTAAATAGTTACTTAATTTTTATTCTTTATTTAATACCCGTTAAATTATCATTTTTGAGTCACAGTGACAAGATTTAAGAGTACCTATTACTTAAGTATTTATACCTAATTAGCTATAAGTAACTCGCAAAGTTAATCCTGTTTTGAGCCGGCTATGATCAGACCTCACCCTGTTCAACTGTCCGGTACGACAGAACAGCGGCGTAGAGCACCACGGGCGTCAAGTTGCTCATCGCTACTTATTGAAAGGTTCAGCTATCCCTTGACCGAGACTGGGGCCTCCCTGGCTTACCTTTTGGGTTTCAGCATCAAGATGTCCCTATAACATCCTCATAGTAAAGCCTAGGTATTCTATCGATATACAAACTTCCGATATATTGACAACTGATCCTGCAAGAGTTGGAAGAGAATGCTCATTTCCATTTACCACAACCCACATAGGTTAATGCACTAATTAATACGGTTATTCTTAAAAAATCTTGTGTGGTGGTCAAGAACAAGTTTAGGGTTCGGTACCTACCGATGATCAGCACAATAATTCAGTAGCCTATGGGGCTGCACGCCGCCTTACAATTATCTCGAACGGCACAGACTTGTTATGTCCAAATCATAGCTTGCTACAAAAATAAATAAGGTACGATCTCTACAAGAGCCTGTCAAAAAAGGAAAATTATTGTCCAATAATGCAGGCTTAAAACAAATAACATATTTTGCTTAAAAAAACAAATACACGTAGGTACCTAAATAATAGAATTACATAAAGAGACGCGATAAACGCATACCTAATAATTTTGTTAATTAATTGTTATCTAATTACGTGTTCAAATTGTTCTAACAATTCCGGGTGCTGTAGTATAATCACTTGTAAGGTTATTTTTTCTTTATTTCAAAAGCTTCCTTTACGTTGCACGTCTTTAACAGATACAATACGTTTAACAAATACAATACCTACCTATTATATGTATGTACTATATAATGACTACATTACAGCTGAATCTTAAATGTTGAATTAAATGTTTATCTTTGTATCGAACGTATACGCTTTAGCTCAAAAGACGCTAAAGTTGTAATCGGACGGCACCATCGATGAGGCCAAAATATTAAAATATATGCGTATTTTAAATGATGACGCGAAACGTGTATACAGGGTGTCCCAAAATTCAACGATAAGCTGGCACCAGCAGGTGGACCTACATATGACTATTCGAGAACAGAAAAGAAAAAAATTCTACCTTGATTTTTTTTTTCATTACGACAAAAAAACCAAAATCTTTAAAAATGGACATCCTTTATTATATTATTAAGTGCTATTGCTACAGTTTTACAAGTAATTCTGTGATTTTTTTTGTATTGGCAAGGTAAGTAGCACTACTATCGATCACAACCATTAAAAATTCCAGAATATCTATAGTTTTTACACAAAAATCAATCAAAACTATGTTTTTTTCATAAATTATGTAAGATTTTGACTTTCAGCTCACTTTCACTCATCATAGTGAAAAAAAAAAGTATGGACACTACTGTGGCAAATAGTATTAAAAATTGGCGCAACTAACTACAATTCTAAAATGGTATAACATTCAAGGCAAACTAGCCACAAAAATATACTTAGGTGTACTATTTCAAAATAACAACCATATTTCGAAAATTGTTAGTGTTGATAGTAATCACTTTTACTAAGTAGCCAAAATGTTTTTGTAGCAAGTTCCCAGAATTTGAATGAGACATGTGCGTAGTCCGTAGATCCACAGTCTGAATTATTTTATGGCGAAGCTCGTCCAAGGTTGCAATCGGTTTTGTGCAGACTCTGTCCTTTAGACAACCCCAATAGAAAAAGTCCAGGGGATTTAGATCGGGTGAACGGGGTGGCCACAAGATAGGACCAAGTCGCCCGATCCAACGCCCTGGGTACTCTTGGTCTAAGTACTCTCGCACAGGACGGGCATAGTGAGCTGGGCAACCATCGTTTTGAAACCACATGGTTTGCAAATCACTTAAGGGCACATCTTCTAATAATCCTGGCAACTCATTTTGTAAGAAGTTTAAATAACTACTGCCATCTATGTTTCCTTGTAACTCAAAGGGCCCTATCACTTTGCCATTTATTATGCCAGTCCATAGGTTAACCTTAAATTGGTATTGGAATTGTCTTCTCTCACCAGGTGCAGATTTTCATTGTTCCAGCTATGAAGATTGTGAAGATTTAAATATCCATCTTTCTTGCAGGTTGTTTCATCACGACGACGTGACGTTTTAAAATTCTATGTGCAGTACTTTTTGGGATTCCCGTTGCTGCTTGTACAGCACGTACAGAGGTAGTTGAATCGTTTTCTATTTCATTGAGAACTTCTTCATCGTGTTCCGATCTAGGTTTTCCAGCGTTTCGCCTGTCAGATGGTATACGACCCTCCGAAAAAGCTTGATGCACGTTAATAAATACGCGATAATCCGGATACCTTTGAAGATTAGGGTACCTTGCTCGATATAATCTGCTAGCAGCGTTGGCATTGCATCGGCATTCTCCATAAATTAGGTGCATATTAGCGTATTCTAACGCTGTGTATGGTAGCGGCATGATGAATGCTAAACACTTGAAAATAAGGCAAAACTTCTTTAAAAAAAACACAAAATCTTAGTCTAAAATAATGCCAAGTCAGGTCAATTTCCAGGTCACTTAATTCAATCCAAAAGTCGTCAGTACCAGAGCCACTTTAATTAAAACAGAACGGTGTGCAGTAAACAAAGAAGTAGAGCATACTGACTTGCTGTGCTGCTGAGGACATTAATTACTTCTCCACCTGCATTAATGTTACTAAACAATTAGCATCTATCTATCTCCCTCTAACGTATAATCTCTCTATCTCTGTCTAACTTATTTTATGGACTTATGGACTACGCACATGTCTCATTAAAATTCTGAGAACTTGCTACAAAAACATTTTGGCTACATAGTAAAAGTGATTACTATCAACACTAACAATTTTCGAAATATGGTTGTTATTTTGAAATAGTACACCTAAGTATATTTTTATGGCTAGTTTGTCTAGAATGTTATACCATTTTAGAATTGTAGTTAGATGCGCCAATTTTTAATACTATTTGCCACAGTAGCGTCCATACTTTTTTTTTTCACTATGATGAGTGAAAGTGAGCTGAAAGTCAAAATCTTACATAATTTATGAAAAAAACATAGTTTTGATTGATTTTTGTGTAAAAACTATAGATATTCTGGAATTTTTAATGGTTGTGATCGATAGTAGTGCTACTTACCTTGCCAATACAAAAAAAATCACAGAATTACTTGTAAAACTGTAGCAATAGCACTTAATAATATAATAAAGGATGTCCATTTTTAAAGATTTTGGTTTTTTTGTCGTAATGAAAAAAAAAATCAAGGTAGAATTTTTTTCTTTTCTGTTCTCGAGTAGTCATATGTAGGTCCACCTGCTGGTGCCAGCTTATCGTTGAATTTTGGGACACCCTGTATAAAATATACGAAATTATCGGCCGTCTTAAATTTTTAACAGTTTTTTCGTTATCCATAACAGATACCGATAAACTACGTATACGATAATAGGTACATCATTCAAAATCTTTTATTTATCTCGTAATATTTTTGCGAAATAACTTCTTTACAATCCTATTTTACATAATTGCATATACCTATATATTTAAAAGTATCTGTTTACATCTCTTGGTCGTCTTATAAAACATTTGTGTGAAGGGCAAGAGTTATAACAACCTTTATTAAACCTTATTGCACGAATAAAGATTAGATTCTATAAAATAATTACAATATCAACATTATCTTTAATCTTAGATATATATTCACGGCGTATACATATATATAAAATGCCCATACACAAAACTTTAATTTTTTTACCTAAATCAAACTATAACACGACCAAATTCCTTAACGTTTTGTAAAGTAATATGTAGAACAGATAAAATAAAGCAATAGAATCTAGCGTGTATAATTAAAAGTCTAATTACTCTTACCTTAAATAAACAGATTGTAATCAGAGTGGAGCACGGTGACAAATTATTCCATTCCTTTTGTCTGTATTACGAAAGATGACGTAAAACGTTTTGTCATTGTTTAAAAGGCAATGAACAGTAGTAAATAGATAAGATATGGTAAATACAAATTTATTTATGCAGTCTACATGCCTAACTAGTTATGTATTGGTAATTGTTTGGGATGCATACACTCGCTGCGGAGGTCAAAGAATGACGCTTAAATGTTAACATGAAATATATTTTAACATACACATTTAAAAACAATTGTATCGAATATGATGTCATCCATTCAAATTACTGAAATTTTTAGCATTTAATATGCTTAATTATTTATAAATACCCGAATACGAAACGAAAAATTATGTCACAAGCGGGGTGCTTGTGACATAATTTTTCGTTTCGTATTCGGGTATTTATAAATGTCATCCATTTACAATATTTGTGTTTATGTATTATTAAATAGTTTGCCGTTTCGCTGTCAACTTGTTAGACACGCGTTGCTGATTGTTATGTAATATCTGACATGGATCTATTCTCTGAATGAGTTCTGATATAATTTTGTTAAACAAAGTACGACCTCTGAATGAATAATTTATTATTGCATAATTAACTACTTACTTTATTATTGTCTATACAATTAGTTAATATTACAAGCCGGCTTCCATTTTCTATAAGGACAGCCTAGATAGTCGAATCAGAGATATGGCTAGCTATATGTGCAATTTGGTATTTGACTACTATCAAAATGTTAAAGCTAGACTGCTGAGCTGTTTCCTCTTCTCACCTTTAAAAATGGTTTTTTACATTTTTAACACCCATAACGACGGCATTATTAAAAAAAAATCAAAATCTGAATTGTTCAAAAGAATCCATATAATTCGAACTCACACAAAATTTCTCGAGAATTAAAGGAGAAAGGCGGTCTATAAAGTAGAGAGAACATAGAAACATGTTACCAAAGAGTAAAGTTATTAAACTGAAAAAGAGTGGCAACTCGATGATAAAATACGCATGTATGGAAAGTGCTGCTACCCAGAGTTTAGGCGGTGAACTAAAGTTGAAATGATATATATATACATATTTACATGTGTATGTGTAATTATATAGAATTTTCTTTTACTATGAGATCTACCCTGAAATATAAAAAAACATATCAGCTGAGAACGAAACAATCATAATATCAGCTTAACAATGAAAGTTGGGATAATTTTCAGAAAGTACATCAATAACCGAAAATAGATCGATGACAATAAGTACCTACGCTAGGAACAAAAAATAACAATTCTCAGTTGTCAAACGTTTGACAGACAGGACAAAATGGCAGCAGCTAAGTTTGTACAACCAACATGTAGGCGGCGCGACGGTCAGTAAAAATAAGTAATGTTTTAAGTGTGCCCCCCCAGCATGTTACCCACGATAAATCCTAGACGCATCGCTCGCGCTTAAAGAATTTACAAATGATAAAAGAAGTTGCATAATAATTAAAAAAGTCACAAACTTTTGAAGTCATTAATTGCAAATTCTGTTCTGAAAGTGATAGACTCTGAGCAAATGCGATTGAAAAACAAATATTCTTATGGGAGAAATCCTACAACGATGTTTGTTTAGGGCACACGCAAAGGCTGGTGGTTCCTCCACATGACGTAAGAGAAGAACGTATATGGGGTCGTACACCGTCCCCTAAATCGTTCCAGCTAGACTGGAAAGGTTTTTTTTTTGTAGGCTCAGATGGCTATGACAACTTTACCCAGACTGTGGGTGAGCGCTGAGGGATCGCAACCTGAGAGGCCGGAGTGTGACCATACAATAGCTTTTATTTGTGTGTGACTTAGTTGTTAGCCGCAGATGGCCATGACAACTATACCCGGCCCATACCCTGTCTAAAAAAGTCACATGTGTTTCATTGCTTCTATTACTCTATTGAATTAGTAAAATTGAATTTGCTTGTACAACTAGATCATTATGTAAATAAATGTTATGTTCCTTTCACAAATACTATTTAGTCTATTTTATATGTATGATCCGTCCATCCATCAGCCTGTAAACGTCCACTGTTGGACATAGGCCTTCCCACGAGAATGCCATTTGCAACGGTCCTGTGCCACCTGCATCCTGCGTCGTCCGATTCGTGGTCGCCACTCGAGAACCTTTCTTCCCCAACGGTTGTCGGTTCGTCGAACGATGTGGCCTGCCCATTGCCACTTCAACGTGCTAATTCTTCGGGCTATGCCGGTTAAACCCGTTCTTCTACGGATTTCTGTATTCCGGATTTTATCACGTAGAGAAATACCGAGCATAGCCCTCTCCATAGCACGCTGAGCGACTTTGAGCCTTTTTATGAGGCCGACATTTAGAGACCACATTTCAGTGTCGTAAGTCATCGCTGGTAACACACACTGGTTATAAACCTTATAATATTGTTAGCAGACGAAGGATTTTTAATATAAAGAGGAAACAATTAAATGGCTTCTAATGTATAACACTGAAATATTAATTATCGCAATCACTTTCATTTGCCACAAAACCAACCAATAAGCAAATTATAAGCACTCCTTAAACTAATTCCTAATTCTAACACTTCAAAGACATAAATATAAATGGTAATCGGTACACAAGCAAGCAGAGCTTCCGCGCGCTAGATAGGTCGGATGTATAATGCAGTCTCTAGTCTCCGTAACTGCACTTTATATAGGTTGCGCTACCCGCTTTTCGTTAATATTAATTTGACACCTAACAATATGTATAATATGACAAAATTATAGTCGATGACGCATTTACAATGTCTACTTATTATATTAAGTATTCGTATTTCTCTGATACTCGGTTGCTAACTACTTGATAATACAGTTAATGCATATTTATAAATGCGTATTTAAAACAGTATCATATAATATTCAAGTTTTAAGTGTTGCTTTTCCCACGGCGTCTTTAGTGAATATAATGATTTTAAATATGAAATATGAATTCTATTAAGATATTTGAAAACTGAAAAACAACCTAAAAAGTGTTTGCATAACAACGTAGCAATTAAAGATTGGCTTAGTGTTGCTTATTGTTAACAAGCTTATTGTTAACAAGCAGAGTTTTATTATTAGTTACAACTTACAATGTCCAATACAAAATTATCATCATCTCAACTGATATATGTCCCTTTATTCACGCTGGTCAGACGTGTTGGTTTAATATCGAGTTTATCCCTTAGTCGTGTTTTACGATCACCCACGGATAAGGTAGGGGGTGTTGAATTGTATTCTTACTCCGTCACCACACGGAAAAATACAAAATTATACATGTATTAATATTATAATATCACTAATATTTTATTTATATATTTTTGCTGGGTCAAGAATGTTAGTTACTTAGTAATACCCAGCAACAGTTTAATTATTTAGAGCCTGATCAAACCCAATAGTTGAAAACATTTGAGGATTGTATCAAGCTTTGCTCATCAACAACATCTGCCAATAATTATAATGCAGCGCCATAAATATTATCTTACAACTGTAATCATAAGTTTGATATCATTAGGGGCCATTCATAAATTATGTAAGGCGTTTTGGTCAACTGAATATTATAACTTACTAACTTTTGGGGGATGCAGGATGTAGTGAACATGACTAAATTGAAAATTACTAATTTTGGTCAAAACTGTTATAGGTTAATAAGATTAATGTTATTGCAGTGAGTTAATGATACCTACTTGTAGTAAGGAGATTGTAATAAAAGATATTTTCAGAATAAATGAAGTTATATTTGATCAATAAGGCTTTTTCTTACAAAAAAATCTTATTAAGGGGCAGGGGGAGTTGTAGCAATCTTATAACGTCTTACGGTAGGGTTTTTGGAGGGGGCCAAATCATTCTTCAAAATCCGTGACGGAATTTATGAACGGCCCCTTAGTACATCCATATTGAAGACAACACTAATAAAGTTTTCTATTTTTTGTTTTTGTATACTCTGACGTTATTTGTGCAGTTTTTTTAGCGCAATCTGTAAAACATTTTTAAATTAATGCTCACAAGACTTAAATTTACTAAAAATGGAACTTTATGGCATGAAGATACTTCACTAACTACTGTTTCAATAATTGTAAATATACTAGAGATGGGCGTTTTCAGATTTTTACGCAAACCGATACAAATTCGATTTCTGATATTTAAATCGATTTTAAAAACCGATTTCAGAAATCGATTTCCAGAGCGGTTGACGGAGCGGGTTTACTTTAGTTTCGATCGATATTCGATGTTTTTAGTTATTTTAGCGTAGCAAACGAAAAACGCAATCGAACGAACGCATTCAAAATATTTTTCTATAATTTCTTTGTTGATTGGATTTAGGTGTACGATTTTCCTTCATGCTTTATCTAGGCTTAACTAGAGTACTAGACTAGCAAAAATGTTTTGTTTTGGATATGATACAAAACTTTCTTGCGTATTTAAAAATCGTCATATTTACAATGATTTCATGATTATATTATATGATGTACATTTTTTTTGTATGGTTTTTTTTTATTAATCCCGATTACGAAGCGAAAATCTTACCTTTTTACATTAAATAGTTATTTCTTATTTATCATCAAATCGTATGTATGATACTAACATACGTTAGTATAGTATTGAATCGTAAAATACCTATCTAATTATATAGTTCACGAGATCACAAAAATAACATTACGCGCACACCGCACGTGTCACCAAGGTCAAGTGTGCAAAAACTCTCCCATAATTCAAAAATCTATTTAACAAACACAAAACTTAAACTACTATCATTAAGTATTGTGTAATATTATCATGGAAGTAGTTGCATTCTAATATAGATCTTATTCCCTGACTCTTGTAATTCTGTTTCGTTTCCATCTGCCATTCAGAGTTTCTTAGAAACCGCCAAATTCCAAAACAGATGACAATTCGCTTCATCTCTTTCAATGCACTAAACGATCGCTTAGTTAGAATGAAAGGAGGCGAATTTTAATGAAATTCGCTTTCTCTCATTCTGACTAAGCGATCGCTTAGCGGAGTGAAAGAGATAGTTAGTAAGTTTTCAAATATTGGTTTGGTTTGCAAAACTAGCAATAGAAAACGATTGCGCGATGATTAGATTTATTATTAGTTTGCGTTTTCGTCGTTTTGTTTTGATATGTGTTGATTTAGTTTCTGCCGAAATACGTTTTCTAAAATCAGTTTGTATAGTGTTGAATATCGATACGATACGATTTCTGACTGAAATCCGATTTCAGATTCGTTTTGATATATCGGACGCATACCTAAAATATACAAATGTTTAATGAATTAAAAAACATCTAAAGTAATATTTTTTAACAGTACTAACATTCTTCCTAGCCAGAGCCCAGTGTCTAGTGTGGTAACACCATAAGAAGATAATATATCGCTCTGTTTTCCCTTGGGAGTTGTAAAGGCTAAGGAAGTTCCAGAGAACTGATTGAGAAATCAATTGAGATAGTCAACTTGCCTTCTGAGGTTGGCAATTATGGTATTAGCTCTCGTTTGGATGCCAATATTCTACAGGCGACGGAGATAAGCTAACGGATAGATGAAAAGTAATTAATCTTAAAATTAGGAACGTGAAATGTCGATTTCGTTAGTAACTTATTATTTTTGATACTCTAATGTGGGTTTCTCCACATAGACCATCGAAATATTTCATACGGTAAATACCTATCGGCTGTCTCTAAACACAATCTAATCAACATAAAATTAATATGAATAAATATTGACTATAAAATAAAATAGTGGAAAACTTCAATTTTTATTTAAATATTTATCCGAAATCATAATGATTCAAAAAGAAAAACTTAGGTCGCCACCAATTTTAACATTTTCTGTTAATATAATTTCAATTTTTGCTGTGTGGTAGCGGCTACGAATACTACCAACCCTTACTTTGCTCGTGGATGTCGTAAAAGACGACTGAGAGCCTTATAACGACCTGGGCCAACTCCATCTGATGCCGTTTGGTTAACAATTACATTCCCAAGGAGGGTGTTAATCCTGACGTCAGTCTAGCAGGCGGCCGGTCATAAAACTATTGCCAGTAACTTTTATGTATGTAATATCAAAAAAGAGTACATCTTGTATCGACTCCAAGTAGTTGGGATAAGAATAAGAGAATGATGATTTTAATATAATTTCAGCTCCTATTTGTCTATTCTTGACTGTAAGCCTTGTCAGCTCTTTCAAACACGACAATGTTTAAACCTTCTTGTCCAATTCATCCCACAATGTTATAAGATGTCCTGTCGGCTTTTCAGATGGCTATTCTCTAGAGCTTATGTACTAGTATGCTTACTAATTCCATAAATGTCCATGAAATCATATATCACAGATAGCAAATACCATCCAACCATGTCAACTTATTTGTCTATCACAAAACCAATCTTTTTAAAGATTATTTTTCTATTCATCAGCCTATCAATATCTACTACAGGGCAAAAAAGGGGTGTGACATATTTTAATATGTTACCATATGGGCAATTTTTCATTATCATCATTTCAAGCCATATGCGTCCCACTACTGGCACAAGCCTTTTCTACAAATTGACCTACTATACCACGCTGGTCAGACGGGTAAGAACAGGGTTTTATTTCGAGCTTTCTTCTCTTGCCTAGATACTCGTATTATATAGATATTGTATCCTTAAGTCGCCTTTTACTACCGAACAAGAAAAGGAATAGTGTGTTGTATTATTATCCTCATTACACGGATATATTTTTTCTATTTAAAGATTACACCCCGTGAGGAAATAATTCTTGTATTGCGGGGGGACATTACAAATATTCATTTGACGTACATAAATTACACTTAAACATATAACAATAATTGGTGAATCGCACAAAGTATTGTCCTACATAGGAATCGAATCTATGACACTGGCACTGTAAGTAGTATCTTAACCAATACGTAATCTGTTCAGTCGTCGCATATTGGGGGACGTCCATTAATCACGTGGTCTTTTTTTTAGCATTGTATAAGATCCTCTCCCCCTTGGTGATACGTGGTGAGGTTTAAGAGTATGACCCCCTCTCCCCCATCAACATCACGTGAATTTTTGGTACCTATAAAGAAGTAGCCCACAGCTCATTATATTCTCGGTTTTTTGCTTTTTTATACTTCGCAAAAAGGTCTTTACACAGATCATCTTCTTTAAACTTCGTTCGTTGCCTGGCAACGGCAAGTCAAAGTCACACTACACGCCGCTTTTCAGTTCAGAAATCGCAGCGTTTGACGAAAAAATAAATACACGTGATATCTTACTACAACCCTCCCCCTTGTGATATTTCGTGATTTTCGTCAAACCCCTCCTTTCAAACCTCACGTGATTAATGGACGGCCTCTTGAGCGGTGAGAAGACAATTTTTACTACCACGTAATTAAATGCTGATTCTTATTCTTAATACTCTAAGCTTAGTTGGCCTTATGATAGCTTATAATGATGCTCTTAATACGCTAAGCTTAGTTGACCTTAGAATTATTGAGCAATGAAACGTGTAAAACAACGAAGACCAAATTATCCTACGGACGATTTCGCCACTGATATTACATAAGCTTGTTTATTTTAGTTGTGTGCTTAACTGAATTACTGTTGTGATTGGCACATAGGTACGTATATTTTAACAAAACAATGCGCTGTTAGTAACGTGGCAAGGTTGTCTTCTGTCAGGGATTAAAAAAAACTATTTACACATTTTACTTGCGGCGATGGAGTAAGAATATTTGCCACTCCCAATCTTATCTGTGAGCGTCATAAAAGATGCCTGAGGGATATAATATGCATATACAATCTATGTTAGAGAAGGAAGGAGTAAAAACCCTATGCCAACCTGTCTGAACAGCGCGTCTTACCAGATTTCCCTCCTATTTTGAAGGAAGCTCGAGCCGAGCGTAAAATGATGATGATGAATTTCTTACCAAATATCTGTCTAGTGATAGTCTTTGGTCTAGTAGAACACGACTGCTAAACCCCACATTCGACACCTGATTTGAGTATTCGAATACGTGAAAGTACGTAATAAAACCTTCAAATAACGGCGTAGAATTTAGCACATTGCTTTATAAATGGTTAAAGCACAGGATGTTTTCTCAATATGAATTGAACAAACCGCGTAATGACGCACTAAGATTTTAATGTTACCAACTCTTCCCTTCCCGCGCGTTACGTAAAAGAAAATCAATGAAACCATTAATATAAAACTTGTACAGCCAGCGTGGTGCAGTGGAACAATTTCCATTTTATTATGCTTTAGATTCATATCACATGAAGAGTAAAGCAACAAAGCAATAAGATAAAATTTAACATCAGCTAATCGTTTTGTAAACAATGATCACGTATCTTAATCCTAAACGGATACAATAATTTTAGACTGGCATTTTTGCACACCACGCTTCATTTACTATTGTTTTATGAGAGCGATCTCGTTCGCATCCATAGACAACTCAGATCAAATGAAATAAAACTATTTTTACATCCTTTATCGTGTTTTAATTGTCTCTTTTACTATCTCTACGTTTCAAACACTTTTCAGTAGTCATGGCCACGGGCTGACTAAGATATTTGCTACCAGGAAGTCCAAAACATTAAGTAAAAACCACATTCTTAATACAGTATTAATTGCCAGTAGCGAAATAAAAAAAAAATCTACATAAAAAGTGTTGTTTATCATCATCATCACAGCCCATAAAAGTCCCACTGTTGGGCTTAATTAACCTACTAAACCGCGCTGGTCAGACGTGTTGGTATAGGGTTTTCATTCGAGGTTTCTTTCTCTCTCATAGATGTTAGATGCGTTTTATATCCCTTAGTCGCCTCGTACGATCACCCACGGGTTATTCTTACTCCGTCATCACACAGATGTTTATAGTTGTCATAAATGTAATATGTTACCATCGGTGCCCACTACTGCCACACTAAGAAGGATTCAGCAAAAATACTAAATACACAATTAAAACGTGATAAAATCTATAAATATTGCTTCATGCATGTGTACTTACAGTAAGTCGGTATTCGCGTAAACATCCGAAATCACTAGCTCTCTGATAGATGCATTATTATCAATTCATTCGAAATGACGAAATGAATGAATGATTTATCATAAAATTCTGTCATTCTCTCTGTGTATCATTATCTACCTGTATTCTACTGTTGCATAATATTATTTTAGTGTGGCCTTGCGCCGAAATGTTTTACTCTGTATCTATAACGTTGCCTAGGTACTTCCGTTATCATTTCCGCCAATTAATTGGCTCAGTTATTTGCGAGTAAAAAGCTTTTAGTACTTTTTAGTTTCAGTGCTATATTTTTAATTTATAAAGAATTTACGCACTTCTAAATTAAAATGGAAAATTCGATTCATCGTTCATTTAAAAAATATATGTACATAAAACCTAACTTTACTTTTATTGTTGATGCTAGAATATTCCACGCACCTTTTACAGATTATCAAAAATGTTACGTTTAAAAATTATAATATCTTAATCATTTTTAACTTGATATGTCATAAAAGGTTCTCTAGGATATATTTTATTTTTTCATCGATCTATTTGCTGTGTGGTAGCGGCTACGAATACTACCAACCCTTACTTTGCTAGTGGATATTGTAAAAGACGACTAAGAAATTCAGATCGACCTGGACCAATTCCACCTGATGCCGTTTAGTCAACTATTACATTTCCATGAAGGATTGACGTGGGCTGGTCATAAAAGTCAAAATTAAAATTTCGTCTGACTGAATTTTGTTCCATTACTTGGGGTCGGCTTGTTTGTACTCATCTTCGATTTAGCACAAACTTAGCATCCTTCAGGTAATTTTCTGGGGTGGTCTTCTATGCGTACGTTTCGTCGTAGGTATATCCAAGGTAACCATGTGGTCATCTGAGCGTTTTTGTATGCGAACATACCTCTGTAAACGTTTTTCTTTCATTTTTCCTGTATAGGGGGCGACATTGCTAAACTCAATAACTTTTGCAATATACCTAATATACGAATACATATTTGTGTCGACCCCAAGTACCTAATTGAGATAAGAGCAGGAAAATAATAATCGACCTATGATGCAAATTCTAGACTAAATACCTAGGTATAGGTAGTTGAATATTTTTTGTTCAATAGATCAAACGTTTTGCTTTTATTCAAGTAAGTTCGTAATGTAAAATTCAAGTAGTACCTAGTATTAAATACGAATTCTAATTCTTCGTTTAATATATTTAACTTTTTTTAAAGAAATGTATATATATATATACAAGTTTAGTACAAAAGCAATAATATGCTTACTTAGTCACTCAATTAATTAGTAGGTACTTTGTTAATTGGTTTTAAAATTTGACATTTAAATTAGTAAATGCCACATTATCTTTTGTCTTTGGGCGTTTAAATATATGTATTGCTTATTTTTTTGTGTTGTAACCGAGACATAACTGGATATCGGTGCATGACTGACGTCATCGCTTGATTATCTCATTTATAATGGTTTCTAATGTTTATGCGAGTATTACACATTTGAAATAAAACTATTTTTATAGATTCTATCGCGTTTGTATTTGATTCTTAATTGCCCGACGTTTTGAATACTTTATAGCATTCATGGCTACAGGAGAACTAAGGTGGCTCACGTCCAATAAGTCATCGTTATTATAGAGATTTATATATACCCGCTGTAGGTATATAAAATTTATTAACTGTTATGTAACTAATAGTTTTATTTATATACAATGCGAAAGTGGAAGGATGTAGGTACCGGGAGAGATCGAGACTCACCTACCTAGACCAGATTGGTCACGTACTGAAGGAAGGTGGAGTCAAGAGTCTCCGAAACCGGCGAGCGTGTATGAAGAGAATTATGAATGTTGAGGAAGCGAGTGAAGTATGCAAGGATATAGTTCTCTGGCACTCTGTTCTCTCTGCCTACCCTGCAGGGGATATGGCGTGATGATATGTATGTATGTGTAGTTTTATTTAAAATATCTAATTTATAATAACCAGCATACATTTACATTTGAATATCAACCCGTTATTATTACTGTGCGAGTCCTTTGTTGAGATTTTTCTTTATAAAATGTTAATTTTGTCCACATAGTGACGAACTAAAAAGCTTTTCAAAATATATCCATATCTTGCATTATCTGAAGAATTTTTCTTCCCTTGTTCATTTTATACAATAATAATACAGAGACAAAATGTCTGTGACATCGTTTCATTTTGAAAACATTGTTTACTCTGGTGTTTTGCCAAAATGTTGTAATAGACTGTTATTTAGTGCATGTCATACTATATTTAAATGAACTAAAATCCTTTATAAATATTATAGTAACCGTTCTATTTTTAAATGAACTCCGTTGCTCATTCTCTTTATAGATCTAGGCATATATTTTGCTCAAAAGAAATAATATAATATTGAAAATTATATAATTATACTTGTTACACAACAATCAATGATATTATATAATAAAATGAGTGTTACCAGGCTACATATGAATGCTTTTAGTTTGCAGACGCGACATTAAATCTATTACAAACCAACTACCTGACGACTAGTAGCATTAGCATAAGATTGCTTGTACATTCTCAGTGACGATTCCTCGATTGAATGCTATTGAATAATTCTTTCGACAATATTCATTCATTTATCTCAGCTTATATGCCCCATTGTTGGGCTCGAGCCTTCGCCATAATGGGAGAGAAATTGACCTATTATACCACGCTGGTCAGACGTGTTGGTACCTATACGGTTTTGTTTCGAGTTTTCTTTCTCTTGCACAGATGTTATATGTATTTTATATCACTTAGTCGTCTCTTACGATCACCCACGGGTATAATAGGGGGTGGTGAATTGTGTTCTTATTTGGCCACCACACGGAATAGACAACATTGGTAATTTCAAAATATTATACTTACCAAATAGGTACTTTGGAAACCAAATTACTTAAAAGAATAGGGGATGAAATAAATCGTTCTAAAATTGAGGCATGAGAGTATGGTAGTATACTGGTAATGTAAATAACATTGAGGCGATTGCACAAAATATAAGGAAATAAATAATTAAATATATGTATATTGAAATTTACAATGAGGTAAAGACACCATATCTATAAAGAATATAAGTCTATGCTATGAATCGGTGTTCTCAAAGGTATTAGATTATTGTACTCAGTCAAAATGACATTCTACTCAATCTGAGACTAAGAACTGGGATACAAAAATTATACTAATAACGATGGCTAGGAGGATAATTTAGTTATTTGTATATAAAGAAAATGGCTAAATTAAAATTGATTGAATTCCGGTGTAGGTAAATTCCTTATTAACATTTTTATTTATCTCACTTATGACTTTACCCGTTATCTACAAACGAGTTGTAGCTAACTTAATGTTTCACTGATGAGTCAACAAGCTGGAATGAACTCATTATATACTCGTTTATATCTGATTAAATATTGTTATTTTTTCTTATTTCAGGTCGTCGGAGTCAAAGCCAGAAATGATGATAACCTTCTCACCGCTCACAAAGGAATCTAAATATAGAAGACACATCAGATCCATGTCCGACGTACAGAATAGCACACCTTTCAGAATTACGTTCAGATCAAGAAAAGGCAGCAATAATATTCTTATGTATGATTCTGACACAAGAGCGAGAAGGATCCGGTCTCATCATAGGTATCAGCAACTGGATTCCTCGGATTCAAGCGACTACTTCGAATCACCTAAGACGATTCGAAGTTTAGGACAAAATATTATTAAGCACACAGATTCAATGAGAATACTGTAAAACAGTTTAGATCTGATAACATAAGAAATAAACTTAGGATTTAATTAAATCTGATTTATATTTTATAAGGCTGTACAATCTAGTTATTGACTAGATCGAAATCACGTTAGGTTTCTTTGTAACGAAGTCAAAGTTTCAACCTGAAAGAAACGTTATTGCCAAAAGATTCTTTCAAGCTAAATAATATTGTTAAATAATTATAAAAAGAATATTGAAACAGTTTTATATTAATTTAGCATTATTATTAAAAGGCACAAAAATCAAAATTACTTATGTTTTAATTATTTCTTATTAAAATTTCAACATGCAGATCTGTATTTGGTTTAAATAAAAACAATAAGCTTTATACAACATTGAATAATAATTATAGCAATGATAAAAGACAAAAATTCAAAATTGGAATAGTCTTGTATAAATCTTTTTTTTTATGTTTAAATACAATTATGTTTAAAATATAATTATGTTTAAATGTCTTTACTTAAATGTACATAAGCAAAGTGCCTTAACCTCCCAAAGAACTTTATGGTAGTTTTCCAATTACAGAGCATTATGCGACTCAGTGGCGCACAATGCCGAATTATGCTGATGCTTAATTGGAACGTGAATTAGTTTTTAAATGCACCAGCAGAGTGCGCTAAGTTCAGCGTTGAAAAAAAAAATTATCTCAGAGTTAGCAATAACCTAATTAATCTGTAAATAAAGTGGTATATGTAATAATTGGTTGAAAACTATTTACGGTTATTTTAAGTAATTTAGATTTTGATAATTTAATAAACATTTTTTTGTTTTGAGTAATTTTTGAAAATGAGTTCTAAAAGAATTAAATACTTTTTAATTGAATCATCTTACCCAGATGATAGTGATGATGATTTATCGAGTACTTCGAGTTTAAATCAATCAATTAGTTCATTAACAAGTGATATATTTATTGACTAAGTTGGTATCGATTGCACGCATCAGACGAAAGCACTACTTTTAAGAGTGCTCGATTGTGCGAAGCGTTGCTGTAGTTGGAACATTCAACGTTAAGCATTATGCCGCATAATGCGCTCTAGTGCTGTAATTGGAAAACTACCTATGTTATCCCAACGTGATTCATCGATGTAACAGACTATAGTGAGTTACTTTATGAGACTGTGATTGATGTAGGGTTAACGATATAATAATTATTTAGTGTTTATTTATTAAGTTTTAAGTCATAAGAACTATTGGACAAAAGCATGTTCATATATTTCTTAAATTTTATTAGCGACGGCTGATGAAACTATTTTAATTATTGGTGACAGTGTGTGAATAATTATCAGACATCTATTGCTCTTCAGATTAATATTTGTACTATTAACGCGGCCATAACCTATTAAAAAATTGACAATAATACATTTTGTAAATTTCAATTTGTGTAAATATTTGGGCTCATTTTACTAAATCGAATGTATTACTAACGAAAGCATAACGTTTTAGTTACCTGTATTAAATTAACTGATTTTTTAATACTCCATGGAAATTAGTAACTTGAGCCGTCAATAAAATAAATGTGATAAATATGTAGCACAAAAAAATGGTAATTTCTTTTATTTCGAACATCCGAAATGAAAATAGTGTGAATAAACAAATGTAAATAATTTCTTAACATTGTGTTTTATTAATTTTTCTACTGTAAATATGCTCAATAAAACAAATTGATTACCTATGTGAGTCTTAGGAAGGTACCCATTCATATAATTACGGCGAGAATCTTTTAGGGATACCTCCAAAGCCTAGACAAAATTATACCAGCTCTAAAATGATTGAAAAAAAACAACTTGCAGAAAAAACAAAGATGAACAAACAAACATGAATACACAACCCTTGCAGTAATGGGAACAGAAAATTGGTTGATATCTAATATTTTTCACAAAATAAACCTGCCTGACCTTTTGATCTCATGATATACGCCAGTTGACGTTGACGCTGTGTGGTAGCGGCTACAATACTACCAACCCTTACTTTGCTCGTGGATGTCGTAAAAGACGATTAAGAACCTTAAACGACTTGGGCCAATTCCACCTGATCCCCTTTGGTCAACAATTACATTCACAAGGAGGTTGACGACTGGCAGGCGGCCGGTCATAAAACTATTGCCAATAACTTTTACAATATGTACTATGAAAGAAGAGTACATATTGTATCGACCCCAAATAGTTGGGATAAGAATAGGAGAATGATGATATAATACGCACGTGATAGCTCATAATGAGTTACCGGGCTGATTCCCAGATGGTAGAAAGCGCTAGTGTAATTTCTATTAGGCTTTCTCAGTAGATATTCAGCAGCACAGAATTTTAACTGCGGTTAGTAAACACTAAGAGACCCGCCTCTTCTTATATTCAGTTATTTATGTAACAAAATGTGTCACAACATTTTCTTCATCGTTCAAGCGTAAAGATTTGTGTTTATGAACAAGTATATAAATGGATAATATTGAAAACGCATCGGTAGCGTTATAGCTGCACATATAACAAGTTATAGATTTATTTTTTCATTGACTATGCTGATTTCCTGTGGTGACGTAATAAATAACATAGGTATGTACCTATTATTATGACAATTGATCGCTTGGATCTACACCTGGAATTAAGCCTTCTATTTGGTTGTCTGCCAGCACGAATGGACCTGAGTATATTAAATTAGGATGGAATTCGCCAAGGCCGTTTTGATTTAAAGCTATGTGCTCAAATAAAGATTTGACATTTTATTATCTTGAATAGATATTTATGAAGTAATAGTACTTTAAGACAAAACCTCAGAAGATAATGATTATTATGTTTACACAAATGTAGACATGTGTAGATACATGTGAAATAAAACTATTTTTATGTGTTTTATCTCGTTGATATTGATAATAATTGACAAAAACAATATATATTTTTATATAAAATCATTTTCATTTTCACTAATAATGGATTTGTACCAAATGTGTTTCAAAATTTTGTAACTAATGGAAGGCCATACACGCTAGGTTTTGCATGATGGTTTTAACTGTGCATGCATAACCGACAGGCATAACCGAGTTTCATATTACACATACACGTTAGGGTTTGCATGCACAGTTTTGAAATTAAATCTCAGTTGAGCTACGGGACGGTATGTGTAGGATGCCTACTTCACAGTTGAACTACGTAATACGACAATTAAAAACAGAGAACTGTGTCAGGCAAGCTCGCCGGACCGCCACACACGCTTGGTTATGCTCACGCGCAAACATAACCGAGCGGCAAAAATATCAATTTTGATATTTACTCGGTTGCATGTACATGCAAAGATAACTGTACAGTTTTATCACACACACGCTAGGGCTTGCCTGTCGGTTATGCATGCACAGTTAAAACCATCATGCATAACCTAGCGTGTATGGCCTCCACAATAGCGGATACATAAAACGGTCTATAATGACGATAATTTGTTAAACGTAAACACATAGTCCCCTCTCGTTACTACGAGTATGAACGTTAAAAAATTGCTTGAAACATTAGGGAAGTAAAAATCTAATACAAATGGTATAAAATCCGTAAAAATAGTTTTATTTCGGCCCACAGAGATGACTATAACAAGAATATTAAGAATTGCTCAATATACCTAGCTCAAGATTTGACAAAGATCCTGCTAAACAATGTCAGTCGCTTTCTCTCTCGACCGTAGATCAGTCGAGCTTATAATTGACTAAATATTATGAAGGTAGGTACATAAGTAATCACTTAGAAAGAGGGTATGTAGTAAATAGAGGTCATAATGCCACTTTAATACTGTGTAAAACTCCTCAACTAGTGTCATAAATATGAAATAGCATTAAGTTATAATCTCTTAAGCAAACACGCCTGTGTATAAATAAAAAAAATAATTGACTTCCTTAATATGAATAATGCCAAATAGATTTATTATTATCATCATAAAATTATGTAACTATTTTGCAATCCAACAGTCGCATACCTTTCTGCATTAATTGCGTAGGCCCGAAGTTACGTTCTCCTTTTGTGTCAATTATTATTAATACGATATCGATAAAAAAATAGTGGCGCTATCTAGAGACATAGGTTGCTTTCCTTTACACAGTGTTTGGCAGTGTTTCACAATGTACCGCAGAGTCCTTCTGTGTTGTAAATGGAAAGCAACCATAGAAGCTAAATAAATCGCAAAGAAGTTTAGTGTATTATAATTTCCGAACGAAATCTACAAACGTCAACTTTATTGTCATTATTTAAAGTGACTTTTACGTAACAGTGTTGTCAACTTAACGTTTACTCATCATTTGTGGTGAAGTGAGAGATTAAAAAACGGAGAGTGTATTTTTTAGTAAATTTATTTATTTAATCATTAATCCAAGCTCCATAGCAAAAAAATTAGGTTTGTAATGCAACGTACGGGACCTCGTATTTTTTTTTGGAATATGTTCAAGGTTGTCCCCTGATTGTAAATCCAAGTGGGCGCGGCGGGGGGTGGTTCACTTCAGCCGCCATCTTGGAAAACACATTTTATTGAATATCTCGCGAACCGCGCATCGTACGACAAAAATTGCAGAGATCATTATTGTAGATAATAATATTTGCCATCTTTTTTATTTGAAACTTTTTTTGTATAACGCATAGGTTTTTAATTATAGCGCATCAAACTTTTTACAATGTGGTTTTTACTAAATATTTATTTAATAGACAATGATAAATTAAAAATAATGGTAACTGAATTGTAGAACATGAAATTACCTATAAATTTTATAAGAAACTTTTTCTCGTAGCATTTATAGTTTAAGAGCTATAACGCTGTAAATCCACAAGACGAATATAAGAGATAGATCCACAAGACGATGAGTGTCTTCCCTCAACATCGAAAAAAATAAGACTCGCCCCGTAAAATAATGCGCCACTTTTTATATAATAACAAATGTTTTTTTCCGTTTTTTTGATATAACATTCGTAAAATTCTTTTCCTTTTAGTGATTTCGATAACAATTTTTAAAAGAGAAAATAAAGTGCAGACGAATATACACAGTATTTTACAAAATTTGCAACAATTGAAACAGTTTGACAATTTTTTGAAAACTCAGATTCACGTTAAATTCAAAAAAAAATAAAAATTCAAATTCAATACCAACCTTCATATTATTATACTCTACTAAAAAAGAAATCATTATTAATATTACAATATGTTTTAATATACAATTAAAAATAAAACAGTACAATATAAAATAGCATAATACAAGCATAACGTTAATTAATAATAATAATAATAAAACCGCAGGGCAGCTTGTGGCGAGCTGAATGTGAGTGGCGACACTGCGGTCCTGAATACTCCAGAGAGTCGATCAGGGACTCGTCTCCAGCTGGCCTTCATTGGCTGGCTAGAATGGAAACCGAAGAGTGCCCGAAGGACTCTCAGCTCTGGCTTGCCTTAAACAGCTGGTCAGAGAGGGGTCGCCAGAGCTATATGCTCGGGGGTGGAAGTGTCATTTTCAAGGGCATAATTACGGGGAAACCAAGGGTCTGTTTATCGCAGACTCAATGGTGAAACCGGCGCCGCACCGTTCGACACCCCTAGCCACTTACGCCAATGTTGCCCTCTGTTGCCCGTATGGCTTGTGTGCCTGTGGCGACTATTTAGGGGGCCCATTCAGTGAGTTGGCGAGTCACCGTCTGCCACCGTTCATCTCTTAACATGGGTTTGAAGGCAGACGACAGTTTATAATTTCATAGATATAAGATGAACCAGTCCACTAAGCACCCACTTCCATATTCATATATTAGATATCATCATCACACAATAGTTTTACACTTAGTGCTGGCATTCCACGTATGTTATGTGCAGACGTGGAATGTCATTGGTAGGTGTCCCATCCCAATATTTAGATTAAATTTCTCTAAAGGCCTCTGCGTGTTGGATCCATATCCCCATGTAAGCCTACCAAAGGACCGGGTATCTTCCCTACCGGAAGATCCCGTGAATAAATGGAGATACAATAATAATAATAATAACTATTACAATTCTTACGATGTAGCGGGATGTACTATTGTTTTTTGCTACATAGACAATCTTTTACGATGATACCGTTTTAAGTAACAATAAAGATCGACATATTATTAGTTGTTCTCCACATTATTTATAATTTTAATTGATCTGCTGCACAGCTGTATTGACACTTTATGCCATTTTATGCGTTATGAAATGGTTTTCGTATAGAGCGAGCAATATTGCCACTGATAATGTACGAGGTGCTAGTTTTACTAAGCTGCAGCTCTTAGACTATAAATGCTACGAGAAAAAGTTTCTTATAAAATTTATAGGTAATTTCATGTTCTACCATTCAGTTACCATTATTTTTAATTTATCATTGACCATTAAATAAATATTTAGTAAAAACCATATTGTAAAAAGTTTGAAGCGCTATAATTAAAAACCTATGCGTTATACAAAAAAAAGTTTCAAATAAAAAAGATGGCAAATATTATTATCTACAATAATGATCTCTGCAATTTTTGTCGTACGATACGCGGTTCGCGAGATATTCAATAAAACGTGTTTTCCAAGATGGCGGCTGAAGTGAACGAACTTGAATTTACATTCAGGGGACGACCTTGAACATATTCCCAAAAAAAAATACTAGCTCCCGTACATTGCAAAAAAAAAACCCGGCGCTTGGCCTACATTCTAAAAAACTTAACTAATAGGCGTTGAAGCACATCTTCACATCGCTATTAGATGAAAGATGATAAGATCACTAGAAGAGCTACTGGATGCTAATTATAGTGTTAGCTTGTGGATCAGCATATTAGCGTTATGAAGCGAGTAGAAAATTAAAGTATTGGTGCTTATTGTCATATCGATTATACTATTCTGTAAATAGGGAAACCATTGGATGTTGTTAATAGCGTATAGAAATGAAGATCGTCCTAGGCCTAAAGTATATAGCTATGGGTAGTCAGTGCTTATATTTGAATAGGCACATGATATCGAATTCAAAGTATCATTGAGCATGCATGCATGCAAGCATGGGCAGTATCGAAAAGAACGTAACATGCTTGTTATAAGTTTCGTAATAAAAGCAACAATATTTCATTTTCGATAATATTTCATAATTATAGTAGGTGCTCGTGAATTGCTGTGTGGTAGCGGTTACGAATACTACCAACCCTTAATTTGCTCGTGAGCGTCGTAAAAAACGACTAAGCCTTATATCGACCTGGGCCAACACTACCTGATGCCATTTGGTCAGTTATTGCATTCCCAAGTAGAGTTGCTGTCAGGCAGGCGGTCGGTCATAAAACTATTGCCCCTTTGCAATATGTAAGAAGAGGGGTACATATTGCGTCGACCCTAAGTAATTGGGACCAGAGCAAGAGAATGACGAATAGGACACGTAAAGTGGTCTATTTGTTTTTATACAGGTTACCGCTAAACATATATGATCTACCAACGCCAATGTTTCAGCTGGTCTCGTCCTCCTATATGCCTATTTCATAACTCTAAGCATTTCGAAATGAGTGTATACAATATAATATTTCTTAGTGAAAAAGTGATGGGATTATAAAATTATTGTTGGCAGCACAGTTTGTTTTTTTTTTTTATTAGCGATTGACAGCGGTTGAATGTCAAGTATGTCAATTTCAGATTTGCTGCAGTATTATAAATACTAAATGTTAGGTATTTATTTACATTATCCCTTGATTTGAGTTGTAATTGTTCTTTTATATATGTATATTATTATATTTAGGTACTATTGAAGATAATTCACCTCGGTTCAAAGATTCATTATTAGATTATTACTATTTTGTTCATATTGCTCAGGACCATATATACATCGGCATTTAATAGAATTTACAACAAATATTCGTCATGAAGTCGTTATTAGTGCTTCTTTTATTTATTAAATTAATATTTGGTACTCCGACCCCTATTGTGCTGTGGCATGGAATGGGTAGGTATTAATTATTATTTCATATAAGTGCTTAGATACATATTATTTTTTTCGTATGATGACGACGTAATTTTATTAAGCCGCTTCATCACACTTAACGTTTTTGTCGATATTATAATTACTTTGGGATGTAAAGTGATATAATACAACTCGAAATCAAACCATTTGCTAAATCAAATGGGTAGATATTCAGTGTAATATAATAAATAATTTATTACCTATCTAAATAATTTATTTATAGGTTTTCCCTTAATATTAATTGTAAATGAGTGGATATTTTTTATTTAGTTCATATGAGCTTGAACATATGTTCAACGAGACAATTGCAGTAGCATAATAACAATTTTGTGGTTAAAATTTTCTCTAGGCTGCAATGTAAAAATCATGTGCTAATTTAAAACTAAAGAGTATATAATAATAAATAAATAAAATAAAAAGAACCAGTATTCAATTTTATTTGTAAGACGTATTATCTATTTTCTTTTAATTTATTGCTTATGATGGCAAACGAGGAGACGGCACACCTGATGGTAAGTGTCACTGCCGTCCATGAACTTTTGCAATACCAAGGGTATAGCTAGGCCGCTGCCTACCAATATGAACCCCAAACCCACCCCAGTTGGGCTTCCAGCTCTCTCTATTTGCTAACTCTATTCCCTATTCTATTATTTTTTATTTTTTCAATGTATTGTTTGTAACAAAGCATCATCATTCTCCTACTCTTATCCCAATTACTTGGGGTCGATACAATATGTACTCTTCTTTCATAGTATATATTGCAAAAGTTATTGGCAATAGTTTTATGACAGGCCGCCTACCAGACATCAGCCCTCCTTGGGAATGCATCTGTTGACCAAACGGCATCAGATGGTGTTGGCCTAAGTTGTTATAAGTAGTATTTAATTTGTAACAAAGCATATGAAATGAAAATATTCTAAAGGTTTTATTGCATTTGTAATTGATTATATATTGATTATATACTGAATATACAGGTTGCCGATTTAATTAGTAGAATCCTTGGAAGGGATCAAACCATGATACACTACCCAAATCAGTAAAATAATACCAACTTTTGATTAAGTTGCCCTACTGATAAGCGGTCAATACACTTGTACTATAAAAGTTCGATGTAGGCATATACTCATGCGTGTGACATTGAACTAGTAGGCAAATAGTCCTGCTTTTGCTGCGCTCACCTCTGCATAGCTGGGTCGAAATGTACCTACAGGTCAATGTACGCTGACAAACCTACTGTTTTGATAAGAAATAAATCACTTTATCTCTGGATTGGGCAGAGGTAGGATTCTGCAACTAACTTGTATGTTTTATGTGACGTCATTCCTACACCTAGTTTAAGTTATTCTAGTAATAAAATTGGCATCCTGTATATGATATATTGATTATACTCCAATCAAATACAAACATGAAAAAGATCTGTTAAAATTAATTTTGTTTCACATATGAAACACAACATCAGAAATCATTTTATACAAACTTCTTTTTGTTCATTTGGTGTTTAGGTGATACATGCTGCACAAGTTACAGCTTGGGTGGATTTAAGATATTTCTGGAAAACAATATACCCAATGTTTATGTTCATTCATTAAGAATTGGAAACTCATCCATAGAGGACTTCGAAAATGGTTACTTTTTACAGCCAGATATTCAAATAAAAGATGTATGTAAAATGTTAATAGAAGATCCAAAACTCAAAGATGGCTTCAATGCAATTGGATTCTCGCAAGGGAGTCAGTTTCTGTATGTTTATTTTATTACTGCATGCTATTTTATTGTATAGGTTAACTTTCAAGATATGACAGATAATAAGAGTGTAATGTCATCATCCCTTCCTTTGCACAAGTGTTGTGAGATTTCACTTTTTTATTGCTTATGTAGCAATCGAGCAAGCCTGATGTTAAGTGCTACTGTCGCTCAAATACTTTTGCAGTACCAGGGGTATAGCTAGGCTATATCACCTATATGCTATATCACCAGCGTGATATAGCAGGATAAATGTGTTTGAAAAATGGAAGAGACTCGGGTTGAGCCGTCGGACATGTATGAGCTGAAATGATGATGACAATTATAATATGAGAGATGAACTTAGACCAATTAAAAAAAATCCGCTTTGTCTGAGAGATATTATAAAAGAGGGCTAATTGAAAACAAAACTATATGCCAAACTAGGCCACATGGCCAACATAGGCCAGAGCCTATAGTAGACCCATTTATATTATTGTGGGTAGGCTCATTCCTATAGTGAAATAAACTGAAAAGATTATGAGATAGAATGATAGATGAAATGAGACAGAATATTGTATTTTCTACAGTCGAGCGGCAATCCAGCAATGTGGACATCAGTTAAAAGTCAAGAATTTTGTTTCATTGGGTGGTCAACATCAGGGTGTTTATGGTTTACCGCATTGTGGTGCATTACAAAGTAAATCATGTGACTATGTACGAGAACTTCTCAATTATGCAGCATATAGTGCGTAAGTATTAAGTGCACAGATGGCATAGTGGTTAAGATACCGGCCTTCCGTGCCAGTGCCGTGGGCTCGATTCCTATGCAGGACAATACTTCCACAAAGTGTTGTGTTAATCCACAGAGGGTTGTCCTAAGTCTGAGTGTAATTTGTCTGCGTTAATTGCATGTTTGTAAAGTCCTTATTATTTCTTTAGTGCAGTGTTGTGTCTTATGAAAGAAGAAAAGAGAAATATTATCACATTGTTTTTAACAAAACATACAGTATTTATATTTTCTGTGTGGTGCCCGAGTAAGAATATGATTTATTGCCTATCTTGCTCTTTGGTGTCGTAAGAGATGGCTAAGATTTAAATATGTACATAATATTTGCAAGAGAAGAAAATTTGTAATAAAACCCTATACCTATCTGACCAGCGGTGTTATACTAGGTCAGTTAGCTCCTGTTGTGTAGAAATTACATTTACAATATACAGAGTAATAGACTTAATAATTACATTTACAATATACAGAGTGTTGGTGAAAAGATGCGAAAGGGAATGCTCCGATGGTTCGGACATGTGGAAAGAATGCCGAACGAACGTCTGGTTAAGAAGATATACAATGCGAAAGTGGAAGGATGTAGGTACCGAGGGAGACCGAGACTAACCTACCTAGACCAGATCGGTCATGTACTGAAGGAAGGTGGAGTCAAGAGTCTCCGAAACCGGCGAGCGTGTATGAAGAGAATTATGAATGTTGAGGAAGCGAGTGAAGTATGCAGAGATAGAGTTCTCTGGCACTCTGTTCTCTCTCTATATATATATATACAGGGTGTCCCAAAATTCAACGATAAGCTGGCACCAGCAGGTGGACCTACATATGACTACTCGAGAACAGAAAAGAAAAAAATTCTACCTTGATTTTTTTTTTCATTACGACAAAAAAACCAAAATCTTTAAAAATGGACATCCTTTATTATATTATTAAGTGCTATTGCTACAGTTTTACAAGTAATTCTGTGATTTTTTTTGTATTGGCAAGGTAAGTAGCACTACTATCGATCACAACCATTAAAAATTCCAGAATATCTATAGTTTTTACACAAAAATCAATCAAAACTATGTTTTTTTCATAAATTATGTAAGATTTTGACTTTCAGCTCACTTTCACTCATCATAGTGAAAAAAAAAAGTATGGACGCTACTGTGGCAAATAGTATTAAAAATTGGCGCATCTAACTACAATTCTAAAATGGTATAACATTCTAGACAAATTAGCCACAAAAATATACTTAGGTGTACTATTTCAAAATAACAACCATATTTCGAAAATTGTTAGTGTTGATAGTAATCACTTTTACTATGTAGCCAAAATGTTTTTGTAGCAAGTTCTCAGAATTTGAATGAGACATGTGCGTAGTCCATAAGTCCATAAAATAAATTGGACAGAGATAGAGAGATTATACGTTAGAGGGAGATAGATAGATGCTAATTGTTTAGTAACATTAATGCAGGTGGAGAAGTAATTAATGTCCTCAGCAGCACAGCAAGTCAGTATGCTCTACTTCTTTGTTTACTGCACACCGTTCTGTTTTAATTAAAGTGGCTCTGGTACTGACGACTTTTGGATTGAATTAAGTGACCTGGAAATTGACCTGACTTGGCATTATTTTAGACTGTGATTTTGTGTTTTTTTTAAAGAAGTTTTGCCTTATTTTCAAGTGTTTAGCATTCATCATGCCGCTACCATACACAGCGTTAGAATACGCTAATATGCACCTAATTTATGGAGAATGCCGATGCAATGCCAACGCTGCTAGCAGATTATATCGAGCAAGGTACCCTAATCTTCAAAGGTATCCGGATTATCGCGTATTTATTAACGTGTATCAAGCTTTTTCGGAGGGTTGTATACCATCTGACAGGCGAAACGCTGGAAAACCTAGATCGGAACACGATGAAGAAGTTCTCAATGAAATAGAAAACGATTCAACTACCTCTGTACGTGCTGTACAAGCAGCAACGGGAATCCCAAAAAGTACTGCACATAGAATTTTAAAACGTCACGTCGTCGTGATGAAACAACCTGCAAGAAAGATGGATATTTAAATCTTCACAATCTTCATAGCTGGAACAATGAAAATCTGCACCTGGTGAGAGAAGACAATCTCAATACCAATTTAAGGTTAACCTATGGACTGGCATAATAAATGGCAAAGTGATAGGGCCCTTTGAGTTACAAGGAAACATAGATGGCAATAGTTATTTAAACTTCTTACAAAATGAGTTGCCAGGATTATTAGAAGATGTGCCCTTAAGTGATTTGCAAACCATGTGGTTTCAAAACGATGGTTGCCCAGCTCACTATGCCCGTCCTGTGCGAGAGTACTTAGACCAAGAGTACCCAGGGCGTTGGATCGGGCGACTTGGTCCTATCTTGTGGCCACCCCGTTCACCCGATCTAAATCCCCTGGACTTTTTCTATTGGGGTTGTCTATAGGACAGAGTCTGCACAAAACCGATTGCAACCTTGGACGAGCTTCGCCATAAAATAATTCAGACTGTGGATCTACGGACTACGCACATGTCTCATTCAAATTCTGGGAACTTGCTACAAAAACATTTTGGCTACTTAGTAAAAGTGATTACTATCAACACTAACAATTTTCGAAATATGGTTGTTATTTTGAAATAGTACACCTAAGTATATTTTTGTGGCTAGTTTGCCTTGAATGTTATACCATTTTAGAATTGTAGTTAGTTGCGCCAATTTTTAATACTATTTGCCACAGTAGTGTCCATACTTTTTTTTTTCACTATGATGAGTGAAAGTGAGCTGAAAGTCAAAATCTTACATAATTTATGAAAAAAACATAGTTTTGATTGATTTTTGTGTAAAAACTATAGATATTCTGGAATTTTTAATGGTTGTGATCGATAGTAGTGCTACTTACCTTGCCAATACAAAAAAAATCACAGAATTACTTGTAAAACTGTAGCAATAGCACTTAATAATATAATAACGGATGTCCATTTTTAAAGATTTTGGTTTTTTTGTCGTAATGAAAAAAAAAATCAAGGTAGAATTTTTTTCTTTTCTGTTCTCGAGTAGTCATATGTAGGTCCACCTGCTGGTGCCAGCTTATCGTTGAATTTTGGGACACCCTGTATATATATATAGATATATATATATATATATATGTATATGTATATATATGTATATGTATATATATATATATATGTATATATATATATATATATATACATATATTGTATATGTATATATATATATATATATATATATACATATACAATATACAGGCTGTATCAGAGAATGGAGCAGCTGGTCAGAAGGGTGGTAGGTAATGATTGTAGGAACCCGTAACAAAAATTTGAAGGGAAAATTTCAAGGTCATTGACTCGTCAGCTGTTTGTAAAGGTGACGTTTGTTATACTGTAGCAAACGTAATCATTGATATATTTAGGTACTAATAAATATTTAAGAAAGTATGTAGCAGACTATTTATCATTTACTTGGTACATTTCATTCAGTTTTAAAGAAAAAGCGATGACAAAATTGAAAACTTTAAATGCTTGTAATTTATTAACGAATCGAGATTTTCCCTTCAAATTTTTGTTATGGGTTCCTAGCATCATTACCTACCATCCTTCTGACCAGCTGCTCCATTCTTTGATACATCCTGTATGTGAGTTGAAATGATAATGAAGAAATAATAGCATTTTACTAAATGCTATTTGTATACTTACAACATTTTTATTTGCAGTTGGGTGCAACACCATCTGGTCCAAGCGACATACTGGCATGATCCACTCGCTGAGGAATTATACCGCGAGAAGAGTACATTCCTCTCCGACATCAATAATGAAATCAACATTAATCAGACATATGTCGATAATTTGAACAGCTTGGATCATTTTGTTATGGTGAAATTTGATAAGGACACAATGGTGCAACCTAGAGAATCGGAATGGTTTGGCTTTTATTTGCCGGGGCAATCGAAGAAATTGATTACATTACAAGAATCTAGGATTTATTTAGAGGTATAATATTGTTTCTTGCTGTTTATATGATTTACCATGTGGTGATGGAGTAAGAATACTATTCACCACCCCATATCTTACCCGTGGGTGATCGTACGAGACGACTAAGGGATATAAAGCGCATATAACATCTATGCGAGAGAAGGAAAACTCGAAACAAAATCCTATACCAACACGTCCGACCAGCGCGGTATAGTAGGTTAGTTTCCCTCCCATTACGGAGGAGGCCCGAGCCCAACAATGGGACATTTATGGGCTGTGATGATGATGAAGCGATGTATAATATAAATAACATCTATAACAGAGAAGGAAAACATGAAAATAAAATCCTATACCAACCCGTTTAACCAGCGTGGCCAGTAGGTTAATTTTCTTCAAATATTCGAGGAGAGAAGCCCAACAGTGGGACGTATATGAGGTGTGATGATGATGATTATTTATATGATTACAAAAGATGACGAAATAATAATCGGTATAAGCACTGACCTTCCGTGTAGAGAATGGCGGGAGTTCATTCAGTGAAGATAATCCTTTATGCAAATGATTATTCCAAGTGCACACAGTTGCACTTGGAATAAAAAATATAAATTAAATTCTTTAAAATTTGTGTCCATTAATTTTAAAGAATTTAAAGTCCTAGAAAAATTACTAAAATACAGCCTATTTCATCTAGTGACATAATATATTTATCTGTATACAGGATGGAAGGGGACCACTCCCGAAAACAAAGACAGGTAACCCTACTAGTCCTACTTGTAATGATAGGCTAGAAAAAAATTCGATTCGGATGAAAAAAAAATTTTTTTTCACCACGCGAGGTCGTTGAACTCTTGAATATATGATCGTGAGTTTTGAATAGATTGCTTCTTTTCTCATCTGAGTTACGTATTTTTTATGGAATTATGGTTACATGGCACTGTCCTAATACGATGGAATGTGAAAAAACTTAAAATTCGTTGTGAAAAAAAAAAATTTTTTCTTCCGAATCGATTTTTTTCTAGCCTATCATTACAAGTTGGACCAGTAGGGTCACCTGTCTTTGTTTTCGGGAGCGGTCCCCTTACATCCTGTATATGATGGAATAGTTATATTTGGAACGATATATAAGCAGGAGAGAATACAGTAGCAGGATCGGAGTATGTATTATATGAATGGCTATGCATTGTACAAAAGAACAGTCACGATCCCTATTACGTGAGACAAGATAAAGGATGTGTGTGTGAATGAGTGTACTTGTGTGTGTGCGTGAATACGTGCATTCGCGTGTCCGTTCGTGAGTGCTTGCGTCCGTGCGCTTTTTATACAGAAAAAATATTTCGTAGCGATCGATTGATACTTTTTACATTTTTTGAGCTGGTTATTACCTATACTTTTTAAATTTTTTTGCGGTAGTCATTATACTTTTTAAATTTTTCTGTGCGGTAGTTATTATACTTTTTACATTTTTTTGCGGTAGTTATTATACTTTTTACATTTTTTGCGATAGTTATTATATTTTTCTAATTATTTCATTAAATTACAGGATCGTCTTGGATTAAAAACTATGGATCAAGCAGGCAAACTGGTATTCCTATCGCTCCCGTCGGATCACTTGCAGTTCTCTGACGATTGGTTTATTAATAGGATAATTAAACCTTATCTACTTAATTAACTCAGATGTAGAGACTTACGAGGCTTTAATATTAGTGATAAGTTCTAATAATTGGTACCTAATTAGTGATAAATACTCATTAATGAGTGTAATATGTTTTGTTATTGCAATTTTTAGATTTTATATATTGATCCAGGTAATTTAACCGGGACTGCAATTTGTACTGGTAGTGAATCTCCTGCGTGCTGACGTGTGCTTTTCTTTTTTTTATTTCTTTTGGTGGCAGAAAAGCATTTTTCGCCTTTGTTATTAAGTGGTAATTTTTAGTCATGAATCTCTATAATACCAGCGGAATAGCCAGGTCGCTGTATACCTTCAGGTGAGTGTGGGCCTCCGTCTCTTTCGCTTATCAAACGCAACACAGCAGCAAATTACTTCTGAGATGTCCATTTTCGTGTGATAGGCCGGACAAACCACTAATTTACCGCTGTAGGCAACAGCATGGGCAATCGTCTTACCACTTTTTTTTTCCCTGTAAGGTAAACCCACCCTGCAAACACCTCTCTTCGCCGTGCGAACGGGCCACCGGAACCTGATCTTTGTCTTCGGTGGCCGAATCGTCTTACCACTAGAAATACTCGTTTTTTTTTATATAACTTTAGAAGTGAAAAGCACAATTGGTGCATTCGAAAAAGAAATTGTTCTCATAAATTTATATTGCTAAATATTTTACAAAATCTAATTTAATTAAATATATTTTACATATATTTCTTTATCCGTGTGGTAAATGGTGTAAAAATATAATTATTATCACCCTTTGCTAAAGCGTGGAGTTCGTAAAATCGATTTAGCGATATAAGCAGATGACACCATTGCATGAGAATAAAAAACTGTAACAAAATCACATCAACCCTTCCGCCCAACGTGGTATAGACTAATTTCTTTCATCTGATATATAACCCATACTCCAGCTATATACCTATGCTACATTAGCTTCTCCTAGTGGTGACAATACAATAACGGTGGCCCGCTCGCACGGCGAAGAGACGTGTTTGCAGGGTGGGTCCATGGGGTTGCGTGCCGCCTCGTCTGTCGCCCCGGACGATTTGTCGGGTCGCGACCACATCCATGGTCCACCTTGCGGAACAAAAAAAAAATAAAAAAATTGGTGACAATATAATAATGGAGTCGGGTCGGCGATCATGGTTGTTATTATATTTCCTAGGGGAGAATTGTTGCAGGCTGATCGAGAGGTCAACAAATCGACATCAGTGATTAGTTTAATGGCGATAAGGAGGGCACATGGTGGGCTATGTGGTTGTCCACTGTCCTTGCGTCGGACGGATTGGACACGGTATGTCCAGATCATAACCTGCCATAAAAAAGGAGAGAACTGCTTCCTAATTTCCTTATAACCACTCAGCTGATTTTGATGAGTGCCATAGGAAGCTAAGGCGTGGTGACACATTGTATATTTAACCAGTCACCATAGTGGACAATACTCATATTACTTAATCTGAATAAATATTATTATAGATAAATATCTTTAGGATGAGTTCGTTACATTAATTTAGATATAAAGGCTCCGTAGTCTTTGAATTAACAATGTTCGATATCAGCAGAGTCACAGGCCTTTGCATGGATCGTTCTTCCTATGTGGTGCTTTGAAGGTCTAGTCAAAATAATCTGTTTAAAATTGTGTTGGAAACATGAAACTAAGACCTATTTTATTACAGCCTGAAACAGTGACATATTAAGCTAATCTGTTCGCTGGGATTAAAAAATGAAATGTTAATGTAATACGCTTCTTAATATCAGTGGTCAAACGAGTGGCGATTGATATTTCTTTGTATTGTGTTTTTAGAGCCTGTAGCAGATCCTGTATCCCAAAGATTTATGAAAGGTGAAAATATTTATTATTATAGTAATAATAATATATTATATATATATTTTATTTGTTCAAATATGAAATTAAATTCGAAAAGAGCCCTTTTCGAGAACAATAAAATATATTTACACTTACATAGATTGTTGTAAATGCTTTATTTATACGTAAAATGTACTTCAAGGTGAACTGCAAGGTTTAAAATTAGTGGTGTCTCAGTTTCAAAATACCACCACGCGAAACTATCCAAAGATTAATCTTACAGATTCTCGAATATATTTATTTTGATACTATTTTTTATTAAAAAATATTAATATTTTTTATTAAAAAATATTAAAATTTCTTTAGTTCTAACTTAACCTAACACTATTTAATATTTAAGAACTAAGAAATTCTGAAATCCAACAATCGATATATCTTATTGATACATTTAGTTTTCTTATAACAAAATATATAGTAGGGTTTTTGGCTTATATAACCCTGCTTCAATCATATTTTAAAGGACCTTGATATTATACGACAGTAATACATATCACCACTTAATGATGTTAAAATTCAAGCCACACATTTATTTGATTAGTCTACATTAATTCGGTAAATACTCGTAGTTTAAGTTTTTATACTTTAAATAAGACTGTAATTAATACTTTTGTAATATTTTGTTATCAGTTCATAAACATTTAAGGTTAATATTAGTTGTTTTATTAATTTTCCTTCCTTCATATAGTTACAAATACCTACATACACCCTCCAAGTTCATACTTGTACATACCTCCAAGTACATACACTAATGTGTCATCATCATCATCATCAACCTACTCTTATCCCAATTTATTTGGGGTCGACGCAATATGTCTTCTCCTTCCATACAACTCTATCAGACGTCATCTCTGTGGTCACTCCTTGTCTACCCATGTCATGTTTCACGCAGTTCATCCATCTTTTCTTCGGTCTTCCCTTACCCCTTAAGCCTTCAACATTCATGCTTAAAGCTTTCCTCACAACATTACTTTCATCCCTTCTCATCACATGTCCATACCATGTCAATCTTTCACTCCTTAATTTTTCCGTCACTGGCGCAACTTTCAAACTTAGTAGTCATATAAATAATCATTTCAAGTACATACACTAATGTGTATGACGAAATAATTAAATTTTTAAATAGCCTATAAAAAAATTAGCGTAGACTTAAATAGCAAACTTCAAAATTAATTATATCTATCTATTTCCTTTCAATGAAAATCAAACATGGCAGACATTAGCATTAATCAATTACAAACTCTGTGTTCCGTAACTTCGTCATATTATTTTTTAATTCCGTATTTGCGTTGGCACTCGCAGTGACGTATACTCGGGCCAGCACATTATGCTCCGAGTTACTCTTGATAAACGGTGCGGTAGTTCCACGCAGCTTATGCAAAGGAAATTTAGCTATACAATCTAGCATGCAGCGCTCCGCTATCTTGTAGCTGAAAAGAAAACCAAGGTACCTAGCTGATGCTGTGTGGTGTTTCCGAATACTATCAACTACAACATTGCTCGTAAGTGTCCACTAACATTAAGACCTCTATACTTATCAGATCCAATTTCTAACATCCTGTGGTTTAGAATTGTGTGCCCAAGTCAAGTGACATTAGTAAAAGTGCCACTCGTAAAACTTGACGACAGCACAGATGGCGTACTTACTGGTTTAGATTCCGGCCTTCCGTGCCAGTGCAGCCGTGGGTTCGTTTCCTAAGCAGGACAATACTCTGTGCGATCGACAAAGTGTTTTCTGGATATATATTTTTTGCGTTAATTATATGTTTGTAAAGTTTCCCGCAATAATTACTTCAGAAAAATATGACAGAGAATGCGCAAAAGCAACTGAAAAGTGGAACATGACTCCTCACGTTTTCGTCCTACATTGAGACTTACTCATGTGGGTTGGTGCAGTCCATTCGTACGATATCGTAGTTCTGGTCAAGTGCTAGTTCTAGACTTCGCTCTGCTAGGAGTACAGCCACTCCTTGCCTTCGGAACTTGGGATACACTGTTAGCATTTTGATCTAAAATATCATGTATTATTTCAATAAAGATCTATATAGAAATTACTGAAATTTTTAGCATTTAATATGCTTAATTATTTCGTAATCGGGTATTTATAAAGATCTATATAGAAAAATATCTTGTTATTTTTTTTTGAGTCTGTGAAATTAAATAAAGATGAAAGAATAATAAAATAAAAAATCATGATTATTGTGGACTTCCTTATGAAGGATAAAACCACATACCTACAGATTTCTAACTTGTTCTAAATTAGCCTGAAAATTCATACTTAGCACTTTTGATAGCTACCTATTAAAATATTTGATTGATTGAAATGAAAAACTTAGGATGCATGCACTCATGCAGCAGATAATTGATAATACGCCTCATGCTCTTTGTCTTTGTCACATTTTCATGTATTCATTTATTAGCTATGGTCCAAATTTCAAGATATCATCACGATATCTCTGGAACTACGAGGCCTACAAACTTTAAATTTGATAGGAGTATTCCTTTCGCCGAGTAGAGGTCAGCTAAGAACGGATTTTACGAAATTCCACCCGTAAGGGGGGTTGCTGGGGTGGAAAAACCACATTTTTAAATATAGCTCCTACAGATTTGGAATTTGGTGTCGACTTTTTTCTGCCCTGTGAAGGTCAGATGAAGTAGGATCTCAAGAAATTCCTTCTCCGAAAGGATTTCTATGTAGCGAAAGTAAACTACACAACTGAACTGACGTAACCGAAGCGAAGCGAGGGCGGGTCGCTAGTCAATTATAAATTCCACCCGCACAGACATAAAAGAAAGCGATAATTTCATATCAACTTTGCCCTTTGGTCTTTATTTCTATACAGAGGATTTTATATAAACAAAATTCGTCTTGTTATGCTCCTTTTCAATAGGACTGTTATCGTATTTAATTTAATTTTAGTCATACTTCATCTGAGATTCGAAGATCAGAGAGAATCTTCGGAGATTCTTAATGAGTACCTAATCAGTAAAGACGAAGTATTTTGTATTCGGATTTAGATAAAAAATAATGAAGGTATATGATTATGTAAATGTTTACTCACCTCAAATACTTTTGTCTGATTTAATATAGCCCAAAGGTTAGGTGTCTCTTGCAATTTTGCCGTAAAATATAAAAAGTCTTTAGTATTTGGATCCTAAAAATTAATAATTAAATATAGGTAGGTACTTATTTCATATATTATATGAGTAGGCTCTGTTTGGTCGCACCTGCGTGTATCGTCCCGAAGTAATGTGTGGCGAAGTTTCGTACGTTTTCTACACTAAAAAGTTATCGCGATAATACTGTGGTCATATTAGCGACTTCGGTATTTTACACGAAGTATCGTGCATTAATTAAAGATCATATATGATGATAATAAAGATGATATATGAAGATATATACATATATATATATATATATATATATATATATATATATATATATATATATATGCTAATCCGCCTATTTAGCGTTATTCTATATAACGCTAAATTTCCTCACTTGGAAGAAACCCGCGACCAACAGTGGACCGTACCACAAGTACCTAGGTTAAAATAATTAAAGAATATAGTTAGATCGGTTAATGGTTGGTTCACACACGCACTTGTCGATAAAAGGCGTAATTTCTCAAATTCTTGGGATCAACAGGGCTGCTTGCATAATTAACGCACAATCCAGCAATAGAATTATCTTCAGATTTGGCGAACAACGAGTTTCCTGCAAAATAAAAATAAAAATTGCTGCATTTTACTAAAATAAATACCCTAGAACTTTTTCATATGTGGTGATGAGTTAAGAATACATGTATCACGAGATGATAAAGACTCGATTACCCGGAGTATCGCCAGCAGTAGGTACTCCTCTAGGAAATTTATAATACCATGGCAATTACCTTTTGGGTTGTGTTCAATAGTGGATGTCGAGGGATTATTGATTGAATGAATAGAAGATAGTAGGCATATCTAATATATAACCATATGAAGGGAATAATTTAAATCTATACATATAATAAAAATGTAACGGGTCGCTGTCTGTACATGGAAGATATATGAATAAAAATATTACTGGGACCTTTATAAACACTAATAGAACCCAAAACAATAATTTTTAAAATTTTTGTCTGTTTATCTGTTTGTCTGTGTGTTTGTGCACGGTAATCTCAGAAACGGCTTATCCGATTTAGACGCGGTTTTCACTAATATAATATATAATATTGTGGTAAGCTTCACTTAACATTTAGGCTTTATTTTATGTCAATTGGTTTATAAAAAAAAAAGTTATGTCAATTTAAAAAATGTTCGGTGAAAAAAATCTTTTTCGATTTTTTTCAAATTACGTACAAATATTCTTCATTAAAAATAAATAAACACTAATTAATATCAGTGGTCAAACGAGTGGCGATTGATATTTCTTTGTATTGTGTTTTTAGAGCCTGTAGCAGATCCTGTATCCCAAAGATTTATGAAAGGTGAAAATATTTATTATTATAGTAATAATAATATATTATATATATATTTTATTTGTTCAAATATGAAATTAAATTCGAAAAGAGCCCTTTTCGAGAACAATAAAATATATTTACACTTACATAGATTGTTGTAAATGCTTTATTTATACGTAAAATGTACTTCAAGGTGAACTGCAAGGTTTAAAATTAGTGGTGTCTCAGTTTCAAAATACCACCACGCGAAACTATCCAAAGATTAATCTTACAGATTCTCGAATATATTTATTTTGATACTATTTTTTATTAAAAAATATTAAAATTTCTTTAGTTCTAACTTAACCTAACACTATTTAATATTTAAGAACTAAGAAATTCTGAAATCCAACAATCGATATATCTTATTGATACATTTAGTTTTCTTATAACAAAATATATAGTAGGGTTTTTGGCTTATATAACCCTGCTTCAATCATATTTTAAAGGACCTTGATATTATACGACAGTAATACATATCACCACTTAATGATGTTAAAATTCAAGCCACACATTTATTTGATTAGTCTACATTAATTCGGTAAATACTCGTAGTTTAAGTTTTTATACTTTAAATAAGACTGTAATTAATACTTTTGTAATATTTTGTTATCAGTTCATAAACATTTAAGGTTAATATTAGTTGTTTTATTAATTTTCCTTCCTTCATATAGTTACAAATACCTACATACACCCTCCAAGTTCATACTTGTACATACCTCCAAGTACATACACTAATGTGTCATCATCATCATCATCAACCTGCTCTTATCCCAATTTATTTGGGGTCGACGCAATATGTCTTCTTCCATACAACTCTATCAGACGTCATCTCTGTGGTCACTCCTTGTCTATCCATGTCATGTTTCACGCAGTTCATCCATCTTTTCTTCGGTCTTCCCTTACCCCTTAAGCCTTCAACATTCATGCTTAAAGCTTTCCTCACAACATTACTTTCATCCCTTCTCATCACATGTCCATACCATGTCAATCTTTCACTCCTTAATTTTTCCGTCACTGGCGCAACTTTCAAACTTAGTAGTCATATAAATAATCATTTCAAGTACATACACTAATGTGTATGACGAAATAATTAAATTTTTAAATAGCCTATAAAAAAATTAGCTTAGACTTAAATAGCAAACTTCAAAATTAATTATATCTATCTATTTCCTTTCAATGAAAATCAAACATGGCAGACATTAGCATTAATCAATTACAAACTCTGTGTTCCGTAACTTCGTCATATTATTTTTTAATTCCGTATTTGCGTTGGCACTCGCAGTGACGTATACTCGGGCCAGCACATTATGCTCTGAGTTACTCTTGATAAACGGTGCGGTAGTTCCACGCAGCTTATGCAAAGGAAATTTAGCTATACAATCTAGCATGCAGCGCTCCGCTATCTTGTAGCTGAAAAGAAAACCAAGGTACCTAGCTGATGCTGTGTGGTGTTTCCGAATACTATCAACTACAACATTGCTCGTAAGTGTCCACTAACATTAAGACCTCTATACTTATCAGATCCAATTTCTAACATCCTGTGGTTTAGAATTGTGTGCCCAAGTCAAGTGACATTAGTAAAAGAGCCACTCGTAAAACTTGACGACAGCACAGATGGCGTACTTACTGGTTTAGATTCCGGCCTTCCGTGCCAGTGCAGCCGTGGGTTCGTTTCCTAAGCAGGACAATACTCTGTGCGATCGACAAAGTGTTTTCTGGATATATATTTTTTGCGTTAATTATATGTTTGTAAAGTTTCCCGCAATAATTACTTCAGAAAAATATGACAGAGAATGCGCAAAAGCAACTGAAAAGTGGAACATGACTCCTCACGTTTTCGTCCTACATTGAGACTTACTCATGTGGGTTGGTGCAGTCCATTCGTACGATATCGTAGTTCTGGTCAAGTGCTAGTTCTAGACTTCGCTCTGCTAGGAGTACAGCCAATCCTTGCCTTCGGAACTTGGGATACACTGTTAGCATTTTGATCTAAAATATCATGTATTATTTCAATAAAGATCTATATAGAAATTACTGAAATTTTTAGCATTTAATATGCTTAATTATTTCGTAATCGGGTATTTATAAAGATCTATATAGAAAAAATATCTTGTTATTTTTTTTTGAGTCTGTGAAATTAAATAAAGATGAAAGAATAATAAAATAAAAAATCATGATTATTGTGGACTTCCTTATGAAGGATAAAACCACATACAGATTTCTAACTTGTTCTAAATTAGCCTGAAAATTCATACTTAGCACTTTTGATAGCTACCTATTAAAATATTTGATTGATTGAAATGAAAAACTTAGGATGCAATGCACTCATGCAGCAGATAATTGATAATACGCCTCATGCTCTTTGTCTTTGTCACATTTTCATGTATTCATTTATTAGCTATGGTCCAAATTTCAAGATATCATCACGATATCTCTGGAACTACGAGGCCTACAAACTTTAAATTTGATAGGAGTATTCCTTTCGCCGAGTAGAGGTCAGCTAAGAACGGATTTTACGAAATTCCACCCGTAAGGGGGGTTGCTGGGGTGGAAAAACCACATTTTTAAATATAGCTCCTACAGATTTGGAATTTGGTGTCGACTTTTTTCTGCCCTGTGAAGGTCAGATGAAGTAGGATCTCAAGAAATTCCTTCTCCGAAAGGATTTCTACGTAGCGAAAGTAAACTACACAACTGAACTGACGTAACCGAAGCGAAGCGAGGGCGGGTCGCTAGTCAATTATAAATTCCACCCGCACAGACATAAAAGAAAGCGATAATTTCATATAAACTTTGCCCTTTGGTCTTTATTTCTATACAGAGGATTTCATATAAACAAAATTCGTCTTGTTGTGCTCCTTTTCAATAGGACTGTTATCGTATTTAATTTAATTTTAGTCATACTTCATCTGAGATTCGAAGATCAGAGAGAATCTTCGAAGATTCTTAATGAGTACCTAATCAGTAAAGACGAAGTATTTTGTATTCGGATTTAGATAAAAAATAATGAAGGTATATGATTATGTAAATGTTTACTCACCTCAAATACTTTTGTCTGATTTAATATAGCCCAAAGGTTAGGTGTCTCTTGCAATTTTGCCGTAAAATATAAAAAGTCTTTAGTATTTGGATCCTAAAAATTAATAATTAAATATAGGTAGGTACTTATTTCATATATTATATGAGTAGGCTCTGTTTGGTCGCAATTGCGTGTATCGTCCCGAAGTAATGTGTGGCGAAGTTTCGTACGTTTTCTATACTAAAAAGTTATCGCGATAATACTGTGGTCATATTAGCGACTTCGGTATTTTACACGAAGTATCGTGCATTAATTAAAGATCATATATGATGATAATAAAGATGATATATATATATATATATATATATATATATATATATATATATATATATATATATATATATATATATATATATATATATACAGGGTGTCCCAAAATTCAACGATAAGCTGGCACCAGCAGGTGGACCTACATATGACTACTCGAGAACAGAAAAGAAAAAAATTCTACCTTGATGGTTTTTTTCAATACGACAAAAAAACCAAAATCTTTAAAAATGGACATCCTTTATTATATTATTAAGTGCTATTGCTACAGTTTTACAAGTAATTCTGTGATTTTTTTTGTATTGGCAAGGTAAGTAGCACTACTATCGATCACAACCATTAAAAATTCCAGAATATCTATAGTTTTTACACAAAAATCAATCAAAACTATGTTTTTTTCATAAATTATGTAAGATTTTGACTTTCAGCTCACTTTCACTCATCATAGTGAAAAAAAAAAGTATGGACGCTACTGTGGCAAATAGTATTAAAAATTGGCGCATCTATCTACAATTCTAAAATGGTATAACATTCTAGACAAACTAGCCACAAAAATATACTTAGGTGTACTATTTCAAAATAACAACCATATTTCGAAAATTGTTAGTGTTGATAGTAATCACTTTTACTATGTAGCCAAAATGTTTTTGTAGCAAGTTCTCAGAATTTTAATGAGACATGTGCGTAGTCCATAAGTCCATAAAATAAGTTAGACAGAGATAGAGAGATTATACGTTAGAGGGAGATAGATAGATGCTAATTGTTTAGTAACATTAATGCAGGTGGAGAAGTAATTAATGTCCTCAGCAGCACAGCAAGTCAGTATGCTCTACTTCTTTGTTTACTGCACACCGTTCTGTTTTAATTAAAGTGGCTCTGGTACTGACGACTTTTGGATTGAATTAAGTGACCTGGAAATTGACCTGACTTGGCATTATTTTAGACTGTGATTTTGTGTTTTTTTTAAAGAAGTTTTGCCTTATTTTCAAGTGTTTAGCATTCATCATGCCGCTACCATACACAGCGTTAGAATACGCTAATATGCACCTAATTTATGGAGAATGCCGATGCAATGCCAACGCTGCTAGCAGATTATATAGAGCAAGGTACCCTAATCTTCAAAGGTATCCGGATTATCGCGTATTTATTAACGTGTATCAAGCTTTTTCGGAGGGTCGTATACCATCTGACAGGCGAAACGCTGGAAAACCTAGATCGGAACACGATGAAGAAGTTCTCAATGAAATAGAAAACGATTCAACTACCTCTGTACGTGCTGTACAAGCAGCAACGGAAATCCCAAAAAGTACTGCACATAGAATTTTAAAACGTCACGTCGTCGTGATGAAACAACCTGCAAGAAAGATGGATATTTAAATCTTCACAATCTTCATAGCTGGAACAATGAAAATCTGCACCTGGTGAGAGAAGACAATCCCAATACCAATTTAAGGTTAACCTATGGACTGGCATAATAAATGGCAAAGTGATAGGGCCCTTTGAGTTACAAGGAAACATAGATGGCAATAGTTATTTAAACTTCTTACAAAATGAGTTGCCAGGATTATTAGAAGATGTGCCCTTAAGTGATTTGCAAACCATGTGGTTTCAAAACGATGGTTGCCCAGCTCACTATGCCCGTCCTGTGCGAGAGTACTTAGACCAAGAGTACCCAGGGCGTTGGATCGGGCGACTTGGTCCTATCTTGTGGCCACCCCGTTCACCCGATCTAAATCCCCTGGACTTTTTCTATTGGGGTTGTCTAAAGGACAGAGTCTGCACAAAACCGATTGCAACCTTGGACGAGCTTCGCCATAAAATAATTCAGACTGTGGATCTACGGACTACGCACATGTCTCATTCAAATTCTGGGAACTTGCTATAAAAACATTTTGGCTACTTAGTAAAAGTGATTACTATCAACACTAACAATTTTCGAAATATGGTTGTTATTTTGAAATAGTACACCTAAGTATATTTTTGTGGCTAGTTTGCCTTGAATGTTATACCATTTTAGAATTGTAGTTAGTTGCGCCAATTTTTAATACTATTTGCCACAGTAGTGTCCATACTTTTTTTTTTCACTATGATGAGTGAAAGTGAGCTGAAAGTCAAAATCTTACATAATTTATGAAAAAAACATAGTTTTGATTGATTTTTGTGTAAAAACTATAGATATTCTGGAATTTTTAATGGTTGTGATCGATAGTAGTGCTACTTACCTTGCCAATACAAAAAAAATCACAGAATTACTTGTAAAACTGTAGCAATAGCACTTAATAATATAATAAAGGATGTCCATTTTTAAAGATTTTGGTTTTTTTGTCGTAATGAAAAAAAAAATCAAGGTAGAATTTTTTTCTTTTCTGTTCTCGAGTAGTCATATGTAGGTCCACCTGCTGGTGCCAGCTTATCGTTGAATTTTGGGACACCCTGTATATACTAATCCGCCTATTTAGCGTTATTCTATATAACGCTAAATTTCCTCACTTGGAAGAAACCCGCGACCAACAGTGGACCGTACCACAAGTACCTAGGTTAAAATAATTAAAGAATATAGTTAGATCGGTTAATGGTTGGTTCACACACGCACTTGTCGATAAAAGGCGTAATTTCTCAAATTCTTGGGATCAACAGGGCTGCTTGCATAATTAACGCACAATCCAGCAATAGAATTATCTTCAGATTTGGCGAATAACGAGTTTCCTGCAAAATAAAAATAAAAATTGCTGCATTTTACTAAAATAAATATCCTAGAACTTTTACATATGTGGTGATGACTTAAGAATACATGTATCACGAGGTGATAAAGACTCGATTACCCGGAGTATCGCCAGTAGTAGGTACTCCTCTAGTAAATTTATAATACCATGGCAATTACCTTTTGGGTTGTGTTCAATAGTGGATGTCGAGGGATTATTGATTGAATGAATAAAAGATAGTAGGCATATCTAATATATAACCACATGAAGGGAATAATTTAAATAGCATATATAATATAGTAGCTTTACGACCGGCCGTACGACTATACTTCAACCCTCTTTGGGAATGTAATTATTGATCAAACGACATCAGATGGCTCAGTTCATGAAGCTCTTAGTCGTCTTTTATGACATCCACGAGCAATGTAAGGATTGGTAGTATTCGTAGCCGTCACCACACAGCAAATAAACTAAAATAAGAATACAAATAACGTCGATTGATGATATGATGACACAACATATCCCGACTAGAAAAAAAGTATGGGTCAACCAGATCATGTATCTGGACCCGATCAGGATAGAATGAGGCATGCCGGATCCGGCAAACCCGATCAGGACCAGGTCTGGTCCTGATCAGGATAGCCTGATGTGAAATAACATCAAGTATGGTAAGGCATACCGGATCAGGACCAGATCAGGACCAAATAAGGATAGAGTGATGTGAAATATCATTAAGTATTTCTTTTTTTTTTTTTTATTTTTTTTTTATTTATTTATTTAATTAATTAATTTACACAAAGGTGCACATACATACTACATAATTACTTAGTTACAATTCAAACAAATTTGTGGGTAGCCTTTGTGAGGGAACTGATATCTGTACTAGGATAATGATCCTGTCTAACAGATTACCAGGTCCCACCCCTTACACATAACAGTATCTTATGTATTAGAAATAAGCGATAAGTAGTACGTTCTTAGACTAAACAAGAATGATAAGTATCTATACTAATATTATAAAGCGGAAGAGTTTGTTTGTTTGTTTGTTTAAACGCGCTAATCTCAGGAACTACTGGTCCGATTTGAAAAATTCTTTTTTTGTTGGATAGTCCATTTATAGAGGAAGGCTTTAGGCTATATAACATTACGCTGCGACCAGTAGGAGCAGAGCAACAATGATGAATGTGTAAAAATCGGGTTTATGTTTCCTTTTGAGAGCTTCCGCTGCGTAAACGGTTAAAGTTGCGCAAAATTATGTACTACATAATTGTTCCCCTTTCAAAGTTGTAAATAAAAGTCCGCGACAGCATATGTCTATCTTTTAAGATTGGCTCACTATAACCTTTTTTATGCTAATCAAATTTGTTTTAAAATAATGTGATATTTTCGAAGGTGTTTTTATAAACATAATATTAATCCTTATCCAAATAAATGAGTTTTTCATCACAAGTATTTAATTTAAAACAAAATTGCTCTTTACATTATTTGATTTCAATGAATATCTTAGGAAATATCGCAGTTTAAAAATAACATCGCAGCAAAATAATGATCAAGTACTGGGCGCGCATTTACGATAAAAATACTGGATCTTATAATCTTATATTAAAAAAAAACTCAAACTAATGTTATTTCAAAGTACTTCTGCACACACTACATTTTTAGTTTTGTTTTCTTCTCATGACCTTCCGTCGGCTTTACACATCCTAAATAATAATAATAAGTATAGGAAGTATTAGTGCCTGCCTTCATGTATGGCAGTGAAAGTTAGATTTGGCGGGTAAGACATGAAAATAGAATAAATGCTGTAGAGCTGACAGCTCTTCGTAAGCTGTGTGTGATGTAAGTATGAAAGATAAAATTAGGTATAATGTTATAAAAGAGCACTGGTATGCTGAGGTGGGTTGGACACGAAGTGGAAGAAATAATGAGTGGGCAGAGGTTGACGAAGCAAACATATAAAGCAATCGTGAATGGGACGAATACAAGGGGAAGACCTTTTCTGGACCAAATTGGCGATTTGTTCACGAGAGGTCATCATCATCATCATTCTCCTACTCTTATCCCAATTACTTGGGGTCGATACAATAAGTACTCTTCATTCATAGTACATATTATAAAAGTTATTGGCAATAGTTTTATGAGCGGCCGCCTGCCAGGCGTCAACCCTAATTGGGAATGTAATTGTTGACCAAACGGCATCAGATGGAGTTGGCCCAAGGCTCTTAGTCGTCTTTTACGACATCCACAAGCAAAGTGAGGATTGGTAGTATTCATAGCCGCTACCACACAGCGATTTCATACACATTAAAAGTATGTGTAATCGTAAATAGGCGTAAGTGTATGTATGTATGTATAATATACATACATTGTATATATATCTATACTTTCTATAGATATATCTATAGAAAGTATAGATAAGACCCAATACTTTTACTTGCATTACTTTATATGGTACTACATTGCATTATATGGATTACGTCAAACTTGAATCACTTTTAAATACTTATTTCGCGTAACTACAAATACACACAAAAAAAAAAGAAATACATACATGCACGCACACTACATCACAAACACACGCACACACACACACACACACATACACATACACACACGCACACACACACACAAACACACGCACACCACACACACACACACACACACACACACACATACACATACACACACGCACACGCACACACACACAAACACACGCACACCACACACACACACACACACACACACAAACAAACGCACAACACACACATACACACGCACACACACACACACACACACACACACAACGTGTGAGCGCGCTCACTAACACGTTAATTCTCACTCATTCATTTATTATAGATTTCTTTATCATTAGTCTTTATTACGTAAGATATATATATTCATTATTTATAATGTATGTTACTGTAAAATAATTTGATGTTCAAGATTTATGTATTTCGGGAAGGAACTGTCTCTTGAAACACAGGTATTACCTAATTCAAGAGGCAAAGACATCTATGTCAACTGTCATATGTATATAGTTTTCAATAAAGATTATTATTATTATTATTATGTATCTCCTTTTTTCACGGGATCTTCCATAGGGAAGATGCCCGGTCCTTTGGGAGGCTTACATGGGGATATGGATCCAACACGCAGAGGCCTTTGGAGAAATTTAATCTAAATATTGGGATGGGACATCTACCGATGACATTCCACGTCTGCACATAACATACGTGGACTGCCAGCGGTAAGTGTAAAACTATTGTGTGATTATGGTAGTTAATATCTGATTATGGGAGTGGGTGCTTAGTGGACTGGTTCATCTTAAATCTATGAAATTCTAACTGTCGTCTGCCTTCAAATCCATATATAGAGATGAACGGTGGCAGACGGTAACTCGCCAACTCACTGAATGGGCCCCCTAAACAGTCGCCACAGGCGCACAAGCCATACGGGCAACAGGGGGCAACATTGGTGCAAGTAGCTAGGGGTGTCGAGCGGTGCGGCGCCGGTTTCACCATTGAGTCTCCGAGAAACAGACCCATGGTTTCCCCGTAATTATGCCCTTGAAAATGACACTTCCACCCCCGAGCATATAGCTCTGGCGACCCCTCTCTGACCAGCTGTTTAAGGCAAGCCAGAGCTGAGAGTCCTTCGGGTACTCTTCGGTTTCCACTCTAGCTAGCCAATGAAGGCCAGCTGGAGACGAGGCCCTGATCGACTCTCTGGAGTATTCAGGACCGCAGTGTCGCCACTCACATTCAGCTCGCCACAAGCTGCCCTGCGGTTTATTGGCTTGCCTGTAAATCTTGTAATACATTTTTTTTTTTTTATATATCAAAAGAACTTAGGGAGCCGTATAATATTCCTCCGAGTTTTGCGTTAGCCTCATGGTGAGGTAACGACTGGCCCGGAGGTCATTATTATTATTATTATTATTATTTTACTTAAGGTTAAATGTTCTACTCTTACTAATAAAAGGGTCATGTAGGTACCTAAAACAGCTTTAACGTATGTATTATTTAAAAATATTTCCACCTTTTACGTAAACGAATTCGCGAGTTGAAGTTAACGTTAGCCCAAAGTAACCATTCCACGCGGACGAAGTCGCGGGCAGAAGCTAGTGTATTTATAAATTTATAATATAAGTTTATGTAAATGTTTATATGTAGGTATGTACGTATATGTATTTGGACGCATAAGTGTGTAGGTGTGTGTATGTGTGTGTGTGTGCGCGCGCGCTTGTGGGTGTGTTTGTTTACAAGTGTGTGTGTGTGTGTGTGTGCGCGCGCGTGTTTGTGTGTGTGTATGTGCGTGTGTGTTTATGTGTGTGTGTGTGTGTGTGTATAAGTGCGTGTGTGTTTATGTTTGTGTGTGTTATTTGCATAGGTAATTTAAATGAGTGTTAATGTTAATTTCGAAATTAGTATATTGTAACTATTAATTTTTCAGTCTCTTCATATGTAAAATTTTGAAGCCATTTTGAAATTATACGTCTACACTTACTTTTTGGAGAGGAATATACACTAGTCACAAAAATTAAGGGATATAAAAAAAATTCCAAATTTTTGGGTTATTTTTAACGAGCTGTAACTCCGAAGAAAATGGTCGTATAGAAAAAATAAAAAAAGTAAATTGTAGCTCCAAGTGTCTAGTTTTCAGATATGACTATAAAAAAATTTTGTCATGTCCAGGTCTGGAGAAATCCTAAGAAAACAACCAAAAAAAAATTTTTCAAATTTATTCTCGTCTAAAAAAAGGTCCACGGGCTTCAAAAATTTTTTTTTGATTGTTTCGTTCTAAAACTCTTTTAGAGAATTTAATACTCTTTAATTTGACGTATTCAAAAAGCTTGTACAACGATTTGTCGCGGAGTTATCGTCAATCAAAGCAAAAAAGATCTTTTTAACTTTGATAATCAATATCTCTTGAAATAATGACTGATCTTTTTTTTTTCAAACTTCTTAAACAGTTAATCTTTTTGATCAAAACATAAAGATTTTAGAGAGAAAAAAATTTTTCCATTGGAAAAATTAATAAAAATCACAAAATTGCTCATAATGGTGATTTTTGCAAAAACAAAGAATTTGAAGCTTCGGGGCACAATGAAAAAAAAATCGCAGCGCTTTGAATTTTTGAGGGATTTTAGGAGACACTTTGAGGTTAAAAAATTACCGACGATATCTTTCGTTCATCCATTTTATCCAAAGTTATACCAAGTTATTCAAATATTCTTAATTATGCTAATTTTTGTCTTTTTTTCAGTCCGAGTTTTCAATTCAAAAATTTTTTTTTCTAAAAGATGTTTACATTTTCTTATAGAGAATATTGTGCAGTTTTCAAAACCTTCCTTCAATTTTCTATACAATCGTTATTTCCGGAGTTATTGATTATCAAAGTTAAAAAGATCTTTTTTGCTTTGATGGACGATAACTCCGCGGCAAATCATTGTACAGGCTTTTTGAATACGTCAAATTAAAGAGTATTAAATTCTCTAAAAGAGTTTTTGAACGAAACACTCAAAAAAATTTTTTTGAAGCCCGTGGACCTTTTTTTAGACGAAAAAAAAATTTGAAAAATTTTTTTTAGGTTGTTTTCTTAGAATTTCTCCAGACCTGGACATGATAAAAAAAATTTATAGTCATATCTGAAAACTAGACACTTAGAGCTACATTTTGCTTTTTTTATTTTTTCTGTACAACTATTTTCCTCGGAGTTACAGCTCGTTGAAAATCACCCAAAAATTTGGATTTTTTTTTATATCCTTTAATTTTTGTGACTAGTATATATTAAGAATTGTATTAATCCGATTATAAAGGTGGATACCCAGAAAACAGTACGATTTGTGTGACAAACTAAGTTTATATAATACCGGTGGGCATATTCTATTATTGCGGCGCCTGTGTGCAGAAGGGTTATAATGAAGCTCAGAATGTTTCTTAAGTACAGTATATAAAATATAAAGCTGGCGCACCGTAAGTACTTGACAGCTTTGGTACAACTCTGTAGTAGGATGATAGAAGGGAAGACAGTTAGCCACTTTTAAAACGGCTCTTTGAGCACGCTCAAGCGGAAGAATTATTGTCTTGCCTGCTCCACCCCACACTGTTATGCAATAAGTCAGAATTGATTGACATAGGGCAAGGTAAGTAGTTTTTAATATTGACTTATTTGCCACATGTCTAAGATTTTTAAATATGTAAATTAGTTTCCTAACCCTTGACGTTAACATGCTAATATGAGCCCTGTAATTAAGATTCTTATCCAGTACTACACCTAGATAAGTCATGGTATTTACTTTTTTGATGTCAGGACAGATACATGAATTGTTTTCATCAGTGTTACAAACGTGAGCAACTATGCGGTATTCAGGTATATTTGTATTGATTAGAGAAATGGGCATGTATTTTGTTTTCTCCACATTAAGGGCCAAACAATTATTAGAAAGCCATGCAGTTACGATATTGAAACCATTTTGAGCATATCTATGTACCTCATCCCATGAATTTGCACTAAATACAAGAGCTGCATCATCTGCGTAAGTTAGAATTTTCCCATGCGATAATTGAAGATTACACAAATCATTAATAAAAGTTAGGAATAACGTAGGTCCCAATATACTCCCTTGTGGTACACCGTACTCTACTTTCAAATTATCGCTCACCCACTTATCAATTTTGACACATTGAAAGCGACCAGTTAAATAACTCTGAAAAAGTTGAAGTTGAGGACCTCTTACTCCCATTGCTTCCAACTTTTCCAGTAGAATTGGTGCAGATACTGTGTCAAAAGCTTTAGCTAGGTCCAGAAATATCGTAAGAACTTTCTTTTTTTCTTCAAGTTTACTAATTATATGATTCGTGAGCTCATGTACTGCATCATTAGTTGAACGGCTTGCACGAAAACCATATTGAAAGGGTGACAGTAAATTTTGTGATTCTAAGTATTGTTTTAGTCTATTGTTAATTATGCTTTCTAGTATTTTTGAAAAAGTTGGTAAAATAGATATTGGTCTATAATTGCTTACACAGTTTCTGTCTCCACTCTTATGTATGGGATGAATTAGGGATTTTTTAAAAGCTGAAGGAAATGTACAATTACGTAATGATAAATTGCACACATAAGTAAGTGGCTTAACTAATGTATTTACATGTTTTTTTATCAATTTGCTAGATATAGAATCATATCCTGCAGAATGATCATTTTTTAAATTCATAATCAATCTCCGGACCTCATTTTCATCCGTTTCCAAGAGCACGAAAGAATTAAAGGGCTTATGAAATGCTGGTCGTTCCAATAAAGGGACCCAGGATTTTTATTGATCGATTCAGCTATAATTTTACCAATACCCACAAAATAACGGTTAATTATATTTACAGATTCAATGGGATTATTTGAAATTAATTCGACTCCAGATTGAGATATTTTTTTAGTATTAGTTATGGTTTTGATAACATTCCACAATTTCTTATTATTACGTTGATTATTTGTTAAAGCTTTTCTTTCGTACTTTAGTATGGTGGCACCATACTAAAGTATGGTGGCTTTAGTATGGTTCTTTAGTATGGTAAGGCATACCGGATCAGGACCAGATCAGGACCAAATAAGAATAGCCTGCTGTGAAATATCATTAAGTATGGTAAGGCATACCGGATTAGGACCAGATCAGGACCAAATAAGGATAGCCTGATGTGAAATATCATTAAGTATGGTAAGGCATACCGGATCAGGACCAGGTCAGGACCAAATAAAGATAGCCTGATGTGAAATATCATCAAGTATGGTAAGGCATACCGGATCAGGACCAGGTCAGGACCAAATAAGGATAGCCTGATGTGAAATATCATCAAGTATGGTAAGGCATACCGGATCAGGGCCCGATCAGGACAGAATGAGGCATGCCGGATCCGGCAAACCCTATCAGGACCAGGTCTCATCCTAATCAGGATAGCCTGATGTGAAATAACATCAAGTATGGTAAGGCATACCGGATCAGGACCAGATCTGGACCAAATAAGGATAGCCTGATGTGAAATATCATTAAGTATGGTAAGGCATACCGGATCAGGACCAGATCAGGACCAAATAAGGATAGCCTGATGTGAAGTATCATTAAGTATGGTAAGGCATACCGGATCAGGACCAGGTCAGGACCAAATAAGGATAGCCTGATGTGTAATATCATCAAGTATGGTAAGGCATACCGGATCAGGACCAGATCAGGACCAAATAAGGATAGCCTGATGTGAAATATCATTAAGTATGGTAAGGCATACCGGATCAGGACCAGGTCAGGACCAAATAAGGATAGCCTGATGTGTAATATCATCAAGTATGGTAAGGCATACCGGATCAGGACCCGATCAGGACAGAATGAGGCATGCCGGATCCGGCAAACCCTATCAGGACCAGATCAGGACCAAATAAGGATAGCCTGATGTGAAATATCATCAAGTATATAGTAAGGCTTGTAGTATATCTGAACCAGAAACAGTTTTCGTAACACAAAAAAAAATATCAATCAAAATTCAAAAAAGTGACATGATTGTCATATTTATGCCACGGCGAAATTGTATTTGCATTAGAGGAGATTAATCTGAAATCTTTAATTAATCATATGTATTTAATAATAATTATAATGTTTAATTAATAATATAAAAATAATTTATATTTAAAGTAAAAACAAAAATAAATAATATATATATATATGAATGTACCTAACATTTGAAAACATAGATAGATAGAAATATTATATTGTAACAACCATTCTAACATTTAATGTTTTGGGTCATAATAAATAGATGGCGTTAGTAAAATGACGTCATTATTTGAATCGCGGTGTTAAGATTCTCCGTAGCGTAATGACATGGCCTAATATTAAATTAGTTGTTATCGAATCAGATTAAAACAGATCGATCAGGTCATGAATGAGACATTCAGGCGACAGTTGCAGTCGTTAGCATCTGGTGGTTGCGCCATAATCGGAACGGCTCACTGGGACTCTCTATGATAAGAATATAGCACTGCATTCGGTGCCTACGTCATATATTAATTTATATTTTTACCTATTAAACATGTTTAAGATATTCATGTTTTTTAAAAGGACCGGACTGGGTATACTCGTTTTGGATCAGGCAAGATATATAACGCAGATGATTGATTTGGTTCCAATCAGTAAAATTTCATCCGGACCCGATCAGGAACGCCTGATCTGGACCCGATCAGGAATGCCTGATCTGGACCCGATAAGGTTTTCCTGGTCGGGTCCAGATATATCTTCTGCGTTACATACCTTATCTGGTCCAGATCGGGCATGCCCGGTCCGGTCCTGCTAAGGAAGACGAAAAAATTTCTAGTCGGGATACTCGTAACATTGATATTTAATAATTGACTGCACAAATGGCGTTTTGCATAAAATGGACCTGCATGGGACAAAACATTGCGATCAAGAAAATTTTATCTTTGTCACGTACAATTTTCAATCTCGCAATATAAAGAATAGTTAGTGTTTTAATCCGTCGACGGGAAAGCTGCTCGACAGGGTAACTCGCCAGGCTGGCCATGAATATCAAGTCACGTACGGTGTGTGTCTAAACCCATAGCCTGAAAACAAAAAGGCTTAGTCCTAATAAAAAAATTGCCTTCAGCTGTTACCTAAAATGACGCAGTCTAAACTTGTTGAAAATTGTCATAATACATAGAGTTATTTGGTAATTACATACCTTGTTTCAGTAAACCAATGAAGTATTCGTCCAATGCTTGGTCGTTGGTAATATCTACATTACGTGCACGAATCAAGACATGTTCTGGTATATAATACCGCTTTATCAAGTCCAATGCTATTGCGTGGTCCTCACGCCTTACTTGTGAAATTGAGAAGTTAGGCTATAATGTACAAATTCAATATTTTCAGCCATATCTTATCTATACATAAAATAAAACAGAACAGATAAAAATCTGTACATCTATACTAATCAAGGGAGAACCAGGTTTTTTGTTCGGTTATACTACAAAAAACTACTAAACCGATCGGAATGATACTTATACCATAAGATGCAAGGAGTTTTTGAGAAGGTTTTAGTATATGATATGTTTGTGATTACTTATCCGGAAAGAAGGGAAGCGAGCGGGGGACAGCTCGTTGAAGATGTTTGAAAAAAGAAAATATTGAAATATTGATAAATAAATATTGATAAATGTTCTTAGAATTATTAAAAAAACTACATTGTGATGAATTTTTGAAATTCTTGTCTGTTTATCGATTAATTAACAAACATAGACATATTTGTATGTAAATCTGTTAGAGAAGCATTATAAATAAAAATTTAAAATTACTACGCCTCATCTACTGAAATTTGGTACGACAATACTTAACACTTTTCAGTAATCCTAGGGCCGCACCTGCGTGTATCGTTACGAAGCTTCGTGCAATGAGACGATGCGCGAAAATGCGACCGGTCATTATTGGCTATCGTCGCAAACATTCGGGCTTCGTGTGCGTTATCGCTTGGGTGGCGATAAGTCAAAGGGTTTTAGCACGCTAATATATCGCGCTCTGTGGTCAGATTAGTGTTTTTCATTTCGGCGGAAATTTTCGATGTGTTTAGACGCATTCGAGGATCTCCAGTTAATCAATAAATATGGAGTGGAGTGATGAAATGGTGTTAGAATTTTTATACCATTATGAAGCGGCGCCCATGAAGGGATCTAAAAAAATCATTATGTAATTATTAGCATAATATATGTAGCTGTAATAGTAAAGCAATTCGTCATCCATAGTTAAACGCATGAAAATGATTTCGGCAATCTTTAATTATTGCACGATACTTCGTGTAAAATACCGAAGTCGCTAATGTGACCACAGTTTTATCGCGATAACTTTCTAGTGTACAAAACGTACGAAGCTTCGCCACACATTACTTCGGGATGATACACGCAGGTGCTGCCCTAGCATAACAAAAATAAGGTAGCAAGGTTATAGGTAAGCTAATGTCATAATGCAAATGTCGCCGTGGACTGAATCTTGGACACAGCTGTTATGGCCACCGAAGTCAAAAATCGGGTACCGGTGGCCCGCTCGCACGGCGAAGAGAGAAGGTTTTACGGTGGGTCTATGGGGTCACGCGCCGCCTTTTCCGTCACCCCGGACCGATTTGGCGGGGCGAGACGCATCCATAGTCAACCAAAAAAAAAAAAAAATGGACACAGCTGTTATAGGTATAGTACCTAACACACGGTTTGGTAGTTTTTGTGCCTACAATTACGGCGATAATGGGATTATTCCTCCTTGTGGAAGCCTAAGTTTAACGGTAGAAATCATAATGATAATAATAATCTTGGTGCCATGCTTTGTAATTATTGTCAAGGCATCAATTAAATGCTAAAAAAAAAATATCGTGCCGGGCAAAAAATTGAAAATAATTCGTGTACCTTTTCTTGCTGGATTAATTCCTTGATTCCAAATACACTATGACACTTTTTTATTGGGGTAAATAAATGTTTTCCCTGAAAAGCATATCTTAATTTATTCACATTAGATGACATTCTTAGAATTTCTCTAATTACTTCAAATTTAACGATTAAATTATTTGTATTTTAGTAATGATGACTTAAACTGTACTTTGATGTGTACGATCCATAGTCTAAATCTATTACTTTATGGTGTAAATACTACATAAATAATCTTCTTGCACTTAGGTAAAAAGAAAAACCTTACTTTCGACCAGAAGTTTTAAAAAGTGAGGTGTATCCACAGATATTTCTAATGTTTCTATAATCTTGATCTCCATCATAATATGTCGTACGCTTATGTACGCTTTGTCGCACTTATATATTCCAAATATTCATGATACATTCAATGTCAGGGAGCGAAAGGAGTAAATTAAATCTTTGACCACCAAGATCAAGGATTTTAAACTCTTCTCTAAATTTTTATCCGGATAAAGCATTAATCCTTGAGATATTCTTTCTTTTCTATGGAGTCATAAGAACCGGCAGATGGGTCGCTATGTCCGATATATTAGTGGACAGAGATTTGTTTGATCAAACAAATGTATTTTTGTGTTATAATAATATTAAATAGTCTTTTTGTGTGTGTGGTTTTTGTATACCTATTTAAAAATAATGAAGGAATTATGCAATAAGATTAATGTTTTTCGTATAATAAGCATTCGTCTTCACCTTTTCGTTTCCCGCATGTCGTAGAAGATGTTTAATGATAATAATGATAATATGCAGATAATATCACTACAAGAAAAGAAAAAATGGATGTTTAATATAGTAAAGCAATTCTTCTCGATATACGGAGATAACTTACTCGTTATTAAGAGTAGAACATACGAGTACATACACAAATCTATATGGCTTTAAAACTATAAAAATTGATAAAGATGATGATTTATTTCTTTCTAATAAACTAGTAACGTAAATACCATTATTACTGACTGATAAATTTGATATTTAGAAAAAATGTGTGTTGCGAATTAAATACCTACAATATGCCAGAACGCCTTACTTTTTCGTGGGATTCGTAAAAATCGGCTAAGGAAGGAGAAGCACTTTCTAAAGAAATTCACCACCTGTGTAAAGACGGCTATATCCAATCAATAGACTATTTTTCTATTCTACTATTTAAATATAATTACTATTTAAATATAATTACTACTTAAATTTAAATTTAATAAAATTGATGACGGCTAATAGTATTAGCAACACTTTCTTGGCCCGTAGGTACCGTAAAAGTCGATTAATATTTTTAAATCGACCTGGACCGAATAAAACAAAAATAAACACAATTCATACACAGGTATTGTCAAAATATATAATATATTTTCCAATCTTCCATAACGGGGAAATACAATCAATATCTTTCTTTGCGGTAATAATTTCTCAAACGCCAAGACCTGAGCACCTGAGTCGAGAGTCTGCATGAGTTCGGTTAGTGTTTTATAAAAATCTATTCCTGTATATTCTAATATGTATATAAAATTCTCGTGTCACAGTGTTAGTTACCATACTATTCCGAAACGGCTTGACCGATTTTTATGAAATTTTATATGCGTATTCAGTAGGTCTGAGAATCGGCTACTATCTATTTTTCATACCCCTAAGTGATAAGGGTTGTCCACCCCTAACATTTTTTTTTAATTTTATGAACATATTTTTTTTTTTATTTTTTTTATAATGTGGCATTACAATATACATTCAACCCTAAATTTTCACTCTTCTATCACCAACCCCTATTTTTTAATAGTTGTTTTAGTAATTTTTCATTCCGCTCGATAACTGATCAATTATCACTTGGTGAGTTATCCTCCCCAGGTGTCTACCGGTGTCACTTCTCGCCCAGTAAACAGCACGGGGTAGGGATGAGACCGAAGCCGGTCTCCTGTTTCTCTCACACAATAAGTCTTTTCTCACACCCTCCACAGTTTTCGGCCATTATTATTAGTTATGCATCAAGCGTAATAGTAACGTTTACAATTATCATTTTACTATATCAGTGTAACTGTATCAAAGTAAATTTATTATTAACTAACTTCTGCCCGCGGCTTCGCCCGCGTAAATGGTTACTTTCCTAAAGTTTTTGATCCCCTATTTTTATTTTTGACCGTCGGTAATACAGTGCAACGGTATTACAATACTCAGGGTTGGAACTTCATTACTGGACTGCTAGATGGCGTTGAAGAAGCTAGATTTTGAGATTTTTTGACAAACAATTTTTGTATTTTTCATATAAAAATTTTGATTTTTTTTTAATAAAAAGTATCCTATGTTACTTTTAATACCTCCAAGAATATGTGTACAATGTTTCATGATGATCGGTTGAGTAGTTATAGCGTGAAAGCGTAACAAACAAACTTACATTCACATTTATATATTAAGTAGGGAAGTAGGGATTTGCTGGACTATAATTATTTATTCCTGTTTTATCAATATAATTAATAAAATTATTACTTTTGAGTGTAGTTCGCATGAATAGTTAATTAAGTGATTTACATAGCCTCAAAAGTACTCAACACGTGTCCTGATTTAAGCCGTAATACAAGTAGATCTAGAAGCATGCGAAATAGAAGAGCCGAAAGAACTGAAGAATAAATCCAGCAACAAAATACTGATGCGTGTGAACATGGTGCAATTGCATCAAAAACAATTAGAAGATACACGAGCTGAATGCAATGACGTAAGAAGATTAGAACAACGACAATTACGCCGTTTCACAGTTGTATGTTGTTTGCTTTTATCTTCGACTGTTGTTTGTTAATGTTACTGGCCCATTGTAATTTCAATATATACGTAAAGTAAATGGACAACATTATCCAACGTATAAAGATGCATGCCTTGCACTCGGCTTGCTGGAAGATGACAACCAGTGGGAATGTATGCTTGCTGAAGCAGCATTGAACTGTACAGCAATACAAATTCGTCTACTTTTCGCTATAGTGTTGACTATATGTTGCCCAGTCCGAGCAGAAATACTGTGGGATAATCACAAAGATTCAATGACTGATGATATATTTATAAAATCCGATTACGAAATGAAAAATGATGTCGCAAGCGGGATTCGAACCCGCGCCTATTGGGATTCCGGCCCAATCGTGCTGCCACTACACCACCGCGACTAATTGTAGGACATGCAAATTTCACTTCGTATTATATTTACGTCTTAAGGTGACGGTATGCTATCTACCCGACAATGTTTACACATTGTTATAGGCTTAATACTTCAAACTTTACAGTTAGAATTGTATTAAACGATGACACAACCTTGTTATTTAAATTACTGAAATTTTAGCATTTAATATGCTTAATTATTTATAAAATCCGATTACGAAATGAAAAATGATGATATATTGCATCAACATCGTACACGGTGCAACGATCTAACGATAACATTCAGCGACGCTATTTACAATGAAGCATTGATTGCTATTGAGGATTTTTGCATTATCATTGCCAACTTACCACTCAGTCATTTCGGTATGCATTCGCCAAATTGAAGTGCATCTAATTTAAGAAATACTGAAACACATCGTGAACTGCAGTAAAATACTGTAGAAATGGTCGCGATTGTTACTCGCAATGTTCCACTAATGAATGAGAAACAAAGAAACATTTACGACCGCATTATGCTCGCAGTTTCAGCAGGACAAGGTGGGTTCTTCTTTTTGGATGCACCAGGTGGAACTGGCAAAACATTCCTAATTTCACTAATTCTCGCCAAAATAGGATCAAATAATGGCATCGCATTGGCCGTTGCATCATCGGGCATTGCGGCAACTTTATTAGGTGGAGGCAGAACAGCTCATTCTGCATTTAAGCCGCCACTAAATATTCAAAATAACCTTGATCCAGTGGGCAACATAAAAAAAAAAAATCGTCCATGGCCACAGTGCTGAAACAGTGTAAAATTATCATCAGGGATAAATGTATCATGGCACACAAACATTTGCTTGAGGCGTTGAACAGGACATTGAAAAATATTAAAAACAATGACAAACTATTTGGCGGCACTCTGTTAGTCCTTTCACGTGACTTCAGACAAACACTTCCCGTCATTCCACGATTAACATACGCTGATGAGATCAACGCTTGCTTAAAATCATCACCATTGTGGCATAATGTTGAAAAACTACAGCTGAAAGTAAATATGCGCGTTCAAATGCTTCAAGATCCATCCGCTGAAACATTCACAAAACAACTCTTAGACATGGGCGATGGAAAAGCTACTATCTATCTATAATCATTGATTCGCAAGATGCTCTCATTGAACAAATATTTCTCGATGTACACACACATTACATAAATCATGAGTGGCTTGCAGAAAGAGCAATTTTAGCGGCAAAAAATGTGGACGTTGACGATTTAAATCTGAAGATACAATAGTTGTTGCCAGGAAACGTGGTATCATACAAATCTATTGATACTGTTTCCGATGCCAGCGAAGGTGTAAATTTTCCAACAGAGTTTTTGAACTCACTGGATTTGCCAGGCATGCCACCGCATAATTTACAATTGAAGGTTGGATTTGAACTCGCCACGGCTGTGCAACGGTACGCGATTAGTCATTCAAAAATTAATGAAAAATGTTGTTGAAGCCAGCATTTTAAATAGAAAGTTCCGAGGTGAAAATATATGTATACCACGAATCCCTATTATACCTACAAACGTGCCAATTCAATTTAAACGTATTCAGTTTCCGATTAGATTGGCGTTTGCAAAGAGTATTAATAAATCCCAAGATCAAACGATGTCTGTTTATGGTTTAGATTTGAGCACACCATGTTTTTCACACGGACAATTATACGTGGCATGCTCTCGTGTGGGTAAACCATCCAGTTTGTTTGTGTTAGCCAAAGATGGGCTAACAAAAAATATTGTTCATGCTATAGCATTAAGAGATTAATACTGTTTATTAGTATTACTGTCGTAATGAATTAATCTAATATATAATTTAAAGAAATAAATTATAATAAATTAATGTTTGGTGTTTTGTTATTTTTATGTCCTCATCGTTCACAGCGCTCCATGCCTCTTTCACTTTTTTTCTTACATTAGAAATTCCCTAGAAATAATTTATATGGCAAAACAACGTTTGCCGGGTCAGCTAGTTTTAATATAAAATTCTTATTATAGTAGCACATATATATATATAAATATATATATTAGCCTTGTGGTATGGTTGCGGCTGCGAATACAACTAACCCTCACATTGCGCACGGGTTTCGGAAAATACGACTAAGAGCAATTACATCAAAACGGATTAACTCCATCTAATGCCGTCTGATCAACAATTACATTCCCAAGGAGGCGGCAAAGGCAGGCGGCCAATCACAAAATTATTGTCAAAGGTTTTGCAATAGTAAGCGCATAAAAATACATAGAAAGTGATGTGTCTGGTCAAAAAATATTGAGTATTTTTGTTATTTCGTGTACCGGTGTGTAATGATTAAATTTTCAACAAAATCCACAGCTCAATCTTGAACCTTAGGCACGTCCGGTTCTAATTGCCATATATTTGTATTGCTATAAATGGTTAAGAAAAACATCTAAACCAAATTAGCGTATTTGACTAGGATGGTAGATTTAGTTTTTTTTATTATTGTGAGACAAATTTATATGTCTCAGTTCAGATAATTTTAAGTACAGTCAACTGATGGTAACTACCATCATTATCATCAGGGTACTCTTTAATTGCGATGTACTTAATATGTAACTCTCAAATCAGTATGTATCCTTTTTCATCGTACATATTAAAAAAAAATTATGACCGACCGCCTGCTTGATGTTAAACTACCTTTTCTTTTGCGGTGGACTATGATATGCTCGCCATGAATACGCCTCTCTTCGCCCTGCGAGCGGGCCACCGGAACCCAATCTTTGTCTTCGGTGGCCCGGCGACGTTAAATTACCTTTTTGGGAATTTAATTCTTGACCAGACGGTATCAGATATATTTGGTCTAAGTTTATATAAAGTTATTTGTGATATGTTGCGCCTACCACGAAAAATGCAAGGGTTGATAAGTAATAGGTATTCATAGCCGCTACACACACGGCTTAAGTTCGATCTGTTTATACTCGTATATTTTTTTTAAATGTTTTTTATACATATTGTGTATATCTTTTAGTGATGATGAAGTGGGTTCAGATTATAAATAAAATAAAGTGTTAGTATTTCTTTCGAAGTGGTTCGTTTAGAATTAAAAAGATGATAATCGCTCCATTAAATTGAATTCTACTGTCATGTTGTCTGTCATATGGTTTAGAGATCTAACGTGATCAACTTTTTTTCTTTTTTATTGCTTTTGGTGGAGGCAAACGAGCAGACAGCACACCTGATGGTAAGTGTCACTGCCGCCCATGGACCTTTACAATACTAAGAGTATAGCTAGGCCGCTGCCTAACCTCAAACCCACCCCAGTTGGGCTCGCTCACCGAACGAAGCGCAACAGCACATTGCTATTACTCAGACATCGATCTTCTGCGAGAGTGTGGTACTAACTCAGACGGACCGGCCCGCGGCTGTAGACAGAAAACTGCCCACAGCGTAGTTCTACCATTATTAGACGTTCTGTTTCAAGTGTATACAATCCTCACGCTTTTTGTATCGCAAATGAATGTTCAGAGTCTTATCGTTATTTATATCTATTAATATATTGTAAATTTACTGCTTACCAGGATGTATTGCCGGTTTATGTATTACCGGTGGCCCACTCGCACGGCGAAGAGAGGTGTTTGCAGGGTGGGTCCATGGGGTTGCGCGCCGCCTCTTTTGTCGCCCCGGATCGATTTGTCGGGGCGCGACCACATACATGGTCTATCATGCAGAAAAAAAAAAAAAAAAGGATGTACAAATTCCTTAAATATGGGGTGTTGTTTAAAACAAATATATTTTACGTTTAGCTGATTTTCTATTTAGCGTCTGCTTATTCAAGTCCATTTATTATGCATAAACGCTGCGAGGGCACTTACATATTAGCCGCATTAACACTTTAAATTCATCGAATAAACTACCACCGGATCGGAGCGTAACCGCTACTGAGACGATACGGCAGGAAACTCAGCGGGTTTATCTATTATTATTATTTATTTACTGACTTTTTTATAAAAATAGTACAATCAATCAATAATGCTTTTATCCCAATTACTTGGGGTCGAGGAAATATGTCATCTTCCTTCATACAGTCCTGCCAATGTTTTGAACATTACTTTTATCCCGTTTCATCACATGTCCATGCCATGTCAACCATTCACTCCTTAACTTTTCCGTCACTGACGCAACTTTCAAACATAGTACAATATAATCAGTAAAAATATATAAAAAATAGTACAATATGATCAGTAAAAATTAGCTCTGGTGTGGTCTGGTCCTTCGAACCCCGATATAATGTAAAATTGAAATATGTACAATGCAAAATATTATAGCTTTTTTTTTTGGGGTGGGCTACGGTCGGCAGACTCCTCGCACTACTCCATCTGGAGCGACAGTGGGGCGTAAGCACGCACACCCGTAACCCACCATGACACCTCGCCTTCGTCGTTGGACTGACCACCGGAGCAAAGTGAACTTGACGTCAATGGCCAGCCCGATGAAGTACCCACTGAGGGGTACCCTCTCCTTGACCGAAAATTTTTGTCTGACTACTGTCTAACTATCATGGTTCATGAGATACAGCCTGGTGATAGACAGATGAACGGACGAACGGACAGCGAAGTTTTAGTTACAGGGTGCCGTTTTAAGCTTTGGGTACAGAACCCCGGAAAGGTTGAACTCACATAAAAGCTACAATGGAATGGATGGATTGGTACAATGAAAATACTCTTTAAAATTGGAATGTCTCGAAAGTCACAATACTGTATTAACACGGCATTTGAAAGTTTCTAAGCTATAAACAGATCATACATTTAAAGACATGGCGTCATAGGAACGTAGAGTTTGAAATTTTAAATTGTTGGACAGTAATTTTCTAAGCCGAATACTGTAATTGAGAGCCATGATAACACATTGCATCGTAACTGAAATCCATCGCTCATAAGTATTACCCGTTTTAATTTTACTCTGGCGAGGGTATTTTTACCGCATAATGATTAGGAAAGAGAGATAGTCATTTGCTATATTTTTGTTCGCTGTTTAGCTAGCGTCTAATCAACATATTTGTAAAAATCGAGACGGAAAGGCTGAGTTATATTAGGAACAATCAGTAAGATACGATAGGCCGGTCTCCCAACTCACATCTTAAAATTGAAAACTGGAGCGCCAAAATTACACAATGCCACCAGTTTGCAAGGAAAAATTGCATTGTAATTGGGTCAACTATAGTGACCGATTGTTCTCGAGCAAAGTCTGTATTTATTCCTAGGATTCTCCAAATACCATCAAATTAATCCTCCGAATTTCAGAGAGTGCAGTTTGCCATTAAAGTCTGCTTCGGAATAACTATAAACAAAGCTCGAGGTCAAATTCTTAAGGTAGCGGGAGTAGACTTGAGAGAAAGCTGCTTCTCCCATGGGCAGTTGTATTTGACATGCTTCAGAGTAAGCTCACAGAGTAGCGTGGTTATTCTAGCATCCGAAAGGAAATCAAAAGATATCGTTTACAAAGAAATAGTGTAATAGGTACAGTATCGCGGGTTGATGATAGGTTGATTGATGTCAAAGAAGCGGTACCAGTGGTCGGCCTAATTTCGATGGAAAACACGGTGGGTTATGGGGCCGCACACTACCCTTCCGTCGCCTCGGCCGGAATGAGCGCGGTATGTTTAAAACATGGCCTGCTAAGAAAAAGGTGTTCATAATACATAACAAAATTTCATTTGATTTTTATGTTTATCGAACTTACCCTACACTATAACTAAGATTGTTGTTATCATCATCATCACAGTCCGTATACGTTCCACTGTTGGGCTCGGGCCTCCTCCATAATAGGAGGGCAGTTAACTTACTATACCACGCTGGTCAGACGTGTTGTTATAGGGTTTTGTTTCGAGTTTTCCTTATCTTGCATATATGTTATATGCATTTTATATCCCTTTAGTTGACTCTTACGACCACCCACGGGTAAGATAGGGGTTGGTGAATTGTATTCTTACTCCGTCACCACATGGATAAGATTGCTATACCTACTATATAAGTATGTATACAAACATTTATACATAATTATTTATAAACAACAATAAAATTAATAACGTAAAAAACAAACAAAAATCCTATTACAACCATTTTCGACTTCTACGCAGACAAAATGCGGGCAAATGATAATAATTAATAAAATAATAAAAAAGAGCCCAAAAAGTAAATAAGAGAAAGTAAGGATCCGAACCGAACTCCGGTTTGTTTGGATTAGACTACCCGATTGAACCAACTGAGCTAAATGTCTATTTTTAATGACAGCGTCAAAAGTCAAAAACTTTCATTTTCTAATAGTTCTAACTTCTAATACAACGAAAAATTATATTTTTGTTGCCGAAAAATACTGACAAAACAATGTTTTCTATAAATGAAATCTAGCTAGATCGATTAAGGGCCCCCGGAACCCCTTATATGCCAAATTTCAAGAAAATCGTTGGAGCCGTTTCCGAGATTCAGATTACATATATATATATATATATATATATATATATATATATATATATATATATATATATATATATATATATACAAGAATTGCTCGTTTAAATATATAGTTAGAATATATAATAATAATTGGTTCTATATGAACCATTACATACTTGTAAGCCGGAAGAAAATTACCGTAGTATGCTTTAAATATATATATATATATTTATTTTAAACCGCTTAAACAACTCGTTGTGTAACACATAAAGCATAATTAAGTTTTACTAGAGATTATTTACAATATTATATATTTTTTATTGCTTATGGTGGCAAACGAGCAAGCAGCACACCTGATGGCAAGTGTCACTGCTGCCCATGGACCTTTGCTATACCAAGGGTATAGCTAGGCCGTTGCCTACCATTACAATCCCCTAACCCACCCAGTTAGAATGCCGGCTCCCTCGCTCACCGAACGAAGCGCAATTGCACATTGCCATTACTCAGACGCCGATCTTCTGCGAGTGTGGTACTAACCCGGACGGATCGGCCTGCGGCTGTAGACAGAGAACTGTCAACAGCGTAATCTTGCCACCGAAATACTAGCATTAACAATTTTACGGACATAATCATGCTTTGTTCCGTGTGGTGACGGAGTAAGAATACTATTCACCACACCATATCGTACCCGTGGGTGATCGTACGAGACGACTAAGGGATATAAAACGCATATAACATCTATGCAAGAGAAGGAAAACTCGAAACAAAACCTTATACCAACACGTCTGACCAGCGTGGTATAGTAGGTGAATTTCCCTCCCATTAAGGAAGAGGCCCGAGCCCAACAGTGGGGCATTTATGGGCTGTGTTGATGATGATGATTAATCATGCTTTATGTCGAGTCAATTAATTTAAAGAATGCTTTAATATTTTAATACATACTAACTAGCCTGAAAATTTACAAGCAGATATCAAATAGATACGCAAATCACTAAAATTAGGCATTTAATATGCTTAATTTTTTATAAAAATCCGATTACGAAGCGAAAAATGATGTCACAAGTGGGATTCGAACCCACACCTATTGGTTATATAAACATTGTCGGGTAAATGGAACACATCTCCTTAAAGACGTAAATATAATACGAAGGGAGATTTGAATGCCCTAAAATAGTTCACGGTGGTGTGAGTTCGAATCCCACTTGTGATATCATTTTTCGCTTCGTAATCGGGTTTTTATAGATACGCAAATCTGTTTTTCTATTAACAAATATGTTTTATAGAACGATGTATTAATTATATCATTTACTAACAGAATCGGCCACGCGTTGCTGTGGCTAAGGTAGCCTCACTAACACGTGGTGGTTTTGCTAATAAATTGTAGCTTATATGAAACGTTTGTGCGTATAAGATAGCGCCATCTATTAAACACTTACTTAATCCAGTCAACAGATACCGCCATCTGTTAGAATCGTTTGGAGATAACAGATAATTGTGACTGTCAAATAATAAACAAATATTTTGAATTAAACTAATATTATATACTATAAATTGAGATGAAAGCTATCCTATCTTTTCAGTTGGATCAAAGTACACATGCTGTGCTAATTTGATTAAAATCAGTTAAGTACTTTAGGAGTCCATCGCGGACAAACAACGTGACACGTAATTTATATATATTAAGATTATACTATATATATCTGCGCCTCTTACCTTGTCGTAGGCGCATATTACTTCTAACAAAAGAGTTGTACAATGGAAACGTGAAAAGTTTTTTGGTTTAATAAACAATGGAGTGTATATCCGAAATAGAAGGATTTTCGTATTAGGGCTGATACATTTCGGATCTTATGTTCAAAAATAACGTGATTAATTCGTTATTTCAACACAGCCTGTTACTATTCACACCGTGTTATATTTTGCGTGTGGTGACTTTTTTGCTCGTTGGTATGGTAAAAGACGAATAAGGGATATAAAATGTATATGGTATCTGTGCAAATGAAGAAAAACACGGAATAAAATCCTATATCAACACGACCGGCGTGGTATACTAGGTTAATTTTCCTTCCATTGTGTAGGAGGCTGAGGCCCAGTAGTGGGCTGAGATGATGATGATGATTTATACATTACACCTATATGTATACCTATTTGAAATATAATAAAAAAATCATAAAAATCGGAGAGACAAAGAGCTTAGATAGCAGCGAACACCGACAAAATTTTAAATCTTTCGTAAGATTTACCTATAGGTAAGTTCTAGTAAGATTATTGTTGTGAGATTTACTTAAAAGTTGACGCGAACAATACATATTTGAAAAACAACTATTCGTGTTTGAAGTTCTGTCTCCTAGTGACCATAAACGATGTAAAGTCTTCGAATCGTAAAAATTAAAAATAAAAAAACAAACGCGATAGAATCCGTAAAAATAGTTTTTTTCATACATACATACATATCATCACGCCATATCCCTTGCAGGGTAGGCAGAGAGAACAGAGTGCCAGATAACAGAGTGCCAGAGAACTCTATCCTTGCATACTTCACTCGCTTCTTCAACATTCATAATTCTCTTCATACACGCTCGCCGGTTTCGGAGACTCTTGACTCCACCTTCTTTCAGTATGTACGTGACCAATCTGGTCTAGGTAGGTGAGTCTCGGTCTCCCCCGGTACCTACATCCTTTCACTAGTTTTTTTCAAATGTATAAATACCTAATCACATTAGTATTGTCTTACTTTCTTATCTTATTATTTAAATTTTATTAAAGAGGTATTTCATTTTCAGTAAGAATAGGATTCACCACACGCTATCGTACCCTTGGGCGTTGTAAAAGAAGACTAAGTGATATACTATGCACATAACATTTACGTAGGAGAGGAGAATCTCGAAATAAAACCCGATACCAATCCATATGCACAGCCTCGTATACCTAATAGGTTGTGTCCCGCCGGTTGTGGAAGACGCTCCAACTCAGCAGTGGACCGTGTATGAACTAAAATGCTGATAATGAATCTATTTTAATTATTACACAATTAAACGACAATTTTGCTAACCCTATCTTAGTACAGTGAAGGTAGCGTCCGGTGAGATTGCTAAATTGATGATTGTTTCGCCTTAAAATATGAATATGCGCTGGACAGCTTCACCGTACGCTACCAACATTCGACTACAATATAATGAGATTAATATGGACACGCATCCGTGTGGTGACGGATTGAGAATACAATTCACCACCTCCTATCTTACCCGTGGGTGATCGTAATAGACGACTAAGGGATATAAAATGCATATAACATCGATGCAAGAGAAGAAAAACTTGAAACAAAACCCTATACCAATACGTCTGACCAGCGTGGTATACTAGATCAATTTCCCTCCCATTATGGAGAAGGTTCGAGCCCAACAGTAGAACATATATGAGCTGAGATGAGATGATGGACACGCATAAATACGTGTGATAACTATAACCTTTCAACCATTCATTAATTTCATATAGGAACGTTAGGGTCTTCAATTGTAAGTTTGCAACGTCATACTTAGGTACATTTAGGATTTGGAATGATCTACCTGTGCCTGTGTTTTATGAACGCTATGACATATCCTTCTTTAACGAGATTTAAAAGAGCGCTTCAAGGAATTGTAAAGTTTCATAAACTGACTGTTTTACTGACCTGGTCCTTAAGTCCGTTTTTTACTGGAAAATCAATGTTCAAGTTGTAGTAAATTGCTACTACGCTTCGATAAGACAGAGAACCGGAGTTCCAAACCTAACTAAGCTGCGACCAGGCTATACCTCTAGTATTAAAAAGGTCCCTGAGTTGCAATTACCAATATAACCTAAGTAGCAATTATTTAACAAAATCAATTATTTAAATGCTAAAAGATAGGTACGCATGAAACATAGAATAGTTGTACACTATTATAATGTATGGTCTATTTGCGACATGGTGCGTGGGATGCCAAATATTCTTTATATAAATATCCTTTCATTAAGTTATCAAAATTCACTGTGAAACATAGGCTTAGGCAGGAAAGTGTGCCATGGATAATGGTAGAGTTAGCGAACGGAGTTGGTATTTGTATATGCTAAATAGTTTAATATGCACAAAATATAAAATAAAGTTAATATATATTGTGTAAAACATAAACACAAAATATATTGTATTGCTTTTATTGTACGAAAAGTTTAAAAACTTCCAATTAACATTCTTTAATTCCTTGCGGTGACGAGTAAGAAAACGGTACAACCCATCTTACCCATCGTAAGTGACGACTAAGAGATATACAACGCATATAACATCTGTACAAGAGAAGGAAAACTTGCAAGAAAACCCTATAGCAACACGTCTTGCCAACGTGGTATAGTATACTAATCACAAAATAAAAGGCCCGTTTTGACAGTTCACACCCAAGAAGTTCTCTATTTTTTACCGATCGAAATGTTCTAAGGTAATTACATTTTTCATTGATGGGAACCGCCCACTCGGCTAAGTGCCGTTCATAACGATTTTTTCATATTCTCCACAGACTATTAATAATCGGTTAAAGAAAAAATAAATCGATCAAAATATTTTCTTTTAAGGTGGACTCGCAGTTGTCCGGTTTTATTAATTTTAATACTAGTGTTTAGAATAACTGAATTTCACCAGCTGTGTATTGATCTTTACTGAAAGTTATGAGTTTGGAGCTAACAAAGTCACAAATTGGGACAATGTCATATTTGTCGAAGAGATTTGGCTGAACTCGAATCATACCGTGCCACAGTCGTGGACGGACGATACCAAGGCATCTTGCTCAAAAGTGCCAATGGGAAAAGGTGGACGCTTAATAATCTGCCACGCTGAATCAGCTGGGGAAAGTTTTTTTTAATGATGCCTTGCTTGCAATGGAGTCTAAAAGTACAAAAAAATATCACGTGGAAAAGGACGCAAATAACACACATATCATTTTGTGTCCATGCTGAATCACAGAGTGGTTCAGCATGGACACAAAATGATAAGAGCGCCACCATACCATTGTCAGTACAATACTTTGATCTGGGCTCAAATGAAAGGCTACGCAGCACGCCACAATACAAAGCCGCCATTCTCCACTAAGAAAATTATGACATTGTTGAATGAAGCTTGTGCCAAAATTATTAAAGAAGACTGGACAAAAGTGGTAGAAAACTCGAAAAATAATTAAGGAAGACTATGATAGAGACATCAATATTGTCAATATAATTGAAAATGAAATAATTATAGATGCGGGTGACGATAGCTCAACCGACAATTTTGGCTCATCATTTGACAAAGAAAATGAAGAAATTAAATGAAAAACTTGAAGATTCACTTTTTCTCGATTTTTTATTTTGTGATTGAGTGAATGTTATTGTAACACAAATATATAATGATAGAAAATTGACCTTTCATCACATCATAATTGTGTCATTTCAAAATACACATAATATCAAAATTTTAACTTAAATTTTCAAATCAGAACTTTAATCCAATGCACTGTACAATACATATTCAAATCGATTAAATACTTACGCAAACTTGAATCGATATATCGTGAGTATCGAGTACCGAGTCGTATGGTTATATCACTATATCTATCAATAACACAAATGTCAAAACGGGGCTTTTATTTTGTGACAACTATAGGTCAATTTCCCTCTCATTATGCAGGAGGCTCCAGCCCAGCAGTGGGACATATATGAGCTGGGATGATGAACCTCCTTTAAAATTCGAACTACTAAGTACATTTTTAATACGATATAAAAATAAAAGGTTCAAAAATGTAAATTATTATAATAATAATATACATATGTAACATTGTTATATTAATATCTAATGATATTGTTTTTCTATTTTTTTTATTACAATTCTCATAATACCTTGTCCTTGTTATGATTACCTGCATATGGTGATATTGTCCGTATCCGCACCCTACTGGCCGCCCAAATTCAACATACTGCGAATAAAACATTTTGATAAATAAAAAAACTAATTTTATGTAATGACATCTGATGTTTACAAGTATTATGCATTTGAAATAAAACTATTTTTACGGATTTAATCGTGTTCAATTTGACTTTTAATTTCTCGACGTTTCGAATAGGTACTTTACAGCGTTCATGTTTTTTGGCAATAGTTTTATAATCAACTGCTTGCCAGATCTCAACCCTTATTGGAAATGTAATGTTGATCAGACGGTACAAAGTGGACGTGGCCCGATATAAAGCTCTTAACCGTCTCTTACTACATTTATGATCAAAGCATGGGGTTTTAGTATTCATAGCCGCCACCATATCTAATATACCTGACTATCATTATAATCTCATATTTTTTTAAATATATGTAATTTGCTTCACATTGATTTTTTTTATGTAACTGTAACAACGCAAATTTTTAGATATATTAGTTTTTTCCGTAGAAATTCATAAATTTATAATCACCACGCTTGGTAGGTGGATTGGCGATCGCAATATATGCTTAATTATATTCTTAGCCCGTTACAACACGGGTAACATTATTACATGGAATTGAATAAAAATTACTTGACAAAATATGACTTCTTAATCCAACAAGGATAAAAATATCTACAGTCTCACGATGGCCGTTTTCTAGATTTTTTTAAGTTGCAATAATATTAACTGTTTAAATCGCTTATATTTTGCTTAAATCCGGTGACAACTTATTGTCAAAAATAGTGGTTAATTGTATTTTTACTCTGTTACATTTGTGATCATATCGAAACATGACTAAAATATTTTTTATCATTGCTAGCTACATTCAGCTTGAACTAGAAATATACCAAAAATTGCGCGTAGTATAATAAGACAGTATTAAAATTCGAATAAAAAAAATATCAATAAAACGCTCAAGTTGTTTCGAGTGCGCTACATGGTGCCGCGACGACTTGGTCAGTTTCTTTCATCTGGGCAGAATTCGCGGCTAATTGTGGCATTAAACAATAGAACCTCTTAGCAATACAAGTAACGCGCTTCGCATTGTTTGCAACAGAAATACTGGGCTGAATGTCCGTAAGTTTGAGCCTGTATACACGGACAATAAAAAATCGAGATATTGTTTCGTCCGAAAACACAACGAAACTGTTTCTGAACGGTATCATTTGGACGAGCTGTTTCGAGTCTGCGTATGTTGCACTTTTATTTAGATGCGTAAACTTTTATTTAAAATATGAAATAAATATGTTCTTTTTTGTACCTTTAAATAAATTTAAAAATTTAAATTTAAATTAACGTTTATCAAGGAGAGTAACGAATTTCGGGGTCATGTCAGAGTAAGAATATATCATGTTAAACATCACTTCTCTTGTATATTACAGGAGATAAATAAAGAGCACGAGCAGATAATATAGAAGGAAAACTTGAAATAAAACCCTATTTAAGGCTTCTAGTGTCGTACAGTAGATACAATTATAGATATATTTCTTATTGTAAAGCACGTTACCTCGATTATCATCACTTAAGTTCTATATGCATGCTATTGCAATTTTTTTCCACCCTAATGGAAAGACAATTAACCTACTACGTTATATGGTACCTTTGGTGAGCTAGGTTGATATAGGGTTTTATCATGTGTTTACCAGCGAGAAGGGAAGGGGATATTATGTTTTTGTTTTTCTTTTGGCGGCGGGTTATGGAATCGTCGCACCCCGCTAAATCCGTCTGGGGCGACAGAAGAAGCGGCGCGCGGCCCCATAGACCCGCCCTACATGTACCTCTCTTCGCTGAGCGAACGGGCCACCGGAACCCAGTCTTTGTCTGTAGTGGCCCGCCCGGCGGTTTACTCCCACGGGTATCCTCTCGAGTCGATGCCCTGGCAGTTTTCGCCATCGGAACATCGTCCTCACACGGTTAGGGAGGGGGATATAGTGTAGCATACAAATTTTCTCCGTGTGGTGACGGAGTACAAATTTAATTCACTTTCTTGCTGGTGGATGTCGTAAAATACAACTAAGCGATATAATATAAAGACAACAGATACGGAAGACAAGGAAAACTTGAAATAAAACTGTACCAAACAGTTAACCCGTCTAGTAAAGATTTGGATGAATTTTTAGTCATCTATTGATAAGGTTTTTGCCATTGTCATATATATATATGGAACTGGGCAACAAACTATCACATAGAGATCTCGATTTAGTAACCATTTTGTTAATTATGAGTTATATTAACGATAATGGAAAATATTGTGAAAGCAGCATTTCTCAGAAATTTTCTTATAGTGTGTAGTCAATCTGTGTAATGAAGATGTAAGAATTTAATAAAATAAGGGTATGCAAATAACATCCATGTAGAAAAAAAAACCTGGCCAGCGTGGTATAGTAAGTCAATTTCTCTCTCGTTGCGTAAGATGCTCGAACCAAGTAGTCTGGGAAGTATATGAACTGGGATTATGATGAAGACGATGATGTGACGAATCTAACATACCGGTATATTGATTAAGTAGTGTATGTGTACTTATAATACTACAGTATTATACGCTTAGACTCTAGAGTTGACATGACTACATGCCAAGACCGCCTACACAAGTGTCCTGCAACTTTTTTTTCTGTGTGTGACTTAGTTGTTAGCCTCAGATGGCTTTGACAACTTTACCCGGACTGTGGGTGAGCGCTGAGAGCTCTTAACCCGAGTGTCTTACAACCAGTTTATACAAACTCTTATACCTGCTTTATATTCAGCGTACCCATATTTAAACATGATATTTAATGTGTATACTTTATATATTACAGCCGAAAAACAACAGGTTGCTTTGACAGGATAATAATGTTCAACAGCAGGACAAACAATACGGATTAAGGCTGCGTGCTTTTAGCTTTTCTATCAGGTGGCCAGTACCGTAGCCTTCATTTCGGTGGTCGGCTTGACAGGTAACTACTGCGACCTACCCTAAGCAACGTCTAATCTAGTGAGAACATATAACTAAATATTGTTAATCAATTACCAAATGCATAACATTGAAATTTATTACCAAGTATTAAATAATGACTGATAAATTAATAATAACTTCAATTACTATATTTTAATCAATGAAAAGCAAATTTTAATTAATTAAATATATTGAATGCTAAAACATCACTTGTCTTTCATTGAGTTGCAGACAAAGCTCAAAGTGTATTATTTTATAGACCAACCAATGCAAAATGGTATTATGTGCTTATATAATATATCAATTAACAAGTTATTTTTAACTCTATTACTGTATCGTTATGGTTGGTATTGGCTCGACATAATTAATTAAGTTAAGGCTTGCCGGCATTGAGGGTGAATATAATAGGGGATGAAAGGAGGCGTGTCCGTGGCTCGGTGCAAATATAATCAAGAACAACTCTAGTTATAGAGACAATATTATTCTAAATGTCTTTAAATATTGTGCACTTAACGATAAGCTGAAAGTGTAACGTCGAAATAACTTTTTAGGCGTAACAAACCTACAGTAATAATAACTTCTAAGTACCACTTAATAAACCAAAATATTGATATAAATCAAACAGTTGCAGATTGTGCTAAGCATTCTTAATTACACAAATGTTCTGAAATAGAAAATCAATAACATTCTATCTAAAATTGAAATCCATCTCTTACAAAATCTAAATCTTCCTAAATTAAGTAATTACATACATACATAGCCTCACGCCTGTTTCCCAGAGGGGTAGGCAGAGACTACGGATTGCCACAAACCACGATCCTGACATACCTCCATCGCTTCATTCACACTCATCACAGTCTTCATGCATGCTCTACGATTACGCGTACTCTTAATCTGACCTTTCACTAACACATCTTCAATTTGATCCAATTAAGTGATATAGGCCTCGTTAGCATTGGGCTGCAACCTATCTAGGAGAAGTAATACTCCGAAATATAACCCGGGGAGATGAGCCTCGTTAGCATTGTGCTGCAACTCATCTAGGAGAAGGAAAACACCGAAATATAACCCGGGGAGACAGGCCTCGTTAGCACTGATCTGCAATCTATCTAGGAGAAGGAAAACTCCGAAATATAACCCCCGCTCCAAGGTGTAAACCGACCCGTGCTGAGGGATTCGCGGCCAGAGGGTAAGCTGGTCGAAAACGGAGGGTGCATGTGTTGGTGGTCACAGGGCACAGCAGAAATTCCATCTTACCTTTACACAAGGACACTGTGTGGGTGGACCGTTTAATACCCTCATACTCGTGGGAATGCTATGAATTGTACTAAAAAATTAAGTAATTAATTCTTAATTAAATAGTTAATAATCTTCCCTGATTATTTTATTAATAAAATGTTCAACAATCCTCACCAGTTCTATGCAATCTATTACGAAAAAATCAAACGACGATGTTGAGACTAAAACAATCTGCAAAACATTAAAATTAATTTTTTGCAGATTGTTTTAGTCTCAACATCGTCTCCATGGTACTCACGTGCACTAATCAACACAGCTCCACGTCTGTTGGCGCTCTCTATCACAATGCTGCTATTACATTTGCTCAATAATTGCCGCTCCGCGCCCCTATTATACAAATACAGCCTCCTCTCCTTTGGAACAAGCATAGCATAATTTGGTGAACCTACAGAAATAGGTACCGATCTAATCTATGATATGAATCTTCCGTGTGATGACGGAGTAAATATAGCATACGTAAAGTCATTTCTTTCCCATGGATGTTATAAGAGATGAGTAAGAGATATACTTCTTCTTCTTATATATTGGCAATCAGCTACTTATACGAGCTATTGATGCCAGTGTCAAGTTATAAATATTTTCACGTTTTTAGTCTTTCAAGTCAGTCGTTGTCTATAGTCTATAAAATAGAGCATGATCTCGCAGTTCGTATTTTTGTCGATATAATTCCTTATTTTTAAAGTTACTTGCTACTGCAATTGAAAAACAATCTATAAAATCTTATTGAATTTCAGTCAAATGGATGGGTGAATCGATCAAAAATGTAAAACAATCTATGATAATCTTATTGAATTGAAATCAATGGATTTTATTGAATTTAAACTAAAGCTGTTAATTATTTATTTTTATTATTCGAAAGGAGTGCATAAAAGTTCATCATCACTACGATCATTATCGCTAGGGCATTCCTGTAGGTTGATCACGAGTTCTTGGTCACTGATTATTTCATGAATAATCATGTTTATTTTATAAAAGAATTTATATTTTTAATTTAAAAGCAATGGTCTTATTAATATTATAACTGATGTCTGAATACTAAATTAACACAATTTTCTCATTTTATAGAGTAACCAAGTGGTTTATATATGTAATGATTTGGTTTTACTTGTTTTATAAATAATTAATAAGAATGTTATCGATTTACGTTTGTCGATTGTCCCATCTCTATCTTTTTCTCAGTCCAGCATGACGCAAATACAAATATTTGCGTAAGCATCATATTTTTATAAAATGGAAACTAAATATTTTAAAACATATGAGGTACAAGTTTTGGTGTAAATATTCATATTTTTATATTTATAATTCAGTTGAGATATAACTGGTACGTAAAGAGTGAAAATATAAGCGATCATACTGGTAGGACCACGCTTTTGACAGTTTTCTGTCTACAGCCGCGGACTGGACCGTCCGGGATAGTACCACAATCTCGCAGAAGATCGACGGCTGAGTAAAGGCAATGTGCTATTGCGCTTCGTTCGGTGAGCGAGAGAGCCGGTAGCCCAACTGGGTGGGTTTGGGGATTTTATTGGTAGGCAGCGGCCTAAACTACCCTTGGTATTGCAAAAGTCCATGGGTGGCAGTGACACTTACCATCAGGTGTGCTGCTTGCTCGTTTGCCAACATAAGCAATAAAAAAAAATACAAAATAAAATTGTAAAAATTCAAAATTACTTCATCGGTTTTGTATCTATCTGTCACAGAGATCAAGCTATATTTTAAAGATTATAAGTCAAATTGTCGCCATTAACAATGCAATGGCACACTGTTAATGGTATCTTGTGGGAATTTTGATGGAACACGAAAACGTTGTAAAGCACTTTTATATGATATTCGCTACATCCCAGTACCTAGTTCCGCCGCTTCATATTACATAAAATGCCATCAAAATTATCTAATATAACACGTTAAAACACTAAGATATCGAATATAATACAAGAGCACCACATGACGTTTTCAAATTCCCGTCAAAAGTTTCGTAAGAGATATAACCAGATATTGTCACTACGGCCAACGAAGAAAAAGATCGGGTACCGGTGGTCCGCTCGCACGGCGAAGAGAGATGTTTGCAGTGTGGGTCCATGGGGTTGCGCGCCGCCTCTTCCGTCGCCCCGGGCCGATTTGCCGGGGCGCGACCACATCCATGGTCCCACCTTGCGAAAAAAAAAAAAATATTGTCACTACTATTGACAGAAATTTCTAAACAATACTCTACGCTAGCTCCTCTGTCTAACATGACATAATAGGCCTGTTTTTGTCCTATTATGAAAGAGGTTCAGGCCCAGAAATGAGAAAAATATATTATTATTATAAGATGAAAAGACCATGAATAGATTATAATAATGGTAGGACCACACTAGCAGTATTCTGTCTGAAGCCGCACGCCGGTCCATCCGAGGCGCAGCATACGCTCGAGGTCTGCGTGACCTGGGCTCAGCAGCGCCGTGCCCTTGTCGCTGCTATCGGTGCCGACCTCTCGCTGCCGGCCGTCGTGAAAGCGATGGTCGACAGCGAGAGGAATTGGGACGCGGTCGCCTCCTTCTGCGAGGACGTCATCTCGCAGAAGGAAGTGGCGGAGCGAATCCGAGAGGAACTTCTCTTCAAGGATTCACGCTGCCACCGGCGACTGGGGCGGCGGAGGCGTGAATACCTCCGCCTCATGCCGCCCTAGCCGAGGCAGCGGGTGACCGGACCGGGGATTAGTCTGGTCGCCCTGGGAGCGAGGCCACCGCGTGAGGACGACGCCCCAACGGTGCAAACTGTCCGGGCGTCGACATCAGCGAGGATACCCGTGAGGGTAGACCGCCGGGTGGGCCACTGAAGAAAAAGACCGCGTACCAGTGACAGCACGGCGTCGAGAGGTATATTGTAAGGCGGGTCTACGGGGTCTTGCGCCGCTTTTCCTGTCGCCCCGGACGGAATAGCGGGGTTCGACGTACCGTAGCCCGCCGCCAAAAAAAAAAAAAGCAAGTGACAAACAGCACACCTCACCGTGCTTTATAGTACATTGGATGATACTCTTCACAACCTGATATTCAAATAAGAACTATATGTTAAGAAAAGACCCAAAATTAAGGATGGTTTCAATGAAATTGGATTTTCGAAAGGGTGACAGTTCCTGTATGTTTATTTTATTACTACATATAATTATTGTATAAATTAACTTTCAAGAATTAACGAATGGTAAGAGGGGAATGTCATCATCCCTTCCTTTTCGGAAGTGTTATGAGATTGCACTTTTCTTTATTGCTTATGGTGGCAAACAAGCAAGCAGTAATGGTAAGTGTTACCGCCGCTCATGGACCTAATTAATATAGCACAGCCAGGCTATTGCCTATCGTAAAAATCTGATCCCTTTAAACCTTATTTGAAATAGAAAAGAATAGAGAAATTATTGCTGAAAATATAGAATTGGAAATCATAACGTTTCTAGGTGAAATTACCTGCTATGGTGTCGAATGGTAAGGTATACATAACGATGAGTATAGGTATATTGATCATTGATAGGTATATTATTACACCTCATATACTTCCTAGGTACTTGCTCCCATGGTTCGGACATGTGGAAAGAATGCCGAACGAACGTCTGGTTAAGAAAGATATACAATGCGAAAGTGGAAGGATGTAGGTACCGAGGGAGACCTAGACTAACCTACCTAGACCAGATCGGTCATGTACTGAAGGAAGGTGGAGTCGAGAGTCTCCGAAATCGGCGAGCGTGTATGAAGGAATTATGAATGTTGAGGAAGCGAGTGAAGTATGCAAAGATAGAGTTCTCTGGCACTCTGTTCTCTCTGCCTACCCTGCAAAGGATATGGCGTGATGATATGTATGTATGTATGTATGTATATACTTCCTACTCCTGGGCTCGAGACTCCTTCATAATAGGAAGGTAATTGATCTACTATATCAGGCTTGGTAGACGGATTAGTAAAGGGCACTAAATGAGATGGTGAATTAAATTCTTACTCCGTCAGCACACAGACATCGTTTAACATTTATGAAATAATTTAATTGACTCAATACTATTCATCTATATTTTCGTCTATCCTATTGACGAGCACTATTAGGTCATAGGATATAGATCTGCAGTAAGTTGATAGCTGTAAGTTATATATGCATAATGCATATTATAACCCAAAGACAAGCCCGCTGGGTTTTTTTTTTGCTTAATAATTTTAGTAGATGCTGTGTGCCGATCTGGCGCCTTGTCGTGTAAACATATGGGTTTGCGAACGACTTATCAAATGAACGAGGAAATTACGTTAATATATGAATTGATAGTATTAATTCACAGTTTATTAATTTATTAAAAAAGCAATGTGTAAATATATACCTATTCTCAAACATGCTTGGAAATTTAAGTATTATTTTGACCTTCTTCAAAATAAATCGAAATTGCTGTACTGACCAAATACATATAAGCCTTGGCCACAACTAGAGATTGATGGACCTACGTAAGTAGCCAGGCAGAGTTTATGCGTAATAAAAATTGAAATTTAAGCTCAACTTTAATTTTCAATAGACAACCATAGACTTTAACTTATCTCGTAGGTTAAATTCATTTTTATAAAATAATTTTTGGATTTATCATCCTCTATTTTAATGTAGTCGTACCTTTTGAATTCAATTAATTACTGTTATAAAATGGCAACATTATCGTAACTCTGTTTAGTGAATTTGCGGTTTTCAACGCTTTCAATGGCGTCAATTCATTAGCTCATATAAAAGCCATCCAATTTGGAACGACTGTATTCAAAAAGGTTTTAATGTGTTTAAAATAAAAGCTTGTCAAGTGAATAAAACACTCTTGATGTTTATAGTTCAATAGCTCGCTACGGTTTTGTCTGAAGTGGTCCCAAATGTTAGCCGTAATCATAAATTGAATCACTTAAATCTATTTTAGATATATGCAAAGAAAACTACATATATTTTTCTAGTCATCATCATCATCATCATCATCATCTCAGCTCATATATGCCCCACTGTTGGACTCGAGCCTACTCCATAATAGGAGGGAAATAGACCTACGCTGATCGGATGTGTTGGTTTTGGTGTAGGGTTTTGTTTCGAGTAAACTTTCTCTCGCATAGATGTTATATGCGTTTTTGGTCGGACTTGGCGTACTCGTATATGTGTATAATCGGTGGTTACCGAGGTGGAAAAAGGGGTAAAATTTATAAAAATGGGTACGTAGTATGGGTACGTTCTATACCTACTGCATTCGTGCATGCTTAAATCGAAAAACTGTACTTTTATTTACGGCGGTGGAAGTGGGGGAAGGCGGTGGTTTGAAGGCTTACTTCAATATTCATACCTAAAACTTTTCTCACAACATTACCTTCATCCCGCCTTTTCACATGTCCATACCATGTCAGCCGTTCACTCCTTAACTTTTATGTCACTGGCGCAACTTTCAAACTTCCTCTAATGTATTCATTTCTTACTTTATCCATTCTTGTCACACCACACATCCATCTCAACATTCGCACCTCCGCTACATGCAGTTGCAAATAATTTATATTATTATAGAATAGAATTATGTCAGTATAAACAGCTTTAAAACAAACAGCTACCATAAATTTTAGTTAATTATATAATTAAGACAACTATCATGCCTATTTATATTAGGATAAAAACAGATCATAGTTGATAAGAACAGTTTCCCAAATTCGATTCGTGGGTTCGATTCCCACGCAGGACATTACTTTGTGCGATCCACAAAGTGTTGTTCTGAGTCTGGGTGTAATTTGTCTGCGTTAATTGCATGTTTGTAAAGTCCCCCGCAATACAAGGTTTATTTCCTTAGTGCAGAGTGGTGCCTTTTAAAAAAAAAAAAAAAAAAAGAAAAAAATTAAAAAATCTTCTAAACTAAATTTAAAATCAGAAAGTCAATTTTTTAAGATAAAAAAGATATACCCCCACGTGTGGTGAATTAATCTGCTGTTTAACCACGCGCGACCTCAGCTAGGGAATTCGGCCAATATTGGTAGGATCTAGGATCACAGTGATATAGGACAATTAACAGCGTCTTAGCTCAACCTAACAAAGAGGGTGCTGTACAAGCTTGTCCAGTTTGGTATACGAGCTAGGAAAAAGTATATTATTTAGATTAATAGTATATAGTATTAATTTAGTAGTATTACGAGGACGGTCACTCCTTTGTTGTGAAACAAATCCAAAAAAAAAAAAAAATTGATTAAAAAAAAAAATCTAGGATCACATTGTGGACAGTTTTCTGTCTACAGCCGTTGGCCGGTCCGTGCAGGGTAGTACCACACTCTCACAGAAAGTCAACGTCTGAGCAATGGCAATGTACTGTTTTGCTTTTTTCGATGATCGAGAGAGCCGGCACTCCAACTTTCCAGGTACGTTTAGGGTTTTTATTGGTAGGCAGCGGCCTAGTACCTGTGGTATTTCAAAGGTCCATGGGCGGCAGTAACACTTACCATCAAGTGTGCTTCTTGCTTGTTTTCCACCAAGAGCAAGGAAAAAATAAAAAAATACTATACTGTACGCGCAAAACTGTGTATACCAAAACACAAAAAGGAAAACCCATTCAATCAAAATCAATCAAATAAAAATCAATTGATTTAAATATATATATAATACTCAGAAATAGAACCCATATTTATTGAAGTATTTTATTGCTTATAGGTCATTGATCTATGATTACAAATCAGTATGACCTACACGACTTATTTCAATTGATAATAATTATTATTTGTTACACCAGATGAAGTCACTGTTACTGGTTCTAGAAATATCCACACATATATTCTTGTACTAGCTTCTGCCCGCGCCTTCGCCCGCGTAAACTCTCCTAAAGCTGAACTATTATCTCAAGGTAACATATTACTGAGATAAAAAGTATCGTACGTTTTAATCCAGGTAATGATTTATCTATGTGCCAATATTCATCTAAATATGTACAATGGTTTACGCATGATTAAGGAACAAATATCCAAACAACGAAACATCTTCACAAACTTTCACATTTATAATATTAAGTAGGATTATTAATATATTACATAGATATGGCTTATATGTATAAAATTGTAAACTTTTGTCTAGGCTTTACTAAATAAAGTTAATTATGATAAAACGCTCTAGTTTATGCTTAGACTTTATGTAGTGACGCAGTAAGAATACAATTTATCAACTTTTGCCCGTGGATGCCGTAAAAGATGATTTAGGCATACAACACCTATACAAGAGAAGGAAATCTCGAAATAAAACCCTATACCAATCCATCCGAGCAGTATGTTATACTAGCTTAATTGCCCTCCTATTATAGAGAAGGCTCGAGCTCAGCAGTGGAATATACATGACATGACATGATTGGAGTTGATCTTGGCTGGGAAAAAATAATTTTCCATCACATTGTAAAGGAGGCTTGTGTCCATTAATTGAACGTATATACGTTCAATTAATGGACACAAACCTAAAAAAAAATTCTGAAAAAGTCTTCGAAGTTTTTCTTTGTTGGTTTGGGGTTGGTTAAAAATAATAACATAATTTTTGTAACGTTCTTATTGTAATGTACAACTTAATAACACGAGAACATATAGAAGATTTTTATTGCTTAAAAGTTTAACACAGGGTTAATTGCTGGAAGTTTATACAATTTTGTGGACACGTCTAATAAATTGTTTTGTCGTACTGCTAAGATTTTGAGATGCCTTGATAGATATTGCATCTGCATCGCAACTACATGAACACAATCGATAATAAATTCTAAGTTTAAATTGAACTAAAAAATAAAACATAAATAATAGTTAAAAAAAACTAGAAAACACGCTTATGTAGATAATAATACACATAATTATATTTTCACAGTCCACCAAAATTTTCAGAAGATACCATTAACAGTGTGGCCATATAACTGTTGATAGCAACCACTGGCGACTATTTGATTTACTGACGGATAATGACTAACATGCAATGGCTAAAGAAGTGAAGATAATTGTAACTCGACACTGGCAACACTGGCTTGTATAAAGTAGCTGATTGCCAATACAAAAAAAAATAAGAAAAAGAATTTAAGACGATATTAGCTATATCTTCTTCTTAATACCTATATATAAATTACGTGTCACGTTGTTTGTCCGCGATGGACTCCTAAAGTACTGAACTAAACCGATTTTAATCAAATTTGCACAGCATGTGTAGTTTGATCCAACTTAAAAGATAGGATAGCTTCCATCTCAGTTTATAGTCGCAATATTATTTTATTGCAAATTATTTGTCTATTATTTGACAGTCACAATTATCTGTTATCTCCAAACGATTCTATCAGATCGCAGTATCTGTTGACTTGATTGAGTAAATACTTTATAGATGGCGCTATGTTAAACGTACAAACGTTTCATATATGCTACAATTTCTTAGCATAATCACCACGTGTTACCTTAGCCACAGCAATGCGTGGCCAGGTCTGCTAGTACTCGTATATATTATTAGCTACTTTATTTTTCATTAAAGCAACATCAATGATTCATATTCTGTAATATCATCATCATCATCATCATAGCCTATATATGTTCCATTGTTGGGCTCGGGCCTCCTCCGTAATGGGAGGGAAATTAACCTACTATACCGCGCTGGTCATACATGTTGGTATAGGGTTTTCTTTCGAGTTTTCCTTCTCTGGCATAGATGTTATATGCGTTTTTATATCCCTCAGTCATCTCGTACGATCACCCACGGATAAGATAGGGTGTGGTGAATTGTATTCTTATTCCGTCACCACACGGACTTCTGTAATATATACATATCTATGAAATTATTTATAATTTAAAATAATGAATGGGAAAATATCTTCTTATAGTTAGTACATCGAATATACAAAGTCAAATCCTATGAAAAAACCTCGTTTTATCTCTCTCTTTGACCTAACGTTCTATGTATATGCCTGTATGCATGTGTAGTGGATAATTAGGCAGATCAAATGGATTCGAGCCGGATTCGGTTAGACTGAGGTGTACCACAGAAACGTCATGAATTTTTTGGATCTTTTTACTTCCATCGGCACTCGTTGCTGTCGAGGCCAAATGAAATGTGGTGCCGATATTTTACGGTGATTTATTTTTACTGTGTTGGATAAATCTCATAGCAAGATTTAAACGAATGATGTTTTAGAAGTTGCATATTTATGTTCAAATAGTTACTGAATAATGAAAGCGAAATGAAATGCTGTGTGGTAGCGGTTACGAATACTATCAACCCTTACTTTGCTCGTGGATGTCGTAAAAGACGACTAAGAGCCTATAACGACCTGAGCCAACTCCACCTGATGTCGTTTGATCAACAATTACATTCCTAAGGAGGGTTGACGTCTAGCAGGCGCCAAGTCATTAAACTATTGCCAATAACTTTTACAATATGTACTACGAAATACGAGTAAGAGTACATATTGTATCGACCCCAAGTAATTGGGATAAGAGAAGAAGGATGAATGAGTTACTGAATAATGAAAGTGTTTTATTATATAGTGAAAATCAAATTATTATCTTTCATCATTTTTGCGAATGTCTTCATACTCTTCTATCTATTTTAGAGTTCACTCCTTAAGAATCGATTTTCATATAAGGCGGCCCGGTATGAGAAAAATTTGAGGAGTAAAGTCTAGTGATCGAATGACCTCGTTACGTTTTTGGTGCGCAACCTATTCTGCGCACTTTTCACTTTCTGACGTGAGATAATACTTCACTGAACAGTTTTAATAAATGTAAATAAATATATATATATATTATTTTTAGTCAAATGAGCTTTTTTTGCGCCTGTTTTGATAATCGTACTTAAGGAGTAAACTCCAGTCGTGCGTCGGAGCTGACACACACACTTTTTTTTCATTTCTTGTTCAATATTTGAGAAGAGTTTGCCTAGTGTGTGATAATACACTAATGTATAACCCGACTAGAAATTTTTTCGTCTTCCTTAGCAGGACCGGACCGGGCATGCCCGATCTGGACCAGATAAGGTATGTAACGCAGAAGATATATCTGGACCCGATCAGGAAAACCTTATCGGGTCCAGATCAGGCATTCCTGATCGGGTCCAGATCAGACGTTCCTGATCGGGTCCGGATGAAATTTTACTGATCGGAACCAAATCAATCATCTGTGTTTTATATCTTGCCTGATCCAAAACGAGTATGCCCAGTCCGGTCCTTTTATAAAACATGAACATCTTAAAGAACATGTTTAATAGGTAAAAATATTAATTAATATATGACGAAGGCACCGAATGCAGTGCTATATTCTTATCATAGAGAGTCCCAATGAGTCGTTCCGATTATGGAGCAACCACCATCTGGTGGTTGCTCCATAATTACTGCTAACGATTGCAACTATCGCCTGAATTTCTCATTCATGACCTGATCGATCTGTTTTAATCTGATTCGATAACAACTAATTTAATATTAGGCCATGTCATTACGCTTCGGAGAATCTTAAAACCGCGATTCAAATAATGACGTCATTTTACTAACGCCATCTATTTATTATGACCCAAAACATTAAATGTTAGAATGGTTGTTACAATATAATATATCTATGTTTTCAAATGTTAGGTACATTTATATATATATATATATATATATATATATATATATATATATATATATATATATGTTTTTTACTTCAAATATAAATTATTTTTATATTATTAATTAAACATTATTATTATTATTAAATACATATGATTAATTAAAGATTTCAGATTTCGCCTTGGCATAATGCATAAATATGACAATCATGTCACTTTTTTGAATTTTGATTGATATTTTTTTTGTGTTACGAAAACTGTTTCTGGTTCTGATATACTACAAGCCTTACTATATACTTGATAATATTTCACATCAGGCTATCCTTATTTGGTCCTGATCTGGTCCTGATCCGGTATGCCTTACCATACTTGATGTTATTTCACATCAGGCTATCCTGATCAGGACCAGACCTGGTCCTGATAGGGTTTGCCGGATCCGGCATGCCTCATTCTGTCCTGATCGGGTCCTGATCCGGTATGCCTTACCATACTTGATGATATTACACATCAGGCTATTCTTATTTGGTCCTGATCCGGTATGCCTTACCATACTTAATGATATTTCACATCAGGCTATCCTTATTTGGTCCTGATCTGGTCCTGATCCGGTATGCCTTACCATACTTAATGATATATCACATCAGGCTATCCTTATTTGGTCCTGATCTGGTCCTGATCCGGTATGCCTTACCATACTTAATGATATTTCACATCAGGCTATCCTTATTTGGTCCTGATCTGGTCCTGATCCGGTATGCCTTACCATACTTGATGTTATTTCACATCAGGCTATCCTGATCAGGACCAGACCTGGTCCTGATCGGGTTTGCCGGATCCGGCATGCCTCATTCTATCCTGATCGGGTCCAGATACATGATCTGGTTGAACCACACTTGTTTTCTAGTCGGGAATATGTATATATGCCGACATAGGTACTATTTCGGTTAATCCTTCAGTTGTAGTAGGATAGTTCAGTAATTCATTATGATAGAAACAAGACAGATGCAAGACCGATGAATTTACGTAAGTCATCTATTCATCGTTACCCCTGCGCCTATTAACGGCCATTGTTTGAAATCATCATCATCTCAGCTCATATATGTCCCATTGTTGGGGCACTGGAGGGAGATTGACCTACTATACCACGCTGGTCAGGCGTGTTGGTATCCACCGATGTCAAAGATCGGGTACCGGTAGCCCGCTCGCACGGCGAAGTGAGGTGTTTGCAGGGTGGGTCTATGGCGTTGCGCGCCGCCTCTTTCGTCGCCCCGGACCGATTTGGCCGGGCGCGAACACGTCTATGGTGGTGTACCATAAAATGCAAAAAAAAAGGCGTGTTAGTATAGGGTTTTGTTTCGAGTTTTCCTTGCATAGATGTTATATGCGTTTTATATCCCTTAGTCGTCTCTTACGATCACCCACGGATAAGATAGGGGGGTGGTGAATTGTATTCTTAGTCCGTCACCACAAGGATAATTGTTTGAAATAGCCGTTTCTACATACATATATATCATCATGCCATATCCCTTGCAGGGTAGGCAGAGAGAACACAGTGCCAGAGAACTCTATCCTTGCATACTTCACTCGCTTCCTCAACATTCATAATTTTCTTCATACACGCTCTCCGGTTTCGGAGACTCTTGACTCCACCTTCCTTCAGTACGTGACCAATCTGGTCTAAGTAGGTTAGTCTCGGTCTCCCCCGGTACCTACATGCTGCCGTTTCTAATTTTGGTAATAATGTAATTGCCACGTTTAGCAAGGTCACGATCGCATTTGGTGTTATATTAAAATAGTTAAACTTTCATCGATAGAATTCTATTGACAAATAAGGGACAAAAACGACAAAACTATGTTATTTTAATAAAAACTACAAAATTCACTAATATGAAATGGGACAGTGCATTTATAACTGAACGCAGTGAAACAAGTAATTAATAAATGTAAACAAAAAAGCAGAGAACCCTTTTGTGCGTTATCCTTCCCAGCGAATATTCTGCCGGTATTGTGCGCTCTTTAACAAACTGCATTCGAAATTAAAATTTTTCATTCTGCGCCCTCCCGAGTCTTCCTCAGTCCTCCGTCCTCACAGGAGGATCACTTTTGATTATATTCTCTCCCACCGCAACGTAATTGGGATATTTTGTTGGAACAACAATAGCTTGCACATTCATTCGTTTTAGATATTATAATTTTTTTCCCCGCTTTTCTTTATAAAAAAATATTTTGAATTTTATTGGTATATCTCGTTTTCTTATTTATTGTACGCCAGACTCATGTCATTGTCGTAAATAATATGACTATTAATTTATATTAATATATACTTATTCAATATGTTTATTACAAATTTAGTGATAATTCTATATGTAGAAATGTCATCATCAGACAAAACAAACAGATAAATAACTTAAAGTATAAAGTTTATAGTGATTATGATTTTAACTTATCGTTCATTTCAGTAATAATAGGATTACTAATTATAAAAGGTTTGAAATATATTCAAAAAAAATATTTGAAATAAAACTATTTTTACGAATTCTCGACGTTTTTGTACTAGCAATGAATTTTCTTAAATATATGGGTCAAAATTTAATAACTGATACTGATAGCGGGTCGATATAAATCTCTGTAATAACGATGACTTGGACGTGAGATACCTCAGTCCTCGAGTGACCGTGTACGCTGTAAATTATACGAAACGTCGGAAAATTAAAAATCAAACACAAATGCGAATCCGTGAAAATAGTTTTATTTGAAAATGTAATACTCGCGTATTAAACATCAGAAATGTTTAAAAAAAAAAACATTTAATTCTCTCAATACTATTCATAGTTTAGTGCCAAAAATGTAAACTATAGGTTAATTTGCCATATAGGTATGTAATATATTATCTGCATCATTATTAAGATCCAGCTCTTATCCCAATCACTTAAGATTGATGCAACATCTACTCTTCTTTTATGATATTGCAGAAATTTGGCCGCTTACCTGACGTCAACCTTCCGTGGGATACTGATAACTAAGGTCTCTGATAAAGTTAGAATTTTCACGGGAATGTAATCGTTGACCAGATGTTATCAGGAGTTGACCCAAGTCGATATAAATCTCTTAGGCGTATTTTTCGATTGCCATGAACAAAACAAGAGTTGGTGGCATCCACAGCTGCAACCATACAATAACCCCTTGTGCTACTTCCATTACGATAATAATAATAAATATAGTATTTATAATCATGGTCACAGGAGGTCTCCCGTGACCATGATCATTGTGAGTGTTCGAAATGTCGGGAAATTAAAAATCAAATACAAACGCAATAGGATCCGTAAAAGTAGTTTTATTTCAAATGTGTAATACTCGCGTTAACATTACAAATCATAGTGATAATTTGAAACCACGTTTCAAAATGGCATAATAAAAAATGATGGTGTAAAAAGAACTGTATAAATTGAAGCATATTTCTTGCTTCTTCACCTTCCCACTAAATGGTACTTTCAATCTTTTAGAGGAATTAGGTGCTGCCAACAACAATATGACAGGCTGTGGAAAGGTATGACGCGGCAGCCCGTGACGTCATCAACTAATGCACTACACGTATTGTAGCAGGTGAAGTCGCCGCCGCAAGATCTACCTTGCAGGTTAAATAGTGTTGCTGGAAGTGTCTTATAAGTCAGCAGACAGCAATTATTAAAAATATACTCTGATCAATATTGCACGGAGAAGAGTCATTGAACGAAATCAAACTAATAGATAATAATACCTATAAACGAGCAATTCTTGTATACATAACATACATATATATGTGTGATGGAGTGTGTGTGCGTGTGTATGTATGTATGTTAAAATTAATTAAAATTTGTTTAGTTGTTACGTAGATCTTATTATAATTATATATATAGAGAGTCTTCGATCCCACAGTCAAACCGATAACACGGTTTTGTGGGGCTATGTACCATTAATATGTAAAAATTGATTTATAATAAATAAATAAAATAATCTGAATCTCGGAGACACCTCCAATGCTTTTCATGTAAATTTAGGATGCAGGGATTTTGGGGCGATTAATCGATCTAGCTAGGTTTCATCTATAAAAAATTGTCTGTAGACAAAATGATAGTTTTTATATATTTTTTATATAAATCATCCGTGTGGTGACGGAGTAAGAATACAAATCACCATCCCCTATCTTACCCGTGGGTGATCGTAAGAGACGACTAAGGGATATAAAATGTATATAACATCTATGCAAGAGAAGGAAATCTCGAAACAAAACCCTATACCAACACGCCCGACCAGCGTGGTATAGTAGGTAAATTTTCCTACCATTATGGAGGAGGCTCGAGCCTAACAGGGACATATATAAGCTGAGATGGTGATGATGATTTTTTATATATAAAGTACTTTTTCAGACAATGAAATTCAGTATATTCTGTAATTATTATATGAAATTAAATTTGTCCAGAATGGAAATAGTTTAGTATTGATACCGAGCAGTGTAATCTAGATAGCTCCGTTCGATCCTTAGTTTTCCTTTTTTTATTATTTTGTCAATTATTTTTTAATATCTAATATATCAAATTACTGTAATTTAGTATTTCATATGCTTAATTATTTATAAAAACCCGATTACGAGCGAATAATGATGTTACAAGTGGGATTCGAACCCACACCTATTGGAAATCCGTCCCAATCGTGCTGCCACTTACACCACCGTGAACTATTTTAGGACATTCAAATCTCGCTTCGTATTATATTTATGACTTTAAGGATACCCTTATGGCCTTAATACATCGTCATCCTGATATTAATCATTTATACCTCAACTTCAAACAATATTGTAATATACTCGTAATATCATCATCATTCTCCTACTCTTATTCCAATTACTTGGGGTCGATACAATATTTACTCTGCTTTCATAGTACATATTGTAAAAGTTATTGACAATAGTTTTATGATCGGCCGCCTGTCAGACGTCAGCCCTCCTTGAGAATGTAATTGTTGACTAAACGGCATCAGATGGCCCAGGTTATAAGGCTCTTAGTAGTCATTTACGACATCCGCGAGCAAAGTAAGGATTGGTAGTATTTGTAGCCGCTACCACACAGCTAATGTTTACTCTTGCTCCTTTCTGCGTTCTTCTTTTGAGATCATATTATTCCACAAATAGGTACAATATAGGTATAGGTACAATATAGGTACAGACTTGACAGTGTTTTAATTCGTCACTTAGTCGTCTCTTGAAACACCCGCTGAAAAAAGGGTGGTGAAACTTTGTTTTCTTAATCTGTCATCAATAATCATAAGATCATGTATATCAGGCATGTCAAAGCATGAATGTTAACATCAGTCAGGCGTACGGTCATAAAACTATTAATAGTCAATTTTATAATATGTACGATGTAAGAATATATATTGCTTCGACCTCAAGTTATTGGGATAAGAGCAAGATGATGATGATGATGATGAAAGCGTATTAATCGATTTAAAAGTGCCATTCGCTAACGAAAAGCTCTCATTGGCTTATCTAAATTCTATACATCTTGAGCACAGGTGCAAGACTGATTACTTCGCGATGTTCACATCACGCACCTTACTAATTAACGGTGTCACCCGCAGACAATGCCGTTTCTGCTCCCTTCATCATTGTACATATAAGATACATACATACTCGTAACTATAATGATGATACCATTTCTGTTTCAAAAGAATTTCTGTGTGCAATTTTTTGATACTGCTATTCGTATTTTATGGTTATAAAGCCATCATCTTTAGCATTTTTATATGTAATAAATTGTATATGATTTTTCATTTTAATATTAACATTTGAAATGTTCCATATCTTAATACAATGCTCGCTTATGCTTCTGAAACTATTCAATCAATTTTATTAAAAATTTGTGAATTTATATAGGTAGTTCTAGCTTCAAAAATAGGCTATTATTGAATGCCTGTGATGAACATCTTTAAGTTGGAAAATTTAGTCAAAGAGTAATGATTCAAATTGTGTATAATTAGTAAACATACAAAGAGGGTACGGGATTATAAAAATAGACGTCAACTATTTTCTTACATTACACCTATTAAACGTAATTGTTTAATAAATGTAATGTAACAAAATATTTGTTATATTCATTTTATCATAAAGATTATATCAAAATATCGATGTAGTTTCATTAAGACTTAAAATAACTAGTTATCAAAATAAGTTATTATTGAATGACTAATAAATACATAAGTACGCACAAACCTATCACGCACACACGCAAGCTCACTCACATACACACGGACGCTCAGGTGTATGTGCACACACACAAACATAAACACACTTAGACGTACACGTACAAGCACACACTCAAACACACACACACACACACGTACACATGTATACAAACAAGTACATACTCAAACACATACACACACACTCATGTACATAAACAAGCACACAATCAAACACACACACGTACACATGTATACAAACAAGTACATACTCAAACACACACACATACACACACACTCAAACACACACACACACTCATGTACATAAACAAGCACACACTCAAACACACACACACACGTATACAAACAAGTACATACTCAAACACACACACACACATACACACACTCAAACACACACACACACACGCGTACACATGTATACAAACAAGTACATACTCAAACACACACATACACACACTCATATACATAAACAAGCACACACTCAAACACACACACATGTACACATGTATACAAACAAGTACATACTCAAACACACACACACATACACACACACTCATGTACATAAACAAGCACACGCTCAAACACACAAACATAAACGTACAACAGAAAAACACAAACAAACACAATAGCACACACGCACATTGAGATACAAAAATACATAGGTACACAACACGAAGAACCCTAGTATGATGTTTAGTGAAACTTACATGTACAAGTCCGTATTTCTGGAAACTAAAGTATTAATAATATTATTAGCTCATTAGTTCATAGTGTAAAAACGATGCTAAACAAAATATTTCATTAATACATGATATAAGATTTAAGCTGCGATTAATAAAAAGTATGTCGTCGAATATGAATAAATAACATTCGCCAGTTGCGGCAACCGCATAACAAACATAAAATTCTTATTTTACTTTAGCAATTCATTTAAACCAGAATAAAAGTGGAACGCTCGAGAAGATAATAATTAATAAATAAAATGTTAAGCAAATGAATCTTTTGTATACGGAAGATATTTTTACCGTTTCGACTGGATTTTTCAGAGGGCGCCCCGCCCTCGCGGCTGCTATTATAAAATTATTTGGAACAATTGTGCGGGCTGGCAGATATTCTCAACATTTTCTTTTTATACGTATTTTATTTGCTTTTAATAATATCCTGAAGTTATACTGTAGGTGAGTTCTAGTTCTATAATTTAGGGGTAATGTTGGATAATATCAGGTTCAGAGCAACGTTTGTTAAAGTCCTAAAATACATTGACCGCGTAAGTAGAGCCTTTCTTTATCACCGGTTATAATGCAGTCATCTTTTATGATAATCTCAGGCGGGGTAAAATGTAATGCATTTTCATTACATTTTTACATAATTACTACATAGAAAAGGCTTTTAAACGATGTTTCATAGTATTAAGGCAAATATATGTAGACCATCTACGTATAGTTTTCTTTCTCATTTTTGCAATACCTACTAAATATGACATAAAACTTTAAATTAATATAATATTCACCTTAGATAAAAAGACATGCAAATCGGAGGTATATGATATTATCGCCGTTGATTTTGATACCTAATCTAGTTCAGTCTAAGAGTTTGAAAACTACCTCCAACTGAGTAGTGAATAGTTTCGGAGAGATTACCTTTCGCTGTCTTGGGTATTATTTTTTTTTATTTAATACTTTTTTATGGATACAATTTTACTTATCTGTAATCGAATAAGAAAAATTAAACAACGGTAGATGAGGCTATTATCATTACGCCGTTTTATTATGTTCATTCGTGAGGGTTGGTGTCTTATATTTAGTAGGTATAGTTTGGTCAAGTTTTTTTGACCGTGTATTGTTCAAAAAAATATCAGTTTATAAATAAAGTAAGAATAGTTTTAAATTGCATCTCATTCGTCATTGATAAGCCTGTAATTGATAATAATTGATAACCTCGTCAATAAACAGCTATATTTTATGAAGTTTTGTTATGTTTTCAAGCAAAATATTTTTTTAAATATTTTTGAAATAGTTAAGAACAGTGGCAGCATAGGATGCAAAAAAACCCGATGTAGGATAATAACATTTAATATTAATTTAAAATTACAAAATTAGGATATTACTTATTATTGTTTATTACTAAGGTAATCGGCGATCAACTAAATAGTGACTAGTGTTTACATGAGTATTTATCAATTTGTGTCGTCTTCGGCAGGTGTTTCTAAGTCAGTGTTCTCTGTATCAACCTGTGCTTAGTGTTGCAATTGGTATTTCTGATATTGAGGCAACGCGTTTAATTAGCGACGTTCCTGACTACGTCTGTGTAACAAAGTATCTAGAGTAAAATGCGTTACGCTATAGGAGAGCACTGTGATGTAAATAAATAAGTAGTAAAAAAGGCAGAAAAAGGTACGGTTGAGATAACTTAAACAAATAAAAAGAATGAGTAGTGAAGGAGATTAACAAAGCAATTATACAAAACAAATATGAGTGGGACGGAAGGCCACGTCATCCGCTTTTCGATAAAATTAGTGGATTTCTAGCAATAGGTCATATTAAGAGTATCCGTAACTAGTATGAGGACTGTGATGAGTGTAAATAAAGAGATAGATGTAAAAATGGATATATAAAGAGATGGATGGCATACCCGGATCTTGTGGCATATGGCAATCCGTATTCTCTGCCACTGCGAAACAAACGTAAGTAAATGCGTAACTTTAAATTTCTATGTATGTAAATGCGTAACTTCAAAAATTTTCTATTTTGATACTTACGAGTCTCACGTCGAGATATTTGCTACAAAGAAATCATTGTGAAGTCCTAGCCGTAGAAGAAAGAAGTTTGTTATTGTTACCGAATAGTATTTATTATATGTAGTTAGATAACTATAGTTAGAAGAAGAAAACTATAGGTAGAAACTATAGTTTCTACCTATAGCAATTTAGGTTACTACTAACAACTCATCGAATATTCTAGATAGTTTTGATTCGCGTTAACCTAAAATGTAATAACAATATTTTAATTATGGAAATCATTACTATAACATAAGTACAAAAGTATATAAATAAGGTTTATAAATAAGTAAAGTTTATGTTATAAGTACAAGTTTGAGCACCGCCGTTAGGTCGAATGCGCACTCTGTAAAAATTACAAAATGAAAATTGCGGCCCGGCGCCGTTGAATACATTAATATCGAATATTGAATACATTATATAAAAATATCGAATGAATACGATACAAAACGAATACCGGGTGGAAATAAGTGAAATTCCCATTGGATTTTATTTGAAACGAGATGTTTCGACTTCGCATTAATGTTTATTAATAAACCGTTATTTTTCTTCTTCTACTCTTGTATAAGAACGCATAACGATTATTATATATTATTAAATCAATTTCTAAATTAAAATTTAGAACGACATAATCAATTTCAGATGTAAGTATCACAGATTCATTATAATAATGCAACACTATGTTTTTGAAGCTGTTTATCAGGGGAACTAGGTTCCAAATAATTATATAAATACCAGTACTTCAATATACTTACAATAAATACATCACTTCAATACACATGAAATGAAAAAAAAAAACATAGTAATGTTTTGTAATACTTACCTATACTTAATCAGATGATCTATAGCCGAAGATTAAGTGCAGTTAAGCTTAGAATCAGTTCTATATTGTGACACGTTTAATATTATATAAATACTAGCTTTTACCCGCACCTTCGCTCGCGTTGCCTGCCAAAATATATTTTTTTACACTTCGTAAAAACAATAGTAATAATAAATATCCTATGTCCTTACTAATACCTCGAAGACTATGTGTACAAAGTTTCATGATAATCGGTTAAGTAGTTTTGGCGTGAAGGCGTAACAAACAAATTTACATTCACATTTATAATATTAGTAGGGATTCTCACAGGCTGTTATTTTGGTGAGAATTCTGATTAAAATTCACTAGATTTATATTATATTGAATATCTTATAAATAATTAAGAAATTGAAGTAGCAATTAACACTTTCTTAACCCTTAAGGCGAACGAAGAGATATAATGCACCCATATTTCGTTATAAAATTTTCAGAACCACTTTACTTATTGGTGTACCCCGTGTGTATTTTCAGATTTCTTGATTATTAGTCAAAAGTCATTGGTATAACCCTACTTACAGTTGTCCTCCAAACCAATAATCGAACTTGAGATTTGATGAGAATGGTATTTATATAATTCTGTTTCTATTATAGTTATGAAACAATGAAAATACTAAACTGTACTATCCAAATATTAAATGATTTCATCATTTCATCAAAGCTATGTTTCGTCTGTAGATCGATCAGCAGATGTAATCAACTTTGCCGACTGTGCCATCATAAAGTAGACGATAGCAGACAACAATACGCTGTGTGCAATCAATTTTGTATTCAATCATCGCTCGAGTAGATTGAAATATGAAACCATCAACGAGTAAACCTTTAATGAAATAAGTACAGAAATGTATTTATGTGTATTCATAATCCTTACTAATATTATAAATGCGAAAGTAACTCTGTCTGTCTGTCGCTCTTTCACGCCAAGACTACTGAACCGATCTAAATGAAATTTGATACACAGATAGTCTAGAGCCTGATAAGGGACATAGGCTACTTTTTAATGCAAAAAAAGAGTTGTAAAGGGGTATGAAAAGTTGCAACCGTCATTTTTAAAGCTTGAAACTTATTTTTAGGCTATTGATTAGATATAAATAAATATGACATTAACATGTTGTAAATATTTGTTTAAATTTAAATATAAATAGGGGATGAAAAACTTTAGGAAAATAACCTTTTACGCGGGCGAAGCCGTGGGCAGAAGCTAGTATTATATATATCATAACATTAATTTGATTAAGAATTTAAATCAACAAGTAACAAAAGAATAATTTACGGTAGGAATATCAGTAATAACCGCACTTGAAAATGTCATCTTTTCTTCTTCTCAGCTTATATAGAGCCCCCTGTTGGGTACAAGCTTTCTCTAGGTTTGATAAATTAGTTTATTTTACCTTAGCCTTATGATACATCATCATCATCATCATCATCATTATCTGAGTTCATATATGTCCCACTATTGTGCTCGAGCCTCCTCCATAATAGGAGGGAAGTTGACCTACTATACCGCGCTGATCAGACGTGTTGATATAGGGTTTTGTTTCGAGTTTTCCATCTCTTGCATAAATGTTATATGCGTTTTCTATCTTTAGCTTAGTCGTCTCTAATGATCATTGACGGGTAAGATAGGAAGTGGTGAAGTGTATTCTTACTCCGTCACCATACTTAAAAGCCTTATAGTTGATAATTTCATATTTTTTAATAATCCATTTTACGAATAAAGGTTGAAAGGTTGCAAGAAGAGTGTGTAAGAGAAAAGTATGCAGAGGGTGTCCGAGAACGGCTGACGATGGCAAGCCAGCCGCAATCGGACATTGAAGAATGCTGGAGAGTATTGAAAGAGAGTATGGTAGATACACCGAAAGAAGTATGTGGAAGTTCAAAGAAGCATAGAAAAACAAATGGTGATGCATGGTGGGATGCGGAAGTGGCAGCTTCCGTAGAGCAAAAGAGGAAAGCGTGACTGGACTATGTCTCTTCTTTTAATCTGAATGACAGTATGACTGAACAGAAGAAAGAAATATATCGGCAATGTAAGAATGACACCAAGGCCTTAGTGAAAGAGAAACGGGATAGAGCAAGTATGAGTGCAGAAGATAGGCTGACTAAAAACTTCGAGGGTAACACCAAACTCTTTTGGAGGGAGGTGAAGAAGTCTCGGGGTGGTTGGTCAGCCTTCAGAATGAATAAAATAAGGTCTAAAGGTGGAGACATTCTTACACAAACACAAGACGTGTTAAGCCGATGGAGTGAATATTTTGGCGATATGTATGCGGATGCTACGGTTGGCGCCGGTGTTGGATGTGGTTTGGTAGATCAACATTCGACAACGGCGTCCTCCGATGGCATCAGTATGGATGAAGTTGAATGGGCGATAAGAAGTTTGAAAATTGGTAAGGCAGCGGGCATTGATATGGTGTCTGCCGAGATGATCAAGCTTGGTGGCTCTTGTGTCTGGGAGGCGTTCCTGTTGCTCCTCAATCTATGTTGGAGCTCGGGAATGGTTCCCAGGGACTGGAATAGCGCAGTCATCGTGCCTTTGTTTAAAAACAAGGGTTCACGTTATGACTGCGCAAATTACAGAGCCATAAGCTTGACCAGTTTGGCAGCAAAAGTGTATGGAAAAATTATTGAAAGGAGAATGAGGATGGTGTCCGATGGTTTACTGTGTGAGACACAAGGAGGTTTCAGGAGTGGAAGGGGATGCATGGATCAAGTGTTCTCTCTGCGCAACATTGTGGAGAAACATCTGGCTCTAGGTCAGAGGGTTTTCTGCAGTTTTGTGGATCTGGAGAGAGCTTTTGACACGGTTGTACGAAAGGAACTTTGGGACATTTTACCGGAGTATGGTATTAGCGGTAAACTGCTACAGGCTGTGCAGTCCAGTTATATGGGCTGTAGAGCCTGTGTGCGGCTGGATGATGGAATGTCGCCTTGGTTTGACGTCAATATCGGCGTTAAGCAGGGGTGCGTTCTGTCAGCCAGGCTGTTTATCATATATCTGGATAAATGTCTCCAAAGGTTGAACGATATGAATGTGGGAGTCCAGATGGGCGACTCAGTGGTCACTGCTCTGCTTTATGCAGATGATGCAGTCCTGCTGGCACAGTCAGCGACTGACCTGCAGACCCTAGTCGACACAATGACAGAAGATTGTAAGAAAAGGGGTCTACGCGTGAATGTGAGCAAAACCAAAATAATGGTCTTTGAAAGAGATAAAACCAGAACAGATGTAAGAGTAACAATAGGTAATGATGTACTAGAGCAAGTGGATGAATTTGTATATCTTGGATGTGGATTTAGCCGAGATGGAAGGTACACCACTGATATAGAACGAAGAGTGAATGCGGGAAATAGAGTGAACGGAGCGTTGGGGCAACTTCTCGGCAGCCACCACCTCAGCCAGAAGGCACGTGTAGCAATACATAACGCAGTGCTTGTCCCAACATTACTGTATGGAAGCGAGAGTTGGGTATGCAGAAAAGAGTATGATAGTAAAATTAATGCGGTCGAAATGCGATCTCTGCGGAAAATCTGTGGAGTTAGGCTGACCGACCGCATTCGTAACGACGACGTAAGAGAGCGAGTAGGTATGAAAGAGAGTATTGGTGTAAAGATGCGAAAGGGAATGCTCCGATGGTTCGGACATGTGGAAAGAATGCCGAACGAACGCCTGGTTAAGAAGATATACAATGCGAAAGTGGAAGGATGTAGGTACCGAGGGAGACCGAGACTAACCTACCTAGACCAGATCGGTCATGTACTGAAGGAAGGTGGAGTCAAGAGTCTCCGAAACCGGCGAGCGTGTATGAAGAGAATTATGAATGATGAGGAAGCGAGTGAAGTATGCAGAGATAGAGTTCTCTGGCACTCTGTTCTCTCTGCCTACCCTGCAAGGGATATGGCGTGATGATATGTATGTATGTATTTTACCGATACAAAAAAGTAACGTATGATGACCAAGGTAAGGTCTCTGTCAACAAACAGATACTGGAGTTATTGTATGTATTAAATAAGTTTAATTGGCACTTTAAGTAAATGTATTGTAGGGCAAGTGCAAATTGTTATGAATACTAAATGACAGTGGTCTGCGTGTGTTTACATATTCAGCCAAAACGGCCAAAGAAAACCTTTACTAAAAGACTTTAAGTTTCACTAAAAGCGACGATTTAACTTGCTGATTATAAAACTAAGTATAAAATCAACTTAAGGTACAAATTTACTTTAAACTACCTTATACTAGTGGCTAATTAAAAAAAATGTTAAAAAAAGATTAGAATACGTCGTAAGTCATCATATTGCGCAATTCAATCAATCAGATAAACCCTCAAAAGCTATGACAAATCAGAAATGTGATTAAAAATAACACACCGCCCCTATAATATACCGATTAAATGAGCTCACGGGTTCCGTAGCGAACTAGTGAGAAAAGAGTGCAATCACATTAGCGGGTGAACCCTAAAATTTTAATCTACGCCACAATGGGAGCAATCGCTGATTGCAACGAGCGCGCATATGCATAGTCTTTGGGGATCGCTTAGCGTACACTGCCGAGTGAATTCTGTAAACGCATGTCGATTTTTTAAATATGTATTGTATTGTTTTTTTTATTTTAGAAGTGGGCGTTATTTTGAAATTTTATTTTGCTCTGTTTTAGTTCGTTTTGTTTTGTTATCAAGGACTTATGTAAATGAAATGCAATGTATTATTCGTGTGGTGACGGAATAAGAATACAATTCACCACCCCTATTTTACCCGTGGGTGATCGTAAAAGACATAAATGCATATAACATCTATACAAAAGAAGGAAAACTTGAAACAAAACTCTATGCCAACACGTCTGACCAGCTTGGTATAGTAAGTCAATGTCTCCCCTTCAATCCCTCAATCAACAAATCCAAATTCCATATATGAGGTGAAATGATGACGATGATGATGTAAATAGAAGGAGATATCATCGTTGATATCTTCCTTGTTTCATATTTTATAAGTTCAACATAGCACATTTTATTTTTCAATGTACAAGTGAAACAATTGTAAAACGGCAAGAGTTTCAGGCAAATCTGAGATTTTCGTTAGTTTGCAGTTATTAAGCGAATTGATTTTTTAATAAAATCTTTTCTATTTTAATTTTTTGATAGGGAATTTAGTACTTGATAAAGTTATAAAAATACTTTTAGTAATTTGGTAAAAAATAGATTAAATATGTAATAATTTATATATCGCTTGCCCGGAAGAATAGTGTCACAACTCTAAAAATTACAATTTACATTATATTTCAATTCTTGAGGGTGGAGGGGTGTTAATATTATAAGTTTTCCTTATCAACTCTTCATCGTCATTCTTAAGGATATTATGCTGACGTTCCTGCACTTGGAATCGCTGCTGATCCGAGCTGAAAAAAGGAAATACTTATTTTGACCCTCTTGAAAAATTTAGCTTTTTCGAATTGTGTCACTATTCTTCTGGGCAAGCGATATGTACTGTAGGTATGTAACTACATACCTACAGTACATATCGCTTGCCCAGAAGAATAGTGACCGTCGTAACAAGGTTTTTTAAGGTGCCATTAACTAATGGCACCTTAAAAAACCTTGTTACAACAGGCGTTTCTTTATATAAGGGATATATATATAAGGGAAAATAATAAGAATATATATAAAATGAATAGGGAGCAGTTGGAAGAATGCAGCACAAATGACGATAGTAAATCGATTTATAAACAATTTCAATTTTTGACAATGCCTTTAAGAAAGAGCACTTAAGTACTATTACTAACAGTACTAAAGTATGAAAATTTAAAAAAAAATAGAATCAACTTCGCATCCTTTCTTTTTCTTTACAAAGAAAAATAATGTTTACATTGTTATATTTTTTAAAAAGGTAACATTAAGAAAACATTCAATTAACGTAACAAATTAGAACCAGACTCAAATCAACAATTTGTGACCGCACAAAATATTGTCCTGCATGGAAATCGAACTTGAGACACTTGACACGGTAAGCTGGTATCATAACCATTATGCCATCAATGCAGCTATCATTTTGAAAAGTGATCAATGCATTCCCACAGTTAATAAATATACCGCACACCTCAAGAAAGGAAGGAATACGTGACAGGATAGGATTGGTGGATATAATAGTAGGACCACGCTGTTGATACTTTTCTGTCGACAGCTGCGGGCCGGTCCGTCCGGGGTAGTACCACACTCTCGTAGAAGATCGACGTCTAATCAATGGCAATGTGCTATTGTACTTCGTTCAGTGAGCGAGAGAGCCGGCAGCCCAACTGGGTGGGTTTGGGATTTATATAGGTAGGCAGCGGCCTAGCTAAACCCCTGGTATAGCAAAGGTCCATGGACGACAGTAACACTTACCATCAGGTGGGCTGCTTGCTCGTTTGTTACCAAAAGCTATAAAAAAAAAACAAAAAAGAAATATAAGGGATCTTCTTATTCCTATGTGATAATTTCTACTTGAAATTTTTAAGTTGTAACTTAGCACAGAACTTCGAATGTCGATTGAAAACGGGTATTTCTACAGAGACATTAAAGCATCCTCAGCATGGCCTCAGCCCCAGTTTTGTTGTCCATTTTTTTCTAGGCTTCATTTAAAAATGATAATGGTTTTCGCTCGCTCAATTCAATCGATTATGTTCATACTATTGATTTACTATTAAAATGATATTAATATAGTTAAAAGTATATGATATTGATTGGAAATTTGGCATTTTTTTTTGTTTATAAACTACTGTTTATTTTCTGTTTAAAAATACACTGAATAAATTGATTTGAATTATTGGTGGCAGATTTTGTCCCGAAGTGTAAAATATATGAGCGAACAACAAGGGATGAATTGTATTCATATTAATAGCATGTCGAGAGGTACATAACAATAGTGCACAACCCTTCGCTCGCTAAACTTGTTGTTTATGGCCATTTAATCATCGAGTACTCTATGGTACGCAAACGACCCAAAATGTCTTAATTATTTGCATTTTTGGTTTCATATACAACTGTTTTTATTTTTATTTAGATGCTCAAATGATATTACCCCCGAAGAAATCAGCTAAAAATAAGGAGGAATAAAGACACCCACATTTTTAAACATAATCCATAATTAGTCTCACGTAATAAGCCTATTGTTGTTAACCGGAAACAGTGCCGAACTCATAGTTTGCTGTCAAAAATTTCCAGAAAAGTCTTGGCAAGTCGAGGAAATCAGAAGAAAACCCTAACATCCTTTTTTTCGCATGTCCTAGGTATATTAAGTCCATGACCTAAAGATCGTAGTAGCAAAATAGATACTAGATTGCTACAAGCACAGAGGTACCTATATATAATTGTCTAAATAATATTATTTCTTCTGGGCGTAGAGTCCATTAAAGTTTCACTGATAAGGACAAGCTACCTTTACATAAAATTTACCTTCTAGCCCGCAGCCAACCATTTCGATATAACCACCACTGATTTGGCAGCGCTTAAAAAATTGCAGCACCACTCAAGTTTCGACAGAATCGAAGGCTTTCTTTTAGTCCACAAATGCTATACATAAATGCCGATTACTTCTAGATAATCTGCCGAAGCATGTGGATGTGATCTATGGTACTATAACCTTTTCGGAAACCGCCTTGTTCAGTTCAGTATATATTATGCTGGCCAAACTATTCGGCACAGCTGTTCGATTTATATCCAGATTTCCTTTTTACCTAGTCATCTGCTTACGTCCTTTAAATGGGTTCGATATAGTTTGTTTTCTTTCTCTAATCAACGGTGAAAGAAAACAAAGTAACCACCTCTTTTGCAATACAATGGTTTTTCTTTTAGTTATTTGGGTAAGTATTTTCAAAATTGCGCCAGCTTCAAATTTTAATATTCTTTAAATAAACTACTCACTAAATACTAAAAATACATACATATATATATCATTACGCCGTATCCCTTGCAGGGTAGGCAGAGAGAACAAAGTGCCAGAGAACTCTATCCTTGCATACTTCACTCGCTTCCTCAACATTCATAATTCTCTTCATACACGCTCGCCGGTTTCGGAGACTCTTGACTCCACCTTCATTCAGTACGTGACCAATCTGGTCTAGGTAGGTTAGTCTCGGTCTCCCCCGGTACCTAATCCTTCCACTTTCGCATTGTATATCTTCTTAACCAGACGTTCGTTCGGCATTCTTTCCACATGTCCGAACCATACTAAATACTAAAAGTAAAATAAATAATATAGAACTCAAATAAATAAAAATCGAACAAAAATTAACAAATAAATAAAACTCATTGTGCTCCTGCTACCACAATAAATTTTCAATTTTCAAACTGCAATGCTCGTTTCTATCAAACTGATTTACTTGCGCTTACAGGTGCTGTAGAAGTAGTTTTGTTTCACCCCCCTTCCTATTTCCCCTACCACCATTCCACAGCGCAGTACAGAACAGTTTCGTCGCGTCTGAAAATTAATTCCTCTACATAATCAGGAGTTCCGTGAACGGAAGCCGACAACCGGTAGCTTCACTTAATATTACACCTGTACCTTTTTAATACATGTAAAATTTCACTGCATTTGATTTTTTTTAATTCCCAAATAAACCTTATCGCGAGGGGGTAACATTTCTAAAAGAAAAGAAAACCCAAAATATACCACGCTGATTCCATGGAGAAATAGGTATTTTCATCTTAATGGAATTATCACCATCATCTTTGCTATATCCTACTGCTGGGCTCGATACACAAAATGAGTGAAGTTGATCTACTATGCCACACCGGTTAAATGGGTTGGTATATATATATATCGAATTTTCATTGCCTTGATTCTATTGTTATCGGCATATTGTAGCCCTTAGTCATATTTTACGACACCTACGAGCAGGAAAAGAGGTGGTGAATCGTATTCTAATTATTATTTAATTTTATTAATGCTTCTTCACACGCACGTAAGCGGAGAAATAACCACAACTGTTCACACACACATATCACGTACATGTACACACAAACGCCCACATGTTTTTTTTATGAAATATTTCATATGATTAGTTAAGTCTTTATATGTAAAATTGCGTCGAGTTATGAATGAAACTTAAAGAATCCTACGTTACAAAAGCATTTTTCTCAAACATGCTTGGTTTGAGCATTATTTTGACAACCTTCTTCGAGATAAATCGAAATTGCTTTACTGACCAAATACACGCGAGCAGCGGCCGGCAAAAAATGTATAAAAATGCATATCTGTCGTGTTTTAGCGGCCAAATAAATATATACGTAAATAAATATCTATCGTGTATTTTAAAAATGGAACGGTTTATTACTACATATCATGGTAACCAAATAGGCAACTTATCAGAGTTTTATTTAAATTTCGAACTGGTTAGAAAAAGAAACCTGTTTGATAATGAAAAAATAAAACAAATGAACCCTAATGACGACAACGAATAACATTTTTCACGTGCTAAAGCACGTGAAAAATGTTATTCGTTGTTCGTCATGTACACAGTTCTACTTAGTACTACGTAGTTTTAATTACCGCGCATTATTTGAGAATAGCACTATACAAGCCTTGGCCACAACTAGACATTGATGGACTTACGAATGTGTGCCTTGGCTACGCTTCGGCCCACATTTACCACGTTCGTCCATCAATGCCTCTTTTGCTCGCCGCTGCAGTAATGTACTATAACATTTATACCTACTATTGTTATGCATTATTAACCCGTAAATTCATATTAATGTAAATTTTAAAATTTATCACTCAAAGACAACATTGTTTATATTATAACTGAAATAGCAATATTGCATATTAGAATTGTGTACATTATAATTGAAGACATTTGAACAAGAATCGAACCTTGAAACAGGTGTTACTCAAGGAACTGTAGTGAGTTCTATTTACTAGGGATAAAAAGAGTGAACGTCATAATTAAAAAAATCTCGTGCCTGCAAAGAAAGGGGGAAGTGGCGTGAAAGCAAGACGGATAGGGTGCCACAGAGGGCCTTGCAAAGACAATGACGCGCTTTGGACCAGATGCTTAATCATAAATATATCAACCGGAGACACTGTTAGGCTTGTGTACATGAAAATTTCTGATGTTTACGCGGGTGTTACACATTTGAAATAAAATTATTTTTCGGCTGTTATTCTCCTGTGACCATAAATATTATAAAGTGTTCGAAACATCGAGCAATTAAATATCAGATACAAATTCGATAGAATCCATAAAAAGAAATTTTAATTGTGTTCATGAACACAAAAATATCTTACCGTTTATATGTACTGTACTTCAGAAGCAGCGATAGTGTAGTAGAAGAAATATCTTACAGCCAAGTAGAGGTATTGGATTAAGCTCTCATGGAAATTTGAGTTTTGTCAATTAAATAGATACATATCCGTCCATCTATAAATTTATAGAAGTTCATTGTTGGACATAAGCTCTCTGCCTACCCTGCAAGGGATATGGCGTGATGATATGTATGTGTATGTCTTTATCTTGAAAAAATTAAATATGTCATCATGATTCTCCTACTCTTATCCCAATTACTTAGGGTCGAAACAATTTGTATTCTTTTTTCATAGTAGATACATATTGTAAAAGTTATTGGCAATAGTTTTATGACCGGCCGCCTGCCAGACGTCAACTCTACTTGGAAAATAAATTAAATATTTGGAATTAAAAGAAAATTAAATAATTGGGAAATAAATAAACTAAATATGTATTTTGAATAAATTAAATGTGTAATAATGGTAGGACCATACGGGTTGAGAGCCCTCAGCGCTCACCCACAGTCCGGGCAAAGTTGTCATAGCCATCTGAGGCTAACAACTAAGACACACAAAAAAAAAAAAAATGGTAGGACCACACTGTTGACAGTTCTCTGTCTACTAGTGTCTACAGCCGCGGGCCGGTCCGTCCGGAGTAGTACCACACTCTCGCAGAAGACCGACGTCTGAGTAATGGCAATGTGCAATTGCGCTTCGTTCAGTGAGCGAGGGAGCCGGAAGTCCAACTGGGTGGTTTTGGGGATTGTAATGGTAGGCAGCGGCCTAGCTATACCCTTGGTATAGCAAAGGTCCATAGACAGCAGTAACACTTAGATACCATTAGGTGTGGTGCTTGCTCGTTTGCCACCATAAGTAATAAAAAAAAATGTATAATACAATTAATTTTATTAACGATTTTTTTAAATACTACAATCATCTTCTCATCCACGTAACAGTACTGAGGTTGAGCCTTCTCTGTAGTGAAGGTCAATTTAGCCATTATAATTGATGGTAATGATATACCTCGCTGGTTAGATGGGTTGGTATTGGGTTTGGTATCGAGTTTTCTTTCTCTTGCATTGATGTTATCTGCGTGTCACATCGCTTAGTTGTTTTTTACCCCATCCACGCGTAAGAAAAGGGTTTACTCTATTACCAAAAGCTTACTACTTTTCAATACGTATACAAATATGGCATTAATTTTATTTGTCGCTTGGGATCATTTCTTCGCTCGTGAATAACCATCCCAAGGAGTACTAAGGAGGCATGCATGAGTGTATGAAAGTTAAAAGGGGTGTTAAAACAAAACGGATGAGTTCGGACAAAGGAAGGAAGCGACGCGCGCCTACATTACATTCCTTTTGATATTGCGATTTGTAAGCATTGAGAGGATACCTAACATATTTTGATTAATGCACATTTGTATGATACATATATAGTCACCGTCTAGTCGTGTAAGCTACAAACAAATGTATTGTCTTTAAAACCATTTGTTTTCTTTATTGTTGTTATGATGACAGACAAGGAAGTAATTGGATAGTTTTGACGTTACGTCTATTCATTTATTATACTTAATATATATTTATTTTCTGTGTCATGACGGAGTACGAATACAATTCGCCACCCCTTATCTAGTCCGTGGGTGATCGTAGGATACGACTAAGGGATAAAAAACGCATATAATATCTATGCAAGAGAAGGAAAACTCGATACAAAACCCTATACCAAGACGCCTGACTAACATGGTATAGTAGTTCAATTTCCCTCCCATTATGGAGGAGGCTCGAGCCCAACAGTGGGACATATATGAGAGCTAAGATGATGACGAGATGATATTTAAGTTGCCATCATCTTCCTCTTTTATTTGTTACTGGGGTTGGACACAATATGTACTCCTTATTTGTACATATTGCAAAAGTTTTGGCAAAAAAATCGTTGACCAGAAGGCATCAGATGGAGTTGACCCAAGTCAATGTAATATTCTTAGTCTTCTTTTATGACACCTACAAATAATGTAAGTGTATAAATGATATATAAGTTACAAGCAGACCCGGCCACGCGTTACTGTGGCTAAGGTAGCCTCAGTAACACGTGGTGGTTATGCTAATAAATTGTAGCTTGTATGAAACTTTTGTACGTTTAACATATCATCTAATAAATACTTACTCAATCCAGTCAACAGATCTGTTAGAACCGTTTGGAGATAACAGATAATTGTGACTGTCAAATAATAGACAAATAATTTGCAATAAAATAATATTGAGACTACAAATTGAGATGGAAGCTATCCTATCTTTTAAGTTGGATCTAACTACACATGCTATGCAAATTTGATTTAAATCGGTTAAGTACTTTAGGAGTCCATCGCGGACAAACAACGTGACGCGTAATTTATATATATTAATAAGATATTAATACACTAATTTTATTCGATATATTGTTTAATAAGTATGTTATATTATTTATAATATCGATACCCTTGGAGAATATATTAAGGAAGCAATGCGGGCTGCATAATAAACTATACAAGTATTGAATATTAATTAATTTTGCAATGAAGCGCAAATATGCTTATGCAAATGTTAATAGTTAAAAAAGAATGTTAGAATATCAGTAAATGGACAATGAAAATTTCTTATATATCATCATTCTCCTGCTCTTATCCCAATTACTTGGAGTCGATACAATATGTAAATATACATATGTACATATTGCAAAAGTTATTGGCAGTAGTTTTATGAACGGCCGCCTGCCTGACGTCAACCCTGATTGGGAACGTAATTGTTGACCAAACGACATCAGGTGAATATAAAAACATCTTAATTATATGTAAAACATAAATTATTTGTAATTCATTTTTTATATTAAGGCGTTTGAATCTAATACTACTATTTTATAATAGAAAAAAACCATATATAAAAAAAAACCATATTTATATATGGTTTTTTTTAAGATATTTGGATGTTCGGGTGTTTATTACTCGTAGAAGCTAGTGTATAACAATTTAAGTGTCATAGGGAATGCTGGCAGTGGTTTGATTTCCGGATCTGACCAAATATTATTGGATTTGTCATCAGGATATACTTAGAAAAGTAGTCTGAAACTTTAAAATTATCATTAAAATCTGTGAGTGTACTTAAACCTAATTCGTAATTATTAAGGTTAGCTTTTATTTTGAGATTTAGAACGCCAAGCGTTTAAGATGGTTGATACTGGAATAGAGGTGTCATCATCATCGATAATTCATCTATGCTTTAGAATCTTCTTCATACTCATTATCGTAACATGAATCGGCTATTTTAGTTCTACTTGCTAAATTCTGGTTCTATAGGCCATATAATAAACCCTATTGAGCAAGGGCTTTCTTCATAGTGGGAGGCAGACACATTCCATCCATCCATCCCTCAGCCCGTAAACGTCCGCTGTTGGACATAGGTTTCCCCACGAGAATGTCATTTATAAACGTCCTGTGCCACCTGTATCCAACGGTTTCCTGCTACCTTCATGATGTCGTCAGTCCACCTAGGGGGATTTTTAAAAGAATAATTTTCCAATTTTATTCCATTTGATGACGGAGTAAGAATACAATTCGTCGTCCCTTATCTTACTTGTGGGTGATCGTAAAAGAAGACTAATGGATAAAATATACATATAACATATAGATGTTAAAGAGAAAGGAAGGAAAACTCGAAATAAAACCTTATACCAACACGTCTTAACAGCGTGGTGTATTAGATCGATTTCTTTCCTAGTGTGGAGCCCAGCAATGAGACATATATGAGCCGGGATAACGAGATGAATTTTGTCAATTACTTATTACAATCAAACATTCCACAAGCTTTCAATATTCTGATGTTGGTAACATGTTACCTATCATGCGAGACCTAATATTCATCAATCCAATGTACCCAGACACACACATCCATCAACCTTTAACAGCTCACCGACGGTACAGACAAACCACAGTCATCTAATTACCTATCTAGTTAATCAGCGTGCCGGCTCGTACTGAAAGCGTATTAATTAGAGCTGTGTGCAGTGAGCGGACGACTGCATTGTATGACTACTGCTGCGAATAAGTAAACGCTGTTAACATTTTATAGGGTTGCCAATTCAATTTCTGTATAATTTTGACTGTAAAAATATTAGATTAGTTTACATAACAACTTCTCTATGAAGTGTCGTGGGGTCGAATATATTCCTTTTTTTTATTAGCTTTAGTCTGAACACGTGCTGTGTGATAGCGGCTACGAATACTACCAACCCTTACTTTACTCGTGGACGTCGTAAATGACGACTAACAGCTTTTTATAGACCTGGGTCAACTCCAACTGATGCCGTTTGGTCAACAATTACATTCCTAAGCAGGGTTGACGTCAGGCAGGCGGCCGGTCATAAAACTATTGTCAATAACTTTTGTAATATGGGCTCATACAAGTACATATTACGTCGACCCCAAATAATTGGTACAAGAGCAGGAGAATGATGATGAGTCTGAACACGTGCGGTGCCATAATCTACCACAGTTCCTCCCTGTCGTTAATTGAGCTGACCATATATTCCTTGACTTTAGTGAGTGTGCTTGATTTGTTGACGTTATGAACGTTTGTGAAATCGATCGCGAGGCAAGTATTTATTCCGTAGTACGATGTGTATTATAAAAAAACCACAAACAGTCATGAGGACTGGCGACAGAAGTGAAAATTATAAAAAAAACAAATACAAAAAATAAAAAATCGTGCTCCAGGGAATATGTATAGATATGACTATACCATAGCCAGCTGTCAAAAATAACTATTAAAAATTATTGAATAATTGATAATAATAATTATTATAGTCTATAAACTATAGCATGATCTCTGTGACAGTTCTCCTTAGTGCCGCACGCTTGCGATGCAATGTCTGTATTTTTGTCGATATAATTCCTTATTTTTAAAGTTATTTGCTACTGCAATTGAAAAACAATGTATGAAAATCTTAGTGAATTTCAATCAAATGGATGGATGAATCGATTATAAATTTAAAACAATCTATGAAAATTTTATTAAATTTAAATTAATGGATTTTATTTAATTTAAACTAAAGTTGTTAATTAATTCTTTTTATTATTCGAAAGGAATACATCCCAAGTTCATCGTCACTATTATCATCATCGCTGGCGCATTCCTGTAGGTTGATGATGAGTTCTTGGTCACAGATTATTTAATGAATAATCATGTTTATTTTATAAAAGAAATTATCATTTTAATATAAAAGAAAGGGTCTTATTAATGCTATAACTGATGTCTGAATATTAAATTAACGCAATTTACTTATTTTATAGAGTTACCATGTGGTTTATACAGCTAATGTATTGGTTTTACTTGTTTTATAAATAATTAATAAGAATGTTATCGATTTACGTTTATCGATTGTCCCATCTCTATCTTATTATCAGTCCAGTACGACCTTGTACTTGTGTTAGCATCATATTTTTATGAAATGGTTAGTAAGTATTTTAAAACATATGAGGTACAATTTCCGTGTGGTGACGGAGTAAGAATACTATTCATCGCCCATATCTTACCTGTGGGTGATCGTACGAGACGACTAAGGGATATAAAACGCATATAACATCTATGCGAGAGAAGGAAAACTCGAAACAAAACCCAATACCAACACGTCTGACCAGCGCGGTATAGTAGGTTAATTTCCCTCCCATTACGGAGCGGGCCCGAGCCCAATAGTGGGACATTTATGGGCTGTGATGATGATGAGGTACAAGTTTTGTTGTAAATATATAAACTTTTTTATTCATAATTCAGTTGAGATATAACTGGCACGTAAAGAATGAAAATATAGGCGATATAAAATAAAATTATAAACATGACGCGTATTCATAATTACTTCATCGGTTTTGTCGCTATCTGTCACAGAGATCATGCTATATTTTAAGGATTATAGTAAACATAGTGACACAACAGTGAAGAGTAGCTGACTGTATCTTTCTTGCTCGGGTACATTCGGCGGTCCCGAGTTCAACCGATCGAGCCCTTCACCTCAGAGCGTGACAGATCGGCCTCACTTACAAACTACGATAAAATCTGTGTGCGGTGCACCAAAATAAGTTTTCACTTCAAAAATAAAGTTACAGCAACTGATGTATCATGACGGCATATTATTTGCCCATATAGCGTTCTTTGGAAGAGGATTACATTTGACGATGAATATTTAAGGGTAAAATTGCCAATAGACCGACGTCATCCGATAGACTGGCCGCTTTATAATTCTTCAGTATGTCTGAAGACAAATAATATAAGTCAAAAATAGTCAAAATACGCCAGAGTTATGTTGATTAGAAGAAAAGTTAATATGGTTACCTCCTAATTCAATCACGAGACCCCTTCTAGAGATCCGTTAAAGCATTATCACTGAAGATATGTTTATTTCGATGGTATGTTTATTTCAAAATTCCACAGGACGAATTCCAATATTTTATATTATTTTTTCTTTAGCATAAATCCCACATGTATGCTTAACAAAAAAAAAATACGTAGACGTTGAAGAGGAAAATTGCGCCCAGTAATAGTATAATTTATAAATTGAAACAGGTGTGGAAGAATTATCGTGGGAATAGGTATTCTAAGTTAATAAATGCTCGAATTATTAACAGCGTATTATTATTCTGTAAACATCCCATTAGTCGACACTAAACATTCTGCACCAGTTTTTATGATATGCATGACAATTTTAATAATTGGCCAGCGTCTTAATTCTCCTCGTTTATTATTTAACTGCTTTTAAAAGAAAGTTTTAATTTAAATAACATGCTTCACCATTAATGTTGCCCAAATGCAAGACCGCGACTTGCAGCAATAGTTTTGCAGTGCTCCCTTAGACAGCAATTTACGACTCTTTTGTCTAAAGAAGGATCATCAACACTTTATATTCTTAATATTATTATTCCCCCATGTACTGGCATGGGTGAATAATTTGATGTTATTTTAAATAGTATCATAATAGATAGGTGTGATTGTAGCTAATTATATGCAGCTAGTTGTACAGTTAGCACCGCTAGATGAATGGAATTTAATTAATTTAGTTGGATTTTTCGTGTCTATGGCATGTGCTCAAAACAAATTACTATGTGTTATTGTAAGAGCGAGAGTTACAAAACTGCCGAGAGTCTTTCTGCAAGTCTTGGTCGTGCATTTGGGCAAAACTATTCACCATCAAGTTGCATTGCAGTTTTTCATCAATCGAGATATTCATAGATGATAATTAGCTTGTTTTAGACAAATAACAAAATAATGCTGGCTAAATTCCCTGTTCAACACGATTAGCCTGGTATTTTTAGGGTTTTAATAAAACTAATATCTTAGGTGTAATGAGATATACCAGCCCTATTAAACGTAGGGAGGCAGTTCCCACCGGTTTACTCCGCGTTTATAAATGCTATTTTAACGCGGAAAAAAAGATTAATTAACTAATTGAGCTGCGTCCTTTTTTAAACTTCTGACATTCGACTAATTAAGATGATTGCTAGATCTCATACTAAGATCTACGAATATTTTTGAGCTGCATAAGAATTTAAAAACTAATAGTAACTATGGTAGTAGTTAACTAGTGATCGGGTGTCGCTTGTGGGATCTGGTGCATCCATTTTTGTTTTTTTTTTGTTTTATATATATTCTTGGTTTAATTTTGTATATAACTTTCAAGAAAAAAATCCTTACTCGAAGGGCATCTCACTGGTTAAATGAAACCTGAAACCAATCACTTTCGTGAAAATAGTTAATTTAAAAAAAAATTAAGAGCCCACTCAGTTTCTTGCCGGATTTTCTCAGTTTGTGGCTGCTTTCCGATCCGGTGGTAGACTAATTAAAATTAATTTTAAAAAATAATGTAAAATTGACAATATGTAATTGCCCCTAAGGGGCCTTATGCATAATAATTGATTTGATTTGATATGGTGCCTAACTATAGTTTAACTTATATGACCGTACCCACAGTTGGACTTTCATCAAATGGGGATAATAGCAACAAAGTTTAGCAGGTGGGGCTGATGATCACAATAAGTGTTATAAGTTTCTTAGGTAAGTATTCCTGTCCAATCCCTAGTTGATTTTTTACCCCACCGAAGTCAAAGATCGGGTACCAGTGGCCCGCTCACACGGCGAAGAGAGGTGTTTGCAGGGTGGGTCCATGGGGTTGCGTGCCACCTCTTCTGTCGCCCCGGGCGTTTTGTCGGGGCGCAACTACATCCATGGTCCACCTTGAGGAAAAAAAAAAAGTTGATTTTTTACCCAGTTTTTATTCCTGCCACGAGAATGTAAAGAAGAATACCGCTACATTTCCACATGTAACTATTAATCTCTGTGAATAAGGGCCGTTCTATTACCGTTAGAATATATGAAATTTGTCAGTACGCCACAATTTCATATCTCATGCCTGCTATACTGCTTTAGAAAACTCCATACATTCTCGACTTAAGATTTGTACTTCTATTATTATAGGTCATTGCATGCTATTCGATCCTGCTAGGCCAAGAAGATTATTTAAATAAATATTTTGATTAACTTATACGAAATAATAAACTACAGAATATAAAAATACCGTACGACATAGTAAGAGACAATATGGCTCGAATGTTTAATTAGCGCATTGCAGGCTCGCCGGAGTACGGGGGTGACGCAGGCAGGCGGTTGGACGGTGTGAGGGGACGGGGAATACGGGAGGTGTTATTCATTAAAATGTTTGCGGAAACTCGTTTAGCGTGGTTGCGGCGGGCGCCTGCCGCCCGTGCCGCCTGCCTTAACTTAGGGTTGACTATATTATATATTAAATCTTATCTTAAACTTTTATGATATTCTTTTTAGAGAGCATGGTATCAGCTCGCAGTATCATATTAAATATCAGTGTTATAATGTTATATTAAATAATTTTGATAGTATTTTATGTAATCCAGTGTAGTAAGGCGCAAAGTTATAATGAATATAAAATAACAGTGTTTTCCTAAATAATTCTACATTATTTATAGAGAAAACTAGGATAGTTAGACCCCACTGACAAGTGGGGCAATATCCTTAAATTAGAAATTTTACTTACTAACAGGCAAAAGCAATTTTCCGTGTGGTGACGGAGTAAGAATACACTTCACCACACCCTATTTTACCCGTGGGTGATCGTAAGAAACGACTAAGGGATATAAAAGACATAACATCTATGCAAGAGAAGAAATCTCGAAACTAAACCCTATACCAATAAGTTTGACTAGCGTGGTATAGTAGGTCATTTCCTTCCCACTATGGAGGAGGTTCGAGCCCAACAGTGACATATATGAATTGAGATGATGATGATGACAGCCAAAAAATACATAGGTACTCATATCTAGAAGCTAATTTACTAGATATTAGCATAATGGCTCGTATCTGACATCTCATGTCGTATATGACAACTGACAAATCTCTTTATTCTTTAATCTCTTTAGTTTTTGAGCTAAATTTGAAAACAATGATTGAAATTTTTTTCGTATACAAACGTTCGTTATCATCATCTCAGCTATACATTCTACAGCTGAGCTAAAGCATAGGGTACGAGGCCACAATAAAGTGGAATTGACCTACTAACTCGCACTGATAAGTCTGTTTTGGTATACGGTTTTAATTCGAGTTTTCCTTCTCTTGCATAGATATTCATTGCATATTATATCCAATGATATTGTATCCATCGATTAGTTGCCTTTTACTCCACTCACAGGAATAAAATGGTGGTGGTGAACTGTATTCTTAATTCGTCATCACACGAATAATAATATACACTACATCCCCTTCGGGACTGAATTGCTGCCACTACATCCCCTTCGGGACTGAATTGCATAAAATCATTTCTTAGCCAGTCTTTACGTGCCAAATAGAAATTACTGTCAAAATTTCATATTTCTAGTTTTAGTAATTTCAGCTCGACGTTTATGAATTAGTCAACCAGCTTTTTTATCTATTAACAACATCAAATATAATATGGTTAAAAACGAATTAATACTTATAATTTCATTAAAAACTAGTCGAACTGAAACCGCGAACTGCGCTTGTCAGTTCGACTTGTTGAAATTATAAGGATTCATTAAATAGTTAAAAGTTAATTATATAAAGGTTTAATTTAATTATAATTATTATTGATTACTTCTTTCTAAGGTATATAAAGTAATAGTCAAAAGTCTAGGCAATAACTTGACTTGTTAAGATTATGCCTACAATATCTATAGATTAAACGGTGAATGCTATTTGATCTATCTAGGAATGTTCCTAGATAGATCAAATATATGTATATGTATACAAATTTTCATCATAATTTATTGAAGATACCATAGGAGAATGTTCACGCTCTAAAACAGGTACCTCCTGACAACCTTTATCAACTTTAAGTTGCGAAGGTTCCAAAATCATGTTCTTCTTCAGCTACCTCCATACGACGCAGAGTAATTTTCTGTGCTGCTATGGGAAGATAGGCATCAAAATGCCCACTGGACAAATCTTGGCTGAATCGTAATCGCCTTACCGGATAGTCATTATATCCAGATGCCGTATATATGAGACCGTTTTTATAAACTTCAAACTTAAATGGGAATATTAATCCTGCTGCTATTAACTCACAAAAGCCGCCATAAGTAGAATTTTTCATCATATCAGCAAAATACTCGTCAGATGTTACGTAGTTATCGCCATTCCTGTCGTGGGTCATAATTGAAAACTTGCTCCAGTCATTAACCGCATATCTGACAATTTCTGAACGCCCCTCCATCGCTCTATCTTGTGTTCCGTACATTAAATAAGAGAGAGCACGAAACAAACATGCACCGTCACCAACAATAGTGACAACAGTACATTCTTTAACTTCTTCATTAACGTTCAGATTTTTTTTGCCATTTTAAAAAAGTCTAACCGACATAACCTATACTTAAACCAAACGAAAACTTATCTGATAGTACGACTGACATAGTGATTTATCAACGCACAGCCCAAAAATTAAAAAAACAATCCTAATTTTTTACACACGCTAAACAAAAGTAAAGCCGCAAAAACTATACCTAATTAATAATAAAACTTCTTAACGCTAGCGATGCCGCGGGCAAAGGCTAGTCGTCAAATATAATCCGCTATATATATTATCTATGCACTATGCACAAAAATGGTTAATTCAAAGTTCTCTCCAAAATAACTCAATGTAGATGGCGCTAGCATACAGAAATTCGTATATTTTAAACTGAAACGTTACTAATCCTACGTCATAGTAGCTTTATGCATGCAAAGTCTCAGCCCGATCGGTTTAAAATTGACAAAGTTTCATACAAACTTTCATCCCCTATTTTATCCCCTTGGGGGTAGAATTAATCAAAATCCTTTCTCAGCGGATGCCTACGTTATAACATCTACCTGCATGCCAAATTTCAGCCCGATCCATCCAATGGTTTGGGCTGTGCGTTGATAGATCACTATGTCAGTCAGTCACCCTTGAGTTATATATATATAGATATAGCCAAGTTGATAATTTTATGCTGTTTGGTAGCGACTACGAATACTACCAACTTTTACTTTGCTCGTGGATGTCTTAAAAGGCGACTAAGAGCTGTATAACGACCTGGGCCAATTCCATCTGATACCGTTTGGTCAACAATTACATTCCCAAGGAGGGTTGACATCTAGCAGGCGGCTGGTCATAAAACTATTGCCAATAACTTTTACAATATGTACTACAGAAGAAGAGTAGATATTGTATCGACCCCAAGTAATTAGGATAAGAGTAGGAGAATAATGATCGTTTAGTCAACGATTGCATTCCCAAGGAGGGTTGACGTCAGGCAGGCGGCCGGTCGTAAAACTATTGTCAATAACTTTTGCAATATGTATAATGGAAGAAGAGTACACATTGCCTCGACCCTTTTTTTTCTTCCTTGCGGTGGACTATAGATGTGGTCGCACCCCGCCAAATCGGTACGGGGCGACGGAAGAGGCGGCACGCAACCCTATAGACCCACCCTGAAAGGATTTCTCTCTTCGCCGTGCGAGTGGGCCACCGGTACCCGATCTTTGTATTTGGTGGCCCACATTGTCTCGACCCCAAGTAATTAGAATAAGAGCAGGTTAATGTCGATAATGATTAGGTATTTTTAGGGTTCCGTACCTCGAAAGGAAAAAAAATAACCCTTATAGGATCACTTTGTTGTCCGTCCGTCTGTCCGTCTGTCTGTCAAGACCCTTTTTCTCAGAAACGCGTGGAGGTTTCAAGCTGAAATTTATATTAAATACTCAAGTCTACTGTCCCTTGGAGCTGTGAAAAATCAAACTTCTAAGCTAACGCAATAAAAAGATACAGCTGTTTATGTCACAAATTTCTGCAAATTTTCGATACTCGCAAGGGAATCAAAACCTACAGGGTCCTTCTCGTGAACTCAGAATCTTGAAATTTGGTACGAAATAACGTTTTATAGCACAGATAGAGGAAAAACTGTGAAAACCGTAAATTTTTAGTTACATCATACATATATAAAAAATATTTTTAATAATTTTAAACTCACTACCCCTTTCCTCCTGAACGTGTAGAGGTAATAAATTGAAATTCATATCAAATACTCAGGTCTATAATACCTTTAAGTTGTAATAAAATCAAACTTCTATGTCAACGCAATCAAAAGAAACAGCAATTTAAGCCGCATATTTTCAAACTCACTACTACTTGCAAGGGAATCAAAACCTAAAGGATACTTCCAGTCCTATAATCTTGAAATTTATTATGAAGCAATGTTTTAAAGCACATATAAAGAAAAAATTCAGAAAACCTTAAATTTTTAGTTACATCACATTTTTTTTTGTTTTACGGAACCCTTCGTGCGCGAGTACAACTCGAACTTGGACGATTTTTTTTTATTTTTTTAGTATTAGTGTAATTTGTGGTCACGTAGCAGTTTTCATTTATAATTTATATTTCCAATGTAGATTTACATGTATATTTTCGATTTAAAATTTCATGTTCCATCATGATTAAAGTTCAAATATATATGTAAGCTTGTTTTAATATTAAAATAAATAAAGTAAGTAGTAGGTATTTTATACTTTAATCATTTTTTAGGGTCTGTTGAGACAGCCCTGGGTGAGCGCGGGACGTTCATTTACTCTTCGTAATCGCTGCTTCCGCTATCTCCAACCCACTTAGCGACTTAATTTTGCTCTACACAAGCATCTCGCTCACTCTACATAGAATGATGGAGCTTTCAATTAATACGGAATTTGATTACTATAATAAATAATTAAAATAAAAGTAGTGAGGCTTAATGAAATCTATATTTCTGAGATTGTATTGTTTATTTAATACGTTAAGCTTATGCTGCTACTAGCCCGATACTAAATTATTTTTCTTTAAATTACCTACTTGTTGGGTAATATTATATTACTCTATTTAAAAAAAAAAGTTTTTGTGTTGTGACAGATGATATTATGAACAATTTGATGACTTTTGACGGGAATTTGAAAACGTCATGTGGTGCTCTTGTATTATATTCGATATATTAGTGTTTTAACGTGTTATATTAGATAATTTTGATGGCATTTTATGTAATATGAAGCGGCGGAACTATTGGGATGTAGTGAATATCATATAAAAGTGCTTTAAAACGTTTTCGTTTTCCATCAAAATTCCCACAAGATATCATTAACAGTGTGGCCATTGCACTGTTAATGGCGACAATTTGACTTAGACAATGACTAACTTGAAAGACTAAAAACGTGAAAATATTTATAACTTGACACTGGCACCAATAGCTCGTATAAGTAGCTGATTGCCAATACATAAGAAGAAGAAGAAGAAGACACCCCTTACAATTTTTATTACATATCTAGTAAATGGGTTAATAATAGTTAATTCCCTACCTATCAGATTACATATCTAGTAAATGGGTTAATAATAATGCCATAGTGAATTGCCCGCCTATCGGATTATTATTTTGAGGCTCCATATTTCTCGCACACTGCAAATTACTATTGCTTAGACAACGATCATTTTCGAGGGTGGTGAACCAACTGTTTTATAGCTGCAGCAACGTAGCTCTATAACTAAAATTCCACATTAGCTGTAAAAACTAGTTGAAGAATCACCCGAGGAAAAGGAATCACTTCCTTGAGAAATTTATAATATCAAGTACGATCGCCATTTCGCTTGCGGAGCGTGGAGATTATGACATTATACCCGCTTGCAAAGGATTATGTCCAATATCTGCTGAAGAGGAAAATAATGTTTATATTTACACTTGCGCACGTCTTCCGTATACCATGAAGACCATCACGCATTTTTATAATCTATATACGACTATCTCTTGGGCACAGCGCCTCTATATTGCATTGAAACTTGGTTTATTTTATCAATCTGTCTTAGACTTATTGATGTTAGGCTTTACTTGGAGTTATCTTTCAAGATTAAACTAAAAAACAAAAACAGCAAGGGACTTATTTTTGAGTCCCTTGCTGTCTTAAGTCTTTTGACTTAAGGGTTCTGACATAAAACGTTACGTACGTTCAGTTCCTTTTAGGAGCCGCGAAGCACACAAATTTTATGTCATCTATTTAAACATTCTTTTATTTAACCTTTCTGTTTTTATTTTTGTATTTTATTTTTCTATTTAAATACTGTAAGCATTTTAGATTTTCTTTTTCAGTATTAGGTGGTTTGTGATGTGACAGCGGCTATGGATACTATCAAACCTTACTTTGCTCGTGAGTGTTGTAAAAGACGATTAAGAACTTTACATCAACCTGAGCCAACTCCTCTGATCTGATGACGTCTATTCAACAATTATATTCCCAAAGAGAGTTGTTGTCAGGCAGGCGGCTGGTCATGGAATTAAAACTAATAACATTGGCAATCTATAGAAGTGGAGTACATATTGCATCCATCCTAAATAATTGGAATAAATGTAGGACAATAACAGTGTGTATTTCCTAGTTTTCGTAACAAAAATAAAATATTTTCTTGCTTTCTTTTGAGAGATAACTAATGCTAATAAGAGTAATGGCCACAAGCTAGTATTGTCACTAAAGAATACCAGCTAATGACTATTAGTCATCTCTTACAACATTTGTAGAAAAGGAAATACTAATGTTATAATGTATTTTTAGTTTGCTAACAGTGTGGTAATGATCTAAAAATACACAGCATCATCGTCATCTATGTTGATTGTGTTCTTCAGATTGTGTTTTTAATTCGTCATATCCGGCTGTTGGTGCACAGTAATCCAGTGAGTTCAAGTCAGGCAATTAATTTATATTTTCTATTTTTAACTACAGATGATGAATTTATTTGTTTCAACACGCTAATCTTTAGAGCCACAAATTGATGGTCTGAGTCTGAGTGTACCTAATTTGTGTCCGTTAATTTAACATGTAATGTTTGAGTTCATTACATGTTAAAGATCCCTATAATACAAGGATTATTTCTTTAGCTTAGGTTAGGTTATGTTAGGTGTAGTTTTTGTAAAAAGAAAATATTTCAATATCGGAACAGCAGATGGAAATGGCAAGGTTAGGTACACGAAATTATATATTATGATTATGAATAATGTTGAAAACTAGTAGAAGTAAAAATTTTGAAGTAAAATGCATAAAAATAGTATGAGTTCGTATTCTGAAGTACCTATATAAAATTGAGGCATGGAGACTAACAGGCGCAACTTTTTATAAGCAATTTTAAATTGAATGCCTTTTTATCCAACTCCTGTTAATATGCATATTAAAAACGTATTAATTTAATAATAAACTAATATCTGATTAAAAAAAAAGATTTTCAAACAAGTATTTTTTCTAATGAGTATTCTGGCTCCGATTCAACTACATGGGAGACAATTTGTATGTGTTCGCTAATTGTTTATGTTTATGATGTCCCCTGCAACACGTATTTTTATCCATTAATCTGCCCTGTTTCCTTTTTAATTTCTTTCTTTATTTATTTAATAATAAGTAAAAAACATTTATTATATAAAGGCAAACATAATTGTGAATTTGAGTTTTATAAAAGAATACATCTAATATTATAAAACGAATGTTTTTTTCATATATTGCTGACCTGAAGATTCTTCTTCAGCCCATAATAACCATACTGTTGGGCATAGTCCTTCTTCACAATGGGAGATAATATCATATATTTACTTATGCTGGCAAGATTGGCAGCAATTGATTTTTGTTAGCCAATGTGGAAATGTCATGTCACGCTCTTGTATTATATTCATTTCTTCAGTGTTTTGTAATGTTATATTGAATAATTTTGCTGATATTTTATGGAATACGGTACAGTTAAAGTGCTGAAGTGTAGCGAATATGGTATAATAGAGGTTTATGTATATTTTCATATTTTGCCAAAATTCCCAAAAACATCATGGATTTGGTTATCAGCGCCCGATTAATCATAACGACTTGACTTACTGACGGACAATGACAATTAAGGCTACACAATATGAAGAAGTCATAAATAATATACGAAAAAAAATTAAATAAGACATAGCTGTATGGGCTTTGATCCCTTTGCCTGTCCAAACGGACGAACAGTAAAAAAAATATTTTCGTTTAAAATTTTTCATTTCTTGCAGTGATATTGTCTGGAATGTTTAATTGAATTTACGATAATCTTCGAAAAGGAATAGGTGACTCTATTCGTACTCCGAAAATATTAATATATTATAAAATAAATATATATAAGCCAGCGTTAACATAAATAGCAATTAAATAACTTATAAAGCTTTTAATAATACCATCACCTTACCTAGTACCTACCTACTAAATATTTCATTAACACTTCGACACCAAATTTGATCGCATTTATACAATATTTATATCTGCTATCCTCCATAACTTAATCTACACCTATTAGATATAATCCCCTATGCAGTATTGCTATTGGCTAAAGTTTTCAACCCCTGAATCGTTCAGCCAATCACTGCCGATGTCGCTAAAGAGAAGGGGTGGAGTCAGGGTGGTTTTCACAACGAGATTTTGGCGAAATCAAACAGTACTCTTCGGATCTTCTCGAATATGAGACTTACTTAAGAGGAAAGTTTAGTGTGAGAGTTGTAGACGATAACTTTTACAGAACTTTGTCAGTGAAATAAATTCAATAAAAGAAAATATATGTATTAAAATAAATATATAATTGTGTTAATTCGTTGATAGCCTAAATATAAGCCGATAGTATATAAAACTAAAATTCGCTAGTTTAATAAAATGTCAGCATAATCATAATTAAAGTCTAAATAACTTAAAAGTAATTTAAAAAACATACAAAAATAAAAAAAAAACCTACTTGTATGTTGAAAGAGAAGATATGAGGAAATAGATATAGGTCTAAGAACGAACGAAATTTAGAAAAGTTGACGATTTAAGTTATGGCGGGTCCATATCTTTCTCCGTTACCTGGAGATTTGTTAACTGAGTACATGTTTGGCCGACGCCGGCAACGTCGAAATCGTACAACGTTTACCCCCCAGCAGCTCAGCGAATTGGAATCTCTTTTCCAGAAAACTCATTACCCTGATGTATTCTTGAGAGAGGAGGTTGCTTTGAGGATCAGCCTGTCTGAGGCTAGGGTGCAAGTAAGTATTTTTACATTAGAAACGTTTGACCACAGAATTTAAAATTTAATACGCTTTCAAGTCTTAAAGACTTTGCAGGCAGACATAAATAGTACTCGTGTTTTTAATTAGTCAGACTTAGATACGGGCCTCTTCCAGATGATGACAAGAGGGCTAGCCTATTATACCAAGCTAGTCACGCGGATATGTATTGGACACTATTTAAAGATTTTCATTCCTAAAAATAATGTTATGATAACAGTTCGTAGTCAATTATTATTAGCCTTAATATTGTAAAAAAATATTATTTTAATGTACCTAATTCTTTACAAACATAAATTTATGAAAACTCAGGTGTTTGAATGACAGTTAGTTCAATAATATAAATGAAATGAGGCAACTCAGAGATAAAATGAGTAGTTTTTTATTAGATAACCGAAACTCATCAGTTGTCAAGATTTAAAAGAAATTATAATTAGTGAATATAAGAGCTTAATTTGCCTATCTCTCTGGTGGCGCAGTAGGTATTTATTTATTTATTAAGTCAAAAACATAATGAGCTTACAGTGGATGGTATCCACTAAGCGACTTGGTAAGTCGCTTACATGCTATACAAGTTAATAAAATAATTTAACAATAAATGTTATATCTAAATTTTTAACTAATTAAATATGCGTAGTAATTATAAATTTACAACAATTTAGGGTAAGTCATTATTTGAAATTTATTTACATTGTATTCATTTTATTTATTTTTGTATAGTATATATAAATATAGTGACGCCTTTTTGCATTTGATCTACCCTATCAAAAAATATGTCTGCATTCAGACTTGTTTGAAGAAAATTATTTATAAGTTCGACGGCTCTTCCAATAGGCGTACCTACTAGCAACCTGGGGAAGTCGCCATGATGGTGGATAACTAATATGTACTATGTGCCTTCAATTCATAAACGATTTAATTTCCTTTACTAATTTTTAAATCGTAAAATAATCCGACTAGAAAAAAGTATGGTTCAACCAGATCATGTATCTGGACCCGATCAGGATAGAATGAGGCATGCCGGATCCGGCAAACCCTATCAGGACCAGGTCTGGTCCTGATCAGGATAGCCTGATGTGAAATATCATCAAGTATGGTAAGGCATACCGGATCAGGACCCGATCAGGATAGAATGAGGCATTCTGGATCCGGCAAGCCCTATCAGGACCAGGTCTGGTGCTGATCAGGATAGCCTGATGTGAAATAACATCAAGTTTGGTAAGGCATACCGGATCAGGATATAATGAGGAATGTCGGATCCGGCAAACCCTATCAGGATCAGGTTTGGTCCTGATCAGGATAGCCTGATGCGAAATAACATCAAGTATGGTAAGGCATACCGGATCAGGACCAGATCAGGACCAAATAAGGATAGCCTGATGTGAAATATCATCAAGTATGGTAAGGCATTCCGGATCAGGACCAAGTCTATACCAAATAAGGACAGCCTGATGTAAAATATAATCAAGTATATGGTAAGGCATGTAGTATATCAGGACCAGAAATAATTTTCGTAACACAAAAAAAATATTAATCAAAATTCAAAAAAGTATCATATCATGATTGTCATATTTGTGACACGGTGTAAATTGTATTTGCATCAGAGGAGATTAATCTGAAATCTTTAATTAATCATATGTATTTAATAATAATAATAATGTTTAATTAATAATATAAAAATAATTTATATTTAAAGTAAAAAGAAAAATAAATAATAGGTACATTTGAAAACATAGATAGAATTAAATATAATAATATTGTAACAACCATTCTAACATTTAATGTTTTGGGTCATAATAAATTGATAGCGTTAGTAAAATGACGTCATTATCTGAATCGCGGTGTTAAGATTCTCCGAAGCGTAATGACATCGCCTAATATTAAATTAGTTGTTATCGAATCAGATCAAAACAGATCGATCAGGTCATGAATGAGAAATTCAGGCGACAGTTGAAGTCGTTAGTATCTGGTGGTTGCGCCCTAATTGGAACGGCCCACTGGGACTCTCTATGATAAAAATATAGCCACTGCATTCGCTGCCTACGTCATATATTAATTTATATTTTTATCTATTCAACATGTTCTTTAAGATATTCATGGTTTTTTAAAAGGACCGGACTGGGCTTACTCGTTTTGGATCAGGCAAGATATATAACGCAGATGATTGATTTGGTTCCGATCAGTAAAATTTCATCCAGACCCGATCAGGAATGCCTGATCTGGACCCGATCAGGTTTTCCTGATCGGGTCCAGATATATCTTCTGCGTTACATACCTTATCTGGTCCAGATCTCGCATGCCCGGTCCGGTCCTGCTAAGGAAGATGAAAAAACTTCTAGTCGGGAATTAAATGAATGATTATAATTTTCTTTGATTTTTTTGTATAAATTCGCTTCGTCCAAATTGACGTTTGGGGAATCTTCATAATACGTTATTATATGTTTTATTAGAACTGTGTTTTAAAAAATGGATATTGCTTACCATCAGTGGTTTAACTAAGGTCCTAGTGATAAAGATTTTGAACTATGCCATTATTCCTTAGGATAGGATATATTGTTTTTATGGCAGGCTATGGTCCGGACACACTCTGCCCCTTCCATCCAAGGCGACGGAAGGGCGCCGCGGATAATCGGCGGCGGGTTACCTTTTTGGATCCCATCTCCATCGATGCACAAAAATAAAATTCGGTGACGATATCCGAAAGGGTAATCTGCCAGGCGGCCACCAAAGATAAGTACAGGATACCGGTGGTCCGCCCAAGGGCAATAGAGGCGATAGATTCCACCAATGAGAAATCCCAAATATTTTGGGACGTCTTTTAGGAAGTACATGCCTGGTGACAAACAAGCAAGCAGCCACCTGATCATATCTAAGTGTAACTGGCGTTCATGGACTTTCATAATACTAGGCGTATAGCTAGGCCGCTGTCTACCAACCAAAACTCATCCAGAAGTTCGACTTCCAGCTCTACCTGAGGGTAATCTACCGGAGGAGTATTTCAAGTCAATTACAGTATATAGCTGTACCTTGATTAATTATTTGTTAATATTATAGTCCTATGACACACGAATAAAAACAATAAAAAGCACATATTGTGCCCAATTAAATTAATTGTATTTATTTATATTATTGAAGTTATTTTAATAAGTATAATCGCTTCTTAAAATTATTTTCTTTCTTTTTTTCTATTATTTAACTGTTCAAGCAAAGGGGCGTATCGAAATCCAAACGGGTATAGAATACATGTCTATGTAGCATAGCGCATCATTATCCTATTGTAAACTTAAAAGTATATACTCTTAAGTGAAATTATTAATGTTCTAATTATTTTGAAATGTATATTTTATTATTATTAAGCCTTTATTGCCGAAAACTAAACAATTCAAAGAATTTAATACAAAAAATTACTTAGAAACTAACACATCTAGGTTCCCGATTTAGCGGTCAGCATGTCCTGTGACACACAGGCCTCTTCTAGCTGCTTTCATTTTGACCTGTCTTTAGCCTTCTTTAACCAGGTAGTATCTCCAACGTACCTTATGCCATCTGACCATCATTTTTCCAGTCTGCCTCTTTTTCTTTTACCATCGCGTGGTTGCCATTCTGTTATAAATGCTGTCCATTTCATTCTAGTGTCTCTTGTCATGTGAAATGTGTATGGTATCAATAAATATTATTCTGTTCTCATCTATTCTGTTGACGTAAATGCGTAAGGTATAAATTACTTTACGAAAAATTCTGTTAAATTTAGTCCGTAAAATTATTTAATTAATTGATTTATAGAGATAAAAATGATAAATATCCAGCTAGTTTTCTGTTCCCAAAAGAGGACATATATGAGATAAAGAAGACAAAGAAACTCTATCATAAAAACTTTATAATGTTTTTTTATATTTAATATCTTTTGATTAAGGTACTTCAATTTGAAAACGCTCAACATAGGTTCTTAGGACTCACATGGAGTGCTAGCTTCACTAACTTTAAACGCAGCAAAATATTTCTATTTTGTATTAGTCATCAATAGATATATTTTAATAGATTTTTTCTATTTTAAACTTTAATATATTTATTACATTGTACAATGGAATAAAACTATTAAAGCCTAAAATATAAAAAGAATCTATTAATATTCTTTAAATAACGTGAAAAAAAAAATTATAAGAACCCTTGTGCCCACGTCCTACTTTGTAGAGTGACTTAGGTGCGTAGTAATGTCAAATTGCACATGATCCCGTACTCAAATATTGTGAGGATTTCTTTATAACTGAGCGATTTTATTTTTGATGACGATGTATTAAATCTATCAATCTATATTGAACACTTATTGGTGTATTTCAACACTGCTGCTAACATGCCTTTTTATACGCCAAATACGTGTTATAAATGATATTATTTTTTTGCGTAATATAAAAATAACTTATTATAGATTTGAATTAAAACTATTTTAAGGATTCTATTGCGTTTAAATTTGATATTTAATCTGGCGACGTTTCGAACACTTTAAGTTCTAATATAATGGGTGTAACAGAGAATGGAACAGCTGGTCAGAAAGGTAGGAAAGGAACCCATGACAAAAATTTGAAGGGAAAATGTCAAGGGTTCATTGACTCATCAGCTGTCTGTAAAGGCAACGTCTGTCATACTGTAGCAAACGTAATCATTGATTTATTTAGGTTCTAATAAATATTTAAGAAAGTATGAGTATGTAGCAGATTCTTTATCAATTACTTGGTACATTTTATTCAGTTTCAAAAAAAAAAAGCGATGACAAATTGAAAACTTTAAATGCTTCTAATTCATTAACAAAACGACATTTTCCCTTCAAACTTTTGTTATGGGTTCCTACCATCATTACCTACGACCCTTCTGACCTCTCCTCTCTGGTCCATTCTCTGTTACACCCGGTATATAGTGTTCATAGTAACGGGAGGACTTCTGTAAAAATAGTATTATTTTAAATGTGTAATATTGGCGTAAGCATCAGAAGTCATTATGTTAACTTATTGTAGTCTAATTCGATTATATGAAGAGGTAAAAACCATATAGCTAATAAAAATCAGCATAGATAGAAAAATAGAACAACACTTTGTTTGATTTTGTGTTATCCATCCATCTGGCTATACACGTCCACTATTGGACAGAGGCTTTATCAAGGAGGGGCAATGCCATAGTCACCACGCTTTCCTGGCGGATTGGCGAACGCAATTGGTGTTATAAGTTTCATAGGCCAGTGTTGCTGCCTATTCCAGTGATCGCACAGTGTTATAACTCCTACAGGGTAGTGGGAGACATAACCATAAATCATAGTGACATCGCAACTCATCACAACGCGGGGAATCGGCCTAAAAAATTAGTTTAAGAAATTATACAAAGCTATACTTAATTACTTAAAATATCTCACCGTATGATACTATAAACTAATTTTTAAATTAAAACCCACTATAAACTAATTCTTGTTTTTCAGGTATGGTTCCAAAATCGGCGTGCAAAATGGCGCAAGCAAGCGCGTCTGCAGCTCTTACAAGATGCTTGGAGAATGCGTTGCTTGGGACTTGGCACTCCTCCATTGCCTATGACGGGTATGTACTTTAATAAACCTTATTTATAATGATAAATTAAAAATAATAACCGACATTAGAAAATTAATTATTTATTTGATTGACGAACAGTTGTTTACACAGTTTCTTATCAATAAACATATCAAAACATGCAGCAGTGTAATATAATGTGTTGTGAAAAATACGCGAATATTACACATTTGAAATAAAACTATTTTCAGTATTTACCTTTAATTAGATATTTCACTGCTCCTATGTTTTTAAATCGTAGTGTAATATTTAATTTAAAGTATAATAAAAAGATTATTTTGAGCAGACAGCAAACAAAAATCTCGAAGGGCTGTCTCGAACCCTTTACAATACCTCAGAAAATATAGAAACACATATCATACTTATATTAAATTATAATTAAACTTTGTTTAGTTGCTACGTAGGTCTTATTATAATCATATTTATAGAAAGTCTTCGATCCCACAGTTAAACCGATAACAGCTTTGTGGGGGAATGCACCATTAAAATGTAAAAATTGTTTTTATAATAAATAAATAATAAATAAGATTAATAAATAAAAATACGATACTGTTAATGTTTAATTATGGGTATGTTAGTGAACGATGGTACATCGTACCAGCCAGCTCACTAAACTACTTTCATAGGTGTATAGAAGACATATATCTAGTTCTCTAATCTTTGAGCGTTCTAAAGATAAAATAGTTATGTACATCTATTTGACCAATACGTTTAGCTATTTTGGACGCGAGTAGCATCTTCGACGTAGTCATTGTTTAGCCTATTTCAGTACTTTATTAAGTAGCTTCCTTATATAATAGCGTATCTATTACTTAAGTAGGTATCCTAAGTAAACGGTAAGAAGTTATTGTACATGAAAAATATTAAGGGTGTACATTAGGCCAGTGAAAGCGACCACTGGTGAGTCAGTCCAGCTAATACACGTAGCTACTAATCGCAGCTGCTAGTGGTTTACTGGTAGCCACTAGTCGCTGCCACGGCCACAACTTCTAATTCTTCTGATTCTGTTCATTCCGTCAGTATATTTGAAGAGATCGAACGCATTTCTGATACAGAAACAATTGATTTCATCATTATTGATTACATTAAAAAGTAAAAGAATCGTTGCGGAATTAAAAGAAAATACGTCCATTTCAACGTCGTTACTAAGTTTATCCAATTCTAATTTCTATCAATTTGATCCACGACCACACAAATTGCTTTTTGCAGAATTAAAAAGACATCTGAATAAGTTTTTTTAACTATTTTAAAATAACTCTTATTAAGCTGACCTCTGTGGCTGAGTTTGTGCGTGAGTCTAGTGACAAAACGCGGCCAATAGAAACAAGCTTCGGCGACTCCCGCAGGTTATGGCTAGGACGCGACCACTCCAACGTTCGGTTTGCGCAGATATTAAGAAAATGTATGAAAATCTTGGCCGTAGCTTATGGCAGCCACTAAACACGTCCACCAGTGGCATGGTGTGTGGCAGCCCCAGCAATACATTTGTATGTCTATTTTAGGGCTGCCGAAATGAATGTTAATCTAAAATTTGAATTGGGTATTGAATAAACCCAGTAACTATGATGTCATTTTCTTTTAACCAAGCGAAGCTATTTTACTTTTTAATTTAATAATTAACAATAATAAAATCAAGAGTGTTTCCGTATCATAAATAAATCAGCTAGAAAAAGAGGGTCTATCAGATTCTTTTTTTTTAGCAGGCTACGATTGGGACACACCGTGCCCGTTCCAGCCGAAGGGTGGCCGAGAGCGATAGAAGGGCTACGTCCCTATAATCCATCGTGTTCCCTTCCCATCACCATCAAACCAATCACTGGTACCGATTCCGACCTGTCAACCAATTCTGACCGACCGACTAATCCTCGTTCCATCCATTTGTGATCTCGGTTAGGGCGGCATTAGGCGCTGGTACTCACGCCTGCACCGCCCGTTCTGATAGCAGCGGAGTGTGTCAGCGTGGAGAATTTCCTCTCTGACACGTCCCGCCACCAGCAAGTGTTAGACCCCTTTTTTTTTTTTTTTTTTTTTTGCGGTGGGCGATGGACGTCGCACCCCGCCAAATCGGTCCGGGGCGACGGAAGAGGCGGCGCGCAACCCCATTGACCCACCCTGCAAGCACCTCTTCTTCGCCGTGCGAGCGGGCCACCGGTACCCGATCTTTGTCTTCGGTGGCCCGCTCGGCGGTATGGCCTCTCGGGCTCCTCTCCTGTCGACGCCCCGGCAGCTTTCGCCGTCGAGGCGTCATCCTCACGCGGTGGCCTCACGTCAGGTGACCGGACAATTCCCCGGTCCAATCACCCGAAGCCTCGGTTAGGGCGGCATCAGGCGCAGGTATTCGCGCCTGCGCCGCCCCGGCCGCGGGCGGCGGCCCGGGTCACGGGAATCTTCCCGGGCCCGTTCCGCCGCCTCCTTCTGCGAGATGACAGCCTCGCAGAAGGCGGCTTGTGAAGAAGTGTTAGACCCCTGAGAATATAGTGACCAAATTAACTTAATCCTATAACCATAAGTGGTGACAGTGGCGGAGACTGGTGGCTGCCAGCCGCTAGTAGCTGCGATTAGTAGCCTCGTTTAGAGTGCCTGTACTATGGCTTAGTAGTATATGGCCTGTATATGGCTAGTGGTTGTATTTAATGGCCGCTACTAATGCCTCATTGCGCGTGTGCCAATATATAAATTTAGAGGTACCTATAGTAATTGTCCCTATCATATTTCAAACATATATTTTATTTACAGGTCATGCAAAGCCTTTAGATTCATCCCCGGAAGGCCCAGAATCACCTGGTGATAAAGATTCGCCTGAACCACCTAATTCTTTAGAAAACCGAGAACTTAAATCACCTCGTCAAGACCCTTACATGCACAGTGCGACCATGGAATCTCTGTCATCTGTACCTTCGAATGTTCACGATCTACCTCCAATGCCGTATGCGAGTGAAGACGGAAGAATGTTGCAACAGCCTTTTGGATTCCCACCTATACTTATGAATCAACAAATGGATTCTGAGATAGCTCCAACCGATCTGAGGGTAATGTCAAAACCTAATCCCTGCCCTTGCGGTACTTCAGTACAGGGAATGGATGAGCCACAAAATTTAGCTTACCGAAGACGAGAAAAAGACAGTGAAAGCGACAGTGATACTGAAATAGATTTGACATCTCATTCTAAAGATGACGATATCAGAGAATCAGATAGACTAGCCAGTCGGATCGCAACTAGTATCTTTAGAAATGATACTGTATTGCACGATTTAGTGCCTAATGATTTAAGTCTAAGTACGAAGAATAATAGCGATAGAATTAGAAATAATGTTTCAATTTAATTGAATGTAAAAAGAAAATTCAGTAATGACAAAATTAAGTAGAAGAATGAACGCTACCTTCTATCAAGTAAAGAGAATCATTAAATTAAGTTCATAAAGAGGTTTTTATAAAACGAAACTTTGAAATTATCTATAATTTCCATCGAGGTTTTACGAAATTAAATGGGTTGTGCAATACTGAAACTGCTTCTTCTGCAGTGACGTAATAAGAATACGACTAATAGCCCCCTTATTTTCTGTGGGTGTCAATGAAGACAGCTAAGAAACATAAGAAGATTACATCACTATAATAAAAGACAAAATTGAAATAAAATCCTATACTAATATATATGCACAGCGTGTTATAGTAGATCATATTCCTTACTGTTGCGGAGAAGAGTCGTATATGGACCCCCATAATGGGTCGTATATAGGCTGAAAAGAAGATTATTATTAATATTCACTAGAATATTGATGCAAATAGTGTGGAATTTAACGAAACACGGGACAGCTATAGTCTATATCCATAAAAGGGCCATGATTTTTATTTATGCCAATAGTAGGTACACCATGAACAGACTTATCTCTTTAATATTTTTTAAAAACGGCGATATTTAAAAAAAGTTATATCAATAATTATTGTAAGACTAAATAAGATATAAAGATGAGGTTTTCATTACTACTCGTAATTTTTCATTTTTGCGAAGTGAGCGCTAGCTCCTATATACTCTTAGTTAGTATGCGACCGGGTCAAAAGTATGTAAGCACTACGCTTTCACGGGTGTTTCGGAATTGTAAAAAAACCGCTAAGAATGTATATTAGGTACTTAGTGTTGCCCAAATGCAAAACTCTTGCGATTCTCGCAAGTCTTGCTCTAAACTCTCGCTGTTAGAATAACACAGAGTCACTTGTTTTGATAGAAATGAAAAATCCAACTAAATAAATGAAATTCCATTCATCTAGTGGTATTAACTGTGCAAATATTAATAATTAGGTACATACCGCTTAACGGGAGTGGGGCTATAATCACACCTATCTATCATGAGATTATTTAAAATAACATCAAATTATTTCCCCGTGTACTGGTATTAAGAATACAAAATGTTGACAATCCTTTTTTGCCAAAGGAATCGTAAAATAATGTCTAAGGAAGCACTGCGAGACTCTTGCAGCAAGTCTTGGTCATGCATTTGGGCAACACTAATATTACTAATAGTAAGAAAAAAGTAATTAAAATGTTGTTTTTGTTCCCATTAAAAAGGGGGACTCAGTAGTGGGCAGTCACATCTAGTTTAATCTTCTGTATTATCATTTTTTCATATATTATTCTTTATTTCCCGCCATGAGGCAAGTTTATAATATTAGAGATATTGGTACCACGTTGGACAGGTTGAATGTAATAGGTTTTTTATGTTTTTATTTTAATTACACTAGCGAAAAGGCAAAAAGTAACATGTTTATATTCTGTAACACTTGCCACGTTGATCTATTTATCTCATGGCTCTAAAAAATTAAAGCATGCATGTTACATCTTGAAAAATAATCGCTTTCGAACAGAATCTTAATTTTTTGAAATCATTTAACTTTTTGATATCATGAATTATAGAGGCACCGCTGTATTTTAAATGAAAAGTGATACTTCTAATTATTTATTTATAGTTACATACATGTTTCCTTAAAGAAAGCGATAATGGTGTAAATTCTTTCACCGAAGACGAGAATTCTATATCGTTGACCACCCTATGAAGGGGTAAAGTACGGCAGATTATGGGATAGCTCGCCGTCCTTGCCGCCGCCTTCAGGCAACTTATATGGGAAGTAACCCCAAAGAGAGAGTCCAAAAAAACGGATGTAACTTTTAAGATTATTAAAATCTATAAACTGATAAATAAACATGGACAAGACATAACATAAATTTATTGTGTCAAATTGTATAGTTTTTTCCTCCATAATTAATTATGTATTAATACAATATTTTCTAGTCAATGTTATTGTCACTTATGTAATTGTAAAACAAAATATATCATACAGTTGTAGAATGCAAGTAGCTAATAAAAGTAAAAAAAAACATAGATGATACGTAGTATTATAAATTAATATTATAAGATACGAGAATTGTAGATCGCGATTTAATCTTTGTTGCTATTTAATCTGTGGATATATTAATTAAAAAATAGTTAAGTTAGATAAAAAATATCAAAATTGTAATTAATTAATAAAACTTAAATGTATGGATATACATATTATTCGTTTATGCCCATAGATCCCGTATGGTGACGAGTTAAGAATACAGCAGTTCACTGCCCCTTTCTTTCCCGTGGATGATCGTACAAGATGACTTATGAACGCAAGTAGATAACTGTTGCAGTGACCAAGTAACGGCAAACTCGGAATTAAACTCTACGCCAACTCGCCTGATAAGCGTGTTATTGTGGGTTAATTACCATCACATTATGGAGTTGGTTTGAACCCAGCAATGGGACGTATGTGAGCCGAAATGATGATAATTAATCACTAATTTTCCTTCAGAAAATATTTAAGTTGCTATTACATGTTTGATATAGGTAAAGATAACAAATTCGAAATACAATATGTTGCTAGCTCTTACTTTCCCATGCAAATCGTGAAAATCAAGTATTCCAACTATGGGAATGGCCAATATTCCAACTACAGGAATGGGTGGCAGTGTTCTCTTAGAACACTCATAACACCAACTATCGATCGCCCACTTGCCAAGTATGTTGATTATGATTATTCCCCTTCATAAGGAAGCCTATATGTAACAGTGAACGTTAATAGGTTGATATATAAATGGATATTAGCGTAAAAACTAACATGAATATTTAAGGAAAATAATAGATACATTTTTATACATGTGGTGACAGAATAAGAATACAATTTACTAACCGCTATCTTATTTATGGGTGTCGTAAAAGACGAATGAGGGATATAATATGCATATAACATCTATTCAAGAGAATTATAACTCGAAATATAACCCTATAAGAACCCGTCTGACCATCGTGGTATATATAGTGGGTCAATTTACCCTCCTATTTTAGAAAGGGTTCGAGCCAAGCAATGGGACTAATATTCATAATAATTGAGACCTAATTTCAACAAATTCTTCACATCGGACTTTTTGTAATATCACTAGCATTATTTGTTATTGTACAAAGAAAGACTGCTGACTCTGCAATAAGCCTGCATCCCTGAGAATAATAACGTATATAACATCTGTGCCTCAGAAATAACGTTAAGTTATCATCATCCTGAGATGATGAATAGATACTTTATTTCCGTTATATTTTAATTTTTGAGTTCTTTTTCTTAGAAGCGTAAGTTTGCGAAGATGTGCAAACAAGGTCAAGGCATGGATACCAATGGTCAGCCCAGATCAGTGATAGGGATATAATAAGATTTTGGAACCATATGCCCTTCTGTCGCCAATATCGATTCGAGCGGCATGTGTCCACGCCCTAACCGGTCACGAAAAAGGCTTCCGAAGACGTCGGGGACATCAGTTGATACTCTTAAATAAACACCTTTTAAATGTTACCTATAATTTAGTTATTTTAGAAATATTAAAGATAAAAAAAAACTAGTTATGATATTAGTTATATATTTTATAAACGTAATTGTCATATTTTATATCACAATTTAAAATTACACGAATATACAGCTTATGCAGCAGTTATTACTGCATTTTACTTATATTGATAAAAAAAGAGTTTAAAATCCACTTTAAAAATATTTATAACAAATTTATCTATAGCACCGCATTCAAATAGTCTTAACAATTATTAATCTACAGAAATAACATGGCCTTAGATTGACATTACAATATACATTATTATTGACCGTTTTTCTTGTGACACTAAAAACCTAGTTGTAATCATTGCCCACATGGTCGTGAATCAATTTCCCTCGCAATATGAAGGAGGCCGGCTTCCTACAGTTGTGAGAGGTGGAACATTATTTATCATATTTTGTAATACTCGAGGCAAGAGACAAAATAATTTGTTAGCATCGTTGTTCTTATTCAATTGTAATTAGTTTTGCCCATATGCAAGACCAAGACCTGCAGCAAGTCTTTCATGTTCCCTTAGACAGCATTTTACGACTCCTTTAGCAAAGGAAGACTTGTCAACACTTTATAATCTTAAACCATTACACGGGGGAATAATTTTATATTATTTTAAATAGTCTCATAAGAGCTAGGTGTGATTGTAGCCGGATTGTCCCGGTAAGTAGTATGTACTTAGTTATATATAGTTGTAAAGTTAGCACCGCTAAATGAGTTTCATTAATTTAGTAGGACTTTTCCTTTCTATGGCATGTGCTCAATACATATTATCTGTGTTATTGTAACAACGAGAGCTGCAAAACTTGCGAGACTCTTACTGCATGTCTTGGTCTTGCTTTTGGGCAAGACTACAATTTGTAATAGTTTTACTCAGGGAATGCGAATTATCAACTAAATAGAATTGCGATCCACGAGGCAATACATACTCAAGTTTTTAACTAATAAAAATAAATGGAATGATGGTAATCCAATATTAAGGGCTTAATGTACGTCATAAATATTTTTAGTTATTAAAAAATAACCAACCAGTATATATTGCAAGATTCGAGGGAAAAGGTTCCTCTTTCGGTTTGCTTTTAAGTATCTAAAATATTTTTTTTTAGAGTAAATGATGATATTGTAATATCTTTACTTATAAAATAATCAAGTTAATAATAATAGGTACATTATCTATCTATATTATACATTACTACATTACATATCTATTTATGTGTATGTCAAAGAGGACTTCCCTAAAGAAGTTCTCGAAATACGCAAACAACTACAACCACAAATGAAAATAGAAAGAGACAATGGGAATCTGGCTTTTATAAAATATGACAAGCTCATTGTAAAAAAACAAGGGTCCAACAACCGCGAAAAAAGGAAGAGAGAGTGTTCAGGATCGCCAAACACACCATCCCAGAAAAAACCAAGTGCGAAAAAGACTGAAAATACAAATTCATCCCAAAGTTCATCAAAGGAAGTAATAAAACCAAGCATCCTTTCATATGTAGCACGAGAAAGATCTGCGTCGATGCCAGAGCAGCCAAAAAACAAGTAAAGGCCTTCTCCAACCGGAACCAAGATACAGACACAACAATAAATAAAACCGCAACCTTAATAAACCATCACTCAAGCCGGCCGGTCACCGTGGGGGAAGCCGACCACCACCCTCCAACAAATCAACTGACTAAATCCAACACAACACAAAAACGAAGCAGTCTATACCTATGCACACTAAACACACGAACATTGAGAACACCGGAAAGTTTGCAAGAGTTAGAGTTAGCTATTAAAAATATCAAGTGGGACATTTTGGGCATAAGTGAGATGCGTAGACTAGGAGAAGGAATAGAAGAGAGAAGCCACTTTATCATGTACCACAAAGGCGAAATTGCCGGACAAAGAGGAGTAGGATTCCTGGTAAAGCTAAACCTTAAAAGTCAAATCATTGGGTTTGAAGGGATATCAGATAGAATAGCGGTGGTACACATAAATTTACCAAATCATGCAAAAAAATGGACAGTCATCCAGATCTACTCGCCGACAGAAAAAGCAACAAAAACGGATATAGATAATTTCTATAACCAACTAAATGAAACTACTGAAAAATATTCGGAAAACAATATAGTACTCATGGGTGACTTCAATGCTCAAGTCGGTGCTAGACTAACTGGGGAAGAACACATAATAGGAAAATACGGAAGTGGTAAAAGAAGCAAAAACGGAGAGAAGTTAGTAGAATTCCTACTTGAGAAAAATTTAACAGTTCGAAACTCCATGTTCCGTAAAAAGCCCAAAAGCAAATGGACTTGGGTGTCCCCTGATGGAAAGACTAGAAACGAAATTGACTATATAATAACCAATAAAGTTGGGCCGTTTGTGGATACGGGAATAGTACAAAACCTAAACTTCAATACTAATCACCGTATGGTTCGAAGCTGTCTAGACACGAATAATATAAAAAAGCCAAGGCCAAAAGCAATTCAAATGAACCACTTACAAACAATTAGCAAAATGAGCAATCCAACCGATACCACAGAAAATTTAATGGAAGTAGTTACCTCAGACATGGACTTAAACTATAAATATGAAAAAAATAGAAAATAAACTCAAAGAACTGACAAGAATACAAATAAACAAGAGTCAAAAATCTCATCATAGTGAAAAAACTTTAAAACTAATTGAAGACAGAAGAAATCTAATATTGAAAAAGGACAAGAAAGAAACCCAAAATGAAATAAATAACCTTAGCAAACATATCCGCGAAAGTATTAGGAAGGACAGGAAAAACAGAAGAATGAAATCTCTAGAGTACCACATCAGCAAAACGGGAGGCACGAGAAAAGCACTCAAGGAACTTCGAGAACAGGGAAAAGAATGGATACCCAAGTTAACGCACAAAAATCGGTCAACCACTTCTCGCAGCAAAATCCAGTCCAAATCAGTTGAAAATAGAACAGTCTGATAGAGAACATTATAACATACCCAACTATAAGACAGAAGACACAGAACTTATACCAGAAATTTTATTATCTGAGGTAGAAAAATCTATAAAAAGTCAAAAAATGGAAAAAGCCCCTGGTCCAGATACAATCACAAACGAACTCATGAGAGGGACAATAGAAGATCTAAGCCCAATACTAACAAAGGTCTTTAATGAGAGTCTATATACCGGCAGTATCCCACGCCAATGGGCAGAATCCCACATAATACTTCTACACAAGAAAGGTCCAAAAGACGATATAGGAAACTATAGACCCATTTCTCTCATCTCAAATGTATATAAGGTTTTTGCTAAAGTGATTCTGGATAGAATATCACCTACACTCGACGAAAATCAAACTGGGGAACAGGCAGGCTTCAGAAAAGACTTTAGTACAGTTGATCATATTCATACAGTCAAACAGCTCATACAAAAATACAATGAATATAACAAAACCATCTACCTAGCTTTTATAGATTATTCTAAGGCTTTTGATAGTCTCGAACATAAATCGGTATGGCAAAGTCTAAAAGAACAGGGGATTCAAAATGCTTACATTAATATCATCAAAAATATCTACAGTGAAAGCAAAGCTAGAATCAGGCTAGAATCTACAGGAGATGCTTTTCCAATCGAAAGGGGCGTCAGACAAGGTGACCCACTCTCACCAAAGCTGTTTACAGCAGTGCTTGAACAAATGTTCAGAAAGTTGGATTGGGAACATCTGGGGCTAAATATAAATGGAGCACGACTAAATCACCTAAGATTTGCCGACGACCTAGTCATAATGGAAGAGAACCCACTGAGACTGGAATCCATGATACAAACCTTAGTAGATAAAAGTAGGGAAGTAGGGCTAGAAATCAACACAAACAAAACTAAAATGATGACCAACGCAATACCTATAGACATCACCATAAACGGACAAAAACTCGAATATGTAGAAGAATATGTCTACCTTGGCCAGATAATAGCACCAAACGACCAAATGTCCAAAGAAATAGACAAAAGAATTGCGACAGGATGGAAAAAGTATTGGGCATTGAAGGCAATCATGAAAAGCAAGGAACTGAGCATGGCGATAAAGAAGAAGACATTTGATACCTGTGTCCTACCCTGCATTACATACGGCTGTGAAACCTGGGCTTTGACTAAACGTCACAGGGAAAAATTAGCGAGGTGTCAAAGAAGCATGGAAAGAAGCATGCTAGGTCTGAAACTAATAGACAAAGTTACAAGTAACGACATCAGGCACAAAACTAAATTAACAGACATATTGTCACGTATTGACCAACTCAAATGGCGGTGGACAGGTCTATGCTCCGCTGCAAGAAGGAAAAGTGGAGCAAACTGGTGACAGTATGGTACCCAAGGGGTAGCACTAGGAGCCGAGGTCGTAAGGCAATAAGATGGGAGGATGACCTAAAAATTACTTTAGGACCACTTTGGATGAGATTAGCGGCAGACAGAATACAATGGAGAGAGTTGGAGGAGGCCTATGCTGTAAGGCACACCGAATTAAGAGATATCTTATAATTAAACATAGTCTTAGTCTTTTTAATGTTAAACTTTTCTTTGTTAAGTTATCTTTATATAGTTTCTACTTATCTAAAAATTCACTAAGATAAAATATGTAAGAATGTAAACATTTTCGGAAATAAAGGCTTTATTATTATTATATCTATCTAGATATATTTTAAATAAGAGACCGTTGGCATTATGTTTTACCTAAATAAATGTTCGCTTTGTTAATCTAATGAAGGTTTACAAATGTGTTCTGGGTTAGAAAACAAAATACAATCGAATATTAAGTACAATTTTTTCAAGTAAAAATGGTTGTAAAAGTACCAATTTTTTTCAGGGTCACTACTACTAGAGCATTCACGTGTCTGTATATTCAACACACTTCACTCTATATGTGTGCTTTCCATTTAATACAAAAAGTGACGCAGTGTAACGCAATGTTTGATAAAGCGCTTTCCATCAATGACACTGTTGAACACAGCCGTACACTGTTCGACACTCGAAGTGAGCGACACAAGTGGTGTTTGACAGATGCTTACCTACTTTCATAGAGTACTTTAAATATATAGGTACTACTTTGCTTGAATTAAGTATCATTACTTAACCTCGCAATTTATTTACGGCATATTCTAGTAGTATTATTTGAGATTATTAAATTGAGCTTGTCTCTTACTGCTAATTAAAATTTAATAAAAATATTCAAATGTAAATATTGCACTATTGAAGTAAACCCTGATAATGTGGTTATGTTTATAAATTATTGAGCCAAGATTTTGTCAAGGAACTTGCATTTAGGTATACAACGCCCATAATTTTGCGATATTGATGCACTCTAGTATTATTTTGAAACAACTAGCTGTTTCATTTAAACTTTTACACAGTGTTTGGCAGTGTTTCACAAGGTACCGCAGAGTCCCTCTGTGTTAACTAAATGGAAAGCAACCATATATATTTTGCGATGTCTATGCCCCATATTATCCCATTTAAAATATATCTATTAATTAAAAATATATGTATGTATTCGTATTTAGATACAGGTATAATAGTGATATGCCATTGTATATTTATTAAAACTACATGTGTCATATATTTTATCGACGTTATTTTTATGAACTAATTTTGACAAATCTTTATGTCAGTCATATATTTCTAGTAAATTATCTACAATAATTTAGAAATATCTGTCAAGGTATAGAGAAATTATTACATTAATAAATGGCATACAAATACACTCGATCTCCAATCTCTCGTAATCATCGCATCACACAAATCATAGTGACCATAAACACAGTATATTTTTTATCTTATTGAAGCTTTGGCAACGGATCCATCAGTTTAACCCAAATTACAAAATTCACGTCTTGTACAATAATTTGCTGTTTAACTTGAAGATCAATATAATACTTTTTCATATTGTATAACTTATTCATGATCACTGTCCGTTAGTAAGTTAAATCGTTAAATTAATTGGGCGCTCACAATCAAATTTCGATTCGTCTGGGAATTTTGGCAGAATATAATAATGGCACTGGCATTATCCTCTCTAATAATTTTCACTACACTTTAGCACTTTCTCAGTATAACAATACATAAATACAAGCTAAATTATATAATATAAAAATACAAAACAGTAAAATATGAAATAAAATTTAAGAGCGCAACACATGAGGTATTTTCACAGGCCAGACAATACTTTATAGAACATATACACACATAAACAATGCTATAATACATATTTAATTTCAAAGTATTTATAAATGTGACCAAAATACACAACAACAACACGTTAACACATTTTCTTTTAATAATGTCCAAGAATCTGTAAATTCCGTCGATAAAATACATATCAATAAAATAATGACGAGATCAACATCATTTAAACTAGTAGGCACCAAATTTCTTGATCATTGAATTGTCAGTATGCAATCATCCCTTAGCGAAGATATCGCGAGAAAACTTACTCGTTGATAGCTTTCACAGATGCTATGTTAAATCTATCAAATTTCATTGTCCGTGTGAGATTGTGGCGTGAGTCTCTCGTTCTAAGCGAAAACCTGATAGTGCTTGAATAAAAAATCAGCAATCGTCTTCAGAATGATCAAAGAGTTTGGTGTTTACAAGTTTGAATAATAATAGACATTTTTTATATTGATCGATCCAATATTTAGATATAAACTAAAGTGTAGGTAAAATATAAAAAAAGAATTTAGAACGAAAAAACTGAATTTTGTAATGCAATTTCTTTCAAAATCCATCAGAAATGCATTGATTTATCTTCTGTACTAGAATGTGACTGAATTCCTATTAAATGGTTGGAATGATTTTGTTAAAATTATTTATATCACGAAGTATAGATACAAGGAGTCCGAAAGTAATGTTAAACAAATGGTCTCAATTTAGGGGACAGAACTTTTGCCGGTAGAGCGCGCCACTTTTCAATAATAATAGCATCGGTACTTCTGAGCTCTAGCGCAGCCAGTGGCAGAAAAGAGAACTAAGATCTGGGTTTATTGTATTGTTGTACTTTATCTATACTTCGTGGTTTATATGTTCAGATAGATGCAAGAATGGCTTAGATTAATAATTGACCCCGGTAGATGGCGCTGCCATAAATTTTAAAGCACTATTTTCATTTTAGATTCGTACAAAACAGCGTCAACTGAGACAGATGAGTACTGTATAAATTATTAATAGAGAAAACAAGATATTCTTCATATCTGAAAGACATTTAGATGGGTTTCTACTTCATATATTTTAAAAAATGTTAATAAATTATTAGCAAATGCTTTATCATCACATACAAGAGCAAAGCGAAGATTTCTTATCAGGGTATAAGCGTACACGTCGTTGACCAGTTCACTTTTATCCGCTACATACCCATTGCTTATGATTTTATTGTGCAATGTAAAACAAGTGCATATCTATACATATAATAAAAATGTAACGGATCGCTGTCTGTATATGGAAGATATATGAGAAAAAATATTACTGGGACAAAGGTCCCAAGGTTGATTAAGATCAACACAAATAAAACCCAAAACAATGATTTTTAAAATTTTTGTCAGTTTATCTGTTTGTCTGTGCGTTTGTGCACGCTAATCTCAGAAACGGCTTATCCGATTTAGACGCGGTTTTCACTAATATATTGTGGTAAGTTTATTTTCTGTCAATTGGTTTATAAATAAAAAAGTTATGTCAATTTAAAAAATGTTCGGAGAACAAAATCTTTATCGATTCTTTTCAAATTACGTACAAATTATCTTCAGTAAAAATAAATAAACACGTGTTTCAGAATTTGTTGATTTTCACCCTCTGGGGGTGTAAATTAGGCCTGCAAAGCGGGTTGGACGACTCATTAAGTCATTAGTGTCAAGCCGATATTATTGAAGCTGGCAACTTGAAATGTTGACAGTGGTTTCTTTCTATGACGTAGACATTTATTAAGAAAGAATTTTACGAAATTATACCCCTAAGGGGGTGGAACAGAGTGGCAAAGTTTGTATGGGGAGATCAAAAATCTTTATTGATTCTTTTCAAATTACGAGTCGAATCAAATATTCTAGGGTAATATCCGGCATTTGTCAATTTTCACACTCTGGTTGTGTAAATTCGGCCTGTGAAGCGGGTTGAACGACTCATTACCGTCAAGCCGAAACTATTAAAGCTAGAAACATTAAATTTTGAAGCACGTTTGTATTTATGACATAGAGATTCAATATGAAAGGATTTTATAAATTCCGCCCCTAAAGGGGTGTAACAAAGCGGCAAAGTGTGTATAAGGAGAAAATTTCTATATCGATTCTTTTCAAATTACGTACAAATATTATTCGATAAAAATAAATAAACACGTGTTTCTCTCTCCATCTCCATCAACCCTGCACCAGTACCGTTGCGGCGACCAGTGCCGGCGTGAGAGCTCACACGATACACATAATAGACTGCAATAGGCTCTTGCCTAATGGTTTAAGATACAGGTTAAGTTTAGCTTCAAAAATGTTCACTCTATAACTCAAATAATAAATCATATCTAACGAGGTCGCAACTCTGCTGGTGAAACAAAACAGTCAAATAAAGCGTGGCGATAATTATATTTTTATCCCATGGTCATACCGCAAATAGTATATTATTGGCAATATAATTTGTAGAATGAATAGAACTTTGAACCACCTTTTTCTTTAGTGAGTTGTGCGGGCGGGCCACCGCAACCGGGTATCATCTTGAGTCGAAGCCCTCATGCAGTGAACCTCAATACAGGTACTCACGCTTACGCCACCCAAAGCACCGACGGAAGAGCGTGTCAACCTAGAGTATTTTCTTTCGGACCCACCCTATTGCCTAATTCCGTTAGACAACTAACTCGCAGAAGGCGGCGACCGCATCCCAGTTTCTGACGCTGTTGATTATCGTCCTAGCGACAAACCTTCAACACCTTGCATTGCTTTTTCTATTTAACTCTGTCAGAGATGACTTCTGCGTGGACGAAGTCGCGGGCAAAAGCTAGTCTTTATATATGTATATATAATTCTTATGTACGTGTGTATGTCAATGAACTCCTCCTAAACGGCTGGACGGATAATGTTAAAATTTATTTATGTGTGTGTTCAAGTGGATTCGAGAATGATTTAGATTTGCAATTGGACCCGGTAGGTGGCGCTGCGATTGAGTTGTAGGATTTTTACTTTTCATACATTGACTGTTAGGTGCAGCGAAGTTTGCCGGGTTCACTAATAAAATATATATCGCATAGTGCCAGTAAATAGGTAATAATAGCATCTATCAATAATATCACGCTCGAAACTTGCTTCATAAATCATTCATCATTGGATCGATCAAATTTATTCAGTCTAAGTATTTATTGTCTTATTATCTCGATTAATATTTATTTAAAAGCACATTGTATCATATTGTGAACACCACTCCGGTGATATGGCATCGGGTCGCAAACCTCTCGCTATGAGACGAGCTCTCTGACGCTGCATACGAGGTTCAGCGGCATATACGCTTCCAGTTGGATCTGACCAAAGTCGTTCCGCAACTGCAGCTGCACGAGGCCATACGCGAGTGTCTGGAAATGATAATTGCAGCTTTATATAATTTCGAACTGGAAATAGGAAAACATCAATATATTTTTTGAAGTATGTGTTGTACTATTGGAATGAGGAAATAGGTCGACCTTGTGCAAGTATTTGCACAGTACTATCTGGTGAAAGGTTTCAAATTCGAATTTGTTATTACTAATTATGTAGCTGAATGTCAGTTGTATTCTGCTATGATATTTGTATGAAACCCAACTCGAAGTTAGATTGATCAGCTATCTAGAACCGCTTTGCTTTACCATCAGTCATCAATACTATCATGCCACCGCTTATGGTTATTGTACAAATTGATTGAGAAACGCAAGCAAATTCTCAATAGTGGTAAGACCACGCAGTGGACAGTTCTCTGTCTACAGCCGCGGGCCGGTCCGTCCGGGGTAGTACCACACTCTCGCAGAAGATCGACGTCTGAGTAATGGCAATGTGCTATTGCGCTTCGTTCGGTGAGCGAGAGAGCCGGCAGCCCAACTGGGTTGGGTTTGGGATTTGCATTGGTAGGTAGCGGCCTAGCAACATCCTTGGTATTGCAAAGGTCCATGGGCGGCAGGGACACTTACCATCAGGTGTGCTGTCTGCACTTTTGCCACCATAAGCTATAAAAAAAAATCTATCCAAAAACATCCCACCTCCCATGGATAAATTTGGCAAGCGCTCGAATCAAAAATTGACCAAAACCAAAATGGATGGCAATATTGAAGTGGAACTTGGAGTTTTTAAATTTTAATCTGTAACCTTTTTTGTCAGTGGCCGGCCTAATGGCAATGGGGACGGAATATGGTGGGTTATGGGGCCACACGCCACCCTTTCGTCACCCCAGACGGAATGGATGGCGTGTGTCCAGACCATAGCCTGCCAAAAGAAACTTTTTTGGGACTAAAAGTTGGAACCAAAATAGCTTGAGCGATCGCTACACCACGTATTATAATAATACACTGTGATAAATTAAAATTTTGCCATGTTTTACATCTCTTCTACAATGTGTCATTACGTCACATCCTATCTAGTTTGTTATTATTACTCGAACATAATAAAGTTCAAGCAATTAACATGATATAAGCTTATGTTTAATGGATTCTAAAACTTACCCAATGCTTGCTCATCCAGATATTCAGTCCACATGGCCACTTCACCGCCTAGTACATTCGTGTCTGTTGGTAAAGTATGAGCATACATCTTCCTCCAGTTAGAGTATTTAGTAATCCCCCAGAAACCGTGGTCTAGGTACCAGATGTCTTTTGGAACGCTGATAACACGGTAGCCCATACGGAGGAGCTGCGTCAAAAGTGGACTGCCAACTGGCTCCCACACTTGAATCACGTACCTGGAAAATCAATATCGTTATGGAATTATTAAGTGTATTTAAATAATATATATTTGTATCACCATACTATCCATGTGGTAACAGAGTCAGAATACAATTCACCACCCCCTATTTTACCCGTGGGTGATCGTAAGAGACGACTAAGGGATATAAAACGCATATAACATCTATGCAACAGAAGGAAAACTCGAAACATAATCCTATACCAACACGTTCGACCAGCTTGGTATAGTGGGTCAATTTCTTTACTACTATGGAAGAGGCTTGAGCCCAGCAGTGGGACCTTTATAAGCTGTAATGATGTCATCATCATTATATGTAAACAAAAATGAATCTGTGTGATATCGGGTTAAGAGTACACTTTTCCTTTGCCACGGATATCATAGAGGAGAACTAATGGTCGTAAGTGGATCAAATCATGGCTACCCACCAGGCAAGTATTTTTTTAGACAGCACCCCGTACTAAGGAATCCTTGTGTCGCTGGGGAAATACTTTCACTCATAATATACAGATAAAATTATATGTGACCCACAACTGTACTTGGGGATCTAATCTTGCCTTTTTTTAGAAAGTTGTTACATTCTGTAGGTCTTAAGTTAGTTTTATTAAACCCTGACGCAAAAAGAAAGGTGCTCTAAATTTGATATGTCTGTGGCACCGTAGATCCTAAACGAATGGGTCGATTATGATGCGGTTTTTTGTTGTAAATTAAAGTAATCGAAATGGTTCTTAGCTACAATTTATAAATACCTGTTCAGGAGTTTATAGATCACCTAGCTCTTTGTTAGCTGCCGTAGGGTTCTCTTCTCTTCTCTTTCTATGATACGACTGCCATAGCCAACTTAACCTTATAAACCAAAACTCACCTATCCTTGCTAAGATGGCTCTGAATTCTATGCGCCTGCGTTAGTTCAGAAGACCACAACATCACGGGCTGTGTCGTACCTCCTGCCGCTTGTAACTCTTCGTCCCACGCTTGAAGGGCTTTGTTATGGAATTCAGACCACAGTTCTATAAATCCTTCTTTGCTGATCTCATAATTTTTTTGCTGCATATAGTTCGTAATCTCTTCGCTGGAGTTCCAGCAGCCAAAGAATACCTATATAGCAAATTAAAAATATTTAATTTGAAGTAAGGCAATTTTTGCGAATACAATATAAGTAACAGTTAAATAATAAATTAAAATATTTACAAAATCTATTATAAATGTGAAAGTTTGTGATATTTAGATGTCTGAATACCTAATCAGAATTTTGATGAAAATTGGCATAGAGATCCTGGGATGTTTTTATCTTTTTGGGTGGCAATGCGTTCCTTTGGGATAATTTTCTAAAAAAAACTATTTTGTCAAAGGCACTTTTTATGTGCGGGCAAAATTCGCGGTTGCGCCGTCGTTAAAAGTGTCTTTTATAATATAAAATTTTACCACGAAATTATCCCAAGGTAGATTAAAAAATATCACATGTGTTAATCTAAGAAATGGTCTATCTGTATCCCAATTTTAACCATATCTGTTCAACGGTTTACGCGTGATTGAGTAACATACATCTAAATATCTTCACAATCTTTCACATTTATAATATTAGTAGGATAGTAAGAAGTATTGTTATTATTAATTGACACACTGTTTTATTAAGATATTTATAAAAATCTATTTTATTTTCTATTTAAATCTCCAGTAATTATAATAATATTAGATAATATAATATACATATTTGTACATCTCATATTTAATAGAATGTATATTTTATTATTCTTGTTTCCCGCAGAGCCCTTAATTAACACATATAGCATCGGTGAGACATTAATTTGACATAAGTGACTTCATTGTTGGATCTGTCAGAATATCAGCGCTTGGGCCTTTGTGTTGCCTCAGCAATAGCTGAGACAGATACCATATTTTGGCCTCACGCATATGCACATTATTTAATATAAACGTTAAGCTTAAGCAAAAATGTGAGGTTGCAAAATAAAACAGTTTTCTTTCTTTCAAGTAGAATAGTAAGATTATTCTGTATGTTAAATAGCATGTTTTTAGGGATGCCGGGGATCGAATGTCAGTAGACGATCTCTCCGGCGCCCCATAAAAGCGCGGAAGGGGTCGCTGTGGTTTTAGTGGGTATTCCGGTCGGGCAGCTGACCGGCGAGTCCCATACTCCCCCCGTCTATCACCAGCGGGGGATAGCGCGTAAATACGTTTCCTCAGCGAAAAAAAAAAAAAAAAAATAGCATGTTTTGTCGAAATGAGCTAATGGTATTAGAAATTTTCCGTGCGGTGACATAGTTAGGATATTATAGTTTCACAGACCCCTTTTTACCCGTGGGTGTCGTATAAGACGACCAACGTATATTATATACAGATCATATATGCAAGAGAAGGAAATCTTCAAACCAGCCTTTATACCATGCCTTACCTTTACACATGTCTGATCAGCGTGGTATATCAATTTGTCTCCTATTCTGGAGAAGGCTCGAGCTCAGCAGTGTGTATATGAACTAGGATGATGATGAGATGATAAGCTAATAGTATGTCATAATTTTGTGGTAAAGAGATAAAAAAAAAGTATGATCTCCCACCTCATCACCTCCCATATGTAATAACGCAGGTTGTAGTAATGTTTCAGCAATATCTCTGTATAGATCACGAAGTACACGATACATAGCTGGATTCGCTGGATTAAGTTGACCGCATGGAGGTTCTATACAAAGGGGACGCCACGGATATTCATTTACGCACACAGCCAAATCACCATAGCCATACTCCTGAAAAAAAAAAGAGATTTAGATGAACATCTCTTATGTTTTATTAACACATTACACTCTTTTTCTGTTACAATGACACAGATCTATTCATAATAAATATTTGAAAGAGATATAAGTATATTTGTCCATCAGTCCGTAGACTTCCACTGTTGGACGCCTACGTTCTCATCATGAGAATGGCACCCAGAACGGTCCAATGCCACTTGCATCCAACCTTTGAGATGTCGTCGGTCCATCACTATTTCAACATGCTAATATTTATGGTTACGTCGGTGGTACTCATTCTCCTACGGATTTCCATATGATTTCAATATTACAGTTTTTATCACGTAAAGAATTCCTGAGCATAACAATCTTCATAGCACTGCTAGCTGTACGTGTTTTGCTGTGCCTTTTTATGAGGCTGATAAATAGAGACTACGTCCTTATTTAAGTATGGATATGTCAAATATAGGCATAGTAACATAAATAATATTAAAAAAGTAAATTAAAAAATGTTTTTTTTTATTGCTAATGGTGGCAAACGAGCAAGTACTTTAAATACTTACCATCAGGTGTGCTACACCTGATGGTAAGTATTACTGCCGCCCATAGACTTTTTGTAATACCAAGGGCTAAGCCGCTGCCTGCCAATACAATCCCCGAACCCACCCAGTTGGGCTGCCGGCTCTGTCGCTCACCGAACGAAGCGCAATAGCACATAGCCATTACTCAGCGTCGATCTTCTGCGAGGGTGTGATACTACCCCGGATGGACCGGCCCGCAGCTGTAGACAGAGAACTGTCAACAGCGTGGTCTTACCACTAAAATATGTGTGTGTATAAAATATATTTTTTGAAACTCAAACCTCTTCCACATACTCTATTAATTTCTCATTAGTGTGAAGTTATTTCTAATAGTCTGAAGATATAGGTATGTTATATCTATATTTTATTATCTATTTTATTTTTATATTTTTTACCGTATGGAGAGCGAGTAAAAATACGAGGGTCCTATAAAACTACTAAGGGATATGAACATTATGACTTATGAAGGAAACGTAATACAAAAAAACCAACCTATCTGAGCGATATTAGGTCAATATCTTTCCAATTGATGGATAAAACCTGTATTCACCATTAGGAAGGTACTTTTATTGGTTGATCATAAAACGAAAGATATATCTACTCTTTAGAGCATACAATGAGGTCATACATTAACTAGGCAGTAAACAAAATTGTTATGATCTTAAGATAATCAGAGGTCGGGTTCATAGTATTTCTTCGTTAAACGGTATTCATTGGGTCAATGTTAAGAATACTAGAACAATAACAAGATTACATTCAATATATCTAATATTTTGATCATAAATGCCTAGGAATTGTAAACTATGAATCATGTGCTATACTATATTAATATGTTTAACTAATTGACTGACCTTTCCCCATTGCCATCCATTACCAGCGTGCGCAGGCGCATCAATTTCGATGACTACGCGTATACCGCGCACTTGTGCGTACTTTATCAGCATTCTGACCTCTTCGACTGAGTAGATCTCTTTGGCAGAGTAAGCACCATACCTTAAAAGTAACGAGAAATGATTTAATAATATTTTTTGTGTTAACACATCACACACTCTGCCTAATTAGTTTAAATCGATAACAGCACTAACAGCCATCATACAAGGTCTTTTCACCTTTTAATCGAGTTGTTACAACCGTGAGAATTAACCATAGCGACCCTCGCCTGACAGTCCGTCCACCGCTCTTTCATCTCAATATAAGGTCACGAATGACAGACTAGCCCCGATCTTACAGGAATTTGTTTCAAAAACTTTGTCATCAAGCTTAAGTAGCATTTAAAACCTTCCACGTTTAAACATGGTTAGTTTTAATTACAATTAAAACCAATAATCTTCAGTCCTGTCTATCATGAAAGTTTGTCGTACATTGATAATAGAAGTCAGTCATCATTCTCTTTCTCTTATCCCAATTACTTGGGGTCGGCGTAATATGTACTAATACATATTGCAAAAGTTTTTAGCAACAGTTTTATGACTGGCCGCCTAACGTCAACTCACCTTGGGAATGTAATTGTTGACCAAATGGCATCAGGTGGAGTTGGCCAAGGACAATATAACGTCGCTATAAAGATGATATTAGAAGTCAATATCCTCAAATATATCGATAGTGAAGCAAGCTTAATATTAGAACATTTATATTCCTTTTTGTTCAAAGAGGGTCATTTAGACTAGAAAGATGATAATTTTATTAAAGTTTGAATATGCCGTTACCTTGTAAATTGTGGCACTCTAGTAGACTCCAAAGGAAAACTGTGGGAATCAGTGACATGCCAATGAAAGACATTCAGCTTATTAGCGGCCATACCATCGATAGTCCTCAATACATCCTTCATTGGTATAAAATGTCTGCTAGAATCAAGCAATAATCCTCTATATTTATAAACAGGACGATCACGAATTTTCGCTCCGGCAACAAGTTCAAGACCGCATTTGTTATCATCTGAGTATTTTGGCCTGTCTGATGCAATCAATTGTGTGAATGTCTCCAAAGCATGACGCGCTCCGTACACTGTATCTGCTCCCACGTGTACTGATATTTGGCCCTCTATAAAAAAATAAATATTTACTGATGGAATGACTTAATTGCAGAGATAGCGTAGTGGTCACAAAAGATTAACTTCAAAAGGTTGTTCTGAGACTTCTATTTGAGTCCGTTAATTGTATGTTTTCAAAATCCACGTAATTAAGATTTATTCTTTTGTCAGGTGTATTATTTTAAGCAAAAATATATATGTCCTGGCACTCTGTTCTCTCTGCAAGGGATATGGCGTGATGATATGTATGTATGTAAAAATATATAAATATATATTCGAGTTAGAGATTTTGTGGCTCTCTGCAGAAAGCTTCAGTTTTTTTTTAGAATATTTTCAGAAACCCAAAGTTAGGAAATGCGTTCGACTAATTGTGATAGACTTTTCTCACATTCCATACATCTATTCACCTGATACCATCTACTTCTGGCTATAGGTTTCCCTGAGAGGGCAAAGTGACGTGATCGCTACACTTGGCAGCTGGGTTTTCCATTGCGGTTAGTGTTGTCAGTTTACTAGGAGAACGCTATTATATATTATATTGGTGATCCCTCAGCCGATTTTACTACTCCCATGAGAAAGTAAGTGATGGTTAAATATTGTATTGTTAACCTATCATTACACGATTTCGCATTATGCAGCGCTAAAGTTATCGGTCGAAATGACCTTTAGTTTTCACCTCTGCTAATGCTCGGTAGATAAGAGTTCAGGATTACTAAATAAATAAAAAATATAGTTAAAATTGTTTGGAGTATAATAATACACACCTTTAGTTTGCACATCAAGTGTATATTGCTCATTTGTATCCCAAGTTAAAGTCACATTAGGTGTTTTGATATTAATGTAGACAACGACAGGTGTCTCCACCATCTCCGTGACTTCACCACCGCACTCCGCTAATAAATTTGATCCAACGATTTGCGTCATCTCTGCCAATAACTCTCGAGCTTCAACTGGTACGTTTTCCAAATCAAATCTACAGCAGAAAAAAGTTAATAAATATTTTATTAATTTCTATATATCATCATCATCATCTCAGCTCTTATCCCATACACTTTGGGGTCGATGTAAAATATGATCTTCTTCCATCGTACATACTGTTAAAGTTTTGGCAATAGTTTTATGAGTGACCGCGTACCTGACATCAACCCTCCTTGTAATTGTTGACCAAATGGCATCAGATGGAGAAAAGACGACTAAGAGCCTTGTAACGACCTGGGCCAAGGTCGTTATAAAACTCTTAGTCGCCTTTTACGACACCCAAGAGTAATATAAGGATTGCTAGTATGTGTAATCGCCTTAAATCGCTCATAGCTCATATATGTCCCACTGCTGGTCTCAAATCTTCTCCAAAGCAGGAGAGAAATTGATCTACTATATCACGCTGGTTAGACATGTTAGTAGAAAGTTTTATTTCGAGATTTTCTTCTCTTGTATAGATAAACATTTATATCACTTACTGGTCTTTTATAACACAGATGGGTAAGAAAAGAGATTGTGAATTGTATTCTTAGTTCGTCATCATATGGAATGTGACTTGTTTACAAACTTACTTAGGCCATGTTTAGTAAGTTTAGCTCCAATATGATACCTTTGAACCACGATATAATATAAAATTGAAATAGATAAAAAAACAAATATTAAATTGAAAACGATTTTGGCTACATCATATCCCACTAGCGGCTGTTAATCACTCATTAACTACTAGACCAGCAAATTTGTATATAACAGTTATTGAATTGCCATTTCATTAGCTTATGAATGTCCATTATTAGACATAAACTGTCTCAAAGGTGAACAATGGCAAAATCGGCACGCTTAGTAAGTGGGTTTGACATCGCGACTGTTGTAAGTTTCTCAGAATTCTCTTATTCCTGCCTATTTTTCTGTTGAAGCTCCAGCCAGTTTTTACGACTACTATGGGCAATTATATATATTGACTGCACAGATGGTGTAGTGGTTAAGACCGACCGACCTTCCGTGCCAGTGCCATAGGTTTGAATCCTACGTAGGACAATACTTTGTGCGATCCACAAACTGTTGTTATGAATCTGAGTGCAATTTGTCTGCGTTAATTATATGTTTGTAAAGTAATACAATGATTATTTCCTTAGTGCAGGGTGTAATAAAAAAAATGAAATTATTTATAAGTAGTGACTCGTTGTATTCTTAACCAGTCAACACATGGGAGTAAGCTGTAAGGTGTAAGCTTAACTTATCTTAACTACACAAATATTTTCTAATTCAATTATATATCGAGGTACACAAAAAACAAATATTATACGTTTAATGAACCAACAAAAGTGGGAGGGACTAAATGTGTCTGTAAGGTGTAAGCTTAACTTATCTTAACTACACAAATATTTTCTAATTCAATTATATATCGAGGAACACAAAAAAAAATATTATACGTTTATGATGTGAGTGGGAGGGACTAAATGTGTCTGCAAGGTGTAAGCTTAACTTATCTTAACTACACAAATATTTTCTAATTCAATTATATATCGAGGAACACAAAAAAAAAATATTATACGTTTAATGAACCAACAAAAGTGGGAGGGACTAAATGTGTCATGACCAAAACGGGCGATCACGAGTGTCAAATAAATCATCCGAAGATCGTAGGTCGTGGCACCGTTAGTACTCATGGATAGGACATTCACCCTGAAGTACATAAATATTATGAACTGTTTATTTAACACGTGGGCAATTTTGAGAGGATTGAGAGATTATACGCTTTTGGGATATTTTCCTACGATAATCTTTTGTAGGGCAGAGATGTTTCGAATCTGAATAGAAAATATATTAATTTAACATTGTATTTAATTTCGGATACGATTACAGATTCGAAATTATTTCGAATTACCCAATAGTTTAAGGTTAGTTTTTTTTTTACTTGCAGATATTCATCTATAAGAATTTTTAGAAGAAAATACAAAAGACGATTTTACTTTATTCCTAGGCTAAGTTTTAGTTCTCTAGCCGAGGCCTCGGGTGATCGGACCTGGGAATAGTCCAGTCACCCGACGTGAGGCCACCACGTGAAGACGAGACAGCTGTTGGGGCGTCGTCTTCACACATCGTTTTCACGCGACGAGAGGAACCCGCGAGAGTAAACCACCGAGCGGGCCACCGAAGATAAAGATCGGATACCGGTGGCCCGCTCGCACGGTGAAGAGAGGAGTTGCACGGTGGGTCTATGGGGTCATGCGCGCCTCTGCCGTCACCCCGGACCGATTTGGCGGGGCGAAACGTACCTATCCATAGTCCACCGTATAAAAAAAAAGGCTAACATTTGGTGTATTATCAATACCGTAAAGTGTGTGTGTGTTGTTTAATACAAGATTGTCAAAACTCGAGTTTAAGACAAAATCTCTGTACTTCTATATATTACATTATATATTATTGAGATATTTTTTTTAATTTCGAAATTTGTGTTAGTATGATTATATACGATGGTCCCTGGAAGCAATGTTCTGATACACAAAACTTCTTTTATCAAAAGAAAACCTCTAATTTAAGTCACCATTCTGAGAGATAGTCAAAATCTTCTAAAACAGATAAATCCTCATTATCATCTCAGCTCTATATGTCCCACTGCTGAGATAGAGCCTCCTCCACGCCAGGAGGGAAATTAACCTACTACACCACGCTGATCAGACGTGTTGTTATAGGATTTTATTTTGAGTTATCCTTCTCTTGCATAAATATTATATTCATATTTTATCTCTTAGTCGTCTTTTATCATCACCCACGGTTACCCGTGTACCCGATAGGGGCTGCTAAATTGTATTCTTACTTTCTCTTTACTTGATAGTAGGTTAATTTCCCTCCCTTTACGGAGGAGGCCCGAGCCCAACAGTGGAACTTTTATGGGCTGTGATGATGATGATGATGAAGAAGAAGATATGGTCATCACACATGTCATATCTTAATATATATAAATTACGTGTCACGTTGTTTGTCCGCGATGGACTCCTAAAGTACTTATACCGATTTCAATCGAATTTGAACGGCATGTGTAGTTTGATCCATCTTAAAAGATAGGATAGCTTCCTCAATTTATTGTCGCAATATTATTTTATTGCAAATTATTTGTCTTTTATTTGACAGTCACAATTATCTGTTATCTCCAATCGATTCTAATAGATGGCGGTATCTGTTGACAGGATTGAGTAAGTATTTAATAAATCGCACTATGTTAAACGTACAAACGTTTCATATAAGCTAAAATTTATTAACATAACTGCCACGTGTTACTGAGGCTACCTTAGCCACAGCAACGCGTGGCCAAGTATGCTAGTATATATATATATATATATATATATATATATATATATATATATATATATATATATATATATATATATATATATATATATATTGTTGTTGGTTAGAAACATCGAAAACAACATTGTCAAATATTTCAATTTTTTTGCAGATATTCTTTTAACGAGTTGGGTAATAAAACTATTATCATATATTTTACAGTGTGGATTCTAACAAATGGTTATTCAGAAGTAGTTTCTGGATATATTTAGAGCAAGTCTGTCAAACTCTTGGATGGCACCCAGCACATGGAAAGATTTATTCTTGTTGGCCCTTTCTAATGCGACATAACACTACACACCTATATCTTATAAAATCACTTTCAATTGCCTAAAAATAAAATATTGTTTTCTAAATAAAATTAGGTCAGGTTATTCTTAACAAGTGAGTGGTAGTGGAAAATTAGACTGATATTATTACGCAATTGATTTTTTTTTTTTCATTTTCATCTACAGATATTTTAAAATAAAAACTTGTTTTTACACGTATCATTAGATGTTCACATCAAAGGTATGCTGAATTTAATGAAGTAATTTTTGTCTTCACATACATTAAATGCCACAGACAAAAAACAGATGCAAAAAGGTTGCCTATACACATAAATATCTGTCTCATACAAAGATCGCACATAAATCACTCAACACGATGCAGTTTAACAAGATTCTATCTAATTTTTGGCAGAATATCCTATCCTTTATATATGAAAGAAGTTACATCACTCAATTTAATTGTTTCGAAAACAATACACTAATCAGAGTTGTAAATAAATTTGCCATTTTTAACAATATGCGTATTATTAGCATTCTTTTGTTATCCTGTTTTTATCTTTTAAGGTCGACGCAGCATTATTCGCTAATATTAAGTTCTGCTTGCTTGCTTGCACAGACAATAAAGAAAACCTTCAATGACCGTGGCAGTAGGATGACGGCTCATCAATTCAATTTATGTATGTTGCTAGGTAAATAGCCCTTTCCAGCACTTTATTATAATACATACATACATACCATCACGCCATGTCCCTTGCAGGGTAGGCAGAGAGAACAGAGTGCCAGAGAACTCTATCCTTGCATACTTCATTCGCTTTCTCAACATTCATAATTCTCTTCATACACGCTCGCCGGTGTCGGAGACTCTTGACTCCACCTTCCTTCAGTACATGACCGATCTGGTCTAGGTAGGTTAGTCTCGGTCTCCCCCGGTACCTACATCCTTTCACTTTCGCATTGTATATATTTTTATTTGATTAGACCTTGAAGTATATTTTCCTTCAAATTACTCTCTTTGGATATATTCCACTATTTTTAAACTTATAACCTTTTTTGATACACCTCATTATACTTATATATTGTTTCCATTATTGTTATATATAAATAGTTATGTCATGTTGTATTGAATACAAAAAAATAATAATACAAAAGTATCCGGAATCGATTCTCGCAATGGTAGTATTGAAAACACTAACAATAGATGACAAACGAAACGATTTCCAATGTCCAAAGTATTTTTCATTGGTATTTAAACAACGTGTATTACTAACTTTTCCACGAGAATCTGGAAACTGGGCTGAGAGATCACCAGGACAATGGGAGGCAGTACTCTCCAGGGAAAGTTATAATATCAACTGCAATCGCCAACCCGCCTGCCTAGCTTTTTAATTATAGAATTATCCACTTTTGAGGAGGCAGGTATCCAGCATCCAGAAAATATGTAAAACTTATATTGAAATTTCAATTTTATGAAAGTATCATCATCATCATCACAGCACATAAATGTCCCAATGTTGGGCTCGGGCCTGCTCCGTAATGGGAGGGAAATTAACCTACTACCCGACTAGAAATTTTTTCGTCTTCCTTAGCAGGACCGGACCGGGCATGCCCGATCTGGACCAGGTAAGGTATATAACGCAGAAGATATATCTGGACCCGATCAGGAAAACCTTATCGGGTCCAGATCAGGCATTCCTGATCGGGTCTAGATCAGGCATACCTGATCGGGTCCAGATCAGGCGTTCCTGATCGGGTCCGGATGAAATTTTACTGATCGGAACCAAATCAATCATCTGCGTTATATATCTTGCCTGATCCAAACCGAGTATGCCCAGTCCGGTCCTTATAAAAAACATGAATATCTTAAAGAACATGTTTAATTGGTAAAAATATACATTAATATATGACCGATGACGTAGGCACCGAATGCAGTGCTATATTCTTATCATAGAGAGTCCCAGTGAGCCGTGCCGATTATGGCGCAACCACCAGATGCTAACGACTGCAACTGTCGCCTGAATTTCTCATTCATGACCTGATCGATCCGTTTTAATCTGATTCGATAACAACTAATTTAATATTATGCCATGTCATTACGCTTCGGAGAATCTTAACACCGCGATTCAAATAATGACGTCACTTTACTAACGCCATCTATTTATTATGACCCAAAACATTAAATGTTAGAATGGTTGTTACAATATAATATTTCTATCTATCTATGATTTCAAATGTTAGGTACATTTATATATATATATTATTTATTTTTGTTTTTTACTTTAAATATAAATTATTTTTATATTATTAATTATTATTATTATATACACATTATATATACATTATTATTATTATTAAATACATATATTATGATTAATTAAAGATTTCAGATTAATCGCCTCTGATGCAAATACAATTTCGCCGTGGCATAAATATGACAATCATGTCACTTTTTTGAATTTTGATTGATATTTTTTTTCTGTTACGAAAACTGTTTCTGGTTCTAATATACTACAAGCCTTAATATATACTTGATGATATTTCACATCAGGCTATCCTTATTTGGTCCTGATCTGGTCCTGATCCGGTATGCCTTACCATACTTGATGTTATTTCACATCAAGCTATCCTGATCAGGACCAGACCTGGTCCTGATAGGGTTTGCCGGATCCGGCATGCCTCATTCTGTGCTGATCGGGTCCTGATCCGGTATGCCTTACCATATTTGATGATATTACACATCAGGCTATCCTTATTTGGTCCTGACCTGGTCCCGATCCGGTATGCCTTACCATACTTAATGATATTTCACATCAGGCTATCCTTATTTGGTCCTGATCTGGTCCTGATCCGGTATGCCTTACCATACTTAATGATATTTCACATCAGGCTATCCTTATTTGGTCCTGATCCGGTATGCCTTACCATACTTAATGTTATTTCACATCAGGCTATCCTGATCAGGACCAGATCTGGTCCCGATCGGGCTTGCCGGATCCGGCATGCCTCATTCTATCCTGATCGGGTCCAGATACATGATCTGGTTGAACCATACTTTTTTTCTAGTCGGGTATACCGCGCTGGTCAGACGTGTTGGTATAGGGTTTTGTTTCGAGTTTTCCTTCTCTCGCATTTGCAATTTATATCCCTTAGTCGTCTCGTACCATCACCCACAGGTAAGATATGGGGTGGTGAATAGTATTCTTACTCCGTCACCACACGGATAAAGTAAGAAAAGGTGTCTACATCGGAGGATAATATCATAAACACTACTTCGTAGTTGGGTGGCAAATCGCAATAAGTGTTTCGCAGGCGAGTGCTGCTGTCAATTCTCTTGGTGATCTCCCTCGATCAGTTTTTACGATTCTCACGGGAAAGTATTAATCCATCATTATACGAAGCATATAGTTAAATCTTTTAGGGCAAAAGTTCTTGCGAATGATTCAACCACCAGCGATTAGTATACTACCCGCAGGGAGGTCTGCCAGTCGAGCCGGCCACGGATGTCAAGGAAGCGGTACAACTAGTCGGCCCAATGACTTTAGAGAGAAAAATGATGTTTTATGAAGCCGCACGCCGCCCTTTCGTTGCCTCGGATATGGCTATATATAGCCTGCTAAATAAAGACAGGTCTACCAAGTGCCGGTGTGATCTCTTGGCGATTTTTGATGAGACGTCGACGTGGATACGTAGTACCTGAAAGAGTAACCCGTAGGGCGTGCTAGAAAAGTCAAAATGGGTGGTGAAATATTGGCGGGAAAAACAGTAAAAGTATCTTCCATTATCCAAGAGAAGGACACCACGAAACTAAACCCTATACCAACACGTCTGACCATCATAGTATAGTAGGTCAGTTTCCCTCTCATTATGTAGGAGGCTCGAGCCCAACAGTGGGACATATACGAGCTGAGATGTAGGCAGACATATATCCAATAGTATACGCCAATAAGTTGAAGTATGAAGGGATAGATGGGATGATGATGAATTGGTCTACTGCATCACTCTAATCAGACGTGCTAGCAGGACTCACGTTTTATATGGAATTACCCTTCTCTCCAATTTTATTTATAGTTTAAGGAAATTTAGTTTGCTATATTTTTATTCGCTTACTGTTACTTGTTGTTGCGGTTCTACGTACTGATTAAAACACAGTAGGTACTAAATGCGCGGATTCATGCAACCTTCATAATATTTCCTATTATATACAATGATAATACGATTGTCGTGGGAACTATATATATATATATTCTATTGTAATATAGCATTGGGACTTATATATTGCAAATAAGAAACTGACAAAGTAGAATGCACAGATTCTAATAAATGCCTTATTGTCGCCGTAGTTCTGTATTATGGATTTCGTTCTGTGTATGAGTTTTTATACAATTTCATCTCATTCATCTCGACTCATACACGTTCCACTCCTAAGCTCGAGTCTCCTCTAATTCACTACCCCCCTTAGTGAATTGTATTCTTAACCCATTACCACAAAGAAAAACTTATCTCTAGGTAACTCGTGAATTAGTTAGTTTTAGTTTAGGTTTTATTTCACCTTTTTTTTTTTGCGGTGAACTATGGATGCGTCTCGCCCTGCCAAATCGGTCCGCTCCGTGGTGACAAAGAAGAGACGCGTGACCCCATAGACCCACCATGCAATCTCCTTTCTTCGCTGTGCGAGCGGGCCACCGATACTCGATCTTTGTCTTCGGTGGCCAGGTTTTATTTCACCTAGGCATAGTCATGATTCTCATTCTGTTATTACCTGTTTTCTATTCATGATGACATGATTTTAAATTCTTAGTCTATTATCATATGAACAAATCGCCATGAGAAGTTTTTTATTTTGTATCTGATATATAATATGTATTGTCCTATATGTATGGTTTCTTTTTAAATTAATAGCGACCTATTATTGCAAATAAAGTTTTAACCATTTGGATTAACGAGCAAAATATGCGGACAAATTTACGAAAAATTGTTATAGAAAACTCCAAATGCTGTATAATATTTCAATTATTTTTTAATTTATTTAAATACGTAATTATTTGGTTAAAAATAACATCAACCGTGAGATTTTTAATGAGTTTACTAGTTTCGACTTTGGCATAGTTAGCTAATTAATCTCGGAAACTTATTTACTTATAGTGTTTACTAGCATTATTAAAATTATAGAGTATTATGTTATAAAAAAAAAACCTAATATTATAAGCAGGGTTAAATCTGTATTGGAATTTTAATTTCACTAACAAAACTAGTTGCAGCAACTGGTGGTTGGGCGGATGTTTCAGATTGGCAAAAATATACCACGTCCTTCTAAAGCTAAAAACCTGTTGAAAACTGAACACTAATTCTAATTATGATTTTATTACAAAATTTAATTAGGTAATATACAAAAACATAAAAAAACAATACTTGCAAAATTATGAAGTTAATTTAGATACGTTTACCTATTATGAATGTAGGCCAAGGTACAAGTTCGAGTGACGAAGAAGACCGTAAGGTTCAGATCGAATCTTATGTTAGTTATATAATATTTAAAATAAAGTAGATGTGTTTTTAAACTCTAAATCATTTATTTGAAATAAAAATTGATTTAATAATAACTGATAATAAACAATATAAAATTTTATGTATAGAATCATTTTCTTTTTGTACTACTTGCAATGAATTTGTATTAAAAATGTGGGTCAAAATGTAATAACTGATACTGTAGCGGGTAGATATCAATCTTAGTAATAACAATGACTTGTTGGACGTAAGATACCTTAGTTCTACCGTGACCAAGAACGCTGTAAAATGTACGAAACGTCGAGAAATTAAAAATCAAACACAAACGCGATAGAACCCGTAAAAATAGTTTTATTTCAAATGTGTACTTTCTTTTTTTAATCGCTTGTGGTGGCAAACGAGCAAGCAGCCACACCTGATGGTAAGTGTCATTGCCGACCATGGAGCTTTGCAATACCAAGGGTATAGCTAGGCTGCTGCCTATAAACTCCAAATCCACCCATTTGGGCTTCCGGCTCTCTCGCTCACCGAACGAAGCGCAATAGCGCATTGCCATTACTCAGACTTCGATCTTCTGCGAGAGTGTGGTACTACCCCGGACGGACTGGCCCGCGTCTGTAGATAGAGCACTGTCAACAGCGTGCTCCTACCACTTTTAATAATACCTAATACTCGCATAAACATCAGAAATCATTATCTAAATTATTTAAACTAATTCAATCACTAGTTATAACAATTTTAATTATCGCAACCCAAAGGACTTAAATCTTATAACGCTATTAAAGACAGCGTTAATCATTTAACAGCTATTGTAAATATTGGTAAGGATACTTTAAAAACAATGTCACTTGTTCTGAACGTGGGAGATATATACATTAATATTGCTAGTGTGACGTATATGCGCGTGAGTAGGTGACGCAAAGGATGTCACCAGAGTTAAGAATAGACAGACGGCAGCGAGACACCTGCGTTTGCTGTCTTTAGCCTTTATTACAATAACAACATTAAAATATTATAATGTATCTATACTCGTATATAATTTTTTTTATTGAATAATCAACGAGCAGTATTAGCTTTAAAGAGATTGCTATACTCGACATTTTAAGTACGCTACATGGTACCTTTGACTTCTAAAAGTTATATGTGTATTAAAATCACAAACCACTATTGATTGCCAGCTTTAATGATGAAAGAAAATATCAGATACTGAAGTAGGCACAACACGTTCCTAATTTGGGCGTTTGAGTTGTTATTTTTTTTTTTTGTGGACAATGGATGCGTCTCGCCCCGCCAAATCGGTCTGGGGTGATGGAAGAGACGGCGCGTGACCCCATAGACCCACCATGCAAACTCCTCTCTTCGCTGTACGAGCGGGCCACCGGTACCCGATCTTTGTCTTCGGTGGCCTTGAGTTGTTATTCTAAAGTATTAGAAATATTATTATGCGTATTAAACTACTTACTTTTATATCTAACAATGAAGTTTAACGGAAATTTCAACTATTAATAAATTTTAACACGATTCGTGATTTTACATTGTCGTATAGGTACAATGCAGTTGAAAGTTAAGCATTATTTTATTTTTCAAACGTTTTCCTTCCTTAAACTCATTCAACTAAGACAACTTTCTTAATTTTTTTGCACTATATTTATTGTCTTACAAACGATATATTGCGTGCATGAATGATTTAGTTAGATATCATAAATTGTGTTATGTTAATTATATATCTCAATTATTATTCATTTTACTGTTTTTTAATCTAAATATCTAATAATTTATATGTTATATAAAGGAATTTATCCGAGTGGTGACGGAGTAAGAATACAATTCATCTTACTCGTGGATGATCGTATGAGACGACTAAGGGATATAAAACGCATATAACGTCTGTGCAAGAGAAGGAAGTCTCGAAACAAAACCCTATACCAACACGTCTGACCAGCGCGGTATAGTAGGTTAATTTCCCTCCCATTACGGAGGAGGCCCGAGCCCAACAGTGGGACAAATGATGATGATAAAGGAATTACGAGACCTTGGACCTATTAAAATTTTGTTTATTTTTCTTTTCAATTTATATGATAATCATTTAAAACCATAATTGTATCACACATACATACTTCTATATTTTTTTTGTTATTTCAAAGCTCTTCTTCCTACTTCCGCCATAGAGAACTAAGTCTACAAGGTGTATTAAGATAGCCAGATAGATTGATATTTGACTTACTATATCGTGTAAGAAAGGGGTAATGACTAATGTATTCGTACTCCATTACCAATCAGAAAATCTCAAAAATTATACGCTATTAACATGTCTGTTTCTTTCACCGCACATATTGTAAAAAATTTGACAATAGTTTTATGACAGACGCTTATTTTTTTTTTTGCGGTGGTCTTTGGATGCGTCTCGCCTCAACAAATCGGTCCGGGGTGACGGAAGAGGCGGCGCGTGAACCTATAGACCCACCGTGCAAATCCTCTCTTCGCCGTGCGAGCGGGCCACCGGTACCCGATCTTTGTCTTCGGTGGCTTTATGACAGACGCCTACCGTCTGAAAATGTAATTATTGACCAGAAGATCAGACGGAGTTAACCCAGGTATCGACGTGAGTCCTATAACTAGTTGATCTCAACTAGCTTAGGTTTACCTTATTTTTTGGTGGTAGGCTATGGAATGGTCACACTCCGCTAATTCCATCCAGGGCGACAGAAGAACCGGCGCGCGCTGCCATAGACCCACCCAACAACGTACCTCTCGAAGCCGTGTGAGTGAGTCACTGGACGGGTTCCGGTGGCTCACTAAGGTAAACCTAAGGCCAACGAAGACAAAGACCCCGGGGTCTTTGTTTTCGTTGGCCTTAGGTTTACCGTTAGCCCTTACTCGTCTTTATCGACACCCACGAGCAATACAAGGTTTGGAAGTATTCGCAGCCGTTACCCCACAACAAGCTATTATTAAAATATTGTCAGTCCAATTTAATATATTCGTTATAAAACTATAGTATAATTTTATTTACATCTGTATTATAATAGTCCAAGGAAATAAATGCATCATTAACAAAACAATAAAACGCGGCATATCAAACCAGATGTAGTTAATGAGTTCGCGTGTATACGAGCAGGAAACTGTTATTTGTAAATAAACGTTTCGAGCTTGGAAATATTCATACTCCTACCACAACTCCATTACGCGTTACGCTACATAAAATGTTTATGCTATTGTTTAGCTGGTTTTACTTTCTAGTAAATGCTTGTTTAGTAGGTCAGTACGTGTCAACTTTTCCTATATATACTCACAGGCCTTTAAATAAATTTTGATACTTTCGTGAAAATAAGATTTCCATGTAGCGTCGGAGTAGGAGTATAATTTACAATCCCTTTTCTTTCTCGTGGATGTCGTAAAAGACGACTTAGGCGTATCTATTTCCTAATCCGTCTGGCCAGTATGAATATAGGTCAATTACCCTCCTGTTTTGGAAGAGTATCGAGTCCAGCATATATAAGTTAAGTTATGTCCCACAGATGTATGAATTAAGATGGCAAAAAAATGTGGTAGCTTTATTGATATAAAAACAAAACAAGGTTTAATCACTTTGACTGTTGATCATAGCTTTGAGTAAAGGCAAAAAATACCTATAATTTTGATGCTTGGTAAGTGGTTGGATGATGACAATTGATTTTACAAGTTTGCAAGGAAAGTGCTGCTCTCCTGATGATCCTTATAACTTAAGCCTTATAACTTCCACAGGAAAATAAAGGACGTATATATATTATGTTCTTAATCTGTTACTATAAGGGGCAGAAATGTAAGTCATCTTTAAAACAAAAAATGGTGTGTGACCACACGACAAACGTAAAAACTTCATTAAGGCGAAGTTAATAATATAATATATGCTAGGGGGGCATAGTCCGAAGCGTGCTCGTTCGCGTCCCCTGCCAGTCTAATTAGACTGCTAATCCGGCTCGAAATGCGTACCGCAATGCGGGTTAGGGCGTCCCCCGGAGGCGACGCGTACCGACCCGCCCCCGTCGGTACGAACATCGGCAGTTGCGGCGATGGGGGCCGCCACCCATCACGCCTTGCCCAGTTAGGCGAGTCGAGGAGAACGGAGTGCCGGGTGGGCACGTGGAATGTAAGAGGTTGTGTGGAAGGTAAGTTGCACGAGCTGATATCCGTCATGGCGGACAAACAGCTAGACGTGCTCTGTGTAACAGAGACCAAGCGAAGGGGCAGCGACGCCTGCGATCTTCCTGGTGGCGGGATGGCTCTGTGGTCTGGTGTACCACAGAGCGATCGAGCCAGCATGGGGTTAGGAGTGCTGTTGTCCTCTCGCTTGGCCTCAGGTGTGAAGGATTACGGAATGTATGATCCCAGACTTCTCTGGGTCCGTATAAAACTAGGTGTCACCAAGGTATTCATGGTTGTAGCATATGCTCCCGTAGGATCCTCGGTGGCATCAGACCTAGAGAAGTTTTGGGACAATGTTAGGGAAGTTCTGGATATGGCAGAAACCAGTGAACGCGTGATTGTATGCGGAGATTTGAACGGATGGGTGGGGACCAAGCGTCCCGACTATGAGGACGTACTTGGTCCATTTGGTGATAAGAGAGTGAACGACGCAGGTAGGCTCATAGCGGATGTATGCATGGAGAGAAACCTTATTGTGTCAAACACATTTTTCCAACATAAGGACATCCATATGTATACATGGAGAAGGAATGAACAGAAAAGCATAATAGATTTAATTTTGGTAGACAGTCGCCTCCGAAGCAAAATATTGGACGCAAGAGCCTACAGGGGCCCCACAGTCGACACGGACCACTATCTCGTTATTGCGAGATTTAGTGGTCTGTTCAGAAAGTGGAGGCACTGGCGAGAGCGTGTCCACTTCGGAGGGCTTGAAAGAATAAAGGTTGAAAGGTTGCAAGAAGAGTGTGTAAGAGAAAAGTATGCAGAGGGTGTCCGAGAACGGCTGACGATGGCAAGCCAGCCGCAATCGGACATTGAAGAATGCTGGAGAGTATTGAAAGAGAGTATGGTAGATACAGCGAAAGAAGTATGTGGAAGTTCAAAGAAGCATAGAAAAACAAATGGTGATGCATGGTGGGATGCGGAAGTGGCAGCTTCCGTAGAGCAAAAGAAGAAAGCGTGGCTGGACTATGTCTCTTCTTTGAATCTGAATGACAGTATGACTGAACAGAAGAAAGAAATATATCGGCAATGTAAGAATGACACCAAGGCCTTAGTGAAAGAGAAACGTGATAGAGCAAGTATGAGTGCAGAAGATAGGCTGACTAAAAACTTCGAGGGTAACACCAAACTCTTTTGGAGGGAGGTGAAGAAGTCTCGGGGTGGTTGGTCAGCCTTCAGAATGAATAAAATAAGGTCTAAAGGTTTAGACATTCTTACACAAACACAAGACGTGTTAAGCCGATGGAGTGAATATTTTGGCGATATGTATGCGGATGCTACGGTTGGCGCCGGTGTTGGATGTGGTTTAGTAGATCAACATTCGACAACGGCGTCCTCCGATGGCATCAGTATGGATGAAGTTGAATGGGCGATAAGAAGTTTGAAAAATGGTAAGGCAGCGGGCATTGATATGGTGTCTGCCGAGATGATCAAGCTTGGTGGCTCTTGTGTCTGGGAGGCGTTCCTGTTGCTCCTCAATTTATGTTGGAGCTCGGGAATGGTTCCCAGGGACTGGAATAGCGCAGTCATCGTGCCTTTGTTTAAAAACAAGGGTTCACGTTATGACTGCGCAAATTACAGAGCCATAAGCTTGACCAGTTTGGCAGCAAAAGTGTATGGAAAAATTATTGAAAGGAGAATGAGGATGGTGTCCGATGGTTTACTGTGTGAGACACAAGGAGGTTTCAGGAGTGGAAGGGGATGCATGGATCAAGTGTTCTCTCTGCGCAACATTGTGGAGAAGCATCTGGCTCTAGGTCAGAGGGTTTTCTGCAGTTTTGTGGATCTGGAGAGAGCATTTGACACGGTTGTACGAAAGGAACTTTGGGACATTTTACCGGAGTATGGTATTAACGGTAAACTGCTGCGGGCTGTGCAGTCCGGTTACATGGGCTGTAGAGCCTGTGTGCGGCTGGATGATGGAATGTCGCCTTGGTTTGACGTCAATATCGGCGTTAAGCAGGGGTGCGTTCTGTCAGCCAGGCTGTTTATCATATATCTGGATAAATGTCTCCAAAGATTGAACGATATGAATGTGGGAGTCCAGATGGGCGACTCAGTGGTCACTGCTCTGCTTTATGCAGATGATGCAGTCCTGCTGGCACAGTCAGCGACTGACCTGCAGACCCTAGTCGACACAATGACAGAAGATTGTAAGAAAAGGGGTCTACGCGTGAATGTGAGCAAAACCAAAATAATGGTCTTTGAAAGAGATAAAACCAGAACAGATGTAAGAGTAACAATAGGTAATGATGTACTAGAGCAAGTGGATGAATTTGTATATCTTGGATGTGGATTTAGCCGAGATGGAAGGTACACCACTGATATAGAGCGAAGAGTGAATGCGGGAAATAGAGTGAACGGAGCGTTGGGGCAACTTCTCGGCAGCCACCACCTCAGCCAGAAGGCACGTGTAGCAATACATAACGCAGTGCTTGTCCCAACATTACTGTATGGAAGCGAGAGTTGGGTATGCAGAAAAGAGTATGATAGTAAAATTAATGCGGTCGAAATGCGATCCCTGCGGAAAATCTGTGGAGTTAGGCTGACCGACCGCATTCGTAACGACGACGTAAGAGAGCGAGTAGGTATGAAAGAGAGTATTGGTGTAAAGATGCGAAAGGGAATGCTCCGATGGTTCGGACATGTGGAAAGAATGCCGAACGAACGCCTGGTTAAGAAGATATACAATGCGAAAGTGGAAGGATGTAGGTACCGAGGGAGACCGAGACTAACCTACCTAGACCAGATCGGTCATGTACTGAAGGAAGGTGGAGTCAAGAGTCTCCGAAACCGGCGAGCGTGTATGAAGAGAATTATGAATGTTGAGGAAGCGAGTGAAGTATGCAGAGATAGAGTTCTCTGGCACTCTGTTCTCTCTGCCTACCCTGCAAGGGATATGGCGTGATGATATGTATGTATGTATGTAATAATATATTTTCTTCATTATATAATACATAAAAATCGACTGCACAGATGATCTAATGGTTAAGATACCTAATATGCCAAATGTCACGGGTGCAATTCCCACACAGGAAAATACTTTACAAAACACCACAATTTGTTGTTTTGAGTTACATACATACATACATATCATCACGCAATATCCCTTGCAGGGTAGGAAGAGAGAACAGAGTGCCAGAGAACTCTATCCTTGCATACTTCACTCGCTTCCTCAACATTCATAATTCACTTCATACACGCTCGCCGGTTTCGGAGACTCTTGACTCCACCTTCCTTCAGTACATGACCGATCTGGTCTAGGTAGGTGAGTCACGGTCTCCCACGGTACCTACATCCTTCCACTTTCGCATTGTATATCTTCTTAACCAGACGTTCGTTCGGCATTCTTTGTTTCATTTCATTCATTCTGTTGTTTTGAGTTGATATGTAATTTGTACATACATATAGGATACATACATACTATACAAGGATTATCTTTTTAGGGCGGAGTGTTGTCTTTTTTTTTAAAAAAAAAAGTAATAACTTTTACAATACATATGTTTATAAATTACTGTGGTAAATTTTGCTCTTATCATTTGTCATATCGTACTCTAAAATGGTTCTTTAGACGATGAGAATCGACTTCACTCGAACGAGCGTTACATACCTGAGCGTGACGACTCATTCTCATTTAATACCATAAAGTGCACAGAATCTCTAAATATAATTACATACTTAACAGTGTAAATAATACATAATTTAATATTGGTAGGACCACGCTGTTGACAGTTCTCTGTCTACAGCCGCGGGCCGGTCCGTCCGCGGTAGTACCACACTCTCGCAGAAGATCGACGTCTGAGTAATGGCAATGTGCTATTGCACTTCGTTCGGTGAGCGAGAGAGTCGGCAGTCCAACTGGGTGGGTTTGAAGATTTTATTGGTAGGCAGCGGCCTAAGCTATACCCTTGATATTGCAAAGGTCCATGGACTGCAGTGACACTTAACATTAGGTGAGCTGCTTACTCTTTTGCCACCATAAGCAATAAAAAAAATAACATACTAGGTAATAAGTGATCAAGAATACAATATCTCACAACTGCTTACAACCACTTGCCTCCCCTCAGATCTCGCATAAAACTATTAAAGTTACTTGATATTGTGCCACCAAATACAATAATTTCGAGATGATACCATTTCGCAGAATATTAGACTATCAAAATGAATGATAATATTATTACTGACAGATTCCAATGATTCATCCCGATGTAAAGAAACAATCAAAATGACAGTATGGACGTCTGCGTCCGTATCTGTTTAATCGTATGACCTTTCATGACCCCCGGGAAGATGATATATCAAAGCATGTGCTGCAGAATAGATTTGCTTTAATATATGTTGTGTTATAAGAGCATAACTATATGAAAAAAATGTTTATATAATTATATTTTTGCATGACATTTATATGTTTGTATGAAATTGTAAAGATTGATGACGACTTCTAAGTGTTTACGTAATTATTTGACATATTTTTTGTTTTGTTTTTGTTTTTTTTATAGACAACTCCCGGCACTAAGGAAATAATCTTTGTATCGCGAGGTATTTTACAATAATTCATTCAATTTAACGGACACAAATTATACGCTGACTTAGAGCAACAATTTGTGGATCGCACCAAGTATTGTCCTACGTGTGAATCGAACCCACGATACTTGCATGGTAGGTCGGTTCTTAACCATTACGCCATCTGTGCAATCAGTCATATGAAATGAAATATATATAATCAATCAAACATATGAAATTAATAGTTCTTCATGGATTTTATCACAATAGCTTTTGTTTTATTAACAATCAACTTATTTTTTTTAATGCTTAATATCATTGGTGGTCATACAAGAACAAATTTTTGTCTTCTAATAACAACCATTATTGGTGGTTTTAATTAATTATTATTCGTCATCCTAGCTGTCGTTTTCCCCACAACACCGTTAAAATTTTTAATAAACTGTTCATCACATGTTTATTATACTAACGTGAATCAGACATTAGTGGAATTGCATCAAGTACATCTACAAGAGCTATACAAGAAACAAGTCAAGACTGACTAACAACTATTAAAGCACCGATAATATTTTTACACAACGAATTTGAAAATTTTGGAAGAACGGTGGCAATAAATTCTTAAGCGATTAAAGCAAGAAATCAAGTCAAGAATTAATATTCAAAAATTTTGGTTGCAATTTCAATATATCATTGATTTACAATACAAAAAAAGTAAAGTTATTCAAAATAAACATTTGAGTTTTGATAAATACATTAATTTGAATTGCTGAGATTCAGCATTCAACATACTAGGTTATTTATAAATATGTACTTATTTATGAGCGAATAATAATTACCATACACGGTACTCGATCTCACATCTATGGAATATTATATTTTTTATAATACAGTAATTACATTGTCATTTGTATCCGTTATTTAAGTTTTTATAAGGCAAGTCAAGGATTTATTACTTATTGCAAGCTCTTGTGTTACAAAAAAGGGTCAACAGATACGTCAAACTATGAAATAACAATAGAGAACGGCGTTTTTTCTTAGATTATGTTTTAAATAATCTGATTGTAAGACTTAGTAATCCTGAAATTTTAAATTTAACATACCTGAGATAATTAGGATGTATCTTAACAGTTTGAGTACTCAAGGCAGCTGTCACCGGACGTGGCCAAAGACCGCCGAATCTCCCGCATACTGTTCTGCATAGGTCCATGCTGGTAAACATGAGATTTGTGACGTTGTAACTGGCTGGATTTGGATGTGCTGTACGCTGACAACCGGAGTCGGGAATGCATTTGTACATCCATGATGGCCTGGTAATTAAAAATAAAAAATAAATGCTAAAAATACTAAAAAAATGTTGTAATACCCATGTGTTGGTGGAGTAGGAATATAATGCTCACCGGTCCCTCCTTTCCCGCGAGGGATAAAAAAACTATTAAAGAAACGCAACAAGCTAACATCGCTACAAGAGAAAGAAAACCTGAAATAAAACTTTGTACTGACTTGTCTGATCAGCGGCAGCGTGGCAAAGTTAGTCAATTTCCCTCCCACTGTTTAAATCTTATATCCATCCATCCATCCATCAGCCCGTAAAGGTCCACTGTTGGACATAGGCCGCCACGAGAATGCCACTTAAAACGGTCCTGTGCCACCTGCATCCAGCGGTTTCCTGCGACCTTGATGATGTCGTCAGTCTACATAGTGGGGGTATCTTATAAATCTTATATGCATATCCTTTAGTCGTCTTTTGCGACACCCACAGGTAAGATGAAATGAAATGACTAGTCACCGCAAAGTAATTATAATATTAACTAATAATTTTCATAGAGTATTCATCAACGTTCGATAGGTAAGACAACTTTTTTTTTATTGTATCATTCAATATTCTTGCAAAGGAACAAATCGTTTGACCGGTTTAATGGTTTTCTTTTTGTCTTATACAATATAAACACTTGATTCTCAATATCGTCTGATGTTTTAAAGTGTGCACCTGTTTTATATCTTCAGACAGCGCTCGTGTGATCGTGCTATGAATAAAAGGGCAATACCACCGTACAATGTCTGCGATTACTCTTCAAGAATGAACCAGACTAAATTGGAAATATTTTCTATGTGCAATGACCAAATAAGAATAAAATTCACCAGGTCTTCTTTTCTCATGACTGTCGAAAATACGACTACAGGATGAATGCAAAGTAATATGAGAGCATGAGGAGAAAAATTAAATTCTTATGTCTATTAAACTGTCTATTAAACTATGTGGTAGCGGCTTCGAATACTACCAACCCTTGCTTTGCTCGTGGGTGTCATAAAAGACGACTAAGAGCCTTATAATGAACTGCGCCAACTGCATCTGATGCCGTTTGGTCAACAATTACATTCCCAAGGAGGTTTGACGTCAGGCAGGCAGCCGGTCATAAAAATATTGTCAATAACTTCTACAATATGTACTATGAAAGAAGAGTACATATTGTATCGACAACAAGTAATTGGGATAAGAGTAGGATTATATATTGCCTATAAACCGATGGTATTGACCATCAATCAAACCTGGATCAAGAGTAATTTTTCATAATGTAGGTTACACTGAACCGGTTAAAACATGAATAGCATATAATACCAACATAAACGGATTCAATTTCACTATTGAAAATTTATTGATTCCACTCAATACAAAATCCTGTCATAGTTATAGTCTTGTTTTTAAAATTACTTCTATTGATATATATTTGACGCGTAGACGACAAATAGAATATTTGAGACTTGTTCGAATGTTTAATGTTCAATTTGACCAAATGTCCTTGTGTGCTTCAAAAATTGTTTTTCTTTTTAATAACACTCTGTTCTAAGGAAGTAATGCTCGTTAATTTTATAAACATATCCTTACTAATATTATAAATGCGAAAGTAACTCTGTCTGTCTATATGTATAGGGTACTTTTTTAATGCAAAAAAGGGTTGTAAAGGGGGTTGAAAAGTTGTAAGGAAGTATCGTCATTTTTAAAGCCAGAAGCTTGAAACTTATTTTTAGGCTATTGATTAGATGTAAATAAATATGGTATTAAAATTTTGTAAAAATTTTACCCTTAAGGGGTAAAAATAAAAATAGGGGATGAAAAACTTTAGGAAAGTAACCTTTTACGCGGGCGAAGCCGCGGGCAGAAGCTAGTACTTTATAAATTACATCCAGACTCAAGACAAAAATTCGCTCAAAGTATTGTGTTGCGTGGGAATTGGACCTTGGCACTGTAGGTAATATCTTAACTATTAGGCACTGTGCAATCGAAATTATTGTGAATCTAAGCTTTAATCTTTAAATAAATACATTTTTGTTTATATACAGTCGTTTTACAAAATAATCATTTATTTTTAAATTTATTTTAAATGGATTATTTGGATGTGGATTTAGCCGAGATGGAAGGTACACTGATATAGAGCGAAGAGTGAATGCGGGAAATAGAGTGAACGGAGCGTTGGGGCAACTTCTCGGTAGCCACCACCTCAGCCAGAAGGCACGTGTAGCAATACATAACGCAGTGCTTCTCCCAACATTACTGTATGGAAGCGAGAGTTGGGTATGCAGAAAAGAGTATGAAAGTAAAATTAATGCGGTCGAAATGCGATCTCTGCGGAAAATCTGTGGAGTAAGGCTGACCGACTGCATTCGTAACGACGACGTAAGAGAGCGAGTAGGTATGAAAGAGAGTAGGTATTGGTGTAAAGATGCGAAAGGGAATGCTCCGATGGTTCGGACATGTGGAAAGAATGCCTAACGAACGTCTGGTTAAGAAGATATACAATGCGAAAGTGGAAGGATGTAGGTACCGGGGGAGACCGAGACTAACCTACCTAGACCAGATCGGTCATGTACTGAAGGAAGGTGGAGTCAAGAGTCTCCGAAACCGGCGAGCGTGTATGAAGAGAATTATGAATGTTAAGGAAGCGAGTGAAGTATGCAAAGATAGAGTTCTCTGGCACTCTGTTCTCCCTGCCTACCCTGCAAAGGATATGGCGTGATGATATGTATGTATGTATTTTAAAATTTTTCTAGTGTTTACTTATGATATTTTAGATACTTTTAAATATATGTACGGCAGAACTTATATTGTCTACCTTTAAATATATTAATCCTACAGAATTGTAGTTATTAGTATTGATTTATAGTTGGTAATATCGCTAAATAGACAATAGTATTATCATAAATTAAAAGCCCTTTTTTTTAAACTTTAGTCTCTTTGTCTAACGTTGTATGTTTATAATTATATTTAGCAACATCAATTAGTGAACCTAGTATACCCAAGTGGATATTGTCACACAAGCGCAATACTTGGCATGCGCGTCACATCACATTTATTGTTAGAAAATGGCCCAGAAGATTAATGATTCCCATTCACCTGGTGATCCTTCACCCCATTTTTACAACTCTCCCGAGCAAGTAAAAGTTAGTTATACACTATATTGTAAACCATCACCATAAGGAAAATTGATATACATACTCATAAACGGATGCCACGATGTTTTCCACACCATTATTTTCACTGGACTGAACTAAGTTCACAGCCACTAAAGTTAATAGCACCCATAGGCTCGCCATGACTGCCTGAAACACACAAATTTATAATATTACCTTTTATAGTGTCACATCTTTATATTCTAAGCCTAAGAGGTGTAATACATTTAGTTCCATATAATATAACCTATTCAGTGCCGAATTAACCCAGCGCGGGGCCTGTAGCAAATTCTGTCAAGGGGCCCTTGATTTACCTTAGGTAAGGTAATTAAAAGTTAGCACCTAAATAAAACAAACTGTTACAAATGAACTTTTCTAAATTTAATATGGGCAAATTTAGAGCTAACACTTTCAATATTGGCTTTTTTAAGCAAATGCTCTATATTCATCAAAGTGAGATAAAAATATTTTTACATTCCTATTTAAATTGAAATTTTTTTACGGTTAGACAGCCGTGGTTGGAGTGCGGGGCCCCCCAATTCGCGGGGCCCGTAGCATTTGCTACTCTTGCTACGTGGCTAATCCGGCACTGAACCTATTACTATGATACTTATAAGGCTATCGTTTTTTTTTACCATTACACACGTATCTCTTCTCTGAATGAGAGTGTATTAGCCTATAGTTTACTACAATGTTCACACGCCAACGCCAGAAAGTGGATCCAGTTAGAGTAATTAAATTGTACGCGTAGATATCCTATTTCGGATGTCAAAGGATCGGTACCAGTGATCGGCTCAATAGCGACAGGGAGAGAACAACACAACAACGGTTATATGGCCGCACGCCGCTTTTCCCTCGCCCAGACGGAATGGAGGGGAGGGGAGTCCTGACCATAATCTGCTAAAAAAAAAGATACTCCTCTTTAGTATTCTTAAGGGCGATCTGTACTTGGGCATATGATCTGGCCTTTTTCATCTTATAAATGTCCTATTATTAAATATAATTTCTTTCATCGTGGGCAAGAAAAATGCCCAATTAATTTATATTGGTCAGACGGATTGGCTTAGGGTATCATTTCCAAGTTTTTCTACTTTTGCAAAAATATTATCGTCTGTCTATATTAATGAATGGTTATGATACTCGCGGTAAAAGAGGCTGCAAATCGTATTAGTACTCCGTGATCACACAGAAAGGTAGTCGTCATAATAAAGCAAAATTAGTTTCCGAGTGTGGTCGATGGTACCGAACTTTTCCTGCCGGGACCTTGATGTGGAAAGATATCCAAAAAATTAACCCACCGAATAAAAGCTGGGGGGTGAATTAATTATATATATACATGCTTCTATATAAATATTGCTGTGTGGTAGCGGCTATGAATACTACCAAACCTTATTTTACTCGTGGATGTCGTAAAAGACGACTAAGAGCCTTATAACGACCTTGGCCAATTACATCTGATGCCGTTTCGTCAACAATTACATTCCCAAGGAGGGTTGATGTCTGGCAGGCGGCCGGTCATAAAACTATTGCCAATAACTTTTACAATATGTACTATGAAAGAGGAGTACATATTGTATCGACTCCAAGTAATTGGGATAAGAGTAGTAGAATGATGACTTCTATATAAATATTATAGACTAACAGTCCCCCCAGCTTCATTAATACAGAATACCTACTACCATATTGTTATTTTCGAAACCCATGCCCTTATTATATTATCCTTATTATGTAGATATATAATCGTATATGTAATTATTGTAACAATTTTACCTAGCAGCGTATTATTAAAATGTCTATTTGTTTATAATTTTTCCGTTTTGCTATCATTTAAGGTGACTTATTCGCGTGGTTTATATTTCAGTGTTATGTTTTATAACCTATAATATTTCTCGATAAATAGGCTAATTAATAGAGGAGATTTTTTTCAAATCCTACCCATAGTTTCTTAGAATTGCGCATCAAAACAAACTTTTCAGCTTTATACCGGGTGTAACAGAGAATGGAGCAGCTGGTCAGAAAGGTGGTAGGTAATGATGGTAGGAACCCATAACAAAATTTTGAAGAGAAAATGTCAAGGGTTCATTGACTCACGGCCACCGAAGACAAAGATCGGGTACCGGGGGCCCGCTCGCACGGCGAAGAGAGGAGTTGCACGGTGGGTCTATGGAGTCACGCGCCGCCTCTTCCGTCACCCCGGACCGATGTGGCGGGGAGAGACGCATCCATAGTCCACCATAAAAAAAAAGGGTTCATTGACTCATCAGCTGTCTGTAAAGGTGACGTTTGTCATCTATAGCAAACGTAATCACTGATTTATTTAGGTTCTAATGAATATTTATGAAAGTACGAGTATGTAGCAGATTATTTATCATTTACTTGGTACATTTCATTCAGTTTCAAAGAAAAAGCGATGACAAAATTGAAAATTTTAAATGCTTCTAATTCATTAACGAATCGGCATTTTCTCTTAAATTTTTTGTTATGGATTCCTACTATCATTACCTACCACCCTCCTGACCAGCAGTTCAATTCTCTGTTACACCCGGTATGTATATTATATATAAAGTAATTTAGATATTACTACAAGTTTTATTTCGTTTTATTTGCCCCGGTGTCTTCCTTTCTATCTTTCTGTAATCCAATTTTCTACTTCGCATTTAACCTACTTCTCCACGTCTGATTGAGCTAAAACTTTTACATATTCCCTTTAATTCTGGTGACAATGCAATGTAGGAATACTCAATATTCTAATAGTTCCAACATGGCTAACGTTTCAAGATAAGATGGTTACATATATTTTCAAACGCCTTAATATTTTTATCAAATGAAAGGTCTTGTGTAAATAACAATAAAATTAGAGACATCGCAGTAAAACCAATATGGCCACCGGTCCAATATGGCCACTCTACGAAAGCCGCTTGCAATTTCTTTTCAAGCCGTTTGACTTGTATTAAATTATAGGACTTGATAAGTAGAAAACATGCTTTTAGACGTCACAGTACAAAATGTTTTCATATGAAATCAGGCACGTCTAGCGGTGCATAGGGGAGTATTAGTACCTACCCTCATGTATGGTAGTGAAAGTTGGATTTGGCAGAGAAGACATGAAAGTAGAATAAATGCTGTAGAGATGAGAGCTCTTCGTAGTATGTGTGATGTGAGCCTGAAAGATAAAATTAGGAATAGTGTTATAAGAGAGCGCTGTGGTGTGAATGAAGAAGTAGTGACAAAGATCAAAAAGAGTATGCTGAGGTGGTTTGGACACTTAGAAAGAATGAGTGAGGAGAGGTTGACGAAGAAAATATATAAAGCAAGCGTGAGTGGGACGAATACAAGGGGAAGACCTCGTCATAATTTTCTGGATCAAATTAGCGATGTATTGACGAGAGGTCATATTAAGAGTACCTATGCGTAATCGTAGAGTATGCATGAAGACTGTTATGAGTGTGAATGAAGCGATGGAAGTATGCCAGGATCGTGGTTTGTGGCAATCCGTAGTCTCTGCCTACCCCTCTGGGAAACAAGCGTGAAGCTATGTATGTATGTATGTATGAAATCAGTATGAAATAAACAAAAATTGTAAAGGAACACACCCATACTAAGTGATCTATTTTTTACATTTTTTAACCAATCCAACTAAATTTAACTCACGCGGTATGGATACGGCAAATAGAAAATGTGACACGCTTTTGCTTTACTAGTATAAAATATTTTATTTTTTTGTTATTTAAAAAAATATATAAGTTCTATTTTTCTATTGACATCTTTTTTTGTTTATTCAATGTAGCATCGAATTTTATTCACTATTTAAAGCTCTATTACATATTAGTATTAAACAAAAATTTAATGTAAAAATCCATATTTAGATTCATCCATCCATCCAGCCATCAGCCCGTAAACGTCTACTGTTGGACATAGGCCTCCCCACGAGAATGCCATCTATAACGGTCCTGTGCCACCTGCATCCAGCGGTTTCCTGCGACCTTGGTGAGGTCATCAGTCCACCGAGTGGGGGTCGTCCTACGCTGCGTCGTCCGATTCGTGGTCGCCACTCGAGAACCTTTTTTCCCCAACGGTTGTCGGTTCGTCGAGCGATGTGGCCTGCCCATTGCCACTTCAACGTGCTAATCCTTAGGGCTGTGTCGGTTACACCCGTTCTTCTACGGATTTCCATATTTCAGATTTTATCACGTAGAGAAATACCGAGCATAGCCCTCTCCATAGCACGCTGAGCGACTTTGAGCCTTTTTATGAGGCCGACATTTAGAAACCACGTTTCAGTGCCGTAAGTCATCGCTGGTAACACACAATGGTTATAAACCTTTGTTTTCAGACACTGCGGAATATTAGACGAGAATATCCTCCTAAGTTTCCCGAACGCTGCCCAGCCGAGTTGGATTCGTCAGCTGACCTCTTTCTCGAAATTGGATCTACCTAATTGGACTGTTTGTCCTAGGTAAACATAGTGATCGACAACTTCGAGAATCACATTCCCAACCAGAACCGGTACAGAAATGACATGGGCATTAGACATGATTTTCGTCTTGTCCATGTTCATTAGTTGGGAGACCTTGCTGTGGTCATTGCGCATGGTGCCAAGGTCCTCCAGGGATTCTGCCATGGCTACGATATCATCTGCGAATCGAAGGTGAGTGATGTATTCGCCATTGATGTTGCTGCCGAGTCCGGTCCAGTCTAAGAGCTAGAAGACATCTTCCAGCGCAGTGGTGAACAGTTTCGGAGAGATAACGTCCCTGTCTCACGCCTTTCTGCAGCTGGATCGGTTTCGTACTCTTATCCTGGATGCGGACTGACATAGTAGCGTCTTTATACAAACACTTCAGCACTTCGATATATCGATAGTCAATTTGGCACCTCTGAAGGGACTGCCGCACTGCCCAAGCTTCGACAGAATCAAAGGCTTTCTCATAGTCCACAAACGCTAGACACAGAGGCCGATTATACTCCTCGGTCTTCTGTATAATCTGGCGTAGCGTGTGGATGTGGTCTATGGTACTATAACCTTTTCAGAAACCGGCTTGTTCGGGCGGCTGGAAGTCGTCTAGCTTGCGCGCGAGTCGGTTCGTAATGACTCTTGAAAACAATTTGTACACGTGGCTCAGGAGTGAGATAGGTCTGTAATTCTTTAAGAGCGTTTTATCGCCTTTCTTGAAAAACAGCACCACCACACTCCTGGTCCACGAATCTGGAACGTCGCCCCCGAGAATGACAGAATTAAACAGCTTCTGTATGGCTTTTAAAACTGGCTTGACGCCTGCCCTCAGGATATTTAGATTACCTGAGTTTTATTGTTCAAATATTTTAAATAAAGTTATCAGGTCTATTCTGTGACTTATGGCGCCAAACGAGTAAAACCGGTTTTATTTATGTTTAGACATCAAGTTATTTAAATTGACTATTTAATGTATTATATTGAATATATCCATTAAATTTTATTTTATTAAGCATGCCAAATTGTTGCGAATTACACGTTACGCATAAACATATAAAATCTTGGTTTAAAAAAATTGGTCTAAAATAGAAATACTTTTATTATGTGAGCAAAGTTTTTCTTTGCTATCCAAACAGTTTATCCCAGGCAAATAAATAAGTCCATCATCGAATATAACATATATTAATACCGTACAACACCTATTCCAACACTAACATCGCAAGAGATAAATAGACAAGATCTATTCGAGCAAACAAATAACTTTTACTCAATGGAGAGACGGTTCGAAAACAGGGACAAAAATAGAAAAAATAAATTGTAGCTGCAAGATTCTAACAACTTGTGGTGATAGACTAAGATTCCTTTACGATGTATTCTTAATTACTATTCAAAATACCTTGTAGCGTATTCAGAACTTCTTTCACGTAGTTCTAGAAGCAGCCGACTCCATGCTCTTATAAACTGTGCAAATAAACTACAACCGAAACCACACAACAAATAAAAAATATTAAAGTAGGCCGACTTAAATGAAACCAGTATAACTATGGCAGGCTATATATTCAAGGTTAAGATACTGTTATAAATATTAATCAACTTAATTAGAATGATAAAATATTTGCAATTAAATAATATACGTATTATAAAAAAGGAGTTACTATATAATAGTTTAATGGTAATTCAAATACTTAATTAAGGTCTGCAATTTTGTCAAATTCTCTACTCGGCGATTAAATTATGTACTTTTAACGCTTGGGCCTTGGGGTCCGAATGCTCACATTTTATATAAAGAGATCGCAAAAAAATTAATCGCTGCTTCACGTGATTAGAGGGCTGGCCTATATTTTGCACAAAAGGTTAACATTGCCATTCAACGTGGTAATGCTGCCAGACTTCTGGCCACATTACCGGTGGACAGAGATGCGGAGGAACTTTTCGACGCCTGATTGCGACTTTTTTTTATTCCTTATTCTATTTTCTTTGATTTTCTGTAAATATTTTAATTTAAAACTTAACGTTAAATGTACTTTTATACACATACACATACATACATATCATCACGCCATATCCCTTGCAGGGTAGGCAGAGAGAACAGAGTAAATGTACTTTTATGATCAATAAAAAAACTCATCAAATTACAGCAATAATACATGAAGATTGGCGCAATCCGATAATAGCTCAATCTATCAAACCGACTTATTTAAACCACCCATTACTTTTATAAAATAACTAGCTGACCCGCGCAACTTCTGCTGCGTTTTTTAATGCATAGTTTCAATTTTATTCATAATCGAATAAATATAAACAATAATAGTGGTGAACTCGTGATTGAGTACCGCTTGTCTCCGAGATCTGGTCTAGCCATAATCTTTTACATTGTATTTGAATGTCATACTATATCGTGAACATTACACTGGTGCTGATTCCTACTAAACATGGTGTACATTTCTTTGTAATGAGTCAGTTAAGAAATAATAATAATAGACAAACTCGTTGAGTTTCTTGCCGGATCTTATCAGTAGCGGTTACGTTCCGATCCAATGGTAGTTTATTGTATTAATTTAAAATGTTAAAGTTGACAATATGCATGTCTTCGCGGGGTTTATATATAATTTTATTATATAGAGTTTGAATCAAAAATTAATCAAAATACTGTCAATCTGTCAACGTTTTGTTAATATATTGAAAATCTCTCACAGGCTTCTTTCTCATTCACGCATTCTACATATTATGAAAAATCTGCTGGATTTTTTTTTAATTTTCCTTTATGCAATCCTTGTCCTGATAATAATGAATCCAAAAAAAAAAAAGAATTATCCAATTTGGTGCACTCATTCAGAAGTTATGCACGTACATACATTTCAGCTATTCATTTTTATTTATATAGGTAACTGGACCAATTATTAGCATTTTTTAACCCGCTAAATAACTTATATTCATCACATTTCTCTAGAAGCCGGTTATAGTGCGAATACTAAACTAGTAGTGTTGATTTTATTCATACTTAAAATACACATATAACAAAAGTGATTTAACGGTATTCACATGATTTCAACTCCAGAGTATGATTAGTGTAATTTAGCAGATTTTTAACAATGCAGTTTACTCCTTAGAAGGTTATGTTCGTTACTCAAGCGAACTTCCTCAGAACATTGAGGCTTGAATGCTTGAGTACGAAACAATATTTCTGTATACTAGCTTTTACTACGGCCCCGTTTGTATATAATATCAAATTACTGTCTAACAGTTGTTTTCCTATCTTTTGATAACAGTACTTTGTCCGTGTGGTGACGGAGTAAGAATACAATTCTCCACCCCCTATCTTATCCGTGGGTGATCGTAGAGACGACTAAGGGATATAAAACGCATGTATTATCTATGCAAGAGAAGGAAAAATCGAAATAAAACCTTATACCAATACGTCTGACCAGCGTGGTATAGGTATTAGGTTAATTTCCCTCCCATTACGGAGGAAGCCCAAGCGTAACAATGGGACATGTATGGTCTGTGATGATGATGATGACTTTTTCTAGATGAAATAATACTCTATGTCCTTTTTTGTATCTCACAGACTAGGAGTATACAAAATTTCATCATGATATGTTAAGTAGTTAATCGGTAATAGCATGACATATAAACAAACTCTCAATCATTTCAATAACATTAGTTATTATTGCCACTACTAAACCAGCGATTACTCTCGCTTCCAGCTGGTAGAGACTTTATTTATATCAATTGGAGAACATAGATTAATTATTCTTAATGCATTTATTTTATATTTAAATAATATCTGTGTTGAGGGCTTATACTATACTCATTTTAAGAAAGCTGTATAAATAATATTGTATGCAAACTAGTGATTGTAATCAGGTCGCGATGTTTCAAAATGGTGGCATCGGTCTCTTCTTATGAAACTTTCACAACGCATCTCAATTTAATGTTAAATAAAAATTGTTTCGCTTTCATTTTAATTTGTCTTAATTACAATATTGAAAGTAATAATAGAATGTGAAATCATCTTATCCTATGGGTGTTTAAAAGAGACTACTAAAGAACATAAGTAGATAATATCAAGTGAAAGAATATCCAAATAAGCAGCAGTCTCATCTCAGCTTACCCATGTCCCACTGCCGGGCTCGAGCCGCCTCCATAACTGGAGGGAAATTGACCTACTATACCATGCTGGTCAGACGTGTTGTTATAGGGTTTTGTTTCCAGTTTTCCTTCTCTTGCATAGATGTTATATGCGTTTTTATATCCCTTAGTCGTCTCTTACGATCACCCACGGGTAAGACAGGGGGTGGTGAACAGTATTCTTACTCAGTCATCACACGGATAAAGCAGTCTGGTATACCTAACCTAAAACGGAAGACAGTGCCCAGCAGTATCGTGAAAAAGAATTAAACATCTAATAACATTTATGTTGTTTCATACTAAATTTCTTTATTTGTCAGAGTTATGTATAGGTTTACGATATTTCAAAATTATTACTTATTCTATTCTGTATTATTATTATATGTACTAATGAAACGACAGAAGTACTGTCCGTTTTATTATGCAAATTGTGCAGAGTTTGACCAAGATACGGCTCCACGCAAGACTTTCCCTCATTGTACACCTAGTGTAGTTTACTAACTACAATACGAGCGATATGCAAATGTGGCAGTGATCTGAATAAGGAGAACACGAATATACGTACCAGCACTAGATATTAATGACTCCATTATTAGTAGCAACGATGATAAATGGTTAAGCAACTTTTTTTTTATTTCAAAATAAAGCTACAGAAAAATTTTCTTTGATACAGTTAAGATACGAGAATCGATTGGTTCGTGCATCGATGCTAAACTATTTTTTCCCAGACGGTACTAGTGTTGTTTACTAACTACAATACGAGCGATATGCAAATGTGGCAGTGATCTGAATAAGGAGAACATGAATATACGTAGCAGCACTAGATATTAATGACTCCATAATTAGTAGCAACGATGATAAATGGTTAAGCAACTTTTTTTTTATTTCAAAATAAAGCTACAGAAAAATTTTCTTTGATACAGTTAAGATACGAGAATCGATTGGTTCGTGCATCGATGCTAAACTATTTTTTCCCAGACGGTACTAGTGTTGTTTACTAACTACAATACGAGCGATATGCAAATGTGGCAGTGATCTGAATAAGGAGAACATGAATATACGTAGCAGCACTAGATATTAATGACTCCATAATTAGTAGCAACGATGATAAATGGTTAAGCAACTTTTTTTTTATTTCAAAATAAAGCTACAGGAAAATTTTCTTTGATATAGTTAAGATTCGAGAATCGATTGGTTCGTGCATCTATGCTAAACTATTTTTACCAGACGGAACAAATAAAACGACAGTCTTATAAGTGGGCTGTCAACTAATTAATGTATCGTTCAGGCTTAGTAAATTTATTAAATTCCACCGTTATCATATAATACTAAATACTGTCTTTCAAGTCTATACGTTTAGCATATTCGGGATGTGTGATTTCTCGATCAGGAATTACTATTTTATATATAGGTACTATCACAATCTGCCTGCCCTTATTATAATCTGCTTGCAGTCACCACAGCATTATATTATATATCTTCCATTAATAGAGGTAGTAGAATCGCTGGATACGCTGCTTAGGGCTTTGATTAAGTTGTAACACTGGCCTGCCTAATGTCACTTTTTCTTGAGGATGCAATCGTTAACTAAAAGTCTTAAATATTTAAAACAAACAAAAAAATTAACATAATCAAAGATTGTACAATACAGGCAGTACTAACTATACCTACTAATCACAAAATTGGCATTCGTGATAACTATGTTTCAATCTCTTTTTAAGGCAATTAAATATCACAGAACCGCGGATACTGCAAGGCCTTCTAACCATGTTAGTACTTGATAACCATATATGCTATATGTTACTATAACCATATACATATATTCTAGCTTATAAGAGCCTCTAAAATTCTAGTCTATTTTCCCGTGTTATGTCGTAGCAAAAATACAATTCATGACCCTATCTTGTAAATATTGCAAAGACGACTAAGGGATATAATATGCATATAACGTCTATACAAGAAAAGGATAACTTTTGTTAAAACCCTATACCAACCCGTCTGACCAACGTAAATCAATTATCTTCATTTGAAGAGGAAACTCGAACGCAACAGTGGAACATGTATAAGCCGAGATAAATGAATGAATAAATATTTTCTATTAATAGTGGTAGAACTATACCGTTGACAGTTCTCTGTCTACAGCCGCGGGTCGGTCCGTTCGGGGTAGTACCACACTCTCGCAGAAGATAGACGTCTGAGTAATGGCAATATGCTATTGCGCTTCGTTCGGTGAGCGAGAGAGCCGGCAGCCCAACTGGATGGGTTTGGGGATTGTAATGGTAGGTAGCGGCCTAGCTATACCCTTGGTATAGCAAAGGTCCATGGGCAGCAGTGACACTTAGCAGCAGGTGTGCTGCTTGATAGTCTGCACCATAAGCAATAAAAAAATAAAAAAATAAAAAAAAAAACGTCTGGGGTAGTACCTCACTATCGCAGAAAATCGACGTCTGAGTAGTGGTAATATGCTGCTTGCGCGTGAGTGAGAGAGCTGACAGCCCAACTTTCTGGGTGAGTTTGGGGTTTTCATTGGTAGGCAGCGGCCTAGCTGTACCCATATGTCAAAGGTCCACGGGCGGCAGTAACACTTACCATGAGGTGTGCTGCTTGCTCGTTTGCCACCATATAAAAAAAAAACTTTTATAAGTCCAACAATGTAAATAAAAATATAATAATTAACTTACAGTCCATATTTGTCGCATGTATTGCGTGCTGAGTAACGGAATCGAGACTGTCATATAACATTGCAACAATGTCGGAACTGTACATCACTATATTACACACCGAGCTACTTCCGAGCACGCTATGCATGTTTGTTTGTTAAATATATTACTACTCAATAACATTCTAATAACAACATTGTGGTATTTGATGATAGCATAAAAATAATATATAATTTAATTACTTTTAATTTTAGGCATTTTCATTAAATCAAATCGAATCAAATAATTTATTATGCATAAGCCCTAAAAGGGCACTTACATATTGTCAATATTACATATTTTTTTAAATTAATCTACCACCGGATCGGAAAGCCGCCACAAACTGAGAAGATCCGGCAAGAAACTCAGCGGGCTCGTCATTTTTTTTTTAAATTAGGTACATGTTTTCTTAATATTATTGGATACATGGTTAGTCCCTATTAGCTCCAGTGAGATGCCCTTCGAGTAAAGATTGATTTTTTAAATGTTAAATACAACATTAACAAAAAAGAACAAAATAAAAAATGTTCTTTTTGTTTTGTTCTTTTTTGTTTTTTTTAAATGGTTGGACCAGATTCCATTAATAATGTTCTTTCAATTTTATTGAATAATATATTGAAACGACAGCGTATATAATTTTTTTTTCAAACAAATATGAAATAAAATCATAATACAACACGAACAGCTGCATTTATAAATTCACCCCTATTTGAGCCCTGATAAATCCAAACGACGACGATAAGGACAGCAGAATTATTATTTTTTGCTTACGGTGATAAACGAGCAAGCATTATGCTGATAATAAGTGTTACTGGCGCAACCAATGAAGACCCCAAAACCAACCAGAAAGTTGGGTTTCCGGCTCTCTCGCTCACCGAACAAAGCGCAACAGCACATGACCCAAATCAATTTGAAAATAGATAAGCAGAAATTCGATCTCACAGGTTGATTTTCTGCCAGAATGTGGTACTACCCCGGACAGACTAACCTGTAGCTGTACAAAGGAAACTGTTAATAGCATGGTCCTACCACTATTCTGATGAAAATGAACGATAAACATATCGTGACTTAGCGCAAAAAGAGATGGCGAATATATTTACTTATGAAAGTCGTGATGTGTATCGTTCCGACTCTATCATAAATGTAACATATGAATGGAGAGTCAATATCTACAAATATCCTGAAATTTATAAACCTCGAAAATCTTTGACTCTTTGAATTGCTACCGTCATATAATATTCACTTTATAGAACATGTTAATTATACTTCGTAGAATATGATAGTTTCGTCGAATCCATTGAGAATAGAAAACTAAGCCAAGCCCAACACAATCGGAAATATAAAAATCACGACTGATGAAATCATTACAAAGAATATCACGTTTTAATTATTTATCTGATACAGACTATAAGCATGTGGATTAGCCGAGATGTGGATTTAGCCGAGATGGAAGGTACACCATTGATAAAGCGCGTGTAGGCAATACATAACGCAGTGCTTGTCCCAACATTACTGTATGGAAGCGAGAGTTGGGTATGCAGAAAAGAGTATGAAAGTAAAATTAATGCGGTCGAAATGCGACCTCTGCGGAAAATCTGTGGAGTAAGGCTGACCGACCGCATTCGTAACGACGACGTAAGAGAGCGAGTAGGTATGAAAGAGAGTATTGGTCTAAAGATGCGAAAAAGAATGCTCCGATGGTTCGGACATGTGGAAAGAATGCCAAACGAACGTCTGGTTAAGAAGATATACAATGCGAAAGTGGAAGGATGTAGGTACCGGGGGAGACCGAGACTAACCTACCTAGACCAGATCGGTCATGTACTGAAGGAAGGTGGTGTCAAGAGTCTTCGAAACCGGCGAGCGTGTATGAAGAGAATTATGAATGTTGAGGAAGTGAGTGAAGTATGCAAAGATAGAGTTCTCTGTTCTCTCTGCCTACCCTGCAAGGGATACGGCGTGATGATATGCATGTATATATATATATATATATATATATATATATATATAAGAGATTTCCACTTATGTATTGACTCATCACGATATCTCTGGAACCATAAGGCCTACAGACCTAAAATTTGGTAAGAATATTTCCTTTCGCCGAGTAGAGTTCAGCTAAAAACGGATTATACGAAATTCCACCCGCAAGGGTGGTTGCTGGGGTGTAAAAATCACATATTTTAAATATAGCTTCTACAGACTTAGAATTTGGTGTGGACTTTCTTTCTGTCCTGTAAAGGTCAGATGAAGTAGGATTTCAAGATTTTTTTTCTCCGAAAGGAATTCTATGTAGCGAAAGTAAACTACACAACTGATCTGACGTAACCGAAGCGAAGCGAGGGCGGGTCGCTAGTCTCTTAATATAATATACCTACTATAGAACAATAAAGACCTTCGCAGACAACTAATATACATATGCAAATAATTATACCCAATACGTTATAACAATAACAGGCAATGTCAATTATCATTCCAAATATGCTTCATATATGCATGCAATATTAATGGCGGGAGAACCAATGTTGTAGTCGTTCTTAACTGTTGTCATGCTATAAAATCACGCAGATTTAACTAAATTATACATTGGACTTCATTATACGTCAGTTTTCCAAGTTATGACGTAGTAAAAATTTTCGCCACATCCTTGAAACGACGTCTAAGGAACATAATATGCATAGTTTATGGTAATAGTGGTAGGACCACGCTGTTGACAGTTCTCTGTTTGCAACCGCGGGCCGGTCCGACCGGGGTAGTACCACACTCTCGCAGAAGATCGACGTATGAGTAATAGCAATGTGCTATTGCGCTTCGTTCGGTGAGCGAGAGAACCGGAAGCCTAATTGGGTGGGTTTGGGGTTTATATTGGTAGGAAGCGGCCTAGTTATACCCTTGGTATTGCAAAGGTCCATATGCGGCAGTGACACTTACCATCAGGTGTGCTGCTTGCTCGTTTGCCATCATTAGCAATAAAAAAATTACAGATATGTGATTAGTTCATTGCATACTTGTCATAAAGAAATATTGTTGATGGATGATAACGAATCAAATTGAGATCTCTTTATTCTTTGCTATCATGTTGATATGACTTTTATCTCATATGCGATTCGATTTAGGTTATCTAAGAAAGATACAAAATGTATCGACAGTATCAACGTATAATCAAATTGTCTTGTGTTGTAAAGCATCTTGAGAAAGCCTTTAAATTTACGAGTTTGTTGCTTTCTTGCGAATAAAAATTTATATTCAAGTGACTTATAAGTTTAGACACTAAGTACCATTGTAATTTTTCTTTAATTATTTTTGTTAATTGTAAAATATTGTAAAATTACTAGCTAAGCTACCTGCTCGTTTAGCTAAGAATTTAAAATAAATGTATTATAATTATGTGCATACACAACCAGGCACATTAACACAAAGAAACAAATAAAGATATTTTTAATAAAATAAATGAATAACGTTTATTTTATTTTTTTAATAATAAGATATAACGACGTCACAAATAGCCAACTTCGAATTCATTTCTTCTTTTTCTTTTTTTTTATATAGCAATATTTATATTGCATTCTAAATTATAATGCATTATGAATATGCGCTGGACAGCTTCACCGTACGCTACCAACATTCGACTACAATATAATGAGATTAATATGGACACGCATCCGTGTGGTGATGGAGTAAGAATACAATTCACCACCTCTTATCTTACCCGTGGGTGATTGTAAGAGACGACTAAGGGATATAAAACGCATAATAACATCTATGCAAGAGAAGGAAAACTTGAAACAAAACCCTATACCAACACGTCTGGCCAGCATGGTATAGTAGGTTAATTACCCTCTAATTATGGAGGAGGTCTGCGCCCAACAGTGGGACATATATGGGCTGTGATGATGATGATGATGATATTTTTTTTATTTTTTTTTTATTTTTTAAAGACACCTCCCTGCACTAAGGAAATAATCCTTGTATTGCGGGGGACTTTACAAACATGCAATTAAAGCAGACAAATTACACCCAGACTCAGAACAACACTTTGTGGATCGCACAAAGTATTGTCCTGCATGGGAATCGAACCCACGACACTGGCATGGAAGGTCGGTATCTTAACCACTACGCCATCTGTGCAGATTGATAAATGCATAGTGCATTTAATGATAAAGTTTAAATGAAAATTGTAGTAAAATATAGTATTTAGATAAGATTGTCATATTGTATCATAAAACAGAATAGACACAAAGTTAGGTGTACCTATTGAACCTATAAGTAATTTTCTTTATATTAGTATGTAAAAAAATCTAATAAAGTAGAGCAGTAATTATCAATTGCAATTAATCAAAGAGAAACGATAATGCATAAACAAAATTTAATCATAACATTTACTTTTTTGGGTACAAATCATAGGCAAATTAAAATATTCAGTCTCATTTAAAAATATCACAAAGTAAGATTAGCTCTAAACACATTTACACACACACACACATCATGAGCAATATTAATGTAATTATGATAACTTTACTACATACTTAACTATAATCACTTAATTACAGTTAAGAACTTGGGTTATAAAGGAATAGATATATTAATTTTTATAATGCTTGCTCTTTTTTTTTTTTATAAATCTAAAATATTCCTATCGCCATCGCACATACTATTAGTACCGTTTCCAACTCGGCAACGTCTACCAACCCAACCAACCACCACCAACCCCTATATTGCTTGTGAGTGTCTTAAAAGACGACGAAGAGATATCGACGTATGTATACGTCGACCTGAATCAAGCCCATATGATGATGTCTAGTCAACAATTACGTTCCCGAGGAGACTAACGTGAAGCAGGCGGTCAGAAATAAAACTTCAGACGAAACATCTGCAATATGTCATCATCACAGCCCACAAATGTCCCACTGTCGGGCTCGGGCCTCCTCCGTAATGAGAGGGAAATTAACCTACTTTACCGCGCTGGTCAGACGTGTTGGTATAGGGTTTTGTTTCGAGTTTTCCTTCTCTCGCATAGATGTTATATGCGTTTTCTATCCCTTAGTCGTCTCGTACGATCACCCACGGTTAAGATATAGGGTGGTGAATAGTATTATTACTCCGTCACCACACGGAATTTGTAATATGTAGGATGGAAGAAAAATAGATGAGTCGACTCCAAGTAATTGAAATAAGAGTAGGACGACGATAATACTTGTGCTGTAATTTTACTTATAGTAAAGAGTCAAGAACGCCAGACAATTACATCGAATCTAATAAAATGTTAAATCACTATAAATAAAGTTATTAAAAAAGATAAACCAAAGAAAATTTCATTAAGCTAAACAAACACTGCGTAAAATTCTAACATCAATAAACCCCTAATTGTATAAAAAGGCATTTAAAATAAACATTAATATTTGGGCTATAACAATATATCCTTCATTATTAATAGTAGACTTACCATATTAGCCGGCAAAAACTTTTCGTGTTTTTTAATTTATACTCATACTGCCTCTGTTAACACTTAAGTTAGAAATAAAACCACATTATTTGTGCATTATTTATATACTAGTAAATATTGATTCAACCAATTAACTGATAAGTGCGACAGGTTACAGCAAACATCAATTAAACTTTCTTGTAGATTGAATTTGATAACTCAAATTATCTTTAAATGTTCGATTAAAAAATAATATTAACTTTCACTGATAAAATTTAAGTATGAATAGTAATTTTTTTTTATTGGTAATAGCGAATGAGCAAGCAGCAAACCTGAAAGTAAGTATTACTGCCGCCAATAGACCTTTGCAATAACCAGGGGCATAGCTAGGCTGCTACGTACCAACCAAAATCCACCCAAGCTGGACTTCCGACTCTCTCGTTCACTGAAGTGAAATATATTGCCACTGCTCAGACGTAATTTTTTTTTTAGTGTTATACCATCCCACAGCTGCAGACAAAAAACTGTCAATAGTGCCCTACAAAACCTATAAAAATCCGTAATATATGGCTTGCCATTATTTCCATTAATGTCGACGGGTAAATGTAATAATAAATGGGGAGAATAAAAATATATTAATTATATCAGGCGAAATTGGCGTTTAATAGTTACAATAAATAGCTAATTTATCAACTGTGTATTATTATTAAGTTATAATAAAAAAAGAAGTAACGTGTCAATGATTATATGTAGTTCTATAGTAAATGTAACTACTTACAGTTAGATTTTACTTTTAGAACTTTCTGAAAACAGAAAATAAATAAATTTTAATCAAAACGCCTCTTATTTCCAAGGGATTAAATCAAAGAAATATTCTACGACAAATTGCCTCTTGATTTGGTTTTCCGTATGCTCTTTTACTAATATTTTGACAGCAAATAAACTAATCACAACTAGCTCAAAAATCTAAACTAAATCAGGAGTCAGCAGATATACATGACATACCCTAAACCAACCAGCTAAAACGCAGTATAATTTAGTACATATGATTAGCAAATTGCGATCCTCTAATTATATACAGATTTAATTGATAAAATAACAAGTATACAGATTTTATTGCTGTCGTCATCTCAGTTTGGAGGCGGCTCGGCCTCCACAATAGGAGGAAATTGACCTACTAGTATACCTAGTCGTCGCGCATGTGTTTAGTTTCGCGTTGATATAGAGTTTTATTTCAAGTTTTCCTTCTCTTGCCGTTATGTTACCTGGATATTGTATGCCTTTATTCGTAACTACACCAACATGCAAGAAAGGGAATAGTCAATTGTATTCTTACTCCGTCACCATGCGGATATTTACAACGTACATATATTTAAAATACGTGAATAAGCTTATAAAAAATTAAGTGCAGTATTTTATTTTTTAATTTTACGAATTGTATACGAATAATGTATTGTATTTATACTTATAACATGGATAGACAGGGAGTGACTACTGAGATGACGTCTGATAGGGTTGTAAGGAAGAAGAGGACATATTACGTCGACCCCAAATAATTATGATAAGAGCAGGATGATGATGATGATGATGATGACTTATACATATTGCTTACTATGTTTTCATAATCAACATCATCTTCATCTTGTTGTCACTATGGTCTTATAAGCCCATTTTGGTCCTCCTCCACGATATGACCACAAAAATAAAATAAATAAAATATTGAGAGATAAAAAAATACCGGATTAAGGTGGACTGGATTTAGGTACTCCACTTCCACTTTAATGTATTTTAATTTACATTTTTCAACATTTATAAAATCCGATTACGAAATGAAAAATGATGTCGCAAGCGGGATTCGAACCCGCGCCTATTGGGATTCCGGCCCAATCGTGCTGCCACTACACGGGGGTTCGAATCCCGCTTGCGACATCATTTTTCATTTCGTAATCGGATTTTATAAATAATTAAGCATATTAAATGCTAAATTTCAGTAATTTAAATTTTTCAACATGTTTTTATTGCTTTTTTTGTAAAATCAACAAACAGCAAACAATTGAATTATAAGGGACTCTTTATATTTATTAATTTTATAATACAAATTCTGAATACATATTCCACTCAGACTCGAAATAATCATTTGTGAATATCACAAATATTAATTCAGTAGAGTAACATGTCTTAATGACTGATTCAAGTTGAAACGATGTCCGGCAGACGGTAATTGGCTCCAACAAAGTCAAGAACTCGGTACCGATGACCTACTTGACGCTAGTGGTATGTACCGCAGATTATGCTATTGCACACGGTTCCTTCCACCACCCCAGGTGACTTAGACGGAATGTGATGGACCATACATAGCCAGTCCAGAAAAAAAAGGCGGTAATTAGCTCACCTCTGTTAAATAGCACTAAAGTTATAAGACAACGATTGAATGTGTATTGTGGCACAGATTCTACACAGCCTACCTCTTTGAGGATATATAATATATGCCTTGTATCAATATATAAAAAAATATTTTTATATTTTTTAATAATATATAACAATAATATATATAAACTATATTTTACAATAATAGATAGCCTATATTTTAACGCATAATAGTAAAATATATTTATAATAATAGTTATGTTTTTTCTATTTTTATACTTAATCTTATCCGCCTATTGACATTCCGCTGTAGAGTGTAAAATTCTACCAAAATGGCAAGGTAAATAGACCATTATCTCATGCTAAAATGGTGAACATATTGTTGTATATCCAGTTTTCCTGAACTGGAACACAATTGTTTAAACAATTAAGCTAAATAAATTCAAAGAATTGCGATATCTTTGAATTATTTTGTTAAATTTCGCAATGGTATGTATGTAGTGTATTGGTAGATAAGATAAATATTTTTTTAACGGCCCGATAAATAAATTTAAGTACCTGTTTGTATTTAAACACTTGTCGTTTCACTTTACTCTCTTTCTCTCTCTTGTTGTACTTCTATGTACCTATTGAAACTCTTGTTTCACTTATACAACAATATTAATGTATTTAGGCTCGTATACGAAAATTTAACTGTGAATTTTGCACAACACGACACTGTATAATATACATTGAACCATAATGTCACTATTTAAAAAAAAAATACACTTTAATTGAAATTTTTATTTAAAACACAAACCGGCTCGATTTTCTTTTTTTTTTTATTTATACTAATGCAGCAGCAAAGGCAACAAACCGGACTGGACTCTTATCATTTAATTTATCGTATATTTATTTCCTTAATGTGCGGTATGCATGTATATTCGTTGCGAAGGTCGTTTGTGATTTAGCTCCGTAGTCAATTATTGTTAATTATTAGTTATTTTTGTATTTACATTGAACCGCACGCCGAAGAAGGCACTGTTCGCATTTTATAAGGCGCGCGTGCGGGCGTAAGGCGCGAACCACTCTGATTGGCTAACTAAACAAAGTCTACGCGAGTGTCCATACTTTTGGCGGGAGATCCGCTTTTAGACAAAAGAGGTTGCAAAAGTTCAAACTCGCATATTACCATGAACTTTGTGTATACATAAATTGTTTAGTACCTAATAAATGTGACGTTTATGATAGTTACTTAATACTAATAAAACATAAAAGGAGGCTAAAGTGTGTTTATTTTTCGACATAAATGACTTTGTTATATAAAATTAATTCTATTCAATTAAACATATTTTATTATTACGAGTTTATTAGCTTACAAAGTTCTTTAGTAAGTTGTTAGTTTTAAAAATTGAAAGAAAGTAGTAGACGTGATTGAAGTTGACTTTTACTACTCCTTTTTTTAAATACAAAAATAAATATGCATATAATATAATAATTAATATGCATATAAAGTAATGTATATGCTAATTATAAAATGGCTTCTATAGAATTTGGAAAAAAAAACAATGTTCATTAAAATTATGAAAATGAAAAATACAAGATTATAAATTTCAAAATGCTCTATATAAAAATTTATATTGGATATAACTGTTCATTTCAGAACAAAACAAACATAATATATCAAGTGTACATGATCTATTGAAGTTCTTTTGCCGTCTTGTGTTCCTAAAAGATAAGAATTATATTTTTATTTCATTGCCTTGTCTAATTATTTGCCATAATACCATATTTCATTCATTCATTTGGTTGTTTTTAATGCCGCCAATAACCACATACTATATTTGTATTTTTTATTATATTGTACTGCCGCATGATAAAATAAAAATGTTTGTTAGGAATATTTATTTATTAAAATCCAGTCGTTAATTATAGTTCCACTCAAAATAAAGTATTAGAGGTATGTGAATATTTAATTTATTCCTAATATTAAATCGTTTTCTTTCAAATTGATTCTGTGATAAGGGTAAGCAATAATTTAAATCTTTTTTATATAAAAAAAATGCTCAGTTTTTTCAGTGGGTTCCAATAGAATACTAAATTCTAGTAACCAAGTACTTATTTTGCGCAAATATAGCTGCAAATAGGTACAATATTAAATATTTTTATACTTTAGTTCCATACTTATCTATTTAGTTTTACATTTATATATAATACTTATTATGTATGCGGATAATCATCTAACTCAGGCATTATATTAAAAGTGCTAACCAGAATTTATTTCATCTCTATTCCGAAATCACATAAATCCCTTCATTACACAGATATTACAGGATGATATATCAGGTTGATACATAATATATAGGTCATCAAACATTTAGCTACATTATTTTTGAAATAAAATGGTAAGCATTGTTAATACACTTTGTTGCCATATGCGGGGGTAATAATTTGTGATAAATGATAATGTGCCAAATAGGTTTAGCTAATTTTGCATACTTAAGTATATATACTAATAATACAGGGATATAAAAAAGAAAATTATGATTGAAAATATCACTGCAAGTTCGTATGAGAAGAAAAAAACTTGAAATAAAATTTCTGCTAAAACGTCTTGCCACGGTAATATAGTATTCTAATTGCCCTTTTCTTTTCAGAGTCTTACGCAATAGTGGGACATATATGGGATGAGAGTAATAGCAAAGGATGCTGAGATATTGTAATGACCTTCAATCTAGTTATAAATGTTTTTAGTATTTTGAGATCATCGACGAGTTTAATGAACTCAACCCGTTGTCAGAGACTAATATTAAAAATAAAAATAAACAACTTCAGCCGATTATAAATCAGTTGCGGCTATCAAATAAGCTTATTTTTTTATTTAGTCAATACATTTATAATTTTAATCAAACTTAAATATTTTCTGGAAGTCCATAAGATCAGCTCGAGGGAAAGCTAAAAGTACAGAGCTAGTCTCGATCAGGGATAAGTATGGAAGGACACTGAATAAAGAAGAATGTGTACTAGAGCGATGGAAGGAGTTTGAAAGATTATTTGAAAGAGAATAGATACAAAGAGTGAAAGAGATCTAGATGGACATGATTCATAACTGTGATGCAAAATAATGAACGCACTGAAAGATATGAAAGCAGGTAAGACTGCAAGATACGACAGGATTACAGTTGAAGTGCTGACCGCTGGACAAGATATCATAGCTAATATTTCATAGTAATCGTACCTCTGTACAAAGGGAAAGGTTCGCAGCAAGATTGTATAAACCACAGGGGCATAAGCCTGCTCAACATTGTCAGCAAACTGTATATGAAAGTATTGATTTAAAAAGTAGTGAAAGTAAAAAAATATGGGATGCACAAGCAAGTTTTCGAAAAGGTATGGCTTGTGCGGATCAACTTTTCTCCTTACAATGCATAACGCAGAAGTTTTTAGCTAAAACAGAAAGTTTTTTGCGCATTAATTGATTTGGAGAAGGCTTATGACAAAGTAAGAGGGAATGGATTGTGGTTGGTACAGTCTATGTATGAGGTGTCCATCTTATGCAGGAGCTGAAATCCATTTATAAGCATTCCAGGACAGGGCAGTGCATGTGTCTTCTTCATGCCTATAAAGAGGTACTAATTGCATTGTCGGCTACGGATTTACAGGCGATGCTAACTTCTATACATGAAGCTTTTGAAAGAAAAGGTATAAAAGTAATGTAAATACGATGAAAATAAGAGTCTTTGAAAAGAATAAACGTATGACGGAATGTAATATTTTATAAATGGTTAGTCGGCAGTGTGGGCAGTGGAACAGAAAAAAAATATATATACTTGGGTAAACTGTTTACTAGGCATGGTAAAAATGATGACGTTGTTGAAAGAAGAGAGAGAAGAGTAAATACTGACAATAAAGTGAATGCTTTTATGAGGGGCAGAAATGTGTCCAAAAAGACACGTCTAACTGTACATAAGGGTATATCAGAGCCTAACCTCATGCATGGCAGTGAAAGTTGGATTTGGCAGGGAAGACACGAAAGTAGAATAAATGCTGTAAAGATCAACTCTTCGTAGTATGTGTTATAAGAGAGCGCTGTGATGTGAATGAAGAAGTAATGATACAGATCATATGGGTATGCTAAGGTGCTTTAGTTACATGGAAAGAATAAGTAAAAGGAGATTAACGAAGCAAATATATAAAGCAAGTGTGAATAGGACGACTACAATGGGAAGACCATGTCATACTTTTCCTTTGTAATTTCGAAGAGTGAAAATATTCTAATGAAAGACAATATTTTCTCAGTATTCTTCTCTCACTCGTACTTGTAGACCATGTAATGCACTTTCAGCAGCGATATTTGCAATTTACGTACCGTAATAGTCCCTAGACTATTGCGGTACGTAAATTGCAAATATCGCTGTCATGATTGTCCTTCTTTAAATGAGGTTTAAGAAAATCACTGTGATCACGGTATAGACAATAGTCCATACCGTGATCATAGTGATTTACTTCAATCATAACACAACTTATATCGATATAAGTATTCTTAGGAAGTATATAAAATAATTTGATATAAAATTAAAGCGCAAATAATCATAGTTGCCTCTGATTAGATGTCTTGACCAAAGTGTAATATGAAGAATGAAACAATTGTTTAATTTAATCTATTTGAATAATCTTATTATAGATTCCAATGAGACATTTTTTAAAGATCTATTTTCCATTGCTACAGCAGTTAATAGTCATTCTGGTAAGATGTTTGCGTAATTTTTATTGTGCGGAGTGAACGTCGTCAATTTTATTGTAGACATAATTATTATTAACGGATTTTATTAATATATGAATAGCATTTTTTCTGACGCCGATTATGATGTCGGAAATAAAAATCCGCTTTTGAATTACAGAAATGATTATACTCACTCACATAAATGAAAATGTGGCATACGGTGTGTTTTTAAAAATTTATTACTAAATTGTGTAATTTGGATTATATAGTTACGATAATTTATTTATAGACGTGAAATTTATTTGAATACATGTGCAGAAAGTGTAGGATTGTGTAAATATATTTAAATTTGTTCTCAATCATCAGAATTATCTCGGCTGACAAATTGTCATTGTTGCTTTACATTGACATTATATTCAAAAATTCTTGAAAAATGAATTGTACATTATGTTTTAAAAGAATCGACGCAACTGAACTGTTAAAATGTATTTGATGCAAGTCTGCATTTCATTTTAAATGTCTAGAAATGATTAAACCTGTATCTGGAGAAGGTCTGGCGCAAATAAAGCGTACTTTCAAATGTGATTCTTGTGCTAATGTTACTCAACGTATACGAGTAACAGATGATACCCCGGTAAGAGGAACTTGGTTTGATAGTATGGATGCACAGACATCAAAGTCATATCATGATGAAATAGGCATTAAGTCTGTAACATCGACGGAAACGGATTGTGTAAAAGACATAATAGAACACGTAAATAGTATAATAGCTAATAGAAAAACTTAGTTCATTAGAATCTAGAATAATTGATGAAATTAATACTACTGTCACTATTCTAGCGCTTGAAAATAATAAATTAAGACAAGAGTTGAAAGAAGTTAATGAAAAGTGTATCTCTTATGAGCAAGAAATACTGGTATTAAAAACGACTAAGCAAAACTTTAGAAAGGCAAACACCAGTACTAATACTGATATTAGATCAGGCAAATACCATTTACAACACGTGAAACCGTCGACAGTAACTACTCCATTCGATGTAGACGTGCACACTATTCATTCCAATGAGATGAATGATCCAGCTGTGGTTGGACCCAAGTTTAGTTATGATGAGATGGCTACGAAAACACCGATGACAGATGTTGATGATAGTCATGACGATTCTTGGACCGTAGTTAAAAGTAAGAAAAGGCTTAACCCTAATAGAAAGGGTGGTAATACTTCCAGCGTAGCTTTAAAAGCTGTTGAGAGAATGAAGTATTTACACGTATGGCGACTTGATAAGAGCACGACTGAAGAGAATCTAAAAGAGTACATAAAAAGTGTGCTCGGAATTAATGCAGATATTATAATAGAAAAACTAAAACCGAAAACTGAGAAGGACTATTCTTCATTCAAAATTGGAGTAATAGAAACTAACTTTAGAAAACTTTATGACCCAATTGTCTGGCCGTTACACGTAGAATTTAATGAGTGGATTTAGTTTCGTCGCACAACCAAGGCAACACAACAATAGTGGCAATAGAAACATCAATATCTTTTACCAAAACGTGAGAGGGCTTCGGACTAAAACTGAACAGTTGTTACTATTATTAGAATCTTCAACATCAGATATATTTGCTTTCACAGAAACTGGGTTAAATGAAGGTATTAATAATGCGGAAATTGTGCTTGCTGGATATAATGTATGTAGATGCGATCGGACTGATGGACGTAAGCTAGGCGGTGTACTTTTAGTGACTACACCGGGTTACGAACTACGTTCAGTGACGATGCCGGACGATACCGATATTGACAGGTATAGGTTCAAATTAATTTGTGCTTCAGTATTTATGCAAAATCGATTTTGTTTACTTGTTGCGTCGTATATATTCCACCAAATATCGAGGAGAATTAATACATGGTAATGTTTAATTTATTAGAATAAAATAAGTATTAAATACAATGATAATTTAATTATATTAGGAGATTTTAATTTATTTTCATGTAATAATAACATTAGTAACTATTTTGAATATTTTATGGCTTTTTGTGAATTCATTCAGCTAAATAAAATACCAAATTGTAACGGTAGACAATTGTACCTCGTATTGAGCGCGCGCTGTGGGTTATGTGTGAGCTTGGCGGATGAAGGCATAGAACCTATAGATGCATACCACCCACCACTCAGAATACTTTTAGAGTCTGGTGTAATAGCTCCACTCCTTCGACCTTCAGTCTCACCACATATACAATCTACACGAAATTTAATTAGACATAAAGAGTGGCATTTTAATAAAGCAGATTTTCGAACTTTATACGATTTGTAGACTAAAATTGATTGGAATGATATATACTGTTTAGACGATCCAAACACAGCTTTAAACTTATTTTATGATAATATTTATAAAATATTCAACTCATGTGTTCCTCAAAAAAACTATAAAATCAAATAATAGGAGATATGATTATCCTATCTGGTATACACCTGAAATTATTAATGATATAAAACTTAAGTATATATTACATAAAAAAATTAAATCAAGTAAATTAACATGTGACTATATAGTATTTAGGCAATGTAGAGCAAGGGTAAAGGCAGGTCTTACTCGAGTACTAGCCCAATATCAGACGAAAGTTCAAACTCATTTAGCCACAGATCCACGTCCGTTTTGGAATTATATAAAATCTAAGAAAACATTTTTTTAAAAAAATAATTAATAATAGACGGTCGGGCTTTATCTGACGGTGAATGTGCGAACGAGTTTGCCAAGTTCTTTCATTCTATTTACAGTGCGAAAGCTGCGGAGCTGAATGTTGCGACAGCTAGCGCGTCTGCGGTACCAGGCACATGGGCGCATCTGACACTTTTACATACTGATGATATTCAACATGCTCTTACTCGATTACCACCTAAGCATTCTGCCGGCCCAGATGGCATACCGTCTTTTATTTTCAGGGATTGTCGCGCAGTATTGGTACAGCCATTACTACATATATTTAACATCTGTATCCGGTCAGCAATATTTCCCGAACGCTGGAAGCTCACTCGTGTTGTACCTGTACCGAAGGGTAGTGAAGGTTTTACACCGAGTGATTTCAGACCTGTAACAATCTTAAGCACTCCAGCTAAAGTTTTTGAAATAACAATTTACAACTGTATGTATCATCAAGTAAAAGCTCATTTGTTCGACTCACAGCACGGTTTCCGTCCTGGGTGTGGGACAACGGGTAATTTGGTTGATTTGATGATACATTTGGTACCTGCTGTGGATAGTGGCTCACAAGTGGATGTTGCCTATTTTGATTTTAGGAAGGCTTTCGACATGGTAGATAATGATACACTTCTGTTGAAGATGGCTAATATAGGCTTCACACTCCACATACACTATCGTTTTTTGCAAGCTACTTACGGGATAGATGCAAATACGTAGACTATAGGACTATCTTTCCGAACCTTATTTTACTAAGTCGGGTGTGAGTCAAGGAAGCAATCTTGGCCTCTTCTTCTTTAATATCATGGTTAACGATTTACCGAATGTAGTCTGTGAATCAAAGATTTTAATGTTTGCTGATGACTTGAAACTGGTTTGTGAAATCAAACATAAGAAAGGTTGTGAGATATTGCAGCAGGATATTAACAGAGTTGTAAAATGGAGTCATGAAAATCGGTTGTATTTTAATGTTGCCAAGTGCTCAATACTAACTTTTAGTAGTGCTCTAACTCCGTATTATCATGAATATACTATAAACGAAGAGCAACTTAACCGCGTCACCCAAGTCAAGGATTTAGGTGTACATTTTACTGCTGGCTTAAACTTTCGAAAACACATAATGATTGTATGTAAAAAAGCCTATCGTAACCTAGGATTTGTATTACGACAAGCAAATAACTTTAATAATATCGAAGCCTTAAAAGCATTGTTTGAAGATCTCGTAAGAAGTCACTTGGAAAGCAATTCGATTATTTGGTCTCCGCATGAAACCAAGTATAAAAATATGTTAGATTGTATACAAAATAAATTTATTATATTTTTATATTTTGAACAATATGGTATGTATCCCGGATATCCTCTTCTATATCCTACACTATTTATTCTGGGTATGGTGGGTTACAGTAAGTTAGAGGTAAGAAGAGAATTTGCTTCGGCCTTATATATATTTAAAGTGTTGCGAGGTGCTTCGAACAGTCAAGCCATCCTGGATTTTCATGTTCATTGAGTGAATTCACAAAAGATATTTATGCACTTTTAAGTTCTGTAGATGTATAATTATAATTTGATATATTAGGTATATTTAGAATTTAAATTAAATAATGAGATTATTTTGATTTTAATAATTTAGACTTTAATGAGATTATTTTGATTTTAATAATTTAGATTTTAATGAGATTATTTTGATTTTAATAATTATGTTTTTTATAATTTGTATACTTCCATTGAATTAGGTACCTACTACCTGTAATGATGGTTGTATGTGGTAAATAAATAAATAAAAAATAAATGGTCTCATAATAGTTTTAAAATATTATTGTGTCTTTTATTCTATTGTTAGAGCAGTTACAAGAAATTATCTTGTCCTCAATAAATTACAAATATACCTACGATTCATATTAGATAATTCTCATACAAGAGTTTTATTTTGCCAACTGATCGAGATTGCATTTCGAGCTTAACAAGACTTGATAAAATGATAATTTTTCAAACTGTCTCCTGACCTGCGTAAGTTTTGATGCCGCATAGGAGGGTCTTGAAGACAAAACTTATTATCACACTCATTGCGCGAGTATCACTGGGTACACAAATTTCTTAAAAAAAAACGTTTTTAAGGAATTTGTGTACCCAGTGATACTCGCGCAATAAAAACAAAAGTAATGACTTTTTATTTATCAAAATCGGCTCAGCAGTTGAATAGTCACAAGCGGACATAGAAACGGAACCTCGTTTGAATTTTAACGCAGATAAAAATAATATTGTTTTCAGTAAAATTAAGCGTAGGTACCTATATACAAACCAATTTTTTGCGTTTGCGTTCAGAAGACTAATTGATTACATGATGCCCAATTGTCGTAATGGTTTCGCTAATTAAAATAAATTTACGACCGAATAGTAAAATATTTCAGATATTATTCCTATGCAATATTATCATTTATCGTCGTGTCAATACCAGAATTGTTGGGGTTTTAGTACACGTGCCGTATGATTTATTTACAGGGTTATTAAATTATTATTTGAGAAATAAATACATACCACTCCGGATGAACTTTCGTAAATTACAGTTAATGGGCCGAAATCATATTAAAACCCAGATAAACAACTTGCTAACCGCTAAAATAGAGCTGTTCGAAGAAGAAAAATCGCGTATAAAAAATAATCGTACATTTAAAGACATAATTAAAAGCATCTAAGTTAATATTAAATCATTATCATCGTAACTCATATACATTCAGTCAAGATAGTATTGATTTGTCTATGGTTCCAAATTCCAATTTTTGTTTTTTTTTTTTTTTGATGTTGTTAGATTGGCACAACTGTTTTCCATTTTGGCGCGGAGTTTCAGTTGCATCTGTTATTTATATTAAACACAGTGCTGTTTTTAGGTATATCATATCTAGTGTGTATTGCGAATTTCATAATGGACAAAAATATCGAACAAAGAGTAGTGAATTTTTCATCGCCAATGGAATTTCGTGTTCGGAGTCACTGAAACTGTTACAGAAGGCTTACGGTAAATCGACTTTATCAAAAACACGTGCTTATGAGTGGTACAAAGCGTTCACAAGTGGTCGAGATGTGATGGAAGATTTGCCTCGTTCTGGTAGGCCATCAACGTCTGTAACTGAAGTTAACTTTGCAAAAGTAAAGGAAATAGTGACTGAATCCTCATTCAACTTTGAGAGAGATAGGCGCCGAACTTTCTGTGTCTCAGGAGTCGATCCGTACCATTTTAAATAATCACTTGGGTATGAAACATGTTTCCGCTCAGCTAGTCCCAAAAGACCTGAATTTTCTCCAAAAACTCAATCGCATGAGAGTCGCTGAGGACATGCTAGTACGAGTCAATTCCGACCTAACATTCATGAAACACATTGTTACTGGTGACGAGACGTGAGTTTACGAGTTTGACATGCAAACTAGTCAACAAGCTTTGGAGTGGTGACATCCAACTGAACCGAAACCGAAAAAATCCCGCCAAAGTCGTTCAAAAGTCAAAGTCATGTTGATTGTTTTCTTTGACTATCGTGGTGTTGTGCACTCGGAATTCTTGCCAGAAGGTCAAGCGGTAAATAAAGAATATTATTTAAGTGTTATGTGGCGTTTAAGAGAGCGAATTCGACGAAAAGGTCCAGATTTGTGGAAAAAAATTCTTGGATTTTGCGCCTTTGCACAATGCCATCATTGTAAATGATTTTTTGTCCAAACACTCAACAAATACCATCAAGCAACCACCATATTCACAAGATCCATATCTTGTGAATATGGTCCAGCTCCAGCCGACTTCTTTCTTTTTCCTAAACTCAAATTACCACTTCGTGGCACCCGTTTTCAATCGGTAGAAGACATAAAGGAGAATTCGTGGCGAGAACTGAACTCAATTCCGGAAACAGCGTTTAAAAAATGTTTTGATGATTAGATTATTATTTAGCGTAAGTCTATCGTTTCTGAAGGAGCATATTATTTTGTGTATTATTGATCTTTTCCCAGTACTTTTTTGACAGAGTAGTATGTCCCATTATTGGTCTCGAATCTCCTCCACGATGACAATGAGCAATTGGCCTACAATACGACGCTGGTCAGGCGGGTTGACATAGTATTTTTTAGAATTTTCCTTTTCTTTATATTTTAAGTTTTCCTTCTCGTAATACTTATTAAATAATTGTGTTATTTTAAAATATTTAAAAAAAAAGTATTTTATAGAGTCACATTGCTGACAGTTTTCTGTCTACAGCCACGGGCCTGTTCGTCCAAAGTAGCATTACACTCTCACAGAAAATCTACATCTGAGCAGTGGCAATAATAAGGCCAAAGTTCTGTGTGAGTTTTGGTTGGTAGGCAGCGACTTAACTGTATCTCTGGTATTGCAAAGATTCAAGACCGTCAATAACACTTACCATCAGGTCTGCTGTTTGCGCGTTTACCACCATAATAAGCAATAAAAAATAATAATCAAAGATATCATTGTTTCAACCACAATGTAAATTTCAATAGCGTACCTAATAGTGTATACAGCGAATCAAATCGCTGAAAACAATTAAAAAAATTGCGAACATGTGTTTCAACTACTTTTCCGTGACAATCGCGGAACAAGCCGAGATAATAATCGTAAACAATCATAAAAGTCAACATAAAATTGAAACATGTATGCTATTATAGATATGATTCAATTTTAGTTCAACGGAAACTAGTATCCGCTAAAAATGATTGTTTTAAAATAATGATAAACCACAGTTACAATCGTTTAAATTATTTCAAAGTTAGGTTTTAAACATGTTTTCTAATCAAGTCAAGATTTATTAATGTCGTTTCTTTGTTATTATAACAAGAAAATATTCTTAAACTCATTGCATTCAGCAGCTTATATAGTACCTTTTTATATTTATAAGTTATGGAGAACCGGAGATACAGCTTTTTCCCTTTCATTATATTAAGGAAATATAGTAAGTAGTTTTTTTTATACATTAGATAACTTAGCAATATTCACTAATAATATCACAACAAGTCGACCTCAATATTAAAGTAAGCAATAAATAATAATTTACGGTATACCTAATGTACAACTAATGCCCAAAAGTCTTAAATAGGAGGATCAGACTCAAGACTTATTAGTTGCTGACTTTTGAATTGGTTAATCTACTCAGCTATCGCTGCTAATTGCCAATATTTATTTTGAAATATCTTCTATTTTTAAAAAACCAACATTATATTTTTAAAACGCAAACTTATATCTGATCAGACAGGTTTTGCGTGATGCCCTTTTGCTTTTTCTGCGTAGCGACGAGTTAAAAATACTTTGTTTCGCCACTTCTTATTTCCCGTGGGCGTCGTAAAAACCAGTTAAAGGATCACCAAGATGATGTTCAAGAGCAGTCTCCTGGGACACTCATAATACAAACTGCATTCGCCGATAAACATACTAAGCGTGGTGATTACGGCATTAACTTATTTTTGAAAGATGATGATGAGGGGGAGATTTGGATTTTGAGGATCAGTAGACGTCTATAAACTTGTGATAACATCATCATTCTCCTACTCTTATCCCAATTACATGGGGTCGATACAATATGTACTCTTCTTTCATAGTAGGTACATATTGTAGATGTTATTGGCAATAGTTCTATGACCGGCCGCCTGCCAGACGTCAACCCTCTTTAGGAATGTAATTGTTGACCAAACGGCATCAGATGGAATTGGCCCAGGTCGTAACGAGGCTCTTAGTCGTCTTTTACGGCATCCACGAGCAAAGTAAGGGTTAGTAGTATTCGAAGCCGCTACCACACAGCCATACTATAAACTTGTGATAATGGCGATGATAATGATAAAAAATATATAATAATACAAATAAAAATAAAATGCAAACCATAAACTTTAACCATTTCACGGGACGAAATGCAGTGACCCGTTGAATACTGTTTATCCGACCTACTCTCATGGCGTCGAAACCGTTAGCTGTTACAACTGCACTACAAAACAATCGTTCTCACTCTGTCACGGATAGTAAAAGAAAAGATTTTATCATATGTTCAAATGGAACATAAAAGTACTGATAACAACGTTAATGGATTGGATATTGTTAGTTGTAGTAGGTATTTATTATTTCTAGATAATAAATTTCGTGATTTCTAAATGGTTATAATAAACAATAAATATTGAGTGCCTTATTTAGTTAACGGTGTACACATAATGAATCAACCGACATGGTAAGGTTCCAAATACGGTTTTCCGTTTTTCAGTTTTTTTTTTCTATATCTACTCTGGTAACGGCAATGAATTTTTTACATAATATTTAAATTACTGAAATTTAGCATTTACTATGCTTAATTATTTATAAAACCCGATTACGAAATGAAAAATGATGTCACAAGCGGGATTCGAACCCGCACCTATTGGGATTCCGGCCCAATCGTGCTGCCTCTACACCACCGTGACTAATTGTAGGACATGCAAATTTCACTTCCTATCGATTGGGCCGGAATCCCAATAGGCGCGGGTTCGAATCCCGCTTGTGACATCATTTTTCATTTCGTAATCGGGTTTTATAAATAATTAAGCATAGTAAATGCTAAATTTCAGTAATTTAAATAACAAGGTTGTGTCATCGTTTAATACAATTCTAACTGTAAAGTTTAAAGTATTAAGCCTATAACAATGTGTAAACATTGTCGGGTAGATAGCATACCGTCACCTTAAGACGTAAATATGATACGAAGTGAAATTTGCATGTCCTACAATTAGTCACGGTGGTGTAGTGGCAGCACGATTGGGCCGGAATCCCCAATAGGCGCGGGTTCGAATCCCGCTTGTGACATCATTTTTCATTTCGTAATCGGGTTTTATAAATCTTTACATAATACTTGAGATTTGTATGATAAAACTGGATTTGTTCACTTTTTCTCTACGCTTATACATAAAGTTTTATTAAAACATTATTCATAAGAAATCTATTTCTTATATTAAACGTAGAAGAAAGATCGAGGTAGAGAAATCGATTACTTTAAATTAAACACAATTAAATGTCCTAATAATTCTTCTATATGTTTCTTATCAATGGCCAAAGAAATGTCTTGGTTTTTTTTTTTCTTCAACTTTTATAATACTAGTAAGTTAAATTCTATTCGTATCACATTAACTAAGTAATTATACTTCAATATGACTATGGACTGAAGAAAAAAATATTTTGGTTGCTGTCTAAAACGTCTTCTCTCATTACCCATGGAATTATAAGCTTCCTATTATTGAAAGAATTTATAAAAACCGCGAATTTTAAAATTAGAACAGTAGTTATAGAATGAATGAAATTTTATCTTACTCTTGAAAGAATTCCACAAAAATATTGCAGTAAACCAAATGTATTATCTGCATTTGATTCTTCAAAAATGAATATTTACTTATATTGTCAACAAAATAAATTAAACCCCATTAGCCTGTGATAAGTTTATACACCTTTGATATTTACTGGTAAATTTAAATATAAACTTTATTTACATTAAAGAAGCCAGTTTGCAAATTGCATACCGTGAATGTATTTAAGTACAACTTTAAGTATTGTTGACAAAGATCAAGTTCACTGCCCTTTTCATTCTAAAGAATATCTCAGACTACAAGATATATAAATTATTTTATCCACATAATTAATTAAATGCCCACATTTATAAAGGGCTGATATCAAGACTAATTTATTAAAAAGTATATCCACTATTTATTTCAAACTGTACTGAAATAACTCAGGTTCTATTAAAAATGTAAATTTTCATCGGTAAAATCATCTAATACTAGATTATTATCATCTTCATTAACTCAATTCATATACGACACTTGGTTAGCCGGACTCAAGCCTTCTCCACATCATGATCCCCCATTTCAATTACTTAGGGTCGACACAATATCTATTCTGCTTCCATTGTACATATTGCAAAAAGTTATTGGCAATAGTTTTATGCAAAGGCGTAGCCAGGATAGTGGATGGAGCGGCGGCACGGGGTCCTCACTTTCCGACTGGTGCAGGTGTTGACGGGGCACGGTTGCTTCGGCAAGTACCTGCACACGGTCGTGTGGAGGGAGTTGACTCTGTCCTGCCACCATTGCGGTAGTGACGAGGACACGGCGCAACATACGCTCGAGGAATGTTCGGGCTGGGACGGGCAGCGCCGCGACCTCGTCGCTATCATCGGTGCCGACCTGACGCTGCCGGCTGTCGCGAAAGCGATGGTCGACAGCGTCAGGAACTGGGACGCTGTCACCGCCTTCTGCGAGGCTGTCATCTCGCAGAAGGAGGCGGCGGAACGAGTCCGGAAGGATTCCCGCGACAGGCGCGAATATCTGCGCCTGATGACGCCCTAACCAAGAAAGAAGAAAGAAAGAAAGGAATTGTCCGGTCACCCGACGTGAGGCCACGGGGCATCGACAAGAGAGGAACCCGCAAGGGTATACCGCCGAGCCGGCCACCGAAGACAAAGATCGGGTACCGGTGGCCCGCCCGCACGGCGAAGAGAGGTGTTTGCAGGGTGGGTCCATGGGGTTGCGTGCCGCCTCTTCCGTCGCAACCACATCCATGGTCCCACCTTGCGAAAAAAAAAAGTCGGCCAAGTGCGAGTTGTACTCGCGCACGAAGGGTTCCGTAAAACTAAAAAAATATTTATGCAGTAGTTTTTTTTTATATTAAATCAACTTTTTTTTTTTTGTACTGTGTGGTAGCGGCTACGAATACTACCAACCCTTACTTTGCTCGTGGATGTCGTAAAAGACGATTAAGAGCTTTTAACGACCTGGGCCAACTCCATCTGATGTCGTTTGGTCAACAATTACATTCCCAAGGAGGGTTGACGTCTGGCAGGGGGCCGGTCATAAAACTATTGCCAATAACTTTTACATTATGTACTATGAAAGAAGAGTACATATTGTATCGATCCCAAGTAATTGGGATAAGAGTAGGAGAATGATGATGATGAGTTCAAGTTTCTTTTTTCTTTGAAATTAATTCAAGTTACACCTAAATTAGTAGTAAATAAAAATTAGTAGTTTTAATAAATATTAAACTACTAATTTTTAAAACATTTAATGAACACGTTTTTAAACTATTTTATTTATAATATTATATTATTAAATTATTATAAATAAATTTTGCAAAAATAAATAGCAAAAAGAGCTCGGTGGCGGTGAGATTCCAACTCGTGCCTACGGTGTCTTAAACCAGCGCCTTAGACCACTCGGTCACGCTGCCTGTTCATTGTCAGTGCAAAATTAACTGCTGCTTGTTAACCATACACGTTTAGGTGAAAAGGGGTAAGGAGTTTAAAATGATTAAAAATCATTTTTTTATATGATGTAATCAAAAATTTACAGTTTTCACAATTTTTCCTTAATCTGTGCTATAAGACGTTGCTTCGTTCCAAATTTCAAGATTCTGAGTTCACGGGCAGTACCCTGTAGGTTTTGATTCCCTTGCGAGTGTCGAAAATTTGCAAAAAATTGCGACATAAATGGCTATAAATTTGATTGCGTTAGCTTAAAAGTTTGATTTTTTCACAGCTCTAAGGGACAGTAGACCTGAGTATTTGATAAATTTCAGCTTGATACCTCCACGCGTTCCTGAGAAAAAGAGTCTTGACAGACAGACAGACGGACGGACGGACAACATAGTGATCCTATAAGGGTTCCGTTTTTTCCTTTCGAGGTATGGAACCCTAAAAAAAAGCAAGGGCGTAGCCAGGATTCTGTATAGAGGGGGCCAGATTAAGAAAATCCTAGACTATATTGTTTTAATCGTGGTTTTTAACATATGAGTATCTCACATTATTACTGGAGGTGAGGTAAAAATTAAAAACAAAATATAACAACTAGAAACACCTTTATTACTAGGAATGAAGCTCGTGAGCATTAACGACCGACCGTTCTTATATTGGGGAACTGCCCCTCCCTGCCCGTACCTCGCTACGCCCTTGGTTTTATGACCGGTCGCCTGCTTGACGTCAACCCTCGTTGGGAATGTAATTGTTGACCTAATGGCATCTGGTGGAGTTAGCCTAGATCAATATAGTCTCTTAGTCGTCTTTTACGACATACACGAGCAAAGTAAGGGTTGGTTACTACCAATCCTTTACTTTACCTTACTTTCTTATCCGCTACCACACAGCAAAGAGCGAGCCTTCTCCATAATAGGAGGGAAATTGACCTACTATACTACGCTGATGAAACGGGACGATATAAGATTTTCATTCAAAGTTTTCCTTCACTTCGATTGTGACACTGGCATGGTAGGTTGGTATTTTAACCATTACGCGATATGTACAGTCGGATCTGCATATTATAACATATATTCGTCTTTTACAACATCTACAGGCAAGAGAGGGAATCCCCGGCTGGTCGGCGCAGCGTCCGCCCTATCGCGGCTCATGCCGAACGTGGGCGGACCCAGCTTCGAGGGCCGACGGCTGTATGCGGGGGTGATCCGTTCGATGGCCATGTACGGCGCACCCGTGTGGGCGAGGGCTCTGAACGCCCAGCTCAGGGCTGTTCTGTGGAGACCACAGAGAGCCATGGCGGTCAGAGCCATTCGCGGGTACCGCACGGTATCGACCGAGCCGGCATGCCTACTGGCCGGGACACCCCCGTGGGCCCTAGAGGCGGAGATGCTCTCCGACCTCTACCGGCGGGTTACCTCAGTGCGCGACGAAGGTGGCTCCCCATCGTTGAGCGAGATAGCCACCTGGCGCGAGGACGCCCGCCGAGACGTCATCGCCCGTTGGGCTACGCGGCTGGAGAGGCCTAGACACGGTGTCGTTACCGTTGAGGCCCTCCGGCCCGTACTGATGGAGTGGATGGAGCGGCGGCACGGAGTCCTCTCCTTTCGACTGGTGCAAGTGTTGTCGGGGCACGGATGCTGCGGCTTGTACCTGCACACGGTCGCGTATAGGGAGTGGACTCCGGCCGGCCACCATTGCAGCAGTGACGAGGACACGGCGCAACATACGCTCGAGGTATGTCCGAGCTGGGACGGGCAGCACCGTGACCTCATCGCTGTTATCGGTGCCGACCTGACGCTGCCGGCTGTCGCGAGGGCGATGGTCGACAGCGTCAGGAACTGGGACGCGGTCGCCGCCTTCTGCGAGGCTGTCATCTCGCGGAAGGAGGCGGCGGAACGAGTCCGGGAGGACTCCCGCGACCCGGGCCGCCGTCAGCGGCCGGGGCGGCGCAGGCGCGAATATCTGCGCCTGATGCCGCCCTAACCGAGGCCTCGGGTGATCGGACCGGGGAATTGTCCGGTCACCCGACGTGAGGCCACCGCGTGAGGGCGACGCCCCGACGGCGAAAGCTGTCGGGGCGTCAACAAGAGAGGAACCCGTAAGGGTATACCGCCGGGCCGGCCACCGAAGTCAAAAATCGGGTACCGGTGGCCCGCTCGTACGGCGAAGAGAGGAGTTTTACGGTGGGTCTATGGGGTCACGCGCCGCCTTTCCGTCACCCCGAACCGATTTGGCGAGGCGAGACGCATCCATAGTCCACCAAAAAAAAAAAAGGCAAGAGAGGGAATGGTGAATTGTATTCTTACTCCCATCAATCATCACACCGATAAAAATCATCATCAACAATAATAAAAAAGAGTTAATGTTCGAGATCTAGAACAGTTCCTTCATTCAAAGCTATAGAAAGCCTAATGTAAACGTTTATAAAGGTCTTCTAATATAATCTAAAAAAATAATGTGATACTAGACATCTAAATATTGCAAATATGCATAAGGCAATACTCGAATTAAAAATTTTATTCAAATATTACCTTAGTTAAAAGTACCTAATATTTTGGTAGGTACGTAATTATTATTAATTAAACCACGCTAAGGAGCCGTTCATAAATTACGTAAGGGATTTTGAAGAATGATTTGGCCCCTCACCCGCTATCGTAAAACATCATACGATTACAACTACTCCCCCCTACCCCTAATAAGTTTTTTTGTAAGAAAAGGCCATCAAAAGAACATTGTAATAAATACATTTAAATAAATAAATCTATCACAGTTTTGACTAAAATTTGTAATTTTCAATTTTATATCCTACGTAATGTCAGCTTCACTACCTTCCTGCCTATAGGCAGATATGTATTGTATTGCTTCATTGCACGTTAGTACTATAATTAAAATGTATTTAGCAAAGATATCTACCATAAGTACCAGATGTATCACAGTTGACCCACTGAGATACTTAATGTATTCACGAAACGATAACATAGTATTGCCCTGAATGCAAAATGACACAACTTATAAACTTGTTTCTTTCTAGTATTTATTTAAGTAGGTATTTATTAGAAAGGATCAAAACAAGTTCATCTGTTGCAATTTCTATATACTTTATATGTCATCATAATCATTTTGCTCTTATCCCATTACTTGAGGTCGACGCAATATGTCATCTTCTTTCATGCCCTCCTATCAGACGTCATCTCTGCAGTCACTCTCTGTTTATCCATGTCATGCCTCACGCAGTCCATCCATATTTTCTTTGGTACTCCGTTACTCCTAAAAGCTTCAATATTCATACTTAAAACTTTCCTCACAACATTACTTTCATCCCATCGCATCACACGTCCATACTATGTCAACCGTTCACTCCTTAACTTTTCCGTTACTGGCACAACTTTTAAAATTCCTCTAATATATACTTTCCGTGTCGTGACGGAGTAAGAATACAATTCACCACCCCCTATCTTACCCGTGGATGATCGTAAGAGACGGCTAAGGGATATAAAACGCAACATCTATGCAAGAGAAGGAACACTCGAAATAAAACCCTATATGAACACGTCTGACCAGCGTGGTAAAGTGGGTCCTATTTCCCTCCCGTTATGGAGGAGGCTCGAACCCAACAGTGGGACATATATGAGCTGGATGATGATACTTTATATAAGTACTATTAGTAAATATTATCTGGGTCTTAATAACAGATGTAGGTAATTATTGTTAAGAACGAATCAGTAGAAGAGCAGAGCTACCTTACTACCAAAAAATATATAAAATCAGGAATTTTGAGCACACAGGAAAATAGAAATTTTAAAGCACCGCCATTTTTTTTTAAATATGAATGATTGAGAACAGAGGCAACGATGAATTATAATCTCGTTTCGTCACCGCTCAGAACAGAGTACCTAATTATTATTATAGTGTGAAAATCGTTGTTTTCAAAGTGTTAAAAAAATATTTAATATTTACTCATAAAGGGACAAAGAAGGAAAAGGAAGGGAAATATATAGATTGAGGCTGTCCGTGGCAGCGCAGAAGGTTAGGAACTACCGTCCCTCACGGCCTAACCGTTCACGCTGACTTGGAGGTAAGTGTAAGCCATGAACTTCAGAATGAATTGTAAAACTACCTCTGAAATCTGCTTTAATAAGTAAATAAAACAAGAAACTTAAAGGAACAAAAATAAAACAACATCATATTATAAATAATAAAAGATATGTCTTGTTGGAAAAGGTAGCCAGCAGGAGCCAGCTCAGCAAAAGCCAGATGATATGTCACGAGCTGATTTTCAGTTAACAACCCGTATGAGTATAATATAGTTTAAAGATACCTATATAGATTCATCATTCACCTGCTCTTATCCCAATTACTTGGGGTCGACGCAATATGTACCTACTCGTACATATTGCAAAAGTTATTGGCAACAGTTTTATAACCAGCCGCCTGCCTGACATCAACCTTCCTTGGGAATGTAATTGTTGTCCCAGTGGCATCAGTTGGCCCTGGTCCGTGGTCGATACTTATATTTATGACTAAGAGCTTTAGCTCTATCGGATTGAGAGCCCTCAGCGCTCATCTACAGTCCGGGTAAAGTTATCATAGCCATCTGAGGCTAACAATTAAGTCACACACACAAAAAAATATAAAAGCTTTAGTTCTTAGTCGTCTTTTACGACATCCACAAGCAAAATAAAGATTGATAGTATTCGTAGCCGCTACCACACAGCTATAGATTACTATATATTAATATAAAATAAATACAAGGGTAACATGATAAATACATATAAGGGGCCATTCATAAATTATGTAAGGCGTTTAGGGGTTTATTGACTGAATATTATCACTTCTTACTATATTTAGGGTTTTGGGTTGTGGACCTGACTGACATTACATAAGTTATTAAATTGAAAATTACAAATTTTGGTCACAACTGTGATAGATTATTAATAAGATTAATTCTATTGCAGTGAGTTAATGGTACTTGTAGTAATAAATTGAATTAAAAGATATTTTCAGAATAAACGGAGTTATATTTAATCAATAATAAAAATTCTTATTTAGGGGCAGGAGGGAATAGTTGCCATCTTATGATGTCTTACGATAAGGGGGGAGGTGGCCAAATCATTCTTCAAAATCCCTTACGTAATTTATGAACGGCCCCTAAGTACACATATTTAATAAATATTTCACAAATTAATGTAAAATCGTAGGTTATTTGACAGATCGTACCCAATTGCTTACACTGAAGGGATCTTGCCCGCCACCGTCGCTTGGGACGTTGCAGGCGCGTTCATCTGCGCCTGACACTAAAATTCGACGCCATGGTTGCTCGGAGTGAAGAGCAGTCCGCCACTCGCTGTGAGCCCGAACCTTTTAGAGCGATGTCGCAACGTGTTGCCGGAATGACGTCGAGGAATAGGCACCCAAAAGACGGACGAGGAATATCCACCACCGGGCGGGGCACCTAAATCATAGCAGTGGTACCAGTGGTTCAGTCAATAGGGCAAGCGGGGAAATACGCAGACAATGGGGGCTACAGAAAGGTGACGACCCTTTTGTCACCCACTGCAACCACGGCAAGACCGCTATAAATGCGATTTCTTTAGTTGTTAATTTATGGATCTACCTTTTATTATTGCTGTTGTAATACACTCTTCTTCTAAGATTTAGTCGAATATGGAATTTTTCACAAAGCATTCTACGTGACCCTCATAATGTAAAAAGGTCATAAAACAAATTTTTGATTTTTTTTTTGCAAATATATCATTTTCTTATGGGTTTTTCGCTATTTGTACTTGTTATCAATATTATAGAGAATTAAATTCTCTACAACTTTTGTTTCAAAAACGTTTTTAAACGTTGAATCGTTTTCGAGATAAAGGGCGGAGAGCGCGCGTTGTTTAGTTCAATACTAGCAGTTCTTTCTTAAAGTTTTTATACCACGCATTACTTCAATTAATGATTCACCTTCCAAATCTGGCTTATTCGATAAAAAACACAAATCAGCCATAGCTCTTGAAATTGTACGTCCGTAGTTACCAAGATACGATCAAGACTAATGAATAACCAATGTTAGTAGAAAGTGGTTCCCTGAAAAGATGACAAGCATAACTATACAATAAAATTGAAGTTCTGTCCCTATTAGCTATAAATAGAAAGGTTCGTACTATATAAGAAGAGTCCTAATGTGCAGGTATAATACCCAAGTATAATATTTAATGTTATGAAAGAATTTAAGAGTTACGGAGTTGAAAGAATATGTGTCAACTTAAATTATAATTAGTAGAAATGAGAATATAATTAAAGTTTGTCCCTTAATTATTTTTAATTTAAGGAATCAGTTGTAAGTATTATTGAATAGATAAATTCAATTGATGAAAAAAAAATATTAAATATAATGTTACCATCATCATCATCATTTTGGCTCATATATGTCCCACTGTTGGGCTCGAGCCTCCTCCACAGTGGGAGGGAAATTGACCTACTTTACCACGCTGGTCAGACGTGTTGGTATAGGATTTTGTTTCGAGATTTCTTTCTCTCGCATAGATGTTATATGCGTTTTATGTCCCTTAGTCGTCTCGTACGATCACCCTCGGGTATGATAGGGGTGGTGAATTGTATTCTTACTCCGTCACCACACGGAAAATATAATGTAATAGTTGACAACACACAAAATTATAATTAATTATTTATTTATCAATAGTTAATAAACTTTATAGCGCGTTTTGACCGGGACTATACAGATTGATTTTACATTATGCTCTAACCGCGCGCACTCCGTCCTTATTTATTAGGACTTATTATATATTATAGATTATCTGGAAAACGATTTAACGTATAAAAAATTGTTGAAACAAAAGTTGTAGAGAATTAATTCTCTACAATATTGATAATAAATACAAATAGCGAAAAACCCATAGCAAATGAGATGTTTGTAAAAAATATGCAAAAAATCGATTTTTTTGACTTTTGGCCTCAAATTTTGATAGACGCGTACACCCTACCATATGTAGGTTTTGAGACAACAAAATACAAGTTTATACAGATATTCAGCTGGGTATCTCAAATTCCATTCTCTAGACCAGATTGGTCACGTATTGAAGGTAGGTGGAGTCAAGAGTCTCCGAAACCGGCGAGCGTGTATGAAGAGAATTGTGAATGTTGAGGAAGCAAGTGAAGTATGCAAGGATAGAGTTCTCTGGCACTTTGTTCTCTCTGCCTACCCTGCAAGGGATATGGCGTGATGATATGTATGTGTGTATGTATCTCAAATTCCGAGATTCTTAGCTAATTTTGACTAAGATGACTGAACTATTTGCTGCTCTCTAATTAATATGTTTTGGCTTAACAATTGAGCTTTATTATACTTTTTATTAAATTTAATCTACCTATATTAGCGTCAGCATACATATATAGATATATCTACTGATGAGGAACTCCTCACAACAACTATATCTTCCATTCGCCATTCGTTTTGCCCCGGTCCGAAACGGCGGCGCGCGGCCCCATAACCCACCGTATTCCCTCGCTATCGCCATTGGGTCGACCACTGACACAGAAACCTTGGCGTCAGTGGTCAAATCCGGCACCTCATAACACGGATAATACAGGGTTTCTGCCCGAATATATAGAGTTTATGTATGTACATATATAGGTACCACACAATTCAAGCGCTTTTAAATACGAAGAACTCAATTAAACAGACGTTTCATAAGTTTTCAAAATTAATGCAAATTTAGATTAATCTAAAACAAGACTGTCAATTAAATTATTAGCCTATATATTATATACATTAAACAAGAATTAAGAGAAAACGAGGCGAAGTGAAAGCGAAATTCCAGGGCAGTGAAAGTCTAGACGTGTGATATACATTAATGATTTGCATTCGCAATAAATATTTACCTACAACGCGAATACAAAGAGGTTGAGAGACCTCTGTTCTCTCTGTTCTGAAACAATAAAATATGTTGTAAAATTGTGTATTATTATGTTTTTACAATTTTGATTATAACCAAAGTTTTGCTCAGTTGTAGAAATTCAAACCCACCTAATACACTTAAAATTCTACTATTTAATTAGAATTGTCCGTTCGTGGCCTGGGCACTACATAAATTACAATTTTTTGGAAGGCATTATTATAAGTGGACATTAATGCTAGTACATAATAATAATAATAATAGCCTTTTATTCCTAAACATAAGGTTACAAGAGTTCCCTAAGTTCGGTGTGCCTTTTGGCATAGGCCTCCTCCAATTCTTTCCAATGGATCCTGTCCTTTGCTACTCTCAACCAGAATGGTCCCGCTATCTGTTTCAAGTCATCTTCCCATCTCCTGACTTGACGACCCCTACCTCTTTTTCCGTCTCTTGGTTATCAGAAGGTTATTTGCTTGCTCCATTTATTAATGGGGTGACGTAGCAGATGTCCAGCCCATCTCCATTTTTGGACGTCTATCCGGGTAAGAATGTCTGTAAGTTTTGTCTTGTTCTCATGTCTACGTTCCTGACTCTGTCTTTGATTTTTAACCCTAGCATGCTTCTTTCCATGGCACGTTGACATTTCGTTAGCCTTTCCCTGTGGTGAAGTGTTGTTGACCAAGTTTCACAGCCATAAATAAGAACTGGTAGAATACAGGTCTCGAATGTTTTTTTTTATGTGATTGCCTAGATCCTTACTTTTCATTATTTCCTTCAGTGACCAGTATTTTCTCCAATGCTAGTATACCTAAATATAAATAAAATTACTAACAGTAGGGCCATCACTGATAATTTTCTGCCTGCAGAAATAAATGGAGCACCTTATATGAGCTAGGGCCTAACTCTCGTAGAATATCTTCAGCTAAATAATAGCAATTGGCTACCGCTCTTCGTTTAGTGAGTAAGAGAGCTGCAAGCCCAACTTAAGATATTCAGCGACATGCTCCTGGTAGTTCAGAGGTCCATGAACAGCAATTACTTTCTTCGATATATGTACATTCAAATGAGCTTTTAAGTTATTTTAATTGTACTTTAATTATTTTTATTTGTATAGCATTTCTTTATTTGTATTTGTGGGCTCAATGCACGAAGTATAGATACATACAAGGAGTCCGAACGTAATGTTGAATGAATGGTCTCAATTTAGGTGACAGAAATTTGGCCGGTAGAACGCGCCAATTTTTAAGAAATACTCTAAGTTTTGTTGCTATTGACTAGAATGTTTTGTTGCTATTGTCAACTCTGGAATTTTATATTTAAATGAATTAAATTCCAACAATCACGAGCCAACGCGTGTTTACATGTAATAATAATAATAGTATCGGTACGTCCTAAACCTAGCGGAGCCAGTGGCAGAGAAGAGAACTAAGATCTAGGTTCATTATTGTGTCCTTGAATACCATGGAAAAGCCTATACCGTTCAGACTCTGTATCTATAATTCGTGGTTCAATGTATATTGTCGCGGCAAACCACGCTGTACGAAAGTTAAAAAATTCAAGGAATGCTTTCCAAGTTTTATATCAACGTCCTCTTTCGTTTTTCAAAGAAACTAAATATAAAATAAATAATGCAAAGTGTTTGCACTCCTAATCATATATTTTAATAGATGACACTACTATAGTACGTCGAAACATTCTACTCTATACTATAAAAATATATGTTATTAATTATTGTAAAATGTTATAACCTACTATTAGTACCTAGCACATAGTGATTGTATGCGAAATTTGGGTTTGCTTAAATTTCCTTATACATTTATTACCTCTTTACCTATCCACTCCATATCTTGACGTATTTCTACATCACATTTTTAATGCGGCAGCCCTAGTCAATAGTATAATCTGTTTTAAGTGTAATGCAGTGTTGCCAACTGCACCGTAATTACGGTGAAAACACGGTAATCAGCAAAGATCTACCACCTACCGTAGGATTATAATTACGGTAGCAAAATACACCGTAATATCCATTGAAGACCATATATTTTCAAAATCTTGTAGATGTATATGATAATCTATAAAGAGAAATAATTTTAGCAAGTTTGTATGTTTATTTTCATCATATTAGGGTATTTTCGTCTTATTCTACCAACAAAACTGCTTTATACGTAATATAATACGGTATTCCCCCAGTAGTGCGGTACCAGTATAAAGATATTACGCGAATGAATTCAGTGCAGCTTTTTGTATTTGAATTTCAATGAATACTTAGAACATTTTAATTTACCTAGTTTATTTATTTTATAATTGAATAACATTTCATTCGTGCATATCATTACGTAAGAGATTGTTGTGTTGTGTGAGATCTGAGTTTTTTTAATTATGGAAGGTGATAGCGATAGCGCTACTGATCCAGAAAATACCTTAGTACGTGTACCAGCTAAAAGAAAGTGTTATAAGTGGAAATTTCGAGAAAAATGGTTGCTGAATAAAACCATCAAGGGTAATATTTTATCGCAGCAAGCCATACAGCGACACGGAAAAAACTGTATTGATTTTAACCCCACTGACGCTTTGATTCAAAAACACAATATCGATATGTACAGATATATTGAAACATGTATACTGTCTGATGTCTGATGTCTGAAAGGGGTCTACGCGTGAATGTGAGCAAAACCAAAATAATGGTCTTTGAAAGAGATAAAACCAGAACAGATGTAAGAGTAACAATAGGTAATGATGTACTAGAGCAAGTGGATGAATTTGTATATCTTGGATGTGGCTTTAGCCGAGATGGAAGGTACACCACTGATATATGTAGAACGAAGAGTGAATGCGGGCAATAGAGTGAACGGAGCGTTGGGGCAACTTCTCGGCAGCCACCACCTCAGCCAGAAGGCACGTGTAGCAATACATAACGCAGTGCTTGTCCCAACATTACTGTATGGAAGCGAGAGTTGGGTATGCAGAAAAGAGTATGATAGTAAAATTAATGCGGTCGAAATGCGATCTCTGCGGAAAATCTGTGGAGTTAGGCTGACCGACCGCATTCGTAACGACGACGTAAGAGAGCGAGTAGGTATGAAAGAGAGTATTGGTGTAAAAATGCGAAAGGGAATGCTCCGATGGTTCGGACATGTGGAAAGAATGCCGAACGAACGCCTGGTTAAGAAGATATACAATGCGAAAGTGGAAGGATGTAGGTACCGAGGGAGACCGAGACTAACCTACCTAGACCAGATCGGTCATGTACTGAAGGAAGGTGGAGTCAAGAGTCTCCGAAACCGGCGAGCGTGTATGAAGAGAATTATGAATGTTGAGGAAGCGAGTGAAGTATGCAGAGATAGAGTTCTCTGGCACTCTGTTCTCTCTGCCTACCCTGCAAGGGATATGGCGTGATGATATGTATGTGTATGTGTATGTATACTGTCTGATTCTGATTAAAATATATGCGTTTTTTTTTTCAACTCTGACTACATATACAAGACATACTACAAAATAAACAAGGTAATTCTACCGTATGTCAAATATAAATTGCAACATAATTTCGTAAAATCTACCGTATTTTTAGAAGAATTCTACGATCAGCTAGGTTTCAGAGTTGGCAACACTGGTGTAATGGCAACTCGAGGTTTGAGTGTTCAAGTTGATAGTCTGTGAAGTTGATCTCGTAATTTTATTCGTGCCCGGTTTTTACGTTTATTTTTTTAATTTCTGAGTGAAAATTTTAAAATGTATACTGTTTCTAAAGGACCTAGCAAGATTGTAGCTAAAACTCGACGAGGTAGGGAATAGCTAATGTCAATTTTGTTCCCTAGTTGTTACAATTTGTCAATGATCATGTGAGATGAAATTTCGTAAACTTATTTTTCAGGCCTTTCACAGAATTTAGAAAGATTGGATAGCCGTAAAGATTACAATAGAAAGTCTTCAGAATCTGACAATGGTGAAATTGTTAAGTATGTTATAATTTTCAATTGCATAGTGATCTCAAAAATTTCATCACTGTTTTTATATAACCTCTTTGATAGGAAATATTCCTATAGTTATTTATTTTTACAGCTGAACTTTATCACTCCTAAACTTCTAAATTTTGTAAATTAGACGAGGAAGAAACGTCCTTAATGCAACTTTGTGATATTTTTACTTCTCAATATTCTTGTCTTAAATGTTTTTCATTTTAATTTTCACAATTATTTTATATTTCAGTATGCCCAAACCAATTTTTCACTGCAATGGTAAAAAAGTAGTACATCAAAGAATACAACAGCACGTCATCACACCGCAGCATGAGGAAATTATTAGATATATCAGTGAAAGTAAGTTTTGACATAATAAAATTTTAGGTTGATTTTTTAATAGATTTTTTGATACATATCTTATTTATAAAACTGACAGTATTATTATTCTTTAATTACATTTCTTAAGTGCAATTCCTTTAAAAAACACAAAGCAGTCATGAGGACTGTCGACAGAAGTGAAAACTAAAACCTATGAAAATAATGAATATTATAAATTAAAATAGAACAACAAGTACGTATTTCAGCTAATTTCATGGCGCTCACACTGTTTACTTCGCTGCTTAGCAAGAATACCATGCACATGTGCTTGGGATCTACTGACTCACTCTCGTTCTCTCTTCCTCTTGCGTTGGAATATTGAACGCTACTAGTTGCTAACGCTTGCACTGGCCTGTAACAGTTATATGCGTTCAAGTGCCATTGCGTTAAACGTTTAACGCAACCTTGGTGGAAGTTGCATTAGAAGTTTCACTTCATAAAATAGACCTATGGTTATTAATATGATATTTGATGATGTTCTTAACAGTTTATTGTAAGGTGAATAAGATTGAAATTAATGTGAGTGTAAATATTTTCAGCATGGACACAAACAGCATATGGTGATAGCGAACCTTCCACACCAACAAGTTCAATTGGTAAGCAAACATCATTTATATATTAACTAGTTGTTGATACTATGCGTCATTCTTCCACTGGGATGAATATGTAAGACAATTATTTACTCTTTGATACAACCCCAGTTTAGGCAAAATAAATTGCTGCACGCAAATGATAATGATGTTGAAAGAAGAGTCAATGCTGGTAATAGGGTGAATGGGGCACTGTACACCTTTATGAGAAGCAGAAATGTGTCCAAGAAGGCACGTCTAGCTGTGCATAAGGGAGTATTAGTACCTACCCTCATGTATGGTAGTGTAAGTTGGATTTGGCAGAGAAGACATGAAAGTAGAATAAATGCTGTAGAGATGAGAGCTCTTCGTAGTATGTGTGATGTGAGCCTGAAAGATAAAATTAGGAATAGTGTTATAAGAGAGCGCTGTGGTGTGAATGAAGAAGTAGTGATAAAGATCAAAAAGAGTATGCTGAGGTGGTTTGGACACTTAGAAAGAATGAGTGAAGAGAGGTTGACGAAGAAAATATATAAAGCAAGTGTGAGTGGAACGAATACAAGGGGAAGACCTCGTCATAATTTTCTGGATCAAATTAGCGATGTATTGACGAGAGGTCATATTAAGAGTATGCGTAATCGTAGAGTATGCATGAAGACTGTTATGAGTGTGAATGAAGCAATGGAAGTATGCCAGGATCGTGGTTTGTGGCAATCCGTAGTCTCTGCCTACCCCTCTGGGAAACAGGCGTGAAGCTATGTATGTAAATTGCTGCACGCTTTTTAGTAAATTGACTAGAATGGTGTAGATATGAAACAACTACTACATTTTTCATAAATAAACATTAGTATACACTGAATTTTTAATATAAACTATTTTCAATCTTGATTTTATTTAAATCACTCGCAAACATACGCAACACACAAATTAGTGAACTTGTCATGTATGAAATATATACTTATCGTTATCCCGAAGAAAAGGAAAGGATTTTTTTTTCGTGTAATGCTTTATTGCTGGGTTATGAGCTTTAAAATTTACTAAGAATGAAGTCATGAATTTTTGGATGCTTATTATTTGTAAAAGAACTAAAAAGCATTGTTTCTTATAGTAGAAAAGTTGAAGTTTTTAATTTTTTTGTCGAATTCGAAATTTGAATTTATTTACGTATAGTAAATTAGGAAGTGAAAATTTCAAATCTATATTTGAGTAACTTCGACTTTTTGAGACCCAGAAATGATTCTGGGTCTCAAAAAGCCTAAAATGGAATTCATTGGGAAATTTCTTATGAAAAACTTTATTAAAATATCAATTATGAAAATGCTGAAGTATATATAACTTTCATTATTATTATTTACAGATTCTGGCAGTATGTCACCAGCCCCACCTTCAAACCTCTACTACCAAGATGATGTCCCAAGTCCAATTCTTCGAGATTTCCAGCCATTTGACCTCGAGACATGGTGGGGCAAAAGGTTATTCCAGAACATCACAAATTCCCTTTAAGTCAGTTGTGCATATAAAAAAATTAAGAGATCACGAATGTTGGCGGTAGCATAAATCACAATCATCTGTAGTTTACTAAATTTTAAATTTATGAATTGCTCTAAAGGCAGGAAACTGACATTCAGCCTAATTTTACAAATTTGGCAGCATATAAATTACATATCTAACTTTTTCTAGTTTGAACCAATTTTCACTGATATTACATTCTTTGTCGATCATTATTACTCCGTTCACGAAAGAGATACTGACTCTTTCGTGAATGGAATACGAAGAATGAACAAAAGAGATTCTGATTCTTTCGTGAATGGAGTAATAATGATCAACCATTCATTCAATTATTTCACCTTATTAAATTTAGCAAGTGCTATAATAAGATAAAATAATATGGAATATGTACATAAATAACTATATTTTTTTTATAAATACTAACCAAATCTCAAAATTTGCTTCTGGTTTATATAATGTATTGTAAATTTATAATCTTTAGAAACAGCGGTTTTATAATGTAATCTAAATATTAATTACACCTTTGAAATAAATGATAGAGCACATAATATTTTCCTTTAGCCTTTGAATTTTCTCCATTGGCTAAGAATGTCATCAAAAATGGAATGAAGCTAGTAAAAAAATTAAGTAATCTACAGTTGATTGTGGATCTCATAGTTGTGTCATATTTTAAGTGAAATTTTTCCAAAGGGCTCAATTTCTTTGCTTTGATACTGTGAACCAATATTCTTTAAGATTGCCATGACTATAATTACTCACAATTAATATATAAACCTTCAAATTTTCATATGAATGCACACTAAAGAAAAAAATTCAGTTGAATTGATCTAGCAATACAAGAACTTGGAATGAAATTCAAATAAGATTTAAAATCTATATGATAATGCAATGGTTTGGGATATTAACTTTCTTTGAAATTGTAGTCCATACCCAGATTAATTATAGAATGGATTAAAATGCAAGTGCTCTTAATTAGTTTACAACACTATCAAGCAGTATTTGGTTTGGTAATATTAGTATTTGTATCAGACAATAATTGTCCCTAGAAAAACCTACAAAAGAAAATTTGTCACGTGATGAAAATACATATTGTTATGGTTTAATAGGGTACACAATAGTATGCACCAGAAAAGGTAAGCCTCTAAACGTTTATGGCAGTGTATTTAACACACTTTGCAACATACATATAGTCCCAATGCGCTCATTACTATGGCTGAGAGCCCTCAGCACTCACCTAAAATTCTGGCTAAAGTTGTCATAGCCATCTACGCCTGCTAATGTTCATACAACAAACTTTCACTCCTTAACACGTTAACTGCCATAGTCTATTATAACAAATCGTAAAAATACGCCCAACAGGCTACACAGATACGTTGAATTAAGGTATATTTTGTCGGTCATATAGTCCAACAAGGCCTGAATGATACACTCATTTGTCGGACATATAGCCCGACATGGCAGCTAACGTGGTAAGCGGTGAAAAATCACACTGCAGGTTGAATAATACTATAATAAATGCATATTTCATAATATAAAATTATCACAATAATATATCTAAATTCTACTATTATACACTACATCACTAATGTTTTATTATAAGGATAATTTGGTACAAAATGATAAGAATTTTAATCATCAATTGACAAATTAAAATTAAATATGTGTTTCACAAAATTGAATTTAATCCATCCCATTTATTTTAATTTTGGACTATATAGTGCAAAGTAAATTGTGTGAGAGAAAAAAATGTTTGACGTTCTATGGTTTTTGACATAGTAGTTACCCCTCAATTAGTAGGGTTTAGTAACAAATATTGATTCTATTACCATACAGTACAAATATTTACAAGAAACTGGAAAGAAGTAGTATACTCAGATTAACTGCTTCCAAGAGCTAAGGCGTGAGTGACTATTAAGTATCTATAAGTCTTCACAAATGAAGTAGTATGAATGTTATTCTTTGAGAAAATATGTATGATTTCTATGTAGAGCAAACTAATGTAGGGCATTTTAATATATAAAGTTCGTGTATTGTTATATCTTTTGCATTACGACTCTACATTGGTACGAGCAAAATTGTTAATTGAATTTATAACTAGTCTATGTTATTAAGCTGCCTTAAAATTTTATTACAATTTTATCTAAAATCTTATGGAAGTTGTTAATCGTTATTATTTTACAAAAAAAAATAAGCTATATTTAAAGTGCCTAAATAAAACAATAGTGTGAACGTGAATTGCATAGTTAATGAATGAATTTGTAGTTGCAATTCGAATTGGATATATACCAAAATACCTACGCTGAAATATTACCTAGTGCCTATTCTTAAATTTTGGCCATGTTAGGCAGTGGCTTAGTTCTTAAAACTTCTGAGTGGCAGTTGCCATCAAATTAACTGTTAAATTAGCCATATTAGGTAATAAAAAGCAAGCCCAAGACAATAAATTCATCACACATTAATTTATTATTTTTTGCTATCATGATACAACTGTATCTATCCTGCTACCTATTGCATGTTTGCTGAAAAAAAAATTCAAAAATTAAATAAATTGAATCAAGATAGAATCAATCATACAATCCCCTTGCTGTGTAAAAAAATGGACTTTGTAACTGTCTGTTAAATGTCTTATGAAATTGCTATATTAAAATGCTTTAATCTGTTTTAAAATGGTACTATTAATTAAATAAATAGGTGTAGTATATATATTTATTAAGTTATTCATGAAGTTAATATTTTACTTATACAACTAACCGATTAAAGCAGATTCACAGCAGATCACAGTTTATTTGACAGCTTATTCTGAAGTTCATTGCTCACATATTAAGCGCTTAGTTGTATGAGTACAATACTAATGTCTTGCAGTAAAAGCATTTGTTACTGCGAAAATATTTGACCAAAAACAATTATTAATATATGAACTACCTATATATGTGTTGCACGAAAATATAAATATTATTTTGAATTTTATGACTAATTTGTAATTGTTGATTATGATATATGTATATGAATAATTTGTTTTATTAATATTGCACAGAAGAAAAGATACTGCTATATACACTTTTCTTTAATTTATTGTTTAATAGATAAAACATTAAATATTTACTTTGCCACTTAGACCTTGTCGCTTGAGAGGCGTCCATTAATTAAGTGAAGCTTTTGAGGATTTTTTCTAATTCAATCCACGGAGACCACATTATTGATTTTCTTAGTTTTACAATAAGTTTGTCTGATTTTTTTTTATGTAGGTATGCCGTTACGCCCTCCCTCCCACATGTGAAACTTGACTCTTTTACTTAATTAATGGATGCCCTTTTATCGCTACGAAAGCAACTATCAAATCATATGAAATAAATCGAATAACGCTTTGTTCCTATTCGTTCCTATAACTTATTCGAAATATATACAAGGCTTGTACCAATAATTTGCTAGTTGATGTGTTTTCAATAAGCGTTGTTGAAGGAAAATTATATTGCTTGTGTCGTCTTGTAATTTTCAAAGGCACCAACTTTTTGAATACCTATTTCTTTATGCAATTTTGTATATAATTACGTACAAAAAGACGTTAGTCAGATGTGACCCACCCTCCAATACGAATTCTTCAAAAATCATGAAAGTATAATCTGTTATTTAAAATATTCGCTAATATCGTATTGATAGTTTAATAAATTCAACTAATCATGAGCAGTAGATATTTTGTTTTTAAAAACGATTACTTATTATATCAGATATAGTTTCATTTCCATTTTTTTTTTAAGGAGAAATGTATCTATTCAATAAATTTTAAGAATTGACATGACAAAGTTCTTAAGAATATTGTAATTTTTTTTCAGCATTCACAATCACAAATCAAGATTTTTCTTCCCAAAATATATTTTGAAATATCATTAGTCATACAGAAAATAATATCTCTATCTATAAAATTTCGAATTGTATTTTATTTATATTTCAATGTTTCTTCTATTTGGGGTAGATAAGCAATATTGCATTGTGTCCTACACAACCCGCTGCTTAGCAAGCATTATGTGTAGGTATGTCCCATAATAAGTTATTGGTTTTTGCTTAATTGTAATTATTGTCATGAAAAAAAGTAATTTAAAAATTTTATTATGTATTACAAATCAGAGCATATAATATGTACTTATTATACAATGTTTTTATTACAGAATGTTATAATGATTATACTATTATATTTATTGTTTTAATTGTAGCAGCTTCATGCTCGAGGTTAAAAGTCTTCCATAAACATTTATATTGATTTGATGTAAAAAAAAATCTTTGGAATATTGGTTTTAATAACTTTGTTTTAATGCAGATTTACAGAATAATTTGTCATTACATTTAAACATACGAAATATCAATGACACAATTTTTTTTTTCTGTTTTGTATAGATATTATATGGCAGTAAATATAAAATGTATTATATATGTAAATATTAATTGATATTTTGTTTCGAAGTGAAATATTATTATTTGCATTGTAAAAATATGACATATTACTGCAATAATATCAACAAATTGAATGTGATGTTTAACAGATAACCAATTACCCATCAATCATAGACAAGTGCAACAGAGAAATAAATGATTTAGTATCTGTGTCTGTTAAACATCGAAAGCGCATAAGACATTTATGTAATAAATGCACAAAGTGTAGTATAATTTTTAACCTTTTAGATGACATATTGAGTCGTAGTTATAATGCAGGAGGATATTTTTAGACTGATTTAGTTATTAAAATGTTATGCTTTTGTTGTAGTTGAATAAACCATCTGATAAAAGTGTTGTATATTTCTTGTAAAGGTTGAGAAGTCCTTACCTTATTATTTTCTATAGTTATTATTATTTTTATGAGTAATAAAAATCCAGAAACTTGCTCATTATTACCTTATGGCTTATAATACAAAGATATCATAGTTCAAAACCCTTGATCCGATGGTCTTACTTTATTTTCTAAAGAAAGAAATGTGGAGCTGAATTTCGACAACAGCATGCCTGTTAAGTTGATAAGACTGCCGATTTTAATATTATATATATATTTAATATGCTATGTACTACTTTAACCAAATACAATATTTCGGTAGATGGCGCTGTTACACAGAAATAACGCGGGTAAATTTTTTTTTATGTCTAGATGTTTGACCTGGCTGCACAAATAATATTTTAGAAATAGTCCCCTAAGTAACATAAAAAATAACCATATCAGAATTTAAGATGAGTTTGTGTTATTAATAAATAATTAGCTGAAACTATTCTAATACCTACCAATCGAAACTAGAATTCGTGATTCTATCACGTCTATGAGGCATAACGAAGGGCGTAACAAAACCACATGCCGCTATGTAATTCTTAACTCCACATAAGCATGATGAGCCTATTACTTTCTTTTAATAGTGTATAATGACAAATTTACAATTTATTAGTTTTAGAATTACGGACGAAACACCTAATAACATCACATCACATACAGAACTAATCTGTATTTTTACCAATTAACATTTTTGTTACCAATTAACTTATAGAGTCTCACTCTATAAGTTTATAAATTATAAAAACCCATTGAAATTAATTTGATTAATAGCTCACATCACAATACGGTAGCAATATCTAATGCAGACGGCAATTCATCTATTAGTTATTTTTAGACTTTCTAGACAAAATATCATTTATAGCCTTCGAAGAATATCATTAAATATCAAAAACGATTTTATAGTTATACGTATATGAAGACTAACTCACATATTCAATATGCATATTAGATTTCGAGGTCGAAGCCAAAGCATGTATCATTTAAAACTAAATTGTTAACTAACAATTTGTAACAGTCAAGGAAATTATGAAAATAACCCTGCATGTCAGAAAAATACGCTCAAAGTTGTATGAATTTTACTCACGTTAACCTTAGCATTGTGAATTATGTATATTAGCCCTGAATTTGAACTATTCTAAGACTCCTACGAATATTTAATTGACTGGTACCTAACCGCGGAGCAGTAAAACGAAGGTTATGTTTTTTCTATCCTGGTAGGTATTTCGAACACTTTCAGCAAGCATGCTCACTGCCGAATAAAAAAAGAAAAAGATGCCTACGGTAATATTATAAAGAGAGTTTTACTCTTTATAATATTACCACAGATAGGTATCTTATTTACCCCATAGAGTAAAATAAATGAACCCTGGCGAAGTTAGATCATTATAGTATGTTATCTATGAGTTAGATAACCTAGGCGATGTTAATGTCGATTTCGACATATCACAAGATTTAAATTTTCGATATATCGCATTTAAATTAAAAGAAAATCCCTCCATGCAACGCGTAAGCAATGATATTCTCTCGTTAAATAATCTTAAATGTCTAGAAGTAACTGATGTCGATGTAAGTTCTTAGTTATCATCCTCCTAACTTAATAATCCTGATTACTTATGAGTATATATCTTGGCGAAGCACGTCTTCTTTCTAACATAAAACAAGCAAGCAAGGGCAGCAACATACCCAAAGTCTTTCAACCAACATATCTGATATTAACCCTTTTTAAAATGTACCTAAATAATAATAACATGATTTTGCTCCATGGACGCGATTCTCTTTTTCTTCGAGATAATTCGAATTGACAAAGTATGTAAGTAACATTCAAAATATAGTTTTGTCCTGGCTAAAAAGATATCATCCCACACCATCCATCCCCATTCGTCCCAGTCATCCCCACTCATCTCATCCATCCCCATCGGCCTCCCCATCTGTCATCACGCATACAATCCATCCCCCAACCGTCACCATTCATAGGGATGAAGGGACGAGAACGAGAACTTTAATTGGAGATAATCTTGAAGGATATGAGAATTGAATCTCTGTATATTTTGATTTACGATTGTGAAACTTTGAATTCGATTTTTTCTCGATTCCGTGATCTTTTTCTATAAGTGAGAATTGCCCTCATTTCTTTAACTTTTTAATATCGCCATGATTTTGTACTTTGGAACGTTGAAAAAGAATATTGAAAGAGGGGAACTTATGCCCTTTGACAATTTTTTTTTTTGTGTACCATTAAGAACTAACGATATTAATTTTTAATCCGATTATCCCAGAGATATTAGTACAAAATACATGCATGTATTTTTCACTATATGATTTTTTTATCTGCTGTGACGGGTTGATACCTAATTCAGATATTTGTACTACTCTTCTCTTAAGTAATTTAATGGAATACATGCACGAGTCAATAATTTCTCCACAGCAAAGTGTCAACGTAAACGCATTCACCAATGGCATACAGAGTGCACAAAAAATACTACACTCACTAGAGCGAAGTCTGTACAAGACGCACAAGTATGAACAAAAACAAGTGCAGTGCAAGAACTCGCACAGGCATTCACACGATACTCGTGAATGGTGGGATAGCGTTCCATCAGTTCATAAAAGTTCTAAATGCTCCAATACGAATAATAGTAAGTTGTGTTTAATGTTTGTGGTAGTAAATAAGTCAGTTTTCTTACTGGCCACCAGGGGCGGCTTTACCTCTAGTGCAGAGAGTGCGGTGCACCCGGGCGCCGAGTGTTAGGGGGCGCCGAGAGCCGCTCGGGACACAGCACCTCCACTGTAACGCTCCGCACGCGAGTGCCTAACCAATTTATAAATGTAGTGGGTGCGTTATTTAACAAGCTTGAGCTTACCCAAGCTTGTTAAATAACGCACCCACTACGTTAAAAGCAACTTATTGCTTTGTCGCCATGTTCACTGTAACTTCATAATCCGATCCGATCGCGTTTACTTGGTTTCGTGTCAAAACAACAAGACTAAGCATGCGACAACGCATTCTAGTGAGGTTCGGAGTTTAGTCGAACGTGTTGTTAGTACCAACCTATTCCATTTTGTTCACGCATTCTGTTACAAGAGGGCGCCAGGTTATTGATTGCACCCGGACGCTACATGTGCTAGACTTCCACCCGCCACGTGTGCCACTTCTGCTGGCCACATATCATTTAATAAACGAAACAATCCATTACACCGTTTTATACCATGATCCTGCTAAAAACGTGTCTGAAACGGAAAAATGTGCCATAGACTATTATTTTATCCCTATACAATGAAACGTAGCGGCACCGCTAAAATATTCTCGCCGATTAGTTGATGGTTCGTTACGTTCATGATACTCAAGGCTTTTTGCTCAATAACGGAATAAGTATCTAGTGAACTGATAATCTCATCCTTTTTCACACAAAGAGTATGTGATATGCTTCTATCACAATGATAGCACGAAAGGATGTAGTGGACAGATTCCTTAAGAATTAGATATATTGGGCGAACCCGGGCCTTCTGATGTTTACGCGAGTATTATACATTTGAAATAAAACTATTTTTACGGATTCTATTACGTTTATATATGATTTTTTATTTCCCGATGTTTCGAAAAATATACATCGTTCATGGTAACGGGAGGTCTCCCGTGTCCGTGAACCCTGTGAGATGTTCAAAACGATGGGAAATTAAAAATCAAATACAAACGCAATAGAATCCGTAGAAATAGTTTTATTTCGAACCTGGGACTATTAGATTATCTACAGTGCGGCCTCCCGCGTAGATCCATAATGAGGAGCGTCTGGACACCGCTTAGACGATAGGTGCCCAAAGTTATAAGCCGCCGGGTGGACTACCGAACACTAATTCTCACTCCTCTGCACTTCATGCACCTACTGAGATTACCAAACACTTTGATTCCTATCTCATTGTCCCTTGTCTGGTAGAGAAATACAAAGGGGGTTTTCACTTGTAAAATCATCCTAAGTCGTAATGTATTTATTCCAATTATTATTCATCATCATTCACCTGCTCTTATCCCAATTACTTGGGGTCGACGCAATATTTATTAGTAAGTACATAATGCAAAAGTTATTGGCAATAGTTTTATGACCGGCCGCCTGCCTGACGTCAACCCTTCTTGGGAATGTAATTGTTGACCAAACGGCGTCAGGTGGTGTTGGCCAAGGTCGATATAAAGCTCTTAGTCGTCTTTTACGACATCCACCAGCGATGTAAGGGTTGGTAGTATTTGTAGCCGCTACCACACAGCAATTTATTTATTCCAGTAATTTGTAAAATATTATTAATAAAAGCAAAACTAGTTAGATATCACTTTACACCTTGGCCAATCCTAGCCTCAATACAGTTCAGCTATATCGCAGAACAGAAAATATCTGATGACATTCGTCTACAATTTTTATATTTAACTAGGTCCATACAGTAATATATCATCACAAAGTGAAGTTGATGAAGAACAGTCATGGTCTACTATGAGTATCATTTGCCTGCAGCATAAGTAAGTTTAATTGTTAATACATAAATATCCACCCCTTAAATTAGCGTAAGATAACCTGAAAGTACCGTAAAACCGGAGTTTCTACTGTTAGGCTATCAATTTATTATGAATGAGTGAAAAACAGTAATGGAGAAATATATTGTTTATAATAAAAATACCTACACTGTTAGGGTACATAACTACGCATGGGTTATTCCACAAGAACCGTCAAGTGCGTTTGCAAGCTGTCAAGTTTTCAATCAAACGTGGTTCACATACGCTGTCTCAGTGGCAAAAATTTCCACAGTTGTGGACCAACAAATGGTAAAAGATCTTCTCCTTTGTAATGCTACTACAATTTAGCAATTATTCACGCGTACATATCTATACATGTAATAAAAATAAATGATGTTTAGTTTAGCTTTTATGAAATGGAATATTGAGCTTTACTATTATTATTTCACATACCAAAACTGATAATAAAAGCACTATTTCGGTGAGTAAGTGGGCTGTTATGGCAAATAACCTGTACGCGTCAATTGTACACAATATAAATACACATGACAAAAAAGTTTATAAAATTGCCTAGTGCCGGTAGAAGTGAATACTTGAACATTAACGTTGTGCATTTTTGAATATTTTGGAATGTTTAGGGAATAATTTCGCACGAATTGCTTTATTTATTTATTTATCAGTATAAAAGTACTATCATTTATGTGGTTAATTACAATATTCATTTATTACGCTATCGTACACAAACATTAAAATTAATATTACATAAAATATTTTACACTTCAGAACTATTACAATTATTTTACATTAAAAAGTTTTTCTCTCAGAAAAATCAACTTTCATCCATAATTTCAACAAATCTTTCACCATCATCATTACCAGCATCATCATCGCCAATCTCTAAAACTTATATAATAGGTTTATGGTAAGAAACGATAAATTTTGATTCGAATCTATATAAATGTCTAATAAAGACCCCATCAATAGTAGTTTTGTATTTCGTTGTGCTAAGATTGCAATCATTTGACATCGTTAAACCAAATTCATTATTTAAAAATTCAATTAACAGACACACACGCGCAAGCGTCCTGCGCCGCTTATAATATACGAGATAGCAGGAGCAGGCTGCATACATTTTGCCGCGTGGTAGAAAGAGAGGGGAATATTTACGTCTTACGAATTTTTGATCAGAATATGTGTCCTTACGCGAGTTTAACATTTTGTACCCATCCCAAAAAAGTGTACAACGCCGCTAAAGAAGTTTTCACTTCAATAAACCTCCGAGAAGAGCTTTAAAATGTGAAACATAAGAAAGACATGGTGGTTTTCGAGTTAACGGATATGCGAATACCAAATAATGTCACCCAAAATTATTAAATTTAATTATGAGTTAAGAACAAACACTTTATTTAGAGATTAGAGACGCCGAATATTTTAATTTATGTATGTGAAACGTTCGAATTCGTGATGATTGATTTTATGATTTACTTCTATTAGTAAGAATTGCCCTCGCGGACAAATACAATATTTGCCATAACAGACCCTTGTTGTTCCTTAATAAAACGGGCACTAGTTGTAGTTACTGGCTTATTTGACCTGACCTTAAGGCCTTTCACAAGTTTTCGGACAAAAAAATTCAGATCGGTACTAGTCTAACTAATTTACTTGAAATTACTACATACCTACTTCCAGGTATGAACAACTATCGAAACGTTATGAAGCGTTGTTACAAGCGTATGACGACCAGTATCGCGAACTAAGCGTTCAAGACATGAGCTTGGTTCAGTGGCGCCAGCAAGTAAATCTAATTCAAGCGCAACTCGTTCATACACATAAGTCTCTCCTTACAATTGGTGAAAAGTATCTCGCACTCAAGCGCAAGAAGAATGCCCTAGTATGTTTATCATCCTTCTATTCTAATCCCAATGTAGGTACAGGGAGCGGCGACGGTATCGATGGAAAAAGCGCAAATATCTGTAGGTATGCGATCGCTCAGAGTTCAATATTTAACAAGAAAATTATTATTGACTCAAGAATCTATGAATATATTAGTTCCCTGTAAATAACTCAAATGTTAAAATCTTTCCCATGTGGTGATGAAGTTAAAGTGCAATTCACCACCCCCCACCTTGATCGTGACTGTTCTAGAAGACGACTAAGGGATATGATAGGCATACAACATCTGTGCAAGACTGTAAACTAAAAATAATACCGATACCAACCCGTCGGACCAGCGTGGTACACTAGATCAATTACCCCCTTATTGTGACAAAGGCTCGATCGAGCCTAGCGGTGGGACTTTCATGAACTGAAATAATGTTGATAATTAAGTAAAGGTCTTAATAAATAAATATTCGAAGATGTGTTGCGTCGCCATGTTTTTTTTGTTGATTTATATTTGGGTATATTCAATATTATCTTACTTTCAGATTAATAATCAAGTGTGATTACTAAAGTACAGAAGCACAGTAGTCGGTGATATTTATCTTTTGCAGAACTATTTCTATAAGAAAAAAAAAATATTATAAATTCATACAATAAATATATTTATTTTATCTATTTGCAACTTTATTTTCTATTCTCTTTCTTTTTTTTTATAGAAAGACTTGGGATAAATTCAAAATTTTTAAGAACGCATAAGATATATTTGTCGTTCTTTAAATTATGTTTTTTATTTAAAATTAATAATCGTCTCTAAGTTAAATCAGATTTTCGACAGATTTATAAAGTTTCTTGCCTTAAAAAGAATAAGATTAAACACTAATACTTAAACGAAGATTTAATATTTACCTATTGATTAAACAAATTAAATAATTTCAAATAGGAAAGCATTTTGACGCATTATTAGATTCCTTGCAGAAGAGCCTGTATGAGGAGAGAATAAACTGTATGAAGAACATCTTGCATGACGTAGTAGAAATATCTTCGAGAGAATTGATGCGTTTCGATGCTAAGATGTCGTACTGTATGTCATCTGATAAGCATTCTGATGCGGCACTTCTGTTATACGAAGTAAGTACTTTGAAAGCTTTAAACTAAACCTAATCACTAAACAATATAACACTAATTATTTTTATTAGTGGTTGGACCACGCTGCTGACAGTTTTTTGTCTACAGCCGCGGGCCGCTCCGTCTTTTTTTTTTTTTTTTTTTTTTTTTGGTGGGCTATGGATGCGTCTCGCCCCGCCGAATCGGTCCGGGGTGACGGAAAGGCGGCGCGTGACCCCATAGACCCACCGTAAAACCTTCTCTCTTCGCCGTGCGAGCGGACCACCGGTACTCGATTTTAACTTCGGTGGCCCGTCCAGCGGTTTACCCTCGCAGGTTCCTCTCGTCGACGCCCCGACAGATTTCGCCGTCGGAGCGTCGCCCTCACGCGGTGGCCTCACGGCGGGTGACCGGACAATTCCCCGGTCCGATCACCCGAGGCCTCGGTTAGGGCGGCATCAGGCGCAGGTAGTCGCGCCTGCGCCGCCCCGGCTGCTGACGGCGGCCCAGGTCGCGGGAATCCTCCCGGACTCGTTCCGCCGGCTCCTTCTGCGAGATGACAGCCTCGCAGAAGGCGGCGACCGCGTCCCAGTTCCTGACGCTGTCGACCATCGCCCTCGCGACAGCCGGCAGCGTCAGGTCGGCACCGATAACAGCGACGAGGTCACGGCGATGCTGGTCAAAGCCCGGACACACCTCCAGCGTGTGTTGCGCCGTGTCCTCGTCACTGCTGCAATGGTGGCAGGCCGGAGTCCACTCCCTATACGCGACCGTGTGCAGGTACAAGCCGAAGCATCCGTGCCCCGACAACACCTGCACCAGTCGAAAGGAGCGGACTCCGTGCCGCCGCTCCATCCACTCCATCAGTACGGGCCGGAGAGCCTCGACGGTGACGACATCGTGTCTAGGCCTCTCCAGCCGCGTAGCCCAACGGGCGATGATGTCTCGGCGGGCGTCCTCGCGCCAGGTGGCTATCTCGCTCAGCGATGGGGAGCCACCTTCGTCGCGCAGTGAGGTCACCCGCCGGTAGAGGTCGGAGAGCATCTCCGCCTCTAGGTCCCACGGGGGTGTCCCGGCCAGTAAGCATGCCGCCTCGGTCGATACCATGCGGTACCCGCGAATGGCTCTGACCGCCATGACTCTCTGGGGTCTCCACAGAACAGCCCTGAGCTGGGCGTTCAGAGCCCTCGCCCACACGGGTGCGCCGTACATGGCCATCGAACGGATCACCCCCGCATACAGCCGTCGACCCTCGAAGCTGGGTCCGCCCACGTTCGGCATGAGCCGCGAAATGGCGGACGCCGCGCCGACCAGCCGGGGAGCAATTCGGCGAAAATGCTCCCGGAACCAACATCGCCCGTCGAGCACCAGACCCAAGTACTTCATATGGGCCTGGATGCTGATGTGGACGGAGTTGACGACTAGCGAGGCGCCGATTGGCGGCCTTACGCGTGGCCCATGGAATAATAGGGCCTCCGTCTTGGGCCGGTCCGTCTGGGGTAGTACCACACACTCGCAGAAGATCGACGTCTGAGCAATGGCAATGTGTTGTTATGCTGGTATAGCAAAAGTCCATGGGCGGCAGTAATACTTACCATTAGGCTAGCTGCTTGCTCGTTTGCCACTAAAAGCAATATTCTTTCTTTTGATTGCATTGACTTAGAAGTTTATTTTTTTTACAGCTTTAAGGGACTATAGACTTGAGTATTTGATATAAATTTCAGCTTGATACCTCCGATGCGTTCCTGAGAAAAAGGGTCTTGATAGACAGACAGAGTGACAGACGGACGGACGGACAACAAAGTGATCCTATAAGGGTTCCGTTTTTTTTCTTTTGAGGTACGGAACCCTAAAAACAAAATGTTTACGAGGGCTAAAAATACTAATGGTGTCTTAAGATTTTAATTTATGAACCGCTATGCATAGCCCAAAGTCTTACGTACTGACACATGAGGCCACATCTTAAAAGAGTCTTATCCTACTTCTGGAGCGTGGTACCATAATGAAACTGGTCCTGTTACTAATAATATTAATTCTTTTTTTTATTTTTTTTTAGGAACAACACTCTGCACTATGGAAAAATTCACACAATTAGTTTATTGCGGGGGACTCTACAAATATACAATTAATGCAAATTTATACATTTGCAGCCGGAAGGTCGTTATTCCATTCTTCAACAATCTTAGCCCGTTTACATCAATCAATGATGAAAACAAGGTTTTCCACAATTCGGGCGCAATAGGCCAAGGTTAGACCAATTGGCATAAGATTTTATTTCGATGTTCACTTCCCTTATTCATCTCTTACATCATAAAGAAAAGAATGATAACTGTTATAAAAAGGTTAACTTATCGATTTTATTTCCAGATACGCAAATGTAATCTTCTGTTCTTAGAAAATATGCGATTGAAAACTATTATCGAAGAACTTCTAGCAAAGTCGATTGGAACGAAAACATTTAAGTACCGAAAAGATTTTTATTAAACGTAATATAATTATATAACAACAAAATTGTATGTCCTTAAATATATAATGTATACGTAATTAGCGTCTTGTCCACGTGAGCCTACCTTACGTACTTGACTAGTTGACGTTTTAAATAAAACTATACGTTCTTGTTTATTGATCAACTAATGAAATAGTTCCGCATATACCTTCATTTCACGGAATTCGAAATATGTATGATTTAGTAGATAGGTACTCACTGATACCACATAATAATACGAATTATGACACAAATCCTACAGGGAGTTTATATGTAGGAGAACATACCTATCTGTGTAAACCATGTTTGTAATTTTTAAAGCTCGTCCCCTTTTCCGTGACCACTCGTAGTTTAGAAAAGGTCCAATTTTGTTCAAGCGTAGAATAATTTTGAAGACCACGACATGAATAGGTAAGATAGTATAAGTACGTCCCCTAATTTACTAGTATAATTTACTACAAACTGTGGACAAGTGAATGAGTTCCATAAAAAAGATAAAATCACTCTCATTCAAAACATTGAAAATATGTTTTACTATGTATATTGCTCATAACGAGCTATAAAACTAAAATGATTTTCATAGATTTTAGCACCTTTTCGTTGCTGTAAAGTTTCAAAAATATTTAAGAATTAAAATTAAATTCGAAAAACCCCATAAAAAATAAATTTCGTTTTATATATTGGTATTCGTTTCTGATAGTTCACTTTTTAATTTCTGCCGTTTTATGTAACACATAAAATTGATCCAAATGAAGGATACAGAGGCCACATAGACTACTCTTAAATGAGAAGGTATGAAATAGAAATTGATAGTCTGTCCTGGTATCCAAAACATTTGGTTGGCTAGAAAAGTTGGCCAGTATTTCTCCCGTATTTCTTCGAAAAGATCTTGCCTGCGTTCCAACACTGCCATAGCTGAAATCGTATAGAGTTAAATTAAAATGTTGTCATTCTATATTTCTATAATCTTATTTTAACATTTTTGATATCATTTAGTTAAAATTACAATTAATATGCACTACAGTTTACATAAATTTAAAGTGATAATTAATAAAAACTGCTTCAACACTAGATAAATGATGGTTCATAGTTCACATTCGGTCCCAGTTCACACTCACATTCCGTCTCTTGCTATTATATTAATAATAAATCCGCAAAAACAATATTAGATTTATAATACATTAATTTACTTTTTACGATTAGCAATTAATATTTTATAAAACCTGTGACTTCAAATGCTGTAATCCATCAGCCTGTAAACGTTTACTGTTGGACATAGGCTCCACGAGAATTCCTCTCAGAATCTCTAGGTCGCTGCTAAATGCCCTCAACGGCTGCCTGAAAGTTTTATATTATGTCATCAAACCCCGAGTGAGGAGTCAGGTGCTGTAAAGTGGTATAAAACGTAGGGATAGCAAAATAAAGTTGAAAGCCTGTATTCCACTTTGTCTGGCTTTCCGATCCGTAAAAATAGTCATATATCAAACAACAGCTAATAAAACGTTTTAAAAACATTAATGCCATTATTTATCTCTTTGTAAAACAATGGCGCTAAAATTATAGACAAAGATTTCTCTTGTCGCATCTTCCTAAATATTTTGCGTAACGATTCTGTCGTAGCCATAGGCTTTATACCAAAAATAATGTATTTTAATATTTAATTTTGAAGTAATGGTTTCTGATGTTTACGCAAGTATTACACATTTGAAATAAAACTACTTTTACGGATTCTATGGCGTTTGTATTTGATTTTTAATTGCCCGACCTTTCGAACACTTTACAGTGATCATGGTCACCAGTCCTCCCGTGACCATGCGTATTAAATATCTCGTCAAAATGCAGATCAAAAATTATTAACTGTATATAGTCATTAGCTCATTCATAAATGCCTAGTAACAATGACATCTTGGTTATCAAACACTTTAGTCCTCACGCGATGTTAAAAAATGCATCCTAAACATCGCCAAAAAAAAAAAACAATATAAACGCGTACGGCGTTTACCGTGTAATCAATCAGTATATTTTGATTGCACAGATGGCGTAGTGGTTAAGATACCGAATTCCCTACCAGTGCCACCGGTTAGATTCCCACGCAGGGCAATACTTTGTGCGATCCACAAAGTGTTATTCTGAGTCTGGGTGTAATTTGCCTGCGTTAATTGCATATTTGTAAAGCCCCCCGCCATACAAAGATTATTTCCTTAGTGCAGGGTGGTATTTAAAAAAAAGTAGGAATTTATGAATATACATACATACCAGTATAGAATGTGGCTAATAATATAGGTGACATAAGAAATTGGTCAGCGGCTACTTTAGCAAATACCATCTTATAAGCCGTGCCCATAAACTTTTTATCTAAGTATTTGTACCTGAAAAAAACAATCACAGCATTAATAAAATATATTCTCCTTAAGTGTTGGTTTTTTTTTTTTTTTTTTGGATCGATTATATTCTAGCGGTACCCACGCTGCTGGAGGAGGTGCCGAAAGGTCGAGTTTGGTCCTCATTCTACTATCCGTCCATTGACCGGGTTACAGCAACCAATTCTTTCACTTTGGACCTGCCCGGCTAGTTATTCTTTTATGTATTTCAGTCGATCGGCCGCACTATGAGTGCTCACTCAGTACTCTTACCAGTAGGTCCAAGTTCATGATTTAAAACAAATTATTTCTCCACAACAATGAATACCAATCAATTTCTTTTTCAAAAATTATATGGCATAGGTTTCCACATTTCAATCATCAAGAATGGGTAACTGGTCTTCAATGGGTATTTTAAAAAAAAATGCACCTTTTTGTCCTTAATTTCACTACGATTTAATATACATAACACATCCACGTCGCATGCGTAGGTATTGATGACTGTTGGGCATCTCCACAAACGAAAATAAGGTTGCAATCGCCACGCTTGACAATAGCAGATGGTATTATGAAGTTTCCCAGGCGAGTGTTATTGCTATTTCTGCGCTAATTTTATGACTATAATGGGGGAAAGTAAGTGTGATTGTGACACATTGTATTGTTAATCAGTTACCATACAGCATTCATTAGTGGTCAACCATAATTCATCCATCATTATCTCAGCTCATACATCCTACTGCTGCCCTCGAGCCTCCTCCATTAGGAGAGAAATTGACCATTATAGTCATACGCGTTAGTGCAGGATTTTATTTCGAATTTTCTTTGTCTTGCAATATATTATATGCTTATGCACATTACTTTTTTTTTATTACATATGGTATAGCAAACGAGGAAGCAGCACACCTGATGGTAAATGTCACTGCCGCTCATGGGTATAGCGCCAAGGGTATAGCGAGGCCGTGGCCTATCAATATAGATCCCTAACATACCTATACATAACTAGATGATGATGATGAAGCATCATCATTATCTAGATATAGCAATATCCATGCTATGAGTTACTTGTAAGAAAACCTTCAAGCCGTTAGGGCCCATTCATAAATTATGTAAGACGTTTGGGTTTGTTGACTGAATATTATAACTTCTAACGAAGTAAGATATTAAATTGAAAGTTACTAATTTTAGTCAAAATTGTGATAGATTAATAAAATTAATGTTATTGCAGTGAGTTAATGATATCTACTTGTAGTAAGAAGATTGTAACAAAAGATATATTCAGAATAAACGGAGTTATATTTGATCAATAGGGCCTTTTCTTACAAAAATTCTTATTAAGGGGCAGGGGGGAGTAGTTGCAATCTTATGATGTCTTACGGTAGGAGGGGGCCAAATCATTCTTCAAAATTCCTTTACGTAATTTATGAATGGCCCGCTATATTATGACATACGATTAGAAGTAACGGTTATGGAGTTGTACATAATGTACATTATTAGCACATACCAGACATAAAGCGTAGGTGCATAGACTGTGCCTCCTACGCCTGCAATTCTGGCGGCAGCTGCAAAGTTGTAGTCCGGTTTATCCGGCTGAAATAAAACAATTATTATACTTTTTAATCACTTCAAATTTCAACGTTTAATTTTTTTTTTGTTGTTTTATTGCTGATGATATGAAACGTTAAGATAGAAATAGAAAGAGACGTATAATGGATACCTATTTAAACGTAATTAATATAGGTCACTTATATCATCATCATTTCAGCCTATCACCGTCCACTGTCGGACGTAGGCCTTTCTCATGTTACGCCACAGAGTGCGGTTCTCTGCCGCTTGCATCCATCGACACGTTCAGCAACCTTCAGTGGGGGACGTCCTACACTGCGACGTCCGGTACGTTATTGCCACTCTAGAACCTTTCTTCGCCAGCGGTTGCCGGTTCGTCGAGCGATTTGGCCTGCCCATTGCCATTTCAGCGTATTAATTCTTCGTGCTATATCGGTTACACCTGTTCTTTGGTTATTTATAATAATTTACTGTTATAAATATTTATCTATAACGAATCTAATTTTTGGTAAATTTAGTAATTGCCATTGATTTAAAAAAATAACTAACGTAAAGAATTATATATTAAGTAATTTTTATAAATAAAGTCAAGCTGAAATTGGTAAGAAGATTAAATATGATATGATAGACAAAAATGGACCTTCAATATTGTTATAGAACTTTATAAGTAATGACGTCATATCTGTAGATCGTAATATTAAAATTAGATATTTGGTGTTGTCGGTAGCGTGGCCGAGCGGTCTAAGGCGCTGGTTTAAGGCACCAGTCTCTTCGGAGGCGTGGGTTCGAATCCCACCGCTGCCAATACTTTTTGATATTTTATTACAATTATTGTTCTTTTTTATTGAGTTTCTTTATATATATTTATTCAATATTAAACAGTAATCCACTCAAATTTAAATTCAGAATATTTTATTACGCTGCGATGGCACTTACATATTGTCAATCTCTCTACCATATCAAATGTTCTTATATATACCTACTATACTTTTGTACCAAATATTAATTCGTAATCCATAAAACAAATACGATATCAGAATTACATAATTGTACAAGGGCTTGCGTCATTTGACACTACTAAGCGGTTGACAACTAACCTGCATCCGAAGCATGGAAGTACCAGTACTTATCTACAAATTTACATGGGCAAAGGCCCATTACCCATAGTCGCATTGACCGCAATCATCCATGGGAGAGAATGGGGTCGTAAAATATTTAATATACCATTAGTTCATAGTTAGACTGATCATCATCATCATCTACTCTTACCAAATAATTGTATTCGGTGTCGAAACAATATATATTCCTCTTTTATCGTAATTATTGCCAAAATTATTATAACTGGCAGCAGGGGCGGCTCTAGCGCACCTGGCGCCCTCTTGTATCAAAATGCGTGAACAAAATGGAATAGGTTGATAGTTACAATACGTTCGACTAAATTCCGACTCTCGCTGGAATGCGTTGTTCCACGCATAGTCTCGTTGTTTTGACACAAAAACAGGTAAACGCAATCGAATTATGAAGTTACAGTGAGCATGGCGTCTAAGCAACCTGCCCAAACCTGTCAAATAACGCACCCACTAGGTTTATAAATGGTTAGGCACACTGCGTACGGTGCGCCCGCTCCGTGTGGAGCGTTACTACAGTGGAGGCTCTATATGTCCCGAGCGGCTCTCGGCGCCCCCTAACACCTGGCGCTCAGCTCAGGTCGATATTTACTCTTAGTTGCTTTTTACGATATCCACAAGCAATATAAGAGTTTTTTTTCTTATGTTATTTTCCTTAGTTAGATATATATATACCTATATATCTTACTTAGATAGACCCAACACAAGTCATCTTCTTAAACTATGACATCTACTGTGCTACACTGCCAGTACAAGTTTACATAGGATTTCCGTTGTCGAATTTTTGTTGTCTTACATTTACAATACTCCGACAATAATCGTTTCTATTCAATTAGTCACCTTATAAAGCACGCGAGAAAGCAAGTTGTTATATTTTATACACTTTGAAAGTATATCCATCAATATCTAAAAAATTAACTTACCGAATAAATCTTGTTAAATGTCTGCTGCGATAGTTCAGCTGCCGTGTAAAATGATGCATAAACCGTGGCATTCGTTATAATTGGATGATTCTTTAGAGAACGGCGGAAAGCGTCTCTCAGGCGGCTCACCATTATGCCCCCACGTTGGTACTCGTATTTACGCCTGGAGTAATATGCAAACAATGCTTATTATATTCTTGTCTTTATCCCGAAAAGGCTAAGTAAAGGTGTAAGGTAAAACTTTATATTTTTTCTGATAATAATCAATCTCACTTTTCTCAATTAAACAATTAAAGAATCTTAGTATTCTGAAACCGTAAATAATATATGCCGCGTAATAACTTATTCGTTGTGTGATAAAGAGTTAAGTATAAAATGTGTTCCTGACGCTGCCGGCTGTCGTGAATGTGATGGTCGACAGCGTCAAGAACTGGGACGTGGTCGCCGCCTTCTGCGAAGCAATTATCTCGCAGAAGAAGGTGGCGGAACGAGTCTGGGAGGAGTTTCTACACCGGGGCCCGGGCCGCCGCCGGCGCCTTGGGCGGCGCAGGCGTAAGTTCATGCGCCTGATGCCGCCCTAGCCGAGGCATTGGGTGTCCGGACCGGGGATTAGTCCGGTCGCCCGGAGTGAGGTCACCGCGTGAGGACGACGCCCTGATGGCGAGTCTTATTAGTCGAACTATACGGGCGTCAACCCAAGAGGATATCCGCGAAGGCAGACAGCCGGGCGGGCCACCGACGACAAAGACCGGGTTCCGGTGGCCCACTCGCACGTCGCGGAGAAGTACATTGCGAGGCGGGCTTATGGGATCGCGCGCCGCTTCACCTGTCACCCCGGACGGATTTAGTGGGGTGTCACCAAACCATAGCCCGACGCTAAAAAACAATTAAGTATACAATATGTTGTCATCCTTTTACTTTCCCGTGGGCTTTGGAAAAAACGGCGGAGGGAGTACCAGGGGAGTAGCCAGCAACGTCCTCTAATAAACTCAAGAACATAAACTGCAATCGCCAACCCGTATGCAAAGCATGGCGATTATTCCAAATACCCATCGTGGTGAGGGCCTGTGTCTAACAGTGAGCATCAATAGGCTGATGGATGGATGAATACCATACATTTTTTGAAGAATCATTTGCCTTATAGATAGGTATATAGTATCTACACATATACATATATTTCAACATCCACATACATACGCCAAATACATGTACTCACAAACATACACGCAAACACAATAACATATAATCTTACACGCACTCACGCTCACACAGACGTTCACACACACTTATATAAATACAAAACAGACTTCCACTCACTTCACCATTACTATCACATATATACTTTCTTTACTTTTTTGCACTTCTTTTTGTATTTTCTTGTATTATTTAGAACTTCACAATATTCGATACTAATTGTATTCATTCTTGTAATTTTATCGATTATATTTTTGAAATACTGTTCTCCTTTAGCGGGAGTCCTGGTGACTTGTAACACAGGTTTTTTAATATTAAAAAAACCTACTTCAGGCACCAGTCTCTCACAAAAGTTGTTTACTGTAAAAATGTGCTTATATATAAATCACACCTAAGTAACTTTGTGAAGAGAAATAAATTATATTTATTATTATATATTATTATTATTAAATACTCACGCACTTTTTGTTTCTTTAATTTCAACTTCAATGTTTTCACTAAATATATAGCAAATTAATACGCACGTATTATTTATTATTACGATATATGATTTTTTAAACAGGAATACTGCCCCCAATCTAACATAACACGGTAACGTATATAGTTGTTTAACTACTTAGCTGTTTTTTTTTGTGCGACTTAAATGCTAGCTTCAGATGGCTATGACAACTTTACCCGGACTGTGGGTGAGCGCTGAGGACTCTCAACCCGATGACTACTTAGCAATGTACCCAAGGTATTAAACCTCTTTAAGGAGCGAGGGGATACCACGCTTAGTAGCAAGAGAGATGATAACAGTCACAGGGGAAAGAATCATAGACAATGATTCGTTTATTGTGCCATTACCTATGGTTCAGTATTGTTTTTTTATTATAATTCGCTATGATAAAAAAGGCGAGCAGCTCGTCCAGTTATAACTACTAACTGCCGCTCATGGCACATACCAGCCTAGTCGGTTATCTGCTATTGTGTTCATCATCATATCCCGGCTCATATACGTCTCACTTCTGGGTTCGAGACTCCTCCACAATACGATAGATATTAACCTATTATACCAGGCTGGTCAGACGGGTTGGTATAAGGTTTTATTTCGAATTTTCCTACTTCTCTCACATAAATATTATATGTATATTATATCCCTTAATACTCCTGTACGACACCCACATGTAAGATAGGCCGTGGTAAGTTATATCCTTACTCTGCTTCCACATGTAAGATTGTAAGTATGCTGTTCTTTTATTAAACATAGTTAGATCATTCTCCCAACTTTTATTGACAGACTATTATTATTTGGAGTGTGACAAGAGTAAGACTTGTCACATCCCGCCCAAACTGTCCGGGCTGACGAGAAGCCGACGTGCAGACCCATGACCCTACACCGCAAATTCTTGTGGCAGGAGCACACAGTTGACAGTTTTCCGTCTATAGCCGCGGGTCGGTCCATCCAGGTTAATACCACACTCTTGGCAGCCCGACTTTCTGGGTGGGTTTGGAGTTTTTTATTGGTACGCCACGGCCGGCAGTAACATTTACCATCAGGTGTGCTGCTGGCTCGTTTGCCACCAAGAACAATAGATTAAAAAGAAAAAATTAAACCGGTCATCGGATTCAATTCCTTGTTTTCGGTGCCCTCGTCGTCATTCTTCTCCCCTTAAGACTAATTTAAAAGCTGTTTAGTGAAGCATGCATTCCTCTAATATATGTGGATGTGCAAAATATGCAACGAAGGATTTTACTGAGCTTTTATCTCAATTGTAGCTATCTAAGTACGTACATCGTAAGAGGAATATATTGTCAAATAATGTCCATCCATCTTTGTGCTCGCGAACATGATTTCTATGACTCCCACGGGAAGAGAAATGGCGACAGATTGTATTCTCGTGATATTGCTAATAAGAAGTTTCAGATCTGGATATGAAGGCGGATATTAGAATACCATTAAACCGGTTTCCAATTCGGTTACGAATATGAAATTATTTTAGATTAACCGATAATTTATATAATTTCAGTTACAGATATTGGATTTTTAGGGAATTGTAAACGAGGACTGCTTAGTATGGTGACTATTGTATTATTCTCCTTACGGTTTACGTTTGGAGAGACTTACTTTGAGTCTGTCAATTTGGCTGGTTGAATGAAAACCTGTCATAACGTGCCTTATATACAAATATCATACATTATTCGAGATTTTTATATCGGTTTCGTTAGTTTCGTATATGGTTATGAAGCTCCATAACATCCCTATTGTATTCTGTGTCTGTGTCACTGTCCATACCTACACGGTCACAGAAAATAATGTAATTAAACTTATTTGTCTTAACCTTTTGGATGGTGCAGGTGCTTACCGGACACGACATTTCGGTAGGTACCTGCAATAAATTTAAAGAAAAAGGGGGCCCCAGGACGTTATGAGTATACTCGCCAATAGACGATGCGCGCCAGACACTAGAAGCATGCTCTGCCTGCGGGCTGCCACGCCACGTCCTGTCGACGGAAATCGTGATAGACCTATCCAGCCCTACTGACAAACGGGTGATAACCTCCCTGCGGGCTTCTTATCTTTAACACCCTTTTTTTTAAGTCATGGTCTGGCCACACGTTCCGCCCGGAGCGACGAAAGGGCGGCGCGCGACCCCATAACCCACGTATTCCCTCCCCATTAATATTGGGCCGGTCACTTTTAACACTTCCTTGACATCCATGGCCAGCCCGGCGGGATCTTTAATACCCTACCCTTAAATACATAAATATATAATGAAATACTTACCAAAATCGTAATCCACTCAGATATACAAAAATATTTACTGACTGTAATATATTAAAATATTTTAAGTTACAAAATGTTATTCAAACACGACTGTCTTCAACTATATATCAAACCGTACTAGTTTAGCATTGTCATCAATTGACTTCAATAGAATAATGAAATAAAATCGGTAGCTACATACGTCGGTGTTTTTCAATTGTACCTACCTACCTATAAATTTGATACAAAAGGTATATACATATTTATTAGAATTCAAAATATATTAAACGATATACGTGTTTATCGAATGCCGTAGCAACTTGTTTTAGAGCTACTATCTATCATTGTGATAATTTTAACGTAGATAAATTCTCACATGAGCATACATATCAAAATTTAATATAACAAAATTGTGTAACTATCCAATATTAGATATATTTTACTATAGTCTTAGGTATATCCTCGAAAAGATAAGCAAAGGTATGTTATGTCACACATCCACATTTTGTAACTTTTATTTTTATAGAGCCAAGTCTATCACCGTCAACCTATCATCATTCCCCTACTCTTATCCCAATTGCTTGGGGTCGATACAATATGCACTCTTCTTTCATAGTACATATTGTAAAAGTTATTGGCAATAGTTTTATAACCGGTCGCCTACCAGACGTCAACTCTCCTTGGGAATACTGTCGTCAACCTATATAGTATCATAAATAAAAACAACTGGAGCAAGTGGATGAATTTGTATATCTTGGATGTGGATTTAGCCGAGATGGAAGGTACACCACTGATATAGAGCGAAGAGTAAATGCGGGAAATAGAGTGAACGGAGCGTTGGGATAACTTCTCGGTAGCCACCACCTCAGCCAGAAGGCACGTGTAGCAATACATAATGCAGTGCTTGTCCCAACATTACTGTATGGAAGCGAGAGTTGGGTATGCAAAAAAGAGTATGAAAGTAAAATTAATGCGGTCGAAATGCGATCTCTACGGAAAATTTGTGGAGTTAGGCTGATCGATCGCATTCGTAACGACGACGTAAGAGCGAGTAGGTATGAAAGAGAGTATTGGTGTAAAGATGCGAAAGGGAATGCTCCGATGGTTCGGACATGTGGAACGAATGCCGAACGAACGTCTGGTTAAGAAGATATACAATGCGAAAGTGGAAGGATGTAGGTACCGGGGGTGACCGCGACTAACCTACCTATACCAGATCGGTCATGTACTGAAACCGGCGAGCGTGTATGAAGAGAATTATGAATGTTGAGGAAGCGAGTGAAGTATGCAAGGATAGAGTTCTCTGGCACTCTGTTCGCTCTGCCTACCCTGCAAGGGACATGGCGTGATGGTATGTATGTATAAATAAAAAAATCGAAGAAATTGAAGAGCAATTTTTAACAGTATTTTAATTATCTGTTAAGCAGGCCTTGCTTGGATGTACCTACCTAGTCACAATTCTGTCCCAATAGATGACTTTGCAATAGAGTGCTTGCTTGCTTGCTTTTGTAGGAAAATTTGAATATTTAACATTTAACTCGAACTAGGAGCGTGGGAAGGACTGCTCGCGCCGAAATTCGCCACTACCACGGAGTCAAAATCAGCTTCAACGATTGCGATGAAAATTCTAAGCAATCTTCAGAGCACAATGGGCGATCCTGTGAAGTTTAGCAATGATGGATAAAATTATTGTTTTTTTTTACATCGTGAAAATATCAGCATAAAAAAATATTTTAACCAATAAACATTTTTTTTTAATATGCCTGGACACAAGCCATCCATTCTGTCCGGGGCGACGGAAGGGCGGTTCGTGAACCCATAACCCATCGTATTCCCTCCCCATCGCCATTGGGCCGGCTACTGGTACCGCTTGTAACCACTATACATAGCACAATGAATTGTCCTGCGTAGGCATCGAACTCAAACACTAGGCGGAGAAGACTTGGATAGAATATATATGTATGTATATAATAGAAAGTTGGTAGAATTAGTTCACAAAGCCATTTATGCATATAGTATAGCTTCAAGAGTGAACTAATATACAATATATGTAGTATATTTAGGTCTAGGCTGTAGATTAGTCACGTTATATTATTATGGGATTACTGAAAGATACTGAAACTTTTATCTTTAAAATTACTGAAAATATAATAAAACGAAATAAAAAAATGGAGTTTGGTATTGATATGGGAGCATCTATTCGTCCAGTTATTTCCCTATGGACTTTCATTTAAATTAGTTGTCTATAAGGGGGCGTCTATTAATTACGTGAGGCATTTTTGAGTATTTTTTGACTCGCCTACCACCCTTGGTGAGATGTCGTGAGATTCTTCTCAATCCCCTCAACCCTTCCCCAATATCACGTGAGATATTTCAAAACTGTACTTGAGTATAAAAGTGTTGGATTTATTAAAAAAAAACACAAGATGCTTAATTACTTTTATTTAAGACTAGCAAGGACAATTTGCGAATATTGTTGTAATCTTAGGTGTTCGGCACTGCGGGACTCTCCCCTAAGGGTCAGGTTTTGCCATATTTTTTTCAAGACACGTTTTTTACTTTCATTTAACTTAACTTTCACGCGGTGTAAAACTCGTTTTCTGCTAAAAAAAATTACGTGATATTTGCCAAGACTCCCCTCTCCCCCAAGTGAGATTTAGTAAGATTCGGCTCGACCAGCTTCTCCTGAATACCTCACGTAATTAATGGACGCCTCGTAAGAGTATTGTTGCCTACCTCTTAGCTGATATTTTAAACTGCCATACACAAGACCTGTTATGCTGTATATAATTATATATGTACATCATTACCCTATACAATTAGGTAGCCTGTGCCAGGATAAGGGGATACAAGTCTCTCTGACAATATTATTATTCTCTACAATTACCTTAGGGATTCGTTTTTCACGGTAACGTGAGCGCATACCCTGTTATGTATTATCCCAATTCAAACAAAGGAAAATATGCTTAAATTAGCCTCAGGGCTATATGAGCTACCGGACCGGCCACCGATAACAAGGACCACGTAACGGCAAGATTATGGGATCGAGAGTCGTCTTGCCGTCACCCAAGCCTGTTCTTCAAAAAAAATTATCATATCCCTTTTTATTTCGTCACATACCCCTTATTTGCGATCGGCACGAGTTTTGTACAAACTTAATCAAGTTATCAGTATCATCTGCTAGTACCTGCGCCTGATGTCGCCCTAGCTGAGACCGCGGGTGACTGAACCGGGGAATCAGTCCGTCAAGGAGAGGGTACCCCTCACGGGGTATTCCGTCGGGCCGGCCACTGATGACAAGTTCACGCTGCTCCGGGGGCCGGTCCAAAGACGAAGGCGAGGTACACGGGTGGGTTACGGGTGTGCGTGCTTACGCCCCTCTGTCACCCCGGATGGAGTGGTGCGAGGAGTGCGCCGACCGTAAGTGTGCCCAAAAAATAAAATCATCTGCTAGTAATTAGTTTTGGTTATAAATTATGTGGATCTTTCCCATCAGCAAATTGGTAGACAATTTGGAGAATAAATTTACTATTAAAAGTTTATATTGAAATTAATCCTTTTCTTTCTATTAAGTCGCATGATGTGATGTACCTTTAATATACCTACGGGGATAAACGCATGAAACTATATAAAAAAATATACAAAAATGTTAATAAAAGTAGATAGTCCATTTATTATTCTTATATGCCCACCAAATAGGCTGAGAAACTTACTAAGCAAATATGATCTCAATTAAACGCAAGAGCTTATACAAAAAATACAAATTATGCTAAGATTCGTAAACATCACAGACCACTCATACTAGAAATCCAACTAGACTTCGCAGTAGCGAACAATTTCGCCGGCATCTGCATACAGCAAGTATATAATACTGCCGACAAACTGTATTCTAGTTTGGCAGAGGATGTCATTGTCAAAATAAATAAAAAAATAATAATTAAAAATATTTAGAGATAAGGTAAATGTCAACACATAATGATCGAAAATGTTACTTTATATTTTCTATGTTACAACAACGTTAGTAATTCATATTTCGAAGGATCCATTATATGAGGAATTCTAGTAGTCTTATCTGTTGTTGGCTTTCTTGTTTTGTTTTTTTTCCCACCGATGACAAAGATCGGCTCGCACAGCGAAGAGAGGTGTTTGCAGGGTGGGTCTATGGGGTTGCGCGTCGCCTCTTCCGTCGCCCCGGACCGATTTGGCGGGACGCGAACACGTCCATAGTCCAAAGCAAAAAAAAAAAAAGTCGTTCTTGTTTTTAAATTAATTGTATTTAAGTTAAATAGTTGCTTTAAACTATATATGTATACTATGTATGTATTACTGCATGTAGCGGAGATGCGAATGTTGAGATGGATGTGTGGTGTGACGAGATTAGATAAAATAAGAAATGAGCATATAAGAGGAAGTTTGAAAGTTGCGCCAGTGACGGAAAAGTTAAGGAGTGAAAGGTTAACATGGTATGGACATGTGATGAGACGGGATGAAAGAAATGTTGTGAGGAAAGTTTTAAATATGAATGTTGAAGGCTTTAGGGGTAAAGGAAGACCAAAGAAAAGATGGATGGACTGCGTGAGGTATGACATGGATAGACAGGGAGTGACTGCAGAGATGACGTCTGATAGGACTGTATGGAGGAAGATGACATATTGCGTCGACCCCAAGTAATTGGGATAAGAGCAAGATGATGATGATGAGTTGCTTTAAACTATTCTACCGTTACACTAGCAATTCTTATATTTTCATGAATTTTAGCATGCAGGGGTTCCGGGGGCGATTGATAGATCTATCTAGCTAGGTTTTATTTTTATAAAACGCCGTTTTATCAGTGTTTTAAGGCAACGGAAAAATATATTTTTTGTTGGCTGAAACTATTAGAATATGATGTCAAATTTTGACACTGTCATTAAGATTAGACACAGCTCAGTTTGAAAATCGAACAGTTTGATCTAGAGAGTGACAGTTCTAACCCTTAGCTTTCCTTTTTTTTTAATTATTTGCCTTTTTTTGCATTTAATTTATTTTTTTATTATAATATTAATTATTTTTATTATATTTATATATATCTTTCAAAACACAATAAAAAGAAAATACCGAGCAAAGTTCTGTCATCCAGATATTTTTTTATCTTCATTGAGATAATTATTAATATGAGATAATTCTGAAGCTTTTAATATAAATTCCCATATTTAGATGATTGTGTCCTGCTCAAATTGTAGTACAATTTATATAAAACTCGAAATCATAACTTAATAAGTACTTAACATGTAGTTTAAAATACTGGTCCCAGTAAAGCATCAACCATGCCGCGCGCAAATAATTGCATACATATTTTAAAAAAAGTTTCTATTTTCCGTTTCTTATTATGACTATAGTAATGTTGGGCAAATCAATGGCTAACTAATAAAATTATTGTTTTAAAATAAATTTAAAAAGTATCTTTGCTTAAGAAATTCTTTCTTGGTGACTATTTCAAGTTTTGTAATTATCGATTAAACCTGTTGCTTAATGAACAGAGATCTATTAGATGCAACCAAAACTTACGTGGTAAATTATAGAAATGTTATAATTCTATTGACTCCTTGGAGGAAGACTATCAACTAAAAATAATTAATTGGCAATTCATTGCGATCACGGTGTCTCTTCCCTAAAGAAAATAAATATATTTAAAAATGTTCTTTTTTTTTCAAACGTCTGTGTTATAATTCCGTGATTTTTTTTTTATCCGATACTAAATGAAGTCCACTATCATTGCAGTATTTTATTTAGCGAACGTACCCAAACTACGTAACCTGTTTAGGAGAAGCAATGGTCTTCAAAAATACTAGGCTTGAATATGAGGACGGAGAGAGAATTAAGAAAATTGCATATACGAGTCACTAAGTAACCAACGTATCCGTTTCCTTAATTTCGAAATGTGATTTCATCTGTGAATTTTGTCTTCACTATTATTTCCATTTCCATTTAATATTGCAATTTAGTAATTTTTGCTCATATTCTATATGTTTTACTAACAATGGAATTGACATAGAGTAACTACATTCACTTCAGAGTAAACAATATACATATGTGCGTGACAATGCATGCTCATTTCAAGTCTAGTATAAGTGGTCTGTGGTTAACTTAAGGAACTATATATACAATGTATCAATATCTCGTTCTTTCCACAGTTTGTGTTCCTTTTGTACAATATCTACACTAGGCAGCTTCTACCGTTCACTGTTTAGTTGTCACCTACTAGTTGCTTAATCCACATGGCATATAACAAAAGTCTTTTCCAATATTTTGTTAGATGAAAGCTAAACATGAAATTAATGTGAGTCGCTCACCATCGAGTTTAAAATATTGAAATTTTGGAGTTTACTCCTTAAGAATCGATTTTCATATAAAACACCCGGTATGAGAAAAATTTGAGGAGTAAAATCTAGTGATCGAATGACCTCTTTACGTTTTCGGTACGCAACCTATTCTGCGCACCTTTCACTTTCTGACGTGAGATAATACTTCACTGAACAGTTTTAATAAATGTAAATACAAATATATATATTATTTTTAGTCAAATGAGCTTTTTTTGCGCCTGTTTTGATAATCATACTTAAGGAGTAAACTCCAGTCGTGCGTCGGAGCTGACACACACACTTTTATTTTAATATATTGTTATTTTATCTGTTCATAAAATAATTTCACTTGCTAGAGACATCATCACAGTGATTAAATAAAAAAAAATGTCTTTAATACTTCAAATGACACACACTGGTGCTATGATTTGGAGGTATTCCTAAACCGATGCGTCTTTATTATTTTTTTCTCTTAATTTGTTTAAAATTTTTTTCAAACATAAATTTCTTCTCTTTAAACGTTTAACGTGTTGGCTAAGACTTTTTACCCTACGAGCTTGCAATTTGCCACGTTCTTGAAGGTATTCTATACGTTTCCTTAGTTTGTTTTCTCTAGGTGTATCAAATATCGACTCAAGATCAGAGTCTAGGAATTCTTCATTAGGAGTGCAAGTAATCACTAAAGTCTCTGGTGGTGCATGATCAAATTGATAATCTTCGTCGATTTCTTGCATAATATCTGAATGCTGTAAAAAATAAAATAAATACATTATTTTTTTTTTCTCATATGCTGAGTTTCAATGCAACCCTGATTGACTCACTGGCATAATATAAGCATTCACCATTGCCTTAAAACAACCAGATTATAATCCAATAGAGAACAATAGCAGCATATTATTTAATACTCTACTTAAATGTGCCATTTGGATGTATCTTTTGAAGTGAAACTTTTTTATAGACTTATGACTTATAGACTTATGGGAGAAATTTCATATTATTGTAACGTTTTTCTGTTACGCGCCATCTTTATTTCTAAGTCACATTTTTTCGTTACGCGCCATATTTAATTTCTTGAGGTGAAACTTTGCGCGCATGAGGGTAATTTTTTTACAGATGAAACGCGATACGAGAGAGAGAGAGAAAGCATACACGCTATTGGTTTATGTATGTAAACGAGATTTAAAAATTAGTTTACCAAAGTTTCACTTCTGATATTTGTAATCATAATGTACCTATCTATACACACGGACAAAAATTGTGTATAACATCAGAATTTTCGCCAGAGCTGGATATGGCTACTGAATAATGTTACGCTTGGCAGGCGGTTTAGAGATCACAGTTGCTGTTATAAGTATCGCAAAAAAGTGTTGCTAATATTGTTTCCTGATGATCACTTCGCCAGTTTTTACAATTCTTCCGATCATGGTGATGACACAATTCGATTAACAATGATTAGCAACACTTTCCATGTGGTGACGAAGTAAGAGGCGCCCATTAATTACGTGAGGTATTCATGTGGAGCCGAATTTTACTAAATCTCACTTGGGGGAGAGGGGGTCTTGTCAAATATCACGTAATTATTTTTTAGCAGAAAATTGTGTAAAATTGCTTTGAAGTTAAGTTAAATTAAAGTTAAATAAAACTAAATAGCAATTGGTGTTTTTTTTTTTAAATAAATCTAACACTTTTATACCCAAGTACAAGTTTTGAAAATCTCACGTAAGATTGGGGAAGGGGTAAAAGGAAAGAGAAAATCTTACATCTCACCAAGGGCGGAGGGAGTTGTCAAAAAATCCTCAAAAATGCCTCACGTAATTAATGGATATCCCTAGAATACAAATCACCAACCCCTATCATATCCATGGATGATCATAAGAGGTCGTCTCTTAAGGGATATAAAACGCATATAACATCTATGCAAGAGAATAATAACTCGAAATAAAACTTTATACCAACACGTTTGACCTGCGTGGTATAGTAGGTCAATTTGCCTCCCAGTATGGAGAAGGCTCAGCGTCCAACAGTGGAATATATATGAGCTGAGATGATGATGACACGGTTCAGCAAATTCTATTCCTAATTTGTCACCACACCGGAAATTCTCTTTCATACAGCAATGTATCACCTTAAATTAGTAGTCATTTACAACACCCATGAGAAAGCGGTGGGTAGTGAATTATATATTTACTCCATTATCACATAAAAAAACTTATATCGGTCGCAGAAAGAAAATATTTTATATAATAACAAAACCAACCGTATCGAAGTCGTCCATGGGTGACTCAAAATCACCACCAGGCTCTGGTTTAAATGTTGATGAAGCATGTGGACGTTGGACGTCATGACACCATTCAGAGCGCACGAGCCTGTACTAAAAAATAAAAAAAAAAACATATACATATAATAAATAATTCTGTTGTCAAAATTTTATTCCTTACGTTATAATAATAAATCAATGTGAAATCAAAGAGTAGTCCCTTATTTTTTGTACATTTAATAGCAATAAATATAGTTACATACCTACATATTTTTTTAAACAATTCCCTGCACTAAGTATTGCGTGTGACTTTATAAACATATAATTAACGGAGACAAACTACACCCAGACACAGAACAACATTTTGTGGATCACGCAAAGTGTTGTCCTGCGTAGAAATCGAACCCGCCGAACTGGCACGCAAGGTCGGTATCTTAACCATTACGCCATCTATGCAGCATTAAAGTAGATATTCAATGCCGGATTAATAACCCGTTCAAAATTGAGTTTTTAATTTGTTAAATTTTATATATTTTTGTTGCTTTAATCAACGGTTTTTAAGGCCACACTGCCTATTCGATAAGGCTACATAATTATTTATCTATTCAATATTATACATGCAATTATTTAAAAAAAAAAGCAACTGGAAATCGCCTATTATATCATATAGTAGTAGGCAATTTTATATCAATATGTTATTTGCACAGAAAAGAACAGGAATAGGCAGGAATTATTTAGCCTATAGAATGATAGAAAACTCGATTTCAGAAAATATAGCCAAAACTTATTATAACTATTTAACACTTTCACACAGCTATTGATAAAAATTATATTTCCTCATTCAGTCTCAAAAACCGGCACTTATCGTATGCAGTAAGCATGATCAAAGCGGTAAAACAAGAGAATCTCCTGCTGTTTGTTTATCCCGAGTTGATGGGACAACTGATGAAAACAAAAAAGTGGTAGATGTGAAATTAGAGCAACATGTCTCTTCGTAACATAGCTCCCTACGCGCCCTCTTGTCTCTCGTTTTTAGGTAGTAAACACACTGACCAAATTTAATTACACGCATCTGGGTTATACCAGGGGTACACTGAAAGATTTGCACTCTTAGCATTCAATAACTGTTCTAATTTCAGTTACGTATTTACTTAAAAATAAACTATTGAGCAACTAAGATGAGAAAAATAGTTGTTGAAGTTTGTGAACCATATTTAAATAAAAGTATATTACGGATTTTATCCGTAAAAATAGGTTTGTGACTCATAGTCAAGGGTGGCGAAACTATTTCGATTCGATATTTTTTAAAAATTACACTTGTAAGATTTGAAATTCTTTACAAACACGTTATCTCAGCAACGTAAGGCGGTGCCTATGCCGAATTTAAACAAGGGCGTGTTTAAATAAATATTGAAAGTCGCGAAGGACCTCCTTCAACTGTGAATATCGACGAAAAAGTGGTCAATGTTAAGCAGCTTTCTGAAGAAAATAAACGAATTAGCTATGAGATGGTTCGAAAATATTTGGGAAAAGCCAAATTCAAAGAAGACCATTTAAAAGGGCTAAGTAATGATTGCTGCGCCAAAATATTGCTGCTGTACGCGCTGTTTATGACATCTTCATGAGACACGAAACGTCGACTTATTGTTTTGAACTACAGAAAAAGCAGCAGATTAGTAAATAGTTCGAAAGCAAGAATAGACCAAGGAAACTTAAACAAACTAGGAACTCAAGTAATAAATTATCACTTTTAACCATTTTTTATGCCAATCGAGGATCAAAAAGGTGTCAATATTGAGTGGTATACCGTAATTTATTTATCCCCTATGTTTGAGAACGTTCGAGATAAGCGAAAAGCCGCATCCTATTTGCACCCTGACAATTTTTCCTCGTACACCGTAAAGAAAATACAAACAGATTTTGATTCCAAACGAGTGGAACTTTTAAAAGTTCCACTCTTTTGGAATCAAAATCTGTCAAATCAAAGATTTAAAAAGAATGTTCACTTTATGAATGCAGAAGAGGGATGGCTTTCAATCAACACATGGTAAACATTCCACCAAATTAACAAACAGTCCTTATGTTTTCAAAAATGATTCAAACATAGAAAAAATATTTAAAATGCAAAGGAGAATACTTTGAAAATTAAACAATAATATTTCGCTTATTAAAAATATTTTACTAAAATGATTCAGAAAACTGTCAATGATGATGATCTACATATGATACAAAACGTTAATCTAGTTACTTCTAGCACGTATGAGAAAGGCAATTTAGTTATAACTATGAACTAACCTTTTTTGGTAGAGCATCCTTCTTTATACGACGTAGACCACCTTTAGTTATATGCAAATCACATTCATCAAAATGTGCAGAGCAAAGTACACTAAATTTCGAGGGAAGCCATTCCGGTTCATATCTGTTGCGTCTTATAAGCCTGATCCATTTTGTTTTCCAAAATGTCTCCGTTGGGAACCTACAAATATAAACAAAAATGAACAGAATAAATTCTCGGTCTATAACATAGTCGTCCCTTGCGTGTTTCTTGGGATTATCCTATATTATAATAATAGTTTTTATTGCCTAAGCTAGCATACAAGCAAGCAGTAGGCTTGCTTATATGACAGTCAGTAAAGACAATGAACAGCAGATATATCAGACTTATCAGGTAGGCCTGATAAGCTATATTCATTGTCTTTAGCAATACCCGTAGAATAATTGCTCTGTTTAAGCCTCGTTTAAAGAAAAACATGGCTTTGCGTCTCGTATATAATGTAATTTAATTAACAATCATAACAAAGTGGGTAGATAACCACGCAATTTAATTGAAATATGAAATCAGATTAGTTGCTTATAGATCGCACAAAGTCAATAGAATTGATCACATGTTAATTCGTAATTCTTGAGTAAGAATCGAACTTATACCACTCAGCATGAAAGCAAATTTAGATCATTACATCGCCTATGCAATGATTAAAAGTATTATACAATCAATGGACTCATTCCAGCATATACTCTAAGCTGTACCTTGGTACAGCTTGGAGAATGTACTGGCATTGTACTACAGTTTTTTGATGATACAGTACTTTAGTACTGTATCATCAATCTATAGCGGTCTGCCTTTATAGCAGAATTGATACAACCAATGAGTTTTCTAATAGAAAACTATTTTTACATTATTTGACACTGGCATCCATCATCATCTTCATCTCAAGTCATGTATGCCCCTGTGCTAGATTCGAACGTACTTCACAATAGAAGGGAAATTGAACTACTATACACGCTGATCAGACGGATTGATATAGGGTTTTTTCCTAGTTTCCCTCCTCTTGCGTCGATGCTATTAGTGTATAATATCCCTGACACATCTTTTACGACCATTATGGACAAGGAAGGGGTGGTCAATTGTATTCTTAATCCGTCAATACATGGAAAGCATCGGTATCGAAATTCAGGAAGGCTATCAAGCATTCTTGAATTTCCGCATAGTGATGGACTATAGTAAGCTAATTATCGCATTTTATAAGAATAAGAAAACCCTGTTATTGTCGAATTAACCTGCAGAGTTTATTAAGTTTAAATTTATATGGTTTTTCTTCGTTCTTTTCTAGTTCAAGTTTCCACCACAATAGTTATAGCTAGACAGAGCTGGCAATTCCCACTCCCACCTCCCTTCGCGTATTAGTATAGTTAACAATTTTACAAGTGTAAATGTTATGTCAACAATTTTTACATTACATTTGCCCTTTTATTATACTAGGTTTATGTTCTTATCATCAGTAGATTATCTACTATCACTATAATTAAACATTATCATAAAGTAGAAACGCCATTTAGTCCTACGCAAAATTTAAAAAAATAGTATTAAAATAATGTCCATAACTTGCAACACTGATACGTACAGGAATCAAGACGCACGACTATTATTGTTTCAAAAATCAATATAGTATAAATTTATGACTATTCTTCTAAATAGTGCAAAGAATTGATTACTTACTTGTGAAATGTAATCCCAAGAGCTTTATTTTGAAAGGCAGAGCTGTTTTTACAGCCTCTCATAACACAGGTCGGCATATTTTTATTTTAACTAAACTTACGACGCACGCTCACGCTTGTTCGCGATAGACTGAGGAGCCGCCATCTTCCTTTGACAAAATCGTCTTCCTGTAACTATCCTCACTACTTTAAAAAAAATTATTACATTTTTTTTTCATAAGTGGCTAAGATATTATTTCTTATCGCTTTTATTACTATAAATAACTCTAAGTAAATTGACAATTATAAAAATTACTTACATTCATTTTAAAAATACAATCATTTTATTTAATAACGCAATATAAACAATCGGTGGCTAGGTAGCTACTTATCTGCCTCCTTATTCAATTATTTTTATAGTATAAATAGGTACATACCTACTTATTGTATTTACTATGTTTCTTTATCAGCCAGGCGCTATTGAAAATACACCCGTTCAGTGCTTATACAAAGATACCTAAGCAGGTGATGTATAGGATTATATTGTCAACAGAAATATATTTTTACAGACTGGGTATAATTTTGTTTGACTATATATCAGTGCACCACACATATCTATCAAAATCAACAAGTAGTTAACTTATACTTAACTTCTCTATCTTACCTACCTATAATATTTAGTCCCTACTTTAAATAGTAGTGAAATAGTACAAATGCGACTACTACAATTCAAGTCTTTAGAGATTTATTTTAATAAGGATGTATTTAGATACTAAAAATGACTTTATATTAGCTACATAGTACCTATCTGCAACAGGTAGGTATCCCACCTATAAAGATATAATTATGTACCTACCTATTTCCTAAAACATGACGTTGGATACAGGCTTTAGAATGAAGAACAATGAATTATTTTTTTAGAACTATCTCTACGCAAACAAATCTTCGTTAAAGGAAAGGGAATGCTCATAATATTTTACTGATACTTATATTTTGTCTGTAATACAATTCCCATTGATAAAAAAATATAATATATATCGTTAGGAAGAGTAACTTTATCTTTAATAAGCATAAACACGGAGGGAGATTCGAGAGAATATTCGAAGCGGATTACTATTATTCACCAAAAGGTGGCAGTTTATTAGTTGTTATTTATAACTACTAGATGGCTCTATATCACATTATTATTATTTGTCAATTATTTAGCTAAGCAGATACCGAATGTAGTGTATACAGGTGCCGCGATGGCGTAGTGATAACAACTTTTTGCCCCAAGTGTCATTGGTTAGATCATACCTGGAACTAAGTTGATCTGAAGACGATCTGATCAGCTCCATTAACGTATAAGCAAATGGTATCTATAATAGTGGTAGGACCACACTGCGAACAGTTCTCTGGCTACAGCTGCGGGCCGGTTCGTCCAGGGTAGTACCACTATCTCTCAGAAGATCGACGTCTGAGTAATGGCAATGTTCTATTGCGCTTCGTTCGGTGCGTCCGACCGCGTGTGCCCAGACCATAGCCTGCCAAAAAAAAAGCTATGATATTGTCATACCCCGGGGCGACGAAGGCGATAGCGAATATCCTGTCAAAAATTAGTTATTTTACAATTCCTACTTGACTATATATGTATATATTCTTGTCTATTCAGTGAAGCTCATAAATTATTTCAAAAACCTAACAAGACCTTGTTAATATAGAGCGAAGAGTGAATGCGTGAAATAGAGTGAACGGACACAGAGCGAACTGTTGGAACAACTTCTCGGTAGCCACCACCTCAGCCAGAGCCAGGCACGTGTAGCAATACATAATGCAGTGCTTGTCCCAACATTACTGCATGGAAGCGAGAGTTGGGTATGCAGAAAAGAGTATGAAAGTAAAATTAATGCGGTCGAAATGCGATTTCTACGGAAAATCTGTGGAGTTAGGCTGATCGGTCGCATTTGTAACGACGACGTAAGAGAGCGAGTAGGTATGAAAGAGAGTATTGGTGTAAAGATGCGAAAGGGAATGCTCCGATCGTTCGGACATGTGGAAAGAATGCCGAACGAACGTCTGGTTAAGAAGATATATAATGCGAAAGTGAAAGGATGTAGGTACCGGGGGAGACCGAGACTAACCTATCTAGACCAGATCGGCCATGTACTGAAGGAAGGTGGAGTCAAGAGTCTCCGAAACCGGCGAGCGTGTATGAAGAGAATTATGAATGTTGAGGAAGCTAGTGAAGTATGCAAGGATAGAGTTCTCTGGCACTCTGTTCTCTGTCTACCCTGCAAAGGACATGGCGTGATGGTATGTATGTATGTACCTTGGCCGATTTAGATGTTAACTTACATATGTATGTTGAAATTTTATAAGCTTTTTATTATTATAACCATCAACATTTATCATCCATTTTATATTATTTACATATGGTACTATGGTACATATGTTTAATTAAATTCAAATAAAAATATGAAAAATATTGTCTTGCATGATGCAGGCGTAATATCGATTCTAATATACCTACATTTCAGTAATAATAATTACGTATTAAAAAAATCCAATTCAACGTTGTAAATATATATGTATAATTTCTCTATACGTATACAGGGTGGAAGTGGACCGCTCCCGAAAACAAAGACAGGTGGCTCTACTAGACCTACTTGTAATGATAGACTAGAAAAAAAAGGGAAAGCATGAAAAAAAAAATTGCAAAAATTTTGCGTTTTTCTACATTTTATCATATTAGGACAGTGTCATGTAATGATAATTGCATAAAAAATACGTAACTTTACTCAGATGAGAAAAAACGCAATGTATTCAATAATCAAAACATCTGTTCGACCGATACCTACACGCGCGCGGTAAGTGACCGGTATCGGCCCAATACCGCGGTCATTCACGGCGGGCATGTAGGCATCACCTCTGGAACAGCTGATCTGAATTTTGAATACATTGCGTATTTTCTCATCTGAGTAAAGTTACGTATTTTTTTAGAAAATATCGTTACAAGAACAACGCATATGACAGAGCTTAAGGTTGCTTAGGTTAATTGCAATAGTAAATATGGCAAAAGCGCAAGAACGCACGGAAATTTTCTCAAGTTGCTACAAAGTCCGTGCAGTATATACTACCCCAGACGTGACTTGCAGACTCTCTAACATAGGATCGCTCTCGTTACGCCAGAGACTATGTCCAGAAGATGGGTGAGCTATTTCTTCAAAATCGTAATTAGATGTGAAACATTGACAAAATGGTGAAGCTACTAGCTTAAAATAGAATAATTTACTTCTAAAATTTTCATGAGCAGCAAGGAATTGAACTATATACTCGTAGAGGGCCATATCTAGCCAATTTTCTAAACGCTCACGAATAGAGGGAAAGAATCGTTATCCTACCTTTTCTGCTACTTAAGGATACACGACGGATTGCGGCGCGAAGTCTGGTAATTTTAATACGATCGCGCGGCAGAAATAAATTGGAGCTCATATTTGCCTTAGTATAAAACATTGACGCGCATCTTTGTACATATCTCCAAGTCAACCGGAAGCACGCCTGCAAGTACTGTTACGGCTTCGCTACTTATTGTTCTGTACACCTTACATAGGAATATTTGCGCTAATCGTTGATTCTAATGTAATTTACGTGCTGCGCTTATCATAGCTCTATCAGCTCAGGCTGGTGCACCACAATATATACACCCCAGATATGTCCCTGCATCTATAATTCTAAGCGTATTGAAACGAAAAGGCCAATCAGCATTATCATCATCATCTTAGCTCATAGGTATATGTCCGACAGTTGGAGTTGAGCCTTGTCCATAATGGTAGGGAAATTGACTTACTATACGCTGGTCACACGCGTTAGTGTAGGGTTTTGTTTCAAGTTTTTCGTCTCTTGCTCAGATGTTTTATGCATATTATATCCCTTAAACATCATTTACATTACCCAAACTCATAAAAGGGTGTGGTGAATCGTATCCATATTCCGTCACCACACGGATAATAATAAAACAGGTAGACGTAGAAAATCTAGTAAGTGCATAAAAAATTTGTATCGCCTTTTCACTATAAATAAACGAGTAGATTTTTCTACGACTAGACCAAAAATGACTCTTTTCTTTTAACTGCCGCCTTATTAAATCTTAGTGGCTTCGACCGCAAATTACTTTTTTATAAGAGACTAGCTTTTGCCCGCGACTTCGTCCACGCAGAAGTCATCTCTGACTGAGTTAAATAGAAAAAGCAATGCAAGGTGTTGAAGGTTTGCCGCTAGGACGATAAGGCGCAAGCGTGAGTACATGTATTGAGGTTCACTGAATGAGGGCTTCGATTCGAGATGATACCCGGTTATGGTGGCCCGCCTGCATAACATAGATATACGTGTACGGCGCGCGTGTGTCTATATACCATAGCCGGTCACTAAAGAAAAAGGTGGTTCAAAGTTCTATTCTATCTACAAATTATATTCCAATTAATACACTATTTACGGTATGACCATGGGATAAAAATATAATTATCGCCACCCTTTATTTGACTGTTTTGTTTCACCAGCAGAGTTGCGACCTCGTTAGACATGATTTATTATTTGAGTTATAGAGTGAACATTTTTGAAGCTAAACTTAACCTGTATCTTAAACCATTAGGCAAGAATCTATTGCCGTGTACTATGTGTATTGTGTGAGCTCTCACACCGGCACTGGTCGCCACAACGGCACTGGTACGGAGCTGATGGAGAGGGAGAGAGAAACACGTGTTTATTTATTTTTACCAAAGAATATGGGTACGTAATTTGAAAAGAATCGATAAGGAAATTCTCCCCATACACACTTTGCCCCTTTGTTACACCCCCTTAGGGGCGGAATTCATAAAATCCTTTCATATTGAATCTCTATGTCATAAATAAAAACGTGCTTCAAAATTTAATGTTTCTAGCTTTAATAGTTTCGGCTTGGCAGTAATGAGTCGTTCAACCCGCTTCACAGGCCTAATTTACACAACCAGAGGGTGAAAATTGACAAATGCCGGATATTGCCCTAGAATATTTGATTCGACTCGTAATTTGAAAAGAATCAATAAAGATTTTTTTTCATCCCATACAAACTTTGCCACTCTGCTCCACCCCCTTAGAGGTATAATTTCATAAAATCCTTTCTTAGTAAATCTCTACGTCATAGAAAGAAACTACTGTCAACATTTCAAGTTGCTAGCTTCAATAATATCGGTTTGGCGCTAACGACTTAATGAGTAGTCCAACCCGCTTTGCAGGCCTAATTTACACCCCCAGAGGGTGAAAATGAACAAATGCTGAAACACGTGTTTATTTATTTTTACTGAAGATAATGTGTCCGTAATTTGAAAAGAATCGATAAGGATTTTTTTCTCCGACCATTTTTTAAATTGACATTATTTTTTTATTTATAAACTTATAAAGCCTAAATATTAAGTGAAGCTTAACACAATATATAAGTGCAAACCGCGTCTAAATCAGATAAGCCGTTTCTGAGATTAGCGTGCACAAACGCACAGACAAACAGATAAACAGACAAAATTTTTAAAAATTATTGTTTTGGGTTTTATTTGTGTTGATAAAGATCTCAGTAATATTTTTTCTCATATATCTTCCATGTACAGACAGCGATCTGTTACATTTTTATTATATGTATGTATAGATAGATGAGAGCTTTTTAAGAATACTGAATAGTATTTCTTAGATCTATCTTCTTGATTCATCATCATCATCCTGTTCTTACTCCAACTATTTAGAGTGGACACAATATGTACTCTACTTTCTTTGCACATATTGAAAAAGTTTTGGCAATTTATGGCCGGTCGCCTCAGACTACGCGTCAGCGCGTTGGTATAGGGATTTTTTTTTTTAAAGCTTTTAGTTTAAGAGTCTTTCTCTTATTACTGTCAATATAAAATAGACGATTTAAGATTGGACTGCACAGAGGGCGTAGTGGTTAAGATACCGACCCTCCGTGCCAGTGCCGTGGGCTCGATTCCCACGCAGGACAATACTTTGTGCGATGCACAAAGAGTTGTTCCGAGTTTGGGTGTAATTTGTCTGTGTTCATTGCATGTTTGTAAAGTTCCTTTCAATACAAGGATTATTTTCTTAGTGCATGGTGGTGTTTTATAAAAAAGAAAAAAAAAGAACAATATATTTCTATTATTCTTTACGCTTCATTGTTAAACGTTTATACTTTAAATTTCTATAATATAATCCTTAGAACTACCTAGTAGATCCTCAGGTGGGTCACGAAGTCCATCCATCCGCTTCTTTATTGTCTGAAGTAACATTAGAAACCATTTAAACTTATTAGTTTATTTGAATATACTTTGACTCTTAACTACATAATCGACTGACATATTTTCGGAAAGCACGTCCATCCTTAAAAAATATTCAAGTCTTTTTATAACGAGTAACTTCCTGCGGCGTCTTTGAACTTGGAATGCTTTTGTTTTACACCTATGCGGCTTACCCATTCAAAGCTACAATAGAAAAACGAAAAAGTTTAACAAAGTAGGTGCATAGTGGAAGTAGTGACCATAATAGTCTAGTGCCTATAAGTGTTATCAATATATCTGATGAATGACTCTTTGTAAGGCCATATTTCCGGTTTCTTTTTATTTTTTTTTATTTTTGGCAGGCCATGGTCTGGACACACGCCGTCCGTTCCGTTCGGGTCGACGAATAAGCGGTGCGTAGCCCTATGACCCGCCGTATTCTGCCCCATCGCCATTGTCGACTAGTACCGAATCCTTGACGTCCGTGGCCAGCCCAGCGGGTTACCTTTTCGGGTACCATCCACCGTAGTCGCCCCGGCTTACTGCGTGGTTAGACGATATTCCCTATAACATATTCTTATTTTCTATTAAGAAAACGGTCTCACCAAATTACAATACTTGTGATCTTATTGATGATGTTTATTATATATTGATGGTATGTAAGAATAACTGTATCTAACCTATGGTGACGGAGTAAAAATACAATTCACCACCCCATATCTTACACGTGGGTGATCGTAAGAGACGACTAAGGGATATAAAACGCATATAACATCTATGCAAGAGAAGGAAAACTCGAAACCAAACCCTATACCAATACGTCTGACCATCGTGGTATGGTAGGTTAATTTCCCTCCCATTACGGAGGAGGCTCGAGCCCAACAGTGGGACATATATGGGCTGTGATGATGAAGAAAACCTAGACTCAGATGGCTATGACAACCTTACCCGGACTGTGAGTGAGCACTGAGGGCTCTCAACCCGATTTGATACAAGGTTCATACAGAGTATTTTGTCTGACCTATTTCTTAGCACTCTATGAGAACGATCTCACACAGTGCAAAACTACTCACACGTACGAGTACGAACTCGTTCTAAGGAGCGATCCACACACACATTAAACAACGTAGCATTCTACCACAAAAGTTTATATTTATTTACAATGGGATTGGTATCCACGTGGATAGAAATTCTTTACATAAATAAGATTAAATATTAAAGTTTTTGATAGAAAAGAACGACATTGGTAAAATCAAATTAAATTTTAATGTAAATTTTATCTGAATGCCATTATTACATATGACGAAAATCCCAAAATAGTCAGTTGGGACGTAGTGCAAATGGCGCGGTAGAGTACGACATATTTTATTGGTTTGTAGTACTGAAAGCGCGAATAGCTGTCAATTGTAATTAATGTTAGTGTCAAAGCTCATTAGCGTGGATTTAAGTTATGATGCGATAGGAACCATATACGAAAGAAAATAAAGTTCAAATTTTACCTGTGAGTACCTACTTCGCCTACGGTGCCGGTGGTCCACTCAAAAACGGTAGAGCTAAGTCGTATAGTAGGTTACCAGATCCCATATCGCTTTGCTTGCGTCCCGAATCGCTTAGAATTGCCAGTTCGTAGTCTTACAAATAAATACATACATACATACCATCACGCCATGTCCTTTGCAGGGTAGGCAGAGAGAACAGAGTGCCAGAGAACTCTATCCTTGCATACTTCACTCGCTTCCTCAACATTCATAATTCTCTTTATACACGCTCGCCGATTTCGGAGACTCTTGAATCCACCTTTCTTCAGTACATGACCGATCTGGTCTAGGTAGGTTAGTCTCGGTCTCCCCCGGTACCTACATCCTTCCACTTTCGCACAAATAAATACTTACCTGCAAATCAGTCTGTTATAATTCATAAATATTTATAAGAATTCCTCATTTAATTAAATAAAATATAAAATATCCATACAACCATTTATATTTCAATAAATTCTAAAATTTGAGATTTAATTTTTTCTTATATACAAAAGTGAATATGTAATTATTTGTGTTTATATATTGAGTTATTCTTTCAGAGAAGCAAGTTATATCAATAATATAATGGAGTAATACCTATTTATTTTAATTTCTCTTTGACAATTCATTGGTACATACAACACAAATGATTAACTATATATCTAATATTTTTAAGAAGTTATTTGCTTTGAAAACTAAACTACGAATAACCATTTTAGTTGTATGCAGTTCTACGATTTTCTTGAATTGTGAATTTATGAAGTTGATACTCATATTGGCTCTATGTAGAGTTAAAAAAATTGAGTCGTGACGAGTGCACTTGCGCAGAGAGGCGGAGAGCCGAACCGCCGCCCGCGCCGTGTTCACCGGTGCCAGGTAACAGGAGGTACGACGACACACTGTGTATATTTGCGTCATCGGTGGATCAAAATATTTTTTTATTTCTATATTTTTATAAACGTGCTTTCCTGTATGTAAATTGGGAGAACAAATGAAATAGTTACATGTTTTAATTTAAATGTTGAAGATCATAGTAGAAACTTATATTATTAATTATTTGAAGATATAATTTCTAAAAAACAATTCTTGTAATATTGCCTCGTTATATACATTTTAATTATATTATCTTTGAAGTTTAATAGAATTTATTGGGACGAGTAAGATGTTACCAAGCAATAATGAAAGCTACGTTAATATTAAAAGGTACTAATATTAACGTTTTAAAGATGTTTTGTTAGTTTAACTATTTTAAGTATCATAATAATATATTATAAAAAATATGTTTATATAAATATACAGGGTGGAAGTGGACCGCTCCCGAAAACAGAGACAGGTGACCCTACTAGTCCTACTTGTAATGATAGGCTAGAAAAAAAAATCGATCAGGATGAAAAAAAAATTTTTTTTTTCACAAATATTTTTTAGTTTTTTTCACATTCCATCGTATTAGGACAGTGCCATGTAACGATAACTCGATTACAAATACGTAACTATACTCAGATGAGAAAAGACGCAATCTATTCAAAACTGACGATCATATGTTCAAGAGTTCAACGACCTCGCGTGATGAAAAAAAAAATTATTTTCCATCCGAATCGATTTTTTTTCTAGCCTATCATTACAAGTAGGACTAGTAGGGTTACCTGTCTTTGTTTTCGGGAGCGGTCCCCTTACACCCTGTAAGATATTTTATTAATTGAAATTAATAGATATTTTGTCTAATCGGTAACTTATTATCGGTGTATTTGTGCGTCTATGTGTTTTTGAAGCCTAATTCTCTTTTTCCCTCCATGTCGTAACATAATATTTTATATTTTTATGATATCAGAAAGTGGCACTTTTTGATATTATAAAAATATAAAATATTATAAGTTCGTAAATATACAAAAGAGTAAATAGAAATTTTTAAATTGAAAGAAATGTTTGAAATTTTGTCTAATCATTAACCGTAATGATGCACTGTGCGTTCTTGATGCCTAGCGGTCGTCCTCCCTCCACGTCATAGTGTATCTCTCTCTGATAATATGTCGCCGTCTCTGTCTCGCAACACATTCAGTTACCGCGGAGCTATAGTGTATTTCGCAGGTGTGTTATTGAGTGCGTGATATTGGACTATCGTAAATAGAAACCTGTTGTAGTGATAGTGTTTCAAATTGCAGAAATATATCTTTATTAATAGTAATTTTGTTAAAATAACTGTACCCGTGAGTTAAAATTAACAATAGTTTTACACTAAAGTGTCTATGTGGTCAGTTTCGAAACAGTGACAACAAGTTTTTCTGGTGTTGTGTTCAGTCCTTGAGTTGGAGGCTTTATCATCACTTGTCCCGCTTTATTGAAAGTTTAGAGAGCAATCTTTGTTCCAGGTATGCTATAAAACTTCGTTTCCTCACCTACAAAGTTCCGTGTTTGCATCATAATAAAAATATTTAAAATTAACGTCATATTTCAAAATAAAGAGATTTTAGAAATTTAAACGACCATATAATTTTCTATTTTTTATGTATATATTTTTTGAATGTTAGTTAAATTTCTTATTCTTATAGTTTTTAATTCAGATGTAATAAAATACATCTTAGAAACTTTGAATTATATTTTATTTGAAATGTTTTTTAATTTATATTAGTTTTTATTTATAAGTACTTGTCTCCACTTGTTCTTGTCATGAAGTACGTTATTTATGGAATGCACTTAATCCTGACGTGTTAAAGTGGAGAAACTTATCACCGTTCACTTTGTATCTACCTGTGAGATCCCAAGAGACTCAATCTTAGTTGCTTATTGAACATTCTTTTTGCATTTTTCAAATAGATATTACATAGAAATATTATTGTTTTTTAAAAACTATATAGGATATACTTTACTTGCTTCAAGTTTTGCTTCATTTTTTGTTTAAAACGTGACTAGCTTTCAGACCATGCTCATAATAAAAATTTTATCAAAATATTTTTTGATACGCATTATTTTATTATAAAAAAAAACCTAACTCCATAACTAGGCATTATGTTATTTTAGTCACTACGCAGTATGCTATTTTTTAGTCACAAAAACTTTTTATTTACTTTTTGTGCTTTATGTCCATGGCCACTCGGCCGGCATTCCCGCGTTGCATACATAATGTTATCTTGTCGTGACTCATCTCACTGGCACGTCAATTGATGTCACTGATTCCAGGTAGCTCACAGGCATTAAAACATTCTGTGGTTCGCATAAAACAATTTGAATGGTATTCGTTTCTCATATATTTTTTTTAAGCTAGAATAATTTCCATACCTATAGGTACATAGATACCTGCTAAAGGTAATTATTATAATACTGTAACGCGAAGTATTTATACCTCAAAAAATCGTATTCGAATCGCAATCATTATACACTGTGGACGTGATCCCAATCTTGAGCTGATATTCTTAAGATTACGATACGAAGTAGAAACTAATAGGGACTGAACTTTTTTAAAACACTTGACCGGCTGCATGAGTGCCAATCATTTACGATAAAATTCCCATTGAAAAAGGAGACTAATAAAATATGGTTATATCATAAAAGACACGTTATTTTTGATGTTATGCAACTAGAAAGTGGCAAGTTGTTACTACCTGTAAAGTTTGCGAACTTTATAATAAAAATACCAAAAACTTTTAAGTATTAATACCACATCCTATTCCTATTAATACATATAACTGTTAATTCATGTTATCAAACGCGGAATGCGTATTTATTATCATAACGAGATTTAGAATAAAAATCAGATGGAAGACGACTATGTACTAATAAAATGGCGCTCTAAAAATTATAAAGTATAAAATACTAGCTTCTGCCCGCGGCTTTGCCCGCGTAAAAGGTTACTTTCCTAAAGTTTTCATTGCCTATTTTTATTTTACGCCTTAAGGGTAAATTTTTACAACATGTTAATGTCATACCTCCTCTCTGCCTCTGAACCCTCACTAGACTTATTTTCTTGTACAGAGAGATGCTTTGTCTGTAGCTGAGAAGTATGTGGAGGCACTGACCATTAGCAGTAGTATATGTTGATCCAAGTTTATTATATTTTATCTTTATTGTAATTATTGAATACATCTTTTATAATATGTTATTCTCCTCAGTTTGTATAAAAATATTGTCTATTATTGTGTATGGCACGCTGTTAGCAATAATGAAATTAAATATAAATAAATAAATAAATTAAATATTTATTTATATTATAATCAATAGCCTAAAAATAAGATTCAAGCTTCTTGCTTCGAAAATGACGATACTTCCTTACAACTTTTCAACCCCTTTACAACCCTTTTTTGCATTAAAAAGTGGCCTATGCTCATTATCAGGCTCTAGGCTATCTGTGTACCAAATTTCATTTAGATCAGTTCAGTAGTTTTGGCGTGAAAGAGCGACAGACAGACAGACAGAGTTACTTTCGCATTCATAATATTAGTAAGGATATAACATTGCCATTAGGTATGCGTCCGATATATCAAAACGAATCTGAAATCGGATTTCAGTCAGAAATCGTATCGTATCGATATTCAACACTATACAAACTGATTTTAGAAAACGTATTTCGGCAGAAACTAAATCAACACATATCAAAACAAAACGACGAAAACGCAAACTAATAATAAATCTAATCATCGCGCAATCGTTTTCTATTGCTAGTTTTGCAAACCAAACCAATATATGAAAACTTACTAACTATCTCATTCACTCCGCTAAGCGATCGCTTAGTCAGAATGAGAAAAAGCGAATTTCATTAAAATTCGCCTCCTTTCATTCTAACTAAGCGATCGTTTAGTGCATTGAAAGAGATGAAGCGAATTGTCATCTGTTTTGGAATTTGGCGGTTTCTAAGAAACTCAGAATGGCAGATGGAAACGAAACAGAATTACAAGAGTCAGGGAATAAGATCTATATTAGAATGCAACTACTTCCATGATAATATTACACAATACTTAATGATAGTAGTTTAAGTTTTGTGTTTGTTAAATAGATTTTTGAATTATGGGAGAGTTTTTGCACACTTGACCTTGGTGACACGTGCGGTGTGCGCGTAATGTTATTTTTGTGATCTCGTGAACTATATAATTAGATAGGTATTTTACGATTCAATACTATACTAACGTATGTTAGTATCATACATACGATTTGATGATAAATAAGAAATAACTATTTAATGTAAAAAGGTAAGATTTTCGCTTCGTAATCGGGATTAATAAAAAAAAACCATACAAAAAAAATGTACATTATATAATCTAATCATGAAATCATTGTAAATATGACGATTTTTAAATACGCAAGAAAGTTTTGTATCATATCCAAAACAAAACATTTTTGCTAGTCTAGTACTCTAGTTAAGCCTAGATAAAGCATGAAGGAAAATCGTACACCTAAATCCAATCAACAAAGAAATTATAGAAAAATTATTTGAATGCGTTCGTTCGATTGCGTTTTTCGTTTGCTACGCTAAAATAACTAAAAACATCGAATATCTATCGAAACTAAAGTAAACCCGCTCCGTCAACCACTCAGGAAATCGATTTCTGAAATCGGTTTTTAAAATCGATTTAAATATCAGAAATCGAATTTGTATCGGTTTGCGTAAAAATCTGAAAACGCCCATCTCTAATTGCCATGTTCAGAGCGTAGATGTGGTCTTACACCATCTAGGCCCCAGGGGTGACTTACAGCTATTTTATGTATTGTAGCTAATATTATAAAATATACCTATTGTTATGTAGACAATACTTCAGATATAAAGGCGAATGTACGACCACAGCTATACTCTGAACATAGTTATGTTGAATACTTTCTTGTTTGATACTTTTTACAATGTGGTTTTATTTTGAACTCGTTTTATAGAAATAATTTTAGGGTTTTATTTTTATCAAAATAATTTTAAAGGAAAAATGAATAATAATAAATAGAAAAGTAATATTAGACTCATAACATTATAAGCATTTATCGAGTAAACGCAGGTGGTAATATATGTATATAATATAGATATTAAAAAAATGTGCTAAGTAAGCCCTTTAATACCCAACATGGCACTCTTTACAAGATCTTTTTATTTTTTTTATTGTCTGGTGGCAGGCGAGCAAATAGCCTATCTGATGCAAAATGGTAACTGCCGTAACCATCGCTGCTCACCATAAGGTTCTTCGCTCACCGCAGTAGCAAACTACCACTAATCAGGAGTCTATTTTTGTGTGTGTGTGGTTTTCTATCCGTGTGGTGACGGAGTTAAATACAATTCACCATATCTTACCCCATCCTCCTATCTTACCCATAAGTAAGAGACGACTAAGGGATGTAAAACGCATATAACATCTATGCAAGAGAATGAAACTCGAAACATCGCCCTATACCAACACGTCTGACCAACGTGGTATAATCAATTTCCCTTCCATTACGGAGGAGGCTTGAGTACAACAGTGGTACATATATGAGCTGAGATGATGATGATGGTACCCCGGGCGAGCCAGTTCCTTTATTGCTTCGGACGTAAAGTCAGCAGCGTAACTCAACCAATATAATTTTATTTTATACCATTTAAAGGCACCATATAAAATATTCAGCAGACAATCATGATGAGCTGCACATAGCATGCTGAAAAATACTGTGAAAAAATCTTACATATTATACATATATATATACACATAAGTACATACACATATTTACTGCTATCAAACATAACAATCCTCTGTAGACAAGTAATTAACTGCCTGCCTGCCATTTTTAAATATAGGTATTTTTTTTTTAATTTAGCTATTTTTAGGCGTCATTAAATTAGAACTATATATTTTTTTAAATAGGTAAGTACGAAATTTTAAGTGAATAGAAAAACCGCCAGTGCGTGAAAGTCGAGTCGCAAGTTTGTTACACTATAAATTAATTTCTAAAGCGTGTAAAAGAGATTAATATCAATAAATCACAATTAAAATACATTCTTGCGATAGCATTGTTATAAAATATCCTCTACATTTCTCTAAAACGTTTTGTAGAAAAAAAAATTAAATAAGTTACATAATGTATAAAAATGTCTCAACTCATTATTCGTTAAAAAATTTATTTGTTTTTTTTTTTTTAGTTTATATATTTCGTTCGTCTGTGGTAACCAGATTGATTTTTATATTCAATCATATAAATAACTGCCTGCAATTAACTATGTTTTAACCGGGTTGAGAGCCCTCAGCGCTCACCCATAGTCCGGGTTAAGCTGTGACAGCCATCTGCGGCTAACAGCTAAAAGACACAAAAAAAAATAACTATGTTTTACATAGGCATTACCTGCACTGCTACATAGTATAAATTACCATATCGGTAAAATAAGAATCAATTTTGCCATCTTTATTATTTAAGTCTAATGAGGATGAGGATTTTATTTCTTTTTTTTTATAGATAACATCCTTTTCTTTTGCGGTGGGCTATGCAGTGGCCACGCCCCGCCAAATCGGTCTGGGGCAACGGAAGAGGCGGCGCGCATCCCCATAGACCCACCCTGCAAATTGCTTCTCTTCGCCGTGCGAGCGAACCACCGGCACCCGATCTTTGTCTTCGGTGGCCCGCCCGGCTTATAGATAACATCCTACATTAAAGAAATATCTTTGTATTGCTTGGGACTTAACAAACATATAATTAACCGATACAAATTATACTTCGACTCAGAACAACAGTTTGTGGATCACACAGAGTGTTGTCCTGCATGGAAATCAAACCTATGACATTGGTACGGTAGGTCGGTATCTTAACCACTATGCCATACGTGCATAATGTTATAAAGTTTACGAAATAGGGCTTTCTAAAATAATAATCTCTGTAACAAAAACGTTGTTTTCATTCAGGAATAGGTACTATGAATTCCCCGGCGAGGTCATCCACCTTTCATTTGGAATGTAATAAGTTTCAAGTAATAATATTTGTTTGACCTTTTTGATCTAAATAACATGGGAAAATTTTATAGGTACACTTTCTTATTGTTTTAATGTTCCAATGGCATGGTAATCTTTTGGCTTTTGAAATTAATTTAACGTCTGAATCAAACATTAGCTTCGTGATTTTTACAACCTGAAATATTTTTTTTGTCTTTGACCTAGTAGTTTTTGTCGCAGTATATGTTCAATGGGTCTTGAATTTGAACATCATGATGAAGAGTTATTAGATATCACGAATTTATTTCGTGATATAATATAAAAAAAAACGTAATTCTTAGTTAGGTACCTTCTTCCTACAGTGATTTGCAATTTGTTTGCATTCTTTTTTTTTTTTGAGTTTTGGCGCGAATATGGAAATGTCATGTCACGTTCTTGTATTATATTCATTTCTTTAATGTTTCGTAGTGTTATATTGAATAATTTTTCTGGTATTTTATAGAATATGATACAGTTAAAGTGCTGAAGTGTAGTGAATATGTTATAATAGTGGTTTTCGTGTATTTTCGTGTTCACCCAAAATTCCCAACGAAACTATGAATTTGGTTATCAGCGCCAAATTGATAGAAACGACTTGACTTACTGACGGACAGTGACTATCAAGGACTAATTTGAAGAAGTGGTAAACAATAATACGGAAGACAAGGCACGAAGTGTCTAAACTAAGAAGACTTGGCTTAAAGGTCTAAGTAACCAAGCCATAATCTACAAAAAAAAAAGCATTGTTTTTTCGAATTTTTATATATGATGGAGTAAGAATATAAAGTGTCACCATCCCTTCCTTTTCCGTAAGTGATCATAAAAGACGACTAGGGAACACAAGCTTGTCTGCTAGTGTCAATGGGGGAAAAGGGCAAACTTGAAATAAATTCTTACTTATCATTTATCATCGTGGTATAAGTAGGTCAATGTCCTTTCCATTTTGGAGGATGCTCGACCCCAGCAGTGGAGCGTACCTGGTACCATATATAAATTGAGATGATGATGGTAATTATTCACCTAGATAAAGGTGCTCAGGCTAAAAATTGTTCACCTAGGTAAAAGTACCTAGGATAAAGTTACTTAAAAATAACTTGAAAAAACATTAAGTAATAAGATTAATATATTTTATTAGTGGTTATGGCATTAGTGAATATCCAGGCGGTGTATTGCCAAAGGTCATAATGTAGCATCGTATTTGTGTCGACATAGACAAGATTATGGAATAATATAATACTTACTAAACACTTTTAATTTTGAAGGTTAACTAGTACTTGATTTCAAGGTATCAAAAGGGTCGAGAGGAACCCGCGAGGGTAAACCGCCGGGCGGGCCACCGAAGTCAAAAATCGAGTACCGGTGGTCCGCTCGCACGGCGAAGAGAGAGGAGTTTTACGGTGGGTCTATGGGGTCACGCGCCGCCTTTCCGTCACCTCGGACCGATTCGGCGGGGCAAGACGTATCCATAGTCCACAAAAAAAAACAAGGTATCAAAAGGTATCAAATTCATTATTTATAACCTCGATAGGGTTAATATTGGTATTTTTAAATGTACATATCCCGACATACAACTTTTAAATAAATTAGTAATTAACCACCTAGACCAGATTGGTCACGTACTGAAGGAAGGTGGAGTCAAGAGTCTCTGAAACCGGCGAGCGTGTATGAAGAGAATTATGAATGTTGAGGAAGCGAGTGAAGTATGCAAGGATAGAGTCCTCTGGCACTTTGTTCTCTCTGCCTACCCTGCAAGGGATATGGCGTGATGATATGTATGTATTACTATATATGTATGTAGTAATTAACAATATCGTAATATTATATATTGTTATTTTCCTTGTAGATTTCATAAATAATCGACCTATATAATATAACATTAATATAACATGTAGTAGTACTTCATAAATACGCAATGAATGACCATAAATAACATCCAGAACCAGAATAAACCTTCCGCAGACATATTTCTTCTACAAGGGAATCAAACAAGTCTATATGTATATGGTAGATCTGTACTTAAATCATTACTCCAATGCAGTCGTGATATTGGCTCTTAACTATTAACTGTTATACTGCAGTCGTAATACATTGATTTATTTTAAATTCACTCGAGTATTGTCTCTTTAAGAGAAGGAAAACTCGAAACAAAACCCTATACCAACACTTCTGACCAGCGCGGTATAGTAGGTTAATAGCCCAACAGTGGGACATGTATGGGCTGTGATGATGATGAGGATGATTGTCTTTGCTGCAGCATTAACAATGTTTACACACTTTCAAAAGAATCTCCATCTATATGGCGTATATGTGTTATATTATTAAGATAAGACTAAAGAAAATTGGTCGCCCTTCCGTCCATCCATGCTGTTGACGTGACTGCATCAGAAATTGGCCTCTTTAAGATGGGATAATGGCAGGCGAATTAATTAATTGGCGTTATAATTTTCTCCTGAGAGTGTTACTGCCATTTCCTCTGGTGATTCCTCATCCAATTTTTACCAATCCTACGGCAAAGCAAGTTTTGGTTACATATTGACAGATTGTATTCGAATCCCGCCATTAAACCTGACCATCTACCAGCTTAAAATAAATATCGAACGTCTTTAAGGTACTTATAATACGTACGTACTCATTTATCAAAAATGTGTTGAAAAAAACAGAATCGCCTTAGAATAACTGAATATTTACAAACTATGCTTCTATTTGTAAACTTACATTTAATGAATGAACACGCATGGGTTTCAAGCCTTGTGCTCAGCCATGTGCCAGCTCAACATAGTAATTTCTATGTTAATATGACTACTCCGATAAAATGTATCTGTGCATTATTATATTGCGAAATAATTTGGAGCTTCTAATTGAGTGAATGCGATGAGTTAGCACAATTTACATTACAATTTATTATTACTACAAGTTTTAGTAGAGCAACTAAAAGTAGTACGCGAGTGGGTATGAAAGAGAGTATTCGAGTATTGGTGTAAAGATGCGAAACGAAATGCTCCGATGGTTCGGACATGTGGAAAGAATGCCGAACGAACGTCTGGTTCAGAAGATATACAATGCGAAAGTGGAAGGATGTAGGTACCGGGGGAGACCGAGACTAACCTACCTAGACCAGATTGGTCACGTACTGAAGGAAGGTGGAGTCAAGAGTCTCCGAAACCGGCGAGCTTGTATGAAGAGAATTATGAATGTTGAGGAGGCGAGTGAAGTATGCAAGGATAGAGTTCTCTGGCACTCTGTTCTCTCTGCCTACCCTGCAAGGGATATGGCGTGATGATATGCATGTATATATGTGTATGTAACTAATAGCAAAATTCATTGGTAAACCCGTACGTATTACTATACGTAGAAGATATTTTTCCATATATTATAATACCAGGCATTTTTTGCTGAGTACCTATTACACATTGGAAATAAAACTATTTTTACGGATTTCATGGTCACCGGAGGTTCTACCGTGACCATGAATGCTGTAAAGTGTTTCGAAATGTCTGAAAATTAAAAACCAAATAAAAACGCCATAGAATCCGTAAAAGTAGTTTTATTTCAAACTGTCTGGTATAATTGTAAAGTAGAAAGAGATCATCATTCTCTTACTCTTATCCCAATTACTTTGGGTCAAAACAATATGTACTCTTCTTTCATAGTACATATTGTAAAAGTTATTGGCAATAGTTTTATGACCGACCGCCTGCCAAACTTCAACCCTCCTTGGGCATGTAATTGTTGACCAAACGGCATCAGATGGATTTGAGCCAGGTCGCTATAAAGCTCTTAGTCGTCTTTTACGACATCCACGAGCAAAGTAAGGGTTGGTAGTATTCGTAGCCGCTATCACACAGCTATAAAGTAAAAAGACATATGACATATAAACAATATGGTTTTGAATTCACAGTTTAGTAAAATTGTCGAAAAGCCTTGTATATGCAGTCTTTAAAAAATAAAAGTAAAAATTTAATTAATTTTTTTCATGTGATATAATGGACTAAGAAACTATTCAGGCGGTCCAGTCGGCAAAATTAAATCATTCACAGACATAATGCACCTGGTGAAAGTCTGTACCACTTTGAAATAATTGCATACGGTATATTATTTTCAGAATGTTTTTCTTTTCTTAATAAATACCTTATTAACTTTCCACCTCTTTCCAGTTTGCCGAAATACACAAATAGTTAACGTTAGAAATTAGTCAAATTCATTAATATAAAGAAACAATAAAAGATAAAGTAATATACGCTTATATCACCATCATCTCATTACATATACCTTCATAGGTTCCACAACTGGACTCGAACTTCCTCGACAATGTGAGGGAAATTGAATTAATATACCATGCTGATCAGATGGGTTGGTAAAGAGTTATATTTCGAGATTTCCTTCTGTTGCACAAATATTATAATAGGTATATCGTATCCCTTAATCGTCTATTAGCACAATCACGTGTAAGATCCCCTATCTTGTCGTATCCCTTATCTTGTGATGAATTTTTACTTTGTCACCACACACACTACTAGGCTAAGAGAGATAATGGCCACCGAAGACAAAGATCGGGTACCGGTGGTCCGCTCGCACGGCGAAGAGAGGTGTTTGCAGGGTGGGTCCATGGGGTTGCGCGCCGCCTCTTCCGTCGCCCCGGGCCGATTTGCCGGGGCGCGACCACATTCATGGTCCCAGCTTGCGAAAAAAAAAATAAAAAAGGCTAAGAGAGATAATGGCATGACATCACAATATCCTAATGCTAACTCTAATATTATAAATGCGAATTTTACGCCAAATTATTATTATTTTAAAAATTCTTTCACCAATGTAAAGCTCTTATAGCGAGTAACATAGGTTGAATTTTATCCCTGTATTCCCACGGAAACAGGAATTATGCGGTTAAAATAGCGAGAATTTGCTAATAAATAACAACTATAAACAACCTATGTAGCTTGCCGTGCGTTCAGGCGCTTCTGCCATACCTACTGTTTGCAATCAATGTTAAGGCTCACATATATGTAGTAACGTACGCTGGGGAGAGAGACGGCCTACGGAAATTCATATGTACACACAAATTTGTAATAATAATTTAAATTTAATTGATATACCTATTGAGTTTAGTATCTGTGACTATGGCTGTAATAATTTGACACATACAAATATTATAGATAAATTATATAAGGAAATAACTGATTTGTTATGCCAAGCAGCTTCGGAGTCCCGTAATCGAACATTTTTCGGTGTTAGGAAGCCTGTTACAGGGTGGAACAGGCATGTGAGGGGTGCTTATGAGGAGGCCAAGCAAAAGCTTAAGATGTGGGTATGGTATGGCAGGCCGCGCGAGGGTCGTGTCTGGAGTGATATGCGATTGAGTCGCAAAATATTTAAAACACGTTTGCGATGGTGTCAAAATAACAAAGACCAAATTAAGATGGACATTTGGCATCACATCATTCCAAACATGATTTTCGAAGTTTCTAGAAGTCCACCAACAAATTGAACAGTAAACCTGGTCTGCCTACGAGTATGAATGGTATTAGTGACCCGACGGGCATGGCTGAGATGTTTAGGGAACACTTTAGAGTGACATCATCCTTGATATCTTCACAGTCCATTATGGATGATGATTGCGGTGTTCGGGAGACCGGTGACCAATTCACGGCAGAGGATGTCACGGAGGCAATTGCTTCTATGTCGCGTGGAAAGTCTCCTGGGCATGACGACTTGAGCATAGAACACCTCAAATACGCGGGTCCTTGTTTGCCCATAATGCTGGTAAGGTTATTTTCGTTGTGTGTCAGGCATTCGTATTTGCCTGCATTGATGATGAAGACTGTGGTAGTTCCCATTTTTAAAAACAAAACTGGCGATATAAGTGACAAAAACAACTATAGGCCTATCTCGTTGGCTACCATCATCGCGAAGGTATTTGACAGTTTGCTTAATACTCAGCTTGATAAGTACTTGTACATACACGACAATCATTTCGGTTTTAAACCACGGTCTATCTACAGAAACAGCTATATTGTGTTTAAAGCAAACTGTCAAGTATTATATAGACAGGAATACACCTGTCTTTGCCTGTTTTCTTGACCTAACCAGGGCATTTGACTTGGTTCGTTACGACATACTTTGGCAGAAACTACGAAAGACATTATTGCCTGATGGATTCATACGTGTTTTAAAATACTGGTATAAGAACCAGGTGAACGTTGTTCGACGGTCTAGGACTTATTCAGCACCATATACATTGGAGTGCGGGGTGAGACAGGGTGGTTTGACCTCACCAAAGTTATTTAATTTCTATATAAATGCTTTGATAGAGCACCTCAGCAGTACACATATTGGTTGTCATATTGGCGGCGTATGCCTTAATAATATAAATTATGCTGATGATATGGTGCTTCTGAGCGTCTCTGTAGATGGATTATCGAGGCTTCTTGGCATTTATGAAATGTATGTGAATGGTCACGGGTTAACTTATAATGTTAAAAAAAAGTGTGAGCATGGTCTTTCGGCCCCGGGGTAAGTGTCTGGGTAATACACCGCCTATTAGACTTAAAGGGTGTCCTCTAAATAGAGTAGAAACATATAAATATCTAGGTCACCTACTTACTTCGAATCTGAATGACAATGCCGATATAGAGAGGGAGCGTAGGGCATTGTCTGTTACCGCCGAGCGGGCCACCGAAGACAAAGATCGGGTACCGGTGGCCCACTCACACGGCGAAGAAGAGGTGCTTGCAGGGTGGGTCAATGGGGTTGCGCGCCGCCTCTTCCGTCACTCCGGACCGATTTGGCGGGGTGCGACGTCCATAGCCCACCGCAAAAAAAAAAAGGGGGCATTGTCTGTTCGTGCTAATATGATAGCTCGCAGATTTGCACGTTGTTCGAGGGACGTCAAAATGACTTTGTTTAGAGCCTTTTGTACGTCCTTCTTCTATACGTGTAGTTTGTGGGTGAATTATTCGCGGGAACAGTACAGTGCACTACGTATACAGTACAACAATGCGTTTAGGGTGCTGTTGGGGCTGCCTCGGTTTTGTAGTGCGTCGGGGATGTTCGCCGTAGCGTGTGTGGATTGTTTCAACGCAACCATACGCAAGCGGTGCACATCCCTGGTGCGCAGGGTGCGAGCCAGCCGCAACATACTGAGCGCATTCGCAGAACGGTTTGACTGTCAGTACTTGAACCACTGTGGCATGATTCATGTACGGACTAATGTAAAATTTTTATTTTGAAGCATTGTATTTTATTTTAATTTGTTTTATAATAATATTTATATATTTGTATGAATTTTATGTTTATAATGATCCTAGTTGGTCGAATAAATAAATAAATAATAAATATAAGGCCCCATAAGCTTTGCCATATCCGTGGCGCTGTACTGCTGCGCTTCACGTATCAGTACATCCTCTTATCTATTGGCCTATTAGCCAATTTTGCGTCATGTCTTCCGCTTTGCATAGTAGGGAAGTGGAATTTCTTCCAACTCCTCCTGTTTTTCTTGGCCCCAAGACAATTAAAAGCGTTTCCCGGGACTTCCCGAGGTTCAAACCTCGGTGTCTTATACGGAGACCATTGTGGATCCTGGCTTATAGGAGTTACAGTGGTGGGAATGTGTGATGGGAATAATAAAACCTATGTAGCTAAGGAATCAATAAAAAAAACCTACGTAGTTACATATTATGTATAAGCTTTATATAATTTTTTATACAGTAACTGTAATAAGATTAGTTACGTCATATGTGTTTGCGAAAAAATAGATGAGGTTTCTAATACTTATGATAAGTAAATTACTAAGATTTCGCTTTTGACATGCTAGGCTATTTACGAAAACTTATGTGCAAGCGATAAATGATTACCACGTGTTCTTTTTTTTTTTTTTGTGACTTAGTTGTTAGCCTCAGATGGCTATGACAACTTTAACCGGACTGTGGGTGAGCGCTGAGGGCTCTCAACCCGATGTAGAACCACGTGCGAGACTTGAACCTATTTGACTGCACAGATTGCGTGCTATGGGTTCAATTCCCACGCAGGACAATACTTTGTGCAATCCACAAACTGTTGTTACGAGTCTGGGTGTAATTTGTCCTGCAATACAAGAATTATTTCGTTGGTGCAGGTTGGTTGGTGTCTTTTTAATAAAAAGAAAAATATAAACCTATTTATTGGCAAAGGCATAAGGAATGGATTTTCAAAACTTGTGAGATTTTATCCCCAATTTTGTTTTTATTATGATAAGTACTTTGTCAATTCTATATAAGCGTTGAGATATCGTAACATACATACTTAAATACAAATTGTATACAACAGTCATTTACAAAATGGACTATAAAACCGTCCGTATATCTTATCAATTATTAATGTCGTAACTAGTGTGCAGTAGGGAAAGGTCAGGGAAGGTTAACCCGGCTGATTCCCACGACATTGTGCTTAGGAAGTCGTACAAAAACGTTCACTCCCCACTCACACGAAACAGGAGGAAATGTCGCGGAACAATGCACAAAAACATATGATGCATGTTATAAACAGTCGTTATAACTCAAGGTGGTGTTAACTATTTATTACCCCCAACACAAAAAGAGGGTATAATAAATTTGATTTCTCTGGGTATCTGTCTTTGACATCGTAGCTCCTAAAGTAATCGACCGATTATAATGCGGTTTTGTTTTGTTTGAAAGCTGACATGCTCGAGATTGGATCTTTGCTGCAAATTATGAATATTTGTATCCTTCAAGGTCATCAAGGTCTTTTTGTTAGTTACTGCAGGGATGTTAAACGTATAATAGGTATTTATTTTAGTATCAAACATATCTAGGACCTAACATTTGAAACACCCATGTGTGATAGTAACAGAGCTACTACTTGTTGAGTTCGAAGGTAGGAGACGAAATCATGGAATGCCTATTAATAGACCCATCAAGTTGGTAGGGGCTCATTGGATTTATCTTAATTACTTCTGTTTATTAGTAGTTTTTCTTTTGTCAACGGTTACCTAAAATACTAAATTTTGTTGTTATTTACTGTCACTGTGTTCAATAGTAAGAGAGTAATAAAATATTATTTTCTTTCCGTGTGGTGACGAAGTAAGGATACAATTCACCACACCCTATCTTACCCGTGGGTGATCGTACGAGACGACTAATGGATATAAAATGCATATATATAACATCTATGCGAGAGAAGGAAAACTCGAAACGAAACCCTATACTAACACGTCTGACCAGCGTAGAAGCACCACCGTACCGTACCAGAAGGTTATTATGCTTAATATGCATATTTCTTATGATTTCTTAATTTTAGTTGCATTCTTTGAACTAAAGGATATATTTTTAATTACGTCATTGGTTATCGAATCATGTTCATTAATTAATTAACTACATTTCCATTTAATCATTTCGGTTGCTTTCTGTAGTAAAATTAGAAGTAATTCATTAAATATGCAATTAACATTCCTTAAGCCGAATCATAATCATGGTAGATAATTATCATACTATTTAAATGTGTGGTTTTTTTCATGTATTCAATCTATAGAAAATTAAATGTTAAAAATGTATGAAGCCTTACTTCTTCCAGGTACAAAATACACTCATTTGCAAAAAAAACGGGCACCTAAGCAATGAACCATTTCAAATGTTAATATTTCTTTGTTTGATAATTATAGGTAGTTTTATCCACACAATTTGGTAAATTAATAAGAAAATAATCGTTTTCATCAGTATTTCATAAAATTTAGATACAATTTATGGGAAATAATGCTAAACCTCGCTAGTAGTGTATATTCGCTAGTAGTGCATATGCTCATGAAGTAAAAATAAAAAAGTTTTTTTGTTTGTTTTTCTTTAATAAAGTAAAAGCAGATAAATGTTTAGTATCGAGTGTGACCCCCTCTAGCTAAAATCACAGCTTGAATTCGTCTGGGCATGCTAGCGAGTATATCCCGGATACTTGCTTGCGGAATACGTTCCCACTCCGCAGTAATCACATTCTTCAGCTCTCTGATGGTCTGCGGAGCCGGGTGTACTGATCTCACACGCCGTTTCAGAACGTCCCAGACATGCTCTATGGGATTGAGGTCGGGACTTCGAGCTGGCCAATCCAAACGACGAATGCCGACCTCTTGCACATACGCATTAACATCGCGGGATCGGTGGGCGCGAGCATTGTCGTCCATAAAATCGAGTCTTCACCTAGAGCGGCCAATGCGGGTTGTGCATGAGAAATTAGAACTTCCGTTATGTATCGATGCCCAGTCAGTGAGCCGTTTTCAATGAAGACTAACTCTGTACGATCCATTGAATTTATTCCTGCCCAAAACATAACAGAGCCCCCACCATAAGGTGTGATTTCTTCGAAACATGCCTCTGCAAAGCGTTCTCCTTGTCTTCTTAGCACTCGCCGACGTCGATCTTCACCGAACAGAGATATCCTGGCTTCATCAGAGAACAAAACCCTATTCCAATCGTCTTGAGTCCATGATTCACAATTTCTAGCGAACCTAAGCCTGTGAACTCTGTGCTCACGGAGTAATTTGGGGCCGCGGGCCGGGCGGTGACTGCGTATATTGGCAGCGAGAAGCCTCCTCCTGACCGTCCATAGACTAATATGCACATTTCTTACTTCTTGGAGGTTGTTCTTAAGATCCACATACGAAGATTTGCGATTTCTCAATGCGCGACTCACAAGAAAACGATCATCCCGTGGTTGGGTACATGGTTTTCTTCCAGAACCAGGCCTTCTCTCGACGGAACCAGTCTGCTGATATCGCTGCCAGGTCCTTTGGACTGTCGAGCAACTAACATTTAGCCTCCTAGCCACGAAACATTGGCTGCAACCCTCTTCAAGCAGCGCGATAATTTTGGTAGCTTTTACCACTTTATCTACCATTTTTGATACAGCCAAACAGCATTAAATAAAGCTTTGACAGTCAAGGATATGAAATTAATCGATAAAAATTAAATAAAAGTTATGAAAGTCGATGTTAACTTCTGGAACTTCGCGCCAAAAATGTAGGATAAAAAGGGGTTTTCTGTAAAAATGAACATCAAATGAAAAATTGAATTTAGAACGTACTTTTTTAAATACCACAGCATTTTTAAAACCGGCCAGTAACGTGTACAAACGATTGAAACCTTTTTGGTATTGTATCTTTTTAAATATGAATGAAAATCAAAACTGCCCGTTTTTTTTGCAAATGAGTTTATATTTAAATATAGAAGGAAGGTTTGGCTGTTAGAGTATACAATTTATTCTATTGAAAATTTTACTTATTACCCGAAGCATGACATACCTATAGCTCTTTTAAAATTTCTATTTTATATTGTACGTAAAATATGTAATTCCATTATACAGACATACATATCATCACGCCATATCCCTTGCAGGGTAGGTAGCGAGAACACAGAACTCTATCCAGAGAGAGTCCCAGAGAACTCTATCTTTGCATACTTCACTCGCTACTCTCTCTCTCTCTCTCTCATTATTGTAAATAAGATTAAATAAAACTAAATTATTATAAAATTAGACCAATGTGAATTAGTACCTAGGTAATGACTTGTAAGTTTGTTATCAATAAAAATAGAATACAATACACTGTCACCATATACGTACTAAACATGCATATACTGGGCGTAATAAAATCTTTATAAGAACTAATAAATTTGTACAAGAACGAGATAGTATTTCTAAAGAGACAATGGTATCCATCAAATTCACAAGTAATATGTTGTAAATGCAATTTTATTTATATGTTAGACTAGCGTCCGCCTGCGGCTTCGCCCGCGTAAAAGGTTACTTTCCTAAAGTTTTACATCGCCTATTTTTATTTTACTCCTTAAGGGTAATTTTTTTTACGAAAGTTTAATGTCATATTTATTTATATCTAATGAATAGCCTAAAAATAAGTTTCAAGCTTCTGGCTTTAAAAATGACGATAATTCCTTACTACTTTTCACCCACTTTTATAACCCTTTTTTGCATTAAAAAGTAGTCTATGTCCTTTATCAGGCTCTAGACTATATGTGTACCAAATTTCATTTAGATCGGTTCGGTAGTTTTGTCGTGAAAGAGCGACAGACAGACAGAGTTAATTTTGCATTTATAATATTATTAAGGATTATATATTATTGTATATGAGCAAAAATGCTCAACGATTTGAATACAATTTGTAATTTAGACACCTTTTATCCTTTTTTTTTATTTCTCGCAGATCACAGATCGCTCTTTCAATAAATATGAATCGTTGAGAAACTTTAATTGTAAGATATATGGCCGAGGCACGTGAATATAGTTTACGTATTTGATAATATAACAAATCCAGTATAATGTTAGCCTCGTTCTTTAAATTAAGTTTACAAGAGTTCAGAGTTATCCTCATCATTGAGCAGCATGGCAAGCATATGCTTGATATTTTTAACGTAACCACGAGCAGTAGTTACTACTCATTATCAATCTATGGGCAATAAAACAAGCGTCTTACCAGTCGCACGTCTCACAAAAACCAAGCGCACGCCGGATAATGAGGCCTCATACTTGCCTTCTGTCGCCGAAACGACCAGACGGGATGTGGTATGACCAGTACAACAATAGATGTCATGGTCGCAAAATGAGATTGCGAACATTTCCAAAGCTTTATGATATTACGGTGATGCACGTCGTCGGATAATTATCATGAGTATATAGCTGGTAAAATATATTTTAACAATAAGTATAGCACCAGTGAAACAGCGAGCAAATTGGTGAAGGACATACGCTTGATGTGCATCAAGACTAGACCATATATAAAAACTTTATAAAAACTTTAAAATAATTACGCTGAAATTAAATTACCTAATTAGTGATTTTAAAATCCCACAAAAAGCAACTACATACATATGTAGCTGTCTATACATAGCCAGTGTACTTCCTCACGGTGAGTTATATGTAGAAATAATACGATTTATCATCAAAATAAATATAGCTAATAGAAATTTCTAAAAATTATTTGTATACAAATTTTAAGGTATGTAAATCCTTAGTATAAAATAATCTTACTGCGTACCCATGTCATCGCCCTTAATTAAATTTTTACTAAGTTTAAACATAGACGTAGAATAAGCTTTTAAAGGTCATAGGACTTTGAAATCGATCCAGTAACACCTTTTTTTTTTTTTTTTTTTTTTTTTGGTGGGCTATGGGTGCGTCTCGCCCCGCCAAATCGGTCCGGGGTGACGGAGAAGGCGGCGCGTGATCCCATAGACCCACCGTAAAATCCTCTCTCTTCGCCGTGCGAGCGGACCACCGGTACCCGATCTTTGTCTTCGGTGGTCCGCTCGGCATCCAGTAACACCTGCCATATTCTTAATACTAAGCAAACGTCTGCTTTATAAAGGGTTTATAGAGATTAAAGAACTTCAATGATTTGAGGATATATTATATAATTATTAAGTTTAAAAACTTTGTACTGACTAACAGATATCTTAAAATAAATTTTGCTTTACAATGCGAACCCAGGGACTAGTGACCTCACACGGTCGCGTATAGGGAGTGGACTCCGGCCTGCCACCATTGCAGCAGTGACGAGGACACGGCGAGACACACACTGGAGGTGTGTCCGAGTTGGGACGGGCAGCGCCGTGACCTCGTCGCTGTAATCGGTGCCGACCTGACGCTGCCGGCTGTCGCGAGGGCGATGGTCGACAGCGTCAGGAACTGGGACGCGGTCGCCGCCTTCTGCGAGGCTGTTATCTCGCAGAAGGAGACGGCGGAACGAGTCCGGGAGGATTCCCGTGACCCGGGCCGCCGTCAGCGGCCGGGGCGGCGCAGGCGCGAATACCTGCGCCTGATGCCGCCCTAACCGAGGCTTCGGGTGATCGGACCGGGGAATTGTCCGGTCACCCGACGTGAGGCCACCGCGTGAGGACGACGCCTCGACGGCGAAAGCTGTCGGGGCGTCGACAGGAGAGGAGCCCGAGAGGGCATACCGCTGAGCGGGCCACCGAAGACAAAAATCGGGTACCGGTGGCCCGCTTGCACGGCGAAGAAGAGGTGCTTGCAGGGTGGGTCAATGGGGTTGCGCGCCGCCTCTTCCGTCACCCCGGACCGACTTGGCGGGGTGCGACGTCCATGGCCCACGGCAAAAAAAAAAAAAAAGGGACTAGTGACCTATACAAAAGTAAGTAGTTAAAGTCACACATAGACTAACTGCTAACTAAGATCTATCAAGAAGATCCATAACGTGCCAACCGAAACTTACCCGTTATACGTTAGTATTAATCGACCGATATAATTTTCTCTTTGGCTTCTCTTTTATTAATATTATGTACTAAATTCTGTAGTTCATCTATACAGTCGCGGGAAAGTAAGGATCCGTTTCTCTGTCCGAATGAAGGGACATAAACGAACTGCGAAAACCCGTTGGCAGATTCTTCGTAATTTAGTACATGCATAGCATATAAAAAGTATGAAAAAAAATAGAATGGACATCTTATGTTTAAACTTATTGTTATGTGATTATTGTGTATTCTATGCCCCACTTTCTCTATAAGATTATCGACTTCGTTCTGCGGTTTTTCTTTGAATGAATATAGCTGTGAAACTTAAAAGAGTTCACTAACATTTTTAGATGTTAAAATAACGTATGATAATATTATTGCTTAATTAGTTCAATCTATTTTAATGAAATTTAGTATAAGGATATTCTGTCTCAAGTCTTTGCCTCATATATTCGTTCATTCGAATCTATACCGATTACATATAACACACTCATCATCATCATCATCATCATCACTGCCCATAAACGTTCCACTGTTGGGCTCAGGCCTCCTCCGTAATGGGAGGGAAATTAACCTACTATACCGCGCTGGTCAGACGTGTTGGTATAGGGTTTTGTTTCGAGTTTTCTTTCTCTCGTATAAATGTTATATGCGTTTTATATCCCTTAGTCGTCTCGTATGATCACTCACGGGTAAGATATGGGGTGGTGAATAGTATTATAATTATAACACACTCACATTTCCAAAACTCTTTAGTTGAGTCCCATAATATAGGGCTAGCTAGTCCAATGTGAACTATCAGGAAAAATCCAGGCTCTGTACTGCTGCACGGCCACCGAAGACAAAGATCGGGTACCGGTGGCCCGCTCGCACGGCGAAGAAGAGGTGCTTGCAGGGTGGGTCAGTGGGGTTGCGCGCCGCCTCTTCCGTCACCCCGGACTGATTTGGCGGGGTGCGACGTCCATAGCCCACCGCAAAAAAAAAAAAAAAAAAAGGGTGGGTCCATGGGGTTGCGCGCCGCCTCTTCTGTCGCCCCGGGCCGATTTGCCGGGGCGTGACCATGGATGTGGTCCACCTTGCAAAGGAAAGAAAAAAAGGCTCTGTACTGCTACAGAAAATGCCTTTTATAATGGTTATTTAATAACAAGCTAAGAATAAATAATACAAGGACTTGATTAGCAGGCTGATTTTTACAATCCTAATTCAATGTTGCCTCTCGTTATTAATTACAATATATAAGTCATCATCATTCTCCTACTCTTATCCCAATTACTTGGGGTCGATACGATATGTACTCTTCTTTCATAGTACATATTGTAAAAGTTATTGGCAATAGTTTATGACCGACCGCCTGCGAGACGTCAACCTTTGTGTATGTAATTGTTAACCAAACAGCATCAGATGGAGTTAGCCCAATTCGTTATAAGGCTCTTAGTCGTATTTTACGATATCCAAGAGCAAAGTAAGGGTTGGTACTATTCGAAGCCGCTACTACACAGCTACACCATATAACTACCCTAGCTAACCACTAGCTTACAATATATAAGTAATTAACGTAATAAATCAATTATAAACAATTATGCTTTCCAATACGCACAAAGCTTTCTCTACGAGTAGATGAATAGTAGCAGTTGACACAATGCCTGTAAGAGCCGCTTTCTTAATGTGACTCAGTGTTTCTTATCACCCATTGTATTGTACAGCGTACGCAAACGTTTACATCTTAACCAAACAATTACAAGATAAATATCTTGCTGCATTGCGGTCCTTATCTTTTCAAATGTTGTTTCAAACTGATCCAAACATAAGTAACGTAACTTTTTATCACAACACAACAATTTAAATTTCTTCTTCTTCTTCTTCTTCTTATATATTGGCAATCAGCTACATATACGAGCTATTGGTGCCAGTGTCAAGTTATAAATATTTTCACGTTTTTAGTCTTTCAAGTTAGTCATTGTCTAAGTCAAATTATCGCCATTAACAGTGCAATGGCCACACTGTTAATGGTATCTTGTGGGAATTTTGACGGAAAACGAAAACGTTGCACTTTTATATATTATTTTATATATTTTTATTATTCACTACATCCCAGTAGTTCCGGCGCTTCATATTACATAAAATGCCATCAAAATTATCTAATATAACACGTTAAAACACTAAGATATCGAATATAATACAATAGCACCACATGACGTTTTCAAATTCCCGTCAAAAGTCCTCTTTAAAATTTCAAATTCTATCTATGCTAATCCTATGACATTACAATTTTAAAGAGTATTTCCATTCTACCAAGCTTTTATGTGAGTTCAACCTTTTCAGAGTTCCGTACCCAAATCGTAAAACGGGACCCTATAACTAAGACTTTGCTGTCCGTCCGTCCGTCCATCTGTCTATTACCAGGCTGTATCTCATGAACCATGATAGTTAGACAGCAGTCAGACAGAAATTTTCACAGATGACGTATTTCTGTTGCCGCTATAACGACAAATACATAAATATCTTGCTGCATTGCGGTCCTTATCTTTTTAAATGTTGTTCCAAACTGTTCCATACATAAGTAACGTAACTTTTATCGTAATCTAAATTTCATGGAATATACTTTCTTTATTCATGTGTAACATGTTTCTTTTCGATTTCCTGCAATCAATAGGTATAACTTTGTAAGAAGGGACGGAAGTATGTAACAGAAATCCGCCGAACGGCGCGCTATTTAATTTGACCAATGAGCCGCTCTACCACAGTTAGGCGACAGAGAACACGCGCAATTTGGTTTGACCAAAGAGATAGTGATTGATTTAAAGTTGGCCGTCAGATGGTACCAATCTATAGTTTTGTGCACAAAGTATGTTATTATATAAACTAATTTATATAATGTAAATATTTTAAAAAAGTGCAGGTGATGGATGAAAAATATAAGTAGGTAAAAATAAATTATTACGGAAATGTTTCGAGAGCTAATGGCGGTTCATTGATGCACTTTCCATTTTTTTTAAATTAAGTATACGCAATCGGGTGTATATGTCTCATATATTTTATGTCTCATATTTTAGTTGTGGTAAGTCTGATATCTCTCTGTATGGTGACAGAATAAAAATACAATTCACCACGGCCTTTCTTGCCCATGGATATCGTAACAAACGAATAAGGAATACAAATTGGTAAATAAGGTCTATGCATGTGAAGGAAAACTCGAAATAATACCCTATACCAAACCACGTGACCAGCGTGGTATAGTAGCTCAATTTCTCTCCTGTTGTATAGGAGGCTTGAAACCGACAGTAGAGCATATACGAGTTGCGATGATGATGGTGAAGAAATCTAGGATCTTCTTTTTCCTGAGGAAAAATCGTAATAAAACCCAATGCCAGTCAGTTTCGCTTCCATAATTGAGGGTGCTTCAGACTAATAGTGTAATATGTATGAGCTGATAGGTTATAAAGAAAAAGAAATGTTATATCTTTTGTCACTCTTTGTAACAAATATTTATGGATCTCTTCGGCTCTTGCTCAGATTATCCATGATGGCCTACTAAACTACACTGACAAGCGGAGTAGCTTAATGGTGAGCTCTCTTTTTCTTACAATAATATTAGATATCTTGCTTAGGATCGTTACTCGTCGCATATATATGACCGAACCGACGGCTTAGTGACACATTGTATTTTTACTCCATTGAAACACAAACACTGAAAATGTATATATTATCTATTTGATAAAAAGATAAAAAAATGTAGATATTGATCATTTACTACATTATACGATAGCTAGGTATTTTTATTGATTGCTACAATTAATTACAGGTATTTAATTCAACATACAAGTGTTGACTCCACCTTCCTTCAGTACATGACCGATCTGGTCTAGGTAGGTTAGTCTCGGTCTCCCTCGGTACCTACATCCTTCCACTTTCGCATTGTATATCTTCTAAACCGGCGAGCGTGTATGAAGAGAATTATGAATGTTGAGGAAGCGAGTGAAGTATGCAGAGATAGAGTTCTCTGGCACTCTGTTCACTCTGCCTACCCTGCAAGGGATATGGCGTGATGATATGTATGTATGTATGTATGTACAAGTGTTAGTAAGTCTATAAGAGTTATAATGTCTAAAAAGAAATCTATTCTTGTTTCTTTTATTTTTGTTCACGCAGTGGTCAAAATGCTGTTTACGCACCAATCCGCGCCTGTTACAGACGGGGAGTGTGGGACTCGCCAGCCCCGCGGCTGGAATACCGACTAAAAAGTCCACTGCGGTCGCTGTTAGCCGAGATGGCTTTGACAGCTTAACCGGACTATGGGTGAGCGCTGAGGGCTCTCAACCCGGTAATAGTTTTAAGCAACAAGGCTCTCCCTGTGGAGAACGGACCTCGGCTCGTTTGAGTTATTGAGTATTTCGCGTCGCGTCTTCCTTCCCCGGCGGCGGAGGCTGAAGCGCTGATATTTATATGTTATGGCAGCGCGGGCCGTGTATGCTTTTTCTTGAGCGATCGTAATCGAATCGTCAGAGTCGGTTAGTACATGTCGAGGACGTCGGATCGCGGATATTTATGATGGAACGTAGTTAGCCGCCCCAAACACTAATTGGTTGGGGTGTGTCATGGCAGAGTATTCTTGTTTCGTTAACATGTAGGTAATTTAGGTAGTAGCTCTTTCCATATTATCAATTTATAGATTTTTGTATCTAGCGTAATTTTCTGGATGATGTTCAAACTTTAAATAGATATGTATGTATATTTACCAGATATGCACAATTCTCAGCTGGTATAAATATTTCTTTAAGATCTAATAGTATGATTCACCTACTGCCTTGGCACCTACCTTTCTGTTTACAGTCACAAAACGTTTTTGCCGAAGTAGTAGGCAGAATAACACACTTAACGCAATGTCATGTTTAGTTACGCTTAATAGAGTCGACCTTACATACTACTAAGAACTTTTAGAAGGGAAATACAATAATAATTTTATACTCGACGTAAGATTCAGAATCAATACTCTCTAATAGATAACTATGTATTAAAATATGTACTTCTTAAAAAAAAATAAGTTCAGTTTATCATTTACATATATGTAGATCTTAAGACAAAAGTAACTTCTAGTTTAAAATGTTCCTCACCTTTTGCTCCGGATTAGAGAAGGTATTTTTTTGCTTAGGAAGAATTTGCAACCATGTGTGATCGTGATTTTTAATACGTAAGATACGGCAGATATCTAGCCAAGCCCGTCAGCCAGCTCTAAAGGCCGAGCGGAGTACCAAAGTAGTTAACTCAAAGAAAAGTTTTTGTATTTCCATTTAAAAATTTCATTTAACTGTATTATTTAAAAACTTAACACATGGCTATCACGATACGTGTTAGCAAATGTGAATGTTATTTTAGAGAAGTATTGTAACATCACAACAATACATATGAAATTAGTAATTGTATACGATGATCTGACCACATATCGGTACAATATTGATAAATTAACATCATGGCTTATGTCACGAAGAGCCAAACCCGCCCACATCCGCTTGACAGTTATTAGGATACAGTTACCGTGTAGTAATGTTCCTAATGTGGTTTATTTAGAGGTTATATTATCCCCTACATATTACAATCGTACGGTTTACATACCACGACCATATGGTCGGCCATTATTTAACGGATTTTACTATAATAAGGTTTCGCCTAAGTACTTCCAAAAGTAGTTATGTTACGCTCTACAAAGTACATAAGTAAAATAAAATTGTTACCTCATATTGTAAGTCAACTTATCTAAGCTTGTGGGTGTTTACTCATATTTTTTATTTATTTATTTTTAATATCAAGTATATATAATATTGAAACATTTTTTGTGTTTATTATATTGTTCGTTTAGTAATTAACTGTCTGCTCTAAAACAATATTCAAATTTTGTAACGCTATTTCATAACAATACCAGCATTATTATTAGTAGAGTTAGGATCCATTGACTACAAATTTTATATTTATTAAATAATTTAAGAGATTCCATCGTTACAATGAATGCATAGATGGTGTACTGGTTAAGATACCCAACTCCCGTACCAGTACCGTGGGTTCGACTCCAACGCAGTACTGTACTTTGTGCGATCCACAAAGTATTGTTCTGAGTCTGGGTTTTTTTTTGTGTTACTTAGTTGTTAGCCTCAGATGGCTATGACAACTTTACCCGGACTGTGGGTCAGCGCTGAGGTCTCTCAACCCGTAAAGAGTCTGGGTGTAATTTATCTGCGTTATTAATGAACGCTAATGTTTGTAAAGGTTTGCAATAGAAGGATTATTTCCTCGGAGCAGGGTAGTTGGTGCCTTTAAAAATAAAATGAAAACAGTCGATGTTATTCGTCTGCGTACGTATTCTTTATAAAAATATTCTTCATTAAGAATCTATACCAGGTGTGAGTGATATATCAATGTAATAAACCATGAGTAGGTACTTATATCAATGTAATACTCGCGTAAACGTACGTAGCCTCACGCCTGTTTCCCAGAGGGGTAGGCAGGGACTACGGATTGCCACAAACCACGATCCTAACATACCTCCATCGCTTCATTCACGCTCATCACAGTCTTCATGCATGCTCTACGATTACGCGTACTCTTAATCTGACCTTTCACTAACACATCTTCAATTTGATCCAGGAAAGTACGACGTGGTCCTCCCCTTGTAATCGTCCCACTCACACTCTACTATATATACTTACTTAGTCATATACATATACTTGTTTAGTCAACCTTTCTTCACACATTCTTTCCACGTGTCCAAACCACCTCAGCATACCCTTTTTTATCTTTGTCACTACTTCTTCATTCACACCACAGCGCTCTCTTATAACACTATTCCTAATTTTATCTTTCAGTCTTAAACCACACATACTACGAAGAGCTCTTATCTCTACAGCATTTATTCTACTTTCATGTCTTCACTGCCAAATCCAACTTTCACTGCCATACATGAGAGTGGGAACTAATACTCCCTTATGTATAGCTAGGCGTGCCTTTTTAGATACATTCCTACTCTTCATAAAACGTACAATGCCCCATTCACTTTATTACCAGCATTTACTCCTCTTTCAACATCTTCATCATTTTTATCATCACTAGTAAACACAACACCCAAGTATACAAATTCTTTCACCTGTTTCAATCCCTCACCATTTATAAAAATATTACATTCCGTCATACATTTATCCTTTTCAAAGACCATTACTTTCGTCTTACTTACATTTATTTTCATACCTCATTTCTTTCAAAAGCATCATGCATAGTAGTTACCATCGCCTGTAAGTCTTCAGCCGACGATGCAAGTAAAACCTGATCATCGGCATAAAGAAGACATTTGACGAGTAACTCATTCATTCTTAAACCACATTCATTATTTTTCAAATCTTGCAAACAGCTATCCATAAATAGGTTAAACAGCCACGGTGATGCTACACATCCCTGTCTAACACCTTTATCAATGTTAAACCATTCAGTGTAGGACCCGTTTATCCTTACGCAGGCTCTGGAATCCTTATAAATGGATTTCGGCGCCTGAATAAGGTGGCCATTTACCCCATACATAGATAGTACCGACCATAGTTCATTGCTCCTCCCTCATCATAGAGAAATCATTATAGTCGAATCGAATTGTTGATTGGACCCAAGAAAAATTATAAGTAGAATTTTTCCTTCGGAATTCGTTAGTCACTGGGAGTCTACATTTCGGTTTTCGAATTCCCAGTGGTCTTGGATTTTCCGCCATCTTGATTTTAAGGGTGGTTTTTTGTTTTTTAAATAACTCGTTTATTTTAAATTTTACACGAAAAATATTTATTACCAAAGTTGTTCAGAATTAAATTTCCTACAATTTTTGTTCTCATAATGTTTTCCTTAGGATCGATATTTTTCGATTCACACCCGAAAAGAAAAGGTGATTTTTGGTTTATTGAATAACTCTTTTTTTTTTTCAATATTACACGAAAATTTATTGGTGGTTATCACCAAAGTTGTTCGAAAGTAAATTTCCAACAATTTTTGTTTTAATCATTTTTTCTGTAGAATCGAGATTTTTCGATATACGCCAGAGAAGAGGTGGGGGTGAAATTTTATTATTGCATTATTACGTTTGTTTGCAATTTCACGCGAAAAATGGTTATTACCAACGTTGTTTGAAATTGAATTTCCTACAATTTCTGTCCTTATCAATTTTTTCGTAGGATCGATATTTTTCGATTAACATCCGTAAGGAGGGGGTGGAATTTTTTTTTGTCGAATAACTCGTTTATTATTAATTTTACACGAAAAGTTGTCATTACCAAATTTTGATCTTCTTGTTCTACTCTGTGAAACTCTATAGTCTACAATAATACTACAAAGAAGCTAAAGCTTGTTAGTTGTAATTTAGAAGTACCTATAATCTTTGTAATTGATCCGATTTTAAAATTCCTATACTGACAAGACATTATCAATTAATGCTACATTTTATTTCGCATAAATATATCATACCCACGGGAAATGAGTAACCACGCATGAGGAACCGTAGGTCATATTTAGTTATATACATATAATAACACATATTGTGTTATGGTCATTAAACATTTGAAATTTTCCTATTCTATTTATGTCCACATTTCACTAATGAGTATGAGTGAAACGTTTATATTCATTGTACATTTTATCTAATAGTTACATGACTTTCTTCTAGTTAATATATTATACAAAAGAGCAAAAAAAAAACGCCACGCTCTGATGAATTCATCAAAATAAGCAGCAGAGTTATAAAAGGCTCTATTTGTTTTATATTTCTAATTATATCATATTTTTATTTCCTTTTTTTCTTGTAATCTGTTCCATTAATATGATTTTGTTTTGCGGTGGGCTATGGAGTGGTCACGTCCCGCCAAATCGGTCCGGGGCGACGGAAGAGACGGCGCGCGACCCCGTAAACTCACCCTACAATGCGCCTCTCTTCGCCGTGCGAGCGGTCCACCGGAACCCGATCATTGTCTTCGGTGGGTCCTATTAATATTTAGCGATTTATTGATAATCGTATTACTTAAAGTAGGTACTATGAGCATCGTATGTATGTATATATATGGATATATCTTCCCTCCTACAGTTCTTTCTACAAGACAAAACCCATTTATTATGAGTTAGCGATTTATGGTACTTGGTTTGGCTCGCCATATATAAATATGTATGTTTTATTATTTTATCCCTTCATCATTTAAAATTTAAGTAAAAACATGAAATAATTTTAACATAAAATTGACTATAAAACTTTCAGTGTGTGTGTGTTTCAGTGATGTGGTCATGCTCACTAAAAAGGTCTCTGCCTGCGGTAGCTACGTGAGCGGGTCTCTCTCTTCCCTCGAATGTGGTTGAGGGGCGTGATGGCTGCTTTAGTAGTTAACTCGTGATCGAGTGCCGCTTATGGAATCTGGTCCAACCATTTCTGTTCTTTTTTGATTTTTTTTTTGTTAATGTTGTATTTAACTTTTAAAAAATAAATCTTTACTCGAAGGGCATCGCACTGGAGCTTAAATGGTCTAAACATGTATCCAATAATATTAAGAAAACATGTAATTTAAAAAAAAATTACGAGCCCGCTGAGTTTCTTGCTGGATCTTCTCAGTTTGTGGCGGCTTTCCGATCCGGTGGTAGATTAATTTAAAAAAATATGTAATATTGACAATATGTAAGTGCCCTTTTAGGGCTTATGCATAATAAATGATTTGATTTGATCAGTAAGTAAACAAAAATATGATGATATTTTTAAAACTTTGGGATGAAAGATCACACTCATTACAGAACCTAAACGAGTTAGTAGTATCATCTTGTCTGCTTCTAATATTTAGAGAATAAATCTCATTTCCATTACTTTCATAAGCGTAGATGTGTATCTTTATGGCGGATAACAGCTTGCTGTGACCTTAGTCTTTCATGGCGTAGTCCATGGTTTTAAAAGTTACCATCAGAAGCCGCGCCGATTCTTCTGCCATGCATTTTAATGAATCTAGAAAATTGCTGCGATTTCATTTGCATAGTTACCGTTCGCGTGGGAATATAGGGATACAATATATGTTACTCGCTAATAATGTAGCGTACCATTGGAGAAAAAAAAAATCGACTTAGTGGTTTAGGCATGAAAACGTAAGAAATAAATCCACATTCGTAATTTATAACATTTGTTAGAATTATAGTATCTGTGATTATAATAAAATAAACCAAAAGGCACTTATCACAATTGTTTGTTTCAATCTATTATTCTATAGAACTAGCTAAAGTCAAGGTGACATCTAACGGATTTACCATTGTTCTAATGATCACACTACTTTTATTTCTCAACTCTATGTTAAAGACATAACCGTTATGCTTAACATGCAAATTAAACATAATTATTATTTAGATACCTTCTGCGTGGAAAATATTTGTAAGTTATATTGAATACAATATAAAAATGCTTCTGTTGTGAGCCAGCTGCGAAAACACCATTGTTTATTGAAGTCTCAAGTGTAGAGGCCATTTAAACAATGCGTTTCTTCATCATTTGCTAATAGAATTTGAAAATTACTGAAGTTTTTTTTTTTATTTAAAAACAATTATACACCAAAAACAATGTTTTCTTTCAATTTTCGACTGTAAAGTCTTAAGAAACTTAGTTATCTGTAACAGCCTTAGCAGAGTAAGTAATAGCTACACAATTTATTGCTATATTACTCCTACATGTTTTTTAGGACCAATTCCACCACACATTCGCACCATTGTAATTCCTGTAATCCAGGATTTATACTCGGTACTACGGATTATATTTTAACTGCGGTTTATATTAAATAGATAAACCATAATATTATGTTAAACTCTTGCTCTTGCCATAATAATGATGTTCCTTTCTCGGAACAGCTATACAATACCCCAGGTCGAAATTCTAGTAACTTCGAACTGGGTTATTGTATAGCTCTTTGTATTATATAGATAGTATAATATCAACTGCACAGATGTTGAAATAGTTTAAGTATCGACCTTATATGCCGAGTATTATGGATTCAATCCCCACGTAGAAAATTCTTTGTGAGATTCACAAATTATTACTCTAAATTTGGATGTAATTTGTGTTCATTAACACAAATATGACACATTGCACGTTTATGAAGTCTCTTACAACACAAAAATTTATTCCTTAACCCGGAAACTTGCCTTTAAAAAAAAAGAAACACAAAAGTATATATTAAACAAAAGATATTGCGGCTTCAACACTTCCTACGTGTACGTAATCAATGACATTAACCGAATCGATAAGAAAATTAAATTAAATAAAAATAATAAAATAACAAATATGTATATTAGAACAACAAACCTTATTTTATTTTATAAAAATATTTATTAAATTCATGAACAGAAAATATTATAATACTAATTGAATAACCTTCCTTATTTAAAAGATTTTAATATTTTACTAATTTATTTGAGTTGATGTCCACTTCGCAGTCTGACGTCATCGTTCCTTTTAAATATTGCGATATAAATAAGACTTTAATTAATTAATTATATGCTATGATTTAAAATCTATCTTTTTATAAACATGTTTCAAGCGGTTGCGGAATAAAAAATACGTTGTGTTAATCGAGAATATAAATTATTTCTATTGCAAATGTCACTGATGAAATAAACTGTCTGTTCTAAAACTAAAAGTTAGTGATTGACAATATTCTACGTTGATCAATGGCAATCGGCTTATAGACTGCATAGAACACTAGCTTTGTATAGTTTTGGACTACATATAATAACATCTTACAATATAAATCGCTTCATTTAGAATCATGACTTTGCGAGGTAGATGTTAATTATCCGCGGCGGGCAGCTCCCACTGGGTACTGTGCTGATGAATAAATAATGTTAACGATAATAATGGAACGAATCCATTGTGCACGTTTTTAATAATCTATCTATCTATTGTCTTACAAGATCAACTATATTCATATGACACCTGTTAAAGATTTTGATAGCTAGATAAGAGTTTGCTGTGTGATGGCGACTACAAATACCTACTATCAGTTGTTCGCTGCCAACCGTGAAGAAAGAGCTCTTCTTAAACCTCGTTTAAAAAAGGATATGTCATAGCGCTCGGGAAACACGGCAGCAGGTAGTTCATTCCAGATCTTGCACGCACGTGGTAGAAATGATCGCTGAAAACGTACAGTAGATGTCCGTATCGTTTCCAGGTGAAATGGATGAACCCTGCTGCGGTGTCGAGTGGTACGGTGATAAAATGGTGACGGTGGTACCAAGTCAAATAGTTCCTCAGAGCACTCCCCGTGAAAGAGCCTGTAGAGTACACAGAGAGACCCAAAGTCTCTCCGGCTCCCCAATGACTCCAGTTTTTCCGTGAGATTGGGATCACCGACGATTCGAACAGCACGTCTTTGCAGGGAGTCAAGTGGGTCTAGCTGATATTTGGGCGCGCCTGCCCAGAGATGTGAGCAGTGCTCCACATAAGGGCGGACTTGTGCCTTATATAGCACAAGACGTCGTCTCGGTGTGAAGTACCGCCTGGCTCTGTTCAGGACGCCCAGCTTTCTACTTGCCAATTTGGCTTTGTCCTCCAAATGACTCCCAAACTGGACTTTGCTTGATAGTTCGACGCCGAGGATTCCAATACTCTCGGCAATTTGGAGAGTTACTCCTTGGAACTGAGGCGCCATGACAAACGGAGTCCTTCTTTGCAGTGAACGCGCAAACTTGTGTCTTAGTGGGATTGAACTGGAATAAGTTCCATTCACCCCATTTCGAGGTTCGCCCTAGAGAGCGCTCGACTTCAGACACAAGTTGAGTCCTTCTTTCCTGTAATATACTCCGAGGGATATTCTGATGCTCGGTATACCGCTCGTCACCCGTGCCGTGTCATCCGCATAGCAATACATATTCTCTATAGAGAGCATGTCATTGATATGCAGGATAAACAGCGTTGGGGAGAGCACCGAGCCCTGTGGTACACCAGCGTTAATGGTCATGGTATCGGAGCAAGAGCCATCGACGACGACTTTTATACTCCGACCATCCAGGAAGCTGGCGATCCATTTACAGAGTCCCTCGGGGATTCCATAAGAAGGTAGCTTCGATAGAAGGCCCCGTGCCAGACCCTAACGAACGCCTTTGCGATATCTAGGCTGAATGCTAGCGCCTCACCCTTGCCCTCCAAAGCCTTTGCCCAACGGTGTGTAAGGTACACAAGAAGATCACCAGCCGATCGACCATGTCGAAAGCCGTATTGGCGATCACTGATCAACTGGTGATCCTCAAGGTACTGCAGAAGCTGGCGGTTTATAATTTTCTCCATTACTTTGGAGAGCAAGTATGTTACCGCAATCGGCCTGTAATTTGATGGGTCCGCCCAGTCTCCCTTTTTAGGGATCGGGTGGACTTGGGCGACCTTCCACGAAGATGGAACCCTATTAGTATCGTAGGAAAGTCGGTATAGGCGCGTGAGGACGGGGGTTAACTCAGGGGCGCACATCTTTAAGACCACTGCAGGGATGCCATCCGGCCCACTCGACTTATGGACGTCTAAAAGCCGCATTTCCCGCCTGACCGCTCGCTGCGAGATACGGATTTCAGGTAGAGAGCTGTCACACCGCGGGATAGTAGGTGGTGTGGCAGCTCCCGCGTCCAAAGTCGAGTTACAGGCAAGAATTGACCTAAAAGATCGGCCTTCTCCTTTGCGCTGTGGGCAAAGGATGGGATTAAATCATTACGTTCTTTCTATCTTTGTTGTGTATAATGTGTGTATAACACGCCATTAAAATCTTTTTTTAGTGACTTAGTTGTTAGCCTCAGATGGCTATGACAACTTTACTCGGACTGTAGGTGAGCGCTGAGGGCTATCAACCGTTAAAATCTATCTCTTTGACGACTTTTAAAACAATGACTACAGTTATATTAGGTTTTATAATAATCCGGTGCGAATACTAAATAATATTTGGAATTATTCATTATTAGAAATTTGAAATGGTCTTTGAAAGAGATAAAACCAGAACAGATGTTAGAGTAACAATAGGTAATGATGTACTAGAGCAAGTGGATGAATTTGTATATCTTGGATGTGGATTTTGCCGAGATGGAAGGTACACCACTGATATAGAGCGAAGAGTGAATGCGGGAAATAGAGTGAACGGAGCGTTGGGGCAACTTTTCGGCAGCCACCACCTCAGCCAGAAGGCACGTGTAGCAATACATAACGCAGTGCTTGTCCCAACATTACTGTATGGAAGCGAGAGTTGGGTATGCAAAAAAGAGTATGATAGTAAAATTAATGCGGTCGAAATGCGATCTCTGCGGAAAATCTGTGGAGTTAGGCTGACCGACCGCATTCGTAACGACGACGTAAGAGAGCGAGTAGGTATGAAAGAGAGTATTGGTGTAAAGATGCGAAAGGGAATGCTCCGATGGTTCGGACATGTGGAAAGAATGCCGAACGAACGCCTGGTTAAGAAGATATACAATGCGAAAGTGGAAGGATGTAGGTACCGAGGGAGACCGAGACTAACCTACCTAGACCAGATCGGTCATGTACTGAAGGAAGGTGGAGTCAAGAGTCTCCGAAACCGGCGAGCGTGTATGAAGAGAATTATGAATGTTGAGGAAGCGAGTGAAGTATGCAGAGATAGAGTTCTCTGGCACTCTGTTCTCTCTACCTACCCTGCAAGGGATATGGCGTGATGATATGTATGTATGTATGTATGTTAGAAATTTGCCGGAATTTCTGAGATCGAATTTTTTAAGTGCTGGCGAAAGGCCAGATTTAGAGTAGCTACTCATAACCGAAAAGCATGCATAAAAACTATGATGAGTGTGATTAAATTAAGACGGTTTTTTGGAAAGATGGCGACATCTGTTTCTATCTACGCCCTTAGGGAAATAGACGTGAATCTGTATATGTATGTATAAAATACTGCTATTTTCATTAATAATATTAATTTATTTCAGACTTATTACATGTCAATAAAAAAAAAAGTACAAATTTAATTCAATTTAATATAGTAAAAAAGATTAAAATCTCATTAAATATTCTAGAATTACAATTTTCCCGTATGGTGACGGAATAAGAATATAATTATCCCCAATCCTTACTTGATCCTAGAAGTCATAAAACTGGCTAAGGATCTTACAGGAAGAATAGCCATAGCGCTCTCCTGGGAAACGTATAACAAGGTCACTACGATCGCCAGTTCGGCTGTAAGAGTAGCGATTGCGGCGCTCTCTTATGTGTGGATGTGAATGTGATTGAAAGGACTATGTTCAACAGTGGATGGTTTTTACGGACAGTTTTTTGTCTGTTATAATCTACATCCATTTGTTGTATACGAGCCAGTCTTCTTACGTAGTCAGACTAGTATTGCGACTGCCTCGCACTAGTCGCCTAAATGAAGCGACTTTTTACGGATAAACGCATCAAAGGCTGTGCGCGTCTCAGCGAAAATCGTCGAGGCCTTGCAGTAAGTATCTATGTAATATCATTTAAAACCTGTATTTTTGAGGTGACAGGTGTGTTAATAATATTTAGATATCAAATGTCCTACAAATCTATATTCAATTAACAAATTATTTAATATCTTGACACTAATTGACAAACATAATTACTTATACGCCTATAAGCAAACCAATGGCGTACGATTTCCTTATATGTTATCAAGGATATCCTTCATAAAAGCGAATGCACATAGTCATAATAAACAAAAAGATGTAGTAAGAGATGTTATACAATATATCTTTAGGAATAGATACATACATACATATCATCACGCCATATCCCTTGCAGGGTAGGCAGAGAGAACAGATTGCCTGAGAACTCTATCCTTGCATACTTCACTCGCTTCCTCAACATTCATAATTCTCGTCATACACGCTCGCCGGTTTCGGAGACTCTTGACTCCACCTTCCTTCAGTACGTGACCAATCTGGTCTAGGTGGGCGAGTCTCGATCTCCCCCGGTACCTACATCCTTCCACTTTCGCATTGTATATCTTCTTAACCAGACGTTCGTTTGGCATTCTTTCCACATATCCGAACCATCGGAGCATTCCCTTTCGCATCTTTACACCAATACTCTCTTTCATACCTACTCGCTTTCTTACGTCGTTGTTGCGAATGCGGTCGGTCCGTCTTTAGGAATAAGTGTTATATACATGCCTAACATAACTTCATAAAGATTTCGAGCTACGTAATATGAAAGTGGCTGTCTGCCAGAACAATCCGTTGTTAGCAGTAGTGCTAATGTTTATTTGTATTTACTGAATCTGCAATATGTCACGAAATAAATATTATGACGACGATTTCCAGTATCTCTTTGGCTTCTCCTGGCTACAATATCAAATGAGAGACTTTTTTGTTGCCGGGTCGTGATCTGACCGCAGTCTACATCCAAACAACAGTGTAACATTATTATCTTCATCATCATTCTGCTCTTATCCTAATTACTTGTATTCGACCCAATATGTACTCTTCTGGAAGGATGTAGGTACCGGGGTAGACCGAGAGTAACCTATCTAGACCAGATCGGTCATGTACTGAAGGAAGGTGGAGTCAAGAGTCACCGAAACCAGCGAGCGTGTATGAAGAGAATTATGAATGTTGAGGAAGCGAGTGAAGTATGCAAGGATGGAGTTCTCTGGCACTCTGTTCTCTCTGCCTACTCCGCAAAGGACATGGCGTGATGATATGTATGTATGTATGTACTCTTCTTCTATCGTACATATTGTAAAAGGGATATGGGATTTTATGCTATCCTGAGAACAGGATCCCGTTGTAGGGTATGCTACTTCTCAAGTTTAGAAAACACCCTTGGACGTGTCTATGTAATCATTTTTTCAGATACTTGCATAATATGGTTTGGTTAGTAGCGCTACTAACTCCGAATAGTAATGCAGGTAATAGGGTTTGGCTGTGTCTTAAATATCACTAAAATTTAATTGTAGTGGTTGTCAGTTATTTATCAGGGGGAGCATTTGATTCTTTTGCCAACAAAAGAAAGTAATTTCTTGTGTGCAGATCGCAGCTGTTATAATCCTGTATCGGAATCAAAACCTCTAATGAGTTCAATTTACTACTCCTTCCTTTCCCGTAAGAGTCTTAGAAACTACACAGAACTATATGCAGAGCACTGCAAGAGAAGGAAAACCTGAAACCAATACCTGCGCCAATCCGTCTGACCTGCGCGAGTATTAGTATATACTATATATTCATTTACTGTGTCACTATGAGGGAGGCCCAGTGGCCTTCTTTACAATGGTAGGATTCCTTCATAACCAAATCTCTCTGGATTTGATTATTAATCGCACTATTGGCATTTTTGGATATTAAGTTTGATTTAAAGAGAAGCACATATACTTATATATGCGATATAATTAACGCTACGACCAGAAATTGAATACTAAATAACCTTCGCAACTATAAGATAACGATTTGCCGAATACATTTAAATTTTACAGTTTAAATTGTAAATTGTCGTAAATATATAAAGTAAGAATGGAAGCACGCCCAGATAATTTGCATATGTCTGATTCATTATGAGGTATTGTTTATTCTTAACTTTGAAGTATCGTGCTATTTTAACTTCAACCGTAAAATAATATTTAAAATACATTATATTATGTATTGTTATTTTTGTAAATATAGCAATAATATCATATAGTCGTTCAAGCATGGCATGACGGCCAGGTTCAAATCCTAGATCGGACAAAAAAGATTGCCGCGACTTCCTACACATTTCCGCAATTTTCGAAGATTTTCTCTGGCAATCCATTGTAATAAACTCCCTGTGTTTAGTCAAGGTAATTACTGTTACGTGGGACTAATAATTATGTGGCGTAATATTGATAGTAGATTTCTGCTTGCTCCTTTAATGGTAAAAAAAATATTCTGCCAGAAATATATACGTTGCCACAGCCTACTTGGTGTTACACTTTTCTAGATTACGAATGGCCTTGGGCTAGATTCAATTCATTTGAAACCACCTACCAATGTTAATCCTATACATTGATATAACTAAATTAAAATACGAAATCGAATATGCTACTCGATCTAAAAAAATACTTCGGAAATATCTAATTGTATCCTTCATTTATCACATATCTACTAAATTGAATTACTTAGGATTCCTGATCGCATTTTTGTAGAAAAGACACTTATATACGCTAGATTGAACAATAAACTTGAAAAACAAAGCCTTAATTTGGGATTCTAATCTCGAATTTAGTCCAAATCGTTAGAATCGCTTCCAAGATTCACGAAATTAATTTATACATTATATTTTATCGAAAATGGGTCATTTTTAATAGTGGTAGACCACACTGTTGATAGTTCTCTGTCTACAGCTGCGGGCGGGTCTGTCCGGGGTAGTACCTCACTCTCGTAGAAAATCGCCGCATGAGCAGTGGCAATGAGCTGCTGTGCTTCGTTCGGTGAGCGAGAGAGCCGGAATGCAGCAGCACACCTGATGGCAGGAAGACTTGCACTCAGGTGTGCTGCTTGCTCGTTTACCACTAAGAGCAATAAAAAAAGATAAAACATACATACATACGACTATATCACTAGACGAAGTAAACAGATATTTTATAAACATTGGACGTTCACTAGCAGACAACATTTACAACGATGACACACATACACCTATCTATAGAGAAAACCTACGCACACTAAACTTAAATTCAAAAAGCACTCCACCAACTTCCTTTGTTATGCTAGAAACTGACGAAGATGAGATCAGTAATATAATATTAGGTTTAAAAACAGCTTGTGCTCCAGGAGGGGACAAAATTAGTTGCGGGTTCTTAAAAGAACATTATAATAAGTTTGTATCACCTCTAACAAAAATTTTTAATGATTGTCTTAGGCTTGGCATATTCCCAGACTCTCTAAAACGATCAGAAGTATGTCCTATTTACAAGAGTGGAGACAGAGACCGTATTAGTAATTATAGGCCAATATCGATTTTACCCGCAATCTCAAAAATCTTAGAAAAAATCATTAATGTTAGGTTATTAGACTATTTAGAAAAATACATTTTACTTTCTTCAAACCAATATGGGTTTCGAAAAGGAAGGTGTACAGAACATGCGGTTAATAAATTAATAGAATACGCCTCTACAAACATGTCAAACAGAAAAAAGTGTCTTGCAGTATTTTTAGATCTCGCTAAGGCGTTTGATACGATCTCTGTACCCATCTTAATAGACAAACTAGAAATACTCGGTATTAGAGGCATTCAACTTGAGCTATTTAAAAGCTATCTTTCGGGTCGATTTCAGTGTGTTCGAATGGGACAGTTTAGAAGTAGCTACCTCCCAGTTACCTATGGAATACCGCAGGGTAGCGTTTTGGGTCCTACCTTATTTCTCGTGTATATAAACGAACTTACACAATTGAGGCTTCCTTTGGGCAACATTATATCCTTCGCTGATGACACAGCTTTAGTATTTGCTGGCATATCCTGGGATGAAGTATTCGATGCTGCACAGAAGGGCTTTAATGCTGTTCGGCGATGGCTGCATAATAATATTTTAACATTGAACTTAGACAAAACAAAATATATTTGTTTTAGTATAAGACATACAACTGAACCCAGTAGAAATCATAGTATCGTGCCTCATAGGTGTCAATCTGACACAAACTGTAACTGTATATCGTTAGAGCGCGTGGATTCTTTAAAATATCTCGGTGTCACAATAGATAGTTGCCTAAACTTCAAAGAACACATCAGAGTCTTGTGTGGTAGAGTACGTAAACTCATCTATATATTCAAAAAACTCAGGTACGTTACTGAACCTAAGCTTATGAAGCAGATATATTTTGCACTATGTCAGTCACTCATAGTATATCGTATTACCTCTTGGGGTGGGGCTTCAAAAACAAACATGAAATCTATTGAAATTGTCCAACGAGCCATACTCAAAGTTTCCATATCGAAACCAATTTATTATCCTACTGTAGAACTTTATAAGACTTGTGAGGTATTAACTGTAAGACAATTATATATTTTAAATATCATTTTATTACAGCATAGCAAGCTAACTTATGATCCACAACTTTTCATAAATAAGCGTAGAAAACATGGTGTGTCACATCCCCATGGAATCAAAAAGTAAATTCAGTAGAAAATTCCCAGTTTTCAGCGGACCATATCTATACAATAAAATCAACAAAGTTTTAAATATGTACCCGTTAACAAAATCCCAATGCAAAATAAAATTAACACAGTATATACAAAATTTAAATTACGAAGAAACTGAGCTTCTCCTACAAATAATGCAATAATATAATCCTAAATAAGACTGAAATAAACCAGCATAAATATGGCACATGTGCACACACACACTCATACATACTCACACACACACACGCGCACGCACACAACCACGGACGCAAGCACTCATATAGATACACACACACGCACGCACGCACACACGCACACACACAATCACACAATATATATATATATATATATATATAGATGTATTATAGATTATTTTCTCAGTACATCATCCCAAAAAGTTGCACACGCAGGACTTACTTATTTAATATATATCATTCGGGGGTTTTGGCACTGATAGCCGAAGTACAGGCAAAAGCCTAGTTGGGTTACAGACGCTTAAATCATTAAATCATTCAGAAAGTTGTCAGCGTTTATAGTTATCTGTATAGATTATTTATCGTATAGATTTGACCCACATTAATAGTTTATCTTTTATATAATATTAAGTAAGCTAAAACAAAAATAACCAAATATTAATTTAGCTTTGTATTAGTATCTTAAATGTTAGGCTTAAAACTTATAGGTATGCTAACAAAAAATTGTTACGTGTGGCAGTTTTTTTCGTTTGGAATTAATATAAGAGTTTATGTTTTTTGAGCTTTATAAGGAAATCTTTCTCAGTGTAGACGTATTTTGTAATGTCGTCGTATATACATTAGATTTAAATCATATTGATATTCATAAATTGTCATATTGTAATAATTACCATAATTTAGTGTTTTGAATTACTGAAGGAAATTAAAATCAAAGAGTGGGTCAAGATGTAATAAATAATATATTGGATATAAACTAACACTAAAATAGGGAGTGGTGAATTGTATTCTCATTCCGACACCACACGGGAAATTAATTAATGTAATATGAAATATGTATCTTACGTGATCGGATTCTGTATGACAATAAATAAATTATTATTATTATTATTATTATTATACATATCATCACGCCATATCCCTTGCAGGGTAGGCATAGAGAACAGAGTGCCAGAGAACTCTATCTCTGCATACTTCACTCGCTTCCTCAACATTCATAATTCTCTTCATACACGCTCGCCGGTTTCGGAGACTCTTGACTCCACCTTCCTTCAGTACATGACCGATCTGGTCTAGGAAGGTTAGTCTCGGTCTCCCTCGGTACCTACATCCTTCCACTTTCGCATTGTATATCTTCTTAACCAGACGTTCGTTCGGCATTCTTTCCACATGTCCGAACCATCTGAGCATGCCCTTTCGCATCTTTACACCAATACTCTCTTTCATACCTACTCGCTCTCTTACGTCGTCGTTACGAATGCGGTCGGTCAGCCTAACTCCACAGATTTTCCGCAGAGATCGCATTTCGACCGCATTAATTTTACTTTCATACTCTTTTCTGCATACCCAACTCTCGCTTCCATACAGTAATGTTGGGACAAGCACTGCGTTATGTATTGCTACACGTGCCTTCTGGCTGAGGTGTTGGCTGCCGAGAAGTTGCCCCAACGCTCCGTTCACTCTATTTCCCGCATTCACTCTTCGCTCTATATCAGTGGTGTACCTTCCATCTCGGCTAAATCCACATCCAAGATATACAAATTCATCCACTTGCTCTAGTATATCATTACCTATTGTTCCTCTTACATCTGTTCTGGCTTCGTCTCTTTCAAAGACTATTATTTTGGTTTTGCTCACATTCACGCGTAGACCCCTTTTCTTACAAAAAAGATTAAAGCTATTAGATAAACGTTATTTATACGTTTAAACAAATCTTGTCATAAAATATTTACGACAGCAGTCAGATTAAATCTTCAACGGGACTAGAGCGTTGCACCGAGTGCGTCCATCAATTCTTTTTATTGAATTAAATACATTGCGTCAACCGTAATCAAACCAATAATCTAATTATGTAGCTACAATTGATTTATAAGGTCTGTGCCCAAATAATTGTCATTAAGCACATATTATATCCATTTACTTTTCACAGTTGACGAAGTAAGAATACAATTCACCACTCGCCCTTTCTTGTTCGTGGGGGTCGTAAAACACTATTATAATATATAATACATATAACATCTATGCAAGAAAAGAAAAATTCGATATAAAATCGTCTGACCAGCGTGGTATAGTAGATAAGTTAATTTCCTTACTATTGCGTCTGCCGTATATGGGTTGATATGATCATGATGAATAAGACCGGCTAACTGCTTGACGTCAAACCTTAAGAACACAGTTGTAGACTACATATCATTAGTTGGAATTGACCCTGCCCCCTTACCTTACAACTTAATAACCTGTCCAATAGTTTATGAAATTCTTTGATTCTTTCATCATCTTTTTCAGGTCTCATTATTTAAACATGTGTCTAATTTCAGCATTAACACCCATAAATTAAGGCAATTTAAATGTTATATGGCAAATAACTTAAGTCGATCATTGATGTTATGTGTTATAATAAAGATTTGCCTTAGTTGTTACCTAAAATATAAGGATTGTTGATAAAAACAGGTATTCATATCTATATTAAACAGTATTGATATTTTTTGTATAGAATAATGTAATTCAACTAGTTAAATGAGATTTCACGCTACCTTGACAGTTCACTCTGAAGTTCATTACACGGTAAACCATGAACTTCAGAGCTCAGGTCAATAGAGATCTTGATGACTATCACGATAACCACGAGCAATGTTAGGGTTGATAGTATTCCTGGCGGCAACAAATCTAGTATTGAAGTACATATTTCTCTTTACATAAAGCAACAGAACAAATTACGCCGCGTCTGCAATCATTAATAATTATCATATATTTATTTTTATTATCATTCATACGGTGATTGAGAATGTAAGTAATCATTGCAAGGAAAAATCAAAATAAACCAATCATGACGTTATGTATTATGTTGCCTCTTATATGTACAGGCGGCGATATTTAACCTTCTTTTATTTTTTTTTATTTGGTGGACTATGAATGCGTCTCGCCCCGCCGAATCGGTCCGGGGCGACGGAAAGGCTGCGCGTGACCCCATAGACTCACCGTAAAACTCCTCTCTCTTCGCCGTGCGAGCGGACCACCGGTACCCGATTTTTGACTTCGGTGGCCAGGCGATATTTACCCTGAGACTCTACTGTTATTAATTATTAATATAATCGGCCCTTATTGATAGAGTTCCGTTCTTGCTACGCTCTAGCAATAACTATTTAAGTTATACTGTGAGCTAAGAACAGAGAAGTTTAGTCCCAAACAGTTAATCAATTTATCACGTCAACTTTAAAAAGTTATGGTTCTTTGTTGTTGAAACAGTTGTCGTCCATAAATTTCATTTGTATTTTCAAGAAAAATCGTCGCTCTGCCTCAATCACGGTCCTGAGAAAGGAAAGGTTATGGTACTTCAGGTATTTGTAATAGTTTGCATTGAAATTTTCTTGTCTTCTATTTTTGAAGCCCATAAATGTGTCTATAATATAGCGGATACATTTTCCGTGTGGTGACGGAATAAGAATACACTATCCCGTATCTTGCCCGTAGGTGGTATACAAAACGAATAAGAGATAATATGCATATAATATCTATGCAAGAGGAAGATACTAGAGATAACACCTTATACTAACACGTCTAACCAGCGTGGTATTAGGTAAATTTTCCTCCTATTTTTGATGAGACTCGAACCCAGCAATGAGCCCAACATAAGCTGAGATATGACGACTATTTGCCAGTTTATCCAAATCCTCAGTATATCTGGTAGCACGATCTTCCTATACTATAGCTGATTCGTAGCTCCTCCTCAAGAATCTTACAATCTTACATGCCCAACTGTAGCCAAATCATCGAGCAATTTGTGTTGGCTATTGCGATTTCAGCACTCAGCCGAGGAGTTACCTCGAACTGTTATACACGTTATTTTTCTTATTTAATATTTTTGTTCACGATGTGGAAATGCATTTACGCATTATCCTCCTCCTCCGGTGACAGACGGGGGTTGTGTGGGTCACGCCGGCTAGCTAACTCGACCGGAATACTCACTAAAACCACAGCGGTCCCTTCCGCGCATTTACGGGGTGCCGGAGAGATCGTTTATTAACATTCTATTCCGACACTCCAAAACGATTTTAAACCTAATTATAAGTTGGGCACTAAGATACATACTTCATGTAGTAAGTCATCGCTAGTTACACATATACTGTATTAAGTATTTTTTATTATTCATTGTTATTCAGTAGTTCAGGCAGTTTTAAAAGTTACATATAAATATCTTAGTGAATGTGTTATATCTTTTTTTGGAGATAAAGGCGTGTGACTATAAGAATATATTAAAACAAGAGTTATTTGATCAGTGTTTATCTCAAAGAACAGTCTCGTTCGTATTGGAGTAAAATCTACAAAGTTTATCTTAACTGTGAGGAATTGTAGTTTAATCTGTTTTATCTTATCTCGAAAAAGGTTTGGTTTTGTGTTTCTACATGTGTTTTATAAGTATTTTTCAAAGTTATTATATATAAATCACTAACTAAATACTTTTCTATAGCCTGGAGGTATAAATAGATGAACTAACTGACAAATCCATAACTTTCCAAATTTTTAAAATTATATACAAATACATTTCAGATACTTTTTTAACTGTTTTTTAAACTCTATTTAATATTAAGTTGAGATAGATCACAGAACACTCTATATAGATTCTACAAAGGACCCTCTGAAATTCGATGATTTATAATAGCATATACCGTTTATCACCTCATCTATTTCGGGATAATTTAATTTGCTGCTCGTGAAACTAATAGTGTTGATAGTTTTAAATAGTCAATCTAATTTATTAAACGTGTCTTTAAATTTGAAACATGATTGAATGATTTTAATATTATCTAAATAATATTTTAAGTACAAGAACCAGGTAAATGTACATATTAAAATATTCAATATATTTTGCCCTTTATTGTCCACGAGTATCCTAAAACATTATAAGTAAATTATGTTGTTATAATCAAAATCGGTTCTTATTACTTTGAACTAGTTTAAGGATTCTATCTTGTTTGTAATTGATTTTTAATTTCCCTGGTTATGAATACTGTATTCATAGTCATGAGAGTATTTATTAGTTCGACGAGTTCTTATTAGGCTTAAAGGCTTTGATATATCAAATATACTTTAAAATATTACAAACCATTCGAGAGATATGTCAAATGTTAATTATTATATCTTTCTTTTTTAATGCTCAATTTTAGCATTAGGAAAATTTTGCATCGTCCTACTGCTGAGAAAATACATTTGACAGTTAGGTATATGACATAAATGGTTAAAAACATATATGTAAACATTGTATTCTCATTATTTTGCTTGATTTCAACTAATTATAGATTACAGCTAATGGAATATTAAGAAAATGTTTAGTAGATGTGTATAAGAAAAATGGTAATACTAATGCTTACGAAATTTTCGAAATTAATTATTTTCGAAAGGTAGAATAATATATCTTATTATATATTTAGAATTGCTAAGTTTACACAGAACGTATTAAAATCATAACGACAAATCGATTAAAAACAACATGTAACACAAAAATAATAAATTCCTATTCCATTTAAAGTCATGCTGATTGTAGACTTTCTACCGTAAAAATGTTCCGTTAGCATTTTTTACCAATAAAACTCATGTAAAAACAATGCCGGTTATTGATTATTCAATTATATTGTAAGTAGATGTTTTTTTATAATGGCATAGAAAATGACACCGATTTGCTTGATATAAATACAGTATATATGTACTGTGGACTAGTTAATTTGAAGAGTAATCAGATCAGCCAATCTATCAAATGTCATACCTTAGTTTACAATACGTAAATATCCTAACATATTATAATTCGTCGTTCTCCTACAATATGTACTCTTTTTTAATAGTACCTACATATTTTAAAAGTTATTGGCAATAGTTTTATGACCAGCCGCCTGCCAGACGTCAACCCTCCTTGGGAATGTAATCGATGACCAAACGGCATCAGATGAAGTTGGCCCAAGTCGTTATAAAGCTCTTAGTCGTCTTTCACAACATCCACGAGCAAAGTAAGGGTTGGTAGTATCCGTAGTCGCTACCACACAGCTAAACAATACCTACTTATCCTAACTAATATTATAAATGCGAGCGTAAGTTTGTTTGTTACGCTTTCATGGCTAAACCACTAAACCAATTTTTAAATTCTTTCACTAATGGAAAGCTACATTATTAGCGAGTAACGTAGGCTATACTTTAACCCCGTATTTTCACGCGAACGAGAACTACCCGTGTCAATCCGTGGAAATTTGATAAAAGTACACTAAAATAACATATTCATGTTATGATGTACTAACGTTGTCTATGATCGCTGGCGTTACAAATAAAATTACTTTAATACATAAATGCCCTATGTGGGAATGAGGTTAGAATATAATTATCGGCAACCGTTACTTGCCCGTGGGAGTCGTAAAAATAGAATAAAGGTGCCTGGAGCAAAGGTACCAGCATTCTACTCGACAGCAGCTCTCTCTGGGTAAACGAGACATCACTGTGATCGTCAACCTATTTTTTTTGCGGTGGACTATGGACGTGGTCTCACCCCGCCAAATCGGTCCGGGGCGACGGAAGAGGCGGCGCGCAACCCCATAGACCCACCCTGCAAACACCTCTCTTCGCCGTGCGAGCGGGCCACCGGTACCCGATCTTTGTCATCGGTGGCCCGTCCGGCGGTTTACCCTCGCGGGTTCCTCTCGTTTCGACGCCCCGACAGCTTTCGCATTCGGGGCGTCGACCTCACGCGATGGCCTCACCTCGGGTGACCGGACTATTTCCCGGTCCGATCACCCGAAGCTTCGGTTAGGGCGGCATCAGGCGCAGGTATTCGCGCCTGCGCCGTCCGAGGCGCCGGCGGCGGATCGAGTCCGCATGGAGGGAATCCTCCCGGACTCGCTCCGTCGCCTCCTGCGAGATGACAGCCTCGCAAAAGACGGCGACCGCGTCCCAGTTCCTGACGCTGTCGACCATCGCTTTCACGACAACCGGCAGCGCCATCTCCTCGCATTTGGGATACTACTACGTCCGTATACTACGTCCAACGATGGACTATGAGAAACTGATTGATTGAGTTAATTATTGAAAGAAAAATATATCTCAAATACAATTTCTTTCAAAATTTCACAATTTCTTTCTTGCGAATATCGCAATAAATGATTAAGTTTCGTAAACCATCACTGCAAGAAAAGAAAATCCGTATCCGTATAAATCGTATTATAGGAAGTTAATTTACCTCCAGTTGTGGAAGAAGCTTGTGCCTAAGCTGTTCACAAACGTTCCTTATGGAACGTATGTGGACAGCAAGATAAATAAACACCAGGGAATAGTGCAGGTAAGACCATGCTGTTGACAGTTTTCTGTCTACAGCTGCGGGCCGGTCCGTCCGGGGTAATACCACACTCGCAGAAGATCGACGTCTGAGCAATGGCAATGTGCTATTGTGCTTCGTTCGGTGAGCAAGAGAGCCGGAAGCCTAGTCTACCTAATTCACTAAAAACAAACCTACTAACTACGTTGTGCTGACGATTATCTGAAGTCAGTAAACGGAAGGGGCCTGGCGAGCTAAGTTAAGCCATAACTGGGCAAATAGAAGTCAGCCGGATCATGATGGTATGTTAGCCGGCGTAAAACTTAAATTATTTTGGTATATCTATTACTTCTTTTCAATAAGATTGAACACGAAAATAGACTAAAACATCAGTAATACTTCTCACAAACTATTTGTCATTGTCCTCGCCCACGTGATTCCAAAAGCAGGTAACAGAGATGTATAAATATCACATGACGTATGACGTAGGTACATCGATCGATAATTGTTTGGTGACCACTTAGCGGATTACAGCGACTGACGCTCAGTCGCATTCTGAAAAATGTATGTCTTACTGCGAATGACCTTCAGTCGTACAACTCAAGCAAGTGCCAATATTCGTTATTTTTCTAACTAATTCATTCTTCTACATAATGAAGGAATAAAGTTTATATTTAGAATATATAATCCATGTGTTTATGAAGGATCTATATTTATTAAAATTAATATTTAAGATCTAGTTCATTAGATGGCGTTGTACCGCCTTGCTAGAAAATCAAGGTATGGGTTCATTACAAGATGCAATATAAATAGCTAACAATATTTTGTAATAAATGTGGAGAGAGGACAGACAGACTTAGATCAACGGTGCAGATCAAGTTGAACCAGCCTTAAGATCAGAATACAGTGGTTTAATTTAAATTCCCTAGTATTCCCAACAATTGATGTCTACAGTCCACCAGTTCAATAGTACTCATAGCGCGTGTCTTGTTAATTTAGCTTGATAAGTTTTCGAAGATAGTTCTCAATATTTGAGAAAATTACAAGTAACCCTAACAACCCTTTCTTGACCGATCTAGAATTCGACTCGAAGACTAAAACTCCACGCACGCAAGCACCTGCTTAGGTCTCTCAATCAAGTAGACTGTTGGTCTTTGGTCGTAGAAATAGAAATTTTAGAGGCTATAAATAATAATTTATAAATATAATTTTCTCCTTGAGCTTAATCTTGTTGTATAAGTGGAAACTGGTAAGGACATCGCCTCTGAATTTCCGTGTTAAAAACATACTGCGATAAGAACTTGGAAACTTGACAATTCTTGGAACTTACATTAAAACCTGTTTACACGTAATGACAAAGATGCTAAATTAAACGTAAATGTTAATTTCATTTATGAGGAAGTGGCAACATTTAAAATAGCCTATATTTGAAACGACACGTATATCCTTCTAAGCATTAGCTTTCCAGAAATTTAATGGTTTGTTAATTACTTGCTATGCTCACGCCTTCGTGCTTTTACAGGTTTTATTAATCAATTTTGCAATTCTCGTGGATAATTTACCTTTTTCTGGATGAATATTATTACATGCTCTTCACTGTGCACCTTATAATGCGGGTGCAAAATTTCATGATGATCCAGTTAATATTTAATCCATTCATTCAATCCATTAAAATTCATTCATTCAATTCAAAACACATTCATTCAGTCTATTGGCATTTTATTTTACTGTATATGTGTAACTGACAAAAAAACATTCCCGTTCAAAATGAGTTCGGATTAAGATTTCAATTAGTTTTATAGATACATACATTTAATTTTACGAAGAAGCACGATATTATATTGGTCTCTAGAAAAACCTAGAAGATCTTATCTTCCTGACTTTCTTAACTGTTATAGTGGATTTTTATAGACGTCAACTGCTGGGCTCTTGGCATATTTTTGAGTCAAAATCAGTGGTTCTACGTATTAACATTAGGCGATACTGCAGATTCGCTTGCTGTAGATCGTAGGTAAATTAAAATATATATTAGACACAACTACTAAGTAAAAACTAACTAAAAACTAGTTGAACCTCTATGAATATACATATAAGGGGTCAACACAATATAATGACATCTAACCTAAACCTAAAATTATCGTTATTAACCCTTTGAATTACGGAACTGCTGCCATCTAGGCAGCCACTTCGTAGAAAAATCATTATAGCCAAACTAATTAGGCTAGTAAGCCGAAACTAAAGAGATTAAGAATAATAAAGACTATAAGTACTACTTAGTACTTACGATACTACTTAGTACGTCTAATACATATTTAAAAGACTTCATTTATCCTCATTAGCAATTCTATAAAGACAATACAAAGCCTTTATATAGAGAGACCCAAAGAATGCGGACTATAATTCGTAATTTTTTTGGGAAATGACCGAAATAAAGAAGATATATATATATATATATATCTATATAAAGGCTTTATATATGTATATATACATATATATATATATATATATATATGTATATATATATATATGTATATATATATATATGTATATATATATGTATATATACATATATATATATATATATATATATATATATATATATATATATATATATGTATATATATATATATATGTATATATATGTATATATACATATATATATATATATATGTATATATATATATATATATATATATATATATATATATATGTATATATATATGTATATATATATATATATATATATATATATATATATATATATATATATATATATATATATATATATATATGTATATATATATGTATATATATATATATATGTATATATATATATATATATATATATATCGCAATGAGATTTTTTATCAAAAATTCCTATATTTATATATGATTTGATTCAGTTGTAACTGAATGAAATCTCACGTACGTTTTAGGAAAAATGAAACGTGTTTTATCTACTGTATGAAGTAATGTGAATTGGTATGTACCTAATTCAATTCATATGAATTAAGGCAGGCACTTGTAGTAAATACCTTTAATATAAAGTCTTGTATCGCGGTGTTCATTTACGATCTCAGAAAACACTGCACCGATTTTAATAAAATTTTGTATGTTAAAAAAAGTCTGACAGGCGGCCGGTCATAAAACTATTGGCAATAAATTTTACAATATCTACTATGAAAGAAGAGTATATATTGTATCGACCCAAAGTAATTGGGATAAGAGTAGGAGAATGATGATGATGAATAAAATAAGTATTGTAATAGTAGGAATGCAATTCATCACCCCCTTATTGTGCCCATGGGCGTCGTAAAAGATTACGGAATACAATATGCATGCAATATCTAGATATATAATTTTTTGCTATGCAATATCCTCAAATGTGGATCAAAATATATTAAAGTTCAAGTTCTAACTAACTTTATAACTAATTTTATTAATAAATAAAAATGTAGATATTTTTGTTAAACAATATGGAAATTATCAAATGGTATATTTAAATAGATCTACAGTGAAATAAAAACTTACACTAGATCAGTATAACAACAACAATAATCAGAAAAATAACACCTGTTTTAAATTATTTGTTTATTTTAGATATGTATCATATGACCTAGAAGCTTACTCGCCCTACAAAAGGGTTTGGATTCTCACCGTCCGTCGTTTCTAGTTATTGCCCTACAAAACACGGTCTGTGCAATCGATACCAATGGGTCGATGGCCTTACTACCTTATGTAGAGCAAGGCAATTACTAAAACGTGCTTAAAAATCGTTAACCATAGTCGAGTGGTGTAATAAATTACATTGTGCACAGATTTCGTCTGTACGACTGCCTTTTTCTTGTTAATCGCTCCGTTTTAGCACTGAGTGCCAATTTATTTAGACATCTTGGCAACTGATAATTCGTCACATTTCATTTTTCAATTGCTATTTTAACTTGATTTTATTACCTAATTTTTCCTCAAAGCACTTGCATAAGTTCATTGTGCCGTGTAGTCTCTAAAAAAATAAAGGCATTCTTGATCATTAATATTTAAATATCATAAAAAGAGTGAAAAATAAAATTAAGCAAGTATTTAGTAAGTAATATAAGCATGTTGCAATTATTTATTTTTTAATATAAGTGGGCAGGACCCTTATCTAGAATCATATAATTATATTAATTGAACAAATTGACAAATATAGGCTCCATCTAACCAAAAACCTAATACGATCTAACTGATTATTAAACATGTTTCATTTCATTCAGTATATCAAAATTATAAGAAGATCGGACTTTTGGTGGCAAACGTGTTACTGCCGCCCATGGACCTTTGCAATACCAGGGGTCCAGCGCTGCCTACCAATAAAAATCTCAAACCCAACCAGAAAGTTAGCCTGCCATCTCTCTCGCTCACCGAACGAAGCACAGCAACACATTGCGACTGCTCAGGCGTTGATTTTCTCCGAGAGCATGGTACTACCTCGGATAGACCGGCCCACAGCTGTAGACAGAAAACTGTCAACAATGTAACCTACCTACTACGCTCAAAATATGCGATCCCCACCATGCTGCCAAATAATCTGTTCATCATCTTATCTCATATACGTCCCATTTCTGGCCATGAGCCTACAATAGGGGGAAAATTGTCACGCTGGTCAACCGGTTTGGTACAGGGTTTTATTTATGACATTGGCAAGCAGCTAGCTGTAACTTTAGTATTGCAAAGGTCCCATGACCGGCAGTGACACTTACTGCCAGGTGTGCTGCTTGCTCGTTTGCCACCATAAGCCATAAAAAATAACACTTACGGCCAAGAAAGGAGGGTGGTGAATTGTATTTTTCCTCCTTCACAGCACGGAAAATTATCTATTAACGAATCATAAAAGGATCGAGAAGGAAAGAGAAATCTTAAATACTCACCTAAGGTTACTTACTTCACTAAAAACAAGGGCTCATTAACGATGGTTCGCCCAAATGGCGAAAGAATGGTACGGCAACTTATGGACTTATAAACCGTACCTTTGGCCACCCTGAGTGGTTTAAGCAAAGTGTAACCGGACCATAGCCAGCTTTTATTGTGTATCAATAGTGCGTGTGCTGTCACGTCACTCAATCATCATTATTACATCAAATTATTAATTAAGTATTTGTCTAATAAAACAAAAGTTAGGTTGATCTCGTTACTATTAAAACTGAAATGAAACTGTTAATTTTTGACATTGAAATCATGGTATAAAATGTTAATTAATTTCTCAAACTTGCACATATTGTTATCTACTTACATACATACATATCATCACGCCATATCCCTTGCAGGGTAGGCAGATAGAAAGAGATATTATTATCTAAATCTTTATTATTCAGTTGCATAGGAACCTTACATATTATTATAACAAATACGAACATTACTGCCTGAATATAGTACAAAGATATTCGCAATTCGTAGAGTTACGATATAGCATATAACAGACTATTGGACGCCGCAATTCAAATATAGCTAACATTAATACTAAACTTTATATCCCGAGCGACTATTTCGCATTGAGTGAAATACGACCAAATCTGTCCAGGCTTCTGGAATGACGCCAAAAGTTATCCAACGATATATAATAGAACTAGAAGGACATATTTAAATGAATATAAAATATTTTCACTTATAAACGTGTATGTTTTAAAATAAAATTCTAGATTTTTTTTTAGTATATCATACATTCTATTCATTACTAAAACTTATGATCTACAATGGTTTCCAAAGATGACACCAAGTGTAAACCTCAAGTCAAAACATTTTAACTGTCTTAAAACTCTCATTCAACCATAAAAGATAAACAGAAGTTTGAAAGATTTCACTTCGCTGATAATGCAATGCTTGAGACAAAAAAAAATTATTGATCATTTATAAAATCCGATTACGAAATGAAAAATGATGTCGCAAGCGGGATTCGAACCCGCGCCTATTGGGATTCCGGCCCAATCGTGCTGCCACTACACTACCGCGACTAATTGTAGGACATGCAAATTTCATTTCGTATTGTATTTACGTCTTAAGGTGACGGTGTGCTATCTACCCGACAATTAAGCATATTAAATGCTAAATTTCAGTAATTTAAATTATTGATCAGCCAAAGACAGCTGCGATAAGCATTACAGTAGACCACTACCAATATGTTGTAGAACCACGGATACGACGACGAAGCCTATATTATATATAAGCATTCAGATTGATTTCAATAGTAAACGCATCTTAACGTCGGGAAATGCTTTCAAATGGCTACTACTTTGTACAGTACTACTCCCAGAACTGTCTAATATAAGGTCACGATCGTTTCGTCAATGACTACACTTTAAAATACAGCTTACGTACATTTCTTGTATGAATATATTATGTCTATATAAATACGTAGTTATGATTTTCTGTATAAATTAGATATTACAATAACATGACCTGTTCATTTACATAAATACGTCACTAACCATTTTCACAAACGATGATGTAATTCTTTTGCAGATACAGATTTGGTAAAAGTTTCGCAAATAAATGTGGTGAGTTTAACAACATGTAACACTAGTGGCTGCTATCCTCGTACGGACCTGATATAGAAAAACATCCGTTTATAAATATTATCAATTGAAATCTGAACTAAAAGGCTATATGGCGATACCAATTTGGATATTTTCAAACATAAATGTTGTCATTTGCCAATGAAATGGAGTAATTTACTAGCCTTGGCGTTCGTGCCCAATCACAATTTAGTTGTTTTTATAGTAATGGAAAAGGCTTTTACGTTGCACAATTTATATATTTACCTTCCATGACCAGTTCCCATCAAGTGGGCTTTAAATAACCAGAAAATACTACTTTTAAGAAATAATATTCTTTTCCATATGTAGCGCGTATACGTAATGCGTACATCTCCGGGTTCTAATCTGATCTACTAAGATTTATATCTCAGTCAATCTTCAGAGTTATATAGATTGGAAAACCGTTAAACCTAAGTATTCATCATTAAATTAGATGCTTTTCTATCAGCGACAGTTGTGACTTTTTATCAACTACTTTATCTCAGTTTCGCTCGGTTTTTCTTTAGAAAATTCGTATTTTTTTTCGGAGAAGATACTAATTTATCAAAAATAGTAATTTGTCAAAGCATTATGATATGACTGCACAGATGGCTTAGTTCCTAAGATCTACCGTATCAATGGATACGTAGCCCATGTAGGATAATACTATGTGTAATATTTACAAATTTTTGTTCTGAGTCTGGGTGTAATTTGTGTCTGTTAATTATATATTTGTAAAGTCCCTCGCAATATAAGGATTATTCCCTTAGTGCAGGGTGCTGTTTATTTAAAAAATAAAATATTTTAAAAATATATTTTAATATAATATGTAGAAATGATTCGTTTAAAGTTGACTGTACAAATGGCATAGTGGTTAAGATATAGACCTAACATGGCAGTGTCACAGGTGCTATTTCCGCGCAGGACGCATACTTTGTGCAATTTACAAAAATTGTTGTTCTGAGTCTGGGTGAAATTGACTGAAATGTATGCTCACTTTAATTTTGCATTTTATAATCGGATGCTCGAAACAATGGTGGCCTTACAGCACATTGTAAACAATCAATACTACCAGAACTAAAACATTGCGTCCATTTTAATGTGTCAAATAATATTAATATCAGGTACTTCTACCTCTTCTTCTACTCATATAAGTTTCAATATTGGGCATAATACTCCTCTATAATACGAAAGGAAAGGCTTACTATCCTAAGCGGACTAGATACGTTGGTATGGGGCTTGGTTTTATTTTAGTGCCTTGATTTATTTGATGTAAGACATCACTTTGCAATCTATCTTTAGAATGTTTTTTGAAGCCCGAGATAGAGGAAAATGCGGTGATTCGTATTGTTAATACTCACCACACAGCAAGCGCTTACTTAAAAACAAACTGCTCCGCAACTGCACTCGCTTAGTTATCGAGTACGTAGTTATTGACCTTCCTTACTCGACTGGCATTCTGCCACTGCAATCTGCGTAGCGCTTCCGTATTTTTATTTGTGATATGATAATAATGACAGTGCTTTCGCAATTTCGTTTCATCCTCATTTTCCTACTGTTATCCCAATTACTTGGGGTCGATACAATGTGATGTACTCTTCTTTCATAGTACATATTGTAAAAGTTATTGGTAATAGTTTTATGACCGGCTGCCGGCCAGAGGCCAACCGTCCTTAGGAATGTAATTGTTGACCAAACGACACCAGATGGAGTTGGCCCAGGTCGTTTTAGGGCTCTTAGTCGTCTGTTACGACATCCACGAGCAAAGTAAGTGTTGGCATTATTCATAACCGCTACCACACAGCTAATTTCGTTTATGGTTACATTTTCTGCGTACCTTCTCCACTTACATATACATTACTTTAGTTTTTATTTACATATATCTACTTATAGTTTACGCAATTTATACAATACTAGCTTTTGCCCGCAACTTCGTCCACGCAGAAGTTATCTCTGACAGAGTTAAATAGAAAAAGCAATGCAAGGTGTTGAAAGGTTGTCGCTAGGATGATAATCAACAGCGTCAGAAACTGGGATGCGTTGAGGTGTTGATTTTGCGAGTTAGTTGTCTAACGGAATTAGGCAATAGGGTGGATCCGAGAGAAAATACTTTACGTTGACACGCTCTACCGTCGGTGCTTTGGGCGGCGCAAGCGTGAGTACCTGTATTGAGGTTCACTGCATGAGGGCTTCGACTCGAGATGATACCCGGTTGCGGTGGCCCGCCCGCACAACGTAGATGTAAGTATACGGCGCGCGTGTCTATACACCATAGCCGGTCACTAAAGAAAAAGGTGGTTCAAAGTTCTATTCATTCTACAAATTATATTGCCTTTAATATACTATTTACGGTATGACCATGGGATAAAAATATAATTATCGCCACCCTTTATTTGACTGTTTTGTTTCACCAGCAGAGTTGCGACCTCGTTAGATATGATTTATTATTTCAGTTATAGAGTGAACATTTTTGAAGCTAAACTTAACCTGTATCTTAAACTATTAGGCAAGAATCTATTGTCGTCTACTATGTGTATCGTGTGAGCTCTCACGCCGGAACTGGTCGCCACAACGGCGCTGGTGCGGGGTTGATGGAGAGGGAGAGAGAAACACGTGTTTATTTATTTTTACCGAAGAATATTTGTACGTAATTTGAAAAGAATCGATAAAGAAATTTTCTCCCCATACACACTTTGCCGCTTTGGGGCTTTTACCCCTCTTAGGGGCGGAATTTATAAAATCCTTTCATATTGAATCTCTATGGCATAAATAAAAACGTGCTTCAATTTGAATCTCTATGTCATAAATAAAAACGTGCTTCAAAATTTAATGTTTCTAGCTTTAATAGTTTCGACTTGGCGGTAATGAGTCGTTCAACCCGCTTCACAGGCCTAATTTACACAACCAGAGGGTGAAAATTGATATATGCCGGACATTACCCTAGAATATTTGATTCGACTCGTAATTTCAAAATCAATAAAGATTTTTTCTCTTCACACAAACTTTGCCACTCTGCTCCACCCCCTTAGGGGTATAATTTCGTAAAACCCTTTCTTAGTGAATCTATACGTCCTATAAAGAACCACTGTCAACATTCCAAGTTGCCAGCTTCAATAATATCGGCTTGGCGCTAATGATTTAATGAGTCGTCCAACCCGCTTTGCAGTCCTAATTTACACCCCCAGAGGGTGAAAATCAACAAATGCTGAAACACGTATTTATTTATTTTTACTGAAGAATATTTGTACGTAATTTGAAAAAAAACGATAAAGATTTTTTTCTCCGAACATTTTTTAAATTGACATAACTTTTTTTTTATAAAGCTATTGACATAAAATAAAGCCTAAATATTAAGTGAAGCTTACCACAATATATTAGTGAAAACCGCGTATAAATCGGATAAGCCGTTTCTGAGATTAGCGTGCACAAACACACAGACAAACAGATAAACAGACAAAAATTTTAAAAATTATTGTTTTGGGTTCTGTTAGTGTTGATAAAGGTCCCAGTAATATTTTTTTTCATATATCTTCCATGTACAGATAGCGACCCGTTACATTTTTATTATATGTATAGATAAAAGTTGAGCTATGTCATGTACATTCGTAATAATTCGTCTTCTTCTGTGTTTAAAACTGGAGCACAAATCCTCATAGGCAAGGACATCGGCCAGCCACATTACACTCGTCATACTAGTGACCATAGAGTTATATTTTAATCTTTTTTTTAAATTATTCTATATTTAAATTTGTTAAAATGAAAGTATTCTGCATTTTTTTTCGATATGCAATATTAGACTGTTAATACTTAGGTACATTTTTTATTTATAGATATTGCGTCATTCATATATACTGCCTAAGTGTACGCCTACACGACAAACAGACAGGTAAAATAACCTTTGCGTAATAATGATCATGACTAATCAATACGTCACCACTCTAAAACTAATACTGAATAAGTTTGCAGGCGTCAGACCATATATGTTTTTGAGGTTAAGAGTGTTGATGCATATGGACTTTATAGGCCTCGTGGTTGAGTTCCAAATATACCAACATTCCGTGCCAGTGCAGTGGATTCGATTCCCACGCAAGACAATACTTTATACGATCCACAAAGTGTCGAGTCTGGGTTTAATTTGTCTGCGTTAATTGCATGTTTGTAAGTGCCTCGCAATACAAAGATTATTTCCTATATACAAGGTGCCTTTTAAGAAAAGAAGTTATAAGATTAAATAAATAAATACCTAATAATAATTCCGAGGATTGACACTGAAGTATGCATTTCTAAGGTCAAGAGGCAGCCTGAAATCTAGACTTGAAGTACCTACACACATCACAGTCCTCTCGTAACCATGAACGCTGTAAAGTGTTCGAAACGTCGTCGAGAAATTAAAAATCAAATACAAACGTGATAGAATCCGTAAAAATAGGTAGTTTTATTTCAAATGTAATAGTCGCGTAAACATCAAAAATAATTACAGACATCACATTTAAACAAAATATCTTTACATAAAAAAGTTGTGCAATACAAGGATTATTGCCTTGATGCAGGGTGGTGTCAAAAACGGTGGTCCGCTCGCACGGCGAAAAGAGGTGTTTGCAGGGTGGGTCCATGGGGTTGCGCGCCGCCTCTTCCGTCGCCCCGGACCGATTTGGCAGGGTGCGACCACGTCCATAGCCCACCGCAAAAAAAAAAAAAGAAAAAGGGTGGTGTTAGAAAAAAACTATTAAAATATAATTCCAAACATATACAGATATTTAGACTTATATGTTAGAGCGACATGCCAAAAGACACAAAAAACTTACCTAAAACTCACCTGGCGTTGATATACGATGTATACCTCAATACTGGCGTCGTATACCTCTATATACGAGTAAATAGCAAACTAAATAATACAATTTATAAATCCTTTAAAACTTACAGACAGCAGTAACAACAACATAACCATACATAATAACCAAGCTTCGTAATCAAATCTCAAATTACATTCATTATTCAATTTACATTCTCAATAGATCAGTAAATGTGTTTATTTCAAATTAATATAATGTAATTATTAGTATTATTTTCATATCATCATCATTACAGCCTATAAACGTCCCACTGTTGGGCTCGGGCCTCCTCCGTAATGGGAGGGAAATTAACCTACTATACCGCGTTGGTCACACGTGTTGGTATAGGGTTTTGTTTCGAGCTTTCCTTCTATTGCATAGATATTATATGCGTTTTATATCCATTAGTCGTCTCTTACGATCACCCACGGGTAAGATCCGTCCGTCACCACACGGATGATTGATTATTTTCATATGTTCACTTTTAATTTATACGTACTGGTTTATTCGTAATTGGCGAACGTCTTTAAATTCCTTTTTTTTGGCAAGCTATGGTCTGGACATACGCTGTTCGTTCCGTTCGGGGCGACGAAAAGGCGGCGCGTGACCTCATAGTCATAACCCACTGTTTACCCTCTCCATCGCCATTGAGCCAGTCACTGGTACCAGATCCTTGACGTTCGTGACCAGCCTATAACTAAATTGTATTTATTTCATGTGAATTGGGATAGACTAAATGGTTGATCTAAGTGAATGTGTGGCTGGACATATACAGGGTGTCCCAAAATTCAACGATAAGCCGGCACCAGCAGGTGCACCTATATATGACTACTCGAGAACAAAAAAGAAAAAAATTCTACCTTGATTTTTTTTTTCATTACGACAAAAAAACCGATTTCTTTAAAAATCGTCATCTTTTATTATATTATTAAGTGCCATTGCTACAATTTTACAAGTAATTCTGTGATTTTTTTTGTATTGGCAAGGTAAGTAGCACTACTATCGATCACAATCATTAAAAATTCCAGAATATCTATAGTTTTTACACAAAAATCAACCAAAACTATGTTTTTTTCATAAATTATGTAAGATTTTGACTTTCAGCTCACTTTCACTAATCACAGTGAAAAAAAAAAGTATGGACACTACTGTGGCAAATAGTATTAAAAATTGGCGCAACTAACTACAATTCTAAAATGGTATAACATTCTAGGCAAACTAGCCACAAAAATATACTTAGGTGTACTATTTCAAAATAACAACCATATTTCGAAAATTGTTAGTGTTGATAGTAATCACTTCTACTATGTAGCCAAAATGTTTTTGTTGCAAGTTCTCAGAATTTGAATGAGACATGTGCGTGGTCCATAAGATAACATAAGTTAGACAGAGATAGATATAGAGAGATTAGAATTTACTATATTATTAAAATTACAATAAATGTTCGAATTGTTTGCCATTGGCAGTAATGCAGGCACGACATCGCCTTAAAAATGAACGTTTTATTTTTCTTGCATATCTGATTCTGTTCATGTGATCCACAGCCTGAATTATTTTTTGGCGAAGCTCGTCCAAGGTTGCAATGGGTTTTGAGTAGACTCTGTCCTTTAGACCACCCCAATAGAAAAAGTCCAGGGGATTTAGATCGGGTGAACGGGGTGGCCAAAAGATAGGACCAAGTCGCCCGATCCAACGCCCTGGGTACTCTTGGTCTAAGTACTCTCGCACAGGGCGGGCATAGTGAGCTGGGCAACCATCGTTTTGAAACCACATGTTTTGCAAATCACTTAAGGGCACGTCTTCTAATAATCCTGGTAACTCATTTTGTAAGAAGTTCAAATAGCTATTGCCATCTATGTTTCCTTGTAACTCAAAGGGCCCTATCACTTTTCCATTTATTATGCCCGTCCATAGGTTAACCTTAAATTGATATTGGGATTTGTCTTCTCTCACCAGGTGCGGATTTTCATTGTTCCAGCTATGAAGATTGTGAAGATTTAAATAGCCATCTTTCTTGTAGGTTGTTTCATCCGACCATAAAACTTTGTCTAAGAATTGGGGATCTTCCCTGTGTTTTTGCAGCATTACACGGCAAAATGCGACCCGCAGTGGATAGTCCCGCGGTAATAACGCCTGCACGCGCCTGTAATGATATGGATGAAGCTGGTGACGTTTTAAAATTCTATGTGCAGTACTTTTTGGAATTCCCGTTGCTGCTTGTATGGCACGTACAGAGGAAGTTGTATCGCTTTCTATTTCATTGAGAACTTCTTCATCGTGTTCCGATCTAGGTCTTCCAGCGTTTCTCCTGTCAGATGGTATACGACCCTCCGAAAATGCTTGATGCACGTTAATAAATACGCGATAATCCGGATACCTTTGAAGAGTAGGGTACCTTGCTCGATATAATCTGCTAGCAGCGTTGACATTGCATCGGCATTCTCCATAAATTAGGTGCATATTAGCGTATTCTAACGCTGTATATGGTAGCGGCATAATGAATGCTAAACACTTGAAAATAAGGCAAAACTTCTTTAAAAAAACACAAAATCACAGTCTAAAATAATGCCAAGTCAGGTCAATTTCCAGGTCACTTAATTCAATCCAAAGTCGTTAGTACCAGAGCCACTTTAATTAAAACAGAACGTTGTGCAGTAAACAAAGAAGTAGAGCGTACTGACTTACTGTGCTGCTGAGGACATTAATTACTTCTCTACCTGCATTAATGTTACTAAACAATTAGCATCTATCTATCTCCCTCTAACGTATAATCTCTCTATCTCTGTCTAACTTATGTTATCTTATGGACCACGCACATGTCTCATTCAAATTCTGAGAACTTGCAACAAAAACATTTTGGCTACATAGTAGAAGTGATTACTATCAACACTAACAATTTTCGAAATATGGTTGTTATTTTGAAATAGTACACCTAAGTATATTTTTGTGGCTAGTTTGCCTAGAATGTTATACCATTTTAGAATTGTAGTTAGTTGCGCCAATTTTTAATACAATTTGCCACAGTAGTGTCCATACTTTTTTTTTTCACTGTGATGAGTGAAAGTGAGCTGAAAGTCAAAATCTTACATAATTTATGAAAAAAACATAGTTTCGGTTGATTTTTGTGTAAAAACTATAGATATTCTGGAATTTTTAATGATTGTGATCGATAGTAGTGCTACTTACCTTACCAATACAAAAAAAATCACAGAATTACTTGTAAAATTGTAGCAATGGTACTTAATAATATAATAAAAGATGACGATTTTTAAAGAAATCGGTTTTTTTGTCGTAATGAAAAAAAAAATCAAGGTAGAATTTTTTTCTTTTTTGTTCTCGAGTAGTCATATATAGGTGCACCTGCTGGTGCCGGCTTATCGTTGAATTTTGGGACACCCTGTATACGTATAAATATTAATGTACATCATCATCGTTCTTATCCGAAACTGTCAAATATGCGAAATTAAAATATATCCCAAAATATAACCGAATCTGCTGTAAATTTCCAATAATTGCTGATAGCAGCGCTTTTTCAAAGTGCAGAGACATATAACGTTGTAGTATTTACGAAATCATCATCATCTCAGCTAATATATGTTCCACTGTCGGGCTCAAGCGTCTTCCATAATGGAAGGGAAATTGACATTCTATACCATGCTGGTCAGACGTGTTGGTATAGGGTTTTATTTCGAGTTTTCATTCTCTTACATAGATGTTATATGCGTTATCCCTAGTCATCTCTTACGATTACCCACGGGTAAGATAGAGAGTGTGAATTGTATTCATACTCCGTCACCACATGAAAAATCTACCAAATATTCATCTAGAAATAAAATCAAATCGTTTCTTTGTATTTTCCTTTTACGATGTCTAAACAATATAACATCCATTACCGAAATTGTCCGAAACTATCGGATAATCCTATTAATACTATAAATGTGAAAGATTGTGATTATTTTAGTATTAAAGTTATCGTGAGTTTGACATATAAACGTCACGTACTCGTATATCTGATAATAGATGTTTGCATGTTTGTTATACAATCACGCGTAAACCATTGAACAGATTTAGATAAAAATTAGTATACAGATAGCCTATTTTCTGGTTTAACACATAGCACTTTTTCACATAGGATTTTTCATCTCAGTCCTTGCGATAAATTTGTAATAAAATTTTATATTGTGTAAGTCACTTTTTTCACGTGCTAAGACACTTTTTAAGATACTCCGACATAATTCGAAAATTAATTTGCGCTCTGGAACGGACGGGACGTATATTCCCGATCCACTATGATATTACGTCATCCATGCGTGTCTCGACATGAATTTATTTCAGTTTTTCATTTATTGTATGTATCATCATCATCATCATTTCAGCCTATTGCCGTCCACTGCTGAACGTAGGCCTCCCTCATTTTACGCCACAGAGTGCGGTCCTGTGCCGCCTGTATCCAACGACGCCCAGCAACCTTCACTAGGTCGTCTGTCCACCTAGTGGGGGGGCGTCCCACACTGCGTCGTCCGGTACGTGGTCGCCACTCTAGAACCTTTCTTTCGACGTATGTATAAATAAAAATATACAAATATGAAATGACGGTCTCCGGGCGTGACGTATTGACATGTCCTAGCGAAACAATACGCGCCCGGTACATGTTGCATAATTTGAACGGGAACACCCCGGTTAACAGGTTAAAGTCTATGTTTATAAACAGAGTCTAGGCGATGTATTTTAGAATAATACTGAAAAATACAAAGTGATAGGTGAATCCCAAGTCAAGTGCTTTGCGACATGGAAGAATTATAGCGTTATCTTAAGAGGGAATGTTGTTAAATATTGACTTGTTAGATAAAAACAAATCTTATTGTTTGTAGTAACATTCACGTACAGTGTCGTCGTAACTCATATCGACTTACCTAAATGGATACACCATTAACAATATACGTAATGGTTAATTTCCTTTTGCCTTATTTGTAACAGTTTAAAATTATTTTTTTTTTAAAAGGCAACAGTGCATATTAAGTAATGAATATAACATAATATATAATAACTCTTGAGTCGATGTGACTGCATAATCACAAAATTAAAAGACATAACATATTTACCCAAACTGAGATCAGTCATGTATGGATTGATTGCGCAAAGAATTGCCCAAAACAGACATTTAATAATACTTTGGACGGTCACTGCTTGAACCGCCTTTACGCCAGCGATGCGGTCAACTTTATAGTTTGTTTATACATACATATATACTTAAAATAATACAAATTGAAATATAAATAATAATAATAATTAAATAATATTAATATTATTAATAATAATAATTAAATATAAATAATAACAATATAATAAATAATAATAATTCATCATCATCATCATCTCAGCTCATTTACGTCCCACTGTTGGACCCGAGCCTTCTCCACAATGGGAGGGAAACCGACTTACTATAGCACGCTGGTCAGACGTGTTGGTATAGGGGTTTGTTTCGAGTTTTCCTTCTCTCGCATAGATGTTATATGCGTTTTATATCCCTTAGTCGTCTCGTACGATCACCCACGGTTAAGATATGGGGTGGTGAATAGTATTCTTACTCCGTCACCACAATGAAAACTAATATACCTAATAATTAAATAATAATATTAATTAAATAACATTAATTTGAAATTCACTTTACTATTGATTTAATTTAGTTTTTCATAAGGGTTTATAGGGTTATGTTATTCTTAAAGTGTTAAGAACAACACAACCGAATCATCATCGTCTCAGCTTATGTATGTCCCACTGTTGGGCTCGAGCCTTCTAGGAGGGAAATGTACACTACGCTGGTCAAACGTGTTTGGTACAAGGTTTTATTTCGAGTTTGCCTTCTTTTGCATAGATGTTATTATATATGCATATTTATATCCCTTAGTCGTCTCTTGCGATCACCCACGGGTGAGATAGGGGGTGGTAGATTGTATTCTTATTCTGTGAACAAAATCCAATAGGTAACTCTTATGACCTAAATATTTATTTAGATACTAGCTTTTGCCCGCGACTTCGTCTACGCAGAAGTCATCTCTGACAGAGTTAAATAGAAAAAGCAATGCAAGGTGTTGAAGATTTGTCGCTAGGACGATGATTAACAGCGTCAGAAACTGGGATGCGATCACCGCCTTCTGCGAGTTTGTTGTCTAACGGAATTAGGCAATAGAGTAGGTCCGAGAGAAAATACTCTACGTTGACACGCTCTACCGTCGGTGCTTTGAGTGGCACAAGCGTGAGTACCTGTATTGAGGTTCACTGCATGAGGGCTTCGACTCGAGATGATACCCGGTTGCGGTAGCCCGCCCGCACGGCGTAGATGTGCGTGTACGGAGCGTGTCTATATATCATAGCCGGTTACTTAAGAAAAAGTTTTCAAAGTTCTATACATTCTACAAATTATATTGCCTTTAATATACTATTTATGGTATGACCATGGGATAAAAATATAATTATCGCCACGCTTTATTTGACTGTTTTGTTTCACCAGCAGAGTTGCGACGTCGTTAGATATCATTTATTATTTGAGTTATAGAGTGAACATTTTTGAAGCTAAACTTAACCTATATCTTAAACCCTTAGGCAAGAACCTATTGCCGTCTACTATGTGTATCGTGTGAGCTCTCACGCCGACACTGGTGCAGGGTTGATGGAGAGGGAGAGAGAAACACGTGTTTATTTATTTTTACCGCAGAATATTTGTACGTAATTAGAAAAGAATCGATAAGGAAATTTTCTCCACATACACACTTTGCCACTTTGTTACACCCCCTTAGGGGCGGAATTCATAAAATCCTTTCATATTGAATCTCTATGTCATAAAAAGAAACGTGCGTCAAAATTTAATGTTTCTAGCTTTAATAGTTTCGGCTTGGCGGTAATGAGTCGTTCAAAGGCCTAATTTCAGAGGGAAAATTGAGATATACTGGATATTACCATAGAATATTTGATCCGACTCGCAATTTAAAGAGAATCAATAAAGATTTTTTCTCCCCATACAAACTTTGCCACTCTGTTCCACCCCCTTAGGGGTGTAATTTCGTAAAATCCTTTCTTAGTAAATCTCTACGTCATAGAAAGAAACCACTGTCAAAATTTCAAGTTGCCAGTTTCAATAATATCGGCTTGGCGCTAATGACTTAATGAGTCGTCCAACCCGCTTCGCAGGCCTAATTTACACCCCAGAGGGTGAAAATTAACAAATGCTGAAACACGTGTTTATTTATTTTTACTGAAGATAATTTGTACGTAATTTGAAAAGAATCGATAAAGGTTTATTTCTCCGAACATTTTTTAAATTGACATACCTTTTTTATTTATAAACCAATTGACATGAAATAAAGCCTAAATGTTAAGTGAAGCTTACCAAAATAAATTACACAAACGCACAGACAAACAGATAAACAGACAAAAATTTTAACAATCGAATTGTTTTGGGTTCTATTTGTGTTGATAAAGGTCCCAGTAATATTTTTTCTCATATAAACTAAAGGAAAAAATTAAGGGATCAAAAAAAATATCCAAATTTTTGGGCAATTTTCAACAAGCAGTAACTTCGAGAGAAATGGTCGTACAGGAAATCAAAAAAAAGGAAATTGTAGCTCCAAGTGTCTAGTTTTTGGATTGGAAGTTTAAAATTTTGTAACCTCTGCGGTTTTTGAGAAATCGTAGAAAACCAGCATCAAAAAAAATGTCAAATTTTTTTTGATTTTTTTTTCAGTCTACGGGCGTAGAAAAAAAATTTTCCACTTAACTACTATATCTATCAGATAACTTGTTTATTCAGCTTAAATTTGCTTTTTAAAAAGTTCGATACGATCATTTCTCGCTGAGATATCAAACTTTGAATGGAAAAGGATCTAATTGTCTTTAACCATCAATATCTCAGCAAGCAATGATCGCATAGAAAGTTAAAGGTGGGCTTCAAGAACTTGAATGAATTCTCCTTAACGACTAGCCGTTGCATGTCCGAAAAAAAAATTTTTCCTTTTGTCACATTAATTTGAAAATGCAACAAAAAAAGGGCTTTTGGTGGTTTTTTGGAAAATCAAGCGCTAGATCGAAAATATTGAGGAAACCACTAATGTTAAGTATAACTTTTACAGTTCAATATGTCCACAAAAACCCTACAAAAAACCAAATTAATCCAGCCAGCCGGTTTTTTGTTTCAAACGGTCGAAATTTTGAAAAAATTAAAGGATCACGTTTTTTGCTCTGAAAAGCTTATAATTTTTAAAAATGAGAAAATAATTGTTTTTCCGAGATTTTTCCACATTTTTGCTCAAAACTTTTTTTTCGGAAAAGCAATGGCTAGTCGTTAAGGAGAATTCATTCAAGTTCTTCAAACCCACCTTTAACTTTCTGTGCGATCATTGGTTGCTGAGATATTTGATGGTTAAAGACAATACGATCCTTTTCCATTCAAAGTTCGATATCTCAGCGAGAAATGAGCATATCGAACTTTTTGAAAAAGCAAATTCAAGCTGAATAAACAAGTTATCTGATAGATATAGTAGTTAAGTTGGAAAAAATTTTTCTACGCCCGTAGACCGAAAAAAAAAACAAAAAAATTTCAGTTTTTTTTTTGTTGCTGGTTTTTCTACGATTACCCAAAAACCGCGGAGGTTACAAAATTTTAAACTTCCAATCCAAAAACTAGAGATTTGGAGCTACAATTTCCTTTTTTTTGATTTCCTGTACGACCATTTCTCTCGAAGTTATGGCCTGTTAAAAATTGCCCAAAAATAAGGATCTTTTTTTTGATCCCTTAATTTTTTCCAGTAGTGTATCTTCCATGTACAGACAGCGATCCGTTACATTTTTATTATATGTATAGATACATAATAGAAAGGCAAATTTTAAATTTGTTCTTATTAGATCTAAATCTCAATATGCATAACAAATGATTAGTAAAGTAACAGAATTAAGGCGGCAAAAGTGATTTTGTTTGTGAATCAGAGCGATCCTATAATAGTGATGTACTTTAACACTTGCTCTCCGAACCGTGAACATTATTTACCGAATTGTGGGATTATCACATTGACAACAGAGGCCTTGATGACAAAGAGAAATTCCACTATCATTGGGTACTACTATGCCTTGTTTACCGACATAGTCAACAATTGTTGTTTAGACACTATTGATTTACAAACAATGGTTTTTGTGATTCCTTTCAATTAATAACATAATAAACGCAAAATTTTTAAGTTTCCTGTCTGAATGCACATATTTTTTTTACCATAAAAGTATCTACAGTTGACATCGTTAGATAGTTTATTCGATACCTAGTGAAAACGTGCCTAGTGACGGTCAATGTTCCACAGAAATGCAGAAGAACGAATTACTCTGTCTTACAACTAAATTAGGGGCGAACTACAAAAGCAACGAACTTTAGGGCGAATTGTCAAGCTACCAATGAAATCTTATTTAATTGGTAAAATTATAACTTTATTTGTAAAAATATCAACACATTACTACGGTTCGTTTATGTCCCATTACTAAGCCCGAAGCTCTTCCACAATAGGAATGAAACTGAGCCACAGTACCACGCTGTCTTTATATAGAGTTTTATTTCGAGTTTGCCTTCTTTTGCATAAATGTTATTTGCATATGATATTCCTTAGTTGATGAGACGGGATGAAAGTAATGTTGCGAGGAAAGTTTTAAGTATGAATGTTGAAGGCTCTAGGGGTAAAGGGAGACCAAAGAAAAGATGGGATGGACTGCGTGAAGCATGATATGGATAAACAGGGAGTGACTACAGATATGGCGTCTGATAGGGTTGTATGGAAAAAGAGGACATTGCGTCGACCCCAACTAGTTGAGCAAGAGAATAAGAGCAACAGAATAATGATGATATTCTTTAGTTGTCTTTTACGATAACCAGGGTCAAGATGCTGATGCATTGTTTTATAATTTTATCACCACATGGCAAACAAGTATTCAAACATTTTCTTTAAATAGGGATACCATTTGACAGATTAAAACAATTTCATATTTGACAGATCGTGTCGAAGCCCACTAACTTAAAGGGTAATGTGCTGGACTGCTTAGCAGAGTCGATCAGATCTTAGCCTAGCAAAATTTGCAGAACATAAACGTGAACTTATTGTGGAATTTCTTTGGTCATATAGACGTTTGCCATCAAACATAACTATAAGTTATTTCATTTAAAGAACCAAATCAATTGGTTGGTTATTTGTTTGACGTCAATATTATGGGTGGCTTTATAAGACACTGCTTTATCGTAATACCATGATCAGTGAACAATTTGTAATATGAACTTACCATATGTCTGTAGAAGTAGGGCTACTCTTTTGACAGTTTTCTGTCTATTGCCGCGGTCCGGTCCGTCCGGGGTAGTACCACTACTCTCGAAGAAAATCGACTTCGGAGTAGTAGCAATGTGCTTTGTGTTTCGGTCAGTGAGCGAGACAGCCAGAAGTCCAACTTTCTGAGTGGATTTCAGTTGATAGGCAGCGGCCTTACGGCAATAACACTTACCATCATGTGTGCTGCTTGCTACTTTGCCATCATAAGCAATGAAAAAACTAATAATAATGTTTACATTTTTTTTTTGGGTAGGCTATGATCCGGGCACCATAACCTACCGTATTCCATCCCCATCACCATTGGGCTGGCCACTGGTACCGCTTCCTTATCATCCAGCCCGCCGGAAATAATGTCTACATTATTACCGCCGTCATTGTATATCTCCAAATATATGCAATTCGTTAGCAATTCTTACTAATATTATAAATGCGAAATTAACTCTGTCTGTCTGTCTGTGTCGCTCTTTCACGCCAAAACTACTGAACCGATCTAAATGAAATTTAGTATACAGATAGTCTAGAGCTTGATAAAGGACATAGGCTACTTTTTAAAGGGTTGTAATGGGGGATGAAAAAGTTGTAAGGAAGTATCGTCATTTTTAAAGCCAGAAGCTTGAAACTTATTTATAGGCTATTGATTAGATATACATATATGTTACTATAATTTTTTTGTAAAAAAATTACCCTTAAGGGGTAAAATAAAAATAGGGGATCGAAAACTTTAGGAAAGTAACCTTTTACGCGGGCGAAGCCGCGGGCAGAAGCTAGTAATTTATATATTGGTACGTGTTATCGGTTTCACAACATTACGTAATGCAAATATCGAAATGCAATTGATACTAATGACATGGATGGCAACAGTAGCGCGACCGATCTACTTACATTACTTGTAAACCGATCAGTAATAAGTAATTTGGTGTTAATCTAATACTTACTAAATAAGCATTTGCACGAAAATCTATCGAATTCGACCACAAAAGGAAAACCATCTTCACGCACGATTTGTACTTTACGATCGAATAAATTGGTCGTTACTTCAACTGAACGCGATTAAAATTGAAACAGTGAAATCATTTGGCACCAAAGTAAAAGTAAAAACAATGCAATGTTCACGTATAACGATAGATTAAGAATATCATCTTCATTATCTCAGCTCATATATGTCCCACTGTTGGCTCCAGCCTCCTCCGTAATGGGAGGGAAATTGACCTACTATACCACGCTGGTAAGACGTATTGGTCTAGGATTTGCTTCGAGTTTTCCTTCTCTTGCATAAATGTTATATGCATTTAATATCCCTTAGTCGTCTCTTACGATCACCCACGGGTAAGATAAGGGATGGTGAAATGTATTCTTACTCCGTCACCACTCGGAAATAATGCACCAATTAAGAAGAGAGGTTAAGAATATAATGCACCAATAATCTTTATTTTCCAATCATGATCATCATTTCAGCTAATATTTCTACTTATGGGTTCGAGCCTTCTTAAAAATGAGAGGGAAAATGACCTACTACACCACGGTAGTCAGACGCGTTTATTAAGGGTTATGTTTCAAGTTTCCCTTCTCTGGTATAATGTTATATACATAGGAATATGTTATATGCATATAAAAATAATTGATTATGATAATGAGCGCAAGTGCAAGATAGAGGTGCTGAATTGTATTCTTATTCCGTTATCACACGGTTACTTTACAGTAGGAGTTGCGGAGACTGGCTGAGGGGTCACTAGAAGAATGCATAGCAGGATCTTGGAAACTTCCCAACCACATTGTCTAACCCACCTGCCAAACGTGGAGACTAAAGCATTATTCGCGTTTATAGAGACCATATAGCGTATGTGTGCATATCGATGGGCGGATAGACCATTTTTTTTTTTTTTTTATTGGTAGGCTATGGGTGCGTCTCGCCCCGCCGAATCGGTCCGGGGTGACGGAGAAGGCGGCGCGTGACCCCATAGACCCACCGTAAAATCCTCTCTCTTCGCCGTGCGAGCGGACCACCGGTACCCGATCTTTGTCTTCGGTGGTCATGGGCGGATAGACCATGGGGAACTACAATCAGATTATATGTATTCGTCTACACATATGGCGTAGTGGTTAAGATTTGATTCCCACGTAGAATAATATTTTGTGCGATCTAATTGTTGATATGATTGTAATTTGTGCCCTTTAAATGTATGTTTGTAAAGTCCCTCGCAATACAAGGATTATATCCTTACATACAGGAAATGTGCTTTTGAAAAAATAATATAGCATATATTTATTACTAACACAGCTTTTGAAATACACATCATCGCATGTTAATTACTTAAAATTAAATTATGATAAAGTTTTTTTATGAATCAATTATATGTGAGGCAATTTGATTACTCCATAAAAAAAACTACATACGTATGTAGTTATGTTATACACTAATTTACGTATTTAATATATACAATGTACGTAAGCAAACCGGTCCCAAATCAGAGGATTGGGTAAATCAACTAAGTAGTCTGTAGAAGTATCGAATAGTATGTAAATAATACTGTTATCCTGTTCGTTTCTCTATGTCCGCGAGCAAAAACTAAAAAAAAACATTCAGCTCTAAGCAAGTCTTTTTTTTTATTGCATGTGGTAGCCAACGAGCAAGCTGCACACCTGATGGTAAGTGCTACTGCCGCCCATGGAGGTTTGCAATAGCAAGGGTATAGCTAAGGCGCTGCCTACCAATACAAACCCCAAACCCACCCAGTGGGGCTGCCGGCTCTCTCGCTCACCGAACGAAGCGCAATAACACGTTGCCATTACTCAGACGTCGATATCTTCTGCGAGAGTGTGGTACTACCCCGAACGGATCGGCCCGCGACTGCAGACAGAAAACTGTCAACAGCGTGGTCTTTGTTGATTGTACCAATATATAATTAATAAACATAATTTACGCTCAAACTCAGAAAAATAATTTGTGCGTCACGAAATAAATTATCTTGCGCGGGCATTCCGTAGGTCTTATTTAGACCACTACGCCATATGTGCACTTAATAATTAACAAGTATTTGCGCTTACATAATGATCCTATTACCTCTCTACCCTCTATATGTTTCGATGCTGGATGGAGATTAATCCACGCTAATCAATCCACGGTTCAAGTTCAGGTGTATAATCGACGAAATCGCGTATACCCCAAGCACAAAGTTAATGAGATGCTAGAAATTTATACACATTATTTATTTATTATATTTGTTAAACGTTTTATAATATTAATATTGTCAGCTATTATGTTAAAAGAAATAATATCATAACAATAAAAAACTAGATAAATCATACATTAAACATACACAGATTGAGAATTGAACTGAATATCTGTATTACCATCAAAGTCCAAAAATGGTTTCCGGAGGTCATCTTAATTAGCAGATTTGGATCAGGCCGTCCATCCTTCGTGTCGGACAACTTGTTCAAAATGCTCAAAATAAATGCATACTTCAAAAAAGTCACGTTGAAAGATATTCGTCCAACCATCGCACTGAAATTTAAATACCTATTTTTAGTGCATTACGACAGCATACTCATAATTTTTATAGCAATAAAAATTTTCTCTTTTAATTCCAGATTCCAAAGAGCCGTGTCGAATTTATTTCGAGAGCTGGACTAAATTATTTGTGAGTATTTACATACAACAGAATATTTACGCAAAGTTCTTCTTTAATTTTGATAGTCAATTGTAGTCGTGCAGTCATTGCTTCCCGCGAAGTAAACTTAATTTTCTAGTGGATTTTGCTCTTAGATTTAATTATTTTTATAGTAAGTCGAGTTATTATCTATAGTAGAGTGATGGATACGCTATTAAATGTTTTATTTACAGATATAATAATGAAAACAATATAAAAATAGTCCGTTTAAGTAGCACTATTATTTCATTTTCAATATGATTTATTACTTTTCTGTAACAATGTAACATATTACAAAAAAACAAAATTATACAATTATAGTACCTTAAAGTAGAACAGTATTTAAGATATTATAAGACAGAAACATTTTTCACGGTCCCGCCAAATCTACGCAGGATTTTGGGTTATATCATAAAATTCGTAATGTATAGGAATTCCGGTCACGTCTCCAGTATCCGTCCACTATACTTTTTGCAAGCTACTAAACACGTACTTAACACTTATAGGAAATGCAAAAACTACGGAAGTATGAAATTTAAATTAGTTTTTATACGATGAATCATCCGAGACGCCACCGAGTTTTTGTTGGTAATAGAACTTCTATTATATACAACAATTGTAATTTTTTTTTATATAGTTGCTGTGACGAATGTGCAACGTCGAATGCCGGCTATGGTTACGCAATTTGAGGTCGATGCCATCACAACTACTAACTCGATTTGTCTAATAAAGACGTTTATTCTTTTATTGATACTGGTTTAGTAAGAGATCATAACAATCGTCTAAGATTGTTTTAGAAATCTGATTATATTTAACATTATATTCTAGATTAGAATGTAAAAGCAAACAAGTCTTTGTAAGCTTGAATGTTCATTTCGTTTTTATCTGGATATGTGACGCGAGGGACTAAGAAAGCAATATTATATCAGTATCCTTTGCCATCTCGCGGATATCCTAAGTTATGTAAGAACATATTTTCTCATTCAATTTAAAATTCAATCAACGTCTAACCAATGTGGTGTAGCAGGCCAAATTTCGCTCGTATTATGGAGGAGGACGAGGGTAAATATTGGGACGTAAATGAACTGTAAATAAAGAAACAAATGCTCTCTCTATTTACAGCATGCATTCATTTCATAGCGTGTCGCTGACGATTGGATCTCAAGGCCATTCTGTTATGCAAATTAATTGATGCATGTGTTTTCGGTCTAGTTGATTTCTATAGTATTTCTCAAATAATAGAATAATACCTGTTAACTGAACACAAATGTTACTTTGTTGCGTTAACAGTGAAGTGAAATGTTAAATTAATAACACGAATAGCGTATGTACAATGAGTTTTCTGATCACGAAGTGACAATGAACGCCTATTATTATTTTACGAAAACTTTGAAATATTAGTTCGTTACAAAATTGCAATAAACATTCAACATAAAATTATATTATACAATATTTCTTAAGTAGCTTGTAATTCTTGTTATTATTTCATAATTGATTGTTGAACATGATTTATTTTTAATAAAAGTTAAGACATGGCTCGCAAAACTCATCTAACAATTGTTGTTAATATAAGAATTAGATTCCAGAACAGAAATGTTTAGTATAGTTAGTTAATTAGTTATAGTTTAATCAATGTTACTCATAGTTTATCAGGACTAAACAAATTTAATCTATGAAACAAAGTTTTCTGAATCTTGTTCCGGTAAATTCGACTATATACGAGCTAAGAAATATATATTGTTAGAAATAAAATAAGATATTGATCTTTTAAATAAATATTAAAATAACGCTTAGATTTATACATATATTCAAGCATACAAATTAGTATAACGTTTATTTATATAATAGCACTAGCGACCCCCCCTCGCTTCACTTCGATTATGTCAGTTCAGTTGTGTAGTTTATTTTCGCTACATAGTATTCGTTTCGGAGAAGGATTTTTTTAAATCCTACTTCATCTGACCTTCACAGGGCAGAAAAACTGTTCACACTAAATTTCCTGTCTGTAGGAGCTATATTTAAAACTGTGATTTTTACACCCCAGCAGTCCCCCTTGGGGGTGGAATTTCGTAAAATCCGTTCTTAGCTGACCTCTACTCGGCGAAAGGAATATTTCTACCAAATTTAAAGTCTGTAGGTCTTATGGTTCCAGAGATATCGTGATGAGTTAATACATAGGTGGAAATCTCTTATATGTATAGATTTACAGTAATATTTGACAGATGCCAATGATTTTGACGTCTGTCAAATATTCGACTAAATTCAAATAGTCGACAAATATATTCTCAACGTCGGATCTGTTTAAAACTCTTCTATAAAAATCTGAACATCATCATCATCATCATTCATCATTTTTATTTATTGGATAAAGTTCTGACATATTCTTGACGTTGACCCATTTTTTTTTAATCTATGCTAACAACTCCAATTACAAATTAATTATCATAATAAGCTTTTTCTCATGAGAATGATTTTTTTATTGCTTAAGGTGGCAAAGGAGCAAGCAACATATCTGATGTATCTGTAACTGTTACTGTCACCTATGGACTTTTGCAAAACCAGGTACATTAAGGCCGCTGGCTACCAACGGAACCCCTAAACCCACCCATAAAGATGGGCTGTCCGTTCTCCCGCTCATTGAACGAAGCGAATAGCACATTGCCACCAGACGTCGATTTTTTGCGATATCCCGGACGGACCGGCCCGCGGCTCTGTGCACCAAACTGTCAACAGTTACCTTGACATACAAAAATCCAATGTGCGCGTGTTCGTAATATCTCCTACTTGCGCTTGACCTAATTTAAAAATGTCTATTCAATTCGAAGATAACAAAAATTTGAGATGAGTAACAGTGTCTAAAGGACTAATTAATATTATTAAAAATATTTAATTTTATTTAATTCCAACGATATAAATAAACGAAAGTAAAAAAAAATACATTGTATACACTTTCGCTACCGTACCGTTTAGAAGACATTCGGTCAATGTGGAGATGTCCATTCGTTATCATCAATGTTTCTATTTCGATTGAAGCAAAATCGAGCATCTACTTTCACAATCACTTCGGCCACAAAAACTAGTATAATTGATTTCGTAAATGCTCTATTCGACCTATTCGATACTTGTCTATGGCTGGTTTTTTACTATTTGTTCGAATATTTATCGATAACAGTGTAATATTAGTGTTGCATAATTATGAATGAACTGTTTGGTTGGTACAGGCGCAGTCGACGGCGGCTATCCGCGCTTACCGGTTTCAAACTACCCTTTAAATAAAATATATTAAAATGGTGTAAAAAAGTAATAAATTTTTGTAGTTCGTGTAAAAGCTATAAGTGTTACGTGTGTTGTGTTGTTTTGAAGTGCTTATTTTGTACGCCGATGGAGAAAGTACAGGCTATTATAATTGCTATAGATCTGACAATGGTGCATGCGCAGTATGAAACTGCATACCATTCACGTTTTCATGCTCAGTTATTACATATACATAAATTAACAGTGCATAAAATATGCATAACATAAATTATGTTAATACTATTTTCGTTTTAGAAGTTAACAAAATAATAAAACATAATTGCTTGAAAACAGACGCTCGTAAAGTTAATTGACTTAATATATAAACCGTTGCTGAGTTTGCCTTTATTTGAAGTAAATATTTAACAACTTGACACAGGTATTAATGTCTTTAAATATTTATTAATCACTCATTCGCATTATATATGCAAGGGTTATTTATACGTATTTGGAATTACCATTTACATAATTATATTATATAAATGGCAAATATATAAAATTCGTCAATTATTTAGAAGTAAATTAATATTATCAAAGTATTTCTATTTTTTTTTGCAGTATATAGATATATTACTTGAGCAATATCTGTCGAAGGACGTAAGGTTTACGTAAATCGGTCGCGAGGAAACGACAATTTCACGTGCGTGCATATAAACTGTTTAGACTATTTGTAATTATACAATTAGTTTTAAAAAATCTAGCGTCCAAACCGAGAAGTTTATTTTTTTATTACAATTTCATATTGATTGCAGTTTCACCCACAGTTTTTTCACAATTAATCCAACCCTTTTAACCGTTATTGTTTATTACCTCCCGATCATTCCACTATTCTAAGTTAATTAACAGTAATACCGTCTTTAAAATAATAATATATATCATACAAATCAAATTAAAAATTATTCATTATTTATTTCGAAAAATATACTAGGAAATAAAGAAAATTAATAAAAATCCACGTATGCATGGAAGTGGAAAGGTTATATAAAATATATTGCATAATACTTCTTATACTGTTAAGTACTTACTGCATATATATATATATATAAACTGTTTGCTACGTTCTATTTAACTCAATTGAACGAGCAAAATATTTTTTTGATGTTCAGCTAAGATTCTTGTTCAGAGAGCGTAAAGCCATTCTTGCACGGTACACCATATCCATTCATCATTAGGTTAAATAGATCATTTGTGTTATTCATACACTGTTATGTTTATTAATTATCTATAAATAAAAGTATATATAATTATAAATTTAATTTAAAATTATTAATATGTCCACTCATAAACTATTAATACATATATTAACAGATCCTCAGCATCGTGAAAATGAGACGCTTCAAAGTAAAATTCAAATGTGAATCTTATATAATATTTAAATTCTTTTTATTTTTATATTTAAATTATCTTTAATTATATTGCAAAGGTAAATAATCGTATATAGTATTATGAATACCAGTTTTCTCGTGATTTTTACCCTCACCGCACCATTTATAGCAAACAGTCATTTATAAATTTTATAATTAAAGTTGCGACGAATCCTTTCTATGGAAGCTCTTCTATATTATTGTGATATACCTGCCCTTTAAAGTAAAGTTTTTACAAGCCGTGCTAATCGATGTTTGATAGCTCGTGGATGTCGTAAAAGACGACTAAGAGCCTTATAACGACCTGGGCCAACTCCAACTGATGCCGTTTGGTCAACAATTACATTCCCAAGGAGGGTTGACGTCTGGCAGGCGGCCGGTCATAATATTACAAATAACTTTTACAATATGCACTATGAAAGAAGAGTACATATTGTATCGACGACATCGATATCGAGTAATTGGGATAAAAGTAAGAGAATGATGACCCCTGTTTTCGCGTTGGAGGTAAAAATTTGATGCGAAAACAGGGATGTTACGTTAATCTGTGACGAGGTTTAAATTATCATAGATATCTATAGCTTAGTCCTGGTAACCTATAGCAAATTGAGAATAGATTTCATTCGCAAACTCGACTACGTAATTTTTGCGGTTCCTATTATACCCGATAACACATATTTCTTATCACATATCGTTACTGCAACGAAACATTAATTCTTAAATTGATAAATGAAAACAAGTATCGTAACGGTCAATTTAATACAAACAATATGAATGTAAGAAATTGTAGTTGTAAATTCTTAAAAGAAAAGTTTTTAAATTACCCTATTTGAATCGAAAATAGTTAAATTTGACTTCACATTTCATCATCCTAACTCATATATGTCCCACTGTTGAGCTCAAGCCTCCTCCACCATGAGAGGGAAATTGATCTACTATACCACGCTGTTATTCCGACTATTTCTTCTCTTGCACAGATGTTATATGTGTTTTATATCCCTTAGGAGTCCCTCCCCATCTAGGGGGTGGTGAATTGTATTCTTACTTCGTCGCCACACGGCAACAAGACTTCACATTTACATTTCCTATATAAACGTTACTAAGTTCAATAAATCTGATTCTTTAAGATAAATAAAAGTTTGATATTTATAAAACCCGATCACGAAATGAAAAATGATGTCACAAGCGGGATCCCAATAGGCGTGGGTTCGTATCCCGCTTGTGACATCATTTTTCATTTCGTAATCGGGTTTTATAAATAATTAAGCATATTAAATGCTAAATTTCAGTAATTTAAAAAAGTTTGATATTTTTAGTTTTATAACCATGTTTCTCCATCGGCTACATTGTGATTTTCAACAATCAATTATTACAAAGTGCGAGAGGATAACCCTATAAAATTATTAATTGATTTTTGGCCTTTAGTCAACTCGAAATATTCTGTTACCGGTTTGAACATAAAACTACATGATAAAAACATTGTGATAAATTTGTAATTAATATCTAATACAATAAACAGATGTGACCCGTGCCCACATAAAACACGAAGTTAAATGCTGTGTATGTTTTTTTAAATAATAGTGTAAAGTTTGATGTAAAATATATAAATGATTATCGATGGTGAAGTCGACTTCAGAAACAGTGGTAGTGGTGCAAAGTGGGACCCTCGACATCTTCAGACTACTTGAAGCTTGGTGGCAAGCTGTATTGATTATCGTCCGATTGGTGACAACACATTGGAGGGTGCTACAGCAGACTGCTTTTGGTAGGAACATTTACCAGTTTTTCTGTGACAATTTAATTTTATTTTAAATCCATTTTTTTATTGAACTTATACCTACTTCTTTTGGCGCGTTAGGGAAAAATGATGAGAGTAAATTTTTACGATGCGCGCGCACACCGTCACGAAAAACCGACACCCTGAAGTTAACTATAATCAACATTTTATTTTTTTAACAGGATAATGCGTTATAATAAAACTTTCAATGTATTAAATACCTTTTTTCTATTATTAGTGTCGTTCAGTGTGCAGGTGGGTTTGCACCAAGGGTCGGCGTTAAGTCCTTACCTCTTCCTGTTGATAATGGATGCGTTAACATCGGAGATACAGGAAGAGGCACCCTGGTGCATGCTATTCGCTGATGATATTGTTCTCGTCGGAGAAGAAGGACTTGAGGTACAGAGCATGCTGGAGAAGTGGCGCTGTAAGTTGGAGAATGTTGGCATGAAAATCAGCAGACCTAAAACAGAGTATATGTTCTGCGATTTCGGCGGTCTCTCCAATTTTACACCCATATCTCTAGATGGAGTACCTATACCAGTATGCTCGGATTTTCGATACCTCGGTTCTCTTATCCAAAGCGATGGCGACCTGGATCGTGCGGTGAAACACAGAATGGATGCGGGATGGATGAAATGGCGGCAGGTCACGGGTACAACATGCGACCCCAAAGTACCCCCTAAATTAAAGGGTAAAATATATAAAACCCTAATAAGACCTGCTGTACTGTATGGATCAGCATGTTGGGCGACCAAAGCGACGGATGAGAGACGACTGCATGTAGCGGAGATGCGAATGTTGAGATGGATGTGTGGTGTGACGAGATTAGATAAAATAAGAAATGAGCATATAAGAGGAAGTTTGAAAGTTGCGCCAGTGACGGAAAAGTTAAGGAGTGAAAGGTTAACATGGTATGGACATGTGATGAGACGGGATGAAAGAAATGTTGTTAAGAAAGTTTTGAATATGAATGTTGAAGGCTTTAGGGGTAAAGGAAGACCAAAGAAAAGATGGATGGACTGCGTGAGGTATGACATGGATAGACAGGGAGTGACTGCAGAGATGACGTCTGATAGGACTGTATGGAGGAAGATGACATATTGCGTCGACCCCAAGTAATTGGGATAAGAGCAAGATGATGATGATGAGTGTCGTTTTTTTCTACAAACGTAGAATAAGGCGAAAGATAAAATTTTTGAAGAGATTTTTATCTTGTTACGCCAAAGAAGTATAACTTATAACGCGTGTACATAAACACACACACACACACTTTAATTTATTATAAAAATTTTAGCGTAATTAATATCTTTAAAAATCTTGATGGATGAGTTTAGTGTCAAAAGAATTCAACTAATATCTGTGCAGTTTTGTTTTCAAATATTCGATCGTGAAATGTTTCTTGCCGCCAGGAAATTATTAGTAACAGAATCTGGAGCTATAATAGACGACAATAGATTCTCTCTTATCGTGTAACAATTAAAAACGAGGTCATATTTGAATGATTTATAGTTCTATCTACTCTCTATCTCTCAGATAAAAATAATATAGTCATGTGTGTTTGTTACATTTATATATCTTAAGTGAAATGCCATCCGGTTGAATTATCAGTTTGTTAATATTTGTTTGACATTGTAGGGCATAAATATCAATTCTTAAGGGCTGAGAGTACATTCCTGTGGGTTGGTAGGTAAGGGCCCGGCTGTACTGTTGGTGTTGCAAAGGTCCATAAACGGCAGTAACATTTACCATCAGGTGTGCTGTTTGCTCGTTTACCGCAAGCAGTTAAATAAAACGGAAAATTTAAACTGCATTTAGCATTAACATATATGTATATAATAAAGCATTATTACGTTTATACTAACCGTTGTTTGTCAACTCTACAATACGTGCAAACATGAAGTACATATACGTAAATAAAAAGTGTCAACCGACTTCAAAACACATAAAAGGCACTACATAATGAAAAATAAAAAATATAGACTTATTATACAAAAGATGACCTACTGTTTGACAATTATTTTCAATAGAAATATGTTTACTAATTTCTCATTCAATGTCTGCTCTTACCGACTGTCATGACCTAAACACAGTTTTTAAAGAACCACCCATAATGGTCAATGTTTAGTTGCATACTTATAGAAGAATGATTATCTGTTTTTAATATTTGCATGATATTTAGTTCTTTAAGCCTCTAATCCTATATATTTCAATAGACAGAAATCAGACCCACTAGCGTCCATCCATCCATCCATCCCGCCGTCCGCCGCACGTAAACTGTTGGACATAGGCCTCCCCAAGAGAATGCCATTCAAAACGGTCCTGTGCCACCTGCATTCAAATGTTTCCTGCGACATTCATGATGTTGTCAGTCCTCATAGTTAGACTAGACCTCAAACTAAGAAATGTTTATTCACATTTCGTCTTAGAATATTTAGAATATTTCCCCCTAATAGAGGGTGAGTGTATTGCCGATAAATAGATGTAGTTCCAAACTTTGACACTGCTGTAATCGTATTTTTTGAGAATATCCTCAAACATCTCCAGAAATTCCCAACAAGACAAAGTGTTAAACTTATTGTAGTCTACGATACAAATTGCATGTTTACGCCAAGGCAGTTCTTAATAATTTAGTATATTATCTCAAATTCTCAACGTAGTGGAACGACGTTGCATAATTCAAGCTATTATCGGGGATGTGGTAGCGTGATCAACTGACCAAACTTCTGTAGAAACAGTGCAGTAACTGCTATAATATTATTGCAGAATTGTGAACTAAAGTGGAACGAGTCATGGTCAAAAACTACCTACGCCTATTTTGTTAAAATGTTATTTCTTCTTTTTGCTAGTATAGTATAAGGTATATCACGGTCGATTGTTAGAGCCGGGGTTAGAATTATGGTACAGGAAAAAATTATTATAATAATCAGATGGATATCACAAAACACTTAATAATAATTGTAACAGTTAGCCTGATGCCTGGTCTTAGGGTTGAAAAGATAGAGATGAGCATGAAAAAATGGAGATAGGGTTGATAATTAAGAAATTACGCGTTCGGAATGACATTCAATTCTACAAGTAGAAATTTCTAATTTTATTTGTTCAATTAGAAACTAATTTAATAAATATATATATATATATATATATATATATATATATATATATATATATATATATATATTAAAGTTAATAATTATGGGTTTATCAATCATTAGATTACAAGCTAATTATTAAAAGTGAGCATTATTACATACGAGAATTGACATACGATTTTTCTATAGTGAGTTAAACATGTCATTGTTCTTCTCACCGTAACCATATACATTTTTTTTTTACCATAACAATATACCTACACCAAGTGTGAAAAGTTATATCAATAAATTTTTATTATGTTTTTATGCTCTATTTTGGGTTATCAAAATACTATTTAACTATTGCAATCTAAACCGCAAGATATTTTTATTTTTAATTGTATTCTCTTTGGAAAAACATTTTTCGACTTGCTAATTTGTTAACTAAAAAAGAGATTGCTATAAGTGAGATTTCAATCAGTATTTTTTTGGCAATCTGTTCCAACTAATTAAACAATTAAGCCTCAGTGCCACGTAAGTTTACACGTGGGTGCGATTTCTCATTCATTTATGGCCCTACAGAGGACGTTTTAACACGCCATTTATAACGGAGATAGGCCTCGTTAGCATTGGGCTGCAACCTATCTAGGAGAAGGAAAACTCCGAAATATAACCCGAGGAGATAGGCCTCGTTAGCATTGGGCTGCCACCTATCTAGGAGAAGGAAAACTCCGAAATATAACCTGGGGAGATGAGCCTCATAAGCATTGCGCTGCAACTTATCTAGGAGAAGGAAAACTCCAAAATATAACCCCCGATCTAAGGTGTAAACCGACCCGTGCTGAGGGATTCGCGGCCAGAGGGTAAGCTGGTCAAAAACGGAGGGTGCATGTGTTGGTGGTCACAGGGCACAGCGGTGATTCCACCTTGCCTCCACACAAGGGCTCTGTGGGGGTGGATCGTTTAATACCCTACTACTCGTGGGAACGCTATGGATTGTATAAAAAATTTTAAAAGTCCAAATGACGGCGATGCGGTTCGCAACCCTTCACGTCTCGATCCCAATGAGGGCGAAAAGCGGTCTACGGAGTGCCGTTTTGCCACGTTGAATGTAGGAGGAGGAATGAAAGAGAAATTAAATGAGGTATGTCAAATGATGGATGATAAAAAGATTGATATTCTTTGTGTGAATGAAACGAAGCGAAAGGGATGTGAGATAGCTAGTCATGGACCTTATACGGCATACTGGTCCGGGGTACCAATGACTACTAGAGCCTGCCAGGGAGTTGGTCTCCTTCTTTCTGCTCGAATGGCTCAATGTGTGAAAGAGTATGATTGTGTGAATGCTAGATTAGTATGGTTAAGAATGAAAGTGGGTCTGACCCGTATTTTTGTTGTAGGAGTATATGCTCCTGTAAACACGGGTTTGACTAAAAATAAATGTGAGCAGGATGGAAGAGAAAAGTTTTGGGAGGAGCTAAGAGATGTTTTAAGATTATGCCAGTTAAATGAAAGGTTGATTTTGCTAGGTGATTTTAATGGATGGGTGGGAGTAGGCCGAAAAGGATTCGAAAACGTTTTAGGAAGGTTTGGTGATGAAAGTGTGAATGAAAATGGTCAAAGTCTGCTAGAGGTGTGCTTGGAATGGAACCTTTGTGTTACAAACACTATGTTTGAACACAAAAAGATCCATATGTATACACGCGAAGCAAAGAATGTAAGAAAGAGTATGATTGATTTTATAATAGTAGACGAAAGACTCAGAAACAAAGTTCTAGACACCAGGGTGTATCGCGGTACTGGTATCCATACAGACCACTTTCTAGTGATGACTAGAATAAGTGGTCTCATAAAAACGTGGCGAAACCGGATACATAACACGACAAGTGTACTAGAAAGGATAAAAGTAGAGAATTTGCAAGATGAGATTGTTAGAGAGAAGTATAAAACTAAACTGACAGAAAAGTTGTATGGTTCGGTTAATATTAGTGATATGGAAGAATTATGGAAGACTTTTAAAGAAAATGTGGTAAATGTTGCTACAGAAACATGTGGCGTGACCAGAAGAAGGAAAGTAAATAAGATGAAGAATATATGGTGGGACAAAGATGTGCAGAGTGCAGTTTGTGAGAAGAAGAAAGCCTGGATAGATTGGCTTGCTATCAGAGCCAGTGAGAGAATAGAGAAAGCAACGATTCATGATATAGACATAGCTAAAGAAGAGTACAAGAGAAGAAAAAGAGAAGTGAAAGAAATTGTCAGAAAAAAGAAAGAGGATCAGAAAGACGAGTATGATAGAAGATTATCGCAGGATTACCAATCTAACTTAAAGGTTTTCTGGAAATCCATAAGATCAGCTCGAGGTAAAGTTCAAAGTACAGAGCTTGCTTCGATCAGGGATAAGTATGGAAGGATAGTGAATAGAGAAGAATGTGTACTAGAGAGATGGAAGGAGTATTTTGAAAGCTTATTTGAAAGAGAAGAGCCACAAGATCTATCATTTGAGAGTGAAAGAGATCTTGAGGATGGAGAATGTATTACTATGGTGGAAATTATGAACGCACTGAAAGGTATGAAAGCGGGTAAATCTGCAGGATACGACAGGATTACAGTTGAGATGCTGACCGCTGGACAGGATATCATAGCTAACATGCTATACCAGCTCTTCAATCTCTGCTGGACTAATGGCCAAGTACCTGACGACTGGTGTAAGGCTGTAATTGTACCTTTATACAAAGGGAAAGGTTCGCAGCAAGATTGTAGGAACTACAGGGGCATAAGCCTCCTTAGCATAGTCGGCAAACTGTATGCGAAAGTATTGATTGAAAGAGTAGTGAAAGTAACCGACAAGAAAATATGGGATGCACAAGCAGGTTTCCGAAAAGGTATGGGTTGTACGGATCAAGTCTTCTCCTTACGATGCATGACGCAGAAATTTTTGGCTAAAGGTCAGAAAATCTTTTGTGCATTCATTGATTTGGAGAAAGCTTATGACAAAGTGAGGAGGAATGAACTGTGGTCGGTACTGTCTATGTATGGGGTGGACAGCCATCTTATTCACGCGTTGAAATCCATCTATAAGGATTCCAGGGCGTGCGTAAGAATAAACGGAGCCTACACGGAGTGGTTTAATATCGATAAAGGTGTTAGACAGGGATGTGTAGCGTCCCCGTGGCTGTTTAACCTATTCATGGATAGCTGTTTGAAAGATCTGAAAAATAATGATTGTGGTTTACGAATGAATGAGTTACTTATCAAATGTCTTCTTTATGCCGATGATCAGGTATTACTTGCATCATCGGCAGAAGATTTGCAGGCGATGGTAACTACTATGCATGAAGCTTTTGAAAGAAAAGGTATGAAAGTAAATGTAAGTAAGACGAAAATTATGGTTTTTGAAAAGGATAAATGTATGACGGAATGTAAAATTTTTATAAATGGTGAGGAACTGGAACAGGTGAAAGAATTTTTATATTTGGGTGTTTTGTTTACTAGAGATGGTAAAAATGATGATAATGTTGAAAGAAGAGTAAATGCTGGTAATAGAGTGAATGGGGCACTATACACCTTTATGAAAAGCAGAAACGTGTCCAAAAAGGCACGTTTAGCTGTACATAAGGGAGTATTAGTACCTACTCTCATGTATGGTAGTGAAAGTTGGATTTGGCAGGGAAGACATGAAAGTAGAATAAATGCTGTTGAGATGAGAGCTCTTCGTAGTATGTGTGATGTAAGTATGAAAGATAAAATTAGGAATAGTGTTATAAGAGAGCGCTGTGGTGTGAATGAAGAAGTAGTGACAAAGATCAAAAAGAGTATGCTGAGGTGGTTTGGACATTTAGAAAGAATGAGTAACGAGAGGTTGACGAAGCAAATATATAAAGCAAGCGTGAATGGGACGAATACAAGAGGAAGACCACGTCATACTTTTCTGCACCAAGTTGGAGATGTGTTGACGAGAGGTCTTATTAAGAGTATGCGTAATCGTAGAGCATGCATGAAGACTATTATGAGTGTGAATGAAGCGATGGAAGTATGCCAGGATCGTGGTTTGTGGCAATCCGTAGTCTCTGCCTACCCCTCTGGGAAACAGGCGTGAGGCTATGTATGTATGTATGTATTTATAACGTATTTGTACATCTTATTCAAACATTTCTAATATTGCCACTAGAGTTTTTAGTGCCCAATTAAGTTTTATTATTATATTAAACAAATATTAGAAATAATTTAATAAATTATATTTTTTTTCGCTAATACATACATTGATTCGAAGAAGAAGAATATTAATCGCTAGTTTATTGAAACGAAAGTAAGAAAATAATAAGTATTATTTGGTTATTTTTAGTATTAACAGAAACATTCACTATTCAAAACGGTCGCGATTTTATTTATTAAGGAAGGTTATTGCGTCCAAAATTACTATCTACATTGCTCGTGAGGATAGTAAAAATCAACTAATACTGTAATCCTAATTGTATCCCTTTCATTAAGTGCTGTATGGTCAATGATTACGTTCCTAAAGAAAGTTGATGTTAGGCAAGCAGCAGGTCATAAGGTTCAGCCAAAGTCTGCTTCATGGCAGTATGGTCAGAATTTTATTCTTGTATTAGGAAAAGACATGCTTTTCCGACTTCATATAAATTGAAATAAAGGAAGAAGGAAGTTGTAGCTGGAGTGAGTAACACTTCTAATTATGAGGTTCTATCAAAATTATGCAAGAAGTAAACAAATTGTTTCTTCTTCTACTTTACAACTTATATAAGGACCAATGTTTAATACGAAACTTTGTCACTATGTGTTCAGTTGACGACATTATCCTACTAATCATGTTGGATAGACCCTTTGGGTGTTTTAATTCGAGATATTTTTTCAATTATTAATCATATATATTCTTTATCATATATAGCTATGTGATAGCGGTTAAGAATACTACCAACCCTTACTTTGCTCGTAGATGTCGTAAAAGACAGCTAAGAGCCTTATAACGACCTGGGCCAGTTGGCCCAGGTCGTTATAAGGTTCTTCAGATGTAGTTACATCTGATGCCGTTTGGTCAACAATTACATTACCAAGGAGGATTGACGTCTGACAGGCGGCCGGTCATAAAACTATTGTCAATAACTTTTACAATATGTACTATGAAAGAAAAGTACATATTGTATCGACCTCAAGTAATTGGGATAAGAGTAGGAGAATGATGATTAATCATATAATTATTCTATTATTAATCACCACATTGATAAAGTGTATGTAGTGCTGTGTGGTGGACTACAAATATTACCAACCTTTAAATTGCTTGTGGGTGACCTAAAAACTGCCTGGATTTTTTTTTATTGCTAATCGTGGCAAACGAGCAAGCAGCACACCTGATAGTAAGTGTCACTGCCGCCCATGGACCTATGCAATACCAAGGGTATAACTAGGCCGCTGCCTACCAATATAAACCCCTAACCCACCCAATTAATTTTCGCAATTATCTTACTATGTTTTCTACGTGTACCTGCCGTTACTCACCATTCGCTGATAACAAAGATAACGTTATCACATAAATACTTTTTACTGTAGTAATCAGACTAAACACAAAGATAAAATGAGGTTGAACATTATAAATGTATTGCAAATACCAGGCATCAAGTTAATAACTTGTTTTATTTGGAGTTAATGATTTTAAAACTATGATCGACCTTACAATAACTGCCACAAGATATAATTCAAAATTATAAGTGAAACCTAACCGATGTAATAATTGAATCCATGCTGTATTATTTTGATAATAAAATAAGAATATAGTGGTCACCAGCCCTTCTTTTCATGTAGGTATTCTAAAAATCGATAAAGGAACAGAACAATGCAGGCAATGCGTCTGATTAGCGTAGCACAATAGACTAATTACTCTTATTTGACGGCAATCCGTGCCTAATAAGATAAATGATCGAAGTCAGACCATCAGAAGTCAGACTTGGGACCTGGCTCTCCATTTTGGCTGTCATAGTTATAATATCCCTTGTTGTGTGGTAGCGGCTAGGAATACTACCAACCCTTACTTTGGTCGTGGATGTCGTAAAAGCCGACTAAGAGTCTTATAACGACCTGGTCCAACTCCATTTGCTGCCGTTTGGTCAACAATTACATTCCCAAGGAGGGTTGATGTCTGGCAGGCGGCCGGTCATAAAACTATGGCCAATAACTTTCACAATATGTACTATGAAAGAAGAGTGCATGTTGTATCGACCCCGGATAATTGGGATAAGAGTAGGAGAATGATGATGAGTTATAATATCACGATGCAACTTTATGAAATGCTAGCAGAACGCAAGTTGATTTAAATATGAAATGTATTTTTAAGATAATTGCCACAACAGGTTTTCTGCAACAAAACTCGTATCTCATCTAGGCTAACGTAACCTTGCTGAATTACTATTTTCGAAGGCTTTACCTCGTTCTCAATGGTTCTGTTGCGTGACTGCTAGTTCGTGTCAACGACCTTTTTTCTTAGAATATGTACTAAAGAGTATAATAGGTGTAAGACACGCTATTTATTGATAAATTGTCGATTTCAGAATTAAAGTTGTCTGCGGCGGCGATGATGGCGCCCAGCGTCTTCCAAAGAACAAAATCACCGAGATCTTCACCAGGAAATTTGCCTAGAAAACTACAGGTAATAATATATTTCACAACTTTTCTTTTTGGAAGCACCACATACTGAAATAAGTATTACATACTTAATTCAGTATGTGGCCATATAGTGGGGTACATACTTAAAAAATAAATTCAACTGACTCTAAACACCTCCACGAAGAATTGCCCTGCGTGCAAATCGACGCTCGGCACTAGCACTAACAATATTCATTTTATATAATGTCTAAATCCTACTAAAAAATAAAAAAAAAACATAAATATGAAAAAGTAGCAAAAGTTCAATATTATGATAATTATGGTGTAGTTGCCGACATCACAGACAAAAGATTTTGTATCCAAATAGATTCCAAATTCTGCAGACAATCCAAAATTATTTTATTAGAAGAACGTATAAAATTCTTAAGTAAAGAACACAATTTCTTGTTTTATTACTACTACAAAAATATTTACAATTTATAAATATGACGGTTAAATTCCACCAATGGAATTGTTTACAAAAAACAACTAATTTATTATTTATTAAACTTCAACATTTAACTTGGTTAGTTTACTAGTTTGGTGTTATTAGGTTAAATAAAATTTGAAGGGGTCAATAGAAGCTCGAAATAGTTCGTTTAAACTTACACACGGTGCGGTTCGCCAGTTCTCTTCACTTGAATTTGACACGCTAACGTGTGTATAGATAAGATTTATGTACGTTCAATTGTTTATAATGTATAAGCATGTACATCGTTGATTGAATGAATCGTTAATTAATTACAAATATCATCATCATTACCTACTCTTATCCCAATTACTTGGGGTCGATACAATATTTACTCGTCTTTCATAGTACATATTGTAAAAGTTATTGGCAATAGTTTTATGACCGGCCGCCTGCGAGACGTCAACCCTCCTTAGGAATGTAATTGTTGATCAAACGGCATCAGATGGTGTTGGCCTAGGTAAGGCTTATAAGGCTTATAAACTTATAAGGCTCTTAGTCGTCTTTTACGACATGCACGGGCAAAGTACGGGTTGGTAGTATTCGTAGCAGCAAGCACACAGAACTAATAATGAATTACAATTATATTGTAGATAATTCATTAGTAAGTTTTTAAATTTTCTAAAAAAAAGGGTTGGGAACAACATTTTATTCATAACCCATAACCACACGGCACACTTTGAAATTATTATTCGGAAAAAAAGAATCAATCGTGTAATAAAATTTAAAGCCGTAACTAAATGATTACATTTTAATTTTTTATCATCGTTGTTTAGTCTGAAAGTCACACATTACACAGAGCTGATGTAACATCCGCTTCGTCCATATTTTAGCATATCTCATTTTGTTTTTGTTTTCATTTGGTTTGCAAACTGTGAAGTAGACATGTTGCATAAAGCGGCTTACAATCGTTTTTTTTTTTCTGTATGGAAACTGACTAAGGAAACAATGTTTTAGAAAATTTTAAAAATATAGATGTAACGTCGTGTGTGATTGAAATATTAAGCTCATTATCTGAGGCAATATACGTCGCACTCTTTGATCGAACCTTCTTTACAAAATGAAGGGAGGGAGGAAAATTGACCCACTATACTACTTGGTTGGAGTTATATAAGGTTATTTCAAGTTTTCCTTCTCTTACAAGAAGTAATAATATTAACATTGCTACCAATAAAGTTTCTAATAAATATTAAGGAATTAGTAATTAATTACTATTTTAGATGTTATATAAAAAAAGAAAATAAATAAGAAATAAATGAATTCCGCCATCATTAGTCGTGTTTAATGACATGCACGGGTACGTAAGGGGGTGTTTGTATTCTTACTAATTGTATTCTAACTCCGTCACCACACGGAAATTATAAGTTTATTTCCCGTTGTTAAGAAATTATATTAGACTGTTAGAAATTAAAAAAGATGTAAATGCAAATATCAACTAATAATTTACAACAATATGTATTAAAAACTACTAAAGTTTAACTGTTACTAGTAAATATTTTTTTAAAATTTATGTTATGTATTTATTATTTCATTAAATTTTTCCATTAGTTGTAAATATCAAACACATTCAGTGGACACACAATGGACGTTGGTAAGTATCACAAGTTATAAAAAATCTAATACGTCATACTAAGGAAGATATATGTATACTAATGGTAGTCGAACCCTATGATGACCCATAATAATTTCTCACCATAACCTTACATTATTGTCATTCAATCAAATTGCGGGTATTAGTTGGCAGTTACTATGGGAAGTCACTTTCCACTTGATTAGATTTAATGATCGAATCAAATACAATAAAGGTTTAATAAGATCTACAGACTAGTTATAGAAAAAATAATGAAATATTTTAACCGATCAATTACAATAAAATATTCTTTTTCTATTATTTCAGAATGGCACAGAAGCATCTGGCACATCAGACCCAACAGCAGACTCAAGTCCAGGCAACTCTATATCAGACGCTGAAAACTTCGAATGTTACGGAGAGGGTGATAATGATACTCCAGCCAATACGTTAGTATCTATTTTCTCGTCCATAATCGCCTATGACTCATATTCAACCGTGTGAAATAAGCCAATATATAATCAAGTTTAAGTTAGCCTTAGTAACTTCATCTCAGCTCATATATGTCCCACTGTTGGATTCGAGCCCCATCCATAATGGTAATTGACCAATGGGAGGGTAATCGACCTACTATACCACGCTGATCAGACGTGTTGGTGTAGGGTTTTATTTCGTATTTTCCTTCTCCCGTATATATGTTATATGCGTTTTATATGCCTTAGTCGTCTCGTATGATCACCCACGGGTAAGATAAGGGGTGGTGAATAGTATTCTTACTCTGTCACCACACTGTAAAAAAAAAACCTTAGTAACTTAATCGTGTTTTACTATGTGAATATAATACAGTCAAAATCGTTTACTGCGACATCGTTTAGAACAACATGCCGGTTATAATAACCTAGAACAAAGGTCCCGGCTGAATGCTATATGACCGCCTTATGAAAAACATTGCTTTTAACGACATCGCTAATAACGACATACCGCATTAAACGATCACAATTAACTAATATTTCGGAGAATTAGATCTGTTAGAACGACCGGCTAAGCTGTATTGTAAACAATTTGAATAGGTATCCACATCTGTCTTCAATGGCTATTAAAATCAGGCAAGAAAACAATAGGATTTAGTTTAGTGTAGGGTCTTTTCTAATTCTTAGAAACAAAACACGTGCGTGTAGTAGAGTCAAAGTCCGCTTCTTCATATCTCTTCAGTTACTTTGTTAATTATCTTTGCACAGAAGTGTTCCAAACAGACTAAAATTACCGATTTTATACACACAGAAAAATAAAAAACCGGAGGTGTCAAGGGACACCCGGATGGAACGAAGTTCTATTTTAATTATATAATTTTTTTCTGCCTTAAGCGATTTTTATCGTTATATTTTAGCCAATTTGCAAAATATCTTTATAAATTATAGCCTATGTGTTATTCTGATGTGCAAGCTATATTACTATAAATTTCATCAAAATCCATTCAGTAGTTTTTACGTGAAAGAGCAACAAACATGTTCACATCCATACATTATTACAAACTTTCACGTTTATAATATTAATAATAGGATATACAATTCCACTAGACTACCAAAACTTTTCGACCCCGAGCTCGAACGCGAGCCGGCCACGCGGCCCGGTCACGGGCGAAAATAATTTCGTTGCGCATTATTTTGATTTTGCTATATCTCTTAAGGTATTGATTTAATTTGCATGGTCTGAAGGAAAAAAAATATCTTCATGAAATGCTCAAGCCAACTAATGTATTTAAAATGATAAGGATTAATACAGTATTTGTGTAAATAGCTTTTCAATTACCGTTTTATAATAGAACATTTTTTAAAGTATTAAAATGGATATAGTATGTTATCCTTAAGAGATAGATATATACCATCGCGGACTTTTTTGTAGGCCTTTTTAAGCTGTATAATACTGTAGTACTTTATTTTGATCTATTTCGTAGGGTTCAGCCAGCGTTTGCAATGTAAGCGCAAAATAATGTGTTTATTTACGACATCACATTAGAAACCTCTAAAATTATCAGTGTTTCTCTAGTACATTATGCATATATTATACATATAAACCTTCCTCTTGAATCACTCTATCTATAAAAAAAATCGTCGCGACACCACACTGTTCAATGCGAAATAGAAATGAAAATATCTGGCTTGCTTTCTATAAGAGAACCGACGAGCGACGCCGCACAGCTTACAATAGCTTACTATAGCAAAAAGTGTCGTGACAACTTTTCGTAAGAATTTTTTCCGTCTAGCCCCCTTTCACAACGCGCGATAAGGAACTTCGTTCCAATATGCATTGTACTTATGTGTAATAAACAAAATGTACATAGTTGAATGAATATACTTTTTCAATAATTACCTATCGATTTGTTTGTACTTGCTCGATACACATTAAACATCACCGGTTGTTACGACTATCGGTTTTTACGACTGAATATGAGCAGTCCCTTCGATGTCGTTATAACAGATTTTGACTGTATTGTAGTATTATCACTACGCCACATCACCAATATATTGTTCATCATTATCTCAGCTCATATATGAGGCCTTGCTTTTTTATTTGACCCACTGCTGGGCTCGACCTTCCCCCGCACTAGGAGGTAAATTGACCTACTACACCACGCTGGTTAGACGTGTTGCTATAAGGTATTATTTCGAGATTTCCTTCTCTTGCATAGATGTTATATGCATATTTTATCCCGTAGTCATCTTTTACGAATACCCACGGGTAAGATAGTCGGTGGTGAATTGTATTCTTACTACGTCACCACACGGAAAAACATATAATTAGCGTATAATAATATTATATTGTTAACATAATAATATTGCCAATTCAACTTTGAACATATAAATAAATATGTGACGTTAATAAAGAAGAAGAATTCGCCTGCCAAAAGTAGTGATTATACCATGATCACTCCTTGGCCAACAGTGGAAGGCAATAGTTTGATCGATGATGAATAAATAGTGGTAATATCAGTTCATATACGTATCACTGCTTAGCTCGAGCCCACTCCAAAATAGAAGGATTCAATTTATTTATTAAATGGTTTCATTTAATAAGATTCCACTTGTACATTAAACAGACTTTTACAAAGATAAAGTAAATTGAATTTGCTATTAATTATTTTTTTATGATTTTACGCGATTATCATACATTTGAAATAAAACTATTTTTATTGATTCCGTCGTGTATATATTTGATTTACAATTTCCAAACATTTCGAACACTTTATAGCGTTCATAGTCACGGGAGAACGATAAAGGTTAAGGATACAGGAAAAATAGTTTTATTTCACATATTAATTATTAAATTATTTTAAAGTCACATTTTGTTTAACGTTGATTTTACTGCTTTAGGGAATAAATTTATCATTCATTAAAGCAGACAAAGACATAGAAAAAAAAATGTAGCAAAACGTCAGGTGCATATTAATTTATTTAATCTATATGGTCTGTTGCTCTTAGAATTGCCATGAATAATACTGAGCAACGGTCGTAGCCAACGTTATAAATATAAGTTTCGGTCGATAGTGATTAAAAATTAATGGGAATTGGATCCACGAATAATATTAACGTTTAAAAGAATTTTATTGTAGTGAGTTAAAATTCTTTAAGATTGTATTAGATTTGGGTGACTGGACCGTGGAATAGTCTGTCACCCGCTGAGGCTGACCGCGTGAGGGCGTCGCCTCGGCAGTTAGCCAGGGCGTTGAAAGGGGATGGTACCCGAAAGAGTAACCCACCGGGCTGGTCACGGAAGGTCAGGTATCGCTACCAGTGGCCGGCCCAATGGTGATGGGGAGGGTATACGGTGGATTATGGGCGTGTGTCCCGACCATAACTTACGCAAAAAAAAGAGATTGTATTAGATTTAAAGGAATGAATGTATAGTTTCCGATTGCAAACAATATAACAAAAATTATATAAAATTTTGCATACATTTCATTCGTTTAATATACGAATACATTTAAATAAATCGTGTATTCATTCTATTAAATTAGAAAGTATATGAATTACGACGATTCATAGAGATTCCTCTAAAATAATCACAATTTTATTTATGACAATAACTGTGACATAATATGATAATTGCTATATAACTATCAAATCTAAATATCAAAGATTCAATTTAAGCTAGAATAGTAGATATTGCTAATAAGTTCCTAAACTTAAAGAAATTTTAAATTTAAGTTACGTGCATTACGTTCATACATGTTCATGTCGTATGAGACGCATAAGGTACGTCACTAACAGGTAACATTACAAGAGAAGCGAAATTCGAAACACGATGCAATACTAGTCGTTAAGTTTAGTATCAATTAATATTTTATCGGTTGCACGTCGGGTGAGGAATAAAATGAATCACCATATTCTCAATACGTTAATTTCAGCTGAGGAACAACAGACAGAGCATTACTATCCTTAAAAGATATAGCGCTAACTGCGATCCGCCTTAAGAATACCTCCATTTAATAGTAGACTCCTATAGGTGAACGATGAATAGGCACAACTGTCTATCAATGCAATATAATAACCAAAATTTTATATTTCCCATTGTGGAAGAGCTTCAAAGTCAACAATGGCCAAACAAAAGTATATGGCCTATAAGGAATATAAAAGAAAAATTTACGATTAGTTTATAAATTAAAATATATCATAATCTCGTAGATATAATTAAAACTATGTTTGTTTACTATGAATATCAAAGAGTTAATTTTATATATTGTAAATACTGAATGTACATAAAGTAAAAAAAAATATGTAAGTTTTAACAGTTTTTACGGTATCGTTGACCTGTATCGTAAAGACTTCCGAGTCATTTCGTTACTTTGTGAACGTGTTTTGATTACTATCATTTCAAACAAAAAATATTTTCTGTTTTCATACAAAAATATAATATTTAGAGCAAGCTAAACATTGTTTAACCATTTGTATGTCTTATACTGCCTCGGCGAGCATAAAATGACCTAAAATATATTTAACTAATATGGCGTACTAAGTTATTATACTAATACTGATATTTTATAAATAGATACTTTTTGATTTGTATCTTATAATTTCAAAGAAGCTGTGTGGTAACCAGCTAAGAATACTACTAACCCTTACTTTGCTTATGGATGTCGTAAAAGACGATTAAGAGCCTTATAACGACCTGGGCCAACTACATCTGATGCCGTTTGGTCAACAATTACATTCCCAAGGAGGGTGTGCCAATAACTTTTACAATATGTACTATGAAAGAAGAGTACATATTATATCGACCTCAAGTAATTGGGATAGGAATAGGAGAATGATGATGATTTTATAATTCTGAGAACTATGTTATTTTCCTTATAGAAAACAATATGCACTAAAGAAATATGCTTATAAACAACTGAGCTTCTTTCTTTCTATAAACAACTAGCTCTCTCGCTCACCAAACGAAGTATAACAGCACATTGCATTTTTTTTTTTTGTGTGTTAGTTGTTAGCCTCAGATGGCTATGACAACTTTATCCGGACTGTGGGTGAGCGCTGAGGGCTCTCAACCCGTAGCACATTGCAACTGCTCAGACGTCGTTTTATTGTGAGAGTGTGACACTACCCCGGACGGACCGGCATGCGTCTGTAGACAGAGAACTGTTAACAGCGTGGTCCTACCAGTTATTATTCGTGTAGGAATCGAACGTGTACGCGACGAGAGTTCGTTGACTTATAATATTGCGATATTTGATGCACTGTTATAAGAGTTGCATAATTGCTGATTTCTTGAAAAGTCACGAGTTTAGTTGAAAAGAAAAGGGTTAAAAGAAGAATTTAGTGGGTATCGTAAAAGACGATTAAGGGATATAATATGCATATGGCATCTATGCAATAGAAGGAAAACTCAAAATAAAACCCTATACCAACACGTCTGACCAGCGCGGTATAGTAGGTTTATTTCACTTCCATTACAGAGAAGGCCCGAGTCCAACAGTGGGACATATATGGGCTGTAATGATGATGATGATAATTAATATGCTTTAACTTTGCTTGCAGAATAGAAAACGGATCTCGAAGTCCTGGCAACCCACTAAACCGACACTCTTGGACAAGAACAAGTCTTAGGCGAACACCACCGAGGTAAGTTCAATGATCAAATAATTTAGATGTTATTATACTTATTATGCATGTGGGTGTTAAATGAGTATAGCCGAGAAATGATAGATAAGTAACAAATTATTGTGACAGTATTTGAAATAAACGAACACTTTACAGCGTTCTCTCGTTACTATGTACCTACGTTGTAAAGTGTTCGTAGCGTTGGGAAATTAAAAATCAAATACCAACGCAATAGAATCCGTAAAAGTAGTTTTATTTCAAATGTGTAATACTGGCGTAAATACCAGAAATCATCAAGCAGTCAGTATGATAACTTAGTCAAATGCAAATAAATAAATCACCCTTAAAATCATCGAACTAATCTAACGTGCAGGCAAATCTCACACGGTATTTTCTGTCTTCTCTACTCCATTCGTTCATCATATCGATTATTATTATATTCACACTATACAAACGTCATTCTTAGTTACATAGTTGAAAGACCCTTCTCATTTAGATATTACTTTTAAGTACAAACAGATGGCTGTCTGTACATAAGTACAGATGACCTAAAATATATGTAGATCATTGATTCTTCAACGAATTATATACCTATATGGATGACATAAAAATTTGAAAAATAATCAGTATTTTCTAACAAATATTTTGTATGTACATATGTATATATAGCCTTTGAATGGAAAATGACAAAATGTATATCTAGCTTATAAAATATCCTTAAATTAAAAAAAAAACATTATATAATGTACAAATGATGAAATGATGTTCTGTGCCGATAATAAACGAGATACCCTGTGGAAAGATTCGTTATGCTATCCGCAAATGGTACTAGCTGTAATTTCAACTGTCAATTGTATATGTTTTTATGTTCCTTCGTAAGACAAGGACCCCTAATTTTATTTAAAAAAGAATACCTTGCTTAGGTACAGATAACAATTTCAAATATATTTTAATTATTACGAGTATGTTAATAATAACATTCCTCTAATATATAAAAAATTATATACAAATCTAAAAAAAAATGTATTAATTATTAATAATATTGTTAGAATAACTTCTAGGAAAAATAATGAAAAAATAGTAATTAATTTTATATTATTATAAATAATCTATCATTTCCCGGTGGGCGATTTGTGTGTTTGATTTTATGTTGCCGATATTTGTTGTGTTAGTTTTGTTTATATTATTTCTTTAGCATTTTGTGATTTCTTTTCTTGTATTTGTTTGCTCTTTTTTGGTTTTGCTTTTTAACTATATTTGTTCTATCTTCCGTAGCCATCAGGAGAATCTTCCGCATCGGCGATGGGGCTCCATGAGACAGTAAGATCTTTTTAATTTTTCTAACGCTTTTAACATTGCATATTGAAACAATGCTGAAAATTTACTTAAAGAAAACTATATTCATAGCTACATATTTTCTGAACATTGTTGATCCTTCAACGATTTGTATATATGGACGATATAAAAATTTAAAATTTAATAACTAATCTGAATTTTCTAACAAATAAAAAGATGAAACCAGAACAGATGTAAGAGTAACAATAGGTAATGAAGTACTAGAGCAAGTGGATGAATTTGTATATCTTGGATGTGGATTTAGCCGAGATGGAAGGTACACCACTGATATAGAGCGAAGAGTGAATGCGGGAAATAGAGTGAACGGAGCGTCGGGGCAACTTCTCGGCAGCCACCACCTCAGCCAGAAGGCACGTGTAGCAATACATAACGCAGTGCTTGTCCCAACATTACTGTATGGAAGCGAGAGTTGGGTATGCAGAAAAGAGTATGAAAGTAAAATTAATGCGGTCGAAATGCGATCTCTGCGGAAAATCTGTGGAGTTAGGCTGACCGACCGCATTCGTAACGACGACGTAAGAGAGCGAGTAGGTATGAAAGAGAGTATTGGTGTAAAGATGCGAAAGGGAATGCTCCGATGGTTCGGACATGTGGAAAGAATGCCGAACGAACGTCTGGTTAAGAAGATATACAATGCGAAAGTGGAAGGATGTAGGTACCGAGGGAGACCGAGACTAACCTACCTAGACCAGATCGGTCATGTACTGAAGGAAGGTGGAGTCAAGAGTCTCTGAAACCGGCGAGCGTGTATGAAGAGAATTATGAATGTTGAGGAAGCGAGTGAAGTATGCAGAGATAGAGTTCTCTGGCACTCTGTTCTCTCTGCCTACCCTGCAAGGGATATGGCGTGATGATATGTATGTGTATGTATGTAAAAATATTAAGCCCTTAAGTGGACGATACCAAATTTGTACCTAGCTTATAAAATATCCTTAGACTCATAAATTTAGAAAAATCATTAGCAGATTTATTAATTAAAGTTGTTTATAAAGTAGCAAAATCCGGTACATATAAAAGTACTTAAACCTTTCAGATGAGAGGAATGTCAAATATATATAAACTTTAATAAAAACCATGGCGGGTTTATTAATTAAAATTGTTTTTAAAGTAGCAATCATCGACATATAATTCCAGCAACAACCTTTAGAATTCATATAAAAAAATTGTACTCTTATTATAACGATGGTCCATTTTTAATTAATATTTTATTCATCGCTTAAGATTCTTGAAGACAGAAGAGACCGAGTACTCGGCATTTTTCTCTTAAAGTCTTTTACTACTTTTTTGCAGCTTATTTTTCCTTTCCTTTTTGTTTTGCAGTGTGGGGTAATTTGTTTTGTGTGTCTTTAATTGTAATGTTAACACATTGAACTAAAGTCATCATTCTCCTAGTACATATTATAAAAGTTATTGGCAATAGTTTTATGTCCAGCCGCCTGCTAGACGTCAACAACGACGTTCTTGAGAATGTAATTGTTGACCAAACGGCATTAGATGGAGTTGGCCCAGGTCGTTATAAGGCTCTTAGTCGTCTTTTACGATATCCACGAGCAAAGTAAGGGTTGGTAGTATTCGTAGCCGCTACCACATAGCATGGAACTAAACAACACATTGAACTAAAGTAATATATAATATTAAATACTGGTGTGTGAATAACATCGTGTCATACATATTTATATTCAAATGATTCAACTGTGTACATATTGTACGTTACAATAGAACCTATAAAGTAATATTATACTGAAAACAATTTTTATAATTTTGTTTTTGTTGCTTATTTTTCTAAATAAATTATCGAATAAATTTGTTTTCTGGCAATATTGACGAGTTTTTATAGACATTTTTTTACTAAAATAATTACTAATCTTAAATCGAAATCGAAATATAATTAATGTTGAGGCAAACATCAAACTAATAATTTCTTTTAAATATAACAATACCGTTGTTAAAATTCGATTATGAAGCGAGATAGAGAACATTGAACAAGAGGTATCTTGTAAATCGTTTAACTTCTACAACGCTACAATTGCTTTGCCAATAAGCTACTGTAGAACCCACGTGTGGTGATCAATTTCATTCATATTTTCATCTTTAAAGATTATGATTTACATTCGAATATGTTTAATAATGTCCACGACAAAAGGGCGGCGCGGCCCCATAACTCAACGTACTGCGTCCCCCTCGGCACGCCATTGGGCCGATAATCGGTAACTTGCTTGATGTCTGTGGCCAGCCCGGCGTCACGCCGGCGTCCCCCGTCGGTTACGCGGTCAGACTCTCCGTGGATGACGGACTATTCTCCTGTTCAGTCACCCGCAAATCACACAATCTTGCACATAGGTATCATAAACAACAACTTGTGGTTCAAATACGCGTATGACATCTATGCTAGAGAAGGTAAACTCGAAATAAAACCCTATACTACTTTTCTCCGCAGGGTGGTGTTTAGATCAATTTCCCTCCTATCATTAAGAAAGCTCGAGTTCAACAGTGGAACGTATATGAAGTTGAGATGACAACGATGAATGCTTTGCGTCAATTTTTGAGTTGCAAGCATTATGAGCAATCGTATCACCTTGCCACTAGTCATTACCATTTAATTGTGGTGCTGAATATATTCTATATATATGTCTGTAGATCTGGGTTTCACACTACCAAAGTCAATAAATAGATTTTGATAGTCCGCTCGATCGGCAGTGAGGGGTGATACAGCAAGTTAAAACGCTGTCCTTCTATTACCCCAGATAGACTCCTGTCTATCTGGGGTAATAGAAGGACAGCGTTGTAACAAGACCAAAGCCAACCGAAAAATAATAATAGTTATAAAGCATTTCTACCCTAGTTAAGGAGTTTCTATATGGCTCAAACTTCATTTCTATTTCTATATCAGTTCATGTACGTATATATTTATTATTATAGCGCACATGATCCCTCCATAATGCGAGAGAGTTTAGCCAAGTACAGCAAACCTGTTAATAGTGGTAGGACTACGCTGTTGACAGTTTTCTGTGTACAGCCGCGGTCCGGTCCGTCCGAAGTAATAGTACCACACTCTCACAGAAGATCGACGTCTGAGTAATGGCAATGTGCTATTACGCTTCGTTCGGTGAGCGAGAGAGCCGTAAGTCCAACTGGGTGGGTTTGGGGATTTTATTGATAGGCAGCGGCCTAAGCTATATCCTTGGTATTGCAAAGGCCCATGGGCGGCAGTGACACTTACCATCAGGTGTGCTGCTAGCTCATTTGCCACCATAAAAAAAATCCTGCCATGGCTTGATGTCTATTAATTTGAGTTTTCTGTCTTTTGCTAATGTTTATATTATCCGATTACAATTCTTGATCGTCTTTTATGTGTTTTTATAATAATACTACTAACTTTCAATTTTACATACATAAAAATTAAGGTCAACATTTTTGGGAAATTTAAATAATTAGTGTGTTAAACTGAAAATCAAATGTGCTATGTTTTAAACTGATATTGTCAATTTTACAATACTGTGTGCTCATGCTTGCTCGTGAGTGTCGTAAAACTCGACTAATAGCTTTATATCGACCTGGGCCCACTCCCTCTGATGCTGCCTGGTCAACAATTACATTCAACTTGCCTCAAGTCAACTCTCTTTTGAGGGTTGACGTCAGGCAGGCAGCTGGTCATTAAATTATTTTCGATAACATTTGCAATATGTATGATGGAAGAGGTGCACATACTCTAAAACTACCACAGGTATGCAACAAAATCTCCACATAGAGCAACCGGCTAGAAAGTCAGCAGCTTATAGCTTATCTTTTTTTACTTATCAATAATTTTATGATAATAATAATATAAAAATTCTATCCTAACTGAAGCTAATTTGCAATATGTCAACGTATCACATAAAGTTGAAGTTAAATAATAAGGATTCTTCCTTGCCATCTGTGATACTATGGCTGCAAAGAGCGGTGGTGGAATAGGCCAAAGAAAACAGCGTACGTTTTCCAAAAGACTGCCACTATCCATTTTATTACATCCGATCTATATGATTCCCGTGGGTAAGAAACAACTGTATTCTTATCCTTTCAGTAGGCTGGTACTTAAATAATTTAATACTAATTGTTGCGGTTAAAGATAGCTACAGCTAAAATAAAACATTTTTGATCTCAATCTCTCCATCCATCTATTCATCCATTAACCCGTAAACGTCCACTGTTGGAGATAGGCCTCTCCACGAGAAAGCCATTCGCAACGGTTATTTGCCACCTGCATCCAACGGTTTCCTGCGACCATGGTATTGTCATCAGTCTACCTTTTTTTGTTATGTTACAGCATTTAGTAGTCGTTTATGACAACCACAGGTGAAGATGAAGTGGCTACATTGTATTCTTAACCCATCACACATTATCTGTATGATGAATCAAATGAATCAAGTTTTTATAAATAATCAAGTATATTAAATGCTAAATTTCAGTAATTTGTTCGATCAGGATCGTGTCATCGTTTAATACATTTCTAACTGCAAAGTTAGAGTATTAAATCTGTATAATGTGTAAACATTGTCGGGTAGGTGGCACACGTCTCTTTTAAAGGATGAAATTATAATACGAGCCGAAAATTGAATCCCATACGACAGCTTACGCTGGTGTAAGTGGTAACACGATTGGTACGGCTTTCCAATAGGTGTGAGTTCGAATTCCATGTGTGACAATAATTTTTCGCCCCTAATCAAGTTTTTATAAATAATCAAGCATATTAAATGCTAAATTTCGCTAATTTTAGTCGTGTAGTTAAAAAAAAAACAAAAAGTAAATATTAGTAACTCTATTATGCTTTTAATAACAATGTTTATAAATTCACTTGTAAAATCATTTTTGCAAAATCTATTAAATCTAAAATTATTGTAGATACGAAATCATCTATTTTAAATATTTAGAATTTATTTAAAGATAATAATCATAATTTTTACAAAAATATAGGTATTGTTTGTAAAAAGTTGATAGGATGTAGAATTTTTGGGTATTCTATATGTAATAGTAGCAATAGATTAATAGCCAGAACCAATAGGCATATAGCAACAGCAAGTCTTAAGAGAACTAGGTTTCTCAGTCAAAGTACGCTGCGGGTTATCGAACCGGATATTTGTACGCCAACCACAGAGATGAAAGACGCATGGCAACTAATTCACTGATTAACCGGCCTGGGGGGCCACCGAAATTAAAAGTGTTCACTCTTTACATATCCTACACCCACATCCTACGGGCTTACCTCCACATTGGAAAATTGAAAATTCAACTCTTGATCATGTGGATGGGTGGGTACAATCGAGTTTCCCTCTTTCAAATACTGTTTATAGCCCTTAGTCGTCCTTTACGAAAACTACAGGCAAGGAAGCAGTGGTTAATTGTGTTCTTACTTAATACCACAAGCATGATCAACTATATAATTCCATAATAAACAGTTTCATTTTCGAAATAAATTTTAACAGTTTTCAAGCAATTATAATAGATGGGCGTTACTTAAGGCAACGCGTTGTAAGCTAAACATGATAAGTTCCTTTATATTTTGGATTTTACAACTTAATCTCAGCGTTAAGTTTAAAAGAAGTGTTAAGAGCAAAGCCAATTAAAGAGCTGTATCCCAAGTCATATTAGGTTTTATCATCTATACTAATCTATACTAATATTATAAAGCGGAAGAGTTTGTTTGTTTGTTTGTTTGTTTAAACGCGCTAATCTCAGGAACTACTGGTCCGATTTGAAAAATTCTTTTTTTGTTGGATAGTCCATTTATAGAGGAAGGCTTTAGGCTATACAACATTACGCTGTGACTAATAGGAGCAGAGCAACAATGATGAATGTGTAAAAATCGGGTTTTTGTTTCCTTTTGAGAGCTTCCGCTGCGTAAACGGTTAAAGTTGCGCAAAAATTATGTACTATATAATTGTTCCCCTTTCAAAGTTCTAAATAAAAGTCCGCGACAGCATATGTCTATCTTTTAAGATTGGCTCACTATAACCTTTTTTATACTAATCAAATTTGTTTTAAAATAATGTGATATTTTCGAAGGTGTTTTTATAAACATAATATTAATCCTTATCCAAATAAATGAGTTATTCATCACAAGTATTTAATTTAAAACAAAAGTGCTCTTTACATTATTTGATTTCAATGAATATCTTAGGAAATATCGCAGTTTAAAAATAACATCGCAGCAAAATAATTATCAAGTACTGGGCGCGCATTTACGATAAAAATACTGGGTCTTATAATCTTATATTAAAAAAAAACTCAAACTAATGTCATTTCAAAGTACTTCTGCACACACTACATTTTTAGTTTTGTTTTCTTCTCATGACCTTCCGTCGGCTTTACAAATCCTAAATAATGATAATAAGTATAGGAAGTATTAGTGCCTGCCCTCATGTATGGCAGTGAAAGTTAGATTTGGCGGGGAAGACATGAAAATAGAATAAATTCTGTAGAGCTGACAGCTCTTCGTAACGTGTGTGATGTAAGTCTGAAAGATAAAATTAGGTATAATGTTATAAAAGAGCGCTGGTATGCTGAGGTGGGTTGGACACGAAGTGGAAGAAATAATGAGTAATAATAATAGTAATAATTTTATTTTCGCCACAATAATAAGTTACAATATTTTTGTTGTACAATTACATAGTAGTTATTGTGGAGGAATGGTGCCCGAACTAGGGAAAACCTGTATTTCAGGCCACCAGACGCTTCCTTAGAAACACTGGACCACTATTTAGTTTCACATAAGATATTGAGTATAGTAGGTACAATTAGAGTTTGTTTGTTGGTATCGTCAGGGTTCGCAATGAATATGTATCAGATTATGTGTTTGTGTTTCATGACTTTGTGTAATATATAGATGTTTGGTAGGTGTGTGGTGGTGTGGATGTGAAGTGTGTAGTGTATCTGTGAGTGGATGTATATATGATTTCATGTCGCTTAATGTCGTGTAAGTGCATGTCCTTTGCATTATGCCAACTGTGAGTAGTGTATCTGTGTATTTTTAATTTTACGTTATGCGGGCACGATTAGTAGACTTTCCGTTTTTCTATAGTCTAAGCTTTTGAGCCAATTGGCAATCTTAGTTTTGCAAGATTTTTTGGTGAGAGAATATATGTCATGATCTGTGTGATCTGAGAGAATATATGTCATGATGAGTGGGCAGAGGTTGACGAAGCAAACATATAAAGCAATCGTGAATGGGACGAATACAAGGGGAAGACCGTGTCATACTTTTCTGGACCAAATTGGAGATTTGTTCACGAGAGGTCATCATCATCATCATTCTCCTACTCTTATCCCAATTACTTGGGGTCGATACAATAAGTACCTACTCTTCATTCATAGTACATATTATAAAAGTTATTGGCAATAGTTTTATGACCGGCCGCCTGCCAGACGTCAACCCTCATTGGGAATGTAATTGTTGACCAACGGCATCAGATGGAGTTGGCCCAAGTCGTTATAAGGCTCTTAGTCGTCTTTTACGACATCCACAAGCAAAGTGAGGATTGGTAGTATTCGTAGCCACTACCACACAGCGATGTCATACACATTAAAAGTATGTGTAATCGGAAATAGGCGTAAGTGTATGTATGTATATATTGTATATATGTATGTATGTATAATATACATACATTGTATATATCTATAGAAAGTATAGATAAGACCCAATACTTTTACTTAAGGTTTAATGTTCTACTCTTACTAATAAAAGGGTCATGTAGGTACCTAAAACAGCTTTAACGTATGTATTATTTAAAAATATTTCCACCTTTTACGTAAACGAATTCGCGAGTTGAAGTTAACGTTAGCCCAAAGTAACCATTCCACGCGGACGAAGTCGCGGGCGGAAGCTAGTGTTGTATAATTGCGTTTAATTATTACAATATAGGTGAATATTTATTAATAAAATTGTGTCCACCTCTATTTGCATCACAGCTCATACACGTCCCACTGCTGGGCTTGAGCCTCCTCCATAATGGGAGGGCAATTGACCTACTATACCACGCTGGTCAGACGTGTTGGTATAGGGTTTTGTTTCGAGTTTTCCTTCTCTCGCATAGATGTTATATGCGTTTTATATCCCTTAGTCGTCTCGTATGATCACCCACGGGCAAGACTATAATACAATTCACCACCCCCTAGGTGGTGAATTGTATTCTTACTCCGTCACCACACGGAAAAAAAAATACGAAAAAAATATAAAAAATCGTGCTCTAGGGAGTATGTATGGATGCGACCAATATCATAGTCAGCCGTCAAAAATTAACTATTAAAAACTATTAAATAATTAATAATAACAGTTATTACATATAAATTGAATATAGTAAACACAACGACACAGCAGTGAAGAGCAGCTGACTGTAACTTTCTCGCTCGGGAACACTCGGCGGTCCCGAGTTCACCCGGTCGACCCTTTCACCTCAGAGCGTGACGTGTAAGAAGTTTTCACTTCAAAAATCACCTAGAAGGATAGACAAAAGATCGGCATAGAATTTATTAACTGAAATTAAATTAATTCGTTTTAAATTATTTACAAATGTGATATTAAAAAGAGTTGACGCATTGAGTAGATGCCCTCTGTTTTAATACGGTAATAATACCTTAAACTTAATCGCAAAGTAGTTTTAGAAAATAATTAGTGATACCCTTAAAAATAATATACATTTCGTATTCATAAAAAAAACTATTCCCTAATTAGAAATTTAGAATTTGAAATTAAACTACGGTGGTTAGAGAACGAGGCGTTAAACGCCACCGAGATTCTCGCCAAGAAAGTGAAGTGCGTTGTTCCGGCCTGATGGGTACTCGACGGTTGCCCAACCACACACGTATATAGCGCTTGCAATTTTAACTTATATTCATAACATTATCACATCACAATCTATTAGAATTTGACTACATAAATCGTGTAATACTCTAGTAGTGACCAGACCTAACATTGCAAATTCAGATCTCATGCAGAATATTTTTTTTGAAAGAATGTAATTTGTGTCCGTTAAAATGATAATATTGCAACACCAATTTAAGAATATTGATATGTATATAAACTAAATTTACTGTTTTTTTATTGCTTACGGTGGCAAACGAGCAAGTAGCATACCTGATAGTAAGTGTCACTGTTGCCCGTGGACCTTTGCAATACCAAGGGTATAGCTAAGCTGCTGCCTACCATTACAATCCCTAAATTCACCCAGTTGGGTTTCCAGCTCTCTCGCTCACTGAACGAAGCGCAATAGCACATAGACATTACTCAGACGTCGATCTTTTGCGAGAGTGTGGTACTACCCCGGACGGAGCGGCTCGCGGTTGTAGAACTGTCAACAGCGTGGTCCTACCACTAAAACTTGTAATTGGATATGTTGTCTTACGGAAACCATCATCATTCTCCTACTCTTATCCCAATTACTTGGGGTCGATACAATATGTACTCTTCTTTCATAGATTCATAGTACATATTGCAAAAGTTATTGGCAATAGTTTAATGACCGGCCGCCTGCCAGACGTCAACCCTCCTTGATAATTGTTGACCAAACAGCATCAGATTGAGTTGGCCTAGGTCGTTAAAAGGCTCTTAGTCGACTTTGACGACATCTACGAGCAAAGTAAGAGTTGATAGTATTCGTAGCCGCTACCACTCAGCTCGTCACGTTGTCTTACGGAAACCATAAGTATAATATAATAACATTTTCTTAATTTAATTCTTGTGTCACGGCTGTTGCTTCCACTACACGGTAGTGAGAAAGCCAACGCATTACTTTAATAAACATTATTTCATTCATCGTCCGTAACTACTTAATATTATTTTAAAAGTGAACATCATATATTGTATTAGGTTAGGAGTAATTATAATTCCTATTGAGATTACAGAGATAACTTTAATATATTTATCTCGGCATATGGGTGAATATACGCTATTTGAATTCCAGTGGTCCATAGACAAATTTTATGTTAAACTCAATATATTATTATTTCTATATGCTTAAAAAATAAAGAATATAGTATATTATTTGGCCCACATAATCTATTCACGATAATTGTTTAATTTAAGGCATTAATAATTTAAAATAGTTATAAATGTATTCTCCTCTGGCCTCCCCATTACTAAATTATAATGGTTTTGTGACCAGATACTCTAAATATGTATTCCATAGTGTTTTTTTTACACATGATCATATGCTGTTATAAACATCGAACCATATTTTATCAAGAAACACTATAAAAATATTTATTAATATAAAAAATAGTAACTTATTTTCATGTCATGTTATAATAATGTCACTTCATCTGGCGAAACTCAAAGAAATAAAATTTGACTTAAAACCGCAAAGGTATGTTTTTGTCCTTGAACAACGCGCGTACAACAGTGTGAAGTCAGAAGCAAGCTAACGACGTTGAGCAAAACTCCATTAATATTGCGTCAGTTTGCGATTAACTGTAGGAAAGCGTGTTTGTGCCAGTCGTTGAAGTATTTCCTTTGGTAAGTATATGTTTTTGTATATTATCGTTACGAAATTGTATATTTGCACAATGCCATGTTTATTTTGTATAGATGTCATGTATTACTTTAAACTGTGGTCAGAAAAGCGAGTGATATTGTTTTTGTAGGTTATGTGCGATTTTGTCACTTCTCTGGCGTCACTTCTCTGGCATATTTCATACTAGAAGAAATACATGAGCGCCAGGGGAGTGACAATATTTTTTTGTTGATATGTAATGTTTTAAGGCTTCATTTCATTTGTTTTAGATAATCGAGTATCATCAGACATCATGGTGAATGTTAAAAAGAAACAAACAAGGGAAGAGAGGTTAGAAAAAAACGTCAAACTGAAAAATTACGCTACCAACGAATTAATAACGATCCTGTTAAAAATGCTGAATTAAAAAAGTAATAAGTGGTAAAATAGTCAAAAAGTATAAAGTGTTGAACCAAATTAATATGAACCCTATAAGACAGTCATGTATTGCGAATAAAAGTTTGTTAGATATGACACGGAAGACAAGAAACGATAAAACGAATCCGAAGTTAGAGAAAATAGTCGCAGAGTTTTTCGAAGAAGATTGCAATAGTAGATTATGCCCAGGTATAAAAGATAGCATTACAAAAAATAAAATAAAAAAACAGAAGAGATTGTTACAGGACACCATGAAAAATCTACACACCAAAACTGTAAAGACTGAATTTATTTTTTATATTAAAAAATATCCAAATACTATAATTTATATATGTTTTATTTAATATTAGTCCCCTTTCTTAGCTAATAATCATTAGCCTGTCACTTCTCTGCTTTAATTTGTCACTATTCTGCCAATAGTGTCACTCCCCTGGTAACACATTTTCCTCTGGTGCTTATAAAATGAAAAAATAGTGTAAAATCTTCTGGCCCTCATCATTACAAATTTAAAAATTGTGTCAAATAGAAAAATTATCAATATTGAATGGAACAGATTACATTTCTTTCAGGGACACAAAAAAATCAAATACCGTATATTCACCCATATAGTAGTACGCGAATAATGATTCGAATCATTTTATTGTTGGTTTACTATAAAACGTATTTTAAAAGTATAGAATTAAATTTTTTTGCTGTTAGACAATGCTGAGAATAAATGTTTGGTGTTTACGTATTTAGTTTTATTCAATGTTATTTCCTGACACAATCTACGCAGTCACGCATCAAAAACTTTTTTTTTTTAGTAAATTATCTACCTCAAAACCGTAAATTTGTCATGAGATAATAATATATTATATTATACTTAAATTATTATAACCCATTTTATGAAAAAAAGCATTAGATTGAAAATGCAATGATTCATTCAATTCTGTATAATTTATCTTTCTGTCAAACACTGTTCGACGACCACTATTAGTCATAGGTCATCTCATTCGTTCATTAATCTCAGCTCACATATACCCCACTGCTAGACTGGAACCTCCTGGCCACCGAAGTCAAAAATCGGGTACCGATGGTCCGCTCGCACGGCGAAGAGAGAGGAGTTTTACGGTGGGTCTATGGGGTCACGCGCCGCCTTTCCGTCACTACCGGACTGATTCGGCGGGGCGAGACGCATCCATAGTCAACCAAAAAAAAAAAAAATATACTCGAACCTCCTACGGTAATGGTAAGGAAACAGACCTACTGTACTACACTGGGAGTTTTCCCTCCCTTGCATAGCTGTTGTTTGCATATTACTCGTATATCCCTTAGTAAGTTAGTCCTATCCCGTAGTAAAAGACGTTACGACATCTACGGTTAAGACGGGGTAATTAATTGTATACTATATATATGAGAATATTCCGTGTGGTGAAAGAGTAATCTTTCACCACACGGAAGATTCTCAAAGGGTAAATAATTCATAAATAATAAATAAATTTTAGCTTCGCAAGCGGATTGGCAAGCCCAATTTAAGTTATAAATTTCTTATCAGAGTACTTGGCAACAGCTGTTGTAGTAACACAACAAGCAGTAGCTTGGCATTCTGGTAATCCCTCAGCCAACTTTACAGGGAAAGTAAGAGATGGTGACAAATTGTACTTTTTAAACCGTCACCATACAAAGAATTTTATGTGAATAAGCTGTAAAATTCAAAGTTCTTGTTAAATTTCCTCGAAAACAAGCGAATTAATAGATAGGAGACGCAATTATTCTCTCTATGTCATCGCTATGTTGAATTTTTTCTTGTTTCATACTTTTTAGAGCACGATGGTTTTCGTAGTAAGGTTTAAATTTTTGTAACTATGTATTTTTTAATTTATATCATTTTGGAGTTTCGTTCTTATGAAAACATTTATAAAATAATAAAACTTAAATTATCAACTTAACTATAACTATAATACCCAAGTATTTGGCTCATTATACGCATTTATCGAGCAAATACCAACAAGGCCTAGTAATATATAGATATTTTTGTGTTAAATCATTAATTTGATACCCATCACGGTACTGTTTAAAATAGTTTATTTTATAATTCAAACCTTTGTACTAGAGTTGTGGAGTTCCGTAACCTTAACCGATATAAAAGTTTCAAATAATTTCGGATAGGATCACACTAGCTTCTGCCCGCGGCTTCGCCCGCGTTATTTTTGATAAAGGAAGAACACACCTTCCTCAGGCCTCAGTCGCGCATTCGATGTCAAAACCTCATTGCTTAGGCCCGCAATACGGCCCTCCCATCTTATCGTGATATTTTCCCAAATATTGAAATCTACATTAAATATTAAAAGCGACAAATATCACTATTTAGATAAGAATTAACTAAATACTCTAATTCCGCGTGGTAATGGAGTAAGGTTACAATTCACCATCCCCTGTACCTTTGGGTGATCATAAAAGATGCAGATCTTTGCAGCGTATGCAAAAATAGCACGCAGATGGGCGATTTTTTCAGTCTTAAGCGATTTTTATCGTTATCTTTTAGCCAATTTACAAAATATCTTTATAAATTATAGCCTATGTGTTATTCTGATCTATAAGCTATATTACTATAAAGTTTTATCAAAATCCATTCGATAGTTTTTGCGTGAAAGAGCAACAAACATGTTCACATCCATACATTATTACAAACTTTCGCGTTTATAATATTAGTAGAATATTGATCTGTTAGACATGTTACGACAGATTTTCTTACAACCGGCCGATCTGATAGCTTGAAACCTAAGGCCCTCCAAAGAGAGAGAATAATATGATAATCACCATGCTTAGCAGTTTGCTTTTCAATTCTCTCAGCCAATAACCTTAACCAAAACTAACCGAAACTGTCTCTTCATATCAGCTCATATATGTCCCACTATTGGGCTCGAGCCTTCTCCATAATGGGAGGGTAATTGACCTACTATACCACGCTGGTCAGACGTATTGGTATAGGCATTTGTTTCGAGTTTTCGTTCACTGAAACTGTCTGAACTGAAATAATTTTATATCCGAAGTCATCCATCCATTCGCCCGTAAACGTCTACTGTTGGATATAGGCCTCCCCACGAGGATGCCATTCAAAACGGTCCTGCGCCACTTTCATCCAATGACTTCCTGCTGCTCTTAATATCTCTTCTTCTTCTTTTTATGTATTGGCAATCAGCTACTTATACGAGCCATTGTTGCCAGTGTCGAGTTATAATTATCTTCACGTTCTTAGTCTCTTCAGGTTAGTCATTGTCTGTCAGTAAGTCAAATTGTCGCCATTAACAGTGTTATGGCCACATTGTTAATGGTATCTTGTGGGAATTTTGATGGAAAACGAAAACGTTGTAAAGCACTTTTATATGATATTCAGTACATCCCAGCAGTTCCGTCACATCACATTACATAAAATGCCATCAAAATTATCTAATATAACACGTTAAAACACTAAGATATCGAATATAATACAAGAGCACCACATGACGTTTTAGATTCCCGCCAAAAACTCCCTCTTAATATCTCGTCAGTCCACCTAGTGAAGGGTTGTATCTGAAGCCGTTATAATTATATTCTGATACTGGTATCAGTATCCAGATACGAAACTTCATATTCGCAATATTCCTACTTTATACCGTCTAGACGGCGCCATATAAAATGTTGTGTGATGTTTCGTAGCCTATAACTAAGTAGTATAAAACCAGTACGTTATATCTATAGCTAGGGAACGATCAAGTCGCTTTTAACGATACTTCATCTGTCAAAGTATGATAAGTAGCTTATAAGTTATGGGGGAACAGATGGCCATATTCACATACACATATAACGCGGTCAAGCTATATGCAAAGAGAGTTATGTACTCTCCTTCCTAATCCATTAATAATAACACAACCCCACAAAAAAAAGTTGTGCGACGAATCAGACCATATTTTGCCGACGTATTTTGATCTGCTGAATCGCTATTCGAAGTCAAAATTAAGATCCTGCGTACCACCTTTTTCGATAACTTCAAAACTTTATTATTCTCGTGTAGCGTCAACTAAATCATTTTGGGAGAGTCCACTGTAATAAATATTCACATATTGGCACAAGGTGAGACACCATATAAACAAAAAAAAAAATCCAGAAGGTGCCGCCGGGGCACCCGAATGTTTAATGAAAAATAAACAAAAAACATATTTTAACTTCATTTTTGTGACGCCAACAAGTTTTAAACACTTCTGAGCCATCTATATAAAAAACATCTTACACAGAATCTTAATTCTGACTTCAAATATCGATTCAGGATCTCAAAATACTTTGGAAAAGTATAGTCTGACTCGTCACACAACCAACCTTTTTTTGTGGGGCTGTTGCATTTTCAAGTGTTATATGTATTTGTGATAATAGCCTTTATCCAATTATCTCTATAATTGTATATGTTGTCACTTAATATTAATTCAACAGAACAACTAATCTATTTTTTTTTATAATTGTGCGTTTATCATCATCACAGCTCATATATGTCCCACTGCCGAGCTGGAGACTCTTCCACTATAGGAGAGCAATTGACCTACTATATCACGCTGGTCAGACGGGTTGATATAAGGTTTTATTTCGAGATATCCTTCTCTTGCTTGTTAAATGCATATAGTATCCCTTAGTCGTTTTTTAACGATATCCATAGGCAATACAGAGGGATGGTGAAATGTATTCTTACTCCATCACCACAAGGAAAAGTGTATATTATCATGTAAAAACACGTATAACCAAATGAATTACTTTAATAAATGTATTAAATTTATACAAATAAAATAAATACAGGATTATTATACCATTTATACCCTTGTGGTCAGTTAAGTAACGTTCAAGTCGAACATCAACTGCGCGGACTGCCTCAAGAGGTATAATAATTTAATAACGGCAAGTATTTCGCCAGCCATTGTCTGTTGTGTTGTGGATAATTCATACCTCGCGGTCCGCTGACCGGTCCAACGTACACCGCTGCTTTTGTTGATGCGTCAGTACATTGCTGTTGCTTGCACGAATAACCGAACGCAACGCCCAAGCGCCTACCGCGTTCTAATTCATATATATATATTTTTTTTGTTCAAATTCACCGCTAAATGTGTGTCAGTGTAGTATAGTTGAAATAGTGTTGTTACAAAAATTTGTGTGTGGTATTGTGATGTTACAAAAAATATATTGTGGTATTGTGAAGGAATTCGTTGTTTACTTTCGATCTGTGCAATTATTTGTTTGTAAAGCTGGAGCGGAACGGTGTTTACATGCATTACAGAAAGCGACCGTACAGGTTAGATCACAGTTTTCATATATATAACAACATATGTATAATTTTTGCTAAGTACCTACCTGCCATATAACCATTCTTATACTTATATGAACTCTAACTGTTGTATTCCTGTCATAAAATTTAATATTAAAAAAAGTTGGATAGTGTTGGATAATTGAGTAGATATTCTCTTTGAAGATTAGTATCATCTGTACGATATTTTTTACACTCTCTCTTCTGCGATTGTAGTACAGAACAACTATAATCCGATCCAATAAATGCAGGTCCGCTAGTCTTTTACCACCCACCTAGTATATACGCTAACGACGCAAGTCGTGTTCCAGCCTCATAGAAAGTAAAAAATGAGCATGATGTGCTTTACTATCTAGGCGATTCAGCCAGTGATTATTCTCACGTTATCAAACAACATATCTAAATAAGAAAACTAAAATAAATCTAAAATCACGAATATTATACTTGAACCGATTAAAATGATTGCAACATATCAATCAGTATCGTTGAGCTATTTGTAACAAATGACAGAATAGATATATTTCGTCACTTCAATTCACTGTAACAAAAAACTATGTTACAAAAACAGAGTCCGTTATGGCGCGATAATGACGTAATCCAATACTCGTTTTATTTTATTGTCACATGACAGATACAGCAGAACAACAATGTACGCATGGTTAAATTATTGCTGGCCATTGCATTGTAATTTAAAGTTAATGTAGATAATATGTATATTTTTAGAGTTCCGTACCCAAAGCCCTTATAGGGTTCCACCAGGTTTGCTGTCCGTAGAACTGTGCATCAGTAACCTGTTTTTCATAAACGGTACAACGTAAACTGTCCAACTTTTCATTTCTATTGTAGTTATAATTAAAATACAGTCGTTCTGTGACCATGAATGCAATGGTTTAAAAATCAAATGAAAACGCTATAAAATCCGTAAAAATAGTATTATTTCAATCGTATAATACCTGCTCGCTAAACATTTTCACTGATGAAAATAATATAATAAAATAAGGGGCAATATACAATTAATGTGTTTCTGGCTTTGCCTTTTACGAAAGTACCAAAAATAGCATACTAAATGTATAACATTTACTTTGTGCAATTGTACGGAACCTGTTAACTAAGAACGACCCTTACTCGTATTTCGACGATTTTATATGACCAACTACGGTTTCAGCTGGGATAACAGCATAGTGGTTTTCTACCATAGCCGCTCATTATCTTTTAAGTAAGCCATTACCAACAATCAATCATTAACTTAACGTCTCATGTACTTAACTGCTTACTACTTGAAAGTTCACGCGGTATAGTCTATAATTTCACATCTTTTGTACCTTTGCCTGCAAACGCTCATTTCGTTCAGTGATCGTTACTAATACGGAAGTTTTATTCTTTCGTATTTTAAAGTAACGTATTATTCTACGTATAACCGTCTGCAATGATCTATATTTTTTTTAAATGGAGAATAGAACAAAATATCTATCACTTTTGAACAGTCAATCTATATACTTGAATAGGATATACGGCAACTTCTTGCTTCTATATTATGAGCAACTTCCAGAACTTCAACTTGCAATTTGCCACAAAACTCCGAATATTGATTTAACACATGCTTCGCCTCTGAACGAGGGATCGTTACGGCGGTTTGGCCTCAATGCCCATTTCAAAATAATAACGGATTTCCGCCTTGTATCGTGTAATTCAATCAATGATCTACATAACTTTTTCTCCTACTGAAGATTATTGTTTTCTTTTTATTTTCGTTTAACTCGTCACAAATATTTGAATTGGTGCGAAAACAAATGCATCATGTATTGAAGATGGTCCTGAGTGATTGCGGAACGCAAACTATGGATACGTTACTACATTGTCAAATATATTTACGATTATTAAATGTGGTCAAAGAAAATGTTATTATAATCTCACATAAGATTTTGTTAGAACGAATCATTTCAGAAAACAATGGTCTTAAAAAATATTACATATGGGTTGGCATAAATTGCTTTTTATGAATAAAAATTCATAATAAAAAAGGATTTATGTCAACCCCTATATAACATTTTTTATACGTTATTTTGATTTATTATAGTAGAATAAATGTTGTAGATATGAGAGCTCTTTGTAGTATGTGTAATGTAAGTCTGAAAGATAAAATTAGGAATAGTGTTATAAGAGAGCGCTGTGGTGTGAATGAAGCGATGAAGGTATGTCAGGATCATGATTTGTGCCAATCTGTAGTCCCTGACTACCCTTCTGGGAAATAGGCGTAAGGATATGTATGTATGTATGATAGCTACTATTTATATGTATATAGAATAATAACATTTTATATCACTGTGATGAAATCTACGATTTAATCAGTTTTTCTGCAAGATAACACGAAAAATAAATTGCTCTGTGCTGGATGATCAACAAAGATTTTCCAACGTATTTTGTACCACTGAATACGAATATGAAGTCAAAATTGGTGTCGATAAAATCTACGATCTAATCATTATTGTTATATTTTACTCTGTTTTTTTGAGGTTTGACCCAATTTTGACTTCATATTCGTATTCAGCGTTAAAAAATACGTCGGAAAATTTTTGTCGAACACCCATCACAGACCTCTTTTCTTTTGTGGACCTGTGTTATTAATCATTATCATGGTCATCTCAGTTCACGTACTAGGCTCGAACTTCCTCCAAAACAGGATGAAAATTTGCCGGCTATACCACGCTGGTCAGACGGGATATGGTATAGGGCTTTATTTCAAGCTTTTCTTCTCTAAAAAGAATTAATATCGTCCATTAATTTATGTATTTTTTTTAAATATACTTTATTTCAGTCATGGCAAGTCATGGTCAATTGTTATTAAAAGCTAGATGATCTGTGCGAATAATTCACACCGTTATAAAGTTAGTTTTATTTTAAATGTAACTGTTTCCTCATTTTTAATTTACTATTAACGGGTACCTACTACGTGTTTGTGAAAAAACCTGCAGCTTCATTTGCATTGATGAAGATTTTCTTGATTAATTATTCTATACCATGGAACAGTAGTTTGTCCTGGATTAAAGTTATAGCCTTTCTATATGCCTAACAACTTGTGTGTGAAATTTACAAGACGATCGGTAGAATAGTTAAAGCATGAAAGCGTCACAAATATACAAAAATCTCGCATTCACGTCAATAATATTATATAATAATTTGGAAAATCCAAAAGTGCACGCCTCATAATGTTTATATTATTTATTATTTATCATTTACTCAATGCCATAAATGAAAATGAAAGAAAAAAATATACTTTTGAAATTTCGTGCCATTTTCCACGTAGTGTTAAACATAGCTATTTGTTTACAATAGGCTGTATTCTTTCCTTTACCTGTCCGAACGGACGAACAAAAAATATAAACGAACCCAATTTTCATAAGGGATACTGTATACATACACTAATAACTAAGCAGTTTAGTTTTTTATTAATTGCAATTAAACGACAAAGAATTACCAAGCCATTTTCGAAAGGAAACAGCGCGTTGCGATTATGAAGCTTTTAAAAAAAGAAATATTTTGATACAATAATTTTTACAGTTATGATCGTGCCAGATCCAGAATTAATACCCGGATGTTCTCGAATATTTTTTTAATCAACTATTTTCTTACTTTAAACAAAATAATACATACATACATATCATCACGCCATATCCCTTGCAGGGTAGGCAGAGAGAACAGAGTGCCAGAGAACTCTATCCTTGCATATTTCACTCGCTTCCTCAACATTCATAATTCTTCTCATACACGCTTGCTGGTTTCGGAGACTCTTGACTCCTTCAGTACGTGACCAATCCAACCAAATAACAAAATAATTGTTTTTTAAAAATATAAAATACGTTTAAACGAACGTTTTTTCTTGACATATGTATGATAATATTATCCTATAAGTGCAATGTGAGAAAAATACAATCATTTTTAGGTTGGAAAAGTTCTTGATTTTCATATATCGAGAGTAGAGCAAGACCTCGTGAGGCGTGCAATTATATACGTTCAACCAACCAGCAATCAACGATGGAAAATCTTTATATCCACTATCGATATAATTTACACTTTGATAAACATACTTTAAAAATACAGAATGTGTGTGTCTGCTTTTTTTTTCGTATTGGCAATCGGCTGTTTTATGAGCCATTTTTTGCCAGTGTCGAATCACAACTTTCTTCACGTCTTTAATATCTTCATGTTAGTCATTGTCCGTCAGTAAGTCAAATCGTCGCCTTCAACAGTGCTATGGCCACACTGTAAATGGTAAATTTTGGCAATTTTGATGAAAATCTAAATGAATTTTGGCAATTTTGATGAAAATCTCAAACTCACGATAATTTTAATACTAAAAATCTAAAACGTTGTAAAGCACTTTTATATCACATTCAGTACATCTCAGCAGATCCGTTGCATCACATTACATAAAATGCCATCAAAATTATTTAATATAACACGTTAAATAACACTAAGATATCAAATATAATACACGAGCAACACATGACGTTTTCAGATTCCCGCAAAAAGTCCGAATGTGTTTTAAACAAAAACATATTTATTTTTTAAATATTTACTCTACTCATCTTTCGAATTTAGAAGGGAAAATCAGCAAATGGCGTATATGTTGATAATAATATGTAATTATAAAGTTAAATTTACAAATATATTTATTGAACAATTGTATTTTTACCTTTATGCATGACTAAATGTTCAAAAATTAAAACTCATATAAGACTATTTTTACGGATTTTATCGTGAATGTTTTTGTTTTTTAATTTCTCCACGTTTCCAGCAATTTTCAGAGTTCATGGTCATAAAATCGATATAAAACGCGGTAAACTCGGTAAAAATAGATTTAACACAAATTGATTAACATCATATGTTATTTTTCTATTGAGAACTAAATTTACCGAGTATTTCATAAAATATATAAACCGAGTTGGAAGTGTATCTAGCCTCATTTCTCTCAAGCTCAACCATATCGGACATATCAGAGTCAGTATTTTTTAATTATATGCAATGGTGCGTAGGTGGAGTATGTCATAGATATTTGTTTACGTAATCGTATGACAATCTACTTTCAAGGATAGTAAAAGGGATGAATCTAATTTTAGGTGTATCCATTCATTAGCTTATCTTAGTCCACTGTTCGATACAGGTTATTGAGAGGGTGGGGTAATGCCATAATCTAGAGGCATTTTAAATTATTTGCCGATCGTAATTATTGTAAGTCTCCCAACGAAATGCTATAGTTAAGTTTTTGGCCTTTTTCCTTTAATTCAACTTTATTCAATTTATTCGGCTCTATTAAAGGCTGACAATACATTATATCTCTTACCCGTTATCACACGGGTGAGGCCTCATTATATCATATTTTGATAGAATCAGTCCTGATACATTTATCGCCGCGAGATGACGTAGTGGGAATAAAATTCGCCACCTTCTTTCATGTATGTAGGTGTCATAAAAAAACTGAAATTATGCTGAATCCTAATAATTCCTGATATTACGATACATTTTTATCTTAGAATTAATGGAATATTTGTAAATACATTTTAATTTTTTATTACATTTTCGTAACTACTAACATTTTTAGATTATTGTGATAAAATATTTCATACACATTTGAAATGAAAGTATTTTGCGTTTCGAACTCTTGCGTTCACGATCACGGGAGAACTCTAAAATGTTCGAAAAATCGGAAAATCAAAAATCAAATACAAACGCGATAGAATACGTAAAAATAATTTTATTTCAAATGAAATACATATTAAAAGTATACACAAAACATAATTATTTTAATTCAAGGTTTAACAACAATTGTATATGTAGTTAAAAATGTAATTAGTGTAGACTGGCCATATTTATCACATATTTATCAATAAATGAACAGGTGTCATTAGTAATGATATGAATAATAATGTATTGTGGTATTCCTATAATACTGTTTATAAAGCAAATATTTATTTATATAATACTGGCACAATATGAGGAATTATAAAAAACGAGTTTTGGTTTGCTCAACTCTACTTCTATTATTTAGAGTAATTATTAGTTTCAAGTTTTGCTAAGGACCGTCTGCTTGTAAGACATAGCCGTCCGGAGAAGGAATAGCATTATAATATACTTAGAAGGGACTTATGTTGACAGTAAGTCGTGCTTTACATGCGGTAACTTGAGTTTGTTCTATATGCTGGCTCCTTTCGAGCAAGTAAGCAGTGACTATATATTATATTTTTAAACCATGACCACATGGAGAAAAATTTACATACGTAAATGCAAAATTGGTGAAAAGTTATTACCCAAAAACATTATGTAGGTACTTACAAGAATTGAAAATGTTAGTCAAAACAAAATCCAATAAAAAGTATTTTCTTCGTGGTAATTCGACAAAAATATGTAATTGGTCACCCCGTTTCCCTTTCTATGAACTTCGGATGAGATAACAAAAAACGTTTGCAAAATATCACTGCAAAAGGCATACACACTTTTTTATATAAAAGATCTATGCTCAATATCATCATCATTCTCCTACTCTTATCCTAATTACTTGTGGTCGATACAATATGTACACTTCTTCCATAGTACATATTGTAAAAGTCACTGGCAATAGTTTTATGATAGTTTTATGGCCGCCTGCCAGACGTCAACCCTCCTTGGGAATGTAATTGTTGACCAAACGGTAGCAGATGGAGTTGGCCCAGGTCGTTATAAGGCTCTTAGGCGTCTTTTATGACATCCACGAGCAAAGTAAGTGTTGGTAGTATTCGTAGCCGCTACCACAGAATATGCGGTAAAGGTAAAGATCTGTGCTCAAAGTAATATCGAGATGTAAAGAATAAAAATGAAATTATCCGAATGATATTTTATGTGTGACTTTATATACATCTTATTCTTTTAATGTTTGAATCCATACGAATCAAATATTTTAGATTGGTCAGGGTTCTTCTACATCCTGTTTAGACATACAATTAACTAGTAGTTGCCTAGTCATGCATTTAAAAATAATTTTGGTCCAACAAACGAGATATTGCGAAACATGTCTCGCTTCCCGCTAAATTACCTGCATGATTACGAAGTCATGTATACAGTTATGGTATGAATAATTCTAAATTGCTCTTCAGTCTCACGCATTATAATAAGAACGGTAGCATACAAACTGTACCAAGGAAATACAACAGCAAAAATGTTCAAGGTGAAAATACTACTTTGATAACTATTATTATGTAGAGGTTACAAATAACATGTATACAAAATTTATTATGTTAAAAACTAATCTATCTTAAAATTATAGTTTTGTTATCATATGTTATGTTTTCATGTGGTGACGGAGTAAGAATACAATTCACCACCCCCTATTTTACCCGTGCGTGATCGTAAGAGATGACTAAGGGATATAAAACGCATATAACATCTATATATATATTTTCCGTGTGGTGACGGAGTAAGAATACTATTCACCACCCCATCTCTTATCCGTGGGTGATCGTACGAGACGACTAAAGAATATAAAACGCATATAATATATATGCGAGAGAAGGAAAACTCTAAACAAAACCCTATACCAACACGTCTGACCAGCGCGGTATAGTAGGTAATTTCACTCCCGTTACGGAGGAGGCCCGAGTCCAACAGTGGGACATTTATGGACTGTGATGACGATGATGAACATCTATGCGAGAGAAAGAAAACTTGAAACAAAACCCTATACCAACACGTCTGACCAGCGTAGTATAATAGGTCAATTGCCCTCCCATTATGGGAGAGGCTCGAGCCCAACAGTGGGACGTGTGTAAGCTAAGATGATGATGAGATGATATCACATGTACCTTTGTGTATACTTAACTTTAATTAATATTATAAAGGTGGGTTTGTTTCACTCCTTAACTACACGATCAATTTTATTAAATTTTCATTTACACCTTGTCACATAAAAAAGCCCTTTCACAGAGAAGAAAACTAATAAAAGTATTATTCTCAAGAACTAGAATAATTGATTTATAAAATCTGAACCGCGAATACAAGTAATTTAATGTACGTAACTAAACGAATTATAACTCAATGTCAATCGATCATTTAAAAAAATAGAACTTCGTTATTTTCATACCGTTCACTGAAACATTCAGTGAACAGTATGTCTTTTTTTATTTGTTTATTTATTTTTTTGAAAAAACACCAACCCTGCCCTATGTAAAATAAACCTTGTATTGCGGGGGAGTTTACAAACACGCAATTAACTCAGACAAATTACATCCGTACTCAGAACGACACTGTGGATCGCACAAAAAAAGTATTGTGCTGCGTGGGAGTCGAACCCATGGCAGTGGCACGGCAGGTCGTTATCTTAACCACTACGGCATCTGTGCAGTCTTATTATTTCGTAAGAAATTCTATTAGGACATATATTGTTAATGAATAGTGTTTTTTAGATTTTCCTTATTCAGTAGATAAAATAAATATTTCATATGACTATATATATAATATACATTATAAACAAATAGAAAAATACAATTCTGTGACTAAAATAATAAGTGTGGTGTCGTAGTAAGATTACAACTCACCACCCCTTTGGGCTACATTGTAGTGAAAGGGCCGCACTGTTGACAGTTTCCTGTCTACAGCTACGGGCCGGTCCGTCCGGGGTAGTACCACATTCTTGCAGAAAGAGCAAGAGAGCCAAGAGTTCAAGTTTCTGGGTAGGTTTTGGGTGATAGATAGTGGCCTAGCTGTACCGTTATTGCATTTACCATCAGGTGGGCTGCTTGTTCGTTTGTAACAATAAGCAATAAAAATTACTCCTCTTATCTGTAGACGTTGGAAAAGATGACCAGGTTATATAATATGTATACAACATCTACGCAAGAAAAGGCAACTCGAAATATCAACGTTCTTTCTTTTTATTGTAGAGGAACCTCAAGTCCGGTAGTGATACGCATGTGAGCTAATAAGATGATGATGAATAAATTAATAGCTTTTAAATTTGTCTCGCTTCTAAATTAAATTAACTGTAAACATATTTGATGGAAAACTTATCTGAGATAACTTAAATACGAGTCTTAAATTGAATGTATTTTAAGCTATATAAAAATAATTAAGTATATATTTTAGTCTATACTAGCAAATCCAGCCGGTTGGTTTGTTTGTAGAAGTCAGCGCAGCGCCCCTTGAGGGCCAGTTACATCAATGCAGATATAAACTTTCATAAAATAAGTATATAAACCTTCTCCGTGAACAAATACATAGGTATACATACCAATTTTCATGATGATCGATCAAATAGTTTCTGAGGTAGCGATGCCATATATACAAATATCCTCTTATATAGATATAAGATTATGGTTATATAAATATTACAAAACTATTCAGTGTTGCTTTTACGATAATGGCAATTTTAATAAAGATGAAAGACTGAATGTTAACTTGTAGTTTTCTTTTGGTACAATAAATAATTTTTTTTTTTTGGTAAGGTAATAAGTAGTAAAATCGCTTGCAATTAGTTTAATTTAGATTAAGTCGACCATTTTGATTCTTATTCTTTCGTATATTCATGTAATTTTACAAGTATAACAAGACGGATATTCAAAAATCTGTATCCTCTTAAAGTATCGGTTTAATATCCTTGTAAGTACTTGGCGCTAGAGATGTAAGGCGGTACGTGCACGGTAGGTTATCTAGTTTCTAGCCGTCCCTACTATCGCCAGTCGAGTCGAGTGAATGCATCATAGCATAGCCTACCATTTAAAAACCTTTATAAGTAGGTAATGGTGATGACACATCTTCATACTGCATGATGCTTAATAATTATTTTATTTTATTTGGATTTTTACCTATCATATTAACACAGATTTGAATTTTGGTAGAAAACGAAAAAGGAAGTAAAGCACTGTTATAACTATCATATTAAATACACCTCAGCACTTCCTGTGCATTACATTACATAAAATCATATCAAAATTATCTATTTAATATAACAAGTTAAAACACTAAGGTATTGAATGTAATACAAGACGACTAGATACACTTTCATGTTCCCGCCAAAAACTTACCACATACAGTAAACATCTTATTACTTAAAATTATCTCTAGCTGAATAGTTTCTATATTAAATTTGGATTTTTACCTGTCACATTTGCCAGTACAATTGTAACTTTCATCCGTTTCACATTTTTCTGAACACTATCCAATAGAGATCATTAGAGTAGCCGACAGTAACAGTTTGTTGGCGACGCGTCACTTTCTTACACAATTTCACGGCGCGCGAGCACCCATGTTTCATTTGCTACCTTGCGATTTCACCAACACTCCCCGCGGACGTCCTGGCCGATTACTAAATGATACACTTGATAAGAGACACTGTTGACTACGTATGCTTCACTGCTATTTTTTTACATTGCGGAATTTGCATAGGGATAAAAAGAGTATTGCATGATTGATGGGCGTTCAAAAAGACAGATTATGAGTTTATTTTCTGTAAACACACGATTTTTCTTACCAGGTTACTTTCAACTACCAAGGTCTTCTACGCGGTACAATGGTAGTGAATCGGTGAATCGTCTAATTAGAAAATGACCTGGTATGTCAAAGATAGACAGCACAGATTGCGTAGTGGTTATGATACCAACCTTCTGTGCCAATTCTGTGGGTGGAACCCACAGAGTTGGCACAGAAGGACAATACTTTGCGCGATCAACGTAGTGTTGTTCTAAGTCTGGGTGTAATTTGTTTCCTTGGTGCAATGTAGTATTTAAAAAAAAAAAGGATATAATAGTTTGTCCGTATTGTTAACCCCCTACCTATTCTGTGGGTGTCGTAAAAGACTTGGGGATATGATATGTCTGCAACAGCGGTGCAAGAGAAGTAAGGCTCGAAATAAATACCAAGTCCTCTCACCAGCGTGGCATAATAGGTGAATTCCCGCCTGTTGTAGAGTAGGCTCGCTCCTAGCAGTGGGACTTATATGACCTGAAATGATGATGTTGTAAAGAATTATTTGGACTACATATTTCAAAATTTAAAATAGAAAAATAAGTTAACTTATAAAACGTCGATGCTCGTAGTCAGGTCGAAAGTGTATGGAACTGCGAGCTTCAAATATACACTCATGATTGTATAATTTTCCAATCTTTTTGCTTCTATATTGCGAACTCTATTACATTAGAGAAGTATCTTATTACAATTGCACATTTCAGACCTCTTTTATTTGTAAATTGAATTATGGAAAATTATCACTCGTTTGTTAATAAAACCAAGTAACTCCAAAACTGTACAAACATATAGTTAGCAGATGTGAAATACATATATTCTTAACAATAAATATGGTTCCATGGTATGGTTTTAGTCACAGTTATACTTCACCTTGTGCACCTTATCTCACCACTCTATCTAGCAGAAACATATATCTTTGGTCGCGAAAAGCAAATAGCTTTGAATGAGTGTTCGTCCATAATTGACTTATCTTTAACAACAGAAAAAAAATAGTATTATAAAGTTACATATGTGTATTAAACGAATGGTTATTATGTTTATAAATTTTAATTTACTTTATTCTTCCCGTCTTTACATACATACATACATATCATCACGCCATATCCCTTGCAGGGTAGGCAGAGAGAACAGAGTGCCAGAGAACTCTATCCTTGCATACTTCACTCGCTTCTTCAACATTCATAATTCTCTTCATACACGCTCCCGTCTTTACGATTACATAATTTAATTTTCCGCCATTGTTTTAAACAAGATTAAAAATATACTTTGATTATAATTGAATGCGCTCGGTATGATACTGATAATGATTTTATTACTACGTTTTTATTAACTTGGTTTAGAAAATCTTTGGGAAGCCCATCCAAACGTGAACGTCGATAAGGATATAAATCGATGACCAATGAGGTCATCGGTTTATATCCTTATCGACGTTCATATATATCCTTATCGACATTCACTTTAAGAGGACAATTATATGTTTTTATTAACTTACTACTGTGTATTGAAATTTTGATTTAACATTCACTCAATCCAAGGAATAAAAGTAAAAAATAAATTACTAATATAAATATTTTAAATATACCTTATTTTTATAATAAAATAAAAATTATAAAATTATTTCTTCATAGGTACATATTGCAAATTTTAAAATTAAATATAACAAGGCGCATGCTAAATTGATGCACTAATAGTTCAACTAACAATCTATCACACTGCAAATTAGACTAAACGTTACGGCTTTAGACGATTTCTCATTGTTACCTATTTATTGGGAATTGTGTATAAGTGCTTCGTAAATACAATTTTAAAGAAGACAAGATTTACAGAATTAGTCCGACAGTATTATTGATTTCAATACGGATTTTATTCTTACATCGTACATAAGGCTACTATGTGCTATACGCTTTATCCATGTACTAGGTATTAATAACCAAAATCCATCCACCTATATGCTTTATTTTGATAGTCTATTTATTTTAAAAAAATCAGAAATGTTACTCTGCTCTATGAGGGCGTTACCAAAACTATAAATATAAAATCAGGCAGTAAAATTTTAAATTGCTGGATTTATCTATTGGATAAACTATTGAAATTCAATTTTATGTTTTTTTTGTGTCTGTCTTTTAGCTGTTAGCCGCATATGGCTGTCACAGTTTAACCCGGACTATGGGTGAGCGCTGAGGGCTCTCAAACCGGATTAGGAATTCAATGAAAACTCTAAACTTTTATAAGTATCGAATCGCAGTAACGTATATTAATGCCGGGCTGGCCACGGAGGTCAAGGAAGCGGTATTAGTGGCCGGACCAATAGCGATGGGGAGGGCATACGGTGGGTTATGGGGCCACGCGCCGCCCTTCCGTCGCCCCGGACGGAACGGACGCAATGTGTCCAAACAATAGCCTTAAAAAAAAAAGTAACGTCTATTAATAAATAATAGTTAACTAATCAATTATATTCTACAAGTACAGTTACAGTTGTACTTATATAGATTTCCTTTCCGAACATATTATTCCAGACGAGCACAGAGAGACACACACAGAGATAAGTACAGACTTATGATATATAAGTACTCTTAAATAATTAGTGATTATTTATGTTTAAATAAAACAATTATGATTGCATCTTCTCTATAATATCCTCATGGTCGACATCATTACCACAGCTAGAGAAAGTAACCATATGCGAGTATACTTACCAAAAAAAAATATAATCACCATTATTTTTACAATATTCGAAATGTCTTATGTTTTAAGAAAGGCAAAAAAGAGAGTTATATTCGATGCATAAAAGTATAAAAAAATGAAACTACTCCGTTCTGTTGTTTAATATAATTAATTATACATATTTAAAATATAAAAGTTCATAAATATGGTAAATTAGATTAAAGATAAACGTTTTCATTACAAATTAATTTTCTTTAACACTAAACGAAATGGGACATTGAAGTGAAAGAGTAGAAGTTTATTCAAATATGTATGCAGGATTTAGAACAGATTAATTAAAACATAAACTAAAAAAATCGGCCAAGTGGGAGTTGTACTCGCGCACGAAGGGTTGCGTAAAAAAAAAAGTGTGTGTGTCAGCTCCGACGCACGACTGGAGTTTAGATACTCCTTAAGTACGATTATCAAAACAGGCGCAAAAACAGCTCATTTGACTATTATTTATATTTATTAAAACTGTTCAGTGAAGTATTATTTCACGTCAGAAAGTGAAAGGTGCGCAGAATAGGCTGCGCACCATAAACGTAACGAGGTCATTCGATCACTAGATTTTACTCCTCAATTTTTCTCATACCAGGCGCCTTATATGAAAATCGATTCTTAAGGAGTAAACTCCAAAAAAATCAAGTTTGTTGTATGGGAGCCCTCCTTGAATATTTATTTTATTTTATTTTTAGTATTTGTTGTTATAGCGGCAATAGAAATACATCATCTGTGAAAATTCCAAATGTCTAGCTATCACCGTTCTTGAGATACAGCCTAGTGACAGACGGACGGACGGATGGACAGCGAAGTCTCAGTAATAGGGTTCCGTTTTTACCCTTTGGGTATGAAACCCTAAAAAGTAAGCTACAAAATAATAAAATAAGGTTGACGTAAGTTTTTTTTTTGTGAAACGGCCACATTTAAACTAATTTCCCTCTAATTATGGAGAGGGCTTGTGTCTAACAATGAAAGGTGTAAGCAAGCGTCGTAAATCCAATTTCTCTCTAATTATGGAGGGCGCTTGTGTCTAATAGAGGAAGATGTTCACTACATCTCAAGATGTTCATACTTACTGGCTGAGATTATTAATGACATCTGTTCAAAAATTAAACAAATTTTCTTAGCTTTTCTCTGTCAGTTACGGCAACTATAGGGCACTAACTAAACTAATAATTCATTTCACTATAAAACTATGAATATTCCATATCAATTATTATGTAAATGTTTAATGTTTATCAAATTTTGGGTAATATTATTCTAACTCCTTAACATATTACGAAGACTATTTAAAATTTTATTTATGTTCCGGAGAATGTCGCTATATTATTTTATTTTGTGAATGAAAGATTTGCAACTACATAATGATAGATAGATATCATATTTTCAACAACAATGCGTTTGCAATCAAGACTAATTGACATAATTATATAGTGTATAGTTTCAAAACTAGATAGGTATAAGTGTCTTACGCTATAGTACACTGCTAACTGACATGCTGGATGATGCAAGAGCTACGGAAGGTCGAAGGAGCCATTCTTACGTACAAATATTACTTTAAAATCCATTAAGAATACCATTAGATAAACAATTATACGGTTGTAACTTTATGTGGCAATCCATACCAATCTAAAGTTACTATTCTTAACTTTTCCCTATTTAAATATTCATAAAGTATGATATAGTTTGGAAAGACAACCCAGGACATTCAGCGAGGGAGTAATATAGGAAAGATATTTAGGCAATAGCACTTAATCAGTGCAGATATATTTCTTAAGTAGTTACCAGCTATTATATATCTATGTCTTCTATATCTCTGCCCAGTATAAAACAAAGTCGCAGCAGTTGTCTGTGCACTTAGAATTTTAAATCTACGCAATGAATTTTCATATGGTTTTCATAATTAATAGAGTGATTCGAGAGGAATGTTTATATGCATAATATAGGCGTGTGGTAGCGGCTACGAATACTACCACCCTTACTTTGCGCGTGGATGTCGTAAAAGACGACTAAGAGCCTTATAACGACCTGAGCCAACTCCATCTGATGCCGTTTGGTCAACAAGTACATTCCCAAGGAGGGTTGACGTCTGGCAGGCGGCCGGTCATAAAACTATTGCCAATAACTTTTACAATATGTACTATGAAAGAAGAGTACATATTGTATCGACCCCAAGTAATTGGGATAAGAGTAGGAGAAAGATGATGAGACGTATTACTCGTATAATAGAAGAAAGTCGGGTAATTACAAAAAGTGTAATGTGATATTGTAAAAAACATATCTTTAAGTGCAAATGCTTACATTGCAAAAGCTGGCTAAATCTTACAATAAATATCTAGTTAATACGATACTGTATATTTAAAAGAATCTACAAAAAAAACTACGATGTTATTTATCTATCTTCTAAGGATAACTCATAGTAACCATGTTTATCTTTATATATTACTAAAAAATGATGGGTTATTTGGGAATAAATTTTAAAAATGCAGTATTACTTTTAACTTAATTAAATACATTAGCTACGTGGTGTATTTCATTTACATTAAAATTGCACATTCAGCATATCATTAAAATGAATATCCTAGAACAGTGGTTCTTAATCTTTTTAGGTCCGTTACCCTTATGACCTAACTAGGGTCACTGTTTACCCCTCCTCCCAACGATGATCTCAAACAATACGTGTTAATACAATTACGTAAATTTTATTTAACATAAAAACAATTGCATATGAATAATTTAGAAATTTTACTCTAAATTACATTTATAAGCTAAGTTTAACTCAATGAATATCATCATCATCATTCTCCTAGTCTTACCCCAATTACTTGGGGTCGATACAATCAATATGTACTCTTCTTTCATTGTACATATTGTAAAAGTTATTGGCAATAATTTTATGACCGGCCGCCTGCCAGACGTCGACCCTCCTTGGGAATGTAATTGTTGACTAAACGGCATCAGATGGAGTTGGCCCAGGTTTAACTCAATGAATATATAATAACTAAAAATAAAATAATTTAAGAATGACTAACCAATCGTCAGTTAAAAGTTTAAGGCAAACAGAGAGAAAATAATCAGCTCATTTTTACCCCCGCGAAATTCAAGTTTTGACCCCGCGGGGGTAATTACACTCGGGTTAGGAACCCAGGTTCTCGAAACTATCAGAGATTTAAAATGCGGGCACAGACCGACCGAATACCGAAGTGAAACGAGGGCGGGTCACTAGTATACTATAAAACGGAAATGAATAATCGTAAACAACACCGTTACTAAACGTAAAACGTCTTATAACCTTGCAAGGTGTCTTTACATGCAAATAAAATTTTGTTATTTGAAATTAACCTCTAAACAATGATAGACTATTTGAAAATTGCTTTTAAAGAAAGTCTAGTTTTTTGATAGTTCAGTCCACCTGATTTTTCTAAATAATTAGTGTATTTAAATTAATAGTGTTCGGTATTAGCTTCGTATGTATTCTATATACATGAACCTGCTCTATCCACAGAAACATCCAATTATTCATTGATGATAATAGTTTATATTTTATTTTTGGACATAAGCTATCTCCATTTTGAAATTCACTCAGAGCGAGCGAGTGCTAGATAGAGAAATTAATTAAATACAAAGTTTAACATTTATTATTATTTATAATATAAGGACTTTATTAAATGTCTGCCTCGATGTTCTATTCTTTACTCCAATAATGCGGCTCACAATCGTGAAATATTGAGTTCGAATTCAGAGTAAGATAATAGTATTGTTGACGATCCTAAGAAAATTTCAAAACATATTGATACTAGTATGACAGTGTTGAAAGTATATTTGGTTTCGTTACAGAAATAAAGATATGGGATAGTCAAAAAATAGTACATATTTGGCTTAGTGACATAAGTCTACCATTGGTATTATGAGGAGAACCTAATTATAGTTCGAATTCTGATTGGGCAAAAAAAGTTATTAAACACTAAAGACTTGTTATCACTTACCATAAGTAGGATCGGTGATGAGCCTGCCACCACAAGCTATAAAAAAAATGAATATGTGAATTATACCAAAGGTGTGTTAACTTTAGTAAGGAAATCCGTATATTTTTTTAACGAGCAGGAAGACTACCTATAGGTAATTGTACTATCGCTCATGGACCTCTACAATATCAGGGTCATAGTCAAGTAGTTGCCCACTGTAAAGCTTTGGATCTTCGCCCATTGAATGAAACGTATTAGCAATGAGTAGAGCCATTGGGCATGCAATTCAGCGCATTAGCAATTAGGATATAATATATCCCTAGGCCGTGTTTTAGATTTCTTACAGATAAGATAAGGGAGTGGTCAATTGTAGACTCCGTCAACGTCAAGCAAATCTAGTAATACATAAAATAGTAAAACTAGAAAAAATGTTAGATATCAATAAAATTACCAATAAAGGATGCGAATGAATGGGTACAAACAAAATGCCTCAGGTTATGGAGATGACCATGATATGTGTGGATAGATCATTACTCACAAGATACTTCAACGAGCACTTTATACGCAGAATTACGTCGTCTGGAATGCAAAAGTTGAATATTTTGTTATAGTTACATACCAGACATAAAACCATGATGGATATATGTATATTTTTTTCATAATTTAATTATTTTGTTATTATATACATACATATCATCACGCCATATCCCTTGCAGGGTAGGCAGAGAGAACAGAGTGCCAGAGAACTCTATCTTTGCATACTTCACTCGCTTCCTCAACATTCATAATTCTCTTCATAGGGGAAGGTTGCGATGATTGGACCACGTAACTTTAAAGTGTCATCTATACATATAATAAATCAGTAGAAATCCTGTGTCTGTACATATCTAATAAAATAAAAGTGATAGAATAAAACTAATGATTAATATTTAATCCTTTCTTAATACAAATACGATGCTGTATTTATTTAAATTTAAAGTTGAGCAATTTTAGCAGAATAGTGTTAAAATGATTTTGAAATGCGTTGCTTTCTTTGGACCACCGTTGCATTGAATGGACCGCCCAGTTGCCATCAATGGACTTAGAAAGCCTTAGGCAAAAGTTCCAATCATGGTAATATGATTAAAGCACATAATTTTAATCAATTTTTATTAATGAGAACAATCGCAATCACATAATTAACGATTAACGTTACACTTTAAAACTTAAAACATTTGTTACAAAATGTAGGTGTTTATGCGTAATACCATTTCATTCCTGCAGTTAGGTTTTTCTATTGATTAAATCTATGCTTAATTGTATTTTTTTCGGCTAAATGAAATGCTAGTTTCGTGACATATTTAGGAGTAACTCCATACAATGAATTCTCCATCTCTATAATGTGGTTGCCAAGTTCTGTTTCTAATACCTACATCCTTCCACTTTCGCATTGTATATCTTCTTAACCAGACGTTCGTTCGGCATTCTTTCCACATGTCCGAACCATCGGAGCATTCCCTTTCGCATCTTTACACCAATACTCTCTTTCATACCTATTCGCTCTCTTACGTCGTCGTTACGAATGCGGTCGGTCAGCCTAACTCCACAGATTTTCCGAAGAGATCGCATTTCGACCGCATTAATTTTACTTTCATACTCTTTTCTGCATACCCAACTCTCGCTTCCATACAGTAATGTTGGGACAAGCACTGCGTTTTGTGTATTGCTACACGTGCCTTCTGGCTGAGGTGGTGGCTGCCGAGAAGTGGCCCCAACGCTCCGTTCACTCTATTTCCCGCATTCACTCTTCGCTCTATATCAGTGGTGTACCTTCCATCTCGGCTAAATCCACATCCAAGATATACAAATTCATCCACTTGCTCTAGTACATCATTACCTATTGTTACTCTTACATCTGTTCTGGTTTCATCTCTTTCAAAGACCATTATTTTGGTTTTGCTCACATTCACGCGTAGACCCCTTTTCTTACAATCTTCTGTCATTGTGTCGACTAGGGTCTGCAGGTCAGTCGCTGACTGTGCCAGCAGGACTGCATCATCTGCATAAAGCAGAGCAGAGACCACTGAGTCACCCATCTGGACTCCCACATTCATATCGTTCAACCTTTGGAGACATTTATCCAGATATATGATAAACAGCCTGGCCGATAGAACGCAGCCCTGCTTAACGCCGATATTGACGTCAAACCAAGGCGACATTCCATCATCCAGCCGCACACAGGCTCTACAGCCCATGTAACTGGATTGCACAGCCTGCAGCAGTTTACCGTTAATACCATACTCCGGTAAAATGTCCCAAAGTTCCTTTCGTACAACCGTGTCAAATGCTCTCTCCAGATCCACAAAACTGCAGAAAACCCTCTGACCTAGGGCCAGATGCTTCTCCACAATGTTGCGCAGAGAGAACACTTGATCCATGCATCCCCTTCCACTCCTGAAACCTCCTTGTGTCTCACACAGTAAACCATCGGACACCATCCCTTTTCTCCTTTCAATAATTTTACCATACACTTTTGCTGCCAAACTGGTCAAGCTTATGGCTCTGTAATTTGCGCAGTCATAACGTGAACCCTTGTTTTTAAACAAAGGCACGATGACTGCGCTATTCCAGTCCCCGGGAACCATTCCCGAGCTCCAACATAAATTGAGGAGCAACAGGAACGCCTCCCAGACACAGGAGCCACCAAGCCTGATCATCTCGGCAGACACCATATCAATGCCCGCTGCCTTACCATTTCTCAAACCTCTTATCGCCCATTCAACTTCATCCATACTGATACCATCGGAGGACGCCGTCGCCGAATATTGATCTACTAGACCACATGCGACACCGGCGCCAACCGTAGCATCCGCATACATATCGCCAAAATATTCACTCCATCGGCTTAACACGTCTTGTGTTTGTGTAAGAATGTCTCCACCTTTAGACCTTATTTTATTCATTATGAAGGCTGACCAACCACCCCGAGACTTCTTCACCTCCCTCCAAAAGAGTTTTGTTATTTAAATATGTATAAATTGCGTCACACAGTTTTCAATTTACAAATTATTATAACAAATAATTTTGTAAATTAAATAGAAATTCTTTAATTTTAATAAATTTGAATAAAATTAAACGGACGATAGTTACCAAATTCCTTTAATTTCGTATTTATTGTTGATATTACTCCATTTAATTTTATAAAAGAATAGTGGTCATTATGAACAAAAAAATAGAAATAACAAATCAGAAATTTTTGCCAACATAAGATTGCCTAGTCAATACAGTGATAAAAAAAGAACCCTAACTCCTTTGTGAACCCTATCTTCTTTGCGATTGGTTGTGAAAAATTTAGATAAAATAATCTGGGACCAAAATGTAAAACATTATTATTACAATTTGTACTTCATCTCATCATCATCTCGAGCCTCCTCCATAATGGAATTGACCTACTATACCACGCTGGTCAAACGTGCTGGTATAGGGTTTTGTTTCGAGGTTTCCTTCCCTCGCATAGATATTATATGCGTTTTATATCCCTTAGTCGTCTCGTACGATCACCCACGGGTAAGACAAGGGGTGGTGAATAGTATTCTTACTCCGTCACCACAAGGAAAATGTAATTTGTACTTAGATTATTTTAAAAGCATCAGAAATCAAAATAATCTTGATTATTTGTTAACGAAAGCGATTTTAATATTTTTAAGTGAAAAAAAATGCGAAAATGGAGTGATTACTCTAGATTGCTACAGACGTTCATTATCAACCTCCTCTTATCCCAATTATATGGGGTAGACGCAATATATAAATGCTCTTCTTCCCGACGTTAACCCTCCTTATGAATGTAGTTATTGACTAGACCGCTTCAGATAGTGTCGGTCCAGGTGTATATTAAGCTCTGAAACAGCATTTACGATACCCACTAGTAATGTAAGGATTGATAGTGTACGTAGCCGTCACGAAGAAGCAGACTAGAGAAATGAATAACCGAGATTAATTATGTATGACATTAATCTCCTATTATTTTTCCTTTATGAAAAGAATATCCTGATCTAAGGCATAAATTCTTGCTTCGCTATTACACACATACAATGAACAGATACAAATAACTCCCAATACAAATTATTCTTGCGTGGAAATCGAATACACTATATACTAAACATGGGATTTCGCTACTTTGTAAGGCAACTTTCAATATCAATCACCGTCTATTTCCTAAAACCTCACGGTGTTCCTTCCACCTACGAATTTGCTGCAGGTGACTTTTACGTTCCTTAAAATCTTGCTTTTTTATCTTATTTGCTCTTTTAGTCTTTACAAGGTATAAAGACTAAAAGAGTACATATGATAAAAAAGCAAGTCTGTTGCTTACCTCGCAATGATGTAACACGTGTGGTGACGGATTAAGAATACAATTCACCACCCCTATCTTACCCGTGAGTGATCGTAAGAAACGACTAAGGGATATAAGACGCATATAACATCTATGCGAGCACATTTCCCTCCCATTAGGGAGGCGATTCGAGCCAGTGGACATATACGAGCTGAAATGATGACTTAATATGAAACAGATCCAAAATCAATTTCTTGTTATTGAAATTGTATAAAAGCTTTTGTGCTTTCAAACCTAGTACATCATTACTGCAGTTGTGTGCTAATGCTACACGACTAACGACGTAACTTTAGTTAGATTTATTGAGTGAATGCACAGATGCTTAAATACTAAACCTCTAGCGCTGAGTATTAAAAGTTCGATGCCTACATGGTAGTTCTATAATAGTAGTTCTCCGCGACACAAAGAATAGAAACTTTGCCTCTTTAGTCTTTAAAAAAAAACAAGTAATACATTAGTGTAAGTTTATTGTCGATTCATTAGTATGCTTTCCTAATTGGTACGTCCGATTAATTGATATTCTTTTCATGTTACAGTATAAGCTACATACTTTTACCATCGTCATTACTGATGTACGTGACTTACACATTTTATAAACTGTATTTCATTACATAGAACCTATATGTATTCCATAACTAGATATGTACTGGATGGTTCATTAGATTTAATATAGTTGTAGCGGCTAAGAATACCACCAACTCTTACTCTGCTCGTGCATGTTGTAAAAGACGACTAAGAGATTTTTATCGACTTGGGCCAATTCGACCTGATGCCGTTTGGTCAATAATTATATTTCTAAAAAGGGTTGACTTCAGGCAGGCGGCCGGTCATAAAGTATTGACAATAACTTTTTGCAATATATACGATGGAAGCAGAATACATATTGTGACGACCTCAAGTAATGATAATTGATAAGGGCTGGAGAATGATGATAATGATTCCTAAAGAAAATCAATTGTATTTCATTTAAATAACCGACAAATATATCATCATTTTAGCTCATATATGCCCATTGCTAGGCTTTAGCTCTAGCCTCCTGCGCAATAGGAGAGAAATTGACCTAATGGTCAGATATTATTTCGTGGATTTATTTCGACTTTTGATTTCCTTACTTAGGTGTAAATTACATAAGCTATAGGGATATCATAACATATAACAGTAAGGTACTGTTAAGACTAACATATGCTTAACATTATTTCAAAACTTTTTCAAAAGTGTTTGCGTATATTTAAAAAAAAAGAACGTACGCGGTGGTGGGATGGTTTTGACTAGTCTATTTTTTATTTACTTACAACATTCATTTACTTACGACGAACCTTTTGTATAAATTTTAATAGCCTTTATCACCGAAAAGGTGAACAATAAAATAATACAATACATATAAAATAATAAATATTGTTGGTGTCTAATAGATCCACATCTTATCCATCTCTAATTAATTCCACGTAAAAGTAGATAAAAAAGCATTTACTATCGTGCACTGTTTTGAGAATCCGTGCTTTATATTGTCTGAATGAAAAGGCCCAAAATTATTTTTTAACCGACCCAATTTTCGAACTAATGCCAGACTTTTCACAAGAATAGCAATACACAATTTATTCCATTAAACCAATGACTAATTTCCAATTCATTGTTTCAGCTCTGGAAAACGACAAATCGGCTCCAATGTCTTAGCTAGGTATGTTTTTAATTCAGTTTTTATGTATTAAACACTATTCTTTATTTTACAAGCTTTATTCAATAACAAAAAGTCAGTCAATTTAAGCGCCATCTAGTGTTTTGTAAATAACTGCTTGGTAACGCCATCTATGTAAATACAGCCATACTAATCCCATCATGGTTATGGTATTTAGTTTACCAAAAAAGAATGTAGATGGCGATATCTACACGTACCAAAAGGTGGCGCGAGGCGTTAGAAATTGGATTAAGGAATTAAATTTAGGTATCAACAGTTGACAAACACAGGTCTAATAAAATGCAACTAATGTTAGAAGTCACTTTGTTTCAGCCAATTATACCGATCGTCGTCATTCAACTCATCGGGCTGCGGCTCGGGCGGGGAACCAGCTGACGACATGTACTCTGATGTGTCACTAGAGGAAGATGTCCAAGGTCTTAATTATAAGGTAAGTGAGATTTATTGACTACTAAAATCATTAAACAACTATTTATCGTTGATGGTTGATTGATTTTTATTTAATTACATTTTTCTAACTGTAAAATATCAGTTGCAATTTAAAATTGTGTCATCATCAATATTCCAAGTATGCCGATTACATCTTTAATGTGGACCGGATCTAGCATATTAAAGAATCTATTATAATTTAACCAGGGTTACCATTACACTTCCAAGGTCCGATACCCTAGAAGCGGGAAATCGACTTCATTCGAAATCAAGGTCAAACTGAATAGGTTCTGCTTGGTTGTCCCAAAGAATTTTTATACCCTTACATTTAAATAAATAATTGTACATATTGCCTCAAACATTGGTTGGAGTATAAGACCTCTTTTGTAATTAATTTAAATAATTATCATATTTCTATAGTAATAATATCTAAGTATTTCCTATATATATTTGATGGTACATACACTGGAAGCTTAATTATAACATTAAGCTAAACTATTCACAAAAAATTAAAACAATGAGCAAACAATTAACAAATACGAATTATTGCAATAAAAATACATGGTCGTAATATTATTAACCATTCATTCTTAAACACGGGTAGAAATAAAACACAGGAATAAAGATACTCAGTTAGTTAGGTATTATAATGAAATTATTCTATAGTACTTATTATGATTGATATTTTTTAAATTGAATAAAAGGGAGGGTGCGTGGGGAGAAAAGCGTGGTACATTAATAGGCTTGAGGAGTCCATATTGCTAGAAAAAGTGCCTGTAAATCTTGAGATAGAAAAGTTTTAAGTGGCAAAGATGGTTGTCCTCCTGCGAGACGAACAATATCGCTCGAAGTAACAGTTCCCCAATATTTGATAAAACTATATTTACAGATTCTATCGCGTTTTTATTTAATTTTTAATTACGCGACGTTTTCAACACTACAGTGTCCATTGTCACTGGAGGGCTGTCTAGTCTGGATAATCCGCGATTGAAACCATAAAAATAGTGTTATTTTAAAATGTGTAATAATCGTGTAAACATTAGAAATTATTACTTTCCCAATACTCATTTACTTTCTCCAGTTGGACGTAAAATTTATCCAAAATGATAATGACTTCTAATGTTTACGCGAGTATTACACATTTGAAATAAAACTACTTTTACGGATTCTATCGCGTTTGTATTTGATTTATAATTTCCCGACGTTTCGAACACTTTACAGTGATCATGGTCACGGGAGGACCAGTTATCCAAAATTCATTCCATTATTCTACGATGCGCATATTATAACCCATTTTATTACATTATTAAGTCTAATATCAATATGCAATCTTACTATTATGTTTTAAATAGTCCTTCATATGATTACATATTAAATTATCTGAGTCATCCTTCCCCGTATGAGTATGTTAGTATGATCTATTTTCGAACGAATATATGATACTCCTGTCTCATTCTCTCAATAAACTCACACCGTCATGGTTACTCACGCATGAACATATGTGTAACGCGATGGAAATAATAAATAGCATCAGTGCTTCAATGATTACATTCATACGAATGTATCATATACAATCATTATATCATTATACAAGACAACAACAGATGACTTAACTTATTTAATCGGCAAACCCAACATGTATGTCTCAGAAATACAAACTACCCTCTCTGCAGTTTCAAACATTCTTTTCTTTTTTTTTAAATTAGCATAGCGGTACCTTTTTTTTAGCTGTGTGGTAGCGGCTTCGAATACTACTAACCCTTAGTTTACTCGTGGGTGTCGTAAAAGACGACTAAGAGCCTAGGCCAACTCCATCTGATGCCGTTTAGTCAATAATTACATTCCGGAGGAGAGTTGACGTCTGGCAGGCGGCCCGTCATAAAACTATTGCCAATAACATCTACAATATGTACTATGGATAAAAGAGTACATATTTTAGCGACTCTAAGTAATTGGGATAAGAGTAGGAGAATGATGATGAGTAGTACCTTTTTTTGTTAAAAATAGCATTTCTTATGGTTACTATAATATTTTATTCCATCCATCAGCCCGTAGATATCCACTGTAGGGCATAGTCAAAGAGAATGCCCCTCAGAATGGTCCTGTATTAAATATATTATTACTTAGCATTAAATAATTTTATGTATGTACAATTGTACAGTCTCGTTTAGTAAAACTCTGAGAATTGAATATTTTCTTTGTATAATTGAAAACTGGCATTTTTCTTTTATTTATTCTAATTTCAAATTATTCAGCAAAACCAAGAAAATTTATTCTATTATATTGCCTTATTGGCATGCTTAATTATAACATTCCTCTCTTATAAAACCTCTTTTATAAAAACTAAAGAGCTTTTTTGTATACGCTGCACTGGTCTCAAGAACTAGTTATGTATATATTCATCATTAAAAAATTACAGCAGCTCTTTTTGAATCGAAGTTCCGAAGAATACCGGAAAATTGCAGAATAAAGTTGAGACTAGAACTAGAATTGAGGATTTTTTTAGTGGTGGTTATGTGGCTGACAATTTTCTTCCTACAGCCATAAAATAGGACGGCTCGTCAATATATCATTCTCGCAGAAAATTGACCTCTTAGTAATAATATCCTATTGCATTTCGTGGAATGACCAAGAGAGCCAGTTGTCCAAACATTTATGGTAATAAGCTAAGCAGCGTCCTGGCTGTGCCCCTGTTATTGCAGCAGTCCATGAGCGGTAGCTCTTTTTCCTTTTTTATAAAACAACACCCCGCACTGAGGAAATGGTTGTTATATTGCGGGGGACCTCACAAACATCTATTTTAACGGGCACAAATTACACCGAGACTCAGAAAAACCATTTGTGGGTCACACAAAGTATTGTCCTTGTCCTGCATGGGAATCGAACCCACGGCACTGGTACGGTAGGTTGGTATTTTAACCACTTAGCCGTCTGTGCAGTACTCTCACTTAACATCAGTTAGGCTACCTATTCGTCTGTATCCAAAAACAAATAAAAAGAAAACCACATTCATATCTAATATTATTATACTCGTAAAATTCTAATAAAAGTAGAAGTTGATTAGTATAATGATTACTCAAGGATGAATCAGTGTAATAATTTGTTTCATTCATGCATTAGTACTACGGTTACAATTTTTCTAAGAAATTGCTGTGTAATAATTTTGTATTTGTTTGTCATTTAACGTGTCATCTGCTTCCTTTCCGGTCGATGCTAATCAACCTGTTATATTTAAAACATGTTTTTACGAAATGTATATAACTCACGAAAACCTGTTTACAATTTAGGTTATCAAATTTAACTAAAGTTAAATTAACGTCATTTCGGTTAATTCTGTTTTTTAAACACAATAGAAGACAATGTTAAACATTTAAAACAATTTTCTCTTATGTCATGGCATCAACTTATATCATGGCATCAACTTTTACTAAACACAGGGGCAACTTAGACTAAATAATTTTAATAACAAAACGGTATGGTACCGCACGGGATTGGAGGGAAAAGAGAAGCTGACTCTGTGTCCGTATTTGCGGCCTCTGGTAATTAATGACAGCCAAAAATAATAATATATCATCTATATATAAGTCACATGTATTTAAGAAAGTGATGTCAGATCTAAAAATTACAATACGTAAAAGTTTATCTTTGGAAATTGGCTGTTCGCCAGCATGACCTTGCAATGATGGGCAATGGGATTTGCATTACTTAAAATATATATTTTTATTAAAAATACATACATACATACATATCATCACGCCATATCCCTTGCAGGGTAGGCAGAGAGAACAGAGTGCCAGAGAACTCTATCTTTGCATACTTCACTCGCTTCCTCAACATTCATAATTCTCTTCATACACGCTCGCCGGTTTCGGAGACTCTTGACTCCACCTTCCTTCAGTACATGACCGATCTGGTCTAGGTAGGTTAGTCTCGGTCTCCCTCGGTACCTACATCCTTCCACTTTCGCATTGTATATCTTCTTAACCAGGCGTTCGTTCGGCATTCTTTCCACATGTCCGAACCATCGGAGCATTCCCTTTCGCATCTTTACACCAATACTCTCTTTCATACCTACTCGCTCTCTTACGTCGTCGTTACGAATGCGGTCGGTCAGCCTAACTCCACAGATTTGCCGCAGAGATCGCATTTCGACCGCATTAATTTTACTATCATACTCTTTTCTGCATACCCAACTCTCGCTTCCATACAGTAATGTTGGGACAAGCACTGCGTTATGTATTGCTACACGTGCCTTCTGGCTGAGGTGGTGGCTGCCGAGAAGTTGCCCCAACGCTCCGTTCACTCTATTTCCCGCATTCACTCTTCGCTCTATATCAGTGGTGTACCTTCCATCTCGGCTAAATCCACATCCAAGATATACAAATTCATCCACTTGCTCTAGCACATCATTACCTATTGTTACTCTTACATCTGTTCTGGTTTTATCTCTTTCAAAGACCATTATTTTGGTTTTGCTCACATTCACGCGTAGACCCCTTTTCTTACAATCTTCTGTCATTGTGTCGACTAGGGTCTGCAGGTCAGTCGCTGACTGTGCCAGCAGGACTGCATCATCTGCATAAAGCAGAGCAGTGACCACTGAGTCGCCCATCTGGACTCCCACATTCATATCGTTCAACCTTTGGAGACATTTACCCAGATATATGATAAACAGCCTGGCTGACAGAACGCACCCCTGCTTAACGCCGATATTGACGTCAAACCAAGGCGACATTCCATCATCCAGCCGCACACAGGCTCTACAGCCCATATAACTGGACTGCACAGCCTGTAGCAGTTTACCGCTAATACCATACTCCGGTAAAATGTCCCAAAGTTCCTTTCGTACAACCGTGTCAAAAGCTCTCTCCAGATCCACAAAACTGCAGAAAACCCTCTGACCTAGAGCCAGATACTTCTCCACAATGTTGCGCAGAGAGAACACTTGATCCATGCATCCCCTTCCACTCCTGAAACCTCCTTGTGTCTCACACAGTAAACCATCGGACACCATCCTCATTCTCCTTTCAATAATTTTTCCATACACTTTTGCTGCCAAACTGGTCAAGCTTATGGCTCTGTAATTTGCGCAGTCATAACGTGAACCCTTGTTTTTAAACAAAGGCACGATGACTGCGCTATTCCAGTCCCTGGGAACCATTCCCGAGCTCCAACATAGATTTAGGAGCAACAGGAACGCCTCCCAGACACAAGAGCCACCAAGCTTGATCATCTCGGCAGACACCATATCAATGCCCGCTGCCTTACCATTTTTCAAACTTCTTATCGCCCATTCAACTTCATCCATACTGATGCCATCGGAGGACGCCGTTGTCGAATGTTGATCTACCAAACCACATCCAAGACCGGCGCCAACCGTAGCATCCGCATACATATCGCCAAAATATTCACTCCATCGGCTTAACACGTCTTGTGTTTGTGTAAGAATGTCTCCACCTTTAGACCTTATTTTATTCATTCTGAAGGCTGACCAACCACCCCGAGACTTCTTCACCTCCCTCCAAAAGAGTTGGTGTTACCCTCGAAGTTTTTAGTCAGCCTATCTTCTGCACTTATACTTGCTCTATCCCGTTTCTCTTTCACTAAGGTCTTGGTGTCATTCTTACATTGCCGATATATTTCTTTCTTCTGTTCAGTCATACTGTCATTCAGATTCAAAGAAGAGACATAGTCCAGCCACGCTTTCTTCTTTTGCTCTACGGAAGCTGCCACTTCCGCATCCCACCATGCATCACCATTTGTTTTTCTATGCTTGTTTGAACTTCCACATACTTCTTTCGCTGTATCTACCATACTCTCTTTCAATACTCTCCAGCATTCTTCAATGTCCGATTGCGGCTGGCTTGCCATCGTCAGCCGTTCTCGGACACCCTCTGCATACTTTTCTCTTACACACTCTTCTTGCAACCTTTCAACCTTTATTCTTTCAAGCCCTCCGAAGTGGACACGCTCTCGCCAGTGCCTCCACTTTCTGAACAGACCACTAAATCTCGCAATAACGAGATAGTGGTCCGTGTCGACTGTGGGGCCCCTGTAGGCTCTTGCGTCCAATATTTTGCTTCGGAGGCGACTGTCTACCAAAATTAAATCTATTATGCTTTTCTGTTCATTCCTTCTCCATGTATACATATGGATGTCCTTATGTTGGAAAAATGTGTTTGACACAATAAGGTTTCTCTCCATGCATACATCCGCTATGAGCCTACCTGCGTCGTTCACTCTCTTATCACCAAATGGACCAAGTACGTCCTCATAGTCGGGACGCTTGGTCCCCACCCATCCGTTCAAATCTCCGCATACAATCACGCGTTCACTGGTTTCTGCCATATCCAGAACTTCCCTAACATTGTCCCAAAACTTCTCTAGGTCTGATGCCACCGAGGATCCTACGGGAGCATATGCTACAACCATGAATACCTTGGTGACACCTAGTTTTATACGGACCCAGAGAAGTCTGGGATCATACATTCCGTAATCCTTCACACCTGAGGCCAAGCGAGAGGACAACAGCACTCCTACCCCCATGCTGGCTCGATCGCTCTGTGGTACATCAGACCACAGAGCCACCCCGCCACCAGGAAGATCGCAGGCGTCGCTGCCCCTTCGCTTGGTCTCTGTTACACAGAGCAAGTCTAGCTGTTTGTCCGCCATGACGGATATCAGCTCGTGCAACTTACCTTCCACACAACCTCTTACATTCCACGTGCCCACCCGGCACTCCGTTCTCCTCGACTCGCCTAACTGGGCAAGGCGTGATGGGTGGCGGCCCCCCATCGCCGCATTATTAAAAATAGATATACCGTATTCGTAGCAGAAGCAACTGACTGATGACCGTGAGCTAACGATTTGAAAATCCTAGTAAAGCTCCATTAATTTTGCCATCAAAGCTCAAAAGAAAAGAGAATGTGGTGACAGATTAAGAATATAATATGTTTCCACTCCTTACTAACATCTCGGAATCATAAAAACTAGCTGAAGGACCATCATTAGAAAGGACTACATCAATCTCCTAAGAACTTAATATACCAACTAATATCACTAACCCTCCAAACGTGGCATATATTGGCATTTGCCCACATTTAAACATACCTATATTCAACGGATGGAATTCTTCAATAAGCAAAAGCGTAACTGTTGTGTTTTAGTCATTTCATCATTACCGAAATAAAGTCTGCAAGAGTATTACGTACTAGTAGTTTCACGCTGTCATCTCTGAAGGAGTTAGCCGAATAGTCAATACACCTACATTTTGCCATGCAATCTTTATTACTACGTAATATTATACTTAAGTTTTACCAAGAATTAAGCACAATTGCATATTTCGATTTTGTTTCTGATAGAATCACCTGATAAACTTCGAGAAAATTTTCTTTTACGCAACCAAATATTCGAAACTAGGACCTCATTGTCGCAGTAACATACATGCCACTGGATTAACGAGTTAGTTAGTTGGATTAACAATTATAATATTTCCTGCACGTAGCCTAACAAATAAATATAAAAAACGTTCATTCTCTGTTCAATGACCTTATTAAAATATCATTGTAAATTACCAAAGGCACCTAAACAATAGGCCGTGCCGCTTCATTTGATAGTCTTACCTAGTGCGACAGTAATACCGGAAACTGTCCCTCAACAGCCATACGCCACTTCCGGTCAGATGCGTGCCCGTTTGTTGTGTTATGTGATTTAAAATTAGACTTAGTACATAAATATTGAACAGATTTGGCCGCCATGCTCGTAGTGTAAACAAATAAAGGCGCCACAGATGATTCAGCTTTCTCTGCCCAATCACCTTATTCGTCAATCTATCGGCTTCATTGTTGCAACACTGTACTTCTTGACCGAATAGCAGGAAAGCTATATTCAATATAAGTACATATTTAGCTTATACCTTACAGTTCAAGCTATACATCACAATTCCACGTTTGCCATGTTAGTGAATATTCTATTTGATGGCAAACACAAACAAACCGGTCTACCGGCTGCAGAATTAGAAATTTTACGTCGTTGTATTAAAGTCTTATAGAGATTAGTTGTTTGCATCAGAGCGTACGCGGTAAACCGCAAACAATGTATTTAAAGTAAATGCATAACTATAACAATGCAACTGAATTTACATAACAGTATTTATATTGATTAACTACAGTACTACAGGAATAGTTTATTGTAAACAGTGCAGCGTATGGCTTCACTAGTCTTCTTATTACAAGTGTACACAAGGTTTAGTTTGATAATTGATATTACCCTTATATAAAAAAAACTAGATGCTATTACGACCGAAAAACACATGTTACTAAGACCGAATACAAAGTAAAACAAAGTGATTATGTACTTAAAATTATTTTTATTTATAGAATTATTTGCGTGAGAAGAATTTTACCACATCTGGAACTTATACCCATATCTATTTGAAATCCTTTTCCAACGTCTTCGAATAGATTCAATCTTTTTGTTTTTTTTTCTCGCAAGGTGGGACCGTGGATGTGGTCGCGCCCCGGCAAATCGGCCCGGGGCGACGGAAGAGGCGGCGCGCAACCCCATGGACCCACCCTGCAAACACCTCTCTTCGCCGTGCGAGCGGGCCACCGGTACCCGATCTTTGTCTTCGGTGGCCCGCCCGGCGGTTTACCCTTACGGGTTCCTCTCGTGTCGATGCCCCGACAGCTTTCGCCGTCGGGGCGTCGCCCTCACGCGGTGGCCTCACGTCGGGTGACCGGACAATTCCCCGGTCCGATCACCCGAAGCCTCGGTTAGGGCGGCATCAGGCGCAGATATTCGCGCCTGCGCCGCCCCGGCCGCTGACAGCGGCCTGGGTCACGGGAATCCTCCCGGACTCGTTCCGCCGCCTCCTCTGCGAGATGACAGCCTCGCAGAAGGCGGCGACCGCGTCCCAGTTCCTAACGCTGTCGACCATCGCTTTCGCGACAGGCGGCAGCGTCAGGTCATACCTCGAGCGTATGTTGCGCCGTGTCCTCGTCACTGCTGCAATGGTGGCAGGCCGGAGTCCACTCCCTATACGCAACCGTGTGCAGGTACAAGCCGAAGCAATCGTGCCCCAACAATACCTGCACCAGCCGAAAGGAGAGGACTCCGTGCCGCCGCTCCATCCACTCCATCAGTACGGGCCGGAGGGCCTCAACGGTAACAACACCGTGTCTAGGCCTCTCCAGCCGCGTAACCCAACGGGCGATGACGTCTCGGCGGGCGTCCTTGCGCCAGGTGGCTATCTCGCTCAACAATGGGGAGCCACCTTCGCCGCGCACTGAGGTAACCCGCCGGTAGAGGTCGGATAGCATCTCTGCCTCTAGGTTCCACGGGAATAGATTCAATCTTACTAATGTAAATGTGAAAGTTTATAAAGATGTTTGGATATTTTATTACTTAGTCAAGCGTAAACCGTTAAACAGATTTGGATGAAATTAGCACTCTCCGGTTCTATGAAAAAAGACATAGAATACCTTTTATCCCTGTAATGTGTCCCCTTGGGCTAATAGTTCAACTTTGTGAAAGTTACTTTTTACGCGGGCGCAACGGTGAACAGAAGTTAGTCCGGAATATAGTTTTCTTTTTATAATCGCCAAGTTAACCTCTAAATATTATTTTATCTCAAGCAGTACTATTTAGTACATCTTAGTTATTTTGGCACATGTTCTCTGGCCGAAAGTTACACATGCGCGAGATAGATTTATTAATAACATTTCTAACACATTGTTCTTAAGTAAACCTAAACACGATTGTCCGTTAGCCTCAATAAGACCTAACGCGTAGATGCGATGTCCCAAATATGGAATCAGATAAGTGCTTTTAAAAGCAATCCGCCGAGCTGGCCACTTAAGTTAAACGCACAGTCCGCTCAAAAGGGCAAAGTGAGTTCACGACGATATTGGACGGCATGGTGCTCTTCTGTCTAATTTAAATATGTACTTTGTTTTCTTATGTGAAAGTTCTTAAATTACAATTTAACTCTTAAACACACAGTACCGCGTATCTTTTAGCAAAATTAAATTAATTTCTCATATATCAAATTCTCTCATGTGAAAGTCCTTAAATTACAATTTAACTTTTAAGCAATTAACAAATGCACACAGTACAGCATCTTTATAAGCACAAATATATCAATTATATATAAGATTGAAATATATGTAAATGATTATGATCACGCAAAGAAAATTTACTCAAATGTGCTAACGGTTATTTGTAAAAGTATTGTTTTGTTTATTACTTCTATAAACCGATTTACTTTTTGAGATAATCGAGCTACGTACTATTTACCTACATTTAAATAAACCAATCTCCGGTAAGAGTATTTTCTATTTCCTATATTATTATCAAGCATTTATCTTAAAGAAAATACTAGATTAAATCTAGCTGAACTTTGGACTTCTTTGTTTGTTGCCGAAGTAAGCAATTTATTTAACTTTTCCCATGAGTGTCGTAATAGTTAATTGAGAAATGTAAACACGTCACATCACTGTGAGATAAGAAAAACTCATTCAACCACTTTAGATCTATTTTTATTTTCTTTTCAGCCTATGTATGTATATGTAAATTACTGAGATTTACTATTTAATATGCTGGATTATTTATAAATTTACTTTCCGTGTGGTGATGGGAGTAAGAATACAATTCACCACCCCTTGACTTACCCGTGGGTGATCGTACGAGACGACTAAGGGATAAAAATGCATGTAACATCTATGCAACGTCAATGCACAAATCTATGGAAAACTCGAAACAAAATCCTATACCAAGACGTCTGACCAGCGTGGTTTAGTAGGTTAATTTCCCTCTTATTGTGAAGAAGGCTCGAGCCCAGCAGTGGGACGTGTATAAGCTGAAATGATGATGATTTATAAAAAAATGTTTTACGAAAATTAATGTCACAATGTGACACATGAACTCACATTATCATCATCCTGCTCTTCTTATTCGAATTACTTGGGTTCGACGTAATAAATCCTGTCTTTTCATGCAACCCTAGACTGCAAATCCGTTCCAATAGTATTACCAATTAAACAAGCGTGGTCGTTATGCAAATGTATAAGTGGTAGGACCACGCTGTTGACAGTTTTTTGTCTACGGCCGCGGGCCGGTCCATCCAGGGTAGTACCACACTCTTGCAGAAGATTAACGTTTGAGTAACGGCAATGTGCTATTGTGTTGCGTTGTGAGTGAGAGAAGCCCAACTGGGTGGATTTGGGGTTTGTATTGGTATGCAATGGCTAACCTATACCGGCGGCAGTAACACTTATCATCAGGTGCGCTGCTTGCTCGTTTGCCACCATAAGCAAAAAAAAAATTTAAAAAATGCATAAGACACAAATTCTCGACCATATCGTCTTTACGCGAGACGTTACTCAAGCCCTTTATCGGAAAGTTTTTTAATTGCATAAGATGTTTTTAGCAAATTTTTAGATAAAAACGCTAAGTCTGACTAGCCTAGACTTGAATATATGGACCCTTATTGCTCAAAGAAAAAAATATGTAGAGCGCAATGAGGCTATGTGAACATCTGAATCTACTTTTCGAAGTAATGACAAAAAAAATTACAGAAAACTTTGTAAAATATTGAACAAAAACTCATAAAAATAAATAAAATTGCTAATTCGTAGCGCTTTAAAGCGTAATCACTTTGAACGTAGCCGACATGGCTGAAGCGTAACAAATAGTGCCTGAAACGGGAACCAGACGTCCAATGAACCATCCAAATAATCTAGTTACAATAGTCAAATAAAATTATAAATGTATATCCACAAATTTATTAATACAGGTATATGATACATATATTTTAATTATAATAATATGCCGCGTAGTAGTAGCTACAAATACTACCAACCCTCACTCGTTGATGTCATAAAAGACGACTAAGAGCTTTATAACGACCTGAGCCTACTCCACCTGATGATTTTCAACAATTATATTCCCAAGAAGAGCTGACGTCAAGCAGGCGACCGGTCATAAAATTATTGCCAATAACTATTGCAATATGTATGAATACATATTGCGTCGAATTGTAATTGGGACAAGAGATGTAGAATGATGACGATGATTTACTTATATTTTAATTATAAAAAGATTTAACTTGACAAATACAATATGCATATTTATACGCAAACTTTTACAACTATAGTAACTCTACTTCAGAATTAATTCATTTTTTAAAGTATTTCTATGTAAGTTTATCTAAATATTTGTAAAACTATTTTAATCTTATTTTCATAAGCGCTACTTTATTCTGAATTTATAAATCTAAACTGAATTACTGATCGAATTGTAAACAATAGGTCAGCCTCAAAATCAGTGGGAGACTATGTGGGTGATACAACTGTGCCAAGGATGCCGGGAACTAGCGAAATAGCTAGCTAGCTATAGCATTTATAATTAGTTATGATGACATTTGTAATTTTAATACAATTGTATCGTATTGTCACCCGCAGACTTATTAATCTTAATTTTGATGATGTAAATGCAACTAATCTAACTAGGCCATTCTATCAAAGTCATATTTGATACTAATAATATTAGCAGCTATGCTGAAGAAATTGTTTTACACTTTGATTTAAAAAAAAATGGGCTAGCGTTTTTTAATATTTTAATAATATTTAAATTCTTAAATCATTCATTATGTATAAACTAAATAAGGGTACTTATGGTACATATTGTCAATTTCACCATTTGTTTGAAATTAATCTAATATACTACCACCAGGTCGCAATGAGGCCGCAAGCTGAAACTCCGACAATAAACTCAGCGATTTCGTTATTTTTTAAGTTACCTTTTTTAAATGAAAGTGTACCTATTCAACATTCTGTTAGAATTTTTACACCCTCCACTAAGGAAATCATATTTGTATCACTCGAGACGAACATGCAATTAAACACACAACAACACAAATTACAACCAGAAACAGAACAACAATTTGGGGATCACACAATGTATTGTCATGCACAAGAATCAAACCCATGGTATTGGCACGGAAGGTATCTTCACAAGTACATTATCAGTGCAGTCAATTATTAGCTTAAGTTTAATAATTAGGATATATTTTCAAACATTATACAAAAAGTCATGGCTAAACCAGAACCTATAGGCGGCACTCGATCACGATTTAACTACTAGAGCAACAGTTACTTTCTCAACTATATTAGAGGAAAGAGAGAGACCCTCGAAGTTACCGCAGCTTACAATACATCCACCGGGCTGGCCACGAACGTCAAGGATTCGGTATTAGTGGCCAGCCCAATGGCGACTATGAGGAAATGCGGCAGTTTATGGGGCCATGCGCTGCTCCTTCGTCGCTCCGGACGAAACGGACGGTGTGGGTCCAAACCATAGCATGCCAAAGAAAAGCTTACAATACATACGTTGAGTATATGCTAAAATGAGTTTATATTATTCCTGATTTATTTATTCGCGAAAAATTACGTTATCAACAGGAAGGCTGCAACAAGTGACCGATATATTCTCGTAACTTTACAAATCGTATCAAACACATACATATAACCTAGTAAAGACATAAAACCATTACAAGGTACATTCACAACGTCATTTGATCTTAATCATCTGGCACTTTTAATTGTAATTCTCATGCATAACTGTTGCATAAATCCAACATCTCATAGCACGTTGATATTATCTGTTGGTAATCTATCAAAACTTATCGTGAACAGAATACAAAGACATGGTGGTAAAACAGCTTATTATCTAACGTGATTACTTACCGCGTATTACGAGCATGGCGGATAAAAACATGATGTGAAATTGAAAGTAGTGCGAATGAACGCGTGCGAATATAAACATATTGTGTACAGACTAGGCCTTACCAAGGTACAGGTTACAAATTCCCTTATTATGCATTGCACTAAACAACACCATAGATATAACGAGGTAATCTTACGCATTGCACTAAACATACTATAGATATAACGATGTAATTTAATATGCATTGCACTAAACAACACTATAGATAAAACGATGCAATTTCTTAAGCATTTCATTAATCAGCATTAAAGTTATAACGATGTAATTTATTATGCATTGAACTAAACAACACCATAGGTATAACGAGGTAATTTTCTATGCATTACACTAAACAACACTATAAGGTATAAGTAACGATATAATTTATTATGCATTGCACTAAACAACACTATAAGGTATAACGATATAATTTATTATGTATTGCACTAAACAGCACCATAGGTATAACGATGTAATTTCTTATGCATTACATTAATGAACACTATAAAATATAACGATGTAGTTTATTATGCATTACACTAAATAACACCATAGGTATAACAATGTAATTCCTTATGCATTACACTAAACAATACTATTATATAGTTATAATGATATAATTTATTATGCATTGCACTAAATGACACCATAGATATAACTATGTAATTTCTTAACACGATAGGTATAACGATGCAATTGTCTTCTTCATATAAGGAGATTCTACTGCAATAAGAGGAAAATTTATCTACATTATATAAACACGCAGATTGCAATGAGAGAGAAAAAAGGAAAAAGTGGGAGCTCATTATATAATACGCTGCTCAGACGGGTTAAAGAGAATCACAAGCCGGTTGAGCGAACACCAGAAAGTGACCAGCAGTGCTTTTCTGAAATACGCAACAGCAAATGCATTCACCAAACTGTCTGCCAAGCTTCATCACGAGGCCTATATCGAACTTTAAACATCCATGTTCTACCACACATACCGTTTCGTATAGGTTTTTATTTTCAGTTTTCCTTCTATTCTAGTGATATCTGCTTACCGCTCTCAGTCGTATTTTACACCTGCAGGAAAGCAGGGGATAATAAATTGTATTAGCTAGAATTATTATATGGGCCTTATCAGTTATCACACAACGCTGTTCATTATACTACTTACCGGTTGCCGCTTATTTTCGTGTTACTTTTATTCTTATCAAGGGACCTTAAATTGTTTCCTTCGTTTTCTTTACTTGCTGTATAATTTTACGAACGCGAACATTAAAACACCATGAATAAATGAATATTTCAAGCGCATTGGAACGTGAATATAATTAAAAAATCGATAGCCGTCTAGCGAAGGAAATCCTTATTTGGTAGAAATGAAATTAATTTTATTTCACAGAAACTTTAAAATTAAGATAGATATATATACATAGGTACATACATAACTATGTAATATAACAAAACGCAAAGCAGTCCATGAGCGTGTTTCTACTTTTTGTGTGTGTAATTATTAAGCATTTTCTTCAAAAGTATTCGTGGAACTATAATTGCAGCTCAATACGAAAGAGCAACATCACAAATCCAAGATTAATACACAAAATCAATGCGGATTGTTATGTGAATGTATAGAAAATATATAATAAGTTAATTGTTTTCTATTGTAATTGCAATTTGATGCTACGTTTCTAGCGATCTGGATCCCAGGCTTATATCACTCGATCTAAATTTTGCAATTATTTTATCTCTCGTTAACTAGAACAAAGTATTTCATTACTTATTAGCTAATTGCTCAGTTTCGTTGTTCAGTTCATATCAACCGTTCTTAGACGCATTCAGTACATACTATAATCTCTTCTCTATAGAAATAAGACCTTTAAAGACTTCCAACACGAACGATTTTGTTACCTTCTTAAGAAACAACAAAATTCGACTTTTATTGACGAGTGCCGCTTGTGGAATCTGGTCCAACCATTTCTGTTCTTTTTTGTGTTTTTTGTTAATGGTGTATTTAACTTTTAAAAAATAAATCTTTACTCGAAGGGCATCTCACTGGAGCTAATGGGGATTAAATATGTATCTAATAATATTAGAAAACATACAATTTAAAAAAAAATGACGAGCCCACTGAGTTTCTTGCCGGATCTTCTCAGTTTGTGGCGGCTTTCCGATCCGGTGGTAGATTAATTTTAAAAAAAAATGTAATATTGACAATATGTAAGTGCCATTTTAGGGCTTATGCATAATAAATGATTTGATTTGATTTGATTTGATTTGATCTCCAAATGGGTAAGGAGACGGACAATCCTTTATATTTCGAATTACTTGGTTTTTCCTACGTAATTATTAGTTCAATATAATATAGATCACTGTAAAATGATTCACAAGACTAGTTATAAACTGCGTGAACAACACGTACGTATTATTAAGAATTTGACGAGAGAATCCTTAGAAATTCTGTATTATACGAAATATAGCCAATTTTTGCTAATCAAATGTCGTACCAGTAGACTAACGAGCCCATTATTCCAATATGTTATTATTTGAGCAATAACCCCACACTATTAAGTTGAAGAAGAAGCCCTCTTCACATTGAGAGGGAAATTGAAAGACTGGTCAAAGGTTAGACGGGTTGGCATATGGTTTTATATCGAGTTTTCCTTCTCTTGCATATGTGTGTTATTTGCATATCCTTTAATCTCCTTTTACGACAACCACGGGTAATAGAAGGGGTGAGATTCCAATATATAGTTAGTTTAAAAGTACAATGCCCGACCTTGACACCAGTGAGGTCGCTGAGCTTACCACATAGTCATATCGCGGAAGCTAACATAAGGCAAATAACAGTTGCAGTTCACATTAGCGTTAGTTATGTATGATTATTGCCGCATTTGGCAAGTTATTGAACATATATAAATTAGAGGAAAATAAAACCAGGCCAAGTTTACGACTTGGGGGATAGCATGCTGTGCTTACCATAATAATATTGAATCTTTTAAAGATTATAATAGTTATTTTAAATCATGTTTTAAATTCAATATTTTGTGTGGATCACAAAGTGTTGTTCTGTGTCTGGGTGTGATTTGTCTGCGTTAATTGCATGTTTGTAAAGTTCCCCGCAATACAAGGATTATTTCTTTAATACAGAATGGTGTATTTAAAAGAAGATATTTTTGTCTGTTTATCGATCTATATTAATAGTATAACTATATCGTATATCATCATCACAGCTCATAAATGTTCCACTGTTAGGCTCGGGCCTCCTGCGTAATGTGAGTGAAATTAACCTAGTATACCGCGCTGGTCAGACGTGTTGGTATAGGGTTTTGTTTCGAGTTTTCCTTCTCTCGCATAGATGTTATATGCGTTTTATATCCCTTAGTCGTCTCGTACGATCACCCACGGATAAGATATGGGATGGTGAATAGTATTCTTACTCCGTCACCACACGGAAAATCGTATATACAATATAAAAATATAGTCATTATCATCATAATCTTAGCTAATGTACGCCCTATAGCTAGGCTCGAGCCTACTCCAGAATAATAGGGAAATTAACCTACTATACCACGCTTGTTAGATGTGTTGATATACTCGTACTACGGCTTGCAGAGATATTATCTGCTTACGTCCATTAATTGTCTTTTATGATCACCCACGGAAAGGGACCACCTTTTCAGCAGATTTGTATTCCTAATCCGTCATAACATGGATAGCAATAGACATATATATTAGAGAACGTACCCAAACTACATGACCTGTCCAGGGGAGAGAGGATCTTTAAAAATACCACGCTTAGTCACAACGCCAGGGGAGGGCATTAGATCCCCGTCACATAGTCGACCTAAATTCATTAATCATAGAGTTATTTTTTAAATTCCTAATTGCAAAAAAATATTCAAAACCATATTAATGACTTTCTAGACCACCATATTGATGGCTTATAAGACTAGCATTTGCTCGCGGCTTCGCTCGTGTAAAAAGTAATTTTCCCCGAAATTTAACTATTATCCCAAGATAAAAAGTATCCTATGTGTTAATCCAAGAAATGATCTATCTATGTGCCAGTTTTCATCCAAATCTGTCAAATATTTTACGCGTCATTAAGTAACAAACATTCAAACATCTTCATAAACTGAATGAATGAATAAAAACAAGTGCGAGTCAGACTCGCGCACGAAGGGTTCCGTACCATTAACTATAAAAAATCAAGTTTGTTGTATGGGAGCCCTCCTTAAATATTTATTTTATTTTTAGTATTTGTTGTTATAGCGGCAATAGAAATACATCATCTGTGAAAATTTCAACTGTCTAGCTATCACCGTTCTTGAGATACAGCCTGGTGACAGACGGACGGATGGACAGCGAAGTCTCAGTAATAGGGTCCTGTTTTTATCCTTTGGGTACGGCACCCTAAAAAGGATAACAGGGCTTATGGACGCGATGGTTGTATATTCTGTACAATGCAATGTTTTATTAGTAATAATTTCATGTAATAGTGATGGCGTCATATGTATTCAGTAATGAGTAATAGACATAATAAAAAAAGTAATAAGAATGGAATGTAAAAATTCCGAGTTGACTTGAATAGTTTTACCAAGAGTCACCCTCGGTTATTCACCCTCCACAATAATCCTATTGCCGGGGAAAATCGAACAAGTTACGGGTCGCATGTTAAATACTAATAAAGTTGGTGCTTGTCGCACGATGGAACTGCTAATGTTACTATTATTACGAAATATAACCACAATATTACAGAAAAATTCACGACATTAATACAAAAAATTGTATTTTATATACACTTATTACTGCTTAATATACCTTTTTTTTTTTTTTTTTTTTTTTTTGTGGGCTATGGGTGCGTCTCGCCCCGCCAAATCGGTCCGGGGTGACGGAGAAGGCGGCGCGTGATCCCATAGACCCACCGTAAAATCCTCTCTCTTCGCCGTGCGAGCGGACCACCGGTACCCGATGTTTGTCTTCGGTGGTCACTGCTTAATATACCTAGTATGCATAAATAACAAATTATCATATCGATGTTAATTACTCTTCCCTTAGCCTTAATATATTTCAGAAATATTCTCGATCGAGTTAACCTGTATCTTGGAATAACAGATATAGAGTACTTTTTAATCTATATTATAATACTTTATAAAAAAAACAGCTGTGTGTTCTTAGAAATAATCCTAGAATTGATGGAGACTAGACAAATATATAATTACACTCAGACTCAGGACATCAATTTGTGAATCGCATAAAGTATTTTCCTGTGTGGGAATCGAACCCACGACACTGGCACGGTAGGTCGGTATCTACTATACTACGACATCTGTGCAGTCGCTTTTTGTCGTATGCGCACACTCCAACTATTGCTTTATTTTTATTTAATCCCTTTGTTTTTTCATCATCATTATTTCATCTCATATTTGTCCCCCGCTGGACTCGAGTACACAATAGTAGAGAAATTTACTTACTTATACCACGCTGGTCAGATGAGTTGGTGTTAAGTTTTGTTTTGAGTGTACCTTTTCTTGCATAGATGTTATATCCCTTAGTCGTCCTTTACGAGACTCACGAGCTACAATAGGGGATGGGGATGGATGAATATTGTTCATATTCCGTTACCACAAGGAAAAGTGGTTGCAACTATATATATTTTTTAGAAGAAAGTTATTAATAACGATAGCTTTTTTAATGTATAGGTACATACGAGTACATTTTTTAAAGAATGTTATGTTACCATGCTGATCGATACAAAGCATTCTCTCAAAACAGTACGTTGGATATAGCTGTAAAGATTTGTAGATATTAATAGTAAAACCGTTAATTTTGATCGTTTAGTGATAATTGATTGCAATTAAGTTTTATTAAGAAAATTATTACTGTCTTTTCATTTTGTATACCTACAGGTTGCATCTTTTGGCTTATCTTTTAGTTACTATAGATATTGTTCACCAAAAAGGTAATGAAGACCAAATATCTTCTTCCGAAGCGGCATGCCTCCTCACTTTTAAGAGAACAAATGCTTTAATTACCAGTTGTTTAAAAACAATTAATTTTAATTACTTAATTTAACAATGACTTTATAACACATAGTGTACTATAAAGTTAGAGTATCTAATTTATTTAGAAGTATTATATTTTCTTTATGGTTTATTATTATGGTACCGTGGGAGACCGAGACTCACCTACCTAGACCAGATTGGTCACGTGCTGAAAAAAGGTGGAGTCAAGAGTCTCCGAAACCGCCGAGCGTGTATGAAGAGAATTATGAATATTGAAGAAGCGAGTGAAGTATGCAAGGATAGAGTTCTCTGGCACTCTGTTCTCTCTGCCTACCCTGCAAGGGGTATGGCGTAATGATATGTATGTATGTTTATTGCTGTCACTGCACAGATTGTGTAGTGGTTTAAATAGTATAATTTTTTGATCAGAGTCCCGGACTTCTATTACCATACAGATCATTATTTTGTGGGATCCACGTATCATTGTTATGAGTTCGAGTGTAATTTTTTCCGTCAATCTTATGTGTGCAGTATCAGATTTTTATTTAGAACGAGTTGGAGCCCTTAATTTTATTTTTATTTATATAGTTTCCACATAAAATATATAGCATATTATGGCCCCGATAGACTATTCTTTTATTCTTAATGAAACTACCCACTGTATACAGGGTGGAAGTGGACCGCACCCGAAAACAAAGGCAGGTGACCCTATTAGTCCTACTTGTAATGATAGGCTAGGAAAAAATTCGATTCGGACGAAATTTTTTTTTTTTCACAACGTACTTTAAGTTTTTTTCACATTCCATCGTATTAGGACAGTGCTATATAACGATAATTCTATAAAAAATAAGTAACTATACTCAGATGACAAAAGACGCAATCTATTCAAAACTCACGATCATATGTTCAAGAGTTCAACGACCTCTCATGGTGAAAAACTTTTTTTTTTCATCCAAATCGATTTTTTTTCTAGCCTATCATTACAAGTAGGACTAGTAGGGTTACCTGTCTTTGTTTTAGGGAGCGGTCCCCTTACACCCTGTATTATATTCACGTTACTTATATAGTATAATATATACTAAGGTCTTAACTAGCTGGATTACAATATGACTTATTGCCATTAGTTGTTGTATTTTGAACAATTTACATAATATCCTATCAAATAATAATAGCTTAGTGTTATTCAGATATACCAAATACATGGTACTTTAATGGTTTAATAAAACCTATTCAGTATCTTTTTGCGTTGAACAATAACCAATAATCAAACAGTACTTGACCATAAATATTGCATATCGATTCTTAGAAAGAGGCAATGGGTTAATATCGGCTACGTAGAGCGTTGTCTCTATCGCATACTACCTATGTGACGTTTGTTAGTTATGTGTACAAACAAACGCGAGAGAATGCCTAACAAACGCGAAATAGCTACCAAACTGGACTTTTGACGGGAATTTGAATCAATATTTCAATTTATATTTATCGTTGCGTACTGTAAATTATTAAATCAATATTTATCGTTGCGTACTGTAAATAGTCATAAATGCTCGGATTTATTATATCAAATAGGAATAACCAATTAGCGTCATTGTGACATAGGAAAATAACATCCCTATTATCCCTAAAGGAAACAAAGCAAATAAATAAGCATAAATCAAATTAATTATTCACAATTAACATAAACAATAAATTCGATCTAAAATGTGTCGTTGTTTATATGTATAAGTTAGCCATCATGAATTAAACATATTTACTGCAGTTACTTGTACTATGAAAAATAAAACTATTCTTCCGTTAATAAATTAATAACTCTACTAGTATTATAAATATAATTTGAATTTCTTTATTTGTTTTGCTTGTATTTGCACGTCTTAACGACCTCAAACGATCTAAATATTTTGTATACAATTTGTCAGGTGCATAAAAAATAATATAGGGTGCCTTACCTAGAAGATAAGCACTATTCTGACAAGGCGGGTTAGCATAATTTTATTTCTACCTATGCTTCTCTCACAGTCGGCCTAGAAATATGTATATACTAAGTAATAATTAAACTTTTTACGTAGTGTATTTCAAAACTCATAACTGACATTTGTATATATATACCTTTTCAGCAAGTATATTTTGCCACGGTAGTATGATCTACGCATTGTAAAGTATATCAGATTGCATTGTTTTCTCACTTATTGAATGAAAAGATAATTTTAGTTCAATGAGAAAATGCCATAGTTAATCTGATTTATGCTTTTATTTTTTTAAAACATATATATTTACTTTTCTAACGTAATGAGAGGTTATAGACAGTGAATTATGATGATTTTAGGATAGTTATGTATTATTTTTTCTAAAAGAAAGCAAATTTTATTATTATTCATTATAAATATACATATTGCTGAGTTCAAGTTTTAAAATGGAATAATATAGCTTTGTCATTGATTCCCTTTGCTGATATGGGATCGCGTGACTTCGTCCCCTATACATTAAGTGAAAGAAAGGTGACGAGTACTACATAGATTTTTACCAGTTTGACGACCGACTGATTTACTAAAATTACCACTCCAAGAATATAATTATTGATCGCGTGGAAAATTGACTGGTGCAAATGTAGAGCAACATCGAGTCAGCTTTTACAAAACTCCCCACAAACATTCAATGTGACAACTCATATAATAGTAATTATTGGACTCACCCTTCGATTTACATCACGTATCATCGCAAATTTGTGTTAACTAATGAACATACTTTATTTTCATTTCAAAAGCGTTAAAGCACGCCTTTTTGATCGTTTATTATTAAAATATTAACCTGAGACTGTATCTATTACACAAGAAGAAGCAAACATAGGTTTATTTTATTCATTTAATAGATTAAAAATATTACTTCACAAATTATGTTCACGTCTAAAATGGAAAATGGTATAAGATACAAATTCAAGACAGCGTATTTCTCACGGTATGAACATGAATGTTAATTTCGGCAATTCGATTTAAGATTACTTACTATGGTTATTTTTAAAAAAATGATTTATATCTTTGTAAAAAAAGAACTTAATTGCTATATTAAAGTACAATAAAACTGTAACTATAGGAATTAAGTGATTATGATTTAAAGTAGAGTATACTTAACTATCTCTACTAATATATAAATGTGAATGTAAGTTTGTTTGTTACGCTTTCATGCTAAAACTACTCAACCGATCATCATGAAACATTGTACACATTTTCTTGGAGGTATTAAAAGTAACATAGGATACTTTTTATTAAAAAAAAATCAAAATTTTTATATGGAAAATAAAAAAATTGTTTGTCAAAAAATCTCAAAATCTAGCTTCTTCAACGCCATCTAGCAGTCCAGTAATGAAGTTCCAACCCTGAGTATTGTAATACCGTTGCACTATATTACCGACGGTCAAAAATAAAAATAGGGGATCAAAAACTTTAGGATAGTAACCTTTTACGCGGGCGAAGCCGCGGGCAGAAGCTAGTGTGATATAAATGAGCAGGGGCACTGTTTAATAGTATTTATCATCTCCAACGCTGGGATGTAGGTACCTGGGGAGACCGAGACTAACCTACCTAAACCAGATTGGTCACGTACTGAAGGAAGGTGGAGTCAAGAGACTCCGAAACCGGCGAGCGTGTATGAAGAGAATTATGAATGTTGAGGAAGCGAGTGAAGTATGCAAGGATAGAGTTCTGTGGCACTCCGTTCTCTCTGCCTACCCTACAAGGGATATGGCGTGAGGATATGATGATGATGATTCAACGCTAATTTAGGGTTCTGTATTCAAGGACTACCAATGGAAACCTATTAACTGTAAACCTGTGTATATGTTACTACGTTTTATTTAATGTGTAATAGTAAATGGTATATCGTACCATTGACACTATAAGAATAATATGCTATAAGAAACCTGTTTTAGGAGTTTCTTTAAGTTTTTTAAAAATTCAGTAGAACATCGACAACTCAAACCTCGATAAAATAGAAAAAATCGTATTCCCTGCTCTCGAGAGCCAAAAGTCGTATAAGCTAAAATACATTCTTTTCTTTTTCTATAGAGCACTAAGTACTTTCAATAAAATTAATAAATAAATTACGGTTATAACATTTGATAATAGTTTTTGAAATTCTAACCATGCAAGTATAATAAATAATCCCGAAACAAAATACAGAAACGAACCTTAATAAATTAAATTATGATCCAATAAAAGAATAAAACCGCTCTAACTCAAACCCTCGGTAAATTAAAAACTCCTATAACATTAATTATTATATACATATATCAAAAATTATTATGGTCTTATCCTAGGTTATAGGGTTCCACTGCATATAAATAGAATGCATAGTGTTTATTGTTCTACGTAGTAATGAGTGGATACATAACCACGCTTTAATATCGAAATATATTTTCCGAAAAATTATACCAATTTGCCTTCAAAAAAAAAAACTAAAAATATCGAGCTAAGCTCTATCATCCAGATATTATATATAGTGTTAATTCTTTTATGGTGCTACGTAGCAAAAAGTGGATCCAATACGCACTTGGCTAATTTTTCTAATTGTACCACTGTTGGATATATAAATATGTATATTTATTATTTTAGAATATTAGGGCTTTATATCAGAAGGCCAGCGTGCTAGCCCATCACTGCACCTGCTATTGAAAAAATCAAATGCAGGTTTCTTTACCCTGTATTTCTTCACCGTTAGCAATTTTTAAGTATTCAATGCACACGTAACTTCGCAAATTGAAAAGTGTCACCATTGTTCATAAACCTGCTTAAATCTATTAAAGTAGTCATTATATTAGAAGACTATTAATTATGAAGATATTGCAATAGTCAAGTGTCATCAAGTGATTCTTTTCTACTTTGTAGCTCTATGATTGGTCGATCACAAGTCGGTTCAATCGCTCTATCTCAACTTAATGCCTCCATATTTTTATACATTACATCATTTTAATATTTTATTTTATTACTATGTAATCGGTTTATTAAACCTACAGTATTCATATCAAGTTCACTTGTATTTTTTATCACAGTATTCTCAAAAGTATATATGAAATGCCTAATGTTTACTTTGTATATAAGTAAAATATTTGTCTCTGTTTCTAATGATTGAGAAATAATTTTGTCTCTAGAATAAGCTGAATTAGAATATTATTTATCTGTTCTATCGTTTTGCATCTGGCAATGTTGAGCGTAATCATGTCGGCCTCTCGCCCGTAAAATTACGAGATGCAACCAGACTAGGGGAGCTTATGAAAGGGGTTATTGCCTCGGAACTATCTATCAGACGGCTGTGCATATGTGCAGGGAGCGAATAAAGTTTATTTGTTTGGTACGGCTGCTCGGGCCGGCTGATAATCATGTCGTGTCAATGGGTGGGGCGCGGGCGAGCGTTCGCCGCCCCGCACCGGTTAGTGTCCAACGCGATATTGTGCCAATGTAACGTATTAGCGTCTCTCTCTTTAAAAGTTTTACTTGTCATATTACGATAACCATAACTTGATTTAACATTTTCATAGGAAATATACCAAAAAATTCTTTGACAAACGATCAGTTCTTGTCCTTCCAAAAAGGATGTCAGTGCAACCGTCGAAAATTTTGAATCGAATTCGCCGAAGTTTACTTTTGCCCGATATTTTAATTCTTGTTTATGACAACAATTAAAGGAATTCTGTACAAACTTTGACCTGGTGATCCCACGAATTGGTTTTCATCAGTGAAGCGGTGTATATGATGACAATGTGACACACTGTGATTCCTTGGCTACAATTGGTGTATATGTGAATAAATAGAGTGCGGCTTTATATGAATATTAATTATTCTCAATTGTAATAAGTGCTATTTCCAACCAAGTGTGCCATTATTGTTCTAGCTTTATTGCGAACAAAATTATTCTAATCTTTATTAAAAGTCAAACTACCTTTTTTAAGAAATAGTGAAATAGTTTTTAAATCAATATATGTAATAGTTTAAGTACAGTGCAATATTTGAAATATATCCAAAGAAGATAAAAGGGGTACGTAAATGTTTAAATCGGGCTTATTCAATCGGTCTAGAGGCACAATGGGTGAACCGATTGAAGTGGAAGACAGCCTTGAGCTAGAATATGATATGTGGGATGGTCAATTTGACTTCGTTGGACCTCAAGGACCGCCACCTGAGTCCAGGCTTAGAATCACTTCTGATACTAGCCTTACAGAGGACTTATTTACAGGGGGGCCGCTGACCCCTCATTTAACCAATGGGTTAAATGGTGGAAAGAAAACAGCTGCCCATCAATGGTGCGACAATCTATCTGATCAAGTAAGATTCATATGTTTTATCTATGATATACTCGTATATATAAATATTTCGGATAGCTTTCGGACTTTCCTATATTAGTAGAAATACTGCAGGTTATTTTAATAATCACCGAAGTCAAAGATCGGGTACCGGTGGCCCACTCGCACGGCGGAGAGAAGTGTTTGCAGGGTGGGACCATGGGGTTGCGCGTCGCCTCTTCCGTCGCCCCGGGCCGATTTGCCGGGGCGCGACCACATCCATGGTCCCACCTTGCGAAGAAAAAAAATAAAAAAGGTTATTTTAATAATTAATATATGAACATTTACATTAGAAATAGATAAGTAATATGGTGATCATGATTAGATCCAATACAACAATTTTTAATATGCTTATAGAAATTTCGTGAAAACTACTGCATAGAATTGAATTCAGTTTTCAACTATGTATAGCTAGAGAACTATAACTTAGAATATAGTGTCATCTAGGATAAACAACAATAATTCTCAATGCAAGTTAAACAGCGGGCACAGTTATAGAGTAAATTTATAATAATTTAGCGTTTTGACATAAACAGGTAATATTAGTCATGATAGATGGAGTTGAGAGACGGCTGAATCGCACAATAGCTTCATTTCATAAAGAAAACCACAAGGAATTTTGTCTATTAAAATAAATTCGGTGACACAGGAAAGTTTTCGGGTTGAGAATGTTTTCGTTTTCTTGAGGGTGAGCACTAACGCTCACCCTCAAGACTGAGTTGTTGTGATGACCCACTGCAGTTGGTTAACAGTTAGATAACAACTGTAATCAGTCAAAATAAAATAGAAAATTTAAATAGACCTACACAACGACAGTGCTACTAATGTTGCTAATTATAGCATAAAATACTAGGAAATTAATCTTCCTATTTGGTTTCTCCATGTCCATATTTCCAAAAAAATACCGGTTTCGTCACAAAAGATCATCCGTCATCATCACTTCTGCTCTTTTCTCAATTAATTGGCGCAATATGTGCGATAACATAATACAAAAGTTATTGGCAATAGTTTTATGACCGGCCGCCTGCCTGACGTCAACCTCCTTGAGAATGTCATTGTTGATCAAACGGCATTAGGTAGAGTTGGCCCAGGTCTATATAAAGCTCTTAGTTGTCATCTACGACATCCACGAGCAAAGTATGAGTTCGTAATATTTGTGGCCGCTACCACACAGCAACACACGCACAAAAGGCCATCTAATAGTAACATAAATTTTATTATTGACGTCAATCAAAATAACCTATTTAAAACATATATATATTCATCCATGATTTTCCTGACATTTGAGTCACGTAGCAATTACTCATCCCTGTTAGGTCTACTATAGCGTAGGTAAAGTATCTACTTGTCTTACAGAACCAGAAAATAAACATAATATACGAGTATGTAATTGCTTGTAACTCATGCCTGTTTCCCATGGAGGTATAATTAGTACTAATTCCACATTCCACAACTGGGCATACCTTTCGCTAGAAAATATATTATTCAAATTTTAAAATTAGCTTTGGCGTTGATTTCAGGGATAACTGAGGTATTTGTTTATATGTGCCTAATTTTTCTTTTGTATTTTTTTAAGACAGCGCCCCTTACTAAAGTATAAATCTTTTACAACTTTATAAATATACAATTGACGGTTACAAATTACATCCAGACTCAGAATAATCTTTTATGGAACACACAAAGGGTGGTCTTGCGTGCGACACAATAAACGCCGTTGCTACGTAGAACGCTCTGTCATACGTGGCGTCATAAATATTTTCATTACTAATGCTTATTCTAGAAAACAAATTCGAAGATTAATTTCGGGTTTTGAATTGTAGTTAAGAGCTCTACATCAATTTGGCCTAACTACATCTAGAATAGAACTAATTTATATCTGGACGCAAAATTATATTTCCAGGAACCTTTGATTGATTTGACCTCTGATTAATTGTAAATAATAGCAAAAATGCTTATAATATAGTCTCATTCTAGGAGGTTGATAGGCTAGGCGTAGAAGAATGAAAAAAAGGTTTTAAAGTTATATAAGCTATCTACCTCATCAATATTTATTAGGTACATACATATAAAACAAATCTACGTATAATAAAATTACAGGTACTGCCTGACCTAGTCGTGATATCGCGGCCTTTGATTTGGTTACCAAAGTCACGCAATCATTCCTGCCATCGTACCAAATCCAACTTTTATAAAAAAAAATATATTATGCTAAAACCAGATACGAACAATATCAATTTACGAACACATTTACAGAACTTGTAATCTTATCGGTGATGATAATCATGTTAAATTTGTATTTATCAGATATCTTTATCACGATAAACATTTTTGAAGTTATTTGATTTTGTAAAGAAATCTTTTAAACTTTTGTATATATTTTATAACCTGTCATTTAATCCATCACGATCCTTCAAGATAGAAAACCTTGATAATTTTTCTTATCGATAAAGAATATTATTATCATTAAAACTTGTAATGATAGTAATGATGATTCATTATTATCACTTATCCCAGATTATACGCTTATCCCAGAACAGCTCAATGACTTATTTTTCTAACATATTTAGAATATAAGCAGAATTCACTGCAAAGATTTTGGCTGAGTTTTACAGACTGTCTACCTGACGTTAACCCTCATTAAATATAAGAACTGTCATTCTCCTGACCTTATCTCTAAAGAAAGCGAGCATATGATTTTCTTCAAATACAGATGGAAGAACAAATCATACAGTTTAGGGTTTTGACTATGATTTTGAACCGACCGCATATCGGCAATCTTCCTTAACAACTCAAACTATGACCAGACAATGCAAGATGGAAAAAGACAAATCATAGAACAGATTTTTGTTTTAAAACACCCTGCACTAATGAAATCATTTGGTGTATTGCGGGGTATTCCAGTTTAGAGTTATTAGTCGGCTCCCATGAGCAATTTTAGAATTTGTAGTATTCGTGTCCGTAACCACATGGATCATTATCGAATCTTACATCGAAATTTACAAATATTTTAAACCTTGACAATAATCTAATTATATACATATTCACGTAGATGTGAAATGTAAAAATAAACTGTGCAAACGCTTAGGAAAATCGTACTGGAAAATCTAATGTTCCACCATAGACAATAAATAAAAGGTATTAGCTAAATACATATACTCTTTGGAAAAATGAGGCTTTCATGAAACAATACTGAAATTTAATTTATTCCTCTGCGTTGTTGAGAAAGGCATTTTTGTTACGGAGGCACCATGTTTAGTTTTAATTAGCATAATGTGTTTTATAATAATGGTTGAAGTGACTGAAACGAACAATGATGTTTTATATACTAAAGCGAGTAACATTCCGAAATATTTGGACATTGAAATCATAGGATACAATAACTTAACTGCCTTCTATAGGCTGGCCAAATCCTTTCTAAATTTCGAAAGGACTACAAATAGTCTGCGATCTGTATTGAGCTCTGAAACAAGTGTTTACAGCCAGATAGTGTCAATCGGTGTCAAGGCCGAGTGCTATCCAGGGTACAAATGTCAGAATGATAATCAGTCGAACATTACGTGCTATCTGCATATTACTTACATTATAAAATAAATGCGTTTAATTACGAATACATACATAATTTGTGGGCATAACTAATTAAATAAAAACAAAATAACTGTCATATATTACTTACATCTATTTTAAATTATATAAGACACTAGCTTCTGCCCGCGGCTTCGCCCGCGTAAAAGGTTACTTTCCTAAAGTTTTTGATCCCCTATTTTTATTTTTGACCGTCGGTAATACAGTGCAACGGTTTACAATACTCAGGGTTGGAACTTCATTACTGGACTGCTAGATGGCGTTGAAGGAGCTAGATATTGAGATTTTTTGACAAACAATTTTTTTATTTTTCATATAAAAATTTTGATTTTTTTTTAATAAAAAGTATCCTCTGTTACTTTTAATACCTCCAAGAATATGTGTACAATGTTTCATGATGATCGGTTGAGTAGTTTTAGCGTGAAAGCGTAAAAACAAACTTACATTCACATTTATATATTAGTAGGGATAGGGATTATTAATAGACTCATACATTTACGCTTAAAGAGGTATATAAGAGTGCAATAAATGTACGTTTCTCACTTTAGAACTCGAGCCATAATAGACGGGCAATTGGCCTACTCCATCACCCTGGTCAGAGGGATTAGTATAGGGTTTTACTTCGACTTTGCCTTCTCTTATAAAGTATACATACATACATACATACATATCATCACGCCATATCCCTTGCAGGGTAGGCAGAGAGAACAGAGTGCCAGAGAACTCTATCCTTGCATACTTCACTCGCTTCTTCAACATTCATAAGTCTCTTCATACACGCTCGTCGGTTTTGGAGACTCTTGACTCCACCTTCTTTCAGTACGTGACCAATGTGGTCTAGGTAGGTGGGTCTCGGTCTTCCCCAGTACCTACAACCTTCCACTTTCGCATTGTATATCTTCTTAACCAGACGTTCGTTCGGCATTCTTTCCACATGTCCGAACCATCGGAGCATTCCCTTTCGCATCTTTACACCAATACTCTCTTTCATACCTACTCGCTCTCTTACGTCGTCGTTGCGAATGCGGTCGGTCAGCCTAAATCCACAGATTTTCCGTAGAGATCGCATTTCGACCGCATTAATTTTGCTTTCGTGCTCTTTTCTGCATACCCAACTCTCGCTTCCATATAGTAATGTTGGGACAAGCACTGCGTTATGTATTGCTACACGTGCCTTCTGGCTGAGGTGGTGGCTACCGAGAAGTTGTCCCAACGCTCCGTTCACTCTATATCCCGTATTCACTCTTCACTCTATATCAGTGGTGTACCTTCCATCTCGGCTAAAACCACATCCAAGATATACAAATTCATCCACTTGCTCTAGTACATCATTACCTATTTTTACTCTTACATCTGTTCTGGCTTCATCTCTTTCAAAAACATTATTTTGGTTTTGCTCACATTCACGCGTAGATCCCTTTTCTTACAATCTTCTGTCATTGTGTCGACTAGGGTCTGCAGGTCAGTCGCTGACTGTGCCAGCAGGACTGCATCATCTGCATAGAGCAGACCAGTGACCACTGAGTTGCCCATCTAGATTCCCACATTCATATCGTTCAACCTTTGGAGACCGTATTGAATAAAGTATATAACATATTATATCCCTTAGTGTAGTATTTTATGGTGCCCACGGGCAAGATAGGGGGTGGGTATTGTATTCTTGCTACGTCAACACACAGAACTATAGTGTTATTAGTATCTATTAGTTCCACATAATAATTATCGAGCCGTTTGTCGTCTTCCGTGTCTGGATTTCAAGTTGTATTGAAGAATGTATTGATGGCCATCGCATACTTATGCCTTTAGAGAAGTTTAAACTAACGAGCTAATATAATACAGTTATAATTTACTAGGAAAACCTAGGAAATACTTAAGAAATGAGTTTGAACCCCGGCGTGAACGTACTGTGAAAGCTAAAATCTTTTTAAAAAATTGTGTATATTTCTGTCTCTTATTTTTGATAGGCTGAGACACAACTCGACCGAATCCTATGTGTCTATACTACCTAAACAGACCACGAGTACAGATTTCTTGTCTTCAGTGTAATTCCTAACTGTCCTACCCGTATAACAGGTGGAATGGTATCACAAACTATCTCTTTTATATTAAAAAAAAATCTACAGTAAACTATCGTAGGATATTTATATGAATTGTAGATATATTTAAACTTAAGTTTTGCTATCCACTGTAACTAGTATAGCAACAACTGTGTATAGTATTAGACTTAATTAATTGGAACGCAGGCAACAGTTACCACTGCACATATTGAATTACTATTGATTATACAATACCGCATAGGACCTAATAATATATATTTGTATATCTGGAGCGTTAGGTCAACGTACATTAAGACCTGTATTGCAGTATTATAAAGATATAATCTTCTATTCTATATCTATTTCGAAGAAGAAGAAGTTTCGAACACTTTACATTGATCATGGTCACGGGAGGACGGTCCTCATTAAAAATTAAATACAAACGCGATAAAATCCGTAAAAGTAGTTTTATTCCAAATCAAAATCATTGTTCAGCAGTAGCTTATAATGTTATTTTTCTTTATCTTATAACACTAGTCCGTTTTACATAAAATAAAAAAACAGGATAAACTAAACAAAAAACTGATTAATTTGTAAATACGAATTAATACTTATTTACATATATAAAGATTACATATTTTTCGTTTTACCAGACACATTTCCTACAAGTTTTACATTCGTAGAAGATTCAATTTAAAATACAAAAACGATTTCAAGGTATCTTTTTTTTTGTATTTTAACTGAAACTTAAGCAATCATCATTTTAGCTCATATACGTCATAATACTGGACTTGAGCCTCTTTCATAACAGGATATAACTCCATAACATAACAGGAGGATTATTCTACTATACCACGCTGGTCGTATGTACGGGTTGGTATAGAATTTTATTTAGAATTTTCATTTTCTTGCATAAATATAATTTATGTATTATCCCTTAATCGTTTTTACGACATGAACGAGCAAAATATTATAATATATATAAAATATTATACATACATAGCCTCACGCCTGTTTCCCAGAGGGGTAGGCAGAGAATACGGATTGCCACAAACCACGATCCTGGCATACTTCCATCGCTTCATTCACACTCATAATAGTCTTCACGCATGCTCTACGATTACGCATACTCTTAATAAGACCTCTCGTCAACACATCTCCAACTTGGTGCAGAAAAGTATGACGTGGTCTTCCCCTTGTATTCGTCCCATTCACGCTTGCTTTATATATTTGCTTCGTCAACCTCTCATCACTCATTCTTTCTAAATGTCCAAACCACCTCAGCATACTCTTTTTGATCTAAATCTCTAAATATTATAATATATATACCTAAATTGTTGCTCAGCTCACGGAAAACCGTAAAACAATAAATAAGATATAATCAGACTTGAACAAACATTCAATCGAAAGCAATTTCTACGTGCAACGATACCGCACACTCTTAGGAGGCTATTACCGCACAAGACATGACAGTTAACCATTCACCCGCAGATGGTAATTGAACGAAACCAACCGTCAACTCGCTAACATCCATCTGAAGTAAAACGAACAGTGGAAAGTTGCAAGACAACTTGACAGAGCAAAGAAAATATACCTACCTATATGTTATATGTATACGTATATTTTACGTAATACTTATCGAAATTATATAGGCCTTTAGCATATTTGAATGAAATTAAAAAAAAAAACATAGTTTTTCTAATTTTAAATGTGGGTGGGTTTAGAGTTTCTATTGGTAGGCAGCGGCCTAGCTATACCTGGTTGCATAGGTCCATGGGCAGCAGTAACACTTACCATCAGGTGCGCTGCTTGCTCGTTTGCCACCATAAGCAAAAAAAAAATAAAACATTTTAGCGAAATTTAGAAAGAAAGAAAAACATTTATTTTGTTCTCGTTAAAAACTAATGAAAATAACCATGTCTCATATTTTCTACTTTTCTTCTTAGATATGAAATACGAATTGCGCATCTAATACCCACTATAGAATATGATAACGATAGAAGTATATGTATTTCATTATCTCCGCGAAAAAATATAACCTACTGTTATTGATTGTCAAAATATTTTTTTTTTTAAAACATGACAAACGTCAATTTAGTAAAATCAAAAAACTTATTAATATTATTATTGAAGTGAAAACTTCTTTAGGCGCGTTGAGCGTTTTTGGAGGGGAAAAACTTATAGGTTCGCGTCACCGACATGCTAATGCTAATAGCATATCTATAGCTATGTGAAAACTTCTTTAGGCGCGTTGAGCGTTTTTGGAGGGGAAAAACTGATAGGTTCGCGTCACCGACATGCTAATGCTAATAGTATATCTATAGCTATATGAAAACTTCTTTAGGCGCGTTGAGCGTTTTTGGAGGGGAAAAACTTATAGGTTTTTATTTTTATATAAAAATTAGAAAATTATTATTATTTCAATTAGTCTTAAGTTAATAGTTTTCACTTCTATAGGCAGTCCCAATGACTGCCTGTTGTTTTTTTTATGTGATGATGTTATAAGAATTCAATTCACCACTATTTTTCTTGTCCATAGATAAAGTAAAAGACGACTAAAAAGATATAATATGTTCTGCATATTATCATCATTCTACTACTCTTATCCCAATTACTTGGGGTCGATAGGTACAATATGTAGGTACTCTTCTTTCATAGTACATATTGTAAAAGTTATTGGCAATAGTTTTATGACCGGCCACCTGCCAAATGTCAATCCTCCTTGAGAAAGTAATTGTTAACCAAAGGGCATCGTGTAGAGTTGGCCCAGGTCGTTATAAGGCTCATAGTCGTCTTTTACGACATCCACGAGCAAAGTAAGGGTATGTAGTATTTGTAGCCGCTACTACATAGCCGCAGAAACCATATATGCAACTATATATGTATAACAAAACTTGAAATAAAACACTATACTAAGCCATACCCGTTTGACCAGCTTGCAGCGTGGTATAGTAGGTCAATTTCCCTTCTATTGTAGAGGAGCCCAATAGCCCAACATTATATACGTTCCATATATAATTATTTCATATAATAGACATATTTACAAAAACATCAGAAATCACCACAGCCTTCGTTATTAACAATGAATCATCTGATAATTCCATTATATAATGAGTGTAAGAGTGAGAATGACTTGTATTCTAAGTTTTAAAAATCATCTGCCGGCTCTAGCCTTATATAAAACTACTAACTTTCAAGGAAGTCACGAGTATATGCAGTACTATTCAACTAAAGTGGCCATTGATTGCACTTAATGATAATAATTCACGGTTTTCTTTGCCTATCTGTATTACTTACTCCTTGTGGCGTGATTTTTAATATAGTGCGGTCACTTTAATATTATAAAAAACATTGATCTTGTTTTTTAGTTCAATCTACTTCAGCAAATAGATTCAATAAATACTAAAGTATCTAATACATTTAGATCTCATTCAATATATTGCCAAACATAACAGATGTTTCCTATGTTATAAAACTAATATAACATTATGGGGCAAGGAGGTACGCTCTAAAATCAATATTAGAATATCTGCTGTCGTTGGACATTCGAAAGGTATTTCCAAAATACCTGAATTATCAATTGCAGTATGGAATAACCTACAACTTCTGAGAGTATGGTAACTTTGAACAGAAAAATCTAAACAAAATTTACTACATATGTGACTTCATGACCTATGTAGCGAACTTCATTATAAGTGTCAGGAATTAGATGCCTGCGCAAAACAATTGTTCTGGTTGTGAGTGTAATATGTAGCATTTAATTGTGTATATTTGTAAAGATTTTCACGACGTTAACAAGTTCTTTAGCGAAAAGTTGTATTAAACACTAAATTAATAATAATTACTGTTAAGACTAGGCATTGACGTCATGTCAATATACACTCAAAGCATTTTAATTAGTCCATGACAAGAAATATCGAGTTGGTCCTCATTAAAGTGTATTGTTTCTTTTGTACTACTTTGTTCCGTCTTAAGTGATTAACATACATACATATCATCACGCCATATCCCTTGCAGGGTAGGCAGAGAGAACAGAGTGCCAGAGAACTCTATCTCTGCATACTTGGAAATTACTCTTACGTTTGCTTCTTAACATACAGATATGAAGACCAAATATCACTGCAAAAACTAAAGTTATTTTCATATTTAATTATTGTCTAGCATTATTTGCCTTTATTTAAATATACCTACTTACTGACAGTGTAAATGAACGATGATCTCACAGTTCAACAAACAATTTAGATAACCAGTCTTAGCAAGGACATTACAGGGGTTATCATTTGTGACCTTAAACACTTTCTTAAGTTAATTATAATTAAGAGAATATAAAAAAAAAACTTCCAATATGATGAGGAGTGTAAATATAATTTCTATCATTTTATTATACCATGGGAGTCATAAAAACCGGCTATAGGAGCACCAGAGCAATAGGAAGCGCTATGGTTTGAAATTCAACAACCATCCTACCTTCCTGGGGAATTCGATGTTCAACAGTGGACGTCGATAGTCTATTGGTGAAATTAAAAACATATAATATGAAGTATAATTTAAAATGAACTTGTAATCATAATAAAGTTGATATACATGTGCCGAAAATAGACAAGCTTAGTCATGAAAGCAGAATATGAAAATAGCGTGTTACATACACATTATATCACGCTGAACTACGGAACAATGCCGTGAATAATTTTATATTCAAATATTTCAAATATTTGACTTATCAAAAGCACGTTAATATTTTATGAAATTGCATGCCTTATATCTTTAATGAACTGCATAGCCTCTTCCTAAAGTGCATACTTTAAAAATAACGTGATTTCATAGCTTATAAGTTATTTAATTCTCAATATTCTCGTTATTAATATACATAATTATTTTATTCTTAGTAATTTATACTGTGGAATGTGCCATATTTAACAATAATATTAGGTAGGAGGTATTATTAAAAATAATAATAAATAAATAATAGGCAATTGTCTTTTAAATTAATCTAAATTAATTTTTCTCGCCTTGGACGTACATAAATTAACTCGTTAATTAAACTTATAGAGCTTAAAGGTTACGCTAATGTTTCATATTAACTTATTTAAGAACTTGCTGTTTTTATTTATTTATCATGCTTAGATAACTATAATAACCATACTTTTAAACTGTAATGTTTGATTTTCTGCATACTATCCCAAGAATTTTTATTTATAAATATATGTTTCGTTGAGAAATCTTCAAAAAAAAAGTATAGGATAACAAAATTCAACTGCCGTTTGATATATTTTATTGCGATTATATGAGATAATCCACTGGCTGTGTTACTTCCCGAATGATTGCGACAATTACCAGCATATTACACCATTTCCGAGTCTAGTTTAAAATGCAATCACAGCATAAATCAGCAATAAATTGTTTTCTTCACAGTCTATTCTGTGATCGCAGGTATGCGAAGAGAAACCAGTTCGCGCGGGCGCAACTAACAAAAGTAAAACCAAGTACATAGTTCGGCCGTGTCTCCGATCGAAAGTTCGATATATTACAACTTAACATTTTAAAAGTTATTTCACTTTTCCCATGAAAGTATCACTTGATTAATATTATATTGTAACAAGCCGTTAGCAAAACAGTTGCTGCTATCACAAATCAGAGTCATATCAGTTCATTTAGTAAAATTATAGACTACATTAAAATACTAAACCTAAATCATCATTCATCATTCTCCTACTCTTATCCCAATTACTCGGGGTCGATAATTGTATCGATGTACTCTTGTTTCATAGTACATATAGTAAAAGTCATTGGTAATAATTTTTATGACCGGCCGCCTGTCAGACCTCAACTCTCCTTGGGAATGTAATTATTGACCAAACGGCATCAGATAGAGTTGGCCCAGGTCGTTATAAGGCTCTTAGTCGTCTTTTACGACATCCACGAGCAAAGTAAGGGTTAGTAGTATTCGTAGACGCTACCACACAGCTAAATACCTAAACCTAAATATATGTATATAGTTTGAAACTCTTAATATACGTCCTAATTGAGGCATAAAACTCTTCTACAATAAAAGGAATATACGCTATCATACTCTGCTAACCGCACATATTGTATGAAGTTATTTCATGTTATTTTTTTCTTAAAGTTTCATCATCATCATCATTTCAGCTCCCACTATATGTCCCACTGTTGGGCTCGAGCCTCCTCCGTATTGAGAGCGACATTGACCTACATATACCACGCTGGTCAGGCGTGTTGGTATGGGGTCTTGTTTAGAGTTTTTTTCTCTTGCATAGATGTTATATGCGCTTTATATCCCTTAGTCGTCTCTTGCGATCACCCACGGGTAAGATAGGGGGTGTTGAATTGTATTCTTACTCCGTCACCACACGGAAAAAAATCACTTTCATATTACACTTTAATACTTCAGTTATGAAGGCAAATATGGATTGCCACAAATTACGAAACTGATACAATTACAACACAGAAAAGATATGTCTGACTGCACAGATGGCATAGTGGTTAAAATACCGATCTTCTGTGCCAGTGCCGATTTCAACGCAAGATAATACAATGTGGGAACTACAAACTGTTGTTCTGAATCTGGTTGTAATATGTCTACGTTAATTATATGTTTGTACCACGTAATACAAGGATTATTTCCTTAGTGCAAGGTACCTAAAAAAAACTAAAAATTTAGTTTAATAAATTTTGCAAGTGTATCTTTTCTCATTGCAATACTTGATTCTGATAAGCTCGTGATAATCTCTTACGAAAATAAATAATTGCGTTTGAAAGTTTTATTATTAGCGCCTGTAGATAATTGCATTCAATATAATTACATAATTGTGGCCTTTACTACTTTTACAATATCCATTTCCAAGGTCTATATCATCGATTGAATAGAAATGAAATTGAAAAAAATAATAATAAAAGTCTCGAAAATAAATCTGTGGTCAATGGTGTGGAAAAAAAATACATTAACGATTATACTAGGTCGATATCCATTCTATTGTACGTTCTTTATTATTTGTTTATTAGTTTGTGGGTACCATACCTTCTCAACATCTCTTCAATTACAATATCAGTAAAGATGACTAAGGAAAGTATCAGAGAAAAATGGAGGAAGTTTAAACTATGCATTTCGATACCTTTACAGTAGATCTTATTGTAAGCAATTTTGTGCCCAATAATAGACATATTATGAATGAGAATTATGAATGTTGAGGAAGCGAGTGAAATATGCAAGGATAGAGTTCACTGGCACTCTGTTCTCTCTGCCTACCCTGCAAGGGATATGGCGTGATGATATGTATGTATGTAATAGACATATAGAAGCTATAAAAGAAAAAATAGTTTTCATCTCATCTCAGCTCATACACGTCCCACTGTTGGGCTCGAGCCTCCTCCATAATAGGAGGGCAATTGACCTACTATACCACGCTGGTCAAACGTGTTGGTATAGGTTTTTGTTTCGAGGTTTCCTTCTCTCACTTAGATGATATATGCGTTTTTATATCCCTTAGTCGTTTCGTACGCGTGTACATAATTATATAAAACTGCGTTCAAAAATACAATAGAACTTCTATTTTATATTGAAGGCGTAATAAATAAGTCAAATTTGTATACGTAGCATGAAGAATTACTTTTCTATTACAATAATATATCAAAATGTAATCAGTGTACACTTTCATTTTACTTGTAAGTAAATATAGAATGACGCTAAAGTTTAATTAGTTAATTTCATTGCTACGAAAAATGTTATTAAAGAAATCGTAGTAGCAGATTAACTTTCTCTATTTTCTATATAGACGTTTACCATGAAAAAAAATCAAATGGTGAATTATATAACGTATAGATTCATTACATATTTTGTAAGAACACAATTATTTATGGTATTTATTTGTTTCATTATATTTATAACCATGGAATGTAGCGGCAAAATAATTTAATTTTGCCGTCTATTCGTATCACAATAGCTGTATAGTCCAACTCTATATTTGTTATTATTTCCTTCTATTCATAATAATTATAAAGGCTGAAAACAATAATTTGCACTTTAATTACTTATCAAACGATACTTGCATAGCATTTAACTACATACCTAATAAATATTAAATTATGGGCATTACATTTTTGATTCCTTATTACTTTAAAGATATTTTTTTAATATAGCCTTTCCTTACATAAACTTTCTTGCTGGATACTACACATTTCTTCTAATCACAAGTCCAACTTTCCCTCAAGAGAAGTCATGTATTGTAATTAGACTTTAAATAATAAAAATAAAAAATCTTGGAAGTGAATCTGATGAACTAATTATCCAGGCAGCAATAGATACTAAATCTCTAATTACTATCTCCATTATTCTATATACCCGGCCAAAAAAAAAGAAGTCATATATTTTGGCTGCCATTACTCTACACACCCTGCAACTGTATTTGTTTCCCAACAGCCAATGTACTCAGTCATGTATCTTACGTTAGACCGATATGAAAGATATGTGACTTCAATTTTATAATCAATCCTTCCTGTCTGAGCCATCGTTCATATAAAATTGTTCATGAACAATTTATAACATTATATAAACGAGTTAGCAAATCCAGCCCGTTGATTTGTCTGTGGAAGTCCATATATTGCAGCGCCGCTTGCTGGCGAGTTACATCAATGGGGATAGCTTATAAATCTTCTCCATGAAAAAATACATATACATACCAATTTTCATAATGATCAGTGAAATAGTTTCCGAGTTTATCGATGTCATATATACAAACATAGTCTTTTATAGATAACATTTTAATATTTATATTTTTTTTATTGATATACTCTTTTTGACAAACTTTAGTATGTGCATACTATGATCAATATTCCAAATTAACGCTTAACATACGTTTCAAATTTGTATCTATTTAACCGACCTTTTGCTTCTTTTATTGTAGTCACTGGGACATGACTCCTTGTTGATACGAAAACAGTCTAAATAACAAAATCTAATAGAGTCTAAGGCCTGATTTTCAATCTGCGCTTGTGGAATACTTATACTAATAGAACACGAAGACCATATAATGTTGAATATCTTGTCAGTTATATGTGTTCTTGGCAGTGAAGCGCATCCAACATCTGCTGCGTCCTTTCCTTCTTCCCGGTCCATATAATTCTCATAAAACGTGTCTCTATGAAGAAATGAAGAAGAATTTCTTGTAATGTACCACATTCACCACGGTCTACTATACCACGTTCACTAGACGGATTGGATTTTATTTTGAGTTTTTATTCAGTAGATACCTCTATGAAAGCCTCTGTAGACCTTTAACGAACTATCTAATAAAGCATGCACCCCAATTGACGCGTAACACACATTGCAGTAGATACATTTTTAGATTTTGATAGTTAAAATGTCAGAGTAAGAGTAACTTTAAGGGTAACAACGATAAAGCATAATGAGTGTACATGAAGTGAAAAAGAATGTAATTAGGCAAGATGTAATACACAGCCTCTGCTTAGTCCTCTTGTAAACGAAGACGTGAATTTCTGTCTAAATTTAACCGCTTAATTTCTATGTCAGTAAATGATGTTTGTTGACCAACTCTCACTTTTAAAATTTTATCATTGTTAACTCAAAATTATGCACTTTATTTTATTTTCCTATTCACAAAATTTAATTTTAATTTCGAGATATATTTTTATTTTTAAATATGTGTTACAATTAACTACACAATTCACACTTATAAATAATGGTTGAGAAATTATTGTCTGTTTATGTTAGGTTTATGATTGCTTTGATGGTTTTGTGGTTTAACTAGCTATCTCTTATGCTGAATGTCATGGGTTCATTCCCCATACAAGACAATGTTTTGTGTGAGTCAGAAATTATTGTTTTGTGTCTGGATTATGTTGTTTGTGTCCGTTAAATGTATGTTTGTAAAGGACCCCATGACACGAGAATGTATATCTAAGTGCGAGATAGGTTTAATTTTAAAAAGAAAAGTTAAATTCATATGGAATTGACATAGCACGTATTCTTCTTAAACCAAGTTGGAATAGATTAAAGTATGTTGTATATGCATATTTTATTTTGTTAACAACTCGCCGCCTGCCTGACAGTAAAACTTCATTTAAATGTAATAGTTAACCACACTATAGTTGAAATTGGGCCAGATCAATGTAAACTTCTCAATTATCTTTTACAACATACACGAGCAATGTTAGATTTGGTAGCATTCGTGTCCACTAGGTACCCCACGAAATAAACTATAACACGAAGCTTCTAGCACTGTAAACTAAAACTATTTGTACAATATATTATTGGTCCCAAAAATAAACTATCACTGCTGCCTATGTAGTTTATATTTTTCTCCGTGTGATGACGGAGTAAGAATACCATTCACCATTCCGTTTCTTGCCCATGGATGTCGTAATAAACGACCAAGGAGTATGATATGAAAATAATAGCATTGCAAAACTCGAAATAAAACCCTAGGTATAAATAGCGTGGTATAGTAAGTCAATTACCCTCACACTTTGGAGGAGGCTCGAGCCCAACAGTGGGACCTATATAAATGATGACATTTTTTTTGCTTAATCTAAATAAGGCAACAATCCGCTACACGAACCAACAAGATGGATAAGATTTTCACACGCATCGCTTTCTTCACTTCTTACATCGGACAATAGAAAAATAAAAATTCACGGATATACTGATTGGAACTTTAGATCTATTATTAGCCTGATATTACAACAATACACTATCATTGCAATATTTTTAGATATGATGTGGCATAATGTCTCTATATAGGTATATATCTTCTATATTATATGTGATTGGACTCCTAAACGGTCAGACAAGTATTGATAAACATGTTCGTGCTTGTTTGAATAAATCTCTGAATGGTTTAGATTCACATTTAGAACCGGTAGGAGACAATGCGATCAAGTAGGAAGCACTGCGATTTAGTAGGCCATACAGTTGACAGTTTTCTGTCTACGGGTCCATCCGGGATCTAAGATGAACGCATTCAAGCAAACAATTAAATTCGGTCAGCTTTATAATTGAGGCTGCTAGAACCAAATTGGCCTAACTACATTTTTGCAAATTTTAACCTAATTGCAATTTCATAATTTAATAATGTTAATCTACAAAACCACAGCGGCCTAAAATTGTTTACAAGCTCTTAACAATAGATGTCTTTCTGTGTGGTGACGGAGTAAGAATACATTTCACCACCCCCTATCTTACTCGTGGGTGATCGTCAGAGCCGACTAAGGGACATAAAACGCATATAACTACTATTTGTGCAAGAGAAGAAAAATTCGAAACAAAACTCTATATATACCAACACGTCGTTTTTTTTTTTTTTTGTTATCGCTGTGGAAATGCTTTTACGCACTATCCCCCGCCAGTGACAGACGGGGGGGTGTGTGGGACTCGCCGGCCATAGATGTTAGCGGCCGGAAAACCCACTAAAACCAATAGCGGTCCCTTCCGCGCTTTTACGGGATGCCGGAGAGATCGTCTATTGACATTCTATCCCCGACATATACCAACACGTCTGACCAGCGCGGTATAGTAGGTTAATTTCCCTCCCATTACGGAGGAGGCCCGAGCCCAACAGTGGGACATATATGGGCAGTGATGATGATGATGATGAACAATAGATGGCAGTACAAGTACATTTTAGGCTTATGTTCAAATCGATTAAATTAAATTTAATTTAATTTTAATTCCCTCCATATTGTAAAACATGGTTCTTGTAGTTAGGCCGCTCTGGTTCTAGCAGCCTCAATTCATACATATGCTACGCGTGTTACGTTAATAGATTTTTGTTCTTCTGCAACACAGTTTGTAACTAGCGTAGAAGACAGATATTCCTATACATATATAGGTGTTTTTGTATTGTTCATATAGTAATAAAATAAATTATAATCATTAAATTATTATAGATATATGTTTTCTTCGTTCGTGTTCCATTCTATCCGTGAATCAATTTGAGGTCAATAAATTAACAATAGCTCCTGTGTAATTAATCGTATTTACAACTTTAAATGGGTAGGAATGTGAATATATCCATAGTAGACAAGACAGGTGTCCATTCGTGACTACAAAGCTTAGTGAAACTAAATGATGCAGAGTCATAATTATTTCCGTATCGCTTCAGTGAACAAATCAATAGAATCAAGTTTAAAAAATCTCCGATATTAGTACCTAGTATAGTCTAGTGACTATTATAGCTCACTGTTTTTATATATTTACGATGTGACAACGGAGCAAATACACACATGGTGGTGAGTTGAGTATATAATGTATCACCAATCTATACATACATACCATCACGCCATATCCCTTGCAGGGTAGGCAGAGAGAACAGAGTGCCAGAGAACTCTATCCTTGCATACTTCACTCGCTTCCTCAACATTCATAATTCTCTTCATACACGCCCGCCGGTTTCGGAGACTCTTGACTCCATCTTCCTTCAGTACATGATCGATCTGGTCTAGGTAGGTTAGTCTCGGTCTCCCCTGGTACCTACATCCTTTATGATGGTATGTATGTATGTACCAATCTATACTTTAGCGCGGAAGTCGTGAAAACTGACTAAAAACGTGGACAAAAGTGGTATATTTGAATCTCATAATATCAACTGCGTTTACCCGTTTGCCAAGCGTGTCGATTATTACCCTTTTAGTGGCACGGTTTATGTCCAACAGAGGACGTCGATAGAGTTTTAAATGGAAAAATAATATCATCATCATCTCAACTCATATAATGTCGCATTATTGGGCTCAAACCTTCTCCATAATGGAAGGGAAAAATTACCTACTATACCACGCTGGTCATATGTGTTGGTATAGCGTTTTGTTAAGAGTTTTCCTTATCTTGCATAGATGTTATATGCGTTTGATATCTCTTAGCCTCTTTTACGATCCCTCACGGGTAAGATTGGTTGGAAGGGGTTGGTAAATTGTATTCTTACTCCGTCACCACACGGATAGGAAAAAGAACACAATTCTTTAACTATTCATTTCCTGTGGATTTCATAACTAAGTGATACAAACTAGAGAAGGAAAACTGGGAAAAAATACCCTATATTAACCCATCTGGCCAGCGTGGTATAGTAAGTAATGCATTTTCGCTCCTATTGCAATGAAAGCCCTATCGCCCTGTAGTAAAACGTTTATCGACTAGAGAAAAAAAGTAATAATAATATCAACACAGTATATTTGAGATTTAATTATTATTTACTGAATAATTTCGCATTAAACATATTACAAAATCAACAATGATAAATATTAATTGGAATTCAGAGCTCTTGAGTTACGAATATACCTGATTCACATTGTGATGTTGAAATTGAATCATAAGTACCATTCTATAATTATCGGCGGCGGTGAGTGATCTGGCATAGCATGTTAATTAAACCACCATCTTTATACATTAACCAGAATCGTCTGCAAGGACGGTTTGCCATAATAATATATATCTAGCAATCTTATGTATTTAGATTACTAACTATTGGTATCGACTTTGCGCAGTCATAATCTTATTCAAAAGTCAATAATATTTCTTATGCCCAAATGTTTACCTTTAAGATTTTTTTCATTAAGACAAAGACACAAAATATTCAATTATAGTAATCTCATTTTGCTTATATTTTAAACATACTAAATTATGTATTCAAAAAGTGATTGATAACTTAAACTAATCTAAGTTGAACTATTTAATATTAAAATTGTTTAACTTAGGAAAAGCTTCAATTATATCGCTTAAGTTTTATGTATATCTATTAATATGATAATTTAAGGAAAGGCTGTCTATTAATAAAATCTATTACTTAATAAATTGATTATAAAATATATTTTATTCTTAGTTACAATTCTTGAAAGCGAAAGGGAAGCCAGACTGGCGCCGTTACGCGTTACGTAACGAAGCGGTTTACCCTCCCATAAGAAGTTATAACTTCAATAATATTTTGAAAAATCTAATATAGGTATCACATATGTGACAAATTCATATATTTGCTTATTAATAATTACTTTTAGAATATATATCCATAAATTATAGCCTTGTTGTTTTGGTAAAATCCACTATATTACTATAGATCCTGGTTTCCTAACTTGGGGGTAACTACCCCCGCGCGGGCTAAAACTTGTATTCCGCGGGAGTAACAATGAGCTGGTTATTGTCTCTCTGTTGGCCTTTTCATCATCATCATTCATCATCATCATTTCAGCCTATTGCCGTCCACTGCTGAACGTAGGCCTCCCTCATTTTACGCCACAGAGTGCGGTCCTGTGCCGCCTGTATCCAACGACGCCCAGCAACCTTCACTAGGTCGTCTGTCCACCTAGTGGGGGGGCGTCCCACACTGCGTCGTCCGGTACGTGGTCGCCACTCTAGAACCTTTCTTCCCCAGCGGTTGTCGGTTCTTCGAGCGATGTGGCCTGCCCATTGCCACTTCAGCATGCTAATTCTTCGTGCTATGTCGGTTACACCCGTTCGTCTGCGGATTTCCGTATTTCGGATTCTATCTCGCAGAGAAATCCCGAGCATAGCCCGCTCCATAGCACGCTGAGCGACTTTGAGCCTGGTTATGAGGCCTACATTTAGGGACCACGTTTCCGTGCCGTAAGTCATCACTGGTAACACACACTGGTTATAGACCTGTGTTTTCAAACACTGAGGTATGTTGGATGAGAAGATCTTCTTAAGTTTCCCGAACGCTGCCCAACCGAGTTGGATTCGTCGGCTGACCTCTTTCTCGAAATTGGATCTACCTAACTGGACTGTTTGTCCAAGGTAAACATAATGATCGACGATTTCGAGATTCGCATTGCCAACTAGGACCGGTACAGGAATGACATGGGCATTTGACATGACTTTCGTCTTGTCCATGTTCATTCGTAAACCCACTAGTTGGGATACCCTGCTGAGATCGTTGAGCATGGTGCCTAGGTCCTCCATGGATTCTGCCATGACGACAATATCGTCTGCGAATCGAAGGTGAGTGATGTATTCGCCATTGATGTTGATGCCGAGTCCGGTCCAGTCTAAAAGCTTGAAGACATCTCCCAGTGCAGTGGTGAACAGTTTCGGAGAGATGACGTCTCCCTGTCTCACGCCTTTCTGCAACTGGATCTGTTTCGTACTCTTATCCCGAATACGGACTGACATTGTGGCGTTCCTATACAAACACTTCAGCACTTCGATATAACGATGGTCGATTTGGCACCGCTGAAGGGACTGCAGCACCGCCCAAGTTTCGACTGAATCAAAGGCTTTCTCATAGTCCACAAACGCTATACACAGAGGCCGATTGTACTCCTCGGTCTTCTGGATAATCTGCCGAAGCGTGAGGATATGGTCTATGGTGCTATAGCCTTTTCGGAAGCCGGCTTGTTCGGGCGGCTGGAAGTCATCAAGCTTGCACGTGAGTCGATTGGTAATGACTCTCGAAAACAACTTGTAGACGTGGCTCAAGAGTGAGATGGGTCTGTAGTTCTTTAGAAGAGCTTTGTCGCCCTTCTTGAAGAACAGCACCACCACACTCCTGGTCCACGACTCTGGAACGTCGCCCCCGAGGATAACGGAATTAAATAGCTTCTGAAGGGCTTTTAAGACCGGCTTGCCGCCTGCCTTCAGGAGCTCTGCCGTAATTCCGTCATCTCCCGGTGCCTTACCGTTTCTTAGTTGTTCGAGAGCCATTCTGATCTCGCACAAGCTAATGTCCGGGATTTCTTCGGTATAGTGCCGAGTTAGCTTGGATCTGGGATCTTGGACCAAGCCGACAACAGGATTTCGGGATGTTTTATATAACTGTCCATAGAACCTTTCGACCTCTCCCAAGATCTCACTTTGGGATGAAATGACAGTGCCGTCATCGGTCTTCAGCTTAGTCATTTGGCTTTGCCCGATAGACAGATCTTGTGCGAACACTTTTGAGCCACGATTCCGCTCTATCGCTTCTTTAATACGGAGCGTATTAAATTGGCGAATATCGCGACGCACAGACCTGGAGATCTGCCTATTTAGCTGCCTGTGTTCGGACCAATCGGCTGAAGACTGTACTGTCATTTCTTTTCTCCGCTCCATGAGCTTGAGAGTCTGATCAGAAAGTTTTTTAGGTCTATTAGCGCGGTGAGCCTTGAAAAATTTCGACCCAACCGCGTGGACAGTTTCCACGAACCTGTTGTTTATATCGTTCGGAGATTCGCACTCGTCTAGACATTCGAAGCGATTGTGTAGTTCGAGTTGAAAGTTTTCGAGGTTCTGGTATTGGACAGGTGTAGGTCGGAGGGTAGACTTCATCAAGCGTGACCGTTCGACTTTTGTGTGGATATTTAATGTGCCTCGTACTATTCGGTGATCGCTCCCAGTTTTAATCCGGCTGATCACAGAGACATCATTAAATATATGTCGTTTGTCCGACAAGATGAAGTCTATCTCGTTTTTTGTTGAACCATCGGGGCTAATCCAGGTCCATTTCCTTTGTGGCTGCTTTCTGAAGAAGGAATTCATCATAAAGAGGCTTTCCTTCTCCAGAAATTCAGCCAGTTTCTGGCCCCTCTGGTTTCTCTGTCCATATCCATGTTTCCCCACTCTCAGCTCATCATCACTCCCTTTGCCTAGTTTCGCGTTAAAGTCTCCCATAACCACCGTGAAGTGGGTTTTGGACGCGTGTATGGCTTTCGAGATATCCTCGTAAAAGACCTCCACCTCGTCGTCGGAGTATGCCGAGGTCGGTGCGTATACCTGTATGACCTTCAACGAATACCGTTTGGTAATTCTGAGTATAAGGTATGCTACCCTTGCCGACACACTCTCGATCCTCTCCACGTTGCCTACGAGAGACCTTCGAACGATAAACCCTATACCGCCTTGGGACGGGTGATCTCCCTCCCGGTAGAAGAGCAAGTTTCCAGAACGTAGGATTATCGTGCCCTCGCCCTCTCTTCGCACTTCTGATAATCCTACAATGTCCCAGCGGATTTTGCTCAATTCCTCTTCCAGCTCGATGACCTTCTCATCGGTCCTGAGTGTCCGAATGTTGTGTGTTACCAGGGCCAAAGGTCGTTTTGATTGGTAGCCGGATCGCTGCCGGAGATTCTTCGCACCCCCTACTCCATCGCTACCAGGCCCGCTACCACGATGAGCCTGTAGGATAGTGGAGCTGCCGTGACTGGGGCCGTTTCTCTATTTGTGTTGCTCATAAGGGGTTAAAGCCGTAATCGCCACGCTTGGCAGGCGGGTTGGCGATCGCAGTGTGGTGTAATACGTTTCCCAGGAGAGAGCTGCTGCCCACTCTCCTGGTGAACCCTTAGTCGATTTTTACGACTCCCACGGGCAAGCAAGGGGTGGCGACACATGTATTCTATCCCGTCGCCACACAGGAAATTTTCATCATATTATTCATAAATTGTTTTATTTTTAGTTATTGAGTTAAACTTAGCTTATAAATGTAATTTTTAGAGTAAAAATATCTTAATTATTCATATGCAATTGTTTTTATGTTAAATAAAGTCTACGTGTTTGTATTAACACATATAGTTTGAGATCATCGTTGGGAGGAGGGGTAAAATCAGTAACCCTAGTTAGTTCATAAAGGTAACGGACCTAAAAGGTTAAAACCACTGCTTATATAGATTCATAAAATTCTATTGAAATGCAATAGTTTACACTTAAGCCGTAACAAAAATACGAGTACATTTATCCTCACAAATTTTGTATTTATAACACTAGTAGGAAGTAACATGGCCGTATCAACTCATTACATATTCATTTAAATCTGCTAATAATCGAGATTGGTGTAATGTTAATAGAGGTTATTAAATATATTTCACCACCCGCATTCTTCATGCAGTGAAAACAAATATATAAAAATAATTTTTAAACTAGCGTAAGCATTATCTATTGTATGGTAACGGCGAAAAATACAAAAAACTTACCATCTTATCTTAGTGCAGGGTGGTGTTAAAAAAATATATTCCACAGAATAAAATTTATAAAATCTATATCTTGGGATAAAGCAAGATTTAATAGTAGTAGGACCACGCTGTTGACAGTTTTATGTCTACAGCCGCGGGCTGGTCCGTTCGGGGTAGTACCACATTCTCGCAGAAGATCGACGTCTGAGTAATGGCAATGTGCTTCGTTCTTTCGAGAAGATACGTAAACTTTCAGAGTTAATCAAAGAAACTCCGCATCATCATTTTCCTACTCTTATCCCAATTCCTTGGGGTCGATACAATATGTATTCTTCTTTTATAGTACATATTGTAAAAGTTATTGGCAATAGTTTTATGACCGGCCGCCTGCCAGACGTCAACCCTCCTTGGGAATGTTATTGTTGACCAAACGGCATCGGATGGAGTTGGCCCAGGTCGTTATAAGGCTCTTAGTCGTCTTTTACAACATCCACGAGCAAAGTAAGGGTTAGTAGTATTCGTAGCCGCTACCACACAGCAATAAAAAAAAAACTCCACAATACACATAATAATACATGAAACATACACTGTATCAGGCTCATTAAATAGAAAATTAATCCAAAGCTAACACAGATGTTGCACAAAATACATAAGTTGTTGTATGAAGATGGCGAGTAGCAGTAGTAGTTTCTGATTATTATTCAAAATAAGATGAAAAATATAACAGTAAATGGTTATAAAGGCAAGCGAATAAGTTTTTATTTCATGGGCTGTTGCAGGTTGCATTTGTAGTAAAGATATACATAAATATTAATAACAAGATTAAACATAAGCAGCTCAACAGTGGCAGCTTAGTGGAGAGATTTATATATCCAAAAGTCTCAAATTAGAACCTACGACAAGCATTTCTGACGTTTCTAACTTACGCGTGAATAATTAATTGCAATAATGTAATTACTACTTGCAATAACGAAAAAAGAAAACCCTGTTGTTCGTGAAATATAAATAAATTAATTAAAAAGTATATATATAAAATCTGAAAACATTTCACTTAAGTGGTCAAAGTACAGGTGGTCGAACCAGAGACAAATCCACCCCTGCAAGGATGCCAAACTTGTGAAGGCGACGTCCCGACGCTTTTTGGCCGGGTAGTCAACACAAATAGGTCCCCGAAAGGGTGGCTTACCGAGCCGAAAGGGTAACTTATATTAAAGAATCGGTTTCTTTGCACCAATTGGTGGTGACGGATGATACAGCAGTTTAGAGTACTGCATATCGCGTCACCTTCGATCCAAACAGTTTGAGCGCGTTGTCATAAGACCGACCATATACAATACCTGCTTCGAATTTCTTCTCAACTTTATATTAGAATAGGTACACCCTATAGAGATAGGTGGTAACTAAACCAGGCTTAGAATTTATTCCCTTATCTGTACGACATCCGATAAAAAAAAGTCTGTACTCGTCGGTATATCGTCTTAAAGATCGGGTACCGGTGGCCCGCTCGTACGGCGAAGAAGAGGTGCTTGCAGGGTGGGTCAACGGGGTTGCGCGCCGCCTCTTCCGTCACCCCGGACCGATTTGGCGGGGTGCGACGTCCATAGCCCACCGCAAAAAAAAAAAAAAAAAAATAGTATATCGTCTTACACTTATATGTTGCTTATAGTTAAGCGAGTTTGATATTATTTATATGGTAATTTCATTAATATTTACAAACCATTAACTTTCTTATCATTATCACAAAATAATAAATCAGAACGCTTTATTTTTAATGCGTTACGATCACCACAGACGATAACAATTGAACTAATCCCAGGCCTGCTGATTTGATTAATATTGATTTGCATTACCTACTACTAATATAGCATATATCATTTTCTTCTTCAGCCGATATATATCCAACGATTAGGCATGAATATCTGCCACAATAGTAGAAAAGTTGACTAGCTATACCACGCCTATTAAACTGGTTGGTATAAGTTTTTAATTTGCATTTTCTTTCTCTTGAAGTGATGTTATTTACGGCAGCCGTGGTCTAGGAAGGAATAGTGAATTGTATTCCATCACCATACGGAATAAATATCCTTTACTAAGAAGGTGATAAGCCTCATATCAGGCGGAAGTGCAATGTGCATTGTATGTAGGATCCATCCAGATATGGTAAAAGAAAGGGTAAACAGCACCTTGCATTCTTAGTCCATCTACTCACGGACAAAAGAAAACTTATATCAGACGAGTATGTCTAATTATAATTCTAAACCATCCAAGGACGCAACTCTAAACACAGTGATTTCATTATAATGTATACATCCGTTTAGGAGGAATTCATTTTCATACAAACGTAGAAAAAAAATAGATATATATATATATATATATATATATATATATATAAATAAAAGTAGGACCTACAGATGTATGTACCTAAATACGTCTAGAATTTAAATGTAAAGAAACGAATTAATTGTTATGAATTATTTTAATCATCTAATTAGTTACGTTGAAATCTTTGTTTTACGTATCAAGTGCATCTAAAGATTGCAAATAAAACTGCATTTCGAATGACTACTTAAAAATATCTTTGATAACCTTGACACGTATTTGCCACTTTCTCATTACTTCGCGATAAGTTAAATATCTTATTTTTTTTATTATTTCACGCGCAAATATTATGCAGTTTAACTTTTACGTATTATTTGTTCTTCTCAGCCCGTAGACATTAAGACTGTTGGACACGGTCCTTCTTCAGATGATCCTATGACACTACCCTGTCCAGACGGCTTGATTTTAATTCAAGTTTGCTCTCACTTACTGTGAAGTTATCTGCTACTCTTAATCGATTTTCGGTCAGATCACGGATAAGGAAGGGATGGTGACCATTTTACTTTTCTTTCGCCTCCATTTGGATATTTATTAGAACAAATTTGTTATGAGAGCGATAACGATATGTAATATGAACTGAGAGATTGATGATAAACTCAATATTTTGTCTAAATATTATGGAATCCGAACGCTTGCGGCGAATATTGTATATGTTATCATCCGATCAATCATCGACATACAAGTAATACGTATTGCTTTTTCAAGTTAAAAATATAATACTACTAGATGAACCGGTGAACTTCGTATCACTTGACTCGTAATATAAACCATATGTATTTCAGAGCCGGTAGCTTTATAAAGGCATCATCATAATATATGGTCTAAGTATCGGCTCCATAGCGGGCAAATCATATTGTTTTTTAAGTTAAAAATATAATACTATTTGCTTTATGGTAAATAAAAATGTTGCATTTATCAATAACTTTGGATTCTTAAAAGTACAAATAACTGGAATGTACATATGTATGTACATTCTCAGATATCTGAGCAATGCGCTTTCTAATCCTTCTATTCATATAAGATAATGAATGTTTGATGGTTAAATTCTTAATCGCTCGAAAGCTGCATTGGATTAAATTATCGTTTGTAGACGGTTACTTATTAGTTAAGATACTTCTCGATAAATTACTTAACAATAAATGTATTATTAATCAAAAGCATTATATAAAATCAGCACCTTAACTTCTATTGCGAAAACTTATTACTACAAATACTTTTGACCTACTTACGTTAATATTAGTGTAAAGGACCACTCAAATATGACTTAACCAACGCTTTAAAAATAACGTGCTTAGAGATTTGATGATATATATTTGTGTGATCCAACACCGATTGTTCTGAGTTCGTTAAATCCTTTTTCATTTTCAAATAATTCTTCAAGAACTATTCGCATTAAGGAATATATCCTTGTATAGTGATGGATTTCCAAATATAGAATTATCAAAGCGACTGAAAACTTATAGTTCTGCACAGACAGTCGAATGATCTAAGTACCAAATTGTCGTATGGTTCGATCCACATGCCGAAATTTTTTTTGTGCAATCTACTAATAATTGTTCTGAACCTGGTGTAATTTGTGTCTGTTAATTTGTTGCTTAGCGTGAGGTGTCATTTTTTAAAATGAAAAAATAAAAACACACTAAAAACAACCAAAACAAAAATGTTAGTTCTGTTGAATCTGGGTGTGGTTTTGGATTTTATGATAAATTATACTGTGTGGAAGTTCAATCCACGACATTGGCCAGAAGTTACTTAAAACACTACGGTATATGTTTAACCAAATTTTCGTGTTTGAAAAGTCCTCCATGTTACAAAAATTTAATCCCTAAAGCGGAATGTTGTTTCTTTAACAATAACACAATAGCTAAAAAAATAAACCAGTTAATATACTCACTTCTATTCTTAATGATCGATTTATTTTTTAGTTAATGCAGAAATGTATTAGCCCCTTTGCATATCGTAATTAACATGTTAATTAGTGCGTAACAGCGTCTATGGAACTATAAAGTCAGAGGGATATGTACTTTGTAAATAAATAATAGGTATATTTTATATGGTATCTTCATTTGCCTTTCAGGTACAATTACTGCAACAGCAAGTGACGTCACTCGCAGACACGCAAAGCACAGCGGACGAACGCTACACGAGGGCGAAGGCCGACAATGCAGTGTTGCAGGCACGTGTGCATATGCTTGATGAACAGATACGAGAGGTATTTAAATCACAAATGATATAACCAAGATTTTATTACACTATGATCTCACAAATACATAATGGGACCCAGTTACAAGACATATTTCGAGCCGGTCAATAAGCGGAGAAGACAAATACTCTCTATACCAGTGATTCTTAACCTTTTTAGGTCCGTTACCCTTATGACCTAACTAGGGTCACTGATTTTACCCCTCTTCTCAACGATGATATCAAACAATATACACAATACATATACAAATACGTCGACTTTATTGAAAATAAAAACAATTGCACATAAAAAATTATGATATTTTTTACTCTAAATTACATTTATAAGCTAAGTTGAAACTCCATGAATATATAATAACTAAAAATAAAATAATTTAGGAATATGATGAAAGTTTAAGGCAAACAGAGAGACAACAAGTAGCTCATTGGTATCCCCGCGAAATACAAGCTCTGCTCCCAGGTTAGGAACCAGGCTCTATACGATTAGGCTGAATGATGCCAGACCCTATTCAGAATTTAAAAAAAAAAAAAAAAACGTAAAACTGTATTGATTATAATAACATTCATTTGAGGACTTTTGGCGGGAATCTAAAACGTCATGTTGTGCTCTTGTATTATATTCGATATCTTAGTGTTTTAACGTGTTATATTAGATAATTTTTATGGTGCTTTATGTAATATGATGTGACAGAACAGCTGGGATGTAGTGAATATCATATAAAAGTGCTTTACAACGTTTTCGTTTTCCATCAAAATTCCTACAACATACCATTAACAGTGTCACCATAGCAGTGTTGATGGCGACAATTCGACTGACTGACAGACAATGACTAACTTGAAGAGATTAAGAACGTGAAGATAATTATAACTCGACACTGGCAAAAATGGCTCGTATAAGTAGCTGATTGCCAATACATAAAAAGAAGAAGAAGAAGAAGCTGCAACTTAACTTTGACATTGGCTTAAGTATAAACAGAGCCACAACAACAAAAAAAAAAAAACATTCATTTGAACTAAGAAGGTGTTATGACATTATGGTTTTTTGGCGTAAAATCTCCTGTGACATAAGGACATTGGAATGGTTTAACCCGTTACTAAGCTTCCCTTGAAAGTACCAATACAACAAATCTATTTTTTTTATACAAAATCGCCAGGGTTAAAGTGTTTGCCTATTATAGTTAGACTAAGTTAGTTATTACTAACTAGAAAGAAATATGTACAATACACGCAATATGGCTCTCGAATATTCATATAGATATTATCTATACGATCTCTGATAATAGTTAATTGATCGTAGGTATTTCTTAAGAATTCAATCCCGTTTACTATTAACTTCGTTAAATATCGATTATAATGTTTAATTATGTGTAGATTGAGTGTCGATGTGAGGAAAGCATAGCAGAAGAAAAGCGGCGGAGTCGTGAGGCAATCTCACGAGTGGAACGTGATCGAGATACACAAATTGCTGCCATCACGGACAGATTAAGTGCTGCAGAGGCAGAAGCTTCAGAACTTAAACAAGAGGTAAGATTTAAGGGTCAGATAGAATAAAGCTAATATTTCACAGCATATATTATTTCAGTCCATATTACATTATTTCAGTCCATAATTAACGTAGCCAACAAATGCAGACGTTCCTTATTAATTTAAAAAAAAAAAAGGAATTCCATATTACTTGCCTTATTCTTGAATCCATCTGTACATATAAAAAAATCATCTAAATCGGCCCAGCCGTTTAGGAGTTTAGTCACATAGACACGTATAGAAGAATTACATATATAAAGATTTATATTCAAACTAGTATTAAATATTACAAATTTGACAACACGAGTAGTGTAAAGGTCTAAATAGTGACGTACCACGTAGTAAAATTATTTATGTCATACACAATTGAGTGTTATCACACTGGATATAATATTTATCCATTAATAGTATACTTTTAATGTTGTACTTGTAAAATTCTTTGTTATATATGAAAATAAATGTGAAATTTTATATCTTCTTTGCTATGTTAATAATTTTTAAGTGTTTTAGTTATGTCCAAAAAACTGACGCAACATTACTTAACGTACCAAACATTTTCTAGGTTGGACGTCTACGAGGTGTAGCAGAAACTCTCCGAGCTAATGCTGAAGCAGCGAGCCGAGCACATCAAGAAGCTCAGGAACAAGTAGCTGAACTTGCAGCAGCTTTGAATACAGCACGAGAAGCCGAGCGAAGGGAACGAGAAGCTGCTGCCGGAGCCGCAGAACTATTAGCTAATGCTAGAAAAGAATTGCAGAGACTAAGAGATACACCGCCTCCTCCGCCTGATCCACGTCTTGATGAACTCAGAAAGGAACTCACGTTGCTGCGAACGCAAAACAAAAGTAAATAATATAAACATTTCACCATCGATTCCTAAGCTCTATAAGCTATATATATTTTAGGAGTCTTCAGTGAAAAAGAAAATTAGTTTTAGTTCATATCTTAAGTGCTATTTTATGTAGCATACCATTCTATATACGTGTATAATCATGCTACTTATGCCTAGTAAGTTATTGCAAGCATACGGGTAGATAAACTTATGAATTTGCATTAGAATTAACATATATCGACTCAATAGATTTGGATTTTGTGTGTCTTATATTTCTATGTTCACCAACGATATATAAATTTTAAGTAACAACTAAGGCTATACACCTAAATTAATTAATAATCAACCTTATCATCTTGCTCTTATCCAAATTACTTGAGATCGATACAATATCATCATTACCCTGCTCTTATCCCAATTACTTGGGGTCGACGCAATATGTCCTTTTCCTCCACTCAATCCTATGCGATGTCATCTCTGCGTTCACTCCCTTTCTATTCATATCATGCTTCACGCAATCCATCCATCTTTTCTTCCGTCTTCCCCTACCCCTAAAGCCTTTAGAGACAATATGCAATATGTAGAGTATATATTGCAAAAGTTCTGGCAATAGTTTTATGACCGACCGCCTGCCTGACGTGTACTCTTCTTCGTAATGTAATTATGGACCAGGCAACATTAGATAAAGTTGACTCAGGTCTATGTAAAATTCTTATGTGAAATTTGTCTGCGTTAATTGTAGGTATATTTGTAAAGTTACCCGCAATACCAGGATTATTTCTTTGGTGCACAGTGGTATTTGAAAAAAAAAAGGAATTAGTTTGATTCCATTGGATTGATTAGTTGTCTTTTAAGCCAACGACAATCAAGGTTATAAGGGCTGGTAGTATTCATAGTCGCCACCACACAACATTATAATCATACTGGGATAAACCCAGTTACTTGCACTTCCGTCTAACATATGTATTGCAAAAGTTTTATGACTGGCCACTTGACTGACGTCAACATCTTTACTCAAAACAAGCTTTATTTAATTTTAATAACAAAAAACGACTAAGAATGTAGTCAGGGTCAATCATATACGCATTATTGAGGATAAATCAAAAACAACTGGTCAGACCTTGGTCAAATTGAAATGGGTCCACATTGAAAGTATTAGTTTTCAAATAAATAAAAAAAAACAAAGATAAAAATCGGTTCACCTAGAAAAAAGTTCAGTGGTAACACACAAAAAAACGTATAGACGAGTTGAGAACTTCCTCCTTTTTTTTGAAGTCGGCTAAAAATATATTACACGCATTGCTAATTAGCAACACTTGTTATAATGTTGACGATATTTTAAAATTTAATATACATACATACATACATACATACATATCATCACGCCATATCCCTTGCAGGGTAGGCAGAGAGAACAGAGTGCCAGAGAACTCTATCTCTGCATACTTCACTCGCTTCCTCAACATTCATAATTCTCTTCATACACGCTCGCCGGTTTCGGAGACTCTTGACTCCACCTTCCTTCAGTACATGACCGATCTGGTCTAGGTAGGTTAGTCTCGGTCTCCCTCGGTACCTACATCCTTCCACTTTCGCATTGTATATCTTCTTAACCAGGCGTTCGTTCGGCATTCTTTCCACATGTCCGAACCATCGGAGCATTCCCTTTCGCATCTTTACACCAATAGTCTCTTTCATACCTACTCGCTCTCTTACGTCGTCGTTACGAATGCGGTCGGTCAGCCTAACTCCACAGATTTTCCGCAGAGATCGCATTTCGACCGCATTAATTTTACTATCATACTCTTTTCTGCATACCCAACTCTCGCTTCCATACAGTAATGTTGGGACAAGCACTGCGTTATGTATTGCTACACGTGCCTTCTGGCTGAGGTGGTGGCTGCCGAGAAGTTGCCCCAACGCTCCGTTCACTCTATTTCCCGCATTCACTCTTCGCTCTATATCAGTGGTGTACCTCCCATCTCGGCTAAATCCACATCCAAGATATACAAATTCATCCACTTGCTCTAGTACATCATTACCTATTGTTACTCTTACATCTGTTCTGGTTTTATCTCTTTCAAAGACCATTATTTTGGTTTTGCTCACATTCACGCGTAGACCCCTTTTCTTACAATCTTCTTTCTTAAAATTTAATATAAGCTATAATATTGAGTTATAATATAATGATATAGAGAATGAGTCGAGAATCCTATAATTTCTACTGTCCATCAGCCTGTAGGTGTCACTGTTAAATGTCATTTCATTCATCATCATCATTTCCGCTCATATATGTCCCACTGCTGGGCTTGGGCCTCCTCCATAATGGGAGGGAAATTGACCTACTATACCACGCTGGTCAGACGTGTTGGTATAGGTAAGGTTTTGTTCCGAGTTTTCTTTCTCTTGCATAGATGTTATATGCGTTTTTATATCCCTTGGTCGTCTCATGCGATCACCCACGGGTAAGATAGGGGATGGTGAATTGTATTCTTACTCCGTCAATACACGGAAAATGATTACACATACACATTATGATACTGTTAGATATAGGCATCTAAGGATTCCGCTCGGAACAAAATCCTGTGCCTCTTGCATCAAACGGATTCGTACTGCCTTTAAAATGTCGTCAAAACATTTAGCACGACAATCTTGTCATTACAAGGACCACTTTCTCATGTAGTCTCGAAAAAAATATAAATCACAACACCTTTTTTTCGAGATTAATAAAGTCAACATTTGAACATATGTGTTTAAATAGGAAGGTCAATTTTACCCTGTAATTGCAAAGGAGTCTCGTGCCGAATCTTGGGACGTATAGAAGATCTGGACATAAGCACCACTACGTTTTCTTGATATGCTTTTTGAATTAATATCATGTAATCAATATTATAATGATTAAAATACAAATAGCAATGATAGCCTTAGGCTTAGTTTTAATTTGTACTTGCACCAGCTTGTAGCTTCATTTACATGGTCTTAATAATTCCGAACGTGCCCGCACCTTGATGTTTATTTAACAAAGACCTCTATATTCTAGGTAATATCATTGTATATGTATGGAAGAATTAAACTGAATCTCATTATTCGCACGACCGACTCTGATATATTTTTTTTTTTTTTTTTTTTTTTTTTTTATTATGAGTATGTTATACCACAGACTTTTTGTCCGTGCTCTTTTTATATTTAATTTAATTGTTATGGTGGTTTGTTTATAAAATTAATGTTCTTGAAGTGGCTTTATTACAATTGGATAAAGCTTGAAGAGCGCAATTAATGTGTCATAGATGTTGAGCGACAACATGTCTTTTAGGGTTTCTTCTTGGCGCTGGTGGTCTTGTTGTTGGTGAAACCCTTCTATTTGTAGATGTTTCTGTCCTCTGTGATGTTGTGATGATGATAATAATGTCTGTGACGTTTTATTTTGTGTGACTTTGGAAGTCTATGTCTAGGTTGATGGTAATTGACTCCACGCTTGTGTTGACTTTAGTTTAATGGGGTAGTAGACCAAGCTCTTTCATTACCCTTTCGTCTCTATGTTTTACCGCCATCTTCTTGACGTATTCCAGTATAGTACCAGAATCCTGATCTATGGACTTCCTCATGAGTTTCCAGATGGCATCTTCACGGGTGTCTGTGTAGTAAGTGCAGGATCTGGTATGCCTGGAGATGGCAACCACGGCGTGTTGTATGCTGTTATGTAACTTTTGCACCGAGTCTCTAGTCTGAATTATGATGACGTTAGGTGCGCCGAGTCCCTGTGCCTCGTGGATGGTTCGCAGTTCGGAGCCCTCACCGGTGCCGTATCCCTTTTCCTTGAAGCTTTCTTTCTCTGCCTGGGTGTGTGACAGGTATAGAGTCTCGGGAAGGTCGGGTGGTATGACGGCGTCGGTGTATTTGTATATATTCAGGGATTTTATGATCTTATTTGACGAGTATATGCCATTGTAGTTGTTCTGGAGGGCATATGCTACGTCCATGGGGCACCGATGCGTACACAGCAGTTCTTGTGTTGCCGATGGTGTGGTCAGAGGCTTGTCATGTCTCATTTTGAATAGGTTGTCCCGATCTATGAATGGGATTTGGTTTGTATCTCCAATGAGGAGGAGTTCTTTGGCCTTGACAGTTCGCATTAATAAGACTACGGAGCCGAAGTGATTTATGAGCGCTTCATCTATGATTAGCCGGTGAAGCGCTTGGTTTTTGTTCGTTCTGACTCCGTTTGTCAGAGCTGATGCTACTGTGTAGACGTTCTTGGCCGCCTTTTCCCCCATGCGTTGGGTAATCCTATTCTTTAGATCGTCTTTTGCTTTGAGCAGTGATGTTAAAACGACGTCATGTGCGGGGTTGAAGATTTCCACAATCCAGGTTGATTTGCCGCATCCGGGCACTCTGATATATTTCAGTTTAAATGGACTAATACGTAATTAATTATAAAAAATCATGCAAACATATTCAGTTTTAAAAGTAACTAATTTGAATTAAATTCCGCATTCAAATTACTGAAATTTAGTATTTAATAGGCTTTATTATTTATAAAAACCCTATTACGAGCGAAAAATTATTGAATTCTTGCTAAATTTCAGTTGAATAACAGGGTTGTGTCAACGTTTAATACAATTGAAACTGCGAAGTTTGAGTATTAAACCTGTACAATGTATAAACAATGTCGGGTAGATGGCACACGTCTCCTTAAAAGACGAAAATATAATACGATGCGGGAATTGAATTTCCTACAATAGTTTACGGTGGTGTAAGTGGCAGCACGATTGGAACGAATTTCCAATAGGTGTGGGTTTGAATCCCACTTGTAACAATCATTATTCGCTCGTAATCGGGTTTTTAAAAATTCCGCATTTTATTTGAATACGCCGAAATAAAGATAGCTTTTGAGAGGTGTGAAAACAAAGGGAAAAATTAAAGCACGTAACACTACAGTTACGGAGGCAGACAAAAGTATATAAAATTCCTCATAATACGACTTTATTTCGTGGAATAATATATTTAATAAATATTTATATATTTTAACAGCTCTATCAGAAGCGCAAGAAGAGTTACAAGCACAGATTTTGACACGTGGCGTTGAAGAAGGTCGCAGCCTGCTGGACGGAGTCAGCGGACCCCTTGTCGCTACAAATTCACTCGCGCACGAACTATCACAAATGAGTGACGACGAGGTACAATATTTATTATTGCTTAACTGCATGTTCTTTCACTTCATATTGGCGTTATATGCTCGCACTACACTTATTTTACTTTTTTGACAAATATTCATAAACATCTACATTCTTATTCCCTTCCATTGATCCAAACTTATTATTAAGCAATGTGATTGAAAATAAAAATTGTAGGCTACTTAAAATATTAGGTAAAATTTGAATATCATAAGGCAAATTTTAAACAATTAACGTAAAATGCAAACGGTTTTGTATTCGACATTCGTTTTAGCAAATATATGGGCTATGGTGTAGTGCAAGTATTATAACCAAAATCACAATAATTATTTTTATTTATTAAATTTGTTTAATCAAACTTTGTTTAAGTTTGTGACATTTATCACTAAAAAAAATAAACTGAGGATATCATTTAGTCACTCATTCGACGTCAGTAATAAGTCTTCCATTTATGATCAAAAATAATATCAAAAATAACTATATTTTAAGCTTTCTACATCTAAATACTCGTATATTTATTTAGTGTTAGACTAGACAGCAACACACCTGATGAAAAATGGTTATAGCTGCTTGCATTTATATATAAGCACATCTTGTTACCATATGAGTATATGAGTCGATTCATTCACAGGCCAATGATCTTTTTTAATCAATTTTTCACAATATATTTCATAAATTCATACTATTAGATTTACGCTTCAGCTTATTTTTGTTACGTACCTACTTAGAGGGGCCGATCATAAATTTCGTAAGGGATTTTGAAGAATGATTTAGGCAAACCGCAAGACACCATAAGATTGCAACAGGGGGACCCCCAGTGCCTTAAAAATATTTTTTGTACGAAAAGGCCTTATTGATCAAATATAACTCCGTTTATTCTGAAAATATCTTTTATTGCAATCTTCTTACTACAAGTAGGTATCATTAACTCACTGCAATAACATTAATCATATTAATCTTATATACTGGTTCCTAACATACAGCTCACGCTAGTTTGGGAGCCAGAGTTTGTAATAATTTGTTAATAAGTTATGTCATAATAAACATTTTTATTATAATTATTATAATCTATCATAGTTTTGACCAAAATTAGTAATTTCAATTTAATATCTTACGTAATGTCAGGTTCACTACAACATCAAATAGTAAGAAGTTATAATATTCAGTCAACACAAAAACGCCTTACATGATTTATGAATGACCCCTTATCTAAAAATTCCTTTTTTTATTACATTTATATAATAATATTTCCCTTTAATTCATTGGACATTTATTTCGTTGCTTTGCTTTATTGGAATATGCATTAATTCGATGCAATAATTTGCCAAGCAATTGCCTATATTGTCATGTATGCATTTTTGCAGCTCGATGGTAACCATACACAATCAGGTCTCAACATAGAGATGGAAAAGGTACGATTTTTTTACTAGCTGTGCATGTATCTAGAATAAATGCTAACTATTGCATGCTTTATATTAAATTACCTTTTGACTTTGGGTTTTAAATGTACCTTTTTCATACTTTATAGGTATTCCTTACCTTCTTATTTACCCTTGTAATACCTAATTAATATCACTAAAATTTAATCTTTACTAATCATGGTATATATTCACTCTGTCAGATATTCTTAACTATTTTATTCAAACAAATTAATTGCACAATTTTTAAAACACTTTTACCCATAGAATGAGCTAATGAATAAATGAATTTGAATTACTGACAAAGTAATATTGATATACCATGATAAATTGCACGCAACAGCCCTTACACGATGCTTAATGTCTATAGATAAATAATATTTTAATGCCGGTTTTATAGTGACAATGTCTAAATTTTTACATGCATGTTACTGTCTTATTAATACTTTTGTAGCACTTTTGACGGGAATTTAAAAACGTCATATGGTGCTCTTGTATTATATTTGATATCTTAGTGTTTTAACGTGTTATATTAGATAATTTTGATGGCATTTTATGTAATATGATGCGACAGAAGTGCTGGGATGTAGAGAATATCATATAAAAGTGCTTTACAACCTTTTCGTTTTCCATCAAAATTCCCACAAGATACCATTAACAGTGTGGCCATAGCACTGTTGAAGGTGACGATTTGACTTAGACAATGACTAACCCGAAAAGACTATAAACGTAGAAATAATTATAACTCGACACTGGCACCAATAGCTCGTATATGTAGCTGATTGCCAATACACAAAGAGAAGAAGAATACTTTTTTAAATCAAGTGAACCGTAAACATTCAACGTTTGCCAAATGAATTATGAAGTTGAAATGGCTTACTGCTCAACAATTTCTCTAACCTTGTTAGCATGTTTGAAATACATATTAGTCACTACAAAATCAGTCTAGCATATATTTTGAGTGATATTTTAAGATATTTTTTTTAACTTTTCAGTTACAAAAGGCGTTGAAGGAACAGCAAGATGTTAATGTTCAACTAAGGAATTACATTGACGGCATACTTCTATCCATAGTCGAAAATTACCCACAATTACTTGAAGTCAAATATCAGAAACAATCGGGTAATAGTAGATCATAACGTATAATTATAATATATTAATTTTCTTTTAATTTCAATTATTCTATCATTATAAATTTTCATTTTGTTCGGACATACTTTAACAATTATTATTATATATTATTATCAACCATATAAAATTATATTAATGTTATAATGATATTATTACTGTGATAAGAGAGATAATCAATTATCGTAATTGGCTTTCTTCAATTGAATTGAAAATCAACTTGAATTTGAAATATAAAAAATATAATTTTAATGAAATTAATATTAAAAATATATTAATTGCCTCGTAAAGAAAATATAGAACGCAGAGCAAATAAATTATAACCGTTCTTTATATTACTTTTTTAATTTTCATTGCAATAGCGAAACGTTAAATTACACAGATACAGGGAGGCGACACATAATATCTTAACGAATAATAATTGAAGATTTTTGTTTAAATAATTTTAAACTCTGTCACTAGCAACAACTTATACATTAACAAAAACATAACATTTATAAAAACTTGATTACGAGCGAAAAATTATTGTCACATATGGGATTCGAGCCCACACCTATTGGAAATCCGTCCCAATTGAGCTACCACTTACACCAACGTGAACTGTTATATGACATTCAATCTTCGCCTCGTATTATATTTTTGTCTTTAAAGAAGGCGTGTGCCATCTACCCGACATTGTTTACACATTGTACAGATTGGAACGCATCTGGCACGATTGGAACGGATTTCCAATAGGTGTGGGTTCGAATCTCATATGTGACAATCATTTTTCTCCCGTAATCAAAATTTTATAAAAAAAAAATTTTTTCTTGCACTCTTTCATTTTTAAATTAGTGCTAATTCCAGCCTATTTATTAGGTAGTTTCGATGGTGCTAAAAGGTAGATACAATTTTTAAAAAAAGCATTTTATTTTAAACTATCTATACCTTATTAAAACACTATTTTCTATTTAAAATACATATTAGTATGACCTCCCTGTATTATTTTTAAATTAAATATTGTGACTGATCGTTTTGAAGTTCCCTCCTGGCCTTCATATTATAATTATAAAATATATGTAGTGGTATTATTTAGATTAAATGTTTTAAAAAGTTTTATTGTAAATATACTGTATAATAATTATGGATACATATACATATAAAGATAGTTAGCCCTAGAATATAGCGTTACTCGTTATTATTTCAAAGGCATAGTGTTTCTTACATAAATTTACAGTTTTAATAATAAGTTATACATAATTTATTTGAATTTATTTAGATCTGTTCAAATTATAAAGATATATAATTGATGCTTTACACGACGAGGCCAGGCCGTCCATAAGGATATTATTTTAAAACTACTTAAAGCAATTTTATGAAAGACTGTACGATTGATAAACATGGGTGCATTATTATATAGAATAATTTAAGATGTGTATGCAATATACGATAACTTTTGTGCTATTTTGAACTTACTTTCAAAGTATGTGAGTTTTAAAATAAGTGTCACCTAAAATTATTAATTTAAGAATGATTTGGAGGCTACACGTGATGACCCTACAAAGTTCCATAAATTTATCACAAAAGTTTATTGCCCAACATAATTTTAATCTCTCGTAAGAAGACTGAACCTCTTGCTGTTAAACGAACACAGCTAAAAAAATTGAGCTTGCTAGTATGAATTTCAAAAAATTGAGGTTATTTACAGAAGATCTTTACAACCCTTTTTCTGTTCCAAGACTCTTAACTCCAATGAGGCAATTCACTTTAAGGGTTTAAACAGAATACCCTAATACGCATATCCATCCATCCATCCATCAGCCCATAAACGTCCACTGTTGGACGTAGGCCTCCCCACTAGAATACCACTCAAAACGGTCATGTGCCACCAGCATCCAACGGTTTCCTGCAACCTATAATATCGTCAGTCCACCTATTGCGGGGTCCCACACTGCATCGTCCAATTTACGCATATATTGAAAGTAAATTCAAAATAGTCTCTTAAAGATTTGAGCCATTAATACGAATATAGGTATTCATAATTGTATTGTATGAATTTGTTTAACTGCATAACTTAGTACCTAAAACAATAACTATGTTATAAGATATATCATGTACCTATATTTTTACAATGAGATATATATAAGTTAGATGATAGTAGTTATTTAGGCAGTCGTGTACATTTTGATAACATTGTTTTGTAATAATTATGTCGACGTAAAAGTGGCTTGGTCTTAATATAAATATGTGTATTTTTCATAAACAACGCAAGTATTAAGGTACGGCCAAACCTGCGCGTCCAACACGCGGGACACGGGACGCGAAACGCGAGCGTCTAAAAACGCGTACAATAAGTCCCGCGCCGTGGTTGTTTAGGTGTGCATGGCGCCATAAGCTATCACGGGTAGCGTCCGGTAGCGTCTGTCGCGCGGCTGACGCTTCCGCTTCGCAGTCGCTTTGGTCGCTCAGATTTGGCCGTACCTTTATACACGAAGTAAATAAAAATTGCATGCAACTTAATAATCAAATCTATTGATCAACCTATCGACGTCTAGTAGACAGATCATCCTTAAGGGTGAAAAATATAATTATCATGCTTGACTAGCGAATAAGCGATTGCAATTGGTTTTGAAAATTTTCTGAAGTATACTGCTGACCTTTCTCCTAGTGATTCCTTAGCCGATTTTTACTACTCCTTTGGGAAAGAACCAATAACATATTATATTCATAACTCGTCACTACATGGGGTTAGTTTAATAGTACTTTTCTGTACTACAACTCCTGTTGATACGCGGCATGAAAAGATCTATAATTACTTATCATTGAAAAATTTCTGCTATAATATTTAATGAATTACGTTAACAATTACTTACAGATAGAATATCAATTAATAGAATATTTATACAAGTAATTTTTCAGAGATACATGCAGCATTTAATCTTTTTACAAGGAAATAAATTTAGAAAATGTGTTAAGAATGGCCGATTTTCCGTGTAGTGATGGTGTAAGAATACAAATATTGTACAATAGAGAATTGTCCTTATCTTGCCTATGGGTATTGTAAAAGATGACTAAACGCAAGGCAAATTAAACACTAATATTGCATATTGAATGACCCAACCTATCAAATATGGATGGGCATGTGTAACATAGATAGTCATAGGTGTTATTAAGCGTTGGTTAAATCGAGCACAAGGCCTCTAAATCCATTTATCCATAACTCGAGGTCCCATGTCCTGTGCCACATAACATACATTAAAATCCTCTAATATTTGCGACTTAAATAGACGATAGATGTATTTTCAGATATAAAAATTTACTCAAACAATCATAAATATACTAAGACAAGCCACTTTAATAGAAACACCATTAAAAGTATTTAAGCGTTTATACTTTATACGTCGGCAATGTAATAATAACACAAGATGTTCTAGAAGTCATCAAAGTAAAATAAACAAATTAATACAGATTCAGTCTTTTATTTACTTATATACGAGTACATATATATTTCAATTTTGTTCGTTGATGTCATCTAGTGAGAAGACATCTTCTTTCTTATTTTGATCAATATTTCGTAATACTTTCTGGACATCTAAACGTAACATCATGAATTTTGGATCCATATAATCCTGAAACAAAACAGCAGTAACGAATTATGACAATCAAAAGAACAGGTCTTCGTCTTTTTTTTCTGTATTGGCAATCAGCTACTTATACGAGCCATTGTTGCCAGTGTCGAGTTATAATTATCTTCAAGTTTTTAATGTCTTCAGATTAGTCGTTGTTAGCCAGAAAGTCAAATTGTCGCCATTAACAATGCTATGGCCACACCGTTAATAGTATCTTGTGGCAATTTTGATGGAAAACGAAAATGTTGTTAAAGCACTTTTATATGATATTCACTATATCCCAGCACTTCCGTCGCATCACATTACATAAAATGCCATCCAAATTATTTAATATAACACGTTAAAACATTAGGATATCGAATATAATACAAGAGCACTACCTACATGACATATGCCCGCCAAAAGCCCAGAACAGATCTAATTATGATAAACGGTAAGTGGTATCCGGCGGACTTTTGGCGGGAATCTGAAAACGTCATGTAGTGCTCCTGTATTAAATTCAATATTTTAGTGTTTAAACGTGTTTTATTAGTTAATTTTGATGGCATTTTATGTAATTTGATGTGACGGAACTGCTGGGATGTATTAAATAGCATATAGAAGTGCTTTACAACGTTTTCGATCAATATTTTCACAAGATACCATAATAGTGCGGTCATAGCATTGTTGATGGCGACGATTTGTCTTACTGACGGACAGTGATTAACATAAAGAGACTAAAGACGTGAAGAAAATATAACTCGACACTGGCAAGAATGGCTCGTATAAGTAGCTGATTACCAATACAGAAAAAAAAGAAGTGGTATCCGGCCCTCACTGACTTAATGAGTACCAACCTTTAAAATAGGACAGACCTACCCGTGTTACTTATTGTTCTTGTAAGGGAAGTTAAAATAATTGTCGAGCCTGTTCGTATTAATGATATTTTTATTGAAGTATAATTAGAATGATACACAATGCTTAATACGAATAGTATGTGATCGCAAAGTTGGAGTAGACAACAAGAATACGTTTTTTCACTTCAATTCAAATAATCACACCCAATTTTATTGGACGTAGATGGCAGCACTGGTAATTAAGGCGAAGTCTTATCATCAAGTCTCAACAATCCGACCGCTGGACCGTTCAAAATATAATTATAATAATTAAACTGATAAATATTATTTAAACTTCTTACGATATTGTGTTGTCCAAATGCAAGACCAAGACTCGCTGCAAGAGTCAGTCAGCATTTTACGATTCCTTTGGCAAAGAAAGGATTGTCAACATTTTATATTCTTAATACCAGTACACGAGGAAATAATTTGATGTTATTTTAAACAGTCGCATAATAGATAAGTGTGATTATAGCCCCACTCCCGTTAAGTGGTATGTACCTAATTATTGATAGATGTACAGTTAGTACCACTAGATGAATGGATGCATTTCGTTGGATTTTTCATTTCAATTAAAACTCTGTGACTCTGTGTTATTCTAACAGCGAGAGTTGCGAGACTCAAGAATCTTTCAATTGGGCAACACTACTGCTGGATATAGACTTCGACCAGATGAGAGAAAATAACCTACTACATGACGTTGGTTGGACGGGTTGTCATATGGATATTATAAGATTTTTCACTCACATACTCGTGGTGATGTCAACAGGTACGATACCCGCAGTAAAATAAGGGTCGTGACGTCACAGATTGCGTTCTTACTATCGTCTCGCAGATATATAATTTTACTCACTCTGTAATTCCCAGAATCACCCTGCACCATGTCCAGCTCACTCTTCTGCCTCCCTTCGCTACCTAAACCACCACCATGGGTACGCAAATCTCCAATACCAGCGCAATGCCTTAAATTCAAGTTTCTTCCCAACAGATGCGCCATTTCTTGTTCTATAGCAGTCATGGCCGATGTCACTTCGGAACTCTTATACTCCCTAGTGACCGATGCATTAATATATGCATCTGGCATTGTGTAAGTTTGTTCGTAAAATTGACTGGATTTACACAGAGAGCATTGTTGTCTACTCTCCACTTGTTTCTTCTCATTGTGTAAAGTTAATCTCTCCCTCGATAAAGTCACTTTCTCTTTAGCGATTTCTTTCTCCCTAGAATTTAATGATACGACGTGCTCTTGGATTCTCCGTATTCTTTCCTCGTATTTCCTTTGTATGAATTCTGCTTCTGTGTATTTCTTTTCTGCTTGGGCTTGTTTATCAATGGCGGTTTTTGCTAACAGATCTAAATCACGACTCCTGAAATTATAGCATAAATTACTTGAAATATTTTCAGGTAAAGCAAGTTACTTTTAGAAGTTGATTTACCCGGATTGAAGCCTATATTTGTTCAGAATTACACTTGGATGCGTTCCGTAACAATGTGAAACAATTAAAGTTCTAAAAGCTTACCTGTTGATGGATGTAAGCTGATATGAACGCTGAAGTCAGGCCTCCCCAAGAATATATACTACCATAATGTCGCAATTAGTAGGTGGATTGGCTATCGTTGATGTTTAACTAGTTTGTACGACTCCCATAACAAGATAAGGGATGGTTAAATATTTTGTATTCTAAACCCAATAGATACATTTTTTCTATACTATCTTTAAATAGATTTAGACGTGCGTGCTAAACTAAATCCAGGATTCAAACCCGGGAATTTGTAATCGTCACTAGTGTGCTATGAGTAACCCCCGAGCCCTTCGAAGCGAATCCGCTAAGACTTTTTCGTAGTATATTTACAACCATGAATATTATTAAATTCGCTGGACAGAAGATTTGGCATAAGTTTTCCCCTCTCTAATTAGACTTTTGGTAGTGGGAGGACCACGCTGTTGACAGTTTTCTATCTACAGCTGCGGGCCGGTCCGTCTGGGGTAGTACCACACTCTCGCAGAAGATCGACGTCTGAGCAATGGCAATGTGCTATTGTGCTTCGTTCGGTAAGCGAGAGAACCAGAATCCCAACAGGGTGGGTTTGGGGTTTGTATTGGTAGGCAGCGGCCTAGCTATACCTTTGATATTGCAAACGGTCATAGGCGGCAGTGACACTCACCATCAGGTGCGCTGCTTGCTTATTTGCCACTAAAAGCTATAATAAAAAAAAACCTAATTAAAACTTACTTTGCCATAATTCTTTGTTCCTCCATATGAATGTGTTGCCTGTCCACATTAAGTTTGGATCTTTCTTCCGTCACCTCTTCTAATTGTGCCTTGAGTTCTGCTCTCATTTTCTATAACAATATATAGCATCACAATCTAGATTCCTTTAACTTTTACAACTGAACTATTTTACAAGTTCTATCGCAAAAATTCCATTTTAGAGCTTTAATATGTTTTAACATGTCGATGTCACCTATACGGACGAAAAATAAGATACAAATCCATAATACTCTAATGACCATGTATAAAAATTATTCAATATATAGGAAACGCAGAAATAAATATAAATAGCGCTAAAATCCTTAAGAAATATATTTTACTACACTTTATCACGTAGGAGTGAGGAGCTCAGCTGTTTAGAAGAAAGTTCTACGGCGTGTACTCTACGCATCGCATCTCTCTGTATCCCAATCTATTATAGTATATATATAGTATCAATATATACTTAGATGGATATATAAATCAAAATTTTGAAATACGTAGTGATAACATATGCATTTTTTTCTTTATCTATATATAATTATTAAATTTTTATCTCTAAATATTGTGGTATGGAATACTAGGCCAAGTATACTAATAAGCTTATTAACCTTATTTTTTTTTATTGCTTATGGTGGCAAACGAGCAAGCAGCACACCTGATGGTAAGTGTCACTGCTGCCCTTGGACCTTTGCTATAGCTAGGCCGCTGCTTACCATTACAATTCCCAAACCCACCCAGTTGGGCTACCGGCTCTCTCGCTCACCGAGCGAAGCGCAATAGCACATTGCCATTACTCAGATGTCGATCTTCTGCGAGAGAGTGGTACTACCCCGGACGGACCGGCCCGCGGCTGTAGACAGAAAACTGTCACCAGCATGGTCCTACCACTTTCCTGCAGGCATTAGTGAAATTATTTTTTTTAAAAACGCTTACTTCAAGTTCCTGTTTCAGGTTCTGTACTGCCGATTTGTCTCTTGCAAGCGCTGCACTTTCTTTGATAGCGTTAGCTTTTTCTTCTTCAATCTTTATAGTCTTCTCTTGGTATTCTTTCTGAATATCTTCACGAAGCATCTTAAAATAATTAATGTACGAATAGATATTGATAATAAATGGTTTTATAATCTTGGATGGCAAAGTCCACTAGACAAAAACAGTTAGGTATATATGTATAGTGTTGCTCAAATGCCATACTCTTGCGAGTCTCGCAAGTCTTGCAACTCTCGCTGTTAGAATAACACAGAGTCACTTCTTTTGATAGAAGTGAAAAATCCACATAGAAATAAAAAATCCAACTAAATTAATGAAATTCCATTCATCTAGTGCCATTAACTATACAACTATCAATAATTAGGTGCATACCACTTAACGTGAGTGGGGCTATAATCACACCTATCTATCATGAGACTATTTATAAATACCCGATTACGAAACGAAAAATGATGTCACAAGCGGGGTTCGAACCCGCACCTATTGGGAATCCGGCCCGACCATGCTGCCACTTACACCATCGTGAACTATTTAAGGACATGCAAATTTCGATTCATATTATATCTTACGTCTTCAAGGTGACGTATGCCATCTATCGGACAATGTTTACACATTGTATAGGCTTAATACTTCAAACTTTACAGTTAGAATTGTATTAAACGATGACACAACCTTGTTATTCAAATTACTGAAATTTTTAGCATTTAATATGCTTAATTATTTATAAATAGCCGATTACGAAACGAAAAATGATGTCACAAGCGGGGTTCGAACCCGCACCTATTGGGAATCCGGCCCAACCGTTCTGCTACTTACACCATCGTGAACTATTTAAGGACATGCAAATTTCGATTCATATTATATCATGAGACTGTTTAAAATAACATCAAATTATTGCCCCGTGTAGGTACTGGTATTAAGAATATAAAATGTTGACAATCCTTTCTTTGCCAAAGGAATCGTAAAATGCTGTCTAAGGCATCACTGTGAGACTCTTGCAGCGAGTCTTGGTATCTTAACTTTTAGACAGACTATACAAACTCAGACTAAAACCATATAACAAATTTGATATGTTGTTATTTCATATACTTCGACATGTTGTTTATTTTATACTATTAGACGAATCGCACGGATTTCCGTAGTGTGCATCGAATCATGTTCTGTGGCATTCCATTTCTTAAAAAAACTTGGAGAAAAGACATTTTGATTACGAATAAAAAGATTATTGATACGATATCTATCGAAAATTTTCATTCAAGGAACTCTACTTAATCATTTTAAGACGAGAAATTTAAGAGAACCGGCACATTTTTTTAACCGTGGATCTATTCTTCGTCATTAGCCGGGTTTAAATTATAGAATAAATAAGAAAATTTGACAAAGAATGAGAAAGATCACGCGGGCCGAGAGAAAACAGCCTTGAGAAATAATATATAAAATGAGAGACAGTGTGATTTTAAAATCACTTGGCACTTTTCCGAATGCAAAAATAGTTTCTTAGCAAAAATAATTTTCTCTGGTACCTACTTAGTAACGTACATTCATCAGATTGTCCACGTCCACCATTGGACTTAGGCCTCCCCAAGAATTAGCAGATTTGCTTATTGATCGCAATGAATGTTATGAGTTTCCTAAGAGAAAGTTTCTGCCCAATGTCCAGCTGCATCCTTAGCTGTTTTTCTACAGGAAAATAAGGGTTAGCAAGATATAAGTTGTAATACCTATAACAAATATTTCTAATTCTTTACCTTAATTTCTTCATCCTGCTTTTTAATAACATTCTTAGCAAACTCAGTCTGCTTGCTAAACGTGGCTTTTTCAAATTCAAATTCCATTCTCTTCTGCCTCAATGTAGTTGTTTCTTCTTCAATCATCTTTAAGTACAAAAAGCGTTAACTTTTAAATACTAGGCCAACGTTGTCATAAATAAAAAAAATACAATCATATAAAAAATTAAGAATTAATGTCAGAATCATTACTTTTAAGAACTTGCATTCATTTAAGAACATGTATTAAAATCACAGGTCATTGATGTGCGATCTGTTGTGATATAAAAATCAGGACCCCACCAGTAGTTCAACCACAAGACACAAAGATATGATGCATAATAGTTTTTGGAGCCTCAATACTGCCCTGTTGAAACCCCAGGATCGGCTGAGCGAGGTACGAGTACAATTACACCATCGTCTCTCAACAAAAAGAACGGCACGGCGCTATTCTACATAAAAGGCAAATTGAAACAGTTTAAAGATTGCAGGCAAAGTTATAAAAAAAGTATTCATACTGTAGTCATCTGCTTCAATCGCGCTTCTAGCATTTTTATCGTTTCTCTATTTTCAGTCTTCTCTATATCAAAATTTCCACGTTCCTTTTTAAGTTGTTGTATCATTTCTGAAAATCGATTAGTAAGTTACATACAACAAGTTCGTATAGCGCTTATTTATTTCGTACGCAACAGTAGTAATAAAAAAATATATAACCTCCATTACTTTGACTCCAAGTTAAACTAATAAAAATACTAATGCTCAGTGTCAACAAAGATTTCGAAATTTTAGATAACACCTAAGGCAGTATAAAGAGATATCACTGAGAGTAAATAAAATTTTTGTGTTAATTGATGATCTAATAAAAAAATAAAAATAAGAAACACCTAAAGTGCTAATAATTCAATGCTATATGCTATTATTTATATTGCTATTAGTAGTTGTTACTTAAACTATAGGGTTCACAAAACGGGCATAGGTGTATCCTGAAAAACAATACATGTGAAAGTTCTAAGCTAATTAAAGCATTCCTTTCACTGATTACGATTAGACAATAGACTAATCCCAACATACATTTCTACCACTGTAACTCTTGTAAGCCAGGATCCACAATAGTCTCCGTTTAAGACACCGAAGTTTGTCTCTCGGGAAGTCCCGGAAAACGCTTTTACAGGAGGAGTCGAAGAAACTCCACTTCCCTCCTATGCAAAGCGGGAGACATGAATGACATGACATGATTAGACAAGCCATTATCCTGTTTGCCATGATGGATGATAACCAATACCATCTTAAAAGTTACGTAATTCGCTCATAGATTATGACATTTTCTTACCATTAATCTGACTCTCTCTGACATGCAAACTGGTATCAGTTTTCCGCTCAGCGTTCTCAGTTAAAGCTTGTACCTTCTCAAGAAGCTCTTGACAATGATCTTTGTTCTCTCTAACGTTTGATACTAGGTCTTTGAGATCTGCTGAGAAACTAGCAGAGTCTTGTATAAGAACTTGTTCATGTTTTACTGCATTCCTAACAAAATATATTAACCATTAGCTTTAGTAAACAGGGTTAGTCTGGGGTGGTGTAAGACATTGTGATATGGTTAGAATGTGATAGAGCTGGCATAGTTTTGAAAACTCCTAAATAAACAAAAATTAGAAAAAAATATTAGCATTGAGTAATCATGGAGTAAAAATATAACGTGCACCTAAATTTTTCTTGAATATTGTAGGTGACAACTCCCTAGATAACGTTATAGCAAATAATATCACTGCATAAATGGTAAACTAGAAACAAAATCTTATACCAACCCATCGAGCAGCATCGTACTAGGCCAATTTTCCTCTTATTACTGAGGTAGCTTGATCCCAACAGTTAGGCCGATGGATTAACACACGAGCTTTGTTTCAAATGCCGTACTGTTATTTACTTATATCGCCTTTCACGACTGCGGTAGGATAGTAAATGTTGGTAAATTACATTTTCACTTCATATTCACACTGAACGGTAGTATTGTTACTTACTTAATATTTTCCATTAGTGATGCGTGATGCTCTTGCAATACTCTTATATTTTCCAAATGTTGTTCTCGAAGCGTCTCCGTTTCAGCCTTGTGTCTCTGAGATAATGCCTCCAAATTGTCGTCAGTTAGTTTTCTGTATAAATGATGGTGTTCTTCTAACCAGTTCATCTTCTCTGTGTAGTATTTTATTAATTTATCGCTTTCCTCTTTCATTCGCTCTTCCGTTTGGTTTAAAGATACTTCCAGAAAAGCTAGCTGCCTTCTGCGAAATTAATAATTCGATATTATTTCAATATTCTTTAGTTTTTACATTTTTATCCGCAAAGGAAACATTGGCTTAATTAGCCAGTGTTTATTTATCCATCTACTTATCAACTTCCGCTGTTAGACGGAAACCCATATAGCAACAATACAATAACTACCACGTTTACCAGACGAGCTGGCGATTTCAGCTCATTTCATGAGTTTCATAAGAGACCGCTGCTGCCGACTCCCCTGGTACTCCTTTAATGGTGCTTGCAGGGTGGGTCAATGGGGTTGCGCGCCGCCTCTTCCGTCGCCCCGGACCAATTTGGCGGGGTGCGACGTCCATAGCCCACCGCAAAAAAAAAAAAAAAATGGTACTCCTTTAATTGGAAAAATAGTGACATATTGTATTCATCACCCGTGACCATGCGGGGAATACACGTAACACACATACGCACATTTCATCACTTATTGTTTCGTTTCACTTAATAGGAAGTAAGCCTATTGCTACCAACCGAACAGTTCCAAAGTCATCATTTATGCCGTTCAGAGAAAAATTTAGCACTTGTTATATTTGGGTCTATCAAGGAATTAAACTTGGGACTTCACGTTCGACAGTGTCATACTTACCATTGCGCTAATAAGTCAAATTCTCATATTAAACAATCTATACATAAATCTTGTCCAGTGTTGGATATAGACCCCATAAAGGCAGACAATGTCATACGATTATGCGCGACGCATACGTATGGCTCTTGTCTCTTGTCTTATATGTATATACATACCTATACGACGTTTCCATAAGATCAATTTCCTTGTCATGGTTTTCTTGCAAGGACTGCACTAACTGCAATAATTGTTTCTTTTCCCGCAAATTAGGTGCATCTGCACGATCGCCTGAATTCAATTCTTCATTTTGAACCAAAACATCATCGTTATCTGTATAATCTGTACCTAAGAGAGCCTGAAATGGGCGCAGATAAATAGTCATATTCAAGCATTTGCTGTGTGGTAGCGGATATAAACACCGAAAATCCTTACATTGCTCGTCGGTGTCGTAAAAGACGACCAAGCGCTTTACATAGAGTTGAGCCAATTTCATCTGATATCCTCTGGTAACAATTACAATCCCAAGGATTGTTGACGTCCGACTAATGCCGTCCTAGCCGAGGTCGCGGGTGGATGGACCGGGGATTACTTCGCTACCTGTAGAGAGGCTAACTGCGTGAGGGTGACGCCCCTGCTACACAACACAGTTGCTTATTACTAAGACGTCGATGCAGATGATGCCCGAAAAGAAAGAGGTACCAATGGTCAGTCCAATGATGTTGGGGAGGGAACGCGATGTCTTATGGGGCAACACGCTGCCCTTTCGTCGCTCCAGACGGAATGGGTGGGCTGTGTCCAGATTAAGGCTTGCTAAGAAAAAAGAGTGTTGACGTCAGGTAGGCGGCCGGTCATAAAATTATTGCCAAAACTTTGACGCTAAATAATTGAGATAGGACGAGATACGATCAGGGTGCTGATGATGATTCAATCCTACGTGCTCATGGCCTTGTCAATAACGAAGAAGTTGAAAAGTCTGTTAAATCCTGATGTAGAGATTTTAGTAACAAAAGGAATCGAAAGTAATGTGGCTAGAAACAGGTAAATGTAAAAGGTTAATATTGGATATTATTTGAAGATATCATATCAATAGTATAATACTTTGTAATAGAAGCCCGACCCACCCACAAAATATATCGTATAACTCTTTTAGTAGGTATGCCTAGATCAATTAATGTACTTACCTTAATTCTCTGAGTGATCCTCTCTTGATGTGTAGCAATGATGGCTTGCATTTGTTGCCTGTTCTCAGCCTGGCGACGTAACATTGCGTCAAGCTGCGATTGTTGTGCCTGTGCAGCTTCTCGCTGAACGCGTTGACTCTCTTTCTGCCGCACTAGTTAACAATATCAAACACAACTTTAACTATAATGGTACATAATAGGTGTAATTCTAATCTGACCTAACCGTGCCTCCGTGGGTGAAATATTTTGGAACACATATCATGCACTTTAATCCTAAAAATCAATATCTCAGTTCAACATCAGATCAAGGTGAATTTGAATAACTATAGAATAAAGTTAATGGATTAATTAATAGATTATTATGACATTTCACAAATTGCTACCACCAATTAATTTTATCAATCATATATCGTAACGTCGAATCTTCATTCGTTACATATAATTTACCTTCCAATATTAGGTAAGGGGTTTCTCTAAGGTTGAAAATGAACCTACTATTCAAAACCAACGAGACAAATTAATTGTAGTGGTAGGGCACACTTAATAGTTTTCCGTCTACAGTCGCGGTTCGGTTTCTGTCTACAGCCACGGGTCGGTCCGGTATAGTACCACACTCTCGCAGAAAATCGATACTTCTTTGATAGCAGTAGCCGGTCCAATGGCGATGGGGAGGAAATATGGTGGATTAGAGGGCCATGCGCCACCCTTTTATCGTCCCAGATGGATCGGACGGCGTGTTTCGAGACCCTAGCCTGCCAAATAAACCAAATAAAACCCAACTATTTGGGTGAGTTTGGGGTTTTCATCGGTATGCAGTGGCGTAGCTATACGACTGGTATTGCAAAAGTCCATGGGCGGCAGTAACACTTACCATCAGGTGCACTGCCTGCTCGTTTGCCACCATAGGCAATAAAAAAATAATCACGACTTTAACAAAGTCACTATGTAAACTAGCTACGTCGTTTAACCTAAGCCTTTTAAGCCATATTAAATTAAAGTACTTACTTTGCAACGTTGCTAATTTTTCCTCTTGCGCTTTTAATTGTAAAGCTACCATTAATTGAGACTCCTGTTGCTGAAAATAAAGAGCTGCCCCTTCAGCTGCGATATCTTCATTACTACCTTGCAAAATATTAGTGGAAGGTACAGATTTTATTAAATTATCTAAAGTGGGTTCTACGTTTTCCATAACTTCTACAGGATGCTTCTCCTCTGGCAGATTTATAGTCTCTTCATTTGTTTTCTGTTTTGCAGGTTGTTGTTTAGATACTGTTTTCTTTTCTTCTGCCTTTTTTTTCTTAGAATCTCCCCCAATTAACCATGATGGCATTCCAGAGTCATCTCCAAAATCATTATCGCCCTCGTTAGTTTCAAAAACACCTAACCAATCTTCGCTGCTTTTAACCTTTTTTTCAGAAACAGCTTGTTCTTTTTCCTTAACCTCTTTCTCTTTTAAAACTGGCTTCTGTGGTAAACTTTTACTAGAAGAAATTTTAGTATCACCTTTGGCTAAAATGGCATTAATATCGAGCTCTTGATTTTTTGCTGACGTAAGCGGCCTCGGTGCTTGGCTTAAACCTGTGGTTTTTGTTGAAGTGCTACCTAGAATATCATCAAGTAAAGATTGCGAACTCTTTCCCTTTTCTATAACTTTACTACTCTCCTTTTTGGGTTCAATAAGATCGGCGAGAATATCTATTGTATCCGCACTTGTACTGAGTTTTGACTTAGCGGGTGATTTACTTACGTTTAACTTAGTAGCATCAGTCTTAGTTTTAGATTCTGCTGATGAGAATTTAAATGAATCTTTTGATGTATCAGTCCGCTTAAACGGCGTAGGAGACTTTTTAGATTCAAAGTCAAACAGAGGCTCCTTTCTATCGGCGATGCTGCTAACGGCGGCTTTTGTTTTATCTTTATCATCTAAATCAAATAATGTGTTTTTCGTTTCTGCTGTGGGGTTTATTATTTTCTTTGCCGGTTTTTTCTTTCCTAATATGTCATCATCAAAAAAGCTATCATCACTGCCATCGCTAAGGATACCAGCCAAAGGATCGTTAACATTAAAACTCATATTAATCTTTGTAACGTAAACTATAACTTGCAGTGAACAACTTTAATTTATACTCGATAACATTGTTTACAAATTGGCCGCCATGGAAACGGGAAATGACATTTTTTGGTTTTATGTCGTCTGTTTGAAAAGGCAAAGGAAACGAAGATACAGCCGAGTCTCTTAATAATTTACCTTATAATATACGGAATATACCGTATAGTTCCAAGAGAGAAGAACCCATGACATTTTCATGTATCCACTTCTCGAGCCAAGTATCTCGAGTTCGATCCCCACCTGGGGAGGGGCACAGTTCAAACATTATTTATTTTTACTGATTGACGCGCTGCCTACAGATTGGTTGTACAGCTTGTATAGAACAAGTTGTATAGCCGCCAAAATAATAATTCTTAGTTGTCAGGCTTTTGACCAATAGGACAAAAGTCCTATTGGTCAAAAGCCTGACAACTAAGAATTATTATTTTTTGTTCCTGGTATGTACCTACTTTATTGTCAATCTATTTTCGGTTATTGATGTGCTTTCTGAAAATTATCTCAACAACAATTGTTTCGTTAACGGCAGATGTGTTTTTTTTTTTACTAATATAATTACACATAGGTACCTACACATATAGCTACGTATTAGACATGTGTAAGTAATGCGAGTGATGCATCACACGTAATATTACCCGACCGCGTACTGTCATATTACACATTGCGCGACTAAACATGACATGACATTAAACATCACATTAAACATGACGCCGAACACTCGTGTACTGTTCTGTATTTCTGCAATGTTCGGTAATTTGGTAATGGTTCTCTATCTCTCAAACGCGCCGTGTGTCTTTTCGGGCGAGTGAGAGGGATAGAACGACTGGACGGCGCTGCGCCTGCGACGCAGCTGGTCGATAAATATTTATTTTGAGCTCTATTTTTAGAACATTAAGGCTTATATTAAATGAAATGTCATGTGTGATGTTTGAAGTGAAGGTAAAATGTAATATTACTCGGCACGAAATGTAATGCCATATAACATCACTTCGCGAAGTACTGTTTCGCGCATGTCTACTACGTATACATATTTCAACTTAAGTTCACCGCCTAAGCTCTTAGTAGCAGCACTTTCCATGCATGCATATTTCTAATTTATATTTAGTATATTATCTATAGTTCATCTATTCTAAGAAGTTTCGCATTTATTAATACACAATAACTTTGGTCAAACGTATACACATGATTGCAAACAATAAATCTGAAATTTTAAAGAAATATTAAGTTATTTACATAATTAACGTTGCGAGTGAGTTACTTGTACAATAATGTAATGTTGAAACTTGTAAAACTAATTTAAAATTAAAATAACATTGTAAATAATAATTATTATGGACGATCCTGGGGGGGCACAGTTAAAACATTACTTATTTTTACTGATCGTCGCGCCGCCTACAGATTGTTTGTACAAACATAGCTGCCATTTTGTCCTGATTGTCAAAAGTTTGACAACTGGGAATTGTTATTTTATGTTCCTAGCGTATGTACTTATTGTCAATAATCTATTTTCGGTTATTGATGTTATTTCTGGAAATTATCTCAATTTTCATTGTTTAAGGTTATACTATTGCCGTTTCGTTAACGGCTGATATGTTTTGTTTTACATTTCAGGGTAGGTCTCATAGTAAAATAAAATCCTATATAATCACATACACAAATGTAGATACGTAGGTATATGTATATTACTTCAAACTTTAGTTCGTCGCCTAAGCTCAAGGTAGCAGCACTTTCCATACATGCATATTTTACCATCGAGTTGCCACTCTTTTTCAGTTAATATAATTTTACTCTTTGGGACGATCTTACAATTTCACGTCATAACGTTCTAAACAGTAGTGCTTGACAACTTCCAATTCGCGAATATCTAAATAATCGGTAAAAATATTCGATTAATATATTTAATCGAATATAGATTTTGACAGAGATGTACGTTTCGACAATTTTATTGATAAGGATATAATTATTAATGTTCGCGACGGTGATAATTCAAGTAATACTATAGATTCTGAACAAATGGCTATTTTCAAATCCAGTTTTTGTTTTTACTTAACCTAATCCTACTAAATATGATGAATAGATTTTATGATGAAATAATTAAATTTGTTTAGTGTTAATTTAGCACTTAATATTTCATCTCCTTTTTGAAAAATAAAAAAATAAACCGATTATTAATTACAAAGAATTAATATCGATTTCTCATCAAAATCGGATATTTTCGATAGCGATTATTTGGTTCACATACCTAGACACCTTACTCTGACAGCTGTCCAAATGCACTTCTTAGATTAGATAGACTATAGGCATGCATATTTTACCATCGAGTTGCCACTCTTTTTCAGTTAATATAACTTTACTCTTTGATCCCCACGCATGACAGTTATTTACCATTGTGGAAAAAGAGGTCTTATGAAAAGAAAGTATTAAATAAATTAATTAATAGTAACTTCATATTTATATGAAGTTACTATACTTCATATTTAATGAAGTTACATTATATGAAGTTACAGTATGTAATTGTATTGTTATTCACGGTTTTAACCTTGAATAACAATACAATTACATACTGTTTTATATTTACATGCTGTTTGTAAGTTTTGTATTGCATATTTCATGCATATTGTGTCATGTATTTACGCTCTAAATTTCGTTAAAATTCTTGCTAAAATGTGAATGCTTAGACATATCATCATCGTGCTGTGTGGTAGCGGCTACGAATACTACCAACCCTTACTTTGCTCGTATACGTCATAAATGAGGACTAAGAGCTTTATATCGATCTGGATCAACTCCACCTGATGCCCGTTAGGTTAACAATTACATTCCCAAGGCGGGTTGACGTCAGACAGGCGGCCAGTCATAAAACGTAAGAGTAAGAGGGGGACCAGGGCCGGCTTTACCTATAGTGCAGAGGGTGCGGTGCACCCGGGCGCCGAGTGTTAGGGGGCGCTTCGAACGTGTTGTAACTATCAACCTATTCCATTTTGTTCACGCATTTTGATACAAGAGGGCGCCAGGAGATTGATTGCACCCGGGTGCTACATGTGCTAGAGCCGACCCTGAGGGGGACATCATATTGCATCGATCCCATGTAATTGAGATGAGAGCAGGTGAATGATAATGATGATAATGATTCATTATCATCATCTCAAATACGTCTGACTACTAAGCTCAGGCCGCCTCCAAAATAGGACTGAAATTGACCTACTATACCATCCTGGCCAAACGCGTTGGTATAAAGTTTTATTTCGAGTTTTCTTTCTCTTGCATAGTTGTTATATACATAATTACCTAATATATCCCTCAGTAGTCGTTTACGACACCCATAAATAAGTACAGGCACAGTAAATTGTATTCTTATTCTGTCACTACACGGAACAGATATGTATGTAACTTTTTAATTAAGTTTTAATTTACATACATACATATCATCACGCCATATCCCTTGCAGGGTAGGCAGAGAAAATAGAGTGCCAGAGAACTCTATCCTTGCACACTTCACTCGCTTCTTCAACATTTATAATTTTCTTCATACACGCTCGCCGGTTTCGGAGACTCTTGACTCCACCTTCTTTCAGTACGTGAGCAATCTGGTCTAGGTACGTGAGTCTCGGTCTCCCCCGGTACCTACATCCTTCCACTTTCGCATTGTATATCTTCTTAACCAGACGTTCATTCGGCATTCTTTCCACATGTCCGAACCATCGGAGCATTCCCTTTCGCATCTTTACACCAATACTCTCTTTCATACCTACTCGCATTCGCAGAGCTCGAGATCGCATTTCGACCGCATTAATTTTGCTTTCATGCTCTTTTCTGCATACCCAACTCTCGCTTCAATATAGTAATGTTGAGACAAGCACTGCGTTATGTATTGCTACACTAATTTACAATTATACCTTAAACATATAGTATAAACAAACTGATATTATATATAGATAACTAGCAGACCCGCCCACGCGTTGCTGTGGATAAGGTAGCCTCAGCAACACGTTGTGGTTATGCTAATAAATTGTAGCTTATATAAAACGTTTGTACGTTTAACATAGCGTCATCTATTAAATACTTATTCAATCTAGTCAACAGATACCGCCATCTGTTAGAATCGTTTGGAGATACCAGATAATTGTTACTTTCAAATAATAGACAAATAATTTGCAATAAAATAATATTGTGACTATAAATTGAGATGGAAGCTATCCTATCTTTTAAGTTGGTTCAAACTACACATGCTGTGCAAATTTGATTAAAATCGGTTAAGTACTTTAAGAGTCCATCGCGGACAAACAACGTGACTCGTAATTTATATATATTAAGAAGATTAGAGTGTATAGTAACAAACAATGGTGTAAAATCCTTCAAAAGTTTAAGCCTTTACAAGAAGCCCTATCGGGCTTCATGTAAAGGCCCTTAATCATTTTAGCTGATTGTAAATCTTAAGTATGTTCGCATTTAAAATACGTATTATTGTTTAAAAACAAAGTGTGGCATTAATCCAATTTTGGTAAATATTCGGTGTAAGGAACACCGAGCCCTTTATTTATCTTACGATAAGTGATATCTTTACTCAAAAAAGTGACTAAGAAGTACAACAAGTGACAGTCATTTTTTGCTCGTAATCGGGTTTTTACAAATAATCAAGCATATTAAATGCCAAATTTCAGTAATTTGAATAACAGGGTTGTGTCATCGTTTAATACAATTCTAACTGCAAAGTCAATTCTAACTGCAAAGTTTATTAAGTCTGTACAATTTGTAAACGATGTCGGGTAGATGGCACACGTCTCCTTAAAAAAAGACGAAAATATAATACGATGCGAGAATTGAATTTCCTACAATAGTTCACGGTGGTGTAAGTGGCAGCACGATTGAAACGGATTTCCAATAGGTGTGGGTTCGAATCTCACTTATGACAATCCTTTTTCGCTCATAATCGGGTTTTTACAAATAATCAAGCATATTAAATGCTAAATTCAGTATTTTGACTAAGAAGTAATTAATTATACATACATAGTTGATTGCCATTAATAGCAGTTCTAATTTTTGATGCTCGAAATTAAAGATAAATGCTAAAGTAAATTTGCATTTTTTCGCGTTGCGATGGCGGCCTAAGAATACAATTCACCATCCCCTTTCTAGCCTATGAGTGTCGTAAAAGGCGACTAAAGGATATAATAATAATATATGTAGATAATATCTAATCAAGAAAAGGTAAACTCAAATACAAGCCTATACCAAATAGTCTAATCAGCGTGCTACAGTAGGTCAATTAGCCTTCTACTGTCAAGGAAGTTCGAGCTCAGTAGTGTGAAGTATATGAGCTGAGATTAGGAAACTGGCAACGCCTATGCAACCATCCATCTATCATTATATCGATATTCACCGTTGAGCACAAGCTTCCACAACGAACCGTCACACCGTAATAGTCACTATTGTCAGGTGGGGTGGAGATGAAAGTGTTACTGAACACTTTCTTGGTGCTCTCTAAGTCGATTTTACTACTCCCACTGGGAACTGGAAAGTAAGACGGAGGACGAAGCTAGACACGCATTGCATTATAATTTATAAAAACGGAAAGAAAGAAGAAAGATAATAGATTACAGTAAAAGTGACTGTCATCAAAGATTATCATTATTTGCGTACATGTATGTACCTATTGTAATGTTTTAAAGTATTTTGTACCGATTGACAAATATTTTGAGGAGAGTATTATAACAATAACATCTTGTAAAAATCTGTTTGTCTGAATTTTCCATACTGTTCGTAGTTGTATTTGACAAACTATTCTTTACACACATTTATGCTATGACTTTCTCTTTATTGTAAACTGAGATCAAGTATAATATATTAGAAACTAAAATTTTACATCCGAATTCAAATCATTTATTATGCATAACCCCGCGAGGACATATTATCAATTTTTTAAACTTTACTTTAAATTATTGCGAATAACTACCATCAGACCTCAGAGCGCGACTGCACTGAGAAAATCCGGCAAGAAACACAGTAGGTTTGCTTATTTTGCTTTTTAATATTATACTCAGTAAAAAAAAAAAACAAAATAGGCGAACCCCATTTTTTTTGTAAAATTGCGTATCAATTATTAGCGCCAGTGCACTTCGAACCACGATATAATAAAATTCTCAAATATAATACAGAAGATTATGACTGTAGCAGATCTCACAAGCGGCAGCAGATCATGAGTTAACTACTAGAGCAGCGATCACTGCTAATAAACATGGACTAATACTTATTCCAGCAAAATAATTATTTATCTGTGAGTTATGTCTAAAGCATTTTTCGTTTGATGTCGGTATTACAACATCAACATCAATTCATCATACCTTCCTCTCTCGCAAAAAAGAGAAAGAAATCCCGAAATTACCTATTCATATCTGTGGGTCAATATGCTTCCTATTTTCGGAGGAGACACGTACCTACACAAAATAGCTATGTATATAAGATAAAGAACAAGGTGTCTGGGACATAATAACTCCAACTAATGTTTAATTTAACTTTCTTGAAACCTTCAATACCAACCATCCATTGCTATCAGAAAATTTGTGTTACAGAAAAATAGATATAATTGTATCACCGTGATGAAATGATCTTAGAAAGAGCTATTTATAGCTACAAATCATAGCTTAAGACTTTTAGTGGATTAAGTTTTTATTATATTACAATTAACTAATCATTCTCTTGAAGTTCACAGTTGGACAAGCTAGAAAAAGCTATAATTATCACGTTTGGTAGGCAGGATGGGGATTTTAGATATTGTTTAAAGTGTTCTAATAGAATACTGCTATCGTTCTTCTGATAATCTCTCAGTCAGATTTAAGATACGGGAAAGCTAGAGGTATAGACACATTATATTTTTAACCAACCAGCGAGCGTGTATGAAGAGAACTATGAATGTTGAGGAAGCGAGTGAAGTATGCAAAGATAGAGTTCTCTGGCACTCTGTTCTCTCTGCCTACCCTGCAAGGGATATGGCGTGATGATATGTATGTATGTATATTTTTAACCCGTGACTGCACGGGGAGTAATAGGAAATTGTCAAGTAAGATCAAAAATACTGTCATTGTTGATATAAGTAGTAATCAAAGCAATAGTAATTATTAGATTATTACCCAAGAAGTGCTTAGTTTAGATTTTTAGTTTGGATAAATCGATTATAAAAAATCAGTTAGAGAATTGATTAGTTAAATCGCTATCGTACATCACTAAACTATTTATAATCTGTATATAAAATTTGTTGCTGCACGTCAGCCAGTAGGCTGCATTTTAATTATTTTTTCAAAACAACTACCGAAAAATAACGTTTTTTGTTATTTAAACATCTCAAATACACCATTTTGTTAAAGCTATGGAATTTGTTGGTAAGGTTTCATTTATGTTAGTTTATTATTGCGTTTAAATCATGGTTGACAAGCTTTATGTACCAGGACAACGAGACCTTTTGTTCTAGAAATTTTGCTAACTCACGTTTTGATGTTATTTACTAGCTGCTGAGAAAGGAGACTCTACAGAAAATCGAGATCCAAATTTACTCGCAAACGGAACATCAAAGACAGAAAACAAATCAAATTTAGAAAATGTGAAGTCGCACATCGAAGCTCCCGCAGAGAGTGCGGCATGCACATCAGAAACCACAGAAGATACGGGATTGTGTGACATTCCGGAACAGATCGAATTTACTGTAGTTTTTAATAAAGCTAAACATGACATTACATTTGCCTATGACGCGACTGTGCTAGACTTAAAAGCACACTTGGAGAGGATATGCGGAGTACCACAATTGGCACAAAAATTGATAATCAAAGGCATGGCTCGCGACACTATGACACTTAGACAGTCAGGTTTGGTAAAAGGTGGAAAGGTGATGCTTGTTGGATCTAAAATGGATGATATTTTGGCTATGAAAAGTGGCCCACAAGTAAGTGGAATGAACCTATTTTTATATTAGATGATATACGTAATTTAATAGAATTATCTAAAAGAAATGGCATGTAATTTTGTAATGTAACAAATTAATTTGTTATGTACCAACAAAATGGCTTACGTCAAATAACCAAAAAATACAACCAAATAATTACCAAATATTTTAACTCTAAATTAAACTACATAAATACTATTAACAAATTATCAAAACTGTATTACGTACATATGAATACACTGGATTTCATATTTAATTTAATTTAAAAAAATATGTATGAAAGTTGATAAATTGCATATGTTGGAAAATGTATCTCTTAATTTCTTCATCAAACATTGATTTTTGATAAGTATATTCTGATAAGTATACTTGTTATTTTTTATAAAACCCAGCTACAGTATCATCATCATCTCAGCTCATATACGTCCCACTGTAGGGCTCGAGCCTTTTCTATAATGAGAGGGAAATTGACCTACTATACCACGTTGGTCAAAGGTATTGGTATAGGTTTTATTTCGAGTTTTCCTTATCTTGCATAGATGTTATATTCATTTTATATCCGTTAGTCGTCTCGTACGATCACCCACGGGTAAGATAGGGGGTGATGAATTGTATTTTTACTCCGTCACCACACGGATGAGCTACAGTATAACTTTATGCAATATGTACAAAAACATATTTGCTTTGTATATTTATTATCCAGATTTTCAATTCTTTGAATGACTAATGATAACAATTAGTCTGGTTAATCGAGTTTCCACTATATTTAAAAATAATAGAAAATTTAATAAAATCTTATGCCAACCTGTCTTATTGATATAATAGGCCAAATTCTTACCAATTATGATCCACGCTCAATATTGAGATCTATCATCATCAGCCTATCATATCCGTTTTTGGACATAGGCATGCTCATGAAATGATGTCATTTTCACCATGCTCGACAGATAGGTTGGTATGCTCAGTTGGTATAATAAGTTACCTCAAAGCATACTGTAGTGGGGGAAACATGGTTTAGAGAGAAATTAATAACTCTTCATACAATGAAATTTCCTTTTGAACAACCTGAATATTTTGTTGACTTATTACTATTATGTTCAATTTTCAGCAATTTATTTGTAAATTTTTGAGATGTAATGCTAATTTCTGCAGGTATGTACCTATGCGCTTTAGATAAATATGAGCAATATAGAAGTTTATCTTTTTCATTAAAATTAATTCGTAATGTGTTGGGCTATTATAGGAAACCTCAGAAGAAAAAGCTAGTAGTCAATCAAGTAAGGAGCCTCTCTGCATGCAAAAAATTCATAGGAAAGTTCTTGACAAAGGCATCCCTCCTGATGTAATGCCAGGCATCAAAGGTGTAAAAGTAAGTTCTAATGTCTATAGCATTATTACGTCATTTAACTATATATTCTAATTTGGTATTTGCATTAAGTAGTTTTTGTTGTCTTTTAGCTTTGCTAAGCTGTGAAAGCCATCTAGGCTTTCACAGCTTAGCCTATTGATGAACACAGAACTCTCTCAACCCGGAAAAGTAATGTGTTCTTTCCAATAACAAAGAAAATGTTAATGTGTTATTTAAGAATATTATCATTTTCAAAATATCTTGTTCTCCATATATTGCTGAGCATGAACTTCCTTCCTTCAGACGAAAATAGACATATTCTAAATTCGCGAGAGATTTGGAGACAATTGGATGGATCTAGGGTTTTATATTTGACTTCTGTTCCAATGATGTTATCACTCCATCCTTCAGTCATTTTGCATAACATTTACTTCAAAGAAAGACCTAGTTACAAACTGTATTCTCAGTTCATCAAGCTGTTTTTAAGACAACATTTAATTACTAATAAGTCTAATCTTTCCATGTGGTGACGGAGTAAGGATACAATTCACCACCCCCTATCTTACCCGTGGGTGATCGTACGAGTATAAAAAACGCATTAATATCTATGTGAGAGAAGGAAGACTCGAAACAAAACCCTATACCAACACGTCTGACCAGCGTGGTATAGTAGATGAATTACCCTCCCATTATGGAGGAGGCTCGAGCCCACTCTTGGGACATATATTAGCTGAGATGATGATGAAGATGATGAAGTCTAATCAAAATTTTTATGGTTAAAATTACAGCAAGCTTAATAGCATATTTTATTAAATTTAATCTTTATCATTCACTTTTCTTCTTCAGGTGATAAACATTCCACTATTGGGCAGGAGCCCCCGCCACATAGAAGGGATATTGACCTACTGTGCCCTATCGGCATTTGGGTTTATATAGGATTTTATTTTGAGTTTTCTTTGTCTTGTAGTAATGTTATATACTTGTCTTTTTTATCAGTTATAACACTACAGCAATTTAAAAAGGACTGGTGAATTGCTCTTACTTTGTATTCATAGACCTATGAGTGGCAATCACCACTTACCATTAAGTTAGCTGCTTGCTTGTCTGCCACTAAAAGGCAATAAAAAAATAACCACAGAGATAACTTTGTGTTATTTCACGTATGTCCCCTCATTGGTTGAAAGTGCCGCCGATCTTGTTTTACTTTTGTGATCATTATTTAGTTAGTGAAAATTAAACTGTAGTCTATGTATGTATGTCAGCAGGTAAGCACCTGATAGTCAGTGGTTTAACAGTCAGTAATAGGCACTTTGGCTATGACAAACTTACTTGCCATTAAATAATCATATGTATAAAACAATTAAAAATGTTATTGAATTAATTTTATTATAGGAACCATTACCACCAGTACCTCTTAGTGGGATGTTAAACAAACATGGTGGCAAAGTGAGGCTTACATTCAAACATGAGCAGGATCAACTTTGGATTGGCACTAAAGAACGCACTGAAAAACTTGCCATGGCTTCTATTAAAAGTAAGTAATATATTAAAATCAACCCATTGGATACTACATTGGTTAGTTTAATATTAAAAGTGTTATACGGGGATGTATAAATCCTTCTGCAGTCTATTTAATTTATTTTTAAAACTATTTGCAAAATTTTAAATTTTAGTCATTTTGAATTATGAATGTCTTATTAATCTTGAAGTATAAGATTAAACATGCACTTGACACCATAATAAAGGTGTAAATGGCAGCATATAATAGCAATAACACTACTGTAATAGAAGCAAATTCAGAATATAACAATATGATTAATAGGATATAACTGCTATAGCTGCAATTTAGGTTTTTACATATTTAATAATATTTATTATAAAACTGAGAATTTCCTTAAAACTTTGAACTGCTTCTCTCCTATAGAATATGTATTTGAAGATTATAAAAATAATCGGGTCTCAGTTATGTAACTTCTAGCCATTCACACTCCTACATTGCTTGTCTAAGCATTCACGTTATCAATATACGACTGCACAGATGGCGTAGTGCTTAAGATACAGACCTTCCATGCCAGTGCCATGGGTTTGATTCCTACATAGAACAATACTTTATGCGATCCACAAAGTGTTGTTCTGAGTATGGGTGTAATTTGTCTATGTTAATTATATGTTTGTAAAGTCTCCTGAAATACAAAAATTATTTCCTTAGTGCAGGGTGGTGTTTAAAAATAAATAAATAAAATAAAAAAAAATACATGTGTAACACAAATGAAAAATTTATGGCATATAAAATAAAATAATATTTTGAAAAGGTTACTAGATCATGAAAGAAATCTTTTTAAAATTGAACCAAAAAAATATATGACTAAATGTACCATCTGGTTAAACTTCTACCTAGAAAGTCATAATACTTTTTATGAAAAAATATTGCACTACATTGTGTGTTTAAAAATAATATAGGGCCAGTATTAGGCCAATACATCAAAATTGAACCCCATGTCTGATCTACTGGAGCCAGATGTAACTAAAATCTGCACATTTATCAGGCTTGATCTCTGAGATTATTCAAACTATTGCTCTCATGTTATTGGTATTGTTTTGAATGTTCAAAATAAATACACTATAGTTCATCTAATCTAAGAAGTGCATTTTGACGTTTCGCATTTTTTAATACACAATAACCTTGGTCAAACGTATACACATGATTGCAAACAATAAATCTGAAATTTTTAAAGAAATATTAAGTTATTTACATAATTAACGTTGCGAGTGAGTTTCTTGTACAATAATGTAATGTTGAAACTCGTAAAACTAATTTAAAATTAAAATAACATTGTGAATACAGTAGAACCTCGATAAGTTAAAGTCTAAGGGAAACACAAAATATTTTAAGTTATAGAGATTTTAAGTTATCAAGGGTCTATGTTAGGGATAGGCTTTTAATTTATCAGCGTATGTGGGTGTTGTTAGTTTTCTTATTGAACTCATTTTAAGCCAGTTTTATTATACAGTAGGTAAAGTGATGTTTCCAGAACAATGATCAAAAACTTATGATCCAAGTAAGCCGTTGTCTTAAGGCTAACCGCCGCAAAGCTTTAAATAATTACGAAGAAGCAAACAATAGGTGACATATGTATTGTTTACGTTAACAATTTAACTAGTGAACATGTGCAAGCAACAAATACCGAAACCTTTTGTTTTGCACACTCTTTAAAAATGACTTATTGACAAACAATTTTATGTTATAGAGGTTGTGGAAACATTTCTTTAAGTTACTGAGGGCCAATACAGAGATTAATTATTTAAGTTATAGAGGTTGCTTATTTTAAGTTATAGAGGTTTTGGGATCTGATAGGAAGGGAACATATTATTTTTTGAAGTTATAGAGGTTTTTAAGTTACCGAGGTTACTGTAACCTCGGTAACTTACTCGGTATCGAGGTTCTACTGTAGTAGGTATGCGTCCGATATATCAAAACGAATCTGAAATCGGATTTCAGTCAGAAATCGTATCGTATCGATATTCAACACTATACAAACTGATTTTAGAAAACGTATTTCGGCAGAAACTAAATCAACACATATCAAAACAAAACGACGAAAACGCAAACTAATAATAAATCTAATCATCGCGCAATCGTTTTCTATTGCTAGTTTTGCAAACCAAACCAATATTTGAAAACTTACTAACTATCTCTTTCACTCCGTTAAGCGATCGCTTAGTCAGAATGAGAGAAAGCGAATTTCATTAAAATTCGCCTCCTTTCATTCTAACTAAGCGATCGTTTAGTGCAGTGAAAGAGATGGAGAGAATTGCGGTTTCTAAGAAACTAAGAATGGCAGATTGATACGAAACAGAATTATACGGGACAGGGAATAAGATCTATATCAGAATGCAACTACTTCCATGATAATATTACGGAATACGTTTAAGTTTTGCGTTTGTTAAATAGATTTTTTGAATTATTGGAGAGTTTTGATCCACACTTGACCTTGGTGATACGTGCAGTGTGCGCGCGTAATGTTATTTTTGTGTTCTCGTGAACTATATAATTATATAGGTATTTTATGATTCAATACTATACTAACGTATGTTAGTATGGTACATACGATTTGATGATAAATAAGAAATAACTATTAAATGTAAAATGGTAAAAAAACCATACTAAAAATGTACATTATATAATATAATCATGAAATCACTGTAAATATGACGATTTTTAAATACGCCAGAAAGTTTTGTATCACACTCAAAACAAAACATTTTTGCTAGTCTAGTACTCTAGTTAAGCCTAGATAAAGCATGAAGGAAAATCGTACACCTAAATCCAATCAACAAAGAAACTAAAGAAAAATATTTTGAATGCGTTTGTTCGTTTGCGTTTTTCGTTTGCTACGCTAAAATAACTAAAACCATCGAATATCGATCGAGACTAAGGTAAATCCGCTCTGACAATCGCTCTGGAAATCGATTTCTGAAATCGGTTTTTTAAATCGATTTCAATATCAGAAATCGAATTTGTATCGGTTTGCGTAAAAATCTGAAAACGCCCATCTCTATACTGTAGTAATTATTACGGACGATCTTACAATACCACGTCATAACGTTCTAAACAGTAGTGCTTGACAACTTCCAATTCACGAATATTTAAATAATCGGTAAAAATATTCGATTAATATATTTAATCGAATATAGATTTTGACAGAGATGTACGTTTCGACAATTTTATTGATAAGGATATAATTATTAATGTTCGCGACGGTGATAATTCAAGTAATACTAATGATTCTGAACAAATAGCTATTTTCAAATCCAGTTTTTGTTTTTACTTAACCTAATCCTACTAAATATGATGAATAGATTTTATGATGAAATAATTAAATTTGTTTACATAGTGTTAATTTAGCACTTAATATTTAATCTCCTTTATGAAAAATAAAAAAATAAACCGATTATTAATTACAAAGAATTAATATCGATTTCTCATCAAAATCGGATATTTTCGATAGCGATTATTTGGTTCACATACCTAGACAACTTACTCTGACAACTGTCAAAGTGCACTTCTTAGATTAGATAGACTATAGTAACAAAAATTAAGGATTATAAAAAAAAATTTGGGTAAAATTCAACGAGCTGTAACTCCGAGGAAAATGATCGTACAGCAAATAAAAAAAAGCAAATTGTAGCTCCAAGTATCTAGTTTTGCTCCAAGTATCAAGGAAACTACCAAAAAAAATTTTCCAATTTTTATCTCGTCTAAAAAATGGTCTACGGACTTCAAAATTTTTTTCATAATTCCACTCAAAAATTCTTGTAGAAAATTTAATCCTCTTTAATTTGATATTTTAATGAAGCTTGTACGATGATTTGCAGCGGAGTTATTGTCAATCAAAGCCAAAAGGTTCTTTTTAACTTTAATATTCAATAACGCCGGCAATAATGATACATACATACATACCATCACGCCATGTCCTTTGCAGGGTAGGCAGAGAGAACAGTGTGCCAGAGAACTCTATCCTTGCATACTTCACTCGCTTCCTCAACATTCATAATTCTCTTCATACCCGCTCGCCGGTTTCGGAGACTCTTGACCAAAGAGTAAAGTTATTAAATTGAAAAAGAGTGGCAACTCGATGATAAAATATGCATGTATGGAAAGTGCTGCCACCCAGAGTTTAGGCGGTGAACTAAAGTTGAAGTAATATATATACATATTTGCATGTGTATGTGTAATTACATAGAATTTTCTTTTACTATGAAAGCTACCCTGAAATATAAAAAAAACATATCAGCTGATAATTAAACAATAATAATATCAGCCTAACATTGAAACTTGAGATAATTTTCAGCAAAATATCAATAACCGAAAATAGATCGATGACAATAAGTACCTACGCTAGGAACAAAAAATAACAATTCTTAGTTGTCAAACGTTTGACAGGCAGGACAAAATGGCAGCAGTTAAGTTTGTACAACCAATCTGTAGGCGGCGCGACGGTCAGTAAAAATAAGTAATGTTTTAAGTGTGCCCCCCCAGCTCTTGACTCCACCTTCCTTCAGTACATGACCGATCTGGTCTAGGTAGGTTAGTCTTGGTCTCCCCCGGTACCTACATCCTTCCACTTTCGCATTGTATATCTTCTTAACCAAACGTTCGTTCGGCATTCTTTCCACATGTCCGAACCATCGGAGCATTCCCTTTCGCATCTTTACGCCAATACTCTCTTTCATACCTACTCGCTCTCTTACGTCGTCGTTACGAATACGATCGATCAGCCTGACTCCACAGATTTTCCGTAGAGATCGCATTTTGACCGCATTAATTTTACTTTCATACTCTTTTCTGCATATCCAACTCTCGCTTCCATACAGTAATATTGGGACAAGCACTGCGTTATGTATTACTACACGTGCCTTCTGGCTGAGGTGGTGGCTACCGAGAAGTTGCCCCAACGCTCCATTCACTCTATTTCCCGCATTCACTCTTTGCTCTATATCAGTGGTGTACCTTCCATCTCGGCTAAATCCATATCCAAGATATACAAATTCATCCACTTGCTCTAGTACATCATTACCTATTGTTACTCTTACATCTGTTCTGGCTTCATCTCTTTCAAAGACCATTATTTTGGTTTTGAAGAAAAACTTCATGATATTCCCTATAAGATACCGTAAATGGCAATGAACGAAAAAAAAATTTTCGAAGTGTACATCTTAATTGAAAAAAGGCCAATAATTTGCATAATTAAGGATATTTGGATAAATTAGTATAATTTTGGATAAAATGGATGAACGAAGGATATCGTCAGTAATTCTTCAACTTCAAAGTGTCCCGAAAATCCTTAAAAAAAATTCAAAACGATGCGATTTTTTTTTCTTACTGCTCCGAAGCTTCAAATTTATTCTTTTCGCAAAAATCACCATTATGGGCAATTTTTATTGGCAATTAAATGTCGACGAGGCATATCAAAAAATTTATTCCAAGAAAAAAGCTTACAATACAAAAAAATATATGTAAGGAATTCGGGCTAGAAAGAACAAAAAAATTCGCGTTTAGTGTGAAAAAATGCTGAAATCCGCTGGGTATATCAATTTTTTTTATTATTTTTTTAAGTTGACATTTAAAACTTAGGCAGTTGCAGTAGTAAAAAAAATACATTTAATTTTTTTGACAACAATGAAGCTTTCTGTACGGTGACATTGACGATTTGCTGGGATTAGTAGGAATGAAGAGACTTCTTGTTCAGTAGATTAATCTTGCTTTATTTTTTTAAGAGTTGTTTCTTCGGAGAGAAGCACCTGACGACGGTGCCGGTACCACGGTTTGATCCCGTATTTATATATTTTTGGCCGACCCCGCGATTGGTCGTAATTTTACAGTTTTTCTTGACCAATCACGGAGTCGGAATTATAGCCAATCACAAAGCTCTAAAATTTACTTAAGTACAACGCGGCGTTACCGTTGCGAGAGCCGCGCTTAATTTCAATACAATTAATTACCTTAAGTACTATGCGGCGTTACCGTTGCGAGAGCCGTTTACAATATTAGTACTTACGTGCTAATACTAAATCTATATTTATTCTTTATTTAATTTCGTAAAATCTTATAACTAATTAATTACAACTGTTACAAACTATTCTTAAAACTATTGTTTATCTGCTGTCCCGCACATCTCTCCCGCCGTGCGACTGCGTTGCATCAGGTTCCGGTGCGGGTTCGGCGTCGGTGTACAGCGGCAGGATCACCAATTTCCGCACTGGACGTCTCAGCACTCCACCCTTGGTCCGGATGTCCACAGTTCTCACGACGTTGTCTGGTCCCGGGTATGTTGCGACGACTCGACCCCGTATCCACACGTTGCGGGGTAGGTTGGTGTCCACTACTTGCACCAGGTCGTTGACTCGTACTGCTGCTCCTTTCCCATGGGGCTCCCGCCGGTTTTGGAGTTCGGGAAGATACTCCTTCAACCAACGTGTCCAGTATATGTCGGCTAATCTCTGAGCCGCTCGCCAGCTGGTTTTCGATAGGACGTCTCTGTCGGTGAATTCACCCGGATGTGGCATTCGTCCAGGTCCCCCCAGCAGGAAGTGATTGGGGGTCAGAGCTTCTGGGTCCTCGGCGTTGACTGATACATGCGTCAGCGGGCGGCTGTTTACGGTGTTCTCCACCTCGGCTAGCAGCGTGGCGAGAACTTCTTCTGTAGGATGTCGTTCGTGTAGCGTTGCTGCAAGTGCGGTCTTGACTGAGCGAACCATTCTCTCCCAGGCTCCGCCCATAAACGGTGCTCCCGGCGGTATGTAGCGCCAAGAGATTGTCCTTTTTGCTGCTTCGGTTTCGGTTGCTTCGTCGACTGCTCGTCGCAGTTCTTTGTCTGCTGCCTTCAGGTTAGTACCGTTATCCGACCAGATTTCCGTCGGACATCCTCGTCTCGCGAACATTCTTCTCAGTGCCATTACCGCGGAGTCAGCGCTGAGTGAGCCAGCTATTTCCAGATGTATAGCTCGTACGGTGAGGCATGTGAAGATGGCTACGTATCTCTTCTGATGTGTTCGTCCGACAGTCACAGAGAGAGGCCCGAAGTAGTCGACCCCGGTGTAAGTGAAAGGTCGTCTGTGGTGAGCTAGTCGACAGGCTGGCAGGTCTCCCGTCCTTGGGTATGGTGGCGCTTGTGTTTTCATTCGACAGAACAGGCACCTTCGCAGTATCGTGCGCGCAATAGGACGTAAGCGCAGCACCCAATACTGTTGTCTGCAGTCGTTGACTGTTGCTTCCACACCTGCGTGATGTAGTTGTCTATGCACTGATTCTATCCAAAGTTTTACTGTATGGTGGTCACCGTCGAGCACCAGTGGGCTTTTGAAGTCCTCCGTAACGTTGCGTGTAGCTTGAATGCGACTCCTGAGTCTTACGGTTTCGTTCACGTATTTGACGCTTAACTGCTTTAGTCGACTCTCTCTGCTGACTGTTCTATTGTTCTTCAAGTCTTCTATTTCAGCGTGAAAGGAGTCCTCCTGTGAGGAGCGCATGAGGAGTTCTTCTGCTTGCTTAAGTATTTCAGCGGGGATTAGTATCAGTTTTCTCCCGCCAGGTACCAGCGTCTTCTGTGTTGTATTTGTGCCCGTTGGTTTGACTATCTTCTTCCAATCTGGATCCTTTTCTTTATTTTTATTCGTTCTTCTATGGTTCACAGATTGTTTCGATGATCTGCAGAGTTGAATGAATTGCAGAACGCGAGCTGTTGAATATCGAAGTCGGTGCCAGCTGGAGAATCTTGAGGGTTGAGGAAGACCTTCCGAGAGTTTCACTTTTCCTTCTCGTATATGATGTACTCTCTCTTCTCCTGAGGGTTCTGGTATTGCTGTTGTAGAGGATTCGGTCGGCCAGGCGTCTTCGGTTTCGTGCAGAAAGTCTGGGCCCTTATACCAACGGTGATCTTTACTGAATCCCATTGGGACGTCCCTGGTGGCGTCGTCTGCTACGTTCATCTTCGTCGGGACCCAACGCCAATCGTTGACTGTAGAGCACTCTTCTATTGCGGCCAGCCGATGAGCTACGTACGGTTTATATGACCTCGACCCAGTCTTTATCCAGGACAGGGTTGTTTTGCTATCCGTCCAGAAGATCTTGCGTTCAGGTTTCCTTTCGTGCTCCGCTATGACCGTTTCTGCGAGTCTGGCGCCCATGACTGCTGCTTGTAACTCCATCCTTGGTATCGATGTTAGTTTCAGGGGTGCCACCTTAGCCTTTGCCATCACGAGCGATATGTGTACTTTGCCGTTCGATGTTACTGCTCGCCAGAATAGGACTGCTGAGTAGGCTGCTTCGCTGGCATCGGTGAAGATGTGAAGTTGTAGAGAAGTGGCATCGCTGTAGTGAAGGTATTTCCTTGGTATGGTTACGTTGCAGAGGTTCTTCAGGTGTGTCATCCAGTTTGCCCATTGATCCGCAAGGTCTTCGTCTATTTCGTCGTCCCACGACGTGCCTCGCCGCCATACTTCCTGTAGGATTTGCTTTGCTCTCACGGTGACGGGCGATGCAAGTCCGAGCGGATCGAAGAGTGACATCACTATCCTGAGCGCTTCTCTCTTTGTTGGATTCTTTCCTTCCAATAATGTCGGTGGTATTCTGGCTAGGTTCAGGTTGAAGGTGAGTACGTCTGAGTCGACCTTCCAAATAATGCCTAGCACTCGTTCCGTTTGTTCCTCGGATGTGTAGAGTTCCATATCCTCTACGTGTTTGGTTTCACCGAGTGCTTCCAAGAGGGCTGGTGAATTCGATTTCCATTGTTTCAGATCGAAGCTGGCTTTCAGATGAATTCTTCTTACATCCTTGGTGATTCTTTCGGCGTCTTCTATGCTTCTGAAGCTATCTAGGTAGTCGTCGACGTAGTGCTTATGGACGATGGCTGCTGCGGCTTCGGGGTGAGTCTCCTCGTGTTGCATGGCATTCAGGTTCTTGACATATATTGCTGTTGAAGGCGAACACGATGCTCCGAATATTAATGACGTCATTCGGTATTCTTGTGGTGGTCGATTATCACGTCGGTTCCCTCGCCATAGATATCGAAGCGAGTCTCTGTCTTCGGATCGGAGCTTCACTTGCATGAACATTTCCTTGATGTCAGCTGTGACTGCGATCTCGTGCTGTCTGAACCGCATGATTACGCCTGGTAACGATTGTAAAAGGTCCGGCCCCTTCAGTAGCATGTCGTTGAGGGAGATACCCTTAGTCTTGGCTGCAGCGTCGTGAACCACTCTCAGCTTGTCTGGTTTCATGGGGTTAACTACACCGAAGTGAGGTAAGTACCACGTCCTGTTCGGCGTTTTCTGTGCTGGAGCTAGTTCAGCGTACCCCTTTGTGATGAGGGCTTCCATCTGTTCTGTGTACTTCTGTTTCAACGTAGGATCACGATCAAGCTTCTTCTCGATGTTGACCAGCCGCTTCAGTGAGTTGTCGTAGTTGTTCGGGAAGGTGACGTGTTCGTTACGCCAGAGTAGGTTGGTTTCGAATCTTCCGTTTTCTGTTCTGGTCGTCGCCTTCTCAAGTATCCGTAGCGCTTGTTCTTCAGGATCGGACTTCGGTCTTCTAGGATTTAAGCAGAGGGCGTCCATTTCGAAGTATTGTTTCATCATCTTTTCTAGGTTGTCCTCTGGTTCTTCGGTTTCTTCTACTATGTGTGACACGAAGTTGATGCTGTGGCTGCGGTTGCGTGTTTGGCTGCCATGGAGTACCCAACCCAGCGGTGTTAGTGATGCCACCGGTTGGCCCCTGTCACCTTTCCTGACCTCGGATGTTAGCAGTAGATGCCAGTTGTCTTGCCCGATGAGTAACTAAAGGCTTGGCGTTCGGATAAGCGAGGTACTTGCTGATGTCTGCCAGGTGTTTGCATCCTTCCACTATTGTTCCTGAGACTTGTTGAGACGAGACGTGTAGATTTTTCACTGTGCGCGCTTGTACTTGTTCCTCGTGATTGTTGAGCCCTTTTATATTGATGGTGACTCTTCGTGAAGTCGATTCCGAAGTCTTCATGTCGTTGATGCCTTCTATCTTCAATGGGTCTATGGGACCGGTTGCTCCTATGGTGTCGACTATGTTGTTGTCGACCAACGTCACTGTTGACCCGTCGTCCATCAACGCGAAGGTGTCGAAGGATCCCTTCGGACCTTGTATCTGTACTGGTAGAATCTTCAGATAGGATTGTTTCTTCTTGGCTGACCAGGTGGAATTAATTGCTTCTACGTGGTGCGTTTCCTGACTCTCTTCAGTGTCTGTCTTTTCTATCTTCTTAACGTAGTGCAACAACTTGTGGTGAGTATTCCCACAGTCGTTGACACCACACGGCTTGGTTCGGCAGTTGTGAGTCTTGCTCCTATATCGAAGACATCTGAAGCACAGGCGTTTATTCTTCGCTACATCCCATCTTGAATTTTCATCTAATTGTTTGAATTCTTCGCAGTCAGATGTGGTATGTCCCGTTTCATCACACACTGGACACTTCGGTGTATAAGTAATATTGTTGACCTTCTGCGTCCTTTTCTGTATAGTGGTCGGTGGATATATTTTTTCCGTAATATTGTTGACCTTCTGTGTTCTTTTCTGTATAGTGGTCGGCGCGTGTGACGTCACTGGTTCGGGCGCTGCGTACGGTGCGCATAGGTCGGCTTCTTGTTTGAAAAAGTTTTCTAACTTCATAAGATCCAGGCTGTCTTGCGGTTGTTTCGCCGAGAAGTCGTAATATCTGTAGCGGAGTGTCGGGGTAAGCTTGTCTATGACGGCTTTCGTAACTTCGGGGTTGTACAAGTAGTTAGTACAATTTAGAGTCTTCAGAGTTGCCACGATGTTGGATATTTTTGTCGCGTAGATGCAGATGTCTCGTGGTGATTCTGTGAGGCGCGGTAGACCACGGAGCGCTTCCATATTCATCATTGCGATCGCTTCTGGTCTTCCAAATCGGGACTCCAAAGTCTTCATCACTTCCATCGGATGAGCGTTGGTGATCAGCAGACCATCGACGGCTTCCTTCGCTTTACCCCTCAAGTTTCTTCTTAGGCGGTTAGTATTCTCCACTGTGGTGAACATTTTTTCAGTTTCGTAATACGCGGCGCGGAACGGTAGCCACTCTTGATGTGACCCGTTGAACGTTGGTAGCTCGATGAATTTCGGTCGGTGTGCAGCTTTGATGGCGAGGGTGATGGCGTCGGTCATCATCTTGACGTCAGATTGCACTCCCGCCGGTGTCTGTAGTGGCTGCTGCGGTTGATGATGCTCTTCGGTAGGTCTGGCTGGAGTCTGCGGCTCGGTGCTGGCGATCACTGGGTCTTCCACTGGGTGGGTTTGATGCGCCTGGTTCTTCAGCCAGTTGTCCACTCGTTCGTTCGCGTTCGACTTGGAGCAGATTGAGACATCATCTTCTTCATCATCATTGCTATCTTCGGTTTCTAGTGCGGCGAGGCGTGCGGTGGCCAGTTCGACTTGTAGACGTAATAATTCTTCTTTAGCTTTCGCTATCTTGTACGCCTTAGTCTTGCTATGGGTAGATACCCCCCCACCCCCCTTCTTGTTGGAGGGCCGAGGATTCGGTGGTCCACTCGGCGGCGACGGGCCGACTATATTCTTCGCTCGTTTCACTGTATCGGTTTCTTGACGAGCCTCTCTTCGATTTTCGGTGACCGTAGTAGGCGGCTTCATGTTCGTATCCACGGGCAGCGTCGTTGCGGTCGAGTAGGCGACGGCGTCGGCGGGGGGCGAGGTAGCAGCGGGCTCGGCGGTTGCAGCGGCGGAGACGGCGGATTGGGCGGTCGCGGCGGAGGCTTCTGTACGTTCGGTTGTTTCCGTAGCGACGCTTGTTTCCCCGCTGTATTCGGTTGCCGAGGTAGTTGCGGTGTTCTCAGACGACGACTGAGTTTCTGTAGGCTGCTTGCGACCTTTTCCCTCGGAGCGTGTGACCGGCATACTTGCAACCAGTGGCTTCTTACTTGCTGTTTAGACTTTGTCTACCAATAGATAATAATTTTCTTCGCTTCCCACTGGATCCGGCTCGGTAAGGACCATTAAATGTACGGTGACATTGACGATTTGCTGGGATTAGTAGGAATGAAGAGACTTCTTGTTCAGTAGATTAATCTTGCTTTATTTTCTTAAGAGTTGTTTCTTCGGAGAGAAGCACCTGACGACGGTGCCGGTACCACGGTTTGATCCCGTATTTATATATTTTTGGCCGACCCCGCGATTGGTCGTAATTTTACAGTTTTTCTTGACCAATCACGGAGTCGGAATTATAGCCAATCACAAAGCTCTAAAATTTACTTAAGTACAACGCGGCGTTACCGTTGCGAGAGCCGCGCTTAATTTCAATACAATTAATTACCTTAAGTACTATGCGGCGTTACCGTTGCGAGAGCCGTTTACAATATTAGTACTTACGTGCTAATACTAAATCTATATTTATTCTTTATTTAATTTCGTAAAATCTTATAACTAATTAATTACAACTGTTACAAACTATTCTTAAAACTATTGTTTATCTGCTGTCCCGCACACTTTCTAAAGTCAAAATTTTTTTTTCATTAAAAAATTAAAAATATTATAAATCAAAAAATTGCCCATAATGATGATTTTTACGAAAAGAATAAATTTGAAGCTTCGGCGCACCACGAAAAAAAATCGCATCGTTTTGAATTTTTTTAAAGATTTTCGAGACACTTTGAAGTTGAAAAATTACTGAAGATATTCTTCGTTCATCCATTTTATCCAAAGTTATACCAATTTATCTAAATATTCTTAATTATGCAAATTTTTGCTCTTTTTTGCAATTAAGAATTTCACTTCGAAAAAAATTTTTTCGTCAATAGCCATTTACGGTATCTTATAGGGAATATCATAAAGTATGCAGAACCTTCCAACGATTTTCCATACGATCATTATTTCAAGAGTTATTGAATATTAAAGTTAAAAAAAACCTTTTGGCTTTGATTGACGATAACTCCGCGGCAAATCATCGTACAAGCTTCATGAAAATATCAAATTAAAGAAGATTAAATTTTCTACAAGAACTTTTAAGTGGAATTATGGTAAAAAATTTTTGAAGTCCGTAGAGCATTTTTTAGACGAAAAAAAAATTGGGAAAATTTTATTTTTTGTAGTTTCCTTGGCATTTCTCCAGACTCAAATATGAAAAAAAAAAATTCCTGGTCATATCTGAAAACTAGATACTTGGAGCTACAATTAGCTTTTTTTTTATTAGCTGCACGGTCATTTTCCTCGGAGTTACAGCTCGTTGAATTTTACCCAAAAATTTAGATTTTTTTTTTATATCCCTTAATTTTTGTTACTAGTGTAACACCAGTAGCAAGCAATGCAATAATTCTTATCATCAATAACAGTAGAATGGTTACAGTACATGCAAACAAATCAGGCAAAATATAGAATAATTCCAGTTAAATATTTGGTATTTACATTTTTTTTCAGGCATTACATCTGAACCCATCAAGGAGCATGAAGAATATCATATCATGGTGAGCATAATGTACTTCTATATTGTATGTACTGATAGAATTGATCCCACTTAACTATAAAAATATTGAATATGTTTTACAGGGTCTTCAACTAGGCCCCACAGAGGCATCGAGGTATTGGGTGTATTGGGTACCGGCACAATACATTGAAGCTATTAAAGATGCAGTGTTAGGTGTTTGGCAACTATTCTAATTTATAATATTCCTCAATGTTCTCTGTCCATAAACTGTGTCTACCTTCCTCTCAGACGATTTGGGTAGTTGCAATATGAAATTATGTAAATGTGTCCATTTCAATCGGTACAATGTAATGGTACCAATTCTTTTTGTGATATAAACAGTATGCCATGTCAATTAAAATTGTCCAATCGAACTGGCATCTATCTGGTCAAAAATTCGAGAAATTATTTATTGTTATTGTAAGTTTGCATTTCAAGCATTTGGGTTCAGTGTGCTGTAAATACAATACCGCTATTGTATAATTATATAAGGATTTTTGAGTTGTTTATCCTTCAAGTTTCAAACCTGATCTCTATATGTAAACTTTACAATGTAATTTTTAGTGATCCATTGTGTCTTGAATTTGTCGCAGTTGTCTCTTAACGTTTTCCTATCACTTTATATAGTAATCCTGTGTAATTTTTTATATTCTATATCTATTTTATATTGACATTCAGCACAATAGTTCACTAAAAATTGGTAAAATTAGATGAATAAAACATTTTGAATATTTAACATATCTTTTTTTAAGACAAACACTGCACAAACTCATAAATTGGAACAATCATTTGCGGATAGCAGGCACGATAGTCTACATGGAAGGTGACTACCTAGTCCCCTACGCTATCCGAGCAGTTAAAAATTAACCTCATTATATAAAATATTCCTAAATTTGAACACTGTAGCTGCACAGTGTTTTCCTATACCTAGCTAATGTTTAAAAAAATGCCTAAACATAGATACTAATCAATCGATTTTAACAATCCCGTGCACAGACATTGTTAAAATGAAAAAAAAAAACTATTTAATCCAATAAATATTTATTTAGTAAAAACCTATGACTAAACATAAATATATGTTACCTACGACTAAGAAAATAAATAGATAAAATTAGTAAAAAAATTAAAGCTAAGTATAATATAATTGCACTGTAAAATGGCACATAAAATAGAAGCTCTATATCAAAAAGTGATAAATGGCTCGTAATAAATAAATAGAATGTATAATTTGGCATCGTGATATGTAAAAATAATATCATTTTGTTACTACTGTCTCCAATCCACTTCATCCATATTCAGATTGCACAGTCATGGAAAATTGGCCTTTAGGTATCCTTGTAGCATGGTACCATATACGTGTATCTAGCAGTACTGGAAAATAAATTAATACTAAATGTTAAAATGTAACTAAGCAATAATTCAAAATTCAAACGGAACAAATATAAAGCATTAAAAGTGTAACATGAATTTCAAAATAATGGCTGCATAAAGTTGGCAAATTGTAGGATGTACTTATAAGCCTCTAGAATTCTAGATGAATGTCTACCTATAGATATTATTTATACAAGTTGTAGGATTATTATTTCAACATTCACCTGTATTTGTTAAAATATTTAACAAATAATGAAGTTAAGGGATATTTTACCCACCTATATCACCTTGCTCAACATAAAAATCAAACTTGTGACACACATGGTCACATTCTGGAACAGGTGCTATTGACCAGGTCTTGGTACCCTGTACTTGTCCTTGCCACATCAGTCGTGATATATAATCTAGCTGAAAAAAAAAGTGTAGTAATTTTTGCTACATGATTCTTCATTTAAAAAAAAAATCCAAATGTTTCACCAGATATTAAATGCCAATGTGAAGATAAGAAATAATTCAGAGTAAGTAGACTGTGACTGAAATATCCCACTGGGTGATTTGTAGAGAAATTATATAGAATTTCCTCCCACTACCTCAAAACTGGGTTTTTTTTTTACATACAATTTACATCCTATGTAATTTAAGTGTGCCAATTGTATGTGCTTATGAAGTCCACTGTGATATAATTAATTTCTTAGTATAGGTGTCTTACAGATAAAACAAAATCACAAACAAACCAGACCCAAAACAATAAATAATTTGTAAACTTCAGAAATAATAATGTCTTGCTTGAGAATCAAACCATTATGTAATTTGTGGAAGTACATACCCACACTATGAGACCCATATTTACAATTTTAACACCCTTCCCCTCAGTGACCACAAACATATGTGGCAAAGAACCTAATTTGTTCCAGCATGGTATTTTGAACAGAGTTACAAAATACCCTCCCCTATCATTCAATCAATGGCAATCTCAAAGCAAAACCAATAGTAACTGGTGGTAGACCAAATCACCTTTAATTTGGGTTTTTAAATTAAGGTTGATTTGTTAATATGTAAAGTATCAGTTAATTTGCAAAGAATAACTAGTAAAATACTTTAAGAAGGCCTAAAAAATTATATTTTCGAAATATTTACAAAATACTGATTAGAGACCTTTGAAGGAATAGTTTATGGTAAGTGTAATTAATCAATTGGAATCTGTGGCAAAATCACAGTAACAAATGTTTTATATTGAGAGTTAGCAAAAATTTTCTCTTCTTACATGCATAACAGCTCCAGTTTCAAATCCAAAAAATATGTTTTCAGTTGCTGGAAATTCTACATCATTAGGTAAAAATTCAGGCATTGTGTAATACTGTCTCACTTTGGCAAGTATGTTGGGATGACAATTTCCCCTGTAAAGTTACATACAAAATATAATGGCATTCATTCCGCTATTATATAGTAACAGCACTTGCATAGTATAATCTGTAAGATATAATAACTCTTAATTATATATTAATAAAAATTATGACTTTTGCTCTTTTAAAACATTAAAAGTAATGAGTAAACTAACCATCCCACATACCAAGGCTTTTCACCTTCCTTATTTTGCGCTCTATCTTCAGGCATATTAAAGACCTCCTTTAAGCTAAAAAGGTCTGTTTTAAAATTTAGAAACTGACACCCTTCCTCTAGACTTTCATAACCACCAATTGTGTTTTCATATAATTTCTTAAACATATTAAAACTAAACTCTTTGGTTGCTCTCCAATGATTTACTGCATTCTTGACTACAATGGGTCCTGAAGTGTAAGCATAAAACTGCAAAGTTAAATAGTAACTCATTTTATGTTAAGTCATAGAATTAAACATATAATGTATTGAAATACTAAACTTATTTCAATTATACTTTTGGAATTCTTACAGAAAATTTGTGACGTGTGACATTCCACAATATAATTGGTTTCGTAACATTCTGACAATAGCCACAATCTGCTAGAGGCCGCGTCGCCTCCCACACTAAATAATTGCTAGGTAATAAACATCTTATACTTAAAATACTGTTCACAAAATTAACGCTTAGCACTAATAATATCAAAGTTGATAAAGTTATGGCAATTAATCCCCTATTACTCTTTTTGGTTTCTAAATCGTTTAATCTAAAATTACAAATATAATTATACTGGTGTAACAGTTCTCCACTTAAGCCCCTTTTAATTGCTTTAGTTTGTGCCGTTTTCAATTGCTTTCTTAAGACTTTAGTTGCACTATTAATATTACGCATAGTAGAAAATATTCGGATATATCACTGAACATAATAATTTGATTATTATAATAGGTAACGTTTATGTAAATAAAAACAAATATTTAAAATAAAATGACAGATACATTTCCGTCTGCACTTTTGAGTTTTTGACAACATACCTACCTATATACCTACTTAGGCAAGTACTCTATATTCACAGAGTACCTAAATATTTTTTACAGAGTATTTATCTACTATTTTTTATTACAAAATTACATTTTAATATTTACCAATATTAGCTAATAAGACATAAGCTTATTATCGCTTGCTTTAAATGCGTGTAATACTATTTCACAAAGATCTTTACCTAAGTCAAGGTGTCTCACATTATAATTTGGTTGTATATATGACCGGTATTGTATCTATAGGGATCACCGCATAAAGAAAAGTCAACTTCGTGCCTCTAGAAGTCACATTGCATGAAGAAAAGTATTCGAATCTAATATTCCAAGACCACATAAATATAATTACTGAAGAGCTATTAGTATTATAAAGCTGTAGAGTTTGTTCGGTTGAATGCGCTAATTTCAGTAACTACTTACTAAAATTGAATAACTCTTAGGGTGGGATAGTGCAATTATTAAGAAAGACTATAGCCTATATAACATCACGCTTTGTTTATTAGGGGCGGAACATTAATGATAAATGTTTCAAAAATGGGACAAATAATTTTTCTTGAAAGCTTCCATTGTAAGTTCTGCACGTTATAGGTACTAACGACGACTCATTAATCTTCCTTTCTTATGTGACGCAAATGAAGATGCGTGGGTCAGCTAGTTAAGTATATAATGATATATTATTTTTACATAATTGCCTATTAATGGGGCAATTTATTGGGTCTAAGTATTAATATAAATATCGGACTAGGTACAAAATATTATAATTATGAATATTATATTTGCTTAGTCATTTAATAATAGACTATTTATTGAATTATTTTACAGTTTATTCATCTCGTATTCAATATCATTCCATTGGTAATTTGACTATAAGACCTACATAAAGTCCCTGTTAAAGTAGAATATTTTTGTCATGGTATCCCTTTAACCTGACGCTGTCATGTCAACGAACTGATGAACTTGGCGGTTTCGGTAATAGTTTAGTTACAAAAAGTCCATAATGCCTCCTAAGAAACGAGATAAAGATAATGAAACCAGTAAAAACTCAAAAATCGATCACTTACAAGCTGACCACGAGTTATTTTTACAAGCATTTGAAAGTAAGTGACAAAATTGCAGCTGTCTAAATAAGCGTTTCCTGTGTAATTTTCATTCAAAATCTCTTTTCAGAACCGACACAAATATACAGATTTCTACGGACTCGTAATATGCTTTCGGTACGTATTATGAGATTCTAATAATGAGGTAAAATTGTAATGCTCCATTATTATACATTATAATCTTTTTTAATTTTTCAGCCTATATTCTTAAACAGGACATTATCTTATATGAAGAGGAGGATGTCTAGAAGTAACAAAAGTCGTACAGGTTTCAAAGTGGACAGTTTATTAGATAAAATTACTTTAAAAAAAAGTACTGAACTTCAACCTAATAGCTTAGGAGGCTACATGACACTTACCTTTCTGGGATTCTATGACAAAAGCCTTGATGATTCCAGGGATTATCAGGTTAAAGTTGAGACACTGCTACTGAAAATATGTCATAAAAAGAGGAAAGAAAGTTCTTCAGCTATGGTAGAAGTATCTGTAAGTATGTGTTGTTTATATTTATTTGTATATGTTATTAACTATAATAACTATTTTTGGTGTAATATTTCTTTTATCATAAAATAGTAGATCATTTATTTTTATTATGAATGTATACTGTATTTCTCATTGTATACATTTCATTAAACATTATACTGGATGTTCAAGTGGCAATATGCAAGTAAGTGGTTAAGAACTCTAGTTTTAAGTTTGAATTTCATTGTAGTATCACTAGATTATTATTAACCATGTAGAAATTTTTTGACTTATAGTCATTTAGGAACCTGCATTTGTTGATGGTAGTAATTAAACTGAAACTTAAATTTGTCAAGTCTTATACCAATAATATGAGAAGCAAAAGTCTCCTCTCCACCTATTTGTGTGTATTCTCAATGAATTTTAGGTTAACATATTGTATGCTTAATCCAATCACTACATTGTTTATTTTTATCTATATAAAGAAAACCTCTGCACTAAGGATATAATTGTATTACATGGGACTTTATAAAACATATAGTTAACGGACACAACATATACTAGTTATCTGTATACTCGGAACAAAAAACTGTAGATCATACAAAACATTGTATTAAGTGAGAATCAAACAAAAAATACTTGGCATGGTCGGTCAGTATCTTAACCACTATGCCATCTATGCAGTATCGTGTTATAATCAATATGTTACAAAATATTTTTCTTTTTCATAACTGAACAGGTTGGCAGTTGTTCCCTACCGCTTAACCCATCATCATCAGAGCCACCTGCTATGGCATCAGCTGTTAGCATCTCCAGTGACACATTCAGTCCATCTCAAGGACCTAATGTGAAATCATATATGCTCATGTTAAGAGTGACAGTTACCAGAGCTTCGGGCTCAGGGACTAATGGTGCTAGTTCTACAGAGATAACTAATGGTGATAGTGATGGTAAGATGATTTCTATATTATATTAATACAATTGAAGCTTGGTTATCCAGAGAGACATGAAAGTGTCATTTTTTTTTGTGTAATTTAGTTGTTAGCATGAGATGGCTATGACAATTTTACCCGGACTGTGTGTGTGCGCTGAGGGCTCCCAACCCGAATGAAAGTCTCATGTGGTGGTCATCATTATAATGCTGCTCCCAGCCTGATTACTCGGGGTGGACGCAATATGTATTCCACTTCCGTCATAATACGTTTTTACCTTTAGTTTTATGACTGACTCGCCTGCCTGACATCAACCCACCAAGTGATGGCTTAGGTTGATGTGATGATCCTGTGTTATATTCTTCATTATCTGAGTAATTTAACATGTTATATTAAATAATTTTGATGGCATTTTGTGTAATGTGATGAGGAGGAAGGCTGTGGTATAGTGAATATGATATAACAGTCCTTTATCTGTTTTCGTTTTTCACCAAAATTCTCGAAAGATATCATTGACATTGAAGGTGACAATTTGACTAACTGACGAACAATGTTTTTAAATTAAATGATAATAAATTATCATTATAAATAATTAAAGATTTAACATAATCATGGCATAAAATTCTTTAAACGATTTATAATTATCTAGATTGCCAACCACCATTTAATAATATTGTGCCCTGTGTGCTGATGGGATGAGAATACAATGTGTGACTACCTTTTACTCTCATATGGCAGTTGTAAAAACTAGCTGGCACCACTAGGACTATAGCCAACAGCTGTTATTGGTAACTTATAACACCAATTATGATAAACAATCTGCCTGCCGAGGCTGGCAGTACATTCATCATCATCATCACAGCTCATAAATATCCCACTGTCGGGCTCGGGCCTCCTCCGTGGTGGGAGCGCAATTAACCTACTATACTGCGCTAGTGAAACGTGTTGGTATAGGGTTTTGTTTCGAGTTTTTCTTCTCTCACGTAGATGTTATATGCGCTTTATATCCCTTAGTCGTCTCGTACGATCACCCACGGGTAAGATATGGGGTGGTGAATAGTATTCTTACTCCGTCACCACGCGGAAATACATTAGCCCCCTCATATTATGTTCAATAGTGAGTATAGATGCAAGAGAAATAACTTTATATCTCAATTCATGTATTTGTTAATATAACACAGCTGGCAATATAGACATCCATGTACTAATCTACAGGTCTTTACCTGGGATCTACATTGTTCGCCAATTTAATATAGTATTTGGAGTTACCAATTTGTATTGTGTAAAATTATCTCCTTAGCGCTTGCGAATATTACTTATTTCTGTTTTACTGGTTCATTTCAAATATAGAAACTTATACTTCATTCATGATCATTGCAATAATAACATATGAATGATTTATATATGAATGGTTTCATCCTCATCCTGCTCTTATCCCAATTACTCGGAGTTGCCATTACGAGTGGATTATAGTCATTTTAATTTACCTTTTATACTAAAAGGCCGATTGCTAATTTGTAATATCTAATGGCCATTGTATTTCTGACATTATCTACATATCATAATATCTATACCTTTACCTTGCACTCTTCATTACTTCTCCATTAATTTACTTTACGTCTAAAACTTAAGGAAAAAATTTATAGAACCATGTCTATATCCTAGTGATGTACTGGATATCATAACTGATGTCTAATTTGTATATGTATAACTAAATCAACTATCTTTATAATAAAATATATTACAAATCTTTGTTATAAAGCTTATTAAAATAGTAATTTATTTAAGTATTTCATCTATGTGGTGACGGAATAAGAAAATACTTACCACACCTCGTTTTGTCCATGGATGTGGTAAAAGATGACTATGGGATATAATGTGCATATCAAATTGATGCAAGATAAGGAAAACTGAATGTAAAACCCCATGTCAACACGACTGACCTGCATGATATAGTAGATCAATATCCCTTCCAGAAGAACCTTGTCACCAAATATCCATATCTTTATATATTTAACTTTTTTTCTTTTTCTTTTCCCTACAAACAAATTACACATGAATGATGTCTGCTTGTCATTTACGAATCTATCATCATCATCCCAGCCCACACACATCCCATCGCTGGGCCCGGGCCTCCTCCACAATGGAAGGGAAATCGACCTATATCACGCCGGTCAGACGTGTCGGTATAGGGTTTTATTTCGAGTTTACCTTCTCTTGCACAAATACCTTATGCATATAATATTCCTTGATCGTTTTTTACGATACCCATGGGTAAGAGAGGGGGTGGTGAATTGTATTCTTACTGCGTCACCATACAAATCTATAGCTATAATAAATAAAATAGTGCGAGAATCTGTAATTGAAGATATTTAAAAAAGAATAGCATGGTGTGTGATAGATGTAACAGAACACATTCTGACTGTTAGTTTAATTGCTTGCGAATCACGCAAAAACTACTCGGTCGAATTATTCGATATTTAGTATGTTAATACTTTATATTCTACAGTAATATATAGGATCGTTTTAATCATAATGTATGAAAACCCGATTACGAGCGAAAAATGATTGTCACAAGTGGGATTCAAACCCACACCAATTGGAAATCCGTTTCAATCGTGCTGCCACTTATACCACCGTGAACTATTGTAGAACATTCAATTCTCGCATCGTATTATGTTTTCGTCATAAAGGAGACGTGTGCCACTTGTGACAATCATTTTTAGCTGGTAATTGGGTTTTTATAAATAATCAAACATATTAAATGCTAAATTTCAGTAATTTGAATGTATGAAAAGTCAATGCAATATACTGCTCTTCAATTACACATATTCCAAAAATTATGGGAACAGTTTTATGACCGGCTGCTGGCCTAGTGTTAACACTCTTTGAGAATGTAAATATTGACGGTATCATGAACTTGGCCTAAGTCGATAGTCTTTTATGACACTCACGGCCATATAAGGGTTGATAGTATTCTCAGCAGCTTTGACTATTAATTATATAATACAAATATTAAAATATGTAGATAATATATATATATATATATATATATATATATATATATATATATATATATATATATATATATATATGATACTAGCAGATCCGGCCACGCTTTGCTGTGGCTAAGGTAGCCTAAGCTACGTGGTGGTTATGCTAATAAATTATAGCTTATATGAGACGTTTGTACGTTTAACATAGCGCCATCTATTAAATACTTACTCAATCCAGTCAACAGATACTGCCATTTGTTAGAATCGTTTGCAGATAACAGATAATTGTGACTGTCAAATAATAGACAAATAATTTGGAATAAAATAATATTGCGACTATAAATGGAGATGGAAGCTATCCTATCTTTTAAGTTGAATCAAACTACACATGCTGTGCAAATTTGATTAAAATCTGTTAAGTACTTTAGGAGTCCATCGCGGACAAAGAACGTGACGCGTAATTTATACAGCGTGACTGGTAAAAGATTGTACATATTGAGAGAGGGTATTCAGTACTCGATTCTGATACCGAATATGTAAAAAAAATTGATACTTAAATTTTGAACTAATCGTCCTATAAAAATATTTATTTACGTACACCTCCGCATAGATATTGAAATTACATTAAAATAGTAATTAGCCGAGCGCGTGACCTTGACAACAGTGCTAAGTAGTGGCTCCCGCGCACACTCCGCCCCGGCCACCCGAGGGATGTCCCTGGGGTGAGTGTCCGTCTGTGGTCAGCTGATCAGTCAAAGCGCGTGCGCCGTATCGGGTGTTTTGCATTTCCGTGTTTGTTAACCTAATCGAAAGGATTGCCCGCGTTTTGATTTTAACCGTGACTATTTGTGTGTGAAGTGTGATAGAATGTGTTATTTGCACGAAGAGTGTTGGGAAATTACATATGCTCGACCAAATAGCAGTGTACGAGGTGCGATTGATTTGTATCGAGAAATGTTGAGAAGGTGACCATCTTTTTGAGAATCCTGACACACTAATATTGTTGAGGTTTACTATCTAGTTAATTAATATTACCTTCTTATTATATTTTTATTGGTTACATGTGACCATTATCTATCGTCTCCTTCGATATGTACAGTCTTTTACCAGTCATACTGTATATATTAAGATACGTAAGAGAGCGGGTAGCTATGAAAGAGAGTATTGGTGTAAAGATGCGAAAGGGAATGCTCCGATGGTTCGGACATGTGGAAAGAATGCCGAACGAACGTCTGGTTAAGAAGATATACAATGCGAAATTGGAAGGATGTAGGTACCGGGGGAGACCGAGACTAACTTACCTTGACCAGATTGGTCACGTACTGAAGGAAGGTGAAGTCAAGAGTCTCCGAAACCGGCGAGCGTGTATGAAAAGAATTATGAATGTTGAGGAAGCGAGTGAAGTATGCAAGGATAGAGTTCTCTGGCACTCTGTTCTCTCTGCCTACCCTGCAAGGGATATGGCGTGATGATATGTATGTGTATGTATGTAATATTAAAATTGAACACTCCCATATAACAAACACTAACTCTATATGAACAATAACTAAATCTTGCTGAGTAAATGTATTTCGACTTTAATTCTTTAACATACTATGCGTATCTATCTATAATTGCATGCGAATTTCTTTCTTATTATTTTTTTTAAAGACTCCACCCTGCCCTAGGTAAATAATCCTTGTATTGCGAGGGACTTTACAAGCATGCAATTAATGCAAACAAATTACACCCAGACTCAGAACAATACTTTGAGGATCATACAAGGTTTTGTCCTTCGTGGGATTCTAACCACGGCACTGGCACGGAAGGTCGGTATCTTAACCACTACGCCATCTGTGCAGTCAATTTGAAATGAAATGACAATATTTAATTTCAGAACCACTCACAAAACGTCTCAAATCTTCATCAGAGTTGAATTCAAGTGAAGCAAACAAATGGACTAAATTATATGGCAGCGAGCTCATTGTGTATGACAAACACAACCGTTGTTTGCTTACTAATGGGGAGTATGACCTGGTATTGCATGATGCTTCCCCGAGTGGCAGGAGTGCTACTATAGCAAAATCACCCCATAAAGCTTTAATGGCACAATGGGAAACTATACCTAATGTAAGTATATTCTTATTATGTATAAATTTATTAGACAAATGTATTTTACGGCAATACTCACGCGTTAGGCTCGATTATGTCGACCCGGGTTTCGGATATATGCGATTCTCATCATCAGGGCGAGGGCGCAAATGCGTCTGCAGGCGTGCGCGTCGGGAGTTCGCAGACACGCAATCCGGGTCGTAATAATCGACTCTTAACGCGTGAGTATTGTTGACTGACTGACTGCACAGATGGCGTAGTGGTTAAGATACCGACCTTCCGTGCCAGTGCCGTGGGTTCGATTCCCACGCAGGACATTACTTTGTTTGTGTGATCCACAAAGTGTTGTTCTGAGTCTGGGTGTAATTTGTCTGCGTTAATTGCATGTTTGTAAAGTCCCCCGCAATACAAGGTTTATTTCCTTAGCGCAGGGTGGTGTCTTTTTAAAAAGAAGAAGAAAAAGAAGTATTGCCGTAAAATACATTTTTGCAAAATAAATTATCATTACTAGCTGTGCCGTGATATAAATTTATAGGGTACCAATGATTCACTTAAACAGATGATGAAACAGTGATTAGGTACACAGCCCCGTTTTGACCTGGTCATCCTGGAAGAAAAGGGATGCAATCAGTCTATTGTCTATTAGATAAAAACAGCTGCAACTCAGTACCAAAAGTACAATTTTAATATATAATATATATAATATATAATAATTGAAAAGTTCTTTTTTTCTACAAGAATACCATTATTAGATCCTGACCTGGTAACAATACAAAAAAGTATCTTCCAAATTGGTTCAGCCGTTTTTGAGCTTAAAATAACATTTACAAAAAAAAATGTCTTTTCGCGTAGGTTCTTCATAGATCACGCAAAGAGTACAATTATTCGAAAAGCATGTACTTCATAATAAAATACAGAGGGTAACCCTAGATACTGTAGTTAAGTAATGCAAAGTACCAGTGGTTTGATTAGAAGGATTAAAACAGCAATTATGACATGTTTTTGCGTGGCACGCTGTAATACTGTCCTTATATATCAGACAGTAGAATAACTATGTGGTCAGACAGTCGCAGTAGATATTCTGTCGTCTAGTGTATATTAAAAAAATCTATTTCTAACATTCCTAGGTGGTAATTTGTTAATTTATAATAATAAAAAATAAATATTTAAAATATTAGATATATCATCATCGAGTCAAGAGTCTCCGAAACCGGCGAGCGTGTATGAAGAGAATTATGAATGTTGAAGAAGCGAGTGAAGTATGCGAGGATAGAGTTCTCTGGCACTCTGTTCTCTCTGCCTACCCTGCAAGGGATTATGGCGTGATGATATGTATGTATGTATGTATATATTATATACAAGTTCATTTCATTGCGACTTGTGTAAAAGTTGCCTTTGCTTAATAATAGGTGCCGCTGTTCTAAAAGTTTGTATACATTTTTTTTCTCACAGATCATTAGCAAAAAGTACACTATGGTTTTTAACCGACTTCAAAAAATATGGCAAATACTGTATTATTATCTTGATGTCCCCGACACCAGAAAATTAGTAGCGTCTATTATTTACATGTACTTTTAATTGTAGGAACATGATCTCCAAGCAGATTCAAATCCGTTTGATGTATTTAAAGTGAGGCCCCTTCTGAAGCTAAAACTTAGTTGGAGTCAAGAACCCACTAATGGTCTAGTGAACAGACCGAAACTTTATCAACAGACCAATGAAAACGGACATAAGAAGGATTCAAACAAAGACAGACAGACATCTTCTAAAACCTCTAGTAATAATTGTGATCCTAAAAATGGTATAGTATCATTTCTTATTGAGTTATTGTCTTTATATATCAGACTTAATACATGGATTAAAAAAGTGTTATCAGGATATACTTATTTCCAATCTACTAAAGGCGCGGTCCCATATTACGTGACATAGTTTTGACAATTTTTTAACACACACGATGATCATCCGTAGTATGTGGGCAGAATACAACTTTGATCAAGCGTAGTGTTTCGGCAAACCAAAATAAGTTAAATAATATGCTTACATTTCTTAAATAACCGCATTTCGTATGTGGAGACAGAGTAAGGATAAAATTCATCAATATCTTTCACGATCCACAAATAATTGCTCGCACTGGTGTTGTGTCCATTAATTGCGTATTTTAAAATCCCCTACGATACAAGGGATTTTCATTTGTGTGTGGGTATTGTGCCTATAAATAGAAAAAGAAAACACAAAGCAATCACGAGGACTGCCGACAGAAGTGAAAACTTAAACCAATGAAAAAAAAACAAAAAAATAAAAGCGTGCCCCAGGGAGTATGTATAGGTGTGCCCATACAATAAATACACACATATTGTATTATACACATATAATATTATTATTACCTCCCCTCCTACGGTCTACTCTCCCTCCCTAGGTGGGAAGTTGACCTATATTATTCAGACATGATATAGAGTTTAATTTCGACAATTCCTTCTCTTGCAATGTTATTATCTGCATATATCCCTTAGTCGTCTTTTACGACACCAAATTCAAAGTAAGCTGGTGACACCTATCTCTTCTCATCTTCTTACCTGTCCATTGATAATGAATGTATAAATTCAAATATTTTTATATTTCAGCTGATAAACAGAAATCGGATGGTGAGTCTAAACGTCAGCAAATAATCTATCAATTTCTATACAACAATAATTCACGACAGCAAACAGAGGCTTGCGACGACCTCCATTGCCCTTGGTGTTCATTAGACTGTGGCACATTGTACTCACTGCTCAAACACCTCAAACTGTGTCACTCCCGATTCAACTTTACCTATTTTGTAAGTAATATGTTTGTAAAGTATATTTATCAACATAATTAATAACTAGTTATTAAGTTTCTGTGAAGAAATTATTTATATAATATTTCTTGGAACCAATGTCCCTAAATTTCTTATAACTATGTTAAAAGTCATTCAACGTGCTATGGTGTGGGCTATATTCGAGATTTCTCGCTGATAAGATCCTAAATACGGAAATCTGCAGAACGGCTATAAACGACATATAATGAAGAATTAGCACACTGAAATGGCAATGGGCAAGCTAATTCGCTCCACGAACCACACTTCGCTTGTGTTTTTCGACATTTACGGACGGCCAGCTATTACCCATTGAGCCTGCTCCATATTGGCAGTGAAAAAAAAAAATCAATCAGACACTATAGTATACAGTTTTATTTCGAGTTTGCCTTCTGATGTTATCACCTAAAGTGAGGTAATGAAGGTTACACCTTAGCTGTTTTATGGCAACCGCCGAAAAGATTGAATTGGGTTAGGGCTATTTCATGACCCTTAATACGACTTCTGCGATAGGGTAACAGATAATAGTAATTCTTAAAGACTAAAGAATAAACACTTATGTCATGGGGGACTTTACAAGCATACAATTACATACATACATAGCTTCACGCTTGTTTCCCAGAGGGATAGGCAGAGACTACGGATTGCCACAAACCACTATCCTGGCATACTTCCATCGCTTCATTCACACTTAACATACAATTAACGTACACAAATTACTTCTGGATTCAAAACAATCATATGTGAATCTCACCAAGAATTATCCTAAGTGGGAAAAGAACACAATACTCGGCATGGGAGATTGGTATTTAGACTACTCCGCCATTTATTCAGTCAATTCTTCGTCTTCACACAGATGTAAGAGGGTAGTTTAAAATGTTGATAATTTTCATATATATTACAGCCAATTCCTGGTGGTGCTCGCATTGATGTCTCCATCAACGAGTTGTACGATGGTTCGTATACGGGATCGCCGCACGACCTAATCGCGGCACAGGGGCGCGGAGCGGGTGGGGCTGGCGGAGCTGGCGTGCGCGCTGGCCCCACCCGCCGCACATCACTCACCCACGTTGTGGTATGGCGCGCCCGCCCGCGAAGGCGACCCCACCGACACAGCCTCGCTGAGTTCCTCGAGCTGGATGACGCTGAACTCGTCGATGCGCAACGACCTTACCTCACCGGACACAATAGGTAATATACTTCTTATCCAACAGATCTTACCTATGGAGATGTCATCTATGTGTTCACCCCCCGCTGCCCTGGTTCCTTTATCGATCTATCATTGTTCACTATGTCCAAATTATCACATAACCCCGTCCGTTCTGATGTCTACGTCAAATCAATGTTGGCTATGATCAAATTGTCTACGTCAAATCAATGTTGGCTATGATCAAATAAATACCACAAGGACCAGTGCTATATCTACTAATTAGATTTTACTATGACCAAAAATAATATCCTTGTGGTGACGGAGTAAGAATACAATTCACCAACCCCTATCTTATCCGTGAGGGATCGTAAGAGACGACTAAGGGATATATAACGTCTATGCAAAAGAAGGAAATCTCGAAACAAAACCCTATACCAACACGTCTGACCAGCGTGGTATAGTAGGTCAATTTCCCTCCTATTATGGAGGAGGCTCGAGCCGTTCGAGAGATACATGTAGGGCAGGTCTATGGAGTTACGCGCCGCTTCTTCTGTTGCCCTGGACGGATTTAGCGGGGTGTGATTACTCCATAGGCCGCCGCAAAAATATTTCGTTCTGGCGTAAGTAACATTTATATCAAATCAATGTTTGCATTTTTAACACATTTAGTTAGTTGGCTACTTATATTAACATAGCTAATCAGGACTTTAATTCTGTAAAAAATGTACACCAAAAAAATTCGCAATAGTAGACTCGAAAAGTCTTTAACTCTGTCTGATTGATAAAAAGTATTTACTACCAAAAATTTCGCAATAGCAGACCCGATGTCTTCAACTGTCTCCGATTGACAGACAAGAGCCTCACCTCTATTAGGATTGATAGCATACTAAAGTGAGTTTTTTAACGTCGCTTAAACCTTCAGAAATAAAAGCGTAAAAACGACTAAAAATGATGGTGCATCTGACATTTTTCAGTATATGTTATATATATTTCTTACTATCAATTGTTTCAGATTATACCATCATACCATCACATGTTTACCAGTTTATCCAAACGAGCTGGATATTGACTCAGAAAGTGAAACAGACCCTCTGTGGCTTCAACAAAAGACCATGATGATGATAGACGAGTTCACGGATGTCAATGAAGGTGAAAAGGAGCTCATGAAAATGTGGAACCTTCATGTCATGAAGTACAACTACGTAGGTGACTGTCAGATACCACTCGCCTGCCAAATGTTCCTCCAAATGCGTGGAAAGGAATTGCTTGAGAAGAATTTATACAGAAATTTTGTGTTACACATGTCTTCTTTACATGATTTTGGATTGCTGAGTCCTATTGCATTGTACCAGACAGTGCAGATGCTCAACCAAATGCTGGCGGACAACGCCGAAGCCAAAGAAAAGATGCGCGAGTCATTACGAGCACAACGCGAGCATTGGAACCTAGTGGGCAAGTACCAACAGCCTGCTATCATCGAACAAAAACCACAGCCTTCCACCGCCAAGCTCAACAGCGTCGAGGCCTCGCCGTCTGTCCGCCGGAAAACCTCTAATCTTCACACTAACAGGCTCACCAATCGTAAGCGCTCGAGGTCCCGTTCACGAAGTCGCAAGAGTTCCGTATAGCGAAAGTTTGACTTCTTCAATTCACAGACTGTTTCAAATCTTCGAGGCTGAATAAAGTGGAGTGTTTAAATGTTTATCGCGAAATTTCGCTCGACTCCTTTTATTAGAAATGAATTGGTAATGTTTTTATTTTTATCTGATGCGTTTGTATATGAATACTGTTTAGATATTGACGCCATATCAAATTAGAAAATTTATTCTAAGTAATGTTCTCTTGAGTCGTTTATTCTAATTTCGTTACTGCCGATTGCTAGAAAGTTTTAGTTAAGTTAAACGAGCCATTAAATGGATGACAATAATGTCGATTCTGTCGTCATAACTAAACTGGATTGTCACTTTATTTTTTCAGTACATTATATAATTTCTATATTCATTCTGTAATTATACCAGCGGACACAACAACTGACAATATACACACAGCGTAATTATACCACGCTGGCCGAATATGTTGGCATAAAATAGTTCTTAATTCTATTTGAGATATAATCCACCATAACCGTAGTCTAATTCATGTCTGTTAGCTAAATTAAGTGAATTTAAATCAATATAATAATGAAGAAAATAGTGCAGTGAAATCAGTCGGCCATAAAATGCTGTACAGAGGTCTGAAGCTCCAAATACGCACTAACCATCTTTGACTTTAAAAATATCCGTATTAAATCAGTAATTATTGCTTGCTTTAACGGTGAAGAAACACGTGGTAAGGAAATCTGCATAACTGAAAGATTTTCTGGACAGCGTGCGACCGTAAGTGTAAGTCTACCGCCAGTGAGCCAACATAGTTGAGAGGTTTACAGTATACATACATACATATACATATATATCATCACGCCATATCCCTTGCAGGGTAGGCAGAGAGAACAGAGTGCCAGAGAACTCTATCTCTGCATACTTCACTCGCTTCCTCAACATTCATTATTCTCTTCATACACGCTCGCCGGTTTCGGAGACTCTTGAGGTTAGGTTACTCTTAGGTTTACAGTATTACTAAGATAAAAGCTGTTTACGCTGAGTATAAAAATCTATTTTAGAATTAGGTCCTAAATCCATCCCTGGGTGGCAAGAGGTTCCTTAAATCCCCAGGCGACCGTTCTCCACCTTTTAAGCGAAATAATGGTACCGTAAGAATTTTGACTGCAGTGTTCTGATCAGTGTGTTATCAATTCGGATACCTAAACCTTAGTGGTCCATTTTGCGAGTTGGTTAGTATCCGGTTTGTCCATCCGCGGACATAATAGACTATTTTTCATTGACGATCAAGAAACTCTGTAATAATAGGAGCTTCAGCCCGCTGCCTCCCTTTTAGGTAGAGTTTTGGCCTCCCATAGGTTCACCAAACGAAGTGCAGTAACCAAGGCCCTACTCAGACATCGATTTTCTGCAAAAGTACCACAATTATCGACTTCACAATGAGCCAACTCATTTATGGCAAATAGAAAACTGCCATCAAAGTGGCTCCACCACAAAAAAAAAATTACCATGAAAATTCTCAATTTAGGAAGCAAAGTCAGTCAATCTGGTTATATATAAAAACAAATATTAATTAAAGTGACCGTTTAATGAGTATGTGCAACAGAATCCGTAGTGATAGTTTAGTTACTAAATTATGACATATGATATTTTGATGTCTTCTTCTGTCTGATCTCGGAGTATATTGCCGCGTTTTATGCATCGTGTTGAATGTTTCATTCGCGATTCTTTATGTAATGTAGAAGTTGAATTATTAGCCGTAGTCAGTATGGGATATGCCGTTCCTTCAACTGAAGTGTGTTCAACGTTACGGACCTTGCCACAGTATTTTAATATTTTTATAGTCACGCTTTTATGCCATAATAGAAATGTGTTTTACATTCTGTATACCCATTTTCCCCCTTAAGCTCGATGTTATATGACTATTTTAAACCCGTCTAATAGGTATAATTTTATATTATGTGCTATGAAGAATTTCTTGACGGGCAAACCCAATAAAACTTATTAATCAAACTTATAACCTCACAGTTAAAAATGTATACTTATGTCACGGGACTGAAGAGACAGTCGAGTTTGTGTAATAATTATTAATTATAGTCGGATGCATTTCATTTTGTTATATTTAATCGATAACAATATCGGGGTACACATGTTTGTTCCTCGTATACATAAAGTGTGATTTTAATACTAGACCAAAAATAGGATTTTCAGGCATAAATTAGTGTAGTTCCATTTTGATATGATTCATGGTCAAATAAATAATAGTAACAGACCTTATTTCAGAGACGTGCCTTTCTCTTTGAATAATATATAAAAAATGAATTCTCATCTGCTACTGTAGTCACAAATATCATTGGAGATCATATTTATAAAACAGGTACTACAAATCACAATCTTGAAAATCTTTAGTTTAATTATTTAAAAATTAGTAAATTAGACTTTAAATGAAATAAATAGATAAATGAAATATTGTGATGTTTGTTTCAGCATAAATTACAAAAGACTGCAGGGTTATTATGCCTTAAACTCAATTTATTGTATTTTGCACATAAGGTTTTATGCAATTAAATATCGTCGAAAGTGTTCAACGTTTTATGTATATTTAAGTAAACAATAACTGTAATTTGTTTTTAATTTACGAATAGTATGAACGTTCGCTCATTTTGTATTGTTGGACATACCTAGTTATACATAACTATTTTATATAAAATAAACAATTATATTACTTTATACATATAATTTCACTTTGAAACGTTAATTTCAATGACATTTATTTTGGTATTTTTATATTGTTCCAATTTGTGCATGTTCAGTAAATTGTACTTATCATGAAATATTACATTATTTTGAATAGATATTTAATTTTTTATTCCGTGTCATTAATTTTCTACGCGGTGGCCGAGTATATTCATACTCACAATTCACCATACTCTTTGTAGTCGTAATTATTTTTTTATATCTTGGGATTGACAAAGACGTCTAAAGAATATAATAGGCAGATATCATCTCCGCGAGGGTAAACCGCCGGGCAGACTACCGAAGATTAAGACTGGGTTCCGGTGGCCCGCTCGTACGGCGTAGATAAGATAGGGCGGGTTTATGGGATCACGCGCCGTTTCTCCTGTCACCCCAGGCAGATTTAACGGACTGTGACCAAACCATAGCCCGCCGCCAAAAATAAAGGCAGGTACCATCTATGCAAGCGATGGAACACTCTACATAAAATCTTATTTCAATACGTCTTACGAGCGTAGTATAGTAGGTCAAATTCCCTTCTCTTGTAGAAGAGGCTCGAGCCCAGTAGTGGAACGTATAGCTCAAAGAAAGTGTTACTAGAGAAAGTAAAAAGGAACAAATTGCGTAGATCATTATTCATCAGAATAGGCTTAATGATCATAATATACGTTAATTAAAGTTAGACAGAATAGATACTCCTCAGACGTAAATGTTGATGTTAAATTTAAAATGTATTTTCTAATCAGATTTACCAGTTAGTAAACCATTTTTCCTTTTCATTTTTGTAAGGTTATATTATTTACTGTTTACAAATGACTTTTCCTTATTAATGTGGCATAACAAATTCTAAATCAACATAGTAATTCAGATTATTCTCCCGTTTTATCGTTGTGTGTTTTAGTTATTCTACGTACCAACGCTGGCCTAATTAGTAAGATATTTGGTACAGCTTTCCAAATGTGTGGATTCAATTTCCACACGTGGTAATAATTTTTCGCTCCCAAATGAGTTTTTATATCCAGTACCTACAGCCAAAGAAAAAAATATTCGAACTGTCAAGGGCATTGGACAAATATGGATAGTCATTTGACAAAGTGCACAAACTGAAATTTGTTGTTTAAATATGTCAATTTCGAGGAATGCAAATAAATTATCTGATAAAAGTAGAACAAACATGCTTACCGCTGATAGGGATGAGGGCGAAGGTAATAAGACGTCAACATTCATTGAATCATATTTTGTATAAGTAACATTACAGAAATATTTATTTGTAGGGGAAGTTAAAGATTGTAATACCAACGAGTTCTGCACATACGCTGGTACGTATTAAAAAAATCCGTCATAGTAAGGAATAGTGCAGTCGACAGGCTCCATTAACGTCTTGATATATGCTAATCTGAAATTATCTACGTCTTTAATTTACTTTTAGTGACAGTATCAAAGAAAAACTCAGCATCGAGTGAAGAAGACCCTTTGTGCATCGGACAAAAATCTTTTATTAGTATACATTCTACGGACCAATTGTGCCAAATAATTGACAATGATAAAGTGTCGAACCTTGATGAGTGCAATTTAGAAGTTCTCAGTCGTAACGACGTTTTTCCATCCACGTCAGACGAGAGCGTCTCTAACGATGAATGCCTTGTACCGAGTAAAACAAATTACCCTAAAAACAAATCACATAAACAAAAATCTCATTCGGTAAACGCAGAAAAGTCGACTTACACGCCTACGAATAGCAAATCGGCAACGGGCTCGAGGCAAAAGGAGCCCGACGATGGACAACAACCTTCAGTGTATTCTGACTTCGACATACATAAAAACACATTATATGTCGTGGGCAGTAATCCAGGTGAGCCGAAGAAGTCGTATGCCGACCCACCTAAAAAGTTAACGAAGGCGGTAAGATATATAAATATTGTATTCTTAGCGTGATAAAATTAAATTGCTCAACGATTTAATATTATAAGGATTTCCGTATGTTGATGGAGTAAGAATATAGTATAAACATCAGACAAAAGGGTCTGGTTTGCTTACCCTTTCGTGCTGTGTAAAAAACGAGTTTGATATCTTTACAGAGAGGGAAATCTCGTCATATAACCCTTTTTTGTTTTAGTTGTAAAAATGTAGTGATTCGGGGCAACAAGGGCCCTCATCTACTAAATAACCTGCAGTGAACCCTCTTTACGCCTTGAAGGATTGACCACCGGTACCGCGGTCTCACTGTCCGGCTGCTTGCCTAGATGGGCATCTGACTACTCTAGCGCAACGGCCCGTCTATTATAGGTCGTCGCCCCTTGCAGACGACTCCACTATGGGTGGCGATTATCTCTGGCCATCCACCCATGGCCCCGACTATAGCGGCATCAAGCGAACATAAGCGCGGGTTTGCTGCTCCACCGTCGACATGAAACCCTATGCCAACCCATTTGACCGGCGCGGTATAGTACGTTATTTTTTCTCCCTTTGTAGAGAAAGTCCGAGCCCAAGTGTGATATATGGGTTGAGTAGAAGAATGATTAAAACAAAATTACTGCTTATTATTTGCTAATTTGCTCTATAGTTAAAATACTTAGTCTCAATATCTGATATTTTTTTTTGCTTTTTAGATGAAAAAATTTTTGCGCAATATAGATAAGCACAAAAAAGATAACAATAGTAAGAGCAACGAGAAGGCAATCAGTAAGCTAACGACAATACGTGGTATTTTAAAAGATAGTCCTTGCGGTCCGGAGTGTACCGGGGACTCCTCTGAGCAAGGCACTGATGAGTACAACGCTGGTGAGTTTCAAAGCCCATTTTTAGTAGGCTATAGTCTGGATACCGTAGCTTGCGACCTCTTAACCCACTGTGTTCACACGTCACCATTAGAGCGAACATTGTTACCAATTCCTTGATATCCTTGACCGACGCGGTGAGTTACCCTTTTAAATACCTTCTCCACCCTAGTTTACGTGCCTTAAAGCATAAATTAAAGTTTTCTTATCCTTTTCACCTGATAGTTAAAAATAAACTTGGTCAGCACACCCTTACTTTCCCGAGAGATTTATAAAAACTGCCTAAGGGAACACTAGGAAATTGGGTAGCAGCACTTTCAGAAAAATACGTGACCAACTGTGATCACCAGCCCGCCGCTCAACTGTGCCGATTATGCCATTATTCCCCATTAAGAAGACCCATATCCAGCTTGTTGATAACGTGAGGAATGGGTAGATGTATTATCTTCTGGTTTTGGCGATCAGCAGGCCTTTCCTCTTCTATCGATATCATAAAAAAACACACTTAGTCACTACAAGAGAAAAAGGAACTTATACCATTTTATGACAAGCTCTGTACACACCCATTCCAAAACATTTAGGGCAAAGGAAGAGCGGCGTGTTCCTGCAAAACCGATACCTTGACTTCGGAGGCTTATTTCGGATATACTTAATTTAACCCTATGCGAAAGCAAAACCGTTTGACTGTCAAGTGTACGACTTTGAAGTAGAATTTATACGAACCAATATTGCCAATGTCGAATGTATTTCTTTCAAGCCAATTTTGCCCAAATGCTGAAAAAATAAATCAAGTCGCCTTTCGTAATAGATACTAAACATTAACTAAAGGAATTCTGGCAGAACATGAAAACATACATTAATTTTATTATTTATTTCGTATTCATTAGGCGTTTAGCACCTCCTCGGCATTACATTACATATTTTTATTAAATTTGTTTTATATTTGATATAACATTTTCGGTCTTGGTTTGATTGATCGCGCGAGTGTATTCTTGTTATAGATGAGCTACTGCCGTTTTCCATGGACTTTGAGATACATAACTACAAGCAAAATCCAGATAAAAGCGTTACATTCAACACGAAGGTAGTGATCATTCACTTTACGGGTGACTTGTGCGTCGGTCAAAGTGTCGAGACGCTTAGCAAAGAAAAAGATCAGCAGGCCAGAAACTCTGAATTAAGAAAGACCTATCTTACTAAATATAATGAATTTTGGCCCACACAGAAATAATCCTAAGTGTAGGCTAATACGGTATTGAATTGTTTATATTAATATACAGCGCAACCATGATTAAGTTTTAACAGAAATGTCATATACTGTGGCAAAGGTTTTATATTTATACACATTTTTTTTTGATGAAATTTGTCTTCAGTTATTAAGTTAAATCCAATCAATTTGTGTATGTTCAGTGTTTCTTACTGCATAATGTGGAAAATTGTGATCCTAAATTGGAATAAAGATGGAAATATTTTAAAGGTTTTTTTAATTCAATAAAAAAAACCAAATGTAACATTTAGAAAATATATTTAATTGACTAGTCTTAACATCTGGTCGATGATATTTTCCAAATAACTAAATCCTTTACGCGATCGTAGGTGAAGTATTTTGGAAAATCCAATGGGAGTTGTTCTATGGTCCATGTGGAATGTGCGTTTTGTGTCTTGACTTTGTCAAGCAGACTCAGGAATGTCTCGTAGCAGGGTGCGACAGAATCTAGATGTTCAATTGTAAAAACGTAACGTTTTTCTAGAACGATGTACATAGTTTTCGGCGGCTGCGTGTTTAGAATCTTCTGAATAGTTGATATGAACGCTGCTGTTAGGTCATCGTCATAGATCACTGTAATAAACACACATTGTTTATTCTAATGTTTACGCGAGTATTACATATTTTAAAAAATACAACTTTTATGGATTTTAATGCGTTTGTATTTGATTTTTAATTGCCCGATATTTCGAACACTTTAGAGTGATCGTGGTCACGGAAGGACTGTCTTGCCGTGACCATGATCACTGTAAAATGTACGCGATAGAATCCATAAAACTAGTTTTATTTCAAACACGTTTTTTTGTAAATCTCATACAAAAGTCACTTGATTATCATACACAGATGGCATAGTGGTTTAGATACCTTTGGTGCCAGTGCCGTGGGTGCAATTTGTCTGCATTTATTGCATGTTTGTAAAGTCCCCCGCAATACAATGATTATTGTGTCTTTACGGGTGACTGGACCGTGGAATAGTCCGTCACCCGCAGAACGCGTAAGGGCGACTTTCCGGTAACAGGTCGGAGCGTCGATGAGGTATGGTAGCCGAAGAAATTGTACTGCGTGTTTATCAATGGCGACTATTATGCCAATATACACCTACTTGGGTCTCCCCTGTGCGATGACAATGTATCATTTCCCCTTTCTTTCCTGTAGGAGTTATAAAATCCGGTTAAGGAATTACCAGGAAAATGGGCAGCAGCGCTCTTCCGGGAAACTCATAATACTTATTGCTATTCGCCTATCTATAATATGGCGATATTTCCTCTCGTGCGAAGGCCCATGTCCAGTACCTAGAGGACGACGTTAGACTCATGACAGTAGAACGTTAGACTCATGACAGAAGAATAATAAAGAATCCTAGTTTGCTGTGACGGCTACGAATACTATTAACGCTTACATTCTTGTTGGGTGTCGTAAAAGACGACTAATAGCTTTACATCGACTTAGGGCACCACCACCCGATGCCATCAACCATTCCCAAGGACAGTTAACATCAAGTAGTGAGCCGCTCATAAAAATAATGCCAAAACTTGTAATTAAAATAAGAGCAAGATGATGAAGATTATGAGGTGGCACAGGACCGTTTTGAGTGGTCTTTTCGTCGGGAGGCCTATGTCCAAGAGTGGACGTTTACGGGCTGATGAATGGATGGATGATGATGACGATTTTAACGATTGATTTCTTTACATACCATCAGCCGTAATAATAATGTCCGCTTCTTTTATTTCATTTAAAAGTGGTGATTTCCAAGCCGTATCGGTGAAATCCAATGGCATCACTTTGAGTTCAGATTTTATTAACTTCCTATTGTACTTTGTGTTTAATTTTATTAAATCTAAAATACCTCCGACATTTATATCTGAAAAGTATTGATACAATTATTTAATTTACTCCATTAGTTTAGCAGATCAATGAGGACATGCATTTGACTGTCTGAAAATATGCATTATATATGCATTCTAATAACCTTGATTCAATGCATATACAGATTGGGCAATTATTGGATAGGTCCAACAAAAGTTTTAGTTTGGAGACTAATAATGCAGATGGTAAGTCTCTTTCTATTTATATGACATTACATATACATCTTAAAACAACATGGACGACATAGTGTAGAACAACCCCTCACTAGGTAGACTGATGATATCTTGAAAGAGGCAGGAAGCTTTTGGATGCAGGTGGCGCAGGACCGTCCTGTATGTCATTCTCTTGGGGGGTGCCTATGTCTAACATTGGACGTCTACGGGCTGATGGATGAATGAATGGAAATATCTTTATAAGTCACGTGCAAATAACTTATGCCTTTATCTCGTAGTATACATAAATATCTGCGACCCCAAATTGCAATCAGTATTTTATTTTTTAAAACTATTTGCCGTGTGGTAGTACGATTACAACTCACCGCCCATTTTTTTACCCATTTTTTACGCTCACCGCGTAAGAAGCGACTAAAGACGCAAGCAGATATAACATCACTGTAATAGAAAAAAAACTCGTAATAAAACACTACACCAACCCGCTTAAGCTTAGGTTAATTTCTATTTTATTATTGTTGAAGGGAGACTCGGGCCCATTGACGCACGTGTATGAGCTTAAATGCTGATGACGATTCAAGTTATCTTTAAGTTAATCTAAATCTAGCCTTTCTTATTAATTTTACTTCTTCAGAATATAATTCACATCCTCCTTTCTTACCCGTGGGCGTGGCAAAACACAACTAAGGGATATTATAAGTAACAGATTTGCAAGAGAAGGAAAACTCAAAATAAAATCCAATACCAGCGTGATATAGTAGGTCAATTTCCTTATAATTGCAGTGAAACCTACATAAGCTGAGAAAAGAGACGCTGAATATCAGTAGTAATCCGTAAGCAGTGCGAGTGATATGTTTTTGAAGTGAAAACTTCTTTTGGCTCACCACACACAGATTTTTTTGTAGGCTGTAAGTGAGGCTGATCCGTCACGCTCTGAAGTGAAAGATTCGATCGGGTGAACTCGGGACCGCCAAGTGTACCCGAGCGAGAGTCGGCGTACATTCAGCTGCTCTTTACTGCAGTGTCGCTGTGTTTACTATATTCAATTTATATGTAATAATTGTTATTATTAATGATTATCAATTATTCAATAGTTTTTAATAGTTATTTTTTGACGGCTGCTAAGATATGGTCACACCTATACATACCTACTTCCTGGGGCACGCTTTTTTATTTGTGAAGTTATACTTCTTTTCGCTCGTTAGGTAAAAATGATAAGCGTATTTTTTTACGATGCGCGCGCACATCGTCACGAAAAACCGACACCCTGAAGTTAGCTATAGTCAACATTTTAGTTTTTTAACTAGATAATGCGTTATAATAAAACTTTGAATGAATGCCAAACGAACGTCTGGTTAAGAAGATATACAATGCGAAAGTGGAAGGATGTAGGTACCGGGGGAGACCGAGACTAACCTACCTAGACCAGATCGGTCATGTACTGAAGGAAGGTGGAGTCAAGAGTCTCCGAAACCGGCGAGCGTGTATGAAGAGAATTATGAATGTTGAGGAAGCGAGTGAAGTATGCAAAGATAGAGTTCTCTGGCACTCTGTTCTCTCTGCCTACCCTGCAAGGGATATTGCGTGATGATATGATATGTATGTATAACACTTTCAATGTATGAAATACCTTTTTTCTATTGTTAGTGTCGTTTTTTCTACAAACGTAGAATAAGGCGAAAGATAAATTTTTTGAAAAGGTTTTTATCTTGTTACGCTAAAGAAGTAGGTATAACTTCTACCGCGTAAGTAAGTACACACACACTTTTTTGTATTGTTTTTTTTTCATAGACTTAAGTTTTCATTTCTATCGGCAATTCTCATGACTACTTTGTTTTACTTACTCGTATTCGTTACATACTTTTCACAATATATGAATTCAAAAATGTACGTTTACACGATAAACAGTTCTTATAGTTCTTTTTCCGCGAACTTTCATTACACAAAATGGTGTAGACCCGAATTTCAGACCTCTTATAAAGTTTCACTTTAAAAAGAAAACAAAACAGGCTTACCAGTGCAAACAACTTTGCTTGCGTATACAGCAGCTACAAAACTCGTGAGACCAGTGCCAGCGCCCAGTTCTAATACACATTTGTTAGTTAGTTCGCCTTTTAAGCCGAGGTGGATCAACCAATCGCCTAACAAGAATGCTCCTCTCCATACTTGAAGGCCAACTAACGCAATCTTTGTTTTTGAACTATGCTCTGTAACCAAAATCACATATAATAATTAAGGACTTAGCCATAATAAAATAAAGATGACGCGTAACAGAAAAACGTTACAATTTTTTCCCCATACGTCGATAAAGAAGTTTTACTTCAAAAAACCATTACGAATCTATGTTGCCCTTCTTCTTCTTCTTCTTTTTATGTATTGGCAATCAGCTACTTATACGAGCCATTTTTGCCAGTGTCGAGTTATAATTATCTTCACGTTCTTAATCTCTTCAGGTTAGTTATTGTCTGTCAGTCAGTCGAATTGTCGCCATCAACAGTGCTATGGTGACACTGTTAATGGTATGTTGTAGGAATTTTGATGGAAAACGAAAACGTTGTAAAGCACTTTTATATGATATTCACTACATCCCAGCTGTTCTGTCACATCATATTACATAAAATACCATAAAAATTATCTAATATAACACGTTAAAACACTAAGATATCGAATATAATACAAGAGCACAACATGACGTTTTAGATTCCCGCCAAAAGTCCGCCCTTGCTACGAAGAATATTTTTTATCGTTCAAAAATATTGTCGAAAATTATGTTCCTAGTTAATAAAACTAGATTAAAAGTACCTACTATTTGTCTTTTTCTAGCTTTTGGAATCTTCAGACTATGGTGTACAATACTACACTGAGCAAACTAGTGAGTATAGGGTTTTACTTCAAATTTAGGTACTAGCTTCTCTTGACGTTAAATATGTAATCTACAATCGTATATTTGCCGCGAAAAAGAAAAAAAGTTGCTAATATTCATATAGTAAATATTCTAAGTCTGTCACCATAAATAGGTCCAAACTAGTCGTTACAAAATATCGGCAAATTATATATTTTTATTTGTTCCAATACATAATTTTAATAATATAAGTTAAATTTCGTTAATGATCTAGATTAATTATTTCAAAATTAATTTTCCGTGTGGTGACGGGCTAAGAATACAATTCACCACCACCATCTTACCCGTGGGTAAGAGTGGATAAGTAATTACGCAGGAGCGGCTATACCTATAGTGCAGGGGATGCGGTGCACCCGGGCGCCATATGTTAGGACTAGATTAACCGACGAATCTAATTCAGCTCGGTAAGGTTCAGGCAGCAGGCAACTTAACCTCCTAGCCTGGCCTCATAACTAATTGTAAGCTCAGAGTCGTGTAGCGGGCTATGCTAGAAATTTCTCTGCAAGATGGGATCCGAAATACGGAAACTCTCAGAAGAACAGGTATAACCACGGAGCAAATACAAAGAGGAGGTGTTGTATTTAATATTGTCTATGAAACAAAGCGTGTCATTTACAGGGGATGAGGGGATAGCCCCCACCAATAGCCGGTAAATGCGACGTAAAGGAGGGAGTGAGACAAGTAATAGTACTTGTCTCCCTCCCTCCTTTATGTTTATCTACCGGCTATTAGCACAACTACTAAATTTATTTTTTATGTAGTTGAGCTATCACGCATTTATTTGAAAAATACTAACAAATCTTATTATCTGTTTGCTCATCAAAACAAGTAAAAGAGTAGTAGTTTTTAAATGATAAAATACAATACTTTATAATTTTCTTCGTAATAAAACAAAAATATATCAATAATATAACTGTATGCACCGTACGAACGCCGGCAGCAGACTATAGGCCGCGCCCACTACTGATGTTAACGTGATGACGTCAGGACCTAGTTGAAAACCACAGTGCACAGTAGCTTAGGCCGTCTCCTCTTTGTATTTGCTCCGTGGTTATAACCAATATAGTATAAAAATTAGCACGCTGAAGTGACAAGCCACTTCGCTCGACGAATTGATAACCACTGGAGTAGAAATATTCTCGAGTAACGATCACGTATCGAACTACGCAGCATCAATTAAGGATGGTTGGTTTGGCGGTGTCCAACAGGATGCCGCCAAACCATCCCTAATTTATAATGTATTACTACCTAATTGGAGTTGCTGTATACCAGACAATTTATCTCCACACCTGCTATTGAGATTATCTAAGTATACCCTTATACTTTTTTCCCGATCCGAATCTTGAATCTGGGACTGTGCGATCAACAGACGCACACTTTTGCCTTTATGCAATTAGTGCATCGGCGAAACAGAGACGAAAGTGAGGATGAAAAATCTTTAAATACCTGTTTTTGTAAGTATGATATTTTTAGCTTCAGCTATCTACCGCATAGGTAGGTAGATATTGCATCGCATAGCGACTAGCTACTTTAATTTGCATACAAACCCATGTTTACGTTTCAAAATAATTGTAACAGAAATTCAAAGTGATGACGGTTAATAATACAATATGTAGCCACTATTTACTTTCCATTCAATTCGTAAAAATCAATCTCTGTAGTTTTTTACGAATACATCACTGGATTTACTGTAAAATAATCAGCAAGGAGAGTTATAATAACAGCTGCGATCATGAATTCTTCTGCAAAGTAAGCTGACCATAGTGGTATAATCCTCCTGTACACAACGGTAGGTATAAGCTGATGGTTAGACGTATCCATATAGCCATTTTATTACGTGAATGATGTAAGTTTATACAGTCAAGGATTAAAGTGCTTGCTAGTGGCGTCGAGTGTTCAAAAAACAGCTAAATTGTTCAACACCGCTGCTATATAATAACATACTTACGTGTGCTATTTCCATAAATCTTAAGTAGAAAAAAAATACTTGCCTATTTTGATTATTTGTTTTTGTGGCCTTTCCATATCCAAGTCTTCATCTTGATCAAAAGTGGCACTGCTATTTGATTTCGGTAATAAAAATGGAAATTCGGATATAACATCTGTAATCAAAACATGGGATCAAAAATTGGTAACAATATTATAGCATTGTACTATCGATATTTCGATTAAAAAAAACTTCATATTTGAAATCTTTTTAGTTTTTTGAACCTATTTCGTCGATTATATTAGTAGTGTTATCAAATTTAAACGATGTTGGATATCTGGTTTGTCCAATTAGTCGATCGATTAGAGTGGCATTTGGTTATTATATATATACCTATTTAGATAGGTACATATATAAAATCGCATTTAAAAACGATACTTGTCGAAACCTCAGTAATTAGTTTCTTAATATTTCTGTCAAAATCATAAATTTCGGATAGAGGAGCACCAGAGTAACCATAGAAATATTAATATTTCTGTGAGAGTAACGCTCATGGGCAACTTATTACGCCAACTGAATCGAAAACTTGCTTGCTACGCATGCCAAATACGGCATTATACTTCTTTAGAAAGACCAACGATGATTTATGACCGACGATGTACATTAATAGGCTAATGAATAGTATAGACTTACTGCCTTCTCTGCTTGGCGTTATATCCGTCCTATAATCATACTCCTCATATATTTCCGATGTTACAGTGAGTTCTGGCATCTGTAGGTAATCATAACAGGACTCATTCATTTTGTATAAAAAAAATAAAATTCAAACGGATATGTTTATCTTTCGTGAGTGTAATATTTCACGTCGTATTAACGCTTTTATTGCGCGACTATAAAATATAGTAATAGTGTTATGAATGAAATAGTAAATTTTTAATACACATTTTTATATATTATACACATTTATTTTTATTTATATTTTATGATTAAATATGATGTTTAAATTGAGAATTTAAAACGAATGATAATGGCGTAAAACACTAAAATAACTGATGTTCTGCTTAGTGCAGTCGGATATGCTTGCCTACGAAAGCATATCATGAGATCTCTGGTTGAATTTCTGAGTCGTGCAAAAATGTTTATGGGTTTTTGCAAAGATATACGTAGGTATAGTCATTAGCAGGCACGAAATCTGTAAATGTGTGTGGTTGACGATAATAAGCGTCCATCTTTTATGTAGGTAAATTCTATACCGAATTATAAAGTTATATTAAAAAAAACCTAAATATTTTCTTAGTTGCTCACTGGCCACACGTAGGTACTTTTGTAAGTTTCTTAGTTTGTCCTATTGTCTTGAATAATATAAAAAATAAATGTGGATAGGTGTAAAGGATCGAGTTTTTAAAATTCATCATAAGATTACATCTTCAAAGCGTTTACTGGCTCACTTAAGCAAAAAACAAAGATGAATTGTAGATATACGCGAGTAATTCAATGCGCAAAGTATAGAATTTACTATCTCTTTGCAGCAAAATATGGACTCAATTTTTATAGCAAAACTGTCAGTACCTAATGAGCATAGAGTTATATGTACGTAGTACATATATATCGATGGTAATGAGTGTCTATTTATTTATAACTTTTGGAACGAAGTTCCTTATCGCGCGTTGTGAAAGGGGGCTAGACGGAAAAAATTCTTACGAAAAGTTGTCACGACACTTTTTGCTATAGTAAGCTATTGTAAGCTGTGCGGCGTCGCATGTTTCTCTGTCTGTCTCTCTCTCTCTCTTATAGAAAGCAAGCCAGATATTTTCATTTCTATTTCGCATTGAACAGTGTGGTGTCGAGACGATTTTTTTTATAGATAGAGTGATTCAAGAGGAAGGTTTATATGTATAATATATGCATAATGTACTAGAGAAACACTGATAATTTTAGAGGTTTCTAATGTGATGTCGTAAATAAACACATTATTTTGCGCTTACATTGCAAACGCTGGCTGAACCCTACGAAATAGATCAAAATAAAGTACTACAGTATTATACAGCTTAAAAAGGCCTACAAAAAAGTCCGCGATGGTATATATCTATCTCTTAAGGATAACATACTATATCCATTTTAATACTTTAAAAAATGTTCTATTATAAAACGGTAATTGAAAAGCTATTTACACAAATACTGTATTAATCCTTATCATTTTAAATACATTAGTTGGCTTGAGCATTTCATGAAGATATTTTTTTTCCTTCAGACCATGCAAATGAAATCAATACCTTAAGAGATATAGCAAAATCAAAATAATGCGCAACGAAATTATTTTCGCCCGTGACCGGGCCGCGTGGCCGGCTCGCGTTCGAGCTCGGGGCCGAAAAGTTTTGGTAGTCTAGTGGAATTGTATATCCTATTATTAATATTATAAACGTGAAAGTTTGTAATAATGTATGGATGTGAACATGTTTGTTGCTCTTTCACGTAAAAACTACTGAATGGATTTTGATGAAATTTATAGTAATATAGCTTGCACATCAGAATAACACATAGGCTATAATTTATAAAGATATTTTGCAAATTGGCTAAAATATAACGATAAAAATCGCTTAAGGCAGAAAAAAATTATATAATTAAAATAGAACTTCGTTCCATCCGGGTGTCCCTTGACACCTCCGGTTTTTTTTTAATATTATATATTTTAAAATAATTGCTAGTGGTCCTAAGTGTTAAAAACTACTAGTTCATCCAGTTAAGCACTTGTTTCAAATTAGTTTGCCAAGTATTGGAACTAGACATGCGTCATTTGTTGCAATGGTGTACCTACTGTATTGTTTATAATGAACTTGTGCCAGAAGTCCCTAAGCAGGTCTTAGATTCGTTAACTTGTTATCTAAATTATCTAATTCACTTTGTACCGCACTTATACGCAGTAGAAAAAAAAGACCAAAATCCATTAAGTACCTACCTACTTCGATTTTATTTTTATAAAGATTTCTGTTATGATTTTTTAATAGTGAACCTATATGGCTACTGTGAATTCCATGTTTAATTTCTTATATATATTATTTAAAATAAAACACACACTGTAAAAACAAGCTATGGTCGTAATTTAACATGAATATGAGTACTTTTTAATGTTAAATTTTGTCTTATTGCTAGTCACATTGTATAGGTACTTACAATATAGATGTATTTTTAGTAACCTTGAGGCTTTATATTTATTGTAATGGAATTAAAAAACATAAACCATAGATTAGTTAATTTAAAAAACACAGTTCACTTTTCAATAGAAATACCCTGTTTATAGCTAGGTAGGTAGGTATATATAGATTTATATGTTACATAATTTTTATGGCAAGCTTTTTAACTCATGCTGATTATATTACATAATTTTTAAATTTGAAAAATAATAGAATTATTTAATTTTATTATTACATACCTTAGTGTCTTACACTACTCTTAATTAGCAAAAACAATAAGGCACACATTCAAGTTCACAATCATTGTTAAGGAAGAACACAGATGCAAAAATTGGAATCTGTCCAATATTAAAACTTCTAAAATAAATCTGAATAGTTTCCTATGAGTGCCAGCTTTGATAATTTATTGCGATTTGTATGTTATTTATATCAATCATATTGAATAAGATTTTTTAAAGAAATTTCAACAACATGTATTATGTTTATATGTCTTCTTAACACTGAATATTTGCTTTAATCTTAATGTATATAGCAATCATGCCCAAAACGGTAAGCATGGGTGTAATAATATCCATATCTCCTTTAATAAGACAATAATAAATCAATTAACTTTTTTTAAATATTTTTTGTTATTATACATTATTATCTTCATCCTCCAGCCCATATCCTAATTTATGGTGTGTATGTCAGAATATGGTGTTTAGATTTTTAACATAAATGTATGGTGTGTAATAGTGTGTATGTCTTCAAATTTGAAAGGACAGACCATATTGCTTATGGTTCCGCCTATACAATTAACAGATAAGAATGAATGTTGAGGAAATGAGTGAAGTATGCAAGGATAGAGTTCTCTGGCACTATGTCCCCTCTGCCTACCCTGCAAGGGATATAGTGTGATATGTACGTATGTGTTATTATACATTATTATCTTCATCCTCCAGCCCATATCCTAATTTATGGTGTGTATGTCAGAATATGGTGTTTAGATTTTTAACATAAATGTATGGTGTGTAATAGTGTGTATGTCTTCAAATTTGAAAGGACAGACCATATTGCTTATGGTTCCGCCTATACAATTAACAGATAAGAATGAATGTTGAGGAAATGAGTGAAGTATGCAAGGATAGAGTTCTCTGGCACTATGTCCCCTCTGCCTACCCTGCAAGGGATATAGTGTGATATGTACGTATGTAATTAACAGATTGCCGAACATTAACCATCTTAGATCAGCTACCTATGTAGATGTTTGGAAAAAGTACACTTATGAGTTTGTATCTCTAAAGGGCTAAGCAGAGAACACTCACATTGTACACACTTATTATATAAATGAAGACCCATTGTCACTTACAGGATGGCAAAGTACCAGACTTGAATATCTTAACAGATTACCTTGATGACAATTTTATATTATATCCAGGTAATAGTAGCGGAGACCTTGTGAATAACTACTATATATCAGTACTTATTCTAAGATTACGCACGCGTTTTCTTCTTACATTAATTGAGATTCTACTAAATTTTTCTATCACCCAGGAATTTTTCTATGAATGAATGATAACCCTGTCTGTACGCTTTTGTGTCCTTGACATTATTTCAAGACAATAGATTAAAAGGCAAAAAGCGTAACAAAGTCAGACTCGCATTTGTAGTACTTATTAGTGAAGACAACTGCAGTAAAACCACAACTTGTAATAAAATTAAATGCTCGCAAAATTATACCTAAACACAATTTTCTAGGGCATGTTAAAACTATGGTAATGATAAATGCAGCTGTGAAAACGACATCAAGCCTAGAAGCAAAACCAATAGCAGGTGATAATATTTTCAATCTTAAAAAAATTCGTGCATAAAAAATTCTATTTCCACTTGCATTGACACTGGTGCCTGGTATATGGAGTAAGGTTAAGTAATGATGATTACATGATCGGCACGCCTTGGACCAACACTTGGTCCTAAATGTTCATATTGGACAAAAATTCTTCAATATCAATTCTAATTAAAAGTTGAATATTTTAATTATAATAAAATTAATAAAAAAAAACAATAATAACAAACAGATATTTCATTCATTTTTTTTGGTTCTTTTTGTCCGTTCGGACAGGCAAAGGAATCAAAGGCCATACAGCCAAGTCTTAATGGTATTTTATTTATCACTTCTTTAAATTTATAGCTATTATCCGTCAGTAAGTCAAGTCGTTATCATTAATCGGGCACTGATAACCAAATTTATGATGGGATGTTTTTGGGAAATTTGGCAAAATAGGAAAATACACATGAAAAACCACTATTATACCATATTCACTACACTTCAGCACTTTTACTGATACAGTTATTCTATAAAATACCAGCAAAATTATTCAATATAAAAAAACACTAAAGAAATGATTATAATACAAGAGCATAACATGACATTTCTATATTTGTGCTAAAACCCTCATTCGTAATTAAATAACACGAAGTATAGATACAAGGAGTCCGAACGTATAAAAATAAATTTATAATGTTGAACGAATGGTCTGTGGAATAGTCTCCTTTTAGGGGTACAGACATTTTGCCAGTAGAGCGCGTCACTTACGCGGGAAGTTTTGTTGCTATTGACCGGAATGTTTTGTTGCTATTGACAGCTCTGGAATTTTATATTTAAATTTATTAAATTCAACATTCACGTGTTTACGTGTAATAACAATAAGAGCATCGTTACGTTCTAAACAGTTCTAAGCCTAGCACAGCCGCTCCGGAATGTTTTGTTGCTATTGACAGTTCTGGAATTTTATATTTAAATTAATTAAATTCATCTAGCGCAGCCAGAGGCTGAAAAGAGAACTAAGATCTGGGTTCATTATTGTGTCCACGAAGTATAGATACAAGGAGTCCGGACGGTATAGGCTTTCCTTATTATTCATTATTCTTAAAAATGAGCACTAGCGTACCATTAAGCATTCACTAAGGATAACTTCATCCACCGCATATTATCGAAGGACAAAGTCAGCCGTATATGTCCAGCCTCTCCTAAAACCTTCATACTTCAACTGGTATTCCGTCTGACGCTACAGTCTTTTCAATTTTTCGTGGTCCCACTGCACCTCTTACCTTGTCTATTATTATCTTTGTTACCAGGCCGACGTTTAATTAGCAGCATCTTGAATATCATTTTCGTTTCGTTTCGTAATCGGGTATTTATAAATAATTAAGTATATTAAATGCTAAAAATTTCAGTAATTTGAATATCAAGGAGCGCTTAAGTTACAAAACAACAAGGAACACTGCAATTGATTAATTTAATATTTCGAAACTCCCGTGAGATCCTCATTTCATAAGAAGTACTATTTATTACATAAGATGTGCGATGTGGGATGTGATCCAGATACCATTTGGAATAGAATCGATGTCGTCTATGATAGCATATACCTAGCGTTGTATTTTCAATTTCAATTTAGGTACATCTCACCATTCTACACTCCATCGATTGTATTAAATGCATTAACATATGAAAATATTTTCTTTACATAACTTATTGTTAATTTTTATCCTGCAAATAATTTTTGACTCGTGATTAAAGGTTGAACTTAATAGTAAATTATTAAAAATTATAATGAAACAAATGAGCCGTCTAGAATAAAAAAGCGGTAATCTATCAAATTTGACAAAAATGAGATTTTGATTAGGGTCATTTAAAAATTTAAAATCTACTCCTCTTTGGTGACACCAAAGAAGTCTGTAATATAATATAAAAAATCCCGTCTAAATAGCAGTTTAGCATCAAATCCAGTAATCATTTGTTATGTACTAATTTATTTAATTTCCAAAATTCCTGTGGGTTAAATTTTGTACTTTACCACGCTAAAAGTATTCCTTAGATCAAAGTCCTCGTTAACTGAGTTACGATCTGATTAAAAAAAATAAGCAACCAATCTAAAATAAGTCAATGAGCCAATCACAGCAATACACACGATCGACGCTGCCACGTCAAGTGAGACAAGAGTGAATGAAGTGGCATTATTTCGGTTTTGGTGTGATTTAGCTTTTGTAGAGTTTTGTCTTCCGAGTAGGCTTGTGGAGTGCAGACTTTTCAGAATGAAAGTAATACTATTTACGGTGATAGCCTTTTTAGGCGCCGCCTTAGCTGACGAAATACCTACAGAAGACAATGTACTTGTACTTAGCAAATCTAATTTCGATGGTGCTATCTCATCAAACAATTTTATTTTAGTGGAATTCTGTAAGTACCTTATAGTTATTATTTAATTTTAACATTGCTTATAATGCCTAAATAATATTGATTCTATGATATAGTTATTATTTTGCTTATAATGACACGTCAACCGGCGTGCGGAGAATGAAGCGCCCATGCCGGCCGGAATCATCTTCTTTATAGAGTTAGTAAAATAAAATATAAATATTTGTAGATGCACCATGGTGTGGCCACTGCAAATCCCTCGCGCCAGAATTCGCCTCTGCAGCCACCAAACTGGCCGAGGAGGAATCGCCTATCAAGTTGGCTAAAGTAGATGCCACGCAAGAACAAGAACTGGCGGAGAGTTACGGCGTCAGAGGATACCCAACTCTGAAATTCTTCAGAAACGGAAGTCCCATCGACTATTCTGGTACTTCTACTTATTTTATTAATATTTAATCATCACTAAATACTATGTTACTCCACATTAATAAGTTATTGCTCACATTAATACACTTTATGTTTCTGTAATTGACTCATAAATGTTGATAAAACTTATTAGTAACAACCCATAAAATTTGCTTGTTCTTGGAAATGGACTAGTATTGGATATTAAAAAACTATTATACCATTTAAAGATAGAAATATGTTGACACTTTATTAAAAACATTTATTACTACTCATAAGTTATGAGTATATTAAAAGGATATTACTAATTATTGATTATTTGTAAAGGTGGTCGTCAAGCTGATGACATCATCACTTGGCTGAAGAAGAAGACTGGCCCACCCGCACTAGAAGTTGCATCTGCTGAACAGGCTAAGGAGTTGATTGGTGCTAACAATGTTATTATATTTGGTTTCTTCTCTGATCAAAGCACTGAAAAGGCAAAGGCTTTCTTGAACCTTGCTAGTGTTGTTGATGACCAAATATTTGCTATTGTATCTGATGAGAAAGTCATTGCTGAATTAGATGCACAAGATGAAGATGTAGTTCTCTTCAAGAATGTAAGTGTACTTTAAATTTCTATTAATACTATGAAGCAAGTTTTTGTCTCAATATGCAACAGTGAAAATGTGTGGGGTAATTTCTATAACTTATTCTTATTACTTACTACTTTTTATCCCAAAAAGAAATATGCCATTACCATGAAGAAAGAAACCATGCATGTATGACTGTACTCATATTTAAGACAAACTTGTGTAGTTCTGTTTAGTATTCTTAATGCTATGTTAATTAAATATTCATATATATTATTATGCAATAAGGATAATAGTGCAAGAATCCACACCATCTTTTCTTATATTTTTGTTAAGATAAACAACTTTTAAACATATCTTTAATATGTTCTTTGAATTTGTTATTTATGAATATAGTTATGATAATATAATCTTTACTCCATGTGGTGACTGAGTAACAATATAATTTACCATGGCATCCCTTCCACTGCTATTGTAAAATTATGACTAATACAAATAAGCAGATTAGAAGAAAATTTGACACAAATCTGTGCCAATCTATCTGGCCAGTTTAAGTTAATAGATCAGTTTCCCTCTACTTATGAGCAAGTATTTTACTCTGTATTAAGACATGGCTTGAAGAAGTAGAATGTTATAATTAGGGTTTTCCTTGTAACAGTATGCATATATACATGACCTCAATCTTAAACCAATTAGAGATAAGTTTATAGCCAGATAACTTAAATTTATAATTCAATATTATTACTTTTAATTTTTATTATCGTTGTGAATGATGACTAAATGGTAAATGAGCCTATTCTAAATATATTTTAATCCATATAGATAAATTTATGTCCACTTGGTACCTGATTTAGAATTGAATGGGCTACTACTCTTCCCATTCTTGCTCCCATCTTGTAAGAGTCAACTCAGGACTAACAGACAATATCACTTGCACATCATAAGAGAAAAATTAAAGTGAAACTATAACTTATCTAACATTCAGATTAGTGTAGAGAAATTTGATGCTTACTGCATGCAATTTCTCTCAAGGTTGATCTGATCTCAAGAGTGGAAGGCATATAAGCTTATAAGTAAGATAGTAGTATTTCCTAACATTATCCCTGATTAATAATAAATTATGTTTGTCTTGTTGGTGAAACATACTATTTTGTTTTCATAAACAAAATAATTTGTGAATAAGAGTGAAACTTCAGCACTGGAAGGTACAATAGATTTACTAGGTGAACAAAAACTAATCTGAGACATTACTTGATTGATGATGATGATGATATATCTATGGTCTTAACTGGGTCATATTTGTTACAGTTCGAAGACCCCCGTGTGAAGTTCGAAGGCGAGAGTTTCGACGAAGATGTGCTCAAGACCTGGGTGTTTGTTCAGAGCATGCCAACCATTGTGGAGTTCTCCCACGAAACTGCGTCCAAGATCTTTGGTGGTCAAATCAAATACCACCTTCTCCTGTTCTTCTCCAAGGTAATTTATTTTTTAAAAAAATCCAGTAATGTTCTTATAGAACAAGTGAAATTTACCTTGATATTAACCAGTATTGACTGTTTGTATAAAACCTTAAACTTTCTGACTATGCATATTGTAGTAGCCTATGTACTAGACTCTTGTGTTGCGATTGTCCGACTCCCACATGGGAAAGATTTTTGTGGTATCCAGAATCTGTACATGATTTTAATGTGTTTGCCAAATGATTTCTCGGTAGAGTAAGGTCTTTTTCCGGTTTCATAGTCCTTATTAAAAAAAAACTGAAGCAAACGCTTTTAAGTTTCAGTAGATGAAGTTCAGACCAAAGTAATAAAGTTCCATAAAAACTAAATTTTATGAAATCCTCTTAAATACCAATTTTTTTGTGGTAATTTTTACCAGAATGTAGTTAAAGCTATTCTAGTTATTCTCATTTCTAGCTAACTAGGTAACCAAATTTCGGCAATAATTAATATTGTATGAGAATAAATTACCAGTGAATAATTTTATGATAAAATTGATTAACATCAGTATATATTTCTATTCGTAAAATAGCGAAATGGGTTAGTTTAGCAGTAATAGTATTTTATTCCTGCAAAATTTGCTGTTCACGGCATCTCATAGAGAGATAATTTCATCCTAGCAGTTTTGACGGTAATTGTATTATAATTTCAATTATAAAATTATAAGTTTGGATATAATATAAAATAGTAAATTATGTACAATATACTCTGTATACTGTACAGGAACGAGTGAACAAACATAAATCAGCCGTACTTTAGGTTCAACTCAATCTGTGAATATCATATTGCTATTTGAAATTTTAAACCAATGAATATTTAACTCTATAGATTCATTTTATTATACGACTATTATTATCTATAATGAAACCGGTTTTTAGCGTGGGATATGTAAATCGTTAAACATATTGCTTGACTGCCTATGACCGATTTCGTTGTTCAATCTATTCATTACTTCCTATTGTACTATAGTAATTTTTCTAGTCTAATATCATAAGCTTGGACAGAACATTGTTTTTCCCCGAAGCGTCTGCAATCTGACTTATCAGAGTTAGCTACATAAAGGGGTAAGGGTTCTAGATTTAGACCAAGCGTCTAGTTGTTTAATGATATTGATTTTCCATATTAGAATTATGTATGATTAATTTAATAAGAGATTAAATGGTGATTAATAATAATGTATGATTAATACACAAGTAATTTTGGTGTGTCGGACGTGCGCAACGTGTTCGGACACGTGCCTTCTGTACGGCAATCTGATGATCTCCCCGCTAACCTATCGCTGATAACTACTTAAGTGTTATGAGCTTTACTCTCACACCTATTCAAGCATTAATTATGTGTTAAATAAATGTGTAAACCAATTAAATTTTCTATCATAATTTAACTGACGAATAAATACGATATTGAAAAAAAAAACAGTCATTAACATTAGTGACAACTGAATCATATTGTTTTAAGAAAAAATATTACTACGTGTTCGTCCACATGAAAGTGACTATACGAGGCGTACTTTCACATGTGAGAGGCGAACGGGTTAGAATTGAAGAGATTCGTACAATGTCCCGCGTATCGTGAACTTTCACCGTTGTAATCGGTCGTGGTTCGCGGTTATTGAACCCATTTACTATTGGTATTTGTCAATCATTGTAAGTAGGTTTAGTGTAATTAAATCGAAATATTATTATTAAAAACTTTGATATCGAATAATGATATTCATATTGTGTGACTTAAATCGATTTATAATTTACATAAAAATTGATTTTACATATATTTTTTTATTAAAAGATATCATCCAACACTGAAGAATAAATCTTTATGTGACGGGATGAATTATCTACAATTATCGGACACAAATAATATCTATAATTATTCGTTGTTGTTTGGCCCCATAACCCATCGCCATTGGACCGGCCACTGATACCGCTTCTTTGACCTCCGTGGCCAACCCGGCAGGTCACCCTTTTGGGTACCAGCCCCGAATTCACAATGCACAATTTTTCAACGTATTGGGAATCAAACCTACTTTACTCGGCTTGGGCTGTCGTTATTTAGATCATGCAAACAGTCAACTTGCAAATTGTGTTGTTTTTAGAACCCTTATCGACTCTGTAATTAATTTAACGGACTCTTATTTATCAGTATTGCATTATCTCATCGACAAAGTTAACGCATAATTTTAATGTCCAATTGTCAGTGCTTGAGTAAGTGTGGTATACAGTTCTAGGCGATTAAACATACAAACCGGATACGGGCATCGCTCGGTATCATGCCGACACATGACTTGCATCATTTGAGCGATGGTGATTTATTCAGTACTCATCCTAAAGATTTCCTAGCATTAATATACTTTAAAGAAATAATGCGTACTTAAACAGTGTTGTTTGTATGTATACATATTGATATATGTACAGTAAAAGCTCTTTATTCGCGGGGTATGTGTTCCATAAATATGCCGCGAATACAGAAACCGTGAATATGGAATGGTAATTTATATGGGATTATAGGGGATACGTTCCTAGGTGACAAAATAAAAAACAAAAATATACGAAAAAGCAATTTAATTGAAGTATTTAAACATTTCGATTATAATTATCTTAAGGCTTCCTAAGCCTTAAGATAATTAATCAAAATGTTTAAAAACCATTGCCTAAATGGTTTGAACAATTTTGTATTTTTTTTGAATAAAGAAATTTTTAGCCGCGAATATAGGAATTGAGTCGCATTTTTTTAATCCGCGAAGGAAGGAAGCGCGAATAAGGAGCTTTTACTTTATTTTTAGTTTTAAAAAATTGTTAGAGCAAAATAATAATATTAATAAATAAAAATTAAACGCTCTTTGCATGTATTTCGAATTGATCGAAAATGACTTAACCGATTTAAGCAAATCTCATTGTTAAAGCAATACAGATTTTATAAAAGTGCCTTCGGAATATAAAATTTGAGTGTTTTATGTGATTTTTTTTTGTTTGAACGCTTTAATTAAATCTAAAAATATTCATGTTTCTTTTTAATTAAGTTTGATATGTCCCTGCTAAAGTTTTCTGCTAATGAAGCAATCGGGCAAATGTAAAAAATTATGTAAATAATACGATCACTTTGATTTTTACTTTATTTTACACATTACTAATGACATTCGCTAACAAATATACATAAATTAGGACATGACCAATGTATATACATTACGTATTTATTAGCAAATATAAAAGTTTGTTCACCTCGTGGTCGACGAACTTTGGTGCGTTATAAATTGAAATGAATTTAATGTTTTAATTGTTTATAGAAAAATGGTGATTTCGAAAAATACATTGACGAGATCAAGCCTGTGGCCAAGACCTACCGTGATAGAATTATGTGTGTGGCCATCGACGCTGACGAGGACGAACACCAGAGGTACTGCATTAATAATAATAATTCTTTATTCCACAAACCACAATAAGTCATAATACAGTTATAATAAAATTCTGGTTACAAATGAGGCATAGTAAATAATGAAAAATTAGGTTTAAGTCCTTGTATTTTAGGAAACAGTATTCCGTCGTAACAAAACATGAAAATATTATATTTTTTAGGATTAATTAGTAATTTGTTAACTAATAAACAACTCAAGTATTGAATGAATAATATAAAGGATTTTATAACTGTAAGGTTCATTGGGTTCGCGACTGATACCATAAAGCGACCCGCATATGAACCTACGAGTTTTACACTTCACTTTAAACTTGAATTTTATGGTGCTGTTATCTACCCAATTCGCAAGGAATCTTCCTCTTTTGTACTCGGCACGAGCTGCGTTTTGTAACCTTTGCCAATGCAAAGGTTACAAAATATATGGGCCACAAGTTACGTTCTGATTTAGCCTATTATGTATTATATACTTTTATGTAACAATTTTCTTATGTAGTAGAAGTATTTTTTTAAGTATCCGGTCGCGAACAAGCTTATGCACGAAGCTTCTCTATCTAATCGAAGGGAGGGAAACTGGCTCATCGTAATCATATCAGCCATACGGATTTGCATACTATTATTCCGAGATTCTTTCTCTTGCAGTCCTGCGTCCCTTTCTACTTAAGACAGTTTAGAAAATAAGAAAATGTTGACTAATTGTATCTTGTTCTTGCGCAGACAGATATAATATATAATTCACTTTTACTTGTAGAATCCTGGAGTTCTTCGGTATGAAGAAAGAAGAAGTACCATCTGCCCGACTGATTGCTCTAGAACAGGACATGGCTAAATACAAGCCTACCACAGACGAATTAACCGCCAACTCTATTGAGGTAAGATACCTTAACAATTGGTTAAATCATCATTATCAACCTATAAGACGTTGATTACCAACAGTGGACGTTACTACAATCCTTTATCTGTAATTATTAATCTGCCATATATGTATTACATGCACTGTCAGTTGGTGTAAGTGGTAGCACATTTGGTTCGGCTTTTCTATAGGCGTGGGTTGTAATCTCATATGTGACATTCCTTTTTCTTTCGTAATTAAGTTTTTATAAATCTTCTTATATTTATTTTCTATACTTACATTTTAATATCAAGTCATACTTTTTAATATTAAGTCGCATTATTACCGTAACAATAAAAAAAAAACATTGTTATATTGAAACATATATATTTTGCTTGCTACTTTACCATGGTTGTAAACAATTTGCAATACCACCGATAGTAATTCGACCCACACCTTATCAGTACATAGTAATTAAATGTTTTAATAGTAAAAGCTACCAGTATATTACAATCGCCGATCTAATAACATTTTAGCGTATAATGTAAATATATTTTTATGCCAATTTATTTTATTATACCTATTATGATAATGAATTACGGTGATATACATTTATTTTATAATTATTTTTAGTGAATATTAAAAAGGTGCAGTGATATTGTTAAAATTACTGAAATTTAGCATTTAATATGCTTGATTATTTATAAAAACTTGATTACGATCGAAAAATGATTGTCACATAAGAGATTTTTATAAATAATCGAGCATGTTAAATGCTTAATTTCAGTAATTTGAATCACAGGGTCGTGTCATCGTTTAATACAATGCTAACTGTAAGGTTAGAGTATTAAATCTGTATAATGTACGAACATTGGCGGGTAGATGACACACGTCTCCTTTATAAAAAACGAAAACATAATACGAAGGGGAAATTGAATGTCATAGTAACATGTCACGCTGGTGTAAGTGGTAGCACGATTGGAACGGATTTCCAATAGGCGTGGGTTCCCATCCCTTTTGTGACAATCATTTTTCGCTCGTAATCAAGTTTTTATTGTTAAAATAGTTAATTACTAAGACTTTTTGATAATGAAATTGATCTACTATGCCGATCAGGCGGGTAGGTTGGCATAGGGCATAGCATTTATTTAGAGGTTTCCTTCTCTTGCATGAACATTATATGCCTCGGTCGTCTCTGAAGACATCCACGGGCGTGATAATTATATTCTTGCTCTGTCACCACACGAAAAAAGCTAGCAAATCGTTCTTGGTTATTTATTACTAAAATCTTTTCGTTCTCACAGGAATTCATCCAATCGTTCTTCGCTGGTACTCTGAAACAACACTTGCTCAGTGAAAGTCTGCCCTCTGACTGGGCCGCTAAGCCCGTCAAAGTCCTAGTCGCTACCAACTTCGATGAGGTGGTGTTCGATGAGACCAAGAAGGTCTTCGTTGAATTCTATGCGCCATGGTAAGTCATTATGTCTATAATATACATATATATTCTTTATAATGACGTTTTCTGTAACACGTTGTTTTATGTTTTTATTCGACATAGGCGTTTTTATAGATTTATACTAAAAATAGGCTTTAAATTCATGAATTTCTACATCTGCAATGTAATTTTCCAGTATTATTTCAAAGCAGTACCTTAAACGTAAAATTTTTATGTGATTAATTCTTAACTGGGTAGCCAGTTATATATTGCCGTATAATAGGGATTTTCCTTTGCTACGATCTAGAAAAAGTAGCTGTGTCCTAAATAAGAAAAATCCAAGCCAGAATTCGTGTTACATTCGATGTATGCTGACTTATTGAATGGCACGGCATATTTTTGACACAAAAGATTAGTATAAGTATCAAACTAAAAATATATTTGAAGCAAGGAGTTAAATAATTTTTGTTTTTTTGCGTGTGGTCACGCCCCACTAATCCGTCCGTGGCGACAGAAGCGGCGCACGACCCCATAGACCCGCCCTACATGTACCTCTCCACGCCGAGCGAGCGGGCCAACGGAACCCGATCTTTGTCTTAGGTGGCCCGCCCGGCGGTTAGTCTTATCTCTAATCCCTGGTCCTATCACCCGATGCCCTCGGCTAGGGAATGAATGACTTAGATAATACGAAACAAATGTCTTAAGACCTCCATATTCTAAACTTAGGAGGATCTTCTCGTCCAATACCTCAGTGTCTGAAAACACAGGTCTACGACCAGTGTGTGTTACCAGTGATGACTTACGGCACGGAAACGTGGTCCCTAAATGTAGGCCTCATAACTAAGCTCAAAGTCGCTCAGCGTGCTATGGAGCGAGCTATGCTCGGGATTTCTCTGCGTAATAGAATCCGTAATACGGAAATCCGCAGAAGAACGGGTGTAACCGACATAGCACGAAGAATTAGCACGCTGAAGTGGCAATGGGCAGGCCACATCGCTCGAAGAACCGACAACCGCTGGGTAAAAAAGGTTCTAGAGTGGCGACCCCGCCCCCCCACTAGGTGGACAGACGACCTGGTGAAAGCTGCTGGGCGTCGATGGATGCAGACGGCACAGGACCGCACTCTGTGGCGTACCATGAGGGAGGCCTACGTCCAGCAGTGGACGGCGATGGGCTGAAATGATGATGATGATATTCTAAATATAAGTCGAATCTTTTGTACGTATTAACGTTAATTAATCATAATTGATTTCTAGTAAATAAAAAATTTAAAATTTTATGAAATAGGCAAATTTCGGCCTTTCGAACATAAAAATCAAATACACTAAATATATAATATGCCATATACTTACTAAACATGGGTACATAAAATCGCTGAAAATAGTTTTATCCAGTATGTGTACGCGAATAGCGTACATAGCGTACGTAGGCAAGAAATCGTTGTAATAAATTTTCTTATGAAAACGTAAGTGTGTATCCGCACCTACGTGAAACCACGTGTCTTCAATCTACTGAACTCATGCTGACAATGTTATATCAAGTGTTTTCGCATGCTGTGCAATACAAACATTATATTTCTATTACACCACGCCATTATGGTGTTAAAAGCAATTGTTTGTATTACTAGATCGAGTTCAAGAGCAGACAATGTGCCTTTTATTATTATTTCATAAATAAGGTCACAGCTGTGTGACATTTTATCTATTAGATTTCCAAACTAGTCTTTATAATTTTTAAAGATTGCATGCGAGCAGACCGGAATTACCATTCCGGTTAATAGATAACCCTATCAACTACGTGAATTTATGTTTGATAAAAAGGTCAAGATCGAGTCTTATGATTAATTTTGGCGATTATTATAAAACATACACTACGAGATTTTAAGTTGAACTAATATTTACTCGCTAGAGTGTTGTCCAAATGCATTTTCTCATAATGTGGTGACGATTAAAGAAACTTTATTTCTAGCATCAATCTGAACTTGGTCTTCGATTTTATTTTATAAGAAATAACTGTGTGAAAATATTTCACAAGTATTAATACTAAATAGCTTACGGCAGAGAGAATGCCACATAAAAGTCTGTTTCTTATCCACGATGCCCCTCCCTAATTTTTCTAATTTAATTATATATGCCTTTATTAATTATAATTAGCGCTTTCTTTAACAGTGAATGTTTTAGAGAATGCATGAAGAAAACATTTATTTAGACGTGAAATGTAACAGATTTATTTAGATTTATAAAACATAATATGAACTTGAACCAAGTTGTAGGCGGGTTATACCTTATACATCAAATAAAGACGCGTTAGGTCTCGTTATTATTTATACAGATGTATACTCGTTAGTTCTTATTCACTGAGCCGCTATTAATTCGTTGTCAAGTATTATTATTGTCGATGTTTACTCGGCGACGTGGAACTTGATCATTTGTCCCATTATGTAAATACGTTACGACATAATTTTGGCTGGATTGATAACGACAAACTCGTTACACTGTTGACGTAAGGGGACGTTGTACTTATCTTCATATAACCTACTATTTTGCATGTAGGGCAAATTGACAAAGAACGCGAATTAGAATTGTAACTAAATGATCTTTTCGCATTTGCATAAAATTGTTGTTTGTTTTTACTACAACTGATAGGTATTGAATAAAAGCTTGTTTATTTAAAGTTGTTTTTAGTTTTTAATAAATTAAAAGTAATATTTATTGCATTGGACATTGAACATGTTTAATCGATGCAGTAATAAAAATTACTTCTAATTTGTATTATTAACGTAAAGCGTTAGGATAATTATAAATTCAGATATTTTTTTCTTGAATAATGGAAAGTATGTTACACAATTATTAATCTTAGATTTATTAATAAAATAAAACTTATCTTGCTTACAAATATATACAATGTTTAGTTAGTTTATTGAAAACAATAAAAAGATTTTTTATTGAAAATCTTAATAGATTAAACTGAGGGTCGGGGTTGTTATAATCATGAACACAGGTTCACAGGCTAATGAGGTCCGGTCAATCGAACTTCCAATTTATTTAAATAAATAGTTTTATTTTATATATTCTTATATTATTTTTTTAATTTAACAGGTGTGGACACTGCAAACAGCTGGTGCCTATCTATGACAAGTTAGGTGAACACTTTGAGAAGGACGATGACGTGGTGATCGCTAAGATCGACGCCACCGCCAACGAGCTTGAACACACCAAAATCACATCATTCCCCACAATCAAGCTGTACACCAAGGATAATCAGGTATGTACTTGAAAAAAAATTTTTTTTAAGCTAATAAGTTTATCAGTTCTTTCCCAATCTGTCTTCATCATTTTAGCGACGACAATATGCTTACGCTTGTAGTATGGCCACTCTCCAATTTCGATCGATTGACATTTGTACTTTGAAGTTTCGTACCTACTCTTAAAAATTACATATAAATTGTTATAATATTGCGTGCTCATTTCTGGGTACAAATAGAATTAAGATGGGCATTGGAAAACACTAAACGGTACTATTGATTTTAAAGTATAATTTTCAAGAGCACTTTCCTATTCCATTTCGATTCGAATGTTGATCGAAATTGGATAGTACTCCGAATATATGATTTTCATACACACATTATTTTTTTCCTGTCGGGCAACCTAGCAGATAGCGCTGCTGCAAGAGAAGAAATACTCTGATTAAAATCCTATATAAACCTGGCTCCCGCGTGGTGTATAATAGGTTAATTTCTCTTCTATTGTATAGAAGAGTCATGTCCAAAATTAGAACGTATTTTATATTCTTCTCGTTTGATATAATTAATAATTGATGATGATAATTGTTGTATAGGTGCGCGATTACAATGGGGAGAGAACACTCGCTGCGATGACCAAGTTCGTTGAGACTGACGGTGAGGCTGCCGAGCCTGTACCAAGCGTGGTGAGTTCAATATTATTTTACATATATTTAATAACATAATGAAAGCTGTGTGGTGGCTAATAGCTAGTATATATATATAGTAGCTTTATATCGACCCGGGTCAACTCCACATGATGCCGTTTGGTCAACAATTAATTACATTCCCAAGGAGGGTTGACGTCAGGCAGGCGGTTGGCCATAAAACTGTTGTCAATAAACTTTTGCAATATCTTCGAGTACATATTGCGTCGATGCCAAGTAATTTGGATAATAGCAGGAGAATGATGAATCATGTTGTGTTAGAGCAAGTTTATTACGTCTTGCACTCGCGATGGTGTCGTAAAAGACGACTAAGGGATCCAAGCAATTGACATCAGTATAAGAAAAGGTAAAATTTATGTAAAACCCTAAACCGATTGATCTATTTCCAGGTGCATTATCCTCTGGCTTGGAAATCTATAACAATCACTGCGATCTTTAATCGTGATGATCATTGCTTTATTCCAACTTGAATACCTCTATATCCAAAAGTGGTCAGGACGACATAAACATTGTCTTAATTTAGGGATACCAGTATAAAAAAATTCATGTTAAAATGGGTGAAGCAATACATTTTTAGTTATGTTGATTATTTTGGTGGATTTTTAAATTAATTATTACGTACTCCGTGTAAGATTACAATGCACCGCCTCCTTTCTTGCCCGTGGGTGTTGTAAAAGTTGACTAACAAATGAGACAATAACAGAAACAAAAAAAGGAAAACTCTAATTAAAACCTTCAGTCCGTTTGGCCAGCGTAGGTCAATTTCTTTCTTGTTACGGAAGCATGCCCAAGCTTGGCAGTGGGTCCTATATGAACTGAAATGACGATGATGGGGGAATTATTACCCTCCTAATTAATTATAACTCTAGTTATGTTTTAAGAGTTATTTAAAATGTAAGGTAATCTTTTTCCGTTGTACTTCACAGTAACTTGTGGTAAAAATACGTCATCTGATAAGTGATATCATGAATAAATGACCACTGAAACATGTTACTTTATCTCCCGTTATCTCTCGCAGATAATTTATTAAATTTTATTTATTACACAAGTAAGTCACCATTATCAATGTCTCGTTACATTGTTGCTTGTAAGTTTAAATTATCTCTCGGCTATATAAGTTGTTACCTTTGCAAAATACTCGTAAAGCAATTGATAATAATTTATAATTAAATATTAACTTCGGGATATTAATTCAAAATCTTATAACGGACAATGAAATGTAAAGTCATATTTTATTAATTTGATACGACCACCTCTTTCCTCCAGTAAGTAGCATGCTGTTGCAGCTCGTCAAGTCCTGGAAGGGAATCCTGGTTCTATAAAAAATATTAGTCATATTTCTTCGACTTTCAAAATTTTCTTCTAAATAATCTTGAAGCATGACCTATATTTCGGGCAACAATGTCCCTGAAACGTTTCAAACAAATTTCAGTAATTTTGCTATTATATTTTCAATTTTGCTATTATACTGTGACACCCAATCAGACTGGAAACAGAAGAGAACAGTACAAAGACTGTTGTTTCTAGAGAAATTAGGCATGGAATTGGTAAATGATTACATCGAGCGTAGGAAACCTCTTCCTCGGAAAAATGCTTCACGGGAATTAGTACGAGTGCAGTTAGGTGTTATTGAGACAACGAAAACTTCCACTACTCAGAGTTCTAATAAAAGAAAAAGGTGTAGTGTATGTCCAGCGTACATACGCTCAAAGTTTAGAATTGTTAAAGGCAATAATAGGCTCACCTTTATTACGCAAGAACACTTAGTGTTCTTATATACTTCTGCCGAGTCTTTCGTTGATAATATCGAGACAAATATAATTTCATTATAAATATTAATAAAAAAGTCGTGTAATAATAATATTTATCGTGTTTTTTTTTTAAATTATTTACAGAGCGAAGAAGACGAAGAGGATGAGTTGCCAGCCAGAGACGAATTATAAAGTGTCTGCGGCGAAACATACTCTATATGAGACTTCCATAGCATAGTACTGTATAGATTATAATTATTTACTTTTATACTTAAACTAAACACGTTTGCATTTCATTTGCTAGACTGTTGACTGTTGTACTCTAAATTGTGTTAGGTTTTTTTTTACTTGAAACAATTTAAGTTATAGTGTGCTTTGATATTTTATTATATATGTAATACTCCCATATGTCGCCATTACGTACTACAAGCTAATATGTAATGGTCGGATCTCGTAAAAGTGCCGAGTAAAATTTAATTTATTCTCTTAATAAAAGCATATTTATTTTGCATAAACAGCAGCATAAATTAGTTTATGTATAATTAATAGTATTTATAATTTCTGTATCATAATGGTGTTATATTAACATTCCTTAGTACAAGTTTTTAGTTGCATCGAACAAGTGTTTTATTTTAGTGAGGTATTGATTGGCGTTATTTTTTTATGTTATACACTTGTATATTGAATTCATCACAAGTAATAGAATAACGGAGGACAGATTCTGACTTAAAACTCGTATATTTTTGTAGTTTTTTTTTTTAAATTGTTTTGTTCAAAACTTAGTTTACAAGTAGAGCTTGTTAAATTAAGATCTTGGAAACTGTAAATTTCTATGTATAATAAATAACATTTGGTAATTCTGTCTATGTAATGTAAATAATCCATTGTATTGGCCAAATCCGCATTTGTGTATCAGTTGTGGATACAGAAATTGATAAATAAACAAAAATTAAATCATTTTGTGGTTTTATTTGTATTTAACAAATTCTAGCTCTTTAGTGGTTTTATATATTTTTCACATAGCCTAGCTTGGTATTTATTTTTTGGTGTTTAGTTTTATGGAAAAAAATAAGAGTTGTGACAGAGTTTCGAAGTCCAGTTTTCTGTCTACAGCCGCGGCTCGGTTCGTCCGCTATAGTACCACACTTCGAGGAAAATCGACGTTTGAGCAATGGTAATGTGCTGTAGTGCTTCGTTTGGCGAACGAGAGAGCCGGAATCCCAACTTTCTGAGTGGGTTTGGGGTTTTCATTGGTAGGCAGCGGCTTAGCTTATATCCTATCGAAATAAAAGAAGGATGTGAACTACTTATAAAAAAAGAGTGTGCGCTTAAGACCGCACGGCAGAAGTGAAAACTACATTAACCAATCCCAATCAATTTATATATATATATATATATATATATATATATAGTAAATAATATTATGTAGTATTATTAGGGATCCTGTTCGTAGATTGAATCAGAAACAAGTCAGAAATTAAAGTTAATATTTATTAAATTCTATATAAATCAAATTATTTATTTTCGTTATCGTATTCTACAAATGATACAATCGGTTTGTGATAACTAAAATAAGAAACTATGGCAAAGTAACAGTTCACAGAAAATAAAAGTTAGGTTAATTTTTAATTATATTATACATACCTACATACATTTTTATATACGCATATAATATAAACATCAAGTGACTTACCTGTACGATCGAATCCCTTTATATAATAACAATAACTATGATTTGTGTAATGTAAACAATAACTGTTTATAATTTTTTTTTCAATATATATTATTTTCAATATTACCAAACCGCTAAATACACAGACTAACCTCACAATGTAAAACAGATAGTTGTTAAAATAATAATAGTTATCATTACGTATCAATTATAACTATTAATTTAATAAAGACAATTAAGACGTAAGAATTGATCATACGAAATACAGCGATACATCTGCGAAGAGCAGCTGAATGTATCTTTCTCGCTCGGTTACACTTGGCGGTCTCGAGTTCACCCGATCGAGCGTTTCACCTCAGATCAGCCTAACTTACTACCCACGAAAAAATCTGTGTGCGGTGCGCCTAAAGAAGTTTTCACTTCAAAAGAAACATTTGCAGTAAAAAAGGGAAAAGCAAAGATCGAATCGGGACTGTTTGGATCAAGCAATTGCTCTATTGTCCAACTGAGCTATTTTTATTCTTGATGACAGTAGTTAAATTTATATTTATTATAACCTTTAGTTATTTGTCAGAATCTGCACAGTATGTGAGGATTGGTTGTCACATCAGTAATGAAAGGACAGTCTTGTATGGTGTTCCGCAAGGGAGTGTGCTACACCCAACTGTGTTAATTCTTAATATAAATTAATGACTTGTATTTACTTCCCATAGAAAACTAGAATTTATTACATATTCAGATGACAGTTATAATAGTGCGTGCTAGAAATTAGGAAGTTGCTTATAGAAATGCATAAATTGCACTCGAAAAGGTTATGACTTGGTACATTAATCTCATACTGAATGAATATCGGCAAGACCAGATATATCGCTTTTAACAATTCATCAATTATATAAATATTCGATAAAATTATCTACAAATTGAAGTCCACCATAGTAATCCTGGCATCAACACAATAAATACAATTGCTTTTGCATTATGACTACATCTTGCACTAAATATCTTGGAATTCAAATCGATTCTCGACTCCGTTGGGTTAAACATTGAATCAGACTATGTGCACTAATACTTAGTACAGGATGATTGAAACGGATTCCGTCACATATCACATTACATAAAATACCATCAAAATTATTTAATATAACACGATAAAACACTAAGATGTTGAATATAATAATAGACCACTACATGACACTTTCATATTGCCGCCAAAAGTCTACATTAATCCAGACTGCACTTTGTTTATAACTGAGCCTGAAAGATAAAATTAGGAATAGTGTTATAAGAGAGCGCTGTGGTGTGAATGAAGAAGTAGTAACAAAGATCAAAAAGGGTATGCTGAGGTGGTTTGGACACTTAAAAAGAATGAGTGAGGAGAGGTTGACAAAGAAAATATATAAAGCAAGCGTGAATGGGACGAATATAGGGGAAGACCTCGTCATAATTTTCTGGATAAAATTGGAGGTGTGTTGACGAGAGGTCTTATTAAGAGTATGCGCAATCGTAGAGCATGCATGAAGACTATTATGAGCAGCGCCGGATTAGCCACGTAGCAAGAGCAAATGCTACGGGCCCCGCGAATTGGAGGGCCCCGCACTCCAACCGCGGGAGTGTAACCGTAAAAAATCTTCAATTTAAATAGGAATGTAAAATATTTTTATCTCACTTTGATGAATATAGAGCATGATTTGCTTAAAAAGTCAATATTGAAAGTGTTAGCTCCTAATTTGCCCATATTAAATTTAGAAAAGATTATTTGTATCAGTTTGTTCTATTTAATTACCTTACCTAAAGCAAATCTGGGGCCCCTTGACAGATTTTGCTACAGGCCCTGCGCTGGGTTAATTCGGCTCTGATTATGAGTGTGAATGAAGCGATGGAAGTATGCCAGGATTGTGATTTGTGGCAATCCGTAGTCTCTACCTACCCCTCTGGGAAACAGGCGTGAAGCTATGTATGTAGATATTGGACATATGGATGTGCCTACTTCTACCGTAATCCCAGTTAGCGTTATGTACCTAGTCTATACAAGTAGAACTATGAAAACAGCTGGTGTAATATAAATACTCAAATATATATTTTACATTCAATGTTCGTATGAAATTAAAATTTCGAACGAACCTATAGATACATCCGTTCCTATCATATCGACGTCCACTGTTGGACTTAGGCCCAGCCCATCCATCCATTCACCTGCTCTTTTATCCCAATTACTTGGGGTCGACGCTATATGTACTCGTATATATTACAAAAGTTAGAGACAATACTTGAAATACCAACACACAACGCTTACACAGCAACGCGTCACTGCATGAATTTCTCAAAATCTTGATTTATTGCGCTCCATATTCTTAATATCAGATAAAAAATATCAATCAGATGATAATATTTCGTCTGAACATTGTGATTTGTAAATTGTTTCCATCTTTACCTTATAAATAACTTTAATCTTATTAATCAATCAGCTCTTAGGATTAATTTCGCATTCCACCGAATCTTAAATCTCGTTCAATTGGCGAAGAGGAATACGATACAATACGGATAATAGATAGAAGACTAAGGGTCGTAGCTCATCTATACAACACCGCTCCCACCCGGTGCAATACTGTTTATTGAAATGTGAACTTTTGAACGTCTCCTGTAGACACATTCTACATTGACAACACAAATTAGCAAACCGCTCACTGCTAATTTGTGTTGTTAGTGCAAAGTATGCCGGGTGGAAGCGGTGTGGTATAGATGAGCTACGACTCTAATACAGCAGGCTATCAGGCAGCACGGCGCTGACTAAATAAGGGTATATACTTGAATTTAGAAAATAAAAAAGAAATATATTGTAATTATTTTTATTATCTTACATACAACGATTACAATAAAATAACATTTTAAATAATTAAGCTTGTTCTCAATTATCACGATAATACCAAAAGAACATTTAATTGAAACGTGGAATGACTTATTAATTAATTTAATGAATGACACTTTGGTATATGGTTTATGTGTGTGGGGTAACCATTATTGTTGATAAACTTACGCTAATATACCGATCAGACATTAATAATGAAACAATAATCTACAGCCAGACAATGATACAATACTTATCAATCAAATATGATGTTATATTTATATTAAATCATGTTTAGAACATTGGTTTTAATGCTAGACGAATACTATCAAACGTATCAATGTAATAGATCAAGATACGACCCGTATATATTCTTTTATGTTAAACTGCTCTTGACTTGATATAGTTATTTTTATTTATATAATTAATATTAATGCTCAAATTGGTGATCGAAACTGCATATACAGTGAAATCTCTACAACCTTGTTAAGTCATAATACTTAGTAAGTCAACAAAAATGTTATTGCCTTCTGTTTTTTAGAGATAAAACGCGATATCTTGAATTATTACCCTTCTTAACTCGAACAATATGTTACTTCCAGCGAAGGATTGATAGTACACACTTATACTGTATAACAAATCCGTAAGTCTTAGTAAAATGTAATAACTTACTACTTTCAATTTTCTGAACTCATAGCAATAAAATATAAAAGGAATGTTCGGTATTTCTAAATTCCATGTTGCATGCGTAATGAATGAATATATTCATTGAACAGCAGCTTAAAAATAGCGCCTTTCGTTGATATTTCAACATTTTAATTTGCTACATCTCCAAACATTTAAGTTGAAAACATACTCGTTGTTTTTTTTTCGAGTGCATTTCATTCGAGTGAGATTCCACTGTAATATAAATAAGTAACTTTTTTTCAATTTTCATCAGCATTTTATTTACGGGATTGTAACAAATTAAATTAATGGACAGTTAACAGATTATCTTAAAAATGTGTTGACTTGTTTAAATTAACTTATCAGTTAGCTCTAATTGGGTATTTTGAAACGCAAACCATGTTACCATGCGATAGATAAGTTATCTCTTCATGTGACCGAGTAAGAGTACGTGTCAATTATCTCCTGTTTTCTCACCGGTGTGGTATCTTCCCATTGGATTTCAAACACCCACATTTTTTTCTACCAGACTATGTTTTGTAAATATGACACGAAATAGTCTAAGATTGGCATCTTTTCGCATTTTTAAGCTACGATAGCGCGGCAAATATGTGTCAACTCATTATTTGCACTACATGCTATGGTCAGGATAAATATGCTCAAAGTTGAAGTTGGTCATTTATTTGGGATTTTAATAGAACATTCTGGAATAAAACGTTACGAGAATAAGCACTTAAGTGCAAGATGCTTACTCGTTTATAAAAAAAAACTTATATTGCTTTGAAACAAATTATGTACATGACAAAATTACATACAATTATATGTACATTATTCTTTTTCAATTTTATACATTAAATAAATTAATAAAATATGAAAATTAATTATACAAATATATCGCCATGATTTTACTCTTAGTAATTATTTAAAACTAATTCATGCAAATACATAATTCTATGAAACAACGCCATAATATATCACAATCTCAACCCTTTTAGTATTGTAATGTTTAATTTATTTACCATATAGATAAAAGTTATTTATTGGAAAATAAAGTGAAAATAATTGTTTTATTACAATAATACATTAAAACCAAATTATTACTGACATCATCAATAACTTTTTATCATCATCATCAGAGCCCATAAATGTCCCACTGTTGGGCTCGGGCCTCCTCCGTAATAGGAGGGAAATTAACCTACTATGGTCACCGCGCTGGTCAAACGTGTTGGTATAGGGTTTTGTTTGGAGTTTTCCTTCTCTAACAATTCAATAACTTTTATCTGTTGATAAAAAATTCAACCATCAATACTATTAAAATAAATTCAACCACATTTAGTAAATCTGGGTATTATTTAATAATTAAATAAAAAGCGAAAAAAAAAATATTCATAAAAGACTTTATCGATTTTAATTTCATATTCATTTTATTTAATAACATGTTTGGCTAACATTTGCATTTTTATTATCGTCTCTAAATACTTTATTTCATATTTAATGAGATCCCAATACATTAAAAGCGCACTATATACATTTGTAAATAAAAAAGTAATTGTTCAGTCCATTTCGGCTATCTGATTACAAAACAAGTTTGTGTCAATATTAATTAATATATTTTATTATGTGGCAATCTGTACATAGATAATTTAATTAATAGTAGTATTTTTGAACATAATACACACATTTGAAATAAAAATATTTTTATGGATTTTATTGCGATTATTGTGAGGATCTCCCTTGAACATGAGCACTGAAAAGTGTTTGAAATATTGGGAAAGTAAAAATCAATTACAAACACGACAGAACCCGTAAAAATAGTTTTATCTCATACATGTAATAGCCGCGTAAACATCAGAAATCAATAATACATATTGACCAATAGTGTATTTTTAAAAGATAATTACTTTTAAAAGAAAAAGGTAGAAAAGGAGAAAAAGGGTCCTGAGAGCTTTTTTAAACATCACTAAATTCATCATTTATTAATTATTCTCAATTAATTGAAATAACAACAAAAGCAATGATATTGTATTAGATGATTCCATTGGGTTAAAGAACTCAATGAAGTTATATATATTAAAGAAATTTACTTAGCGTAATCTTATCCTAATAATAATACATATTTAATAACGATGCCGTAATATACTTAAATGCGTATAGAAATCATTCATATTGAAGTATTTTAAGTTGAAAAAAAGTTAGCGTAATTAATGCTAATCCGTAATAAAAATATTCTTTTTCGGATACGTAGAAGTAATATTTTCTTAGGCGTTATTAGCTTGGTTTTGGACAATAATAGATTAAAAAAAACAATATCATATGTCAATTCTTAATCAATGCTGTGTGGTAGCGGCTACGAATATCAGCTTTGCTCGTGGATGTCGTAAAAGACGACGAAGAGCCTTATATCGAACTGGACCAACTCTACCTGATGCCGTTTGGCCCAACAATTACATCAACCCAAGGAGGGTTGACGGTCTTAAAACTATAGCTAATAACTTTTGCAATATGTAGAAAAAAAAGTATATATTGCGGCGATCCAAGTAATCGGGAATGATGATATTAATTCTTTATCATAGTCATTGTTAAAAATAAGCTTCCGAAAAGTACCTACATCACAATGGGTCCTGTGTCGCCTGCATTTAACGTATATCTCTTGCAAACCTAACTTGAATGTCTTAATAGGCAAATCATTTCTAAGAAATAATTATTTTAAATAGATTTTTTCTCATATCTAACGTTCGTATTACCATATTGTGAGAATATCCGTAGAAAATACTAATAAACTTTAATTAAAGGAATGATAAGGATGTTAACTAAATTATTTTTATGATAAAATAGACTAAAAGTCATAACAATTTGCGAAAACATTTCAATTTTTATAATTAGCAAGAGAGCTATACCCAAATATCACTACATACTTGCCTCAAAACAGTAAAGGTTGGTATGAATATTAACCTACGCCCTAAAGAAAGCAACGTTTGGGCAAAAACAGATAGAATATGTCATTTAATAACTTCAAAAGCTAATTACTTCTTTCATTGTGTAGGTATATTTTTATTTAATAATTATTGCACAACTTTTCTCAAATTTATATAAATTATAAAAAAAAAATATTGACAATAGATTAATATTTTGATAGAAATCCCATATCATCAAATTATTATCAAACGTATATTCCCGCTATTATCAAGTGCAAATTCCCCGTTACGTATTGCCGATAAAATAAACAATGTTTATAAACTTTTGATAACCTAACCTAAGAAAATATACTTCTAATATATCATGTATCTTCTTAAAAAAAAAACACTAGTTAATTGAAGATTAAATTTTAAAATTGTATTACTAAGTTACAGTCGATTGATCAGCTTAAAATATTTCAATTGCTATAATAAGCCAGGCACCAAATGGCATATCGAGTACATATGTGTTACGACTTGAATATATTAGCATGCCCTTTATTTATAGTTCTTTTTTTAACGATCCTCTGCTTAATGTTAAGTGAAAATTACTGTTCTTAATATGTGTTAATGGATAAGAGAGTGATGCCAGTTCTCTCCAACAACCCCTTATATTTTAAGGGACACCTAAGGCAATATAAATGATGGATAACATTGATATTAATAACATTTGCCCGTTAATTGGAGTTAAACAAAATTTAAGCTTTAGATAACTCTTAAAATTGCACATATAACATTGATATCATGTCTCTATATTGTCTTAAGTGCTACTTACAATTTACGGGTACTTAATAAAAGTTTGTATGAATTTCTTCATTCTAAATTAGTGAATAATTTTTGTTGATTTATGTTATGTTAGGATCTCTATATAAAAAAAAAACTCATTTGTAAACGTAAAAGCGATTACCACATACAATATTTGAACTCACATCTACTAGTAATCTATTCAAATTGATTAAGCTAGTGTGGTAGCTACGTGTTAACGTTATTCGGACAATTAACATTTGACATAATATTTGTTCCTTTTGTATAATTGGACATTTCGCTTCAACAGTCAAGTTATAAACATAGGCGGCATAAAATACATGGTTTCGATGCATAACTAAGTAAACGGCTACTTATACGTGACGATTGGGGGGTTTACACGTAGCTATTTTAATGGACCAAAGTCTTTCAAACATTAGATTGCAATAAAGTCATTAAAACATCATAAAAAGGACTGTCGGTCTACTTTCCAAATTATTTAGAGTATTTGATGTTTTGAATGAACTGTGAACCTTTATATCAATGCTTTCAAGTTATAAAATAGTAGTTTTAGCGAAAAGAATGCAATGAACGTTACTCTCGCTCCCAATAATAAGTAGGCAATCGGTTGGAAAGTGCAGGGCTTCGGTAAGCAGGTATGGGGGCGTCCATTAATTAGGTGAGGTTAGGGGAGGGAAGGAATCGAACCGAATCTTACTAAATCTCACTTAGGGGATCTTGGCAAATATTAGGTAATTTTTTTTTAGCAGGAAGTGGTACACCACTTTTTGTACAAGCTGCGTGAAACTTAAGTTAAAGTTCATTGACAGTAAAAACCCAATTGTGTTATTTTTAATAATTCCCAAATATTTCATATCCAAGTACAATTTTTGAAAAATTTTTAAGTGAAATTGTGGAAGCGGGGAGGGGATTGAGAAAAATCTTACGACATCTCACTAAAGGGGGAGGGCGTCCAAAAATCTTCAAAAATGCCTCACGTAATTAATGGACGCCCCCTATGCGATTTCATCGGGATGCCATAATATCTTTGGTCAGTGAGCGCATAAAGGCTCCATCGTGCAATCAAAAAAATGAATTACCTAATACAATCGAGCAAGATTTTATTATTTTCATTCGTATTAGGGTCGGCTTGCTAGTAACTATTTTCGGCAATATATCATTGTTCAAACTTGGCAGTTTCTCTAACCGGTAATCAAACGGATATTCTAAATATGGGTAAACCTAGATATCATGATATATCAGGATATTTAAGGGCATAGTAACTTACCATGATTATTTTGAAAACGTGTACAATAAAAACCAAGCGCCTAATTCTATAAATAAACCAATAAACTTCAGTAATCTGACAGATTCGCCTATGAAAGATTGACTTAAGAAATTATCTATGAAATCCGTCAATCCAACGGTAGTATTCTATATGCAAATATAATTTTTATAATATTAGGGTACGTACCCATAATACGTGACCCATTTTTTTATATTGTATCAATGCTTAAAAGTTATTTAGTTATTTCCTGTAAATTTTACTAGTGTGCAATAATAACTTATTGTATTGTATGACTTGATAGATCAATCTTCCTGTAATTATTAAGTTGCAAACTTAAAAAACGTAGGAACTGTAATTGCAATGTTATATTACTTGTAACTTTATCCTTTTCCAAAAATGCAATAACGCCAAAAAACTCTTAATTAAAAATTTCAACTAAACCGTGGTCCATTAAACGTGGTAGCTACGTGTTGGTAATGGTGGTGGGAATACATGAGACGCGTGCAGGCACTTATCAGAGCGCGAACATGGAGTCCTGTTCGTCCTTGTTGATCTGTCGGTGGCGTGGTGAGGGGCGAGTCGCGGCGGGCGCAGCTGGCAGGGTATCGGCGGCCGCGGCGCGTGATGCTAGGAATTTGTCGAAGTCGCTGCTCGTCACACTGTCCTGTCCGGCGTTGGCCTCACTCGCTGCCTGTACATGTAATTTGTTTTTTTTTTAAATATAACACTAAATAACATTAACTTTTGAATAACAATAATTGGTCTCCTATTTTTTATTATATAAATATAATATTTTTGGCAATAAAAGTGGAAGATAAGGAAAAATTATAATTATTAGTGGCAGAATACAATCTCTTGTTCACAAATTCTGAGCGAAGGTGTAATTTGATTCTGTTAATTGGTTGTTTATAAAATCCCCCGCAATACAGAATGTTGTCTTTAATAAAAAAAAAAAACACCGTTCGAAATATATGATAACTCACTTTTTTTTAAGACAAAACTCCGCACAAAATATCTCTTAAATTGAGTGGCTAGAGACTTGACAAATGTGCAATTAATGGACACAAAAAAACAGACTCAAACACAGCATCATGTGTAATCGCACAAAGGAGTGCCCTGAGTGGGGTTCGAACCCCTGATACTCGGTATATACATAGGTGGTCTATATACCATCTCTGCAGTCAAATATGCTAACTGTATCTATGATCGAGAGAGCCGGCAACCCAATTGGGTGGGTTTGGGGTTTGTATTGGTAGGCAGCGGCCCAGCTATACCCTTGGTATTGCAAAGGCCTATGAGCGGCAGTAACATTTACCATCAGGTGTGCTGCTTGCTCGTTTGCCAACATTAGCAATAAAAAAAAAATATCGCCTAAGGTAATTTGTTAAAAGAACTGTCATAGGTAAGATTCTATATTGTTTGTTAGTGTCCCCAATAAAATATATATAATTTTTCATAACTCGATAAATCACCACTCACCACGTTACTACAGGGATTATGAAGGAGAAGTTTAAGATATGAAAAAAATTTTGCAATCACCACGTCCTTTGAATTAATACTTTTTATTTTTGGTTTAGTAGTTGACATGCAAGGTTGTGAAAAAATCGAATGTGTAAAACGAAAAAGTTATCACTAATTTGATTTGTGAGTAAATATGTAATGTAGATGGACAAAGGGTTTGGTATTTAAATGCTAGCTGCGCATTTCGAAACCATAGTAATATACCCCAATTATAATTTGGGTATAACTATTTAAGTAAAAACCGACTTCAACTCGGTTTCTGTACCAAAGCAGTATTTTGTAAAGCAGTACCAATCATCTACGCTAGAAATTTGTAAGAATGAAAAAACCAATCATGGCCTTAATATAATAGAATTAGTCGAGAAAGTATTCCACATAATTTATTCGAAAAAATATATCTAACAACATTTGTGAATGCCTTTCATAATATCCGTCTTGAGAAGGGTGGTATATTACATCAATTGCCTTTTCGTTGTAGAAAAGTATTGTGCCTATCATATATGGACTGTGAAGAAGAAGAAATGAGTAATCATCATCATTCTCCTACGCTTATCCCAATTACCTGGGGTCGATACAATATGTACTCTTCTTTCATAGTACATATTGTAAAAGTTATTGGCAATAGTTTTATGGCCGGCCGTCTGCTAGACGTCAACCCTTCTTGGGAATGTAATTGTTGACTAAACGGCATTGGATGGAGTTGGCCCAGGTCGTAAGGCTCTTAGTTGTCTTTTACGACATCCACGAGCAAAATAAGGGTTAGTAGTATTCGTAGCCGCTACCACACAGCAAGAAAAAATGAGTAATATAGTAATTTAAAAAGCTTGTATGGTTTGAAAATGATATAAGAATGATGAAGGTTCTCCGTGTTATAAAAGAATAAAGATACAATTATCCCCACGGCTCGCTTGCCCGTGGGAGGCATAAAAATCGGCTAAGGGTATCTCTATAGGCAACAGATATCTTTTGGGGAGCATATTGTATTTTCTCTGATTGCCAACCGGCGTGCTAGGCGCGGCGATGGCGAGACTCCGCTCAATTAAATGTGGTCTAAGGTAAGGCTAGAACACACTTACTTTAGTGCAGCCGGCGAAATACTGAATGATAATGATAATAGATTTGAAAATATGCAGGTTTGAAAATTATAATTTATGTTTGAAATTTTGTATAACTGTGACACTTTCCTTAAAAAAATTGCCTGCGTTTGCTAATATTTGTGTATTTATATTATTCATGTAAAATAGTTCTGTCTTGTCTTAACTTTATTTATCTTGTGATGTTGGTAGATCAATCGGTTTCTGGCTTAAAATAATTAAAAATCTATTCTTCAGCCTATACCACGCATAGCAGCCGGTGTTAAAAACGATGGTGATAAAGAGAGTGGTATAGAAGAGTGGGCAGCAGACCATTCTATCTCTACCGGTATTGAAGAAAAAGCATGACTAATATTGCGTATAAATAATTGTTAGAAAAACTTTAGGAAAAAAATCTCAGTGGAATACCATCTCCACGATATAATAGTGTAATAAAAAAAATGTAAAGATGTGTAATAAAAGAATAAAAAAATAATAAATAAACATAAAAACACACCTTCTCCTGAGCTAACCAAGCGGCTATCTCATCGATTTCCCTCTCATCCATCATGCCCGACGGCTGTCAAATGTGTCAAATAAAAAGTCATAAGTAGATAATAAAAAAAAATACAATGTACTAAGAGATAGAGATAGATAAAAACAAAATATATGCAATAGAAGAGATACCCCGTACACAAGAAGATATTTAATAATTGTTCTTTAAATACACAGAGCGATAAAAATAATAGATTATGTACATACTTAGAAACTATAGTTGTCACAAAATAAAAGGCCCGTTTTGACATTTGTCTTAGCGATGGATATAGTGATATAACCATACGACTCGGTACTCGATACTCACGATATATCGATTCAAGTTTGCATGAGTGTTTGATCGATTTGAATATGTATTGTAAAGTATATTGGATTAAAGTTCTGATTTGAAAATTTAAGTTAAAACTTTGATATTGTAGGTATTTTGAAGTGATACAATGTTATGAAAGGTCAATTTTCTATCATTTAATATTTGTGTTACAATTTTGTGATTGAGTGAATGTTTCACTCAATCACAAAATAAAAAATTGAGGAAAAGTGAATCTTCAATTTCTTCATTTAATTTCTTCATTTTCTTCAAATGATGAGCCAAAATTGTCAGTTGAGCTATCGTCACCCGTATCTATAATTATTTCATTTTCAATTATATTGTCAATATTGACGTCTCTGTCATAGTCTTCCTTAATTATTTTCGAGTTTTCTACCACTTTTGCCCAGTCTTCTTTAGTAATTTTGGCACAAGCTTCATTCAAAAAATTAAATACCTTAATAATAACAAATCATAAATAGTAACATAAATTTTATATATAGAATCATTCTCTTTTTGTGCTGCGTATCCTTTCATTTGAGCTCAGATCAAAGCATTGTACTGACAATAGTATGGTGGCGTTCTTATCACTTTGTGTCCATGCTGAACCACTCTGCGAATTTATTTGCGTCCATTTCTTCGTGATATTTTTTTGTACTTTTAGACTCAATTGCGAGCAAGGCAGCATTAAAAAAAACTTCTCCCAGCTGATTCAGCGTGGCAGATTATTAAGCGTCCATCTTTTCCCATTGGCACTTTTGAGCAAGATGTCTTGGTATCGTCCGTCCACGACTGCGGCACGGTATGATTCGAGTTCAGCCAAATCTCTTCGACAAATATGACATTGTCCCAATTTGTGACTTTGTTAGCTCCAAACTCATAACTTTCAGTAAAGATCAATACACAGCTGGTGAAATTCAATAATTCTAAACACTAGTATTAAAATTAATAAAACCGGACAAGAGCGAGGCCACCTTAAAAGAAAATATTTTGATCCATTTATTTTTCTTTAACCGATTATTAATATTCTGTGGACAATGTAAAAAAATCGTTATGCACGGCACTTGGCCGAGTGGGCGGTACCCAACAATGAAAAATATAATTACCTTCAGAATATTTCGATCGGTAAAAAATAGAGAACTTCTTGGACGTGAACTGTCAAAACGGGCCTTTTATTTTGTGATTACTATAAGCCACCTTATTATAAATTTATATAGGTAGTTAAAAATAATGTAAATAAATAATGAATAGCCAAATAAGTTCTACTTCTATCCAGTTTCAAGGGTTTTTTTTTTGAGAATGCTTTTACTCACAATTTGTAAAAAAAAAAAAAATATTACAAAAGATACATAGGGTACAGACATTCAATTTACGAAGGAATTCAGAAATTAAAAATTTTGAATTACATATATGCTAAAAATAGCTGCGTCCTCGACTCTGTCGGAGAATTTTGCATTTAAATTATTATGATTAAAGTATTTCTGTTAACATATGAAGAATATTAACTATTATGATACCGAATTTCGACAAATGAGAGCTAATTAGTATTCCCGTGATTCGCCTACCAATTGACAGATACGATAGACCAAAATACCAAAAATAAATCGCAATGATTCTAACATCTCCTATACTATTTTTCTCAAAAAGCTTTAATGTTATTCAAATATGTTCAATAAATCAGTGTGGTGACCGAGTAAGAATACAATTCATAGACAAGCCCCCCCGGCCCCCCCCCCCCAACCCCTCTCACTTGTCCGTGGATGCCGCAAAAGACAACTAAGAGATATAACATGCACAAGAAGGTGAACTCGAAATAAAGCCCTTCACCCATCCTTTCTGGTATAGTAGGTAAATTTACCTCCTATTACGGAGTAAGCTCGAAGCCAGCAGTGGGTCCTAAATGAGTTGAAATTATCTTCAATGTACGTATTTTATTTCTCTGCAGCTTATTTATATGTATAGATTAATTGACAACAACGATACTATAAACACAAAACATATATGTACGAAGAATCTCCACTTTAATATTTATACAGAAAATAAAGATATGTATATTATATAAATGCAAAAGGCATTTGGACTATAATATCTTTAAAAATATAAAAGGGATTGATGATAATAAAATATAACATACTACGGGCGCTTGCGTGGGTCGCTGCTTGGCCGCCGCAGCCAGACCCGGTGTTTGCTCCTCCATATTGTCCGCGTAACTGCTGCCGCTGTACATAGCATAATTGATATAATAATTTGATGTACATTATTTTTTTATATAATTTAAAAAAATGCTAAAAAAAGATAACGTGGTTAATGGACGGCCCCTTTACTCAGAACAATTTATAGATGTCACAAATGATTATCATGCGCGGGCGTCCAATCCACGACACTTGACACACTGGGACGGTGGCTATTTAAACAATTTCCAATATCTGTGCAGTCGAGTAATTTTATTTTTATTGTTTGATGTTATAGTAGAAATATGACACTAAAAATTTCAATTAATAATAACACGATTTATTTAACAATATTTCAATTTCTAATACGATTCAGGATGCAGATACAGTCCTCTGACAGACAAAGAGGACAGCGGAGTATTAGGATTCCGTTGACATTCTTTGGACTTTAGAAATACGTAAGATTAGGAACAGAACTACGAACACCGTACAATCCAATTATTAAACTAATATAATGACTAGTTCCATATAAAATATAAAGATACAATTAATGAAACACGATCATTCAAACATACAGGGTGGAAGGGGGACCGCTCACGAAAACAAAGACAGGTAACCCTACTAGTCCTACTTGTAATGATAGGCTAGAAAAAAAATCTATTCGGATGAAAAAAAAATATTTTTCATCACGCGAGGTCGTTGAACTCTTGAACATATGATCATGAGTTTTGAATAGATTGCGTCTTTTCTCATCTGAGTAAAGTTACGTATTTTTATGGAATTATTGTTACATGGCACTGTCCTAATACGATGGAATGTGAAAAAAAACTTAAAATTCGTGGTGAAAAAAAAATCTTTTCATCCGATTCATCCGATTTTTTCTAGCCTATCATTACAAGTAGGACTAGTAGGGTCACCTGTATTTGTTTTCGGGAGCGGTCCACTTCCACCCTGTATACATTTTCATATCTGTCCAAGCGTTGAGGAGTTTGGTCAGAGACATAAAGAAATTATAATATGTATAAAGATGTTTACCCAGTTTTAGAATTCTCGTAAGTAACATTTCGCGACTGCGCGAACATGTCGAATTCATCCTTAGAACTGCCCGGTGACTTGTCAGGTTGAGGCTCTCTCACGGCTGTAAGATTCCAAAAAAAAAATCAAATCAATTATGATTTTTCATTTTTTATGCCTCTATTATGGTGTTTAATTATTAGCTATAAATAATAATATAGTGATTACATACCATTTTTATTTATAAATAAAAATGGTATGTAATCACTATATTATTGGTTGGTTGGTTATAACCAAAGACCTAGATTAAGCCACTATCCACTAAGGAATAAGTTCTTATATAGCATGGGACTTTACAGGCATATCGAACACAAATTAAATAGAGATTCGAAACAATCATTTTTGCATCACAAAAAGGACTGTCCCACAGCTGAATCCTCATGACACTCGACATAGAAGACAGCTATTCAACATATTATCTTATCTGTGCAATGAAATCTTCATATATATAACTCTTCTGTACATGTGTTTAGCATCTAACTTCTCATAAGCAGTAAGATTTGGATGAAACTTTGTGTGTATATTTCTATAGGTTCTTCGGTGGTTTGAAAACAATTAGACCCGGTAAATGGCGCTGTTGCCGGTATATCACTAAATCATACTTGCTGTACAAGTGATAACATTACAAAATATATTTAATGAGACATTCCTTTGCCGAGAAAAACGATGTATACCGGGTTCATACATATACATACATATCATCACGCCATATCTCTTGCAGGGTAGGCAGAGAGAACAGAGTGCCAGAGAACTCTATCTCTGCATACTTCACTCGCTTCCTCAACATTCATAATTCTCTTCATACACGCTCGCCGGTTTCGGAGACTCTTGACTCCACCTTCCTTCAGTACATGACCGATCTGGTCTAGGTAGGTTAGTCTCGGTCTCCCTCGGTACCTACATCCTTCCACTTTCGCATTGTATATCTTCTTAACCAGACGTTCGTTCGGCATCATTTCCACATGTCCGAACCATCGGAGCATTCCCTTTCGCATCTTTACACCAATACTCTCTTTCATACCTACTCGCTCTCTTACGTCGTCGTTACGAATGCGGTCGGATTTACGAAATTCGAAATTACGAATACCGGGTTCGCTAGTTATATATAATAATATAATAAGTCTTTCCTTGTGGTGACGGACTATGAATACAATTCACGACTATCTTGGCCGTGAATGTCGTAAAAAACGACTAAGAGATATGATAGCAGTGTGCTAAGTGTGAGTTTTATCGTTAACATGACGCGTTCTACAGCGAGCGCGTAAGCATGTCATTTGTATAAAGAGATGTAGTTTCAAAAACGCGCCGCTAGTAGCGCTGTACATTTTTTCATACAAATGACATGCTTACGCGCTCGCTGTAGAACGCGTCATGTTAACGACAAAACTCACACTCAGCACACAGATCACATTGTTGCAAGACAAGAGAAATTTGAAATAAAAACCTATATTATCCTTATGTTTGACCAGCGTGATATGGCAGCTCAATTTTCCTTCCACAATGGAGGAGACCGGTGCCCAATAATGGTACGTACTAAGATGACAATAATATAATCATGATAATGATACGATGTTTATTGGTGGCACTTACTCAATTTGGCAATATCTGGCACGTCATCGCTGAGATCAATCAATGCGTCGTCATCATTGTTCTGAGCTGCAATTTTAAAAATAAATATTTATTTTTTTATTCTATGAAATAATCTATTGAATAAATTCTAATTTGATCGAACTTTGAAGTAAAACAAACCTTTTTCTTTTGCATAATCTAAAAAAAAAAATTACAATTTGTCACGTATTTATACATATGTACATTTTAAATGTTGACAAGTTGGACGTAGTTAAACGGAAAGGGTCTATCCCACACACTGTTAGTTTTGAGATATTCAGGTTTGAATTTAAATTCAGATAATGTATCGTCCTTGACTTTTCAACTTTCTGGGATTGCTTTTAACATTTTTTTTTCTATAATGACACTTCCCGTGTGGCGACGGGATAGAATACATGTGTCGCCACCCCTTGCTTGCCCGTGGGAGTCGTAAAAATCGACTAAGGGTTCACCAGGAGAGGGGGCAGCAGCTCTCTCCTGGGAAACGTATTACACCACACTGCGATCGCCAACCCGCCTGCCAAGCGTGGCGATTACGGCTTTAACCCCTTATGAGCAACACAAATAGAGAAACGGCCCCCAGTCACGGCAGCTCCGCTATCCTACAGGCTCATCGTGGTAGCGGGCCTGGTAGCGATGGAGTAGGGGGTGCGAAGAATCTCCGGCAGCGATCCGGCTACCAATCAAAACGACCTTTGGCCCTGGTAACACACAACATTCGGACACTCAGGACCGATGAGAAGGTCATCGAGCTGGAAGAGGAATTGAGCAAAATCCGCTGGGACATTGTAGGATTATCAGAAGTGCGAAGAGAGGGCGAGGGCACGATAATCCTACGTTCTGGAAACTTGCTCTTCTACCGGGAGGGAGATCACCCGTCCCAAGGTGGTATAGGGTTTATCGTTCGAAGGTCTCTCGTAGGCAACGTGGAGAGGATCGAGAGTGTGTCGGCAAGGGTAGCATACCTTATACTCAGAATTACCAAACGGTATTCGTTGAAGGTCATACAGGTATACGCACCGACCTCGGCATACTCCGACGACGAGGTGGAGGTCTTTTACGAGGATATCTCGAAAGCCATACACGCGTCCAAAACCCACTTCACGGTGGTTATGGGAGACTTTAACGCGAAACTAGGCAAAGGGAGTGATGATGAGTTGAGAGTGGGGAAACATGGATATGGACAGAGAAACCAGAGGGGCCAGAAACTGGCTGAATTTCTGGAGAAGGAAAGCCTCTTTATGATGAATTCCTTCTTCAGAAAGCAGCCACAAAAGAAATGGACCTGGATTAGCCCCGATGGTTCAACAAAAAACGAGATAGACTTCATCTTGTCGGACAAACGACATATATTTAATGATGTCTCAGTGATCAGCCGGATTAAAACTGGGAGCGATCACCGAATAGTACGAGGCACATTAAATATCCACACAAAAGTCGAACGGTCACGCTTGATGAAGTCTACCCTCCGACCTACACCTGTCCAATACCAGAACCTCGAAAACTTTCAACTCGAACTACACAATCGCTTCGAATGTCTAGACGAGTGCGAATCTCCGAACGATATAAACAACAGGTTCGTGGAAACTGTCCACGCGGTTGGGTCAAAATTTTTCAAGGCTCACCGCGCTAATAGACCAAAAAAACTTTCTGACCAGACTCTCAAGCTCATGGAGCGGAGAAAAGAAATGACAGTACAGTCTTCAGCCGATTGGTCCGAACACAGGCAGCTAAATAGGCAGATCTCCAGGTCTGTGCGTCGCGATATTCGCCAATTTAATACGCTCCGTATTAAAGAAGCGATAGAGCGGAATCGTGGCTCAAAAGTGTTCGCACAAGATCTGTCTATCGGGCAAAGCCAAATGACTAAGCTGAAGACCGATGACGGCACTGTCATTTCATCCCAAAGTGAGATCTTGGGAGAGGTCGAAAGGTTCTATGGACAGTTATATAAAACATCCCGAAATCCTGTTGTCGGCTTGGTCCAAGATCCCAGATCCAAGCTAACTCGGCACTATACCGAAGAAATCCCGGACATTAGCTTGTGCGAGATCAGAATGGCTCTCGAACAACTAAGAAACGGTAAGGCACCGGGAGATGACGGAATTACGGCAGAGCTCCTGAAGGCAGGCGGCAAGCCGGTCTTAAAAGCCCTTCAGAAGCTATTTAATTCCGTTATCCTCGGGGGCGACGTTCCAGAGTCGTGGACCAGGAGTGTGGTGGTGCTGTTCTTCAAGAAGGGCGACAAAGCTCTTCTAAAGAACTACAGACCCATCTCACTCTTGAGCCACGTCTACAAGTTGTTTTCGAGAGTCATTACCAATCGACTCACGTGCAAGCTTGATGACTTCCAGCCGCCCGAACAAGCTGGCTTCCGAAAAGGCTATAGCACCATAGACCATATCCTCACGCTTCGGCAGATTATCCAGAAGACCGAGGAGTACAATCGGCCTCTGTGTATAGCGTTTGTGGACTATGAGAAAGCCTTTGATTCAGTCGAAACTTGGGTGGTGCTGCAGTCCCTTCAGCGGTGCCAAATCGACCATCGTTATATCGAAGTGCTGGAGTGTTTGTATAGGAACGCCACAATGTCAGTCCGTATTCGGGATAAGAGTACGAAACCGATCCAGTTGCAGAAAGGCGTGAGACAGGGAGACGTCATCTCTCCGAAACTGTTCACCACTGCACTGGAAGATGTCTTCAAGCTTTTAGACTGGACCGGACTCGGCATCAACATCAATGGCGAATACATCACTCACCTTCGATTCGCAGACGATATTGTCGTCATGGCAGAATCCATGGAGGACCTGGGCACCATGCTCAACGATCTCAGCAGGATATCCCAACTAGTGGGTTTACGAATGAACATGGACAAGACGAAAGTCATGTCAAATGCCCATGTCATTCCTGTACCGGTCCTAGTTGGCAATGCGATTCTCGAAATTGTCGATCATTATGTTTACCTTGGACAAACAGTCCAGTTTGGTAGATCCAATTTCGAGAAAGAGGTCAGCCGACGAATCCAACTCGGTTGGGCAGCGTTCGGGAAACTTAAGAAGATCTTCTCATCCAACATACCTCAGTGTTTGAAAACACAGGTCTATGACCAGTGTGTGTTACCAGTGATGACTTACGGCACGGAAACGTGGTCCCTAAATGTAGGCCTCATAACCAGGCTCAAAGTCGCTCAGCCTGCTATGGAGCGGGCTATGCTCGGGATTTCTCTGCGAGATAGAATCCGAAATACGGAAATCCGCAGACGAACGGGTGTAACCGACATAGCACGAAGAATTAGCACGCTGAAGTGGCAATGGGCAGGCCACATCGCTCGAAGAACCGACAACCGCTGGGGAAGAAAGGTTCTAGAGTGGCGACCACGTACCGGACGACGCAGTGTGGGACGCCCCCCCCCACTAGGTGGACAGACGACCTAGTGAAGGTTGCTGGGCGTCGTTGGATACAGGCGGCACAGGACCGCACTCTGTGGCGTAAAATGAGGGAGGCCTACGTTCAGCAGTGGACGGCAATAGGCTGAAATGACGAATGACACCACCCCGCAATAAAGAAATAAATCCTTGCATTGCGGGGGACTTTACAAGTCAGCCTCAGAACAACACTTTGCAGATCGTAGTAAGTATTGTACTGGGTAGGAATTGAACACAGAACTAACACACATTAACACGCTCGGTATCTTAACCACTACGCCATCTGTGCAGTCGTAGTTAAGGGCAATTATTTATAAATACCCGATTACGAAACGAAAAATGATGTCACAAGCGGGGTTCGAACCCGTACCTATTGGGAATCCGGCCCAACCGTGCTGCCACTTACACCATCGTGAACTATTTTAGGACATGCAAATTTCGCTTAGACGTAAGATATAATATGAAGCTATAGCCGATAGATGGCATACGTCACCTTGAAGACGTAAGATATAATATGAAGCGAAATTTGCATATCCTAAAATAGTTCACGATGGTGTAAGTGGCAGCACGGTTGGGCCGGATTCCCAATCTTTTTTTTGTTTTTGGCTGGACACGCGTCGCCCGTTAGGCGTGTCCGGCCAAAAACAAAAAAAAGATATGTTGCGCCGCGCTGGGTTAAGTCAACGAACGAAAGAACACAACATGTGTGTTTTCCCGCATCGAACGTGTTAAGTCTATACAATGTGTAAACATTGTCCGATAGATGGCATACGTCACCTTGAAGACGTAAGATATAATATAAGGATAATTACTTGCCACGATTATTTGGAAATGTGTTATTCTCTGTGTCGTTTTAACTGTGTTTCATTGAAAACTGATGTCAGTGAAATATATCTGTCGAAAAAGAAATATCCAAATATTTTGTCTTTTTAATATCACATATATTTTTTGGTAAATTGTGTTTTCTCATCTGTTTTTTTTTTTGGTAAATTGTATTTTCTCAATTATCTAAGAATTTTTTTGTGGCGGCGGGCTGTGGAGTGGTCGCGCCCCGCTCAATCCGTTCGGGGCGACAGAAGATGCAGCGCACGACCCCATAGACCCGCCCTACATGTACCTCTCCACACCGAGCGAGCGGGCCCCCAGAACCCGGTCTTTTGGTGGCCCGCCCGAACTATCTGAGACCTAAGTGGCGTGGAGCGATGTCAATAAAACAATTAATGACCTGCCATACATTTGGATTGAAAACATATGATCATTATGCATTGGTATATTAAAATTTCAACTACAAAGTGTTTTTTTTATTGCTTATGGTGGCAAACGAGCAAGCAGCATAACGGGTAAGTGTCACTGCCGCCCATCGACCTTTGCAATACCAAGGGTACAGCCAGGCCGCTGCCTACCAATACAAACCCCAAACCCACCCCGTTGCGCTTCCGGCTCTCTCCCTGACCTAACGAAGCACAACAGCACATTGCCATTGCTCAGACATCGATCTTCTGCGTGAGTGTGGTACTATCCCGGACGGACCGGCTCGCGGCTGTAGACAAAAACTGTCAACAGCATGGCACTACCATTACTTTAGTGTTTTGATATACATAACTCATATTCGTCCATAGTGGGGATTCTTTTCGTTTACCTGTGTTCAATTAATTTCACTGACATCGTCACTGATTTCAATTAAAAGAAAATCAAAATGGTACTTCAAGCCGAGTTTAATGTGTCTGTAAAAATCGCGAACAAAATCCGCCTTAGGGATTAACAGACAGATGGGCAAAAAAAAAAGAACTTTGCTCTCCTCATTCATAGCCTATACTATTTTTTTGTTTACAGACAAGAGATTATAACTTTTTTATTATTTGTATAGATAAACAACATCTTTTATCAAAGAGAAAGTGCTTGGAAACAGTAAAAGATTAATAATTATGTAAAATAAAGATCACTTACGTGAAGTCGGCGCATTAGTACCGGGAACGCCCATGGCAGCTCCTAAAATTGCGGATGGAGTAGCTACTCCGGTAGCTGCGTTCCTGTAAATAACGTTATAATTATGGATAAGTTCTTTACTTAGACCTTACGGTCATTAATCCATCCAATCAGGAATTGATATCCATAGTTGTAGATATATTTTTTTAGAGACAGTTACCCCAGATCGTCTGGTGCGACGGAAGGGACGACATGAAACCCCATAAATTGCTGTATAGGTATTTCCTCACTATGACGGGCCTCTCCTATCTATAGTGCCCTGTCCTTGTCTCTGATGGAAGAGGCATATTGCTATAATTGTCACGTTTGCCAGACGAATTGGCGATCGCAGTTGATGTTATATGGACGGACAAAGAATTTTTTTAATGTGGTACTACTTCGGACGGACCGGTCGGCGGCTGTAGGCAGTAAACTGTCAGCAGCATAGTTCTACCACTACTAGCGTCTTCTAATCGGATATTTATACAAAATCCAGGTATATTGTGATTATATTATTAAAGTTCCTCATATTTCTCAGTGTTCCCATTGCTGAACGTGTCTAACAGTTTACTCCAGATGAGGAAAATAGCATATTTACACCCAATGACGTATAGTTTCAATTCGAGATTTCCTTCTCTTACAGATATTATCTGCTTACATCGCTTACTTTTTTTATAACCATGATAAAGGAATGGCTGGCGATCCTCGTTATATAAACTTATATTCTGTATGAATTTACCTGTTGTTGACAAATCGGCTATGTCTAAGCAGTAGGTTGTTGAGGCGGTCGTTGGCGTGCAACAGTTCCGCCGTGAGCGGAGACTCCCCAGCCAAACGGCCGATTAATTCCGCCACACGGCTTTGCATGGCGCGTAGAGTATCCGCCAATTCCTATTAATAAAGATATCGTAGATTTAAAATATACGTATTAGTAATATATATCCGTGTGATTACGAAGTAAGAATACAATTCACCATCCCTTATCTTACCCGTGGGTGACTGTAACAGACGACCAAGTGATATTAAACGCATATATGTTATATGCAAGAAGAAGGAAAACTCGAAACAAAACCATATACCAACACATCTGACCGTCGTGGTATAGTAGGTCAATTTGCCTTCCATTATGGAGGAGTCGCGAGTCCAACAGTGGGACATATATGAGCTGAGATGATATTACTGATAAATAGAAAAGGATTTAAAATACTAAATGTGGCACTCGGGGACTGTCGCGGTAAAGCTATTGCATAGCATTTTGTATCAACTTATGCAATTATATTTTTTTTTATTTATTTATTTTATTCATGCAGTATTGCTTTTTCTTTGATATTAATTCAAGTTACACTTTTTGAGCGTGGTGACCGATAAGAAAACAAATTTTTCTATTATTAAATAAATAAAAAAAGTTAATATTGTTTATTTAAAATATTTTTATTATTTTACAATACATGTGGGTTTTATTATTTTACAGTAGCTGTTGGTTATTCAGGAATATTTATCATTGAAACTATAGGTTTATGATAACTGAAATAAGAAACATAAGTTTGCGACTTAATATCCTCTAAATACAATACGTCTAATCGCACACAACGCCGTGTCGAAGACTGCCGAACTGAAACGACGTTAGACGATGCACGGCCTTCAAGCCACACCTCCTTGCCCGTCGGAGTGGGGAGCGTGAGGTTTTTTCGTTACGGAATTTCTGGATTCGGTCCCCGCGCTCAAGGCCCGCGATAGAAGCTATGCAATAGCTTAACAACACGAAAATATCCTCGAAGTTCATGCTCACTGAAAGTTTTGCTTGTAGTACATTCGTTTAGCGGAACTTTTCGTACCCTCCAAGGTTGAGGAGAGTGATGGTTACTCAGACTCAAATACCGCTCATGAGCTCTGGTCCAGGCATAAACTAGTGCATTTTATTTGGTTCAAAGGGTATTACTCTGGAGCTAACACTAACTAAACATATTATATACAGCCTTATATAAAAGGACGTCAGTAAAAAACAAGAAAATCCGTCAAGTTTCTTGTTGCATCTTCTCAGTGGCGGTCGCGTTCCGATCCGGTATTAGTTTATAGGATTAATTTAAAGTAAAATGTTAAAATTGAGAAAATGTATAATATATACCCCCCCGCAAGGTTTATACATAATAAATAATTTTAAATTTGACTTATAACTTTTACGTATCGTGTATACTGGTATACACCAAAAGCTTTGAAAGTGAGGTTTTTTTTAAAAAAAGACAATCCCAAGCACTACGAAAATGAATCCTTGTATTGCGGGCAACTTAAAAAAAATTAATGGACACATTTTACAACAGACTTAGAATAACTATTTGTGGAACACACAAAGTATTGTCCTACGTAGGAATCGAACCCTACACACTGGCATGGCAGGTCGTCATCTTAAGGATACGCCATCTGTGCAGTCGCAGGATTAAGAATTTTCTTTATACCCTATCCTAATGTGATCCTATCCCGTATTTATTATTTCTTTAGTGCATGGTGGGTCTTAAAAAAATTAATATAACCTCTATGCAAGGAAAACTCGAAATGAAACCATATACCATCTGATCATACCCTCGTAATGTGGAGGAGCCTCGAGCCCAATAGTGGAACATTAATGAGGAACATCAATGAGCTGAAATGATGATGCTCTTCTGATACTAACATTGAGTAATTCGATATCGGTGTCATGATGTGCTGTGTGCGGTTGAGTAGTGAGCTCGTTGAGCATATCGTTCATGACGGTCATGTTGCCATCAACCACCGCCAGGTCAGCGCGCAGCTTGTTGGTTTGACTCTCCGACAGTGTCACCTGACGAACAAATAATTTTAAATTACAACTGTATTTTTTTTAAGACAGCATCCCGCACTATGAGATAAATTCTTCGCTGCGTCGATCAAAATGTAGTCCCCTTTTTAGAGTAACTTTAGTGGTAGGGTCACGCTGTTGACAGTTCACTGTCTACAGCCCCGGGCCGGCCCGTTCAGGGTAGTACCACACTGTCGCAGAAGATTCTAAGTACTGGCAATGTGCTATTGCGCTTCGTTCTGGTGAGCGAGAGAGCCGGAACCCCAACTGGGTGGGTTTGGGGTTTGTATTGGTAGGCAGCGGCCTAGCTTATACCCTTGGTATTGCAAATGTCCATGGGCGGCAGTGACACAACCATCAGATGTGCTGCATGCTCGTTTGCCACCATAAGCAAAAAAAAAAAATAACAAGTTACGGCAGAATATGAAAATCGGAATTAGAGTTACCTTACATGATTTTCATATTCTAACTAATTTCAACAACAATTATCATTTTAAACCAGCGACGACCATTTGATCTCTGAAACCCAAAGAAATAAGGTTCGCAAATAACATGAAAAAAGCGCGAAATACTTTACATGTTTCATTTCAAAATTGCCTAAGAAATTCGTTTGTGGTCTTAACATCTTCAGTAGAGCATGACGACTTCACTTACTCACAGACAATGACATAAATTGCAGTGATAAATTATAAATAAAAACTTGGCTTAAAAGTCATCGTAACCAGACCATGAAATTTATATGATAAAACTAGCACATTGTCAACACCTTTACACAGCTTTAAAAAAAAGATTTTAATTAAGTCTTACAGTGTACAAAATTTAGTGCCCCTTAAAATTTGCCGCTCTAGGCTCGGCCCTAAACCTGAATCCGTCACAGGACGTGGCCTCATAACTTGCTGTACTACCTTTCCATTGGCATTTGGGCTAACCACCGGTACCGAATGCTCTTGTTGGGTGGCCTGCTTGACATGCATGGGTAGGCTATAGAGTATAGAGAATACAACACCAAGACAGTGAGATATGCAGCAACCTGATGTAAATTATTAGGTAATTAAAGCTACAGATTAGTTGATGTGTACTCACAGTTGCTATGGGTTGTTCCAGAGGTGGTCGACTAGGCGAGACTGGCGGCATAGCTGCACGAAGCGGCGAGCCAACGATAGGCTCCGAACCATCAGGTACACTCTGTGTGAAATACCGGTAACCAAATGACATTAGTGTTATCATGGTCAATAACCAAATATTGCATGCATTCAAATTTTAATATTATTAACATCACACTACTGGATTCGAGAGTCTTCCATAAAAGGATAGAAATTGAGCTCAACACGTCTGGTCAGGGTGGAATAGTAGCTACTATACCACGCTGATCAGACGTGTTGGTATAGGGGTTTAATTTGGATTGATTGATGATTTGGTATGCCTATTATATCTCTTAGTCCTCTTTTATGACACTCACGAGTAAGATAGGGGTGGTGGATGGCATTACCAAAGTCGCAGGAAACCGTTGGCTGCAGGTGGCACAGGACCGTTTCGAATGACATTCTCGTGGAGAGGCCTATGTCCAACAGTGGACGTTTACGGGCTGATGGATGGATGGATGGTGGATTATATTCTTACTCCGGCACCACTTTCCGTACGTACTTCTACTCTGGCGAGAGAGCCGGAAGCCCAACTGGGTGGGTTTGGGGTTTGTATTGGTAGGCAGCGCCTTAGTTATACCCTTGGTATTGCAAATTTCCATGGTCGGCAGTGACACCATCAGGTATGCACGCTGCTTGCTCGTTTGCCACCATAGCAATAAAAAATAAAATACCTTCTAATTATCACCTATAACAACTCGCTAATACTGTGTGATGGCCGTTACAGACACTCCCAACACATGCTCTTGAGTGTCGTAAAAGATGATTAAGAGCTTTATATTGACTTAGGCCAACTTCATCTGATGTCGTCTGGTCAACAAATGCATTCCAAGGAGAGGTAACGTCGTCTTATCCTAAGTAATTGGGATAAGAACAAGTATTTGGGATAAGAGCCATTACTTGGGATAAAAGCAGTATGGTGATGATCAATAATAAATCCTTGTGTCATGACAAATAAAGAATAAAATAGGTCGCCATCGAAAATAAGACTTTTGTATCGTAAAAACCGGATAAGTACCAGTAAACTGGACAGAAGCGCTATCTTGGACCAATTATACTACCAATTGCGATTACTAAACACACTGCCACGTGTGGCGATTATGACATTCTTGGGGAGGACTATCGCCAATGGTGAACGTCGATAGATTGATAAATGATTAGATGGAACTATAATAACAAATATACTTACTCGTTGTGGCGTAAATATAGGCGCCATAGCGTCTAAGTCTGTCATAGGGAATTCTACTCCTTTGGTCCGTAGTTCATTGTACACCTGCACGACACCCTAAAACAAAATAGTAGAAATATATTTAAAGTAGAAAATAAAAAACAAATACATTTGAAAAAATTCATGTCTATAGTTCATCAGGAAGTTTATAAAATTCAATTAGAAATATCAAAATTATATAAAACCATGCAACAAAATGAATAAATAACGTCAATTAAAAGTTTCAAAAGGTTTACAGGTCATGCAAGAAAGCAGGTAGTAAAATTAATAATAAAATGAATAAAAAGTAAGTACCGTAATATATTATATTGCTACTATAGTCTTCATTCCTATATCTATAGTTTTCTTCGATAAACTACCGATTATATTTATGATTCGAGTCTGACCTTTTTATTAAAAAGTTACATTATTCTGACAAAACATATGTATTTTTTTTTTTAATTTCTTGGTCGCAGATGCTAACCTAATTGATGGTAAGTGTTAATTAACGCTCATTAAACTATAACAATATTAGCTCGGCTAGCGCATAATGACATATATGATATAACATAAAAAAAATTACATACTTGAGTAAATCTCAATAATGCGCCTGTCTTTTTTATAGTAGCATAAAAAGCGCGAGATGTCGCGTTTGTTAATATAAAATCTAGTCCGTGGTATACATTATGTTCAGAGTATTTCGATAAGAGATCACTTACAAAAGGTATATGGTACAAGACCATACAACCATCCATAGCCCGCATACCGTGGTTTGAAAGAAGCACTGTGGGAAGGTATGACATTGTTACGAGCTTAAGACTTCGTTCCGGACACATTCCACTAAACAAGTTCGTTTTCATGATGGGCAAAGTCTCCACTCCTAATTGTAGTGAATGTGGTGTTTTAGAGGACGTTTACCACATCTTGGTGGAATGTGTGCGGAAAGAAAGGCTTAGAGTATTGCTAGATGTAAATTTATTGGACACAGGGTGGTGTAATAGCATTCTAGCTTTACCTACCTCTTCGGAGGCCAAATTACTGTATAAAATTAATAGGATGGGAATGAGAAACCGCACATTCCCGACAAACTGATTGTAATGCTATATTAATCTTAGAATAGTTATGTTTTATTTGTTGCTCTTATGGGGACTACATGTTCAAATATGAACCGTTCCCCTTAAATTAAACAAAAAAAAAAAAAGAACGTCCGTGGTATTCAATTTCACTGGAATGTAGTATGTGATAAAGGGAAAACTGTGGCGAAAAATCAAATGATTCAAATTTTTGCGCTAGCTCTTCAGGGAGTTATTGCCCATCATGAGAATTAATTTAAAGGACATATGGGCCATATGTGGGCAAGGTCCGAAACACGTAATTCTTTCTATATATGTAGATACGTGTAGGATTAGAGAAACTCCTCACACACCGATAGTAATAGAGAAGTGTACCGAAATTCTCATAGCTCTCTAATTTATTGACCATGTTTGCGGGTAATATTGTCTTAGACATACATACAAATATTATATTTGCCGCGTGGTGACCGCAAGCGTCATAAAATCTAAAAGATGAAAGCCTATATCAACCCGTCACACCAGTTTGTTCGTATATCAATTACTCTACCATTCTCATAATGGTTGGTATCTAACAGTGGGACGTATTAGCATCATCATCTCAGCCTACATTAGTAAGGCCCACTGTTGGGCATAAATATTATCCTCTAAAATAGGAGGAAAATGGACCTATTATACGCGCGACAGTCGGATGAGTTGGTATATGTTTTTATTTCATAAGTTTTCCACCTCGTGCATTGATGTTATCTGTATATCATATCTCCTAGTCCGCTCTAGCGATCACGCACGGGTAAGAGAGGCGGTGAATTGTATTCTTACTCCGTCACCACACGGAAAGTAGTGGCACGTATACAAGTTCAAAATAATATACAAAAATTACAACCATTTACAATAAAAATATAATGTATTATAAGTTTTTTGTAATCAGAACGATATTCTATTCGAATAACTAAGACGATTTTTCTTACGATAATACAAAAGCTTAGTCGCATTCGAATTTAATTTAAAACTCATATAAAGAAATATATTTATCAAAATCATCATCTATCTGAATTATTGTACAACTATTATATTCGTCTATCTTGCGACGTAATAATTAGTTTATTTATATATTGCTCTCAGGTGAGAGGTAACACCGCAATACTGTCAATTGGATTAGCTACGTTCCAGGAAGCAATGACCTCTAATGAGATTTATTTTGTTGTCATTTTTTCGACTAATAAAATATCAATGCATTTACATTCCACCCAGTAATTTTAAGCTTGACCAGTTTGGCAGCAAAAGTGTATGGAAAAATTATTGAAAGGAGAATGAGGATGGTGTCCGATGGTTTACTGTGTGAGACACAAGGAGGTTTCAGGAGTGGAAGGGGATGCATGGATCAAGTGTTCTCTCTGCGCAACATTGTGGAGAAGCATCTGGCTCTAGGTCAGAGGGTTTTCTGCAGTTTTGTGGATCTGGAGAGAGCATTTGACACGGTTGTACGAAAGGAACTTTGGGACATTTTACCGGAGTATGGTATTAACGGTAAACTGCTACAGGCTGTGCAGTCCAGTTACATGGGCTGTAGAGCCTGTGTGCGGCTGGATGATGGAATGTCGCCTTGGTTTGACGTCAATATCGGCGTTAAGCAGGGGTGCATTCTGTCAGCCAGGCTGTTTATCATATATCTGGATAAATGTCTCCAAAGGTTGAACGATATGAATGTGGGAGTCCAGATGGGCGACTCAGTGGTCACTGCTCTGCTTTATGCAGATGATGCAGTCCTGCTGGCACAGTCAGCGATTGACCTGCAGACCCTAGTCGACACAATGACAGAAGATTGTAAGAAAAGGGGTCTACGCGTGAATGTGAGCAAAACCAAAATAATGGTCTTTGAAAGAGATAAAACCAGAACAGATGTAAGAGTAACAATAGGTAATGATGTACTAGAGCAAGTGGATGAATTTGTATATCTTGGATGTGGATTTAGCCGAGATGGAAGGTACACCACTGATATAGAGCGAAGAGTGAATGCGGGAAATAGAGTGAACGGAGCGTTGGGGCAACTTCTCGGCAGCCACCACCTCAGCCAGAAGGCACGTGTAGCAATACATAACGCAGTGCTTGTCCCAACATTACTGTATGGAAGCGAGAGTTGGGTATGCAGAAAAGAGTATGATAGTAAAATTAATGCGGTCGAAATGCGATCTCTGCGGAAAATCTGTGGAGTTAGGCTGACCGACCGCATTCGTAACGACGACGTAAGAGAGCGAGTAGGTATGAAAGAGAGTATTGGTGTAAAGATGCGAAAGGGAATGCTCCGATGGTTCGGACATGTGGAAAGAATGCCGAACGAACGCCTGGTTAAGAAGATATACAATGCGAAAGTGGAAGGATGTAGGTACCGAGGGAGACCGAGACTAACCTACCTAGACCAGATCGGTCATGTACTGAAGGAAGGTGGAGTCAAGAGTCTCCGAAACCGGCGAGCGTGTATGAAGAGAATTATGAATGTTGAGGAAGCGAGTGAAGTATGCAGAGATAGAGTTCTCTGGCACTCTGTTCTCTCTGCCTACCCTGCAAGGGATATGGCGTGATGATATGTATGTATGTATGTAATTTCGAATTTGGGCTTTTAGTTAAAGAATAGACCGGAAATCATTGAATGACTGAATATTTAATGATTTCTAATGCGGTCTTCCATTCAATATTGGACAGACTTAAACATACGGGAAAAGAAAGAAGGGTGACGTATAATTGTATTTATAGTTCGTATAATTTAAGGGATTACGAGTTTACACAAGAAAATTGGGATGATTAATTAGCATCTCAACTCATATAAGTTCCATTGCTGAATTCACCTCCACAGTGGGAGCGAAATTGACCTACCTATACCATGCTGGTCAGACGCGTAGTAGTGTAGGGTTTTATTTCGAGTTTTCTTTCTCTTGCATAGATGTTATCTGTATACTATACCTATATATTCTTTAGTTGTATTTTAAGACACCGACAACCATGAAAAGGGGTGGTGAATTGTTCTTTTACTACGCCACCAACACGGATAGGGATGACCAATAGCTAAAAGATCAATTAGAATAATCCATGAGCGAAGTAAGGATTGGTAGTTTTCGTCGCCGCTACCATACAGCTCTATTTATTACATCATACAGCAGTATTATACTTTTATTATACTTTTTATATTATACTATTATTCAGTGCTGTGTGGCTACGAATACACTTAACCCTTAATTTGCTCGTGGATGTCGTAAAAGACGACTAAGAGCCTTACAACGACCTGGGCCAACTCCATCTGATGCCGTTTGGTCAACAATTACATTCCCAAGGAGGGTTGGCGTCTGGCAGGTCATAAAACTATTGCCAATGACTTTTACAATATGTACTATGAAAGAACAATACATATTGTATCGAACCCAAGTAATTGGGATAAGAGTAGGACAATGATGATGACAACAGCGTTATACTTTTACAATGCCCTAAAAAATTAATAGCCACTACCGAAACTATTGAATAAACCGAAATAATTTTGAAAACCATAATCGCATTTGAAACGAGCTTAATATTAATCTATGTTTTATTGTGGTAGGACCACGCTGTGGACAGTTCTCTGTCTACAGCCGCGGGCCGGTCCGTCCGGGGTAGTACCACACTCTCGCAAAAGATCGACGTCAGAGTAATAGCAATGTGCTATTGCGCTTCGTTCGGTGAGCGAGAGAGCCGGAAGCCTAACTGGGGTGGGTTCAGGGTTGTATTGGTAGGCAGCGGCCTAGCTATACCATTGGCAAAGGTCCATGAGCGGCAGTGACACTTACCATCAGGTGTGCTGTCTGCTCGTTTGCCGCCATAAGCAATAAAAAAAAAATAAAAAAAAAAATGTAAAATTCATTATAAAACCAAATAAAACTTTTAATTTAAGTGACAAGAGTAGAAAAGGGACATTAAGAGAATTGAGGTCGTATACTTTTCGGTCATTCATGATCTACACAGCTGCATTGTGATATTCTATTCATATTAATCGATTCGTTTTGATACTCGCGATTATAATCAGTTGCTTAATGGTTATCGGATACCAACCTGTCTGCCATCGATTTTGATAACATTCACAAGCGCAAATTTCGGTGTACTTGTTTGTAATAACTGTCCCAACATTACTGTATGGAAGCGAGAGTTGGTTATGCAGAAAAGAGTATAAAAGTAAAATTAAATCGGTCGAAATGAGATCTCTACGGAAAATCTGTGGAGTTAGGCTGATCGATCGCATTCGTAACGACGACGTAAGAGAGCGAGAAGGTATGAAAGAGAGTATTGGTAAAGATGCGAAAGGGAATGCTCCGATGGTTCGGACATGTGGAAAGAATGCCGAACGAACGTCTGGTTAAGAAGATATACAATGCAAAAGTGGAAGGATGAAGGTACCGCGGGGGAGACCGAGACTAACCTACCTAGACCAGATCGGTCATGTACTGAAGGAAGGTGGAGTCAAGAGTCTCCGAAACCGGCGAGCGTGTATGTAGAGAATTATGAATGTTGAGGAAGCGAGTGAAGTATGCAAGGATAGAGTTCTCTGGTACTCTGTTCTCTCTGCCTATCCTGCCAAGGACATGGCGTGATGGTATGTATGTATGTATGTTTTTGTAATTCAGCTTTGCAGAAATCTTTAATAAATTTTTATATAAATTCACATGGATGAAACCACAGATATAGTTGCAGCAGGTGAGTCATGCTGCTGTCAAATTTTTACTAATTCGCTGTCATTTTAGAAGAGTTATAAAATTTCGGCCATATAAATAAGTTCAGAGTCATGGAGCCATACGGTAATCCACATTAGAACGATTGTTGACATAGCACGAAGAATTAGCAAGTTGAAGTGTAATGGATAGGTCACATCGCACCACGAATCGATAACTAGTGACGAAGAAAACTTTTTAAGTGGCAACGTATCGAACGACGCAGTATGATGTGGCTTACGTCCAACAGTGTACGGCAAAAGGCTGAATGTTGATAAAAAAAAATAATATATTCCATAAATCGTAAGACTTCAATGAACCAATATCGTTCCAAGATAATCAGAAAATGATATCGAAATTGTTAAGAATTTTTTAAACTTCATGTCTGCTTGGTCAGTTAGAAGAGTTATATTATGCTTAGTTACACAATTTTAAATAACAAGACATGACATGGTATCGAATATTTGTTAATTATATTAACATCTATATACATACACTACCGTCCAAAAGTTTGGAAGCAGCAAGGTAAAATCGAATAAAACCAAACTAAGTCATTTAAATTTAAATGTATTGATAAAAAAATAAAGAACAAACAGAAACTAACTTAAACAAAATAAAAAAATAATATACAATGGTAAATTAGATTAAATTTTAGCTTCATCAAAGTGTCCACCTTTCTCCTTTATAATCTTCTCACATATTCTGGGCATTCTATTAATCAATTTTTTAAAATAATCTTTATCTAATTTGTTCCATTCGTTCTCTAATAGCTGCCACAAATGTTCTGAGCTCGTAGGACAACGACTTTTCACCCTCCTGTCAAGTTCATCCCAAACAAGTTCAATGGGAGAAAGATCAGGGGATTGAGATGGCCATTGCATGATGTTTAAAATGTTTTCAGCTTTTTTCTTGTTTAAAAAGTTCTGGCACAATTTAGACGAATGCTTAGGATCATTATTCTGTTGAAAAATGAATCCAGAACCAATGAGACTTAGTCCACTGGGTATGGCAGAATCTTGGAGAATTTTTAAATAGCCTTCCTTGTTTAATTTTCCGGTTATCCTCACAAGATTGCCGGGTTTACTGTTGCCAAAACACCCCCAAACCATGACATTACCACCACCATGTTTGATGGTAGGCACTGTACATGCCTCTGAAGCCCTCTCTTCTTTTGACCGGCGTACAAAGACACGTCTATTGGATCCGAAAATCTGAAATTTTGATTCGTCACTCCAAAGGACATTTTCCCATTGTTCTATAGTCCAGTTTTTATGCGCTTTTGCCCATTCTAGTCTATTTTTCTTATGTCGATTTGTTAGTTTGGGTTTTTTAGCAGCAACACATCCTCTTAATCCCGCAGACAGTAAGCGTCTTTTAACAGTAGTTGTTGAAATGGGTGTTTCTCGCGTATCATTCAGAGCTGCAGTGATCTGTGGTGCAGTTAAGCGTCGATTCCGTTTAGAAAGAACTCTAATGAAGTTGTCCTCTTGATTTGTTGTGGATTTGGGCCTACCAGATCTCTTTCTATCTTCATTTTTCCCCGTTTCTTGTTTTCTAGCAAGGGTATAGTGGACACCTTTACAAGAAATTCCGAGCCTTTCTGCGATTTGACGTTCACTGTATCCTTCCTCGCGTAGAGTGCAAATAGCGCTTCGCTGTTCAAGCGTGATTTGCTTGCGTTTTGCCATTTTCAGAAGAAAAAATACGGTCAAAGTAGTAGCCGATATCTTTCGAATACAGACAATGTTAATATCACAACTTTCACGTGCCAATGCTCAAGTGCGACTGAATAAGGTCTAAAAAAGTTAAAACCAGCAAACATTATCAATAAAACTACACCATTGCATAGGATAAAGTAGCCGACGGATTAAGTCATAAAACACGTGTTTCGTCAATATTAAGGAATTCCATAAAACTTGATGAATGTAGGATAATAATCCTTTTGTGTTTGTGTAGACAGTCGTAAAAGGTTGTAAAACTTAAGATTATTGCTAATTTTTACCGCTATTAGTCGGCATTTATTTGTTTTGTTTGAAAACAGGTGTGCTTCCAAACTTTTGGACGGTAGTGTATATATATTAGGATGGTTTCATTATAAGTACCTGTCTACCTTGAAATATATTATAGATAGGTACTAATCTATATTATATATATTATTATAAAGTTTATAATATAAACTTGCTGTGTGGTAGCGGCTACGAATACTACCAACCCTTATTTTGATCGTGGATGTCGCAAAAGACAATTAAGCGATATATATCGAACTGGGCCAGATACATCTGATGTCGTCTAGTCAACAATTACATTCCCAAGAAAGGTTGAAGTCGGGCAGGCGGCCGGTCATACAAAGAACGGGTTCCGATGGCCCACTCACACGGCGTCGATAGGTAGGTTGTTGGGCGGTTCTACGGAATCGCGCGCCGCTTCTTCTTCGCCCCGGACGGATTAGCGGGGTGTAACCACCGTAGCCCGCCGCAAAAAAAGGCAGCCGGTCATAAAACTAATGCCAATAACTTTTGCAATATGTACGCTGGAGGAGGAGTACATAGCGTCGACCCCCAGCAAATTAGGATAAAAGAATAATGATGATATATTATTATAAATAAATAATTTTCCGTGTGGTGACGGAGTAAGAATACTATTCACCACCCCATATCTTACCCGTGGATGATCGTACGAGACGACTAAGGGATATAAAACGCATATAACATCTATGCGAGAGAAGGAAAACTCGAAACAGGTTAATTTCCCTTTCATTACGCAGGAGGCCCGAGCCCAACAGTGGGACATTTATGGGCTGTGATGATGATGATTATTATTATAAAATGTAAAACTGGTAAACTATTATGTTTATTCGTCTGGTCAATGTCAAATCAAAGTCAATGGCGGAACCAGAGGGGTCATCGCCCGCCCCTAGGCTGGCTCTATGTCAAATAACAATTTCAAAATTATAATATTGTTATTTAAATAAACATGTTTTGACGTATATCCACAGAAATAATATAATTTCTGTACGGGTGATTATACAAAAGTTGGGTAACTTTTGACGATATTTTGTTTAATATGGTAAATTAATCAAATATCGACAAATTCGGGTTTATATGATAGCTAATCTAATAAACATATTGTTCCCAATCGGGCCAGTCACTTTTTTAAGTAGATTGTGAAATATTTAAAAATTTCATAATTTGAAAAAAAAATCTAACAATTTACCTTAAAAGTACTAATTATCATGAAATTAAGATGCTATGAAAATCAACTATCCCAATCTTAATAACAGCCTTTTGGCATTTTTCATTCATTTTATAGGTACCTACTTAATTTTAATATTATTTTACTTAACAGTACGCGCGTACGCGCGTATTAAAATAAAATGAGATCTTTTCTCCACAAAACGAAAAACAATCTTCTGGTGCAATACCTGACAAAGGACTGACGCCAACGGACTGACGAAAAAGATCAAAATTTGAAGTTATAATCAGAACTAATGTTTTTTTGATAATTTCAAATGACAAAAAACTACATTTTGACAAATCATAGTTAACTATGTATAAATCAAAATAAACCCCAGATTAACAAGAAAATAGCGACTCACCAAAGGACTGACATTTTGACTGGATCAGCATGCGTATAGACGGTAAACATAACCCTAGCACTGGTACAATTATGGCGGCCGTCAAATGGTGCGGTCCACAAGTAACTTCAATACTAACATTAAAATTCAAACAGTGATTTGACGTTGATTCAGTGATATTTTTCGCGAATTTCAAATTTAAACAACAAACAATGGACTGACGAATGAAACAAAACACAAAGTTTCTTATTTTTTTTTAAGTAAAGTGTGAGATATTGCATTATGAAAGTTGTATACATTAATGTGCACATTACAGATTGTAGTAAATTAGTAATTTCTCTTAAATCAATGATAATATTTAAGAGATAGTCACTTGATTGTTGGTTTTCGGGATTGTGACATGCCAAAGTACTGACGTTTTAAGCATTTATTGTGTTTTTATTTAAACTTGTATTTAAAATGAACAACTGAAATTGGGTGCCCAAGTGTAAGACTTTTAATTGCTTTAAAATAAAATGTAAAATCAATAAAATATAATAAAACTTTGTGTCTATTGGCTGATGACATTGAGTTACCCAATTTTTGTATATTCACCCGTACGTATATCAAAACAATATATTTTATTAATGAAAAGTATTATTGTAATTGAATTATAGCTTGGCATGACTAAACGAAACCACTATGTGAGTCCATAATTAAAGGCCCTGCCTCTCTTGCAAGCTGGAGTCGCCCTTGGTGGTAATACAGTAAAAATACAAAATGTGACTGGCCCTTTCACAGCCATGGATTTCGTATGAACCCTCTAACGGACTGTAGATAACATTACTGCGAATGGAATAAATCCGATGAAAAGGAATCATAAACCTTGCACGTCGTCATCCAATTTCAACCTGACAAAACTAAAACTCTATGATTATATTAAGATATCTATGCCCAAAAGTGAGGCAAACGAAAAAAAAATCACGTCAATCAATCACTATGGTTGCTTTCCATTTAGTTAACACGGAGGGACTCTGCGGTACATTGTGAAACACTGCCAAACACTGTGTAAAAGTTTAAATGAAACAGCTGGTTGTCTTAAAATAACACTAGAGTGCATCAATATCGCAAAATTCTGGGCGTTGTATACCTAAATGCAAGTTCCTTGACAAAGTCTTCGCTCAATAATTTATAAACATAACCCCATTATCAGGGCTCACTTCAATAATGCAATATTTACATTCTACATTTTTATTAAATTTTAATTAGCAGTAAGAGACAAGCTCAATTTAATAATCTCAAATAATACTACTAGAATATGCCGTAAATAAATTGCGAGGTTAAGTAATGATACTTAATTCAAGCAAAGTAGTACCTATATATTTAAAGTACTCTATGAAAGTAGGTAATCATCTGTCAAACACCACTTTTTCGAGTGTCGAACAGTGTACGGCTGTGTTCAACAGTGTCGTTGATGGAAAGCGCTTTATCGAACACTGCGTCACTTTTTGTATTAAATGGAAAGCACACTATAGTATTTCGAAGTGCTAAGATCACTGGCTGAATTGTGGACAGATTAATTTAAAATAACGTGTTCTATGAAAACTATATATGAAATCTAACAGCGGGAATTGCGTATGTTTAGTGAATGATGGCCTAAAATACTCTCATTCTAATGCTAGGGCCGCACCTGCATGTATCGTTCCGAAGTAATGTGTGGCGAAGCTTCGTGCGTATTGTACACGAAGTATCGTGCAATAATTAAAGATGGCCGAAATAATTTGCATGCGTTTAACTATGGATGACGAGTTGCTTTATTTTTACAGCTATATTATGCTAACAATTACATAATGATTTTTTTGGATCCCTTCATGGGTTCAGCTTCATAATAATGTTAAAATTCTAACACCATTTCATCGCTCCACTCCATATTTATTGATTAACTAGAGATCCTCGAACGCGAGGCACAGAGCGCGATATATTGGCGTGCTTAAACCCTTTGACTTATCGCCACCCAAGCGATAACACACACGAAGCCCGAATGTTCGCGACGATCAATAATGACCGGTCACATCTACGTATATTGTCTCATTGCACGAAGTTTCGTAACGATACACGCAGGTGCGGCCCTAGCATAAGAGATATGTGCCACATAGTACGAAAAATCATCATCATCAAATTATTATACATAGTTATTCAAAGTAGCAATACCACTAGCCGGGACGTTGACAGGCATAAATTGCCAAATAACGTGTTCTTTGATAAGAACAGCCTGTTGAGGTTTTATATCAGTCTCTAATAAACAAACGGAGATTCATTGTGTATACCACTTAGCGGCCAGCTATTTATAGACAGAATGCGCACAAATATTCGTCGTCAACCTTGTTAATCATATACGATTCTCGCAATTGCAGAACTTCTACATAAAGTATCATCATTCTACAATATGAATATTGATCTTTATATGTAGGTATATAATATAATAAAATTCTTCTATAAGTACGTGGAGTAATGTGAGTAAACTCGGATGACCCGGCTTTTGATTATATTGTTTTTGTGCTTATATAGATTCAAGAATGGTTTAGGAGATTAAGAATTTCGGTTCGGTCGATGACCCTGTACGTCCGTGTGGGCGGGGTCCCATCTGGGGCGACCACAGAGGGCGATACGCGGATACCGCACAGTGGCGACGGATGCAAGCGTGCCAGTTGGCCGGAAATCTCCAGTAGGACCTGAAGGCGGAAATGCTCGCTGGACTTGCGCGACTGCGCCGAGCGACGCAGGCGCAAGTACCTACGCCTGATGTCGCCCCAGCTGAGTTCGTAGGTGACTGGATCGGGGAATGGTAAGTCACTCGTAGAGAGACTGACCGGGTGAGGATGACACCTCGGCAACAAGCCGGGGTGTCGGCGGGGGATGTTAAGTACCATTGCTTGCCAAAAAAAAGATTAAGAAGAATTTATCGCGGTAGGTAGCACTGCGATCGATTTCAATCTAAATTAAAATAAAGATATTAATTTAGATTTGTATAAAACATCGACATCAACATTTTGTGTGAGAGGTAGTCTTACTCACATTGCCGAGTCATCTAATAAAATTAAATAAAGTTTTTGTAATAATTATTGCATATCATCAATGATGATATGCAATAATTATTACAAAAACTTCATCATGATGATGATGATCATCATCATGATGATTCATCATGCAATAAAAAGACTGTCTACATATCTAGGCGTCAATAATAGCGATAACAGACATGGTATCAGACTGATTAATAGTTGTGTGAGCGCTGTTTGGTAGCGGCTAAGAATACTACCAACCCTTACTTTGCTCGTGGATGTCATAAAGGACGACTAAGAGCCTAATATAGACCTGGGCCAACTCTACCTGATGCCGTTTGGTCAACAATTACATTCCCAAGAAGGGTTGACTTCAGGCAGGCGGCCGGTCATAAAAATATTGTCAATAACTTACGCAATATGTAGGAAGAAGAGTACATATTGCGTGGATCCCAAGTAATTGGGATAAAAGCAGGCGAATGATGAGACAGATTAATAGCTTTCTTTATGTTAATTTTTTTTTTAATATTTTGCTTTATTTATCTATTGAATTTGTTTAGAGATTTTATTTACAGAGAGGAATTATTTACTTTAAAGCATGATCATGTACATTAAATATTTCTATGCGAAACCCGTTTTTGACTTGTAATACAAATAGTTATGTTATTTTAGATCTATATCACCTTTCCTGATTGTTATCAGATTGTCATCAGCAAAAACATAGTAGAAAATATTAATCTCAACAGACTTCATTTTCTTGTACATGTATAATAGTGGGTTTATAGCTTGTACATTAATTATTCTAATTACCTGTAATTCAGGCTGATTTTGAAATGCGTCAGCCCAACACTGAATGAGGCTGAGAACCTTTTCTTGGACCACTGTTGGTGGATCATTCTTCGGCCCAATTAGTTTTACCTGTAGACAAAAATAAAACTCTTATAAAATCATCATCATTTCAGCCCATCGCCGTCCACTGCTGGACGTAGGCTTCCCTCATGGTACGCCACAGAGTGCGGTCCTGTGCCGTTTGCATCCATCGACGCCCAGCAACTTTCACTAGATCGTCTGTCCACCTAGTGGAGGGACGTCCTACACTGCGTCGTCCGGTACGTGGTCGCCATTCTAGAAACTTTTTTCCCCCGCAGTTGTCGGTTCTTCGAGCGATGTGCCAGCCAGCCCATTGCCACTTCAGCGTGCTAATTCTTCGTGCTATGTCGGTTACACCCGTTCTTCTGCGGATTTCCGTATTACGGATTCTATCACGCAGAGAAATTCCGAGCATAGCTCGCTCCATAGCACGCTGAGCGACTTTGAGCTTGGTTATGAGGCCTACATTTAGGGACCACGTTTCCGTGCCGTAAGTTATCACTGGTAACACACACTGGTTGTAGACCTGTGTTTTCAGACACTGAGGTATGTTGGACGAGAAGATCCTCTTAAGTTTCCCGAACGCTGCCCCACCGAGTTGGATTCGTCGGCTGACCTCTTTCTCGAAATTGGATCTACCTAACTGAACTGTTTGTCCAAGGTAAACATAATGATCGACAATTTCGAGAATCGCATTGCCAACTAGGATCGGTACAGGAATGATATGGGCATTTGACATGACTTTCGTCTTGGCCATGTTCATTCGTAACCCCACCAGTTGGGATACCCTGCTGAGATCGTTGAGCATGGTGTCAAGGTCCTCAATGGATTCTGCCATAACGACGATATCGTCTACAAATCGAAGGTGAGTGATGTATTCGCCGTTAATGTTAATATCAAGTCCGGTCCAGTCTAAGAGCTTGAAGACATCTTCCAGTGCAGTGGTGAACAGTTTCGGAGAGATGATATCTCCCTGTCTCACGCTTTCTGCAACTGGATCGGTTTCGTACTCTTATCCCGGATACGGACTGACATTGTGGCGTTCCTATACAAACACTTCAGCACTTCGATATAACGATGGTTGATTTGGCACCGCTGAAGGGACTGGAGCACCGCCCAAGTTTCGACTGAATCAAAGGCTTTCTCATAGTCCACAAACGCTATACACAGAAGCCGATTGTACTCTTCGGTCTTCTGGATAATCTGCCGAAGCGTGAGAATATGGTCTATGGTGCTATAGCCTTTTCGGAAACCAGCTTGTTCGGGCGGCTGGAAGTCATCAAGCTTGCACGTGAGTCGATTGGTAATGACCCTCGAAAATAACTTGTAGACGTGGCTCAAGAGTGAGATGGGTCTGTAGTTCTTTAGAAGAGCTTTGTCGCCCTTCTTGAGAACAGCACCACTACACTCCTGGTCCACGACTCCGGAACGTCGCCCCGAGGATAACGGAATTAAATAGCTTTTGAAGGGCTTTTAAGACCGGCTTACCGCCTGCCTTCAGTAGCTCTGCCGTAATGCCGTCATCTCCCGGTGCCTTACCGTTTTGTAGTTGTTCGAGAGCCATTCTCATCTCGCACAAGCTAATGTCTGGGATTTCTTCGGTATAGTGCTGAGTTAGCTTGGATCTGGGATCTTGGACCAAGCCAACAACAGGACTTCGGGATGATTTATATAACTGTCGATAGAACCTTTTGACCTCTCCCAAGATTTCATTGTGGGATGAAATGACAGTGCCGTCATCGGTCTTCAGCTTAGTCAATTGGCTTTGCCCAATAGACAGATCTTGTGCGAACACTTTTGAGCCACGGTTCCGCTCTATCGCTTCTTTAACACGGAGCGTATTAAATTTGTGAATATCGCGACGCACAAACCTGGAGATCTGCCTATTTAGCTGCCGGTGTTCGGACCAATCTGCTGAAGACTGTACTGTCATTTCTTTTCTCCGCTCCATGAGCCTGAGAGTCTGGTCAGAAAGTTTTTTAGGTCTATTGGCGCGGTGAGACTTGAAAAATTTCGACCCAACCGCGTGGACAGTTTCCACGAACCTGTTGTTCATATCGTTCGGAGATTCGCACTCGTCTAGACATTGGAAGCGATTGTGTAGTTCGAGTTGAAAGCTTTCGAGGTTCTGGTATTGGACAGGTGTAGGTCGGAGGGTAGACTTCATCAAGCGTGACCGTTCGACTTTTGTATGGATATTTAATGTGCCTCGTACAATTCGGTGATCGCTCCCACATTTAATCCTGCTGATCACTGAGACATCATTAAATATATGTCGTTTGTCCGACAAGATGAAGTCTATCTCGATTTTTGTTGAACCATCGGGGCTAATCCAGGTCCATTTCCTTTGAGGCTGCTTTCTGAAGAAGGAATTCATCATAAAGAGGCTTTCCTTCTCCAGAAATTCAGCCAGTTTCTGGCCCCTCTGGTTTCTCTGTCCATATCCATGTTTCCCCACTCTCAACTCATCATCACTCCTTTTGCCAAGTTTCGCGTTAAAGTCTCCCATAACCACCGTGAAGTGGGTTTTGGACGCGTGTATGGCTTTCGAGATATCCTCGTAAAAGGCCTCCACCTCATCGTCGGAGTATGCCGAGGTCGGTGCGTATACCCGTATGACCTTCAACGAATACCGTTTGGTAATTCTGAGTATAAGGTATGCTACCCTTGTCGACACACTCTCGATCCTCTCCACGTTGCCCACGAGAGAGCTGCGAACGATAAACCCTATACCGCCTTGGGGCGGGTGATCTCCCTCCCGGTAGAAGAGCAAGTTTCCAGACCGGAGGATTATCGTGCCCTCGCCCTCTCTTCGCACTTCTGATAATCCTACAATGTCCCAGCGGATTTTGCTCAATTCCTCTTCCAGCTCGATGACCTTCTCGTCGGTCCTGAGTGTCCGAATGTTGTGTGTTACCAGGGCCAAGGGTCGTTTTGATTGGTAATAAAATGGTATGGTATAATAAAATGGTACTTGTATATTTTCTTAACAGTCTCCTGCAGCTAATTTACCTGAAAGCGATAGGGTACCTAGATTGTAATGTAGAAATTATAATTTTGAAGACCACAATTCGATAATATATTCGGTAACTATTCAACTACGAGCATTATTTAATATAGTTATTTTGTTATTCAAGCTGTGTGGTAGCGGCTACGAATGCTACTGACCCTTACTTTGCTCGTGGATGTCGTAAAATATGACTAAGAGCCTTATAACGACCTGGGCCAACTTCATCTGATGCCGTTTGGTCAACAATTGCATTCCCAAGGACGGTTGACGTCTGGCAGGCGGCCGGTCATAAAACTATTGCCAATAACTTTTACAATATGTACTATGAAAGAGTACATATTGTATCGACCCCAAGTAATTGGGATAAAAGTAGAAGAATGATGATTTTGATTTATTCAAAATATTAAAGAACAGTATACAAGTTATTTTGTTGTGTAACATTTATTTTAATAGTAATTATAGGTATATAATTATTACTAAATGACTCAGTCAATTAATCTCAAACAAGTTATTCAAATATCATGAAGGCCGTTAATAACTGTACCAATATAGTGATGAGGTCTTAAGAAATAAATAAGCTATTCTATTGAATATGTTAATGTGAACTACCTATCATAAGTTTCCGGAGAGGATCTAGGAGGGGCAGACGGACAGGCCGAATCTAACTAAATCTCACACGAGGAAGAGAAAGTTTCTTATTTTTTTTATGGGCAAAATCATCATTCCCTTACTCTTATCCCAATTAATAGGGGTCGATACAATATGTACTCTTCTTTCGAAGTATATATTGTAAAAGTTATTGGCAATAGTTTTATGACCGGCCGCCTGCCTGACGTCAAACCTTCTTGGGAATGTAATTGTCGACCAAATAGATAGTTGGCCCAGGTCGTTATAAGGCTCTTAGTCGTCGTTTACGGCATCCACCAGCAACGTAAGGGTTGGTAGTATTCGTAGCCACTACCACACAGCTGGGCAAAATATAATGTAAAATATGATAAAATTAAAAAATCCTTAAGAATACCTTGTATAATTAATTAATGGTTGTTCCTTAAGCCGTACAAGGAAAACATATTTAAAATAATATAAAATTAATAATTGAATATTGCGTCATGAAATAATACAGTATTACACAATTATTTGAAAGAATGACTTAACAAATAAGACTAATGTGAAAAACCTGAATATACAATTGAAAATATTAAAGTTACTGGACTGACTAAACATCATCAAACCAGTCCATAGTTAACAAACATCTTATAAATTATGCAAATAATATAAATATAAGTAATATAAATATATTATAAAAATATGTAGTAGTCTAAATATCTGTTTGCACGTTGCTGTCTGTTAATATATGTTTATCTGTTAAACTGGATATGTCAATAATAGCTAGCCCAAGTTATAAAGTATTTATGTTAAACCTGTTTTTTGAGAATTGTTATTTAATTCTCTTTTTTTTTTTTAAATTTCAATGTAAGCCTTTACTGCCTATGCATTCATTAAAATTTTTACATAGATAAGTTATATGTGTATGTATACTGTTAGTGTATAAAGACAGAGGGTTAGTTATTGCACACAACTATTAACTTTAAATTATAATGCTACAGCACTAAGTAATAGATATGAATACATTTCATCTCTGCAACTATTCCTATTAAAGTACAGTAGAGATATAGCATTAGCTTTAGCAAAAAATCATCTAATCGATCGTTATATTATTACTAAATAGTATGGTGATGATAGATTTGATTTTTAATAGAGCCAAAGACTTTCATTTTCATATTTTAATAAGATTATATAAGAATTTTTTCGTGTGGTGATGGAGTGAGAATACTATTCACCGTCCCATATCTTACCCGTGAGTGATCGTACGAGACAACTAAGGGATATAAAACGCATATAACATCTATGCGAGAGAAGGAAAACTCGAAACAAAACCCTATACCAACACGTCTGACCAGCGCAGTATAGTAGGTTAATTTCCCTCCCAATATGGAGGAGGCCCGAGCCCAACAGTGGGACATTTGTGGGCTGTGATGATGATATAAGAATTTAAGAAACACATTATAGAGAAATTGATGAAGTAGTGTGAAGCAGGGATTGTATAGAGCTCTGTAATGTGATGGGATATCCAAAATTAAAATATAAAGTTTTAAATCATTTCAGATAGGATCGATGTCTGTATAAGACACATTATGACATGCTTTCTCTCAACCAGTCGAACTAGCGGCATAAACATAAGCCATTTCTATGGGGAACAATATGATAATCATCATACATTAGCATTTCCCTTTAACAATGCCCCACATATCCAATATTCATAACCGAAACTGTCAGATAATCTAAAATAAATTCATATCCAAAACCAGTATAACAATATTCTAATTTCTGTACCCGGGTCCAAAACTTCATATCTACAACATCTTTATGTGAAATGTGTGTCTTGAATAGCCCATTGAGACATATGTCTCATTCATTATGTACATCTACAACACTTAATATGGGGATGCAATACAATCAAATATCCTAATGTTGATGCTATTCTAAGAATAATGCAATCCTTTAAGGTTCAGCTCCAAAGCATGGAGGTAGTTGCTTAATGGACATTATCTTCAACTGAAATTGGTTATACTAGAAAATTGACCCCAATACATTGGTAATAATAGGCCATGATGATATATAATTAAGAACCCAGTTTTAAAGTGCAATACTGATTACAAATCGCCAAGTCTCATTTGAATCAATTTGTTCACTTTATGTAATTTACACTGAACACATTAGAGGCACCAATTAAATATTTTTAAGGAAAAATCAGTCATTAACTCAGTAGCAATTTCCTAACATACAGTTCACATTAGATTGGGAATCAGAGTTTATATACAAAATTGTGTAAAGTTAATAGTACAATAAAGATTTTTATTATTATTTTAAATGGTAAATGTCAGGCCATTTTCTATAATTATATTTCTAAAATTGAGTTCCAATCTCTGTGTATAAACTGATGAGACAGTTGAATCATCAATAACATAACATGAAAGATGAAATTAATTTTAGTATTATGAAAACAAAAATATGTCTGTTCAATGAACTAGATGATAAATACCTATCAATATTAATCATACTAGATAGCAATTACACAATGGCATCAAAATTCATATATATAGACAATAGATATTATGATAAAGTACAAATTTTTAATGCATTGTTTTGAAAGTTTCATTGCAAATTGTGAGATAAGGCACTATCAAAATGACAATGAAGTATCTCTTGTTTGATTTAAGGCTCAGGCTATTGCTATAGCCCTTTAGTGTAAACTTATAAATACAATATATCACCATTTTCTTTCTTATGAAAGTTATATAACTTGTTCGAGGAAACATCGACAGAATGGGCAATATTAATGAACATGGTTATTAAACTATCTAACCAACATAGCAATTAGGTCCTTATTCCACTTGGAGTACTCAATGTCTTACAGTGGAGTATCAGTGGGCTGATGGAAAACCTATTGTGGTCCATGAGGCATATTTACAAGCTTCATATCGGTATTGAAATTATTCTAATGGCAACCCAAACCATGTTTATCACGTTTATTTTTTTTATTGGTGGCGGGCTACGATGCGGTCGCGCCCTGCCTATCCGTCCATGACGACGGGAGAAGCGGCTCACAACCCTGAAGATCCGCCCAACAATATACCTCTTGACGCCGTGCAGGTGGGTCACCAGAACCCGGTCCTTTCTTCGGTTGCCCACCCGGAGGAATATTTGGTCTAAGCTCATGTTTTGTCATAAAACTAAAGTTTTAGTGGTAGGTACTTCATTATTTTGAAGGTCTCTTAGTCAGTGGATAATACAGTTACTTACCAATTCAGATATAAACTCCTTGTTACACACCAGAACATGCAAGGATTTGCCACAGTTTTTAACACAGGTCTCTAATACAGTGAGGGAGTACATCACGACAGTATAATTCTTGCCAGCGCTCTGTGTCAGCCTTTTTCTGATTGCCTTTACCGCATCTTTTGGCCCATCGGTGCTGCTATTAATGATGTCACATATTTCCATATTGAGCCCCCAATTTTCTGACGGCAAGGTCCCATCTGTAGCTTGTTCTAAAACAATTATATATTTTGTATATCACTCAGTCATAAGGTCAAAATAATTTATACACGTTTTAAAATGAACATTACAATGACTAAACGAAGTATAGCTGTATAAGTACATGTTACTCTAATGGAAAATGCCCATAACGTTACAATGACACCATAACAAAGAGAAATTGTGATTTTCAAATACGCAACAGTATGTAGGTCCCAATCCGTTTATCGTCACAATTATGACGAAAGTAAATAGTATTCTTACCTATCTTTTGACCCACTGGCGTAGAAAAAGGATTTCCTACACCAAAAAACGACATCTTTGAAAAGTAATTGTATACCTAACAAAATGATTTCACCGATTTCACTAATCACAGCAAATCAGCAATCACTATTCACTATCACTTGTCACCAAAAATATAGATTATAGATATATTTTTTTTTTCATGACAGGTATTTTATAGCATAGTTACAAAAACTTTTGCGCCAAGTCTCAATTTATTATGACATCACTTTATTTACATACATACATACGTACATACATACCATCACGCCATGTCCTTTGCAGGATAGGCAGAGAGAACAGAGTGCCAGAGAACTCTATCCTTGCATACTTCACTCGCTTCCTCAACATTCATAATTTTCTTCATACACGCTCGCCGGTTTCGGAGACTCTTGACTCCACCTTCCTTCAGTACATGACCGATCTGGTCTAGGTAGGTTAGTCTCAGTCTCCTCCGGTATCTACATCCTTCCACTTTCGCATTATATAACTTCTTAACCAGACGTTCGTTTGGCATTCTTTTCACATGTCCGAACCATCGGACCATTCCCTTTCGCATCTTTACATCAATACTCTCTTTCATACCTACTCGCTTTCTTACGTCGTCGTTACGAATGCAATCAATCAATCACTTCATTTAAAGTCATTAATCATTGTCCATTAAATCAAGCCTTTTAATTTCTCTACAAATTGTCAGATCATAAAACCATGGGGGTGCCGGGGATCGAATGTCAGTAGACGATCTCTCCGGCTCCCCGTAAAAGCGCAGAAGGGGCCGCCGTGGTTTTAGTGGGTATTCCGGTCGGGTTCCAGCTGGCCGGTGAGTCCCACACTCCCCCTCGTTTGTCACCGGCGGGGTATGGCGCGCAAATGCGTTTCCACAGCGATAAAAAAAAAAGATCATAAAACCATAAGTGTTTATATATATTATATCTATTCACTATACCTAATTTTTCTAAATTACATCTTCTAAAAATATAATATGTTAAACAATAAAAAGCGCATACATATGCGCTTTCATATCATATCTCATACATATGAGAATAATGAAACAAAGAATATTTAGTTAAATTTTTGTTTACTTAATTTTTAACTAGTATTGCCCGTCTCTGATCTGAGATCTGCACTTATAGAATAATATTATCATACATATGGCAAGAAAAACATTCGTTTGAACGTATTGGATGTTTTTAAAAAATATATATATATTTGGTTCAAAGTAAGATAAAAGTTGATATAAAAATATTCGAGGACGTCCAGATGTCTGTCCGTATGGATCTGGCCACAGATTAATATATCTGGCACTCTCACGGTCGTAAAAATGACGTGTTTCATAATTTTCGGGTATTTCTAAGATAAGGGTGTAAAGTACGGGTTACAAGGTTTTAATGAAATTTTGACAGTTTTAAGTTATATTTGTGATAATTTGTTTTTGGATATTTAGTGTTTCATCATTTTTGGATATTTTCTCATAAGGATGTAAAGCAGGGTTGCAAGACTTGCGAGTTCGTTAGTTTTAAAATCAATTCCTTGAAAATTTGTATTTGGCTATTTGATATTCAATAAATACATATTTCAGCATTTTTGGAAAAAAGTCTCCTCATCACATCTCATATATGTCCCAATGTTGGGGTCGAGCCTCCTCCATAATGAGAGGGAAATTGACCGACTATACCACGCTGGAATAAGTTTTCTTTCGAGATTTTCTTCTCTTGCATAGATGTTATATGAGTCTTCTAAAGGAGTGTGGGATGAACTGAAAAGGTTGTTCGACGGAAATACAGATGATTTAGTCTATGAACATGCCTACATTTTTTCGAGTACAAGAAGAATTTGGATGACAATATGGCTGTACATCTTTCAAAGCTAAAGAACATTTGGTTTAATTTGAACAAAGAGATCACAAAGCTTGAAAGAAACCATGAGTTGCCAGAGGTAGTTCTAATATGCAAAATCTTAAACACTTTGCCTGAAGAATACCTAAGGTTCAAATCAAGTTGGCTGTTGATGTCTAAAAAGGAAAGGACAATAGAAAGACTAACGTCACAACTCTGTGCATTTGAACGCAACATAGAGATACGTCCTAATACGTCCTCAAGCGAGAGTACCCAAGCTCTGGCAGTAAAAGCTTATTTTAACAAAACAAAAGTAAAGAATAACAGAAAAATCATAAAATGTAACTACTGTTTTCTAGAAGGACATAATGTACGAAAATGCGCCAAGTGATTGAGTGATGGAAGACCACCCAAACCAAGTTCAAATGCAAATATTGTTAAAAATAAAACAGACCTGATGATGGCTGATACATGCTTATATCCTGACAGAGATATCTGGTATCTGGACAGTGGAGCTACAAGTCACGTCACGTTCAGGAGAGATTTGTTTCATACGTTTGAAAGATTTGGTAAAATCCATACAGTAACGACAGCTAATATTGAGAAAGTTGAGGCCACTGCCCACTGGTAAAGGTGACATAAAGCTGGAAGCCAAAGTCGGAGATCGTAAAAGGGTAACAACCTTATGTGATGTATGGTGTGTACCATCACTACAGAAGAATCTGTTTTCTTTGTTAGCGGCACAGGACAGATTGCCAAATAGTGTCTTTGAGTCTAAACCAGAGTTCTGTAAGCTGAAAGTGAATGGCATAGTCAAAGTTACAGGTGAACGAATGAAAAGGGGCGGGTTGTTCAATTTAATGTGAAGAATGTAATGCCACCCGTACCCTTCGAAGTCAATCTACTAACAAGACAAGATTCGTTACAGATCTATCATGAAAGATTAGCTCATCAAAGCAAAGTTCATGTTAAGAAAGTTATCGAAAGAGAGCTCGGAATAATGGTACCGAATAACACTAAAAAGTTTTGTGAAGGATGTAGCTTCGGAAAGATGCACAGAAAACCTTTCGGAACGAGTGAGAGCGGAAGTACCAGAAGAAATTATGCACTCCGATAATTGTGGTCCATTTCCGTTCTCATATAAGGGTTACCGCTACTTCGTTCTGTTTAAAGATGATTACAGCAAATACCGATATGTATACTTCATGAAACAGAAGTCTGAAGTCCACTTAAAACTTAAACTAATGTTAGAAGAAACTAAGTTAGCTGGTCATATCATAAAACAAATATTAAGTGATAATGGCGGCGAGTTTGATAATGAGAAAACTCGATTGACGTTACAAAGGTATGGCATCAAGCAAAGGCTGATCATGCCATATACGCCACAGCAAAATGGCTGTAGCGAACGAGAAAATAGGACTCTTGAAGAAGCCGCTCGCGCCATGATGTATGCGCACGAAGAGCTGCCAACTGCATGTTGGGCAGAGCTCATAAGTACAGCAGCATACGTACTTAACAGAACAGGATGCACTCCTGTAGATGGTAATTCAAGCTTAGAAAACCCTTCCAAAGGAGTTAAGCGTATAATGCGGTATCTACAAGGTACAGCGGGTTATGGCATAACATACAGGAAAGGTTTTATGACGGGAATACTGGTAGTAGTAGATAGAGTAATTGAAATCAAGCATATAGGGTCAAACCTACAAAGTGCTGATTTCCTGACTAAGGCTCTAAGTCGACCATCAATAGATGTCATAAGTGTCCGGATCGGCTTAGGATGTTTATGATTATTTTTATTTCATGAGCTACACAAAAAGGGAGGATGTTAAAAAGGCTATCTAGCTTTTATCTATGTTTTTGTGTTGTCATGGAAACCTAATCTATACATATAATAAAAATGTAACGGATCGCTGACTGTACATGGAAGATATATGCGAAAAAATATTACTGGGACCTTTATCAACACTAATAGAACCCAAAACAATGATATTTAAAATTTTTGTCTGTTTATCTGTTTGTTTGTTTATCTGTTTCTCTGTGCGTTTGTGCATGCTAATCTCAGAAACGGCTTATCCGATTTAGACGCGGTTTTCACTAGTATATTGTGGTAAGCTTCACTTAACATTTAGGCTTTATTTTATGTCAATTGGTTTATAAATAAAAAAGTTATGTCTATTTAAAAAATGGTCGGAGAAAAAAATCTTTATCGATTCTTTTCAAATTACGTACAAATTATCTTCAGTAAAAATAAATAAAGACGTGTTTCAGCATTTGTTGATTTTCACCCTCTGGGGAGTGTAAATTAGGCCTGCAAAGCGGGTGGGACGACTCATTAAGTCATAAGCGCCAAGCCGATATTATTGAAGCTGGCAACTTGAAATGTTGACAGTGGTTTCTTTCTATGACGTAGAGATTTACTAAGAAAGGATTTTACGAAATTATACCCCTAAGGGGGTGGAACAGAGTGGCAAAGTTTGTATGGGGAGAAAAATAAATCTTTATTGATTCTTTTCAAATTACGAGTCGAATCAAATATTCTAGGGTAATATCCGGCATTTGTCAATTTTCACCCTCTGGTTGTGTAAATTAGGCCTGTGAAGCGGGTTGAACGACTCATTACCGCCAAACTGAAACTATTAAATTTCAATTTAATAACTTTACTCTTTGCTATTAAAGCTAGAAACATTAAATTTTGAAATCACGTTTCTATCTATGACATAGAGATTCAATATGAAAGGATTTATGAACTCCGCCCCTAAGGGGGTGTAACAAAGCGGCAAAGTGTGTATGGGGAGAAAATTTCTTTATCGATTCTTTTCAAATTACGTACGAATATTCTTCGGCAAAAATAAATAAACCCGTGTTTCTCTCTCCCTCTCCATCAACCCCGCACCAGTGCCGTCGTGGCGACCAGTGCCGGCGTGAGAGCTCACACGATACACACAGTAGACGGCAATAGGTTCTTGCCTAATGGTTTAAGATACAGGTTAAGTTTAGCTTCAAAAATGTTCACTCTATGACTCAAATAATAAATCATATCTAACGAGGTCCCAACTCTGCTGGTGAAACAAAACAGTCAAATAAAGGGTGGCGATAATTATATTTTTATCCTATGGTCATACCGTAAATAGTATATTAATGGCAATATAATTTGTAAAATGAATAGAACTTTAAACCACCTTTTCTTTAGTGACCGGCTATGGTATATAGTGTGCTTTCCATTTAATACAAAAAGTTACGCAGTGTTCGATAAAGTGCTTTCCATCAACGACACTGTTGAACACAGCCGTACACTGTTCGACACTCGAAAAAGTAGTGTTTGACAAATGCTTACCTACTTTCATAGAGTACTTTAAATATATAGGTACTACTTTGCTTGAATTAAGTATCATTACTTAAGCTCGCAATTTATTTATGGCATATTCTAGTAGTATTATTTGAGATTATTAAATTGAGCTTGTCTCTTACTGCTAATTAAAATTTAATAAAAATGTTCAAATGTAAATATTGCACTATTGAAGTGAGTCCTGATAATGTGGTTATGTTTATAAATTATTGAGCAAAGACTTTGTCAAGGAACTTGCATTTAGGTATACAAAAAACGCCCATAATTTTGCGATATTGATGCACTCTAGTGTTATTTTGAGACAACTAGCTGTTTCATTTAAACTTTTACACTGTGTTTGGCAGTGTTTCACAATGTACCGCAGAGTCCCTCTGTGTTAACTAAATGGAAAGCAACCATAGACACACGCGCGCCGTACACGTACATCTACGTTGTGCGGGCGGGCCAGCGCAACCGGGTATCATCTCGAGTCGAAGCCCTCATGCAGTGAACCTCAATACAGGTACTCACGCTTGCACCGCCCAAAGCGCCAACGGTAGAGCGTGTCAACCTAGAGTATTTTCTCTCGGACCCACTCTTTTGCCTAATTCCGTTAGACAACTAACTCAACTAACAGTTTCTGACGCTGTTGATTATCATCCTAGCGACAAACCTTCAACACTGTGCATTGCTTTTTCTATTTAACTCTGAGCGTTTTCCAATTACAGTATTAAAGCGCATTATGCGGCATAATGCTTAACGTTGAATGTTCCAATTACAGCAACGCTTCGCACAATCGAGCACTCTTAAAAGTAGTGATGCGTGCAATTGATACCAACTTAGTGACTGAAAATTAACAAGTGTTTTTTCTTTAAGTTGACAAATAATTCTTTAAGTCGACATATTGATCGAAATGCTTTATTTATATTATCGTTAGTAATATTATTTATTGGTGAAAAAATTTTAAAGCTTTCGTTTCGTTGTAGTTTTTTTGGAAATAATCAAAGTTAATTCAACCTGTGTTAAAAAAAATATAATTATGAATGAAGGTACAAACATTGACTTTTTTATATTCCACATTTAAAATGTGAATACAATTTTATTATTTATTTTATTAGCGCACTCTGCTGGTGCATTTAAAAACTAATTCACGTTCCAATTAAGCATCAGCATAATTCGGCATTGTACGCCACTGAGTCGCATAATGCTCTGTAATTGGAAAACTACCTCTATCAGAGATAACTTCTGCGTCGACGAAGGCACGGGCAAAAGCTAGTAATATATATATATATATATGCCTGTTGCCTAAGAACAATGTCTTTTCTTTAATTCGATTTCACGAGTAGATAATTCTCTGTAACAGTATTAAATTCATATCTAGTGAACCTTATGGTTTTTATAGAATATTTATTTGAAAATACGGATCCTCGCGTCCAGGTCTATGTATATGGACTTTAAGAATTTTTTTGTTACTAGACTGTATAACTGTTTTTTGTTGTAAAAATAACGATATTACTGGTCGGGTACGTATCCAAGGGGTCTCGGTCGTGCATACCACAGAGTATGTGCGTACTGTAGTTAAATTCATACTTTCTCTGTGCTCTTGTAAAAAGCAATGTTCGAAGTTCCGCCTCACGAAGTATAGATACACTGTGTAGGTATCTATCTTTCGTGTTCCGCCTCCGTAGTGTTTAATTTCTCTGTGACGCCCATCTCTATTTGTCATTTTTTCAGCATGTTTTTTTTTTTTTTTTTTTTTTTTTTTTTTTTGAACTTTCGAACGCTTAGGGCGGTCTTTTTAATTACATATTTTTTATTTTAATTATATTACATATAATTGCAGTAAAATATATAATTAATTGTATATATCTAATATTTAATTAGTTTATTATAAGTAAAACTTTGTATATAGCAATTTAGGTCAGTGTTAAGAAATGTCGAAAAGGCGGAAAAAATCCAAGCCCGAGCGGGATAAAGGTGAGTCTTTTTCAGATTCTGCCTCCGAAAGTAGCCAATATTCAGATTCACGTACAATGTTAGAGGACGATGACAAATTTTATTTACCATATAGGGTGACTGATTATTGTCGCCGATACCCAGAAGATGCATGTGCCGGTCATGAATTCATAGTATTTATAGAAAGTCTCACTGAACAGCCACTGGGTAGTCGTGACATGCTGACTCTTAGTAGTTGTTTATCGCGCTTCATCAAAGGCATTAAATATCTTAAGAAAATTAATAAGTTTAAAATTGGAGTAGTTTTTGAACGACCTAGTTTAGCCAACACATTTTTAGATAATACAACGTTTTTAAGGGAACAGAATATTAAGGCGTCCATCCCAGCTAGTGCCACTGAACTTTCGGGAGTGATTTCTTCTGTACCTGTCGACATGTCCAACAAAAAAATTTTTAAATCTTTATCGAGTACCAAAAAAATTATTTCTGTTCGAAGAATTATGAAAAAAAGTAAATCTGAGAGCGGTTTTACATTACAACCTACACAGGCTGTTATTATTACTTTCGCATCATCTACTTCACTCCCAGACTACGTACACTTAAAAATGTGGCGTCTACCAGTGCGATCTTATGTGCCACCGGTTAAGCAGTGTTTCCGATGCCTAAGGTTTGATCATTTGGCTAAATTTTGTAAAAATGCTCAGCGATGCTCAATTTGTACAGACAATCATTCATATAAAGAATGTACTGTTCCTATTGATAAAGCAGTATGTGTACACTGTAAAGGTAACCGGTACAGGTAAAGCAGTATGTGTACACTGTAAAAATAAGGTGACCTTTCAGTATCTGGTCAGTGCCCTATCAAACAAAAAAAAATAATAGATAGCAAAAATAAAACTAAAATGCCATTTTCAGATTTATTCAAGCATCCAACAAACTTTCCTTCACTAAATAAAATAGAAAACACACAAGACATTATTAACTTAATTTTATCTAATCCAGCAGCAATGAATCTAATTACAGAATCAATAATTAAAGTGATTACATTAAATAAAACTCAAAATCAAAGCATTAGCTCACATGCAATAAGTTCAGCCATCAAAGATACAATACAGAATAAAAATAAAACTTCACATTCAACAGTCACAAACTTAACATAGTACAGTGGAATGCTCAAAGTCTGTTGAGTAACAGACTTGAGCTTCAAAATATCCTTTACGAACAGGACATACACATAGCTCTTATTTCAGAAACTTGGCTTAAACCAAATATGCAGTTTTGTATCAGAGGTTATACAATAATTAGAAATGATTGTGGAAATGATCACAATGGTGTAGCAATTTTCGTCAGAAATGGTATACATTTTCAAAGACTACAAACATTCTGTGATAACTCCTTGCAAAATGTAGCAATCAAAATTAAAATCAACCAAAAAGAAATCTCATTTGTTAGTTTTTACAGTCCTGGTAACAGTGTTCCTAATTTCGAGATATCTAAATTTAATAGACTGTTGCATAGTATTCCAAAACCATTAATAATTGCTGGTGATTTTAACGCTCATCATACCATTTGGGGTTGCAATAGAATTGATTCTAGAGGTAGAGACATTATGGACTCAATGGACGACAATGACTTAATACTCCTGAATAATGGTCAACCCACAACAGTGGGTACTAATTCTTGGAGACCAAATGGACTAGATTTAACAATGGTGTCATCTTCTTTGTTTCTTTGCTGTGAATGGCAAGTTCATGAGGACTGTCTAGGCAGCTATCACCTGCCCACAATCACCAAATTCTCTGTGGCAGTGTCTGAATCTGAAATTTCTTCAACTTCATCCAACATTCCTTCGCACAGTAATCTGAAATTAGTAAATTGGGATCTTTATCAAAACTTAGTAAATGAGTTATTAAAATCATTTGAAATAGATAATTGTAACTTGCTCACATCTTACAATAATTTTTGTTCAATTATTCTTAAAGCAGTTGAAAATTCAGTACCTGCAACTAAAACTCGTCATAACAATATTGGCTGTATATCTAAAAGAAAAAGACAGCTTCCTTGGTGGAATGGGAAATGTACTAAAGTGGTAGAAGGTTGTAAGCAGGCTTATTTGTTGTTTAAATCAAATCCCAATAATCAAAACTATATTAATTTTAAACATGCTCAAGCTTACAAAAAACGTGTTTTAAGACTTGAGCGTCGCAAATCTTGGTCAGACTTTTGCTCATCTATAAATAGGTTAACACCAATGAATCAGATTTGGGCAAAAATGAGGAAATTTAAAAACTATTACTCTAATAATAATAGTTTCACTAGCATTAATTGGATATCTAATTTTCTACATAAATACACTCCAGATACTGTAACAAATTTGACAAATATTCACAGTAATAAACCATTAAATAGTGGTAACTCCTTCATGATTGCTCCTTTTTCCATAGAAGAACTAAAAGCTGGTTTATCTTCGAGAAAAGACTCTGCATGTGGTTTGGATTGGCTTTCATATAAAATGTTTAAACTTCTAAACCCCTCTAATTTAAATCATTTTCTAAAGCTGTTAAATCTCCTGTGGCATCACTCCACTGTTCCAGAAGAATGGAAAACCGACTGTTTGATTCCAATTTTAAAACCCGGAAAAGATCCTAGCTTATCTGATTCTTATCGACCTATTACATTAAGCTCTTGTGTGGGTAAAATATTTGAACAGTTAATAAAACAAAGACTTATATTTTATATTGAAAGTAATAACCTCCTACCTTATAATCAATTTGGATTTCGATGTGGTCGCTCTAGTTGTGAGAGTTTACGTCATTTTTGTCTTGACATCCATAGCGCCCAGGCTGAAAATAAGATATCGGCTGGTGTTTTTTTGGACATTGTAGGAGCATTTAATAATGTTGATTTAGAAAAATTATCATCCATTCTTCTGTCCTTAAATGTTCCTGAAAAAATAGTTTGTTGGATATTTAGTTTTTTACATGGTCGTAAACTTTATGTTAAGGTCAATAACCAATTAATAGGGCCTCGATATTCATATAGAGGAGTATCCCAAGGGGGAATTTTGAGTCCATTGCTCTTTATAGTATACATAAATCAAATAAATATTGTTTTAGGTAATAAAGTTTCAAACTTGCAGTTTGCAGATGATCTAGTGGTTTATAATTCAGGACCTAATTTAACAAATGTTGCATTAGATCTTAATGCAGCACTCAAAAAATTGGAGTTCTATTTCCAATGTCTTAGTCTGGAAGTCAGTGCTGTCAAAAGCAAAGTAGTAATATTTTCAAAGCAGTCTATTAGAACAAGAGATGTCAAAATATATTATGGTAATCGTGAAATTACTGTAGATAATTCAGTAAAGTTTTTAGGAGTTACATTTCTTAGCAACCTTAAATGGAATAAATATGTTGAAATGTTAGAAAATCGGGCATTAAAGGCTTGTAACATCCTAAAGTCATTAGCTGGTACATACTGGGGTGCAGACCCAGGCATTTTACTAACTCTATACAAGTCATTAGTGCGTAGCCATTTTGAGTATGCCTTCTTTTGTTATGGGGGCGTAAATACTTTAGTCAACAAGTTAGAAAAGATACAAAATAAATGCTTAAGGATCATTACAGGTGCTCTTAGGTCTACTCCTATTGTATCATTACAGGTAGAATGTAATGTTCCCCCACTAGCACTCAGATTTAAGTATCTACAGTCAAAATTATTTCTCAAACTAACATCTATTAATAATCATCCACTCCTCTTAAAGGCACAGGACTATGTGAACAGGACTGGCAATAATACCTATTATCAAGTACAAGGTATGTCTGATATGCTTCATTTTTGTTGTGATCATAACCTATTTTCTAGCACTCTTTGGCCCTGTTATTTAAATTCTTATAACTCAAAGTATAACCCTATTAAAATAATAATTAATGAATCATTAAAGCATAAGGAGGATGTATATAGTATGTTGGGAGAGTGGCAAAATTATAATCATCTTTATACAGATGGTTCCAAGAATAAAACTGCTGTATCTATAGCAGTTTATGACAAAAAACTACGAAGTGGGTTTGGTCATAGATTAAATACCTTGGCTAGTATATACACAGCAGAATGTGCTGCATTATATGCTGCGCTAGAGTATATTGGAGAACATTCTTACAATAAATGGATAGTTATTACAGACAGTATGAGCATTCTAAAAGCTTTACAGTATCCTAAATGTGATGTTAAAACTAATTTTATAATATACAAAATTAGAGATAAATATCATTGCTTATCACATATAAAAGATATAATTTTATTCTGGACTCCCTCCCACATAGGTGTGGAAGGAAATGAACAGGTTGATTATCTCGCTAAATCTATTGTTAATAGTAATCAGATACATACCAACTTGAACATTCCTATACCACACACAGACGCACAGTCTCATATTAAAGCCACATTGTTGCAAGAATTTCAGGATTATTGGCAGCAAGTTGTCCAAACAAAAGGCAAATGGTTGGCTAATATAAAAAACCAAATCTCTCCTCCCTGGTTTCTTAGAAATCATAATTACTTGAACAGAAAATTTTATACCACAATTTGTCGGCTACGTCTGGGACATTCCCGTTGTGGTGCTCATTTGTACAGGATTGGTCTCTTAGACTCTCCCACTTGTAACTTTTGTACTGTATCTATCGAAAGTCTTGATCATATTTTCTTTGATTGTCCACAATATAATCTGCAAAGATTATCTTTGACAGACCGCCTCTTGGATATCTATAAAAATGCTGAAGATATCCCGCGCTCACTTCAGCAATTATTGAAAACACATGACTGCCACATGCCGCTTTATGAATTCATCGTTTCAACGGTAGGCGAAATTTGAAAACTATTCTCCATGTTGAAAACACAGCTCTTGACACATTTTCTTACACAGACTTAAAAACATTCGTTCACGAATTTGAATTATAAATAAAATATAATAATAGGTTTATAATGTACAAATGTAAATATTATAATTAACGTTACCTTATGTATATATATGTGTATGCATATATGTGCATGTGTATATATGTATATTATATAGATATATATACAAAACTGTGTCGTTAACACAGGTTCTTTTTTATATTGTTACTTTAAATTTATGAATTTATATTATAATATAAAGATAAGTACATAAGTATATGGTATAGTAGATCTAGTAGATATTTAATACCGGGCTAAATTTAAAATGGATCGGGATGATAATGATGTTGACAATAAAAGACTTGGCTTCGGCCTACTACTCTTTCACGAAGAAAATTTTATTTACGACGTGAAGAACACCAAACACAAAATTCTGCTATTTATGACTGAAGCTCTTCAATAAACATGTGAAGGGCTACATAATATGAAGAAATGATGAACAATGCTATATAATATGAAGAAATGATGAACAACATATGAAAAATAATTAAATAAGACTTGGCTGTATGGGCTTTGATCCCTTTGCCTGTCCGAATGGACGAACAGAACCAAAAAAAAAAAAAAATCAGCATGTTTTTATCGTTTATTTAGATCGTGTTATACATGTAATACATGGCTTAAATAGTTTTAAAACATTATATGGTGGAACAGTATCAGTGGACAAAGCTAGGAAGTGGGCGAGTGTAATCAATACAAAATTTGGCTATTTAAATATATTATAAAGTAATCATGGTCCAAGCTTGGTATATGGACAGCAAAAAGAACGACCAACGCCTCCCGCATCACAGAAATCCTCCAGAATATGTATCCCTCGCGGATTTATTTGGGGAAATTGGTGTAGAATATTTCAGCGTAGGTATTTCGCATTTAACTACATTTATTGCATGCTACTCTTTAGTTTCTATGTCCTATTTCTATCTATCCACCCTGTCATGCCCGTACTTATTATTATATTAAGTAATTGCTGTTTGATAATTAATATATATATATATATAGATATATATTACAAAAAATATTTAAATGTGAAAATTTAAATGTAATCCCTTACAATTTATAGTTAGTTTTTAAAGGCTTATATTTTATATAGCATTTTATATCTCAAAAAAAATTCAAGCCATTTGATTTTTTTATCTTAGTGGAGGTTGTATTTTAATCTGTTAATAAATAAAATTAATTTAAAATATGTAAAATTACTTGTAATTATATACATTTGATTTTTTTTGTGGCGTGTGCTTAGATTGTAGTAGCTGAAAAATGCTTATGAATTTATATAAAAAAAATCTATCGGGTGCCGCTGTATCATGAACATGGCCGTGTGTTGTACATGAATACATCTCGTAATAGGTGATATTTTCTATATAGAATCTATATTTATAAAAGAAAATTGTGTTTTAGCTTGTTTTTTTTATCTCAGAGAACAAATTGACACATGTAAATGTCAAATTTACAAATAATGCTGCCAGCTTTTTTGTGAAGTGGTGTACCTACGATACCGGTATATCGAAACGTAAGAATTTATATTTATTAAACAATTAACTTTTATATATTTTAATATATCATCCCTAAATTTCATAGGCATTACACTAAATGCCATTTTCTTTATAACCCGTGCCTATAAAAACGCATATAAAATGGTGGTTAATACTTGTAATTAAAAGTTGTACCATGAGCAAAACATGATTGCCTAATAGATGATTTTTTTTTAATGCAGACTTTTGTTATTTGATAATAAACAGCTAGATATTTAAAAAGCCAATATGTAGTAGGTAATCGAAGTGACAAAGAACTGGAGTTTCAATACTTTTGGAGAATGTATAAAACCTAAATAAATTTTACAAGGTAACTTGTAAAAAACGATACTTGTTTATATTAACGCAAATTATTGATAGACGAGTGGCATATAGGCCGAAAGTGGCACATAACTAAGAATTGCAAAAAACTGGTAACACATGTAATGTCAATTTAGTCTCTGAGATTAAAAAACGGACTATAGTTACAACACTTATAACTCGAGAACGGCTGGACCAATTGGATATGATGGTGGATAGGTAGATGGATATGGAGCAAAATTACCTGAAAATAGCGGCGCTTCCCCCTCCACCCCGCGTGATGTATGACAGTTTTTACATAGAGTAATAAATTCTTTGATTCTTTAGCTATCCAATGGTGTAATGGAATTTTTGATAGTAATGACAGATATGAAGCATTAACATCAAACTGTATCCCCCGATTTTGTTATCATTGGTTTTTTGATTTGCCCCCTATGGAAGCAATTTTAAAGACGTATTCACGTCAAAAATTATAATAATTAAAAATCTTAATGTTACAGCTAAATGTTAACACTTATACTACTGATGGTGTATTAGAGAAACTGAAGAGAGACAGAGGGTACACATATGAAGATGAAATGGTTTGCTCAAAGGAATGCCTGCCAAACTTTGAGGAGAAAATTAAATCTTTTTATACTAAATGTATGTATGCTGATGAAGAAATCAGGTGTGACTCAATTTATGTGATTTTTTTTTTCTCTTCTATTGACTGCACAGATGGAGTAGTGGTTAAGATACTGACCTTCAGTGGCAACGGAGTGGGTTCGATTCCTACGCAGGAAAATCTGAGTCTGGATGTAAATTGTCTGCGTTAATTATATGTTTGTAAAGTCCCCCGATATACAAGGGTTATTTCCTTAGTGCAGGTTGTGTTGTATTCCTTAAAAAAAAAATGAGAAATTTCTCTTCCTTCTGGCAGCATGGACAAAGAAAAATTGAAGAGTTTGTTAAACTACATCCTTCTCTTGCCACTAAGTTATCTACACTGCATCGAAATTCATTCCAAATCACATTTAATGAAAAGGAGCATACATGTTTCCTGCTTAATATTTCTCTGCCATATCTATTTTTGTATAGGGTTTCTAATCTCGCATAATACAATAGAACTTAGCTATGCCAGCTTCTGCCCAAACTTAAGATGCATATAACCACACAAAGCAAATCCTCCACAATGCCTGTTTAAACATTATGACTTATTAACAGTAATTGACTTGTGTTATCCTAGTTCAACAGTGTGTGCATTTATTTTTTATTATTATCATCAGTTTAAATGCCTTGGTAACATGTTAAGAATAAAACATGTGATCACTCTCTTATATTCCATGAGAGTTATTAAAATTGGCCGAGCATCTAAAAGAATGAGCAGTAGTAAACTGTTGGGTAATTCTTAACATCAATTGTTGTCACCAATCCTAACGGGTTGGCTGACGCCAAATGTTGCGATTATAGCATTATGCCTTTTGGGAAGGCTTATTTTAATATGAGATGTCCACCAGCTGCTGGAGGATGGATCAGTTTAAATCATGAAACCCTATATAGTATTCTATGTATGCGATTTGTCAAATTACAAGGTACATATTCAGTAGACCAACAAATTTAATAACTTCACAACAGCTTGCAAATATTTTTTATTGGATTTTTGCCATTCTGTTACTGAATGCCCTAATACCCTCAGGATACTTAGTCAGTCTTTCAGTCCCTCTCCACTAGTCGTCTTAGACAGCCAGTTCAGACCGGATTGTTTAGCAAAGGAGAGTTTACCAAATATCTCCATAACTAACACTTAACATTGTGTACTTAACATTTCTGTGTGGTGACGGAGTAAGAATACTGTTCACCACCATGTATCTTGCCTGTGGGTGATCGTACGAGACGACTAAGGGACATAAAACGCATATAACATCTGTGTGAGAGAAGGAAAACTCGAAAGAAAACCCTATACCAACACATCTGACCAGCGCGATATAGTAGGTTAATTTCCCTCCTATTACGGAGGAGGCCCGAGCCCAACAGTGGGACATTTGTGGGCTGTGATGATGATGATGAACATTGTGTAATTTACGTTTTAGCCAATAATAAATTCCTTTTTTAAGTTGTATATTCAATTCCTAACATTACTACTGTAATCACATTCCTCATTCACGTGGACATCTGCTGCTGACGTGCAGTTATCACTATGATAACACTTGAACTTGATTCGTCTCATCCTAATACCATATTCGTTATCATAATATAAACAAAGAGATATCAAGTTTGCTTTTGTTGTTTTTTTTTTCATGCAAAAGGATGACCCATGATAATGTTAAGTGATAGCTGTCGGTTGTGAAAGTGACTATAATTATATAATCCATTTAACTCTTAGTTTAATTTGCTACCTACGCTGAATCCATAGTCTTCTTAGGTGTGTATACTACTCATTACTTTTAAAAATTCAGACCTTCCTCTCTAAGAAAACGGGAATAATAGCACAATCGCAGTTCATGTCAATTCTCTCTTAGTTAGTTTACCGGCTCCCATAAAAAATTAAAAGAAGGTGACACATGGTATTCTTAATGATGTTGACGTCATATAGTTGCTGCACTCCCCTTTTCTGGCTGTCTATGATCTAAGAGGCCTAACTCGGTCATCCTGGATGGAAATGGAATTTACATATAAAATATATATTTTTTCCTTTGCAGATTTATTTTGGATGGTTCTGGTTACTTCGACGTCTGCGATAACTCGAACCAGTGGATACGTATCGAGGTGAGCGCTGGCGACATGGTTGTTATACCTAGCGGCATCTACCACAGATTTACGCCTGATACGAAGGTAATAAATTCATAGTGCAATTTACTATGTTCATTGCAAAATTTTTATACTGATTTGGTGAGCTATAATTCTCACACTTTGATGGAGTCTCGAGCCTGGCAGTGGGAGGATATGAGCTGTGATGAAAATGAATAATTTATTTATCTTGTTCAATTTTATATCATTAAATACTAGATTTCCACCCCGCACGGCTGCAATTTAGAGCTTTATCGTGCATGACACATAATTTAGTTATCGTGTACATATTTAGCAAATTTAGATGTTTTTAGAAAATGTCCCTTCATCATTCTCCTACTCTTATCCCAATTACTTGGGGATACAATATGTACTCTTCTTTCATAGTACATATTGTAAAAGTTATTGGCAATAGTTTTATGACCGGCCGCCTGCCAGACGTCAACCCTCCTTGGGAATGTAATTGTTGACCAAACGGCATCAGATGGAGTTGGCCCAGGTCGTTATAAGGCTCTTAGTCGTCTTTTACGACATCCACGAGCAAAGTAAGAGTTGGTAGTATTCGTAGCTGCTACCACACAGCATTAAAAACTATGTCCATTATTATTGTCCTGTGTGGGTATTGAACCCATGGCACTGGCACAGAAGGTTGGTATCTTAACCATTATGCCATCTGTGCAGTCAATTAGGCTTTGTTTCATTGAAAACTGATGTTAGTGAAATATAACTTTAGGATATGAATTATCCAAGTAGTTTGGTTGTTTTAGTAATATGTAATTTTGAATATTTTGGTAAATTGTATTTTTAATAACTATTTAAGTGGCGTGGAGTGATGTCAATAAAGCAATTAATGACTTGCCATACATTTGGGTTGATAATATATGGTCATTATGTATAATTCAATTCACCACCACCTATCTTACACGTGGGTGATTGTGACCTTAACCACTACGCCATCTGTGTCAATTAAGTAATAAAAATATATATTATTTTTACTATTACAGGATTACATCAAAATGAAAAGATTGTTTGTAGAAGAACCTGTGGGGTCTGCTGATAATAGGAAGTGCTGCATAAAATTAGATGATTATTAACCGTTTTCTCCAGTCACTCCTAAATTTTAAGTACCACTAAATTAATTCATTTCATGTTGAATAATACTCGATAATAATCAATCATAAATGTTGTGCTATATAGATTGATTTATGTATTATTTAAAATTTGGGTGTCCTTGGTGAAAACTAGTATAAGATTCTTTTTGTTAAGCGGACGTCCATTAATCACGTGGTTTTATTTTTTAGCATTTTTTAACCCCCCTCCCCCTTGGTGATATGTGGTGCGGTTTAAGACTATGACCCCCACCCCCACCAACATCACGTACGTTTTTAGTATCTACAAAAAAGTAGCCCACAACTCATTATATTCTCGGTTTTTTCTTTTTTATACTTTGCAAAAGGTCTTTATACAGATTACCTATGGCAACGGCAAGTCAAAGTCACACTACACGTCACTTTTCAGTTTAGAAATCTCAGCGTTTGACGAAAAAATAAATACACGTGATAACTTACTACACCCCCTTCCCTCTTATGATATTTCGTGATTATATCAAACAAATTTCAAACCTCACGTGATTAATGGACGGCCCCTAATGTTCAAGATTTTATATTTGGTGTTAAAATTCAATCTGTACCTAATCGAGCAACGCTTGATAAAGAACTATTTTCGTGCCATAAGCATGAAATCCATCAATTTTAAGGATGGTATATTTTAATGAGTAATGTAATTGAATAATATATATTATTTACGAATACTGTATAGACATATACAGATATGGTTACATAACTTAAATATAGGTATTTAAAAAAATAAAGAAAATATTGACTTAAAGTCAGAATTACTTGGGCACATACCCATACTACGTGACCTGTAACAATGGGCCCACCCATACTACGTAACCTGTAACAATGGGCCCACCCATACTTTTTTTTTCCCCTTTTTTTTTTGCAGGGTGGACCATGGATGTGGTCGCGCCCCGACAAATCGATCCGGGGCGACAAAAGAGGCGGCGCACAACCCCATGGACCCACCCTGTAAGCACCTCTCTTCGCCGTATGAGCGGGCCACCGGTACCCGATCTTTGTCTTCGGTGGCACCCATACTACGTGACCTATAACAACCTTTCTCTATTAAGTATAAATATATGTACAACGCGTCCCAAAATTCAACGATAAGCGGGCACCAACAGGTGGATCTACTTATGACTACTCGAGAAAAAAGAAAGAAAAATTATACCTTGATTTTTTTATTCATTACGCAAAAAAAGCGAAATTTTAAAAAATGGACACTTTTTATCTGTAATTTGTTAGATCACCTGGCAGGTAGAAAGTCCCACCAAAATGATCTATCTTTTTGAGAATCTTATTTTTTAGTTATAAATAATACTCTATTAAAATTTCAAGCTGCTTCAAATACATTTTTTAGATTATTTTTTTTACAAAATTTTTTGCACGCATCTGGCAATGTTGAAACCCCGACTAAATTGCCTGGCTTATTTTTTTTTTGTATTCATTAAACATTACACTGCAACATATAAAAATTGCATATTGCCTCAAATATATTTTTGGGAATAAAGAAAAATATTTTAATAAATTCAGGGTGGTGATTTAGCCCCGCTACTCACCAGCCAGGTCTGCTATTCCGTATAGGGGTATAATAGGAGGGGTATGTGACAAGTTTTCAGCTTGCCTCAAATACCTACCCAAAAATTGGTGCCAGCTCTCCTACTATAAGTGTTGTAACTAACACAACTTTCCTTTATATATGTAGATTTATTCTGCGGAGTGGGTGGGACTAATGAGCATATCACTGCAATATTTATTAAAATATTCGATATTTACATGTCACAATCAAGATTTATAGAGATATTATAATAGAACTAGTAAAACAAGTTATAGTGTTAACTTGTCATAACTAAAATATATTTTTAATATTGGTAGGACCACGCTGTTGACAGTTCTCTGTCTGCAGCCGCGGGCCGGTCCGTCCGGGGTAGTACCACACTCTCGCAGAAGATCGAAGTATGAGTAATAGCAATGTGCTATTGCGCTTCGTTCGGTGAGCGAGAGAGCCGGAAGCCCAATTGGGTGGGTTTGGGGTTTATATTGGTAGGCAGTGGCCTAGTTATACCCTTGGTATTGCACAGGTCCATGGGCGGCAGTGACACTTACCATCAGGTGTATTGATTGCTCGTTTGCCACCATTAGCAATAAAAAAAAAATGTGGAGAAAATGAGCGGGCGTCGAAAGAAGGGCGCAAGAAAGCTTTGCAGTTTGGCACAAAGAAAATAGCATGGAACCAAAGACAATATTTCACATAGTTTTGTATTGCTATTAGCTTCGGGCAACTCATACAGCTATGTTGATTAATATAGTAGTCACAGTCAATCCGTTAAGAATATAATATATCAGGCATCAATCCAGGATTTGGAGTAAAATCTCGTAACTCTGTATTTATGTACATAACAGTTCATATTTGTGATAGAAATAAATATTTTTTTATTAAAATAAATCAATCATTATTGAAACAAATAACCATTTAATTTATTCACCAACTCGATTGACGCCCCGTTAAGGGAATGTACCCATACCACGAGGCATATTTTTTTACTTAATAAGCTTGATGAATGAATTTAGTTTGACTACGTGACGAAGATCTAACCCCCCTCTCCCCCGTCCTTCTGACCAAATGTGGTATTTTTAAAAAGAAATGGGTGTGTGACTTATTTACGCGCGTGAGAAGTTATATTTTTTTGGCATAACTAAAAAATGTTTTTAATTGCATGCAAATAATTACAATAAAATAATAAAAGTTCTGGAAAAGGATAGGATATTTTTTTTCACTAATACGAATAGTAAATAATATTAATCAAAATATTCAATTTAAATCGCTACATACTGAATATAATTTATTAGCACATATATAATTCGCAAATATAAAGAGGTTTTATTTCTATTTTGTTGGTAGCTTTTTTTCGAGACTTTATGAGCGGTTTTGCTGCCAACTTCAACCTGTTGCTTTTGTGTTACAGTGATGGGCGCGAATCTTATTTGCGGCCAACTTCAACCTGTTACTTATCATAAAATTTCTCTGTCATCATTTTTTTATAACGCGCCTAAAGAAGTGTAACTTCAAAATCCTCTTCCTCCTGAACAGACCACGTTGTTTGGGTAACTTCCCTAACCATAATATAATAAAAGACCTCACCAACCTTATATGGCTACAGCTATATACAAGGTTGTTTATGGTAACACAAGTTTGATGGTCATCAATGGATTCAGCAAGATGGAAATCTCCAGGAAAGTCCAAGGAGTAACTTATGGATATTTATTTTTACAATTTTCAGTGATTCATAGTGTAGTATACTCATTGTATAGACTGCATTTTAATTATTATACTGTTAACATTATAGCAAGACTAGCCACGCCAAAAAGTACTAAAATAATAGCAGTAATAAAAACCGAAATAAAAACGAAATAATTGACTAATAAGTCAATGCCATGAATGAAATTGAAAGAAAAAAAATACTTTTAGAAATTTGGTGCCATTCTCGACGTAGTACTAAACATAGCTGTTCATTTACAATAGGCTGTATGGGATTTGTTGCCTTTACCTGTCCGATTGGAAGAACAAAAATGTGTAAACGAACCCATTCATAAGGTATAATCATGGAAGTAATAAGTACTACGTACAACAGGAATGAGCTCTATCTGTGCATCTTGCAGCTAAAATAAAGAAAATAAAACCTTATGCTAAGGTACTAAGACTTGTTGCGCGCAAAATAAAAATGAAGCCGAGTGAGAGGGCATCCACTGACCGCTGTGTCCCGTTCTAACAGTGAATTAGAATTGCCAGAGTTTAGTTGAATTCATTCCTTTCGTTGTTTGTAGAAAAATATGCGATTGATGTAATGTAATGAAGTAAAAACATTTACTTTTAAAATGTTTCTAAAAATAAATACTAATTTATTACCGACATGTTAAAGCAATATTATTTGTTGCTACGTGTAAAACCTTATTAACGCAAACATTTTGCGATTGGCGTATAGGTTTTCTTTAATTTGTATGAAATACAAACATCTGACCTGACAACCCCACTCTGGCGGTTTTGTGGTCACGGTGAAAAAGCCATGAAATGTCGGTAGTTCCCTTTATGATCAACAGTGACAACTTAGTATTCTGGGGGGGGGGCACACTTAAAACATTTCTTATTTTTACTGACCGTCGCGCCGCTTACAGATTGGTTGTACAAACTTAACTGCTGCCATTTTGTCCTGCCTGTCAAACGTTTGACAACTGAGAATTGTTATTTTTTGTTCTTAGCATAGGTACTTATTGTCATCGATCTCTTTTCGGTTATTGATATTCTTTCTGAAAATTATCTCAAGTTTCATTGTTAGGCTGATATTATTATTGTTTAGTTATCAGCTGATATGTTATTTTTTATATTTCAGGGTAGCTTTCATAGTAAAAGAAAATTCTATGTAATTACACATACACATGTAGATATGTATATATACAGGGTGCTTCAAAAAAATGTATACACACTTTGAACTTCCATAGAAAATTTATTTACCGTTCTACAAAGTTAAATTTCAGGAAAATAGAAAGCTGAAAGTCCAATGTAAATGAAACATAAATAACAAATGTTAATACTGTTCAAATTGGTGACCTGCAGCATCAATACAATTCTGAGTACGAGTCACCACTGATTCTGTACATCGTATCAAAACGTCCAATGAGATTTCTCTACACACTGCTTGAATCTCATTCCAAAGAATGTCTAGGTTACGTGGTTTACGTTTGTACACCTCATCTTTTACTGTGCCCCACAAGAAGAAATCCAGTGGTGTAAGGTCTGGAGAGCGTGCTGGAAACTCGATTGGCCCCCTGCGTCCTATCCACTGGCCCGACAAATTTTGATCCAGGTAAGCTCGTACGTCCCTGTGCGGCGGAGCACCATCTTGTTGAAAATAAAAATCATCATTACCGTATAATGCACGAATGGCAGGAAATATGGAATCAGCAAGCATTGTTAGGTAATTAATACCAGTTACAGTGCCTTCAAATCGAAAAGGTCCAATGAGTCCCCTTGAAGACAAACCGCACCACACATTTCCACCAGGCAAATTTACAGCTTTTTCAATTGTAATGTGAGGATTTTCTTCACCCCAGTAAACACAATTGTGCCTATTGACAGTTCCATTAAGTTTGAATTGGGCTTCATCCGACCAAATGATGCTACCCATAAATCCCGGTTCACGTATCACCATCTCCTGAATCCATTCACAAAATTGCAACCTTCGATCTGGATCGTCGTCATTTAGCTGTTGCACCAGCCTTAGAATGTAAACACGATACTTGCCTCTCTTCAGAATGCGTAGCACGCTGCTAGCACTTACATCACTTTCACGTGCCCCTTGCCTTGAAGATTTGTTAGGAGAGCGTTGAAACAGTTCCAAGACTGCCGTTGATGACTCATCACTTGTAGCTGTTCGAGGCCGACCTGAATGACCTTTATGCACATCACACACTGTTCCATGAACTTCGAATTTGTCTCGTATGCGTGTAATTGTTAATCTTGAAGGTGGTTCTGTATCATACTCCCTTCTCCACTGTCTTTGAACTTCATTTACATTCTCAAACTTCCAGTACCACTTAATAACCTGCTTACGTTCTTCAAAACTCAAACGTACGTCCCCCATGTTGATATTACAAATTCCAACTGATAATATAACATAAAGGGACGATTATGCTGGCACCTGGCGAAGAAATATAACATTAGCCTTGTAGAGCGGGTAAACTACAATAGTTTAAAGTGTGTATACATTTTTTTGAAGCATCCGGTATATTACTTCAACTTTAGTTCACCGCCTAAACTCTGGGTGGCAGCACTTTCCATACATGCATATTTTATCATCGAGTTGCCACTCTTTTTCAGTTTAATAACTTTACTCTTTGTTAGTATTACAACAGTGTTTTCACGGTGTATCATTCGTGCTTTTGTTTCATTTCACAACTGTAAAATATGGTATATATTAGAATATTAGACCTAGGTAAAATGGTTAAAACGACACTTTTATAGGGCAGCTATAGAGTGAAACCATGGTAAACAGTTGATAAATGTATAGTTAATTGACAGTCAAAGCACTATTGTGACACAGTAAAATAGGAGTGAATCCAAAGTTGTTTCACCGTTGTTTCATGTTCCTTTCACAGTTAATACTTTAAAATTCTGATGAATACTGTGAATCCTGTTTCAAAATTCACGATTAATCGTATTAAATACTTTTTAATCCTGGAATCATGAAAAGAAGTGGTAGAATATAACAGAATTAAAATAGCATTTTGTAGCCGGGTCAGTCAGTTTAGCTAGTCTTCAGGGTTAGATCCAAACAACTCAAGAGGTAGAGAGCAAGAAGATAAAGAAGCAAGAAGATAAAGAAGAGAAGAGCAAGAAGCAAGAAGATTTGAAACCATATCGCGTTTCAGAAAATGGTTCATCGCCATCTATCGACGAAAGAGATAATTTTCCGTTACAATTTGTAATTTTTAATTCTATTGAAAACGTTTTGATTCTGAAATAATATTTTAATTTGAGTATTTTTTTAGAATATAAATGAATTTAACCAGCATTTAAAATTTTTAATTCTATTGAATACTTTTCAATCCCGAAATAATATTTTAATTTGAGTAAAAAACGTTTTAATTTGAGTACAAAAAAAAATCAACACTGACATTTTTTAAATATATTTCTGAACAGTTATTTGAGATAAACTGTTGCCTTGCATTAATAATATACATAGATTCTTTAGAATTTACTATCACCGTGGTAAGTGACGTGTTATTTTTATTTTATCGAGCGAAAAAATAAATTTTTAAATGAATTTTTTTTTAAGGGCTTAAAAAATAATTTTATCCTGAAAATTGAATTCAAATTACTAAATTTAATGTAAAATGTCAATACAGTTCAGAACTCTACACTAAGCTTATAAAATGATAATTAAACAGTATTTAAATAATTACATCATTTGTTTTGAAAAAAAAACTACCGAGTATATACGGTGAAAAGATAGTGATTTTACGGTGAGTTGAAGGTGAGTTGATGGTGAGTTGACGGTGAATTGACGGTCGAACTACAGTAGGTCCACAGTAATATCACTATAAATTTATGAGGTGTTCACTTTGAAAAAAATATTTTTCCACAGTGTAAATATGCCATATCGAGGACAGAAATACTAAGCTTCCACAAATTAGAAACGGTCTTTTCACCATAGAACTGCCGATAAGTTAACTCTTATTTACCATCCGTAGTTAGTGACGCAACGGAACGAATATACTGTTTTTCGACAGTGATTTCACTGTACGACAACCCTAACTAGAGAGTGAAATAGCCGTGGCATGAAACTACCGTGAATCGTCCATCGTTTCACTATGGAGTCACCGCGAATTCACCGTAAGCATGAAACCGCCAGGGCCATTAAATCGCAGATTCAGACGTTAATGGCGGAGTGTTTTTGATTTCGTGATATTTTCGAAGAATTTTAGTTAAAATTGGGGAGAATTTGTGCCGTGTAGGCTTGCAGAAGCGAGTATTATCCTGATTGTAGTTTATCTTTTCACAGATAATAGTTTTAAATATAATTTGTTAGTGAAAAATTACGGTGACCATGCGTGACTATCCAATCCTAGTTCAAGAACAAATAACTTAAATACGTATACGTATTTTTTATTCCTTTATTAAACTAACTTTGTTTCAATTTCAGATTTCCTAAAGAACCTAATGTTAGGGAATTTAGGAACAAAAAGAGGGGTGTTGTGGAAGAATGTAATAAAGATCAGTCAACATTAATAGATGATTTGTTGGATCTCGTAGATAACGCTGTGTTTCAAATTTTAAACTGAACATTATTTAATATTTATTATATTGCTGTATATATCGTGAATGGGATGATTGACAAAATTTCTTGCTCAAGACCATAGATCACAACTACTTTGTCGACATATCACAATTTTCTGCATTTACTGCTTTTATTGATCGAGGAAAACTTAAACATGTTTCCAGATTTGTATTTGAAATTCTGAAGTACACTGAAAAACTGTTTATTATATTATCAAATCAATCATTAAAAAACGTACACAAAAATAAAATTATCATGTAGGTATGTCGTCCGAGAATTTTACAGCAAACTACATACATTGTTAGATCCACCAAATCCTCCTCAATCTATATTTGAAGATCCACGTGATATTCAATTGGTGAAGACGTTAGCGAATTCATATCTCAATTTACGTTTAACTCATAATGCAAAATTAGAACCAATGAAACATAGGTATAAGGAATAAGCTGGGTTTGCGGCAGAAACTTCACAAGACTGTTTTATTTAGCAATGTCTGATTTAGAATTAAACTTAAATGTAAACTTAACTGTTTTTTTTCTTATCTAATTAATTAAATATACCATAATAGATTATCGTAATTTTATCTCAGTCCAGCTGCATGTCGTGTCTCACAAGGACTAGTAGGTAAGTACCTACCTATATGACGCGAGTGTGAAAAGCAAGTAATAACAGGAAATGTATAGTGCCACAAAAGGCAAGTTTATCATTAGCATCTTCGATTAAAATCCATCTGAAGCAATGATCTGCTGACGTCAGATCACAAATATTTTTTTATAATTTTTGTCCTTAAATCATATTTCAATATGGTCACCATCGCTCGAGAGGAATAAAAGGTACAGTTACTGAGCTCTCGCTTGGCTTCAATTTTGCGACAACAGCTCATTCCTGTTGTACGTAGTACTTATTACTTCCATGGGTATAATTTATACACTATAGTCTGACAGTCTGTCTAATCTAAGAAGTGCACTTTGACTTTTGACGGGAATTTGAAAATGTCATGTGGTGCTCTTGTATTATATTCGACATCTTACTGCTTTACTAATAAAAATGTTTAAAACAAGTGTTTAACAGCTGTGTTCTTAATCAATGAATAAGCTTTGAATAACCGTTACACACCGCTCTTACTAATAATCAGTGTGTAAGCCTAGGATACTTGAAAATTTGCTAATCAACGTTTACTGGCAACATTCACTACTAACGTTCGAAAACTATAATTCCTCAATACTATTCAATTTAATAATATGTGAAAATTCTCTTAAATTTAATTATTTAATACTGAAAAATAAAAAATAACGCCTAAATTACTGTTTGCCGCTAAACGAAGGCTATTATTTTCCTTATTATTAATAAGTCTTGCTTTATACCTACCGTACTTCGCGTTTACGAACGGAAGGTTTCGAACGCAAATGACAACAGATAATAAGGTTGTTTGAATATTCGTTATTCTTTTGTCTGTTGCATCGTCTTGTACTTCTTATCGTATCTCTTACTAGTCTGTGCTTCTTATCGAGCCCACGTTCTGAGTGCAGTTCAATTTCTGCAGATAATCCACCCCCATGATTTTCTTTTTCAATGTCGCATCTAACTAATTCTACAATATTTCTTGTGTATATTTTGCTAAATCTATATTTCGCTCGAAATTCCTTTTCCTCTAATGTAAAAGGATCATAACGATTTTTGTAGGATTTTTTTTTCTTTGTGGTTCTTCACTGTCTAATTCATCAAAATATATCGAAATATTGTAAATAATCCATTATCTGTAGATATAAATTTTTAAAACGCAGTATATAGTCCAGAAACTCGAGGTTATCCGTTAGTTAAACAAGGGTCGTAGGATGAATAACAGTTGTATAAAATTCAAAAGAATTTACACAATCCTTATAACAGACGTATACAGACGAACTGTCAAATAGCGTTTATTGGTAACATTGTTGTTATAACCCCGGTATACGTCGCTTGTAAAAGATTATTAGTAACAGCGTTAGTGTTTTAATGTGTTATATTAGATAATTTTAATGGCATTTTATGTAATATAAAGCGGCGGAACTACTGGGATGTAGTGAATATCATATAAAAGTGCTTTACAACGTTTTCGTTTTCCATCAAAATTCACACAAGATGCCATTAACAGTGTGGCTTTTGCACTGTTAATGGCGACAATTTGACTTAGACAATGACAAACTTGAAATACTAAAAACGTGAAAATATTTATAACTTGACACTGGCGCCAATAGCTCGTATATGTAGCCATGGAAGTAATAAGTACTCTGTACAACAGGAATGAGCTGTTGTCGCAAAATTGAAGCCGAGCGAGAGCTCAGAACTGTACCTTTTATCCCTCTCTGACGATGGTGACCATATTGAAATATGATTTAAGGACAATAATTATAAAAAATATTTGTGATCTGACGTCAGCAGATCATTGCTTCAGATGGATTTTAATCGAAGATGCTAATTATAAACTTGCCCTTTGTGGCACTATACATTTCCTGTTTTTGCTTGCTTTTCACACTCGCGTCATATAGGTAGGTACTTATCTACTGGTCCTTGTGGGACACGACATGCAGCTGGACTGAGATAAAATTACGATAACGTGGTGTGTGGTATATTTAATTAAGAAAAACAGTTAAGTTTACATTTAAGTTTAATTCTAAATAAGACAGTCTTGTGAAGTTTCTGCCGCAAACCCAGCTTATTCTTTATATGTTTCATTGATTCTAATTTTGCATTGAGTTAAACGTAAATTGAGATATGAATTCGCTAACGCCTTCATCAAAAGAATATCATGTAGATCTTCAAATATAGATTGAGGAGGATGTGCTGATTCTAACGATGTATGTACATAGTTTGCTATAAAATTCTCGGACGACATACCTACATGATAATTTTATTTTTGTTTACGTTTTTTAACGATTGATTTAATAATGTAATAAACAGTGTTCTATGGTGTTGTGATCCAATAACACCACACAATTTGAACAAGAAATTTTGTGAATCATCCCATTCACAATATATCCAGCAATATAAAAAATAATGTTCAGTTTAAAATCTGAAACACAAGCGTTATCTACGAGATCTAACAAATCATCTATTGATGTCGATCATGTCGACTGATCTTTATTACATTATTCCACAATAGCTTTCTTTTTGTTCCTAAATTTACTAAAATAATAGCGGTAGGTAGTAAAGTTCAGCTTTTGGAAGGCAATTTCGTTTTTATTTCGGTTTCGATTGCCCGTTTAATTTACCAGAGGTTGCTCTAACATATGTATAGACCTGAATTGTGACTATAAAACCAGATGTGTGCCGTGCCATCCTCGATGTAGTGCTAAACATAGCTGTATAGGCTGTATGGGAATTGTTTCCTTTGTCTGTCCTAATGGACGAACAAAAAAAATGTAAACGAACCCAATTTTCATAAGGTATACATACACCAAGTTTTTTATTAATTGCAATTAAACGACAAAGAATTACCAAGCGATTTTCGAAAGGAAACAGCACGTTGCGATTATGAAGCTTTTAATAAAAGAAAACTCGGAGAGAAAAGGTCGTGAGGGTGTCAGATCCTTACGGAACATCCGGACGTCCTCGAATATTTTTTTAATCAGCTTTTTTCTCACTTTAAACAAAATAATTACTTTTTAAAAATATTTAATACTTTTAAACGAATGTTTTTCTTGACATATGTATGATAATATTATATTATAAGTGCAGTGTGAGAAAAATATAGTCATTTTTAGTATTGAAAAGTCCTTAATTCATATAACGAGAGTAGAGCATCACCTCAACGCTTCTCTTTAGAGGCGTGCAATACGGAAAAGTAATGAACGACCTAACATAGTTAGGTATTACGTTGCTAGGTAAACTATGTGACCATAACAACCGTTGCAATAACAGATTCATATTTATTTGTCATTGAAGTATTGTGTACGGATATTTTAAAGACATAATAACTGGACTTAGACAATGAACCGACATGACTGACGACTAAAATATAAATCTATTATAATTTTTTAAACTTATTTTACTTGACATTGGCGCATTTGTGGTTAATCACTCACAGAGGCCATTCATTAAGAAGAAGAAGAAGACATAATAACTTAAAGGATTAGTGGTTCGAATAATAATAATAATTGTGTAAGTAGGTACCTAACCTACACTAGCGAAGCTGCGAGTGTAACTAGTGTTATTGCACAGGTTACTTTATTTTGTTGATAATTTATGATATATAAGTATTATCTTCAGAAATCATAAACTGATTGAAACGTAAGACATAAATTGTAATTTGTAAACGTTTCCAAATACAGCATATGATATTAAATTTATGACCAATTATATAATATGTCGGATAAATCAGAAAAAATAGAAAAGAAGTCTCTCAATAGTCTTATTATACATCCCGCTGTAGAGCCAGGAGTTATTGATAATGCCATGCTTATTCGCTGTATACTCGAATATGGTAAATATTAATTTATTATTCTCATTAAATATTAACTGTGTTTGCTATTGGAGACGCTCGTTGTTAAGAATATAATTTAATGCCAGTCCTCATTTTCCGGTAGAAGTCGTAAAAATCGACTGAAACATCGCAAAGAGAATGCAGTATTCTTCTTGGAAATCTACAGCAATCGCCTATCTGCTTGCCAAGCGTAGTGATTATGACATAATCCACCTATGGGGAGGCTAATGTTAACAGTGGACGTCTAAGGCTACTAAAAAAACTAGCTCTGTACTAAAACTGTCTGCCACAATAGCGTAACTATATTATCCGAGCCCCGTAGCAAACTCATTGCATCGGGTTCTCCTTTTACTGACAGGTTATGATCTGGGCACATCCTGCCCGAATTGCCAATATTGTGTGCGTTTTAGTTAATTTCTAATAAATTTTATTTCCAAAAGCATAGTTATTAAATTATTTTAATAAAATAATTTAATTTTTTTTTATTGCTTATGGTGGCAAACGAGCAAGCAGCACAACTGATGGTAAGTGTCACTGCTGCCCATGGACCGTGCTATACCAAGGGTATAGCTAGGCCGTTGCCTGCCATTACAATTCCCAAACCCACCCACTTGGGCTGCCGGCTCACTCGCTCACCGAACGGAGCGCAATAGCACATTGCCATTACTCAGGCGTCGATCTTCTGCGAGAATATGGTACTACCCCGGACGGACCGGCCCGCGGCTGTAGACAGAGAACTGTCAACAGCATGGTCCTACCACTATAAAAATAATAATATTAATAAGATCGAAAAAGCTCGGTGAAAAGAATTCCGTTATTAAATAATAATTCTTTTCTTCGAGTTTTCTGTTTCGCAAGTGTGAATCATCGTTAAGTTTAAAGATCGGTCTGGTTGGAGTCCTGTGGGATTTTACCAGTCCACCCGACCCAGTCCAATTTTATTTCTTAGGCAGAGTGGTTAACAATTATGATCTGATACAATACTTACCCGAACATGGGCAGCCGGCGTGGCATAAACCCGAACCAGTTTTGAATTATCTATGAATACTCATAGTCATTCTCTGTAGATTTCTTGATAACATTTGAGTTAAGTTAGCAGTTTATTGTATTGCATTTTGTCAGCTGCCTTGTATCTATGGTCATATTGCCACTCTTATTTACTGCAGCTTAATGATCTATCCATTAATCTACCCATCCATTAGACTGTCAACGTCTACTGTTGGACATAGGCCCCTCTAAGGGTGGTAAGGACATAATGCTATAATAACCACGCTTGGCATTCGAGGTGACTGCAAATGTTGTAAGTTTCAGTCAATCCATATACCCCATACTGTTTGAAATGGTATTGACCACGATGGTAAGAAAACTGGTCTAATACCGTACTGGCGTGAACAATTATTATAAGTGCAGTGATGTTAACAGCATAAGTCCTTTAGTCCTAATACTTGCGGGCAAGATATGGATCTGTCACTGCACGAATGATCTGACATTAGGGTGTTTGGGAAAAAATCTGTTTTATGAATAACTAGCTTCTGCCCGCGGCTTCGCCCGCGTAAAACGTTACTTTCCTAAAGTTTTTCATGCCCTATTTTTATTTACCCCTTAAGGGTAATTTTTTACAAAATGTTAATGTTATATTTATTTATATCTAATCAATAGCCTAAAATTAAGTTTCAAGCTTCTGGCTTTAAAAATGACGATACTTCCTTACAAATTTTCATTCCCCTTTACAACCCTTTTTGCATTAAAAAGTAGCCTATGTCCTTTATCAGGTGCTAGACTATCTGTGTACCAACCATTTCATTTAGATCGGTTCAGTAGTTTTGGCGTGAAAGAGCGACAGACAGAGTTTTTGACTTACTTTCGAATTTATAATAATATTCATAAAGTTCAATGTTTCTTGATTGGTCAATCTATAGATAGGTATGTTAATAAAGGTCCAACGGATGAAGCTGGGCGGTTATTTGCTGAGGAAGGTGTTCATTTAGAGGAAGTTGAAATTGTACGATTGGAATTCCAGAATATTCTTAGAATAGACCACCTCTGGATGCTTACGTCTCTGACTAAATTAACTTTAGCTCACAATTTAATTGAGAAAATTGAGCATTTGGAACGGTTGACAGGCCTAAACGAATTGGATTTGTCTTTCAACAAAATTGAGAAGATTGAAAATTTAGACACATTGGTCAATATAGAAATTTTAACTTTATTTCACAATAAGATAAGGAAATTGGAGAATATGGATAATTTAAAAAACCTTCTAGTTTTTAGTATTGGCGATAATTTGATAGAAGATTATAAAGAGGTTTGTTGCTGTTTTTATATCTTTAAAGCTTGTTGTTAATATAATTGGATTACAATAAAGTATACCGAGTAAACAGTGACGGATAACGGCTTACACCCGTGACCGTAGACCCGCGGGGCGGACGTAGGGTGGCAGGATTTTAAAGGCGCCAAATACCTGTGTGTCCGATTTGTGATCACCATTCCAGGACTCTAACGATTAGGAGTTTGACGAGCAATAATATGGCCTGCCTATTGCTAGATCAGTGTGCTAATTTTTCAGACTATATTAACATAGTAAATACTTGTGCTAAGTGGAATGCATCTATGTATTTTTCTTACTCGTAGATGTCGTATCTGCGTCGTTTCCGGAAGCTACGTTCTGTGAGTTTTAAAGGTAACCCTTGTTGTGATGATCCTATGACCAACGAATTTCTCAAGGCTGCTCTAGTACGTGTTACTTATCTAGATTATAAAATTATCAACGAAGAGCAAAGGGAAAAAGGACGAAGTATGTTCAGGTACTAATATTATGGTAAATTTTTATATTTTGCTACTTTACTGTTATTATATTAAGAGAATGTATAACTTTTTATTAAACTCGTATATCGTATAGTCTTTATTCTTTACCAAAGTAATTCCATGGAGATTAATTTTACTAATAATTTTAAAATAATTATTTAAATGTATTTTTTATTAACACTCACGCAACAGATTATCCTTAAGACAAACAAATGAAGAGAAAATAAATTATATTATTAGGTTTAATATAATTTATGACTATAAATTAATGGAATAGAAGGAAATGTGAGTAATCCACACAGCTTCTGATCCATAGTAGAAATTTCGGCATTCATGGCCTGTGGCTTGTAAATAGGGGAACTTGTCATCCGAGTGGGTTTAGGCTCAGAAGACAAAAGAAGAAGACAGCGTGATCTGTTCCTTATACATCTCTGAAGAGTATAAAAATTTAGAATTCTCTTGGAGTGAGAAGTTAAGAATACAATGTGTCGCAACTCGTCACTTGTCCATGGATGTCCTAAAAACGGTTAAGAAAACATTAGAAGAGTTGGTAGCAGCTCACCTTGGAAAACATATTACACTAACTACGACCGCTTATATGCCTAAGTGTGGCGATTATATCATCATCTGAGGGAAGCCTTATCTCTAAAAGTGGACGTCGATTGTCTGCTGATAATGATGATGATGTATTTAGACATATTACACCAGCCCTTGACTGGGTGAGATGAAAAGACGTTTCCTTACTTTGAAAAGAAAGGCCTCTGGAACTTTTAAATAATCATTATTCTGCTCTTATCCCAATTACTTCAGCTCGAAGTAATATGTATTCTTTTTCTAAATTTATTATTAAATATTGCAAAAGTTTTGGCACAAGTAATGGAATTGTTAACCAAACGGTGACAGACAGAACAATAATAGTCGTAGGACCACGCTGTTGACAGTTTGCTGTCTACAGCTGTGGATCGGTCTGTCCGGGGTAGTACCCTCTCGCAGAAGATCGACGTCTGAGTAATGGCAATGTGCTATTGCGCTTCGTTTGGTGAGCGAGAGAGCTGGAAGCCCAACTGGGTGGGTTTGGGGTTTGTATTAGTAGGCAGCGGCCAAGCTATAGCCTTGATATTGCAAAGGTCCATGGGTGGCAGTAACACTTACAATCAGGTGTGCTGCTTGCTTGTTTGCCACCATAAACAATAAAAAAAGACGGCATCAAAAGGAGTTTTCCCAATTCTGTGTAAAACTCTTAGTTGCCTTTCCAATATCCATGAGCAATGTAAGGGTTGGTAGTATTTGCAGCTGCCTCCACACAGCGAACTGGTGCTTTTAACTATCGCTTTTAATATTATTAGGGGCCTACTGCGAAGAATGGATGAGGCCGATGAAATAACAGAAAAGCAGAGGATTGCACAAGAGGAATACGATGCGAAGGTTGTGTTCTACGCGTTATCGTTTGTGGAATATTTGAGCGGTCCAGAATTAGTAATTACCATGTTTGAAAAAGACCCTGATGGGACACTATTGCTTACCTTCGGGGGGGAGCTAATTGCATTTTATGAGCAGTAAGTATTATCATATTCGATACCTAATAATTTGGGTGGACCTATTGGCAGTGGATAACGTTATTGTAAATAAGACTTAGACTAAAATCGTATGTCAGAAAAAACACTCTAGATTTACTACTTATTTACAACATTTTCTGTCCAGATACAAAGAACAATACGTAGAAACAATGGCTGGCCTCGTTGAATTCGCCCAGGTGGCATACAACGACAGACAGCAGGAAATTAAACTCTTCAAAGATCTCGTGAATAATGCTCTGGAAGATAGTGTTAAAAAAAGCAAAGAGTAAGTATTAGCACTATTACAATATATTAAAACATTAGCAGACCCAGCCACGTGTTGCTGTGGCTAAGGTAGCCTCAGTAACACGTGGTGGTTATGTAAATAAATTGTAGCTTATATGAAACGTTTGTACTTTTAACATAGCGCCATCTATTAAATACTTACTCAATCCAGTCAACAGATACCGCCATCTGCTAGAATCGTTTGGAGATAACAGATAATTGTGACTATCAAATAATAAACAAATAATTTGCAATAAAATAATATTGCGACTAATTATAAATTGAGATTGAAGCTATCCTATCTTTTAAGTTGGATCAAACTAAACATGCTGTGCAAATTTGATTAAAATCGGTTAAGTACTTTCGGAGTCCATCGCGGACAAACAACGTGACGCGTAATTTATATATATTAAGATAAGATTACTACTAATAGTGTTTACAAATAACATCTTGTGTTATTAAACTATACCTATTCAAGATTAGTGTGTAAAGTAGGTAATGCAGAGAAAGAGCTAACGTTTGTAATAAATATGAAACAATAGTGCTTCACTTAGTTCAGCCCAAAGAGTAAAGTTATTAAACTGAAAAAGAGTGGCAACTCGATGATAAAATATGCATGTATGGAAGTGCTGCTACCCAGAGTTTAGGCGGTGAACTAAAGTTGAAATCATATATATACATATCTACATGTGTATGTGTAATTATATAGAATTTTCTTTTACTATGAAAACTACCCTGAAATATAAAAAAAAACATATCAGCTGATAACGAAACAATAACAATATCAGCTTTACAATGAAAATTGAGATAATTTTCAGAAAGTACATCAATAACCGAAAATACAATAGATCGATGACAATAAGTACCTACGCTAGGAACAAAAAATTACAATTCTCAGTTGTCAAACGTTTGACAGACAGGACAAAATGGCAGCAGTTAAGTTTGTACAACCAATCTGTAGGCGGCGCGACGGTCAGTAAAAATAAGTAATGTTTTAAGTGTGCCCCCCAGGTTCAGCCATTACGCCCAGAGAAAACTGTCACAAAGGTGTCAGAAAATGATTATAAAATTAACTGCAATATTGACTTGAGAAGTAATTTAATCTGCATTGGGTCGTCGGGCAAATCATGGGTTATTTTTATGCCCGTCAAAAACAACCTGCAACTTTAATATCTGTTTGGACATTTTTATCAGGTTTATAAGTTTTCAGGATTAATTTAATAATCTATAATAAATACTTGCCTGTATTTAAAGATAATAGTCCGAAAGAAAATTTTTCAAGGTACTTTGTTGTAAAGAAATATAGATACGTATTTTTTTTACAAAATTATGTACAATTTTTCTTCTATTTCACCATGGAATGTGGGGTTAAAAATGCTAAAAAAATCACGTGATTAATGGACGACCCTTAGAACTCGCAGGTATACTTCAAACAAACTTGAAAATACAGATACGGGCATTCGGTCTGTATTTGTGAATAATACTCATATATAAGAATTAACCAAAAAAGATACGAACACCAATTTTCTTTTCTGCCGGACGATCATAAAAATCACTAGGTATACTTTTCGCAATCCAATCCGCTTAAAAATGCTAGTCACAAAGACTACCAATTTTAAGAATAAATCTAAGCTGTTAGCTCAGTTTCATGTGAAAAAACATGCATTTAAAGTTTCTCTTTTTAATTAGAACGATTTACGAGTTCGAGAATAAGAAAAAATCATTGACAGACCAAATGAATGAATTGATATCGAAACATACGTCGAAACAATTGACTCTTGAGCAGTTGGAGCCAATGATCACAGAAGTGGGCGACGAATTTAACGATACCGTGTACGAATTGTGGAAAGACCTCATGACTCTCGAGATGCATCTCTTTGAGCAATGCGAGGTTTGTTTACAATCGCTGTAATTTTATATTAATACATAATTTTATTTTATTTACACTTTTTTGATAGCGGGTTGAGGTTACATTTTGATTTCACCCCTTAATAAACTTATTCATACCGTAACCCATTTTTAATATTTTTTAACCACTTCCAATCACCAAACGTGCTATTTGTGAAGCTATGAGCAAGTAGTATGGGTAGCTTTCCTTACTGTCTTAAGAGTGCCTGGTTGAGAGAACAATTGGCAGCAGTACTCTCTTGGAAGTCTTATAACACTAAGTGCAATGGTCAATTCGACTAGCAGGCCAATTATGGTTTTATGCTCACCTCGTGTGGAAGTTTGCGTAGTGTACTCTCAGTTGTTCTGGGCGCAGAGGGAAGGAAGGGAAAAATTGTAGAATTTCTTGCACTAAGAAACTAAATGCAGACTCAAGATAACAATTTGTAGATCGCACCAAATATTGTCCAGCGTGGGATCGAACCTGTGATACTTACACGATAAGGCGATATCTTTACCGCTACCACCTGTGGAGAAATTTTATATATTAAGTAGTTTTTTGCGTTACAACTAACAGCCATTTTATAGAAATTGTGCTATACCTATTTAAGAACGTTAAAAATTACGTTAATTTAGTTAAACGAATAGTCCTTCAATTTCCTTCTCCCGTGCAGAGATCTTGATGATTGTTCAGGTCACTGCGACACAGGGGCTTTCTACCTTTGCTGCCGTGATGTTTTAAAAACAAAATCTGCCGTGAAATTTTCATATCATTTTAGGTCATTTTATGCCGATACCACGCTGATCAGCTGGTTACTGTAGTGTTATATATCAAGTGTTCCATCTCTTACATAGATGTTAGATGCGTATGCCTCGTTTTTTACGATACTCACTGACAGGGGGCGCGATGTATCGTCTTCTTAATCTGTCTGCATATTAAAATGTAGTTATGTTTATACTAAAATGTAGGTGAACTCTAAACTAAACTTGGATATAAATTATATGAGTATGAATTGGTCTCCTCAGGAATCTCGCGTACAATTCGCGGTTAACTTGACAGAGATGATAACGCGTCTTCTTGAAGAATCTCGAAGTGCGTTTGGTGCGTGGCGTGAACATGAAGGAGTTTGGTCCATGAGACAATTCGAAACATTGTCCAAATATTTGGGCAACAAGATTATGCTCGGTAATGCGTTGCCTGAATTGTACGAAGTAAGTTGTTTTTGTTTGTATTATAGAACTATTCCATACAATTTGATGTCCCTTTCAAATGAGAAATCAACTTTTACGTAATTTAGATGTAAAAGTAGCCTTATTGTTGTTACAGTTGGCCTGGGCCAACTTTATCTAATGTCGTTTGGTCGACAATTAGATTCCCAAGGAGGGTTGACGTCTGGCAGGCGGCCGGTTATAAAATGATTGCCAATAACTTTTACAATATGTGCTATGAAAGACGAGTAGGTACATAACGTATCGACCCCAAGTAATTGGGATAAGAGTAGGAGAATGATGATGATGATGTATTTTTTCATAGAAAAGATTTATGTGCTATCTCCATTGATGTAACTCGCCACCACGCAGCGCTGCGATATATCGAGTTTTACAAACAAACAAATGGTCTGGGTTTGCTAGTAGTCTATAAATTTGAAATGCACCGATGGCGCCGCACTGTGGAGCGTGGCAGGGAGACAATTATGAGAATTTTGGATAAAATTATGATGCTTACGATATATTTTGGCATTTTGACAAAATACCCGCCACTGTTGTCGAATTTCGTCACATAATTACAGAATTCCTAGTAGATAAAGGTAAAAAAAGACCGTAGGTATGCTTTTCTGGGACGGAATAGGCGAAGTGTATCCAGATCATAGCCTACCGAGTAGATATAAAAGGTAAGCTTTTCTACATTATGACTTGTCACATGAGAGCTGTATAAAATACGCATAGAAATATATCCATTTTGAAGTTATACCTACTTTTTAGGCGCGTTATGAAGCAATTATGAGAGTGAAATTTTAAGATGCGCGCGCATCACTGTAACGTAAAAGTAACAGGTAGGTTGACGTTGGCCGCAAATAAGATGCGCGCGCATCACTGTAACACAAAAGTAAAATAGGTCGAAGTTGGCCGCTAAACCGCTCATTAAGTCTCGAAAACTACCAACAAAATAGAAATAAAATCTCTTTCTTGTTTTAACATTCACAACACGTGTTTTAGTTTCATACAAGCTCGAATTATACCTATAGATATGTGCTAACAAATTATATTCAGTTGTGAATTAAGTTGAATATTTTGATTAATATTATTTACTATTCATAAATATTAGTGAAAAAATTATCCTATGCTTTTCCAGACCTTTTATTTTATTGTAATTAATTATTTGCATGCAATAAAAAACTATTTTTAATTATGCCGAAGTAGTATTGCTTCTCACGCGCGTACGTAAGTACCGCGCACCCATTTCTTTTTATTTTTTAAATTGTCATAACCATATTAGGTATAAATAAATGGTTGATAATAATGTTTCATTTTCCTACTTTTTGAAAGGACGTTGATCTGGTTGGGGCGCACACAACCTGCCCGAACCGTCCGGAACCACAGTAAGAAGACGTGCAGCCTTATAACCTGCCTTTATTACCTCAATTTGGGCTTATCATTCGTACTGATTTCTGGACTTCAGTAGATACGAGACCTTAGGTTTGATTCATAAATTGACATAAGAATAGATACCTGTGTCCGAAAATCATTTCTTCAATAAACTAAGATGCCGTTTTCTTTTATCTCTCTTTTTAGAATAATGTTATGAGCGCATTATCGTGATGTTTTTTAATTATTTTTAGGCGATGATGGACCGCGATCAGATGATGAATTTGGTGGCACAATCATCAGACAACCATATGCGATTCATAGATGCACGTGAGGACCTACTTATGAGTCGCGCCAACAACTGGCGAGATGAGTTGGTGCTGGGAACTAACGAGTAAGCAACTAGTTATTGTAAAGGCGATCTAATATCAATTATCATTAATATTGGTGTGAACCCACCCAAATAATTGGTGGTAGGTATCCCACGGTTCATACCTATATTTCTTAGGAGTTATGTCATCATCATCATCATCAACCTGCTCTTATCCCAATTTACTTGGGGTCGACGCAATTTGTCTTCTCCTTCCATACAACTCTATCAGACGTCATCTCTGTGGTCACTCCTTGCCTATCCATGTCATGTTTCACGCAGTTCATCCATCTTTTCTTCGGTCTTCCCTTACCCCTTAAGCCTTCAACATTCATGCTTAAAGCTTTCCTCACAACATTACTTTCATCCCTTCTCATCACATGTCCATACCATGTCAATCTTTCACTCCTTAATTTTTCCGTCACTGGCGCAACTTTCAAACTTCCTCTTATATGTTCATTCCTTATTTTATCCATTCTTGTCACACCACACATCGAGTTATGTGTAGGTATTATAATATAAATTGTTAATTATCACTTGATGGTGAATAAAATTGTAAGAAAACAATATAATAATTAATAAATATCGATCTGTTGATTCTCCATAAAAGTATTTGTGTGAAATCAGCATAGAGATAGTAGAAATCAGTGCCTCGGAGAGCACTTTAATTCGTCAGTTCCAATTATCATGAACATTATTCAAAAGTCATCAAGTCGATATACCGTCAATAGGTACCTTCAAACATCCTGACACCTGATCTAATTCTGTAATAGTGTTAGCCCTTTGGATTGCGAATATCAGATGGCAATAGCTTTATGAGAAAAATAATATTATGTAGGGTATCGTGAAACACGTAATTAATGAACTGTCTAGCTATCTGTGAAATCTGCTGTAAATCAGTGAAATGATAGAAATAACGCTACCGTTTCACAGATAAAAAAAGCTTCATTAGTGCTTGACAGATTATTCCAAAGCTACACAATTTTGTTAGATTTAATAATTTATTTGGTTGATTTAGTAAGGCAACCTCGATGTAATTTGGAATAAACGTTCCGAAGGATAGTTTTATTAACTATTGTTTTTTTTTTCGGCAGTAATGAAATAAAGCGGAATAGGGATAGAATATTGGAGATTAATTATTTCATCGACAACCAACGAGACGAATGGGCAGACTTACAATTGATGTTTAATGACGTCGTTGATCCTGAAGCCGCTGCGCTGTTGGGAGATGAATTTTGAAATATTTATGTAAACAATAATTCTGAGAATCTCGAAATAAAACTATGCTAAACCATCAACCGTACTGTATTACTATATTATATTCTACCTGTAATAGCAATAACTATTACCTACTCTTATCCTGGAGATTCGATGTAGGTAACTATTAGACGTACTGTGGTCTGAAAAGAAACAACATTTATCACTAGTATTTCTGCTACTTATTGGTCGTTAATCTTGTATTTATTTCATACAAACGTAGTTTCAACATTAATTCACTGTCGTCACCATTTGGTGGTACCATGAGTGGTCCAATGAGTAACCTTGGTTTTCAGTGGCATCTTTTTTTCTAACGTAGGGCCACTCTTCTTCGCCACTGCTTCCCTATGTGCTATCTAGCGTGCGGGTTGAGAGGCCTCAGCGCTCACCCACAGTCCGGGTAAAGTTGTCATAGCCATCTGAGGCTAACAACTAAGACACATGAAAAAAAAAAAAAAAAAAAAAAAAAAAACACCAGCCCGCATGGCTATTATCACCTTTTGGGAAAGCCTATATATCTAACGACTAATAGTAGATATTTGATAGACTAATGATGAACTTTGAGGATTCCTAGCTACATTTGTAAATCACCATTTAAAGTGATGAAGCTACGCTGCTGACGGTTTTCTGCCTAATGACTCGGTTCGGTGTAGTTCCAGTTTCTCACAAAAAAGTCGCATTTGGGTACCTACGTATTTGGTGAGTGAGAGCCGATGACTCAAACCTTTACGGTAGGCAGTGGACTGGCTGTATGTGTAATACGGAGATCCATAAGCATCAGTGGTACCACTAATCATGAGATGGACTGTTTGTTCTTTTGCCACTAAAGTCAATAAAAATGATCCCACAAATATCGGTAGTTTTGTACCTTCATTTCTTGATCGAACAAAAAAGCAAGGTCTTTGCTTGCTTTTTTGGTAAATAAGTTTCATCTATATGCCTTTTGACTTTTTTTCAAATATTTTTGAAATAATAATAGAAGATTGCAATCATGACAAAGTAAAACTAGTCGTAATTGTGGAACCGTGTCTCGACGCAAATTAACCGAACCGGAATGAGTTCGTAGAAATTTTGGTTTATCTTCCGCCCATAATACATTATTATAACAAAACCAGTAAAAAGTCTCATTGGTAGGCAGCGGCCTAGCTATACCCCTAGTATATTGCAAAAGGTCCATTGGCGGCAGTAATACTTACCATCAAGGGCATCAAGTGTGCTGCTTGGTCGTTTGCTACCACAAGCAATAAAAAAAGTCAAATATAAAAAGCGATAGCTGGTATAGATTTATTTATTTATTTTATATTATACAATACAAAACGCTAAATATTGTGTATAAAATATTTAAGTATTATACATACGTAATTTATAATTACAGATTTTTTTATTTTACTTATAACATTCACAATACATTTAAAATAATATTATTAACATTGTTTTTGTATAATTACATGAATTGTATAGATTCATAATGATTTAATTAGTAATTAATTTGTAATGATGAATAGACATCAGTAGTCATATTCATTTGCACCTAGCAAAGTGCAAGTCGTTATAATGTAAATATTTGAATTATATTCACATTTTTAGTTAGTATTTTATAATAGATTATTGACTCAAGTTTTATTACCCTAAAGATACGAGTTTTGTCATTTTGCTATGTAATTTCTAAGTTCCACAGTTGCATAATAATATTTGCTACTTTAGAATCTAGTAACATTTCGTAAGATCAAGGATTCGAAATCAGCACCTTAAATTCAGTCGCATTTTGAATGACTGAATCAATGAGTTCGGTTAACTTGAAAGGTATTTGTAATCGAACATTCCTGTCTGAAAACAGACATTCTAAAATAGCTCAATGTGTACACCCGTTCAAGATTTCTCTATGTGTCTCAGAAATTACGAAAATATACCATAGAAGAACGGGTGTAATCTAGACATGTGTAAGTAATGAGAGTGATGTATCACACGTAACCCGACCGTGTACTGACTCATTACACATTACGCGGCTAAACATCACACATCACATTAAACATCACACATCACATTAAACATCACACATCACATTAAACATGACGCGAACACCCGTGTACTGTTCTGCATTTCTGCAATGTTCGGTGTCTGGCAATTCAATATTTATTTTGAGCTTTATTTTCAGAACGTTAAGGCTTATATTTCTTGACGCCGCCCGCCGTATGTATAGAGCGCTATCGCATTACGCATCACACATGACATGTGTGATGTTTGAAGTGATGGTTAAATGTAATATTACTCGGCACGAAATGTAATGCCATATCACATCACTTCGCGAAGTACTGTTTCGCGCATGTTTAGTGTAATCGACACAGTCCTAAGATTGAACACAAAAAATTGGCACGAACATTGGAAGAAAGTTTTTTATCTCCGCAACGGACAACGCAATGTAGGACGGCCTCCAACCAAGAGGACTGATGTTTAAGTCGCAGGAGCCGTTAGATGCCGGTTGCACAAATCATGCTACGTGGCGTTACATTTCTACGGTCAGCCATGGACAGCAAAACGTTGATAAATGGCGTTCACCAGGGAATAAAGCAGTAAGCGAATATAAGTTGGTTTTGGAAATAGTAATATTCATTGAAAATGGCTGATTGTTCAATCAACGTTAAAATAATTTAGTGAATAAGCAATAGTGAATAAGTATTGGCATAAATAAGGAAATGAAATCGTGAGATCCTGGATTCGAATCCTAGTTGGGTAAAAAAGTATTGTAGTGCTGACTATCTTCTTGGTTTACGAGGATTCTATTTAAAAATATATGACTATCATTTAGCCAAATCTGAAGCTGTCCATAAAATAAGTAAAATTAAATATCTGTCCGCCACTTTAATGAAAATCTGCGGTATTGAAAAGTATACCTTGTTAGGCATTACAAAAACCTACAGCAGCCTAATTTATTCTAATAATAATCTTTATTAGATCGAAAAAGTAAGGTCTCTAATCTCCTTATATTAAACATATAAAAAAGGAGTGCTTTGGCATTCGTATTAGGATTCACAAATGCCAATTTACGTAAATAGAATAGGACATTATTTTCGAGATTTCTGTTTTAAACTTTGTATATACATTTCTAACGACTGTTGCACTTTTGGTGTTTGGACAAAAGCTAAGAATTCCTGTAGATCGCTCGTGCGATTTTTCTGCATCCATACTAAGGATGATTCTCTTGCTTTTTGTTTAGTTATTGCACGAGCCAAAGGTGGAATACGGTCAAATTTCTTTATGAACTTCTTACATTTTTCAACAGTATCCGCTTTGTCTGACGCAGTTTCATCAATAAGACCCACCTGAAAGTTTAATTAAAATTTACTAACGAGAATATACTTTAAGAAATGCTGGTACTTGTAAAGATCTGTAAAAAAATCAAATTCATTAAATTTTCTAGTAGTGGGGTCACTCTGCTGACAGTTCTCTGTCTGCAATCGGAAGTATCTTGTTCACGGTTCCACGTGTGGCGACGGAATAAAAATACAATACAATTGTCGCCACCCCTTTCGTACCCATGGGAGTACTAAAAATCGGCAAGGGTTGGCCATGAGAGCGCATAGCATATTTCTTCTGGGAAATATATCTTAATGCGCTCGCCAATTCGCCTGGCAAGCGTGGCGATTACGGTACTATCCCCTTAGAGAATGATGGAGGCCTTAATCCAACAGTAAACGACAAAAGGTTAAATGATGATGCCCATGGTAGTAACACAGTCTCGTAAAAAATCGATGTCTGGATATTAGCAATTTGCTAATGCACTTCCTTCAGTGTACTTAGTATCGGATGAGCTGTTTGCTCATCCACCCACAGCAATAAAAAACTACTACAATTTTTAAGATTCCATATCAAAGGAGACTAAGGAAAGCCTATTACTAAGTCTATGCAATCTGTCTGTGTGTCAGCGGCCTGTATTTCATACCGTATCGTAGATGCATAGACAATCGAATTATTCAGAGAATGTGCAGTTCGTACGACTTTCGTTCGTTCGTTTCGATTTTGAAAAATCGAACCTTGTGCAACCACACGGCAATCAATCGTTCTCTGTCTTTTCTACGAAAATATTTTAGACATATTTAGTACTAATTTTGTGCAAAATCCTTTATCTAGGTGAGAAGCAAAAAATAAACTAAATTTGAATAAATATTATTTGAAATAAAACAATTTTTAAGGCATTTATCGCGAATAATTAAAATCACATACGTTCAAAAACCGATTTGATTTTTAATAGCCTTACAATTCGAACACTTTCGAAAAATAGTTTTATTTCAAACGTATATGTAATACTTGTTTAAACATCAGAAATCATTATATGATTAAATTCTAACCGTTCGAATTTTAAATTCTTCTGTACAATAGGCATGCATCATTTAACGATATGTTCTGAAAGTTGATTTGGTCATCGTGGCACTATTTCTTGTGGTCTTGGTCTTGTCTCAATAGTGATGATTGATTTAGTAGTAACCATATTATTAATACATTAGTTAACAATTTTTTTACGTACATAATATTTTCGTGTCTGATTTCATCAAGATTACTAAGCAATCTTATTATTTTCATTTCTAATGTCGGCAAATTTTAATTCTGTTAATTTTTTTTATACTCACACGGACTTTTTGCATGCAAACAAAACGCATGCCGAACTTATATATATATATAGATTTTTTTATTATTATGCGGCACTTAATACAAGTAAAGGCGGTCTGCCTTCTATCTACATCTACCGATGACAACGGTTAGGTCAAAAAAGGATCGCGACTGTCAATCACAGGAACAATTTCGCTATCCCTCTAATAGCACTTTAACATTCCTTATAGAACAGTGGACGTCAATAGGCTTCCCAACGAGATAGCCACGTATTCTAGTGCCCATCATCTCAGCTCATATATGTCCCACTGTTGGGCTCGAGCGTCCTCCATAATGGGAGGGTAACTGACCTACTATACCACGCTGGTCAGACGTGTTGGTATAGGGTTTTGTTTCGAGTTTTCCTTCCCTCGCATAGAGTTCTCGCATAGTTATATGCGTTTTATATCCTTTAGTCGTCTCGTACGATCACCCACGGGTAAGATAGGGGGCGGTGAATTGTATTCTTACTCCGTCACCACACGGAAAAGTGCCCATGCATCCAACTATTAACTACTACTTTTACAATGTCGTTAGTCTAGCACAAGGACGTCCTAGACTTTCTCTTCGGCATCACAGTAAGATGATTATAGGGCGAAAGTTACACATGTTCTGGTTTGGACATATCTAATGCTTAAGACCTAATAATAATTGGGTAGAGGACTGTAAAATCAAATTATGTATACAATAGCATAGTTGGAGTAGTAATTAAGATACCGATGTACCATGCCAGTGCCATGGGTTTGATTCCCCCACAGAACAATATTTTCTGCTAGCCACAAATTATCATAACATGTTTGTAAAATACCCTAATACAAGGATTATTTCCTTAGTGCAAGGTGTTCAATTTAAAAAAGTAAATAAGATACATCTATATATAATTGTACATAAAAATGTACATGGCCATACACAATCCACACTAAGTATAGAAAGCTTTTATTTACAAATATAATTAATTTAACAGACACAAATTACACCAAGACTCAGAAACACAATAATTTGTGATTCACACGACATATATTACTGCACGAGAATCGAACCCACAGCACTGGAATGGTAGGTCTGTATCTTAACCACTACGGCAGAAGCATCCATGCAGTAGCGCTAAGCATAGACATAATAACATTTTCAAGAGGTGTAACTAGTACTTTCATTAACAAATATTGTCATAAGTTTAACTTGTTTATATATGATACACAATTCTTATGGTGATGGAGTAAGATTGAAATTTATCAGCCCTTCCTCTCCTGTACATGTCTGAGGAGCAAGATATATAAGCAGATAACATCATGGCAAGAGAAGGAAAATTTAAAAGTATGATGAGTCAAACTCATCTATTGCAGAGGATCTTAACCAATAGCAGAATGAAGCTAAAGGAAATATAGCCTAAATGCATAAAGAATATACTTAGTTTATATTATACTTTTATGTGATGAATTAATTTTTATATTTAACATAGGGGGCCATTCATAAATTATGTAAGACGTTTAAGAGAGTTGGGGTTGGCGATGTTGACTGAATATTATAGCTTCTTACTTAAGCGGGGGTGTGGGTTATGTAGTGAACCTGACATTACGTAAGATATTAAATTGAAAATTACTAATTTTAGTCAAAACTGTATTAGATTAATAAGATTAATGTTATTGCAGTGAGTTAATGATACCTACTTGTAGTGAGAAGATTGTAATAAAAGATATTTTCAGAATAAACAGAGTTATTTTTGATCAATAGAGCCTTTTCTTACAAAAATTCTTATTAAGGGGCAGGGTTACAATCTTATTCTTCAAAATCCCTTGCGTAATTTATGAATGGCCCCTAAGCTAAAATAGTTTAATGCATATTTAAAAAAAAAATATTACACACTGGTCATCTAACCTTCAAAGCTTCATCTACAGAGAACATTCTTGCAGTAGTAAGTGCAAATTCAGCTTCCCTTTGAGATATTGTGTTGGTCATTGTATTCATGAACCATCTTGGTGCGACAATCCCCAGAGCTGTCTCATTTAGACCGATTGAATATTTCCCATTCACCATTACTCTGTATTCACACGACATTGCCAAGAGGCAACCACCAGCTGGAGCATGGCCCTGAAATAGTAATACTTTATGTAAATTTTGCACATAATTTTATCTGTTAATATATATTTAAGAAAATTCCTTTAACAAAATTTGTTATTGTAAAGATGTAGGTACCGGGGGAGACCGAGATTAACCTACTCAGACCAGATTGATCATGTACTGAAGGAAGGTGGAGTCAAGAGTCTCCGAAACTGGTAAGCGTGTATGAAGAGAATTATGAATGTTGAGGAAGAGAGTGTAGTATGCAAGAATAGAGTTCTCTGGCACTCTGTTCTCGCTGCCTACCCTGCAAGGGATATGGCGTGATGATATCTATGTATGTATGTATGTTATTGTAAATGTCAGGGAAAACTAAAATTACATTTTATTTATTTTTAATTTTACAGTATTCCTTTTAAATGACTGCATCAAGGAGAAAATCACAATGCAAGGTTTCTATCCAAAATTATACAATATGAAGCACCACTTGTAAATGGGGAATTTTTAAAAATAGAACCTTTTAACTAGGGTTGGTTGAAAGGTTCTATTTTTAAAAATTAAGAGAAAAAGAACCTTTTAACCAACCCTAACAATCTTGTTATAATTAAATGAATAATTTCATACATTGATGGCAGCAGCTGTGATGAAGCTAGATCCAAACAGCTTGATCCACACTTCTTGCAATGTTGTCCAAAAGTTTTCTACTCTCTTCATGTCTGGTTTATACATTTCCATTATATCTAAACCTGCAGAGAATACTGTTGGTGATGACTGCAATGATAAAATTATAGTCAATCTAACTACAAAAATAGTAAAATTTTGTTAAGTTAATAAGTAAACAATTTAAATAGTAATTGAAATAATAATTGAAATACATAGACGGTCCAATATTTTAGACTTTATCCCAAGTGTTCTATTGGTGCTTAACAAAGTCAAAATGGTCTGTTGTGTTAGATTAGCTGTGCATAAATATACTTAATAGACAAATCACCCTGATGGTAAAATACAGTCACTTTGAGCTGTGGCTTCAAGTGATGGCATGTATTAAAATGAAAAATGAAGATTTGATTTGATTTGATCAGTAGCTTTGTACAGCTGTTAAAAGAAAGGAATCTTTATATAATAGTCTCAAAAATCACATTTCTGTCTGTCATTATTAATATTGTTAATTATTATTATTAAAATAATTTACTATGGAATACCCTACCTACCCATTTGCCTGTCGATTAAGAATACAATGTGATACCTGTGCTCAATTTCCTGTCGCAATTAAAAAAAATCTGCTGCGGAGACCAGGAGAACTATCCTGAGGGATTTATAACATCACTTAAGCTGTCTATCAAGGGCTGTAAAAAACTCAATTACATATTCTGTCTGTACCAAGATTTAATTCTAACGATTAAAATCAGCATCAGTCCTACATTTATTTCAACTTCAACATCTTGTTATGGCTTTTATGTCGCTTAATTAATAATTAAGGCATTTTATTGACTAATAATGACACTTACAGAAGTTAATATCATTCCTTTGCATTTGTTTTTCGATACATCATCTAAAGATTTACTTAATTCCTGTAATAAATCTAAATTAAGACTGTTTACAGGTGGTCTCTGCATTGTTACTGTAGCAATACCCTCATTGTCTATTTCAATGCCAGCAAGCGGTCCCGAGCTTGACATAGATCTAAATGTAGGCAGTGATTTTCTGCCATTATTTACGATGCGTCTTATAGAAAACATTCTGTAAAATAAAATTATTGTTTACTCACGTATCATTTTAAGCATTTCAAAACGAATAACTAATAATATACCTACATTCTTATTTCACTAAATGTGATAACCAGCTGAGCAGTTCCTACCGGTGATTTACAACTAAATTTAATGAAACGCATACACCTAGAACAGGTTTAATGAACTCCAAAGTCCAAAGTTTAAATTTTGAAATGGACTATAGTTCATCTAATCATAAGCAATAGTCACAGACTAGTAAGGTGGCAATAGTATCAATAGTATATTTTATAGTCTTGGGTAGTTCGCGAACGACCTAGGTGGGAAGAGCGCTCCTTTAGGTGAACTATGCGAACTAGTTCGTCGATGATCTCCCTCTTAGTTCTTTTCATATTTTTTTAGCGTCCGCTTTACTAGACAGTGGCGCTATGTGACCAACCAAGTTATTTCCTTTTACTGTGCGCGCCTTGATATTTTGATATCGATAGTAAACAACTTCACATCCACATCTAATAACGGACTTTAAGTAAATGTTTTGAACTACTACTACTAACTTAAGTATTGTATTATGATTACGTATTATAATAGGAACTAGACTAGTTGTTGCTGAATTATTAATGAAAATTATTTTATTTTTTCATTTTTATTTAAGTAAAAGATTTTATGTGCCATAAATAAACGTGTGAAATATTAACGTAATATTTTGTACTTTTTAAATAAAAATAAACAGAACTTGCAATAATTATAAATATATATTTTTTTCTTTATTTATTGATTTTACTAAATTATTTCAAAAAAAAAAGAACTAATGAACTAATAGAGCGAACTAGTTCGCTATTAGATTATGAACTAAATTGAGCATCTCAATTTTTGCCATCGGCAAATACTCAAATCGAGTGGTCCAAAATAAAAAGAAAAAAAAAAAAAAAAAAAACTAAATTGAGCGCTCTCAGTGGTGACCGACTAAGCCCAAGACTAATAGTATATCGATTGTATTGTAATACGTCAATACTATCGATAGTATCGATAGCTCTCTACGAGCAATACTATTAATAACAACGATACTATCGATAGTGATTCATTCGATAGTATCAATACTATCGATAGTATCGCTAATACCATTAGTTTTAAATTAAAACTATCGATAGTATCGACTATTTTGGACTATCGATAACAAGCAACTATTCGATAGTATTGTTGTCTAAAGTTATGTTATGAGGTAAGCCAAGTACTGACATTATTATTAAAAAAAAATATTTAAATTAGCATTATCATAGAGTAGAACAAATTTTAGTCAGGTGAATAACATTAAATTTGTGATACTAACAAAGTGAAACAATTATAATAACAATACTTGCTGCTGTCAATATTTCTTGAGTTTCGGTGGGAAAGTGGAAGTATTATGTCATATTCTTATATTATTTCATTTTTCTAGTGTGTTTATCACTATCACACAGTGTTATATTACATTCATTGGTATATACTAAGACAGAGAAAAAGTCTTTTCGCAAATAGTCTGTATAAACTTTTAATACAATTTCTTTGGCTGTACTAGTTATATTTGGCTGGTATTGACAACAAATTAAAAGTATCATTTAAATAAAGAAACAATTTAGTAAAATGTTATTTTCCGTCGTCTTTCATTTTATTTTATTTTTGTTAAAATGAGTCAATTCTATGAAGAAATTCGACATATTTTAAAATTTTATTACAAAAAAGATACATGCAACGCAAGCTGTGAAAAAATTGGGACGTTTATGGACCTAATGTGGAGTTAGAGAGAGTAACATAAAGTTGGTTTAAATGTTTTCAATTCGGGAATTTTGATGTCAACGTTGCATCTCGTTTATTTCATTTTCAATTGTATATAATATACAATTGAAAATTGATACTAGATTCAGTTAGATACATATTTCTATATCCCTATAATGTGAAATTACATATATGTAAGCATATTTTTAATAGAGCCTTCTCGATGGATTACATTGCAATCGAGCGTACAGAGAACTTATGTTTTTCGGACCCTGTTAAATTTATTTCACAAGGTTAATATTGCTAAAAATACAACAAATCTAATGACTAATCATTCTGTGTAATTCTGTGTTTCTGTGTGTGTCAGCCATTATTCTGTGTAGAATTGTAACTCAAAATTCTTGATTATGTTTTTCTTTATAAAATCCGATTACGATATGTTTTTGTTAATTTTGTTTAACCGAAACTTTCAAAACTAATAACTACAATAAAAATTTACAGTAATAGACATTCTGAGTTTCATTAGTATACGGATACAAACCATTTTTTTTATTTTATTGCTTATGGTGGCGAACGAGCAAGCAGCAGCACACCTGATGGTAAGTGTTACTGCCGCCCATAGAGCTTGGCAATACCAAGGGTATAGCTTAGGCCGCTGCCTACTAATAAAATCCCCAAACCCACCCAGTTGGGCTGCCGGCTTTCTCGCTCACCAAACGAAGCGCAATAGCACATTGCCATTACTCAGACGTCGATCTTCTGCGAGAGTGTGGTACTACCCCGGACGAAACGGCCCGCAGCTGTTGACAGAAAACTGTCAACAGTGTGGTACAAGTACAAGTTACCACTTACATTTATTCACACTCACATTCTGACCCAATTGTCCAGAAGTCTCAGAGCATTATAATTTTACTCAACTTTCAATGGCTATTGATCTTAACCATTAATAGCTAACTTAGGCTTCAAGGTAAGAACGCAAATGCACGTTACTGCTAGAAAAGTCACCACAAAATTCACTGAAAACAAGCAACAGGGTACGGTACGGTATTTATATTTTTAAGCAATACTATTGAAAATTTTCTGGCAATCGATAGCCCGAAATAGTCGATAATATCGATAGTATCGATAGTTTTAGGTTAAAACTAATGGTATTAACAATACTATCGATAGTATTGATACTATCGAATGAATCACTATCGATAGCATCGATAGTATCGCCGTTATTAATAGTATTGCTCGTGGAGAGCTATCGATACTATCGATAGTCTCGATAGTATTTATATGTGACGATACTATCGATAGTACTATCGATAGTATGAATACTTTTTGAGGTTAACTATCGATAGTCAAACTATCGATTTTTATGCAACACTGATTTCGACGTTTCGCATTTATTAATACACAATAACCTTGGTCAAACGTATACACATGGTTGCAAATAATAAATCTAAAATTTAACAGAACTATTAAGTTATTTACATAATTAACGTTGCGGGTGACTTTCTTATACACTAATCTAATGTTGAAACTCGTGAAACTAATTTAAAATAAAAACAGCATGGTAAATAGTAATTATTATCGACGATCGTACAATGTCACGTCATCATGTTCTATACAGTAGTGCTTGACAACTTCCAATTCACGAATATCCAAATAATCGTTAAAAATATTAGAATAATATAATTAATTGAATAGAGATTTTAACAGAGATGTACGTTACGACAATTTTATTGATAAGGAATTAATTATTAATGTTCGCGACGATGATAATTCAAGTAATAGTAATAATTCTGAATAATAAGCTATTTTCAAGTCCAGTGGTTTACTGTGTGAGACACAAGGAGGTTTCAGGAGTGGAAGGGGATGCATGGATCAAGTGTTCTCTCTGCGCAACATTGTGGAGAAGCATCTGGCTCTAGGTCAGAGGGTTTTCTGCAGTTTTGTTGATCTGGAGAGAGCATTTGACACGGTTGTACGAAAGGAACTTTGGAACATTTTACCGGAGTATGGTATTAACGGTAAACTGCTACAGGCTGTGCAGTCCAGTTACATGGGCTGTAGAGCCTGTGTCCAGCTGGATGAGGGAATGTCGCTTTGGTTTGACGTCAATATTGGCGTTAAGCAGGGGTGCGTTCTGTCAGCCAGGCTGTTTATCATATATCTGGATAAATGTCTGCAAAGGTTGAACGATATGAATGTGGGAGTCCAGATGGGCGACTCAGTGGTCACTGCTCTGCTATATGCAGATGATGCAGTCCTGCTGGCACAGTCAGCGACTGACCTGCCGACCCTAGTCGACACAATGACAAAAGATTGTAAGAAAAGGGGTCTACGCGTGAATGTGAGCAAAACCAAAATAATGGTCTTTGAAAGAGATGAAGCCAGAACAGATGTAAGAGTAACAATAGGTAATGATGTACTAGAACAAGTGGATGAATTTGTATATCTTGGATGTTGATTTAGCCGAGATGGAAGGTACACCACTGATATAGAGCAAAGAGTGAATGCAGGCAATAGAGTAAACGGAGCGTTGGGGCAACTTCTCGGTAGCCACCACCTCAGCCAGAAGGCATACATACATACATATCATTACGCCATATCCCTTGCAGGGTAGGCAGAGAGAACAGAGTGCCAGAGAACTCTATCTCTGCATACTTCACTCGCTTCCTCAACATTCATAATTCTCTTCATACACGCTCGCCGGTTTCGGCGACTCTTGACTTCACCTTCCTTCAGTACATGACCGATCTGGTCTAGGTAGGTTAATCTCGGTCTACCTCGGTACCTACATCCTTCCACTTTCGCATTGTATATCTTCTTAACCAGACGTTCGTTCGGCATTCTTTCCACATGTCCGAACCATCGGAGCATTCACTTTCGCATCTTTACACCAATACTCTCTTTCATACCTACTCGCTCTCTTACGTCGTCGTTACGAATGCAGTCGGTCAGCCTAACTCCACAGATTTTCCGCAGAGATCTCATTTCGACCGCATTAATTTTACTTTCATACTCTTTTCTGCATACCCAACTCTCGCTTCCATACAGTAATGTTGGGACAAGCACTGCGTTATGTATTGCTACACGTGCCTTCTGGCTGAGGTGGTGGCTGCCGAGAAGTTGCCCCAACGCTCCGTTCACTCTATTTCACGCATTCACTCTTCGCTCTATATCAGTGGTGTACCTTCCGTCTCGGCTAAATCCACATCCAAGATATACAAATTCATCCACTTGCTCTAGTATATCATTACCTATTGTTACTCTTACATCTGTTCTGGCTTCGTCTCTTTCAAAGACCATTATTTTGGTTTTGCTCACATTCTACTGTGTCAAATGCTCTCTCCAGATCCACAAAACTGCAGAAAACCCTCTGACCTAGAGCCAGATGCTTCTCCACAATGTTGCGCAGAGAGAACACTTGATCCATGCATCCTCCTTCACTCCTGAAACCTCCTTGTGTCTCACACAGTAAACCATCGGACACCATCCTCATTCTCCTTTCAATAATTTTACCATACACTTTTGCTGCCAAACTGGTCAAGCTGACGGCTCTGTAATTTGCGCAGTCATAACGTGAACCCTTGTTTTTAAACAAAGGCACGATGACTGCGCTATTCCAGTCCCCGGGAACCATTCCCGAGCTCCAACATAAATTGAGGAGCAACAGGAACGCCTCCCGGACACAGGAGCCACCAAGCTTGATCATCTCGGCAGACACCATATCAATGCCCGCTGCCTTACCATTTTTCAAACTTCTTATCGCCCATTCAACTTCATCCATACTGATGCCATCGGAGGACGCCGGTGCCGAATGTTGATCTACTAAACCACATGCGACACCGACACCAACTCGAGTATCCGCATACATATCGCCAAAATATTCATTCCATCGGCTTAACACGTCTTGTGTTTGTGTAGGAATGTCTCCACCTTTAGACTTTATTTTATTCATTCTGAAGGCTGACCAACCACTCCGAGACTTCTTTACCTCCCTCCAAAAGAGTTTGGTGTTACCCTCGAAGTTATTAGTCAGCCTATCTTCTGCACTCATATCTGCTCTATCACGTTTCTCTTTCACTAAGACCTTGGTGTCATTCTTACATTGTCGATATATTTCTTTCTTCTGTTCAGTCATACTGTCATTCAGATTCAAAGAAGAGACATAGTCCAGCCACGCTTTCTTCTTTTGCTCTACGGAAGCTGCCACTTCCGCATCCCACCATGCATCACCATTTGTTTTTCTATGCTTCTTTGAACTTCCACATACTTCTTTCGCTGTATCTACCATACTCTCTTTCAATACTCTCCAGCATTGTTCAATGTCCGATTGCGGCTGGCTTGCCATCGTCAGCCGTTCTCGGACACCCTCTGCATACTTTTCTCTTACACGCTCTTCTTGCAACCTTTCAATCTTTATTCTTTCAAGCCCTCCGAAGTGGACACGCTCTCGCCAGTGCCTCCACTTTCTGAACAGACCACTAAATCTCGCAATAACGAGATAGTGGTCCGTATCGACTCGGGCCAGAAGGCGCGTGTAGCAATACATAATGCAGTGCTTATCCCTACGTTACTGTATGGAAGCGAGAGTTGGGTATGCAAAACAGAGTATGAAAGTAAAATTAATGCGATCGAAATGCGATCTCCACGGAAAATCTGTGGAGTTAGGCTGACCGACCGCAATCGTAACGACGACGTAAGAGAGCGAGTAGGTATGAAAGAGAGTATTGGTGTAAAGATGCGAAAGGGATTGCTCCGATGGTTCGGACATGTGGAAAGAAAGACGAACGAACGTCTGGTTAAGAAGATATACAAGTGGAAGGATGTAGGTACCGGGGGAGACCGAGACTCAACTACCTAGACAAGATCGGTCATGTACTGAAGGAAGGTGGAGTCAAGAGTCTCCGAAACCGGCGAGCATGTATGAAGAGAATTATGAATGTTGAGGAAGCGAGTGAAGTATGCAAGGATTGAGTTCTCTGGCACTCTGTTCTCTCTGCCTACCCTGCAAGGAATATAGCGTGATGATATGTATGTATGTTCAAATCCAGTTTTTGTTTTTACTTAACCTAATCCTACTAAATATAATGGATAGATTTTATGCTGAAATAATTAAATTTGTTTAGTATTCATTTAGCACTTAATTTATTCATCTCCTTTTTGAAAAAAATAAAAAAAAATAAACTGATTATTAATTAAAAAGAATCAATATCGATTTCTCACTAAAATCGGATATTTTCGATAGCGATTATTTGGTTCACATACCTAGACAACTTACTCCGACAGCTGTCAAAGTGGTACTTTTGGCGTGAATCTGACAACGCCATGTGCATCACATGGCGTTTTCTAGTATTATATTCGGACTTTTGACGGGAATTTGAAAACGTCATGTGGTGCTCTTGTATTATATTCGATATTTTAGTGTTTTAACGTGTTATATTACATAATTTTGATGGAATTTTATGTAATATGAAGCGGCGGAGCTACTGGGATGTAGTAAATATCATATAAAAGTGCTTTACAACGTTTTCGTTTTCCATCAAAATTCCCACAAGATGCCATTAACAGTGTGGCCATTGCCCTGTTCATAGAGTAGTATAATACATTGGAAATAGAGAGGCCACTCTCGATTTTTTTTGTCACCACTAATGTCAATGAAAGCGCCATCTATTACGCGACTCAATAATTATTTCCTACCCACACATGCGCAATCTGGACACACACACAAATACTTCTCGCACACACAGATACATCGCTCACACACACACACACACATTTACATGTGTGAATAATACTATCCTTGTATCCTTTACCGATGGGTCCTTGTATATGGGCCAATGTGCAAAGTAACAACTTTTCGATAGAGGCTCTCAAATTATAAACTTGATATATTTTTGAGAGCCTCTATTGAAAAGTAGTTAACACATTGGCTCATATACATAGAACCCATCGATATGTAGATTTATAAGTGCGATCTAAAAAGTCTTAAGACCTTTACTACTTAGCAATTCAAAGAATATACAGAAATAGTCTCGGGTACTAATTCAAAATTCTTATAGAGAGCCAAAGAAACTTTGAGGTATAATATTTATTAAATCGAAAATTACTATCTGCTTTCTTTTCTTTCTTCAATCGATTATTTAGAATTTTAATTTGTCTGGTAAATCTCTACTATTTCTTCTCAAAGTCTTCAAAATGTCATTGTTTAGCTTGCTTTTGCATCCATTCCACCTGGATATTTTTCGGGATTCGGCAAATGATAATTGATCGTAGCTAAAAAGGAAATAAAGTCCCTTATAGTTTTACATGGTTACATACGGTGTAAATATTTTACATTTGTTGTTTACTATTAATTTTCTAAGCGATCTTTAAAAGATTTTGCAGTAGATATGAGAATAGATACTAACTACAAAGATAAATTAATTATATAGATTCATAGTAATTTATTAATTTCAGCATTCTTCATGGTCTGCTATTAGAAATTGGTCGATTGGACTCATTTCTGTAACCCTTATACTAATCACAAAATAAAAGGCCCGTTTTGACAGTTCACACCCAAGAAGTTCTCTATTTTTTACCGATCGAAATGTTCTAAGGTAATTACATTTTTCATTGATGGGTACCGCCCACTCGGCTAAGTGCCGTGCTGGGGGGGCACAGTTAAAACATTACTTATTTTTACTGATCGTCGCGCCGCCTACAGATTGTTTGTACAAACATAGCTGCCATTTTGTTGTAATTGTCAAAAATTTGACAACTGAGAATTGTTATTTTTTGTTCCTAACGTATGTACTTATTGTCAATAATCTATTTTCGGTTATTAATGTTCGTTTTGGAAATTATCTCAATTTTCATTATTAAGTTTATACTATTGCCGTTTCGTTAACGGCTGATATGTTATTTTTATATTTCAGGGTAGGTTTCATAGTAAAGAAAAATCCTATATAATTACATACACACAATATGTAGATACGTAGGTATATATGTATATTACTTCAACTTTAGTTCACCGCCTTAGCTCTAGGTAGCAGCACTTTCCATACATGCATATTTTACCATCGAGTTGCCACTCTTTTTAGTTAATATAATTTTACTCTTTGGTGCCGTGCATAACGATTTTTTCATATTCTCCACAGACTATTAATAATCGGTTAAAGAAAAATAAATCGATCAAAATATTTTCTTTTAAGGTGGACTCGCAGTTGTCCGGTTTTATTAATTTTAATACTAGTGTTAAGAATAACTGAATTTCACCAACTGTGTATTGATCTTTACTGAAAGCTATGAGTTTGGAGCTAACAAAGTCACAAATTGGGACAATGTCATATTTGTCGAAGAGATTTGGCTGAACTCGAATCATACCGTTCCACAGTCGTGGACGGACGATACCAAGGCATCTTGCTCAAAGTGTCAATGGGAAAAGGTGGACGCTTAATAATCTGCCACGCTGAATCAGCTGGGGGAAGTTTTTTTTTAATGATGCCTTGCTTGCAATGGAGTCTAAAAGTACAAAAAAATATCACGAAGAAAAGGGTGCAAATAAATTCACAGAGTGGTTCAGCATGGACACAAAATGATAAGAGCGCCACCATACCATTGTCAGTACAATACTTTGATCTGGGCTCAAATGAAAGGATACGCAGCACGCCACAATACAAAGCCGCCATTCTCCACTAAGAAAATTATGACATTGTTGAATGAAGCTTGTGCCAAAATTACTAAAGAAGACTGGACAAAAGTGGTAGAAAACTCGAAAAATAATTAAGGAAGACTATGATAGAGACATCAATATTGACAATATAATTGAAAATGAAATAATTATAGATGCGGTTGACGATAGCTCAACCGACAATTTTGGCTCATCATTTGAAGAAAATGAAGAAATTGAAGATTCACTTTTTCTCGATTTTTTATTTTGTGATTGAGTGAATGTTATTGTAACACAAATATATAATGATAGAAAATTGAACTTTCATAACATTGTGTCATTTCAAAATACCCATAATATCAAAATTTTAACTTAAATTTTCAAATCAGAACTTTAATCCAATGCACTTTACAATGCATATTCAAATCGATTAAATACTCACGCAAACTTGAATCGATATATCGTGAGTATCGAGTACCAAGTCGTATGGTTATATCACTATATCCATCAATAAGACAAATGTCAAAACGGGCCTTTTATTTTGTGACAACTATAAGATTTCATATTTTTTGAAATGTAGGTAGGTATAATGTATTTAATACAATCTAATTAATATTAAGAATATCTGTTCTGTTGAAAAAATATTTGGTATGTAGGTACTTACAGGAGACATAGGGATGATTTATTTGTTCATTTAATTATATTTTAAAGCATCTTTTGCAAATAAACTCCATCATGTTTATATATAATTATAAGCTCTTTCAAGTAAGTTTCAAGATGGAAGAGAACAAAATGAACTCAACGTATATAAGTAAACAAAACTTACGTACTCATTAAACTTTTTATGTATTTTTATTAATGCTAGAAATTACAATCGGCAGCGTCAAATAGACATTTGCAACTTTTTGATTAGAAAATAATGACTTTATGGTTTGGTTGTGTCATTAAAATAAAGTAAAACGTTGTACTTTGAACTCTTTGGTATAATAATTTTCTATTATTTATAAAATAATTATTTTGTATTGAAAATAATATTAAAAAAAAATAATTGTATAAAATAAAAGTTTATAAGATATCGGTTATTTATTTTTTTGTTTTAAATAAGGTAATTTCTGCCATCTAGTTTTAGTTATTAACATTATTAGTGTCAAAGCAAACAAAACACTCAGAAACGTGATCTAGATAGCGCTATATTAAAAAATGACTGTCCCCCCCCACTGGCCCTGTTAATGGCGACAATGGGGCTGGCCAGTAGAAACTTTTCGCAGATGTCGCTAGTATAGCTTGAACCTGTCAAACTTCTTCTTCTTTTTATGTATTGGCAATCAGCTACTTATACGAGCCATTTTTGCCAGTGTCGAGTTATAATTATCTTCACGTTCTTAATCTCTTCAGGTTAGTCATTGTCTGTCAGTCAGTCGAATTGTCGCCATCAACAGTGCTATGGTGACACTGTTAATGGTATGTTGTAGGAATTTTGATGGAAAACGAAAACGTTGTAAAGCACTTTTATATGATATTCACTACATCCCAGCTGTTCTGTCACATCATATTACATAAAATACCATAAAAATTATCTAATATAACACGTTAAAACACTAAGATATCGAATATAATACAAGAGCACCACATGACGTTTTAGATTCCCGCCAAAAGTCCCTGTCAAACTTTTCAGATTTTTACGCAAACCGATACAAATTCGATTTCTGATATTTAAATCGATTTTAAAAACCGATTTCAGAAATCGATTTCCAGAGCGGTTGACGGAGCGGGTTTACTTTAGTTTCGATCGATATTCGATGTTTTTAGTTATTTTAGCGTAGCAAACGAGAAACGCAATCGAACGAACGCATTCAAAATATTTTTCTATAATTTCTTTGTTGATTGGATTTAGGTGTACGATTTTCCTTCATGCTTTATCTAGGCTTAACTAGAGTACTAGACTAGCAAAAATGTTTTGTTTTGGATATGATACAAAACTTTCTTGCGTATTTAAAAATCGTCATATTTACAATGATTTCATGATTATATTATATAATGTACATTTTTTTTGTATGGTTTTTTTTTATTAATCCCGATTACGAAGCGAAAATCTTACCTTTTTACATTAAATAGTTATTTCTTATTTATCATCAAATCGTATGTATGATACTAACATACGTTAGTATAGTTTTGAATCGTAAAATACCTATCTAATTATGTATAGTTCACGAGATCACAAAAATAACATTACGCGCACACCGCACGTGTCACCAAGGTCAAGTGTGCAAAAACTCTCCCATAATTCAAAAATCTATTTAACAAACACAAAACTTAAACTACCATCATTAAGTATTGTGTAATATTATCATGGAAGTAGTTGCATTCTAATATAGATCTTATTCCCTGACTCTTGTAATTCTGTTTCGTTTCCATCTGCCATTCTGAGTTTCTTAGAAACCGCCAAATTCCAAAACAGATGACAATTCGCTTCATCTCTTTCAATGCACTAAACGATCGCTTAGTTAGAATGAAAGGAGGCGAATTTTAATGAAATTCGCTTTCTCTCATTCTGACTAAGCGATCGCTTAGCGGAGTGAAAGAGATAGTTAGTAAGTTTTCAAATATTGGTTTGGTTTGCAAAACTAGCAATAGAAAACGATTGCGCGATGATTAGATTTATTATTAGTTTGCGTTTTCGTCGTTTTGTTTTGAAGTTTTGATATGTGTTGATTTAGTTTCTGCCGAAATACGTTTTCTTCTTCTTCTTCTTTTTATGTATTGGCAATCAGCTACTTATACGAGCCATTTTTGCCAGTGTCGAGTTATAATTATCTTCACGTTCTTAATCTCTTCAGGTTAGTTATTGTCTGTCAGTCAGTCGAATTGTCGCCATCAACAGTGCTATGGTGACACTGTTAATGGTATGTTGTAGGAATTTTGATGGAAAACGAAAACGTTGTAAAGCACTTTTATATGATATTCACTACATCCCAGCTGTTCTGTCACATCATATTACATAAAATACCATAAAAATTATCTAATATAACACGTTAAAACACTAAGATATCGAATATAATACAAGAGCACCACATGACGTTTTAGATTCCCGCCAAAAGTCCCTGTCAAACTTTTCAGATTTTTACGCAAACCGATACAAATTCGATTTCTGATATTTAAATCGATTTTAAAAACCGATTTCAGAAATCGATTTCCAGAGCGGTTGACGGAGCGGGTTTACTTTAGTTTCGATCGATATTCGATGTTTTTAGTTATTTTAGCGTAGCAAACGAGAAACGCAATCGAACGAACGCATTCAAAATATTTTTCTATAATTTCTTTGTTGATTGGATTTAGGTGTACGATTTTCCTTCATGCTTTATCTAGGCTTAACTAGAGTACTAGACTAGCAAAAATGTTTTGTTTTGGATATGATACAAAACTTTCTTGCGTATTTAAAAATCGTCATATTTACAATGATTTCATGATTATATTATATAATGTACATTTTTTTTGTATGGTTTTTTTTTATTAATCCCGATTACGAAGCGAAAATCTTACCTTTTTACATTAAATAGTTATTTCTTATTTATCATCAAATCGTATGTATGATACTAACATACGTTAGTATAGTTTTGAATCGTAAAATACCTATCTAATTATGTATAGTTCACGAGATCACAAAAATAACATTACGCGCACACCGCACGTGTCACCAAGGTCAAGTGTGCAAAAACTCTCCCATAATTCAAAAATCTATTTAACAAACACAAAACTTAAACTACCATCATTAAGTATTGTGTAATATTATCATGGAAGTAGTTGCATTCTAATATAGATCTTATTCCCTGACTCTTGTAATTCTGTTTCGTTTCCATCTGCCATTCTGAGTTTCTTAGAAACCGCCAAATTCCAAAACAGATGACAATTCGCTTCATCTCTTTCAATGCACTAAACGATCGCTTAGTTAGAATGAAAGGAGGCGAATTTTAATGAAATTCGCTTTCTCTCATTCTGACTAAGCGATCGCTTAGCGGAGTGAAAGAGATAGTTAGTAAGTTTTCAAATATTGGTTTGGTTTGCAAAACTAGCAATAGAAAACGATTGCGCGATGATTAGATTTATTATTAGTTTGCGTTTTCGTCGTTTTGTTTTGAAGTTTTGATATGTGTTGATTTAGTTTCTGCCGAAATACGTTTTCTAAAATCAGTTTGTATAGTGTTGAATATCGATACGATACGATTTCTGACTGAAATCCGATTTCAGATTCGTTTTGATATATCGGACGCATACCTAGTTTGTTGTGGTTATAAGTTTTTGAAATTCGGGCGTGTTAAGAGGATGGAATTTACAATAAATATATATTCGACATGGAGAATAAACGAGCTAAAAGCTGAACTAAGAAAACGTGGTGCTTCCTTACAAGGAAGAAAGGCAGACCTTATTCAAAGGTTAAATCTAGTATAACATGCTCTCATTTGTGAAATCAGAAGTTTTTTAATGTACCTAATTATTATACCTTTAATATTCCTACAGGTGTAGATAAATATACATAGCATAAAAAGAGAATAATCCTTACGAATATGTATCATAAAACATAATTCATAGACTATGATTATTTTGTTTACAGATTGGAATTATACGATCTTAATTTTAATTTCGGGAGCCCAGTAGTGGGACGTTTATGAGCCAAGATGAAGATGAGTGAAAGCAGCTGGAATTAATCAACAAAAAGGGTGTGATATTTCATCACGATAATGCTAGACCACACAATCTTTAGTCACTCAGCAACATTTAAGAGAGTTTGGCTGGGAGGTGTTAATGCTTTAAAGCATTTAAAAGAGGAGGCCTGAGCCCAACAGTGGGACATATATAGGCTAAGAGGATGATGATGATGAAATGTTGGCACATATCAATATATATATATATATATATATATGTATATATATATATATATATATATATATTGTAATTAAATGTAAATAAACTTCTTGAAAAAAATCTTGGTTTTTAATGCTGAATTTGTTTTTTCCCAACCTTGTAAATTACACCAGTCACTTATTTTTATTCACATTTCCTTACCTAAAGTTACATAACATAATACATATGTAAAATATTTGTAAAGCTAAGGGAACAATATGAAATTAAGGGTGTTTGAAGTATTTTGTATATCTTTTTTATCCAATGAGTCGTTCTATATGTACTCTTTGACTAGCAAGTTGCTAACAACTAACTAAACAATTAGTAATTTAAACATACATACATATCACGCCATATCCCTTGCAGGGTAGGCAGAGAGAACAGAGTGCCAGAGAACTCTATCTCTGCATACTTCACTCGCTTCCTCAACATTCATAATTCTCTTCATACACGCTCGCCGGTTTCGGAGACTCTTGACTCCACCTTCCTTCAGTACCTGACCAATCTGGTCTAGGTAGGTTAGTCTCGGTCTCCCTCGGTACCTACATCCTTCCACTTTCGCATTGTATATCTTCTTAACCAGACGTTCGTTCGGCATTCTTTCCACATGTCCGAACCATCGGAGCATTCCCTTTCGCATCTTTACACCAATACTCTCTTTCATCTCTCTTACGTCGTCGTTACGAATGCGGTCGGTCGGCCTAACTCCACAGATTTTCCGCAGAGATCGCATTTCGACCGCATTAATTTTACTTTCATACTCTTTTCTGCATACCCAACTCTCGCTTCCATACAGTAATGTTGGGACAAGCACTGCGTTATGTATTCCTACACGTAATAATTTAAACATTATAGTAATTTCAAAATCTGGTTTATTGCATATTAATTTAATTAATAAAATACAGAATTGTTACTCTGCAGACAGGCCTATGATATGACCAGCTATACTTCAAACTATTTGCCATTGGTAGAAAACTGCATTTTATTTTAAATATCGATGATGGTGTTCCAATCCTGAAATACGAAAAATATGTGATGACATTTATTCGTAGTACTGCAGAATATTTTATTGGTTAAATAAGCTAATAAAAATAAGACTTGGCTGTATGATGGGCTTTGATCTTTTTGACTGTCCGAACCATGGAAGTATGAAACCTAAAAGGTCTATGGTCCGAACGAACGAACAAAAAAAAAAATATTAATGTCACTGTCAAATGTTAAGTGATATGTCAACAGTAACAATATTAATGCAATAAAATATTTTATCGACTTGTTTCTATTCTATGTATTGAACGATTTGTGAATATATTCATACAACATATTCCAAGCGTCTACGTTATTCTTATCTTCAGTATGTAGACAGTTACTGGATCGAGACTAATATTTTCATTATTTCGCCAGAAATTATAAAATGTCGTTGGAGCAAACTGCCTGCGATGGTTAGCAATTTTGTAACTTTCGCTTTAATAATTCATTTGTGGCTTCGAAACTTATATAAGTTATATTTATACAACTTATAAAAGTTATTGTATTCGCCTAATTATTTATTTTTTTATTTACTTAATTATGCTACGATTTGAATTTTTCAATTTAAAAAAATCATGCTTAGGTAGCCTATTTGTCTAGGGGCTATAGCATTAAAAGGCAGCCATGTGGTATAACAAGAGATGGGAGTACCTATGGCATTAAACAACAATAGGCACATCTACTACACTAATAGAAACCATGAGAAAAGCATACCAATAATATTTTCTAAAAATATTTCAGATCTTAAAGCCTTTGAACGTCGCTTGACTGAAGTTATAGGATGTTTACAGCCTGCAACTACTAGATGGAGAAGTATGTATTTATTCTATTCAAATATATTTAAAATATTAAATAGATTACATTAGTTGTTAATATTTATTTATAATAACAATAACAAGGTCAGGGGTAGATTTTATATATATTTGGTACTGAACTTAGCCATAAATTTAAAAAGTTTAGTGTTCGGCATTAGTATTCTTGTGTCAACCTATATTAATGTAATTTAGTATTTGTCATTTTTGAGAATGTCATATATGGCAAATTAGCAAGTATGTTAAATATTCAGATAAAATTATTACCAAAGGAGAAAAAACCAAAGTCAAATATTCTGATGCTAATATTAAATCAATCATTACCTATGCCATTGCTTGAATATAATTTTATTTAAATATATTTATTGTTTTGTATTTTTTTTTAAATTTAAATACTAGGTTTCTTACACTGCGGGTGACTGGACCGGGCAATAGTCCATCAACCACAGAGACGTTGTCCGCGTGAGGGCGATGCCCCGGCAGTTAGCTGGGGCGTTGACAGGGAATGGTACCCGAAAGCGTAACCCGCCGGGCTGGCCACGGATGGCAAGGAAGCGGTACCAGTGGCCAGCCCAATGGCAATGGGGAGGGAATACGGTGGGTTATGGGGCAGAATTTTCTACAGTTTATTGTTTCATTTATGCTGTATACTTTATTATAAATAAATATAATTTGTAGAGGTAGATAATTAAGGATCTTAGATAGGTTATATTATATTTTATTGAAGTGGGTTATAGTATGTTCTATTTTGGATTATATTTTATTTAAATTATAACTTGTTATAGGAAGATAAACCGATTCGTTACGTAACACGTAGCGGCGCCAGTCTGTCTGGCTTCCCTTACTCTCCCACATATGTCAGTGTTAGACAGGCTCCTCTGTCACTCTAACGCACAACACTAGCCGTACTTAAATGTGATATAAGATTTTATTATTAAATAACTTTTCCTCACATTATTATATTAATATACATAAAATTTAAGTATTAACCTAAGCTTTTCTCAAGTTAAACAATTTCAATATTAAATAGTTCAACTTAGATTAGGTTAAGTTATCATTTCTGTTGGGAGTCTTTTTTATTATTTCTGTTTTAACTTCAAAATTTCATATGTGATTTTTCTATTTTTACTATTCTTGTATAAATTATTTAATACAATAAGGCATAAAAACAGACAAATAATTTTTAATGTGCTATTTAGGTAATGTATTTGAATTAGGAACAAATACTGATGCCAAAGTTCAACATCACCAGTCTAGTAAATTATTTGTTAAATGTGATTTGTTCATAATAAAACTAACAATTATCACTTTCAGTCTTGCTGACGGTGGTCTCAGTATGTACAGCCATTGCAGCATACCATTGGTTGATGGACCCGCTTACACCAGTTGTTTCTCTAACACAGTCTCTATGGAATCACCCTTTCTTTGCATTCATTTCTACTTTCTTAGGTAAGTGTTAATCACTTTTTTGTATCATCATTCTCCTACTCTTATTTCAATTACTTAGGGTTGATACAATATGTACGTTTCTTTCATAGTACATATTGTAAAAGTTATTGGCAATAGTTTTATGACCGGCTGCCTGTTAGATGTCAACCCTCCTTGCGAATGTAATTGTTGACCAAATGGCATCAGATGGAGTTTTCCCAGGTCATTATAAGGCTCTTAGTCGTCTTTTTACGACATCCACAAGCAATTTATTGATGGAATAAGGCAATCTTTAATAGTATATGGTTATAGGCAAAGTTTTCCTATATTTAATCATACCGAGAGTTGGGTATGCAGAAAAGAGCATGAAAGTAAAATTAATGCGGTTGAAATGCGATCTCTACTGAAAATCTGTGGAGTTAGGCTGACCGATCGCATTCGCCACGACGACGTAAGAGAGCGAATAGTTATGAAAGAGAGTATTGGTGTAAAGATGCGAAAGGGAATGCTCCGATGGTTCGGACATGTGGAAAGAATGCCGAACGAACGTCTGGTTAAGAAGATATACAATGCGAAAGTGGAAGGATGTAGGTACCGGGGGAGACCGAGACTAACCTACCTAGACCAGAATGGTCACGTACTGAAGGAAGATGGAGTCAAGAGTCGCCGGTTGTATGAAGAGAATTATGAATGTTGAGGACGCAAGTGAAGTATGCAAGGATAGAGTTCTCTGGCACTCTGTTCTCTCTGCCTACCTTGCAAGTGATATGACGTGATGATATGTATGTATGTATGCAATCATACCTATAAATTATATGTTTGTCCAGTCCTCAGCAATAATAGAGCTATATTTCCTTAATTCAGGGTGTTGTTATTAAAAAAAAAAAGCTATATATTTTAAGGTTTTTCAATAGTTTGAAGACTACTCAGGTAAACCTTATGAGGATTGTTTTGACAGTATCTGTTCCTACTGTATGATTTTGCTGAATGTTTTTAAAGTTTACATTGGTTATAAATTACTGTAAAATTCATGTCATATTAATCAGTCCATGCTCGAAAAAGAAAATGCTTTTAAAACATTATTTATTAATTAGAACAAAGCTATGTTTTCAATGGTTAAGAATCATCTATCTACCTGATAAAATATATTATCTTATATATTTTAAAATTAGGTGAACAATACACAAATAGATATGGATTCACGGATTCCAACAATCTCTTATCATAATCCACCTGTACTAATGAAATACTCCTATGACGTTGGATTATGTTGGCTTTCATCAGTCTATAACCATCAACAGATTGCCGTGCCCGCGATTGATAATGTTCGTAACGTGTGCATGAAATGGGCATCCAGGCGAGATATATTATGGAGCTCAGTACCCATAACCGAAACTAGAATATGCGAAACCGCAATCGAATCCGGTTTAAAAGTTTCGAATAAATTTCAGTAGATGAGGAGTCTGAAAGTGACAGGTCAATCTACCAAATGTTAACCTAGAAATAAAGTCAAATCATTACTCGGTATTTTCCTTAGGATCCTGTTAAGCAGAAGTTTTTCCGTGTGGTGACGGAGTAACAATACAATTCACCACCTCCTATCTTACCCGTAGGTGATCGTACGAGACGACTATGGGATATAAAACGCATATAACATCTATGCGAGAAGGAAAACTCGAAGCGAAACCCTTTACCAACACGTCTGACCAGCGTGGTATAGTAGTGCAATTACCCTTCCATTATGGAGGAGGCCCGAGCCCAACAGTGGGACATGTATGGGCTGAGATGATGATGAAGCGGAAGTATAACATAATTGTAATGTGTAGGAAACTGTCCTTCATACGCGGGTAAAGAGCATTTTCTTCATTGTAGGCAATGCATGTATTGCTAAGATCCGTGTGTGGCAGTATCACTTACCATCAAGTGTGCTGTTTGCTCGTTTACTACCATAAGCAATAAAAAAAAAACTTCCTATTCGCGTAGTCCAGACTACGAAAATATATGTACAATACACTAAAGTGGATGGTTAATTCTTTCATGTTACATAGCGCCTATTATGTACGCGGTATTAGGCGCACTAAATAAACCGCTACTTATGCAACGAAATAAATAAGGGTACGTGTATCATTTAAGTATATTTTTTATCCAAATTTAACATTATATTATTATTTCTAGTGCTATTATTCATGATGGGAGTGCACAGAAAAGTGGTTGCACCTAGTATAATCACCGCTCGAACGCGTTCTGTGCTCAATGACTTCAATATGTCCTGCGATGATACAGGCAAGTTGATCCTCAAGCCTCGACCAGCCAATAATTAGTATCTTTAATGTTCATATTTATAAGTTAAGAAATACATTGTTTGATTGTTTCACTTCTTTTATTAACTGTAACCTTATGACAAAAACTGACACTAATTTGGTTCTGACTTGAAACAGTGCCGCCTTTACAGTTTACATCTATAGCCTGTTGTCAAAAAAAAGCGGCATTTCTCCCTGCGTTTTACATGATAAAAAAAGAAATTCGCTTACATACATAAATTCGGCCACGATAGATTTATGTGGGCCCGAAATGTCTGCGCCGGGGTGTCCAAATCTTTGGAATCCCAAAAATTTTAGGATCGGCAAAAAGATTAAAAAGCGCTGTCTTGTGTTGCTTAGGTAGGCGGCTCAAATATAAACCTTCGCTGGACTTGAAAGCGTAAGCATACAAAAGGGAGTTTTCCAGTATGTAGATATGACTTTAAGAATCATCTCATCCACTTTATGGTATTGAAATCACGTCAACTTTAGATTTCTTGAATCCGTGCGTGGCTGTAAGGAAGCCTGGGTCTTGTGAATGTCCATTATTATTTTAGGTGTGGAATTGTTTGAAATATTGTGTAGATTACTGTTAAAATATGTGGTTCTAATTGATATTTATCGGCCTTATAATCAATGGCGATACCGACTAAAAAATCTTGGGAGCCTCATGCAGGTGATATTAGATACATTTCAGTTTAGTGTCTAATGTTGAGTAGGACATAAATTTTATATGAGGTTGTAAGAGTTGCCTCTTTTTTGTACCGAGCCAGTACAATGTTCCACTTCAAAAGAGGCGAGGCGTTTTGAAGCATAGTGGTACATTTGAAGTACCGAGTAATTATGTCACTTTGTATTGATGCATTTATATGTACCTTACAAAAGTATGATTATCATATTACTTACCACAAAGATACATGAAGCGATTGATAAAATGAGCAGTGACAACTGACTATAATTATTATTATAGGTATAATTAGAACAAATATTGATTGTTTCTTAAATTATTAATTAAAACTAATAAAACAACTTATACTCTTTAATTGTTAAAGAACGCGCCAAAATCTAACCAACATTCGTTCATACTTTCGTAGCTCTGAGAAGAGCTAATTCACTCGAATAGAATTACACCATTTGCAACTCTGTTGTAATATTTTTAAAGTTCAATGTTGCATATAGCGTCGTTCATAAAATTCATGTTCTAAAAAAAAGAGTAGCAGTACTGAAGTGAGGCACACGACAATGAGGCTCGACGTGTTCTCTCTCACCCACTCTGGACTTTTGAAGTATATGCTGTACTCCCTCTCGTTTACGACTAACGCGACAGAAAATGTGAAGTAGTACATTTTGAATTGCTGAGCCGCTCTTACATTTTGACGTCATGTAGGTACGGGACAAATATACTGCCTCTTGTATGTCCTACTCAACACTAATAGTGTCCTCGTTGTTTGGAACTGGGGCTCACATTTTAATTTCTCTATATCTGTTCATCATCGGCAAATTAGACGAACAGCTGGCTTCTATATCATGAAATGTTAAAACATCCCATTAGTAAGATAAATGCAGGTGGTGCGGAACCGTGTTCAATGGCATTCTCGTAGGGAGGCCTATGTCCAACAGTGGACATTTATGGGCTGATGAATGGATGGAGTCAGATAAAGCGTCTTGAGCTATCTTATAGCTGTATGTATACGCAAGGCATGGAACATTTTACTAGCGTCAGTGTTTAGGGTCATATTTAGTTACGAAGTGCTCATCTGATGGGATGGCGCAAGTGGCGAGGCCGCCGAGGCGATGCTTCGGCATGCCGAAGTATCCCATGCCATACCAGAGGACGCTTCCTCCATAGCTGACTATAGGAGAGGGATGAGTCCACTCACGACGCGCCTTGATTCACTTTCCGCATGGCGCCACCTTCTCTCGCGTCTGCTTCTGTCAAGACGTGCCAAAGCGTACTGAAGCTCACCGTGGCGTCCTCAAGCCTACTATGGCATGCCAAAGTCTGCCGCGGCAGCACGCGTGACTGCGTGTCTCTATATCAAAGAAATTTGTGTGCTAAAATTATGAAGATTCATAATTATTTCCTCTTAAAAATCCTTTGCCGTGTCATCCAGTCGGATGAATAACGGCGCTTAGAATATAGATGTCTTCGAAAGGAGACTAAATAGGCTTTTTCAAAGGTACTGGATTTATAAGAAAAGTTTTTTATTACAGAAGTGTTACGGCCGTTTTATATAAAATATCATTTTAATTACTAGCTATAAAAAAGTATAATTTAGTAACCGTATCGTTCTGGGAAACTCATAAACTACGACACTCGCAGGGAGGTATATGTCGACTATTTGGAGGGGCGCAGTGTCCTCTGCGCGGGTCCCGCAGGGGACATTGTGCGGACGCCCATGTCGCGCGGCGTTCCATAGGGGTCGATTCTGGGGCCGACTCTGTGGGACATCGAGTACGACTGGGCGTTGAGAGGGAGTCTCCCCCCCGGGCTGAACTTGATATGCTATGCTGACGACACGCTCGTCACAGCCCGGGGCAGAACACTCGAAGAGGCGGCGAGCCTGGCCACTCTCGGCACCGAGGAGATGGTCAGGCGAATCGAGGCGCTGGGGCTCAGGGTGGCCCTAAATAAGACGGAGGCCCTATTATTCCATGGGCCACGCGTAAGGCCGCCAATCGGCGCCTCGTTAGTCGTCAACTCCATCCAGATCAGTATCCAGGCCCATATGAAGTACTTGGGTCTGGTGCTCGACGGGCGATGGTGGTTCCGGGAACTTTTTCGTCGAATTGCTCCCCGGCTGGTCGGCGCGGCGTCCGCCCTTTCGCGGCTCATGCCGAACGTGGGCGGACCCAGCTTCGAGGGCCGACGGCTGTATGCGGGGGTGATCCGTTCGATGGCCATGTACGGCGCACCCGTGTGGGCGAGGGCTCTGAACGCCCAGCTCAGGGCTGTTCTGTGGAGACCACAGAGAGTCATGGCGGTCAGAGCCATTCGCGGGTACCGCACGGTATCAACCGAGGCGGCATGCCTACTGGCCGGGACACCCCCGTGGGACCTAGAGGCGGAGATGCTCTCCGACCTCTACCGGCGGGTTACCTCAGTGCGCGACGAAGGTGGCTCCCCATCGTTGAGCGAGATAGCCCCGACGGCGAAATCTGCCGGGGCGTCGACGAGAGGATCCCGCGAGGGTAAACCGCCGGGCGGGCCACCGAAGTCAAAAATCGAGTACCGGTGGTCCGCTCGCACGGCGAAGAGAGAGGAGTTTTACGGTGGGTCTATGGGGTCACGCGCCACCTTTCCGTCACCCCGGACCGATTCGGCAGGGCGAGACGCATCCATAGTACACCAAAAAAAAAAAGGGAGGTTTATGTCCTGATGAATGAAAGAATGAAATGAAATTACTCGGAACTGCTCTCTTCCATATCTCTGACTTTTTCTAGCCTGACGCGTACTTGGCCAGTTATTCTTTTAATAAAACCACACTTTACAAGAATCTATCAAGTTTATTACACATAACTTTGGTGTGTTTATTATATACAATAAATTAATGATAACTAGATAAAACAGGTCTATCATACAAAACCATCTTAAACAATAACAAGTGCTGGGTTTCAAGTTATTACACACAACAAGTTAATTTTTATTAAAAGAATTTACTAAAGATTTCACTATTTATAACATGCCAGTATTATAATATATTCTGCATAATTAATTTCAGGTAAATTAAAATAGTTTTATTATATTTAAACAAACATTCATAATGGCATAGCCTTTTTATAATTTCATTACCTATCCTCATATCATAATTAATTAATATTTTAGTATTATATATTACAATTGCTCAAAATATCCTAACCTTCATTATGGAGCAATTGAAATTATAAATTTGAATTTGGAATTATATAATATAAAAAAAAGTAATATTTTTTTTAAGGGCAGTGTTGATAGAACGATATTTATATATTCTTTTTATTCATTCAATTCCTCATAGTATATGTTAAACCTCCATACATAGTGAGGTTACACCTTGCAAGCAACTGTCTCATTCATAAGTAATCTCAACAATGATACTATTTGCAATAACTATAATAATGTATTGTGCTGTTTGTGCATATTATGTATTTTAACCATCCTAAGTTAATAATTAAATACTTAAGATACTACAAACGTAGGACAAGTGTTTGTGCTTAGTGAATTATTATTATTGATAGCTAATTTATCAATACGCAATATAATAAGTGGAAGGGTTAACATTTATTTTGCAATATTTCTATTACCGTAACACCAGATAAAGATACATTTAAACTATGAATAATAATGTTGTCAACTAGTGTATTCGCAGAATAATAAAAAATTATCATTTTCCTTATATTTTTGAGCTTAATCAGCGGCTAAAATATAGGTAAGGGAACGTACACATACCTACTATAGACCATTTTTTTACAATTTTTAACACCCTTCAATGTTCACCCGCAATATACGGCTCCAATTTGAGGCTGCTAGAACCAGAGCGGCCTAACTACAAGAACCATGTTTTACAATATGGAGAGAATTATATTAAATTAAATTTAATCAATTTGAACATAAGTCGAAAATGTACTTTTGTACTGCCATCTACTATTAAGAGCTAGTAAATAATTTTAGTCCGTTGTGGTTTTGTAGATTAAAATTTTTAGATTACGTAATTGCAATTAAAGTCTATAAAATATAGCATGATCTCTGTGACAGTTCTCACTAGTTCCGCACGCTTACAATGCAGTCCGTATTTTTGTCGATATAATTCCTTTTTTTTTTAAGTTATTTGCTACTGCAATTGAAAAACAATGTATGAAAATCTTATTGAATTTCAATCAAATAGATGGATGAATCGATTATAAATTTAAAACAATCTATGAAAATCTTATTGAATTTAAGTTCATGGCTTTTATTTAATTTGAACTAAAGCTGTTAATTAATTCTTTTTATTTCCGTGTGGTGACGGAATAAGAATACAATTCACCACCCCATATCTTAACCGTGTGTGATCGTAAGAGACGACTAAGGGATATAAAACGCATATAACATCTATGCGAGAGAAGGAAAACTCGAAACAAAGTCCTATTATACCAACACGTCTGACCGGCGCGGTATAGTGGGTTAATTTCCCTCCCATTCCAGAGGAGGCCCGAGCCCAATAGTGGAACATTTATGGGCTGTCATGATGATGATGATTATTCGAAAGAAATACATTCAAGTTCATCGTCACTATTATCGGGATATTATTAGGGAATGCGCCAGCGATGATCGCTGGCGCATTCCTGTAGGTTGATGATGAGAGAGAGAGAGATGAGATGATGATTCTTAGTTACAGATTATTTCATGAATAATCATGTTTATTTTATAAAAGAAATTATCTTTTTAATATAAAAGAAATGGTCTTATTAATATTATAACTGATGTCTGAATATTAAATTACCACAATTTACTTATTTTATAGAGTAACCATGTGGTTTATATAGGTAATGGTTTTACTTGTTTTATAAATAATTAATAAGAATGTCATCGATTTACGTTTATCGATTGTCCCATCTCTATCTTATTCTCAGTCCAGTATGACCTTGTACTTGCGTAAGCATCATATTTTTATAAAATGGTTACTAAGTATTTTAAAACATATAAGGTACAAGTTTTGGTTTAAATAGTCATATTTTTATATTCATCATTCAGTTGAGATATAAGTGGCATGTAAAAAATTAAAATAGAGGCGATACAAAATAAAATTGTAAACACGACGCGTATTCAAAATTACCTCATCGGTTTTATCGCTATCTGTCACAGCGATCAAGCTATATTTTAAGGACTATAGGTTAAGTTAGTTGCAAAAATGCAGTTAGGACACTCTGGTTCTAGCAGCCTCATTTGACCAAGAGCGGTATTTTTATTCGAATACTTTTTCCTCTTTCTGAACAGTATACGTGGTATGGGTACGTCCCTAATATAATCTCATATTTTTTTAATCCACAATAGATATTAATAAAACAAATACACACTTAACTGTTATACATACATTTGAGTTTATACATTAATATTGAAACATATTATACCTATAAATTCAATTTTAAATTATTATGTTAGTTAACATCAAGGCAGTGGGTACATGCATAAATTCAACAGTATTACAACGACATACTTAACATTTTATAATATTTTTTTTAGAAAAGGCTTTAAATTACATATATTATCCTATTCATGCCCCCTTTTTATTCAATAAGGCATACGTTTCGTGAGTTTATACATTTCAGGTGTATCAGCGAATACACAAAGACTACGAATAAATGCAATAAAAAAAAACCTATTAGCCATTTTCAATATCTCAGTCTCACCAAAAAAAAAAGTCAGAAATTACTAATTAAATTTGTAAATCTTTGGAACCGAATACTCAATAATACAACGCTAGAAATTGCGCATACGTAAATATTAAAATTTACATATTATAACTTATAATAATTTTATTGTTAATATACTAGGGATGTTGCGGATTTGAAACTTCCAATCTGCATACGGCTATTCTAATAAATGAATATCATTAACCCGATTATATTTACGATAATGAAATTATTTCGGATTATCCGTCAGTTTTGGTATATTGTACTTTTAGAGAATTGTAATAGGGAAATGATAAATATAATGATTATCCTGTTATTCTTTTTTGCTTATTTAATCGGTTCGATTGATTGAAAAGAACCCTATTGTAACGTGGCTCATACAGAAAATTGACCCTATCTGAATCGGTTCGATTGATTGAAAAGAACCCTATTGTAACGTGGCTCATACAGAAAATTGACCCTATCTGAAATTATTTGAATTTTTTATATCGTTTTCGGTTTCATTTCATATATATTACGGTCACGATTTAGAAATTCCATAACATCCCTAGTTAACACTATCTAGTACTGGAATCATTGAACGAATACATGTCAAATTATTTGTAATAAACGCTTGTGGTATTTCAGCAGCTATATAATTAGTCCCACAGGTAACTCGTTTGTGACAAATTGTATAGAGGTGGTATGTATATTACATACATCTTTATTTATTGCATAAATAAAAATGGGATTTCAAATAGTTGTGAAAGCATTTTTTTTTCTTGGGATGTAATCTTTTTATTTCACAATTTAATTCATTTACGTAACCATTGTTCTTTTTCTTTTTATGTATTGGCAATCAGCTACTTATACGAGCCATTGTTGCTAGTGTCGAGTTATAATTATCTTCAGGTTCTTAGTCTCTTTAGGTTAGTCATTGTCCGTCAGTAAGTCAAATCGTCGCCATTAACAGTGTTATGGCCACACTGTTAATGGTATCTTGTGGGAATTTTGATGGAAAACGAAAACGTTGTAAAGCACTTTTATATGATATTCACTACATCCCAGCATTTCCGTCACATCACATTACATAAAATGCCATCAAAATTATCTAATATAACACGTTCAAACACTAAGATATATCGAATATACTACAAGAGCACTACATGACGTTTTAGATGCCCGCCAAAAGTTCGTAATCATTGTTATCAAAAACTATTTACCTGGGGGACAGTTTTGTTATCAATATAGCAAGAGCTTTGGATACATCACTATAGATTCATTTAAAAAATAATGAATTATGTTCTGTAATATGTAGTTACAATATGATCCAAGTTATTTTTATACAGTAGAGTAATGTAAATAATACTTCTTTTTTTTTTTAAATTACGTTACAAATTAGAGGTGTAAGCCTTCTTATGATACGTTATCGAATCTAAATTTACTTTGCGACTAACAGTCATTATGTGTGACGAGAGGATTTAATAAAACCTTGCACGTGTGTGGGTGTGTAGGGATACTTTCTCTATAATTATTATTATCAACGATTTGCTTTTGAAGCTAACACTAACACAAGTAAAATATTTTAATATATATAGTATGTACTAAAAATTGTATTTCCTTTTACACAAATTTCCTATATATTAACTATTGAAGAAAAGAAGATTAATTTATCAACATTAAATGACTGTTATATTTTTTTTTTTAGAATAATCAATATATTTAATAATCGCTCATTCAAAGGAATTACAAAAGGCTGTTTTAAAAAAATCATTATATCTGTAAAACGTTTAACAGCCTGATCCATTAAATATACAATATAAAACTTATTAGTTAGAAAAATTTAAAATATTTTATATAATTAATGTTATTATTATACTACATTCGTAAACGTGGTCCATGAAATATTCACATTATGAATTTTGTGGTCTACTTGAGATTGTTGGCTTTTTAAAAACATCGAACACCGCTAGAGCAAAATAAAGGCATTACGAAATATCCCCACATGTAATTATTGTCGCATCATTCCCCACAACAACATGCAAAGCTTGAATGTTGTCCTCACGCAGCCAACAGTGTCCTTATATTCTTGGGTGTAGACTGGTGGTTTAAATGCTTCGTGGTATACCTTAGTGCGTTAAGAAGTGGTTCCGCCTTCGTTGGCGGTTGTTGTTGGAGGAATTTCACGCATCCTTTGACATCAACGGACGAGGAGCGGCAGAAGGCACCTGAGGGGTGAACCCAATCATACAGGATGATTAGACCGACCATCACACGCAGAACAAGAAGCGATGTCTCCTCGCGACTGAATTGAGCAACCAGTTTTCTGAAATTAAACATTTTCTTTAATTATTTTATGTCTCAAAATCAAAAGGGTTAAGCAGTGGCTTGTCCTGGGAACACAAACTCGTGATCAGTTAACAGAATTTTTAATTTCGGGATGATGATTTATTTTTTGTCGATGTTCTCGATGGATTATAAGTACATATTATAACGAGACCTAGGTATCCTAGTAGAGTGTAAAAATTGACTTTGGATCTATGCAGATCATAATAATTGATTCATCATCATCTAAGCTTATATACGACTCACTGTTAGGTTTGAGCCACCTCAAACAGGAGAGAAATTGACCTAATATAACTACGCTGTTCAGACGGATTGGCATTTTTATTTTTGGCGACGACCTATGGTGTGTCCACACCCCGTTGAATCTGTCCGGGGCGACAGAAAGAACGGCGCGCGACTCCATAAACTCGCCTCACACCTATCAACGCCGTGGGAGTGGGACCCCGGTACCCGGCCTTTGGCTTCGGTGGCTCGCCCCGCGGGTTACCCTCGCGGGAATCTTCTGCTGTCGAGGAGACAGGTAGGTATAAGGATTTATTTTGAGTTTTCATTCGCTTGCATATGCTATGGGCATCCTTTAGTTGCATTTCACGACACCCACGGGTAAAGTAGGTGGTAATTTTTATTCTTACTCTGACACCATACGGTCGGTCCAGACAATAGATTGACACAAAAAAAAAACAGAAAAAAGTGTCTGGTGTAGAGAAGTTAATTAGGTACAATTTCAGATATTACACCACTATAAAAACATTTTTTGATTGGAACATTCAATTACTCCGCATTTGGGATTGATATTCCAGACCTTGTAGCTAACAGTCCGTATATTTATATTATTAAACTAAAACCGCAGTTAACTATTAAATAATAAGGAAGTTATTGTAACTAAAACTGTTTCACAATTTACGCAAATTATTAAACTGTAAACCTCGATATATGTAGTGTAATGTGTCTTGTTATGAAATTGCTATATAATTTTGTTTAACGCCTTGATTTATTAAACACGTAACCTGAAACAAACACGTTACATAGAAAAGTTACTATGTAATTTACGTTTTAGGTCACACGTGTTTACAAACTTTTAACATTTAATAAAACTATGTATAAATAATAAACGTATGTTACTATGTATAATTAGGTCTGCAGTAGGATGGAGATACGATTATTGTATGACTAACGGATTCGGGGCGCGCCTGCTACGCCCACGCATGCCCCGTACCGATGCGACACCGATTAACCGTGGTTTCAATTATAATTACTGCCTACTTACTATATTTAGTACTTTTCTGAATGAAAGTTTTGTCTTACAAAATACTCTCGCAACTATATATTGAAATCCACCCTCTTATCAAAATTATTGTCTATGATCGAACAGACCTTTTAATTAAAAAGTGCTCAATATGACATGTCATATCTCTCTCTCAGTTTGTGTGAGTACTAGCAATTTTTGATATTGTGCTTCGTTCGGTGAACGAGAAGGCCGGAGCTTCAAACCCTCTTCCTGCCTATCCTGATTCTATTTCTTCTTAACCTACACGTATAGTAGACAAACTATTTGACTGTACTCTTGACTGTCACTTTCATGGGCGGTAGTTATCCTGCTTGCTATCGGGTGGTATGCTTGCTCGTCTGACACCAAAAGAAAAATAAATCGCCTGTGCCATCCGTACTCAGCAACATCCAGAGAATTTAGATGTGTAAGTCGACGGCACACCTGGTGAGACGCTGTCCTACAATGCATATATCCAAATCGTAAATTACAGACGTCTCCGCCACATTTAAGATTCGTCTAAGCATGTTAAATACTCATTTCCATTTGTGTGTTTTCTTTTCTCTGACTGACATTGGACGAGGTCTCCAAGTGCATTATTTCCTGACCATTTCTGTAACGATTATAATTAGAGATAGTCTACAGTGGATAATAGAGAAGTTTTCCAATTGCTATTCAGTCGTAATGATTTTGTTTATCGAATGCTTTCTCCACGTTAACATGTATCTAACTCGACTGTTTGTCCTACGCAAACGTACAATCATTACGTTGCTCAGGGTAATTAATTTTTTCAGAATTTTATTCCCTAACCGGTTCATTAACTTTAAGAATTTTATTAGGGAGTAAAAGTTTTAATGTTGTCATAAACTTTATTATTTTTGTGATTGTTTTCAGGGACCTACGTGGCGTAGTGATGTGTAGTAAGTAAATAAAACGCTTGAATGTATTATTACATAATAACTATGAAGTATTTTTAATACATTTAGTATTTTTAAATACATTTGCACAATATTCTTGCTGTTTTTTTAAAGGCGGATGCGTTATTTGTTGCATCACTGGTGGCATATAAACCTACCTATATAAGGTAATGAAAGTAAAAGTGGTATTATACTCATTTTTGCATATGCATTTTTACAAAATATTTATTAATATTTCACAAAGACCTTTGTATAAGGACAAATACAATGTATCTGAATCTAAGCAAAATAGTTCTAAACAGTAGATTCAAAATTATATTTATTAAATGTCATTATCATTCTCCTACTCTTATCCTAATTGCTTGGGGTCGATACAATATGTACCCTTCTTTCATAGTACATATTGTAAATGTTATTGGCAATAGTTTTATGTGCAACCGTCTGCCAGACGTTAACCCTCCTCGGGAATGTAATTGTTGACCAAATGACATCACATAGTTGGCCCAGGGCGTTATAAGGCTCTTAGTCGTCTTTTACGACATCCACGAGCAAAGTAAGGATTGGTAGTGTTCGTTACTGCTACCACACAGCATATTTATTATGAAATGTCATATTCTTAATTGTGTTATATAAATAGTTAAAATTTACAAATAGTAGTTTTTACTTAGAATAATAAAATATGAGTTATTATTCTAAGGGTTTTTGTTTAATGGATATATCTATATCATTCTTGTGTTCGTGGCACTTGAAAAATATTAGTGTTTTGTTCGTAATATTTTCTTTGTACCTTCGTTATTTTAGTAAATTAATACTCGATTTAGGCATTAAAATTATTTATGCGATTCTACTTAAATTTGATAACGTAATATTCTCTCTTCATTGTCGTGTTTGTAATTCATTTTTATTTTCCCGACGTTTTGAAAGCTTCGCAATGGGCATGACCACCGTGAAAATAGTTTTATTTTTATTATTTTAATATTATGTGTTTATGTTTATCAATAAGCATAAATTATGGACCTTATATCAAAGAATTTCAGATTATATTGCCCTATCGAGACAGCTAGTGATACCTTCCCAATTGTAGCTACTATACAATAATAATCTATGCGACCCCGGGAGTGTACTTAGAACGCGGCAATTCAGAGACCGGGCGACAGTGAGAATACGGGGCAAGTCCACAGGGGCTGAGAGATTGTAGCCACTGACCGTTGTAAATAAAATATAAATTTCGATGTTAGGTCGCAGGTACGTGATCTAATACACGAATTGGTTCCGTATTATGCACTTTAGAATAGTAAGCAATTCATTACAAAATGTATTGAAATAACTTAAAGAGATGCAATAGTTCAATGTAAAAGATATTTATTAATTATTTTACTAGGGTGCACAGATGGTGTAGTGGTTAAGATACCGACCTTCCGTGCTACTGCCGAGGGTACGATTCCTACGCAGGACAATACTTTATGCGATCGACAAGGTGTTGTTCTGAGTTTGGGTGTAATTTGTCTGCGTTAATTATATGTTTGTAGAGTCCCCCGCATTACAAGGATTATTTCCTTAGTGCAGGGTGGTGTTAAAAAAATAAAAATTAAATCAATTTTAATAAATGCATTACAAAACTATAAACCAAATATTTACCTACTCATGCATGCGATTTTGTTTGCGTAATATCTGGGACTACCGTTTAGGTTACTTCCTATGCCTAGGAAACAGCAGTCCTTTTCTTTACATATGACGTAATGTGTACCTAATCCATTGAGTCGCATGTTGTCATGTATAGAATGCACTTTCCACCGATGTACCCGACTAGAAAAAAAGTATGGTTCAACCAGATCATGTATCTGGACCCGATCAGGATAGAATGAGGCATGCCGGATCCGGTAAACCCGATCAGGACCAGGTCTGGTCCTGATCAGGATAGCCTGATGTGAAATAACATCAAGTATGGTAAGGCATACCGGATCAGGACCAGATCAGGACCAAATAAGGATAGCCTGATGTGAAATATCATTAAGTATGGTAAGGCATACTGGATCAGGACCAAATAAGGATAGCCTGATGTGAAATATCATTAAGTATGGTAAGGCATACCGGATCAGGACCAGATTAGGACCAAATAAGGATAGGCTGATGTGAAATATCATTGAGTATGGTAAGGCATACCGGATCAGGACCAGGTCAGGATCAAATAAGGATAGCCTGATGTGAAATATCATTAAGTATGGTAAGGCATACCGGATCTGGACCAGGTCAGGACCAAATAAGGATAGCCTGATGTGTAATATCATCAAGTATGGTAAGGCATGCCGGATCAGGACCCGATCAGGACAGAATGAGGCATGCCGGATCCGGCAAACCCTATCAGGACCAGGTCTGGTCCTGATCAGGATAGCCTGATGTGAAATAACATCAAGTATGGTAAGGCATACCGGATCAGGACCAGATCAGGACCAAATAAGGATAGCCTGATGTGAAATATCATCAAGTATATAGTAAGGCTTGTAGTATATCAGAACCAGAAACAGTTTTAGTAACACAAAAAAAATATCATCATTCAAAAAAGTGACACGATTGTCATATTTATGCCACGGCGAAATTGTATCTGCATCAGAGGAGATTAATCTGAAATCTTTAATTAATCATATGTATTTAATAATAATAATAATGTTTAATTAATAATATAAAAATAATTTATATTTAAAGTAAAAAACAAAAATAAATAATATATATAAATATACCTAACATTTGAAAACATAGATAGATAGAAATATTATATTGTAACAACCATTCTAATATTTAATGTTTTGGGTAAATAGATGGCGTTAGTAAAATGACGTCATTATTTGAATCGCGGTGTTAAGATTCTCCGAAGCGTAATGACATGGCCTAATATTAAATTGGTTGTTATCGAATCATATTAAAACAGATCGATCAGGTCATGAATGTGAAATTCAGGCGACAGTTGCAGTCGTTAGCATCTGGTGGTTGCGCCATAATCGGAACGGCTCAATGGGACTCTCTATGATAAGAATATAGCACTGCATTCGGTCAAATTCGGTGTCTACGTCATATATATATTAATTTGTATTTTTACCTATTAAACATGTTCTTTAAGATATTCATGTTTTTTAAAAGGACCGGACTGGGCATACTCGTTTTGGATCAGGCAAGATATATAACGCAGATCGCAAACAAATCAATCGATTTGGTTCCGATCAGTAAAATTTCATCCGGACCCGATCAGGAACGCCTGATCTGGACCCGATAAGGTTTTCCTGATCGCTGCGTTACATACCTTATCTGGTCCAGATCGGGCATGCCCGGTCCGGTCCTGCTAAGGAAGACGAAACAATTTCTAGTCGGGTAGGTACTGCTAAAGATATAATTTAAAACATGGTGTCATTTAGGATAAAAAAAAACACAAAGCAGTCATAAGGACTGCCGACAGAAGTGAAAACTTAAACCTATGAAAAAAAAATACAAAAAAATAATAAAATGTATGTATGGGAGTGACCATACCATATCCAACCGTAAAAAAAGAAACTGAGTACTAAAGGCTATTGAATAATTGATAAAAAATAATAATAAAAATTATTACATATAAATTGAATATATATATATAATAAAAGCTAGGTAAAGATAGCGACACAGCAGTGAAAAGCAGTTGACTGTATCTTTTCCGCTCGGGTACATTCGGTGGTTCCGAGTTCACCCGATCGAGCCTTTCACCTCAGAGCGTAACGGATCAGTCTCAGTTACAGCCCATGAAAAAATCTGTGTGCGATGCGCCAAAACAAGTTTTCACTTCAAAAACAACAATAAATTTAAAATAACAAATATATAAATAATCAGCTCAACAAAACAACAAGCACAACTAGTATTGCATAATATTCTGACGCTATTCGCACGAGTGTATATGCTTACACGAACTGAGAGAAATCAGGCGCCGGATCAACGACTTAAGCAGGTACCTACCTATAGTCTGAAATATTCGTATGCTACAGATATTCGTATAACAACCAGCCGCAGTTCACTGCCCTTAACAAACAATAGTGACGCTTAGTAAGTTTTGCGTGGTTATATTTGTATGAGTAAAAATATACCTCCATCCGACATTGAAAGCAGTCCCATTGTATTAATCGCTTTTGAAATAAATACCAGTAATATTGTACAAACGGAAATCAACATCATCTCAGCTCAAATATTTTTTTTATTGCTGATGGTAGCAAAAGAGCAAGCAGAACATCTGATGGTGTGGTATTGCCGTCCGTGGACTTTTGCGATACCAGTGGTACAGCTAGGCCCCTGCCTATCATTGAAAACCCCAAACCCACCCAGAAAGTCGGGCTGTCGGGTCTTTCACTCACCGAACACAACAGCACAGTGCCATTGCTCAAACGTCGATTTTCTGGGAGAGTAGACAGAGAACTGCCAACAGTGTGATCTTACCATAATAAAATATGGTCTTCCTTTACTGCGCTCGGCCACTAAACTTAAGCCTCATCTATAATGAGAGGAAAATTGACTTAGTATACTACACAGTATGACCATCAGGTCATACTGGTTGGTGAACTTTTATTTCGTGTTTATTCTTGTAGTAATTTTATTTGCTTGTCTTCTAAAGTATTTTTTTACGATTATCCAAATAAAAGTAAGAGGTAGTGACACATTGTATTAACGGACAAACGGTAATAGCAAAAAATAAAAAGTACTCAGGAATGGACATAGGTACTATGCTTATGTTTAAAACATAAGCATAGTACCTGAGACCAAAAAAAAAGCGGCACAGAAAACTCTTCAGACTGCACTACTTGAAACTACATATCATTATTTGTATATCGAACAGAAATATGGTAATTACAAAACTCAACATAAACTGGTTACATATGGTTGGGTGTTCAGACTTTCTGTCTTAGGAACTAGTCTCAACTAATGTCTTAGGAATTGGGACTAATCTCACCACAAATTCCCGCTGTTGTAACTCTATTAGAGTCAGGATCAGGAGTCAGGATCTACAATGTGCTCTATAGACGACACCGAGGTTTCACCCTCAGGTAGTCACAGGATACGCTTTTAATTATCTTGCAACTCGCAACAAATTTAATTAGAAAAGTTAAATAGGAGGAGTTGGTAAAGATTGATTCCACTTCCGTTTTGCGAAATTAAAATGATTCACAACTTAGTTTATATATTAGATTTTATAATATGTTATTTTATGATGGGTCTGACATGAACTACGATCAAAGGAGCTTATAAAAATAAAGATTAAAATAAAAAATATATACCGAACGCGTCCTAAAAGTTGGACGCCCATAGTACGGAAACAGTTGCTTATTAATAGGAGGGGAGGTGGACAAAATTACGCGTGGGTCACTCGCCTCGCATTGATAAGGAAACGCAAAGAGGAAACAGTTATCTGTTAGCTAATTATACTCGCCCTTCATTAAATTGTCACAAATATCCTTTTCTCATAAACTTTAATATGGAAAACTAAAATTAGATAAAAGTTCTAAGTTTATTGATGATTAAATAATATACTTTGGGGCACATACTCCAATTTTAGGTATATTTATTGCCATATACCAGCTTCGTCCTGCTCTTATCCTAATTACTTTGGGTCAACGCAATATGTACTTTTCTTTCACCTTACATACATACATATCATCACGCCATATCCCTTGCAGGGTAGGTAGAGAGAACAGAGTGCCAGAGAACTCTGTCCTTGGATACTTCACTCGCTTCTTCAACATTCATAATTCTCTTCATACACGCTCGCCGGTTTCGGAGACTCTTGACTCCACCTTCTTTCAGTACGTGACCAATCTGGTCTAGGTAGGTGAGTCTCGGTCTCCCCCGGTACCTACATCCTTCCATTTTCGCATTGTATATCTTCTTAACCAGACGTTCGTTCACCTTACATGTTTCAAATAATTTTGGTTCATAACATTAATCAAAAAAAATATTGTAAAATCTTTGAATTTTCTCTATTATAATGCATTGTATTATACATATCAACAACCTTCCTCTTAAATCACTCTGTCTATTGACGAAAATCATCGATATCGGAAGCGACTTTATTTAATACTATGTAAAGATAAAGAAAATAATTTAGATAGCACAGATATAGTTCGTCTAAATAGATAACGAAATTTCATGCATTATTTGTGCGTTTTTGTATTTACGGTTGTGTATTTTTGCAATATACGGGCCTGTATATTTGTAGAGTGGCCAGCACATAAACATACTTTGGCGTGGTATTTAAAATATACCGTACAAAGGCAAACTTCCCGAAAAATATATTGAGCTGAATTATGCATTTATAACATATTGGAAGGTTTTAGTACAAGATTTTATTTATCACGTCCATACATTACTGAATAAATTGCATTTAAAACCGTGGGAGGACAAAATATACAAAGAATCAAACGCGTAGGAAGTTGTTATGGAGCTTTGGGCCTACAAAGGTATTGAGAAACATAATGATTATGACACAAAGGCGCCACATTAGCTATGCGTCGGCACAACACTAATGTGCAACTAATAAAACCATTTCCAACATGATTAACCAAACAGATGTTTTTGTTATCAAACAATATGTTGTTTTGTTACTGAAAAAATATACCTCCTTTTTTTTTTTTTTGGGGGTGGGCTACGGTGGGCGCATTCCTCGCACCACTCCATCCGGGGTGACAGAGGGGCGTAAGCGCGCACACCCGTAACCCACCCGTGACGTCGCCTTCGTCGTTGGGCCGACCACCGGAGCAGAGTGACTTGACGTCAGTGGTCGGCCCGACGGAATACCCCTGAGGAGTATCCTCTCCTCGATCGCCGGCGGCGGCTCGCGTCGTCGAGGAGACGCTCCTCGCGCACGCGCTCCGCCGCCTCCTTCCGCGAGACTACTGCCTCGCAGAAGGTTGCGACCGCGTCCCAGTTCCTGACGCTGTCGAGCATCGCCCTGGCGATGGTCGGCAGCGTCAGGTCGGCACCGATGATTGCGACGAGTTCACGACGCTGCTCTGCCCAAGCGACACAAACCTCGAGCGTATGCTGCGCCGTGTCTTCGTCGCAATCGCAGTGGTGGCAGGACGGTGTACTCTCCCTCCTGACGACCTTGTGCAGGTATTTGGCGAAGCATCCATGCCCCGTCAAAACCTGCACCAGTCGGAAGGAGAGCACCCCGTGCCGCCGTTCCAACCACTGAATCAGCACCGGCCGGAAGGCCTCTGCGGTCCGCACACCGAACCGAGGCCTCTCCAGCCGGACTGCCCAACGGGCAATGACATCTAGGCGGGCGTCAACGCGCCAGGCGGTGAGTTCCCTCAAAGAGACCACACCGCCTTCCGCGCGCACCCCCGACACCCGCCGATACAAATCGGCGATTCCGCCTCCAGGTCCCACGGGGGACTCCCGGCCAACAGGCACGCTGCCTCCGTCGCCACCGTGCGATACCCGCGTACAGTCCTGACCGCCATGGCCCTCTGTGGTCGCCACAGAAGAGCCCTGAGTCGGACGATCAGGGACCCCGCCCACACCGGTGCGCCGTACAGGGCCATCGACCGGACGACCCCCGTGTACAGCTGTCGGCACGTAGCGCTCGGTCCGCCCACATTCGGCATAAGCCATGAAAGGGCGGACGCCGCGCCGACGAGCCACGGAGCGAGCCTGCGGAAATGCTCCCGAAACCACCAATGCCCGTCGAGCACCAGGCCCAAATACCTCATATGGGCCCGGATGCTGATGTCAACCGAATTGACGGTGATCGAAACGCCGATGGGAGGGCCCATGCGGGGCCCATGGAACAAGAGGGCCTCCGTCTTGCCCAGGGCCACCCTCAAACCCAGCGCCTCGATCCGCCTGACGATCTCTTCGGTGCCGAGAGTCGCCAGGCCTGCCGCCTCCTCCAGCATCCCACCGCGGGCTGTGACGAGCGTGTCGTCGGCGTAACAGATCACGCCCAGCCCGGGTGGGAGGCTCACTCTCAACGCCCAGTCGTAGCCGATGTGATGGGCGTACGCACAACGTCCCCTAGTCGGTTGGTGTAGAGGACGCTGCGCCCCTCCAGATAGTCTGCCACTAGCCGCCTCAGGTAAACTGGCACTCCGTGGTATCGGAGCGCCTCCCTGATGCAGCTAAATGGCAGACTATTGAATGCGTTGGCGATGTCTAGGGACACCACCAACAGCACTCCTCCGCCGGCGACGGCCTCAGTCGCCACGGCCCTCAGGCGCAGCAGAGCCGCGATCGTCAAACGATCCCTCCTGACTCAAACTGGGCGTCCGACAGATCGGGCCCCGTGCCGACGAGGTGCCGCTCGATGCGGGCAGCCAGCACCCTCTCCAATAGTTTGCCCGCATCGTCGAGCAGCACGATAGGCCTGTAGGCCGAGGCTGGAGACCGTCCCGGTTTCGGCAGGAGCGCGCCTCCTTCCAGCACCCAGGGAACCGCCCGGACGCTAAACACGCGTCGAACAGCCCCGCCCGTGAGGCGGGGACACAGGTGGTCGAGGACCAGGGCCAGCACGCGGTTTGGAACACCGTCGGGCCCAGGGGCGCTGGATTTGCCGCGCATGCGCGCCACCGCCACCCCCATCTCGGTTGCCGTGACGGGCGGAACACTGTCATCGTCGGCCTCCCGGTCAGTGTCTGGCGAAGCCATGACCGGGGGCGTATGCTCCGCCCGTCGCGGGAACAGGTCCTCGACAACCCTGGTGAGGAGGCCGGGCTGGAGGGTCTCGGTGAGGGGAGGGGCCCCGCGCGCGGAGCTTACTCAGCGCCGCGCGATAGGGGCGACCCCAGGGGAAAAAAAAAATATAACTCCTAATGCTATTTAATAATATCGTAATCTATACTTATAATAAAACTAGAAATAAATGTGTACTTTGAAGATATATGACAAAATTAATATATGGAGGTATTAGAATAAATTTCAACAAACATCTAGAACAAATTTCGATGATTTTTTGGTGTTTTTACCTGACTGTTATTTAGTTTGCGAATCACGTAAACTCTACTGGGCTAATTTTTAGAAATCTAGTGTAATAATAGTCTTTGTTAATGCAGAGTGTGGGGTAGGATTTAGGTTCATTTTAATTGTAGCAAATAAAATACAAATTTTGCTACGATCGGACGAGTGAGCACAGTCATATATGTAGATGTAGCAGTCATATATGTAGATGTCGACTTTGCCATCACGCTACCTATAAGCTTTCATTCAAAAGAAGTTAATTTATGCTTAGAATAATAATTTATGACTCAATAGTTTTTGTTTTATGGGAATAGGCCTCTGGCGATGTGATTACAGTTTAATTGAATATAAACTGCACTGCACACTATAAATAATTAACATGTAATGTAAACTGTAAGAACTAAAGACGTATTTGTAATTGAGGCTGCTATAACCAGAGCGGCCTAACTACAAGAATGATGTTTTACAATATGGAGTGAATTAAAATTAAATTCAATTTAATCCATTTGAACATAAGCCGAAAATGTACTTGTACTGCAATCTATTTTTAAGAGCTTGTAAACAATTTTAGGCGGGTGTGATTGTGTAGATTAGCATTCTTAGATTACTAAATTCGAATTAGGTTAAAAAAATGCAGTTAGGCCTCTCTGCTTCCAGCAGCGTCAATTGATAATACAGTCAAACCTGGGTAAGTGAGAACTGGATAAGTGAGAAAACTCTATAAGTGAGAGTAATAGCCAGGACCCGTCATTTTAAGCTCCCAAAACCTCTATTAGCGAGTAACAGAAACCTCTGTAAGAGAGAGAGAGAGAGAGTCGTTTTTCCCTCATGGACCTCCGTAAGTGAGACTGCTACTTATCTATACCTCTATAAGCGACAGTCGAGCTTTATTTATTTATATTATTTAGGAGGAACTATAGCTACAATAAAAATACATACATACATAAAAGCTACACACATACAGTAACAAATGACAAAACAAATTACAAATTTAATATCTGCTATTTTATGACTCATTCTTAACTTTCGTGGAACTTTCCTACCATTGTGTAAAAAGTTCTAAATAAAATAAAATTACATAGTGCTTGAATTTTTGTTTTGTTTTCGTAAGCATCTTGAAAAATCCCTTATAAAGTACTTATATGTCGAAATCTAATGAACATAACATATACACACTATTAAAAATATATATGTATGTACATAATATATGTTGTGCATATTATGCACATAATTTTATCATATTACATATTTACTACATTCGTACTAGCTGTGATTTGTTATTGCTGCGCACCTCTATAAGAGAGAAACGCTATCCATGTACCTCCATTAGCGAGAAACTCGAGTTAGTGAGAAACCTCTATAAGCGAGAATGAGATTGTGCTCTCTTGAACTCCCGCTTTTCCAGGTTTGACTGTATAATACTATTTCACACTCGAATGGTATCTTAGGGCACAATACTAAAGCTAAACTTATATGTTACTAAGAGTCCCAGTATTCTTCATAGTCAGATAAACATGCGTTCCAACAATGATATTTGTTGTAGATAGATACCTTTGCTATTAGTTTTCATGCGTATCGGTGTAATTACATATGATATTTGAAATGGATATGGCCCCGTATTGCTGCAATGACACTAACCACGGACACCGTACTGGTTTATATTTACTACCACATGTCCCGCTTCGCATTTATAAAATAGTTTTACGAAGAATTTGTTTTTAGATTAATAGGCCGCTAGAGCAATGAAAATTCATAAACAATCAAATGAATATTAATGATATTATGAAACTCCGGGAATTATAAATATTAGATGTCCATAAACAAGAATCGGGATGATGTACTTTTTATGACATATGTATATAAAATGGACGAAAACTTGTGAAAATAGGGTAACATACATTTTCATATTGTGTCAGTATACAGGCATTTTAATTTTATTAATTAAAAAGAGCATGGCGATAGTATAAGCAATGTGACGTCAACGTAACAATTACCATATTAAACCATGCTAACTAACAAAGATCGCTGTGCGAGAAATAGATAGAACGTGCCCACCCCAATAATTTAAAAAGCTTGTAACTTCGTTAATTACGTATATTGCATTATTTTTCTTACATTAATATTTATTTATGTATAATTAAAATGCATGAAGCATAACAAAAAAGATTAGTAACAATTTTGATGGTAGTGCAATATTGAATTTTGTACAAACACGAGAACAGATGTCGACGAACTTAGTAATGTTGAACTTTGACTAAACTAAATCCAATACAGATTCTATCTGAAGCACGAGCGAAAATAGATTTTAGCGGAATCCTGAACGGTTGTACAGGTCAACAGGTGGAGTTATTTTTTTTTTGTTTTGAGAATATTTAAGAGCCAAGATGGCGACCAAGATTGTTTTTAAATGAATTTTGCTTATATATTTTAAATCATTGTCTATTACAAAGTCAAGCCATCGTCTCTGCTAAAGCGATGATCCTCACCGAGTGATTTCTCTGCCAAACTTGGCAAACCGTGGCACCACTTAGTGTTATTTGATATCACTAATATCACACTACACTTTAGCACTTTATCTGCATAAAATTATTATAAATAATTAATATAACATCATAAAATAATGCATATAATACCAGTGCATTAAATTTTCACGTTTATGAATATCAACAGGTACCTATAGTTTGTTTCGGATTGTAGTAGAACATGGTGGCAGTTCTAAGATCCGGTTAGTGCTTGTAATATGAGACCGGTGTAGGTATGCATTGGTCTAGTTTTAGAACTGGTGTATGTATATTGTGGGTGTGTCTGATCACGGCGCGTTGAAACTGAAATTGACGTTCTGAACCGACACTAACCGGAATAGCGTCAATAGTTTAGGCGGCGCTTTAGAGAAAATTTATAAAAAAACAAGTCTTTTTTTTATTCTGAAGGATATGATATGCAGTTAACACAGGTAAACTCAAAATAAAACCCTTGATCTAAGGTTTCAAATGATCTACGTGGTATATTAGGTCAGTTTCCATCCTATTGAGACAGTGGCTCAGCCTAGCAATGGGAGTTATATGAGCTGAAATGATGAAGGTGATCACAATTTAGTCTAATACATGAATATGTAACTAATCATATTCTCTAAGATCACGGATTGAAAATACAATCTACTACTTCATCCATTCCCGCGGATGTCGTACGTAAAAGGATTAAGGCATATGTGCAAAGGACCTCACAGCAAAAGAAAGATTTGAAATAAAACCTTCTGTGAATTGGTTCCATCAGCATGGTATAGAAGGTTAATTGCCCTCCTATTGAGTAGAATGCTTGTGTCCAATTATAGGTGAGAAAGAAGAATGAAGCTTACATGTTAATGTTTTCTCCGCTCATTTACCAAGCATATTTGCACACGAGCCTTTCCAATGCCAGATAAATTGGTGTGCTATATAACGCTGGCCAGCAGGTTTATATCTAGTTTATATATAATATGACTTTTCTTGGTTTATATTCTATATTCTCTTGGTATTTATGTTAACAGTTTATGTCCTTTAGTCGTTTCATACGATATGGGATGGCAACGTAATGTTTTTTTGTATCGTTACTACTCAGAAAAGGGGTAATAAAATGGTGTTATTTCTTATTAGTCTACACTTACAAGAGATGTAGAAGGGCAAAGATGAAGATTTATTTACTTAAGCTAATTCGAGTTTTTGCGTGGCCCTGTTTCTATGTCGGTCAGAAATTTATTACCTAAACATTGTAAGATAATATTAACACGATTGAATATACAAAATTCTTTTTTATTAAGCACATGACACGCTTAGAGTAATCCGTATAGTGCTGGACTAAAAATAAAATATATCTTCTTTAAATTATTTTGATAAATATATATTGAAAATGAACGGCGGCCTGGTTTGAAGGAGAAATACCAAACAATAAGAGATGTAAGTGGATAACTTCAATAAAAGAAGGTCAAATAAAACCCTGGTAAGATTTGGACACCGTATTATTATAGACTCTTTCAGTTCTTTTCATTGTGGAGGAGATGCGTGACCTACATAGGGAGCTTACGAAATGTTAAAAGAGAAAAACCTATTTAGGAAAAGAGATTACGCATATGGCTATCACCTTTTCCTTCAGTTCATATACGTAATACTATTGGACATATGAGTCTGATAAAAGAATTTCTATTTCTAGAGAGTCATGTTTCAAGGTTGCCTTTTGTTGCGATTTTATCTGCTTCTGTCCCTCAATCACGAAATGGAGCTAGTATCACACTGTATTACGTTACATCAGCACATTTACGATAGATAAAAGTAACGTGCCGTGTGTAGTGAGTTTGATGCTCACGCGGCATAATTTTTTGTTTAATTCACAAATAATTGTTTTAAATTTATGCCAATAAAGTCATTTGGTACACAAAAGTGCCTCAAAATACTTTTCCATTCGAAAAATTAGTTTTACGATTGGATATTTATAAAATAATTAAAAATTACTCACGGGTTTTCCAACATTCGAAGACACACTTTGGCCATCGTGCTGAGCGTTTCCGTGGTATTTTCTAAATCCTGTTGATTATCGTTGACGAATTGACTTGTGGCTTCGGATAGTACTTTGAGCATGGGGGTTGCTTGTGCGTAGAATAGTGACATTCTATTCGCGACCTCAGCTGTTATGTGAGGCTCTTCACCAGGTGGAAGTTCTGCGTTGATCAGACCGCCTCTGGAGACGCTTCTTCTGTAGTAACTAAAATCGTTTTGTATCGCTGGCGTCTTCATCTGCGAAAGAATGTTCAATACATTTTTTTTGTGATGATGTAATTAAGATGTGATGCATTTCAGTCATAGAAAGTAATAGTTTAAGTAGCGGCCATCAGTGGTTTTAATTCCCAAGCAGGATAATTCTAAGCGCGATTTGAAATAAAACTCAGTTTACTTTAGTAGGTTTATTAAAAAAAAAAAACATTATTTGAAATATAATATAATAATAATAATTCTCGGTGTGATGATAGAGTAAGAATATAATTAACCACGTATGATGAATTTGTATATCTTGGATGTGGATTTAGCCGAGATGGAAGGTACACCACTGATATAGAGCGAAGAGTGAATGCGGGAAATAGAGTGAACGGAGCGTTGGGGCAACTTCTCGGTAGCCACCACCTCAGCCAGAAGGCACGTGTAGCAATACATAACGCAGTGCTTGTCCCAACATTACTGTATGGAAGCGAGAGTTGGGTATGCAGAAAAGAGTATGAAAGTAAAATTAATGCTATCGAAATTCGATCTCTGCGGAAAATCTGTGGAGTAAGGCTGACCGACCGCATTCGTAACGATGACGTAAGAGAGCGAGTAGGTATGAAAGAGAATATTGGTGTAAAGATGCGAAAGTGAATGCTCCGATGGTGGGTTGGACATGTGGAAAGAATGCCGAACGAACGTCTGGTTAAGAAGATATACAATGCGAAAGTGGAAGGATGTAGGTACCGGGGGAGATCGAGACTAACCTACCTAGACCAGATCGGTCATGTACTGAAGGAAGGTGGAGTCAAGAGTCTCCGAAACCGGCGAGCGTGTATGAAGAGAATTATGAATGTTGAGGAAGCGAGTGAAGTATGCAAAGATAGAGTTCTCTGGCACTCTGTTCTCTCTGCCTACCCTGCAAGGGATATGGCGTGATGATATGTATGTATGTAATATCTATGCAAAAGAGGGAAACTCGAAATAAAACCTTATACTAATCCGTCTGACCAGCGTGGTATATAGTAGCTCAATTTCCCTCCTAAAATGGAGGAGGCTTGAGCGAAGCAGTGGGACGCATATGAGCTGAAATTATGAATAATAACTTCTTTTAAAACAACTCAATTTCTTATGAAACATATAACAACACCGTAGAAAATTTCTACTAAAAATATGTACGCAGATAAAATGTAACGTAAATTCTTCGTAAAAATATTCATTATACTCAGCGTGTCTTTGAAGAGCGCAATGAATGTTCATCACAGTAGAAGTAGACGATGAGTACAAACATGTATATTTACTTACTTTAATATTTACTCAGCGTGGTTACTCACGAATTTAGAATCTTATCATAAAAATGTAGAGTTTTTTTTAAACAAGCTTGTCAGTATGATATTAAAACAAACATTTCATACAGTGCCTTAGTACGTCTTTTTAGTTTAAATCGAAAAAAAAATAGGAGTAGAAGCGACTACAAATATCAATAACAACCGTAAAATAACGATAAGAGAGTACATTCTTATTTACAGCTAACCTAATAAGACTGTCTTCATAGAATATACGCTCAATTATTGGGCATGAATTACTTCTACAATGAGAATGAAGTCAACCAGCTGTATCATGTTGGCCGAATAGCTTAGCACAAGGTTTTATTTTAAGTGCCTGTCTCCAGATTAAAGAAGATCTTTCTATGACAGGCAGTATCGTTTGAACCACGAAGCTGTTGTTTCGGTTAAATACCGAATAATATATCCTATATACACACAATATATCCTATATCAATTTGTAAAAGGTTTGCGAAGCATATCTTCTACCTAAAATGAAGTGGAAAATGGGTGGAATCAAGTCTGCGTCTCAAGGGCATGAAGTCATTTATATCCACTAGATTATCAGCGTTGGGGAGTTATGATGACTATAAATGGTATTAATTTACCATAGGATAGTCTGAAGTAGACGTAGAGCTGCATGAGCAAAACACGTTGCTGTTTAGATCCTCGTCAGTTAGCAATAAAACTACTGCTATGATTATATTAAAGCGATAAATCTGAGAGCTAGATATCTAATCGCACGTACCGACTTTAGGTCTCAGACGTACAGTAACAGAGGTTCAGCAAATAAAATGTTAATACAGTTTTATTAGCGTGCAACAATCACGTAAATACGGTTGAACTATCTGTTATTAGAAATTAAATTTATTTACAAGGTCATATTAACGTTTAATAGAAATATTAAGAATAAAATAGGTAGGTAGGCCGTGCCCTAAATAAGCATATAATCAAATATTTTTAATCTGGTAATATTACAAAGCTAACTCGTTAATCTTATTAAAAGTAAACGCCTTTATTTAAAAAAAAAACCGCCACTGCCCTAGTATTACTCTATTATCATGATGTTAAGAGAAATATTAAAATGAAAAACTGGAGTTTGTAAACGAAGTTTGAAAAAGGAGACTTCAAAATATGGCCTCAGCTTTAAAACCTAAATATATATAATATAATAAAATGCGTGATATCATTTAATAATTATATATTAATTTATTGGTGTAAAGATGCGAAAGGGAATGCTCCGATGGTTCGGACATGTGGAAAGAATGCCGAACGAACGTCTGATTAAGAAGATATACAATGCGAAAGTAGAAGGATGTAGAGACCGAGACTCACCTACCTAGACCAGATTGGTCACGTACTGAAGGAAGGTGGAGTCAAAAGTCTCCGAAACCGGCGAGCGGTATGAAGAGAATTATGAATGTTGAGGAAGCGAGTGAAGTATGCAAGGATAGAGATCTCTGGCACTCTGTTCTCTCTGCCTACCCTGCAAGGGATATGGCGTGATGATGTATGTATGTATGTATATTATTTAATAGTGCAAAAGGAATAGAATGAAGACATGGCGAACGCAGAAAATGTTTTAAAAAATAACTATACGTTTTCCTTTACCCTACTATAACTTTTATACTCCAATATATTGAACTAGAATTTTTTTCTGCCTTCTTTAGTCACTAAAAAACAAATCTTACGGCGTACAGTTTTGGTTGTTTTATGATCGGCCAACCCACGTAAACTCTCCTCGGGAATTTATGTATACATGAATATTCTTTACGAAAATAAAAAGGACAACTACTTGGACTTGAAAACCACAATAGGCATATTCATATTTATTCTGAAAAACGGGATATACATTTTCATGGAGAGCAATAAGCGATAACGTTCTTAAAAAGTGCTTCGAGCACGCTTTGCTGAATTAAACTGACTTTTTTTTATTTAACCTTACGTACTAATCCTTAGTGGATTAGATAAAAGTACTACGTACATTTCGTGACCATGATTTCTAAACAATATATATTATACTAAATTTCTATTCATTGCCATGTATCCATCAGACTATCGATGCTATAAAATAACTATGCTACACTGCCTCAGTATCTGCAAATGCCATTTGTAATCAGAAAATTATAATGCTATATCGTGTATTTATATCATGATTGTACTATGTTAGATTCTGATACTCATGCAATCAATACGTGTTAAAAATTCATATAGAAATTGTGATTCGATTGTATTTTTATAATATTCAATTACAATATCAAATTCCACCATCTTATTCTTCAGGTGCCACTTATTTCATTGAATGTTAGTGAAGTTTAGAAGACCTCGATAGCATAGTCTGTATCAGCATCATCTCAGCTCATATACGCCCCCTGCTGGGCTTCGGAACTTCCTCCAATACAGGAGCGCGATTGACCTACCGGACCACGCCGGTCAGACGTGTTGGTACAGGGTTTTATTCCAAGTTTTCCGTTTCTTGCATAGATGTTTTATGTATATTATATCGCTTAGTCACCTTTCACTAGGTTCACGGATAAGAAAGGCGATGGTGAATTGTATTCCTACCCTGTCACCACACGGAAAATCGATATTGCAACTGCAAAATACTGTAAATATAGAAAACCTGTTTTTGCAATTGTTATCGAAATACATCTAAATCGTTAACAAAATATGAATTCACAATGCATAAAGCCCATGAGTCACAGAGTTCGAGGTCAAACTTCACTTTCTACGACAATGCCTTCGATCAGTACCTTCACGGGACAGTGACTAACATCTAGATAAGATCACATTAGACTATTAATGGCGATGATTATTACATAAGTATAACCTCTGGCCGTGAGTATCTCACTGCCTCATTACGTTGGTTTAATTAATCGGTTAATTTTTGACAGAAATTCTACTAAACGGCTGCACAGATTTTTATTAAAATCTTTCTATGGAAAAACTTTTTCTAGGGGAGTTTTGTATGAACTGAAGAAGACTCATAATTCTAATGATGATTTGATGTCTGGAAAATAGGATTTTGGAGAATCCGAATGGATGCAATTAAAAGGATAATCGTCAAATCTAAATTATTATTAGGTACTTTTAATTAGGATAATATGTTATTTCAGCTAGTAGTAAATTAAAATTGAATTGATATTAGGCAAATATAAAAATTCATTTTTAATATTGTGTATTAAATATAATTTGCTGTGTGCCACCACATAAGGCCAATGTAAGCCTTAAATTGCTGGTGGGTCTCATAAGAGACGTTTAAGAGCTTAACCTGCCAACCTGAGCCAATAACTGATACTGTCTGGTCAACAATTGCATTCTCAAGGAGGATTGACATCGAATAGGCAATCGGTCATAAAAGTATTGCTAAAACTTTTGCACGATGGCAGAACAGTAGACTGCGTCAACTCCAAGTACAATTGCGACAAGAGCAGGATAATGATTTATTAAACATAAATATTTATTTCGTAAAGAATATAAAATAAAGAAAGTCTCAATAATTCTACACAGAGTCAACAAATATAGGTCAAAATAATACTGAGTGTATTATATAAAAATAATATTCATGACCGTTTTCTCGCGACCTGAAAGTGTTCGAAACGTCGGGCAGTTAAAAATCAAATACAAACGCAATAAAATTCGCAAAAATGGTTTAATTTTAGACGTATACTTGCATACATACCTATTAGAAATCATTAAAACTGTATTTATTCATCAATGCATTGGTTAATCGATTTTCAGTGTTGAACATAGCTAAGTTTCCCAACGAGAGAGGATAATGTCTTGATATCCACGCTTGGGTTACAAGTTGGCGGTCGCAGATGGCGTTAAAAAGTTGCTTAGAAAGGAAGCCAAATTTTATTTTTACAAGTCACTCTACGGAGAATATAAATAAGAAAAAAAAATGCAAAAATTATTAGTGATTTAGGTATTAATGCTCTTGCTCTTATCTTAGTCGATGAAGTATAAAAATCTGTAAAAGATACATAATTCTACGACAGCATAAAAATTTATTTATCTAATAAGTTTTATGCGATCAATAGCGAGGGTTTACTCAGGGCAAGTACAATACAAACTTCAATACAGCTTTCATTTATAACTGATGTATAAAACAAAGTTATAAGGGATAAGGCAAAATTATATAAACTCAGATGAGCTTTTCTTAAAAAGAAATATTATCTATACAAACTTGATACAAAATGCTGAGTGCGTACTTTTTACGCAGGTTTATTTTTTGTAAAGCAACATAATTGTATTTGACTAAATAGGGTCCGTCATAGAGCAGATGTAATAACGACTGGTAAATTGAAAATATTATATTATCATTGCCATAAACTTGTGGAGACAGGTAAAGAATTCAATTAGGTAATCACATCCTTTTTTTTTTTTTTTTTTTTATTGGTGGGCTATGGGTGCGTCTCGCCCCGCTGAATCGGTCCGGGGTGACGGAAAGGCGGCGCGTGACCCCATAGACCCACCGTAAAACCTTCTCTCTTCGCCGTGCGAGCGGACCACCGGTACTCGATTTTAACTTCGGTGACCCGCCCGGCGGTTTACCCTCGCGGGTTCCTCTCGTCGACGCCCCGACAGATTTCGCCGTCGGGGCGTCGCCCTCACGCGGTGGCCTCACGTCGGGTGACCGGACAATTCCCCGGTCCGATCACCCGAGGCCTCGGTTAGGGCGGCATCAGGCGCAGGTATTCGCGCCTGCGCCGCCCCGGCCGCTGACGGCGGCCCGGGTCGCGGGATTCCTCCCGGACTCGTTCCGCCGCCTCCTTCTGCGAGATGACAGCCTCGCAGAAGGCGGCGACCGCGTCCCAGTTCCTGACGCTGTCGACCATCGCTCTCGCGACAGCCGGCAGCGTCAGGTCGGCACCGATAACAGCGACGAGGTCACGGCGCTGCCGGTCAAAGCCCGGACACGCCTCCAGCGTGTGTTGCGCCGTGTCCTCGTCACTGCTGCAATGGTGGCAGAACGAAGTCCACTCCCTACACGCGACCGTGTGCAGGTAAAAGCCGAAGCATCCGTGCCCCGACAACACCTGCACCAGTCGAAAGGAGAGGACTCCGTGCCGCCGCTCCATCCACTCCATCAATACGGGCCGGAGAGCCTCGACGGTGACGACACCGTGTCTAGGCCTCTCCAGCCGCGTAGCCCAACGGGCGATGACGTCTCGGCGGGCGTCCTCGCGCCAGGTGGCTATCTCGCTCAGCGATGGGGAGCCACCTTCGTCGCGCAGTGAGGTCACCCGCCGGTAGAGGTCGGAGAGCATCTCCGCCTCTAGGTCCCACGGGGGTGTCCCGGCCAGTAGGCATGCCGCCTCGGTCGATACCGTGCGGTACCCGCGAATGGCTCTGACCGCCATGACTCTCTGGGGTCTCCACAGAACAGCCCTAAGCTGGGCGTTCAGAGCCCTCGCCCACACGGGTGCGCCGTACATGGCCATAGAACGGATCACCCCCGCATACAGCCGTCGGCCCTCGAAGCTGGGTCCGCCCACGTTCGGCATGAGCCGCGAAAGGGCGGACGCCGCGCCGACCAGCCGGGGAGCAATTCGGCGAAAATGCTCCCGGAACCACCATCGCCCGTCGAGCACCAGACCCAAGTACTTCATATGGGCCTGGATGCTGATGTGGACGGAGTTGACGACTAGCGAGACGCCGATTGGCGGCCTTACGCGTGGCCCATGGAACAATAGGGCCTCCGTCTTAGGTAATCACATCCACGGGAGTCGTAAAAACCAGCTAAGGGACGTGACTCTTCGGGTTGAGAGCCCTCAGCGTTCACTCACAGTCCGGGTAAAGTTGTCATAACCATCTGAGGCTAACAACTAAGATACACACAACTAGTTCCTACACTTCTCTTCTGAAAGAAGAGTTCTACTTTACACATAAAACTAACTGTGAACGCCAACCCGTCTGCTAAGTGTGATGATCATGACATTATCACCACTTGGGAAGCCTATACCCGTCACTTGACAATGATATAATAATGGATGTTTAATTTGGTCCTGGTCTTATTTCTATTTATATTAGTTAGATAAAGCATGTTTACTTCCTTTAAGAAAGGTGTAAATCGATAAAAAAATGCACCTTGAAAACACTATCGAGTACATTATATTAGATGGAGTTGCTTCAGGGTTGCTTGGTAAAGTGCTTACTTTTATTACACCGATGAGTAGAGAATGTGAGTTTTGATAGTATTTGTGACACGGTATTAAGTAACTACTATTTTCACCTAGAGCAAAACTTTATGCGATCCACTAATTGTTGTTTTGAGTTTAAGAATAATATGTCAATTATATTTTTAGGAAGTCCACCGCAATACAAGGATTAATCCCTCAGTTAGGGGGTGCTGGCACTTATAAAATAGGTCAACACCCATTCCCTCATCGTGCTTTTCATAATCGATCTATCGATTAAAGAAAAAGTAGATAAAATCATTGCAAGAGTTTAATGTATTCATCTGAAGGAGAACGCACTATAGAACTTTAGAGATTGATAAAGAAAGGAGAAGACGAATGATCTTAGAGATATTAAACTTCAACATTTTTTTTTACCAAATTAACTTGCGGCAAAGGATATAAATTTTTTCATGATGTCAAACAACAAACTTTGTTGCTTGAGAATGTACAAGGATAGTTAGTATAATATTTATATACATACTCGTGATACCTATATATTATTAAAATGTAATATAGTTAGCACGAGTCGCACAACTAGTAACAGCTTTCTGAATAATAGAACATTGGGGGTTGGCACGTTTATTACATAGGAACGGAATGACAGGCATATATATAGGCCAGTGTTGAAATACATTCATATCGTTGTTAGTTTAATTATTTAGAATAATCAATTTGTAATTCTTCTCAACTCTAATAGGAGGTAACTGTACCATGCTAGTGAGAAGGATGAGTAATTTAAAATACCCGCGGAAAAGTATGAGGATTGTATTCTTATTCCGTCTTCATTCGGCAAATTATCAACGTACCTACTTAGAATATCCATTGTGTAGCTGTGTGGTAGCGGCGAAGAATACTATCAACCCTTACTTTGTTCGTGGATGTCGTAAAAGACGACTAAGAGCCTTATAACGCCCTTATAGTTGGCCGGGCCAACTCCACCTGATGCCGCTTGGTCAACAATTATATTCCCAAGGAGGTATGACGTCTGGCAGGCGGCCGGTCATAAAACTATTGCCAATAACTTTTACAATATGTACTATGAAAGAAGAGTACATATTGTATCGACCCCAAGTAATTGGGATAAGAGTAGGAAAAGGATGACTTAGAATACCCACTCCAAAATTTCACCAAATTGTAGGCAATGAGTCAATCGCATGATTTTGTGGTATTTTTGATAATTATCCACTTATGTGTCTAATGTAATTGTGTCTGTATTAAGAACTATTCTACTCTTATACGGCCCACCGATAGGCCTGTGCCTCCTCCACACTTAGGGAGAAATTGACCCACTATTCAATACTGATCAGGGAGGTTGGTAAAGAATTTATTTAAGAGTATTCCTTGCTTTGCAGTGATGTTATCAGCTTGATTTTTTTTATTGCTTATTAATTCCCTTAATTGTTTTTTATGATCACTTACGGGTAAAAATAGACGGTGATCATTGCTTATTCCGTCACAACAAGGATGATGTATTTGGTATACAAAATATATATTGAATTGGAAACAATGTAATCTTCGATTCTTATTTCGTTTTCATCCTCAAAAGTCCTGCCAATGTAAACAAAAGTGACTTACTTTATATTCATCGAATTTAAGAACGAACTCGAGTATTTCTGCGAACTGCTTAACGAGGGCTTGTTGTTGTTCGAGATGCTGCGTCGGACTCATAGCGCCACCCACGAGAGATCCTAGTAGTCGCGGAACGACCTGTAGCAAATAAAATATATGATTAATTATGACAATACTAGACACATTTTTGACATATCGTTTCTTAAGATTCCTTCTTCTTCTTCTTTTTAATGAATGGCCTCTGTGAGTGATTAACTACAACTTCGCCAATGTCAAGTAAAATAAGTTTAAAAAATTATAATAGATTTATATTTTAATCGTCAGTCATGTTGGTTCATTGTCTTTGTAAAAAATGCTTAAGATTCCTAAATAGATTTGAAAAAATATACCCTAATACATTTCAGAACGTGTATATAATAAACTAGCTTTTACCCGCGACTTCATCCGCGTAAAATAATGTGTGACACTTAATTTAAATATGAATTTGATTATCTATATTACAATATAGATAATCAAAATCCTATTTAACAGGTTGTAAAAATCGTAAATAATAAAACAAAATTCATCGTCTCTATTACTTTGAGGAGCTGATTTCCAGAATATTCCTTTTTAGGTTCTCTAAATCACAAAAATAAGACTGTCTAATATTAAGTACCCACTCACTCAAATTAAACCTAACAGTACATTACAAAATAGAAAACAGTTACATAAGTGGGTTTGGAGATTAGTCAGGTATAATATCCACTATATTTTCTCCACCGTTACACACTATATACAAATAATAATAACTACGTATACTTAATACCCACATAATTATGAAAGGTTGGAGACGGATTTGAATTGTATACCTGATACAGGTCTTCGCAAACGATTATCGCTGCCGAGTGACCCAAATATGCATAACACTGATTTAATGTAATATTCATTGAAAGAGTATATGATACTGTAGTAAGGTTATCATTATTAGATTTATCTATTCCATATGTATACATATGTAACAAATTTATTTTTTTATTTTAAGAGAACATCCTGCACTAAGGAACTAATCCTTATAATTTATGGACAAAAATTACGTTCACACTCAGAATAACAATTTGTAGCACACACAATGTATTGAACTGTGTGGAAATAGAATCTAGGACACTTGGCACGGTAGGTTCGTATCTCAACCACTATGCCATCGGTGCAGTCATTTTTTATCAAAACTTTGTATATATTAATAAAATTTTTATAAACCTGTAAATGCAAATGATTCTTAGGTTTTACATTTAAAGAAGTAATCTTGAAATCGTTGACTCAATATTTATTTTATTGCATCTGGTGGCAGACGAGTTAACAACCCATCTGACGGTATATGGTAACCTTCGTTCATGGGTCTCAACAATATTAGAAGCACTGTCACTGCCTACCGAATAGTAAGATTCGGATTTCCAGCTCTCTTTCTTTTATCTCAATTTTCTACGAATGTCTAGTAGTATCAATGACGAGCCGACCCTTTTATACTAAAACTGTCAACGGCGTGGCTCTAGCCATTAATGTTGTTAATATGTTCCATATAACGTTTGTTGTTTCATATGTTAAATGAAGTCAACGTTTCAATGTAACATGTGGATTTTCTTGGATACCGAATATTTCAGAGATTTACACTATTGATATCAACATTGTGTTACAATATTTCAGTTAGAATTCAGCGTTACTTGCGGACTAGCGATTAACCAGTGGGTAGAACAACAGGTACGTACGTTGTATTACCAAGAAATCGCATCTGTTGATCATTTGAACCCGTAAAAGGTTAACATTGTCATTCACCATCAAATTATTCAACATAATGTAATATCTTTTAAGAGATTATTGATTAAATGGTAAGTTAGTATTATGTAAGTTACTATACTGACTGACCAGTATTATTTCAAATAAATAAGAATAATGCGTAAAACAAATATTTAAGATTTTAAGGGAAACTAACTGTCCCGCTTCGCGTGAATTTTTTTTTATTATGGTGACAAACGACTAAGCAGCAAACCTGATGGTAAGTGTTACTGCCACCGATGGACCTTTGCAATACCAGTGGTACAATTAGGCCCAAATCCATCCAGATAGTTGGATTGTCGCCTCTATCGCTCACTGAATCAAGCGCAACAGCACATTGCCATTGCTCAGACGTCCATTTTCTGCAAGAATGTAGTACTATCCTGAACAGACCGTCCCGCGGCTGTATATGGAGGCCCTGTTGACAGTTTTCTATGGAAAACTGTCAACAGGGCCTCCCCTAAAACTATCGTGTATTGTTAGCATTATTCTACGGGATCTTGCGCCGCTTTTCCTGTCGCCCCGAACGGATTAGCGGGGTTTGACGTAGCGTAGCAGGCTGCTAAAAAAAAAATGTTAGCATTATGTTCGTCGACAAAAAAATCTGCAAAATCAATAAACATTCTTCTGGCATAAAATTATTGTCTTAAACACAATGGTTTCAATCCACCAAACAGCGCGAATTGAAACAATAAAATTATTATTGCAGTGGTGTTTACATAAATAAATATAATGACCACACAAATGATAATAATAATGTCTAAATTAGGTATTTGTGTTGAATTATAATAATGGTTTTATTGAAAAATCATTTACATAGAGTTATAGGTGTTTATTTTTATATAAACAACGGTAAATAAGCTGTGTGGTAGCGGCTACGAATACTACCAACCCTTACTTTGCTCGTGGATGTCGTAAAAGACGACTAAGAGCCTTATATCGAACCTAGGTCAACTCCATCTGCCAGGCGGGCCACCGAAGATAAAGATCGGGTACCGGTGGCCCGCTCGCACGGCGAAGAGATGAGAGTTGCATGGTGGGTCTATGGAGTCACGCGCCGCCTCTTCCGTCACCCCGGACCGACTTGGTGGGACAACTATTGCCAAAAACTTTTAGAATAGAAGACTTTAAGAATATACACTATGAAAGAATAGTACATATTGTATCGACGTTAAGTAATTGGGATAAGAGTAGGAGAATGATGAAAGATGATGAAACAAAGGTAAGTAAAACCCTTGTTTATATATTATCCGAAGAGTTTGTTTTTCTTTGTGTCAGATATTCATAACGAAGATGACTTGGTGAACTTCGCATTATGTAAAATTTTTTAGACTATAACTTGTACAGTTGAATAAACTAATAAGTGAAAGTAAATAGACTGGCAGTTTAAAATAAATAATCAAAAATTGTATCAACATTTATTTTTAACTAAGGATTTTCTTAAAGCCGACAGATATAATACATAGCTACACTGTTTATGAAAAAAAAAAAAATTTGAAATATAGGACTTTTATATAAAACATACAGAAGATGAGTTATATACAGTTACCTTTTTTTAGTTTTTTTTTTTAAGGCGCCGCTGAATTATAGAAAACATCATCATTTGCCTGCCCTCTTCCTACGCTAAGTGGGGTTGGCACAACATGTTCTGGCCTTCCATATGCTTCTATCAGCCGTCCTATCTGCACTTACACCTTTCATACACATCCTCTTTCAGACAATCCATTCATCTCTTTTTGGGTCTGCCACGATTCTTCCGTCCATCTACAAACATATTGATAACCCTTCTTGTCACAAACCTTTCATCCATTCTCATTACATGTCCATACCAAGACAAACTCGCGCTCCTAATCTTCTCTATCACTGGTGCCACTTTCAGACTTCCTCTAATATACTCATTTCGTATCTTATCCAATCTTGTCACCCCACACATTCATCTTAACATACGCATCTCAGTAGCATGCAATCTTCTCTCATCCGTCTTTTTCAATGCCCAACATTCAGATCCATACATAATATAGAAAACAAGATTGGCAAAATATAATTTTCTGATCAGTCAAGTACTTTCTGAATTTTAGCGATACTATATGAACAAATCAACAGCAATTTATTATTACATTGGAAGAAGATTTCATAAACAATTCAAATGAAAATTCACCAAATAGGAAAAATAATTAAAATATATATTCAAACATATATTAATTTGCGTATTAATATGTACAATTAAAGCTAAGTTTTAAATTAAAATATTTACAAAAAAATAGAAGAAAATAGAATAAGGAATAAAAAATAAATAAATAAAAGGAGAAACAAAAGGCGCAATCAGGCATCGAAAAATTCCTCCGCATCACTGTCCACTGGTAATGTGCCCAGAAGGCTAGCATGGCATGGCATGGCATTTCCACGTTGATTGGCAATGCTAACCTTTTGTGCAAAATATAGGCCAGCTCTCTGATCACGTGAAGCAGCGATTAATTTTTTTGCGATCTCTTTAAATAAAATGCGCGCATTGGGACCCCAAGGCCCAAGAGTTTCGACCCCAAACGGCTCGAAAATATAATTTCCAATAAGGTTATTATACTTTCGCCGCTTGAGCTTCTCTGCAGATGCGGCAGCAGCGCCAGCACAACCTGACGTGTTTGGAAGATGTGATGGCGCAAGGATGTCAACGCAGGTCTATTAAAATTCAATATTGAATATCCAATTCGAATAATTTCAACTGATAGGGCCCACACTATTGACAGTGTTCTGCCTACAGCCGCGGGTCACTCCGTCCAGGGTTGTACCTACCACACTATCGCAAATCGACGTCATCGAATCGAATCGAGCAGTGGCAATGCGTTGTTGCGTTACGTCAATGAACGAAAGAGCCAGAAGCTCAACTTTCTGGGTGGGTTTTAGTAAGTAAGCAAAACAAAAAGTCCATGAGCGCCAGTAACATTTACCATTAGATGTCCTCCTTGTTCGTTTGCCGCCATAAGCAATAGAAAAATATATATCTATTTTTTTATTGCTTGATTACTTGATGGTAAGTGTTACTGCCGCCCATGGATGGACCTTTGCAACTCCAGAAGTATAGCTGCCGCTGCCTACTAATACAACCCCAAACTCATCTAGTTGGGCTTCCGGCTTTCTCGCTCACCGAACGAAGTGCAACAGCAAATTGCCATTGCTCGGACGTCGATCTTCTGCGAGAGTGTGGTAACTACACCGGACGGACCGGCCTGGCAATAGACAGAAATCTATCAACAGCGTGGTTCTACCACTAAAATCCAGCAACTAATATCAGCATTCTATATATTATATTTGTGACAACATCCTCGATATAACGATATAAATTTCGATTAGTGTAACCGGAGGCCTGTGAACCTTTATAAACAATGTCAGGAAGTGATCGTATTTATTCGATTAGATTAGAGTATCGGTCGCTTATTGGTACGGGAATGGGTGTATAGAGTATTCTCATAATCTAATTTGCATCTTTAACAGACTAGGGTTATCTGAAATTCGAATTTCCATTCCATAATAGTGGGTGACGGGCAAACAGGGTCAGTCCATTGCCGCATCGGTATGCTGATCATACGTGCGGTGCTCTATGTCCTCTGACGCATATAGTGCTCTAACTAAAGAAATATGTATGAATATAGTATTGTAAAGAAGTAAAAATCCTAGAAATAAAAAAGCAAATAATTTTAGATACAAATGTATTTAAAATTAAGTATAATACCTATACGGTTGTAATCATGAAACTTTCTTATATCCTTTTAATTGCCAGAGCGAAAGTGGAGGTTGATTGTCAAGATGCACATATGAAGTTCTCTTCTTTATTTATATTTCAATTATAGCCATACATTTCTTTTTATCATTTCAAGGAAACATTGAAGGTCGTAGTTTATATAAACTATTATATAGTTTATTTAAATTAATATATTAGAGTATGTTAATATTACAATAAGATGTTAATAATAATCATACAGCGATGAAATAATTATTTTAGACGCAATTTAAATTAAATAAGCACGCATCAAGCTCATGCATTATCTTTACATATATATAAACTATCGTTGTGCGTCCTTTTATTGTTTTTCTCTTTCTACATTTTATATACCAATGGTTTAAATCTAATTTATATTTTCATATAAAAGCAAATACGATCAAGCATCACGATGTTCAACCGCACAAATTTTCGAAAACCAAACGGAAATGTATTTAATTTTGTAAATATATATTCTAGTTACTTTAAAATTTAAAAAGAAAGGACAGTTTTATTTAGCCACTATGCAAAGACGCACTGGGTTGCTAGTATACCAATAAAATTGTGATTTTGATGTGAATAATCAGAAAGAAAAATAGTAAATTATAGCAAAAACGAGACTTTGTAATTGTAATTAAAAATATTTATATACTGTACTTATTGGCATACCTACATATTTCTTAAAGCCGGTGGATGGTAAAATAATCGCGATTTAGGTTGCTTTTAAATATTAAAAAAAAATGCCTATTTGTCATTCAGTTCCGTTTATCTCTTGTTATAAAAAATACAATCATAAAAGTTCTATTCCTCGTCTTGATTTTTACTTTATTTACACATTCAAATAAGTTTTAGGTAAATTCAATCTAATAAAGCTGAAGTGTTTGTTTGAACGTGCTAATCTTAACACCAATGAGTTCGATTTACATATTTTTTTTTGGCTATACATATATACGAGTAGATAAGTTAATATTAAGGCTGTGTGGTAGCGCCTACGAATCCTACTAACCCTTACTTTGCTTGTGGATGTCGTAAAAGACGACTAAGAGCCTTATAACGACCGGAGCCAACTCCATCTGATGCCATTTGGTCAACAATTAGGGGAGAGTCGGGTAGCCTCGGCCACATAAATAAAACTCATGATATCTTGAAAATCAACCGAAATAAACATTTATTTTTAAACTTTAACTTAAACTAAACATATATCTTATAATATTAATTAAGTTAGAAACTGATAGTTTTATTATCTTAGCTTAAATCAAGTCTCAAAAGCAGTCTTCAATATTTGTTAAAATAATTTTTGGAGGGTAGCCCCGGACATAGAATTACTGATGACCAAATCGTTCTTTAGCCTTGCATACGTCACAATAGTAGTAAGCCAGCGATGGATCAATATCCACACACGCTTCGTGCGCCCAGTCTTTGCATCTATGACACTGGATCCAATCTTCCTCGAACGTTTCTCCACAAATGATGCATTCTGTATCGTGGTCTCTTTCTAGCTGAGTCAAACTTTGAATATTCTTCTTTGTTTTCATTTTATTAGTTGCCGCCTTTCTTTTATTCGTTGTAGTTTTATTGGTTGCAGCCTTGGTTGTGTTGGTCGCAGCCTTTTTCTCTACCAACGCATTTTTGAAGGGCGAAGATGTCAGAATCTCACTTTTTTGTGTTTTTCGTGAACGCGCTGCAAGACGCCTCTTGGATGCATCGGGAAGAGGGGACAACTGCTTAAGCAATTCATTTACAGTAGCAGGTGCAGTTGATTCTGTAATTTCTGACGTTGATGCGGGCATAAATGATGGCTGCGTATTGCCACTGGCTGATGGGTGTGATATAAGACTGGTAGATGGTTGCTGGTTACTACTAGTGGATGGCTGCTGGGTGCAACTAGTGGATGGCTGCTGGTTGCAGCTTGTGGATGGCTGCTGGGTACCACTAGAGGATGACTGTTGATTGCAGCATCTGGATTTCTGCTGATTGCAACTAGTTGATAACTGTGATCCCACGACTGTCTCTTCAGAAAAAGCTGGTTCCTGTTCAATATTGGTCATCAATGATGGCAAAAAATCCAAATCACTGAAAATTTCCCTATTGAATGGATAAATCCCTGTGCATTTGAACCCATTCTGTGCTATTTCTAGTCTCGCTGCCTTAACGAAAGCTGAATTGACTAAAGCAGCGATGTCATAATCAGTGATCCTAGCCCCTGGATTTTGTCTCATCCACATTGCGCTTGCTGAACCAAATGCAGACTTAAACGGCTTGAAAAATACCCTGTCCAGAGGTTGCACCTTGTGTGTTGTGTGTGGTGGAGTGCTAATCATATGGATGTGATTAGCTCGAGCAAATTCTATCACTGCCAACTCTTTATGGCTTCCATGTCCATCGAGAATCAGAAGGACAGGGTTCTCCTTCGAAGGCTGTACGTGCTGTTTGAAATGCTGGAGCCACATTAAAAATATCTCACCATTCATCCAACCACTTTCGTGTGGAATAGCAATGCTATCTGGTGGAGCTCCAATCATCAAACGACCATTTTTATCCATCCTTTTCCTCGGGAAAATAAAAAGTGGAGGTATAAAATGGCCGCACACGCTCATAGCAAACATCAATGTAATGTTTCGTCCTCTTTCACCAGAAGTCAACTTGCCAACTTGCTTTTTTCCCTTAGTAGAAATAACTTTCTCATTCTTGTGTACAGTGGAGACCCCCGTTTCATCAGCATTGTATATTCTGGAGGCAGGGAATTTGTATTTATCTTGTAGTTGGTGGAGCTGATCATAAAACCGATAGACTTGTGGTTTATTAAACCCAACGGCTCTTGCAATGCTGGTTGACTCTGGACTTCTGAGAGCAATATCTGGGTATTTCTTTATGAAGCTATAATAAAAATCTTTGCCGGCCATTTTCTTTTCTTTATTGAACCTATGAGGTATTTTTAAACGTTCTGCAAATTGAAATGCCAATTTCAAAAACTCTACTTTGGTCAGCGGCATCAGGCGATTATCGAGGTCTTTGACATGGTTATATAATTGCAGTGATTGATTTTCTGAGAAGGTATGTTCATATCTCCCTAGTGTTGGCTTGAACTGTGCTTCTTGTCCACTACCGACAGCTTTTATCCGATCCTGAAGGGTGCTTCTCGGCACGTCATATCTCTCAGCTGCTTCTCTCACCGATATCTTTTTTTCCAGTACACATCTTATAGCCTGTTTCATTTTATTTTCGTCCCAATTTCCTCTAGGCGTAATCCTTCCTTTGAATTTTGGCATTATCTGCAAAAGACACAAGATTTTATACACTTGTCTCAACATTGTAATAAAAAAAGACTGTAACATAGAGATGCATAGACAAACAGACATGGTGAAACTACCACGTTTCTTAATTTCACTATGCAATCCAAGAAACTAAACATTTCGTCATAAAAGAAATGTCCGGGGGTAACCGACAAAAAAGTGTCCGATTGTACCCGACCGCCTCGATCCTATGTTTTTATTCATATAGGAAATATCAATAAAAACAACGTCAAGTATTTACCTAATTTGTTAACTATAATGACTAACTTACAGAATTAGTAATATACTATGGTGAAGTACTTACATTGTATAACCAATAACCGCACTCAAAAAGTAAACGGCGCACACAAAAGTATAGGTACTGTTAAACAAACGAATGTCACGTGTTGTTCGCACATCAGTCGCAGCGCGTTTGATATGAATATACGGCTAAATGGTGCTGCGGTCGTGTGGATGTGACACTTGTGCATGTATGTGTGCGAACTTTCCTGTAACTAGCACTGGCCGAGGGTACCCGCGGGCCGGGGCTACCCGACTCTCCCCTACATTCCAAAGGAGGGTTGACGTCTGGCAGGCGGCCGGTCATAAAACTATTGCCAATAACTTTTACAATATGTACTATAAAAGAAGAGTACATATTGTATCGACCCCAATTAATTGGGATAAGAGTAGGAAAATGATGATATATAGATAAGTTATTAACTATAAAATAATATTGTGATCCATAAAAGTGGAACAGTAACCATAAACGTGGCAATGAGTACAAAATGTGGAATAACGACGTAATCTTTAATAACGCATGAAGTATTTACAGCATGTCCAATGACAAACTTAACGGCCGAAGTAACGAATGATGTACACGTTAACTATATGTGGTAATTAATAAATTAAAAGGCTATTACGCAGTTATGAGATACTTATATACTTGCAAATTTTTAGTGGGAGGACCCACGCTGTTGACAGTTCTCTGTCTACACTTGCGGGCCGGTTCGTCCTTGGTAGTACCACACTCTCGCAGAAGATCGACGTCTGAGTAATAGCTATAGGCTGTTGCGCTTCGTTCGGTGAGCGAGAGAGCTGGAAGCACAACTGGGTGGGTTTGGGGTTTGTATTGGTAGACAGCGACTTAGCTTATACGCTTGGTGTAGTAAAGGTCCAAAGGCGGCAGTAACACTTACCATCAGGTGTGCTGCTTGCTCGTTTGCCACCATTAGCAATAAAATAATGATTAAGATACTAACCTATCATGCCAAATGTTCTGGGTTCGACTCCCACGCAGGACAACATTTTACATACTTTGTGCGATCAACAAATTGTTGATCTGGGTCTGGGTGTAATTTGTGCATGTTGTTGCCCGCAATACAAGGATTATTTCTTTATTGCAGGGAGGTAGGTATATAAAAAAAAATTGTTTTTAGGAATTTTGAAAATTTTCAAGGCGTTTTAAAAAGCCATCAATAGTTGTATTTGTGTGTTTGTGGACATGTTTCAGTTTATATTATTTTATAACCTATTTCACATTGACCAGAAACTCGTTTTCTGTCATTTAATAAGGTTTCTTATGAGATATGCTATTACAGTAAAAGAAATCATCTCTAGTGAACTATAATAACTATGATTTCTACAAAAAATGTCCATGAGGATGTATGATATCCGTGTCTCCGTGAATACAATGTTGCGACGTATCCGGCTGTCATGAACACTTATAACAGACGATACGGGAACCCTCAAATATTCTTATATCTGGTTTAATCCTTTATATATTAAATCAAATTGGAGTTGTTTCGTGGAAAAAATATATTCTGTCCAATTTAGTTATTATTACAAAGTCCACCAAATAGTGTTCACGATAAATTGGGCGGACGTCTGGTAAAATATTCTTTTTTTAATAGATGACTGTTGCTCTACATTCCATACTAAGAGAACTAGTTCTGAAACTTGAAAATAATTCGGAATACAAACATCTGTCTGCTACAGCACTTTAAAACTTCATTAACTTCAAATAATTTATTTTAGCTAAAGCATAAATTTCTACGTCTGATGACTGCTTAGGAATACGGCAAAGTATGTGTGGTGCTTACGGATATAATCTGTCACCACATTTTACTTTTCTATTTCTAGAAATAAAACCGCCTGAAGGATGATTAGTTCGACTTTTTTTTTGCGGTGGACTAGGTGGTGGTCACGCCCCGCCAAATGGGTCCGGGGCGACGAAAGAAACGGCGCGCGACCCCATAGACCCACCCTGCAAAAACACATCTCTTCGCCGTGCGAGCAGGCCACCGGTACCCGATCTATGTCTTCGGTGGCCCGCCCGGCGATTTACCCTCACGGGTTCCTCAATTTTTGCTGAATTTCATTAGTTCGCCTGGAAAATTTATAACATCAACTGCCAATGCCAACCTGCCCCTTACGCGTGACGATTGGCATTGTCTCCATTTAGGCAGGCCCTATATCCAAGGTGGACGTGTATAGGCTGATGGATGGATGGACATAATTTAAGAGTCGAGAAATTTTAAACAATAGTACAATGTTAAGTATTTTGCAATATAAAGAAATAAAAGCATCTATTTATTCAGTAGACAATAATAAGTAAAACAATACTTCGTACTTCTCCAGTGACGGTCTGTAAATATTTTCTTTCTTCCTATAAAACATTTTAAAAAGAAGTTACTATAAGCCGATAAGTAGACACGTCAAATTATATAAAATTTTAATAAGCAACGAAATGTAGTCACTGCTAATACATTAGCTAGAAAAAAAAAATATTATAAAAATGAGTAATGGTTGAACTTTCAGCCTTCAGTCACGCAAGAAATACATAATTCCTGGAATTCTACTAAAGATAAAGTCACACCTTTTTGTACATTTTATTCTAAATAATATGACAAACTATGAACCGACCTCAAATTCGGTATAACCTGTAGGTATTTTTAAACTTTTAATGATAAAAAATAATTTTAAATGGCACAAATAAATATCCAATATATATCATCAATTTAATGTATGATTAATAGACTCAGTTTCTGAAATGGTAAATTTATTTCTAGAAAAAACATATGCTAACTTTTCAATAGGTTTACTGTGTACGCCGGATGAACATCTTAGTATCTAGACTTTCATACTTATATGTATTCTTTTAAATAAGAATGCCATACATTCGTTTAATCTATAAATAACCCGTAAACATAATACAGGAATGCTTACAACATAGGTTCAAAAAGTTTTGTATTAATTGGTGATTCACTTAAAAGGAAAAATTGGTGATTCATGTTTTGACAAAAAGTATTTTTAACGACCCAATGAGACTGGATAATTCAGGGATTCGTCGAAGATGATGTAATGTTTAAATGGATATGCGTAGGTCTACGGTTTGTTATAATGACTGGTGTCTTATAACATACCATGACCGATTTAATGTGACCTCTAAAGTGCATTAAACGCTGAAATCGAAAGCTACTATAAGCTTTCGATTTTAGAGTTTTATGCACGTGCAAAGAATAACTTTCGTGTCACTGGTGGGTTTCTAACGATGAGATAAATAATTCCGCAGTGAATGTTCAGTGCTACCGTTAAAATTATTGCAGTTAAACAGTTGATATTATGTAAAGGACCATTTCTATAAGGACATATACGTAAGAGAGCGAGTAGATATGAAAGAGAGTATTGGTGTAAAGATACGAAAGGGAATGCTCCGATGGTTCGGACATGTGGAAAGAATGCCGAACGAACGTCTGGTTAAGAACATATACCATGCGAAAGTGGAAGGATGTAGGTACCGGGGGAGACCGAGACTAACCTACCTAGACCAGATTGGTCACGTACTGAAGGAAGGTGGAGTCAAGAGTCTCCGAAACCGGCGAGCGTGTATGAAGAGAATTATGAATGTTGAGGAAGCCAGTGAAGTATGCAAGGATAGAGTTCTCTGGCACTCTATTCTCTGCCTACCCTGCAAGGGATATGGCGTGATGATATGTATGTATGTATGTACATATACTATTCATATTTATCAATTTGTAATACATTATATACGTATAATTTGAGCACAAAATATATACATATATATAAAAAAGAAAATTTATTGTTTTTATTTTTCTCATGTGGTGACGGTAAGAGCTTTAGATTAACCAGAGCCAGCTCCACCTAATGCCGTTTGGTCAGCAATTACATTACCAAGGAAGATTGACCTCAGGCCGGCCACCGATCATAAAACTTAGCAATAACTAGCCATATGTACAATTTCCATTGTACATATTGCGTCAAATCCAAATAATTGGGATAAGAGCAGGGTAATGATGATTTTCCCCGTATGGCGATGGGATAAAAATACAATTGTCGCCCGTAGGAGCAGTAAAGATTAGCTAAAGGTCTCACCAGGCTCTCCTGGTGATGCTCTCCCTCTGGAGAGCAGCAGCATTCTCCTGTAAAAGGAATAGCACCTCACCGCCATCGTCAATCCACCTGCTAAGCGTGGTCATCATAACACTATTCCCTCATTTGTGGAGGAAGCCTACGTCCGGCGGTGAATTACGACAGGCTGATGATTATTTTTAGATAGTAAGAAGATAGTATTGCGCCCAGTACAAAAAATAACATTTAAGACTTGCAAATATCTCGGCTTAATAGTTACTTATTCATATTAGGTTTTATGATGACCAAAAGATATTTTGTTATTATGTACTACCGCTCTCTAAAATTATCGAAACAAGCTTGAACTCGAAACTACCGGGGGTCATAAAACGATCTTCTTATATCCGTCAAGGTCGAACAATGTTATTGTAACTGACAAGAAAATTGGCCATTGGCGAAGATAGAGTGGAACTGGACCATATCAGTTATTTGTGATTTGGGACCTAAAGCATATGAATAACTATGCACGACGTAATGATCTAAAGTTTTTACATAGGTATATTAATATAGCTTAGGTTTAATAGTGAATTTTAAGATTTACTAAACTGTATAATTTTTGTTCACGCTGTGGTAATGCATTTACGCACTATCCCACGCCGGTGATAGACGAAGGGGATGTGTGGGACTCGCCAGCCAGCTACTCGACCGGAATACCCACTAAAACCTCAGTGGTCCCTTCCGCGCTTTTACGAGGTGCCGGAGAGATTGTCTATTGACATTCTATCCCCGACACCCCAACGTTAGGCCATCTGGCCACGTCCAGTCGATTACTAAACTATACTGGTAAATGTCAACATTTTATTAAACGAAACAATTTTGGGATTTTCACATTTAGAGTTTAGTACCTGCTAAGTTTTACCAATAGCGTTTGGAAAATGTCGTTTTTTATTTGTTAAAAATAATTAACTGTTTAGTAAAAATTATATTATGCGATCTCTACGGAAAATCTGTGGAATTTGGCTGACCGACCGCATTCGCAACGACGACGTAAGAGAGCGAGTAGGTATGAAAGAGAGTATTGATGTAAAGATGCGAAATGGAATGCTCCGATGGTTCGGACATGTGGAAAGAATGCCGAACAAACGTCTGGTTAAGACGATATACAATGCGAAAGTGGAAGGATGTAGGTACCGGGGGAGACCGAGACTAACCTATATAGACCAGATTGATCACGTACTGAAGGAAGGTGGAGTCAAGAGTCTCCGAAACCGGCAAGCGTGTATGAAGAGAATTATGAATGTTGAGGAAGCGAGTGAAGTAAGCAAGGAGTTCTCTCTGCCTAGCCTGCAACGGATACGGCGTGATAATATAGTATGTATGTAAAAATTATATTTCACCAGCATGGGATATATCATAGTTAAAGCTGTGACAGTAACACCTCTCATAGGAATGACAATTACCTATGACTATTAGGCAATTTAAGCTAGTCTGCCAGCAATAAAAATAAATAATATACGTTGTGATGTACAACTATCAAAGCACTCCATTTATATTATTAATTCAATGTTAAGCGTAACAAGGAAGCAACGGATTATTTATACAAAAAGACCACACCCATATAAGGAATACTATGTATTATTATACTTCGCCCGCGTAAAAGGTTACTTTCCTAAAGTTTTTCATCCTCTATTTTTATTTTACCCGTTAAGGGTAATTTTTTACAACATGTTAATGTCCTATTTATTTATATCTAATCAATAGCCTAAAAATAAGTTTCAAGCTTCTGGCTTTAAAAATGACGATACTTCCTTACAATTTTTCATTCCCCTTTACAACCCTTTTTTGCATTAAAAAGTAGCCTATGTCTTTTGTCAGGTTCTAGACTATCTGTGTACCATATTTCATTTAGATCGGTTCAGTAGTTTTGGCGTGAAAGAGCGACAGACAGACAGAGTTACTTTCGCATTTATAATATTAGTAAGGATTTGGATGCCAAGTCCAGTTCGGTATTTTTATTTTTGATAAATTGTGTTAATTTTTTTCGTAAATTTGTGACGGAGTGTCAGTGTATATTTAGATACAAATTACATACTGATGAAATATGAATTTTGTATCTATGAATGTTATCGATAAAAGAAGAATATGAACTGATTAATTAGATAAAAATAAAGGACGAAAATATTAAAAATCATAAAAAAAAAATAATAAAAAAGGCCCAACCAAGGATCGAACCGGGGTTCTCTGGACTAACCGACTAAGAGATACGACGCTATATATGTAATAAAAGGCAAACTCGATATAAGACCTTATGCCAATCCCTCTACAAATGCTGTATACATACATACATATCATCACGCCATGTCCCTTGCAGGGTAGGCAGAGAGAACAGAGTGCCAGAGAACTCTATCTCTGCATACTTCACTCGCTTCCTCAACATTCATAATTCTCTTCATACATGCTCGCCGGTTTCGGAGACTCTTGACTCCACCTTCCTTCAGTATATGACCGATCTGGTCTAGGTAGGTTAGTCTCGGTCTCCCTCGGTACCTACATCCTTCCACTTTCGCATTGTATATCTTCTTAACCAGACGTTCGTTCGGCATTCTTTCCACATGTCCGAACCATCGGAGCATTCCCTTTCGCATCTTTACACCAATACTCTCTTTCATACCTACTCGCTCTCTTACGTCGTCGTTGCGAATGCGGTCGGTCAGCCTAACTCACAAATGCTGTATAATAGGTCAATTTTCTCCTATTGTACAGGAGTGCCAAGCCCAAAAGTAGGACGTATATGGGCTGAAATGAATACAGAGTTCAATGTATATACTAACAGTATCAGCTATAAAAATTACTGCAATTAAGAGTGCACGCGTGATCAGCAAGTGGAGGTCGTAATTAAATTAACACCACTTAACGACCAATTGCGAGATTTGAGCAATAAATTCAGCCATCCCATTTAGCCATATGTGTATTTCAGTGGCGTGTATGAACGCGGGTGTCGCCTTACCTATAAATAGAAATTGTAATATGTTTCACATTTCACTGTTAAAACACTAATAAAATTCTATTTAATTTTAACACTTGAAGATATTCTTCGGCAAAGTAACAATATCAGGTACTTGGTTTTTTTTTTGGAGTTATGGCTTGGTTACTTAGACCTTTAAGCCAAGTCTTCATAGTTTAGACACTTCGGGCCTTGTCTTCCATCATTAATTTTCTTCATAAATCGTTACCATTTCTTCAAATTGTACTTCATAGTTTCGTTGGGGATTTTGGGTGAACAGAAAAATACACGAAAACCACTATTATACCATATTCACTACACTCCAGCACTTTAACTGTATCATATTCCATAAAATACCAGCAAAATTATTCAATATAACACTACAAAACACTAAAGAAATGAATATAATACAAGAGCGTAACATGACATTTCTACATTCGCGCCAAAACGGGGCACTTGGTTACGTAGTTTTTTTTTTTGCTAATATACCGATTTCAAATTACACTTAATGTTGCCATTTATACGTATTCTTTCACGCATTAATATAATTTTATTAATAAATCAAAGCCAAACTTAACAGCTTAGAGTTTCATGTTAAAAACCTTTTTTTTAGAATAGTTTTTAAAAGTTAAAATAATTACAAAGAAAAGAAATGCTCGAAATTTAAAAAAATCCCTTGCATGTTGGAGTACGCTCGAGCCCAATAGTAGGACGTATATGAGCTGAAAATATGCTGATGACGATGACATAGTTTCATTTTCATAAGTAAAATAAAACATTATGGTTTCGAGAATTTAATTTCCATTTATGCCAACGATATATGATACTTTATATTCATTGCTGTTGTAAGTATTTATATATCATCCATCACTTTTGTTTCTTTATATCACCATTTCATGCTTTCTGCTTCTCTTTACTTTTTTTTAATGTCTATGAAAGAAAAATCATAGATAAATTATACGTATGGTAAACAGAAAGTATGCATTCTTACAATGCGAGTGCAATGTACTCCATGCACCATTTACTTTGGTTCCACATCGCGATCACATTACTCTTGAAGACAATACTTACGGCAATGTTCAATGGATCATCTACCGTGCCATGAAGCAACCTATTGGCATTTGTAAAGTTTAATAGGTCATTTTACAAGTAGACATAGCTTTATTTTCGTGTGAGGGGCAGAGTAAAAGTACAACTCATCACACCTTACTTTCACGAAGGCGTAGGCAAATATACTAAAACAGCAGATATCTCTCAGACTAATTAGAAACAAAACATCAACTTGTCTGAAAAGTGTGATATGACAAGTTTCTTTTTCTCCTATTACAGATAAAGCCCGCTAGTGGGACATACAAAGATGAGCTGTGAAAAATAAGAATAGCGTAGCAGAGGGCACATATATCTTGGCGTCTTGAACATCTGTGATAGGTACCACGGGAAAATAACTATCTAACATTTGGTCTAATGCAAACGTAATTATCACTTTAGTTTACGGAAATAAGTTGGCAGTTGCTCTGTAGAAAGATATCCCACCCAAGTTAATTAAAGTGATAAGCTGACTCCATTATGATTGAGATATTAATACTGATTATCATCCTGCTCTTATCCCAATTACGGGGGTCAATATGTATTCGTCTACCATGGTAAATATTGCAAAGGTTTTCGTAATAGTTGTATGATGACCTATCTGACGTAAGCCCTCATTGGGAATGTAATTGTTGATCAGACGACATCAGATGGATGTAAAATTCTTAGTCGCCTTTTAGGACACCCAAGAGCAACGTAAGGTTTTAATAGTGTTAGAGCAACACTGTTGACAGTTTTTTGTCTAAAGGCGCGGGTCGGTCCGTCCGGGGTAGTGCTACACTTTCGCAGAAAATCGACGTCTGAGCAGTAGCAATGTGCTGTTGCGTTTTGTTCGGGAGCTCGACGGAAGTCCGACTTTCGGGACGGGTTTGGGGGCTTTCATTGGTATGCAACGGCCTAGCTATAGCCATGGTATGGCAGAGGTCCATAGGCGGCAGTAACACTTACCATCAGGTATGCTGCTTGCTCGTTTGCCACAAGCAATAAAATTAAAAAAAAAAGGTTTAGTGGTAATCGTTGCCACCATTACACAGCAAAGTATAAATAATATAAATATAATAAAGTATAAATAAATATATTATTTATCTATCCAACAATACTTTATATAATTTACTGCGTTTTATCAATTAATATTTAATTATTCTTTATTACAATGTTAGTTTGAGAATCAAGTTTGGTCTATGTTGCTTGACTGTCCGTGATCTCATCGTGGTTCTATCTGAAAACCAGCGCTGCACTGTTTCGGTGTAGCCTATGCTGAGATAGGTCCTCTTTCGGTCTCTGTTTTGTACTTAAGTGTTATTCTAGTATCTGTTGTAAATTATAGTATCTGTTTTTCTTGTTATATTTATAAATGTATAGTTTAATATAGTTGTAGACCTTATATTAGACAAATGTATGTAAATTTTGTGTAAGCTTATTACTCTGAGACCGAAATAAATGTATTTTCTTTCTTTCTTTCTTCTTTCAAAGATTGATTATATTTATCTTACATAATATATGTACCTATATTCATATAAAATATTCAATAGTGATTTGGAACTATAGTTCTAAATAGTAAGAGATATTGTCTGGTTTTAATTTTATTTTGATCCAGTTACGAATACTTTACACGAATGCATTGTAAGTGTTATAAGATTTGTGAATGTTGTAAAGTCACGGTTAGAATAACTTACTAAACGCCATCGCTATTACAGAGATTTTGATCTACCCCGTTACACCATTAATTACAGTTTCGGTTATAAATATATGACCCACATTTCTTTACAATATTAATTGTTAGAAGAAACTAAAATAGAAATAAATGTTTTATGTTATTAGAATGAATGTTTGAAATATAACTACTTATACGGATTATATCGCGTTTGTATTTGATTTTTAATTTCCCGACGTTTCGAACACTTTACAGTGATCATGGTCACGGGAAGACTAAGATGACTTATGTCCAATATGTCATTGTTATTACAGAAATTTATATCTACCCTATAAGATCAATTCAAATATAAACGCGATAGAATCCGTAAAAGTAGTTTTATTTCAAATGTGTAAAACTCGCGTAAACATTAGAAATCAGAATTAATGTTTTTATATTCTCCATTTGTGCCCAATTTTTGGCATTTTGATTTCCCCTAAGCAGATTAATATACCACAGTGGTCACACTAAGCAGAAGGTTTGACGATTTAATTTTGATGGCATTTTATGTAATTTGATGAGCAGTAAGTACTGAGGTGTAATGAATATGATATAACAGTGCCTTACATGTTTTCGTTTTGCACTAAAATTCCTAAAAGATGCGTTTAACAGTGTGGTCATGGCACTGTTGAAGGCGACGATTTGATTTACTGACGGGCGAAGAATTTAAATGAAGAATTGGCGTAAAGGTATTAGTAACCAAGCCATAAACTAAAAAAAAATTGCCGATTATAGTTTCTGTTACAAATGAACCAGGATAGTCTTGCTGCTCTTTCTCCTGGTGAATCCTAACCCATTTTTTGAAAATGCCCTGATTGATTTTCGATACGTTGATTTCTAGGATTTCCTATTAGAGTGATCAGCGTCAGATTGGTCATATAGTTGAGGTGACGTTTGCCATCCGTCAGCATGCGCGGGTCCCTCACGGGCCAGGTTTACGAGGCTTGCTACAAGCCAGCCAGAAGGTAAGTAGTGAAGGAGGCCTGCGTACGCTAGGTTCTAACGCTTGAGACCTAAGTGTAAGCTAGACCATATAGATTGTTCATACAATTAGATATTCTTTTTTAAATCTGAGCAGGCCACTCCTGTTCCTTGTACTTGTTTTGGAAATTGCTGAGGTGATATTTGTTGATCGAATCAATATGCAGTCTCGAGCTTTGGACGGTTCGAGAACCATTTCAGACCTTCCACCCCAGTTCGGCTATGGTAGTGACATTTTGTATTTAACCCTTTCATATAATTAATATTATTCTCCATTCATAATAATTAATATGATTATATTAATATAATTTTAAAAGCTTTAAGCTGTGTGGTAGCGGCTAAGAATACTACCAACCCTTACTTTGCTCGTGGATGTCGTAAAAGACGACTAAGAGCCTTATAACGACCTAGGCCAACTTCATCTGATGCCGTTTGGTCAACAATTACACTCCCAAGGAGGGTTGACGTCTGGCAGGCGGCCGGTCATAAAACTATTGCCAATAACTTTTACATTATGTATTATGAAATAAGAGTGCATATTGTATCGACCCCAAGTAATTGGGATAAGAGTAGGAGAATGATGATTAACATAATTTTGAAAATACACAACCTAATTAATATGCCACCAACGCAACAAAATGTGTTCACAAAAATATGTTCATCTTTCATGTGCTAATTTTTGAGACTTAACTTAGTGTGAAAACTTTTATGTTCTGGATAAAGTTGCTTGTTTTCAGTTGCTTATAAAATAAAGTGCGAACAAAATACAATGCACCGAGTTCATCGCCCAATGAAGATTTAATACGCGTCTAATTTATGCGGTGTCATGACAAAACGATTTTCAGCATAATATTGCTGGCTACACGTTGCCCAAGTGTTTGAGACAGATTTTAATACATATGTCACTTTGTTCGGCCTGAACTTCCTTCACAGAGGGAACGAAATTAGCTCACAATATAACACGGACCAGATGGGTTTGTATCATCATCATTTTAGCTTATACATGTCCCATTGCTGGGCTCGAGCCTTCTCCACATTGGGAGGGGAATTGATGTACTATACGCAATTTTATTTCAAGTTTTCCTTTTTTTGCATTGATGTTACATGTTTGCATCCCTTAGTCGTATTTTACCATCACTCACGGTAAGAAAGGGGGTATTATTAAGAAAGGAGGTGGTATATAAATTATATAATTGTATTCTTCTTATTAAGAAAGGGGGTGGTATATAATTGTCATCTCTCTCCGTTACCACACGGAAAATTACACAACACACAGGTATAGCATTATCCCAAAATAATATACCATATGGTATATTATTTTGTGATTTCCTTTTCTTGTAGTAAAGTGATCAGCCGGGCGGGCCATCGAAGACCAAGATCGGGTACCGGTGGCCCGCTCGCACGGCGTAGAGAGGTGTTTGCAGGGTGGGTCTATGGGGTTGCGCGCCGTCTCTTCCGTCGCCCCGGACCGATTTGGCAGGGCGCGACCACGTCCATAGACCACCGCAAAAATTAAAGGAAAGTGACCTAATTAAATTTGTTACGACACTTGAAAGTAAAAAGTTGATGAGTGACATATTTTATTCTTATTCCATCTTACAACAACAAAAAGATGTTATCTCATCTTGTTGGGTTTCCTTTTGTGAGATTTTGCCAAAGAGATATATAAATTTAAAAATAAACTGGGTTATTCTTGAGCGGACATCTGCACCTGCGCCTGACATCTTTTTATATCTAACGTACGTCTCGTTAACTCTGTAAAGTTACATACATATTTAGGTTAACGACAGAGAAGTACAGGTGAAATATGTAACAGGTGTTAGGAAACAAATACCAGCTGCCTTATTCAAGTTATGAATGACTAAGGATCATGGCCGCTAACCAAGAATGTCAATGTTTTTTATATACTCGTACATTCAATAAGACTTGATGAGTATATCAAGGCTTATTAAATGTATGTATACCCAGTAGGGTAAGCTATGAAACATACAATTAAACAGGAAACTAGTCGTATACGTGTTGCACCTGCCAATTTCATAGTTTGTAAATATGTACGTAATGGACTATGTGAGTTATGAGGGAGCAGCTGGCGAGCTCCACAACACCATAAAAATACAAACCGGTAAAAGCTTTTAACTTCGAAATTTACCAGAGTCCACATTTTTATATTTTTATAGTCTCACGCCTCTATGACGCGAAATGGTAAGTAATAGCATAACACATTCACATTTTGCTACACATTTTCTTTTTCCTACGTAATAGGGGAAAGTCACTGTATACATGAACGTGTGAGCACCACTTAATTTTTTATGGAAGCCGTAGAACTGGATGAGGGATGATTCGAATGGACGACAGCATGCTCTCCGATTGCACACTGCTAATAACCCGTTTGCCCAGCGTGACCATTATTTTATCCTTCCCATGAAGCCTTATATTCAAAGTGCTCACACATATTACTCAATCAATTGATGGATCACAGTATCTAAACGTGTTAATATGAATTTCTTTAGAAATTCTCGAATATTATGCATTATGCTAAAACTTACATAACCTTTTCTTTACTCCTCCACCTAAAGGATCGTCGCCCCAAACGGATGGGATATGTCCAGACCATAACCTGCCAAAAAAAGGGGATCGAACCAATATGAATAGGCATATTTATAATTTAAGAATCACCATCTCATAAATGCTTACTGAAATGAAGACATTTGATAAAGAGCCAAATACCATTTCGATTAATTCAAGTATTCTTTCCTAGGAATCAAAGATAAAACTCATCCCAACATTACAAAACAAATCTAAAAACTGAACAGAAGATTTACGAAATTTGAGTGGTTCAATTAAGTGTGAATGTTACAAACAAGACTGTATCGCTAGCTGCTTTACGAGCAGGCATTAAAACTAATTGATCGACTTTCGGATAATAAAATGGCAACTTGAACAGATACAGAAACAGAGAAAGAAACACGATATCTGATCAGTAGCTACATCAAAAAATCATAGGTTGTAACATTAATTCCATTGTGCACATAAATTTTTATATTCAATATCCATCTTTTTTACTGTTGGTGATCAGTCTCCTTCACAATGAGAGCGATATTATTCCGCCACTCCCAATAACTCTTACAGCATAGGTTCATGGTTGCCAGAGGCCACTCAAATGGTCACCCGAAAGAGTAAGCTGTATAAATTTTAGATAAAATCTAAGGCGACATAAATGACAGATAACATCAAAATTCTTTAGGTGTTACCTAACTGTAGGAGTCATTCGTGAAAATAATTACAACACTAGTATCATCAGCCATATATTGAATATATATATATAGGTACATTACAATGTTATAAAATAACCCAGGGGCTCATACCCACACCACACTAAATAAGGATACTTATTATTCAATAACATGCCAGTCGTGCAGGCACAACAAATTAATATTAGCTGCCTGTTTCCTATCGTACTGTATAGAAAGAGATAAAAGGTTGTACATCCAAAACATGGTGTACGTACGTCGGCTATTACTCACATATCCTTGACGTTTATTGTCATTGTTCTGACAAAAATGGATCGTTCGTGATGGTTGGGAATGGTAATCTCGAGAATTATATTTCGATAGTATCAAAACTATGTAGATAAGTAATGAGCAAGGTACCTACTATTCGATAAGAAGAAAAATTTTTCTGCAAAAATTTTCTTTCCGTGTGGTGACGGAGTAAGAATACAATTCACCACCACATCTTCCCCGTGGGTGATCGTAATAGACGACTAAGGGATATAAAATGCATATAAAATATACGCAAGAGGAGAAAAACTCGTAATACAATGCTATGCCAACACGTCTGACCTGCGTGTATAGTATAGGTCAATTGCCTTCCCGTTATTGAAGAGGCTAGGCCCAACATTGGAATATATATGAGCTAAGATGATGAAAACTTTTTCTTAATTTATATACACAAAAAAGTGGGAACTTTAACTGTGAGCAAGCGTTTAACGCCACAGTCAATCCAGTGTCTTTGGAATCACATGGTTTATCGTAGTAAATTATTTTTAAGACTTTTAGTATTCGAAAACACACAATAACTAAAAAGCAAAAAAAAATTCTTAATAAACATATTAAAATTTTGCAATTCCTTTCTTATTTTAAAATTTAATTCCTTTCTTATTTTAAATTTTTTGTAGTCGGTGCCTCCTAATACCCTCGATTTTCTAGAACGATCATGGGACTACCTAGAAAGTATATCCTATCAAACAAAGTTTTTTTTTTCTAAATCGGCTAAATCAAAAAATCCAAGAAATCACATAAAAATAAAAGATGCTGACGAATTCAGAAATTTTCCTTTTTTGATTTCAGTAATAAATTTAAAGATTCATGCATATATGTAGAATTTCACATTGTTGTGTGGCGGCTACGAATACTACCAACCCATACTTTGCTCGTGGGTGTCGTAAAAGACAACTAAGAGCTTTATATCGACACCTAACCTGGGACAAGTCCATTTGATATTGTTTCGTCAACAATTACATTACCAAGGAGGCTTGACATCAGGCAGATGGCTGGTCATAAAACTATTATCAATAACTTTTGCAATATGTACGAGTACATAATGCGTCCACCCCAAGTAATTGGGAGAATAGCAGGATAATTATAGTATACATAAAATTTCAAAGTTAATTTTCATTTCGCTTTGATAAACATTACAAAAATATATCAAAAGATATAGGAATGGTAAGGCAGCGGGCATTGATATGGCGTCTGCCGAGATGATCAAGCTAGGCGGCTCGTGTCTGGGAGGCGTTCCTGTTGCTCCTCAATTTATGTTGGAGCTCGGGAATGGTTCCCAAGGACTGGAATAGCACAGTCATTGTGCCTTTGTTTAAAAACAAGGGTTCACGTTATGCCTGCGCAAATTACAGGGCCATAAGCTTGATCAGTTTGGCAGCAAAATTGTAACAAAAAAATTAAATTGTAAAAAAATTTAATTGTAATTTAACCAAAAATTATTGAAAGGAGAATGATGATAGTGTCCGATGGTTTACTGTGTGAGGCACAAGGAGGTTTCAGAAGTGGAAGGGGATGCATGGATCAAGTGTTCTCTCTGCGCAACATTGTGGAGAAGCATCTGGCTCTAGGTCAGAGGGTTTTCTGCAGTTTTGTGGATCTGGAGAGAGCATTTGACACGGTTGTACGAAAGGAACTTTGGGACATTTTACCGAAGTATGGTATTAACGGTAAACTGCTGTAGGCTGTGCAGTTCAGTTACATGGGCTGTAGAGCCTGTGTGCGGCTGGATGATAGAATGTCGCCTTGGTTTGACGTCAATATCGGCGTTAAACAGGGGTGCGTTCTATCAGAAAGGCTGTTTATCATAAATCTGGATAAATGTCTCCAAAGGTTGAACGATATGAATGTGGGAGTCCAGATGGGCGACTCAGTGGTCAGTGCTCTGTTCTATGCAGATGATGCAGTCCTGCTGGCGCAGTCAGCGGCTGACCTGCAGACCTAAGTCGACACAATGACAGAAGAATGTAAGAAAAGGGGTCTACGTGTGAATGTGAGCAAAACCAAAATAATGGTCTTTGAAAGAGATGAAGTCAGAACAGATGTAACAGTAACAATAGGTAATGATGTACTAGAGCAAGTGGATGAATTTGTATATCTTGGATGTGGATTTAGCCGAGATGGAAGGTACACCACTGATATAGAGCGAAGTGTGAATGCGGGCAATAGAGTGAACGGTGCGTTGGGGCAACTTCTCGGTAGCCACCACCTCAGCCAGAAGGCACGTGGAGCAATACATAACGCAGTGCTTGTCCCAACATTACTGTATGGAAGCGAGAGTTGGGTATGCAGAAAAGAGCATGAACGTAAAATGAATGCGGCCGAAATGCGATCTCTCCGGAAAATCTGTGGAGTTAGGCTGACCGATCGCATTCGTAACGCCGACGTAAGAGAGCGAGTAGGTATAAAAGAGAGTATTGGTGTAAAGATGCGAAAGGGAATGCTCCGATGGTTTGGACATATGGAAAGAATGCCGAACGAACGTCTGGTTATGAGGATATACAATGCGAAAGTGGAAGGATGTAGGTACCGGGGGAAACCGAGACTAACCTACCTAGACCAGAATGGTGACGTACTGAAGGAAGGTGGAGTCAAGAGTCTCCGAAACCGGCGAGCGTGTATGAAGAAAATTATGAATGTTGAGGAAGCGAGTGAAGTATGCAAGGATAAAGTTCTCTGGCACTCTGTTCTCTCTGCCTACTATGCAAGGGATATGGCGTGATGATATATATGTATGTGTATAGGTATAATACAAATATACATAGATATTTATACTTTTTATATTATTATTTCATATACCAATTAAAAGTTATCCTTAATATTGGCAAACCAGCTAAGTTAGGCTAGGTTTTTCCAATACGAAATTTTATTTATTCAATAATTTTATATTAAAATTAACTGAAGTATAAATGGGGATTTTTTATCAAATATATTTAAATTATTTCTAGCTCTATAAGACTTAGCTGTTAATGAGGTGACTGACCATCCTTTTCTGTTTGTTATATTTTTTTTTTTGAGGTAACAACCCTGATATATTTTTTTTTTTACAGCTACGCCAATTAATAATACCTAATTAACACGGCTTTTAACAAAGATACAACAACAAAGATTTACATAGACAATATTGGTTATGTTCGTTCAGTAATTAAATATTTGTTAGTTTTAATTTGCGTTTAATAAGTAGCAGAATCTCCTTAATAATTTTAATAAAATCATAAACTTGTAATATTAAGGACTGCCAAACTCGAGTTCGAATATGAGTTTGCATCAGATTCCAAAATCATGTATCTACGCACAATTGTTTTCTAGAATTTTATGATCTAGTGTCTCGAATTCGATTATGGGAAGGTTGAAGTGCTATTTGCATTGAATTTACCTAAGCCCTTCTCTCTCTAGGCCCAAGTAAAAGAAGAGTAAAGCACTGCAAAAGTTTACGAATGGTCGCCTGCCTAATGTCAATACTCCTTGGGAATACTTGGAGGTATCTATCATCGGTTAACTTTATGATTTGTTTTTATATTTTAAATAAAGTTGTTCTGAAGGTAAATAATGTTCAATAACCCTGATAATGCAACTTATATTATAAGCATTTATAAATATATTACATACATGCACACTAATATTATTATAAACATATAACATGCATTCACGCACACATGGATGTTGTGGTAAATTAATAATAGACGCTTCCTCTATAATAGACAATAAAATACTAATAAATGTTAATAACAATATTAATAATTCATTATTCTCCAGCTCTTATCCCAATTATAACTTTCTGGGACGGTTTGGGATTTTATTGGTAGGCAGCGGCCTAGCTGTACCCCTGGTATTATAAAGGTCCGTGGGCGGCAGTAACACATAGCATCAGGTGTGCTGCTTGCTCGTACTCCTCTTCCTACATATTGCATAAGTTATTGGCAATAGTTTTATGACCAGCCGCCTGCCTGACGTCAATCCTCCTAGGGAATGTAATTGTTGAACAATCGTAATCAGATGATGTTGGAACAGGTCAATATAAAGCTCCTAGTCATCTTTTACGACATCCACGAGCATAGAAGGGTTGGTAGTATTCGTAGCCGCTACCACACAGATATTAATAATTATTAAATTAAATACTTAAATAACAAGTTAAAAACTATTAATCATGTTACATGGACCATGTGTTTCGTTATTAATTTATGTTTTATAAATCACATCGTGTAATAAGCGAATAAATTGATGGTTACATTGCCCTCAGAGGATGCGTTATCGTATGTGAGCATTCTCACGAGTCGAGCTGTGATCGCTCTTATTGGATGATTGTTATATTTAAATGAACACGGGGGTGAGATATAAAATAAACATAGATGTCCACCAAATTGTCATATGGTTACAATTAACTAAATTAAGGTTGTTTAATTTTGTTTTAAATTATAATTTTTATAATGATTCCTGATCTCTTTACGAGAGTATTATCATCATTATTCTTCTGCTCTTATCCCAGTTACTTGGGGTCGACAGAATATGTATTCGCATATATTGGAAAAGTTATTGGCAATAGTTTTATGATCGGCCGCCTGCCTAACGTCAACCCTCGTTGGGAATGCAATTCTTGACCAAACGGCAGCAGGTGGAATTGTTTCTAGTTGATATAAAGCTCTTAGTCGTTTTTTACGACAGTCACGAGCAAAGCGAGTGTTGGTAGTATTCTTAGCTGCTACTAGACAGTAAGAGTATACAAATTTGAAACTATGTTATGGATTCTATTGCTAAACACTTTAAAATATTGTAAATTATGCTTAACATTCATTTAATTAAATAAAATTATGAAAGTGTGAGACTATGTTATCATTCTTATCAATTTCGCGAGAATAAGACCATAAGCGACTGCTACATCGCGTACTGAGGCGTATACATCATAAACTTTTCGCTTCAACTTGTATGAACGAATATACGTAACAATACAGTTGTCGACTTTCCAAACTACTTTTTGCAAGTAGTAAAAAACAGCTCAGGAATTACCAGGAGAATAGGTAGCAGCGTTCTCCTGAGAAACGTATAACATTTTACTGCGACTGAACAAGCATGGCGATTATGGCAATCACTCCTCCAATCAAAGACCATGTGATGTTGAGAGGCCTTTTTTTTTGTGGTGGACTATGGTCGCGCCCCTCCAAATCGGTCCGGGGCGACGGAAGAGGCGGCGCGCAACCCCTTAGACCCACCCTGCAAACACCTCTCTTCGCCGTGCGAGCGGGCCACCAATACCCGATCTTTGTCTTCGGTGGCCTTCTATGGAGAGGCCTTTTTTTTTTTTTGCGGTGGGTTATGGACGTCGCACCTCGCTAAATCGGTCCGGGGTGACGGAAGAGGCGGCGCGCAACCCCATTGACCCACCCTGCAAGCACCTCTTCTTCGCCGTGCGAGCGGGCCACCGGTACCCGATCTTTGTCTTCGGTGGCCCGCTCGGCGGTATGCCCTCTCGGGCTCCTGTCGACGCCCCGACAGCTTTCGCCGTCGAGGCGTCGTCCTCACGCGGTGTCCTCACGTCGGGTGACCGGACAATTCCCCGGTCCGATCACCCGAAGCCTCGGTTAGGGCGGCATCAGGCGCAGGTACTCGCGCCTGCGCCACCCTGGCCGCGGGCGGCGGCCCGAGTCACGGGAATCCTCCCGGGCCCGTTCCGCCGCCTCCTTCTGCGAGATGACAGCCTCGCAGAAGTCGGCGACCGCGTCCCAATTCCTGACGCTGTCGACCATCGCTCGCGCAACAGCCGGCAGCATCAGGTCGGCACCGATGACAGCGACGAGGTCACGGCGCTGCCCGTCCCAGCCCGAACATACCTCGAGCGTATGTTGCGCCGTGTCCTCGTCGCTACTGCAATGGTGGCAGGACGGAGTCCACTCCCTCCGCACGACCGTGTGCAGGTACTTGCCGAAGCAACCATGCCCCGACAAGACCTGCACCAACCGGAAAGAGAGGACTCCGTGCCGCCGCTCCATCCACTCCATCAGTACGGGCCGGAGGGCCTCAACGGTAAAAACACCGTGTCTAGGCCTCTCCAGCCGCGTAGCCCAACGGGCGATGACTTCTCGGCGGGCGTCCTCGCGCCAGGTGGCTATCTCGTTGAACGATGGGGAGCCACCCTCTTCGCGCATTGAGGTAACCCGCCGGTAGAGGTCGGAGAGCATCTCCGCCTCTAGGTCCCACGGGGGTGTCCCGGCCAATAGGCATGCCGCCTCGGTAGACACCGTGCGGTACCCGCGAATGGCTCTGACCGCCATGGCTCGCTGTGGCCTCCACAGCACCGCCCTGAGCTGGGCGTTCAGAGCCCTCGCCCACACGGTTGCGCCGTACATGGCCATTGAGCGGATCACCCCCGCATACAGCCGTCGGCCCTCGAAACTGGGTCCGCCCACGTTCGGCATGAGCCGAGAAAGGGCGGACGCCGCGCCGACCAGCCGGGGAGCAATTTGACGGAAATGCTCCCAGAACCACCATCGCCCGTCGAGCACCAGGCCCAAGTACCTCATATGGGCCTGGATACTGATGTGGATGGAGTTGACGACTAACGAGGCGCCGATGGGCAGCCTCACACGGGGCCCATGGAATAGTAGGGCCTCCGTCTTGTTTAGGGCCACCCTGAGCCCCAGCGCCTCAATTCGCCTAACCATCTCCTCGGTGCCGAGAGTGGCCAGGCTCGCCGCCTCTTCGAGTGTCCTGCCCCGGGCTGTGACGAGCGTGTCGTCAGCATAGCAAATAACGCTCAACCCGGGGGGGAGTCTATGGAGAGGCCTACGTTCAAGTGGATGGCGAAATATTGAACGATGAGAATTTTAGCGTTTCGCAGATGTTTTGTGTGCTACATAAAAGCGTGAGATAAGGTGTTATAAAAGAAGCGACATAACGATAGATTAAGTCTCTATAATTTCCATACTAGTTCTACAATTCAGTGCTAAAGAACATCTTTTGATTGATGCGCCGCGTAAAACGACAAAGACATTTTTTTTGCATTTTTAATATCAGCCACTGATTGTTTATCATTATATCAGATATTGGCCATGAACTATTTAATGAAATGTTTTTTACTCGGTAAAATATAAAATTTGATTAAACCAAATTAATAGAAGTCGTGTTGTCTTATTTACAGTGCCGTAATTATGATTTATATAATGTTACAAATCTTTTAAAATACAGATTTATAATTTCAACGACTGTTCAAGTACTTACGTTTTATTACTTTCTAAGATAAATGACTGACATTTATTAACTTTTTCATCATCATTCTCATACTCTTATCCCAATTACTTGAGATCGATACAATATGTACTCTTCTTTAATAATAATAACTCTTTATTGTACACCATATATACAGGCATAAAATAATAAAAGACAAAAAAAAAACATATTGTAAAAGTTATTGGCAACAGGTTTATGACCGGCCGCCTGTCAGACGTCAACCCTCCTTGGGAATGCAATTGTTGTCCAAACGGCAACAGATGGAGTTGGCCCAGGTCGTTATAATAACTTAATATTTATTAAAGTTATAATAAATATTAACTTTTTAATATTAGTTAAATATAATTTATAGTTTCAAAACTTTGTCAAACAATGATCAGTAGATACTGAATATTAGAACCAGTGATTAAGTTAATTGATTTTATGAGCAACTAGAACAAGTTTTTTATGGTTAGAGTAACGCCCGATTGACTGAACTAAATCGTTGGCAGCCATAACATGGTAAGGTGCATGATTGGTGAGAATGGAATGAGGACAAGAATACCTCTCGATCATCAAACGTAGCGCAGTAGCAAATTCTAAAGTCCCCTGCAATACGTGGATTATTTCTATAGTGCAGGGTAATTTTTTTTTAACAAAGAGATATACTGCTACTCATTCGTGGATTTTTTTCCAAATTGCGGTAATTATTACCCACGACGATTTCGCCCATTTATGGTTGGGGCAGGTAACTATCAGTAGCGTGGTCTAGTCTACTAGTTTCAAGCAATGCAAGTATACTACATAACGGAAGTTGAATAATAGCTAAAATGATTTAAGTATAGAAAATGTTTAGATAGCAATATTAGTTTAGATTAACTTTATAACTTCGCAACGACGACGTAAGAGAGCGAGTAGGTATGAAAGAGAGTATTGGTGTAAAGATGCGAAAGGGAATGCTCCAATGGTTCGGACATGTGGAATGAATGCCGAACGAACGTCTGGTTAAGAAGATATACAATGCGAAAGTGGAAGGATTTAGGTACCGGGGGAGACCGAGACTCACCTACCTAGACCAGATTGGTCACGAACTGAAGGAAGGTGGAGTCAAGAGTCTCCGAAACCGGCGAGCGTATATGAAGAGAATTATGAATGTCGAGGAAGCGAGTGAAGTATGCAAGGATAGAGTTCTCTGGCACTCTGTTCTCTATGCCTACCTTGCAAGGGATATGGCGTGATGATATGTATGTATTAACTTTACATTCAATTCATTAGGTTTTCGATATCCACTGTTGGACGTCCAACAACCTGCTCAACCATCGTACCAAACATGCTCAATTTCTTTATATGGAGGAAAAGGTAATATATAATATCTTTATTACAATATGAATAGTTGATTTAGTGTATTATTAAAAAGAATAAAAATATTTTATTTGATTTTATTTAATTTTTTTTCGCTATTGATAATGCTCACAAAGTCTTAACCTTCATCCAAAATAACTTTTCAAACGCCACTTTCATGCTTGATTTTAAATTATTGTCATAGCTAATTTCATTACTTTAAGGTAGCGTACCATCGTGTAGTGTAGAATTATCTAAGTTTAACCCCCTTTTAAAATAAAATTCCTGCATCGCGTGTAACTTTACCAACAAATTTTAGGGACCAAACCACACCAAGAAAAAAAATTTAGATTGCCATGTGAGAGAATTGAACTCATGACATGTAGTGAAGACCACTGAACAGTATCACAGCGATTTTATTTGTAGCCAGTATTTAAAATATATTAACTAACCATAAACTTGCCCATCTATTCGAAATTCATTGCAAATATCGAGAACGAATTTTCAATACATTTGGTTCCAAGTCATACCTAATTGTAGCCGCTTTTTTAAAAATTAAAGATCGTTATGCTTTTAGATATGTTTACAGCTGGATTAGTTATTAAATTGTTATTAGTCTACACTTGGTCAGTCTTGAAAGCTGACCGCAATACAACTCGTAATAAGTACAAGGCTAATACGATAACGAAAATTTATCTTTACTTATTTTCTTCGCTCAAATGTATAGAGTGAATTTATATGTATATTGATTATGGGTCAGCATAACTTCTGTCAATGGCAGTCGTATGAGCAATACCTAAAAAGGAGCGCATGTTATTGTAGTACGTTTCGCTTGCCGGAAACACGTACGTACAGTGCCGAAAAGATATTAACCACCAGTCAAGTCTGTTGGGAGCCGTTCAAACTTATCAGGGTTGTCATACATCCCGGAATGTTTGGATAGTGCTATTTTTAGAGGATATCCTTAGGGACTACCCAAAAAGGCTACCCACAATTTATTAAAATTTAGATTTTAAATCAAGTGATCCTAATTATTTATAACATACTGAGATCTAATAATGATACCTAAGTATAGTGACGATTTTATATAATTGCAATGATTTCCTGCTTATTTTTAGATTTGAAAAACATTTCTTATATCAAATATGCAGTGTATATTATAATAATACACTCGTGTTATTTTATTCTATAGTACTCCGCCAGGAGGTAAGCGGAGGCAATACATTCATATTTTTAGCGAGCACATAAAAAATGCGAGACTGTTATCACGTACCGGATTCAGAATTTTAAATTGCGGGTTTGCCATGTTCAATATAATTTTGAATAAAATAAATTTTATGTTAATGAACAATATTGTTCCTTTCAACAACCTTTCCGTGTGGTGACGGAGTAAGAGTACAATTCACCACTAGACATGTGTAAGTAATGCGAGTGATGTATCACACGTAATATTACCCGACCGCGTATTGTCATATTACGCATTACGCGAATAAACATAACATCACATTAAATATCACACATCACATTAAACATGACGCGAACACCCGTGTACTGTTCTGTATTTCTGCAATGTCCGGTGTCTGGCAATTCAACATTTATTTTGAGCTTTATTTTCAGAACGTTAAAGCTTATATTTCTTGACGCCGCCCGCTGTATATATAAAGCGCTATCGCATTACGCATCACACATGACATTTCATGTCATGTGTGATGTTTGAAGTAATGGTATAATGTAATATTACTCGGCACGAAATGTAATGCCATATAACATCACTTCGCGAAGTACTGTTTCGCGCATGTCTATTCACCACCCCCTATCTTACCCGTGGGTGATCGTAAAAGACGACTAAGGGATATGAAATGCATATAACATCTATGCAAGAGAAGGAAAACTTGAAACAAAACCCTTGGTTTGAAAAAAAAACCTTGGGTTTTGTAAAAGACGATTAAGGGGCGTAAGCAGAATAACATCACTGCAACAGATATTCGAACAACAGGCCGTGTCCAGCATTAGGACACACAGATAGTTTAGAAAATTGAAAAGATATGTACCTATATCGATAAATATATAATTTCAGCTCATTTACGCTTCACTACTGGGCGCGATTCTCCTCCACAATAGGAGGGAAATTGACCATGGTATGCAAACCAAAACCAGCATGCTGGTTAGACAAATTTGTATAGAATTTCGAACTTCACTTCTTTTGCATATATATATTATCTATCTTATCTTAATAATATATATAAATTACGCGTCACGTTGTTTGTCCGCGATGGACTCCAAAAGTACTTAACCGATTTTAACCAAATTTGCACAGCATGTGTAGTTTGATCCAACTTAAAAGATAGGATAGCTTTCATCTCAATTTATAGTCGCAATATTATTTTATTGCAAATTATTTGTCTATTATTTGACGGTCACAATTATCTGTTATCTCTAAACGATTCTAACAGATGGGGGTATCTGTTGACTGGATTGAGTGATAAACGTTTCGTATAAGCTGCAATTTATTAGCATAAGCACCATGTGTTATTGAGGCTACCTTAGCACGCAACGCGTGGCCGGATCTGCTAGTGTTATATATAAAGGGATACCCTTGGTCGTCTTTCTCGACACCACGTGTAAAAATATCCAAGTTAATATTATATTAAACATTTTACATATTTTAAAACGTGTAGTGAAGGGTTAAAAATGCAATATGTATGTAGGTTTTAACAATTCCCACAGACGAGTAAGAGTACTTGTCTGTGGGAATGGTTAAAACCTGGCAATGGAGCACTGGGGAATGGGCAGCAGTGTCCTTCTGGGAAACTTATAACACCAACTGCAATCGCCAACTCTTACGCCATCGATTCAGACATCTTTACACGCTTTTTATCAAACTTTCCAGTACTGAGTTAGGGAAGAAACTTTTATTTTTTGTTGTTGGTAACCCTAATCTTTGCTACTGTTTGTACCGACAGGGATATAAACCGACATTTTATGTGTATCCGGGCCCCTATAAAACTATCTTAATATTGTGTATCTCCACAATTTGTTTATTTACTAAAGCTGCCTCCGTTTCCACAAATATTTAATTTTCCTTTGACCATCATTTAATAAGAATACTTTTTGTTTGGTTTTTCTTATCAAAATTATTGTCTCCACACCATAGCTCGCAACAGCCTATCACAGTGTCCATACATCATCATTCTCCTACTCTTATCCCAATTACTTGGGGTCGATACAGTATGTACTTTTCTTTCATAGTACATATTGTAGAAGTTATTTTCAATAGTTTTATGACCGGCCGCTTGCAAGACGTCAACCCTCCTTGGGAATGTAATCGTTGATCCAACGACATCAGGTGGAGTTGGCCCAGCCCGTTATAAAGCTCTTAGTAGTCTTTTACGACACCCACGAGCAAAGCAAAGTTTGGTAGTATTCGTGGCCGCTACCAGACAGTATTTACACAACGGCGAAAAATAATAGAACAAAATAGAAGAGCCACGGAGATTGGTACGCCTACTATTACACTTCATTTCTTTCTCCGGTCCGCCTATTTTTTTCCACCTATAAAACAAGTTGAAATGGAGAAAACGTCTCCGAAACTATTCTTTTATTCATAGTAAATAGAGCTGTTGTTCAATGGGGCGAGATTCGACTGAATAGTGCTTCACATTTTGGTAGTAGTAGGTACATCGTAGAATTTCATATTCAAAATAAAAATAAAGTTTACATCTACAAATATATTCCTTTTTTATTACTGTGCTTCCTACAATAAGTGATACAAATCAAAAATGTTGATTTTATTCAGTCGTCAGTCTTTTGAATACAACATGTATGTAATCTGGTTTTGTAATATCAGATTTTTAAATGTGAGATTTCTTGATAATTTTAAATGTAAAGTAGGCATGCGTGCCTTCTAAAATAAATATTCTGAAGCAAAACTTTTCCTGTTCATTTTCATATTGAGGAGTTTTACGAATTTACGATTCCAAATTAGACATCATTGTGAGAGTCCTCACTGATACATGGTGAGAAAGGAATCAAAAAAGTAACGAAAGGCTATTTATGTCAAGCGTGAATCTCAGTGTCATCGATTTTATTGTGTGGGTGTCATCCAAACAAATATAGAAAATTATTTTTAATAACCCTTTCAGCGCACGAGGCCTAGGTCAAGTTTACAGTAGAGTGAACACCCTTCATTATTTATGGCTATCAATAAAGCTGAATAAATGTGAGTAGCATCTAATCTTCTAATATATAAAAATCTTGCGTCACTGTGTTTTTGTCAAAATCCTCAGAAACGGCCCACTCGATTTTAACCAATTTTCTTTTTTTTTTGTGTTTGATAGGTATGAGAATAAGATCGTAAAGTATTTTTCAACCCATATTTAATCACGATTTTAGTATATTCGTATGAGCATATAAATATGAGTATGAAAAAAATATACAGATTAGTGAAACGCCACTCATTTATGTGAAGTTATTTATAAAAAGTATCGCGTCAATTTTACATTTGTTGTGTGTCACAACGAAATATATGCAAAAAATTTTCGAGATTTATTTTAATTTAGTATTCTTGTTTTGTGACTGTAAAAGGCTGGTAAAGTAATAAAAGAAAGATACATTACCGTCATACAGTTTTACATCAGTAAGTACAACACTTTGTTTTATTTGTGTGATACAGTGAACAATGTCAAGCAAGATACAAGGGAGCTCATTCGGGCCGTCGAACGAATAAAAAAGAAAGAAAAGACGAACAAATCTAATAGGATACCGAAAAAGGGTGTATGAGCATATAGCGATTGCGTCTATATCAATCGCAAGAGGAAAAAGATGAACAATTGAAACGGCGAAAACAATAATAATAATAAACAAATAAATATAATAATATAATATAAACAAAATAATATTTAATTATGTAATATAATATTTAATTATGTAATATAATATTTCTTCAATTTTAATGTTAGATAAGCTATTTTGAAAATTATTTATCCCCATTTAATGACGAAAAATAGGTTAATATTATATAGCTAATAAAAGTTTTTCATTAATAATTGTTTTTGGTCATTGTTATTATTATTAATAATTATCTACTAATATGGTCCGAAATAAATAATTATTATTAAAAATCAGTTGATTTTCTCCCGTGACCTTTAAGTTTATCAAAGTTGTAACACAACGTAGCAACTGCATGCTACGTCACTGTTATACGTGAAATAAATTCTCAACTTACAGTGCGAATTATTTACACGGATCTTCTAGTGTGTTCTATATAAATCCTTCTAGAACTTATGAGTTCTGAAGGCATATTACTAAAAAAAGTTATATTTTCTGGCCAAATCATAATGCGAACTGCTCGAGCTGAGTCTGCTGGGTTCGAACGGCTGAGTCGATTACAGTATTTTTCCATTCATGGCGAAAGTTCTCAAACATTGATCGTTGATTAGCTGATGAATGGATTAAAAGCAATAACGGCCTTTCTGCCATCAACATTCAGCTTTTTGCCGTCTATAGCTGGACGTAAGCTTCCCTCATAGTTGGCCACTAAATTCGGTCCTTGCCGTCCGCATTCAATGAGTACCAACAATTTTTACGAGGTCGTCTGTTTACATAGCGGCGTCATACACAGCATCGTCGAGAATCTTTCTTCCTCAGCGGCAGTTGGTTCGTCGAACGATGTAGCCTGCCATTGCCACCTCATCGTACCAATTCTCGTGTAATGTAGGTTACAAACGTTTTTTCTACGGATTGCTGTATCAGATCCTATTTCGCAGTGAAATCCCGAGCATAGCCCGCTGAGCAACATTGACTTTAGTTATGAAACCTACGTTTAAGAACCACGTTTTTCAAACCATAACTTATCACTGGTAATACACGCTGGTCATGGAACTTTTCTTTCAGATACTGAGTTATATTGGAAGCGACGATCCTCTTAAGTTATTTGAACGCTTCAGACTTTTCCAAACGATCTTAAGATTCTCGAATGCTCTGTGCTGGACTGCTAGACAAGATGCAATCCAAACTTCGTCCGACAGCAATCAGCAAGAAATGCTAAACACGTTATATGTACCCTTCAAGCATTACTGTTAGCATATATGGGACTTCTCGGCAATATACTTTGCGTACCACAAGACAAATACGTTAATAAAATCAGAATACATTATAATATCGCATTATAAAGTACCCCAGACGTAACATTTAAAAACAGTCGCTCTATTAGAGGTGAAATATTATAACTAAATATGTATGCAGTTCTGTAAATGTAACCGAAACTGTCGAATACCTGAAATGAAAATCCATCCGAAACCGTAACCAAATCTAAAATAAGACACGTAAGGTTCTTTAAAGGGGAATTGTATGATATTTACCACGCTTAGAATTTTCCTTTCAAATTCCCTAAAAATCCAATATATTTGAAATTGTCGGGTAATTCGAAATAATTTCATATCCATTACCGTAACTCCACTTGATGCAGTTTGGTTAACAATTACATTTCCAAGGAGAATTTGATGTCAGGCAGGTGGCCCATCATAAAACTATCGCCAATAACTTTTTGCAATATGTACAATGGAAACAGAGTACATATTGTGTCGACCCTAAGTAATTGGGATAAAGGCAATGATGATTCAGCTCCTAAATATCATGTCTACAATATCTGTAACTGTAAGTTTATATAAAAATGGACAAGGTGAATCAATATATTTATTCATAATACATATGTTGTGTATATCCTATTTGCTTTCAGTACTATCAGTATGATATGATATCAATATGACATCACATTATCTTATCATAGTATACCTAACTATAGTTACATTACACAAGATGCAATATTCACGTGTCATGAAAATTTAAACATGGTTTATTGCCATATATCAATAAGTTTATTAAAGTCCAGTGTTGGCCATAGACCTCAAGGCGGATACTGCGATAATAGTCGAACTTAGCATGCGATTTCAAGATTGCAGGTTTATAAGTATTCTAGGAGACTACTGTTGTCCATCCTATCAGAGATCACTCAACCGGATTTTATGATCTCCACATCCATTTCTCAACCCTTTGAATTAGTTATGACAGAAACACTTCAACCATATAAATTTGTTATGACAGTTGTTAGGTACAAAAATGAATATTAATATTGCTGATTTTTTCTACCAGACTATTGATATTGTCTATTGAACATTTTCCTCTCTATAGAGGATAATAATGCCTACAATTTCTCAGGACAGAGATGGTGCCCATTTCGCATTTACTTATAATATTAGGAGGATATACATACATACTTAATTTTTTTAACACCACATTAAATAATGAAAGCTTTGGTTGAGGTGGACTTCACAATCATTCACAAATTATACGCAAATTCGGATCAATTGTTTATGAATCACATTTAAAATTATAAAGCCCAGCCAAATCATAGATACCTTACAGATCAGTTATATAAAAGGCAACTTCATATTCAAGATTTACAGACCTATTAGTTCATTACTTAATTTCCAAAGATAGTAAAAACATTTAATGTTATAAGTTTTAAGTTAGGTAGTACATTATAATATATACAACATGATTCCATATGGTCTAAATTTAATGAAAAACCTATCTGAATGTAAGGAAAATAATTTTATATATTGTATGTGTGTTAAATAATAAAAGCAATATATTTCTAATTTATTTTTACATCAAGCCTAATATTTAATTACTCTTTCATAACTCCAAGTATACTTTCTCATACAATTTATTCTATATCATCATTCTCCTACTCTTATCCCAATTACTTGGGGTCGATACAATATGTACTCTTCTTTCATAATACATATTGTAAAAGTTATTGGCAATAGTTTTATGACCGGCTGCCTGCCAGATGTCAACCCTCCTTGGGAATGTAATTTTTGACCAAACGGCATCAGATGGAGTTGGCCTAGGTCGATATAAGTCTCTTACGACATCCACAAGGGCAAGCAAAGTAAAGGTTGATAGTACTTGTAGCCGCTACCACACAGCAGTTTATTCTATATATAGGTAAGATTAAGTAGTACAGAGTATGAAACTAATATTGTTATCTACGTCTCAGTAGACATAGATTCAAATCGCACTTGATAATTACTGTGAGGAACTATAGTTTCATCTCTTTTAGGATCCAGTCGTTGAATAATTAATAAGGCTGATCACCATTGACTACTTCGATGGACAGAAATAGTAAAATATATATTTAATTATATGAGATATTAAATTATAACAAAGAGATTTAGAGCAACACTAAAATAGTGGCTACATTTTCAAAGGTATATTGGAATAATTGTATAATAAAATAATATTTCGCTGTTTAATATTTACTGTATAGCATTTGATAAAAGGGTTGCCCCTTTTATCAAATCTTTTGTTCATTTCTATTGTCTAGTTATAGGTTCTCTAGTTATATATTTAAAAGTTCATGACAATACAATCTCAATTACACTTAGTATTCTCTGTTTCAAGATATCTATTCTTATGCCTAAAAGCTTATGGATCAATTGAGGAGAATATCAATTTCATAATTAATTCAAGGCAACAAATTAAAATTGGCTCCAGATATCATGCAACAAACAAAATACATGAAAGTCAATTATTATTTTTTGTCTGACCAAGTTGTTAGCCACAGATGGCTATGACAACTTTACCCGGTCTGTGGGTGAGCGCTGAGGGCTCTCAATCCGAAGTCAAATAGCAGCAGAAATCCCTATATAACAAGCAGTAAGGTACTTATTTTCATAGTTATCTAAAACTTTATTACATCTTGTGCTTCAATTCTAACGAAATTTATATTGAAAATATTTTTGGTGATGTTTACTTAATATTACAGTTCAGATTAGATTAGCTTATAGTCAAAAACACGAGATTTTGTACACATAGGTACCAAAATATATTTTTTTGTCTTTAATTTCTTTATGACTACAATGTGATACGAGCCAAAACAATACTATAATCGCGATCATAGCAACGCTCTTTAGTTGTTGTAGTGTTGTCTCTGTAGTAAATATAAAAATCTAATCAACGTTTTATTGTATCGCACATAGGTAGAATGAATCATCGACTCACCTGCTGTAGTTGTAGGGAGTGGTTGTAGCAGCGAAGTAACTTCTCTACTAGTGGCCTGACAGCACGCCACGCTCTCTCCTGAGATATTCGAGACGGATCCGCTATAGCTTCCTTAATGTCTTTCCCTGCACCTTTATAACACTGTATTTCATGTAGTATTTGCTCCGAATCCAACAGGACTCTTTGTACCTCCTCATAAACATTTCGTTCAGTATCCGTGGGCGCGGCGTTCTCAAAATCCAAGAATATATCATAACGTGGCGATGAACAACAATTCGAATCGTCGCGTGACAAAAGGCTTAATAATTTACCCATTATGGAAGAATAAATAAATCACAATTTGTTAGAGAAATCTCTTTAATAGCGAACACTGCATTGCCTATGAAATCTATTTTTTAAATGTTACGAATCCGCGTAGGGGACGACTTGAAACATAAAAATGTGATATGAATAGAACTTTTTATTTTAAATTACACGTAAATAGTTATACACTTTTTAATATCAATGAATTATAATAACTAAAAGTAAAACGTCCAAACACCTTCCCATCACCCACGACTCGGCGATACTTCACTTGCTTTATTCAAAATTAAAAGTATTCAGTGAACAGTGTTGCCAACAGTAAGACGGTCTCTCCACCGGGTAATTTAAATAATTCCTTTTCCAAAATAAGAACGCTTTCATAACGACCTGATTAATAAGAAATATCTATGGTATATTCGCATCTGTTTACTGTGACAAAATATCATTATATTCTGATATTTAACTTTAATTCCAAATGAATTTTATCGGGAATAAAAGTGAAATATTAGTCCGAAAGACTAAAGTTAAGAATAGATAACAGTAATGCCTCTATTACTATTTTCAATCATTGCTTACACCAATTTTGATAACATGCAAACAAGTGATTAGTTTTACGATATTAGTAGTGTTATATTCTATTTATTCAATCAGCATCACTATAGCCTACTTTTTTTATCTCAGAGACCAAATTCACACATGCAAATGTCAAATTTACAAATAATGCTGCCAGCTTTTTTTGTGAAGTGGTGCACTTACGATACCGGTATATCGAAACGTAAGATTTTATATTTATTAGACGATTAACTTTAAAGTTGTCAATTCCAAACCGTATCATTAAAAATCATATAAGTATACATGGCCACACGAGGTGCTATATAGTAGTTGCGACGTACGACCTTACATACTCAAGTGTTACAATGTCTTTAAATAAAACAAAAAAGAATTAATAGACCCTATCAATGTTCTTTCTGCACATGCTAAAACGACAATTTAAACCCATCTTTTAGAAAGCAGCAGAACTTTTAAAAATTACAATAATTATTAGAATTTTACAAGATTTATAATTTTAAATATACATAGAATCTATCATACTTAATCTCCTCAATTCGATCTTGATTAACACTCGTTTCCTTCTACGATTTTTGTAAGATGGGATAGGAAGGGCTTATGGGACGATAACATCAGTTTTTAAAATAATGGATGATTTCACGCGATTACCTCAATATTGAAGTTGCCGTGTATTAATAAGTTTCTTTTAACTACTAAGTATCTTTGTGTATCATAAAAAGAAGAGAGCCTGGAGATCTGTCATACAGGTTTCGAACCTACTTCAGACTCCAGCTCTCACAAGGTTAAACTAAGACAAATCGTGTACTGAGTATATTTAAGAAACCACTGTAACCCTTTGAGAGAAATAAATTATTTTTATTTTATTTATTTATTATTTATTTTCATAATAAAAATAGGATTAACAGCTGAGTCAAAGTCTGTCACTAACGTAACTTTATTCTTCTGAATTATTTTATATATGGTGATCATAATTTAGCAAAGATACCTAACAAAATTGAACTACCAATATTGGTGCAAAGTCCCCTATGTTGTCAACACTGCTCCGTTGGTCGCTGTGTAGTAGTTATAAGTAATCTGTGAACTATACTGCCAGATGAATAAATCCTAAACTGCTAAAAATATATAAAAAACGCTGGATAGTATGAATTATCTATAGTTAACCAATCTATTGAGATTTATTTCCTAAATATTAACTACTCAAGTCTTATTTAGGAATAGTGTAGAAGTGATCTACTAGATATATCTGCTTGATATAATTAGTTTTAGTAACACAGGAGAATTTAAGGGTATGACCTATTGTACTTTCATCATATAATATATGTAGACACAGAGATTGATCCATTAACGTGGAGGACAATTAAATACCATTATTTATAACTGTTTTATATATTTTTGTATATTTGTAAAAATTGTTCTAAAATATGACAAATAGTAACTCTATTTTTCATATTAGGGTTACCCTGGGGGGGCACACTTAAAACATTACTTATTTTTACTGACCGCCGCGCCGCCTACAGATTGGTTGCACAAACTTAACTGCTGCCATTTTGTCCTGCCTGTCAAACGTTTGACAACTGAGAATTGTTATTTTTTGTTCCTAGCGTAGGTACTTATTGTCATCGATCTATTTTCGGTTATTGATATTTTTCTGAAAATTATCTCAAGTTTCAATGTTAGGCTGATATTATAATTGTTTAATTATCAGCTGATATGTTTTTTTTTTATATTTCAGGGTAGCTTTCATAGTAAAAGAAAATTCTATGTAATTACACATACACATGTAGATATGTATATATATTACTTCAACTTTAGTTCACCGCCTAAACTCTGGGTGGCAGCACTTTCCATACATGCATATTTTATCATCGAGTTGCCACTCTTTTTCAATTTAATAACTTTACTCTTTGGGGTTACCTTAAGGGTAAATGATAGGTTATATATGACAGGTTTGAATAAATAATGACAGAAGTTCTTAGTATTACTGTAATATGGACCTTCCATGTGGTGACGGAGTGAGAATACAATTAACCACCGACGACTAAGAGATAAAATATGCATACAACATCCATGCAAGAGAAGGTAAACTCAAAATAAAATCCTATACCAACGTGTCTGATTAGCGTAGTGTAGTAGGTCTATTTCCCTCCTAGTGTGGAGGAGACTCGAGCCCAGCAGGGGGCGCTGAGATGAGATATGAGCTGAGATGATGATGAGATGACGTAGTATGTACCTAGGCATCGAATAGGTGTTATTATTAGTTTATACTATATAACTCACTAAGGCGAATTTGAATATCTCTTAACAGAGAGGTCGTTAAGATGATGTTGTGTGATAACTATAAATGTTCGAACATATTTATCTTCTACGTTTTTTTTATTATTTGTAATAGCATTCAGCTACTAATCAGAGCCTACTGTTGTCTGAGTCGAGTTTTTATATGAAAGGGCTTTTTTTTAAATTATCACGTCATTGACCGTAAATAACAAAAATTGTCGTCTTCAATAGTGCAATAGTATCGTCTGTTAATATTGGAGGAAAATGAAAATATATGTAAAGTACTGTTATATCGTATTCACTACATTTCAGCACTTCCTACGCGTTGATGACCGATTCAGCTTCGGCCTTCACATAACGCAAGTCGCCTCCATAGTTTATTAAATGCTAGGTCTAAATTAGCCTGGGGTACGATGCCAGAAACCTCCACGTGGTGTACCCTGGGTGCGAGCGACAGTCCCCCAGATCCTTCTGTTGAATTGTCGCTCGTAGCGAATCTCTGGCGCGAGGGGGGGTTCCCCAGCAATGGGTTGAGCCCCAATTCGCTCCTGACCCTCTTAGTTATAGAGGGTACAGGAGGCGAAATTTCGGACGGGCCCCGTCACTCATTAATTTGAGGGCTGGGCTGGCTTATGCCACCGCCGACATATCGTAACCCTGATATCTTGCTTCAAGACATATTGTCGTGTGGCATAGTATCAGGAACGAGGGTCTTGGCTTAACCGCCCGGACCACGAGGAAGACAACTTCTATAAAGAATTCGAATCGACATTCGAATTCGGAGATGGAAGATGCATGGCAGATGGGTTGTTCTGTCGTTAGCACGCTCCAGCCAGGGTACCGGCCGACTCCATGGTTGGTAAATGTAGGCTTGCCCGGGTACAGGGATCTCTGCCCGGGTCGACCGTTAGTTCTCCCATACTCGTGGGAATCAAATGGATTTGCCTATTTTAACTTCACCAGAGGGGAATCCAGCGGATTCCCACATCACGGCCTCGTCAAGCCAATGTAAAACTGACCAAAATGACGCCTCGTCCTTAGGACTGGAGGCGTCCGCCGAGGGCCCGGCACCGACCACAGAGGCCCCCCCCCTCGAAGAAGAAGAAGCGCCGGATGCGGTACACTTGGAGGAAATACAACGCTAAGACCAAGGAGATGACGGAAAAGAAACGTCAGCGGGCCGCCGCCAAATTGAAGGAGGACGGTGGCAGATCCACTGCAGAGCCGTCAACGGACGAGGGCGACAGTTCTGTCGCAGAGCCGTCCAAGGAGGCCAGTGGGTCGGCATCCGAAACCGCCGCCGCCAGGTCGTCGCCGCGTCTTGCGGCGGCGGCCCTAACCGCGGCCCTGACGACAAGGGAGGAGGCCCTCCCTTCGAAGGTGCGGAAGCGCCCCCTGAACAAGGAGGGCAGCTCAGGCGCCGATTCCGAGGGGAGCGTGGTGATCATGCCTCCCTCCAAAGTGCTGGCGTCTCGCAGAGGGCGAGGGGCCGCCACGACGGGCAGGACGACCCACTCCCCGGCCGGCGGAGTACGTGGAGGGGCGGAGCCTGGTAGGCGGGCCGACAACCAGGCGGCCGCCGCGAGGGTGCTGGGGGTGTTGTCCGGCATCCCTCCCACCGAAGTGGCGACCGCTGGTGCCCGCGCGAGCGCCCCAGCCGCAAATAAAAAATATAAAATGCGTTTGATAAAATAATAAAAATCTAAATGAAAACATTATTTTTTTTAATCACATAAGCTGGTTAATTATGTGAAATAGATTACATTATGAAATTAAATATTATTTAGATTTCACCATTGCTACATGTCAAAACTGTTTTATTTGCTACAGATGCTGGTATGTTAGTTAGTACCTTCTTGAAAATTTAGATGGCATCAGTAGTGCTTTGCTTATAGATAATAATATATGATGAATATATAAGTAGGTACATAACATTAATTAAACTTATGATTAATCTCTCAGTTTAGGGTAATAAAACACAGATAATTATTGTTAAGAAAACATGAAAGATTTTTGCAGATATTAAACAGTTAAAATATCGGCAATCTGACCAATATGTATGGAACGGGATACTTTGCCTCATCTATACTCGTATTCTATCCATCTATACTCCTATAATTTAATCTAATTAAATTAAATAATGCCAAGTGTCATTTACTTATTGGTATAAAATATAACCAACTTTTTTCGGGTGCTCGGTAAGTAATAATAGGATATAAAGTAAGATTAAATAGCAATCTTTAATCCTAGGCAGATATACCATACATATGTATGTAGGTAGCTTTCGGCTATTAAATCATTGATGCCTTGCAGTTATTACTTCAAGTTGCTGCCAGTGTCCAGTAAATTTATTTTCTTGTTTTATCTACTATATATATATATATATATATATATATATATATATATATATATATATATATATATATATATATATATATATATATATATATCTATTTGACGACTTAAAGTATTTTTTTAAATAGTGTAGTAGTTGCATAGTTATGTTGTCCGGTACGAGTCTAACAATAGAAAGAAAAAATGGTGGTCTACAACCTACTGGGTATACCTCGCTAGCCAGATAGCTTCGAAGTAAGCTCTTGGAATAGTAGGTTGGCTGCTTACGTCCAAGATAAGACATCCATAATCATCATCATCATCATCCTGCTCTCATCATTAATAATTGGTATTTGGGGTCGACGTAATATGTGCTCCACTTACTTATATGGTACATATTGCAAAAGTTATAAGCTTCAGTTATGTCCATCCGTCTACCTGACGTCAACTGTTCTTGGGAATGTAACTACCGACCAGACGACATCAGAACGAGTTGGCCCAGGTCGATGAAAAAGGTCTTAGCCGTGTTTTACGACACTCACGAGCTAAGTAATTGGCAGAATTCGAAGCTAACGGCAACAACACACCAATATGTCCTATCATGCGCGAGAAAGTAAAAATTAGGCTCAGAAGAATTGCCGTCACGGAACCGTATAACCCACCGCGTGCCACCTTTTGACCGGACCACAGACAACGTGGAAATTTGACTTCATGACCCGCCTGACGCCTTTTCGATTTCGTTCCCAATTCAATTTAATTTTTAAAATTCTTTCGAAATACCTATTTTCATTCTCAGATAATCAACTCCGAGACGAGGGAGACATATAGTCCGCTCTTCAGCTATCTATGCGTGAGATGAATAGACTAAACTTTTTCATGATCAAACTATTTCTTCGAGTACATTTAGTTGAAGTTATTTAATAATACCTGTCTATAAAATAAATATATCTTGTTATGAGTGAGTCAATAATCGCATGTATGCGATAACTCATTACGTTGTTCGCATTGATTGGTTGGGTGTGTGAATCAAATCATTCAGAGGCACTCAATTTGTGCTATCATTCTATCAGATAGTCAACTACTTCGTTAATTCAGTTGGTAAGTACCGCTCAAAAGTAAACGACGCGGACGGAACTGGTAGCGTCAATCTTTAATAAACTTTATATACTTCCCAGTGAAATAAGTGTACCTCTCAATATGTAAGTATTTTTTTTATTATAAGAGCAAATAAGTACTTTTTATTGTTAGAATAAATATGTATGGTGAGTTATTGAAACGATTTTGTATCTCATTAAAAAAAAACGAGACTGGTGTATATTTATCTACTTTATTGCATAAGGAATTCTTTCTTTACATATATGTAAGTGATTATAATTTATATCTGTATTCCGAATTAACAAGTATGTTATCAGAGGCCAGGCAAATATTGCCCGAGGTGGTGATGCGCCTAAAAGACAGAGAGAGGCTCACGGCGGGTTATAGGAAGGAACTCACCTTTCCGTCGTCCTGGATGCCTGCACGGAGTGAGGCACCATAGTAGATTAATAAAATCGAAATATATTTTAATTTAATATGGATGTAGACAAGGGTTGTGATACTACCATGTAAGTGTGATGTCTTAGAATGCACCAGGACAAGCAATTCTATTCCTAAGGTAGTCCGTTCAATGCAGCAGACCATGGCCTTTTTTTTTGGCGGCGGGCTACGGACTGGTCACGCTCCGCTAATCCGTCCGGGGCGACAGGAGAAGCGGCGCACGACCCCGTAGACCCGCCCTACAACATACCTCTCTACGCATTGCGGGTGGGCCACTGGTACGCGTTCTTTTCTTCAGTGGCTCAAAATTAGATTCGTCTACCCAACGCCACAGGAACATGGCCTGACAAAAACTTACACTTTCCTTTGCACCTGATTAAAATAATACGAATGACTGACTGATATTCGGCCACTGATATTTAGAGTATTCATTTATATGCGGGGATGGCACGCGTCTCCCTCACAGTTTGGGAAAATGACCTTCAATCCCGATTTGGCCAGATGAGTTATTATAGAGATTTCTTCTAAGTTTAACTTCTCTTCCAATGATGATTTCTACTTATATCCATTAGTGGTCTTTTACGAGTACGACACCCGCGGGAAGAGATCGAGTGGTGAAAGGTATTTTTACTATACGGAAATGTATTTACGAAGACAAGTCAAGATTAGATAGGCAAATAAGATGGGATGAATTATGACGAAATTAGAGTGTTTAAATATTCTTTTAACAATATTCTTTTTAATTATGATCTTTCGCGTCTTTCATCATCATCATCATGTCAGCTCATAATGTCCCACTGTTGAGCTCGAGCCTCCTCCATAGTGGGAGTCAGACGTGTTGATATAGAGTTTAGTTTCGAGGTTTCCTTCTCTTGCACAGATATTATATGCATTTTGGATCCCTTAGTCGTCTCTTACGTCTCTTATTCTTACTCCGTCACCACACGGCAAATTTTTGTTTTTGCGTCTTTAGTGCTTCTATAACTTGCCTTTTATTAAACAAAGGTAAATAATGTCGGCGCGTGTGCTCGTGTGCTACACGCGTTTGAATTATTTTTGCAGGTTAAGTAAACTACAGAGAAATATACGTTTTCACTAAGGATTCCTATACTTTAAGGAACACCTAAGTGTAAATACCATTCATTTGCTCTTATACTCATAGCATTGACTTTATTTTTTTTGATGTTAAGTGATGATATATAAAATTTAAATTCAGTTAAACTAATTCAAATTTGAATTCAGAACTGACATGTATGGTCATTCATGTTATAAAAGCAAATCCTTTTATACTTAAACCAACACATCTTTACTTTCTCCAAATTTCAAATCCTTACTAATATGATAAATGCGAAAGTAACTCTGTCCGTCTGTCGTTCTTTCACGCCAGAGCTACGGAACCGATCTAAATGAAATTTGGTACACAGATAGTCTAGAACCTGACAAAGGACATAGGCTACTTTTTAATGCAAAAAAAGAGGTTGTAAAGAGGGAATTTTGTAAAAAAATTACCCTTAAGGGGGTAAAATAAAAATAAGGATGAAAATTTATATGGAAATTGGTTATTTTAGAAGCTAGATTGACGAAACATTTTTTTTGGCTTTTGATTAGATATAAATAAAAATGGCATTACGTTGACAGGCTGCTGTCAGTAGCTCTGCGAGGTGCCATGCCTCGCAGCTCAGACGCATAATTGGCTAAACACAAAAATGCTGTCTCTGCGATCAGCATTTTGGTATATTTTTTTTTGATATCTCATCTTATATTTTAATTATATATAAATAAGTTAGCTGTTTTGTTTTGTTATTTTCTATATTTTCCAATTTTTCTCATCCCAGTAAAATCACTTACGTTTATGTTTCCTTTGCAAGCATTTCCTAGATTAACATATAGGATACTTTTATCCCGCTAATGTGTTCCCTTGCGGTAATAGTTCAACTTTAGAAAAGTAGCCTTTTACGCGGGCGAAGCCTCGGGCAGAAGCTAGTAATTATATAAATTTTATATAGAAGTTTACATATTTATTACTTTATCACCAGTTAGCGACATAATTTAAATATTTATACCTTATGTATTTATCAGTTCATTGCAGATTATGTCTTCAAGAGAATCCGTACAGTGGCTTTTGCGTGAACATATATACATATATGTATAGAAACAGGACAGGTACCTCTACTATAGTTTTTCTTCTTCTACTTTTTTATTGGCAATGAGGTACTTTTACGAGCCATTTTTGAGTCGAGTTACAATTTTCGTCACATCTTTAATATCTTCATGTTAGTCATTGTCCGTCAGTAGGTCCAAATCGTCGCCTTCAACAGTGCTATGGCCACACTGTTAATGATATTTTCTGGGAATTTTGGTGGAAATCATGTTCGCTACATCCCAGCAGTTCCTTTGCATCACATTACATAAAATTAAATGAAATGATTTATTTATGACAGACACAAGCGTAAGTAAAATAAATATAATAATAATAAATAATAATAATAATCCACTAAGCACCCACTCCCATAATCAGATATTAGCTACCATAATCACACAATAGTTTTACACTTACCGCTGGCAGTCCACGTATGTTATGTGCAGACGTGAAATGTCAGCGGTAGATGTCCCATCCCAATATTTAGATTAAATTTCTGCAAAGACCTCTGCGTGTTGGATCCATATCCCCATGTAAGCCCCCCAAAGGACCGGGCATCTTCCCTATGGAAGATCCCGTGAAAAAAGGAGATAACAATATGATTAGTGTTTACCACAATCCGGTCTCAACTGAACATAAAGCCGGCTTTTGACTACGGGATGTAATATATATCACATCTTGAGCTATATATTACATCCCGCAATTGCTGTTCACACTATAAGATATAATTTTGGAACAGTTCAGCTTCGGTCACCATTCAAACAGAGGAGGGGGCGCTGTGTTCGAGGACGCGAGGTAAAATATACTCCTTCAAAATATCGCTTATTTGGTCGAAAAAATATTTATAGTTTGCGATGTATATTATAGCACAGTGTGAACCGTCTCGTACAAAATGTATGACGAACGATAAAATATTATATCTTAAGTTGTAATATATATTATATTACATCCCATAGTCCAAAGGCGGCTTAATGCTGGCCGCAGACGACTAGCACTGGTCTTCCGTTATTACCGGGAGGTGACATCACGCACATGCTCTCAATTTAATCTAATATAATGTAGTACCTATAACGTAGCAATATTGTCCAGCATAAGTCTAGGCCCTAGGCTTTATATAATATGGGGTACGATGCCAGAAACCTCCGCGTGGTGTACCCTGGGTGCGGGCGACAGTCCCCCAGATCTCTCTGTCGAATTGTCGCCCGTAGCGAATCTCTGGCGCGAGGGGGGGTTCCCCAGCGATGGGTTGAGACCCAATTCGCTCCTGACCCTCTATTTGTAGAGGGTACAGGAGGCGAAATTTCGGACGGGCCCGGTCACTCATTCATTTGAGGGCTGGGCAGGCTTATGCCACCGCCGACATATCGTAAACCTGATATCTTGCTTCAAGACAAGTTGTCGTGAGGCGTAGTATCAGGAGCGAGGGTCTTGGCTTAACCGCCCGGACCGCAAGGAAGACAACTTCTATAAAGAGTTCGAATCAACATTCGAATTCGGAAATCACCCAGAATCTTAAGTTCTGGCGTGCGGCGAGAAGATGCATGGCAGATGGGTTGTTCTGTCGTTAGCACGCTCCAGCCAGGGTACCGGCCGACCCCCTGGTTGGTAAATGTAGGCTTGCCCGGGTACAGGGATCTCTGCCCGGGTCGACGGTTTTTCTCCCATGCTCGTGGGAATTGATATGGATTTGCCTATTTAATTTTCAAAAGACGGGGATCCTACGGATTCCCACTCTACGGCCTTGCTAAGCCAACAGAAAATTGGCACAAACGACGCCTCGTCCTCAGGACTCGAGGCGTCCGCCGAGGGCCCGGCACCATCACAGGAGGCCCCAAAGACGAAGAGGCGTGGGAGACCCCCGAATAGGGGGAAGGCTTCCGGCGCCAAAAAGCGACAGGCGGAGCGGGAGGAGCGGCGGGCTCTCAGGGAGGCTGTCACCGCTGGACCCCAAGATGATGGCGGCGGATCTACTGCAGGGCCGTCAATGGACGAGGGCGACAGTAGTGTCGCAGAGCCGTCCAAAGATGAGGGCAGTGGATCTGCCGATAAAATGGACGAGTGCGGTAATTCCGCGGAGCCGTCCAAGGAGGTCGGTGAGATACTGACGGCAAGGGAGGAGGCCCTCCCCTCGAAGGTGCGAAAGCGCCCCCTGAACAGGGATGGCAGCTCGGGCGCCGATGCCGAGGGGAGTGTTGTCATCATGCCTCCTCCCAAGGTTCCGGCCTCTCGCAGAGGGCGAGGGGCCGTGGCGTCGGGTCGGGCGACCCACTCTCCAGCCGGCAGAGCAAGTGGAGGGGCGGAGGCTCGTAAGCGGGCCGACGACGAGGCGGCCGCCGCGAGGGTGCTGGAGGTGTTGTCCGGCATCCCTCCCACAGAAGTGGCGACCGCTGGTGCCCGCGCGAGCGGTGACGCCCTGGACATGGAGGCCCTGCAGGCCGAAAACGCCCGCCTAGGTGGCGAGGTGTCAGGCCTGCGGGCCCAGAACCGCCGCCTAGAATCGGAGCTGGGCGCGGTGAGGAGGGAAAACTGGATCCTCACCAAGGACGTGGCCGAACTAAAGGCGCAAATGGCGCGGCTCATGCCGCCTGCGCCACCTGCGTCGCCGGCCAATGCCGGCTGCCGAGACGTCGCCGCAGCCAAGCCGCCCCGAGGAGCTGGCAGGCCAGTGGTTCCCACCGCGCCGAAGAAGCCTCCGACCGCGGAGCGTGCGCCGCCGACCAACACCAGTGCCAGCACGCCAAATGTCGCCGTCGTGGAGCAGGCCCTGGCAGAGGTCCAGCCGGCAACACTGATCCCACTGCCTGCGGTGGGGGGCGTGTCGGATGAGGCCTTGCGCGCTATTATCGACACCGTCGGTAATATGGTCAATGCGCGCTTGGCCATTCTGGAGGCAAAGCTGCCTCCGGAACCACGTGTTCGGCCGCCTCTCGCCGCGGACAAGCGGCCATATGCGGCACCAACCCCCGCCCCGCTACCCTGTCAGGGTGGCCGCGTGGGGGGGAGCTACGCCGCAGTCGCGGCTGGGCCCAAGCCCAAGGGGCCCGCTCCAAAGAGGAAGACGGCACCGGCTCCTGCCGGACCGCAGTCGTCGCCCGCACCGACACCGCCGGGGACGACCCGCGCACCCGCGACTGCGCCTTCCGCGCCTGGCACGCCCGCTGCGCCCGAACAGGGTTGGCAGGTCCCAGGCAGGAGCCGGAGGAGGCAGCAGCAGCTCGAAGAGGAAGAGGCCGCGCAAGGGGCTCCGGCCGCCGAAGACAGCCGCAGTGGTGATCACTGTGCTGCCTGAGGCGGCAGAAAGGGGCCTCAGCTATGAGGCCGTTCTGAGGAAAGCCCGGCAGAAGCTCGACGTCTCCGACATAGGAGGCGTCGAAGCCCGGACCCGCAAGGCCCGGACAGGGGCTCGGATTTTGGAGTTCCCTGGGGCCGAGGGCACCAGAACGGCCGATAGCGTGGCGTCGAAGCTGCGAGGTCTGTTCGCCGAGGAGGGTGGCGTCAAAATCGCCAGACCCGTAAAGTGCGCCGAAATGCGCATCGCGGGTTTGGATGACTCCGTGACGGTGGAAGACATCCGGGAGGCCATTGCCTCGAAAACCGGGTGTCCCATGGACACCGTCCGGGTTGGCGCCATCCGGCCCGGTCCGGGCGGCGTAGGTGCCGCCTGGGTGCAGTGCCCAGTGGAGTCGGTCAGGCAACTGGCCGACTCAGGCAGGCTCCTCGTGGGCTGGAGCTCGGCGCGAGTCACCGTGCTGGAGCACCGGCCTGCGAGGTGTTTCAAGTGCATGGCGGTCGGGCACACCCGGCCAACATGCACTAATTGCTTTGACTGCGGCGGACTCTGTTTCCGCTGCGGTTAGACTGGGCATATGGCGGCATCTTGCGCCGCCCCGCCCCACTGCCCCGCGTGTGCGGCGGGCAATAAGCCTGCCAAGCACCGCATGGGCTCTGGGGCGTGCAGACCTCCGGCTTCGGCTCCAAAGGGGCGGAGCGGCCCTTCGACTTCGGCCGCTCCCGCTCCTAGCGCGGCCCGATCGCCCGCCGCAAGCCAGGAGGTGATAATGGACACGGCCCATTAATGGCTGCCCAGTCCACTCACCTCCTGCAGGCCAACACTAACCATTCCGCCGGTGCGCAGGATCTCCTCCTGCAATCCATGGCGGAGTGGTCGATCGGTGCAGCCGTAGTCGCGGAACCGTACGTCGTGCCTGATCGCCCCAATTGGGTGGTCAGCCGGAACGGAACCGCGGCAATCGTCACCTCCACGCAGCGGCACTTCCCGTCCTTATCCCTCTTGGATAGGGGCGAGGAATTTGTCGCGGCGGATTGGGGAGGGGTCACACTGTACAGCGTTTACCTCTCCCCTAACAGGAGAATGGACGATTTCGGGGCCTCCCTCACCACCTTGGAGGCTTCGATACGGCGACTGGCACTGGGCCTCGTCCTGGTCCTGGGGGACTTCAACGCCAAATCCACGGCGTGGGGGTCCCCGATGACGGACGATCGCGGGCGGGCGATCGTGGAGTGGGCGGCGTCACTGGGCCTCTGTGTCCTAAACAGAGGCTCAGTGAACATGTGTGTGCGACAGCAGGGTGGGTCGATAGTGGACTTGTCGTTCGCTAGCCCCGCTGTCGCACCACGAGTGAGGAACTGGCGTGTCCTGGAGGAGGCGGAGACCCTGTCGGATCACCGTTACATCCGGATGGAGGTCTCCCCTCTCCGGGACCCCAGCAGGGGTCACAGGGCGGACCGAGCTCCCGCATTTCCGCGGTGGGCTGTGGGGCGGCTGGATAGGGACCTACTGGCGGAGGCGGCCATCGTGATCACGTGGCTGTCCTCACCATCCCCAGCGGACGGAGTGGACGTTGAGGCTGTCCGCATCCGCAGTGCGTTAACGCAGGTCTGCGATGCGGCCATGCCCAGGGTGCGGCGTCTACCTCCGAGGCAGGGGGTCTACTGGTCGTCTCCAAGACTAGCGGACCTTCGTGCGGCGTGCATTAGTACCCGAAGGTCCTACACCCGCAGTCGGCGGCGTCGCCGCGATGTTGAGCGGGAGGGCCAGCTGTACGAGGCGTACCGCAGTGCGCGTACCGCCTTTCGGCTGGCCATCCGGTCCGCCAAGGACGCGAGTTGGCAGGAGATGCTGGACGGTCTTGACCGTGACCCCTGGGGTCGCGGTCAAGACCCCCCCTCCCCTCACCGAGACCCTCCAGCCCGACCTCCTTCGTAGAGTGGTCGAGGAGCTGTTCCCGCGGCAGTCGGAGCACATGCCCCCGGTCATGGCTTCGCTAGATCACGACCGGGAGGCCGTCGAGAGTGTTCCGCCCGTGACGGAGTCGGAAGTGGGGGCAGCCGTGGCGAAGATTCGTTCCGCCACCACGGCCCCCGGCCCGGACGGAATCCCAGTCCGGGTGTTGACGTTGCTCCTCGAGCATCTCGAACCTCGCCTCAGGCGACTGTTCAACGCCTGTCTGACGTCTGGACAGTTCCCTGAGTGCTGGAAGGAAGGGAGGTTGGTTCTCCTGCCAAAGCCGGGACGGCCCCCGGATTCGCCGTCGGCCTACAGGCCCATTGTGCTTCTGGACGATGTGGGTAAGCTGCTGGAGCGTGTCCTCGCTGCCCGCATCGTCCAGCACCTGGAAGAGGTGGGGCCCGATCTGTCGGACGCTCAATTTGGGTTTCGAAGGGGGCGTTCGACCATCGGGGCCCTGCTACGCCTGAGGCAGACGGCCGCGGAGGCTGTCGCCGGCAAAGGAGTGCTGTTGGCGGTGTCGTTGGACATCGCCAACGCCTTCAATAGTCTGCCATTCAGCTGCATCAGGGAGGCGCTCCGGTTCCACGGAGTGCCCCTGTACCTCAGGCGGCTGGTGGCAGACTATTTGCAGGGGCGCAGTGTTCTCTACGCGAGCCCCGCAGGGGACATTGTGCGGACGCCCATGTCGTGCGGTGTTCCGCAGGGGTCGGTTCTGGGGCCGACTCTGTGGGACATCGGTTACGACTGGGCATTGAGAGGGAGTCTCCCCCCCGAGCTGAGCGTTATTTGCTATGCTGACGCCACGCTCGTCACAGCCTGGGGCAGGACACTCGAAGAGGCGGCGAGCCTGGCCACTCTCGGCACCGAGGAGATGGTCAGGTGGCCCTAAACAAGACGGAGGCCCTTTTATTCCTTGGGCCCCGTGTGAGGCTGCCCATCGGCGCCTCGTTAGTCTTCAACTCCATCCACATCAGTATCCAGGCCCATATGAGGTACTTGGGTCTGGTGCTCGACGGGCGATGGTGGTTCCGGGAGCATTTTCGTTAAATTGCTCCCCGGCTGGTCGGCGCGGCGTCCGCCCTTTCTCGGCTCATGCCGAACGTGGGCGGACCCAGTTTCGAGGGCCGACGGCTGTATGCGGGGGTGATCCGCTCAATGGCCATGTACGGCGCACCCGTGTGGGCGAGGGCTCTAAACGCCCAACTCAGGGCGGTTCTGTGGAGGCCACAGAGAGTCATGGCGGTCAGAGCCATTCGCGGGTACCGCACGGTGTCGACAGAGGCGGCGTGCCTATTGGCCGGGACACCCCCGTGGGACCTAGAGGCGGAGATGCTCTCCGACCTCTACCGGCGGGTTACCTCAATGCGCGAAGAGGGTGGCTCCCCATCGTTCAACGAGATAGCCAGCTGGCGCGAGGACGCCCGCCGAGAAGTCATCGCCCGTTGGGCTACGCGGCTGGAGAGGCCTAGATACGGTGTTATTACCGTTGAGGCCCTCCGGCCCGTACTGATGGAGTGGATGGAGCGGCGGCACGGAGTCCTCTCTTTCCGGTTGGTGCAGGTCTTGCCGGGGCATGGTTGCTTCGGCAAGTACCTGCACACGGTCGTGCGGAGGGAGTGGACTCCGTCCTGCCACCATTGCAGTAGCGACGAGGACCCGGCGCAACATACGCTCGAGGTATGTTCGGGCTGGGACGGGCAGCGCCGTGACCTCGTCGCTGTCATCGGTGCCGACCTGACGCTGCCGGCTGTTGCGCGAGCGATGGTCGACAGCGTCAGGAATTGGGACGCGGTCGCCGCCTTCTGCGAGGCTGTCATCTCGCAGAAGGAGGCGGCGGAACGGGCCCGGGAGGATTCCCGTGACCCGGGCCGCCGCCCGCGGCCGGGGCGGCGCAGGCGCGAGTACCTGCGCCTGATGCCGCCCTAACCGAGGCTTCGGGTGATCGGACCGGGGAATTGTCCGGTTACCCGACGTGAGGCCACCGCGTGAGGACGACGCCTCGACGGCGAAAGCTGTTGGGGCGTCGACAGGAGAGGAGCCCAAGAGGGCATACCGCCGAGCGGGCCACCGAAGACAAAGATCGGGTACCGGTGGCCTGCTCGTACGGCGAAGAAGAGGTGCTTGCAGGGTGGGTCAATGGGGTTGCGCGCCGCCTCTTCCGTCACCCCGGACCGATTTGGCGGGGTGTGACGTCCATAGCCCACCGCAAAAAAAAAAAAAAGGCTTTATATAATATGTTAATATTATACAACAGAAACAACACAGTTTCGTTTAACTTTGCTGCGAAAATAGCAAAAAAGAAACATGTGTAGCACATAAATAACATACATGCCATCAAAATTATCTAATACAACACGTTAAACACTAGGATAGGATAGGATTAAATATAATACAAGATAATATATAATATTAATACGTGTTTTTGACAATGCAAATATTTATACCTTTATGAAAATCTTTTTACTATCGCAGACTTATCCTACTAATATTATAAACGTGAAAGTTTGTAATAATGTATGGATGTGAACATGTTTGTTGCTCTTTCACGCAAAAACTACGGAATGGATTTTGATGAAACTTTATAGTAATATAGCTTACACATCAGAATAACATATAGGCTTAACAACAAATTTATAAAGATATTTTGTAAATTGGCTAAAATATAACGATAAAAATCGCTTAAGACAGAAAAAATCGCCCATCTGCGAGTTATTTTTGCATACGCTGCAAAGATCTTGAAAGTTAGACAAATGTTATGTATTGTGGAAATGTACCTCTTAAATAGTTCTACAAAAAAGTCCGCGACAGCATATATCTATTTTTAATATTTAAGCATTTATCGTTAAAATAGTAAATTAAAAATTCAAAATAATTTGGTGTTTATTGCCGATGCACATTTTATAGTAACGAATTGATTCTTATGCAAACAAATGCTTTTATTGCTTTCGATATTTAAAGTACATATTTTTTGCCTTTTACCGCGTATTGTTTGGTACAATGTTTCTAAAGTTAGGACGATAAGAGTGCGCAGTGCTGTGGTCAGGCAGCAACCGGGCGCACTACAGAAATACGGCAAGAAATCTATGATCGCCGATTGTGCGACCCGAATGCAAGTAAAGGCGTGAAAGCAGTCATTGTTGATGATTGTTGTATTTTTGACAGCACTAGGTATCGATTTGTTAATAACATACTATACCTGTATATAAAAGATAGATAGGTATTGAAAGTTTGTGATATGAAACATCTTTTTGCGCGCCTTGGCAGTGAAATTGTGTCGACTACTGGAAATGATAGATTGGGTAGGTACTAAGGCAAATGTGGTCATGCCGTGATACTACGCCGCTGCTCTCTATTCATTTGTGTGTGCGCGCGTGTGACAGGGGTAGCTGTCTAACATAAGTATGACATTAAATCCTTACTAATATTATAAATGCGAAAGTAACTCTGTCTGTCTGTCACTCTTTCACGCCAAAACTACTGAACCGATCTAAATGAAATTTGGTACACAGATAATCTAGAGCCTGATAAAGGACATAGGCTATTTTTTAATGCAGAAAAGGGTTGTAAAGGGGGATGAAAAGTTGTAAGGAAGTATCGTCATTTTTAAAGCCAGAAGCTTGAAACTTATTTTTATTGATTAGATATAAATAAATATGACATTAACATGTTGTAAAAACCCTTTACCCTTAAGGGGTAAAATAAAAATAGGGGATGAAAAACTTTGGGAAAGTAACCTTTTACGCGGGCGAAGCCGCGGGCAGAAGCTAGTTCATTTATAAAAGAAATAAGTATGTAAAGGCCAAAAACCACATTTGAATATCAAACCAAGGTTAATAAAGATGTCAATATTTGCAACGAAAATATTTAAATTGAAATGTTTAATCTGATGATGCTTATTAAGCAATTAAGAGCAAACATACGAATATTTTTATGTGATCATGTTAGGTTTTTAGGCCATCATATGCTACAGATCGTTATCATCATCAATCTGCTCTTAGGCTCAATGCAACTTGGCCACCGAAGACAAAGATCTGGTACCAGTGGCCCGCTCGCACGGCGAAGAGAGGAGTTTGCATGGTGGGTCTGTTGGGTCACGCGCCGCCTTTTCCGTCACCTCAGACCAATTTGGCGGGGCGAGACGCATCCATAGCCCAATGCAAAAAAAAGGTTCAATGCAATTTAGGGTAGACACAATATATCTTAACGTGTACGGTACACGTTAAGATAACTACATATTGTGTCTGACAAAACAACTTAACAATTTTCTGACAGACTCTCAAACTCATGGAGCGGAGAAAAAAAAATTACAGTACAGTCTTCAGCCGATTGGTCCGAATACAAGCAGCTAAATAGGCAGATCTCCAGGTCTGTGCGTCGCGATATTCGCCAATTTAATACGCTCCGTATTAAAGAAGCGATAGAGCGGAATCGTGGCTCAAAAGTGTTCGCACAAGATCTGTCTATTGGGCAAAGCCAAATGACTGAGCTGAAGACCGATGACGGCACTGTCATTTCATCCCAAAGTGAGATCTTGGGAGAGGTCGAAAGGTTCTATGGACAGTTATATAAATCATCCCGAAATCCTGTTGTCGGCTTGGTCCAAGATCCCAGATCCAAGTTAACTCGGCATTATACCGAAGAAATCCCGGACATTAGCTTGTGCGAGATCAGAATGGCTCTCGAACAACTAAGAAACGGTAAGGCACCGGGAGATGACGGAGTTACGGCAGAGCTCCTGAAGGCAGGCGGCAAGCCGGTCTTAAAAGCCCTTCAGAAGCTATTTAATTCCGTTATCCTCGGGGGCGACGTTCCAGAGTCGTGGACCAGGAGTGTGGTGGTGCTGTTCTTCAAGAAGGGCGCCAAAGCTCTTCTAAAGAACTACAGACCCAGCTCACACTTGAGCCACGTCTACAAGTTGTTTTCGAGGGTGATTACCAATCGACTCACGTGCAAGCTTGATGACTTCCAGCCGCCCGAACAAGCTGGCTTCCAAAAAGGCTATAGCACCATAGACCATATCCTCACGCTTCGGCAGATTATCCAGAAGACCGAGGAGTACAATCGGCCTCTGTGTATAGCATTTGTGGACTATGACAGAGCCTTTGATTCAGTCGAAACTTGGGCGGTGCTGCAGTCCCTTCAGCGATGCCAAATCGACCATCGTTATATCGAAGTGCTGAAGTGTTTGTATAGGAACGCCACAATGTCAGTCCGTATTCGGGATAAGAATACGAAACCGATCCAGTTGCAGAAAGGGGGTGAGACAGGGAGATGTCATCTCTCCGAAACTGTTCACCACTGCATTGGAAGATGTCTTCAAGCTCTTAGACTGGACCGGACTCGGCATCAACATCAATGACGAATACATCACTCACCTTCGATTCGCAGACGATATTGTCGTCATGGCAGAATCCATGCAAGGCCTGGGCACCATGCTCAACGATCTCAGCAGGGTATCCCAACTAGTGGGTTTACGAATGAACATGGACAAGACGAAAGTCATGTCAAATGCCCATGTCATTCCTGTACCAGTCCTAGTTGGCAATGCGATTCTCGAAATTGCCGATCATTATCGACCTTGGACAAACAGTCTAGTTAGGTAGATCCAATTTCGAGAAAGAGGTCAGCTGACGAATCCAACTCGGTTCGGTAGTGTTCGGGAAACTTAAGAGGATCTTCTCATCCAACATACCTCAGTGTTTGAAAACACAGGTCTATGACCAGTATGTGTTACCAGTGATGACTTACGGCACGGAAACGTGGTCCCTAAATGTAGGCCTCATAACCAGGCTCAAAGTTGCTCAGTGTGCTATGGAGCGGGCTATGCTCGGGATTTATCTGCGTGATAGAATCCGAAATACGGCAATCCGCAGACGAACGGTTGTAACCGACACAGCACGAAGAATTAGCACGCTGAAGTTGCAATGGGCAGGCCACATTGCTCGAAGAACCGACAACCGCTGGGGAAGAAAGGTTCTAGAGTGGCGACCACGTACCGGACGACGCAGTGTGGGACGCCCCCCCCACTAGGTGGACAGACGACCTAGTGAAGGTTGCTGGGCGTCGTTGGATACAGGCGGCACAGGACCGCACTCTGTGGCGTAAAATGAGGGAGGTCTACGTTCAGCAGTGGACGGCAATAGGCTGAAATGATGATGATGATGTACGGTACACATTGCAAAATTTATTGGCAATAATTTATGACCAGCGGCCGGTCTGAAGTCAATTCTCCTTGGGATTCTAATTGTTGACCAGACGGCATCAGATGGAGTTGGCCCAGGTCGATATAAAGCATACGCCGATCGGCTCTCGTACTGGTCTGACGCATGTACTGGAGGCGATATCGGCACTGGTCGTCGGCAGTCGGTCTTGTTTTCGAATTATCTTAGCAGGTCATTCTTTGTTTATTTTGTCAGTTCGTTGTCGGGGATAGCATTTGGGAGGTTAATTTAGGCATGGTTTAAGTTGTTTCTTGCAATATATAAGTGTTTATTTTTTGTAGATTATTTTATTATTATTCGTTATAAGATAGTTGTATTTAATGTTTTGTGGTTCGTACTTTTTTGTCGTTCGTTTTGTTATTGTATACTGTACTTTTGTTTATAAATAATTTTATAATTAGGTTTGTTTCGAAATTAGAGTGTTGTCCAGGTAGATGTTTGGTTAGTCATCTAGACATCCACTGATGGGTGACGACGAGTCTGATGGTGACTTGGATGTGGCGTCCAATGTCGGGTATGATACGGGAGACACGGATCAAACGTCTGGTCGCAAGCGTGAGCATACCTTCTTTAAGAAGCCGTCTGAGTTAACCTCAGATCCAGAGGTAGAACCAAGGCCTAAAATCGGGAAAGCCTGTCGTGGTAAAGCCGTAATGAGAGGCCATAGTACAGGATTCGCTAAGGCCCGAGCAGAGCTCAAGGCGAGAGACGCTGAGGCCAAGGAAGTGGAATTTGAGCGTATAGTTAGAAGTCGGGTAATAAAAAAGATGGTCTTAGCCGTGGCAAATGAATCGGCTGATACGTCAGCGTCCGAGTCTTTCATTATGGAGAACTCCACTTCTATGGCCTCTGAGGAGCTGCGTGCCCGTGGAGGTCAGAGGTATTGCTACCATCATAGAGATAGCCTGAAAGTCGGCATACCTCCGAGGAGGATATGTTAAAAAATTAAAAGACTCAGCGGCAGATCTGCAGGAGATCGTACAGGAGAAAGAGGAAGCCCTTAAGTTCAGTCGTGTGACGTCTAGTCAGCCGCCTTCAAAAAGAGAATGAGGCTGAACTCAAGGCATAGCGCCGCGAGTTTCAGGAGAGCTTCCACCTCGACATTTGCCATGGTGCCAGGTGTTGATCGACCATCGGGGCCCTGCTACGCCTGAGGCAGACGGCCGCGGAGGCTGTCGCCGGCAAAGGAGTGCTGTTGGCGGTGTCGTTGGACATCGCCAAAGCCTTCAATAGTCTGCCATTCAGCTGCATCAGGGAGGCGTTCCGGGTCCATGGAGTGCCCCTGTACCTCAGGCGGCTGGTAGCAGACTATTTGGAGGGGCGCAGTGTTCGCTACACGAGCCCCGCAGGGGACATTGTGCGGACGCCCATGTCGTACGGTGTTCAGCAGGGGTCGGTTCTGGGGCCGACTCTGCGGGACATCGGTTACGACTGGGCGTTGAGAGGGAGCTTCCCCCCCGGGCTGAGCGTTATTTGCTATGCTGACGACACGCTCGTCACAGCCCGGGGCAGGACACTCGAAGAGGCGGCGAGCCTGGCCACTCTCGGCACCGAGGAGATGGTCAGGCGAATTGAGGCGCTGGGGCTCAGGGTGGCCCTAAACAAGACGGAGGCCCTACTATTCCATGGGCCCCGTGTGAGGCTGCCCATCGGCGCCTCGTTAGTCGTCAACTCCATCCACATCAGTATCCAGGCCCATATGAGGTACTTGGGTCTGGTGCTCGACGGGCGATGGTGGTTCCGGGAGCATTTTCGTCAAATTGCTCCCCGGCTGGTCGGCGCGGCGTCCGCCCTTTCTCGGCTCATGCCGAACGTGGGCGGACCCAGTTTTGAGGGCCGACGGCTGTATGCGGGGGTGATCCGTTCAATGCTGTGGAGGCCACAGTGAGCCATGGTGGTCAGAGCCATTCGCGGGTACCGCACGGTGTCTACCGAGGCGGCATGGCTATTGGCCGGGACACCCCCGTGGGACCTAGAGGCGGAGATGCTCTCCGACCTCTACCGGCGGGTTACCTCAATGCGCGAAGAGAGTGGCTCCCCATCGTTCAACGAGATAGCCGATAGCGTCAGGAATTGGGACGCGGTCGCCGCCTTCTGCGAGGCTTTCATCTCACAGAAGGAGGCGGCGGCACGGGCCCGGGAGGATTCCCGTGACCCGGGCCGCCGTCCGCGGCCGGGGCGGCGCAGGCGCGAGTACCTGCGCCTACCTCGCATTCAAGAGGTGCTTGCAGGGTGGGTCAATGGGGTCGCGCGCCGCCTCTTCCGTCACCCCGGACCGATTTGGCGGGGTGCGACGTCCATAGACCACCGCAAAAAAAAAAAAAAAATTGTGCCAGGTGTTGATGCAATGGAGGAGCTAAAGGCCTGCATCACGCGATCTGTTGGAGCAATGCTAGATGCCCGTCTTAGGGGCAAAGAAGACCGTCTTTTACGCGCGAAGGTGATCCGCCCGCCCATGGCAGCGGACAGAAAAAAGGTGGCGGCACAAGCTAACGGCTCCCCTGGGACTGCCATTGGGGCCTTTGTACCCCCAATCCCCTACCTTACGTTCTTACCTTACTCCACCGGCCCAGGATGTGCCTGCAGATAGCTGGGTCGTGATGAAGGGGTAGAAGAAGAAGTTCTCCTCTCTTGTGGGTCAATTTTGAGATTGCAGCCGATTGAAGGGTACGTATGTCGACGCCATGCTTCGCGCTGAGCAGGAAGTGAAACTCCGGGAATTGGGGGTTGACGAGGACCTAAAACTAAAACGCTCCGGGTCTAGGGTATTACAATTACCCAAAGCCCAAACGTCGGAAGCCGCTGACCGACTGGCCGCTGGGCTACGGACAGCAGTAGTTAGCTGGAGTGGTGGATATCGTCCGTCCGGTCAAACGAGCTGATATTTGGTTGACCGGAATGGATGACTCCGTCACGGGAGAGAAAGTGCAGACGGTAGTGGTCCGCAAGTGCAGATGTTATGCCGTGGATGTCCAAGTTGGGCAAATTCAGCGAAGTCCCCGCGGCATGGGCATGGTAAAGGTGCGGTGTTCCGTCGCGGCCGCTGAGACGCTCGCAGACGCAGGGAGACTCCTTGTCGGCTGAAGCTCGGTAGGCGTCCAGGTGCTGAAGAACCTCTCACTGAGATGCTTCCGGTGCCTGGAACTGTATGCCCATACAACCCCGTCAATTGTCAACCATACCGGACTTTGTTACCGGTGTGGCGATATCGGGTACAGGGCGGTGTGGCACCATAGCCTACATGACTACATGCTACTACTACATTTATAATAGGTTAATTTATATTCGTCTATCATTCAACTTCTCCTTTTGACCTATAAACTTTAAATGGACATGTTTTTAAATGGTTTTATTTAGCTTACTCCGTTTCTTTTTTTATCGCCTGTTTCAAGTTATATATCACAACTTTAATTTTAGCAAAATCTTTTCTATTTTATTTTCGTATATTAAAGCTATATTAGATACATAACGGCAACATAGGTGGTATAACCACATAAAATTAAAATAGTCGCGTATAAGTTTAAATGAACGTTTCTGCTATGTGTATAAAACATAGATACTCGCGTTATTAATCTCCATCGACTTAATAAGCCGTTCTTGCATTTTAAGAATTTGACGTGAACTGTGTTGTCAACTATATTTAATGTGAAGTGAAAAATTAATATGGTTTCCATTGTTTGTTTGTTTAGTTCATAAAAGTATGCAATATTTCATCAATCTTTTCTTATGTCGTTATCACGTAAAATTATCTTTCGTAAACCGACTTTACAGACAACCCTCTGTTTTTTTTGTTATCTTAATATTATGAACGTAAAAAAATAAGGCATGGAATAACATGATTAATAAAATTAAGCCTTTTTTTATATATCTTTTTGCTTGACACTTTTTAAGGAAAGGTATTATGGATTATAAGCAATGTCAAAAGTCTTAATTCTAGCTAGCTGATTAATTCTTTGCCATAGGTACTCATACATACATACATATCATCACGCCATATCCCTTGCAGGGTAGGCAGAGAGAACAGAGTGTCAGAGAACTCTATCTTTGCATACTTCACTCGCTTCCTCAACATTCATAATTCTCTTTATACACGCTCGCCGGTTTCGGAGACTCTTGACTGCACCTTCCTTCAGTACATGACCGATCTGGTCTAGGTAGGTTAGTCTCGGTCTCCCTCGGTACCTACATCCCTCCATTTTCGCATTGTATATCTTCTTAACCAGACATTCGTTCGGCATTCTTTCCACATGTCCGAACCATCGGAGCATTCCCTTTCGCATCTTTACACCAATACTCTCTTTCATACCTACTTGCTCTCTCAGTCATCCATGCCATTAAACTTATTAATATTGGGCGATGGCACTCCGTTATTATTGTAATGTGTTTTAAGAACAAATCAGCAGCATCTAATATCCATAGAACAATTCTGCACGAGAAAGAAAATTAAAAATTATAACTTTATATCAACGCTGTATGACCAGCGTGGTGTAGTAGGTCAAATTTTTCCTCCTATTGTGGAGTAGGCTCGAGCCTAACAGTGGATAGAGTGTTCAGATGAGATGATGATGATGAAATACAATTATCGCAGGGGTTATGCTCGTCTGGTGGTTGTTGCTGCGCAAAGACCTTCTATTCTGCAGAAGCCAGCTACATTTTTGTCAATTGGAATGTAGCGATAAGGATAGAATAATGATAATTACCGAACAATATTTTATGTAATTTATTCTTATCAACGTAGCAGTATTAGTTAATAATTCGCTTCGTTAACGTTATTTTGCAAGTCATTAGAGATTAGATAATAATGAAAACTTGAAATTATTCTTAAATTTTCTCTTGAAATTATTATTAAGAATGAAATTATTCTTATGAATTATCTATTCATTACTTTTTTTCATAGAACAAAGACTTTATACATACTTATGATAATATTTGTGCAATTCAAAGAGCATTAAATAAAACCACACTCCGAGTTAGATTTATTTTTATTGCATCTTCAACGCTGTGTGAGCGGGCCACTGGTACTCGGTCTCTGTCTTCAGTGGCCCACCTGGCCGGTTACCCTCACGGGTATCCTCTCGAATCCATGTCCGACAGCTTTCGCCGTCGGGGCGTTCTCCTCACCTAGTGGCTTCTCCTTGGGCAACCGGATGAAACCCCGGTTCAGTTACCCGATCTCAAATATGCTACTCTTTATTTAAACTACTTATTTTGTGTAGATACTATTTAGTGTAAAAATTTGGCTTCATACTAATCCTGAACGTTCTATCATCTTGTATTCCATTTCTATTTTAATTTATTTTTATTTATAGCGTTAATTTTTTTGTGTCATGATTCCTTAGCTAGTTTTTCTGGTTTTGAGTAGAACCTCTGCTTAACTAATTTAGATTTTTAGATTTTTGTTTTTAATTAATTTCTAACTATAGTAAGTACGTACTATAAGAACATATATAAAAAAAACTGTCAGCCATGAGAATACATGTCTGATGTGAAAACTTCTTAGCTTTACAGACTAGTAAACATTATTTTTGGTTTGTTGCGAAATATGTTTTTGGAATATTTTATATAACATTTATTGCAATAGCTATGGTTTGACTACATTCTGCTCTTCTGCCCAACAATTATTTCGTATACTTCCCCTCACATCCGACTAGTCAATTTTCCTGCCATTGTAGAAAGGTACTTGACAAACAGTAATTTAATTTTAATGTAAATTTGTTGTTCTTTTAGTCACAAAATGGCACCTTTACTGTACAAGATCGCTGCAAGCCCACCTGCAAATGCAGTACGAATGCTTGCTGATATTATTGGACTAGAGCTAGAGTTGAAGGATGTCGATTTTGGTGGTTTGGAACACAAAAATCCAGAATATTTGAAGGTAAGAACATTTCATATTAATAAATATCATACATACATACATACATATCATCACGCCATATCCCTTGCAGGGTAGGCAGAGAGAACAGAGTGCCAGAGAACTCTATCTCTGCATACTTCACTCGCTTCCTCAACATTCATAATTCTCTTCATACACGCTCGCCGGTTTCGGAGACTCTTGACTCCACCTTCCTTCAGTACATGACCGATCTGGTCTAGGTAGGTTAGTCTCGGTCTCCCTCGGTACCTACATCCTTCCACTTTCGCATTGTATATCTTCTTAACCAGGCGTTCGTTCGGCATTCTTTCCACATGTCCGAACCATCGGAGCATTCCCTTTCGCATCTTTACACCAATACTCTCTTTCATACCTACTCGCTCTCTTACGTCGTCGTTACGAATGCGGTCGGTCAGCCTAACTCCACAGATTTTCCGCAGAGATCGCATTTCGACCGCATTAATTTTACTATCATACTCTTTTCTGCATACCCAACTCTCGCTTCCATACAGTAATGTTGGGACAAGCACTGCGTTATGTATTGCTACACGTGCCTTCTGGCTGAGGTGGTGGCTGCCGAAAAGTTGCCCCAACGCTCCGTTCACTCTATTTCCCGCATTCACTCTTCGCTCTATATCAGTGGTGTACCTTCCATCTCGGCTAAATCCACATCCAAGATATACAAATTCATCCACTTGCTCTAGTACATCATTACCTATTGTTACTCTTACATTTGTTCTGGTTTTATCTCTTTCAAAGACCATTATTTTGGTTTTGCTCACATTCACGCGTAGACCCCTTTTCTTACAATCTTCTGTCATTGTGTCGACTAGGGTCTGCAGGTCAGTCGCTGACTGTGCCAGCAGGACTGCATCATCTGCATAAAGCAGAGCAGTGACCACTGAGTCGCCCATCTGGACTCCCACATTCATATCGTTCAACCTTTGGAGACATTTATCCAGATATATGATAAACAGCCTGGCTGACAGAACGCACCCCTGCTTAACGCCGATATTGACGTCAAACCAAGGCGACATTCCATCATCCAGCCGCACACAGGCTCTACAGCCCATGTAACTGGACTGCACAGCCTGTAGCAGTTTACCGTTAATACCATACTCCGGTAAAATGTCCCAAAGTTCCTTTCGTACAACCGTGTCAAATGCTCTCTTCAGATCCACAAAACTGCAGAAAACCCTCTGACCTAGAGCCAGATGCTTCTCCACAATGTTGCGCAGAGAGAACACTTGATCCATGCATGCCCTTCCACTCCTGAAACCTCCTTGTGTCTCACACAGTAAACCATCGGACACCATCCTCATTCTCCTTTCAATAATTTTTCCATACACTTTTGCTGCCAAACTGGTCAAGCTTATGGCTCTGTAATTTGCGCAGTCATAACGTGAACCCTTGTTTTTAAACAAAGGCACGATGACTGCGCTATTCCAGTCCCTGGGAACCATTCCCGAGCTCCAACATAAATTGAGGAGCAACAGGAACGCCTCCCAGACACAAGAGCCACCGAGCTTGATCATCTCGGCAGACACCATATCAATGCCCGCTGCCTTACCATTTTTCAAACTTCTTATCGCCCATTCAACTTCATCCATACTGATGCCATCGGAGGACGCCGTTGTCGAATGTTGATCTACTAAACCACATCCAACACCGGCGCCAACCGTAGCATCCGCATACATATCGCCAAAATATTCACTCCATCGGCTTTACACGTCTTGTGTTTGTGTAAGAATGTCTCCACCTTTAGACCTTATTTTATTCATTCTGAAGGCTGACCAACCACCCCGAGACTTCTTCACCTCCCTCCAAAAGAGTTTGGTGTTACCCTCGAAGTTTTTAGTCAGCCTATCTTCTGCACTCATACTTGCTCTATCACGTTTCTCTTTCACTAAGGCCTTGGTGTCATTCTTACATTGCCGATATAATTCTTTCTTCTGTTCAGTCATACTGTCATTCAGATTCAAAGAAGAGACATAGTCCAGCCACGCTTTCTTCTTTTGCTCTACGGAAGCTGCCACTTCCGCATCCCACCATGCATCACCATTTGTTTTTCTATGCTTCTTTGAACTTCCACATACTTCTTTCGCTGTATCTACCATACTCTCTTTCAATACTCTCCAGCATTCTTCAATGTCCGATTGCGGCTGGCTTGCCATCGTCAGCCGTTCTCGGACACCCTCTGCATACTTTTCTCTTACACACTCTTCTTGCAACATTTTAACCTTTATTCTTTCAAGCCCTCCGAAGTGGACACGCTCTCGCCAGTGCCTCCACTTTCTGAACAGACCGCTAAATCTCGCAATAACGAGATAGTGGTCCGTGTCGACTGTGGGGCCCCTGTAGGCTCTTGCGTCCAATATTTTGCTTCGGAGGCGACTGTCTACCAAAATTAAATCTATTATGCTTTTCTGTTCATTCCTTCTCCATGGATGTCCTTATGTTGGAAAAATGTGTTTGACACAATAAGGTTTCTCTCCATGCATACATCCGCTATGAGCCTACCTGCGTCGTTCACTCTCTTATCACCAAATGGACCAAGTACGTCCTCATAGTCGGGACGCTTGGTCCCCACCCATCCGTTCAAATCTCCGCATACAATCACGCTTTCACTGGTTTCTGCCATATCCAGAACTTCCCTAACATTATCCCAAAACTTCTCTAGGTCTGATGCCACCGAGGATCCTACGGGAGCATATGCTACAACCATGAATACCTTGGTGACACCTAGTTTTATACGGACCCAGAGAAGTCTGGGATGATACATTCCGTAATCCTTCACACCTGAGGCCAAGCGAGAGGACAACAACACTCCTACCCCCATGCTGGCTCGATCGCTCTGTGGTACACCAGACCACAGAGCCATCCCGCCACCAGGAAGATCGCAGGCGTCGCTGCCCCTTCGCTTGGTCTCTGTTACACAGAGCACGTCTAGCTGTTTGTCCGCCATGACGGATATCAGCTCGTGCAACTTACCTTCCACACAACCTCTTACATTCCACGTGCCCGCCCGGCACTCCGTTCTCCTCGACTCGCCTAACTGGGCAAGGCGTGATGGGTGGCGGCCCCCATCGCCGCAACTGCCGATGTTCGTATCGACGGGGGCGGGTCGGTACGCGTCGCCTCCGGGGGACGCCCTAACCCGCATTGCGGTACGCATTTCGAGCCGGATTAGCAGTCTAATTAGACTGGCAGGGGACGCGAACGAGCACGCTCCGGACTATGCCCCCCATCAATAAATATCAATTTAAAATAAAATAGTTTCATCGATTATTATCAATCATACGTATTATTTATCATTTTGATTTATACTTCTACGTTTCGGTTATTTTAGTATACAGGTCTTGTAACCATGGGTTTTCTAATTCTTAAATAACATTATCAACTATCTATGTAAACTTCATTTATTGCGATATCGAAGAAATAAGACAGCCAAATGAGGTACTTATTGGATCTTTTCAGCTCGCGATTGCATTCCGATCCGGTGGTAGATTATTGGATTCAAGAGAAAATCTTAAGTTGACATATGTAAGCCTTTGCAGGGCATAAAAACGATTTGAATTCATTTGATTTTCCTCAAGAGCTACGGAACGGGTTTTAATTAACTCTAGTTTTACTTAATTTCTGGCGTAACACATGATTTTAATCTCAATAGGTTATCAGAACCTGACCTCTCCATTATATGACATTGATGAGACAATAATTTTTTATTGGATTATCCAGCTGGCACAGCTGTACTACTTGGACTGCAGGGATAGGGTTCTGGCTGATTGAGGATAAAAGTCATACCTAAACTTTAGCGCACATAGTAGGGAATCTCTGAGCACAGCTACGCAAGAGTATAAATTGATATTATTCTAATATATTTTTCATTACAGATTAACCCTATCGGCGCAATTCCAACGTTAAAAGATGATGATTTCATTGTCTCTGACAGGTAATATACTTATTTCATAAACAAATACAACATATAATCTAAAATTACCCCTTATCCTGTAATTTCAGTCACGTAATCTAGAAGCTGGATTGAGTGAGAATAAATAAATTAACGTAAAATTCTATCGCCCGGGGTGACGAAAGGGTGATGTGCGGCCCCAATTCCTGCCGCATTGCCTTTTATTGCATTTAGAAAACTAGTAGGTAATGATTTAACTAAGTAGGTAATGATTTTTGAGGTTTACCCGAGTATTACATATTTGAAATAAAACTACTTTTACAGATGCTATTACGTTTTTATTTGATTTTTAATTTCCCGACGTTTCGAACACTTTACAGTGATCATGGTCACGAGAGGAGGAGGGGTGTCTTACGTCGAAAAAGTCATCGTTTTATTATTTAATAATAACTGATCATAGAAAATATGAAAAAAAATACATATAGAAGCATTTTCTTTTTATACTGGCAATAAATTTGTATTAAAATGTGGGTCAAACTTTAATAACTGATACTGTAGCAGATAGATATAAATTTCTGTAATAACGATGACTTTTTGGAGGTAGGACACCTTAATCCTCCCATGACCATGATCACTGTAAAGTGATTGAAACGTCGGGAAATTAAAATTCAAATATAAACGCGATAGAATCCGTAAAAGTAGTTTTATTTTAAACTAAGTAGGTATATAGTGTTTTAGAGACTTTGGACTCTGCTTATGAATAATTATCTAATTTCATAACTAAATAATTCCATTAATGATCAAACTTTATATTTATTACGAAAAATAAAATTAACGAAGTCTTTTCTAGTTTATTATGTATAAATATATGCTGCAAAAACTGTTAACGATATTGCTTTGCAGTTGGTTACTCGCTAACGTTAGTTAACTTTTTCTTTAATTCTATTAAAACAATTGCGCATAAAATAATCTTAATAAAAAGTGACCTTAATAGACGGCGGATACTGCTGGCTAATCCAAATAAATTTCATACTAGCTATGCATACGATATCGCTCGCGTTAAAGTACATTTTATTAAACATTTTTATATCCCTTGGGTTCATTACCTTTTCTTGGTTACGCTGTATACCTATAAATGTATATGAGAAATTTCAAGTGGTTTCAGACCATTAAATTAGGGGACGCTTTATTCATTGTCTTGAAACTATCCATCAGCTCGTAGATGTCTGCCGTTGGATATAGGCCTCACCACGAGAATGCCGCTTAGAACGATCCAACGGCTCCCTGCGACTTTTGAAATAGGGTCAGTCCGCCTAATAGGGATTATCCAGCGACACGTGGTCACCACTCGAGAATATTTCTTCTCCAACCGTTGTAGGTTGACGAGTGATGTGGCTTGGCCATTGCTGCTTCAATGTGCTAGTTCATTTTCGGTCTTTAAATTAAGCATAAATACTTTTCAGTTAAAACAAATGAATATGTGATTTAGCATTTGTCAATTTTCATCCTCTAAGGATATGGAATAAGGACACAAATAAGTAGTAGTGAGCGTTTTACATTTCTGATGTCGAGACCCACCAAATAAAAAAGAACGATGACGTCACATATGATTCCTACGCAGACGTAGTCGCGGGCGGAAGCTAGTAGTTACTATAAAAACACGATAGAAACCGTAAAAAATGTTTTTACAGATTTTACTACAAAAAATATAATTAAATACAATCGCGAAAGAATGCTTTATGCATTCTATCGCGTTAAAAAAAACAGTTTTATTTCAAATATGTGATATTCGCGTAAACATCAGAAACCATTAAGTCAAAAATATATAATAAAAGTAAAAAGTAAATGTATAATAAAAGTGAAAAGTAAGTCATAAATATATAATAAAAGCCCAGTCTCATAACTTACAAATTCTCCTGTCATTTGTTATTTATTAAATTCTCTCTGAATTACAGTCACGCCATGATGATTTATCTACTTACGAAGTACGGTGGAGACAAAGCCGAATCCTTATATCCGAGCGACTTACGGACACGTACTACAGTACACCAGGTGTTGTTCTTTAATACTGGTGTATACTTCATCAGGGTCAAAGAAGTTGCTGTAAGTATTTTTGTTTTATTGATCTATTTTTTTTTCCGTGTGGTAACGGAGTAAGAATACCATTCAACCACCCCTTATCTTACCCGTGGGTATCGTAAAAGACAAATAAGGAATATAATAGGCATACGGCATCTGTGCAAGAGAAGGAAAGCTTGAAATAAAATTCTATACCAACACGTATGACCAGCGTGGTATAGTAGGTCAATTTTCCTCCCATTGTGGAGGAGGCCCAAGCCCAACAGTGGGACATATGTGGGCTGAGATGGTGATGATGAATCTATTTTTTTTTCCGTATTGTTATGGAATAAGTATAAAATTCACCATCTCCTATTTTGCCTGTGAGTATAGTAAAATATGTCTCCTCATTTGCATCCTAATTTATTACTTGGGGGCGACGCCCGCAATACAAGGATTATGTCCTTAGTGTTAGGTATTGTTTTAAAAAATACTAAAGCGTTCCGTTTACAATATTTATAACAATAAAAAGAAACTACGTTTAAAAAAAACCGACTTCTAAAGCTAAAAGGTATAAAATTACTTAAAATATTGTCATTTGTATGTGCTATCTACTGATAGGTTTGAAATCGGTGCCAAGCCCTAAACAAAATTATAAACAGCTTACTTACTGTAATGAAATTCCTACACTAAAGATACCGATACCGGCACCGACTTGAGTGATCAGGGTTCGAATCCTGGCGACAACTTTTTTTTTTTCAAAATTCAATCAATTGTTCATCATCAACTATCATCACCAATTTTCTATAAAATGATTCGATTTCCTTGGTACGCTGCTAAACTTTCTGATGAAAGAGAAATTTTTGTGAATGTAAATGAGGTTTGTTTTCCAACTGATCTACTAAAAAATCATTGTTCTTGTAAAAATGCCGCTTTTATTAATTGTGCTAGATGTCAAAAAATTTTTTGTTTTAAATGTTTTTATGATGATTACCATTCAGGCTCATGTTTATAATAAAAAATGTGTATCAAATAAAAGCAAATAACCCAAATGAAACTTTATTTATTGTTAAACATTATAGCAATTAATTTTATATAGCATTTTGAATAGTAGAATAATTTTTATAATTAAAAATTTTAAGAGTCTTTTGCTCGCAAAATAAAATAATTTGTTATTAAAATAGTAGATATTATTAATTAATGAATTGATTTAATTGTAGAAATAATAAGATAAATGGAAAAAATAAAGTTGTCGCCAGGTTTCGAACCCTGATCTGAGTGATCAGGGTTCGAAACCTGGCGACAACTTTAAAAAAAGCAAGTCGTTGACGACTAGGCTCGCAAAAAGCCAAGTCGTTGACGACTAGGCTATTTTGCCGCTGGCAGTGGACGAATCTTACTAGTATATAAGCTGAGTTTGAATGTTCAACCGTAAATTTCTCCAAGTCGATTGAGCGTTGCGCGTTACTACTTTAAGGGGTGGATACTCTAATAGAGTACAATCATTACACAGAGTCTCATCCAAAAATAAAATCCCAAGGTCGTGCCCTGCCCTTGTCAGTGTAATCGATGTACATTCAATAAAAAAAATAACAATCGAATTGAGAACCTCCTTCTTTTAGAAGTCGGTTAAAAATAGCTTGTGACGGATATTTAAGTAACATTTTTCTGTTTGCAGTTGCCTGCAATATTTGAAGGCGTAAAGGGTCTCACAGAGAAAAATATACAAAGTATAGAAGCTTCTTACTCCGTATTAGAGGCGTATCTTCAGGACCGCAAATATATTGCCGCTGACCAAATGACAATAGCCGATTTGGCTATTTTGGCCACAACTGCTGGTATGCAGTATATTCATAAGTTGGATCCTACTAAGTAAGTTACAATCTTTTTTAATCTTATTAAACCAGAAAAACAACACAAAAAATAGTAATTTTCAAAATTTAAGACTTCAAATTTGACTCGCATAATACCACCCCCCCTGTATTACGGAGTACTTTACAAACATTAGGTACAACCACAGGTAGACAACGGCCTGGCTGTGCTCCGGGTGTTGCTTGGTCCATGTGCAGCAGTATCACTTACCATCAGGTGTGCTGCTTGCTCGTTTGCCACCATAGGCAATAAAAAAAAAATAACGCAGACAAATTACACCCACATTCAGAAAAACACTTTGGGGATCACACAAAGTATTGTCTTTGTGTAGGAATCAAACCCGGCACTGGAACGAAAGGTCGGTCGGGTCGGATCTTAATCACTGCGACATGTGTTCAGTCGAATATTGCTATAAAAATTGTGGAATATTAATTTCAAAAACTGTATGTATATTATACGTATATATTTCACTTGATCTTCTGATCTGATCTGTGGCTAGCCTACATTTTTCACAAGAGATTTGGTTTGCCGTCCAACGTATTAAATGTTGGCAGCTTTCTGGGCACATTGCCGGTGGAAAGAAATGAGGCGGGATTTTTTTATGCCGGGGGTATTTATAAAATATGAAAGAGTTCTTATTTGGAATATATTTTAATTTCTGTTCCACATGCTCCCACTGTTTCTTTTTATATTTTTTATAGGTATAAAATAAATTTTACATGACGTATTTTACAAAAGATTCCCAAGTTATACAGAAAAGTATTTTTTTAAAGTATATTTATAAACAACATTCAGTTTTTTTTATTGCTTGTGCTGGCAGACTAACAAGCAGCACACCTGATGGTAAGTGGTACTGCCGCCCATAGACCTTTGTAATAGCAGGGATACAGCTAGGCCGCTGCCAGCCAGCTGCAAGCTTACAAGATCTTGTTATTTTGATCGATCATAGTGATTCTTTAGTTTCATATGATTGACAACAGTAGACTAGAATAGAATACCTTATTTTCATCACTTAGTTTGACATTATATTAAAAGAATAATATATCCGCGTTGGTGATGGAGTAAGAATACAATTAGTTCACCAACCTTTCTTATCCGTGGGTGATTGTAAGTGACGACTAAGGGACATGACTGTAACATCTGACTATTGTACTCTATTTAAGGTGAATAAATGTATTTGATTTGATTTGATTTATGAAACACATATGGCACCTATGTAAGAAAAAAAAATATCGAAACAAAACTCTATACCAACACGTCTGACCAGCGTAGTATAGTAGGTCATTTTACCTCCCATTACGGAGGAGGCTCGAGCCCAACAGTAGGACATGTATGAGTTGTAATGAATGAATGAAAGAATACATGAAACGAAAACCTAAGACTTTGGTTAGTTTATGAGAGCATATTAAGACAGAAACATTTTCTCAGATTCCCACGTACCATTGAATGGCTGTCACGAATGGAGCAAGAATCATTCTACAAGAAGATATTGGCTCCCGGCTCAAAGATTCTTGGTGAAGTTCTCCACGCTGCTTGGGAGAGGAATAATCAAAATTAATATTGTTAAACCATACTAACTTTGCACTTTTATAATACAAATCACGAATAAAAGTTATATAGACCCTAACTAGTATTTCTTTTATTCATATTTAGTTTTCAACTATAGATATTATTCGAATTTAAAATATGTAATCATATATAAGTCTTACCAGTTACTGTGTGGTTGGCAAGCGGATTTGGATTCGAAGTTATTGTTAAAAGGTTCCCAAGAGAGTATAATTACTGTCCATTCTACTGGTGATTCCTCAGCCTAAATTTACGAAACCCACAGGAAGGTGTAACGTAACGTATTGGGCCACCGAAGACGAAGACCGGGTTCCGGTGGCCCATTCACACGGCGTGGAGAGGTACATTGCAGGATGGGTTTATGGGGTTGCGCCGCTTAATCTGTCGCCCCCGAAAAATTTAGCGGGGTGTGACCAGACCACCAAAAAATATGTAACGTATAAGCAGTCAAAAGGTTAATAATTTACGGGAGCATAATGATTTATATGTATATACTGAATGTCCAAGTTTGGTTCGATATTTTTTTGACAAATTGTGTTTTTGGAAAATATATTTAAATAATAAATATAATTAATTTATGAAATAATGAAAAAAATATACATTTTAGTAAAACAATAATAAATAAAAGAAAAACCAAGGATCGAACAGAGACAGAGACCAGACTATATTTGGATTAGTGTGTTCGATTTTTGAACTGATCTATTTTTGTTCTTGATGACAAGGGCCATATTTATCTTTATATTCTAATAATATTTTTTTATTAACTGAAAAAACTGACAAAATGATATATTTTGTAGATCACACCTAGATTATCTAAAGCGACCTATATAGATAGATTTATCGTCTCTGAAATCTCCTGTATATTATATATTTCATGGAAATCTCTGGGGCTGTTTCCGAGATATATAAATAGATTATATAGAAATATAAACATAGATATGAGTATATACTAGATTTTTTTGTTTAAAGATTAGATAGAAACATCTGTTTCAAATATAAAAACAAGTACATACCAAAACATATTGTTTATAGAATTAAGTATTATTGGAGTATATTAGTAGATAATAATAAAGTATACATTAAAATATTATCACAATAGCTAAACTGTGTACGTTTTGTTATGATATTATGATAACGATATTGATATCAGTCTGTCAAAAGTGGTGTGCAAAGGGACAAGAGTAAATGATCGCATTGAACTGTGATACAATAAGTAGTATAATATGTAGCAATATAATTCACTCTTTTTTTTTTTTAATTCTCAATGCCCGTTTCTTGTTCTATTATCGACGACAATTAAAAAAAAAGTATAATAACTAAACCACTGGAGGTTGGAGACGGAAATGCTTTTTGGACTATAGCGATAAATTTCAACGGTGCATGCATGGGGCCGCCGTCTCTCGCGTAGTTGGTTGCTTAGTAGTGTGTTATTCTTGGTTGAAGAGCTTAGCTAAAGAGGAGATCAATTTGGTGAACACCGTGTTGGCTTTTAAGCCAGCGATGTTTGATGCTGTATTGGGACAATATAACAGAGTTTCCTCATTCCGACTGGTGTATATCGGGTCATGGTTCCTTCGACAATTACTTGTACACAGTCATGGTTCTAAGGTAGAAGATGGCGCCATTGTACCATTATTGTAATTGCAGTGAGGACATAATAAAACTTACTCTCAATGTTTGCGTGGGCAGAGCAGCTTGACGAATTCGCTGCATTCATTAGTGCCGACCTATTGCTTTAGACCGTCGTTAGAGCGATGATTAGCAGCGTAGTTTAATTTCTATTGAAAATATTCCTTAATACAACATATTGAGATTTTTAAAACAATAACGGTAAAAGAATTTTCTACAGATGGGAAGGTTTAAACCCACGATGTATTAAAAATTCTCCTAATAGTCCCATACCAAAAGAATAGCTGAATAACTGGAATATTATTTCTGCTTTCTGTCTGAGGCACTGTCAGTATCATATGAATCGTATTTTAAGTGATTTTTTTCAATTTTACCTTTATACATATTTACCCACTAAGTTTAACTTTTGTATTAATTAAATTTTGTACGAGAATAAAGAATCTCTCGTAAGCGAATCGATTCCCATGTGGTCTATTGTTCATTCGCAATCATTTTTTGTTTTTTTCATTAATTCATGTCACTCGCTTCATTATTGTTTGGCTAATTGTTATTATTATTGCGAAATTATCAGCTACATAGTGAAAATTCAAGTTCAGGCATTATTTATTTATTATCATAAGTGTATAACATCGACACATTGCCAATAAACATAAGTACGATTTACAAATAAAAATTCATTTCTATAATATTTACAAATTCTTTACTGTCCATAGATTCACACCTAGATTATATTATTATATCTCCTATTAAAACTATTACGCGTGTTGATCTCATATAAAATCAGTTTTAACCATGTCAAGTACATCTCTTCGATGTAGCTTGTATTAACAAAGTGAAATAACTCCTACATAATTCAGTAAATATAAAATCGTTACAAATAGTAATAAATAAATATAATTGCTAATATTTTTTTAACTGAACACTGTTGAAATTAATTATCCTGTGTCCGTCAAACTTGCTGTAAGTTATAACAAATAATAAAAAAAAAACCCGTAGATAGTATGAAATATAAATAAACCTTATTGTAAATGGCAAATACTCAAACCGAGTGGTCCAAAATAGAAAGAAAATAAAAAATCTTATTGAATTAAATGTCCAAGCCCAGTATAAACGTGATTTACTTATTGAATAATTTTAGTAGAGAAGTGGACAGAGCGATGTAATATTTTCACTAATACATACAGTTAAAAGAAAAAGATAAACTATGAAACTTATTATTTAACATTGTGATCGTATATTTTTAAAGATCAGTCTAACATTCGATTAAGAATTTAACTTTTTTATCTAACTTTTTAATATATTGTTAAGGCTACGGCCGGCGTTACAGGCCATAAGATTTATCCACAAGAACATAAATACGCTATGACACAAAACATTCTGTATCTATATTATTTCTCACGTTCCTTATATGCACATTTTATTTAATAAATTCATGAAAACTTACATTCATTTAGACCTGTATAATTGAAACATAGACAGTTGATATACATAGCTATGTACGTTTAACATACCTGGCTATGTAAGTATAAGGGTAAACTTAATTTCGTCTAACAGAGGGTCGTTTGGAAGGTAAGAAAAAAACAAGGAAGATAAATTTAATCTAGTAAGTTTCTATTATGAAAGTAAATAATCATATTTTTGTAAGCTACCTAATAAATTTTATCAAATGCTGCTGGTGCAAATGCGTCGTGAGTTTCATGATAACTTTCTTAGCAGATAATCCAATGTGCCAGTACAATATTGACACACATTCATAGACAACAATAATACAAATAACATCTAACTATTTTTATCTACACATGCTCAAAATTATAATTCTTAATTAATTGGTGTAAAGATCCGTCTTACCGTTTACTTAATTAAAATTGTTACATCATCGATATCGATAAAACGTATTTCATCTACAATTATAACTATAATCGAATTATCACACTTTTATTCAAAAGTCTGTTAGTTTTAATTTTTTTTTGATAATGTCTTAGAATTGTAGACATTTATATACATAAATATATGAATAGGTGTTACATTTACATTAAAAGTTTTATTATATATTTATCAATTCATTTATGTTGCATATCATTGAATTCAATTTTAATATATAGGTATTTATGATCAATAAGGTGATGAATTTTAATCAATTAAAAATCTATTATTGTAGTTACTGAAAGCATAATTCGGGTTGAGAGCCCTCAGCGCTCACCCACAGTCCGGGTAATGTTGTTATAGCCATTTGCGGCTAACAACTAAGTTACACATATAAAAGAAAAACTGAAAGCATATTTTATTTATATATATATATATATATATATATATATACACATATATATATTATTATAGACAATAATAACAAATGGTTATTAATCTCCATCTCCAAGATAAAGATTAATTACATCAATATTTTGAATGTACCTAATAGTAATCACACAACATTTTTTTAAATTTATTCACGTGTTGATGAACCATACGAGGGAAGAAGTTTTACTCGTGTGGTATGATAATAATTCTCGCAAAGAAAGTGTAATACAAAAGAAAGTTTTTTTTTTTTTTGGGTCTTATCCCACTGTAACTCCTGTAAACCAGAATCTACATTTGTCTCCGAAAAAGGCACTGAGGTTTGACCCTCAGAAAGTCCCGGGAAGTCCCACAACAAATTTAATTAGAAAAGAATACAGGAGGAGGAAAAGTTCACTTCCAAACTTGCAAATCGGAATATATTAAGCAAAAATTGGCTAATGGGCCAATAGATATAAGGATGTACTGATACGTGAAGCGCAGCAGTTCAGCACCACGGATATGACAGAGTTAATAAAATGGTCATTGTAATAATGTTCATTTAGGTTAGGTTTAGGCTAATAATGGAAGCAGTAATTTTGCAATTGTACAAGTTCCTGTAATGCAGCGAGTGGATAAGTTGGTTTGAATACGGATTTATGGAGTAAATTGAAATGATTATAAAATAATGACATAACATTGGTTTGAAAATATAGTTTTTTTCTACATTTTAATTATATACTCTTTTATTACGATTGAAAAGATAAAAATACTAATCGATTTTTTTTATTTGTATTTGATAGAAGCTCAAAAACATTAACTAAAATTTGCTTTTTAGTTTAAAACCTATATTTGAAACTAATCGAAGAACTACGTGCTCGTCTAAAAGGAATCTAAGTCGATTTGTAGTGTTTATAAAACAATTATATTGATAAATTGAGGAAAGCAAATTTTAAGTTTCTTTTTACATAATTTAAGTCATCAATAATGTAATATTAAAGAGAAATTTAATTACTTACAGTGTAAATAATTCGTCAAAATACATCTAGTGCTAATGAAATTCGAAAGTCTTGATTGGATAAATCCGTTATAGAATTGTTTAGTTAATTTACATCTCTGAATAGTAGAATTAGAATCTTATGTATGTAATCTTTAAATACAATTCAAATGTCCCACATACGAACTGGACGTAACCCATTCCTAATAATAAATTTGTCACCTATACAATTCTATTGTCTTTGGCTTATGTATCTAATTTAATTAAAAAAATATACATATTCATTCTCGTATATTATTATTTCAATGTCTTTAAAATTTTATAGCTTAAATGCTGAACGCAGAAATACTAATGAAATAAATGATTAGACATCGGCGTTTGAAAGCAATAATTACCAAGCGTCTTGTAATGAAAATACAGTTATTTATAAATCATTAAAATTAGAGTCGCTTGTTCGCCAAAAGATGTGTTATTGTGATTTGTTTTTAGTTACTAAGCAACAACTAAACTCTTCCTAGTGGTATTACAGAATGACTAGTCATCGTAAATCTTTTTTCTGTATTCAATTATGTATGTAATTCATTGTAGCTTAGCTTATGTATGTAATTCATTGTAGCTCGCTTGGTAATTGTCTCTTAAGCGTCAATATTATGCCGGTTAATTGCTGTGTATCAGCAATATCGTCAGGCAGTAATAGTATATAATTGAAGTATAAAAATATAAAAAAGTATACCAACATGCGAAGTTAACATTGTGCTAACTATTTAACTGTGAGCAAACCGATAATAACGTGCATTTGATATGCATCTAAAACATTGTATTTTCAATTTTTTCTAAAGAAAATTAGGATTAAGATAGCAAAGTAACTATTGAGTGTACTATAAGATAAAATAATAAAATTATTTCTGATAGTCTTGAAGTGCAACACATAGTCAATATTACGGCAAAATATGTTAATATTGATGCTACACCGCTGTCGATCTACTGATCGTGATCATTTAGGTTACACTAAAACAAATGCATTCTCTTAAAATGCAGCTATTTGCGATTAAATTATTTTTAATCACTCATTCCCACTTGATTTTATTATCCAGTAATATTGTCAAATAGTAAGGTGACAAATATATTAAAAAGTTATCGGAAATATTTAAGTGCAGAAACAAGGAGAAATTTCTCTATGAATAAGTCAGAGTCCAAGGCGGCGATGTGGGCTGCACGACCAACCAGGGCACTAGCTGTGTGTGGTAGAGCGTGCTGCACATCATAGCGTACCACGGAGACAGTTGATGCGCGAGCAGCCAAAGGCGACACCATATTGTGAACCTGAAACACAATAAAATAAGAACACTAAGGATATTGCTCAAGAAGCAGATCTGCTTTGACTTTTTTAAATAGTAGTATCTTGTTTCAAGGTTCTATAAATTGTTCATAGGTATCGCAAAAAACAATTATGAATTTTGCACCGATCTTTAGTAATATTAATTAGAGACATATCAAAGTCAACGATCGCGTTGCTAATAAAGGGACTCATTAAAAAACTTAGCCAAAACTCTATTTAGTATGTTTTGTTGTTTTCTGCCTGCAGCCATAATTTCGATAGCTCATCCAGGGTCCAGGCTATTACAATAGTCTTGCAGAAAATTTAAGCCTGCACTTTTCACTGTTACGGTAGGCAGTGAATTCGCTATGCCCCTGGTGTTACCGAAGTCCATGTGCAGCTAATATCATGCGGTAGACGACTAAAGGCAAACATAGAAAATATAATGTACGTACCATTTCTCTATAAGCCTGTCCCAATAAAGAAGTATCCTTCGCTGCAGCTTTGCATAGTTCGAGCCTTGCAGAATGTAGTGGCACATATCGGTCTTGACCGGAGCCGCAGAGCAATATATGTTTAAATTGGTGCAGTTGACTACGTTCACTGAGTCGATATAGGAAGGAACGTCGGGGGTCTGAGTTATCGCGAAGAGAAAGTTGCAATAGAGACCCTGATTTTTTCCATTTCTGCATGAACCACATACCTAGTAACATTTCAATTTTTGTATGATCACATGTGGAATTCATATACATAATGCTTGGTGTATTGATGGAATTAGAATACAGATTGGATATATGTATATGACTATTGCCTGCGGATATATTGTAAGATGCCTGGGAGAATAGGTTTTTAACTTAGTACATCTCTATCTCCATGGTAATCCTTTGGTTGGTGACTTCAGCAGTGGGTTACAGTTCTCTCAATAAAATTGTTACACTCATCCTATTAAATATAAAAATGTCAAGAAAATAAACTCAACATATTTAATTTTTCAACATGTGGAAATAATCAACGAATGTGGAATTATTGCTATAGTCGTCAATATAAGGCGCATCACATGGCGATGTCAGTTGATCTGTCGGGTTTCCCATGACACCTCTTCTCTCTACAATGGGTTGGCGATCGCAGAGATGTTATAAGTTTTCCAGGAGAAAGCAGCTGTCCTCTCTCTTGGTGAGTTCATTATCTGATTTTTGTAAGTCCCACAGTAAAGTTTAACTTCTGACTAAACGTAAAGTCAGTCAAAGTTTGACTACTCCATTTTATCAAATTGTGTAAAACTTAGTGTCTATTATTAATTATTGCATTTGTGCATTTTTATGTTTAGTAGAGCGTGGGTCATACGAAAGAAATTTTGGGTCACCTATATTACTATGTATTATTTATTATTTAAGTGTAATGCATTTTTGTTTTGGAACAATAATGAAAAAAATGTTTAGAGAAAGATAGATCCGTCTTTATCATTTGTACTTACCAGCATTTACTAAACCACTGGAGTTATACAAAGTCCCAAGATGAGGCCCACTCAGTGATAGGAACGTATGTAATTTTCCAAGTAACGGTTTTAATTGAGGCTTTGCAAGTGCCGACCGGATAATGATAGTTCCTAAGGAATGACCTACGAAGCTGATTCTAGCCGGTTCACTTGAGTTTTGAATATGAGTTAAAATTTCTTGGACCAGCCTGTAAATAAAAAGATGCATATCTCTGTGCAATAAACATACAGCTTTGTCTCACAGTAGATTTTATAAACAAATAGGTAGATATAAATTAAGCTTCGATTCAAAACATTAATTTGTCCAATTAATAAGTTCAGTGTTCAAAACCAATTCTACTAAGCTCAAGAGGTGCCTAATTTGAAAGTTTTATTTGTATGATCTCTCATCATTCATTCTCCTACTCTTATCCCAATTACTTGGAGTCGATATAATATTTACTCTTCTTTCATAGATACTGATTGTAAAAGTTATTGGCAATAGTTTTATGACCGGGCGCCTGCCAGACGTCAACCCACTTTGGGAAAGTAATTGTTGACCAAAAAACATCAGATGGAGTTGGCCCAGATCGTTATAAGTCTTTTAGTCGTCTTTTACGACATCCTCAAGCAAAGTAAGGGTTGGTAGTATTCGTAGCCGCTACCACACAGTTAACTTTATTTGTTTGATCTACTGTAGTAAAAAAAGTATTAAAGTCGTTTACGTCTTCTTGGCTTTTATGGCGGGGATTAGTCTGTCTCCCGCAGAGAGGTCGACCGTATAAGTGAGACACCCCGGTAACACTGGGGTGAGTGCAGACCATAGCTTACCATTTAAAAAAAGGTGTTGCCGCTGCAGTATCTGCCTTTGGTATAGCTTCTTTTTTTGTTCTTTTTTCCCTTGCAAGGTGGACCATGGATGTGGTCGCGCCCCGACAAATCGGTCCGGGGCGACAAGAAGAGGTGGCGCGCAACCCCATGGACCCACCCTGCAAGCACCTCTCTTCACCGTGCGAGCGGGCCACCGGTACCCGATCTTTGTCTTCGGTGGCCACCTTTGATATAGCTGAGGCGCTTTAATTATGAGCCATCATTTAAGTGGAAGCAAATGTAGCAAGCTAGCTTTTTCGTGTGGTGACGGATTAAGAATACTATTCACCACCCCCTATCTTACCCGTGGCTGATCGTAAGAGACGACTAAGGGATATAAAATGCATATAATATCTATGCAAGAGAAGCAAAACCCTATACCAACGCCTGACCAGCGCAGTATAGTAGAATAATTTCCCTCTCATTACGGAGGAGGTCCGAGCCCAACAGTGGGACATTTATGGGCTGTGATCATGGTGATGAAGTATAGATATGTGGTGAACGCAAAAGTGATGTGTCACCATTATTTCTTTCCTCTAGTTGGGGTAAGTGGTTGCGGCTAAAAGGGGTAAGCTGATCACATCAGGGCAAGGAAAGAAAAACCTTGAAATGAACCTTAGGTCCTCTCAACAGGTTAACGTGGTAAGAAGGTGATATTTTAGCTCATTTGGATTACTAATGAGATGAATTATATATTACCGATCGGTCATCGTCTCAAAATCAGAGAAAGTGTCGCCTTGGTTTCTTTCTGACATGAGGAAATCTAATCTGGCGCCAGGCAGACCTAGTTCTAGGTACGTTTTTACAAGTCGCAAATCGGCCGCGTTACCATCTAAGCCGTGAACGCAGATGATAAGATGTAACCCTGAAAATATAAAATTTTCATGTAGTAGTATTTTGTTCAAATATAGAGAAGATAAGTTATATTGATATTAGGATATTTTTTAGGGTCTAGTAGGATATTTTCTAGAAAGACAAAGGCGCTTACATTTCGCTAAATAACTTTAGTTACACTTTCATGAAGAAGCAAGTGAGCTTATTCTTGTACCTACATTTTCAATATGTGAAATGAGTTTTTGAGATTGCATGAAGTGGTGTACAGACACTCATGGTACTATTGAATGTATAATGACACTATATTGATCAAAATGATACTGGAGGTGCATGGTCTACATTTCAAAACATGAACTCACCTTCAGGGTTAAACATTCTATATTCATCACTGATATGGAAATACGGAAGTGGATTTTCAATTGGTGGAAAATCAGAATAGATAGCACCCGGATATTTCACACTTTGTCTAAATTCTTCACGACATTTAACGAATAATCTTTCCGATTCCGCCAGTCCAAATATGCTAACAAGATTGCTTTCTCTTTCTGAAAAATAGGTAGTAAAATTTACAAAAAGTAAATACAGTGGTTGTTTAAATCAATAAAATTTTAATGACAGAGAAAAAATTTTATGATATGAATGTAAATTATGTATTCGATATGCACTTGTACATAATAAAAAAAGATATTAAAGAAACAGATTAGGTTAGAGAAAATACCCTTATTGTTTTCACCTTCGTTTCTCTTGGCCAATTCTCCGGTGCTCTGACTTTTATTAAGCGTGTTACCAGTTGTACCGGCTAAATTGACTGACTGGTGTGGTCTCAGCTTCCGCCTTTCCATTATACCTATTGTAAGCCGAGCAATGGTGTTAGTAGCAAATGCCTTATTAGTGGCTATTAAAACAGCTGTATTATAATATGAAAATGTTCTTATACCTTCGCAAACGTGGTACAATGGGTTGTCTAACTGCAGCGTAGTTGTTTGCGATTCTTGTTTTCTAGGAGTTTTAGATGGAGTTGAAGATTTACTACTGCTTTGCCTGCTCAATTTTGGTGACTTACTAGGAGGATCCTAAAAATATATATGTAGAATTTTGTTAATTCTATAATAATAATAATTACATCTATTTTGACAAATTGAAAATTCCGTGGCAAAAGCAAACATGAGAATAAAAATCACCTTAAATTCATCTGGTGGTGGTGGAGCATCTCTAAATTGTTGTGGCGGTGGAAGATGCTCATAATCATTATTACTAACAAAATGAGCTAAATCGATCACAGATTTTGCTTTGTTAGGATATTGTTGGATTGCTGTTGTTGGTTCACCTTTTTTACCATTCCGAGTTTTACACGAGCGGTCTACAGTAAGACTTCGTATTTCAGCGGCGATGAGTTTTTCCGTGTATTCTATTCTATCTTTCAATTTCGTTTTGACTACTGTTGATGATTTAGCAGAAGGCTGCTGTACCTTTGGTAAAATTTCTTTTCTAATGTAAGGATGAAGATTGTCACTAATTGTCTGCGATTTCTTAACGGCTCCCTCGCTATGAGATCTGCTTGACGTATTATACGTTTTTCCCTGTATAGCACTGAAAGAATTGTGTCTTTGATTGGCCTTCCCCGCATTAATTTCAGATATTTGTTGGAAACAGCTTGCTGTACAAGTATCGGAGTTACATCCCGCACTTGCACCATTGCTATGCATCAGTTTATTATATTCGCATTGGCTATCAGTACATATAGAGTCACTGCATATAGTACACTCTTCACATACTTCTTTATCACAACATTCTATTTTCTCATTTGTATTAGTTTGAGCGACTTTTACAGCTAATTTAAGCAGTCGTTCTCTCAATTGTTCTCCGTTAAGAGTATTTCTTTTAAAATCACTTATAGTTTCACCCTCTGTTTTTCGAGGTGTAGAGGAGTCTTCATAGTTTTTATTACTCGTCTTAGATAAAGGTCGATTCGGAGGTAAATAATTTTCATTTAATTGACAACTAGCATTATCAGGAGAGGAAGGGCCTGAACTTCGACCGCTAGAAACCCAGCCACTTTGTTCACTTAAACTCGATGTCGAATTGCTTTGACTATGTTTTTCTTCTTTATTTGAAAAGTTTTCTGGCGGTAAAATTTTGAAATCTTTATCACCTATGTCAAGTGGTGGGGATTCAAAGGCTGGCGGAGGTGCTAAGTTAGGTAACGATTCAGAGCCAAATGTATTGTTTAAATTAGGTTCGTCTAATACGGATGCCGCACTTCTACAGTGTCGTAATAATTCTGGTCCATGGTCAAGGCTATATGGCACGCTAGCAGAAGATTCTAATCTTCTAAGTTCGATAGGAATACTTTCATTACTTGATGACGATGCGGCTTCTGACATTAGTTGGGTCATCTTCTCTGAAGCTTTGTGCTTTGACCGTTTTTCAGGTTTTCCGCTCGATCTTCCACTTTTTGGTGTTTGCATACCAGATTTTGGAGTTGTCCTACCTGACTTAGGTGTCGCTAAACCAGATCTCGGGGTGACTCCACCAGATTTAGGTGTAATTCCGCCGGATTTTGGTGTTGATTTGCCAGATTTTGGTGTCATTCTATCAGATTTGGGTGTACTGCGCTCAGATTTTGAAGTATACCGATCTGATTTACTATCTCGGGATTTAATAGAATGATGGCTACTTAGTGAATCTCTGCTGGAAGTAATTTTTGTAGCCTCTTTTGCACTATTATTTAGTTTGGATTCCTTTGAACGACTTTTTTTATGTCTTATTGATGGCATCGTAGAATGTGGAGTTGAAGGCGGTGTCTTAGAATATGTTGATTTTGAGGTGCCATCACTGCTTCTATCCAATGTCATTACAAAACCACTATCATCGCTACTTTTACTAGATTTCTTTTGATAATTTTGTATTAAACTACCCGTGTTAAAGTCATAACTCCAGTCACCTTTTTGTAAATAATAGTTTAACTCGTGTCTCAGTTGATTACGGGCTGCTTCAATGTCTATTTGAGAATTTTCTTTTTGATGAAACACGTGAGTTGAATTTGATCTGTGTACGTGTTTATTAGAAACTAAGTTATTCTGATCAGTCACTTGATTTTTACCACTAACTGGTGGATAAGAATTACGCGGAGGCAACATAGGACGGGGTAAATTTACACTGTAGCCTCTTTGAAACTCTAACGGATTACGAATAACATTATTCACTTGCATATTACCCTGATTACCGAAAGTATAGCCATAGACTTGGTTAGGGTTAGGCCTTATCTTTCCGTCGTACTTATATCCTACATTGTGGAATACTTCATTACTTGTTTCATGAGAGTTATTATTGGAATTACATGGATTTTTATATTTTTCTCTAAATTCGCTTATGTTTCTTCTATAATCTTCTCCTTTGGATCCACATCTAGTTGTTGTGCTTGTTGGGTATGCGGTAGTAGTAACACTTCTAGGCAATGTTGTTGGTTTGACCTTTTGCTGTGGGCAATAAGGCTTTGGATAATTTACAGAAGAGTTGGAATTATTACTAGTATTCTTTGATAATGTTTGTGCTGTATTTATTGGTGTAAGTTGAGACATTCGAAGTTGATCTAAAGACTTGCTATGTCGGGCCGGCAGAGTACTAACACCACTCATGATTTCACTTTTTTGTCGAAAAGCTTCATTTTGATTGTTTTTCTCTTTTCCTAAACGAGAAACATTTGTTATACTCTTCGAGGTGTTCATATCAAGCAGTGTTGATGCGGAATATCGCGACAGTTGCTGTCCTTGCTGTATAGGGCATGAAGCAAATGCACCATTAGGTGGTAATTGAATCTCACTAATTTGGTTATTTTGAACAATATATCTATTTCTTCCTGTTAACTCGAGTTGTTTGTTATGTGGTTTATTAATTTCCACAACATTTTGCTTCACTAAAGCTCTTTTAGGAGATCCTCTTGCAGATTTCTGAGGCGCTAACGTCAAAGTAGCTTGAACAACATTATTGTTTGATTTTGGCGTATTGAATTGTGGGTCAAGTACGTCCATGATTGTTTTAGGCAACGTGAGATTTACTCTGGAGGCCTCAGATGAAGGTCTTCTGGAGTCCATTAACGAACTAATACTACAAGCACAGTCATCTCCTAGAGGCTCTGAACATAGAAAAGGATCTGAAATTAAATAAAAGGAATTAGTACGACAAAAGTTAGTGGTTTAATTAGATATATGATCTCTATATGCAAGGTATTCTTACCACTACCAGATTTACTAGCGTTGGAATTTAAAAAAGACCGACGTCTTGCAAACTCTGCTGTATCTTGATATCTGAAATTAAAAAAAAAGAAACTATTAATAGCATGTTGGACATATTAAATATTTTATTATAGTAAAAAAATTGTATGTTACCTATCTTCAAAAATGATGGGCATGATATGTGGGTCACCATCTAGCGCGATACAGTGTACTGGTAGCGGTGGCAATAAAGCCAGATATCTCGATCTCCTCGCCACTTCGCCCACACTCTGATACGATTGGTAGTTACTGTCATAGCAACCCGCCAAAGAATGTCGGGGGTTATCCAGCACGAAGAAGCATTCGGAGAAACGTTTTATTCTGGAAATAGATGTAAATATAATTAAAAAATATAGCTATGAATTATTCAGTAATAAATGAATTGTATATGTAGATTTAAGAACGAATTTCTTCTTATGTGAGTTCAAACAATATATAAGTATATATATTTATAATAGTCGGTTGCGAGAATATTGTTTTTATTTTTTACTATTGCTACCAATTCATACATATAAGCACAGAGAATACTGGCCACAGCCCAAAAGCTATGGCCAGTATACAACAATAGACACGTTATATCTCCACGTAATAAGGTGACATGATAAGTTATAATATGTTCATATGTTTTGCTAAGAACTTCTTTATGGAAAGGCTATAAATAACACTGGGTAATTTTGGTTTGGAATTGCTACAGCACCTATTGATTTAAGATATCACTAGAGTACAAAGATTATACAAAATAAAATTGGCGTGAGAGAAATAGAAGTGTACGAGTAAAGTAACCTGTCACCATGTAAGTAAAACATTTTAATTTGAAGTTATTATAATAATAGTCCGTGTGGTGACGGACTAAGAACACAATTCACCATCCTCTATCTTACCCGTGGGTAAGAAGAGATGATATGGGATATAAAACGCTACATGCGTTTTACATCTGTGTAAGAGAAGGACAACTCGAAACTAAACTCTATAATAACACGTCTGGTTAACGTAGTCAATTTCTCTCCCGTTATGGAGGTGGTTCGAGCCCAACAGTGGGATATATATGAACGTAGAGAAGATAATAAAAGCAATGTATGGGATAGTTATCGGAACCCAACACGGGTTTTTGTTGGGTTATGATTTTAAGTGCTTTATTACATTACTGGCAATTGCTAATATTTTGTTATGTTCGTCTCTGTGGCGTAGATTTTTCTCCTCTCAGTATGGCCAACTACCTTGATCGATCGCTTGTATTATATTCAATATTTTAGTGTTTTAAAATGATATATTTAATCATTTTGACAGCATTTTATGTAATTTGATGCGGAGCAACTGCTGAGTTGTAGTGAATATGATATAAAGTGCTTCACAAACATTTTCATTATTGCACCAAAATTCTCAGAAGATACCTACCATTAAAATTGTGGCACTATTGAAGGTGACGATTTGTTTAACTGATGAACAATGACTAAATTGAAGAAACTATAAAGATATGAAGGATCTGATAATTTGTTAACAAAATTTTAACTCGATACTGGGAATACTCTAGTTTTCCGTGTGGTGACGGAGTAAGAATACTATTCACCACCCCATATCTTGTCCGTGGGTGATCGTACGAGACGACTAAGGGATATAAAAACGCATGTAACATCTATACGAGAGAAGGAAAACTCGAAACAAAACCCTATACCAACACGTCTGACCAGTGCGGTATAGTAGGTTAATTTGCCTACCATTATGGAGTAGGTCCGAGCTCAACAGTGGGACATTTATGGGCTGTGATGATGATGATGAGGACTGGCAATAGTGGACTTGTCTTAGTAACTAATTGCCAATACAAGAATAGTACATTACTGCAGCGGCACACATACGTAAGTCCATCAATGTCTAATTGTGGCCAAGGCTTATATAGCACTTTTCTCAAATAATGTGCGGAAATTAAAATTAAGTAGTATTAAGTAGAACCTTTTTTTTTTCTTTATTTTCAAGCCAGTTTGAAATTTAAATTAAACTCTGATGAGTTGCCTCTTTGGTTGCACATGGCAATGTGGAGTAACAAAACGTTCCATTTTTAAAATACGCGATAGAGATGAATTTATGTGTACCTATAGTCTGTAAAATATAGCTTGATCTCTGTGACAGTTCTCACTAGAGCCGCACGTTTATGTTGCAGTCCGCATTGTTGTCGATATAATTCTTTATTTTTTAAAGATATTTGCTACTGCAATTGAAAAACAATGCATGAAAGTCTTATTGAACTTCAATCAAATGGATGGATGAATCGATTATAAATTTAAAACAATCTATGAAAATCTTATTGAATTTAAATTAATAGATTTTATTTAATTTAAACTAAAGCTGTTAATTAATTCTTTTTATTATTTGAAAGGAATACATCCATGTTCATCGTCACTATTATCATCATCGTTGGAGCATTCCTGTAGGTTGATGAGGAGTTCTTGGTCACAGATTATTTCATGAATAATTATTATTATTTTATAAAACAAATTATCTTTTTAATATAAAAGAAACGGTCTTATTAATATTATAACTGATGTCTGAATACTAAATTAACACAATTTACTTATTTTATAGAGTAACCATGTAGTTTATATAAGTAATGTATTGGTTATACTTGTTTTATAAATAATTAATAAGAATGTTATCGATTTACGTTTATCGAGTGTGATCTTGTACTTGCGTAAGTACCATATTTCTATAAAATGATTACTACGTAATTTAAAACATATGAGGTACAAGTTTTGGTGTAAATATTCATATTTTTATATTCATAATTCAGTTGAGATATAACTGGCACGTTAAAAATGAAAATATAGACGACACAAAATTAAATAGTAAACATGACGCGTATTCAAACTTACTTCATCGGTTTTGTAGCTATCTGTCATAGAGATCAAGCTATGACTTTTGACGGGAATTTGAAAACGTCACGTGGTGCTCTTGTATTATATTTGATATCTTAGTGTTTTAACGTGTTATATTAGATAATTTTGATGTCATTTTATGTAATGTGATGTGCGGAAATACTAGGATGTAGTGAATATCATATAAAAGTGCTTTACAACGTTTTCGTTTTCCATCAAAATTCCCACAAGATACCATTAACAGTGTGGCCATTGCACTGTTAATGGTGACAATTTGACTTAGACAACGACTGACTTGAAAGACTAAAAACGTGAAAATATTTATAACTTGACACTGGCACCAATAGCTCGTATATGTAGCTGATTGCCAATACATAAGAAGAAGAAGAAGAAGATCAAGCTATATTTTAAGGACTATAGGTATATTTATTTGGCCGCTAAAAAAACGACATATATAGATTTTCTTACATTTTTTGCCGTCCGCTGCTCACATGTATTTGGTCAGTACAGCAATTTCAATTTATCTCGAAGAAGTTTGTCAAAATAATGGTCAAATTTCCAAGCATGTTTGAGAAAAAGAAGATTTATGGTTAACCGAAAGTTAGATTTTGTAGGTGTAGACAAGGTATAGTGGTAATGTAATATAGGAAAGCAATACAGTAATCAATGTACGGCTAAAATCTGACCCAAGATTATTATAATCATAATTATACCGTAAAGCATGATGCCGAGCAGCTAACGCATGATGAACGTGGGGCCTATCAGTAGTGTGATGAAGGAACGCGCGCCATCTCAGCGTCACCTCTGCACAGAGACGTGCGATGTCATGCGCTGCGCTCATCGCCCATTCTTCTTCTTCACCGCAATCAGACTTCTGAAAATGAAAATAAAAATGATTGAAATTTTGTCTATATGTACTCGAAGAAAAACTTAACGGAACGGCCACTAAAATACGAAGTAAGAATACAATATACAACTTTCTGAGTACAGAGTAGACTCTGTGATTTTTCGTAGATGAGAACTAATGACCTATAAGCGAAAAAAGCAAGACAAGGAACATTCGAAATAAAACCCGGTATCGACTCGTCTGACTAGGGTGGCGTAGTATATTAATAATCACTTTATAATTTCAATTATTTTTGATAAAAATACTCACTTTTCCAAAATCACTAAGATCCTTAATTCTTTGTGCTACTTCACCGACTACAGAGTTTGATGATGATTCTTCGGGAGTAAGAAGTACTCCTGTTGATCCGCATACTGTCAACGCACTTTGTAATCCTTCCAATGATCCTAATAGTATACCGCATACTTCTGCATGGACTTGCCTATAAAATGTAGGAAAAGAAAGTATCTAATAATTTTAGAATAAATAATATAGTTATAATAATAAGTACCTACTCTTTTAAAAATATATCAGAGTATAAAATATATGTATATGATTTATAAATATGTAAAATTATTTAGGTAAAATAAAACGGCGTAGTGGAGCAGTGAACCCAACATTACGGAATAGTATTAAACTATTTGAAAATCACAGATGCGTGTGTGGTGTTGCAGAGGTAGATACATAGATGGCGCAGTTTTATAATATTGAACTCCAATGGTGAGAGGTGTTACATAGATTCCCAGGGAAGACAATTATTTTTAAAAAACACAAATTGTTGAGTTTATAGAAAAAAAAATACATTACCTGGCATGTGCAATTTTGCTCGAGTTTCCGCCAGCACATTTGCCAGTAGAACCAAATAGCACGTTTTCAAAGCTGCCCGAAGTATTGAAGTTGGAACCAGCGCTTTTCATCAACTTGCCCCATTGTTTACTTGACCGAGGTGTACTACAAATAAGCATATTTTTGGACCTTTAAATTAATGGTTATATTACTGAAAATATATTTCTTATGTTTAATAAATACTTACCAGCTTTGTACATAATGCATTATACTTTTCCTTGATGGGTAGACATGAAATAATAGTTAGATTTAATATTAAAAAAAAAAAAAACATTTTAACGATGCATTTTAATGACGCCGGATCTGGCGGGGTGTGACTAGATCATAGCCCGAGGCAACAAAAAAAAAGGCCGCTGCCTACCAATACAAACCCTGAACCCACACAGTTCGGTTTCCGGCTCTCTCGCTCACCGAACGAAACGCAATAGCAAATCGCTATTACTCAGACGTTGATCTTCTGTGAAAGTGTGGTACTACCCCGGAGGGACCCGCCCACGACTGTAGACAGAAAACTGTCAACAGCGTGGTCCCACCCATCACTAAGAAACTTAATTACCATTTTGATCTCATTCGATAGTCAAATTACTTATTCTTATTAAGACATTATTAATACCATATCATGCGTCTATATTAACTATAAAGGCATACGTCGAATATTAGATAAGTGAACTACTTAAGATCTACTTAAGTTATTAGATAGCTATGAGCTTGATATGATTGCTCTACTGGGCGAGCCCCTGAAATTAGAGTACTCAACTAGCTATTTTGCTGTTACCCCGGACAGCCCGGCATAATGCAATTAGACAATAATTTTTAATTCTCAGTAGGTACACATATGTCCTTTTATGATTTGTGTGTCAGAAGAAAACTAGGCCATTATAACATGCTGGCCAGACGATTTTCGGTTTTACTTCCAGTTTTCTTTCCCTAGTAGTAATGTTATATCTTTATATTCCTTAATCGAATTTTACGGAAAAGGTAATGGTGGTGATCATATTGTGTGATCATATTCTTACTACAAACGCCAAGAAAAAGCTACTATTTTGATAGTTCTAAATGTGATTGTAATTTTAACTGTACTAAATTAAATTTTGTTAAAATCATATAAAGGAATGATGCTCCATCCATCCATCCATCCATCAGCCCGTAAACGTCCACTGTTGGACATAGGCCTCCCCACGAGAATGCCATCTATAACGGTCCTGTGCCACCTGCATCTAACGGTTTCCTGCGACCTTGATGAGGTCATCAGTCCACCGAGTGGGGGGTCGTCCTACGCTGCGTCGTCCGATTCGTGGTCGCCAATCGAGAACCTTTTTTCCTCAACGGTTGTCAGTTCGTCGAGCGATGTGGTCTGCCCATTGCCACTTCAACGTGCTAATCCTTAGGGCTATGTCGGTTACACCCGTTCTTCTACGGATTTCCGTATTTCGGATTTTATCACGTAGAGAAATACCGAGCATAGCCCTCTCCATAGCACGCTGAGCGACTTTGAGCCTTTTTATGAGGCCGACATTTAGAGACCACGTTTCAGTGCCGTAAGTCATCGCTGGTAACACACACTGGTTATAAACCTTTGTTTTCAGACACTGCGGAATATTAGACGAGAAGATCCTCTTAAGTTTCCCGAACGCTGCCCAGCCGAGTTGGATTTGGATTTGATGCTCATTAAAAATAAATCGAACGTAGGAAATGAAATGGAATGTAAATAAAATAATATTTATCGTATCATTATATAGTGAATAATAATATTTTAAATTACAATAAAGTTTCCATGTATGTAGATATAACTTGAGTCAACAGAATTGACAACTTGACACCTACCTCGTGACTTTAATAAAGGATTATAATAAAAATATAAATGTACGACCACAAATAAAATATTGTGTTTCCTTTTTACATTGAATTGAAGTGGTAAAGTGTAACCGAACATATCTTGAGGTGTTCAATTTATTTCTTTGTTTTCATAAGACATTCTCTTGTCGGTGAAAATTGACAATCATTTAAATTACTGAAATTTAGCATTTAATATGCTTAATTATTTATAAAATCCGATTACGAAATGAAAAATGATGTCGCAAGCGGGATTCGAACCCGCGCCTATTGGGATTCCTAACATAAGCCTATAACAATGTGTAAACATTGTCGGGTAGATAGCATACCGTCACCTTAAGATGTAAATACAATACGAAATGAAATTTGCATGTCCTACAATTAGTCGCGGTAGTGTAGTGGCAGCACGATTGGGCCGGCATCCCAATAGGCGCGGGTTCGAATCCCGCTTGCGACATCATTTTTCATTTCGTAATCGGATTTTATAAATAATTAAGCATATTAAATGCTAAATTTCAGTAATTTAAATAACAAGGTTGTGTCATCGTTTAATACAATTCTAACTGTAAAGTTTGAAGTATTAAGCCTATAACAATGTGTAAACATTGTCGGGTAGATAGCATACCGTCACCTTAAGACGTAAATACAATACGAAATGAAATTTGCATGTCCTACAATTAGTCGCGGTAGTGTAGTGGCAGCACGATTGGGCCGGAATCCCAATAGGCGCGGGTTCGAATCCCGCTTGCGACATCATTTTTCATTTCGTAATCGGATTTTATTGACAATCATGTTTATTCATAAAATTTTACATTTTTTTTAATTTTTATCGTTTTGACGCTGTGTGGTAGCGGCTTTGAATACTACCAACCCTTACTATACTCGTGGATGTCGTAAAAGACGACTAAGAGCCTTGTAACGACTTGTACCAACTCCACCTGATGACGTTTGGCTAACAATTACATTCCCAAGGAGGGTTGACGTCTGGCAGGCGACCGGTCATAAAACTATTGCCAATAACTTCTACAGTATGTACTATGAAAGAAGAGTACATATTGTATCGACCCCAAGCAATTGGGATAAGAGTAGGAGAATGATAATTTATCGTTTTGACTAATTCAATTAAATTCTATACTCTATTTTATTCTTTTAAATAACATAAATAATATAAACACACATAATTTTTCAAACAGGAAGATAAAACGTACAAACTCTTAGAGGAGGCAAACTCGAAATGAAACCCTATACGTATGACCAGCGTGTAGTATTAGGTCAATTTCCCTCCTAGTGTGGAAGGGGCGCGACCCCAACAGTGAGACATATATGAGTTGAGACGATGTCCACAATGACAAGAAAATTCTTTGTACATACTTTAAAAAAAGTATAAAACAACTTACTTGATGTAAGGTTGATGTAGAGCAACAAGACTTGCATGAATGGTTATGGAGACAGCTGACAGGTGAAAGTAGTCGAATAAAACCGGTAAGTGGTAATGGAGGCCTTGTGAGGGCTGGAAGTGCAGTTTCAATACGCGGCAGGATACTGGTGTCAGAGTGCTGGATTGGGCACCTTCGCTGCACCATAGTTCTACACCAAGACTCCATTCTGCTCTCTCGAGGGACTCCTTCAGGTTTCGACTATCCACTGAACAATAAAATACTTATACATATATTATACAAATAATAAAATATTATTAATGCAAACATTTTTGAGGTTATATGGTCATGTGTTATTCATTCACTGGGCAAGGACTGAAGAGATTGTGATGGAATTTTATAATAATATAACTTATTAAACAGAAAAAATATACATTAATTAATGCTATTTTATTTTTCTTTAATTAATGTGTCATCCGTGTGGTGACGGAGTAAGAATACAATTCATCACCCCTTATCTTACCCGTGAGTGATCGTAAGAGACGAATAAGGGATATAAAACGCATATAAAATCTGTGCAAGAGAAGGAAAACTCGAAATAAAACCCTATACCAACACGTCTGACCAGCGCGGTATAGTAGGTTAACTTCCCTCCCATAATGGAGGAGGCCCGAGCCCAACAGTGGGACGTATATGGGCTGTGATGATGATGATGAATGAGTTGAAATTTTCCATATGTTATAGCAAAATGCGCTATAGATGTATCGTTATCAGGGTATTGAGAAAAATATTGATGAAAGTTATATTAACGAGCAAAGCCACAGGTATAGCTAGCAAGTTATCAAGTATTAAGATGTTTTGTAAGTTGACCAAAATATTACGATAATTGTGTAATAAATCACCAGAATTGTTGTCGTAACAATGAGCTGTCCTATGTCCTAGGCAATAGTTGTCATAACTGCTATGATAAAAAATTGTATAAGATTGTAATAGTGGTATTATAGTATACGGATATTAAATAAAATATTTTAAAATTACTAAATCATAATAAAATCATCATTCTTCTACTTTTATCACAATTACTTGGGGTCGATACAATATGTACTCTTCTTTAATAGTAAGTACGTATTGTAAAAGTTATTGGCAATAGTTTTATGACCGGCCGCCTGCCTGTCATCAACCCTCCTCTGGAATGTAATTGTTGACCAAACAGCATCAGACGGAGTTGGCCCAGGTCGTTATAAGACTCTTAATCGTTTTTTAGGACATCCACGAGCAAAGTAAGGGTTGGTAGTATTAGTAGCCACTACCACACAGCTATAAAGTATAATAAAGTGTAGATTAATAATAAAAATAAGCGATAAAGTGTAGATTAATAATAAAAAATAAGCGATAAAGTTTATTTATATGTGGGGCGTAATTTCTGTAACTACTGATTCAAATTTGAACATCTTTTCGCAATAAAAACAGTTTCAAAATTGCGGATCTGATCAGAAAAGAATCTACATTTGCTTGAGTTTTACAAAATAGTCATGACATTAGATGGCTTACCTAATAAATGAGCTCTGAAATGTATGATGTCTCTAAGCGTGACCTCCTCATTTCTGTACATGATCTGGAAGGCTCTGGAAGCAGCGAGTCCGCCGATGAGTGAGGCATTGGCGGCAGGCCGTCCGGTGCGGGCGGGTCCATTGCTGCTGGAGATGGAAGCCTCAATATGTACAGGCACCTTAGGCGACACGCGGAGGCCCACGCGCACTTGGTATAATCTAAAAAAGAAATAGATATTTTTTAACTCTCCACTAGGTGGACTCACGACATTATAAAGGTTGTAGGAAACTGATGGATGCAGGTGGCATAGGATTGTTCTGAGTGGTATACTTGTAGGGAGGCCTATGTCCAACAGTGGAGGACATCTACTGGCTGATGGAAGGATGGATGGATAGAATTAATATTCTAAAAAGGAGAATTGGTATTTGTTTATCTGGAAGGTGACCATCATTCTTATACTCTTATCCCAATTACTTGGGGTCGATACAATATGTACTCCTCTTTCATAGTACATATTGTAAAAGTTATTAGCAATAGTTTTATGACCGGCCGCCTGCCAGACGTCAACCTTCCTTGGGAATGTAATTATGTGGAAGGTAATCTACGAAATAATAATGTATATTTCTTTCACCATATCAATGTGCATTATTTTAGGTGAATTGTAGCATTTAAATGTAGACACTCTCTGAAAAGATTGTCTTTTCAGAGAGTGTTCTACCGATTTTGGTTTGACTAAAAAGCTAAAATCTCATAAAGTTGGAAATATCATGCAGTTTCTAAGAAAAATTTTGCCAAATAATCTGAAACTAATTATATAACCCAAACATAAAGCTAATATAACCAAAACTCCTTAAACTTTTCAAAAATTTTGAAAGATATTAGATAAACCTTTTTTTTTTTTTTTTTGGCGGCGGGCTACGGTACGTCAAACCCCGCTAATCCGTCCGGGGCGACACGAAAAGCGGCGCAAGACCCCGTAGACCCGCCCTACAATATACCTCTCGACGCCGTGCGGGTGGGTCACTGGTACGCGGTCTTTTACTTCAGTGGCCCACCCGGCGGTCTACCCTCACGGGTATCCTCGCTGTAATGTCGACGCCCGGACAGTTTGCACCGTCGGGGCGTCGTCCTCACGTGGTGGCCTCGCTTCCAGGGCGACCAGACTAATCCCCGGTCCGGTCACCCGCTGCCTCGGCTAGGGCGGCATGAGGCGGAGGTATTCACGCCTCCGCCGCCCCAGTCGCCGGTGGCGGCGCGAATCCTCGAAGAGAAGTTCCTCTCGGATTCGCCCCGCCGTTTCCTTCTGCGAGATGACGTCCTCGCAGAAGGAGGCGACCGCGTCCCAATTCCTCTCGCTGTCGACCATCGCTTTCACGACGGCCGGCAGCGAGAGGTCGGCACCGATAGCGGCGACAAGGGCACGGCGCTGCTGAGCCCAGGTCACGCAGACCTCGAGCGTATGCTGCGCCGTGTCCCGGTCGCCGCCGCAGATATTAGATAAACCTAATTGAATTTTGCACTTTCAGAAACAAAATGGTCCACATTACAATAATATTTTTGTCCCTTTATTTCTTGTACAAAACTAAAGCAATTTATCACGAAGCCCTTGGCACATGCCTCACACCCATCTATGGCGAAGTCTAACAGTTTTTACAACCCAATTTATATACACCTGTCGCATTGGTCACGACCCAAATCAATTTGTTGATTGTTCTTTCATATCGTAGGTACGTAGTATATTGCTTCCTTAAACCGGTGTTAAAAAGAGAAGCAAATATGATTTATTGTACTCATCATCATCATCTCAGCTTATATATGTCCCCCTGCTGGGCTCGAGCCTGCTCCACACTAGGAGGGAAAATGACCTACTACACCACGCTGGTCAGACGTGTTGGTATAAGGTTTTGTTTCGAGATTGCCTTCTCTTGTATAGATGTTATATGCATATTTTATCCCTTAGTCGTCTTTTACGATCACCCACGGTTAAGATAAGGGGTGGTGAATTGTATTCTTTCTCCGTCACCACACGGAAATCGATTATAGTAATCTTAATATATATAAATTACGCGTCACGTTGTTTATCCGCGATAGACTCCTAAAGTACTTAACCGATTTTAATCTAGTTTGCACAGCGTGTGTAGTTTGATCCAACTTAAAAGATAGGATAGCTTTCATCTCAATTTATAGTCGCAATATTATTTTATTGCAAATTATTTGTCTATTATTTGACAGTCACAATTATCTCCAAACGATTCTTACAGATGGCGGTATCTGTTGACCGGATTGAGTAAGTATTTAATAGATGGCGCTATGCTAAACTTACAAACGTTTCATATAAGCTACAATTTATTAGCATAACTGCCACGTGTTACTGAGGCTACCTTAGCCACAGCAACGCGTGGCCGAGTTTGCTAGTACTTATATAAAACCCGTGTGGGCTATGATGAAATTGTATTATTTTTTTCTTTATCCTTTTATTGGAGATGTATTATCTCGAATAAGTTAGTTCGAGGTTTGAAATAAATATTCTTTTTTAAAAGACATTACCCTGCACTAAGGAAATAATCTTTGTATTCTGAGGGACTTTATAAATATATAATTATCGCAAACAAACTACACCGATGGTCAGTACAACAATTTGTAGGCCACCCAAAATATTGTCTTTCGTAAGAATCGAACCCACGTAGAGTCGGTATTTTAACCATTACGCCATCTGTGCAGTCAACAATATGATTGTTATTTTATAATTTTTACTTATTAGATATAAGATAGCCATAAAAATGTTGAATTCATTTAAAAATTATAAAAAAAATATTTCATTAATTTTTACAGCAATGATATCGAAACATGAGAATGATATTTTAAAACAAAATCTTGAAGTGAGCGAAAATAAAATAGTTATACTCTACAATTTATGGACACACAGAACATAAACATTAAAAAAAAATTACGGATCGCATAAAGTATGCGGATATCGCATCGCACCTACAATATTTGGCAAGAAGCTCGTTACCTAAATCCCTCCGAAATCTTAACTATCTCAGTAAAAGCATCTGAAATCTCAGCAGCCTCCATCCATCCATCATCCATTTCACCTCGTATATGTCCCACTGTTGGCTGGCTCGAGCCTCCTCCATAATGGGAGAGAAATTGATCTACTAAACAACGCTGGTCAGACATGTTGGTATAGTGTTTTGTTTCGAGTTTTCCTTCACTTGCATAGATGTTATATGCGTGTTATATACCTTAGTCGTCTCTTACCATCACCAACCGGTAAGATAAGGTGTGGTGAATTGTATTCTTACTCCGTCACCACACGGATAGCAACATACCGTATCATAATTATAATAACAATAATTATAATTAACAAAAATGGCTTTTATAGTATTAGAATTGATTCTTATGAAACACGCCGCCCTTCTGTTAATTCAAATAGTTCATAAAATTGTTGGCGATCCATGTCAGTATAAAAAAAAAACTAAAAAAAAAAACTAAAGTCGTTATATTAACGTAACACTCAAACAATAATAAGTGAATGAGTTTATATGATTGAAGCATAAAACTGGAGTTAAATTTTTACCGAGCAGTTGTCACTGAATTTGCTGATGTTAATTTTGAAGTGTGGACGCTGTTCTCGGCAGTACAATCTGTTTTAGGTTTAATAGTCAACACTGTTTTTAACATCTTTATAAACGTAATGGAATAGAAAATATCCTATACAATTATTATTTATTATATTATATCTACCTAAATTATCTATCTCTCATGTATGCTAGCTAGTCTTAATATATATAAATTACGCGTCACGTTGTTTGTATTTGCACAGCGTGTGTAGTTTGATCCAACTTAAAAGATAGGAATAGCTTCCATTATATTACTTGTTTGTACTCAGGAATTACACTTATGATATTTTTATTTATTGTAATAATTCTTTAAAGGGTTAGGGCGAGTTGTGTAAAAATGAAATTAAAAAAAAAAACCTTAAAATCATACGCGTATTTTATTATTTTATGAAATACTTTATTATTAATCTTTTTTAATTTTAGCAATCTAATAATATGAGTTCATTTTTGCTAGTAACAAATAAATTGAATTCTCAATTTGGTTTGAAAGTTAATAAGTCAAGTCGATATCGTTAATGGAGCGTTGGCTACCAAATTAAAGTTACTATTGGCATTTCAGCAGCATATGAAAACGCATGTAAAGGAAGTTACAATTTAGCACCACACGTTTTCTTTGCATTGAATTAGGTAAAATGATAAAAATTATTGCAAGTAAAATTAATGCGGTCGAAATGCGATCTCTTCGGCAAATCTGTGGAGTTAGGCTGACCGATCGCATTCGTAACGACGACGTAAAAGAGCGAGTAGGTATGAAAGAGAGTATTGGTGTAAAGATGCGAAAGGGAATGCTCCGATGGTTCGGACACGTGGAAAGAATGCCGAACGAACGTCTGGTTAAAAAGATATACAATGCGAAAGTGGAAGGATGTAGGTACCGAGGGAGACCGAGACTAACCTACCTAGACCAGATCGGTCAGGTACTGAAGGAAGGTGGAGTCAAGAGTCTCCGAAACCGGCGAGCGTGTATGAAGAGAATTATGAATATTGAGGAACCGAGTGAAGTATGCAGAGATAGAGTTCTCTGGCACTCTGTTCTCTCTGCCTACCCTGCAAGGGATATGGCGTGATGATATGTATGTATGTATGTAAAATTATTCAATATAACACCTTAAAAAACTACTACCACTAATGTATTGAATAAAATTTAAGATCGTCATATGACCATTTGCTACTAAAAATATTTATAGTAGGTATATTGTAGACATAGGCATAGGCATTTTTAGAAAAAAGTAAAATGAAAAGTTACTTGGTGACATTCGAAATTTGAACGAAATACAATGTAGTTTTCTGTAGGATTCTACCATAAGCTATTACTATTGCATACACGAAGTATAGATACAAGGAATCCGAATGGTATAGTCTTTTTCATAGTATTCATGGACACAGTAATAAACCCAGATGTTAGTTCTCTTCGCTGCCATTGACTGCGCTAGAGCTTAGGAGTACCAATGCTATTATTATTATTACATGTAAACACGCGTTGGCTCGCGAATGTTGAATTTAATTAATTTAAATATAAAATTTCAGAGCTATTAGTCCGAAAGGTATACGTTTTTCGATAGTATTCATGGGCACAATAATAAACCCAGATCTTAGATCTCTGCTCTACCAGCAAAATTTCTATCCCCTGAATTGAGACTATTTGTTTAAGATTACGTTCAGACTCCTTGTATCTATACTTAGTGGTTGCATAGATGGAGATGCTAACAATTTCGTTTTTAATTTACCTATTTAAAAAAAGGACAGGATAACCGTCATACTTGGTTAGTTCACTTTAGCTCTTTTACGCCTCATTGTTGGGCTCCGCCTTAGTACAGGATTTTATTTTCAGTTTTCCTTCTCTTGCATAAATGTTATATCCATATTATATTCTTTAGTCGTCTTTTAGGATGCCTTTGAGTAAGACAGGCTAAATAGTATTCTTACTTCGTAATTCGCGACCACGTACCGGACGACGCAGTGTGGGACGCCCCCCCACTAGGTGGACAGACGACCTAGTGAAGGTTGCTGGGCGTCGTTGGATACAGGCGGCACAGGACTGCACTCTGTGGCGTAAAATGAGGGAGGCCTACGTTCAGCAGTGGACGGCAATAGGCTGAAATGATGATGAATGATGATGATGACTTCGTAATTAAACTGAAAGTTCGATCAGCTAGCTCATCATAATATATATATATATATATATATATATATATATATATATATATATATATATATATATATATATATATATATATATATATCATCATCACGCCATGTCCCTTGCAAGGTAGGCAGAGAGAACAGAGTGCCAGAGAACTCTATCCTTGCATACTTCACTCGCTTCCTCAACATTCATAATTCCCTTCATACACGCTCGCCGGTTTCGGAGACTCTTGACTCCACCTTCCTTCAGTATATGACCGATCTGGTCTAGGTAGGTTAGTCTCGGTCTCTCCCGGTACCTACATCCTTCCACTTTCGCATTGTATATCTTCTTAACTAGACGTTCGTTCGACATTCTTTCCACATGTCCGAACCATCGGAGCATTCCCTTTCGCATCTTTACACCAATACTCTCTTTCACACCTACTCGCTCTCTTACGTCGTCGTTACGAATGCGATCGATTTTCCGTAGAGATCGCATTTCGACCGCATTAATTTTAATTTCATACTCTTTTCTGCATACCCAACTCTCGCTTTTGGGACAAGCACTGCGTTATGTATTGCTACATGTGACTTCTGGCTGAGGCGGTGGCTACCAAGAAGTTGCCCCAACGCTCCGTTCACTCTATTTCCCGCATTCACTCTTCGCTCTATATCAGTGGTGTACCTTCCATCTCGGCTAAAACCACAACCAAGATATACAAATTCATCCACTTGCTCTAGTACATCATTACCTATTTTTACTCTTACATCTGTTCTGGCTTCATCTCTTTCAAAGACCATTATTTTGGTTTTATCATAAAAAATAAATTGCATTATCATCTTAACTACCTTAGTCGTGCAGTTCTATGAACTGATAGAAGTGATAACTTCAGACGTACAGAAGCACACATATAAAACACTTGATATCTCATTAGTGACTAAATGACATATGTGTTTCTGCTTTTATATCGAGTATCTTACGTTTCATAAAGTTTCAAATTTCAAAAAAAAAAGTATTAAGTAGTGATGAAACTACTCTATTTTGGGTTTGTTGTATTATGGTGACTCTGGGCAATCCATGTGTCAGTTACTACATGCGTTAACTATGTCTGCGCTCTATGGTTAACGAATGAAAAGTTACAGCTGTTGGCGTTATGTTGATTTATGTTCTGTATTTCATGCGAAAAAAAAAGTAAAATCATCGTTATAATTATATCTTTTGTCTACTCTCATTTTAAAACTTATAAATATAAATCTAGGTCAATGTCTCACTGATCGATTTAGTCTGTCATTTTTGATGTAAAACATTAAATGGGTTGTCAGCCTGTCATCACGTAGACAAAGTGCCGATTTTTGGAATCTACACTAGTGTTGCCCAAATGCAAGACCAAGACTAACTGCAAGAATCTCACAGTGCTCTCTTAGACAGCATTTTACGCTTCCTTCGGCAAAGGAAAAAGAGAATTGTAAACATTTTGTATTTTTAATACCAGTACACGGGGAAATAATTTGATGTTACTTTAAATAGTACATACATACATACATACATATCATCACGCCATGTCCTTGGCAGGATAGGCAGAGAGAACAGAGTACCAGATCGTTGCATACTTCAAATAGTCTCATGATAGATAGGTGTGATTATAGCCCAACTCCCGTTAAATGATATGTTCCTAATTATTGATAGTTGTACAGTTAGTGCCACTAGATGAAAGGAATTTCAGTAATTTAGTTGAATTTATCATTTCTATGTGGAATTTTATTTTTTATCAAAACTAGTGATTCTGTGACATTCTAACAGCGAGAGTTGCAAGACTTGCGATACTCGCAAAAGTCTTGCATTTGGGCAACACTAATCCACATTATATGATTGGGTGTGTTTATTCCATAGATTTGAAATACGATCATACGTAACAGTGAGGAAATATCCATGTATTTATTTAAATATATGAAGCCATTAATGATTTAGTGGCCTATGACATATTTATTATCTATTCCTTCTTCTCTTTTCAGTTCATATACGTTCTACTGTTAAGTCCGAGCCACCTTTATAATGAAAAGGAAATTGACCTATTAAAACACGCTGTTTAGACGAGTTGGCTAACATTACGCATTTACACATATTTATTTACGAGAGTGATGATTGTGAGATTGCGTTTTCAAAATGAAGATTAGGTAAAATGTGATGTCGAATTTTGTCGTCTAGGCAGGGGTAATATCAATAGGTCGCTTAGACCTATGGTCAATGAACTAATAGGTTCGTTAAGGTGACAATAATTGCCTTTTATATGGAGTAGAAACTACATGTCAAAAGATATAACAATGCGTAGTCTATCCCTAAGCAAATAAAGTCATGTGAGTGAGAATAAATGTTATTTTTGTATAAAATAACAATATTATAAAATATGTTGCTAACATTTTATTTTAAATTTTGATCAGTCTGCTTATCTTTTTTTTTATTTACCTAATCTTTTTGTTTTGACTACAGCCAACGATTACCGCAGTTAATACTTTCAAAATAAGAAAAAAAAATGCCAATTTTAGCTCATCGTATGCAGATTTTCGGTATTAATTATAATAAAACTTATATTAATTTTTTCCTAACGATATTTTAGTCAGGGCCAATACTCTTAACAGAAATCCACCATTTGCGAGGCACATATAGATCACAAGTGTGTGTGCTAGTACAAATGTTTTCTTCATCATTTGAATAGACTGATGGGATATTAATCAGGCTGTACATAACAGCAATTAATGGTTAGTCTAGTTACTAGACTCTAGTAGTTAATACGTGATAGGATGCCGGTAGTGGGATCTGGTCCAGCCTATTTCTTTTTCATTATATTTGGGAATATAGTTATATTTTCGTTCCAAAGGCATTTGAGCTAATATACTAAGCATGTATACAATATGCACAAATGGCGTAGTGGTTAAGATACCTAAGATACCTAAGTGCCAATTCCGTGGGTTCGATTCCTACGCAGGCCAATACTTTGTGCGATCCACAAAATCTTTTTCTAAGTCTGGGTGTAATTTGTCTGCGTTAATTGCATGTTTGCAAAGTCCCCCGCAATACAAGGATTATTTCCTTAGTGCAGGGTTGTGTTTAAGGGGCAGCGCCGTGACCTCGTCGCTGTCATCGGTGCCGACCTGACGCTGCCGGCTGTTGTGCGAGCGATGGTCGGCAGCGTCAGGAATTGGGACGCGGTCGCCGCCTTCTGCGAGGCTGTCATCTCGCAGAAGGAGGCGGCGGAACGGGCCCGGGAGGATTCCCGTGACCCGGGCCGCTGCCCGCGGCCGGGGCGGCGCAGGCGCGAGTACCTGCGCCTGATGCCGCCCTAACCGAGGCTTTGGGTGATCGGACCGGGGAATTGTCCGGTCACCCGACGTGAGGCCACCGCGTGAGGACGACGCCTCGACGGCGAAAGCTGTCGGTGCGTCGACAGGAGAGGAGCCCGAGAGGGCATACCGCCGAGCGGGCCACCGAAGACAAAGATCGGGTACCGGTGGCCCGCTCGCACGGCGAAGAAGAGGTGATTGCAGGGTGGGTCAATGGGGTTGCGCGCCGCCTCTTCCGTCACCCCGGACCGATTTGGCGGGGTGCGACGTCCATAGCCCACCGCAAAAAAAAAAAAAAAAGGGTTGTGTTTAAAAAATATAGACATTAATTTACTATTTAAATTAAAGATATAGTTAATTTTAGATAACATTTAATTTAACTCAGAGAGTTAATTTAAAGTTAAAATTGACAACATGTAAGCGGAGTTTATGTATAATAAATGATTTTGAAATTGAATTTTCTTTTGAGAAATGATCGTAGTCACAGTAAATGGCGTACCTACGACTTTAAATGGTGTCTGATGTATGGTGAATATGTGTGATATTCTTAATTTTTATTATAGCAATTAGAATTATTAATTTCATTAATTCAATTCATTGTTACACAGGTTATGAAGGTATAAAATTGTAGGATCATGACAAACTTCTTACTTTTATCTTACAACAGTTCAGTACACAAAAGTTACATTAAATTTAATGGTTAATATTTTACATCATTAATTGATGTCTAGAACTTGGAGTGGTGGTGACTACGGCTAGTACCAATCTTTACATTGCTCGTGAGTATTGTAAAAAATGACTATGAGCTAAAGCTTTTTGTCTCAATTACATTCCCAAAGATGGTTGACGTCAGGAAGACGGTCAGTTATAACCAAAACTTTAGCAATACGTTTCTTTCATTGAAAGAAGAGTTTTTTTTATTGCTTATGGCGGCAAACGAGCAAGCAACACACCTGATGTTAAGTGCTGTTACCGCCCATGGACCTTTGCAATACCAGAGGTATAGCTAGGCCGCTGCCTTTTTTTTTTTTTTTTTTTTTTTGGTGGGCTATGGACGTCGCACTTGGCCAAATCGGTCCGGGGCGACGGAAGAGGCGGCGCGCAACCCCATTAACCGACCCTGCAAGCACCTCTTCTTCGCCGTGCGAGCGGGCCACCGGTACCCGATCTTTGTCTTCGGTGGCCCGCCCGGCGGTATACCCTCTCGGGTTCCTGTCTCGTCGACGCCCCGACAGCTTTCGCCGTCGAGGCGTCGCCCTCACGCGGTGGCTGCCTGCGAAAACCCTAAACCCACTCAGAAAGTTGAGCTGCCGGCTCTCTCACTCACCAAACGAAACAGTGAAGCCCGGAACTGTCAATAGTGTACTATTAATAGTATACATTGCGTCCACCCTACTTGGGTTGTTTTGGATATTGGGATAAGAACAGGAAGATAATAAATTTAAATCAATAATTCATAATTAATTTAAATCTAAACAGATTAACTTATTTCATCAGCGTCCATTAGCTATGAAAATAATTGTTTAATAAAATATCAATTCCAAATTAAAACATCCAGTATGATTGCAGGCTTAAGGTATTTTATATAAATTACTTCAAATAGATGATAATTAACTCATATCACTATTGTTCATAATTATTTCGAATAAATAATGATGAAGACCAATAAGAGTTTAGGTGTATATAGGTCGCGTGAGGACGACGCCCCGGCAGTTAGCTGGAGCGTCGACGGGGTATGGTACCCGAAAGGGTAACCCGCCGGGCTGGCCACGGATGTGGCAAGGAAGCGGTACCAGTGGCCGGCCTAATGGCGATGAGGAGTGAATACGGCAGGTTATGGGCCCACGTGCTATCCTTCCATCGCCCCGAACGGAGCGGGCGACGTGTGTCCGGGCCATAGCCTACCAAAAAAAAAAAAAAACAAAAAAAAAATAAGGTGTATATAGGTGTACGTTGTTAATGTTTATTTATCACGATATTTATATAACTGTTTGTTTTCTTATACATGCAATGGGTTTAATAGTAAAACATAGAAATACAGGAGTAAACATTGTGATGTAAATCTGGTTAAACGTTTAATTTTAGATAGCGGCCTTGCCGTGACGTATTTACGAACTGGTAAACATCACAGAATATTATAGCGATTGTTTTATTTAAATGATATTTTATCTAGGCATCGGTCACATCTGTTATTGCCATGTTTACGACCGTCGTCATGTGTGGTCTTATTTTAATACTTCGTTTTACTTTAATAGCGGCAGGGCCGGGCCACACTGTTGGTAGTTTTCTGTCTACAACTTTTTTTTTTATTGCTAATGGTGGCAAACGAGCAAGCAGCACACCTGATGGTAAGTGTCACTGCCGCCCATGGATCTTTACAATACCAAAGGTATAACTAGGCCGCTGCCTACCAATATAAACCCCAAACCCACCCAGTTGGGCTTCCGGCTCTTTCGCTCACCGAACGAAGCGCAATAGCACATTGCTATTACTCATACGTCGATCTTCTGCGAGAGTGTGGTACTACTCCGGACGGACCGGCCCGCGGCTGTAGATCGAGAACTGTCAACAACGTGGTCCTACCACTATTGAATATACCACTAATCCGTACGGGGTCATCACACTCTCACAGAAAATCGACGTCTGGAGCAGTGGTAAGGCACTGTTGTGCTTATTTTGTCGAACGAGAGAGCCGGGAGCCTAACTCTCTTGATGGGTTTTGGTTGGGATGCAACGGTCTAGTTGTACCCCTAGTATTGTAAAGGTTCATAAGCGCTAGTAAGAGTTACCATCAGATGTGCTGCTTCATCGTTTGCCACCATATAAAATAAAAAAAACCTTGAGATGTGAAGGTGAGTTGGCTATCACTCTGTGCCAAAATGAAATTTTATCCAATATGTTTAGACCAGAAAGTCGGTCACAATTGAGAATAAAAAAGCTGGTAGGTTAATATAACGATAGTACCTATAAATTTGAAAAGACAGTCATAGATCATTGGTGTAATTTCTTAAGATTCCGCTGTATCTTTTTTAAGGCAGCTTTGATTGAACCTAATCATCATCGTTATTTCAGTTTTTGAACTTAGCTGTGTTCCACTATTGGGCTCAAAATGGAAGGGAAATTGACCTTATATACTAAGTTAGTCATGCAGAGGTTGGCATTAGATTTGACTTCAAGTTTTTGTTCTTTTACTGAATGAAGATAATAGAATACTGACTATAATATCTTTCGACTACAGCATCCCATTACGGTCGGTTATATCCCATAATCATCTTACAGAATTCAACAATACTTGACTTATAGTTCAAATCAGTTATTTAAAAGTGAATGCTTGTACGATTCCTGCCATCAAATAATATGTGAAAACAAAAAAAAAAAAAAAAATAGTACAAACTGCGGCAGCCAATATCATAAAAATTAATTGAGAATTTCCGTGTGGTGACGGAGAAAGAATACATTTCATCACTCCCTATCTTACCCGTGGGTGATAGTAAGAGACGTCTAAAGAATATAAAACACATATAACATCTATGCAAAGAGATATCTAAAGGATATAAAACACATATAACATCTATGCAAAGAGAAGGAAAACTCGATCTAAAACTCTATACCAACATCTTTGATTAGTGTGGCATGGACATGGACCAGCGTAGGTCAATTTCCCTCCCATTATGGAGGACCAGCGTGGACCAGTATAGGTCAATTGTCGTCCCATTATGAAGGAGGCTCAAGCTCAACAGTTTCAACTTTGTAATCATATCTATTTTCTCTATTTCAATTTATCTCTATTTTCAATTTAATCAATAGATAAATTAGCTAAAGATATGCCAAGGCATTTGATATCGTAAACTAACTTTATTCACTTGGAAGAGGCTCGTGCCCAAAAGTGGGACCTATATGGGCTGACCTGAAGAAGATAAAGAAGTTAAAGTTATAAAGATATTTGTCAAATACGTCTAATGATTAGATCGTTCGACTTTTTTATTTTTTTCCCTGGCATATGCGGTTCGCGTAAAGCCACATCGTTAGATTTATTTGACAATTAATATCTTATACTACTGATATTATTGCTGAGATTTAGTATTTAATATTCTAAGGCTACGTATAAAAAAATGTTTACGATCAAAAAAATATTGTGGCATGTGGAACTCGAGCCCACAGTCATTGGAACAGATTTACAAATACACGTGGATTCGAATCCCACATGTGACAATCATTTTTCGTTCGAAAACAACTTTCTAACGATATTCGTGAATTAAGATTTATCTTCCAGCGCTATGAATGAGTCTTTAAGTAATGAAAATAGAGAGGCGATTATATGTAATTGCCTCTCTATTTATAATCTTATTCTACTATATATGGTACTGAATAGGATTTTAATTATGTTTTACGTTCGTGCACCTGACACGTTATTTTGTCTTGGAAAGATAGTCTTTGGCTAGCAAGTACTAGGTGGAACTGATACTACTTCATGTAGACCTTTTCGTCAGCTATTACGATAACTACGATTTGCCCACTTGCCACTATATGGTGTAGAAGTGTGAATACCTTTCATCATCATTCTCCTACTCCTATCCCAATTACTTGAGGTCAATATAATATGTATTCTTCTTTCATAGTACATATTGACATTATGACCGGCCGCCTGCCAGACGTCAACCCTCCTTGGGAATGTAATTGTTGACCAAACGGCATCAGATGAAGTTGGCCCAGGTCGTTATAAGGCTCTTAGTCGTCTTTTACGACATCCATGAGAAAAGTAAGGGTTGGTAGTATTCTAAGCCGCTACCACACAGCCAGAAGTGTGAATACCTAGTGATCTAAAATAATTTCTGATTGCACAGATGCCGTAATGGTTAAGATAACTGTGCCAGTATCGTGGGTGTGATTCTCTAATACTTTTTACGAACCACAAAGTGTTGTTCTGGGTCTGGGTGTAATTTGTCTGCGTTAATTGTATGTTTGTAAAATCACCCGTAATAAAAGGATTATTTCCTTAGTGCAGAGTGATGTTTTAAAAAAATAAAAGAAAAAAAGCCCTACTGTTTATTTTCATGGAGTTATCTTTAATTAAAAGTTGACGTAACAACTACTATTAATTAATTATTAAGAATCAATAAAATCAGAACATGATTTATAATTAGATTCAAGTTTAATTGAAATGGTTTGAACGACGCCTATGCAATTAAAATTGCGCATAAAACGGAAGACTTGGAAATATCGTTAAGAAAATTATATTTTTAAAATGAAAAAATTATTGCTGTATTTTTTTCACCGTAAAAACCGGTTCAGCGATAACGAAGAGAGAAGGCTCTTAGTAGTAGTATTCTTATTGGCAAATTATAAAAATATTTGCAATCACCACCTGCAAAATGGTGGTAATTATGGCATTATTTCCCATTTTATTTTTATTTTTGGCAGGCTATTGGCAGGTCTGGATACACGCCGTCCCTTCCGTCCGGGATGATGAAAGGGGGCCGCGCGGCCCCTTAATTCAATATATTCACTGCCATCGGGACAACCACTGGTACCGAATCATTGACGTCTGTGGCCAGCCTGATGAGCATTATTCCCCCTTAGAGAGGCTTATATTCATTAGTGAATTTTGCCCATATACGTTCAATTGTTGGGCGAGAGACTACTGTATTGTGGGAGAGAAAATGATTTATAACGTTGGCCAATGTGTGGCGTAGATTATTCTTTTCTGTTGTAGTGTTATTATCGAAATTAATACGGTCGAAATGCGATCTCTGCGGAAAATCTGTGGAGTTAGGCTGACCGACAGCATTCGTAACGGCGACGTAAGAGAGCGAGTAGGTATGAAAGAGAGTATTGGTGTAAAGATGCGAAAGGGAATGCTCCGATGGTTCGGACATGTGGAAAGAATGCGAAACGAACGTCTGGTTAAGAAGATATACAATGCGAAAGTGGAAGGATGTAGGTACCGAGGGAGACCGAGACTAACCTACCTAGACCAGATCGGTCAGGTACTGAAGGAAGGTGGAGCCAAGAGTCACCGAAACCGGCGAGCGTGTATGAAGAGAATTATGAATGTTGAGGAAGCGAGTGAAGTATGCAGAGATAGAGTTCTCTGGCACTCTGTTCTCTCTGCCTACCCTGCAAGGGATATGGCGTGATGATATGTATGTATGTACTTTCTACCAAAAAGTAACTTTACCAAACATCAACATTCCCCTACTCTTATCGCAATTACTTGGGATCGATAGAATATGTACTCGTCTTTCATAGTACATATTGTAATAGTTATTGGCAATAGTTTTATGACGGGCTGCCTACCAGTCGTCAACCTTCCTTGGGAATGCAATTGTTGACCAAACCGCATCAGATGGAGTTGGCCCAGGTCTTTATAAGGATTTTAGTCATCTTTTACGACATCCACAAGCAAAGCAAGGGTTGTTAGCATTCGTTGACGCTACCACACAGCTACCAAACATTCAACTATTATCTTAAGGGAATACGTTACTGGGATAAAAAGTCAATCCTATGTATTATCCACGAAATGGTCTATTTATGTATCAATTTCATCTACATCTGTTTAACGGTTTATGCGTGATTGAGAAACAAACATCCAAACATCTTCACAAATTTTGACATTTGTAATATAAGTAGGATATACCTACTACATGTTAGAAAGATGGTGAAGAGAATAAGAATACAAATTGTTCATAGTTTGTGCATCATTATTTTCATTTTAATGTGTTTCTTAAGGAATCCCCGAATTAAAATCCTAGTATTAACCTACCGGTCAGTATAGTTTAGTAAAATTTTCTTCTGCTACCTACTACAGACCGTTAAAGATGACAAATAATGCGGTGTAAATTATATAAAATATACTTTTAAATGAATAGATATATTGAGAATTACTAGCACTTCAAATATATGACGTCAATATTACAACCAATTTCACAAACAACACATCACACTATACACAATTCATCTTTCGTCCTGGAACATACAAATTACGACGAGATCATTTCGACTATAAACTCATTACGCTCCGACGCCGCAACTGGGCATGACGGTATTTCGGCTTTTATTTTAAAGCAATATTCTGCTCTTCTAGCACCAATCTTATCTCACATATATAATCTCTGTCTCGATACCGCAACCTTCCCTACTGCTTTTAAAAAAGCAATTATTCACCCAATTTTTAAGAGAGGTGACGGCACCACAACTAACAATTATCGACCTATAGCTGTATTAAGCGCTTTATCAAAAGTACTCGAAAAGATCATTAACAAAAGATTAGTTAACTATTTAGATCACTACAAGCTAATTTCATCACATCAGTTCGGCTTTCGCAGAAATCTTTCCACTGGCGACGCAGTACTCGACTTGACTAAGTTTGTTGTACAAGGTATTAATAATAACAAAAAGGTTCTGACTATATTTTTAGACCTCGCAAAGGCATTCGATACTGTCCCTATCCCAGGATTATTGAGGAAGCTTGAAGGAATATGTGTAAGGGGAGTTCAGTTGGACCTTTTCAGGAGTTATCTTACAAATCGATCGCAAACTGTTAGAATCAATGAGTATAGTAGTGATGAACTTTCTATCTGCTACGGCATACCACAGGGAAGCATTTTGGGCCCCACACTTTTCCTCGTCTTCATCAATGAGCTATGTGAGCTTAAGATAGAAAATGGGCAAATAACGTCATTCGCGGATGATACTGCAATAACCATTATAGGAAGCACATGGACGCAACTACAAAATAAAGCTCAAATTGCTTTTAGCAAAACTTTTAATTGGCTCCAAGCTCATACTTTGTCACTTAATACATCTAAAAGTCACTTTCTAACATATTCTATTAGTACAGCTTCCCAACCATATCTGCCTATAACTATAGTAGCTCACTCCTGTTGTACCAAATGTGAGACTCCATGCAACTGCCCAACCTTAGCTTCAGTGGATGTTACTATATATCTTGGCATAACATTGGATAAAACACTAAACTTTAAGGCTCATATTAGTTCCCTTACGACTAGGGTTCGTAAATTAATTTACATATTTACAACTCTTCGATACATTGCTAATCATGCCGTTTTACGTAACGTCTACTTTGCCTTGTGTCAATCAATTGTTACCTATTGTATAACCTGTTGGGGCGGAGCTGCAAAATCTATAATAAAACCTTTGGAGATAGCACACAGAGCAATTTTGAAAGTGGCTTCATTTCGTCCCATCATATACCCAACAACTCAGTTATACGATGAATGGCGAGTACTGAATGTGGGTCAACACTTCATTCTGCAAACTGTTTTACTACAACATCAATTAACGCCATACAAAACACTCGATAAACGTAGAAAAGACAAAATTTGTTTACTTCCACTAGCACGTTCGACTTTCACTCAGAGATTCTCTTATTTCCTCGGGCCATTCCTTTATAATAATATTAATAAACAATGTCCAGTATATGATTTAACAAGATATAACTGCAAAAAAAAAGTTTTGTTGTTCCTCCTAAAGTTTACATATGATGAAACAGAAAACTTTTTAATCATTTGAAGCATTATAATAATTGTATTACGCTTACCACTTATACCTGCATCATACACCTCTCAACTCACTTTATTACACACATATAACACACACTCCATGCTTACATCTATCTACCCGCATCATGCAAATATACACGCACAAGTTAACATTTATTTTTAAGTTTTTCTTTTAGTTAAATTTATTGCCATTAATCATAATTTTAAATTTTGTTTTAATTTTAAATATAATTTTGTCTAGTTTCTTCAAATAAAATCCACAATGCTAAAAATTGTAAGTACATAAGCAATAAAAGAATAAAATTGTTCATATATAATAACATTAAATTCTAATCCGTAGGGGAACGGAACTGTCATTCCTTTTCACAGGTTTCTTTGAATCCTAGTAAGGAGAACAGAACTGCACCCATTCAAATTGTAAAACTATAGTTATTTTACCATATTATACAAACTGTAACTACCAGTGTACTACATACATAAAAAAGCAATATTGAATGAAAAAGAAATGAAAAAGCACAAAAAAAAAATTAATAAATCGTTAGAATCCAAATAATTAATACGTGAACTATTTCCTTATTTACGATCATCACTATCTCTCAGCTCATACGTCCCAGAGTGGGGTCCAAGCTTCCAGTACTGGGAGAGAAATTGACCTATGGTACAATGCTGGTCGGACGGGTTGATGTAGGGCTTTATTCAGAGTTTACCATCTCTATATATTACCTCTTAATCTTCTATTTATGCAGCCATGGGTAAGAAACGGGGAATTGTATTCTTACTCTATCACTGTTTCACTACATGTTATTTATATTACCGAATTAAAATTCATAAGATTATATTTAAAAACTTGAGATAAATATTTCCTAACGAACCCTTTTATAAATGTTTAGTATAAAAGAAATCATTCTTTATAAGACTAAGTAACGAGTTGCCGATTGACAATTCCCTTATGGTTGCATCTGCCGCAGACTGGTAGTGAATATATTTTTATGTAAAACATATGTTGACAGCGAGATATTACGTAGTCCAGATTTATTCTACAAATAATATTATTGTAAGATTCTATTCTAATTCTCTTATAGTTTCTTTTATCCTCTGACTAATATTATAATACTAAAAAATCAGAAAATAAAAACATTAAACTTATCATACAAGTCTCAATCTTTCATCAAGAAGATCTTAAAACGATTGTACCTTTTAAGATCTTCTAACAATCTATTGAAATAGTAGAAATACTAGATATTTGCTGAATTAATAATACTATTATCTAAATATATAATATTTAGGCCATTTTCATTTCGATCTTACATATTATAACAAAAAATTAGGACTGTCATTTATGCATTTAGATATACGTATAATAATTTTTCCGTGTGGTGACGAACTAAAAATACAAATCACCACTCACTCTTTATTATCCCTTGTTATTGTAAAAGACGATCAAACAAAAGAAGATCATATAATGGACTAATAAGATGAGAAGAAAAACTAAACAAATCTCTATACGAAACCGCCTGACTAGGATGGTTTTGTATGTCAATGTGCTTCTTATTGTGGAGGAGATTCGAACCCAGCAGTTGAATATATGTGAGAGAGACGATGATGATGAAGATGACTGCTATTTTACAGAACAATTAAGTAAAATGATTAGTTATTTAATCAATTTTGAGTGCGGAGTTTAATTATGCGCAAATACTACTTAATTAATAAATCCTATTAAAATGTGCAGCAATGAATAAATAAAATAATATTCTTTATAATAGATATAGATTTTCGTTGTATGCTGTATCAAAGATTTTGAAGGATTACGTAGATGATTTGTGTACGACTGCGCGTTATCAAAACTGATAGGGGTCACTTCTCAATAGATTTCGTCAATTTTCAATTAGTATTGATTCAAATATATTATTGTTTATTTTATTCATCTCTAGTATAATAGAATGACATGAATTCAAAAATCATTCAAATTTTATAGTATTTCAGACGTGCGTGGAATTTTAAACCGCCTCGTGCTTATTGGTCGGGAAAAGTATATCTTACTTCATTTAAAATTATCAACAATTTTATTTCGTAATATACGTCAACAATGTCTATAAAGTAACTGAATAATGAACATTCATTGAACTCCACGTTTCTATAGGAGAACGGCGCAGTCAAACATCGATTATAGTTGTCAGCTCTTATCTTTGATATCAGTGGTTCATATGGATCAATTTTCGCATTTAGTAGTTATCTCACCCTCTCTGAAAGAGGTCGACATTGTAGAACTTGTAGAGTTCAACGGAGAACTCGAAGGTGGCCTGCAGGTCGCTCATGGTGCGTGCGGGGGGAGGCGGGGGCGGTTGGCGCGGGGCGCCATGCCGCGGCCGCTAGCAGCCCGGCCGCATTGGCGCCGCGCGTTCTACCGCATGCTCGGAGCACTGCACGTTCTGAGCACTTGCCCTGGTGCAGCCACACCTAACACTATGCACTCGCTGCGAATACTACCGCGCGCGGGCGCGGTTCTCAACGCTCCACTGACACGCAACCGCCGGCACCGACTCACGGCTCACAGTGCGGGAACCAGGAATTCATTTTTTAATAGCAACCACAGCGCATGCGCGCCGCGAGCTCCCGACACTAAACAGGGATGGGGCGACGCGGATAATTATATACACGTGACAAACGACAGAGCTACGTTCGCTTGAAGGCCCACCACGCTCACCACTAGTTCGCGTAATTATGTATTAGCCATCTAAGACTAACATTTTAAATCCAATCAATAAACAAACAGTGCTACTGTAATATACATTATTATAAATGTTGTCACTTGTTGGCAAGCGTAATAAAAAGTCGACGTTGAGCTATACATCTGTGTTAATTGTGCTAGATTTCACATGATGAAAACTACATTCCCGAGCGATATTTTGTTAAGTAGGTGGTTTATTATTAATTTTCAATTAAAAAGAAATCAGAAATCTTATCTTAAACCCTTGTAGGTAGGTAGACTTTTTCCATCTTTACTTACTATAAAGGAACAAGAGATGCGGTGATATCGTATGCATATAGTTGAATAAGAACAATACAATGTTGGCAAATGGTGCTGGTCACGTTCTAGTGTAATACTTTGGTGAACCACAATTGCCCACCTGGGATGAGCATCACAATGCCGTTAACTATCAAGTAGGATTATATCAAGCACTAGATTTATAAGACAAAAATTAATGAGCCCGGTATTTGTTATAAATATTGTATTCTTAATATTAAGATCTTTTATATATGTATAATTTCGATGATAAAGTTTTCGGATATAACAAGAGTGATATCGGATACGTTTAAGGTCACATCACTAGTGAGTGTCTGACATCGGTGGTCGCGAGACGCGGCGTCGCGCCGGTGGGTTGCAGCAGTGCGCGGCCGACTCGGTGCCACCTACCTGACAGGTGCGCTAAGCGAGGTGTCAGTGCCAAGCCCGCACTTTATGACGTTCTAGGGATGTGGCGCGTATTAACGTGGCCCGAGTACAAGTACCCGTGGGACTCTCTAAAGGTCAGGGGGAGGAGAATGTCGGCCCCCACGGCTACGTCGACGACCTAACCTTTCTGTCTTGTCGATCACAACACTACACACTAATGACGCCATTTTATTATACTTGTAGGGTGCTCTTTAGGGTAACCTTTAATTGAATGGGATTTGCCATTTTGCTAGCAAAATTAAATCGCTTTTGAATAGATTTAATTAAATTATTATAATTTTCATTTAGAAGTAGCTATATGATATAAATTTCACGAAGTATTCAAAAAGTTTGTAAAACACTTAATAATGACGTTCATGAAAACGATTTTATCATTACTTATATTATTATTACATTATCTTTGTAACTATTTATGAAACTAAATAGAAATTTATAAATAGTTCACCCGTGTTCTTAAGTTAAGGCCTTATTGGATACAATTCACAGAAATGTTTTGCTATATCAAAAATATAATACTAGAGTTGCGAATGGCAATTTAATTGTAGGTTTCAAGGCAAAAGGTCACAGTTCAAGTTTTGGGTGGTCGATAATCATGGGTTGAAAGCTTCAAGGGAAAGATTGGCGGAACGATTGCAGAATACTACCGCCTCAAGCCGGATCAGGCTAAAGGTTCTTTCAATAACTTTGATTGCGTGTCTTTATTTGGGACCTTTTCCAGAATTCCCGTGGAGTGATATTGAATTGAGTGATTCCGTCGTTTATTATACACGACGAAGCTACGAGTATGAGGCTTATATTGATGAATATGTCAATGTACCTACGTATCAAAGTAGATTTTAAGGATATGGAGTGGATTTACTACTTAATGAAAAGCATTTATTTTATTTATGGTATTTATTTAGTTCTATTTTAACGTATATCCATGAAGATTACAATATTTCAAGCTGTATTTGAGTTTCATGTTAACGTGGGACTACGAGAGTTTTGGCAGCATTTTATAATTAGTAAGTACTTTCAGAAATAGTTACTAGTAAGTTGGCAATTGATTTAGTGATAGAGTAAATCATCATTTTCCTACTCTTATCCTAATTGCGTGGGCTCGATACAATATGTACTCTTGTTTCATAGTACATATTGTAGAAGTTATTGGCAATAGTTTTATGACCGGCTGCCTGCCAGACGTCAACTCTCATTGGGAATGTAATTGTTGACCAAACGGCATCAGATGGAATTGGCCCAGGTCGTTATAAGTCTCTTAGTCGTGTTTTCGACATCCACGAGCAATGTAAGGGTTGATAGTATTCGAAGCCGCTAGCACACAGCTTAGTGATAGAGTAAATATAATTTTTTTTATTTTCACCAGCCTGTAAAAACCAGTTTTGTAAAAATTGTAAAATTGCCACAATAATAATTACCATAAATTAAATACCTTAATAATAACAAATCATAAACAACATAAAAAAAATTATATATAGAATCATTCTCTTTTTGTACTGGCAATGAATTTGTATTAATTTTGTATAAAAATGTGGGTCAAAATTTAATATCTTATAGGGTAGATATAAATAAATTTCTGTAATAACAATGACATATTGGACGTAAGACACCTCAGTCCCCCCGTGACCATGATCACTGTAAAGTGTTCGAAACGTCGGGAAATTAAAATCAAATACAAACTCGATAGAATCCGTAAATGTAGTTTTATTTCAAATGTGTAATACTCGCGTAAACATTAGAAGTCAATACAAGGATTATTCCATTAGTGCAGGGTGTTATCATTAAAAAAAATACGGGAGGTGTATTTTTGTAGACACTGTGAAATATTCACCATGGTTCTCGTTTGGTTTCTTATGGTTTTGACAAGATAGGCTTATTACAGGCGGTCATTATTGTTGCCTACATCAGTTTATCTTATAGAACCATAGAATGGTTTATTTTTACATACAGCTGTGGATACATAGCGCTAAGTCAGATACGATATGGGCCGTGATTAGGAAAACTTCGTGTCAATGATTACAAGGCTTAGTATACTAATTACAGGCCCTGTATGCAAATGAAAATTGATTTTACGTTGCTTAAGGCCCTAGCGTGTGGATCATCATAGTCAATCCATGAATAACACATAACCCTTAGCAGAAAATTACCGTCTGAGTAGTGACAATTTATTATTTGCTTCGTTCGATGAACGAGACAGCCGAAAACCCAAACTTCGCCTTACAGTAAGTAGGCAGCAATCTGGCTGGAATCTCGGTATGGCTGAGGTCCATGACTGTCAGTCACCACTTATCATTACCTGGGTATTAGGTGGATTATTATACCCAAAATATGTAAAAAAAAAATAATTTTCTTGTATCTCTTTGAAAGGTACAACACAACTACAATATATCCAATTATTAGGTCTCTCAGTTATCTTATAATCTAGTTTCATCAAATCGTTTCGTAGAAGGAACTAATATTAAACGCAATATCTTGTTTGATATTATATATTTATTTAAAACTATTTCAAATATCAATACTGTAATAGTAGATGTACAGCGTCATTGTCGTGACCCAATAATGGGTGTTGTTGGAGTGGGAGCACGTACAACACAAAGGAAGAAAGCCAGAGCTACGACAATAACGCAAACGTCGCACAATATTTCAAGTACCGCACTCAGCATATTGCTTGGCGTTTGCAAAATAACAAACATACACCAACTCCATAATCAGTTATTTATTATTTTACTTAACATTCACTGGATTTTACTACAGCTTATATATGTAATGTTAAATTTAAATATAATAAATTAGATTTTAAAAAAGTTTACCATAAGTTTTTATTTAAGCTCATATACGTCTCACTGTTCTGCCATGACACACCTATACCTCAACTAGTGGTTGGGGCGGCTTTCTACACGTCCTCTCATAATTCATAAATCCGACGTCCGCGGCACGTCATCGACGATGACCACGACGATATCACACTCGCTCAATTAAGAGCTTACTCGTAAATATCCGCGGTTTCGTCCTCGCCGTCGAGGTGCGAAATCGCGACGCGCAAAAATCATAAATCCAGACGTGGGCACGCCCACTTTGACACCAGTGATGCCCCAAGCCGACGTCCGTTGAGCCCTTGGGCGATGTCACTTAGCGTACCGCAATCGGGTTGAGAGCCCTCAGCGCTCACCCATAGTCCGCGTAAAGTTGTCAAAGCCATCTGCGGCTAACAGCTATACAAAAATCATAAAAAAACGTCTCACTGTTGGGCTCAAGCCTCCATGATAATGTGAGAGTAATTATTATTAATAATAATGTTTTAATAATAATGCGTTTGCCAATAACTTTTGTAATATGTACGAGGACCTATTGCATCGATCCCAAGTAATTGGGATAAGAGCAGGCGAATGATGACGATGATAATGAGAGACAGTGTGGTAGCGGCTACAAATACTACCAACCTTTACTTTGCTCGTGGATGTCGTAAAAGACGACTAAGAGCCTTATAAAGACCTCGGCCAACTCCATCTGATGCCGTTTGGTCAACAATTACATTCCCAAGGAGGGTTGACGTCTGGCAGGCCGCCGGTCATAAAACTATTGCCAATATTTTTTACAATATGTACTATGAAAGAAGAGTACATATTGTATCAACCCCAAGTAATTGCGATAAGAGTAGGAGAATGATGATGATGAGATAGACCAAATAACTTAATTCAGGAAAAATACAGCTATAAACTTCAGTATTTAGGCATTATAAATGACGAGAGGTCATATTAAGAGTTTGTGTAATCGTAGAGCATGCATGAAGACTATTATGAGTGTGAATGAAGCGATGGAAGTGCGTCATGATCGTGGTTTGTGGCAATCTGTAGTCTCTGTCTACTCCTCTGGGAAACAATTTTAATAGTGGTAGGACCACGCTGTAGACAATTTTCTGTCTACAGCCGCCGGCCGTGATAGTACCACACTCTCGTAGAAGATCGACGTCTGAGTAATGACAATGTGCTATTGCGCTTCGTTCTGTGAGCGAGAGAGCCGGCAGCCTAACTGGGTGGGTTTGGAGACTTTATTAGTAGGCAGCGGCCTAAGCTATACCCTTGATATTGCAAAGGTCCATGGGCGGCAGTGACATTTACCATCAGGTGTGCTACATGCAATAAAAAAAAACAGGCGTGAGGCTATGTAATCGTATTTTAAAAGAAAAGTTACACTTGAGAACTAACGATTTGTGATTCGCTAGATCATAGAGTTAATATACTATTTGAAGGAACTATTGAATGTTACATGAAGCTGCTATTTCAATATTTAAATAAGTAGTTGGTTAAGCGAGAAACAACATTTATATCGTCGCCTCATGGGAGCAATTTAACCGTTTAAGGAATGGATGTGACAAGTTTCGTCAGCTATAAATCAAAAATGTGAGACGCGGGCAATAAAATGGAGGAAAATAAAGTTTGCGTGAGATTTCATTTGTTTTTTATACCGTATTAGTGAACCGTTCCGGTTTCGGTGGAGTTATTTTTTTATAACAGATACACTGCGCTAAGGAAATAACCACTGTATTGCGAGGGACTTTAAATACATATAATTAACGCAGACAAATTACACCAAGACTCAGAACAACAATTTATGGATTGCACGAAGTATTGTCATGCGTCGGAACCCACGGCACTGGCACAGAGGGTCGGTATCTCAACCACTACGCCATGTGCCAGCAGTTTAATTCCTAAATAAATCAATTTCATATATCTTTTAAGATTCTCTACTGTTCATAATCGTTCCACTGCTGGGTTGAAGCTTCCTCCACGATGAAGGGAATTAATCACGAATTGAATTTTCAGACAAGGTGATATAGGCCACCGAAGTCAAAGATCGGTTACCGGTGGCCCGCTCGCACGGCGAAGAGAGGGGTTTGCAGGGTGGGTCCATGGGGTTGCGTGCCGCCTCTTCTGTCGCCCCGGACGTTTTTTGTCGGGCGCGACCACATCCATGGTCCACCTTGCGGGACAAAAAAAAAAACAAAAAAGACAAGGTGATATAAGGTTTTATTTCGAGTTTTCTTTCTTTTATAGACATTTTGTCTGCATATAATATATTCCCTTTGTCGTGTGGTGATGGAGTAAGAATACAATTCACCACCTCCTATCTTACCCGTGGATGATCGTAAGAGACGACTAAGGGACTTAAAACACATATAACATCTATGCAAGAGAGGGAAAACTCAAAATTAAACCCTATACCAACACGTCTGAACAACATGGTATAGTAGGTGAATTTCCATTCCATTATGGAGGAGGTTTGAGCCCATCAATGGGACATATATGAGCTGAGGTGGTGATTATATCGCTTAGTCGTCTTTTACGACACCTACTTGCGAGGGTGATGAATTGTATTTATGCTGTTATCACACTGAAAATTAAGCCACGTTAATGAATTTTTTACTTAAAATCTTTAGTCAGGTTGTATTATTTATCTAGTACTTACTACTTAAAAGATATTGAAAACTGTATCTAAATCCGTTTTCTTTTTAACCGACTTCAGAAAAAGAGGAGGTTCTCAATTCGTCTGTATTTTTTATTTTTTTATTGCTTATGGTGGCAAACGAGCAAACAGCACACCTGATGGTAAGTGTCACTGCCGCCCATCGACATTTGCAATAAAATCTCCAAACCCACCCAGTTGGGCTTCCGGCTCTCTTGGTCACCAAACGAAGCGCAATAGCACATGCCCATTACTCAGACGTCGATCTTCTACGAGAGTGTACCCCGGACGGACCGGCCCGCGGCTGTAGACAGAGAACTCTCAACAGCGTGATCCTACCACTATTGAAAAAACCGTTTAGTGCTTTAAAGTAAGCGATGATAAACAATAATGTAGGTACCGAGGGAGACCGAGACTAACTTACCTAGACCAGATCGGTCATGTACTGAAGGAAGGTGGAGTCAAGAGTCTCCGAAACCGGCGAGCGTGTATGAAGAGAATTATGAATGTTGAGGAAGCGAGTGAAGTATGCAAAGATAGAGTTCTCTGGCACTCTGTTCTCTCTGCCTATCCTGCAAGGGATATGGCGTGATGATATGTATGTATGTATGTATGATAAATAAGGACAGTGACTTTGTTTTGTAATTTTTTTTTTCCAGATGATATAATTCTATAAAAGAGGATGTTTGTATATATGACATCGCTAAACTCAGAAACTATTTGACCAACCATTATGAAAAGTGGTATGTATATATTTTTTTCACGGAGCAGTTTTATATGCTAATACCGATGATGTAAATTGCTACCAGTTGGCGCTGTGATATATCGTCTTCTACAAACAAATCAATGGGCTGGATTTGCTAGTAGACTATATAAACTAAATAAATGTATTTTATCGTATTATTTATTAATAACAAAGTCATCATCATTCTCCTACCCTTATTCTAATTACTTGGGGTCGATACAATACGTACCTCCTCTTCTTTCATAGTAGGTACATATTGTAGAAGTTATTGGCAATAGTTTCATGACCGGCCGCCTGCCAGACGTCAACCCTCTTTGGGAAAGTAATTGTTGACCAAACGGCATCAGATAGAGTTGGCCCAGGCGATATAAAGCTTTTAGTCGTGAATGAATGTATGCTCTCGTGTTCAGGCCTTTAGTCTACTTTTAAAGTTATCTATTGTAGATTCAACGACGGTCTTCACTGGCAGTCTGTTGAATTCAGATGGTAAACGGATGTATGGATGTAAACGGATCTCTTCAACTTTGATAATCTACGGGTAGGAATTGCAATACGGCGTCTTTTTCACTCCGGCCAGATCCGACCGGCTTCCCATCAATCGGACCGGATCCAACAGGATTGAAAACACGATGATTTTCGCTTTTCAGCTCAAAATGAGCTATTAGTAATTTAATCAAGTGCCATTGCAATTGATATAAGTAGTTTATAAAAACTAAAACGTATATAATATCTATTTTACTTCCAATCCAATGTTAAGATTAGACAATGAGCAAACAAATAAAATCTAGTACCTAGTGTTAACTAGTAAAATTTTAACTATGTAACGAGTAGCTCAATCTTCTTAGATTTCACTTTCACACGTAGACCAATTATTTTAGTAAGTAACTTCATAATTATGTGGATTATACGGATATATACGAATGCGGGATGTGTGGAATTGGCGCAGTATTGGCGCAACGTAGTAGGCTGTGAGCTGGGGCGACTCGACGTCGAAGGACTCGTACGCATGAACACCACGCGCAAAGCGTTTGAAATGCCTACCTATGCAATAGTTCCATTATTTTGGCAAAAGATATTAAAACACCGGATCCGGTATACTGATACCGGATCCCGGAACGTTTAATGAAGCCAGTTCCGCCAGCTTACCGGATCCGGTTTTCCGGATTGTAATCCTATCTCATCATTCTCCTACTCTTATCCCAATTACTTGGGGTCGATACAATATGTACTCTTCTTTCATAGTACATATTATAAAAGTTATTGACAATAGTTTTATGACCGGCCGCCTGCCAGACGTCAACCCCCCTTGGGAATGTAATTGTTGACCAAGCGGCATCAGATGGAGTCGGCCCAGGTCGTTATAAGGCTCTTAGTCGTCTTTTACGACATCCACGAGCAAAGTAAGGGTTGGTAGTATTCGTCGCCGCTACAACACAGCTAGGATTGTAATCCATCTACGGGGTTATTATTGTTATTTATATATATATGAGTATTTATTACTACGTAACGCGTGCTTGGCGTTTATTCCCTTTTGTTGGCAGATATGAAAGTTAAGATACTCGAAAACTGCTACCGATAAATTAGTTTACATGGTAGAGATGGCCGAGGTTTTGAATGTATCTCTTGCATTATACGTCGTCGGTGAGCCCTATAATGGAGTGTATAGCACGTATAGTTGTTTTCGTTTCATTAGTTTCGGCAGCAGGCGTTCACAGCTCAGCGGTGCACGTAAGCGTCATGTGTACTGTTGCGAAGTAACATGAGCGCACTTCGTTACGCGTCCTATAATCTATGAAATACAAAGCAAGCCTTGGCCATATTAACGCATTAGGTTTTCAGTATAATGAGCAGCATACAAATTTATTTCGTCTTGGTCCAAATGCCAAATAGTGGTAAGAGTATGTTGACAGTTCTCTGTCTACAGCCGCGAGCCGGTCCGCCTGGGGTAGTAGGCAGCGGCCTAGTTATACCCTTGGTAATGCAAAGAAACATGGCCGGCAGAAACACTTATCATAAGTTAAAAATATACGTATATACACACATCCCAGTGTTTGGCGTATATCTCCTTCAAACAAGGTAAATTAGCCTACAACACCACGCTGCTTAGTTGAATTTATTTAGAATGTTCCTTTTATTGCAGGATTTTTTTATTCCGTCTTCATGTCGGTAGTTCACTTTATTTCATAAAATAGTATATGTATTGCCATCTAAAATCTAGTTACCGTAGAATGGAATCGCTCATACTTGTATTCATAGTGCATCATAGACTTTAAAAGCAGAAAGCCTGTGCAAGAGCTAAATGTGCCTCGCCTTGTACAAACGATATGGAAGCTTTATTCATGATTTCTTTTTCATTACTCCGCGTATTTTTTTTTTAAATAACACAACGTAATAAGTAATATTATTTTTGTATCACGTTGAACCTGATATGCAGTAGCAGATATATAGTAGTGGTTACGAATACTACCAACCCTTACTTTGCTCGTGGATGTCGTAAAACATGATTAAGAGCTTTATATCGACCTGGGCCAACTCCGCCTGATGCCGTTTAGTCAACAATTACATTCCCAAGGACGGGTGATGTCAGATATAAAACTATTGCCTTTTTCAATATGTACGAATGTTATATCGAACCCAAGTAATTGGGATAAGAGCAAGAGATTGATGATACCACGCTGGACCTCACTATCACGCAATTACTAAATATCAATTATAGACAGGTCTGTTTATAATTTGTAATAATAACAATTGTGGAATCACAATGTTCGTGGGTGTCGTAAAAGGCGATTAAGAGCTTTAAATCGACCACAGCTAACTGCATCTGATGCCGTCCTTTTCTTATTTTTTTGGGCAAGTCTGGACACATGCCGTCCATTCCGTCCGGGGAGATGGAAGGGAGGCGCGTAGCTCCATAATCCACCGTATTCCTTATTTTTCTTCCTTGACATCCGCAGCTCTGTGTCTCATGCCGTCTGGTCAACAGTTACATTCTTAAGGAGCGTTGACGTCAGGCAGGCAATCCTAAAACTAATGCAATAACTATTTGCAATATGTACTACGGAAGTTGAGTACATTCTGCGTCGTCCCCAAGGAATTAAGATAAGGACAGTAGTTATAATGTCGCGATTTACTTATTTTATTTTATTCTTGTACTTGAAATGGTGTGCAATAAAGAGTTATTGTATAGCATTCAATTATATTGTATCGTATTGTATTGATATGTTAATATTTTCTCAAACATGCTTAGAAATTTGAGCATTATTTTGACAACCTTCTTCGAGATAAATCGAAATTGCTGTACTGACTAAATACATGCGAGCAGCGGCCGGCAAAAAATGTATAAAAATCCATATCTGTCGTGCAGTTTTATTTAAATTTCGAACTGGCTTGAAAAAGAAACCTGTTTGATAATGAAAAAAAAAAACAAATGAACCCTTTAGCACGTGAAAAATGTTATTCGTTGTTCGTCATGTACATAGTTCTACTTATTACTACTTAGTTTTAATTTTCGCGCATTATTTGAGAAAAGTATAATACTAAACAAGCCTTGGCCACAACTAGGAATTGATGGACTTACGTATGTGTGTCTCGGCTACGCTTCGGCCCACATTTACACGTTCGTCCATCAATGCCTCTTTTGCTGGCCGCTGCAGTAATGTACTATTACAGTCGATTCCATTGTTTATTTTCCTATCATCATCGTCATTATCATTACATTGTTTCTCTTAATCTGGATGTAATTTGTGTCCATTCACTATATATTAGTAACAGGATTAATACATAGGGGTAGTATATTTCCTTTAAAAGAAAATGTTTACAGAATACAGTCACAGGTAAGTGTTACGTTAATGTCTTTTAGTGACGGCTCGTGTATACTTTGCTCTGTACTATAACAAAGGTAAATGGAATAATGGAGATATGTTTTGGTCCATGGTCCATACTATATTTGTAGGTGAAAATTATTTTATTTCTCGTATTAATAATGTTAAATTATAGAGGTAATTTACATTGATATTATGTGCGTTTTCCGTGCGGTGATAGAGTAAGAATACAATTCATCACCCCTTATCTTACCCGTCGATGATCGTAACGCTTTTAACATCTATGCAAGAGAAGGAAAACTCAAAACAAAACCTAATACCAACACGTCTGACAAGCGTGGTATAGTAGGTCATTTTCTCTCCCATTACAGAAGAGACTCGAGTCCGACAGTTGCATAGATGTTATATGCGTTTTATATACCTTAGTCGTCTCGTACGATCACTTACGGGTAGGATATGGAGTGGTGAATTGTATTCTTACTCCGTCACCACACGGAAATTTTATTTTCTACATACATACATATCATCACGCCATATCCCTTGCAGGGTAGGCAGAGAGAACAGAGTGCCAGAGAACTCTATCTCTGCATACTTCACTCGCTTCCTCAACATTCATAATTCTCTTCATACACGCTCGCCGGTTTCGGAGACTCTTGACTCCACCTTCCTTCAGTACTTGACCGATCTGGTCTAGGTAGGTTAGTCTCGGTCTCCCTCGGTACCTACATCCTTCCACTTTCGCATTGTATATCTTCTTAACCAGACGTTCGTTCGGCATTCTTTCCACATGTCCGAACCATCGGAGCATTCCCTTTCGCATCTTTACACCAATACTCTCTTTCATACCTACTCCCTCTCTTACGTCGTCGTTACGAATGCGGTCGGTCAGCCTAACTCCACAGATTTTCCGAAGAGATCGCATTTCGACCGCATTAATTTTACTTTCATACTCTTTTCTGCATACCCAACTCTCGCTTCCATATAGTAATGTTGGGACAAGCACTGCGTTATGTATTGCTACACGTGCCTTCTGGCTGAGGTGGTGGCTGCCGAGAAGTTGCCCCAACGCTCCGTTCACTCTATTTCCTGCATTCACTCTTCGCTCTATATCAGTGGTGTACCTTCCATCTCGGCTAAATCCACATTATTTTCTACAAATCAATTAAAACGTAGGGTTTGTTATTAATTGGATTCGCCGTCGGCCTACAAGCCCATCGTACTCCTTGACGATGTGGGTAAGCTGCTGGAGCGCATCCTCGCTGCGCGCATCGTCCAGCATTTGGGCGTGGTGAGCCCGATCTGTCGGACGCTCAATTCGGTTTTAGAAGGGGGCGTTCGACCATCGGGGCCCTGTTTTGAATGAGGCAGACGGCCGCGGAGGCTGTCACCGGCGGAGGAGTGCTGTTGTCGGTGTCGTTGGACATCGCTGACGCATTCAATAGTCTGCCATTGAGCTGCATCAGGGAGGCGCTCCGATTTCATGGGGTGCCCTTGTACCTGAGGCGGCTGGTGGCGGACTATTTGGAGGGGTGCAGTGTCCTCTGCGCGGGTCCCGCAAGGGACATTGTGCGGACGCCCATGTCGTGCGGTGTTCCACAGTGGTCGGTTTTGGGGCTGACTCTGTGGGACATCGGGTACGACTGAGCGTTGAGAGGGAGTCTGTCCCCCGGGCTGAGCTTGATATGCTATGCTCACGATACGCTCGTCAGAGCCCGGGGCAGGACACTCGAAGAGGCGGCGAGCCTGGCCACTCTCAGCACCGAGGAGATGGTCAGGCGAATCGAGGCGCTGGGGCTCAGGGTGGCCTTAAATAAGACGGAGGCCCTATTATTCCATGGGCCACGCGTAAGGCTGCCAATCGGCGCCTCGTTAGTCGTCAACTCCATCTAGATCAGTATCCAGGCCTATATGAAGTACTTGAGTCTGGTGCTCGACGGGCGATGGTGGTTCCGGGAGCATTTCCACCGAAATTCTCCCCGGCTGGTCGGCGCGGCGTCCGCCCTATCGCGGCTCATGCTGAATGTGGGCGGACCTAGCTTTGAGGGCCGACGGCTGTATGCGGAGGTGATCCGTTCGATGGCCATGTACGGCGCACCCGTGTGGGCGAGGGCTCTGAACGTCCAGCTCAGGGCTGTTCTGTGGAGACCACAGAGAGCCATGGCGGTCAGAGCCATTCGCGGGTACCGCACGGTATCGACCGAGGCGGCATGCCTACTGGCCGGGACACCCCCGTGGGACCTGGAGGCGGAGATGCTCTCCGACCTCTACCGGCGGGTTACCTCAGTGCGCGATGAAGGTGGCTCCCCATCGTTGAGCGAGCTAGCCACCTGGCGCGAGGATGCCCGCCAAGACGTCATCGCACGTTGCGTTACGCGGCTGCAGAGGCCTAGACACGGTGTTGTTACCGTTGAGGCCCTCCGGCCCGTACTGATGGAGTAGATGCAGCGGCGGCACTCTTTCCGACTGGTACAGGTGTTGTCGGGGCACGGTTGCTTCGGCAAGTACCTGCACACGGTCGTGTGGAGCTGCCACCATTGCGGTAGTGACGTAAGATACGCTCGAGGAATGTTCGAGCTGGGACGGGCAGCGCCGCGACCTCGTCGCTATCATCGGTGCCGACCTGACGCTGCCGGCCTTGAGTCCGGGAGGATTCCCGTGATCTGGGCCGCCGTCAGCGGCCGGGGCGGCGCAGGCACGAATATCTGCGCCTGATGCCGCCCTAACCGAGGCTTCGGATGATCGGACCGGGGAATTGGCTGGTCACCCGACGTGAGGCCCCAGCGTGGGGGCATTGACATGAAGCCGGCCACCGAAGACAAAGATCGGGTACCAGTGGCCCCGTGTTTGCAGGGGGTGTCCATGGGGTTATGGGGTTGCGAGCCGCCTCTTCAGTCGCCCCGGGCCGTTTTTCCGGGGCGCAACTACATCCATGGTCCCACCTTGCGAAAAAAAAAAAAAGGGTTCGTTATTAATTGGAAATAGCAACACAGCGGGAGCGCAATATGTAAGAACAACGGGGTACTAACAGTCCAATCTTATCCAATATTTAGTAATTAGTTACTGTAGAGTGCTACTTAAAGCGAAAATAGCAATACGTAATTGAGACAAAAGAAACTAAGGGCTTGGCGGAAAGTATAAGAGAATGCCACTTTCATCTGAAAATATTCTAATTACAATTTATATATTTACTTATTGTTGCAATTAAATAAATTATTTACATAATTATACTAAAGTTATTGTCATTAGTAAATAATTGTTAGGTAAAATAAATCACACTTGAAGTTATGAATAAAGAGATCTAGTAATTACACTTTCTATTATTATATAATCATTTTGTACATGAATATTCTTAAAGTAGGTAATAATCTTAAGCGGTTTGCATATTTTTATATCTACCTTAATTTATATCTAGTTTAATTTTGTCATCGAACTGACGCTGCCGATCACAGAAATATTATTAGGTAATTAATATTTCTGTGCTGCCGACCATCGCTTAGACGATGCTCGACAGCGTCGGAACTGGGACGTAGTCGCCGTCTTCTGCGATATACTAGTTTCGTCCATTGAAAAGTTACATTGGACCTTGTGTTTTTCAAAGTACGCAATTTTATTGTTGAAATGTGTACTGGTCACTAAGAGCTTTATACCTAGTTTGTAAGATTAAGCTCACTCTTAAATTGTAGACAAAGCAATTTGTTACAAATTATGTCTTTACAATATTTCTGTCATATTAATAGTTTCAAAGATAACCTGTGTGGTAGCGGCTACAAATACTACCAACCCTTACTTTGCTCGTGGATGTCGAAAAGACGACTAAGAGCCTTATAACGACCTGAGCCAACTCTATCTGCTGCCGTTTGGTCAACAATTGCATTCGCAAGGAGGGTTGTCGTCTGGCTGGTGGCCGGTCATAAAACTATTGCCAATAACTTTTACAATATATACTATGAAAGAAGAGTACATATCGTGTCGACCCCAAGTAATTGGGATAAGAGTAGGAGAATGATGTTTAATAGTTTCAAAGATATGTAAATAGTAGAATGAGTGAAAAAGGCGTTTGCATCCCTTTTTCCAGTATGGCGGCCGCAGGGCAAGGGTGGCAACCCCACAAACTTGGAATTTAGCTCTTACTGACGCCTATCACACATTCTAACAACAAAACTTCGTACCTTGAAAAACGCAAGGTTAGGCAAAAAAAAAATGTAACATTTCAATGGACCTTGTCTAAGCTTTACACTTTGTACATAATTTTGTCTAAGTTATAAATTACTTTATTTACAAATTCTAAATTTAAAACCATAATGAAAATACAGTTGGCATAAGATTTAAAAAGCCTATATAAAGAAGAAATACTCAAATAGAGTTGTATAGTTTATGATTGTATGATTTAAAGAGCCAAATCATTCACTCAAATGTAACGCACACTCAGTTACTTTAATTATAAAAATCTCAAAAACTCACTGTTTGGTTTCGTTCCTAATTTCGGTCTAATGTGATATGATTGCAAGCTATATATGGGTAAGACACAAATCTTAGTAGTTTTCTAATCACCAGTTATTACGTAGCGTTACTAAGACATTATGTGAGATAGATATAGAACGACGTGTTCTACACATATCCATTGATCTAAAGCGTATCTTTATGTTTTCAGTACATTGACACAAATGACTTGTTTAAACAAGAAACAAACCCTAAATTTTATACCCACTTACCTGAAAAGTGTGATATAGTAGGCAGTGTACCCTATCAGTGCGAGTTTAACACACAGCACTGCTGGAGTGTAAGAGTTATTAACAAAAAATATCATCATCTCAGTTCATATATGTTCTTCCTACTGCTAAGTTTGAGCCTCCTCCACACTAGGAGGGAATCTGACCTACTACACCACGCTGGTCAGACATGTTGGTATACGGTTTTGTTTCGAGTTTTCCTTCTCTTTCATATATGTTATATGCATATTTCATCCCTTAGTCGTCTTTTACGATCACCCACGGGTAGGATAGTGGGTGGTGAATTGTATTCTTACTCCGTTACCATACGGAAATATATAAGAAAAAACAATAAAATAGCAAAAAAAAATAGTTTCCATTGCTGCGTATTAGATATACTATCTTGAATCCATATGAAAATACATACGTACTTACGTATGTATTTTCTGCCCCGAGGTGTACAAATCAGTCGAGCAGATCTTACGCTGCAATAAACTTTCAAATGACGTCAGCAAAACATGAGTTTATAGCTGAGAATATAAGGTTCGAATTGGTCTGGATAAGGAATGCTATCAACGAAACAGCCATACCAGGCTTAGGGGCAAATTGTCGGGGCAAGCGCCGGATATGATGGGGCGGCTCAATCGCCTCGCTAGATAGCAAGTACGTGTTGTAACACTCATAACGGGTTACATATATTTTGACGTCTCTATAAATATATTCTGCAGCTTGAAATTACTACTTATAATATAAATATATACATATAAAGACTCGCATCTATTTTCTAGAGAGATAAGAAGAGATTACGGATTACAACAAGCCGCGTACCTGGTATTTCTCCATCGTTTTATGCACCCTCATTATACTCTTCATTTTGCTCCACAATTACGGGCAACCTTTACGTGAAGATGATGGTACCCGAAAGGGTAATCCACCAGGCTGGCCGACGTCAAGGATTCAGTACCAGTGGCCGGCGATGGGTAGGGAATACAGTGGGTCATGGGCTTACAAGCCGCCCTTTCGTCGCCGCGTTTGGAACGGACGGCGTGTGTCCACAGCATAGCCTCCCAAAAAAAAAACCTTTACGTGTAAATTACATTATCTTCCTTCTTATGGGGAGACTTGTAGCCAGCAGTAAATGTGGATAGGATGATGACGACGATGATGATGGATATAAGTATTTTTAATATTGTCGTCTGAACAGTTTTTAAACGACATTTATAAATTTTCGTAAACATCATAAGCATTGCATTTCTACATAAATAAATTCCACGCTAAGGTCTGGATATATATTAATATTTTTGTGTATGATGCAGAAGATCCCGAAATGGTTTAGAGTTGCAATTGAAACAGGGTCTACCCTGTTCCAACTCAGCGCCTATGCTGCAACGAGTTAAGGGCTCTTTCTTTGTGAAACTATTTTTATGAATTTTAAGTTTACCGGCGTTTTTTACACTTTTCAGCGTTAACGGGGACTGGATGGACTGGACTTCTCGTGGAAAATATAATTAAAAAAGTATTTGCATAATGTTTGGAGTTAACAAATTATTAATTCATTGGCTAAATTGGCATAAATCATAAATTCATTGGCTCGAAACGTAAAGATTATATTGCACCATATTTCCAATTACATAATATTATTGTTAGCGTTCCTGTTGAAACTTCGCAAGATCGTGATCTCAGGTTAACAAAAGAAAACGGTTAATATTGAAGATGATTGAAGAAAAGTTTGAATTGTACAACAATTTTTTTCAATGCTCTTGGGAGAGTGTTCAATGTTCATTATGAAATATTTTCAAGCGTATATTTACATAGATGTTCCAAATCTATATACACTCATTTGCAAAAAAAACGGGCACCTAAGCAATGAACCATTTCAAATGTTAATATTTCTTTGTTTGATAATTATAGGTAGTTTTATCCACACAATTTGGTAAATTAATAAGTAAATAATCGTTTTCATCAGTATTTCATAAAATTTAGATACAATTTATGGGAAATAATGCTAAACCTCGCTAGTAGTGTATATTCGCTAGTAGTGCATATGCTCATGAAGTAAAAATAAAAAAGTTTTTTTGTTTGTTTTTCTTTAATAAAGTAAAAGCAGATAAATGTTTAGTATCGAGTGTGACCCCCTCTAGCTAAAATCACAGCTTGAATTCGTCTGGGCATGCTAGCGAGTATATCCCGGATACTTGCTTGCGGAATACGTTCCCACTCCGCAGTAATCACATTCTTCAGCTCTCTGATGGTCTGCGGAGCCGGGTGTACTGATCTCACACGCCGTTTCAGAACGTCCCAGACATGCTCTATGGGATTGAGGTCGGGACTTCGAGCTGGCCAATCCAAACGACGAATGCCGACCTCTTGCACATACGCATTAACATCGCGGGATCGGTGGGCGCGAGCATTGTCGTCCATAAAAATCGAGTCTTCACCTAGAGCGGCCAATGCGGGTTGTGCATGAGAAATTAGAACTTCCGTTATGTATCGATGCCCAGTCAGTGAGCCGTTTTCAATGAAGACTAACTCTGTACGATCCATTGAATTTATTCCTGCCCAAAACATAACAGAGCCCCCACCATAAGGTGTGATTTCTTCGAAACATGCCTCTGCAAAGCGTTCTCCTTGTCTTCTTAGCACTCGCCGACGTCGATCTTCACCGAACAGAGATATCCTGGCTTCATCAGAGAACAAAACCCTATTCCAATCGTCTTGAGTCCATGATTCACAATTTCTAGCGAACCTAAGCCTGTGAACTCTGTGCTCACGGAGTAATTTGGGGCCGCGGGCCGGGCGGTGACTGCGTATATTGGCAGCGAGAAGCCTCCTCCTGACCGTCCATAGACTAATATGCACATTTCTTACTTCTTGGAGGTTGTTCTTAAGATCCACATACGAAGATTTGCGATTTCTCAATGCGCGACTCACAAGAAAACGATCATCCCGTGGTTGGGTACATGGTTTTCTTCCAGAACCAGGCCTTCTCTCGACGGAACCAGTCTCCTGATATCGCTGCCAGGTCCTTTGGACTGTCGAGCGACTAACATTTACCCTCCTAGCCACGAAACATTGGCTGCAACCCTCTTCAAGCAGCGCGATAATTTTGGTAGCTTTTACCACTTTATCTACCATTTTTGATACAGCCAAACAGCATTAAATAAAGCTTTGACAGTCAAGGATATGAAATTAATCGATAAAAATTGAATAAAAGTTATGAAAGTCGATGTTAACTTCTGGAACTTCGCGCCAAAAATGTAGGATAAAAAGGGGTTTTCTGTAAAAATGAACATCAAATGAAAAATTGAATTTAGAACGTACTTTTTTAAATACCACAGCATTTTTAAAACCGGCCAGTAACGTGTACAAACGATTGAAACCTTTTTGGTATTGTATCTTTTTAAATATGAATGAAAATCAAAACCGCCCGTTTTTTTTGCAAATGAGTTTATATAAAATTCTTTGTCCTGAATAATGGAACAACGCACAGCCTAAACCGCTGATCATAGAGACCTGAAACTTCGAGGGTGTGTTCTTTGTGGGACGTAGGCATCCGATAAGAAAGGATTTTTTGAAACTCCACCCCTAAGGGGATGAAAAAGCGTAGCAAAGTTTGTATGGGATAATGTTATTCCTTGGTCCAATCTTTTTCAAATTTTGCATAAACATTCTCTAACAGAATTAATGAAAGATATGTTTCGTGTTTTATTGAAATTCATTTTCTAACAGGGTTTAAAACGTGTAGAAGGTTACTTTAGGGTGATTGGCTTCAAAGCTCATACCAATACTTCTTTGTGTTTTTGATTTAAAATTATGACATTTTATTTTTGACACATGCTTTAAAACTAAATTCGATTTCATTCAAACAAAGTGCGAGTCGGAGTCGCGCTCGACAGGTTCCGTACATCTATAAAAACGGTAAAAAATTATGCATGATGAATGGGTACCGCTCTTAAATATTTCTATATTTGTTTCTTTTTTAATTTAGTTATTTATTTCTAAAGCGAATATATAACTAAATATTCTGTAAACATTTCAAGCGTCACCTGCTGCCATTACCAATATCGAGCAAAAAGCGGCAAAAAATCACGTTTGTTGTATGGGACCTCCTTAAATATTTATTTTATAATATTTTTAGTATTTGTAGTTATAGTGGCAACAGAAATACATACATCATCTGTGAAATTTTCAACTGTCTAACTATCATGGTTCATGAGTTATGATAGACGGAGGAAGGGACAGTGGAGTCTTAGTTATAGGTCCCCGATTTACCCTTTGGGTACGGAACCCTAAAAAGGTTGAACTCCCATAAAAGCTTGGTACAATGCGAATACTATTAAAAATTGAAATGTCTCAAAAGTCACTGCACTGTATTAGTACGACATTTGAAGGTTTCTAAGCTTTAGAGAGGTCATGCACTTTTAGGACATGGCCTCATAGGAACGTAGAGTTTGAAATCGTTGGATAGCATTTTTCTAAGCGGAGTATTGTAATTGAGTACCGTGATAATACATTGCATCGTACAACTGAAATCCATCGTTCATAAAATACCTGTTACCCAAAAACACCGATAAAAATATGAATTTAATTTAATTTTGTACTACCACTGTTTATTTTTACCTGAGAATGAGATGGAAAGGTTGAGATATATTAGGAACAATCATTAAGATGCGATAGTGAGATAGGACGTTAATGTTAATCAGCTGGGTCCAAAGACGCCATGACGTATGTGTGCTACTACAGTCGTCTCGATTTTTTATACATTTACTTGCAAATATTTGAGATCATTCAAAGGGCTCGAATATCAAAATAAATCTTTCGAGTAAGTGATAAACACCGATTCAGATAGCCAGTCGAGTTCTTGAATACACTGAAGCCTTCCGGCCTCTCAATTCACATCTTAAAATTGAGAGTTAGCGCTCCAATCATATTGCTGCGCAATATAGATTCACCAAAATTATACAATGCCACCAGTTTGCAAGAAAAAAAGATTACATCGGTATGTAATCGGGATAACTATACTGACCGGTTGTTCTCGAGCAGAGTCTTATTTATTCCTAGGATTCCCCTAATACCATCAAACAGAGGGTGCAGTTTGCTTCCAGTCTGCTTTGCAATGACCATAAACAAGCTCAAGCTCAAACTCTTAAGGTACCGGGAGTAGACTTGAGAGAAAGCTGTTTCTCCCATGGGCAGTTATATGTGGCATGCTCCAGAGTAAGCTTACAGAGTATATAAGCCTGGTATGCTATAATTAGCATCTAAAGGGAAGATAAAAAATATTGTTTACACAAAAATACTGTAATTGGTGTAGTATCGCAGTTAGATGGACCGGGTATTAGTCCATCGCCCGCAGAGAGGTCAACCTCGTGACGGCGACGCCTCGGTATCATAGTTCTTTGTGGCCGGGGCGTCGATGGTGGTAATACCCGAAAGGATAACCCACCGAAGTTGTACCAGTTATCGCCCTAATGTCGATGGAGAACACGGTGGGTTATGAGGCCGCACACCACTCTTTCGTCGCCTCGGTCGTAATAGATTCTGGTACAGTTTTCACAAATAGCTTAAGCCTAACTCAGAGTCTTTGCTTAATTGAAAAATTGATGTCAATGAAAAAAGTTGTGGTCATTTAAGTATAGCAGTAGTATCATCAGTTCAGCTCATATATATCCCACTGCTGCGCTCAAGCCTCTTCCAAAGTAGGAGGGAAGTTGACACATGCTATATATATATATACATATACATACATATATATATATATATATATATATATATATATATATATATATAATAATATATATATAGCATATATAATATATATATATATATATATATATATATATAGCATCGGTGTGGGCAGAGACTTTGGCATAAGTTTAAAAATTTGAAAATCGACTTACAATTGACAGAAATATCGCTGACGTACATAAAAAAAAATACATACAATGAATGAAGTCGGTTAATGAAACATAGAACCTCCTCCTTTTTGAAGTCGGTTAAAAATAACATAAGTTTTAAAACGAGTGTTTCTCTTGACTTGCGTATATTCATATTATTTAATAAATGGAACAGGAATATAATAGAGACATTTTTAATTCGAGCCATTGTATGATTTCGGTAAGGCTAGACTAGAGTTCAACCTCAGCGTTCCATGTTATAAGGTAGTATTTTATATTTAAAGTACTAGATACTAATAAATAGGGAGAAATAAAAAAAAAATATCGCATAAATTTATTAGTATTGCTGTTGATAAAATTTATCAAAAAATATTTTGCAGTTTATAAATAAAAAAATATTGCCCAGAAAGTATTTGAAATAAAATATGAATATTTTTCAAAAAAAAAAACAGACGGTTAGCTGTAAATTCGTTTTACGGACGATAATTTTACGTGACAAAGTTATAAGAAAACATTGATGAAATATTGCATAGTTTTATGAATTGAACAAAGATAAACAACCCGATTACGAAATGAAAAATTATGTCACAAGCGGGATTCGAACCCGCGCCTATTGGGATTCCGGCCCAATCGTGCTGCCACTACACCACCATGACTAATTGTAGGACATGAAAATTTCACTTCGTATCATATTTACGTTTTAAGGTGACGGTATGCTATCTACCCGACAATGTTTACACATTGTTATAGGCTTAATACTTAAAACTTTACAGTTAGAATACACGTAAATATGATACGAAGTGAAATTTGCATGTCCTACAATTAGTCACGGTGGTGTAGTGGCAGCACGATTGGGCCGGAATCCAATAGGCGCGGGTTCGAATCCCGCTTGTGACATCATTACTCATTTCGTAATCGGGTTTTATAAATAATTAAGCATATTAAATGCTAAATTTTAGTAATTTAAAAAAAGATAAACAATGGAAACCACATTAACATTTCACTTTACTTTATAACTATAGTCTATCTAATCTAAGAAGTGCACTTTGACAGCTGTCGGAGTAAGTTGTCAAGGTATGTGAACCAAATAATCGCTATCGAAAATATCCGATTTTAGGGAGAAATCGATATTGATTCTTTTTATTAATTATCGGTATATTTTTTTTTTCAGGGTATCTATATATCGGTATATTTATTTATTTGGGGGGGGGGGGGCATAGTCCGGAGCGTGCTCGTTCGCGTCCCCTGCCAGTCTAATTAGACTGCTAATCCGGCTCGATATGCGTACCGCAATGCGGGTTAGGGCGTCCCCCGGAGGCGACGCGTGCTGGCCCGCACCCGTCGGTACGAACTTAGGCAGTTGCGGCGATGGGGGCCGCCACCCATCACGCCTTGCCCAGTCAGGCGAGTCGAGGAGAGCAGAGAGCCGGGTGGGCACGTGGAATGTAAGAGGTTTTGTGGAAGGCAAGTTGCACGAGCTGATTTCCGTCATGGCGGACAAACAGCTAGACGTGCTCTGTGTAACAGAGACCAAGCGAAGGGGCAGCGACGCCTGCGATCTTCCTGGTGGCGGGATGGCTCTGTGGTCTGGTGTACCACAGAGCGATCGAGCCAGCATGGGGGTAGGAGTGCTGTTGTCCTCTCGCTTGGCCTCAGGTGTGAAGGATTACGGAATGTATGATCCCAGACTTCTTTGGGTCCGTATAAAACTAGGTGTCACCAAGGTGTTCATGGTTGTAGCATATGCTCCCGTAGGATCCTCGGTGGCATCACACCTAGAGAAGTTTTGGGATAATGTTAGGGAAGTTCTGGATATGGCAGAAACCAGTGAACGCGTGATTGTATGCGGATATTTGAACGGATGGGTGGGGACCAAGCGTCCCGACTATGAGGACGTACTAGGTCCATTTGGTGATAAGAGAGTGAACGACGCAGGTAGGCTCATAGCGGATGTATGCATGGAGAGAAACCTTATTGTGTCAAACACATTTTTCCAACATAAGGACATCCACATGTATACATGGAGAAGGAATGAACAGAAAAGTATAATAGATTTAATTTTGGTAGACAGTCGCCTCCGAAGCAAAATATTGGACGCAAGAGCCTACAGGAGCCCCACAGTCGATACGGACCACTATCTCATTATTGCGAGATTTAGTGGTCTGTTCAGAAAGTGGAGGCACTGGCGAGAGCGTGTCCACTTCGGAGGGCTTGAAAGAATAAAGGTTGAAAGATTGCAAGAAGAGTGTGTAAGAGAAAAGTATGCAGAGGGTGTCCGAGAACGGCTGACAATGGCAAGCCAGCCGCAATCGGACATTGCAGAATGCTGGAGAGTATTGAAGGAGAGTATGGTAGATACAGCGAAAGAAGTATGTGGAAGTTCAAAGAAGCATAGAAAAACAAATGGTGATGCATGGTGGGATGTGGAAGTGGCAGCTTCCGTAGAGCAAAAGAATAAAGCGTGGCTGGACTATGTCTCTTCTTTGAATCTGAATGACAGCATGACTGAACAGAAGAAAGAAATATATCGGCAATGTAAGAATGACACCAAGGCCTTAGTGAAAGAGAAACGTGATAGAGCAAGTATGAGTGCAGAAGATAGGCTGACTAAAAACTTCGAGGGTAACACCAAACTCTTTTGGAGGGAGGTGAAGAAGTCTCGGGGTGGTTGGTCAGCCTTCAGAATGAATAAAATAAGGTCGAAAGGTGGAGACATTCTTACACAAATACAAGACGTGTTAAGCCGATGGAGTGAATATTTTGGCGATATGTATGCGGATGCTACGGTTGACGCCGGTGTCGCATGTGGTTTAGTAGAACAACATTCGACAGCGGCGTCCTCCGATGGCACCAGTATGGATGAAGTTGAATGGGCGATACAAAGTTTGAAAAATGGTAAGGCAGCGGGCATTGATATGGTGTCTGCCGAGATGATCAAGCTCGGTGGCTCCTGTGTCTGGGAGGCGTTCCTGTTGCTCCTCAATTTATGGTGGAGCTCGGGAATGCTTCCCGGGGACTGGAATAGCGCAGTCATAGTGCCTTTGTTTAAAAACAAGGGTCCACGTTATGACTGCGCAAATTACAGAGCCATAAGCTTGACCAGTTTGGCAGCAAAATTTGTATGGTAAAATTATTGAAAGGAGAATGAGGATAGAGTCCGATGGTTTACTGTGTGAGACACAAGGAGGTTTCAGGAGTGGAAGGGGATGCATGGATCAAGTGTTCTCTCTGCGCAACATTGTGGAGAAGCATCTGGCTCTAGGTCAGAGGGTTTTCTGCAGTTTTGTGGATCTGGAGAGAGCATTTGACACGGTTGTACGAAAGGAACTTTGGGACATTTTACCGGAGTATGGTATTAACGGTAAACTGCTACAGGCTGTGCAGTCCAGTTACATGGGCTGCAGAGCCTGTGTGCGGCTGGCTGATGGAATGTCGCTTTGGTTTGACGTCAATATCGGCGCTAAGCAGGGGTGCGTTCTGTCAGCCAGGCTGTTTATCATATATCTGGATAAATGTCTCCAAAGGTTGAACGATATGAATGTGGGAGTCCAAATGGGCGACTTAGTAGTCACTGCTCTGCTTTATGCAGATGATGCAGTCCTGCTGGCACAGTCAGCGACTGACCTGCAGACCCTTTTTTTTTTTTTTTTTTTTTTTTTTCGCAAGGATGTGGTCGCGCCCCGGCAAATCGGCCCGGGGCGACGGAAGAGGCGGCGCGCAACCCCATGGACCCACCCTGCAAACACCTCTCTTCGCCGTGCAAGCGGACCACCGGTACCCGATCTTTGTCTTCGGTGGGACCTGCAGACCCTAGTCGACACAATGACAGAAGATTGTAAGAAAAGGGGTCTACGCGTGAATGTGAGCAAAACCAAAATAATGGTCTTTGAGAGAGACGAAGCCAGAACAGATAAGAGTAACAATACAGGTAAGAGTAACAATAGGTAATGATATACTAGAGCAAGAGGACGAATTTGTATATCTTGGATGTGGATTTAGCCAAGATGGAAGGTACACCACTGATATAGAGCGAAGAGTGAATGCGGGAAATAGAGTGAACGGAGCGTTGGGGCAACTTCTCGGCAGCCACCACCTCAGCCAGAAGGTACGTGTAGCAATACATAACGCAGTGCTTGTCCCAACATTACTGTATGGAAGCGAGAGTTGGGTATGCAGAAAAGAGTATGAAAGTAAAATTAATGCGGTCGAAATGCGATCTCTGCGGAAAATCTGTGGAGTTAGGCTGACCGACCGCATTCGTAACGACGACGTAAGAGAGCGAGTGGGTATGAAAGAGAGTATTGGTGTAAAGATGCGAAAGGGCATGCTCCGATGGTTCGGACATGTGGAAAGAATGCCGAACGAACGTTTGGTTAAGAAGATATACAATGCGAAAGTGGAAGGATATAGGTACCGAGGGAGACCGAGACTAACCTACCTAGACCAGATTGGTCATGTACTGAAGGAAGGTGGAGTCAAGAGTCTCCGAAACCAGCGAGCGTGTATGAAGAGAATTATGAATGTTGAGGAAGCGAGTGAAGTATGCAGAGATAGAGTTCTCTGGCACTCTGTTCTCTCTGCCTACCCTGCAAGGGATATGGCGTGATGATATGTATGTATTTTTTTTTCAAAAAGGAGATGAATAAATTAAGTACTAAATTAATACTAAACAAATTTAATTATTGAAGTGAAACTTCTTTAGAATCGTTGTGATTTCAAACTCGATGAAACGAAAAAATAAGTCCATGGAGACACAAACACATAGAACACATTAGACGTTCTCGGTCTCCTCTTTGTGCGACTCTTCGTAGCATCCCCACTATCTGACCCCCCCACTAGAGAGATAGAGAGAGAGAGATGGAGAGAGAGAGAGAGATAGAGAGAGAGAGAGAGAGAGAGAGAGAGAGAGAGAGAGAGAGAGAGAGAGAGAGAGAGAGAGAGAGAGAGATAGAGATAGAGAGAGAGAGAGAGTACACGCTATTGGGTTGATATTGATGATGGCGGGACGTGACACTTTTTCACGCATGCATGCTGTTGCATTGGTAAAAGATGACTAAGGAACGAAAGCAAAGTTCTTCCAAAGTCAAGACAATGTAGGTAATGACGGCTCACTCAATAGGGACACACGCAGGATTATGTAAAAATTGGCAGAGTTATGCATACGACGACAGCGTGATGCGGCCAGAATATAGTACATCCATATGGTATATACATATATATATACATATATATATATATATATATATATATATATATATATATATATATATATATATATATATATATATATATATATATATATATATATATATATATATATATATATATATATACATATGTGTGTATATATATCTATTTGAGTCGATTATTAAATATACACATACTTGCTGTTATTTTAAAAAATATTATAAAGCACTATATAATGTCATTAATATGACGAAAAACATTAATCAGGACAGTGAATATTTATAAGCTTGAATAACATGGAACCTGGTTTATAAATAAATTATGTACTTGTAAATAAAGATGAGGAAAATTATTTAAAAAATGAACACCATCTTCTCCTTTAATTGCGTCATCCACCCGTTGTCATAGCAGCCTACTTTGTGATAAGAATGCAAAATCCAATTTCACTTGGTATATCTTTATTTCTATAATAAATCTGAAGAGCTTAATTATTTATTTGAACGCGTTAATGTTAGTAATTAGAAACTGAATTTGGATATGTCTTTTCTTATCCTATTTGTTAATTTTGCGCGGTGACCGAGTGAGAATAATTCAGTCTCTATCTTGCTGGTGGGTGTCTTAAAAGACAACTAAGGGATATGATAAGCGTATAGTATCTATGAAAGAAAAAGAAAAGTTGAAATGAAACCTATATTAGTAACCTTTTTTTTGCGGCGGGCTATGGTCTGGTTACAGCCCGCTAAATCCGTCCGGGGCGACAGATAAAATGGCGCCCCATAAACCCGCCCCGGACCGGCACCTCTCTGCGCCGTGCGAGTGGGCCACCGATACTCAATGCTAACTAATCTAAGACGAAGTTAATACGCTATGTGATATAAGCAAATATGCTTACATTACGTTTCGTTTCCTTTGTCCCTTATCTTACTATATTCTGGCGGCACCACGCTGTCGTCCTATATATAACTCTGCTAATCCTTTATAATCCAGCGTGTGTCCGTATTGAGTTAGGCATCATTACATTGCTTTGACTTTGCAAAAACCCTGCTTTTTTCCTTTTACCAAGCCAACGGGCATGAAAGGATTAGTAAATAATCATTTAAAGAATCGGCAGTTGTACTTTTTTTGGAAACTAGAGATGTTGTGCACATGAAGTTTGGGATCTGAGTGCAGATATGGATATTACATATACTCGTTTCGTTATGGATGTTACATATATGAAATAATTTTGGATTATCCAGTGAAGTTTCGGTTACCAATATTAGAATTAAAAGGATTTGTACAATGGCGGTGCCAAGTGTGATGATTAGATTCCCTTGGAGATTTTTACAATTAGGTTTGTCAGTCTAGTAAGGACGTGCACCGTTAGGACAGGTTTTCTTCCTAACGTGTAAAACCATCCTAATGTGTCTCATATAAACACAGACTCTATCCGCAATTATTCAAAACTTTTATATCGGATTCAGTTTCGGATATATTTTTATTCCGCATATCCGGTAGTTTAGGTTAAGATTATGAAGCCCATAATATTCCTATTGGAAACTACCAGCAGCAGCCAGCTTGTTACCAAACGCAGCTCTGTCGCCTCAATAACCTGATGGATGAAAGGATACATACTACTATATTTTATTTTGGCACCGTAACTTGACATTTTTCAACAAGAAATAAAACTATATTTACGCAAGTACAGAGGGAATTTTATTTTAACTGCAACGTTTTGAATTATTTTGAAAGTAATTGAAATGTCATTAAAGTATATAAAAAAGGGATTAAAACGCTCTAAAAATCTGCAAAAAATAAGTTTTATAGCAAATATATTAAAGGCAAACCTAAAGACTGCATTTTACCATCATGTCTTACGAAATAATATAAGATTAATTTTTCAAATGGAGCGTTGGGTCGTAAACCAGCCTGAAAGGTTAGATTTCGCGTGGCACGTGACCGAATGATAAATCCGTGGCTGCGTGTTTCGAGAACTTTTCCCCTGCCATTCATATTGCGACTTGCGTATAAATAGCGATTATCCACATATATTTTTTGTTGGCATAACATTTTCAAACGCCCTGTTATGTATGCCTTATAAGTTATCGATGATATTTCCCGGTTATTTAATACTACAGCATAAGTAATTTTCCGTGTGGTGACGGAGTAAGAATACAATTCACCACCCCCTATCTTACCCGTGGATGATCTTAAGAGACGGCTAAGGGATATAAAATTCCTATAAGATTTATGCAAGAGAAGGAAAACTTGAAATTATACCCTATACCAACACGTATGACCAGCGTGGTATAGAAGGGCAATTTCCCTCTCGTTATGGAGGAGGCTCTAGCCCAACAATAGGGCATATATGAGCTGAGATGACAGCATAAGCTATATAAATAAAAGATTTTATTAAGAAAATTTATAGAAAGCCTCTCTTATTATTAAGTAGCAAACGCTTGTGTTGGTTTGTTTGTAGAAGTCGTTATATTGCAGTGTCGCCTGGTTGCGAATTACATCAATGAGGATAACATATAAACCTTCGCTAAGAGAAAAATACTTATACATACCAATTTTCATAATGAATGGTCAAATAATTTCTGAGTTTAGTGACGTCATATATACAAACATCCTCTTTTATAGATATAGAAGTCAATTTATATCCTATATTAATAGTTCGAGACAGACGGTGCAGCTATACATTATTTTATTTTGTATCTTTATAAAAAAAAATAGATGATAGCTGGAAGGATTATAACCAGGATAAATATGAACATGTCTTCTAGAATTATATATATAAAAAAGATAATATATTCTAAACTAATCTGGCACATAGAGATATTTATTTTTATGATGATTCGACCTACTTATTGAACGAGAGATGTCACAACCGGGCAACTGGAATAACGATCACTGGATTATTGCAGCATTAAAAATGTCTCCGAAATAAATAATAATGAGTATTACTTTTTCTATATATTTTCTAAATTTCTTTTTCTGTGAAATGTTATAAATTTTAATATATTCTAATTTAAATGGTGTAGTTTCTTATAGACTACAAGCTCATGGAAAAAAATTAACATGTGAAATGAAACAATGTGAATAACGCTTAGAAGGCTGTTACTATATTATAAAATAACTCTGAGCGGTATGGCGGTACAGGTGAGTACGTGTGAGTAAATGGAATTTCTCAGGAACAAGTGACGAGTTAGGACTGTATAGTACGGCGGTATATGTACGGCGTTCATGGGTAAAGTATCTGTATATGTATACAAAAAGAATTACACAAATGCCATACAGTAATAAATGACCTATATTGCTTCTACAGTTATCGGCGAATTAAAACTTCCGGCACCACCACTTTAGTACGGCACCAGGTTTTTCGATATTTATTTTTAATCATATATAAGCTGTATAAAAGTCGTACATTAATAATTAGTCGTAATTTCTCATTTGTACCTGAGAAATTCCATTTACTCACACGTACCGCTCAGAAATGACGGCATAGTGCTCAGAGTTATTTTATGATACAGTAACAGCCTTCTAAGCGTTATTCCCGTTGGTTCATTTCGCAGGTTATTTTCTTCCAAGGGCTTGTATTCTATTAGGTTGTATATTGTATTGCTTTTTAATTTTTTTTTTCATTTGGCTGTAGGGTTTACGAGAAGAATCTACTATAGATATTTTATTAGTAACTATCTTTATAGACTGCTGCTTTCTTATATGGTCAAAATGAACATTGAAAAATACTGGGAGGCTGAACATTTTGTGATGGTGTTTTGCAGAAAATTACTATACAGAGATTGTGGATTAGAATTGTAGAATAATGAACCACACTGTTGATAGTTTTCTATCTACAGCCGCGGGCAGGTCCGTCTGGGGTAGTATCCCACTCTCGTAGAAAATCAACGCTTGAGCAGTGGCAATATGCTGCTGTGCTTCGTTCGGCGAGCGAGAGAGTCAGAAGCCCAACTCTTTGGGTAAATTTAGGGTTTCCACTGGTAGGCAACGGACTAGCTGTACCTCGGTATAGCTAAGATCAATGGGCGGCCACCGCGACCACGCTGTTGGTAGTTCTCTGTGCACAGCCGCGGGCCGATCCGTCCGGGGCAGTACCACACTCTCGTAGAAGATCGACGTCTGAGTAATGGCAATGTGCTATTGCGCTTCGTTCGGTGAGCGAGAGAGCCGGAAGCCCAACTGGGGTGGGTTTAGGGATTATAATGGTAGGCAACGGCCTAGCTATACCCTTGGTATTGTAAGGTCCATGGGCGGCAGTGACATTTACCATCAAGTGTACTGCTTGCTCGTTTGCCACCATAAGCGATAAAATAACATATAATATTTTATCATAGTCTGTCAAAACAGAAAAAGAATAATCTTACAATATTTTTATTATTAAAGTAGGTAGTTGGATTATAGATAAATACGTGTATTATTAATTATGGCATTCATTTGGCGGGAAAATGATCAAATAACAACATTCATTGTTAAACTCATTTAGGTTTTATTTTGGCATTTTCCGTGGCTTGTAAACAAAGGTTCGTTTACCTTTATGAATAATATTTATATTAGAAACAGGCGGGCTGTTTTTATTCAAATATGTCTTTCTCCATTTATTTTAATTGAGAGACATAAAATAAATACTTAGCTTTTATGTACCTATATTAATTATATCTGAATAACATTAAATATGTTACAACTTTATATGAAACTAGTTTCTGTCCGCGGCTTCGCCCGCGTAAATAGTAGATAACTTTATCGGGATAAAAAGTATCCTATGTGATAATCCAGGTAATGGTCTAACTGGCCACCGAAGACAAAGATCGGGTACCGGTGGTCCGCTCGCACGGCGAAGAGAGGTGTTTGCAGGGTGGGTCCATAGGGTTGCGCGCCGCCTCTTTTGTTGCCCCGGATGGATTCGTCGGGGCGCGACCACATCCATGGGTAGGGTGGACACCCTGCAGAAAAAAAAGGAAAAAGAATATAATAGTCTATGTGCTAGTTTTCATCTAAATCTGCTCAGCGGTTTATGCGTGATTGAGTAACAAACATCAAAACATCTTCTTAGATACATACACATACATATCATCACGCCATATCCCTTGCAGGGTAGGCAGAGAGAACAGAGTGCTAGAGAACTCTATCTTTGCATACTTCACTCGCTTCCTCAACATTCATAATTCTCTTCATACACGATCGCCGGTTTCGGAGACTCTTGACTCCACCTTCCTTCAGTACGTGACCAATCTGGTCTAGGTAGGTTAGTCTTGGTCTCCCCCGGTACCTTCCACTTGCGCATTGTATAACCAGACGTTCGTTCGGTATTATTTTCACATGTCCGAACCATCGAAGCATTCCCTTTCGCATCTCCTCCGGCTCATTTCGGGCCTCCTCCACAATGGGACGGAAGTTGACCTACTGCGCTGCGCTGACCAAACGTGTTGGTATAGGGTTTTATTTCGAGTTTTTCTTCTCTTGCACAGTTGCCAAATGATATCCCTTAATCGTCTTTTACGATGCCCGTGGGGTGATGAACTGTATTCTTACTTCGTCAACACATGGAGATTAGTAGGAAATATTATATGAAATATCGACATTTTCACGTGGAGTGCTTTATGAGCTTGATTAATAGGAACAAAAGAGTGAGGCTTACCATTTGATTGTAAGTGCTACTGCCACTGCCTGGACATTTACAATACCAGGGGATACAGCTAGGCCGCTGTCAACCAACCAAAACTCACCTAGAAAGTTGGGTTTTCGGCTCTCTCGCTCACCGAATAAAGCGCAACAGTACATTGGCACTGCTCCGATGTCAATTTGCTGCGTAGTAGGTACTTCTTCTTCTCTTTGTATATTGGCAATCAGCTACTTATACGAGCTATTGGTGCCAGTGTGAAGTTATAATTATTTGTATGTTTATAGTCTTGTCAGGTTAGTCATTGTCTAAGTCAAATTGTTGCCATTAACAGTGCAATGGCTACACTGTTAATGGTATCTTGTGGGAATTATGATGGAAAATGAAAACGTTGTAAAGCACTTTTATATGATATTCACTACATCCCAGTTGTTCCGCTGCATCACATTACATAAAATGCCATCAAAATTATCTAACATAACACGTTAAAACACTAAAATATCGAATATAATACAAGAGCACCACATGACGTTTTCAAATTCCCGTCAAAAGTCCGCGTAGTAGGTAGTATTGGTAATTCCACAATGATGACAGAAGATGTCAACACTGTGGCTTTACTAATACTACCTACTCTACGCTGCTACTATAGATATTAAGCTATACTTCACAGTAAACATATAGGTATATTAAAATATTAGAAGCTTAATGATTTCTGATGTTTTGAGAGTATTACACATTTTAATTAAAATTATTTTTACGGATTCTATCTCGTTTGTATTTGATTTTTAATTTCTTAACGTTTTGAACACTTTATAACGAAACTTTAAAGAAAATGACAGAACCATTTTCTTACTAATACTTTATAATATTAAGAAGAGAAAAAAACTCAAATGCATAATGAATTTGAGTTTTTTTTTTCGCTGGATATTTCTCAAATCGGCCGAGTTCCGATCAGGTGGTAGGTACCATTCTTTTTTCTTTTTTTTTATCTCCGCAAGGTGGACCATGCATGTGGTCCCCGACAAATCGGTCCGAGGCGACAGAAGAGATGGCACGCAGCCCCATGGACCCACTGCAAACACCTCTCTTCGCCGTGCGAGCGGGCCACCGGTACCCGGATCTTTGTCTTCGGTGGCCACCCAGATCAGGTGGTAGCTTAACAGTTTTGTTAGTTTTTAAACTAGTAAGTTGCCACAATATAATAATTATCATATATTAAATGTTTAATAATAACTGATCTTAAACAATATATATATTTTTTTATATATAGAATAATTTTACTTTTGTACTGGCAATGAATTTGTATTAAAAATGTGGGTGAAACTTTAATAACTGATACTGTAGCGGGTAGATCACTGTAATAACCTAATAACGATGACTTATTGGATGTAAAACACCTTGGTCCTCTTGTGACCATGCACGATGTGAAGTGTTCGAAACGTCGCGAAATTTAAAAAAAAAAGGAATCATGTTTATGTATGGCTAAACACAAGTAAAAATAAAATAAAAAGGTATTTAAAAGATTTTTTTAGAATTTACATCAATTATCAAAATAAAGTGTCAAAGAAACCCTTCAGTCAATCAGATGAATGTAATGTAACAAGGCTTGTTAACCATGAAAAATAATAATTATGAATGGAATAAAATCATAATTATTTTTAAATGTTGTGATCGAGATTATTGGTATTTAAAATTGGGTTTGGTATTAAAGTTTGTCTTTTTAGTTTCACTTTATATCTCACTATATATAACACAACACAATTAACTGTTTTAAAATAGACTTATTTTCAGTTCATTCCAGTTTCAATATTGGATGTTATCAATTGCGCGGAATGAACATGGAAATGGGCTGGATATTTTATATCCGTCCCGTAAATTGCATTTTAAAACGTGTTAACTTTTTGAAGTGTGATAAATTGTAATGTGATATTATTCCTCTCATATATCAGAGATTGTTTCGCCATTAATATTTCGTTTTTATTTATATATGTCGCGTATACATATACGACTTGACAATTTGTTATATTCACGTGTTTTTTTTTAAATTATTTAAAAAATAAAAATTTAAAGAAGAAAATGAATAAAGAATTGAAAAATCTAATACGGATTTAGGTACATATGGACTGTGGCAAACTAGTGGTCCATAAAAATAAAGAGTAAAACATTGAAATAATTAACTCATCTATCTGTCAGCACGATGTTCAGTCATCATCATCATCATCACAGCCCATAAATGTTCCACTGTTGGGCTCGGGCCTCCTCCGTGATGGGAGGGAAATTAACCTGCTATATCGCGCTGGTGAGACGTGTTGATATGGGGTTTTGTTTCGAGTTTTCCTTCTCTTGCATAGATGTTATATGCGTTTTATATACCTTAGTCGTCTCGTACGATCACCCACGGGTAAGATAGTGGGTGGTGAATAGTATTCTTACTCCGTCACCACACGGAAAACGTTGTTCAATGTTAAGCTGTATTTCTATACCTCCCTACAAGGGAATTAATACCATAATAATTACATATGGTAGCTGGTTGATAGATTGAAATTATGAATTACTCCAAAGAGTAATGTCGCTGATTTTTTTAAAGATTACAGCTGACTTTTGTTACTCCCATGGGTAAGTAATGACAACATTGTTTTTAGGGTTCCGTACCCAAAGGGTAAAAACGAGACCCTATTACTGAGACTTCGCTGTCCGTCCATCCGTCTGTCACCAGGCTGTATCTCAAGAACGGTGATAGCTAGTCAGTTGAAATTTTCAGAGATGATGTATTTCTATTGCAGTTATAACAACAAATACTAAAAATAAAATAAAATAATTATTTAAGGGGAGCTCCCATACAACAAACTTGATTTTTTATAGTTAATGGTACGGAACTCTTCGTGCGCGAGTCTGACTTGCACCTAGCCGATTTTTTTTAAACTACTCACCATGTGAAAAATCTAAATAATAAAACATAAAATAATGTTTTATTAAGGTATCATTGTAACATTGAAGATAAAGTATTGAAAAGGTCCATGGGCAGCTGTAACATTTACCATCAGCTGTGATGCTTGCTCGTTTGCCATTATAGGTAATAAAACAAAATCCAATGATTTCTTCATTGATTTTTTATTTTGAGTATTTACTCTGTAATGACGGAATATAAATACAATGCATTCATCTTGTCCACGGGTAAAAAAAGACGATTAAGGGATAAGATGTCCATATCACTTAGAGAAGAGCAGGAAAACTCAAAATTAAATTGTATACATACATATTAGATTGAAAAAAAAAAGATATTTTGAAGATTCTATGCTAGAATTACATGATATACATGATATTACCTTCCTCATTTTATTTTCAACGTCAAGTGATAGATGAAGGATCGTATATTAGTCCGTCAGTCGTGAATCGTGAATAGTATACGTAATGATAATCTGCTTTGTGGGTTACCAAGGTCAAGGAATAGGTATTGCTGGCCATATTAATAGCGATCTGGATGGGGTACAGTAGGATGTGGTGTCGCACGCCTCCCTTTCGTCGCCCTGGACGGATCGCACAGAATATGTCCAGACCTTAATCTGCCACATAAGGTGATACAAGAATAGCAAACTTTTCGTAGCATTCTGTTATCATTCATATCCGAGAGTTTGCTAACGATTTTGTGTTTATTTTAAGAAGTAAAATAATTCTAAAATAATGAAATTTTAATTAAGTATATTGAAAATTTTGCTAGTTAATAATTATTGTATGCTTTCGAAATATAAAAACACTAATAAATCCATCCTATTGTAGTACTTTAATCAACTGCTTATATGCAATAATGGCATTACAAAACATTATTTAAATAATTATTTTTACATACATAGATACATATCATCACGCCATATCCCTTGCAGGATAGGCAGAGAGAACAGAGTGCCAGAGAACTCTATCCTTGCATACTTTACTCGCTTCCTCAACATTCATAATTGTCTTCATACACGCTCGCCGGTTTCGGCGACTCATGACTTTACCTTCCTTCAGTACGTGACCAATCTGGTCTAGGTAGGTTAGTCTCGGTCTCCCCCGATACCTACATCCTTCCACTTTCGCATTGTATATGTTCTTAACCAGAAGTTTGTTCGGCATTCTTTTCACATGTCCGAACCATCGGAGCATTCCCTTTCGCATCTTTACACCAATACTCTTTTTCATACCTACTCGCTCTCTTACGTCATTATAATTATTTTTAATTTTAATAAAAACTACTAGATTAAACATTAATCGAAATTTTAAATATACTTTTTAGAGTATTTGTATTGCAAAAGTTAACTAGGAGCAATAGTGCATTGGCCTCCTTTTAGAAGACTAAATTAGCAACTACCGGTGCCAAGTGTTAAAAATGATTCTATTCACGACTAATTAATGCAAGGTATTTAGCCTCATACGACAAACATGTATTGAAATAAAAAGTATATGAATGTTTTACAAATTATTTCTTCTTGATTGTGTATGCCAGAAAGTAGGCAGAGATAAAGAAAAGAGAGAAAAAAAAGATTAGACTTATATTTGAGTAACTGAGGTTTTATAATAGTTAATACTTTATTTTTATTTTTATGTTTTCAATTTGTGTGTCTAGGTGATTGTTTAAGAATAAAATATATCGCCATCGTTATCTCATTTTCGCGATGACATGCGAAGTTTACCATTCACAGTGAATGGACTTACTCTAAGACTTTCGGAGGATAGATCTATGCTTTATTAAAAATAGTTGATGATGTACATATATAGATAAAGCTGCATTAATGGAACTTCTACGTTAACGGTGCGGAATGCGGTATTGGATTTAAAAATATAGTTAGCTTTAAATTGTAAACTTTCTGTTTTTTTATGGCAGGCTTGACCTACCGTACTGGGTTGTGTTTTAAAAATCTACCATTTGATTTCACTTCACCTGAGTGAGTGAACCACAAGCACCATATGGGTTATACTTCCCATTCGAGATTAGGTTAAGGCCAGTTTAGTACTGCGCCTGATGCCGCCCTAGCCGAGGCATCGGGTGATCGCACCGGGGACTTATCTGGTCACCCGAAGTCAGGCCACGGCTTGAGTACTCGAGAGAAACCCGTGAGGGTAAACTGCCGGGTGGGCCACCGTAGACAAAGCGCTCGCACGGCGAAGAGAGGTGCTTGTAGGGTGGTTCTATGGGGTCGCGCGCCGCCTCTCCGTCGCCCCGGACCGATTTGGCAGAGCGCAGCCGCTCCATAGCCCAACCCCCCAAAAAAATATTAAAAGGGCCAGTTTAGTTTCAGATCGGTGATTAGTCTGTCATCTACAAAAAAACTAACTTTGTGAGCGCAACGCGTTGGCGTTTGATTGCCAATTAGGACAGCTATTCATAAGGGTAATTGACTGGATAGTGTGTTGAAGTTGAAGATACGCTTTGGGTGGTCTGAGAGGGAGAGGGATATTGCCTTTCCGTCAACAAGGGCAACTGGACGTTTGTTTAATACCTTAACCCAAAGAGCGCTGTCGCTTATTCTCCTGGCAAATCCTCCGCCGGATTTTACGACTTCCTTGTAAAAATAAGTGGTAATGATGTATTTTATTTTTAGCTCGTCATCAACTACATAGGCCTTTTTTTATTGCTTACGGTGGCAAACGAGCAAACAGCACACCTGATGGTAAGTGTCACTGCCGCCCTGGACCTTTATAATAGCAAGAGTATAGCTAGGCCACTGCCTATCATTACAATCCCCAAACCCACCCAGTTTGGCTTCCGGCTCTCTCACTCACCGAACGAAGCGTAATAGCACATTGCCATTACTCAGACGTCGATCTTCTGCGAGACTATGGTACTGCCCTGGACGGACCGGCTCACGGCTGTAGAGAGAAAACTGTCGACAGCGTGGTCCTACCATTATCTAGGTTATTTATAATTCTTACCTGTTTGTTGTCAATGTGTCTAATAGAGTAAAAATTACTTCAGATAAGGTTCTTCTTTTTAGCGCCTTTGTTGCGTTCTAACATTGTGCATGGCTCTTCTCTAGATATACATAGAAGGGTGACTAACATATTACAAGCCATTTTTTTTGACAGGTTTTGGTTTGTAACCACCTCATTTATTCTGTCAGGGTTAAGGTAGAGGAGGCGTGTGACCTTATTACCTATCGTGTTTTCTTCCCATCGCCATTAGGCCAACCATCGGTATAGGTTTCTTGACATTCGTGACGTTTCAGGTATCATAGTCATCGACTCCTCGACTATAAACAATTGTTGCTGGGCAGGAGTTTTCACGGGGTCGGCTACTTTACGAATGGTGGACTAAATCCTGGTCCATCTACTCACGATCTTGGCTAGGGCGGCATCAAGTGTAGATACTCGCGCCTGTGCCACCCAATGTGCAGGCGGTGAAGTGTGTCGCATGAAACATAACACCCTGCACTAAGGTAATAAATAGTCCTTGTATAGAGGGGGACTTTACAGATGTATATTTAATGGATATAAATTACACCCAGACCCATAAAAACAATTCGTGGATCGCACATGGAATTGTTTTGTATGATAATCGCAACTACCCTGGCCTATCTACCCTGGCGCGATAGATTGTTATCTTAACCACTACGTCATCTGTGCATTCAATAATACATATACGACTCTCCTCCAGATAAGGGAAATCGCGAGGACCGTCTCCTCGACGGCGCAAGCCGCCGCCGGCGACTGGGGCGGCGCAGGCGCGATTACCTGCGCCTGATGCCGCCCTAGCCAAGGCCGCGGGTGACTGGATCGGGGAATTAGTCCGTCACCCGCCGAGAGGCCGACCGCGTGAGGAAAGACCGACATCCTACCCGAAGGGGGATGTCGGTTGATAAGGGAAATTAACATATTATATCACGCTGGTCAGGTGAACGGACACATGCTTTTATCTCGGACTTTCTATCTTATGCAGTGCTGAATTTTATGTATTAATAGTTTCTTACGATGCCTATGGGAAAGGAAGAGTTGGTGACCATGGTATTGTTACCCTACACATAAAGAGAAAGAACTCGTATAGAAAAAAACGAGAGGTGTCAAGGAACACCCGGATGGAACGAAGTTCTATTTTAATTATATAATTTTTTTCTGCCTTAAGCGATTTTTATCGTTATAATTTAGCCAATTTGCAAAATATCTTTATAAATTATAGCCTATGTGTTATTCTGATGTGCAAGCTATATTACTATAAAGTTTCATCAAAATTCATTCGGTAGTTTTTACGTGAAAGAGCAACATGTTACATGCAAACATGTTCACATCCATACATTATTACAAACTTTCACGTTTATAATATTAATAATAGGAATAATTAATAGGATATACAATTCCACTAGACTACCAAAACTTTTGGGCCCCGAGCTCGAACGCGAGCCGGCCGCGCGGCGACACGAAATTAATTTCGTTGCGCATTATTTTGATTTTGCCATATCTCTTAAGGTATTGATTTAATTTGCATGGTCTGAAGGAAAAAAAATATCTTCATGAAATGCTCAAGCCAACTAATGTATTTAAAATGATAACGATTAATACAGTATTTGTGTAAATAGCTTTTCAATTATCGTTTTATAATAGGCCATTTTTAAAGATTTAAAATAGATATAGTATGTTGTCCTTAAGAGATAGACATATACCATTGCGGACTTTTTTGTAGGCCTTTTAAAACTGTATAATACTGTAGTACTTTATTTTGATCTATTTCGTAAGGTTCAGCCAGCGTTTGCAATGTAAGCGCAAAATAATGTGTTTATTTACGACATCACATTAGAAACCTCTAAAATTATCAGTGTTTCTCTACTACATTATGTATATATTATACATATAAACTTTCCTCTTGAATCACTCTATCTATAAAAAAAACCACATCAATATCCGTTGCGTAGTTTTAAAGATTTAAGCATAAATAGAGATATAGGGACAGAGAAAGCGACTTTGTTTTATGTTGTGTCGTTACAACTTTGTTGTGTCGTGACAACTTTTGGTCTTAATTTTTTCCGTCTAGCCCCCTTTCGCAACGCGCGATAAGGAACTTCGTTCCAAAAAATATTTATATTTTTCTCATTCTGACTCATCATCATTCTCCTACTCTTATCCTAATTACTTGGGGTCGATACAATATGTACTCTTCTTTCATCGTACATATTGTAAAAGTTATTGGCAGTAGTTTTATGACCGGCCGCCTGCCAGACATCAATTCTCCTTGGGAATGTCATTGTTGACCAAACGGCATCAGACAGAGTTGGCCCAGGTCTTTATTAGGCTCTTAATCGTCTTTTAAGACATCCACAAGCAAAGTAATTGTTGGTAGTATTCGTAGCCGGTCTCCCCCGAGGAGCACAGATCAGGGTGTCTGGAGTTGCCGTGCCGGTGCAGACCCGGATGAAGTACCTGGGTCTGCACCTAGATAGTAAATGGAGCTTCGGGCCGCACTTTGCCCATTTAGTCCCCAGGCTCGTCGGAGCAGCCGCGGCGCTGGGTAGGCTTCTGCCAAATACTGGTGGTCCTGGATCGTCCTGCCGGCATCTCTATGCGGGTATTTTGCGGTCCATGGCATTGTACGGTGCCCCAATTTGGTCTGAGTCTCTCACCGCCCCTAATAAGGCTTTGCTGCGTAAAGCACAAAGAACCATGGCGGTGAGGACTATATGGGGCTACCGTACGGTATCCTGGACCGCAGCCACATTGCTGGCGGGTGATCCACCCTGGCTGCTCCAGGCTAGGGCACAGGCGGAGGTCTACCAATTTTGCGCTGCGGCGCGGGAAAGCAGCGAGCATATTACCGTGGGGGAATTGATTAAGGTAAGAGAAGCGACTCAAGCGGCAGTTATCCGGCGGTGGAGGGAAGATTTAGAGTCCCCTGTAGCAGGGCGGGGGACCGTTGAGGCAATTGCGCCCCACCTCCATCGCTGAATGAAGAGAAGGCACGGCAACTTGTCCTTCAGGATGACGCAGGTACTTACCGCACACGGGGTCTTCGGTAAGTACCTGCACAGGATCGGATGGGAAGAGGCCCCTGGATGCCATGAGTGTGGCGCGCTAACTGATGATGCGCGTCACACCCTAGAGGTATGTCCCGCCTGGGGGCCTCAGCGCCACGACCTGTCGGCGGTGATAGGAATAGACCTGTCGTTGTTGACCATCATATCTAAGATGCTTGACAGCGACAGGTGCTGGTCGTCGATGGCCTCCTTCTGTGAGGAGGTCATCTCTTCGAAGGAGGCCGCGGAGCGGATACGTGAGGCATTTGCTTCTGCAGACTCACTCCGTAGGCGGCGGCCAGGAAGGCGGAGGCGCCGTTACGCGCATCTCCTCCCGCCGCCTTGACTGTCGACTGGACGTGGCCAGATGGCCTAGCGTTGGGGTGTCGGGGATAGAATGTCAATAGACGATCTCTCCGGCATCCCGTAAAAGCGCGGAAGGGACCGCTGTGGTTTTAGTGGGTATTTCGGTCGAACCAGCTGACCGGCGAGTCCAACACACCCCCTCGTCTGTCACCGGCGAGGGCTAGTGCGTAAATGCATTTCCACAGCGTGAAAAAAAAAAAAAAGTATTCGTAGCCGCTATCACACTCTTATTCTGACTAATATTATAAATGATAATGGGAGATTTTCTATTTGTTTGTTAAACGTCTCAACTCACACTTCGTCTTCACAACTAAATTTTGCATACAAGATGTTCTGATCGGATATAATAATAATAATAATTAAATAGCCTGACTATTGTGTGACATACACAGTTCCTCGTTAATGTATATAAATAATGGATAGCAATAAAAATCACAAATAATCTTAAACTTTTATTGTCTGTCCTTAAGACTATGTACAGATTTACAACTAAGGTAACTAATATTTATTTACCCACTATGTTTTGACTATGGGCACGGCGCGGCGTTGCCCGTTGAGCTCAAGCTCAGAGATTCCTTCATAAGATCAGGCAGTGATTATTACAAATATATAACAAGGGAAAATAATATAATATTAATATAATTTTTATAAAATAATAATATATGTAAATATTTATTATACAGGATTATTTTGAATTCACGTAACCGTTTTATCATATAAGTAATCTGTTTTATTCTATGCAGTGATTAACTAAAAATAAAAACTGTTAACAACATTATTTTTAAGTTTGTATAAGGCGATTGCAGGTCCTTGTTCTCATGGGTATACATTTGAACAAAATGTATTATGACATGAGTTACCATTTATCCCGAAATCCATATCGAAGGATCTAGAAGTTAATTATCACATATGACAGAATTGTTATTAATAATGAGGGTCATTGTAATAAAATTATTTTATTTTTACTGCAATCAAACAAGTGCTTGAGGCCCATCAAACTCTTATTTTCTTCTCCGAGGGTAGTTTAATTTATATACTAAGTTTGTATGTACACTTAGAATACTAACACATAGGAACGGATTCCACGCATAATATTTGCCGCCACTAAATTGGTGACAGAAATGTCACCCTATGCCAGCCTATTCCGTAGTGTGTATACACACATCGTGTAATCGTTTGCACACTAACAGAATTTTTGGCTTCACTTTTTTAAACACTTACTACTACTTTAAGTACCGAACTATCCTTCTATTTCCGTTTTTTATTCTAAGTATGTACCGCTTTACGTGAAAATCTTATACAAGTATGCAAATAATTTCATTTTAGTGCGTAACATGAGCCACGATATTAAAGCATTTTATTGCTTAATAATATTATAAATTGCTTTTATTTTTTATTTTAATATAACACAATCCTTGTATTTCGGGGGACTTTACAAACATGCAATTATCGCAGACAAATTACACCCAAATATACAGAAATTAATACAAAATATGGATGGAATATATGAACTGCAATGTCCCAAGGCCTCTTTAGTGATACTTTTCATATAGAACGTTTGAAATTTTCAATAAGATCTTTATCGAAATCTGTTTTAATTTGTCAACGATACAAAATTACAATGCATGCAGTATAAGTATGTAAATTTTAATTCAAAATTATAAGGCTTTCAGAAATATTGACAAACAAGTTCATATTTTAATGTGTCATAAACCATATTATAAGTTATTAAAATTGCGTTTCATATTATTATAAAATCATCATCATCAAGATATGAAAGTATAAAGTGCTACAATATACTGGGAAATATATTAAAAAAGAACTCGTAAAAAATTGGGTATTAGCGTGATTTAATTTGATACAAAATAAATAAATAAATAAAAAGAGAAACAAAAGGCGCAATCAGGCATCGAAAAATTCCTCCGCATCACTGTCCACTGGTAATGTGCCCAGAAGGTTAGCAGCATTGCCACGTTGAATGGCAATGCTAACCTTTTGTGCAAAATATAGGCCAGCCCTCTGATCACGTGAAGCAGCGATAATATTTTTGCGATCTCTTTAAATAAAATGCGCGCATTGGGACCCCAAGGGCCAAGAGTTTCGACCCCAAACGACTCGAAAATATAATTTCCAATAAAGTTATTATACTTTCGCCGCTTGAGCTTCTCTGCAGATGCGGCAGCAGCGCCAGCAAAACCTGACGTGTTGACCTCCTCCTGCGGAGGAATTTTTCGATGCCTGATTGCGCCTTTTGTTTCTCTTTTTATTTATTTATTTTTTATTTCTTTTTCTATTTTCTTCTATTTTTCTGTAAATATTTAATACTAAATCGACTATATTATATTAAGGTAATTTATCGTTTGCGACTAGATGGCCAAACTCAATAAGTTGCAGATTTTAATTTGTATTTTACTCAAAAATAATACATTGTTTCTGACGATCATCATTATAACGTATTGTTTTTTTTTATCAATGAATTATTAGTCTGTTATTTGATGTCAAGACATTGTCACACGTTAAAAATATATTCAGATTTTTAGAAATTTTTATTATTACGAAGTACAAAACTTCAAGGTGGTAGTCATATAAAAGTGTACTCATTCATTATTTTTAGAATATAACACGAGATAGCTAATAAACTAGTTTATTATCGTCATTATATTGTAATAAATTTCGTTGAAATCAATAATTTTGGAGAGATTTATTTTTATACTTTGCAATCAGGCCAATACTTTTACGACTTTGCTATTATTATTTTTATAGGTATGAAGTTAGTTATGAAGCTCTTAATAAAAATTAGTTAGTTATGAAAGTCTTAATAAGAATTCAATATTTACTTTTATAGTTAAAACAAAATAAAATTTGCCAATTTTTAGTATTGACATTTGTAGAAGCGATAAAACGGCGTACATGAATTCACCTGAACCTATCTATACTTTATATTTAAAAAAAAATATATATTTTCTGCTAATAACCCTAACCAAAACAACCTGAAGTCACAGATGAAAATAATAAATAATTTTAACTTACCGATATCTTCTAGCTATACTGACTAAAATTATATTTTATTTGAATTTCGAAGCATTTCTAAATGTTTTTCTATTTCATACAAAGTTGGTCGGTGTTTTAAAAAAATATAAAAGCGAATAAAAAGAACAAACTTGTCGCGCTAACACCTTTGGTTTTAGAATCTTTAGATATCGTTGCGTATGCGACAACTCGACAAAAAATTGGTATTTAAAAAGTTTTATTATGTGTTTTAAATTCACCTGACAGAATAGCAAAGAGTTTTTTAAAACATTTGTAATCAATCTTACGCTCGCTTAACTTATTAAGTGAATTGTAAATATATTGACATAATCAATTTTCATTTATCGAGTTTTCCAGGCACAACGATATTACGTTTTACACTTAAAGATGAGTTTTTAGTTTTATCTATGCTATTATTTTCTACAAATTTGTGCACAGCGTCACATTTTTTTAAAACAACAATTGAAATTTAATGTTTGCGCAGATAGCTGCAAAAATTTTGCCAAAGGCGACATCCACGCTTATTTCACTCACTTATTATGATATTCAGTCAGATCGCACTTCACAAATGAAGAACGTTTCAAATGAGCAAGGAGAATCATTCCATTTCAGTCCTTTATCATCTCTATTCCATAATTCCAGGCAATTTTCCTCCTCTCCGTTTTCATACCGGAAGTTGTTAGGTTCACCGGCGTTCCAGTTCACGAAAGTTAAAGGTCTTCCATTAGCCATCCAGAAGAAATTACCCTCTTCAGCTAAATCAGTGCCTGACGTCCAGAAGTGCTCGCGACCATAACCTGAAATTTAACATCAATGAATGAATATTATTATATTACTATTTTATATCTTTATATGTATATTTTTTTCTATATCTGTGTATTTAACTGAACTTCTCTTAAACAACTAGACTGATGAGGTGGGTTCAAGAATAATTTTGATTAACAAATGAACCTGTTTGGTGAAGCTGTGATGGATTTCAAGGAAAGGAAGAATTTTATATTTAAATTACTGAGATTTAACACTTAATCTACTAGGATACTTATAAAAACTTGTTTTATAAGCAAATAATAATGACCGCACATGTGGTTTATACCTAAATCTACTGGCAATCGAAAAAGATGATTGGAAAAGATTTCCAAAAAATAAGTGAGTTCAAATCACACGTGAAGGATCAATCACTTTTCACATGGAACACAAGTTTTAACAATTATAAATTTGTTTTTACTTATTCAGATTTGTATAGAATAGAGTCTATTGGGTCAGCTCATAAATATGTATTATTTTTGTGTTTTAATTTAAAAATGTTAATTTTTGTGTGTAATATTTAGAGTATAATTTTTTTTTTTTATTGCTAATGTTGGCAAACGAGCAAGCAGCATACCTGATGGTAAGTGTCACTGCCGCCCATGCACCTTTGCATTACCAAGGGTATAACTAGGCCGCTGCCTACCAATATAAACTCCAAACGCACCCAATTGGGCTTCCGGCTCTCTCGCTCACCTAACGAAGCGCAATAGCACATTGCTATTACTCATACGTCGATCTTCTGCGAAAGTGTGGTACTACCCCGGACGGACCGGCCCGCAGCTGCAGACAGAGTACTGTCAACAGCGTGGTCTTGCCACTATTAAAATATATTGATAAATATATTGATTAACATATATTGATGCTACTTTTTGTTAACTCTACATAAAGCTTTTGAATTATTATATTTACCTGAATCCTTAACGTATTGCTCGAGCTTGTCATTCTCCTGCTGCGAGGAGATGGAAGCCAGGTGCATGCCGTGGAATCTACAATACTGTTGCGCCTTAAACCAGTTCGCCTATAACAAGATAAAAAATAAACTTAGCATCGTCTTCCGATTTTATACGTACTCTATCATGGGTCTTTTCTATAATAATATCTCACTGGCTTTAGGTTTGATTAGGTCGGGATTATGATAAGTTCATAATGACCTAAATACGGATGAACATTTAAATTTAAACCGATCATGTTCAATATTAAACGTAGTCTTACTGTTGCTGTGTGGTAACGACTGCAAATACTACCAAACCTTACTTTGCTGGTTGTCGTAAAGGATTAAGAGTTTTACATTGACCTGTCCCAGCTCAATGCAAGGCTTTATTTGATGCTGTCTGGTCAAAAACGATATTCCCAGGTAAAGTTGACATCAGACAGGTGGCCAGTCATACAACTATTGCCAATAACTTTTGCAATATGTACGATTATATTGTATCGACTCCAAGTATTAGGATAAGAGTAGAATGATGATGATGAGGATTAAAACTGTTCTTATATAAATACTTTGTGTGAGTGGAATTTGAATTGATAATACTTGGCATGGAAAGAAATTATTCATACCAACGATGATGAAATGCGTACGCTTGATTCAATAAGGATACAAAACAAATGAAATTTAAAATTTTACTTTTACGCGTTTCCCAGAACACCTGGCTCATAATCAACAATTGCTATGTTTCTGTACATTTTAATGGAACCGTTGAACTTGGATATTCTCATGATGTCAAATGTTCGCATGCGCAGTACGGAAGTCGTAATACTAACTAGGTTAGGAGCACAGCTGTTGGTTAACCGATCGTTGGCACGCAAACTTGTGGTTTGCTTAGACTACTGTCGGTAAGAACAACTTTTAGACGGAAAGACACATATTAATACACTAGCGATGTCCACGCCGTGGCTCACATTAATCTAGATTTTTGTCATTCAAATCTATCCTAAGGGAACTGTACAAGGAACAAAGAGTAGCCAATGCGCAGACTATAATTTATATTTATGTCAAATTTCATCCATAAGCGTTCAGTTATAAGGCGTGATTTACTAACAAATAGATATTCAAACATAGACGCGGTCATAGATTTGTGTTTCCAGACAGATAATTATATATAAGGGAAATTTTCTTTGTTTTAGGATGACAACCCCTCGCATTTGAAATGTCACATAGTCACATTTTTTAAGTTCAACTCTAATGGTGAAATTGCAATATAAAATTTGCATTCCAACGATAAGTTTTTTCATAATTTAATATATAACTTATAATAATATTTAGTTCTCAGTGAGAAAAACAATGATATTGGAATCACGAAGTTAGTTTACGAATAGGCACGTGGTTACATCACGACATCATATGTCATGTTACGCTTTTTTTTACCTTTATAAATTAGGTATAGAAAAGAAAAAAATAATTGGAGAAAGTTTCGAAAGTTACAAATGACTTCATTGCTAATTAAAATATTGTTATTAAAAATAGGTTGTAATTATAAAAATATTTTAAATTATTTCTTCGGCGTGAATTATTTTATGCTTTGGTAGATACAATTTGGGGTAACAAAATAGTAGAACTGTATAATTTCTCTAAATAATCCAATGATAGTTTTAATGAATGAAGTTTAATACAATTTAAATATTGTCTTTAAGAAATACTTGTAGACAATAATTGCGAATAAAAATATCCAAATTCTATTCACGCCACATAACTTACTTTATTTTCATTGAGTAAAATAATAATTCTCATGTGTTTATTACACATTTATTAATGTTATTTAGAACAAATAACTAAAGGAAACGACTTAGGCTTTACTTTTAGAATTTTATAGCTTGCAATGAAATATTTAAAAAACTACCATCATCAATGGTTTTTTAACGGTTTTTGGTTTGATTGAACGTTAATACTTGTTCCTTTTGATCCGTATCATAGTTGAAGAATTGATGATTAGTTCAGAGGTCAAAATTGCTAATAGTCACACTATAAGATCTTACGTAAATGGGATCGTTACTCATGGAGCTTTCCTTCTTCTTCTTTCTGAATATCAAGTCCTTTCACCAGAGTGATGATTCAAATTAAGATGCAAATTTACATCTATTGCAGTAGATATATGCTTATTTACTGCAATTTGTTCCTCGCAGTATGCCATTTATTTTCAATCCATTTAATTTTTTAAATTATATATACGTAACGTACCTATATGTCATCATTCTACTCCTACATCCTACTCTTATACTAATTACTTGGGGTCGATACAATATGTACTCTTCTTTCATAGTACATATTGTTAAAGTTATTGGCTAGTTAGTTTTATGACCGGCCGCCTGCCAGACGTCAACCCTTCTTAGGAGTGTAATTGTTGACTAAACAGCATCCGATGGAGTTGGCCCAGGTCGTTATAAGGCGTCCTGGCAGTCTCGCTCGATATTAAAAACGCCTTCAATAGTCTCCCACACGAGACTTTAAAGGAGGCGCTCCGATATCATGGGGTGCCTCTGTATCTCCGGAGGCTGTTGGAGGCGTACCTCGAGGGAAGGCACGTGCTCTGGGAGGGGGACAACGGGCGCATGCATCGTCATAGGGTAGAATGCGGCGTTCCACAGGGTTCGGTCCTTGGTCCGACTTTGTGGAACGTCGGATTTGATTGGATGTTGCGGGGTCAGCTCCTCCTCGGGATGGGGATTATTTGTTACGCAGATGACACCCTCATCACGGTGAGAGGGGCTGACTTCCGCAGCGCCGCCCGACTGGCAAGAGTCGGAGTAGCGCTCGTTGTTGACCGGATTGGCAAGTTGGGCCTGAGGGTCTCATTGGAGAAGACAGAGGCCCTCCTATTTTATGGTCCCAGCCAAGGTCTTCCTCGAGGGGCACAACTCAGTGTGTCTGGGGTTGCCGTGCCGGTGCAGACCCGGATGAAGTACCTGGGTCTGCACCTAGACAGTAACTGGAATTTTGGGCCGCATTTTGCCCAGCTCGTCCCTAGGCTTTCAAAGTCGGCCGCGGCGCTGGGTAGGCTTCTGCCCAATACTGGAGGTCTCGGATCGTCCTGCCGGCGGCTTTATGCCGGTATCTTGCGGTCTATGGCGCTGTATGGTGCCCCGATCTGGTCGCAGTCACTCACCGCCTCCAATAAAGCCTTACTACGCAAGGCGCAGAGGGCCATGGCGGTGACGACAATACGGGGGTACCGTACGGTGTCCTGGACTGCAGCTACATTGTTGGCGGGCGATCCGCCCTGGTCACTTCAGGCTAGGGCTCAGGCGGAAGCCTACCAGTTCTGCGCTGCGGCGCGGGCAAATGGTGAACGCATCACCACGAGGGGACTGAGCAGGGCGAAAGAAGCGGCTCAAAGGGCACTAGTCCAGCGGTGGAGGGAGGAACTAGAGTCCCCCGTAGCAGGACGGGGGACCGTTGAGGCGGTAGTGCCCCACCTTCACCGCTGGACGACACGAAGGCACGGCAACCTGTCCTTCAGGCTGACGCAGGTACTTACCGGACACGGGGTCTTCGGTAAGTACCTGCACCGAATTGGACGTGAAGAGGCCCCTGGATGCCATGAGTGTGGCGCGCAAATCGATGACGCGCGTCACACCCTGGAGGTATGTCCCGCCTGGGGGCCTCAGCGCCGCGACCTGTCGGCGGTCATTGGAGCGGACCTGTCGTTGTCAACCGTCATCAATAAGATGCTTGACAGCGACAGGCACTGGACGTCGATGGCCTCCTTTTGCGAGGAAGTCATCTCTGCAAAGGAGGCCGCGGAGCGAGAACGCGAAGCACTCGCGTCTGCGAACTCGCTCCGCCGGCGGCGACCAGGGAGAGGGAGGCGCCGCTACGCGCACCTCCTCCCAACGCCTTGACGGCTGACTGGTCGTGGCCAGATGGCTAAGCGTAGGGGTGTCGGGGATAGAATGTCAATAGACGATCTCTCCGGCATCCCGTAAAAGCGCGGAAGGGACCGCTGTTAGGTTTTAGTGGGTATTCCGGCCGTCAATCTCATGGCCGGCGAGTCCCACACACCCCCCCGTCTGTCACTGGCGGGGGATGTGCGCAAAAGCATTTCCACAGCGTAAACAAAAAAAAAAAAAAAAAAAGGTCGTTATAAGGCCCTTAGTCGTCTTTTACGACATCCACAAGCAATAAGGGCTGGTAGTATTCTTAGCCGCTACCACACAGCTATATAAGTACCGTAGCACATATACTTACTGTATATGTATAAATTATAAATTCATTAAATGACGGTGAAACGGTAGGCATAAAGTATGAATTCATTAAATCTCGCTCTAACGTATTAAAAATAGGTTGTTAAAAAATCTTCTTGTATCATAGAAGTCTTTATAATAATAAAGTGGACAGTTACAATTAACACTAGAATCCGAGCAACTATTTATGGATAACAACAACGTATTGTTTTGTGCTGCAAATGGAATTTAATCTGCGACTCGCAATACGAGAAGTGATTACTCAAACTACTGCACCATCTCTGCATTCATCTATTTATTATGCTTATGAAACTTTTATAATGTAAGATAGGAATGTAGTTATCACATTAGCAAACTAGTCACACTATAAGTAACGGTTTGCAAATTACTTAATAATAGCTTCATTCAAATCGACACACTTTCACTGCCACTTGAGTTTAGTGTACGTTGAATGATTCTGCATAACATCTGTTATAAACGTGATGAATTATTAAGTTAAACGATCATTCATAGTTATTGTTGTAGATGGAATGCGAATTATTATGTTTACTGGCGGTTGTTAGGTGTTAAAAGGAATTCTGTCTAGTAATTTGTGTTTATTAAAAAATTTAGAATAATTCTTTAAGAGTTAGTAGTAAATAGTTTTTATATTATATAAGTCAATCACGCGTTTCTGCCATACCTACTGTAGCAATCAATCTTAGCGCTCATATATAGGCCCCGTTAAGCTCTTCCGTGTCCGTGGTGCCGTACTGTACCGCTGTACCGCTTATCGTAGCTGTACACCTCTTTAATTATTGGCTGACTAGTCATTTTGTTTTCCTGGCTCCCACTTTGTCTAGGAGGGTAGTGGAATCAAACCTTTTCTAATTAAATTTCTTACGGGTCCCAAGTCAATTAAAATCATATCCCGGGGCTGCCTGAGGGTCAAACCTCGATCTCATTTATGGAGATTATTGTGGATCCTGGTTTACAAGAGTTACAATGGTGGGAATGTGTGGTGGGATTAGTCCCAAAAAAAATATTACAAAAATGTAGTATATATATTATTGTTTTTGTAATAAATTCTTATATTTACGTTAATATTACACATATGAAATAGTATTTGAAATGTCGGGATATTTGAAACAAAATTAAAACACGAATATACTATACGTAAAAATATTTTTCTTTCATAATAGTTATTGTTTAATAAATTTTAAAATGCTATTAAAATTAGCTTCTGTATTTATTAATATTATTTAATTATACAGATTTCATTAAAACGTATTTAGCCCAGTCAAATTAGAATTTTAAATTACATTAATTCCGCACAGCAATTTTTTTTTGCAATCGTTAGGGGTTTCCTCTGGTAATTTAAATCTCGATTTTCGACCGCCTAGGGGGTCTGCGTTAGCCGCCATTTCGGTTCTTCCAAAAAAGAGTTTTTGGCGAATAACTCGGTCATTTTTGACTTTAGGTGAAAATGAAAACGACAAAAGTTGTAGGAAATTCAATTTTCTACAATTTTGATCTCATAATTTTTTTGTAGGATCGATATTTTTTGAGTTATCAATAAAAAAACATTCTTCTGAAAATGTCGCTGTATTTTGTTTATTTTCAACTTTAGAGAAAATATGGTCTGGAACAAAGTTATAGAGAATTTTATTCTCTATAATTTTGATAAGTATGATTGTTTTCGTAGAAACAATATTTAAGGTCCTACGCCCAATCCAAAACTGAGCAGAGCGTCCGTGGTTGCATACTAGAAATACTCTTTTCCATACCACCGATGGAAGACAAAAGAGAGATGAGACAAAAGAGACAAAGAGACAAAAGTTGTAGAAAATCAAATTCTCTACAATTTTGATGATTATAGTTTTGTCTAAGATCGATATTTTTCGAGTTATTAACCAAAAAGGCATTCTTTTGAAAATGTCACTGTATTTTATTTATTTTTAACTTTAAAGCAAATATGGTCATAAACAAAGTTGTCGAGAATTTAATGCTCTGTAATTTTAATATTTTCGGCAAAATCTAGCGGTTCAACAGCAATACAATTTATGATTCTTCAGAGGCTTTACAGCCACGGGATTTGCAAGTAAACGCTCTACAATAGTATACCTGTGTAGCCCGAAAATTACCTGCGCACCCTGGGCCCCTTCGCTAGGAGTGGGGTGCCATACAAAATGAGCGAAGCTCATTGGCCTGTTGTTCGGGGGTGGGAATTATTATGGAGTTATTCCCAGAAAATGAAACTACGTGGATTAGGCCTCTTGGGGATACCAACTAACCTACCTACTATACCAACTTATAAAAAACTACTAACAAAATCTACTACTATACCAACTTATAAAAAACGCGCCTGGAACTCTACCCTAGCGTTGGTGTGGAAAAGAGTATTTCTAGTACGCAGCCACGGATGCTCTGCTCAGTTTTGGATTGGGCGTAGGACCTTAAATATTATTTCTACAAAAAAAATCATACTTATCAAAATTATAGAGAATTTAATTTTCTATAAATTTTTTTCAGACCATATTTTCTCTACAGTTGAAAATAAACAAAATACAGCGACATTTTCAGAAGAATGCTTTTTTTATTGATAACTCAAAAAATAATGATCCTACAAAAAAAATATGAGATCAAAATTGTAGGGCACTGAATTTCCTACAACTTTTGCCTTTTGCATTTTCACCTAAAGTCAAAAATAACCGAGTTATTTGCCAAAAACCCTTTTTTGGAAAAACTAAAATGGCGGCTAACACACACCCCCTAGGCGGTCGAAAATCGAGATTTAAACTACCAGAGGGACCCCCTAACGATTGCAAGAAAAAATTGCTGTGCGGAATTAATGTAATTTCACGTTGAATTTCGGTCTAATTTGACTGGGCTAATTAGGAATAATATTATATAAGAAATTTGGATATTTTGTGATGTCACTTTTTTGAGGTAGTCATATAAATGTTTCTATAAAATGTTAATAACTATTTTGTTTAAACCGATAGATTTCAAAATTAATGTATTTAACGATAAAGATATGGATATTGAGTTAAAGAATTTGAGCCTCCTCCACAATAAGAGGGAAATAAACCTATTATACCACGCTGGTCAGACGTATTGCTATAGGGTTTAGTTTTGAGTTTTCCTTCTCTTGCATAGACATTATATGCATTTTATATCCCTTAGTCGTCTCTTACTGTAGGTCTATCTCACCTGTAGGTGATCCTACAGGTGAGATAGGGGGTGGTGAATTGTATTCTTACTCCATCACCACACAGACAAAATATATAGATATTTTTATACATACATACATCACGCCATATCCCTTGCAGGGTAGGCAGAGAGAACAGAGTGCCAGAGAACTCTATCCTTGCATACTTCACTCGCTTCCTCAACATTCATAATTCTCTTCATATTTCATATTTTTATAGATCTCTTAAAATACATTGTAGCGTATTATATAGTAAGAAATATAATATCATCAATCGTAAATTTTCATTGCTAACATAAATACGATTTTCTTATAGATATCTTTGGGTTTTAATTACTTGATATTACAGTACGCGGTACCATTAAAAAGCTTGTAACTATTCTTTTAATTGTTATTGTAAATGTTTACTGCATTATAACTTTTATTACAAATAATAAATCATTTTTAATATTGATGAAAATGGTAATAAATACATGCTAAAAATAGTGTAATTTGATAGATAAAATTATACAGATTTAAATAGCAGTTTGCGTTTTTAATTGATCGTGATATAATAGTTGTTTTATTTTAATCTTTACAAATTCATTAAATGTACAATACTTTACTTAGTGACCGGTTTAAGAAAACAATTCATCACTTCTTAGTTCATTCACTTCTTAGCCGTGGATGTTGTAAAAAATAACTAAAGCATATAATATGCAGATAACATTTATGCAAGAGAAGGAAAAGTAAAAAATGGTCTTGACAGACAGACAGAAGGACAGACGGACAGACGGATGGACAGACGGACGGACGGACAACAAAGTGATCCTATATGGGTTCCGTTTTTTTCCTTTTGAGGTATGGAACCCTAAAACCCCTATATCAAACTGTTGGACCAGCGTGGTATAGCAGGTCAATTTCGCTCCAACATAGAAGAGGCACGAACCAAGCAGACAGGCCCTTCCGTCGCCTGGAATGATTCGGGTGAGGTGCACAAGACTATCAAATAAAAATACCTCTTTTTTGCAGTTTTCGTAATCTTCACAGACTTAGTTATCATTAATGTACAATGTTGCACTTTAATCTAATTTATACTAGATTAATGAACAGGCAATGAAAACACAAATTTTAGTTCTAATCCGTATAGATAGTTGTTCCTATTCAAATACTCTCTGTTAAAAATATACCACTAACCCTAAACCCATTGTTGGTTCTTTAAAATTATAATAACTGGGTATAGTTCCTAAATAATAATATTTAATCATAGCAGGGTTAAAATTGAGCAAGATATGTGCAATAACTAATCGCGATAAACGGCTCGTTGTCTAGGTGGGCGGTGATGAGAAAAATAAAATCTAGAATTACCATAGAAAATTTCTTAAGTGATTTGAAAGATTTAATTGCTAATTTTGTTCGCTAATTATAAAATTACGGAAGACAATTTTAATTACTAAATGTTACTAAACCGGAATTAACCTACATGGCTAGTCGTTTGGTAAAATGTGGGAATTTCGAATATTGCTGCAATTGTAATAAATATGAAATAATTAGCGTGATATTAAACAATAAAAGATTAGTATTAGATAATGATGGAAAATTTAGGTTACATAGTTTAAATATTGCTATGCAAAATATATATTAACATAGTTAATTAAAATTAATTAAAAAGTTCATCAGCAATAGATTGAATATCTCTTATTAGAGCATTTGAATGAGCATTATTAGAGTTGTTGTTTGAAAATGTTATTAGAACATTTTTTGAAGCTAAGTTTGATAGTGATTGATGGAAATTAAATATTATTAGACGATGTGCATTTCAATTTTACTTTAGAGAATTATTAGTGCAATATTGTTTGCTGATTTCAGCAAAAATAGATATTAATGAGTATTTAATGATAATTTTAAAGATATGGCAACGGATTTAGTTATTTTTGTAGTGAATAAACGCAATTATTGTTACCTTGTATGTAAATTTAAAAGAATATAATGTGGCATCACACTTTAATGTCCCATGGGAGTCGCTAAGTTCGGCTGAAGAATTACATAGAGCAGCACTCTCTTAGGAAACTTCGGTATATCTAAGTTACAAAACTAAGTGCGATTGGCAACCCGCTTGTCAAGCGTGTCGCACCATATTGTGGCTACAAAACTCTAATCGAATTATTGCAATTATTTTTTTGTTATCATAATTTCTCTAAATTCAAATCAATTTAGAAATAGCTTGAATTTTTTAAACGAATCTATAATGCCAAGAAAATTTAGAGCACAACTTTATTCAATAATAATTGCAATAAATTATAAACTAGTAAAACTCGAAACTAAGATCATAACTACTGAGTTACGGACTCGTAACTATGAACGCTGAAAAGTGTATAAAACGCCGGTCAAGTAAATCTCAAATACAGACGCGATAAAATCCATAAAAATAGTTTTATTATACATATAATACGCACGTTAACATCAGAAATAATTATTGCGTTATTATATTTTTCAATATATGTAACAATTATCGTACAGTAATTATAGTTGAATGGCAAATAACTATTATAATCTAATGGATTTTTATTATTATATTGCTGAATAATAAATTGACGTAAGTTTTATGATTAATTAATTACATACGTTTAAATATCGTAATCATCAAATTTAAGTAGCAGTTGTGTTCATTGATAAGTAAACGTTAGTGAATTATGCAAGTTAAACGTGATTTATTTGTAGCTCAATAACTATTTAGTGGTTTTTAATTGATAATTAACAGAGTACCTACTTCTAACTTCGAAAATATCTTATTAATACGTCTTCTTTGTTAAGGTAATTTCGAATAAATACGAAGTTATTTCACATTACCTTGTTTATATTACTTAGACTACTTTTTGCGGGTTTCCGATTTAGAGCCCAGATTTCAGATCTCAGTCATAATAATATTTTGTTGTTATAGTTTTCAATTAGTATTTTTTAAAGTCATCCGCGATTAAGTAAGGGCTGGTCTTTATTGCAGTGTGTTATTTGTTTCAATAAGTATTTTTAAGACATCCGCGACTAACAAGGACTGGACTTTTTTAGTGTTGCTGTGCATGACTGCACAGATGGCGTAATGATTAAGATACCGATCTGGCGTATCAGTGCCATGAGTTCGATTCCCACGCAGGACAATATTTTGTGCGAACCACAAAGTGTTGTTATTTATGAGTTTGGGTGTAATTTGTCTGCTTAGTGCAGGGTGGTTGGTGTCTTTACAAAAAAAAAAGAAAAGAAAAAGAGTGTATTATTTGTTTTTCAATTAGTATTTTATATCCGCGATAACAGTAAGAGATATAAGTAAGAGTTGGACCTTTTGCAGTGATGTTAGTTATTTCAATTAGTAATTTGTTAAGACATTTGCAACTACGAAGTGACTGCTTTTTTTAGTGATGTTACTTGTTTCAATTAGTCATTTTTAAATTATATGCATACTCGTATGTAAGAACTGCCGATACATTATATTTTTAGTCCATGACTACTTGGATATTATTATTAGGATACAATAATATCAAAATAATATCAATATATATTATATTATTTATTATTATCTTACATTATACGGTTAAAGATTTTTATTTCTCTAAAAGAATACAATTCACTTACAAGAGAAATACAAAATAAACTTAATAATAGGAAGTGCACGGAATTAATAACAAACTAAAGTTATTGTTGTAATAAATAAATTCAAAAGTGGGTAAATAACAAAATATACATGAGGGTAAATAACAAAATGTGACTTAAAAATATAAAATGACTATAAAGACCTTATTACATATTGCTTGCTATTCTTATGCAAGTTGCGGTTAATAGACATTTCAATTGCTATGAGGATTAAAATTGTGAAAAGTCGCCCAAAACATGTTGTTTTAATTTATTTTTAAATAACAGAAATGTTTTCATATTTTTGATGTCGTTTGGTAATTTATTATACAACTGAGCTCCTTCGTACAATACATTTTTCTTGCCGTAGTTTGTTCGTGGAGATAATAACTGTATATCGCTACCACGCCTCATAGAACGTTTTCGAGAATGTGATTTTAGTGTAAATGTAATTTTCGTGTGACATTATGCAGGGATAGATAAGATAATTTAACCATGTACTTATTTATACTGACTGCTGTAAGGAGGTTTCTAAGCTTAGCGATAATTAATTTATGTAAAATACTAATAACCTACTCACCAAATAGTTATTATGTTTATAACCAGATGTCCATCGTGGGCAAATCAAGTTCTTATCAATTTATTATTCAGATAAAGTTTGCAAAGCTTAATTTAACTGTAACTGCATCTATAATAATATGTTTGGAATTTTAATAAGATAGATATCCCATAATTATTTTTCGTCCATATTTGAAAGTTATTAACTCTAGCAAAAGTCATTCTCATTGAAATACCTTTTATCAGAAACATTGAAATACTTTTTACCTATGTTATTTATGCAAGCCCTCTTTCATCATCATCATCATCATCTCAGCTCATATATGTCCCACTATAGGGCTCGAGCCTCCTCCGTAATGGGAAGGAAATTGACCTACTATACCACCCTGGTCAGAGGTAATGGTATAGGGTTTTGTTTCGAGTTTTTCTCTTTTCGCATAGATGTTGTATGCGTTTTATATCCCTTAGTCGTCTCGTACGATCAGTCACGACCGAGATAGAGGGTAGTGAATTGTATTCTTACTCCGTTACCACACAGATAATATAATGTATAAAAATAAATAATGTATAAAATAATAGAATCCATAAAATTTATATTATTTTTGGTTTTGGATGTTATTTTTAGGTATGTATATATAAGTAACAAAACGGTGAAAGTTTTATTTCATATGACGACAAAATAAACTATAGACATTAGAAAATATATCGAAGCTTTTTGACAAAGATATCTTTGTGCAAATTCAACCAAAATGAAATATAACTAAGTAATGTTGTAAGTTCCACATTATAATCTTTAAACCTATAAATGTTATAAAATTTTAATATTTAACTTAATTTATAAGATATATCTAGATATATATTAACTTTATTCCCAAGGAGGGTTGACGTCTGGCAGGCGGCTGGTCATAAAACTATTGCCAATAACTTTTACAATATGTACTATGAAAGAAGAGTACATATTGTATCGACCCCAAGTAACTGGGATAAGAGTAGGAGAATGATGATCTAGATATATATTAACAACCCTATTTCTTCTTTTTTTTTTGTTTTTTTTTTTTTGCGGTGCACTATGGACGTGGTCGCGCGCCGCCAAATCGGTCCGGGGCGACGGAAAAGGCGGCGCGCAACCCCATATATCCACCCTGCAAACACCTCTCTTCGCCGTGCGAGCGGGCCACCAATACCTGATCTTTGTCATCGGTGGCCATATATATTAACAACCCTAGCGAGATTAAATATTAAGATCTAATATTTAGACTTATATAACGTCCTAGATATACAATGATATACAATGCGAAAGTGGAAGGATGTAGGTACCGGGGTAGACCGAGACTAACCTACCTAGACAAGATTGGTCATGTACTGAAGGAAGGTGGAGTCAAGAGTCTTCGAAAACGGCGAGCGTGTATGAAGAGAATTATGAATGTTGAGGATGCGAGTGAAGTATGCAAGGATAGAGTTCTCTGGCACTCTTTCTCTCTGACTACCCTGCAAGGGATATGGCGTGATGATATGTATGTATGTATGTATATAACGTCCTTGTAAAATTATGTTATATATATTTGAACACTAGTATATCTAGATTTTGTGTCAAGATTAAGTATTTAGGAATAAATTAAAGACAATCATAAATATTTAATCAATTTGCACAATATTTTTCATCGCGGTAAGAGAGTCAAGGTGATATTAGTAAATAAAATAAAACTATCTCTGACGACGTTAAAAAATTTTCATAATATTTGCAAATTTATTATTATAATTGACGTTTGATTGTATTGTCTATTGATATGCGCGTCCATTGACATTTTGGTTAGTTGACTGTACAGATGGCGTAGTGGCTAAAATACTGATGCTCAGTGCCTGCGTGGATTCGATTCCCACGCAGGACAATACTTTGTGCGATCCGCAAACTGTTGTTCGGAGTCTGGGTAAAATTTGTCAGCGTTAATTTTATGTTTATAAAGTCCCCCCCCAATACAAGGATTATTTCCTTAGTGAAGGGTGGTTGACTTTAAAAAAAAATATTAATATAGTTTTTTTTTTGGCAGGCTATGGTCTGGACCCACGCTGTCGTCGCCGGCGCGTGATCCTTCCCCATCACCATTAGGCCGGCCACTAGTACCGAATCCTTGACGTCCGTTGCCAGCCCGGCAAAGACAACATCGCATACTAAGATACTACTCCTTATATTATGGAGGACTTTATAAACATGTAATTACCGAACACATATTACACCTAGAATCACCAACAATTTGTGGATCACACAATATCGTCCTACGTAAATCGAAGATAATGAAATACTTGACACGCTAGGTCAGTATCTCAAACATTACGCCATTGATGTAGTCATATACAGATTAATAATTTAGTGAAGTGAAAATCCAATGCATTATTTCTCTTTCTTTTTGTTTTAGTATCCTATATGAGAGAAAAAAAAAAAAAAAAAAATTTGAATAAAGCTTATTCTAAAAGTTTGTTAGGGCGGATCTACGGGTTGGTGCGCCGCTCCTCTGTCGCCCCGGACGGATTAGCGGGGTGTAACGTATCGTAGACAGTCGCCAAAAAAAAAAATTCTAAAAGTTTGTAATAGATCAATTGTAGGGAAAATTTAGCTCAACAATGACACTTTTTTATTTCTTTTTTATTGCATGTGGTGGCAAAGGAGCAAGCAGCACACCTGATGGTAAGTATTACTGCAGCACATGGACCTTTGCAATATCAAAGGTATAGCTAGGGCGCTGCCTACCAATACAAAGTCCAAACCCATTCAGTTGGGCATCAGGCTCTCTCGCTCACTGAACGAAGCGCAATAGCAAATTGCCATTACTCAGATGTCGATCTTCTACGAGAGTGTGGTTCTAACCTGGATGGATCGGCCCGCGGTAGTAGATAGAAAACTGTCAACAGCGTGATCCTACCACTATAATATTGGAGATGTAAGAAAAATAAGAAAAAGTAAATTTACGCGCTGATGTTCAAATATTACATCAAACCGCATAATGACAAGCCTAAAGTACCTACTTAGTATAATTTAAAACGTGATCCTCCGTAAATTTTGCAATCAACCAATAAGAAAATGCGGTGTCACTTGACGCAATGATGTCTTGTTGGAATTCTTTCATCTTCTCACTATAATTTAAATTACGTAACACGTCATAACGTTTAATTTAAAATTTAGATATGGTAATCGAATTAAATCATTTTAGATTAATTCTTCATGCAAATAAATTATTGTAGTAAATAAATTTTATTAAAAGTATATTAATATACGTAATTTAAGATTAAAATACGTAAACCTGTGTTGTAATAAGTTATCTCGTCACAACACAGTTGTCTTCAGACATAAATTGAGAGTGGGAGTCGTGAAAATTGGTTAAGGGATCAACAGGACCGTGTGCAAAAACGCTTTCTTGGGATATGTACATATTACCTTACTGTGGCACCAACCCACTTCTCTAGGTTCTGATTGTGGCAAAAAACAGACTTTTGGCGAGAATGTGAAAGCGTCATGTGGTGGTTTTGTATTATACGATATGTTAGTGTTTTACATGATATCTTAGTGTTTTTTACAATAAATAATTGTAGTGGCATTTCATGTAATTTGATGGCAATGAACTGTTGGGGTGTAATGAATATGATACAAAAGTGATATATTTTTTTAATTTTCAACCATTACTTATATATATCTCCTATGGTAAATAGTATCCCATTAACAGAAAGGCTATAGTGCTATTGGAGGTAAATGTTAGATTTACTGACAAACAAAGACTGATATGAGATAAAGAAACCGATAATCTACGAAGAAAATTATAACTCGACGCTGGGAATAATGGACTCGTATTAACTGATTATCAATACAAAAAAAAAAACGAAGAAAAACTGTTTCAATACGACGACGTCATTTAGCATTCTATGTGGTGCGAGGATTGGACGGCGAAAGGCTAAATCTTTACAATAGGTTACAAATTCATAAACCAATATTTTTAATTCAGAGTCGTAAAAAAATTGTTGAGGGATGATCAGTATGATCACTGTTTATGGTCAGCTCTCACGGGGAACCTATAAAACATACTACGATCGAGCGTGGCGATTATGGTATGGCGATGCCTATGTCAAATAATGCATGTTGATCGGCTGGTAGTTACATAGATGGATTAAAAGAATATTTTATAGTTCTCATAGTCTTTGATATATGTTTTCTCCTTGTTCTCAAGCCACATATTATCCACTCTTTATCCATACGGAGAGGGCAGCTAGAGCTTGAAAGGTTTATATTATATTATTTCGAGGATCTCCTTTTTAGCAATGTTATATGCTTACGTCATCTTTTTTTCTTATTTGATTTTAAATTGCATTTGTGCTTTCGTCTATTAACACAGGCACATTAATATTTTATTCATTACAGCTCATAGACGCTTCGAGCTTTCTCTATAATAGGAGGATAATTGACCTATATACTATGGCGGTCAAAAACCTTGCATTTTATTTCGAGTTTTCTTTCTCTTGCACAGATGTTATGTGTGTATTATATCCTTTATTCACCTTTTACGATGCCTACGAGCAAGTTAGGGGTTGCTGAATTGTATTCTACCTCCGTCAACATACAGAAAACTATTTTATTAAGATTAAAAAAATATGAAACAGAGATCAATTTCTGATATATAATTATAACGTGTAAATCAGCCTACAAATTCACTACATTGTGTAAACCGTCTATGAAGTATGCAAAGTGAATACAGGAGGCTGCGGTCAGCCAAAATTTCCGGTACATTTTGCAGTGGACCGCATTACTCGCGCTCCATTGGTGCTCAGTTAATATCGTGGAAACTGACAAGTTGCCTGAAAATTCATGAGCTTTTACCACGATTTTTGGCACTTCCCAACCCGATCTTTTGAAATTCGACCTTTTAAGTTGATAATTATATTTTATGGCAAAGTTTAAATATATTCTTTATGATCTTTATACGTTTTGATATACAACGCAGTCTTGCTCAGAAATGGGCGAAATTATAATAAAGACTTTCTGACATGAAGTAGACATTAATTATTATTAATATAATTAATATAATTTGCTTATTTGTGTGTGACGTAGTAAGAATAGAATTCACCACCATCTTATCTTGCATCTGGGTATCGTGAAAAAAGACTAAAAGATTTAATACTTGCACAAGAGAAGAAAAACTCGAAATAAAACCTTATGAATTTTCCTTTCATTGTCCAGCAGTGGTTCTTAAATGAACTGATATGATGATTTAAAATTAATAAAAACTTTAAAGAAATACTATTTAAGGAAATTCAAAATCAAATATTGGTAATATAAAACAACGTAATTATTAAAACGTGATATAAAAGTTAAAAATTTAATAACACTTAAATGTAGCGAAAGTTTGTCATAGTAATAGTTCACCTATTAGCGCTTTCTATGTAAACTAAGCTACATTTCTAATAAACTGCAATAATTAATTAAAATAGTCTTCAGTCATCATTGATTTCTACCCGAATTTATTATTTGAACGTCTGGTTAAGAAGATATACAATGCGAAAGTGGAATTATTTAGGTATCGGGGGAGACCGAGACTCACCTAACTAGACCAGATTGGTCACGTACTGAAGGAAGGTGGAGTCAAGAGTCTCCGAAACTGGCGAGCGTGTTTGAAGGCAATTATGAATGTTAAGGAAGCGAGTGAAGTGTGCAAGGATAGAGTCTGGCACTCTGTTCTCTCTGCCTACCCTGCAAGGGATATGGCGTGATGATATGTATGTACGATTTTTACTCGAATACAATTCACAAATACTACCAACTCTTACTTTGCTCGGTAATGTCGTAAAAGATGATTGCGAGCTTTATATCGACGTGGGTCAACTGCACCTGATGCCATTTGGTCAACAATTATATTCCCAAGGAGGGTTGATGTCAGGCAGGCCCATTGCCAGTAACATTGAAATATCTATGATGGAAGTGGAGTACATATGCGTCGACTACAAGTAATTTGGATAAGAGCAGAAGAATGATAACAGTGATAGCAGCATTGTTTTTTACCCATGTGGCGACGGAGTGAGAATGCAATTCACTATCCCCTATCTTACCCGTGGGTGATCGTACGAGACGACTAAGGGATATAAGACGCATATCAAACATCTATGCAAGAGAAGGAAAACTTGAAACAAAACCCTATACCAACACGTCTGACCAGCGTGGTATATAGTAGATTAATTTCTCTTCCATTACGGAGGAGGCCCGAGCCTAACAGTGGGACATGATGGGCGGGGCTATCATGATGATGATTGCAGCATATTCAACATTATCACAAACATTCGATTCAAGCATTGACCATACATATAATGACAGTTGGCCTAAAGATTAAGTCTCATAACAGTTCATATGTGTACAAGCTATGAGACTAAGGCTAATAAAGTCTATAATGTTAGAGGAGTTCGCGGGCTGGTCTATTGCACCTGTACAGAAAAAACGTATATTAGGACTGGATTAAGTATAAAGTCACAGATGCAATATTGGGTAGTATTTAAAAAAAAACTATTGGCACCTACTATACATTGGAATGTGTCAAGCATTGATTTAAATAAATCGTGTTTTATATAAATAGAATTATCTAGGAGATCCTATGAAACGTTATTTTACGTACTATTCGAAGTCATGGAGAGGTAAGTATTTTTTTGGCTCGATAAAAATTCTTCTATTAAAGAATTTTTACTCAAAAATTGACATAAATCCACAGTAGCTCATAAAACTCGGCTTAGACATGCACATACAAATATTTTGTTACTAGCTTTATGCTTCATTTATGTGAAAATCATTTTTTACCTCCCCTTGTCAATATTGCAGTCTTAAAATGAGAAGAAACGATAATACTGAGATATATTTTGTACTCTTAAAGTACTTTCTAATTTAGCGTAGTAATACAATCCAAATTAACAATCTCTTCACAAGGTTGTACTAATGATAACTTAAAATTATCCTTTATTAAGCGACTTCAAAAAAGGAGGAGGTTCTCAATTCGTCTGTATTTTTTTTATGTTTGTTACCTCATAACTTTCGATTGGGCGAAGCGATTTAAATGATTCTTTTTTAATTTGAAAGCTGGTGATTCCCGTGTGGTCGCATTACAATTTGATCCAGTTCTGACATTGGCACCCATGATAAAACCATATAAGTCTAAAATTAGCATTAAGTATGTGTGCGACAAATGAACGAGTGATTCAAGCCCTGCTACTAATAGAACAACCTATGTCTGTAACACTAAAAAGTAAAAAAAAAACTACGTTTAAAAAACCGACTTCAGAAACTGAAAAGTACAAAATAACTTAAATACTATCATTTGTATGTGCTATCCATTGATAGGTTTGAAGATGATGTTCTTTTTATTTTATTTTTACTCTACGCTTTAGTAAGTTACTAATTGAATCAGGTAGAAAAATAACTACAATGTATCTATTATTAAATACCTTATATACTATAGTGTATAAGGTATTTAATAATAGATACAAAATAGTTATTTATAAGTATGAAACTATAAATCGTATCGGATAGTGACAACGGACACGCAAACTTTCCCTTGACTGAGAACAAATTACAAACTTACGTTAAACAATTAACAATTGTATTATAGTTACATTGGTTTTGCTTCGGTATCTTCCTCATCTTTGAAATAGATAACTAGCCCGTTGAAATATAAATTCCATTGTTTTCTTTAACATTTTAATGTTACAAAAACAAAAACCAGATAAAAGTATAATTAAATGTTTAACATAGTAAATGATCCCACGATACACAGTGTAATGTTTAAATTTATGATTTAAAAAAGAAAATATTTTTTATTGAAATATGTACTAGCTTCTTCGCCCGCGTAAAAAGTAACTTTCCCAAAGTTGAACTATTATCCGAAGGGATCATATTATCGGTATGTGAACACATTATGTATTCTATGTGTTAATCCAGAAAATACTCTATCTATGTGCCAATTTTCATCCGAATCTATTCAACAGTTTACGCGTGATTGAATAACAAAGATCCAAACATTTTCACAAACTTTCACATTGACATTAGTTGGATTATAAACTCGATCTGAGTTCATTTGTTATGCTTTTTGAAATGAAACTTTTTATATTGTAACGTTTTTCTGTTACGCGCTATCTTTATTTCAAAGTCACATTTTTCCGTTACGCGCCATATTTATTTGGAAGTGAACCTTCTATGCGCGCATGAGGGTAATATTTTTACAGATGAACGACACGAGAAATGTGGCTAGAGAGAGAGAGAAGGAGAATACAGGCTATTGGTTGATGTATGTAAACGAGATTTCAAAATTAGTTTGTCAAAGTTTCACTTTTGATATGTGTACTTTGTACGCACGCATTTTTTTATTTGACTCAGCATGGTTTTGCGCATACGCAGTGTCAGGTATATAGAAAAGGCCTTGCACCTTTGGTACAGGGAAAAGGCACTGTTCTCCGGGGATAAGAAATTGATTGACAATATCTGCATTAACGTGAGCGAAATTAAGAGCTAAAGCTATTATTCTACCATTATCATCACCCTACTCTTATCCCAATCACTTGGGGTTAAAGCAATATATTTTTCAGCTTTATGATTCTGATTGTCGTCGACCCTTCTCAGGTATGTAATTGATGACCGAGATAGAGTTAGTCTGAGTCAATGGTTCTTAGTCATATTTTATGACATTCACGAGCAATGTAATTAGTAGTATTTACTCCGCCACTTTCCGTGTGGTAACGGAGTAAGAATACAGTTCACCACCTGGTCTCTTACCCGTGGGTATCATAAAAGGGATATAATATGCAAATACGAGAATCATCTATGCAATAGAAGGAAAACTCGAAATAAAACTTATACCAACACGTTTGACCAACGCGGTATATTAGGTCAATTTCCCTCCTATTATGGAGGAGGCCCGAGTTCAATAGTGGGACATATGTGGGCTGAGATGATGATTCCGCCACCGTACAGCATCATAGCTATATAATTTTCATAACTCTCATAATCACTCATCTTTTCTGTTTGTATAAATTATAAACTAATATATAATTTTTCGATGTTCACACCTGCATAGTTTATTTTGAGTAATACGAAGTGATTGTAATGGTTACGTATTCTTTGTGAGAAAGATCTTTGTGAAAAAAGATGTCGTTAATTTATAATTATGTCTTGCTTATTTGAGATATCGTAAATTGTTAATTATGTTTAATTTAACAGTGAAGGAGAGGAATATTGTGAAGAGGAAAAAAATGCATAAGGGTGATTTAAAATGTAGGCGAAAAAGATACATTCCATTTATGACGAACTATGAAGAGAGAATCTACGTTAATCTTAGATTTCTTTTTCAAAAAATTAACACATTGCACTAAGAAAATAATATTTGTATTGCGGGGGACTTTACAAACATATAATTAACTGACACAAATTATACCTAAAATTAGGACAACTATTTGTGGATGGCGCAAAGTATTGTTCTTTATGGGAATCGAATCGGCGACATTAGGCAGGTCGGTATCTTAACCTCTACGCCATCTGTGTAGTTAAATAGAATCAGAATATCAATTCAATATAAATAAGTTCTCCGTATGATGATGGAATAAGATTCACCATCTCCTTATTTCGACCGTTAGTATCATAAAAGACGACTAAGGTATATAATATCTATACAAGAGAAGGAAAACTTGAAATAAAATCCTATATGAATTCGTCTATTCAGCGTGATTTATGTTTTTTTTTTTTTTTTGTGGCAGTCTATGGGACCGCTTACCCCGCTAATCCGTCCGGGGCGACAAAGAAACGGTGCACGACCCTATAAACTGGGCCTACAATATACGTCTTGACGCCATGAGGATGGGTCACTGGAGTGATGTAGTAGGCTAATATCCATCCCATTACGAAGAAGGCTCGAGTCCAGCAGTGGGACGTATATGAGCTTAGATAAGTGATCATTTTTCAGGTAGTAACAGAACAAGAATATGTGTCATAAGCTATTTATTTCATGTTCGATTTAAATGCAACTATGCAAATTATAAAAAAGTAAAAGAGACAGGTCGTTTCAATTCAGTTCCTGGTAATTAAAGTCTGCCTTCGTTTCAAATGCAATGAAACACACATTATTAGAAACGAAGGCTTAAAAACCAAAGGTTGGTAATATAATAAAAAAAAAAAATATAAACCAAAACTTGCTTACAAATACTTTCCATTAAAAAAAAAAGATTATATTATTCTCTTTCGATACGCTATGTATCAAGTAAATTAGCTTTTTATAATTTTCTTTCTTTATTTAACTTTTTTATTGACACGCAACGATAGGCTTTAAGGTACTAATCCTTGTATTGTGGGGCACTTTAAAAATTGTAATTCATCATCATCATCATCATCATTCGCCTCCTCTTATCCCAATTGCTCTTATTACTTAAAAAACATGCAATTATTGAATAAAAATTACATTCAGGCTAAGAGCAAAAGTTTATGGAGCGCATTGTTGCCCTGTGTGGAAATTGAATGCGCTACATTTGGCAGGGTAGGTCGGTATACAATTATGCCACCTTAACAATATTTATATGTGACAAGTGAAAGGTAGACAACGACGTATACATGCATTTCGACTTGCAACATTTGATTAATATAGAACGAATCTATTGCCCTCCACTAGACTCAGTACTAAAGATCCTCGACGATGATAAAATATCTTGATCATGGAATCAAACTGTAACGTTTCACGGTAGTATTATTATGCTCTAGCATGTCATGGCAGTGTCTTTGTTGGGACAGATCGTAGTCCATAATAAAACCAATCATTTATTTGTTGTTATTAGAAAATATTTTGAAATTGTTAGCAATTAAAGATTTCTCTATCCGTTGCCCTGCATGGACTAGAACGAATATAATAAAAAGAATAATTACGATTCATTAGGTATATGTCATGTCATGTCGTATATTTTTTATTACACTGTAATGGCCACAATTTCCTATTTCCTAATACAACAATTCGATATTGTTGATATTAAAATGCTTTAGAAAGATTTATTATGAGTAGTCATAAAAAAATTATAACTGATAATATTGAGAATTATCTCAATTCTAAAACCGTAACTAATGTATTCAGCCGACCGTAGATTGTCGTACTATGTATTTTTATGTACGTAAATGAGTTATTTAGATGTTTCATTTTATGTTATTAGTTTTTTTTATAGCAGTGTTATTTCGATTACTCTTGGAATGTAAAGTGATTGCCATTTATGTCCTTTTAATATAACAAACGTGAAAGTTATGAGACTGAAGAGACTGCTATGATTTTTCAACCAGAAACTTCAGAAAGGATTATAGAATTAATTTCATCATCATCATCACAGTCCATAAATGTCCCACTGTTGGGCTCGGGCCTCCTTCGTAATGGTAAGAAATTTAACCTACTATACCGCGCTGGTCAGACGTGTTGGTATAGGGTTTTGTTTTGAGGTATCCTTCTCTCGCATAGATGTTATATGCGTTTTATATCCCTTAGTCGTCTCGTACGATCACCCACGGGTAAGATATGGGGTGGTAAATAGTATTCTTACTCCGTCACCACACGGAAAAACAACAATAATAAAACAAACAATAATTTAATATAGTAAATTTACCACTACATAAAGTATTTAACTGAATAATGAATTAATTATTATTTGTAAGAATTTAATGTAAATTGTATGTTTAATGTAATAATGTCCGTGTGGTGATGGAGTAAGAATACAATTCACCACCCCTTATCTTACCCGTGGGTGTTCGTAAGAGACGACTAAGGGATATAAAAAGCATATAACATCTATGTAAGAGAAGACTCTAAACAAAACCCTATACCAATACGTCTGACCAGCGTGGTATAGTAGGTTAATTTTACTCTCATTACGGAGGAAGCCCGAGCCGAATAGTGGGTCATATATGGGCTGTGACGATGATGATGATGAATGTCAATTTGAAGAGTCATCATTTAAGAAATGATACTGTAGCGGGTAGATATAAATATCTGTAATAGTAATGACTTATTGGACGTGAGAAATCTTTGTCCTCCAGTTACGAGACACACCTGTAAAGTGTTTGAAACATTGGCAAATTAAAAATCAAATACAAACGCGATAGATTCCGGCAAATTAGTTTTATTTCAAATGTGTAATGCTCGCGTATACAAAAATCTTTATATGTGACGATTGCTGACCAGGCAAAAGGTTTTATTGAAGTAAATTAGTACGAGGGCTAGAACTTTGGTGGATAACCATAATCTCCGCTCAACATATACATCCCACTGGAGTTTCGATTACAATGGGAGGAAAATTGATCTACTATAACCAGCTGTTCAGACAGTTTATGCTGTATTTTTCTCTGCCTACCTTTTGTAAATAATAGTGTAAGATTATATCTAAATATATTTCTATAAATAAAAAACTATCTTATCGATAAAAAAATATTTATAGATAAATAGGGACTATATTTTCAGGTTGGCTCCTACGTAGAACATGATGGCGATATAAAGATTGACGCGTGCTACGGCACTGTTACCAATGTGTCTCGAAATGTCAGGATATTTTAGGAATAGTGAGAATCAAGGACAGAAATAGAAACGGTGAGCATACTTATATATATTTATTAGGTGAAAATAGATAACTGAGACTTTCAGTAAATGTTGAATTAGATATTTCTTTATTTATAAAACTACTACTATTACATACATACATATCATCACGCCATATCCCTTGCAGGGTAGGCAGAGAGAACAGAGTGCCAGAGAACTCTATCTTTGCATACTTCACTCGCTTCCTCAACATTCATAATTCTCTTCATACATGCTCGCCGGTTTCGAAGACTCTTGACTCCACCTTCCTTCAGTACATGACCGATCTGGTCTAGGTAGGTTAGTTTCGGTCTCCCCCGGTACCTATAGCCTTTCACTTTCGCATTGTATATCTTCTTAACCAGACGTTCGTTCGGCATGCTTTCCACATGTCCGTTATTATCATCGGAGTATTCCCTTTCGCATCTTTACACCAATACTCTCTTTTATACCTACTCGCTCATGCTTCGTAATATCATATTCACATTTTATAAAACCATTTTATTTAATTGTAAATAAATTAAAAACATTATTAATCTAGTAAAAATTATTGTAAGGATATAAGCAGGTCACTAAATAACGTTTGTATCTAATATAGAATACGACAAGGCGAGAGAAAGCGAAAGCTTATATTCGATCGATCAATTCGCGCCACACCAGTGTTACGTCATCGATAGTTATGATGGATACGCGCAGTTATCTTAAGAATTATTACGAACCGATGAATCGATTCTATAGAATCGGCCGTGAAGGTGACCGATTAATCGTGAGAATTTTTACCTCGATTGTTGGTTTTATTTTGGTATGTTACTTATGACATTGACCTAGACCGTAATGGGATTAGATTCGTTATCGTACCGTGACCTAAATACTTATTTTGTTTTTTACATATTGCGATTAAGTTATCGTCTATATTTTAAACTAGCTCATTCATCAGGCATCGTCTTTGCCATTTTTTCTAATATGTGTAAGTATTATTGTGTAAGGTAATGTAGAATTATTTACGTAATGAAACCATGATGCGATTCAGCGACATTTTACACCGCTATCTTTAAAAATGTACTGATGATGAAAAACTTTCTCTTGTCGTAATGTTCTCTACAGACATCCCCTATTTGCATTTTATAACACATGCGAGAGATATTGTTAGTATGTATTCTTATTTCGTCGTAAGAGAGCGAGTAGGTATGAAAGAGAGTATTGGTGTAAAGATGCGAAAGGGAATGCTCCGATGGTTCGGAATGTGGAAAGAATGTCGAACGAACGTCTGGTTAAGAAAATATACAATGCGAAAGTGGAAGGATGTAGGTACCGGGGGAGACCGAAACTAACCTACATAGACCAGATTGGTCACGTACTGAAGGAAGGTGGAGTCAAGAGTCTCCAAAACCGGCGAGCGTGTATGAAGAGGATTATGAATGTTGAGGAAGCGAGTGAAGTATGCAAGGATAGAGTTCTCTGGTACTCTGTTCTCTCTGCCTACCCTGCAAGGGATATGGCATGATGATATGTATGTATGTATGTATGTATTCTTATTTCGTTTACCGTTTGGTGATATGGCTTCACTACATAGATTTAGATTTGTATACCATTGCCTACTGCACGCAATATTTGTATTAACACAATCTAGTATTAAATTATATGCAAATATTATAATTATATTAATAGATTTATGATTAATGAATTATTTTCTAAAGAATGCAATCATAAAAAAAGCATAATATTTTATAATTATGATAATTTCAAATATATATGTAAATTTTGAAATGAAATGTCAAGTACTAAACGGCAAATTGGCTCAATGTCAAACACAGATATAATCACAATATCTATAATTACTTTTTTTAATTTGAAGATTACTATGTATTTATTTTTTTTAAACGACACCACCCTGCACTAAGGAAATAATTCTTTTATTGCGGGGGACTTTACAAACATGCAATTAACGCAGATAAAGTAAGTCTGTGTGAAAAAGATATCGTTATATTACAACCTTAGATTTATTTTGTAAAAATGAACATATTGCACTATGAAAATAATCCTTGTATTGCGGGGGAATTTACAAGCACCCAATTAACGCAGGCAAATTACACCCAAATACAGAACAACACTTTGTGGATCGCACAAAACATTATCCCGCGCTGGAATCAAGCCCACGTCACCGATACGGAAGGTCGGTATCTCAACCACTACGCCATCTGTGCAGTCGATTTATATATATAAATCTCAGAAAACATCTATCCCCACAAATATCTCGTAGAGATTGTATTATGGTTTCGGGAGCATTTCCGCAGGCTCGCTCCGCGGCTCGTCGGCGCGGCGTCCGCCCTTTCATGGCTAATGCCGAATGTGGGCGGACCGAGCGCTACGTGCCGACAGCTGTACACGGGGGTCGTCCGGTCGATGGCCCTGTACGGCGCACCGGTGTGGGCGGGGTCCCTGACCGTCCGACTCAGGGCTCTTCTGTGGCGACCACAGAGGGCCATGGCGGTCAGGGCTGTACGCGGGTACCGCACGGTGGCGACGGAGGCAGCGTGCCTGTTGGCCGGGAGTCCCCCGTGGGACCTGGAGGCGGAAATGCTCGCCGATTTGTATCGGCGGGTGTCGGGGGTGCGCGCGGAGGGCGGTGTGGTCTCTTTGAGGGAACTCACCGCCTGGCGCGTTGACGCCCGCCTAGATGTCATTGCCCGTTGGGCAGTCCGGCTGGAGAGGCCTCGGTTCGGTGTGCGGACCGTAGAGGCCTTCCGGCCGGTGCTGATGCAGTGGTTGGAACGGCGGCACGGGGTGCTCTCCTTCCGACTGGTGCGGGTTTTGACGGGGCATGGATGCTTCGCCAAATACCTGCACAAGGTCGTCAGGAGGGAGAGTACACCGTCCTGCCACCACTGCGATTGCGACGAAGACACGGCGCAGCATACGCTCGAGGTTTGTGCCGCTTGGGCAGAGCAGCGTCGTGAACTCGTCGCAATCATCGGTGCCGACCTGACGCTGCCGACCATCGCCAGGGCGATGCTCGACAGCGTCAGGAACTGGGACGCGGTCGCAACCTTCTGCGAGGCAGTAGTCTCGCGGAAGGAGGCGGCGGAGCGCGTGCGCGAGGAGCGTCTCCTCGACGGCGCGAGCCGCCGCCGGCGACTGGGGCGGCGCAGGCGCGATTACCTGCGCCTGATGCCGCCCTAGCCAAGGCCGCGGGTGACTGAATCGGGGAATTAGTCCGTCACCCGCCGAGAGGCCGACCGCGTGAGGAAAGACCGACATCCTACCCGAGGGGGGGATGTCGGTCGAGGAGAGGGTACTCCTCAGGGGTATTCCGTCGGGCCGACCACTGACGTCAAGTCACTCTGCTCCGGTGGTCGGCCCAACGACGAAGGCGACGTCACGGGTGGGTTACGGGTGTGCGCGCTTACGCCCCTCTGTCACCCCGGATGGAGTGGTGCGAGGAGTGCGCCGACCGTAGCCCACCCCCAAAAAAAAAAAAAAAACAAAAAAAAGAGATTGTATTATGTCGTTTGTCTCAATAATTTCTGCACGAAATAATACTTGTAATATTATTTATAACAATGAAATGCCGTGCAACAGCTACTATAAACAGAATGTAAATTTTACGGTCTAGACATTGATTGCGAAATATTCATAAGAAATTCATCGATTCCTTATCCATAACGAGAGAACCGGAAGTCGAACTGGGTGGTTTGGGGTTTGTATAGGTAGGCAGCGGGCTAGCTATACCTTTGGTATTACAAAGGTCCACGGGCATAAAAAAAAAATATCCTTACTAATATTATACATGCGAAAGTAACTCTGTCTGTCTGTCGCGCTTTCACGCCAAAACTACTGAGTCGATTTAAATATAACTTGATACACAGATAGCCTAGAGCCTGACGAAGGACATAGGCTATCCGTAATGTAAAAAAAGGGTTGTAAAGGGGGATGAAAAGTTGTACGGAAGTCATTTTTAAAGCCAGAAGCTTGAAACTTATTTTTAGGCTGTTATTGTATTGTAAATATAACATTAAAATTTCTTAGATTAACATATAGGATACTTTTATCCCAGTTCCTTGGGATAATAGTTCAACTTTAGGAAAGTAACTTTTTACGCGGGTGAAGCCGCGGGCAGGAGCTAGTTGTTCTATAAATAGCAATATTATATGATACATCATGCCTTTGATGAGAGATAAGGCAGCGACTCACTTTATACATAAGCGGTACTGCTATTGTAAAAAAGTGCCATGTTGGACTATTAACCTAGATTTTCTCGACCCAAATTTTAGCAGTGGTGAAGAATACCATTTATCTTCATTTACTATAAATCCATTTATTAAACTTCGTGTATAAGTTTTATGATTTTATTGTTATTATCCGTTCGGTGGAAATACGAATATTTCTTTTAAGTTTTCTCAGAGCAAATATCATTACCATAATTTACCTTCTCTTATCTCAAATACTTGGAGTCGAAGCAATATGTACTTCTTTTCCATCGTTCGTATTGCAAAAGTTATTGGCAATAGTCTTTTCACTGGCCAGCTGCATGACGTCAACTCTTCTTGGGAATGTGATTGTTGATCATACGGCATCAGGGACAGGTTGACAGGATCGGCTCTTAGTCGTATTTTACGATATCCACGAGCAAAGTAAGTATTCATAATCGTGACCACACAACAGAGTTAAACATACATGCAAAAAAATAAAACGAGGCAAACAATTTTGCATTTAAAAAATAAATAACCATCAAAACAGTAATTTTGTAGTTTATAACTGTCAGTAGATTCAATTGAAATATCAAATCCATTTTTAAACAACATCAAAACACTCTGTAGCTAAAAGAAATGATTAATCTCGTTCTAAATTTGCTCTTCATCACATCAGTCGTAATATGTCAAAATGATTTGAAGATAATCGAAATGTTAATCGTATCTTGTGATGTATTTAAGTGATAGCATTGAACATTGAGAACTTATTAAATTTATGCGACAGCAGCTAAATATGGCGAAGTTATAATAATAACTGTCGTATTTCTTTACATTTTACTACATGTTGTATTTTGTGTTCAAATTTACTTATTACTTCCCGTGAAAAAGGTCAATTATTTATGGATTTGTAGCGGTTTTTGTAGATTCAAACATATGTCAAGGTACATATAATTTCTTTGCTCGTAACTTTTTAAGAGTTGTTAAGTTAACAATATTCTTTTCAGATATTATCATGCTTTAAGTTTATAACTAAGTTATAGTAGTGTATTTTTATTCTGGAATATAACCAATTGTATAAATAGTTTCCTTATTTGCAAGGTGATTTTATTTATATATACTGGTTTGTAGGTTCAGTGCTAGAAGTATATTACGATCAATATTCTAATGAATATTCTAATCTAAATCGGGCAAAAGTTTCTTTATGTTTTTTTACGGTTCTTTTCAATTTAGAAGGATTAGGAAATACTTAGCAGCGATTCGAAGTTTTGAAATATGTCCAAATAAACGCACTAGGCTAAAATTACTCTGTAATAAATTATCTGTATATTTACATCTTTGTTTATTTCTAAAGCGGAAAAAATTATAAATAAAAAAAAATATTAAGCCACGAATTATTCGTGGCTTAATATTTTAGACGTGTGTTATGTAAAATATTTTAATATTTTTTTTTGTAAAATATTTCCAAATTTGTATGACATATATTACAAAAAATAATATAATCAATAGCTTGAAATTGTTTATTAAAGTAATTGAAATTGTTTATTAAAGTAATGAAATTTTATATGCCTTTACGTAAATAAAGAAAAAACGAACAGAAATATTGTAACAAAAATCATCGCCGCGAAGATGCTATTATGCGTAAAATTTTAAATAAATCCTAAACATTGGACAAAACCATAAAGCATCCAGTCAGGATGTCATAGATCTATGTGTATCAGTAATCTTTCTGGGTATCGTGACATGTGGTCTATGTTTATTTTTCTGCCATTTTAATAAGACGTAAACATTTCATAAACTTCTTTTATTTTCGGCAGGTTATGGTCGAGACAACCGGGCGGGCCACTGAAGACAAAGGTCGGGTATCGGTGGCCCACTCGCACGGCAAAGAGAGGCGCTCTGCAGGGTGGGTCTATGGGGTTGCGCACCTCCTCTTCCGTCGCCCCGAATCGATTTGGCGGGGCGTGACCACTCCATGGCCAACCGCAAAAAAAAGGCTATGGTCGAGACACACTCCTTCTATTTCATCCGGGACTATAAAAAGAGTGACGTGCGACCCCATAAAACACCGTGTTCCTTCCCCAATGCCATTGGGTCGACCATTGGTACCGATTCCTTGACGTTCGCTAGCTTGGTTCTTAAATACATTAACGAAAGAACTACGTTCGATTTTTATTTCGAACGTAGTTATTTAATTAATAAAGATTTAAGTATAATAAAATGACGAAAGTTTATTTCGGTATTTTATTTTTGTATCAATGGTATCTAAAATATGTCGTTGCAGCATTTAGCCTATACGAGTAGGTACAGGCTTGCTAGGTATAAGCATTCCAGGCGTGAAGGCTTTTAATTTGAGGTCATTACTTTCTATATAATTCCTTAGTGCATGATATTTAGCTGCTTATTTTTATTTGAATGACTTTTATTTCCGTGTTATATATTTATTTGGATCAATATATTTATTAACATATGATATTATTTTAATTTTGTTTCAAATTTAAGAATACAATTTACCAACTCAAGTTTTACCGCGAGTGTTGTAAAAAAATATTAATAAACGTAAGCAGGTATATATATATATAAACTCTAAGAGAAGAAGATCCTTGTCTGATCATTCACCTACCGATTAGGATAAGTCCTAATTACTTGGGGTCGATACAATATGTACTCTTCTTTCATAGTACATATTAGTAGCACTCACCTGATAATCTTAGAACATCAGCTTTAATTACCGACTCACCAGTTAAGTATGGTGATTGTGGTATTAAACCCTCTAAGGGCGACTTATGTTGAACAGTGGATATTAATGGGCAGATCTATGATTGAAATTACAGGAAATTACACATATATAAGTTACGCAGGATTTATCGCAGATCGCGGATCATCCAAGGTCTGTTCTTTCTTGTGTTTAGTTAAGGCAGAATCAGACATAGGTATTCGTCCCTCTATCACGATGACAATGCTTGAGTTTAGACTTCGATAAAGGGGTTTCTTCGTTAACTATATATTTTGATCTTGCAGAAGGTGGCGATTGAGTCCTAGTGCTTGACATTTATAATTACCAACTACCTTGACCGACCAACCGGTAACGACAGATCGGTTTCGACGATTAGAACGAGTATTGCTTAGGTCAAACAGAAATACTACTCACTGTAGCAACAGCGTGACAGCCCGGTGTCTGTTCTCACCTCCTGTTCTTGTAGATGTTAAATAAATTACTAACGTTACTGTATCCTGACAATACTTTCTCCAGACGCAAGGAAAGTCTCCTATACAACCCCCTATCGATATCATAAGCGATATGAGATTCCCCCTGTTTCAATATTAAAATTTTGGTTCCCGGATGACGCAAAGGGCGACGACTCACTATACAACCGATTCCTCGAATATAGCGCGGTCGTTTCAATGTTTGCGTATGTAAAGCTTGCTGAAACGTTTCCATTAACAGGGTCCAGTCAACGGCAAACTAAAGTATAGATTGAATGCATTATAATTTTATTTACACATTCAAATTTAAGGAACCAAGACTAATTTAAAGATAGAGGACTGACTCGAAGCTAAGACTAGTAAAAATCCTAATTGGTCTAACCACTACCCTTTTTTTATTTTTGCGGTGGACTATGGATGCGTCTCGCCCCGTCAAATCGGTTCGGGGTGACTGAAGAGACGGCGTGTGACTCCATAGACCCACCATGCAAACTCCTCTCTTCGCCGTGTGAGCGGGCGACCGGTACTCGATCTTTGTCTTCGGTGGCCCGCCCGGCGGTTTACCCTCGCGGGTTCCTGTCGAGTCGACGCCGCGTCTAACCACTACTTAAATACATACATATATTTCCTAAACTGATTGAAATAATTATATTAATATTTACACATATTTTTTTACCTTGAAAAATATTCCCAGGTAGTATTTCTTTTCACCAGATTTCAGTAGCGGCATCGTCCACCGCGTCACGCCGAGCTCATCATCGCTACAGCTTGAACAATCTGATAACAAAAAGAATTATCGTCAGAAATTGTTAATATACAACAATACTTACAAATATAACAATAATTATACAAAGATTTTTCTGTTTATTGACGGAGTAAGAATAAAGCTCATCACCCCTTTTCTTGCTCGTGTGTGTCATAAAAGACGACTAAGGGACATCATATATTTAGATTCATATATGTAAGAGAAGAAAAACTCGAAATTAAACTCTATACCAACTATATACAATTAGACCAGCATGGTATAAAGATCAATTTCTCTCCTAATCTGGAGAAGCTCCGTCAGCACTAGGATGTACAGGCTGATGATTTTGAACAAATAGTTTCATTTCGCAAGAGAATATGATTTTGATTTATTGTAAATAGATTTTTTTTATGTTGAAGACTTTTCCGTGTGGTGACGGAGTAAGAATACAATTCACCACCTTCTATTTTACCCGTGGGTGATCGTAAAAGACGACTAAGAGATATAAAATACATATAACTTCTGTGCAAGAGAAGGAAACTTCGAAACAAAACCCTATACCAAAACGTCTGACCAGCGTGGTTTAGTAGGTCAATTTCCCTCCTATCGTGGAGGAGGATCGAGCCCAACATTGGGACATATATGAGCTCAGATGATGCATTTATATATAAATTAACTGATAAAAGGATAGAATTCAAATTAAAAACATAAGTGTGTCCTTATTTTCAATTTATACAAATTGTGTAAAACAATGAACTAACAAATCACGAAAATATTATTATAACTTGATTTATTATGGAGCTTTCAGTAATTAAAACGTCAAATGTAAATTATTTTTCCAATTGTTGCGTTAACTTTTGTGATTAATAATAGGCTTTTGTCATTAATTAAAGAACCGTTAAAATTGAATGCAATTAATAATTTGTTAAAAATTAAGATTTAAAATTATTAAATGCCTTAACATTGAATGTCTCTTGAAAGATTAATAATAAATCAGCTTTGAAGGAAGGAACTGCATAATTATAATTGCTAGGACATTAGTACCATAAATTAACTATAATGTACGTATAATCGAAACAAAAATAGTGCTAGCGTATATGCAATACTACCGTAACATGGATATTCATCATCATCATCATCATCTCAGCTCATATATGTCCCACTGTTGGGCTCGGGCCTCCTCCGTAATGGGAGGGAAAGACCGCGCTGGTCAGACGTGTTGGTATAGGGTTTTGTTTCGAGTTTTCCTTCTCTCCCATAGATGTTATATGCGTTTTATATCCCTTAGTCGTCTCGTATGATCACCCACGGGCAAGATATGGGGTGGTGAATAGTATTCTTACTCCGTCACCATACGGAAACACATATGATTAGGTACACTTAGTTATAAATGATTATCCAAAATTAGTTATTATTTGTAAGTGGTAGGATCACATTGTTGACAGTTTTCTGTCTACAGCCACGGGCCGGTCCATCCGGGATAGTACCACACTTTCGCAGAATTTCGACGTCTGAGTAATGGCAATGTGCTATTGTGTTTCATTCGGTGAGCGAAAGAGCCGGAAGCCTTACTAGGTGGGTCTGCGGTTTGTATAAGTAGGCAGCGGCCTAGCTATAACCCTTGATATTGCAAGGGTCCGTGGGCGGTAGTAACACTTACCATCAGGTGTGCTGCTTACTCCTTTTCCATCATAAGAAATAAAAAAAAAATGAATATTTATATTGTAATGATATAATTTCTATATTAGTCTAATATTCTAATAATATTAGTCTTATACCTATCATTATCATATAATTACACACTAATTCATGCAGAAAAAATATAGTATAAGTACACATACAGAAACTCAATTACAAAAAAATTGCAAAGTATGAAACAAGAAAATGTTTTACATGATTCAGAGTTCAGTTCAGAGCATAGCCGTACTTTTTATATGAAGTATTGTCTATATAACAATATCTTTTTTAGTACTAAAATACAGGAAATCAGTAGGAAGCTTTTTGAGATTATTGAAATTTAGTGTTTAACATTTTAGGTTAAAAACTTGCTTAGGAGCGAAAAATGATTATTACGCGTGGGACTCAAACCCACGCTTATTGGAAATCCGTTTCAATCGTTCCTACTATCTTGCTCACACTTGTCTAAATTGTAGGATATTGGAACGGATTTTCAATAGGTTTTCGTTCGTAAACAAGTTATTATGAGCTTTTTAAATTCTATAAATCCACCTAATTGGGTGTGGGGGTGGGTGTACATACCGACTCGTCTTAAAAAGGGTTCCTTATAATTATACAAGATTAATTCATAATATTTTTTTAAATACTTTCTTTATATATATATATATATAACAAAATTATAACAAAATTTTAAACAAAACGTAATAAAAGACCTTTGTATGTATAAGCCTTATTAAAATCTAACTAAAGGCTCCTTCCTACACACTTTTCTTACATATTGCTCTTAAAACAAGTACCTATCTTTAAGATTTTACTTCATTTTATTTTTATTATTTCGGCAACGAAACTAGATACTGTGAAAATTCATCATTTATATAGTATATATTAAATTAAAAGACGGAAAGCTCGAAATAAAATCCTATACCAGCACGTCCGACCAACGTCGTATAGTGGGTCAATTTCCATTCCATTATGGAGGAGGCTCGAGCCCAGCACTGAGACGTATATGACTTGAGATGATAATGAAACGGGCAAGAGTAGTAGAACGATGATAAACAGTTGACCAGTCAAGGTAGGCTCAATAATACTTTTTCGTTGGTTTGGGTTGGGAAACCTAAAAGTATACTTATTTGCTAATAGTTATGTAAGTAATATATTAATGATTGTTTTTATGAAGGTTGTTATTATTATACCAATTGTAATAGCATCTTAGAGCACGCAACTGCAAAACGCAGCGATCATTTCTCTAAAATTGCTTTACAAATTACGAAGTTGCGCTATGTGTAATTTTTGATTGCTCATTAATTTAGTTACAATGCTTGTTAATAATACATTAACAGGCATCTTGAGCAAGTTTACATACTTTTGCAATATGTAGAAAGAGAAGTACATATTGCGTCGACCCCGAGTAATTGGGATAAGAGCAGGAGAATGATGACGATGAGAGGTACAGAATCCAATGTATACTAATACATGGAGAGCCGGTATTTTATTCGAATATACTGCGAAAATTAGTAAACTGATCGTAATAATACATATTCCATAAGATGCAGCGTGTTTCGGAGAAGGTTTTAGTATATGATATGTTGGTGATTACTTATCCGGAAAGAATGGAAGCGAGCGAGGGCAGCTAGTATATAACAAACAGCTAAGTGTAAAATGTTGGTAGATTACGGAAACATTTTAATTTTACATAAATACATACATACATATCATCACGTCTTATTCCTTGCAGGGTAGGCAGAGAGAACAGAGTGCCAGAGAACTCTATCCTTGCATACTTCACTCGCTTCCTCAACATTCACAATTCTCTTCATACACTCTCGCCGGTTTCGGAGACTCTTGACTCCACCGTCTTAACCAGACGTTCGTTCGGCATTCTTTCCACGTGTCCGAACCATCGGAGCATTCCCTTTCGCATCTTTACACCAATACTCTCTTTCATACCTACTTGCTCTCTTACATCATCATTACGAATGCGATCGGTCAGCTTAACTCCACAGATTTTAATTATCCTATAATCATTGTTGAATAGCATCAATTATGTTCATAATTCATATAGACGCGAGTAAATCGTATATCTCACTCATCTCCGATATCCGAAGCCAAGTGAGACACTGATCACACTCTACCCAATACAGTGTTTAACCCCATCATTTCTCGTCATATAAAAGCTTGTGGATTAGAATTTCAATTCATTAAATTTCAATTCCATTAAATGTTTTCCCCTCAAAATAATTAAGTTATTATTAAAGGATCTTCTCCTTTAGATTAGATTTATAAGCTAGTTATGTATTTGTATATTTACCAACTAATAAATATGATCATTATGATAATGTCAATAGCAAAAAATGTTTAAAAACTTTAAAAAACATTATTCGTATAATTTATTTAAAATGTCAAATTACTTTAAAAATTATAATAGGAAAAATAGAAACTAATGGTGTAACATTAATAGTATTATATTATTAAAATAATTAATAGACACGAAACGATAAATAAACGAAAAAAAAATGTATATTATTTTTATGAATATGATATGAAAACTTGATTTTGGTAAATTTATTGTCTACACAGATTATGTATCTGTGTGGTGACGAAGTGAGAATACAATTCAGCTCCCTTTATTTCCACGTCGGGGTCGTAAAAACTATTGTGGGATATAATGAATGCACAGATGGCGTAGTGGTTGGGATGCCGACCTTCCGTACCATAGCTGTGGGTTCGATTCCCACGCAGGACAGTTCTTTATAAGTGGAACGTATATGACCTTATATGATGAAATGATTACATTGAGATTAGCGTAATACCTAGAACTAGCTACTTTATAATATATGTGATATGTTCCTATATATGTACATATCTTTAGTATGTAAAGCGTATATTATATAAAATAATTTTATATCGATACCGATAGATATGTCGAGCAGTCATCCTTCGATATCATGTTATATTTTTAATTATAGCTTAAGAACTTTTAGAAGATATTGAAAAACTTATTTGTGAAATATACGGGTACATAGATTATAAATAAATATAGCAACATCTTAAATGCTCAAATTATTCTAATGCTGTAATATTGATGAATGAAAACAATAAAAGACATTCACTTCAATGATAATAAGTGATAAGATAACATTTAACAATATTAATGAATAAAAACTGTAAAATACAATACACTTTTAAAGATATAAGTGATGACTACCTAAGACAACTTTTAAATATATTATAAAGACGAATTTATTTGTCTGAGTTAGAGTAGAAATGCATAGTACTTATAGTAAATAGGAGCATATACGTAACTATAGCTGTTAGCGAAACGGGTGAAATTTTGTAAAAATGAGACATCGCACATCAAGCACTCTTCTCTTTTTTATTCTCGTTATAATAACTGCTCAGATAACAAATTAGTATGCTATGGTCTTTAATACCTAATACATTTGTATATAATAATATGTATACATATTTTGTTGCTCAGTGATATTTAATAGGATAATATAAAAATCGTTCATCGGTACCAGGCAATAACAGTACTTGCTATCTAAAATACTAAATGAGCTACCTAATGAAATTACTGAAGTATATGACAGCTGTATCATGTGATAGTGGTATAAAAAAATTAAAAGTTTAATTGCATCGAATATTAATTAGAATATATACCAGTTTTTAGTGAACGTGCTACTAAAATACTGTTGTGCTGTACTAATAAAATAATAGATATTATTTATAATTAAACAGTGGAAAAAAAGACTTTATTCTCTACTGTTTAATTATAAAGATAAAGAAAATATGGGTGGTTTAAAATCAATAACAAAATTCCAATGATTTCTGTATTTGTTCGCAAATTGTTCATAACTAGATTCGTTGTTTATCAGATTCGTTTATAAGTCACCGTTCCTTAATCATTAAACTCTTAAAAACCAGCTAAAGATCATTCTTCCACCATCCTTTCATTTAAAGACCATTCCCGGAGCATATAATACTAACTACGAATTTTCTTTATGCCACATGTGGCGGTTATATATCACTATATTCCTTAGAGAGGCCTGTGTTCAAAATAGTTCAAAAGAAGAAATTTGATATTGTGTTCAAAAGAATAAGTTTGATAAGCTAATGGTGCTATTGGTCAGTCCTTGATCCTTGCTTTAAAATCACGTCTTGTATAATTTTTGATAATCTATTATTAAAGAATGTAAAATGAGCTGGTTTTAGCAGTCGGGTTGGCGTATACATTCGGAGTATACATGCTGCCTCCACGGCTTATACATCATTGGAGCGGAATACTCTCAAGGATATTTCAAACATAAGTTGAGTGAGCTATATTGTCGGGATGCTACATGTGAGTTAGGTTAAATTTGTATAGATTCTGACGAACATGTGTGTAGGCTGGGTCATCTATAATCTATTTAAAGGTATTATATATTTCAATATAAAATTAAATCATTAGGTTATATCAAAATTAGTCATGGTATTTTTAAATAACAAAGAAACATATTATATCACTCAAAACTATTGTTTTTGCAAATTCTCGAAGGCTTCACAATAACCAGTTCTCTGATTGAATTAAATCAATGGCTATGTTATTATTAGGTATACATTCGACTTAATGACAATATAATTTAAATTAATGTAAATTTTTGAGTAATCATACAAAGAGATATATTCTCTATATTGGATATACCTAAAAAAATTTAAGTTTTAAGATATTATTATAATAACATCCTGATCACCATTTTGGCTACGCCAGCGAGTATCAACAGACATCAGCCAACTGATCAAAATCTATTTTACTATTTCTATACTTCTGTGTTTACTTATATAAGACCTCATATTTTCGTCATTATGAATTCACAGTTTATTCTTACGTTAATCGGACAAGTACCATAAACATTTAAGGGCAGTACCGATAGTTTTACCCGTAAGACGGGCAGCAAATCATAGTTTGCGGATGCAATCTCTTCTTTTAAAAAGATAACACTACATTAAGCAATAGATCTTTCTATTGTGAAAGGCTTTATATACATAAAATTTATGGCTTAAAATATAGTACACCCAAGTACCACCAATTATGGATTATACAAAGAATTGTCTTGAGTGGGAGTACAACCCAGAACTCTCAATACAGGAAGTTAAAATTTATACTAGTGTATACTATTTATGTAATCCAATTAATTAAATTAAGACTAAGACTAACCTACCTAGACCAGATTGGTCACGTACTGTAGGAAGGTGGAGTCAAGAGTCGCCGAAACCGGCGAGCGTGTATGAAGAGAATTATGAATGTTGAGGAAGCGAGTGAAGTATGCAAGGATAGACTTTTCTGGCACTCTGTTCTCTCTGCCTACCCTGCAAGGGATATGACGTGATGATATGTATGTATGTAATTAATTAAATATTTAGTATAACTTCACAGTTAGTGCGTGTCCGGGATTTAGTTAGTCTCTAGGTATTTCACATAGTAAATTTATACATATTTTCTCCTAAATTGTAAAATAGCTAGGCTCTGCTTACTGCCATTATGACGTCATATACCATTTAAAAATCTCAATCACAGTCGTTATTTCACAATTAAAATGTCCTTCACCTTTTACATAAGTAATAAATCATATGTCTATTAGTAATACAAGATGATTATGATTTCAAAGTCACTTGCATGTTTCTTGTATTGCATTTTAATGATTACTTGAAAGTTCAATATCAATTTCTATATTTTATTTGCCTTTTGGCAGACGAACGGGCAGTCCATCTGATTACAAGTGTTATTACTCATGAACTTTAATAATACTAAGGGCGAAGCGAAATTACTAGCTCACGTTACAAGAACATGTACCTACAGTATTGAAGAGAATGGAATGAAGACAGGAAGAGAGTTTGTACCTCCAGTTCTCTCGCTGACCCTATCAAATGTCTATTTTCCTGCGAGTGTGATACTACGGACGAGCCAGTCCATTTGTGGCTACAGACAGAACACAGCAGAATTACTTACCATTGCAAGAGAACAACACTCGAAAATTTAACAACATCCTAAGTTATTACATTTTATCATTGTAGTATATCAATTTCTATCACACTGTGGAAAGATTATATTAAGATATATATTTATGTATTAAAAGACTGAGAAGATAATTTCATTGTAAGTAGTATTTTATTTTAATATAAATATCCTATCAATATTATAAATCTAAATATTATTTATACTTGTTAGTCTTCCACGTAACGACTAAAAGAATTTGAATAAAATTTATATATTATCTATATCTATACTAATATTATAAAGCGGAAGAGTTTGTTTGTTTGTTTAAACGCGCTAATCTCAGGAACTACTGGTCCGATTTGAAAAATTCTTTTTTTGTTGGATAGTCCATTTATAGAGGAAGGCTTTAGGCTATATAACATTACGCTGCAACCAATAGGAGCAGAGCAACAATGATGAATGTGTAAAAATCGGGTTTATGTTTCCTTTTGAGAGCTTCCGCTGCGTAAACGGTTAAAGTTGCGCAAAAATTATGTACTACATAATTGTTCCCCTTTCAAAGTTCTAAATAAAAGTCCGCGACAGCATATGTCTATCTTTTAAGATTGGCTCACTATAACCTTTTTTATGCTAATCAAATTTGTTTTAAAATAATGTGATATTTTCGAAGGTGTTTTTATAAACATAATATTAATCCTTATCGAAATAAATGAGTTATTCATCACAAGTATTTAATTTAAAACAAAATTGCTCTTTCCATTATTTGATTTCAATGAATATCTTAGCAGCAAAATAATGATCAAGTACTGGGCGCGCATTTACGATAAAAATACTGGATCTTATAATCTAATATTAAAAAAAGAACTCAAACTAATGTTATTTCATAGTACTTCTGCACACACTACATTTTTAGTTTTGTTTTCTTCTCATGACCTTCCGTCGGCTTTACACATCCTAAATAATAATAATAAGTATAGGAAGTATTAGTGCCTGCCCTCATGTATGGCAGTGAAAGTTAGATTTGGCGGGAAGACATGAAAATAGAATAAATGCTGTAGAGCTGACAGCTCTTCGTAAGCTGTGTGTGATGTAAGTATGAAAGATAAAATTAGGTATAATGTTATAAAAGAGCGCTGGTATGCTGAGGTGGGTTGGACACGAAGTGGAAGAAATAATGAGTGGGCAGAGGTTGACGAAGCAAACATATAAAGCAATCGTGAATGGGACGAATACAAGGGGAAGACCTTTTCTGGACCAAATTGGCGATTTGTTCACGAGAGGTCATCATCATCATCATTCTCCTACTCTTATCCCAATTACTTGGGGTCGATACAATAAGTACTCTTCATTCATAGTACATATTATAAAAGTTATTGGCAATAGTTTTATGACCGGCCGCCTGCCAGACGTCAACCCTAATTGGGAATGTAATTGTTGACCAAACGGCATCAGATGGAGTTGGCCCAAGTCGTTATAAGGCTCTTAGTCGTCTTTTACGACATCCACAAGCAAAGTGAGGATTGGTAGTATTCATAGCCGCTACCACACAGCGATTTCATACACATTAAAAGTATGTGTAATCGTAAATAGGCGTAAGTGTATGTATGTATGTATAATATACATACATTGAATATATCTATAGAAAGTATAGATAAGACCCAATACTTTTACTTGCATTACTTTATATGGTACTACATTGCATTATATGGATTACGTCAAACTTGAATCACTTTTAAATACTTATTTCGCGTAACTACAAATACATGCAAAAAAAAAGAAACACATACATGCACGCACACTACATCACAAACACACGCACACCACACACACACACACACACACATACACACACACGCACACACACACACAAACACACGCACACCACACAAACACACACACAAACAAACGCACAACACACACATACACACGCACACACACACACACACACACACACACACAACGTGTGAGCGCGCTCACTAACACGTTAATTCTCACTCATTCATTTATTATAGATTTCTTTATCATTAGTCTTTATTACGTAAGATATATATATTCATTATTTATAATGTATGTTACTGTAAAATAATTTGATGTTCAAGATTTATGTATTTCGGGAAGGCACTGTCTCTTGAAACACAGGTATTACCTAATTCAAGAGGCAAAGACATCTATGTCAACTGTCATATGTATTTAGTTTTCAATAAAGATTATTATTATTATTATTATTTTACTTAAGGTTAAATGTTCCACTCTTACTAATAAAAGGGTCATGTAGGTACCTAAAACAGCTTTAACGTATGTATTATTTAAAAATATTTCCACCTTTTACGTAAACGAATTCGCGAGTTGAAGTTAACGTTAGCCCAAAGTAACCATTCCACGCGGACGAAGTCGCGGGCAGAAGCTAGTATTACAATAAGCTTGATTAATACTTTAGGTCACATTTTATCTTTAGAAAAAAGAACAGCGTTTGTGTACGGAGTAATGTGCCAGAATTAATATTCAACAACTACAAAGTCTATATAGTAGTAAGTGCTATTTTTTGCAGTGATCCGCTAAATGAGTATTATATCTTCGGAAAAGAAAAGGACCATTATATTCTTACACTATCACTACACAAAGAGTCACCTCATCATATCTTTTTTTTTTTGCGGCGAGCAATGGAGTGGTCGCACCCCAGTAAATCCGTCCGAGGCGACAGACGAAGCGGTGCGGGACCCTATAGACCCGCCCTACATGTACCTCTCTTCGCTGAGCGAGCGGGCTACCGGAACCCGGTCATTGTCTTGTGTGGCCCGCTCGGCGGTTTACCTCATCATATCCACGATACTTTTTTCATTTATTGAAAATATACTTAAGCGTGTATATCATCATCATCAACCTGCTCTTATCCCAATTTATTTGGGGTCGACGCAATATGTTTTTTCCTTCCATACAACTCTATCAGACGTCATCTCTGTGGTCACTCCTTGTCTATCCATGTCATGTTTCACGCAATTCATCCATCTTTTCTTCGGTCTTCCCTTACCCCTTAAGCCTTCAACATTCATACTTAAAGCTTTCCTTACAACATTACTTTCATCCCGTCTCATCACATGTCCATACCATGTCAATCTTTCACTCCTTAATTTTTTCGTCACTGGCGCAACTTTCAAACTTCCTCTTATATGTTCATTCTTTATTTTATCCATTCTTGTCACACCACACATCCATCTCAACATTCGCATCTCCGCTACATGCAGTCGTCTCTCATCCGTCGCTTTTGTCGCCCAACATGCTGATCCATACAGTACAGCAGGTCTTATTAGACTTTTATATATTTGGCCCTTTAATTTAAGGGGTACTTTGGGGTCGCATGTACTTAAGCGTGTATATATGTACAAATACATTTTGTGTGTGGCTTATAATCAATTTGTATGATGCCTTAGTATTATGATATTGAATCTCATTTGCAAGCAGGACGCCATATGCATGATGTCAACGGGAATATATGCCAATATGCATCAGTGAAATATATTTATAAGGTATATATTCAGTGTTATTGACCTGTAATGACGCATGAACGTGGAGGTATGAACCTATGACGGCACCTGACTGCACATTTAGCTTTATGGGGTCACTAGCCATTTAGGATAATTCTATGCGCGATCCGCAAACTATTATTCTGAGCGTGCAATTTGTGTCTGTTAATTGTATGTATTGTATCTTGAGATACAAGGATTTATGCGTTTACGGGTTAAAAAAACTAATGTCAGGCAATATTTTTTTATCTATATTCATTATTGTACAATTAACGCAAAATACTTTTTCCATTTTACCAATTTTCAATTTACACCAGTAACTTGAGTAACTAAATATTACGATTACTACTACTACTATATACATACATACATACATACATATCATCACGCCATATCCCTTGCAGGGTAGGCAGAGAGAACAGAGTGCCAGAGAACTCTATCTCTGCATACTACTACTATATTACTACTATGCCAGAGAACTCTATCTCTGCATACTACTACTATATTACTACTATGCCAGAGAACTCTATTTCTGCATACTACTACTATATTACTACTATGCCAGAGAACTCTATCTCTGCATACTACTACTATATTACTACTATGCCAGAGAACTCTATCTCTGCATACTACTACTATATTACTACTATGCCAGAGAACTCTATCTCTGCATACTACTACTATATTACTACTATGCCAGAGAACTCTATCTCTGCATACTACTACTATATTACTACTATGCCAGAGAACTCTATCTCTGCATACTACTACTATATTACTACTATGCCAGAGAACTCTATCTCTGCATACTACTACTATATTACTACTATGCCAGAGAACTCTATCTCTGCATACTACTACTATATTACTACTATGCCAGAGAACTCTATCTCTGCATACTACTACTATATTACTACTATGCCAGAGAACTCTATCTCTGCATACTACTACTATATTACTACTATGCCAGAGAACTCTATCTCTGCATACTACTACTATATTACTACTACTATATTACTACTACTACTATATTTAGTTACGCTATACTTAAATTTCTTGAAACTGAGTCTATCAACCATTGTAGTTAATTCTTAAGAATTAATTTTCAACTGAAACCGAATAAAAATAAAATCAATCAATTAGAAAACTAGTAGTATCGACTGTTGTCGCCGTCAACCCTTGTTAGAAAGCGGTACCAGCTTAAATTTGGTTCAAGTTTGTATGCAAAGCACTGTGTAAATTGTTGTAACACCTACACGTAGTATTTGAATTTGGTCATATTTGTAACCACACGGAACTTAAAAACTTGTTTAACATAATTTTTTTTATAGGCTTGCGTTTGTGTTTTATAATTTAGTAAAGGTTCTGATTGTACCATATATTCTTTCTTTTTACTACTTCTTTTTAGTTCATATTGGCCACAAGCCTTCTGCAAAACGAAAAGGAAATTAATCTATTACTACCATGCTGGTCAAAAGTAAAAAAAGGTTTTGCTTGGAATTTTTAGCAATTATGTTTTTTACACTTTATCCAATTTTAGGACACTTAAATGATTAGATGTGTAATAATGCAGTGTTGTTACATAGAAATATAATTTTTATGTACATGTAAGACGCGACTAACCTATTGGCGGCACAGTTCTAGGTAGATTACGTGCTTGCTATTGAAAGTCGCGTATCTTAAAGTTGGCAATCTTAATAGAACTTTCTGCTCAACCCAAAATTTGAAATTCATCTGCACCAAAGAGGGTTTGCGTCAGTAACACGATTAAAAAAGACATTTGAATGTTTCAAGCTTTTGTTTATTATTATTAAAGTCATAGTTAATATCATTATTATACAATTCATCAGCTGAGCGAAGCGAACCACTCATGTTTTTGAGGCGAGCAAAACATGTTTCTTTATACTTTCACGGCGCACTTCACATTAAAATGTTGACATATCATAAAGAGAAGTTTTAATATTACCGAGACTAACTAACTAAACTAAAAATAAAAGATACTACTTTTTTTTTGGGTTTTTAAATTATGTTTTTAATATCTCGAAATTTGTAATAGTTTTAACGTTTATAGTCGCTGAAGGATCTTTTCGTGTGGTGACGGAGTAAGAATACAATTCACCACCCGTTTTTTTTTTTTTTTGTCTATGCATATTGTAAAAGACGACTAAGGATTATAATATTAATATAAAACCTATGCAAGAAAAGCAAAACTTGAAAAAAAAAAAGCTTATACCAATTCGTCTGTCCAGCGTGGTATAGGTTAATTTCCCTTCTATAATAAAGGTTAGTTTAAGTCCAACAATGGACCGTATATGAGTTGAGATAAATAGTCACGGTAAGAGGAATTACATTACATGGAATCTGTCAAAATAGTGTTATTTCATATGTGTAACCCTCATGTAAACGTTAGAATTTAACAAATTAAAAAGAAATTAACACATAATATTATTATTATAATTCGTTTGTAGTGTGGTAGTGGCTAAGAATATTACCAGCTCTTACTTTGCTCGTGGATATCGTAAAAGACCACTAATAGCCTTATAACGACCTGGGCCAACACCATCTGACGTTTGGTCCACAATTACATTCTCAAGGAGGGTCGACACCAGGCAGGCGGCCGGTCATAAAACTATTGCTAACAACTTTTGCAATACGCACGAGAACATATTGCGTTGACCCCAAGTAATTGGAATATGAGCAGGAGAATAATGATGATTATTATACTATGTATTATAATGTGTATTATAATAAGTTTGTAAATTTAGATGTTTACCAGTATATATAATCTCGTAAATCAATTAGTCCCACCACAACTCACAATTACAATAAAAGTTCGAACGTATTTGGATGGAACCTTAGGATACTCTTATCTTGCGACCGAAGATAAAGATCGGGTACCGGTGGCCCGCTCGCACGGCGAACAGAGGCGCTTTGCAGGGCGGGTCTATGGGGTCACGCGCCGCCTCTTCCGTTGCCCGGACCGATTTGGCGGGGCGTAATCACAGCATAGTCCACCGCAAAAAAAGGATACTCTCTTCATATAAAGACGCTATGCTATCAATTTAAGATTGTAATCCATAGCTAATATAAACGTACGAGTCTTGAGTTTTTTCTCATAAAATAAGTAGGAATTTAACTTAGCTGACCGTGATGAAGTTACTATGAAAAATTATTTCGCTACGCAGTCTTTAATCTAAAGTTTACGGCATACTTAAACACGCAATACATATACTTTAAAAATTACGTGACGCAACTTTTTTTTTTTGCGAATGCGTGCATTGGAATGTTTTGTAACATACAACACTAAGATATTAATTTTACTCCTACGTGACATTTAACTCGAGCATATTGGCAACATTAAGAAATTGTTTGACAAAGGTCAACGATGTATCCTTTGACACCTATCTATTTACTCATGCTAATAATATGAACTAAGTGTTTCTATATTCTTGTTTCAGTTCTTTCTGATGTAAAATATTGTTAAGGCGTCTTGGAATTAAGGAAGCGGTACCAGTGGCCGGCCTAATGGCGATGGGGAGGGAATATGGTGGGTTATGGGGTCACGCGGTACCCTTACGTCGCCCCGGACGGAGCAGGCGACGTGTGTCTGGGCCATAGCCTACCAAAAAAAAAAAGAAAAAAAAAGGCATCTTGGAACACCTGCTTCTATACCATAACGGCAAATGGTATAACGCTATATTACGCTAACATATCCGCGTATATTCACCATCTTCTTTAAACAATATAAGCCTCTTAACGGGGTTTTTCATAATGTTAGGGTTGCTGTACAGTTTTGCCATGTCCGTGTGGTGACAGAATAAGAATATAATTCACCACCCCCTATCATACCCGTGGGTGATCGTAAGAGACGACTAAGGGATATAAAATGCATATAACATCTGTGAAAGAGATGGAAAACTCGAAACTAAACCCTATACCAACCCGTCTCATCAGCGTAGGTCTATTTACCTCCTATTATGGAGGAGACTCGAGCCCAATAGTGGGACATATATGAGCTGAGATGAAGATATAATTTAGCTGCAATTTTACCTTCCCTTTAGAATGATTTTTTTTTGCCTACATCCCTTACACATCTTTTACGATACCCGCGACAAAGGAAGGTGAATTGCATTCTTACCTTCATCATTATACGGAAAGTATGTAGGTACATACATTTTTAGTTAATGCTTAATTTTATTAAGATATTAATAGTAATTAGTATTTTTCGTTTATATATAAACTGACACTATAGTGTTTTGAACTATGAAACAAAACAGCCTAGGTGGAACCAGTTTTTAACGCATTTCTATTAAGTATTTGAATAATTATTAAAATCGTTAATAATACAAAAAGTTTTATTGTATTGCATACGATCTTATATGTATACGATACGAGATACTAAACATATATCTATACTTAGGCAAATACATTAGCGTATCTGATCTTTAGGAACTAAAGATCCCTTTTTTTTTGGTAGGCTATGGTCCGGACACAGGCCGCCCGTTCCGTCCGGGGTGATGGAAGAGCAGCCTATGGCCCTATAACCCACCGTATTCTCTCCCAATCACCATTAGGCCGGCCATTGGCACCGCTTCCTTGCCATCCTTGGCCAACCCGGCGGGGTACCATCCCCGTCGACGTCACCCTCACGCGATCAGCCTCTCTGCGGGTGACAGACTATTCCCCGGTCCAGTCACCCGTAGCTTCGGCTAGGATCTAAAGGTTCCTAAAGATCAGTAGATACGTAAAGAGTTCAATAATCACCACTCTTTCGGCAGATATGATCAACTGTGAATAAAATTTTCTAAAGAGATTACCTGATTTGGCCAGTCCGTTGGCTTGATTCTGCTGATAATTGACGGTCGCAGTACTTCCGATCCAGGACACCACAATAATGAGGACACAAATTACTCTTTTTTGCCACATCTTTGATCACAGTATCTATCGAATTTATATATCTAATAAACGTTTGAACATCTATTGTGTAGCACCTAATTCATACATTACTTGTAACAGACCCGCTTGCACTAATGAGGTAACGATTATACCAATATTACATTCATAATTCTGCCTTAATCTGTAGAATATCAATATTATATATATATATTTACAGTAGAATCCGGTAGTCTACGGCTTCCTGCGATTCTCAAGATGTCGCCAGTCTACCTAGTTGAGGGGTCGTCCTAGGTGAACTTTTTAATAATTAAGAAGATTATAATAATTAAGAAGAATTAAGAGATTGGGTTTTCTTACGAGTTTTCCTTCTCTAATAGAGGTATTGTCAACTTGCATACCATAATTATCAATTCTATTTTATTTCTATTTATTCTAAGAATGTGATATAGAGACGGCTTCATAAAATATTTCATTTGTCGTCCCACTGAGATTGCGACATAGTTTATTTTTAGTCTTGTGGTACAGATTACCCATCCGTCATCATGGATTTTCCCTTTGATTCATATGAATTGAGAATACGTATATTTAACCTTCACGATCTGGGTTCAATAAATTCATACACGCATTTCATCGATTACAATGTGTTTTGTTTTAGGCCACTACATTTATATTTAACATAAGATTCTGTATTGTCATTTTTATTATATAAAATTCTAGTGTTTGTAAATTAATCCTTTCTAAAGAGTTAGACAGATTTTAATTTGACTGCAGAGATAGTGTAGTGGTTAAGGTGCCAGTGAGTGCTGTGGGTTCAATTCCCGCGCAGGACAATACTTTGTGTAATCAACAATGTATTGTTCTGAGTCTGAGTGTAATTTATCTGCGTTAATTGCATGTTTGTAAAGTCCCCCGCAATACAAGGATTATTTCCTTAGTGCAGGGTGGAGTCTTAAAAAAATATTTGTATGTATTTGAGTTTATATTTTATTGGTATAGATCTAACAGACTTCACTGCGAGCGAGTTCTAAGTTTATTTTGAGCATTATTTTTTTCTAGAGTTCGTATACAAAAACCTATAACTCCTTAAATTCGATCACACATCGTAAAAATGAGTTAAAATGAATATATATATATATATATAATGAAATAGTAATAAATTCGTAAATATAACTTATTTACGCACGTTTTAGTTCTTATTTTTTTTTTGTGTAACCTAATATTCGGCCTGGTTGTCGAGTCATTAGTTTAATATAATAATATATATCATAAATAATACATATTATATAGCAAAGTTAATACTTATATTTATAAATATATTTTTATTATAATTAAAAAAACATTATAACAAGATTCTATAAATGATCTTAACTGTTCTAAAATGAATATTAAGATCTTAAACTTTAAGATAAGGACAGTAGTTTCCACTAAAATTTTTAATACGCAAACAGCTAAGATATGTGGTGACAAATTTAGAATACAAAATGGCACCCCTTTGCCATGGAAGTCTTAAAACCGGGTTAGGAATCTGTAAAGTGGGCATTAGAGCTCTCCTTAGTAATTCGTAACACTACGATCACCAATCCACTTACAAAGCGTGGCGATGGTCTCTATTGGAGAGGTTATAGATGGCAAGGCAATGGATGGGATTTATCCTATTAAAAAGCTATTTTTTTGCCTACAATTCAGTTAATATTGATTATTAAGTGATTAAATTAGTATACCATAAAAATATCGTCAAAGAATTTAATGGATAATAAGAATTGAGTAACTTTGTATTCAATACATTCTATAAATAAGTACAAATAATAATTAGATATTAATTATGTATATGAAATAATTTCCGCTTGAAACAAGTATGGTGTATGTTATGTAGGCCTTATTAGTTATGTTTTTTTTTGTATGACTTTTGTACATTATATATATTACGTATACAAATACTACTTGAGTGAGTACAAATACATGTTCCGTGTGGTGAGAGAGTAAGAATACAATTCACCACTCCCTATCTTACCCGTGTGTGATCGTAAGAGACCACTAAGGGATATAAAACGCATATAACATCTATGCAAGAGAAGGAAAACTCGAAACAAAACTCTAAACCTATCAGCACGTCTGACCAGCGCCCGAGCCTAGCAGTGGGACATATATGGGCTGTGATGATGATATTGTGATATATGCGAAAGGGAATGCTCCGATGGTTCGGACATGTGGAAAGAATGCCGAACGAACGTCTGGTTAAGAAGATATACAATGCGAAAGTGGAAGGATGTAGGTACCGAGGGAGACCGAGACTAACCTACCTAGACCAGATCGGTCATGTACTGAAGGAAGGTGGAGTCAAGAGTCTCCGAAACCGGCGAGCGTGTATGAAGAGAATTATGAATGTTGAGGAAGCGAGTGAAGTATGCAGAGATAGAGTTCTCTGGCACTCTGTTCTCTCTGCCTACCCTGCAAGGGATATGGCGTGATGATATGTATGTATGTATGTATGATGATATTGAGTACAAATAATTTTATAATATTAAGAATTTAATCAGAAATTGATTAGAATTAGAACCAAACTTGCCTACTCTTGCGTTGATTATCGAAAGGTTTTCTCCTTACAACAAAGTAAAGATATTTATTTTTGAAATAATAAAAATATGATGATGACTATATGTCATAGTATTTTTAAAATTGTAATTAATATGCGAGAGTGGAAGGATGTAGGTACCGGGGGAGACCGAGACTAACCTACCTAGACCAGATTGGTCACGTACTGAAGGAAGGTGGAGTCAATAGTCTCCGAAACCGGCGAGCGTGTATGAAGAGAATTATGAATGTTGAGGAAGCGAGTGAGGTATGCAAGAATAGAGTTCTCTGGCACTCTGCTCTCTCTGCCTACCCTGCAAGGGATATGGCGTGATGATATGTATGTATGCAAGTAGTTAATCCTTTAAGTGGGCCTTTTTATAGCCGTAAATTCAAGGATTATTATTCCTTTGCCTATGCCTTTATTAACACAGTTATATTTCATCATGTAACTTTTATTGACATTTTATAGGTAAAGTTTAGTGGCATGTGCACTTAGAGCATAGTTCAAGTCTTCTTTTGCTTTCAAAAGTCCAGTAACATATTGTGCCCTATCTTGGAATAGAAATAAGTCACAATTATTAACCAATGTATGAGTAACGAGGAATTCGTCGACCTCAAGTAATTGGGATAAGAGCAGGGTAATGATGATGTATGAGTAACGAGGAAGATCAGACTACGTTATTTGTTGTACTACGTTGTTTATAGGTTATTTATATTATTTTAAATATAAATTAAAATGTTTTTTTTCCATAGAATAGTAGATGGTAAATATTTTATATAGATTCTAAATAAAAAAAATATTAGTTCTGAAATAATTTTCAACCAAGACGTGAAGTTTTAACTTGTGCAATAAAAACGTCATTTTATTTATAATAATAATTAAATTATACGAGATTGTGGTAATTATTATTATTTAAGTCGCAATAAAAAAAAGCTGCGTGATACGATGGCGAACTAACAATTCCGCGAAGCTGAAATCGAATATATTAATTCTATCGGATTTCCTTAATGCCCAAGAACAAAATAGTACTGGTTTAATAAATAAAATAACAAAATGGTATCTAAAATACTCGTATTAGCTTCATGAGATATTATTATTTTGGACATGATAACGTCTTATAAATCGTTGAACACTGACTGCAAGCATGAAAAAGTGTCACGTTCCGTCTGCGCCGAGTGTGCAAGGGAGAGCTGAGAACAAGCAATAGAAGGGCACGATCGGCCTAAAAGAGTTACACGACGCATGATAGATGCGCCCGATCTCCCACTCCATCGACCGATGTGTCTGAGTAGAAGAGAGACAGCGGCAGCACACAAACTACACGTGAACTATTGTCAACTGTATTTAAAGTGAAGTGAAAAGTTAATGTGGGTTCCAATGTTTATTACAACAATACAACAATTTTAAGAATTATTTAAAAAGTGAAGTGAAAAGTTAACATGGTTTAAATTGTTTATGTATGTTCAATTAAAAAAAAAGTATGCAGTTTTCATCAATGATTGCTTATGACTTTATCTTCTAAAATTATCGTTCGTAGACCGACTTTACATACAACCATCTGTTTTTTTATTTGATATAGGTACCTGTATGGCGTCAGGATAAGAATATAATACTACACATAATTGTATAATCCATGTGAAGTTATCGGGAGAATATGCAGCAGCACTCAGTTGGGTAACTTATAATACTAAATACGCTCGCCAATCTTCCTGTCAAGGGAAGCGATTATGGTATTATTCCCTATTGGGAAGGTATATATGCAACAGTAAATAACAATAGGCTAATGGATGGATGGATTAATTAATATCTCATTATATACAAAATTATACGTAACAAAATTGTAGCCGTATAATACTCGCTAATGCATCTCTTGCCTGCCTATATCTCACGAAACTACAAATACATCTAAGCAGATAAAGGAAGATAAGGAAGATTTAAAACAAAACTCTTTGAACACATCGCCTGATCAGTTTATTGCAGATTAAATATCCTTTTCATTCTGGAGGATGTTCATATCCTATAGTGAAACTTATGCGGTATGTTGGGAGGGAAGAAAAAAGCTGGTGAAGTTTAAGAGTTATCATCATTCTCCTACTCTTATCCCAATTACGTGGGATCAATACAATATGTACTCTTCTGTCATAGGGCATATTGTAAAAGTTATTGGCAATAGTTTTGTAACTGGCAGCTTGCCAGACGTCAACCCTCCTTGGTAATGTAATTGTTGACCAAACCAAAATGGAGTTGGTCTAGGTCGTTATTAGGCTCTTAGTCTTTTTTTTAGCTCTTCGTCTTTTACGATATCCACGAGCAAAGTAAGGGTTAGTAGTATTCGTAGCCGCTACCATACAGCATAGTGAAGTTTAAGAGTATCAGTGTATTTTTAGAATAATTTTTACTGTAATGAAGCTTAATATAATTATCATCATAGATATTTCACAGTTTTCGCGTGTGCTACTTCATTTTGTTATTATTTTTCTTACATTATGTAACATCAAAATTTGTTACAAACAAGCTTTATGTAACAACAATTGCATGTTATGTGTGTAAAACATAATTTTGTGAACCATATTTTTTATGAAAGCTAACGCTTTGTGTAATTATCAAAATATTTTGTAATATTAGCAATTTTGTTAGGTGGTTTATAATTTGTAATATTGTATAGCGAATTATAATGCTGAGACAATGTGAATTTTAATTAATAACTGATTCAGTTTTGCATCTAGTATAGATGCACAAATTGAATATACTTAGGTAAAATTTTATTAAGATTAAGCAATCTACGAGTTTCGTAGGAAATAATTAATACAAAGAGATTTTTTGTATTATATACTTAGAGCAATCTTTATCTAGATAAATTTCCACTAATACTTGTGTCATGAGATTTTTTTAAAATTTAATTAAATTACTTCTAAAATGCAGGAAGTCGCGATAAGATTTTATTAGTGTGTCTTTCGTAAAATGTACTTAGATACGCACGGAAAGTAATATAAAAATATCATCATCAAAATCAATCATATATTAGTTTTGCATTTTTCTGTCATTATGAGACGAAGTTAAACTATCTCGATTTGTTTAACTTTACTGAATTATTATGTAATTTTGCACAATACTTAAAAATAAAATAAAAATAAATTCATTTCATAACTGATGAGTTAGTAATTGTTTATAATCTGAAAACCAATCACTAACTTCTCTTGAAATAAAGAAAAAAACAATAGCTATACATACTGAGTACAAAATCTTACACTTTGTAGCTAAATAAACATAATTTATTTATTTAGTAAATAAATATTTTTTTTTTGTTTACATCATACTAGTTATTTGATCTCAGGTCGTACATGTGCCTTCGCGGGATACTGGCCTCAAACCCAATGAAAGGAAAAATACCACACTTGCCAGTTGAACTTCGCCAGGTTTCATGTTCTTGCAGTAATAATATCTATTTAGATTGCTTAGATATTGCTTACTACATCCAAAAAAAGCTAGAGAGTAGTGACACATTGAATTGCTATACAGGTACCACGTAGGGCACGTAGATGCAATACGATATTGTAGTAAGCTAAATAATTCTTGCATTGATTTGATCTAATGTCACTACGTTTTGAATTAGAAGATTATTGGGGTCGCACGAACTTGTACCACTTCTTATTAAATCAACAACAAAAAAATCTCACTAAACCAACAAGTTAATAGTGTATAATACATACAACGAAACCTTCTGAAAATATACTTTCATAAGTTATCCAAATGTATCAAATGATATAACTCCAAAATAACTATAACTTGAATATTACTTATCGCTGACAGCCTTAAAAGGGATACAAATACTTGTTAAAATTAACTAGGTGATAGTAAATTTTAAATATAATATATAAAAATTGTAACCTTGGCAACCAGAAGTGCAAAACTAGTATAAAAAAAGAACCAAAGAAGAACTCAGATTTAAAATGTCACCTTAGTAAAGGTCGATTGAGCAATAAAATTATGTTTAATATGTAGAATTATTACTAATTCCAACAAGGACTATGATTCTATAAGTATTGCTTATTAGATTTTATTAGTTTATTTTGTATTTATTCAATCGTGAACCAATCACTATTCAATTTTGCGGTACTAGTTTTTTAATGGCCTCTCCTTCTAGTAAGGGTAACGCTTCATTAGAAAGTACTTGAATTCACACGCTTTCAAGAAAATACTACAGAAATGCAAGTTTCCATATTAAAATTTGTCATAGAATACGCATATACAAACAACTATAAAATTAAAGATTCTTTGAATTCGACCACAAAACAACCTATCCTGGGAATCATGATCCGATATTAATACTACTTATTTGACGACTAAACTACCTTTACTGTTCTATTAACCTAACTATCAATCTAATCTATATTCAATTTACATTATTATATGACGAATGTATAGAATTATATCCTTGATAGATGCATATATTGCTGTTGCTGTGTGGTAGCGGCTACGAATACTACCAACCCTTACTTTGCTCGTAGATATCGTAAAAGACGTCTAAGAGTCTTATAACGACCTGGGCCAACTCCATCTAATACCGTTTGGTCAACAATTACATACATACATACATACATATCATCACGCCATATCCCTTGCAGGGTAGGCAGAGAGAACAGAGTGCCAGAGAACTCTATCTTTGCATACTTCACTCGCTTCCTCAACATTCATAATTCTCTTCATACACGCTCGCCGGTTTCGGAGACTCTTGACTCCACCTTCCTTTAGTACATGACCGATCTGGTCTAGGTAGGTTAGTCTCGGTTTCCCAACAATTACATTAAGAATTAAGGAGGTTTGACGTCTGGCAGGCGTCTGGTCATAAAACTATTGCCATTAACTTTTACAATATGTACTATAAAAGAAGAGTACATATTGTATCGAACCCAAGTAATTGGGATAAGAGTAGGAGAATGGTGATGATGTGATGCATATATTACGTCACTATATTTTTTTTCAATATATTTCAAATCGATCTCTAATGTTATTGATTCAATATGACAGTCATTAATATCAACATTAATCAAATTACTAAAAAAAAAAAAAAAAAACATATTTATTCCTACGTGACTAATGAATTAAAGACGACAAGTGTCAATTACTTTCATTTTTAACTTCAGTAATTTGCCTAAGGCCAACGTATTACAAAACAATAGATGACTCATACAGTTTTCAAAATTATATATTCGGCATGCTTCATTCATAATTGTGAAATGATAGTATAGATCCTGTTTTTGATAAAAAGTTAATAATTTTTACTAAATAAAACTTTAATATGGTCTGTAAAAACTCACTCAGTTATAGAGCTTCATTGTAGCGAAATAAAAGTTATGAAGCCTTTAAATGCTCTATTTGCTCACATTGCAAGGACAACAGAGCAGTGCCCTCGAACAGCTTTTTATTTCTGATCGGGTTTCACCTTGAATTTCATTCTATTTTTTGCAAAACTTTTGGATTATATATGTCGCTTTAAAAGGAGAATTATTTATTTAAAGTAACAAAACTGCTCGTTTGGTCAGAAGCACTAGATAAATATGATATAATTTAGTTCATTCATTAGCTCTATGACTTAGACATGAGTGGGATAATCCCATAAACAAAATGTTTTGCAGGGAGGTTGGCGAATTAGTTATAATTACAAGAAGGAAGTATAGAACTTATTTAAATCAAAATTTTAAATGTCATAGTACATGTAGGCTTTAGTGAATGTATAATCAAACAGGATTACTTAATGATGATTCAATACCTTAAGAAGTATCTTGTGAAGGTTGTGAATAAAAAAATACTAATAACATTTTATAGCCCTGAGTTGCATCGTGAGATACACTAGTTAATAAGTGTTTCCGTGTATTGATTGCAGCACAATATATGCAAAATAGTTTCAAATTTAATAAAATGATTTTGAGTCATAGGTTACTCGATACGTGGTAGGTTTTCACGCGTAGGCGTAATACAATTGATAGCTTGAAACGATGGCACTCACAGATTCAATGATGTTAGAATTCATGTAAATATACTTTTTGTTATGCAATTACTCTGTAATAATTATATTTATTTGTTATTTAAAACGTGTGATGATAAATATTGTATATATTTTAAATTTTTCTAAAGTAAATAAAGGTTTCAATGGCAAATGCCATTTTGTCAAGATCAGCTGACCTAACGTTTTGTTATGAAAGAGGGTTTTAAATAGATAATATCTGATGTTTACGCAAATATTATATATTTTTGAAATATTAAATATTTTTAAATATTTATCGCGTGTTTTTAGCGTTCATTTTTCATTCAAGAGAATAGACCTATATGCTTGTATTTGAAATACATAATTGTCAATGAAATCAAAGGGTTCAAAATTCTGGTTTAAGTTTTCTTACAATTGTTTCTTTCATTTATTTCAAATGATCATATAAGGTGCCTTGAATTTCAATATTGAACTTGAATTTTGACCTTATAAAAAATAATTAAGTGTCGACAATACTCGGTTTTATTATTAAATTATTACTTTTTGAGTAAGTCCAAACTGATATATCATAATTATATATATAATCACGGTATAGCAATAAAATATTATAGTAATATTACGTATTATGTAATATGTCGATAAATTTAACAGGTCACGACCGAGGAGCGTCCGTCCGGCTTGATTTCATAGGATATTAAGCATTTCCCTTGCTCATCCGCAACTAACTTGAAACTAAATTATTACACATGATCGCATACAGGAACAGGTTTAATTATACATGCAGACTTCTCTAATATTGCAATAAACGTAAAGTAGTTATTTTGTAAGATAAATAAAATGTCAAGAGTCTATTTTAAATTAGCTCTTTTAAAAATAAAATGCCATTATTTAAAATAAAATTTAAAAAACATAAATATAATTCTAATATCTCACTGGCCGCTTTTTAAAAGTTATTATAAATATAAAGAAATAAAAATGTGGTACGAAATAAAATCACAATGTTATGTAATCTTACACAATTTAAATTATCACACACATACACTAATAACACCTCATAAGCAAGCGGGTAGCTACTTTATATACGAGAACGTATTTAAAATGTTTTGCGAGCGAATTGTTCGTTAATGTGCGCCCGGACCGCAACGCATGCGCTCTCCGCGATCGTACAGCTTCTACTAAGACGTTCAACAATGATAAAATAAGCAAAGCCTTTATGCAACCTTCGGATTGAAAGCCACATTTTTGTGGTCAAGCATGATCTAACGAAGATGGCGCAAACATCCACGATGTAGTTTCATCTAGTTTGACCTTTGGAAGGTTTATACTTTTGAAGGCTTATGTAACCCCAAATATGTTAAAGTATGGTACTCTTTAGTGTGTGTAACCATTGAGGTTGTAGTAATTTGAACATATATGTGATTATTGACAGTAGGCATTTTGGCTTAGATTCAACGTGTGAGATTTCGGTGTATTTTCACAATTGTCAAATAAGCGAAGCTTGTAGTGATTCATTAAAATTGATTGTATAATATTTGTTCCAAAGATAAATATTCATGGCCAGGCCATAACTTGTGACCCCGGACCGATTTGGCGGGGTGCGACGTCCATAGCCCAGCGCAAAAAAAAAAAAAAAAAAAAAAAAAAGGCCATAACTTGTGAAAAGATTAAAGGGAGAAACATTTAAAGCTTTAAGAGTATTGATATCCTCGGTGTTGGCATTTCAAGTCAATCGTTACAATACGACTCGTAATCTGAATATTTATGCCTAGATGTTTTATTTCATTACAAAATGAATCTCGCTGTTATATTATTGAAGATCCCTTAACGTTGCAAGTTCATCTTTTTATTAAACATATAAACAAAAATTCCATCCATCATCTGATAAAGTTTAACTGAGTTTTTAGAGATCCTTTTTTTTAATTGTTATATTTGGCGTTATTGAAATGAATATTTATTATATTAATGTTTTGCAATAAGTTTATCATTTTTTGTTTTATTTCTCATAACCACTTTTTTGGTGGTAAGCTATGGTACAATCACACCTTGTTCTGTCCATCCCGGGTGCCCAAAGAAACGGCGCGCGACGTCTGCGGTGCACGTACCTACTTCTTATGTGGGACCCACCGGTATCCGGTCTTTATTTATAATGACCCTGATAATTATTTGTTATACTTCTAAAAAAATAAAATAATTGTTCTAATTTTTTTAACAAAATAATCATTCAGATATATTTTTATTATTTATGTTCAAAAGTTAACAATAATTTGAAAATTGTCTGTATCTATTCGGTCAGATACTCGAAAACAAAAAATCTAATATCTATTATATAGGACAATATAAAATTATAAATCTATTTTTTATTTATATACAACTGCTTAGTTAAAATTTATTAGAAACAATAGTAACTATAAAACGGATTGAATAATTTGCCTTTTTGAATGGAATGTAGATAATAATAATGAAACATTGGATTTGCATTTCTGAATGCTACGTCTGCCGCATAACAATATGCAATCTATATTCCTACAGATTGAGCAATGAAATTTTACAATAAAAGTTTAGATTAATTACATTCAAATTCAAATTAATTTATTATGTATAAACCCTGCGAGGACACTTACATATTGTCAGTATTTAATATAATCTAATAAATTACCACCGAATCGGAACTAGACCACTACTGAGAAGATCCAGCAAGAAACTCAGCGGGTTTGTCTATTATTGTTATTTCTTTTCATTTTCTTTTTATATATAAAAAAAGAATGGTAGGTACATGTAAGAAATAGCTCCAGTGTGATGCCCTTCGAACCTAATAGTTCAAATATAATGTAAAATAACCAATGGCTGGACCAGATTCTACAAGCGGCACCCGATCACGAGTTAACTACTAGAGCAGCCATCACTAACCTCAACCATCTTTTTTTTTCTTTCGCAAGGTGGACTATGGATGTGGTCGCGCCCCGGCGGACTCACCCTGCAAACACCTCTCTTCGCCGTGCGAGCGGGCCACCGGTACCCGATCTTTGTCTTCGGTGAACCTCAACCATCTTGGAGGGAATATATATATGGCATTCGATGCCACATATATATTGAATGTGATTATCAATTACAACAACTATGTTACAATACCAATTTGTTATTATTGTAAGCTGCTTAACAAAATGTATTATCTCTTTGCATTATTTATATGGTATGTATTACCGGCCTAGTTCAGATCACGATATAATCATCAATATAAAGACAGCTACTATATACATTGCTCAGTCGTTAACCGTTAAAGGCCAAGGTCTCCGTCCAAAGACCTAGACTTGTTGCAACTACTTTTATAGAGATCGTTATTTCCATGTTATTATTTTTCCTTTTATTTTTGTCGGCAATTTACCGAGGCAATTAAAAGTGATCGTGGGAAGTGCCGCTCTACTTTCAATGAATTTTTAAAAAATACTGGTCGTTTTAATGGAGCGATAATTAAATTATTTGTACGGAATCAATATGTACTTTTAAGGGTTTTTTTTTGTGGATATAGGTATTATAAGCAATAATAGTTATTAATGCTATAGTTATATAAGCAATTAATGATAATAAATTTTATAATTTTGACAAAATTTACGTTAGATATTGTAAAATGAGTACCCAAATAATTATAATTTTGAAATACATATGTCTATATATAGCAATTTTGACGCAAAGGTTTTGCTACAATAAATATTAATACATTTATAAGATTTTATTTAAATTGTTTCTGGTGTTTTGTGGTGATTTCTAATGTTTACGCGAGTAATACAATTGAAATAAAATTGTTTTTACTCATTCTATCGCGTTTTAATTTCCCTACGTTTCGAACGCTTTACAGCGTTCATTTTAGTCCTCCCCTGACCATGAACGCTGTAAAGTGTTCCAAACGTCGGGCAATTAAAAATCACACACAAACGCAATAGAATCAGTACAAATAGTTTTATTCCAAATGTATTTTGTGGTGTTTCTTAATATCCAAATGCGTTGAAATATAATTATAAAAAAAAGAAGATTTACTTCTTTAACTGTGTAATAGTATGTACCTAAGTATGGGTTTTATTTCTTGAATGCATCATTTCTCATCGACAACATCTCGCACTAAAGGTATAGCATATAATTGTATAGCGTGGGACTTCGCAAACATTTAGCTGACACAAATTACACCTTTTATAAAACAAAAAAGAAAACGAATTTGTTAAATGAATTAATGTTTGAATTTTAACCACTAATAATTAATTTTTCACTATATCTATAAATATATAAAGATCAATGTAACGATTGCCTAAGATGTTAAATAATATCTGCACGGTTGACTAAATTAATAAACTTCCTATTAGCTCTCTGAACAGCTGGTACATGTCGACAGCAGCAGTCGGCATAAGAGCTTTATATTATATAACATAATATGAAATATCTAAGCATAATATGATCTGAGAGGACAATCATTAATATAATTGTATTCCAGATATAATTAGTATCTCGTTAATTTATTAATCTAGTTACTTGTGCTGTCTGTTTAGTCTTAGGTTTGAATTCCTGGTTAATCAATCAGAGTATTGCTATCAAAAAATCTTCAGTAGTAGTGTGATATTTGGAATTATGCGTGGCAAATTTATTTTCTTTAAGCGTCATAGAGAGTTAGTAACCCATTATGCTTACTTGAATTATACATTATCGCCGCTAGTATTGACGTCTATCCTTTTTTGGGGACAGACTTCAGTCGGTTATTTTTCGCCCATACCGCCCGGGTCTGTAGAAAGGATGACATCCTATCCTATTACCTATCGGACACGTACGTCTCTATTGCCATATGAGTGGGCTACTGCTACCAGGTCCTTGTCTTCGGTGTGATATATTTTCGTCCACCCTTTCTTTTTTTTTTTTATTTATTGGTGGGCTATGGGTGCGTCTCGCCCCGCCAAATCGGTCCGGGGTGACGGAGAAGGCGGCGCGTGACCCCATAGACCCACCGTAAAATCCTCTCTCTTCGCCGTGCGAGCGGACCACCGGTACATCTTTGTCTTCGGTGGACGATTTTTCGTCCACCCTAGCCTACTACCATAGTCTGTAGCATACTTAATATGTATAGTATTTACGGGGTTTTTAAATTAATGACTGCTGATTCTTTTTGTTAGAATTTTGTTAGTCAAATCTTATATCTAAAACTGATATAAAGTATAAATCCATCGATCGCCCTATTGATGTCCGTGTTTTCCTTCGTGAGAAGGCCCGGGTCACTTTTTTATTTTAGGGTAATTCTGGACGTTGAAATACTGATGCATCAATGGATAGCTGTAGTCTTAGATTTTAAAGTAGTTATGAAGTTCCATATTGTCTTGTGTCTACTTTCCTAATTTGGACGGCCAAACGACGCGCGCATAGCTGCGGATAGCCACTAACAAAAATAAATTTACGAAACACATATTTTTTATAGAGGTATTGTAAATTCAATCTCTTCTGCCCAGTTTCCTGGTTTTCATGTCCAGATAGGGAACTTTTAAGTGAGTTCCATGGCAATTTCTGCCGAGTCTTTCTATAAATACAGTCTCAAGAAATACAAGGATCGAGATATTAAGATTAACAAATCTGAAAAACTACGACTTATTGGACGTAAGACAAAGGTGTCTAGAACTTTTTATTTTTGTTTTTTTTTTCGGCGGCGGGCTACTGTGCGGTCACGCCTCGCTAATGCGTCCGGGGCGACGGGAGAAGCGGCGCACGACCCCGTACACCCGCCCTACAACATACCTCGCGACGCTGTGCGGGTGGGTCACTGGAACGCGTTCTTTTCTTCAGTGACCCATCTGGCGGTCTACCCTCGCGGGTAAAAGGTGCCTCGCTATAACGTGTTCGAAACGTAGGGAAATTAAAAATCAAACACAAACGCGATAGAACACAAAAAAATTGTTTTATATCATAATTATTTTTGCTTTAGTGCAAAGTGTGGTCTTAAAAAAAAAACATTATTAATCGCATCATTTATCATTGTAGTAGAACATTTTAGTATTTTATTACCATGTCAACTTTCACCCTGACCAAGCCAAATGACCAGTAGCGTGCAGTAGGCATATTATTTTAAAAGTATTAATACAAAACTGATGGTGAACGGTGCGTACGTGTTCAACTTCAATCGAATATATTTCGAGAGGAAGACGATTATGTCCTTGACTTTTACAAACAACTCTAATTAGCGGACATGATGCAAGATTCACAAGAATTCCAACTATATTATGCTAGGCAGGTCAAATTTAGATATTACTTAATTAAGTAAATAACTACTGTAACTATTTGCAATGTAATGACTGTTTCGTCGTTCTTATACTTATAAGCAGTGTTAGCGTGAGGTTCTAAGTTTAAATGTTGAAATGGACCGTACTCGGTTTTTCATTTAGACAATTTTATAGTAACAACATGGACATGGACATTTTCCATGTGGTGACGGAGTAAGAATACTATTCACCACCCAATATCTTATCCGTGGGTAATTGTACGAGACGACTAAGGGATATAAAACGCATATAACATCTATGCGAGAGAAGGAAATCTAGAAACAAAACCCTATACCAACACGTCTGACCAGTGCGGTATAGTAGGTTAATTTCCCTCCCATTACGGAGGAGGCCCGAGCCCAACAGTGGGACATATATGGGCTGTGATGATGATGATGATGAATATGGACATGGACTGGCAACTATGAATTAATAGACTCGTCATTATATAATGTGGGAATATACTTTATATAAACGTAATGTGAATACCTAACCTTGCTCACATTATTATGGATATATAATATTTTCACGAGAATTAAAAAACCGCATGCTTTTAATGATTCTAAAACCTTTGTATAAAAAATAACTATATAAAAAAAACTGTATAAAGAAAACTCAGAATTAAATTTAAAAAAAAAACCAACCCATCTCACCAGCGTGGTGTTATAGTTCAATTCCTTTTTTATTGTTGAGGAAACTCGAGCCCATCAGCTGGACTTGTATGAGTTAAGATGATCATGATACTAATACACGAAGCTGGTGAAACAGGTTACTAAAGAGTTTTATTTCGAGTTGTCCTTGTCTTGCACAGATGTCATATGGATATTGTAGCTCTTTATCGTCTTTTACGATAATCACGGGGAAGGATAAGAGAGAGGGGTTGAATTATATTTGTAGTCTATCACCACACACAGAATTATACCACATAATTAAAAAAAAATAATAATTTAAAAACAACTTGTTCGATCTGGATATAAATAAATAAAATCGGGTAAATTAATACAATGTCTGGCAATGATTTTAAAGGAAACGCCTTAATCGACATAAATTAACCTTTTAATGTGAATACATTATTTACTAATTTGGAAGTTTTTTATTGGCAATGTGTGATAAGTCAGCGAACCATCTGACATTGTACAAAATCTATAATATCAAGGTCACGCTAAATGCTTTAACGGACTCAAAATAAAAACCATCCGTTCTTCCAGCACAATATAACAGGTAATTTTTTCTTTCCTTATGGAGAAGGCACTCTACTGTAGTAATACAATTTCTGTTAGTTGAAAAAGAAGAATAATATAGATCTAAAATTTTTAATTTATATTTTAACTGGTCAATATAATCTTTATAATTACTGTGCTATATATGACGTCAATAGCTTTGGTCCCACAGTGATCACGGATGTTACAAAGTATCCGATGGGGCGGGCAAACAAAATCGAATTAAAATACGATAGATTTTATAAAACTAGTTTTATTTTATAATGTATAATTGTCGCATAAATACCAGAAATTATTACGTAAACGAATACGGACCGGATATTGCATTTAAAATACGGCCACTAGAAGTTCTCTCTCAAAGCTGTGTGCAAAATTTTTAACATCACTTATTTACCATTACAAGGATCTAGTATTTAATATGGTAGGTTACATACAAAAATTGTAAGTGTTCCTTTTAAGGAACGTCGCCGTCTTTAGACGACAATGCCAATCCCAGTTTAATTACAATACAGATACTTCCCAGGAGGTGATCGGTAAGGCGATTGGTATGCATTTCCAATTGATGTGTGTCAAGTCCCGTTTGAGGTAATAATTTTTCAATCCTCATTTTTCAATCACACAATTACTTAGTTATCACAATATTTATGTCAAATCTTTCAAAAAGAATACGCTCTATCGTTAGATAACTAATTTAGTAGAAACTTATAAAATTACCTTTAAATTATCCAAAATTTTGAAAAATAAATTTATGATGTTTATAACTATATCCGATCTCAATACCATAATTGCATAAAACCAATCGTATTGCTTAAGTTGATAAATTAGACAAAAGAAAATAAAGCATGAAATAATTAATATGTTTTCCAGCATATTAATTTAAGCTAAGCCATAAAGTTCGATGTAAAACCTTTCAAAATTTCATAGCAACTTATTAACACTGTCGAATATATTCTAATAAAGAATTAAAAAACGAGAATATGGAGGGCATTCATCAAAATATATCATCATTGTTACGTCGAATTACTTTACCTAGATAAAACTACTTTGAATTCAAAAATTTACGGAACCAATCAAGTTAATATCATTCTGCACTCAGTTAAGGATGTCTTTAACGTGGTTATAAATATAAGGTCAGATAATAATCTCAAAATAAAGAAAAATACTTTTGTCAGATGATATAAATTACCAACAAGTCAAAAATTGTCAATGTAAATAATATGAAAAAAAAAATTATAAAATAATTCGTATTCAATATAAATTTCAAAGATACACCACCGTGTCCCAATTTGGACAAACTGTATGGGTTACCAAAAATAAACACAAAAAAAATATATTTTATGATTTTTTAAAGTTTAATCAATGTATGGACTTATGAACTACTCTGATGGTTGCAAAAGTCCTCTCTTAACTCTAGCAACTATTATTACATTTATAAGAAATTTAAACAGTTTTAGTAAAGGCCCTGATTGAATTTAGTTAGTAGAATTTTGTTAGTTAAGATTTTAATGACTTAAGTTTTATCTTTTTACTGACACTGAATCTAGGATTTGTTATGATTTTAAATCGGTTTTTATATGCACCGTACCGATCTGAATTTATTCCAAAATAACATTAACATAAAAAAATTGTGTCCTACCCTAAGTATAATACTTTTAAATTCCACATCACCGCCATGATGAAAAAACATAGAAAACTGAATGGTTGAAAAATCATATAATTTATCGAACTAGCTCGAAAATTGTGTAATACAAAACAAATGTTGAGAATTGCAACCTTAGTAGTAGAGCCGGATATCCGGACAGACATATGAAAGCATTTTCGTACAAACTGAAAGGAAGACACTACTATCGAGTTCAAGCTCGATTGATCAAAAAATACTATTTAATTTTGTTATATATCTATCACCTCAATATATAATATATCCTTCGTGATATATAGCACGACGTATTCTAGTCGCGATTGAGTGAATAGGCAACTCGATATAATGTGCAGTATGCGTGAAACGACCTTCACGATGTGGTGCGAGGGCTAGTTCAAATGTCACAACTTACAATGTAGTCTGGCCGGTTCGGATGACTCGTATTTAGATATTTATAAATAGCCGTTGCACGCGATTTTGTTGGAGGTGAATTTTGTATTTTATTATTGCAATATTAGGATTAAAATGATCCTTACTGCAGAATGAAAATAATTATCATACCAAATTTTAATTCGCGAATAAATTAACAGACAGACAAAAGTTTCTTAATCAATTTGTGTTACATATGATTCAAAGATACTATGGGGATAGTACAAAATTGTAACAAAAAAAAAACATCTTCAAAACAATATAGTCGAGGTTAACCAAATATGCTTTATTGACAATAACTACAATACTACTTGATCAAATTTAAATAGTATCACATTAGAAATACCAACTTTTAAGTAAAAAAAATCAATAAAAAAGTTCTGTAGTAACTAACACACACAAAAAAAAAAGAATACAGTCGAATTGAAAGCTTCCTAAATTTTTGAAGTCGGTTAATAATATTATGTTTCAAATTTCTTCAATGTATAGATTTTGAAGATAATCTATATTTATAGAGACATAGTATAGCAAAAATAGGCGAGGAGGCTCGAAGCCAGCAGTAGGACTTATATAAGCTTAGATAAAAAGGACTACGTGCGCATGCGCATTATGTGATCATGTAAGATCCTTATATATTTTATCTATACATATATTTTAATTGTTGTATTTGAACATAATATATTTTATGTTATTATTCTTATATTTTCTCTGCTTTAATTATATTAAAATTTTAGAGTTATTTTACTCTATAAAACGCTAGTGTTAGTTGGCGCCCGTGACGCCATCAAAGCGTTTCCACGGAAGTTCAATGCAGGTATTTATTTTAAACTGCAACACGCTGAGATGGAGGCGTTTTGTGACGGGCAGCATCTCATTTACTTTGTTAAATTTTTATATCCATTTTTGTATATCCGTTGCAATAAACAGATTTCTTTCTTTCTTTCATTATAAAAAAATAAATAAGGCAAATATTTAAGTGATTTATAGCATTGCACTGCAATTTTATACCAACATAGATCGTTAAAGCAGAAACTGTATATATTTTAATATATTGTATAATCTGTATTAAATAATGTAAGGCTAGAATGTAATGTTTTAATTACTAACACTTTTTTTTAGTAAGGTAGGTACGACTAAATTGGGTTAGATACTGGGATGACGGTAATGCACTGGTATACTTCGCTCAATATTAAAATACGCCTTCACTGTCCGTCGTCGTAAGCTTGTATCAATAAATCGTCGAAGCTGATCACTAGTGTTAACAAAATCATAAAAATATTAACGCCAATTTACACCTTAACGAGAAACAGCAATCACTTTAGTGACCTCATAATAATTATCTTTAACTTAATTACTTTAAAAGTGTGAAATGCCAAAACTATTAAATAATTCCATCTATCCATTTAAGATTAGATCTTTGCTTTTAACTATTATTCTGATTGTAAATTTGTTAAACTGCCTCTTTGCAAATTGCTTAAATTTAGCATTTAACATGCTAGGTTATTTATAAAAACTTGTTTAGGAGCGAAAAATGAATGTCACACATGAGACTCGGAAACCACATCATCATCATTATTATCACAGCCCACATATGTCCCACTGTTGGGTTCAGGCCTCCTCCGTGATGGGAGGGAAATTAACCTACTATACCGGGCTGGTCAAACGTGTTGGTACAGGGTATTTATTTTGGGTTTTCCTTCTTTTGCATAGATGTTATACGCGTTTTATATCCTTAAGTCGTCTCTTACGATCACCCACAGGTAAGATAGGGGGTGGTGAATTGTATTCTTACTCCGTAACCACATGGAATTCACACCTATTAGAAATCCGTTCCAATCGTCCCTTTTTTTTCTCCTGCAGGGTGGACCATGGATGTGGTCGCGCCCCGACAAATCGATCCGGGGCGACAAAAGAGGCGGCGCGCAAGCCCATGGACCCACCCTGCAAACACCTCTCTTCGCCGTGCGAGCGGGCCACCGGTACCCGATCTTTGCCTTCGGTGGCCCGCCCGGCGGTTTACCCTTACGGGTTCCTCCCGTATCGACGCTCCGACGGCTTTCGCCGTGGGGGCGTCGCCCTCACGTCGGGTGACCGGACAATTATTCCAATCGTCCCACCACTTAGACAAGTGAGAGTTATCGTATATCTGAATGTAATTTTGTGGTGTATATTAGACGTGTGCCATCTACCCGACAATAAAGGTGTGGGTTCGAGTCTCACGTGTGACATTCATTTTTCGCTTGTAAACAAATTTAAACTACATCTTTGGTTTAGTGGTTTAGATATGTGCCTGTAGAACAATAAGTCGAGGAAGAAAAAAATCTTGTATCAACGATGGTAATGAAAAACTATTAATATTTGTTAATAAAGTTAATATTTACAATGTTAATAGCTACTACTATTAAGAATTTTAACACAACACATTCTAGAACTATGTTTGGTCGATAGCAATAAACTACTTGTTATGTAGATCAAAAAATTGGATATGTCATATCTTCGCTTCCCACATAAAGTCAACGTTTAATTTATAGTAGCAATTTGCTACTGCCCTTCATTCGGTAAACGAGTGAGCTGGAATTCCAAATCTTACTTTACAGTGGCTTGGTTAAGCACTTGTTATTCCGGTGGCTCATTAGCGAGAATTACCACGTAAGAGACCTCGTAGCGTACATAATAAATATTTTGAATTTGAAGTTACTATTTGACATACATTTGTATATTAAAGTAATCATATACAAAAAAGGTTTATTTGATACAAACAAAGATATTTGTAGAATATCATAAAGAAGAAATTAACATAAAAACTTTATTGTCTTTATAAAACTCTATGAACAGTTCCGCCTGACGTCACGCGATCACGAAGCACTAATAAACCGCTGATATTTTTATATAGGTACCAAGAACGCCTAATTTACAAACTGCAAATAAATCAATATTTACATGTTTTACTTTATTTCTAATTAGTTAGTTACCTAAATTAATCCGTGTGGTGACAGAGTAACTATACAATTCACCACCCCTCTATCTCACCCGTGGGTGATCGTAAGGGATATAAAACGCATATAACATCTAGGTAAGAGACGGTAAAATCTCGAAACAAAACTATACGAAGACGTCTGACCAGCATGGTATAGTAGGTCAATTTCCCTACCAATATGGAGGAGGCTCGAACCCAACAGTGGGACTTATATGAGCTGAGATGACTATAATGAGATTCCAAAATTTACAATTAAATTTATTTTCATATAGAAAATATAGAATAAGAAGAAAAAGGAAATTACCGAAAATTCTTTTTGTCACGCGCAGACTTTACAAAATACATTTCTTTTTACACTCAGCAGATGCTCATCTTAACACGGGGCATGGCTCTAGATGAAGGAAATTTGTTGACACTCTCTTTTGAGCAGGTGGTTGGCAAATAGTTTCATTTTAACATTGCCTTGTATAGCAGTGATGTTATCTGCTTATAGTACATAAGTTAGACGATTTTTAAGAAATCTACGAGAAAGAAAATCTTCGAGAGAGTGGTGATCATTGTATTGTTACATCACTATACAGATAACATAATTATATATCCGTCACAATTTACATCCGAAAACATCATTTGTGAATTGTACAAAGAAGTTCCCTGCATGAGAATCGAACTTATGACACTCGGATAATAGGTCGATATTTAGACCACTACATCTACTCGTCATCATCATTACCCTGCTCTAATCTCAACTACTAGGTGTCAACGCAATACGTCCCCTTTTTGCAGACAACCCTATCGGATGTCATCTCCGCGTTCTCTCTTTTTATTCGTCATGCTTTCATCTTTTCAATTGATCTTCCTCTGCCCTTAAAGCCTTTCAATATTTATATATAAAAACTCTCTCACGAGATTACTTCCTTCCCGTCTCATGCCCATATCAGGCCAGACGTTCTCCCTTAAACTTTTCCATCCCTGGTGCAACTTTAAAATTTTCTCTTGCTGCTCTGTTTCTGCTTTCATTCCGTATTTTATCCTTCCTTACTTCGCCGCACATTCATTTTCATTCAACATTCGTATCTCTGTTATGTGCAATCGTCTCTCATCCATCATTTATGTAGCCCAACATACTGACCCATACAATACAGCAGGCCTTATCAAGGTATTGTAGATTTAATCTCTGATTTAAGCGTACTCTGAGAGTCAAATATTGTACCGGTGAACCACTACTACTGTGCAATTATAATGACGAGTATGAACGTCGTTTTTAGGGTTCCGTACCTCGAAAGGAAAAAACGGAACCCTTATAGGATTACTTTGTTGTCCGTCCGTCTGTCCGTCTGTCTGTCTGTCAAGACTCTTTTTCTTAGGAACGCGTATCAAGCTGAAATATATTATATCAAATACTCAGGTCTACTGTCCCTTGGAGCTGTGAAAAAATCAAACTTCTAAGCTTACGCAATCAAAAGATATAGCTGTTTTTGTCGCAAATTTCTGCAAATTTTTCAACGTATAATTTATTATGATTAGATCTTTGGACAGTCAGACTGTTTTTGTTTGTAAATTTTACAAAAAAAAAATCATTAAGAAATCAATTACAATACATGTGAATCAATTGTCAAGTAATTGTTGTAATAATAGAAAGTGTTTTTAAATTTTCCCTATACGGTGATGGTAAGTAAAATGTGTACTATTTTTTTATAAATGGCGTTCACAAGATTTTACCAATAACTCAATTTAGATTAACAGTTATGGGAGTTAGGAAACTAAATTCTAAGAAAATTAACGAGTTAAATTTTGTTGTTGGCTTTCAAATTTTCGTTAGTCGTTCGTTGGATTATCCTAAAAAACTATTATATGGAATGATTTATTTTTTGAAACTACAAAATGTGGATGACAATCTACAACTTAAAATAAAAAAAAATTAACAAAGGAATAAATGTGGACTTCAACACATTGTAATTGATAAATTGGCTCGGAAATCACCAGATGAATGGGCAATTTGATAGGTAGACTTATTCTCGGACTTGGCATAATCTGCTACGCCTACTCGTCGCAACCCCGGGTGGGACGGCTGTATGAAACGGCACGCGTCGCAATTCTCGGCAGGAGAGTCGCAGGTGCGAGTACTTGTGTCTAATGTGGCCCTATCCGAGGCAACAAATCAACAACTCTCGGCACTGAGGCGATTATCAGGTGAATCGAGGCGCTGGGGTTAAGGTCGAGGAAATCCTCTTCGATGACACGCCCCGCCGCCGGCGCATGAAGTGGCGCAGGTGCGAGTACTTGTGCCTAATGCGGCCTTATCCGAGGCAGCGGGTGACTGAACCGGGGATTAGTCCGTCACTTAGAGGTTTATCGCGTGAGGGCGACGATTCAGCAGTAAGCCGGGCCGTCGACGCTGACGGAAATAGCGCTCGAAAGAGTAACCCACCGGCTTGACCATAGCCGTTAAAGATTCGGTACCAGTGGCTTGATAGCGATGGGAACGGAATACAGTGGGTTATGGGATGCGCGCCGCCCTTCCGTTGCCTCGACTGAAACGGACGGCGTTTGTCCAGGCCATAGCTAATCAAAAAATAAAAAAGGAAACTCTCTAATGATAAACTTATAAAATAAACTGTATTAACCAATATCCTTCCCAAACATAGTGATTATATAACTCTATCTCCTTGGGTTAGTCTATATCCTATAGTAGATGTTGATTTAAGGATGAATGGCTTCATTAATGCGTTCTCATGAACATTGTTAGTCTTAAATAATATATCTAAATGTTGACCATATGGTGACAGAGTAAGAATACAATTCACCTCCATTTATCTTGCCCATGGCTGTCGCAAACGACGAATAAGGGATATAATATGCAAATAGCATCTGTGCAAGAAAAAGAAAATTCGACATAAAACTCTACACCAACCCGTTTGACTAGCGTGGTTAAGTATGGTCAAAAAGCTTCCTATTGTGGAGTGGAATATATGTAAACTGAGAATAATAATCAGAATAATCAATTTATTGGTAAATATAGTATTTACAAGTCAAAAATCTACATAAACTATCATCAAACGCATTCATTAAATAATTTCATTTTTCGTGATAATTTGTCATAAATAATATAATATAAATTACATACATACATACATACATATCATCACGCCATATCCCTTGCAGGGTAGGCAGAGAGAACAGAGTGCCAGAGAACTCTATCTCTGCATACTTCACTCGCTTCCTCAACATTCATAATTCTCTTCATACACGCTCGCCGGTTTCGGAGACTCTTGACTCCACCTTCCTTCAGTACATGACCGATCTGGTCTAGGTAGGTTAGTCTCGGTCTCCCTCGGTACCTACATCCTTCCACTTTCGCATTGTATATCTTCTTAACCAGGCGTTCGTTCGGCATTCTTTCCACATGTCCGAACCATCGGAGCATTCCCTTTCGCATCTTTACACCAATACTCTCTTTCATACCTACTCGCTCTCTTACGTCGTCGTTACGAATGCGGTCGGTCAGCCTAACTCCACAGATTTTCCGCAGAGATCGCATTTCGACCGCATTAATTTTACTATCATACTCTTTTCTGCATACCCGACTCTCGCTTCCATACAGTAATGTTGGGACAAGCACTGCGTTATGTATTGCTACACGTGCCTTCTGGCTGAGGTGGTGGCTGCCGAGAAGTTGCCCCAACGCTCCGTTCACTCTATTTCCCGCATTCACTCTTCGCTCTATATCAGTGGTGTACCTTCCATCTCGGCTAAATCCACATCCAAGATATACAAATTCATCCACTTGCTCTAGTACATCATTACCTATTGTTACTCTTACATCTGTTCTGGTTTTATCTCTTTCAAAGACCATTATTTTGGTTTTGCTCACATTCACGCGTAGACCCCTTTTCTTACAATCTTCTGTCATTGTGTCGACTAGGGTCTGCAGGTCAGTCGCTGACTGTGCCAGCAGGACTGCATCATCTGCATAAAGCAGAGCAGTGACCACTGAGTCGCCCATCTGGACTCCCACATTCATATCGTTCAATCTTTGGAGACATTTATCCAGATATATGATAAACAGCCTGGCTGACAGAACGCACCCCTGCTTAACGCCGATATTGACGTCAAACCAAGGCGACATTCCATCATCCAGCCGCACACAGGCTCTACAGCCCATGTAACTGGACTGCACAGCCTGTAGCAGTTTACCGTTAATACCATACTCCGGTAAAATGTCCCAAAGTTCCTTTCGTACAACCGTGTCAAATGCTCTCTCCAGATCCACAAAACTGCAGAAAACCCTCTGACCTAGAGCCAGATGCTTCTCCACAATATTGCGCAGAGAGAACACTTGATCCATGCATCCCCTTCCACTCCTGAAACCTCCTTGTGTCTCACACAGTAAACCATCGGACACCATCCTCATTCTCCTTTCAATAATTTTTCCATACACTTTTGCTGCCAAACTGGTCAAGCTTATGGCTCTGTAATTTGCGCAGTCATAACGTGAACCCTTGTTTTTAAACAAAGGCACGATGACTGCGCCATTCCAGTCCCTGGGAACCATTCCCGAGCTCCAACATAAATTGAGGAGCAACAGGAACGCCTCCCAGACACAAGAGCCACCGAGCTTGATCATCTCGGCAGACACCATATCAATGCCCGCTGCCTTACCATTTTTCAAACTTCTTATCGCCCATTCAACTTCATCCATACTGATGCCATCGGAGGACGCCGTTGTCGAATGTTGATCTACTAAACCACATCCAACACCGGCGCCAACCGTAGCATCCGCATACATATCGCCAAAATATTCACTCCATCGGCTTAACACGTCTTGTGTTTGTGTAAGAATGTCTCCACCTTTAGACCTTATTTTATTCATTCTGAAGGCTGACCAACCACCCCGAGACTTCTTCACCTCCCTCCAAAAGAGTTTGGTGTTACTCTCGAAGTTTTTAGTCAGCCTATCTTCTGCACTCATACTTGCTCTATCACGTTTCTCTTTCACTAAGGCCTTGGTGTCATTCTTACATTGCCGATATATTTCTTTCTTCTGTTCAGTCATACTGTCATTCAGATTCAAAGAAGAGACATAGTCCAGCCACGCTTTCTTCTTTTGCTCTACGGAAGCTGCCACTTCCGCATCCCACCATGCATCACCATTTGTTTTTCTATGCTTCTTTGAACTTCCACATACTTCTTTCGCTGTATCTACCATACTCTCTTTCAATACTCTCCAGCATTCTTCAATGTCCGATTGCGGCTGGCTTGCCATCGTCAGCCGTTCTCGGACACCCTCTGCATACTTTTCTCTTACACACTCTTCTTGCAACCTTTCAACCTTTATTCTTTCAAGCCCTCCGAAGTGGACACGCTCTCGCCAGTGCCTCCACTTTCTGAACAGACCACTAAATCTCGCAATAACGAGATAGTGGTCCGTGTCGACTGTGGGGCCCCTGTAGGCTCTTGCGTCCAATATTTTGCTTCGGAGGCGACTGTCTACCAAAATTAAATCTATTATGCTTTTCTGTTCATTCCTTCTCCATGTATACATATGGATGTCCTTATGTTGGAAAAATGTGTTTGACACAATAAGGTTTCTCTCCATGCATACATCCGCTATGAGCCTACCTGCGTCGTTCACTCTCTTATCACCAAATGGACCAAGTACGTCCTCATAGTCGGGACGCTTGGTCCCCACCCATCCGTTCAAATCTCCGCATACAATCACGCGTTCACTGGTTTCTGCCATATCCAGAACTTCCCTAACATTGTCCCAAAACTTCTCTAGGTCTGATGCCACCGAGGATCCTACGGGAGCATATGCTACAACCATGAATACCTTGGTGACACCTAGTTTTATACGGACCCAGAGAAGTCTGGGATCATACATTCCGTAATCCTTCACACCTGAGGCCAAGCGAGAGGACAACAGCACTCCTACCCCCATGCTGGCTCGATCGCTCTGTGGTACACCAGACCACAGAGCCATCCCGCCACCAGGAAGATCGCAGGCGTCGCTGCCCCTTCGCTTGGTCTCTGTTACACAGAGCACGTCTAGCTGTTTGTCCGCCATGACGGATATCAGCTCGTGCAACTTACCTTCCACACAACCTCTTACATTCCACGTGCCCACCCGGCACTCCGTTCTCCTCGACTCGCCTAACTGGGCAAGGCGTGATGGGTGGCGGCCCCCATCGCCGCAACTGCCGATGTTCGTACCGACGGGGGCGGGTCGGTACACGTCGCCTCCGGGGGACGCCCTAACCCGCATTGCGGTACGCATTTCGAGCCGGATTAGCAGTCTAATTAGACTGGCAGGGGACGCGAACGAGCACGCTCCGGACTATGCCCCCCAATAATATAAATTAAATTGTAATAAAATATTAAGGAATTAATGCATCCTCATAAATACACAGGAGTCAATAAGGATCGTTAAAATGTGAATTGTATAATTAAATTATTAAAGCTATATTAACCTAGGGACAAAATCCTCTATACGATAGAAAGCCTTTTGAACAAGCCTGATTATTGAAGCATTTACTAATGACATTTTCTTTTTAGCTAGCCCACTATTGCGCACAAAATGCCTCCATATCGGGCGGGAAATTGATCTATTATACCTTGATTATAAAATCTGTCAAATGGATTGGCATAAAGTTTTATTTTCACTCCCTTGTTTCTTGCAGCGATGTGATCTATTGTCTCTTAGTTATCTCTTACGATAACCAAAGCTAGAGGTGGGCCAATTGTTAAATACTATTTTCAATTTAATATTACAAAATGCCTAACTATAAAAAAAAAATAAACAACAAAAACAAATGTTAGTTAAACATATCGAGTGGAACAAAAAAGCCATACAATTACCAAAGATGATTAAAAAATTAGAATTAAGATAAATGAATAATTTGTTATATGATATTATTAAAAAGATAATTTTAGAATATGTGTTATTTGAAATTAAAAAATTAGTTAATTTGATGTATAATCATAATAAATATTGAAAATTTGTATAGCTTACGATTGTAACCACTCGTTTCCAAATCGGCCTCAAATGGTGGACCACTTGCATATTTTTTGGTCCTACCTGTAACAAAAATACGTATTAAAATATCAATACAATGTTTACATTTCAAGATCCACAACTAGTAACATATACCGTCAAATGTTGTGCTTTGATATGGCGCCTACTCAAAAATTCAAATGTTATTTTTTTTTATATTGCCTATTGTGGCAAACGAGCAAACATTACGATGATAAGTGATACTGGTGGACCTTAGAAACACCAGGGGCACAGTCAGGTCACTGCCTACTGTAAAGAAAGTGCTCTTCTTAAACCTCGTTTGAAGAAGGATATATCATAGCGCTCAGGAAATACAGCAGCAGGTAGTTCATTCCAAATCTTACATATACAACCAATTATCGCCGAAAACGCACAGTCGAGGACCATATCATTTCTAGGTGAAATGGATGAACCCTACTACGATATCGAGTGGTATTTTTTTTGGCGGCAGAATATGGCATTGTCACTTCCCTCTAAATCCGTCCGGGGCGACAGAAGAAGCGGCGCGCGCCCCCATAGGCTCGCCCACGATGTCGAGTGGTACGGTGGTAAAACGGTGACTGTCATATAGACTAGTATATAAGTTTTAGTTAGTACACACCTATGCAAATTTCAAAAAAAAAAAACAGAACTAGGGACCACAGAACCATTCTTTTTCTTATTACCTAAATGTTAATTTTAATCGAATGAAGTCAAAGCTTCGGTTCCAGTGGCCTACTTAATAAACGGAAAGGGGAAATACGACAAATTTTCTCTACCATGCTACTTTCCATTACCCCGGTGGTTGGACGGAATGAAACCGCATCTACATTGTCATTAAAAAGAGTTAATTTTAGACAGATCTTGACATTTATACAGACATAGTCACTCATCATACACAATACCGTAATTGAGACGTTTGACGGGAATTTGAAAACGTCATGTGGTGCTCTTGTATTATATTCGATATCTTAGTGTTTTAACGTGTTATATTAGATAATTTTGATGGCATTTTATGTAATGTGATGTGCGGAAATACTGGGATGTAGTGAATATAATATAAAAGTGCTTTACAAAGTTTTCGTTTTCCATCAAAATTCCCACAAGATACCATTAACAGTGTGGCCATTGCACTGTTAATGGTGACAATTTGACTTAGACAACGACGGACTTGAAAGACTAAAAACGTGAAAATCATCTATAACTTGACACTGGCACCAATAGCTCGTATATGTAGCTGATTGCCAATACATAAGAAGAAGAAGAAAAAATACCGTAATTGTTACCAGCGGCTGCCATCTTCTTCGATTTGACAAAGTTTGTAGAAGTTATGTATTTTAGTTTGGTATATATACTAACAGCACAGGTTTTATCATCCATTATCATTCAACTTTTCGTCATCCACTGTTAGACGGAGGCCTCCTACATAAATTAAGAAATAGTATTGTAATTGTCACGCTTAGCAGGCAAGTTAATAGCCATATTATGTATACCGGGGTGTACCATATTATATATAATATTGTATCACCCCTCGCGATCCATCCATGAATAAGAAAGAGGGAATGGCGTGCGATCCCATAGCCCGCCATTTAAGTTAGAGAAATACCACAGAGAAATACAAGTTTAGTCAATTAGCAATAAAATTCTTTTCGGGGTTGTATCACCGGAAATGTCAAATATTTTATATACCTGCAAGGCAAGAGTGGGTCAAATACTCTATTTAAATAGTAGTCATCCATCCAAAGTGACCACACTAAAATTTTATTGGTTCGTTTATAGAAAAAGTTAAACTAGTATTCACAGGTGCTCAGTACATGAATTTCTGCTAATATTATAAATTGTTGATTATTTATATTTTAATATTCAGAGCCATACATATATTTATATTTATACATCGTTCATCGTGAACTTTAAGATGCTATAAAACTTTATCACCTTCTCACCATCAACATATTGGTAGACGTGAGTAGCTAGCAAAATATTTATGTTCAAAACGTGCACCGCTATTATCTTAATCGTATATTAGTAGATTACTTTTAATAATTAGTCTTATAGATCTATATTTACGAAACTAATTACAGAGCAGTTTAAGTATATAAGTACCAAATTCTTTAATTGAATTCTATCGAAGTTCACTGTTTGGCAATTATAATTATTAGCACAGAGTTTGGATCTATTTTCAGTCAATAGGCAATGGAATTCAAAAATATAACCTGCTTACATCTCTTTGGGCTAAAAATGGTTATGTTTATTGTAACTTATGTATATATTTTTTTGTGTACATCGTGGTTTTATTTTGTGTATTCATATAGTAGTTATAACCAAAGTTAGTACTAAGGTTAGTTAACATCTATAACTAGTTATTCATAAAGAAAGCATCTATAACTAGTTATTCATAAAGCACCTATAACCAACTCCAATATTAATAACTGTATATTTTTATTATAATATGCATTTAAACACTGTTATAATCAGTTTAATCAATATAATAGCGAGATGAACTCATTGATAAGTCATGGAAGATATACATACGTTTAAGCGCTCTAGGTTATAAACGATTTTATCCCTATTAGGGTTGCCAAATATATTATTTATTTAACGATTTACGATTACACATTTGAAATAAAACTATCATACGTGTTTTATCGCCTTTGTTTATGCTTTTAAAATTGCCCGAGGTTTCGAACATTTTACAGTGTTCATGGTTACGGGAAGAAAACTTCCCGCTGTAAAGTGCTCGAAACGTCGGGAAAATAAAAATCAAATACAAACGCGATAGAATCCGTAAAATTGCTTTTATATCAATGTTTATGTTTTTGAGTTAAATGAAAGTAAGACAAACAAGAGATTTTATATATTTAGTAACTAAAATGATGTATGTATATATAAAGTATTAAAAAAATCATTGAATTATAGTTAACAATCTGTAATCATCATTCTTCATTCTCCTACTCGTATCCCAATTACTTGGGATCGATACAATACGTACTCTTCTTTCATAGTACATATTGTAGAAGTTATTGGCAGTAGTATTATGACCGGCCGCCCGCCAGACGTCAACCCTCCCTGGGAATGTAATTGTTGACCAAACGGCATCAGATGGAGTTGGCACAGGTCGTTATAAGGCTCTTAATCGTGCTTTACGACATCCACGAGCAAAGTAAGGATTGGTAGTATTCGAAGCCGCTACCATACAGTCAAGTTAAAAATCTGTAGTATTATTACAAAATAGATAAATCTAAATTGTACACATCTTTCATTGTTTTATAGTATATATATATATATATATATATATATATATATATATATATATATATATATATATATTTGAGCATTTTAATTTAAATAGACATGAATGCTTGTGTATTTCCTACATATTTACTACAAAAAGACAAAAGCGTATATATGCGTATTTGTAAAAAAGAAAAAAGTTTTAAAGAAGCGACAACCCTACATTCTGCTCTAGTATTGCACAGGCTGTATTAAAGCTATATAGCATTGTATGTACATTGCGTAATCATATATATATATATATATAACCATGCATAGAACTAATGGTATCATCACGATTATTTGCCACCTTCGTGCTTCGTGTTCTATTTGAACTTATTTTTTCAAGGTCACCCGTATTAAGTTATTGAATAATTAATTAATAGCTATAATAATATACTGTATGGACTAATTCAAGGTTTTTATTAGCACTTCTACAGTATTACTGATGAGAATAATTAATCAGAATATATTTAAAGCTCTAGTAAATTCGTCGGTTATTTTCTAAATTTTATTTTATTTTACATTCAATAAATAGTTATTATTTATATTATTTAAATTATAGTAAATCCATCCCTCGTAGTACGTCCTTTCGTCGTCCGATTCGTAGTCGTCACTCGAGAACCTTTCTGCCCCAACCGTTGTTAGTTTAACAAATGATATGCCCTGCTCATAACCATTTTAATGTGCTAATTATTCGGGTTATGTCGATAATACTAGTTCTACGGATTTCTATATGCCAGATTAAATTACCAAGAAAAAGGCCAAGCATGCTATACAGAGGGCTAGAGCCCTATGCATAGCATGCTCAGTGATGTTGAGCCTTGTTGTGAAGCCAAAAGACAATATAAAATATAAGGAAACCATAGGCATAAGTAAATCTGCATCAACAAATAACCTTTTGTATGGTAGGGAGGCTTATAAGTATAAAATAATCCTATAAATTTTACTCTCATACTCAAAACTGCCATTTGTGGAACACAAAAAATTACTCTACGAGTAAGTATATAATTCAGGATATTATTATAAATATTTGTGCAATTATTTTATACCATAATTATTTTTAAAAACCTGCTATGTGATAGCGACTATGAATATTATCAACACATTGCTCATGGCTGTCCTAAAAGACATCTGACAACTTAACATATACCAACCAACCAACTCTATCTGATGCCGTCAATAATTATATGCCCAAGGAAGTTTGACGTCAGGCCGAAGGCTGATAAAACTTTTGCGTTATTTAAGATAGAAGAAGAGTACATATTATGTCCCCTTAGTATAAGAACAGGGCAGTGATGTTGATGTTTTTTTTTAAATTACTTAAAATAATAGTCCTTATTCAATAGGCCTCATTTGGATTATAATTTGTCGACGTCCATTAAATCAACATTTTTAAAATGCAACGATTTTGTAACAATCAATGCTTGATTTTAAATGCTCATATATATGATACTATTTTAGTTTCATTTCAACATTTATTACTGAATCTTAAAAAGATTTAATAATAATTTGATAATTCCTCATATACTTTTCTTTTAAAAACTCGCTTTCAAGTTATTCTACAGAACGTAAAAGTAATATATTACAATCAATTCATTTAGTAATTAAATGCATAAAAATGGCAGATTTACAAAGTTATATATACATTGACTTCCATAAAAAGAGTTATTTCCATCCTCTTGCAACATTATTTTACGCTAAATTTAAAACAACTTTTTAATGAAAGTGTCGTTTTCTATAAATAACTTTACGCCAGCAATTTTGCAGTGATAGTATAGTTAATGAGGAAATCTTCTTGTCGGTGTTAATAGTCTGTTACGGAAGCACGGAATACTACGGAACACCACGGAAATGGGTCAGCGGGTTCTAACGATGTGCCTTTTTTACACTTTTTTTACAAGCTTCCAACGTTTCTCTGTGCCGCAAGAAGAATAAGAAAGTCTAATGGATATGGTATAGACAATAATTTAAATTTTTAATTTTGATGCCAAAGTTTGGTCATAACCAACTATTAGGATACTTAACGTTTTCCGTGCGGTGACAGTGTAAAAATGCAATTCACTATCCTCCTATTTTACCCATGCGTGTTCGTAAAAGAAAAACGCATATAACATATATGCAAGAGAAGTAAAACTTGAAACAAAATCCTATACCAACACATCTGACCAGCGTGGTATAGTAGGTCAATTTCCCTCCCATTATGGAGGACGCTCGAGTCAACAGTGGGATATACGAGTATATGAGCTGAGATGATGAGAGATGATACTTAACATATGGCATATCATAATTTGAAAATATATAATGTTACTACAATATTATAAATAATATTATAAGCTAAAAAGTAATATCATGATTCTCAACCTTGGCAATGTATAAATAGAAGGAACAGCGGAGTTTTAGCAAGTTGATGGACCTCATCACCGGGAATCCCGCATAAGCCTTTCGAGCTTAATAAAAAGAAGTCATGATCCTCATGGAATCCGGCCACCACAATCTTAATCTTTGCCACGTTATTAACAAAATATATAAACCGACTTTGGACTGATGGTCGCCCATTTGGTAAAAGTGAGAGGAAGTCTTCAGATCGAAGGATTATGACAACTTTAATTGTCAAGTTATATAAATTGTCAAGTTATTGGAGTAATAAATAATATAAATTGTCAAGTTATTGGAGTAATACAAGTAGACCACTCATAATACTCCATTATCTCGTCAATTCTTTCGCTTGATGATCCTATGAATGGTGATAAATGCAAGAATATTGTACTTTCCTAAGACTGAAGTCACGACTGCTTCGTCGTTTTTGATTTTATACAATGCATTCTAACCTCAATATAAAATGCCGAATAAAAACCTTTCGACATCTTTTTCACGTAAGAGACTTCATGGTGCTGTATTGTTAATCCTGTCGACCTCCTGCAATGAGTTTAGACTCTAATCGTTAACAAAAATAAGTAGACCTTTTTATATGTACATACCTTTTAATCTAATCTTATGCGTGGCTTCTAATAAAAGATGTTTTGAAATATTGAATGTCATATCAGTTTTATTTTATGACTCTAGTGAGTATAGCTGTTGGTAACATCAGACTTAAAAAATGGTGAGATCTCAAATATTATGATAAGACTCGTCCTTTGATCACTTACATTGAGCCAGTCTTCTTGTCTTATTAAAATATTCTTTTAAAAAATACCGATATAAATTTTAATCTTATTATGTCGATGTCAACTGCATTTTATTTTAATAAGTAAGTTTTTTTAAATTAATAAGTAATTTAATCTATTTAATAACTGTGTTGTATTTTTATGCCATAAGAGTAATAAGGGTAAGAGAGTATTGTTTACAGAGCGCGTATGGACGTTGAATTTATACACATAAATATTTAAATGCGATTTAAATGTCGAAATGCGATCTCTACGGAAAATCAGTGGAGTTAGGCTAACCGATCGCATTCGTAATGACGACGTAAGAGAGCGAGTAGGTATGAAAGAGAGTATTGGTGTAAAGATGCGAAAGGGAATGCTCCGATGGTTCGGATATGTGGAAATAATGCCGAACGAACGTCTGGTTAAGAAGATATACAATGCGAAAGTGGAAGGATGTAGGTACCAGGGGAGACCGAGACTAACCTACCTAGACCAGATCGGTCATGTACTGAAGGAAGATGGAGTCAAGAGTCTCCGAAACCGGCGAGCGTGTATGAAGAGAATTATGAATGTTCAGAAAGCGAGTGAAGTATGCAAAGATAGAGTTCTCTGGCACTCTGTTCTCTCTACCTACCCTGCAATGGATATGGCGTGATGATATGTTTGTATGTATGTGTATGTAAATATTTATTAAATATACCTGCTCAGTTTTATAACCTATTTTTTATTCCCTAATAATAAATGAAAATTTATGTGTAGTGACAGTATAAAAATACAATTTTCGTAAATCATTTCTTGTTCGTGGGTATCAGGAAGTTCAGCTTAGGATCTCAAAAGGTAAGTGGGCAGCAGCTCTGTCCTGAGAAAGCTATAAGGCCTCATTGCGATCATAAATTCGCCTGCGAAGAGTGGCGATACACTTTACTCGATTCTCATATTTTGTTGGCGAGGAGACCAACGTCCAGCAATAGACGGCGAAAAGCTGAATGATAAAAATTATTAATCATAAAATCAATCAATCAAATATTTATTCGCAAATATGATTGTACAATAAAAACAATAAATTTCTACCATATTTTACGATTTTAGGTATTGTATAAGATAGAAATAAGTGCAATTTATTTAAATGGAAAAGACAAAAAGAAAAACATTAACAAATCCTAAAATATTTACAATTAAAATTAATAAATAAAAATAATAGTAATAAAATATAAAATTAAGGCATAAAATGATTACATATTAGATTTAAAAATAATTTCTTCCATGTATACTCTTACACTATATGAGATCAGCGTTTTACCAAACGAAGTAATCCATTATTACTTTATAACTATAGGTCAGTTAGACTCTCCAATTATGGTTATGATATCATATTTTTTTCTACGAAATTATTATGTAATAATTACAAATAACACCGTAGAATTAAGCATTCTTTCCTCTCAGTTCATATATATCTCCTTTTTTTCTTTTTTGGTATCTATAGTCTGGACATAGGTCATCCGTTCTGTCCGGTGAAACAGAAGGGCGGGTGGCCCTATAAACCACCGTTTTCCCTCCACATGGCCAGTCCGTCGGGATACCCTTTCAAGTACCATCCCACGTCGACGCCCCAGTTAACTTCCAGATCATCGCCCTCACGCTCATACATAACACTTGCTGAATATTGTAAAAGGCTGAATGATGATGATGAGATGAAGGGAATTAGACCAATCCAGTCATGGGGTTTTATTTCCAGTTTTGTTTCTTTCATAATCTCCTTACGTCTTTTTATTAATTTGTACAATATTTACAAAAAAAGATACCATCCCTTCTTTTTTTCACTAATTTTTTTCATTTCTTTCTGAATGAATGAAATGATTTTATGTATTCTTACTTATTCACTACAAGTAAAGATTCCTATGTGGTGACGGAGTAAGAATACAATTCACCACCGATGTAAGATCCACGGGGATGATCGTACGAGACGACTAAGGGATATAAAACGCATATAACATCTATGCGAGAGAAGGAAAACTCGAAAGAAAACTCTATACCAACACGTCTGACCAGCGTGTTATAGTAGGTCAACTGCCCTCCCATTATGGAGGAAGCTTGAGTCCAACAGTGGGACTTGTATGAGCTTAGATGATGATGAGATGATAGTAAAGGAACACTATAATCACTAACATTCGAATGAAAAACAACGTACATTACAATCAATAGCCGCTACGTCGTAGCTTCAGAGAAATTATTACATTCAAATATTAATAACCAGATTAGAAAACTTCTTTTCCATTTTTATTAATTACTCAACAAAAAAAAATGTTGGGGCCAAATTTAAGACACAAAAACTATAATTTATATAACTACCTGTATAATTATATGAATACTTTTTAATTAATTATATACAATACTAACAGACCCGGCCACGCGTTGCTGTGGCTAAGGTACTCTCAGTAACACGTCGTGGTTATGCTAATAAATTGTAGCTTATATGAAACGATTGTACGTTTAACATAGCACCATCTATTAAATACTTCCTTAATCCAGTCAACAGATACTGCCATCTGTTAGAATCGTTTGGGGATAACAGATAATTGTGACTGTCAAATAATAGACAAATAATTTGCAATAAAATAATATTGCGACTATAGATTGCGATGGAAGCTATCCTATCTTTTAAGTTGGATCAAACTAAACATGCTGTGCAAATTTGATTAAAATCACTTAAGTACTTTATTTAGTCCATCGCGGACAAACAACGTGACGCGTAATTTATATATATTAGGATTTAAAACAATGTTCTTAAAATGTGTATATTTCAATGCGAAACAAAACTCAAGTATTAATATTTAAATTATTGCTAATTGTGATTATTTATCTAACTAATAATATTATATGTTATCTGTTACTGCTTTTATAATATTATCTTTATTTATTAAATTTGCCTAAAAAGTCCTTAATTGACAGTATTATTGTTTGTTAGAACGCCAATTAGTATTTATTCTGAGCTAACTCTTTCGTTTGATGTGTTTTTGAGTTTATCCTTTAAGAATTCCTGAGTAGAAATGTAGTCAATAGACGGACACAGGCTCATTATAATTATGTGGAACAGGACAATCAACAGCTCAGCTCATATATGTCCCACTCTTGAGCTCGAGCCTCCTCCATAATAGGTGGGAAAATGACCTACTATATTTCGCTGGTCAGGCTTGTTGGTATAGGGTTTTGTTTCAAATTTTCCCTCTCTTGCATTGATGTTATATGCATTTTCCTTTTACGATCACCCACGGGTAAGATAGGTGTTGGTAAATTGTATTCTTACTCCATCACTACACGGATTAATAAAACCAATATAAAATAGGAGAAAACAGGACAAAATAAAATATTTATTAAAGTAATATCTTTCTGGTTATAATCTAAACAAAAGTAAAAATATTAGAATGACATGAATAGCGATGATTTTATCTAATGTATATCGTACTATTAGATTTAAGCTAGCAATACTATATCACACTGATCAGACCGGGGTGGGCATTGGTTTGTTGTTTTTTTATATCAAGTTTTCTTCTCTCGCATCGAATGTTATGGACAGTTTTTTAAGACCCCGCACTAAGAAAATAATCCTTGTATATACGGAGGCATTTTACAATCATATAATTAACGCAGATAATTTACACCTAGACTCAGAAGAACAGTTTGTGGATAGCACAAAATATTGTTCTGCGTGGGAATCGAACCCACGTCACTACGCCATATGTACCTTAGTGGTTATTTACGGTGTTCCTACTCCACGTCACAACATGGAAACTAATTCTCTAAGAGTGAAGAATTTTTATTAAATTTTTTTTCATTGTTATGGTGGCAAACGAGCAAGCAGATGGTAAGTGTTACTGCCGCCCATGGACCTTTGCAATACTAACGGTATAGCTAAGCCGCTGCCTACCATTATAAACCCCAAATCCACCCAGTTGGTCTTCCGGCTCTCTCGAAGCGCAATAGCATATTGCCATTACTCAGACGTCAATCTTCTGCGAGAGTGTTGTACTACTCCGGACGGGCTAGCCCGCGGCTGTAGACAGAGATTTGTCAACAGTGTGGTCCCACCACTAACGAAGAAATTTTTTTTTCTATGACTACAACTTTTTTTTTTTTTTTTGCGGTGGGCTATGGACGTCGCACCCCGCCAAATCGGTCCGGGGTGACGGAAGAGGCGGCGCGCAACCCCATCAACCCACCCAGCAAGCACCTCTTCTTCGCCGTGCGAGCGGGCCACCGGTACCTTCTATGACTACACCTAGCACTAAGAAACTAATTCTTTGTAATAAAGTAATTCCACCAACAAATAAAACTTCATAACATATAATCATTACCCTCTGATTCAGAACAACAGAAAGAAAGACAGAAAGTTATTCATTATAGTTAGCATGAAGGTCACTTGACCTTCGTTTGTCGTATATGGTGACTAACACCTTAGCTAAGTTGTTGTAGCAACTTGTATTAATGGTGTCAGGTAGCTCAACAACTAGCATGGTAGGTGGCATCTCGATCACTACGCCATTTGTGTACGTCAGTCGACTGTTAAAACACTCGTGGGACAGGGGGTAGTGCAATAGTTACAAATTATATGCGACTACAAATTTTTCTAACTGATAAAATCCAAGAACGCTTTTTTACATGCAATGTTGATCCTGAAACCTCTCGATTAGTAGCCGTATACTTAAACTACAGCACAAATATAGCAGTTACGTCATTAATTAATCTATAATGTCTTCATATCGTTAGATATCCTCGACCTCACAAGGTGACTAATAAAATGTCAAATCAATTTATTATAAATTAGCTTCTGCCCGCGGCTGCGCCCGCGTAAAAGATTACTTTTCTAAAGATTTGCATCTCCTATTTTTATTTTACCCCTTTAGGGTAATTTTTTTAAGAAAGTTTAATGTCATATTTATTTATCAATAGCCTTACAATAAGTTTCAAGCTTCTAGCTTTAAAAATGACGATAATTCCTTACAACTTTTCATCCCCTTTACAATCCTTTTTTTGCATTAAAAAGTAGCCTATGTCCTTTATCAGGCTCTAGATTATCTGTGTACCAAATTTCATTTAGATCGGTTCAGTAGTTTTGGCGTGAAAGAGCGACAGACAGACAGAGTTACTTTCGCATTTATAATATTAGTAAGTACTAGCGCTTTACCCGCCGCTCATAGCTTAAATATGTTCGGTATACTTCATAGCTCAGTTATGTTCAGTACGTATTTATGTTCCATTTTTTTTATAAACATCAAACATATATTAAAAAAATAAGGATGATAGGAGTGATTTGGTATTTTTATTGTAAGTTTATATTTTATATATTAAATAAATGATAGATATAGGCATATTGAGTATATAATGTTTGAATAGAAATTGTAAATACATTTTTTTAGACTTTTAATTTTCTCTAATTATTTGCTGAAATAAAAGTTTCTTAAGTCACTTTTCAAAATTGGTCCTTTTATTTAGAGAACCACATAAACAGACATAAAGAGACATATAGCTGGACAGATAGACAAAAATAATAAAACTTCGCAATTCAAATTACTGAAATTTTTAGCATTTAATATGCTTAATTATTTATAAATACCCGAATACGAAACGAAAAATTATGTCACAAGCGGGGTTCGAACCCGCACCTATTGGGAATCCGGCCCAACCGTGCTTAATTTTTGCGTAATTTTTCGTTTCGTATTCGGGTATTTATAAAATTCGCAATGTAAAAAGACTTTAATTTCATTTATTTTTATAGATATTTATTTCACTTTTCTTTTATTGTTATGGCTAGACTTTAATGTTATGTTATTAATATGCATATATTAGAAAAATATTACTATTAACGATGATTGTATTGTTACCTGTTATTTAAATTATATCGTGACAGCGCTGTTACCTAGTTAAACCGGTCACAAGATATAACGAACTTGATAAAGATGATTTCGTAAAATACGATGTTTATGAAACTTTTTATTTTACAAGCTTTTTTTCCTTAATATTATTAATATTAGAGTCATCATCATCATGATCACAGCCCATAAATGTCCCACTATTGGGCTCGGGCCTCCTCCGTAATGGGAGTGAAATTAACCTACTATACCACGCTGGTCAGACGTGTTGGTATAGGGTTTTGTTACAAGTATTCCTTCTCTCGCATAGATGTTATATGCGTTTTATATCCCATAGTCGTTTCGTACGAACACCCACGGGTAAGATATGGGGTGATGTATAGTATTCTTACTCCGTCACCACACACAAATTATAGTTACACGGAATATTAGAGTACAGAATAAGCATAATAAAAATATTAAATGTAATTAAAAGTTTAATTGTAAGAACATTAGTAGGCCTAACAGCAATGTAATATAACATATAGCTTATTCAACTTTAAAAAAGTTTATTAATTTTGTAATCATGACTTCTGAAATGCAATGTTTTATTGTCATGATTAATGTAACGTATTTATATTTTTTTTTATTATTGGTTTTTGGTATTAGACGATGGTAAGTGACAACTGCTGCTCATGCTCAGCAATGCCTAGCAGCTATTAAATATGCAATAAAGCTCGTCCGAATATTTTTAATTAATAATAATAATAATTTACTACACATTGCTTTTGTGAATACTATAACATTTATTAGGATTTGCCAACAGATGGCGACACTTATTTTTGCAAATGTTATTTTTACCATATAAAACTGAAAACAGTGGACCTGAACAAAGTGGATAAGAACCACATTTTCCACGTGTAATTATTCCCTTGAAATTGGTGTGAAATAGACATAGGTAGTATCAAAATTTATATTTGTTGTTGAGAATCTCATTAGAAATTTCTCTAAAATCTAGAGTGTCTCTAAAAGATCCTAATCTTATATGCGGGCGAATCAATATTCAGCAACTACGATTCTGATACTCCTACCTTTAGATAAATAACTAAATAACATTCGACAATGAGTCCGTATAAGAGTGTATTTTACAATAATGTAACAATTTTAATTTGAAATTACTCTTAATTGAGTGATTTAACATAACCTTTTATAGTGGGTTTTTATTCACCTAAGAAGCGAATATCGTGACTTCAATTACTTGGTTCTAAGCAATGTTTAACTTGAATCCGTGCGCGCCTTAATAATCCATTTGTTCCGACTGGCTATAAATTAAAATTAGTTGTTTAACTAAAATATTTAAATAATAATTACTGTAACAATAAATATTGTAACAACAAGGATGTTTATTATGTTTTGAACGATGAGATTTTACATAGACTGCAGGTAGTATATAGGAAATGATATACTTTATTTTTATTGTTCTTGGTGGTAAGCAAGCAAGCAGCACACCTGATGGTATGTGTTACTGCCGCTCATTGACCTTTGCTATGTCAAGTGTACATTTAGGTAGCAACCTAGGCAGCAGTACATCAATGAAAATCTCAAAACCACTGAGAAAGTTGGGTTTTTAGCTCTCTCCCTCACCGAATGAAGCACAGCAATATATTGCTACTGCTTAGGCGTTGATATCTGCGTGAGTGTGGTCCTACCCCGGACGGACCGGCCCTCGGCTGGTCTTACCACTAATATACCTCAAAGCAAATGACACAAAAATGGAACCATAATAGTCTAGAATCTAGATATTTGCAGTTATATTTAAACTTACAAAATATGTACAAAGAATTCTTTTTTAGAATAATAATAACATTGAATATATTAGAAATAAAAAAAAGAAAACGTTCCGTGTGGTGACGGAGTAAGAACACAATTCACCACCCCTATCTTACCCGTGGGTGATCGTAAGAGACGACTAAGGGATATAAAACGCATATAACATCTATGCAAGAAAAAAAAACTCGAAACAAAATCCTATACCAACACGTGTGACCAGCGTGGTATAGTAGGTTAATTTCCCTCCTATTACGGACTAGGCTGGAGCAGTGTGACATATATAGGCTGGACTGATGATGATGATATTGGAAATTATGTAGAAAGTTCAGACAATATTTATATGTTTTTTCGTATAAATTGATAAGCGCATAATTGCGGATTGGTAAGCATATAGTATATGGTATGTCGTTAGTGGTAGTCTTTATAGTGTTTAATAAAATCATGACAAAGGTTAGATGCTGCCTAACGCCAAGAAATTTTATGATTAACGACATTCCTACCAAATTGAAGTCAAATTGACAACAAAATAAAATCAAAATTGAACAAGGTTAAAAGGAAATTGAACAATGTGAAAGGGAAATTGATCTGATATACTTTGCTAGTTAGATGGGTATAGAGGCTTATTTCGATATTGTCTTGTTTTTCACTTATTTCATCTACTTAATTCCCTACAATCTTACGACATTCGAGATAAGGTAAGGGGTTGTTGATTGTATTATTTATCTGTGACTATACGGTATTGATATTTTAATAGTATTAGTAACAGATTTTGAACGAACATCACATAAACAGGATCTATTTAAAATGTATGATTTAACTGTTAACAAAAAATTAATGACAATATTATAAGTTAACATATAAATATTATCATATAATTATTAGGCAATTATGTTAATTTAAAAACAATGTTTGAGGTAGTCACTTTTTTTTAATTTTATATTTTGACTTCTCATAAATTTAAGATCTGTTTTAAACGCCTTACTGAGGAAGGTGAATGCTAAGATACTTATTCAACATATATCTGAGGCATACTTCTCTCTCAGATGGAGCTCGACAACTTATATGATGAAGACTCATATGAAACGTTGGAATGAAAAATTAATAATTCTCCTCGAGATATTACTTCTAAGCCATGAGAATATTCCTTATTCTCAATTAAATAATATATATGTTATAACAGTTTAAATACATATGTCTCGTGCTGAGTTTCGATTTTTATGCAGAATATTTTTTATGGGATTTACAAATGCTTGTTCTGTATTTAATTGTAACTTATGTTCATTGTTTGTATGTATAAAAAGCCTTGCAAGATACAACAACTTAAGTCAGGATCATGTCCTAAAAGGCGGCAGAGCAGGACAGGGAAAGGACTCATTCGGATATTAATAAAGTTAAAAAACATAGTTTTTACATATAATTATTTGCAATCACTAAATGATTATATAAAGAAAATAATTTGATGATTGCAGTAGTGAGAATGTATGCTTAGTTTATCTTTTATTTATATAGAATATTATAGAAATTATTCCGTGTGGTGACGGAGTAAGAATACTATTCACCACCCCATATCTTACCCGTGGGTGATCGTACGAGACGACTAAGGGATATAAAACCCCTATAACATCTATGCGAGAGAAGGAAAACTCGGCACAAAACCCTATACCAACACGTCTGACCAGCGTGGTTAAGTAGGTTAATTTCCCTACCATTACGGAGGAGGCCCGAGCCCAACAGTGGAACATTTATGGTGATGATGATGATGATGATATAGAACATTATAGAATGTCCTATAAGCAAATGAATATTGTAAGTTATGTGTATAATCTGTGTGAAAAATCGTTGGTAAATCTTTCGAAAGAAGTAAACTTAGATCTAGTGAATCGTAATTTTATGTGTCTGTTGTTCAATATTGACAGTTTTTGCAATGAATTAACTATTATTAACCTACAATTTCACGCATAAGCAAATGTTTGTTCAAACTTCGACATAATGCTTGTTCAAACACTTGAATTGCGAAGCGGCGCCTTTGACACCATTGTATGCATATTACGTCCATATTCTTTGGTATTGACAATGATTAAGAAAATAATATTATATGCTTTATATATTTCTTTACATACGATTTCGAATGAACAGATTTGCCTAGAATAATGTAAATACTTTTAATATAACAACTCAATAGACTTATTTGTAGTAGGAATCACGTCTTCGTTCACACATTAGGTTTATGGGTTGAAGGCAGAGGTGTAATGTAAATTATTGTTATGTATTATGAGAGATTATGTAATAACAACATCTTTATATTTCAAATTATGTTTTGCGGGCACTTTGAAAACATGCAAATAAAAACGTACACAAAAATCAATTAGGTACTTAGGTTCACAATAATTTATGGTACGTATATAATTTTCTTGGATGGGTATCGAACCTAGGACACTCAGCATGGATGATCATTATTTAGAGCATTACAGACATGTAAAAAAGTACATCCATATAATTTTATTTCATATGTGTTGAATGTAGGATAAAATTTTAGTTTTATTTTTTAAGTTTTTATCAATTACACAATAATAATTTTAGTATTTTTCTTTCCGTGTGGTGACGGAGTAAGAATACAATTCACCACCCCCTATCTTACACATGGGTGGTCGTACGAGACGACTAAGGGATATAAAACGCATATAACGTCTATGAGAGAGAAGGAAACCTCGAAACAAAACCCTATACCAACACGTCTCACCAGCGTGGTATAGTAGGTCAATTACCCTACCATTATGGAGGAGGCTCGAGCCCAACATTGGGACATATATGAGCTGACATGATGATGATGATGATCAATTTTAGTATAAAGCCACCACGCAAATCTTAGAAGTACTGTTGCATTAATTAACATGCATTTTTTTAACTCTACAAGATGACGTCATATATCTGCCTTAACAATGTGTGAAAAAAAGTTGAAAGAAGCTTGCATGCTCAGGTACCAAAGCTTAAGTGACATATTTCATGCAATGATGATATTTGGTAAATAAGAGAACAAAATTGTAGTGCAAGAGCGGAAAATTACCAAGTTCAATGTGAATACGTGCCTTCTGTGTTGTAAATTGAATCGATTTGTTCACTTTCGACACTTTGTAGACTGTCACTGTCAGTATACTCCTGGTTTACTTCAGTATCTATATTCTCGTCTTCCTGTTGCTCATCTGCTTCTGCTTCGGGCTCTGGATCTTCAATTGGTTCTGGCTCTTTAGTTGTCACCTTTGATGGTTTTGATGTCGGCAAGATGTCCAATAGTGAAGGCGCCCTATAGCTATTTCCCTTCAGGCCAAGTTTCTTCTGTATAAATGCCTCCAAAATCTGCTTGGTGATCTTGTTCTGTCTCTCCAATTCTTGTACGCCTGCGGAGAATAGAGAAAACAGATAAAAATGACTGTATCAATCAATCAATAAGAATGGAAGAAAAATCTATAAAATTATATTAACGTCATTTTTATCTGGTTCTCCTTTCTCGTGAAGAAAATAGTGACAGTTTTAAGTTATATTATTTTTGTTTAAGCCTCATATATATTTCTCTTCAAAGGGGTAAACAGTGTAAACGATTCACAATTTACTATTGAACTTTTTGTATCACCTAATTGAGGGTGAGTATATTTTTGTACAAAATAAACGGTGATTACTATTACAGAAATATGACTAAAAAGTTGTAGCTAAATACAATAAGATTGTTTTGCTGATCATGATTTTTGTCCTTTTTTTTAATCAATTATCCACTGCACTAAATAATAGTCATCTTTTACGACGTCCACGGGCAAGAAAGAGAGTAGTGAATTGTATTCTTACTCCGTCACTGCACGGTTAGACTTTATTTAGCAGCGAAACCTATAATTAACGAACACAAAATATACCCAGATGCAGGACAATTTGTGTTGTGTGACACGTGTCTTTACCTCTACGCCATCTGCACAGTCATTTTTTTGAACCTAGGAATATAAACTCGACAGTTGCAGGCTTTTGGACGAACGAAGCAGTTTTAAGCAATAGTTATATTTAATTACACTAGCTACTTGCATATGCAAATATATACATGTAATATATTAAGGGTAGTTAAAAATGATACGTAATAATAATAGAATAGATGATATAATGGATTATATAAAACTAATTAGATACGTCAATCTAAATATAATTGTAATTGGACATATTTATGTACACTCATTACTTAGATAATAGTATGAAAGTAATACAATTGAATAAATAAATTTGTTTTATGAATTTTTATAGCGTTTATTATTATTGAAGTGAAACTTCTAATGCGAAATCCAACAAGGTTGCGTTAAACGTTTAACGCAACGGCACTGGAACGCATTCGTGTATTATACCTTTTACAGGCCAGCGCGAGCGTTAGCAACGAGTAGCGTCCAATATTCCAACGCAAGAGGGAGAGAGAAAGGAAGACACATAAAGGTAGAAAGTACGAGAGAGAAAGAGAGTGAGTCGGTAGATCCCAAGCACATGCGCGTGGTATTCTTGCTATACAGCGAAGTAAACAGTATGAGCGTTGTGAAATTAGCTGAACTACGTACTTGTTCTATTTTAATTTATAATATTAATTATTTTCATAGATTTAAGTTTTCACTACTGTTGGCAGTCCTCATGACTGCTTTGTGTTTTATTTTTTATTGTCGCACTGTACTAGGTTTAGAAAAACCTAATGTCTTTAAATAGATAATTTCCGGTAGTTAATTAATATTAATGATAGCTATATCGTCATTTAGTATAATATAACGAATTGCGTATAATAGCACGTTATTCATTAACTTTCATAGTGGTAATTAAATTTTATAGTGTTAGGACCACCCTGTTGACAGTTTTCTGTCTACAGCCGCGGGCCGGTCCGTCCGGGGTAGTACCATACTCTCACAGAAGATCGACGTCTGAGTAATGGCAATTTGCTATTGCGCTTCGTTCGGTGAGCGAGAGAGCCGGAAGCTCAATTGAGTGGGTTTGGGGATGATGATTGGTAGGCAGCGGCCTAAGCTATACCCTTGGTATACTGCAAAGGTCCATGGGCGGCAGTGACAACTACCATCAGATATGCTGCTTGCTCGTTTACCACCATAAGCAATAAAAAAAAACTATATTTATAAATTCATAATTCACATAATTCAAATCATTAACTATATCTATAAACATTTGTCTATAAGTATTAATATTAAGTTAGACGAGTGTTTTATAATAATAAAATAAAATAAGACCTTTCTATAATATATTCTATAAATTAATCTGGTCAGTAGTCGTTTATTTTTCGAGGTATAAAATTTCTAATAAAAACCAATATAATGAACAATAGAGGTGCAGAATATTATTAAGTATACAAGATTTTTATTTGTTGTCTTGTAATATACATAAAATTATTTATTAGGAACCTAAATTAAAATAAAGGTCAAAAGTTCTAGAATATGAAATGACAAGTTAATTTTGTTATCTAATAATAAGGAAAAAATAAAATTATCAGTTGCTTGTTGCGTTGCATAACTCGTTAATTAAAAATATCTCACCTTCATTTCATCTTTAATTTTCTAGTAAATTTACTTTAATATAAAAAGTTATTATTTATAATAAGCTTGTTTCCCAAATGTTAACGTATTTAGTGTTATTTTTTGTTTCTAAATTGTTATAAATGTTCATAGTAAAATTTATCTGTTAATCGTATTCACAGATAGATTGTTATTTAAATTACTGAAATTTAGCATTTAATACATACATACACATATCATTACGCCAAATCCCTTGCAGGGTAGGCAGAGAGAACAGAGTGCTAGAGAACTCTATCCTTGCATACTTCACTCGCTTCCTCAACATTCATGATTCTCTTCATACACGTTCGCCGGTTTCGACGACTCTTGACTCCACCTTCCTTCAGTACGTGACCAATCTGGTTTAGGTAGGTGAGTCTCGGTCTCCCCCGATTCCTACATCCTTCTATTCTCGCATTGTATATATATCTTCTTAACCAGAAGTTCGTTCGGCAATTTAATATGCTTGAATATTTATAAAAACCCTATTACGAGCGAAAAAATTAGCCTATACAATGTGTAAACATTGTCGCGTAGATGGCACACATCTCCTTAAACGTAATACGATGCGAGAATTGAATGTCCTACAATAGTTCACGGTGGTGTAAGTGGCAGCATGATTGGGACGGATTTCCAATAGTTGTGGGTTCGAATCCCGCTTGTAAAAAAATTATGTTTTTCGATCGTGATCGGGTTTTTATAGATAGATTGTTATTTAAAAATTTCACCTGTGATAATTACGATTTTATGTATTTGTCATCATTCGCGATCATTACATTCTTGATATATACTCTCGGACTAAGAGAACGACAAACCATAATAACAAAATTACTAAGAATATTGAACAATACATCAGTAAATGTTAGCATTGACCCTTAAAACAATTGAAGGTATAACGTATTTAAAAACTATATCAATTAGAACATCCCTTTATATATGAAACCTGTAATCAGTAAAGCCGAAGACACATTTCCGCACATTCATTTGGTAGCAATACAATCGTTAATGCAATCTGTAAGTCTGTGCTATTGTTCTCAAGATATACTAACAATGATACGTAACAAGAATACAGATTTGCTCTCTATCCGTTTTATTTCATGATCTTGTATTGTCTGATCGTAATCACGGCGTATTCATTTGTGAGTGAGAGTACAAAGAATTTAGCGCTCATAAAGATTCTTATCAATTGAACCAGACCTTTTTCAACGATGAATTAATTTTTTTGTTGTCTTTTATATTAACTGTAAAGGTGGTTTCACACGTGTTAAAATATTATGAAATAGTTAGTATCTTATTGTGATGGTAGATTTTTAAAATTTTTAAATTTTATTTTGCAAGTTTTTTTAAATATTATAAAATTATTTTATAATTATACTCATGTTTTCATTTCTAGAGTGTTAAGCAGTGATACGAATAAATAAAATAAATAAAATAAAATAAAAATAAAAAAGCCTTTTATTTCTTGCAAGCACACAATCATTACAGTTACAAACAAGTTACATTTAATTAATAGTAAATAATAGAAAGAAGTCATGCAAAATAATATTGAAATTATAAATTAAAACATTAAAATTGGTGAATAAATAAATAGTTAAGAACATTTTTTTTTTAAATAAATTTAAAAAAATCATTTGTATAATAAAAAGTCATAATTATGATATAGATATGTAAAAATACTTAATTTCATTTATTTGATCAACTAATTGTGAGCTAAAAACAAATTACAATAAAGATTAATGTTAAGAAAAATATTTGATTTGATTTGCATAGTAACACACATCCTATTGATATCTAAATCATAACATATACTTAAAATAAATTTATTCTTAACCTACAATTTGTATTAATCATGCAAGAACCCCTCCTGTGAGGGTGAAGGCCTCTTCCAGACTCTGCCAAATGTCTCTATCCCCTGCCAACGATATCCAATTCTTGCCTGCCAATTTTTTAATATCATCTTCCCATCGATATGTTGGTCTCCCTCTTTTTCTGTTGCCTATGGGGCCAGGCCAGACTGTTAGTCGCCGCGTCCAACGGTCATCACTCATTCTAGAGACGTGACCTGCCCATCGCCACTTTATTTTAGTTGAATAACTTAAGGCATCGATTATTTTTGTTTTATTTCTTATAACAGTATGACGTATTTTTTTAATTTTGTTAATATTGGTAATACTTCTTTCCATGGCACGCTGGCAGGATCTAATTTTTCTTTTTAATTCATTGGTAAATTTCCATGTCTGACACGCATATGTTATGGAAGGAAGCAAGCAGGAATCCATCACTTTTTTCTTTATTTTTATAGGCATTGTACCTTTTAATATTTCTTTATAACTCCAAAATTTTTTCCATGCACCTGTGACTCGTCTATCTACCTCACATTCATTATTACGTTTTAAAAAAGAGATTTGTTTTCCCAAATATATGTATGAGTCCACATATTCTATAGGTATATTTGCAAGACTTATAGTGTGTTTTGTAGAGTTTGACATTATTTTTGTTTTATTTAAGTTAATCTTCAAGCCTACTTCTTTGCTAACTATTTGTAGAGAACATAACATTGACTCTACTTCCTTTGCACTTTCTGACAGTAGAACGTCATCATCGGCAAATCTTAAATGGCTGATATATTTGCCGTTAATGTTAAGCCCATTTTTTGCCCAATCGAGTTTATTAATGGCTAATTCTAATACCGCTATGAATAACTTTGGTGATAGCGGATCGCCCTGTCTCACGCCTCTACATATGGTTATGAGCGGACCAGCTCTTTCTAGTTTAACTCTACTTTTACAATTTCTATAAAGATACTGTAAAACTTGTATGTATCTATCATCTACATCTTGACATTTAAGGGCTTCCCAAATTGAAGAATGCAGTATTGTGTCGAATGCTTTCTGATAATCTATAAAAACGATATATAGAGGTCTTTGATACTCACGGTATTTCTCGATAATCTGTTCCAGAGAGTGTATGTGGTCTACTGTGGAGAAGCCTTTTCTAAAGCCCGCTTGTTCGATAGGTTGGTGTTCCTCAAGATTGTTACTAATTCTCTTTTCAATGAGTGAAGAGAATATTTTATACAAGGACGGGATTAGACTTATTGGGCGATAATTGTTTATATTCTTTGGATCTCCTTTTTTATAGAGCAGTATTATTTCGGACTCTGACCATTGTTTTGGCGTAGAACAGGTGTCCATTATCATATTAAATAGGCGTGTTAAAGGGCGTGCCAGTTGTAGTTTTGCAGATTTTATTGCCTCATTAGTAATTTTATCTGGTCCTGGACATTTACCTGCTTTTAGCCTGTCTATTCCCTTGATAATTTCCATTTCATTGAACATATTTATCTGCCTGTTTTTATTTACTTGCTCTATGTCAATGTCATTATCACTGAACGATTCTTGAGTGCTATATAGGTCTTTGTAGAAACTTGTTGCTATGTTTATAATATCTGCTCGGTTATGAAATTCTTTTCCTGTATCCTGGAGACCTCCAATCCATATTTTACGACAGTTTAACTCTTTGAAAGCCTTTTTATACTGCCAGTGGTGTTCATGTGTTTCTCAATTATATGAGCTCGATGGTATATGTAATCTTTTTTGATATATTTGCTAATTAATTTATATAAAGCTTTTATTTCATTTCTTATAGTTTGTGTTTTTGGTTTTAATTTATGCAGTTCTTGTCTACGGTGTATCAATTTCCTGGTGTGATCTGATATAATGGAGTTTTTCGGATTGACCCGATTTTTCTTCTGTGCGACTTTTAAACTAGTGGTTATTGAAGTAACAATTTTTTCATAATAATTTTGTACATTATTGCATTTGTAGTTCATAAGACTATCTTTGTACATGTCCACTGATTCTATATATGCACATAACTCATCTTCAGTTTTCAAAGAGCTATTTAAATTGCTTTTAAATCCAGATCGACTTTTCTTCATTTCTCTTAATTTAATTGAAGTTCTTAAAAAGCGGTGATCTGTAGGGAAACAAAGATTTATCACTTGGAAGTTAAGAACATTTTTGTGTAAGTTTGTTAGTATATAGTCGAGCTCAGTTTTAGTCACACCATCGGGTGACCTCCATGTCCATCTTTGACCTTGTGGTTTTTTGAAAAAAGTGTTAATAATACTTAGCTTGTGTTCATTTGCAAAGGCCACCAGCCGTTCACCTCTCTTGTTCCTTATTCCATACCCGTGACTTTTCATGATCAAGCTTTCTTCAGGTCTTGGTTTACCGATTCTTGCGTTGAAGTCGCCCATAACAATTAAATTTTTTCCTGACATTTTTATTGCCTTATTAATTGTATTATAGAGATTTTCAACTTGTTCATCACTTGCTGTTTCGGTGTAAGAGTAGACTTGAATAATATCTATTTGAAAACCTTTTATATTTAACTTTAAAAGGGCTACACGTTCTGACAGACCAGTGAAGCTCACAATATGTCTCTTAAGGTACTTTTTCACAATAAATCCTACTCCGTAGAGTCCTTGCGTTTCCCCAGTATAGCAGAAAATAAAGTTGTTGTGCTCTTGAATAGAAGTACCAAGGCGTCTAATTTCTGATAATCCGATTACATCATATTTCGTATTCTTCAATGAGTTCATTAACTCTATTAATCGTTGATCAGTAGATAATGTTCTAACATTGTAGGTTGCCACATAAAATACGTCATTGCTGGTTACTTTATTTGGGTTATAATATTCTGGAAGGTTGTGGTCTACTGCTTCCACGGTGACCAGCCGGATTGGAAGAGTCTGAGAGGGTAGAGTTCGTTGCTATTCATTCGTGTAATCGTTTATTTGAGAGGGCTTTTCAGTGACAGCTTGGGAACTGAAGTAATTAGTTATGTTTGCTCTACTTTTTTTATTTTGTTGAGATTCATCCTTATATTTTGGGTTTGTTATGACTGGAGATGGTGTAAGGATTCTTTTTTTAGACTTTTGGCTTTGTTTTTGTGGCGATTCTTCTAAGATTATTATTTTATCGTATTTAATTATAGCCTTCTTCCCTTGTTGTCTGAGTTCATCTACCTTAGCCTGTAATTTTTTTCTTAATTCAATAATTTTTTTTGGAAAATCTTCTTTGATGTAATATGAAGTGCCCACCAAAGATTTTTTATTTTTCAGGATCTTTATCTTTTTTAATAATGTTGTAAGGGTCACTATAACAGGTCTTGGTTTAATGCCCTTTTTTCCAATACGTTTAACACATTCAACATCACACATCTCACAAGACAACTTCATATGTTTCGTTATTATGGTGTTAATTTTTAAATAAAGTTGATAGTAATTATTTTCTTCTTCCTCTATCCCGAAAAATACTAAGTTTCTCTTTTTGTTTTCCCTCTCTAAGTATTCTATTTGCTTTTCTTGAATATTTAATTTTTCAACTAATTCTTTATATTTCATACTCATCTCATTAAATTTTTTGTTAATATTACAGTTAATGTTCATGGTTATATTTTTTTCCATTTCTTTCATTTCTTCCTTTTGGAGCTTTTGTTCAATTTGAATGGATTCCAGCATACTTGTAAGTTTTTCCATTTTTGTCTGTTCTATTCGCCGGTAGATGGCGCTGTAACGTGGTACGATACAGATGTCGTTCAATGCTATAAAAATATTTGGTTCGACAGGAATCTTCTCAATAGATGGTGCTGTGCTCTTAACAAAACTGATTTTAATTATAAAATGTTCAAAATAAATTAATTGTTCATGTCAGGCACTGTGTAAAATTTCAAAGTTTTATATATAATTACAAGTTCTTCACTTTTGATGTCATTTCACTTAGTTTATAAGTTTATTTTTATTGTATAGTAACGTAGGTATTCTTAACTGTCCCGAACCACTTGATTGTTATTTAAAACACTAATTTGTCAGATTATACTAAAATAGTCTACTTTTCACTAAGAGTTTTTGTTATTTATATCACTTAAGTTTAATTTTACAAAGCACTGCACGCTTATTATCGAATTATTAATTTTTAAACAGAGACCGTGTGATTTATGAATGTCAACAAGACGACCGCATCTCATCTGCATCTGATACGAATACTTCTTCATATTTCTTCTAATTCTTAATCTCATTTTACATGAGGCGAACCTATTTCCACTAAACTGGTTCAGTTTTAACTTTTTAGCTTGTTGTTGACATTTGATAAGGAAATCCGGGCAAATCGAAGAAATCTTCATAAAGTACCAACAACTTTTTTATAACCCCCGAGAGTACTGACTTGAATTCAGGAATTCATAACAGACTTATGCCACCATGTATCAGATAGGTGGGGCAAATACGTTTTTTTTTAATTTTTATTACAAACTCAAGCAACTAATTCACTAATCAAGAGACTTTTATATAGTAATTCTATTAATTAATCTAACGACATATACTGCTAGGCTTAATATATAAGCTTTACCAAGAAGATTGATAATGCTGCAATCGCCATTCTTCCAAGGCTCAATTGCAATTGATGTTATGAGTTGGCCTTTAGATTATGATCCAGGGCAGCGCAGGCGTGAGTATCTGCGCCTGATGCCGGTCTAGCCGAGGCAGTCGGTGACTGGATCAGGGATTTAGTCCGGCAATTGGAGAGAGGCCACCGTGTGAGGACGATGCTCCGACCTCAAGACTTGACTCGAGATGTCGGGACGTTGATAGAGGTATAATAGTGATTTCAATTTTAGATAGCACGTTCTAAATTATAATTATTTTGATGAGATACATTTTTTATGCCATAAAAATTAATCATTGAAATTACTAGTATGCTAATAAAACATGAAGTGCGTTAAGTATTAAAAAAAAATATTGTTACACAACTTTGTTTGTCGTGTTGGCGAATTATATCGAGTTAGCTAGTGCGACATTTAAATTAAGTGGCAGTCGATAAGATTGTTGTCGATTTAAAATAATTACGACATATTTAAAAAATGTGTCTCTATAACTCGTAAGTTGCGTTGTTTCTGGTTTTTCTGCACGTTTCTTAAATATACTGGTATATTAATTATTACACTATAATAAACCTGATTAATTAAATATCGGATATAAATATTTTACACGGAATATTTATAATACACGAATTTTATGTTTTATTCGATCTTCCTGTAATAAAAATGCAATTTTTTAAAAGTAATAATTTTAAATGAACAAATAATTACTTATTTAAAAATAGATTGGTGTTTTGCTATTGTTGTTTAGTACCGGGTTAAGAATGCAATATGTCACCACCACTTAAATTCCCGTAGAAATTGTTAAAACCAAAACGAGAGTCAGTTTTTTTTTTCTGTCTGTCTTTTAGCTGTTAATTTCAACTTGTTGAAAGTTATCAAACTTTCAAAAATATTAACAGTATTTTGATTGATGTTTGATTTAAATTCATTTATGATGTATAAACCCTGCGAGGGTACGCTTATATTATCAACTTTAACATTTTATATTAATACAAAAAACTACCACCGGATCGGAATGTAAGCGCTACTGAGAAGATCCAGTAAGAAACTCAACGGGTTTGTCTATTCGTATTATTTTTTAACCTTTTTTTTATATTAATCTGTTTAGTAAAATTTGCTCGATAAACGAACCACGATATAATATAAAATTCAAATACAATATAAAAGATTAGTATGGGTGGATCAGATCCCATTAGCGGCATTCGATTATGAGTTTAAATTTAAGTATGAAATAAAATTGAAATTATGAATCAAAAAAATGCAGACGAAGTTGTACGGGTCAGCTAGTTATTTATAAAAATAGCCGTTGCACTTATAATAGAATTAAATCTCTATAGAAAAAATAACTCATATTTGGTCATAAGTTGAATTAATTATGTACGTATAAGTACGTATATTCAAGAGAAGGCAAATTCGAAAGAAAGTCCGAAACCAGTCCGACCAGAGTGGTACAATAGCTCAATTACTTTCCTATTGTGGAAGAGACTCGTGGCCAGCAGTGGAACGTACTAAGGGCGACGCCGTTTGGGCCACCGAAGACAAAGATCGGGTACCGGTGGCCCGCTCGTACGGCGAAGAGAGGAGAGTTGCATGGTGGGTCTATGGGGTCACACGCCGCCTTTAACGTCACCCCGGACCGATTTGGCGGGGCGAGACCACGTCCATAGTCCACCGCAACAAAAAAAAATGGCGACGGCGTTTCTAAATTTTTTAATCAATTTTAACAGAAAAATCGTAGTTACCTATAGGTAAAAATTTGCTTAACGAAATGTATATATAGCAAATTTTATATATTCTATAGATAACTACGATATTATAGTAGTAGTAGTATATATACATTTCAATTAGTAATTTTTTAAGTATTACGGCATAGCAAGCCTTATGGTTATTATAACCAATCGCCATTAAAATAGTTTCGTTGGATTATTACTGTCTGTAATACATGACTCCATTAAAATAGTTTCGTTGGACTACTATATGATTGGTCAATTTTCTACTAATTATAAGTCTCGCGAGATGGTACTAATTAATAAAGAATGCTATATTGGATATATTATATTAGTCATAATATTAAGAGATCAATTAATTGAAATAAGACAATGTCTAAATCAAGTACATATACGTACAGCTTTATAAAGATGGTCTTGTTAATTCAATTAGCCGTCAAGTTACGCGCTAGATCCTATGGATGGTGTTTTTTTATTATTGGTTATGGTGGCAAACGAGCAAGCAGCACATCTGATGGTAAGTGTTACTGCCGCCCATGGACCTTTGTAATACCAGGGTAGGCCGCTACCAGTACAAACCCCAAAACCACTCAGTTGGGTTTCTGATTCTCTTGCTCGCCAAACGAAGCGCAATAGCACATTGCCATTACTGAGACGTCGATCTTCTGTGAGAGTGTGGTACTACCCCAGACGAACCGGCCCGCGGCTGTAGACAGAAAACTGTCAACAATGTGGTCTTACCACTAAAAATAATAAATAAATATTAAGACTATGTCCGTTGGTGAATAGGTATAAATTCGTCATTTATTACTTAACGCCTAGAACGCATAAAATTAAATTTATAATGCAAAATGTGGGTTTATTATATCCGTTCTAAGACAAAAGCGTGAGACTATAAATAGTAATGAACATGAACGTCAAAATTGTCTGCATTGTTCAAATTAATTACTATGCCTATGGCTCAAGTTTGCGTTTTTTGCGCAAATACTTATTGCTATTTTTTTTTTAATAAATTGAATGAGAGATTTGGTTGATATTCTACTCACCGCTGTGTAGCACATAAAATTTATTAAAAAATAGTAATTAAACAAACTTTTTTATTACGTAACTTAATGTAATGTAATGATATTTAAATTACTGAAATTTAGCATTTAATATGCTTAATTTATAAAATCCGATTACGAAATGAAAAATTGATGTCGCAAGCGGGATTCGAACCCGCGCCTATTGGGATTCCGGCCCAATCGTGCTATCAATCAATCAGCAATCCCAATAGGCGCGGGTTCGAATCCCGCTTGCGACATCAATTTTTCATTTCGTAATCGGATTTTATGTAATGATATTGTTAATAAATTTAATTCTACGTGACTTTATATAATTGAGAGATAAAAGTTGATGAATTCGAGATGATAATTTTTCAATAATATAAATTTTCAATGACCGTTATTGAATTTGTGTTTTTTTTTGTTTAATGTTTTCACTTTGTTTGGCAAGGAAACTATTTATTATAATGTTACATTTTTACGCGAAGATGATTCGTATTATTCCAGAAACTTACAACTGCTTTGTGTACTTTGCTTTACGTAGCCTATTTATTGAGGAAAGACTTACAATTTCTAATACAATATTACGACCTATAAGAGAGAAATAGTTGTCATAAATAACAATAAATGCGATAAAATATAGGATAATGATAGTGCAGCCGCATAGAGCCCTACTGTACCTACTGCCCTAATTACGTGAAAACTATGGCAAAAATAGATTTGAAACCGCAAGGATATTTAGATATGTATACATTTATTATACTGTGTTTTCAACATAGCTCGGTGTGTTAGCATACAGGCGTTATAATGCTACATCACTAGAAGAATCGATACCTCTTGGAGAAGAAATATTTTCAGATAATAACCATAAATCTGATGGCAATGCGCAAGATGGATTTTATATAGTACATACATATATATCATCACGCCATATCCCTTGCAGGGTAGGCAGAGAGAACAGAGTGCCAGAGAACTCTATCTCTGCATACTTCACTCGCTTCCTCAACATTCATAATTCTCTTTATACACGCTCGCCGGTTTCGGAGACTCTTGACTCCACCTTCCTTCAGTACATGACCGATTTTTATATAGTGTACGGTCTAAATTGTCAAGTTGCAAGAGGAATTAACAGAAGAATATGACATGGCATTCTGTTGAAGAGTTGTAAATCCCACAGGTGACTTTGATGGATACTAATTAGATGAGTGGAAAGCCACTTCAATTGACTATTATATATGTAATGGTATATAAGAAGAAAATTGTGTTGTGGTGTAGCGCCTGCGAATACTACCAACCCTTACTTTGCTCGTGGATATCGTAAAAGACGACAAAGAGTTTTATAATAGACCTGGGCCAACACTCCCTAATGCCGTTTGGTCAGCATTTATATTCCCAAGGAGGGTTAATATCAGGCATGTGGTCGGTCATAAACCTATTGACAATAACTTTTGTAATAGGTATGTTTATATATTGCATCGATCGTAATTGGGATAAGAGCAAGAGAATGATGATGAATGATGATGGTATATAAGAAAATTAGCACCATCATCATCCTCCTCTTATCCTTATCACTTTATTCGATGTAATATGTATTATTCATCCATTATACATACATACATACATATCATCACGCCATATCCCTTGCAGGGTAGGCAGAGAGAACAGAGTGCCCGAGAACTCTATCCTTGCATACTTCACTCGCTTCCTCAACATTCATAATTCTCTTCATACACGCTCGCCGGTTTCGGTGACTCTTGACTCCACCTTCCTTCAGTACGTGACCAATCTGGTCTAGGTAGGTGAGTCTCGGTCTCCCACGGTACCTACATCCTTCCACTTTCGCATTGTATATCTTTTTAACCAGGCGTTCGTACGGCATTCTTTCTACATGTCCGAACCATCGGAGCATTCCCTTTCGCATCTTTACACCAATACTCTCTTTCATACCTACTCGCTCTCTTACGTCGTCTTTACGAATCGTTCATCCATTATAGATATTGCAAATATTTTGGCAATAGTTTTATGATCTCAAACCTTGGGAATGTAATTGTTGAGCAAATGGCAACAAATGATTATGATCAGGTTAAAGTTATAGTCATCTTTTAGGGCGCGTGTCCACGGCAAGAAATTTGTCGTGTCGGCTACAGATAAGATGAAAATATTCATGTACATGAGAAGAATTTTGTCGGGTCTGTGCACGAATGAATGTCGTGTCTGTTGCAGTCAAGAAAAAATCTAGTATGTACACGGTACGAATTGTTTCGTTCAGTCATAGTTAAGACATTGTAGGGTGTACATCGTGTCATGTAAATGTGAGAAATAATGTTAACTAACAAGCAAAAGAATTGGTGATTGCCTGTTATATGTATAGAAAAATAAAAAGAAAACTAACTGCAAGAGAAAATAGTAGGTGCATCCTATGTTAAGTCAAAAACATGAGTTCGCTAACTTCTACTTTGAACTGCGACGGTATGAGGAAAACTTCGTCCTTTATTTTCGTATGAAATGTAAAAAAAAAATATATTTATGATATTAAACATTTAATTTATGATAATTATTATATTGTGGCAAAAGTTTAAAAAATCTAACAAAAGTATTCTCTCGCTTATATATATCTTTAAGGATAATACCCCCTCCTCCTCCTCTATTAAAGTTATAAGTGCATCAATCATTTTATAAAAGCGTAAATGAACTGTCGTAAACAACACAAGTCCACTCGCTCAAACGTTTTCATGTGCATGGTACATACCGCCCCCCGCCCCCTACAGATCGCGTCGTATTTGGCGCAGACAATATTTTTGTCTTATGCAGCGCCGACGCAGTGTACACTAGTCGAGTGTAGAAAAGACACGAATTCTTGCATAGACCCGACGATTTTCTTGCCGTGTACACGCGGCCTAACGATATCCATGAGAAATGTAAGGGTTGGTAGTATTCGTAGCCGCCACTGTATAATAAAGCAAAGATTTTTATTATTAAAATCTAAATATTAGTTTTTGGTTCATTAATAATCAAAATTATAAATATATTTCCTGACGGAAAGTGTTTCTATGGTTTATGGTTTTAAGATTTTAAAGTTCAATAATCTAGAAATATTATGGGATCACGATTTATCTGTTATAATGTGAATTAACATAACTATATAATAACTAAACTTGAAATCATAAATCTATTAAATAACGGTCCCCAATAAACAAAAGGTTAACAGTCCCCAATAAAAAAAAACATTGGTTATACAGAAAATAATATTTCAAATTACCTGCATATATCTATTTAAATGTATATGATTGTTTGTGGTTTGCAAAACTAGTTTTTTTATAAACAATCTAACGCTAAGATCAAGAAAGACACCATGGTTAATAAACCTATAAAACTATAAAATTAATATAGTTTAATGAACTTTTGTTGTGATGGATCAGTTCATTGATTTATTTATAACCCGTGGTCGATGAACCACTTATAAAAAAATGGTTGGGTTATTAAACTATTAAACATATGTCGTAGTATTCACCTCAAAAGGCAGAGGAAAACACACCAAATAGTATAAAACACTAGGTTATAGAACGCACCCGTTCTGTACTAATGTTGCCTCGGATAGCTAGGCGGAGTGAGGTCACACCAAAGTCCGCCAAGAAAAAGCTAAGGTCGTTACACTGTAAATATTTAAAAAAATAAAATAGTGATATTTATGGGTATCAAATAAATGATTAAAAGTCTATTTATTATGTATAAAAACGCGTTTTTACATATTTTTTTAGAATCGATTTATCGTCTAAAGATTATATTATCACATACGCCACTGTATCATCAAAGTAATTAATACTAATATATATAGAAAATCTATTGCTCTTTTCCCAATTAGTTGCGGTCGACGCAATACGTTATTTTCTTCCATAGAGTCCTATCAGACGTCATCTCTGCAATCACTCTCTATCTACCCATGTCATGCCTTACGCAGTCCATCCATCTTTTCTATGATCTTCCTTTACTCCTAAAGCTTCCAACATTCATACTTAAAATTTACCTCATAACATTACTTTCATCCCGTCTCTTCATATATCCACACCATGTCAACCGTTCACTCCTTAACTTTTCCGTCACTGCCTACTTTATACAAAATCAGTATCATAATATAAAATCTAGGTCAAGTATTTTCAACATTTTTCTAATCAATAAAAATCTATCTGACAACCAAACGCATTATAAAATGTAACAAAGCCCTAGAACTAATTTAATAATAAAATCTAAATGATTTAAAAGCTCTCATTTATTAATTTGGTTACTATTTTAAATCTATGCGCTTAAGTGTTGCCAATATTATCAATATTCGTATCAGTTTGAACTGATTGTAGACTTGACCTCGCTTTCAGTGAAACTTTTGGTTTATTATCTTGTAGCTAGGCATATTATCTGGTTAAATGGTTAAAAAATAAATAATCAAATGTTGGCGAAATAGTGTTAAGTAAATGGCTCAAGCATGGATACTTGTTTCTAGAAACTGAAGAATTCCCACTCGCTGTAGTATTCCATCAGCCTATTCGAATCCATTGTTAGATATAGAGGTAGACTTAAATGATAATAATGATAATGCTTTAATCGCCACACTGAGTCAATTGGATCGACGAAAGTAATGCCATAATCGCTACGCAGGGCCGGTTGGATCGCAGTTAGTGCTACAAGTTTCCTAGAAAAGTGATGCTGCTCCATTCTCTTTACGATTATTCATTCGGTTTTAATTATTTTACGGAAACCTAAGGAGCAGTGACTCACTATACGGGAAGACAATCGTAAATTAAAAAATAAAATCGGTTAAATGCGAGTTGTACTCGCGCATGAAGGGTTCCGTACCATTTCCTGTATAAATAAACGGCGAAAACCTCTTTTAGTGTATGGGAGCCCCTTTAATTATTTATTTTATTTTAATTAATTACATTTAAAGAGAACATAAAACTAAATATTCTGTGAACAGTTAAAGCGTCTACCTGTCACCGTTATTAATATCTAGCAAGAAACGGTAAAAAAACAAGTTTGTTGTATGGGAGCCCCCCTTAAATATTTATTTTATTTAATTTTTAGTAATTATTGTTATAACGCCAATAGAAATACATCGTCTGTGAAAATTTCAACTGTCTAGCTATCACCGTTCTTGATACAACAGATACAACCTGGTGACACACGGACGGACGGACAGCGAAGTCTCAGTAATAGGGTCCCGTTTTTACCCTTTGGGTACGGAACCCTAAATAGAAATGAAAATAAAAATTTCCTTCTATGAGTCCATGAAAAAATTCAAACGATTCTAATTTAGAGATAGTTAGAGCTAAGCTAACACTAAAAATCGTATCGATCTTTCCTCTACTATAGCCGAGGAAGAGACAGAGTACATTATTATTTCACGGTAATTACACAAATAAAATGCCAACAGATGTAAATTATACCCGTTTACGTAATAGTTTATCGACAAATCGTCACACGCGGTTTTATACAACATAATAAACTTATTTTATTTTTGCATCATATTTCAAGCTTTTCAGTGCGTAAAAAAATGTATATACTTATAAATATTAAAGATGAAGCGTCCATTTTTTATGACCTCGATGAATTGCGTAAGCTAAATACATCAAATATGCCAAGTTTGAACTTGAACTTTGTCGGTATGGGTAGACTCATCACGCAATTGGAAGACTCAAACACGGCATTGAGGAATCGAAATTTGGATTTATTTGTAATTTGCACGACATTGAATAAATCATTCTATAATTTTCAATAATATTTTATATAGTAATCTATAGAAGAGGAGAGCTCTTGGTTATTGTCTATGATAGGTAACTTAGTATGCCATTGTTCTGTCAATGTCTGCTTATTTTTAATCTTGTCATTTGTCTATGGTGCTAGTGAAGCGATAAAGTTAACTTTAGAATACGTGACACTATAGATATATTCTCATATGAAGTCTCTTGTTTTTTTTAACACTAGATTTTAAGAAATAAATCCTAATATCGATTTTAATATCAAATTTAAATGTTTGGATTAATTTTTTTTTTGGAATAATGATCTTCAAAAAAATCAGTACAAAAGCAGTAGGTATATTATCATCAACCTGCTCTTACCCTAATTATTAGGGGTTGACGCAATATAGTAGTAGGTACTCTGTTTCTATCGTACATATTACTAAAGTTTTGGCAATAATTTTATGAACGGCCACCTCATCCTCCTTGGTAATGTAATTGTGGACTAGAAATTAAATAGTGGTAGGACCACGCTGTTGACAGTTTTCTGTCTACAGCCGCGGGCCGATCCGTCCAGGGCAGTACCACACTCTCGCAGAAGATCTACGTATGAGTAATAGCAAAGTGCTATTGCGCTTCGTTCGGTGAGCGAAGCCCAATTGGGTGGGTTTGGGGTTTATATTGGTGGCAGTGGCAGCATGAGATAAAGTTGGCCCATGTCTATATTAACCTCTTAGTCGTCTTTTATAACACCCATGATTAAAGTAAAGGTTAGTAATATTCGTAGCCGTAAACGTACAGCAGAAGCTGTAGCTAAATATTCTAATAATAACTATACTATTAGACTACCATGTATAGAAAAATTACTACAGCAATTAAAATAAAAATATTTAAATAATATTTAAAATTTTTTGAGCAGTTGGTGGGATAAATTATGCAATAATAAAAATGTAGTAGATATTTTATGATGATTTGGTATTAAATTACCATTCGATAGCTTGTTTCTGCTAATGGCGATGACCGCTAATAACTCGCTCTAAGAATTTCTAGTAGTGCTTAGCGGTCATCGCTGATGAACTTGCATATATCTGTAATATCCTGTTTATCTACTAGAGGTCAAATATTATAAAAAATAGATGCTTGAACAGCATTTATATGCGAGATAAATTCAAAAACTATCAAATACCTAAATTATATAAATGAAAAAGTTTTTAAATAAAATAAAAGGATAAGTTATCGTTAATTACTACTTAAATGGATAGAAATTTGTGGCAGCTATATAATGTATTCACAATATAATATTGATTACGATTTGTTCTCAATTTCAACTTAGTCTAGTAGAACATTAACATGTAAGATAAAAAATGTGGACACTATAAGAAACAATCCAGCCCCGTTACCGTAGAATGGAGTTCAGAATGATGTCTCAAATGGCCAATGATATTTTTTTAATCAATCAAAAGACACCATTATTTAAAAAAATATGTGTCTAAATATCTATAATATGGTCGCTGTATTGATATTTTTCACATTGAATGGTATGATTTAACTGATTAAACCAGATGTTACGTATAGCTTGACAGTTTACTCTGGAGTTAGCCATGGTAAGCCATGAAGAAATTTTATTGGAACCGTAGTGAACTTGTTACGATATATACCGATAGTAACGTTCACATTTTCATCTTCTTATATATTGGCAATCAGCTACTTATACGAGCTATTGGTGCCAGTGTCGAGTTATAAATATCTTCACGTTTTTAGTCTTTCAGGTTAGTCATTGTCTAAGTCAAATTATCGCCATCAATAGTTCTATGGCCACACTGTTAATGGTATCTTGTGGGAATTTTGATGAAAAACGAAAAGGTTGTAAAGCACTTTTATATGATATTCACTAAATCCCAGTAGTTCCGCCGCATCACATTACATAAAATGCCATCAAAATTATCTAATATAAGACGTTAAAATACTAAGATATCGAATGTAATACAAGAACACCACATGACGTTTTCAAATTCCCGTCAAAAGTCCAACGTTCACATTATTTAAGACACAAATGGCTTATGATATTCCTTTAATCTATCAAATGATACCATTATTTAAAAAAAAAATGTATCTAAATATCTATAATATTACCGCTGTATTTATATTATCCACATAGAATGATATAATATAACTGATTAAACATATTTCATATTGAAACCCAGTAGTAGTTTTTGATAGACTGACTTTTATTCGAGAACATGTTGGTCATTTTGGTGCGTTCTCTACGGAAAATCTGTGGAGTTAGGCTGATCGATCGCATTCGTAACGAAGACGTAAGAGAGCGAGTAGGTATGAAAGAGAGTAAAAGTAGTGGTGTAAAGATGCGAAAGGGAATGCTCCGATGGTTCGGACATGTGGAAAGAATACCGAACGAACGTCTGGTTAAGAAAATATACAATGCGAAAGTGGAAGGATGTAGGTACCGGGGGAGACCGAGACTAACCTACCTAGACCAGATCGGTCATGTACTGAAGGAAGTTGGAGTCAAGAGTCTCCGAAATCGGCGAGCGTGTATGAAGAGAATTATGAATGTTGAGGAAGCGAGTGAAGTATGCAAGGATAGAGTTCTCTGGCACTCTGTTCTCTCTGCCTACTCTGCAAGGGACATGGCGTGATGGTATGTATGTAACATGTAGGTCATGGTACAGGTACGATACATATTTGGTACTAGATGGCGATAGTTGTTTGGTTTTCATTATTTGTTACCATAAAATAATAACATTTCACAGGTTGTTTGACAGTTCATTCTGAAGTTCATTGCCTACAAGATAAGTCATGAAGACATTTTATTTGAATTACATTGTACTTGTTACGACATACACCGTAGTAACGTTCACACCGTTAATTTTCTTTTGTTCCTTGTTTAGTTGCTGTTATTAACCACTGAGACGACAATTACATTAAATATAATTACATTAAATATAAATTGAAAAATTTTACTAGTTGTATCCTAAATTCATGAACCGTCATTTATTAACTGTTTAATATTGAAACGTAATACTTATCTATATATATATATATATATATATATATATATATATGAGAGATTTCCACCTATGTATTGACACATCACGATATCTCTGGAACCATAAGGCCTACAGACCTTAAATTTGGTTAGAATATTCCTTTTGCCGAGTAAAGGTCAGCTAAGAACGGATTTTACGAAATTCCACCCGCAAGGGGGGTTGCTGGGATGTAAAATCACATTTTTTAAATATAGCTCCTACAGACTTGAATTTAGGTAGATATATTTGTGTAACCGAAGCGAAGCGAGGGCGGGTCGCTAGTTATGTATGAAAGCATCACATGGACTTAACTTGAAAGAGATTGAACCGAGAACAAATCATTAGCGTAATTTTGACGTATCGGTATAAAGGAGATCTAAACATTCACAAAAAAATTCGTTGTTAAAGGAGCACTTATGAAAATTAATACTTAGAGTCTTAGACTTAAGTTAAATAGCTTAGCTGTGTGGTAGCAGCTAAGAGTAGTACCAACTCTTATTTTACTCGTGGACGTCGTAAAAAACGATTAAGAGCCTTACATTGAGCTGGTCTAACACCGCCTGATGCGGTTTGGTCATCCTACAATTATTACGGCTGGAAGATAGAGTCAGATCAAAAAAGAGGATTTTGTAAAAGTGTTAGGAATATTTATCTTATACATCTTCTCACAATAACTGACAGTATCTTTATACATTAAACATATAAAAGGTCTATTAATAGAATAAGTAATTATGACGACAAAGCAAGAGCGGCCATGACAGACATCGTTATTGTCAAAGTAAATGTAAGTACGAAATGTGCGTGTACCCGACATCTCACTCAATACTAGACATCGTCCATTGTTATCTAAATTGACATCAATTTCGTTACACCTTGGCCCAAATCAATATATAAAATTATCTAAGCTATCCTAATTAATCCTACCTTGTAACTATTTTATATATTATATAGAAAATGTTTATAATTCACATTATATTTATTGCTATTATTGTATAATATTAAAAGTAAACAATTTATTTATTTATTTGCGTTAAATTGTAAAAAATATAATAATTTTATGTATATCTATTCTTATTCTGGGTGGTGACGGAGTAAGAATACAATTCACCACCCCCTATCTTATCCATGGGTATTCGTAAGACGACTAAGGGCTACTAAACGCATTTAATATCTATGCAAGAAAGAAAGAAAGAAAGAAAGTATTTATTTTATGCCACATAGGAGAGACGTTAGGAACACAGAGAAAAACAAAAATAAACCTAAATGAAAACACATAAAATCTATAAACTAAATAAGGAGAACATAATAATAATTACATCGAGTGAACGTCTCAGCTGCGGCAGAAAAAAGGATAATTGCTCGGCATTTGTTGTGATGTCAATGTAACACCACAACGCTGATTTTCAGCAATGTACTTTTTATTTTATTTTTTCCGACGTCAGACATCAAAGCCACCAAAGTGGTGGCGCATTAGAAATAAAAACAGGAAAAAAAAATTGCATTAAATAAAAAAGTATAGCTAAAAAAAAAAAAAAAAATACACTCTCACTTTTACATACATGATAACACAATTAACGACAGTACAGTGTTACACTACAAAAGACGGCTAAGAAGGAAAAATGGAAACAAAACCCTATCCCAACACGTCTGACCAGCGTGATATAGTAGGTCAATGTCCCTCCTATTATGGAGGAGGCTCAAGCCGAACGGTGGGACGTATATGAGCTGAGATGATGAGATGATGTATATCTATTTATAATAACTTTATGATATACCTAATAAAAGAAAAATAGAAGCAGAGAAGTGACTGTAAATATTAACAATGCCGGCAAAATTTAGAGTAATTTAGTAGGGATAGTGTGTAGGATATTCTACTGTGAAAAACTTAACTAAAGGCAAAATTTACATGTGTGGAAATATGAGGTGTGGAAATAGAAGGCTAGTTTGCCAATATTTCTATACTACTTTCTTACTTCTTCCATCCATCCATCCATCAGCCCGTAAACGCCCACTGTTGGACATAGGCCTCCCCACGAGAATGCCATCTATAACGGTCCTGTGCCACCTGCATCCAGCGGTTTCCTGCGACCTTGATGAGGTCATCAGTCCACCGAGTGGGGGGTCGTCCTACGTTGCGCCACTCGAGAACCTTTTCTCTTACTTCTTACTAAGTGCGTATTACTTATTTGTAAAACTTAAAGTTATCGCGGTTTTATAAAAAATCGTAATTCTGTATTCTGGTTTATCTCAGCCACACATCACGTTGTTACGTTGTTAGGTAGGTACGTGCCTCCTCTAGATGTGAGAAATTAGGCTTCTGTACTATGATGGTCAGCAGATTCAATATCATTATCGTCATTCTCTCAGTTTATATATATCTCACCACTGAGCTTTCAGCTACAGTAGGAGGAAATAGCTCTACTACAGCACGGTGGTCAGATGGGTTGATATTGTTTCTTTTTCGAGATTTTCTTCTCTTGCAAAAGATGTTATATGCATATTATATCCCTTAGACGCTTTTTACAATACATAAGGACAAGAGGATGGTGAATTGTATTTTTACTCCGTCATCACACGGAAATAAAATTCATTATCATTATCTTAGGTGCTCTTATCTTAATTATTTGGGGTCGAAGCAATATGTACTCTATCTCCATTTTACATATTGCAAAAGGTGACAATAGTTTTATGACCGGCCGCCAGTCTTAGATTTAGATGATATTAGATCGATGAAGCTCTTAGGTTTTTTTTACAACATCCACAGGCAAAGTAAAGATGGGGTACTATCCCAGAAACCTCCACGCGGTGTACCCTGGGTGCGGGCGGCGGTCCCCAGTTCTTCTGTTGTACTGTCGTCCGTAGCGAATATCTGCGCGATTTCGCTCCTTACTCTACTACAGTCGTAGTAGAGGGTATAGGACGCGAAATATTGGGACGGGCTCAGTCACTCATTCATTTGAGGGCTGGGCAGGCACATGCCACCGCCCACACATCGTAAACCTGGTATCTTGCTTCAAGACACGTTGTCTCGAGGCGTAGTATCAGGAGCGAGGGTCTTGGCTTAACCGCCCGGACCGCGAGGAAGACAACCTCTATAAAGAGTTCGAAGTAACATTCGAACTCGGAAATCACCCAGAATCTTAAGTTCTGGCGTGCGGCGAGAAGATGCATGGCAGATGGGTTGTTCTGTCGTTAGCACGCTCCAGCCAGGGTACCGGCTGACCCCCTGGTTGGTAAATGTAGGCTTGCCCGGGTAAAGGGATCTCTGCCCGGGTCGACGTTGTGTATCTCCCCTACTCGTGGGAATCTCATGGATACCAATTTAAAAATACCTTTAAACACCGACGGGAATCTGTGCGATTCTCACACCACGGCCTTGTCAAGCCAAAGAAAAACTGACAACGACGCCTCGTCCTCAGGACTTGAGGCGTCCGCCGAGGGCCCGGCACAAATCGTGGAGGCCCAGAAGAAGAAGAGGAGGTCGCCTCGAAAGTCTCGGGGCAACGGCCTGAGCCACAAAAGGCGGCTGGAGGAGCGGCGAGCGCGCAGGGAGGCTGCCGCCGCTGAAGAGAAGAAGGACGGTAGACTCGCAGCAGAGCCGTCGACGGACGAGGGCGACAGCGATGTCGCAGAGCCGTCCGAAGATGAGGGCGGCGGGTCTACCGTCAGAATGGACGAGGGCGGTGATATTCCCGCAGGGCCGTCCAAAAACGACAGCGGGTCGGCTGGCGAAGGCCCCACTAGGTCGTCGGCGCGTCTAGCAGCAAAGACGCCGCCGGCGACCGCGACTAAGAAGGAGGAGGCCCTCCCCTCGCAGGTGCGAAAGCGCCCCCTGAGTAAGGGAGGCAGCTCGAGCGCCGAAACCGAGGGGAGCGTGGCCAACATGCCTCCACCCAAGATCCAGGCCTCCCGAAGAGGGCGAGGGACCTCGGCCATGGAAAGGGCGGCGGCGGTCGCTGTCCGCGCCGGCGAGGCCACGGATCTGCAGGCCGAAAATGTCCGCCTTAGAGGCGAGATGTCAGGCCTGCGGACCCGAAATCGGAACCTGGGCGACATGCTGGCGGAAATGCGTCGGGCAAACCGCCAGCTGTTGATAGACGTGGCCGACCTCAAGGCGCAGGTGGCGCTGTTTGTGTCACCCGCGACAGCCGCGCCATCGGCCAGGGCCGGCTACTCGGCGGCCGCTGCGGCGCCAAAGCCGCCTCGCGCTGCGGCGCCGACGACGTTGGGTGATGGCGTCTCCGTCACACCCGTCCCCGCGGCGAGGAAGACGCCTGCCGCCGCGAAGCGCGCGTCGCCGGCTGACGCTGGCACGGTCGCCGCGGCGAAACTCCCTGTCCCGGTGGTGAGGTTGACGCCTCTCCCCGCGGACCGCTTGCCGCCAGCTAGCGCCCCTGCGGCGCCAAAGCCGCCAGGCGCCGCGGAGCGGGCCCCTGGAGAGGCTCAGCCGACCCCGACGCTGGAGGTGGGAGGCTTGTCGGACGAGGCCCTCGCCAAAATCATCAACGCAGTTGGCAAACTCGTTGATGCGCGTGTGGCCGTTCTGGAGGCAAGACTGCCTCCAGAACCACGTGTCCGGCCGCCTCTAACCGCGGATAAGCGGCCGCATGTAGCACCAGCCCCCACCCCGCTGCCTTGTCAGGGTGGCCGCGTGGGGAGTTACGCCGCGGCCGCGGCCGGGCCTAAGCCCAAAGGCCCCGGCCCAGCTCCGAAGGGACCCGCCCTGAGGAGGAAGACGGCTCCGGCTCCTGCCGGACCGCTGAAGTCGCCCGCAACAACACCGCCGGCGACGACCAGCGAGGCTGCGACGAGGCCTTCCGCGTCTGGCACGACTGCCGTACCCGAACAGGGTTGGCAGGTAGCCGAACGCGACAGAAGGAGTCGCGGCCAAAGGAGGAGAGCGGAGGCCAAGCGCGCCGCTGAGGTCCCCGCTCCACAGGCAGGAGCCGGACAGAAGAAGAGACCGCGCAAGGGGCTCAAGTCGCCGAAGACGGCCGCAGTGGTGATCACTGTGCTGCCCGAGGCGGCCGAGAAGGGCCTCAGCTACGAGGCCGTCTTGAGGAAGGCCCGGCGGGAGCTAGACGTCTCCGATATTGGAGGCGTCGAAGCCAGGACCCGCAAGGCCCGGACGGGGGCTCGAATTCTCGAGTTCCCAGGGGCCGAGGGCGCCAAGACGGCTGACAGCGTGGCCGAGAAGCTGAGAGGTTTGTTCGCCGAGGAGGGTGGCATCAAGATCGCCAGGCCCGTCAAGTGCGCCGAAATGCGCATTTCGGGTTTGGACGATTCGGTGACGGTGGAAGACATCCGGGAGGCTATTGCCTCGAAAACCGGGTGTCCCATAGACTCCGTCCGGGTCGGTGCCATTCGTCCCGGTCCGGGTGGCGTAGGTGCTGCCTGGGCGCAGTGCCCGGTGGAGTCGGTCAGGCAACTGGCCGGCTCAGGCAGGCTCCTCGTGGGCTGGAGCTCGGCGCGGGTAACCGTGCTTGAGCACCGGCCTGCGAGGTGCTACAAGTGCATGGCGGTCGGACACACTCGACCGACGTGCACTAATTGCTTCGACTGCGGCGGATTGTGTTTCCGCTGCGGTCAGACCGGGCACGTGGCGGCATCTTGCGCCGCCCCGCCCCACTGCCCCGCGTGTGCGGCGGGCAATAAGCCCGCCAAGCACCGCATGGGCTCTGGGGCGTGCAAACCTCCAGCTTCGGCCCCAAAGGCGCGGGGCGGCCCTACGACCACGGCCGCTCCCGCTCCTAGCGCGGTCCGATCGCCCGCTGGCGAGGAGGTCATGGATACAACCCGATAATGGGTACACCATCCATGCACCTCCTCCTGCAGGCCAACACCAACCACTCCGCCGGAGCGCAGGATCTCCTCCTGCAATCCATGGCGGAGTGGTCGATTGGTGCAGCCGTAGTCGCGGAACCGTACGCCGTGCCTGATCGCCCCAATTGGGTGGTCAGTCGAAACGGTACTGCGGCAATCGTCGTCTCAACGCAGCGGCACTTCCCGTCCTTGTCCCTTTTGGATAGGGGCGAGGAATTTGTCGCGGCGGAGTGGGGAGGGGTCACGCTCTACAGCGTATACCTCTCCCCCACTAGGAGGATGGACGATTTCGGGGCCTCACTCACCACCTTGGAGGCCTCGATACGGCGACTGGCACCGGGCCTCGTCCTGGTTCTGGGGGACTTTAACGCCAAATCCGCGGCGTGGGGGTCCCCTGCGACGGACGACCGCGGGCGGGCGGTCAACGAGTGGGCGGCTTCACTGGGCCTCTGTGTTCTGAACAGAGGCTCGGTGAACACGTGTGTGCGGCGGCAGGGCGGGTCGATAGTGGACTTGTCGTTCGCTAGCCCCGCTGTCGCGCCACGGGTGAGGAACTGGAGTGTCCTGGAGGAGGCGGAGACCCTGTCAGACCACCGGTACATCCGGATGGAGGTCTCCCCCCGGGAACCCGGTAGGGGTCACAGGGCGGACGGAGCTCCCGCGTTTCCGCGGTGGGCTGTGGGTCGTCTTGACAGGGATCTACTGGCGGAGGCGGCCATTGTCAGCACGTGGCTGTCCTCACCACCCCCAGCGGACGGAGTGGACGCTGAGGCTGTCCGCATTCGCAGTGCGTTAACGCAGATCTGCGATGCGGCCATGCCCAGAGTGCGGCGGCGTCCGCCTCCGAGGCAGGGGGTCTACTGGTGGTCCCCAAGACTGGCGGACCTTCGTGCGGCGTGTATCAGTGCCCGAAGGTCCTACACCCGCAGCCGGCGGCGTCACCGCGACGTCGAGCGGGAGGGCCAGCTGTACGAGGCGTACCGCAGTGCGCGGACTGCCTTTCGGCTGGCCATCCGTGCCGCCAAGGGCGCGAGTTGGCAGGAGATGCTGGACGGTCTCGACCGTGACCCCTGGGGTCGCCCATATCGCGCGGCGCTGAACAAGCTTCGCGCGCGGGCCCCCCCCCTCACCGAGACCCTCCAGCCCGACTTCCTTCGTAGGGTGGTCGAGGAGCTGTTTCCACGGCAGTCGGAACACACGCCCCCGGTCATGGCTCCGCCAGATCAGGACCGGGAGGCCGACGACGACGAGAGTGTTCCGCCCGTGACGGAGTCGGAAGTGGGGGCGGCCGTGGCGAAGATTCGTTCCGCCACCACGGCCCCCGGCCCGGACGGAATTCCAGTCCGGGTGTTGACGTCGCTCCTCGAGCACTTCGAGCCTCGCCTCAGGCAGCTGTTCAACGCCTGTCTGACGTCTGGACGGTTCCCTGAGTGTTGGAAGGAAGGGAGGTTGGTTCTCCTGCCAAAGCCGGGACGGTCCCCGGATTTGCCGTCGGCCTACAGGCCCATCGTGCTCCTCGACGATGTGGGTAAGCTGCTGGAGCGTGTGCTCGCTGCCCGCATCGTCCGACACCTGGAGGAGGTGGGGCCCGATCTGTCGGACGCTCAGTATGGGTTTCGGAGGGGGCGTTCGACCATCGGGGCCCTATTACGCCTGAGGCAGGCGGCCGCGGAGGCCGTCGCCGGGAAGGGAGTGCTGTTGGCGGTGTCGTTGGACATCGCCAACGCATTCAATAGTCTGCCATTCGGCTGCATCAGGGAGGCGCTCCGGTTCCATGGAGTGCCCCTGTACCTCAGGCGGCTGGTGGCAGACTATTTGGAGGGCCGCAGTATCCTCTGCGCGGGTCCCGCAGGGGACATTGTGCGGACGCCCATGTCGTGCGGCGTTCCACAGGGGTCGGTTCTGGGGCCGACTCTGTGGGACATCGGGTACGACTGGGCGTTGAGAGGGAGTCTCCCCCCCGGGCTGAGCTTGGTGTGCTACGCTGACGACACGCTCGTCACAGCCCGGGGCAGGACACTCGAAGAGGCGGCGAGCCTGGCCACTCTCGGCACCGAGGAGATGGTCAGGCGGATCGAGGCGCTGGGGCTCAGGGTGGCCCTAAACAAGACGGAGGCCCTACTTTTCCATGGGCCCCGTGTGAGGCTGCCCATCGGCGCCTCGATAGTGGTAAACTCCATCCACATCAGCATCCAGGCCCATATGAGGTACTTGGGTCTGGTGCTCGACGGGCGATGGTGGTTCCGGGAGCATTTCCGACAGATTGCTCCCCGGCTTGTCGGCGCGGCGTCCGCCCTTTCTCGTCTCATGCCGAATGTGGGCGGACCCAGTTTTGAGGCCCGACGGCTGTATGCGGGGGTCATCCGCTCGATGGCCATGTACGGCGCACCCGTGTGGGCGAGGGCTCTGAACGCCCAGCTCAGGGCGGTTCTGTGGAGGCCACAGAGAGCCATGGCGGTCAGAGCCATTCGCGGGTACCGCACGGTGTCGACAGAGGCGGCGTGCCTGTTGGCCGGGACACCCCCGTGGGACCTAGAGGCGGAGATGCTCTCCGACCTCTACCGGCGGGTTATCACAGCGCGCGAGGAAGGTGGCTCCCCATCGTTGAGCGAGATAGCCACCTGGCGCGTGGATGCCCGCCGAGACGTCATCGCCCGTTGGGCTACGCGGCTGGAGAGGCCTAGGCACGGTGTGGAGACCGTTGAGGCCCTCCGGCCCGTACTGATAGAGTGGATGGAGCGGCGGCACGGAGTCCTCACCTTTCGGCTGGTGCAGGTATTGACGGGGCACGGGTGTTTCGGGTTGTACCTGCACAGGGTCGTGTATAGGGAGTGGACTCCGGCCTGCCACCACTGCAGGAGTGACGAGGACACGGCGCAACACACGCTGGAGGTGTGTCCGGGATGGGAGCGGCAGCGCCGTGACCTCGTCGCTGTCATCGGTGCCGACCTGACGCTGCCGGCCGTCGCGAGAGCGATGGTCGACAGCATCAGGAACTGGGACGCGGTCGCCGCCTTCTGCGAAGCTGTCATCTCGCAGAAGGAAGCGGCGGAACGGGCAAGGGAGGATTCCCGCGCCCCGGGCCGCCGCCAGCGGCCGGGGCGGCGCAGGCGCGAATACCTGCGCCTGATGCCGCCCTAACCGAGGCTTCGGGTGATCGGACCGGGGAATTGTCCGGTCACCCGACGTGAGGCCACCGCGTGAGGGCGACGCCCCGACGGCGAAATCTGTCGGGGCGTCGACGAGAGGAACCCGCGAGGGTGAACCGCCGGGCGGGCCACCGAAGTTAAAAATCGGGTCCCGGTGACCCGCTCGCACGGCGAAGAGAGAGGAGTTTTTACGGTGGGTCTATGGGGTCACGCGCCGCCTTTTCCGTCACCCCGGACCGATTTGGCGGGGCGAGACTAATCCATAGTCCACCAAAAAAAAAAAAAAAAAAAAAGGCAAAGTAAAGATTGGTAGTATTCGTAGCTAACACACAATAAAAATAAAGTTATACATACATACATATCATCACGCCATATCCCTTGCATGGTAGGCAGAGAGAACAAAGTGCCAGAGAACTCTCTATAATCTTTGCATACTTCACTCGCTTCCTCAACATTCATAATTCTCTTCATACACGCTCACTAGTTTCGGAGACTCTTGACTTCACCTTCCTCCAGTACATGACCAATCTGGTCTAGGTAAGTTAGTCTCGGTCTCCCCCGGTACCTACATCCTTCCATTTTCGCATTGTATATCTTCTTAACCAGACGTTCGTGCGGCATCCTTTCTACATTATAAAGTTATAAATATAAAATAATATATAAGCCGAATAAGGTTATATAAAATACATAAATTATCAGTTTAAATATATTACGATTATGTAAATATCATTGCTATTGTTATGCATATTATCTAAATAGAAGCCTATTGATGCACAAGGTTTCAACGTATTATTATTCACACACACCCTCTATGTACACATTTATCATACAATATTTAGCGTTAACAATTTACTTTTTTTACTTGTGCAATCAAACATCAAACCGATAGTAATCACTCATGCATACATGCTCTTAAGTAAGGTTAGTAAACATTTGATGATACAATAAATTATTACGCGGATTTACTATGATTACGTATTTCTAGTATTTGGGTTATTTTGATTACTATGGCCACCGAAGACAAAGATCAGGTACCGGTGGCTCGCACGGCGAAGAGAGGAGTTTGCATGGTGGGTTTATGAGGTTACACGCCGCCTCTTCCGTCACCCTGGACCGATTTGGCGGAGAAAGACGCATCCATAGCCCAACGAAAAAAAAAATGTTTATTATATTTTATGATTACTATGTTTTCCGTGTGGTGGCGGAGTAAGAATTCTATTCACCACCCCCTATCTTACCCATGGGTGATCATACGAGACGACTAAGGGATATAAAACGCATTAATATCTATGTGAGAAAAGGAAAACTCGAAACAAAACCCTATACCAACACGTCTGACCAGCGTGGTATAGTAGGTCAATTATCCTCCCATTATGAAGGAGGCTCGAGCCCCACAGTGTGTAATATATAAGCTGAGATGATGATGATTGAGATACATAGATATTATATAGATTATTATAGTCTCTAAATTTCGGTCTCATAAAAAGGCTCAAAGTCGCTCAGCGTGCTATGGAGAGGGCTATGCTCGGTATTTCTCTACGTGATCTAATCCGGAAAATGGAAATCCGTAGAAGAACATGTGTAACCGACATAGTCGGAAAAATTAGCACGGTGATGTGGCGATGAGCATGCTTAATCGCACGTCGAACTGACAACGGTTGGGGAAGAAAGGTTCGCGAGTGGCGAACATGAAACGGACGACCCCCTCTAGGACATTTTATTATTCACAGGAAGCCGTTAGATGCAAGTGGCGTGGGAGCGTTCTGAATGGCATTCTTATGGAAGGCCTAAGTCCAACAATGAGCGTAACGGGCTGACGGTTGGAATTATTATGACGACTTCTTTGCTATCTGTAATTAGGCTAATTGTATATGTATTTTGTTATTTTATATTTTTACTATACCTATCACCTTTTTTATTGTTGTGTGTTCGTACTATGTCGGTTACACCCGTTCTTCTGCGGATTTCCGTATTACGGATTCTATCACGCAGAGAAATCCCATGCATAGATTGCTCCATAGCACACCATTGAGACTCTGGTCTCGTTACTCTCTCGTTGGCTGACGTTAGCAGATGGTAAGTCATAAAACTATTACGAATAACTTTTGTAATATGTACGAGTACATATTGCATAGACCCTAAGCAATTAGGATGAGAACAGGATGATGTTTGATATCTAGTATTTGCTTACAAATTAGTATATAATTTTGGATTATCTTCACTAAAAAGGTAACAAGCTCGTTCAAATTTACATCAGCGTTATAGCAACTGTTAAAAAAAAAGATTCACAATTACAAATTATGTGGTGGTTTAATTATATGTAAATTAGGTATAATTTTCTGTAAATGGTGGAGGAAAACATATTGCAGAAACCTGGATTGCAAACGGCTCCTTACATAAGAGTTTTGCGTCTCCGTCAAAATGAAGAGGAGAGTAATGAGTTGATAACAATGACATAATCAGTTAAATTGCCGTCACAAATCAATATTTTAATATATTAGGCAATAATTTGCTAATTCAAACCGGATTATTATCGGTTTACGTAACCTGGAGGTTAAATGCGAATATATTTTAATGCAGGAAGCCTATACGTATATTGTAATTTTATATACCGTAGTACAAAGACAATAAAATCACTTGATTGCGTATAGCGTTCGTATAAATTTTGATGGTCTATGGTACTTTACATTTTCCTCGTGTGGTGATCGAGTAACAATATAATTCAACATTCATTTTCTAATCTATGGATGTTGTAAAAGACCATTAAAGGATAATAATATCTAGATGACCGAGCTTTTCTCCGTGTGCTGACGAAGTAAGAATACTATTCACCACCCCATATCTTATCCGTGAGTGATTGTAAGAGACGACTAAGAAATATAAAACGCATATAACATCTATGCGAGAGAAGGAAAATTCGAAACAAAACCCTATACCAACGCGTCTGATCAGCGCGGTATAGTCGGTTAATTTCCCTCCCATTACGGAGGAGGCCCGAGCCCAACAGTGGCAAATTAATGGACTGTGATGATGATGAAAGAATAATAATATCTAGATAATCTAGCTTAGCTCAGTATTTTTTAGATACTCGCAATTTTGGAAAATACATTTAGATATAATAACCAAAATAATGGTCTTTGAAAGAGATGAAGCCAGAACAGATATAAGAGTAACAATAGGTAATGATGTACTAGAGCAAGTGGATGAATTTGTATATCTTGGATGTGGATTTAGCCGAGATGGAAGGTACACCACTGATATAGAGCGAAGAGTGAATGCGGGAAATAGAGTGAACGGAGCCTTGGAGCAACTTCTCTGTAGCCACCACCTCAGCCAGAAGGCACATGTAGCAATACATAACGCAGTGCTTGTCCCAACATTTCTTTATGGAAGCGAGAGTTGGGTATGCAGAAAAGAGTATGAAAGTAAAATTAATGCGGTCGAAATGCGATCTCTACGGAAAATCTGTAGAGTATACTGATCGATCGCATTCGTAACGACGACGTAAGAGAGCGAGTAGGTATGAAAGAGAGTATTGGTGTAAAGATGCGAAAGGGAATGCTCCGATGGTTCGGACATGTGGAAAGAATGCCGAACGAATGTCTGGTTAAGAAGATATACAATGCGAAAGTGGAAGGACGTAGGTACCGGGGGAGACCGAGCCTAACCTATCTAAACTAGATCGGTCATGTACTGAAGGAAGGTGGAGTCAAGAGTCTCCGAAATCGGCGAGCGTGTATGAAGAGAATTATGAATGTTGAGGAAGCGAGTGAAGTATGCAAGGATAGAGTTCTCTGGCACACTGGCATGAATGAAACAATATATGATTGAGAACTATTTCATCTTTACGTAGCTTATTTACTAAATAATACGTAATATTGGGCTTAATAAAGAAATGAACCGTTTTTATGTGATAATGAAGAAGTAATTTCATTTATTTAGGAATTATTTTGACCGTATGATATGAGGATATTTTCTAAAAATATCTTATATTATGATTTTTATTATTTAAATATATTTCATTCATTATCTGCGTAGTGACGAAGTAATAATGGCCCTCCACTTTCCAGAGCGCATCATAAAAATCGATTTAATACAAGTGCATGTATGAAAAGTAACTCTCGACTAAAATAGTATATAATATATCATTTATGAAGTGAAACTTCTAATGCGACTTCCAAGAAGGTTGCGTTAAATGTTTAACGCAATTGCACTAGAACGCATACGCGTAGTATACCTGTTACAGGCCAGCGCAAGCGTTGGCAACGAGTAGCGTCCAATATTCCAACGCAAGAGGGAGAGAGAAAGAAAGATACACAAAGGTAGAAAGTAGGAAATAGAAAGAGAGTAAGTCGGTAGATCCCAAGCACATGCGCGTGGTATTCTTGCTATGCAGCGAAGTAAACAATGTGAGCATCGTGAAATTAGTTGAAATACGTATTTGTTGTTCTATTTTAATTTATAATATTCATTCATTCATTTCTATCGGCAGTGATGAGATCATGACTGCTTTATGTTTTTTTTTTATAAGAATTAAGCTCGTCTCAACAATCGAAGGTATTTTGAAAATAAATAAGATTATATGCATTTATGTCACTGTGTTCTCTATATTTTTAATGGTTATCTATGATTACGACCTAATGTCGTCAGTAACTGCACTGAAGCTATCCTTCGCTGTACGATTCACGGTTATCATTTAAAAACCTATGTTCTCAAATCATTAATATTAGCTTATTTGCACTTTCGTTTCTCTAAAACAATATTTTACATCACACATAAATTTTAAGTATTCTCTTCCCATTACACGCTACTTGAATTTTAAGTTACTGTTTACTAAGAGATCACGTTTTTGTGCCTTAAGTTATTACTGGTAACACACATAATATGATGGTGATCTTAATTTTCTAATACTGGGGCTTTTTTAGCTGTGTGGTAGCGGTTACAAATACTACCAACACTTACTTTGCTCATGGATGTCGTAAAAGACGACTAAGAGCCTTATGATGACCTGGGCCAACTCCATCTGATGTCGTTTGGTCAAAAATTACATGCCCAAGGAGGTTTGACGTCTGGCAAGCGGCCGGTCATAAAACTATTGCTAATAACTTTTTCAACAATATGTACTATGAAACGAGAGTACATATTGTATCGACCCCAAGTAATTGCGATAAGAGCAGGAGATTTTTTTAAAATGTTACTTTGAAGATTTTTAAACGCCAAGCTGGTGAGTTTTATGCAGTTGTGATTGGATTATGTCCTGTATCGCAAAAAAAAAAACATCCGTGTAGAGACGCCCGAAATAAGCAAAGCTTTACAGTATAAGGCAGATACTAAGCGATAGTATACATACAATTCTATGTATAAAAATATGTAAAGAAAATAAAAAAGGCTAGTCTCATGCGTCATCTGACCTCTGTCTAGAAATTAGACTTAGCTAAATGGAGTGTCAAATATATTGCAATATTAATAAATAATATTCGGCATTTTACGATGACATTTGTTTATAAGACAAGGATATTAATAATGCCGATTACTAAACTAAAATCATTTGGAATGCCTATTAAAGGCGATGATATAATAAATTCACCACAGAAATATTATTTTTCAGTTAAAATCTAGTAGTTTTATTACAACACCAACTATAAAACGATACCTGCTGATGTAACTAAGAAATAGAAGATAAAAATTTATTAATATCAATAAAAAAATAATAGTCAATTTATAACAATAATTCGTCTACAATTATGCAAGATTACTTTCATTCGAATAGAAATAATATTCGTACATTTTTCAATGACATTGATTATTAATTAAGAGAAGGAAAACTCGAAACAAAACCCTATATCAACACGTCTGATCAGCGTGGTATAGTAGGTCAATTTCCCTCCCATTATGGAGGAGGCTCGAGCCCAACAGTGGGACATATGTAAGCCGAGATGATGATGATTATTATTAAAGATTACAAGAAAAAAGTCAGAAAGTCAGTGATACATAAGCACACTAAGTCCAAGTATACAGTTTTTGCAAAAAAAAAATTAAATCGTTGAGATATATTAAAAAAATAAAATAACGCAATAAAATCTTTAAAAAAATAGCTATATTTTAAATGTATACAATAACAATAATAATAGTAGTGTAAACGTCAAATATCATTATCTTAAAGACAAAGGCATAGAGTTATGCCAGCGTTTCCGTCGTTCCGGCGAAATTATTAATTTTCAAATTATCCTATATGTTTTTAGAAAAGGATAAACTATTATTATACCAAATCAAGAAATTTAGATTACTTTGTGTGTGATTTGCAAGATTTTTTAACAACGAAAAAGCCATAAATCGGAATACGTTCAGTCAATGATTTTAATACACTTCATAATATTATTTTAATGTTATTTTCAATATATTTTGTGTTTCTATTGTTTTATAGTAAGTATAGATTACTCCACCATTGTAATGCGATATAAGTATACAAAGATTTTGATATTCAATAGGACAATTCAATAACCTTCATCCTTGTAGTCTTTAAAAAAAATAATTAAGCCGGTTATCTAGGTGGTACAACGTAACAGAAGCCTTTGTCCTGAAATTGGTTGTAATAGATAGATTAACTAAAACTTCTGAATGATAGACAATTATTTTATTGTTACCAGGATTTTTGTTTAAAGAAGCACGGTACTACATATAAATTGCAAGCATCCGCGGATTGTAAGGCATTTGATATCAGCCTCAGATTCTGTAAGACTCATTTGTTAGAACTAAGATAAAAAACTATTACAATAGAGAATATTTATCAAATTAAATGTAAAAGAGAAGTTAGATGATAAATACAGCTATAAATATCATATACATCTTCTATTTTTTTTTCTTATCAATATGGAAACTCAGATATCACATATATCTGATATTCTAAGTAAAATAAAAAGCATCTTTATCATACTTTTCATTTTTCTTTTTATAAACTTCATCACAGAAAAAGTCCTTGACAACTCCTTTTATGATGATATTATAATCTAAACTTGTAGCTTGTTAACCTTTAAGATTACGCCATACTTTGAATCCAACGTTTTTCGCAAATAATTTTTCCAGTTTAAAGGCTTCACCATCTCAGTTCATATAATGACCCACTGCTGGGCTCGAGCCTCCTCCATAATGGGAGGAATATTGACCTACTATACCACGCTGGTCAAAGGTCTTGGTATTGGGTTTTTATTTCGAGGTTTCTTTTTCTTGCATAGATGTTATATGCGTTTTATATTCCTTAGTCGTCTCTTACGATCACCCACGGGTAACTTAGGGGGTGGTGAACTGTATTCTAACTCCGTCACTACACGGATAAAAATACAGTTCAAAGACTAAATGCTACATACATACATAACCTCACGCCTGTTTCCCAGAGGGGTAGGCAGAGACTACGGATAGCCACAAACCACGATCCTGGCATACTTCCATCGCTTCATTCACACTCATAATAGTCTTCATGCATGCTCTACGAAATGCTATCAATCTAATACCTTAGATCCTAGGTTTTATTGAGATAGGTCGGGTGTAGCATATTTTGTGAATGTTACAAATGCAACTAGAATTCAATTTACATAAAATATGTGACGTGCATCAGATCATTAAATTATAATGAGTCATGAGTAAGAAATGTGTTATTTTTGACGTTCAACAATTCCTAGTTAACTTACGTACGATAAACAGCTACCAAATTACAAACAAATAAATTATTAATGTTAATTAAAGTATTTTCAGCACACGCTCTGTCATTATTATACTCAATCACATTATGGTCGATTATCTAGTCTAATGTGTAAAGAAAATAAACAATAATATTTATTTTGCTATTCATCTAAAGAAATATAACATATATCGAAGTCGAAAATAAAGATTTGAATAAGAAAATGAATTTTTAATACATTATGATTCGAATTTCTGTGTGGTGACGGAGTAAGAATACAATTCATCATACTCTATCTTAATTGTGGGTGATCGTCAGAGACGACTAAGGGATATACAACGCATATAACATTTATGCAAGAGAAGGAAAGCTCAAAACAAAATCCTATACCAACACGTCTGACCAGCGTGGTATAGTAGGTCGATTTCGCTCCCAGTATGAAGGAGGCTCGAGCCCAACTGTCAGATATATACGAGCTGAGAAGATGATAGGAACATAAATGTCAAGACATACTCAGAAAGGATGAGTAACAAATTTTACCATAACATGGAAGGAAACTGCAAGGCAGTAAATAATCATCATCATCACAGCCCATAAATGACCCACTGTTGGGCTCGGGCCTCTTCCGTAATGGGAGGGAAATTAACTTAGTATACCGCGCTGGTCAGACGTGTTGGTATATGGTTTTGTTTCGAGTTTTCCTTCTCTCGTATAGATGTTGTATGCGTTTTATATCCTTTAGTCGTCTCGTACGATCACCGACGGGTAAGATATGGGGTGGTGAATAGTATTCTTACTCCGTCACCACACGGAAAGTAAATAATAATATAGATTAATAAGTCAAGTTAATTGAGAGTGGAATGCGATCACGCTGTTCCACACTGTGGTTAAACTTTTTTTTTTTTTGTTGGAATATGGATGCGTCTCGCCAAATCGGTCCGGGTGACGGAAAGGCGGCGCGTGACCCCATAGACCCACCGTAAAACTCCTCTCTCTTCGCCGTGCGAGCGGACCACCGGTACCCGATTTTTGACTTCGGCGGACACTGTGGTTAACCTAAAGGCATGTATGAGATAGAAGTTTTAATTGGAAAGGAAAAGTGTCATGTAGTGCTCTTGCATTATATTTAATATCTTAGTGTTTTAACGTGTTATATTAAATAATTATGATGGCATTTTATGTAATCTGATATGCAGAAAGTACTGAGGTGTAGTGATGTGCCATACACGATGTGTAGTGAGGAAGTAGTGATGTGCCATACACGTACATAAGTTTTCGTTTTCCACTAAAATTCCCAAAAGACACCTTTAACAGTGTGACCATGGCACTGTTGAAGGCGACGATTTGCCTTATCGACGGACTTAGACTTTAAATGAATTAAATTTATAAAGAAAGATGTGCTTTAAAGATTTTAGTAACCAAGCCATTAACTCCAAAGAAAAGAAAAAAAAAGGATGAAATAAAAGTGTTTTTAAAATTTTAATTAACTATGTTTTATTATTTTAAAATAAAATTGTTTTATTTCTTTTGTTAAATAATAGCACAAACATCTCATCATCTGATGATGAAATATAAAACAAAAAATCTAATTTTTTTTTTATTTATTGTATTTTATAAACAATTTATTTTCGAACACAAAATTAAAGATATTATAATGAAGTCATTTACATAATTTTATGGTGTTGATAAAGTATTATTAACGCATTCTAATAATAAAAACAATGTAGTTTTATTTATTTTCGTTTGTTTTAGAAATGACTAATTTATTTTAATTAATGTCCAGACGCATTTAGTTAAATATGCGCTATATTTTTTTTGGCGACAGGCTGTGGTATAACTGCGCTTGATCTGTCCGGAGCGACAGAGGATACATGAATCCCATAACCTGCCGTAAACGTACTTCTCTAAGCCACGTAAGCGGGCACTGGAACTCGGTCTGAAATATGCGTTTTGGCCGCCTCTTTGGACTAGTTATACAACTATCAGATTAGTTATCTTAACCTTATCAAAGTCAGCAAAAGCATATTAGATTTATTTGGCATGAAATTCTCTGCAGTAGCATGTAGTATACACCTAGAACTCTAGAAGTACGTGGCATTTAAATTTTCATAGCGAAATGTAAAGAACGTTGATATTAAATCTGACCAACGTCTTATTTTTCTTTTCAGGCCATATACTTTCCATTGTTGGGCACAAATCTCCTTCAGATTAGCCAAATGGCATACCACGCTGGTCAAACGCGTTGGCATAATGTTTTGCCTCGAGTTTTTCGTGCAGTGCACTCTTGCAGTGTTTAGTCTTGCAGTTTGTTGATATATATTTTAATAAATTTTTACTATGCCCTCAGGAAAGGAAAGAATAGTGATCATTGTATATTAAAACTCAAAATAAATGATCCTATATCGACCCGTTTGACCTGCGTGATATAGTAGACTAGTAGTAGTAGTAGACTCTTTATCTGAAAAAGACTAGGGTCCAACAATGGTACACACAAATATGAGCATAGAGAAAGAAGAAAAACATTATACAATCGTATCACAATTTTCCAAGCGCTCATAGTTAATTCAACTAAGAGGGCGCCAATGTATTTGTTTAAATAAAATAAGACCATAGCTCTCTTCAAAAATACGTATAACGTGATATTTAGAGTAGTTGAGGGGAGGCTGTCCTCAATCCGTTATCTCGAACGGACATTGGCATAGTGCCAGTCAGGATTCATTCTATATAATGTTGGACATATAAATTGAATGTAATTATATGGATTTACGCTACACACTTACCATAGTTTAGATTTAACATAAATCTTATTTACTGTGGCCATATTTAAAGTAGTTTTTTTTTTCGTATAGTAAACATTTATTACTTGAGAAGTAAGACAAATCTAGACAAAGGAGAAGTCCCGCTGCGTTAAGGACCTAGAAAACAATAATCAGCATCATCTCCCGAGTGTGTTATTAAAGAAGACTAAGAGATTTTACCTGGTAATATTACTGTGAGAGAAAGTAAACTCCAAATTGCAAATGACTGCACATATTTTGACCACACTGTTTTCTGCACAGTTTTCTGTCTACAGTCACAGGCCTGTCCGTCCGGTAGTAGTTACCACACTCAGCGAGAGAGCCAGCAGTCCAAATTTATGGGTGGGTTTGGGGTTTTTATTGGTAGGCTGCGGCCTTGCTGTACCATTGGTATTCCAAAGGTCCATGGGTGGCAGTGACACTTACCATCAGGTGTGCTGCTTGCTCGTTTGTCACCATCCTTACTAATATTATAAATGCGAAAGTAACTTTGTCTGTCTGTCTGTCGCTCTTTCACGCCAAAATTACTAAACCGATCTATATGAAATTTGGTACACAGATAGTCTAGAGCCCGATAAAGGACATAGGCTACTTTTTAATGCAAAAAAGGGTTGTAAAGGGGGATGAAAAGTTGTAAGGAAGTATCGTCATTTTTAAAGCCAGAAGCTTGAAACTTATTTTTAGGCTATTGATTAGATATAAATAATTATGATATTAACATGTTGTAAAAATTTACCCTTAAATAGGGGATGAAAATCTTTAGGATAGTAACCTTAAAGCAGAAGCTAGTCAGCAATAAAAATATGACGTAGTGGTCAATATACCGACCTAATGTGCCATTTATCGTGGGTTGAATTCCGCAAGACGTTGTCATCCAAAAGTTATTGTTCTGTGTCTGGGTGTAGTTTGTGTCCATTAATCATGGACATCTATGAGGTGATGGTTGAAGGAGATAATATTTATATGATAAGCAATGGCACTGGCAGTCGTCTTTTACGACATTCACGAGCAAAGTAAGGGTTGGTAGTATTCGTAACCGCTACCACACAGCGAAATGATAACAACTAATAATGCGGTAGAAAATATTGAAGCAAATTACTTTCATGTTTATAATTCAGTTAGTAACGCATTCTCTCAGCAGCCAGATTGAAATTAATTTTATTTTAAGACATATTGATTTGCAAGGTTGTATAACAATGACTAAATTTGAATATTATTAAAAACTGTTCACTTCATTACGTCAGATATGTATATTAGCAACATGTTTGGTGACGCTTGAATGCCTTTGTGTTTCTGTAAATGTAACCAAACTAGTAAGGAATAACACGTTTTTGTGGTCCCAACTTTATAAACAAGTCTTAATGGCATGACGTTTTTTTATAAAAAAAACTCTTTACCTTGAGAGGTTTTAAAAAAATTGCTAACAAAATTAAAAAATATATAAAATAAACTTTAAAACGCTTTTTTATGAGTTTATATTTTACTAGCGACCCGCCCTCGCTTCGCTTCGGTTACGTCAGTTCAGTTGTGTAGTTTACTTTCGCTACACAGAATTCCTTTCGGAGAAGGAATTTCTTTAAAATCCTACTTCATCTGATCTCTACAGAGTAGAAAAAATGTTCAGACTTGAAATTTGGTCTGTAGAAGCTATATTTAAAAATGTGACTTTTACACCCCATTAACCCCGCTTGCGGGTGGAATTTTGTAAAATCCGTTCCGGAATATTCGTACCAAATTTTAAGTCTATAGGCCTTATGGTGCCAGAGATTATTGTGATGAGTCAATACATAGGTGGAAATCTCTTATATATATATATATATATATATATATATATATATATATATATATATATTTGCATTTAAAACTTAGTAGTGACAGATACGTGAGAATCCATTTTTATTTTAAAATAAAATACCCTTATAGTATAACACAATATGGTTCGACAAAATATGCTTATATTATGTATATTAAGGTATTGGAAACCTAAAAGGTAATAAATAAGTCATGCCAAAAAATACCCTTATAGTATAACACAATATGGTTCGACAAAATATGCTTATATTATGTATATTAAGGTATTGGAAACCTAAAAGGTAATAAATAAGTCATGCCAAAAAGTACGCCATTTAGTAAAAATAAATAAGACATTTGACATTTGATGACATGAACGATGACACGATGAACAAAAACTCGTATTTATTTATGAGCCATCGAAAAAAACTGAAATTTGCACAGAAAACAATGTATCAACATTCCAGCAGTGATAGTAACTTTTCAGTGGACAGTCTTGAAAAAAGTTTTAAATGGAAAGCAAATTTAAAACATAAAAAACGTGATGACAATGTAGATACAATTCTTGTGCCATTTTACGAAAATGATGTGCTCATACGAATACCGAAAGTACAACGAAAGACAACAAATAATGCGGTCAAATCTCAGAAATCTAATGAGAAAATGAAGAAAGCTTCAAATCAAATGAATTACTTAATTAACAAGGACAGACAAAAATGTAAAAAGTCAACATACTTAGAAATGTTTAGAAAACAGTTCACTTCACACGATATAGATAACAAATCGAATGAATATGAAATATGCTCATTATCACCAGAATACGGTGATACCGAAAGAGATAGTTTTGAGGACGACATCTCTAACAAGGTCACAGAGTTTTGTAACACCGAAGCATATAATGAAATATATTACGCAAAACTCTTAAATCAAGATATTCAAAATTGTATGAATAATTCTTTTGAGGAAGAATGTAAGTCAATACAAGGTTTTGATTTTGAGCCACCTTCTAATCGTGATACAAGTCCAGATAACCTCAAAAGTATTTCTGATGTATCAAATCCACGCCATCGACGTCGACAATTATCTGTAGGACCAATACAAGGTATTAAGTTAGGTGGCTTGGGACCTGATATGGAAACAATAAAACCGAGATTAGAAAGAGCCAGAAGTCTTCAAAGATATTCAGAAAAGGTTAGAATGGAGAATCGTTTAAAAATTTACAAGAGAAGCCACCAAATTGATAATAATAAGATAGATATAGAGAAAAAGGCACCCCATATACGTCAGATGTCTAGAGAACATAAACGTAGTATTGCAGTTTCTTACTTAGTTAATAAAACAACATATAACCAAGATTGTAAAAGTGGAGGTCATAAGTCGAAGACAGAACAGAAATCACAACAGCAGAACAGAACAGAAAAGATAAGTGACGTAAAAGAATGTATTTCAAAACAAGGATCAGCAACCAAAACTAAAGCTAATCTCAAGCTCGACCCAAATAACAAACTAGAAAATTACATAAAACGAGACAGAATAGTACAAAATAAGTCTATAAACCCTAAATTGAGGTTAAAATCTGGATCTAAAACCATTGGTGTAAATACAGATTATGAAAAAGTAACACCTGTGCGTATTAACTTTATGGTTAACGTTGGAGGACCTACATCCTCTACTTTGGAAACGCTTGAAGAGAAACATCGGATGTATCAAGAACAAGTTAAGGCTTTTGGAGATATAAGATAAAAGTAATACAATGTATTTTATTTGTATCTTTTTTCTTTCTATTTCGTTTCAAATGTTATTTCAATCTCATTTTCAATCCAAATATATTAAATAATAATATTGAAATAAATCTATTGTAATGTACATTTTTTTTAAATAAATTCAACATTCATAATGATAGATAGAGACTGGTGAAGTTACTTATAAAGATCTCTCACTTTTGAAATCACCCATAAGTAGCTGAATGGAAAATTATAGCAAACCGCTGCTTAAGGATTGTCTTAAAATTTAAAGGTGTTCATGAGTAGGTACCTCAGTAATTCTCTATCCTTACTAATATTATAAATGCGAAAGTAAATCTGTCTGTAAATCTTCGTAACGACGACGTAAGAGAGCGAGTAGGTGTGAAAGAGAGTATTGGTGTAAAGTTGCGAAAGGGAATGCTCCGATGGTTCGGACACGTGGAAAGAATGCCGAACGAACGTCTGGTTAAGAAGATATACAATGCGAAAGTGGAAGAATGTAGGTACCGGGGGAGACCGAGACTAATCTACCTAGACCAGATCGGTCATGTACTGAAGGAAGGTGGAGTCAAGAGTCTCCGAAACCGGCGAGCGTGTATGAAGGGAATTATGAACGTTGAGGAAGCGAGTGAAGTATGCAAAGATAGAGTTCTCTGGCACTCTGTTCTCTCTGCCTACCCTGCAAAGGACAGGGCGTGATGGTATGTTTTTGTTTTTTGTTAAATCTGTCTGTCTGTCGCTCTTTCACACCAAAACTACTGAACCGATCTAAATGAAATTTGATACACAGATAGTCTAGAGCCTCATAAAAGACCATAGGCTACTTTTTAATGCAAAAAAAGGGTTGTAGAGGGGAATGGAAATTTGTAAGGTAGTATCCGTAGTATCGTCATTTTTAAAGATAGAAGCTTGAAACTTAATTTTAGGTTATTGATTAGATATAAATAAATATGACATTGAAATTTTGTAAAAAATTTACCCTTAAAGGGTAAAATTAGGAGATGAAAAACTTTAGGAAAGTAACCTTATACGCGGGCGAAGCCGCGGGCAGAAGCTAGTAGTATATAAATAAATCATCAATATATATATATATATATATATAAACCATCGCAGAGTAAGCAAATGTATAGACACTACTAGTACGTGCGCTCAGAATACTGGTTGAAGTATTAATATCTATTCACAACCGTAATATGTATCGCGACAATAAAATACTTATTACACCTTGGTGTGATTATGAGTGTGAGTTTTCAGGTACAGTTCTACGAGAATTCAATCTATTGTAAGGTGTCAAACTGATCAACAAAACTTGGGAAGCTAAATCTTATAAAAAGCGCTGTCACGCAGAGTTTCGCCTATGAAGCCTGTGAGGGTGTAATAGCCATCTGAAGTTAACACCTCTAGTCCAAACAAGAAGAAAAAAAGTATTTCACCGCTTTTTGCACCCGCTCTCCCTAACGAGCGGAAGCTCTGCTTGCTCGTGTATTGCCATTTGATTTTATATTGTTGAACAGTTAGAATCAGCAATTAGTTTAACATGTAATAATAAATTATTTTATAAAAATTGAATGTGATTCGATAACTATTTTTATTTTTGCAGAATAAAAAGCGTTTAGTTGGTTCTCTTTTCTACATTAAAATCCCCTTGTCTTGTAAAACTATATTATCTAGCTAAGTATCGTGTGTGTTATCATAGATGTAAATGCTTTTTTTTGGCGGCGGACTTTGGAGTGGTCAGGCCCCGGTAATTCATCCGGGGCGACAGAAGGAGCGGCGCGCGACCCCATAGACCCGCCCTACATGTACCTCTCTACGCCAAGCGAGCGGGCCACCGGAATAGACGTAAATGCTACGATAATATTATATAATAAATATAAAAGGGGCGTTATAATATTACGACAAATAGATTAAATCTTAGGCGTTAAATTGATGGTAAGAGTGACGTACGGCGACAAGAGAAAGTGCTGATTCGTCTATTGAGTTCATTGAATTATATCATATCAAATATTAATAAATTCCTACTCACATAGACATCAGACGTAGACTAGGTTCGTCTGTTTCCCAAAGTATTAGCTGTACAATACGAATATTACTGCATTCTATCACTTTTCAATCTGTGTTATTATGTAATTTTTATGAGCTGCGCACATCTTTATTCGTTTACTCCAGAATTTAAACTATAGGGCTCACAGATAAGTAGTAATAATAGGGCCTATACGATAGCCTGTGCTTATGATACTGGAATAAAGAGATTTTATTAAAAACCTAATGTTACCAATAAATAAAAGATGCTTCGTGTCGTTCAAACATTATTTTGCAATAACGAGTAATATGTATAATTTAATTTAATTTATGGAATTAGGTGGCATATTCGTTATGGGTATATTTTTCACTGCCATGCTGTTTTAAACAAGCATGTTAAAATTTAATTTTCGTATTCGTATCGCAGATCAAGCGTCATTGGTTTATTGTGTTTTTTGTACGTCCAAATGAAAATCGGAGCCAGTCATTTGAACAGAAGTAATTGGCTGCAAATTTACAGCATCGCTTAAGTTCACGAATATAAATGTTTTTCTTTTAATAATTATATTTAAAAAAAAAGACAGAGCTTAGAATTTTTCTTACAAAATAGTATTATATACGGAACTAAAAAACACACACTTTGGTGTGTGCATAAGTTTGTCACATTTTGTGCTTTAAGCAATAAAGCTGTGAGACTATAGAAAAATAATAGAAATTAACACACACAAGTAAGCCTATAATTTATATGTATATAAAATTAACACACGCTTATAAAGACACGTTAAACAATTAAGTATACATTTTTCTCTCCTCAACCGTATACATTATTATATAATGCTATATGATGTATTATAGCTACTTCATAATTGCAAATTTTGGTGTGGTTATTTTCTTCTAGTATAAATATTAGCCCATAACATCGAATAATCCGTGAATGAATTCCGGTTTACCAGAGAAAGTGGCCTCGCTCTCAAGGCGCTCTATTTGATCGTGGCGACTGCATAACATTACCTAAATAATTATACTTCATGCACGTATTACAATTATAACACAAGAATAAATCCAATTAAATTACTTTATCATATAGGTCTGAATATTCGTATGACGAGAAAACTATACATGAAGCTAGTTCTAATAAACAGTATGCGTTTGAAGAACTCGGCAATTTCTTGGGCAATTTGTAGTTTTTACGATCTCTAGTCGAATGACTAGTTCTATATAAATATGAAAGAGCTTATTGTGAAAATATTTTTAGTTTTATTTTAATACGTCACCTACTGCAGTACTTCTTGGATGGCTTAAGTAATTGTCAACGAAATTCTTATACATTTTAAAATTAGATATTACCTATATTTTAATAAAGAAACTATAGTTATTACTTTTTTATTTTGTCAATTAAATATCATCATTCTCCTGTTCTTATCTCAATTACTTAAGTTTGTCACAATATGTACTCTGATTCCATCGTACATACTGCAAACAGTTATTGGCAATAGTTTTATGACCGGCCATCAGACTGACATCAACTCTCCTTGGGAATGTGATTATTGACCAAACGGCATCAGGTGGAGTTGGCCCAAGTATAACGATATAAAGGTCGTAGTCGTATTTTACGATATCCATAACCAAAGTAAGGATTTTTAGTATTCTTAGCTGCTACCACAGAGCTAATATAGTATTTAATCAATTAAATAAAAAAAATATTGACCTTATGAAATATCAGAATATCTGTTAATATTTGCAGAGTCTAAATAATGAAGTTTTAAATTATCTACGAGTCAAAATATTCAATAAACAGTGCATCTATGATAAAAATATAAGATTATTTAAACCGTTCGTTTCTGCAATTCTTTAACAACCCTCGTACCAATTATGAACAAAAATCTAGGTCAAAATACACTGGTTGAGGACAACTTTTACCGCAATTGGTGACAGAAATATTTCAGATTAAAATGTAACCCAAACGTGTCAGTGAAAATTATTAGGTCATTAACATATTAATAAATTTAAGGTTTTATTAATCTACATTTATTAATTTATTTTTTTGTAGTAATTAAATCGGTCCGCTTAAGACGAGCTAAAAATAAAATGCATTAGCACCAATACGATTCTTTTGGGTATTGTAAAAGAGGAATGCAAGGAGATGAAAGGAAAAGTAGCCGCTTCTATATAACTAGTATAGTTAGACGAAACGAAAAGTGGGAAGATTACGGGTTGAAAAATAATTGATAAGAAATTGGCTGCAAATATCAAAATATCGAACTAATGTGTCGAGTGTTATAACTCCAATCCTCGTGCAAGGCAATTCTTAAAACAATCCGCAAATTATTGTTCTGAGTCTGAGTATAATTTGTGTCTGTTAATTGTATGTCTATAAATTCGGATACTTTAACATTCTGCAATTACAAACAAACAAAACAAATCAGTTCAGTACACTATATTTGTTGCTTAGTTTGGTGAGAAGATTAGTCTATATTTTGTGCAAAAGATTAATGTTGATCATGGAAATACTTTCAGTCTTATTTGTACCAGGAAAGGATTTTATTTAGTCGTCGAACCTTTATTTATATTCCCTTTATCTTTTATACTTGCTAATATATCAGAATCTCAGATATATATATATATATATATAAATATATATTTATAAAAACCCGATTACGTAGCGAAAAATGATGTCACAAGCGGGGTTCGAACACGCACCTATTGGGATGCCGGACCAATCGTACTGCCACTTACACCACCATGAACTATTGTAGGACCTTCAAATCTCGCTTCGTATCATATTTACGTCTTTAAGGTGACGTGCGCCATATACCCGACAATGTTTACACATTGTAGGCTTAATACTTCAAACTTTGCAGTTAGAATTGTATTAAACGATGACACAACCTTGTTATTCAAATTACTGAAATTTAGCATTTAATATGCTTAATTATTTATAAAAACCCGATTACGAAGCGAAAAATGATGTCACAAGTGGGGTTCGAACCCGCATCTATTGGGAGTCCAGCCCAATCGTGCTACCACTTACACCACCGTGAACTATTTTAGGATCTTCAAATCGCTTCGTAATCGGATTTTTATAAATAATTAATCATATTAAATGCTAAATTTCAGTAATTTGAATCTCAGATACATATTCATTTATAGCACATAAACACACACACACAACACAAATGCATCATAACGACCATATTGTATAAAATATTTTCTATATGACTTATACCATACACACAATTTCAAAATATCAGATAAACACTTAAAGAAACAATGGACATGAGTTTCGTGATATCAGATGACAATACCATAGTGGGCATCCATAGCCTTTGTCGAAACAGCTATAAAAAAATAATCACATTTTTTTCCTCTTGTAACATCCCTTATGCAACGCTGGGCACACCGGCTGATACGGTTTATGAACCCGCCTTTGTCTATGGAAAGTAGAGCATGTAGATTAAAGAAAATTATGTTAATACAATATTTTGATATGTACATTATAAAATTTAGAACACATTGTGTCAGTTAAATATCGTTATGTTACATTATATGGTTATGTATTTCTCCAAATATCTTGATCATTTTGAACTTAACACGGTTCACGTTATAGTAATTAAATAAAATTAGCATTCGATAGTCTTCTTTAGTATAATATTTTCTTATATTGATTTCTGTATTTTATGCTCTGTGGTAGCGGCATTGAATACTACCAACCCTTACTTTATTCGTAGATGTCGTAAAAGACGACTAAGAGCCTTATAACGACCTGGGCCAACTCCATCTGGTGTCGATTGGTCAACAATTACATTCCCAAGGAGAGTTGACGTCTGGCAGACGGCCGGTCATAAAACTATTGCCAATAACTTTTACAATATGTACTATGAAAAAAGAGTACCTATTGTATCGACCCCAAGTAATTGGGATATGAGTAGGAGAATAATGATTCATTTCTGTATTTTGCAACAACTAAGCGGGGATGAAATATATTTATAGTACTCCTGCCTTAAGAACAAAGATGGTATTACTTTTAGGTATCATGTTATGTATCTTATAGATTTTGACGCTGTATAAGTATTTTGAAAATATCTGTATAAATTAAACATTAAAATTAATAGTGTTATACGGAATGCATTCAAGTGTTATAAGTTGACGTCTTACTGGCTTTCCTTATTCCTATTGTAAAAGTTCGTCAACATTATATCCTGGTGTTATTCGAATTACTTGGGGTTGATGCAACATATACTTCTACTACTTCCATCGTAAAAACTGCAAAAGTTAATGGCATTAGTTTTATTACTGGCCGCTTAATTGACGTCAACCCTTTTTTTTTTTTTTTTATTGGTGGGCTATGGGTGCGTCTCGCCCCGCTGAATCGGTCCAGGGTGACGGAAAGGCGGCGCGTGACCCCATAGACCCACCGTAAAACCTTCTCTCTTCGCCGTGCGAGCGGACCACCGGTACTCGATTTTAACTTCGGTGGCAAATTGACGTCAACCCTCCTTGGTAATGTAAATGTTGACCAGCCTCAGGTGGAGTTGACCCAGTTCGATATTAAGCTCTTAGTTGTCTTTCACGACATCCACGAGCAAAGACTATGTTGGTAGTATTCGTAGCCGCTACCACACATTAAGTTCTTAATGTTCTAAAAGCTATTATATAACTAAAATAGAAAATTTTGTAATAAAATTAAAAAAACGTAAATAAGACTCATAGCGCCAGCTAACAGATTATCGGTGACAGAGTAAAAATACAAGAAGGCACACTCGATTTAAAGCTTATACCAATACCAACCAGCCCGATCAATATGGTATGGTATATCCAGTTGCGAAGAAAGCTCGCAATAGGATAGTATATGGATTAAGAAAAAATGAGAAAAATACACGTTTAGTCAGAACTAGATACATTGCATAGTAAGATATTAATTAATGTTTCCACTGATCTCTAAAATAACAAAAAAATAACAGCGATAAAAATAAAATATGTTGCGATGCCATTAATATACCGAGTAAATAACAAATTATCTAACAAGTATCGTATTTATTAATCACAGATTGAATTAACACATAGCAATCAAAATATTACATTTTAATAACGCAACCTTGAAAAGTTCGGTAAAACAATTATAATGATTGAATAGTTTTACTGTATATATTGTAGATTTTTGTTTTCCGTGCGTATATTTTTAATAATTTACGTTTGTACAATTATTTTTATTTTTCTAGACGTTTAAGTTAGGTTTATATAATTTTACTGTCACATACTTTAAACGTTAATATCAAAAGAAAGATAAAATGCGCCTCGTTTTATAAGTTTTTAAATTATAAAAACAATAAAAAAAGTAAAAAGGCACCCAAACAAATATATATATATTATATTAGTACTAGACGTATTTTATATAATATAATTTCCTCCAAATCTTTTGAATATAAGTAAAAGCCTGCTTAAAATCATCATCATCATTATCCTGCTCTTATCCCAATTACTTGAAATCGAGATAATATGTCCTTTTCTTGAATACAATCTTATCAGATGTTATCTCTGTGTTCACTCCCTCTCCATCTACAACTTGCCTAACGCAATCCATCCATCTTTTCTTCAGTATTCCCTTACGCCTAAAAAGCCTTCAACATGAAGAGAGTGCTTAAAATATTGTAACTAAATAATTATGCAACACTAGTATTATAAGTAGATATATATAACCCGCATAATTCATAATAGATATCATATTTTTTTTACTGTAGAGTTGCTAATAATATGAAATATATCCTATATGCACCTATTAAATTGCACGTTCTTACGCCAATCTAGATATTTTCTTATTTTTTTTTTTTTTTTTTTTTACTGACCTTGTCTATTTTTTAACAGAAAGCATTATTGGCGGAATTATATTAATATAATTTATATATAATAGAGACGAATAATTCAATTACATAAATGTCATTTTTGTTTGGAGCAAATCGATTTATATTGGTAGGATGTGGCAAAAAATAGTACAAATGTTTCCCTCAAAATATGACAAGTGCAATAATCGTAATGAAAAATAATTCTATTTCAGTTATTACGTAGTATACAAACTACAGTTGCATATAATGTTAATGCAATTCGATTTATCCAAAACTGCGGTGAATTTTTTTTGATATTATTGTGAAAACATCGTATAAAATTAAATAAGTAAAGGTGTGTGGTGGTTTATCGTTACGAAAGAAGACACAATAAACAGATAGTAACGTACCAATTTCAAAATCATAAAATTTACATATATTTTTGTTAGTCATTCATAATTTCTAAGTTAGGCAAAGTATATAACGGTCTAATTAATTAAAAGATAAGAATCGTGTATCAGTTTTATTTAGGTAACATAAAACATAATAAATTTATATAATACTTTTTTTATACATACATACATACATATCATCACGCCATATCCCTTGCAGGGTAGGCAGAGAGAACAGAGTGCCAGAGAACTCTATCTCTGCATACTTCACTCGCTTCCTCAACATTCGACACGTGTTTCGTCTCTAAACGAGGCATCCTCAGGACGGTTCGGCTTCAAATGCGCATTTGAAGCCGAATCTTTATTCGAAGTTCTGCGGAAAATTGCAAGTAGAAGTTCTGGAGGCGGTGCTCATCACAGGAGTAAGATTTCCTTATATCCTATTCCACCTTGATCCCATCCCGTATTCCTTCCTTTTTTGAGGTGTACGGTATATTGATTAACCGTGGGAAAGTGGTGGGTTTGCCTTCCTCTCCTCCATTTTATAATAATAATGGATTTCCGCCATGTATCGCCTAATTCAATCAATTATACTATAATAATGTAGAGAAGACATAGTCCATGTGATAACTAGGAACACAACATTCTTCTCCCAAGGATATCTTAAAACATTTTATATACTTTTTATCATCATCATAACAGCCCATAAATGTCCCACTATTGGGCTCGGGCCTCCTCCGTAATGGGAGGGAAATTAAGCTACTATACCGCGCTGGTCAGACGTGTTGGTATAGGGTTTTGTTTCGAGTTTTCCATCTCTCGCATAGATGTTATATGCGTTTTATATCCCTTAGTCATCTCGTAGGATCACCCACGGGTAAGATATGGGGTGGTGAATAGTATTCTTACTCCGTCACCACACGGACAATATATACTTTTTTTATACTTGTTTATAAAAAGACACCACACTGCACCAAGGAAATGATCTTTGTATCGCGGGGGACTTTACAAACATGCAATTAACGCAGACAAATTACACCCAGACTCAGAACAATAGTTCATAGAGCGTACAAAGTATTGTTCCCCGTGGGAATTGAACCTATAGCACTGGCGTGGAAGATTGGTATCTTAACCATTGCGCCATCTGTGCACATCGGGCATACTGCCCGTTTTACGACACGACATCTAAATATTAAGTAACATCTAAAGTAATTTAAACAACGATATTACATGTATTATGTTTAACAACATTAATCAATTGATCATATGCTATTTGTCACAAATTGTCTTAGGTGTAACCTAACATTTAAATGTTGGTGAAAACAAGCTTAAGGAATTTTGAATATATTATAATTTTAAATGTAATTATAGAATAAAGATATTTGATAAAAGACGAACGGTTTAGCTAATGTATATTAATATTTCTTAATACATACATACATACATATCATCACGCCATATCCCTTGCAGGGTAGGCAGAGAGAACAGAGTGCCAGAGAACTCTATCTCTGCATACTTCACTCGCTTCCTCAACATTCATAATTCTCTTCATACACGCTCGCCGGTTTCGGAGACACTTGACTCCACCTTCCTTCAGTACATGACCGATCTGGTCTAGGTAGGTTAGTCTCGGTCTCCCTCGGTACCTACATCCTTCCACTTTCGCATTGTATATCTTCTTAACCAAGCGTTCGTTCGGCATTCTTTCCACATGTCCGAACCATATTTCTTAATAATGTTGGTTTAAGTAGTGCAGAGATATTGCATATATGTATACATACACTTTCATAATTTTTACTACATCTGGTGGGAGGTATTGACCATGAATTATGTTATTAGATAGTCGATAACCGTCAGTCACCCATCTATTACTAAAGGGAACCACAAAATATCGCACTCGTTGATATACTTTAACAGTAATAAAACGAACGAATTATCACTTAAGGAGTATGTATCATCTGTGTGAAAATTATCATCCATACATTTATCTATCAGCCCGTAGACGTCCACTGTCGGACAGGGTCTCTTCACTCCACTCCACACAGAATGCTACTCAGAACTGTCCTGTGCCACCTGCATCCAACGTCTATCGTATTATATTTTCGTCTTTAAGGAGATGATACGATGCGAGAATTGAATGTCCTACAAGAGTTTTCGGTAGTGTAAGTGGCAGCACGATTGGAACGGATTTCCAATTGGTGTGGATTCAAATCCCACTTGTAACAATCATTTTTCGCTCGTAATCGGATTTTTATAAATAATCAAGCATATTAAATGATAAATTTCAGTAATTTGAATATCTTTTAGTATTTGTGTTATATTATGAAAAATGTCAAAGCAAAATTTTAGCAAAAAAACTAGCTTTGGGATTGAATTTCGTAAAACCCTTTTTGTTGTCATTATTATAGACAAAGCTCTATTATAAAATCGAGCAGTCGGATCGAGACTGGTTCGGATCCTTAGTTTATTTTTTTGTTATTTTACCCTTTTAATTTTTCAATTATTTTTATTATATTTTAATATATTATATCTTCTAACACACTAAAACGAAAATACCGAGCAAGGCTCGGTAAACCAGATATTAAATTATAAATATAGGAAATTGCTGGTACAATATTGCTTACCTATTTCGTTATAGCGAATGCCATCGATTTATAGGTTTAAAATACAATATTAACAAGAATAGACTCTCAAACGTTTGCTCCAGTTAGAATTTATTACACAACAAGCCTCTTCCTTGTACAGTAAATTGGCATAGCTAATGTCCTATACCAGTTCTAATGTCCTATCTTATTAGGCAACTAAACTATGTGGCAAAATTCACACGATCCAATGATAAATGTACAATGACTAACATTATTAAATTTTTTATCTAAAGTTCGCTATTATTATTAGTGTATCTTAGTTTATTTTGTTAAAAATATATCCTATATTCATGAGTTTATGAGGTTGTTTTTAATCAATTAAGAACGCTAATTTCTTGTAACCTTTAATATAATATCATGATCACATAATTTCGTGTTATAATAGCTTTACATAATCTACGTTAAATGAAACTAATTTTCCTATTGCTCGGATTTAATTCAGTTATACATAGATATTGATATAATACGTAAAATTTACTGCACCGCTTTTAATTCACTGCACCTTCCGTGACAGTGCCATATGTTCGATTCCCACGCGGGACAGTAATTTGTGCGAACCACAAAGTGTTGTTCTGACTCTGAGATACAAGGTTTATTCCCTTAGTGCAGGGTTGTGTCTAAACAGCGGTATGGTAATGGACTTGGAATATAAACTATTACTGCCCCTTAATTTCTTTTGGAAATTGTAGAACCGGTTAAAAAAGACTACCAGGAGCATGGCTTGTAGCAATGGGAAACACTACCGTGCAATTATCACACCAACTGCTTTCGCCAAAACACTTGCCTTAACTAATAGTCAACTACTATAGGCTACAGATAAATCGGTTACGTAATGAATCCTTACATAATTCTCTGAACGTAATTTAATTGAAGGATATAAAATATTCTATAAATAAATGCATTACCATTAAAATCTGGCTGTCGAAATAAAAAAGTGATGATTTCAACATTAATTTTAAGATGTTTATGCCGCAACAATTTTCAAACAATATATTTGTAAACTGACCATAAAAAACCGGACTTACACTAGTCAGCCCTGAATACGGTTTCCTTGAATATCTGGTGCAACCCAGAGAACATCTTGGGAATAACTAATTCCTAGTTAAATTTATTTATATATGTATAATATATAAGGTGGAGACGACCATACGACAATAATTTTAATTTAGTGTATAAGATGACTTGCCCAGCCTGTATACAAACTTTGAGTATAATGTGTCGTATAGTTTAGCCACAGCACATTACTTTGTATTATTAACATTTTCCACACTCTGTATAAAAATTTAAATTATTCGCCTATCACTAAGAGATAATGACCTCCCGCGCATCAGTATTTAAACTAATATGAAGGTAGTACCGACATATCGCCATGTTTACTAGTTCAAGTCTCCGCCAAACGCAATACAAATCAATGCATATTATACCTTATTCCTGAGTATTAAGAACGCTAAATTACACGCTTACTTTGTGTTAGAATAGTATTTTTTTCTCATTTACAATGCCTCGTTATAATTACACAGCTTCGGGTATACAGATATGATTTTAATTTATGGAGAATGTCACGGAAGTGCAGCTTTAACCATACGTACGTACTGAGAAAGGTATGGAAACACACGTGTTTTTCCTACCAATGGCCGGACTATTGTGCAAGCTGTCCAAAGGTTACGGGATAATCAATCCTTACTCTCTCATATGGTTGATAATATGGAGGACTTAAAAAATAGAATTGTACGATCTTTCGACAAGTTAAAATACATGGCGACCTGTTAACAAGAGTTTGAAATAATATTTTAAGACGATATAATTTGTGCGTTCGGGTCCATGTGCGCCACATATCGAAAAACTTTAAAAGTTTAACGACCAAGTGAATTATTAAAGTTATCGTGATTATTTTAATAAAATAATCAAGTGAGAATGAATAGCGCCCAAAACATTAAGTGTAGGTATTTACCTACGTTTCGAAGTTGTAAAATATGACACGCAACGTCGCTCGCCGCGAGCGCGCCGACCACAGGTTAGTGAACTAATATTTACAAACGGTGTTCTATTTTGTTACAATATTTATGATAAAAAGTTTGTTTGAAAAAAATGTTTTTTAAATTTGCATGCGAGGACTTTTTTAATAGTTTCAATATACTCCTATACACTAGTATTGACGGTGTTTTCATTTATTGTCGTATATGTATGAAATCTCACTTCGCGTGCTTAATTGATCAAAGATCTAAGACATTCCCCTGAGGTTTAACACTTTCAAATTATTAACATATACTTGTCAGTCCCCAAGAAGAAACCTTAAAAAAAATTCAAGTTTTGGAGTTCAAATATTTCGACTTTCAAGGCAAATGAACGGTAAAAAATTACAATTTGGAGTTGAATATTTCGGCTTTCAAAGCAAATAAAAGGTAAAAATTTATGGAATTGAATGGTGTAAAATAAGATTTATATCTATATCAAATTACAGACATGACATCTTTCAGGAGTGTGTGGAAAAGAAATCACTACAAAGCCCAAGTTATTTTTTTTAAAAAGACCACCCTGCTGTTAGGAAATATCTTTGGATTACGGGGGACTTTACAAACATATAATTAACGCAGAACAATAGTTTGTATTTGTAAGTATTGTCCTTCGTAGGAATCGAACCGACGACATTAGCACGGAAGGTTGGTATCATAACCCCTACGCTATCTGTGCAGTCGAGTTATCGCAAGTAGGAAAGGATTGATGATTATTCATTTTTTTATGATGATGTTTGATATGACTACATACATCGTGTACTTAGTTTAGGGTTATGCAAGATTACTACTTAAAACCACTATGATAACCTGTCAAAAGATATAATATTGACTGATTGCATTCGATAGTTTCGGTACGGTTTATGTATCTAATTAGTCTAATTTAATTAGTATTATTACTTAATGTATCTTGCTTGATATATTACTTAATATATCAAGAATATTTCTTAGTCTTGCCGCAATGACTATCGTTTTAAACAACAAGTCTTTAAAATCTAGTATTTTGCCAATCATCATAATCATCACAGCCATATGTTCCACTGTTGGGCTCGTTGTAATCATTAACCATACCATTTGGAATCATTCTGCAGATATGTACATACTCATATTTCATTGCAGATTATTCCACTTCTTTTCATTCAATAAATATCCAATTGCTCGTAATAACAACTATCTCTTTATCTGATCATTATTTAATTATATTAAGCTGGCCGAAATAATGATAATTTCATAATGATTTCTGATGTTTACGCGAGTATTAAACATTTGAAAATAAATTATTTTTACGGATTCTATCGCGTTTGTATTTGATTTTTAATTTCACGATGTTTCGAACACTTTACAGCGTTTTGGTCACGTCAGGACAGCAGCAGCTGAGAAGCAATTTTTTATCGATATTGATATCGATTCATCATCATCATATCAGCTAATATTAGGCTTGAGGCTCCTCCATAACAAAAAATATTATTATAAATTGTAGAATACCAATGCACCATTGCGATTCTAGAATTTCTACATTCAAAATGATGTTATCTGCTTACTTCCAACATTCGTCCATTACGACACTCGTTGGTAAGGGAGGATCAGTGACAAACTAGATTCTTCTGATTTTTACGGATTCTATCGCGTTTGCATTAAATTTTTAATTTCACGACGTTTCGAACACTACATCGTTCTGGTCACGGCAGGATTGAGGCGCCTTACGTCCAATAAGTCATCGTTATTACAGAGATTTATATCTACCCGCTGTAGTAACCTCAGTCTTCCCCGTGACCAGAATGATGTAAAGTGTTCGAAACAAAAATAAAAATCAAATACAAACACGATAAACATAGTTTTATTTAAAATGATAATTTCATTTCTTTAATGGTCATCACATTTGCTAATTCAGAATGGTGTTCTCAGTCCAGCTTCTCCAGTTGCTTAAATATTAATTGCCTACTAATCTAGAGCTCGAAGTTTGCTGTGAAAGTAGTTTGAGCTAGATTCAATGATATAATATTATTCAATTTATATATATATATGTATATTCGATTGTTTAAAGATTGCACGTAACACCTGCAATTTACACATAGTTTATGCGGCAACCACTTATTATCTTATATACCCGTTTGAGGCAAATTGCTGTTCGGAAGCAAAAAACATTTTGCTATTTTATTAAAAGATCTTATACTAGACATTTTTAAATATATATATATATATATATATATATATATATATATATATATATATATATATATATGTGTGTGTGTGTGTGTGTGTGAGGTATGAATTAAAATTAGTATATGATAGTTTTATAGGCTTCGTTTCAGGTAATTTTATAGAATTACTTACGTACTTTTCACTGAATTACTGTTCACTTAACTATTATTCAAAACAGTACATACCTGAAACAAAAAATAGATAGTATTAAAAATAAAATTCACCATAATGTCCTATTCGAAATCCTATTTTAATAGATTATAGAGTTTGACGTACATCGTCAGTTTAATTTAAAAAAAATGCAATTAGACAAATGCAATGCAATTAGTAGAGTCATCATCATCATCCCAGCTCATATATGTCCCACTGTTGGGCGCGAGCCTCCTCCGTAATGGAAGGGAAATCGACCTACTATACCACGCTGGTCAGACGTGTTGGTATCTAGAATTTTAATGTGTGAAGTGAATTGTATTCTTACTCCGTCACCACACGAATTGTAGAGTACCTTATAGATTTCTGAATATTTTATATCTCATTTCTTCTGTACAATAAATGTTGTTCGAATTGATCGATATTGGTGGTGAGGTCTACATATAGGTCATTGAATTGACAGAACAAGCGTTATTACACGAGTAATGTACCACATACAGATAAATACCACCATCAATGCAATCCTTGCATGTGTTTTCAAAAACCGTCACAGAGGACATAGAACTTCGCACTGCGCTACAAAGCATCCTAAACTAACTTGCCTTCACGCGATAGAGCAACCGTAGAGACAATTTCTTTAAAATACTTAATTAAAGATACCACTTGAATATTTTCCTTTAAACGAAACTAACATAGAAAACGGAAGCCTAACTGAGTGGGTTTGGGGTTTGTATTGGTAGGCAGCGGCCTAGCTATACTCTTGGTATTGCAAAGATCCATGGGTGGTAGTGACACTTACCATCAGTGTTTCTGCTTGCTCCTTTGCCACCATAAGCAATAAAAAAAATAAAAAAACGTAAAAAAAATACATTTTACTTTCATTTCTATCACCGTTAAATTTGGATAGGTAATTAATATTATTGCTTTTAAATAAACTAAATTTAAATCAAAATCATTGTCATATTATCAATATGAATTATTTCATTTTTCGACGCTTTATTAAACTTGTATTGCCGGTTACAGGGTTATAGTTTTGAATCCTGGTTTGGGCTGAAAGTGTAGTAGTAACTTTTCAACAGAATTAATTGTTGAAATCAGTAAAAGTGGTAACTAAACTCACTGATTATTCCATGGATCTTAAAATCTCATGGCTAAATTACATATGTAGGTATGAATTTAAAAAAAATATTAGAACGAATGGACATAAATTATTTTATTTTAAACATATTTTAATGTCATAGTGCACAAAGTGGTAAAATATTAATAAATATCTGACATTTAAAAAATATTTATAAAAAAGAAAATGAAATTCATCCAAATAGATTTATTAGATTACGAAATTACTATTGAATAGATATATTCACTAAAAGAATACGCGATAGGTATGTATCTATTAAGAAATACAATTTTTTTTTATTAACGCTCACTTATAAAACAAATCATAAATTTAATGTTAGGTAATATGAATTGGAATTGATATCAATTTCCAATATATTAAGTCTTTAACTTCATAAAAGTTCGTTCTTCATTTGATTTTATAGCATCAATAAAATATTATTGCGCTATTGAATTTTACGAAATCTACTTTAAACCTAGATTGATCTAGATTTTAAATATAAATGATCAAAATACAATGCTAGGTTTATATTTCGTCATAGGCTACATATAAAAGCAATTTTTATCGATACTGATATCGACTCATCATCATATCAGCTCATATACTCATGGACTTGACCCTCCTCCACAATAAAATGTATTATTATAAATTCTAAAGGATTCTAGAATTCCTTCTCTCGCAATGATGTATTTTTTTTATTCCCCACATTACTACACTCGTTGGTAAGGTAGGATCGATGACAAATTAGATTCTTAATAAGAGATAAAAGCCATGTCGTTACTGCATACGCTTTTCTATATCGATCTTATTACATTTTCATAGCGATAAAAATAACTAAAATATTCCATATAAACAGTGTTTTTTTTTAGAGGCTTTTATTTAGAGCTTTTTTTAGAGAGCGGCGAAAGAGCGTTTAATAACCTGTCGTATTCCATGTCTTCGACAACATCAACAATGCTACGAATAGTAAAAAATAATAGCAACGTACATTAAATACTAACCATAATTTAATTTTCATCACCTCATAATATTAAATAAATTCACCTAAATCATGTATTTTATAAGCAAGATTCTACATTCAAGCATCTAATTATATACGCTGCGAATTCCATACATATGTATACTTAAGTTGCGTCTTAAGCATTATATAAGCAATTAAAAATTAAAATGTTATCAATCAACAGATATCGTTTTGATTAAATAATTTAATATTATAAAGATGTATAATTAGTAAGTCTGAATGTAGGACTAATATTTACTAATGATCCAACTATAAAATACTTTTTAATAAAAAAGGGGGTAGCACCATTGTTATAATTTTCAAGAAGGATGAAACAATGAATGTAGAATCTACGGGTAATATAAAGGCTTAACAAATATACCTATAGGTATTATTATATATAAAAAAGTCTAAGCATCATCAATAATACGAATACCTTTGAATAAAAGCAGTACAATGTATATCTGAGTTATACCGGTAAGCCTTTTGTTCCAAAGGAACATACAAACTGTATTCATTCGCTTTTCTCAAAATCAAAATAATGTGAGTGGAACTCCAATTGTGCGTAGTTACTCGTTTTGGCTAAAACAATTATTGTCTAAGCAAAGGCTAAAGAAATTAATTTTTCAAGATGGCGCGCCCTTTCCTATCAGCTAAATCGAGAGCGTTTGTAGTTGAATACAATAAGTGCTGAAACGTTACAGCGGGTTCTGGACCCCAGTCTGGAGAAATTTAGGCGAGAAGGGTCCAATTCCACTAGATTTTTGATAGAATAGATATGACTAGTACCAGCAATGCATGTACATAATTATAACTAAAAGCTACATATACAGCATCTCTCATCATCTCAGCTCATATACATCCTACTGTTAGGCTCGAGCATCCTCCGTAAGGACAGAGAAATTGACAGGCTGGTCAGACGTGTTGATATAGGGTTTTATTTCGAGTTATCATTTTCTTTAACTAAAAGCTACATCATGTATGAAAAGCTGAAGAAGAGACATCCTTCAAAAAGTAATAATACGATACATTACTCATTAAGAAGAGTTTTAATGTTAAAATCTTTCTCTACCTTTTGCCAATAGTTTAAAACTGTAGCTTTGTTCTGCTCGTTGGAGTCATTAATACATTTTAAATTCTCAAATTGTTGAAGGCTATTGTTGCCTACACATACTTTTAACTTGGTGTCAGTTATTATACTTAACACTTTAATAAGTAATTCGCATTACACATTTTTATGTACGTACATACTCTGATGCAACGCTTTGCACTTAGTACATTTATTCTGCACTTTTAAATGTAAAACATTTAATAACGTAATCATTTTACTTGTAACGCACTATTTCCATAATAAAATTTCTCAATTTATCATCCGGTACAAGATTAATTACAAGTTAAATTGCAATTAGAGTTTCGAAAAGGCCTATGTAAATCAATAAAATGTATAAAAATGTTTTATATCATCGTTTATTTCTTTATTTGTCTCATTATTTTTAATTTTTATTTAATATGCACACATTTAGATTTCATATACAGCCGTGTGTAACTTTCACGTCATAAATAATAAGGACTGCTTCGTTTCGTTTTGATCTCTCAACTACTTCTGAAAATATTTCGGAAGAAATAATATGACATCTGACATAAGTCATCTGACATCTAATAGTGGTAGGACCACTCTGTTGACTGTTCTCTGTCTACAGCCACGGGCCGGTACACCTGGAGTAGTATCACACTCTTGCAGAAAATCGACGGCTGAGCAGTGGCAATATGCTGCTGTGCTTTGTTAGGTGAGCGAGAGAGCCGGAAGCCTATTTCTTTGGGTGGTTTATACCTATTATTGGTAGCCGGCGGCCTAGCTGTACCGCTGGTATTGCAAAGGTCCATGGGCAGCAGTAACACTTACCATCAGGTGTGCTGCTCGCTCGTTTGCTACTAAGAGCAATACAAAAAAGGTACTGAAACTGGATGTAGGTACCGAGGGAGACCGAGACTAACTTACCTAGACCAGATTAGTCACGTATTGAAGGAAGGTGGAGTCAGGAGTCTTCGAAACCGGCGAGCGTGTATGAAGAGAATTATGAATGTTGAGGAAGCGAGTGAAGTATGCAAGGATAGAGTTCTCTGGCACTCTGTTCTCTCTGCCTACCCTGCAAGGGATATGGCGTGACGATATGTATGTATGTATGTAATAATAATAAGTCTGCTGAAGTTCGAAACTATATGGTATTGAAGGCAGACGACAGCTTTTAAATCAATAGTTTATCAGTTAAATCGGCCTATCAGTTAAACTGAGAGAACCTATTATTATCGTTATTCTCTAGCAACATAACTAACTGTAACTACCATGCAGCTTAAAGCAATTAAAAATAATTATTTAATATTTAAATTATCTATCTGTATTCGAAACTCAACGGCTCAAGGTAGTTAAATATAGCTTAACTTTTTTTTATTGCTAATAACATTTCGTACGGTTTATAGACCATGAATTGTTTTCTTATGTTTACAAAGATCTATATCTTCTAAGGCAACTCATTAGGTAATTTAAATTGCAAACATATAATTATTTATAGTTATAGTATATTATACATTAGCTAATTTCACTGTGATTATTTTATGATGAAATTTTTGAATTTGATTTTATTGTTCTTGCGTTATACGTAGCAAATTGTAAAACAACGTTTTAGGTAATATTTTTAATATAATTTTAATAGCTAGTGCAGTGCGAGCGTGTATTAAGAGAATTATGAATGTTGAGGAAGCGAGTGAAGTATGCAAGGATAAAGTTCTCTGGCACTCTGTTATTTCTGCCTACCCTGCAAGGGATATGGCGTGATGATATGTATGTATGTATGTAGCTAGGGCATATGATATTTAACTAGTTTCAATATAAATATTGGATGTCTCTTTAAGATTTGGAGTAATAGCTAAGGTTACATTTACTAGTTGGTGTAAGTGGTAGCACGATTGGTATTTCCAATAGGTGTGGATTCGAATCCCATATGTGACAATCATTTTTCGTTCGTAATCAAGTTTTTATAAATAATCAAGCATATTAAATGTAAAATTTTAGTAATTTGAACCATTATTTTTTTAGTAATATGTAAAAGATAGTTAGGGAAATAAAAGGGCCTCCCTTTTATTTCCCTAACTATCTTTTAGCAGTGAATGACGAAAGGCTGAATAATGATGATGTATGATGAGAAGATGACACATGGTTGCTGCGCTTTATTTTTAGTAGTTAGATATATTTTATTTTTTAATTCGATTTATTTTTAGTAGTTAGATTTATTTTGACTGCACAGATGGCGTAGTGGTTAAGATACCGACCTTCGGTGCCCGTGTCGTGGGTTCGAACCCTATGCAGGACAATACTTTGTGCGATCCACAAAACGTTGTTCTGGGTCTGGGTGTAATATATGTCTGAGTTAATTGCATGTTTGTTAAATCCCCTGCAATACAAGGATTATTTACTAAGTGCAGGGTGGCGTGTTTAAAACAAAACAAAAAAAAAATAACATCATCATTCACCATTCATTATTTGCGTATATTTTGGTGACATACAACTTTTAGTTCAGTATTTTGATCTATCTCGTAAGATTTAATTAGTATTTGCAATATAAGCACACAAAAATAAGTTCTTTATAACCTCACATTACAAATCTTTTAAATTACAAGTTTTTGCTATTTTAATGTGCATATATTATACATAGAAACCTTCCTCTTGAATCACTCTGTCTATTGAGGAAAACTTCAATAAAATTCCGTTGCGAAGTTTAAAAGATCTAAGCCTACCGACAGTGGGTAACCACTTTGTTTTATACTCTGTAAAGAAGACGAAGAAAATAAACGTATCACAAAAAGTAGTTCATAGTTGTTGCGTGTATAAGTCATTGTTTGCTTATTAAATAAATGACACAATCATCATCATCATCATTTCAGCCTATCGCCGTCCACTGCTGGACGTCCTCCCTCATTTTCGACGCCCAGCAAACTTCACCAGGTCGTCTGTCCACCTACTTGGGCGTCCTACACTGCGTCATCCGGTACATGGTCGCCACTCTAGAACCTTTCCGTTTTGTCACATATTATACACACATCTTGCAATGTTTTGAGACTGTTCTGTTGTATGGGTGAAATGTGGAAAATTAATTAATTGGTAGGATAGGCATGCGGGTGGAGACCTGGTGACCTGAAATAGACGCTCTGAGCCTAGTTTAGGCACCAGTCTTGCTCAATATGTATCTTTTTTTTCCTAATCCTGCAGATCATTGTTTTCTTTTTGATATATGTATTGTGGTGAGAAAATAAAATTATTATTAATTATTTCTTCTCCAGCGGTTGTCGGTTCTTCAAGCGGTGTGACATAAAACTAATAAAATATGTTCTATGTTTGCAGGTAACTAATATTTTTAGAAACATTTTTTCTATGAAATATCTATATTTTACAGTCTACTATAATCTATAATTTAATAAATTTATATATAAATATATTATTACCATGTTAGAAAGTATTATACGAGGCGAGAAAAGACGAAAACTATAAAAACAATTAAGTAATCCGTTTAAAAAATTCTGTGAAGATGTAAGCGTTGAGGCCAATCGTTTTTTTATGCATGTGAATTATGCAAACGTATTATTTTACTTAGGTGATGAAAATATATAGAAATTTTAGTAGTAATCGATGGCACCATTAATAAATTATAAGGCATTATAAGGTTAGCATAGAGATCTAAGTGCGTAACAGTAGGTTTTTAATACCACGAAGGACATATTAATGATTTGTGGTAGGACCACGCTGTTGACCGTCACTGTCTACAGCCGCGGGCCGGTCCGTCCGGGGTAGTACCACACTTTCGCAGAAGATCAACGTCTGAGTAATGGCAATATGTTATTGTGCTTCGTTTGGTGAGCGAGAGAGCCGGAAGCCCAACTGAGTAGGTTCGGGGTTTATAATACTGGTAGGTAGCGGCCTAGGTATTGCAAAGGTCCATAGGCGACAGTGACACTTAACATCAAGTGTGCTGCTTGCTCATTTGCCACCATAGGCAATAAAAAAAATATGCGATTTTTTATAAGTCTAGATGTAATATCCTTTCGTTAAACATTATACGTTCTACTCGTATTACTGAAATCAAGGCTCCGCTAAAACAAGAGTGACTTAATATATCACGCTAGTCAGACGCTAGCGGGTTGGTTGGTGGTTTTAGTTCGAGATTTCCTTCTCTTGCATGGATGTTGTGTATATTATATATCATTCCTCGATTATGACACACACGGGTAAGAAAAAGGTGGTGAATTGTATTTAAATGTCACCACATGTATAGCCTTTTTGGAGCGTACTATTTGTTTTTATATCTCACTATTTATTTCTTAGTGTGAGATGTTGTCAATATGCAAAAAAAAAAAAAAGTATTTGTTACGGACGTTTTATAATCCACCAAAGTAGAGTTATTTGAGTAGATTTATTTCGAAGATTCTGAGTTTTAAATTTTGGTATCAATACGGATTTTATTGAGATTTATACCAACAAATTCTCACTAGCAAATATAAATTATGGAATTATGACGTATAAATAACAATAATCTTATTCTCTATTATATTGGACAAAAGTTACATAAAGACTGGTGTTATAAGCTCGCTTACCCCTTAACAAAGTATAAAATAAATGATGGTATAAATAAAAACGTTATGAACAGAATATATAGATATTCAACTCTTTAATCTACATACTCATATATTCATATGAAGACTTTGTGAGGACGCAATGTGTTACAAATTATGTCTTGCGTGTATCGTACGATACAACAAGCATATATACTTAAACAACATCACTTTTAAATAAAATTTGAGATAAAATTTTATATGTCAAACCTTAAAGCTGTGTGATAGCGGCTACGAATACTACCAACCCTTACTTTGCTCGTGGATGTCGTAAAAGACGACTAAGAGCCTTATTTCGACTTGGGCCAACACCACCTGATGCCGTTTGGTCAACAATTACATTCCCAAGGAGGGTTGACGTCAGGCAGGCGGCCGGTCATAAAATTATTGCCAATAACTTTTGCAATATGCGGAAAGAGGAGCAGTACTTTTTTTTTATTTAATTGATAAAATACTATATTAGCTGTATGGTAGCAGCTAAGAATACTACAAATTCTTACTTTGGTTATGGATGTCGTAAAAGACGACTAAGAACCTTATTTCGACCTGGGCCAACACCACCTGATGCCGTTTGGTCAACAATTACATTCCCAAGGAAAGTTGACATCAGGCAGGCGGCCGGTCATAAAATTATTGCCAATAACTTTTGCAATATGTAGAAAGAGGAGTACATATTGCGTCGACCTCAAGTAATTGGGATAAGAGTAGGGGAATGATGATGTCAAATACTTAGATCAATATGGCATAACAAGCTAATTTGTTAAAACAATACAAATTTGCCTTGTATTCTTATTCCGTCACTACATAGAATGGTAGACACATAAAACGCAACTTAATTTTAAGTTGTTCTCATTTTGCAATGACAATTTTATTTAAAATTACATACTTAAGCAAATATAAGTAGAAACAAGTTTTACATCAATGCATTCTTTAGTTAAAATTTTACGTGACGAGTAATGAAAGGAAATAACCTTAAAGGAGCATTCACTTAGATCTCGCAATTGCACTACCGGATGAAGTATGAAATTTTATTACAAGGAACATTTGAAACTATAATAAAACATTATTTATCATTCGAAACTTATATCCCTTTATTGTATAAAGACCCTGACCACAGACCGTAACATGAGCTAATTTTTTTTTATAATAATTGCATTTACAATTTATTGTTAATAATTTTAACTCAACTACAATATCAGTCGTTATTAATAAAAAAATATATAATTTCGTTTTAATTTTTAATGCATATGAGTTATATTTTTATGATTCTCCTTGTATTGTTTCTATACTTAGAAGAGAAATTAAATATTTTGTACTAAAGAAAGTCACTGATTTTTCATATTTGTTATAAAAAAAATCAAAATCATCTTATATCATATACACTTCACTGCTGGGCTCATACCTTCTTTACGTTGAGAGGATAATTGACCATCTGTACCGCGCTGATCAGACGGGCTGGTATAGGTTTTTATTCCAAGTTGCCTAGTATTATTTATCTTCCTACGATAACCAAATATCTTATATGATCACTCTTATCAAAGCTGTTAATGTGGTCATATTATTTATCTGTGTAAAATTAGAATAGCATTCGCTACGATATTTTTTTTTTAATTTTAATAATGTTTTAATAAAATATAGTTTAGATCTTGTTAAGACGTCATGCATTTATTGAGGTGTTACCTGCGTTGACGAAACAAAAGGAACCCTATCAATTCGAGCTATCTTAATCTATTCTTGTGGTACAAATTTAATAAAATACTCGTTATGTCTTTAAATACAAGACATTTATTCAAATTAGTATTTGATTTTGCTCATAATAAAGAGTGATTATACTTTGTTAAAACTTTTTCTGTAATGTAGAGTAAATTAACTTACGTTACAGTTTTGTTTGAATCCGATGGCTACATCGAATCTTGTGACTGAATATCGTATTCAGTATACTAATATACCACATTACGAAGTCACTAAATGGAATAATTTAACTTTTATATATAATTCTAGATAATACTAAATACTAGCTGTGTGGTAGCGGCGACGAATACTACCAACCCTTACTTTGCTTGTGGATGTCGTAAAAGACGACTAAGAGCCTTATAACGACCTGGTCCAACTCTATCTGATGCCATTTGGTCAACAATTACATTCCCAAGGTGGGTTGATGTTTGACAGGCGGACGGTCATAAAACTATAGCCAATAACTTTTAAAATATGTACTATGAAAGACGAGTACATATTGTATCGACCCCAAATAATTGAGATAAGAGTGGGAGAATGATGACGATGATATAATTCTAGATAATTAGGTAAGGTATTGGTTACAATATTATTGTTGTAATACATGATTGACGAACATGCTGTTTAAGTGCTTTAGCTATTCGCAATTTAAAGTGAATAGAAGGCCAACACGTGAAGGCTTGCTGTAAATTGTCCAATTATTTAGATGCTATTAAAGATGTTTTACCTGTACATTATTTTTGTTAGTAAGCTGCTACTTGTTTTTTGATTATGGTATGCTTAACTAATAGATGTATATTGATCATAAATTTGGAAAGTCACTGATGATGATTTTTATAACGTGATTATAAGATCAACAGTGACTACCATGGATGACGGATGTGGATATCACCTAAACGATACATTGTTCCAAATGTTATAGTATTCTAAAGAGGTAAACAATTATATAATTCATCATCATCATCAATTTCCGTGTGGTGACGGAGTAAGAATACTATTCACCACCCCATATCTTACCCGTGGGTGATCGTACGAGACGACTAAGGGATATAAAACGCATATACCTAACATCTATGCGAGAAAAAGAAAACTCGAAACAAAACCCTATATCAACACGTCTGACCAGCGCGGTATAGTAGGTTAATTTCCCTCCCATTACGGAGGAGGCCCGAGCCCAACAGTGGAACTTTTATGGGCTGTGATGATGATGATGATGACAACAATGTGTTCGATGATATTACGTTGTTATAACAAAATAAGTTACTCCATTTATTAATACACGCCAGGCTCATATCTAAATTACAAACTTGGTAATTAAAATTCCTTGATTTATTTCAATAACCGATAAATTAAAATTAAAAACGCAATTGATCTTCTGCCACTGCCAGACTTATTATTTAAATTCAAAACCATACAATTGACAGTCACGCGCTTATTTCACAATACTAAACTGACAGTCAAGAGTTATATAATCAGGATTAACTTTCATCAAATATTAAATATCTATTAATATACCTAGCATGGCGATGGAGAGCTAATCTGATTGATTATTGGACCGTATATCACCCTACCGCTATTCCGGAAAGATCGGATTGAAAATACATTGAATGTTTAAAAATGCATTGCATGTTTATAGCAATATAGTATGGATGTAATTATTATCAAATACACATGTCTCCCGTATTTTTTTTTTTTTTTTTTTTTTTTTTATAGACCTGGGCCAACTCCACCTGATGCCGTTCGGTCAACAATTACATTACCAAGGAGGGTTGACGTCAGGCAGGCGGCAGGTCATTAAACTATTGCCAATAACTTTTTGTTGTATATATTCGTACAGTATATTGCGTCGACCTCAAATAATTGGGACTAGAAGAACTTAAGACTTAACCGAACACCAAATCCTAAAGACGTTCATCATCATTATCATCATCACAGCCCATAAATGTCCCACTGTTGGGCTCGGGCCTCCTCTGTAATCGGAGGGAAATTAACCTATTATACCGCGCTGGTCAGACGTGTTGGTATAGGGTTTTGTTTCGAGTTTTCCTTCTCTCGCATAGATATTATATGTGTTTTATATACCTTAGTCGCCTCGTGCGATCACCCATTGGTAAGATATGGGGTGGTAAATAGTATTCTTACTCCGTCACCACACGGAAAGACGTTCAAGTTGATACAAATTGAAATATATTCACTATAATACTTACACCATAATCAACTTATACGTTCATTATAAACTTAGTTGGCAGATATTTTAAAAGCTCTGCCCTTATTTTCAATTAAGAGCATTAATATATTGTTTAATTTATCAGTTGGCCATGTATCCATTACCAATGAAGGATAATTAAATTTTGTATGTTTCGCCATAATCAATCTCACTTTGTTACTTAATCACTGCATATAAACAGAACAGCTATAATAATTATTTTTATGACTACCCTCATTCAGACTTTAAACTAATAAAAATTTATAAGAATGCCAATGAAATCTGGTTCAGTGCAGGCTGTTGATGTTGCAAAAGTATCAGTATTGCGATTACATTTATTATTTGCAAAAAAACTTAAGAAAATATTCTGATAACATTTCAAAATCATTAATTTATGCAATAAGTGGAACTTCTTCAACATTCTTCTATTTTTATTCTGCAGAGGTTGTTTCTATCGTCCATCTTACTATGTGTTTTACAAACAATTTTGTTTATATAATAAAATCCAAATTTTATTTTTAGTATAATGTTTATTTTTTTATTAAAGAAAATTAATCTTTATTTTTTTTATTATTAAACTTGAGAATGTTAGTTAATGGTGGCAAATCAGCAAGCAGTTCCTGATGGTAAGAATTACTGTCGCTTATAGATCTTTGTAATAGCAATGGTACAGTTAGGCCGTTGCCAACCAACCCAAACCCTTCATGAAGGTTGGGCTGCCGGTTTTCTCGCTCATAGAAAGAAGCGCAACAACACCTTGTCACTGCTCAGACGTCGATTTTCTATGGGGGTATCAGAGTATGTTACTACCTCGGACAGACTGGTCCGCGGCTGTAAACAAAAAACTACCAACTGTGTGATTCTATAACTACTAAAATAAAATAAAGTAAATAAAATGGCTGGTTATACAAGAAAATTTCTTTCTATTACAAAGGTATTTATCCGTTTGGTGTCGGAGAAAGAATACGATTCACCACTACTTATCTTAGCCACGGGTGATCGTAAGAGACGACTAAGGGATATAAAATGTATATAACATCTATACAAGAGAAGGAAAACTCGAAACAAAACCCTACATGTCTGATAGTAGGTCAATTTCTCTCCAATTATGGAGGAGGCTCGAGCCCAACAGTGGGACATATATGAGTTGAAACAACAAAGCATTTTTATGATCAGTTCAAAGGTTCAGAACAAAGGTATTTAAAGATCAGTTTTCAATCTTGAATAACACTAAGAATTCTATACCATAGAATCCTTAGTGAGACTGGTCCGCAATTCCGATTTTGAGATAGTTATAAAATACAAATACATATTTAGCTAATGGATTTATTTCGCAAAACTATCCTATAATTGAAGTGGTCTCAAGGCAATTCAGCACGCGTGATTGTTGGTTACTTCATGTCAATATCCATAACATCAATAAGTAGTACAATGAAGGTGCCCATCGTTATTCTGATTTCCCATGTGTATAGAATAACCTCATACAGTCAATCTAGCGTCGTATTATCTGCGATTATATCAGTATATATATTTCACGTTATCTCTTCTTAACTGGCATTCATCTTGACATGTATTGTGTGTGTTCAAGTGGATTCGAGAATAGTTTAGATTTGCCATTGAACTCGGTAGGGGGCGCTGCGATCGCGTTGTAGGATTTTTACTTTTCATACATTGACTGTTAGCTGTGTGGTAGCGGTTACGAATACTACCAACCCTTACTGTACCCGTGGATGGCGTAAAAGACGACTAAGAGCCTTATAACGACCTGAGCGAACTCCATCTGATACCATTTGGTCAACAATTACATTACCAAGGAGGGTTGACATCTGGCAGGCAGCCGGTCATAAAACTATTGCCAATAACTTTTACAATATGTACTATGAAAGAGAAGAATACATATTGTGTCGACCCCAAGTAATTGGGATAAAAGTAGGAGAATGATGATGATACATTGACTGTTAGTCGGAACGAAGTTTGCCGAGTCCGTTAGTAATATAGTATTAATTTTATAATTTATTTATAGCGCGATTGAATCACGCTATCAATAAATTAGAAAAATATAATGTATTCTACTTTTAAAATTAATACTGTCAAATTATATGGTAATAAAAATTAATAACGATGGCTTGTTGAAAGTCAGACACCTTAGTCCTACCATGATCATGAACGCTGTAAACTATTTGAAACGTTGGGAAATTAAAAATCAAATACAAACGTGATTTAATCCGTAAACATAGTTTTATTTCAAATATAAGGAAGGTAATTTTTCTGCTGTGTGGTAGCGGCGACGAATAATACCAACCCGTACTTCGCTCGTGGATGTCGTAAAAGATGACTAAGAGCTTTATGGACCTGGGCCAACTCCAGCTGATGCCGTCGGGTCAACGATTGCATTCTCAAGGAGGATTGACGTCAGGCAAGCGGCTAGCCATAAAACTATTGCCAGTAACTTTTGCAATATGTACGATGGAAGCAGAGTAGGTACATATTGCCTCGACCCCAATTAATTGGGATAAGAGCAGGAGAATGATGATATCTTCCATATCATAATAGTAATTTTTATTTGATTATTGAAAACCTTATGCAGTATAATGACGAATAATACCTAATATTGCTTGCGACCTAATATTTTGTGCTCTTCGAGGAACCGAATAATCCTTTTTTCCTAATATTGTATGCTCTTTGAGAAATGGAAGGCTTATATTTTATTAAACTTAGACTTGGAAGGACTTATTGGAACTACGAATTTCCTCACGATTTCTTCCGTTCATGATAAACTGAAGGTTAATTAAAAATTTACTATTTAACACACACATAACTCCAAAAAATCAAAGCTATATGCGGTAATAATAAAAATCAAGAAATCTGCGGAGAATACTCCGCAGATTACTCGAATCAATATCGATACATAAAATAGAATACTATTGTAATAGCGCTGCTTCTGTATGTTTAAAAGATTATCTCGGCCCAAGTCCACCATCGTCCATCTCGCATTTGGCCAATACCTATATGACATATATATCGGGGGCTCAATCACATCTATAACTAATAGTGGGGCAATAAAAGTCTGCCGCAGGAATAGGCGTAAGTTAACCTTAATTCTAATGTACTACATTGTTACATAAAGAAATATTACCATGAAAAATACATTCAAACAAGCATCAAGCCTTTATATAATAATTTTATTTAACGTATGAAATGATTTAGTTAGGTTTAGTTGTAATTATAAATTCCGTTAAGAAATGGCGCTTCCTATTATTAGATAATAATAGTAACGTTATATTATTATATAATAATTACTATAAAAATTAAAATATTATAGTCTTACCATTTTGTTGGAAAATGAAGTTAAATAAAAAATAAAAGATATAAAAATACAGAAATTTTCTTTACCAGTAAGGTGACGGATAATTAAATGAATAATAAAAGACGACAAACCACAAACAATAACCTATAGATATCTCTAACTGTTATATTTTTATGAACCTTTTAAAATAATAATTATCGTTCTGTAAGATTTAAACAGAAACAGTAATTATATTAATAGATCTAATAAAATTTAAATTTATAATATTTAATTGTCTATTCTAAATAATTAATATTATTTTTGGCAGTAAAATAATTTAGAATACATGTATTGTAATTATAATAATTATTTTTTTATATATATGAAGAAAGTACAAATGGTTAGAAAGTGTTTGTAATTATTTTAATAATTAAGTAACGATACTTATTTCATATCCTTTCACTCTTAATTTACTAAATAAATAACTTAAATTTAGTTTTGATTACAGCATATTCATTTATTTGTATAAAATATATATAAAACATATATATTACACAATACAATTCAATAAAATTACTTTGTATATTTTGCAACTGATATCAAATATTTCGCAGATTTAACTAAAATAGCGTGTGCTTAGAAAGTATTCTTATGAATAAAGTAAATATTTACGACTACAAAACCAACTAATCATCTTAAGTCGCTTTGTTTCGCTGACAAAGAGACGTTCTTTATTTGCGAGTTAGCTAACAATTGTCGTTTCTAATTCTAAGCAAATATTTTGTAAATATACGTTTAAATATTACATATATATGATTATACAGCTAATTACTCAGTTTTATTTACATTTTTAAATATAATTATGAAAGAAGAAAAAAATTTTCATTTATTTTTTCATTAAATAATTGTGATAATGTAATGCATACTTAAAGTTTAATTTTAAATTTGAAAGATTTATTCAATTTGATTTCACAAATATTGTAGTGTTCAATGGAATTCGCCATCCTCTTGTTATGCGTGAGTGTCCTAAAAGGCGACTAATGAGTATAATGTACAGAAAAGATCTAAACATGAAAAGAAAAACTCGAAATAAAACTTTATACTAGACAGGTGACTGTTCAGCCTGACATAGGTCAATCTTTTTTCCATTTCGACGGAGGCTCGAGTACAGTAGTGGGTCACATATGAGCTGAAATGATGATGATAAAAATGTAATATTCTAAATAACGATCTCCAGAACCAAATGTCGTGCCTTCGTCTCCTAAGCAGGACAATCATTTGTATGATTCATGATTATTATAAATCTTATTTTAACTTGTGCGGTACATTAAAATGTACCTCTACTCCTTCGCAATATTGTTTTTTTTTTTGCAACAAGGCTATTACAGTCAACTAGATATTGGCAGGTAGGCTGGCTATCATAGTTCTTATTACGAGTTTTCCAAGGGGGAGTTGCTGCCTAGTCACCTGATGTTTCTTTAGTCAGTTTATACGACTCCCACGGGAATACAAGAAGCGGTGACACATTGTTTTCATAATCCATCACCAATTGGAGAACTCACCACCCTAAATATATGAATATTATAAATATAATTATTTATGAAACCGTCGGGGAACTCTGAAAGAGGCATCAGTGATAAAAAAAATTAGGCATAGATTTATCTTGGCATGGACATATGATAAGGAATGAAAGGTATTTGATAAAGTTATGTATTTAGTTATGAATTTGGATGAAAGTAAGAATTTTGAGAAACCCGAAAAAGGATAGATGGATTTATATTTATATTGAGAATTAGGATATGGGCATGAAAGAAGTGAAACAGCTGCTGATATGATGGCTCACGGGAGATTATATAAGATAAGGACATGTAATGCCAGCCTCACTAGGCAAAGTTAAGCGAGTTATTGGCAAAGTCGTGTATTTAGTATCATAAACTTGATTTTGACCTCCTCTCGGAATTATTCCAATTATACTTATCATTCTCCTACTCTTATCCCAATTACTTGGGTTCGATACAATATGTACTCTTCTTTCATAGTACATATTGTAAAAGTTATTGGCAATAGTTTTATGACCGGCCGCCTGCCAGACGTTAAACCTCCTTGGGAATGTAATTGTTGACCAAAATACATCAAATGGACTTGGCCTAGGTCATTATAAGGCTCTTAGTCGTCTTTTACGACACCCACGAGCAAAGAAAGGGTTGGTAGTACTCGAAGCCGCTACCACACAGCAAAATTATTTCAATTATACTAATTCCTTAAATATTTTCCTTCCATCTGCTTTACTTTCATACATAAGCAGATTGTAATTTATTTCCCGTATTTAGTGACGTGTTATAAACATAATATGTTAATCACAGAAATAGATAATAGCACTCTCTTCAAAATCTTAGCACAGCATCTTCGATCGTCAAGCCTGCTAACTTTGGTCATTATGGCATTATTTTTTCATCTTATATCCAGTGGATACAGAGATATAGACTGATAATGATGATATTGAAATGAAATATCAGAATGTATCTTATTAATCAACTTCACCACCTGGTGACAGGTAGTGACTGTGAAATCAGCCCGTGGATGTCGTAAAATACGACTATGGGATATCTGCATATGAAATTGCATAGGCAAAAGAAGGAAAACTGGGCATAAAATCGTATACCAGCCCTTTTGACCGGCATGGTATAACTAGAACAATTTCCCTCTTATTGTAGATGAGGTCGAGCTCAACAGTGGGACGTATATGGTTTTTTTTATTGCAGATGGTGGCAAATGAGCAAGCAGCATACCTGATTGTAAGTGCTACTGCCGTACTGCCTACTTTCAATACCAGGGTATAGCTATGCGGCTGCCTACTATACTGAAAGTGCTCTTCTTAAACCTCGCTTAAAGAAGGACATGCCATAGCGCTCTGCAAACATAGCAGTAGGTATTTCATTTCAGATCCTGCACGTATATGAGCTGAGATGATGATGATAATGATGCTTCTCAGTTTTTATATGTTCCACTATTGATCGCCAACTTCCACAAAACTAGAAAAAAATGGCTCGCTATTTCCATATTGAACAAACAGGTTTTAATTCGAGTTTTCATTTTCTTGTAATTATCTACTTATGTCCCTTAGTCATCTCATATGACATAATATCCATAAGAAAAGAAGGCGTGGTGGCATATTGAATACTCCGTAAGAATGTCGTTTTTTTTTTTTGAGACAGCACCTACTCTGTACCGAGAAAATTACCCTTGTATTGTAAAGGACTTTACAAAAATTTAAATAATAGACACAAAGTACACTCAGTCTGACAACAGTATACCTGCGTCTGATCCCGCCCTAGCCGAAGCCACGGGTGATCGGACCGTAGATTAATCCGCCACCCGCAGTGAGACTCACCGCGTTAGGGCAACGCCCCGACGGCAAAAGCACGCCCACACGGCATGGAGAGGTAGATGTATGGCAAGTTAAGAGCTCACTTGCCATCCCTTCCATCGCCCCTGACATATTGGGCAGGATGTGACTATACCATAGCTTGCCCAAAAAAAAACTACCCGAACAGTAATTTGAGGGTAAAGTATTATACCGCATGAGAATCGAATCCAAAATACTGCCATGGTAGATGATATCTCAACTACTACGCCATCTATACAGTAAATATGTTTACAGAATGTGAATAATATCACAAAATTACGCCGTTTAATAGTTTTGGTTCAATGCACATTCACAAGCTATTCGGTATGTTTTTATTACTATATTTTGTTGTGCATGGAAAGTGTCACCTTGCGTTTACATCATCGATAATAGACTAATAGTGTACCGGACCATGACAGAGACACTTAATACTCGTCTACACGTATTAGAATATTTATCATAATAACTATTATTTACGATGAATAGAATTCACAGCCGATTGATTGTTTCGGTTTGATTTTTTTTGTTTTTATGGCAAAATAATATAAATGTTTAAATAAGTACTCTATATTCTATCTATAATTCGTAGAGTAAGGGTATTCATATTTTTTCATTTTAACAACAATAATTATACTTTCATTAAAAGTATTTTTTTTTATAAACCGAACTATGACGAATGTATATTATATTGTTCGATTATGTTTTTTTTTATAACTGACAAATACTTATCGTAGCACTTGTAACAAAAACAAAAATTATATTTAGATCAGAGTTTTTAATTTATGTGCAACTATTTATAGTAACTCATTTTCTCAATCTTGCACGCTTAGAGAAAATACTTAAATTGTAAATAGAACAAATTCACTAAAACACCTTAAAGTAATTGGGTAAGAATGAAGTGGTTTTATTTTTGAGTTTTGTATTTTCATATCATCGTCATTCATAATTTTCCCATTCTTATCCCAATTACATGGGGTCGATACCTACAATATGTACTCTTCTTTCATAGTACATATTGTAAAAGTTATTGGCAATAGTTCTATGACTGGCCGCCTGCCAGACGTCAACCCTCCTTGGGAATGTAATTGTTGATCAAACGGTATCAGATGGAGTTGGCCCAGGTCGTTTTATAAGTATTTTCATATCATCTTTTTTCGTATTTTCATATCGTCTTAACAAATACATGTCTATAATTTTTTTTTTAAAATAGCTAGTAAGAAAAAGCTTATAATAAAGAGATAAAACTATGTTTTAATATGTCTATACTATACATCTATGAGTGAGTATGAGACAAGCCAGCCCCACCACAAAAAGAAACAATACATACATAAATAACTGTTATAGAATAAAAAAGGCTTTCCGCTACGAATGTAATTTAAAATTTAATTATTAAAAAGAATGTTCTGATTTTTCGTATAATTTACAGTTCACATCGCTAGATCCTAAAACTATTTCTTTTCACATGTCCAATATTTGCATTAACATTAGAAAATATTATTTGGGAGAGAAATATTTTTTTCATTTAAGGTTTTACAAAAGCACAATTATCAAATCTAAGATAAATATTGAATACCAATAGCAAAATAATTATTAATTACCTTATTAATCAATTTAACTCATTAAATTAATGTGGTTTTTAATTACCGTAAGAATATCCAAATCAAAGGTCAAAAGAACACGGCAATCTTCAACTTAAATATGTAAAATTATGATTCATGTCATCACTATTTTATATTGGAACATGTTTGCTAATTCGAAATACAAAATGTTAAAATATTTTGTGTTTGTGATATCATTTAAATAGTTTTCCAACTTGTTTTAAAATTATCTGTGAAAAAAAAAATAATTATACAAATGTCATGATTATATTTATGTAAAAACAAACGATTTAAATTATTAATACCTAATTAACCGTCTCAACATGAAGCGGTTATAAGTACCAGCAGTGAAAATCATTGCATTTGCCCCATAATTTTCCCCCTTAAAGTTTTTTATGGCATAATTAGAGACGTCGCTACAATAACTCTGCAAAATTTTAACAGAACTGCTCGATTTGCAAGTCTAAAAATAAATAACCCACAAATATTTACGTTTAAAAATAGGTAAAGTAAGTATAAATAATTTGTTTTTTATTTGAAAATTAAAAGAACGCTATTGAACACCTTTTGGATTTCTAAATCAGATTATAAAGAAAAAAAATAAGAATCTATTATATATTATGATTACTTGTGAGTGTCTTAGATATGGGTGCGTAAATCGTTCATGCTTTTTTGGTAAAACCTTATGAAATTGGAAACTATCACACCTTAACAGATGGTATGAAAAACCGCTTCAGTGGAACATCCCTATGTTTAATTGCTAGTTTTGCAACAAAGTGACCACGAAGAGAACTACCCCAAAGGATAACTCATATGCCAATTAGACGAAGAGGGAAAACATAATGATTTAGGGGACCCCACGCCGCCTATTTCTCGTATCGGGCGGTTGGACGAGGTATCGGCAGACTATAGCCAGCCAAAAAAAAATGTTTTTAAAAAGACTACCCGGCAGTTACTGATTGGCTAACTATTTTTAAATAAAAGTAAAAATAAAGTACTACTATATACGTTACGCATACCTAGTATTTAATATTTAGTTCAATATTGTAAAAGTCTCAATAATTGGATCAGCTTTCTCAACCTCCTCTTACCTCGAACTTCGCCTCGACCTCAATCACCAAATCTTGTGATGCTATTATTTGATAACAATAGCTACTGCTGTCATTACTTACTATTCAATTTATTATTTTCGTTACGTATCATAAAATTGAAACTATAACATTATACTGCTTTCTTCATATTATCATTATAATCAGCTTATGTGTCTTACATATCTAGCTCACAAAATATTACACAGCAATAAAAAACAACTTGAAACCAAAACTCTTGTTTCTCCTATTCAAAATCTACACTCTTTTTTGTACTTTTTAGTATAGGTTTGGGATGACACTAAGAATTTCTATCAGCAAATTTACAGCCCAATTTCCCTATAGCCAGTTATAAGGAGCTGGCATAAGTTTTTATTTGGACTTTCCTTTCTCGAAGAGACCTTATGTGTGTATGTTACTTTTATTTTTATTTATTTATTAAACTTCATGCAACGAGTACAATGGCGGACTTAATGCCAGAGGCATTCTCTACCAGTCAGCCAACTTTTACACCCTGCCGGAGTAGTAAGTAATTAAATCAACGACATACAAATAAATATAAAACATGAAAGTGTAATAAATTCGATTAATTAATATTACAAATTATCATATAACTAATACACCCACTCGGTATAATACAAAGAATGTGACTTGTTGTTTTGCAACATTGCACACAAGGACAACGGGTCTCATCGATACGAATTGGATAATGAGAACTAGTTTAGTGATACAGTCATTGGTAATATTTACTAGGCCTACTATTATGAATTTCAATATCTATATATGTATTTGAATTTCTGTTAACAATAGGGGTTTAAATATGAAATTGCCGTTTTGACGTACTAGCCACTTTGAATTAAAATTAAACATGCATCGTGTCAGATATCAAAGTGAAACTATTTTCAAACGAAAATTTTAACATTCTAAATTTAAAAAATGTATGACATTTGATCATTCGACGTTTAATTTTTTTACATTCAGCTTTTGAAGTGAACATAGAGAACATACAGAATAAGGCGAAAATCAAAATAATTTTCGAATACGAGTTCCGACGTGGGACTAACACGGCAGAAATGGCTCGTAATGTCCATGCTGTATTTGGAGAGGATACGGCTAACGAACACATCGTGCGTTTTTGGTTTAACCGCTTTCGTAGTAGTAATAACGATGACTTGAAGGTGAAGGTGTAAGCCGATCTGAGTCAAACTACCAAAAAATTAGCGTCATGGTTTGACGTTAGCATACCCACAATATTGACCCATTTGCACCAAATCGGTAAAATAAAAAAGCTTATAAATGGGTACCGCGGGTACACGCTCAATAGTGATAGGACCACGCTCTTGACAGTTCTCTGTCTACAGCCGTGGGCCGGTCCGTCCGAGGTAGTACCACACTCTAGCAGAAGATTGACGTCTGAGCAATGACAATATGCTGTTGCGCTTCGTTCGGTGAGTGAGAGAGACGGAAGCCCAACTGGGTGGGTTTGGGGTTTATATTGGTAGGCAACGACCTAGCTATACTCCTGGTATAGCAAAGGTCCATGGGCGGCAGTAACACTTACCATCAGGTGTGCTGCTTGCTCGTTTGCCACCAAAGGGAATGAAAAAAAAATACCTCATGATTTGACTGATCTGCTGAAATGAAGGGATTTTGGACCGAATTGCGACGTGTGATGAACAGTGGATTCTTTATGATAATCGCAAGCGAACAACGCAATGGCTGACTCCAGGTCAAACGCCACATCAATGTCCTAGAGCGTAACTTACCCATAGAAAGGTGATGGTAACTGTTTGGTGGTCACTTCATAGTGTAATTCACTACAGCTTCCTTAGATCTGTTCAAGCAATAAACGCAGATGCCTACTGTGCAGAACTCCGAATAATGATGGCGAAACTCGCAGTAAAACAGCCCCGACATGTCAATCGATCTTCACCATTATTGCTCCATGATAACGCAAGACCTCATACTGCTAGAGATACTATTTTAACACTACAAGACCTGCAGTTGGAAACCATACGTCATCCTCCGTACTCGCCAGACCTCGCCCCAACCGACTACCATTTTTTCCGCGATTTGGACATTTTTTGCACAGAAAAATATTTTCATCCTAGGCAATACAAAATATTTTCACAGTTTGTGGAGTCCAGGACCTCAGAGTTCTATCGCAAAGGTTTAAATAATCTTCTAATAAGATGGCAGAAATGTATAGATATTAACGAGGGTAAATACTTTGATTATAGAAAACTGTTTTATGAACAAAAAAAAAATAGTTTTAGAGACGGCAATTTCATGCTTTAACCCCTAATATCAATAATGTTTATCATTACTGCCAATCGTGAGTCCACAGATTTCCTTAAAACAATTTTGATTTGATAAAAACATAAACGAAAAGATAAACGTGATTATTTTAGTTGTTATTATTTATGAATGTGTACATTCTACGAAATAACTGTCGTTTGATGTCGGCAATCAAATGGGACAACGATAGCAGTGCTTTTTTTTTAAGGACAGCAACCGACCTATATCTGTTCTTCTTGATAGAGATCAAATTAATATTCTAATTATATTTTTTCATAGGCCAAAAATTCTAACAAAATTATATTTTCCATAGATAAAAACTAATAAGATTCATTTATCGCCTCCGAAACCTCCTGCTTACCAAACTTCATGGAAATCACTGCAGCCGTTTTTGAGATTCTGAATAGATATTAATATATAAGAATTGCTCGTCTAGAGATTTTAAATAGATTTGAAACAGCTTATATACATAAAAAACTTTGTGATAAAACTTCGCTCAAAGACAATATAATCATGATAATTTTGGTAGTAGAAATTCTTTATTTAAACTGGTCTCAGACGCAAAGACTACTTCAATATATGTAAGCACATTTGCCACGCACTTGCGAATAGCGAGAGAAATGGGTCTATTAAATCACGTTAGCTAAAATGGTAGATATAGAGTTTTATTTAGAGTTTTATGAAATCTAGCTAGACTAGAACGCAGATCAATACATATAATAAATTAGCTAATGTAGGATTCGCTAATTCAAAACCTCATTAGTTTTATAAAGATTATAACAAAAAATGCGAACGTCTACTTGCATATGTATAATATATATAATGATTAATGGTTTGTGTACTTATAATAAATCCCATGAACATTATAGATATTAAGTGTTTGATGTATTGCATTAAAATTTGTTGCTACGAAGATTTCAAAACATGCATATAATACGATAATAATTTTAGCAATCGAATTTTCATAATAGTTTGTTATTATTGCTCTCTACTAAACTCACTTTTTTTGTGTAGATAACACTGGGAAATGGAATGCATTCTTTCGACTTAAATGAAAAGTTTGTAATTGTCGAGCTCTACTAAACAATTTTTTTTATGTGTGGATAACTTTGGGAAATGAAATGCATCCTTCGGCTCAAAGGCTTTGTATACACAGCCGTTAATAAATTAACAAGAAAATTCATTCTTATGTTTCAGGGATCCTTGTATAGCAAATATTTTAACGACATTTTATTTTATCTAGTGTTAAAATTATTTACAGAATGATTATAGTTTAAATTTCAAATAAATAGAAATAAATATTAACATAAATACATATATTTTCTTTTCACCGTATGGCATAGTATTCCTATAAATTATTGTAATAAAAATGTATTAATTCGCTTTCTAGTGTTCCACGTTTCTCGTAATCATACAAGGGCCGATCTTGAAGTTTCGAGTTCTAATGTAACCAGACAACCTAATTAGAATTCCATTGAGACAAAAAATATTATTGTATTTTTGGCACAATATTCTCCACCAAATAAAGATTAAAAATGTGCCGAGAAGAAGGTCTTATACACTGCTATGTAAATGAAATGGTTTCCAATTAATACTTTTTGTAACTGTCAAGGTAATCGTTCTTTCAATTCAAGTTTTCGGTGTTAATAATAATTACGCTACTACATAATCATTGAAATATGCCTTTTAGTCTTATAGAGGGCGGCATATAAGCCATTCCCCCTATGAGGGTGGGTTAACAATTCAATATGTCACCACCCTTTTTGCTATTGGCACCGCCACCGCTATTTCGCCTGCTAGGCGTAGAGATTATTTAATTTGCCCCTTGTTGAGGCCTAGGTTCAACATGGATATCGATGGATGAATATTGCCGTTAATCTAGCACAACTACACACAGCACACTAAGTACACTAGCGACTGAAAAAATCTTCTCAAAAACCCAATAACAAGTGTTTTTGACCAAATCTTGTTTTAAAGCGGAAATTGAAGCTGTGTGTGCAATTAATAATCTACGTTATTAACTATTAAAAAAAACTAATGTTTGTTAGTTTCAACATCTTAATCTAGAAACCGTTAGTCTAATCTAGGAATTGTGTTTTGCTTGAGATAATACAGAATTTGATTTTCAGTAATAGACTCACAGAATACAAAAAAAAAACAACGTGCAGACGGGAGATCGATTGTAAAATTGAATAAAATGAAATAAGCAAACCTTCATAACACAGCACTGGATAAAATTGATCCAATTCTGAGTTAATATTAGGGCTACGCTGTTGACAATTTTCTACCAGCAGTCGTAAATGGATTGGCTGGTCCGAGTTAGTTCTACACTCTTTGCAGAAAAGCGGCATCTATGAGTGAGAGACGGAGGCCCAAAAATTACCTTACAGTAGCTAAAGCCTTGTTTGAACTTTTAGTATGGTAGAGGTTCATTAACCTTTACAATATCAAGCAGTTATTATTAACCATTAAGTCTACTTGCTCGTTTACCACTAAGAGCAATAAAAATATATTAATAAAATATGTGGTATGACCACGTTGTTGACAGTTTCTGTCTACAGCCGCGGGCCGATCCGTCCGAGGTAGTACCACACTGAGCAGAAGATCGACCTCTGAGTAATGGCAATGTGCCATTGCGCTTCGTTCGGTGAGCCAGAGAGCCGGCAGCCCAACTGGGTAAGTTTGGAGATTACATTGGTAGGCAGCGGCCTAGCTATACGCTTGGTATTGCATACGTCCATGGGCGGCAGTGACACTTATCATCAGGTGTGCTGCTTGCTCGTTTGCCACCATTAGCAAGCAAAAAAAATATGTTTTTTTTTAATGTTTATTGTGAATTTAAAATCTAAATCTAAGTATCATTGCTAAGATCTTATCGGACTTTTGGCGGGAATCTAAAACGTCATGTGGTGCTCTTGTATTATATTCGATATCTTAGTGTTTTAACGTGTTATATTAGATAATTTTTATGGTATTTTATGTAATATGATGTGACAGAACAGCTGGGATGTAGTGAATATCATATAAAAGTGCTTTACAACGTTTTCGTTTTCCATCAAAATTCCTACAACATACCATTAACAGTGTCACCATAGCACTGTTGATGGCGACAATTCGACTGACTGACAGACAATGACTAACCTGAAGAGATTAAGAACGTGAAGATAATTATAACTCGACACTGGCAAAAATGGCTCGTATAAGTAGCTGATTGCCAATACATAAAAAGAAGAAGAAGAAGAAGATCTTATCAAGACTAGTTAAGTAATGGTATTTCAACTGTTGGCGTTCCATATGGTTATGTATCTTATAATTCAGTGTCCATGATAGATATTAATAAATATTATGAATTTTACATATATAATGAAGTGTATTAAATCACACTTATATAACAAAATTGCAAATTAGAATTGGTAAATTAAGGAAATTAATATATGTATTAACAATACTTTAGCACTGCCGGAATATTGGATTTGATGGATATGCTTATTTAAAAGAAAAACCATGGGCATCCCATTAAGGTAATGGACACAAATCAGCTTTTGACTCTAAGCCGTATTTTGAGCAATGGCCTGCATTAGCAAGTTCTTAAAGTCTATAAGCAGTGTCTATTCTATAAATGTGTACCCTTGAAGAGTTTAGAATTTTAAGGTGTTTCCTAGTTTATATATATTTCAAGGATATTATTTATCACATTATTTATCATTTTTCACACAGCAACTGTCATTTAACTTGCCTAACTGAAAGGATAACTATATTCAAGGATTATATCATGAGACAAGATAACCCAAAAACGTCATAGATGTTCAGGGCAATTGTTAACGATGGCAGAAACTGCTATCCAAGACACGGATTTTAAACATTTTTAAATGGATGTTTTTGACATACGATTATACTATCTAGGATACTCGTATGTATCCTTACAAAAGTTATATTGCTAAAGCAAAGAATAATTAACAAATTAATATTTATATGCACCACTCATCTCAGTGTGATGATAAGATAATAATATAACTAGCGCCACCCTTTGCTTGCTCGTGATACTTGTAAAAACCAGTTAGGGATCTTATCAGGAGATCTTATCTTATCGTTTAACACTTCACTGCAATCATCAACCCACCGTACTAAGCGTGATAATTACAGTAGTGTTTATAGGTAAGGCCTAAGTCCAGCAATAGACGGCAAAAGGTTGAATAATGATGATCCACAACTTTAAAAAGTTACACGTGTGAGCAATTTAATAGTTTCAGAAACTTCTGCAAACTATGTATCATGCTAACAACTTTGATCAACCCTTTTATAGGTATTAATAACTTAAACTTCGCGTGGTCATGGAATAGATATACAATTTGCCAAGCCATCTTGTTCATGGTTGTCGTAAAAGATGACTAAAAGACATAATATGCATACAGCACCTATGGAAGAAAAAGAAAACTTGGAATAAAACCCCAAAGCAATGCCCCCAGCGTGGTTAGTCTCGAGTCTAGCAGTGGAACATATATGAGCTGAGATGATGGTGACGTCTACCATCTTACAGAAATTTCACTTATTGCTCGTATATTAATAGAAGAATTAGTTTATCTCCTCCTAGTCTCCTCCTCTATCTTGGCGATTCAAAAGAATATTCTCGAAGGGAAAAGTAAGATCACTGGAGTTAAAACTTATTAAACATCATCATTCATCATCATTCTCCTACTCTTATCCCAATTACTTGGGGTCGATACAATATGTACTCTTCTTTCATAGTAAATACTGTAAAAGTTATTGGCACTAATTTTATAACCGGCCGCCTGCCAGACGTCAACCCTGCTTGGGAATGTAATTGTTGACCAAACAGCATCAGATGGAGTTGGCCCAGGTCGGAATAAAGCTCTTAGTCGTCTTTTACGACATCCACGGGCAAAGTAAGGGTTGGTGGTATTCGTAGCCGCCACCACACAGCAACTTATTAAACATGATTGTGTACTATAATTTTGATTAAAATGTATAATTTAAAAAATTACGAACTCGCTGAGTTGCTTGCCGGATCTTCTCAGTTTGTGGCCGCTTTCCGATCCGGTGGTAGATTAAAATGAATGGATTTTAAAAAAGATGTTAAATGGACAATACGTAAGGGCGCTCATAAGGGCTAATACATAATAAATGATTTGATTAATTTAAAAAATATCGATATTTTTTTAACAACTCCAATTATTATGCAATATACGAGTACATTGCTTTATTGATATTAAAAAAAACAGGTGAACAAACTCCATAATATTTATATATCCATCCATCCATCCACCAGCCCGTAAACGTCCACTGCTGGACATAGGCCTCCCCACGATTTATGTATATATGTTATTAAGATAATCTGAAATAAATATTTGGCAAATGCAAACTGTATATTTAATAATAACACAACCGATTTCCTAATATGTATTTGTTTTAAGATTCGTATTACTTCCTACACGTATGTAAATGTAATATATATAGACCTTGTTATATTGAGATAAGATAAGGCTAGCTATGGGTATTAACATATTATATACTTACGCCTATGATTCTAAAAGAATATGCTGAGAAATAACACATATATTAGTAAATACATATTTAAAAGTGGTAGAACTACGTTTACTGTATACAGCTGAGGACAGATCCGTCCAGGGTAGTAACATACTCTCGCAGAAGATCAACGTCTGAATAATGTCAATCTGCGATTGCGCTTCGTTCGGTTAGTAAGAGAGCTGGACGTCCCAACTGGATGGGTTTGGGGTTTGTATTGGTAGGCAGCGGCCTAGCTATACCCTTAGTATTGTAAAGGTCCATTGGAGACAGTAACTTGCTATCAGGTGTACTGCTTGCTCGTCTGCCACCATAAGCAATAAAAACAATGTTATACATATCATAAACGAACACGAAACGACTAAGTAAGCATAAAATGGCTACCATCCCTTAGTTTTTTGTGGGGCAGACGATCAAGGGGTGCAATTAAATAAAAACTCTGTAAGTAAAAGAAAATAGAAATAAAACTCTATACCAACACTTCTGACCAGAGTGGTATAGTAGGTCAATTTTCCTCCTAATGTCGATTAGGCTTAAACCCAACAGTGGGATGTGTATGAGTTGAGATGATGATGATGATATACAAGTTTCATAAATATATAATAGTTGGATTCTAAGTTCGACTATAGAACACGAATTTAGAACTCGTATTTTCAACCGAAAATTTCTAGACGAAAAATCTTGTTTTGTCACATGTATGAGCGTTGTAGAATTTAAAGTAAAAATAGCAGAGAGCGTAAAATAAAATTAGATTTTCTTATGATTACTTAATTAAATGTATACCCCCGGAACAATAAATATGTTTGGAATAAAAAGTAAGCTATGTGCTATTCAAGGGAAGCAAACATCCTGGATGGAACTTTTTTAACATTATTATTTATAATAGTAGTACGGTTCCAATTTTTATTAACACGGCCTATCGTGCGGCAGGAGCGCAGGTAGAATATCAAGGCATGCCAATATCAACGAAATTATCCGTCTAGCTCTTGTCACCGCCGGTATACCAGCTGTTAAAGAACCCAACGGCTTGGTACGCGACGATGGTAAGAGACCGGACGGCATGTCTTTGCTGCCCTGGAGGATGGGTAGGCCTTTGGTGTGGGACGCGACCTGCGTTGACACCCTTGCGCCATCACATCTTCCAAACACGTCAGGTTGTGCTGGCGCTGCTGCCGCATCTGCAGAGAAGCTCAAGCGGCGAAAGTATAATAACCTTATTGGAAATTATATTTTCGAGCCGTTTGGGGTCGAAACTCTTGGGCCTTGGGGTCCCAATGCGCGCATTTTATTTAAAGAGATCGCAAAAAAATTAATCGCTGCTTCACGTGATCAGAGGGCTGGCCTATATTTTGCACAAAAGGTTAGCATTGCCATTCAACGTGGCAATGCTGCTAGCCTTCTGGGCACATTACCAGTGGACAGTGATGCGGAGGAATTTTTCGATGCCTGATTGCGCCTTTTGTTTCTTCTTTTATTTATTTATTTTTTATTCCTTATTCTATTTTCTTCTATTTTTCTGTAAATATTTTAATTTAAAACTTAGCTTTAATTTAAGATTAAAATAGTAATTTAGTAGTTATTTAAATGTAATATTTGATTATTTAATTGTAAATAAATTAGATTAAAGAAATAATTATACTAGCATCCAAATTAAATATGATTATGCTTAAGAATTTTTATTAATAATGTGACAAATTTAGTTACTAAATGAAAAGGTAATATATTATTATTATCACATATTACCTTTTCATTTATAAAATTATTATTTTAACTCATAAAAAGGCATCAAATAATTACGAAAAGCGAGGATGCCTCAGACGTTAATAATCTATGTAGCTATAACTTAATAAGTATATGGTACAATACACATATGCTGGCTTCAAAGGGAGTAACGTACTTTATAGCTGGCAACCAGACCTTGAACAAAGGCACTGAACCGGTAAAGTAAGTGTAGGATGCGCCGATAATTTAAAAAATAGAAGCTGAGACAAGCTCGTTCTGGCGCAAGTAAGCTCCTATCAAGATTTCTTTATTTTCATAAAGATACTGCTATTTCTGTCCATCATGAAAAAAAGGACTCATTATTATAAATAGTATCAAGCTGACGTGAAACATAAAAGAGATATTATTAAAACAGATATTTTAAGACTAAATACTTAGTATAGCATATTTTATTTCAGATAGTAGCATTTGAAACAACACTATTTCTACGAATTTTATCGTGTTTGTATTTGAATTTTAATTACCCAACACTTCGAACATTTGACAGCGTTAATGGTCACAAGAGGATCTCAGTGTTTCCGTGACCATGTATGCTGTAAAGAGGACTGAGGTCTTCCCGTGACCATGAATAGCTTTATTTCAAACAGTTATATGTTTCTATGCGATCTCTGCGGAAAATCTGTGGAGTTAGGCTGACCGACCGCATTCGTAACGACGATGTAAGAGGGCGAGTAGGTAAGAAAGAGAGTATTGGTGTTAAGATGCGAAAGGGAATGCTCCGATGGTTCGGACATGTGGAAAGAATGCCGAACGAACGCCTGGTTAAGAAGATATACAATGCGAAAGTGGAAGGATGTAGGTACCGAGGGAGACTGAGACTAACCTACCTAGACCAGATCGGTCATGTACTGAAGGAAGGTGGAGTCAAGAGTCTCCGAAACCGGCGAGCGTGTATGAAGAGAATTATGAATGTTGAGGAAGCGAGTGAAGTATGCAGAGATAGAGTTCTCTGGCACTCTGTTCTCTTTGCCTACCCTGCAAGGGATATGGCGTGATGATATGTATGTATGTATGTATATGTTTCTACAGAAATTCCTCTGTGAATTATGTAAATTCTATAGACTCCTATATCAACTCAAATAAAAAAAGAAATATGTGTTCACATTGAAATCACCCAGAAGCATAAATAGGTATACCTAACATGAACACTACATATTTCAACTATCTACTTATTACGAATCAGCCTGCCTATTGAACCTGCCGCTAGAGGAACGAATGATAGGTTAATTTAGGTTTCGTAACAGAGCTATTTTAAGCAGTTTTAGGGATCTATACACTAAGATAATGTACTGATCCCTAAAAATATGTATCTATAACTTTCTTTACGTCATTTTTGAGAAAGCTAATTACGTACAAGACTTGCTTCTGTTGGTGCTTTCTATTTTTATTATTTATCTCTTTGTGCGATATGACAACCATCTGTCTTTTATTCGATTCAACTAAAAGTAAACAATACGTTAACTCTAATAGAATTTAAACTTTACCTTATTAAACATAGATACATACATACATATCATCACGCCATATCTCTTGCAGGGTAGGCAGAGAGAACAGAGTGCCAGAGAAGAAGAAGAAGAATCTTTGCATACTTCACTCGCTTCCTCAACATTCATAATTCTCTTCATACACGCTCGCCGGTTTCGGAGAGTCTTTCTTGACTCCACCTTCCTTCAGTACATGACCGATCTGGTCTAGGTAGGTTAGTCTCGGTCTCCCCCGGTACCTACATCCTTCCACTTTCGCATTGTATATCTTCTTAACCAGACGTTCGTTCGGCATTCTTTCCACATGTCCGAACCATCAGAGCATTCCCTTTCGCATCTTTACCTTATTAAAAGAATTCTATAATAGATTTTAATACGATTTAATGTTTACGCATGTATAATAGAGGAAGTTTGAAAGTTGTGCCAGTGACGGAAAAGTTAAGCATTCCTTAACTTTTGACATGGTTGTACAACGTTGGGTGGAAATTTTTATGTATGAATGTTGAAGGCTTTAGGTGTAAAGGAAGACCAAAGAAAAGATGAGATGGTGATGGATCGATCGACCCTCGTATATATTTAAGACCAGCTGCTTGTTTAACATCGACCCTTCTTGGAAATGTAACTATTAATCAGACGGCATCAGATGGAATTGGCTCAGTTATATGTAAAGCTCTTATTCTTATTTTAAGACACCCACTAGTAATTTAAGGATTGTAATGTAAATGTAAGTTTATCTTTGGCTAAGCATGCATGCCTTAACTACTCAACCATTCATCATAAACTTTTGTGTGCTTGTTATTGGGGCTATAAAGAAGGACGTGAGGTAGATTTCACCCAGAAAATAGTACTCGTACTATTGGCGAGAATTACTTTTAAACGATTTGCCAGCATAGTCAAGTAAAGTACGTACCAACCGTGAGACGTGAGGGTCGATTTAATAAAATATATGTTTCGTTTTATTACTTTGAATGCATGATTGCACGGGTGCACGGTTGAATAGATAAACAGACTGACAGTAGCTCGGCAGGACATTAGGATAACAGGATAGTTATATCAAATACGTCCAATGACTAAGAGATTTTAATCGCGTGTAACGATTGTACGTTCTTTTATTGTCTAATAATTTAGTACAGTTTTGCAATTTAAGTACAAAAATAGACTATATGCATTAGCAAGTAAAAAGCAAAAAATCTTTCACTTTCGTACTGAATCTATCCAAAGAAGAAAGTATAAGTATAAGTCTGAACATCCTTATAATTTCTTTCAGCCCGATATTTCATTACTTCTTCTATATCTAGAGGAAAAAACAGTCTAATAAATATAAATGCCTACCACGCTTGCTCTAAAATTTGGCAAAGAGTTTTATTTTCCAAAATTTTGATAGCAAATATCTGCAAATGTTCAGTAGTTATCTCTTATTACAATCGAGACAAAGCAAGGGATGGTGACATGACTTCTTCAACACAAAGTCAGACCATGTTTACGTAATTGGAATTAGAATTTACTGATTCTAATTTAATATAAATGCCGCTATTTTTTTATTCTAGAAGCTGTACGGATAACTTTAATTAAAAACGTATCAATAAAAAAAAAACAAAAAGACAAATTTCTTAAATTTAATTTTAAATTTCATTCAATTTTATGCAAAGCAAATTAAATTATTAACAATTTGAAAGGGGTTGACATAAATGTAGAACCGGATGTCGAGACCGGGTTTTTTTAGACGTTGTATAATAGTTGATGACATCATATACCTTTAAACTCATCACAGATGAGGTCCGATATGATATTTTTTTTAAGTGAAAGTGTCAGAATCATAATAATATCCAAAATCTACATTTTAAGTCTAATTACACCAATTAATTTTAATAAAGATTACATTTTTCATGCACATTGCTTTTTATTAGCTTTTTAAATTATTGTTGACTTTCTCTAGTAGGTATTTACAATTTCTTTATAAATGAGATCATGAATCGAAATTTTGCCTTCCTCATTCTTTGTCATTCTTTATTCATTTTTATATTTTTTTATGTAAAATATAAAGCCGTGTGGTAGCGGCTACGAATACTACCAACCCTTACTTTGCTCGTGAATTTCGCAAAAGACGTCTAAGAGCCTTATAATGACCTGAGCCAACTTCGTCTGATGCCGTTTGGTCAACAATTACATTCCCAAGGAGTCCCAAGTTGACGTCTTGCAGGCTGCTGGTCGTAAAACTATTGCCAATAAATTTTACAATATGTACTATGAAAGAAGAGTACATATTGTATCGACCCCAAGTAATTGGGGTTAGAGTAGGAGAATGATGAATTTTTTTTGTCAATAAATTTTTATTTTGTAAACTCTTAAGAGTACTTTAAATCTTTCCTATTACTTATATATGTATTAAACATGTGAGCAATATATCCGTGGTGCGGATTGCGTTTGTAATTCCACCTATGGTACTAGTTAGTGCCACAAATACTATCGGCATAAGTGGCCCCATTCCGATTATAAAACTACCATGAAAGGAAAAGATGTAAAAACATAATTATATATTTAGAATATGTGAGTGTGAATTTTGCTCAACTCGTCTAAACGTTAGACTGATTTGATTTCTTAACAAAACTTAAGTGTGAGAGACTCTACAATGAAGGTTTGTTGCCTTTGTTGTAGAGTCTCTCACACTTAAGTTTAGTCTGGCTGCCAAAAAGGAGTAATGACTCAACTAATGGGCATTAGGTGATTTTTTCGTGATTATAATTCTCACATCCACTACATTCATTACTAAACATTATAAACACCACAAATCACATCCTGCAGTCCTACGATATCTACGTCTGACGCCTTATATATTTCTACACCGATTCACGGTAGAATAAGTGAGACACAAAATTTATTAACAATTAAATGTTAATAACTAAATGCGAAAGTGGAAGGATGTAGGTACCGGGGGAGACCGAGACTAACTTACCTAGACCAGATTGGTCACGTACTGAAGGAAGGTGGAGTCAAGAGTCTCCGAAACTAGCGAGCGTGTATGAAGAGAATTATGAATGTTGAGGAAGCGAGTGAAGTATGCAAGGATAGAGTTCTCTGGCAGTCTGTTCCCTCTGCCTACCCTGCAAGGGATATGACGTGAAGATATGTATGTATATGTATGTATGTATGTAAATGTACAATATTCTAAGAAATAAATTATTTATAATTATTATTATTTCTGCATAATCTCCATCTCTGAAATAGACTATAATCTACTTATTTAAATACTGGCTTTGATATAGTAGATACCTATTAACAAATAAAAGAAAAAAGAAATCGGCCAAGTGCGAGTTGTACTCGCGCACGAAGGGCTCCGTAAAACTAAAAATCTCGTTTGGTATTACATTCCCAAGGAGGGTTGACGTCTGGCAGGGGGCCGGTCATAAAACTATTGCCAATAACTTTTACATTATGTACTATGAAAGAAGAGTACTTATTGTATCGATCCCAAGTAATCGGGATTTTTTTTTTTTTAGGGGTGGGTTATGGTCGGCATTCTTCTCGCACCACTCCGTCCGGGGCGACAGAGGGGCGTACGCACGCATACCCGTAACCCACCCACGAACCTCGCCTACGCCGTTGAACCGGCCACTGGAGCAGCGTGAACTTGTCGTCAGTGGCCGGCCCGACGGAATACCCCCTGAGAGGTACCCTCCCCTTGAGCGGCGTCAGGGGCGGACGTCGGAAGTAATTGGGATTCTTATCCCAGTAGGAGAATGATGATGATGAATTCAAGTTTCTTTTTTCTTTGATATTAATTCAAGTTACACCTAAATTAGTAGTAAATAAAAATTAGTACTTTTAATAAATATTAAAACTACTAATTTTTAAAACATTTAATGAACACGTTTTTAAACTATTTTATTTATAATATTATATTATTAAATTATTATAAATACATTTTGCAAAAATAAATAGCAAAAAGAGCTCGGCGGCAGTGAGATTCGAACTCGTGCCTACGGTGTCTTAAACCAGCGCCTTAGACCACTCGGTCAGTGCAAAATTAACTGCTGCTTGTTAACCATACACGTTCAGGTGAAAAGGGGTAGTGAGTTTAAAATGATTAAAAATATTTTTTTTATATGATGTAATCAAAAATTTACAGTTTTCGCAATTTTTCCTTAATCTGTGCTATAAAACGTTGCTTCGTTCCAAATTTCAAGATTCTGAGTTCACGGGAAGTACCCTGTAGGTTTTGATTCCCTTGAGAGTGTCGAAAATTTGCAGAAATTTGCGACATAAATAGCTATATCTTTTGATTGCGTTAGCTTAAAAGTTTGATTTTTTCACAGCTCTAAGGGACAGTAGACATGAGTATTTGATATAAATTTCAGCTTGATACCTCCACGTGTTCCTGAGAAAAAGAGTCTTGACAGACAGACAGACGGACAGACGGACAGACGGACGGACGGACAACAAAGTGATCCTATAAGGGTTCCGTTTTTTCCTTTCGAGGTACGGAACCCTAAAAATGGTGTCAGCTTCTACAAACTTAGACTCAGTATACACAAATAATTTTTATATTGTCTAAAGTGTTTAGTAGATTTTTATATTTCTCGTAAATTCCACAGAACTATATAATTTAGTTGCATTAGGTGGGCATGCAGTTGATTTAGTGGATTGACAATTTTTCCAAATTGGCCAGCCTTCTTTCGATAACATGCGAGTCAAGGTCAATTACTGACTGTACATTTTTTTTTTGGGGCTTAGTTGTTAGCCTCAGATGCCTATGACAACTTTACCCGGACTGTGGGTGAGCGCTGACGACTCTCAACCCGAACTGACTCTACAGATGGCGAAGCGGTTAATATACTGACTTAACATGCTAATGACGGTTCCCATGCAGGACAATAATTTGTGTGATCCAACAAATTGTTTATAAAAACCCGATTAAAAAAGACGAAAATATAATACGATGCGTGAATTGAATGTCCTACAATAGTTCACGGTGGTGTAAGTGGCAGCACGATTGGAACGGAGTTCCAATAGGTATGGTTTCGAATCCCATTTGTTACAATCAGTTTTCGTTCGTAATCGGGTTTTTATAAATGATGAAGCATATTAAATGTTAAATTTCAGTCATTTGAACCACAAATTGTTGTTCTGAGTTTGAATGTAACGTGTGTCTGTTATATTATTATGAAGTCCCCTGCAATACAAGGATTATTTCCTTAGTGCTGCCTGTGGGTATTGTCATAAAAAAAGAGAACGAAAAAAAAATAACAAGAAAATTCTATATTGTTCCTTGCTTTACAGGATAATGATGGTTATGCACTAAATCACTAGAAAAGTTTTTGATCGATAGCTGTCCGACTTTTTTATTAAAAGCAAATCGATGCAGCTTTCAGATTTTTTGTCTAAGAACTTTTGAGTTGACAGTGTGTTCGTTCTAAACAGTTTAGTCAAAAATCAGTACCAAATCAAATCAAGTGCAGTACAAAATTTTATATATGTACCGAATCTTATTTTTATTTTGTATTATCTGTCATCTTCAGGTAAACTTAGCTTTTCAGGTAAATGCTTAGCTTTTTATTTAAAAATTTATCTAACGTCATAGCTGTCGAGCATTCTCGTACTTTCCTCGGAACGTGAAAAGTCAGAATTCGTATGTTCTTTGCTTGAACGAAAAAGAAAAATTAAACTTAAGAATATTGTTGTACCTGTAATTTTGGGTAGCGGACACTTTGCACTAAACAATAAATCATTAAGTTGTAAAGAGTTTTACTAACATACAAATAACAATCAAAAATTACACCTCAAGACCTATAACAATATTTTAATAACCACAATAAAGAATTGCCTTGCGTGGGAATAGAAAAAAATAATAATAAATATACATGCTACGAGAGGTCGCCAATAAAAACAATGCAGTCATACCGCAAATGCAAATTGCTGACTTTGAAATCATAAACGTCAAATTTGCATTTGCGGAATGATTTAGTCTTTTTCCCGAAGCAAATAATGTTGAATTGTAAACTTATTCAACGAATTAATTAACAAAAGAAGAGAGTAGGTTTTTGTATGACTGATGGTATTGTATTCTTAGTTAATGACCTCTAATGTTTACGCGAGTATTACACATTTGAAATAAAACTACTTTTACGGATTCTATCGCGTTTGTATGTGTCTATTTGCGTTTACAGTGATCATGGTCACGGGAGGACGAGGAGTCCTCCCGTGACCATGATCACTGTAAAGTGTTCGAAACGTCGGGAAATTATAAATCAAATACAAACGCGATAGAATCCGTAAAAGTAGTTTTATTTCAAATGTATTCTTAGTTGTTCTCCGCACGAATGAAGCGTCATATAATCTTTACTTATATTATAAATGCGAAAGTAACTCTGTGTCGCTCTTTCATGCCAAAACTACTGAACCGATCTAAATAAAATTTGGTACACAGATAGTCTAGAACCTGACAAAAGACATAAGTTACTTTTTAATACAAAAAAGGTTGTAAAGGGGGATGAAACGTTGTAAGAAATTATCGTCATTTTTAAAGCCAGAAGCTTGAAACTTATTTTTAGGCTATTGATTAGATATAAATAAATATGATATAATATTCCCTTTTTTCCGTGTGGTGACGGAGTAAGAATACTTTTCACCACCCCATATCTAACCCGTGGGTGATCGTAAGAGACGACTAAGGGATTTAAAATGCATATAACATCTATGCGAGAGAAGGAAAACACGAAACAAAACCAACACGTCTGACCAGCGCGGTATAGTAGGTTAATTTCCCTCCAATTACGGTGGAGGGCCCGAGCCCAACAGTGGGCCATTTATGGGCTGTGATGATGATGATGATTACTTTTAAGGGGTAAAATAAAAATAGGGGATGAAAAACTTTAGAATAGTAACCTCTTACGCGGGCGAAGCCGCGGGCAGAAGCTAGTGATAAATAAAATATATAATGTAAACATTAGTACCACGTAATACACTGATATAAACGCAAGAGTCAATATCTTGTTTCCGAAAGTGAAATCACATCCCAGCGATGTCATGAAAGTAAAAGTGTTTGCCGTTACTACCACTATCAGTAAGAAACTCTTTATTATCCGTACTTACATTATGTAGATTTTTGTTGCAATTATTACGTAGCGACGGTTAATTTTATGCAAACGCTAGAATTCACAACTATGTTACAAACATTATTTAGTAGCATTTATAAAAATTTAAAATTGCTCCAGATAATAAATCATTTTATTTTAATTGGAAAAAGAAAACAGAACAATAATAATCATATTAAAATAAAGAACGAGATTTTTTATTATAAACTTATACTTTTCTTCCCAAAGGTCTAAAATAGAACACACCAATATATCGGCTATGTAATTTTAATCCTATTAAAGCTGGAAGACCTTTACAGTTTCGACAGCGTCAAAGAGTCGCCAGGCAGTAGATCAGTCTTAAACCGAAAAATAAACTTCTGGAGACTAACTAAATTTAGAGCACGGAATTGCTGTACCTACTGTCAATTATTTGTGGAATTACGTTGTATAATAACGAGATGTCTGCGTCGATGTATCCCACATAAATCATTGCAGTAAAAAGAGGAGGGTTGCGTAAAAAATGAATTTTCAATAGCATGAAGAAGGAACATTCCTAAAATATAATTCTTGTAGCAATTATATTATGCTCATGGTATCTGTGCAGACTGACAAAAGACCCGTTATGTCAAATCTACAATATATTGAAGTAAGATTAAAAACCAATACATCATAACAAAAAAGAAAAAAAAGTATAAATAGTTCACGTGCTCTACTTTTCAGCCAGTATTATTTATGAGATGATTAATTTTTATTCGCTGTTTGAAAATTATTTTTGATTACTATGTAGGTAGTTCTTCTACATTTAAATAGCTCTCATGGCATAATATAATCGTAATATAATTGTAATCGTAGTAGTGAACTAAAACTACTACATAAGTATAAGTATATATTAAGCACATTTACTGATGGAACCTACAGTTTAGAATTTCAATCTCTCTCAAGTTGTCTTTAAATTGATAATTGCTGGTCATGAAAGCCTCACAACATTTTTGAATGCAATGTACAACAACAAAATAGCAGTTCCATCAATACAAGGAAAGTAACATAATTTACCTAACCAATATTATTAGGGCAAATAAAATGGAAGTCTTTTAAGCTGACAAACTCTCTTCTCAACATAAATAAATTACCCACATAGCATTAAACAAAAAAGTTTAATATATTTATATGGCGCGAAAAATCTAGTTTTTTTTTTAATCTAGAAACATTAATTTATTTATTAAAACTGGCAGGAATTTTAGGTACCTACATATTTAACATTGGATAGTTACGGCATATCTGCAAAATACGATATTGAGTAGTTATATTGAGCTTTAATTAATATTATACATTTTTCCGTGTATATAACTCGTCCTATTATGCTTATTACGTAGATATTTATTTGAGCATCTAATTACGATGCTAATAAAAACAACGGAAAAGCAAGTATTTATTAAACCGTGTATATTATTTCAAAGGCATTATAATTTTAATATTATAGCTGGTAAAACGATGAAAATTCTTTTTAAATACCTATTAGTGTCGGCCAATGTGGTATCAGTAGGTATATATTATTAAAATGGGTGTTTTTTATTTATTTAGATAAATATTTTTTTTTTAAGTCTTCACTAGCCTAAGATATTTTAACCGCGTCGTACCGCGAAATCAGTAACACATTTTAATAATAAACATAGGTCCAGATTTGTTTATTAATGTACAATATCCATGAATGATTCAATGTTAATGATACAATATTACCATGTATTATTGTTACAATATTACTAGAATGAATGAGGAGGAATATTTTCTTTTATCTATATTAAAATATTTTTAAATAATTTATTTGTAAATATAGAATTTAGGTACGAAAAATATTTAAAGCAAAACTTTATTTAAATTTCATACTCACCAACATCTCTGTAATTGTTGGACGCTCTTTGAGCATTCGCTAGGATAACCATAGACATCAGGATCACACTCGGGATGTTATTGCCAAAAATCATATTCATTTTAAATAATAATAGTATTATACACAATACAACAGAGATCACACGTTATTAATAAAAAAAATAAAAGGTAATATTTATTTAATATTGGAATTTAAATTTTAATTGTGTATTTCGATATATATTTCGCGCGAATCACCACAATCGGCGGACGATGTGGTGTGTGTCTCGCAGCTTTTGGAAACTGAACTGAGACGCTGCGTCCGCGTGGATTTGTAAAGAAAGAACAACGTTCGATCGAAGACCGGTCGATGGACTCGCTATCATCCGACATACCAAGTAATTCTAACACTTGTTTGTATATTTGTGGTATGCAGACACGCTTGAGAAGTTATACTTAATTATATAAAGTTTAAATTATAGTAAGTACTTTCCATTAGCACAATTTAATTTGAAATTAATTTTGAGTTATTTATGGCAGTTTTGTTTTACTTTCATTGAACCTATTTAATGAAACAGTAGCTTACGATTAGTTACGATGAATGAAACTTCCTACTACTACCTATGCAAATTTCAAAATGCATAGATAACAGAACTAGTTTTTTCATTGAATGTTTTATGCATGATCAGAGCTAATTAAACATATATTAATGCAGTTTAGCTCATTTATTATGCAATAGATTTGAGGTATTTCACTATTACAATTTTGTAGCACAAGTCTCTTTCACTAATGTTTAAAATAAAATAATCTAATTTTTATTTATACATACATACATACATATCATCACGCCATATTCCTTGCAGGGTAGGCAAAGAGAACACTGAGAACAGAGTGCCAGAGAACTCTATCCTTGCATACTTCACTCGCTTCCTCAACATTCATAATTCTCTTCATACACGCTCGCCGGTTTCGGAGACTCATGACTCCACCTTCCTTCAGTACGTGACCAATCTGGTCTAGGTAAGTGAGTCTCGGTCTCCCCCGGTACCTACATCCCTCCACTTTCGCATTGTATATCTTCTTAATCAGACGTTCGTTCGGCATTCTTTCCACATGTCCGACCCATCGGAGCATTCCCTTTCGCATCTTTACACAAATACTCTCTTTCATAGGTACCTACTCGCTCTATTTTTATTTACTTATTTAGACTTATATTTTGATAAATAAATAAAATTAATGTGTACACCTCCATATTTTTTTTTCAAATATTATTTTGACAAATTACTCATCCACCGGGTAGTTTCAAACTTCGTACTTACTACTAAAAATCCTGCATCAAATTCAACAACAATTTTTGACCGACTCGGCATTCAAACCCATGAACTTTCGCTCACTACACTACGCTTATTCCTGCTGATACTTATATAAAGAGCATGGCCGGACTGTGAGTTTAGAGGGCCTAGACTAATACTACTTATGTGCCCACCTAATTACTCAAAGTGTAGAAAAAAAATTAGACAATAAAATATTTTATTTATATTATAATATAATATACTATGTCTTAATGTTTGTTAAATACAACCGTAAATAAATTGACAAATTATAAAACAACCTTTCTGCACTTTCTTTTGGCAAATTCTTTAAATTATTATCGTCTATTTTTACTTTGATTTAGATGGGGCCCCTAGAATCCACGGAGTTCTAGGCTGAAGCCTTAAAAGTCATATGGTAGATCTGGCCCTAACAAAGTGAACCTTTAACTTATAAAATGGAGGAGAGGAAGGAAGGCCCACCACTTTCCCATGGTTAATCAAATGCAACATTTGAAGCCAAACCGTCCTGAGGATGCCTCGTTTAGAGGCGAAACACGTGTCGAATCTTTATTCGAAGTTCTGTGGCAAATTGCAAGTTGAAGTTCTGGAGGCGGTGCTCATCACAGGAGTAAGATTTCCTTATATCCTATTCCATCTTGATCCCATCCCGTATTCCTTCCTTTCTTGAGATGTACGGTATACTGATTAACCATGGGAAATGGTAGGTCTTCCTTCCTCTCCTCCATTTTATAATAATAATGGATTTCCGCCATTTATCGCCTAATTCAATCAATTATGAACCTTTAACTTGTTTCAATCATTCGTATTTCGTGATTAGCGATGTGTTTATTACAGTTTAAGCATGTATTAAAATTACCAAATGCATTTATTACTATAAAGATATCATTGGCTTACTGCCACTACTACTGACTACGAGAGTTTTGATTCGAAGCGTCCTTGATATTTGATATTGGTCCGTTGCAATATTCAATTTATCTTCCAGTGAGTATTTAAGAGTTTAATCTGAATATAGGCATCACCGATTAGTACGCAATATGATGAACGGTTCTATGAGGCTTGCACACTTTGACGACCTTCAACTAGATGTTTATTATTGGCGTCATTATAAATCTGGTGTGAATATATATATACACGACTGTTGTCTATGTGATAACAGACTAAGAAAGGTAAGGTTTAAAGTCATGCACATCAATCTATAATTAATGAATTTAATGAAGGTTATATAAAGAAAGTACATGATATGGCATTATAATTAGTAGCGGGGCGAATTCCACTTGTCGGGACATATTGCTATTTAGTTTTACATAGGCGATTTCGACACCATAATTTAAAAAAAAAGTTCCTAACATGAAAACTACTGGGCCAAACTACGTTAAATTTTTATGATACCAAATGGCAGCTATACCGCATCAAACTAAAGAAGAATCACGTAAATCTGATTTTAAATCTCAGTGTAATCGGTGTACATAGGTACATAAAAAATATACCAATCGAATTGAACCTACTCTTTTTAGAATCATCATTCTCTTGCTCTTATCACAACTACTTGGGGTCGACGCAATATGTCCTCTTTTTCCATACAGCCCTATCAGACGTCATCTCTGTAGTCACTCTCTGTTTATACATATCATGCTTCACGCAGTCCATCCATCTTTATTTGGACTCCCTTTACCCCTAGAGTCTTCAACATTCATAATCAAAACCTTCCTCGCAATATTACTTTCATCCCGTCTCATCACATGTCCATACCAGCTCAAACGTTCCTTAACTTATCCGTTACTGGCGCTACTTTCAAACATTCTCTTACACAAACAGCGGGTATGATTTTTAACTGACTTCTAAAAATAGTAAGAGTGAACCTACTCTTTTTAGAAGTCAGTTAAAAATCATACTCGCTGTTTGTGACATAACTACATTATTATACTGTTCAAGGATGTTTATTTAAAAAATATTTTATTTATAAAATTGTATTGTGCATGTTTTAATAGCAATAAATAAAAAAAAATTATTAAAAAAATCAAAAAACTCGACTGCGTAAAAAGTCACCAAAACTACGTCCATAATAAAAAAACTGAAAAGAAAAAAACAAGCACTCAGTTGTCCGGTGGTCTAGAATTCCATATTATATTATTGAATAAATACTATTGCAGAAAATGAAATATATTTTAATAATAGAACATGACAACTGAACAGTGGGGATCCATTGAAAAATTAGATTTGCTGTCGAATAAAGGATCCCCACTGTTCAGTTGTCATGTTCTATTATTAAAATATATTTCATTTTCTGCAATAGTATTTATTCAATAATATAATATGGAATTCTAGACCACCGGACAACTGAGTGCTTGTTTTTTTCTTTTCAGTTTTTTTATTATGGACGTAGTTTTGGTGACTTTTTACGCAGTCGGGTTTTTTGATTTTTTTAATTATTTTTTTTATTTTATACTTTTTAGTTATAAATACCTAGGTAGCTATAGTTATCTTATTTATTAATAAGTAGGTAAGTACCTAACTATATATAGTTTTTCGACTGAAATTGAGTACTAAATCGTTAGAAGTTGGAGATGGGCGACCGCGTCAGCCATTAGATACTTTAGGTAGGACTACCTATGGTATATTGGACAATATACCTACTAGATACTTCAGTATATGTCCATCCACATCCAGTTACATTAATTTTTCGTCTTTTCATCGTAAATTTCTACTGTCTAAAAAACCTATTTGTGAGAAAGGTTGTTACGAAACTTTAAATCGATATAGATCCTAAACGGCCAGTCAAATCGAAAAATGTTGAGAGAAAACTAAAAATGATTTTTAAATACCTATTTAACGATACCCCACTCGATATAGTTGGTTGACTTTAATTTTTTTAATTTTGACAATATGACGTCCAGTAGTCGCCATATTGAATTTTCAATAACGGTATATCTTTAGTGACACTCGCCGGATTAAGAGGAATCGATTGACGTGCGAATCATAAAAATCGGCCCAGGCGTTTGGTATATATAGTGCTTCAAAGGAACATACAAACATACATACATACATACATACATACATACATACATAGACTGTTAATAAACACATTACCACTCCTTTGCAGTCGGGTAAATAGGTACACCATCTCATCTTCTCAGCTCATATATATCCCACTGTTGGGCTCGAGCCTCCTCCATAATGGCAAGGAAATTGACCTACTATATAGGTACCATGCTGGTTAGACGTGGTAATATACCATATTGTTGCGAGTTTTCCTTATGAAATAGGTCTTTAAAATGTAATTTGATTTATTAATCTATTGCCTATTAAGATTAAGACTATTATCTATTAAGACTATTGTCTGGCGTCTCTGTTAGAAGACTTTAAATCTAGTGAACTTTCCACTTAATAATTCAAGTTGTGTTTTATTTAAAGATAGTTGTACTTTTTTAGGGGTCTACGCGTGAATGTGAGCAAAACCAAAATAATGGTCTTTGAAAGAGATGAAACCAGAACAGATGTAAGAGTAACAATAGGTAATGATGTACTAGAGCAAGTGGATGAATTTGTATATCTTGGATGTGGATTTAGCCGAGATGGACGGTACACCACTGATATAGAGCGAAGAGTGAATGCGGGAAATAGAGTGAACGGAGCGTTGGGGCAACTTCTCGGCAGCCACCACCTCAGCCAGAAGGCACGTGTAGCAATACATAACGCAGTGCTTGTCCCAACATTACTGTATGGAAGCGAGAGTTGGGTATGCAGAAAAGAGTATGAAAGTAGAATTAATGCGGTCGAAATGCGATCTCTTCGGAAAATCTGTGGAGTTAGGCTGACCGACCGCATTCGTAACGACGACGTAAGAGAGCGAGTAGGTATGAAAGAGAGTATTGGTGTAAAGATGCGAAAGGGAATGCTCCGATGGTTCGGACATGTGGAAAGAATGCCGAACGAACGTCTGGTTAAGAAGATATACAATGCGAAAGTGGAAGGATGTAGGTACCGAGGGAGACCGAGACTAAGCTACCTAGACCAGATCGGTCAGGTACTGAAGGAAGGTGGAGTCAAGAGTCTCCGAAACCGGCGAGCGTGTATGAAGAGAATTATGAATGTTGAGGAAGCGAGTGAAGTATGCAAAGATAGAGTTCTCTGGCACTCTGTTCTCTCTGCCTACCCTGCAAGGGATATGGCGTGATGATATGTATGTACCTATGTATCTACTTTTTTTATGGGACTAATCCCACCACACAATCCCACCATTGTAACTCCTGTAAGCCAGTATCCACAATGGTCTCCATAAATGACACCAAGGTTTGACCCTCAGGCAGTCCCGGGATATGATTTTAATTGTCTTGGAACCCGCAACAAATTTAATTGGAAAAGGTTAAAGAGGAGGAGTTGGAAACAGTGATTAGAGATAGTTGTACTATTTAGTTAGGGGTAGTAGTAACCTTCCCTCCAAGGTGATTGAAGGGAGTGATGGCTGCTCTAGTAGTTAACTCGTGAACGAGTGGCGCTTGTGGGATCGAAAGTAAAAGACCATTTTTTTACTTTGTATTTGAATTATTGGGTTCGAAGGATCATCACACTGGAGCTAATTAAATAATAAGCATGTTGTAGGTACTGTTTTTTATAAAAAATCAGAAAAAAAAAATAACATGTATATAATTTAATAGACAAACCCGCTGAGTTTCTTGTCGGATCTTATTAGTAGCGGTCTCATTCCAATCCGGTGGTAGTTTATTAGATTAAATTAAAATGTAAAAAAGGGTTTATGCATAAATGAATTTGAATTATTTAGGTAAGGCCTTCCGTGTGGTGACGGAGTAAGAATACTATTCACCACCCCATATCTTACCTGTGGGTGATCGTACGAGACGACTAACATCTATGCGAGAGAAGGAAAACTCGGAACAAAACCCTGTACCAACACATCTGACCAGCGTGGTATAGTAGCTTTAATCAGTTCTTGAGAAATAAATTGTGGTAATTAAAATCCTGCCTTTTGAAGAGTTAATCTTGTGTTTGATAATAGTCATAGCGAAAAGAACTTCTATTAGCATTTTTTTTTTAACATTCTAATCAGAACACAGGAGGATGAGAAGGAAGGTACCTACGTGTAGGGGAGGTTCCTGAACGTCTCTCTCTTATGGAAACCACAGCCTTGCTGGTCGTGGCCATATGCGAATACTGTACAGTATCGATCGAGGCAGAATGTGTATTAGGTGAAACTATTTCACTAGACTTGGAGGAGGAATTGCCCGTCAAAGTTTACTGGTGGGTGTTAAGAACGCAGATAGGCGATGGTCGCCTCTTGCCTAGCAATTGGTCGCTGGGATGGCAGTAATCTCCACGTTGATCTGCTTTGCCTTTCGCTATTTTCTATATAAAGTTTAATGTTCCTTGAAAATAACATTTCAATCAAGAAATTTTTTTTTACATTTTACTTGATTTCTACTTAATTGTTAGTTATAACTAGCAAACCCAGCTCGGTATTTTGTTTGTAGAAGTCAATATATCGCAGCGCCATCTGCTGGCGAATTACATCACCCATTGATGATATAAATTGATAGCTTTATAAACCTTTTTCGTGAAAAAATACATATAGGTACATACCAATTTTAATAATGATCGAACAAATAGTTTCCGAGTTTAACGATGTCATGTATACGGACATCCTCTTTTATATACAGAGTGGAAGTGGACCGCTCCCGAAAACAAAGACAGGTTCAACAAAGAATACAATGCGTTTTTTCTAATCAGAGTAAAGTTATGTAATTGTTATGGAATTATCGGCACTGTCATAATATGATTGAATGTGGAAAACTAAAAAATAGTTGTAAAGATAAATTATTTTATTTCATCCGAATCTATTTTTTTTTTCTAGCCTATCATTACAAGTAGAACTAGTAGGGTCACCTGTCTTTGTTTTCGGGAGCATTTCACTTCCACTCTGTATATATACCTAGATAATAAAAATCTACCGAATCGAGTAACATTATTCTGTGCATCAAATGTTGTCACTCAATCATAGAAATTGTTAAAGATTTTAGTTTTTCTTTTCATTTATGTTAAATAAAACAATTAAATTCATTCGTTCGTCATTTACATTAAAAAAAAAACATACATACATATCATCCTGCCATATCCCTTGCAGGGTAGGCAGAGAGTTTTACGTTGTCGTTACGAATGCGATCGGTCAGCCTAACTCGACAGATTTTCCATAGAGATCGCATTTCACTCTATTTCCTACATTCACTCTTCGCTCTATATCAGTGGTGTACCTTCCATCTCGGCTAAATCCACATCCAAGATATACAAATTCATCCACTTGCTAGTACATGGATGCACAGACCGCGGCCCGCGGGCCGCATGCGGCCCGCCGGTCGAATACTGGTGGTGGTTCGAAAAATATTGAATTCTATTCCAGAATAAAACCAAAAAAAATATGTTTGAAAAGTAATTTGAATCTCGCGCGGTGCGCTTATCGGTGCGCCGTGCGTGCATCGGTAACAGCGGTCGGTAATGCTGATCTCGGTTAAATTCGTTTTCTTGAGGAAGCGCGGCGGCCGGCGACGCGGCGACGACGACAGAGCGGTGGCGGCTTATCCACGGGTTATATTGTTGGTGTTAATTTGAAAACTGTTTTATTATAATTACTAAGATTATTACAAAATAATAAATATTAAAGTACTTTGTTTCTTTTGATATTGTGAGCGACGTCCATGAAACTTATGAAAATCATTCAAATACCGCGCCAGTTCATGAATAAAACGACGCCGTGGCCACGCCGCCTCAAGCGCTCTAAGTCAAGTAACATCGCTTGCCGCCTTTATATAAAGTTCAAAATAGTAGAGAAATCAAGAATTTTCTAGCGCGGTGTGAGCAAGCGAGATAGCAATAGTCCCGAATTCCCGATTGCTCGCGTAGGTAGATACACGAAGCTTCCAGAATCGGTTTCGAGATTTCTCCAGACAGTTTTCGACTCTATACGCGCGATATAAAAGCCACGCTAACCGCAGCGACCGACACGTACCGGGTTGAGAGCCCTCAGCGCTCACCCATAGTCCGGGTTAAGCTGTAACAGCCATCTGCGGCTAACAGCTAAAAGACAGGCACAAAAAAAAAAAAAAAAAAAAGCGACCGACAGTTCGGTTTTAATTTGAGTGAAGTGTCAACAGAAAGAAATAAGCGCGAAAATACAAAGCGAAGTAATAAGTGATTAAGAATAAGTGCAGTTTAATTGTGTTTTTGGAAGGCAATAGTTCTAGTGTAGATTTTAACTCGACTAGCCGGTGTCATATATTTTGATCCACATTCAACGTAGATTTCCTGTTGCAGTGTTAACCCGTCAAGTGCCGTGTATAATTGTGTTGTGAAATCGTAAGTAAAACTCTGTTATTAATATGTGTTTCCCTACCTATTTAATCAATTATTTTTGATAATTTAAATAAGCATGGGTAATTTAAGTAGGTACTGTAATTGTTTTTAGGTGCTGTGTTAATCCTAGCCAGGATTAGAACACAACATGGACAAGCCAGGATCTAGTAAAAAACGTAAGGTTAAAGATGAAAATCGGCAGTTTCAAGAAATTTGGACTGAGAAATACTTTTTTGTATGGTTGCATAACAAATTCATTTGTTTAATTTGTAAGAATTCTGTTGCGATTGCAAAGGAATATAATGTAAAAAGGCACTATGGAACGCAGCATCCTACTTTTACAAAGTTTACAGGCGAATTAAGAAAGCAAAAAATGTTGTCATTAAAACGGGAGCTTATTAGTCAGCAAGCTATGTTTACAAAACCCATTCAAGATTTAGAAACAGCTACAGAAGTTAGTTATGAAATTTCTCGAATGATAGCAAAGCGAAGTCGCCCCTTCAGTGATGGGGATTTTGTAAAAGAATGCATAGAAATTGCCGCTAAGAAAATGTGTCCAGAAGCAGCAAAAAAGTTTGACAAAATTCAACTGAATCGTATGACTATCCAAAGACGAATTATGTCTTTGTCAGGTAATATTGCGCAACAATTAACTGAAAAAACTAAGATCATTGATTTTTTTTCATTAGCACTCGACGAATCCACTGATATTAGTTCCACAGCTCAACTTCTCATATTCATACGAGGTGTTACTCAAGATTTTGAAGTCTTAGAAGAGTTATTAGGAATGTGTTCATTGAAAGGTCAAACCAAAGTAGTTGATATACTCAATGTACTGTTGGATGAGTATTCAAAAACTGATTTGGTCTTATCAAAATTATCGGGAGTTGCCACTGACGGTGCTCCTTCGGTGATTGGTGTCAATTCCGGGCTAGTTACTTTGCTGAAAAATCATCTGCAAGAAAAAAACATAAACGCTGAAGATCTCATGCAGTTTCACTGCATTAAACACCAAGAAGCCCTCTGTTCTAAAAAAAATTGAATTTCAAAATGTCATGAAAATGGTAGTTTCGACTGTAAATTTCATAAAATCACGAGGACTCAATCACAGGCAATTCAAACAATTCCTTGATGAAATCGAAAGCGAATATGGAGATTTACTGTATTATACAGAAGTAAGGTGGCTAAGTCGTGGATTGACACTGGAACGATTTCTAAATTTACATACATACATATCATCACGCCATATCCCTTGCAGGGTAGGCAGAGAGAACAGAGTGCCAGAGAACTCTATCTTTGCATACTTCACTCGCTTCCTCAACATTCATAATTCTCTTCATACACGCTCGCCGGTTTCGGAGACTCTTGACTCCACCTTCCTTCAGTACATGACCGATCTGGTCTAGGTAGGTTAGTCTAGGTCTCCCTCGGTACCTACATCCTTCCACTTTCGCATTGTACATCTTCTTAACCAGACGTTCGTTCGGCATTCTTTCCACATGTCCGAACCATCGGAGCATTCCCTTTCGCATCTTTACACCAATACTCTCTTTCATACCTACTCGCTTTCTTACGTCGTCGTTACGAATGCGGTCGGTCAGCCTAACTCCACAGATTTTCCGCAGAGATCGCATTTCGACCGCATTAATTTTACTTTCATACTCTTTTCTGCATACCCAACTCTCGCTTCCATACAGTAATGTTGGGATAAGCACTGCGTTATGTATTGCTACACGTGCCTTCTGGCTGAGGTGGTGGCTGCCGAGAAGTTGCCCCAACGCTCCGTTCACTCTATTGCCCGCATTCACTCTTCGCTCTATATCAGTGGTGTACCTTCCATCTCGGCTAAATCCACATCCAAGATATACAAATTCATCCACTTGCTCTAGTACATCATTACCTATTGTTACTCTTACAACTGTTCTGGCTTCATCTATTTCAAAGACCATTATTTTGGTTTTGCTCACATTCACGCGTAGGCCCCTTTTCTTATTCTAATTTTCTATTCTAAATTTCTAAATTTAATAGAAGAAATTGCAATATTTCTGGCGGAAAAGCACTTAAAAATCCTGATTGGTTGTGTGATTTGGCTTTTTTAGTTGACAATACAAATCATTTGAATGTCTTGAACACACGGCTTCAAGGCAAAAATCAACTGATATCCCAGCTCTCCGCCCATGTATCATCCTTTCAATGCAAGCTGACACTTTTCAGATCGCAATTGAATTCTGGAAATTTCAATCATTTTCCGAATTATAAGAAAATGGCTGAAAAATTCAACAAAACTGCGATTAATTTCAGTTATGTAGAAAAGCAAGATATTTTGATTCAATCTTTTCAAGACAGATTTTCAGAGTTTAAAAAAGTTAAACCTCTGTTGGACATATTCAGCAATCCTTTCACGATTTCAGTAGAAAATGCGCTAGAGTCAATGCAGTTAGAAATTATCGACATTCAAAACGACCAAGATTTACGCAACAAATTCAACGAAGGAGACTTGCTGAACTTTTACCGCTGCATTGATAAAAATATGTACAAAGAGTTGCGCATAAACACTCTTAAATCTGCCAGCTTATTTGGTTCTACCTATATATGTGAACAATCTTTTTCAATACTAAATAATAATAAAACAAAAAATCGAAACCGCCTTGCAAATGAAAGTTTGGAAGCAGTTTTACGTGTTGCAAGTAAATTTGAGCCAAATATAAAAAAGATTGTAAGCACTATGCAGTGCCACGCTTCAAATTAATAAATTGTTTTTCAATTTTAATACATTATTATCAATTCTTTATTGTTTTTAATTACCTATACTTCTGGCGGCCCGCCATCCGTTCATGATTTGCCCGAGTGGCCCCTAGTCTTAATAAGTCTGTGCATCCCTGCTCTAGTACATCATTACCTATTGTTACTCTTACATCTGTTCTGGCTTCATCTCTTTCAAAGACCATTATTTTGGTTTTGCTCACATTTACGCGTAGACTCCTTTTCTTACAATCCTCTGTCATTGTGTCGACTAGGGTCTGCAGGTCAGTCGTTGACTGCGCCAACAGGACTGCATCATCTGCATAGAGCAGAGCAGTGACCACTGAGTCGTCTATCTGGACGCCCACATTCATATCGTTCAACTAATAACTCATTCAATCAAAAGTGACGACCCTAATACTAATCTCAAAGCTTACAATATTATAATATAACGTAAAGTTGTATTTTGCAATAGTGCTAAGTATTCTATGTTATTATGTATAATGAGGTTCTTGTACAGAATAAACAGAAAAAAATGTTTTCTTATCTAGCAGCACGGCAAGAGGCTGATCAATAATTTTATAAAGAACGAAAATTAATGATCTAAAAGTCTTAGTTACCAAATCATAAAATTTATAAAAAGTATTATCAAAATTAACATGGCGTTTCGTTAAATGTCAAGTTCGTTGTGGTGTTGTGTTTTCTTTCGTGGCTCTTAGTTTTATATTAACTTTGTAAAATATGTCTGGTTTTACGGAAAATGCGTTAGTTCGTAAACTTCAAGAGCTGAATTCGAGTCAGCAAAGTATTCAAACATTATCTTTGTGGCTCATACATCACAGAAAACATCATGCAATTGTCGTGAAAACTTGGTTCAAAGAATTACTAAAAGGTAACCTAAAACTTTATTCTCTACTTTTATAATCTTATTTTTGACTGATATCGGTATATAACATAATTAAAACCTCATTACAAATACATAGTAAAAATAAGCTATGATAGTGGAATGATTTATATATCTAGTAACCAGCTATTTAACTAGTTTTTAATGATACTAACAAGCGATGTATTGAACATTGATTTTGTCCTACAATAAACTCACAAAATTGTGTGCTATGACAATAAATTTATAATTAAATGAACACATAATAAGGAACTCAAGCAATAACTAGTTCTTAAAAAAACAGCTTTATATTTGGAATATATATTGTATATATTTTTAGTAGGACTTACAAATAGTATGTGTGTAGGAAATAAGAAATATAATAAACTGTATTGTATTGACATTTTCCGTATGGTGACGGAGTAAAAATACAATTCACCACCTCTATCTTACCCGTGGCTGATCGGAAAAGACGAAGGAGAAGGAATATAAAGTGACATAACATTTATGCAAGAGAAGGAAAACTCGAAATAAAACACTTTACCAACAAGCCTGACCAGCGTGGTGTAGTAGGTCAATTTCTCTTCTAGTATGGAGAAGAATCAAGCCCAGTAGTGGCACATATATGAGCTGAGAAGATCATGATTGGCATTTTGTCAGTCGTAACTAAAAGATCTTGGTAGGTATGGAATGCAAAGTATACATTAACTAAACATCATCTTTTTAGTTCATTTTATTTGAGATAGTATGATTAATATTTAGGTAAATACAATTGAAATTAAGAACACTACTCTTTGAAAGTATACAATACACACTGTTAAAAAGGTTTAAATTATTATATAAATTAAATCTTTCTAACAATACATTTTAGCTAGAATGTGTATTTGTAAAATTGATACACTACTGATAAATTAAAGAGAAATGGATTGGTTCACTTTATTGACATAAAAGTCCTTTAATAACTATAAACAGATCCTATACAGATTGATTAATTAATTCAACATTGTCAAAAAAATGCTGTGTGGTAGCAGCTACAAATACTAACAACCCTTACTTTGCTTGTGATCTATCTGATGCTTTTTGGTCAACAATTACATTCCCAAGGAGGGTTGACGTCTGGTAGGTGGCTGGTCATAAAACTATTGTCAATAACTTTTACAATATGTACTATGAAAGAAGAGTACATATTGTATCGACCCCAAGTAATTGGGCTAAGAGTAGGAGAATGAATGATTGTAAAAATGTTAAGCAAGTTGTGGTTGTGTTAGTATCCTTAATTTATTTATGGGCGGCATTTCTAACAATGGCAAATTAGTGAGGAAGTTTATGGTTTGTTATTAACCTAATAAGTAATACCTATATTTATTTTACATACATACATATCATCACGCCATATCCCTTGCAGGGTAGGCAGAGAGAACAGAGTGCCAGAGAACTCTATCCTTGCATACTTCACTCTCTTCCTCAACATTCATAATTCTCTTCATGCACACTCGCCGGTTTTGGAGACTCTTGACTCCACCTTCCTTATGTACGTGACCAATTTGGTCTAAGTAGGTTACTCTCGGCCTCCCCCGGTACCTACGTCATTCGTTATATATATTTATTTTGCATATAAAAATATGTAAAGATTCCTTCTTAATTATTCTAAATCTTTGCTATGCTCAAACTATAGTTGCAATCACTGAAGAGACGTTAGCATTTACTCATAGCATAGATATAATTTGATATAAGCTTAGAATAATAAGTGTTGAAAGTAAAATGTAAGAAAATTATTTTAATGTTTACAAATGTATACGATATTAATACCATATTTTCCTGTTATTCTTGTTTATAAAGCAGCTTATGTTTTGCCCATTTATAACATAATAATTTATTAGTAAATACCTTTAGAGTTGAATATTTAATTATTTACAATATATTATATACAAACTATTGATTATAAGCAACACAAAATATTTTAATATGATAATGAGGTTGTGTACAGATGATTTTAAAACATCATCTAGAACTACAGTTTGTTTTCTATTTTATCTACCAATGAGTAAGTACTGTCAGTGTATTGCAAAATACCATTGTTCTTTGTGTCTTAAAACATGTTAATTAGCATGTCTCACAACAAATTTACCATCATTATGATTAAGTAAATAATGTTTTTTTTTTATTATTGTAATAGATTCTTTTCTAGAGTATGAAAGTAAAATTAATGCGGTCGAAATGAGATCTCTGCGGAAAATCTGTGGAGTCAGGCTGACCGACCGCATTCGTAACGACGACATAAGAGAGCGAGTAGGTATGAAAGAGAATATTGGTGTAAAGATGCGAAAGGGAATGCTTCGATGGTTCGGACATGTGGAAAGAATGCCAAACGAACGTCTGGTTAAGAAGATATACAATGCGAAAGTGGAAGGATGTAGGTATCGAGGGAGACCGAGACTAACCTACCTAGACCAGATCGGTCATGTACTGAAGAAAGGTGGAGTCAAGAGTCTCCGAAACCGGCGAGCGTGTATGAAGAGAATTATGAATGTTGAGGAAGCGAGTGAAGTATGCAGAGATAGAGTTCTCTGGCACTCTGTTCTCTCTGCCTACCCTGCAAGGGATATGGCGTGATGATATGTATGTATGTAGATTCTTTTCCATATGGTGACAGAGTAAGAATACAATTTACCAACGCCTATCTTACTCGTGGACGATCATAAGAGACGACTAAGGGATATAAAATGCATGTAACATCTATGCAAGAGAAGGAAAACTTGAGATAAAACCCTATATCAACACGCCTGACCAGCATGGTATAGTAGGTTAATTTCCTTCCCATTGTGGAGGAGACTCGAGCCCAGCTGTGGGACATATATGAGCAGGGATGATGAATTGAATTTTGAGTAACAGTGACCAACTTATGTCTTTTAATATTATTTTACTAGTCAAACTGACTAACTAACCACTACCCACCTAACTCAAACAGCTAACCTAATTCTGAAATTTATATTACAGTAATTTTATACTATTTAAATATTTTTATTTACAGCTAAAGATAGCAAGCAACTAACATTTATGTACCTAGCTAATGATGTGATACAAAACAGCAAAAAGAAGGGCCCAGAATATGGACAAGAATTTGGTAAGGTACTTGTGGAATCATTCAAGCACATGGCAAAGACTGGTATAAATGCAAAGACAAAACACTCTTTACATAGAATCCTGAATATATGGCAAGAGAGAGGCGTGTATGATGCACAAAAAATACAAGAATTTAAAGAAGCTGGTGAGTTTACTGTACATTGTATTATTAACTATCCATTCTTAATAGTTGTTTAGTTAATTCATGTATTCATTGCTACTTCTCAACGCAGATCATATTAAAATATTACCAAAGTTTTTATAATTAGGTATTAGGCGTCGGCGTGTCTTTACGTCACGAAGGCCTCCTCCAACGCTTTCCTATCTTCACTTATTTTACTAAGTGAGGTCACCCAAAACCAGTTCGGTTTTATGCCAGGTCGTGGGAAAACGGATGCCATATTTGCACTGCATCAACTATGTGAAAAATTTCATAGTGCACACAAAAACTTGCATATGGTATTCGTTGACCTCGAGAAGGCATACGACAGAATACCAAGAACAGTTTTGTGGTGGGCACTGAAAGAGAAAAGTGTACCTGTGAAGTATATAAGGTTAGTCTGTGCTATGTACCGACGATGTAGGTCGTACATAAGATCAGCTGTTGGAAACTCCGATGAGTTCAGTGTTGGGGTGGGCCTGCATCAAGGGTTGGCGTTAAGTCCTTACCTCTTCCTGTTGATAATGGATGCCTTAATATCGGAGATACAGGAAGACCCCCCCGGTGCATGCTTTTCGCTGACGACGTTATTTTTATCGGAGAAGATGGGCTTGAGGCACAGAGCATGCTGGAAAAATGGCGCTGTAGATTGGAGAACGTTGGCTTGAAAATCAGCAGAATAAAAACAGAGTGCTTCTTCTGCGATTTCGGCGGTCTCTCCAATTTTACACCCATATCTCTAGATGGAGTACCTATACCAGTATGCTCCAACTTTCGATACCTCGGTTCGCTTATCCAAAGCAATGGCGACTTGGATCGTGCGGTGAAGCACAGAATTGACGCGGGATGGATGAAATGGCGGCAGGTCACAGGTACCATATGTGACTCTCAAGTACCCATAAAATTGAAAAATAAAATATACAAAACCTTAATAAGGCCTGCCGTATTGTATGGGTTAGCATGTTGGGCTACAAAAGCGACGGATGAGAGACGGCTGCATGTAGCAGAGATGCGAATGTTAAGATGGATGTGTGGCCTCACGAGAATGGATAAGGTAAGAAATGAGTATATAAGAGGAAGTTTGAAAGTGGCGCCAGTGACGGAAAAGTTGAAAAGTGAACGCCTGACTTGGTATGGACATGTGATGAGACGGGATGAATGTAATGTTGGGAGAAGAGTTTTAATTATGAATGTTGAAGGCTTTCGGGGTAAGGGAAGACCGAAGAAAAGATGGATGGATTGCGTGAAGCATGATATGAATAGAAAGGGAGTGAACGCAGAGATGAAATCGGATAGGATTGAATGGAAGAAAAGGACATATTGCGTCGACCCCAAGTAATTGGGATAAGAGCAGGGTAATGATGATGTGCCAAATGGATCCACAGTGTTTTGAATGTCATCAGACCAGCATTTTCTTTGTCTTCCTCTCCTCTTTGTGTGAAATTTAGAGGTCCATTCTGTTATATCTCTTGTCCATTTATTTCTATTCTCTCTCATCATGTGATCTACCCACCTCTATTTGAGTTTTTTAATTTTATATAATAATAATAATTCATTTATTCGAGTAACCAAGATTCATTGTGTTAGTAGACTTAAAAACTATGTTACATAATATTACTAATAAAATACATAACTAACAACTAAATTTTACTCGACATCACTGCAATGGCATCCCATGAGATAAAGCACTGCAGTGATTCATACATTTATATGAATCGCAAGTCGTATGGATTGTATTTACAATCCATACGACTTGCGATCATATTTAGGATACCGTTGGGGCTGTCCCGCACCCTGCACACTAGGGAACCGCACCGCTTGCACATCGTAGCATAAAAGCAATTTACCTGTGCATCCGCGAACATTCCTGATGCGCTACAGAAGCGGGACAACCCGATCAGTATCATAAACGCGTTATATTCAACACGAAGGGTGCTGTACGACTTCTGCGTATATCTGGCCCATAAATTGCAGTATAAAAGTTTGTACAGTATGCTCTGAAGAGAGTTATTTTGACCGAAGCAGAACAACGTGCAAACCTGCGGGCCAGCATATTCGCCCTTAAGGACAGCGCCTTTCGCTCCCATTCAATATCGAGGTCATCATTGAAGTCGAGGATTAATATATGACGCCACCGAAGACAAAGATCGGGTACCGGTGGCCCGCTCGCACGACGAAGAGAGGTGTTTGCAGGGTGGGTCCATGGGGTTGCGCGCCGCCTCTTCTGTCGCCCCGGACCGATTTGTCCGAGCGCGACCACATCCATGTTCCACCTTGCAAAAAATAAAAAAGTATTAATGTATGACCAAGGTATTTAAAATCTACCTCCCTGTTGAGAGGCCATCCGCCCAGCGTTACGGTGGGCATATTATACCTACGTTTACTTCCCGCTTCAAATACCATTATCTTAGATTTTCTACTATTGTACCATATACTAATACGTGCATTTGAGCGTAATTTTCACACATTGTGATTAGTCTTCTAAGGCCACAGACTGACGCACTCAGCAACACCATGTCATCCGCGTAACTAATATTGTTGACGCAGATGCCATCCACGTAGCAGCCGACTCTGGCTTTACTAAGCTCGCCAATCAACGCATTTACGTATAGGTTGAAGAGCGTTGGAGAGCTAAAACCACCCTGTCTCACCCCGCACTCCAACCTATACGGACGAGAAAAGGCCCCATCCCATCGAACGATGTTGTTCTGGTTACTATACCAGAACTTAAAGATGATTATTATTTCTTACATTTTCCTTTTCTAACTTTTGCCACAACTTATCATAGCTAACCAGATCAAAAGGTCGATAGGCCCAAGAAGCAAGCATAGACTAACGTATCACGCTCAGTTTAGTATGAAACAGCATGCTTAAGGCACAGAATCGCACGTTCAGTTGATAACCCAGGACGAAATCCATCCATCCATATGGTTCGGACATGTGGAAAGAATGCCGAACGAACGTCTGGTTAAGAAGATATACAATGCGAAAGTGGAAGGTTGTTAGGTACCGGGGGAGACCGAGACGCACCTACCTAGACCAGATCGGTCATGTACTGAAGGAAGGTGGAGTCAAGAGTCTTCGAAACCGGCGAGCGTGTATGAAGAGAATTATGAATGTTGAGGAAGCGAGTGAAGTATGCAAGGATAGAGTTCTCTGGCACTCTGTTCTCTCTGCCTACCCTGCAAGGGATATGGCGTGATGATATGTATGTATGTATGTATGAAATCCATACTGGTTATCATGAATTTGTATGAATGTATTCAAATGTAAATAAGCATGCTATCAAAGACCTTCTCAATCACAGTAGCCAGTGATATGGGTCTATAGTTACTGTTATTCGCGAGATCACCATTTTAGCTATAACATCCTCCACTTTGGATTGTGTCTTTCTATTGCTTTTTCTGCCTCTTTTTGTGTAACCCAGAATACTCCTCACCATCTCTCTATAACATGTAATCAATTTTTAGTTTTGTTTTTGTGTGTTTGTCCAGGTCTGAAATCCGTATCTTAGTATTGGTAATATGCTTGTGTTGTATATTTTTATTGCGATACTGTATTGTTCACCTTTTAGCACTTCTTTAAGAGACCAATATGTCTTCCGTGAATTGGCTACACGTCTCTCTATCTTAGAATCCATTCGGTTGATCAAGGTAATGAGTTGGCTCATGTATGTATAGGAATTTACATATTCTATGTCCTCCTCACTTATTGTGATTTTTAGTTGGGATCTGTTTGTTAATATTGTGGTCTTTGTTTTGTTTATTGTTAAACCCACCTTTTTGCTTTTAATTGACAAATCTTGGAGCATGATTTGGCTTTCATTGTTATCTGTTATAAGTATTATATCGTCTGCGAATCTTAGATTCAGTATATAATATTAATATATGTTTCGTTTCAGTAAAAAGTTGACTGCAACTTCTGAAATTAGTCTGTTCAGACTAGTTTTATAATATCATAGTAATAATATTATCAGTCATGTCAGTGTACATTTAACGTCAATCAATCTATCAATCCCTTGGCGATAGCACATTTTTAGGAATGAAAGGTACTCTGTATCTTTTCTGTTTCCCCGACAATGTGCATGTGAAATTCCAAAAAAGGAAGAAAAACAAAATTCTATTTTCTTTAAATTACTGAGACTTAATGATTTCTAATGTTTACGCGAGTATTACACATTTGAAATAAAACTAGTTTTACGGATTCTATCGCGTTTGTATCTATTTGATTTTTGATGTCTCGACGTCTAAAACACTTTCAGCGTTCATGGTCACAGGAGGACTAATGTGTCTCACGTCCAATAAGTCATTGTTATTACAGAGATTTATATCTTCCAACTATAGTATTACACGTGTGGCGACGGGAAGAGAATACAGATGTTGTCATCCCTTGCTTGCCCGTGGGTGTCGTAAAAATCGGCTAAGGGTCACACCGGGAAAGTGGGCAGCGGCTATCTTCCGGGAAACTTAATATCATCTACCGCGATCGCCAATCCGTCTGCCAAGCGTAGCGATTATGGCATTATGTCCCCCAAAAATAAAAATGTATGCACCAAAAGTGACGGCTCACGGGTTGAGAGCCCTCAGCGCTCACCCACAGTCCGGGTAAAGTTGTCATAGCCATCTGAGGCTAACAACTAAGACACAAAAAAAAAATGACGGCTCCCAGTCACGGCAGTTCCGCTGTGCCATGGGCTCATCTCGGTAGCAGGCTCAATGGTGGCGGGACAGAGTGCGAAGAATCTCCGGTCGCGATCTGGCTATCAAAAACATCGACCCTTGGCCCTGGTAACACACAACATTCGGACACTTAGAAACGACGAGAGGCTCATCGAGCTGGAAGAGGAATTCAGCAAAATCCGATGGGGCATTGTAGGATTATTAGAAGTGCGAAGAGAGGGGAGGGCTCGATAATCCTCTGGTCTGGAAACCTGCTCTTCTACCGGAAGGGAGATCACCCATCCCAAGGCGGTGTAGGTTTTATCGTTCGTAAGTCTCTCGTAGACAACGTGGAGAGGATCGAGAGTGTCGACAAGGGTAGCATACCTTATACTCAGAATTACCAAACGGTATTGGCTGAAGGTCATACAGGTTTACGCACCGACCTCGACATACTCCGACGATGTAGTGGAGGCCTTATATGAGGATATCTCGAGAGCCATCCACACTTCCAAAACCCATTTCACGGTAGTGATGGGAGACTTCAACGCAAAACTAGGCAAAAGGACAGACGGTGAGTTGAGAGTGGGGAAATATGGATTTGGACAGAGAAACCAAAGAGGCCAAAAACCAGCCGACTTTTTGGAGAAGGAAGGCCTCTTTATGATGAATTCCTTGTTCAAGAAGCGGCCACAAAGGACGTGGACCTGGATTAGCCCCGATGGATCCACTAAAAATGAGATAGACTTGATCTTGACGGACAAACGACAAATATTCAATGATGTCTCTGTGATCAGCAGGCTTAAAACTGGGAGTGATCACCGGATGGTACGAGGCACATTGAATCTTCATACGAAAGTCGAGCGGTCTCGCTTGATAAAGTCTATACTCCGACCTACACCTGTACAATACCATAACCCCGATAGCTTTCAACTCGAATTACATAATCGCTTCCAATGCCTGGAAGAGTGTGAATCGGCGAACGATATGAACAACAGGCTCGTGGAAACTGTCCACGCGGTCGGGTCACAATTCTTCAAAGCCCGTCACGCAACTAGTAGGGCTGTAAATGAACATGGACAAGACGAAAGTCATGTCTAATGCCCATGTCATTTCTGTACCGGTCCTGGTTGGGAATGCGATTCTCGAAGTTGTCGGTCACTATGTTTACCTAGGACAAACAGTCCAATTAGGTAGATCCAATTTCTAGAAAGAGGTCAGCCGACATTGATATGGTGTCTGCCGAGATGATCAAGCTTGGTGGCTCATGTGTCTGGGAGGCGTTCCTGTTGCTCCTCAATTTATGTTGGAGCTCGGAAATGGTTCCCAGGGACTGGAATAGCGCAGTCATCATGCCTTTGTTTAAAAACAAGGGTTCACGTTATGACTGTGCAAATTACAGAGCCATAAACTTGACCAGTTTGGCAGCAAAAGTGTACGGTAAAATTATTGAAAGGAGAATGAGAATGGTGTCCGATGGTTTACTGTGTGAGACACAAGGAGGTTTCAGGAGTGGAAGGGGATGCATGGATCAAGTGTTCTCTCTGCGCAACATTATGGAGAAGCATCTGGCTCTAGGTCAGAGGGTTTTCTGCAGTTTTGTGGATCTGGAGAAAGCATTTGACCCAGTTGTATGAAATGAACTTTGGAACATTTTACCGGAGTATGGTATTAACGGTAAACTGCTACAGGCTGTGCAGTCCAGTTACATGAGCTGTAGAGCCTGTGTGCGGATGGATGATGGAATGTCGCCTTGGTTTGACGTCAATATCGGCGTTAAGCAGGGGTGCGTTCTGTCAGCCAGGCTGTTTATCATATGTCTGGATAAATGTCTCCAAAGGTTGAACGATATGAATGTGGGAGTCCAGATGGGCGACTCAGTGGTCACTGCTCTGCTCTATGCAGATGATGCAGTCCTACTGGCACAGTCAGTGACTGACCTGCAGACCCTAGTCGACACAATGACAGAATATTGTAAGAAAAGGGGTCTACGCGTGAATGTGAGCAAAACCAAAATAATGGTCTATGAAAGAGATGAAGCCAGAACAGATGTAAGAGTAACAATAGGTAATGATGTACTAGAGCAAGTGGATGAATTTGTATATCTTGGATGTGGATTTAGCCGAGATGGAAGGTACACCACTGATATAGAGCGAAGAGTGAATGCGGGAAATAGAGTGAACGAAGCGTTAGGACAACTTCTCGGTAGCCACCACCTCAGCCAGAAGGCACGTGTAGCAATACATAACGCAGTGCTTGTCCCAATATTACTGTATGGAAGCGAGAGTTGGGTATGCAGAAAAGAGCATGAAAGTAAAATTAATGCGGTCGAAATGCGATCTCTACGGAAAATCTGTGGAGTTAGGCTGACCGACCGCATTCGTAACGACGACGTAAGAGAGCGAGTAGGTATGAAAGAGAGTATTGGTGTAAAGATGCGAAAGGGAATGCTCCGATGGTTCGGACATGTGGAAAGAATGCCGAACGAATGTCTGGTTAAGAAGATATACAATGCGAAAGTGGAAGGATGTAGGTACCGGGGGAGACCGAGACACACCTATCTAGACCAGATCGGTCGATCGATCGGAAGCGAGAAAAGTATGCAAGGATAGATTTGTCTGGCACTCTGTTCTCTTTGCCTACTCTGCAAGGGATATGGCGTGATGATATGTATGTATGTAGGTCAGCCGACGAATCCAACTCGGCTGGGCAGCGTTCGGGAAACTTAGGAGGATCTTCTCGTCTAATATTCCGCAGTGTCTGATAACAAAGGTTTATAACCAGTGTGTGTTACCAGCGATGACTTACGGAACTAAAACGTGGTCTCTAAATGTTGGCCTCATCAAAAGGCTCAAAGTTGCTCAGCGTGCTATGGAAAGGGCTATGCTCGGTATTTCTCTACGTGATAGAATCCGGAATACGGAAATCCGTAAAAGAACGGGTGTAACTGACATAGCCCGAAGAATTAGCACGTTGAAGTGTCAATGGGCAGGCTACATCGCTCGACGAACCGACAACCGTTGGGGAAGAAAGGTTCTCGAGTGGAGACCACGAATTGGACGGCGCTGCGCAGGATGACCCTCCACTAGGTGGACTGACGACATTATCAAGGTCACAGGAAACCGCTGGATGCAGGTGGTGCGGGACCGTGTTGAATGGCATTCTCGTGTGGAGGTCTATGTCCAACAGTGGACGTTTACGGGCTGATGGATGGATGGAACTACAGTATCAGTTATTAATACAAAATCACAGATATTTAGCATTTAACTGCTAGGTTATTTATAAAAACCTATTTTACAAGCGAAAAGGCATGTGGAGCGTTTCCCGAAAGTGAATGGATTTCTAGTGGATATTATAGATTCAAATCACGTGGAGGGCAAGAATTTTGCGCTTGTAAATCAAGTTTTATTTACATTTATAATATAATAATATAGTTAAAAAAATCACATTTATAATATAATAATAGGATCAATATATTAAAAAAAAAATCAATTACAGTGGATCCGGCTGATGCTCTGCCTACGAAAGATAACAAGAGGAAATCAACAGACGCAGAGATTAAGGAGCATCCCGAGAAGAAATCGAAAATAGAGGCCAGACAAAAACAAGAACGACGCCGTAGCGAGACAAAGGAAGTGGATGGACATATTGAAACACATACGACGCTCAGTCCGAAAACTCCACCAGGAGATCCTCCAGAACCTGACGAGTTAATTAAAGTTCGTATAACCGGCACTTGTAAACTTCCATTTTGTTTAAGTATATACTTTCTATTATTTTATTGATTTAGTGAAATATACCTATTAAAAAGTCAATACAGCTGGCTGAAGCGACTACAATTTATAGCTACAATTTATATGAAGCAGCGAATGTTTCACACTTTGGTTAGATGAGGATGAAATAAATGGATAGGATAAATGCAATTTATTCAGAAATTATAATAATATGTTATGTGCAGACGTGGAATGTCATCGGTAGGTGTCCCATCCCAATATTTAGATTAAATTTCTCTAAAGGCCTCTGCGTGTTGGATCCATATCCCCATGTAAGCCTACCAAAAGACCGGGTATCTTCCCTACGGAAGATCCCGTGAATAAATGGAGATACAATAATAATAATAAATCAGCTGAAGTTAAAAACTATCTGGCATTGAAGGCCGACGACAGCTTTTAAATCAATAGTTTATCAGTTAAATGAGCCCATTAAACGTTCAATTCCATAATCAGACTTCAGAAAACATTACCTCGCAATAGTTCCTCCATCTACTGTTGGCAGTTCACGAAAGCTATGTGCAAACGTGGAATGCCATTTGGAGATGTCCCATGTCCCCATATAAGCCTACCAAACGTCTTCTCAATTGGAAGATTCCGTGAAAATAATCGGCGATACAAAAATAATAATATTAATAGCTTTTTATTGTTTTCTTTCTCAAATGTTACAAAATTCAACTTATGCTAGAACTATCCTTAGTGGGAGACTGGTATCTGAACTAGGTTGCCCTGTCATACATATTACGAGGCCCCGTTATGAATATGTGGGCACTTACATTCTGTAATAAATAATAATTTACGAGAATACTATATAATAAACAGTTTCACTGTGAGATTTGGTGGTGAGTGGAATTTAAATAGTATTTAATAGAATTAAAATAAGATATTTTAGAATAATTTGTATAATTTAATGTAATAAAAATAAACTAAATATTTTTATTACAGGCACTTATGGAGTTAGAATCGAGTGCTTCGAGCGATGAGGAAGTGCGCGAGAGGATTGCCTCCCTACCGCCGGAAGTATCCGAACTGCAATTATTGTCTAAGTTAGAAGGTAAAATAATAATATATTTCTGCATCAATTATGTAATAGGTCTTATAGTATATTTAAGATTTATGTCCTTATATCCACAAAAGATTGAAGCAAATAAAATACGACTATCTATGCTTTTGTTTCATTTATCTCATTATTAAGTGAGTGAGCCTTCTGTTCACTTTAAAAAAAGTGTTTTATCCGTAAATAAAAATCATTAATAATTTTATTAATCATATAAATGATGATATTTTTGATTTCAGTTATCTTAAGCATTCAAAACAAAGAAGTAATAAAAAAATAAATTAATAAATAGAAATAAATCATTATATTATACATTTTATAATTTTCAAGTTTATAATTATAGGTAGGTAATTGATCATTTATTAAATCATTAATAAAAATACGCAATGACTTATATATTTTATTTTTTGTTAAAAAAAAAACATGTCTGTGATGATTTTCTCTGTTCACAAATCAAAACCAATAACATTCAGAATAATAGATACTACTAGTTTTTAGTATTACTTTCTAGATTATTCTCACTCACAAAGTATGTGATTGCTCGGCGTATCATAAAGTGAGGCTACTGCCTTCCTTCTTAATGCATTCATGTGTTATTACGTTATGTTCGGATTATATTATTTTTAATGATGTAGCCCACCTCGTATGTATCTTAACATTAAAATAACAACAAAATTGGCAAGAGATTAAAGAGTTACTGTATTGAGAATCTTCCTTTATGAGCGTTCTGTGCACGACTGCTGTTAGTTCAAGTTGTTGTCATTGCAGAAACAATGCTGCTAAGCGAAAGACCATCCTAGTTCAATTTTTTTTGTCCTCAACTTCACATTGGCAATAAACCTTGGTTATTTTCGATTAACAAATGGGTAAGAGGAATTTTCTCGTCGGAAATTCGCATTGCCCAATGAGTAGCTTGTAGATGACCATATATCAAGTATGATCCTGAATTGATTTTGTTATTTAGTATTTTAATGGTGATGGGGAGTAAGACGAAAATCTTATGGAAAATGATTTATATCTACTGGATCACCAAAAAGGAGGTAATCAGCTAAATTACTCGAATTACAGGCCAATAATGACATTATTCTTGTTCTTTGTAATAATAGACAGAATTATACTAGAATTATACCAACTTCTGCAGTAGGTACCTTGATATAATCATCAGTCTTAATAAGTCTTCTTCACGATCACTGGTGATTTTCAAGTATACTTTACCGCTAAAGGTCATAGAAAGCAAGGCATGGGTTGACATGATGGTGTTAAACTCCTGTTTACCTAGAGATCTCTAACAAGAGAACTTTTCAAATTACTGAAATTTTTAGCATTTAATATACTTAATTATTTATAAATACCCGATTATGAAACGAAAAATGATGTCACAAGCGGGGTGCTTGTGACATGACAAACCCCGCTTGTGACATCATTTTTCGTTTCGTAATCGGGTATTTATAAAGAGAACTTTTTATCGAAGCTGAGCATATGATTTATCCAAAAGATTGAAGAATAAATGCTTAACTTTCTATATGACGAGCGTGAAAGACTTATCGGACAGCAGCTGTGCTAGGATTATGACGTGATCGTTAATATCGAAAACCCAAACGTTTATAAAGATTATGTATGCAAACGCTGTTTCGCTGAAATCATGGTACTAAACCATGGCTAAAGTGTTATGTTTTGACTTTAAATGGTTCCCATTATATTTGGCACTTTTTCAGTTCAATAATACGAAAATACAAACGCTTTGCATGTTTAGGTACTACAAAGACAATAGTTGTGGTCCACTAGTGTTTCACTCAATTTTCAATATGTAATTGCCCAAATCTCGAAGCGTATCCTCGGTGTCAAAATATTTAGAAAAGATCAGCAATTTCACGTCAAGATGATTTTATCGTTTAGATATTAGCAACTTAACTTAAAATAGTTTCGGACATGCGTGGGAAAGATGTAGGCTCAGCTGTTTGAATCTTCAATGATTTCAAATTCTTGGGTAGATTGAAATTGTCATAGCGGTGGTCATACCACTCCACTGAATCTTTAGCGATTAGCGTGCTGAGAGTCTTTGGTATCATCTAAGCACTTCTTCAGATTTCTACATACTTATCACTCGATACGGCAATAGCAAAGTGGAGATTTCTGCTCCGATCCTAGCCACAGTAACGTTTATTCACATTATTACCAGAAAACGAAGAGATTCCTAATAGTACTCGTTCAAGCACCATTTTGCGTCCCCGTTTCTGTAGATTTTGGAATTATCATATCATTATCCACCTTTTATACCAATTACTTGGGGTCTACGCAATATGTACTCAACTTCCGTCTTACATATTGCAAAAGCTATTGGCAATAGTTTTATGACCGGCCGCCTGCTTGACGTGAACCCTCCTTGGGGATGTAATTGTTGACCTGACGGCATCAGGTAACTTTAGCTCCATCCATCAGCCTGTAAACGTCCATAGGCCTCCCCACGAGAATGCCACTCAAAACGGTCCTATGCCACCTGCATCCAACGGTATCCTGCGACCTTTATAGTGTCGTCAGTCCACCTAGTTTCGTCCTACGCTGCGTCGTCCGATTCGTGGTTGCCACTCGAGAACCTTTTTCCCCAACAGTTGTCGATTCGACGAGCGATGTGGCCTGCCCGTCACCTCTTCAACGTACTAATTCTTCGGGTTATGTCGATTACACCCGTTCTTCTACGGATTCCGTATTCCGGATTTTATTACGTAGAGAAATACCGAGTATAACCACGGGTTGAGAGCCCTCAGCGCTCACCCACAGTCCGGGTAAAGTTGTCATAGCCATCTGAGGCTAACAACTAAGACACACAAAAAAAAAAAAAAAAAAAAAAAAAACCGAGTATAACCCTTTCCATAGCATGCTGAGCGACTTTGAGCCTTTTTATGAGGTCGACATTAGCGTTAACTCAGGTTGATACAATGCTCTTAGTCGTCTTTTAGTTAGTTCGACACGAGCGAAGTAGGGGTTGGTAGTATTCGTCGCCGCTACCACTTTGAAACCGTCCGACCGATATTTTTTTTTTTTTTTTGTTAAAAAAATTAAAGTTATGAAGATGGTTGTTGATGTCAGAACCATTAAAATAATGCAGTAGGATCCGATTGGTAGCACTGCAATCGATTTCAAGGAATTCATCTATTATTTTTTTAATCAGCAGAGAATTGCGTGTATTTTGTCACATAATATAATGTATAGGATGTAATTGTTTAGGTATACTAGATTGACTTGATGACATTCCTAAAACGACATCGGATTTTTACAGCCTGAGACGAAATATTATTGAAAGTCATATATAATTTGTATTGAGTGGGCGACAAAGGAGATTATGATATTATTACATTGAGTAGGAGACAAGAGAAAATTTTTATACTAGTATTATTTATTATTCTGATAATCTTGTTTTAATTTTGATTGAACAGTTTTTGGTTAGATACAGTTAATAGACATAATTAATGGAAATAATTTCAAACAATAAATATTATAAGTACTTAGTGCACCTAAATTTTTATTATCATACGATTTTTTAGTGTCCACAGATATTGCAATTAGGCTTATATATTCACGGTATAACATAAATATCAAATTTTAAAAATTGTGATGCTATAATTAGTAATTCAAAGATATACGAGTAATGGAATAGTATATTACCGTGCCAATCTATTGTTTTAGTACCTTTTGAATAAGTAAAGACTGCTTGTTTACAATCTTATACATTTTTCATTAAGAGAATTGCTCTACTTATATAAAAAAAACTGATTTTTAAAATCAATATTTATTTCTATAGATGCTACATAATTTACAACAAGGATTTGTTGCATAAATATGACATTCCAGCTGGACTGGCCTTAAATGTAGTTATAATAAACCTACATAATGTAACTTTGGAAATAATTCATATATTGAATGTTGTAATTAGCTGAGCCCGCATGTATAGTGGTTTAAGCAGATATAAACTGCCTTTTAAATAAAAGAAACTATATTAAATCTATGATAGGCTATAATCTATTCACTACCAAAGTATACGACATTATAAAATCCCTGCAGATATCTACGAAAAATGAGCGCGATGAACAACCTTCATTAATTTTTTAATGAAGATTGTTTAACTGACCGTAGTATATCATTATCAGAGAGATTCATTAAGTCTAAAGACTACACAACTTCACGCACTATCAATTCTCTGTTCTGTCAGACTTTAAGTTAAAACTGTCCAACCATACCATAAGAGATGGAAATCTCGAAATAAAACCCTATACCAACATGTCTACTGTGGAGGCAGTGGGCTGTGCTGTGATAATGATGACGGATTATCTATTCGCATATCAGTGGCCACTGTTATAGATAAGCCTCTCATTTGTTGCCATAAACGGCATACTTGGCAAGCGGCATGCAAACGCAGATCACATTATAAGTTTCTCAGGCGTGTGTTGCTATAGGTACATTCTCCTGGTGGTCGCCTAGCCTAAGGGTCGGCCACCCTTTGAGTCGGAAGAGCCAAAAATTTGAATTTTTAAAAGTTTAAAGTTTTTAAAGAGCCACAATTTTTTTGTTGGCTACAATAATTTGTGGCTTATGCTCGTTAATCAATTCAGAACCATTTTTAAATGTTTTCTTTATAAAATATTTTTTTTGTCTATAGAACTAAAGAGCCGCAACTTCACATCCATAGAGCCGCATGTAGCTCGCGAGCCCCACGTTGCCGACCCCTGGCCTAGCCAGTTTTTACAGCTCCCCTGGTGTAGTAAGACGTGGTACTACATGTATTCGTAACCCGTAACCAATAGGTTTCGTGCAAATTATAAATTGCGCCTAATAAACTTCCTAGAAGATATTCAATATTTAAATTGAAAATAAAATCACATATTAGCTAATGTTATGTGTAAAGATCGTAAGAACCCTGAGGAGGATTCTACTCTCCTAGCTAGCTCTAGATAAGGCATACGATAACTATTTAGGAAAAATGTCCGTAGAAAATTGTTACATTTAGGTAGTACCTACTGCAGTACCAACAATGTGAACTTTAAAGAAACCGCCAAACGTTATTAAAGTAGGATAAGGAGAAATAAGGAAATTTTTCAAATTGCTTAACTTGAAATTATGTAAATGAAATTTCTAATTTAAAATATTTTTAATTTTAGTAAATATAACGAGTATAAAATTATTTTAAAATATTTAAAAAAAACACAACTAATGAACTTAACACGTTATTTCATATCAAATTTCCCAGGTTATATTTATTCAATTTTTTCTGATTATGTATCTACATAAGCGTCATTCTGGTTATTTTCAGAACTAATAACTATTACTTTTCACCGGACACTTCCCTTTCACTTTGGCGCTCATAGGAGAGAGTACTCCTACCACTACTCTCCATAGTCATCTTAAAAAAAGTTACGTGTAGCAAACGTGTACGTAAAAATGCTAATGATTGACAAATATACACACTTATAATAGGTTCTATTATTTATTTATTTTAGGATCATCAACAAGAGAAACAGATGGAATTTAAAAACAATGAAATAAATCCTGTCTTGTGCCTCTCACAATTATAGTCTACAACTAATTAAATTTTTCGCTAAAAGTATTTAACAAAAATAAAAAAAACTATTGAGATAACTCTAAAAAAGTCGGCCAATGCGAGTAACTCGCGCGCGAAGGGTTTCGTACCACAATATATAAAAAAATATATGATGTAACTAAAAATTTAAGGTTTTCGGAATTTTTCTAAGTAGTGCTATAAATCATTGCTTCATGCCAAATTTCAAGATTCTAGGTCCACTGGAAGTACCCTTTAGGTTTTGATTTCCTTGCGAGTTGTTGCGTGTTTGAAAATATGGGCTTAAATTACTGTTTTTTTTTATTGCGTTGACATAGAAGTTTGGTTTTGTTACAGCTTAAAGGTCTTATAGATTTGAGTATTTGATATGAATTTCAATTTAATACCTTTACGCGTTCACGAGGAAAAGGATAGTAAGTTTAAAATTATTAAAAATATTTTTATTATATGATGTGATTAAAAATTTACGGTTTTCGCAATTTTTCCTTTATCTGTGCTATAAGACGTTGCTTTGTACCAAATTTTAAGATTTTGAATTCACAGTAAGTAACCTGTAGGTTTTGATTCCCTTGCGAGTGTCGAAAATTTGCGGCGTAAACGCATGTATCTTTTGATTGCAATGGCTTAGAAGTTTAATTTTTTCACAGCTTTAAGGGACAGTAGACTTGAGTATTTGATATAAATTTCAGCTTCATACCTCCACGCGTTCCTGAGAAAAAGGGTCTTGACAGACGGATAGGCGGACGGACGGACAACAAAGTGATCCTATAAGGGTTTCGTTTTTTCCTTTTGAGGTACGGAACCCTAAAAACAATATAAATTTCTCATATTATTTTTTCTCTAACTTGTTGCATTTTACTCTATACGTGTTTCATATTTCTCCATAAATGTGGAATATGAAACTAACCTACATTAGAAATTTAATTTTGAGAAGTAAAATAATATGTACCTGCGTAGGTTTTCAGTTTATAATCCTGTTATGTAACAGTGTAACGTATCTTTCCTTTCATTCTTAATACCAACACCTTTTTATTTATTCTCACTGCAGTATCGTAGTCAGTGGTCTTGTCACAGAAGAAAGAAAATTGTCGGGCAGAAGAACGGCTTCCTATTCACACTTCTATATTCAAACACACCACAATGACTGACTACACTTCATCATTCAGATCGGTTAAGGCGTTCGGCCACAACAAGTGGACAAAGAAATGCGCGCCGCACTGACGAACATAAATTAATAATAATTCCAATCAATTCAAGAACATTATAATATCAATTTTATCAATAGAAATAACTTGTTTTAACAAATCCGGCATTTGTATTATGAATTTCATCCTTCAGAACCTAACCGAATTTGCCCGATTAATAGCAAACTGTCATTGTGGGCGGGACTTATAAGTTTATAAGCCCCGCCCACAATGACAGATTTTATTACAAACGACGTGGTACAGTTGTACCGCGTCAGATTTGGCTCGTACATGACTCTAGGCAGTGTGGACTTTAAAGTTAAGATGAAGTTGGGTCTGCAAAGGCCTTAATTTCGTCAACTTTAATTTTTTTTATTTACATATATTTTTTGTTGATCTTTGTACAGTTTCTTACATGGCGATGTGGTCGCGTAGCGAAAAAGCCCTTTAAATAAATTAAAAAAAAAAAGTTAAATTTCGAAACAATTTCATTGGACTACGAGATAATGTACAAAGTCATAAAAGACCAATAAAAAAAAATATATATATATATATAAAAAACCTTTCAAATTAAATGAAACTCAAAAATGTATAACGTTCATTATCAATTGTACATTATTATTTCAAGAGTGAATAACTGCATTTAATTATATTATTCTCTTATGAATACATTTAAACTACACATTACACTTTACTAATTACAATATACGCTAACTATCAAGTGCAGTGATCTATTGTTATTTGTATATTATTAGCTAATTAAAGTTGTAGGTATGTGTTTTTAGGCCAAACGTTTCGTTTACTCGACTCTAAGTTACTATATTTTTTTATCTTGCTACAAGTTCACATCAAGCTGCATATATATTGTAAAATATATAGACACGAAAATAGTACCAAAAAAAAACGCATTTCCGGTAATTACCTCTTAGGTACCATCAGAGGCCTTATCTTCTACTATAAATGGCTAATAAAGCAAGTGTTATACCGAATGTGTTACAGAAATATTTTAATCAGATTTGTAAAGATCGAAATTCATAATAATGATAATTTATTGCCTTTTCAAAACTGAAACTAAAAACAGGCAATTATAATGAAAGAAAATTAAAACTAGAAGGAAAAGAAATTGGCTCGACTTTTGCTGTCACTAATTTTCAGCCACATCGCTGATTTTCAGCCATCCTTGTGTATTTATGGTATTGTGTGTGTGCTATTTATTCTAAATTTGTAGGTACTCCTATATCCTATAAATTCACTTTTTTAGAAAAGGGTATTGTGAAGCACATTTCGCATTATATCTTTTCAAGTCCCTCGCCTATTAAGGTAGCTAACTCATTGTCGTCTACTATAATATAGAGATCCAGATTACACCTGAGATTTATCGAACGTTATTTGGTTAAGGCTTTGCTCAGTTAAGTAATGGAAACGGATTCGAATGCTCAGCACTTTGTATTTTAACAGCTGTCTTAATCCATTTATAAGTGTTCACTATTCGACATACACTACCGTCCAAAAGTTTGGAAGCACACCTGTTTTCAAACAAAACAAATAAATGCCGACTAATAGCGGTAAAAATTAGCAATAATCTTAAGTTTTACAACCTTTTACGACTGTCTACACAAACACAAAAGGATTATTATCCTACATTCATCAAGTTTTATGGAATTCCTTAATATTGACGAAACACGTGTTTTATGACTTAATCCGTCGGCTACTTTATCCTATGCAATGGTGTAGTTTTATTGATAATGTTTGCTGGTTTTAACTTTTTTAGACCTTATTCAGTCGCACTTGAGCATTGGCACGTGAAAGTTGTGATATTAACATTGTCTGTATTCGAAAGATATCGGCTACTACTTTGACCGTATTTTTTCTTCTGAAAATGGCAAAACGCAAGCAAATCACGCTTGAACAGCGAAGCGCTATTTGCACTCTACGCGAGGAAGGATACAGTGAACGTCAAATCGCAGAAAGGCTCGGAATTTCTTGTAAAGGTGTCCACTATACCCTTGCTAGAAAACAAGAAACGGGGAAAAATGAAGATAGAAAGAGATCTGGTAGGCCCAAATCCACAACAAATCAAGAGGACAACTTCATTAGAGTTCTTTCTAAACGGAATCGACGCTTAACTGCACCACAGATCACTGCAGCTCTGAATGATACGCGAGAAACACCCATTTCAACAACTACTGTTAAAAGACGCTTACTGTCTGCGGGATTAAGAGGATGTGTTGCTGCTAAAAAACCCAAACTAACAAATCGACGTAAGAAAAATAGACTAGAATGGGCAAAAGCGCATAAAAACTGGACTATAGAACAATGGGAAAATGTCCTTTGGAGTGACGAATCAAAATTTCAGATTTTCGGATCCAATAGACGTGTCTTTGTACGCCGGTCAAAAGAAGAAAGGGCTTCAGAGGCATGTACAGTGCCTACCATCAAACATGGTGGTGGTAATGTCATGGTTTGGGGGTGTTTTGGCAACAGTAAACCCGGCAATCTTGTGAGGATAACCGGAAAATTAAACAAGGAAGGCTATTTAAAAATTCTCCAAGATTCTGCCATACCCAGTGGACTAAGTCTCATTGGTTCTGGATTCATTTTTCAACAGGATAATGATCCTAAGCATTCGTCTAAATTGTGCCAGAACTTTTTAAACAAGAAAAAAGCTGAAAACATTTTAAACATCATGCAATGGCCATCTCAATCCCCTGATCTTTCTCCCATTGAACTTGTTTGGGATGAACTTGACAGGAGGGTGAAAAGTCGTTGTCCTACGAGCTCAGAACATTTGTGGCAGCTATTAGAGAACGAATGGAACAAATTAGATAAAGATTATTTTAAAAAATTGATTAATAGAATGCCCAGAATATGTGAGAAGATTATAAAGGAGAAAGGTGGACACTTTGATGAAGCTAAAATTTAATCTAATTTACCATTGTATATTATTTTTTTATTTTGTTTAAGTTAGTTTCTGTTTGTTCTTTATTTTTTTATCAATACATTTAAATTTAAATGACTTAGTTTGGTTTTATTCGATTTTACCTTGCTGCTTCCAAACTTTTGGACGGTAGTGTATGTAAGCCTCTACGAAATTGGGATAATGCCACAATTGCCACGCAAATGGTTTGGCGATAGTAGTTAATTGAGTTCATGACATTTCAGAGATATTTCTGGTGTTCACTGAGCCAGCTCTTTGCCTCCCACAGAAAATTAGCAAAGTTATTACGACATTATATTCTTAATCTACAATATAGGGCAACTTGAATTATCATACATGGTTTAACTATAAATATTATTAAACATAAAATATTAAATTATACTTTCTGTTTCATTCAAATACCCATATACATTTTTTATTGTATGGGAAATATTGTTTTTTTTTTTGGCGGCGGGCTATGGATTGGTGCTAAATCCGACCAGAAGAAGCGGTGCGCGACCTCATAGACCCGCCCTACATGTACCTCTCTACGCCGAGCGAGCAGGCCACCGGATCCCGGTCTTTGTCTTCGGTGGCAATGGGAAATATTGTACAGTGACTTTTTGCATCTGTGCTGGTGCCAATTGCCAATATTTCATGTCATTACTAATTTATATTTTTCACATATTATAGATAAAGAATCAGCACTGAGTCTCAGCGCTGTGGTGAACTCGGCAGTTGAACTCCTAGCGGAATATAACTTGAGGCTTAGTGAGGAATTGGATAAACGACGGAAGGTTGCCGCCATGTTAAGAGATTTCGCACAAGCTCAGCGAGACCTCGCCAAGCAAGCAGAGGCTAGACTAGAGGTAAAATTTACAACTGTTACCTGATTTTAATTTTTATAAATTCCTAATCATCCGTGTGGTGATGGAGTAAGAATACAATTCACCTCCTCTTATCTTACCCGTGGGTGATCGTAAGAGACGACTAAGGGATATAAAACGCATATAACATCTATGCGAGAGAAGGAAAACTCGAAACAAAACCCTATACCGACACGTCTGACCAGCGTGGTATAGTAGGTCACTTTTCCCCCCATTATGGAGGAGGCTCGAGCCCAACAGTGGGACATAAATGAGCTGCGACGATGACAACGAAATTCCTGATCCTGAATTTAATATCTTTAACGACGATTTCACTCCCATCTCATATATAGGAACATTTTTTCTACAAGAACAAAAGATTGTATTATGATCACCATATCTTTACCCGTGGCTAAGAATACTGTCAACCCTGACTTTGCTCGTGGATGTCGTAAAAGACTACTAAGAGCCTTATAACGACCTGGGCCAACTATCTGATGCCGTTTGGTCAACAATTACATTCCCAAGGAGGGTTGACGTCATTACAATATGTACTATGAAACAAGAGTACATATTGTATCGACCCCAAGTAATTTTGATAAGAGTAGGAGAATGATGAGGATCTTTGAGATTTACATTTTTGATATTACACCAACTTGTCAAGTTATTAAATTATAAAACCTGTTGTGGAGTTTTTACATACATATCATCACGCCATATACCTTGCAGGGTAGGCAGAGAGAACAGAGTGCCAGAGAACTCTATCTCTGCATACTTCACTCGCTTCCTCAACATTCACAATTCTCTTCATACACGCTCGCCGGTTTCGGAGACTCTTGACTCCACCTTCCTTCAGTATATGACCGATCTGGTCTAAGTAGGTTAGTCTCGGTCTCCCTCGGTACCTACATCCTTCCACTTTCGCATTGTATATCTTCTTAACCAGACGTTCGTTCGGCATTCTTTCCACATGTCCGAACCATCGGAGCATGCCCTTTCGCATCTTTACACCAATACTCTCTTTCATACCTACTCGCTCTCTTACGTCGTCGTTACGAATGCGGTCGGTCAGCCTAACTCCACAGATTTTCCGCAGTGATCGCATTTCGACCGCATTAATTTTACTTTCGTACTCTTTTCTGCATACCCAACTCTCGCTTCCATCAGTAATGTTGAGACAAGCACTGCGTTATGTATTGCTACACGTGCCTTCTGGCTGAGGTGGTGGCTGCCGAGAAGTTGCCCCAACGCTCCGTTCACTCTATTTCCCGCATTCACTTTTCGCTCTATATCAGTGGTGTACCTTCCATCTCGGCTAAATCCACATCCAAGATATACAAATTCATCCACTTGCTCTAGTATATCATTACCTATTGTTACTCTTCCATCTGTTCTGGCTTCGTCTCTTTCAAAGACCATTATTTTGGTTTTGCTCACGAATGTGTCACGAACGCGTGAATACGCGTAGACCCCTTTTCTTACAATCTTCTGTCATTGTGTCGACTAGGGTCTGCAGGTCAGTCGCTGACTGTGCCAGCAGGACTGCATCATCTGCATAAAGCAGAGCAGTGACCACTGAGTCGCCCATCTGGACTCCCACATTCATATCGTTCAACCTTTGGAGACATTTATCCAGATATATGATAAACAGCCTGGCTGACAGAACGCACCCCTGCTTAACGCCGATATTGACGTCAAACCAAGGCGACATTCCATCATCCAGCCGCACACAGGCTCTACAGCCCATGTAACTGGACTGCACAGCCTGTAGCAGTTTACCGTTAATACCATACTCCGGTAAAATGTCCCAAAGTTCCTTTCGTACAACCGTGTCAAATGCTCTCTCCAGATCCACAAAACTGCAGAAAACCCTCTGACCTAGAGCCAGATGCTTCTCCACAATGTTGCGCAGAGAGAACACTTGATCCATGCATCCCCTTCCACTCCTGAAACCTCCTCGTGTCTCACACAGTAAACCATCGGACACCATCCTCATTTCAATAATTTTACCATACACTTTTGCTGCCAAACTGGTCAAGCTTATGGCTCTGTAATTTGCGCAGTCATAACGTGAACCCTTGTTTTTAAACAAAGGCACGATGACTGCGCTATTCCAGTCCCCGGGAACCATTCCCGAGCTCCAACATAAATTGAGGAGCAACAGGAACGCCTCCCAGACACAGGAGCCACCAAGCTTGATCATCTCGGCAGACACCATATCAATGCCCGCTGCCTTACCATTTTTCAAACTTCTTATCGCCCATTCAACTTCATCTATACTGATGCCATCGGAGGACGCCGCTGTCGAATGTTGTTCTGCTAAACCACATGCGACACCGGCGTCAACCGTAGCATCCGCATACATATCGCCAAAATATTCACTCCATCGGCTTAACACGTCTTGTGTTTGTGTAAGAATGTCTCCACCTTTAGACCTTATTTTATTCATTCTGAAGGCTGACCAACCACCCCGAGACTTCTTCACCTCCCTCCAAAAGAGTTTTGGTGTTACTCTCGAAGTTTTTGGTGTCATTCTTACATTGCCGATATATTTATTTCTTCTGTTCAGTCATACTGTCATTCAGATTCAAAGAAGAGACATAGTCCAGCCACGCTTTCTTCTTTTGCTCTACGGAAGCTGCCACTTCCGCATCCCACCATGCATCACCATTTGTTTTTCTATGCTTCTTTGAACTTCCACATACTTCTTTCGCTGTATCTACCATACTCTCTTTCAATACTCTCCAGCATTCTTCAATGTCCGATTGCGGCTGGCTTGCCATCGTCAGCCGTTCTCGGACACCCTCTGCATACTTTTCTCTTACACACTCTTCTTGCAACCTTTCAACCTTTATTCTTTCAAGCCCTCCGAAGTGGACACGCTCTCGCCAGTGCCTCCACTTTCTGAACAGACCACTAAATCTCGCAATAACGAGATAGTGGTCCGTATCGACTGTGGGGCCCCTGTAGGCTCTTGCGTCCAATATTTTGCTTCGGAGGCGACTGTCTACCAAAATTAAATCTATTATACTTTTCTGTTCATTCCTTCTCCATGTGTACATGTGGATGTCCTTATGTTGGAAAAATGTGTTTGACACACAGGAGGAGCAAGTTTTAATTTTTGTAATAAAAGTCGCAAAATAAAGATTCTGGGCATTGAACAAATATTTGTTTTGTGAATTGAACGCTTAATTATCACGTGTCCATCCATCAGCCCGCAGACGTCCTCTGGTGGACATAGGCCTCCCCACGTGGATGCCACTCGGAACGGTTCTGCACCTCTTGCATCCAACGGCTTCCTGCGACTCTTAAGATGTGGTCACTCCAACTAGTGGGGAGACCTCCGACGCATAATCACGTGTGATAGTTTTGACTACTACCAAGTTGGTTTCCCAAAACACTGCTCGTTAGGTGAAGCAAAAATTTGCTGAGATCTCAACTTAAATCAATCTCATCTGGTTCATTATCTCAGATCACATACATTCTACTATTTGGCTCTAGGCTCTTCTAAAATAGGAGGGAAATTCACCTACTATACCATGCTGTTAAGACAGTTTGGTATATATTTTATTTCGAGTTTTCCTTTTTTTTTTGCAGTGATTTTATCTGCTTATCATGTTCCTTAGTCGTCAATTACGATTACCCACGGGTAAGATGTAGGGTGAATTGTATTCTTACTTATAATTTTTTAGATTATTTTTTTCATCACATAGATTATGCCTGCATAATTTCAAGAAAATCCATTCACTAGATTTTGCATAATATTGAAACAAATATACAAACAGAAAAGAAATACCTCTATTTTTGGCTTCAGAAACAGAGCCTGACCTGAGTTTAGAAGAGGAATGATTATTAATATTATTTATTTTTAAATATTAGATACAAATTTTAAAATATTTTATTTTTTTATATTGTTTAATCTACTGTGATTTTTTTTATTTACAGGAATACAACGTCAAACTCCAAAAGATATACGCGGTGAAGGCAGAAGTCAAATCGCACATAGAAAATCTCCCGGATGTGTCTCGTTTACCCGATGTGACGGGTGGTCTTGCACCCTTACCTTCAGCCGGTGACCTGTTCAGCCTGTGAGGGCACGCTTCCTGCCGGAAGCGATGTACTCATATATGACCACGTAGATAGTACTTAGATTTGTGACGTCATTACTGACTAGATATACTAAACTACGAGACAGTGACTATTAATTCTGTGATCCCACGGCATAAAAAATATTTTTTCTTTTTCATCTAAAAATCTTGTAATAATCTTCTATCTGATAATAAGCATTAAAGCAGTCCTTTTTCTGCTAGCCACTTATAGTTGAAATTCAGGATGAATTAGTCCTTTCCATTCGGAGTGACAAAAGGCAGCACGATTTAATACCCCCGTTCAATCGTCCCCCTCAACGGGATATGACCAGATTAAAAAAATAAAAGTAAAACGCTTTAGTTTGATTAGTATCACCACGGAATTCTTGTACTAGGACTTCTTAATGTAAGACACCTGTGGAAGAAAATAGAGATTAATATTATAATGTATTTCTAAGATGGAAGCAGTGAGAATGCAATGTATCTGTCCACTTACAGCTACACTGGTTCATAATACTTTAAAGAGATTGGTACTCAGTTCTGGGCATTGTATGAGTTATAAACAAAGATAGTTATATTCTGTTCTTTGTCCTTCTTCACAGTGACGAGATACACCAGGTAGAAAGCAATACTTAATAGACTATTGATTAGAAGTATCCTATATTTGTTTAAGTATCTCTCAGTACCGTGCCAATGTGTATTTATCACTCGAAAACCTTTCTTTATGAATAGTTGAGTAAAGATTGCCTCAGTTTGAAAATAAAATATATTTCAGTATTTCTTTTTTCAATATTATATGTTCAATTATTTGAATTAGTCATCAATTGGTGTAATAATACTCATTAGCTTCCTTTATGTAGTAGACCTGACATGACCTGAGACATTCGTCGGGGTGACAGAAGGGCAGCGTGAAGACCCCTAATCTAATGCACTACCACCGATACTTATGTCTTGAACTTAGTGGATTTAGCTCTTTCAGTAATTTAATTATGCCTGCATTGAATTTGTTGCGAAATAATGAAAGTTCTTACAATTATTCTATTAGTCTTTCGCACTGTACGTCTGTATCCAAAGTATTTACGAATGAGATAAATTGAAACGTCTACCTATATTATATTTCAAGATAATTAAATATAAATGTAATATTTTAAATGACTTATTTGCATTAGACTTATTTTCTCATTGCTAGTCTAAAATATAAACTAATTTCGTGGTGATTAGTATTTGTCAGATGTTGATAAAAATAGCTAATAGCATAGATACTCATATATACAATCGTCATGAATTGAAGTGCCAACAACATTACGTTGAAACTATTTACCACAAACCTATCCACCTGCATAAAACCATCCTATACTGGATATGTTTCAAATGCTATCTTCTATGGCAGTGTTTCCCAAACAATGTTCTACCATGGCCCGGTAACTTTCACATTGTCCCTTTGTGATTCATTATTAAGTGTAAAAGTATTAACTTTTAAACCCATTCTGGTTCCATTAACTAAAATAACACATTAATAATAAAAAGGTTTTATTAATACTACATATTTTGGCATTGCCTATTTAGTGACGTATGGAGCTGATGCTTATTTTTTACCAAAGATTTCAAGTTCGCGGCAAATGACGAAAGTTTTATCGTAAACTCTGGTTCCACTTTCTATATTTACACAACACGGTTTCTATATTTATTTTTAAGGTAAACTAGTGTTGAAAACCCAGGCGGGAATGTTGCGACCCCGTATTTTATTTTACCGAGTACCGGGTCGCGACCCGGTTAATGGGAAACGGTTCTCTATGGACTATAGTCCATAAAACATAGCTTGATCTCTGTGACAGTTGTCACTAGTGCCGCACGCTTACGATGTAGTAAGTATTTTGGTCGATATAATTCCTAATTTTTTAAAGTTATTTGCTACTGCAATTGAAAAACAATGTTTGAAAATCTTATTGAATTTCAATCAAATAGATGGGTGAATCGATTATAAATGTAAAACAATATATGAAAATCTTATTAAATTTAAATCGATGGATTTTATTTTATTTAAACTAATGCTGTCAATATTTTTTTTTTATTATTCGAAAGGAGTACATCCAGGTATATCGAAACTATTATCATCATCGCTGGAGCATTACTGTAGATTGATGATGAGTTCTTGGTCACAGATTATTTCATGAATAATCATGATTATTTTATAAAAGAAATTATCTTTTTAATAAAAAAGAAATGATCTTATTAATATTATAACTGATGTCTGAATACTAAATTAACACAATTTACTTATTTTATAAGCTAACCATGTGGTATATATTTAATATATTGGTTTTACTTGTTTTATAAATAATTAATAAGAATTTTATCGATTGTCCCATCTCTATCTTTTTCTCAGTCCAGTATGACCTTGTACTTGCGTAAGCATTATATTTTTATAAAATGGTTACTAAGTATTAAAACATATGAGGTACAAGTTTTAGTGTAAATATTCATATTTATATATTCATAATTCAGTTGAGATATAACTGGCACGTAAGGAATTAAAATATAGGCGATACAAAATAAAATTGTAACTATGACGCGTATTCAAAATTACTTCATCAGTTTTGGAGCTATCTGTCACAAAGCTCAAGCTATATTTTAAGGACTATAGTTCATGTCATGTCAAAATATGCTTGATCGATTTTGAAAGTAATTAAAATATAAATCTCATCTGCCTTTATACATAACTGGAATTTGAGTGCACTTGTGCTTGAAATATAATGTAATGAATCAGTTGCTCTAGTTTAGCAACTATATCGTAAACTGAATTGACCCTAATTAAATTAATAACTTTGTTAATCATTTGTTAAAAAAATAATTCATCACAATCATTCATTTCTAAAATTAAAATATGAAACATGTATTTAAAGTACAAATAACAATGAAAACATCGTCTCATCATCGTCATATTTTTCTGGGCTACTAGCCCAGAAAAATATCTTAATAACGATATTTGTTTATAATATTTAAATTCAACCACATAATTATTATTGTATGAATATAATGTTTCTAATTATATTATAATTTATTAAATAAATCTGATGATTTAAATGTCTATAAAATTGATGGCTGCTTTATTTAAAAGTAATTTTAGCCAATACTGCTAATAAATATAAATTCAAAATAATTACACTATATTATTGACTAATAGTTATCAAAGATTGCCTTCTCGCAAATATATTGCCTTAAATAGTGATAATATACAAATTACTCAAATTTAGCATTTAACATGCTTGATTATTTATAAAAATTTGATTACGAGCGAAAAATGATTGTCATATATGAATCCCATATGTGACAATCATTTTTCGCTCGTAATCAAGCTTTTATAGTGATAATATATACAATTATGTATTTATTTGAGGCTAAAGTAATATTTGATCTATAGAGTATTCGGTCCTCAATAAATAATTACTATGGATCGTCAATAACTTAAAAAAGGAAAGAAATTAAAAAATATAGACATATCGGCAAGACACGATTCAATACAAGTGTATTTTTTTTTGTATTATAAGGATAACATTTTAACTATGTTACTTTTCGTTAATTTATTTACATAAATTGTGAAAATGTAAAATAGTATGTCTACTCTTTTCAAGTTTGAAAGAAAACCAGATTAAGTCTACGTCATGTACTTAAGCGTATTTGTCACATAGTTTGAAGGGAATATGTTTTTGAAGTGAAACTTCTTTGCGCGGGTAAAATTTTTACAGATGAAACGCAATATTAGTGACACGAAAATGTGGGACGTTTTTGTCCAAGGAGAGGAGGAGAGCGATTGAGAGAGTAAGGAAGGGCGAACGTATCATGAAGAACATAGCCATGGAGCAAGAGTAGAGAGCAAGCGAGTGAGAAAGATCTCGAGAGAGAGAGAGAGAGAGTGAGATAGAGCGAACTTCGCATCACGCACAGTGCCATGGATCGACAGGTGGGAGAGAGCTAGCGAGAAAGTTTGAGAGAGAGTAAGATAGGGCGAACGTCGCATAACGCACATAGCCATGGAGCGAGAGGAGGGGGAGAGCGAGAGAGAAAGGCAGATCGAGAAAATACACACTATTGGTTGATGTATGTAAACGAGATTTAAGAATTAGTTTGCCAAATAAGTTTCACTTCTGACATGTGTACAAAACGCGCGCATTTTATTTTTTTTTGTCACACAAAAAGGTTATGGATCAGAACTTCAAAACACATAAAAAGGGTCGCTTCAATAAAAAAAAACCACGTTATATGTACAATATAACAATAGATCCGATTTTCAAAGTAGCAGCTAAAAGTTATCTTTCAAATAAATTATTAATTAAATACGAACATTGAACCATTTTATTTGTTAATAATAAATTAAATTGCTATTTTTTTTTCATTGCTTTGGCGGCGTCCATTAATTACGTGAGGTATTCATAGAGAGAGCGGTCGAGCCGAATCTTACTAAATCTTGGGGGAGAGCGGGGTCTTGGCAAATATCACGTATTTTTTTTAAATTAGATAATGTGTAAAACTGCATGAAAGTTAAGTTAAAATAAATGAAAGTGAAAACCTTTATACTCGAGTACATGTTTTGAAAAATCTCACGTGAGTTTGGGGAAGTGGGGAGGCTGTTGAGGTTCATAAAATCCTCAAAAATGCCTCACGTAATTAATGGACGCCCCTTTCAAAATGAAAGTAATTTCATCTGATTGAAATATAGCACCTTAAAATGCCTATAATCATACAGAAATATTTTCTTTTGAATATTTTGATTTTTGTGTATTTTTGTTAATTTTTTTTTTATAATGATAAACAATAAATTGGCAATACAATCTGTATTGCCAATTTATCCATATCCATATCTTGAATGTAATAGTGACTAAAGAGTCTCAAAGAACGTTTATTTAACTGTGCCTCTATTTTGGCTAAATATATGAACAGTATTTTACCATTAAAAAGGCTATACGAATATGTTGCAAATGCAAAATATATGTTGCAATTTAGTCTTTGATATATAAAATTTATTGTTCATATGTATAAGACTTACCTTTTACAGTTATATAAAGCCATGGGATCCTTTTAATCAAGGTAATTTATAAAACAATTTTTATGTATGGCATGATTTCTCTGTTTTGTTATTTTTAAGCAAATGTATGTGGTTGTTTTAGATTTAAAAGTAATGGAAAGCATATGTTCGCAAAACTACACAGTTAATAGTAATATATTTTGAATTGATGTGGATTACTGATTTGTAAATCGATAAAAACTTAAGTTATAAGTACGTTTTTAAGTCATTATCTACATTCTTATTTGGCAAAGACATGGTTGTTTTTTTTTTTTATATATATTTCAGTTTTACAACTAACAAGCATATTCGTCAAGAATACAGGTTGCCGAGTTAATTAGTAGAATCCTTGAATGGGGTGTATCAGACCATGATACACTATCCAAATCAGTAAAACAAAATAGTACCTAAGTTTTGATTAAATGGCCATACTGATAAGCGGTCAATACACTTGTACTATAAAAATTCGATGTAGGTGTACCTACAGGTCAATGTACACTGACAAACCTACTGTTTTGATAAGAAATAAATCACTTTATCTCGGGATTGTGCAGAGCTATACTATTTCCATTTCTTTATTTTCTCGATGACAGCTCCTGTGGAAACTTGAACGAGCGTCTTTTTTACATTATGTATACATTATTTAATAAAAATATGACGCTTACGCGCGTACAAGGTCATAGCAGAGTCGGAGAAACTGATAGGGATGGAGCTATCGATAAACGTAACACGATAAGAGACCCGATGTTTTTTTACAAAGTGTAAGAAACTAAACTATTGCCGGATAATTTTATACAAATTTATTAACTAATATTACATTTCATTACAATATGTAATTATATTATGTTGATTGTTCATTTATTTATTTTAATCAAAATCTGATGAATCGCCACTATCACTCGATGAGCTCTCCTCAACATTTATTATAAGTTCCTGTATTTCTATATTATCTAATGCCACATGAATTTCCCAATCCGACGCTATAATGTTTTGGGTTCTTCTCACAATTTTTCCAGTGTTCGGCGGTTACTTCCGCACATGCATTTTTTAATAAATCTAACATCTTGTTTGCCGTAAAAGGGGGATGGGTATTGTTTCGAGCGGCGTGTCCTTTGATTTGTGCCCATCTTAGTTCTATAGCATTGTACTGGCAATGATACGGCGGAAGTCGAAGAACCCAATGACCACATCCGGCAGCTATTTCGTCGGTAATATATCTTTTAGGGAGGCTTTTCTTAGATTTTAAAATATTCACTAATTGTACTTTTAATAAAGTATCATCCACATTTTCAAAAATATATTTCAATGTTTTTGTTGAATTTGTCTTTGTTCAAAACATATATGCGATCGATATCATTACTTATTTGGTCACAACACTACAACTATCAAATTAGAACTGTCATCGAGAAAATAAAGAAATGGAAATAGTATAGGAGTCTGCAACTAACTTTAATATTTTTTAGGACGTCATTCCTACACCTAGTTTAAGTTATTCTAGTAATTAAATCGGCACCTGTATAAAACAAATCCATGGATTAAAAAAACCTATTAATTCTTGTCTTTAAGTTATAATTAATGATGGGAATGCGTAACTGTTTATTTTTTTTTTAAATAACCACCCTGCGCTAAGGAAATAATCCTTGTATTTCGGGGGATTTTACAAACATACAATTAACGCAGACAAATTACACCTAGACTCAGAACACTTGGTGGATCGCACAAAGTATTGTCCTGCGTCGGGATCGAACCCACGGCACTGGCACGGAAGGTCAGTATCTTAACCTCTAAGCCATCTGTGCAGTCAATATTGCGAAACTTTGTGACTAAATACATTGTATGGATGTGCCGTTGGTATATCATTACTGTACAAATTAGCAAAAGCTCAAATATATATTATATTATAGAAATGGGTATATTATTAAAAGTGCATAATATTTAAAATAATGCCTATTTTTTAAATAGCCTTAGTGTAACTATTGTATGTAAATATGGATGACCTGTGTAGTAAAATGAAGGATGATGTTGGTCATCTTTGTACCATGATCAAAATTAAGAGTTGAGCTTTTTTGCTAGATCATAGTCAAGTCTCCTGAGAAAGGCCGTAGAAACGACTCTCAGTATCTTTTAGATATGAAATCGGTTCTTTTTCTTGTTCCTTGCTAAATGTCTGCTCGAAATGTTCCAAGTTTTATCACAGTTGCTTGTTCCAGATTATTTAATTGCTTAACGTGTCGAATCATAATTTTATTGCAGTCTTTTTAACACAGTTCTTTATTATTCACCTTTTAGATAGATTTTCTCATATTTTCGTCGTCCTGTGTCTGTTTTTCATATATAATCGTTATCTATCCAATCAAGCCATCTGAAATAAAAACCCACAAAACATCGTATCAGATGTAAAAAATAAATATATGAAATCGAAACAGAACATGAGGAGAGGGCGGGAGTAATTAATTGTGCAAACTCCTTTTTAAATGGCTCTAATAGTTTCTAAGTAATGTTGTTATTCCGTGTTGTCATCAATTCCCCTGTAAAGATTATCTTACTTTCTGTACTTTTGAGGACATAAAGGTATCCTCTTTATAGAGCAATCTAACTAATCATAGGACTATATTAGATTGGTATCTTCTCGTTGTATTATGAGTTGAGAGAATGAAGAGCACAACTGCTTCGACACGCATTTGTGAATTTTCGTATATCTTAATCAACCATGAATATTACGCAATAAATTAAAACATTTCTGAATAATATATACATATTTATCGCATTAAAATATATTGATTGCATCAGGATACTTATATTGCTCATTCTATAAGTCCCGACGGCATATTCAGACTACGTATAATTTTGAGGTTTTTCAACTCTGAATAAGTAAAGCAACTATCCATTCCCATCAATAGTTAAAACTATTAGGAATAAAGGTTTTAAATTTGGATGTTAGTACAAAAAAAAACGTTCATAAGTGTGTTTTTGCTCCAATGCGTTTACTGCTCGTCTCTGGATTTTTGTATTACATTCTCGTATTCATTTGCATATTATTATGTTATGAAACCAAATATGTATGATTTGGTGCGATAAGTTTATTTGGCTGTCACAAAACTTGTGTATAGCTAGATAGGTTACTATAGATTTGAGAAGAAATATAGAATTTGTTATATTAACAATAACAGTTTTTTATTTGATATTTGTTCCTGTTTTTTAACCTACATGTTTGTCTGTGTATTTTGAAATTTTAATCTTACAATTTAGGGAAGCTATGCTCACTTTCCATCCGTGTGGTGACGGAGTAAGAATGCAATTGATCAACCTATCTTACCCGTGGGTGATCGTCAGAGACGACTACGGAGAATGAAAGGTATATAACCTATAGAGGGTTGCATAGGCAAGAGAAGCAAAACTTGAAAGAAACCCCTATACCCCTAAACCCTATGCCAACACGTCCGACCAGCATGGTATAATAGGTCAATTTCTCTCCCATTACGAATGAGGCTTGAGCCCAACAGTGAGACATATGAGCTGAGATGATGTCTATTTTCATCAACAACTCAGATTTCTGATGTTTACGCAAATATTACACATTTAAAATAAAACTATTTTTTATGTATTTTATCTCATTTGTATTGGTTATTTATTTTCCCGATTTTGGGCATTCTTTTCAGCCTGTAAAATAATTGTGAAATAGTGGTAGTATGTTAGCCTAGCGTGTCATATAGGTACTAGGATAAAATACTTTTTGTTATTTTAAATCATTTATATCTATGGTGGTTAATCTTTAATGGATATTACTCTTTGGTTTCTTGATATATGAAACACGTTTACGTCTAAAAACGTGTCAGAATATTTTCTAAAATATTTATTTTAATTTTTGAGAATGAGTGAAAGCGTTGTAAGTATGTTAATTAAGTTTTTATTAAATTAATTTATAGACTATTTTTAATGATATATCTATAATATAATCTCATGCATGGAAATGTAATTACAATGATATATAATTATATTTGCTAAACAAATCGAGGAAAACTGTTGTTTCTAAGAAGACTCCGTCTTACAAAGATTATTTATTAGTTAATTTATAAATACATAAGTGCCTAGTATTGTAACATAATATGTGATAGATGGGCCTTAGTCTTTGCTACATACAATAATTTAGTTAAAGTGCATCAGGTACCTAAGGGATCTTTCTTATTATAGGTTTTACAAATGCTTTATAAGTAAATCATTCTTAGCATTTTTTATGTATAGAAAGAAGGATTCATTAACATGTAAACATGGTCAGGAATTCTTATAGTAAGCGTACATGATTTTGATGGAAACCATGTCTTCAGGGTCCCATATTAAGATTATTAAGTCAATTGTCTTCTCATTGTATACCTACGCACCTAGATATGTCCAACATTGGTAAAGAAAGGACATTTATCTTTAAAAAGTTCTTTTTTATAATCAGAAAAATGGTTTGAGTGCTATTACCATTTATCTAATCCATATTACTACTTAACTTATTTTCAGAGTACGCGTACGAAAACATTGACAGAGTCTATAGATTCTGAATCAACCGAAAACTCATTGGTAATTTTGTTTCTATATAATTGCTTCCTAAAAACCACATATCTCAAACCATTACTTCCAAGGGACTAAGGCCGGCTAAGTTCTGATCAAATCAGTTGTCACTAAAAATAGACGTAAAGGTTTTCGAAAACGAATTTAATCACACTATTTGTTGGTCTGTTTACGTCGACTGACGTACGCTATGATAACGAGCTTTGGTCTGTTTAGCAGCCTACGTTAAAGTTTCAATGAGCGAGTTTGTGGATTACTTATTTAAAAAAGCCTTTTCACTAAGGAATTAATCCATACACCGCATAGAACTTTACAAATACAAGTTACGGACACGAAATTACACTCAGAATCAGAGCAACCATTTCGGAGGGATATCGAAAAATCGTTATTTAAAAGAAGAACGTGTAGTCAACATTATGTACTGCCAGACTAAAAAATAAACATAATAGATAATTGCGTGTGGTGACAGAATAAGAATATAATTCATTACCCCTTTTCTTGCACGTGGTTGTCCTAAAATGATTTAAGGGTTATGAGATTTAGATAACATCTCAATATCTTAGAGAAAGAACCCTCAAAATTGAACCCTGTACTAAACCGTGTTACCCACGTGGTATAATAGATTAATTTGCTTTCCATTGTGGAGGAGGTTCGAATAGCTGTGTGGTAGCGGCTTCGAATACTAAAAACCCTAACTTTGCTCGTGGATGTCGTAAAAGACGACTAAGAGCTTTATAACGACCTGGGCCAACTCTATTTGATGCCGTTTGGTCAACAATTACATTCCCAAGGAGGGTTGACATCTGGCAGGCGTCCGGTCATAAAACTATTGCTAATAACTTTTACAATATGTACTATGAAATAAGAGTACATTTTGTATCGACCCCAAGTAATTGGGATAAGAGTAGGAGAATAATGATGATGTGGCGGAGGCTCGAGTCCAATAACGGATCGTATGACTTAAGATGATGATAATGAAAATAGGTAGCTATCTAAATAAGGCCGTACCAAATTCTCTAACAAAATTCACAGGTGTTTGACCGTTGGACGAATAACATAAGTTACCGCCAGCTTGTTATCTCGTCGTGTATCGGCATCTTCCAACTATGGTGGCACCCCTACCTGCACGATTGCCCTAAATTGGTACCTTTTCTGTTCCTGTACCAAATACTTAGCATCGTAATAGCATATCCACTTTTCTACCTTGAACTAGCGTTGGGAGTTATTACTAAGAAAGGTGTGCTGAATTGCTGGGATCTTTCGCCCATAGCAAGAGGTAAATTATCAATATTTATACTTAAGTTTAGAAGACTTAATAGACGTTATAAATAAAATTAAAAATCATCGGTCTCTATTTTAGCAGCAGCACTAAACAGATGAATTTCTATAATTCATCAACTATTTAGGAACTGACTCAAATATTTTGTTTTTTGGGTAGGCTATAGTCTGGGCACACGCCATACATTCGTCCATTAGGAGCGACGGAGGAGTGGTGAGTGGCTCCATAACCCACCATATTTCCTCCCCATCGCCATTGGGCCGGCCACTGGTACTGAGTCCTTGAGATTCGTGGCCAGCACGGCGGATTTACTCTTTCAGTTACCATTCCTCATGGACGCTCCGGCAGCAGCCCTTCACTCGGTCAGCCTCTCTGCGGGTGACGGACTATTCCTTGGTCCCGTCGCCCGCAATAGAGAGACTCATAAAAATCTATGTAGCTTTTTAGGAGTTAAATCACAAACACGTACGGAAAAATCTATAAAGGTAAAAAGCTTAATATTTCGTTATAATCTCTTCATTTGTATGGTGAAAAGGTTTTGCTTGAGCTCCGATGATCGGATAAATGATGGATTTTCCGTGTGGTGACGGTGTAAGAATACAATTCACCACCGATCAGATCTTACCCGTGGGTGATCGTAAGAGACGACTAAGGGTAATAAAACGCATATAACATCTATGGAAGACAAGGAAAACTCGAAACAAAACCCTATACCAACACGTCTGACCAGCGTGGTATAGTAGGTCAATTTCCCTCCCATTATGGAGGAGGCTCGAGCCTAGTAGTGGGACATATACCTATGAGCTGAGATGGTGATGATCGGATGAATGATTTGTCGTAGGTACCCCTAGATTCGTTAAATTGATTGTGTTCTATATGTCTGTGTGTTCAGGTTTGGGATTTGCGGTGATTACTGTCTGCATATTCAGCTGTTTAGCGGCGGGTGCTGTGGGTGCCTGGTGCCTCGCCTTATTTGTCCACTCAGTGCACGCATTTCTACCATGGCTACATTGCGCTGCCGCCGTTAAACCTCCTTGCGCAGCCAGACATAGACCGTTAACAACTGATAGTGAAACTCCTCCGCAGAGCTTCTTTTTGTTAGTAACAATTTTATCATCCCCTATTTTTTTTTGTAGTCCATGTATGCCCTGTTAGGCACAAACGTCCGCCGCACTGCAAAGCAAACTGACCTAAGTTTTAGGACTGGCCGCTGACTGCCGGCTGCCGGTGCCGTGGGCTCGCTTCCCACGCAGGACAATAATTTGTGCTATCTGCAAAGTGGTTCTGAGTCTGGGTGTAATTTGTCTGCGTGATTTGCACGTTTTTAAAGTCCCCCTTAATACAAAGATAATTTCCTTAGTGAAGGATGGTGTCTTTATATAATTAAAAAAGAAAATAATTCAAATTACTGAAATTCAGCATGTAATATGCTTTATTATTTAAAAAAACCGAATACGGGCGAAAAAGGTCACATGTGGGATTCGAACCCACACCTATTGGAAATATATATAGTTCGAATCCGTCCCAATCGTGCTGCCACTTACACCACCGTGAGCTATTGTAGGACTTTCAATTCTCGTATCGTATTATATTTACGTCTTTAAGGAGACGTGTGCCATCTACCCGACAATGTTTACACATTGTACAGGCTTAACACTTCACTACTTTTAGTTTAGTTCGGCTCCCGGCTCTCTCCCCATTATACGTCATTAATCTATGTCATATGTGAATTATTAATTTATGTTTTAGCAACTATGTGTTGAATTTGAAACGCGACGGATTAGGTGGTGGACTCGGCAACGTAGTTTGGGAGCTTAGCACATATTATATTATCTGTTGGTTGCTCATCTATTTTATTGTTATCAAGCGGATATACAGTTATTCTAAGGTAATAGTTGGTTTATTTTTATAGAAATAAAAGTAGGCAAGTATATAGTTCACTTTTATTAATTGCCACCATGGAGTGAGGTAGACAAAAATACTCCACAGTTTAAAATCAATATAATTTCTGTTTCTTTCATGAAAAATGATCTGACTACATCAGCAGTAAGAATACAATTTAACACTCCCTCATTTTTCGCTGGTGTATTCAAAAACTTTTAAGCTAAGAAGCAATCTGCTTTCTGCGTCGTCAACTACATTGTATTCTTAATCCATCGCCACTCGAAAACTTTGCCCCTAAGAAATTCTCAAAATATAAAATAAAGACGAGGCCTACATCTACTCAGTACCTACACGATAATGGGACCGTTCGTGGCATTCAAAAAGTTATTAGGATATATGAGTTTGACATATCTCTGTTTACAGCTTTAAGCCTTTGGTAACATAGACTAAATTATTAATATTTTTGTAGCTTACGTAGTTAACTACGAACTATAAACACAGTAATAGACGAATACACAGTGTAGGATAGAGACTACTAGTGTCGAGTGTCAACTTTGATACCTAACCAGGAATTTTTTTTATGCATTCTACCAGTGGCTGCTATGAGTGTAGATGTAATTTTGATCCTACTAATTCCATGTTATTAAAGTCCACTACGTACACATTATCCGTGTGGTGACGGAGTAAGAATAGAATTCACCACCCCCTATCTTACCCGTGGGTGATCGTACGAGACGACTAAAGGATAAAAAACGCATATAACATCTATGCAAGAGAAGGAAAACTCGAAACAAAACCCTATACCTACCGACACGTCTGACCAGCAGCTCTGAGGGAATCTAACCTACTATAGGTTAATTTCCCTCCCATTACGGAGGAGGCCCGAGGCCAACAGTGGGACGTGTGTGGGCTGTGATGATGATGAAAGTCCTCTGGTATTATTTTGAAAACATGCCACGTCAGGTTTAAGACACGACAAAATAATTGCACTGATGAGGATTGGTTAAGATACTGACCTACCTACCGTGTCAGGCGTCGTGGGTTCGATTTTCATGCATGATAACAGGTTGTGTGATCCACAAATTGTTATTCTGAGTATAGTTCTGGGGGGGCACACTTAAAACATTATTTATTTTTACTGACCGTCGCGCCGCCTACAGATTGTTTGTACAAACTTAACTCCTGCCATTTTGTCCTGTCTGTCAAACGTTTGACAACTGAGAATTGTTATTTTTTGTTCCTAGCGTAGGTACTTATTGTCATCAATCTATTTACGGTTATTGATGTACTTTCTGAAAATTATCTCAATTTTCATTGTTAAGCTGATATTATTATTGCTTCGTTATCAGCTGATATGTTTTTTTTATATTTCAGGGTAGCTTTCATAGTAAAAGAAAATTCTATATAATTACACATACACATGTAGATACCTATGTATATATATCACTTCAACTTTAGTTCACCGCGTAAACTCTGGGTAGCAGCACCTTCCATACATGCATATTTTATCATGGAGTTGCCACTCTTTTTCAGTTTAATAACTTTACTCTTTGGTATAGTTGTAATTTGTGCCCGTTAATTATATGTATGTGAAGTCCCTCACAATACAAAAGTTATTTCCAATGTACAGAAAGTGGTCTTTAAAGAATAGTTACATAAATCTATATGGTTTTAGTTGGTGCTTTTTAAAGATGTTTTAACATATTTTGTGCTTGTATCCTGTGCTGTCGGTGCGATGCAACTAGAGGGCGCTAGTCGTATTTTTAAAGAGTGTGACTGGAGTATATTGTTTAGTGGATTACAGGTAATAAAACATACGTTTCAATTTTTATTTGAATTCACAATAACTTAATATTTTTGCCACATCTTTAATTTTTTTTAAATATTAATACTTAAAAATGCCCACTAGATAATGAAAAACATATATAGATGTTTACACTTGCATAGCTATACCCTAGGTAACGTGACGGAGAAAAATTTAATCCAACACCTTGCTTTCATTTGGATGTTATTTAAGATGACTAAAGGCTGTAACGGAGATAATATTACTTATTGGAAAATAAAGAACACTTGGAACAAACACTATGCTATTCTGTATGGACAGTATTGGTGGCTGGCAGAATCTCTTATAATTATTTCAGATATGGCGAGAAGCGATAGAATATGCTCTCGTAGAAATGACAGTATCTCAAGGTTCACTATTGATGCTTGGGTCTTATTATCCCAAGTCAGAGAATAGACTAAGCACCACGGCAATGTTTGCGTTCATCGTTTCTAAGACGAGTTGTATGACTGCCGCGTTGATATTGGGAGCCACTCATGGAGCATTAAGCAAAGATTATGAAAATGTTACAAATATTAATGCTGGTTAGAATTTCATTATATTATTTTGTTTTTAGTGCCTGGATTGCTATTGAATTTGAATACTCCAGTCAGTAGTGTTCAAAAGGTTGTGTGCTGATGCTCTTCAATCGGGTTGAGAGCCCTCAGCGCTCACCCACAGTCCGGGTAAAGTTGTCATAGCCATCTGAGGCTAAAAACTAAGTCACACAAAAAAAAGGCTCTTCAATGGATCGAACTCGCTGTAGGAGGAAGGACTAGCAGCAAGTCCTTGGGAGTCTGTGTGCTACTCTGTATTTTTTATATTATAACTACGGTAACTAGATCTAAAAATAAAAGGTGTTCTTTTATTTTTAGATCTAGTTACAATGATAGAAATATAATACTATATACCTACTTAGAATAATAACACATGTGTTATTATTCTAAGACTATATATTGTCTACAGGAGCATCATCAGCTATAATCCTATGGGCCGACTTTGTAGCTCGTGTACCTGGCAGTCAGTTTTGGGCTGCACTCATATTTTTTACACTCTTCTTATTATCATTAACCACTGCCGTGAGTATCCAGTCAGAATACAGAAGAATTATTAATTAGACTTTGAAATTAGGTACCTATAGTGAAATGGCGCCTTAGTTATTAAAGGAGGCGTAATGTTATTTGACGGACGCATATGTGAAATTCAAGAGCAACATTTGTAAAGTTGCAGTCGGGCTTTTTAATAAATTATTTGAATTTAAGCGGGTAAATAACTATTACCTATATTAAGTTTTATGATCGGCTGCCTGGCTGACATCAAACTTCCTTAGGAATATTACCGTTAACTAAACAGCGTTACATGGAAATAGACCAGGTCGAAACCAGGAGCGTTTTGGATTTTTATTACTCATATAGATTTATTGATTGTGATTCTTGAGGAAGCGAGTGAAGTACCTATGCTAGGATAGAGTTCTCTGGCACTCTGTTCTCTCTGCCTACCCTGCAAGGAATATGGCGTGATGATATGTATGTATAAAGATGTATCTGTAGTTTCAGATGGGCCACTCAACCACTCCTGGTTTATTGATTTCAGGGGAGCAGGGCAGCAGCTTATTGCGAATGATTTCATTTGTGTAATATACCTACGTTCTTATCATACCCATGCCCCATATGGTTTTATAAGGTCCCATATCCCATTGGAAAGTTAACACTTAAAATATGGATTTAATTGCCGTTCTCACCAATGACACCTAGATTTTTGGTATAGTAAGGTAAATTTAGCACATTAAAGATCCCTCATTGAATCGACAACCATTGGGGAAGAAAGGTTCACAAGTGGCAATTACGAAACGAACGACCCCCACTAGGTGGACTGGCGACATCTCCAGAGTCGCAGGTAGCCGTTAGGTGCAAGTGGCAGGACCGTACTAATCAGCATTCTCGTAGGGAGCCCTGTCCAGCAGTGGACGTCTACGAGCTGATGTAGAAGGTAATTTTAAAATTGGCGTTACATGTTGAATGAGACAACATCAGTGCCTACAATCTATATGACAGAACATCAATCAATCATTGATACTGTGGCATTAGATGTCGTTGATAAGAACGAAAAATCCAACTATTTATTTAGGTACTTACATGAAAAATATATCTACAATTCCAGGCGTTGCTGGTGCAGACAGTGATGTCAACATTCACAGGGCACTCAATTAGGAAGATTACCTGGGCATTCCTCATAATCATCTGTGTGCTGTTCTGTTTACTTGGTGTCATTACACTTTGCACCCAGGTCTGCAAGCAAATTGCACGTAGTTTGTTATACTAACTTATTTTAAAAAAAAACACTAGTCCTTTTATAACGTAGGTACGTTAAAAGCGTTGAAATTTAACATATGTAGGTATCAAGATAGGTACCTATTGATAAGATATTCTTTTTAGTCATCGATATATATGTACTACGTACTAGATTTCGCGTTCCGAACACTTGCTTTGTTCGACTAAGCTGTACTGCAATCCGTACACCTTACTTTAGTGTGACTGCGACCATCATGGACTGTGGGTGTATACAGAGCAGCGTTGTTAATACGATAATTCGAATAATACCAATCAAAACTTGCACATGTGGATATGAATAAAAATTCTTTATTTAACTAAGAAAAATGTTTTGTTGTTAAAGTGTACAAACAGGTAATAATATCGAATTAGCACAATAAAAAAAAATATTCTACATTTAAATGTCACACCATCTTTAATAATAGACTAATGCCCGCAGATGTTCAATTACACTGGTTGTAGGTAAAAATGTGTGACTATACACAGACTTGACGTAGTGTCTAGAAAGTATTTTGATTATTTATATGCTTTTTTCCTTTAGTTTATGTTATCAGTTAATACTTATTTGTCAAAGATCAAACAGGTTGGTATATCGTTCTGTTTCGAGCTTTCCTTCTCTTGATAGATGTTATATGCATATTATATCGTTTAGTCGCCTTTTACGATATCCACGACCAAGACAAGTAGTGATAAATTGTATTCTTATTCCGTCATCACACGGATATTCAAAACTATTGTCGTATGTTAAAGCAAAGTTTATATAAACATATAATAGTTCATTTTCTTTTATAATTTACAATTATTTTTATTTATTTAACTACTTAAAAATATACTTGGAAATAGAGTATGCTGTATGAGTTCTAATGAATCTTTGTAGGTACAAAAACTGTGTCACTTCTGTGGTGTAAAGTCTATAGTACTACGCTTTGTTACATAACGTTGAACGAAACGCGTAAGTGCGCATGAAATGCCTACATCTTACGACGTTTTGGTCGCGAGAAAATTACAACTATAAAGCGATCTAGCGCTGTGTGCTTCAATGTTCGCGTTAGATCACCTATTTATTCTTTTAGCGCTGCAACGGACTTTAGTTTAACTGTTACCAAAATGGAACAAAATATTTATTCGGGATAGCTTCTCTATACATATAACTCTATGTTTTTAGTGTTTTATGCTTAAATATTTAACGCTGCTTGATAAAGAAAACGTTGAAACAAACGGCTGTGTGATTAAATAATTGAATTTCAACGCTTTTTAAACGGATTTCAAAAAAGCACTCGTGCGTTTAAGAAATGATAAATTATTTTATATATTTTCTAGGGAGGTCTGTACATCATGAATTTCCTTTTGAGCTGGCCAGCATCAAAACCGCGAGTGCCAATTGCAGCATTAATGGCCATTGTCATCACCTATATCTATGGGCAAACTACATTCTGCGAAAACGTTTACTTAGCTGTAGGCGAATACCCAAGCGTGTTCATGAGAGTCTGTTGGGCGTTAGCACCTCCATTTATGATGGTAAGTATATAATGCTACAAGTGTCTAAAAGAATGAATTTAGTCATATTTTCACGACTTGCACAATAATCAATTTAGGAATTTGCATAAATATTTATGCAATTATTGATAAGTTAGGAGCGAACACGTATATATATATATTAATATTTCTGTGGGAGTGATTAAATACCTATTGCGCGCCTCATAAGCGAAGCGTTGTGGTCTTGCTCGATATATGAAAATCAAGGCCTTTTCAAACATAAAAATGATTGTATTTTTCTCACATTGCACTTGTAGGATAATATTATCATACATATGTCAAGAAAAAAAGGTATTTGATATTTTTAAAAAGCAATTATTTTGTTTAAACTAGGAAAATAGCTGAATAAAAAGAATATTCTTGATCTGGCACGATTACGACCGTAAAAATTAATGTATCAAATATTTCTTTTCTTAAAAGCTTCATAAGCGCAACGCGCTGTTTTCTTTCGAAAATGGCTTGGTAATTCTTTGTCGTTTAATTACACATACATACATACATATCATCACGCCATATCCCTTGCAGGGTAGGCAGAGAGAACGGAGTGCCAGAGAACTCTATCCTCGCATACTTCACTCGCTTCCTCAACATTCATAATTCTCTTCATACACGCTCGCCGGTTTCGGAGACTCTTGACTCCACCTTCCTTCAGTACATGACCGATCTGGTCTAGGTAGGTTAGTCTCGGTCTCCCTCGGTACCTACATCCTTCCACTTTCGCATTGTATATCTTCTTAACCAGACGTTCGTTCGGCATTCTTTCCACATGTCCGAACCATCGGAGCATTAATTTTCGCATCTTTACACTAATACTCTCTTTCATACCTACTCGCTCTCTTACGTCGTCGTTACGAATGCGGTCGGTCAGCCTAACTCCACAGAGATCGCATTTCGACCGCATTAATTTTACTTTCATACTCTTTTCTGCATACCCAACTCTCGCTTCCATACAGTAATGTTGGGACAAGCACTGCGTTATGTATTGCTACACGTGCCTTCTGGCTGAGGTGGTGGCTGCCGAGAAGTTGCCCCAACGCTCCGTTCACTCTATTTCCCGCATTCACTCTTCGCTCTACATCAGTGGTGTACCTTCCATCTCGGCTAAATCCACATCCAAGATATACAAATTCATCCACTTGCTCTAGTATATCATTCCCTATTGTTACTCTTACATCTGTTCTGGCTTCGTCTCTTTCGTCGTTTAATTGCAATTAATAAAAAACTTAACTGCTTAGTCATTAGTGTATGTATAGGTACCTTATAAAAATTGGGTTCGAAATAAAACTACTTTTACGGATTCTATCGCGTTTGTATTTGATTTATAATTTCCCGACGTTTCGAACACTTTACAGTGATTATGGTCACGGGAGGACCATGATCACTTTAAAAAGAAATTATAAATCAAATACAAATGCGATAGAATCCGTAAAAATTGGGTTCGTTTAGAATATTTTGTTCGTCCATTCGGACAGGCACAGGAAACAAATCCCATACAACCTATTGTAAACGAACAGACATGTTAAAGCACTACATCGAGAATTGCACGGAATTTCAAATGTATTTTTTCCTTTCATTTTTATTTATGGCATTGACTAATAGTAAATGATAAATAAAATAATAATTATGAGGCGGGCACTTTTGGATTTTCCAAATAGTTTTCGTACCCAAAAGTATCCAACAGAAATGCCTAGCTTTTGCTATTTGTACCCACCTATTTTACGTAGCAGTTACACACGCAGTAGTAACCTATTTAATTGGGGATACCTTCAGCTATCTGTGGGATATTTGAGCCATTCTTTTGATCAATCTAATATTTTCATACATTTTAACAATAATATTGTTTTTATTTGTAGATTGTATTCATTGGCGGCGTGAGTTCATGGGAAACTAATGAAGCAACAGCGGGCTGGTTACTCATGGGCATGACAATTCTACCTATATTAATAGTCGCTATTCTTTATGCAGTCTTCAAATGCAGAGTTCGAGTATGTACTTATTTTTATCGCTTTACGGCTGCGTAGTGTCGTGGATTTGACTCCCACGCCGGACAGTTCTTTGTGCAATTCAAACGAATATTTCGAGTCAGGATATTAAGAGATACAAAGCAGTCTTCAAATGCAGAGTTCGAGTATGTACTTATTTTTATCGCTTTACGGCTGCGTAGTGTCGTGAATTTGACTCCCACGCCGGACAGTTTTTTGTGCAATTCAAATGAATATTTCGAGTCAGGATATTAAGAGATACAAAGTTCATTAATTCTGGATGTAGTCTTCGGCTACACAAAAAATATTTTTTTTTGTGTAGCCGAAGAAAGTCCTTAGTGAAAGTTATTGTTTAAAAAAAGAAGCTATGTAATTTTAAAAATCCATCTTGAGTCAATTTTTCTGATGTTAGAAACTATTGAGATCATCCTACTCTTGTTCCTATTACTTAAGGTCGATTCAAATGTACTAATGGTGTCGGCTACGAGTATATCCATCCTTAAAATGATCGTCGGTGTCGTAAAGACTACTAAGAGCTCTACACTGACCTGGCTCAACTCCAGCTGATATCGTCTGGGCAACATTCTTAAGAGGGTGTTGACGTCATACAGGCAAGTAGCACTAAAAAACTTGCAATATGTTCGACGAAAGAAAGAGTATAATATTGCGTCGATCCCAAATGTTTATTTATGGGCTACAAAGAATATATCAATATTGGGACCCCTGTAAAACTTATCTCTATTGTTACAGAATATCGTTCGAGATGAAAAATGATTGCTTTTAAACTCTTAATCAGAATATCATCTTACTTTATTCACAAAATTTCTCATAACACCAGATTATTACCAAAAATAAAGGATTATTTTATAATTAGTCATACACACATATCCACATAACAACTTAGAAAGCTGATCATAATAAATAATGAACATTATTTTTAAAATTGGCTTTGATATCTTTTTTTTTTAGAAACACCATCTATTATGATCAACAGGAGTATTTTTTACACAATACATATATATAAATCAGTTGGTTTAAATAAAATGAGTTAATAATCAGTTTGATCTATTGGGAAAAAAACACTCCTTTTATTAATTAATACAGCCTTGGATCTTATTTCTAGATTTAATTTAAACTTAAATAGACTTCTCATATAAAAAAAAAATATAATAAGCATACACATGCATCTTTTTCATAATCCTAAGTATATAGACCGCCAGTGTTCATTGTATAGTTTACAGTATATACATATATTCAGACTATTGCGAAAATATTCAGACCTATTATTTTTCTTCAGCTATAGTATTTAATATTCATTTCACCAAAACAGTAAATAAAAATCTGACTAGGTGAGTATTTTGAATATAAACAGTACTACAAATATGCCTCTTAGATTATAAAAATGGTCATGAATTAAAATTCATTTCAAGGTATATTACTGGCTCTATAAACTTACGAATATTTATAGAACATGGTTTTATAGTATAACAAGAAAAGGCTCATTGGACGTACCCAAGCAACTATCAATTAATATAAATTACATTACCTAAAGTTATATACTAGTTCTAATCCGTGTGATAGGATTAAGTAGCTATTTATAAAAACATTAGGATATCAAATATCTTTAGTCTTAACAAGACAAATACTAAAGTACCAAATACGCCAATTAGTTTAAACAAAAAAATTAAGAATTACGACACAATATTTTACTAACATTTATTATTAATGCAATATCATTAACATTTATAATTGTCGTTCAAGGTCTAGCCTTAATATACGTGCGTTTCGCAAATATGTCAAACGGGAATCTTCAATGTAGACTAAATGTTAAAAAACAATGTGTATTATATCCGATTAAAAAACGTGAATACCTATAGTTACCTACGTATGAAATTATCGAGCGATTTTATACAGCTTGTACTTTAAGATCTTGGACACTGGGAAGGAAATAACCATATCCCGATGATAGAAATATTAGTCTGATAAATCTAGTTTAGTAAAAAGTACATAATTTTTTGACGTGATAACGTCTTATAAATTGACGAAGGCCGGCTGCACGCACGAAAAAGAGTCTTGTTCCGCCTGAACCGAATGTGCAACCGAGAGCGCGGTACAAATAGAGGCACCATCGGCCTAGGCGTTCTTACATTTTTGAACTATTTTGTCAATTGTTTATAAAGTGAAGTAAAAAGTTAATATGGTTTCCATTGTTTTGCAATTATTCATTAGTGTGTTATGACGTTATCACGTAAAAATATCGTCCGTAAACCGACTTTACAGACAACCGTGTTTTCAATGTTGGTAGTTTAATACACACTTATGATATTCGATAATCGTAAAGGTCCTCAGATAGACGAAATCAGTTTCGCTTGCCACCGAGGGTTTAGCTAAACAACCTGTACTTTGTAGCTACAGTGCTCAATAACTAAAACGCTATGTGAGAGGTAAGCGCTAGCGGTACAATAAAACATAAGCGGCAATGTACCAAGAAAAATATTATATGCTATTTGTCTTACTCTAAATAAACCCATCGTTAATCTAGGCGCTATGGTAAACTTGAATCCAAAATAATTATCATTCGTGCTCAAAAATATTTTTCGTAGCTGATAATAAATACAAGTACAAAGAATAAATTGATTCGAATCAATCTTGGATCTCGCTAGGCTTCACACATGTTTCAAGGCAATTATGACGATTATCGCCTAGGAATTTCAGAGGTTAAACCTGTCACCCAAAGCATTGCCGGCCTTTACTTGTTATAGCACTGGACATAAGTGGTGGAATTATAAGGTCATATCAAATATTCGAGCCATGTCATTGTGCATTACATAATGCTACAAAACCACTAAGACATTCTAGTTATCTATATAACAAGTTATTTAAAAGTAAGTAATTTATGAGAGTATATTCAGCTATTTCACGTTTTAGATATGGCGACCCATATGCACCCGAAACACCTATAACTAATTTAACGAGTAGTGTTTAATACAAATTCGCTATAAAGAGTTTGTTAACGTCATAGTGGCGATAGACTATTTTCACCGCACGAAGTTTAAAACTTCGTATTTACTTCGAGTCTGTGACAATAACACCGGCTAACATAGACTGAAATCAATTTATTCGTTTATATTGTTTTAGAATAATTCTTGACGAAAGAAGTGATTACTTAAACTTTAAACACCGGCTAACATAGACTGAAATCAATTTATTCGTTTATATTGTTTTAGAATAATTCTTGACGAAAGAAGTGATTACTTAAACTTTAAAATAATAGGTAAAATTGTAATGTGTACTGTTTCTAATATATATATTTGAGAAGCAGTCATACCTCGTAAGTAAAACTAATTTTATTTTATTGTAATAATTTGATCTCATTTATAAACTATATTCAGGAACATTCACTAATCAATATAATTCTAACTAATAAACCCAACAATTTACATCTAATATTTGAATATAATGAAATTATTATAATTATAGTAATAATGACGAGCTTGTAAAAGCGGGAAAGGACTTATTATATATAACGTATGTTCCTCCGGCGAAGGGCACTTTAGTAACAAGATTGTACTTGTCATTCATTCTGCATTACAACCACACATATACTTATTTGAGAAAACATTATTTATTGCATTAGTAGGGCGAAGAATGTAATACAAGATTACTTGCGACATATATAAATGAACGAAATGACTAGGCTTTGTCGTATAACCGTAGCTTGTAAAGCGTGAGCGGTTGTCAATTGTAGACTAATGTTGCATTTTGTAGCATTTAACAATCACGGGGAATTATTTCACGAATGTGTTATGCGGCACGGCAAGAGCTATATCGCGAAGACATATTTATTTCTAATTTACGCGGTAAGTCTAGTTTCTGCTGGTTTACCTATTAATGAGCTTAAGATATGGTCTATACCAATCATTATAATATTAAAACTATAAATACACTAACACAATACTTAACTAAGAGGCTGCTTACAAGTTACACGAGAAAAACGAGCCTTTTTATATAAAGTAAATAACGCATAGAAATGTCATTAAAACAGAACTCACCGGTACGTATCCTTATGACAGATTAATCTTATTTACAATTATATTAGAAGTCTTATCATTATCAAAAAGATTTTTTTAAAAAACATTGCATTCAAAATTCCATGTGACGAAAAACTACAATTTGACATCAGCAAATAATAGTGCAAGAGATATCCTTCAAATATTGCATTGCAAGGATTTTTTTGATTCTCTATGTCAAAGCAAGGATTTTTTTGATTTTCTATGTCAAACTATCTGATCGATGCGATATAGCAAGCGTGGGTTTTGTTGCAACTTTCTAAGAGTCACTTGCCAAAACTATCTGATCGATGCGATATAGCAAGCGTGGGTTTTGTTGCAACTTTCTAAGAGTCACTTGCCAAACAGTGAGACATACAATAAATAGACACAGAAAAGCGATCGTACGCTGAAACAAACACGAGGTTCATGACTGGGAATTGAGTTATAGGGAACGAACAGATGTGTATGTACTACATAATTGTCTCTGTTATAAGCATAGAATGCATTTAGTGGTAGCCATCAATTAAAGATCTACAGCTCACGACCCACCTGTGTTGCTTCAACCATAAACATATAGTCCCCTGCTATTAGTTGCCGTGTGACTTAAGTCTTTAAATAAGCATCATAAACTTGCACTCCCTTTTTACTAGCATGGGATCATATAAGATGCATATTAAAAACTTCAGAGTCAAAATGGGTTTGGACAGGATGCATCTCTCGCATGTCTTACGACCGTTGGGAACCTTATCACATCTGGAACTCCTATTAATGAATAACTAGGTTGACTCTGAGAAAGTGATGTAACAAATTGGTCTTAAATAATAAACATTTTGTTCATCATCATAAAATATTTCCCACAATACTGCATTGATTTTTATTTTTAATATACTATTCTTAAGATTAATTTCCCCTCTAATCGCGAAAAAAGAATTGTGTGTATTGTCTTTAAGAAATTATTCAGTATGTGTAATTGCTAGGTTACAAGTTATACACGTAATAAAACCTCTACTAGCGGTGCAAAGTATTCGCACGGATTTTAGTAATATTTATAGTATCAATAGTCTAGGAAACAATTATATTTAAGGCTGTCAACCGTTTAATTTACAACTTTTCATAGATTCAATCTACAGCTACGCATTTCATTTGTATGCATGTTAAACATGGCGTCCTTTAAAGAAAATTATGAGGAAACTTAAGATTTGAGCGTTGAAAATTAATAACAACACAGTTTATGAAAAAAATTTTATAGGCTGTGCTGATCAAACTCGAGTGTTATTAAAAAATAAATTTTATGCACTTCATATTAAATTACTTCATACACTGCACATAAATACCTAAAAGATGAACACTATACACAAAACAGATCTGACAGATTAAAAATAAAGTTAACTTGTGCCATTACGGGATTGGACCGATTATGCTAAACTACCTCCTTATACAAAATATATGAATAAATTCGTACTTATTTATTCTTATCGAACATTTAATGTTATAGTTATATACATTGCAAGCGTCTGCATCAACATCAATCTATAATCTTCGACGTGTTACACTCAATAAATTACAAAGGAACATTAAAATTAACTTCAGTCATATTATGAATCAAGATATACCATCACTATTGTCCTTTTTACATTCACGAATCAATCAAATAGTATTATTTTTATAAAAACATTATTATTTTGAAATATAGTTTTCATTTTCTATTATATTGCAAATTACATGTAAGCATATGACACTTTCTCATTAAAGGATTAACATTATTTTTACCGATTTTATTGCAGTGCTTCCGTAATCGTGCATATATTAAAAATCAAATGCAATTGCGATTAAATTCGTAAAAATAGTTTTATTTCAAATGTAATTATATTCGCGTTAACATCAAAAGTTGTTATATTAACAGATAATTTTAAATAGTGTCAGGTACTGATATATAGGAGTGCCAAAAATAACGTTTTGTGAGACCTTGATTCATAACGAACAGATACTCTCATTCTCTACCATGTTTATATAGTAATCACATTGACCTAACCAATATTAGCCAGATGTACATAAAAGCTCTAGTCGTATTCGCTAATTAATATATAATTAACCACAATCCAAAACAAACAATCAAGTTTTTACATATTATAAAAGCTTAGCGCAAGTTAGTATAAAACTCTGTTTTAGTAACTATCATACAAAACTAACCTATTTCGTTTCATTGTAGTAATAGTAAATTGACTAATTTATGTGATTAAATATTCTTTCATATCAACTTGGACTTATAGCTTACCATAGATTATTTAAAATGCGTACCAAAGTTGATATATACGATTCACGTAATTCTTTATAAAGATGCTATAGTTAGCAGCAATTTCAAATAATATAATATTTTTGGTCAATTTAGTAATATTATAGTAGCTTTTCATTAATTAATAAGGCATTTTAAATATTGCCTTCAATGATTTAAGAAAATTTACATAATATGAACTAATGATAATTCCCAAATAACAATAACACGTGAGATCAATGGTCATTGGGATCGCTAATCTATAATAATAAATGGATAGCATTGCTATTAACAAACTTGTAATACCAAACAAGCAAGTCACTCACTCCAAACAAAAAAATAATAATATCCAAATATTACATACACTAATGGACATAGAGACTCGAGTCATATTTTATTAATAATGAATAAAATAACTTATATGTAAATCTTAAACATGCAACAGTTATATCATGACATCGGCAGTGACACTCCAATATTGAGGTAAAAGCCAAGTCACTGAGTATGCAAAGTCACTGCATTATTTTACTTAAATTTTCAAACAAAATAAACATAAGTGTTCAATGTATTTAAATAATATTAAAAACACACTCCTCACAACATAATCTATTTTATATTCAACACTTATACTTGTTATAACAATATCTATACAATAGAGTTTACAACTAAAGAATATGTTGTAATCATCCACAAACACCCATTATCACAAGTATTGTAGGGCACATATCTTTCATTGCCGTTGTCAGTCCATCAAAGCACCGTACCATTTAAATTACCATTTTACTTAACAAACCCTTAACTTATTGCTTATTATTATTTTAAGTTACAATAATTCAAATTACATATTTTTTCTAGGACATTCCGCTGTCGCTGAATAACAAGTATAATTTTTAAATACACAAGTATTTTAGTGATACTTTTGAGACAAATATCACATCTGATTAGATTTGTACTATCTGTCAATAGTTTAGTGACACCTAGTCATAGAAACTATATGTAATCATGAATTATCTAGTTATTCTACAATTTTTTTTACATTTTTCATCATTTATTAACACTGCAATCCATATTGTCAAGGTAATTATAAGTACACTAGAAGGATTATTCTGTGAGAGAGGCACGTCATAATCGCAGCTTCCCGATCATTAATATCGAAAAACAGCCAATATCTGCGTACACTAAATTGTATTTACAGTGGATGGGTTGTAACCATCGAAGAATTGAATAGTCTCAAATCACAAAACAGCATGACTCATCTCTGTCGTGGAACTGATAATCAACAGAAATGTAAACTAACAGTCAGATCTACAGAGGCGGTTTTAGCGGCTCTCAATCAAGTTTAGCCGGTTGAGTGCGATGCGGGGGCAACGTATCATGACGCCGGTACATAAGTAGATATGGCATACGCGGTGCCTTGGGCTTCAGCACCGCACCCTCGCTTACCACGCTCACTGTCGAGTCATCATACCTGTACAGAAAACATTAGTTTAGTTCATTCACATTACTTAAGAGTTTCATTATATATTCTTGTTTATATATTTCTCAGTAAGTTTTGTCCACATTTTACGTGAAAATTCACGATTGGAGACGAAAAATAGTTGACATCACGGAAATGCGTATGCTGCCAGATTTTCAAATAACATAAGCTAAGGGATATCGTGATTTATCTAATAATTTTAAATTGTGATCAAAATATGGTTAGTATTGCCTATTTTAATGCATTAGAGTGTGTTCAAACGAAAATTCTTCAAATATACTCATTAACATTATCATACCATGTTCGTTAGTCGTCGAAATGTACAGAAGCATAGAGCTTCTGTACATTTCGTTTATTGTTTAAGAGGATGACAGATTCATGGGCTTATGACTCTTAATCGCTAATTGAAAATAAACCTTATAGATAACCTCATTTTAAATCAAATCTTTGGTTTATTAACTGACTTATTAAATAACTTTACAGTTAATGTATACCAACGAAGTCTTTGATTTTAAGTTGCATACTCTCATTTAGAAACCTAAAATGAAGACTAGGAATTTACGTCTTTAAAGTCTATTAATAAGAAAACTCATAACTAAACCTACCTAATCCTAGGTTAACTAATGTGGCTGGCGTGGTATAAATATTTCCTTGCTAAAGTGAAAAAAGCTCTTGTCCAACGGAAGGATATATAAGGGTTGTAAAAGAATTTCTAAAGAAATTGCACTACTTGCAGTAAGTTGAATGAGTGACCTTTTTGATGTGGCGATAGATTTAGAAAACAACGTATAGACGCCTCTTACTTGCCCGTAAAGTCGTAAAAACTGCCTAAGAGAGTACCTGGAAAAGCGGCAGCACCCTCTTCAGGAAATTTAGAACACCAATTGTGATCGCCATGTCCAACAACGTTTGCCAAGCGTGGCTATTGCAAAATTATTTTCATTTTATGGGTAGACCTATGTTCAACAGTATATATCCATAGGCTGATGGATGGAAATAGAATGTGTTATAACATACCTTATCCATCCCACTTGTCCGTGGAATGTATCGGTGAGGTAGTGTCCCTTAACAGCCTCAACTCCCTCATGGTACACTACCGCAAACAACTTGTACACACGCTGTTTACTTGTGTACTTCAATTTCGAAGACATTATTTCTAAAAAAGATAGTGATAAGATTATTTACACATATATATATATATATATGTTCACTTGCTATGTGCATTTATTTTGTCATTCAGAATTTGTTTACTACATTGTACAAAAATTATTTGTACTTTCAGAGACGAAAAATAGATACATCATTAAAAACTAAATATGCAGTAGACTTATTTTTCACTTTTACTTATATTTTAGCTAAATATCCATCTATAGATCGCCAACCCGCCTGCCGTTTGGCGATTACGCCACTATACCCTCACATATCTAGGCTTACGTTCAGCAGTGGACAGCAAAAGGTTGAATGACGAATCCACCTATATAGTCAATGATTTATTATTTTAAAACTGCAACTGAAATATTATTATTATCTGCTATGACTTATCAAGAAAAAAAAAGTCCTCAGCAACATGGCCAAAAACAAAATATCACTTCCATTACTTTGGAATTATAAATGAGATTGTTTAATTCCAGCCTTATTATAAAACTTATGCTTCACAGCTAGAATAACTCGAACATTGTTTCTATTGATTTTTATAAGTGTAAAATATATTTCTAACATGTTTTAAATCAATGTATTCTTTTCTTTTATTGCTCTTGGTGGCAAACGTGCAAGCAGCACACTTGATGGTAAATATTACTGCCGGCAATGGACCCTTGCAGCCAGAAAGTTGGGCTGCCAGCTCTCTCGCTCACCAAACGAAGCACAGCAACACACTGCCACTACTCAGGCGTCGATTTTCTGCGAGCGTGTGGTACTACTTCAGACGGACCGGCCCACAGCTATAGACAGACAGAACTGTCAACAGTGTGGTCCTACCATTATTTATTATGCTCTGTTGCTCTCACAGAATACCAGTGAGTGTTTTAATCAGTCAAGTAGTACATTTAACTCCTAATGAATAAAAATACATATTTGAAATTTGCCTTTTTGTGTAATAATTAAGTATTTGCCTTGTAAATTATGCAACTATTAAAAAATACTTACTTGGGTCAATTTTCAGGTCGATAGGAAAATCAATGTTTTTCACTATCTTAGCAGTATGACCGTCTGCATCAAGTTGGAAACATTTGAGGTGTAGCAGTAGTACAACCGGTAATTGTTCAAGTGATAGCTGTTGCCATGCATCAGACACACCTTCCAATGAGTCTTTGCCTGCTAGTAGCTCCAACGCATCTTTGACGCTGCTTGCACGCTGAAAATTCATTTAAAATAATGATTAATGAGATTATCAACAATCAGTAATCATTTCCATTGATATTGGAATTTTCCTCAGTATTGTTTTTCCACACAATGTGACGTGATTGTCTTCTTCAGAGACGAAAAATAAAATAGCATCATTGTTATTCCTTACCTACTAGGTAAAAAATCATCAAAAACTTTACAAATTTTAAACATTAATTTCTGTATATAGTGTGCTGGGCATTTTCAGAAGTATTTTCAACTAAAATATGGTTTTAGTAACTTTGACAGGTGTTTCAAGTTGGTGAAAATCTCATAATAAATAATGATATACTAATTCTAGTTAAGTCATCGAACAGCATTCAAGTCATAAAAGAGCTAAGACTTTTGCATTATACATACCTATACAGCTTTTCTTCTATGATTATATAAGGTGAATACCATATTACAAAGTGATCAACCCCTAATTTGCTATGATCAAATAAACTCTTATAGCAATATCTTCGTATACTTGACTGCCTAAAAGATATATTGGTTTAAGTCCTATCTTGTAGTGTTGTGGGATCGATTCATATGCGAGACAGCTCTTGGAGCAGTTCCATAAATGATTGTTTTATATCTGAGTTTCTCTGTTACGTTCAGTAATTGTACATTACACACGATTGATTCATTCATTATGAGAGCACAGTATCCTTTTACAAAATAAAAAAATATGTACGATAAATCTAACCTACTGATTCGACGTAAATATATTTGCTCACCGCGAATACGGACCTAGAATAATGACGACGATAACGTTAACAACAGGAAATACGACATACCTCGATGTCGAGCTGCAGGGTAAAGAAAGGTTGTACAGCATCGGTGACGTCATGGTGTGCTGCCTTTGTGAGACGTAAGCGCGTGCGGCCACGGAATATATCTGCTACAGGTGTACGCCGTGCTGCCCAGCGTCTTTCGACTGCGCCGCGGTTTCGCGGACCCATCACCTTCCATTCATCGTCATCTTCCTCAGCCACCCCGGCGACACTCGCGCTCGCAGTACCTGCGTTCGCCACCGCCTCCTCCGGTTCCACAAGCTTTATCAACTATTAATCATTCAATAACGTTATTAATATTTCTCTTTTGACTGCAATAATGTACCTAATAATAAATTAGGCATTTTTGTATTATTTCAAAATATTGTGTACGTGATTTCCGATTTCTGTTATCATATTTATCCATTTTTTTCATACTTAACTCTTTCAAATGACTTGAAACTTTTTTCCAAAACGTTAAATACGTGATGTATTATCATAATATATTAATAACTTTAATTTTGACATTTTGTGGGTTGACACATTATTGCTTATCAGTGTCCAATTATAGATAGTACCATATTTTTGTATTAATTATAACTGGAAATTAAAATTACATGTTGGAAATTTTCTGTGTGTTGATGGTGTAAGAATACTGTTCAGACAATCTTGGGTTCAGACAAACGTGGGCGTCGTAAAAACCGACCAAAGCATTATATGCAGAAAAAATTGGAGCAATAGAAGGAAACCTCGAAGTAAAACCCAATACTAACCCGTCTGACCAGCATAGGATAGTAAGACAATTTAGTGGTAGAGGCACACTGTTGACAGTTTTCTGTCTACAGCTGCGGGCCGGTCCTTCCGGGGTAGTACCGCACTCTTGCAGAAGATCAACGTCTGAGTAATGGCAATTTGCTATTGCGCTTCATTCGGTGAGCGAGAGAGCCGGAAGCCCAACTGGTTGAGTTTGGGGTTTGTATTGGTAGGCAGCGGCCTAGCTATACCATTGGTATTGCAAAGGTCCATGGGCGGCAGTGACACCTACCATCAGCTGCTGACTCGTTTGCCACCATAAGCAATAAAAATAAATCTCCTATAATGGAGGAGTCTCAAGCCCAGTAGTGAGGCATATATGAGCTAAGATGGTGATGATGTAGGAATGCACTTAAATAATTTTGTTTTAAGTTGGATTTAAGCATGTTAAATGATAATTCATATGATTGAGAGATACATACATATCATCACGCCATATCCCTTGCAGGGTAGGCAGAGAGAACAGAGTGCCAGAGAACTCTATCCTCGCATACTTCACTCACTTCCCAACATTCATAATTCAACATTCATAATTCTCTTCAGCGTGTGCTCGCCGGTTTCGGAGACTCTTGACTCCACCTTCCTTCAGTACCTGACCGATCTGGTCTAGGTAGGTTAGTCTCGGTCTCCCTCGGTACCTACATCCTTCCACTTTCGCATTGTATATCTTCTTAACCAGACGTTCGTTCGGCATTCTTTCCACATGTCCGAACCATCGGAGCATTCCCTTTCGCATCTTTACACCAATACTCTCTTTCATACCTACTCGCTCTCTTACGTCGTCGTTACGAATGCGGTCGGTCAGCCTAACTCCACAGATTTTCCGCAGAGATCGCATTTCGACCGCATTCATTTTACTTTCATACTCTTTTCTGCATACCGAACTCTCGCTTCCATACAGTAATGTTGGGACAAGCACTGCGTTATGTATTGCTACACGTGCCTTCTGGCTGAGGTGGTGGCTGCCGAGAAGTTGCCCCAACGCTCCGTTCACTCTATTTCCCGCATTCACTCTTCGCTCTATATCAGTGGTGTACCTTCCATCTCGGCTAAATCCACATCCAAGATATACAAATTCATCCACTTGCTCTAGTACATCATTACCTATTGTTACTCTTACATTGAGAGATAACTTTAAATAATAAAGTTGAACTCCTTTATTATAAAGTTTTTAACAATGAATGTCATGGAAAATTCAGTAATACTGTGAGCATATATTGCTTAGGTAACTACATTATTTTAAGCTATATACGAAAGTAATCTCTTTTTGGTAACGAGTTAGGAATACAATGTGCCACCATCATTATTTTCCCATGGAAGTGGTACACGCCGATTGAGGATGAGGATAACAGAAGCAGCCTCCTGAGCAACACGAAGTATACTTGCTAAACAGCCTGCAAAATCTTGCTTTAATGACATTATGGCTTTTTAGGGAAGCACATCTCCAACAGTGAACGGTGATAGGCTGAATGATTGGTAATGATGACTGTACTATTGGATTTAAATAATATTTAGTTAGTACAGCAAAAATACATACTTCAAGCATCTCATCGTTAAGGGAATTGAGTAGACATCCAAGAAATTCTTCGGCATCCTCTTGACGACCTTCCTGTGAGCCAGGGAAGGGTCGCAGCGCCCGGAGCACGCGCAATCCTGCGCCGCCTTCAAGCGGAGGACCTGCAGGAACGGCAGGCGCTGTCCCTGCGCCCGCCGCTCCTCCGCGTCCACCACGACCCGCGCTAGCCAGTGGGCTGAACTCGTAGCAAAGCTCCACACTGGAACATTAAATATGTTTTAATTTACTAAATGTTAAGTCTTAACAAAAATAAGTTGCATATTCATTTTAAGACCATTACTATTTTCTCCAATTCTTAGTTTCTGTATTCTCAGTTTAGAAGCATGAGCAACTGGGGGAAGCTCAGAACATCAACCATGATCGCCAAAACCTACCTGCCAATGGGATCTGAAGGTTGTACTTTTTCTAGCAGCTATAATAAGTTTATTAATCAGCTATGAAAATACTTACAGAGAATCAATGACCGGTGTGCTGGATTTTCCACGTCGTGTTTGATACGGGAGCGCCTTTAGCATGTTGTAAAACGGCGGACATGCAATCAAAGCCTGCAAGATTGCGTTCACATAGCAGTAGTTGGAGCGATTGGTGAGACCCCGCGGCAGTATCGATACGGGACGGTTGTCTAACTGGTATTTAGCCAAGAACTCTGCAAACAATGTTGTATTTTTTAGTAAAATAATAGTTTGTGTATAACAAATGTCAGTATGAGCATATGAATGCATCCCGCTGTAAGTCATGACCAATATGAGAGTGAAATTGATTTAATATACTGGACTAGTGAGATGGATAGGCAAGGATTTTAAAAAGATCTTCTGCAATGATGTTATTTGTATAATGTCCGAGTCTTCTTTTACCGTGGGACAGAAAGAATGAATTATATTGATTCTTACACTGTGCCCCACGGAAGTATTGCGTAAGACACATATTCAGAGTTGGCTTAGTTGTTATGATACCAACCAATTTATATCAGGTGTCATGGGTTCTATTCATGGGAATAAAGTGTCATTTTGCACAAAGTATCATTTTTGTTCTGAGTCTGGGTGTAATTTTGTCTGTTAATTATATGTTCGCAAGGTCCCTCGCAAAAAAAAAAATGTATTCATAATTAACCTTAAGTTATAAGAAATTGAACTAACCTCCCATCCTATATGAATTTGGATCATCACTGAACGGTGACGGCTGGACAGGTATTGCAGGGCTCGATTCTTTCTGTATAGCCACTTCACGAACTTCGTTTACAGCAGGCTGGGCACGAACTGTTACAGTGGCAGCGTTTACTGATGTCTTTTCTGAATAGGACACTGCAGGTGAAGCTACAACAGTAGCCGGCCGTGGCGTAGGTGAAGTCTTATCAATAATCGTCGCAAGTGACGGCGAAGCGTCGAATGGTGGAACTTTGGCGACTGGTTTTTGAACGCTAGGTATTGCCGCCGGAGCCACAATTACCGGGCTCGCAGGCTCCTCGGATGCAACTGCAGAAGTCACGGCACTAGGTGCAGGAGTTGGGGCAGCGGTGATGGCCGGACCGCTTGTCTTATTCGAGAATAAACTAGCCCACGATTTTCCAGGGGCAGGCTGCGGCTGTAGTGCAACTACAGGTGACGGTACTGGTTCGCCACGGTTGCGGGGTGTGGGTGGCGGTGGGAAATCAGATGCTGTTGGCGCCGGTGGAGGCGGTTGCGGCACCGGTGGTGGCTCAGGAGCTGTATTATTTTTACGTGAATGACCAAAAGGTGCTTTGTTCGTAACAATCAGTGGAGGTCCGGCTGAATGCAAGGTGATTGAAATTGGCATTGGCGCCTTACTTGGAGGCAGAGGAGGTTCGCGTTTTACGTGATCGACAACCGGAGCACTCCGTTCTACATGTTCATTGTTCTCGTTAGACGGAGAGCGGTTTGATGGGCCCTCGCGTTTTTGTCTACTACCAAAAGGAGCCTTAGGTGTAGAGGCTGCATGCTGTAATGGAACCACAGTTTGTGGCACAGTTGGTTTTATCGGTTGTTTGTTTCCTGAAAAAGGCGCAGATGGACCCTTAGTCGCTTTCCCGGTATTCGAAGGTGGAACCTTATTGGCCGGTGTCTGGCTTACAACGGTTGCAGTCACAGGGAAAGTTTTTGCAACTGGGGATTGACTCGTGGTTACCGGTTCGACTTTGGTTTCAGCAGCAATCCATGTTGGTTTTGGAACATCAACTTTTGGTGTGACGACAGCAGCTTTCTCACTAGGAGATGGTGGCTTAGATAAATTGGAGTCAGATGACCTATCCCCTTGTTTTGGACTCGGCGGACCTTTATTAATTTTCAGCTCTTTCATAGGCAGCGATTCAACAGATCCAGCGAAAGTTGTGGGTACCACAGCAGAAGTGGCTGTAGGTTGTGAACTTTTGTGCTCTTGAGGTTTTTCTGGTGGTGGGTATGTTTTGTTTTGATTCTGACCCTGCACGAAGTTTTTAGCGTGCACGTTGAATTGGTGTGGAGTAGTTTGCGGTGGCGGTGGTTGGGGAATTGGTATAGGTGGCGGGTGTGGAGGAGGTGGTAGATACATGGGTGGCATATATTCAATCCCACCATCGACAGGCGGCCCGTAAGGTGGAGCGGCATAATGAGCACCCGCATAATATGCGTCCACCGCTTCTTGTTCCATTACTACCTCTTGAGGATATTCCTCAGGACCCTTGTCGGGATCGCCTTCAAGGGGCAACGGGTAGTCGGGATAGTAAGGTGGATAAGCATATGAGCCGTACACTACAGGCTGATAAACCGGCAGGTGATAAAGAGGTGCCCCTTGCGCTTGGGCAGCAGGATAATACTGCGGATATTGTAAATAGTACGGTGGAGGTTGAGGCGGCGGGGAAGGAGCCCGTTTACCGCGTCTTTCGCGACGTGGTCCTCGGGCGGTTCGCTCGGCAGGCGCAGGTGCATACTGCGGCTGGGGTGGCTGGTAGTACTGGCCCATGTATCCATGTACATTGACGTTGGCCGTTACTTGGCTGACATATACATTGGGCGGTGCAACGGGCCAGTGATGGTTGTGATGGGGTGGCGGGTATGTGGGCGGCGGTTGTGCGTATGGAGGTGGTGGTGGTGCGTGTGGCGCGTGCGTTGCGTGTGGCGCATGTGGGGGCGCGGCGGTGGCGCGCGCTGGCGAGTGCGGCGCCATATCACACTCGCCGCCCGATAAACTGTCCACGCTGCTCGACACGGTCGGTGGTCCTATTGAGCTCGACGAACACGAATACGGATCTGTTATAAACATACAACGTATTTTAGAACAATAATATTAATGATGTGCAATCATCTAGGTTCTGGAGCACCGTTCTTTGTGCTATCTACAAAAGATTTTTCTGAGTTTAGATGTTTGTTATTTATGTCAGTTAATTATCTGTTTACAACGTCCTCTAAGACAACAGAGTAATAATAACAGATAACCTTAGTTGAGATCTTAAAAAAAATTCAGTACCTACAGAAGTTTTTTGCCCCCTAATCTAGTACTCTTCTTCTTATCCTTTATTTAAGGCATCAAAATCTTCCTTCAAATTATTGAGACTATTACAATAACGAAACTTATGTATTGTCGCGAATATTTTTTAAATATACACTACCGTCCAAAAGTTTGGAAGCAGCAAGGTAAAATCGAATAAAACCAAACTAAGTCATTTAAATTTAAATGTATTGATAAAAAAATAAAGAACAAACAGAAACTAACTTAAACAAAATAAAAAAATAATATACAATGGTAAATTAGATTAAATTTTAGCTTCATCAAAGTGTCCACCTTTCTCCTTTATAATCTTCTCACATATTCTGGGCATTCTATTAATCAATTTTTTAAAATAATCTTTATCTAATTTGTTCCATTCGTTCTCTAATAGCTGCCACAAATGTTCTGAGCTCGTAGGACAACGACTTTTCACCCTCCTGTCAAGTTCATCCCAAACAAGTTCAATGGGAGAAAGATCAGGGGATTGAGATGGCCATTGCATGATGTTTAAAATGTTTTCAGCTTTTTTCTTGTTTAAAAAGTTCTGGCACAATTTAGACGAATGCTTAGGATCATTATCCTGTTGAAAAATGAATCCAGAACCAATGAGACTTAGTCCACTGGGTATGGCAGAATCTTGGAGAATTTTTAAATAGCCTTCCTTGTTTAATTTTCCGGTTATCCTCACAAGATTGCCGGGTTTACTGTTGCCAAAACACCCCCAAACCATGACATTACCACCACCATGTTTGATGGTAGGCACTGTACATGCCTCTGAAGCCCTCTCTTCTTTTGACCGGCGTACAAAGACACGTCTATTGGATCCGAAAATCTGAAATTTTGATTCGTCACTCCAAAGGACATTTTCCCATTGTTCTATAGTCCAGTTTTTATGCGCTTTTGCCCATTCTAGTCTATTTTTCTTATGTCGATTTGTTAGTTTGGGTTTTTTAGCAGCAACACATCCTCTTAATCCCGCAGACAGTAAGCGTCTTTTAACAGTAGTTGTTGAAATGGGTGTTTCTCGCGTATCATTCAGAGCTGCAGTGATCTGTGGTGCAGTTAAGCGTCGATTCCGTTTAGAAAGAACTCTAATGAAGTTGTCCTCTTGATTTGTTGTGGATTTGGGCCTACCAGATCTCTTTCTATCTTCATTTTTCCCCGTTTCTTGTTTTCTAGCAAGGGTATAGTGGACACCTTTACAAGAAATTCCGAGCCTTTCTGCGATTTGACGTTCACTGTATCCTTCCTCGCGTAGAGTGCAAATAGCGCTTCGCTGTTCAAGCGTGATTTGCTTGCGTTTTGCCATTTTCAGAAGAAAAAATACGGTCAAAGTAGTAGCCGATATCTTTCGAATACAGACAATGTTAATATCACAACTTTCACGTGCCAATGCTCAAGTGCGACTGAATAAGGTCTAAAAAAGTTAAAACCAGCAAACATTATCAATAAAACTACACCATTGCATAGGATAAAGTAGCCGACGGATTAAGTCATAAAACACGTGTTTCGTCAATATTAAGGAATTCCATAAAACTTGATGAATGTAGGATAATAATCCTTTTGTGTTTGTGTAGACAGTCGTAAAAGGTTGTAAAACTTAAGATTATTGCTAATTTTTACCGCTATTAGTCGGCATTTATTTGTTTTGTTTGAAAACAGGTGTGCTTCCAAACTTTTGGACGGTAGTGTATATATCATTAGGAGTGTAAAGTTTATCCTATTAGAAATGTGAAAGTTTGTGAAGATGTTTAATACTCAATATTTCGTAAACTATTGAACAAGTTTAGATGATAATTGGCACATAGATAAACCATTTCATGGATTAACACATAGGATAGTTTTATCCCAGTAATGGATATTAGTTCAACTTTGGGCAAGTTACTTTTTACGCGGGCGAAGCCGCGAACAGACGCTAGTAATATATAAATACCGGAAACGTCGATATATTAAGAAATTATAAATAAAGCGAAAATGACTAACATTACATTTATAGGTATGCCTAATACTGAAATAAAAATGAATCGATTATGTAACTTCATACAATTATAGGTACCTCTATATAGAATTTCATGCTTCCTCTCTAAATACCAAAATATTTGCATATTCAAATTTGGTCATCGATTAAAATAACGCCTAACAATGTAAATGCTTGTTAAGTAAATTGGAAAAGTAGGTACATATTCAACGTCTTTGTAACACCTGTTTTACAATAATTTCTGACATTTATGCGTAGGGAATTTAACTACGGATTTGTCGTATTATAATTAAAATCAACTTTAGTAACCGTAACTAAACAAAGCATTTTTATATGCCATTTAAAATTAAAAACCCTGCTGCATAGATAAAAAAATTAAAGCGAACCTTAAATGCCTTAGTCATTCTGAAATTGCCGAAACGGCAAGACAACTAAAACGCGATAAATTGCGTTTAAAGAAGATTGATTTTCATATTATATATTCGCGGCAATGTCGGAAATAAAATATTCCAGACTTAGAGGAGTCTGAAATTAAAAATAAAATATCTTTTATCAGTTCGCCTGAAAATTTAGTAACCTTACAATCAGTACGATTAATTTGACACTTGGTTTCTTCCGTTTAGTTGGTTTCCGTGATTTTTTTTTTTTAGATTAAATATGTCCCATAGTCAGACAGAAGACACAACTACAATAAAGAGGGCAATTTAGACTAATATATTATGATGGTCAGACTTGGTGTAACTTTGTTCCAAGTCATGAATGCAGCGATTTTATTTATTTTACAATAAATAGGCCTTTTTTTCGTGAGGTGACAGAGTAAGAATATTTCACCACCCCATATGTTACCTGTGGGTGATCGTACGAGACGACTAAGGGATATAAAACGCATATAACATCTATGCGAGAGAAGGAAAACTCGAAACAAAACCCTATATCAACACGTTTGACCAACGCGGTATAGTAGGTTAATTTCCCTCCCATTACGGAGGAGGCTCGAGCCCAACAGTGGGACATTTATGGGCTGTGATGATGATGGTGAGGCCTTTTTTACGACTTGCGCGGTAATTTTGATTATTTTCATAATCTGCACTACATGGGCAGTTCTTTAAGTTGACTTTAATATTCATATATCAAGTAATTTATGTCTAAAGTCAATAGTAAATTTATTTACCGATGGGAGGCTCTCTCCAACCACTGGCGAGTGGGGTCACCGCGATGTCAGGAATCCGCTCGTATAATGCGTTCTGGAGGCTGTTCAATTCTGCTTCCTTCACATCAGATAAGTCTAGGAACTCATAGTCCTGAAACACGCCATAGACACGAACACATTTCACACTGAATCATATCCTCTGATCCGAAGTTTAAAAAAAACATTTTATATGCATCATTGACACACAAGTTGTATAGTGTCACAAACTTATCTGACCCGGTGACAAATTGATGAACTAATGACGCCATTTTGAAATGTCATCAAACGTCAATCGTCCTCCCAATATGATGATATTTTAATTGTTGGTTGTTTAGTCCTTGTTTATTTATTTTTTGTGGTTTTAAAATGCGAAAAGCGATGCAATAAATGTTATATTACAAGTTTTAAGTTATATGAAGAAAGAAAATCATCTTCAGGCACCATTAATGGTGCTTCTAATAATCTTTTGAAAAATCGTATGAGCGAGTAACAGCGGCCACATGTTAGTGTTGTTAGTTTTTGAAAGAAAAAGAACACTATTAATAAACATTAAATATAGTTTGTTATGTGTTAAATTTAATTAATTGATTTGTTCTTAGTGTGTAATTATATTTTAAATAGAATATATTTATACAAATAATACAATAATATTCTATTTATGTAAATTTAATTGTAACGAATGTGCTTGATTGTTATTAACTGCAACTGTAATGATTGTGTTAAAATATAAGTACCTATTTATAAAAACTACATTTATGTTCCTTCTCTATTAAGCATAATAACATGTGTTCATAAGCATTGATGCTTGTATCACACTTACCTACTTCCCATCCGTATGCCCAGGGGAGAAAATTCTATAATTCCATTTCTTATGTCTTCCATAGGAAATTGTGTAAAGGAGTGTTGACTAGTTTTTTATAAATCCGTTACCACATGGGGAAGTACTTACCGATTTTATTGCATATAGAATCTACTGGCAACACTAAATGCGATAACAGCGACGCTGTCACCGGGTCAGATAAGTTTGTGGCACTATACATAAATCTGCTCAGTGAAATCAGATTTCATATGAAAATTACTTCACTTAAATTGCTTGTAACGTACTTATTGTTTCATACTGCTATACCTTCTGTATAAAAATTTAAACAGATGAACTTAATAATAATGCCTTTTTCATAATATACAAAAAAAAATCTATCTGTTATAGACTTTGAAATTATAGTGTTTGCCAAATAGCATGGCAAAAGATGTCATTTGGCGACTTTCACCACGATATCATCAAATCCAAGCCATTTATCGCTAATTCTATCGTTTTCCACTCAAACCGTCTTATCGTTGAAATATCGTGGTACCAGTCGGCTAGACAGTGCAGAGGTTACAAACATTTATGTCTACGTGTAATTTGTTTAAGAATTTTAATTAAGAAATTATGAGACATCGCTACATTAAGTGATGTGTTAAAATTTCTGAATCAAAAACAGACAGATGCGGCGTGGGCCTGTATTTTATAATTAAACTAACCATGCCGTCTATATCTGTCTGTTCGCGAGGATTTTCCATATTTTAGTTGAGTAACGACGTAAAACAACTAAAAAATAGTTTTAAAAGAAACGAATATTTAATAATTACAAATTAGTATACAGGATTAATAAAGGGAAAGAGCAAGATGTTAAGGCGAGGTTAAATAATATACGTTAAGTCAATCCTTTAGGTTTATTACACCTGACGGTAATATGAGTCGAAAAAAATGTGCTATAACTTAAAATTTGGCATTTTTTGGAGGTTACATAATTCTTTGAAGCTAATTACGTATTTAATTACAGAATCTATATTATATTGAATTTATATAAATATCTTTGGTACCGTAATTTTAATGTTACTTAAAAACGTAATTTGGCATTCTTATCAAGTAAAGTAATTTGGCATTCTTATCAAAGATATTATTTACAAATTAATGAAATATCACCAGTTACAGGTTAATTTGGTATTTTAAAACAATCATATACATGATTATAGGATATTAAAAACATAAATTTCCTGTGGCAATTTGCCTAGATTTCGTAAAATTTCGAGTTGTGCTGTTTGTAATTTTGCTTTCTTGTAGGCCTGGACCAAGAGAATTTTGCGATAGAACTTTTCGATAGATTTGTATGGTAAGCGATAGATTATTTTTGTGTTTTAAGGTATCGTGGTGAAGGTAGATGAAGGTCGTCTTTTGCCTCGTTATCTGGCACCGGGTATAGGAATAATGTGGATATGAGATTTCGGATCTGGATTCAAACATAGATATGTATTAGAATTAACATTCTATCGGTTTTGGACATGGAATTATTTCGGATTATCCTATAATTTAGGTTATGGATATTGAATTTTTAGGGAACTGTAAAAGATAAATGTTAAGCGTGGTGATTTTGGTGTTATTTTACACTTTAGAAACTTTCGTATAGGCTGTCAGTCCGGCTGATTGAAAGCAAACCGGATGTCGTTACGCCAAGTTTTTATACACCGAGCATTTCCGAAACTTTTAAAACGGTTTCGGATATATTTTCTTTTGGGATATCTGATAGTTTCGAAATCCGACGATTACATATCCTTATTTGAAACCACCCAATGTAGTGGTGTCCCAAACCGGTTTTATTAGAAAATCCATAATGCGAAGACGGTTATAAACTACTAAAACAATGCATTTGATCCTAGTAAGTGGCGCTGTAATCAATTTCAAGGAACCCGATTACGAAATGAAAAATGATGTCACAAGCGGGATTCGAACCCGCGCCTATTGGGATTCCGGCCCAATCGTGCTGCCACTACACCACCGTGACTAATTGTAGGACATGCAAATTTCATGTCTTAAGGTGACGGTATGCTATCTACCTGACAATGTTTACACATTGTTATAGGCTTAATACTTAAAACTTTACAGTTAGAATTGTATTAAACGATGACACAACCTTGTTATTAAAATTACTGAAATTTTGCATTTAATATGCTTAATTATTTATAAAACCCGATTACGAAATGAAAAACGATGTCACAAGCGATTGGGCCGGAATCCCAATAGGCGCGGGTTCGAATCCCGCTTGTGACATCATTTTTCATTTCGTAATCGGGTTTTATAAATAATTAAGCATATTAAATGCAAAATTTCAGTAATTTAAATTTCAAGGAACTTTGTATCCTTTTTTTTTTAATGCGTCTGTCGGGTCAGGTCGTAGAATATACGCCGCAATCTTAATACGTCCATATTAATGAAATATCTCTGTTTAGTGCAATATAACCTGGTAATTTTCAATGATATATTGTTTTATATACCAGTGAACTTAATTATATGACCAACTGCCAATAGGAAGCTGACGTCTTCAGTAACATATAGTCACACATTTACTGTAACATCTAAGCTGCATCAAGATTAAATAAATGAACTCGTTTGTCACCACAAGTATTGAACTGTAACCATTTATTTAACAAAGCCAGGATATGTTGGATAACAAATATATATGTGGACATAAAATTGTATAGGGCAAGTTGTTCTTTATTAAGATAGGATGGAATTGCTCTATATTCAATTTATAATCGGAGCATAAAAGTTTATAAAAACATGATGTATTCCAAATGCAGCTCGGCTTCCTAAGATACTAACAATAACTAACATGCCTTCATTCAATTAAAAAAAAACTTTGTCTTTGCAATAACATAATTATCTTTTTCGCTAGCACATAATGTACTCGATATAATAAATTTAATACGTACTACCAAGCGTGAAATGATTCCAAGACACGTTTACATATATCAAGCACTTAATATTAAAAGAAATACATTCTAGAGTTAATTACAAAAAAATATGGGACCTGAATGAAGCAAGGCTCTGACTTCAATCTAAGCTATTAAAAATTGTAATAAATTACAGTTACACTTCTCATAAATAGGTAATAAGTTCTCTAATGACTATTCTCACCAATGACCTGACTGAGTTTAAGATATATAAGACAATACAAGTAATAAACATCTAAGTTATGAATCATTTATCTCAGATGTTCCATAATCTTTTTTATTTTATAAAAAAAATAATGTATCTTGTTCATTGATAATAAATTTCCAATTATAGTCTGTCTAATCTAAGAAGTGCACTTTGACAGCTGTCTGAGTAAGTTGTCTAGGTATGTGAACCAAATAATCGCTATCGAAAATATCCGATTTTACTGAGAAATCGATATTGATTCTTTATAATTAATAATCGGTTCATTATTTATTTTTCAAAAGGGTGATAAATAAATTAAGTGCTAAATTAGTACTAAACAAATTTAATTATTTTAGCATAGAATCTATTCATCATATTTAGTAGGATTAGGTTAATTAAAAACAAAAATTGAATTTAAAACTAGCTATTTATTAAGAATTACTACTATTACTTGAATTATCAGCGTCGCGAACATTAATAATTATTACCTCATCAATCAAAGTGTCGAAATGTACATCTCTGTCAAAATCTCTATTCGATTAATTGTATTATTCTAATATTTTTACCGATTGTTTGGATATTCGTGAATTGGAAGTTGTCAAGCACTACTGTATAGAACGTGATGACGTGACATTGTTAGGTCGTCATTAAGAATTACTATTTACCATGTAATTTTTATTTTAAATTAGTTTTACGAGTTTCAACATTAGATTATTGTACAAGAAAGTCACCCGCAATGTTAATTATGTAAATAACTTAATAGTTGTTTAAAATTTCAGATTTAGTGTCTATAATCATGTGTATACGTTTGACCGAGGTTATTGTGTATTAAAAAATACATACACATACATACATACATACATATCATCACGCCATATCCCTTGCAGGGTAGGCAGAGAGAACAGAGTGCCAGAGAACTCTATCTCTGCATACTTCACTCGCTTCCTCAACATTCATAATTCTCTTCATACACGCTCGCCGGTTTCGGAGACTCTTGACTCCACCTTCCTTCAGTATATGACCGATCTGGTCTAGGTAGGTTAGTCTCGGTCTCCCTCGGTACCTACATCCTTCCACTTTCGCATTGTATATCTTCTTAACCAGGCGTTCGTTCGGCATTCTTTCCACATGTCCGAACCATCGGAGCATTCCCTTTCGCATCTTTACACCAATACTCTCTTTCATACCTACTCGCTCTCTTACGTCGTCGTTACGAATGCGGTCGGTCAGCCTAACTCCACAGATTTTCCGCAGAGATCGCATTTCGACCGCATTAATTTTACTATCATACTCTTTTCTGCATACCCAACTCTCGCTTCCATACAGTAATGTTGGGACAAGCACTGCGTTATGTATTGCTACACGTGCCTTCTGGCTGAGGTGGTGGCTGCCGAAAAGTTGCCCCAACGCTCCGTTCACTCTATTTCCCGCATTCACTCTTCGCTCTATATCAGTGGTGTACCTTCCATCTCGGCTAAATCCACATCCAAGATATACAAATTCATCTACTTGCTCTAGTACATCATTACCTATTGTTACTCTTACATCTGTTCTGGTTTTATCTCTTTCAAAGACCATTATTTTGGTTTTGCTCACATTCACGCGTAGACCCCTTTTCTTACGTTTTTTTTACCTCTTATTAAAAAATGCAAAACGTCAAAATGCACTTCTCAGATTAGATGAACTATAATATAAAAAAGCAATTAAACATAATCTTACATGTTATTTATTAGGTGTTTTCTAATAAATTAAAGTCGGTGGAAATATGCATAAGTGCCTATAATGTAATAGCAACTTTAGCCTCTGACTTGAGGCTAATTATAAATTGATACAGAGACAGCATTTTAACTAGTTAATTAAGAATTTGTACTAGAGTTTTAGTGGCTCCTTGACGTATATTTGTACATGTATAAATATCTTCCAGTTCTTAATATAGCAACACATGAGCTAAAATATAGTTTTATGAAATTTGTTTCCAGAGGTATAGTATATATATTCCAGAGGTATAGACTATATAAACACTAGGAAAACTTGAAATAAATTCTATGAAAACTAGTCTGGTCCCCATGATTGATGATGATTTTTTTATAGAAACACATAAGCAAAAATATAGTTTAAAACAAATTTTATAAAATTTGTTTTCCATGGGTATAGTATATTGTATCAGAACTAGGAAAATTTTAAATAAATTCTATGAAAACTAGTCTGGTCCACATGATTGAATAGACTCCTCCATTGTTTTGAAGACTCATGCATAACATTAGAACATACATAGGTTTTAAAATAGAGTATGAAAAATAGATTCTGTAATAACTCATTGATGTCTGTTATATAGATGTAATGCAAAGATGAAAAGCATGTGATAAAAACAAACTTGAATATAATGAATGCATGACCTAAAGTGAAGACGCAATGCATGAATGTTGTAAATAATTTTTAAGTGTGGCCATGGAAGTAAAAATCACAAGGTGCATCTACAAATTGTTTTCCACAGATTGAATATGACAAATACATAATAGAAAAGGGAAAGCATTCCCAATAGGTGACTTCGGTTAAGAACAATATTAAAACCCAATCAAAACCTTAGGCAATATTTTTTCCCATCTGTTACATGAAAGAGACAAACAGTGGTTATATCATACAAATTGAAATATAATGAGGCAAGGCATAAGGTATGAAAATTTTAAATAATAGGAACATAATAGGATGATGTGGCTTTGGCAATTAATCATTCTCATTTTAAAAGTCAGCAGTAACAGGTTGCAGTGTCATACGCATAAAATTTGATATAATGCAATTTATATACTATCTAGAATTTTCCTTATTATTCTACTATGTCCCAGCTTTATCCCTGAATGGTTTGGTTGGAGAAATTATAACCCATTTACATTTTACATCAGCCATCTGCCCATTAATTGCGTGTAGAGGTCCACTATTAGACATAGGCACTCAAAATCGTTCTGTGCCACTTGAAGCCAACGGTTCCCTGCAACTTTGCAAATGTCATCAGTCCACCTAGTGCACATTTCGAATGTAGTTTTTTATGTCCACTTTACTAATGACTACTAAATATTAATAATACTTGAGGTAATAAAAATACACATGACAACAAAGTTGAATACATCATTTACATAAGTTTTACATAAAATCTAGGGAGTCAAAGGTTAAAACAGGCAATTAACACCATATAATAATGAGCTTGCCTGTTACCGTATATCAAGCACAGTTCTAGGCTTTCTGCTTAATATTAGGTATTTGTTTGCAGAAGTCAACTCTTGCTAATAATTTGAATACACTATATATGTTTCATATATATGCATTAAAACTACTAAAGCATATGAGGTTAAGTTATAAATAGATATTACAAAATTCATTATAGATACCTATTACATTTTATCTATTAATAAAATATAAAGATATGTGACTATTTTCCATTCACAAATTATCATAATGAATAATCAATCACATAATTAAATGCATAAATATTAATAAAAAAATGATACATATTCTAAATTGTAAGAATCTATATTATTACATATTTATATTATACATTGTTTTATTTAAATTTTAAAGTTCTATTACTTCATCTATCTCAATAATAAGTTTATATGTACTTCTTATTGCATGCTGGTCTTTTTTATTTTAATGGCATGCTATGAAGTAGTCACACCCAGCTGAATCCATACAGATACCCGCCCTACATGTAGCTCTCTTTTCACCATGCGAGTGGGTCACTAGAACCCGGTCTTTGTTTTCGGTGGCCCACCATGAATGCTGAAGTCTTAGGAAACTTTTGTGTAAAATTTATGTTAATTTGAAAAATGTATAGGAATATTTCTTATTTTAATAACTTTTTGTTTTAAATTTTATTTACAGCTTACTTAAAATATTCTATCTATACTATATATACTAAAGGCATTTAGAAAATATTCTATTCTTCACATCAAGCAAAATTCTGTTTTGTTACTGCACTCAAACTATCTTGGCATTTAACCAATACTCATTATGTGTTAGTGTGCATGGCAGTTTTTATTCTTGTCACAAGGCATTTCACAAATATTAAATTTACAGACACAAATTACATGCACATTAAGAACAATCTATTGTGGCTTGCAATTCTATGCAATGCAACTGTTCTACATGGCTGCCTCACACTCCACATAAAAAAAATATTCTTATACTAGTTCCATCTTTAATTAAGTTCTTTAAGTTCTTCTCGAATTGGGAAAACACGTTACTGGTGAGTTTGATTTTACCATTGGTATTGCTGAGACCACATACATCAAATAGCACTTACTGATAATTAAAGATATTTACAAACTAAACTTAAATTAAAACTATAATTGGTAGACTAAATATATTATAGCATACAATGCTTATATTGACATTAAAAATATGTGCCATATGGTAACACATTAATAAAAAACTTTTTTTTGTGTGTGATTAGTTGTTAGCCGCAGATGGCTTTAACAACTTTATGAGTGGCATTGGGTGAGCCCTGAGGGCTTACAACTAAAAAAAATAAATTTAAAAAAAAAACCTTTTCAATCTGCCTGCATTTATATAGCAATAAGTAACAGGCTATTATGTTACATATTGCTATATAAATGCAGGCAGATTAAAAAAGGTTTCTTACAAATGTGTTACCATAGGTATATACATATTGCCCTTATTATTAAAACATATGTAATGCTTTAAATATTAATTGAATCTGTCATGTTAAAAATCCCATAAACCACACAACTTTATTCTTATTTTCCCAGACTCAAAAACAATTTCTTTTAAAAATAAACTATTTTAAGACATTTTTAGGCTCAATATAGAATTTGGGTTTATTCAATTGACATTTATCTGAATGAATTTTCTCTATTTATATTGTTTTACTAAGAAACATGGTTAATATATTACAAACCACTATAATTTAAACAAAATAATTGCATTAATATATGATTCATTATTAAATATTACACATATATTTAATTAGTTTGACTGTAAATATTGAGCTGAAGTTAGAAACCAAAACAGTATATTAATATTGTTCTGGGACCTAAATATCTCAAGTGAACATAAAAACCACTAAGTTCCCTGAATTCTGCTGTGTCATATAGTAGTAATATTTAAAGGGGGAAGCTGCAATGTATATTGATATATAATTTCTACCCACAATATGCATCTACCTTTATGGAACTGTTTATAACAAAAAAAAAAGCATAAAGAAAATCATTATGACTTGTCGTTTTGAAATGGCCAATTCAGTTTATATATTTATTCAAAGATACAGTATTTCAATTAATATTACCACATATTTTCGCTTCAATCACCTTTGAGGAATGAACATTTTTTAATAGAAACTTAACACCAATTTTGTAAAGTTTAATCATCTTCAAGTACATAGCTAATTAATATTAATTTAATTTTATCACATAAATATTGTTTTTACAATAACAAATAATTAAATCGTTGAGCACCACTTAAATATTAATTTTTTCCGCCCCAGAGTGCATTGTAAAATTTGAAGATAGATTATATAACAAGATTCATACAATTTTCCCCTAAGTAAAACTAAAGTATGTAATAATTTGTAAGTGAATACTTACAAATATTAGTGAAAAAAAACCAGATTTAAATCGAACTGAGTGAACCTAAAATAGAACCTACCCAATGATAACGTTGAATTGTTTGAAGCAAAGCAGAGACTTATAAGATCTATACTATACATTATTTGTAACAAGTTGTAAAGGAAATTATAAGAGTTACAATGTAAATTCAGAATAGACAATTGGTTTGAACGTTGGACTTACGGCTTGTCAAATTTATAGGTTATTATGATTTGCAAATACTTAGCCACTGTAAAATATCTGTGTTCGTATTGCGAAATGTGTGTGTATGTTCTTTGAATATCTACGTAGATACCATACTTGCAAAAAAAAAATACCGTAGCTTTAGTACTGACTAAACAATAACAAATCCTTGCCACATGTGATTTTATAGTTGAAATGCAAAAGCAATGCTTAAATGAAAATGACATACCCATAACTGAATCAATGAGTTTGAGTACTTCGATTGGAATTCCATTCGATAAAAGCATGATTTTCAGTATCTACTTCTCTCTTGCAATAATGTTATGCTGCAAAATATGCGGAACATTTGGAGGACTTTAAGATGGCGTAACAACGCTCGGTTGCCGGGTGCTATCCCAGTATTGACAAATCAACATATTGGTGATTTAATAGCATGAATTCGGAACTGGACAATATTTAATAAGTAAATACTATTGCCACTTACCTCCCACGTGCATACAATTTCTGGAAAGAGATATTTTATCTAATGTAATGGCTAGTTTCAATATCACCAAAACAAGAAACAAAAGCCAAACAAATGTTCATGTGAAATTACTGAAATTATATTATTCTTACCGTTTTCATCAAATCCATGGCCTTTTTAGGGACACCATCACGAATTTTAGCGTCGTCAATATTATAAACACAGCAGCGGTGTCGTAGAAAAATATATTAGAACGAGATCAGCGTCGAGGCCATGCACTCTCCCCAGTCTCAACACATAACAGGATGTGACAAAACACGCGCCATTTTTAATCTTCCCTTTACAGCCAATGAGGAAGTCCCATTATAACCATAAACTTATTTTATTTTTTCATATGAATAAGAAAGGGGAAGGTATTTGTATTCTAAATTATCTAATGTTTTTATTACTCAATCTACTCTGAAATAGCTAATTTCATACTTGTTAAATATATAAATAGTAACTGGTAATATCTACATTTTATTATTGTATATTTAAATATATTATGTAATTAAAGATATTTTTATTGCCGATAGTGACAAACGTTTCACCATGATACTAAGTAATCGATTGTGGACATGATGCACACAGCGACATATATAAGTGACACAGTGAAATAGCCACTTAAATCAGAACATCTATGAATTTAATACATATCTTTATAATGTACCCACTTTATTAGTTCGCTTGGCTGGTCAATAAATTAGTAAAATTCTGTAAAAGATGAAACATCTGCATCTACCATCCCATTGAGGTTCACTGTTCAATGTCCTAATCACTACATTTGGTACGCTGGTTGATGATTGCAGCATATATAAAATATTATAAATGAGAGAGTTTGCAGTTTTTTAAGGATTAAAGGTATGACAACGATCTTTTTTTTGGGCATGCTATGGTTTGGACATACCCCGTGCATTCGGCGGATCTCTTGCTGCCCCTATTAAACACTGTGGGTATTTAAGCCCACCACTAGTACCGCTTCCTAATAACTGTGGCCGGCCCGCTGGAAGACAACGCTTTAAGGATGTCAAACATTTTTAGTTCTATTCCGCAGTAATTGGCGAAAGGTTAAATTACAAATATAACAGAAAATATAATGTAATCAATTATTATGTATGAAGAATCCCATATTTCAATGGACTTATTTCTTGAACTGTATGGACTTATTGATTGAAGTTAAAATTAATATCTTAATAGTTTTGTGAATTAATTTTTATTAAATGGTTCAATTAAAAGTTTTGAATCATTTACTTAGAATAGAGTACCTAGAGGAGTTTGGTTAGAATAGATTAGGCTGCACAGATATTGTACTGGTCTAAGAAGCGACGTTCCATGTCCAATGCCATAGGTTTCAAACAGGAGAGTCCCTTGTGTGATTTATAGTTGATTGTTCTGAGTCTGGGACATAGACTCAAGGTGTTATTTGTGTACTTAAATTTGATGCTTGTTAAACCTGTATTACAATTAATGTTGCCCAAATGCAAGACCAAGACTCGCTGCAAGAGTCTCGCAATGCTCGTTTAGATAGCATTTTACGATTCCTTTGGCAAGGAAAGGATTGTCCACATTTTGTATTCTTAATACCAGTATACACGGAAATAACTTGATGTTATTTTAAACGGCCTCATGATAGATAGGTGTAATTATAGCCCTACTTCAGTTAAGTAGTATGTACCTAATTATAGATAGCTGTACTGTTAGTGCCACTAGATGAATGGAATTTCTTTAACTTCGTTGGATTTTTCATTTCTATCAAAACCAGTGACTCTATATTATTCTAACAGCAAAAGTCTTGTATTTAGGCAATACTAATCACAATACACAACTGGTCTCTTCTTAGCATGAATGAGTTTATTTCTCACCTAAGCAATGTGAGAATACCGGACTGAGATACCCACCTATCTTATATTTGCACTATATTATGTACCTATAGGTACTCGGCTATAGCGATATAGCGATACCACGAAGAATTAAATTGGTCCGCTGAAGTGGCAATAGGCAGGCCATATCGCTCGACGAACCGATAACCGTTGGGGACGAGTGGCGAACGCTCTTCGAACGTTACAATGTTGGTCGCCCTCCACCAGATGGACCATAGTCCGGTTCAGCTGTAAAAGCCCCAACGGCTAATAGCTCGCAGTTGGTTTTTAGTGGGTATTCAGTGAGCCCTTCAGGGCCTGTGAGTCCCACATACCCCGCCCGGGCGGGCATGCGAAAAATGCATTTTTAGCCACTGCGTTACCATAAACAAAAAAACCAGATGGACTGACAACTTGGTAAAGGTTGCTGGTAATTGTTAAGTGCGGACGCCACAGGATCGCAATTTGTGACGAAATATGAGGGCGGTCTACATCCAGCAGTGGATGACAAAAGGCTGAATGATGAATGATGATGTGCCTATAAATCTAATATAGATATTATAATATATAATGATATCAAACAAATGACATCTATCTATTTATAAAGATAATGTTTTGGTAAACAATAATTTCTTGTGGTGACGGGTTGATAATATAATGTCTCACTACCCCTTATTCTCTCCTGGAAGTCGTAGAAACCAGCTGCGAGGATCACTAGATTAATGAACAGCAGCGCTCTCCTATGTATTGAAAACGATTATGAACTTCTGTCTACTTGAGTTAATTGTAAATAGCAAAAAAAGGTTTTCTATTTAATTACTATTTATTTTTTCGGTGTTGTGATGGAGTAAGACGTATCGTACCTAGACATGCGCGAAACAGTACTTCGCGAAGTGATGTGATATGGCATTACATTTCGTGCCGAGTAATATTACATTTTACCATCACTTCAAACATCACACATGACATTAATATTACGTGTGTGTGATACATCTCACTCGTACTACTTACACATGTCTAATCGTACCTATCTACATATTACGTACATTCTAAGTAAATGGAAAAAGAACAGGATGATAATGAGTAATAATTATATAACGCCCTTACATACAATAATACCTTAACGAATTTTTTTAAGTACCAATATTTCATATTTTAAATTTCAGTACTTACATGATTAGTAATTTTAACTAAATAGTTTTACTATTTAAATTTTGACATCTTGAGTTTGTAAAAGCAGGAGAAGATGCAAAAAGAATTGGCCCTTATAGTTAATTAAAAAATTGATTACAAATTCTCGCCACTACAAAAAATTTTGGCGCCTCTAAAAATTTGCCGGCCTAGCCCCGGGCGTCGCAGGCCGAGGCCTAAATACGTCACTGATAATGAGTTCCATAGTGTATGTAATATTTACAGAGAAGCCTCATTTTATCACTCACAAGTTAAACAAAAGATGGGAGTAATATGAAATAATGTCACGTCGCATTTGAATTACTCTGCCAAATAAACAATCTAATATTTGAAGGCAATAAATATCAGTTTATTAGTTTGTGGAAGATAAGAGAAATGTGTATTGAATCGAGATTATTTTTTAGGAACTATTTTCCATAATATATAATAAATGCATTATTTGATAACTTTATTGTAAATTTTTATTCTTTAGCTTGTATCGTTTATCATTAGCATCATTCAGTCTTCATTCGTCTACTGTTGTACGTAACGTAGGCCTCCCCCACTAATGAAGGGACATTGTCGTAATCGCCAGGCTTGGTAAAAAAATTGGCTATTATTCTGAGCTGTTACTTATACGTTTCTCAGAATAGAGTTGATGTCTTCTCTCCTAGTGATACATTTAGACAATTTTCGTGAGCCCCACGGTCAAGTAGGATAGCGATAAGATAAGAATATAATTATACCCATAATTATATTCTTATCCTATAGCTACACGGGGAAAATACCCACATCCTATTTCATATATGTATTCAGTATTAAAATTAAATTAAAAGTCCCTGTAAAAGACATTCCGATGCCACTTTTAATTGAAAAATATATTGGCGCTATAAATAAATAACTTAATAATTTCTATAAATATTAGTAATAAACTTTACCCTATAACTTATTTTTTCATTCATTATTTTTTTATAGATAATAATTATATTATAATATTCTTTTGCTTCCTACATACCTACTTGACTAGAGGCATAAGCCTTCTCCACACTGAAAGGTAAATTGAACTACTATGCCACGCTGGTCAAACGGTTTGGTATAAGATTTCATTTCGAGTTTTCTTTTTCTTGTAGTGATATTATGCTTCATCATTCTCTTGCTCTCATTCCAACAACTTGGAGTCGACGCAATATGTCCTCTTTTTCCATTTCATTGGTCTCCCTTTACCCCTAGAGCCTTCAACATTCATACTCAAAACCTTCCTCGCAACATTACTTTCATCCCGTCTCATCACATATTATGCTTATATAAGCTATGTAGTCGTCTATGCATAGTCGTCTTTTATGACAACCACGCAGATATACCTTTCGTATCTTTACCTAAACTCACCCAGATAGGGTGTCTTCTGGCTTTCTCGCTCACAGAATGAAGCTCTGTTGTGCACATGTTTGTTTAGTTGTTGTGCACGTGTTGTTTTGTGGTAGTTTTAATAATTGTCAATAGATGGCGTTATCAGTAACCTCCTTATAAATTATTGTGTTTATTCACTATTAAAAATATTTGATTAAGTGTCTGTTATGATTAAAAACATTGTTTTTTAAACAGTATTATGGTTTAAGCTGAATGTTTCAATTGATTTCAATACGCTTATGCATACATTAATATCGCTATTTTAATTAAACACTAACCTAGGCTTAAGACTGCCGCCCGTGCCTAAGTCTAACAATAATTGTTAGTGAATCGTAAATCTTGTAGCGTAGCCCTTAAGTTTTATTATATTTGTGCGTTCTCTACAAAAGAAGGGTGAGTGTCTCACTATCTCTAGCTCAAGGGTTTTGTGTCGAAATATTATTCTCATACGGTGTTATTATCTGCTTACATTATTTTTTTTCGATCTCCGGGGAAGCAAATGGTGGAGAATTTTACTCTAACATACCATACTGAGACCATTTCACTACTTTGTTAACGGCATTGCCAATTTATAGGTAGAAAAGTCTTTCAAGAACAACTTCCAAATTAAAATATATTTGCTACATATATATTTAGTGGAATTAATAATATTTCTGTGGTGTGTTTATTTATTTCGAAAAGTATAACTACTTTTAACACAAACTGAACGATGACAGTGTTACTAAAATATTTGTTGGTTAAATTTTCATTAGCCTTACCTGTTCATTTATTTTACTTACTTACTTTTCATGGAACTTCAAAGATCAAAGGAGGTAACGCTTTAGGCAATTTGGCTATTTTCAAAATTCATAATTAAAATCTACAAAGCTGTCGCGTTGAACTTATTCGATGGATTACATACCATAACTTAATTCTTTTTTTGTTTATACATGAAAGATAATAATTTTTCATTTAGGTACAAACCGGTATAAGAATACAGCTGTTGCTCTCTTTTATTTGACTAAGGGAGTCATATATATAGGCGACGGATTACCAGGAGAATTGAACGCAGTGTTCTCTTGGGAACCCACCGAAGACAAAAATCGGGTACCGGTGGTCCGCTCGCACGGCGAAGAGAGAGGAGTTTTACGGTGGGTCTATGGGGTCACGCGCCGCATTTCCGTCACCCCCTACCGATTTGATGGGGCGAGACGCATTCATAGTCCACCAATAAAAAAAAAAAAAAATCTCTTGGGAAACGTAAAATATCTTTCAATCGCCAAGTGTGGTGATTATAAATGGTGTGTGTGTGGTATTCTTGGAAGTAGGTCCAGCAGATGACGATAGGCTCCTAATAAAATTTTAACAACATAATTTTTGTTTTTAACCCATGCATATAAAACAATAAAACCTTTTTCTTATTATTCAACATCTTTTTATTTTACTATTGGGTTCCGAATTCTTGTTTTAAAGAGTTTAATTATAACTTAAGACAGCCCTGGCTGCTATGACTAGAAATCAGATCAAACGTTGATAGGAAATTTACTGATTATTTCTTTTTACTTTTTTATTGCTCTTGGTGGCAAACGAGCAAGCAGCACAACCGATGGTGAGTGTTACTGCCGCCCATGGACCTTTGCAATACCAAGGGTACAGTTAAGCTGTTGCTTAATAATGAAAACCCCAAATCCACCCAGAAAGTTGGGCTACCGGCTCCCTCGCTCACCGAATGAAGCACAGAATAACACTGCCACTGCTCATCCTACGTCGATTTTCTGCGTTCATCGAAAGTTTATTGCATTTCTTTATTTAATTTTAACGTGACTCCGTTTAAATAATATTGAAAATTATATTTTTTTTTTATTTTCCAAAAAGAACCCACCTTACACTAAGAAAATAATCCTTGTACTGCGGGGAACTTTATAAACGGCTCCCTCGCTCACCGAATGAAGCACAGAATAACACTGCCACTGCTCATCCTACGTCGATTTTCTGCGTTCATCGAAAGTTTATTGCATTTCTTTATTTAATTTTAACGTGACTCCGTTTAAATAATATTGAAAATTATATTTTTTTTTTATTTTCCAAAAAGAACCCACCTTACACTAAGAAAATAATCCTTGTACTGCGGGGAACTTTATAAACATATAATTAACGCAGACAAGTTACACCCAAACTCAGAACAATACATTGTGGATTGCACAAAGTATTGCCCTTTGTTTTTTTTTGCTGGTAACACCCCGCTAAATCCGCCCGGGGCGACAGAAGAAGCGGCGCGTGACCCTATAGATCCACCCTGCAATGTACCTCTTTTCGCCGAACGAGCGCGCCACCGGAACCTGGCCTTTGTCTTCAGGGACCCGCCTAGCGTTTTACCTACTTTTTGTTGTTGTTTTGTTTATTGTTGTTTTACTACCCTTGCAGGTTCATCTGAGTCTCAGTTCTCATGCGGTAGCCTCATTCCGGGCCACCAGACTGATACTTGGTCCGCTCACCCGATGCCTCGGCTAGGGTGGTATCAGGCTCAGGTACTCGCGCCAGCGCCGCCCAAGTCGCCAGCGGCTGCCCGAGTCCCCGTGGAGAACAAAGTATTGTCCTGCATAGGAATCGAACCCAGAGCACTGACACGGAAGGTCGGTATGTTAACCACTACGCCATCAGTACAGTCAAAAATGCAAATCTGCATAGGTATATACTCGTACCATATTTACGTTTCAATAAGAAATAGCTTTTAGCATTCCCTATGTCTCTCTTAGTGGCTTTTTGTTGTTCGATAACATCGGATAGTGCATGAAGTGAATAGATAATGCTATTTATAATGATACGTTACATGTGTATGATATATTATTCTTCCATAAAAATTTGAATAGGATGCCTATTAATCAATACCTAAGTGAAAATACGTAACAAAATACCTGTTTCTAAGTTATGAAATTTAGGTAATTTACTTTTTGAGTCGTCTGTTAGTTGTGTTCGTTAATTGTTTATTTGTGGAATTGCTCGCGACCTAATTTAGATTTTAATAATTAAATATAATTAATATTTTATTTTTAATTATTTACTAAATTAGCATCAGATTACGATATAAGTAATTTGATCAAAACGTACTATTTATTCGAAGGCGCTATAAATGTAGGTACATATGCCGTAGTTTACCTAACCATTTTTGAAAAAATTAAAGCATTTTAAATTTTAATTAAAACTCGATGAAAGAATCTCAAAAATCTCGTAATCACGCGAAAGATCGTAAAAGTATATATATATATATATATATATATATATATATATATATATATATATACAGGGTGTCCCAAAATTCAACGATAAGCCGGCACCAGCAGGTGCACCTATATATGACTACTCGAGAACAAAAAAGAAAAAAATTCTACCTTGATTTTTTTTTTCATTACGACAAAAAAACCGATTTCTTTAAAAATCGTCATCTTTTATTATATTATTAAGTGCCATTGCTACAATTTTACAAGTAATTCTGTGATTTTTTTTGTATTGGCAAGGTAAGTAGCACTACTATCGATCACAATCATTAAAAATTCCAGAATATCTATAGTTTTTACACAAAAATCAACCAAAACTATGTTTTTTTCATAAATTATGTAAGATTTTGACTTTCAGCTCACTTTCACTCATCACAGTGAAAAAAAAAAGTATGGACACTACTGTGGCAAATTATATTAAAAATTGGCGCAACTAACTACAATTCTAAAATGGTATAACATTCTAGGCAAACTAGCCACAAAAATATACTTAGGTGTACTATTTCAAAATAACAACCATATTTCGAAAATTGTTAGTGTTGATAGTAATCACTTCTACTATGTAGCCAAAATGATTTTGTTGCAAGTTCTCAGAATTTGAATGAGACATGTGCGTGGTCCATAAGATAACATAAGTTAGACAGAGATAGATATAGAGAGATTAGAATTTACTATATTATTAAAATTACAATAAATGTTCGAATTGTTTGCCATTGGCAGTAATGCAGGCACGACATCGCCTTAAAAATGAACGTTTTATTTTTCTTGCATATCTGATTCTGTTCATGTGATCCACAGCCTGAATTATTTTTTGGCGAAGCTCGTCCAAGGTTGCAATGGGTTTTGAGTAGACTCTGTCCTTTAGACCACCCCAATAGAAAAAGTCCAGGGGATTTAGATCGGGTGAACGGGGTGGCCAAAAGATAGGACCAAGTCGCCCGATCCAACGCCCTGGGTACTCTTGGTCTAAGTACTCTCGCACAGGGCGGGCATAGTGAGCTGGGCAACCATCGTTTTGAAACCACATGTTTTGCAAATCACTTAAGGGCACGTCTTCTAATAATCCTGGTAACTCATTTTGTAAGAAGTTCAAATAGCTATTGCCATCTATGTTTCCTTGTAACTCAAAGGGCCCTATCACTTTTCCATTTATTATGCCCGTCCATAGGTTAACCTTAAATTGATATTGGGATTTGTCTTCTCTCACCAAGTGCGGATTTTCATTGTTCCAGCTATGAAGATTGTGAAGATTTAAATAGCCATCTTTCTTGCAGGTTGTTTCATCCGACCATAAAACTTTGTCTAAGAATTGGGGATCTTCCCTGTGTTTTTGCAGCATTACACGGCAAAATGCGACCCGCAGTGGATAGTCCCGCGGTAATAACGCCTGCACGCGCCTGTAATGATATGGATGAAGCTGGTGACGTTTTAAAATTCTATGTGCAGTACTTTTTGGAATTCCCGTTGCTGCTTGTATTGCACGTACAGAGGTAGTTGTATCGCTTTCTATTTCATTGAGAACTTCTTCATCGTGTTCCGATCTAGGTCTTCCAGCGTTTCTCCTGTCAGATGGTATACGACCCTCCGAAAATGCTTGATGCACGTTAATAAATACGCGATAATCCGGATACCTTTGAAGAGTAGGGTACCTTGCTCGATATAATCTGCTAGCAGCGTTGACATTGCATCGGCATTCTCCATAAATTAGGTGCATATTAGCGTATTCTAACGCTGTATATGGTAGCGGCATAGTTAATGCTAAACACTTGAAAATAAGGCAAAACTTCTTTAAAAAAACACAAAATCACAGTCTAAAATAATGCCAAGTCAGGTCAATTTCCAGGTCACTTAATTCAATCCAAAGTCGTTAGTACCAGAGCCACTTTAATTAAAACAGAACGGTGTGCAGTAAACAAAGAAGTAGAGCGTACTGACTTGCTGTGCTGCTGAAGACATTAATTACTTCTCTACCTGCATTAATGTTACTAAACAATTAGCATCTATCTATCTCCCTCTAACGTATAATCTCTCTATCTCTGTCTAACTTATGTTATCTTATGGACCACGCACATGTCTCATTCAAATTCTGAGAACTTGCAACAAAAACATTTTGGCTACATAGTAGAAGTGATTACTATCAACACTAACAATTTTCGAAATATGGTTGTTATTTTGAAACAGTACACCTAAGTATATTTTTGTGGCTAGTTTGCCTAGAATGTTATACCATTTTAGAATTGTAGTTAGTTGCGCCAATTTTTAATACAATTTGCCACAGTAGTGTCCATACTTTTTTTTTTCACTGTGATGAGTGAAAGTGAGCTGAAAGTCAAAATCTTACATAATTTATGAAAAAAACATAGTTTTGGTTGATTTTTGTGTAAAAACTATAGATATTCTGGAATTTTTAATGATTGTGATCGATAGTAGTGCTACTTACCTTGCCAATACAAAAAAAATCACAGAATTACTTGTAAAATTGTAGCAATGGCACTTAATAATATAATAAAAGATGACGATTTTTAAAGAAATCGGTTTTTTTGTCGTAATGAAAAAAAAAATCAAGGTAGAATTTTTTTCTTTTTTGTTCTCGAGTAGTCATATATAGGTGCACCTGCTGGTGCCGGCTTATCGTTGAATTTTGGGACACCCTGTATATATACACTCATTTGCAAAAAAAACGGGCACCTAAGCAATGAACCATTTCAAATGTTAATATTTCTTTGTTTGATAATTATAGGTAGTTTTATCCACACAATTTGGTAAATTAATAAGAAAATAATCGTTTTCATCAGTATTTCATAAAATTTAGATACAATTTATGGGAAATAATGCTAAACCTCGCTAGTAGTGTATATTCGCTAGTAGTGCATATGCTCATGAAGTAAAAATAAAAAGTTTTTTTGTTTGTTTTTCTTTAATAAAGTAAAAGCAGATAAATGTTTAGTATCGAGTGTGACCCCCTCTAGCTAAAATCACAGCTTGAATTCGTCTGGGCATGCTAGCGAGTATATCCCGGATACTTGCTTGCGGAATACGTTCCCACTCCGCAGTAATCACATTCTTCAGCTCTCTGATGGTCTGCGGAGCCGGGTGTACTGATCTCACACGCCGTTTCAGAACGTCCCAGACATGCTCTATGGGATTGAGGTCGGGACTTCGAGCTGGCCAATCCAAACGATGAATGCCGACCTCTTGCACATACGCATTAACATCGCGGGATCGGTGGGCGCGAGCATTGTCGTCCATAAAAATCGAGTCTTCACCTAGAGCGGCCAATGCGGGTTGTGCATGAGAAATTAGAACTTCCGTTATGTATCGATGCCCAGTCAGTGAGCCGTTTTCAATGAAGACTTACTCTGTACGATCCATTGAATTTATTCCTGCCCAAAACATAACAGAGCCTGGGGGCTCTGTGGTGGGCCATAAGGTGTGATTTCTTCGAAACATGCCTCTGCAAAGCGTTCTCCTTGTCTTCTTAGCACTCGCCAACGTCGATCTTCACCGAACAGAGATATCCTGGCTTCATCAGAGAACAAAACCCTATTCCAATCGTCTTGAGTCCATGATTCACAATTTCTAGCGAACCTAAGCCTGTGAACTCTGTGCTCACGGAGTAATTTGGGGCCGCGGGCCGGGCGGTGACTGCGTATATTGGCAGCGAGAAGCCTCCTCCTGACCGTCCATAGACTAATATGCACATTTCTTACTTCTTGGAGGTTGTTCTTAAGATCCACATACGAAGATTTGCGATTTCTCAATGCGCGACTCACAAGAAAACGATCATCCCGTGGTTGGGTACATGGTTTTCTTCCAGAACCAGGCCTTCTCTCGACGGAACCAGTCTCCTGATATCGCTGCCAGGTCCTTTGGACTGTCGAGCGACTAACATTTAGCCTCCTAGCCACGAAACATTGGCTGCAACCCTCTTCAAGCAGCGCGATAATTTTGGTAGCTTTTACCACTTTATCTACCATTTTTGATACAGCCAAACAGCATTAAATAAAGCTTTGACAGTCAAGGATATGAAATTAATCGATAAAAATTGAATAAAAGTTATGAAAGTCGATGTTAACTGCTGGAACTTCGCGCCAAAAATGTAGGATAAAAAGGGGTTTTCTGTAAAAATGAACATCAAATGAAAAATTGAATTTAGAACGTACTTTTTTAAATACCACAGCATTTTTAAAACCGGCCAGTAACGTGTACAAACGATTGAAACCTTTTTGGTATTGTATCTTTTTAAATATGAATGAAAATCAAAACCGCCCGTTTTTTTTGCAAATGAGTTTATATATATATATATATATATATATATATATATATATATATATATATATATATGTGTGTATGTATATAACCAATTATTACACATAAACAATTATTTTATCAAAAAAATAAATATAAATAAATTTCTGGTGAGTCTAAGAATACTTTAGAAAGCCCGAGACAAGTCAAATATTATTCGCGCAAATATTTGAGACACGTCACCAATATGAGGTTGGAGATTTCAATAATGTTTCGAGTTGTTAGGTTGGCTCTCTGATGCTTTTAATATTGGAATATTATTTATTTACTGGCTCTACTGGGATTGTAATTAACTTAGAAATATACCAGCAAAACTTTTTACGTTTGCAATAGGTTTAAAAATCACAGAAATAAATATTGAAAATTAATTTTACTCAGTCTACTACTTTTCTTCAGTCGCAGAATTGTATATATTAACTAACACTACAGAGTTTGTTGCATACAGATCTCGAAAAATCTTGATCATAGAGTCACATACTGAGTCTAATTGTGAGTCTAAATCCTGTAGCTTCACTTGTGTTAAGCCAGAATCTAAGATCGTCTTTAAGATTACCAGATCATGAAGATCATTACATTTTTTATATGTAATTATAAGTGGGGAAATATATTCTTGTTAGATTGTCTATCATTAAGTGGCCCACAAAAATATTAATTACCTTACCTACCTATTAATTACCAGGTATTAATATTTCTGTGAAGTGGTCATACCATTTTTAATTAAAATCAATTGATATTTTTCGCAAACCGTCTCTCGTCTTTATAAAAATAATTTATTATAAACTAGCTGACCCGGCACACTTCCTTCCGCCTAATAGCTAATGAATGAGCAGATTTCGATTTATTAAAAATTATTTATTTATTTTTTAAGGTTCCGTACCCAAAGTGTAAAAACGGGACCCTATAACTGAGACTTCGCTGTCCGTCCGTCCGTCTGTCACCAGGCTGTATCTCAAGAACGGTGATGGCTAGACCGTTGAAATTTTCACAGATGATGTATTTCTATTGCCGCTATAACAACAAATACTAAAAATAAAATAAAATGAAAAACCAAGTTTGTTGTATGGGAGCACCTCCCATACAACAAACTTGATTTTTTTACCGTTTCTTGCTCGATACTAATAACGGTGACAGGTAGGACGCTTTAACTATTCACAGAATATTTAGTTTTATCATCTCTTTAAATATAATTAATTAAAATAAAATAAATAATTATTAGTTTTATGGAACCCTTCGTGCGCGAGTACAACTCGTACTTTTTAGGTACTCGTTGGTCGATTTTTTTAATTATGATAATAAATATGAATAATATATAAATCTAAAAATCAATTATTTTAATAACGTGTCAGCAAGACGAAGGAGTACTTCGTGTTATACGACATTTCTCTTCATGAGCATTGAAATTTATCTAATTGTTGATCTCTGAGATTTGCTCGACGATTTCCCATAGTCACGAGACGTTTCAAGGGCTGCCTCGCTTTGCTCTTATGATTAAGAAGCACGAAGTAGCGCCATATTAACTCGGCCGTCTTCTCGTGCAATATGTTATTCTTCTGCCGTGGTTACATGCGTGATGTTTCGAATTCTAATTGCGTTAGGGATTCGTCGGGAAAGATTTGATCTTATTGGTCGCGCCATTGTTGATGACAATAGACACAATATGATTTATTATAACAATATTTGTAAAAATTTGTAACACTTGTACAAAACGAACACTGACTTGACGCTTAAATTTAATTTCAACTTTGCCCGGTATTTTCCAAGCAAACCATTACGTGATCTGTCAATTGCGTTTTGTTACATCATCAACAAATGAATGTTTAGAATTGATGTTTTTTTAATGATTTTTTGTTTATTTATTAATATCATATTTTAATATCTTATATCATATTCCCGACAACAACAAACACAATAACATAAAAATCATAAAAATTGCTCCAGCTGTTCTCGAGTTATAAGTGTTGTAACTAACACAACTTTCTTTTATATATATAGATTATTTCATAACAATATATATAAAGAACTGAATAAAGTAGTTCTTATTTGAGGTTATTTTACATAGGCAGATTTCATTATACTTGTATTTTATTTTGAAAAAGTGGGTAAACTCCATCAATGTGAAAAGAAAATTCAACGCAGAACCTTATAGTCGTAAAACGTCTTTTAATTTACTTTATTGCACTTTTAAGTGTATTCTTTGCATAATGAATGGTCAAAATATGTAATAAATAGTATAAACTAATTAATTTGCACCTAAAACTAAGACCTATAACAGAAGATTGTGAAGTAGATATCGTTAGGTAAAAGCAATCTGTTTCAAAGGCAACGTGCTATTCATCATTCTGGATAAGGACGTGATTAAAGTACGGATGGACTAGTAATCAATTACGAGTCGAGATAGTAGACAGATGTGCAAAAACTATTGCTAAATGAGATAATATTTACGAATCCCAATTATTTACTTAGGTGTGGTGCCTCACTGACGCCCTCTTTTTTTTTTTTGCTACAGACTGAACGAAGTGCGGAACACTACTGGTGATTTTGATAAATCAAAATTTTGATTTGAAATAAAACAATTTTTAAGGATTCTATCGTGTTTGTATTTCACTTTTTATTTCCTGACTTTTCACACACTTTACAGCTTACATGGACGCTATAAAATATTCGAAACGCGATATACATATAATCCGTAAAAAAAAAAAATATTTTTAATGTATAATTCTCGTGTAAATATTATTAATCATTATTAAAATATGATTTTTTTATGAAGGCCACACTCGTCGCTAATATTCTCGTTGTTCTGATAACCCAAGTTTACCATTGACGACCGTCTTAGGATCATTTTATATTTCACGGTTAACCTTTGTATATAAAAATACGGCAATAGTTCAAATTAATCCCTGTAAATGTTCAAAGAATTTCAATAAAATTTTGTTAATGTATAATATGGATGATTGCAAATTAAGTTCCCAATAAATGGCCTTTTAGCATTTTATTTACATTTTAATATTGATCGAGCTAACTATAGTTAAATAAATTTATATATTACTAAATAAAATGCTATAATGTCTTATTTCTTACGTATAAGGAGATTATAATTTATGATTTTGGGGCAAAATCTTTTAAATAAGTGCTTTAATAATTCAATTCAGTTTAGTTAAAAATTAACGCTTGTGATGATGTGTTAAGAATAAGTTCTGACACTTTTATTTTCGCATGGATGTGGGTGAAACACAAGAGATTCGGCGGCGGCAACTTATAACAACAGATACAATCGCCAAGCGTGGCGATTATGACATTATCTCCCATTTGGATAACCATACATTCAATAGTATTCATTAAATTGATAAAAGAATTCCATTGAATATACATTTTATATACATTTACCTATATATGAAGGCAACAAAAGATTTTTTTTCTGCGACGGTTCCGTTTTGGTCTTTCATGGTTTGGGCAGTAGTAATGAAGTATTCATCTCGAGGATACCTGTATAAAATATTTATTTATTTATTTATCATTCTGAAATGCTAAAATGTTACTTTTAGATTTATAATAATAATATATTTTATTTATATACAATATTATTCTTATATTTATGCTGTGTGGCTACGAATACTACAAACCCTTACTTTTCTTGTTTGGATGTTGTAAAAGACGACTAAGAGATTTATATCGACCTAGGGCAGGATGCCGTTTGGTCATCAATTACATTCCCAAGGAGGGTTGACGTCAGGCAGGCGGCCGGTCATAAAACTAGTTGCCATCACTTCTGCAATATGTTCGAATACATATTGTGACTTCAAGTAATTGGTATAAGATTGATAATTATTCATATATATTTGTGTGTGTAAGTGACTGAATTCTTTCTAAACGGTTGGACCGATTTTGATGTTTTTTTGTACTAGTGGTATATCTATACCATCTGAAAATCATAGCTGTTTTGCCCATGACCAATGGTTGCCGTTAATAGTCTGATGGAAATTATCACGTGGATTTTAATTAAAAGACTATCTCACGTAATATCATCATATCAGCTCATATATATCCCACTGTCGAGGTCAACTCGAGGCTCCTCCACAATGGAAGAGCAATTGACCTACTATACCTCGCTGGTCAGAAGTGTTGCTATAGGGTTTTGTTTCGAGTTTGCCTTCTCTTGCATAGGCGTTATTTGAAAGAAAGAAATAAAGAAAATCATTTATTTCGGCTTCCAAAATAATACAAATTGATAATTACAAATTCAAATAGGTACATAGGATACCGAAAAAGGTCTCACCTCAGCATAAGCTGCATCACAAACGTGATACAGCGCTGATTTTCAGGTAAAACTTTTGAGAGAATGAGTAAGAGTATGTTTTCTTACAACATAAAAAAATATATACAGGTGCAATATATAGATCTAAACACAGTGCCAAAATCATTTGTAACTTACATACAATATACATACACATACACGTTCGCACACACATACACTTAAACTGTAAACATAATGCATACATACATATACACATACATTCACATACATGCTAATAACATATTCACTTATTTTCTTTATTAGAAATGAAGATATAAAAAGATTGCTGCAGCATTGGAAAGAGAATAGAAAATTAATAAATTTTGGTTACCTGCCTAACAAATAATAATGTTGAAGGCGACATATCAGCAATATTAAGTAACAATACGATAATTACATAGATACATATACTATTATAGATATTTTAAAATAATACATATATAATATTTATTAAGGATTTACACATATATAACATCAATGGTAAATAATAGATCCAGCATATAGGTGATTACAAGTAAGATTCTTTTTCTCTTCACTTATAAGCAACATCCGACTTTTGCTCTGAAAGTAGCCGTTTTTTTATTTGAATCTTAAATGTATTTTTTGTTTTTAAATATCTCAAAGGCGGGTCTAAGCCGTTCCAAGAGTGTGTGACCGCATACTTGAAACACCCCCTGAATGCTGCAGTATTGTGTTCTGGTACTCGGAGCGGGCGCGTAGTAGTACGTATGGCATGGCCGCAGTTGTCCTGTTTCCATATTAACTTTCTAAACAAATAATCTGGTTTCTTACCATTAACAACACTAAACACAAAATTTGCCAAATGTAACTTTCGTCGTTTATCCATTTTTAACACGTTATTTTTATTTAAAATCGGTGTAATGTTACTACGTCGTGGAATACAGTAACAGTATCGAGCACATGCATTCTGCACACGCTGAATCCATGCATGTTATATCCCTTAGTAGTCTCTTACGATCAACCATGGGTAAGAAAGGGGGTGGTGAATTGTATTCTTACTCCGTCACCACACGGAAATCACCTCACATAATATAACTACTATAAATGCGAAAGTTCAGATGTATGTTTGATATTCCATTATACCAGAACGGCAGAACTGTTAATAGAGAGACTATAGTGTCAAATAGTATATACAATTTTTTTTCCAGCAAAATCGACCATTTTCATGAGATATATTAACAAAACCTCCAAGTGAAGAGACGAGCAAAACTTGTCTTAGATTATTTGAAGAAACACGATGGTGAAATGCAGTATTCAGTTAATTTGAATTTAAAAATATATTTTGTAGCAGGGGACTTTACAAACAATTGACGGAAAAAAATTAAACCATATTTAAAATAATCAATTTTAGGTTGTATATATCCGTGTTCCTTTCTCGCGAATATCATTAAATTCAATTAAGGGATATAAATATACTTAGTCTGGTCATAAACAAGCTGTTACAATTAAAAATAAACAAAATATTATATTTGAATTTGGAATCTGTCATTTTTATATGATTATTCATGCCAAAATGAGAAAACATCTCATTTTGGCGCCAATACATTGTATAATATTTTTAATTTTGAGATATTAAAATGGAATGGGGTAATCAAGAGAACCGAATCGTTGTGATTGCATTACACAAAGTAGCTATGGAGCCAAATGCAATTTTAAAACTCTCAATAAGCTTGGTATTAGTAAAATGTTTGTGTACCGGGCTATTAATAGATACAATGAGACCTCTGATTTATGGCAAGACTTGGTATAATAACAATGCAAGAATAAAAAAACTTTAAATAATCTCTAGCAACGCATTTAGTTTATATGGTCTAGTGCTGAAAAAGGCCAGTGTTCAGCAGTGAAACATCTATAGTCCAAGAAAAAAAAAGAAGATCGTACAAGTAATTATCCTGCTTGGGTCATCAAACCCATGTCACTCAATATAGTTGCACCACTACGTCATTTCTAGATGTCAATCTTAAGTGTTGATTAGATGCATGTCTTTACCGATTGTATGTAGGTTACAGAATAAGAATAATAACGATGGTTCTGACTCACCGAACGCTCAATAGCACTTATGTAATGAGTCTGTTTACGACATTTTATTTAGTAGATTGATAATTTGATTACAATCAATTACTTTAGAGTTCTTGCACTCAAAACGATACATATAGATCTTAGGTAGATTTTTTTTTAAATTACTTAAGGAAGGCTTTGTCGCTTAGCGATAATACTGCCTTGTTCAGTTACAGAATTTATAGAAAAAACATGCTCCACCTGAAGATGCATTAGCTAAAATGCTATTACAGAGGACAATATCAAAAAGCTTATTCTGTTCAAAAAATGAATTTGCTTAGACCAGAATTCCGCTCACACTACATCAGAATGTGTAGGACACACATTCTGATGTACATGACACTACATCAGAATGTGTGTCCTACACATTCTGATGTAGTGTCTACATCTTCAACAACTACATATAGAATTGTAGATTTACTAACAACTGTGTCATAGATATTACTAAATGTCAATTTTAGACTTTTATTTTCGGCATTAATGCAGAGACGAATATTTAGTCCTCTTTCGCTTGTCAAATGAAGCGCAGTAACAGATTTCAACTACTCAAAACATCGATTTCCTGCGAGTGTGTGGTATCACTCCAAACAAGCTGACTCATTTATAACTACAGCCAAAAAAACTATTAGCAGCGTGGCCTACAACTAAAAATGTAACAGCAAAAATTCTTACAGTGTTGAAACTTATAACCTCAAGTGGTCTTAAGTTCATATTGTATAATAATACCAGTTATTAGCCAGATCTAGACATACTAAGGTTTTGTTCACCACGTGAATAGACGCCGCATTTTAAATATCCGTTGGGTAACGAATTTTGACTTTAAATAACTAAACGTGATGAATAAAACAATTATAATGGGAGAAAAGGTCGTAAGGCATAAGTTCGGTATCATAATATAAGAAACTAGCAGCCCGCCCCGGCTTCGCACGGATATTAAACAAACATTTCAAAAGTTATACATTTTTACACACACACACATAATACTTTCTTGTTTTTGCGTGGGGGTTATTAAAAAAGAGTAAATTTGTGAAGAAAATTCGAATATTAAATATAATTTAATGTTATTTTTTTGTATCTTCTTTTTCTTAATATTTTATTTTTAAAGTTTGCAAAAGGGCTATATTTACTTTCTCTACTCCTGAAAATCAATTTATGGATTCAGAGCTTCCCTGTAAACGATATGTGATGTTAATTTATTTTGTAGCAGCAAAATAAATTGATTTTCAGGACCTCCGACTCGCGATAGACCAGCATACAGTTGGCCATGAGTAAAACATTCTTTTCGTAGGTGAATCACTACTAATTTTAAACTCGTGATATCTTTCGAATGGAATGTCCAAAGTGAATAATTCAAAAAAATATATAATGATATTGAAGCAGTCTTAAATAGGAAGTCATTTATTTTGATAAGGTTTAATACCAAAGTATAAATAAAAGAGCTTTAGTAGCGGTGGCATTTGAATATATTTATTAAAATGAAAAAACAATGATTGTGATATATATATATATATATATATATATATATATACTGTCGCGATATTTTTTGTAGATAATTATATGTTCTGTAAAGACGTAGTGCATTATTTTGTTCTATAATCAATAGTTTTCGCAGCGTAGGCGATGTAAGGAAGTTTTTTTGGTAATTTTTTCACACCTTGGGTTACATTATTGAAGTTTTAGTATGGGCTCCTAACTGTTTTGAAAATTTAATATAGCCTATGTTCACCGGGGATAGTGTAGCTTCCTAACAGTGAAAGAATTTTTCAAATCGGTCAAGTAGTTTCGGAGCGTATTCAATTCAATCAAACAAACAAACAATCAAATCTTTCCTCTTTATAATATTAGTATAGATATAGATATCGTCATAATATTTTTCGAACAAAGTTTTCGTATATCTGCGTTTACACAACGAATATTTCATCTTGATATTATTAGTTTGTTTGAATGTTATTTAAATTTATTTATTCTAATTGGAGTTAATTGACAGTTTAGAAAATACGAATAAGTTTTAGTATATGTATATAATAAGTTTCTATAAATATTATTGACTACGCAGATGGCCTAGTGGTTAGTGATTTTTAGTGGTAGGACCACGTTGTTGACAGTTCTCTATCTACAGCCGCGGGCCGGTCCGTCCGGGTAGTACCACACTCTCGCAGAAGATCGACGTTTGAGTAATGGCAATGTGCTATTGCGCTTCGTTCGGTGAGCGAGAGAGCCGGAAGCCCAACTGGGTGGGTTTGGGGTTTGTAATGGTAGGTGTTGGGGCCTAGCTATACCCTTTTTTTTTTTTTTTTTTTTTTTTTTTTTGTGGTGGGCCATGGACGTCGCACCCCGCCAAATCGGTCCGGGGTGACGGAAGAGGCGGCGCGCAACCCCATTGACCCACCCTGCAAGCACCTCTTCTTCGCCATGCGAGCGGGCCACCGGTACCCGATCTTTGTCTTCGGTGGCCCGCTCGGCGGTATGCCCTCTCGGGCTCCTCTCCTGTTGACGCCCCGACAGATTTCGCCGTCGAGGCGTCGTCCTCACGCGGTGGCCTCGCGTCGGGTGACCGGACAATTCCCCGGTCCGATCACCCGAAGCCTCGGTTAGGGCGGCATCAGGCGCAGGTATTCGCGCCTGCGCCGCCCCGGCCGCGGGCGGCGGCCCGGGTCACGGGAATCCTCCCGGTCCCGTTCCGCCGCCTCCTTCTGCGAGATGACAGCCTCGCAGAAGGCGGCGACCGCGTCCCAATTCCTGACGCTGTCGACCATCGCCCTCGCGACAGCCGGCAGCGTCAGGTCGGCACCGATAATAGCGACGAGGTCGCGGCGCTGCCCGTCCCAGCCCGAGCATTCCTCGAGCGTATGTTGCGCCGTGTCCTCGTCACTACTGCAATGATGGCAGCCCGGAGTCCATTCCCTGTGCACGACCGTGTGCAGGTATTTCCCGAAACACCCGTGCCCCGTTAACACCTGCACCAGTCGGAAGGTGAGGACCCCGTGCCGCCGCTCCATCCATTCCATCAGTACGGGCCGGAGGGCCTCAACGGTAATGACACCGTGTCTAGGCCTCTCCAGCCGCGTAGCCCAACGGGCGATGACTTCTCGGCGGGCGTCCTCGCGCCAGGTGGCTATCTCGTTAAACGATGGGGAGCCACCCTCTTCGCGCATTGAGGTAACCCGCCGGTAGAGGTCGGAGAGCATCTCCGCCTCTAGGTCCCACGGGGGTGTCCCGGCCAATAGGCACGCCGCCTCTGTCGACACCGTGCGGTACCCGCGAATGGCTCTGACCGCCATGGCTCGCTGTGGCCTCCACAGCACCGCCCTGAGCTGGGCGTTCAGAGCCCTCGCCCACACGGGTGCGCCGTACATGGCCATTGAGCGGATCACCCCCGCATACAGCCGTCGGCCCTCGAAACTGGGTCCGCCCACATTCGGCATGAGCCGAGAAAGGGCGGACGCCGCGCCGACCAGCCGGGGAGCAATTTGACGAAAATGCTCCCGGAACCACCATCGCCCGTCGAGCACCAGACCCAAGTACCTCATATGGGCCTGGATACTGATGTAGATGGAGTTGACGACTAACGAGGCGCCGATAGGCAGCCTCACACGGGGCCCATGGAATAGTAGGGCCTCCGTCTTGTTTAGGGCCACCCTGAGCCCCAGCGCCTCGATTCGTCTGACCATCTCCTCGGTGCCGAGAGTGGCCAGGCTCGCCGCCTCTTCGAGTGTCCTGCCTCGGGCTGTGACGAGCGTGTCGTCAGCATAGCAAATAACGCTCAGCCCGGGGGGGAGACTCCCTCTCAACGCCCAGTCGTACCCGATGTCCCACAGAGTCGGCCCCAGAACCGACCCCTGCGGAACGCCGCACGACATGGGCGTCCGCACAATGTCCCCTGCGGGGCTCGCGTAGAGAACACTGCGCCCCTCCAGATAGTCTGCCACCAGCCGCCTGAGGTACAGGGGCACTCCATGGAACCGGAGCGCCTCCCTGATGCAGCTGAATGGCAGACTATTGAAGGCGTTGGCGATGTCCAACGACACCGCCAACAACACTCCTTTGCCGGCGACAGCCTCCGCGGCCGTCTGCCTCAGGCGTAGCAGGGCCCCGATGGTCGAACGCCCCTTCCGAAACCCAAATTGAGCGTCCGACAGATCGGGCCCCACCTCCTCCAGGTGCTGGACGATGCGGGCAGCGAGGACACGCTCCAGCAGCTTACCCACATCATCCAGAAGCACAATGGGCCTGTAGGCCGACGGCGAATCCGGGGGCCGTCCCGGCTTTGGCAGGAGAACCAACCTCCCTTCCTTCCAGCACTCAGGGAACTGTCCAGACGTCAGACAGGCGTTGAACAGTCGCCTGAGGCGAGGTTCGAGATGCTCGAGGAGCAACGTCAACACCCGGACTGGGACTCCGTCCGGGCCGGGGGCCGTGGTGGCGGATCGAATCTTCGCCACGGCTGCCCCCACTTCCGACTCCGTCACGGGCGGAACACTCTCGACGGCCTCCCGGTCGTGATCTGGCGAAGCCATGACCGGGGGCGTGTGCTCCGACTGCCGCGGGAACAGCTCCTCGACCACTCTACGAAGGAGGTCGGGCTGGAGGGTCTCGGTGAGGGGGGGGCCCTGCGCGCGAAGCTTATTCAGCGACGCGCGATAAGGGCGACCCCAGAGGTCACGGTCGAGACCGTCCAGCATCTCCTGCCAACTTGCGTCCTTGGCGGACCGGATGGCCAGCCGAAAGGCGGTACGCGCACTGCGGTACGCCTCGTACAGCTGGCCCTCCCGCTCAACATCGCGGCGACGCCGCCGACTGCGGGTGTAGGACCTTCGGGCACTAATGCACGCCGCACGAAGGTCCGCCAGTCTTGGGGACCACCAGTAGACCCCCTGCCTCGGAGGTAGACGCCGCACCCTGGGCATGGCCGCATCGCAGACCTGCGTTAACGCACTGCGGATGCGGACAGCCTCAACGTCCACTCCGTCCGCTGGGGGTGGTGAGGACAGCCACGTGTTCACGATGGCCGCCTCCACCAGTAGGTCCCTATCTAGACGCCCCACAGCCCACCGCGGAAATGCGGGAGCCCGGTCCGCCCTGTGACCCCTGCTGGGGTCCCGGAGAGGGGAGACCTCCATCCGGATGTATCGGTGATCCGACAGGGTCTCCGCCTCCTCCAGGACACGCCAGTTCCTCACTCGTGGTGCGACAGCGGGGCCAGCGAACGACAAGTCCACTATCGACCCACCCTGCTGTCGCACACACGTGTTCACTGAGCCTCTGTTTAGGACACAGAGGCCCAGTGACGCCGCCCACTCCACGATCGCCCGCCCACGATCGTCCGTCATCGGGGACCCCCACGCCGTGGATTTGGCGTTGAAGTCCCCCAGGACCAGGACGAGGCCCGGTGCCAGTCGCCGTATCGAAGCCTCCAAGGTAGTGAGGGAGGCCCCGAAATCGTCCATTCTCCTGTTAGGGGAGAGGTATACACTGTAGAGCGTGACCCCTCCCCAATCCGCCGCGACAAATTCCTCGCCCCTATCCAAGAGGGATAAGGACGGGAAGTGCCGCTGCGTGGAGTTGACGATTGCCGCGGTTCCGTTTCGGCTGACCACCCAATTGGGGCGATCAGGCACGGCGTACGGTTCCGCGACTACGGCTGCACCGATCGACCACTCCGCCATGGATTGCAGGAGGAGATCCTGCGCACCGGTGGAGTGGTTGATGTTGGCCTGCAGGAGGTGAGTGGACTGGGCAGCCATTAATGGGCCGTGTCCATCATCACCTCCTGGCTTGCTGCGGGCGATCGGGCCGCGCTAGGAGCGGGAGCGGCCGGAGTCGAAGGGCCGCTCCGCCCTTTTGGAGCCGAAGCCGGAGGTCTGCACGCCCCAGAGCCCATGCGGTGCTTGGCGGGCTTATTGCCCGCCGCACACGCGGGGCAGTGGGGCGGGGCGGCGCAAGATGCCGCCATATGCCCAGTCTGACCGCAGCGGAAACAGAGTCCGCCGCAGTCAAAGCAATTAGTGCATGTTGGCCGGGTGTGCCCGACCGCCATGCACTTGAAACACCTCGCAGGCCGGTGCTCCAGCACGGTGACTCGCGCTGAGCTCCAGCCCACGAGGAGCCTGCCTGAGTCGGCCAGTTGCCTGACCGACTCCACTGGGCACTGCACCCAGGCAGCACCTACGCCGCCCGGACCGGGCCGGATGGCACCAACCCGGACAGTGTCCATGGGACACCCGGTTTTCGAGGCAATGGCCTCCCGGATGTCTTCCACCGTCACGGAGTCGTCCAGACCCGCAATGCGCATTTCGGCGCACTTCACGGGTCTGGCGATTTTAACGCCACCCTCCTCGGCGAACAGACCTCTCAACTTCGACGCCACGCTATCGGCCGTCCTGGTGCCCTCGGCCCCAGGGAACTCTAGAATCCGAGCCCCTGTCCGGGCCTTGCGGGTCCTGGCTTCGACGCCTCCTATGTCGGAGACGTCGAGCTCCCGCCGGGCTTTCCGCAGAACGGCCTCATAGCTGAGGCCCCTTTCTGCCGCCTCAGGCAGCACAGTGATCACCACTGCGGCTGTCTTCGGCGGCCGGAGCCCCTTGCGCGGCCTCTTCTTCTTCGTTGTGCCGCCTCCTCCGGCTCCTGCCTGGGGGGCGACGACCTCAGCGGCGCGCTTGGCCGCCGCTCTCCTCCTCTGGCCGCGACTCTTTCTGCCGCGCTCGGCCACCTGCCAACCCTGTTCGGGCGTAGCGGGCGTGCCGGGCGCTGAGGGCGTAGTCGCGGCTGCGCTAGTCGTCGCTGGCGGTGTTGGTGCTGGCGACGACTGCAGTCCGGCAGGAGCCGGTGCCGTCTTCTTTTGGGTCGGAGCGGGCCCCTTATTTTTGGGCCCAGCCGCGGCCGCGGCGTAGCTTCCCCCCACACGGCCACCCTGACAAGGCAGCGGGGCGGGAGCTGGTGCCGCATATGGCCGTTTATCCGCGGCGAGAGGCGGTTGAACACGTGGTTCTGGAGGCAGCCTTGCCTCCAGAACGGCCAAGCGCGCATTGACCATATTACCGACGGCGTCGATAATGGCGCGCAAGGCCTCGTCCGACACGCCTCCCACCGCGGGCAGCGGGGTCGGTGTCACCGGCTGGACCTCTGCCGGGACCTGCTCCACGACGGCGACAATTGGCGTGTTGGTCGGCGGCGCACGCTCCGCGGTCAGAGGCGTCTTCCTCTGTGCGGCGGCAGCCACTGGACGGCCGGCGCCTCGGGGCGGTTTCGAAGCGGCGACGACGGCGACAGCTCCTCGGCGGCTAACACTGGCCGGCGGCGCGGTTGGCGCAGGCGGCGCAGTTGGCGCAGCCGGCGCAGTTGGCGCAGCCGGTGCAGTTGGCGCAGACGGCACGAGCCGCCCCATTTGAGCCCTCAGCTCGGCCACGTCCTTGGCGAGGTTGCGATTGGTCCTCCGCACCGCGGCCAGCTCCGACTCCAGCCGGCGGTTCTGGGCCCGCAGACCTGACACCTCGCCACCAAGGCGGGCGTTTTCGGCCTGCAGGGCCTCCATATTTGCGGCTGGGGCGCTCGCGCGGGCACCAGCGGCCACCACTTCGGTGGGAGGGATGCTGGACAACACCCCCAGCACCCTCGCGGCGGCCGCCTCGTTGCCGGTCTGCCTGCCAGCCTCAGCCCCTCCACGCACTTCGCCGGCCGGGAAGTGGGTCGCCCTTCCCGACACCGCGGCCCCTCGCCCTCTGCGAGAGGCCGGCACTTTGGGGGGAGGCATGATCGTCACACTCCCCTCGGAATCGGCGCTCGAGCTGCCATCCCTGTTCAGGGGGCGCTTCCGCACCTTCGAGGGGAGGGCCTCCTCCCTTGTCGTCGGAGCCGCAGCCGCAAAACGCGGCGACGACCTGGCGACGGCGGTTTCCTGCGCCGACCCGCTAGCCTCTTTGGACGGCTCTGCGGAACTACCGCCCTCGTCCATTATATCGGCAGATCCACTGCTCTCGTCTCTGGACGGCTCTGCGACACTACCGTCGCCCTCGTCCATTGACGGCTCTGCAGTGGATCTGCCGCCGTCTTCCTCCAGTTGGGCGGCAGCGGCGGCCTCCTTCTGCGCCCTCCGCTCCGCCATACGCTTCCTTTCTGTAGGAGAAGCCTTTCCCGTAGTCCAGTTGGCCCGTTTCCGGTACTTCCTCGGCTTCTTCTTTTGGGCCTCCGTAGTCTGTGCCGGGCCCTAGGCGGACGCCTCAAGTCCCGAGGACGAGGCGTCGTTTGTGCCAGTTTTATTTTGCCTTGGCAAGGCCGTCAGTTGGGAATCCGAAGCTTCCCCGTCTTCAATATTTATTATAGGCAATTCCATTTTGGTCCCACGATTATGGGAGAAATAAACGGTCGACCCGGGCAGAGATCCCTGTACCCGGGCAAGCCTACATTTACCAACCAGGGGGTCGGCTGGTACCCTGGCTGGAGCGTGCTAGTAACAGAACAGCCCATCTGCCATGCATCCTCTCGCCGCACGCCAGAACTTAGGATTCTGGGTAATTTCCGAATTCGAATGTTAATTCGAACTCTTTATAGAGGTTGTCTTCCTCGCGGTCCGGGCGGTTAAGCCAAGACCCTCGTTCCTGATACTACGCCTCACGACAACTTGTCTTGAAGCAAGATATCAGGTTTACGATATGTCGGCGGTGGCATAAGCCTGCCCAGCCCTCAAATGAATGAGTGACCGGGCCCGTCCGAAATTTCGCCTCCTGTATCCTCTACAAATAGAGGGTCAGGAGCGAATTGGGGCTCAACCCATCGCTGGGGAACCCCCCCTCGCGCCAGAGATTCGCTACGGGCGACAATTCGACAGAGGGATCTGGGGGACTGTCGCCCGCACCCAGGCTACACCACGCGGAGGTTTCTGGCGTCGTACCCCACCTAGCTATACCCTGGGTGTAGTAAATGTCCATGGGCAGCAGTGACGCTTACGATCAGGTGTGCTTCTTGCTCGTTAGCTATCTTAAGCAATAAAAAAAAAGATACGAATCTACGGTGTTCATTATAATGGGTTCGATTCCCAAGGAGAACAATACATACTGCGATCTACAAATTGTTCTTGAGTCTGGTATAATTTGTGTATTTTTGAAGTGGCAAGCATTAATTAATAAGTGCAGAAAAGTGTCTATTTAAAAAAAAAAATCTGAAAAATATAGTCAATTGAATGGAGAAAGAATACATATTCATTTTCTCCGAATATCACTAGAAGACAGGGACATGCTTCTAGGCTACGGTCGTTTTATAAAGTGTCGTGCCATTAGTAGGAGTTGTTTCGTAACTCTATCTCGTGGTAATAGGTAATTGGGTGAAACATTGCTAATTAAGCAGGTATACAGTGACTTAACAGAAGCCTATATAAACTCTCTATCAGACCGGTGAAAGGGTAATCATTAGCGTTTTCTTGTATAACAAAAGGGTCAACTGAATTCTCTTTGAGCAGGAAGAAATATGCATGCCCTACAGGCAGTTGTACTTGTGCATGTAACATGTAGAAAAAAATATGATGAAAATGAAAATCTTCATTTTAGATTTGAATATATGTAATTCCTTTTTCGGTTTATAATTTAAATGGTAGACCGGTAATTACCATTTTACCTCAAAGCTAATTATTTGAACAATATCTTTGTATTTTGTTTTTTATTTGTGAAAAACTGTACAATTTCTAATGAATATATCAATAATGAGCAAATATATAATGAATATTATTATTACAAATTAATTTCGCAAAAATATGGTAGACATACCTTTTTTTTGGGGACAGGCGATCCGATAATCTGCCGTTTACGTACTTCTATGTTCGGGCGGGCCACCGAAACCCGGTGATGGCCCGTTAGCTTTTCGGGTATCGTCTTTAAGACGACATAACCCTACCTATAAATCTTAGGATTATATGTGTATATATATTTTTAGCGGCGTGCTGTAGTGTAGTCATACCCCGTTAAATCCGTCTAGGGCGACAGAAAGAACGGCGCGCGACCCCATAGACCTGCCCAACAAATACCTATCAACGCCGTGCAAGCAGGCCACGGGCACCCGGTCTTTGTTTTTGGTGGTCAAGATTGTATATAACCAAATCAATCTCAATGACTTTCCTGTATGCAGTAATTTAAAATATTTTCTTTTATTTGGGGTCAGACTTTTTTCTTTTTTGTCTTTTTAAAAAGAGTGCACCCTGCACTAAGGAAATAATCTTTGTATTGCGTGGGAATTTAAAAACATGCAATCAACGCAGACAAATTACGCCTAGACTCAGAATAACACTTTATGGATCGCACAAAGTATTATCCTGCGTGAGAATCAAACCCAGGGCACTGGCACAGAAGGTCGGTATATCTTAACCACTAAGCCATCTGTGCAGTGGAAGCTGTCTCGAATAAGCCAAGCTGATATTGGCAAAGCTCACTATACCCATAAGGCAGGTACATCTGAATAATCTCAGATGCTGCATGAAGATTTTTTATTTGTGTCTGCGAACGTCAGTTTGTATTCTCTGCTGAAAAGAAAGCTTTTACAGCAGGCATCCAATAACAAATTCTTTTTTTAGTTGTTCAGGTATTTTCAAAGTGACATAATAAGCGTTCAATATCTCTGCAACCTATCTTTCTCATATGTCATGCAACGTAACTAAGCGTAAATAAAGTATTCCAACCAATGGTATTTGAATATGGAACACAATTTGAATAACGAATGGATATGCGTAAATATTATAACTGTTTTACTGAATTTGAATATTTGATATTATCATGTCAAGATATCTATTTATTTTGAATCTAGTAATGAAGCATATATACCAAAAGATTAATTAATAATTAAGTTAAGAACGAGCTTAAAAACCTCAAGTAAAGCCCAAACGTTCAATTTCGCATGATTTTAGATAGTGTAATATCGAAAGAGTCGCTGGAAATGCATGGTTTCTCTACCTATTTTTAACTTACCAACGTCCAGATAAACAACGGCTTTCAGATTAATATATTACATAAGTAAATGCAATTCATCATCATAATCATCATCTCAGCTCATATATATCCCACTGAGCTAGAGCCTCGTCCACACTAGTAGGGAAATAGACCTACTACACCACGCTGGTCAAACGTGTTGGTATAGGGTTTTATTTCGAGTTTTTCTTCTCTTGCATAGATGTTATATGCATATTTTATCCCTTAGTCGTCTTTTACGATCACTCACGGGTAAGATAAGGAGTGGTGAAATGTATTCCTACTCCAAATTACTGAAACATTAAGCATGCTTGATTATTTATAAAAACTTGATTACGAGCAAAAAAATTAACACTTGATCCCATGTGTGACAATTATTTTTCGCTCGTAATCAAGATTTTATAAATATTTATAGATATATAGAATAAGCTGTTTGTTGTTTTGTTGGTTCTGTTCGTCCATTCGGACAGGCAAAGCGATCAAAGCCCATACAGCCAAGTCTTATTTAATTATTTTTCTTACATTGTTCATCATTTCTTCATATTATGTAGCCTTAATAGTCATTGTCTGTCAGTAAGTCAAGTCGTTACCATTAATCGGGTGCTGATAACCTAATCAATGATTTTGTTTGGGAATTTTGGACAAATATGAAAATACACGTAAACCACTATTATACCATATTCACTACACTTCAGCACTTTATCTGTACCATATTGCATAAAATACCAGCAAAATTATTCAATATAACACCACAAAACACTAAAGAAATGAATATAATACAAGAGCGTGACATGACATTTCCACATTCGCGCCAAAACTCCGTAGAATAAGCTGTTAGCATAGGTGCTGCCATTCGTTGAGATTTTATTAACCTGAATGGTCTTATTATGTTTGTCATCAAGCAAGAAAATTTACTATATTACTTCTTCTTCTCAGCTAATGTACGTTTCACTGTTCGATATAGGTCTCCTTTGGATGAAATATATTAGTCTACTACACTTTGCCATTTAGAATATTTATTTAAGAAAAGGATTTTTCTTAATTTTTTTTTTGGTTCTGTTAGTCCATTCGGACAGGCAAAGGCATCAAAGCCCATACAGCAAAGTCTTATTTAATTATTTTTCATATATTGTTCATCATTTCTTCATATTATGTAGCCTTAATAGTCATTATCTGTCAGTAAGTCAAGTCGTTACCATTAATCGGGCGCTGATAACCTAATCAATGATTTTCTTTGGGAATTTTGGGCAAATATGAAAATACACGTAAACCACTATTATATCATATTCACTACACTTCAGCATTTTAAATGTATCATATTGCATAAAATGCCAGCAAAATTATTCAATATAACACCACAAAACACTAAAGAAATGAATATAATACAAGAGCGTGACATGACATTTCCACATTCGCGCCAAAACTCTTTCTTAATTTTTTTATCCGAATGTTGCAAACATTAAACATAATGTTAAAAATTAACAAAAAAGAAAAATATATTACAATTTGGACACGATAATATCTGTAAAATGTATCTGTCTTCTGGTATTATTATGTGTAGTCTGTGTCTACATGAATATGAATCATTCACTACGTTGAAACTTTAGGAACTCATCGTACATTATTGTTCTGATATTATCTCAGTTACTTGCGGTAGACATAATATGTACTCCTCTTTCATTGTAGATATAGCAAATAGTTATTGGTAACAGTTTCACGACCGGTAGTCTGCCATATATATACTCCTCTTCCGTGTTACATATTCCAAATAATAATTGGCTATAATTTCACGACCAGCGGCTTCAGGTGAAGTTGATATAAAGTTCTTATCCATCTTTTACGACATCCACTTGCAAAGTAAAGGTTGGCAGTACTCGTAGCCGCTACCACACAGCAATTAGAAACTTTATGCGCTATAAATAGATAATAATAATACTATCCTTACTAATATTATAAATGCGAAAGTAACTCTGTCTGTCTGGCTGTCGCTCTTTCAAGCCAAAACTACTGAACAGATCTAAATGAATTTTGGTACACAAACAGTCTAGAACCTGACAAAGGCCATATGCTAATTTTTAATGCAAAAAAAGGGTTGTAAAGGGGAATAAAAAGTTGTAAGTAATTATCGTCATTTTTAAAGCCTTGAAACGTATTTTTAGGCCATTGGTTACATATAAATAAATTTAACATTAATTACCCTTAAGGGTTATAATAAAAATAGGAGATGAAAATCTTTAGGAAAGTAACCTTTTACGCGGGTGAAGCCGCGGGCAGTAGCTAGTTTTATTATATTTTAGTTATCTTAATGCTTCGAACAGTATCTATGATCACCGATGATGTTTGACCAAGCATTATTTTCTGTTGGCCAATATTGTTATATAAAAAAATTAATCGTAAACTAAAAGTAGTATGTAGTATAACTTCTATAATGACAACATAATGAAACCTAAAATACGATAAACAATACTAATTACGTATATAGTTACGTGTAGGTATGTAGCATGAAGAATTAGCACGTTGATGTGCAATGGGGTACATCACATCTCTCGACAAATTGATAACCGATGGAGAAGAAAGGTTCTCGAGTGGCGACCGCTTATCGGACGACGCGATCTAGGAAGCCTGAAGGGGCTCGAGTGGACCGATTTGGTGATGATTGCCGGGAGCCGTTGGATGCGGATCGCACTTTGTAATGAACTATAAGGGAGGTTCTAGCAGTGGATGATAATGATAAAATGCAGGTATATTAATAGTGGTAGGACCACGCTGTTGACAGTTTTCTGTCTACAGTCGCGAGAGTGAGCGAGAGAGCCGGAAGCCCAACTGGGTGGGTTTGGCCATTTTATTGGTAGGCCGCGGCTTAGCTATACCCTTGGTATTGCAAAGGTCCATGGGCGGCAGTGACACTTACCATCAGGTATGCTACTTAATCGTTTGCCACCATTAGCAATAAAAAAAAAAACAAAATCGAAAATTGTTAATTCTGCTTGCTTTAACGGTTATTAAGCAAAATTGTTCTTTAAACAGTTTTCGAAAAGACTTTTAGGATCATGGTATAAATATGCAACAGTGGATATGGGCAGTCCGTTTTTAGGTCGGATTCTAAAATATTGCTATCCTTTTCGATTACAGAGGTTAGATGGTAATTGTTGTGCCTTAAAATAACAACAGCTGAAATTAAATTTCAGAGTGATTAAATTAAAAGCTAATTTAATGTTATATAAAATGCAAACATTATAAATATTAATTTGGCTATTTATTATAGGTACGGATCCCCTTCAAATATTTCAGCGAAAAATTACAGAGAAGTAATATAGTGATAAAATAACAGACAGTAGTTCACTTAAATCAAATTATTTATTAAGCATTACCCCATAATCCCATAAGTGAAATCATTCTTTCCAACTCCTCCTCTTTCATCATCATTATCATCACAGCACATAAATGTCCCACTGTTGGGCTCTGGCCTCCTCCGTAATGGGAGGGAAATTAACCTGCTATACCGCGGTGGTCAGACGTGTTGATATAGAGTTTTGTTTCGAGTTTTCCTTCTCCCGCATAGATGTTATATGAGTTTTATATCCCTTAGTCATCTCGTACGATCACCCACGGGTAAGATATGGGGTGGTGAATAGTATTCTTACTCCGTCACCATACGGTAAGTTAAGAGACAGTAGACTTGAGTATTTGATATAAATTTCAGTTTGATATCTCCATGAATTCCTGAGAAAAAGGGTCTTGACAGATAGACGGACAGACGGACGGGCAACAAAGTGATCTTATAAGGGTTCCGTCCTTTTGACGTACGGAACCCTAAAAATATAACTATAAGCACTTACGTACAGCTAAAAAGACAGGGAGCTTATGGGGACCTATAGGACTCTACTATTACTTCGAACGGTCGAGTAGGGTGTGATCAGTATCACAGTCTCCAAAATAACTCAACTATTTGAATTAGTTAACAGGATAATAAGGACTAAGGAGGAAGTAAATAATAAAAATTAGAAAATTTTACTTCAGTAAAAAAAATATCACCATACCATAAATATTAGTCTATAATACTTCAATGGGTTGCGGGGGTGCCAACCACTTGTACCTTTGAGACGAGAAAAAATATTTGCTTTCCCCTTCATATTGAAGCATTGAGTAAATGTTAAAGTATTTTATATAATTTATTTAGAGACTTTTACTTGTTAACAGAATTCATATAAATGATAAATGTTTGTATGTAATACCGTTCTTAACTATATTTTAGTAATCTATATATGTAAAACATAAAAAAAAAATAATTCTACCTATGCCCGTTATAGAACCGATGTTACCTTAAAGCGGTTTCATTAGAAAGATAAAGAAGAAAAAAGTGATCATAAAAGAGGCAAGCATATGAGATAAACAATATATAAAGGACGATATTAATTAAAATTCAACATCGTTAATTTTTTTTTAAATATATGTTATATGCATTAGAGAATAAAACCTTCTGTTGCTGTAGACTTTACAAAGATACTATTAATGACCATAATTTTCTTTTTCACATGCAGTCCGTTCCGACCAGGATGATAAAGGGTGGCGAGCGATAACCCATCGTATTCCCTTCCCATCACTATTAGGTCGACTACTGGTACGGAATCCTTGACGTCCGTGGCCAGCCCGGCTAGTGTCTTTTTCGCGTACCATTTCCTCTCGATGCTTCGCCTTTTTGCCGAGACGTCGTCCTCACGTGGTTAGCCTCTCTGCGGATGACGGCCATAGCCCTCTGTGACAGAAGAGCCCTAAGTTGGACGATCAGAGCCCCGCCCACACGGGTGCGCCATACAGGGCCATCAACTGGACTACCACTGCGTGCTGTTGTCGGTACGTAGCCAGTGCCCGCCTACATTCGGCATGAGCCAAGAGAGAGCAGATGCCGTACTTACAAGGCGCGGGACAAGTCGGAAGAAATACTACCGGAACCATCGATGCTTGTCGAGCACCAAGCTAAAGTACTTCATGGTGACGGTGATCCAGGCACCAGTGGGTGGACTGATACGGGGCCTATGGAAGAATACCGCCTCCTCTAGCGTCTCACCCTGTGCTGTGACAATTGATTGTCAGCGTAGCGGATGCCTTCCAACCCGAGGGTAAGTGCAGTCAACAACTACCTCTCGACAGCTGCTTCAGGTGTCATCTTTGCGACCATAGCCCTCAGGTGCAACAAGGTCGTGATTGTCGAACGCCCCTTCAAAAAACCAAAATGGGGGATCCGACACAGCATAGCTGATCTCGCTAAGGTGCTGGTTGATATCCTCCACCAGACCGTCAGGATCCTCTCCAGCAGTTTTCCTATTTCGTCCAGCAACACCATCGGCCTATAGGCCGTCGCTAATTCCGAAGCCCGTTCCGGCTTCGGCAGGAGCATCAGTCTCCCTTCTTTCCAACACCCAGGGAACTACCTAGAATCTAAACACGCATTGTACAATACCCTGAGGCGTGGACTCAAGTGCTCGGGGACCAGGGCAAGCACCCAGTCAGGAGATTTATACCCATGCTGAGAAATTATTTGTGGATCGCAAAAACAATTGTCCCTATTTGATATCGAAGCCCGAGAGATTAAAACTAGTTTACTATGCTGTCTGTACTGTAAAAATATTAGTACGTCAAGTATCCTTTGATTTGTGAAGGATGCTAGTATTCTACGACGACATGAACATAAGCTCAGAGGTAGCGCAGCACATAATAAGGTAAAATATTAAGCATATATAACATATTCTCAACTTCTTAATTTTTCTAGTCCGACCTAGTGTTCCCCTGGATGCCATGAGTGTGGCGCGCTAACTGATGATGCGCGTCACACTCTTTTTTTTTTTTTTGCGGTGGGCTATGGACGTCGCACCCCGCCAAATCAGTCCGGGGTGACGGAAGAGGCGGCGCGCAACCCCATTGACCCACCCTGCAAGCACCTCTTCTTCGCCGTGCGAGCGGGCCACCGGTACCCGATCTTTGTTTTCGGTGGCCCACTCGGCGGTATGCCCTTTCGGGCTCCTCTCCTGTCGACGCCCCGACAGCTTTCGCCGTCGAGGCGTCGTCCTCACGCGGTTGCCTCACGTCGGGTGACCGGACAATTCCCCGGTCCGATCACCCGAAGCCTCGGTTAGAGCGGCATCAGGCACAGATACTCGCGCCTGCGCCGCCCCGGCCGCGGGCGGCGGCCCGGGTCACGGGAATCCTCCCGGGCCCGTTCCGCTGCCTCCTTCTGCGAGATGACAGCCTCGCAGAAGACGGCGATCGCGTCCCAATTCCTGACACTGTTGACCATCGCTCGCGCAACAGCCGGTAGCGTCAGGTCGGCACCGATGACAGCGACGAGGTCACGGCGCTGCCCGTCCCAGCCCGAACATACCTCGAGCGTATGTTGCGCCGTGTCCTCGTAGCTACTGCAATGGTGGTAGGACGGAGTCCACTCCCTCCGCACGACCGTGTGCAGGTACTTGCCGAAGCAACCATGCCCCGACAAGACCTGCACCAACCGGAAAGAGAGGACTCCGTGCCGCCGCTCCATCCACTCCATCAGTACGCGCCGGAGGGCCTCAACGGTAAAAACACCGTGTCTAGGCCTCTCCAGCCGCGTAGCCCAACGGACGATGACTTCTCGGCGGGTGTCCTCGCGCCAGGTGGCTATCTGTGCGTCACACCCTAGAGGTATGTCCCGCCTGGGGGCCCCAGCGCCACGCGCTGCCGGCGGACATAGAAATAGACCTGGCGTTATTGACCATCATTTCTAAGATGCTTGACAGTGACAGGTGCTGGTCGTCGATGGCCTCCTTCTGTGAGTACGTTATCTCTTCGAAGGAGGCCGCGGAGCGGGTACGCGAGGTATTTGCTTCTGCAGACTCGCTCCGTAGGCGGCGGCCAGGAAGGGGAAGGTGCCGTTACGTGCATCTCCTCCCGCTGCCTTGACTGTCGACTGGACGTGGCCAGATGGCCTAGCGTTGGGGTGTCGGGGATAGAATGTCAATAGATGACCTCTCCGGCACCCCGTAAAAGCGCGGAAGGGACCGCTGTGGTTTTAGTAGGTATTTCGGCCGAATCAGCTGGCCGGCGAGTCCTACACATCCCATCGTCTGTCACCGGCGAGGCATGCATGCATGCATTTCTACAGCGCGAACCCAAAAAAAAAGTCCGACCTAGTATGATCGAAAACTTATCTTAAGAGATTCATATTGATATTTTTTTTTTGATTCAAACTTGTCTCCGTGGAAGTGCCGTACTATAAGTAGCTATTATGGCCTATATGGCCATGGGTATATTATATGGTAGAATGGCCTTATACAGCACATCGCTATGGCCTGATTGCTCGCATTAGGTTTCTCTTGTTAAAATAATATAGTGCCGTGGTGATCAGGATCACACATATATTGTATAGCAAGACCAATACATAGTGCATGTCAGATTGTCAGCTCTGCTATTGCAAAGGAAATAGGTGATACAGGTAAATATGGACAAATGATATGAAAAACTGCGTACTTATTCGTGTCGCTAGAGGTTGGCATTTGTGATTGAAGCATCAATTCACTAAATGAAAGGCGACTGCCTCTTGATTGATCATTATTATTATTATTCTACATATATTTATTACTATCTTAATATATATATTTTAAACGTATTATCTAAAAACGCGCACATACATATCCACTACAAAAAACAAACACTATCTAATTCAAAAAGTAAAAATAGTACAGCACCGGCAGCGAGTACAGAGGCTAAGCTACCGATAGTTAGCGATCCAAAGAGAGAAATCTCCTCAGAATGCATGCTTTGTCGAGGAGAACTATCTTCTGCGTCTGACTTTTGACCCAATCACCTGACGCAGGTGTCGTGAGATGTTGGTGGAGGCTCTTAGTCATTAAATCATTGACTGAAACAATTATCGGTACACAATATTGAGTCCACATCCCATATATCGATAATCGCCGAACCAGATATACTGTTTATATTTTTCAGCTTTTTTCAAGATTTTTGCATGTAGGATGGTGACGTTGATTATTAAACAAATATCTTAAAAATAACTTTCTCTTTAAAAAAAAAGATGAAGAAAATAAAATAATTAAATAACAAAAACCTATAAATCAAGGTCTTTGATATTAACGAGTTATAAATCTTTATCAGTGTACGAATAAGGTAAGGTCTAAGGCTTACAATATGTCACCAGCTCTTTATTTCCGTCGGATGTAGTCAAGACAGTTCAGCTCATTGCAAGAAAAGGAAAAATCGAAACCAAGTTCTATGGAAGACCGTTTTGCCAACTTTGCCGCCACTTTCGATTCTAAATAGGCTAGTGTCCAACAGTGGAAAATAAATTAGCTGGAAAAAAAACATAATACATAAATATTATGAAATAAATAAAAAAAATACAATAACGGTGACTGTGAATTACCATTAAGATTAAAACAAAAAATTGTGAAGTTTCTAACTTTCCATTCACTTTCGAATCCACAGTAAACAAGGAAATTATGTCATCTGTGTAATGCAATATACGAAATATATAAAAAAAAGTAATAATTATAGTATTATTTGACATATTATGTATTTGTATGTACCTACTGTTAATATATACTAAATAATAATTCATCTGTTGTTTTCAACAAAACGAAGTTATTCAAAATTAATACTTTCTTGTTTACATAAAGGATTACCTATTTTATTTACTATTTAATTTACCTGATCATTTAACTGAATAAATATGGCGAATTCTTATATTTTGGTATTTGAAAAAAAAAAGATTTAAATCACGGCAATAAATCCATCTTGCATTTGCTAATCTTACATAATTACTGGCGTAGCATGCCGTAGGCCGTGGCCTACGCACGCCTACGCTGGGGCGCGGCGTAAAAGCTCAGCACCAACCGGTACGCTTTCGTTTGTACACCATGGGTATATAACGGGGAATTGAGGAGTACTGAAGCCATTCCAATAGTAGACTCCCAGCGCGTAACACGCGTACATCGACGCAGAGTGTCAGTGCACTTGAACAGTTACGCGCATCGAAAACTTGCAGGTAAGTTCATAAATATGGTGTTTACCATATTCAGTTTCAGCATTTTATATGCTGATTCCAAGAAATAAATAAGAATGTGCAATTAAGTAAATTGATAAATAATTAAGTTTAAGAACTACAACAGTCTTCAATTTCATTTTTTTAAATAGTTTTTCTTTATAGTTCTGTAATTATATACCTTCACGTTAATTATTAGGAATCTATTAATTTCACGTTTAATATTATTTTTTAAATACAATAAAATACCAATTATACCCATAAAAAGCCGATACATTATTGTTCTCGTGTTTTGCAAAGAAAGAAACGGTAAGCAGAGTTGTAAAACATCAAAATTTGTCATATAACTTTGGCACTTAATAAAAGATTAATAATTGCCACATGCGGCGATTAAATCAATAAAATATTTCATAAAATCAAACTAAAAATAATATTGTTCCACGTAAGAAGAAATAAGGTATTTTTAAGTAATCGGCTATTATACCTGCAATATATGAAGGGTGCCTACTGACCTATGTGATACGATCCATTTAATCTTTTAGCTGATTCGAGCTTGATCGATTATTATCAATATCACATTTTATTTTAACGAGGAACATTTTTTTAAAATCCGACGGTATAATAAATTAATATTCTTTAACTTCATGTAATACAATAATAAAATGATGATGTCAATTATTATCATCGTGCAATTAAATAATATTAAAATAAAAGTATCAAAATAGACGAAAATGAAATAAATTTTTATTACTCCAAATATTTTATGTCATTTCTTTTCTCGAATGTTTTGTAAGAGACTGATAAGAGAAATAAATAGATAAAGTTATTGCATTTGCAGGTAATTAATAATAATATGTTAAAGGAAAAATAATAATAATATTTCTATAATTATAAGCCCTGTAAAGTAATATTATAGTTACAATATCGTTTGGTTACAATTTCAAAATCAAACAGTAGTGAGATAATTTTTTTTGACTAAGTTGAACATATTTTGTTCTTGTGGCCGAATTAAATAAAACAGTTGGAACAATCTGATGTTCACTTTCTAATTTTTTTTTATAAACCACCCTGCACTAATGAAATAACCAATTAATCGAAAGAATACATACTTATTTATTATATTGGTGTATATATTTTTAATAATATACACAAAGCCACGCAATTGGCAAGTTATAAATATAGCAATTAATAAACCTTTTTTTTTTATTATAAAAAACAATGCATTTAATAATATCTCTAGTATATTATCGATTTGTCATTTCAAATGCGCATAGGAATAAATTTATATGAATGTTTAAAAACGTTAGTTTTAGAAACATTTTAGTCGATAATTATAAATGCTATATGATTTTTAAAGCGTTAAATAGAGGAAGCAATCTATTTGACTGGAAAGAAAGAAAGTACAATTAATGTATATTATCTAAAAATATTTTGCCTGTTTTTATATAATTTAACAAATTTCGAATTAAAAGTGAAGGATTCCAGCAACGTGCTTTATCGTCGGCTGCATCGTCGCTTCTTTTCGATATAAGATTGAGAATTCATTATTTTGAAATAAATATTATTATTAAAGTATGGCAAGTCTTTACTTTAGTTGTAGTACAATCAAACAATCATTTAAATTAAAAAATATTTTCATATAATTGTATAATTAAAGAAGAATCAAATTTTTTTTGGGTGATATACTCATAATATTAAAGTAAATCATTTAGTAACATTTTTTAACCGCAGGTTTATGCTTGAATCTTTTACCGGTCTTGAATCTTTTATATGTCGTAATAATTAAACTGGACTATTTATACTAAAATTATTTGTGAATTGTGTTTCTGTTTGATTACATGACCTTATCCATTTAATAATTAATGTCTATAGCTATAAAAAAGCTTGTATCATACTAGTCTAGTAATGTAGGCTTACCAGTTCGCGGCGCCTCTTCTTTTTTTTTGTGGCAGGCTTATAGAATAGTCACACCTCGCCCGATCCGTCCGGGACGACAATGACGCCCCTGGGATATCGTCATGACGCACCGTGGCGTCGCATGGCACAATTGGGGACCTCTTTCTAATAAGTATTTAATTTGGTTAAATCTTATAACTTGTAACCAATAATTTAAGTCTGTAGTCAGGAAAGAGCTAAATATTTGACGCACCAGATGTTTATAGAAGGTTTAAATTATTGAGTACTTTTTTTATCATTACAATTTTAAGTTATTAGTTTGACCCATATAATTTATTAATTATTAATTTGACCTATATATCTTGATACATTATATGTTATTATACGCTTCAAAAATATGCGTTGAATATTTTATAAAATGTTGAGAAGATATTTGAATATATATTCCATTATGAAAACAGTTTTGTCTCCTTATTACTGAATAAGAAGACTGTTACTGAACAGTATAAATAATATTAACATTTCAAATTGTAATTCACAATCAAGAAAGTTAAATAAGTTCAAAGCATTCGAACTAATTGCGACTCTAGTACTAAAATTTGTTTGACATCAAAGAAACACTCGTTTAACTGTTGCTCTATTGTTGTTCCCATTTTATAGTCAGCTGTTAAGTTATTTTTTATTTTAATAACCCTTGTTGAATTATTGTAAAGACTAATACCTAATTAATTCTAGCTTCACATAAAATATATCTTTATACTAGCAGACCTGGTCACGCGTTGCTGTGGCTAAGGTAGCCTCAGTAACACGTGGCGGTTATGCTAATAAATTTTAGCTTATATGAAACGTTTGTACGTTTAACATAGCGCCATTTATTAAATACTTACTCAATCCAGTCAACACATAACAGATAATTGTGACTGTCAAATAATAGACAAATAATTTGCAATAAGATAATATTGTGACTATAAATTGAGATGGAAGCTATCATATCTTTTAAGTTGGATCAAACTACACATGCTATGCAAATTTGATTAAAATTGGTTAAGTACTTTAGGAGTTCATCGCGGACAAACAACGTGACGCGTAATTTATATAGATTTGGATTAGTATATAATACACTTAGTAAAGTAAACGCCGTAAGCATATTAATTAATATGTAGATTTTAAGATGTAAGCACAAACATAATGAAAACATACATAATCAAATAAATACTTAATATTTACTAAATCATAATAATATTGTAATTTTTATAAATATCAGAAAACCGAGATATTTATCTGGAGCTCGAGTCAGAGCATTAAATTATTAAAGAAGGCTTACTTTAAGGGCAAAAAATCATATAAGCATTCAAATTATAGAGTTACTGGCTTCTGCCCGCGGCTTCGCTGCGTAAAAGGTTACTTTCCTAAAGTTTTTGATCCTCTATTTTTATTTTTGACCGTCGGTAATACAGTGCAACGGTATTACAATAATCAGGGTTGGAACTTCATTACTGGACTGCTAGATGGCGTTGAAGAAGCTAGATTTTGAGATTTTTGACAAACAATTTTTTTATTTTTCATATAAAAATTTTGATTTTTTTTAATAAAAAGTATCCTATGTTACTTTTAATACCTCCAAGAATATGTGTACAATGTTTCATGATGATCGGTTGAGTAGTTTTAGCGTGAAAGCGTAACAAACAAACTTACATTCACATTTATATATTAGTAGGGATATAATATTTGCCTGTGTGAAATTTGCGCCTCGACAAGTTGGTTAAGTTGTAGATTTTGGCTGATTATATCTGTTGTATGGAACGCTATTGTTAATAGGCAATAATTTTTTAATACCCTCGTTTTGTGAGGTTTCAAGGATAGTTAGAGATAGTTAGCAATTTTTTTTGTGAAATAGTTGTGTTCTGCTGAATTTGTTACCTTAAAAGCTGATGTTAATATAATTTTCAGTTGTAACTATTTGACAGCATATGAACTTTCACTATATAAAAACCAAATCCTGATGAAATTCTTGAAATTATTTAATATATTATGATATTTACTTCGTTTTCTAATGTCTACATTTAAACGAAATAGTATATAATATTTTTCATCATAGACAATAATAGAATATCCAATTGCTGCCTTTTTTTATTGCTTATGGTAGCAAACTACCATACAGCACACTTGATGGTAAGTGTCACTGCCGCCTATGGACCTTTGCAATACCAAGGGTGTAGCTGGGCCGTTGCCTATCAATACAAACCTCAAACCCACCCCAGTTGGGCTGGCGGCTCTCTCGCTCACCGAACGAAGCGCAATAGCATATTGAAACTCAGACGTCGATCTTCTACGAGAGTGTGGTACTACCCCGGACGGACCGGCCCACGGCTATAGACAGAAAACTGTCCACAGCGTGATCCTATCACCATTAAAAGCCTTTTTTAAAAGTTATAAAGGTATCTATCATCTATCGATTGTTATTTATATTTATGTACTGAGTTCAAGATACGTTGTTTGTTTTCAACACAATACAAACAACTTGCATTATGAGAAAATCTAGGTTTATGTGACAAGCGATCAAAGGCTAGGCTTCTTTGTTACATTGTAAGAATGTTTCCTCTAGTTTCTTCTTGATATAAACGTACCTTTTCTAAATGAAATTCAAAAACAGATAATTGATTTGACAATCGAATGATTATCTCAATATTATTAGTCATTAAATTCAATTGAGAATATAAATTGTAATAAACAAATTAATTTATAATTATAATAATTATATAAATTATTTAAATATACAAATATGTTTTTATAACTCATTATATAAATCGAATTCAGTCTTAGTATATTGCAAAAGTTACAGAAGTTTTTATAACAGGCCGCCTGCCTGACCTCAACCCTCCTTGGGAATGTAATTGTTGACCAAACAGCATCAGATGGAGTTGGCCTAGGTCGATATAAAACTCTTAATCTTCTTTAACGACATCCAGGAGAAAAGTAAGGGTTGGTTGTATTCGTGGCCGCTACCACACAGAATAAACATCTGAAATCATTATATAAGTATCTTTTAGTAATTAATGTTTCGTGGTAGATGAAATGAGAGACAAATGTTTTTGAATTCATCACATTAATTTGAATTATATTATAATAATAAATTCAAGGCAAACAGTTAAGCCCTTTTGAATAATTAGGGAACAACCTTGATATTATGCTAACTGTATAAATGCCAGTATTACTTATAATCAACTCGCGCGCAAGTGTCTTAACAGATTCCCTGTCCCATGAATCATATGTGATTCATGACGCAATATTTGTACCATCTTTACTACGTCCATGTATCAAATATGAGCAAATTCATAGGTGATTTCAAAAGCTTTTTTTCAATGGACGTAGCAGAATAAATTAGATTCTTAGTACATGAACGTATAGCGTACACAGTCTAGTTTAAAATAAAGGGAAAACCTGTTGTGATTTATTCATGTTTTTTCTGATGTATCATATTTAGAATACTGGAAAGTAGGTAGTTAATAGTTTGGCGGTTTTTTCGTCACAAAATATAAATATGTCAATCAAATATCAAAAATTACTTTTGATTTTCTTTTGGCACAGATAAGAAACAAATAAATCTACTGTCAAAATATATAATAGACATTAAATTAGTCATATCATATATGATTCACGGGACGTATGGAATTAAAAATGAAACAGCACGCTCATGTATCATATGTGATGTATTATTTTTTTACTATTTTTCGTAGTCCAAATGTATGTAATCAAAATTAATGAATAATATACAAAAACACTAAATATTCGAAAAAAAAAAAAACAAAACGTGTCACATAGAAAATTCACAATTGTATGGGGACAGGGAACCTGTTAAAAATAAACTCACAGAAGAATATGAATAATTGACATTGCTTGAAAGACACGTTAAATAACTATTAGGTAAAGTGATATAACTTACCTAACTAAATTTGTACGGCAATTGTATACTTACATATCGGTAGTCAGACGTATCTCATATTATAGAACATAGCTATCTTACCATCAATTCAAATTAAGGAGGCATAATTCTATAAAATGATTACATAACTCCCTGTACTGATAAAAAAAAAAGAAAAATAGTTCTTGAGTGGTAGCAATTAAATATTGTCTTTTCATTATATACACATATCATTATATACACTAGTAGTGATAGTTTTTTTTTTGGGTGGGCTACGGTCGGCCCACTCCTCGCACCACTCCATCCGGAGTGACAGAGGGGCGTAAGCGCGCACATCCGTAACCCACCCGTGACGTCGCCTTCGTCGTTGGGCCGACCACCGGCGCAGAGTGACTTGATGTCAGTGGTCGGCCCGACGGAATACCCCTGAGGAGTACCCTCTCCTCGACCGACATCCCCCCCTCGGGTAGGATATCGGTCTTTCCTCACGCGGTCGGCCTCTCGGCGGGTGACGGACTAATTCTCCGATCCAGTCACCCGACTAATAGTGATAGTGCCATACTGTTGATAGTTGCCTGTCTACAGCCATGAGCCGGTCCGTCCATGGTAGTACCAAACCCTCGCAGAAAATTGACCTCTGAGCAGTGGCAATGTGCTGCTATGCTTCGTTCGGTGAGCGAGAGAGCTGGAAGCTATACCCTGATATTGCAAAGGTCCATAGGTGGGAGTAACACTTACAGTCATTAATATCAGATAACCTGTTAATATAATTAGAGTTGCAAAGAGCATTTGGATGTAGATATCATAAAACTTTTTATATGGAGACGTATGTGTAATCCCTACTAATATATAAATGTGAATGTAAGTTTGTTTGTTGCGCTTTCACGCTAAAACTACTCAACCGATCATCATGAAACATTGTACACATATTCTTGGAGGTATTAAAAGTAACATAGGATACTTTTTATTAAAAAAAAAATCAAAATTTTTATATGAAAAATAAAAAAATTGTTTGTCAAAAAATCTCAAAATCTAGCTTCTTCAACGCCATCTAGCACTCCAGTAATGAAGTTCCAACCCTGAGTATTGTAATACCGTTGCACTGTATTACCGACGGTCAAAAATAAAAATAGGGGATCAAAAACTTTAGGAAAGTAACCTTTTACGCGGGCGAAGCCGCGGGCAGAAGCTAGTGTGTATATAAATATATGTTAAAGAATTGCCCATAGTAGTATACATTCAAACTATCTGATATGATTTGATTGAATTTAGTATTTTTGGTAAATACTACGTAAATACTACTATTTTTGGTAAATATTACGTTAACATTGTATTACTTAAGTTGTGTGGTAGCGGCTAATAATACTACCAACCCTTACTTTGTTCGTGGATGTCGTAAAAGACGACTAAGAGCCTTATAACGACCTGGGCCATCTCCATCTGATGCCGTTTGGTCAACAATTACATTCCCAAGGAGGGTTGACGTCTAGCAGGCGGCCGGTCATAAAACTATTGCCAATAACTTTTACAGTATGTACTATGAAATAATAGTACATATTATATCGACCCCAAATAATTGGGATAAGAGTAGGAGAATGATGAATGATGATGTTAACATTATATTGAAAAAGACAAAACAATCTATTTCTGTATGTATCAAACTTTTAAAAATGTAAAATACCTAATTAACTTTTAAGATAAATTAAATTTATAGAATACATATTAAAATATATTATTTAAGTTCTGACTTTTAAAGCATTTTTCGCTCTACTTATAACTACTAAGAAAATATATCGACTAGATCAAAGAGCTTTTTAAAAAATACATTGATATTTAGACAAACAATGTTTACTTATACATCCAAGCTTTGTGTTGAAAATTTAATGAATAAATAAAAAAGAACTAAAATAGTTTTATTTCAAAATGAATTAAAACTATTTTCACGGATTCTATCGCGTTTTGTCCGACGTTTTGAACACTTTACAGCGTTCTTGGTGACGAGACGACAGACGGAAGGATCAGTCCAAATGAAATACAAACGCAATGATAGTTCTATTTCAAATATGTAATACACGCGTAAACATCTGACGTCATTCGTCATTCTCCTGCTCTTATCCCAATTACTTGAGTTCGATGCAATATACTCTTCCATCGTACATATTGCAAAAGTTATTGGCAATAGTTTTATGACCATTCGTCTGCCAGACGTCAACCCTCCTTGGAAATGTAATTGTTGACCAAACGGCATCAGATGAAGTTGGCCCAGGTCGATATAAAGCTCTTAGTCGTCTTTTATGATATCCACGAGTAAAGTAAGGTTTGGTAGTATTCGTGGCCGCTACCGCACAGCACAAACATCTGAAATCATTTTATAATTATTTTTATTGCATTAATATATCATTAACGTTTATTTTATGGCACTGAAAGTTAAGATTAACTAATATAATCGGCTAAGATGATGCTAAAAAGAATTGAACGTCATTCGAGAAACTGCATTATAAAAATCAGTTCCAAATTTAAATAATAATAGCAATCAGGATTGTAAGTATTTATAGCATCAATTGTAATTGCTAACCTGTCTAGCGATAGGGCGATTATGGTATCATTGCCTTTAGAAAGGTCTAGTATCCAGTGTTCTGTGTGCCATTGGATGGATGAATTAGTTCAAGATTCAATGTGGTAAGAAATACTTAAAAAAATAGATAAAATATATTTCCCTAATTTTTATTCTTCTTCTTCTTATGTATTGGCAATCAGCTACTTATACGAGCTATTGGTGCCAGTGTCGAGTTATAAATATCTTCACGTTTTTAGTCTTTCAGGTTAGTCATTGTCTAAGCCAAATTGTCGCCATCAACAGTGCTATGGCCACACTGTTAATGTTATCTTGAGGGAATTTTGATGGAAAACGAAAACGTTGTAAAGCACTTTTATATGATATTCACTACATCCCAGTAGTTTCGCCGCATCACATTAAATAAAATGCCATCAAAATTATCTAATACTAAGTTTTAACGTGTTATATTAGATAATTTTATATCGATATCGTATATAATACAAGAGCACCACATGACGTTTTCAGATTCCCGTCAAAAGTCCTAATGTTTATTATTATTGTCGCCTACAGCTAGATGGCATGTGACGTCAAACTAAAATTGACACAATATATGTCTGTAGTGACAGCAGTCATGTGTCTGAACTGTCAATTATAATAAAATAGCGCACGTGCGCGTATTGGTGTAACTTCAACATGGTATAGATTTCAAATAAAGATATTAGTTTTTCAAAAAGGTTTTCTAGTTATTTACTTAATGATAAGAAGATTTATGACCCGTTGAAATACCTAAAACGAATTAAAATTAATATATGTTGATCGTTATTTAGTTTTAATTTTCACATACATACATGTCAATTGTGAATAATACCATCCATCTAGCTGTTAAATAATATGATCCGTCACAAGAGTCATCTGATTATATGAAACCGAAGTTGTGGTGGCCCGCACTGTTCACAGTTTTCTGGCCAATCCATCTGGGGTAGTACAACACTCTCGCAAAAAATCGACGTCTGAATAATGGCAATATGCTGTTGTGCTTCGTTCGGTAAATGAGACAGCCAGAAGCCTATCTTTCTGCATAGGTTTCGGTTGGTAAACAGTGGCTTATTTATATCCCTGAAATTGTTATAACAACAATTACCATTATGTGCGCTGCTTCCTCGCTTGCCACTATAAGCAATAAAAGGTACAAATTTAAATCCTTAATATTTCAGCTGTTCCTTTGAAGTTTTCTTAAATTCTTATAATCTCAGTATGGAGAATAACTAAACGGATAAAGTCTGTATAGCTATATTACATGGCATTTGATTTTTACTTAAATAAATAAATTAGAGTAAAGACAAATTTCGTAATCGTCGTCATCATCAGCTTGTCCATTGTTTTATTGTGCCCATGTGCTGTCGTATCACACGTCCATTGTTGCACATAAGCTGCCATACGAAGGGTGATGATGCCATAATTGCGGCAATTGGTAGACAAGGTAGTGCTCGTAGAAAATTGTATATTTCTAAGCAGTGTTGTTCATTGTTTTTGTTCCTTAGTAAGTTTTATATGTGCTACTGGAAAGTAAGAGATGTTGGCACATAGTATTCTTAACCAGTAATCACACAAAGAATCAATATTAACTTTATTCATAATTAATTTAATAGAAGGGCAATTAGAAGTGCTCTAAAGAAGAGATAGAAAATAATGTTCTCACTAAACGAATAAAGTGGATAATATAAAATAAATAAATAAAGAAAGTTATTATTATTTTATTAAATAAGCCATTAAAAGATCTATCACTGAAATAAGAACACAGGAAAAAAAATATATATCGACGAGTAGCTAGCGTAAAATATCATTTTCTAATTCTCACAATTATTTTCACGAATATTATTATTTAATATTGTTTAATAAATACATATTATAAAGGTATCCATTTATGTTTGAAACAGTAATAAGCAAAATATAAAATAAAAAGTTCTACTTTTGTTTTGGGCACCTTTTGCTGATGAATATTCAATTAAAACATAACAATGTTTTATGGTTATTAACACAAATAACAGGTTTTAAATTTATTTCAAGTGAGGGTCTTATATATCTCGTTTTTCTTTGTATAATACAAATGGTTATTTCAAGTTTGATTATCATTTAACGTCGATAATTATAGGGTTTTTTTTTAGGCCCTAAGGAGATAATCCTTGTATTGCGAGGGACTTTACAAACATATAATTAACCCAGACAAATTACACCTAGACTCAATACAATACTTCGTGGATCGCACAAAGGCACGGAAGGTCGGCGTCTTAACCACTACGCTATCCGTGCAGTCAAAATCTTGTACTTGTACAATATAGAGCTAAATTCGTTAAGATGGAGGTTGCCTTGAATGAAAATTAATTCTAAAAGAAATTGATATTATAGTTTATATATTTATGGAAAGCATAAAGTACTATCAATCAAACCTACTGCAGAGTCTAAGTAATGCAGCACTAAACAGCAAAGCGTTTTTATAGTTTAAAGGTTCGAGTCAAACAATCTTGAGTCTAATTTAAGTTAAAATAATCCTGTAACTAAACTGCAAAGATGATGCAATGGTCTAAGCAGCAACCTTTCGTGTCTAGTGACATAGATTCAATACTTACTGCGCGTATACGATTTATAAATAGATAATCTCAATTTGGTTTTAATTTTTATCTATTATATGCTTGATAAAAAAATGTTTATATCGACCTGGGCCATTCAGTCTGGTACCATTTGGTCAACATTTGCTTTCCCAAGAGAGATTGACGTCAGGCAGGCGGACGGTTGTAAAACTATTGCCAATATAATAATAATAATAATGTCAATCCACGTCTATATATGTGTAGTAACAAAATATGAAAATGTTCATAACTTCTTCCTTTTTTTGTGACTGTCTTAAGAGTTGACTCATATACATAAACATCACTACTAGAACAGGTAAGCTCAAAATAAAGGCCTGCGTTATCGTTTAGTTCTTTTTTTCTTAAATACAACACCCCGCAGTAAGGGTATTCATATGTCACAGATGACTTTTTTATTGATTATTGTGGCAAATGAGCAAGCAGCACACCTAATGGTAAATGTTACAGCCGCCCATGGACCTTTGCAATACCAAAGGTATAGTTAAGTCTTTGGATACCAATAGAAATGCCAAACCACTCAGTTGGGCTTTCAGCTCTCTCGCTCAGCAAATGAAGCGCAATAGTATTTTGTCATTACTCAGACGTCGATCTTCTGCGAGAGTGTGATATTACCCCGGATGGACCGGCCCGCGTCTGTAGACAGAAAACTGTCAACAGCGTGGTCTTACCACTTATAATGTTAAAAACTTTACAAATTTATAACTGATAGATATGAATAAGCCAGACTGAGAATCAAAAAAATAATTAGTCAACGCAGTGATCAAATCCATTATACTCGTCATTGAAGTTCTCTTCTTAGACCAACTACGTCTTGTAATCTTAAATCAAAGTTATGTAACTGAGCTCGGTCATGTACTGAAGGAAGGTGGAGTCAAGAGTCTCCGAAACCGGCGAGCGTGTATGAAGAGAATTATGAATGTTGAGGAAGCGAGTGAAGTATGCAAGGATAGAGTACTCTGGCACTCTGTTCTCTCTGCCTACCCTGTAAGGGATATGGCGTGATGATATGTATGTATGTATATAACTGACAATAAATGAGAGCGATTGTTAAGTTTGTGACCTTTATAAGAGCAGTCTTCAGCCACTACGGCTGTAACAACCATTTCTTAGTCCCAAGAGAACAGACCCAACATATGTATCACAGTCACAGACATTTTAGACAATCTGTTGGCCCATATATTTGTTTCTTAAGGGAATAACTTCCATAAGAAACATTTTTATGGATTTACAATATGTAATCGTGTGAGATATTTAGGGTCTTATTGTTTTTGAAAAACAAAATATCTCCGTTGAGTACTCAGTTTTGATTTCATTAGTAATGCAAGCAACATATTTATTACAGAGTATAAAGGCCTTGGAATAATTAATAATAAATACGATCTCTACGGAAAATCTGTGGAGTTAGGCTGACCGACCGCATTCGCAACGACGACGTAAGAGAACGAGTAGGTATGAAATAGAGTATTGGTGTAAAGATGCGAAAGGGAATGCCCCGATGGTTCGGACATGTGAAAAGAATGCTGAACGAATGTCTGGTTATGTAGATATACAATGCAAAAGTGGAAGGATGTAGGTACCGGGGGAGACCGAGACTCACCTACCTAGACCAGATTGGTCACGTACTGAAGAAAGATGCAGTTAAGAGTCTCCGAAACCGGCGAGCGTGTATGAAGAGAATTATGAATGTTGAGGAAGCGAGTGAAGTATGCAAGGATAGAGTTCTCTGGCATTCTGTTCTCTCTGCCTACCCTGCAAGGGACATGGCGTGATGATATGTATGTACTTACTTTTAAATACTTACATCAATAACTAAACACATAGATAAAGATAATAAGGTTAAAGTAAATAACAACGTAGCTTGTGGGTGTATAGTTTTTTTTTGACATACAGAAGATGACTCGTATCCTTTGGCGGTCTTATTACGTAGGTGTTAACTCCTTCACAATCAAAGTTTTTGATAAGATTCTATTTAAAGAGTCATGTTCGAAATACTATTATTCCTTTTTATGGCACTATAGTATAAAACTGTAACAATTGAATCTCAACTGTGACTTATAAAGTGGATTTTAAAATGTGAATAGTTAACCATTGTGCAAATCTTATAAGATATTTCACCGTCATATTGCATTATATAAATTGTATAAAATCATCATCATTCCTCCTATTCTTATCCCAATTACTTGGGGTCGATACAATATGTACTCTTCTTTCATAGTACATATTTTAAAAGTTATTGGATAGGCTAGTCATAATAACTTATACTTTTTTAATAATTGATCACATTATTCTCTGCAATTGTAATAAACTGTTTATTATATATAATAAATATAGCTGCTAGGTAGATAAAGATAATTATTTTTAAACTTACATATCTACTTCATTAAAGAGGACTTTATTTTACGAACAAAACAAGCGTCAAGATATTCATAAACCTAAATCATAATAATTATATGTCAGAAATCCCTGCCTTAGCACTTTGTAGAAAACATTGTTTGGAGCGCAAGCTTTCAATTAACATTGCAATGACAAGGCGTTTGCTTAGATATTATTAATGATGGAGAGTCATCAATATTTAATAAATAATACCTTACATTTGACACCTTAAAAGTTGAGTAACGGTTTCAGTTTATTATTAGATTTTCAGAAACTAATTACATACATACATACATATCATCACGCCATATCCCTTGCAGGGTAGGCAGAGAGAACTGAGTGCCAGAGAACTCTATCTCTGCATACTTCACTCGCTTCCTCAACATTCATAATTCTCTTCATACACGCTCGCCGGTTTCGGAGACTCTTGACTCCACCTTCCTTCAGTACATGACTGATCTGGTCTAGGTAGGTTAGTCTCGGTCTCCCTCGGTACCTACATCCTTCCACTTTCGCTTTTGTATATCTTCTTAACCAGGCGTTCGTTCGGCATTCTTTCCACATGTCTGAACCATCGGAGCATTCCCTTTCGCATCTTTACACCAATACTCTCTTTCATACCTACTCGCTCTCTTACGTCGTCGTTACGAATGTGGTCGGTCAGCCTAACTCCACAGATTTTTCGCAGAGATCGCATTTCGACCGCATTAATTTTACTATCATACTCTTTTCTGCATACCCAACTCTCGCTTCCATACAGTAATGTTAGGACAAGAAAAGAAAGAAAAGAAACTAATTAAATAAATTAAAACCCGTACAAATACTTTGTTTAGTCAAAGTATTTTATAAAAACAATATTTATAAGATAATTTTATTTATATTTTTAAAATTGCATTACTTGCTCAGTTTCGAATTACTACATATTTTTTTTTGTGAAATAATATGCAACTGTAATCTAGCAACTTCTCAGCGTAAAAATTTGTAACTTTTATTTTAATTATTTTAAAGAGAACAGGATACGTGTGATTGTATTCTAAATAGTATCTTTATTTATAAAATCTAAAACTAATAAAAATATTACTCCGTCATCATACGGATAATATAATAGTTAAAATATTGAGAATAAATAACTTTTGCCAAATGGATCATTAAAGTTGACAAAGTTTTTCAACAAGCGAAAGTAATTTATCTGTTCCATCCAAACAAAATGTGCAAGTAGCGTTAAATACGGTTGATCTCGATATCGTGAATTATGGCTTGGATAGTTAAATATCATGTTAATCCTTCTAAACTTAAGCTTAAGGCTTTGTTCTCAAAGCTTTTAGGTAAATAAATACACATAACATTCAAACACTCATAAATCTTTCGACGGATTATACGGTCCTTATTAGCAATCATATTTGAATATGGTATTATTGAGCTTATTATTAAATAGATTTTATTATTAAATAAACTTATATTCAGAATATTTATATGCTTTAACAGAGTAATGATTCAATGCGTATCCATATTTTTCTTTCCCGCTTCAGTAGTAAAAGCCGATTGAGGGATAAAAGCATATACCATTGCAACGAAAGTAAAATTGTAAATTAAACCCATAAAAGCCTCTGCTAATCCACTAGGTTAGCTTGGTATAGTAAACTAATTTCCACCCCACTGTGCCCAGCAATGAATATTTATGTATGAGTAGAGAAGAAGATAAAGAGGATAGATGAGGTTCATCAAGAAAAAGAAGAAGATAAAGAGGATAGATGAGGTTCATCAAGAAAACTAAATGAAATAAAATAGCCCAATGGTATCATCATCATTTTCATTTCATAAACATTCAATTTACTTTCAGAATCACTCAGCAGTATATATATATATATATATATATATATATATATATATATATATATATATATATATATATATTCAAAGAGTGATTTTTCCAATAGATTCTTTATAATACATACATACATACATATCATCACGCTATATCACTTGCAGGGTAGGCAGAGAGAACAGAGTGCCAGAGAACTCTATCCTTGCATACTTCACTCGCTTCCTCAACATTCATAATTCTCTTCATACACGCTCGCCGATTTCGGAGGCTCTTGACTCCACCTTCTTTCAGTACGTGACCAATCTGGTCTAGGTAGGTGAGTCTCGGTCTCTCCCAGTACCTACATCCTTCCACTTTCGCATTGTATATCTTCTTAACCAGACGTTCGTTCGGCATTCTTTCCATATGTCCAAACCATCAGAGCATTCCCTTTCGCATCTTTACACCAATACTCTCTTTCATACCTTCTCGCTCTCTTACGTTGTCGTTGCGAATGCGGTCGGTCAGCCTAACTCCACAGATAATGCTTTATAATAAGTTTCTTATATGTTAATTTTTATAACAATAGTTTGCACTTTCAATAATGTTGCCTTAAATTGTTCGGTCAACTTGGTAGCTGGGCCTTATGTTAATATTGTGCGAAAATATTTGTCAGAACATTTATTGAATTACTTAGCGGTACCGCAAAGGCTTAATTTAACGTCTTAATTGCTCAAAGGAAAACTGAACAGTTACCTCAAATTACCTCAAGTTATTATTTAAATATTCAGAGATATTCAGGGAAGAGGTTAGTGTATAGTTTCGTAAGCCGTCTATTGTTAGATTAAATCGACATTTTATGCTATTTGCGACGTATACTTGTACGTTGTAAGCTAAGCTAAGCTATAAGCCAAGTTACTGGAAAAAGTTAGTCCGCGAGTCTGAACCTCGTTAAAAGAGCAAATAAACTTATTCCACTTAGTGATAAATACGATGACTTTATGTTATAAAAAAATATAAAGAAGAGTTACTTAGTAAGTTGTATAAAACCATTCAAAATTTTTTTATACTAGTGAATAAATTAATCCGTGTAACACCAAAACTTTTGTTAAACTTATTTAATTAAAGAAATTAATAGCCACAGATTTTCATTGACGTTAATCGTAAAAAATTTAGTTATTATTTTTACGGAACATCAAAAATTTATAACATCTCCGTAAATACACAGCCTTTAATTGATTACGTAAATGTATTTATAATTATACGAAACCGTACCATATGGGATTCCACGCAGTGGTTCTGACAAGCATAGCTAATGTAACTAATCGGACAACCCGCCAATCGCTACGCCAGTTGAAATTCACTCCACATTTATTAAAACTATAATAATAACAAATGTATTTTACATTTTCTGTGTGGTGAAGGTGTAAGAATACAATTCACCACCCTTATTTTACCCGTGGGTGATCGTAAGAGACGACTAAGGGATATAAAGTGCATATAACATCTATGCGAGAGAAGGAAAACTCGAAACAAAACCCTATGGTATAAGGTCACACGTCTGACCAGCGTGGTATAGTAGGTTAATTTTCCTCCCATTACGGAGGAGGCCCGAGTCCAATAGTGGGACATATATGGGCTGTGATGATGATGATGATAATGAATAGATTTAATCGAAGAAAATTAATCTAATTTATGCCGTGAAGAAGTAGCGTGTTTTCAACTTTAGAATGCCAGCGGAAGAAAGCCAGAATATATTGCAATGTCTTCAGGTAAGTTGGAAGACCGACTATTTAATAGTTTTTGAGAGTCTAGGTGATTAAACAACCCCAATTTTTAATTGTAATAATATAACTTAATTCTTTTAAAATATTATAACTAATTTCTCATTATAATTTTAAGACGAATTAATTAACCAGCTTCTCTTTAATTAAAACTCTTTAAATATTAATTGACAGCAGAGAAAAAGAAAATAATTACATTTTTATAAGTAATATTTTAAGTTGAGACATAATCGCAAAGCCATCAAACAAGGAAGCGAATAATGTATAAAAAAACAACGGACTTTTGACGGGAATAGAAATAAAAACTGATTCTAAGTTCACTAGGACTATACACTCTTGAGTAGCTGATAATTTCACACATTCCTTGCTCACTACTCGGATCCGAGTGGGGCGGGGCTATAGTAGCGACGTCTCCTACTCGGATCTGAGCGATCGTAGTAGCACGATCCGAGTGTTCGGCACCCAGCGTGCTGTGTGCTGACCACTCAAATCCAAATGTGTTCAACTGTGACGTGTGGCTATTATTGCACGCTTATCAACTTTTGAGTAAGTTTGTATTCAACCATGGGTGTCGATAGGATTATGGATAAATAGAAAATCACTAGATCTAATAGACAGTTGAAACATACTCAAAGTGATTATATTTGCTTGTGTTTCGTATATGCATTATCTAAACAATTAGCGTTCCAGCAATCCAATATTCTGATATATGTACTAATAATTCAAATCAACTATAGTGCTCTTTCAGAATTTGAGTTATATGCTATGGTTTCTACTACTACTGGAACAAGCCTGAGAATGCTTTGCTTGTCTTTCCTCCACCTATATATTCATCATCATCAGACCTCCATTTCTATCGGCTTCATCAGATTTCGAGTCACTATTTGATTATTTCTAAGGAAGGAATAAAGTATAAATAATGAAAGGTATATTATTCTAAAAAAATCGCGATAAGATTAGGCAGTTAGAAATAATTTAACTTACACAATTTATGATGAATTTAAAAGGATTCGTAACAATGCCTATATTCTACAAAAGTATACAACTCATTCATATATAAAAAAAAAAAAATAAGTGATACATATTTATATAAAGTTTCTTGAACTGTGATAAAGTTTTATGTATCATCAACGATTATTCTTGGTCATATGTGTATATAAAAACAGTTTTTGTTCTGCATGGTGTTTCACGTCCATAGATAGATGGCATTGTCAAGGGAGCTATTTGACTATTTGTTTGCCGCTACACGGAAGTAGCAGTTAGAGATAAAAGTCAGATGTACTTGTATAATGCGTTAGTAAGTGCTACTTGATTTATTGCTCTCTAAGGCATAACACATAACAAATATAACAGATAAAAGTTACCAGAACGATGCGGAATTCATCTGAAATTTAAGACTGCTTTCATAAACAGTAAAATTTTTATAACTTCCGATGGTAAACACGGTTGAAGTATTTATTTTTGGATATACGATGGAAAATATTAGTCTTTAGATTTATCAGATGATTTTTACGCTCATAAAGTACCATATTTCAGCGTGTTCCTTGTAAGCATTACTTATTTCAGTGCCCTGTGATCATGATTGGTAAATGTTTCTGATAACTTAACTGACGATCAAGGTGCTTTTCATAACCTTTCTTTGTGAGAGTTTTATTCAAAAGACCACTATTTTATTTAGAACTCATTGCAGGATCTTAGCTTGATATTTTCTTCTATTAAACTATGAAAGAATGATGATTCTAAAAGAGTATTAAGTCATTACTAATAAATCAATAGATATTAGCGACAAATCTTATGTTCAATAACTGAAATATAATTTTAGTGCTGTTATATTTAACACATTTAAGTTATAAATAGCGGGATACATGACAAATTGAGGATTTAGAATTAACTAGATATTTGCGAACTACTAGTACACTTGTAGCTTGTGAATAATCAATCAATACTAATATGCTATTTAAAAACAAACCAATATAGACTTATCTTGTTTATGGTTTTTTATTTTTACATGCAACATACATAAACATATACAGCTATACACTTTATAATTTTAATTCAACATACTTATAGACTTTTGGCGGGAATCTAAAACGTCATGTTGTGCTCTTGTATTATATTCGATATCTTAGTGTTTTAACGTGTTATATTAGATAATTTTTATGGTGTTTTATGTAATATGATATGACAGAACAGCTGGGATGTAGTGAATATCATATAAAAGTGCTTTACAACGTTTTCGTTTTCCATCAAAATTCCTACAACATACCATTAACAGTGTCACCATAGCAGTGTTGATGGCGACAATTCGACTGACTGACAGACAATGACTAACTTGAAGAGATTAAGAACGTGAAGATAATTATAACTCGACACTGGCAAAAATGGCTCGTATAAGTAGCTGATTGCCAATACATAAAAAGAAGAAGAAGAAGAAGCTGCAACTTAACTTTGACATTGGCTTAAGTATAAACAGAGCCACAACAACAAAAAAAAAAAAAAAACATACTTATAGTGTGTAATTCAATTTACAAAGCCCTGTATCACTGGCCGAATCGTTGTTTAATTTAAAAGTAAAAATACAAGTATATAAGTACTTACACCGAAATTATCATATGTGCTACGAATATATTTTATTCCCGGCAGGAATAAAAGTCGCGCCCTTATGAATATGTCGTGTCCACAAATTTCAGTTTCATTTTAATTATCTTCTATTAATTATTGATATTGCCTTTCAAGGATACTATGCTACAAGGGTAACGGAGTGTGAACTTTGCTAGCCACTCTATATAGCTATTTTATAATAGTTGTTTATTTACTTTATTAGTCTAATACATTTTTGAAGTGAAATATTGCTTAGTCATGCTGTGAACTTTGTTTTGTAGATATTGAATGAGACTCTATGTAACGTCCCAGTAAAATTTACGAGAGTAATTTGTATACAATTATATATGTATATCGTAAATGTAAAATTACTGTATGAATATAGAAAAAAAATATATTTCATGTTATTAAACTCGCCTAGATGAAATTTCACTTCTGTCGTGTCCATTTTCTTTTTTTTATTAAATAAATTACAGACTTATTATTGAATATACTTACAATAAATTGTATCATCATTACTATATCTTCGAGTATATATTCGATAATCATAATTGATATAAGAACGACATGAAATAGGATTGCCATCTAATCTATAAAAGGTTTCAAAATGAAAATGACGATGAGACCAGAAAGATCCTTAATGTAATTGAAATATCAAAGTGCGTACTAAGTATGATTTATATTAATAAAAAAATATTAACTTATAATAATTTATATGCCCTGTAATTGTGTGTTAGTGTATAATAAACTTAATTACAATATTTCACTGTCTTGTTCTTTTAATGGCTTATGCATAACTTTGCTGACCTTGCCTAGGTTTAATGCTTCTAAGTAAACACTTTCTAAGTGTTTACTTAGCCAACTTAGTACAGTGATAGACTAATAATATAATGCATTTTCTCCTTTCTCATGGATTTGAGATGACTATGAACTTAAGTTTAGAAGGAGAGTTACAAATAAATGCCTATGCCAAGTTGTTTTGACAGTTTAGTACAGTAAACTAAGTTCTATACCAGTATTGATACATATATAGTCCGAAATTAAAATTTTGGTGTTTCTTAATTTCAATAGCCTCGCGCACCATTCTAGGTATCGGTGTTCTTTTGCAAGGATTTATGGTTTATCAAACCTGATATAATTGAGGGCGCGGTCTTGGTTGTGTTCATAGACTGCAGACGTAGTGTGAGGACGTCAAATTAATATATGTAACAGAAAGATAATTTTTTGTAATAACGATGACTTATTAGACGTGATACATCTTAGTCTACCCGTGACCATGAACACTGTAAAGTATTCGAAACTTTGGGCAATTAAAAATCAAATACAAAAACTGTGGAATCCGTAAAAATTGTTTTATTTCAAATTTCATTCATATTTTATATTACGTATGTTAGAAGACACTATTACCAAAAAAAAATTAATCTGTAGAACTGGATTAAACTAGAAAATCGATGTTAAAAGAAATTAAAGTTGACTTTAAAAAATACCAGTATTATGTTTTGTAGATGATAAATTTAAAAAAGAAGCAAAGTAGTCTCCATTTTTTATTATATTCGTTGTTAGTATTAGGTATACACTATTCGAAAAACTATGCTACTACTACTATATAAAACTTTATCTTAAGCTTTACCTAAATATCAAAATTCTTATTCATACTTCTATAAAAATCTATCATATCTTTTACATATACTTTCCATCACCCTTCGAAACTTCGTCAGTAATAAAACTAGTATCCATCGTTGATATTCCATTTATCCTGCGGTCGTAACCAGATTGGTATATTCAATCCATCCTTCTATGATTCAATCTAGCGTCCGATCGCTAAAATTTCACACATTCTAAGGGCAAATTCAATAATATTTAAACGGTATAGCTTAGTGATTTTTATAGTTTTTCATTTGATATTCGCAAAAGAGCTACTGTAAATTTTGGCGACATTGAGCTGTATAAATTTAATTCAATTTTAGCATTTATAGAAAGCGGTGACGTCAATGAACATTTTTAAATGTTTTTGATATAAATGCATTCAGTATTAAAACTTTTACATAAAATATTATTGTCATTAATTACTTTCTTTAATATTAATTTAATTATTATAAATATATTATAATCTCTTTGGTATTCATCATCATCACAGCCCATAAATGTCCCACTATTGGGTTCGGGCCTTCTCCGTAATGGGAGGGAAATTAACCTACTATACCGTGCTATGCAGAGGTGTTGGTTTGTTTCGAGTTTTCTTTCTCTCGCATAGATGTTATATGCATTTTATATCCCTTAGTCGTCTCGTACGATCACCCACGGGTATATTAGTAGTTAGTATTCTTACTCCGTCACCACACGGAAAGATTGGGATTAAATTTTATAACTATGTATTAATTATAATTTTAACCTATCCAGCTTCTATTATAGAGCACTATAATTTCTTGAAATAAATTAATCCAATGACCAAAGTTTTCATGGAACTTTTGTAAAATAAAATTGTTTTCAGCGCTCCAAAATGCTCTTCCAGGATACAATACCTTCTCGAAAACAATGAAGCTGTTAAGATGATAAATCTACAAAGAGTTATAAATATCTTTTGATTGTTATAATACAGGATTTTATAACATTTTCTCTTTGGATTTCTAAAAATATACCGTATTTTATTTGGTGGATAGTACTTTATAGTGCAATTTATATTCAATAATTTCTGAAGTATTATAAATTGTAAAGTAATTTAAATTTAAGTAAAATCATCATCATCTCAGCTCATATATGTCCCGCTGTTGGGCTCGAGCCTCCTCCATAATGGGAGGGAAATTGACCTACTATACCACGCTGGTCAGACGTGTTGGTATAGGGTTTTGTTTCAAGTTTTCCTTCTCTCGTATAGGTTTTTTATGCGTTTTATATCCCTTAGTCATCTTTTACGATCACCCACGGGTAAGATGATGAATTGTATTTATATGTAATTCCGTCACCACACGGAAAAGTAAAATACGATGGAATTACTTATACTTTATTTCTTCGTCTCAGCTATTAATAAGTTTTTAAAGACAACACTTTGCACTAAAGATTATCTCTTTGTATTGTGAGAAAATTAAAAGCACATAATTAATGGATACAAACTACACACAGCCTCAGCTCAACCATTTGTGTGTTTGGATTACTATACAATATTTATAATGATAATCTCTAAACATAAAGACTTCGAAAGCCTTGTGGTATATTATCAAATAAGTAAGATATATAGAAAAAGATATATTTTAAGTTCTAATGGGTTTGAAAACAATGTTGTAAATAAGATACAGATTAATTATATTTCATAGAAAGCAGTAAAAAGTTGATAGTGATAGAATTTCAAAGAAAGTAGTAGGACCACGTTGTTGACAGTTTTCTGTCAACAGCCGCGGGCTGGTCCGTCCGGGGTAGTATCACACTCTCGCAGAAGATCGACGTCTGAGCAATGGCAATGTGCTGTTGCGCTTCGCTTGGTGAGCGATAGAGCCGGAAGCCCAACTGGATGGGCTTAGGGTTTTGTATTGGTAGGCAGCGGTCTATCTATACCTATGGTATTGCAAAGCCCGGCATTTACCATCAGGTGTGCTGTTTGCTCGTTTGCCACTATACGTAATAAATTAAAGCAAGAATCTCTGATATAGAAAATTAATTACTTCTTAATAGAAATATGATCATGTTTATGTAATGAAAATATAAATTTTAAAAACATAATGAGTTTATTGTAAAAAAAATATACTAAAAAAAAGTGTGTGTGTCAGCTCCGACGCACGACTGGAGTTTACTCCTTAAGTACGATTATCAAAACAGGCGCAAAAAAAGCTCATTTGACTAAATAATATATATATTTTTATTTACATTTATTAAAACTGTTCAGTGAAGTATTATCTCACGTCAGAAAGTGAAAGGTGCGCAGAATAGGTTGCGCACCAAAAACGTAACGAGGTCATTCGATCACTAGATTTTACTCCTCAAATTTTTCTCATACCGGGCGCCTTATATGAAAATCGATTCTTAAGGAGTAAACTCCAAAAACTCATTCGAAAAGTGTATATTATATATTATGCGTAGAAGAAATGAAAACGTAATGTACCCCCTCTGGCATGTACATTTCTAACGGCAAGTGTGCCGTTACATTTCAATCGCATATTCAAGCACTTAAAACGGCCTGTGGTTAATTTTTGCAGGTAAACATCTCACACATTCCGCTTGAATGCCCGCTATGTACGATTACAACACCTTTTCAATGTTCACCCTCGTCATAAAAAAGGTCTATTCTGAAAACTCGTCAGTAAAATTCAGTTACTGTAATGGCTACAATATGCATACTCAATATCGTATAAGCCTATCGATAACCTTTGATTGTCAGTACAATACATTACTCTTAAGAATCTAGAAAAAATAAAATACTTATTTCATTAAGATACATTTACATTTTCAGCTGTACTTTTTTACTTTGGCATAAGTGCAATACACATATTATGGTAGTGCTTTGAAATGTGTAAAGATAATAGATACAAAATCCGTGAGAACTGCGGTGCCTACTTAAAATTTACCCAACGTGGATAATGAATATTCTTTCAATAGTACGCATTAAATACTACAACTTAAAGTTGCCTTAGATTTATCATTTTGGTACCCCTCAGGGGGTATTCCATTGGGCTGGCCACTGACGTCAAGTTCACGCTGCTCCGGTGGCCGGTCCAACGACGAAGGCGAGGTTCACGGGTGGGTTACGGGTGTGCGTGCTTACGCCCCTCTGTCGCCCCGGACGGAGTGGTGCGAGGAGTTCGCCGACCGTAGCCTACCCCCAAAAAATAATAATAATTAAAATTAAATGTAAAATCATAACAATCATCACGGCTCGGGCCTCCTCCATAATAGGAGTGAAATTAACCTACTATACCGCGCTGATCAGACGTGTTGGTATAGGGTTTTGTTTCGAGTTTTCTTTCTCTCGCATAGATGTTATATCCGTTTATATCGTTTAGTCATCTGGTACGATGACCCACGGATAAGACATGGGTTGTGAATAGTATTCTACTCCATCACCATACATAAAATGTAAAATATATTTGTTATTATTATAATTTTAGTAAATGTGGAGTGAGTATCAACTGGCGTAGCGATTGGCGGGTTGTCCGATATCAATTTTAGTTACATTAGCAATGCTTGTCAGAACCACTGCGTGGAATCCCATGTGGCACGTTTTCGTATAATTATAAATATATTTACGTAATCAATTAAATGCTGTGTATTTACGGAGACCTGGCACTCTGTTCTCTCTGCCTACCCTGCAAGGGATATGGCGTGATGATATGTATGTATGTATGTATGTATTTACGGAGATGTTATAAATGTTTGATGTTCCGTAAAAATAACTACTAAATTTTCTACGATTAACGTCAATGAAAATCTGTGGCTATTAATTTCTTTAATTAAATAAGTTTAACAAAAGTTACAAAAGTTTTGGTGTTATATATAAACAATATTATCGCAAGCCCTTTAATAATTTTCAGTAACGGAGATGAGATCAGAAAATACTGATATTTAAACTTCTTCTGAATGTACTTATATTTAGGATATTAATCTATGTAATCATTCTGAGCTTCTAACTTTCGTGTGATGAGTGAATTCAATTGTCACCACCCCTTGCTTGCTTCATCGTCATTCTCCTACTCTTATCCCAATTACTTAGAGTTAATACAATATGTATTCTTCTTTCATATTATGAAGTTATTGGCAATCATTTTATGACCGGCCGTCAGCCAGACCCAACCCTCCTTGGGAATGTCATTGTTGACCAAACAGCATCAGATGGAGTTGGCCTAGGTCGTTATAAGGCTCTTAGTCATCTTTTACGACATCCACAAGCAAAATAAGGGTTGGTAGTATTCAAAGATGCTACCACACAGCTCCACCCCTTGCTTGCTTATGGGTGTTTAAAAAATCAGGCTCACTCTTGGGAAACAAATAGCACCTCACTGAGTCCACCAATCCGCTAGCCAAGCGTGATGATTATGGCACTATCCTCTGATATACATAAACAAAATATGAGGGAAGAGAAAGGGATGAATGTAATCCAGCAGCGGGGGGTCAAAGGTATTCCGGTTCTAAACACTGCAGTTATCATTGTACAGACAGTTGCCTGTGTTATTACATATAAAAGTATATAGTTATATAAAAATTGTATTTATTTTTTTATTTTCGTAACGACGACGTAAGAAAGCGAGTAGGTATGAAAGAGAGTATTGGTGTAAAGGTGCGAAAGAGAATGCTCCGATGGTTCGGACATGTGGAAAGAATGCCGAACGAACGTTTGGTTAAGAAGATATACAATGCAACAGTGGAAGGATGTAGGTACCGGGGGAGACCGAGACTAACCTACCTAGACCAGATTGGTCACGTACTGAAGGAAGGTGGAGTCAAGAGTCTCCGAAACCGGCGAGCGTGTATGAAGAGAATTATGAATGTTGAGGAAGCGAGTGAAGTATGCAAAGATAGAGTTCTCTGGCACTTTGTTCTCTCTGCCTACCCTGCAAGGGATATGGCGTGATGATATGTATGTGATGATATATATGATTTAATAATATAATGATACAATATATCATCATTATTACCTGACCGGTTTTAGATACCGGCTTTGGATGATACAATGAAGATGCATTGCAAGAGACTGCAAGAGACTGTTACCTTGGTATAAAACCTTATGTTCACCTGTCTTTTCAGCATTTTTTTTTATTGCTTATGGTGGCAAACGAGCAAGCAGTACACCTGAAAGTAAGTGTAACTGCCACCCATAGACCTTTACTACAACCAAGGCTATAGCTAGACCGCTGCCTACCATTACAATCCCCAAGCCCACCCAGTTGCGCTGCCGGCTCTCTCGCTCACCGAACGAAGCGCAATAGCAGATTGCCATTACTCATACGTCGATCTTGTGCGAGAGTATGGTACTACTAGACAGAGAACTGTCAACAGCGTGGTCTTACTACTAATAATCAAAGCATGGTCTTGTAGGCCAATTTCTTTTCCATTAGGAAGCTTACGTTCAATAAAATGACGTGTATCAGCTGTAGAGGATGCATTCAAATATAATTTAAAACGATTAAAAAGTTTCTCATGTCATCTATAAGTGCAATTAATTCGTTTAAACTACAACCATTTGTTTATTTTATAGATTTTTTTTATATTTTATTAATAAAAACTTTTTTATTAATATGGCAACATTTGCACATATATTTTTGTTTCGGTAATTTCGTTTAGAGTGATCCTGGATGCCAAATTCATATTTAAACACGTTTACTTGTGAAGGTAAAGTGGTTGGTCGTAGAAAACCAATTTATCAATAGGGTATTACTGCCTGTCCATTGTAATTTGTCTAATGTTATTTCATTCTATTTAAAAATAATAAATTTTGCTACATCTACTCTGACAGTGTTTAGCGTGAATTAATTATTTATTTCTGATAATGCACTTTCAAGCTGTGTGGTAGCGGCTACGAATACTACCAACCCTTACTTTGCTCGTGGATGTCGTAAAAGACGACTAAGAGCTTTATAACGACCTGCGTCAATTCCATCTGATGCCGTTTGGTTAACAATTACATTGCCAAGGACGTCTGGCAGGCGGCCGGTAATAAAACCATTGCCAATGAAGAGTATATATTGTATCGACCCCAAGTATTGGGACAAGAGTAGGAGAATGATGATGAATGCACTTTCAAGTTTAATGCACTTAAATATTATTTGGAGCTTGGGTGTCATTTAACTCCCTTAATAATACATTGACAGGTTTCCAGAGCCCTAAATAAGGATTTATTGCATACTTCGTATTGTTAATGAAAAAAACCCATTTCCTTGATAATAGGCAGGTGTTTTATACTGGAACTTAGCCAATAGCCTTGTAGCCTTATACACCTATTTTACTTATAATTATAATTGGAAAATATATTATACGAACTTCCTATATATTTGTGGGTTTAGGCAGAAAAATGATAACGAAAATTCGTTAGCAGTTTAGTTTAATTGCATAATTAATTTAGTTTTCATAGTTGAATGAGACTTTTTCGTTTTTATCCTAAATACAACCCACTACACTCTTCGTGTGATGACAGAGTAAGAATACAATTCACTACCCCCTCGAAACACAGCCCTATACCAACACGCCTGACCAGCGTGATATAGTAATGTCAATTTTCCTCCCATTGTGGAGCAGGCTCGAGCCTAACAGTGGGACATATATGAGCTGAGATGAATGAAAACAACCCACTATTGAACATAGGCATCATCTTTAATGGTAAGGAAATATAATATAAGGGAGTAATCTATGCAAAGTAGATTCCTCCCTTCGAAATAGTGTTTTGTTCAAATTTCCTCTCCTTAATTCATAGACACAGATGATCAAATTAAACTATAATGACATCTTTTATACCCTGAGGGTTTTTTGAATCAATTTGCTACCGGAAACTTCTCTATTTGTTTAAGGGAACCTCTAGGGTCGTTCACTGAACACAATGAGCGTAATATGGGATTTTAATTGCCGTTGTTGAACAGAAAATACATTTGTGACATTTCACTCTCGGGTGAATTGAATTTGTATAGGATACAATGGTCAACCTCAACACCAATTAGTTCAGTATTTCATATTGTTGGATTATTATTTTTGTTCTATAATAGAAAGGGTTATATAGTCTTAAGTAGATATATATATATATATGTATACGTAATGTATGTTCCAGTATTATTTACATATAGTGATGGGTTAGTTATATTAATATGTCAAAACCCAACCAACCCGATCAAGGGAATTATAAAAAATAAATAAATAAAAGGGGGTTATAATATTAACTATGAAAGCAAATCCGTCTATTAAGTGTGGCGATTATGGCATTAGCCCTTTATCGAAAGATTTATGTCCAAGAGTGGATCCGAAGACACTTTTGAATGGATGGATATTTAATTATTTACACACGTAAAAATTAGCGATAGTCGAGTAGAAGCGCAATAAACTGCTGTGCAAACATTTCGAGTTCTCACGTTAAAAAAAGATTGAAAAATAGAATTCTGGGTTGCGAAGATTGCAGTCACTCCGAACAAAAGTATTTTTATTTTTCACAGGCTATGATGGAACTTGTTATATCACAAAATTAAGTTCTATACGATTGAGAATATGAAATATTTGGAAATATTATATTATAATTCGTATTCTTATCATATCACATCTTTAAACTTTAAATGGTAGGTAAAGGCGGTAGGTAAACTACGTAATGGGGAGCATATTCTATCAACCGTTAAATGGACATATTTCTACACTTAATGGTCACTATTGAAAAATTATTTTAAAACAAACTTGCAGTAAAACCTAACGAAATACTTGGAAATTTATATTTAAGACCACACTATCAGAGCTGTACGAAGAACGTAACAATCTTTGTTTATAAACTCGCCAATCATCAAACTAGTTTATATGTACGTTGCATATTGACCACAAGTTCGATAGCGACACGTACGTACCTATATCAAGAATATCCAATATTCAACTAAGTTTCGTTATTAACATACATTGTATATGTACGTGAGGATATTAATAATTTGACAACTACTTTGATATATGCAACATATATATTAATTATACAGAACTATGTGTACACTTAATTTACAAACGGTTATTAGGTTACATATGAATATTTGTGGTTTTGAAATTGGTAAATTGTTTGATATTTGATCGTTAACAAGTTTTCTTATAAGAATATCATAGTAGCATCGAAGCTTAGAGTCTTAGATTTATTTGTGATATAAAAATGTTTCATCAAATCTGTAGTGAAAGAAATGAACGAGCTGTTCGTGTGATCTTCTTTTTTTTTAAGACATATACTTGCTTTGCGACTTAAATACAATTAACGGAGATAATTTACATCCAATCTTAAGAATTATTCTGCATTTTAGACTTCCTCTGTGATTTTTCTCTGACTTTAAAACTGGCTTAAGTGATATTATATATCTTATAATAATATTGCTAATTATTATTAGCTTTTAACATAATCATCTTAGTTTAGTAGCGTGGGTTAAGTTTCGCAGTTGTGTTACTTATTACCTAGCAAGTGAAAGATAAGATGATGTGAAAAGAAATTAAAAATAGTAAAGAATTAAATCACTTGAAAATTACAACTATTTACATCGCAGAAAAACTTTATCTAAGCTCTATAACATTTCATATTAGCGACAAATGCGGCCGTATACTTCAGTATAACCAAACTCAATATATATAATTCTTTTTAATGTAAACACTAACAGATAAATTAGGGCCCTCCCTTTTGATAAATGGTCATCACCGCTCTGGGAATTAATTATATGTAGGCAACACTCGACCCAGAACTATGAAAACTCTAATCAGGAGAGAAAAAATGTACACCTCTTTTTTCATTCAGAAGCATTTTGAAAAGCTTTTATAGCTAGTTTGAAAGAGAGCAGTACTTATTTATATAGTACGGTTACGGCTATAAGTAACTCTTATTCAATTTTAAACTTGAATAATAAATGAATCTGTAAATCGTCATTTCATCAGAAAAACTAAATTATACAAATATTTTTTTCACAATTATTGTTCTTTTTAAAGCAACACCCATAGCATCGTCTTACGCGTGAATTGAACCTACGATATATGTCTAGATAAATGGGTATATTAATCAATTCATCATTTGTTTAGTTAAGTCATTAAGTAAGTATTTACCTACGCGTATAAAAGACTTTTCTAAGTGCTTCATTATGCGAATAGAGTAATTTATCGGAAGTGTCCAATAGGGACCAATAAAACTTGAATCATTGATCAATAACTGTCACTTGGGTGATAATATTGCGATAAGTGTGGGAGGAAACCATATTAATGGATGTTATTCATAGTAAATTATTTTCTTAATATTTAATGAACACATTATTTATTGAAGTCAAATCCTTAAGCGTGCTGGCATTTCTTTTTATGATGTGAAAAAAAAACAATTCAATTCGCGATGAAAAGTATTTACATGTCAACACATGGTCTATCTATCTATCTACATGTTAACCCAAACTGGGCCAACGTCCAGTTTGGGTTGTATACATTGACAATATAGCTACATATAATATAAGTGTACGTACAACATAGATATATATTCATGGACTTATCGAATCCAAAAAAAAACATAAAAATATTATTCTAGTTTTCACGTCGGTCGACATTCCTGGAGTGCCACAATATTTTTTTAATTTATTTTTAAAGTCCAAATATCGAATAGCAAATTTTGTTTGATTACCATGTAAAAAAAGTAGTCAATGCAGTGTTTTATGCAATTGCTTGTATAATTAACAATTTTTATACTTAATTTTCCGTGTGGTGACAGAGTAAGAATACAATTTACCACCCCCTATCTTAACTGTGGGTGATCGTACGAGACGACTAAGGGATATAAAACGCATATAACATCTATGCTAGAGAAGGAAAACTCGAAATAAAACCCTGTACCAACACGTCTGACCAGCGTGGTATAGTAGGTCAATTTCCCTTCCATTATGGAGGAGGCCCGAGCCCAACAGTGGGACATATTGGGTTGAGATTATGATGAATACGTAATTTACGTTCTAAGAAAACTAAATATAATTTATTGCGAAAAAAAAACTCAGCGGTGCAAAGAAAAGGCGGAGACTTAAAGTTCATAATGAAGTATAAAATATTAAATTAAGAAAATTAATCACAATATAATAATCAAGACATATTCATTCTCTATGTTTTTATGATAATGACACTAGAAATTATGGTCTTAATATCTATTTTTAATGTGAATGTCTTAAAAATAAAAATACGTCCTTCTTAATATAGAACCATAAAACATTATCATACATATAAAGTTAACACGATGCATATAATGCGATATATATCCGGATATAACATTAGATTAACTAGGGATTAGGGCTTCCGTCCCCACGTTCTGCACTAGATGCTTCGTGTGTTTGTGACATTCGTAGCTATATGCCCACATAGTTCTATTTAAACGACTATATAATTAAATGATTTTAGATAAATGTACTAGGAAATATTATACATTTTCATTGAACTTTGAACTGGCAATGTATATTAATGTTCCTTATGTATTTGTCATTCCCTAATAATTAAGCGTTGTCTTTAAATGTTAGCATTGTTGATATTCCTATTCAATTAATTATAATTATTAAATTATTTTTGAGACCAAACTAGTTTAGTTACTGTTTGAACTATATACTAGAACTATGTTTCTGGACAAATCTGTCCATTTTTAAAGTGGTTTCATTGTGAAAAAATTCTTTATAGTCACGTACAGATGTACAATGTTTTTTTAGTTTTCTCGTTTGCTCTTATATAGTCTAGGGAAGGTACCAACTGAATTTTCAATTTAAAAAGTAAATTCTGGGCTTTAATATTTATAACAGTTTTAGTATTACAATTTTATATGTTCATTATATGAAAATTTCAAATGATATTTCTCTTCATCCTCCATTCTCCCTATCAATCAGCTCATAAACTTCCACTGTTGGACGTAGGCCTCCCCACGAAAACGCCTCCCCGACAAGAATTTTTTTCATCTTCCTTAGCAGGACCGGACCGGGCATGCCCGATCTGGACCAGATAAGGCATGTAACGCAGAAGATATATCTGGACCCGATCAGGAAAACCTTATCGGGTCCAGATCAGGCATTCCTGATCGGGTCCAGATCAGGCATTCCTGATCGGGTCCGGATGAAATTTTACTGATCGGAACCAAATCAATCATCTGCGTTATATATCTTGCCTGATCCAAGACGAGTATGCCCAGTCCGGTCCTTTTAAAAAACATGAATATCTTAAAGAACATGTTTAATAGATAAAAATATAAATTAATATATGACCTAGGCAGCGAATACATACATACACATACATATCATCACGCCATATCCCTTGCAGGGTAGGCAGAGAGAACAGAGTGCCAGAGAATTCTATCTCTGCATACTTCACTCGCTTCCTCAACATTCATAATTCTCTTCATACACGCTCGCCGGTTTCGGAGACTCTTGACTCTACCTTCCTTCAGTACATGACCGATCTGGTCTTGATAGGTTAGTTTCGGTCTCCCTCGGTACCTACATCCTTCCACTTTCGCATTGTATATCTTCTTAACCAGACGTTCGTTCGGCATTCTTTCCACATGTCCGAACCATCGGAGCATTCTTTTTCGCATCTTTACACCAATACTCTCTTTCATACCTACTCGCTCTCTTACGTCGTCGTTACGAATGTTAGGCAGCGAATGCAGTATTATATTCTTATCATAGAGAGTCCCAGTGAGCCGTTCCAATTAGGGCGCAACCACCAGATGCTAAGGACTTCAACTGTGGCCTGAATTTCTCGTTCATGACCTGATCGATCTGTTTTGATCTGATTCGATAACAACTAATTTAATATTAGGTGACGTCATTACGCTTTGGAGAATCTTAACACCGCGATTCAGATAATGACGTCATTTTACTAACGCCATAAATTTATTATGACCCAAAACATTAAATGTTAGAATGGTTGTTACAATATTATTATATTTATTTCTATGTTTTTAAATGTACCTATTATTTATTTTTGTTTTTACTTTAAATATAAATTATTTGTATATTATTAATTAAACATTATTATTATTAAATACATATGATTAATTAAAGATTTCAGATTAATCTCCTCTGATGCAAATACAATTTACACCGTGGCATAAATATGACAATCATGATATCATATGACAATCATGATATGATATGATACTTTTTGAATTTTGATTGATATTTTTTTTGTGTTACGAAAACTGTTTCTGGTCCTGATATACTACATGCCTTACCATATACTTGATTATATTTTACATCAGGCTGTCCTTATTTGGTATAGACCTGGTCCTGATCCGGAATACCTTACCATGTACTTGATTATATTTCACATCAGGTTATCCTTATTTGGTCCTGATCCGGTATGCCTTACCATGCTTGATGATATTTCACATCAGGCTATCCTTATTTGGTCCTGACCTGGTCCTGATCCGGTATGCCTTACCATACTTGATGATATTTCACATCAGGCTATCCTTATTTGGTCCTGATGTGGTCCTGATCCGGTATGCCTTACCATAGTTGATGTTATTTCACATCAGGCTATCCTGATCAGGACCAGACCTGGTCCTGATCGGGTTTGCCGGATCCGGCATGCCTCATTCTATCCTGATCGGGTCCAGATACATGATCTGGTTGAACCATACTTTCTTTCTAGTCGGGTCTGAGGACGGTCCTGTGCCAACGACGATTTTTTCTTTATTTTGTTTTCATCTGATTACTTTTTTCTTTATATTTACAAAACTTAATCTTGATGCTTTAAAAATTTGTCAAATAATGAGTCATAATGATTTTATATTTCACTTGCCAGTGAAAGTATTGAAAACTTTACCTAATTTAGTTTCTATCACGGGGAATATATACAGGCTTTTAATAATGATTATGCACGTGTTGATTTTGAAGAGACGAATAATTTGCAAGTGTTGCAATATTCATGATAGTAGTTGAATGTTGTTGTTGTGGCACATTATTGGAATGATTTTAATATATTTTAGTATGTATACGTACGTTTTCCGTGTGGTGACGGAGTAAGAATACTATTCACCACCCCATATCTTACCCATAGGTGATCGTACGAGACGACTAAGGGATATAAAATGCATACCTATAACATCTATGCGAGAGAAGGAAAACTCGAAACAAAACCGTATACCAGTCTGACCAGCGCGGTATAGTAGGTTAATTTCCCTCCCATTACGGAGGAGGCCCGAGCCCAACAGTGGGACATTTATGTGCTGTGATGATGATGTATACGTAAGTATCCGTATAACGACTGAATATGAAAATTAACATTTGCTTTTTACTCATTATTTTGCCGGCAGATGTTGTAAGAGACGACTTAGGATGATATGTATACAAAATATATGCAAGCGAAGGAACACACGAAATAAAATTATAACAATTCGTTTGACTATTAGTGGTAGGAACACGCTGTTGACAGTTCTCTGTCTATATCTGCGGGCCGGTCCTTCCTGGGTAGTACCACACTCTCGATGAAGATCGACGTCTGAGAAATGGCAATGTGCTATTGTGCTTCGTTCGGTGAGCGAGAGAGCCGGAAGATTAACTGCACCCAGTTTGGGGGTTATAAACCCCAAACCCACCGGTTTGCGGTTTATAATGGTAAACAGCGGCCTAGACATACCCTTGGTATAGCAAAGGTCCATGGGCAGCAATGACACCATCAGGTGTGCTGCTTGCTCGTTTGCCCCTATAAGCAATAAAAAAAAAACGTGGTATAGTGGGTCTATTTCCCTCCTATTGTGCAAATAAATAAATTAAGATATAACAAGTAGAAAATATGTAAAATATATATCAATTTAAATATTTTACCTAATTATTTACGTAATTTAGTCATACAATTAACTTTTTTTTTAAAAAATTGATACAATTAAATCCGTTGATTAACTATCCGTGTGGTGACGGAGTAAGAATACAATTCACCAACCTCTATCTTACCCGTGGGTGATCGTAAAATACGACTAAGGGATATAAAACTCATATAACATCTATGCAAGAGAAGGAAAACTCGGAACAAAACCCTATACCAACACGTCTAACCAGCGTCGCATTGTAGGTTAATCTCCCTACCATTACGGAGGAGGCCCGAGCCCAACAGTAGGACATATGTGGGCTGTGATAATGATGATGAACCATTCTAAATAGTTATCATAAGATAAAATATGTTTAGTGAAATTAGCATTACGAGTTCGTAACTACTATTAATTGCACAGTTTGTTTTGTTTGTGTTAACTGCGATATGACGTAGCAGATAACTACGGCGTAGCACTTAGACGTGAACGACTTCAAATGAAGATATGAAATTGAACAATCTATTTGGTACATTTCTATTTTTAATTACAGCTTGGTGATGTTTAACTATATCTTCTTGATGAGGAGTCGTTCATTATTAACCATGATTATTTCTTTTTATGATTTTACCCCTCCTCTTCCCTGATGATACATAGTAAAGTTTATATTAAAAAAAAAATACGTGTATTTTTAGTGCAGTGTCTTAAAAAATTTAGAATATTATCTTTAAATACCTGATACGGTTTAAGAACCGTGATAAAAATGTCTAAACAGATATTAAGGTTGTTTTTGAATGGCATAAAAATAATAAAGGAATGGAGAAATCATCTGAAAAATATATAATTGTATTAGTACAGATATGTTTAATGCACATTGTCTTCGGACTCCAAATTAGCAAGGCTATCTTTTGCATCTTACAAGTCGGCTGTTGGCACCATGCTTAATTAAAACTTGTAACTAGCAGCTGGATGGTTGTCGCGGTGGGTGGGAGAATCGTTGTCTGGTAAAGGCAAGTCAAGCACGCTGCTTTTCAGTTATTTAAATATCTCGCTACAGATTTTTAATAAAAAGGCATGATACATTAAAATATTTAGCAACCCAGCTGGAACATTTTTTTTTTGTGATTAACGTTTTCTACTAAACACACAAATTAACGAATTCTTTAGTTTTGTACTAATAATATAAATATAAATAATATAGAAGGCATAGTCCAGTCAAATGGGATTTCGATAAAATAAAGATAGATGACGCTGGTCTAATGATTATTTAATAATAGAATTGGCATAAAAGAAGAAAATTACATACTCTCGTTACATAGTTTTCCACAGAATATGTTAACTTTTATAAAATTTAAAATACAGAGTGATAACGGTGAGGTCACGAAAGCTAGAAGTAATTTATATATTAAAGTTAAACGCTGTATAAAAAAAATAATATTAAACTATATTTGAGATTATTACTGATAGAATAATAGAATTTTTAAGTAAAGACAACTGTTTGTAAAATAAACTATTTGTGAAAAATATATCCTCTTAATATATACATATATTATTTTTAATCTGACTGTAATGAATATCCTTGTATTAAAGAAAAGAAACATTGTTATAAATAGTTATTTAATCTATGTAGATAAAAAAAAATAAAACATTGTGACTATAAAATTTATATATGAACAAAAGTACAAAGGAATTTATTACTTTCAAGTTTTGCAACTTTTTATTTACAGTTTTTAATAATTAAATCTGTTTAATTGATTCATAATAATAGAAAAATACACGTTGCTCAATACCATTTAAAATACTTTGTATATTAATAGCGATATATGATATTCTTTGGAATAAGCTGGAGATATATTCTTTGTCCGTCAATCTACTGAAGACGAACGTGTCCTATATTGTTCTAAAACTATGTAGAAAAATGCCAGACAAAATTAGGGTATCATTATGTTGTCAGTGATAACACTGGTCCTAATTCTATACTTTCTCAGATATTAATTATTTATTTTTCCGTTTGTCCATAGCCATGAATATTTCAATGCAGTTAGCAGTGGTTGTCGCAGCAGTGGTATGTCTTTGCGTAGTCGCAGGCGCCCCGGATGCACGTCTTGCTCGTACCAAGCAGCAGCGTCCCACCCGCGGCTTCAAGAACGTCGAAATGATGACTGCCAGGGGCTTCGGCAAGAGGGACAGGCCCCACACAAGGACTGAGAGTAAATATCAATATTTTAAATGTAAAAATTTCACACATTTTTGAACAAGATCCTCTACCATGCAAATATATGCAAACGGTAACTTAAAATTAACAGATAACAATTATACATAAAACAGAACTATTTTGGGTTGTTTAAGATGAGTCCTGAGATCACTATGCTACCTATAAAGTAATAAGTTCAATAATCAAACACACTACAAACTAACCTCATATATATATATATATATATATATATATTTAAGAGATTTCCACCTACGTATTGACTCATCACGCAATCTCTGGAACCATAAGGCCTATAGACTTTAAATTTGGTAGGAATATTCCTTTCGCCGAGTAGATGTCAGCTAAGAACGAATTTTATGAAATTCCACCTGCAAGCGGGGTTGCTGGGGTGCGAAAATCATTTTTTTTTAAATTTAGCTCCTACAGACTTGGAATTTTGATTGGACTTTCTTTCTGCCCTGTAATGGTCAGATGAAGTAGGATTTTAGGCAATTCCTTCTCCGAAAGGAATTCTATGTAGCGAAAGTAAACTACACAACTGAACTCACGTAACCGAAGCGAAGCGAGGGCGGGTCGCTAGTACTTTATAAATTCTTTGATAAATTTATCTAACTGAAATTAATTGCAATTATTCTAATCTATTATTCAACAAAAACTTATTTTTATACCTATTAGTATCAATCTAATTTTCCGGCAGGCACACACAATAATTATGTCAAACGGCAGAATAATAAATAATTGTTTATTATATATATATGATTAGAACAATAAACTTGATGCAGGACTATTAAAAATTCTGTTAACTTAGAATTGTTTCATCATCACATCATCATCACAGCCCATAAATGTCCCACTGTTGGGCTCGGGCCTCCACCGTAATGGGAGGGAAATTAACCTACTATACCACGCTGGTCAGACGTGATGGTATAGGGTTTTGTTCCGAGTTTTCCTTCTCTGGCATAGATGTTATATGCGTTTTATATCCCTTAGTCGTCTCGTATGATCACCCACAGGTAAGATATGTGGTGGTGAATAGTATTCTTACTCCGTCACTACACGGATAATAGATTTTATTATGCTACATATAAATTGTCTTAATATTTTATTTCGAACACTAGGTGTATAACTTTATATACCAACGTTCTATCATCTCTTTATTGGAATACAAGTAGCGCAACAATCGTCAGGCTACTTCAAAAATTTGTTTTTCATTGTTCGAGGGTCGTTTCTGAAGATCCATTGTTGTTGGTGATTCTATTAGCATAAGCAACTCAGAGGTGCAATGTTATTGAAGTATTTCATAATATTATTCTGACAAACATATCTAACGTATAATACGTTGAACTAATATTTACTTATACATCATCTAATTTTGTTCCTATTAAGAAGTATTTGTAATTGTAATAAAGCTTAGATTAGTAACGTTATTTCTTAAGGAGACGTAGAGCATCAAGCACCAGCCAGCCGTACACATCGTGGTACACCTATCTTTAAAAGTCCAACTGTTGGAATCGCGAGAGATTTTGGTAAAAGAACGTTGGAATGGGACACTGAAGGTACTAATAAAGAACCTGATTGAGTTTCCGGTCTCGCAACAGTGTGAATGGCAAAATTACGCCGGACTTAACGAAATACCCGACCGTGTAACAGACTTAAACACAGTCAAAGCTTGTGTTTGGAAATAAAAGCAAAATTCTATTTGGAACTAGCATTAAAACAGGCTGTTTCAAACACTATTTTGCTTTGTAAATGTTAAAAATTAGGTTAGCTTTTATGTTTAGAGAGATTTAAAAACGTTATATTTGACTTAAAATTTTAAAATACATTTAATTCTTAAAAAAAATATTTATAGGAATACGAAAATATCTATATAAAGATAGACTATTTTCCAAAATAATAATTTTATAAAAAAATATGACTATCAATAAACAGCTCTCTCTTTAAATATAAAGGCATTTATTAAATTTTAATTCATGTATTTGTAATTACATCTCAAGAATTGAAGAAATTCATATAGATACATGTCTTTATAAAGCTTATTAAATGTCATACGAGGTCATTGGAATAAATGTTGCAGTTGAAAACCAATTTGACTGGCTAATGTGTTATTATTATTTTGTTATTTGGTTCAATATTTTGAACGATAATCTGTAAACATATATTTAACTTACAAATACATGTATCAACAGACCAGGGCACATATGAAGTCCACCCTCGCAGGAAGTTTAATCCCAAGAACAGTTTGATGGTGGCCAATGATTTTGGTAAAAGGAGTGGTAATGATGAAACTTCTGTTCTCGATGAAGGTAAAATATCAACAAGCTCATAGCGTGCTAATAAGCCTATAAGAGCTTGAGAATATAATATTAAAACAAACATAAAATATCTGCTTATGCAATAAATAAAAGAAAAATAATGCTTATAATATTTTTATGAAGTTGTGAAATAATTTACCAGCGTGACTTGACATTTGACAGATGAAGAAATCAGAATGACCAGGGGAACTTTCAAACCCAACTCAAACGTACTTATCGCCAGGGGTTATGGGAAAAGAGCCCGTTTGTCCAACGAGCGAGGTATTTGTTCAGCTAATCTCGTGATCCAATATCAAACGAATCACAATATATCAATGAATTTTTGGTATTAACGAAAACCGGCATGAAGCCGCAAAATATTTACTCAACAAATATCGATATATTTTTAGCCGAATTAAAGCCCAAGAGACTGGCGAGACGGTATCACATCAACACAAACATACGATACTCATTTAAAACATGCAAACCCACAGCTCATTTTGCTATACTTTAATCCAAAATCATTACATTTAATTATTTTTCTTTTGTGTATTTTTTACTATTTTATATTAATTGTCTTTGTAAATAAGCATTTGGAAAATATTTAATATTTAAGTGACTTTTGGATTACAAGTAGTATCAATTACAGCTGAAATGAAAAGGTATAAACAAGTAAACATATTGTATTGTGCGCCTATTAAGACCCAAGAAGGTTTAGCAATAGCCAAAAATACAGCATCATTACTGATAACAAGTGACACTACGTTAGTTATCTCACCGGACAACAAGTATTTGGTGACCTTTTTATTCATACGGTGCCGTTATTATGCTGTATTTACGCGTATGCGGACCTCAGATATGGAACATGAATGTGGCTTTTGACTTGTCTTATTTCATTTCTGAATAGGAAAATACGAGACGTATTCTTGGATATATATGCTTGTAGCTTTTATTGTGAAAGAACGTAATGAGAGGTGTCATTTTAATGTTGCTTATTTAGTATATTCAATGCCTCCTTATTAGCTCAGTTAATAAAGAATATAAAAGTTTATTATTTAGTTATTTTTATCTTTAAGTGCGCAATTAATAAAACTTCTTGTGTGCTTTGTTTTGCCAAAAATAGACATAATCATTGACGATGTTAGCTATATGTGTTAAAAAAAACTAATACAATATTTGATACTTCATCTATTTTGATGCCATGATATATAAAATCTATTTTAATATATGATTTGTATTGATTGACTTGTTTACACAATTGTTAATTCATCTCGAATACTCATGTATTATTTTAATAACGCAGTGTACGGTTTGGATAACTTCTGGGAGCTGCTAGAGGGTGCACCTGAGAGGGAAGGCCAGGATATTACTGATGAGAAGACTCTGGAAAGGTAAGAAAAATGTAGCAACACTATAGTATAGTAATTTATATTATAATTATCTTCAAATTACTTTATTACTAATAAAAGTACTATATTTTAAAGAAAACTGTCTTATATCTAAAAGGTAAATAAGACACATATAAAAAAAAAGTATTAAAACTATTCAGTGGTTTTGGAAATTCTGATATGAGGTTTTTATGTCAAATTAAAATTGTTTAAACCAAATTAATTTACAATGACGAAGACACAAAAAAAATATATAATTGATTGAATTATTATAAAATGGAGGAGAGGAAAGAAGACCCAACACTTTCCCACGGTTAATCAATATATCGTACACCTCAAGAAAGGAAGGAATACAGGATGGGATCAAGGTGGAATAGGATATAAGGAAATCTTACTCCTGTGATGAGCACCCTCTAGAACTTCAACTTGCAATTTTTCGCAGAACTTCGAGTAAAGATTCGACACGTGTTTTGCCTCTAAACGAGGCATCCTCAGAACGGTCAGTCTTCCTTCCTCTCCTCCTCCTCCTATAATTATGGGATTAATCAATTTTATATACATAGATTTATAATATGGTACGTTTATTAATTTGCCACAAGTACGATCTAATCAAAACTACACTAATAGTTCTACAAAGCTTAAAATCAATTAAATATCTATAAAGTTAAATGTGCGACCGCTTAAAATTAATTTCGTTAATTTATACCGAATACATCTAAGTGTATAGTTTAAATTAACATTCATCTAAAAGGAAATGTTATAAGGCGAGTTGCTTACGTCTTAAAATTGATTACGTACATTTGTGGCTTCAATATTTTCTATTTCAGTTCTATTATCGATTCGCTAGTTTAGATGATATATCATTAAATATTATGTTTAAAGAAAACTTTTTCTTCCACAGTATTCCATTGGACTGGTTTGTCACTGAAATGTTGAACAATCCCGACTTTGCGCGATCACTAGTCCGCAAATTTGTTGATCTTAATCAGGTAAGGAATTATAATCCTTTTATATCTAACGCATTGTCATTCTCCTGCTTTCGTCCGAATTATTTGAAATCGACTTAATATACCTCTTCGTACATATTGCAAAAGTTATTGGCAATAGTTTTATCACCGGTCACCTGCTTGACGTCAACCCTCCTTGGGAATGTAATATTTGACCAAACAGCATCAGTTGGACAACTCAAACTAGTTCTGGGTCAACACCCAGGTCAATATAAAGCTCGTAATTGGGATAAGAGTAGGAGAGTAATGATGACATAAAAATATATACACTAAAAATATTAGCATACATATTTGCGTTACTGAAAAAAAATGTTTTCTTAAATAAACTTTATCTATCATAATAATTATTATAACGTCAAAAGTGGATACAATTTTATTCCTAGTTGCATGATTCCTAATTTAGACAACGTAAAAGCATTTTGTAAAGTGGGATCACTACGGGATTGTATCTTAAGTAGTTGGATAGAGAAAACTTATCGTTTAGTGCTTGCACTCCAAATGTTTGAGAACTATGAGTAACATACAGCTTATAGCATGAGACCAAGTATAAACTGAGTATGATTTTACAATATAAAAATGATTGTCTGTCTTATAGTTCCATAGAACTATGTTGTGATAGTAGATCATCAACATTCTCCTGCTCTTATGCTAACAAGAGAGCCTAAAGCCCAGTTGGGTGGGTTTGGGTTTGTATTGGTGGCGTAGCTATACCCTTGGTATTGCAAAGGTCCATGGGTGGCTGTGACACTTACCATCAGGTGTTTTGCTTGCTCTTTTGCCACCATAAGCAATATAAAAAAAACACCTGGGTCGATGAAATGTGTACTTAAATATATTACAAAAGTTATTTGCAATAGTTTTATGACCGGCGACCTGCCTGATGTCAACGCTCGTTGGGAATGTAATTGTTAAGCAATCAGCATCAGGTGAAGTTGGCCCAGGTCGACATAAAGCTCTTAGTCATCTTTTATGACATCCACGAGCAAAGTAAGGGTTGGTAGTATTTGTAGCGGCTACAATACAATGAGCTACCACACAATTTTGTGATAGTAGATATATATATATATATATATATTTATGTAAGTAGGTTCGTTAAATGGATGGGGGAGAAAAAATGGACTAAGTTATGGAAACGGCGTTGCCCGCATTGTTATTAGATCATAACAGGTTAAGAGGAGATTACCATCTATTTTGTATTAGTGGCAATTTATTAGATAATAAACGAAAAGTTAAAAAAAAATATTTATTAATATTATGTACAAATTGATTACTAGTATATGAAGATTCGTCACCGTCATCTCAGCTCATATGTGTTCTACTGTTGGGCTCGAGCCTCCTCCATAATGGGAGCGAAATTGACCTACTATACCACGCTGGTCAGACGTTTTGGTATAAGGTTTAATTTCAAGTTTTCCTTTTCTTGCATAAATATTATATGCGTTTTATATCCCTTAGTCGTCTTTTATGATCACCCACGAGTAAAATAGAGGATGGTGAATTATATTCTTACTCCGTCACCATACAGAAATATAAAGATTACTGAACTTATACACCGGCTATGAAGCGTGGTGATTATGTAAATATTATCAACCTTGATAGGCATATGTCTAACAGTAATGGGTGGATGATTATCTAAAGTAATCGCGTAGCGGCATTCCTTTTCTATGGATGACATAGTGGACGACCAAGAAACATAAGTAGCTAATACTACAGTAAGAAAACGAAAATTTAAAATGAATTCTTGTACAAATCCATTTAGAATGATAGAATAGATCAATTTATTTCTTGTTGTGATGATACTTCGTTGAACGTAAATAAACTAGAAACAATTATCTATAATACATATTTAAATATGATATAATTAATCAAATATATTCTCTTTTTGCTGTATATATTTTTTTTTTCTTTAAGGTTTACTTAATATGCAAATACTACGCTATGTAACTTATTTTCATGCGAGTAAGCCTATTGTCGTGCAACGAGTATATTTTCTTGACAAGCGCAGATACGATTGCTCACTATTATGAATTTCTTGGATGATTGAAAGCTTACAAGCAGAACTACTAGTGGAATAAAGTAATAATCAGTTACTTAAATTTTATTTATACGTGATTTTAATTAAAATTCTGAGTTATTACAAGTTAAATTAATTTTTAAAACTGTAAGTTTACAATAGGACTTCTTCTCGTCTTGAATAAAGTTCATTAAGTACCTTCAGAATATTTTCAGTAAAATTTACGACTTCAGTGGAAAAATCCTATTAGATTGGGGAAGTATATGTTTAATTATACAAAATTTAAATATTTGTTTTGAAAGAGTAATAAAAGTTTAGCGAAGTTTTCGTGTTAAATTTGTATGCCCTTTGTGAAAAGATTTAATTAGAAGCGTAGTTTGAAACTTGATCGTTCAGTAAATTAATGTCTTGTGAGATATAAGTCCATATTTCAATTCATACTTGTGTGTTCAAAGACATTTTGATATTTAATTGAGTAAGTAACATGTATTCAATCCGTTAAGAGGATACGAATTAAATATTCTATGTGATTTAAAAGCTCCGGTAAGCTTTTGGGTAAGCTGTCCATCAGAGCTTTGAGGAAAAGTTACGATGACTGACGGATACAAAAATTAATTTACTTTTTTAAATTTCTTTGAGATATTTTACTCTTAATTAATATCTTTAAATAATACTACTACGAGATCTTACGTTAGTCAAATTAAATTTAAGTAATCCTACTTGTATATTTCTGGGATGATTGTTTTAATTTTTTTTTGTTTTAATAAGATAAGCATCTAGCTGAGTTTGAAGAGTAAAATTTTTACAAGAAATGTTAAAATACTTAGCGAATAAATTGCTGTATGCAAAGAAATGTATTTTTTTGAGGCAATCAAAATGGATATTTTTTTCATAATTATAATTGAGCTTATAAGTTAGAAATTCATAGGAACCTTTCGGACTAGATCCTGCTACTTTTCTGAGGATCTGGGAATTTACTCTTAAAATTTTTTGAGAATTTTCTCTTAGAAATATCTGAGAATTTATCTCTTAGAAATTCTTTACTTCTATTTTTTTTTACTTCTTTTATAAACTTATTAGTGTTACTATTGTCTATACATGCTTTTCTTTTCTCTCTTTTTCAATTTTAATTAATCATCCTGCCAATAAATTCACTCTGATTTGTCTTTCAAAAATATTGAGATTAGAATGAAATGTAGAATGAAATCTTTTAAGAATATGTTTTCTAATGTTTGAAAATTATATATTATACTTGTTTAAAGGCGCTGACCTGTACAAATTTAAAAAGAAACAAAAAATTGTAATTCTTCGAAATTATCTACCGAATTCTATTGTGGACCAAAATATTATTGAATCCACCTGAACACACATACAAAAATTCATCAAATTGCAGACGTTTAGCAGAAGATATATATAATATATTGAATCAATTAACGTATATTTCATTCTGTTCACAGGACGGCATGCTATCATCGGACGAGTTACTTCGGAACGTGGTATAAACAAACTTTTTAATTATCGTTAGTACTGGCAAATTACCAATTATTTACAATCTGTTAATCTCTGTATAGTTTGTATAATCTTATTTAATATCGTTCAGTTACAGAACTTGTAACTTTACTGTGATATCAAAATATTTATCTTAAAGCATTACAAAATTATAAAAAAAAAACTACTCATATTTATTTTAAATGTTAATTTTAAGAATAATATTGTTGTTTGGATATTACGATTGTTGTAAATAATTTTAAAATATAATGTCGATGGCGTAAGAATAATTGACTGTCCATAGAAATACTCTAAAAAGTAGATCTTATTATTTGTCGTGAATTCCATAGTGCGCGATTGCAATCAATTTCTATCTAGATAAGCAGACTTTTGTAATGAAAATGATTTCATTTAAGTTGTATTAAGGAAATATAAAAATCCGGAATATATAAATATATATCAGAAATAAACAATTATAAAAAAAAAATCTAAATTTTTTTTAAGTAATTATAATGGTAAAATATCGTTGATATAATCTCAAATTTATCAAATTCATTGCATCTTATTAAAATAAGACTTAAATGTTTGAGATGATGAAATTTTAAGTTTATCACATCAATTGCTACCAAAGAAATATTTTTTATTTCTATTTAATTATGATTTTTATTTATATTATTAAACTGTTAGTATTTTTTTATATATTTTTTTTTATTTAATTACTTAAATGTAATTTTTTTAATGACTCAAATAGCTTTTCGTCAAACTAAAGCAATATATACAGACAGTATAAATAAGAGGTTCAAGACTAAAATGTATTTTATTGTAAGTCATTGTTATAACAAGCTTCAAATAACTACATTCATATTTAAAATTTGATTTATTTTTCATTTTATTTAAGGGGAAAGGCGCATCTATGAATCTTATCTATGTCTTTTCTATAATTATTATTTAGGCTGGGTCGTTATGTATCGAGTCAATTTTAGAAACGAAGTTGTAATACATTTAGTAGAGTCTGTCCTTTTAACATTTGCTCTACATACATACATGTAATTAAAATTGTAATTGATATAATAAAAAAAATATTTTAGACTATAAATTATTAGAAACCTGAATGTTTGGATACTCATTATTCGTTAGTTCCTTGTTAACTACCATTGTCAACGTTATGAATGAAATAAATGAATATAATCAGGTAATGAAGTTTATTATTTTTCAAGCCAATCATCATTATTCTATTCTAATTCCAATTTATTTTTTTAAATTGGGGTCGATACAATATGTACTCTTCTTTCATAGTACATATTGTAAAAGTTATTGGCAATAGTTTTATGACCGGCCGCCTACCAGACGTCAACCCTACTTGGGAATGTAATTGTTGACCAAACGGCATCAGATGGTGTTAGCCCAGGTCGTTATAAGGCTCTTAGTCTTCTTTTACAATATCCACGAGCAAAGTAAGGGTTGGTAGTATTCGTAGCTGCTATCACACAGCTAGATTTTCGAACCCAATATTAACACTAATCCTATCATTGTAACTTCTGTAATTCAACATTCACATTAGTTTTTATTAACAAAAAGATTTTGCGAAAGTTTTGAATTAACGCAGAATAATAAATTTGGATTCATTTTTGTTCGTTAATTGAATATTTGTAAAAATTTCCACAATGCAAGTGTTTCTTTTTAGTGCAATGTTTTCCCTCCATATATTTCTCACCTTTCACGTATTAACCTCATCATCTCAGCTCATTTAGTGCCACTGCTAAACTCGAACGTCCTCCAAAACAGGAGGGAAATTGATCTACTATACTATACCATGCTGGTCAGATGGTTGTTGGTATCCATATTATATTCCTCAGTTGTCTTTTGCAACACCCATGGTTAAGAAAAGATAGTAGGGAATTATATTCTTACTGAGTCACCACATGGTAAACGCTGGGTTAGCTGTGGCGCGTAGTGCCGTAACCCACCGTATTCCCTCCCAATCTCCCTTGGGCTGGCCACATATAGGAGGATTACGATTACGATAACGCTGTGTTAGCCTTTTTTTTGTTGTTGCAGTGGACTATGGACGTGGTCTCGCCCCGCCAAGTCGGTCCAGGGTGACGGAAGACACGGCGCGTGGCCCCATAGACCCACCATGCAACTCAAACTCTCTTCGCCGTGTGAGAGGGACACTCGTACCTTGAAAAAAAAAACACGAACATGGCTTAACTGTAAAATGTTTAGCCTTTTAGATCATGAACATCAGATGGCAATCACTAGTCTTTCGAGCGATATATTTTTATAGATCTTTACGACCTATTTCTTAAAATTTACGCATTTCCGTCCACAGTACAATTCATATTAGATTTTTCCAGAGATATTCCCAGTATCGAACATAGCTCGAGATATTATTTAGAGATTTCTTAACATACATCACAATTATTCTGCAGGCAAACTTAACCCTTCAAGGGTTCTGTTTAAAGCTATATTTTGCCATTTAAGAATAATATAGTCATTTTTTAAAGGAAATTTCATAACAGGGCTTGTTTCAGAAGTTGCAATATAAAAATTGTAATATAAAGAAAAAGTTCCGAAACTTTCCAAACTGTTTTTTTTTCATTCAATGAAGTGTTAAAGGTTGAGCAATGGCCGCCATATTTGTTTACATCAGGTGTTAAATGTGCTCGATTTTCAAATTATTTTTTTTTATTATATATATGTAATCATTTTACAATAATTACCAATTTTTAATAGGGATTTCCATTTTTTAATTATAGCAATTATCTGATAAAGCATCTAGGAATAGACACTGAATTAAACATATTATATTTTGAAAGAATTAAAATACGAGAGGCACTCCATTTCTAACGTGGATTACCAATGGCAAATCATTTGGAATTAATTTCTTGACATTAGTGCGTTAAAAGAAATAAACTATTCTCTTTAATATAGTGAGTTTTATATAAACTAAATGAATCGGAATACGTTTTTGTGGAAATATAAAAAAAAAAAAATCATAGACCTTAAACGTAGCGCCAGTTGCTAGATCTTATTGTCAATCTAGGCTATCCACATATAAAAATATCAATATTTGGTCGACTAAAAACGGAGATCTAAAGGTGAAACTAAATGAATCATAAGAACGGTATTATAAACAGTGTTGCCCAAATGCAAGGCCAAGACTTTGCAGCAAGAGTTTCGCAAGTTTTACAACTCACGCTGTTACAATAACACAGAGTCATTTGTCTTGAGCACGTGCCATTAAAACGAAAAAATAAACTAAATTAATGAAATTTAATTCATTTAGTGGCTCTAACTTTCTTTTTTAAAAACACTAACCTGCACTAAGAAAATAATCCTTGTATTGCGGGGGACTTTACAAACATGCAATTAACGCAGACAAATTACACCCAGACTCATAACAACACTTTGTGGATCGCACAAAGTATTGTCCTGCGTGGGAATCGAACCTGCGGCACTGGCATTAAAGGTCGGCATCTTAACCAATCTATTATAAGACTGTGTAAAATAGCTTGAACTTATTCCCTCGTGTACTGGTGTTATTAATACAAAGTGTTGACAGCCATTCCTTTGGCAAAGTGAAATGCTATCTAGCACTGCAATACTCTTGCTGCAAGTCTTAGTTTTGCGTTTGGGTAACACTAATTATAAACCTGTAAAAAGATAAGTTACGTACATTTCTCTAATATTAATTATCATTTATATAACCCGATTATTCATTTAAATTAATCATCATTCTCGTACTCTTATCCCGATTACTTGAGGTCGATATAATATGTACTCTTCTTTCATAGTACATATTGTAAAAGTTATTGGCAATAGTTTTATGACCGGCCGCCTGCCAGACGTCAACTCTCCTTGGGAATGTAATTGTTGACCAAACGATATCAGATGGAGTTGGCTCAGGTCGTTATAAGGCTCTTTATCATCTTTTGCGACATCCACGAGCAAAGTAAGGGTTAGTAGTATTCGTAGCCGCTACTACATAGCTTAATTCTCTAATATTATAATTTCTCTAATATTAATATTACGTTATAGTACATTACGGCAGCGGCCAGCAAAAGAGGCATTGATGGACGAAAACATAAATTTCAAAATCAATCTTAAGTCCATCAAATCCTAGTTGTGGCCAAGGCTTGTATAGTGCTTTATTCAAATAATGCGCGGAAATTAAAACGAAGTAGTATTAAATAGAACTGTATATATGACGAACAATGAACATTTTTCACGTGCTAAAGGGTTCATTTGATTTTTTTTTCATTATCAAATAGCTTTCTTTTTCAAGCCAGTTCGAAATTTAAATAAAACTCTGACAAGTTGCCTATAATGGTTGCAATGTTTAAAAGTAACAAATCATTCCATTTATAAAATACATGATAGATATGAATTTACATACATATATATTTATTTGGCCGCTAAAACACGACAGATATGGATTTTCATACATTCTTTGCCGGCCGCTGCTCGCATGTATTTGGTCAGTACAGCAATATTGATTTATCTCGAAGAAGGTTGTCAAAATATTGCTCAAATTTCCAAGCATGTTTGAAAAAAATATATTTTCAATACAATTACAAAGTTTATCAATGCGAAATGAAATGTAACCTTATGAAAGACAATGTAGCAAGCTTCATATGTGATGCAGTATTCATATTAGTTGGTGTCTAAAATTAGTTTGCTTTTCAAACCAATTCTGATGGAGTTGCCAAGTTTCAAACTATGCATTAAATTGTCACACGCGTGGGTAGTTTGCTCTCTATATTATAGGACTATATCTCACAATATAGTTTCACGCTTTTAATCTCGAAGCGGTAAGCAGAGGTGTCAATCCAGTGAAAATAGTTAGTTGCCCGGACGTTAATGGGGTGAAGTATTCGCATGGATAACTAGCCTAGCGGGCAACCGGGAAGGTAGAATCAGGCAGTTTTCTTTTACATACATACATAGCCTCACGCCTGTTTCCCAGAGTGGTAGGCAGAGGCTACTGATTGCCACAAACCACGATCCTGACATACCTCCATCGCTTCATTCACGCTCATCACAGTCTTCATGCATGACTACTACTTGTTTAGTCAACCTTTCTTCACTCATTCTTTCCACGTGTCCAAACCACCTCAGCATACACTTTTTTATCTTTGTCACTACTTCTTCATTCACACCACAACGCTCTCTTATAACACTATTCCTAATTTTATCTTTCAGACTTACACCACACATACTACAAAGAGCTCTCATCTCTACAGCATTTATTCTACTTTCATTTCTTCCCTGCCAAATCCAACTTTCACTGCCATACATCATAGTGGGAACTAATACTCCTAGAATAATAAAAAAAATATAATGTGGTTATATTTATACACCTTAAAGATGATGGTGATGCATTTGAAATTTAAATGAAGAAATGACTATATTTTATGTTAAAAAGATCTTTACTTAAAATTTAAAAAAAAAAATATCCCAGTGCAGTTGGTGATTTTGTCCTTACGGGGCAGGTACTTGATCAGCGCTTGCCCTTACTTGATAGCGTATATACTGGATAGCGCTAGGATGCCTCCAAATCCGACTGTTCCACCAGGTCTGGCAGCTGAGACCAGCTAGAAGTGGAGGTTGTCTAAAATTAATTCACTAATCTACCACCGGATCGGGAAGTTAACGTAACTGTGAATAACTGGCAAATTATCTTCCTCATATTATTCTTTAAAATAAACTTGTATAATATAAGTTTACCATTTATTAGCTTTAATGTGATCACTATACTTTTTTTTTAATAATGGGAAACATTGTGACAAGCTCCACAAATGGTACACCATTACAAGTTAACTACTAGAGCTGTCATTACTACAGGTTTTCCTCGCAAAAGAAGAACAAGATAATGTACCAGTGGATACATAACCTTCTCTTTCTTACGTGAAGGGGGCGCCCTATATTGAGTAAGCAAACAGTCTTTATAATCTGTGAAATGGTATTATTAATAATAATATACGAGTACATACTAGCTTTTACCCTCTCTACGGAATATCTGTGGAGTTAGGTTGACCGATCGCATTCGTAACGACGACGTAAGAGAGCGAGTAGGTATGAAAGAGAGTATTGGTGTAAAAATGGGAAAGGGAATGCTCCAATGGTTCGAACATGTGGAAAGAATGCCGAACGAACGTCTGGTTAAGAAGATATACAATGCGAAAGTGGAAGGATGTAACTACCACTAGAGACCGAGACTAACCTACCTAGACCAGATTGGTCAAGTACTGAAGGAAGGTGGAGACAAAAGTCTCCGAAACCGGCGAACGTGTATGAAGAGAATTATGAATGTTGAGGAAGCGAGTGAAGTATGCAAGGATAGAGTTCACTGGCACTCTGCCTACCCTACATGGGATATGGCGTGATGATATGTATGTATGTATGTTTACCCGCGGCTTCGCTTGCGTTGAAGCCCTTAAATAAATATCAAAGATCATACATTCCAATAGAATGATACTTTGTCAAAAAATTTGAAAATCTATCAACTTCAACGCCAATAAAGTGCAAACTCTAGGTACTGTATTACCGACGGTCAAATTTACTATCTTATTGACTGTAGCTTCAGTTATCATGCCCGCCAAAATATTTTTATACCTTCCGTAATTTTTTTCGGCTCCCGTCTCGGGTTGATGCCCCTGCAGCTTTCTCCATCGGGGCGTCGCCCTTTCGCGGTCAGCCAAACTATGGGTGGTGGACTAATCCCTGATCTGACTACCTTAACCTTGGCTAGGGCAACTACCTTACCTCCCTATAAGTTTATATTAAAACTAATTAATGCCAACTACCAATGTAACCTGAAACTCAAACACAAAACAGGTGGGCCGAAAGTCTTAATCCAAAGTAAATAATTATCTGAGTTATTAAAGAAGCCATCATAGTAAACTTTAATTACCTACTTTGACATTAAGAATTTCAGTTAATGGCAACATAATTTAAAATTTCATCCAATATAGACTTAACATAATAATGATAAAATATTAATATAATGAATATCACACCATAAGTAATTATCGGAAATCGGATCTGCATGTTAGGATTTATAATAAGCCGTTCTAACTCTGATTTTGTTTTCGCTTGTTACCTTGGTATAATTTAAATCTATAAATTTCTGCTCTACCGCTATTTTTCTTTTTATGGCAGGCTACAGTCTGGACACACCCGGCCCTTTCTGTTCGACGCCATGAAAAGGCGGCGTGCGACCCCATAACTCATTGTGTTTCCTATACAGCGATGTATAGGAAACACAATGAGTTTCATAAGGTTACATTTCATTTCGCATTGATAAACTACAAATTAAAAGGACGCAAATTTGCAAATTAGCAGGACGGTGTCCTCTTCCTCCTCGCCACCCTGTGCAAGTACGTACCGAAGCAACCGTTCCCCGTTAGCATCTGCACTACTCGGAAAGAGAAGACCCCGTCCCACCGATCCCACCATTCCATCAGCACCGATTGGAAGGTGTCTACGGTCCAAATATCGAAAAGAAGTTTTTCCAGCCGGACTGTCCAACGGGCAATAATGTCCCGGCGCGCGCGAGAAATTGTCCCCAATCAAATTGCCAGTCTTGAGGGTCTTTTATGTAAATCTTCAGGTTTCAAGAGAAATGGATCAAAAATTTAAGTATTTCAGAAATCACAAAATTGAGAAAGATTTTTTCTTCTTCTTGGTCGCGTTCTTCAAAGATATAAAGAAGTTGTGTCTGATTTGATACTTTTGCATGGATGTTTCTACTAAGATCTTCCCATCTCACTCGAGCTAGTGTCTGTTGGATAACAGTTGTAATTGGGAAATCCAAAATCAATTTTATTTGATCTGACCAATGGTGTGTCGTGCCACGAGACCACTACACTGCTCAGAAGAAGCAGCTTTTCGAGGTCGTCTAGATTTTATCTGGCTATATATACAAAGTAACTCATAATTCTCTGATAGCTCGTGGTAGGTAATTTGGTGCTGATTCGGAGTTGATCAAAAAAAGGCTTGTTAGTTTTTTTTAGTTAGTTATGAAATTTTTAGTGTGCGACGTCAATCCCACGTATCAAAGCTCTCTATTTTTGATTGAGAGAGCGTATTCGCGTAGGCTTTTTTATTAGTGTTATATAATAAGTTTGAAAAGATTTGTTTGAATTCATTTCATAACAATACTTTTGCATTTTTTTTTTTTGTAATATACAACTATGAGCAATATAAGTATTGATAGTAATCGTTGCCGACATTAGACAGTAATTAATTTCAAATTGTGACTGTATAAATACGGTTTCTATGCTGACTCATAAAATATTTTAATACTAAAGATACTGCCTTTTACCGTATAAGTAGCAATCATAAAATATGTGAGAAGATAATGAAATGTTAACACAATATCCTCCCAACAAACGATTCCAATTTGAGTAGAATATTTTTTTTATACGAGTAGCTTACGTATTTTTGCTTTCATTCAGTTACGGTGTAGCTTGAAAATTATTTTTTTAAATTCAAATTGGAACTGAATAGAGTTCTGCACCAATCCTTTCAAATATAAAGGTATACATTCACATATGTTCATTTATTTATTTCTTTATTAGATTTTGACGATTAAATTACTCAATTAATTAACAATAAATGTGTGTGTGTCTGTGTGTGTGTATGCGTGTGCGTGTGCATGCATGCGTGCGTGTGCGTACGTGCGTGCGTGTGTGCGTGCGTGCGTGCGTGTGTGAGAGCTCCATTCAGTATCATAATATAAGCGCGACTATTGGCTGGTAAAACGAATTTTACCATTGATATAAGCATTTGCTCATATATGCAGCCTGCCCCATCCACAAGGCTGTTCTAAGGTATTAATATTTCAGTGATTGTTAATATGCTACTAACAATCTTACGTGTTTTTATTTGAATTAAGCAATAAAACTACATTTTAAGAAAGCAATTGTCGATTATTTTTCTTAGTAGTTGTACGATTTCAAATAAATTGAAAGCTAATGGGCTAATCATATAGAAATAAATATAAGTGCTTGCGGCACAACTTCAGGTTAAGTGAGTTTTTAAATTTGTATGGCTTCGTTATGGCTTCAGTTTCAAAGTAAGAGTAAATAAGTAATAAAATATCAACTTTAATTTGTTTAATATTTCTTTTGAACGTGAAAATATTTTGTTGAGAGTTGTTTGCAATTTCGAAAAAAAAAGCTATTTTAATGATGAAATTCGTGTTATGAAAGTTTAGGATTAGTTGCTATGGTCAGCACGTTAAAAGCAGACAGTCCACAGATAACATTAAAACATGGAGTAATCAAAGCATAAGAGTAAAATCAAATAGAATCTCTGTAATTCAATAGAACATATTAAACTAATTGTTTACTTTATAATTTAGAAAAGGGGTCTACGCGTGAATGTGAGCAAAACCAAAATAATGGTCTTTGAAAGAGATAAAACCAGAACAGATGTAAGAGTAACAATAGGTAATGATGTACTAAAGCAAGTGGATGAATTTGTATATCTTGGATGTGGATTTAGCCGAGATGGACGGTACACCACTGATATAGAGCGAAGAGTGAATGCGGGAAATAGAGTGAACGGAGCGTTGGGGCAACTTCTCGGCAGCCACCACCTCAGCCAGAAGGCACGTGTAGCAATACATAACGCAGTGCTTGTCCCAACATTACTGTATGGAAGCGAGAGTTGGGTATGCAGAAAAGAGTATGAAAGTAAAATTAATGCGGTCGAAATGCGATCTCTTCGGAAAATCTGTGGAGTTAGGCTGACCGACCGCATTCGTAACGACGACGTAATAGAGCGAGTAGGTATGAAAGAGAGTATTGGTGTAAAGATGCGAAAGGGAATGCTCCGATGGTTCGGACATGTGGAAAGAATGCCGAACGAACGTCTGGTTAAGAAGATATACAATGCGAAAGTGGAAGGATGTAGGTACCGAGGGAGACCGAGACTAACCTACCTAGACCAGATCGGTCAGGTACTGAAGGAAGGTGGAGTCAAGAGTCTCCGAAACCGGCGAGCGTGTATGAAGAGAATTATGAATGTTGAGGAAGCGAGTGAAGTATGCAGAGATAGAGTTCTCTGGCACTCTGTTCTCTCTGCCTACCCTGCAAGGGATATGGCGTGATGATATGTATGTATGTATGTATAATTTAGATAATTACAAGAAAAAAAAGGAAGGTAACCTTTTATACACAACAACATTTTCAAAAAAGGAAGGTAACCTTTTATACACAACAACATTTTTCATATACGTTAAGCATTAGCGGACAATAGACGTGTTGTTGGTTAAAGTAAATCTCTTAAATATCGTTGAACGCGAATATGACTTATATTTCTAAAGCCTAAGGAGTTGTTTTGTCGTGAATCATACGCCGCGAGTTATTCCAATTTACAAGTGCAGTGAAGATAAACTCACACACCCTGCTACCCGCACATGCAACTTCGCGTGAAATCGTGAACTTTCGCAAATTTTCGCTCCTTGACTTTGAAAAGACTCATAAACAAGTGTTTCATTCTACCCACTTCTTTCTAAATACAAATAAACTACTATTTTTTTTTTTTTTCCCCCCTTGTGTAAAATGAATAAGTGTACAGAGTGCAATTCAGTAACAAAAGCACCTGATAAAATAACATGCTCAAAAAAAGCCTGCGGTAATCACTACCATCTTACATGCGCCAATTTAACAATCGAGGCTGTGAAACCCAAATCATGGGTTTGTCCTAAATGCATCAGAAAACCGGGACAACAGAAAAATGAAGTCACCCCAGCAAAAGTGGTGGATATTGAGCTAACTGATACCAGCGAGACCCAGTATGTGACAGTTAGAAAGGCAATCGTACCATCAGATTCTCATCAGATCGAACAGAATAATACACTGGTGACACAAATAATTGAAATCGTGCGTAAAGAGTTACCTATCATCATTCGTGACATCGTCACTCCTGAGTTTCAGAAAATACGCACTCAGATAACAGAGCTGGAAAATACAGTCAAGTTTATAAGCTCACAGTATGATGATGTCATGAAACAAATAGTCACCACCACCACCGATTTAAAAACCATAAAAGAAGAAAATAACGTCCTTCGTAACAACCTTCATTACAACGAAAATCGCATACGTCGACTGGAGACCGAGCAGGCCCGCCAGGAGCAATGGGTACGTCTACAAAACATAGAAATTACCGGCGTGCCTGAGACCAAAGAAGAACAGTTAGTAGGTTTCGTGCAAAAAATATCCGAGTATATTGGGGTTCCTGTGAAGAGTGAAGATGTTGAATTTGCACACCGAGTACAAACATACCAACCACAGAAGGCCAACTTGCCAAGAAACATAGTGGCACGACTTAAGCAGCGTACCACTAAAGACGCAATTATCGCCGCAGCACGAAAGGTGCGAGGAATCAACCCTCAAGACATGGGAGCTAGCTCAGCCTCTTCAAAAAATATGAAGATATATATAAATGAACATCTCACTAAGTATAACAAAATACTTTTGAAAGAATGTAAGATTAAAGCCAACGAACTGAACTACAAATATGTTTGAACAAAAAACTGCCGAATTTACGTAAGGAAAGTAGACACTTCACGACACATCCCGATACTAACCCAAGAAGATTTAAAGAACATTGCATAATCAAGTTCACAAACATGTTTTGTTTTGTTATACTATTATTTATCTTCTACTATACAATACATTATGTTGCATTACAAATTAACTCTAAATACCGTACTATTATTTTATTTATTACACATTCTTGCCGTAAAAATACACGCATGCACACACAATCACCAATATATATTATACACCATATCCACTATAATATTTTTACAACAACACACCTATACTACATTACATTTCTACATACTTTTATATACTCAACACTATTACTTAATTATAATTACGTCCACCACAATAAAATACACAAGATATCATTAGCAAACGCTGTTCGTCTTCTCTTTACATTAAACATTGTTATAATATATTTACTTTACGAATTACTACGTTACGGCTATCTCGCTTATTTAATTCTTCCTATAATCAATATAAAAGTTGTATTCGTAGTTAACTGTAGTATTCTATACAACAATGACTAGAAAGAATATTTAAAATTTGTTTATCAGAATGTGCGAGGATTACGCACAAAAACTAATATTTTTTATGATAATATACTGTCGTCTGACAGTGATATACTTATGTTCACAGAGACATGGTTACATGATAGTATTTTAGACACCGAGCTATGTAACGATACATATGATATATTTAGACGTGATCGTGGTTCGCTTGGCGGCGAAGTAATGATAGCATGCGCGCCGCGCTTGCAGGCACTATCGCGACCCGAGTGGGCAGTGCCTGCGCTCGAATGCATCTGGCTAACTATACCCGCTCGTTGTTTCGCGACTAATCAAAATATGCACGTCGCAGTAGTTTACATACCGCCGGACAGAATGATACCCGATCGCATACAGAGTTTTTTAGATATATTAGAAGATATAATTACTAAAAACATCAATGATCTCTTTTTAATAGCTGGTGATTTTAACTTACCTTGTATTGACTGGTCCGGTGTTCGACCTTTGGTCTTAAAAAAAGGCTCAATCGATATTCAAGATTCTGCATCTCAACTCATAACTACAATGTCATACCATGGTTTGAAACAATTTAATAATATCAAAAATTCGCATAATCACACACTTGACTTATTGTTTACTAATTTTTCAATCGACGTTTTGAGATGTGATAGCCCATTGATACCTGAGGATATTTTTCATCCTTCATTAATTATCAATGCTATTGACATATTAATTCCTCCATTAAAATTACATAAGTTCGAAAAGCTTTTATATCGAAAAGGCGATTACGAAGCTCTCAATAATGAACTAATATCGTACGACTGGAAGTTGTTATATTCCCGTAATATAGATCTTGAAAGAATGATGGAAGTCTTTTATTCTATCATAAACGAAGTCATTGGTAAATATATACCCAGGGTTACTATTGGAGGCACATACAACTATCCTGCCTGGTACAGTCGAGCTCTAATCAACGTCATTAAGGAAAAGTCCAAATCACATGGTTTATGGAAAAAATATAATAATCCTATTGATTATATAACATTTAAGAAATTAAGAGAAAGACAAAAGAAACTTCAAAAAATTTGTAAAGAAAGTTACATCCATATGTCACAAGAAAATATTAAAACTACACCGAAATTATTCTGGACATATGTTAAAGCCAAAAAGAAAAATAAGAACAATTACCCTAAATATATGACTTATGAAAGTAATAAATTAATAAATGAGTCTGAAATCTGTAACGCCTTCAATAATTTCTTTGCCAAATTTTTAATAGGATTTCAACCACATATTGTGATTCCCTCCCAATAAAACATGAGGCTTATGGTGATATATTACATAATCTTACGGTAGACAGCACATATATCTTGAAGCTTTTACAAAGCCTAGATATTTCGAAATGCCCCGGTAGTGATGCAATACCACCTATGTTTTTCGTAAAATGCGCGAAATCAATTGCTTCACCAATTGCTTATATTTTTAATAGATGTTTTCGTGAGGGATACTTCCCCGTTATTTGGAAAACTGCACACATTGTACCCATTCATAAAAAAGGAAGTAGAGCCTCCATTGAAAATTATAGGCCTATCTCAATTCTTAACGTTCTAGGGAAGTTAATGGAGAAAATTGTTCATGTATTTATTTACCCAACCATATCAAAAAATATACCTCAAGAACAACATGGATTTATCAAGAGTCGCTCCACCAATACTAACTTAGCGGTTTTTACGGAAGACGTTATCCGAGATATGGATGGTGGGGGCCAGGTAGATGTGGTCTACACGGACTTCGAAAAAGCTTTCGATCGCGTAGATCACGTCATACTTCTGCGAAAGCTCCAGGAGCTCGGTATTCGTGGAGATTTGCTGAGATGGTTTGATTCCTACCTGAAGAATCGATCACAAATTGTGACAGTGGGTGGATCAAAGTCCAATTCCGTTACCATACCATCAGGCGTTCCACAGGGCTCAATTTTAGGACCTTTATTATATTCAATCTACTTATACGATATTGGAAGATATATACTGAATGCAAAATTCCTCATGTACGCGGATGACACCAAGATTTATATGAAAATACAAAATAATTTGGACTGTGACAAACTTCAATGTGATTTGAATAGATTATCGAAATACTATGACACTAATAGATTAAATGTTAATGTCGATAAATGTTTGGTTGTTACCTTTACTCGTAAACGGAAAGCTATTCATTATAATTATGGTTTTGGTAATGTAGAGATTGGCAGAGGAGATTTGGTCAGGGATCTAGGCGTCCTCCTGGATTCAAAGCTATTATTCTCAGAGCATATTTCTTACATTGTTGATAAAGCATACAAAAACCTTGGCTTTGTAATTCGTTCCTGTCAACAGTTCACTGACATGATCGTTCTTAAAACCGTTTATTATGCATATATCCGCAGTATTTTAGAATATTGTAGTAATATATGGAATCCTAGTTATATAACATACACACAACAAATAGAATTAATACAGTCAAAATTCTTAAGACATCTAAATTATCGTGATAGATTTAATATTCGTGACTACTACATGTCATGCAAACGACATAATATGCTGCCTTTGGAAGCTAGACGTACGATTCTGGATATGATATTTCTCCATAAGGTGTGTAATGGTGCTATTGATTGTTCAGATTTAAACAACTCAGTTCTTAAATTTAGAGCACCTTCACGTCGAACCAGACATACCCAACTCTTCGACGTACCACACAGTAATACAAACTATGCGCAGAACTCCATTATTAGCAGATTAAAAAGATGTTGCATGAGTAAATTTTCTGATCTGGACATATTTAATACTAAAATAACTACGTATAAGGAACAGCTATTTGCCACTATTAGAGAGGAACTTATAAATATCCCATTTTCAACTTTAAAATAAATAAATATATACTCATTAAATGTATACAAGGGTGGAAGTAACTCGCACATAAATTAATAAATCACTACTCGTCTTTACACAAGAACACGCGCACACACACACACACACGCGCACACACGCACGCACACGCACGCACGCACACGCACACACACGCACACACACGCACGCACACGCACACACATGCACACACGCACACACACATACACATTAGTTATGTTAAGTTTTTACTTTTAACGTCATTCTGTTTCCGCTAAAAAAGTGTAAAAAGTAAATTGAAAATCCGTAATTGGCTGTAAGATTAGCATTAATGTTACACATCATATGTAAGAGCTGTGGATTTTGTTAACTAATAAATAAATAAATATCGTAGAATTACTACTACACTGATACAGTTCATCCTTATTGTTTTTTTCAAGTGGGATAAATAAAATGTTCACTTTACGCTTGCTCAATGCAACATTGCAATGCAATGCAACATTTTTTTTCACAAAATTTCACTCAGTAGATAGATTGGGTGTTGCGGTCACAGCGCCGGCTAAGTGTCAGCGCCTCTGCCTGCTGAAAACTAGACACTGTTCTTATTTGTATCTTATCTCTCTGTTCCAAATCACAGCAAAATTACGGAACCGTTTTCACACGTGCCACAACTCCAGCGGGACCGATACAGTTCAGCTCTCACTTAACCCCACGAATGTTCTGGTAAAATAAAAGAGACTATAAAAATAAAATGTCAGTTTTGGACCCTATCCTTTTATCATGATATATTGACGTGTGGTCGTAGATAGATTCTATAGAACCCGTATGCACGTTGATAGTCTCTCTACAAAATATTCAGCTTAGATGTAACAATAATCAATAAAATGGTAACTTTAATTTGTTAATATTTCTTTAGGAGGTTAAAATATTTTGTTGAAAGCTTCCGATGTATAATTTAAGTTGATATAGAGTTCTATTTCATGTTTCCATCGCTTGAAGTTTTTGCGTACTTTTATCGTTTTTTACGATCGTCCACGGGAAAGGAAGAAGTGGTAAACATTGCATTTTTCTCCCTCACCATTCAATCATCATCTCAGCTCATATATGTCCCACTGTTGGGCTCGAGCTTCCTTCGTAATAAGAGGGAAATTGACCTACTATACCACGCGGTATAGATCTCTATTCAAGGGTGGCTCCAATTTAGTGGAGGTAAATCTAAATTAGTCACCTTTCTCATTGTTTCCTGCTCTATTTGCAATATAAATACAAGAATTGTTAATAAAAAAAAATATAGTACTAGTAATTCATATTTAATGAAAGCATAATTTTTCAATCTATCCGCCAACTCCTCTCCATAAGAGTAGCAACTCAGAACGGTACTGTGGCACTTGCATTAACCGACTCCTTCAAACTTTTGATATGTCATCAGTCTACCTTCTTTTTTTTTTTTTTTTTTTTTTTTTGCCGTGGGCTATGGACGTCGCACCCCGCCAAATCGGTCCGGGGCGACGGAAGAGGCGGCGCGCAACCCCATTGATCCACCCTGTAAGCACCTCTTCTTCGCCGTGCGAGCGGGCCACCGGTACCCGATCTTTGTCTTCGGTGGCCCGCTCGGCGGTATGGCCTCTCGGGCTCCTCTCCTGTCGACGCCCCGGCAGCTTTCGCCGTCGAGGCGTCGTCCTCACGCGGTGGCCTCACGTCAGGTGACCGGACAATTCCCCGGTCCAATCACCCGAAGCCTCGGTTAGGGCGGCATCAGGCGCAGGTACTCGCGCCTGCGCCGCCCCGGCCGCGGGCGGTGGCCCGGGTCACGGGAATCCTCCCGGGCCCGTTCCGCCGCCTCCTTCTGCGAGATGACAGCCTCGCAGAAGGCGGCGACCGCGTCCCAATTCCTGACGCTGTCGACCATCGCTCGCGCAACAACCGGCAGCGTCAGGTCGGCACCGATGACAGCGACGAGGTCACGGCGCTGCCCGTCCCAGCCCGAACATACCTCGAGCGTAGGTTGCGCCGTGTCCTCGTCGCTACTGCAATGGTGGCAGGACGGAGTCCACTCCCTCCGCACGACCGTGTGCAGGTACTTGCCGAAGCAACCATGCCCCGACAAGACCTGCACCAACCGGAAAGAGAGAACTCCGTGCCGCCGCTCCATCCACTCCATCAGTACGGGCCGGAGGGCCTCAACGGTAAAAACACCGTGTCTAGGCCTCTCCAGCCGCGTAGCCCAACGGGCGATGACTTCTCGGCGGGCGTCCTCGCGCCAGGTGGCTATCTCGTTGAACGATGGGGAGCCACCCTCTTCGCGCATTGAGGTAACCCGCCGGTAGAGGTCGGAGAGCATCTCCGCCTCTAGGTCCCACGGGGGTGTCCCGGCCAATAGGCATGCCGCCTCGGTAGACACCGTGCGGTACCCGCGAATGGCTCTGACCGCCATGGCTCGCTGTGGCCTCCACAGCACCGCCCTGAGCTGGGCGTTCAGAGCCCTCGCCCACACGGGTGCGCCGTACATGGCCATTGAGCGGATCACCCCCGCACACAGCCGTCGGCCCTCGAAACTGGGTCCGCCCACGTTCGGCATGAGCCGAGAAAGGGCGGACGCCGCGCCGACCAGCCGGGGAGCAATTTGGCGAAAATGCTCCCGGAACCACCATCGCCCGTCGAGCACCAGACCCAAGTACCTCATATGGGCCTGGATACTGATGTGGATGGAGTTGACGACTAACGAGGCGCCCATGGGCAGCCTCACACGGGGCCCATGGAATAGTAGAGCCTCCGTCTTGTTTAGGGCCACCCTGAGCCCCAGCGCCTCAATACGCCTGACCATCTCCTCGGTGCTGAGAGTGGCCAGGCTCGCCGCCTCTTCGAGTGTCCTGCCCCGGGCTGTGACGAGCGTGTCGTCAGCATAGCATATAACGCTCAGCCCGGGGGGGAGACTCCCTCTCAACGCCCAGTCATAACCGATGTCCCACAGAGTCGGCCCCAGAACCGAACCCTGCGGAACACCGCACGACATGGGCGTCCGCACAATGTCCCCTGCGGGGCTCGCGTAGAGAACACTGCGCCCCTCCAAATAGTCTGCCACCAGCCGCCTGAGGTACAGGGGCACTCCATGGAACCGGAGCGCCTCCCTGATGCAGCTGAATGGCAGACTATTGAAGGCGTTGGCGATGTCCAACGACACCGCCAACAGCACTCCTTTGCCGGTGACAGCCTCCGCGGCCGTCTGCCTCAGGCGTAGCAGGGCCCCGATGGTCGAACGCCCCCTCCGAAACCCAAATTGAGCGTCCGACAGATCGGGCCCCACCTCCTCCAGGTGCTGGACGATGCGGGCAGCGAGGACACGCTCCAGCAGCTTACCCACATCGTCCAGAAGCACAATGGGCCTGTAGGCCGACGGCGAATCCGGGGGCCGTCCCGGCTTTGGCAGTAGAACCAACCTCCCTTCCTTCCAGCACTCAGGGAACTGTCCAGACGTCAGACAGGCGTTGAACAGTCGCCTGAGGCGAGGTTCGAGATGCTCGAGGAGCAACGTCAACACCCGGACTGGGACTCCGTCCGGGCCGGGGGCCGTGGTGGCGGAACGAATCTTCGCCACGGCTGCCCCCACTTCCGACTCCGTCACGGGTGGAACACTCTCGACGGCCTCCCGGTTGTGATCTGGCGAAGCCATGACCGGGGGCGTGTGCTCCGACTGCCGCGGGACCAGCTCCTCGACCACTCTACGAAGGAGGTCGGGCTGGAGGGTCTCGGTGAGGGGGGGGGCCCTGTGCGCGAAGCTTATTCAGCGACGCACGATACGGGCGACCCCAGGGGTCACGGTCGAGACCGTCCAGCATCTCCTGCCAACTCGCGTCCTTGGCGGACCGGATGGCCAGCCGAAAGGCGGTACGCGCTCTGCGGTACGCCTCGTACAGCTGGCCCTCCCGCTCAACATCGCGGCGACGCCGCCGACTGCGGGTGTAGGACCTTCGGGCACTAATGCACGCCGCACGAAGGTCCGCCAGTCTTGGGGACCACCAGTAGACCCCCTGCCTCGGAGGTAGACGCCGCACCCTGGGCATGGCCGCATCGCAGACCTGCGTTAACGCACTGCGGATGCGGACAGCCTCAACGTCCACTCCGTCCGCTGGGGGTGGTGAGGACAGCCACGTGTTCACGATGGCCGCCTCCGCCAGTAGGTCCCTATCCAGACGCCCCACAGCCCACCGCGGAAATGCGGGAGCTCGGTCCGCCCTGTGACCCCTGCTGGGGTCCCGGAGAGGGGAGACCTCCATCCGGATGTAACGGTGATCCGACAGGGTCTCCGCCTCCTCCAGGACACGCCAGTTCCTCACTCGTGGTGCGACAGCAGGGCTAGCGAACGACAAGTCCACTATCGACCCACCCTGCTGTCGCACACACGTGTTCACTGAGCCTCTGTTTAGGACACAGAGGCCCAGTGACGCCGCCCACTCCACGATCGCCCGCCCGCGATCGTCCGTCATCGGGGACCCCCACGCCGTGGATTTGGCGTTGAAGTCCCCCAGGACCAGGACGAGGCCCGGTGCCAGTCACCGTATCGAAGCCTCCAAGGTGGTGAGGGAGGCCCCGAAATCGTCCATTCTCCTATTAGGGGAGAGGTATACACTGTAGAGCGTCATCAGTCTACCTAGAAGGGGGTCATCTTATGCTGGGTTGCCCTATTCGTGGTCGTCACAACAATGGACTGTTTGACGAGCAACGAACTATAATCGCGTATTGGACAATCAGAACTCCCTTGGCGCACCCAGCACAGCAAGTTAGAGGTGCGCGTTGACTACAAACATATACAGCTCCATTAAGCGAGTTCGCGCGCGCGCCGCTTTAGTGTTAGGACCCCTTCACAGCTTGCTGCATGCCAAAGCCAAGCTATCACTTAGTAGTAAAGTTAGATTATACACCGCTTGCGTACGTCCCAGCATGACGTACGCTAGCGTTGTGTTTACACAAGCGAAACCCTTCCGGTTACACCGTTTGCAAACATTACAGAATAGGTTCATGCGCCGTGCGACGGGAGCACCGTGGTATATGCGCAATGTGGATCTTCACATAGATCTCGGCCTGCCGACCATCCGGCAGTACATGAAGCAGTGCTCTCGCCGCTACTTCGACTCTGTGACTCGTCACTCACCCTAATCCCATAGTGGTTAGGGCGTCTAGTTATACCCCATCTAAAATATCCGCGATCCGTCAACCGCGATTAATACTCGACGAACCCGACGACATTATTACGCTCGCTCAAACGGAGGCATACACAGCCCGCGCGGCCCTGACAAAGAATTATCCACGATTCCGCCCTCGCCGTCGAGGTCGGAAGTCGTGTCGCGTTCAAATCATAAACGTGGGAGAACCCACTTTGCCAGCGACCCCCCGAGCCGAGGTCCGTACCCCACAGGGGGTGCCCTCGGGAACGGTCGCTTAACTTTTACGGGTTGAGAGCCCTCAGCGCTCACCCACAGTCCGGGTAAAGTTGTCATAGCCATCTGAGGCTAACAACTAAGACACACAAAAAAAAAAAAAGAAAAAAAACCGCCGTGCTAACTGCTCACTTATTAATTGTATTACTTAATGCTTCTTTATTCTCTATACAGTTATTGTTTTTTACTAGCTTTAATATAAATGCCACGAAAGTTGACGATGATAGAAGTATGTAACTCTATTACGAAATAAGTGTTACAATTTATTCAATTTGTATCAAATCAAATCAAATCAAATCATTTATTATGCATAAGCCCTAAAAGGGCACTTACATATTGTCAATATTACATTTTTTTTTTAATTAATCTACCACCGGATCGGAAAGCCGCCACAAACTGAGAAGATCCGGCAAGAAACTCAGTGGGCTCGTCATTTTTTTTTTAAATTGTATGTTTTCTAATATTATTGGATACATGTTTAATCCCCATTAGCTCCAGTGAGATGCCCTTCGAGTAAAGATTTATTTTTTAAAAGTTAAATACACCATTAACAAAAAAAACAGAAAAGAACAGAAATGGTTGGACCAGATTCCACAAGCGGCACTCGATCACGAGTTAACTACTAAAGCAGCCATCACGCCCCTCAACCACATTCGAGGGAAGGGAGAGACCCGCTCACGTAGCTACCGCAGGCAGAGACCTTTTTAGTAAGCATGACCACACCAAGATCTATAAATTACAATCAAATCGCTCAATTAAATCAATAAATAACTCGTTAGGCAAAACACGCTACACTGTACAATTTGTGACAATGATAAATATACAGAGTTCAGACAACAGTGAGGATCAGCACTAAAACAACGTAAAAGTTAAAATTATATAAAGTAATTGCTGAGAGAGGAGCAACTCATAACCATTCCGTATTATCATTTAGATAATCCGAAATGTTGTAATATCCTTTTTTACAAAGTCTAGTTTTGATAGCCTTTTTAAACTTATTTATGGGCATATCTCGGATATCTTTAGGTAGTTTATTGTAAAAGCGTATACATTGCCCCATGAAAGACCTACCAATTTTTTGTAGGCGAGTATGATGTATAACTAGATTATCCTTATTCCTAGTATTCACGTGATGAATGTCACTATATTTATCAAATTTATCAATATTTTTTTTTATATATAATATGTTTTCAAATATAAATTGTGATACAACAGTTAGAATGTTTATTTCCCTAAATTTTTCGCGCAGTGATGCTCTTGGGCCTAAATTATAAATCGCGCGGACAGCCCGTTTTTGGAGAACAAAGATATTATTCAAATCTACAGAGCATCCCCAAAGTAGTATGCCATAAGACATAAGACTGTGGAAGTAAGCGAAATAAACAATTCTAGCCGTTTCAATATCGGTTAACATTCGAATTTTTTTTACCGCATAAGCCGCTGAGCTTAGCGTACTTGATAATTTCTCAATATGAGGGCCCCAATGGAGTTTAGCATCAATAGTAATACCTAAGAATGTAGTGGACTCCACAATTTCTAGGGCCACACCATTCATTTGAACATTGGTTTCCACTAGTCTCACATTAGGTGTGGTAAATTTAATACATTTGGTTTTCTTTTCATTAAGAACCAAGTTATTTGTAGTGAACCAATGAACAACATTTGACAGAGCATTGTTCACATCGTCATAATTAAGCATTTGTCTTTTAATTTTGAACAATAAAGAGGTATCATCTGCGAACAACACTATGTTTTGGTTATCCCCTATATAATAAGGTAAGTCATTAATATATACAAGGAACAGAAATGGCCCCAGAATAGATCCTTGTGGAACGCCCATACTTGCAACAGAACCAGGTGATCGTACACCATTAACATCGACCTTCTGAATTCTGTTGCCTAAATACGATGTTAAAAGTTCGAGAGCCTTATTTCTGATCCCATAATGGTATAATTTCTTGATGAGAGTTTCGTGGTGTACGCAATCAAACGCTTTGGATAAATCGCAAAATATACCCAAAGCATCATGCGATTCCTCCCAAGCTTCAAAGATATTTTTTAATAATTCCACACCCGCATCAGTAGTAGAGCAATTCTTAGTGAATCCAAATTGATTTTTGTGAAAGATATTATGTCTATTAAAATGATTTAACATTTGACTAAGCATCAGTTTTTCAAAAACTTTACTAAGTGTAGGCAGTATGGAAATCGGTCGATAATTATTAAGATCTGACATACTACCCGCTTTAAACAAAGGAATCACTCTACTAATTTTCATGAGATCAGGAAATACGCCCCGAGCAACACAACCATTAAATACAGATGCCAGATGGGGGGCAATAATATCAATTATAGAACTAACTGCCTTTACAGACAAGCCCCACAGATCTGCCGTCTTCTTAACATTAAGATTTTTAAAAGAGTTTATGATATCATTCTTACTGACATCTAAAAATTCAAAGGATGTGTCGCATTTTAAAATACACTGTTTCATGAGTGATTCAGCTAGAATAGGAGACGACATCAACGATTTATTTGTTAATAAAGGTATATTACTAAAATAATTTTCAAATTCGCTTGCTACTTCACTGTTTCCACATATATTTTTATCACCTATTATTAAATTGAAGTCCTTCTTCCGTACAGCATTCCTACCAGTTTCACTGTTTATCACATTCCAAGTCATTTTTATTATGTCACTGGATTGTTTAATTTTATTTTTCAGATAAATTGCTTTAGCACAGGCACGTTTGAATATTTTGGAATATTTTTTTACATATTCCAAAAACACTGGATTATGGTTATAAGATTTTTGGTCATAAAGATCATATAACCTTCGTCTACTCTTGTAGATACCACAAGTTGCCCATTCACTAAAACCAGCAGGTACTCCAATTGTTACTGTTTTAGGTTTAAATATGTTACTAAACTCATCATCAATGATGTGAAATAGTGACGTATACAATTCATTGGGGTTGTCATGAAAAGGCAATAGTGGTACTGTATGCTTAAATGCAGATATTATGAATTACATGATGTTTAAATTAGAAGCCTTTTATACTTACTGAATGTCTACCCTTTTAGAGCCACGGACGGGCGAAGTGAAACATTGTTTTTTTCTGTCATAACACTACATATGGATGTAGACGAAGCTAGACAGAACGATATTTAACTGCACAGATGCTGTAGTAGTTAAGATACCGATACTCCGTGCCAGTGCCAGGGTTTGATTCCCACGCAAGACAATATTTTTTGCCACCCACAAAGTGTTATTCTGAAGTCTGGGTGTAATTTGTCTGCGTTAATTGCATGTTCGTAAAGTCCTTCGCAATACAAGGATTATTTCTTTAGTGCAGGATGGTGTCTTATTATCGGGTACCGGTGGCCCACTCGCACGGCGAAGAGAGGTGATTAAAGGGTGGGTCTATGGGGTCATGCGCCGCCTCTTCCATCGCCCGGAACGATTTGGCGGAATGTGGCCACTCCATAGTCTACCGCTAAAAAAAGAGAATGGTGTCTTATTACGTGTGTACGTCATCTTTATAACAAACTAGATCGATAATCCTAAATTATAGTTTAGTGGATGAGGCGATGGAATACCATTTGCTGTGTAGTGACGAACTTTTACTACACGAACAAAAATGTTAACATCGACCTAGATGGAGTTATTCATCTGATGACATCATCAATGACATTTCCAAGGAGGGTTGATTGATATCAGGCCGGTGGTCAAATCCTATTTACCTAAACTATTGCAATATGTATCATAGAAGAAGACTATATCGCACCCCCGCCCCGGTGCGACACTGTCACTTATGCAAAAATGTAGTTTTTCAGGAGAAGCATTTAAAACTTTGACACCTCACAAAACAATGACTTAAGAATATATAGATGAGATGAACATCTTATAGGTACCTACTACAACGTCAACTTTTAACTTTACTTTTGGATAAATATTAATCACTCTATATTGTAAAAATATATACTATACCATTATTTAAGCCTTCCAGCCCCCTCAGAAGTGACGTTGTGGCTCTAACGAAAAATTATAACTGTAGTTATGCTGCTCCCAGCGACGCGTGATTCGCGCCAAAACGGCAATGACACTCACACCCTCACACGGAAACTATGCGTACTTCATAAGTAACGTTATCGCACCAAGTAAAGGGGTGCTTTAGGATCATTTTTGGATATTTAACTCATTTTTATATTTTTTGCAAAAGTGACAGTGTCGCACCGGGGCGGGGATGCGATATATATTGGATCGACAATGTATGGGTTAGAGCAGGATGATAATAATTATATCTTATGAAATATATTTTTTTTTCAAAAAGCATAAAGACTGCACAAATATGGTAATGGTTTAAGTTAATAAATATCCACACCTGAGTTCGGTTTGCCACGTAGGACACGTCTTTATATAATCCACAAATAATTGTTCAGAGTCCACGTATGTGGAGTTTAGTTTGTTTATGGAGTGTATGTTTAGTTAATTTAATGTTTGAAAAGTTTCTTGTGATATATAAGTATACAAATAAAACGCTTACGGCGTGTTCTCTTAAAATAAAATAATTCTCTTTTAGAATATCTATTAATAATGTTATAATAACAGTTTACTATCATCATTTCAGCTCATATATGTCCCACTGTTGCGCTCGAGCCTCCTCCATAACGGGAAGGTAATTAAAAGACACACGTTGGTCAGGCGTGTTAGTATAGGGTTTAGTTTTGTCTCTTGCATAGATGTTATTTGTATTTTATATCCCTTAGTCGTCTCTTACGATCACCCACGGGTAAGATACGAATGTGTGTGTCCAAATGGTGGTGAATTGTATTCTTACTCCGTCACCATACGGATAATATCAGTTTACTATATGACGATATATACGAAATTTATAATATAAAAAAAAATGTTGTCCAAATGTTTTACCATTTTAACAGAACTTACTGGCAGATAAGTCTAAGGATTGCGTAGGTAATTTTATTTAATAAAACTAATTAGCGTGGCTCGTAAAATATTTCAATCTATTAGAGAAAAAGCGGCAATCTGTAAATTTTGTCCAAAATGAAACCGCTCGGTTTAAGCCTTACATTTAAAAGAACATCCTAACTCAATATAAATCCAGGCACTCATTGTTTGCAGTCTTGTGCTTACACTCCTAGACTACTAAGTCTTATTGCAATAATATTATTAATAATAATGAAGCAATTAGATTATAAATAACAAGGTAATTGTATAAATTACATACACTAAATAGGCTTATAAGAAAATTGGAAGGAATATACTATTATTGGTACTATGTATTTATGAGATTGACAGCAACACGTTATTCTTTGAGAACTTATATATCTATCTTAAATACAATCCTTACTAATATTATAAATGCGAAAGTAACTCTGTCTGTCTGTCGCTCTTTCATGCCAAAACTACTCAACCGATCTAAATGAAATTTAGTACACAGATAATCTAGAGTCTGATGAAGGACATAGGCTACTTTTTTAATACAAAAAAAAGGGTTGTAAAGGGAGATGAAAAGTTGTAGGGAATTAAAATTATCGTCAGTTTAAAACTGCTTAAAACTTATTTTTAGGGTATTGATTAGATATAAATAAATATGACATTAAAATTTTGTAAAAAAATTACTCTTAAGGGGTAAAATAAATATAGGGGATGAAAAAGAAACTTTAGAAACCTTTTACGCGGGCGAAGCACTAGGCAGAAGCTAGTAAAGAATATCATCCATCCATCCATCCATCAGCACGTAAACGTCCACTGTTGGACATAGGCCTCCCCACGAGAATGCCATCTATAACGGTCCTGTGCCACCTGCATCCAACGGTTTCCTGCGACCTTGATGAGGTCATCAGTCCACCGAGTGGGGGGTCGTCCTACGCTGCGTCCTCCGATTCGTGGTCGCCACTCGAGAACCTATTTTCCCCAACGGTGGTCGGTTCGTCGAGCGATGTTGCTTTTTTTTTTTTTTTTTTTTTTTTTTTTTTTTTAACCCCATTGACCCACCCTGCAAGCACCTCTTCTTCGCCGTGCGAGTGGGCCACCGGTACCCGATCTTTGTGTTCGGTGGCCCGCTCGGCGGTATGCCCTCTTGGGCTCCTCTCCTGTTGACGCCCCGACAGATTTCGCCGTCGAGGCGTCGTCCTCACGCGGTGGCCTCGCGTCGGGTGACCGGACAATTCCCCGGTCCGATCACCCGAAGCCACGGTTAGGGCGGCATCAGACGCAGGTATTCGCGCCTGCGCCGTCCCGGCCGCGGGCGGCGGCCCGGGTCACGGCAATCCTCCCGGGCCCGTTCCGCCACCTCCCTCGGCACGGCACGGCAATCCTCCCGAGGCTGTCATCTCGCAGAAGGCGGCGACCGCGTCCCAGTTCCTGACGCTGTCGACCATCGCCCTCGCGACAGCCGGCAGCGTCAGGTCGGCACGACGGCGCGAGGCGGGCGGCGACGAGGTCACGGCGCTGCCCGTCCCAACTCGGACACACCTCCAGCGTGTGTTGCGCCGTGTCCTCGTCACTACTGCAATGATGGCAGCCCGGAGTCCATTCCCTGTATACGACCATGTGCAGGTATTTCCCGAAACACCCGTGCCCCGTTAACACCTGCACCAGTCGGAAGGTGAGGACCCCGTGCCGCCGCTCCATCCATTCCATCAGTACGGGCCGGAGGGCCTCGACGGTAGTGACACCGTGTCTAGGCCTCTCCAGCCGCGTAGCCCAATGGGCGATGACTTCTCGGCGGGCGTCCTCGCGCCAGGTGGCTATCTCGTTAAACGATGGGGAGCCACCCTCTTCGCGCATTGAGGTAACCCGCCGGTAGAGGTTGGAGAGCATCTCCGCCTCTAGGTCCCACGGGGGTGTCCCGGCCAATAGGCACGCCGCCTCTGTCGACACCGTGCGGTACCCGCGAATGGCTCTGACCGCCATGGCTCGCTGTGGCCTCCACAGCACCGCCCTGAGCTGGGCGTTCAGAGCCCTCGCCCACACGGGTGCGCCGTACATGGCCATTGAGCGGATCACCCCCGCATACAGCCGTCGGCCCTCAAAACTGGGTCCGCCCACATTCGGCATGAGCCGAGAAAGGGCGGACGCCGCGCCGACCAGCCGGGGAGCAATTTGGCGAAAATGCTCCCGGGAGCGATGTGGCCTGCCCATTGCCACTTCAACGTGCTAATCCTTAGGGCTATGCCGGTTACACCCGTTCTTCTACGGATTTCGGATTTTATCACGTAGAGAAATACCGAGTATAGCCCTCTCCATAGCACGCTGAGCGACTTTGAGCCTTTTTATGAGGCCGACATTTAGAGACCACGTTTCAGTGCCGTAAGTCATCGCTGGTAACACACACTGGTTATAAACCTTTGTTTTCAGATACTGCGAAATATTAGACGAGAAGATCCTCCTAAGTTTCCCGAACGCTGCTCAGCCGAGTTGGATTCGTCGGCTGACCTCTTTCTCGATTGGATCTACCTAATTGGACCGTTTGTCCTAGGTAAACATAGTGATCGACAACTTCGAGAATCGCATTCCCAACCAGGACCGGTACAGAAATGACATGGGCATTACACATGATTTTCGTCTTGTCCATGTTCATTTGCAGCCCTACTAGTTGGAATACCTTGCTGAGGTCATTGAGCATGGTGCCAAGGTCCTCCAGGGATTCTGCAATGACTACGATATCATCTGCGAATCGAAGGTGAGTGATGTATTCGCCATTGATGTTGATGCCGAGTCCGGTCCAATCTAAGAGCTTGAAGACATCTTCCAGCGCAGTGGTGAACAGTTTCGGAGAGATAACGTCTCCCTGTCTCACGCCTTTCTGCAACTGGATCGGTTTCGTACTCTTATCCTGGATGCGGACTGACATAGTAGCGTCTTTATACAAACACTTCAGCACTTCGATATATCGATAGTCAATTTGGCACCTCTGAAGGGACTGCAGCACTGCCCAAGTTTTGACAGAATCAAAGGCTTTCTCATAGTCCACAAACGCTAGACACAGAGGCCGATTATACTCCTCGGTCTTCTGTATAATCTGGCGTAGCGTGTGGATGTGGTCTATGGTACTATAACCTTTTCGGAAACCGGCTTGTTCGGGCGGCTGGAAGTCGTCTAGCTTGCACGCAAGTCGGTTTGTAATGACTCTTGAAAACAATTTGTGCACGTGGCTCAGGAGTGAGATGGGTCTGTAATTCTTTAAGAGCGTTTTATCGCCCTTCTTGAAAAACAGCACCACCACACTCCTGGTCCACGACTCTGGAACGTTGCCTCCGAGAATGACAGAATTAAACAGCTTCTGTAGGGCTTTTAAAACTGGCTTGCCGCCTGCCCTCAGGAGCTCTGTGGTAATTCCGTCATCTCCCAGTGCCTTTCCGTTCTTTAATTGTTTTAGAGCCATTCTGATCTCGTACAAGCTGACGTCCGGGATTTTTTCGGTATAGTGCCGAGTTAGCTTGGATCTGGGGTCTTGGACCAAGCTGACAACAGGATTCAGGGATGATTTGCCCATAGAACCTTTCGACCTCTCCCAAGATCTCACTCTGGGATGAAATGACAGTACCGTCATCGGTCTTCAGCTTAGTCATTTGGCTCTGCCCAATAGACAAATCTCGTGCAAACACTTTGGAGCCTCGATTTCGCTCTATTGCCTCTTCAATACGCAGTGTATTGAATCGACGAATATCGCGTCGCATAGATTTAGAGATTTGTCTATTAAGCTGCCTGAATTCGGACCAATCGGCTGAAGACTGTACCGTCATTTCCTTTCTCCTCTCCATGAGTTGAAGAGTCTGGTCAGAAAGCTTTTTTGTTCTAGTAGCGCGACGGGCCTTAAAGAATTTTGACCCGACCGCGTGGACAGTTTCCACGAACCTGTTGTTCATATCGTTCGAAGATTCGCACTCTTCCAGGCATTAGAAGCGATTATATAATTCGAGTTAAAGCTATCGGGCTTCTGGTATTGGACAGGTGTAGGTCGGAGTGTAGAAGCGGGACCGCTCGACATCATCAAGACTTCATCAAGCGGGACCGCTCGACTTTCGTACGAAGATTCAATGTGCCTCAAACCATCCGGTGATCACTCCCAGTTTTAATCCTGCTGATCACAGAGACATCATTGAATATTTGTCGTTTGTCCGTCAAGATGAAGTCTATCTCATTTTTAGTGGATCCATCAGGGCTAATCCAGGTCCACTTCCTTTGTGGCCGTTTCTTGAAGAAGGAATTCATCATGAAGAGGCCTTCCTTCTCCAAAAAGTCGGCCAGTTTTTGGCCCCTTTGGTTTCTCTGACCAAATCCATATTGCCCCACTCTCAACTCATCGTCTGTCCTTTTGCCTAGTTTTGCGTTGAAGTCTCCCATAACTACCGTGAAGTGGGTTTTGGACGTGTGGATGGCTTTCGAGATATCCTCGTATAAGGCCTCCACTACGTCGTCGGAGTATGTCGAAGTCGGTGCGTAAACCTGTATGACCTTCAACGAATACAGTTTGGTAATTCTGAGTATAAGGTACGCTACCCTTGTTGACACACTTTCGATCCTCTCCACGTTCTCTACGAGAGACTTACGAACGATAAACCATACACCGCCTTGGGATGGGTGATCTCCCTCCCGGTAGAAGAGCAAATTTCCAGACCGGAGGATTATCGTGCCCTCCCCCTCTCTTCGTACTTCTGATAATCCTAAAATGTCCCATCGGATTTTGCTTAATTCCTCTTCCAGTGTGATGACCCTCTCGTCGGTCCTAAGCGTCCGAACGTTATGTGTTACCAGGGCCAAGGGTCGATTTTTTTGGTAGCCGGATCGCGGCCGGAGATTCCTAGCACCCCCTGCCCCGCCACCAACAGGCCCACTACCAAAATGAGCCCGTGGAACAGCGGAACTGCCGTGACTTTTTCTGCATCCATATTTATTTTGGGGGGGTAATAATGCCATAATCGCCACGCTTGGCAAGCGGATTGGCGATCGCGGTAGATGTTATTAAGTTTCCCGGGAGATAGCCGCTGCCCAATCTCCCGGTGAGACCCTAAGCCGATTTTTACGACTCCCACGGGCAAGTAAGGGGTGACGACCTTTGTATTCTATTCCCGTCGCCACACGGGAGGTAAAGAATATAGTGACATAAAAATAATATGCAGTACAAAAAAAAAAGAAAAAACGCGAATTGGGTCTTTTATGTACAACAGATTGGTCAAATTGAATCTTGTTACAGTAATTATTTATCGTTAAGATAAATTGAGTTTACCATGTTTTCTTTTCCTTAGAGAAGACGTCTAAAAGATATGAGCAGATAAAATCACTGTGAAATAAAAAATATTTGAGATAAAGCTCTATATAAAATCGCTATAACATTTCCTCTGACTAGACTGGTAAGTGGTAAGGTAAAGGGGTATGCCCATTTATGGTTTCGTTTAGTACATCAACCAAATTATTATTAAAAATCAAGTTTTCAATATGAATTATGAAGTCATAATAACGCCGGATATAATATGCTAAACAATTAAAAAGACTTTTTACGTTTGTGCCATTTTTAATGTAGGTATTGTTCTGCATAGTTGCCAGTATTTTAAAACTGTATTAATCGATTTTAGATTCTGGGTTAGTTTTACGTTTTTATATATTGCTACAAATCTATTTTCCTAACCTTAGAATAATGATATACAGACTCAAATTCAAATTCAAAACATTTATCATGCATAAACCCTGCGAGGGCACTTACATATTGTCATTTTTCTCTCTCTCTCTCTCTCTCGACTCGTACAGTTACCATAATATAGGTTCTAAATAAAAAAGATTATATTAGGTGTATTAGTCATAAACATGTTTTTAAACATTAAGTTTTTTTTACCAAGAAATATTTTTAAATGATACAAGATTTTTTAATGATACTGATCAACCGAAAAAAAAAAACGATCAAGTCGGCAAACTGTAAATAATATCCTAATTTAATGTGAAAAAATAACCTAATTTAATGAGTTTCATAGGCCTTTTATGTAGTAACCCTTTTATGCAGTAAAATGTAAAGATATATTTTTTATTGACATTAGCCCAACAAATCAAGGTATCGTTCATTAATGTACAACGTGAAACAGTACCCCATACTTCAATGGGCACTCCCCTTAGGTTATTATTTACAGTTTGCCGACTGGATAGTTATTTGGTTGATCAGTATCATTTAAGAATCTTGTAGCCATATAATAGAAATATCTGATATCCAAAAATATTGCTTAGCAAAATAAGTTCATGTTTAAAAACATGTTATGACAGATATGCTATAATCTATTTTATTTAGAACCTATATATGGTAACTGTAAGACATTATTCTAAGGTTAGGCAAATAATTTGTAGCAATAAATAAAAACTCAAAACCAACCCAAATAGTAAAATCGATTAATACAGTTTTAAAATATTGGCAACTATGCAGAACAATACCTACATTAAAAAATGGCACAAACGTAAAACATATTTTTAATTGTTTAGCATATTATATCCGGCATTATTATGACTTCATATTATAAAGGGGGACATGATAATTGAAAACTTGATTTCGTTGTTCTAAAAAAAACCATAAGTGCTCATACCCCTTTAATGTGAAAAAAATAACCTAATTTAATGTGCTTCATAGGTTTTTGTGCAGTAACCCGGCGATGAAGGGACATATATTTTTTTGTAATAGAATCTCACTATATCTTTAAACGCGCAATTCTTGTATATACAGGGTGTCCCAAAATTCAACGATAAGCCGGCACCAGCAGGTGGACCTACATATGACTACTCGAGAACAAAAAAGAAAAAAATTCTACCTTGATTTTTTTTTTCATTACGACAAAAAAACCGATTTCTTTAAAAATCGTCATCTTTTATTATATTATTAAGTGCCATTGCTACAATTTTACAAGTAATTCTGTGATTTTTTTTGTATTGGCAAGGTAAGTAGCACTACTATCGATCACAACCATTAAAAATTCCAGAATATCTATAGTTTTTACACAAAAATCAACCAAAACTATGTTTTTTTCATAAATTATGTAAGATTTTGACTTTCAGCTCACTTTCACTCATCACAGTGAAAAAAAAAAGTATGGACACTACTGTGGCAAATAGTATTAAAAATTGGCGCAACTAACTACAATTCTAAAATGGTATAACATTCTAGGCAAACTAGCCACAAAAATATACTTAGGTGTACTATTTCAAAATAACAACCATATTTCGAAAATTGTTAGTGTTGATAGTAATCACTTCTACTATGTAGCCAAAATGTTTTTGTTGCAAGTTCTCAGAATTTGAATGAGACATGTGCGTAGTCCATAAGATAACATAAGTTAGACAGAGATAGATATAGAGAGATTAGAATTTACTATATTATTAAAATTACAATAAATGTTCGAATTGTTTGCCATTGGCAGTAATGCAGGCACGACATCGCCTTAAAAATGAACGTTTTATTTTTCTTGCATATCTGATTCTGTTCATGTGATCCACAGCCTGAATTATTTTTTGGCGAAGCTCGTCCAAGGTTGCAATGGGTTTTGAGTAGACTAGTAGTAGAGTAGACTGTCCTTTAGACAACCCCAATAGAAAAAGTCCAGGGGATTTAGATCAGGTGAACGGGGTGGCCATAAGATAGGACCAAGTCGCCCGATCCAACGCCCTGGGTACTCTTGGTCTAAGTACTCTCGCACAGGGCGGGCATAGTGAGCTGGGCAACCATCGTTTTGAAACCACATGTTTTGCAAATTACTTAAGGGCACGTCTTCTAATAATCCTGGTAACTCATTTTGTAAGAAGTTCAAATAGCTATTGCCATCTATGTTTCCTTGTAACTCAAAGGGTCCTATCACTTTTCCATTTATTATGCCCGTCCATAGGTTAACCTTAAATTGATATTGGGATTTGTCTTCTCTCACCAGGTGCGGATTTTCATTGTTCCAGCTATGAAGATTGTGAAGATTTAAATAGCCATCTTTCTTGCAGGTTGTTTCATCCGATCATAAAACTTTGTCTAAGAATTGGGGATCTTCCCTGTGTTTTTGCAGCATTACACGGCAAAATGCGACCCGCAGTGGATGGTCCCGCGGTAATAACGCCTGCACGCGCCTGTAATGATATGGATGAAACTGGTGACGTTTTAAAATTCTATGTGCAGTACTTTTTGGAATTCCCGTTGCTACTTATATGGCACGTACAGAGGTAGTTGTATCGCTTTCTATTTCATTGAGAACTTCTTCATCGTGTTCCGATCTAGGTCTTCCAGCGTTTCTCCTGTCAGATGGTATACGACCCTCCGAAAATGCTTGATGCACGTTAATAAATACGCGATAATCCGGATACCTTTGAAGAGTAGGGTACCTTGCTCGATATAATCTGCTAGCAGCGTTGGCATTGCATCGGCATTCTCCATAAATTAGGTGCATATTAGCGTATTCTAACGCTGTATATGGTAGCGGCATAATGAATGCTAAACACTTGAAAATAAGGCAAAACTTCTTTAAAAAAACACAAAATCACAGTCTAAAATAATGCCAAGTCAGGTCAATTTCCAGGTCACTTAATTCAATCCAAAGTCGTTAGTACCAGAGCCACTTTAATTAAAACAGAACGTTGTGCAGTAAACAAAGAAGTAGAGCGTACTGACTTGCTGTGCTGCTGAGGACATTAATTACTTCTCTACCTGCATTAATGTTACTAAACAATTAGCATCTATCTATCTCCCTCTAACGTATAATCTCTCTATCTCTGTCTAACTTATGTTATCTTATGGACTACGCACATGTATCATTCAAATTCTGAGAACTTGCAACAAAAACATTTGGGCTACATAGTAAAAGTGATTACTATCAACACTAAAAATTTTCGAAATATGGTTGTTATTTTGAAATAGTACACCTAAGTATAATTTGGTGGTTAGTTTGCCTAGAATGTTATACCATTTTAGAATTGTAGTTAGTTGCGCCAATTTTTAATACTATTTGCCACAGTAGTGTCCATACTTTTTTTTTTCACTGTGATGAGTGAAAGTGAGCTGAAAGTCAAAATCTTACATAATTTATGAAAAAAACATAGTTTTGGTTGATTTTTGTGTAAAAACTATAGATATTCTGGAATTTTTAATGGTTGTGATCGATAGTAGTGCTACTTACCTTACCAATACAAAAAAAATCACAGAATTACTTGTAAAATTGTAGCAATGGCACTTAATAATATAATAAAAGATGTCGATTTTTAAAGAAATCGATTTTTTTGTCGTAATGAAAAAAAAAATCAAGGTAGAATTTTTTTCTTTTTTGTTCTCGAGTAGTCATATGTAGGTCCACCTGCTGGTGCCGGCTTATCGTTGAATTTTGGGACACCCTGTATATATGTAATCTGAATCTCGGAAACGGCTCCAACGATTCTCTTGAAATTTAGCATGCAAGGAGTTCTGGGAGCCATTAATCGATCTAGCTAGGTTTTATTTATAGAAAATATTGTTTTATCAGTATTTTTCGGCAACAAAAAATACAATTTTTCGTTGTATTAAAACTATTAGAAAATGAAGGTTTTCAAATTTTGACGCTGTCATTAAGAATTGACATTTAGCTCAGTTGGAAAATCGAGTAGTCTTATCCAAACAAACCAGAGCTCGGTTCGGATCCTTACTTTCTCTTATTTACTTTTTGGCCTTTTTTATTATTTTATTAATTATTATCATTTGCCCGCGCCTTTGTCTGTCTAGAAGTCGATAATGTTTTAATAGGATTTTTATTTGCTTTTTACGTTATTAATTTTATTGTTATTTATAAATAATTATGTATAAATGTTTGTATTATTATATAATATAACAATCTTATCTGCGTGGTGACGGAGTAAGAATACAATTCATCACCCCCTATCTTACCTGTGGGTGATCGTAAGAGACGACTAAGGGATATAAAATGCATATAACATAAAACCCTATACCAACACGTCTGACCAGCGTGGTATAGTAGGTTAACTTCCCTCCTATTATGGAGGACGCCCGAGCCCAACAGTGAGACGTATATGGGCTGTGATGATGATGATAAGAATCTTTGTTATAGTGTAGGGAAGGTTTAACAAACATAAAAATCAAATGATTTTTTTTATATATTATGGACACCAGGCTTTTTCTTAGCAGGTCATGTTTTGAACACACCGCGGTAATTCCAACCGAGGTGACGGCAGGGTATTGTGCGGCCCCATAACCCACCGTCTTTTCCATCGAAATTAGGCCGACCACTGGTACCACTTCTTTGACATCCACCCGCGATACTACACCTATTACAGTATTTTTTTGTAAAAAATATCTGTTGTTTTTCTCTCGGATGCTAGAATTACCAGACTATTCTGTGAGCTTACTCTGAAGCATGTTACTTACAACTGCCCATGAGAAAAGCAGTTTTCCCTCAAGTCTACTCCCGCTACCTTAAAAATTTGACCTCGAGCTTCGTTTATGGTTATTGCGAAGCAGAATTTAATGACAAACTGCACTCTCTGAAATTCGAAGGAGTAATTTGATGGTATTTGGAGAATGCTAGGGACTAAATACAGACTCTGCTCGAGAACAACCGGTCAGTATAGTTGACCCGATTACAATGCAATGTAATGCTTTTTCTGGTGGCAAACTGGTTGAAAGCATTGAATAATTCAAAGCATTGAATAATTTTGGAGTGCCTGCTCTCAATTTTAAGATGTGAGTTGGGAGACCGGGAGCTTTCAGATTTTTTAGGAACTCGACCGGTTGTCGGAGTCTATCTCTTATTCGAAGGATTTATTTTAATATAAGACCCCTTCGAATGATTTAAAATAAAAACGGGTAATACATCTTATGAGCTATTGATTCCAATTTTACTGTCCAACAATTTGAAATTTTAAACTCTACGTTCCTATGACGCCGTGTCCTAAAAATGTATGACCTCTTTATAGCTTAGAAACTTTCAAATGCCGTGTTAATACAGTATTGTGACTTTCGAGACATTCCAATTTTAAAGAGTATTTCCATTGTACCAAGCTTTTTTGTGAGTTTAACTTTTTCAGGGTTCCACACCCAAAGCCTAAAATGGCACCCTATAACTAAGACTTCACTGTCCGTCCATCTATCTATCAGCAGGCTGTATCTCATGAACCATGATAGTTAGACAGCAGTCAGACAGAAATGTTCACAGATGATGTATTTCTGTTGCCGCTATAACGACAAATACTAAAACACAAAATAAAATAAATATTTAAGGGGTGCTCCCATACAACAAACGTGGTTTTGGCTCCTTTTTGCTCGATACATTTTTTTAGTTTAAATTTTTTGCACTTTTTGTCTATATTAGTTTATTTTTTCATTATTTCTATTATATTTAAATATATCTTCCAAAACACACTAATAACAAAATACCGAGCATGGCTCGGTCATCCAGATATTATACATTTAATGCCCAACAAAACAAGGTATCTTTCATTAATGTACAACGTGAAACCGTACTCCATACTTCAATGGGCATTCCTCTTTCTCTCCCAATCTGAAGGAGACGTGGACAATAGTTGAAAATAAATGGGCTGAAGTAATTCTAGTGAATTAGTACTTCTATGTAATCTTCCTCTGATATACTGCGAAAAATTATCGTATTGCACACATACATACATACATATAATCACGCCATATCCCTTGCAGGGTAGGCAGAGAGAACAGAGTGCCAGAGAACTCTATCTCTGCATACTTCACTCGCTTCCTCAACATTCATAATTCTCTTCATACACGCTCGCCGGTTTCGGAGACTCTTAACTCCACCTTCCTTCAGTACCTGACCGATCTGGTCTAGGTAGGTTAGTCTCGGTCTCCCTCGGTACTTCCACTTTCGCATTGTATATCTTCTTAACCAGACGTTCGTTCGGCATTCTTTCCACATGTCCGAACCATCGGAGCATTCAATTTCGCATCTTTACACCAATACTCTCTTTCATACCTACTCGCTCTCTTACGTCGTCGTTACGAATGCGGTCGGTCAGCCTAACTCCACAGATTTTCCGAAGAGATCGCATTTCGACCGCTTTAATTTTACTTTCGTACTCTTTTCTGCATACCCAACTCTCGCTTCCATACAGTAATGTTGGGACAAGCACTGCGTTATGTATTGCTACACGTGCCTTCTGGCTGAGGTGGTGGCTGCCGAGAAGTTGCCCCAACGCTCCGTTCACTCTATTTCCCGCATTCACTCTTCGCTCTATATCAGTGGTGTATCGTCCATCTCGGCTAAATCCACATCCAAGATATACAAATTCATCCACTTGCTCTAGTACATCATTACCTATTGTTACTTTTACATCTATTCTGGCTTCACCTCTTTCAAAGACCATTATTTTGGTTTTGCTCACATTCACATTTCGTATTGCACGCACTATCTAATTTCTCTTCAATTTAAAATAGCATATTCTCTATGAAGAGCATCTAAAGAAAAGAGAAAGAAACTAATCTACCTTAACCCTATTCGCTTACATTTGCATAAAGGTCTCCCGGATCCTCCAGCAGCCCAGCAGTGGTCACACGGCGGAGGTCCTGTGTTTAAGATGCCATAAGATATTGGCTAATTTAATCGGGACCTACTAGCGGACGTAGTCAATGTGCATGCATAGCAGTTCTCACCGTCCTCGGTGGACAGGGTGGACTCCAAAGCTAGTTGCATTCGCTGTGCATTAACTCAGATCTGCGATGCGGCTACGCCTCTCCATGTATACGGTGTCTGATCCCGAATAAAGGGGTTCCTTGGTCGTCCTGGAAGTTGCCGGATCTCCAAACTCCTGCATACGTACCCGAAAGTCCCATTGTATAGCTGTATAAGGTCTACTGTAGTGCGCGGCCTACCTTCAGTCTATCCATTACGCTAAGGACATCAGACGGTAGGAGATTCTGGACCGTCTCGGACCCCCGGGATTGCCTCTATCATGCGGTACTAAATACTCTGCGGGTGGGACGCTGGAATAGGTACAGCTGACAATTCTCGGCACCGAGGAAAATATCAGGTGGATAGAGGCGCTGGTACTTTGATGGAGACTATTAATATAGTCTGGAATAATTTCTATGGGCCTTGCAACGGTCCACACACCCTCACCGTTAAACGTCAATTTAGTCTCCATTAGCATCCGAGCCTGCGATTGTGAAGAAGTTGTGTCGCAGCACACACTTGAGGTCTATGCGACTGAAGAGCACACAGAGAGCAGTGTCGTGAACTCGTCGCAAGCATCCATGCCGAAATGACGCTGACAAATATTAAAACGATGCTCAACAGTGTCAAGAACTTCAGCGAGGCAGTCGTCTTGCCAAAGGTAGCGACGAAGCGTTAACACGCTTCTCTAACAAGAGGAGATTCTCCACGCTGACACACTTCTCCGCCGTTGCACCGGGTAGCACAGGCCTATCTGCGCATGATGCCACCCTAGCTGAGGCCGTGGTTGGATGGACCAGGGATTATAGTTTGCCACCTACATAGAGGCCGACAGCGTGAAGTTGACGCCCAGGTAACACTGTTGTTTAATGCCGGAATGTTGAAGGTATTGATACCTGAAAGGGTAACCCACCGGACATGCAAGTCAAGAAATTGGTAGCAGTAGTCAGCCTAATGGCGATAGAGAGGGAACATCATGAGCTATAGGGTCGTATACCGCTCTACCGCCACTCCGAACAGAATGGGCGAAACCATATGAAGCCGAAAAAACTGTCGTTTTCAAATTATATCATATTTTTTTATTTTGGTTCTTTAGTGCCTTTTTCTGTTTGTTAAAGTTGTTTGACATTTGTTTTAAAGTTTGTTTATATTTTTATTATACTTGTTTGTTGTTTTTGTACCTTAGCACTTAAAATATTTGAAGAGTTCTCTGAATTTCTTAGTACATATATTATAATTAGATACTGATTCTATAACAATGGAACCAACAGTATACTTTTCAATCTTCGAGTAATCGAGTAACTTAAATGAAATTGTGGATAAATATAAATGTTTGAATTGAGAATATTTTATAAGAATTTGGTTAAATATTAAGCACATTTAAAAAAAATATTTCTTTTAATTTGATTTTACTGATGCTATTTATGTGTTCCCATTTATAGAACGTCTTGGACTTTGTGTCTATTAATTGTATGCTTTTTAAACCCCCTGTGTAAAAAAAATATTTCTTAGTGCGGGGTGATGCGAATAAAAAATCTTATGATCATAAATTACAAAATAACTGACAATAATGAAGAGACAAGAGAGAGTAAACTTGTGAGAAATTTAACGGGTGTGAAACCACGAGCGTTCTTAGTTCATCATTAGACTTAAGTATCCTCCGAGGAGTTTACGACAAATAACCCAATTAAGCGCTACTCGACGAGTATTGGCATAATTTTAACTGACTAGGGTTCGCGAACTTGCAAAATTTAATAATATAATTTTCCATTCAACTAACTATTAATATGACCACTGATTGGTCAAGCGAGGGAGAGAGAGAGGGAAAGAGACTTTAAAATACAATATATGCATATTGTAGGCTGTAATTACTCTAATATTGTTTAGAGTAAATTCTAACAAGAGTATAAAATTTTGTTATGAAAATTCAATAACCATTGATAAATCTATTTCACATCATTAATAACTAATTAAAATTTTAAAACTGAGATTATTCTATTATCTATTATTATTATTTTTTTCCAAACTATCGCATGTTTGGGCTTATGTCTCCCCTGACATGATCAGGGACCTTGATAAGCGTGTTAGATTAGATTAAATTGAAATATAATTTAGGGGTGTTAATAGAGTTAGTAAGTTGAGTTATGTATAGATAAGATTGTATAAATATGATTATAAGGATAAGTATGAGAAATAAGGAAACTCAAAAACTCAATATTAGTAGAGTAATAGTAGAAATTAATGTAAATAGATGTTTTTTTTTTTTTTAGATTAACATTAAGTAAAATACAGAACATAGACAATTGATGGAAAATTATATTATCTATATTATTTATCTATATTATTATATTATCTATTATTATCTAACTTGATTACAAACTGTGTGTGTGCGTGTAACTGATTACTAGCTGTGTGGTAACGGCTACGAATACTACCAACCCTAACTTTGCTCATGGATGTCGTAAAAGACGACTAAGAGCTTTATATCGACCTGGGCCAACATTACCTAATGCCGTTGGTCAACGATTACATTCCCAAGAAGGGTTAACGTCAGGCAGGCGGCCGGTTATAAAACTATTGCCAATAACTTTCGCAATGTGTAGTAGGAGTAGTGCATGTTGCATTGACCGCAGGTAATAAGGAAAAGAGTAGGGGAATGATGATCTTACTTGATTACAAACGTGAAAAAATATATAATATAATGTAATGTGGGTGTAATGTAATACCTACCGTATTTAAGATATTTATGATGTCATAAAGTTTAACAATGTATCTTACTTTTGATTTGAATTTTTATTTCAACTTTAATTAAACTTTAATTTTGTATTATTATTATTGTTGTTAATTCTATATATAATACTGTATTTAATAAGTTTATTTTTTGCAATTTTGTATATGAAATAGTACACAAAATGTATCTTAATGACATATAATTTTATTAACCTGGATCAGTGCATGTTGTGTTAATCTATAATTAATTAATACACTTATGAAATTTCTGTGTATATTATCATTGTAATGTGTAAATCAATTGTTGATTAACCTAAATACATAAATAAATGTGAAGATATCACGTTATTATTACTATATTACCATGTTTTTATTAATTGGCTTTTCTGTATATTTGTCCTGTTGGAATTATGTAGTTGATTTTAAACTAATTGCCCAATGAGTTAAATACTTGAAATTTGGACCATAGCTTAGAAATGGATGATGATGCATGAAAATGTAAAAAAAAAAAAATAAAGCAAGATATTTAATCAATCAATCAATCAATTGTATTTAAAATTAATATCAAAATTTCAACATAATAATGAAGTTATACAAAAATAATGCACTATGTTTTTATAACGGACAAAAATATATAATAATTTCTCTTAAGATTATCTTACGAAAGACATGGAACGCATTATCAATTATCTGTGGCACGATGCGATAACATTGCTGCTGGCGCAGCTACAGAAGATCGCGTTCCCCAGCATTTTTACGGGTGGCCAACTAAGTCAGTGTAGCTACCCACGGTCTACGGGGTCGTGCACCGCTTCTCCTGTCACTCCGGACGGATCAGCGGGGCGGGCGTGACGCACGGTAGCCCGCCGCCAAAAAAGAAAGAGTGTAGCTTCACACAATCTCGGCTAAGGTTGCTACTTAACCTACTATGAAAAAAGCCTAAGTACATCCATTCATCATAGATCCATCAGCCTGTAAACGTCCGCTTTTATTGACATAGGCCTCCTCACGAGGATGCCACTCAGAACGGTCATATAGTACTCGTATGCAACGGCTTCTTGCTACTTTTGAGATGTCGTCTACCTAGAGGCGGATCATTCTACATGCTCACCACTCGAGAATATTTTTTCGGTTGTCGGTATGACGAGCGATGTGGCCTGCCTTTGCTTTTATCAAAGTAGAGTACACCCCATAGTTCCCCGTTGCTATGGGTTGAGCGAATTTGAGTCTATTTATGATGACGAAATTTATAGATACAATTTAGAGTTTCACAATATTTGTTATTTTACAGTTGAAATAATAAAAATATTTATAAAAACATAATATATAGTTGCATCAAGCAGCGATGTTGACTTTGATATCGACACCTTTTGTGAAGATTAAAAATTCTAGTTACTATGAAATCAGATAATGCTGTAGTTTATCTGCATTTTGTCAAGTAGTTACATGAGTTATTAATAACAGCAAAGTTTTTCTAAGTTTATAGTCTAAATCTATAGTATATACTTTAGTTTTTTTTTAGAATATACTTTTTGGAACGAGGTACCTTAATGCGGCTTACAGCTTTAGTTACTTGATATTAATCATGATGTAATAAAATAGTAGGCTATGTACCTTTAAAATAAAACTACTTCTACGGATTTTATTGCGTTTGTATTTGATTTTTAATTACCCGACGTTTCGAACACTTTACAGTGATCATGGTCACGGGAAAACTGTCACTGTAAAGTGTTCGAAACGTCGAGAAATTAAAAATCAAATACAAATACAATCCGTAAAAGTAATTTTATTTCAAATGTGTAATACTCGCGTAAACATTAGAAACCATTATGTACCTATAAGTTTAGAACAGGCTTAAAATGAGCAGGAGAGCGTGCTCTATCATACGACTATCCAAAGTCGAATATTGTTATTCTGTTAATTTTTGTTCTTTTCTTATAATCAAATCAAATCATTTATTATGCATAAGTCCGACTTACATATGATCAATTTTGCATCTTTTTTTTTAATCATTTAAAATAATCAACAGGATCAAAAGGCGACCAAAACTGAGAAGATCCGGAAAGAGATCAGTGGGCTTGTCATATTTTAAATTACATATTTTAATCAAAATGATATATTGATTATCATATATTTTATTCCTTATTATTTTACAAATAATGTTTGGTAAATAGCTAAATATTACTCGTAAATGAAAATGTTTGAATTGATTTGTTCTTTACAGTATTTGTCCCTAAAAATAACAAGAAAATAATTACTTAATATATTATTTATACAAATTTTCCCCCAATTTATTTTTATGTTAAAAAATTCGTTTCCGTCGTGGAGTTCTGACCAAATCACTTTCTTTTTTCATGAAGCATATATTAAAGTGGTAAGTTTCCGTGTGGTGACGGAGTAAGAATACTATTCACCACCATATATTACGCGTGGGTGATCGTACGAGACGACTAAGGGATATAAAACGCATATAACATCTATGCGAGAGAAGGAAAACTCGAAACAAAACACTATACTAACGCGTCCGACCAGCGCGGTATAGTAGGTTAATTTACCGCCATAATGGAGGAGGCCCGAGCCTAACAATGGGACATTCATGGGCTGTGATGATGATGATGACGATATATTAAATACTTCTATAGAACGATGCAATAAAAATATTAATAAATATGCAATAGAAAATATTGGGACAGATTCCGTTTCAATTTAGTATGAATTCTAACTAGATAGACTTTTAGACTTGCAATCATATTGCTAGCTTCCTTTCTTTACTAATCACACGACATTCCAGACTCACGTAAAAGGAGCGGTTTGGGTTGCTCTGTAAAATTTACCCGTCACCACACTATTTAAATTTAATTTTAGTTTTCTTACTTTATTCACTCATTAGATATTTAACCTTAGCGCATATGCGTCCCACTAGTGGGCTTAAGTCTCCTCTATAATAAGAGACTAATTGACTTATTATACCACTGCTCAGACAGGCTGATATAGGGTTTTATTACGAGATTTCCCTCTCTTTAATAGATCATCATCATCATCATAGCCCATATATGTCCCACTGTTGGGCTCGGGCCTCCTCCGTAATAGGAGGAAAATTAACCTACTATACCACGCTGGTCAGACGTGTTGGTATAGCGTTTTATTTAGAGTTTTCTATCTCTTACATAGATGTTACCTTCCTTTTGATATCCCTTAGTCGTCTCTTACGATCACCCACAGGTAAGATAGGGGGTGATGAATTGTATTCTTACTCCATCATCACACGGGTTTATCTGGATTTTAATAGATTTTAATACATGTTATCTGGATATTATATCCCTTAGTCATACTTTTAGATCACCCACTTGCTAGAAAGGGGGTGGTGCATTGTATTCTTACTCCGTCCCTACACTATGGATATTATCTTCACGTATCTTACAGTAATAGCATTGCAACAATGCTATATAATTTTAAGTATAACGAGTGTAACGTATGGCTGAACTTTGTGCAAGCAAGTTTTTGAAATTATCACAATAACGTTATTTAGAAATGGCTACTTCAATAATATCTTAATTACTCTCAAAATCATTAAATCAAAAATCAGATAGTAAAGTTTGTTTTTTAAATATAAGTAACATGATGTTTCATTTAACAAAACGTATAATAGCTACAAGTAGAAAAAAAATGAATGATAGAGATATTTACTCATCTCTCTAGGATTAAAACAGCTGGTTAAAAAATGTATACAAATTAATAATAGACTAAGTTAAAGATATACATATTCCATCCATCCATCCATCCATCAGCCCGTAAACGTCCACTGTTGGACATAGGCCTCCCCACGAGAATGCCATCTATAACGGTCCATATATGTACATATTATTAAATTTTAGATATACAGATATACATATTATTAAATTTTATTTGTTAAGCTTTGTGGGAGCGGCTACAAATACTACCAACCCTTACTTTGCTCGTGGATGTATTAAAAGATGACTAAGAGCCTTATAACGACCTGGGCTAACTCCATCTGATGCCGTTTGGTCAACAATTACATTCCTAAGGTGAGTTGACGTCGGACAGGCGGCCGGTCATAAAACTATTGATAATAACTTTTACAATATGTGCTATGAAAGAAGAGTGCATATTGTATCGACCCCAAATAATTGGGATAAGAGTAAGAGAATGATGATTAAATTTTATTTGATAAAGTACGTATATAAAATTTGAGCCATGTCTATTGCACGCCTCATAAGCGAAGCGTTGAGGTCTTGCTCTACTCTCGACTTATGAAAATCAAGCACTTTTCAAACCTAAAAATGATTGTATTTTTCTCACATTGCACTTATAGGATAATATTATTATACATATGTCAAGAAAAAACATTCGTCTAAACGTATTTGATATTTTTAAAAAGCAATTATTTTGTTTAAAGTAAGAAAAAAGTTGATTAAAAAAAATTTTCAAGTCCGTCCGGATGTTACCGTAAAAGTATCTGGCATTATGTCGACCGTAAAAATGAATGTATCGAAGTTTTTCTTTTATTAAAAGCTTCATAATCGCAACGCGCTGTTTCCTTTCGAAAATGGCTTGGTAATTCTTTGTCGTTTAATTGCAATTAATAAAAAACTAAACTGCTTAGTCATTAGTGTATGTATACTTTATGAAAATTGGGTTCGTTATATTTTTTGTTCGTCCATTCGGACAAGTAAAGGAAATAAATCCCATTCAGCCTATACAGCTATGTTTAGCTCTACGTCGAGAATGGCACAAGATATCTAAAGTATTTTTTTTTCTTTCATTACGAGTATGTACAAGCTTTTATTTAGTTTCACCTGTTCCGTTGTCTGTAATCAAATCTTACAAGTTAAATTTGATCCCCTTGCCGGTTTCCGATTGAGCTGAAATTTTGCATGCATGTATAAATTAGATGACAATGCAATATTATTGTGACATAGAGCTGACCTGATGATGGACCTGGAAGCTGGCCATAGGAACTCCGTAATTAAACGACGCAACCCGATCGAAATTGGGCTTATTTGATTCGTCTTGACGAGTACTTTGATACTATATGGAAACCAGGGTCTGATCATGGACCTGGAAGCTGTCCATAGGAACTCCGTAACTAAGCGACGCAACCTCATCGAGTTTGGGCTCGTTTGATTCGTCTTGACGAGTACTTTGAGACTATATGATAACCAGGGTCTGACGATAGACCTGAAACCTGGCCATAAGAACTCTGTAATTAAACAGCGCAACTCCATCGAGTTTGGGCTCGCTTGATTCGTCTTGACGAGTACTTTGATACTATATGGTAACCAGGGTCTGACGATGGACCTGGAACCTGGCCATAAGAACTCTGTAATTAAACAACGCAACCCCATCGAGTTTGGGCTCGTTTGATTCGTCTTGACGAGTACTTTGATACTACATGGAAACTAGGTTCTGATGATGTTCCTGCAAGCTGGCCAGAGGAACTCCGTAATTAAGTGACGCAACCCCATCGAGTTTGGGCTCGTTTGATTCGTCTTGACGAGTACTTTGATACTACATGGAAACTAGGGTCTGATCATGGACCTGGAAGCTATCCATAGGCACTCCGTAATTAAGCGACGCAACCCCATCGAGTTTGGGCTCGTTTGATTCGGTCTTGACGAGTACTTTGAGACTATATGGTAACCAGGGTCTGACGATGGACCTGGAACCTGGCCATAAGAACTCTGTAATTAAACAACGCAACCCCATCGAGTTTGGGCTCGCTTGATTCGTCTTGAGGAGTACTTTGATACTATATGGTAACTAGGTTTTGATGATGGACCTGGAAGCTGGCCATAGGAACTCCGTAATTAAAAGATGCAACTCCACCGAGTTTGGGCTCGTTTGATTCGTCTTGACGAGTATTTTGATACTATATGGAAACCAGAGTCTGATCATGGACCTGAAAGCTGTCTATAGGAACTCCATAATTAAGCGACGCAACTCCATCGAGTTTGGGCTCGTTTGATTCGTCTTGACGAGTACTTTGAGACTATATGGTAACCAGGGTCTGACGATGGACCTGGAACCTGGCCATAAGAACTCCGTAATTATATATCCATATCGCTAACGTTGCGCCTCAGAGTACCAGGGCCAACCCTGTTATACTGAAGCCCTTATCCCTCCACAATGGACCTCTGGGGTGATGAACCCTTTTTGTCCTATATTTGTGGGAACAACACGAATAATAAAAATACTAAAAAGTTAAAAATAAAAAAAAATAAAAATATTCTTTTAAAAACAAGCTTTTATTATTTGCTAATATAATAAACTAAAAAATAAATTAACTCTAATCAGACATATAACACTTTATAAGTTCATTGTAACCTTTAACGATATTTTTATTAATCTTCAACAAAATAATTCCATATCGTACATAATTATATATTTTTAGCACTAAAAGTTTACACCATAATTATTAAATCTGCCCGTTTTTATCACAGGCCCAATTTTATAAATAAAAGTGTGTTGCATTTTTTAGCAAATAATAAACAGCTTGCTTTTAAAAAAGGATTTTTTTCTTTAATTTTATTTTCATTTCTGGCATTGACTAATAGTAAATGATAAATAATATAAAAATTATGAGGCGTGCACTTTTGGCTTTTCCAAATTATATTTTATTTTTATGGATTGAAATTATATTTTTATTTTTACTAATGGATCATGAACGCTATAAAGCGTTCGAAGCGTAGGGATATTAAAAATTAAATACAAACGCAATAGAATCAGTAAAATAATTTTATTTCAAATAGAAATCGAATATTACATACATTTGCGTAAAATGACTGTCTGTGACTAGATAGGCATAGATGGTGTAGTAGTTAAGATACTGATCTTCCGTGCCAGTATAGTTAGTAGTAGTGTCAGAGTCAGTATCAGTAGTGCCAGGGTTCGATTCCTATCATCATCATTCTCCTACTCCTATCTCAATTACTTGGGGTCGTTACAATATATACTCTTCTTTGATAGTACATATTGTAAAAGTTATTGGCAATAGTTTTATGACCAGCTGCCTGCCAGACGTCAACCGATGAATGGAATCAAATGGAGTTGGCCCAGGTCATTATAAGGCTCTTAGTCGTCTTTTACGACATCCACGAGCAAAGTAAGGGTTGGTAGTACTCGTAGTTGCTACCACACAACTGTATGGGTTCGATTCCTATACAGGACAATAATTTGTGCAATCCCCAAAGTATTGTTCTAAACCTTTTTTTTTTTTTTTTTTGGTGGACTATGGATGCGTCTCGCCCCGCCCAATCGGTCCGGGGTGACGGAAAAGGCGGCGCGTGACCCCATAGACCCACCGTAAAACCTTCTCTCTTTGCCGTGCGAGCGGGCCACCGGTACCCGATTTTTGACTTCGGTGGCCAAGTATTGTTCTAAACCTGAGTGTAATTTATCTGCGTTAATTAGACGTTTATAAAGTCCCTCACAAAACAAAAAATATTTTATTCGTGCAGAGTTTTTGTAAAAGCCACCGAAGGCAAAGATCGGGTACCGGTGGCCTGCTGGCAAGGCGGAGAGGGGGTTGCACGGTGGGTCTATGGGTTCATGCGCCGCCTCTTCCTCTAAAATTATATTGAAATCAATATATTTGATTCTGCCATTTTCTAGTTATCTTACTCGTATTTATTTGACGATGATAGAAACTATGTTATCTTAACCGTACTGACAATGCTATGTAATTTTAGAATAGCTAGAGTATCGCACGATTAAATTCTTTGAAAGGAGATTCTTTCAATTGCCAATGCCATTTTATTTAATAAGAGCTACCTGAGTCAACTAAGCTGAATCAAACCAAAGACAAGTTATTTTTTTTTTTTAAAAGCAATAGCAAGTTTAGTATGGTAGGTATGAATACTTTGCCTTTTCTTGTCGCCCTGGACCGATTTGTCGGCGACCACATCCATGGTCCACCTTGCAAAAAAATGTTTGAATACTTTATTTTAATTATTTACATATAATTTATATCTTGGCGAAATTGCTCCTACTGTGCAGTAGCAGCCAAAGAGATAAGAAAAAAAATATAATTTATGTCTAGCCTTTGACAAATATTCTGTATTTTTTCAGTTGAATGTTTAATAGTCATTTCAAAATGTTAATTCATAATTATAACGTTATTTGAAGATTTGTTGATGATATTTAAATCTTTTTGAATTCTCGAATTAAACTTTTGAATTTTATGACATATGTATATCACTTTTGATATTTGAAATCACTTAAAAAGCACTCACACAATTATAAATTTAAATTTAGAAATTAATTACTCTTTATGTAAAATTATATTAATATTTGATGTAAAAATAATATTTGATATATAAATAATTATAAACAGTTTTCTTTATTTTTTATAGTTTACTCCTTAAGTCTACTCTTTACCGTATGATGACGAAGTAAGAATATACTACCCACTATCTTGCCCGTAATGATGATGATGATGGCTATGTGGTAGCGGCTTCGAATACTACCAACCCTTACTTTGCTCGCGATGACGTAAAAGATGACTAAGAGCCTTATAACGACCTAGGCCAACTCCATCTGATGCTATTTGAGTAACAATTATATTCCCAAGGAGGGTTGACATCTGGCAGGTGGCCGGTCATAAAACTATTGCCAATAACTTCTACAATATGTACTATGAAAGAAGAGTACATATTGTATCGAGCCCGTCTAATTGGGATAAGAGTAGGAGAATGATAATGAGGTGTATTAAAATATGATTATATAATCATATTTTAATAATGAATAATAATAATAAATAATGAGGGATATAATATACATATAAGACAATTGTGCAACAGAAAGAAACCTCGAAATAAAACCTCGATGTGTATTTATGTATTTTCTTCAATACAGCTTGACCTATTTTACATCCATCAGCCCATAAACGTCCACTGTTGGACATAGGCCTCCCCACGAGAATGCCATCTATAACGGTCCTGTGCCACCTGCATCCAACGGTTTCCTGCGACCTTGATGAGGTCATCAGTTCACCGAGTGGGGGTCGTCCTACGCTGCGTCGTCCGATTCGTGGTGGCCACTCGAGAACCTTTTTTACCCAATGGTTGACGGTTCGTCGAGCGATGTGGCCTGCCCATTGCCACTTCAACGTGCTAATCCTTAAGGCTATGTTGGTAACACCCGTTCCTCTACGGATTGCCGTATTTCGGATTTTATCACGTAGAGAAATACCGAGCATAGCCCTCTCCATAGCACGCTGAGCGACTTTGAGCCTTTTTATGAGGCCGACATTTAGAGACCTATTTTAATGACCTCTAATGTTTACGCGAGTATTACACATTTGAAATAAAACTACTTTTACGGATTCTATCGCGTTTGTATTTTATTTTTAATTTCCCGACGTTTCGAACACTTTACAGTGATCATGGTCACGAGAGGACTGACCTGACCTATTTTCATTATATTTTTATACTTATAGGTTCGCACGAACGGTTCTTATTTATAGTTCAAATCAGTAGATGATACTTTTAACACACACACACACACATATCATCACGCCATATCCCTTGCAAGGTAGGCAGAGAGAACAGAGTGCCAGAGAACTCTATCTCTTCATACTTCACTCGCTTCCTCAACATTCCTAATTCTCTTCATACACGCTCGCCGGTTTCGGAGACTCTTGACTCCACCTTCCTTCAGTACATGACCGATCTGGTCTAGGTAGGTTAGTCTCGGTCTCCCTCGGTACCTACATCCTTCCACTTTCGCATTGTATATCTTTGATACTTTTAAAATTTTTGATTATATCAATTCTTATATATTTAATGTGATATGATTGTGCTTGCATTGCGTTTAGTACAGAACATTGATATATTATTAGATGGACGAATAGAACCTGTGATGTCATAACCTTTGTTGGGCATTTTATTACGTAACAGGTTTAAGTTTCATATTCCTTAATTTAAAATGGCAATTGCTCATATAGCGATTGACTATGAATATATCAACACCTCATCTTAATTTTCCCTAGAGCATCCTGCAAGTCAATTCGTGATCGGGTTCCGCTTGTGGGATATGACCATATTATTGATTTTCTTTAAAAATATGTATACTGATTTGAAAGTCTGGATACTTGCAAAACATATTGTATACATACAATTTCATTTAAAAGATGTAATTTAAAAAAAATATGAGACCGCTGAGTTTTCATGCTGGAGGATAAAAAACTCCGAACAAGCTGAGAAAACTCGGGTTGTCCGCATTTTAATCCGATATTAGATTAATTTCTAGCAAACTGTAAAATTGATAAAATATAAGTACCATTATGGAGCTTATATGTACATAATATAGGATTTTAATTGAGAGATTTCTTCTATTGGTAAAAAACTCAAACACGAGAATAAAATGTTATAGCTTATTACGAGGAACTAAAAATTCAGGTTGGAATAAGTTATAGCTCTGTTGGTTATTTCCTCGCAGAAGAAACATAGACTAATACAAAAAAAAACGTTTTTAATAAAAAAAAAAGTGTTTTTAAATAAATATAAAATAAGTGACAACAAAATGTACATCAACCTTTTTGTATCATCCATTCAGAATGGGATGTGTAGGCACTGTGACAAACAGGTATTAAGAGGGTTAATAATAGGCCTTAGATACATTAATGTATCTGACGTGAATCTTTAAAAAGGGTTCTTACATACTTACAGTATTGACCTCCCCGGACTCCAGCGGATTAACTGACTCCAGCGAATTCGTAGTTAGTTTTCTGTCTCGTAAGTTCTTTGTATGCAGTAGTCAATGTTTTCTTAAGTTCTTCTTGCAATTAAATATTCTTGCCTGTCTCAGAATGAGATGAAAGCTGTATATTTTCGTTATAATCATCATCTAGTTCAGCAATATCATTTGCGGTGAGTATATTAGAATCATTTAATACCTACAAAATAAACTACAAATCGTAAGTTATGTTGTGCACCACCATAATTAAAGATTACATTATCAATTAGTATTTGCATATTTCTAACTCTGTTCGAAGTATAATCATTTCTGTTCCATCCATCACAAAGGAAAGTAGTCCTCATCTTTGTCTTTTTAAAAAAAAGGCTTTCAAATCAAATCGAATCCAATCGAATCGAATGAAATCAAATGAAATCAAATGAAATCAAATCATTTATTATTATTATGCATAACCAATAATAGCATTTACCAATTTAACATCTTGTTTTTTTAATTAATTTAAATTAATCTACTACGTCTTTACCGGCTTTCTCGAATTAACTCGTGTCTATAGAAGACTGCACTTCAAAAAGATTAACTTCTATACAACAGGTGTTAGATGAGCCGATACCGCTTAGCAATATATTGTTAAAATACAATACAAAATGTTCTCCGCAATCACAATAAAATAACACGCTTTTACGTTATAGATGACATTGTTTGTCTGCATTGTTTCCAGCTTCGTGATAAAGGTCACTAAGTGACTGGAGCGTCTCCCTGCCGGGCAGTAATCCGACACGATTTTATCTAACACTAACCATGCGACCCGTCTCGGCTTCGTATGGTTGCAATTTTAGGTTCTATAATGAAATATAATTTCGATTCGTCGTTTGTGTACATAAAAAAAAATATATTTAAAAAGAAAATGTGTACTTTCTTGAATCATGATCCTGATCTTATCCTAATTATTTTAGGTATATACAATATGTATTCAACCCTATCAGATGTCATCTCTATGAACATTCCCTGTGTATGCTTCACGCAGTCTTTTCATCTTTTCTTTTGCCCACCCTTACCCTTAAAACCATCAATATTCATATTAAAATTTTCTTTACAACGTTACTTTCATTCCGTCCGTCCGTACATTTTCATACGATCACTTCTTAAGTTTTCCATCGGTAATCGTTATAATGGTAACTAAATAATTGTTACGATCAAAAATAAAATGTTATAAACCACGATAAAACTCCCAAATTCTATTTTTATTTCTTAAGTACAACTTCTAACGTAGAACTTCAACAAACACAGCAATAAAAAAAAAAAAATCAAAAAATCCTAACAATCGGATCGTGTAAGAAATTTGATGTTTCATAATTTGAAAATGACGAACTTTCATATAACCATTCATACCTTATTTTATTTGAAGAGAAAATACAGATTATTGTTAAATTATATAATTCAACTGGCAGATATTTCCTTTGTATCCAGTGCTTCACTATTATTTATATAAAGGTAAGTAATAAAATGTTAAACGATTCAGAAGTTCTACGTGAATAAGCAGCTTATTAAAAACTTTTCCTTCAAACAAAACAAGCAATAACTATTACATATAATTTTAAATATTACATCTATGAAAAATTATAGATGACGGAATGAGACGACGTATTAGTTATGATATTAGTTATTTCTTTGTAGAAATCGAGATTTAAAAAGGGTTTGTAATGAATGGAGTCGTGCGAGGTAATACTGCATACATACTTGTGTCGGATTTGAACGACTACGTCACTATATTCGGAATACAAGGCAGTATTACACCCGTTCTAACCTATTTTCTTTAAGTCTGTTTTCATCCTTACTAATCTTTGTTAATTTGAGTTAACAATAATATTGGGATAATAAAATTAAGTTACTATAAGACGCATACTGTTTATTTTGAAGAAATATGAAAGTAAAGATCAGCGACTTATACTTATGGATGACCAGAATATAACGGTGATAGATGATTCCAACAATGAATCAGTTTCCCCGTTATACATATTTTACACAGTTAAAACAAATGTTAAACCTTTATAAAATTGTTATAAATGTACTTATTTGACTAAGAACGTATTCATACCAAACATATTATTATATTTATGTATGCTGTGTGGTAGCTGCTATGAATACTACAAACCCTTACTTGCTCGTGGATGTCGTAAAAGACGACTATATATATAACGACTTAGGCCAACTCCATCTGAAGTCGTTTGGTCAACAATAACATACCCAAGGAGGGTTGACGTCTGGCAACTGACGGCTAATCATAAAATTATTGCCAATAACTTTTACAGTATGTGCTATGAAAAAAGAGTACATATTTTATCGAGCCCAAGTAATTAGGATAAGAGTAGGACAATGATGAATGATGAATTATGTACAGTTAACTCGTAGTTACTTATAGAAAGGTTTTCGCAATAGAATATCGAATGTGTTTATAAATACATATTTATAATTTCATGCTGTAATATTTGAAAAGATTTGGATTATTTTATATGGAGAAACTTTATTACCTTAATTAATAAATAGTGTTTACTAGTAAATTATGGTTATTTCTGTCGTTAGGTATAATCGAATGTACACAGTGCATATTAGTCAGTTCACATGAACGAAATAAAACACTATACCAACCCGTTTAACCAGCGTGGTATAGTAGAGAGAGAGTTTCTTCCTATTGTAGAGAAGGGAAGTAGGCCGTATATAACATACATACATACATATCATCACGCCATATCCCTTGCAGGGTAGGCAGAGAGAACAGAGAGCCAGAGAACTCTATCTCTGCATACTTCACTCGCTTCCTCAACATTCATAATTCTCTTCATACATGCTCGCCGGTTTCGGAGACTCTTGGCTCCACCTTCCTTCAGTACCTGACCGATCTGGTCTAGGTAGGTTAGTCTCGGTCTCCCTCGGTACCTACATCCTTCCACTTTCGCATTGTATATCTTCTTAACCAGACGTTCGTTCGGCATTCTTTCCACATGTCCGAACCATCGGAGCATTCCCTTTCGCATCTTTACACCAATACTCTCTTTCATACCTACTCGCTCTCTTACATCGTCGTTACGAATGCGGTCGGTCAGCCTAACTCCACAGATTTTCCGAAGAGATCGCATTTCGATTTCGCCGTATATAAGTTTAGATAATAATTGATGATGAGATCTCACAACGGGATCCGATTACGAACTTAACAGTCAGAGATAGAACAGCCATCATTACTCGAAAACCACTCTGAAAGGAAGGGAGAGATTCACTTCATGTAGTGATCACAAACATATACTGCTAAATGAGCATGATGACACCAAAATCAAAGCATAATCAAAACATTGATATATCAAAAACCCAAATTCTTAAAATAAAAATCATAGATTAAATCTAGTGTAAAACTTCTTGTTTAAATATAGGTTTCCGAGATAAAGTTCTACTTACGTACGATAACATCGTACAAATTAGTGATTCAAAACCACCTGGCCCATTAAATCTAATCATATATCTAATAATATACACATAACCTTCAAAGCAATTCCTCTGCTCATAACACAATTATTAGTTAAGAAGAACAGTCTAAAATTATTAACGAATTTATCAGACAGATATTACGAGTTTATTATGGATATAGGAACAACGATTTGCATTTATTTACATTTTGAATTTCACAATAACTTCGACTAAATCTCGGGGAAAGTTATAAGTTTTTAAATCGAATTTAAGAAAATTATGTCTGTCTCTGTGATTCAGAATAATTAAAATGGCCTTACGGAATTATTATGGTGGTTATGCAGTCTTATTTTTCTATGACCTGCAAATAGATTTGTTACCAAAAACTATTATGAAACCAAATGTTATCCCCTTTTCATATGATCCTTTTATCTATTTTCTGTTGTTTTATTATATTAAATTCTACGACCGTTTTACTCACTCGACTCATATGTAACTACAATCAGTGTAGCCTACATATATGCGTTGACAACTTTATGTTTACTCTTTTTCCTTGTGAAACTTTTTCTTCTTTTATTTTCTTTGATGCTTCTCCGAACTCGTCTTTGGTTTCTCGCTTAAGTATCCAACAATAGTCCGCTAACATACTGACGTTCCATTTTTCTTGGCAACATCTCTCGATATCACGTAAATCATGGTGATATCGTTCACCTTATTATTCACTTTACGCACCCAAATTTTCAGGCAAATATTGAATATGGGAGTGCAAAAAGTGAACTTTTAAACTCATCACGCACCCTTGAGCTTTAAATGTAGTCAGCATGCGCTGCACAATAGTTTTACATCCGTGATCCCTAGTATTGCCTAAAAACTTCTGCACTACATTTTTGAAAGAAACTCATGCTTCTTTTTCGATTTCTCCTATTGATTGATGAAAGAGAGGATCAGACAAAAGTTTTCTTATTACGGAGCCAGAGAAAACTCCTTCTTTTAATTTCGCTTTAGACAATTTCGAAAACTTGGAACATATACATATACAAATTACTACAATTTAGGATTTAATACGCTTGATTATTTATAAAAACACGATTACTAGCGAAAAATGATTGTCACAAGTGGGATTGCAACCCACACCTATTGGAAATCCGTTCCATTCGTGTCCGTCGAGATCGTCTCCTTAAAAACGAAAATATAATACGATGCGAGATTTGAATGTCCTACAATAGTTCACGGTGCTGTAGGTGGCAGCACGATTGGAACGGATTGTGTGCGTTCGAATCCCACTTGTGACAGTCATTTTTCGCTCGTAACCGTGTTTTCATATACATGTATCTTTTTTTTTTTTTTTTTTTTTTTTGGTGGACTATGGATTAGTCTCGCCCCGCCAAATCGGTCCGGGGTGACGGAAAAGGCGGCGCGTGACCCCATAGACCCACCGTAAAAACTCCTCTCTCTTCGCCGTGCGAGCGGGTCACCGGGACCCGATTTTTAACTTCGGTGGCCCGCCCGGCGGTTCACCCTCGCGGGTTCCTCTCGTCGACGCCCCGACAGATTTCGCCGTCGGGGCGTCGCCCTCACGCGGTGGCCTCACGTCGGGTGACCGGACAATTCCCCGGTCCGATCACCCGAAGCCTCGGTTAGGGCGGCATCAGGCGCAGGTATTCGCGCCTGCGCCGCCCCGGCCGCTGGCGGCGGCCCGGGGCGCGGGAATCCTCCCTTGCCCGTTCCGCCGCTTCCTTCTGCGAGATGACAGCCTCGCAGAAGGCGGCGACCGCGTCCCAGTTCCTGATGCTGTCGACCATCGCTCTCGCGACGGCCGGCAGCGTCAGGTCGGCACCGATGACAGCGACGAGGTCACGGCGCTGCCGCTCCCATCCCGGACACACCTCCAGCGTGTGTTGCGCCGTGTCCTCGTCACTCCTGCAGTGGTGGCAGGCCGGAGTCCACTCCCTATACACGACCCTGTGCAGGTACAACCCGAAACACCCGTGCCCCGTCAATACCTGCACCAGCCGAAAGGTGAGGACTCCGTGCCGCCGCTCCATCCACTCTATCAGTACGGGCCGGAGGGCCTCAACGGTCTCCACACCGTGCCTAGGCCTCTCCAGCCGCGTAGCCCAACGGGCGATGACGTCTCGGCGGGCATCCACGCGCCAGGTGGCTATCTCGCTCAACGATGGGGAGCCACCTTCCTCGCGCGCTGTGATAACCCGCCGGTAGAGGTCGGAGAGCATCTCCGCCTCTAGGTCCCACGGGGGTGTCCCGGCCAACAGGCACGCCGCCTCTGTCGACACCGTGCGGTACCCGCGAATGGCTCTGACCGCCATGGCTCTCTGTGGCCTCCACAGAACCGCCCTGAGCTGGGCATTCAGAGCCCTCGCCCACACGGGTGCGCCGTACATGGCCATCGAGCGGATGACCCCCGCATACAGCCGTCGGGCCTCAAAACTGGGTCCGCCCACATTCGGCATGAGACGAGAAAGGGCGGACGCCGCGCCGACAAGCCGGGGAGCAATCTGTCGGAAATGCTCCCGGAACCACCATCGCCCGTCGAGCACCAGACCCAAGTACCTCATATGGGCCTGGATGCTGATGTGGATGGAGTTTACCACTATCGAGGCGCCGATGGGCAGCCTCACACGGGGCCCATGGAAAAGTAGGGCCTCCGTCTTGTTTAGGGCCACCCTGAGCCCCAGCGCCTCGATCCGCCTGACCATCTCCTCGGTGCCGAGAGTGGCCAGGCTCGCCGCCTCTTCGAGTGTCCTGCCCCGGGCTGTGACGAGCGTGTCGTCAGCGTAGCACACCAAGCTCAGCCCGGGGGGGAGACTCCCTCTCAACGCCCAGTCGTACCCGATGTCCCACAGAGTCGGCCCCAGAACCGACCCCTGTGGAACGCCGCACGACATGGGCGTCCGCACAATGTCCCCTGCGGGACCCGCGCAGAGGATACTGCGGCCCTCCAAATAGTCTGCCACCAGCCGCCTGAGGTACAGGGGCACTCCATGGAACCGGAGCGCCTCCCTGATGCAGCCGAATGGCAGACTATTGAATGCGTTGGCGATGTCCAACGACACCGCCAACAGCACTCCCTTCCCGGCGACGGCCTCCGCGGCCGCCTGCCTCAGGCGTAATAGGGCCCCGATGGTCGAACGCCCCCTCCGAAACCCATACTGAGCGTCCGACAGATCGGGCCCCACCTCCTCCAGGTGTCGGACGATGCGGGCAGCGAGCACACGCTCCAGCAGCTTACCCACATCGTCGAGGAGCACGATGGGCCTGTAGGCCGACGGCAAATCCGGGGACCGTCCCGGCTTTGGCAGGAGAACCAACCTCCCTTCCTTCCAGCACTCAGGGAACCGTCCAGACGTCAGACAGGCGTTGAACAGCTGCCTGAGGCGAGGCTCGAAGTGCTCGAGGAGCGACGTCAGCACCCGGACTGGAATTCCGTCCGGGCCGGGGGCCGTGGTGGCGGAACGAATCTTCGCCACGGCCGCCCCCACTTCCGACTCCGTCACGGGCGGAACACTCTCGTCGTCGTCGGCCTCCCGGTCCTGATCTGGCGGAGCCATGACCGGGGGCGTGTGTTCCGACTGCCGTGGAAACAGCTCCTCGACCACCCTACGAAGGAAGTCGGGCTGGAGGGTCTCGGTGAGGGGGGGGGCCCGCGCGCGAAGCTTGTTCAGCGCCGCGCGATATGGGCGACCCCAGGGGTCACGGTCGAGACCGTCCAGCATCTCCTGCCAACTCGCGCCCTTGGCGGCACGGATGGCCAGCCGAAAGGCAGTCCGCGCACTGCGGTACGCCTCGTACAGCTGGCCCTCCCGCTCGACGTCGCGGTGACGCCGCCGGCTGCGGGTGTAGGACCTTCGGGCACTGATACACGCCGCACGAAGGTCCGCCAGTCTTGGGGACCACCAGTAGACCCCCTGCCTCAGAGGTGGACGCCGCCGCACTCTGGGCATGGCCGCATCGCAGATCTGCGTTAACGCACTGCGAATGCGGACAGCCTCAGCGTCCACTCCGTCCGCTGGGGGTGGTGAGGACAGCCACGTGCTGACAATGGCCGCCTCCGCCAGTAGATCCCTGTCAAGACGACCCACAGCCCACCGCGGAAACGCGGGAGCTCCGTCCGCCCTGTGACCCCTACCGGGTTCCCGGGGGGAGACCTCCATCCGGATGTACCGGTGGTCCGACAGGGTCTCCGCCTCCTCCAGGACACTCCAGTTCCTCACCCGTGGCGCGACAGCGGGGCTAGCGAACGACAAGTCCACTATCGACCCGCCCTGCCGCCGCACACACGTGTTCACCGAGCCTCTGTTCAGAACACAGAGGCCCAGTGAAGCCGCCCACTCGTTGACCGCCCGCCCGCGGTCGTCCGTCGCAGGGGACCCCCACGCCGTGGATTTGGCGTTAAAGTCCCCCAGAACCAGGACGAGGCCCGGTGCCAGTCGCCGTATCGAGGCCTCCAAGGTGGTGAGTGAGGCCCCGAAATCGTCCATCCTCCTAGTGGGGGAGAGGTATACGCTGTAGAGCGTGACCCCTCCCCACTCCGCCGCGACAAATTCCTCGCCCCTATCCAAAAGGGACAAGGACGGGAAGTGCCGCTGCGTTGAGACGACGATTGCCGCAGTACCGTTTCGACTGACCACCCAATTGGGGCGATCAGGCACGGCGTACGGTTCCGCGACTACGGCTGCACCAATCGACCACTCCGCCATGGATTGCAGGAGGAGATCCTGCGCTCCGGCGGAGTGGTTGGTGTTGGCCTGCAGGAGGAGGTGCATGGATGGTGTACCCATTATCGGGTTGTATCCATGACCTCCTCGCCAGCGGGCGATCGGACCGCGCTAGGAGCGGGAGCGGCCGTGGTCGTAGGGCCGCCCCGCGCCTTTGGGGCCGAAGCTGGAGGTTTGCACGCCCCAGAGCCCATGCGGTGCTTGGCGGGCTTATTGCCCGCCGCACACGCGGGGCAGTGGGGCGGGGCGGCGCAAGATGCCGCCACGTGCCCGGTCTGACCGCAGCGGAAACACAATCCGCCGCAGTCGAAGCAATTAGTGCACGTCGGTCGAGTGTGTCCGACCGCCATGCACTTGTAGCACCTCGCAGGCCGGTGCTCAAGCACGGTTACCCGCGCCGAGCTCCAGCCCACGAGGAGCCTGCCTGAGCCGGCCAGTTGCCTGACCGACTCCACCGGGCACTGCGCCCAGGCAGCACCTACGCCACCCGGACCGGGACGAATGGCACCGACCCGGACGGAGTCTATGGGACACCCGGTTTTCGAGGCAATAGCCTCCCGGATGTCTTCCACCGTCACCGAATCGTCCAAACCCGAAATGCGCATTTCGGCGCACTTGACGGGCCTGGCGATCTTGATGCCACCCTCCTCGGCGAACAAACCTCTCAGCTTCTCGGCCACGCTGTCGGCCGTCTTGGCGCCCTCGGCCCCTGGGAACTCGAGAATTCGAGCCCCCGTCCGGGCCTTGCGGGTCCTGGCTTCGACGCCTCCAATATCGGAGACGTCTAGCTCCCGCCGGGCCTTCCTCAAGACGGCCTCGTAGCTGAGGCCCTTCTCGGCCGCCTCGGGCAGCACAGTGATCACCACTGCGGCCGTCTTCGGCGACTTGAGCCCCTTGCGCGGTCTCTTCTTCTGTCCGGCTCCTGCCTGTGGAGCGGGGACCTCAGCGGCGCGCTTGGCCTCCGCTCTCCTCCTTTGGCCGCGACTCCTTCTGTCGCGTTCGGCTACCTGCCAACCCTGTTCGGGTACGGCAGTCGTGCCAGACGCGGAAGGCCTCGTCGCAGCCTCGCTGGTCGTCGCCGGCGGTGTTGTTGCGGGCGACTTCAGCGGTCCGGCAGGAGCCGGAGCCGTCTTCCTCCTCAGGGCGGGTCCCTTCGGAGCTGGGCCGGGGCCTTTGGGCTTAGGCCCGGCCGCGGCCGCGGCGTAACTCCCCACGCGGCCACCCTGACAAGGCAGCGGGGCGGGGGCTGGTGCCACATGCGGCCGCTTATCCGCGGCTAGAGGCGGCCGGACACGTGGTTCTGGAGGCAGTCTTGCCTCCAGAACGGCCACACGCGCATCAACGAGTTTGCCAACTGCGTTGATGATTTTGGCGAGGGCCTCGTCCGACAAGCCTCCCACCTCCAGCGTCGGGGTCGGCTGAGCCCCTCCAGGGGCCCGCTCCGCGGCGCCTGGCGGCTTTGGCGTCGCAGGGGCGCTAGCTGGCGGCAAGCGGTCCGCGGGGAGAGGCGTCAACCTCACCACCGGGACAGGGAGTTTCGCCGCGGCGACCGCGCCAGCGTCAGCCGGCGACGCGCGCTTCGCGGCGGCAGGCGTCTTCCTCGCCGCGGGGACGGGTGTGACGGAGACGCCATCACCCAACGTCGTCGGCGCCGCAGCGCGAGGCGGCTTTGGCGCCGCAGCGGCCGCCGAGTAGCCGGCCCTGGCCGATGGCGCGGCTGTCGCGGGTGACACGAACAGCGCCACCTGCGCCTTGAGGTCGGCCACGTCTATCAACAGCTGGCGGTTTGCCCGACGCATTTCCGCCAGCATGTCGCCCAGGTTCCGATTTCGGGTCCGCAGGCCTGACATCTCGCCTCTAAGGCGGACATTTTCGGCCTGCAGATCCGTGGCCTCGCCGGCGCGGACAGCGACCGCCGCCGCCCTTTCCATGACCGAGGTCCCTCGCCCTCTTCGGGAGGCCTGGATCTTGGGTGGAGGCATGTTGGCCACGCTCCCCTCGGTTTCGGCGCTCGAGCTGCCTCCCTTACTCAGGGGGCGCTTTCGCACCTGCGAGGGGAGGGCCTCCTCCTTCTTAGTCGCGGTCGCCGGCGGCGTCTTTGCTGCTAGACGCGCCGACGACCTAGTGGGGCCTTCACCAGCCGACCCGCTGTCGTTTTTGGACGGCCCTGCGGGAATATCACCGCCCTCGTCCATTCTGACGGTGGACCCGCCGCCCTCGTCTTCGGACGGCTCTGCGACATCGCTGTCGCCCTCGTCCGTCGACGGCTCTGCTGCGAGTCTACCGTCCTTCTTCTCTTCAGCGGCGGCAGCCTCCCTGCGCGCTCGCCGCTCCTCCAGCCGCCTTTTGTGGCTCAGGCCGTTGCCCCGAGACTTTCGAGGCGACCTCCTCTTCTTCTTCTGGGCCTCCACGATTTGTGCCGGGCCCTCGGCGGACGCCTCAAGTCCTGAGGACGAGGCGTCGTTGTCAGTTTTTCTTTGGCTTGACAAGGCCGTGGTGTGAGAATCGCACAGATTCCCGTCGGTGTTAAAAGGTATTTTTAAATTCGTATCCATGAGATTCCCACGAGTAGGGGAGATACACAACGTCGACCCGGGCAGAGATCCCTTTACCCGGGCAAGCCTACATTTACCAACCAGGGGGTCAGCCGGTACCCTGGCTGGAGCGTGCTAACGACAGAACAACCCATCTGCCATGCATCTTCTCGCCGCACGCCAGAACTTAAGATTCTGGGTGATTTCCGAGTTCGAATGTTACTTCGAACTCTTTATAGAGGTTGTCTTCCTCGCGGTCCGGGCGGTTAAGCCAAGACCCTCGCTCCTGATACTACGCCTCAAGACAACGTGTCTTGAAGCAAGATACCAGGTTTACGATGTGTGGGCGGTGGCATGTGCCTGCCCAGCCCTCAAATGAATGAGTGACTGAGCCCGTCCCAATATTTCGCGTCCTATACCCTCTACTACGACTGTAGTAGAGTAAGGAGCGAAATCGCGCAGATATTCGCTACGGACGACAGTACAACAGAAGAACTGGGGACCGCCGCCCGCACCCAGGGTACACCGCGTGGAGGTTTCTGGGATAGTACCCCTTCATATACATGTATCTAAAACAATCCCCATCTTTTTGCAGTTATATTACAAACTGCTTAATTAATCCCAATTTAATATGAAGAAGTGGCAGTAGAACCTTTTCTGGTGGAAGTGGTATTGATAACGTTTCTCTCGCCAGGAGTTAAACAATGTCGTGGTGGCCAGTCAGTTATTATCCAGCGTAGCACCCTGGCTCTACTATCCCACAAACATAGAAAACAAGCGAAATTTGTATAACCTGACTATTGACCCAACAACATTGTTAGTATTTTAAAATCTCCACAAACCATCAATTGATTATTGATACTTGATTTTCTCAAGAATGTAGAATCATTGTAGATTTCTTTCATATGACAGTTCAGGTGTATCCCATTGAAAGAGATGCAAATACATTTCTACTATGCAGTAAGACTGCTTTGAGGCTAGTTTTGGATGAATCAATGAATAAGCGCCATTCTGACGAATCATATTCTATTTTAAAGCATTTCATGAGCCCACGAACATCATTAGAATAAACTAAATAACCCTCTATAACAAAATACTGAGTAAATTCTTCATTATATATTTTTGTTTATTCCCAAATATACTATTAAAATTAGAAAAAGAAATCTTAATTTTAATGAAATTTTAAGCTTAAAAAATAAAATGCAAAATTTTAACTATTATAATTAATGACTTCTAATGTTTACGCGAGAATTACACATTTGAAATAAAACTACTTTTACGGATTCTATCGCGTTTGTATTTGATTTATAATTTCCCGACGTTTCGAACACTTTACAGTGATCCATGATCACTGGAACACGTGGAACATTTGGTTTGTGTATCTTCGGCAATCCATACAGTTTGGGCGGTTTTGCACACGATGGTATAAGGTTTTTGACGTCTAGATGTAATGCATCGGAGTGTTTTTAATTAACTTATTTGTATTGTTTACAATAGTATTGGTCGGGTCTGTTTTGACCTTTTTGTACGTAGTTTCATCCGACAAAAGTTGGTTAATTTTTACATTATAATCCGACGTGTCCATTACCACGGTAGCATGCCTCCTGAGTTTTCTCGCCGGATCTTTCTCAGAGTGGCCGCGTTCCGATCCGGTAGTAGCTGAATAGTTTTTGTTAGTTTTGTAAAAATTGTAAAATTGCCACAATAATAATTATCATAAATTAAATACCTTAATAATAACAAACAACATAAATTTTATATATAGAATCATTCTCTTTTTGTACTGGCAATGAATTGTATTAATTTTGTATAAAAATGTGGGTCAAAATTTAATATCTTATAGGGTAGATATAAATAAATTTCTGTAATAACAATGACATATTGGACGTAAGACACCTCAGTCCTCCCGTGACCATGATCACTGTAAAGTGTTCGAAACGTCGGGAAATTATAAATCAAATACAAACGCGATAGAATCCGTAAAAGTAGTTTTATTTCAAATATTATTATTAAAAATTTTACACAAAAGAATTTTACTTAAAAATTAGTATTGCAAAAAAAAATGATAAGGTGGATTTTTTAATTAATTTTTCGGTTTTAGTATATCAAAATCTATTAGAAAATGTATAAAAAAACCTATGCAGTTTTTTACTTGCAGACCTGTGTAATTAGAAAAGAGCGGCAAATCTTTTTTTAAATTTGTATTAAATTTTTAAGAAAAATAATATAAAACAAGGAATCAACACACAAATCTAAAAAAAATATTAAATAACTAGTTTTACTACTACTTTTGGCCGCGATTTCGTCTGCCTAGAAATCGAAAAAGGTTCTAATAGAAATTTTATTTAGGTTTTTACGTTATTCATTTTGTTATAACATTTAAGTTATTATGTTTCAATACTTATAAAAATATAACAATCTTTTAAAGGTCCGATTATACACCGCTTGCATACGGCCAATCATGACCTATGCTAGCGTAGTGTTCGCGCATGTTAAGGCACACAGAATCCACAGACTACAGACACTCCAAAATAGGTTCATGCGCCGAGCTACGGGAGCACCGTGGTTCATACGAAACGTCGATCTTCATGTCGACCTCGAACTACCGACCATCAGGCAATTTATGAAACTGTGCTCCCAGAGCTACTTTAACTCTGCCATGACACACCTCAACGTACTGGTGGTTGGAGCGGCTTCCTACACGCCCTCTCATAATTCGAAAATCCGAAGTCCGCGGCACGTCATCGACGCTGACGACGACGATATCACACTCGCTCAATTAAGAGCTTACACGGTCCGCGAGGCCATTACACATAAATATCCGCGGTTTCGTCCTCGCCGTCGAGGTGCGAAATCGCGACGCGCAAAAATCCCAAATCCAAACGTGGGCACGCCCACTTTGCCACCAGCGACGCCCCAAGCCGAGGTCCGTTCCCCACAGGGGGAGCCCTTGGGCGATGTCGCTTAGCTTATCTCAATCGAGTTGAGAGCCCTCAGCGCTCACCCATGGTCCGCGTAAAGCTGTCAAAGCCACCTGCGGCTAACAGCTAAAAAACAAACAAAAAAAAAATAACATTCTTTTAACTTAGTATTAGGGATTTAAAGGTTAAAAAGCATGAAAATAAAATAAAATTTTGTTACATTTTATGAACATGAAGGACGACGGCCTTTAATCTATTGAAAGTTATACGGGAGAATTATCTTTTTACAATGAAATCGAAATATTACACGTACTGTAGTATTTTTTGTAAACTCTATTTTCTGTTTTTTCTTCGGGCGCTGGAATTATCAGACTACTCTGTGCGTTTACTTTGTAGCATACAACAAGCCGTAAGAGAAGCAGCTTTAAACTTTGTTTATGGTCATTGCGAAGCAGACTCATGTAAACTACACTGTCTTGAATTCGAGTGGGTAATTTGATGGTGTTAGGGATATCCTAGGAATAAATACAAACTCTGCTCGAGATTAACCGATCATATGGTTGCCTCGGTTAAATTCAAATTCAAATTCACATTGCGAAGCAACGTTTTCACTTCCAAACTGGTGCCATTGCATAATTTTGGTGAATTTATATTGCGCAGTAACATAATTGGCGCGCTAAATTCTCAATTTTAATATTTGAGTTGGAAGACCTGAGGCTGCAGTGTATTCAAGAATTCGACCGAAAAATTAATGGTATCATCGGTGTTTAATAATAAATAATCAGTCGATGCCTTTAAATGACCTCAAAAGTATTTCAGATAAGACTGAGGCTTGTTCGTTTTTTTTGGTGCTAGGATGGCACGCCTGCATATCCATTCTACAGATTTATCGTGTATATTATTAATGTTTAGGTAAATTTTAGCTATAAACTCATCTACAATGGAAGCAATTGTATCTAACTCTGTAGGGAGAATTATATTATTATCCAGTTTCGCGAATCACCATTTATTATTTTAAGTAACAGGTCAGAGAACTGTCCGCCAGTAACATCTCTCTTCAGATGGACTCGCATATTTTTGGTAAGGCTCAGTTTTGTCACTGAATGCCACTAATGAGATCCCTTCACGCACGCTTTAGTTTCATTCCCTGGCATTTCTCTGGGCAGAAGTGAGTAGTAAAGTATAAAAATTGTCGGATAACAGTACAGTAACTCCTCTTATTTGTCAATTATTATTCCTAATATAAATTTCTAACTCTATGTTCCTATGAGGCCGTGTCTTAAAAGTATATAGATTAGAAAACTTCAAATGGCGTACTAATATAATACGTTGACATTCGAGACATTTCCATTGTAAAGAGAATTTGCATTGTACCAAGCGTTTCTGTGAGTTCAACCTTTGTACGTCACCCGTCAATCAGTCATTCAGAAGTTATTTGCTGTGTGGTAGCGGCTACGAATACTACCATCCCTTACTTTGCTCGTGGATGTCGTAAAAGACGACTAAGAGCCTCATATCGACCTGGGCAACACTGATGCCATTTGGTCAGCAATTGCATTCCTAAGGAGAATTGATGTCAGGCAGGCGGCCGATCATAAAACTATTGCCAATAACCTTTGCAATATGTAGGATGAGGGGTACACATTGCGTCGACCCCAAGTAATTGGGACAAAAGCAGGAGAATGATGATGATATTTAAGAAAAATACTTTCATCTATTCATCGCCTATTGATGTCCATTGTTTAACATGGAGTTCTTCAAGGCAAAATAATATCATAATTGTCAAACTTTGAATGCGGTTGGATAATTATCCACTGCCTGCAATTGCAGTCAGTGTTATAAGTTTTTCATTAGGGAGTGGAGAGTCTTGCAGATGATCGTAAGAGGTAAGAGAAGCAAACAGATAATATCACTCCAAGAAAACTAGAAATAATACCGTACACCACAACCCGCTGACTCAGTCTGATATTGTAGGCCAATTCATCCGCCACTATAGAAAAGCCTCAAAGCCAAGTAGGACATATATGAACGGAAATTCATTTTATGAGTTTTGCATGATAAAAGAATAAAGTCGACTACAAATTATTTGTTCATCATCATCATCACAGCCCATAATGTCCCACCGTTGGGCTCGGGCCTCCTCCATAATGGGAGAGAAATTAACCTACTATACCGCGCTGGTCAGACGTGTTGATATAGGGTTTTGTTTCGAATTTTCCTTCTCTCGCATAGATGTTATATGCGTTTAATATCCCTTAGTCGTCTCGTACGATCACCCACGGGTAAGATATGGGGTGGTGAACAGTATTCTTACTCCGTCACCACATGGAAAGTTAAAATTATTTGTTCAGATGTTTATTAAATTCACATAGAGATAATTTTATATAGTGTTGCTTCGAGACCAGGACTCGCTGTTTAGAATTCTGGCCACACCGTTTAATACATATCAATTCTATAAATATATAATTAGTTTTACAAAGTATTAACAATCTATAAATATATTTAATATCTACGCAATTATAAATATTCAGAAAAAAATATTTCATCAGTGTGATAAAGTATAAAAATTAAAAACGTTTCATTCAAATTTTGGCATCAATATCGTGATTAAAGTCAAACCAGGCGATATCCCCTTTAAGACATAAATTAAAAGCTTATTGATGTATACTAATATCTATATCTAGAAAGCTATATAGATATATGCAAAGACAAAATTGGGATATTTCTACTCTTACTATATTACTCTTATGCTAGGGCCGCACCTGCGTGTATCGTCACGAAGCTTCGTGCAATGAGACGATACACGCAGATGTGACCGGTCATTATTGGCTATCGTCGCGAACATTCAGGCTTCGTGTGCGTTATCGCTTGGGTGGCGATAAGTCAAAGGGTTTAGCGTGCTAATATATCGCGCTCTGTGATCAGACTAGTGTTTTTCATTTTGGCGGCAATTTTCGGTGTGTTTAGACGCGTTTGAGGATCTCCAGTTAATCAATAAATATGGAGTGGAGCGATGTAATGGTGTTAGAATTTTAACACCATTATGAAGCTGAACCCACAAAAATCATTATGTAATTATTAGCCTAATATAGCTGTAAAAGTAAAGCAACTTGTCATCCATAGCACGCACGCGTGAAAATTATTTCGGCCATCTTTAATTATTACGCACGATATTTCGTGTAAAATACCAAAGTCGCTAATATGACCACAGTATTATCGCGATAACATTCTAGTGTACAAAACGTACGAAGCTTCGCCACACATTACTTCGGGACGATACACGCAGGCCGCAGCCCTAGCATTACTGAAAGATGTTATTAGATATCTTAATTCTATTCTCTTCTAAAAATAGTTTAATAATTATCCACTGTCAATGAAACTAAATTGATAAAAGTATTTCAATTGACTTAAGCCGTGAAATGCAATTCAATATTAAAAAAAAAACAATAGCAAACTGAAGTTTTTTCGTGACGGGTTTATAAATAAAAGAATCAAAATTAAATTTTAATAGATAATATTTCCGTGTGGTGACGGAGTAAGAATACAATTCACCACCCCTTATCTTACCCGTAGATAATCGTAAGAGACGACTTAGGGATATAAATCGCATATAACATCTATGCAAGAGAAGGGAAACTCGAAATAAAACCCTATACCAACACGTCTGACCAGCGTGGTATAGTAGGTCAATGTCTCTACCATTATCGAGGAGGCTTGAGCCCAACAGTGGGACATATACGAGATGAGATGATGATGAAGATAATAATACAAGTTTATAGTAACATATATAATATATATATGTCATAAGGGGAAAAAGGCTCTCGAATAATAAATAAGGAAATAGACGTACTCGAGTGGCGACCGCGTTTCGGACGACGCAGTGTTGTTCGCCCCAAAGTGGAGCGACCATTTGGTGAAGGTTGCTGGGAGTCGTTGGATGCGGGTGTTACAGAATCGCACTTTGTGGCGAAATATGAGGGAGGCCTACGTCCAGCAGTGGATGAAAAAAGGCTGAATGATGATGATGATAATATAAATAGATGATTATAAATGGTAAGATAGTTTATAAATTCTAACATATGTGTGAAATAAAAGTATTATACTATTACGGATTCTATCGCGTTTGTTTTTGTTTTTTAATTTCCCGACGTTTCGAACACTTTACAGTGATCATGGTCACGAGAGGACGTCCTCTTGTGACCATGATAATCCGTAAAAGTAGTTTTATTTCAAATGTGTAACATTTGCGTAAACATCAGAAACAATTACTCTAACATGTGTATTAACTATGCTGTTACAATAATACTACAACAAAATCCGTTTAGATATTTTTTCATTGTGTTCAATTATATTATTTTTCTTCTTATACTGCTGATAATATTCTGTGTAATGAAGAACATAATTCCACCTCAATTACTAAAAGGTAAGAACCCGTGGGTGTTGTAAAAGATAACTAAGAGATATGATGTGTCTATAACATCTATGGAGGAGAACGAAGAATCGAAATAAAACCCTTTACCAACCCGCCTGACCAGCATGGTATAGTAAGTCAGTTTCCTTGCTATTATGGGGAGGAGCCTCGAGCTTAACAGAAGATCGTAAATGAGCTGAGATAATGATTATAATGGGCATACATTTAATTCTCGATATATACGTTTTGTCTTATATTTCCCTCTATTTTAGGTCAAAATTAATTGTACTTAAAATAATACAATTAATGGATTAAATAAAAGTACAATAATCATCATCTCTTTCTTGACCGTGAGAGTCGTAAAAATTGGTTAAGGAATCGTTATAAAAACGTTAGCGTTCTTCTGGGGAATGTATAACACTTACTGCGTTCACCAATCCGTTTACCAAGCGTGACGGTTATGGCAATAACTCTATCAAAGAATGGTAATATCATGCCGTTTTCCATAGAGAAGGCCTACATCTAGCAGTGAATGATGAAAAACTGATTAAAAAAAAAACAACGTAACTTTTCCATAGAATAAATTTGACAATTTCTACGTTCAACTTAATGATTTACTTAATTTAGTTTGCACACTGTGGATCGAATAGAAACAGGAAATTAGATGTAATGTGATTAATCTATTTTTTTTTTGCTTTCTATTTTTACGTTCGATAATTACATGACACTTATAATACTGTGTATTTTTGTATACTATGATTCAGTTAAAATTTGGCTTGTTCATTTAAACATTTTAGAAGCTTTTTAATCTCTTAAACTTTTAGTCCAAAATTAGAAATTATTTATATAGGTATAATTAACTAGTTAAGTAATAACTTAGCACCTTAATAATCCTAACGCGGAGGCCGTAAGTTCCAAACCATACAGTCAACATCGATATGCAACACTGTGACTGCGAGGCGCTTTCTACAGTGAAGTGCTTACTTGTAATTTCACATATGTCATCATTCACCTGCTCTTATCTTTATCTTATCTTCGTAGCCGCTACCACGCAGCTAGTGCAGTTTTACATATGTATCTGCTTTATCTATCTATCTATCTCAGCTCATAACATGGCTCACTGTTGGCATTGAGCCTCCTCCGTAATGGGAGGGAAATTGATCTACTATAACACGCTGGTCAGTTGTGTTGGTATAGCGTTTTGTTTCGAGTTTTCCTTCTCTTGTATAGAGGTTATATGCACTTTGAATCCCTTAGTCGTCTCTTACGATCACCCACGTTTAAGATAGGGGTAGTGGTTTGTATTCATACTCCGTCACCACACGGATAATTTGCTTAATTTCATTTATTGATATTTTATGATCGATTGAATTAACTTAATTGCAGATTTCAAATTAGCTCTATTGCATGCATTGCGCAATAGTCATTTCGATTGGCTGTTTAGCTTCAAACGGAGAGTCTGATTAAAGGTTGAAGCTAGACACCCTCTCATTTGTAGCCTCAGAGTAATCATTGCGGTGGCCCTCGTTGTATCTCAGATTTATTTGCGCGCATTTTGTTTAATTGTTGAACTATAAACCTTTGTATAAAGTTTACTTTATAACTATATTCTAATTAGATAGGACATAGTATTTCTAAAAATAAAACAATCGCCGTGTGTTGATGGAACTAGCTTTATCGTAAAAAAATATTAATGGAACATATGGAAGCTTTTACTACATAGGCTAACGGTAACAATAGGTTAATTAACGTCATCTTGATGTGTCGAAGGAGGAAAGAGGAATGATAGAACACATACGCTGTAATTAGATCACTTATACGGGATATACTGCGCTGCTCATCTAACAGGATACTTGTAGCCGTCTTTGACGATATAGGAAGCCCATTGTTTAAGCGATGGATTTCTGTTCACATGGACCAGAACAGAAAGTGACGCAGCAAAAAATGTGCCATGATTTTATTTATTATTGTTGTTATTTTTATATATTTATTTACATCTATATTTATATATATTACACCTATTTTACAGTGTATTTTTAGTGTAATTGAATTAATTTTGTTTTATAAGATGCATTTTATATGATTATTGTATTGTATTGATTATTATATATGGGATTTTATACCTGAAATAAACGATTATTATTATTTATTATATGGACTGCAAAGCTAATAGGAGAAACTAGTTCCTGCTTTACTTTTCTTCAACTTTGTGATAGAAAGAAATTTGCGTACACTATTTTGTTATTGCCAGATTACCTTCTAGACGTACTCTGTTGACATGTAGTTGGGGTATTAGCAAATTGGCATAAGGCCCGATAGCAAAAATTAAATGCCGCTTCTAGATTTATTAAAAAAGTTATTGTCAATGTGGAGTTGCTAGCATTCGCGAGCGATTGCAGAGCTATCCCATCACGTTGGGAATCGTGAATTCTGGTCACTGACCAATGGTGCCCAAGGCAACTTCTAATTACCACCCCCTATCTTGCTCGTGGGTATCATAAAGGACGACTAAGGGATATAGTATGCATATAACATCTATGCAAGAGAATGAAAACTCAAAATAAAAGCTAATATCAACATGTCTGACCAGCGTGGTATATATAATAAGCAAATCCCCTCCAATTGTAAAGGAAGCTCGAGCCCAACAGTGGTGCGCGTTTTTTTTTTTAGTGTGTCGTAGTTGATGGCTATGACGACTTTACCCGGACTGTGGGTGAGCGCTGAGGACTCTCAACCCGAAGTGGTGCCCGTATGGGTTGAGATGATGATGATGAAAGTATTCTATGTTATAATGACTTATTCCTTAATGTACAGTTTTTGTCATCCAAAAGGAAGAAATAATAATATATTTATTTACTCTGATAATGATCATATAAGCCCAAAAATATCATTGACCTAAAGGTCATCCCAATACATTGGTTATTAAACCAAGTCTATTATCAACTTAATTAGAGGACCTTTACGAGGTCATAATATGAATAATGAGAGGATAATCCGATCAGGCAGTAAATTATTCTTTTTATGTGAAAATCATCACTTTATTAACAATATGAACGAGATAATTAAGAAAAGAAATGGTTTGTTTACACTGTACAAAGATTTTATAAAAATAATGCACAATTGTATTACATAAACTGTATAGTATTGCATATATAGAGGCAATACTTTGCTTGCTTGCTACTATTAGGAGCAATTAAGTCAAAGCAGCAGCTTAGTAGGAGGAGCAAACTCCTTGATATTCTTGAAATCTTATTATACTCACAGCTTTAGCGCCTTACAGTTTCTTCTTGTTCCATTTTCTTTTTTTTTTGTTTAAAGAAATTATTTTATTATTTATATACGTGAAAACAATGATAGGCGTATCTTTTTTATAATAGGGAAACGACATAAAGGGAAAGAATGAGATGATGAAAAATTAAGAGTCTATTTGTACAATAATAAGCTTAACTCTTCAATTAAACTCTTACCTCCTCAGCACACATTTTTTTTATACTCATTTTTTTATTGCTTTTGGTGGCGAACGAGCAAACAGCACACCTGGTGGTAAGTGCCACTGCTGCCCATGGACCTTTGCAATACCAAGAGTATAGATAAGCCGCTGCCTACCAATATAAACCCCAAACCGACCCAGTTGGGCTTCTAGCTCTCTCGCTCACCGAACGAAGCGCAACAGCACATTGCCATTGCTCAGACGTCGATCTTTTGCGAGAGTATGATACTACCCCGGACGGAGCGGCCCACGGCTGTAGACAGAAAACTGTCAACAGCGTAGTCCTACCACTACTGAAAATAGCGTTGTAATGTGCTTGCGGGGTATCAATCCAGCCATAATCTTTTGTATTATATTGAGAAAAAAAAACTATATCCAGGTTCTAAGGGCAATTTACTAGAATTAATCTTTAATTACCCTGTTTTATACAATGAATCATCATCATTCTCCCACTCTTGTCCCAATTACTTGGGATCGATACAATATGTACTCTTCTTTCATAGTACATATTGTAAAAGTTATTGACAATAGTTTTATGGCCGGCCGCCTGTATAACGTCAACCCTCCTTGGGAATATAATTGTTGACTAAACGGTATCAGATGGAGTTGGCCCAAGTCGTTATAAAAATTTTATACAATGAATATTATATCAAAAACAAATTTAATGAAACAAGTCCGCTAACATTCTTGGCGGATCTTCTCAGTTACACCTGTATTTCGATTTGGGTTAAATTATTTGATTAATTTCATACAAAAAGATATATTAAAAACATATAAGCGCTTTCGCAGAGTTTATACGTAAAAATATTTGTATTTATTAAATAAAAATACTATATTAATCCAAGGTATAAGCTATCTGAAAGACTTTAGCAAACATTTTTCACAGAGAAGACAAGTATACGATAACGATGTGCCACCCAAATGGCAACAGAAATATTGTTTCTTAGTTAAGTTAGTACCTAACTACTTAAATACCTTCTTAATACTGATATGTCAAAAAACAGGCTTCTAGCATACACTTACCTCTTGCATATTTTCTTGCAAATATTTTTTTTAACGAAAATCAATGCTTTCTTGCTAAAAAACATAGAAAAAAAAAACAAAATAAAAAAGAACAAAATTTCCACTCGCGTGAATACAGATATTTTATTTTTTAGAAAGATAATATTTGGCCAACAATCTTCATGAAAAATATATATATACTTGTAGACTACGCAGCCTTCTGGCCCACATGCACTTAACCTTTTTCAAGTGAGGTAGGCCGGCGGCCGACAAACTGACACATGTTGTCATTAATACATAGGAAGCCTTATTTACACCAAGTTATTTATACGTGGACTAAAACGATTTACGTTGGGTAAATAAGTACTTTAAATTACTTATTAGGATCTCTAAATTACTTACGTCTCACACATGTGTCTATCTACGAAGTTTTTTAATATAAGTGTTTTTGTACAGAGGCTAATTATCAATTAGATGGCTCAGGTGTAGTGAAAGGGTAATATCTCATCATTATCCTTTTTATGTAATAGAGTTAGAACAAAATTTAGGAGTGGTTGGAAATTTTGAAGCAGTATTTATGTTGCTAATAATATTACATTTGCCGTGTGGTGACGTATGAATACTATTCACCACCCCATATCTTACCCGTGGGTGATCGTAAGAGACGACTAAGGGATATAAAACGCATATAACATCTATGCGAGAGAAGAAAAATTCGAGACAAAACCCTATACCTATACGTCCTACCTATACGTCTGACCAGCGCGGTATAGTAGGTTAATTTCCCTCCCATAACGGAGGAGGCCCGAGCCCAACAGTGGGACATTATGGACTGTGATGATGATGATGAAACTATTATCTTCTTCTTCAAGCCATATTATATTAACATAAATAATATTAGCACATATTCGAAAAGAATAGCATAGATGGAACGTACCGTACTATTGGTTGAACTAGCCAAAAGTATTACAAGATCTTTTTCGAGGACCGCCAATAAGTAGTTATTATAGAATTATTTATTTCTCTACAAATTGATGATATGATTTCAACTAGTTTTTTTTTGGTGTGCTGGAACTGGGATTATCTGTGTTTGTTATATTAGAATAATATTTACTAAGAGAATGTTCTATCATAAACATCTTTGAGAAATTTAGTATTTTTATTCTAGCTGCTGATAGTTTCTAACAGCCTGATTGAATTCAAATTTAATTATTATGTATAATCCTTACCAGGAAACTTACATATCGTCAATTTTAATATTTTATAAATTAATCCAATAACTAGATCGGCACGCGATCACCACTGAGAAGAACGGGCAAGAAACTCAGTGGGTTTGTATATTCTTATAAATTTTAATGACCTTTTTAGAAAAAAAAAAGTTCGAAATATTTAGTAAGGATTAGCCCGATTGTATTGCCCTTCGAATCACAATATATTATAAAATTCAAATACAATGTAAAAAAAATATTACTGAGCCAAATCTTAAAAACCGCATCCGATCAAGAGTTAACTACTAGAGCAACTATCGTTCCCCTCAATCAATTTGGAGGAAAGGGTGAGACCCACTCCACGCAGCTATCGCAAGCAGACTTTTCGGTGAGCATGACAAGCTGATCCGTTATAACCAAATTCTCGCATAAAATCGACGTTTGAGTAGTAACAATTTGCTATTGTTTTTCGCTTGGTGATGTTATACACTTGATATAACAACAGAGGTCCATGAGTGACAGTTACCATGTACCATTAGGTAGACTACTTGCTCTCGACTGGATATGGCCAGATAGCCTAGCGTTTGGGTGTCGCGGATAGAATGTCAATAGACGATCTCTCCGGCACCCCGTAAAAGCGTGGAAGGGACCGCTGTGGTTTTAGTAGATATTTCGGTCGAGAAATTGGCCGGCAAGTCCCACACACCCCCTCATCTATCACTGGCGGAGGATAGTGCGTTAATACATTTCCACAGCGTGCAAAAAAAAAAGTTAGACTGCTTACTCATCTGTCACCAAAAACAACGATTAGAGTTTTATTACCATGTAGGTACTTATCAGTAAATCATCATCATCCCAGCGCATGGCTACATCCATTGATAGCTCCGAACCTACTTCAAAATACGATCAAAATTAACATACTATATCACACTGGTCAGATGGATTGGCGCAGGATTTTATTTCGAGTTTTCCTTCTCCCAATTAGATATGCAAATTATATCCCTTAGTCATCTTACGACGGGCTGGTAAATTGTATTCTTACTGCGTCACTACACGGCTTTAACTATGAGTAAACCGTGATGATAATTATGTTGCCTTTTTTGTTTGATGTTATCTCACCTACGAGTATATCCAGCGGCTCCTCTGATATAAAGTCTTCCTAAACTGCGTCATATCACTCGTGGTCGCTACTACAGAGTCTTTCTTTACCGACTTGAGTCGTTCAATCTAGCGATTTGGCGCACTTCAATTCACTTGACTTCATATGTATTTCAAAACTAATAAAAATCAAACGAAAAATGATAAGACACTCCAAATATAGAAGTAACATATAGATCAAATGGTTATAAGCAAAATATTTTCCTGTTGAGTGACTATCGAAATCTAATCCTTTATTCAATTTCCGCCTTATCACCGTACTTATGAAGGTAAGGATTGTGATGAATTCCAAAATGGTTCATACTTAATGAAAATTTAAGTAGTAAGCTAATATTGTATGGACCGTTTCTCTCAGTCTATTAATACTCATCAAGAAAATTTTCAACATTCAGTAAAATTGATACAGTCTCTGTTGTCTCTGTCTACCCTGCAAGGGATATGGATAGATATATATATATATATATATATATATATATATATATATATATATATAAATATCTTTTAATTAAAATGAGTCGAAAGGAGAGAGAAATGAGTCGTAAAAATGTCATTGTACCCGCATCGAATCCATAAAATAAATAATCGTTTTTATTTACTTATTTATTCCCTGCATAGCGAGGGGATAAAAAAGTAGTTGTTACCATTTCTTGATCATTATGAGTCATAAACTCGGTTGAGGGATCATTATAAAAATGATCATTAGGCATTTTATGGAGTACCGTAACTATAAACTGAGCAAAAATATGGAGGTACATATTGTCAATTTTTACATTTTATATTAAATTAATCAAATAAACTACCACTAGAGTGGATTACGATGACTACTGACAAGATCCAGCAAAAAAACTCAGCGGGTTTGTCTATTATTTTTATCTTTACTAATTTATTTTATATAAAATTGTATCCATCATGTTTAGTTAGTATTTACTCCAGTGAGCCTTTCGAATGCCTTTATATAATACTAGCAGACCCGGCCACGCGTTGCTGTGGCTAAGGTAGCCTCAGTAACGCATGGTGGTTATGCCAATTAATTGTAGCTCATATGAAACGTTTGTATGTTTAAGATAGCGCCATCTATTAAATACTTACCCAACCCAGTCAATAGATACCGCCATCTGTTAGAATCGTTTGGAGAAAACAGATAATTGTGTCTGTCAAATAATAGACAAAACATTTGCAATATAATAATATTACGACTATAAATTGAGATGGAAGCTATCCTGTCTTTTAAGTTGGATGAAATTACACATGCTCTGCCAATTTGATTAAAATCGGTTAAGAACTTTAGAAGTCCATCGCGGAGAAACAAAGTGACGCGTAATTTAAAGAAGAAGATATGTGTGACGTAATTATAGCTGAATCAGAATCCGCAAGCAACAACCAATTACGAGTTAATTTCTATAGCAGCCACAGCTACTCGCAATCACCTTGGAGCAAAGAGACCCGCTCCACAAAAGTACCGTGATAAAAATACATTTAATATTATAATATATAAAGAGTTAACAAGCAATGAAAGCATTACTACGAGATCTTTTAGAGATCATAATCTTTAGATTAATTAAAAGCTTTCATTCCTCTCCTTGCTTTAAATAGATAACTTTGAGATTGTTAATATTATAAATATTAAAATATTAGCCGCAAGAAAATCTTTTTAGTAGTACTAAGTAATTGAAACTGCTTATATTATATTGAGATAAAATATTTTTTGATGATAATAATGTTATAACTTTCCATGTGGTGACGGAGTAACAATACAATTCACCACCCCCTATCTTACTTGTGGGTGATCGTAAGAGACGACTAAGGGATATAAAACACATATAACATATATGCGAGAGAAGGAAGACTCGAAACAAAACCCTATACCAACACGTCTGACGAGCGTGGTATTACTATACGAATATATATTAATTAGTAGGTCAATTACCTTCCCATTACGGAGGAGGCTCCAGCTCGACAGTAGGATATATATGAGCTGAGATGATGATGATGATGATATGAGATGAATTTTATAACTAACGCTATAAATGCGAATATAAGTTTGTTTTTCTTAAGATTTCTCGCCTTAATTGCTTAAACAATTGTTAAAAAAAAAAAATATGTTTTTAGTGTTAGAAAGATATAGAAAAAGCTCAGAAAATAGGGCAGTTCCTAGTGAATAGAGAAATATTATAGTATCGTAAGCGAACAAATGGGCAAAATTCAGTACATACATATGTATCTTACTTTTCGTCATTATCATTATTTCAACTCATATACGTCCCACTGCTGGACTCGAGCCTCCTTTCAAGTGGGAGGGAAATTGATTTACTATAGTCTCCTAGTCTTTCTCTCCTCCTCCTCCTATCTTGAAGTGACGTTATTTGCTTGAGTCTTTAGTTGTCTTTTTGCGATCACGTACAGAAAAAGAAAGGTTGGTGACTATGGTATACCTAGTGCTTCACCACAAGGATATTCATTAAATAAATTATTTCGAAAACTTAGTAATTTTATATTGTTAATTAACATGTTTCTCAGTTATACTTACCAATAAGTAGTTAAACAGCTCATGCATTATATATAACGAAAATACCTCGACTTATTTACAATTATACTACGCTTGGCAGTAAAGAAAAAACCAAAGGGAATATGAACAATGAAATTAAATGACATTCATTAATGATTTGAAATAAAACTACTTTTACGGATTCTATCGCGTTTGTATTTTTTTTTTAATTTGAATAAAATACAAACCACTTCATTTGCTTTGAAAATTGCTGTACAAGAAAATATATTTTTCTTTTTTTACAGCCTATAGTCTTGTTATACCCCTCTCAAGCCGTCCGAAGTGATAGAAAGATGGCGTGGAGACCCATAGTCTACTGTGTCATCCCTTATCTTATCCCCAATTGAGCGAGCCATTGCAACTAATTCTTTGGCTTTATTTGTCTGCCTTTTTTTTTTTTTTTTTTTTTTTTTTTATTGGTGGGCTATGGGTGCGTCTCGCCCCGCCAAATCGGTCCGGGGTGACGGAGAAGGCGGCGCGTGATCCCATAGACCCACCGTAAAATCCTCTCTCTTCGCCGTGCGAGCGGACCACCGGTACCCGATCTTTGTCTTCGGTGGTCCGCTCGGCGGTTTACCCTCGCGGGTTCCTCTCGTCGACGCCCCGACAGATTTCGCCGTCGGGGCGTCGCCCTCACGCGGTGGCCTCGCGTCGGGTGACCGGACAATTCCCCGGTCCGATCACCCGAGGCCTGGGTTAGGGCGGCATCAGGCGCAGGTATTCGCGCCTGCGCCGCCCCGGCCGCTGGCGGCGGCCCGGGTCGCGGGAGTCCTCCCTGACTCGTTCCGCCGCCTCCTTCCGCGAGATGACAGCCTCGCAGAAGGCGGCGACCGCGTCCCAATTCCTGACGCTGTCGACCATCGCCCTAGCGACAGCCGGCAGTGCCAGGTCGGCACCGATAATAGCGACGAGGTCGCGGCGCTGCCCGTCCCAGCCCGAGCATTCCTCGAGCGTATGTTGCGCCGTGTCCTCGTCACTACTGCAATGATGGCAGCCCGGAGTCCACTCCCTGTACACGACCGTGTGCAGGTATTTCCCGAAGCACCCGTGCCCCGTCAACACCTGCACCAGTCGGAAGGTGAGGACCCCGTGCCGCCGCTCCATCCATTTCATCAATACGGGCCGGAAGGCTTCGACGGTCACGATACCGTGTCTAGGCCTCTCCAGCCGCGTAACCCAACGGGCGATGACGTCTCGGCGGGCGTCCTCGCGCCAGGTGGCTATCTCGCTCAACGATGGGGAGCCACCCTCCTCGCGCACTGAGGTAACCCGCCGGTAGAGGTCGGAGAGCATCTCCGCCTCTAGGTCCCACGGGGGTGTCCCGGCCAATAGGCACGCCGCCTCTGTCGACACCGTGCGGTACCCGCGAATGGCTCTGACCGCCATGGCTCGCTGTGGCCTCCACAGAACCGCCCTGAGCTGGGCGTTCAGAGCCCTCGCCCACACGGGTGCGCCGTACATGGCCATCGAGCGGATGACCCCCGCATACAGCCGTCGGCCCTCGAAACTGGGTCCGCCCACATTCGGCATGAGCCGAGAAAGGGCGGACGCCGCGCCGACCAGCCGGGGAGCAATCTGTCGGAAATGCTCCCGGAACCACCATCGCCCGTCGAGCACCAGACCCAAGTACTTCATATGGGCCTGGATGTTGATCTGGATGGAGTTGACGACTAACGAGGCGCCGGTTGGCAGCCTTACGCGTGGCCCATGGAATAATAGGGCCTCCGTCTTATTTAAGGCCACCCTGAGCCCCAGCGCCTCGATTCGCCTGACCATCTCCTCGGTGCCGAGAGTGGCCAGGCTCGCCGCCTCTTCGAGTGTCCTGCCTCGGGCTGTGACGAGCGTGTCGTCAGCATAGCACACCAAGCTCAGCCCGGGGGGGAGACTCCCTCTCAACGCCCAGTCGTACCCGATGTCCCACAGAGTCGGCCCCAGAACCGACCCCTGTGGAACACCGCACGACATGGGCGTCCGCACAATGTCCCCTGCGGGACCCGCGCAGAGGATACTGCGCCCCTCCAAATAGTCTGCCACCAGCCGCCTGAGGTACAGGGGCACTCCATGGAACCGGAGCGCCTCCTTGATGCAGCTGAATGGCAGACTATTGAATGCGTTGGCGATGTCCAGCGACACCGCCAACAGCACTCCCTTGCCGGCGACAGCCTCCGCGGCCGTCTGCCTCAGGCGTAGCAGGGCCCCGATGGTCGAACGCCCCCTCCTAAACCCATATTGAGCGTCCGACAGATCGGGCCCCACCTCCTCCAAGTGTCGGACGATGCGGGCAGCGAGGACACGCTCCAGCAACTTACCCACATCGTCGAGAAGCACGATGGGCCTGTAGGCCGACGGCAAATCCGGGGGCCGTCCCGGCTTTGGCAGGAGAACCAACCTCCCCTCCTTCCAGCACTCAGGGAACCGTCCAGACGTCAGACAGGCGTTGAACAGTTGCCTGAGGCGAGGCTCGAAGTGCTCGAGGAGCGACGTCAACACCCGGACTGGTATTCCGTCCGGGCCGGGGGCCGTGGTGGCGGAGCGAATCCGCGCCACTGCCGCCCCCACTTCCGACTCCGTCACGGGTGGAACACTCTCGTCGTCGGCCTCCCGGTCTTGATCTGGCGAAGCCATGACCAGGGGCGTGTGTCCCGACTGCCGTGGAAATAGCTCCTCGATCACCCTACAAAGGAAGTCGGGCTGGAGGGTCTCGGTGAGGGGGCGGCCCTGCGCGCGAAGCTTGTTCAGCGACGCGCGATACGGGCGACCCTAGGGGTCACGGTCGAGACCGTCCAACATCTCCTGCCAACTCGCATCCTTGGCGGCTCGGATGGCCAGCCGAAAGGCAGTACGCGCACTGCGGTACGCCTCGGACAGCTGGCCCTCCCGCTCAGCGTCGCGGTGACGCCGCCGGCTGCGGGTGTGGGACCTTCGGGCACTGATACACGCCGCGCGAAGGTCCGCCAGTCTTGGGGACCACCAGTAGACCCCCTGCCTCGGAGGTAGACGCCGCACCCTGGGCATGGCCGCATCGCAGATCTGCGTTAACGCACTGCGGATGCGGACAGCCTCAGCGTCCACTCCGTCCGCTGGGGGCGGTGAGGACAGCCACGTGTGAACGATGGCCGCCTCCGCCAGTAGGTCCCTATCAAGACGACCCACAGCCCACCGCGGAAACGCGGGAGCTCCGTCCGCCCTGTGACCCCTACCGGGTTCCCGGGGGGAGACCTCCATCCGGATGTACCGGTGGTCCTACAGGGTCTCCGCCTCCTCCAGGACACTCCAGTTCCTCACCCGTGGCGCGACAGCGGGGCTAGCGAACGACAAGTCCACTATCGACCCGCCCTGCTGCCGCACACACGTGTTCACTGAGCCCCTGTTAACAACACAGAGGCCCAGTGAAGCCGCCCACTCAACGACCGCCCGTCCGCGGTCGTCCGTCATAGGGGACCCCCATGCCGTGGATTTGGCGTTGAAGTCCCCCAGGACCAGGACGAGGCCCGGTGCCAGTCGCCGTATCGAAGCCTCCAAGGTGGTGAGGGAGGCCCTGAAATCGTCCATTCTCCTGTTAGGGGAGAGGTAAACGCTGTAGAGTGTGACCCCTCCCCATTCCGCAGCGACAAATTCTTCGCCCCTATCCAAAAGGGATAAATAAGGACGGGAAGTGCCGCTGCGTTGAGACGACGATTGCCGCAGTTCCGTTTCGGCTGACCACCCAATTGGGGCGATTAGGCACGACGTACGGTTCCGCGACTACGGCTGCACCAATCGACCACTCCGCCATGGATTGCAGGAGGAGATCCTGCGCTCCGGCGGAGTGGTTGGTGTTGGCCTGCAGGAGGTGAATGGATTCTGCAGCCATAAGTGGGCCGTATCCATCACCTCCGCCTCGCCAGTGGGCGATCAGGCCGCGCTAGGAGCGGGAGCGGCCGTGGTCGAAAGGCCGCCCCGCCCCTTTGGGGCCGAAGCAGGAGGTCTGCACGCCCCAGAACCCATGCGGTGCTTGGCAGGCTTATTGCCCGCCGCACACGCGGGGCAGTGGGGCGGGGCGGCGCAAGATGCCGCCACGTGCCCGGTCTGACCGCAGCGGAAACACAATCCGCCGCAGTCGAAGCAATTGGTGCACGTCGGTCGAGTGTGTCCGACCGCCATGCACTTATAGCACCTCGCAGGCCGGTGCTCAAGCACGGTTACCCGCGCCGAGCTCCAGCCCACGAGGAGCCTGCCTGAGCCAGCCAGTTGCCTGACCGACTCCACCGGGCACTGCGTCCAGGCAGCACCTACGCCACCCGGACCGGGACGAATGGCACCGACCCGGACGGTGTCTATGGGACACCCGGTTTTCGAGGCAATAGCCTCCCGGATGTCTTCCACCGTCACGGAGTCGTCCAGACCCGAAATGCGCATTTCGGCGCACTTGACGGGCCTGGCGATCCTGATGCCACCCTCCTCGGCGAACAGACCTCGCAGCTTCTCAGCTACGCTATCAGCCGTCTTGGCGCCCTCGGCCCCTGGGAACTCGAGGATTCGAGCCCCCGTCCGGGCCTTGCGGGTCCTGGCTTCGACGCCTCCAATATCGGAGACGTCTAGCTCCCACCGGGCCTTCCTCAAGACGGCCTCGTAGCTGAGGCCCTTCTCGGCCGCCTCAGGCAGCACAGTGATCACCACTGCGGCTGTCTTTGGCGGCTTGAGCCCCTTGCGCGACCTCTTCTTCTTGTCGCCAGCTCCTGCCTTGGGAGCGGAGACCTCAGCGGCGCGCTTGGCCTCCGCTCTCCTTCTTTGGCCGCGACTCCTTCTATCGCGCTCGGCCACCTGCCAACCCTCTTCGGGTACGGCAGTCGTGCCAGACGCGGAAGGCCTTGTCGCAGCCTCGCTGGTCGTCGCCGGCGGTTTCGTTGCGGGCGGCTTCAGCGGTCTGGCAGGAGCCAGCGCCGTCTTCCTCCTCAGGGCAGGCCCCTTCGGAGCGGGGCCGGGGCCTTTGGGCTTAGGCCCGGCCGCGGCCGCGGCGTAGCTCCCCACGCGGCCACCCTGACAAGGCAGCGGGGCGGGGGCTGGTGCCGTATGTGGCCGCTTATCTGCGGCAAGAGGCGGCCGGACACGTGGTTCTGGAGGCAGCCTTGCCTCCAGAACGGTGAAGCGCGCATCGACAATTTTGCCCACTGCGTCGATTATCGCGCGCAGGGACTCATCCGGCAATCCCCCCACCGCAGGCAGCGGGGTTGGCATCGGGGTCGGCAGCGGGGTCGGCGCCTCCGGTTGAGCCTCCACCGGGGCCCGCTCCGAGACGCTTGGCGACTTTTTCGCCGCGGCGCGAGTCGTCCTCCTCGCTACCGGGACAGGTGTCGGCTCGGTGGCCGTGACGGCTTCAGCCGGCGGCGTGCCCTCCGCAGCGGGGGGCGTCCTCCTTGCCGCAGGGACGGGTTTCACCGCGGTAGCTGTTTTGCGCGCCTTGGCCGACGGCTTTGGCGCAGGCGGTAGGAACTGCGCCATCTGGGCCCGCAGGTTTGACGCAGCGACTCCAGCTCGGACCCCAACTGGCGGTTCAGGTCCCGCAGGCCTGAGACCTCGCCACTAAGGCGGGCATTTTCAGCCTGCAGGTCCAGGGGGCCGTCGCTCGCAGCAGGCGCCGCCTCACGCCGAGGAGTCACCGACCTTCTTCCTGCTACTGCGGCCCCTCGCCCCCTGCGAGAAGCCGGCACCTTCGGTGGAGGCATGATGGTCCCGCTCCCCTCGGAGTCGGCGCCCGAGCTGCCTCCCTTGCTCAGGGGGCGCTTTCGCACCTGCGAGGGGAGGGCCTCCTCCCTGATCTTCTCAGCCGCCGCCACAGGACGCGGCGACGACTTAGCGGGGGCTTTAGCGTCCGACCCGCTATCTCCTCTGGACGGCCCTGCGGATATACCGCCCTCGTCCATCTTAGCGGCAGATCTGCTGCCCTCATCCACGGACGGCTCTGCGACGTCACTGTCGCCCTCGTCCGTAGACGGCTCTGCAGCATTTCTGCCACCGTCCTCCTTTTCAGCGGCGGCAGCCTCTCTCCGCGCACGCCGCTCCTCCATCCTCCTCTTGTAGCTGGAAGCCTGCCCCCGGCTCTTCCTGGGCGACTTCCGCTTCACTTTTTGGGCCTCCACGATTTGTGCCGGGCCCTTGGCGGACGCCTCAAGTCCTGAGGACGAGGCGTCGTTGTCAGTTTTTCTTTGGCTTGACAAGGCCGTGGTGTGAGAATCACAAGGATTCCCGTCGGTTTTTAAATGTTTTAAAGTTTGCGTATCCATTGTGAATCCCACGAGAATGGGAGATACATTACGTCGACCCGGGCAGAGATCCCTATACCCGGGCAAGCTTACATTTACCAACCAGGGGGTCAGCCGGTGCCCTGGCTGGAGCGTGCTAACGACAGAACAACCCATCTGCCATGCATCTTCTCGCCGCACGCCAGAACTTAAGATTCTGGGTGATTTCCGAGTCCAAATGTTACTTCGAACTCTTTATAGAGGTTGTCTTCCTCGCGGTCCGGGCGGTTAAGCCAAGACCCTCGCTCCTGAAACTAAGACAAGCAAAGAATCAGGTTTACGATGTGTGGGCGGTGGCAAGTGCCTGCCCAGCCCTCAAATGAATGAGTGACTGAGCCCGTCCCGATATTTCGCGTCCTATAACCTCTACTACGACTGTAGTAGAGTAAGGAGCGAAATCGCGCAGATATTCGCTACGGACGACAGTACAACAGAAGAACTGGGGACCGCCGCCCGCACCCAGGGTACACCGCGTGGAGGTTTCTGGAATAGTACCCCTTTATTTGTCTGCCTGGAGAGTTGCTCTTTCGAGTATCTATTTTTATTATCTAATCAATATCATCTCAGCTCGTTTACTTGATACTACTGGGTTCGACCTTCTTTACGACAAGAGGGAAATTGACCTACTATACCTCGCTGGTCGAAACATTTTAGTATATTGAGCATCGTTCTCCTGCCCTCTTCCCACGTTAAGTGGGGTCAGCATTTTCAGACAACATTTTGTTGCCCTCCACAACTTCTATTATTCTTCAAATCCGTCATCATTTCATCCAGCCTGCATTCATTATACTACTAACTTCTTCGTCAATATTGCCGTCGATACTCGTATCGTCGATTGCCGATACTCAAAGTGAGCGTGCAGGGTGGACGTGTTGATAATATTTATTAAATTGTGAAATAGTATCATAAACGAAACTAAGTTCACTGTGCATAAAGATAAAGTTATTATTGGCAACACATTCGCGCGTCTTTAATCTTCATAACTGCAAGTACAAAATACTGCGCTCCTCATACCTCACCCCCGCGAAAAGAAGACAGACTGCAATAATCTATCTCGCACTGTAAGTTTTATTAAAATGAGTGTTATTCGATCACCACCTTAGGATTCTAATACGTGTAGGGATGGCAATGGAGATTTGATAGCAATAGCAACTTCTTTGGATAGGGCTGGTGGATCTCAACCTGACTTGAGAAAACTTGTCGAATATGGTCAAGATTCAGAATCTCTACATAAAATATCATTTCGTCATAAAAGGAAATATCCTGATGACGATCTTGCTGCGAAATTTGAAACTTTTCAATCCAATATTCAATCAATGCTAATGGACATGGCGAAAGTTCAATCTGAAAGTCTCAAAAAAATATCAACTGACGTATCATCAATAAAAGACCAAATTACCCTTATCAAGGATACAACAGATCATTTATCTATAGAACAGGATAAATTGAAGTTAGATTTGGTGAACATCTCAAATTTTAAACTTAACATTGAAGAAAAGGTAAACTCTCTTGAAACTGCGGTTGAGTCTATAAAAACCACCATAGCTACATTACCCCAAATGCAACAACCAGTTACTTATGAAACTTTTATAAACGAGAATCAAGCCAGATTGCAAAGAGAGAAAAATATTATTATACGAGGGATAAATGAAACACATTCAAGTGATCCTGCAGTAAGGCGCAAATATGACATGGAAGAGGTAACCAAAATAATAAAAATGGATGTCCCGGATTGTGTGACACCATTAAAAACAATTCGATTAGGAAAATATGAACCTAGAAAGTCAAGACTAATTAAGGTAATCTTTAAAACATCTGAAGCTTCAAAATCTATTTTGCGCAACAAATCAAAGATTGAACTTACAAGCGTCAAGATATACTATGATGAGATACCTCACCAAAAGAAGTATCGTGAAAATGTAAGAACTGAGTTGCAGCGGCGTTTAGATGAAGGAGAAGAAGGTATCACCATAAAATACATCCATGGTATTCCTAAGATAACTAAAATAGATCCAAAAAACTAATTACCCACATTAACTATGCAAATGAAAACAACCCAAACTATATCACATACGAACAACTGACACATATGACAACCTAGTAAAAACTTCAAAGTCGCTAAAGATCCTTTACGCAAATGCACGCAGTATTGTAAAACCAGGCAAACTTGACGAGTTTAAGTGTATTATTCAAAGTATACTCAGTACTATACACATTATAGTTTTAACAGAAACTTGGATCAAAACTGAACCAAAAGCTCAATCTATAACTATACCAGGATACACTCATTACTATAATTACAGAAGAAAAATGAAGGGCGGAGGAGTTTCTATCTTTGTGTATGATTGTCTAAAGCATTCTTATGTTGAGGATATAAGTAAATTTAATAGTCATTTTTTATGGATACACATCAACAAATATTCTTTGGATATTGGTGCTGTTTATCGATCCCAAAAAACCAACAGTAATGATTTTCTTGAAGAATATTCACAACAATTAACAAAACGAAAAAGAGCTTTGGTGTTTGGCGATTTCAACTACGATCTACTAATTCCTGATAAACCTGTAAATTAATATAAAAAGATAATGCTGGAGAGTGGTTATTCAATCTTGAATAACATAGACCTACAGTATTGTACTAGAGATATACTAACAAGAAAAGCCATTTTGGATCATGTGTCCTCGAGTTTGAAAAATCACAGGTTTCAACTTACCTTAATTGACTCGCCTATGTCAGATCACAAGCAGATGTATTTAGAAGTTAGTAAATATCAGACCGAAGTTAAGAAAAAAGTTAAATATCAAGCCATAAATTATAAATCACTATACTGCGCAGTAGAAACTTCAATAATAAATATGTGCGAAAGTAATTATGAAACTCTAGAACGCTTATTAAAAGAAACCGTACAAATAAATAAAATAATTAAAACTAAAATTCAAAATCCACCACGATCTGACTGGATAAATAAAGACATAATTACAGCTATAAGAAGAAGAAACCAATTGTGGTCTATTCATAAGAAAACACCAGGCAATGATTCTACCAGACAAGACTTTATAAAAGCAAGAAATAGCGTTACTAAACAGATTAAACAGTCAAAGTACGGATACTACATAAAAGCATTTCAGAACTGCGAAAAGAAGCCTATAAAAATGTGGAAACTGATAAATAATTTAGCCGTTAATAAAAATAAATGTAATTACTCACCCACTAAAATAGAAACACTGTTAGGTCCAACTTCCGATGTTTATGAAATATGTAATCATTTTAACAACTTTTTCGCGTCAGTTGGCTCCATTCTCGCGGAACAAATTATAAGACGGCAACAAACTAATACCATTAATACACAAACACAAATACTCTCCTCTACTCAAAACTACCTTGGGCAAGAACTTTTAACTTTGATGCCAACAACGGATAATGAAGTCAGCTATATAATTGATAACCTCAAAACCAATACCAGTATTGGTCTCGATGGCATCAGTTGCAAAGTACTAAAATGCGTTAAGAAACTTATAATAAATAAACTAACAAACTGTATAAACCATTGCTTAGTCAATGGATATTTTCCCGACTCTCTCAAAATAGCCAAGGTTTGTCCTATATTCAAATCAGGTATAAAAACAGACTGTGAAAATTATCGTCCGATTTCAGTCCTTCCAATCATATCGAAAGTATTTGAAAAAATTCTATACGATCGACTACATAGGTACCTAAAAATTATCAATTTTCTTTCTGACAATCAATACAGTTTTCGAACAAAGTCTAATACACTAGCAGCCACTATTGATCTGGTCACAAATTTGAAGAGTACTACAGATAAGAAATGCATAAGTCTTGGCATTTTTATAGACTTAAAAAAGGCATTCGACAGTATTAGTCACAATGTACTTATTCAAAGATTATACAGCAAGGGTATTAAAGGTACTGCCCTTAACATATTCCGGTCATATCTTACCAACAGATATCAAATAGTTCAGATTGGTGACGTACAAAGCTGTCCTAAAATTCTAACTTTTGGTGTGCCGCAAGGCTCAGTCCTTGGCCCCCCTTGGCTTGTTTATTGTTCGTTATCTACATAACTAGCATCGATGATTTAGGTCTAAAAGGTAATCTTACTTTGTATGCTGATTATACAAGCTTATTTTACTCTGGTACTGACATTAAAACAATCGTCGATCAAGCGCAGGATGACTTAAATTGCCTCTCTAGATGGTTCGATGGTAATCTATTAACAATTAATATAACTAAAACAAATTACATTATCTTTTCTGCTAAAAACAAAAAAATAGATAACTATAAATCTTTATGCATAAATAATAAACCTCTCACTAGAGTATATTCAGCCAAATATTTAGGACTTTATCTAGACAGCCGACTTGCATGGGTACCCCACATAGATAAGCTGCAATCAAAATTGTCAACTCTCACGGGTAGACTTCGCGGTATTGCTCGCTGCTTACCAAAACCTATTAGATATGTTATATATAATTCTATGGTAAAACCCCACTTAGACTACCTAATAGAAATGTGGGGAACTGCGGCTAAGACCAATCTAAAATATCTACAAATAACACAAAATAAATTAATAAAATTACTCTTCCATTATAACTATTTAACTAAGACAGAAAAAGTTTACAAGGAAACCAACTTAATGACATTATCACAGATATATAGATATAATACATGCATATTAGTTAGAAAAATTTTAAACAAAGACATTCATACCAAAATTTCATTTACAAAAGTTGGACAAACACAAAAACGTATAACTAGACGGAGAAATAACATTTGTCTCATACACCCGCGAACTAACTATGGCCTAAAAAATATACTCTATGAAGGAGCACAGATTTATAAAAAATTACCAAATAACATTAAAGAAATACAATCTTATGCGTTATATAAAAAAACTCTGAAGCACCACATTCTAAAAGAATTTATTACATACTAAAACATTAAACGTTTACATTTAATATATTCAATAAAACGTAGTCATATTTTATTTTTCTATAATTCTTTAGTAATAATCTAAGTAATCATAATTAATGGTATTATACTTATCCTCATAAATGTTTCAAGTATATGTTATATTTTTCATTTACTACTTACTCAAAATTGAAATCAAGTTGCCATCCGTATTCGAATACGTAATAGTGCATGTTATTCTGTTGTTACCTACATCACAAGTTTATTGTATATACATCAAACAATATTAATGTACCACTACCTGCATGCTCATAATTGTGAATTAGTATTAAGATACCTACTGTGATTTCTTAATAATAAGTGAATTGTATTAATCTATCTTTGAGAAATAAATGTCTTAAACCAGATACCTCGACTTATTTACAATTATACTACGCTTGGCAGTAAAAGGGTATATGAACAATGAAATTAAATGACATTCATTAATGATTTTTAATATTTACGCGAGTATTACACATTTGAAATAAAAGTAGTTTTGGGGATTCTATCGCGTTTGTATTTGATTTTAATTGACCGAACTTTCGTACACTTTACAGCATTTATGGTCACGGGAGGACTATCTTTCTGTGACCATGTACGCTGTAAAATTCGTGATAGAATCCGTGAAGTTAGTTGTATTTCAGACATTCATTAAATTAAATTGAAAAAATACAAACCACTTCATTTGCTTTGAAAATTGCTGTACAAGAAAATATATTTTTCTTTTTTTACAGCCTATAGTCTTGTTATACCCCTCTCAAGCCGTCCGAAGTGATAGAAAGATGGCGTGGAGACCCATAGTCTACTGTGTCATCCCTTATCCCCAATTGAGCGAGCCATTGCAACTAATTCTTTGGCTTTATTTGTCTGCCTGGAGAGTTGCTCTTTCGAGTATCTATTTTTATTATCTAATCAATATCATCTCAGCTCGTTTACTTGATACTACTGGGTTTGACCTTCTTTATAACAAGAGGGAAATTGAACTACTATCGAGGTATAGTCTGGTCGAAACATTTTAGTATATTGAGCATCGTTCTTCTGCCCTCTTCCCACGTTAAGTGGGGTCAGCATTTTCAGACAACATTTTGTTGCTCTCCACAACTTCTATTATTCTTCAGATCCGTCATCATTTCATCCAGCCTGCATTCATTATACTACTAACTTCTTCGTCAATATTGCCGTCGTTTTGAAGAAGCGATCTTAAGTATTTAAAATTGAAGCAGATGGGGAGGGAATTGGGATTAGCCACCAAAGTTATAAAACAAATGTTCAGTCTTAGTGCAGCTGATCTTAATGCCAACTCTTTCCAATCTCTCCTGGCATTTCTTCACTCTGCTCTGTAGCTCAGCTGCCTCCTCTCCGACGAGGACAATGTTATATAGCAAGATGCTTCCTTGTATATTATCGTTTTCTTGAATAGATGTTATATGCATATTAGTCGTCTTTTACGACAGATAAGAAAAGAGGTGCAAAATTGTATTCATGTTCAGTCACTTCAGGTTTAGTTATTAGATAAATTTTATCTAAATATCGCGGCAATAAAGCGCCGGCAATAAGTACACCTCACGTGATTAACTCCAAATGAATGGGGAACTAACCCAGAAATATAATCAGTAGGCATGTAATCTATTATAACAATAATATATTACAAAAAATGATTATGTTTATTATCTCTAACATATTTGGCCGAGAGCTAAATAATATTTTCTTGAAAGTATGAACTATTCAAGAAACCGAAAATAGCCATGTTTCCTATTATTTTTTTTTTAATAATGGCAGTAAATAAAGAACAATTTAGTATCCCGTGATACAAAGTGGAATCGTGTTGGACCTCAAAATAGCAACGTTCTGAAATAAAAGCACTTTCGTGTTGTGTTGACATTTGTATATGGCGGACCATGTGGCTTGTTAGGAATAAAGTGCCCTTATATTTTTGACTTCATTGTAGATCGAAATGTCTAAGCCACTAATATTTCAAAAGTAAATATATCGACACGACTATAAATAGCTTTGTTTTATATAAAGTGCAGTTATGCTAACAGATTATTTATTATATACAAATGCAATAAGATGAAGTTTGAGTTGATGAAGTGTAATTTACTTTCCGTGTGGTGGCAGAGTAAGAATACAATTCACACACCCCCTATCTTACCCGTGGGTGATCGTAAAACACTACTAAGGGATATAAAACGCATATAACATATGGATGTTATTATATTAGGGTTTTGTTTCGAGTTTTCCTTCCTTTGCATGGGCAAAGGAAGGAAAACTCGAAACAAAACCCTACACCAACATGTCTGATCAGCGTGGTGTAGTAGATCATTTTCCCTCCTAGTGTGGAGGAGGCTCGAGCCCAGCAGTGGGACATATTCATATATGTCAGCTCTTGCTGAGATGATGAAGATGATGTAATTTAGAGTAGGGACATCTTTTATTTTGAATTAACTTACGTAGAATTCCACTTGAAAAGTGATCGTCATTCATTATCATTATAGGGAGAAAGTTAGTCATTTATATATATTCCTCTTAGAAATTCAAAATACATACTTCTTGAAGCACCAACAGCTATTGTCAACCCTGTCAAGTGTGGTGATCAGATCTTTATCGCCTATTCAACGAACCTGTGTTCAAATATGAATTTAGACCGATTGATGTGTATGAAGAGTAGCACGAGCAAATTGTCGCTGACTGTAAGTTCTTTAGTTCAAGCATTGAATTATAATTAGGTTTTTGGTCAGAAAATTCTCAAAATCTTTTATTTTATTATGAGTATTTTCATTCTAAATATGCGATGTATTTTATATGTATTTTATATGGAAGCCCATCTGGGCGGGTTTGGGGTTTGTAATGGTAGGTATCGGCCTAGCTATACCCTTGGTATAGCGAAGCTCCATGGGCAGCAGTAACACTTACTGCTTACGTGCTGCTTGCCCGTTTGCCATCATAAGTAATAAAAAAAGTATCTACATATTCGTTATATCACTGGAATGTTACTAAATTATTTAGTAAATATTTTTTTAAGGATTTTCTCGATATTTACGATCTCGTTTCAATACAGCTCATATAAGTGCTACTGTTGGGATCGAACTGACCACTGGATAGGAGAGAAATTGGCCTGTAATATTGTTCTAGTTTATAAAACCCGATTACGAAATGAAAAATGATATCACAAGAGGGATACGAACCCGCGCCTATTGGGATTCCGGCCCAATCGTGCTGCCACTACACCACCGTGACTAATTGTAGGACATGCAAATTTCACTTCGTATCATATTTACGTCTTAAGGTGACGGTATGCTATCTACCCGACAATGTTTACACATTGTTATAGGCTTAATACTTAAAACTTTACAATTAGAATTGTATTAAACGATGACACAACCTTGTTATTTAAATTACTGAAATTTAGCATTTAATATGCTTAATTATTTATAAAACCCGATTACGAAATGAAAAATGATGTCACAAGCGGGATGTTTGTTTTGTTGAAGATTGTTCTAATTGAAAGGGTTGATATAGGGATCCATTTAAAGTTTTCCTTCTTGCATACATGTTGCATGCATATTAAATGCTTTAATCATCATTTACGACATTCATGAGCACAGATGATCAATAGTAGTAGGACCACGTTGTGGACAGTTCTCTGTATACAACCGCGGGCCGGTCTGTCCGGGGCAGTACCATACTCTTGCAGAAGACCAACGTCTGAGTAATGGCAATGTTCTATTGCGCTTCGTTTGGTGAGCGAGAGAGCCGGAAGTCCAACTGGGGTGGGTTAGGGGTTTGTATTGGTAGGCACCGGCCTAGTATTGCAAAAGTCCATGGGCGGCAGTGTCTTTACATCAGGTGTGCTGTCTGCTAGTCTGCCACCATCAGCAATAAAAAAAATAAAGATAAAAAAATATTATTTGTTTTTGGATACACCATCATGGGGTCCTTTATACATTCCTTTTCAATTGTACATATTGAAAAAGTTTCTAACAAAAGTTTTGTAACCGGTCGCCTGACTAACACCAACCGTCTTCGAGAATGTAATTGTTAACCATCAGATAAACTTAATTCAGGTCAATATAAAACTCTTAGTCGTCTTTTACAACACCCACGAGCAATGTAAGGGTTGGTAGAATTCGTAAGCGCTATCAAACAGCACATTGTATTAAATTGTTTGAAAAAAAAAATTATAAGCTGTGTGGTAGCGGCTACGAATACTACCAACCCTTACTTTGCTCTTAGATGTCGTAAAAGACGATTAAGAGCCTTATAACGATTTGGGCCAACTCCATCTGATGCCGTTTGGTCAATAATTACATTCCCAAGGAGGGTTGTTTGCAGGCGACCGGTCATAAAACTATTGCCAATAACTTTTACAATATATACTATAAAAAAAAAAGTACATATTGTATCGACCCCAAGTAATTAAGATAAAAGTAGGAGAATGATGATGATGTCAAATACTTTAGTTCGCCTGAGAAGTGTTTGAATGCACAGATGGTGTAGTGGTTAAGGTACCAACCTTGCGTGTGTTTCATTCCTACGTAGGATAATACTTTGTGCGGCCCACAAATTGTTGAAGTGAAACTTTTATATCGACGTTGAAATATATTTAGGTACCGTCACATTTATCGGTTACGCGCCATCTTGAAAGGAAACTTTTTTGCGCGCATGAGGGTAAAATTTTTACAGATGAAACGCGATACGAGGAACGCGTCACGAGAGAGAGAGAGAGAGAGAGCTCTCTCTCTGGAGAGAGAGAGAGAGTACACGCTATTAGTTGTTGTATATAAACGAGATTTAAAAAATAGTTTGTCAAAGTTTCAATTCTGATATGTGTACTTTGTAGAGGCACGCATAATTTATTATTTTGAACCTGAGTGTAATTTGTCTTCGTTAATTATATGTTTGTAAAGTCCCCTGCAATACAAGAATTATTACCTTAGTGCAGTGGTCTTTAAAACAATGTGATAGGAATGGTAAGAATAGGAAAAATAAAATTAAAACTAGACAAAATCCGGAAAGATTCATTTATTTCCAATGCATAATGCTGTTTTCTAAGATACAAGCCTCTTGGCCTAATTTAGGAGACAGGGTTTTATAACTCATAATTGTAACTCGTCAAACAAACATCTGTAAGTCCATTCTACTGTATTTCTCTTGTAGGTATCACTAAATTTTTTATTGTAAATTAACTTTCAGTGTTTCGAAATGTTTTATTTTTGTGTAATAAATAAATTATTATTATGTATCTCCTTTTTTCACGGGATCTTCCATAGGGAAGATGCCCGGTCCTTTGGGAGGCTTACATGGGGATATGGATCCAACACGCAGAGGCATTTGGAGAAATTTAATCTAAATATTGGGATGGGACATCTACCGATGACATTCCACGTCTGCACATAACATACGTGGACTGCCAGCGGTAAGTGTAAAACTATTGTGTGATTATAGTAGCTAATATCTGATTATGGGAGTGGGTGCTTAGTGGACTGGTTCATCTTAAATCTATGAATTTTTAACTGTCGTCTGCCTTCAAACCCATATTGAGAGATGAACGGTGGCAGACTATATTATTATAAAAAAAAATACTTGCATATACTACAAATATAATTATTAAGTGACTTTTATATTTGACATTTATTGCTACATTTGAGTGCTTCCCTCCATAATAGGGCATTTAAGTACTCTGATATTCTACTCCGGCTAAATAGGTTAGCATAGAGTTATATTTCAGGTTTCTTTCCCTTGCGTTATCCGTTTAGATTCCTTAATCATCTTTTATTAGAATAGCGGTAAAAGAAAGGGATATTGCACTGTATACTTACTTTATCACAACAAGATACCATCATCATGATCACTATATCAGATTTGTTATACATAGGCTTCTCTATGAAGGAGAGGATAGTACAATAATCACGACGCCTAGGAGTCCGATTGGCGATTGCAGTTTGTATTATTTAAGTTTCATTACAAGAGAGTACCACTTTCCATTCCTTTAAACATTTGAATAATCCCGCAGCCGATTTTTACGACTTCCACAGGAAAGTAAGGAGTGACACATTATATTATCAATTCTTCACCACACGATATAATATAGAGTAATGCAAATAATTTCCATGTGGTGATCAAGTAAGAATATAATTCATTAGCTCTATTTTACCCGTGAAGGTCATAAAAACGACTAAGGGATATTATAATATGCATAATTGCATATAACTGAAAGAGAAAAAGATCTCGAAATAAATTCCTATACCCACATGTCTGACCTAGTAGGTCAATTGCCTTCCTATTCCGGAGGAGGCACAAGTATGCCAGCAGCGGAACGTATATAAGCTGAAATTAAATAATAATAGTGTTAAATTTAGATAATAATTCACTTGCCATTAAAGTTATAGATAGCACAACTCAAATAATAAATTTGATTTGATTTCGATTATAGTTTTAGAGCTATTTATTTCAATTCCTGTTGTATTTACTTTAGGTAAAATTAATTTTCCAATCTTCTACTAAGAAATAACTTTAATGATTCGAAATCTAAATGTTAAGCCGTCATCAGTTTAACAAAATTCTTATTAGACTATTAGATTAAATGCTCAAAATTGGACTGAAAAGATAGCTCGAAAAAATATATACTATAATATACTATACCTACTAGCGACAGGATAATGATTTCTGAACGGGCCACCGAAGACAAATATCGGGTACCGGTGGCCCGCTCGCACGGCGAAGAGAGGAGTTTTGCATGGTGGGTCTGTGGGGTCATGCGCTGCCTCTTCCGTCACCTCGGACCGATTTGGCGGGGCGAGACCGCGTCCATAGTCCACCGCAAAAAAAAAGGATAAAATTAATAATTTTTATGATGTTTCCGCAAATATTACACATACGAAATAAATCTATTTTTACGGATTCTATCGCGTTTATATTGGATTTTTAATTGCCCGACGACTTTTCGAACACTTTACAGTATTCATGGTCACGGGAGGATAGTGACATGATATTTGAAATTTCAACCACTTGGAATAAATTAGAAAATATAAAAATTAAGTAAAATTTAGAATAACACATTAATAACATCGTGTTATTGACTAAACCTCCAAGATTTATTTCAACAAATTCAAAGTTTTTTTTTTTTTTTTTAAATTCATCATCATCTCAGATCCAGCAGTCTTAGTCTTAGTCGAGCCTCCTCCAACACAAGAAGGAATATTGACTCATATTCATCATTCTCCTACTCTTATCCCAATGACTTGGGGTCAATACAATATATACTCTTCTTTCACGGTACATATTGTAAAAGTAGTTATGACCGGCCACCTGCCAGACGTCAACTCTTCTTGGGAATTGTTGACCAAACAACATCAAATGGAGTTGGCCCAGGTCGTTATAAGCCTCTTAGTCCTCTTTACGACATCCACGAGCAAAGTCAGGGTTTGTAGTATTCGTAGCCGCTAGTACACAGTTTAATATAAATGGAATATTGACTCATACTATGTTGATAAAAACGAGTAAAATTATTTCGAGTTTGCCTTATGTTTCTGATATTATTTAGATCATGATCATCATCTTGCTCTTATCCCAATTACTTGGGGTCGACGCAATATGTCATCTTTTTAAATACGATTCTATCAGACGCCATCTCTGCAGTCACTGCTAGTTTATCCAATATCCATGTCATGCCTCACGCCGTCTATCCATCTTTTCTTTGGTCTTCCTTTACCCCTAAAGCCTTCAACATTCATACCTAAAACTTTTCTCACAACATTACTTTCATCCCGCCTCATCAAATGTCCATACCATGTCAGCCATTCACTCCTTAACTTTTCCGTCACTGGCGCAACTTTCATATTATTCTGACTATTCATATTATTTAGATCATAATAATAATTATCACAAATAATAATGTTTATTTTATAACATTGTATAATTAATATAGCGATTGTATAGCGCTGTGGTCTTTTAGATTTCTTTAAACTATACTAGCTAGGTTATGTGTACAAACATGTAAGTTACAATTAAAAAAAAAATTAAAACAACCTATTGTATATGCATATAACAACAGCCTTTTGAATTTCGTATGCATATTTTAGCATCCCCGACACGTGAAACTGTTTTTAGTCCACCATGGTTCACCGAGCGAAGCGATAAAGGCAATTTTACAACATCTGTATATAGGCTGCATGGATATAAACCGTTTAACTTAATTCACCTGTAGGCTTAATGTTGTTTTAGTAATGAATATAAGTTCCTGGATCTATTTGTGATATAAATATATTAAAATGGTTTTATAACATCATCATTCATCATCATCATTCTCCTACTCTTATTCCAATTACTTGGGGTCGATACAATATGTACTCTTCTTTCATAGTACATATTGTAAAAGTTATTGGCAATAGTTTTATGAGCGGCCGCCTACCAGACGTCAAACCTCCTTGGGAATGTAATTGTGGACCAAACGGCATCAGATGGAGTTGGCCCAGGTCGTTATAAGGCTTTTAGTCATCTTTAATGACATCCACGAGTTAAGCAAGGGTTGGTAGTATTCGTAGCCGCTACCACACAGCATTTATAACGTAAAAAACTTAATCACTACTTATTGTTTAACTTAAATATTTTTTCGCCTGCTTTCTTGACCTTTATATTCATAATCATTACCAGTCATAAATTCAAATTGCTTTTCGGTAATCTCACTTTCCTCTCGCAATCGCTTCTCAATTACTTTTTCTTATACTTTTATACTATGTGGCATGACCTTTATTCTTCGATAATTGCTGCAGTCTTGAATATCCACTTTATTTTTATAAATGGACACTAGCACACTATTGCACAATTCATCCGGGGTTTCTTCTTTTTACAGCAACTTATTGAAGAACAAAGTCGGTCACTCATATCCATACTTTTCCAAAACCTTCTATAATTCAACTGGTATACCATCCAGTGCCGACTATTTATTTTGTAGAGACGTCAGAGATCTAAGATGCCTTCTATATGGTAAGGAATTAAAAAATTATGCCCTCACACCTTTCACTACCACGGGAATCGTTAAAACTGGCTTTATAATCACTAGAATAAAGGGCACAGCATTTGCCGTGGAAACTTACAGTGCCTTTTACCTCGATAGCTAACCTGCCTGCAAAGCCGACACAATTACGACCTTATGCCTACTTAGAGATCCCAACTGTGGACTTGGATAAGCGGACATAATGAGCGCACTAATAAAGCTAAAATACTTAAAAGCCTATTGTTGTTATTGTGTGACTTCGCGTATTGCGATTTGATTTCATAAATTAAAATTAAATAACGTGAAATACTATATGTGTAATGTTAGTCAGTTTGAAATTTCAAGATCACTAATGTGAATTACTTGAGAAAATCTATCGAGAATTGCTTGAGAAAATCTTTATGTGTCGTAATTTGTAGAATATCAAATAAGTAGTTTCAGCACTTTGTATCAATGAGGCAGTAAAGATTTTACAATTATAACGTTATTTTTAAATTTTAAGTCATTTACCGTGTACTGCTGGACGTAGGCCTTCCCACCAATCACCATAAGACTCGGTCATGAACGCACTCAGACATAACCACACCCACGGGAGTTGTTTGTGGGTCATCAAGTCGACGATCCACCTGGTGGGGAGATAGATAAAATAAACAATGAAATCAATATTAGAAATAAATTGTATTTAAATACTTTTTTTCTAATACTAATTTTAAAATATAAGACAATAATAAGACTAGAAAAGCTAAAAACAAAACCATATACCAATAAGTTTGACCAGCGTGGTATAATAGGTCAATTTCCCTCCCATTATGGAGGAGGATCGAGCCCAACAGTGGAACATATATGAGTTAAGATGAGAAATACTAATTTTTATACCTTTTCTTTTCTTTTCACAAGAAATCCTTTTTAAAGTGAAACTAAGTACTTTAACTAGGATTAAAACAACGTCATTCGAAATACTTTACTAAGATATAACTAAAGAAAATCACAGCAAGTGAGGATAAACTTAAAACATATTGTTTAAAAAAAAACCAACACTTGGACAGCATGTCCTATAACTATCTGTTTTGATGTCATTTCGTACCGCCAGGTGACATATACACCATGGCTCTCAAAATGACGTGCCTAATTCCTAATATAGAAAAGATTCTTGACATACAGAGAGAATCATATTAACTGAGAAGAATAAGAAACAAGTTAAAAAATCTTTATCCCGTACGATTTACAACATTAATCCAAATACAATTACCGGTACTGATTTTATAAAAAAAATAATCAAAGAAAAGTCCTAGTCATATAGGTAGCGAAATACGTTATATTAAAAGAATCTATCATTTTTATCGGTAAACCGTATGTCCAGCTAACATTTTTCCACAATTCTATGTATGGAGGAAATTACAAATACGATTGATATTGCAATCAAATGCAATGAAATTTTTATTATTTTTATCTAAGAATGCCTTTTGCTTCCATCATGTTTGTACTTGTATTTTTTTAAAGTCTATACGGTGTAATTACGAAATAATCCTTGTACTGCTGGGCACTTCACAAATATCATCATCACCATATTATCATCATCATATCAGCTTATATACGCCTCACTGCTAGACTAAAACATTCTCTTGCATAGATGTTATATCTATATTTTTTTTTATTTTTTATTGCTCATGGTGGTAAACGAGCAAGCAGCACACCTGATGGTAAGTGTCACTGCCGCCCATGGACCTTTGTTATAACTAACGCTATAGCTAGGCCGCTGCCTATCATTACAATCCCCAAACACACCCAGTTGGGCTGCCGGCTCTCTCGCTCATCGAACGAAGCGCACGTTGCTATTACTCAAACGTTGATCTTCTGCAAGAGTGTGGTACTACCCCGGACGAATCGGCCCGCGGCCGTAGACAGAGAACTATCTACAGCATGGTCCTACCACAAATAATATCCTTTAGTCTTTATTATCCTGTAGTCGTCTTTTACGACACCCACGGATAAGATAGAAGGTGGTGAATTATATTCTTACTGACGAATATGCAATTAACACAAATTACAATAAGAACTTGTGAATCGCACAAAGTATTATGTCCTGTGTAGGTATCAAATCATCGCTACTGACCTGATAACTTAACCACTACGAAATGTATGAAAATATATTTAATAAAATTATGTAGAAATTACTTTTACATTACTCACTGTAGTATCTTGGCAAACTAATCTACATTGTGCTTGTGGAGTCCACGGCATTTTTGGGTATTACCATCGATACTAAACTCCATTGGGGTCCTCAGATTGAAAAATTATCAAGTAGGCTAAGTTCAGCGGCTTATGCGGTAAAAAAAAATCGAATGTAAACCGATATTGAAACGGCTAGAATTGTTTATTTCGCCTACTATGACTATGGAAGTCTTATGTCTTATGGCATACTGCTTTGGGGTTGCTCTGCAGATTTGAATAACATCTTTGTTCTTCAAAAACGGGCTGTCCGCGCGATTTATTATTTAGGGCCAAGAGCTTCACTAAGAGAAAAAATTAGGGAAATAGACATTCTAACCGTTGTATCACAATTCATATTCAAAAACATATTATATGTAAAAAAAAAATATTGATAAATTTGATAAATATAGTGACATTCACTATGTGAACACTAGGAATAAGGATAATCTAGTTATCTATCATACTCGCCTACAAAAAATTAGTAGGTCTTTCATGGGGCATGTATACGATTTTACAATAAACTGCCTAAAGATATCCGAGATATGCCAATGAATAAGTTCAAAAAGGCTATTAAAAATAGACTGTGCAGAAAAGGATATTACAGCATTTCGGATTATCTAAATGATAATACGGAATGTTTATGAGCAGCTCTTCTCTCAGAAATTGCCTTTTTAATGTTTATCTCTTACAGCGTTCTGACGCTGATCCTCACTGTCATCTGATACTCTTGTATTATTTGTTTTGTCTTAATTGTACAGTATAGCGTGTTTTGCCTAACGAGTTATGTATTTATTTATCCAAGCTATCTATTTCAAATTTATAGATTATGGTGTGGTCATGCTCACTGAAAAGATCTCTGCTTGCAGTAGCTACGTGGAGCGGGTCTCTCCCTTCCCTCCAATATGGTTGATGGGCGTGATGGCTGCTCTAATAGTTAACTCGTGATCGGGTGCCGCTTGTGGGATCTGGTCCAGCCATTATTGTATCTTTTTTGTTTTATAAATATTCTTAGTTTAATTTTGTATTATATACAAAATTTAAAAATAACGAATCTTTACTCGAAGGGCATCTCACTAAAGCTAACATAAATAAAACATGTAACCAATCACTTTCGTGAAAATATATATTTAAAAAAAAAATGACGAGCACACTGAGTTTCTTGCCGGATCTTCTCAGTATGTGGCTGCTTTCCGATCCGGTGGTAGATTAATTAAAATTGATTTTAAAAAAAATTATGTAAAATGGACAATATGTAGGTAAGTGCCCCTATAGGGCTTATACATAATAAATGATTTGATTTGATTTGATTGCCTTTTAATTTTTTTTTTCTCAATAGTTTAACCAACGTTTTTTACTGAGGAACCGATCTTTGTATTGCGTGAGACTTCACAAAATTACAACTCATCATCATCATCCTCCTACTCTTATCTTAATTATTTGGGGTCGGTACAATATATACTTTTCTTTCATAGTACATATTGTAAATGTTATTGGAAATAGTTTTATGACCGGCCGCCAGACGTCAACCCTCTTCGGGAATGTTATCGTTGACCAAACGGCATCAGATGGAGTTAGCCCAGGTCGTTGTAACGCTCTTAGTCGTCTATTACGACATCTACGAGCAAAGTAAGTATTTGTAGTATTCCTAGCCGCTAAAACACAGCTACAACTATCGAACACATACTACTACACCTTTTTTTTTTCTTCGCAAGGTGGACCATGGATGTGGTCGCGCTCCGGCAAATCGGTCCGGGGCGACAGAAGAGGCGGTGCGCAACCTCATGGACCCACCCTGTAAACACCTCTCTTCGCCGTGCGAGCGGGCCACCGGTACCCGATCTATGTGTTCGGTGGCCCACGTACTACTACACCTAAACTCAAAACAACTATCTGTCCATAAAATACGGTCCTGCGAGTGAATAAAACTACAACACTTGGTACCGTAGGTCGCTTATCCACCATCTTAATCACACATGGTGACAAAAAATATTAAAAATAACAATATTTTTAATGCATTGTGCAAATCTACAAACCAGTATTATTCGAGACTGTCGACATCCTACGCTCTCTGTCATCAACATCTGGCACGTCTTCCTAAAAAACAGGAGACACTTTAAAATTTTGATATTTCCCTACAGATTCAAAGTTTGTATTTCTCAAGAAGAGAGTAAGATAAGAGCGAATAGGCGAATAAGATAAACGCAAAGGTAATAAGGAAAACATCGAATGAAAACGAAACAAGTATAAGAAATTGCATTAGACTTCGTTAGCATCGCCTTTTATTCCGTCTTAAGGGTACAAGGTGAATTCATTTTTGTGTTGAGTGTTTTTCTAAATCTATATATTTTTTTAGATAAGCTTGAACTATTAAATTGAATCGCATCTGTAACAAAAACATAATATATAATTATTAAAGTATTATCTACATGTGTGAGGGCATGGATGTCGTAAAAGATGATTAAGAGCTTTATAGCGACCTGGACCAACTCCAACTGATGCCGTTTGGTCAGCAATTACACTCGCAAAAAGAGTTGACATGAGGCAGGCGGCCGGTAATAAAACTATTGCCATTAATTTTTGCAATATATATTATAGTCCTTAAAATATAGCTTGATATCTGTGACAGATAGCTACAAAACCGATGAAGTAATTTTGAATACGCGTCATGTTTACAATTTTATTTTGTATCGCCTATATCTTCATTCTTTACGTGCCAGTTATATTTCAACTGAATTATGAATATAATAATATGAATATTTACACCAAAACTTGTCATATGTTCCTCTAGTTACCTCATATGTTTTAAAATACTAAGTAACCATTTTATAAAAATATGAAGCCTATGCAAGTACAAGTTCATACTGAACTGAGAATAAGATACGACATGGGACAATCGATAAACGTTAATATAACATTCGTAGTAATTATTTATAAAACAAGTAAAACCAATATATTACCTATATAAACCACATGGTTACGCTATAAAATAAGTAAATTGTGTTGATGTAGTATTCAGACATCACTTATAATATTAATAAGATCATCTTTTATATTAAAAAGATAATTTCTTTTATAAAATAAACATGATCGTTCACGAAGTAATATGTGACCAAGAACTCATCATCAACCTACAGGAATGCTCCAGCGATAATGATAATAGTGACGATGAACGTGGATCTACTCCTTTCGAATAATGAAAAGAATTAATTAACAGCTTTAGTTTAAATTAAATAAAATCAATTGATTTAAATTCAATAAGATTTTCATAGATTGTTTTACATTTATCTTCTTCTTCAATCTTGAAGAAAAGAAGATTGTAAGAAAAGGGGTCTACGTGTGAATGGGAGCAAAACGATTTGATTGATTAATGCGGTCGAAATGCGATCTCTACGGAAAATCTGTGGAGTTAAGCTGACCGACCGCATTCGCAAAGACGACGTAAGAGAGCGAGTAAGTATGACAGAGAGTATTGGTGTAAAGATGCGAAAGGGAATGCTCCAACGATTCGGACATGTAGAAAGAATGCTGAACGAACGTCAGGTTAAGAAGATATACAATGCTAAAGTGGAAGGATGTAGGTACCGGGGGAGACCGAGACTCACCTACTTAGACCAAATTGATCACGTACTGAAGGAAGGTGGAGTCAAGAGTCTCCAAAGCGCGTATGAAAAGAATTATGAATGTTGAGGAAGCGTTCGTAAGTTCTCTGGCACTCTGTTCTGTCTGCCTACCCTGCAATTGATATGGCGTGATGATATGTAATATACATATATGGATATGTATATATTATATATATATATATATATATATATATATATATATATATATGTGTGTGAGTGTGTATATACATGTTATCCGAGCGTTGTTATTGCTTTATTCTAATTTTCCTTTCACAAAAAACACAAAAACATCTATGTTTTACTATTATTACAAAATAATCGTAGAGGTTACTGAGGCACGTTTATTATTTTACTTTATAAAATTATTAACCCAACAATGTATTATAATAGAGCCGTGTTTTATTTGGGCTAATTTAATAGAATAATATAGAATCGTGAACCACAAAATTGAAATTACCTTTCAAAAAGAACAAAATTGTACTTTACTAGAGGACGTTAGGTTTCTGGAATAATACGTTTACTTGATTAATATCAAATATCTGGATAACCGAGCCTTGCTCGGTATTTTTTTTATTGTGTATTGGAAGATATATTTAAATATAATTATAATCTATGTAGGTATATAAAATGCTTTGTCCTCAATGACTGAATGTTGGATCAACGCACAACCTCAACCGCTGAACGAAGAGACCTGAAACTTCGAGGGTGTGTTCTTTGTGGGACGTAAGCGTTCGTTAATAAAGGATTTTTTGAAATTATATCTCTAAGAGGGAAAAAGCTGAGCAAAGTATGTATTAGACAACGTGATTCCTTGGTCCAGTTTACTTCAAATTTTGTATAAACATTCTTTAACAGAATTGATGAAAGACGTGTTTCGTATTTTATTGAAATTCATTTCCTAACAGGGGTAAAAAGGGGTAGAATGTTATTTTGGCGGTGATTTGCTTCAAAGTTGATATCAATACTCCTTAGTGTTTTTGTTTTAAATGACATTTTATTTTGACACTTATTTGAAAACTCAATCACATTTTATTCAAAAAATCGGCTAACTGCGAGTCCGACTCACGCACGAAGGGTTCTGTATCAATAAAGAAAGCAAAAAATCATGTCTGTTGTATGGGATTACCCCTCTTAAATATTTTTTATATGTTTTAATTTAATCATTTATTTCTAAAATGAATATATAAATAATTATTCTGTGAATATTTCGAACGTCATTTGGTCAAAATGAAATTATGAGCATAATTTGACTTTTTATTTTGATTTCTGATTTTTAAGCGTGTATTTTTACAGAAAGTCTGTCGCAGCATCGCACTTATATTTGATTTTTATATCTGAGTGTCCTTCTGTTTCTATGCAAGGTGAAAAGTGTTCGATGTAACAAATTAAATACAAAAGTGCTAAAATAAGAAAAGACAACTTAGAATAGATAAAATAGAAAAAAATAAGGTCATGTCATCGTTTAATATAATTCTTACTGAAAAGTTAGAATTGTGTTAAGAGTATTAAATCGGTACAATATATAATCATTGTCCGGTAGATGGCACACGTCTCCATAAAGACGAAAATATAATACAAGCCGCAAATTGATTGTTATACAACTCATAGATAGACTTTTTAATGGGTGTGGGTTTGAATTCCACGTGTCACTATAATTTTTCTCTCGTAAACAAGTTTTTATAAAAACTACTTTTTTTCATAATATATAAGCATATGTTGTACAGCAAAACTTAGGAATGAAACTCTATGTCAACCTATTTAGCTAGCGTATTAGAATTTTTATTTTTCCCTCCTATTGTGGAATAGATTTGAACTCTGTAATGATGATCACATTTTTTGGGCTAAGAAGAAGAAGAAGACGAATGCTAATCATTACAAAATCATTGATGTATATCAATGATTATATATCAATGTAGTATATATTATATATCAATGATAGTATATATTATATATCAATGATTATATATCAAAGAAGTAAAAATCTTTTACTTTTCCTTTGAAGTTATAAAAAAGTATGAGGATGACGCACCGATGGCGAAAACTGCCAGAGTGTTGACTCGAGACGATACCCGAAAGGGTAACCCTCCGGACGGGGCATTGACGACAAAAGGCCGGGTTCCAGTGGCCCGCGCGCGTGGTGTAGAGAGATACAGGGCAGGCTATGGGGTCTCTTACCGCCCCCGCTGTCGCTCCGAACGGATCGAGCGCGGTGTGATAACATCGACAGCTATTGTCAGCGGCCTGATGTTATACCATTACTCTTCCTTGGAAAGGCCTATCTTCAACACTGGATGTCGATGGTTTGAAATGGATAGTAAGTTATAGCAATGTATTTCTGTCCGTATTTGTAACGTCATTCCTAATGTACCCATATATAGGATGGATTATTGATGTGTGATGGTAATTCTCTAAACTAGGAGCTCTCAGCGCTCAACTATAGTGTGGACCAAGTTATGAAAGCTATTTTAGGTAAAGAACTATAACGGCAAAGATAGCACACATTGTATCTTTTCTTCAAAGAGCTATATGACTAAAAATGGGATGTATATGAGCAAAAGATGAAAACCTAACCGGCGGTCAAAACCTTATTCTAAGTACCAAGAAAGTCACGCGCCGCTTCTTCTGTCGCCCCGAACGGATTTAGCAGGTTTTGACCAATCCATAGCCCGCCGCCAAAAAGAAAAAAGTACCAAGTGGGAAGTGAATTTTCAAGAATCTATTCCAATTGGAGAAACATTTGATCAGCATTGAATTATATAATCTACCATGTTTACCTTTGCCGCTTATTAAGCAGGTCACATAAATTAAATTAAATCACATAATTAAAACAAAAGAAACTTTTCGTGTGGCGACGAAGTAAGAATACAATTCACCACACCATATCTTACCCGTGGGTGATCGTACGAGACGATTACGATCACACGGAGAATAGTGTAGAATTAAAGAAGAGAATAGTTAGAATAAGTAAAATTAATACGGTCGAAATGCGATCTCTACGGAAAATCTGTAGAGTTAGGCTGACCAATCGAATTCGTAACGACGACGTAAGAGAGCGAGTAGGTATGATAGAGAGTATTGTTGTAAAGATGCGAAAGGGAATGCTCCGATGGTTCCGACATGTGGAAAGAATGCCGAACGAACGTCTGGTTAAGAAGGTATACAATGCGAAAGTGGAATGATGTAGGTACCGGGGGAGACCGAGACTAACCTACCTAAACCAGATTGGTCACGTACTAAAGGAAGGTGGAGTCAAAAGTCTCCGAAACCGGCGAGCGTGTATGAAGAGAAAATTATGAATGTTGAGGCAGCGAGTAAAGTATGCAAAGATAGATTTCTCTGGCACTCTGTTCTCTCTACCAACCCTGCAAGGGATATGGTGTGATGATATGTATGTAAATAGTCACATCTATGTAAGTAAAATATTTTTTTAATTTGATTTAAAAATATTTTGGTTCAAAAAGTTTGTCATTTAAACCACAATACGTGGTTTAAAAAAAGGTACTGGAGATGGTAATCCGCAAGTCAGGCCTTTAAAGTTCAGGCAGCGTTCACCAGCTCAATAAGTGAAGTCACATATGGTGAGATATAGAGCCCTAAATCATCCTTTTGTCACCTGGAAAGACATATAGATATCCCAAAAAGAAAAACGCTAGCAGCTTACCTTACCCATGACCAAGAGTACAATGTGTCACCATTATTTTTATCTCATTACCTAGAAGTCATGTACCCAACAATGAACTATAAGGGTTAAGAGATAATATATAAGAAGTATAGCAATACCACAATTATTTCTGTTTTGTTTAATAACAAATTAATGTATCGTAAAATAAAAAGAAGGTTAATATATAAATAGAGCTCACTTCTGTAGGTGGTTTCCTAAACGATGTGTGTTCAGATGAGAAAGAATTTCGAAAATGTCACTATTCTACGCAACATCCGAACCTGTTGCGTCAATGCTTAAAAATATGGTGCTATTTGAGTATTTTCGCATTCATAATGGGCATTTTTTATAATTACATTAATCAACTCCTAGAAAACTATTGACTATGTCTAAGAGTGTAACAGAAAAGAATAATTTAGGAATGCTTTGAACTATAATGTACAAAAATATCATAACATTCATAACATTATTTATTTTTATTTCTTTTCTGTGTGGTGATGGAGTAAGAATACAATTCACTATCCCCTATCTTGCTCGTGGGTATCGTAAAAGACGAATAAGGGATATAATACGCATATGGCATCTGTGCAAGAGAAGGAAAACTCGAAATAAAACCCTATACCAACACGTCCGACCAGCGCGGTATAGTAGGTCAATTTCCCTTCCATTGTGAGGGAGGCCTGTGCCCAACAGTTGGGACATGTGTGGTCTGAGATGATTTATTTTTATAAATTAAAAAAAAGAAATGAAAATAGGGTTACCAAATAAATGATACTTAAATTACTATTTATGCAAATACTTCTATAGAAATCTATTATTAAGATTTATTTCTATATAATGAAATGACTTTGGAAAAATATACTACATGATACTTTTGTAGCTTAGTTCTTAACATTATAATTGCATGTATTTTCTATTTTTTTGTTACACTATTAAATACACCCTCACTCGCTACTTATAATACCATATCTGACTCACGCTTGAATTCCATATAACTAGCTGTGTGGTAGCGGCTACAAATACTACCAACCCTTACTTTGCTCGTGGATGTCGTAAATGACGACTAAGAGCTTTATAACGACCTGGGTCAACTCCATCTAATTCTGTTTGGTCAACAATTATATGCACAAAGAGGGTTGACGTCTGGCAGGCGGCCGGTCATAAAACTATTGCCAATAACTTTTACAATATATACATACATATCATCACGCCATATCCCTTGCAGGGTAGGCAGAGAGAACAGAGTGCCAGAGAACTCTATCTCTGCATACTTCACTCGCTTCCTCAACATTGTAATTGGCAAAAAAAAAATCTGCCAATTACAATATATACTATGAAAAAAGAGTACATATTATATCGACCCAAGTAATGGGGATAAGAGTTGAAGAATTACTTGAATTTCATATAACCCAGACTAAATTCAATATCCACATTCCCTCACCCGTTTGTTCTAATGTAGGATTTACGACATATCTCAAGCTAGATCTTGTCGTGTACATTAACAATCTAAAAAATCTCTTAATATATTTATTGACTATTCAAGTATAAAATTTAATAGCATTCTATTTAATACTATAATATATAATACTATAATATATCTTTTTTATTTTATTTAATACTATAATATATCAAATTTTAATAACAATAAAGATAAATAATTAGGAAAATTAAGTTCACTATGAAACCCGATTTTTTCAAGTCTGAATGTAAATATATAAGTATTACTTTGAAATTATTTTCATGTCATTTATTGCAAAGGTAAAACATTTATCAGGTAATTGTGAACAGAGACTTAAAAGATTAATCCTGAAACCTTTTAACTGTTTTTACGCGAATCTGAAATATTACAAATCTTTTATCTGTTAGGTAAAGGAAAAGGGTAAGGTTTTTAAAATAAGGACGTATTTGAAAACGCCTCGTTTTATCCCATTAGAACACCTTCCCAGCTTGACCCAGAAAACTTCTAATTATAGATTATTTTTAACATCGAAAACACTTGTGAATACATTTTTTCCTATTGAGCCACTTTTCACGGTAAGGCTTGAATTTTCTGTTTTCTGTATATATATATATATACATATATATATATATATATATATACATATATATATACATATATATATATATATATATATATATATATATATATATATATATATATCAGCAATCCCTTGCCTTAAGTGTCATAGGAAACAATCTAGGTATGTGGACAGAGATAGATCTGCATAAACCAAGACTTTTCTTTTTTTTTTTTTTTTTTTTGGTCGACTATGGATTAGTCTCGCCGCGCCAAATCGGTCCGGGGTGACGGAGAAGGCGGCGCGTGACCCCATAGACCCACCGTAAAACTCCTCTCTCTTCGCCGTGCGAGCGGGTCACCGGGACCCGATTATTAACTTCGGTGGCCCGCCCGGCGGTTCACCCTCGCGGGTTCCTCTCGTCGACGCCCCGACAGATTTCGCCGTCGGGGCGTCGCCCTCACGCGGTGGCCTCACGTTGGGTGACCGGACAATTCCCCGGTCCGATCACCCGAAGCCTCGGTTAGGGCGGCATCAGGCGCAGGTATCCGCGCCTGCGCCGCCCCGGCCGCTGGCGGCGGCCCGGGGCGCGGGAATCCTCCCTTGCCCGTTCCGCCGCTTCCTTCTGCGAGATGACAGCCTCGCAGAAGGCGGCGACCGCGTCCCAGTTCCTGATGCTGTCGACCATCGCCCTCGCGACGGCCGGCAGCGTCAGGTCGGCACCGATGACAGCGACGAGGTCACGGCGCTGCCGCTCCCATCCCGGACACACCTCCAGCGTGTGTTGCGCCGTGTCCTCGTCACTCCTGCAGTGGTGGCAGGCCGGAGTCCACTCCCTATACACGACCCTGTGCAGGTACAACCCGAAACACCCGTGCCCCGTCAATACCTGCACCAGCCGAAAGGTGAGGACTCCGTGCCGACGCTCCATCCACTCTATCAATACGGGCCGGAGGGCCTCAACGGTCTCCACACCGTGCCTAGGCCTCTCCAGCCGCGTAGCCCAACGGGCGATGACGTCTCAACTCTTTACATTCCTGTGGCTGACGTAAAAAAAAAAAATCGGCTAAATTTTCTATAAAAATTAGCCGTAAAATTCTTCTAAAAAACTCATAATTACTGCAATTGCAAACTGATTGTGTAACGTTGTATTTACGACATCATCTCTCTTATTACGAGGAGGATATTCAGTAGTAAACATTAATGGTTGATGAGGATTATATTAATTATATTAGAGGAAGATCAATAAACGTTAGTTCGAAATTACGAAGTTATATTGTGTTAGACTGTATTCAATTACTTTAAAATATCATCTCTGCTCATATATGTCGCAATGTAGGGCTCGAGCCTCCTTCGTAATGAGAGTGAATGTGAAGTTGGAATAGGGTATTGTTGTTAAGTTTTCCTTCTTTGGCATAGATGTTATATGCGTTTTATATCCCTTAGTCGTCTCTTACAATTACCCATGGGTAAGATAAGGTGTGGTGAATTGTATTCTTCCTCCGTCACCACACGTATAAAACCTAATCTAATAATAATATTTGAAATCGATTATTTCTTGTTTCATTTATAAAAAAAAATCTCATTTCTTCAGTGTTTTCAGCCAATGAAACCAATAATTTTAAAATATGAATATAAATTTAGCCATTGTTATCAAAAATAACAATAGCTCATATAGGAAATCGGACATTCAATTAATCCAGACAGTTTCGGTTCAATTTTTGATTTCCCATTATTATTATCTTTAATTTTTTTCATTTTTTTATTACATACATACATATCATCACGCCATATCCCTTGCAGGGTAGGCAGAGAGAACAGAGTGCCAGAGAACTCTATCCTTGCATACTTCACTCGCTTCCTCAACATTCATAATTCTCTTCATACACGCTCGCCGGTTTCGGAGACTCTTGACCCCACCTTCCTTCAGTACATGACCGATCTGGTCTAGGTAGGTGAGTCTCGATCTCCTCCGGTACCTACATCCTTCCACTTTCGCATTGTTTATCTTCTTAACCAGACGTTCGTTCGGCTTTCTTTCCACATGTCCGAACCATCGGAGCATTCCCTTTCGCATCTTTACACCAATACTCTCTTTCATACCTACTCGCTCTCTTACGTCGTCGTTATGAATGCGGTCGGTCAGCCTAACTCCACAGATTTTCCGTAGAGATCGCATTTCAACCGCATTAATTTTACTTTCTTACTCTTTTCTGCATACTCAACTCTCGCTTCCATACAGTAATGTTGGGACAAGCACTGCGTTATGTATTGTAACACGTGCTTTCAGGCTAAGGTGGTGGCTACCGAGAAGTTGCCCCAACGATCCGTTCACTCTATTTCCCGCATTCACTCTTCGCTCTATATCAGTGGTGTACCTTCCATCTCAGCTAAATTCACATCCAAGATATACAAATTCATCCACTTGCTCTAGTACATCATTACCTATTATTCCTCTTACATCTGTTCTGGCTTCATCTCTTTCAAAGACCATTATTTTGGCTTTGCTCACATTCACGCGTAGACTCCTTTTCTTACAATCTTCTGTCATTGTGTCGACTAGGATCTGCAGGTTAGTCGCTGACTGTGCCAGCAGGACTGCATCATCTGCATAGAGCAGAGTAGTAGGTATGCGTCCGATATATCAAAACGAATCTGAAATCGGATTTCAGTCAGAAATCGTATCGTATCGATATTCAACACTATACAAACTGATTTTAGAAAACGTATTTCGGCAGAAACTAAATCAACACATATCAAAACAAAACGACGAAAACGCAAACTAATAATAAATCTAATCATCGCGCAATCGTTTTCTATTGCTAGTTTTGCAAACCAAACCAATATTTGAAAACTTACTAACTATCTCTTTCACTCCGCTAAGCGATCGCTTAGTCAGAATGAGAGAAAGCGAATTTCATTAAAATTCGCCTCCTTTCATTCTAACTAAGCGATCGTTTAGTGCAGTGAAAGAGATGGAGAGAATTGCGGTTTCTAAGAAACTAAGAATGGCAGATTGATACGAAACAGAATTATACGGGACAGGGAATAAGATCTATATCAGAATGCAACTACTTCCATGATAATATTACGCAATACGTTTAAGTTTTGCGTTTGTTAAATAGATTTTTTGAATTATTGGAGAGTTTTGATCCACACTTGACCTTGGTGATACGTGCAGTGTGCGCGTAATGTTATTTTTGTGTTCTCGTGAACTATATAATTATATAGGTATTTTATGATTCAATACTATACTAACGTATGTTAGTATCGTACATACGATTTGATGATAAATAAGAAATAACTATTAAATATAAAATGGTAAGAAAAAAACCATACTAAAAATGTACATTATATAATATAATCATGAAATCATTGTAAATATGACGATTTTTAAATACGCCAGAAAGTTTTGTATCACACTCAAAACAAAACATTTTTGCTAGTCTAGTACTCTAGTTAAGCTTAGATAAAGCATGAAGGAAAATCGTACACCTAAATCCAATCAACAAAGAAACTAAAGAAAAATATTTTGAATGCGTTTGTTCGTTTGCGTTTTTCGTTTGCTACGCTAAAATAACTAAAACCATCGAATATCGATCGAGAATAAGGTAAATCCGCTCCGACAATAGCTCTGGAAATCGATTTCTGAAATCGGTTTTTTAAATCGATTTCAATATCAGAAATCGAATTTGTATCGGTTTGCGTAAAAATCTGAAAACGCCCATCTCTACAGAGTAGTAACCACTGAGTCGCCCATCTGGACTCCCACATTCATATCGTTCAACCTTTGGAGATTTTTTTTTATTACTTTATCAATTATCTTATATTTTTTTTTAATCAAATAATCAATTCATATTATTTATGATTATCTGTATTTTCTACATATACGTCTTTTTTATAAAGGATTTTATATGTAAACCAAACTAGGCTGTGTAATATCGTCATATTAAGCGATTGGTCAATATAGGCAGCGTCATAATAAACGGATTCTACTGTAGTTTTATAACCTCCTTACATTCCCATGTAATTGACCAAACGGCATCAGGTGGTGTTGGCCTAGGTCGATATAAGGCTCTTAGTCGTCTTTTACGACATCCACGAGCAAAGTAAGGGTTGTATTCGTGGCGGCTACCACGAAGCAACGCATGAGCATGACACAATATCCCTTATAATTAAATGATGTAAATAAGTCATTACTAAAACAGTGAAAGTAAATGTCGTAAGAAAACCTCATCTCTCGTTATTTTTTTTTCTTATTAGCTTCTGATGACAAACGAGTGACGTGGTATGGACATGTTATAAAAGGGGATAAAAATTATGTTATGAGGAAACTTTTAACTATAAATATCGAATGCTTTAAGGGCAAGGGAAGACTAAAGAAAGGGTTTATGAACTGCGTGAAGTATGACATAAATAGACTGAGAGTGAATACAGAGATGATATCTCAGAGAGTTATGAGTGTAAAGAGGACATACTGTGTGAACCCCAATTAATTGGAATAATGGAGTGTTAGGGTTTGAGCCTTCAGGTCTCTCATTCATTGAATAAAAAGCAATAGCAACATCGACCTTAAGTTTCTGCAAGAGTGTTTTAATTACTACCGGGCGAGGTGACTTATCTATGACTACAGCTGCTGTCACCAATCATTCAATTGATCAATAATATATTTTCAAAGTGTCATTAGACCTGTCGCTATGTATGGATCTGAATGTTGGGCATTGAAAAAGACGGATTAGAGAAGATTGCATGCTACTGAGATGCATATGTTAAGATGGATGTGTGGAGTGACTAGATTGGATACGACAGGACAGGAGGACAAGACAGGCAAATGATGGATGATGATGATGTCAAATTTATCCATGTGGTGACGGAGTAAGAATCTAATTCTTATGAATACACATCTTACTCGTGGGTGATCGTAAGAGACGACTAAGGAATATAGAACGCATATAACATCTATGCAAGAGAAGGAAAACTCGAAACAAAACCTTATAGCAACACGTCTGACCAGCGTGGTATAGTAGGTCAATTTCGCTTCCATTACGCAGGAGACTCGAGCCCAACAGTGGGACATACAAGGTGGAGACGACCATACGACAATAATTTTAATCTAGTGTATCTGATGACTTGCCCAGCCTGTATACAAACTTTGAATACAATATGTCGTATAGTTTAGCCGCAGCACATTACTTTGTATTATTAACAATTTCCACACTCTGTATAAAAATTAAAATTATTCGCCTATCAATGAGCTCCCACGCCGCATCGGTATAAACTAATATGAAACTAGTACCTACATATGAACTTAAAAAATGGAATTGTACGATCTTTCGACAAGTTAAAATATATCGCCGTCAATGGCGACCTGTTAACAAGAGTTCGAAATAATATTTTAAGACGATATAATTTGTGCGTTCGGGTCCATGGCGCACATATCGAAAATTTAAAAGTTTAACGACCAAGTGAATTATTAAAGTTATCGTGATTATTTTAATAAAATAATCGAGTGAGAATGAATAGCGCCCAAACATTAAGTGTATGTATTTACCTACGTTTCGAAGTTGTAACATATGATACCACAAGGTCACTCGCGTGCCGACCACAGGTTAGTGAACTAATATTTACAAACGGTGTTCTATTTTGTTTCAATATTTATGATAAAAAGTTTGTTTGAAAAAATTGTTTTTTAAATATGCATGCGAGGACTTTTTTAATAGTTTCAAAATACTCCTATACACTAGTATTGACGGTGTTTTCATTTCGTATTGACGTCTCCACTCTGTATATGAGCTGAGATGATGATGTCAAATTAGTTTAAGAAAGATGAAAAAACTACATTTATGTTCTTGAAATTTTTCTTCAAAGAGAATGGCCATCTATAATACTAAGTAACTGATAGTTGTCTACAATATAGAAACAAGTTTCATACATAGTGCTCACCTACATAGCGATGGTATAAATAAGGCAAGTAATGGACTTGTTCTATTGTTACGAGACAATAACTCTAGTTCTTTGTTCCAGGGACGATTTGTATACGTACACGTTGTGCTTTAATAGTAATTTTTGTTCATTATTCTTAGGCTTCTCTTAATTGTGAAGATTGATTAGCAATCTTACAAGTCAATTGAAGGAAATTTAATATTATTGTATAGATGGTGTAAAGTTAAATGAAATTTTTGTTACAAATTACGCAATATGATGTTAAAAGATAATTATAAATTTATTATGTCGAAAATTACGTATATAATTAGAAAAGGGTATTGAAAATTTTTTTTTTTTATTTGTATTAATGCACAACATTATATTACTTATATAATCTATATTTAAAAACCTGAAAAAATACCGTGTCGTGACGGAACGAGAATACAATTCACCAATCCTTATCTTACCCGCGGATGATCGTAATAGACGATTAAGGGATATAAAACACGTATAACATATATAGATATAGCAAGAGAAATAAAACTTGAAACAAAACCAAATACGTCTGACCAGCGTTATATAGTTGGTCAATTTTCCTCCAATTATGGAGGAGACTCGAGCCCAGCAGTGGGACATATATAAGCTGAGATGATGGTATTTAAAAACCAGCCAATAATTCATAAACGAAAAGTACACAAAATTGTTGATAATAATTACATACATACATATCATCACGCCATATCTCTTGCAGGGTAGGCAGAGAGAACAGAGTGTCAGAGAACTCTATCTTTGCATAGTTCACTCGCTTCCTCAGCATTCATAATTCTCTTCATACACGCTCGCCGGTTTCGGAGACTCTTGACTCCACCTTCCTTCAGTACATGACCGATCTGATCTAGGTAGGTTAGTCTCGGTCTCCCCCGGTACCTACATCCTTCCACTTTCGCATTGTATATCTTCTTAACCAGACGTTCGTTCGGCATTCTTTCCACATGTCCGAACCATCGAAGCATTCCCTTTCGCATCCTTACACCAATACTCTCTTTCATACCTACTCTCTTACGTCGTCGTTACGAATGCGGTCGGTCAGCCTAACTCCACAGATTTTCCGCAGAGATCGCATTTCGACCGCATTAATTTTACTTTCATACTCTTTTATGCATACCCAACTCTCGCTTCCATACAGTAATGTTGGGACAAGCACTGCGTTATGTATTGCTACACGTGCCTTCTGGCTGAGGTGGTGGCTGCCGAGAAGTTGCCCCAACGCTCCGTTCACTCTATTTCCCGCATTCACTCTTCACTCTATATCAGTGGTGTACCTTCCATCTCGGCTAAATCCACATCCAAGATATACAAATTCATCCACTTGCTCTAGTACATCATTACCTATTATTACTCTTACATCTGTGCTGGCTTCATCTCTTTCAAAGACCATTATTTTGGTTTTGCTCACATTCACGCGTAGACCCCTTTTCTTACAATCTTCTGTCATTGTGTCGACTAGGTTCTGCAGGTCAGTCGCTGACTGTGCCAGCAGGACTGCATCATCTGCATAAAGCAGAGCAGTGACCACTGAGTCGCCCATCTGGACTCCCACATTCATATCGTTCAACCTTTGGAATAATTTATCCAGATATATGATAAACAACCTGGCTGACAGAACGCACCCCTGCTTAACGCCGATAATGACGTCAAACCAAGGCGACATTCCATCATCCAGCCGCACACAGGCTCTACAGCCCACGTAACTGGACTGCATAGCCTGTCGCAGTTTACTGTTAATACCATACTCCGGTAAAATGTCCCAAAGTTCCTTTCGTACAACCGTGTCAAATGCTCTCTCCAGATCCACAAAACTGCAGAAAACCCTCTGACCTAGAGCCAGATGCTTCTCCACAATGTTGCGCAGAGAGAACACTTGATCCATGCATCCCTTCCACTCCTGAAACCTCCTTGTGTCTCACACAGTAAACCATCGGACACCATACTCATTCTCCTTTCAATCATCTTACCATACACTTTTGCTGCCAAACTGGTCAAGCTTATGGCTCTGTTATTTGCGCAGTCATAACGTGAACCCTTGTTTTTAAACAAAGGCACGATGACTGCGCTATTCCAGTCTCCGCGAACCATTCCCGAGCTCCAACATAATTTGAGGAGCAACAGGAACGCCTCCCAAACACAGGAGCTACCAAGCTTGATCATCCCGCGCAGACACCATATCAATGCCCGCTGCATTACCATTTTTCAAACTTCTTATCGCCCATTCAACTTCATCCATACTGATGCCATCGGAGGACGCCGTTGTCGAATGTTGATCTACTAAACCACATGCGACATCGGCGCCAACCGTAGCATCCGCATACATATCGCCAAAATATTCACTCCATCGGCTTAACAGGCCTTGTGTTTGTGTAAGAATGTCTCCACCTTTAGACCTTATTTTATTCATTCTGAAGGCTGACCAACCACCCCGAGACTTCTTCACTTCCCTCCAAAAGAGTTTGGTGTTACCCTCGAAGTTTTTAGTCAGCCTATCTTCTGCACTCATACTTGCTCTATCACGTTTCTCTTTCACTAAGGCCTTGGTGTCATTCTTACATTGCCGATATATTTCTTTCTTCTGTTCAGTCATACTGTCATTCAGATTCAAAGAAGAGACATAGTCCAGCCACGCTTTCTTCATTTGCTCTACGGAAGCTGCCACTGCCGCATCCCACCATGCATCACCATTTGTTTTTCTATGCTTCTTTGAACTTCCACATACTTCTTTCGCTGTATCTACCATACTCTCTTTCAATACTCTCCAGCATTCTTCAATGTCCGATTGCGGCTGGCTTGCCATCGTCAGCCGTTCTCGGACAACCTCTGCATACTTTTCTCTTACACACTCTTTTTGCAACCTTTCAACCTTTATTCTTTCAAGCCCTCCTAGGCGGACACGCTCTCGCCAGTGTCTCCACTTTCTGAACAGACCACTAAATCTCGCAATAACGAGATAGTGGTCCGTATCGACTGTGGGGCTCCTGTAGGCTCTTGCGTCCAATATTTTGCTTCGGAGGCGACTGTCTACCAAAATTAAATCTATTACACTTTTCTGTTCATTCCTTCTCCATGTATACATATGGATGATGTCCTTATGTTGGAAAAATGTGTTTGACACAATAAGATTTCTCTACATGCATACTTCCGCTATGAGCCTACCTGCGTCGTTCACTCTCTTATCACCAAGTGGACCAAGTACGTCCTCATAGTCGGGACGCTTGGTCCCTCACCCATCTATTCAAATCTCCGCATACAATCATACGTTCACTGGTTTCTGCCATATCCAGAACTTCCCTAACATTATCCCAAAACTTCTCTAGGTCTGATGCCACCGAGGATCCTACGGGAGCATATGCTACAACCATGAATACCTTGGTGACACCTAGTTTTATACGGACCCAAAGAAGTCTGGGATCATACATTCCGTAATCCTTCACACCTGAGGCCAAGCGAGAGGACAATAGCACTACTACCCCCATGCTGGCTCGATCGCTCTATGGTACATCAGACCACAGAGCCATCCCGCCACCAGGAAGATCGCAGGCGTCGCTGACCCTTCGCTTGGTCTCTGTTACACAGAGCACGTCTAGCTGTTTGTCCGCCATGACGGATATCAGCTCGTGCAACTTACCTTCCACACAACCTCTTACATTCCACGTGCCCACCCGGCACTCTGCTCTCCTCGACTCGCCTGACTGGGCAAGGCGTGATGCGTGGCGGCCCCCTTCGCCTCAACTGCCGAAGTTCGTACCGACGCGGGCGGGTCGGTACGCGTCGCCTCCGGGGGACGCCCTAACCCGCACTGCGGTATGCATATCGAGCCGGATTAGCAGTCTAATTCGACTGGCAGGGGACGCGACGAGCACGCTCCGGACTATGCCCCCCTATAATATATACCCACCCTAATATATATGATAATAATTAAATTATAAATATATAAAAGAAATATACCTTTATATCTAAACCATTTTCAGGACTGTATTTCCAATAAAAAGATCAAAAGTTTTGTAATTAGCATTACATTGTAATCTATTTTAACTTCATCTGAAGTTTAAATTAAATTGAAACACCGGTAACAGTACGTCAATATTTAGTTGCAAATTTCTGTTATATTAATTAATAAATGACGAATATCATCATCATCATCACAGCCCATAAATGTCCCACTGTTGGGCTCGGGCCTCCTCCGTAATGGGAGGGAAATTAACCTACCATACCGCGCTGGTCAGACGTGTTGGTATAGGGTTTTGTTGTGAGTTTTCCTTCTCTCGCATAGATGTTATATGCGTTTTATATCCCTTAGTCGTCTCGTATGATCACCCGCGGGTAAGATATGGGGTGGTGAATAGTATTCTTACTCCGTCACCAGAAATGTAATTATTAATATTTTTATAAGCATGATATTCAACAATAAATATTCTTACCAAAAATAGTTCTTATAAACCTATTTCAATTATCTAAACTATTATTGTGAAATACAAAACAAAATCACGAAGTTAAAAATCAGCAAACTCTATTTTAGAAACTTTAAAATTATTATACCTTTAAGAACTATATAAGAATAATAAAACCAATATTTTATTGTTAGAACGAGTATATTTATAATCGGAGTTTACAGATATTCGTTACAGGTGATCCAAACAATCAATATTTTAGTCAACTCTAATTTGAGGTCTTAAATTCCACTGACCCAAGATAAGTGGATTTGAGTGAGGTATCTAAGTGTATCAAAAGAAGTGACAATTATTTTTTCACATAAAAAAAACCTTAAAATTATGATGCGGCAATATATTTTCGTCGAGTAAATCTTATAATTTTTAAAACTTTTCCCAAGAATTTGCATTGAAATCGGCTGAAATGATCTAAAAAGGCACGCAACTCGTTTAACATATTTTTTATATCATCATATAGCCTGAAGCACTTTGCTAAATTAACTTGATGACAGTTCATTGCATAAATAAATAAATAAAGTCTTGGGTTGTTTTTTTTTTTGTAGAAGTTTACTAATCATTATCATTGTTGAAAACTCTGTTCACTCTGTTCTCTCTGCCTACCCTGCAAGGGGTATGGCGTGATGATATGTATGTATGTAGATTTTGTCTAAGTTATTCAGCATAAGTTTATTTCTGGCCGTTTGCCTGACGTCGACTCTCTTTGTAAATGTAATTGTTGACCAAACGACATGAGATGAATTTGGTTTAGGTCGTTGGAAAGCTCTTAATCGTCTTTTATAACACCCACTAGCGATGTAAGGGTTAGTAGTAATTGTAGCCGTTATCAAACCATAGATATAGTATGGTCTACTTTTATTAATTTACTTACTTCAGTACCTATTCATGTAAAGTTATTCAGAGTCAGTAGTGGAGTAGGAATACAACGGCTACCGCGTCTTTCTTTCTTGTGGATATACAGGGTGGAAGTGGACCGCTCCCGAAAACAAAGACAGGTGACCCTACTAGTCCTACTTGTAATGATAGTCTAGAAAAAAATCAATTAGGAAGAAAAATTTTTTTTTCACAACGTTTTAAGTTTTTTTCACATTCCATCGTATTAGTACAGTGCCATGTAACGATAATTCCATAAAAAAATACGTACTCAGATGAGAAAAGCCGCAATCTATTCAAAACTCACGATCTTATGTTCAAGAGGTCACCGACCTCGCGTGGTGAAAAAAAAAATTGTTTTTTCATCCGAATCGATTTCTTTTCTAGCCTATCATCACAAGTAGGACTAGTAGAGTTACCTGCCTTTGTTTTCGGGAGCGGTCCCCTTCCACCCTGTATAGTAAAAATCTATTAAGGGATGTAAATAGTTTACATAGTAAAAGAAAGAAAAACAAATGCAATCGGTGTCGAATAATGTACTGTAATTATGGACGCACATTTATAGAATTGGACAGAGAATTTTAGTACTAACTTTATTTTTATTACGAACGATGGTAGACAAACTGCTACTCCTAAACTTAATAGACAGTAATGAAGGGTAAAGTACAACTACAAGCTGCTTCCTACTATAAGAGACTATGACTATACTTGGAGAGAACGGTGGCTATAAGAAGATCTATTTTGGCCACGGACGGTCTAAGTTGCTTTACAGCTAATTGAAATGAATTAATCGATAGTGCCTACACTTGAGTCTTTAATATTCTTCTTCCTTTCTCCTTCTTTCTCTTGCAATTCATTATTTATATCCTCTTAGTACATACATACATACCATCACGCCATGTCCCTTGCAGGGTAGGCAGAGAGAACAGAGTGCCAGAGAACTCCATCCTTGTATACTTCACTCGCTTCCTCAACATTCATAATTCTCTTCATACACGCTCGCCGGTTTCGGAGCCTCTTGATTCCACCTTCCTTCAGTACATGACCGATCTGTTCTAGGTAGGTTAGTCTATCTATCTCTTAGTCATCTTTGTATCTTAGGTAAGTATCTCCATATCTTCCTAATCGTCGTTAAACGTAAAGATCAAATCTATTTCGCAATTAACTAATACTCATGATATAGTTGGAAAGAGATTAAAAACTAAAAGAAGGAAAGTTTGAAATAAAACCCTTTATCAATCCGTTACACTAGCGTGGTCTCCCACTCGCTCGGCGAAGAGAGGGCGGGTCTATGGGAGTCGCACGCCGCTTTTTCTGTCGCTCCTGTCTGATTTAGCAGTGTGTGAACACTCCATAGCCCGCCGCCAAAAAAAAAAAACAATAGTGTAATATTTTAGCTCTAGTAGCCTGCCACGGTAGAGCAAGCACAAGCTCGATAGTGGAACGTATATACGCTGAGATGAGATGAGTTTAAAAGTAAGTGTTGCATGATAGGGAAGACCTATGGGAATTCCACAAATCGACTAATAAATGTAAGCAGATATCATCATTATAAAAAAAAATATAAGATCTAAAGAAGGTTTTTTTTTATTGCTTATGGTGGCAAACAAGCAAGCAGCACAGCTGATGGTAAGTATCACTGCCGCCCATGGACCTTTGCAATACCAAGGGTATAGCTTAGGCCGATACCTACCAACAAAATCCCCAAACCTACCCAGTTAGGTTTCCGGCTCTCTCGCTCACCGAACGAAGCGCAATAGCACATTGCCATTACTTAGTACGACATCGATCTTCTGCGAGAGTGTGGTAGTACCCCGTTAGGACTGGCCCGCGACTGTAGACAGAGAACTGTCAACAGCATGGTCCTACCACTCATAAAATGTCTTATGCAAAGTCGTTTACACATAGTGATTTAGGAAGCTAAATTCCCTTTCATTATCCCAATAGTTCACGACACCAACCACATATGTATCGTTTATATGCTATGCAGGAAAATGAAGAGAAAATACACAAATCCTTTTGTGCAGTGTTGGAGGTATGTTGTGGCAAAGAAAATACCCAAATGATATAAGACCACGATGGAATACAAAATACTACACAATTTTCATTCTAACAAAGAGAACGGATCTACAATACTTATTATATTGTCTATTATTATGTAATCTATTTATGGAGTAAAAAAAAGCATTCCAAAATGTAAAGAGTGATGAGAAAAATGTTTTTTTGCTTCTATATATCTGTAAGCACTCTAGCTGGACGTATTAATTAAAAACAAGGCAACCTGGTAGTTTATAATCTGTTGAGCACATGTTATACCACTTTTCAGACCTCGCCCGAACTGTCCAATATGGCAGAATGGTAGCATGTACCTAGTTCTATAATCTGCGGTACTTCTACTTCGATTTTTGAACTGATCACCATTAGCAAATCCATGTCTTCGTCTTCTGTTTAAAGAGTTACATTTTCGATTCCTCTCAGAAACTTACTATACAATCAATAGTAAAATTAAATGTAAAAGATTATACAGAAAATGCCACAGCTGTCCGTATAAAGAGGAATGAATTAGGAAACGACCAATGGGATGGCGTGCGTTGACTCGAATAGGAATACAGTGTAAAGCATGTGCAACTATATTAAGCATATAGAGCCTTCATTAAAACAGATCGTTTCATTTAATAGAGCGTCGAGTCTGTGTGGCTAAATAAGAATCAAGGCAGTTATTACGAATAGCAGACAATCCCCAGCCTCCCATTCACAACTGCTACTTTGCGCATATGATAGATCTAATTGCGTAATAATAATACATACATACATTGATATGTATGTACGTGATGATTCACGCCATATCCCTTGCAGGGTAGGTAGAGAGAACAGAGTGCCAGAGAACTCTATTCTTGCATACTTCACTCGCTTCTTCTACATTCATAATTCTCTTCATACACACTCGCCGGTTTCGGAGACTTTTCACTCCACCTTCTTTCAGTACGTGACCAATCTGGTCTAGGTAGGTGAGTCTCGGTCTCCCCCGGTACCTACATCCTTCCACTTTCGCATTCTTTCCATATGTCCGAACCATCGGAGCATTCCCTTTCGCATCTATTTTCGCATTCTTCGCATTCATTTTCGCGTAATAATAATAATCATTAATTAATCTTTTAGGACACCGTTCCACAGAAGAGTTTTACTAAATAATATTTAATATTTTAAAGCAACATATTATCTTTCATTTCGGATTATATTCGCCCCACTGCCAGGCTCAAGCCTTCTCCACATTAAGAGGAAAATTGACCTACTGTACCACGCTGATGAAACAGGTTGATATAGGTTTTATTTGAAATTTCCTTCCCTTTCATAGATGTTATACGCCTGTTATATCTCTCAATCATTGGAAAGACGTGGTGAATTATATTTTTGCTCCATCACCACACGGAAAAAATAACCTATTACCTATGTCCAACAAATATAGGGTAAGGAATTATTATTATCTATGGGATAGTTTATCGTGACATCGAAACTTATCGTTGTAACGTGCTTTGAATTTAAATAAGCTGTACGTATGACCAGTTTCTCTAATCCTAAACGCCACGTAGTTTTTTTTGCGACAGAATGTAACTAATGTATTGTGAAATTTTACTGTCACATATATAACTATCGACATTTTAGTATATTCGAGATGACTAGTTAGTAGCTTAGCTTTTTTGTTTACTAGAGATGGTAAAAATGATGATAATGTTGAAAGAAGAGTAAATGCTGGTAATAGACTGAATGGGGCACTATACACCCTTATGAAAAGCAGAAACGTGTCCAAAAAGGCACGTTTAGCTGTACATAAGGGAGTATTAGTACCTACTCTCATGTATGGTAGTGAAAGTTGGATTTGGCAGGGAAGACATGAAAGTAGAATAAATGCTGTAGAGATGAGAGCTCTTCGTAGTATGTGTGATGTAAGTATGAAAGATAAAATTAGGAATAATGTTATAAGAGAGCGCTGTGGTGTGAATGAAGAAGTAGTGACAAAGATCAAAAAGAGTATGCCGAGGTAGTTTGGACATTTAGAAAGAATGAGTGACGAGAGGTTGACGAAGCAAATATATAAATAAAGCAAGCGTGAATGGGACGAATACAAGGGGAAGACCACGTCATACTTTTCTGCACCAAGTTGGAGATGTGTTGACGAGAGGTCTTATTAAGAGTATGCGTAATCGTAGAGCATTCATGAAGACTATTATGAGTGTGAATGAAGCGATGGAAGTATGCCAGGATCGTGGTTTGTGGCAATCCGTAGTCTCTGCCTACCCCTCTGGGAAACAGGCGTGCGGCTATGTATGTATGTATGTACTAGTTAGTATTTAGGTATATAAAATTAAAAAATACTTCTCAAACGTTTCCATCCACAAACTACTAAATATTTATCATCTAAGAAATGAACAATTTACAGACATTTTAATTGATTAACTATTGCGCTAAACAATGCTTTTTTTTTGGTGGCGGGCTATTGAGTCACACCCCGCTAAATCTGTCCGGGACGACAGAAAAAGCGGCGCGCGACCCCATAGACCCGCCCTACATGTCTCTACTCTTCGCCAAGTGAGCGGGTCACCGAAACCCGGTCTTTGTTTTCGGTGGCCCGCTCGGTGGTTTACCCTCGCGGGTATCCTCTCGCGTTTTCATACTTTTTAGAGTGCAATTTTTTGGTAGCGAGGGTTTTAGTATTAGAATTTATTTTTCTTTAACTTATTTCAATATACAAGAATAATGTTGGTAATTTATTACTTCAATCAACCCTTCATCAACTTTGTTAATTATCTGTGTATATCAAAATATAGACACAAGTGGGGCAAGTTGAGTTTGTTGAAGTGATACTTCTTTCACATTTTTCGGTTACGCGTCACATTTTTCCGTTACGCGCCATCTTTTTTTGAAGGGAAACTTTTTAGTAGGTAGTAGGGTAAAATTTTTACGCGACACGAGAGAGAGAGAGAGAGAGCGAGAGAGATAGAGAGAGAGAGAGAGTACACGCTATTGGTTGATGTATGTAAAATAGATTTAAAAAAATAATTTGCTAAAGTTTCACTTCTGATATGGGTACTTTGATCACACGCGTAATTATTTTTTTTTTATTTGAACAATATAAATCTTTAATCGAAAACCTATAACGATTTACAAATCGGCTTTAAATGCCAATCTGGCGATGCCATAATCAGATCCCCTAGAGTCTTTTATGAATAATCCCTCATATCTTCATGAATTCATCCAGGATGCGTTCACATATATGAGTAATTTAAAAGAGGCCTGATCTGGTTATTACAAGAATGAAATTAAAGAACTTATGTCCAACCCAATATGTTTCAATGAATAGACGTAACTTTCTCGGCTGAAAATATAAAATATTTGGTACTTAACATACGTAGTGATTCACGTGCTCGATCGCTACGGGTTGTAGATAAACGTGAGAAAAATGTTTGTGAAGCTCCACACCACCTTTCCATCGTCTCTGATGTTCTACTGGACCTTAGCCTGGATAACAAAGTGGTGTCATCGTTTAGCATATGTATTAAGTAAATAGAATAATTATAGTTCCAACTGCTAAGTTAGAGTATTAAAATCGATATAATGTGTAATCATTCTTCAGTAGATAGTATACCACCCTATAAAGATGATAACAATACGAGTCGTAAATTGAATGTTACACGATAGTCCACACTCGTCTAAGTGGTAGGATGATTGGAATAGATTTCGTGTGGATTCGAATGAGATGATTTGGTAGGGATTGGAGTGTCCCACGTTTGACAATAATTTTTCACTCGTAAACATAATTTCATAAATAGCCTAACATGTTGAATGCTTTACTGAGATTTATCTCAGTAATTTTAATATTATATTATATAATTAAAGTTTTCATTAAAAATCCACCAAGTGCGAGTAACTCGCGCGCCAAGGGTTCCGTACCATAATTAAAAAGATATATGATGTAACTAAAAATTCAAGGTTTTCGGAATTTTGCCTTTATATGTACTATAAATCATTGCTTTATGCCAAATTTCAAGATTATAGGTCGACTGGAGGTTTTGATTCCCTTGCGAGTAGTTTCGTGTTTGAAAATATGCGGCTTAAATTGCTGTTTCTTTTGATTGCGTTGACATAGAAGTTTGATTTTGTTAAAGCTTTGAAAGGCTACCCCTTTCAAAAAGTTTAAAATTATTAAAAATATTTTTATTATATGATGTAATAAAAAAATTACGTTTTTCACAAAGTTTCCTTTATCTGTGCTCTAAGACGTTGCTTTGTACCAAATTTCAAGATTCTGAGTTCACAAGAAGTACCCTGTAGGTTTTGATTCTCTTGCGAGTATCGAAAGTTTGCGGAAATTTGCGGCATAAACGCCGCATATTATCTTTTGATTGCATTGGCTTAGAAGTCTAATTTTTTCACAGCTTTAAGGGACAGTAGCTTTAAGGGATAATCGAGTATTTGATATAAATTTCAGCTTGAGACCTCCACGCATTCCTGAGAAAAAGGGTCTTGACAGACAGATAGATCGACGGACAGACGGACGGACAAACGGACGGACGGACAGACGGAAGAACGGACAATAAAGTGATCTTATAAGGGTTCCGTTTTTTTCTTTTGAGGTACGGAACCCTAAAAATGAGCTGATTATCTGCCGTATGAATCTTTAAGCTTATCAAATTGTATAAATATGTGTAATAAAGCCTGAATTAACAGTACGAAGTATTCGCACGGGTCTTCTAGTATATTATATAAATATAATGAATAACTAGTCTCCGGCTACGTACATTTGATTGTTCTTTTCTTGAAACGTTGATGGGATTATTTTCCAGATAAAATACGAGTATAGCACTCATTCTTAAGCTACACCTTAAATTGGCATGTCTACGAAATGAGAATAAATGTAATACTTGAACAAACATTTTCCGTGTGGTGACGAAGTAAAAATACAATTTATAAGTAATTCTTTTCCCCTGTGTTTCATAAATAACAGCTAAGGGTTAAAACAGTAATATTATACAACGTTTCTAGCATAAACATATCAAGCATCACCTAGAATAAAATAAATATGTGTAATTTACATGTATCCTTTTTGTAATGTGTGTAAAATTTATATTCATATATAACGGAGTTAAATTGAAAACTGATAGTAAGTATATCATAGTTTGACTATCCCCTGAGAATGTTTCGAGACAATATCATCTTCTTTACTTCGATCAAACTTGACACGACTACAAAATACAATTTGCTTACACTTCACTGTATCATCAAAACTTGATAAATTGTTCTTTATTTATATTTAAAACTTTACAGAGAATTTTTATTCATGACATAAGATTTTGGCTTCGGTTTTCGCGTTGGCGTCAGCTTTGGCTTGGCGTCGACTTTGATGAGGCGTCGGCATTAGCATGGCGTCGGCATTGTAGTGGCCTCGTCTTGGGGAGGTGTCGACTGTGGTGTACGCGTCGGCATTGTCGTGGCGTCAGCTTTGGCATGGCGTCGGCTTTGGCGAAGGCGTCGGTTTTGGAGTAGGTTTCGGCTTTGGCTGGGCATCGGCTATGGCTAAGCGTCGGCTTTCGCTAGGCGTCGGCTTTGGCTAGGTGTCGACTTTAGCGTAACGTCGGCTTTGACGTAGCGGCGGCATTAGCGTGGCGTCGGCCTTGGCGTGGCGTAGACATATGGACGTCGGCTTTCTAGTGGCGTCGGCTTTGACGTAGTGTTGGCTTTGCCATGGCCTCGGCTTTGGTATGGCGTCGTCTTTAGACTTCGGAATAGCGTCGGCTTTGGCCAAGGCGTTGGCTTTGTCGTAGGCGTCGGCTATGGCTAGGCGTTGGCTTTGGCGTGGCGTTGGCTTTTGAAATAGCGTCAGCTTTGGAATGGCGTCGGCTTTGGTATAGTATTGGCTTTGCCATGGCCTCGGCTTTGGGGTGGTGTCAGCTTTGGAGTGGTGTCAGCTTTGGGGTGGTGTCGGCTTTGGGGTGGTGTCGGCTTTAGGGTGACGTCGGCTTTGGGGTGGCGTCGGCTTTGGGGTGGCGTCGGCTTTGGGGTGGCGTCGGCTTTGGGGTGGCGTCGGCTTTGGCATGGCCTCGGCTTTGGTGTGGCGTCGGCTTTAGCATGATACTGTTTATAGTTGATGTTTTTTGTACACTGACTCGCCACGGATTTCAATGAATCGATACCATCGTGATCGACCTTATTGGCGATGAGAAGGGCATATGATGAACTCGTCATGTTTCCTTCCGCCCCTATAACTACAGGGCCGTAAAACAGCCTTACCTGAAATAAAAACAAAATGATACTTTTGATTTACAGGAAAAACATTGTAATAACTCATGAATCACTTTTGAGTAAATTGTGTTTATTATTAATTAATTAACGTAAAATTATGTACGTGAGAAGACTAGACTTCAACACTTCTACTATCATCATCTCATCATCATCATCTCAGCTCATATATGTCCCACTGTTGGGCTCGAGCCTCCTCCATAATGGGAGGGAAATAGACCTACTATACCACGCTGGTCAGGCGTGTTGGTATAGGGTTTTGTTTCGAGTTTTCCTTCTCTTACATAGATGTTTTATGCGTTTTATATCCCTTAGTCATCTCGTATGGTCACTCACGGGTACGATAGGGGGTTGTGAATTGTATTCTTACTCTGTCACCACACGGAAACCACAGAGTGGGCGCAGTCTCTTATATACCTTCGGGTTCTTATATACTTCTACTATTCCCGAAGGTATATAAGAGACTGCGCCCACTCCATCCAACACATTGATTACTCCCAATACCTTTTATTCACACAGAAACGGTTACTGATTAGAATTTCCTTTGCATTCTCATAAGAAATTTCACATATAAAGTCGATTGACCCTGTCATATAATTCCATAGTAAATTGACACCTATTTCTCAAACAATAGAAAAATATAACGCGTAGCTTTGTTTTCTCTCGAGGCACATTATTCAAATGTCTATCTTCAAAATGATATGTTGTTGAAGTAAATACAATATGTATATACAAATTTTTGATGCAAATTGCATTCAATTCTGCAGCACAAAATAACAATTTATTATTAAATTTTCATAACGGCTTGATCAGTTTTCTATCATTAATCCATTTAGTGCTCATGTTATGAGAATAGAAATTTTAGCGGTGACTAGTGGATATATACATATATCGAATGCCTATAACACTCTTTGGGCATTGCTTTTCAACTTATACTATTATATAAGTAAACAAAACCTGGAAAAGGGCGCGATTTCCATGTATAGGAAAACACTAAGATGACTTTTCAAAGCAACTCTGACCGTGTAGCTAATCTAAATTGAGGCAACCATTTTGCCTTTTAAATATATGTTATCTTCTCCTACGGTGATCAGATCAAAGCACAGACTTTTTCAATCAATACCAGATTGATTCATGATTCATTTATAAAGAGGCTGACAGCCTATCCATGTTCATTGTTAGACTTAAAAAGTAAGAGGTAGTGACACATTATATGCACAATCAATTATCAAAGGCGGATCCTACTCATTATACGAGTATTATATGAGATTTAATTATTTATATGAGGTTCACCGAGAATATTCTCAAGTAATAATCCAATACCGTCAAACCCAGAATTAAAATTCTTTGTATCAATATTATTCGTACGCTTATATCACTAATGAATCTATGATATGCATTTAATCCACCATATTGTTGAATAAAATAAATATGACAAAAATTAAACGATCGTTATGTTGTCATAACTTGTATTTAAGTATTATTAACCAATGCGATCGGATTAAAGGTAGGCGTCTACATTACCGCATCGTATATATCGGATGTATCCTATAAAACGGTTCTTAGAATACATGTTGGAAAAACTTCATAATCCATACCGGTGATTTCATAATGATTTTTAGATTTTTGAGCTTTTATCCAATTTTTTCTGCTAACAAACAAATAATTATGACAAGTTGACATGTTTTCTTCCATCATCTCACAAACACATATTTCAAGAAAATCTATATAAAAATGGCGTTTGCCATCCTATTAATGGCAGTTGCATCACAAATTCATCGGTGTCAATACACTTTTTTTTTTTTTTTGATGGACTATGGATTAGTCTCGCCCCGCCAAATCGGTCCGGGGTGATGGAGAAGACGGCGCGTGACCCCATAGACCCACCGTAAAAACTCCTCTCTCTTCGCCGTGCGAGCGGGTCACCGGGACCCGATTTTTAACTTCGGTGGCCCGCCCGGCGGTTCACCCTCGCGGGTTCCTCTCGTCGACGCCCCGACAGATTTCGCCGTCGGGGCGTCGCCCTCACGCGGTGGCCTCACGTCGGGTGACCGGACAATTCCCCGGTCCGATCACCCGAAGCCTCTATATCTATATCGATATCGTTCACTTTTCAACCAGAATAGAAAAGTAACTTACGATCGTGTTGTATAACACGAAAGCGAGCTCTGAATATAAAGATTACATTCCACAGCCATTGAATAATACAATCCTATACTATCTCCATGCTCCAGTTACCATTAACGGAATTTATACATCAGACGCCATATCTCATAGCATACAAAGATTTATAGGACACTGTCTATTTGTGACAATAACATATAAATTATAGTATAGCATATCAACCAGTGGTCGATTTATAGGACAATAAAGAAACAGGTGTAGAAATTGTCTCGTTGTTGTAAGTCAATTTATTTTTATGTGGCTGATTGAAGAGTCTGTTCGAGAAAATTGTAATGTGTTTTTGAAGAATAGAAAAAATAAAGGTGACGTTAGAAAGAAAATATTTTCTTTGGATCTAAAGTCTTGTTGGTGTAATTCTTAATATCTTAAGTTGGAGATTAATTCATCATATGCAGTAAGGCGGACAGCGTGGAGGTGATATCATGAAGAAGAGGGTTATAATAGAAAGAATAACTCGCTGGACGGACCACCAAAATCAATACAGCGGTACTGGTGGTCTACTTTATAGGCAGAGAAAGTATATAATACATACTTTGGCTTACTTATATGGTATATTATACCATGTGGTAGACGCGCACGCTGCCTTTTCTTCATCCTGAATGACTGATAGGGGTACGACTGAATTACAACCGACCCAAAAAAAAGAAGGAACAATTCTCACATATGTTCCAAACATGTCTTTAAATTGATTGCTCGTCTAGCTTTCTTTTCTTTCTCTCTGCCTACCCTGCAAGGGATATGGCGTGATGATATGTATGTATGTATGTGTATATATATATATATAAGAAAAATATGGTTTGTTTATTTAGGTGTCTATCTATCAATTTATTTGTAAATCACGTATACCTAACCTACTGCTACCTACAGATTGAAATTCTATTTTAGATGATTCTTTTTATATTCATAATTCTTATTATAAATATAATATTATTATGCTAACTAAACATTTGTAGGAATAAGTATTCTGTGGAAGCGTAAATGAATATTTTCTTTTTTGTTTCCTTCAATAATCTGCAGTATCTTACTGCTACAGGATTTAAAGGATTAATTTCAAGGATTCCATCCATCCATCAATCAGCCCGTAAACGTCCACTGTTGGACATAGGCCTCCCCACGAGAATGCCATCTATAACGGTCCTGTGCCACCTGCATCCAACGGTTTCCTACGACCTTGATGAGGTCATCAGTCCACCGAGTGGGGGGTCGTCCTACGCTGCGTCGTCCGATTCGTGGTCGCCACTCGAGAACCTTTTTTCCCCAACGGTTGTCGGTTCGTCGAGCGATGTGGCCTGCCCATTGCCACTTCAACGTGCTAATCCTTAGGGCTATGTCGGTTACACCCGTTCTTCTACGGATTTCCGTATTTCGGATTTTATCACGTAGAGAAATACCGAGCATAGCCCTCTCCATAGCACGCTGAGCGACTTTGAGCCTTTTTATGAGGCCGACATTTAGAGACCACGTTTCAGTGCCGTAAGTCATCGCTGGTAACACACACTGGTTACTGGCATAAGCCTTTGTTTTCAGACACAGACTTCAAGGATTATAAAGTACCATATATTATAAAGTACATAAGTACCTACTGCTTAATATGGTTTAGATTTACAGGTTAATTGTTTAACTGTGTTACCAAAGTTAATGCTCATTATGTTTGAAACAGCTGTTGTTTGATAAATTCACGAGTTTACCGCTTGGCTACCAACCGTAAAATGTATTTCCTTTGGCTGGCATTTCTATTAATATTACATAATAATATAACATAAATATAAACTTACCGTGGTTACTGACAAGATATCTGATTGAAATAATGTTTGAATGCTTTTATAGATGACTAGCTGTTGATTATAATTGAGTGCTGACCCTATTGATAACGGTTGTGTTAATAGCGACAAGCTATTTCTGTAGATATTTAATTAAAGACACAGTGCTTTCCCAGTAAAAAAGGTTTAAAAATACAATTTACCACCATCTGTTTTTTTCCGTAGTTATTCTAAAAACAAGAATAATAGGGCCACACTGTTGATCGTTTACCGTCTACAGTCGCGGACCGGCTAATCGGTGGTGTAGTACCACCGATTCTCGCACAAAACCGATGTCTGAGCAATGGCAATGTGCTGTTGCGCTTCGTTCGGTGAGCGAGATCCGTGAGCCCAATTTTTAGGGTAGGTTTGAGTTGATAGGCCACGATCTAGCTGTATCAGCGGTATTGCACCCATGAGCAGTAATAACGCTTACCATCAAGTATGCTACTTGCTCGTTTGCCACCATCATTCTCCTACTCTTATTCCAATTACTTACGGTCGATACAATATGTACTCTTCTTTCATAGTACATATTGTCAAAATTATTGGCAATCGTTTTATGTCCAGCCACCTGCCAGACGTCAACCTTTCTTGGGAATGTAATTGTTGACCAAAAGGCATCACATGGAGTTGGCCCAGGTCGTTACTAGGCTCTTAGTCGTCTTTTACGATATCCACGAGTAAAATAAGGGTTGGTAGTATTCGTAGCCGCTACTACACAGCTATTTTATTTGTTTCATTTGCCACCATAAGCAATAAAAGAAAAAGGGGTCAACAGAAGATAACATCACTGAAAGAGAATAAAAACTCAAAATAAATCGTAATATATACTTATCTGACCAGAAAGGTATAAAAAGTAAATCTACCTAAAGTCTAAATCGACACGTAATGTGTTGGCATGTCAGATACGCCAATTCATATTGTCTTGTAGAAAACCAACACGTTTCACGTCTTGCTCATCTTTACTATTGCGGAAAAATAACACGTGACATACTTACTTATCTTGTGATTTAGTTTTATCGATTGTCAATTCTTAGATATATTCAAATTTATTGCAATATTTCCACTGCTAATAAGACAATATTTTTTTTAGGAGACTGGCTATGGTTAGATCACATCCTGCTCAAATTGCCCGGGGTGGTGAACAAGAAAGTCATGCAACCCCATAACATACAATATCACTCTATCACCATTTGAGTGGGCTAACGATATCGAGTTCTTGTCCTGAATAACAATTAGGCAAATTGCTACATATAATTTTATTTTTTAAACATAACACTTTACAGTAAAGATTAATTCCCAATAGATTTCATAAATATAAAATTGTAGGATACAAATAGTACGCAGACTTATACATACTTACGGACCACATATAAAATTGTCATGAATTTAATTCAAACCTATAACAGTCAGTATGAAAGCTATACAAATCAACACGCCATCTCTAGACGTTGTTACATCTCAGTTCATATACGTCCCAGCAAGGCTCGAGTTTTCTACACAATAGGTGAAAAATTGGCCTACTATACCACGCTCAAGCCGATGGTATCGGGTTTTAAATCAAGTTTCCTCATAGATGTGTATGCTTATTATATCTCTCTGCCGGCTTTGACAATGTACAGGTAAGATAGGTGCTGACGTTTTACTACTAAGATTATATCAGATATCTACGATTGTATATAACAGATCAATAGCAGATAGAGTTTAAACTTATTCCGTTTGGTGACGGAGTAAGAATACTATTCACCACCCCATATCTTACCCGTGGTTGATCATACGAGACAACTAAGGGATATAAAACGCATATAACATCTATGCGAGGCAAGGAAAACGCAAGGGAAACTATGGGACATATATGAACTGAAATGATGACGATGAGATTATGAATAAAATAACATTTATGACATTAACGATTGACCAACCACCAATAGAAACCATTCTTCAAGAAATTAAAGTTAATAAATATCTATGTTCACATGTTAGATACGTAGGTGAAAATATGTCTTATAAATTAATGTTTCATGCCATAAAACGGTAGCACCGTTTTAATATTGGTTTTGTTTCGAAAATATATAAAAACTTAATCTGCTGTCAGATTAACCTAGCAAGATAGAACCTATAGGGGCATCGATCTTATCTTGTGACGGCAATATTATAACTCATGTCCAACACTGTTGATTTGCGATTACTATAGAGAAAAAGTTTGACATTTGATCTTTTAATATAGCCTTTTCTACGAAATTCCATTGAATATTGATTCGGTCGTGGATCATTAGTTTTTCTACAATAGCACCAAATTCTTTCACAATATTAATTCATATATATCAATGTTGGGCTCGAGCCTCCTCCATACTATACCACGCTTTTTTTTATTTTTATTTTTTTTTTGCGGTGGGCCATGGACGTCGCACCCCGCCAAGTCGGTCCGGGGTGACGGAAGAGGCGGCGCGCAACCCCATTGACCCACCCTCCAAGCACCTCTTCTTCGCCGTGCGAGCGGGCCACCGGTACCCGATTTTTGTCTTCGGTGGCCCGCTCGGCGGTATGCCCTCTCGGGCTCCTCTCCTGTCGACGCCCCGACAGCTTTCGCCGTCGAGGCGTCGTCCTCACGCGGTGGCCTCACGTCGGGTGACCGGACAATTCCCCGGTCCGATATACTATACCACGCTGGTCAGACGTGTTGGTATAGGGTTTTGTTTCGAGTTTTCCTTCTCTTGCATAGATATTATATGCGTTTTATATCCCTTAGTTATCCCTTACGATTATCCACGGGTAAGATAGGGGGTGAATTGTATTCTTACTCCATCACCACACGGATTAAATTGATTAAACATCTTTGTAATTGTGTTTAAAAAAAATGTATCACCTTCATACGTACGACGGACGATATTAGGTATCGTCCGTCAGACTATTAAGTAAACGAGGCAAATGTTTTTTTTATTATTCAGTCGGCATAAAACTATTATGTAGTTACTCAAAGTACAGCAATTTTGTTGGTAATTATCGAGCGAGTATTCTATTTATTATTTCTTTTTTACATAGGAATGTTAGGTTATTTATATTCTTGACGGCCATGGTTGCTTACAACTTTTTTTAATTTTAGAGACAAGTTGTAGTACGAACCCGGTTAAAACATCTGAGGCGACGGTGAGGACGGCGTGCAACCCCGACAACCTGCAATATACGTAGCTTTCTATGGCCATCTGAAGAGGCCACTGGATTAAGTATTTGGCTGCGGTGACTCGTCCGGCGAGTTATCCTTTCGATGACCATTTTCTATCGACGTCCCAGCAACAAGCAACAGTGTCATCGCGGTATCGCCTTAATCAACTCGTTTGACTAGCGTGGTATTACTATACCACACTAGGTCAAATTCCCTCCTACTGTGGAGGCAGTTTGAGCCCAGCAGTAGGAAGAATATGAGCTGAAACGATGATGATGTATTATATATTATCACTTTTGTAATATTTTTAATTTTATGTTTTAACATATTGAAATATAGAACAATCAAGAAAAAATATGACGAATGTTTTTCAACTTCCTTATTGCAAGACAGAAATGTATTGACATGATCGCATTGCAAATGTGAATAACATTTTTAATTTTCCTCTCTTTTGTTGACTTTAAAAATATATTATACGTTATGAAACCGTAGCAAAAATATGATATACGCATATTGAATTTAATATTTGATACTGTCTGATTATTATTTTCACTAAGCCTTTTCCATGCGTAACGTAAAAATTAATTAAGGAATTTATATTCCTTTTCCTTATGGAAATAACATTACACCCAAAACAAATAAAACCTTATATTTACTAAGTGTGGTGTGGTGTGTTTCCGTGTGGTGACGGAGTTAGAATACAGTTCATCAGCCCCTGTGGGTGATCATAAGAGACGAGTAAGGGATATAAACGCATATAACATCTGTGCAAGAGAAGGAAAGTTCGAAACAAAACCCTATACCAACACGTCTGACCAGCGTGGTATAGTATGGAGGAAGCTTGAGCCCAACAGTGGGACATAATAATATATGAGCTGAGATGATGATGATGATAATGATTAACCAAGTGGAGTGTAATAGAATAATTTCTGTCATCTAGAAGATATTCGAATCCAAAAGTATAAAAAATATGTGTTGATAAGAAGAAAAAGGAGACGTTCATTGAAATGTTGAATGACTTGAGACTTTTCAACCTTTTCGCTAGAAATTGAAGATTCTATTGTTCTCGTTTTTCTACTCCAGTTTTAATTTCGCTGTACATATAGTGGAGTACTTAAAATAGCTCCCGTGCCATGTGTTAGCTGTGGATTCAATCCTCACCCAGAACCATAAATAGGGCGATATCCAAATGATTATTCTGGATTTGGTTGTAGTTGGTATCCGGTAAATATATATTTTTGTAAAGCTATCGCGATGCTTGAGTATAATATTTGTAGTTCGAGTATAAGTATTCCTTAATACATACATACATACATATCATCACGCTATATCCCTTGCAGGGTAGGCAGAGAGAACAGAGTGCCAGAGAACTCTATCCTTGCATACTTCACTCGCTCCCCAACATTCATAATTCTCTTCATACACACTCGCCGGTTTCGGAGACTCTTGACTCCACCTTCCTTCAGTACATGACCAATCTGGTCTAGGTAGGTTAGTCTCGGTCGCCCCCGGTACCTACATCCTTCCACTTTCACATTGTATATCTTCTTAACCAGACGTTCGTTCGGCATTATTTACACAAGTCCGAACCATCGGAGCATTCCCTTTCGCATCTTTACACCAATATTCTCTTTCATACCTACTCGCTCTCTTACGTCGTCGTTAAGATATTCCTTAATCCATGGCTTAATGTTTGTTTTAGGTAAAAATAATAATTAAACTTTTACAAAAATTAATTACAACAATACTATTAGAAGTCGAGAAATTTCCTGCAGTGTATTGGTTGTCATATATAGCTGCTTCATGTAAATACTAAATAGTGGAAATGTACAGGCCAATTCATTCGAAAAACCGTGTGTCACTAAGATCAAAATCTTCTCAAGTCTATCATAGGACAAGCACATCGATTATAGGTGCGAAATGGGACAGTCTTATCCCAGAGGACTGGCAAAATAATAAAAGTTACTGGATGCTTTTGGATTTGAGCGGCATGATCTGATAACCTATTCTTCTTTTTTACATATTTTATTTATTTAGAGACCGCATCCTGCATTAAGGAAATCCTTGTATTGCAGAGGACTTTCATAATGGCAACTAACGGACACAAATTACACCTATAATACAGAACAACCAGTTTATAGATCTTATGAAATGTTGTCCTGCTTAGGAATCGAAATCACGATACTTGGCACAGTGAATCAATATGTTAATCATGAAATACGAAATATTCGTTAAACAGTAAACGATAACGGTCTAATAGATGAGCAAAAAAGTCTGACTAAGGACTAGGAAATGAAAAAATACATACCGCAACCGTTTCAGCAATCGTCAAATGGCTAACGGACGCCTTAGCAATCTAATTAAGAAGATTACCAACTATATTGACTGTGCAGTGCGCTATATCCTTTACGAGTGTGCCTTATTACCGGCTTCTTAACGATACAACCTTCTAAGTAAATTAACTTGAATCTTATGCACATTAAGTGTTTTAAGAAAATTTAAAAAATGTAAATCCCTATTAGTTTTGATTTTATTTTCGATAAATAAAATAATGAATGAAAAATGGAAATATTAGTTTTGATTTTATTTTCGACACGTAAAATATTATACATTTGACAAAAGTAAAAAAAAACAAAACAATATGTTACGCTTTTATTTTAATAATAAGTATTTCTTCACTAATTTAATTTTTAAAACAAAATGAAAGCTTCTTTATATTATATCGTCACTCTTATCTCAATTGCTTGCGGTCGATACAACATGTACTCTTCTTTCATAGTACATATTGTAAAAGTTATTAGCTATAGTTTTATGACCGGCCGCCTGCCAAACGTCAACCTTCCTTGGGAATGTAGTTGTTGACTAAAAAGCATCAAATGGAGTTGGCCCATGTCGTTATAAGGCTCTTAGTCGTCTTTTACGACATCCACGAGCAAAGTAAGGGTTGGTAGTATTCGTACCCGCTACCACACAGCCACTTCTTTATATTATATATTATTTGGATATATATTATAATATATTTGAGTAAATATTATTTGGATTATATTTTATGAACAACTCTTTGTTTAAATTATTATACGAAGTAAAACAATTTGTCTAAAGTTATCCTTGTTTTAAGTTAGACTTTTAATCGACAGCTTAATGTAATTCATTCGATAAAATGTGTCAAAATTTAACGATTTCAATTTGTCAATTGTGATTAAATCGTTAATTGTACATCAAACGAAAATAATAAAAACGTGTTTAATAAAAGTGTTTCACGGCATAATAATCATCATCAGACTTTTGTATAACAATTAGAGATTTACTTTAAGAATTACTTTCAAACCGTTAATAAACGATGCGTAATGGCCTTTTTTCATAAATTATATACTCTTTATTTCAGTTTCTGCAGATTTAAAATATAATAGCTTATCTTTTCGACTGCCATTTCAATAATTCAAAAAGTTTGTTAGTTTATTATTAATCGAATCATCATCAATTATATTATAGTGACGAAGCCGAAGTTACTTATTTTGAATTTTTATTTCTGGGAGTACTGTTATTTACTTAGACCTTTATTCGTTATGACATCCACGGGCAAACACGTAATACCGAATTGTATTCACATACACAAGACTAGGCATACAAGGCTTACGAGGATCGATGATCTCTTTTCTAAGAGATACTCTGGCTCTAACCTCTTTCACGTGAAAATCCATGGAGAAGAATTTACAAATTTCCGTTTGAAATAAAATAATATGTGCCTGTTAAAGTTTACTAAGGAACATAAGACGTGAACTGTTATAATGGACATAATTATCTTGAAGAGTGACGTACAGTGAAGTGACAAAAGGGAGGCGCCATCGGACAGAAAATCTTCGTCATCTAAAATCTCAATGAGTGGTCCGCTCAATGAGCGAAGAGAAGAAACACTTGTCTATATATGACCCAGCCAGGCAGGCCGTCTGGTCTAGTCGAAAAAAGGAAATGCAGGCGGCATGAAATTGTCCAAACTGGCATTTTCATGTGGGCAAATCCAGTAAAGATCATTAATGAGCTAACAATGGGACAGTTCGAGGTCACAGGATAACTAATCAATGCAATAAAGTATTATATTAGAAACGAATAATAGGTTTCCCAGTTAAATTCAGTCTTCTTTTTAATAATACGTATTTAACTTAATTAAAATTCGGCGGTTTCTTGGACAGACACCATCCCTTTCATAAACTTAATCCAACTGGCTTTTACGGCGGCGTGAATATAATTACACTTTGTTTTGTCTTTCCTTTTACTTTTTTTTTTCACAGTAACTTTATTACAATGAGCACTGCTTTCTATAAACGGATCAACAAAATGATTTTTGACGGAATATAAAAGCTGTTAAATTAATTTAAAAAATGGATGAAAATCGGTTTTATATTGGTTTTTTGAGTATTCACTTCATAATGCACGTGCTACGACTTTATATAAATACTTTTTGAAGATTTAGTAGGCATATGAAATTTAATCACAACTTACAATACTTAACTTTCTGTGCGGTGACGAAGTAAGAATACAATTCACCATATATCTTACCCGTGGGTGATCGTAAAAGACGACTAAAGGATATAAAACGCATATAACATCTATGCAAGAGAAGGAAAACTCGAAACAAAACCCTATACCAAAACGTCTGATCAGCGTGGTATAGTAGGTCAATTTCCCGCCCATTACGGAGGAGGCTTGAGCCCAACAATGGGACATATATGAGCTGAGACAATGATGATGAATACAAAATACAATACAAAAAATAAAAATATTCACTATTTTAGTATCTTTAATAAGTAATAGTGAGATTTTTATATAATGATATGAAGAGGGAGTGCAAATGTATATTGAATATGACAGGGCTTTGGGTCCATGTTAAGTTTTGTCACAACCCTCGTTCTTCTCTTTAGCAGCATAGCTTACATAAAAGGCAGATAAATGTTGATAAATTTGGCGTTTAGTTTTTTTATATAGTCTATATATTCCTTTAAAAATAATAAGTGTATTATCCAAATATTTAAAGAAGAATTTAAAATATACTCAAAAATATCTATGATTCATAGGTTTACTAAACGAAGGTTGTTAGATACTTTTAGCTGTATAAATAAGCCGAACTACAACATAGTTTTATCTTGTAATAATAAAATACTTTTTGTATTCGTATAAATCACAATTTATTAATTAATTTCTATCATCAAGGTGTCATACTGTTCCTGACGAAACTTTTCAATAAGGTCCTGGTTGAAAGAATTCCCAACGAATGGCGAAAGAGCTATCTTATCCCTTTCTATAAAAATAAAGGTGATATAAGACTCTGCGGCAACTACAGAGCTATAAAGCTAATCTCACATTCCTTCAAAATACGGGAAAGAGTCATAAACAAAAGGCTGCTTGAAATAATTAGCGTCACTGAAAACCAATGCGGGTTCGTAGCCGGTAGACCCAGAACTGATGCCATACATTCGGTCAGAACGCTGATAGAAAAGTACAGAGTAAAGCAAATAGACTTGCATATGCTATTCATCGACTGAATAGAAAAAGCTTTCGATCGGGTACCGAGAAAATTAATTTGGCACGCTCTAAGGACTCAGAATATACCCGAGCACTACATAATGACTGTCAAAGATATATACCAAGTATCAACCAAAGTGCGGAGCCCGGCCGGAACAAGCGATGAATTTGATGTAAAGGTTGGTGTGCACCAAGGTTCCGCACTCAGTCCTCTACTTTTTAATATTGTAATGAACCATCTCACCTCAAATCTGCAACGAGCGCCGCCATGGGACATCCTATATGCGGACGATGTCGTCATCATCAGTGAAGATGGGAACGAACTAGCGCAGATTCTAGAAAAGTGGAGGGAAGCTCTAGAAAAATCAGGTCTGTGACTAAGCAGAGAGAAGACCGAGTAAATGCATTGCAACTTCAGTGTTATCAACAGCAAACATACCATCTATCTGCAGAACATCCAGCTAAAAGAAGTGGACCATTTCAAGTACCTAGGGTCAGTCATCAGTAAAGATGGGTCAATAGACACTGATGTCACCCATCGCATAAATACTGAATGGATGAAATGAAGAGAACTATCCAGCGTGATATGCGACAGCCGAATACCCGTGCGCTTAAAGGGACGATTATATAGAGCAGCCGTCCGACCAGCCATGATATACGGAGTTGAATGCTGGCCACTCAAAAAGCAGCACGAAAATCAGTTACACTGCGCAGAGCTGAAGATGCTCAGGTGGACAGGTGGTGTAACTAGACTGGATCATGTCAGAAACAATCACATAAGAAGCACCTTCAAAGTGGGACCTATCCCAGATAAACTACAGGAGAGCCGTCTGCGGTGCACGTTACGAGGCGACCATCCGACCATATGACTAGAAGAGTGCTAGATATTCAAACTAAACCCCGAGGACGAGGAAGACCCCGAATCACATGGATGTCCGTAGTTAATAAGAAACTTAAAGAAGCCCAAATCAATAAAGAGACGACCCAGGACCGAGCTACCTGGAGACGCATGATACGGAGGGCCGACCCCAAATAAAATAGGAAAGGGCCAGGCAAAGAAGAAAGAAGAAGAAGGTGTCATAAATTTATGAGATATATATATAACATTTTAACACAAAAAGCTGTGTGGTAGCGGCTAAGAATACTACCAACCCTTACTTTGCTCGTGGATGTCGTAAAAGACGTCTAAGAGCCTTATAAGGACCTGGGCCAACTCCATCTGATACCGTTTGGTCAACAATTACATTCCCAAGGAGGGCTGACGGCTGGCAGGCGACCGGTCATAAAACTATTGCCAATAACTTTTATTGTATCGACCCCAAGTAATTGGGATAAAAGTAGGAGAATGATGATATAACATTTTAACACAATGGAAGTCATCATCTCAGCTCATATATGTCGCACTGGTGAGCTTAAGCCTCTTCCATATTAGGAGGCTATTTGTTCTACTACCCCACGCGGGTCAAACGCCTTGGTTTAGGATTTTATTTCGAGTTTACCTTTACTTTATATATATTTTATTATACATATTTTATCCCTTAATTATCTTTTACGATCACCCAGGGTAAGATAGGGGGTGGTGAATAGTATTCTTTCTCCGTCACCACACGGAAAACAATGGCAGTAAAATGTCCTAATTTTTAATGTGAACTAAATATTGCTTGAATGAGGCGCTACATAGTGAAAATCTAATTTTAAAATGGATGATATTAAAAGAAATCGACTTTTTACCCGCGGCTTATCAATACCACATACCACCTTCATTGTAGCACATATTCGTCCCATTGATGAGCTTGAGCGTCTTCCACAGTAGGAGGAAGTATTTCACTTTCACCGCAGGTTTACGAACTTTTTAATCTTTGATCTTGACTTATCCTATTCCATACTTATTATATATTGTGTGGTGAGTGCTATTGATACACCGTAGAAGAGTGGTAGGTTTCCTTTCCGACCTTGATTAAAAAAATAAAATATTAGCCTAAATAATTTAATTTCACTTTACTTTCTATTGTAATCATTCAAAAAAGGGATGTATAGCGACAAGTTAGTCGCCACGTAATTACATACTGATAGTATAAAATATACCAGTACATTAACATATTTTATTTATTTATAATTTTTTATCATTTGTATATTTTTTTAATGTTTTCCGTGTGGTGACGGAGTAAGAATACAATTCACTACTTCCTGTATCAACGCGTCTTACTAGGTCAATTTCCTTCCAATTGAGGGTAGCCTTAAGCCCAACAGAACATAATATATGTTGAAATAAAACTAGTTCTATGAATCCTATCACGTTAGTATTGATGATTTTTAATTGATTTTCAATAAACTTGGGAGGATCAGATCAGTCCTCCCGCGACCATGAACGCTGTAAAGTGTTCGAAACGTCAGGATATTAAAAATCAAATATAAAGGCGATAGAATCAGTAAAACTAGCTGAAATAATTATCATTTGTTTCATTATTAACACTATATTTGATTATATATTTTACTAGAGATAACGAAGAAGCGAGGAAATAGGCAGCGATTGAAGTATGCAAGAATAGAGTTCTCTGGCACTCTGCCCTCTCTGCCTACCCTGTAAAGGACATGGCGTGACGGTATGTATGTATGTATATTTTACTATTTTATTTGAATAGATGTTATGTGACATGATAGCAAAAATCTCGTATGATACATTCAATAATATGACATGTGAAATCTTTCTAATATTCAATATCCAAGTAACACATACGTACATTGCCGTTTAATGTATGACGAAAGTATCTACGTGGTTATGCCTGTCTAAGCTTTTGAAATGTGAAAATAGCGTATTTTTTATGTGGGCGTTTATTTATTTAACGCGTCGTGCAAAAGATTTAAAGATGGCAATATTGTATTTTGTGTGAAATGTGACAATAAACTCGCACAATGATTAGCCATTTTGTAAACGAGAAGAATAATACAGAAAGTTAAAAAAAATTAATGGAGTTAGTAGGAATTGTTCTAATAAATTTCGTAATTACACCTCTTAAAATTTTTTTTACCTTTAAGTTGGTTAAGTAAGCAACGTGGAAGTTCTAAACTTAGGTCTGCGAATAAATGGAACTTTTTCCGAACAAAAACTAATGAAATTTTATCAACATTGATTAATTTCAAAGAATGATATAAACGTGTTGTGAACGTGACCGCTTAAAAACTTGATGTAGCAATTAATCGTTTATATTTTTAAATGAATTATATTTACCAATGATTGTATTGAAATAATATAAGAGGAAGTTTGAAAGTTGCGCCAGTGACGGAAAAGTTAAGAAGTGGAAAATTGACATGGTATGGACATGTGATGAGACGGGATGAAAGTAATGTTGTGTGGAAAGTTTTAATTATGAATGTTGAAGGCTTTTGTGGTAAGAGAAGACCGAAGAAAAGATGGATGGACTGCGTGAAACATGACATGAATAGACAAGAAGTGACTACAGAGATGACGTCTGATAGGGTTGTATGGATGGAGAAGACATTTTGCGTCGACCCCAAATAAATTGGGATAAGAGCAAGTTGATGATGATGATTGTATTGAAATAATATATTAAGAAATACAGTAATAGTATATAAATACTAGCATAAATTCATGAAAAATTGTTAAATCCAACTTGAAAAACTGTTTTATAGATTTTTTTTGTTTGTCAAAAAATTCATTACAGGCGGAATTTATTCACATACACACATATGAAGGAACTATAGATAAGCAAGAATTACCATTACCAAAAAAAAATATCGTTCACATATTTTGTGCCTTACTTAGGTATAAGTACAACTTAGGTATAAGTATAACTTAGGTATAAGTACAACTTAGGTATAATTACAACTTAGGTATAAGTACAACTTAGGCATAAGTACAACTTGCTCTTGCCTTACTTAGGTATAAGTACAACTTGCTCACCTCAGCAACTCTTAAGAACGTTTTCATTCTTAATGCAATTTAAAAGTAAATAAGTATTTTTTTTTTGGGAAAACAAACGATATTACATTATATTTTAGCTTAATATGTAATTTTATAAGTAATACAAATATGATGAATAAAATAAGGAATGAAGAGAATGTTTGAAATTTACGTCAGTGATAAAGAAATTTGTTGTTGTTTGTAAATATTGCTTCGACCCCAAGTAATTGAATTATTAATTTCATGTAGGTTCTCACGATTTTTATAGTGTAAGTGATAATTTCAATCTGTATAGCTGAATAACTAGTAGTCAGATTGAGGCTAGATTGAAGTTGGGTGTATTCACACACCAATGATAACCAATATTTTTTTTTTCTTTTTTGTTTATCAAAAACATTTGCTAGATAGATATATTTGATAGAAAGATAGTAGCTAGACAGTTTGCTAGATAGTTTCTGCCGAATACGATTACGAATGATAAAAGATGCAATAATTTATGAATTTAATTACGAATATCCATTACATCACTGGAAGTACTAATTATATAAAGTGTCGACATCTCTTTATACTTCCACGTGTCCCAAAGACATAAAACCATACGAGGCAACTCGAACATAAACGCTATCTTTCAACCATATAATATTGACATGTACATAAGATTAAAAAAAGAAAAAATATTATAATGGAACTCATTGTGTAAAAAAACCGATTTATAGCGAAAAAATAATGTCACAAGTGTGATTCGAACCCACTTGTGACATTTTTCGCTCGTAATCGGGTTTTTATAAATAATTAAGCATATTAAATACTAAATTTCAGTAATTTCACTGAGTAAATTTACATACAACATCATATCGAAAGAATTTTATTCAAGAAGTAAATCCAAAACGTAAATGCGTAGAATAGTGGCAATAATTCAAGGTCACAAGTACGAAACACTATTGATAAAAGACAGTTACACTGGCATATCTTATGATAACAGATAAAAGCGCAACAACTGCTCAACGTCCATAAAGATAGTGAAAATCTAGAAATAATATGTAAATTCCATTACCTGAGGACGTTGTTACTAGGTTACTTGATAATGTTGAGATTATCAACATCACGTGATGAAATAAAAAAAAAGATTTAGTGAAAGTTATCTCATGAATAGACAATTATGAATATATCTATTCATCCATCAGACTATCGACATATCCTGTTCAACAAATACATAGGCTGCTCTACTAAGGCAGGATAGTGATATAAACGCAACGTTTGGTGACGAGTTGATATTTAGTATTAGTGTTACATGTAGAATGCTGCTAGTTCACTTCACGTGCTCATTTAGGCAAATATTATAGCTCTAACGGGCTAAAGGGTTTGAAATAAAACTATTTTTACGGATTACGGATTTATCATGTTTATGAGTGGACTCTGATCATGAATGCTATAGAGTGTTTGAAATTATCACGAAATCCGTAAAATTAGTTTTATTTCAAACATATAATACTCGGGTAAACATCAACCTTTAAAAGTAACAGGATAAAAACATTTATTATCTGTATAAATCCCGCAAGGCTTTTCAAAACATAAAATTAGTTTATTACGAAATCCGTAAAATTAGTTTTATTTCAAACATATAATACTCGGATAAATCAACCTTTAAAAGTAACAGGATTGAAACATTTATTGTCTGTATAAATTCCATCATCATCATCATCTTGCTCTTATCCCAACTACTTGGGGTCGACGCAATATGTCCATACAGTCCTATCAGACGATATAGCTATTGACAACATCAATCTTAACATTTTACCTTATTATCTAATACCACTGGATCGCAATACAATCATCACTGAGAAGAACTGATAAAAGACTAAACGGGTTTGTTACTTCTTTTTACATCTTATTAATGACATCTTTTATATAAAATTGTATACATGCTAATTAAGTATTAGCTCCAGTAGCCTTCGAACCGCGATGTAATATAATTCTTAAACATAATGGACAAGGTGGATCAGATCTCAAAAGCGACATCTGATCACGAGTTAACTACTCAAAACCGTCATTATTCTCCTCAACCACGCCTTGTATTCTTTACCCCATAAATCAATGATTAATCTAATAATTAGACATGTATATATCTAATAATTAAATAGTTATGTCCGTTTTCACCAATTGAACCCAATTTTTATGTAACAACTCAGAGAATCTGTTTGACAAATCTGCAAGATAAAAACTACTTTTCAGATAATGTTTACTTTTGTCTACATCTATCCAATCGACAACTCGATCTCCGTAAGACGGTATAATTCCATAATCGCCAAACCAAGATATTTAATTAGTTAAGCCTTAAAAAACAGGTAACCTATTCTGTATTTACACTGATTTTAATTGCGAGACTACTAGCAATATTTGCTATGGAAATCAGCATAATAGCAGATACCAAATAGTTAAAGAATTTTTTTTTTTTCCATTTATTTAAAGGGCTTTGTCGCTACGCAAACAAATAATTATATAGCATTATCATTATCCGTCTCTTATTGGAGTTACTTGGGAATTACTCAATGCAATATGTACTCTTCTTATAGTTTTATGACCAGACGCCTGCTTAATGTCAATCAAATCTTTGGGATTTTTATCATTGACCAGCTGTGAGTTGATATCAGATGGAGTTGTCTCAGATTTATGTAAAGCTCTTAGATCTCTTTTTACGACACTCACAAGCTCTGTAAGAGTTGGTAATATTCACCACCACCTCACAGCAAAATTATTGTATAGCATTATAATCATTTTTGCTATAGCCAATAGAAGTTAGTTATAGGGCGAGGGCGTTGAGAGGCACACTAGAAGAGCCAATGAGCCTGGCCACTCTCGGCACCGAGGAGATGGTTAGCCGAATCGAGCCGCTGGGAGTCGAGGTTACACTCAATACGATGGAGGATCACTTCTTCCATGAGTCCACCCGTTGGCGCCTCGATAGCTGTCAACTCCATCCCGATCGGCATCCAGGATCATATGAAATATTTGGACCAGATACTCGACGAGCGTTGCTGGTTTCGGGTGCATTTCCACAGAGTTGGCTCCCATCCCACGGCGCGGCGTCCGCCCTCTCAAGGCTCATGCCGAACGTGGGTGGACCCAGTGTTGAATGTCGACGGCAGTAAGCGGGGGTAATCCGCTCAATAGCGTTGTACAATGTAGGCAAGGTCACTGACCGTCCGACACAAGCTCTTTTGTGGCGCCCTCAGAGAGCCAAGGCTATCAGAGCCATTTGCGGTTAACGCACGATGGCTACCGAAACCCGATGCGCAACGGCCGTAACTGCCCCGTGGGACTTGGAGGCGGAGATGCTCACCGATCGCTATCAGCGAGTGTCTCCCATCACCATACGCGAGAAAAGTGGCATTCTATTGAATTGGCCGCCTGGTGTGAGGACGTTCGCCGGGACGTCATTAGCCGTTCCGTTGATGTTGACTGGAGATGCTACCTCAAATGGGTAACCCGCCGGATGGACCACCGAAGACACGGACCGGGTGCCGGTGGTCCGCTCGCACGTCTATTATAGGTACTTGAAGGGCGAGTTATAGTGTCGCGTGCCGTTCCTTCCGTCACTCCGGACAGATCGAACGGGGTGGGACCATACCAAAGCCGCGCGATAAAATAAAGATATACAAGAGCACTCCTTTGGGAACCGGTTATAATCGCTAATCTAGATAGATTATCACGACCCTAGGTAGATTCCTTATCTACGGCATTATTCCCTGCCTTGCGTAAGCCTATATCCAATAATGGACGCTGATAGACTGACAAGCGTAAGGAGATGAATTTAAAATTTAATTATCTAAAATATTTGACGGCAAGGAAGGCGTAGTGCTTAAGATATCTACTTACCGTGCCAAGAGTCGCTGATTCGATCTCCATGTAGAATAATACTTTATGTCAATTCCTCTCCCATTGTAGTATAAACGGCTGTCTAAAAGGGAACTACTATATCACTGTCCTTATGCTTACTTCTGTACGTACGTACTGTAATATGAAATTATTGAAAAAATCACTGGTTTCATGGCTGTTACTTGGATTAGCCACCGACATAAATCAGTTTCAAACGGATGTATAGAATGAATCTTCAGGAAAAACCGGTACAGTCAAATCATAATCATTATAGATACGACTGTTACAAGATAAAATTATACCAAAATATTATGTTATTGAATGTAAATTGGTGATGTTGATCGAGAAATCCATTTAGTTGTAATTTTTTTGATCACGAATATTTTAAATTATTTTTTGTTTTTGATCATAAATTGTCTCCGTTGTAATCTAATCCAGAATAAATTCGAAGTTTTTACATCTTGGTTTTCTGTGTGGTGACTGAGTGAGAACACAATTCACCACCCCGTTTTGCCTGTGGACATAGTAAAAGATGAATAAGGGATTTAATATCTTATTCATCTTATCATCATTCATCTAGGCATATAACATCTATGCATATAACACCATTCATCTAGGCATATAAGATCTATGCAAAAGAAGGAAAACTAAAATAAATGCCTACATCAACCCGTGTGGCCGCGTTATTGGAGTCGCCACGGCTTGCGGTGTCCGATGCGACACGTTGTGCTGACTCGGCGCCTCGTGGCTGTAGCTGTTGCTATGTCGGTATTGCGAAATGCATGTATGAGTAATGAGTACAGTGAAGTAAACTAGGTGTAAGCAGGTTTGGTGCTGAGTGTTCATGTAACAAGCGTGGTATCGTAGATTAATTAGGCGTAAAACAATAATATACATATTATTGTTTCACGCCTCACACAATAGAATACAGAAAAAGATGAAACTTACCTTTCATCTAGAAAAACTGTACTATTCTAAGAGATAGAATAATTGATCATACAAAATTTATAGGAAGACGAGGCCGCGAGCATAGCTAATTGGATAAATTATAAAAAATTACTTATTATAATTAACAAGTTAATTTTCTGAATATTCACGTTTCATTATTCTCCTACTCTTATCCCAATTACTTGGGCTCGATACAATATATATTTTTCTTTCATAGTACATGTTATAAAAGTTATTGGCAATAGCTTTATGACTGGCCACCTGCCAGACGTCAAACCTCGTTGAAAATGTAATTGTTGACCAAACGGCATCAGATGGAGTTGGCGTAGGTCGTTATAAGGCTCTTAATCATCTTTTACGACATCCACGTGCAAAGTAAGGGTTGGTAGTATTTGTAGCCGCTACCACACAGCCTATTTTATATATACATATCATTTCTGAATATTCACGTATATAATATTTTTTAAAAATGAACTAGTTAATTTATAAAAAAAAATATTATAGACGTGAATATTCAGAGTAAGTTATTACTCTACTTTTATGCGCAAATACGCATCTTATTGTATTTGCGCAGTTACAATCATTATCATCCAAGGAGGATTGACATCAGGTAGACGGCCGGTCATAAAACTCTTGCTAAAATTTCAATTCATAGTTTGGTGCAATATTATGCTAGGCACTTGTTACTTAACTACTTTTATTCTTGTAGTGACGAACTGGCAATACATTATATACCTACATACATTCTTCACCTGTAAGTGTCATGCAAGAGTATAGGTTCTTGACTTTGGACGCTTATCTGCACAGTAATTTAGTGAGAATCTTCAGCCGTGGGTTTTATTCAATCTAGTGATGAATCATGACTTGTGTTCCGGTGTGTCATCTAAATGAATCACCATGAAGTTAAATATTATCAAACAATAGCTTTTAAGATAAAAATCACGAGGTGAATATTTACCGTTTCTGTTATTTATTTTATATTTTTTTAAAAAGCAGGGTGACGGGAGGTTTGGTTATAATAAAACCTCACGTCGCCCAGCTATTTGGACTAACGGAAGAGTGATATGGGACTCTATAACTCTGCCAACTGAACAGTGTACGGAAACCACTGCCTCGATTTTGTTGGCTCACCCGGCGGATCACGGTCCAGGCGTCAGCTTTACTGCATTTGATGATGAACTGCTTTGAAATTTAATACTTTTATAGCGCCTATTAATATTTCAATTCTTACGGCGAAGATCAATCAATCAACAATTATAAATAATATGGATTACAATAGTTCCTGAACTAGGCTATTGCCTGTATCTCAGGAGCCAGGACGCTAAGATTACAAATATGAAAGATAATAAAATAATATAAAAAAGTAACTACAAAAAGTAACTAAAAAAAGAAAAGGGATATTATTAGTAAGGGTGCATGCAGTGTGTGTGTGTGTGTGTGTATACGTGTCCGTGAGTGAGCGTGTGTGTGTGAATTTGCGTCTGCGTCTATGTCATTACTTGCTAGCATTAATGATCATTTCAGTGGAGTCATATGAGAGCGAATTATTCAATAACAATACCACTTAAACTTAAAAATTGCATTACGGAGAAGATTAAAAGTGAAAATATCATCAATCATTCTTTTTTTTAATCTGGGTAATGTTTTAGATTCAGGCATCTAAAACATTACCCAGATTAAAAAAAAGAAAACATTTTTTTTACTTTTTTTTTCAAAAATACTGTTTTATTCATTTAGCAAAATAAGTTCATTTAGTATATATATATTTAGTTTTTCCCATTAAAAACCGTCACCGTTTTCAAATCAAATTAATTCATTTATTATGCATAAGACTCCTAGTGCCACAGACTCCAAGTGCCCTTAGCACTTGCATAATATCAATTATATATATTTTTTTAAATTAATTTAAATTAATCTACCACCGGATCGAAAGACGGCCACAAACTGAGAAGATCAACAACTCAACTTTATTTACCATTAGAATAGCTTGCTTATTCGACATGCAATAAAATGTTTATAATTACAACAAAATAGTGTGACATTTTATTAATAAGTCCGGTCAAATTAGACCAAAAAATAAGAGTAAAGTTACCTTTTTTTCTGCCGCAGCTGAGACGTTCACTCGATGTAATTATTTTATGTTCTCCTTATTTAGTTTATAGATTTTATGTGTTTTCATTTATTGTAAGGTTTATTTTTGTTTTTCTCTGTGTTCCTAACGTCTCTCCTATGTGGCACTAAATAAATACTTTCTTTCTTTCTTACCTAAATTCCCACCAAGCTGAAAATCGGTAAGATTGTTTAAAATATCATTAAAAATAAAATTTGAAAGTTCCCCATCTTTCACCTGTAAGGAAAAAAAATTATTCAAGGTCAAAGGTCAAAAAAAATAGATTTTCGCGATTTTCAGCAAAACGGTAAGTTTTATCATAAATATACCTCAAACAAAAATTGTAGATCATAAAATTATCTACAAAAAAATTATTTATACTTTTTTTTCTACGAGCCACCGTTTTTGAGATATAACGATTCAAAAAGTTGTAATCGTCATAATATGCACACGTTTCCTCGCCACCTATGAGGTAGTGTACTTAGCGCGTTTTTTTTAACGTGGTTTCCCCAGTAGGCCTATTCCACGGGTCAGTTTTGATCCTGTTTAATTTGAAACTATTGAAAAATAATAGATATTGGCAGAGATTGAAAAGATAAAAGCAATTTAAGTTAAAAAAAAGTACATACATACATACATATCATCACGCTATATCCATATCCCTTGCAGGGTAGGCAGAGAGAACAGAGTGCCAGAGAACTCTATCTCTGCATACTTCACTCGCTTCCTTAACATTCACTAAGGCCTTGGTGTCATTCTTACATTGCCGATATATTTCTTTCTTCTGTTCAGTCATACTGTCATTCAGATTCAAAGAAGAAACATAGTCCAGCCACGCTTTCTTCTTTTGCTCTACGGAAGCTGCCACTTCCGCATCCCACCATGCATCACCATTTGTTTTTCTATGCTTCTTTGAACTTCCACATACTTCTTTCGCTGTATCTACCATACTCTCTTTCAATACTCTCCAGCATTCTTCAATGTCCGATTGCGGCTGGCTTGCCATCGTCAGCCGTTCTCGGACACCCTCTGCATACTTTTCTCTTACACACTCTTCTTGCAACCTTTCAACCTTTATTCTTTCAAGCCCTCCGAAGTGGACACGCTCTCGCCAGTGCCTCCACTTTCTGAACAGACCACTAAATCTCGCAATAACGAGATAGTGGTACTATGGATACTATGGCAAATATTTTTGCATACTAATTTTAAATTTTTCAAATTTGTACGTTTATTCTTTAAAATCACTCGTTCTACAAAATATGTCAACGATTCTGGGATTTCATTATTTAAATCTTCAAACATGCGACCTGGTGGAGGGTAGTTAGAATTATCAAACACTGCGGTTTGAATATGTTCGCGAATGATATCTGCAGCTGCCTCTAGGACTCTGAATCGTTCTTCTTACTACTTCTCCTAAGAGGAACATTCAAATTTTGTTTTTAATGATATTTTAAACAATCTTACCGATTTTCAGCTTGGTGGGAATTTATGTAACTTCGAATGTCTAAATTGACCGGACATCTAATATTTTATATTACTCAGAAATACGCGGTCACACTGTGATTTGATCAAGAGAAAACACAGTGTGTTTCTTAACTTTTATAAGACTGCTTACATTAGCTTAAATATTTTAAAAGCTTTTATGATAAAAGAGAGACTCCTTTATCATCGAGGAATCATAATAAGTAAAACGCATTCAGTAGCAATTTCTAAATAATCGCTCAGTTCAATTTCAGGATCACTATATCATTTTATGTTTTAACTTGGCTCCAAACCGTGGAGCGTAAGCTTTCCTAATTAGTAATACAAAATTAACTACACAGATAATGAAGTGGTTTAAATATCAACCTCTTGTAGCAAATGTATTGGGTTCATCCCCATATAAAACAATTCTTAAGGCGATGCATAAATTATTTTTTCTGTGTCTGAGTGGTATTAGAGTTCGGTAATTGCATGTTTTTGAATTCTCCCGTGACACAAACATGTATGCTTAGTGTGATTCCTAAGTGTGGGCCTTACCTTTTAAAAAAGAATAAAATGTGAAAGTAAGTTTGTCTATGTACTTGCTATGCTTTCATACTTTAACTACTGTACATATCATCATAAAACTTCGTACACATGTTGTCAGGGACACAGAAAAGTACGTAAAATAATTTTCACCCAGAAAAGTACTAATTGGAAGATGTACTCGTATATATAAACTTTAAAAAATAGTAAAATAATTTTGTTTTGTCAGTTTGTCGAATTCAACTGACAAAAATAAATGATATTCGTATTGTGCTGTACTGGATAGTAGATAAAGTATCTCTGGCGTCCTAAAAGAAAACATTACGTCACAAAAACAAAAGCTTAAGCGAAACCATAGGCTACTAAAAATTTATATTTATTGTATCGATATTAAAAGAACAAAGCTCATTAATAAGTATTTGATAACATAAAAACTTTATACACCAGGCAAAGCAATATTGTTTTCCAACATCTAATTAACTACATGGCCATTTGTATTAATGGACATAAATATTGTTTTTATTTTCTGTGAAATTCAAATAAACATTCTCTAATAAGCAGAATTATTGTAAACAAAATTGAGTCTTTTCATTTTCTTTATTGGTTCTTTAAGTCAGTTACTAAATTGGCTCTTAAAATATTACTATTATTATTTTTAGTGATATAAAAATATGTATTATTGGAAAACTTTTTTCATTTTAATCATTTAGATTACTTTAACAAACTAATATAACAAAACTGATCGAGGATTGCACTCCTGCAATACTTTAGGTATTTAAATTAAAACGATTTCCAACGTTGTTAACAAAAATAAAAATATTACATTGATTAATAATTTTCATAAAAAAAAAATTATTGCTCATGGTGGAAAACGAGCAAACAGCACACCTGAGTGTAATTGTCACTGCCGCCCATGGACCTTTGCAATACCAAGGGTATAGCTGGGCCGCTGCCTACCAATCAAACCCCAAACTCACCCAGTTGGGCTTCCGGCTATCTCTCTCACAAACGAAGCGCAATAGCACATTGATATTACTTAGACGTCGATTTTCTGCGAGAATGTGGTACTACCCCGGACGGACCGACCTGCGGCTCTACACAGAAAACTGCCAACAGCGTGGTCCTACCAAAAAATTTTGTCGAACATTACACGAAATTAAATGACAAAATTGTCTATTATTAATATTAATAACACTCTATTATTAATATTCACCACATAGAAATGGTACAGATTTTTTTTTTACGCTCATTACATTTTAAATTCTTTCAGAATAGAATACCATACGCAGAACTAGTTATTAAAAAAACATAATATTCTAAGCTTAGCATCCAGGCGCACATTGTTGAGTGTATGGTATTGCGTGGCCTCTGCAACAATAATTATGACTGTACCGACCTTACAGACAAGCTCTGCTATATAGTTCCTAGAATGGTGCGTAGGGCTGCGCGGGCTCCGCGTCTCTTTCATACTTTTAAGTGCAGAACCAATGCCGGTATGCGGGCACCTCTACGCCGTATTATAGAAACATACAATACACACTTTACAGCTATAGACATTTTCGCTGAAACTGATCTAAGATTTAAAAAATAATAGTTTAAAAAACTAAAAAAACAAGCTTTTATATATAAACCAAACTAAAAAGTAGAAAATAACTTTTTTAATAATTCATGTTAAGGCAGAGTGATAAATAAGAGAAATTATTTTAATGTAAAAAAGCGAGGGGTGCCTGGTGCGCTTTGGACTGATATACATCGATTTGCATACTTACCATACCGCACACTTGCCTCATATGACTAGATACTAGGAGTAGTGACATTATCGAAATATTTACAGAAAACACCCCACGCTTTTTTACATTAAAATACATTCTCTTATTTATCACTCTGCCTTAACATGAATTATTAAAAAAGTTATTTTCTACTTTTTAATTTGGTTTATATATAAAAGCTTGTTTTTTTAGTTTTTTAAACTATTATTTATTTTCTATTTTTTAGTTTCGCTAAATACAGAAGCGCGATTTTATATATTTTAATCTACTATGATTCCATGACTACTATTGGTAACTGTAATTATTTTCTAAATCATTAAATATGTACAGCTGTATTAATAGTGAAATCTCGATTTTTAAAATTCATTCAAATAATTTTACATTGTCGTCTTGTTACTTGATCATCGAAGCATTGCATCAAATGCTATGTAACAGAGAAGCTTTAGATGAAATGATTAAATTACGAAGACTATGACTAAGTGCTACATAAGCTTGTCCAGCAGCAAACAGTCGAGAGCCTAGATAAATAACTGCATGATCAACTGTACAACCTTGAATCTTGTGGACGCTCGATGCCCAACTCAGAATGTCAATGGCAAAATTCGTCTCTCAGCAGTTCCATATTTGGCTATTTTCTATCCAACTTACCTACTACATAAAAATGTAATAAGTGCAAATATTTATAAATTTAAATTCATATAAATGTTAATGTTTTAAAATTATATGAAAATATAATTTTGACTGTATTTAACAATCAATTAAAATTTGAAGTAGTCACAAATAGTACTAAGATGGCCAAAACCAGTACTTCTTTTAAAATAGACAATAACTCACAAATGAACAATTAAAACCTGAGTTTACATTATTCCTGCATTAGTAACTACATATGTTTTATAATAACATTCCAAGCTTAGATCTTAAATATTATAATAATACAAAAGTAAGTTATATAATACCATTTTAATTTTTAACTTTCACACATAAGTACTGCATAAGTTGAAAACTATGTTATATGATAACATTCCAAGCTTTGACCTTAAATATTGAAATTTATCTTTAAACAATGCTCTTGTAAGTAAATATATCTGCAAATTGTCAATCACTACTAACAAACTAATACAATTATCTTTTTATAAGACTTTTCTTTAATAAAATATATTTAATTTCAATATGTTTACACTTCTCATGGAAATTAATGTTTTTAATGACACTGATAGCAGTTTGGTTATCTAAATTAAGACGAGAGTCCTCTTTACTTAAAAACTGTTTGATCCACATGGCCTCTTTTTAACAGCACAAGTTGCCATAAATTCAGCTTCTGTAGTAGATAGAGCCACAGTTTGTTGTCTTTGGCTGTACCAAGCAACAGCCGCCCCGTTCTTGATGAAAACATAACCAGTAAGTGAATAGCTTGTATCCATGTTCAGCCGGTATTTGTTATTGATTATAAATTAGCTGTTGTTATCTGATTTTTACTGTTTATAATGACAGTCAGTTTTGTAAATCTTACTTGGCTACCACTTTGAATAATCTGATTCACAGATATCAGATTGCTAGGTTGCTAGTTTGTGAACATGTAAAACATTATTAAACAGGTTATTAAACACCTTTTTGTCATGAAATTTATAATATATAAGTGTCTAAGCTTAAGCCTGAGGACTGCACAGATAATTCCTGTCAATTTCTCCTTATTTCTTTGGCAATACACGAGATTTCAATGTGCACATAATTTGTTGGATTGACTGAGAGTATTAGCTTTGTCTTAGCTTTAGCGTCTCGTTTCTTATCTACACTTTCTGAGAAGTCTTCTATGCAATCCCAGAGTTCCTCATGTTGTAAGTATGCATAATTTGTGTGGCCAGACAGGTTTTCGATAAATGCGAGAGTATTATTTAACGCCATTTTCAAATAGATATTTCAATTCAAATACTTAAATACTTCGCAAAGACCTAACAAGAAAACTTTTACACGAACTACGTTTCGTTTTTAATGTTCACTTCAATGTCTTTGATCACTGATTTTACCATTAGATATTAAACTGTCTTTATTTCTGAGCTTTTCTGGGCACTTAACCTGACGAATTGAACGACGTAGCTCGAGTTTTATTAACTATTTAATATGAAACTAACAAGAAAAATATACACAGTGGCTTGACAGATGACCTTGATGTCACGAATAAACGTAGTGTTTAATTTCTCTGTGGTCACTAATTAGACAGATATTGTTATTGTTAGAGAGTGCTGTTTTACGGTAGCGCCCTCTAGGCGCGTAATTCGAAATTGGAAACTTAAATTCAACAATTTAATCCTGACTATCCCAATAACTGATTAGGATAATGGTGTAATCTTATTAAATTATTGCATTGTCATCGGTCCTCGATAAGTCTACTAAATTTAAATGAAATCTGACCGTTCGAAGTGGGTCAAAATCAAGTGCAAAGGAGTCGGTTACAAACATACAGGTCAAGCTAATAAAAAGTTTGTAAAAAAAGGTTATGATTGCTCTAAAGGATAATTGTTAAATTTTGGATCTATTATTTTTCACATAACTATGAAGGGTAATGAGGAACTACGAAAGGTTAACCTTAATTTTGTATGTATATATTTCTTAATATTTTTCTTTTTTATCTTTTGTTTATATTTTTTTTTGTTGTGTGTTTTGCGGAACAAAATGTCCATCTTGCTCCGTGCAGTATCTTTTTTGTCACCATTACGTCTTCTGTTAAGCCGTGGACAAAGGTGCTAGTTACACGTATGTTAATTTAATAATATTAGTACACTAAGATCAATACTGTAATGTATAACTGTTTTTTGTCCCTAATAAATAAATCATCATCATCATCACAGCCCATATATGTCCCACTGTTGGACTGGGGCCTCCTACGTAAAGGGAGGGAAATTAACCTACTATACCACGCTGATCAGACGCGTTGGTATAGGGTTTTGTTTCGAGTTTTCCTTCTCTTGCACAGATTTTATATGCATTTTATATCCCTTAGTCGTCTCTCACAATCACCCACGGGTAAGATAGGGGGTGGAATATATATATATATATATATATATATATATATATATATATATATATATATATATATATATATATATATATATATATATATATATATGTGTGTGTGTGGTGTTAGAGTTAGAATACTATTCACCACCTCATTTCTTAACCGTGGGTGATCGTACGAGACGACTAAGGGATATAAAACGCGTATAACATCTATGCGAGAGAAGGAAAACTCGAAACAAAACCCTATATCAACACGTCTGATCAGCGCGGTATAGGTAGTAGGTTAATTTCACTCCCATTATGGAGGAGGCCCGAGCCCAACAGTCGGGCAGCTATGGGCTGTGATAATATATATATATATATATATGAATACATATATATATATATATATGAATACATATATATATATATATGAATACATATATATATATATATGAATATATATATATATATATATATATATATAAATACATATATATATATATAAACTCATTTGCAAAAAAAACGGGCGGTTTTGATTTTCATTCATATTTAAAAAGATACAATACCAAAAAGGTTTCAATCGTTTGTACACGTTACTGGCCGGTTTTAAAAATGCTGTGGTATTTAAAAAAGTACGTTCTAAATTCAATTTTTCATTTGATGTTCATTTTTACAGAAAACCCCTTTTTATCCTACATTTTTGGCGCGAAGTTCCAGAAGTTAACATCGACTTTCATAACTTTTATTCAATTTTTATCGATTAATTTCATATCCTTGACTGTCAAAGATTTATTTAATGCTGTTTGGCTGTATCAAAAATGGTAGATAAAGTGGTAAAAGCTACCAAAATTATCGCGCTGCTTGAAGAGGGTTGCAGCCAATGTTTCGTGGCTAGGAGGCTAAATGTTAGTCGCTCGACAGTCCAAAGGACCTGGCAGCGATATCAGGAGACTGGTTCCGTCGAGAGAAGGCCTGGTTCTGGAAGAAAACCATGTACCCAACCACGGGATGATCGTTTTCTTGTGAGTCGCGCATTGAGAAATCGCAAATCTTCGTATGTGGATCTTAAGAACAACCTCCAAGAAGTAAGAAATGTGCATATTAGTCTATGGACGGTCAGGAGGAGGCTTCTCGCTGCCAATATACGCAGTCACCGCCCGGCCCGCGGCCCCAAATTACTCCGTGAGCACAGAGTTCACAGGCTTAGGTTCGCTAGAAATTGTGAATCATGGACTCAAGACGATTGGAATAGGGTTTTGTTCTCTGATGAAGCCAGGATATCTCTGTTCGGTGAAGATCGACGTCGGCGAGTGCTAAGAAGACAAGGAGAACGCTTTGCAGAGGCATGTTTCGAAGAAATCACACCTTATGGTGGGGGCTCTGTTATGTTTTGGGCAGGAATAAATTCAATGGATCGTACAGAGTTAGTCTTCATTGAAAACGGCTCACTGACTGGGCATCGATACATAACGGAAGTTCTAATTTCTCATGCACAACCCGCATTGGCCGCTCTAGGTGAAGACTCGATTTTTATGGACGACAATGCTCGCGCCCACCGATCCCGCGATGTTAATGCGTATGTGCAAGAGGTCGGCATTCGTCGTTTGGATTGGCCAGCTCGAAGTCCCGACCTCAATCCCATAGAGCATGTCTGGGACGTTCTGAAACGGCGTGTGAGATCAGTACACCCGGCTCCGCAGACCATCAGAGAGCTGAAGAATGTGATTACTGCGGAGTGGGAACGTATTCCGCAAGCAAGTATCCGGGATATACTCGCTAGCATGCCCAGACGAATTCAAGCTGTGATTTTAGCTAGAGGGGGTCACACTCGATACTAAACATTTATCTGCTTTTACTTTATTAAAGAAAAACAAACAAAAAAACTTTTTTATTTTTACTTCATGAGCATATGCACTACTAGCGAATATACACTACTAGCGAGGTTTAGCATTATTTCCCATAAATTGTATCTAAATTTTATGAAATACTGATGAAAACGATTATTTTCTTATTAATTTACCAAATTGTGTGGATAAAACTACCTATAATTATCAAACAAAGAAATATTAACATTTGAAATGGTTCATTGCTTAGGTGCCCGTTTTTTTTGCAAATGAGTGTATATATATATATATATATATATATATATATATATATACATATATATAACTTACATTTATTTGATTTGATTAATTATAATTCCTTTCGTTATACTAATAGTATAAGGGTATAAGGTGGAATGTGAGTTTGTTAATATCTTACTTTTACGCCTTTAACTTCTCTAATTCAACCAATCATATCGATTAATCATCCAAAAAGTTCTTGAGGTGTGGTAACATATTTTTTTGACAACATGCGAGCGTAAAGCAACAAACAAAGCGAACATATAATATATTATGTTAAATGAGAAATGATAATTTATATACATGTGTCATAAACGAATGTAACTTTGGTCTAGTAGTTGTTTCATATACTAGAACTAGACCAATCATCATCATCATCACAGCCCATATACGTCCCACTGTTGGGCTCGAGCCTCCTCCTTAATGGGAGGGAAAAGAACCTACTATACCGCGCTTTTCAGACGTGTTGGTATAGGGTTTTGTTTCGAGTTTTCATTCTCTTGCATAGATGTTATATGCGTTTCATATCCCTTAGTTGTCTCTTACGATCACCCACGGGTAAGATAGGGGTGGTGAATTTTATACTTACTCCGTCACCACACGGATACTTTTAACATTACTATAAGGTAAAAAAATCTGAAATTGAATGAAGCCCGTCTCCCAAACCGTTCAACCAGCGTCGTAGTAATTGGATTAAGCTTTTAATTCGCAGGAAGCGCTTGTATAATAATGAGACAGACATTATAAAGATTGTAAAAAAAATGAAGAAGGTGTATAGTTAATTACATTAAATATCTTTCACATCTAATTAAACCTACAGTACATTTTCAAATCATTATGTAAATTTTTCTAATCATAATAATATAGCAAAATGATAGAATTTACTCAATGATTCACAAGGTCAGGTCGACACACTCGTTTAGACATATCAGCAAATTTGTATGGAAGGATTTATGTTACCAAATCGTAAGTATGGCGTTCCACTAAGAATATTTAATTTAATAATATATAAAAATGTTTAAAGATAAAAATATCCTGCTGACGACGACTAAACACATTATTTTAACATACGCATGTATAATTCTGAAGACTTCTTCGAGACACTTTAACTTGGACATTGGTGAAATTGCTCTTACTGTGCAGCAGAAGCCAAAGAGATAAGAAAAAAAAACATACGTATGACATATTCCCTTCTGGTGAAAGAGTAAGAATAAAAAGTAAACATTCACAACACACACTTCCTTTTACATGGTTAATCGTTAATCGAAAATTACGATTAAAAGATGCAATCAGCAAGAGAAGAAAAACTCGAAATAAAATCCTATACAAACCCGTTTGACCAGCGTGTACGTCGATTTTTCTCCCAACTTGGGGACAGGATCCATCAATGGGATAAGTATGAGGCAAGAAAATAATAATAATGATGATATTTAATCTTAAAATTTTAACATTTTAAGATTTGAAAATTAGTAGTAGGTACGTAGGTAGGTAGGTAGGTTAGTAGAAAAAAGTTTTTATATATGAAAAACATTTGCGTAATTTAATTTTGTGTGAGAAGGATTGCAACATGTACCTTTTTATTCGTTTTTAGCTCAACATGTGAACCAATTACCGTATTGTGGAGTTCTTCTTGTGACTTCACAATAATGGCATAGTAAATTCTTTGCCTGTATCTGTCGTCGTGTCGTCGTCTTTGTTTGTTAGGCACAAAAAAAACTGCACACATTAGTTTAGGTACTGATTTTGTGGCCACCGAAGACAATGATCGGGTATCGGTGGCCCGCTCGCACGGCGAAGAGAGGTGCTTGCAGGGTAGGTCTACGGGGTTGCGTGCCGCCTCTTCCGTCGCCCCGGACCAATTTGGCGAGGCGCGACCATATCCATAGTCCAACGCAAGAAAAAAAAATACTGATTTCGTATGCTGAATTTCCTGTGTTCGATTCTCGCCCAGAACAATTCTTTATGCGTTCTACAAACGATTATTTTGAGTATAGTTACAATGTGTGCCCGTTAATAGTATATATGTTTGAAAAGTCCCCCTCGACACAAAGACTTCATCATCACAGACCATAAATGTCCCACTGTTGGGCTCGGGCCTCCTCCGTAATGGAAGAGAAATTAACCTACTATACCTACCGCGCTGGTCAGACGTGTTGGTATAGGGTTTTGTTTCGAGTTTTCCTTCTATCGCATAGACATTATATGCGTCTCGTAAGATCACTCACGGGTAAGACATGGGGTGGTGAATAGTATTCTTACTCCGTCACGACACGGAAAGACACAAAGACTTATTCCTTAGTCATAAATTTTTGGTCGAAAATATTCATATTATCTAGTTTTGCCCGTAACTAATTTATATTTAATCTTTATTTTAGTTTATTTAATCTCTATCTCAGTTTAGTTTGGAGTTTAAGTAAGATTTTGAAAATTGCGTCCATTTTCTTTATTGTGGCAATAGACACTATTTGTTTACTGAATATATTTAAAATGTTTCTGTAACTATTTTGTCACTATAACTAATCGTAACAGCAGGATCTCGCTCTTAGTTCGGATAAAGTTTGATGGACAATATCGCACGTCTATCTTTGTATCGGTTGACATTATCACATCTACAGATCCATTGATCTCGATAAAATTGAAGTCTCTTGCGTTTATGTGTTACTTGTGCAGCGGATCGCAACATTGAATCCACTTGCGGTCATTATGTATAGTAGTAAGTCTTCATTTTTTTATATTTGATAAATTAACCAAATTTGGAGTATTTTGTAGAAAAAAAATTAAAATAATACTAGATTTAAATATATCTAATATTATATTTAACAAAACCGTAAAAAATGTTGTTTTAACAGAAATAATTATGATAATTTCTAAAAAAATATTTGCATAAAATTTTAGACTATTCTACTACTGCTCTTATTACAAAACATTAAGTATATTTATGTTATATTATAATTTCTAATAAGTTATTTTTATTTACTTATAATAATAGCTATGTGCTTTGCATTTCGATAATTTAATTTCAAAATTTAGCCACGGAATAGTCCCAAAATATTTATTTTATTTGCCGTGAGGTGACGGAGTGAGAATATAACTTTATTCACCACCCCCTTGCCCGTGAATAATCGTAAGAGACGACTAAGGAATATAAAACGCGTATAACATTTATATAAGAGAAAAAACTCGAAACAAAACCCTATACCAACACGTCTGACCAGCGTAGTATAGTAGGGCAAATTCCCTCACAATATGGAGGAGACTGGAGTCCAACAGTGGGACATATATGAGCTGAAATGATTTATTTTTTTATAATTATGGATGTATTACTACTAGTCGACTCTAATCGATGAATATACTCTGAATATAAGAGTTATCGCCTAAGTTAAAGTGTGAGGTAAAATACTCAATCAAACATGCGACAGCGTGTAAGCGAAAGCGTGTTGGCCGGTGCTCCCCCGTATGACTTACAGGAGATGCTTGCCGGCCACATGGTGGGGTGAAACGTATCGGGACGTCACTGCCCTTTGCGCAGTCCTGTTGAGACCTGGAGAGGTATCGGTTGGATGTTCGGACGGTGGAAGTCTTCCGGCCGGTGTTGATGTAGTGTTTGGGCCAGTGGCACTAGATTCTCTCTTGCCGACTAGTGCAAGGACTTGACCGGGCATGGCTGCTTCGGCTAATATCTTCACACGGTCGCGAAGAGGGAGAGGATACTATTCTCCTACCACTGCGATTACAACGAGAACATGGCGCAGCACGCATTAAAAGTCTAGGAGAGAGAGTGGTGAACTCGGCACATTCATCAGTGCGAACCTGTTGCCGCCGACCATCATATAGGACTGTGCTCGACTGCGTCAGGAACTGGGACATCTTCTGCGAAGCTACTGTCTTGCAGAAGAAGACAGCGGAGCAGGCCAAGGAGGAGATTGTCCACGTTGACATCAGTTGCTGACGCGTCATCCTAGCCATGGTCGTGGGTAGATGGACTGGGATTTAGTCCGCTACCTGAAAAGAGGCCAACTCCGTGTGGGCACCTATAGCGACGGTACCCCAGAGGTTAACCGCCGGAAATTTAAGATATCGGTACCACTTGTCAGTCCAATGGCATTGATGGAGAGGGTTAGGTTATGGGCCGTACGCCGCCCTTCCGTCGCCCACTGATGTATTAGGTGGTGCATATCTAGAACATAATAGCTTGCAAAAAATAAAAGCGGGTCATTCAACAATATTGTGCGACAAAAGTCTTATCAATATAGCCTGCGTGGACTAAGTATGAATTTATTAGGAACTAATAAAACAATGATAATTAATCTCCAACATTTATTGTCATATGATACAATGATGGGACATGTCCTCTTTATCTATTCATAGGCTTATCTGTATATGATAAATCATTATCTGAAAAGGAGTAGACTACAATCAAAAAATAAAATTATTATTGATATTTTTATAATGCATACAAGTTTAAGAAAGAAATATATTACAACGATAAAAAAAAATATACGCAAATCAACTTTACAAGCTTTTTTAATAAGAGAACGCATATTGGAAAGAGAGAGACTCTTTCCAGTAAAATGATGAGAGAAAACACAATCAGATTAGTATGAAGATTGCGAAGGTGGACGTGATCTTTTAATATATAATAGCTTTATCTAAATATTTATAATTGCTTGTAACAAGCGTAATATGAAAACAAATGCTCTTATTTTGACAAATTAATATGATTTTAGTTTTTGTTATAAATATGCCATAAAGATATTAATCGACACCCCTATTATTGAAATTACAGTAAATCACTAGGCTTGTTTTTACTCTTTAAAAAAAAAAAATAACACCTTGAATTGCGGGAGACTTTACAATAATTTAAAAATACAAATTACATCCAAACTTAGAACAATACTTTGTGGATCCCACAAAGTATAGTCCTTTTTTTGACGGCGGGCTACGGCGCGGTCATGCCCCGCTAGTCCGTCCGGGGCGACGCCTACGGGAGAAGCGGCGCACGACCCCGTAGACCCGCCCTACAACATACCTCTCGACGCCGTGCGGATGAGTCACTGGAACGCGTTCTCTTCTTCAGTGGACCATCCGGCGGTCTACCCTCACGGGTATCCTCTCGAGTCAACGCCCCAACAGTTTTTCACCGTCGGGACGTCGTCCTCACACGGTGGCCTCGCTCCAAAGGTGACCAGACCAATCCCCGTTACGGTCACCCGCTGCCTCGGCTAGGGCGACAAAGTATTGCCCTACATAGGATTGAACCCACGACAGTGGTGCAGCGAGTTCAGTATTTTAACTATTACGCTATTTGTGCGGTCAAACAACTATTATATAACATTATCGTCATCATCTCAGCTCATACTCGTATATGTCCCACTGTTGGGCTCGAGCCTCCTCTATAATGGGAGAGAAATTGACCTACTATATCACGCTGGTCAGACGTGTTGGTATAGGGTTTTGTTTAGAGTTTTCCTTCTCTTGCATAGATGTTTTATGCGTTTTATATCTCTTAGTCGTCTCTTATGATCACCCACGTGTAAGATAGGAGGTGGTGAATTGTATTCTTACTCCGTCATCACACGGAAAATTATATAACATGAATATTATTTTATTTTCAGAGGCTCTTTGGCTAGTATGTTGTGCGGCGGCCATCGCCAGCACCTCCGCTTTGTCAATTTCATTGAGACAAAATCCGGAGACCTTGTGCATTGGCCAACAGAACTTCCTCAGGATCGCTTCCGTAGAGAATTGCCACAAATACTACCAGTGTTATGGCGGCCATTCTTATTTGATGCAGTGTCCCCCATTCACGTGGTTTAATGAACAGGAACAAGTAAGAACATTTTTTATATAATAACAAGTAATAACCGCAGTAATGGACAATCACACCGTGTTTTCCCAAGGATATTGTAGAATCGATTTGCCGGATTGTAACTTAATAACCTCACTGCAACAGAATTATTATTTAATTTCGAAATAAAACCAAATATATACAGTAATTCGCCTAATCTGGGGGAGAATTGTGTGTCACTACTCCCTAATTTCAGTCACCAGGTTAGCAGCACTACTGGCTAACTTGTAACACAAACTACAATCCAACTACCAATCATGACACAACACTCTCAGCATTAGCCTACTTAGAACTGCTAACAGTGGACCTTGATAGACTGACAGAGAGAGCAGATTCGTGTCCGACGTAAATATATGAGCTAAAAAGAAGATAATTTGCACTGGTAATGGCTTATTAACAAGCTGAAACGTCTGTCTGAAGTCGTTAAACTCAGGAACTATCTTGGAAAAACTTGTTTCAATTTTGTGCTTTTCACCCATGTAACAGGATAGTAACCAGTTTGATCGAGGCACTCTTTTTTAACTGTGAGGATTAATGAAAGGGTATATCTTATATACTGACGACAAACACCTAGTTTCAAGTCCTGTTTAATGATACATATCGGGATCACCTTATCGTCATTAATCATGATAAGTTTTTGTTTCCTTGAAATAATCGAAGTTCCTCATATATTAAATACGTTCCTAGTTGAATTAAAAAAATGAAAATCATGTTTTTAATATGGATAAATATTAACGAACAGACTAGTTTTAAATAACGGATTGTTTCTTGAACACATTGTATTATCTTATTAAAGCTAATCATTATTAAATAAACGTGGTTTTCAGCACTGCGACTGGTCACCCGCCCCGTCACATTGCGAGGTTTCTGAACCTGAACCTGAGCCAGAACCTGAGCCAGAGCCGGAACCTGAACCTGAACCGGAACCCGAACCTGAGCCAGAACCCGAACCAGAGCCAGAACCTGAACCAGAACCCGAACCTGAACCAGAACTAGAACCTGAGCCAGAACCTGAAGCTGAGTCACAACCAGAAGAAGAAGAAGAATTAGAACCTGAAGTAGAAGAACTAGAACCTGAAGAAGAAGAACAGCCCGATATTGAACCGGAACCAATAGAAGACTCCGAAAATTTTGAAGTAGATACTGAGTCTCCTAATGAAGAAGGTTCAGGTGAAGACTGGCAAGAAGACGTCGTAAAGCGTTACGTGCAAGCCTTTAGACACATCAGGCAAGAAGAAGATGTTGAAGGAGTCGATGAAAACCAGGAAGAACAAAGCAAAAGAAGTCAAGAAGAAGATAGCGAGTTAGACGGAGAATATATTGAAGGAGGCGGTAAAGTACAGGATGATATTATTGAAGATGAATTAATTGAGGATGTTAAAAAGCTGATGAAACAAGAAGACACTGAAAGCGAGCTCGATAGTGAAGATGTGGTAAATAGACAAGAAGAAGATGAGGATGAAGCCGAAGAAGAAATCAAGGGCATTAAAAAACGACAAGAAGAGGATATTGTAGAAGAGGAAGAAATAGAAGAAGGCAAAAAACGCCAAGAGGAAATTGAAATAGAAGAAGTGTTAGAAGAAGGTAAAACTAAACAGGAAGAGGTCGATGACATTGAGGAAGACATAGAAGAAATGAAAAAGAGACAGGAAGAAGATGACGATGAGGTAGAAAATATAGATGATAGAAAGAGACAAGAAGGCCAAGAAGAGGAATTGGAAGAGGATCAAGGAGAGGACGAATTAAGAAAAAGGCAAGATGATGATGATGAAGAGACTGATGTGGTAGAGGATAAAACGCAGGATGAGAATCAAGATGTAGCAGAAGATGAAGAGGACAGAAAAAAGAGACAAGAAGATACTGACGATGACGATGAAGAAGAAATTATAAAGCGACAAGATGAACTAAACGAAAATGATGAACTTGATGAAGCTAAAAAAAAACAAGAGGAGAATAACGAAGAAGATGATGACACAGAAGATATTAAAAAACGACAAGAGCTTGATGATTTAGAATCTGAAGATGACATTGAAGCTATTAAGAAAAAACAAGAAGATATTTTAGACGAGGAAGATGAGTTAGACGTGGAAAAAAAGAGACAAGAAGACGACGAGGAGGAGACCGTAGATAATGATGAGGGTCTTAAGATAAGACAGGAAGAGAATGAAGAGAGCGAGATTGATGACGTAGAGGACAAGATACGCCAAGAAGAAGAAGAAGTAGCTGAAGATCTTGAAGACTACAAAAGCAAAGCGAAGAAACTCTTCAAGCGCATGTTCAGTTTACTTAAGTAAAAGGCCAACTTCCACAAAATGCTGGTTAAAACGCCATAGTTATAATTTAGGTTAATTAGAAACACTTTGTGCAATTTTGTAAATATACTTTTATGAATGATATTAAATTATTGTTTGACGTGTGTATTGATTTGGTTTTATCTACATATGTCCCCTGTATTAAGTACCTTGCTTACGCCAGAGGCATCTTGTACAGTTAAAAATCTATTGCTTATATATATAAGATACATATGTATCTATTGGTATTTTTTTAATGATAATACGTTGTCATAAAAATATAAATGAGCAAAACTATAATTAAAAAAGAAATTACTTAGTTCACGATATAGATAGTAAAAAATATGTTTATAACCTAACAATCGATTTATTATTTTACGATATGGCGTGCTCTATTTACGGAAAATGTATACATTTACTTACTAGTACATACAATTACAAATTCATTTATTATGTATAAACCCTGCAAGGGTACTTATATATTGTCAGGTTTAACATTATAAAATAATCAAATAAACTACCACCGCATCGTAACGTAACCGCTACTGAGAAGATTTAGCAAGAAACTCAGCGGGTTTGTCTAATATTATTATTCCTTTATCGATTTTTTTACAAAAAAAGAAAAACATGTTTAGTAAGAACTAGTTCCAATTGTGTTGCCCTTCGAACCGCAATATAATGTAGAATTCAAATACAATGTACAAGATTATGGCTGGACCAGATTACCCGGCACTAGCGGCACCCCATCACGAGTTAACCATCACTTCTTTCAACCAACTTGGCGGCAAGGGAGAGACCCGATCATAGACAAATATACTATATAACTATAGAATTTAGTTACTGAATAAGTATTAAATAATTTTAATGTTATTTTTAATACATACTCGTATTGAGGGTATAGGTAGATTAAAATACAGCTGCTTTGTGCTGGTAACCCGGGAGTGTTAAAGTAGATATTTCTAAATATACTAATAATTACATCAATAATAATATTTATTTATGTTCAACTCAGGAGTTTATACTGCTGGTATTTAAAGAAATATTGGTTAATAAGCATACATCTAATTAATAATAAAAATATTTAACATTTATAATAGTAGGCAAAGAAGTCATCATCACCATTCAGCATTTCGTCATCCACTGATGGACGTATGCCTCCCTCATATTTCACCAAGTCGTCGGTCCACCTGGTGGGGGGGCGACCAACACTGCTACGTCCGATACAGTCCCCAATTGAGAACCTTAGTTCCCCATCGGTTATCGGTTTGTCGAGCGATGTGGCCTGCCCATTGGCACGTCAGCGTGCTAATTCTTCACAAAGACAGATTCAGAGGAATAGAGGGCATGAAAAAAGAACTATTAAATTTCTCTTCCTATTTGTTTGAAAAAAATTACAGCTTGAATACTATTTCAAAATAACCCTGCCAATTTTGTATAAAAATTAAAATCCAAATAGTCTCACACACTCGCATATATGCGATACGCTGATAATAAAACTGTAGTTGAGATCGAAGAACTGTTTTACAAAGATTATTTGACCTTGGCTATTGCAAGTTTGATCTTTTTATCTTCACTGAAGTTATATCTATAAGACGCTAATAAATATTTAGATAAACCTTTTCACTATTTGTTGGCAGTCTGTAGTCTAATCGCATCGTCGTCGTATTATACATATATTTTATTTTTAAATTAATATACCCATTAATGACGATGTAAGAGACTGATTTGAATGCACAGATGGCGTAGTAGTTAAGATCCTGCCGTGGCAGTGGAATGGGTTCGATTCCTACGCAGGACAATACTTTGTGCGATTCATAAAGTATTGTGTCTGTCAGTCTGCGTTAATTGTATGTTTGTAAAGTCCTCCGCGATACAAGGATTAATTCCTTAGCGCTGGGTGGTCTTTTAAAAAAAAAGAATACTGTCCGAACTGACTTTGACAAACTTCACGAACGTGGAAGAAACGTTTGTGAAGAGTTTGAAATACTCATCATGTATGGAAATCAATGATATGGATAAGAGGAGATTACTACTTACACTACGTTTACCCAAGAAAGACAGCAAAAATATAAATGAGAATTGTAATAAAACAACAAGAATCAATTTCAAAAATTTATTACATCGTTTATTATATTACAAAATAATCCTCAAATACAATAATTATTTAGGTATAAGTAACACAACCGAAGCAAAATATTAAAAAGTTGGATTTGAGATATTCATGTCACCATAGGCCCGCAATACTGGCGGCCATAAATGCATTTAGGACATAAAATAGATTACATCGGTAATAGTTAAATAAATGACTGGTTTGTTAATATAACTCTACTCATTGGCTGTAAATATCTTACAATACTGGCAAGTAATGCAACAAACCAGATAACTGCTCAATAAATATAAGCTAGGATATAAAAAAATAGCTTTATAAAATTATAAGACATATCAACAGCTTTAAAATAAAATTACATACATATAAACCAATATATATCGTTGATAAGAGGCCATAGAACGATAGTGGAAAATTTTATTTAGTTTTATATCACGTTCATTAATAGAAACAAAGTTTTTCGTACAAAAACTACTTATAATGTGCATGGTAGATATTAGGGCAATTATCAGTTTTGCATAAAACTGAAATGATTATCGTATATTATATTAAAATACTCATGGTCCACCTAACGCACAGTATAAAAGATTGCAATGAGTAGATTAGATATGTGATGTGTTAAAAATATACATAGATAAATATGTTCTGCGTCCTTGAAATTACATACTAACAATTTTAACAACAATCTGCAAGACGTAGCGTATAAATTAGCCAAGTGTTGTCGCAAAACAACTATCACAATTACGAATCAGCCGACAATTCCTTGTGACGCAGAACTCACACTTACCACTAAAGCGAATATAATTGTAGTTTAAAGTACTTGTTGTGTAAAAACTATAGGTTTTATATAACAAATAACCATTGACCAGACATTTGCTAAAACGTTCTACGTTAAATATGTCCTAACAGTACGTATTATGCACTGTTAGTTCACATCAAACAATCGAATCAAAAAATATCACCATAACTTTGTTTGTTGCGTCCACGCCGTTATAAAACGCATCTAAAACCTAAATTTTAAATTAAAAATTTATATGAAGACGCTGTTTAATAAAAATGTAATTAAATGACACGTTACGAAATAAATAATCAATTAAAACAATTATATACAAATAATTAGAGAGCCGGCGTGAATGCAACACTTGCCATATACAATTCCATGGTCCAATTCCTCACTACTATTTGCCTATTCATCTACGGCGGTTACATGAAAATATCACGAGCGCGAATACATCGTTAGGTACACGAATACCGTTAGTAGAAACGTTTCACTAATGAATATAAGCGTGCTCTTAAACGTTAATCGTATCAAATCCATTGACTACATTTCGAGTAAAAAAGTACGAAACAGGCTTGGTTTGTATAAAATGTGTATATCATTATTGTGAGGGTCGCTGGCACGTTAAAACAGGCCCACGTCCTTCTTCATATTGGTTTGCTTCCATGCGGGAAGCACTGAGAACTCTTCTTTGGTCATGCCGAAAGCCTCCTGTACAAATCAAATAAAATTTACATTCAATACATTTATCATCTCATCATCATCATCTCAGCCCATATATGTCCCACTGTTGAGCTCGAGCCTCCTCCATAATGGAAGGGTAATTGACCTACTATACCACGCTGGTCAGACGTATTGGTATAGGGTTTTGTTTCAAGTTTTTCTTCTCTCGCATGATGATCATGTTATATGTTTTTTAAATCCCTTAGTCAGGGGTTGGTGAATTGTATTCTTACTACGCCACCACACGGTAAATTTTATTCAATACACTATCTTACTTTAATGTTCGCTATATACCGTGTAGTAATATTTTTTTTTTTATTGCTTATGGCGGCAAACGAGCAGACAGCACACCTGATGGTAAGTGTCACTGTCGCCCATGGACCTTTGCCAATGGTATAGCTAGGCCGCTGCCTACCAATACAACCCTGAACCCACCCCAGTTAAGCTTCCGGCTCTCTCGCTCACCGAACGAAGCGCAATAGCACATTGCTATTACTCAGACGTCGATCTTCTGCGAGAGTGTGGTACTACCCCGGACGGACCGGCCCGCAGCTGTAGACAGAGAAATGTCCACAGCGTGGTCCTACCACAATAAATTTTTTTAGAACCATTTACTTGGGTGGCGTAAAGGAGAATTAAAACTCAAGCTGGAACCTAAAGTAGTATTGATGTCAGGCTGGCTGATCGTAAAATTAAACCAAAATCTTATACTTCACAACTTGTTCATCACCCATCTGTGTTGGGAGAAAAAGAAATGTTGTGTGGACTCCGTATAAATAATTATGAACTTCAGAATTATGATGATGATAATGTTTGAATAAAGTCTCATACGGTAATGTAATAATTTGATTGTAAGATGATGTTACTACATCATGGGATCACTATACATGTGGTATATTGCCCACATCAAAGATTTGAACTCCATGAAGGATAAATCTTAGTACGATTCATAAATGATTACTTTTGAGACTGTACTTTGCGTCCGTTAAATGCACATTTGTAAAGAACCACGCGAAACTGATTTATTCTCTTAGTATTTTTTCTTATACAAAAATATTACCATTCTAGAAAGGTCTTAGAACTCTATAATTTTATATATTCGATTATCCCACAAGTGTGAGATCTGGTGTGTTAATTAGCACATGTTTTCCCAAGGAGGGTTGATGTCAGGCAGGTGACTGGTCGTAAAGCTATTGCCAATAACTTTTGCATTGATAGAAGAAAAAAAACATTTTGCATGACAATATCTAACCAATATCTAACCTAAACCAAGTGACCTTTTAAATGATGAATATATTAACAGGGTAATGATTAATCCAGTATCACAATTTTCATCTGTACTATCAGCCCACTTATTTTCGGAGCCATCTATCAAATTACAAATGAAACTGTTGTAATTTTTGAAATAGTATTATAATTGTTAATTATTTTTAAATTAAATAAATATGTGATCATATTTTTAGTGTGTTATAGCTGTATATATATTTTTTACATACAAACGTATCATTTAGTGGATTAAAGCAGAATTCATTGCTTACACGATATGCTCCCAGTATGCAAAATTTTAAATTAATGCCGTTATACATTATTTTTATGTATTTATGTTATGTATGATGTGATTTGTCATGTGTGATGTATTGTTTTATTATGTGGCATGTGTTATAGCATATATAATATGTTATGTCAAGTCTGATATGTTATGCGTTATGTGTGCGGTGTTATGACGCAGTACCAGGAAGTCAGGGTCAGCGAGGTGCCGCTCGAGATGGTGCGGATCGACGTGATCGGGCAGTGGGCGACGCTGCAATGCGGCCAGCGGTAGTTCAGCAGCACAGCTCGTCAGCCGCGACAGCTCTTCGGCGCCCGCCACCATACCGCCCGCCTTGTGCCCGTGCTGCGACAACCGACCCGTGCTCAGTGCCATATTATACAATGTGCAAGCGTGCTCAATATTTACATAAAACAGCCTACCATAATCCCAATATTGCTTTTCCGGCAAGCAATAAATTTGCCAATTTTTAACATATTATAATTATGCCCAGAAACGATAATAATTAAACCTTAACCGGCTGAGTTTACAGCATAGATGCGCTTAACGAATATATATTTAATTATTAATCATTACATAAAATAGTGTACATAATCCTTCTAAAATGTCGCCAATTACTTATTAAATATTAATTAATCATGGACAAAGTAGTCATCAAAATCCATATACCCAAGATCCAATAGGGATCTGTTTGAAATTTAAGATATTTTTAGCATAATTTCTTTGCATTTGTTAAATATTACAATTAATCCAAAAATTGAACGAGATAAAACTAACCTTCTATTTTTAAGGCATTTCTATGCTATTTATAGATAATTACCTATATAGTATTTTCTTCAGCAAAATATTTACAGAAAATAGTGTACCAATACAATATCAATAATATCGCCATTTTTTATTAGATTTTACTTGATAATATAACGTACAATAGAACCGAACCACATTCACAAGAACCTAAGATTCAATTAAAATATTCAAAATTAAATTTAGAGATAATACAGCATCAAGCTTTGTTTAAAGATACTTACTATAAATTTTACAATTAAACCTAAAAATTGCCTTGACAAAACCTTAACCCCCTGAATTTACAGCGTATAGATAAAAAATAAATTGATAAATGATTATTAAACTTACAGCGATGTTAGCATCGGCGGCTTGGTCATGGTCTTGCCAGGTATCAAATAAGTCGGTGAAGCGCTGAGGTTCAAGACCAGCCGCAACGATGCGTACGTCAGACCGGGGCTCGCTCGTAACAGCGGTGGTAGGTTGAGACTCGGCCATATTACGGGCTTTACGCGATACGCGCCAATACGCGTCACAAGTACGCAATGCTGCAACACGCATGGCCTGCCAGCGAGCTGCGAATGCACCTACGCCTGCGACAATCACCATATAACGTTATATAAATCATCATCCTCCTATTCTTATCTCAATTACTTGGGGTCGATACAATATGTACTTTTCTTTCATAGTACATAATGTAGATATATGGCAATAGTATTATGACCGGCCGCCCGCCAGATGTCAAAGTAATTATTGACCAAACGGCATCAGATGAAGTTGGTCCAGGTCGTTATAAGGCTCTTAGTCGTCTTTTACGATATCCACGAGCAAAGTGAGGGTTGGTAGTATTCAAAACCGCACACAGTTGATTACGTTATATACATATATACTTAATATTAAATATACTTTCATTATTGCACTAAATCCAGGTGTTATTTATGTCCATAATCATTTACCATCATTATCCTACTCTTACCCCAATTACTTGGGGGCGTCGACGCAATATGTATTGCTCGTCCATCATAATTCCAGCAAAAGTTTTAGCATTAGTTTTATGACCGGCCTGACTTCAAAAATCCTTGGGAATGTAATTGTTGATCAAATAGCATCAGGTGGCGACGTGTTAAGAATACAAAGCATCATTGCCTCGTACTTTTTCGTGGGAGTCGTTAAAATCGACTAAGCAGAAGAATGGCCAGCCGCTGTATTGGGAGATTTAAATAAAGTGCGATCACCAACTCCCTTGCCAAGCATAGCGATTTGGTATTATTCTCCTCTTGTTTAAACCTATATCCAACAGCGGACGTCAATAGGTTGATTTATGTAGGAACTATAAAAAAATATATAAATGATGATAATACCTGTATTTCTTTCCGCGGGTTCAAGTTCACCATCCTCCCCGCGCGGCCACCACCCTTGCCACAGCCAAACGCATTTACCATCGTCTAACAAGAAAAGACCTGAAATACAAATAGGAAAACGTGTAAATCAATAATGTAATCTAAGATATTCGAGTTTATTTCTATGGGTATTCAACTTTTCTCACCAGATGTATGCCCATACATACATACATATCATCACGCCATATCCCTTGCAGGGTAGGCAGAGAGAACAGAGTGCCAGAGAACTCTATCTCTGCATACTTCACTCGCTTCCTCAACATTCATAATTCTCTTCATACACGCTCGCCGGTTTCGGAGACTCTTGACTCCACCTTCCTTCAGTACATGACCGATCTGGTCTAGGTAGGTTAGTCTCGGTCTCCCTCGGTACCTACATCCTTCCACTTTCGCATTGTATATCTTCTTAACCAGGCGTTCGTTCGGCATTCTTTCCACATGTCCGAACCATCGGAGCATTCCCTTTCGCATCTTTACACCAATACTCTCTTTCATACCTACTCGCTCTCTTACGTCGTCGTTACGAATGTATGCCCATATATTAGTAATATTCCTAATATCTATTATATTTATTAAATCTATTTGATTATAATTTCAAATCAGAAATATATATGATGACGAATGAAAGTCCTAGCACAATCTTTATAAACGATCTCTAAATACATTTTGTTACTAATTCAGGCATCTATCGATCCTTCTATGAGACTATCGTCGCCCACTACTGGGCATAGGCCTCCCCACGAAGTGGCGAAAATACCATAATACCACCATTGACAGGCGGACTGACTGACTTTAATTTAAATAAATATCTTATTAATGTCATCATCATTCTGCTACTCTCATTCCAATTACTTGGGGTTGATACAATATGTACTCTTCTTTCGTAGTACATATTGTAAAAGTTATTGGCAATAGTTTTATGACCGGCCGCCTGCTAGAGGTCAACCCTCCTTGGGAATGTGATTGTTGACCAAACGGTATCAGATGGAGTTGGCCTAGGTCGTTATAAGGCTCTTAGTCGTCTTTTACAACATCCACGAACAAAGTAAGGATTGGTAGTATTCGTAGCTTAAATATTTTATTAATTTATTATTATTATAATATACAACAGTATTTTTACGGAATTTAACGCGTTTATGCATTTGATTTACTTACTTGCATTGAGCAAGTAGGTTGGAACACTTTTCAGCGTATAATATACTGTAGCGTGTAAATAAGCAATTTTATTTTAATTAGTAGACCCAAAAATGAAAACAAAAATGTATTACCTGGTTGCGAAGCTGAATACAACTCCTTTTGTTCAAAAGGGAAGGGTGTCACCAGGTGTTCGTGTCGCAGCGGCGACAGCACCTCGTTCGCTTCGAACTGCCCGCCCAGATCCGTGAAGTGGAACAGACGAGGCGTGATATCACCACAAGCCTCCCTCCCACCGCCTACCACTGAGTTATAATACTGTTTGTTAGCCACCCCCAGCGCATCCAAGACTTCCTTCGGCTCCTCACCTTCGCGAACTTCATTAATATTCACATTAGACACGTTATCTCCAAACAAATAACTGCATTTTCTCGCAATGAGCTTATTGGCTAGCTCAATAGCAATGTTTTTCGTATGCTTCATACTTCGAGTACCGTGCCATATGTAAAGACATCCTTTTTCTGTATCGACAAGGAGTAAAGAACCACGGCTACGTAGTTGGCGGACCGAGCAAGGAACTTGAAGTAAGTACGATTCGTTAGACAAGTTTCCTCGAGTTACAAACAATCTGTATCTACTTTTATCCGTATCCCTTTTACCTTGATGTATAACTAAATTGCCTTGGAAGAGATTCAAGAATGCAGGCGGTTCATTGCCTTGAGCCACACGGACCTGTGGACCTCTCTCTTTATCTAACTCTACGGTTAATAGAGCTGCAGCACCTTTTTCGTTCGAACTAGCATCGCGGCCTTGCCAACAAAAGTAAGCACAACGATCTCGTCCCGTTAAATTATGTTTAGAAGGCTTTCCGTTGAGTTCTCGTCCGGAAACTGTAATCTGATATTCCCATCTGATAATATAACTATCACCAGAAAAAAATTCACCGATTTCAGATTCATTTTCAACTTTTTGATAATCGTATTCTTGAATAACCCATTTGCATACAGATTTGGTTTTAATATCATAATGTCTCATGTTCTCCTTATCATAATATTGTGTACCGCGACCAATATGAGACCCTTCTAAAATGAGATCAGGGTCCTGGTATTCATTTGACCACATTTCTTCAGCATCACAAGGATTAATTTCAATACTATTACTTTTATTTTCTGGTGATTTCACTTTAATAACCCTGGTATAATCTGGCCAATCTATGAATTTTTCTTTGAAGAGAATGGTTTCCATATGTTGAGTGACTTTGGAAAGTATCGCCCATTCAGGACGGTTGCTAGATATCTTTGGAGCTTGATCAGCAGATTCGCGTGCACCTTGATATGCTGCTGCGTTTAGAGGATTGATATGGCACTCTTCATAATTATAACCTTCATCAAATAATTCCTGTGCTAATTGCGCTGCACGTCGTCTGCTTTCAAGGGGTACGTTTTTACCATACCAAATGTACATCTCTGATCCAAAGTCAAAAACGATTACTTTTGCCTGATTCAGCATAGCAATTTTAGGCGTTTGACCCCAATACTCCTTGATTGGTACTAGTTCATCGTCCATGACCTCATAGCACATATTAGTCTGGATTATACAAGATTCAAAAATTTCGTCTTCGTCAGCATGTCCAGTTTCTACAGGCTTATAGTTTTCGATACCTTCAGTCACGCCTAATAATGACCAGAATTGGTTCCAATGTTTGTTGCTAAAGTTTTTAATTTGTTCGTCTATTTTAATAATACCAGTGGAATTCTTGCAGCCTAAATCTTTTGTGTTTTGGATGTGCATTGCGATGTCTGTGCTGCGATTCCTTTAAATAAATGAAATTGTATGTAAGATAAAAAAAGTTAATGCTAAGTAGTAACCGCCATACAAAGACAAAAGCACTAGGGCTAGACAATGGATTAACTATTGTAAAACCATTGTCTATACAGAAGATTTACAGCTTAAATAGCTTAACTTATCTTATAAATCAGCTATTTATCACTACAGATTTAAATACTAATTATAAATTCTTCACAGCTTAACCTTACGAATGTCCCGAGGGCGCCAAAAAAAAATACGTTGTCTGTCGCAGCGACCGAAAGGATTAATAGTGGTTAAAAAGAAACGGGCACAGATCTGTGACAAAACGGTTTAAGAGGGGTGCACAGAACTGTGTCAAAACGTTCGAAAGGTTAATCGGACCAGATGCTCACAATTATCCCATCAGATCCTGTAGTGGTCGAAGTGATGAATATTTTCGTGGGGTCAAATAATTGTTCTAGATGGTTGTGATGTAATTTGTATCCGTTAATTTATTATCATCATCATCTCAGCTGATAATGATAATAAATTCGCACCGTAGCTGGGCTCCAGTCTCCTCCACAATAAAAATGAAATTGACCTACAATACTACGCTATTTATACCGGTTAGTATACGATTTTATGTCAAGCTTACGTCTCTTGCACGTAAACCAACCTGCACTAAATTTAAAATGTACTAGGTGTTGGCAGAATATCAACGCTATTTTATAAAATAAAATAGCCAAAGCTGAGCCAATAGCCTTTTTTGTTTCTCGTTAATGTCATTTTATACCAGAAGTTGTTTTCTTTAGTTATGTTTATTTTCATTAGATTTTAACGAGAACAAAGTGTTTTTCTTTCTATCTTTCTTTCTTTCACTAAGGAAATAATCCTTGTATTGCGGGGGACTTTACAAACATATAATTAACGCCGACAAATTACACCCAGACTCCGAACAACACCAAAGTGTTGTTCTGAGTCTGGTTCTGAGTCTGTGATACTTTTAGATCGCACAAAGTATTGTCCTGCGTAGGAATCGAACCCATGCCACTGGCACGGAAGGTCGGTATTTTAACCACCATGCCATCTGCACAGTCAATCAATATCCCATAGTTGTCTTTTATGGGCGAGAGGGAGTGGTGACTTGTATTCTTATTCCATAATCACACGGAAATACACTTTGCCCGTTAATTGGTTTCTAAAGTAAATTTCAATTATTTTTTTATCTTTTAAAAAAGTATACTTATTTAACATACCTCTCAATAACATTAGCATATAATCCAATGTAAAGGAACAATTGATCAGAAGTAATCAGTATGAAACAGTCGCCGCGGTTCACACTTGTATGTATTGGTTCAACAAGTCGTGTCTGAAAATAAAAATAGGTATCATAAGTGACTTGTATGTGATCACCTACGGGTAAATGGGTGGTGAATTGTATTCTTACTCCGTCACCACACGGATAATGATGAAAATGTTATTTACATATCTTATTTTTTTTATGACAGAAGATTGTAAGAAAAGGGTAGACCCCTTTCGCGTGAATGTGAGCAAAACCAAAATAATGGTCTTTGAAAGAGATGAAGCCAGAACAGATGTAAGAGTAACAATAGGTAATGATGTACTAGAGCAAGTGGATGAATTTGTATATCTTGGATGTGGATTTAGCCGAGATGGACGGTACACCACTGATATAGAGCGAAGAGTGAATGCGGGAAATAGAGTGAACGGAGCGTTGGGGCAACTTCTCGGCAGCCACCACCTCAGCCAGAAGGCACGTGTAGCAATACATAACGCAGTGCTTGTCCCAACATTACTGTATGGAAGCGAGAGTTGGGTATGCAGAAAAGAGTATGAAAGTAAAATTAATGCGGTCGAAATGCGATCTCTTCGGAAAATCTGTGGAGTTAGGCTGACCGACCGCATTCGTAACGACGACGTAAGAGAGCGAGTAGGTATGAAAGAGAGTATTGGTGTAAAGATGCGAAAGGGAATGCTCCGATGGTTCGGACATGTGGAAAGAATGCCGAACGAACGTCTGGTTAAGAAGATATACAATGCGAAAGTGGAAGGATGTAGGTACCGAGGGAGACCGAGACTAACCTACCTAGACCAGATCGGTCAGGTACTGAAGGAAGGTGGAGTCAAGAGTCTCCGAAACCGGCGAGCGTGTATGAAGAGAATTATGAATGTTGAGGAAGCGAGTGAAGTATGCAGAGATAGAGTTCTCTGGCACTCTGTTCTCTCTGCCTACCCTGCAAGGGATATGGCGTGATGATATGTATATGTATGTATGTATTTTTTTTATTATGTCCTTCGTGTGATGCGGAAAATATTGCCAATACGTTTTCTGGATAGTTGGAAGCCGTATAGCTTTACTGAGAGATATAAGCAATGTGCATGTATTACAAAAGTGAAGGAAAACTGAAAATTTAAACCTATGCCAACCGACTAGACAATCTCTTGTAGTAACTCAATTTTACTCTGATTGAGATAGAAGCTGGAGATCATCACCCTATTCTTATCTCAATTAATTGGGATCCACGCAATATATACTTTTTTCTACACAACCTTATCAAATATTTTTTTTATTTTGAAATTTCGATGTACTCTGTTTACTATTAAAAATCTGTTCATCTTTTTTTTCAGTCACGCCTTACCCCTAAAACTTTCAACATTTATACATAAAACTTGAAAACATTATTTTCGTGCCTTATCAGACGTCTATACCACGTAGGCTCAAGTCAAACAAAAGGCACTATACGATAAAACACCCATAAAGCGATTTATACAGACATGTACCAACCTGAACCCTCCTCCTTCCCTTGACGTGTAACAGCATGGTGGGTTTAGTCCCATGCACTGTCGGCGCTATTGCGGCGCTTCTTAGGGCTACATTAGAAAAGTCCTCTTTGCTCGCCAACGCGGCTAGAGCTTCTGCTGCTAATCCGGTACCATTAGCTTGCACTGAAACACCATACGATTAATTATAAAAAAAACGTGTGTGTCTTGGGACGCTTAGCAGAAGTGATAACTAACTAATCTAAGTTGAACTATTTAATATTGAAATTGTTTAACTTGAGAAAAGCTTAGTTAATAATTACTTAAATTTTATATATGTTCATATTATGATAATGTAAGGAAATGTTATTTATTAAAGGAAAAAAGGGAAAGGGAAGCCAGACAGACTAGCGCCGTTACGTGTTACGTAACGAAGCGGTTTACATTCCCATAAGAAGTTATCACTTCAAAATATCTCATAAACATATAATAAATATATAATAATGACCTTAATATTCTTGGGAAATGCTAATTCAAATCGATTTAGATTTTTTTAAATTCTATGCTTAAAACCAAATTTAACCATTTGTCTTAGTGGGCTAATGTATAAGTGACTAGAAAATATAAGATGTAGAGTGAGAATGGTGATTCAGGCGTGGTTATTATGACTATCCATCCTTTGTAGGGAGACTTAGGTACAATAATAGACGCCTATCCACTGATGGGTGGATGGAAATAATTAATAGAAGCGTTTTCAAAGTATTGACAAGATACCTACACTTTTCAAGTATATAGTTCTGTTTGTTGTTTTGCTGCGTTGGAGTACTCGTTGGTACGTATTCGTCGCGCAAATCCGTTCTCGCCGCGAGAGCTCGTAGGGGGTTGCGAGACGCTTGGTGTCGACGCCCGACTCGTGCTCGACGTGACCACTCTCCAGCCAACCTTAATATCAACATAGTATGGTCAACAAAAAAATAAAATCAATATCTTTGATTGTACAGATGGCTTAGTATTTTGGGTACCAACTTCGAATACCAAGTGTCCAGAGTACTATCTCCAGGCTAGATAGTTCTTAGTGCAATTCAGAAATTATTATTTTCTGGGTGTCATCTGTGATATTTAGTTGTATATTTGTAAAATCCTCCAGGACCTAATTTTGATAATGATTTAATCCTTAGCAATGAGTATTCTTATCTATACTAATAAATGAGAGCCGGTTTATTTGTTCGGTTATACTGCGGAAACTGCTGAACCGATCAGAACAATACCATAAGATGCAACGTGTTTCGGGGGTTTTAGTATATGATATATTGGTGATTACTCATTCGGAAAGAAAGGAAGCAGGCCGGGGATAGCTAATATATAATTGTATACCTTTATAAAAAGAAAACATATCAAAAAGAAAATTTAATTATAATTGACAAAATAAAAAACCACCAAACATATATTTTTTTTTTCCATTACAAATTATTATTGGCACGACTTACGCAATAATGATGCACATCACATTTTACAATGAATGTTACAAAAACCAAAATACTCACATTTGCCTAGAGCCACTATCGATGGCGTCCAGGTCAACATCGACGCCCTCAGTGTCTGCCGTCCGCTCTTGTTGCAAGGCTGGCGTGAAGAACGCATGAAACGTTTCGTCATCGGCTCGAGGTACTCGAACGGGTTGGCCTGAACGTTCAGCGCCACTTGGAGATCCATCTTAAACATTATACACAAATAATTTGTAATTTTAAATAAAATTAAATTATTTACGTAATTACAATATATATATGTAATATTTTATTTGCTCAGGCCGGACGTATTGTCTACGTGAATTAAAAGTCAACATTTGAGTTAAATTTCAGTGTGGAGAAATAAAAAAAAATGCATCACCCTTTTTACGTGAGCCAGCATAAATCTAATGGGAATTAAGACATCAATCTTTAAGTTAAATTTCGGTGTGGTAAGCTAAAAAAAAATGATAATGTATCTTCGTTTTTACGTGTACAAGGCTCAACGTAATTACTCAGCATCAATGTATAGAGAAAAAGTATAACTAAAAAGTTGTTTATCAACCAAGTAGATTGGACCATTATTTTAAAGGCTACAAAACTTTGCGGAGGGAATAAGCTCTGGTGTCGCGGGGACATCATAAATATAGGTTTTCGAATTACATTTAGCTGCAAAACAATGAGTATGGTATCGCACGGCAAGTAATTACTTGGACCAATATACTATTTATGCAGTCAAATGGTAATATGGGACTGAACAAAGGACTTTAATTCAAAAATATAAGTACAAAATGCTAGCAATACTTAAATAAAAAAGCAATAGCGTTCCGTTAGCACTCTTTGGGTGCATTATTGAGTTTTGTAATTTTATTTATATTAAGAGTAAAGTTTTATCAATACAACGTCTTACCATTACATACTTTGTTGTGATAGTCACAAAAAGTTACTGATTGGTCGTGAAATGTCATTGAGAATCACCTAGGAAATAAACACTGGCACTTTCTTGAAAAAATTATAAAACCAACTGTGTTCACCAACCGGCCTGCTAATCATCTCAATTATGATATTATTCTCGTTGAGAGTGCCCGTCTCCATTGTTAGACCTATTTAGGCTGATGGATGAAAGAAATACTTACTCTCATCTACCCTGCTAATGCTTTCGCTGACTGAGTGACTCCTTTTGAACGATTCTCGATCGATCCTCGGTGTCTCCTTCAGCTTTGGTTCGACTGCAGAGATGTTAACGACGGCACATGAGGCAGACCGAAGCGGTCCGGCTGCAAAACCGTTGGTTGGGGACGTCTGTTTCCGAGACCTGTAGATTAAAATTACAAATGTAATACGAAAAGTTCATGTCCATTTTCACGAAGGGCTCCTAAATTTTAGGCAATACTTAAGGTAAATATAGATAACATTGTTGCGAGGGAAGGAAAACTCGACGTAAAACACTCTCGATATAATGCCAACATGGCTGATCAGCGCATAGTAAGTCAATATTCCTCTCAACAGTGGAACTTATATGGGCTGAAATGATAATAATAAAAATGTTTTAAGCTTTGCTGTATAAATATCATTAGTAACGAAGCCTAATGAAGTCTAAATGAAATACATTTCTTCATCTTCATAATTTTATAATATCAGTTGACTTTGCGTTATTTTCCCTTATCATCTTTGCAATACGTCCGCGGGTAAGGCTGGTATTTATTTTTTATTGCTTATGGTGGCAAATCAGCAAGGAGCACACTTGATGTCAAGTCTTACTGCCGCTCATGAACCTTTACAATACTAAGAACATAGTTATGCCACTGCCTACCAATCAAAACCCGTCCAAGTTGAGTATCCGGCTCTCAAACTCACCGATTGATGCACAACACCATGTTGCTACTACTCAGATGTCGATTTTCTGCAAGTGTGTGGTCAATCCTGGACGGACCGGGCCGCGGATGCAGACAGAAAACTTTCAACAGTGTAGTCCTATCATTACAATATTATATACTTACCCTATTACCAGATGATAAAGAAATATTAAAAATACTCACTTAAAGGTATTTGGTGCCGGTACACCAGGCGATGCGACAGCGATAGGTGCAAGTGCAGGCGGCGGTGTTAAAGGAGGCGTGGATGTCACAACTTTGTCGCGCTCCAACCGACCTGCTACGGTGAACAGAGACGCATCGTTCTGTGGTACACGTTTACGCCAGCCCTGAAACAATATAATAAAATTATTGCCACGGATATGTAGACTTTTAAAATTTAATCATAATTAATTAAAAATAAATCAAATATTAAAGCAAATAATATTACTGCAAGAAAAATAATTGAAAGTCTCGCATTTTAATTTCGTATACAGAGAAAGAAGTTAAAATGAGCTAATTATACAAAACTCGCAAATATGTGAGACTAAAACATGGAAGCCTATCTCAGCTTATGATGCCGTAGATACGATACAAGGGGAGGAAAAGTGGGAATGTAACTGTTTAAGAACATCTGATCAGCGTGACAACAGTAAGTGAATATTTTTTCTATTCTGGAATAGGTTTATTGAACAGCAGTGGAACCTATATGAGCAAAGATGATGAGACAACTATTACTATTAATCTACTATTGGCCTACCGCCAACTTTATCTCGCCTATTAGAGGAGGCCCATGATCAATAGTTGAAAATTTATGGACTGAAATATGAATACGATAAATCATTTAGGATGACTTGTTTAAAATATAAACACGTACTGTTTTTGTTCCGTGTTATAAATTCACCTTTCCTTTCTCACAAAGGACATTAATATATTTAAGCAGAAAACATCAATTGCAATAAAAAAAAATAAAGGAAATTTCGAAATAAAATATTTTACCAAACAATCTGACCAGTGCAGTATAGCAGTTTAGTAGCCTCCCATTGTGAAAGATATCCGTGCACGTTAGTGACGTGACATATATATGTAGAAACAGAAAACAAAGCCACAATAACCCAAATAACTATAGTGTCGTAGTTTTGGATATGTAAGTTTCGCTTATCGGCATTACCGAAAAAAGATCTGAAACTACGAAGACAGCTAAGATTCAGAAGTCATTATTATCATCATCATCACAGCCCATAAATGTCCCACTGTTGGGCTCGGACCTCCTCCGCAATGGGAGGGAATTTAACCTACTATAGCGCGCTGGTCAAACGTGTTGGTATAGGGTTTTGTTTCGAGTTTTCCTTCTCTCGCATAGATGTCATATGCGTTTTATATCCCTTAGTCGTCTCGTACAATCACCTACGGGTAAGATATGGGGTGGTGAATAGTATTCTTACTCCGTCACCACACGGAAAGATTCAGAAGTAGGTACTCTTAATATTTTAAAACAAAATATCAGATTATTTGTAGTGTAATTAAAAAGTAAGAGGATGAAAACTCAAAATAAAGCTAACCATATACTAATACGTCTGATCAGAGTGGTATAAAAGTTCAATTTCCATCCCACTGAGGGAAAAGCTTGAGCCCAGCCATGAAAATGATGACTCAAAAACTATATTTAGTTTATCATTTGTATACTTCCATAGATTATAGATACGCTTGAAATATTTTGTTTGATAAAATATTTTTAAAATCTGCAAATTATTATGTAAAAATTAATTTTCAACTTAAGTTTGATGCCGGTAATTATATAAGAATAAAATAACAATTAAGAGGCCAATGAAAGTGTTCCTTTAAGTATGCGAATGTATGTGAAGTGAGAGATATTTTTTGTTAATTTCTCAACATTATCTAACTTTACCGTTATTAAAAAACTTGCGTTCTAGATAATAAACGAATGTTTGTTATGTTATAACAATATTCTCCATTAAGTAGAAAGAAAAGAGAAAGAGACACGCTCTTTCTTAGCCTATATTATTTTTGGACATGGGACATTCTCAAGATGCGAATAATTAGCCTACCATACCACGCCGCCTAGACGGGTTCGATTTGGAAATTTCCTTGTCTTAGTCATATGTATTTCGAAAATGGAGACGAGACAACTGCAGATAAAACTTTCTTTTTTTGGCAGGCTATAGTCTGGACAACCGCCATCCATTCCATCCGGGGGACGGAAGGGCAGCATATAGCCAGTTATTAAGAAGTGGTGACACACTGTATTCTTGACCTGTCATCATAAGGGGAATCTTAAGTCTCTGATGCCCGTTTTCATCAACCACATTTAACTTTTAAAATACACCTAAAGCAATTTAAACATAAAATGTCACATGTTGAGTAATCCATAACATCAGGTATGCGTCATAGATATTATCTTAGGTCATCATTGATTCTCCTACTCTTATCCCAATTACTTGGGGTCGATACAATATGTACTCTTATTTTCAAAGTACATATTGTAAAAGTTATTGGCAATAGTTTTATTACCGGCCGCCTGCCAGACGTCAACCGTCCTTGAGAATGTAATTGTTGCCCAAACGGTATCAGATGGAGTTGGCTTAGGTCGTTATATATTATCTTAGGTCGTTATATATTATCTTAGGTGCTACTTAAAATTTAAGTGCTGTTGCTAAAAAAGGATACTAAGCGAAAACAGAAGGATACACATTGTATTCTAGATCTGTCGCCAAATGATTTAGTGACCATTTAAAAACAAGTCGTAATTAATGAACTTTGTAAATTACAGTATAATAAAATTTCGATGGTTAAATAATAAGGAAATAATCCACGGATAACCACAAATTGGCCTTTGATGTTGACACAGCATGTGGTATATAAACGTATGGGTTTATAACACGAATACTGCAATGATGATTCAGCGGTCGTTTACTCATAATTCACAATACTCGTACTGCCTGCATTTCTGTTATATCGTTTACCGCCGGCCTTTACCACTTAAAATACCTACAAAACCCTTGATCTTTACAATATTATGAACAATATTAACGATTGTGTTTACTTTTACTTTAAAGCTTACGTTGGTAAACCTTAAAGGTCGTGCAATCGTAAGTTATATTCTGTAGATCAAAGGAAACGTTAAAACGTGAATTTACGCAACGCAAATATATACAAGGTCTGAACATTACCATTTATGAATCTCAATGTTGATTCATGAATCTTACTTGATGAACAAATAAAACCTTATGGTGTAATGTTAAAAATGGCGATACACATCGGCATTAAAAATAAACGACAGTAACGTGGAACATCGTGGAATCGTGACTAGTATTGCAACGTGTATGCAAATAAAGGGGTAATGTTATGACCTAGAAAGAATAGGAAACGAAAGACTTTAATAAATACGAATATAGGAGAACAGGTTTAGACGTTCTTAGAGGGATTTATGAATATTAAACGCGTGATTTTAAATGGAAATAATAACATAGTTATATAATATTAATAATATAAGATTAATATATTTTTTTCTGTGCGATAGCGGCTATGAAAAGTACCAAACCTTACTTCGCTCGTGGATGTCGCAAAACACAAGATTTAGAGCTTTATATTGACTTTTTTTTACCACACGCTATTTCTTCCTCACGGTTACGGCGAACACATGTGACCGTTTTCACATGCACTGCAACTTCGCCAAGCCGACACATCCACAGTACACGGACTCACCTCGGGAAAGTACCACTTTCTCCCCTGGCTTTATATTGACCTGGGCCAACTCCACCTGATGCCGTTTGGTCAACAATAACATTGCTAAGGAGGATTAATGTTAAGCGCCGGTCATAAAACTTTTGAGAACTACAAGTACATATTGCGACGATCCCAAGTAAATGGGATAAGAGCAGGAGAATGATGATGATGATTTTAAATGGAAATAAACTAAACTGGGTTGGAATTTATCATAGCATGCGTGTATATTTTAATATATCTATTTGGCATTGGTCGTACGTATGACTTTTTCTTATATGCATCTGCCATAACCATGTGGTCCTTGACCCACTGTGTAAAATTAGACCTAGTAATTATCGCTATTTACGCATTAGGGTGTGAGACGCCTTCCACGCTCTGTTGGAATCCTGCTACCATAATCTACGCAATATTCTGGTCCACTAAAACATCCAATTAATAAAAATCTGTGTAAAATTGAGATGATGTTATCTTTCATTTCCGTTAAGCCATACAATAGTTTTTGTATCATATAATAACAAATTAGCTATTATACTAGATGTTACAACTCGGCTAAAATTTTTGCCCTCTTCTGTGCCCGAGTTTCCTCCACAATAGGATGAAAATTGAGCTACTACAACACATTAGATAAGGTTATTTCGAGTTTTCCTTCTCTTGCATATAAGTATATGTATATTAGATGCCTTATTCGTCTTTTACGACACCCACGATTGTATATATTGATTAGTTAAAGTATCAACCTCTTGAGTCAGGTATCCTGAGTTCGCACCCCTCATACAGGACAATTCTTTCCACAAAGAGCTAATGATTGTTCTTAGTCAGGATACAATATGTGTTCGTTTATTGCACATTTGTAAAATTGCCAGAGACACAAATATTATTGTTTAGTGTGGCATCTTTAAATAAAAAGATACATACATATCATCACGCCATTCCCTTGCAGGGTAGGCAGAGAGAACAGAGTGCCAGAGAACTCTATCTTTGCATACTTCACTCACTTCCTCAACATTCATAATTCTCTTCATATACGCTCGCCGGTTTCGGAGACTCTTGACTCCACCTTCCTTCAGTACATGACCGATCTGGTCTAGGTAGGTTAGTCTCGGTCTCCCCCGGTACCTACATCCTTCCACTTTCGCATAATCATCAATATTCATCCTTCCACAATAAAAAGATGAAATGAAAAATTTAAAACTAAATAGAAATGATGCACATTTTGTATTTACTGAATGTGAATGATCACAATTCACGTCTATAATAGGTGATTAGAGATTATATATCTTATTTTTAGTGAAACGCCATCATAAATAAGCAAGAAAAAAATCTATATGTCACACATTCCACAGAATTTTTTTGAAAACTTTCCAAGTTCGCTGTCTTGAAGAATGATTCAAATATATTTAAGGAATATGAAATATACATTATTACTTTGTTTTCTATTTGTATGAACTGGAAGTTAATTTGGTGTATAAAATCAGCAGGTAATAGTTAACCAACAGCCAAGTTTTCAAAAAATATTTACACTTTTTTGAAAGCACAATTATAATTAGCAATAAAAACGAGAAACCCAACAAAACTAAATTGTTTAAATACGGTGTCATGAGAATGAGCTATTTGCTTTATTGATCAATATGTATACAATTTGCTGAGGATCTAAGTCGAGCAATAAAATGTACTGCAGAGGAATCGGTACCAGTAATCGGCTCTATAGACAATGCGGGGAAATATGATAGATTATGGGACTTTACACCGTTCGCCTTTGTCCACAGACGGTCGTCGGTGAAGCCATTCTCCGGCATTAAAAACATATATAGGCTGCCTAACAAAAAGCGTTTATTTTTCAGATATTCTTGAGCAAACTAGAGGATTGGAATTGTGCCTAGTAAACGGCAATACTTTCTCTGTCTATTATATAGGACTAAAATAATTTTACTCCCATCACAGATAAAGTGAGAGAGACACAGTGAAACTATATATAAAATTTAAAAAAATTACCTGAGCAGAAGTTTCAAGTTTGTTTCGTCTATCTGCCAAGATGTTACCGCTTCCAATTTCATTCTCATCAATAGGCACCTTCTTCTTGTCATCTACCGCAGCATTCAGAGAATCCTGTAACACAATATAAGTATACTATAGTTTAAATAAATAAAACAAATTACTTCAGCCTTTCAACGCCAACTATTAGACAAAAGGTTAATAATGTATTGGAAAATAATGGCATAATCGACACCATTGATAAACGGGATGGAAATCGTAGTTGATTGTAGGTTATCCAACAAAGTGCTCCTACCTCTGGCCTTAATAATCTTTTAGCCGATTTTTGACTACCAATAGAAGGTGTGGTGACGATGTAAGAATACAATTCATCACCCACCTTGCATGTGGGGGTCGTAATAGACGACTAAGGCCTATAATATAACACTTAACCATATAACTAATATCATCAGTGTTATAGATAGGTATTGAAACGACTATTTACACAAGAAGTGCACATATGGAAATAAAGTACACTAACATACAAAAATTACTCTCGTCGTAAATATATCTTTTTGTATTACACTCTAGTTCTACATTCTTGGGTAACTGTAAAGGTTTGAGCTCTGTCATTTGTAATACACATGTTATATTTGTTACAAGACATGCACGACTAGTGGGCATGTTCCATTATCATCTACCAGACACAGTCCCACAGTCTTCTTATGAATTTATGATTGCACAGAAATTTGTGCAAAATAATAGTTTCCAACCGAATAATTGAAATCAGAATCAATGCGGATTAGTTATAATACTACTTCAAATATAATTAGATATAGTAATAAATACAAATATGCGAAAAAATGTCATTCAAGTTCTATCCAGTGCACTCAAAAACGCTCAATATTCACGACATATTTCAAAACGATTCACTGTTAACGCAACGCATCCCCAACTATTCACATAGTCATTCGAAGAGCTTAAAATAAAGCATTAATATTTAAGTTAATTTATATTTGATCTGAAGAAAGTAATAGTCTCTTAATACAACTGATAGCTAAGCCGCACTTGCTTTGTGTTTGCATTATTTGTCGGTAAACTTTTGTAGCGACTAACTTACCTACCAGTTGCGCCAATGGATGTTTACGGGATCAATGAACTCTCTGTCACCTTTGACGACATTTGCGAAAGGGAATAGTGTATATTTTTTTATTAACCAATCGCACAGAGAACAATTATAATATTATTTTCAATAATTTTACGGGTTATAAAGACTTCGTAAAATATTAAATAGAAATTAATGATTTATAAAAACTCGATTACGAAGCGAAAAATGATGTCACAAGCGGGATTCGAACCCGTACCTATTGGGAGTCCGGCCCAATCGTGCTGCCACTTACACCACCGTGAACTATTGTAGGACAGTCAAATCTCGCTTCGTATCATATTTACGTCTTTAAGGTGACGCGCGCCATCTACCCGACAATGTTTATACACATTGTGTAGGCTTAATACTTCAAACTTTTTAGTTACAATTGTATTAAACGATGGCACAACCTTGTTATTCAAATTACTGAAATTTAGCATTTAATATGCTTAATTATTTATAAAAACCCGATTACGAAGCGAAAGATGATGTGATGATACGAAGCGAGATTTGACTGTCCTACAATAGTTCACGGTGGTGTAAGTGGCAGCACGATTGGGCCGGACTCCCAATAGGTGCGGGTTCGAATCCGTACTTGTGATATCATTTTTCGCTTCGTAATCGGGTTTTTATAAATAATTGAGCATATTAAATGCTAAATTTCAGTAATTAGAAATTAATGAATATGCATTAGACCTATCAGAAGATTTATCATGAAAGGCAAACTGTGCCATTAATTTTTCTTTTCGACAATATTAACACTGTATTTAAAATTTAAAAAAATACCTGCCTGAGCATTATCCAAAGAATCGAACTTCTTAAAAACTGGTTTTAGTCCACCGTTCTTCGTTTTATTTTTCAATTCTCCAATGACAGAACCAAAGTTTAACCCAGATGGGAACCCTGGCTGTCGTTGAATTTGTTTTAGTAGAGGCTTTTCTTCATCTACACTATTTTGATTTTGTATATCAGATTGATTACTATTTGCATTAAATCGTTTTATTATATCAGTAATGTCATCTATACATGCTTGTTGCTCAACCGCCTTTTCGCTTAAAGTATATTCTTCCTTCTTAACAAAATATTGTATGTCTTTAGCAGTAGGATAAAGTATTTTCGCTGGGTCTTCATGTATGAGTATTTCAGACTTATCTAAAGACAAGTTTTGTATAATAGATTGAATTTTATCATCGCTCAAAATAGTTTTCTCTAAAAATTCCGCCAATTTTTCTCTAGGCGGACTCTCGCGTTTAGTTGCTTGTTCAGACAGCAATCTTTCTCGACGTTGTTTGAGCAATATAGATGGCGTAATCAAATCATTCCTTTCATGAGAAATTACACTAAATATTTGTTCTGGAATTTTCAAAGATTTTTTGAAAGGTTGTGTTTTTAATATTTCATTATCAACAATTTGATTTTTGCTTATAGAATCGAATTTATTTACCAAATTCTGGACAGTTTCTTCCTTATCATAATATAACGATGGTATATTCTGAATCTGTTCTGATTTATCACATTTTAAGTGCTCTTCTTGGCTTGATAATAAATATTTCCATAATATAAACACCAGTAGTCCAAGTCCGATTAATGCTTCGATAAACATTTTCAAACTACTTTTTGAACACTTCACTGACTAGAGTAACATGATTATGCTCTATTGATAACATCAACACTGTTTATTTCACGCTCCATTTGTAATTAGGATTGAATTGAGCAATGAAGCTTCGCACAAGATTTTACACAATGTTTATACTGATAGCATGTACTGAGTCTCACTTAATAAAATACAAGGCACTGGGTTAATTGACGATGAAATTACTGTTGCGTAAGAATGTCGATCAGAGGCTATAAAAACCAATATGGTAGAACAACAAAACACGTCTGTTGACAGAGAAGAGTAAAGTCATCACTGAGATCACACTCAATTGTCATTATCATCTGGCGGCGGACGCAAAACGAGTGACTCACAACGCAGGTCCTAGTATGTGTGTAAACATTGTATACTCTCAGAGCAACAGTGACGCATCGATGTAATAATGAAAAATGTCTACAACATAGGAGTGTTCAAAACCGGTACTATCGGTCCAAGAGAAACCTTGAATTGAGAAGACATAACCAAATATGCGTACAATCAATAGTAAGAAAATTGGAGAAAATACATTTGCTTTTAACTTAAAGCTTGTCGTTGAAGAGGTAAACAGAGATGTATAATATAAAAACTGGTTTGTGAGAGAAAAATGATTGCCACAAGCGGGACTTTTTGTACCAATCGTCTTTCCGTTTGGATATCCAACTTTCTTTCCTCTTGAAAATCCGTTCCAATCGGATTATCTAAAGATGTGGGTTTAATTCCCACGTGTGGCAAAAATTTATTGCTTGCAGAAAAGTTTCTATAAATAACCCAACATGTTAAATGCTAAATATAAAATTTAGAAATGTATTTTTTGCACCTAATATACAGATTACATGAATATTGTAGTATACTGAGTCCAAAGCCAAATTAAAATACTTATTCTCATAGTATCTTTGATAGTAGATTACAATACGTAAATCGTCAGGTCCTCGATTATAGGACGCTATCTATTACGATTTACACAAACAAAAATATTAAACGTCCATTAGTTACTAGAGTCCGACAAAACATTTTCAGGAGTCACATGTTCATACCACTACAATAATAAGACCTTCAATTACGACTATATAAAAGTTAAGGGATTATAGAACAAATGGATACAGCTGTTTAATCAAAGTCATACGTCATTTTATACGCTATTATGTTTTGTTTGAAATGAAAGAATAACTACCATAACCATTGGTTATTAATACGCAATAATAGATTCATGATTTTCCTTTGAATAAATTTTCCTACATTTAATAAATATAGAGACAATTATTGAATATGTAAAATTCCGATTGGAGGAACTAGATTCTAATGTGAACACTTCGATATACGCAATAACGCGGCGACCCAATGCTCTTGTACCAAATATGTTAACTTGTTCTCACCTAATGTGGATATGGATAAAAACTTTTAATGTTAATTCTTCGAACATATTTTAACTATTAAAAACAGGAAAATTGCTTAGATAACTCTAGATTTCTACACATAAGTTGAGCAATATAGGTTTAGAATATATATATTATTTTCTATTTTAGTAAAAATTCGATTTTAAAACAATATAGTTGAAGTATATTTTGAAATATAACATTAAAGGAAGGTGTATCCAGATTTAAAACTACTATTTATGGAGTATACAAATATTGGTCATTTGTGGCAATTAACTGGAACTGGCAATTAACTGTAACTGTTTAAACTACTATACTGCATGTACAAAAACATACTTTAACGGAGTGCCCACTATACGGTCAATAAAGGACGAATTGATCACAATTACTAGCAACAACTAGCTCAACAAAATACATCCAAATTAGAATGCCCAACTCGATATGAATACAAATGACAGGGGCGTTGAGAATTAGAATGTTTACATACCTTCAAACTAACACAAAGAATAATTTAATAGCAAATGGAAACTTAGGTTAAGGAGCGAAAGTGTCAATTAAAAATTAACAGTTATAATGCAGCCTTATATAGTGAAGGTAAACCTTACATAAGAAAGTACAACTAATGAGATACGAATTTCCACAAACAAAATTGCTGCAAACATATAACAGATTACAAGGTCAAAGACAAAGATAATATGATATGTACGCGATAATGGCGATAAAGAATGAATAATTCCCGCGAACAACAATAATATTCAACTCAAAAATTGTGTTAGTGTTCTTCTCAGATCTCATAAGTTTTTAACCGTAAGAACTTCTCCACAGGCAGCGGCAGAATAATATATCTTACTATACTTCGCTGGTCAAACGGTTATTGCCTTTTATTTCGGTTATATCTTCTCTTACCAAAATTGCACTATCACAAACTATCGGTATTCCATCTATTAAACTACGATTCAAATTCAAAATTGCATTACACAAATTATCATTAATATTCTTTAAAGATTTTGTAGACTAATTCAACTTATTCTTTGTTATTTAACAGCCAAGTAAAAAGAGACTAAAAATAATAATCTCCTTTAATCCTCGATAAAGAAATGAAAAAAAAAATAACTTTGATAACACAGACTATAAATATAATTATCCTGTCGATTACGATAACCAGTTGTATCGTTTCGTATTAATAACGAGGTGTATGCGCGATTTTTGCAACAAATTGAATGCGCGTTCGCATTATGCGACTGATCCGAAAGAACTGTCGGTGCCAGTACGTCTCGGCGACTAGTAGGGCCTTTGTTGATGCATGTGCAAGGCAAACGTATATTTTTAACATATTAAAATTAAGATAAGCTTATGTTATTTATTTAACGAGCATGCAATTTCCTAAATTATACACGCATTTTTATTTCAAATATAATATGATGTGGCGCGTGTAAAACTTTAATGAAATAATTATAAGTCGGATATAATTAACTCTACATTTAACAAAAGCGAAGTACGATTCCATATTAACAATGTTTTCATTATGAGACTGTATTTTAAAAATAAGACGAGAACGGATTCAAATATCGTGAGAATTAAAAAGTTGTTATGGAAAGTTAAACGCATAATTATGTAAACAAAGCTTTGTAGTTTAAAACTTAAACAGTTATGTTATTATAATTAATATTAATTCCTCTTCGCCACTATATACATTTTTTTTAAATAAACAGTAAGTTTGCTTATAATTTCTTTATTTTATTCTGTGCATATCATTGCTCGCTAAACTAAAAAGCTGGGCTATCTTGGGCTTATAATGTTAGCCTATAAATAATATTAAAGATAAGATCCCTTAATATACGTTTCAAGACGTTCCACTCTTAAAACATCACGGACATTGCCAGTAATAAAATCATCGACATTGAGTTTGTGTTAACTTCGCAGTGGCCAAAACTTATAATTAGATTTAGCGTCTAGCCAAAACTTATGTGGAGCACTTTCATAACCGTTCCGTTGGCACTGTTTGACTAATGACTGTAATACAAAACTAAGAAGCTAACCACAGATCATGTTCGCAACATGTCAATTTAATTAAATTCAAAAACATGTTTTATTATCCGTTTAATTGTTGTTTGATGAATACTACATCTTGTTTATTTTATCGTTTTAGGCTCATATATATTTATATAGATACATATTTTTAAAACATGAATTAATTTACTGTAACTTATACATATGTGTTAGATTTATTTTTCGTGTGCTGACGAAATAAGAATGCAATTTACTATGCCTTCTTCTTTCGTGGGTGTAGTAAAAGGTGACTGCAATATTAAGATGATACCATCGCTGCAAGAGAAAGGAAAAACCTGAAATGAAATCTTATTGCTCATCCGCTTAGTCGTGGAATAGCAGGCCAGTTTTCTTTCCCATCGTGACGAGGTCCATGTCTAATGATGCCTAACGAAGAAGTTCTAGGTGATCCATATATTAATAATCAATTGACGCTGACTCTATTTTATTTTCTTTTATAATTTAAAAATGCGTACTTAAGTGAAACCTAACTTTGATTTTTAACTGCAATCCACGTGTCTGTCATAAATATAATTATAAATTAATATCTTCATTATCAGAAATAGACTAACAATTAAAAAAAAGGTACTATATAAATAATAAGTAAATAATAATAATAAGGGCTCGATTTACCTGTGGAATAAAAAAAGAAAGCGAAGATATAAATAATAATAATATAACAAAAATGGCGGTAACTGAAAATGTAATTTAATTTAATGACGATTGATTAAGTAGAAATTATGATAAAAAAATAATGGTAAGGCAATATGGGTGTAAGAATATAAACAGAATATTTAAAAGAATATCAAATATCGGTCTAAAAGACGCGATGAAGAAATTTGGTAGTATTACATCTCGTAATTTGTTACTTGAATAAGCAGCAAAAGATCTTAGCAGCTTTTGAACAGTAAACTCCTTTAATAGCTTTTAATAATTCTTCTTCTAATAATTACATTCTTATATTTTATCTTATGTTCTAACAATACAATGCGAAAGTGGAAGAATGTAGGTACCAGGGAAGACCGAGACTAACCTACCTAGACCAGATCGGTCATGTACTGAAGGAAGGTGAAGTCAAGAGTCTCCGAAACCGGCGAGCGTGTATGAAGAGAATTATGAATGTTGAGGAAGCGAGTGAAGTATGCAGAGATAGAGTTCTCTGGCACTCTGTTCTCTCTGCCTACCCTGCAAGGGATATGGCGTGATGATATGTATGTATATATGTTCTAACAAAACTGCTTTAAAATTTTATTTGGATGTTGAGCTAATATATTATCTATTTAGTCACTCCTTAGATGTTTTTATAATCTTTGTTTTACAATTTTGAATGCAGAGATAGCGTAGTGGTTAAGATATTGTTCGAAGTTTCATGGGTTTAATTACCATGTAGAATAATAACTTATGCGATAATAATAAAAAAAAAGTATTATAACAATTAATCCAAGTTAATTCACGGGAAAGGAGGTGATAACAACACATAAAGGAATCTTTCATCTCAACTCATATATGTCCCACTGTTAGGCTCAAGCCTCCTCCATAATGGGAGGGAAATAGAATTACTATACCACGTTGGCCAGACATATTGGTATTTTTTTTTTTTTTTGGGGTGGGTTATGGTCGGCGCTCTTCTCGCACCACTCCGTCAGGGGCGACAGAGGGGCGTAAGCACGCATACCCGTAACCCACCCACGAACCTCGCCTACGTCGTTGGACCGGCCACTGGAGCAGCGTGAACTTGTCGTCAGTGGCCGGCCCGATGGAATACCCCCTGAGAGGTACCCTCCCCTTGAGCGACGTCCCTCCCCCCCGGGGCGGACGTCGTTCCCTCCTCGCGCGGTCAGCCTCTCGGCGGGTGACGGACTAATTCCCCGGTCCAGTCACCCGCGGCCTCGGCTAGGGCGGCATCAGGCGCAGGTAATCGCGCCTACGTCGCCCCAGTCGCCGGCGGCGGTTCGTGTCGTCGAGGAGACGCTCCTCGCGCACGCGCTCCGCCGCCTCCTTCCGCGAGACTACTGCCTCGCAGAAGGCTGCGACCGCGTCCCAGTTCCTGACGCTGTCGAGCATCGCCCTGGCGATGGTCGGCAGCGTCAGGTCGGCACCGATGATTGCGACGAGTTCACGGCGCTGCTCTGCCCAAGCGGCACACGCCTCGAGCGTATGCTGCGCCGTATCCTCGTCGCAATCGCAGTGGTGGCAGGACGGTGTACTCTCCCTCCTGACGACCGTGTACAGGTATTTGGCGAAGCATCCATGCCCCGTCAAAACCTGCACCAGTCGGAAGGAGAGCACCCCGTGCCGCCGTTCCAACCACTGCATCAGCACCGGCCGGAAGGCCTCCACAGTCCGCACACCGAACCGAGGCCTCTCCAGCCGGACTGCCCAACGAGCAATGACGTCTCGGCGGGAGACATATTGGTATAGGGTTTTGTTTCGAGCTTTCCTTCTCTTGCATAGATGTTATATGCGTTTTATATTCGTTAGTCGTCTCTTACGATCACCCACGAGGTAAGATAGTGGTGAACTGTATTCTTACTCCGTCACCATACGGAAAAAGAGATCTTTACGAAAATAAAATATAATTGAATATAAATCAAGTCGTTTATCTGTGACCATGATCACTGTAAAGTGTTAGAAACGTCGAGCAATTAAAAATCAAACACAAACGCAATAGAATCTGTAAAAAATAGATTAATTTCAATTGTGTAATATTTATGTAAATATCAGAGATCATTATATAAACACAGTAATATCAATATATACCTTAATATGGCGTGTGTTGTGTAACGAATAATAGTAATTGCAACTGTACAGTGATTGGTAATTGACTCGGCTAGAGTTACGCGATTGTGGCATAGTATTGATTTTCACATTTGTTTTCTGATATTTATTTATATACGGATCAATGAAATATCTCACTAGCTGTTGACTATCAAAATATTTACGAAACTTGGCGTATGCGCAATCAAATATATTCTCAACAAAATGGTATGTTTTCTAAAAACATTTTGGTGACTTTACAAACATAAAATTAACGGACCCAAATTATACTCAGAATCAGAACAATTTGTGGATTGCACAAAGTATTGTCCTGCATGGGAATCGAACCGCTTCACTTGAAATAGTAGGTCGCTCTTAATTATAACGAGATATGCATTTAAAATAGGTGTATGTATTACAGAATCCTTACTAATATTATAAATGCGAAAGTAACTCTGTTTGTCGCTCTTTCACGCCAAAACTACTGAACTGATCTAAATGAAATTTGGTACACAGATGGTCTAGAGCCTGACAAAGGACATAGGCTACTTTTTAATGCAAAAAAAAGGGTTGTAAACGGGGATTAAAAGTTGTAAGGAAGTATTGTCATTTTTAAAGCCAGAAGCTTGAAACTTATTTTTAAGCTATTGATTAGATATAAATAAATATGACATTAAAATTTTGTAAAAAATTTACCCTTAAGGGGTAAAATAAAAGTAGGGAACGAAAAACTTTAGGAAAGTAACGTTTTACGCGGGCGAAGCCGCGGGCAAAAGCTAGTTTTCTATATATTGACAAAAAATAATGTAAAACAAACTTGATCGATTATTACTCTAATTTTAAATAATAACAGAACAGAGAACTCAACGGGATTACTGAAACACGGATATTGAAAATGTCTTTTTATAACCTAAATCAAATCCACGCTCAATATAATATAATCGAGCGATTAAAATCCTCGACCTTTACGTCTCCTTGTCAGACGCCATTATTGTATAAAACATAACCAAGTATTATAGACACCTGGGACATTTGATGCGCGACCTCCTTGCAATACCTACCTACCCTATATGGAAGGGTTATACGCAAAGCTATTTATGGCTTCAAACGTGTGATACCCTTTCAATTATACAGTCAAATGTGACCTAGAACATTGTATGTTTGTGTTGTAATTAGAAGAAACATTAACACAGTATCGAGATCCACTGATATACAAGGATTTTTACTTGAAATTATTTAATGATTTCTAATGTTTACGCGAGTATTACACATTTGAAATGAAACTAATTTGTAATTGATTTTTACTATCGTCGGTCGTCGGTTTTCCTATGACCATGATCACTGTAAAGTGGTCGTAACGTCGGGAAATTAAAAATCAAATACAAACGCGATAGAAACCGTAAAATTAGTTTTATTTCAAATTGAAATTATATTTTAATAACTATCATTATCTCGTACGTTCATTAGCTTTTATGACGTAAGTAGTTTATATTTTACTTTTAATTTGATATTTGTATGGAATTTACGCGAATAATATCACTGTAAATTGGAAATAAATTAAAATATAAATTTATGGCGACCCATCTGGTTGGCGTGGTGTAGTAAGCCAGTATCCATCTCATGGTTGAGTGGGCCATTAGTCCATATTGGTGTATGTACGTATATGAACAGAGGAATAAAATAATCGCTTTACACTAAGTCTGAAATAGAGCTGTGTGGTAGCGGCTACGAATAATACCAACCCTTACCTTGCTCGTGGATAGCGTAAAAGACGACTAAGAGCCTTATACCTGGGCCAACTCCATCTGATGCAGTTTGGTCAACAATTACATTCCCAAGTAGGGTAAACGTCTGGCAGGCGGCCGGTCATAAAACTATTGCCAATAACTTTACAATATGTACTATGAAAGAAGAGTACATATTGTATCAACCTCAAGTAATTGAGATAAGAGTAGGAGAATGATGATGATGACGATGATAACCAAGTCTGACATAACAACGTAAGAACTCTGCTGTCTAATGTTAATTACCGACATGTTAGCTAAAAACATAATGTCATCACTAAACTTAACTTTCTGTCTCCTGAGAAACAAAGCGTAGCCTGTATCTACCCGTGACAGTTTTTAGGCTGATGAAATATAATTAACAATACATATCTAGTCCATAAGTAAAGTTAGTAATATAATACGCCATATATATATATATATATATATATATATATATATATATATATATATATATATATATATATATATATATATATATATATATATATATATTAGGGTGATTCATTTCCGCAAACATTTTTTTTTTCGGTGCTCATGCAAAATATTAATCTACACATGGAAAAAGAAATTCTCACCAAATTTGTGGAAGGAATGGAAAAGTGGAAGGATGTAGGTACCGAGGGAGACCGAGACTAACCTACCTAGACCAGATCGGTCATGTACTGAAGGAAGGTGGAGTCAAGAGTCTCCGAAACCGGCGAGCGTGTATGAAGAGAATTATGAATGTTGAGGAAGCGAGTGAAGTATGCAGAGATAGAGTTCTCTGGTACTCTGTTCTCTCTGCCTACCCTGCAAGGGATATGGCGTGATGATATGTATGTATGTATGTATGCATGCATAATGTTATTTAGATTCATTTTTTTTTATTTATTACCATTTTATTTCTTTATACTACGAACTTTTTCAAAATTAGTATGATTTTTTACTCATAATGAATACAAAAACAACACATGAATTCATAAAAAAACTACAAGAATAAAATTGTAACATAGATCTTGCAATTTTTCAACATTTCTATCGTTTAGCAAAAAAATGAAAATGAAGATTATTCAATTTTTTGTAGCGAAATTCCAAAATTAGTAAAAATTTATTTTTTTTCATCGTAAACTTTGTTCACGCCAACTTTGTATAAGTAAAAATCATTCACTGAAAAAGTTCTTAGTATAAAGAAATATAATGGTAATAAATGAATCTAAATGACATTATGAGTTAATATTTATGAATTTCTTACATTTTCCGGTATAAAAATGGCTGTAAATTCATTAAATATTGGTTGGATAACTTTTATTTTATGAGTCAGTCCTTTTTTTCTTGCTAATTTTGGCGGTTTGCTCAAAAAATTAAAAAAAAATATATTTTTATTAAAAACTGTACTTTGACGACTCCTACTGGTGAACCAGTGCGAGTTACACAAAAAAACTCTAAGGCTATTTTGAAGAGCGTGAAATTCCCCACAAGGTCCATCAAACCGATTTGCGATATTGTGAAAGCCGGGTAAGCATTAAAAATTAGAAAAAAAAAAATTTTTTACATGCATTTTAAATAGTAAAACTTTAAATTTAAATTGCAAGTACTTAAACTTAATATTAAGATCTCAAATTTGGTGAAAATGTTTTTTTCTATGTGTAGATTAATATTTTGCATGAGCAACGAAAAAAAATAATTGCGGAAATGAATCACCCTAATATATATATATATATATATATATTTTACTAAGAGATGGTGATTTGTAATTAACTTACTGGTGCTGTCGTACAGCAACTGGCGAATATTTAATTTCCGTCTCCAAACATAGATGGCGATGGCTGACACATGATCTAATAGAAACATGCTACCGAGTCGGGCCAAATACAATTTGTCACATCAGTAAATACTAAATACAGAGTAAATTCATTTTGGTATAACAGGTAAATACTTTATGTTGGTTAAAAATAATTTGTTATTACGGTTTATTTGAAATTTATTTGTCGATTACAATTAAAAAAAATCGTGCAAAGTTTTTTTTTATCTATTTTTGCTCGAATTATAATTAGGATTTGTATGGCGAAACCTTGTCACCAAGCAATGTGTTCGTGTTATTTTGTACTTGGAGAAAGAGGCTATCTAATGTTCAGTCAGATTATTAGTTCTCGAGATTAGGGACCATAAATAAATCATTAAGCGCTAACACAACGTCGCCAGACGCCTCTATTAAGCATATCAGCGTCAATTACAACTTATTATGAAGCGGACTACTTACTTATCTGCGAACATAAAAAAAAGGTGAAAATAAAGCGAATGCAAACGTCAACGTAATTAGTGTTACAGGTTTTCCCTGGTTATCCTACTAATATTATAAATGTTTGTAAAGATGTTTCGATGTTTGTTAATAATAATAATAAAATATTATAGAGAGGAAAAATTATATTGTTTGTTTGAATTGAATAGGCTCCGAAACTACTTGACCGATTTGAAAAATTCTTTCACTGTTGGGAAGCTACACTATCCCCGGTGAACGTAGGCTATATTGAATTTTCAAAAAAGTTAGGGACTCATACTAAATCTCCAATAATGTAACCCAAGGTGTGAAAAAAATACCAAAAATCTTCTTTACATCGCGTGCGCTGCAAAAACTATTAATTATAGAATAATGTACTAAACTTTGCAGAACATATAATTATCTACAAAAAATACCGCGACAGCATATGTCTAACTGTAATAGTTATGTCACAATAAGTGTTTTTTCATTTTAAAAAATATATTCAAATGCCACCGCTATAAAAGTTCTTTTATTTATACTTTGGTATTAATCCTAAACAAAATAAATGACTTCATATTTTGTTTAATACCCGTGCGAAGCCGTGGCGGGCTGCTAGTTAATAATAATTTCGTGTGAACCGTTAAACAGATTTGGATGAAAATTGTCATACAGATAGACCATTTCCTGGATTTACACATAGGAAACTCTTTGTCCACGTATTGCTGAAATTATCCCTTGGGAAAATTTAGTGATAACATTTTATATTGTGAGAGTCACTTTTTAAGTAAGTGAAGTCACGCATTTATGCTAGTTCACCATAAAACTTAACCAAGAATATTTGTATTTGACTCTTTTAACAATTACCACAATTGAGGTTATGAGGTCAAGTATGATATTTTGTAATTTCCCTACTCAGTATTATATCCGTAGTTTGGAGGCCGATTCCAAGTTGAATTTAGTTTATAGTGAGAGTAACCACGAAATATTTTCACAGCACACGCACAATTAACCCAGTGTTGTAACGCATATATTTTTAAAATACTTAAATAGAAATATAGGAATAAAAAAATAATAAAACGCCTTCAAAATCATTACAATATACATACATAATCAATACAATTTACCATTCCCTCTCTCGCTGGTAGATGTTGTAAAAGATTTCCAAAGGAAACATTACGCATATAACACATGCAAGAGTAGGGGGACACTCGAAATAAAACCCCTCTCACCAGCGTGCGTGCGTGGTATGGTAGGTCCTATAATATCCTATTGTGTAGGAGGCTCCGGCTACTATTTCTGATCTGGCTACTATATCAGCGCTTATACCTATATGCGCTGAAATAGTAAAAATTTCTTTGTCTCTTCTGAATCTTGATAGATAGTTGCTAAAGATGATGATGATGTCTAAATGAATCAGTTGTTGGACATAGGCCATGCATTGGGCAGCAATGTAAAGGGCATATTGTATTCTTCAACCATCACCGCACAGGATATATATACATGGGCATAAAGCTACAAAGCATAATAAAGTATTTTTGTATGATACTCGGTGTATCTTTTGGTAATAAAATTGTGATAATATAATAGTTATGAAAACGCCTACTATCACAAATGTAGATGGTACATTTGTGATAACGCACACCTTCTAATACAAAATGTACAGGCGCTTATATGTAGTTGCGTATAGCAGCGTTCACTTTTCAATAAGCAATCGTGAAGTTTTGTGTAACTTAAGAGTGTTATTTTTATATATTTTAATAATATTAGTGTGGCTTCGAATATCAAAACTAATAATAGTTGGCTATTAATAAAGTACTCTATTAGCAGTGACTTCTAATTTAATCAAAGCATCACGTCAAAAGACGATTCGGTAACGGTTCGAAGCAAATGCTGCAGTCGTATCCCTGTATCAAATACTACCGTTGTATACAAACTTGGACGAGATCAAGAAAGTAGTGATAACATAATGTATTCTCATCTAGATTATTTCATCACAGAAAATTTTGCCATACCTACTTGCCAAAATAGAGCACTTTTTCTGTCAACCATGACCTCTAGTTTAATTTATAATTATCTTTTACAGCAATCATTATCATGAAACCTTATCAGCCTATCGATGTTAATTGTTGAACATAAGCCTTTACAGAGGATTGGATTATGCTGTAATTGTAGCCCTTGGGAGGTGAGTTCGCGTTTACAGTCGGTGCTAAAAATTGCCCAGAAAAGTATTGCTGCCGTCTATTTTCTTATATGCCTTCTTGTGAGATATATTCCAGTACATGAGTATTTATATATCTGCCAAGTTACCTAGAACGCAAAAAACGCACTAACAAAAAAATCAGTTACAATATTCAATATTATTTCCCTTGAAAATTATTACGTATTCACTTTGGCATTAAATTTGCATCGTAAACACTATGATAAATCGGGAAATGGAGCGCTTTATAGAAACATTTTTTTGGAAATTTTATTCCCGGGATATAATATTGAAACGTACAATACAGGATATTGATTCGTTCCAAATCAAGTTCCATGATATTTCTTTAGACATTCACATTTATTTGAATTGGATTACATACATGTCTTGGGAAAAAATTACAATGTTATTTATTTTCAATGTAGGAATGTTTTAGTTGAAGCAAATCACTTGATTATATTAGTCATCATTCCCCTGCTCGTGTCCTAATTACTTGGGGTCGACGCAATATGTACGAGTACATATTACAAAAGTTATTGGCAATAGTTTTATGATCGGCCACCTACCTGACGTCAACACTCCTTGGGAATGTATATGTTGACCAAACGGCATCAGATGGAGTTGGCCCATGTCTATAAAAAGCTCTTAGTCGTCTTTTACGACATACATACATACATATCATCACGCCATATCCCTTGCAGGGTAGGCAGAGAGAACAGAGTGCCAGAGAACTCTATCTTTGCATACTTTACTCGCTTCCTCAACATTCATAATTCTCTTCATACACGCTCGCCGGTTTCGGAGACTCTTGACTCCACCTTCCTTCAGTACATGACCGATCTAGTCTAGGTAGGTTAGTCTCGGTCTCCCCCGGTACCTACATCCTTCCACTTTCGCATTGTTTATCTTCTTAACCAGACGTTCGTTCGGCATTCTTTCCACATGTCCGAACCATCGCAGCATTCTCTTTCGCATCTTTACATCAATACTCTCTTTCATACCTACTCGCTCCCTTACGTCGTCGTTACGAATGCGGTCGGTCAGCCTAACTCCACAGATTTTCCGCAGAGATCTCATTTCAACTGCATTAATTTTACTTTTATACTCTTTTCTGCATACCCAACTCTCGCTTCCATACAGTAATGTTGGGACAAGCACTGCGTTATGTATTGCTACACGTGCCTTCTGGCTGCGGTGGTGGCTGCCGAGAAGTTGCCCCAACGCTCCGTTCACTCTATTTCCCGCATTCACTCTTCGCTCTATATTAGTGGTGTACCTTCCATCTCTGCTAAATCCACATCCAAGATATACAAATTCATCCACTTGCTCTAGTATCTACATCATTACCTATTGTTACTCTTACATCTGTTCTGGCTTCATCTCTTTACGACATACACGAGCAAAGTATGGGTTGGTAGTATTCCTAGCCGCTAGAAGAGGGGGTTGCGCTCGTCGTGGGCCGGATCGGCATGTTGGGCCTGAGGGTCTCGGTGGACAAAACCGAGGCCCTCCTATTGCATGGCCGAGGCCGAGGTCCCCCAAACAACCGCCAAGGGGAAGAACATCTGGGGTGTCTGGGGTTGCCGTGTCGGTGCGGGCCCAGATGAAATATCTGGGTCTGCACCTTGATTCTGGATGGAAATTCGGACCACACTTTGCCCAACTCGTCCCGAGGCTCATCAAGACAGCCGCTGCGTTAGGTTGGGTTCTGCCAAATACTGGCAGTCCTGGGTCGTCCTGCCGACGATTATACGCTGGAGTGGTGCGCTCCATGGCGCTGTATGGTGCCCTTTATTTAGGCGGAGTCCCTCACCGCCCGCAACAAGGCCCTTTTGCGTAGACCAAAGAGGGGAATGGCAGTGAGGGCTATTAGGGGTTACCGTACGGTGTCATGGACTGCGGCGACGCTGTTGGCGGGCGACCCACCTTGGTCGTTAGTGGCAGAAGCTTTGGCGGAGGCCTACCAGATTCGCGAAGCGGCGCGGGCTGACGGCGTGCTCGCCGTCTTCATAAGGGGATTGGGTAGAGCATTGGAAGTGGCCCGAAGGGGAGTCATCCGGTGGTGGAGGGAAGAACTGGAGTTCCCCGTAGCAGGGCGGGGAACTGTGGAGACGGTTGCGCCGTATCTCCACCGCTGGATCAACAGAAGGCACGGCAGCCTAAGCTTCAGGTTGGTGCAGGTGCTTACCGGACACAGGGTCTTCGGTAAGTTCCTGCACAGAATAGGCAGAGAAGAGGCCCCAGGGTGCCATGGCGCGCCGCTAGACTATGCGTGCCACACAGTTGAGGTATGCCCCATCTAGGGGCCCCAGCGCCTCGTCCTGTCGGCGGTCATTGGGCGGGACCTGTCGCTGTCGACTATCATCTCGAAGATGCTCGACGGTGACAGGTGCTGGTCGTCGATGGCCTCCTTCTGCGAGGAGTTTATCCTTAAAAAGGAGGCCGTAGAGCGGGAACGCGAGGCAATTGCGTCCGCAGACTCGCTCCACCGGCGGCGGCCAGGGAGGAGGAGGCGCCGATATGCGCACCTTCTTCCACCGCCCTGAATGACGACAGGACGTGGTCAGACGGCCAAGCGTTGGGATGTCGGGGATCGAATATCATTAGACGATCTCTCCGGCACCCCGTAAAAGCGCGGAAGGGGCCGCTGTGGTTTTAGTGGGTATTCCGGTCAGTCATCTGGCCGGCGAGTCCCACACGCCACCCCGTCTATCACATGCGGGGAAAGCGCGTAAATGCGTTTACACAGCGTGAAAAAAAAAAGTAGTAGTAGCCGCTACCACACAGCAACTTAATTATACTTACTTAATTATTTATACTAATTAATTATACGAGTATTTATCATTAATGATTAAACAAATTATTATACCTAATTGCAGTGGGACCAGCATTCCGGTGTAGCTGGATTTAGAACATTATATACGTCTACAAGGACTATATCTCATGGAAGCTGCGGCTTTCTTACATTTATTTTCCTCCTCTTGATGATAAAATTGGGTTTAAATATTAATTTAAACTCCTTTGTTCTCTCATGATGAAGTTATTGATATTTTAAATATATTCATTCTGAATTACAGAAAATTACAGAGCCATAAGCTTGACCAGTTTGGCAGCAAAAGTGTATGGTAAAATTATTGAAAGGAGAATGAGGATGGTGTCCGATGGTTTACTGTGTGAGACACAAGGAGGTTTCAGGAGTGGAAGGGGATGCATGGATCAAGTGTTCTCTCTGCGCAACATTGTGGAGAAGCATCTGGCTCTAGGTCAGAGGGTTTTCTGCAGTTTTGTGGATCTGGAGAGAGCATTTGACACGGTTGTACGAAAGGAACTTTGGGACATTTTACCGGAGTATGGTATTAGCGGTAAACTGCTACAGGCTGTGCAGTACAGTTACATGGGCTGTATAGAGCCTGTGTGCGGCTGGATGATGGAATGTCGCCTTGGTTTGACGTCAATATCGGCGTTAAGCAAGGGTGCGTTCTGTCAGCCAGGCTGTTTATCATATATCTGGAAAAATGTCTCCAAAGGTTGAACGGTATGAATGTGGGAGTCCAGATGGGCGACTCAGTGGTCACTCCTCTGCTTTATGCAGATGATGCATTCCTGCTGGCACAGTCAGCGACTGACCTGCAGATCCTAGTCGACACAATGACCGAAGATTGTAAGAAAAGGGGTCTACGCGTGAATGTGAGCAAAACCAAAATAATGGTCTTTGAAAGAGATAAAACCAGAACAGATGTAAGAGTAACAATAGGTAATGATGTACTAGAGCAAGTGGATGAATTTGTATATCTTGGATGTGGATATAGCCGAGATAGAAGGTACACCACTGATATAGAGCGAAGAGTGAATGCGGGAAATAGAGTGAACGAAGCGTTGGGGCAACTTCTCGCCAGCCACCACCTCAGCCAGAAGGCACGTGTAGCAATACATAACACAGTGCTTGTCCCAACATTACTGTATGGAAGCGAGAGTTGGGTATGCAGAAAAGAGTATGATAGTAAAATTAATGCGGTCGAAATGCGATCTCTGCGGAAAATCTGTGGAGTTAGGCTGACCGACCGCATTCGTAACGACGACGTAAGAGAGCGAGCAGGTATAAAAGAGAGTATTGGTGTAAAGATGCGAAAGGGAATGCTCCGATGGTTCGGACATGTGGAAAGAATGCCGAACGAACGCCTGGTTAAGAAGATATACAATGCGAAAGTGGAAGGATGTAGGTACCGAGGGAGACCGAGACTAACCTACCTAGACCAGATCGGTCATGTACTGAAGGAAGGTGGAGTCAAGAGTCTCCGAAACCGGCGAGCGTGTATGAAGAGAATTATGAATGTTGAGGAAGCGAGTGAAGTATGCAGAGATAGAGTTCTCTGGCACTCTGTTCTCTCTGCCTACCCTGTAAGAGATATGGCGTGATGATATGTATGTATGTATGTTCATTCTGAATAGCACATAAATCAAATATTAGTAAAGGTATCCTTCTTTTCTAGAACACTGTGTTTGAAAGTCCAGTTGAATGATCAAAATGTAATTCAACCAAATTAGACTAAAAAGCAAGTAATGGCAAATCAAGGGCACGTTCGAGTGGTTGTTTTTAGATTAAAATGAAATAAGGATAGGTATGTAACCTATCCTAATTAAAATGGGCATTATAAGGAAAGAAATTTATGAAGACATAAAAAAATGTGTAAATTTCACAAGAATCTTCAGCAGTTTCAGGCGTAGAACATATTACGTTATATACATATGTATATAGATAAACATTTTAAAATGTTATTGTTAAAGATAAATAACAGAGTTTTATTTACAAAACTTAGATAAATTCTGTACATGATATGTGGTAGAATCACACTGTTGACAGTTTTCTGTCTACAGCCGCGCGCTGGTCTGTCCGGGGTAGTACCATACTCTCGCAGAAAATCGACATCTGATTAATGGCCATGTGCTATTTGCGCTTCGTTCAGTGAACGAGAGAGCCAAAAGCCCAACTGGGAAGATTTGGGGTTTGTATTGATAGGCAACGGCCTAGCTATATCCTTGGTATTGCAAAGATCCATGGGCGGCAGTAACACCATCAGATGTGTTGCTTGCTCGTTTGCCACCATACGCAATAAAATATAAAAAAAAAACATATTTAAAAAAATATTAAGTTGGTATTAAAATATAAAAATCGATTAACTTTTATTCTTAACCTGATCGATAATAAAAAAAAAACAATGTCAAATAAATGTATTTCCTATAAAAACAGAAAAACAATTTCGAAGGTCTCCGCCTTTCAATGTCGCCAACAATTCGCTTGTCAAAATATTTTATAAGCCAAGACTAATAGTGTGAACTATGGAGACATTGTGACAAGCCTTTAAGGACAATTTCTCGTTTATTGTAAGCGCAAAATATATGTATGTAAAATCAGTCTTCAAATAAAATGCCGTTGACCGGTAAACTAAGGGGGAATTCAGGTTAATGTTTTTACTAAAGAGAACATTGTACCGTGACCTGTCAACAACCTACCTCACATTATGTAGGTACGAACCTATATTATCGTCTCTAACTAAATATAAATTAGTTCTATAATACCTTGAGCTTTGTGAATGATGGACGAAAATATAATGCGCAAAGCAGTTTTGGATAAAATGCGATATAAACTCTTTTCGGTTTAGTTCGTGAAGTATGCCGTAGTTGGTTTATAATATGCGTGTGATTAATGCGAGGCTAATAACTCTCTAACAATAGCGTTTTATACAAATATTAGTTTTCATAAGCGGAAGTTATTTAAACGAAAAAATTGAGCAAGTCGTTAGGTAAAAACCTATTATTTGATGATTCAAAACCGTATTATTCAATGTATTGTTCGGATAGGATATCATTGGCCACGGTTTTCCCTTACACTGCTAGTGAATGTTCAAAAAGACGACTAAGAGCCCTTTACTCATCATTATCATTTCAGCTCCTATACGAAGCTCAAGCAAGAGGCTCCTCCACGATAGGGGCGAAATTTGCCTATTGAACCTGTGTGATCAATAATTACCTTCTCTTTATTATTATCTCTGTTCATAAACGCCACACTGCTGGGTAAGTGCCTCCACAACAGGAGGGAGATTTACCACGCTGGTCAGACTACTTGGTATTTATCCTCGAACGTATAAGAAATACGTGCATCGAAACAGGTTAAATCATCAGTCCCGGTTGTGAGAAAGAGCTATGACAGTCGCGAGTACGGAATATGACATGTCTGTTGACTCATATAACTTCAAATTTAGAATAACCTCAGAATTCTTTAACACCTCTTACGCTACGACGTAAATGACTGTCGTTCGATTGAAAATACATTCTAGCGAATCTGATTATATAGAAAAACTAATATCAATGCGATTTGGAGTAATAAAGCCTTAGTATTTTAGCACTATCCATATGTGAAGAACATTTTAGAACTTAGCTACATAGTGTTATACTAATTTCTTAACAGTTGAAGGATTCATTAGGTTTTTTGTTGTTAATTATTATACACTATCAATACTCCAGGCTTTACTCACATTTGGGGCGTGGGGATCGAATGTCAGTAGACGATCTCTCCAGCGCCCCATAAAAGCGCGAAAGTGGGGCCGCTGTGGTTTTAGTGGGTATTCCGGTCGGACTAGCCGATCGGCGAGTCCCACACTCCCTCCCATCTCGACATCGATGGGAAGGGTTTAGCGCGTAAAAGCGTTTCCACAGCGTAAACAAAAAAAGGAGGCTTTACTCACTTGTTACACCTCATAAAATTGTTATATAACCCCTGGGAACAGTATTTTTCATTCATGTAAGATATTATTTTAGGTAATTTATATTCTCAATTTCAGGATAAATACGTAATAAACTATAAAAATAACATTCACATCTACAATATTAGTTTGAACTATCTTTTGTTTCCAAATGTATACACGGGAACGTAGGTAATTAAAAAAAATAATTTACAATACTTATCTCAAAACCATTAAAATATTTAGAATAGAATGTTTCCGTGCGTACAGTAAACCACGCCTTAATGTTTTAATAAATTAGTGAAATACTCTATGGAAAATGCTGTGTTAATGTTTACTTGAAATGTATGATGTACTAACGTACAATATACATTTCAATATTAAATATTTATATAACTGTGAAAATAAATAAATAAAAAAGTTAATGCATCAATTATGATTTGCCAACAATTTAAAATCTGTTAATACCATAATAGTATAATAGCAACCGAGTTGCAGCAATATGGAATGCAGTCCATAGCTTGCGGTGTGAACTCTCTTCGCCTTTTAAGCGAAGACCACTGACATCAGCCCGGCGGGTCTAGAGCAGAGTCTAGATCTATCCATCCATTAAATTATCAACGTCCACAACTGAACATAAACTGCCCCACAAGTGTGTATCGTTATGCGATTACGACGTTTCATAATTGTCATGCTTGGCAGTCAGGTCAGCGTTCACAATTGGCTTTATCAAATTTACCCAGCGAATTGAAGAATGCTATTGCTCATTCTCTTAGTGATTAGTAGTAGTTAGTCGTTTAAGTCTACTATTAGAAATTAAGGAGAGGCAACAGATATTGTTTCCCGTCAGCATAGAGTACTATACTTCAACAAGGCCTCAATATTTTAAAGTGTGATTGTCTAATACAATATATGAAATACAACTACATACATATAAAAAACCTATAATATTATATTCTTAAAACTATCAAAATTATTCTTTCTCTACACGATTGGATAGGTGGATAGGAAGAGTATTAAGATGGCTTACTACACTCATAAAAATATACCACTAATTATTGGTCTAACATATTATACCATGGTCAAATTGTTTATATGTACGATTTAATCTGAATTTACAAGATTGCCATTTATATCTAGTCAAACTGTTAAAAAAGGTCTTTTGCAATTATTTTTGTATTGTTTATCCTCGCATTTTTTCTATATTAAGATCTTAACAAAAATTATTAAAAAAATCAAAAAACCCGACTGCGTAAAAAATTAGGTTTGCTGTCGAATAAAGGATCCCGACTGTTCAGTTGTCATGTTCTAATATTAAAATATATTTCATTTTCTGCAATAGTATTTATTCAATAATATATTATGGAATTCTAGACCACCGGACATCTAAGTGCTTGTTTTTTCCTTTTCAGTTTTTTATTATGTACGTAGCTTTGGTGACTTTTTACGCAGTCGGGTTTTTTGATTTTTTTAATATTTTTTTTTATTTTATACTTTTTAGTTATAAATACCTAGGTAGCTATAGTTATCTTATTTATTAATAAGTAGGCAAGTACCTAACTATATATAGTTATTCGACTGAAGTTGAGTACTAAATCGTTAGAAATTGGAGATGGGCGACCGCGTCAGCCATTAGATACTTTAGGTAGTCCTACCTATGGTATATTGGACAATATACCTACCAGATACTTAATATATGCCCATCCACATCCAGTTATATGAATTTTTCGTCTTTTCATCGTAAATTTCTACTGTCTAAAAAACCTATATGTGAGAAAGGTTGTTACGAAACTTTAAATCGATATAGATCCTAAACGGCCAGTCACATCGAAAAATGTTGAGAGAAAACTAAAAATGATTTTTAAATACCTATTTAACGATACCCCACTCGATATAGTTTGTTGACTTTAATTTTTTTAATTTTCATAATATGGCGTCCAGTAGTCGCCATATTAAATTTTCAATAACGTCATATCTTTAGTGACACTCGCCGCATTAAGAGGAATCGATTGACGTGCGAATCATAAAAATCGGCCCAGGCATTTGGTATATATAGTGATTCAAAGGAACATACAAACATACATACATACATAGACTGTTAAACACAATACCACTCCTTTGCAGTCGGGTAAAAAGAGGTGATAACACATTATATTTTTAATTAAAGCACACAGGAAATAATATAAAATATCATCATCCTTCTGCATGACATAAACTTTCATGTCCTTTAGTTAATAGCTATATAAAAATCCTATTCAAGACACGCTCAAATTGTACAGGAGATATACCAGTCTGATACCAAACTTTAACCTTGACAATCGTACCAAAATCGATCACGCTGGCGTATTGTTATACAACAATGAAAGCTTTTAAATTAAAAAATTACTTTCAAAATTGAATACTATAAAGTAAGTACTATAAAGTAAGTAACCAATATTTTGATTGGATGAAATTTACAATATAGTCAACGGAGAATGGTAGCCGAAAAACAAACCCGGGTTGGCCAGGGATGTCAAGGAATCGGTATTAGTCATCGGCCCAATGGCGATGAAGAGGGAATACGGTGGGTTATGAGGCTGCACGCCACCCTTTCCTCAACCCGGACGGAACGGACGAGGTGCATCTAGACCAAAAAACCTGCCTAACCTGACCGGCCTGCCAAAAAACATATACAAAAAACAAATATTTTTGCAATCTCTTAATCTTTTCCTAACACTTATATTCATTTTAATTTACTTAAGATACCTAACTCGGTTTATACTGCTTTATTATATGTATGTATAAATAAATAGCGATTTCAATTTTAATGGCATATTATAAAAAACGATATTGTTACCATTTTTCTGGCTTTATTCCAAGTAATATAAAGACGGCGCAACATGTATTCAACCAATAAAACGGGTAGAATAAGATACTTAGACTTACTTAGAGTACGTACTTAGAATTACGACTAAGTTTTATGATCGGCCTACCTAACCTGACTGGGCCTGCCTAACTAACGGACTAACTTCGTCCATTTAATAAATAGTTGTTTAGTCACGCAGCAGGTCTCTTAACCAGGCTTTGGATCTGAGAGACAATGTTAAGGCTTGTAGTAACTTGCCGTTATCATCGACATATGCAGATGCATAGGGCAGATGGTTTAATTTAAATAAAATTACCCTAAACGATATTTTCATGCCATTCTCATTCTCAAGGACAGTAGAATTGCACCAAGATACGAAGAACATACAAGCCATTTTTCTTTGAAAACTGTAAAAGTACTTCACTGCAGCGAATCTTGCATAGTAACAGAGTGATGCAGTATCACAATAGATGTAGAGTACGCACTCCAATATTTAAGTGGAGTCGCGTGCTTATTACCAGGGGACTGACATAAGGGAACAGGGAGCTGTTGGATATAAAGGGTATGTCAAAGCGTTGCTACCAAGTACATGGCTCTTGAATTTCAAGCTATTTGCCATAGGCAGATGAGGTGTAATCCGCTTTATGAAAACTGTGACTATGAGCAACATGAGGGCTGTATAATATGAGTCGGCACATTCTTAGTTTAATTTCAAAACAGCTAATGGATTGCCATTATATGTAATGTTTTATCTTTAAATATAATGTATAAAATATCACTATGTTTAGTTTTTAAGTTTAATATTCCATGATGTAGAGATCATGGAGCGGAAACACGGTCCCTAAATGTAGGCCTCATAACAAAGCTTAAAGTCGCTCAGCGTGCTATGGAGCGGGCTATGCTCGGGATTTCTCTACGAGATAGAATCCGTAATACGGAAATCCGCAGAAGAACGGGTGTAACCAACATAGCAGGAATAAAGCGATGTGGCCTGCCCAATGCCACTTAAGAGTGCTAAGGCAATGAGCAGACCACATCGCACAACGAACCGATAACCGTGGGGGAAGTGTAGGTGGACCGACGACCTGGTGAAGAGTGCTGGGAGTCGTTGGATGCAGGTGGCATAAGACCGCACTTTGTGCCGAAATATGAGGGAGGCCTTCGTCCAGCAGTGGATGACAAAAGGCTGAATGATGATGATGATGAAGATGATGATGATGTAGAGATCCGTGAGATTCTGGTTTATTTTTTTTAATGATAATATTACTAACTTATTGCTCCATATTTCGTAGATAAAAAAACGTAGGGATATGATTGGGGTTTAAATGCCGTTTGAGACTTTTAATTCTTGTCAGCTGGTAAAAAAGTGGTAACTTTTTTTTTAAATTTAGTAAATGGCAAACGAAAACGCAATTAAATCTAATCCTATGTGTCATGTTTAATATTCGCGTAAATGTCACAAATCACTAAACGATAAGCCTAATTTTCGTATGATATAAACAGATAAAGATAATTTTCATATCGCGTATGTTTACTATATTTCAATATGTGCATTTTGTGTTTGTAGGAGTAGCCGTTTCGATTATTATTACGGGTGGGTAATACGATCATTCTATATTTATTATATTATGCTTCAATAACGTTCGATTACAGTGAAGACATTTTATCAGAGGCAGTCAAACTATATTATCTGTTAAGAGTTTTAGAGAAATAATAATAATATTTTATACTAACATTGATCCTGTTCTTTGCTCTTTCAATGGCTTTACTATCTTTTTCTTTGTCGTCTTTCTCAGGACTTAGGCGACATACCCGCGCTCTCCAGTCGTTCGCGCCTGCTGCTTGAAGTGCCGCAAGCCTGTAAAAAAGGAAAATATAATATATAATCTTTATATATATAATTCTACTGTACGTATGTTTGTCAACAAACAATGGAGCCATAGAGCTGATGATGATGATGACGATGACTATAAAACAATATTTCTCTGTCTATTCTTTTTTGTATAACATTTTCAGGCCAAGAATATTTATTTGAATTACGTTTTCATGTATGTTATCATATCTGAATATTATATTTCATTCAATTATATAAATGTTATTCAAAAAAAAAAAATGCGTATTAAAAGTATATCCAAGATTTTGAATTGTATATCTGTACGTTTGAAAAATAAATAGAATGGAATATAATTATGTTTTATGAAATAACGAAAGAAATAAGATAATGATGAAACAGTGAATATACGCTTTTGGAGCGCTTGAATGTCGAGAGATATGTCCCTAATTTAAGGTGTATCATTATAGGCCACTGGATCAGAGTCTCGAGCACATCTTTTAAAGAATAAATTACAAATTAATAAACAACAATCACAAAGTAATCTTTTTCAGAGCTTGGACGATTGATAAGTATATAATACTATTTCTCATTTCTATTACTCAAATATATTGTTAATAGATTATACAATTTTAACAAAAAAAAAATAAAACACTTTGAAACAATGTAGTCGTAGTCAACCAAGCACGCTTTATTGAAGTTAAGTCAGAAACTACTGATCAAATTTCGATCAAATCCAAATAGGACCCCATGGCCAAAGTTCAGAAAAGAAAAGAAACATCAAAATTGGTTCACGTCGAGAAAAGTTCTGAGGTAACATATAATTCTCCCTCCTATTTCAAGAAGTATCCCTTCTGGTTCTAACTGGAAGGAATAGTATAACCGAATTTCAACTCCAATATATAGATATGTTTTTCTTTTTCAGCATAACATTATTTTATTGTTAAATGTCTTAGTCGTTTTACATCCGAGGGAGACAAAAGAATGGTGGAATTGTACATTGTATTCTTACTTCAGTATATATAGAATTATGTTTTATGAGTCACTAAATAGGTTGTAGGTTTATTCATATATCAACCATCGTTCTATAGGCCATACTGCTAAAAAATAGGCGGTGGAAAAGGCACCACGATCTCATGTCATATTCTTGTACTTCGTGATTAATAAGGCGGCTCTGTTTTTTAAACAAGAAATACTTTTTGGAGTAATACTAATAATTTTAAATCAGTTAAACGAAAAAGATATTTAGAGATGTATCAAGACATAAAATGAATATATCATAAAAACATATCCCCTATCATTCTCACAGCACTCTTAGTAGAGTGCTCCTCAGTTGTAAATTTATGCGTCACCACGGTACATTTTAATGCGAGCACCTCATTCATACCTTACAAAGAAAATACAAAAAAAAATATTATTTAAATGTCTTTTTAAATGTCATCATCATCATTCTCTCTCTCAATTGACTCAACTTCTTCAACTCTTATCCCAATTGCTTGTGGTCGATACAATATGTAATATTCTTTTATCGTACATATTATAAAAGTTATTGGCTATAGTTTTATGACCGGCCGCCTGCCAGACGTCAACCCTCCTTGGGAACGTAATAGTTGACCAAACGGCACCAGATGTAGTTGGCCCAGGTAGTTATAAGGCTCTTAGTCGTCTTTTACGACATCCACGAACAAAGTAAGGGTTGGTAGTATTCGTAGCCGCTACCACACAGCTTTTAAAATGTAGCACTAATAATCCATCACATAAATACAGTATCAATAAAATTTAATTGGATATTTAAGACAAACAATAAAAACGTAATTGGTCTAATAAAACTCAACTTATATTTCCTAAGGACAAAATTAATTTTTTTTTTCCCCCGCAAGGTGGACCATGGATGTGGTCGCGCCCCGACAAAACGTCCGGGGCGACAGAAGAGGCGGCACGCAACCGCAAGGACCCACCCTGCAAACTCCTCTCTTCGCCGTGCGAGCGGGCCACCGGTACCCGATCTTTGACTTTGGTGGCCCAATAATACTCGGTACTAGAACTCGAATACGCTTCACATTTGCTATTAATTACATAACAATAACTAACAACTAATCTACGTGCAGGCTTATAGACACCATTTTTTTAATAGACAAGTAATATTACTAAACTAGGTCAATTGCAAATGAAGCGAGTTCATATATAATATTTTGGTACAAATTGGCCGTATTTTTGAAATCATACTACTTTTGGCGTGTTAGGGAAAAATGATGAGAGTAAATTTTTACGAAGCGCGCGCACACCGTCACGAAAAACCGACACCCTGAAGTTAGCTATAGTCAATATTTTAGTTTTTTTTTTTACATAGATAATGCGTTATAATAAAACTTTCAATGTATAAATACCTTTTTTCTATTGATAGTGTCGTTTTTTCTACAAACGCGTGCACATTCATTTCAACACACACTTTTTTTAATGTAGTTTAAAAGTGTACAAAGAAATGTTGTTATAGTGATATACGAGTACATAAATTAATATCAATAGCTAATTTTTAATATTGTTAGTAAATAAATACTGATATCAGTTCCCGCCCCTATTTAACCTTTATTATTCGAAGAGCTCCTTACTACGTGTATGCTGACCTATGGCTAGTTTATCTAAGTCATTATCTTTAATTACTTTTGAAACGAAATGTATAATAGAAGGTACATAAAACGATTAATTGATTGTAGAGTTAATTGTCGGTATTCCCGAAGGAGCAGGCACAGATGTAATACAGCGACGTAGGACGTCCTAGGCAATTTGCAGAGCCACACAATGAAAAGGGGAGCGCAATACCCAATTTCGAGTTTACTTTTCAGATTTTTGTTTACGGAATCACGCAATAACATCTAAGTTGATACAGGATTTGACGGAATTGGTAATTAAAATTTGTTTGTATTGCTATTATTATTCTCAAGTAGAAATATATTTTGAAATATATAAGCAATTACTACTTATGTAAATGTATATTATATTATCAGTAATATGAGATTAGAAGAATAAGATTTTGGCATCACGTTCGAATGTTACACGTACGTTGCTGTGGTAGCAGCTAAGAATATTACCAACCTTTACTTTGCTCGTTGGTATCGTAAAAGACGACTAAGAGCCTTATAATGACCTGGGCCAACTCTACCTGATGCCTTTTGGTCAACAATTACATTCCCAAGGAGGGTTGACGTCGGGCAGGCGGCCGGTCGTAAAGCTGTTGCCAATAACCTTTACAATATGTACCTACTATGAACTAACAGTAGATATTGTATCTATCCCAAGTGTATGGGATAAGAGTAGGAGAATGATGAAAATGATGATGTTCGAATCTGCGATGAGCATTTCCTTCAAAACCCTTTAACTATCCTTACTAATATTATAAATGCGAAAGTAACTCTGTCTGTCTGTCGCGCTTTCACGCCAAAACTACGGAACCGATTTAAATAAAATTTGGTACACAGATAGTCCAGAGCCTGACGAAAGGACATAGGCTACCCTTAATGTGAAAAAAAGGGGTTGTAAAGGAAGATGAAAAGTTGTACGGAAGTCATTTTTAAAGCTAGAAGCTTGAAACTTTTTTTAGGTTGTTGATTAGGTATAAATAAATATGATATAAAAATTTCCTAGATTAACATATAGGATACTTTTATCCCAATTCCTTGGGATAATAGTTCAACTTTAGGAAAGTAACTTTTTACGCGGGCGAAGCCGCGCACAGAAGCTAGTTTACAATAAATTATCAATTGCCAGTATTATCGTGGATGTGACCGCACGCATTAAATAGCGACATGAGGTAATATAATCACTCTTATTCTAAGAATAGAATAACCGATATTTAATAAATTATTAATTAATATTACTTCCTTAAGGTGTATATATAATCCGTGTGGTGACGGAGTAAGAATACAAATCACCACCCCCTATCTATCTTACCTGTGAGTGATCGTAATAGACGGCTAAGGGATACAAAAAGCATATAACATGTATGCAAGAGAAGTAAAACTCGAAACAAAACCCTATACCAACACGTCTGACCAGCATGGTATAGTAGGTCAATTTCCCTCCCATCACGGAGGAGGCTCGAGCCCAATAGTGGGACATATATGAGCTGAGATGAAGACGAAGGGTGTATAGCTTGTCTTTACTGCTGAAATGGGACGTATATGACCGACCAACGTATATGAGAAGAATATGGAAGTAAGTATTTATTGAAAGTTCATTTAACATTTATCACAAGTCTCTACACCTCATTATTTATTACCTACTGTTATCATTGCAGTAGGTAATAAACACATTAGTTTATTTTCCGGGTCATTGATCTATTGCACGCCTGCTGCACATTTCTTGGTTAGAGCTTTTGGCCGTGGGCTAGTTACTATTTACTAAAAATGTTATTACATATACCAAATTAGGCTATTACATGTTAGATATATATATATATATATATATATATATATATATATATATATACATATATATATATATATACATATATATATATAAATACATATATATATATATATATATATATATATATATATATATATATATATATATATATATATATATATATATATAAATACATATATATATATATATATAAATACATATATATATATATATATATGAGGCGTTTCACGACTGAACAAGGATCCGTCCTCACATTTTCGAAATCCAAGATGGCGGACCAGGTATGGGTCACGTGACGGGCCAGATTTCTGGAATCTGGCTAAAACGACTAGGATCGGCTTGCCCGTGGGTACTCAGGAGTTTTCGGGGTCGCTGAACAAGAATCCGTCCTCAGGTTTCGAAATCCAAGATGGCAGACCCGGTATGGGTGACCACCGAAGACAAAGATCGGATACCGGTGGTCCGCTCGCACGGCGAAGAGAGAGGATTTTACGGTGGGTCTATGGGGTCACGCGTCGCCTTCTCCGTCACCCCGGACCGATTTAGCGGGGCGAGACGCACCCATAGCCCACCAATAAAAAAAAAAAAAAGACCCGGTATGGGTCACGTGACCAGCCAGATTTCTGGAATCTAGCTAAAAAATTATATTTACCTGTCTAGACAACGTCGTATCAACGAGCATTGTCGTAGTAATAAATAAAGATTATTAAAATTGACAGAATCTAATTTTATTTATTAAAAGTACTTTTGATATCTGACAATATGTAGACTTGATTAACAATTTATATATTTGGACATGTAGTAAGTTAATTAAATTTAATTATTTAATTAAAGTAAAATAAATTTAATTGCAATTTCTTTTAATTGAAAATTTTACACACTTTAAGGCAAGAAACATTTTTAAATTAAAATGAATTATGTCAATGTTCTATCAAAACTCGACAAAATTAAATAAAGCACAAAAAATCAAGAATTATATAAACGATTTAAATTTATTAAACTAAATTCTATAACATTTGCTATTAATGTTGTTTTCTTCATTTTTTTAAGAGACTAGGATACTACATCTCCCTAATGGTTTAAAAAACCCGAAAACCCCCGAGTACCCAAGGGCGAGCCGATCCTAGTCGTTTCAGCCAGATTCCAGAAATCTGGCCGGTCACGTGACCCATACCGGTTCTGCCATCTTAGATTTCGAAAATCTGAGGACGGATTCTTGTTCAGCGACCCCGAAAACCCCCGAGTACCCACAAGCGAGCCGATCCTAGTCGTTTTAGCCAGATTCCAGAAATCTGGCCGGTCACGTGACCCATACCGGGTCTGCTATCTTGGATTTCGAAAATCTGAGGACGGATTCTTGTTCAGCGACCCCGAAAACTCCCAAATACCCACGGGCAAGCCGATCCTAGTCGTTTTAGCCATTTTGCAGAAAATTGTTGAAAACGACCCTCGACGGTGGTCACTTTCGGCCGCGATATTGGATCGGCCATCTTTTTTAAAAAAATCACCACTCAGATTTCGAAAGTTCACGTTATTACAAACATTTTGAGCCCGCATAGGGCCCATTTGGTCCCAACTAATTCTGGCCGGGCCGGGTGGCCGCTTTCACGTGAAACGCCTCATATATATATATATATATATATATATATATATATATATATATATATATATCACATAAACCAGGCTTGCGTGACGGATTAATGAACAAAGTTGGTGTTATAAGTTTCCCACGATGGCACTGCTGCTGCCCATTTTCCTGGTGACACCTCAACCGGTTTTTGCGACTCCCATGAAAAAGTAAGTGGATGATAAGATGGTGACACAATGGTGATGGGAACAAAGATACGTAAGGTAAATTTCCTATTACAGATTCGACTTGCACAGATTTATAAAAATACAAATTTATATTCGAAAGAATTAAAAAAAGATATTTAGTACTCGAACGAAAGAATAACATTTATTTTGCTCTTGTACGTTGTTCGTTGTCAATAAAAACATCGATGCAACAGAAGGGTAATTCGACATGAAATAATATGGTGAATATATGGTAGGTCAATTGCCCTCCCACATTATAGCAGGACAGAGCCCAATAGTGGGACATATATAGGCTGAAATAGATAGATAGCAGCCTTGTGATGTAGTTATATATTAAGATTATGCCAATAAGACATCTTATATATTGCCTCTACAATAAATACTCAATATCATCCTATTATATTCCTATTATTTGATATACAACTCTATAGAGGAAGCACAAATTGCACAACTAATACATAGTTACAACACAATTTATCCTGTAACTCATATAAACAGTATTTTTAATGTATCTACAGATATATTAATAATGTTCGCAGTTTCATACGTTGTAGTTTTCCTATAAGAATCCCATAAGTATATATGTACATACCTATTTATTAAATATTTTACAAAACCCATAATACAGACCTTACCATATTACGATGGTAAAGAAATAAATCTGTGTGTAATCCCCAAACAATTTTTCTAAGTCTGAATGTAATTTGTATCCGTTAATAGATTTTTTGGTAAAATTCCCCGCTGTATAGAGAAAGTTGACTTCTTAAAATATAAAAATAGCAACCCTCTTTACAATTAGCTTCAGTGAAAATACATGTTCAGTGAAAGCTAAATTTATCAATTCTCTTATGTTTAGTTTACTTGCTGTGAAAGCAACGTTTATAGGGATGTAAAGCTACTTAGCCTAAAAACATAATAATGAATATTTTTTCTTTATCTAGTTTGAGAAGCATAAAGAAATATAATTATAGAATAACTTACCTTTCGGCTATGGTACCGCCTTTGTGCGGCATTTCGGCATGAGTAGCGCTGCGCTGCAAACCACCACCGACTCTGCAAAGAAAATAAACAATACTATAAATAATACTGCCTCGTTGGTTTAATGGAATAAGTATGCTATGCAAATTTGGAACTCAAGATAAGCTCTAAACTTTGGATCAGTTAAAAACGCTATTGCGATTTCTGAAATTTCCTCTATTATTTCTGAGCAACAAGGGACGTCAATTAATCACGTGATCTTTTTTTATCATTTTTTAACCCCCCTCTCCCCCTTGGTGATACGTGGAGAGGTTTAAGACTATGAAACCCTCCCCTTCCCCACCAACATCACGTGAGTTTTTAGTATCTACAAAGAAGTAGCCCACAGCTCATTATATTCTCGGTTTTTTGCTTTTTATACTTCGCAAAAAGGTCTTTATACAGATCACCTACTTTAAACGACTTCATTCGTTGCCTGGCAACGGTAAGTCAGTCACACTACACGCTGTTTTTCAGTTTAGAAATCGCAGCGTTTGACGAAAAATAAATACTCGTGATATCTTACTACACCCTCCCTCCCCCTTGTGATGTTTCGTGATTTTTGTCAAACCCCGCCCCCCCTTTTCAAACCTCACGTGATTAATGGACAGCCCCCAAGATCAAAATTCTGAAATGCAGGGGGGTTAATAAAGGCAATAGGTTCGCCCCTTACGATGTAAGAATTTTATGATTCAATATGTCATCAAATCTTTGTTTACTCGTTTGGGATAAAAGCACGAAACTATAAAAATATAAATAAAGCTCTTCATGCCATTAAAATTAGCTTCTTTTATTTTATATACGAAAAAACGTAAAGATGTATTTATATATATATATAGCATAAAAATACAAATATTTAAACACTCATTCTCATCCGTGTCAACATTTTGTGACAATGAGCACAATTAAAGTTGGCCAGTTGTAAAATTAACCTACAACCTCTGCATATTCCTTTATTTTACGAACCATATATAAGAGGGAGGAAAGGAGAATTACAATAATAAACCACATTTAACTGCAAAAAGTCGTCTGTAAGGTGACAGTGTGAGAATGTCTTCCATTCCTGCAGGTGGTTTGGAACCATTCAAGTAAGTACGCAGGTAAACGTAATCGTAGAAGGACAACACGAAAGGTGGCTCTAGAAAAATATTTTTAGTCTTCCTGTGGACACCGTGCCTATTAAGGAAATGTTTGAATTGTAAACAGGAAGGTATATTTTGAAATTTAAGACTTTAATTTTAAGAATTTTAGGCAATGTGTTTATTTTGATTCTATTTATAATTTTAATATTGTATGTCGATAGTTATTTTATGCGCCTTGTAATTTTAGTCATGCAAAGCAGTGATCAGTACATTGAAAGATTTTACAATGTAAAAATATTGTTCGTTGTTCAATAGTACATATATGCTTAGTTTTTTTATAAAGAACTTTAAATGCTTGAATTTACAGTATTATATACTCCGTATAGGAGTATATAATTATATTTCGTTACAGAATTACGAAACTTGATAATAATAAGGGTATAAGATATTTATAAAATTATAATAATTCGTGATAATTTTATAAATATCTACCTTACTTTCTTGTGATTTTAAAGAAGCGCCTGAACAAAATATGTTCTTTTTATAAACCAATATAAACCCCAATAATGTAATTTCTCCAGATTAAAAGAAATTAGCCTGATTTTACCACGCCTTTCAAAATAATTAGAAACCGGTTTACTTTTCGAATTTTCTTTACCTTGTGATGATGTTAGGGATTGTACCCGTACTACGTGACCTATTTTTTATAATTCTTTTGCTGATTTTTACAAACAGAAAGTTTAAAAAATACAATTTTTTGAATGAATTTACTATTTTAACGAAGACCTAACGCTTCCTTCGAAAAAGTATGATATTTTTAAATGTTATACTATAATTTTTAAAATAAAGCTATTTTTAGGGATAGAAATCACGTTTGTATTTGATTTTTAATTTACCGACCTTTCGCACACTTTGCAGCGTTCATGGTCACGGGAGAAATAAGGTGTCTCACGTTCAACAAGTCATCGTTATTACAGAGAAATCATTATTTTATACTACAATAAAATAATCATCATTCGACACTTCCATTTTAATATAGTTGCATATGGACTTCCCTTCGGTCTATTATGACACTTTTAGTAAACAATAGTCGTTGTTATTGTGTTGAAGTATCTGGCTGGCACAAAGTTGCGTGTATTGTTCTGGCTGAACAGCTTTCAGCATTAATTTTCTACTTAACATTGTAATATGTCTACATATTTAGATAAATAAATTAGGAATTATCATTAACATTAAATAATATAGCAGTAAATAAAAACAATAACACAATATGTGAAAACATATTTGGAGTAATCACCACATTTTGTTCTCTGTTCTCTCTGCCTACCCTGCAAGGGATATGGCGTGATGATATGTATGTGTATGTATGTACCACATTTTTAGTGAAGCAATAACAATTTTTGTAAATAACCTATTCGTTAATAATTGTAATACATATCATAATCAGTTTTGATCGTTTTAAAAGAAAGAAGGCAAGAAAAGGAAAAAGTCATAATCATATATATCTATACTAATATGTCTAGCCAACGCGATATAGTAGACCATATACACATAACAGAGTAGACAAATAACTGTGTTCCGTGTGATGATGGAGTAAAAATACAATTCACCAGCCTCTTTCTTACCCATGGGTGATCGTAAGAGACAACTAAGGGACGAAATCAGATAACATCTCTGCAAGAGAGGGCAAACTCGAAATGAAATCAATACAAGGTTTATTTTCTTTACTGCAGTTTTCTTTAAAAAAAAAAACAACACCATCCCGCTACAGACCAGTGTGGTATAATAGCTCAATTTTCCTTCTGTTATGGAGGAGGTACGAGCCGAGCAGTGGGACATATATGAGCTGAGATGGTGAAATAACAATGGGATATATGTACATATACTGAGAAGGAAATGAAAAATTAGTTTCATAAAAAAAAATACAGTATTTTTTTTACTTAAATAGATTCATATTTGTATAGATATATAAGGAAAATGCTGCTATGTAAATCAAGTTATTTCTAGCACGAGTATACCAACAATTTCTTCCTATTACAATTTTTCAAAATCAATTGGCTTCTCACAAAATTTACTGACGAATTATAAATTTTAACTTTAGGTTAATACTGTTTTATTTTCTATTTTTTTTTTCGAACCATTTACCTTGGCTCTTCAAACTTCTCCTTTAGAGACTTGAAGCTGAAGAGTCTCTCTTCAAATTGGCGTACTGATAACATTTTGACGATTTATAGAAAAACTACACGTACAAACGAAACACGTACTACGTATCACATAATAAATATTATTAGGTACATTTAAAACAATAAATCGGAAGGACAATATGTGCGCGGACAATGATATATGAAATATGACTGACGTTGTCAACCAATGGCTGATTCGTCCGTAGACGCATTCGAAGCGTTCCTTGATAAGAAATATTTGTGACAGTGTTACGTGCCCTCGGCTGTTATCCTCTTTGCTTGATTATAATTATTCCGTATTTACCTATAAATGCGATTGAGTAACGTTATTAGTGTCATATAAAATTCTTTGTTTACAATATATGTAATATGTACTCGTTCAGAATATATCAGCGATGCTAATGTTTATGGTTGCTGCTCTGCTTCTATCATTTGCGTTTAAAATAAAATAGTCTTTTATTATAAGTGGGTTTAATAAGGTCTTCAAATAAATATTACAGTTATGTTTAAGTTATGTTTCTTCAAATAAACATTACATTTTAAAATAAATACAAACAATTCACCAAGAATTATTAAGTTAAGGACAAAATGATTATTTAAAAAAATTACAGATACATATTAACAAAGAGTATGAATATATATTCATCTTAACTGGCTTAATTATTATATTTTTCAATGTAGGTCACATTTGTTTGGAAATTGCAATGTATCAAATGTACTAATGTAACATTTCAAATCAACAATGCAGTATCGATGAATTTTTAATTCTGTATTTTTTTTCTAATTTAACAAGATGTTACATCTTTACTATAAGGACATGCTGAGCCCGTGCCAAGGGCCTCCACGAGAAAAGTCGTAATATTCCTCCTAATATTCCTCCGAAAGTCCGTAATATTCGCTTACATAGTGTAACGAGTACATACAATATTATTTCTGTATTAGGTAAATAGTAAGAATTAATCGTAAATATTTTTTTATTGCTTGTGGTGGCAAACGATATAGCTAAGCCGCTGCCTGTCGATATAAACCACCCAGTTGAGCTTCCGGCTCTTTCGCTCACCGAACGAAGCGTAATAGTAGATTACCATTACTCAGACGCCGATCTTCTGCGAGAGAGTAGTACTACCCCGGACGGACCGGCCCGCGGCTGTAGACAGAGACTGTCAACAGCGTGGTCTACCACTATTAAATTTAAATCTTTAGAATATCTAGATAACATATTTTTGATTTATACCAATCAACTATAATAAATATTATATTCGATATAAAATTTATATCAGAAGAATGTTTTTGGTATTTTTCAACTATCTTTTATTTGGCCATTAAGCCCTAAATTGTTTGACGTTCAAGCGGCATGGCTTAAGACGATTCTTACAATTGACAACAAAAGATTAAAATGTCTTTTTAACCACAAAGCAGTTACTATATTTCTATTAATATACTTTCATGTTTTTTTCTCCATGTGGTAATGGAGTAAATATCACCAGTGGATGATGGTAAGAGACGACTAAGGGATATAAAACTTATATAACATTTATACAAACAAAGAGCTGGGAATCTCCAAAAACTCCTATACCAACACGTCTAACCAGCGTGGTATAGTAGTGCAATTGCCCTCCCATTGCGGAGGAGACTCGAGCCCAACAGTAGGACATACATGAGCTGAGATGATGTTTTTAAATTTATTAAAATTATGTTAACATTTAATTTATTTGAAATATATATATATATATATATATAATCAACTGATAAAAAATGAATATTAAACTTAACAACATAACACATAATTAAGCAAATGTGTACGTTAAAAAAAACATTAAAAATGGATTCATTTACAAAATTCGCGTTGCCTAAGTTACCAAAAAATTTTAGGGATTTATACTGTACGAACCGTTATTTGAAAACAATGACGTTCACACACTCACGTAGCTATGTATCTATTTATGTTACCAGTAAAATATGAAAGCGATAGATCGTTAGGGCGGTAAAAGCGCGAGTGCGTCCCGCAACGGATGATCGCCGACTATTGGGCGGGCGGCAGCCTTCCACCTACAACTGCCTACAAAGCCGTGCATATAATACTGGGGAAACTCGAACGCGAATAAGAAAATACTAGCATTTCCCCTAATTTTAACCGCAATGAACGTGCTCTTAGAAACCATTTAATAAAAATATAAATAGCTCAAGTAGTGTAAAAACAATATTGAAAATTTGGGGGCTTAAATGCTGTAACGGTGATGCTTGCTGGTTTGCGATCTTAATTGGTGTTACAAGTTAGCCAGTAGAGTGTCGTTGCCAGTTTTTCTGGTATTCATCTCAGCTCATATACGCCCCACTGTTGGACTCGAGCCTCCTCCGCAATGGGAGGGAAAGTTGATCTTCCATACCACGATGGTCAGACGTGTTGGTATAGGGTTTTATTTCGAGTTTTCCTTCTCCTGCATAGATGTTATATGCATTTTATATCCTTTAGTCGTCTCTTACCATCAACCACGGATAAGATATGGGGTGGTGAATTGTATTCTTATTCCGTCACCACACGGAAAATTCTGGTATTACGTAGCTGAAAAACAGTCAATTTTAAGACTCTCACGAGAAAGTAAGGAATGATGATAAACTGCATTTTAAATCTATGAGAGATTACTTCTTGGAATCAGTACAAAAACTATTATAGATATTACATTTAGTTTGCAGGTGTCATTACCGAACTTAGAATTCTCTAACATAATTAATGTCTCATAAACGTATAATTCACGTAAAAAGACGTCACATTTATATTATTTTGAAAAAAAATATTTAAGAAAAATAGTGTCAATATCATAAAATCTTTAACAGAACATGTGACGACGTTTTTTGTAATTTTATTTAACTTTTGTGGATACAAAAATCGTGTATCTGATTAATTTTTAGTTCTATGCATTTCTAGTCCAAACGGATGATGAAAAATTGAGGGCATATGTACTTGAATATATACTTATAAACGATAATGTCACTTGTATGAATAAAGACAGGCCGCCGTGGCCGATTACATATAGGCAGATATCATCATAATGGTTTTTTCATTCAGCTAGAAATGCAATCAGATCGAGTTTGCATAGTAAACTTGAAAAATACTGCAGATGGTGTAATAATGCAATGCTTTGCACGAACAAGGCCGTCTGTTTACACTTTGATGTTCGTTTAATTAATGAACATTTTTAGAGCTTCACGTTGTAATACCATTCAATCATGCATCAGATTTTATATGATCGTAAAAGTCTGTTGTGGTAAAGCATACAATGAAATGGGATTACATTATTAATTTACATTATTAAGCAAGATTTGTGAATGAATGTTTAAAAATTTATAGTTAGGGAGTGTGCAAAGATGATGGATCGTATAAATGGATAGAAAAAAAGTGTACATATAGGTAACATTAGTTGTGAAATTATAATAGAAGACGTATTGCGTCGGATTCTAGCATAAGAATAGAAGAATGATATTAGCTTTAATAGTGGTAGGAGCACGCTGTGGACAGTTCTCTGTCTATAGCCGCGGGCGGGTCCGTCCGGGGTAGTACCACACTCTCGCAGAAGATCGACGTCTGAGTAATGGCAATGTGCTATTGCGCTTCGTTTGGTGAACGAGAGAGCCGGAAGCCCGACTGGGGTGCATTTGAGGTCTATATTGGTAGGCAGCGGTCTAGCTATACCTTTGGTATTGCGGGGGTCCATGGGTGGCAGTGACACTTACCATCAGGTGGCTGTCAGCTCGTTTGCCACCATAAGCAATTAAAAAAAAAACCTTAAAAGTAGTATTTTATACGGAGATCTTATAAAGAAAATGGTTAAAGCTATAATCCCCAGGCTTTGTAAGCGTGGCCACCGAAGTTAAAAATCGAGTACCGGTGGTCCGCTCGCACGGCGAAGAGAGAGGAATTTTTACGGTGGGTCTATGGGGTCACGCGCCGCCTTTTTCGTCACCCCGGACCGATTCGGCGGGGCGAGACGCAGCCATAGTCCACCAAAAAAAAAAAAAAAAAAAAAAGGGCTTTGTAAGCGTGTTGCTGATCGAAATTGGTGTTACGAGTTTCCCAAGAGAGCGCTGCTGCTCACTTTTCTGGTACTCGTGAAAGCCTGCTAGAAGGTCTTCACAATTCCCATGGAAAGTTAGGAAATGGTAATTGTATTGTATTAAATATTAATTCGCCATTACACGAGATAGACGATTGTATTGTATTTAATGTAAATAGTAATTAACCGCGTGGTGGCGGAGTAAGAGTACAATTAACCACACCGTTTCATGCCCATGAATGTCGTTAAAGACAATTAATAGATATGATATGCAAATGATGTCATTTATACACATGGTATAAGGTGAAAAAAACTCTAAATAAAATTTTATACCATGCTTTCCGACCAGTGTGATTACAGTAGGTAAATTTCTCTTCCATTGTGGAAAAAGCTCAAGCTCAACAACGGGACGTACATGAACTGAAATGACGGTGAATGATGATATATGATGAATATGTAGTAAAAAAAATATTTCTATATTTCATGCGATTCAAGCGGCGGGAACAGCTTGTACGTTTTTATAAATAAATTTCATGTTGTTTGAAATCGTTTATTAGCTAATTTATCTTTGATGCTATACACTGTCAAACTTTAATGATATTTGAAACTATTGAAACGCTGTCAGTACAATAAGTCTAAGAGCGAAAATACAAAGCCAAACATTGGCAAAGGAAATTAACAACATAACTTTGTGTTCTCTGAAGCTTGTACAAGCAGAGTACCGCTTTAGATTTTCGTGTATACACGAAAATAAGTAATTCATTGGGAGACATTCTATTTAGGAATGTAGCATTGCTCAGTAGTAATTCCATGTCAATATTTGAATTAAGATAAACGATTTCTTTAATATAGACTAATTCATTTCTATTTAGGAGTCTAGGATTGCTCAGTAGTGATTCCATGTCGATATTTGAATTAAGAGAAACGACTGCTTTAATATAAACTAATTCATTTCAAGATATTCTATTTATGAGTGTAGGATTGTTGAGTAGTGATTCCATATCGATATTTGATTTAAGAAAAACGATTGTTTTAATATAGAATAAGTCATTGGGAGACATTCAAATCTAACAATTATTATACAATTCAAATATGCAAGGTACTCTTACAGTACATATTCAAAATATATAAAATGTTCCAGGTAGTTTATTAATCAAATGGCTTACCTATATAGATTTCTATCGCTATAATACCGAACATGACTAGCTATCAATTTCCTGGCGTTGAATTTCTCATAGAGCAAACATACACACACACACACTTACACCAAAACTAAAATCACAGTGTGCATTTACGAGAGTATTAATACGAGTAGGAATATTTACACATACAAATGCAAGACAGGACATTACCTGTCGCAGGCTGTCCCGCCGCTCTGCTAAGGTTTGCTACACATTTAGAGTTGACTAAAATATTTCAATGTATATTTTCACACATATTTTCTTTCTTGAATATAGAATAAAATATAAACTAAAATAAGGATAATTGCTGGTCCAAGTTCTCTTTTAAATTTTTATCAGTCTCTCTTTTTTATATCAAGCACGGCTTTAATCTTTTAAAAAATATCATAAGATAAAGTAATCCAGATGGACGGATGGATCTCAACTCATATACGTCCCACTGCTGCGTTCGAACATTTTTCACACTGGGAAGGAAATTAACCTGCTATACCACGAAGGTCAGATATGTTGGTATAGGCTTTTATTCCGAGTTTTTTTTCTCTTGCATAGATGTTGTCGTTTAATCGTCTTTTACGGCACCCACGTGCAAGGAAGAGGGTGTTCAATTGTATTTTTCTTCCTCACTACTCTGAACATAGGTGTCGCATAAACGAAATAGGGGAATGAATACCTTAAGTTAACTTGTACGACACCTACGAGGGAAATTGGCATTATAACCGAAAGTAATTAACCACTGAACGGACAAATATTTAAAACTATTGAACGATAAAATAACATTATAATATGTATAATTTGTAAATTAGTTTTCAAGAGAGTAAAGCCGTGTAATTAAAATCCTTTCATGCGATATAAATACATTCAAAAAGCATGTCAGGTCACGATAAATGCCACGTTTCACCGAACCAATTAAGAATCGTGAGCTTTATTTTTAAAACTCATTAAGCAAGTGAACTAGTTTAATACATGCAAGAATCATAAAGTTCTATATATAACGAAAATAAATTAATTGTTTCAATATTGTCACTGCCTATTGCAAACGTTAATATGAGTAATAAAATTGATAGAAAAATGATCACGAATAAAAAACGACTGTTTTTTTATTGCTAGTGATGGCAAACGAGCAAGCAGCACACCTGATGGTAAGTGTCACTGCCGCCCTTGGACCTTTGCAATACCAAGGGTATAACTAGGCCACTGCCTACCAATATAAACACCTAATCCACCCAATTGGGCTTCCGGCTCTCTCGCTCACCGAACGAAGCGCAATAGCACATTGCCATTACTTATACGTCGATCTTCTGCGAGAGTGTGGTACTACCCCGGACGGACCGACCCGCGGCTGCCGGCAGAGAACCGTCAATAGCGTGGTCTTACCACTATTGAAGACGTCAATCGAAGCAGTGATTATTGGGCGAAAAACAAAACATTGATAGAAAGATATGCGATTAATATTAAAATATTACATATTTTTTTTATTTTTTCATATTTCAACATATAATAACAAAAAGGAAATATTAGAATCTATTTATACAAATTACTATTATTTTTAATACATATTTACTACGCATTATTCGAAAATGGCTCTAATAATTTAGAGGAAAATGCGCATGTAGAGAAAATAAAGTTTTTATAATAATCATCTTCACGAGATGGCGTTGTAGAACAACGAACAACTTTACCGATCTACCATTAAAATATTAGAAAAAACGTCGAGGTGTTTATTGTTATTAATGTTAACAACGAACTTCTATATATCTTACCATTTTCATTGATAGAAACAATGTTCGACATAAAACGTGTTATTGTAAGGACAGAAACTAGTATACCAAAACATATGTATATTGACAACGAATTACGGCTGTGCCCTGCGTAAATGCCTCTCGTGGTTAAAATACAGCCTCCAATATTTGGCTTTTCCGCAGTGTAATGGGAAATGCGATATTGAAACTCGCAAGCATATAGGGATTTTTGATTGTCAATTCATGGCATTTCCTAAGTTATGTGAGCATGGCAAAATATTTTCGCATTTGCTTGCAGCTAACAGAATGTAATAGAAATCAGGATTGTTATATTTCTTCTTTTTATACATACGTTTATACGGCATGAGAATTCTCTAAAATGAGAAAAAAAATAACCTAATATACCTACCACAATAGCCAGGCATTTTGACAAAGTAAACTATGTAGAGTCTAAACAATACATTCATATTTAAAAAAAAAATAGATTTTATTTTCATGGGTTCAACTTCCATGCAGGACAATAGTTTTTGCGAACGATAAACTGTTGTTCTGAGTCTGGATGTAACTTGTCTGTGTTAATTATTATTGCTATGGTTTGGACACACCCCTTCCATTCCGTCCGGAGGGGTGGAAGAGCGGCGTGCGGCTTCATACACCATCCACCGTGTTCCTGTCCCATCGCCATTGGGCCGTACACTAGTACCGATACCTTGACATTCCTGACCGGCTCGGCATATTTAGGTAAGCTAGCCGTGTTTTGAGAAAAGATCATTACATACCCCTTATTTTCTCGGAACAGGGAGTAAACTAAATAACCGCCTTTTTTTTGGGGTGGGCTATGGTCGGCATACTCCTCGCACCACTCCATCCGGGGCGACAGAGGGGCGTAAGCACGCACACCCGTAACCCACCCGTGAACCTCGCCTTCGTCATTGGACCGGCCACCGGAGCAGCGTGAACTTGTCGTCAGTGGCCGGCCCGACAAACTAAATAACCGCCGAAGGTATCACTACGAGAATGGGCAGCAGCATTCTGCATGAGCAACATATAATACCAATTCCGATCGCAATATATACCTAAATTGCATCGTATATATCACTTAAGTCTGGCCAGAGTTTTTTGACTAGCCTGTCTGACATTAAACTCCTTGTAAATGAAATTGTTGTCCAAACAGCATCAGATGGAATTGCTCCATCTATATATGTAAAAGAAGAAGCTCACTGACTTAATGACTGACATATCACCGCAGGGCCTAAACTATAAGGGTTAGAAACTTGAAATTTTGCACAGGTGTTCCTTTTATAACGTAGAGGAGCACTAAGAAAGGATTTTTGAAAATTCACCCCCTAAGGGGGTTAAAAGGTGGTGCAAAGTTAGTATGAAACTTTGCCGTTTTTGAAGTTATTTGAATGAAATTCAGTATGAAGGTTCTTCATTAACAATCATAAAATACGTGTAAAATATTTTTTCGATAATCATCCCTTAAGGAGGTAAAAAGGGAATGCAAAGTTAGTATGAAAGTTCTCTGATTATTGAAGTTATTTAAATAAAATGTTGTATTTGGGTTATAAGTTCCTAAAAATGATTATTGCCGATAATTAGATATAAATAAATATGACATTAAAATGTTGTAAAATTTACTTTTAAGGGGTAAAATAAAAATAGAGGATGAAATACTTAAGGAAAGAAACCTTTTCGCGGGCGAAGCCGTGGGCAGAAGCTAGTGTAGATATAAAACTCTTAGACGCTTTTAACGACACCCACCAGCAATGTAAGGTTTGGTAGTATTCATAGCCATACACAACAACTCCACCACGTTGTGATAATGGCACTATACACCCTATGGGAGGCTTATATCCAACAAGGGACGTCAATGAACTGATGACTAATTTAATGACTATTTAGCATACCTGATATATGTTATTAATATTTATCAGAAATGATATGACTACCACAGTCTATATTAATTCCCCGTGTGGTGACGTATTGGGAATATCACGTGTCGTTACCCCTTATTTTCCCATGGGATTCGTAAAAGCCGGTTAATATAGCAGCAGGGGAGCGTAGTGTTATGTTAAGAAACTCATATACATATATTAAAATTGAATAACAAATAAAATATTAAATTGTTTGAGTACATTTTATTGACTTCAACTGTCAATAGAATTGAATAATTTAGATGTATTTTAAAATTATCCAAAAAAATCAGTACAATAATTCACCAGTTTCATTTTTTATACCATGTATTACCATGATTTTTTTAACTCGCTTTCTTGTATGTCTGTCTGGGTGGAATTTGTAATTGATTTAAAACTAACTTCCCGATGAGCAACATACTTTAAATTAGGATCATAGTTCAGAAGCGGATAACAATGCATGTAAAATGGAAGAAAATTAAAAAAAAATGTTTACGCGAGTATTACACATTTGAAATAAAACTACTTTTACGGATTCTACCGCGTTTGTATTTGATTTTTAAATTTAATTTATCATTATTATCAAATACAAAAGCGATAGAATCCGTAAAAGTAGTTTTATTTCAAATAAAAAAAAAACATTAGAAAGGTAATAAAAATATAAAGTATATAAAATTAATTTCAAAATTTAATCACATAACTCTAAAAGCAGAAAATAGTACTCAATAAAATAAAAGAAAGCATATTTTTTATCGTTGGTTGATTGAATAGAAAGCTAATTTCTTTCATGATTGGAAGCGAAAAATATGGGGCGGATTATCAATTATCTGCTGCATGCGTCCCATGTTTTTGGTTTCCAATCGAATCAATGTAAATATCATCAGTACTAATAATAATTTATCAGTCACAGAACAAAATTAGCTCAAGTGGAACCAAACTTATAGACCACATCAACCACGCTATAACTGATATAAGAAGTCATGTGTAAATAGTCACTGCAGCATGATATATTTAGACAAATTAACCAATACGAATTGACCTGAAATAACTGTACTATAAAATTGGATAGTTAGAAGCATTCTAGATCATGTTAAATTGGTCGACGATTTAATGATTAATTGTAGCATGCACACTACGTGGTTACTTAAGTATATTTATCGCGTGCATTGTCGTAAATAACAATTGAAATATCGAAGCCGATATAAGAATGACTGTCTGTTTAGTAAATTGAGATATCTATTAGAAGAACGAATATTTAATCCTTAAATTAAACAATTTAATGCCTGATGTACACGCGAGTTACACTTTGGAATAAAACAAAGGAGTGGAATAAAAATTTGGAGTAAAATAATTACGAGTTTTATAGTACGTTTTTTTTTAATTTTTTTTTTATTAATAAACAGACAATAGCCAGCACTTTAAGGAACACAGGTTTGTATTAGATTGGAAGACTGATGTGACTGACGAATGTCCTCTGGTGAAAATGAACGCTATAAAATGTTCGAAACGTTACAAACGAAATAAAAAATCAATAGAACTATAAAATCCGTAAAAATAATTATATTTTAAACAATTATATTTTAATTGTGGTAGGACCACGCTGTTGACAGTTCTCTGTCTGCAGCCGCGGGCCGGTCCGTCCGGGGTAGTACCACACTCTCGCAGAAGATTGACATATGAGTAATAGCAATGTGCTATTGCGCTTCGTTCGGTGAGCGAGAGAGCCGGAAGCCCAATTGGTCGGGTTTGGGTTTATATTGGTAGGTAGCGGCCTAGTTATTATACCCTTGGTATTGCATAGGTCCATAGGCGGCAGTGACACTTACCATCAGGTGTGCTGCTTGCTCGTTTGCCACCATTAGCAATAAAAAAAAAACAATATGATTAGACAATAAATAAAATAACTAAGTTTTATTCAATAATTCGGTTCAACTGAGGAATAATATTGATAAGTAATAAATAATATTGTAAAGTAATCATCATAGTCATCGTGAGTATCATTTCAGTTCGGCGATAACTCATTACTGGGCTCGGAGTCTAATAGGGAAGAAATTGACCCACACTGGTCAGACGAGTTGATGTACGGTTTTAATTCGAGTTTTATTTCTCTAGCATGGATGGCATCTGCATATTATATTCCTTAGTCATCTCTTATGAAACACTTAGGCAAGAAATTAAGTGTTGAATTGTATTCTTATTCCGTAACCACACAGAAGAAGCGATCAATAGTGTAAGTACCTAATAAATTATACTAAAAAAAATCCTATACGATTAGGTAAATATAATATAACAGATGTCAACAATTTAGCAAATAAATCGTCGATTTCATGCTGTAATCAGGTATTACTAATATTTCAATTATAGTTTGAGAAAAAATTCTCATAATTACGTTTTAAATTCAACAATTCAAGCATGAGTAATGCGATCATACCACTCAACGTAACCGCGTTAATTATTATCAAATTTACAATCAAAGACAAATTTAAATATTTACTAATTTCCTTAACAAATCATAACATACTTTCGTGAGAAGATTAAAGAACTAAGAGTCTCATGAGTAATTAATTATCAAAATCTACCAGCAAAATCATAAAATAATTTTATGTTATACACAGTTATAAAAAAGATCATTAAGAACAGTTTAATTACTAATACACTATTGTTTCAATTATCGTGGAACAACTTAATTATTACAAAACAAAAACTGCGCAGATGGCTTAGTGGTTAAGGTACTGACCTATGTCAAGTATCAGTGCTTCGATTCCCAAGCAGGCAAATAGTTTGTACGAACCTACAATTGTTGTTCTAAATCTGAGTGTAATAAAATTCTCATTAATGGTAAGTTTTTAAAATCTAAATACAAGGATTAGTTCCTTAGTGCAGGATCATCATCATCATCACAGCCAATATATGTCCCACTGTTGGGCTCGGGCTTCTTCCATAATGGGAGGGAAATCAACCTACTATACCACGCTGATCAAACGTGTTGGTATAGGGTTTTGTTTTGAGTATTCCTTCTCTTGCATAGATTTTATATGCGTTTTATATCCCTTAATCGTCTCTTACGATCACCCACGAGTAAGATAAGGGGTGGTGAATTGTATTCTTACACCGTCACTACACGGATAGCGCAGGGTATTGTTAAAAAAAAAAGAAATTAATTGGAGTGATAAAACTGTAAATAATAAATAATGATAACACTTTTATCAGTTAAATGCATTAACGCTAAATGATAATAATATTGGGTTATCTTTATAAATGCGACCTTTTTAAATAGCAAGGAAATTATTATGATATATTGATAAATAATTACATATATCGTTCTACTTCCTTAATATTAGGTTCAGCAATTTTCATGGCCAGCTTTTAATTTCCTTCTATTTTATTTTATATTTCCGTCTAACATGTTCACTGCTGGACATATTATCTTCTCAAAATGATTATTTGTGGTTAGGGGCCATTCATAAATTATGTAAGATGTACGTGGGGTTGGGGGGTAAGTTGACTGAATATTATAACTTCTTACTATAGGCAGGGGGAGAGGGGTAGTGAACCTGACATTAAGTAAGATATTAAATTGAAATGATGATGTTATTACAGTGAATTAATAATACTTGTAGTAAGAAGATTGTAATAAAACATATTTTCAGAATAAACGGAGTTATATTTGATCAACAGGGCCTTTTCTTACAAAAATTCTTATTAAGGGGCAGGGAGGAGTAGTTGCAATTTTATGATGTCTTACGGCAGAGGGGGAGGGGGTCAAATCATTCTTCAAAATCCCTTACGTAATTTATGAACGGCCCCTTAGTAGTATTAACATAACTGCTACGCATGGCAGGAATTTGAAAAGATGGAGTTAAAACTTTTATAGGATGTAGCTGTTGCTCAGTCTCCTTGTGATTCCCCTTTACATATTGTCACAAGGAATATCTTATAGAAAATATTATATTTAATACACCTAATTTATATATTTTTTATTCATAACTATGTTTCGTGGTTCAAGAATCTTTTTTTTTTTGACAGGCTATGGTTTCGTACACGCCGTCCATTAATTCCGAGGCGACGGAAGGGCGGCGAGTGGCCTCATAACTCATAAACATAAACCACAAACCCCACCGTATTCTCTCCCCATCGCCATTGGGCCGGCCACCGATACCGAATCCTTGACATCCGTGGCCAGCCCGGCGGGTTACCCTTTCGGTTACCATCCCCTGTTGACGCCCCGGCAGTAGGCCGGTACAAGACACTTTAGGAAAGACAGTTTTGGGACGCTTAAATAGCAGTTTATACATATATAAAGTAACATACATACATGCATATCATTATGTCATATCCCTTGCAGGATAGACAGAAGAAAGTGCCAGAGAATCTATACTTGCATACTTCACTCGCTTCCTCAACATTCATAATTCTCTTTATACACGCTCGCCGGTTTCGGAGACTCTTGACTCCACCTTCCTTCAGTACGTGACCAATCTGGTCTAGGTAGGTTAGTCTCGGTCTCCACCGGTACCTACATCTTTCCACTTTCGCATATAAAGTAAGGTTTATTTAAAATAAAATTGCATTTTTGTGTCATGGTTAATATGTAAAACAACTTAAATTTCAATTTAAAATATATTCTTTATTAGCTGAAGCGAGCGTAACCATAGGCTAAGCTAATGTTATCCTATATCTATCTCGTTGGCTAATCACTTGAGCAAAAAAATCGTATAAATAAAAACGTTGGCGTTCATAAAAAATATTTCTTTTTAGACCAACTTTAACGAATACAGGAAAACAAGATCCACAAAGATCGCATTTTATGAAGCAAAAATATCGACTCGTTAAATAATTATCAAGAGGGTTTACGGAAACCGTAACGGATGCTCATGCCTGCCTAGTTGCAGTACATCAAATTACGGCGATATAATTTAACCGTGTTTTATCGTTTGGAAACCACTGATATGTTGTTTGCTCCCCACGCTATTTACAGCAGGAAGAAGAGGAAATATCCCTACGAAACTATTTACGGCAACTAATACGAAAATAAGTTAGGGGTAAAATATAATTATACTCTGTTACACCTTGGTAAAATATAACAAGAACTCTATGCTTTCTATATCGATTATGGCTACTTTTATTAGATAACAAAGCTAAAACGTATTACTTCTTCTTTGAAACTAATTTAAGAAAATCTTATATACATTATAACAATATCAAAACGAGTATAATACGACAGCGTTGTTGTATTCTGACATTTTCATCACAAAAGCCTTGATAAGAAAGGGCGCACAAAGCTTCGCTTCCTTCAGTTCAGTTATCACTTCGACACAACAATATACATCTTTAGAATAATGTACTGTAAATTGTTTGATATCACGCCTATGAATGGAGATATTTTCAAAGGAACCTGCTGGGTTATATAATAATCGCAAATACACTAAAGCACTATATGATAGCTAGAATTTTCAAATAATCACTCAAATATTTAATATTTACAGCATAATTAGTTCACTCCTGCCTCATGGATCCAATAGCATAAATTTCAAACTGTCGCGAAGTCTTCCATACATAGCTCGAGATTTGGCACTACGTACCGTTGGCCGTTGAGATATTCTTCGTGTGGTGACGGAGTAAGAATACAATTCACCACCCCTATCTTACCCGTGGGTGATCGTACGAGACGACTAAGGGATATAAAACGCATTAATATCTATATGAGAGAAGGAAAACTCGAAACAAAACCCTATACCAACACGTCTGACCAACGTGGTATAGTAGGTCGATTAACCTCCCCTTATGGAGGAGGCTCGAGTCCAACAGTGGGACAGATATGAGCTGAGATGATGATGATGATGATGGTTGAACGGTAATAAGTTGGTCTCCTATTTAATATAACTAAAATGAAGTCGCAATGTGAAAATCAATCTCTATTCGTCATTCAAGAGCGGATGCGTGAGCGTATAAATAATAAATAAAGTCTCTAACAAAGTATAACAACAAGTGCCCAGTCAACAAAAATCGCACCCCACACATCGATCTTCTGATTTCTTCGAAACTATTGTCAACACATTTATTTCTAAGTACGATTTTCTTGTCGGTTCAAACACATTACTATAATGAAAAGAGAAATAATTATATCCAAATTAAATTCTTAGTTAAAACCACAACGCAGTAGACATTTATAACAGCTCTATACAATCAAGGTCATAGTATATATATTTATATTAGTATAACTTCTTACGGCGAATCGTGTAATCTTTTCAATCGATCTAAATAAAGATACGATTAAAACATAAAACAGTTTGTTATTATTAACATAAAATATGAAAAATATGCGAAACAAAACAGTATATTTAGCAAAATAATAAGACGCGCTAGGAAAGCACAGTCAACAGAATACATACCACCCTCATTTCACCCTCGTCTAGACTAGAGGGTGACAATTCAGAACGAACGGAGCGAGGACAAAGACAAAACGTTGTTGGCAAAACTAGCTCCAGTACACAAATATTATTCCCAAAGCAATATTTGGATAGTTTAATAACAGTACATAGTACAATTGTTTTCAATAATCAATACAATTCAATCATAGTACAATTGTTTTGATATTGCGTCGTTCCAATCACAGAAAAAAAACAGGCAAATCTAATGACAATGTCTATTCAACATCAACAATAGGATACTTATTTTTTAAGTAAAAGTTCCTAAAGTTAGCACATAGTAACTTATCGTTTTTATTAGAGACGCCTATGTGGGATCTTTATGAGCTGATTTGAACTTAAATAACCGATACCTAAAGTATAACATGCCTGTTTTATATTTACTTATAACTGAGTACTTAACTAATGAAAAGAAAATTTATACATCAGTACATGACTTAAATTAAGCGTAGGATTGTAGTTCATTGTGCGCAGTCGCTGATGACGCGCCTGTTAATTTACTTTCGCAATGAGGAAACGAGTAGTTGCTACACAGTTTTAACAGGAGTTGAAATTAACAATATGATTTAATTAGGAAATTGTTTTTATACTATCTATTTTTAATTATGTCCTGTAAGCTGTGAATTGCATAACTATAGTGTTAATGATACATACATACATATCATCACGCCATATCCCTTGCAGGGTAGGCAGAGAGAACAGAGTGCCAGAGAACTCTATCTCTGCATACTTCACTCGCTTCCTCAACATTCATAATTCTCTTCATACACGCTCGCCGGTTTCGGAGACTCTTGACTCCACCTTCCTTCAGTACATGACCGATCTGGTCTAGGTAGGTTAGTCTCGGTCTCCCTCGCTACATCCTTCCACTTTCGCATTGTATATCTTCTTAACCAGACGTTCGTTCGGCATTCTTTCCACATGTCCGAACCATCGGAGCATGCCCTTTCGCATCTTTACACCAATACTCTCTTTCATACCTACTCGCTCTCTTACGTCGTCGTTACGAATGCGGTCGGTCAGCCTAACTCCACAGATTTTCCGCAGAGATCGCATTTCGACCGCATTAATTTTACTTTCATACTCTTTTCTGCATACCCAACTCTCGCTTCCATACAGTAATGTTGGGACAAGCACTGCGTTAGGTTTTGCTACACGTGCCTTCTGGCTGAGGTGGTGGCTGCCGAGAAGTTGCCCCAACGCGCCGTTCACTCTATTTCCCGCATTCACTCTTCGCTCTAAATCAGTGGTGTACCTTCCATCTCGGCTAAATCCACATCCAAGATATACAAATTCATCCACTTGCTCTAGTATATCATTATCTATTGTTACTCTTACATCTGTTCTGCCTTCGTCTCTTTCAAAGACCATTATTTTAGTTTTGCTCACATTCTCCATCATAGTGTTAATGATAATTTCTATTTATCTATTTGAGAGGTTAATATACTCGATTAGTAATAGATCAATTACCTATGTACATTATATTACTTGCGTTTTACAAATAGCTCACTAGGGGTTGCTTGAAATAACATTGTTTGAGGGAAGTTGGTTAAAAGGGCGCCGATGAGAACCCTAAGCTAAATATAGTTAGTACATTAAAAGAGAATGAAATGTATACGACGACTTCTAGGGCTCCATGCTGCCCTGTACCTGTGGCCCGCTCGCACGGCGAAGAAGAGGTGCTTGCAGGGTGGGTTAATGGGGTTGCGCGCCGCCTCTTCCGTCACCCCGGACCGATTTGGCGGGGTGCGACGTCCATAGCCCACCGCAAAAAAAAAAAGAGAAAAAGGGCTCCATGCTGCCCTACCATTAATCCTTGATATGTGAAGAGAATAAACGAAAGACAGTATTGACAAAAGGGCGTAAGCTATTGGTGATCATTTTTCTTATTATATTGTACAATATATAAAAACTAATGCTAAAAAGATTAGTTCCTGAAGCGGTAAACAGCAAAGTGGTATGCACACTAGCTTCGAAGAAATACCATACTGGAGATGTATGGTATTTATACCTTCCAATAAATATAACATTATTGAGCATATTTCTATTATGGTGTGTGTCACTATTATCTGTTTGATGTCGGAGTAAGAATACAATTTACCACCCCCAATACACAATACATACACTACAATACATCTTCCCTGTGGGTGATCGTAAAAGATGACTAGGTATATAAAATGCACATACGCAAGAGAAGGAAATCTCTATAATAAACCCTATACCAATACGTCTGACCAGCGTGGCATAGTAGGTTAATTTCTCTCCCATTATGGAGGAGGATCGTCCATCAGTGGGACATATATGAGCTGAGATGATGATGATGATTAGTGACTAAACGACGTGCTAAATCCAATTAAGTTACAAATTCTTTCATTAACAATTGTCACTTTTGTTACTGTTTAAATCGAAGGTTATAGGTAACCGGCGGTTAAGGTATTAAAAATTATTTGTTTTATATCATAATGTTTATAAAAATAATTGTTGCAGCTTTACTGCATGTAATAAATAAAAAATAAATTTAAAGATGCGAAAGGGAATGCTCCGATGGTTCGGACATGTGGAAAGAATGCCGAACGAACGTCTGGTTAAGAAGATATACAATGCGAAAGTGGAAGGATGTAGATACAGGGGGAGACCGAGACTAACCTACCTAGACCAGATCGGTCATGTACTGAAGGAAGGTGGAGTCAAGAGTCTCCGAAACCGGCGAGCGTGTATGAAGAGAATTATGAATGTTGTGGAAGCGAGTGAAGTATGCAAAGATAGAGCTCTCTGGCACTCTGTTCTCTCTGCCTACCTTGCAAGGGATATGGCGTGATGATATGTATGTATGTAATAAATAAAACCGTATCAAACACTGCAAAGCAGTTTTGGTCTTGAATATTCGTTAAAGCAAGAGGAATAACCGTGACTACTATATGCATGAATACCAAGCAATATTCTCCTCGCTTATCAATTCGAGCTTTTCACTACCACCCCATTTCATTACAATATGACTGACATCTTAAAAACGCAGACGGTAGTGCAATACAGCATCTTTTACGTGAGACGCTTACAAACCCTCAGCTGAATACATTTCAGGACCGTATCATTAAGAGACCCGTCGCGTCTTCACGACAAAAGCTCAAGATTAAAACTTCCAGTTTGTATGTAGATGGTTTACAAGAATTTTTAAAAAGCCGCAATTACAAAATGAGAGCCTTGTTAAGTTTCTTTTAGATTTAGAGTAATTACAGGAATAATGTTTTCTACAAATATATTTATATATAGTACTAGCTTCTGCCCGTGGCTTCACCAGCGTAAAAGGTTACTTTCCTAAAGTTTTCATCTCCTATTTTTATTTTACCCCTTAACGGATTTTTTTTTTAAATTTTAATGTCATATTTACATTTAATCAATAGCCTAAAAATAAGATTCAATCTTCTGGCTTTAAAAAAGACGATACTTCCTTACAATTTTTCATCCCCCTTTACAACCCTTTCTTTGCATTAAAAAGTAGCCTATGTCCTTTATCAAGCTCTAGACTATCTATGTACAAAAATTCATTTAGATCGGTTCAGTAGTTTTGGCGTGAAAGAGCGACAGACAGAGTTACTTTCGCATTTATAATATTAGTAAGGATTAATAAAGGAGATCCATATATAATGCCTTAAGCGGCTAATACTTGACACTTAGTATATCTTCTATATCTATAAAAGAGGATGTTTGTATATACGACATCGGTAAACTCAGAATCTATTTGACCAATTATCATGCAATTGGTATGTCATCATCATCATCACAACCCATAAATGTCCCACTCTTGGGCTCAGGCTTTCTCCGTAGTGGGAGGGGAATTAACCTACTATATCGCGCTGATCAGACGTGTTGGTATAGGGTTTTGTTTCGAATTTTCCTTCTCTCGAATAGATGTTATATGCGTTTTATATCCCTTAGTCGTCTCGTATGATCACCCATGGGTAAGATATGGGGTGGTGAATAGTATTCTTACTCCGTCACCACAGGGATTGGTATGTATTTGTATTATTCATATGCTACTCCTATTGATGTTTCGTCCTGGGTTTGGTATTCTGATATATTAATAGATCTATTTCAAAATATAAAATTGATTACAATATGTTTTATAAAAAAAATAGGGATCATCAACATTTCACGATATTTTTTTTTTTGAAGTGAAAACTTTAGGCGCGTTGAGCGTTTTTGGAGGGGAAAAACTTATAAGTTCGCGTCACCGACATGCTAATGCTAATAGTATATCTATAGCTTTGAAGTGAAAACTTCTTTAGGCGCGTTGAGCGTTTTTGGAGGGGAAAAACTTATAGGTTCGCGTCACCGACATGCTAATGCTAATAGTATATCTATAGCTATGTGAAAACTTCTTTAGGCGCGTTGCGTTGATCATTGTGGTTTAAAGGTTATCTTACTAGCGTGGTAAAACCGATTCCTAGATGTTCGATAATATTTTTTATTTTTATATAAAAAATAGAAAATTATTATTATTTAAATTAGTCTTAAGTTAATAGTTTTCACTTCTATCGGCAGTCCCCATAAGACTGCCTGTTGTTTTTTTTATTTATAAAAAGACACCTCCCTGCACTATGGAAATAATCCTTGTATTACGGGGGACTTTACAACCATGCAATTAACGCAGACAAATTACACCCAAACTCAGAATAACACTTTGTGGATCGCACAAAGTATTGTCCTGCGTGGGAATCGAACCCACAGCACTTATTTGTGTCCTTTATTTTTACCCTTTATTTTTGGCAGGCGGTAGTACGTGCACCCATTCCGGCCGGGGCGACGGGAGAGCAGCGTCCATCGCCATTAGGCCGATCACTGGTACCGATTCCTTGACATCCGTGTTCGGCCTGGCGGGTAAGCCTTTCGGGTATCATCATTATCGTCGCCCTGGCAATAAATAGGACTTCCATATCGTTGCCCTTTTATCAATAATCAGTTTGCCAGTTACGTGACGTAGATAATTTAATTTTAGAACATTCATTCCACAAGATTACATTTTGTACATAAGATGTGCTCGCTAGATATTTACGTGTTAATTCGAGATCAAAAACGAAAAATATTACCTGCGTTTCAGATTTCGTTTTAAACCCTATTTCGGTATAAACTTATAACTTACAGTAAAATATAAAATGTTATCATTATAATTCAAAAAGCAAGTTGTTAAGGATTTATTGTAACAGGTTAGGTACCTGTTCAAATTTTGTTGTGCGTGTGTTAGCAATCGATTTCTCCCTAAACTGATTTTTACATCTCTTTGTATTTATGGGGTCACTTGGATCGTTATTAGGTCCAGCTAAGTAAGTCGCCTCGTAAATGAGATTAAACCCTCTTTTAATTTGATGATTCAGCATTTAACATGTTTTATAAAACACATTTGTCAAGCAAAAAAGAGATTACGACAGAAAGGATTCTCAATTATTGTAAATAAGCTCCAATTGCTTGATGAATTACGACTGTGAAATAGGCTTCAAAGTCGTAATAATCAGGGTAGACTCTGTATTAATAAATTTCAAGTTCACATTCTCGATTTTAGAGCAGACGTTTTAACACATCCGCCTTTTATACCTCCAATCTACATTGATTCAAAAAATAATAGTGTAATTGGTACAGTACAATGACTGTCGAATCAGCTATTGTGCTTTGTAAAAATCATAATATCTATATCATTTATTCATATCATATATTTTTCTATATCATATATTTTTCTCCGTGTGGTGACGGAGTAAGAATACTATTTACCACCCCATATCTTACCCGTGGGTGATCGTACGAGACGACTAAGGGATATAAAACGCATATAACATCTATGCGAGAGAAGGAAAACTCGGCACAAAACCCTATACCAACACGTCTGACCAGCGCGGTATAGTAGGTTAATTTCCCTCCCATAACGTAGGAGGAGGCCCGAGCCCAACAGTGGGACATTTATGGGCTGTGATGATAATGATGATGATTCCATTTATGAACTCAATTCATTCATTCATTGCGGATATACAATATTTGAAAAACTATAATAAATGTAACGTAAATAATTGCAATTGGTTTCACTATCCAAAACTTTGATTAACAAAAATATTACTATATCCAAGCACTCAAGCATTTGATTAAATTCACTTTGTATATATGAGGACTAGTTTTTATATAGTGACATGCACATGCAGGGCAGAGCGGACGTTACGAGATAAAATTCAATGACGGTTACGGCGGATGAACACGGCCGGCAGGAAATTATATGGCTCGCATTAATAACAGCAATACCAAAAAATGCGTGCTTTATGATTGTCAATAAATATTTGTAAAATATTTATAAAAAAAAATAATTTTTGATTGTTTCGTGTACTGAAATCAATCGTACGTAGAAATTTTGTCATAATCCTTACTAATATCATATACATACACACATATATTAATATAAATAGCACGGTTATGAAAACAGTTATTATTCGCCATCGTTTCAAAATAATAAAATGAAGCGATAAAAATATTTATTTTATGTATTTTTTATTAGATTCGTCTTTTAAATTTAAAAAATATAGAAAAACAATACAAATTTGGATTAAAAATAAAAGGCGTAAATTAAAAAAGAAATAGTAGTCATTGATTATTATCTGTAATCTGATTACGACTAATATAATTTAAAGGCGGATCCATATTTGCGTTGGGGTCCACCACGTGTACATTTACATTAAAAAGCATCCAAGAACGCAAATAATTAAGCAATTCTTTTTTTACACAAATTAATGTACTTTCGAATTAATTAAAAATAAACCTTCATTTAATGACTTTCAAGTAGCCAGGTTTTTCTTTCATGTATGGACAGACTAAAAATATGATACAACATGAATCCTTTCTTTTCTGTGAATTTAAAGCCACAGTAGTTCTTTAAACGTGTGTGAGTCCGACGACACAATGGTAACGGGAAACGTCAACCTTGAGATATTTATCACTACTATATGCAAAAACCATGTCGCCAAACGTTAAAACACACGTTATACTTGTAATAACAACAATAATAAACCTAAGTTTAAAGTAAATGTACTTTACTAGCAATGACGTCATTTCTTATTCATCATCGTCTTCTTCTCAGCTCATATATGGCTCGAGCCTCCTCCATAATGGGAGGGAAATTGACCTACTATATACCACGCTGGTCAGACGTGTTGGTATAGGGTTTTGTTTCGAGATTTCCTTCACTTGCATAGATGTTATATGCAATTTATATCCCTTAATCGTCGGTGTCATCGGTGGTGAATTGTATTCCTACTCCGTCACCACACAGACTGACATTTCTTATTACTACCGTGAAATATCATAAAAAACTTTATATATAAAATATTAATGATAGAACTCGCAAACTATAAATGTGGTTCAAAACAACAAATTCAATAACAACTTAATCAAATTTTACCTGTGATCTACAAGATAAGACGTCATATCGTGTGATACATACCTGAAACAAAATAAAGAAATAATAAGTCAAATCGTCAAACGTTATAATAACATTCCAAGTTCCTTTCTCATTGCGATATATATTAATGAAAATATATATTTTCAGCAGGCATACATGTTAAAGTAAGCATATTCCAAGATAGAGCCTAAAATACGTAGTTCATATTAGTTAACGAGTTGTCAATCGATTCTTTGGTCTATGGTTCATATAAAAACCGGCTTTTCGTCTCAGCCCATATATGTCCCACTGTTGGGCTCGAGCCTCCTCCATAATGGGAGCGAAATTGACCTACTATACCACGCTAGTCATAAGTGTTGGTATGGGATTTTGTTTAGAGTTTTCCTTCTCCGCATAGATGTTATATCCGCTTTATATCCCTTAGTCGTCTCTTACGATGACCCACGGGTAAGATAGGTGGTAGTGAATCGTATTCTTATTCTGTCACCACGCGGAAAAATAACCTTTTATGCAAACAAAATCAATACACTAAATATTATCCCAAAAAGTGGGATATAATACTCAAAAAGAGGAAGTTTTTAATAGTTTTTCAGCGCATGTGAATTATGAATGCTACTCTAAAAGTTTATGGAAATACGCCCTTTAATTACGGTTTACTTTCAAGTTACATTTTATTTTTGAAAACGCTTCACTTAAATAGAAAACTTTTTCATTATTGTGGCTATTGTTATTCTTTTTAAAATTACTATTTTAACCAAACAGAATTATTTTAAAACTATTATAAAACACTATTTTCAAACATTAGAGCCAGATTAAAATTGTTTACGTAAATATTTTTAACCTTAATCTTTAATTTTGATCTATTATGTAAGCTTTAACGAGTTCTCTCAATTATAAATATTGAACACGTACATAGATTCACACCTGCTTCGCAGAAAAACAAACAGAAACGACACATTTAAGTCGCCCTCGTGAGGAATTAGACGTGAATTACTGTGAACTGCGTCGACAAACAGATTATTAAAAATGTTAAGAATTGTTTATATTCCCACGAATAAAAAGTATCTATAGGTGTTTACAATTGTAAATCCTTACTAATATTATAAATGCGAAAGTAACTCGGTCTGTATGTCGCTCTTTCATGTCAAAACTACTGAATCGATCTAAATGAAATTTGGTACACAGATAGTCTAGCGCCTGATAAAGGACATAGGCTACTTTTTAATACAAAATAGGTTTGTAAAGGGGGATGAAAAGTTGTAAGGAATTATCGTCATTTTTAAAGCCAGAAGCTTGAAACTTATTTTTAGGCTATTGATTAGATATAAATAAATATGACATTAAAATTTCGTAAAAATATTACCCTTAAGGGGTAAAATAAATTAGGGGATGAAAAACTTTAGGAAAGTTTTTACGCGGACGAAGCCGCGGGCAGAAGCTAGTGATTTATATATTATAGTGTTAAAATACAAACATTTGCAGACTTTGTAATAATAAATGCCCATTAACATTTTGCACGTCGCTGATCAAGCTACGGAAACACGGGTTAACTCGGAAGTGGTCTCATAGCGATTGCATCTGATACCCTAGCTTACGACATTAGTACGGATTTACTCGCCTTAAATGCATGCTTGAAGTTGTTTATTAATAAACTTTTTGTAGAGAAAATCATAAAGAAAAAACAATCGGTCTTTATGTCCTAAGATGTAAGTTAAAGAGTAAATCATCCACATTTTTTTATATTTCGTGTTTATTATAAAGCTTCTCTTAAATGAATAAATAACGAGCGAATAAAAACTTTTATTACATTTTTTACTCGACCCAGAATCCAAACTCAGAAACGGCAGTTCGCTTATATTATATTTACTTTTTGACTTTAAATATTGAACTTGACTAATTCTGAAATAGATGCAGTCACATATTGCATAGTAGGTATATTTATTTCAAAAACTATTTTCTCTATTTGCCATATGGAAGCACGAATCTCTAACGATAAATCAATCCCAGTTTTTAGTGGGACCAATTTAAAAATACAATTTCATTTATATGCATTATAATTATTCCATCACAATCCTAAAAATCGAAAAATTAATCGGACGTAATTATTATTCTTGTTACCACCAAGCATTTAGTATTTCTATTCATATTAAGATCGGCTTCAGAGCAACTACATCAAAAGGATAACAATATCCTAGAATTATAATTAAAAATAAAACTGCAGCCGAGTACAAAGGCGGTCAATGCATCGCGCAGGTTTCACAACAGAGAAGCCAAACGATGATGCCTCACTTGTATTACACTTGAACAGAAAGACGACACCTTTTCAACAAGCAATAGACGTATCGCCAGATGTAATTTCAGCGCGGAAGTAGGAAGCAAATCTACTTATACAGTGATATCATACATATTCGCATAAATTTATAGTGACTGGGGCATACTGAATTTTGAGTTCAATATTAGCATTAAATTATTTTTTAAAGATTTTTTTTAGTAAGACTTTACTATACTACTCTTGAAGACTTAACAATTTATGTATTATACAAACGGAGATGCGGATGGGAAGAGATTAAATGTGGAGATGATGTGTAAAAATATATGGAAAATTGTGTGATCGTAATAATGATAGTATCCTATCATTATTAGAACTCTAAAAAATAGATATGTAGTATTTTACAGTTAAGCCTTTATATACGAAAGGGTGGATAATGGATAAACACGGATTGTCGGAGGCTCCCTCAAAAAGCTAGAGTTAGACCCCACATCGCATTTCTCCGCTTGGTTGGGTAGGCTATGAACAAACCATAGCTTGTTCACAAATAATTGTAATATTTACACTATACCATAGAAAAGTATCATAGGATGCTAGAATAGAAGGCGAACTCGCATAGATGTTATATGCGTTTTATATCCCTTAGTCGTCTCGTACGAACACCGACGGGTAAGATATGGGGTGGTGAATAGTATTCTTACTCCGTCACCACACGGAAAAGTTATACATACAGAGTTACAACAATAAAATCCTTAAAACAGACTTTTGAGACAACACACAACAAATTTTTACAGAACAAAAAGAGTTAATATTGAACTCATATTAGCAGAGTTTCGACAGGTGATGATAGCGAATGCATAACCTGCCGGGCGGACCACAATGTCAAAGTAAGTATAGGTGTTTAGTCAAAATAGCGATGGAGAGGTAATACTGCAGGTTATGAAGCCGTGTGTTGGGGATGCGGGGATAGAATATCAATAGACGATCTCTCCGGCACACCGTAAAAGCGTGGAAGGGACCGCTGTGTTTTTAGTGGGTATTTCAGCTGAGAAGTCGGCCGGCAAGTCCCACACATCCCGTCGTCGGTCACAGGCGGGGGATAGTGCGTAAATACATTTCCACAGTATGAACAAAAAAAAGTTATGAAGGCGTACACCGCCCATCCGCTGCTCCAGACAGTAAGAGCGGGTATATCCATACCATAGCCTATCAAAATAAAGGATCGATAACCACCAGCTTAGTCCAATGAAAATTTGCAATAAAATTAAAAGAGATATTTATTTTGCCTTTTTCACATTCATATATTTTCAGAAGAAAATCAAACATAGTCACAATTATGCCATACAGAATGAATTAGGTGTTACCTAAAATTAGGAGATCGTTTAATTGTTGAATGTTTATAGTACCTCATCAGGTGCTAACAACAAGTAATAAGATATACACACGTCAAATTTGAATTACATATAAGTTAGTAATAAAACGATGAGTTCCTTCTCAAGTAAATTCATTAGTACAGTTACGCATCTCACATTAATGCTTTATATCGTTTGGATATAATTATTCTACATTGTGCCGAATTTATAGATATTAATTACAACGTCTTCGCTACTTTACAGTTCTGTATTATAGCTTAAGATATTTAACGCCAAACGTTCGAACACTTTTGTTTTTTTGTCCTGTATAGGAATCGAACCCATGGCACTGGCACGGAAGGTCGGTATTTTAACCACCACGCCATCTATGCAGTCATAAGAATGTTATCATCTATTAATTTAAAGTAAATTATCTTGTAAGACTTAAAAATTATTTTATTTAATAATTTTATGATGCTCGCACAAATAATCTTTTTTTCATATTGAAGTAAACAATAAGATAATAGTAGAATCATAAAAATATTGTTTTTAAAATCAATCGATGGCTATTATACTACAATATTTGCAGATGTACATAAATAATAATTAACATCGCCATATTGACCTTCCTATAGCAATCACTATAGGAAGTCTCGCAGAAATTGTAGATGTAATTATTAAAGAACGTAGATCAACGTTCTAGGCCGACACGATCGCTTATTTAGTATAAAAATCTAAAGGCGGCAATTCATTTATTATTTTTCTAGTAGAACATTATCAATATTGTTAAAATATGCACGAGAAAATTAACTTATGATTTTGTAGGATGCTATTACATCGAGAAGTCATCGCCCGTTGGGCTACGCGGCTGGAGAGGCCTAGATACGGTGTTATTACCGTTGAGGCCCTCCGGCCCGTACTGATGGAGTGGATGGAGCGGCGGCACGGAGTCCTCTCTTTCCGGTTGGTGCAGGTCTTGTCGGGGCATGGTTGCTTCGGCAAGTACTTGCATACGGTCGTGCGGAGGGAGTGGACTCCGTCCTGCCACCATTGCAGTAGCGACGAGGACACGGCGCAACATACGCTCGAGGTATGTTCGGGCTGGGACGGGCAGCGCCGTGACCTCGTTGCTGTCATCGGTGCCGACCTGACGCTGCCGGCTGTTGCGCGAGCGATAGTCGACAGCGTCAGGAATTGGGACGCTGTCGCCGCCTTCTGCGAGGCTGTCATCTCGCAGAAGGAGGCGGCGGAACGGGCCCGGGAGGATTCCCGTGACCCGGGCCGCCGCCCCCGGCCGGGGAAGCGCAGGCGCGAGTACCTGCGCTTGATGCCGCCCTAACCGAGGCTTCGGGTGATCGGACCCGGGGAATTGTCCGGTCACCCGACGTGAGGCCACCGCGTGAGGACGACGCCTCGACGGCGAAAGCTGTCGGGGCGTCGACAGGAGAGGAGCCCAAGAGGGCATACCGCCGAGCGGGCCACCGAAGGCAAAGATCGGGTACCGGTGGCCCGCTCGTACGGCGAAGAAGAGGTGCTTGCAGGGTGGGTCAATGGGGTTGCGCGCCGCCTCTTCCGTCACCCCGGACCGATTTGGCGGGATGCGACGTCCATAGCCCACCGCAAAAAAAAAAAAAAAAAGGATGCTATTACATTTTCATCGATGAACAAATAAATGTCTAAATAATTGAGTAGGTATGTAAAGCGCAAGGCAACGGACAATGAGTATACAATGAGACATCCTGTCTTCCCACAGTTGTCGTAAGATAGAATTAGTTCTCTTCTAAAAGATACACTATAAGTAGACGATATCATTGCCAGAGAAAGGAAACTTTATATAGTAGAAAAGGCTAATATCTCTTATTAGAGAGTATTTTGTGTTTCATGCTGGAATTTAATCATCATAACGCAATAACCAACCAAGCAATAACCACGCTGTTGACAGTTCTCTGGCCACAGCCGCGTGCCGGTCCGTCCGGGGTAGTACCACACTCTCGCAGAATACCGACGTCTGAGTAATGGCAATACGCTATTGTGCTTCGTTCGGTGAGCGAGAGAGTCGGAAGCCCAACCGGGGTAGGTTTGGAGATTGTAATGGTAGGCAGCGCCCTAGCTATACCCATGGTGTAACACAGTCCATGGGCAGCAGTAACACTTACCATCAGGTGTGCTGGTTGCTCGTTTGTCACCATAAGCAATAAAAAAACAATTTAATATGGCACTTTTAACTCCTAAATTAGATCATTATTTTCGAGGTCAAATATCAAATATAAGAGTTTGTAATGACCTAACTGTTTCTTAATCACTTTACGAACAGATAAATTGTGTTATTTAGTAGATGTATGTTAAATCCGTTTATATTTTTAACGTCATTTGATAATTTGTTATATAATTGGAGATATTTATGATTAGCTAATCAAATTCAATTTAAATTATATCTGACATAGATAACTAATACAATTTTCAATCAAATGTAAGTTATCTGTTTAATAAAAACTATAACAAAATCGATTCGTTACTTTTCTAGAAGTAATAAATAAAATTATGAAATGCGAAATGCGATCTCTACGGAAAATCTGTGGAGTTAAGCTGACCGATCGCATTCGTAACGACGACGTAAGAGAGCGAGTAAGTATGAAAGAGAGTATTGGTATAAAGATGCGAAAGGGAATGCTCCGATGTTTCGGACATGTGGAAAGAATGCCGAACGAACGTCTGGTTAAGAAGATATACAATGCGAAAGTGGAAGGATGTAGGTACCGGAGGAAACCGAGACTAACCTACTTAGACCAGATTGGTCATGTACTGAAGGAAGGTGGAGTGAAGAGTCTCCGAAACCGGCGAGCGTGTATGAAGAGAATTATGAATGTTGAGGAAGCGAGTGAAGTATGCAAGGATAGAGTTCTCTGGCACTCTGCTCTCTCTGCCTACCCTGCAAGGGATATGGCGTGATGATATGTATGTATGTATGTAATAAATAAAATTAATAATTTCTCTTTGTATGACTTAATAAGAAAAATTTGACCCATTCGTCGTATAGTCGCCTAACAAGTTGAGGTCTTTGTTATCGAATTAGTCCACCCGAGCGAAGCTGCTATACAACTATTATTACATATAACAAGACACCAAAGACTTTTTTTTAGTGAATGTATTATCATCATTTTATGTGTGCTAAGGTTGCAAGACCATTTCAAAATTAATTAATTGAAATAATTGCAGCACATATTTCCCAAATGATCATGTGTTAAGAATTACTGTTATATTTTTTTTTTCATCCGTGTCGCGACGGATTATAAATATCACAATTTTTTGTTGAATGGCTACGATTTAAAATGCGAGATGACAGTAGGTATTTGCCTAGAATGGCCTTCAGGCGGCTTACCCTTTATGTAGCTAGAATTTAAGCGACATCCCGGTGTACTCCAACATATCCCACCGGCAGGCTTTACTAAGTACAGTTAACAGAATGTCGACGATCTCTAAATAAAAATCATGCGTGTAGAAAGGGCTTGACCGTTTTCTTTCTGACGGTTGTCAGACACAATGAATAAGACTACGGTCTTTTCACATAGTAACTTATGGATACGTACCACCTACCTAATATACACTATATTCTTTATAAAATAACAATTAATAACGATCTCTTAAATACAAACAGAAAATAAAAACATCGAGAATGATAACAATCGCTACTGATAACATTTTTCATTATCAGGTACTGATTAAATTCAAATAGAACGAAATAGATATTAAAAAATAAATAGGATAACATATTAATTTACGATTTTCTCATAGAATATACTTCGTTATTAACTTGTTGAGTTTGTTCCCATCAGTAATCTATGCATTCGACCGCATTCTATAACTACACCAATAAATTTACTAAAGCTCTAAGCGATGTAATGTATCATCAGAAATGATTTAGCCAGCCATCTATTGATCATCAACGTAGTAGCTAGCTGTAAATAATTGGTTTGTTAAATTAGAAATTATCATGCCATGTCAAATTTTATATATGCATATATACAAATCTTTTAAATATATAATAAACTTCAAAACATATAAATATTTAAATTAATTTTAAATTGGAAATCATTTTAATTGTTTTCAAGTGGTATCATAAAAAAAAATCAAGTCAATTTTGTTAATCTTGATTAAGATAATTAATATTCATAAACTTTCTTTTACTTTTTATTAACTATTTTTAAGTTATTGATAGCCAAGACACGGCTGTGCTTCACCTATATCATATGTCGCAATGTACTCAAAGTGGAATCGACGGAGTGACCAGCCCACTGAAAGCCGATATTTTTTTTTTCTTGTTGGTATTTTGAGTACACCGTCCAGACTAACAATAGGTCACACTAGTGATACGTCATATTCAAAATTAGTGCAATCTACTTATGCTATGATAAAATAAAACTACACTGTAATTAACGAAAATATACGACTGCTAAGGGGATGTCCATTAATTACGTGAGGTTTGAAAGGGGGAAGGGGTTTGACAAAAATCACGAAGTCCTAAACCTCCATAGTCTTAAACCTCACCACGTATCACCTAGTAGGGGTTAAAAATGCTAAATAAAAGATCACGTGATTAATGGACGTCCCCTAATCCGTGTGGTGACGGAGTAAGAATATAATTCACCACCCCCTATCATACGCGTGGGTGATCGTAAGAGACGACTAAGTGACATAAAACGCATATAACATCTATGCAAAAGCAGAAAAACTCGGAATGAAGCCCTATATCACCACGTCTGATCTGCCGGTATAGTAGATCAATTTCCCTCCCATTACGGAGGAAGATCGAGTCCAACTGTGGGATACATATGAGCTGAGGTGATGATGAATATGATACGACTGCTACATTGTCTAATATATAAACCCACAAACAGTCCCACCAAAGCTATTCCCACACATGTAAGTGAACAATTAATTATATTCATAAAATAAGCAATACTCGTATACAATTGAGTTTTAGCAACATATTTAAAAAAAATATTTATAAAAGTATTACAGACATAGCATGCACAATAAACCCTAACAGCATTCATTTCAGTCAGCAACTATCATCATACTGCTATCATTATTCTAGGAATCCTCACAACATTATTTTGGCTCTATACACAGACGGATAAAGAATGGAATATATTGAAAGAGTTATTAATAACTTCAACAGCGTAAACTCCTAGTACCTCCTGAGGCAGTTTTGTGACAACTATAAGTAAAAGACAATTCATTGTTTTCTTAAGCCGTCCACACGGGTTCAAATCTAAATCCTTACTAATATTATAAATGCGAAAGTAACTCTGTCTGTCTGTCGCTCTTTCACGCCAAAACTATTGAACCGATCTAAATGAAATTTGGTACACAGATAGTCTAGAGCCCGATAAAGGACATAGGCTACTTTTTAATGCAAAAAAGGGTTGTAAAGGGGGATGAAAAAATTGGAAGAAAGTATAGTCATTTTTAAAGCCAGAAGATTGAAACTTATTTTTAGGCTATTGATTAGATGTCAATAAATATTACATTAAAATTTTGTAAAAAAAATATCCTTAAGGGGTAAAATAAAAATAGGGACAAACATTAGGAAAGTAACCTTTTACGCGGGCGAAGCCGCGGGCAGAAGCTAGTTGTTAATAAAATAGAATAATGCTCAAACATAATATACAGTTAATAATAAAGATATATGTTCTATAAATATTAAGTATAGTGAAGTAGAATAAAGGGACCATATACAACAGAATCCATTTGCCTCCTACAGCTATGTTACGTTCGGTTTAGATGTGGCGGGCATTATTAATGGTGCCGATAAGTATTGAGCGCAAGCTCATGGCCTTGAAGTACTGCAACTGACGATGTGATCATCACATAAACTGAGTATTGATCGTATTCGTTTTAAAAAATGTAAAGTGAATTATTTTTTGACTTTTGTATACAAAATTCGAAAAATAATTTAATTTATTTAATATAATTCTATTAAGTCAAAGTGCAGCAACATGTCTACTCTGCAAGATCAACGCAATAAATACGAAAGTATCAAGAATTTTAAGGCTATTTTCCGTGAGTCCTGATTAGAGTATATTGCATAAAACAACTGTTATACATACATATCATCACGCCATATCCCTTGCAGGATAGGCAGAGAGAACAAAGTACCAGAGAACTCTATCCTTGCATACTTCACTCGCTTCCTCAACATTCATAATTCTCTTCATACACGCTCGCCGGTTTCAGAGACTCTTGACGCCACCTTCCTTCAGTACGTGATAATTGAGAAGTATAAATTAAAAGAACAATGGATACTTCAGTATTTAGACATACAATCAGTTGAAATTATTAGTTATATACTCACCAATAAAATCGACGCGGATATTTTAATGTAAAAGGAATTATATATATGTACTTGTTAAAAAATTAATACGTTAGCCTTCTGCTCATTGTCAAATAAATAAACATTGCATAAATATTGAAGTTTAAATAAATAAATACATTGCAATAATTCTTCCTTACGTGCCGGTGTTGTAAAAGATAATTAAAAGACGTAAGCGGATAGCTTACGTCTTTTAATATAATACGTAAGAGAATAAGTCTTAAATAGAACCCCTTCCGTTCAGCATGACGAAAAGCAATTTTCTTTCCATTGTGGAAACTTATTCTCAGTAATGTGATACCTATATATAATGGGCTGAGAAAGAAGAAATATTAAACTATAAGTTTTGATATATAGTGAAATAAAGGTCCAAAATAACTTTTCAGTCCTTCAATGGCACAAAAATTTAACAAATCCAACATAAACACATATAAACAGTATATATAATTAAACAGCAGAGTGATATCCGCGGTTCCTAATATACTATCTAAAAATATAATGCTTGTAGAACAACCGAAGAGCTAGTAACAAATAATACTGCGTAGGGCACCGACTAGTAACAGGTTGTAAATATTGATTGATCGCCCTATCGCACTAAGCACAGGACACAATCTAGTACGCAATAATGACAAGAACCATTAAAAAGCTATTAGCTGCTGGGCCTACGTAAAATCATTAGCCTGACCTTAATACATTATAATATAAGAAGTAAACATGAAAATTATGGGATTATTATATACAAAATATATTAACTAGACCAGATTGGTCACGTACTGAAGGAAGGTGGAGTCAAGAGTCTCCGAAACCGGCGAGCGTGTATGAAGAGAATTATGAATGTTGAGGAAGCGAGTGAAGTATGCAATGATAGAGTTCTCTGGCACTCTGTTCTCTCTGCCTACCCTGCAAGGGATATGGCGTGATGATATGTATATATGTATGTAATATACATTACAATTAAACTAGGTAGTAAATTGTAATTAAGAAAATTGTGAATCACATGTGTAGTTAAGAATTAAATATAATAACACTCGTCTTGTGGTAGTAGTTCACACCTACTGTGATAGTCAAACCATAGGCAAATGTGGTAATTACGGTATTGTTACTTAGGTAGGCCTTTATCTAAGAGTGGACATCGATAGACTGATGCTTCATTACTGGATAGCAATACTTAATGGCATTGAATCATGAAAATATTTACGTAGTTACATATTAGAATACATATTACACAATCCTTTTCAAAAATTTATGAAAATAATAAAAATCGACTTCAATTTCTATATTCTAAACAATGCACTAAAAATCAAATATATAATTATATTATTTAATCAATTCAATTGACTTTTATTTGGGGATTTTTCTTGCATTTTTTGCCATTTTTGGAGTCGCTACCAGTCAAGATTAATAATTGTATAATATAGTAAGGTAAGTATAGAATTTCATGCTTTTTTTAAAGACAACATATAATTATTGCTGTTTTTTCTTATTAAAGTAATTTCAAATTATTTTATTAAAGGCCTCTTGTTATTCAGTCCATATATGCCTCACTGCTGGATACAGGCCTTCCTCCATAATAATAGGGACACCCAACACCCAAGAAATGGTATAATGGAGTCTTACGGTATTCTTATTACGTCACCACACAGACAATAATATAAATATTTAATCATATTTTACATGTACATAAGTTACAAATTACAAAATTATCTGTGTATAAAAAGTGGTTGTATAAAAATCTTATTGAGAATAGGGTGCGGTGTTATGTTACAACCTGTTCTAAGGCATGCATTCAGCTCCCACACGATAATTTCATAACAGCCTTTCAACTATTAGCAATTCTATAAGGCACTTTAGGGCCGTAAATTGTCTGATGTCTTAAAATGCGATAAATACTGAACAACTTCTGTAGGTTACCTGACTATATAGCGTAGCTTGAATTCCTTGATTATGAAATCTATTTATAAATGAGCAAAATCGTGCTTCAAAACACGAGCTTAAACATATACAATCCCATCAATTTCCCAAGAGATAAAATGTCAATTATCTTGCATAGATTCCTATTAATATCGTGCTTATGTTCGTGATGGGTAGAATTGCCACTCCCTACATTCCCATAGGAATTGTAAAAACCGACTAATGGTCACGGCAGTGGGCAGCAGCGCTCTTGTAGAAAACTTATAACACCAGCTGCACTGGCCAGCCTAACGAAACGATTATAGTATTTATATTTAAATTCATATTTTCTCACTTATCGGTCCCTATACTGATTAAAATAATCGTTCACTTATCTTATCGAGTGAGCAATTACTTAAATATACTTCGCATTTGAAGTCTCGATAAGAATAAAATACAACTTCAACAACTCATGTCTCAAGTAAAGCCCCAGATTGTACAATGTAGTTTCATATATTTAATTCATCGACTTGCGAGTCTAGAACATATATCAATAACATAAGCAGCAGGTGTTTGACATCAACCGATTATATGAGCAAATCTTATATCATTTATCAACATGTATAATATATATAACGCCGGCTATCAACTAGATTTTAATTGACTACGTGACAGCCTTCGCCATATGCAGCCTAATTGCTGGTAGAAAACTCGAATGAGCAGCAACAGGTTTTGTATGTGGAACTTTCATTTTCTAAATAAGGAAAAGTGTAATTTGTGTGCTACCAGAGGATGGTTTTATGATTTAAAAAAAAACATTAGTAACTAATCACAAAAATGTGAAAGTATTCTTTAATTGCCAATAAAATATTTTGTATAAATTATTTCAGTTTTAACGAGAAGGTTAAAATATTTTATGTCTTATAAACTTCATGTAAAATTCTAGTACTTGATTACTTGATTAATGTAAAATCCAAAACTATTGGGACTGTGGCACAGCTCCAATAGGGCATATCAGATCATCGGGGCCTGCTGTTAATAACCACAGACTGAGAAGTAATAAATACCTACTTTTCACGCATAAAACAAAATTACTTTAGCATTAATCCATTTCAAATGTATATATATAATGTGCAGTAATTTCTGATCGCGTAAAAAAGGAATTAGTCTCTTCGCTATCTCTTTGTAAAGTCAGCGAGCATTCAGACCCCACGGTTATAGCGTTTCGACCCCAAGCTGTTCGAAAATACCTTGTAAAGTTCATGCAACATTGTGTAAGACAAATCATGCCACGCCATCAAAATAGGAAGGTATAGATGATAGAAAGCTGTTGGTGAACAGAGATTATAATGTAAAAAAACTCCACTATGATGAGGTGCTTTTACTTTTAAGGACTAACAATATTTTTATTTAGAACTACCAAGGCGTAAACTCAAGTAAACGGCAATCTGCATAATTGGCATGGCACTATCAAGGCGAGCATTTGCCCTTATTAACCATAAATGCTTAAACATTCAAGCAAATATCTGTCAACATCAAGGCGGTAGAATTTACTGTTAAATACCAAGAAATCTAAATGAAAAAATACGCCCGGAAAATATGTGTAAGATCTAAGCAGTACCTACATGTAAATAAGGGCTATACCTAAGGCCCGGATGATTGGAACATTGATAGTTCACCACTACCGCAATAAGGCCAACTGTATTGGTGCCACAGAACGAGCGATTACCAAATACAAATTCAAAATGTAGGTGAATTGTCCATAAAGAACGCACGCCGGATTTTAAGAACCTATACCACCCTTTCTTTGTCCCAAAATATAAGTCAAAAAATTATAAGCAGAGATAATAAGCACGCTCCCATTTTATCTTAAAATCAATAGTCCTGCATTATATGGGGCGAATTCTTGTCGTTAACTGGATACGTTATTAAACCTCAATCATACTACAAAGTGTTTTTGGAGAAAATCTTCAATAATCAAGCAACTCTGCAAAAAAAAACCCTAGTCTTTCATTGTGTCCAAACCGGGATTCAAGTTCAAGAACACACAAGGCAGTAGGGTTTAAAATGATATTTTAGATATATTCTACACCAACATAACTTTTCACGCTCCTTCAAGAAAAAGGGAAGCTATTACAATCAGACATGTTTGTATTCTTCGTAGAGTTATTGAAAATAAACTAACAGAAATACGCAGTAACATTAGTTATGATTAAAACCTGGGATTTTACAGATAGTAATTATACATTTATTCAACAAACGAACAAAGAGACAGTTCAAAGAAAATATAATTAATAAAATAACAATAAAATTATCACATCACGGTTTGATAAACTAGCGGAAATTACTATGTTATCTGCTTGTAATAGCTAAATTTGTAAGTATTAAAACATCACCGTACACAAAGGTGACTCAAAATCATGTAGAGCAACATTGTTCAAGGTTACTAGCCTTTTATTAGGCATAATAGTTTGCGAGAAAGAATGATGTCGGCAGTCAGTATGAATCATAACGAACATGTCTTGTGGTCAAGTGATACTTGCAAGCAGACAGGTTATAGCCACATACATGACATGACCTTTATTTAGAGGTTGCATTTTGAGATTAATCTATTGTCTTTATACAAGTATATTACGGATCTAAAGTTTATTTGTTTGACAGCGAAATATATTTCAATTCATTTTGAAATTGAAATACATTAATGTCACAACTTGAGAGTAGTTACGATAAACTACCATACAACGGCTAACGGTTAACTACCATAGAATCTATACTTAAATGTGTTTGGTTTGATTAATTTGGGCCCTGAAAGCATAGTTCGTATACCGTGCTTTGGACGACAAATAAGCAATTGATTTTCGGTATTTTCCTAAGATCATCTCAGTCTGTTATCCCGTCGAATAATGAAGATAATGAGGATTACACAGATTGTGGTGATTGCTGCCCGTTGCCAATGGTCACCTTTTTTCCAGCTCTTACATGTCTAAGTACTGAAAACAAGTTTTTTTTATTAAGTGGTACAGAATTTGGCCAATCATTCCACTCCGGTCAAAAGTTTTAGAATACGAATTTATTTCTAGTTTCCCTTTTTTTGTATATATCTGTTGACACTCCTCAATTTTCTTTTAAGATATCTGTGCAAAAAGATGGCGTATTTTTCTTTCACACCGTATTCTTTTATTATCAGAACTATCATTTTTTATTCGCTAACATTTTTTATTTTCTTATAGTAACTACTACGCCCATACTGGTAAGGAATTAAATCACTATACAAATAAACCAACCACAACAATCAAATACAATGGTTTAATAACATGACATAATATTTAGTGTATAATTTCAACCGTGGCATAAGCGGTTAGTTGCATTTATTCTCCGATCAAATAACGATTACGAGGTTAACCAATTCTTGTCGTGATTAGTGAATGGACGAGTGAATGTTTAATGTTGTGAATGGCTGAACATAAGCAGTTAAAATAAATCCTCATTCGAAACATTTGAATCTATGTTGAATATTGATTGTTTAAATTAAATAAATTTATATTAATGTGCTATTGACTGTATCTTAACTACATCGACTATTATTGTGGTTAAACAACAATTAAATCATTCATTCATTCATTCATTAGAGCCAGATTTTAGACCCACTGTTGGGCACAAGACTGCTCTAACGACAGGGCATTTGACCTAATAATGACATTGAAAAGGTTTCGTATTTTCGGCTTTCATATCGATTTTCTTTTTTACCTTGGTTTAAAGCACAGATGGTGTATGGTTAAGATACCGACCTTTAGTGCCAGTGCCGTGGGTTCGATTCCCACGCTGGACAATACTCTGTGCGATCCACAAAGTATTGTTCTGAGTCTGGGTGTAATTTGTCTGCGTTAATTCTATGTCTGTAAAGTCCCCCACAATACAAGGATTATTTCCTTAGTGCAGGTTGGTGTTAAAAATAAAAATATATTTTTATTCGCAGCGAAGCAGATTTGAAGACTCATTACATTCTTTGTTCGTCATTAAAGGCGTATTTTATTTAATATTATTATCGCCATACCAAGTTCACATAATAAGTAATACACCTAATTTTACCATTTCATTACACCTTATTTAAGAACTACATTTTTGTTTGCAAAGAATTTGCTAATTACAAGTAATCTATAAGGTAAATAAACGTAAATATTTGTGAACCTTTAAAATATATTCTTATGACTACAGAAGTAGAGTTCAGTATTGAATATAGTCTTATCCAATTAACTAACTTTGTGGTAAAGAATGATATTTTAAGAACTGTTACGAGCTCTTAACACTTTAATACCGGTTTATATATGTTTGAAACATTCAATACTTCAAAAGAATTTATTTTATTATATATTTTATATTTATCGCTTATTTGCAGTTGATTTGCAGATAATATTAAAAACCATCAGTCTGTATTGAGAAAAATATTAACTGCGCTCTCGCAAAATATAGAAATTAAATAATTAATGCGACGAGTACAAGTCCAATAAATCCATGCTTTGTAATATAAAGAAAAGTACTTACAGGGTTGACTAGTCATGCGCATTATATATCACCGCGCTGAAAAGAGTGATACATATCTTTTGAGTGTAAAGATACATATCACTCATTTAGCTCATTTAGCTCACTTAGCTCAGCAGTCAACCACATTATTAAATCACTCCTCTAGCTCACTTTCAAAGATCGTTCACTTTAAATCTATCACTCACTTTAAATATATCGCTCAAACAAATCTATAACTCATTTTTCGCATTAGCTTGATAATGTTTAGAATTTACTTTTCAGATAATTATATTTTTTAGACGATTTTGTCAAATTCATCTATTTTCTAAAATCTATTTTCTAATAATAAATATTAATTATTAAACTTTATAGCTAAGGAAATAGAGTGTATTCTCTTTTGACAACTTAATTACATCGATACGAAAACAGCGTGAAATATCATTCTCGTCGGCCGGCCACGCAACGCACCTATCTCGCTCATTTTGTGAGAGGTGAAACATTCTGCGATGCGAAGTGAGCGATGAGCTAGAACTGAGCTACTGAGCTAGTGATATATTCGGCGGTAAAGTGAGTGAGTGATAGATTGTGTCTATGTGAGTGATATAGCTCTTTTATATCACTCACTCAAGAGCTACACAACTTTAGTTGACTATATGATGACCATATAGGCAATTAAACATATGGAACCACTGCATTTAGATATATACATGGCGTTGATGGCGGCTATAAAAATAGAATGCGTCACAATCCCTTTCTTATGTCATAAGATATTACTTATAGTAAGCAAGCAAATAATATTGCTGCAACAGAAGAAAGCTCTAAAAAGCCTATGCCAATCTGTCTGACCTATGTTTTTTTTTTCTTTTTTTTTTATTGCTTTTGGTGGCAAACGAGCAAGCAGCACACCTGATGGTAAGTATCACTGCTGCCCATGGAGCTTTGCAATACTAAGGCTAGGCCGCTGCCAACCAATGTAAACCCCAAACCTACCCAGTTGGGCTGTCAGCTCTCTCGCTCACCGAACAGCATATTGCCATTACACAGACGTCGATCTTCTGCGAGAGTGTGGTACTACTCCGGATGGATAGACAGAAAACTGTCAACAGCGTGGTCCTACCACTATTAAAAGGCCAATGTCCGTATATTATATTATACTGAATATTTATAGCTCACAATAACAAAGTATAGGCAGAACATCAGTAAAACATAAAATGCAAACTATATTCTATATTAGAATTGTTGAAATAATTTTGTCCATAACGGCTCTCTATTTAATACAAAGATAGCCATACACTATGAGTTAGTGGAAACGTTGACTATATAATTACTAACTATTAAGTAGTCATAAATGTATAGTAAACAGAGCATATGAAGTAGACCCTTCGTGACCGTTAGTATAACTATCCGCCACCCACGAGTCAACCTGTTACTTAGCCAATCGAGCACGACAACTTTCAGTCCGTGACCACTTGGATTATAAGCTCGTCTACAACGACAACTAAGTCACATACAAAAAAAGAAGAAAATAAAATAATTTTATGTCTAAATACGACAAAACCAAAACGAATGATCGCGACTTGTTTCCTAAATAGTATATGTGGGTAGATAATATGTAAATATATTTTCTGTATAGTCATGAACAATGAATTCTTCACTACACATTTTCTCACTAGTGTTTGTGAACATTATTCTACTACTCTTATCCCAATTACTTGGGGTCGATACAATATGTACTCTTCTTTCATAGTACATATTGTAAAAGTTATTGACCATAGTTTTATGACCGGCCGCATGCCAGACGTCAACCCTCCTTGGGAATATAATTGTTGACAAAACGGTATCAGATTGAGTTGGCCTAGGTCATTATTATAGTCTTTGTGAACGGTGACTAAAATATTTAAGCAGACAACAGTATTGTATAATAAGTCAATTCTTAACCAAATGTGGAAGCCAGTGCGCAATAGTAAGATGTATAAACTGATATACAGACTACACAGATGGAGTAGTGGTTAAGATACCGACCTTCCATGCCGTATTTGTGAGTTCGATTCCCCGGCAGGACTTTACTTAGTAAGATTCACAAAGTATTGTTCGGAGTTCTGAGTCTGGGTGTAATTTTTCTGCCTTAATTGCATGTTTGTAAAGTCCCCCACAATATAAGGATTATTTTCTTAGTGCAGAGTGGTGTATTTTTAAAAATATATATAGGTAAGTATGTACTTTGCTATAAACTCTGACGGGCCTCGCCATGAGGTAGAACTATCCGCAAGTAAGATCGTTTTCAAATACGATCTTTTAAGACCTTCAGAATGTTCTCCATCCAGCTGACATTATGGATATAGATAGATCAACGCTGATACAGCTTATAATGACGGTGACGCATATAATATTTCTAATGGAAGATTAAGATTCTCACGCGTTCAGACCATATTAGTTAAACAAGTATTATTTATTTTTATATAATAACATTTTATACAACTAGAAACGGCATTTATAAAAATGTCGTATTGCAGATTGCGGATATAACTTTATTGTTTGTAATGTAATATACGTGGCTATATATGTAATATACGTACTAACATTCAGCAAGAACGTTAGTAATGATATGAAACTGTCTAAAGGGCTATTTTCAAACATAGCTTAATTATTGTATATAACGTATTTTACATCATCATCTCAGCTTACATATGTATGTGTTGGGCTCGAGCCTCCTCCATAGTGGGAGAGAAATTGACTTATTATACCTCGCTGGTCAGAAGCTTTGGATTTTGTTTCAAGTATTCCTTCTCTAGCATAAATGTTATATGCGTTTTATATCCCTTAGTCGTTTACGATCACCAACGGATAAGATAGGAGATGGTCAATTGTATTCTTACTCCGTCACCACACGGGGAAAAAAACATATTTTACATAATACTTTAAATTTATCTACTCTATCTCTTGCGGCATTTACTTAGAAAACGGAAGGAAAAACTCATCGAACTTTCTTTTAAACTTTAATTTTTTATATTAATTTCTATAAAATATATTTCATAATCAGATATTAGAGGTCAAATTACTGTCCCTGGTATGAAATTCAAAAACAAAATAATCCTACTTCCCTACTAAATTATTTTTTACATCTCATTACCGTGCAAGGGTCTCTTGCAAATTTACCGAAATTAGCCTATTATGCACTAGCCTGAAAGGTTGCTATAGTTTTGTTTCAAGCTTTCCTTTCATTCAGAATATTATGTATCTATGCAGATATATCCCTTATCGATTTTTAGGATATCACGGACAAGCATGGGTTGATGATCATTATATCATTAGGCAGAATATACAAGTATCTCTATTTCATTCACCGTATACCGTATCTTGTACATAAACTAATTCACATACCTATACGATAGTGATTTTTAATCTGAGACTATTATAGTAAGTGTATTCATGGAGAGCACACTATTTATTGTACAACAGAAGTGCTAGCATTTGCATGCATAGCGTATAGAAAGGTTCGTGTGGCGCACGATAGGCTCAAGTCACGCTACCGACTGTCAATTTAAGTACTATGATTGACAGCCACTTGCGCTATTATATCACGCAAAGACTTGTCATTACAATTACTCGAACCTCTTGTGTTATTTTACACTACAAGCTAGCCCTACATCAATACAGATTAGTATCATTCATCTATGCATCAGACTATAGAGGTCCACTTTTGGACACAGGCCTCCCCAATAACATATCAAAACTGTCACGCTTGGCAGACAGCTTAAGCGATCGCAGTAGATACCAAAACTTAAGCAGGGAGAGGCGCTGCTAGGCATTCGCCCCGTGATAGCTCAACCTTTACAAATCCCTTGGGAAAGTAATTGATGAGGGTACATTGCATTCTCAATTCATCGCTATACTTAGTATGTAATTAGATTAAATACAAAATACTGTTTTTCAGGTTACAATAAATATAATTTATAAACTTCCCTTTGATACATTAGCAGAAGTAGAAAAATACTGATAGTGATCTCGAGAATCAATATCTTGTATTCGAATTCAAGGTCGCACAACAAAAATCTTACTGGTTTAAAATAAATAATATAATAAATATTATTATAAAGCTGTGTGCTAGCGGCTACTACCAACCATTACTTTGCTCGTGGATGTCGTAAAAGACGACTAAGAGCTTTATATCGACCTGATCCAACACCATCTTAACAACAATCACATTCTTAAGGAGGGTTGACGTCTGGCTGGCGCCCGCTCATAAAACTATTGCCAATAAGTTTTACAATATGTACTATGAAAGAAGAGTACATATTGTACCGACCCCAAGTAATTGGTATAAGAGCAGGAGAATGATGATGATTAAATATTATTATAAACTTACTTTACATACATACATACATATCATCACGCCATGTCCTTTGCAGGGTAGGCAGAGAGAACAGAGTGCCAAAGAACTCTATCATTGCATACTTCGCTCGCTTCCTCAACATTCATAATTCTCTTCAACTTACTAAACATTATTGAAAACTAATGACAAGAGTAGAAGTGAAATAATAGTTGCTACAGTAACCATATCTTCTAACACAAATTACATAGCATACACATTTCTAAATAGAAAACCATTTCATTTGTCACAATCAGGACTAATGATAGGTAAGAAATGCGAAAGTACTTTTAAATAAGCGGTAAAAAGAATTGCGTGTCCATATGTAAATTTAGAAACAAGTTACTTGAATTAAAAAAAAAATAAACAGCAGAATAAGATATAGTTTGGCAGGATAAATACACAAAGTATTCAATTATATAACAAACATTGTGTAAATGAAGTTACATTTAACATTGTAGTACCCACCTAAGTATAGTGAAGATGATCACAAAGATATATAATACAAAAAGCTGATAGCTACTTCGATAATTTTAATACGTGAAGCATTATGTCATTACTTAATCTTACGGCCTTCGTCAAGGACAGCAAGTTTTTGTGGCGTGAATAGTAAATGCTGTTTTTGAGATAACAAGTACACATATACAAGAATTGTCAGTTTATTTAGTAACGTCATTTAATGTTATTTTGAAACACTAAATAAAACTAGACTCAATCTTGTCCAAAATATAAATGGCTAATTATTAAATTAGATAATAAATAGAATACAGTACCTATATATTTGGGTAGACCCTAAAAAAATTATTTCTTGCGAAGCCACTTAAAAACTGGCCTTCCTTTTGATAAATTAATACGGGTTTTATTTTAATAATAACAACGCGTGCCTCAAGACGATTTAAGTTAATTTTTAGGTACAATCATGTCTTTTTGATAATATCTGATTTTTTTTTTTGAGTATTTTACATTATTAGCAATGATATATCTTTAATATTATCATTTAAAAAAATCTTAGTGTTCTTTCATCAATAGGAAGCTTTTTAACGGCGTCGCAAAAAAATATTAACGACAGCCCTAGAAATATATGTATACATCAATAGTAAATAAAAAAAATTCATCAATCCCCAAACAAATACATTCCGTATTGAGCATTCAAAACAAGGTAATTAAAAATAAACCAAAGATATCTCATAGGTAAACTTATAAATTATGCGTGGCCCCAATATATATTTTATTCTCGCCATAAACATCGTAGTACATGAACCCTTTGAAATGTCAGATACATAAATGCACTGTATTAATGAGTGAAAGCGGTCACGTACGGCTTTCACGATGACGCGACGTGCCGACGGTCAAAGCACTAAACTTTACTAGTACTTAATAATGTGTTGGATAATATACACTATCCCAAACGTTGTGTTCAGATGGACTTCGTCCGTCAACGACTGTCATCCAATCTATCTTAAGGTGCACATATACGAGTAAAAACTATCATGTACTATTTCTGAATTTGAAGAATTATGAATGTTGAGGAAGCGAGTGAAGTATGCAGAGATAGAGTTCTCTGGCACTCTGTTCTCTCTGCCTACCCTGCAAGGGATATGGCGTGATGATATGTATGTCATATTTCTCGCTTTTTAGGGAAGAGAATAAGAATTTTTCTAACTCCATTTTATGTGTACTAAATAAATTTATTGTAAATTTCACGATAATTAAAAGCAATTCCCGAGATTTTGAATAAATCTAAACAAAAAACTTATACAAATACAATTCAAATAGCATTTTAAAAGTTTTTGGATCGGTTTTTAATTTATTTTTTTTTAGTTTATAAAAATGTTAATATTTTGTGTACGTGTATCATTATGAGCCATATACACTGTATCAGACGAAGATCTCAGGGAGATCATTTGACGACAAAATACATCCAACTTTTTGAAATGATAAGGTTATTTAATAGTAAAATATAACTTGCTTTCGGTATCTCGAAAGTATGCCATTTTTATAAATTACTCAACCCCACTCTCGAACTATCCAAAAGCATATTATCGTACTGTGAATGTCAAAGAATAGAAATCATTTACGTTAGAATATAGGAGACTCACACTAGAAATACTATTAGACTTAAAATTAAGATAGGTCATGGTTTGTATTCAGCCTGCTCGTCAAGAATAACGACAGGGTGACGTGTGAACCCCTAACCTGTCGCACTCCATCACCATTTAGCCCGACCACCGGCACCGATGTTCTGATAAATACATTTTTTACCTTTTAGTTCTTTTTTTTTTCGTAGTATTTTTTATAAAATCTTGCTTTTTTATTACAATTCATTGTTTTGCATGCGTATATTTTAAACAAACATCCGCAAGTAAATAGAAGTAAAATAACATTACAAAAACAAATCAAAAGCTGAACGAACATGTTACCATCCATCCATCCATCCATCAGCCTGTAAACGTCCACTGTTGGACATAGGCCTCCCCACGAGAATGCCATCTATAACGGTCCTGTGCCACCTGCATCCAGCGGTTTCCTGCGACCTTGATGAGGTCATCAGTCCACCGAGTGGGGGGTCGTCCTACGCTGCGTCGTCCGATTCGTGGTCGCCACTCGAGAACCTTTTTTCCCCAACGGTTGTCGGTTCGTCGAGCGATGTGGCCTGCCCATTGCCACTTCAACGTGCTAATCCTTAGGGCTATGTCGGTTACACCCGTTCTTCTACGGATTTCCGTATTTCGGATTTTATCACGTAGAGAAATACCGAGCATAGCCCTCTCCATAGCACGCTGAGCGACTTTGAGCCTTGTTATGAGGCCGACATTTAGAGACCACGTTTCAGTGCCGTAAGTCATCGCTGGTAACACACACTGGTTATAAACCTTTGTTTTCAGACACTGCGGAATATTAGACGAGAAGATCCTCCTAAGTTTCCCGAACGCTGCCCAGCCGAGTTGGATTCGTCGGCTGACCTCTTTCTCGAAATTGGATCTACCTAATTGAACTGTTTGTCCTAGGTAAACATAGTGATCGACAACTTCGAGAATCGCATTCCCAACCAGGACCGGTACAGAAATGACATGGGCATTAGACATGATTTTCGTCTTGTCCATGTTCATTTGCAGCCCTACTAGTTGGGAGACCTTGCTGAGGTCATTGAGCATGGTGCTAAGGTCCTCCAGGGATTCTGCCATGACTACGATATCATCTGCGAATCGAAGGTGAGTGATGTATTCGCCATTGATGTTGATGCCGAGTCCGGTCCAGTCTAAGAGCTTGAAGACATCTTCCAGCGCAGTGGTGAACAGTTTCGGAGAGATAACGTCTCCCTGTCTCACGCCTTTCTGCAGCTGGATCGGTTTCGTACTCTTATCCTGGATGCGGACTGACATAGTAGCGTCTTTATACAAACACTTCAGCACTTCGATATATCGATAGTCAATTTGGCACCTCTGAAGGGACTGCAGCACTGCCCAAGTTTCGACAGAATCAAAGGCTTTCTCATAGTCCACAAACGCTAGACACAGAGGCCGATTATACTCCTCGGTCTTCTGTATAATCTGGCGTAGCGTGTGGATGTGGTCTATGGTACTATAACCTTTTCGGAAACCGGCTTGTTCGGGCGGCTGGAAGTCGTCTAGCTTGCGCGCGAGTCGGTTCGTAATGACTCTTGAAAACAATTTGTACACGTGGCTCAGGAGTGAGATGGCATGTTACCATAGATTGCAGTTAAAGCCACTATTATTAATGTAGAAAGGCAGGGTTCAAGAAGAAACTGGTATTCCATGGAAATAATTCTCACCTATAAACTTAATGATCACTTTACGAGCGCGGTATCCATCCTGTTTCAAGCGGCTGGAAAGTGGCCAATATAAACTGATATCTATTTTGCTTATAAATTACTTTTAATCTGATGTCTGAGTATAATTGTCAATTAAAGGATTTGATACTTCCTGTATATATTTCATATGATATGATAACTATATTAATAAATATTCTGCAAATTAGAGGCATTCATACATACATGCCGTCTCATAGGCGTTAGGTGAAAAAAATTACTGTTCATTATGTGTCTTTTATTCAACAGTTCTAGTAGGAACGCAACAGTTAAACTACATATATTGACTAAAATGTAGAGGTTTTTGTAGTTAGGACTTGTAGAGTTAAAACGTGAAGAGTTAGAAGCTTGGCTTTACATAAATACTGATAACTTTTTGACAGTGCGAGCCATGATCTCGTCCTGGTTACATTTTACATGAAAATATTTTTAGTGGGATAATTTCAATTCATATTTTTATAATCTTTAAATAGTAAATCCCTACATTTCGTGAACAATTTATGTTATAGTAGCTGACGCCAGCAGCTTAGTTTACGTAATATTTATATCAAAAATAACTTTGATGAAGTGAAAAATATAACATTTTTTTTTGTAACGGCGACTACCGTATAAGAGAATTTCACATCATTCTGAAGTACAAAACTTAATTTATTAATATTATGACTCCTTGCGAATAACTAAATGACTATTTAAGGAATTGTAAAATTTCCCTCTAAAATTATTTCTGTGTAAGAAAGTAAAATATGCATAAAACTAGCGTCAGCCCGCGGCTTCGCCCGCGTAAAAGGATACTTTCCTAAAGTTTTTCTCCTATTTTTATTTTACCCTTTAAGGGTAAATTTTTTTAAGAAATTTTAATGTCATATTTATTTATATCTAATCAATAGCCTTAAAATAAGTTTCAAGCGTCTGGCTCTAAAAATGACGATAATTCCTTACAAATTTTCTTCGCCTTTTACAATCTTTTTTTGCATTAAAAAATAGTCTATGTCCTTTGTCAGGTTCTAGACTATCCGTGTACCAAATTTCATTTAGATCGGGTCAGTAGTTTTGACGTGAAAGAGCGACAGACAGACAGAGTTACTTTCGCATTTATAATATTAGTAAGGATAAGAGGACAGTTCGCCATTTAATATTCAAAGTTACCATTTAAATATCATAGTGGTTTTCGATTTTAAAAGAAGGTTTGATCTTCATTCAATTTCTAGGGATGTTCATCACGAACAACTAAGCTATGCATTTAGTACCGCTAAATTCATACTTTTGCTTATCAGATCACATAGGTCACGCGTTGGGCATGAGCCATCTACACAATAGCAGCAATATAATACACGCTAAATAACATAGATGATGACCAAACCCTATATTATAAAATACTGAGATTAAACATGCTAGGTTAATTATAAAAGCTTTATTTACGAACGAAAAATGATAAGATATTCCGATAGACGTGTGGAAAGTTCGCCATAATGAGGACAATACGAACGAGAATTTGGTTGTATAAAATACGCAGGCCCACGTTCGTCTAGTTGGCAAGAAGATTGGATTGAATTTCCAATAGCTGTGAATTGAAAGCCGACGTATGGTAATCAGCTTTTCACCCGCAAAACAAGTTTTAATAATTACCCTACATCATAAGTTTGCAACGAAGGGCCACTGATATCAGGGAACTAGTGACAATGGTTAGCCCTAATAGTGATGGGAATGTAATAGGGTAAGTTATGGAGCAACATGTCGTCTTTCCGTTGCAACGAATGACTAAGTATGTATAAACCTGTTAAAAAAAGTCACTGTGACGGTATCTGCTTTAATCACAATAAGTTTATAAGCAACTGATAATATTTACTACCAAGTGAGCTGCTGGTTTAGTTGCCTCTAATCGTTTTAATCAATTGCGAACAAAAAATACGTTTCAACTTTTCATTTATTGATGTTAGGTATGACTCATTGATATAGTATGACTCATTACGATCCAGTTTTGTTTGGAAACGAAAGAAATTTGTAACAACGGTTGTTGTTGAAATCGTTGTACTTTTAAATATAATTACTAAAAACTTTATACGTGGTTATGGTGTTAAAATCTTGTGCATCATTCTTGCAGGTGGCATACGTGACCGCTAAGTAAGTAATAAAATTTTCCTTACATTCATCATATAAATTTCTCGATTTTTACTGTTATATTTATTACATGAATTATGAATGTTGAGGAAGCGAGTGAAGTATGCAAAGATAGAGTTCTCTTGCACTCTGTTCTCTCTGACTACCCTGCAAGGGATATGGCGTGATGATATGTATGTATGTATTACATAAAACAAAGGGAAAACAACAATTCCGGTATAATCGAATATAATAATAAAAATATATATACCTACCTACCTATTTGGGCTTATTGGTATACGTGAATTGCCTAAGTAAATCTATAATAATATAGAATTAATGTAGCGAAATTATCAATATAACATATTAACTTTTAATTACGGCTAGAAAAGATTCTGAGAGACATTTCTTTCTATAGGGCTGTCTTTAATAAAGAAACATACATACATACATATCATCACGCCATATCCCTTGCAGGGTAGGCAGAGAGAATAAAGAAATCATCATATTGAAGAAATTAAAAGCATTATATCTTTCGTAGCTTTACAAAGATTTAATTAACACGTACAAATTATACTTACCTAAATTTATAATAATCATATTCGGACTAAACAAACTCTGCATGAGAATCAAAACCATAACACCCTGCTCGGAAATTTGCTACTCAAGTTATAAACATATCATCTGTCCATTCATATTTCTTCACTCATCATCTTCTAAAAATATGTATAGGAAGGAATTATTCGGTCGAAACTAGATACATCCATTTTCTAATGTTACTATTAAAAAAATAAGACAAATAAATAAAATTAGGCTACAAATAAATAGGAAAGTATAGGTATTGTGTGATTGGAATTAGCACATGCCTAAGGAGTGATAATTATAATTAAATAAAATGTTACAAATAAACATTAATTAGATTCATTGCTTGAGCTGGTGGTTGAATATATTGTTCATTTAGAAAGTTTGTGATTAGTTTTTGGCATGTGGGCGTTATAGACAACAATAACGAGTTAATTCAGTACTTTAACACTTCAACCGTGTATTTTAAAGAGAATAATAATTAAGGTTTAGTTTATCTCTTCGTTCTGTACGTGTGGTGACGGAGTGAGAATACAATTCACCACCCCCTACCTTGCCCGTGGGTGATCGTAAGAGACGACTAAGGGATATATGGCGCATATAACATATATACAAGAGAAAGAAAACTCGATACAAAACCCTATACCAACACGTCTGACCAGCGAGGTATATTAGGTTGACTTTGATGATCATGAATATATCTCTTACTATACATATTTTCGCATTATACATATTTTGTATTTTCATTTTATTTTCTTTTATTTACCAACAGAAGTATAATACCTCTTTTTTATTTTTTACACTTTTATTTAGTGGTGGTAAAGTGCCGTCAAAGATAATTCACATATTTTAATAAACGACTTAATAGCGACTTTTTACAAATATACAATTAAAGGGCACAAATTATGCGTAGACTCAGAGCAACATAATATGGATCGCACAAAAAATTGTCTTGCGTGGTTATTGAACATTGATACTGGGACAGTTTCGATATCTTAACCACTGTCTGTGCAAAATGTCAAAATTAAATAGTTCAACTTCTCAACTTAATAAAAGACTAAATTATTGGCTTCTATTAGGCACAGTTCCAAACTTTGCGTTTCCTGTTGAGAATAATTGGATGAAAAACTCAATGTACCTCGTCCGACAAAAGATTTAAATAAACTACGAAAAATATTGGCAGTCACAAGCTTACACCAGAGGACCATAGCATCACGAGTGACTCTTCGTTGTGCTATAAACCCGACTAGAAATTTTTTCGTCTTCCTTAGCAGGACCGGACCGGGCATGCCCGATCTGGACCAGATAAGGTATGTAGCGCAGAAGATATATCTGGACCCTATCAGGAAAACCTTATCGGGTCCAGATCAGGCATTCCTGATCGGGTCCAGATCAGGCGTTCCTGATCGGGTCCGGATGAAATTTTACTGATCGGAACCAAATCAATCATCTGCGTTATATATCTTGCCTGATCCAAAACGAGTATGCCCAGTCTGGTCCTTTTAAATAACATGAATATCTTAAAGAACATGTTTAATAGGTAAAAATATAAATTAATATATGACGTAGGCACCGAATGCAGTGCTATATTCTTATCATAGAGAGTCCCAGTGAGCCGTTCCGATTATGGCGCAACCACCAGATGCTAACGACTGCAACCATCCGCCTGAACTTCTCATTCATGACCTGATCGATCTGTTTTAATCTGATTCGATAACAACTAATTTAATATTAGGCCATGTCATTACGCTTCGGAGAATCTTAATACCGCGATTCAAATAATGACGTCATTTTACTAACGCCATCTATTTATTATGACCCAAAACATTAAATGTTAGAATGGTTATTATAATATAATATTTCTATCTATCTATGTTTTCAAATGTTAGGTACATTTATATACTTTTTTACTTTAAATATAAATTATGTTTATATTATTAATTAAACATTATTATTATTATTAAATACATATGATTAATTAAAGATTTCAGATTAATCTCCTCTGATGCAAATACAATTTCGCCGTGGCATAAATATGACAATCATGTCACTTTTTTGAATTTTGATTGATATTTTTTTTGTGTTACGAAAACTGTTTCTGGTTCTGATATACTACAAGCCTTACTATATACTTGATGATATTTCACATCAGGCTATCCTTATTTGGTCCTGATCTGGTCCTGATCCGGTATGCCTTACCATACTTGATGTTATTTCACATCAGGCTATCCTGATCAGGACCAGACCTGGTCCTGATCGGGTTTGCCGGATCCGGCATGCCTCATTCTATCCTGATCGGGTCCAGATACATGATCTGGTTGAACCATACTTTTTTTCTAGTCGGGAAGGAGATGAATCTAGTTGCGGCAGAAAAGCGTGCAAAAACATACGACCTATCCTAAGCAATAGCCATAAGTGTAACAATAAAAAGTAATAGATTTATAAATAAAAATTAGTCGGACACGCTTACCGCACCCGTAAATAACTGACAACAAAGTCACGACAGTTGACTACAGATATAATAGATTAACATAAAAATAACATAAAAGCTTCTATAACGAGGGTTTTTAATACTTTATCAGAAATTATAAGTAAAGAAAACTATTGTCACTATGTATTAGTGTAAAGATGCGAAAGGGAATGCTCCGATGGTTCGGACATGTGGAGAGAATGCCGAACGAACGTCTGCTTATGAAGATATACAATGCGAAAGTGGTAGGATGTAGATACCGGGGTAGACCGAGACTAACCTACCTAGACCAGATCGGTCATATACTGAAGGAAGGTGGAGTCAAGAGTCTTCGAAACCGGCGAGCGTGTATGAAGAGAATTATGAATGTTGAGGAAGCGAGTGAAGTATGCAATGATAGAGTCCTCTGGCACTTTGTTCTCTCTGCCTACCCTGGTAGGGATATGGCGTGATGGTATGTATGTATATATATATATATATATATATATATATATATATATATTTTATATGTATAGATTCGTGGATAATTGGATGCCTCCATCTATCCATCCATTCAGTAACCTAGCGACGTCAATAAGTGGATGTATACCTAATGTATATAAAAATTATAACAACGCAAGTAGACTGCACAAATAGCGCAGTAGTTAAGATAGCGACCTACCGTGGTGATTTCGTGGGTTCGATACCCATGCAGGGCAATACTTTCTGCTATCTAAAAATTATTGGTCTGATTCTGAGAGTAATTTTTGCTCGTAAAATTGTATGTTTGCTAAGTCCTTCGCAATACATATACCTACGGATTATTTCCTTACAGTGTTGTTTTTTTTGAAAAAGTGTCACACTTGGCGATCATAGTTGATCCTATCCGATATAGCCCAAGAGAATCCTGCTGATTAATTTTGTTGTTTCTTTATTGCTTATGATGGCAAATAAGTAAGCAGCACGATGGCAAGTGACACTGCAGCCCATGGAGTTTTGCAAGATCAGGTACAAATAGGCCGTGGCCTGCCAAGGAAAATCCTTTACCCACCCAGAAAGTTGATCTTCCAGCTCTGTCGCTCATCGAACGAAGCGCAACTGTACATTGCTACTGCTCAGACATTGATTTTATACCAGCGTGTGGTACCAACCACGACGGATTGGCCTACGGCTGTAGACAGAAACCTGTTAACAGCGTGGTCCTTGCACTGCATGTTTTCGCTCATATATGTCCCCCTGTTGGGTTTGAGCCTCCTCCATAATCCAAAGGAAACTGACCTACTATACCACGATGGTCAGACGTGTTAGCATAGGATTTTGTTTCGAGTTTTCCTTTTCTCGCTGTTATATGCGTTTTATATCTCTTAATCGTCTCTTACGATCACCCACGGCTATGATAAGTGGTGGTGAATTGTATTCTAACTCCGTCACCACAAGGCACAAATAACAACAATGTTTCGCATTTTATAATACGGTTCGGCTTATTCATTACGGACGAACCTAATTGACCCCGTTCACACGTAGCACCGTTATTATTGAAATAAGCGCTTTATGCATGGTTTTTGCATTTTTAGTGTTGTAACGCATGTTTGTTTTGCTCAGGCGTAAATTGCTCATTTGTATACACAATACGCTTTAGTATTACTACCGTAATAAATCTAATTGCTCAGTTTATTTGACGTGGTAATTAAATCCTGTGTCATTACAAAGTCTATACTTTTATGACAGAGTTACGAGTATATTACAAATTAATTTGATAAATTGTATTTGAAAATATATAGACAAATAGTTTGATGCAATAAAAAAAAATATGTTTAATGAAACTTTATTTTTTATGATCATCGTTAGCCTGTCTACTCAAAAGGTTATAATGCTACAATCGCCACGCGGAGCTTGACCATCGCAGTTAGTGTTATAAGTTAACCACTGTTTTTTTTTTTTTTTTTTTTTTCACGCTGTGGAAAATGCATTTATGCATTCCCCCTGCACGTTATAGCAAGGGGGGTATGTAGGGCTCGCCGACGCAAGATGGCATCGGAATACCCACTAAAAACCAACAGCGCCCCACTACCTCGTCTATTTTGAGGTGCCAAAGGGTCGCCTTTTGGGCATGCGACTTTGACGTCCCCGACGTTCGAGTCTCTGCGCCGTCTACCTAATTGTCTTCTGCGGATGGGGTCGGCGTGGGCGTCAGCTTCTCGTGCCCGTCCAGTGGCCTCCTTTTGGGCTATCACGGCTTCGCAGAAGGAGGCCATGGCCGACCAGCATCCATCGCTGCCGAGAGTTAACCAATGTTGCTGCCCCGTCTCGATTCTTCAACTAGTTTTTTTTTCAAATCCCACAGTAGGGTTAGGGATAGTAACATTGTATTGTAACCCGTCACCACATGGAGAAGAAAGTTAATATTAAAAATAAATGTTACAACATATTTCTTACATTGAAGTAAAATAAAAAAAAAACAGTTATACGTGAATAATAATTCAATCAATGTAAATTAACTCATGGCTTCTATTATTACAGCTGTATCTATTCTATTGACGATAGGACTGAACCATGATAATCATATCACACCAGGAGCTTATGGCTAATATTTAAATTCAAACTTTTGTATTACATTATACTTAAATACAATATTAAAATGAAATTAACTACGGGTAAGGAGCAATAAATATTTTTAAACATTGAGATAAATAAAAAACATTTTTAAATAAATATTATAGAAAAAGGCAATTGATACAAACATTGGAACTTTGTGGTAACACTATACCTACACTCACAAAATAGTCATACGTATTACGCCCATATATTTACTATTAGGTACTCATTTAGAATTGTTATTAAAAATGACATTTCAAAGACAAATCTTATCAACACAAGACAAATCTATTCTAGCTTTCGGTTTGGCAACGTCTAAATTCTAAATAAACATATTTATGATTAACATTTATTCAAGAATTAATCAACGTCACTGTGATTGTTAACGCTCCAAATTTACTATTCAATCGTGACGTAGTTGACTAAGTGTACTCAAGTGTTTATTATAAATATCAAAAGACATTTAAAATTATACAAATATTTCTTTAGAATGACCCAAATCGAAATTATAACAATATGATCTAACACGATTGCCTAAATCAAGTCCCTAAATGTTTACACCCAAATCGTTGTAATAATATAATACGAATAGTATAAAACCATTTCTATAGTGTGACCTAAGCAATTGTTATTATAATATACGTATATTATCTTTACTCAACACAATAGATATAAATATATTACCATTCTCATAATGAATAAAAATATTTAGATATGTAGAAACATGTAATTGACGTTCAAATATCGACACGATTCCCTCTTACTTGTTCAATATTAATATTTGCGCTAAGAATTATTAAATAATTATCAGTCTGTAAACGGTATAATCAAAATAATAACATAGAAACGCATCAAGCATGTATTTTTTGCAACGTGTAGTTTGCGTGCTTGTTTGATACATGGACGTGATCCTTGGTGAACAGCACAATACTCTGCAAGATATCTCGCATGGTTTAGCATAGTAAGTGACCCATTAAAGAAAAATTAAATGAGGAGATCTGCTCAAAACTAAGAAAGATAGCGCACTGCGGGTTATAGTGTTACGCGTGTACGTACCCTACTTATTACGAGTTACACCAGACAGCCAGGCGGCATCAAGTATAACTATAGGCCACCAAGAAAATTAAAATAATGCCAGATAAATTAATAAATGTAATAAAGTAAATCGTCATACAACTAATACAATTCTATCTTTTACGTTATTTAAGACTAAATATTATTTTAAATCTTAGCTTATACTCTGGTTAATAAATTTTATCGCGGTTAGAAACTGGCAATTTATGATAGTTAGGTAGGCAGCACTGCTCGTCTGGTGAAGTTATAACACTAACTGCCATTATAAACGGGGCGATTATGGCAATAATCCACATTCGTCAGGAGGCCTATATCCAAGTTCACGCTGCTCCAGTGGCCGGTCCAACGACGTAGGCGAGTTTCGTGGGTGGGTTACGGGTATGAGTGCTTACGCCCCTCTGTCGCCCCGGACGGAGTGGTGCGAGAAGAGCGCCGACCATAACCCACCCCAAACAAAAAAAAAAAAAAAAGGAGGCCTATATCCAACAGGCTGATTGACGGAGCCTTTACTAGCAAGACTAATCTATGTGTATATCGCATTAAGAATGACTAAGAATTATTCCTATTCAACGATGAATAAATTATTTGCACAAAAAAGATAGAAGACAAAAGATCTGTGCATTTTTAGTGACTGAAACGACAAAATAATAGCATCATCAGCATTGCAACAATTATTTACTACGATTTCACAAAGCAAATTACAAATTGTCATTTATTTTGGTATGCTTACATATACCTAGATGTATACCTATTACTTAAAAATTTAGAAATTTTCTAAAGTTAAGTTAATTTTCTCAGGCTTTTAATTTAATTTAAACCTGTTTGCTTCGCCACCTAATCTCTATAGCACCTTCGAAAGTATCACAAAAAAAAACGCAAAGTAACCCTATGCGTACTAAGAACCACTACATCAAACAGGCCTACCGCATCAATTATTACAACGCAAAGACCTATACAATGTTGATGGCTTACATTTTAGCAGCTTCATAAACTGCTTTTTATGGTACGTAATTATTTCCATTTATTATATTGATTTTATCATTCAATCATCACTCTTACAAGTAGCAAAATCAAGAAGTTTTTAGACAAATAAGTAGCAAAATCAAGGACTTTTTTAGAAAAACTTTTCAGTCTAACTATATTTCCTAACTATGCATTAATCAGTCGATTGACGTACTTAGTTGGATATAGCTTGCCAAGTGAAACTCTCTTTATATAAGGTCATATTCACTATGCTCGGGAGGCAGGTTTATCGCCATTGATGATAAGTTTTCTCAGCGAGTACTGAGGCATATTCTTCTATTGAAGTCTCAATTGATTTTTATGATTCCCATAGGATAGTTAGCAGTTGATCACTCAATGTATGTTTAAACCACTATAAAGCCATACTAGAAAATCAAAAAAAAAGCAAAGTCAAATTATTAGACAAGCTTTCATCTTCTTTGAGATATTTGTGAAATGTAGATACAATAATTAATGGCTTTTTAAGCGGTTATCGATTTTCAATATTTTTCTATCATAAACAACTTCTCTATAACTACAAATCGGACGAATCTAAACAAGCGAACTGCAAGTGGCACATGACCGTTCTGAATGGCATTCTCGTGGGAGATGCCTATTTCTAACAGGGGATATCTACGGGCTGATGGATGGAATCAGATTCCAATTTAGTTTTAATGAATCAGTTCAAGCATTGCAGAAGATCCTCTGAATTAAATTAGTTATTCTAACTCACATCTGAGATGTCTTAGCCGAGATGGAAGATACACCACTGATATAGAGCGAAGAGTGAATGCGGGAAATAGAGTGAACGGAGCGTTGGGGCAACTTCTCGGTAGCCACCACCTCAACCAAAAGGCACGTGTAGCAATACATAACGCAGTGCTTGTCCCAACATTACTGAATGGAAGCGAGAGTTGTGTATGGAGAAAAGAGTAAGAAAGTAAAATTAATACGGTCGAAATGCGATCTCTACGGCAGATCTGTGGAGTTAGGCTGATCGATCGCATTCGTAACGACGGCGTAAGAGAGCGAGTAGGTATGAAAGAGAGTATTGGTGTAAAGATGCGAAAGGGAATGTTCCGATGGTTCGGACATGTGGAAAAAATGCCGAACTAACGTCTGGTTAAGAAGATATACAATACGAAAGTGAAAGAATGTAGGTACCGAGGGAGACCGAGACTAACCTACCTAGACCAGATCGGTCATGTACTGAAGGAAGGTGGAGTCAAGAGTCTCCGAAATCGGCGAGCGTGTATGAAGAGAATTATGAATGTTGAGGAAGCGAGTGAAGTATTCAAGGTTAGAGTTCTCTGCACTCTGTTCTCTCTGCCTACCCTGCAACGGACATGGCGTGATGGTATGTATGTATGTGTACATCTGAGATGAATGATATTTCGGTGAATATGAAATTAATATTACATGTATGTTTAGTACCTATATAATTTAGAATATTCGGAGCTCAACAAGATATCAATATCTTTATATACAGTGAACGACAAAAACTGAAAATAGAACAAAACCCCTCGTAGAGTCAACTACACCTATCAATCAACGAACTGAAAATAGTCAGTACGGAAGTCGACTTGACTTGAATGTTTAGTCACCGTGACAATAATACTAATGCACATTATACTAAAAGTAGACCACCTATTTGCTAATGGACTGACTTGTAATAAATTAGCTAGTCGTAGGCTATATTAAAATACTTTTGTTTGAAGTGGCAAATAAAGTAACAATAATATCAATACAGGGATAGTTATTTTAGGATACAAACTTAGAAGCCATTCTGAAATATGATTTACATCGAAAAGGTTATATCTCTATGGCTCTAAGATTTTTAATTTATAATTTCAAGACGTTTCATACAATACTGATTTTTTTGCGTAGTTTATTGATTCCAATGTAGTAAAATTTCACTCACATTAGATCTGAATGAATGAACGTTATTCCTGATAACAATAACGGAAATACTAAGAGCGTTTAATACTGTAAAACGAATCATTTAGAGAAAAATATGTAATATATTCTTTTGCAAGCTAATATGACATAAACGTGCAATAGATTTCTAATGTCAATATTTTCATATGGTTATATTTTTATGTTGCAATTATGACTAAATATTTCTGAAATTAGTACATAATTTAAGTTTTAGAAGCATCCTTTCCATCCATTCATCTATCAGCCCGTAAACGTCTACTGTTGGACATAGGCCTCCCCACGAAAATGCCATTCAACACGGTCCCGCGCCACCTACATCCAGCGGTTTCCTGCGACCTTGATAATGTCGTCAGACCATCTATTGGGGGGTCGTCCTATGCTGCGCCCTCCGATTCGCGGTCACCCCTCGAGCACCTTTAGCACAAGCATCCTTTATATATATTATACTAAAAAAAAATCTCCGTGTGGACGGAGTAATAATACAATTCACCAACCCTATCTTAGACGTACCTAGGTGTCGTAAAAGACGACTAAGGCTGTATGCCTTAGTCGTCTTTTACGACACCTACGTATATGTATATAACATAGAAAATAGAATGAAAATTCGAAATAAATCCCTGTACTAACCCAGCGTGGTGAAGTAAACCATCTAATCTTCTACGCTGGAGGAAACTCCAATCCGTGGGACGTATATGAGCGGAGATGATGATATTTTATTATTCGACATCATTATACATTCAGACGTGATAAACAAAAGAATTAAAAAAAACTAGTACGAGGAAGTACGCAAAGGTTAATAACACGATAATCACGGCGCAAATCGCGTAAAACACGACTCAATGTACCTATCGGCCTATTACACGGATGATTCGTTGACATTATTATAGAATAAGCGTGAGAAAAACAGTACAGTTATAAATGAATAAATCAGCTAAATATAATGCATCATTTTGGTCGTAGTCACGATTATTGTTCAAACTGAACTCTGTCCTAAAAGTCAACTAGAAGACAACATAGGAGATGTCAATTTCAACCTAGTGATGTCTGATCGACGATTACAAACAGGATTGAGGTCGCGTACAAGATGATTAAAAAAAACAACAGGCAGTCATGGGGACTGCCTATAGAAGTGAAAACTATTAACTTAAGACTAATTGAAATAATAATTTTCTAATTTTTATATAAAAATAAAAACCTATAATGTTTTTCCCCTCCAAAAACGCTCAACGCGCCTAAAGAAGTTTTCACATAGCTATAGATATACTATTAGCATTAGCATGTCGGTGACGCGAACCTATAAGTTTTTCTCCTCCAAAAACGCTCAACGCGCCTAAAGAAGTTTTCACTTCAAAAATTGACAACGCTTTTGCAAAATGTTCATGGCCGAGTTCATCATTCGTTCCATCTGCATAATGATTTGATTTGAAGGGAAAATTGTAATCATTCTTAAATATATGACCGCATGTGGAAATCGAACCATAAGCCTTTATATACATGTCAGTAGCAAGCATGAAGATGACATAGATATATTTCAAGAACTCTTACATGTTAATTTGGGTTATTCGTTTTAGTTTTTTTTTTTCAAATATTAGTCGTCCGATTAGTAGTTAATGATTGTAGTATTATTTAAATAATTGAGTAGACTTTAATACAATTCGTCATTAAGTTATCAAAAACAAACTTAAACTAGGAATATAATCACGTTCTATTTTAAATTTATTATCTTTTATAATTATTGTTAAAGAAAATAGGACGACTAATGAACTCAAAGTTTAAGATTTCATTGTTATTGAATAATAAAGAATTTTATCTAAACACTATAATTTTAGTTATTAAATTTTACCAAATTAATAGAATAGTTTTCTGTCTACAGCGTCAGACCGGGGTCTGTCCGTGATAGTATCATACTCTCGTAGACAATCGATGCCTGAACAATGGGAATATGTTATTGGGTTTCGCTTGGTGAGCACGAAAGAGCCGGCAGCCCAACTTTCGGGGTAGGTCTTAAGTGGTAGGCAGCGGCCTAGGATAAGATTCATAGGCGGAAGTAACACTTACTATCAGGTGTACTGCTTGCTCATCTGCCATCAGAAGCAATAAAAAAAATTAGGCCATCACGTAAAAATATTTTAACAAAAAGTTATTACATTAATTTATAAAATTATAATGAAAAAAATTTTAAAATGTAATATTTTTACGTGTATGCGTTGCGGTTGCGTTATTACGTATCTTCCAAAATTCGCAAAAAAATAAAAACATTCTCACAAAGTCATTCATCATTTTCCTAATCGTATCCCAATTGCTTAGGGTCGATACAATATGTATTCTTCTTTCATAGTACATATTGTAAAAGTTATTGGCAATAGTTTTATGACCGGCCGCCTGCCTCACGTCAACCCTCTTTGAGAATATATATATATATTCTTGGAAACCAGATCAGAAGAGGCTTTTTTTTAAATTAATATTTCCGCAATGTTCAACAACCAATTTATTAAAATTACACAAAATCAGACTATCTAATAATTAAAATAAATAAGTCCTAAATAATCACTTAATTACACAATCACTAATCGGTAAACTAAATCTGCTTCTAACGACAAGACAAAGAAAAAACTAAAATGAAAAAAAAAACACACGACCGACGACCTGTCGCAACGAGCGACGAAAACAGAATGTGTCCGACTACCGTCGACACTCGCTTATATAGGCATCTTTCCCATTACTACTTTTATATTTCCTACACGGCCTCTCCTGACAGGAGTCCGTCCTCGGACTCTATTATTAACTTTCAAGATCCGTGTTCAGAATTGGTACAGAAGGCCAGGTACTCTCTTCGTTTGCAGTAGATGCAGTAGGTTCTAAATGTGTTTGTATCCCAGAAGGACCCGGTTGCGGTTCCATCACTTCCACAGGCTGTTCAACATCGGGAGGCAGGTCGGCACCAGGAGAGAACGCCTCTCCTTCATTGTCTGCGTCTGTAACAAAGAAATGCACGCACAGATTTCTTCAACACAGCACAGACAGTGCTGGCCAACAAAATTTTTACAAGCTCAACCATGTGACGATGTTTAGGTATCTCAGCTCCAGGACAACTGACTTTTAACATCAAGTTTCCGAGCACTCGAGCATACCGTGTCTGATATTCTCCAAAACAGTTGCTTATTCCAAACCAAGAGACTCAACTTCTAGGACAATCGTATCCGATATACCTCCAAGAACGGTTATCCCAAGCTAAGAGTCCCTCCTAGGATAACCTGTCCGATATACCTCCAGAACGAGGTTATCCCGGGCCCAAAGTTCTACCTAGAATAACCTTGCCGATGTACCTCCAGGACAAGGTAATTCAAAGCTTAAAGTTCTCCTAGGATACCCAGTCCGATATACCTCCAGGACATGCTTATCCCAGGCCCGAAGTCTCCCTAGGGCAACCAGTCCGATATACCTCCAGGATGGTTACCCCAGGCCTGAAGTCCCTCCCAAGATACCCAGTCCGATATACCTCCAAGACATGGTTATCCCAGGCCTAAGGACTTAGAGACAAACACTCGCGCCACTCTAAGTGGTTCAACTTCCCTCTGCTTTAGTCCCGAGACTATGAGAGATTCGTATCACAAAATGACGGTAATCGAGATAAATAAAATACGGTGGATATTTACACCCACTCTCAAAGTCTCAAAATCTCAAGTAAAAATAAATCAATAACTTAGCTGCAGCTCATAGCGACCGTGTGGAAGTATCTTCATCACCCGATACGGTCCTCGCATACACGAGTCTAGCTTCCCGGTTGACTGCGCATCCTGTCTGACCCGTCTTTCTTCTTCACTAACAGGATCGGACTCGCGTAGTCTGACTCTGATTCTTCTATAATTCGTTTATCGAGCAAATCCTTGGATATGTCCCGAACACGAAGCGTTTCGGCCTGCGACAACTGGTACGGTCGGTAATACACAGGGGTGCTAGTTTTTAATTTAATTGTCATACATCCCGTGTTTACCGTGGAAGTTGCAGTTCCGGTAATTAAATATTTAAAAAATTGATCAATTATACCTAGCAATTTTTCTAAATCATTATCTACTAATGGTGTACTAATTTGTGTTACATTTTCTGATTGAACGTTCATCACTGTCTCTGAATTATATATAGCTCTAGTGAGTAGCTGGCGATCTTTAGTACGTACGTATCTAATTCCTTCCCTATTTAAAACATCGGTACCTATGATAACCGACACGTTCATGTACTCGGCGGATACCGCAAACAAATCAACTTCAAGGGTCAAACCGTCAAACTCGATAGGTAGCGTAACATAATACGTGCTTTCGATTTTCTGGCTACCTAGCCCCTTCAAAATCCGAAACGCCGGAGTACGTGAGCATTTAAAATGCTTCAACAGTGATGTCGAAATTAACGAGATAGTGGAACCGCTATCTATCAGAACCTCAACCGGCACATTTTGTATGACGGCTGCTATAACGTCCCTGACTGGACATAATCGTCGCAAGAATTTACACTGTCCTTGTTCGAAGCTTCCGCACGCTGCTTAACGAAACAAGTTTCGGCTTTGTGTCCCGGTCTCTTACAATACGTACAAGGCTCGGACCTAGACGCTACAAACGCAGGCGATGGCAACCCTTCACTGTTACGCGATTGTTCAGTTCTAGGTCTCTTACACGAAGCCTGTCTATGCCCTAACTGACCGCAGGAGAAGCACTTAACATCATTGATGCTACGTTTACGCGAAAACTCCATAGAACGTCTACCCATTGTAACGTTTCGTAAATCGGGGCGCGAGGAGAGCTGTTTCGTACCGTTGTTCGTTTTTGGTTTAACGTAGATTGAAAAGAATTCGACCATATTTTCAGGTAACAATTTGGCATTCGTTGCTGAAGCCCTAATATTCGGATCAGTGATACCGCGAATAATTATCGCCGAAATAAGCTCGTCACTAAGTCCCTGTACTATACGTAAACGAAGTAATGACCGGCGTACATATTCTGCGTACGTGGTATAGTTATCAGAGTTTTTCGTCATAACTTCGAACAATATCCCTGCGAAATCTGGTACTTTAGGACATAAGGATTTAAACTCTTTCTTAAAATTAGTCCAACTACGGTCACTGGAGACCCATTCTTTGAGCCACGACTTCGCATCTCCTAACAAACAATTTCCTATACGCGAAAGGCACTCAAAGTCATTCCAAATGTTTAAGATTTTCGCGCGATCTACTTCTAAACACCAATCGTCAAAGTTATGTAAGTTTGGGTCGAAATTAGAAATATAGTAGTGTTGTGACGGTTTGCCTGCCGCACTAATTAAACGAATGGCACTTGCAATGCAATGGGTTACACTAGCCTTTACCGAATCTAATGGCATACCCGCGTTTTTTGCTTCGCGGTCCGTGGACTGCGTTGGTGACATGATCGAGCGAGATTGAGAACTGCGGTGAAGGTCACAATCGCGAGTAGTATCACGTCGAGCCACAGGTGAGCGTGAAACCGAACGCCGTCTTAACGGCGATAGTTGACGCACGTTACGAGATTCGCGACGATCCGGAATACGAGCTCTATCACGGTTATGCGACGGTGTTCGCAATTGTCGTGATACCTGCTTACCTCGGACGCTAGTGGACATTAAGTCTTCATTACGTGTTTCTTCACGACCTCGTGAATGCACAGACATGCGACCCGATGATGAACCTGGCAAGGGCGACGCCCTTGTTTTCGCCTCTAACACCTTAAGCCGAGACATCATTGCCTTCATTTCAAGTCTCAACATGTTATTCTCATCAACAGATTGCTCGCGGGACCTATTAATCTGACTATCGCGACGAGATTCATTATCACGACCACTGCGACTACAATTACGTTCACGATCGGACATCCTAACAAGTAAAACGATTGACGATAACTAAAACAAATCACTGCGTAAAACACGAACGCAACTAAAAGCCTACCGTACACCTAATAAATCTAATTCACTCAAACGGCCGTACTAAATAACAATAACACTGTATTTTAAAGTTGAATTTGACCGTTACATAAAAATCACACAAAAGTAAAAAAAAAATTCACATGTGGGTAGTCAAAGTTACGAAAAATTATTGAAATTTAACGAACTAAGCCAAGCCGAAATGGGCCTAAAAAGTAAGAATCCCACTTCTGATCTTGGAAACCAGATCAGAAGAGGCTTTTTTTTAAATTAATATTTCCGCAATGTTCAACAACCAATTTATTAAAATTACACAAAATCAGACTATCTAATAATTAAAATAAATAAGTCCTAAATAATCACTTAATTACACAATCACTAATCGGTAAACTAAATCTGCTTCTAACGACAAGACAAAGAAAAAACTAAAATGAAAAAAAAAACACACGACCGACGACCTGTCGCAACGAGCGACGAAAACAGAATGTGTCCGACTACCGTCGACACTCGCTTATATAGGCATCTTTCCCATTACTACTTTTATATTTCCTACAATATATATATATATATAGTAATTATTAATCTGAATAATAATAATCTGAATAATCTTTTTATTAGTAAATGTGGTATTTACAAGTCAAATATAGATATCGTCAAACGTATACAATCAATAAGATCCTTCATATACATAATACATTAAAATTAATATGATACATTGTGAATAAGTCAATTTTGTATATTTACAGTAAAAAAGTGCAAATAATCAGTCTTATATTTACGTGCAATCAGAAACTATACATTTATAATTGTTATATAATAAAAAAAAAAATTATATTAAAAAAAAAAAATAACCAAACGGCATCAGATGGAATTGGCCCACGTCGTTTTAAGGCTCTTAGTAGTCTTTTACGACATCCACGAGCAAAGTAAGGGTTGCTAGTATTCGTAGCCGCTACCACACAGCTAGTCATTATGAACCTAATATTATGCACGTATCAAATTAATATCTATTACAGGAATATATAATACAATAAACAAATTAACGTCAAACGTGAACGCTCGACTGAAAATATAGGCAATAAGATAATTGAATAATTTTCTTGAATAATAAAAATGAATACCATTAAATATTTACATTACTGTATGGAAGCGAGAGTTGGGTATGCAGAAAAGAGTATGATAGTAAAATTAATGCGGTCGAAATGCGATCTCTGCGGAAAATCTGTGGAGTTAGGCTGACCGACCGCATTCGTAACGACGACGTAAGAGAGCGAGTAGGTATGAAAGAGAGTATTGGTGTAAAGATGCGAAAGGGAATGCTCCTATGGTTCGGACATGTGGAAAGAATGCCGAACGAACGCCTGGTTAAGAAGATATACAGTGCGAAAGTGGAAGGATGTAGGTACCGAGGGAGACCGAGACTAACCTATCTAGACCAGATCGGTCATGTACTGAAGGAAGGTGGAGTCAAGAGTCTCCGAAACCGGCGAGCGTGTATGAAGAGAATTATGAATGTTGAGGAAGCGAGTGAAGTATGCAGAGATAGAGTTCTCTGGCACTCTGTTCTCTCTGCCTACCCTGCAAGGGATATGGCGTGATGATATGTATGTATGTATTAAATATTTAAATTTCTCAATATATTGGAAATTGTACATTCTACAAATCGACTTCCTGGAATAATAAAATCGGTGAAACTTTGTGATCATTCAGATTTGACCGCTTTACTCGAGACAATAATAACGTGATCAGAATCGCAATCAATACTAGTAAGTGCGTGTGTGAACTGAAATTGTTTTACTATTATAATCATAACAGTTGCATAATCAAGTAAAACGTATATATACTACATACGAAGATACGTATCTGTCGTGATAAGCCACGTAATGAGACAGATAATTTTATTAGTGAAGTAGTAATTAAGATCAGCAGTAACTTACAAGATGAAAGACGAACCCAGAAGATATGGATGTGTAAAGCGTAACATAGATTGGAACACAGCGATGAAATTAAACAAGATTTTAAAGAAGAAGATATATTGATCGCGGTAAGAGGGAATCTAAAATAAGAAAAGTATACATACGAGTATGTATATCATTAATAGGAATCCAGATTATTTAAATTTTAACCAAACTGACAATATTTGTTAGTTTTGGTTTATTTAAATTCGTATTTATAACGTTATTTCTATCTTCTATATACATAATTTAGAAAATAGTTTATGTTCAGAATAACCAAATGATTTCCTATTCACATCTCGAAAATGACTAATACCAGAACAATCTGTGTCAATATAATTTTTGTTGCATATTAAGATTTGATAATGAACTTTCGTTATAAGATATTAAGCTCGTAGAACCTACAATAACCAGTATTGCGAGATATCTTGAATTAACAGTGCCAAACTCTGATCCATAATTCACAATGACAGTGAAAGCTACCTTTGTTTGAGGTCGAGGTAACGCTAGCGCTTTATAAAACAATGATAAAGACTACGTAATAGAAGCGAAGTGTAAACTCTATTTGATTTTACAGTTAGGGAAATTAAATATATGCCTCGAAGCAGCCAATATCAGCCGTCTTGATCCTCTAAAGTCGATATAGTAGGTTAGAATCTCCAAAAGGAAATAAGTTAGATCAGCTGAGAAGTTGGCGGTAATATGAATGAAATACTTCTAAGCAGAATTGTACCTTTATATCGATCAGGCAAAAACTTCGAGTCATAACAACAAATGGCCAGTTATGTTCATCGAATACCAATTATTCACAATAATTTATTATAGTGAGAATAAAACATCAGCACGTGAACAACTGATGCCTTTTCTAATCGATTGTTTGCGACAAACGGTATTTGAGTTGCGCACGGTTGTATTGGTAAAATCGTGGTGCCGTCTCCATTCCGGCGTGGCTAGAGGGTAACGCACCCTTCAAGTTCACAGTCAACCCCGGGAATAATGGAACGAGACGCGACGGCGACAGTGTAAGCGTACACTACAATAACATACAATAGGACAGCACAACAGAAAAGGATAGCGAATTGCGCAAAATTGTACAAATATTTCTAAAAAAACTGTGCATCATTCGTTATGCATTATCAATTAATCACTATCTAATCATACAGAGTTTACAATAAAGTTGGAAAAACAGACCGCGATGGGAACGAATGTTTATAATTAAATCAAATTCAAAATTGATTCGATTGTATACCATAACGAATTATCTAAAATTGATGATAGATGTGAATTTTCAATTAATATAAATTTGCTATTGATAATATAAATCAATATATATATATATATATCAACTACACGTACTTCTAAGAATCTGATTAGACTATCCGACACCAGTTTTTATATAACGTATATTTTTACTTAAAAAGAAATTTATTAGACAGAAAGCAGTATAAATATAAAGCAAACTCACAGCTCACAATGATATCGAAGATGAAGAAAAATCACCCGATATTAAAGTCAGTCAAGGAAATCCATTCTCACGACACAGCACTTGCAAGGTGAACTCTTGTGGTTTTCACGTCTGTTCCTTATCTACTCTTAATAACGAACACTAAATTAAAAGTATCTAAGAATATATATATTAATATTGCAGTTTAATTAAGGCACGCAATTATTTTTCCGCTTTATAACTGGAGATTGCAGGAGCGTTTTCGGGATATCGATCTGGACTTAAGGGCGCTGCAGCTGATTCCCCCGCAGTTAAGTACTTTCATATAATAAACAATGATGCTTTTTGCATGGTATAAATTTTAGCATATTTTATATTATAATGTTTATTTATCTTATGCGGGAGGTCGCGATCAGCTGATTCGTTATAAAAGTCGACGCGCAAAATACAAGCGTGCGGGCGTGCCGCGCGCGACTGACTGTTGTCTGTTTCTGTAGCGATTGCTCGGCCAGCCCCGCTGGCTGCTAATGCCGGTGCACAATGTAGGCGCCCCGCGGCATCTTAACGGACCGTTACCTACACATGGACGTACTACAGAGATATGTAAACAAACAACACGCTTCTAAAATGCTTCTCATTTTGATTATGCCGAAACACACACTTGAATTTTAACTACGTGCGTCAAGTTTTTTGAAGTATTAATATTATTACTTTGTTTGCTTTTATATTTACATATCTTGTTCATCGAGTTTTAATTTGCATGAGTATATAAATAGGTATGTTTATATATAAATATATTTTAGTACGTAATTATTATATTTCAATTGATGTATGTTCGTTTACATGATCATTTCTAACTTGAGAATAAGTGATGGTAATATTAGTCCATAATTATGTAGCTTGAGCAATATATGGACGAAAATAAACCAACCAGTAGAGGCCACAATTAAACAATGCCAAAATTTTGCTTCAAGTATATAATGCAATGATATTGTGTCACCGTTGCGTAGCGAAACTGACTTATCCGTATCCAAGACAATTAAAAGAAAACTAGAAACTGTTGCACAATAAATAGTAAAAGCACAACTAATTCATTGTAAAACAATCGAACTAAATTAAACGGTTAGAAAAAGGACTCTTGAAATAATATGCGTGACTTTTCAAAATGTCATATTATACGAAAACAAGAAGTTTAGTACAGCGCTGAGGTGGAATTATTTCCAGTTGACAAACTCTGATATAACATAAGCGGACACAAAAGCAGGTTATTGTAATGAATAGACAATAAAGACCTCTGAACAAAAGCTATCGCTGATGATGTGGTAGTTGTGAAGGAATATAATGGATAGAAACAAACAAATGTTAATAAATATATCTCATACTTACAAAGAAAACATATCTTTGTCGATTCCAGCAATGGTGCCTTTATTAGTTACCGTAATTTGGTCCTACTTTGCTCCAATATTTGCTCCAAATGTTGAAAATTGTGAATATTTTTAAAACAATGAACTATAAAATTTACTTGATGAATTATTATGAAGAAATAAAGCTTATTTGACATGTATTTATAGGAAAATTGATATTATGAAGTATATTATTAATTTATTTTTGAAAAAGAATAAGGAGTAAAATTACCCGTCTTATTGGGTATCTTTACTCCTAGAAATAGTTTATACGCAATCTCCATTGTTAAAGCTATTAGAGTAAATGAATGCTTTCCTAACTCAAACTCTGCTCCAGTTATGATATGTTCTGTGATTATTGATGATATAAATTGATGGGATATGGGTAAAAATGAAAAAAAAAGTATTTTTCACATTCCATTTAATCGCATATCTGATTACATAAATAATCACATTAAAACATATATACCATAATCTGCTATTTTCGAGATGGAAGTGGCTTTTTCGGAACCAAACAAATAATAAAATTTCGACCTCTCACGAAAGTTGCTTATGTCATTAAAAAGAAATGACGAATGAAAAGTTTAACAATTGAGAGTTGTTACTTAAACGTCAAATGTTACGGATGCGTCCACAATTCAATAATTTTTTTCAAAATTTTCAACGTAGAATAGGCGAAAACATTTTACAGAATTGGGGCATAATTATCCATACAGGAGCAAAGTAGGACCAAATTACGGTAACGCTTAAATTAAAAAAATAAGTTTGAATTCAGTTGTCAGATAACATTGAATAATTTTAGAATATGTCATATATATACTGCCACCAGTACTGAGACAGTCCCTGTGGGTTGTACTTTTCTATACCTAGCTCTTAAATAACAACCTAAGTAATCAGACGCTAGGCAGTTTATATATTACAATTTAAAACATTTTTAAATAAATATATAATATCTGATATTTACGCGAGTATTACACATTTGAAATAAAAAGTATTTACGGATTCTATCGCGTTTGTATTTGATTTTTAATTTCCCGATGTTTCGAACACTTTACAGCGTTCACGGTCACGAGAGAATAATTATTTAAATTATAACTATACAAATTAATATTATGAAAAGATCGCTTTAGACTCTTTATAACAGCAACATACAACATGAAAAGCTTTTTAAAATATAAATCGAGATAGAATTTACAAAAGTCTAAATATAAGCATATTCGCTACATAAGCATATTGTTAGTTCATTCGAATTTTATTATTATGTGCAAGATGTACGAGTACATTATGCTTATATTTATGGTGTATTGTGCTTATAACATCTGCCACAGATACCTACACCTATACAATAGATGACCTTTAATGCTGAGTTTAACACGTGCTCTTGCAAAATATCCCACACTAAAATAGCAAGAGGCTCTGACATTTACTTTTGTACGCTTAGACATAGACCAGTCACATTTAACTAATCGTTTATTGCATATTAAAGAAATATTTCAAACAAAATTCATGTCGACTCCTTAAAATATCCAGTTGAAGTCGTGACTTACAGAAAAAGTTACGAAATACGGTTCATTCGACGAATAATGTGACAACCAACACGAATATTTGATATAGTAAAAAAAACTACAAAAACCGGTCAACTATGAGCACATTATTGGGTCTCAGCGGAATTCAAACTAAATATTAGATTTTATGAAAGAAAAAAAATACCATTTAAAAATATAAACTATTATATCTGTCTGCACAGAGAGCATAGCAGTTAAGATATCGACCTACCATGCCAGCGTCGTGGGTTCGATGAAGAGAGATGAAGAGAGAGAGAACAATACTTTGTGCGATTCACAAATTGTTATTCCGTGTCTGGGAGTAATTTGGGTTCTTTAATTATATTATACTTGTAAAGTCCACCGCAATACAAAATAGGACAGAGTGTTTCCTTTTATTAAAAAAAATATATAATAAAAAAAATCCCATTACATTTAATAAATATTTATAATCTACTAGCAGTATCGCATTTGTATTTAATTTTTCGATATTTTGAAAGCTTCACAGTGTTCGTGGTCACGGGAGGACTGTCTTCCCGTAGCGTTTATGGTCAGTAGTTTTATTTCTATTTGTGTATTTACAAAGTAAGAATATTAAATAAATAATATTAAAATAGTATAAAATATAATAATATTATATTAAAATGTTTTAAAATTCATCAACCGTTCCTTTCTTATTTTCTGCTCATAAGATTTAAGCGTTGAGCCTCCTTCACGGTATAAAGGAAATTATACATATATAGGTACCTAATGCGAAGATGTATCACTGTATCATTATTTCTACGTCAATCTTTTAAAACTTACTTGATATAAAACTGGACATACCTGCAACAAAATTACACAAATTAATATTAATCTTCATACATTATCTTGCTCTTAAGGTACGGCCAAACCTGCGCGTCCAATACGCGGAACGCGGTACGCGAAAGTCGAGCGTCTAAAAACGCGTACAATAAGTCCCGCGCCGTGGTCGCTTAGGTGTGCATGGCGCCATAAGATATCACGGGTAGCGTCCGGTAGCGTCTGTCGCGGGGTTGACGCTCCCGCTTCGTAGTCGCTTTGGTCGCGCAGGTTTGGCCGTACCTTTATACCAATTACTCGAGATCGACGCAATATGTTCTCGTACATATTGCAAAAGTTATTTGGCAATAGTTTTATAACCGACTGCCTTCCTGACGTCTACCCTCCTTGGGAATATAACTGGAAATATGACCAGACGCTGAAGTTGGCCCTATAAAGCTCTCAGCCGTCTTTTACGACATCCGCAAGTAAAATAAGAGTTGGTAGTATTCGTAGCCGCTACCACACAGCAAAATAAATTCGTATTAACAAATATTAATAATCAATAATACATATAAATATATAAGTATGTATATCTATCGACATTGCTATTTAAAACACCAACAAAAGCATGTCAATGTACATCGAATGCTCCATGGATCGAAGAAAAAGGTTGGTGCTTGGTGCAGATCTTCTTGAATTTTGGAATATTTTAAGAAAATTTCAACAAATTCAATATTAAAAGTGTCCAGATAATTGACTAAAAACAGCATGACGATATGAGTATAACAACCCTACTTATAGCTAAGTATAAGAAAGCGTGAAATTATAATAAAATTAAAGTATTAGTAATGGATCTTATTCAAATATCGAAATAATAAACGCTGCCTCATCAAGCGTAACCACTATCCGACTATCTGGTACATTAACCCACATCCGAAATACATATAATTCATATTGCGTACCTACGTAAGAAACGAGTGCGCATGAGTCGCTATTACCGTTTCACACAGTACTGTCGAAATTGAAAGTTGTGTTTCTAATTACGAAATTTTATGTCATTTGCGATGCGGCAAATAAATATTACTAGTGACGTAATTATAGATGCGGTTGAACGGCACCATGGGTTGATTTTCTACGCGGAAGTGCAAAAAGATTAAGTGACAAGGTATTGCCATTTAGTTAAATGTACACTTATGTAACGTACCTTAAGTTTGAAAAGCGGAAGACAAAGAATAATGTTTCGAACTATGTACAGGTCTTTGAAAGCAACTGGAAAAGAATAGAGGACACTTCATATCTGTCTAGACAACTAAATTTCAACCAGCCACTATTCCTATTGTTATAAAATTCATCATAAAGTCCGCGTTAATCTAATATAAGTGCAAATATGGCATATATGATCTACGGATTTTCCATGCCGGATATCATGAGTAAACTCATTCTCACTCAGAACAATTTTTATTCGATATACAAAGTATTACACCAGTCTTCTCTTTAGACCTAAAATTTATGTCTCACTATTGTCTAGAGGAATGCGTAATATGAAGGAAATATTGACCTTCTATACCGGCTTCGTAAAATGCAGCATAGGATTTTATTTTGAGTTATTTGCAGTGATCTTAAATACCATAGATACCTTTACGAAACCCATGAAAAAGTAAGGCAATCATAATTATATACTTCGTCGCAATACGGAAAACATTTATTTCTCAGTTCTCGTTATTTTGGCATATATGAAAACGATATTCTGATGTATAATAAACTATAAGAAAACTTTTATAATAATTCGAGAAACATCTAAACATCCTCATAAACCTTTATAATGGTATTAATAGTAGGATGTCTAGTACCAAGCGTTGGACGGTTTTGGCATTTAACTAAACAGGTTCGTTGTTAATGTAGTAGGTGCCGTTGAGTTTCTAATAGACTGAGTCTAGACTCAGTCTAGACAGGAGAGGGTCGTAAGCCCGGTTTTTTAGATTATGGACAAGACGACATCGATCGGTTTATCCGAAATATGGTGAGTCTGAAATTCAACAGTCACATTAGAATTTTTGAACTGAACGCAACAGAAATAAATGCTTCCAAATACGATTATTAATTTAATGCTTTGTTTTTCAGACGTGATATAACGACATAGAACGTATCAGTTATTTGGTCTTTATTCAAGTTTAAAAAAAAAAAATATGTATTATGGTAAATCATAAAATATTATTAAACAAGTCCAGTTCTTTTTTTTTTCAAATGTAAAAAAGTGATATTTTATCTAGGTATTTAATTTAGGTAAACTTCATCAAATCTTCATCAAAATTTTACGTTATTAACGTAAAATTTTGAAATTGTGACAGACTCAGATGTCACAATTTCAAAATTTTACATTTAGAAAAATCTACTGCAAGTAGTGTAGCCCAAATGCAGGACTCTTGCGAGTCTCGCAAGCCGTGCAACTCTCGATTGTTTTTATAGACAACAACACAGAGTAACTTGTTTTAATAGACAACAACACAGAGTCACTTGTTTTGATAGAAATGAAAAATCCAACAAAATTGCATTAATTTTGTTAATTTTATTCCATTCTTCTAGTGGCACGATCAATAATTAGGTGCATACCACTTAACTGAGGCTATATATTCCCCGTGTACTTGTATTAAGAATACAAAACATTGACAAGCTTTTCTTTGCCAAAGGAATCATAACATGCTGTCTAAGGCAGCACTGCGAGACTTTTGCAGCAAGTCTTGGTCTTGCATTTGGACAACACTAAATGTAAGATAAAATCTAAACCAAATACCAATCAATTTACGTATAACTATGTTGGTAGATGTATAAACATAATGTTTCTATTACGCCTATAGTTATTGAGTTTTTCAAGGTAAATTTAGGTGGTAGTAGAAATAATGATATAAAATAAATAATAGCTCACGAAGGTCGTGGGAGTTTGGCCAATTAATATATTAATAGTTATTTTTTAACTATGCGTATTCTTTTCATTACGCACAATAGCATATGCGCACATACCAACGATCCATTTAATGGTAAGAAATAATCATAGACTTAACAACACCAAGGACTCTGCTTGGTCACTGCCCATTATATAAGCCTCAGTTAATAAACTCGGGAGAAAATTAAGTATGAACGATTCCTTGAAGTCTGCGGACGGTCCAGTAGTTTACCCCTTCGTTTACCATCTTTATCGACCCCCGGCAGCAAACAACTCACGTAGGACGTTATTAAGCGCTAATGTAATTCTACCAACAAATTTAATCCATTTTTTATAGAAATAATTAAATTATATCGAAATCAAAATCATTAAATATTATAAAAAATAATCATATTTCCATGCTAAAAATATAGTTACTATATTTCTAAACAGATACACAGTATCCTGTATATATTTGAATTAATTGTCATGGTATTTTCCAATAATTTTTATCATATTTTCCATTTGTTACAGAAATTTAGGAGTAGGTAAAGTAAAAGTAATAATATTTATAAATGTAAATAATTATATTTATTAATTATATAATTAAAATTGATTGACTGCACAGATGGCGTAGTGGTTAAAATACCTACCTTCCGTGGCAGTGCTGGAGTTAGTTTCCTACGCAGAACAATACTTTCTGCGATTCACAGACTGTTTTTCTGAGTCTGGGTGTAATTCGTCTGCGTTAATTATATATTTGTAAAATCCTCCGCAATACAAGGATAATTTCCTTAGTGCAAGGTTGTAATTAACAAAGCGTATAAAAATGAATGCTTAGAAATCTATAAAGTCTATTGTGTTAGCAACCTACATATGAAGAAAAAGGTAATACATATTCTATATATCTATCTTCTATATCTATAAAAAGAGGATGTATTTTTTCACGGAGAAGTTTTATATGCTATCCCCATTGATGCAACTCGCCACCAGGCGGTAATGCGACATATCGAATTCTAGAAACAAACCAACAGGATGGGTTTACTAGTAAATATTAAATTTCGTCTCGAAGATCAATTAAGTATATAAGATAAACAACGCTAATATTAGACATGAGCAACACAACTTGAGTCCGTATTAATTTCAATCAAGTCCATATTGATAAAATTATAACAATAACATCTTACACTTGCTAAGTGAGATTTCCGCTCAGTGCACTCGCAACTTATTACTTCAATGAAACCATTTGCACATATTAAACGCGTATATATTACAAAACTAGTAAGAATTATTAATAAAAAGAATTACGGATTATTTTTCAAGAATTTCTCATCATCATCATTACCTGGGGTCGAAACAGTATGTACTTATAGTTTATAGTACATATTGTAAAAGTTTTTGGCAATAGTTTCATGACCGGCCGTCTGCCAGACGTCAACCCTTTTTGGGAATGCAATTGTTGACCAAACGGCATCAGATGGAGTTGGCCCAGGTCGTTATAAGGCTCTTAGTCTTTTACGACATCCACGAGCAAAGTAAGGGTTGGTAGTATTCTTAGCCGCTACCACACAGCTAAGCTATCACTAGCAAGAATTATTAAAGAGTAATAAATAATTTAATCTGAATACAAGCTTATATTACTCCTATAATGTGGAAAAATACGTGAATGTGAACAAAACCAAAATAATGGTCTTTGAAAGAGATGAAGCCAGAACAGATGTAAGAGTAACAATAGTTAATTACGTACTAGAAAAAGTGGATGAATTTGTATATCTTGGATGTGGATTTAGCCGAGATGAAAGGTACACCACTGATATAGAGCGAAGAGTGAATGCGGGAAATAGAGTGAACGGAGCGTTGGGGCAACTTCTTGGTAGCCACCACCTCAGCCAGAAGGCACGTGTAGCAATACATAACGCAGTGCTTGTCCCACCATTACTGTATGGAAGCGATAGTTAGGTAAGTAGAAAAGAGTATGAAAGTAAAATTAATGCGGTCGAAATGCGATCTCTGCGGCAAATCTGTGGAGTAAGGCTGACCGACCGCATTCGTAACGACGACGTAAGAGAGCGAGTAGGTATGAAAGAGAGTATTGGTGTAAAGATGCGAAAGGGAATGCTCCGATGGTTCGGACATGTGGAAAGAATGCCGAACGAACGTCTGGTTAAGAAGATATACAATGCGAAAGTGGAAGGATGTAGGTACCGGGGGAGACCGAGACTAACCTAGACCAGATCGGTCATGTACTGAAGGAAAGTGGAGTCAAGAGTCTCCGAAACCGGCAAGCGCGTATGAAGAGAATTATGAATGTTGAGGAAGCGAGTGAAGTATGCAAAGATAGAGTTCTCTGGCACTCTGTTCTCTCTGCCTACCCTGCAAGGGATATGGCGTGATGATATGTATGTGGAAAAAAACATTTTAGACCAATCACTCCATAAAAGATTAAATTATCATTTTGATTACTCTACGCTATTGTACATTTTATATTATAGTGCTCTATCTGATAATTGGCATCTTAGATGGTTCAGCTTAAAAAAAATAAAAAAGCATTTCTATATAAAGTTGCCCATATTGTGACTGGGTGGGAATATCAACGAGGTGGAGACAATATAATTAATTACATATAATATTGCTATAAGTATCTTTATTGCAAACATTTGGCTAAAACAGTCTGAAAACGTGGTTCACGTGTTATATAAGAAAATCACATTTTAGCATGTTTTGATATATTTAAAATATAACTATTTTTAATCTATCTTATCGAGTTTAATCGCTTAGCACAGATGATTTACAAAAGCATTGACATAAACAATCGAACAATCGAATATTACCGACTCTTACTTCGCTCTTGGACATCGTAAAAGACGAATAAGAGCTTTATCGACCTGGACCATACATACATATCATCAGAGCCTATCCCTTGCAGGGTAGGCAGAGAGAACAGAGTGCCAGAGAACTCTATCCTTGCATACCTCTCTCGCTTCCTCAACATTCATAATTCTCTTCATACATGCTCGCCGGTTTCGGAGACTTTTGACTCCACCTTCCTTTAGTACATGACCGATCTGGTCTAGATAGGTTAGTCTCGGACTCCCCCGGTACCTATATCCTTCCACTTTCGCATTGTATATCTTCTTAACCAGACGTTCGTTCGGCATTCTTTCCACATGTCCGAACCATCGGAGCATTCCCTTTCGCATCTTTACACTTTCTTTCATACCTACTCGCTCTCTTACGTTGTCGTTACGAATGCGATCGATCAGCCTAACTCCACAGATCTCCACTCCACGACCTGGACCAACTCCATCTTATACTGTTCCTGTCGACAATTACATTTCCAATGAGGGTTGACGTCAGACAGGCGGCCGGTCATAAAACTACTGCCAATAACTTTTGTAATATGTACAATGGAATTGGAGTACATATTGTGTCGACCCCAAGTAATTGGGATAAGAGAAGGTTAATGATGAGTAATGATGTTATGCAGTCAGCACTGTGAAGACATGAATTACATGCATCAGTATGTATAACACGAATTTTAAATTAAAACCTATCTATACAAATCTATCTATAAAGGGGGATGTTTGTATATATAACATTGCTAAACTCAGAAATTATTTGACCGATCAATATGAAAATTGATACGTATATATATTTCTTCACCGAGAAGGTTTATATGCCATGCTATCTCCGTTGATGTAACTCGCCACCGATTGATTCAAAAGCATTGACAATCGATCTTCTCAGACGTTTTAGGATAAAAATGAAAATAGGAAGGAAATCTCAAACAAAACTTATATGAATACATCTAGCCATCCGGAGCAGTAGTATAATTTCTCTTTTAATTCCATAGTAGTACAGAGCTTGTCAAATAATAAT